>JAIXND010000777.1:26982500-31982500 GCA_023646645.1 Varanus salvator macromaculatus | reverse complement strand
AGCAGAGTCACACTCCTGGAAGCATCCTGGGAGAACCAATCTCTTTTAAAACAAAATGCACACTCTTGCTGCACCTCATTTTGCAGCAACACTGTGGACTTGGTTGTTGTGCCGCGTTGCCAAATTTTGGCACATAATTTGCTTGTGCAGCTACAAGACAGTATGGGTGAGATGCCTGGTGTGTTCTAAGGGAAAGCTGGCTCCTGGAGCTCTGGAGGTTGTCCACGCCTGGGCTAAAGGGAAGTAAATCTAAGTCTAGATTAGTTTAACCAAGTTTAGACTGATTTAATTAATTAAATTTGTATGAAAGCCACCCATTGACATAATGCTGTCTGGGTGACCATTACAGTAAAATATCAATAATAACATTAATAAAATAATACAATTAAAATATTGTAACAAATAGACACATAAAATGCAACTTATGTAATCAACAGAACATTTAAAATTAATACATTGAGTTAAATTAAAATTAAAGCCAGTGCTGTCAATATAGATAGTTTAAGTGGTGCCATAGGTGCATCAAAAAAGGAATGTTTTCATCAGGTGCCTAAAACACAGTAGACACTTGAAGAATATCCAGTGGCAGAACTTTCCACAACTGGGGTGCCACCACGAAAAAGTCCCTTCGCCTTGCAACTTCCCCCTTAATCTTGTTTGGAAGAGGAAAAAGTAGCTTCCATGTAGCCTGAAGTGCCTGAAAGGCAGCCATGGGGAGACCAGTGAGGAGGCAGGAACCATGTGCCCAGCAACCAGGCAACCAGTCCTGAGCAAGGCCAAAAGCTGCCTCCCTCTTTCTCTGTACATCCCTCACTGCAGCAACTCTGCTCTTCACAGCCACATGCTCCAGCAGGGGTGCTGGGTGTGGCAGCAAGGGCTCTCTGCTTCTGGGTTGCTCCATCAGCTGATATGGTCCACCTGTCCAAGCCTCTTTCAGCCCAAGGGCTGAGTTCCATTTTGAAGACACTCTTGGGAGCTTCATTCCAGGTTGGGCAGAACTGGAAGGAGGACAAAGCATTCCCAAATGGCCATCCTGTTTTAGCTTAAAGCTTTTGTGCCAGCAACTACGTCTTAGGAGAGATGCTGCAGCCTTTTTGGGGAAAGCTGCACAAGAGCTGGGGAAGCCCTGAATGATCAGTCACCAGGAAAGGAGATGGGACTTGGGGAAGGGCCATAGCCATCTGCGAAAACCCAGGTGTGGGCCCTGGCCTACCCCATTGCGCATGTGTCTTGCTGCCTATAGATGCAAAGCAGAGAGTCCAAAGCACCGGGAATGTACAGCACTTTGGACTTCCTGTGCAGGCATGCCAAGAAATAGTCATAACATTGCCTCTGACCCAATCTAAGACAGTGGCCTTTGCTGCAGGCAGCAGTTAACCTCAAGGGACAGAACTCCTATGGGGAAAACACTATACAATGACCCCTTCCTGGTTCAAAAGATGAGAATCCAAGCCATGGGAAGCACCTTTCCTTTGGAAGCAATAAGCCGTGCTCTTCACTAGAGATCATAATATTTATCTTTCCATCTCTCCAAAGGCAGAGCAGTGGGTCAGCAACACACCCATGGCAGGAGAGTACACAGGACGACTGCCAGGTTATCCATCCAGTATTTTGCTTGCTTGTTTGCCTTTCTTTGGGGGAGGTGTCTTTTAACCCCCCCCCCCATGATTTTCTCTTTGTCTCTTGAAAATATTGAACTAGCACAAGTGCCCAGGCAGCAAGAGTTTTCGCGCAGCTGGACCGAAATGAGGGCCAGGTTGAAATGCTCGTCTGTTTGGCCAAATTGTCTGTGGCTATCATGATTCAGCTGAACGGCAGGTGGCACTGCCAGTAATTTTTCAAGGGGGGGTTAAAATATGGGTGTAGGGAATGAAACACAAGCATAGTATTTCTCCATGTTTATGCAGATTGAGAAAGGATGCTTATAATGCTAAAATCTAATCCTGCGTAGCCTGCAAGCCGGTGGTGGGTTTGACTCACTTGCTCTGTTCTTCACTGGTTGTGGCCTGGCAGCGTCAAGGCCCACCTTTCACTCCTGGTTGTTTTGCTTTAGGTGGTCCTGGACAGGACACGCCTTTGAACAGAGGTTGCCTTAAGAATAAGAGGACTGTCCTTGGGCAACCCTTCCAATAGAGGATTGTCATCTGTAAAAGAAGGCACATGGGCATTTCAGCTTCTTCCACAGGGCTTGCATGAAGCTGATGGGGGACATGCTTTGAAATAGTTTTTGAAATTGTTTGCTGCTGGATATATCATATTTGCTGTGCTTTATCACACCAAGGCCAGGAACTGGGGTTTTGTGGGTGCTGGGCAATGGATCTTAATTCAGTAACCCAGTCTGCTCTAACTGGTGCCCTCTTGATGCTTTGGACCTCAACTCCCATCCATCCCCAGCAAGGCCAATAGACAGGGATTCTGGGGTTTGTGGTCCAAAATACTTGGAGGTCACATAGTTTGTGGAAAGCCACTCAATCCTAACAATACTGGTGAGGCCATATACCATAAATACTGCTGCCAGGGGCAACAGCCAGGGTGGAGGCATGGGGGTTTCCTGCTCTCCAACATTTTGCACAAAATGAATAGACACCTGCTTGCCATGATTCTATCCAGAAGCATCCACTGGCTCCAACGTCAGCGGAGCGGAATAACCACTTGGAGCTGTCCTTGGTGCTGAACACCTTTGGAGCGGAGAGTTCAGCCCTGTGGATAGCTCCTTAAAAGTTCAGATTAAACCCAATCCGGGTACACTGCCCCATTGGCATTGGGGGCCTTCCTTTGCACATGGGAAAGAACAGTGCTGCAGCTCCAAGAAGCTACCCCTTCTGCTGTCCGAATTTATTCTGTGGTATCTAGTTTTATATTTTTAGTTTGCAGTATCCTGCCCTCTGCTCTTTTTAAAAACCAATGAGGCGTGCCTTCCTTAGGCTTCACAAATGCTAGAAAACCAAAATTCTCCTGCTGCAGTCTGTTTGCAGAAATTGTGTGCAGTCTCCCAACATGCGGAGTGTTAGTGCACAGGGTGGCATGCTAGAGACCCAGTGCTTCTTTGGATGTTCTGGCTGGGAGGTTTAACGACAGATAAAACAAATGTTTGGTTCAATCACTTGTTCCTTCTAAAGGAGAGCATCTTGCAAGCGGATTTCTCTGCGTGTTCACAAAGGAGGCTGTTTTCCTGTGAAAAAAGTACGTGTGCTTTCAATGTACTGTCTCAGTGCTACCTGAGTCTGAATGCAAGTGTGATTACACAGTTCAATAGATGTGTTGCTTTTCATCAGTTGCAATGACATCCAGTCCATGTCTGAGCCCAGTTCCACAGTTGGTGCTGACCTTTAAAGCCCTAAATGGCTTGGAACCAGGGCCTGTAAAGGAACATCTCCCATGAGTGCCAAACTCCCGTTCCATCATCAAGGCAATGGTGCCCACCAAAAGAAGCTTGGCAGTTGGCTGCAAGAGACGGGGCCTTTTCAGTGGTGGCTCCTCATTTTCAGAATCCCTGCCCTAATTAGCCTGCCTAACTAGCCTGCCTAGTGGCATTTTTTCATACCAGGCAAAGGCCTTTTCTTTCTACCAGAGACTTGATTTTTAAAAAGATTTTATGCTGCTGCTCTTTGTTATTTGGTGTTGCTTTACATTCTTTCAACCATTTCTATTCCCTTTTATTCTTTTAACGCTTTGTAATCCTCCCAGATAACACTGGCATTGGGCAGAAGAAAAAAAATACAGTGAATAAATGTATTACAGATATGGGTCCTCTTGCTGAACAGCTATCAAAGGACGATCTTTCAGTCGAAGATGTCGGTAATTAGCAGTGGCCTAGGCCACTTCCAGTTTAGAGATAAAGGACCATCAAAGGGAGACCTCCAAGGCCCTTCAAGCCACCACTGACTCTCAGCAGCTCAGCATCACCTCTCCTGGTCTCTCCCCCAATGATGAGATACCGAAATGCAGAGTCCAAAGTATTTCTTGAAGTGGAAATGTGCTAGGCTGTTTCTTTCTCATAATCACAACAAGAGACAAATGCATATTTCATTAAGAAAACAACAACTTGGAAAAGCCACATTGAGAAAAAGACAGAAAGGGACGTGGAGTGGAATAAATATCGGGACACAAATATTCCAAGTTAACTCTTGCAAACACATAATTTCACACATCAGCTCCCATTTAAGTGTGGGCATTTTTCTGACTCACTGCAGCACACACGATCAGGCAAATTATGGGACATCAGAGCCAAAGTGGCAACCAGTGAAGCCCACTGTGAAATGCAGGCAGGCCAGCTGAAACATTTCCCCATTAACGCCACCAGTCAACCCATAAGTGCCAAGTAGCTTCCCCCAAATCACTACTTACATATCCTGAGTGAGTCTAGCATTTACCATTTTCCAGAGCTGAAACAAAGGTTATGTAAATTCAGGATTTCCATTCAGCAACATTGTGCACTTCAAATTTTTGATTTTCTTTTGTAATGCTGGCTTTTTAGGGCTGGCATAGACAACAAACTCTTGCATCTGAATCCTGATAATATCTAAAGCAGCACTGCTAAGTCTATCTTAGAATGCACAGTACTAGCCTTGCCAATGGCATGGACGCCAACTTACTTTAGTCTAGAGTAGTCCTACTGGTTCCCCGGATCATTTCTCATCCTTTGCCTTGGCCACTAGTCATTTGCACACCATCCATCATATCAGCCCAACCTACCTCACAGGGTTGTTGTTGTGGGGATAAGATGGAGGAGGGGAATGATGTAAGCTGCCTTGAGCCCTTTGTAGGAAAAAGGCAGGATATCAATCAATCAATCAATAAAAATAAATAAAAAATCATATGATGGTTTTCTGGACTGTGTGCCATTTTCCTAATCTTAAAGGCTGAAGTGCTTCCCTAAGGATTGGTACTTCCCAGTTCGAGCTTTAACGACAATATGAAGGTGTGGCTTTTTACGGCCGTACCCCATTTGTCATCAGACACACCCACCAGTGGAAAATGGCCGCTCAGAAATTGGCCTTCAACCCCGGCCGACTCTGAAATGATTAGGTCTGATTGCAACCCCATTTCAGGCACCTTTGCCTGAACTCTCTTTCTCTCTCTCCCTGGCTTTAGTGATAATTAGTCCTAAAAGTAGGTAATCCTCCAGAGAATATTTAGCAGGGAAATACTCTGGGTTTGCTGATACTCTGATATAGCAGAACATGGCTCAGGTCTTTGCTTGAGGTCTTTGCTGCAGCTCCCCCTGCAGGAGGGGAGGCTAAACAGTTCCTGAATTGGAGGCTTTCCAATCCACCATGATTAAGTGGAGGTATTTGCATTCCACCTGCATGGAATTAATGTTTCATTATTGGTTAATGACTATCATATTATAATAATTCTCGCTCTTAAAAATTAGCACAAATGAATTCTTCATTTTTCCCAAATTTGAGCAAATAAACCACCAATCCCTCTGTTAGACATTTCATTACGGAAAGCATCCTGCTATTTTTAGCTTAACAGCTAATACGGAATCAAAGTGGTGTTTCACAAGCCTAATTAACCAATAATTTCCATGGCAATTAATGCTTCTGGCAACACGTACTGTATATGTTGTGTTGAGAAACAGCACAAACTTTATATTCTCCATGATTCTCCACTTTAAATGAGACCCTATTGCAAAAAGATGGATAAATGATTTTCTAAGTAGAGTCACCCTATGTAAGTATAATTAGGTCTCACTTTTCTTGCGTTGAGTTTGAAAAAGTTATTGGCTACCTCTCCTTATGGGAGGCTTTCTTCTTCTGTTTTAATGGAATGACGTTGCACTATTTCTGTTCATTTAAAGAGCATATGACTTTGCTTACTAAGACTCAGTCAACTGCCTTCGGTGCTCAAGGTAAGCCTCTAAACTCAGATGCTTATGTACAGTGCAAGACACAACAGTGGCGACTCTTGCATTTCATGTCGATGAAGTGCTACAGCAGCAAGGAGGAGGAGGCTGGGTTGCTGTTGGATCTTGCACAAGGCATTGCCCTCTTCTCCTCCCATTTCTGCCTCTCACCACAAGCCTTTTTGCTCTCTCCAAGGCCAATTTCTGACCTTGGAGTGGCAGCCAACATAGCTCTCTCCACACCAGCTGCAACGGGGTTGGGGGAGCTCAGCATTCAGAATCCCAGCTTGGAGGTCACAGAAGCCTGAAGCTGGGGCTCCATATACTCCCATCATCCTCCAGATAATGTCAGAAGGCCATTAGATTATACTCTAAAAGGTGTTTATTTACTTCCAGGTATGCTATCTCATGTGGGATCAGGTTTTTCTGCCAAGTACATTAGAGTAGCTTGATTCCCGCCATCAGCATGCTCTTCTGGAGAGAAAGACCACACAGGGTGACCTGACACCATGGAGACTCAAGGACTTGCGCCCCAGAGTCTCAATGCCTTTATTGAATGGGTTGGGTTTCAGCTGAAAGGCCAAAATGCTCCATCTTGACACCTTTCCTAGGTATTCTGGACTTTGCCAACTGAAGTTTAGCTTTCTTTCCTTTCCATAAGTTTTCCGAATACGAAAGATAATACATCAAGTTTGAATGTACTTATTACTAAAGGGCCATTTAACCGGTGTGTGTTTTTCCCATTTTAATGAGAAAACTACAGACAGACCACATTGATAGCTTGGAGATTTTCTTTGTGGTTTAGCATAATAGTGAATTTAAAATTAAATTCATACTTAGTCTCTCTCTCATAGAGGGCTTTGTTGCAGCGTATGTCTCTTATTTAAATACGAAATAAAATCATGCCATACAGTATAAAAATCAGATGTTTTAATTTTGCTGTAGCTAATTTAAGTGTATATATCCATTTTTCTGTTAAAGCCCAAGTTTAGCTTTTTATCTAATATGGAAGGATCTATACAGTCTTGCCAGTCTTGTCAATGAGCCGTAATGGATGAGCGATCTGTAGACAGAAAGATATTGTAATGATAACAATTTCCCTGCTGAACTCCTTTAGAGCATCACGCCGTCCAGTATTCTCTAACACCACCCAGCCAGATCACTAACAGATAAAATCTGTAGATTATTGCAGAACATACTACAGAATTCTCAGTTGATTTTTGCCGTTTCATTGAGCTTCCCAAGGGATATAGCACCTTCCATTCATGTTTCCTCTGTTCCATTTTATCCACATAATTGTACACTTTGCTATAAATAGCACATAATGGATTCCCAGCAAACTACATCAAAGTAAAGCATGTGAGAATCAATGGCTTTTTTCAGTATACTGGCTCTCATACAAAACCTTGGGAATATTGCAAATATCGTGCAGGGCTCCCATGGGCTTCCGGTAAGGAAGGGCAGCTCCATGTACGCATCATTTTGCATAAGCAGCACTGGCTCCATAGTAGTGAATGAAACATAGAAACATAGAAACAGAGCGAGTCAGAAGGGGCCTCCTGGGCCATCTAGTCTGACCTCCGGCACCAGCCGGCTCCGCTCAATGAGGAATATGTTGCGCATATGGAAGACCTGGGTGTGTATTTGGCTTCCAGATACAGAATGAGTGCGTATGTATTCGCACTTTGTGTTAGTCTGGGATATACAGAGCCCTTAAATGGTGTCAGCTGGATTTGCCTTGTCTTTGCCCACTTTCTGGACGGAGTCCTCACATTGTTACATCCAAAAGGCCATCACAAAAACAGTGGCATGGGGTTAATAATGGTCAACGGATTGCATAATCCAAGCAGAAGGATGGATGTGAACATCATTGGTAAAACAGTCTTTGTGCTTATCACCTGGTTTGGACCAGAACAGATCCAACAGTATAATGTTACTGGCAATACTACCTCTGGAAGGTCACAAATGAAGTGACCCTACAAAAATATATTTACCGAAATATTGCAATATTTAATGAAAATCCACCATTAAGACTTCAGAAGTACAAAATTTCTACTTACCTATGAAAATCCATACAAAAGGCCAATCCATTTCATGTTACCTGAACTTGATGACAAAAAGTAAAAAATCCCCTTTCTGTGTTCTTGGGTTGTTACCCCCTCTTAACATGCATAGATCCCTCCCATAAATATTTTTATTCTGTTCCCACGCATGTATCTCTTGATGCATAGTTCTTGATGCATCTGATGCGGGGAACAGAGCTGAAGTCCACAAAACCCTATGCCATAAGAATCTGTTTGCCTTTAATGTGCCACAAGTCACCACTTTATATGGCAGCAAGAGACTAAGCCAGGTGCCCAGTTTATGGTTATCTATTGACTGGATTTCTTTTCATATGAGAAATAACTCAGTGTTTAAAACATAAACTTCTTCTATAATGAGCTTTCCATTTTCATGGACAGGTCTCCCTAAAGATGAACACTTCTTGATAGAACAGCCCATTTATACCATCTTCCATCAATGCTTTACCATTCTGTCCCTTCCCAGAAGAATTATCTTATTCTGTTATGTTCACTGGCTTCAATTTGGTTTTGTTCCTTCCTCCCAAATATCTTAGAAATACCTGTAATGCAAGCTCTGTTCATGCTGTCCTTGAAACCAGGCTCTTAATGGCCCTCAAATGGCCCAGAAAGATGGAAGAACTGGCTCTTTTCTTAGCTTACCCACATCCTTCCGAACTCATCTTAAACCTTGCCTCAGCTTGCTCCCACTTCCAAACTGTTTTTGAAAGGTTGGCAATTACCACCCCCACCAACCCCGCATGTTGTTTTGGGTTTCTTAGGTCAGATCATTATTGTTGAATTGTATCTGTTTTAAGGTGCAGTCCTTTCATGCTTAGACAGAAAAAGGTTGTTTTCTGTCTAAGCATGCAAAGAGTTGTTCTGTTAATGTGATGGTAGAAATTTATCATTGTTTTCCTAGTATTTGTTTGGTTAATAGAGCAAGCACTTGGCATCCCTCTTGGAAGAAGAGCAGGATCTAATGACTCTAAAACAATAAAATGATTGCCTAGAAACTCTTGTCACCTGAGATACTGCTATGGAGGAATAGAGTCCTTGAATATTGGTCTCGTGGCTGGTCCTCCCACTACCAGTAAAATGTAGGGGTTGGAAAAGATGCAGACAGCTTGTACTTTGAGATTGGTGGGGGCAGGTTTGTGAAAGAGATGGCAGGCTTCTAGGGCTGCCGAAAACATTCAGGCCCTGTTGAACAATTTCATCAGGAGTGCAGCAGAGTTTCAGACATCTTGAATTGAGTTGAACAAACCAACTTATTTTCCAATATTTCATTTTTTGAGAAATGGCTTTGTTTATCAAGATTGATTCTGAATCGAGCAGCTAATTCCTGCTTTGGATCGTAGCTGTTGTTTATGCATGTGAATTCTTCTTGATGAGAGCTTTGCTGTTTTTTGTCCTGTCCAAAACACTCCTTCTTCCCCCAACACCTTTTTTTTAAAAAAATAATCGCATCTTAAACATTCTTGCTACCCCTTGTCTGATGGGCTGTAGAGGGAAAAATGAATTGCATCACATGAAGGTCTATTTTCAAATATGGAACTGCCTTACCTGCTTGACTTTGGTTCAGGGCTTTTGTTTTGTTTTTAATATTGACTTTGCTAAGTGCTTCACAGCCTAGCATGAAGGGTATCTTGCAAATGTAAATTTGATTTGATCTGACATTTGGTTTCCTTGTGGATTCAAAGGAGATAAGAGCTCTTAGCTTCCAGAAAATTGTTAGTGTGACTTAATATGATTGATCTGGTTAGTTTCCATCAATTCTCTCGAGAGGGCAACTGCTCTCAAATTGGAAAGACGAGGGGTGGATAATGGGCAGATCAGGATCTACTGGAATATCTCTGACTGGTTTGCAGTAGATTACCAAGGGCATCTGACTCCCAGTTGAGAAAAAGAGCAAAATAAGAAGCCCCCCCCCCCCATTGCCCTTTAAACGAGACTGCCAAAATGGGAGAGCATGGGTGCCGGCCGAAGGGGAGGGCAACCCGGAATGTATTTCTCGATGGCCCTGCAATTTCTTTCCATGGCACTGAAATAAATCTCTGGGTTGCCAGGGGCACTGATGGATTTCCTTAATGGACTTGCTTTGTATCACTACTTCATCAATCACTATTTTGCAATAGCAATTCTAGGAGTGGCTCCCAGATCTGGATTAGGCCCATCACAAGGGGGAGAAGTTAAAGCTTCCCAGTGCCCTTGGCTAGATCAAGATCAGGGGCCCTGCACCAAATCCAGATGATAAAAATGTGTTGTTGCTAGCTACATCTTGGAATTAATGTCTGTTTTGGCCCTCAGATCCAGTGTTCTCAATTTTAAAGTTGCTTTGCCTTTTTCTCCCTTGATGAATGCATGGTAAATGTTCCAGTTGCAAGCACAGAGTGAATTTTCAGACATGCTGTAATAAAGAGCTATTTATATCTTATGTATCTCTGTGCATGTGTCAGAGCACTAAATTAGGGGAAAAGGAACAAGTTAATATTTATTTTACCAATCTAGAGGTAGGAGAGGCGGGAGAGGCATATAGCAAAGACGCCTGAGAGACAAAGTTGATGAACTGATTTTAGATTTAATGAAGAGTGTATAAACCTGGAACATGATAAAACAGAATAAGCTCAGCGAGCTGACTGCATCTCCTCTCTGGCCTATTCCGTTTATTTTTAACATTTCATACTCTTTTATTTTATTTTAATCTCTCAACGGTTCCTAGAGTGCTTGGTCAAATTATTTAATACCTCACCTTTTTTATTGTTTATTTTCTAATGTCACATACTAGTCTTCTCTAATTTGGTGTATGCAGATGTGTTGGACTGGTACTCTCATCATCCCCAATCTCTGTGGCCAATGGGCATGCTGGCAGGGGATGGTTGGACTTGGAGTCAAGCACCTCAGGGGGACACCAGCTTGGGGGACCCAACTTGCATTCCTGGCAGTAAACCCCAAGGAAGCCACATGGGCTTATGAAACTTGTAATAATGGGGAGTTGGAAGGGTCGCATTGGAGTGGAAAATATTATCATATTCATATTTATTTATTTTTTATTTATTTTATTTATTTTTCAATTTATATCCTGCCTTTTTCCTACAAGGGGCTCAAGGCAGCTTACATCCTCCTCCATCTTATCCCCACAACAACACCCCTGTGAGGTAGGTTGTAAGCCGCCCCGAGGCTTAATTGCGATGGGGCGGCCTATAAATGTTTTCATTAAATAAATAAATAAATAAATAGGTTGGGCTGAGAGTCTGTGACTGGCCCAAAGCCACCCAGTTGGCTCCATGGCTGAGCAGGGACTCAAACCCAGATCGTCTGAGTCCCAGTCCCATGCTCTTCACCACGACACCACACTGGCTCTCAATATTCATATCCCTCTTTTTTTTGCATCAAGGAAGCCAAGGTGGGTTAGGCTTCTGTCTTTTATCCTCAAACAACTCTGTGAAGCAGGTAGGCTGAGAGTCAGAGACCGGCCCAAAGCCACCAGTGAGCTTCGTGACCAAGCGGGGACAAGAACCTGGCTCTCCCCAGTCCCGGTCTGACACCGCAACCACTACACCACAGTGGCTCTTGCAAGTATGTAGTGGCAACACTTTCCCCACTTTCTTGGGTAGGCTGCATCCACCAGCATTCTTTATTTGATCTGTGACTATGTGGCTTCAGGGATCTGGAATGGGGAATCTATCAGTAGGGCCCAGACACTCGCTACCTGCACTACCCAGCTGCATCATGGCTCGGACTGTAGTTCAGTGGGTGGAGCACATCCGTGGCTTGCAGAAAGTTCCCAGTTCAATCCCAGACATCTCCAGGTAGGGCTGGAAAAACTCTTGCCTCAGCCCTGGAGAGACACTGCCAGTCAGTGTCCACAGTACTGGGTTTGATGGACCCATGGACTGATTCATAGACCGCAGCTTCCTATGTACCTAGGATTATCCTGGCTGGCTTGTTAGTCCAAGCAGGTGAGGTGATTGGCTGCCTTAGGCCAAGTTTGCTCCCAGAATTAGTTGGTCTATGTGTTCCTGCTGACTCCCATTTGGGGAATCAAAAGGCCTGCCAGGAATGGACTGAATTTCATGCCTCCAGCCCTTCACACATCTGTTCTTGCCTGTCTTGAGGTATGTTATTTGTCTCTGGTCCCTTTGATAGTTATCTCTAAAACAAACCCTTTGAAACAAAGGCAAACCTTGCAACCTGAGCCAGGGGTCAGACTAGATGGCCCGGGAGACCCCTTCTGATTCGCTGTTTCTATGTTTCTAACCTGAACAGGTGAAGGGCTGATTCTGTTAGACCGTGACAGTAAATTGGGGGAAGAGAGAATTCAACCTCTTGGAGACATTCACATTCATGTCTAGAAACATTTTGCATTTTCTTGCACAGACCTTTGTGCTGTTTGGATGCTTCTATTTATCCCTTATTTTTTTTGCGGGGGGGGGGGCAGGGGACATACCAGGTTTAATTAGAGTGCACAGACATATACATACACCAGGGGAAGGGGTTGCGTCTGCCCACTCAATCCATTCTAGAAACCAGACCACCATATAAAACCCTGAACTCTGGGCATTCACATTCACAGCTTTGCTGTTAACTATAGAGATATCATCATGATACTGATATACTAGGGATAAGTAATTTTTTAAAAAAGGTAAAGAGTGACAGCTGAAGTGTCTGAAATCCATAAGTTCTGGAAAGCCCATTCCAGTTTAAACGTTTGCACCAGGCATTAGTCCACATGGTTTAAAGCTTATCTTTGCAACAGTGAAGCCCATAAACTTGTGACACTGCTGGTATTTTTGAAGATGAAAGCCAAGAAATCTCATGATGCTAAAGGATGCAGCTGATGTGAGCTCCTGTGACTCCTCTGTATTGGTGTATAACTGAACAACCACACCTCTGATTATAGTTTAGGAATTAGGCAGAAAGAAAGTACCTACTTAAAGGAATAAGCAGGGACGTGGGAACTCTGGAATGGAAAATGAAAGTATGGGCTTTCCTAGTGTTCATTATGCTCCAAATAATCCAGTGACAAGAATAATAGCCACGACAAATGCCTACAGCAATGTGTAGTCTCCCGTGATCTTCTTCTCCACCATTACACTAAATCATGAAACGAGTCACCACCGTAACATCCTTCGTTTCAGAAGAAGATGCTCTGCAATAAAAAATAAAATATGGTTAATTATGTTTGTGATCACTCCTGACTCCAGTGCTGTGACTCATCTCTTGCAAACATCATCTATGGTTCAGTGAGAGTTTAATGCCCCTGATTGCTGCCTGTTTCTTCCTCAAGGCACCAAGAGCATCACATGTTCCGTTGCCTTTAATGGAGATCCTGCAGTTTATTTCATTTCTTCAAGTTGCTGCCCTTGCAGTCAATTCTAACTCTTGGCAGCCCAGAAATGCATTCAGAAAGCTGGCTAGATAAGAAGATGATAAGTCGATGCTAGTCCAGTATTCATACCTGCTGGAGACAAGCCAAAAGTCCTGCATCTCCAAGGAGGGAATGAATGCAGTGGAGCTCAGTGGCCAGCTTTTTAGGGTCAATGGTCAAGGCGCCTTTTCCTTGAGCGAGCCCACCTTCTTACAACCTTTGCCATGAGCTGCTCTTGCTGATCCTTCTCTTTCACATGCTTACTCCCACGTCTCCGACATGGAACATCGGGGAGCAAGTGTAGAACGCCATCTCCGGACCCTGCTCCTGGCCACCGCAGTGACCTGGGCCAGTGCAAGAAGCAACAGAGCAAACCATGCACAGTGTTGAAGAGCAGCGATGTCTGCAGGGGGATCTTGTCAACGGGGCTCTGCAGGGCTACAGCTTAGCCCTGCTTGACAGGGGCTAAAACAAGTTTTAGTGCCAGCCCTGATAATGCCACAGGGTGATTTATTTGGTGTTTGAGTTGACCACGCACCACCTCATTCACCACTGGGGCTTCAGTTTTATTTTGTGGGACTCTAAGGCTAGAACACGCCAGAGTCATTTGGGACTCAATCCTGTGCAAGTTTAGACAGCCAACAAGGCCATTTTTCTGCCTAAATTCGCTTAGGGTTGTGCTTTCAGTAATTCTGATTCTAATACATTACTTAGGACTGCAGGTGGCGCAGTGGTTTAAACCGCTGTGCTGCTGGGCTGGTTGATCGAAATCTGCACATGGATTCGAATCTGCACACGGGGTGAGCTCTCGTTGCTCCGTCCCAGCTCCTGCCAACCTTGCAGTTCGAAAGCATGCAAATGCAGGTAGATCAAAAGGTACCACTTCGGAGGGAAGGTAAACAGCGTTCCATGCACTGTGGTGTTTAGTCATGCCGGCCACATGACCACGGAGACTGTCTGTGGACAAACGCTGGCTCCCTTGGCCGGGAAACGGAGATGAGCACCACCCCCAAGAGTCAGGCATGACTGGACATAACGTCAAGGGGAAACCTTTACCTTTAATACATTACTACATGAGGGAATAAAACAAGAAGTAACTGAGGGAGTAGTCACTTGTGTCTATTAAACTGTTAAGTCTTCTTATACATTTTCTCCAAAAAGTTTTCTACAGTAAGGTTTTGCTAATATGACCATTGGTCCATCCATGACCACCAGTAGCATATCCAAGTTATAAATTGTAGACTTTAACAAAATTAATTTTCTTTTACGGATATAAAATTTGTATGTAGAGATTTTAATGTGAACCATGTTGATATAAAAAGCAGGCTGCAGTTAGAGGAGATTGTTGCAGCATCACTAAAGAGCTGAATCGGCTGAGGAAAGGAGAGATGAGAAGATAGATGTCATTCTATCAGCTCCTAGCCGTCATTTCTAAGTGTGTCTCTCGGTGCTGTATCCATTCCATTTATTTGTCTCCTTGTTTCTTCCAGACAGCAGCTCAAGCAGGTTTATTTCTGTGCACGAATACTGCTGGAATCTTCATTAGCTACCTATCAGACCGAGCCCAACGCCAAGCCTTCCTGGAGACCCGAAGATGCGTAGAAGCTAGACTGAGGCTGGAAACGGAAAACCAGAGGCAGGTAAGTTGGCCGGGAATAAGCATGGATTCACCCTTGGGCCACTCCCGTCCTTTTAGCCATTCTGCTGAAGGACTCCTGGAAGATCTAAGAATGGGAAATCTATTCCAGGGATGTTTCACCAGCAATATCTGTCGTGGTGGTACCTTATTTGGTATTCTGTTGCCATCCTAGTGTTCGACCACTTCCCATAGCCTCTTAGGTGATGGACAGAGGTGCAGCTTGGTAATTTTAGGCCAGGTGTGGTCAGTTACTGGCCATCTAGGAGGAAATTCTCACCCTGGACCTGTTGTTGGCTGCACTTCCCAATGCCACCTAAGCAGCAAAACAGAGGAGAAGGGAAAACAAGCTGGATATTGCTGTTCTCCGCTTCTATGGTCATTCAGCTTTGCTTTTTCTAACTCTCCGTGTCTGTTCGTTACCCAGTTTTGGTGCAGGACTAGGGACAGTCTTCTCTTCTCCTTTAAAAAGTGTGGTGGGGGGATGGGACTGATGGGGAAGGGAGGCTACTGAGGCTGCAGGTTGTGTTGCCCAGTCCAGTTTTAGATCGTTGACCTAATAGTGTAGCAGGTTAGCTTTAGGTAGCCAGGTGTGATTTCGTCAGTTGTGGAACATGTGATTAACCATTTTCTTTCCCCTGGCTAACTCCATCCCATGCATTACAATTGCTTCTACACTGTTTGCCAGCACTGATACAAAACAAAAGAAAACACTCTGAGCGTGTACATAGGGCAATCATGCTTACAGGAATGAAATGGGAATTTGCTTTGGCTGTCCTGGTTTCTTTGTTCCTGGTTGCTCTGTGAGTGGCTTTTTTGGGATGCAGGACCGGGACGTGAGGTCTGGACTTTACCTCCAAGATCCAGCCCTAGCTTACAAATTGAATAAAGGATTGGACTCTCAGTCCTACAGTGAAAATCTTTAGATCTGGTTCCAATGCACCAGGCATTGTTTATACAACTCTCCCTTCTTACCTTTTTCCTCAGCTAAAATTCTCCAGATCTAGGAAACGTCTCCAGCTACTTGGCTTGATCCTTGACCAGTATAGTAAGAGAGCAATCCTGAGTGAGCATCCCAGGGGCTATAGGATGATTTAAAATGATTTCTGAAGCCAGAATCAGTGATCCAGCCTTGGAAGGGGGAATCCCAAGGACCCATCCCTGTCCCCTTGCAACTGGCATGGGAAGAACCACGCCGGCTGCCTCTCCAATGCCAGAAGATCAGCCCTGGAGAGTGGGCAAACAGGTCTGCTGATAGGGAGGGAGGGAGAAGACCAAAAAGGTCGAGACTGGCTTCTTCTGAGCTTCCTACAGCTCAGAAGGCTTGATACAGCAAATGCTTCTTTTGAACATACATATTGGGACTGCTCAGAATTAGGCATTCATGTTTGGCTTATCCAAGTCACCTTTTTACTGCAGTCTGTATGCCAGTTTTATTCACTTCCCTTATCCATGCAATATTTCACTGTCAGCAGTTCAGTTTTGCAGTTTCACTGGTTCCACCTCTCCCTTTCCTCAAGGACTTTGGTCTTCTATCTTCCTTTCTGTCTTTCTCACTCTGCCTGTTCACTGTTATCTTCTAAAATGAGGGTTTTCTCTCCCCAACTCTAACCAGTATGAAGAATTGTGTCTTATTAATTTCAGGTTCATTTCTTATTCAGTTGCTGCTTCCTGAGTCAAAACTTCTTCTCTCTTCCCCTAGCCTTCTGTTGAACTTTATAAGTTCCTGCTTCCTGAGCAAACTTTACAAACTGAATATTCGAGCCATGTTTGGACTTCTAAACTTTTAACCTTTTGCTTGCAACTGACTAGCATAAAGACCCTAAGAAAAGCTTTAGCCCTGTAATTGCAACCAAATTAAACACTTTCACGTTAAAAATACATTCTGCTTCATGGGACAAATAGCTTTGTGCCCTTCACATTCTCTGCTATTGTCACTGTCTGATTATGGCTAACATAAAGCATTTGCTGTGCTCTGTTCATCCTGTTTCTCAAAGCATCAATTGAAATTTGGGGGAAAGCAGATTAAAAGAAGCACTATGTCCCTGTTTCATTCATCCTAATGTGTTTAATCATTTCTTTGTGAGCTTTTAAGTCTAACGCCCCACTAGTGATTTGAAACAGATTCTGATGCAGGCTGCCAAAGAGATAGGCAAAAATAGCATCATCACCATATTACAGATAGAATATGCCGGTTTTCTTCCAAGGAATACAGGAGTGTAAATGAGATGGTCTGCTCAGACCTGGATTTAAACCAGAGTAATTTAAATAATTGATTGACTTCATGAATGCATGCTGGGAAAAAGACTTTTCTCCCTCTCCCATGACATTCAAACCCAGGGTCATCCCATGAAGCTGATGGGTAGGAGGGTTAGGAGAGGTAAAAGGAAGGACTTCCGCACACACGGTTGTTATGAGAAGTGGTGATGGCCACCAATCTGGTTGGCTGTGAAGGAGAATTGGGCAGATTCTTGAGGGAAGAGGCTACCAGTGGCTACTGGCCTTGCTGGCTGTGTGCTACCTCCTTGACCGGAGGGGGCCTGCCTACATACAATGGTTGCTGAGGAGCTGGGCAGGTGGAGGCCTTGTACCCATCCTGCTGGAGGGATCCTGTGGGCAGGTGGTTTGCCACCCTGTGTGTACGGAGTGCTGGGCTAGATGGACCTTTGGTCTGATCCGGCATGGCTTTTCTTATGTTCTTATGACTGACATTTGTTTCTATGTATGTAGGCAAAATGATGTCAGTTTCCAGGACCATTCAAGGCCAAAGGATAACCAGAAGCATCAAAACAATTTAAAGCATAAGACCACCAAGGAGGGGAAATGCCCATTTAAATAGTTCTCCCAGTATGAAGAGCTGGGAAAACTTCTTTCATCCTGACGACCAAATTCAATTTCAGGGAAGCTCTCGTGGGGAGCAGGGGGCTACATTCCAGCACCAAGAAGGGCTGGAGTCCAAAGGGATTGGATTAAAGGTAGTGCAGAAATAGAGGGTGGGAAGGCCCAATTTGACTTCAGGCCTTGAGGTTCCATACTGGTGCACTAGCAAATTCCAAATAGGTTTTTATGCAATTTACCTTCTTTTTACAGTACAAAAGATATATTTGCTTAGAGAGCGATCATAAAATTCAGTATTTCTCTTTGGTATTTCTGTAAAATTCAGCATTTCTGACTTCACTATGTGTATATAAGGACCTGAATAATGCTGGCTGAAAAGACAACATACCAAAGTTGACTTCCAAGGGACAGGTGGGTGGGAAGTCTCATTAAACTGGGATGCTTTCTTGAGACATAGTTTCCATTCTTTTCCCATATCAGGAAAGGGTTGTCCTAAATCTCCTCACACATATGTCATACATTATTCTTTTTGTTTTTAATTTTGAAGTAATGGACCGGATTTTGGATACAATGATCAAGTAACAAAGTTGCATAATAAACAACATTCTCTGACAGATTTGTGAAGCGTACAGACACAGCTGGCTGTTATTCATTTGTGTGTGTGTACAAAGTATATGTAAATGTATCAATAATATCGTATTTAGAGAGCACCCATACCCACCTCCCCCTCAAAAAACGCTCAAGCGCCAGAAGTGATGGCTTCTGGGCAAAATACTTTTTTCTGATGATATGGAAAGAAAATGTTCTTGCTCTTTGGCTGACAGTGGAACTATTCTCAGGCTGGAAAAAAATGATATTAACACATGACCTAATATGGCATTCATAATACTTGACCTCAGGAGTCACATGTTTTTCCCCTTTCTCCTCTTTGACACAGTAAAGTCAGCTTTAATCTGAGATGTCCCATAAAGGGTCACCCATCCAGCTTTAATAGCTTGTGCATATATGTAGGTTTATTTATATTGCACCCAGGTATCATTTTAAGCCTGATGACTTTAAAGCACATTTAATTTATTTTGTTTAATAAAAATAAATTAGCAAGTAATTGAAAATTTAAAAAGCAGCATCCTATTTTTAATTTCAAAATGTTGGTATTATTCTTCTCTGTGTAATCAAATGTCCCAGTAAATTTGTTTGGACTTGCTTACTGGGCAGTGGAGTTTTGCTTATTTGAGAATGAAGACTTGTCTACTTGCAATGGAGGCTGCCGTTCCATGGGATTGGGTTACCTGGAATGTCCAGGACCGCAACTCGAATGTCAACATTGCAAAAGCTCTAGTATATCAGACGATTTAGACTTACTATGCCACTCCCAAAATGCTTGGGCACAAACATGGCTTGCAACTGAAGGTGCTGAGAACCTTCAGGTGGGAGCTCAAAATACAAAGCCCTCCTATTTGAAAAACCTGCCCGCATTTCAAGGTGACTCAGAGTCTGCTGACCTAGGTCTAGAGTGGACAGTTACAAATTGCTGAAAAAGAGGAAATGCATTAGCCTAAGAGAAGACAATGAAGACAGTAATTTACATAAGATGGGCATATGCTGATTGATATGAATTGGTGCAGGTTTTAGGAATTATTATTGCAGGTTTGCTCAAAATGCAGTGCAGCATAGTGGGGAAGACTGCGGGCATTCATGTTCAGCCCATTGTTTGAGTACAAACTGCTGATGGACAACCATTCTCAAAGAACTTTAATTTTAGATTGGAATTCATCTGGACAGTCCTTCAAATAGATGCATGGACACCCTGACTCAAAATGAGATTCCTCAGTGATTGCCTTACCAGTCCTCTTTTTCACCAAAGGGGAAGATCAAATTCGCAGACGACACTAAAACTGGAGCAGTGGCCACAACTGAGGAGCAGGCAATCCAGATCCAAAAGGATCTGGGCAGACTATGGAAGTGGGCAGGAGACAACAGGATGGCATTCAATGTGGAGAAGTGCAAGGTCTTGCACTTGGGGCATAGGAATAGGTATCATAGGTACCGGTTAGGTGGCAAGTGGCTGGAGAGCAGCACTTGTGAAGGGGACTTCGGGGTACTGGTTGACTGCAGGATAAACATGAGTCCGCAGTGTGATGCGGTGGTCAAGAGGGCGAACGCCACCCTTGGTTGCATAGCCAGAAGTGTGACTTCTAGATCAAGAGAGGTATCACTACCACTCTATACAACTCTGGTGCACCTGCAACTGGAGTATTGTGCTCAGTTTTGGGCCCCTCATTACAAAAAGGATATAGCCAGGTTAGAGTCAGTGCAGCGTAGGGCCACAAGGTTGGTGGCTGGTTTGCAGGGGATGCGTATGAGGTGAGACTGAGGGAACTGGGTCTCTTCAGCCTGGAGAAGAGGAGGCTCAGAGGGAATCTGTTGGTGACATACAGGTATGTGAGGGGGTGTCACATGGAGAGGGGTAGAGACCTGCTCTCCCCTGCAGAGGAAGGCAGGAAGTGCTCCAACGGAGCAAAGCTCTGGGAGCCAAGGTTCAATTTGGATGCCAGGAAGCACTTCCTGACAGTTAGGACCCCGAGGGTGTGGAATGGGCTTCCTCGGGAGGTCGTTGAGGCCCCATCGGTGCGGGTGTTCAAGGATAGACTGGACATGCACATGGTGGGCATGTCATGAGCAGAGCCAGCTGGCGCTGGGGGTCAGACTAGATGGCCCGGGAGGCCCCTTCTGACTCGCTCTATGTTTCTATGTTTCTAAGATGCCTTACTTAGGACAAGGGCAAAGCATGGAATAACAGGCAGTGGAGCAGGGCCATGCATCATCACAAAAGAGGAAATGCATCACCAAAAATTGGAGAAAAGCAGATAGCAATTTTGCATAATTGTTGCATATGCTAATTTCTATGGATAGAGTCAAATTTAGATATAAGTATAATTTGAATAGAAATGCAATGCGTCTCACCATTCAAAGAGAGGACTGTACTCTTGTGCAGCTCTTCAGAAAGAGGGTTGTCTTCTGTGAAATAGGACATCTGGCCACCCCGGCTCACTACCACCCAGAAGGTACCTTGCAGCGCTTCTCCTTAGAGAGAGTTAAGATGCATAGCATCATTTTCTGATGGGAATTATGGGACTTGTAGTTTTCCAATAGTCAGCCCCTTGATCCTTGACTGGAAATCATTTTCTAAGTGTTACTTCCAGCTAAGGAAGGCCCACACAAGGACTCATGGTAGTAAAAACTCTGCACAAAAGAAAGGTGAGGGGAACTTGCAAGGATGTAGAAGTGTGCTTGATCTACGCATTCACCAGAAGCGCTAAACCCCTTCCACCACAACCCAAATATTTTTCTGGGTAAACTGGGAATGGCAGTAAGTTTCACACTTCACTGTTCTTTCATTCCACTGGGGAAACCTAGAAATAGCCAATTCCTCTTAAAGCTCTACTGAAGCTTCTTTCACAGCTCCCATTGAGCGTTTTGTGGAAAGCACTTGAGGAGCTGTTGAAGAAAGCTGCTAAAAGTGCCTTGCAAAATGGAAGTGTAAGCAAAACGATCCTTTAGCAAGGTCTTTGTCTCAACCCTAAACAATCCAGGGGACAGGAGCGCCGTGACTCCTTTTGCTGCCATTATTTTCCTGAGAAGGATGTGTTGGGTCGTTTGCTCCAGGAATGACCCCCTCCCCAATCTCTTGTTCTCATTGCAGGAGCGACTGGTATTGTCAGTGTTACCTCGATTTGTGGTGCTCGAGATGATTAATGACATGACCAATGTGGAGGACGAGCATTTGCAGCATCAGTTCCACAAGATCTATATTCACCGCTATGAAAATGTCAGGTGAGGGAATCGCTGTGCCTTTTCTTGCTTTAACGATCCCTTACTCTGTCGGAGGTCAGAAGAGGCCCTCCAAGTGTTCATTAATGACCAGTTCATTAATCACTGATCTGGAAGGTTGGGAGTGTTGTCTGTCTGTTTTTCTTTCTTTTTTCTCCAGCAGAGCATTCCATACAACCCCACCCTCCCCCACTACGTTTGTCTCAGTGACTTCTAGCACACCACAGACACCCCAATTTGGCAAACTTCCATGCGAATGGAAGGGCTTATTCATGAAAAGCAGCGCTTCAAATTCTCGCTGCAATCCACTGAGGCTTCCAGCCAAAGTATACTCACTTTGAAGTAAGTCCCACTGCGATTAATGGGGCTTGCTTCCATGTAAACATGATTAGACTTAAACTGTAATCTTTCCAGTACAGACAGTACCGCAGGAGCTACCCAAACAGCCATCTTGGACAGCACCTCTCAAGAGGTGGGAAACTGATCTCTGTTTCCATGGTGTGCAGCAATTTGGTGTATACATGCCCCATAATGCAGGAGATCCTAGTCCAAAGGAATAACTCTTGATTGCAACTTCAGCAAAGACTGAAACAGCTGAAACAACACGTTGGATAAAATTTGTTTGGAGCCTTAGTGAAAGCCTAAACAGTACTGGAAACTTCATTCCAAGGAAAAGTGTTTGATTTCAGATGCAAAATAGAAAAAAGCTTAAACAAACCTTTTCCATTCAAAGAAAAGGTGTTAGTTTGCAGCCCTACAAAAGATTATGCAATGCAAGAGATTTAATCTTCTGTATAGCCTGAACTGCCTGATGCTGCCTAATCTTGGAAGCTAAGCAGGGTCAGGCCTGGTTAGGATCCGGATGGGAGACTTGAGCCATGCAACAAACAGAGGTTGGACCAGATGGCCACCTAGGCCTCTTCCAACTGCATGCTTCTGTGATTCACGTAATCTGGGTGGGGGAAAAAACCAAATGGTTGGGGACTTAAGGAATTTCAAACAATTAATACATACCAAAGAATTGTCCACCAGGGCCAGGGATTCACATCTAAGGGGCTTTCCAAACAGGGTTGGCCAGAGGCACTGTATTTCTGTAAGACATCAAGGGGTGGCACCCTTTTGAAGTCCAGCTGTCAACCCATGTGATGCCCACTTGGATATACAGGATGGCGGTTTCCATTTTTGGACTGATAACCAGCTACAAGAGTGCTAATTTTCTTCTCTTTTCTGTGTTCAGCATTCTTTTTGCAGATGTGAAAGGCTTCACAAATCTCTCTACTACACTCTCGGCCCAGGAGCTGGTCCGGATGCTGAATGAGCTCTTTGCCAGATTCGATCGCTTAGCACACGTGAGTCCACTCGAGTTGTATATTGGTTTTCAGCAATATTGTATTGGATCACATCTATGCAACTTGCAGGCCACAAGTCGAATGCGATCCACCAACCCAAAAATTGGGCCCAAAAATGTCCCTGACCACATCTCTGATCTTGTGGATCTCTGGTAGACAAAATCAGTATTGATTTGGCTTGTGGAGGTCACAAATTTTGCCAGCCTATGAGAGAAATTGCTAGGACTGGGTGAACATGCAATTCTCAAGCTTTTAAAGGTTTTCTAGGTCCTTTGCTTCTCTTTGTGTTCCCAAATGCCATTATCTATTCTTGTTTTTAATCTGGATGCACATGTAAAAGCAAAAAGCATTCTTTCCCATAGGTTAAAGTGTGACAATGTGATGCAGATGCACATGTCCAGATGTACATGCCTGCACAAATGCACACTGGTTTGCATGCAGGGTTGTGAATGGAACATGTTTGCATGTCCTGAGAAAAGGAATGAGATGCATGTACATCCCTAGACATCGTACTGTTTAAGCTTGTGCTATTAATTATTCTCATCCTTTTTACTATATGACATTATCTTTTGATTTTTATAAGCAAATGTTTGCTCCCTTTCATTTTATGGTTATTGATTCTAAACTTCCCTCGGTACATATAAGTCAGCATATGCAAATGTTATGCAAGCTGGTATCTGTTTTGTCCTCTTTCTTAGAGATGCATTTCCCGCTTTTGGGCAATGAGTCAACAGGCATACTGGAATGGATTTTCCATTGTTGCTGATATACCCAAATGCCACATAGCTAGACTAGTTGGTAGGAAATGAATGTCCTTTGCCTCTACAATTTGCATTGTGTCGAATAATTGGTTTTTGCAATCCCATTCTCCTGCAGTTACTATGTAATATTAGACCTTGGGATGGCTTCTCTAGTGAGCCTTGCCTTTGTGTGATGCGCCCAAAGTACGACAGTTTCAGTTTCATCATGTTTGCTTCTGGGGAAAGTTCTCGCTTGATCTGATCTTTGCTGACTTGATCATCTTTCTGTTGGTCCAGGGTATTCACAAAGTTCACCATGTTTCCAACACATCAATTTTCTTTGTGTCAGCGTTCTTCATCGGTCAGGTTGTGCATCTATACATAGCGATCGGGAATGCAACACTGTGGGTGATCTTGGCCTCAGCCTCAGTGAAATGTTCTTACACTGGATGATCTTTTCCTTCATTGCTGTCCCTCCATGTATTCTTAAACGTTTATCTGATTGCCTATATCCTCCAAACTAGTTCCTGAAGCACACTTGCAAAAAGCAAACAGCAAAAAGCAAAACTATTGGAATTTGGACATAAAAGCAAGCATGCTGGTCTGCTCTTATGAACAGCACGGGATGACAAAAATCCTCTTTTCAGTATTTGCAAAATATGTATAACACCCTGTGTAAAAATCCTGAGCAGTTAAGAAATTGATAGCTGAAAATACAGAATACATTTAAATATTGCTACTAAAACCAGAGAAAGTCAGTGTGGCTTAGCCCAAGCCAGTGCAGCCCAATGCTTGGCTAGGAAGAGCCAGTTCCAAATCCCCATTCAGCCATGAAGTTCACTGGATGACTTTGGACCAGTCATGGACCTTCAGCCTAGCCTACCCCACAGGGTTGTGGTTGTGCGGATAAAGCAGAGAGGAGTGAAGCTGCCTTAGGTTCCTTGCAAGTGGAAGAAAGGCAGGGTATACATGCAGTATAGCAATAATGAAACTGTGACTGATCAGTCAGGGAAGTTTTCTTTAAATATAAATGCACTTTGGCAGGTGCCAGGCACAAAATTAAGTGGGTGCCTGCAGGGAGTTCCACAGAGGAGCCAAGGCACTCCAAGCTGTACTCTGAGTGGATCCAAGCCGACCACAAGGCCCAGGAGAGCACCTAGGAATGCTTCATATGATTACATCAGTGACTGGGCAAGCACTAGACTGAACTAGCAATGCGCTCATTTTAATTGGGTTTACTAAAGCTGTTGTGCTTTTTTCCTGATTGCCTACAAGCTCTTCCACCAGCAATTGTAGTATGCTTTCTCTCTGGATTTCAACCATGCAACTGCTTTTGTTACCTGCATCTTTCTAACTGTTTCAGCTCCTGGAAAGGGCACTGGGGTTGCCAGCCCAGCCAAGTGAATGAGGGTCTTGTTTCCTTGGGACATTCAAAAGCTCTTCAGAGCAAGGGAAAGCAATGCTGTAGCACAGCGGGCCTTGAGCTGGGAATGCAGAAAGCTGCCTTATCATCTCTTTGACCATCTAGGCCAGTACTGAAACTCTGGCTGGCGGGGGGCTTCCAGGGGCTCAGGCAGAGCTCTCCACCACCACCTGTGAGCTGATCTTCATCTCCTGGAGGTGTGAGGGACCCTCGGTGCACAAGAAATGTTCCTTACCACCAAGCTATGGTCCCTCTGCAAGAGAGTCTCTCACTCTCCAGCATGGCATTGAACCTCAGGCTGGTGGATCAAATCCAGCCCATCTGAGGTTCCAAGTCAACCTCTGTTTCCCTAGAAGGCCCCATTGCATTGCCCAAGAATGTTGACCACATCATGGTTTTCTGACTTGAGCACATTTTCCCCTTTCTAGACCTGGATTGAGCAGGGTGATGGACCTCATGGTCTTCTTGGCCCCTTCCAACTCTACTATTCTATGATTCTATGAAATACCTCTGCTTAGTCTTAGGTTCTGGCAGTAAGAGCTCTAAGCTGAAATAGGATGGTGCTTTAGTGGTTTTTTGACCCCACACCCACTTCCTTTCTGTCCTGTCCTCTCTTGCCTTCAGCTTCACCCACAACTGAAAAGTTGCCCTGCACCTGAAGAGCTTCTCCAAAGCTGAGTTCAGCCCTTCTTTGCAGCTTAATTCCAGAAGCTCACAGATGGTACGTTGTGAGTTCTGTGCTGCACTGAGACTGATGTAGCCTTGAGCAAAACCTCACAGTCAAAATGAAGCAAGCACATGCTTGCCCTGCCATTTCTGCACATTCTTAACCATTTTTGGGATGGGTGTCCCACTATATGACCATTGCACTCAGATACATTGAAAAGATTCAGTGTGGTAATCCTGCACTTAGGAAAGAGTAGATGTAGATTGCCTTTGTCTTGTTTTCTTTTGTTTTGTTTTGCAAAGGAAGCCTGAAGTGAGGCCATGCACTTTCATACCCAGCAGCAATGCATCATATCTTGCACCCCCTGTTTCCCGCAGCACTTCAGATCTGAATGGTGGTTCCACAGCACATGTGCAATCGCACAGGGAAAGTTCCAAGCCCAAATTGCAGAGAGTGGCTGCATGAACATATCTTGGCACTGCCAGAGCGCATGCAGTCGGCATAGCTGCATAGTGGCTTGTGCTGTGAAAAAGCAATAGCTGTGCTTTTTCTACAGAGATCCAGTGACATCATTCACACACTCACTGCCTACTCGTGGCAATTTTCTTTGATTGCTGAATGGGTATTCAATAGAGCTATTCTGTGTACTGAGACATCAGTCCCTCTGTGCTTTCTGAAGCAGCCATCTCTGACTATTCTCTCCATCACACTCAAGAGATATTCATGGTCTCTAGCCGCACGCATGGTAACTGGACAGAGAGCCAAACAAATTGGTTCAGTATTGAGCCAAAGAAACAAGCACCTGAAATGTCAGGTCATGGAATGACAGAAGCTTTGCTAATGTTTTTGTTCTGGCTGGTCATACATCTTGGAGATGAGAGAGAGAAGACTATTTCTGGAATTGAATTTTCAGCCAACTCCACTTTCGTGCCTACCTGTCTCTTCCAAACTGCCAAATGTCAAACTGCTGTCTCCCACACGCAAGCTTTAGCCCCCTCTACTCAGGTTATTATATTTCCATGCTCAGATGACTATCTCATTCAGAAAAATGTAGAGCAAACACGGAAGCCCCTCCCCTTTTCATTAGCATCAACAAATTAAACATCTAACTTTTCAACCATCCTGGCCTATTAACCTGCAATATGCCCAACCAAGGAAAGGTTCTGTCAAGCCCTACAGGTGTATTCTGCAAAGCATCGACAAGACCAAAGACTTGTGCAAGGCACCATAGGATCTCTCCTCACTGGCCACTGGAAGTATTAATCAGCCTCACAATCTCTGTCTCTAGCTTATAAGATTTCAAAGGCTTATTGACCCACATGTTCATGACCCTAAGGGCTAAGAAGTAAAGACAAGAGTTCTGACATTCTTAATCCTGAAGTCCCACTGGGCTGTTGTGTTCTTCTTGCGCCAAATCATGGAATACTCCAGCACCAGCCCAGGTCTTCCAATTCTGGAGAAGAACAGCCTGATTAACAAGCTAGACCACCGATCAACCCCCTCCATAGTTCCTTTTTGGATTATGTGTTCCTCTTTCCTCATCTATTTCTGGAATCAAGTTTCCGAACTGAGATGGTTAGCATGCTCCAAGCTTCTGCTAGGTGCTCAGCATAGCATTCTTGCTTGAAGAGTGGGTAGAATTGATAGCACAATCAATTCCCAGATCCCAGGAAATGGAATTCATCATGCCTCTGTCTCATGAAGCCTCCCCCTCAAAAAAAAACCTTTAATGAAGTTTCTCTTTGTGGCCTCTCAGTGGATAGATATTTGAGTAACTCGTTTATTTGGCTTTCTTTCATGGCAATTTTTCATGCTTGCTTTCAGTCATCCTGGTCTATTTTTATTTTATTTAAAAGAAATAAGCTTAAGTGTACATCTTTCACGGGGACTTTGCCATATATCATTAAAATGTAAGGAAAGCCCTGCTGGATTGGATCAAAGGCCTACCTTGCTCAGGGTTCTGTTCCCTCCGTGGACAACCAGGTGGTCCTACAAAGCCCTCAAGTGGAGCAAGAGTACAAAGCACTTTCCCGCTCATCTTCCCAGCAACTGGTATGCAGAGGAACGCGTAGCCATCATGACTAATCGCCACACATAGCCTGGCCTAATTCCTTTTAAAACCCATCCAAGTATCCAGTCATTGCTCCGTCATCTTCAGGTAATGAATTCCACAGCGCTGTATAAACTACAGACGGGTGAACAAGAAGGCTAGCATTCTCCAGTCATCGTCTCATGCCCAGTTCCTGTTTCTGATCACCACTTGCAGTGGCTGTATGGGAGATTTGTGGAACTTCGTTCCATAAAGTTGGGTTGATCCAGCCCACAGAGGATATGCGTATAGATCAGGAAATTTGGACATAGCAAACTGGGAGTCAAGAGCACCTGTTCGACAGCTTGCGAGTATTTTCAGTGAACACGTGTTTATGTTGCTCTTTTGTTCACAGCTTCAAATGAGTGCTTGTGTGTTGGGTAACCAACAATGAAATTTTCATTCATCCCTAGTATGAATTACTTGAACTATGTCATGGTATTCTGCCTTCTTACCCCGAGTTGCCGAAATTCAGTATGGGCACTGAGTGGCTTGTGCTACATCAGCTCAGCTGGACCCCTGAGACTAGTTCTGGTTCTTGTAAGAAGGATATAAACCTGACAGAGTGCATTACCAACCTGGCCAGTCACTGGGGTCCTTGCAGGACATTCTTCTGATCGTTCCTCATGGACCTGTGGCAGCACCAGAGTCCACCAAGAGAAGAACTTCAGTGTAGAGCACAACTTCTCCAGAACGCATTACCTCTAGAGATTGGGCAGGGTTTAAAAGTTGTGTTGTTTTTGGCATCTGCTTCTTTGTTTTGGAAAGACTTCCCTGATGAGCATTGAATGTTTTCAACTAATTGTTTTTTATTCTTTTACCTCTTTTCTCTTTTTATTGGTCACCACTCTGGTGAACTCTGGAACCTGTCTTGATATGGAGTGGTGTATAAATGCTGGAAATAAATAAGCAAACAAATTGGAATGTGCTTAAAGAAGGGCAATGAAGTTGGTCAGTGGTATACAAACAAATTCTATGAGGAAGTGTTGAAGAAACCCGGTATGTCTCCCCTTGACAAGAGTCCTCAAATGCCTGAAGACTGTCACATGGAAGAGAGTTAAGGCTTGTGTTCTGTTGCCCCAGAGGGCAGGACAAGATCTAAGGGACAAAAGCAGTTTGAGAATGGCACCAATTTCCAAGGAGAGTAATGAGCTCTACAGACAGAGGCTAGAAACCAAACTGTCTAAGATACCTGAGGTTTGAAGTAGCTATTCATGGTGCTGAATCTCTCTTTGGGATGGAATAGCTTTAGTGCTCCAGCTAGCTCCTTAAAGGTTCAGGCTGACCCACTGAGTGGTAATACTACACCAGTGGGATTAAAGAGCTTTCATCATATATAATCACAAGCAAACTGTTCTTATATAACTTAAGGTACAATCCAATGCAAGTTTAAACAGAAAAAGGGCTGTAAGTCCCAGCATTTCCATACTGGGAACTGTAGGTCTTTTTCCTATCTAAATGTACACTGGATTCTATCCTTAGTTCATGTTGTTCATTTGTTGTTGCTGTTATGTCATCTCTGGGTTATGGCAACCCTATGAATGAAAGCTCTCCAAAATGCCCTTTCCATGACATCCTTGCTTAACTGTTCTAAATTCCAGGCTGTGGCTTCCTTTATGGAATCAATGCATTTCTTATTTGGTCTTCCTTTTCTTCTTCTTCTGCCTTCCACATTCCCTAGGTTGATGGTCTTCTCCACTGAATTGTGCCTTTTCATGAAGCATCCAAAGTATAACAGCCTCTGTTTTGTCATTTTTGCTTATAGGGAAAGCTCTGACCTGATTTTCTCTAGAACCCACTTGTTTGTCTTTGTGTCAGTCCAGGTATTCACAAAGCTCTCCTCCAGTGCCATGTTTCAAATGCATTGGTCTTCTCCAGCTTTCTTCACTGCCCCGCTTCTGGAATCCCACGGGCAGCTGGCTGGCTACTGTGTGAACAGAATGCTGGACTAGACGAATCCTTAGCCTGATCCAGCATGGTTCTTCTTAAAGCCCTACAACTCCCCTGATTTTAAATTTGCATTACTACACTCCTACGGTATTTGTGCCATCAATCATATTCACATCATCTGCTGTGTTTGTCATGGAAAATCTGATGCACAGGAGAGCCACAGCTATTGGTGGTATAGAAACAGTAGTAATGGTAGCAAAAGCTTTGCAAAGGGCTATGTACTGTGGTGTTTCACCAGCACCAGGTTTTCTAAGGCCTTAAACTTCTTGGCCACCTTGATCCTTACTGCACATTGTTTCTAAGGACAGGAATTTCTTTAAAGTCAGCATCTTGTCCCAAAGATCTCAACAGCCACATACGACAAATCCTTCCCAGCCCTTTTTGCAACTCATCAGGGATGTTTTTTTCTCTCTCTCTCTCCCTCTCTCTCTTTTGGCAAATTGCTCTTTTTCTTTTTTGGCAATTTTCTTAAACAGATGGTTTGACATGTAGCATTTAATGAGCCATCAAGATCCAAGCCGTTGTGGCTTTCTCTCATTTTTCAGAATATTCCCAAGAGCTGCTTGTGGGGCAAAGCTTAAAAATGAAGCACCTGGCTCTTTAATAATCCAGTAGAGATTCCTCATTTCCATGCAGTCTGTTTGTCACATTTCAAACATCATTTCTGCACATGGACTGCATTTCCTCCCAAATAGATCTTTCTTTGAGGAGTAGTGGAAAACACGCCTTGTTCTCAGCTTTAAGTTCACCTCCTTGGGTTTTTGCATGTGCCAAATGGCCCGTCTCTCTACATATATAGCTATATATGTTGGTCATACCATAAATGACAGGACAACTGTACCCAACCCCTAGGATCATACCTGATTAGAGGATTCAATTCCCCTGTCAATCAGACCTGGGATATTGGCTTCTGAACACACTGAAGCTGATCTTCCTGTGCCTGATAAAAGTGTTTTGGGGTTCTAGTTGCCACTTAGAATTAGTCCATGTTTATACTACTTTGGCAAGACTGGGCCATCAGTCATTGCATTAAGGGAACCAAGAACCAAAAGCCAAGGGCCTGCAGTCAGGAGTACAGAGCAAGCCAGAAATGGACAGGCTGCAAAGTAGAACCAAAAGAGAAAACAAGAAGTAACAAGCCAGACCATACGACAAATGTGTGTGCAGGAGAGAAGTCTGTCCTGGATTGTAAATGGTTAATGGATTTGAGAGCCAGCAATGATCCAGCAGTAGTCTAGCATCTCCACACTGATGCCATAAAGTTATTGCCTGACCAGGAATGCACATAATACATCAGCAAAAAAGGCAGAAAGGAGAAGATATGCTTCTCAGATTTAGATAATGGCCCAAACAATCATTTTGAAAGTTTGAAACCAAGGGTTCGGACATGTCATAAGATTGTACTATTGAGCAGGAATTCCTTTAAGCAAAGGAAAACTGAGTTACCAAGTCCAAGCAGTACCTTGCCTCTTCTAATGTTGGCCTTTTTTCAAGCTGGTGCAGCTGTGCATCCCATCATGAGAAGGCAGAACTCCCTGGAGAAGACAATCACGCTAGGAAAAGAGAAGAAGAACAAATATGAGATGGATTGAGTCCATCAAGGAAACCACAGCCTTGAGTTTACAAGAGCTGAACAGAGCTGCCAAGGACAGACACTTTGGAGGATGTCCATTCATAGGGTCACCTTAAGTGGAGGATGACTTGACAGTATATCACAACATCAAATAGCTGTGCCTAATGCTGAGGCCATCGGCCAAGCAGCACCACACAGGTGGAAATCCAAGAGCAGTTCCACATCCTTCCAGAGGCAATAATCCAGGTGTACAATTTTCCTCAGAGTCAGTTTGCATAATTGGTAGGTGGGCTCTCACCACATCCTTCTCATCTAGTGCTTTAGGTTGTTTTTGGAAAACTCAGCTGCCCTGCATACCACCAGGCTTTTCTCTAAGGTCAAGGTTGCTTCCCTCAGCAATCTCTCTCATGCTTCTGTGTCCTGTGAGAAATGATATGGGCCTTTATTTAGGAGCCCTAGAAGAGGTACAGTGTTCCTCAAAGTCTTCCCCCATTGCTTGGTCCCAAAAGAAAAAGCTGTCTCCTTCCACTGTTTCATTCTTTCTGGGGCCACAGTGGACATCAAAACTGATGATAGCTCTGCTTGAGTAATGTTTGCATGTCTCATTAATGTCCTCCTTTCCCCAATCAAATACAACAGCAGCTTCATTTTCAGAGATCCATGGCATTGCATTGTCTGCCTAGAGAATGGACTCTTCTTTCTGGCCTTTCTATCCCTGGGCGAACTTCTAAGTTTAATGTCCTTGATGGTTTCAGGCCCTCCATTTTCACCTTTTCCCCCGCTTTCTCTCCACCCACCATTCTTCTTCTTCAGCCACCACTACCACCATGTTTCAAAGTTGGTGGACTTCAGCCACAGAGTCAAATAGATTCTACTTCCAGACAAACTTTCAAGTTTTATTTAAATAAAGGCTTCCATACAGAGCTCTCTCAGGTTGTGGCCATTCTCTCCTCAGACCAGAAGCAGGGGTGTTCCCCAACCCACTTCCTGGTTCCTCCCAAGGAGCAGCACCCAGTCAGGCTGAATTCAGCAGTTCATACTGCTACACCTTCCTGCTGATCTGGACTACATCTCCCAGACTAGCTAGGGATTGGACTAGTTGTCCAAATATCTTGAGAGCAGCAGACTGGATAGGTTGCCCTAACCCATCTCTGCTTTCTAATCCTATGAAGGTACCCACAATGTGACAACGATGACAGAGGTCCAGGGAGTGCTCCAAACACCTGCCATGAACATCATGTTAATTCCCCACAGAGTCCTTGAGCAACATGAGACCAGGGGCATCCTGGGAAAATTAAATGGCTGCTTGGCACTGTTCTAAAGCATGACTGCCAGGCCTCACCGTCATCAGCTGGAACCCACCAGAGGCCATTTTTGCCAGGACCCCTTTGAACTGACCCTCCAGAGATATAACTACCGATACTCTCCATTGCTGTAGGTTGTGTACAATGCCGTGTCACCTGGGCATTCTCCACTCCTAAATATGAGCTCTGCTTTTCATTCTCACTGCTAGCTTGTAGCTTGCCCAGCACACGTCTGCCTGCCTTCATTACAATCTCTGTGGAATCTTATATTGATTTCTGATTGGAGAAATTTGGCCAGCAAACCAGCACCATCTCCAAAGTTCAGCCCTGGCTAGTCTTTCAGGTAATGTTCTTTCCAGGAAATCCCTGTGCCGACTTCTTTCTGGGCACGAAAGGTCAGGAATTGCTCATTGTGCTTCACACAGACACACATATCATGATAAGCTTTCCAGTTTTCTCTTCCAGTGTTTGTCTCATCATATCCATCCTGCTCTTGCGCATGCAATCTCATTGCTGAGGCTCATTCTTCTCTCTCCCTTTGGATACAGGAACATCATTGCCTCAGAATTAAGATCCTGGGGGATTGCTACTACTGTGTGTCTGGCCTGCCAGAACCTCGCCAGGATCACGCGCATTGTTGTGTTGAAATGGGACTCAGCATGATCAAAACAATCAGGTAATGCATTTCCTTTATTCTCACCTTGTTAGTGCTGCTGACACACAGAGTCTCCATCTGTGATTCCCAGTTCCTTGTTACTAGATTATGGAGGTGGAACCTAAAATTCTCCCCTTCCTGCTGTATTGAATCCTAGGTTTGTGGTGCTATATAGGAAGGTCTTTCTTGCTTTTTAGAAAGAGGGCTGAAGCCCTGTAGCATATGAAGCTGTACAGCACACCATTTGTCCACCTAGTCCTGGGAGAACCTCCACAAGATCCTGGGTACCTGGCATTTGTCACTGGCAGTGCCAGCTCTGGGATTATGCAACACCAGGAGGCTCATTCTGTTTGAGCGTAATGGTCTTTCAGCACATTTCCGACTCCTAAAGTCATCAAACAGTAGAGTTGGAAGGGGCCGTGAAGGCCATTGAGTCCAACCCCCCCTGCTGTTGCAGTTCACAACAGCTAAAAGCAGGCTGAGTTGGGGACTGCTTTTGTTCATTTCCGCAAGATTGATCGAAATTTGTGCAAATTTGAAGCTGTGAATATCACACATTTGGCACAATTCACACAAATCACAGTTTGTACAAATTGCAACTGGTTTATCAGATTTGAGTTGTTTTTCTTGTTGTTCTTGTTGTAGCCTTTAGCATAAGAAACAGGGAAGCAACCTCCTCTTGTTGCGTATTCATGCAACTACACCTTGACCTCTGTAAATCTTTTGGAAGTTAATTTCAGATTTGTGCAAACATTGGGCTCCTGCTCTGGAACTTGTGCAAATTTGTGCAAACTAGGAATTGGAAGCCCAAAGTTTGCTTAGATTTCTCTGTTTTTTTACTTTTTTTATGCAACTTTTTTTTACTTTTTTTATGCAACTTGTAGCCTGCTTTAAAACAGAAGTTTGTGTGTTGACTCGACACACCATAGATCTAGTTGGGGCCAATGTTGGTGATGGAAGAGAAGTCAGGGTAATGTCCAGAAAATATGTCAGATGTCTACTCGTACCCATGCCTGCATCCGATTCTTCATGCATCCCTGGCCAGCTTGAGGGTTATAAGGGTCTGTGGGAAAATTGCCTTAGTAGGACCCCTTCCCTTAATAGGTCTGCCTTCTCAGCACCATTCTCACCAGCTGCTCTTTCTCCATCTTTTTCTCATCATTGCTACCACTTGCTTGCTTGGCAAGCAAAGAGCCAGTGAGCAGATGACACAAAACTATGTGGGAAACAAAACTTCAGAGTGATCTTTACAGGCTGGAGCACTGGCCTAAAAACAACAGAATTAAAATTAATAGGAAAATGCCAGTTTCTACACCTGTGAAATGCATTGTTACAAGATGGGGAATATGTGGCTCAATGATACTACAAGTGAGAAGGCTCTTGGAACAAGCTGAATATGAGTAAACAGTGTGATGTGGATGGATATATGATTGATAAATAATTTTTATCCAGTATATGTTGTTCTTACAAAGGGCTTCTGGGATTGGCTCACAATAAGGCAGGAAGGGAAAATCCAATTAAAATACAGGAAAACTCAGTGCACATCGGCCCACTTGGTGTGACAAAGTGAAGTAGAAATGAGTGAACAAGGAGCCCACCTGAGTTGGTGAAGCAGGTTATAATGAATGGACAAGCTTCTCACTTGGACATGGGTCCATTTGGGTTGATGGAGAGCCTAAACGTGTAAATATGAATGCAATAAGCAAGGTTTGGCCACAGAGTTAAGGTGGGTGAGTAGAAAGCTATCCTTGGCTTGTTCCTTCAAAACGTTATTCTGTTTTAACTTCGAACATTGCAGCAGTATTATTAAAAAAGCAAGTTCCATTTTCAATCTGTTGCCTCCATCTCACACCAGACCGAGGTCATCAAGAGCTCTGGCCAATGCGCTGTGATGCGCATGTGTGGCAAATTAACAGTTGCAAAACAGCATTAGATGCACACACCTCCTCTCCATTCATGTAACCCTCAAGGATGGCACAGTGCAAGCAAATAGCTTTCTTGGCAGTTCCTGTCACTGTAACAACACTTTGCTTAGCTTTCTTCCAGAAATTCCATTTCCTCTCTCTGGATGCGCCTATTGGCCAAATCCAAAGGACACATGGAGTGCTCGACTGATTCTGTCTCCTTTCAAAGAAGGCCTAAGAGTTCAGGCAGGCGAGATCAAAGGAGACAAACAGTGTTGCTAATCCTCCTTCACAAGTGGATTTTTTTCTCTGCAGTAAAAGAAATGAGATTTCCCTTGATATGACTCAACACTGGCAGGGGCCTACTTTCAAAAACTCATCACAAATAAAGGAAACGCGTGTATGGACTGGGGCTGACTATCATGACCTGCTGCTTAGAGAAAATACATTTCCCACATGGTCTGTTTTGTGCCACTTCACATGTTGCAGGACGTGCTGTTCCAGGTCCAAGGACTGGAGGCAACACCAGTTGCTGAGGAACAATGGGCTGCATCCAATCTCGCCGGCGCACTAGCAGAACCTGTACTGGTGCAAGAGGAAGCTAGTGGCGGAGGAGGCTCCCTTTCTGAAAGAACGGACCCTTCTCTTTCTAAAAACAAGCATTTCCACTTGCTTCCAGTGCCAGTTTTCTGTTGAGCTTGTGGCTGGACCTTCAGGTGCAAAAGAAACTTTCAGGTGCAACAAAACAAGCAGCGCTGCCATGGCATTATGGGAGACTCTCCAAAAAAGTAGGAAACTCCATTGCACTCATGTCCTGCTCCTGTTCTTCCTTCCTGGGTTGGCACTGCAGGAACGGAACGCAGAACTAGATAGTCCTGTGGTCTGGCCTAGCAAGGCATTTCTTCTGTTCTTAAACTGCGACTCCAAAAGCAGTTTTCTGGGCTCAGCCCAGGTTGTTTCCACCCTCAGCTACCGCAGCCACGCCCTCCTTCCTTCACAATTTTCCCCTTGACATTGGCAAAAAATAAAGCATTCAATTTCCAGCAGGTAGTATTCTGGAAAAGTGATTTTTTAAAAAGCCATTAATTGCTTGACACAGGAAGTGAGATGAGAAACTGTTTAATTAAACTGATTGTTGGTACTATAATAAATAGCTGTGTAATGATTTTTATGGGGAAAAGTTCAATGGGCTCAGTGAACCTTGTGGCTGCTTCCATTCAAATATCTCTATCTACCTCTTTTCTTCATGCTCCAGTTTAATAGCAGTATTGTGTGTGCCACAAGACCATGGAAAGCAATTAAGTGTTCCAGTGATAATCCACTCTTCAGAATGATTTTATTGCTGCCTTTCTTTTTCTGCTAAAAATGTTCTTCTTAGGGCTAGGAAATGCCCCTTTACTTTTTCAAAAAGGAAGCAGGTGGTGTATTTTATAGTCTCCTTTGTTCCAATCACATGTAATAAACTTTTCAGGTTTTAGTTCTGTGCGTACTTCAATGACCGCAGTGCACAGGCACCCCAGTCTTCAGCAGAATGTTTAAATTCTGCTGAAGATTGAAAAAATAATTATTTTTCACTAGAGCCACAGCTGTCATTATGGTAAGCGGATTTCTTTCTGTGTATGTATGTGCTTCTTTATTTCAACCCTGCACGTAACAAGTTGGCAAAAGTTATTTGCCTGCAAAAATCTACTCACCCACCTGCCCAGAAATATTGTATTTCTTTATTATGTTTATAACCCATCTCTATTTCTTCCAATGAACTCAAGGTGTCTTACAAAATTCTCCTCTCAATCCTATCCGCACATCAATGACCCTGTGAGGTTGTTTGGCAGAGGAATGGGGCACTCCTTAGACTCAAAATGTAGGATAGAAAATTAAAACAATGGTGAGGGTGAAAAGTGGGCTTGTGTGTGTACCTGGCTCCCTGTGTTCCATTTTGTTTGGGGTAGGAGAGAGAGGCAGCTGGATGCTGCAGCATCTGTGTGTGATGAACCAAGCCCCAGAGGTGGCCACCAGTGAGTCCTCCAGGGAAGGGGATTCAAAGGTTCAGCGTCTTCTGGGCAGCTTTGCATTCCCAGCTTGGCAAATGGATGGTAACCTGAAGAGAGTATTCTGTATTCATCTTAAATAACCCTATAAAAAAAGACTGCTAGCTAGAACCCTTGGATAAATTGTAAGTTGCTGAGCTCTTTCTTCAGGTATGTACGATCGAGGACGAAGCATGATGTCGATATGCGGATTGGGATACACTCTGGATCGGTGCTGTGTGGCGTGTTGGGCCTGCGGAAGTGGCAGTTCGACGTGTGGTCTTGGGATGTGGATATTGCGAACAAACTTGAGTCGGGAGGAATCCCTGGGTAAGTCTAAGCACTGCATCCTGCAAGTTGGGGCTTATTGCCTCTGAGTTCTGTGGCTTGGATGCAGTAATTTCCTTGTGCGGAATCAGGAAGACCATGCTGGATACGGGCAGTGTTGGTCTTGACTTGGTTCATGGGTCTGATAGAGCAGCTCTCCTCCTTGATGCAGAGCTTGACACCACCGTTGCATAAGTGCAGTGTTTGTGCACATTTTGTGTTATCTACCTAGCAGCAGGGGATGCTTATTTACAGCCAAGGTGAAATTTCAACTGTTAGCTTATCAGCTTCTACATCCTTTAAGCCATGGGAACAGACCATAAAATGGAAGTCATAACCCGTGTTATATACTGTAGATTTTTAAAATCCTGAAATGTCATCAAAGTTTTGTTATTCTTGGTCTTGGGATATAAGTCTCAGTGATCTGTAATACTTACCTTAAACAAGAAGAGAGCATTGTGGTTCCCTACATACACACACACACACCCCAATTCAGTTCTTTTCTGGCTCTGATTTTAATCTGAGCCTATCCCTCCCCAGGTATCCAGTTCCCATGTTCTTTGTACATGTTTAATTGTGGCTTTCTCTCCCTGTTCCTCATTTGTAATGCTGGTGCTCTTGTGGCAATGAGCCGGTTGCTGGAAGCACCGGAGAATGCAGTTTTCCCAAAATCTGGCTCACCAGAGGCAGTGGGAGGATATGAGAAGGAGCAGGTGGCAGAAGGAGCAAGCCCTGTCTAAGTGTGTCAGGGTCCAATTCAACTTGCTTGACTCAGAATAAACCAAGCCATTTCCCTTTACAGTATATCAAAATATATACCTCATCATATTTCTAGCCAATCTGAGAATGAGGTTGAAGGCTGGTAGATGAGTTGAATACCCTTCCTTTGTTCCTTCCTTCCTTCCTTCCTTCCTTCCTTCCTTCCTTCCTTCCTTCCTTCCTGAATAAGTTTTATTCTAAATAAACCTAACACAAAGAAAAAACTAAAAACAACATCAATCATCAGAAACATTGGACCTACTGGGTCAGCCCCCCTCACTTTTTCTTTTTATGTTAAACTATAAACATATTTAAGTCTATGCAAAGTCCTGTTTCTCTAGCCAATAATAAAAAAGTCCCAAGTTTGATAGAAGTCTGTATCTTCTTTCTCCTTCAGTGACAAAGTCAGTCTGTCTATTTCTGTACTGTCCAAGAGTAGATTAGTCCAATACTAAACACACAGAGATACACAGAGACCTTTAGACAGAACAATCTGAGATTTCAACTAGCAAAGAAGAACCCTGTCCATCAAACACACATCCAGACTATTCCAGCAACACATAGTATGAAGATATGACACGGAAACACACTGGCGGCTTTTTATCGTTCAAGGATAGGCTGGACATGCACATGGGAGGCATGTTGTGAGTGGAGCTGGCTGGAACCGGGGGTCAGACTAGATGGCCTGGGAGACCCTTCTGACTCACTCTGTTTCTATGTTTGCCTTTTAGTGAGACTGTGGTGCATGTTAGCTGCCATTCTGCTTCTTCAGTCTCCCCAAAGGGGTTGTCAATTCATGTGAACTTGGCCCTGTGGGTTGTGCAAGGTTTAAACAGTCCTTTATAACCCTCATCATGAGCTGACTCACCCACACTGAGTCATGGATTATCATGTGAACTTGGGCAATGGGCAATGGTTACAGCCATATGCATGCTTACCAGGAAGTTGCTCTCCTTGAGCACAATGGGACTTTCTTCTCAGTAGACATGCAGAGAGACATGAAACCCATCACACAAACTGGAGGAGCACTGGACAAGAGTCAGTATGACTCTGTCTTTATCACTTGAGAAGATGCATGGCTTAAGTTTGGACAGGACAGTCAGATCTTTAACACGAGTGGTTGCTTTTGTTTACATTAGTATTAACCACAATTCAGCCTTATCTTCCACATCTTCTGAACTCTGTAGGAATATTCTCAAATTACATAGAGGGACTGGGACTTGGAGGTACCTTTTCTAGTTTGCTAAGATGGGATGAGAGTGGTGGGTGAGCCAAGTATTCAGGCCGTGGCCTGTCCCCCATAAGCCTTCCAGACGACACTTAGAAACATAGAAACATAGAAACAGAGCGAGTCAGAAGGGGCCTCCTGGGCCATCTAGTCTGACCTCCGGCACCAGCCGGCTCCGCTCATGACATGCCCACCATGTGCATGTCCAGCCTGTCTTTGAACACCCGCACCGATGGGGCCTCAACGACCTCCCGTGGAAGCCCATTCCACGCCCTCGGGGTCCTAACTGTCAGGAAGTGCTTCCTGGCATCCAAATTGAACCTTGGCTCCCTGAGCTTTGCTCCATTGGAGCGCGTCCTTGGTTTGCCGGCCTGATGACTTGGCATTTGGGAAGCCTGCCCTTCAGGCAGTGCTCACAGCAGTGTGACCTTTTGCATGGGGTGTGTGTGTGTGTTGATGTGGGTAACCTTTGCGTCGCACGGTCCATGTGTGATGTACACAGTAGCTCTCCAGCCAAATGCCATGCTGCATTCACTGTTAGGTGCAGATGCCCTGTCTATCTGCCGTACCCTGTCTTGTTCAACACCTTTTGAGAGGCGCTGTTTTCTTTGGCATGCTCAGGCAGCACAATTTCTCAACAGCAATGAGAAGGAGCAGGGAAGCTACTTCATCGACCTCCCCACCCCACCACTCCACTCGGTCCATCTAGCAGCCTCATGTCCACCTATTTTGATAGGACTTTTTCTTCCACCTCCAAAAAGTGATACACTCAAGGACCTATCAGGTTATTCAGTCTGCTCTCAGGTTATTCAATCAGTAAGTCTTTCCTAGCTACATTATACCACAGATCTGTCTTCCCCAGCCTATTTTGAACCATAGCTCCCAAAATCCCTGGTTTCAGCCATGCGAGCTGGGGTTGATGGGTACTGAAGTCCAAAACCCTTGGAGGGTACTAATGTGGCACTGTAGTGCGAAGGTTAGACTGAGACTTCAGAGATCCAAATTCCAGCTGCTACTTGATCATGAAGCGCACTGGGTGGCTTTGGGCCAGGAACTTCTCAGTCTAACCTACCTTGTTGCTGCTGCAAGGACAAGGAGAACCTTGTAAGCTGCCTTGGGTTCCTTGCCAGAAGAAGAAAATCAAATTTATATTCAATACCTCTATTATGACATCTACAACACCTCTAGTATTGTTGTGGTTGTTATAACCCATTTTGGAGAACCACCAGAGGCTAAGCAGTACTTTGTAACTATGAAAGTCACAATGGAGTGTTGGAGAAATCAACAGTTCTTCTCTATGAATCTGACCCACAGATCTGCTTTTCCAGGCTGTTGTTTCACTGTGCCAATTAGCAAAAGTAGAATGAATTTCGTATTTAAAAAATCAGATTACCTCAATGAGCAGATGATGGAACCAAGGACACCTGACAATCCATAAAACACATAAAAAACTGTTACCTTTGTTTCTCATTCTCTTGCCACCCCAAGGGCCTTTCCCTGCATGTTCTGGATCGTACAGTAAACTAGTGGACATGGATTTAAACCAAACTTGCCCAACTTGATGCCCTCCAGAATGATTGATGGGAGCTATAGCCCAATAAAATGGAAGGGTGCTGGATTAGAGAAGATCAGTTTAAAATTGATCTTTGTCCTCCTCTCATTCGTGGGACCAAACCCCTGCTCTGCAGCTAACCTGGTTCATGGATTGGGCCTTGCATTTGCATATTGATGGACACCAATGTCCTTTCATTTAATCAAATAATAGAGCCAATTAAAGTTGAGGCTTGATGTTCATTAACATGCAGACTTAAGGGAGAACTGCAAAGTCAGAGCTGACCGATTAATTTAAACGGGGCAGGTTTCACCTCTTTTGAATTACAATGGCAAATTAACCTAAGTGCAGTAAATTCTGGCAGAAAGGAGATTACAAACCATTCCTTTATCTCCCACCTGCAACTTCTCCAAACCCCTACACTTTTTACTAATAAAGCTATCACTGAAAAGGAGAAGTAGAAGAAAGAAAGTTTCATCCTACTTGAGTGAAACGGGACTATATTTATTCATCTCTTCTTCCCATTTATTTTCTCTCTCTTCCTGAAGCAAGAAATTCCCATCCCGCCAGATTTCCAGAAAGATAATTGTTCAGAGCTGGGTCTTGCTAAGTCCCCACAAAATGGAAGAGGGGTCTGCTCTTGCTTCCATGGGAGGAAATGGGTCTCGTGCTGCCAGGGGAGGCTATGGACTGCTGCTGCTTTTTTTTTTTTTTTGCATATTATGCAAGCTCTCCATGGTTCTGAACTCCGTCCCCCAAATAAGTTCAGTAACCATGGATGTCTCCTATAGAGTCCGAAAAGAAAGTGGCAATTAGTGAAACTGCTACTGATTTTCCTTATTATAGTTGAACTTGCCTAAAGAATTCTCCCACACATGTTGTGTGCTCAGCAGTGATTGGCATGTAAACAGATGGTATACTTTATCAGCAAGATTATCTCCCCATGTGGATTCCTTTTAGAAGTACTTAGTATTTAGAAGCATTTGCTTCAGTACTGACATTTGATCATAACAGATAGAGCTGATCACAGGCTAGGAGACAAGTTTCTTTGGAGCTTAAGAGGGGGGAAAGTAAAACACCAAAGGCAGAGCTCTTGAGGCAAGCTAATAAGGGCCAAGTAGCAGCTACACATTTGATGGTTCAGTAGCTACAACATAACCCCCTGTTGTGTGTCATACATACATTTCCAAGCCATTTTTGCATGCTCAAACATTACAGGTTTAGGTATGTCTTTAAAACACATATTTTCACCATCACCAATTGCAATCTGTCATGTGGTTCCCACTATCCTCATGCATTGATTTCTTGGTATTAACTGTTGAGATTGAAATAGATCAGGACCAGTAAAGTTTCATGATCCTCTTGAGGGAAATTACTTTCTCTAATAAGGAACTCAGGTGGTGAGGGACAGTGGAAAGCGAAAGTACAGGCAGTCCCCAGGTTATAAATGAATTTTGTTCCTGAGAAAATGGAAATTTGTCTTTAAGTTGAATTTTTATGTGGTCAGTTCGTGTATAGTTGGGCCTCCATATTTGCAGTGGGGTTAGGGGTGCAGGGCCCACATGAATGTGGAAAAAGCATGAATATCTCTACCCCCACATGCAAACTCACCAGTGCTTCCTGTTTGCAGCAAAGAAATGCTGGAGAGATTTCCCTCTCTGAGTGGGCAGGATGAGATGGAATGCTTTGCTAGCCCCCCTCTCTCCCCTTTCACTTCCTCTTTCTATATGGTGATGCTTTGAGGCCCTCCCTTGCTCCCTTTCCACTTGCTCTCTCTCTACGATGATGGCAATTGTCCACAGTCATTTTTTAAAAATAATAGGCTTTATCGCGGCTTGTTTGTAAGTATGGGTTGTTTGTAACTCGGATGTTTGTAACCTGGGGACTGCCTGTACCACACGTTTGCAGTAACCCAGTGGTTTTCCGAAATACAAAACTTTTTTAAAAAGGGGGGCACTCAAAATGGCCTCTGATGATTGAACAATCTCAGTATCCAGAGAACACTACTGGACAAACAGCAGTGACGGAAGGAGAATGAACTATCTAGGAGAGGAGCCAGGCTGGCTGAGACCCTAAACAGGGGTGCTCTTCTTTGTTGGTGAGAACATACCGCAATGTTTTCCTGCTGATTTCCCTTGCATTGTTCAGCATGTGATACTCCAGCCCCATCTCTGTTAATTGTATCCCCTTTTTGTACCACTGTAGGAGAATCCACATCTCCAAGGCCACCCTAGACTGCCTAAATGAGGATTATAAAGTTGAAGAGGGGTACGGAAAGGAACGCAATGAATTCTTGAGGAAACACAACATTGAGACCTACTTGATCAAACAGCCTGAGGAGAACCTGCTCACTCTGCCTGAAGACATTGTCAAAGAGGCCATCACCTCTTCCGACAGGAGGAACAGCGGAGCAACTTTCACGGAGGGCTCGTGGAGCCCCGAGCTTCCTTTTGACAACATAGTGGGAAAGCAGCATGTAAGTTCCATCTTTCTCCTCTGGCATCATTTGTGAACATGCTTTAAGTGCGCCTCCCTAAGGAAAACCTTGGAGAAAACCAAGAGCTGTTTAACCTTTTCTCTAATCCAAAGTGCAAATGATGAAGCACAGCACTGCAGGTCATAATTGCCCTATGCCTCCGAATCCAGAGAGTGCCAGGGTGCCCTCCCATCTCAGCTGAGTGTTAACTGAACTACAGCCTCAAAGCAAGGCTCCCCACATTAGGACCTGTGAGGTCCTTCCATTGCCACACACGCTCATCAAGCCCTTGAAACTGCTTCTTCGCAGCAGCTTCAATTCTCCCAGAAGCCAGATGAGGTGGATGATTTGTGACTGGATGGATGGGACTACTTCAGGCTGCAGCAGGGAGGACTGATAGGATAGAACCTTCTTCTGCAACCTCTTGTTACACACATGCGGTGCTCTTCTGTAATGTAATGTAATGCTACACACATTCACATTCACAAACTTCTCTGCAATATGGAAAATTATACTGGGGAGAAGGTTGAACTAGGATCCTGCTACTCCAAATTCTACTTTGCTAGATGCCTCGATTCATTTGATCAAGCACCACTTCACACTGTTGGCTTACACAAAAGAAACATGCAACTTCCACCCCTCTTACGCTGCTCATAGCTGTCCAGACAAGAGGGGAAGGTATGCGTCATACTCATGGCAGGAGCATGGAGGTGGGACGTTTGCAAAACTTCTGGACAGCCACTTCCAGCTTCTAAGTATTTGGGCAGGAAGGAGTGAAAGGTGCCCCAAGGATGCTTTGTAGGCTAGCAGTGCCTTTGTTCCCCCTCTCCTCCCTGTTCCCATCCTCACCCTGAAAAGCCCACCTTGCAACAGCCCACCCTGTTCTTTCTGCACCAGCTGTAAGGTTGGGGGAGTTTCAAGTCCCAGCTCCATGCTGGGAGCACATTTCCAAGCTTGGGGCAGGGCCTCTGAAAAATCCCATGACCATCTAGACTCTGTCTGCTGCCCATCCACATAAAAAATGGCAATATCCAATGGCTACCGGTGCAATGGGAAACTAACCAAACCCACCACTTACGGAATGGTGCAAAGTGAGCTCTGCTGATTCATTTCACTCCAGAAGTGGTGGTTTCAGCTAGTTTCCTGAGTCGCACAAGCAAGCACTCATTTCCTATTACACTTATTGGACATCCCTGCTAGTGCACTCTACATATAGCTGGTGTTTTGCCAGGAATGGATTATGGTCCATATAACAAGATTGTACGGTAAGAGCCCATCAGCTCTTCCATACTGACATGGAAGAATCCCTTCCATGTCAGCATCCCTTACCCTCACTACTTGGAAGTAATATAATCAAGACACTTCAGTGGCTTTATGTGAGCACTCGGCCTTCATTGGTGTGGGCAGCTCAGTGCCTTATCGCACACTCGATGCATGGAAAGGTGCGATGGGGGACCGCCATTTTTCATCTTTATTGACGCTTCCTCTGTGACTTGTCTCAGAATATAATCTATGCCTACCCCTTTTGTTTGCGTAAGTGAGTCCTTGCCCTAAGGGATGGCACTTTCAGAAGGAAAGCAAGCCTGTGTCATTTGAACAGGTTTTCTAGAGCAACTTCCCCTTGGATGGTATCCTTTGAAATGCCTGTCACTAGAACAGGTGGGTGCATGCAGGAAGATTCCATGTATACTGCAAGCATTCCTTGGCAGTGCTTGGGCGAAACTAGAGGAAGCCGTATTAACATGTGCGGCGATACCTTTTGAGCCTGAAATGTCCCTGCTGCCTTATCCAGGACACAAAGCTGCAAGGTGCCACCCTGGGTTCAGGTTCTTAATCACACTAGAGCAAAATCTTTGACCTGAAGGTCAAATTCGGCGCAGCACTGGAATCTCCCGGACGACAACAAGAACCACAGCCTTGAACTTAGAGCACCTAAGCAGGGCTGTCATGAACAGGACCTTTTGAGGGACTTCCATGCCTGGGGTTGCTGTAGGTTGGAGAGGACCTGATAGCACACAGCAAGGAGACTGCCAATCGTTTGGCAATTTCCCTATTTCCCACCCGAGGCTAAATGGCTGGATTGCCTTTACTAAGCCTTATTTGCGTACTAGCTATAAAAGCTCTTAAGCTAAAATGCACTGGTGCTTTTTGCAGCTTCTGACCCACCCCCTTTGCCTTTGGACCCACCCTCCACTGGAATACTGCTCCCAAGAGTTTCTCAAAAGTTGAATTTGACCCTCGGGCTGAAAGCACTTCCCCACACCTGCCCCAGATGGTCGTGCTGCCTTCTGGTGTGGTGGAAGATGCCATCTGGCCTCCAGTGTTGAAGAGTCAGGTGCCAGTCCATTTGACTTCTGTATTTGGCATGACAAGGGGGTGCCAACTCGGCCCTGGCCTCAGGCAGAAAAAATGGCATTTTTGGCCAGCTCTGGATCTGTGCCATCATTGCAATTCTGTTCTGCACCTTATAAAAGGAGGTGGATTCCAGCTTTTGCACAGCTCCCTTCCCCATTCTAAATGGTTGAAATGCTGCTCCTAAGGCATCATTATAGACAGTAAGGGCCCTATGCTGCAACATGGTGTGTGTGTGTGTGTGTGTGTGTGTTTAAATGTCTTTGTGCTGCACCTCTTGCCTTCACCCATGTCCACCACTGAAGTTGACCCACAGGGAGTTTCCCCACCAATGAATTTTGCCCTTGGGATTTTAAAGTCCCATAACTAAATGGTGGGACATGGTTGAAAGACTATTCTGGAATTTTGGAGTGGAGTAACTTTCATTATGAAGTCCACGTGGCAGCACCAAGAGGGCGTACTGTTAGATTCAGGCCTGCAGAAGTTCTCAAGGTTTTAGAGGGGAGATCCCTAAAATGGGAGATCCCTATTATATTCCCATAAGACTTGAATGGCATAGAATCCCAAGAGCTGGAAATGTGGAGGTGGGGGGGGGGGTGAATGGAGTGGTTGGAGAGGGAGGACAGAAGAGCAGCGGTGTGTAAAGGTGCAGAGAAAACAATCCGATTTCCCAGATACTTCATCTCCAAATTTGCATGGAGAAGTTGAAATAGATATGAAAGTGGCCAATAGGTATCAAAGGAGAAATGCAAGGTTTTAACTGAGCTGAGTTTGGGCACCGGTTTGTGCACTGCACCCTGACCCCAAGATAGCAACAAAGAGCTGTCTCAATTGTTTTCTTCTTCTTCTTGCCCTGCTAAAGAATCACAGTGGGTTGGAAGGGTCTTTGGCTGGGAGAAGCATGATGTGTGACAGTCCCACAGAGCGTCTCCCATGAAGCACTGTAGGACATGGTCCTGTTGCACTTCGAGCTGAAATGGAGGAACTGCAAGAGCCCTGTAAAGTTTTTCCATTGCTGTTGTCCACACATTAGAGGTTGGGAAAAGAGAATCATCTATAGCAGTCGAGTAGCGTGATTTACTCTGATAGCTCTGTTGGAAGTTGGACTGCTATTCTGAGAGCAAGAAGTCCTGCACTGCAGCCCATTGCTAATATGCTGAACAACAATATTGTTAATTCTTCAGTTCAGAGGAGAGGGCGAGCAGGTTGGAGCTCTTGGGCCAAAACCTCTCCAATATCTCAAGCCAATCCATTTCAACTGAATTTTCAGACTTCCACCGAAACCACTCAAGCATTCCATTGCATTCAGATACTTCATCCTCCATTAACCTGCCTGCAAATTGACTCACTGAGGGAACCATCCTATGGTCCGTGGAAAGCATCTGAAGATCCGCAGAGATTTTGGGTTCCCAGCTCCAAGGTCAGAGATAGTGGTCCAACCTAGGAGCTGGGAATCTCTCCACCCCGTCACCGAAGGAGTACACTTGCCACTCTCTGCCATGGGTAGGTCCCTCAGAGAATGCTTAAAGGGGATACTTCAGGACAAGAGGAGCAGATGGCAGGGTGGACTATGAGAACTCTTGAAGTCACTCCAGCCTGCTTCCCCATCACTCCAAAGCACCCCATCTAAATTTTGGAAAACCTAGACTATTACCATTGCCCTTTCCATTATCTTGATCTCTTTACCTTTATACTCTTTATCTTTTTTTATTGTAAGGCCATCCCAAGACTGCTTAGTCAGACAGTATAGAAAAGCTTTAAATAAATGACCAAATAAATATTAATAAATAAATAAGTACCCCATTTATTCCCAGTGTTTGTAGCCTCAAGGCAGGCTACAATATTAAAATCCACACAGCTACAATATTTAAAAATATGCAGACGTTAGAAACATAGGTTAATCAATTAGGTATCAATACCCAGATTAATATATAACCAAGAATATAAAGAATAAGGCTAATTCAGCACAAGCTCAGAGGCCATTCCCAAATGCCTGCTGAAACAAAATGGTTTTCACCTACTTTTGGAAATGCAGCAGGGGAGGCGTCAACCGAGCCTGTGAAGGTCCTCTCCCACCTTTCCACCAGGCATACCTGTGAGGAAGGAAGGACCAAGAGAATGGCCCGCCCAGAAGATCTTGAAGCCTGGGCAAGCTCCTACAGGAGGATAGGGTCTTTCTGTGATGAAGGTTCCATAAAGAGGAATGCTTTAGCTTGGAATGTTGCGCTGAGCGGTGGGTTGGCCTCAAAGGTCTTACACTCCCCTTCAAACTCTACTATTCTATGATGCTTTGCTATCCTTGAGGCAAACCCTTTCCCCCACCTCTCCAGGACCCACAAGCTCCAATAACCCAAAACAGAGATGAACTGCAGCAGTCTGTTACCTCCATCTCCTCTTGTAACAGCCATCTCTTTGGGCAGTATCTGACATTGCTGAGCTCCTTGTTGCATTGTACCAGCAGGACCCACTGCTTTCACAACACAGCTTGGAAACACGTGGAAGTGTGTGTTTGCAGGCTGAAACAGGTCAGTAGAGCTGCCCTCCACAAGCTCTGCTGGCTTGTCCCATCCAGGCAGAGTATTTCCACTTGTTTCAGGTTGCTTTTGGAGCCACTCGATCCATGTTGTGCTATTTGTGGGCCCAGATGGTGTGTGGGCAGGCTTGGCTACTCCCCATTCTCAAAGCGTATAACTAGAATAGCACCATCCACATACGAGAAGGATGTGTCAGCAGAACAGAAAGCGGGAGGGATGGACACCGAAGGAGGAATGGAACAGAGCATCCCAACAGTCGGCCTGGCTGGCTGGGAATCACAACAGGAGCCATTCATATTATGTTCAGTTGCTGGTCTATGTAAATTTCTGGACTCATAAGTAATTAGGAAGAAAGGGCGAAGCAAGCCTGAAAGGGCTTTGCTGGACTGTTGCCTGCAACCCTTTTCAGCTGCGCCATGACTACCCTTGTGAAGGCTGTCTGCTTAGAGAAACTGAGGCGAGGGAGAGGAGAGTGCCCTGAGGAACCCGCTTTTCTGCCATGCTGGAAAGGCCAATGTGTCACCCTACTGGGAGGATGGCTGGAGTTGCTTCCACTTTTCATTGAGTAGATCTGCAATGACAAGAGCTCTTTCTGCATGTAGACCTCCTTGTCCAAAACATCCATATCACTTAGTGTTTAAACATTCAACACATGGAGGTGCCACTTGGCCAGTAGCCTCTTTGCCTCTTGGGCATTTTGCAACCCCTCACAAGTTGATGGTAGAAAGAAAATGTCCCCTGGCTTTTGTAATTGTCACCCTGATTCTCTTTCTACGCAACATCTGTTCCATGGGTGTGTTTTGTTCTTGCATTGTGAGCCTGCCTGGCTCTTTTTACACTCTCCTTGCATTTTTGCATGCTCCATATTGATCCTCTGAGAGATGGCAGGAGACAGATCCAATGCCGGTCTAACTTTATATTATATTCACTTCCTTGGGTCTGCTCCAAATAAGACTAACCTTGGATACAACCCAAAATGGCAAACATCAGATCACAGGTGTATCTTTTTAAGAGTGTTTATAGGTACAAAAAGTAACATGGGAAATAAATGCATCCCTCTGTTAATCCCAGATACATCTGCCCTTATTTGATCTCATCTGTACTTCACCTTTTCTCCCTAAAGCAAAGGACTATCAACTTGGGCTTTCACTCCCATTTTATCCTCACTGCAACCTGTTCAAATTTTGACCTGTTCAAAGTTCAGTAGGTCAGCATGAGTGAAAGCACATATGTGCCCAAAATATTAATCAATTGTCCAACGCATCCTTATGTTTGGTTTGCTCCCAGTTCCCAGTTTGATTTGCACAAATTTCCTAATGACCTGTGCAAATTTGTGCAAATAATCTTGAATCATCCTCATTTTAACTATGCAAGGAATTGTGCCACCTGGGGGTGAATTGTGCAAACCTTCACTGCAATCACTGCTTGATTTGTGCAAGTTTCTTGCTCATCCAGAGTGAGCAAATTTCACAAATGAGAATTGGGAGTGTATCAAGCAATGAGCTGATTTTCAAAGGGTTTTAGCGAGTTCAGACATCACTTCTTCATCTATCCCTTTATTTTAAAAAGTGACCCAACTGCAGCCTTCCCCAACTTTTTACCTAGATGTGTTGGACTACAAGTCCTGTAATTCCTAGCAACAGCTGGAGGGAACCAGACTGGGGAAAGGTGTCCAGTTGAATTGAAACAGGTTTCTGTGCATTATAAATCACAGGACTCGCTGGGCTTCAGACCTCACACTGACATCCCTCTCTCCACCTCTGTTCAAAGTCTTTGGGTCCATTGTATCAAAAGGGTAGTCATTTGGCTAAGGATGACCCAGTGGGCTTTATCCATGTACCAACTCTTCACACTATCTAAACTTTTTCACCTGGCTCACATTCTCTGATCCTCCTGAGCATGTTCCAGGCCCTTTGAAAAGCATAGGGCATGATGGTTTTTTAAACTTAACCCTAGGCTGAATCCCTTCTGCCATTAAATTCCTATAGAAATATGTATTATGGTCTTGGTCATTTTCAGGAAAAGTGGGAGAATCCAACTCTGCCTTTCTGCCCCTCCTGAGCATGTTCCAGGCCCTTTGACAAACATAGGGCATGAAGGTTCCAGACCCTAACACTAGCCTGCATCTCCTCCACCTCCACCCGCCATTGAATTCCTATATAAATTCATGCCATGGTGTTAGGCATTTTCAGGAAAGGTATCCTAATCCCAAGCTTCATAGCAGCACAGTGTCAACCTTTTTTCTCCGTCTGTTCAAAGTCTCTGGTTGCATTGTTTCAAAAGTAGAGTCATTGGGCTAAAGATGACTCAGTGAGCTTCATGCATGTCCCTGGTCTTTCCACACTTGTAACTCTGTCTAAGGACCCCCAAAAGTCTGTCATAAAACCTGAGCATGTTCCAGAGTTCTAATTTCTAACCAAGACGCCTGAACATGAACAGCCTTCTCTGACAGACATCAAGATGATCAGCAGAGAAACAAACTAGACATAAGGAAATAAACCATGGTTTCTTTGCTCCTCTGCAAGACAACAACAACGTAATAATTGTGGTTGATGTAATGTAAGCCATGGCTTACTGCAGGAGTGGAATAAGGGCAGCTTGTGGGTCACATCCTGGCTGCCAAACCATTTCCAGCAGGTCCACAAGACGTCCCTGGACTGGCCATCAAAACAATCAAGTGAGTGTTACCAGGGCTATCCCCCAGTAGCTCTGGTCCTTTGATCTTTGGTCCTTTGAGAGGTTGGAGATACATAAGGGCTTAATTTGCTAGCACTGGCAGATAAATCCTTTCCGTATTTCCAAAGATAATGGTGTATGGGTGTGCTTGTACGGGTGTGCATAGGCATAGACAAGTGTACGAACATGTACAAGTGTGTATATGTCAATGAGCACATGTGTGTAGCCCCATTCCCCATGGTCATGGTGTCCCTACATGCAGCCCTTATGGCCAAAGCAGTTGTACACCCCTGGCTTGGTGTTGTGTGTGAATGCACTATGAGGGTTCCATTGGATAAAAAGACCTGCACAGTAAAATAAATTGTGGAAGGGGCTTCCTAGAGATTTTCAGAAGTGTGGGAGAGGAAACAGTGGTCCTCTGTGCATCGGCAAAGCGCCACTGGTCGCACTGGATTATACATTTCCTTTTCCATCTAGCCACAGCCAAATGGCCATTTCTGATGGATGCTTAAAAAAAGGGAAAAAATGACAGCTTCTTCTGTATTCAAAAATTTGCAGAATATTCTTCAACGCATATGTCCCATTCCTTCTTGTTTCAATTTTGTAAAATCATGAAGACTACAAAATAAAGATGTTGTTTGCAATAAAGAAATAAAATGTGACCAGAAGTGGCCAGATGTTAAAAAGGACAGGCTCCTTTTAGCTGTACCTGAGAATTCCTCCTCTGCATAATTATTAAATATGCAGTGTCTTCTTACTGTACTTCAGCCTTACTAATCGGGTACTCCCTGAAGATATAAGATTAAAATTCCCAGAATCCACAGCCAGTCCAACAACTCTGGGGGGGCACCATATCGGGAAAGACTGGGCTACTCTATCAATCATGGATGGGTTCAGTCTTAAGGAGAAAACAAATGTAGGAATATTGTGAATATCCTATCCTGCCAGGGAGACAAACAAGGGAGTCCTAGATCAAAGCAAGCCAGAACTTTCCCCAGAAGCCAAACTGAGGCTGTTTCTCAGACATATCATGAGAAAGCAGGACTCACTAGAGAAGACAATCATCTCAGGGAGAGTCACAGAGATTACCAGAGTGTATATTACAAAAGCAAGCTTTTCCTGCCCAGATGGGGGCATAGCTAGGCCACCAACTCAGGTGGTAAAAGGTACTCCTTTAGTTGTTAGCAGCTGCTAGTCAGAGTAGTCCATGAGAGGATGGACAAAGAGACTGGGCTACTAAAAGGGTAGCTTCCAATCCTGTACATAATAAATGGCTGAGAGCATTTAAATGTGTGAAGCCAACCTTAGAAATAAAAGCCATCTAATCTTTACCATCTCAGCTCCGAAATCCATGCTTCAATCCAGAATGGTGGAAAGGGAGAGATTTTACTCCTTCTCATTGGGCTCATACCAACATGGAACATTCAGGATGGATAAACCAAAGTTCTTCCTCTTCCCACAGCACATAGTTAAATGATAAGAATTGGCTGCCACAAATGTAGCAATGTTCCCCCCCCCCCCAGCCCCTCGCAGTTTGGAAGCCTTGAGAGGGAAGGTTCTCTAGATCTAGATATGTAGATATTCATTCATTCATTCATTCATTCATTCTCCAAATTTGTGGTTGATAATGACCATAGTCTTCATGACCTCAGGATCAGAGGCCCTAGGCCTATTATTTACTTATTTATTTAATTTCCATGATTCCCAACAGCCAAAGCTGTCTGGGTGGTTTATGCCACCAGTTGTTGGGGAACATGTCCTGTTGCATTTGTATGCCGCTTGCGAATTTCCCAAGGGCAGATGCTTGGCCTCAGAATCGGGGACTAGATAAGCTTTTTGCATAATCCAGCAGGGCTCTTCTTACATTCTTATGAGTTTTGATGCACAAAGGGCGCTCCTTTACCTGGGATTGCTCTTCAAGGTTCCAGCTGAGTGTGCATTTCCTTGCCCGAAAAGTCTTAGCCTTCCACTGAATTGCAAGGAAGCCAGAATGGACCAGAACCGCACCGGTGCCTGTGGGCACACAGACCTCCTTCCGGATCGAGGTGATCTAGTCAGTCCCCACAGGCAAATAGCCCTTTCCCTTGGGAATAACTTCACCATCTTCCCATTGTGATGTTCTAACAGCTAGCGTATGCTTTGTCCCAGTACCCTTGCTCTGGGAAATGTTTCACAGGTAATGTGACTCTGTGCCGCTCTAGTCCTTGAACAAGTATGAACAGCAGTTCAGTGTGAACTATGGATGCGGAATCTCAGGACCACAGGCCAAATCCAGGCCACCACTCTGGCTGTTTGGCATATGCTCCATAGCCATGCCATCCATTCCTGGCCTCAGCCACCAACTGTTTGGTTGCTTCTGGCTTTTCCGCAGTATTTTCCCTCTTTTAAAAGGTTGACATGTCTCTCCAAAGGTGGGATTTAGGCTAAAACATGCTGGTATGGGCCCTGCTCCTTCCCTTGAGCTATATCCACCCCTGTGATGTAGCCCAGAGAGATTCTCCACAATAGAATGTAGCCCTTCAGCTGAGAGAGGTTTTGCATCCCTGGTATAATCGAACAATCAGACAAATGGGTGGAATTGTTGCCAGCCTCAAAACCCATTGAAAACACGCGGTCCAACAGGTTGCCTGTGTGTGAATACTTTGTGGTCCAGACATCTCCTTTAAAAACATTTGGTCATTTGGGATGAATGAATTGCATGGAATGCTGTTATAGTTTGCAATGCAACATGATCTTTTAAAAAAGGGAAAGAAGAAAAATGCATTTTAACCCAAAGGGGACTAGCAAGTTTATTCTTTTTGCATGTGCTCTCCCCTAGACTCTGGCTGCCCTAACAAGAAATTCAATAAATCTGCTTCCAAACCATCTTGCACAAGCTTTGCATGTCCAGTCTGGGCCTGAGGAAATTAACAAGAGAATAGAGCACACCATCGACTTGCGGAGTGGCGATAAATTGAGAAGAGAGCATATCAAGCCTTTCTCCCTGATGTTTAAAGACTCCAGTCTGGAGCATAAGGTAGCTGGGTCTTGATAGATGCTTTTTGCCATCTGAAACTGTATTGAAATGACCAGGGAAGCATGACGAACATGCTGTGGGTTTTCTGATCTGATCTGTCTCCTCCTCCTTTTTCTTCCTCCTCCATCACGCCCCCCACAGCCATATACACTGCAAGACATAGCTTAATAACATTCAGAGTTATTACAGTTGTATGTGATGATTCACTTCAGAACTGGGAACCCCTTCTAAAAGTGACTCAGCTCTTCAAGACAACAAAAGCATGATAATAAAAGGGGTGGTATGAAGAGGAACAGAGACTGGCTTTCTAAAATGCTGGTCTGCTTTGCTGCTTTGGAGCTAGGGGAATAGCTGTACGATGATCCACTAACGGGTTTTGTGATTGGTGGCATCTTGGAATGTTCACAAACATTCTGGGGGCAAACCATATATGAAGTGCACAAATGCTTGTAGCTGTAGTCTGTTGAGGAAAGGTCTGGAACTTCCTGGCACATTTGGGAGCTTAGAAACAAAAGGCAGGGAGGAGACACTTCCCCTTTCAAATATTTGTCTGAAACCCCCAGAAGGCAAGCCAAGGCAAGGCAAGGCAAGGGCAGGATGGGCAAACGGGCAAAATGGTAGATACAGCCCTCTTGCTTGCTGCATCTCCATTCTTGATCTGTAGCTCAGCAGCAGAGCAAATGTTTAGCATTCACATGGTCCCAGGGTCAATTCCTGGCTGAGACAGATGCTCATATGAGCGCTGGGTAGGTCATTGTTAGTCTGCATCCGTCAGCTTTCCCCAGCCACATGTCTTGGACTACAGCTTCCTGACCATTGGCTATGCTGCCTGGAGTGATTGAAGTCCGGAGCATCTCCAGGGCAGCAGGCTGAGGAAGGCCAGTGTAGACAATACTGAGCCATATTGGCCAGCCCTTGTGGCACTGCAGCTTCCTACACTGGAAGCTGCAGTACCACACACATGCCATTCAGGCTGCTGGGCTATAGTTGTGTATGGCATTCATTTGGCCCTAAATGCTGAGAGAATGTAAGGAGCTAAGTAAGATGCTTGCAAGGAATTTGTGACAGACACGAGAAGCTAGTTTAGATGGGCTGAAAGCCTCACCTTGGCTCTTGGTGATGGATTTTTGCAGAATTGGACAGGACTCCCACACCTTTAATATATTCATCAAAAAGGTAATTTGGTCAGGTGCCATGAAGATGGAGCTTGCTGAAATATCCTCTTTTACACAATTAGGAAAGACACTTGAGTTTTGACCTATTTTGTACCTGGGCATCCTGATTTAGGGAACAGATGGGGCTATTTGGTCGAGGGAGGCCAAAGGAAAGCAGGGAGACCAGATGGGGGATGACAAAGGGCAGAGTTGCAAGAATAACAAAGGGATCTCTAAGAAAAAGACGAGGCAGTTCCATGAAGAAAAACGGTTGTGTGTGTGTGTGTGTGAACAAACCAAAAACAAATCGCCCAGAATCTCAGGACAGGAACAGCAGTGTTAGTGGTAGAAAGCTGACGGATGGAGGAAGAGGTGTTTTGGATAATGCAGGATGCTGGCTGCAAAATTTGCCAAATGAAGAACTGGCTAGGCATTTGCAAGAAAAGCAGACCTTTGAAGAAACAATGGGTGGGAAGGAGAGAGGGACTGAGAATAGGGACCAAGGTTTTGAGCCCTTGACAGTAAAGGAACTGCAGCCTACAGTGGCCAAATCTGCACCCTGAAAGAGCTCCTCTACCTTTAAGGGATTCCTGGAAGGGGAAATCCTGCTGGATTCAGCTTCTCCCTTCTTCAGGACCACACTGTGATGGGGAAAGCCTCAGACCGCATGTTTATGCAGTTGAAGAGGTTCTCTCAGTGGGGCAAGGGAAACCATCAGGGAGGTAGTGCAGCCTAAGGGGCAGTCACAAGTTGATCTACCAATTGGCACACAGCTGCTGACAAGCAGCCAAGTCCACTGCATGGGTAGCAAAGTGAAGAAAATCAGTCCCAGGAGGGGCTGAGCCTGAGCCTTTCTAAGCAAGGAAGTCGTGACACTTGACCAGCTTGTGTCTCTCCCTGTCTCTGAGGTCCTCCATGGCATCAGCAGCCCTGAGAGGCATAAGAGCCACCAGCCCTCAAAGCATTGTCAAAATGGCAAGGAGCTTCAACACAGCTCAAGCCACACTGCGGCTCCGCTCCTGAATTTCTGTGCCTTGCCGCTGGCCAAGCAGGTCAAAGCCAGGACATGAGGAAGGCCACTGCCAAGTGAGGAAGGCCCCAAGAAAGTGCCATCTGGTGAGGGGACCCTCCGCAAGCCACCCCCCGTCTCAGCTTTCCTGCATTGCTCCTCTGTTATTTCAGTTTGGAGCTTTATAGGAAGCTCAGAATAGGATTTTCCTACCTTGATTCAGTAAATCTGCATCCAAGAACACAAGCAAAGGAGAAACCACAGTGAGTGCTCTGACAGGCTTCAGCCAATGCCCTCCATGCCTACTGCTGATGCCATCTAAGCCTCTAGGAGTAAGAGCTGAATCTTTTCAGCCTGTGCAGCCTGAATTGCTCCCAGTGTTCTCCTTTGTGATTGCCGCTTCTCAGAATGTCTGGCTATCCAGCTCTCTGGAAGAATCAACTAAAAAAAGCAGCTAAATTGCTTTTTTTTTTTTTAATGTATTTTATTAGGCATTTCAGAACTGTAGAAAGCAAAGCACTTGGTTTCCAAATATGCTGGATTATTATTGTTCTCCAAAAACACATACAAAGATTTTGAAATTTTCTTCCTCAACCATTGATCAGGGACAAAGTACAGAATGAATGCTATCAAACTCTCCCCTCAAAGGTCATAAACAGAAAAAGGAATTCCTCCAAAGGCTTCCCATTGACATTCTTTAACCTGGCAAGCCGACGGTGGCTTTTTGGTCTTATTTATATATTTATTAGGTTTTTCTGCAGGGTATCCAAGGCATACCACTCCCCTTCTCCATTTTATTCTCAGCAACTTTGTGAGACAGGGGTGACAACTTTGAAAAAAAGAAAACAAAACAGGCTCAAACCCCCAGGAAAAGTGGAGAAGATCCCAGGCTGGGCTGAGCCTGAGCCTTTCTAGGCAAGGAGGTCCTGAGAGGTTAAAAAGGTTAAAAGGAGGTGTAAAAAAGCACAAAGCTGCATATACTAATTCACATGTACTCAAAAGTCTATGTGTGTCTATATCTTCAGTGCATCCTATATCCTAAGGACAGCTTCTTTGTGCAAAGAGATTATGGCACTGGGCAACAGAACAAAACCTTCTAAGCACATGTGGGTCAACGGCCAGCACATCCAGGGGAAGGAGATGCAAGAGGGGTCATCAGGGCCCCTGGACCCTTATTTCGGCAAGTGTCCATGGACAGCAACTTGTTGGGGCGGATGTCCTCCCAGAGATTTAGGACTCCAAATGAAAGATGCAGGATTCCAGCCTCAATGGGCTGTTCGTTAATGCACCTCTGCTGGAGTTTGGTTGGGATGAGAGACTGAGTGGCCCAAAGTCACCCAGTGAGCTTCATGGCCAGGGCAGACCTAGACATCAGATTGCCCGAGTCCCAGTCCAATGCCGGGAGACCTAGGACACCCAGGGCCCCACCACGCCAACTGGTCCTCCCTTGCTTGTCAACTTAAACAAAGCCCCTGCACTACTCATCCTGGTGGAAGGCTCCTTTTGTGCAGCTGCCCATCAGCTGCACTTCCTGACATGCCTGGAGAGAAACACCAGATCCCATCCCTTCCATGCTCAGGTGGCAGCAAGATGCAGAAGGATTGGCCAGGGGCCTTTTAAAAAGAAGTTGGAAAAGCAAGGAAAAAATTGTACATCTCCAGACACCTCATTATGTTAACACTATATCATATAGCAACGCCTCCAGTCCCAAGCATTTCCTATAAATTTGCCCCCTACCTTCCACCCCAAGAAATCAGAAGACAATGATACCATTTCCACAGAAAGAGAATATTTTCAGAAACTAGCATGGGAATTTCACCCAAGCCTCAAAAGAAAGGCCATGCCTTTCATTGTCTCTGATCTTTCTCAGCAATTAGGTAGCTGGATCTTTACTTATGCTTCCCATAAATGAATGCGCATCACTTTGCTCACTTTCATTTGCATATGGAGAGATTCCAGTTTTAAAGAAGAAAAGCGCAGGACTGATTCCACTTCTTCGAATGAGCAGTGGAAGAGCAGCGCTTTTCTGGATACTGTTGGACCGCATTAAGCTGGTTGGGCCTGACAAGTCCTGGGGTCCAACAATATCTGGAGGGCCATAGCCCACCACCTTCTGCTTTAGATGATCACCCAATACTTGACTTCACTCTGTATTTATGACTGAATCTAGGGTCTAAATTGAGGCAACTGTATTGCGTAATGAAGGACTAAAGTTACCTTCTACAATGGAAGGTTCTTTATTTATTTCTAAGATTTAAACCTTCCCTCCCTAACCAGATGGAAGCCTAAATCAGCTAACAACAAAGGGGGTTTGAAAGGGTGGGTAGAGTTCAGAAATCAATGCCAACATAGTCTGTGCTGGATAAGAGCCTGAACATTGAATCTGGAACTTCTGTGTTTGGATGTCACCAAGGAGCTTGTAAAATGAGCTTTCTCACACAGGCTCATTTTCCCCAAGTGAAGCATGTTGACTGCATGTTACTCATTTTACAAGCTGTGTTGCCTGTTCTTGATTGCACCAGATGCGTTTAGTCTGTTGACTGCATTTGGTGATTCAAATCAGGCATGATCCAAGCCGAGCCCTGTGTTTAATTCTACCCGTTTAGGGGCCACACTCATCATTCACAATGGGGCAGATTCTGCACCCATCTGCAGCAGGGGTGGGGACCCCATGGACCACATGCAGCCCTCAGGGGCTTGCTAGCTGCCTTTCATCCCCAATTTTGAGATGAGAAACCATGGAGCAGGGAGGGTAGACCATCTCCTACTGTTCTGTTTTTGTGGTCTCTCTCCCGGAGGGGAGAGACGACCACTCTAGTCTGCTCTGCATTATGGTGTCCAACTCAGATTCTTCTGAGATATGCCACAGAGTTTGGAAGGTAGAAGAACCACCTTTCTTCTCCTTGGAGAAAGAGTCGGGTCCTCCTACAACAGCACTCAGGACGGAGCCTGCTCAAAGCACTGAGGAACTACATTCTTCCTCGTGCAAGCAAAAGGAGTTCGTAGACTCCTGGCTAGGAGTGATTCAGTTCAAGCAGCCTTGTCCCCTGGAAATGACCCAAAGCCAGATGCCCTGAATGCTGGCTCATGCAGATGAGGCTGCGCTGCCCTGTGGACAAGCAGGTCTCTGTGCTGGGCTTCTGGGTCCCAGAGCAGTGCCAGCTTCAGGTTTCAGAAGACCCTGAACAAGATCCCTTCAGTGGGATGCTGCTGGGAAGGATACCCCTCTTCCTTGCTGCTGTATCTGTCCATTTGCTCTTCCTCGTTGAGCTTAACCTGCACAACCATGAAGAGGGAGGGCCAAAGCGGATGTAGGCTCATGTGCCTTCTCCTTGCTTGGAGAGCAGACGTGAGCAGGCACAGGCAGCATGCAGTGGACACACAGGGCTTTTGTAGAAGCTTTAGTAGGACGGAACCTCTCTCTCTACCCCAGTTCCTAGCAATGTCTTCCGAATGGCTTTCTTTGTCAGAAGGCAGCCCTTATTGTCAGTCGGACGCTCTTGGCTGTACTGGAAGTGCACCCTGGCCCTGTAATCCCATTATTTGTAAAATACTGGAAACAGAGTGAAGCACTCTTAATAGGTAAAGGAGGCCTGAGGAAAATCAAATAACAGTTTTTTGGGGAATTGATTATGGCTTCCAACCTCTTCACATGGCAGTTCATCTAATTCCCCTGCTTTCTTGTATAACTCCAGCTGAATTTCTAGCAGCCAGATTATACTGTCTATGTATATGCATGTTTTAAATGATGAATCATAAATACCAGCTGATTGCCTGGCTGTCTGGAATGCTATAATAGAACAGATTTCATTGATGCCGAGTTATTTTTACATCGGTGCAATATTTGCCTATCAGAGGCAGGTGAGGACCTGAGATCACCTGATGCTTACTATGTGGACCACTTTCACAAAGCTTTCAGTGCTTGGCAATTCTACTGTGTTGTTCTGTTTAGGCTGCCACCTTTCAGTCCCCACTCTCAGCTCTGCTCCTCTCCGTCAGCAGCCTGGCATGGAGAAATGCAGCAAATGAAAATTTTCCTCACAGAGACATGACTGGAGGATGAAGTTCTGCCCAGTAAATTTCCTGGGTCAGCCCCATGTTGCATCAGGTCTAGAAGAAGGTTCATTCCCTGTAGCTTGTCCTCACCGCCTGCCCTGCCCTGCCTCACCACATCAAAACAATGCCAAAGCTGCCGTGCTGCTACATGATTTCTTCCGAGGGAATGAGCTGCTTTAGAAGATGCCTACCTTGGACATTCCTATAGAAAGCACATTTGTTGATGTCATCTGTCCAGCTTCTGGTGATGTGATACCTGGCTCAGCGGTGGAGCCAGGATGAATCTTGGATTGACACATCACGAAGTTCCAGGTTCAGGGCCTGGGGATGAGCTCAGGTCTGGACTGACAGGTTCTTCAAGCCAGCTGCAAGTGATAGTGGAATAAATATAGGAGAAAGAGATGAAGGAACTGCAGTCTATTGCAGGGATGGTGACTTGTAGTTCCCTGGCCTGCAACACTGTCTTCCTTCACCTGGAGTTGCAGTCCAACAGCAAGTTGTCCAGCTCTGGTTGGGGGTCAAGGATTAGAACCTAGTAGAAAGGGCAGATGTGTAAAACACACAGAAGGTCCATGATGACCGGAAGCATCACCCAAGCTCTTTCCATTGGAAGAGCATGAGATGATACTGCAACCTCACCATTTCTATTATTTTGTCTACTGCAGATGCTGCAAACATTCAAAATGGAATTTTAGAAGAACTGAAATGTGAAGAGCTTAGGGAACAGCCAGATTGGACCCTTGTGTAATATGTGTAGCTGGTTTGTCATAGTCTGTGTTGAATTTTCCAGGGAAACGTGGAAAACAGGCTGTGCAGTGATATGTCATTAGGAAGCAGAAACTACAGCCCCATGGCATTTGCCATTATGGTTGGATGGATGGATGGATGGATGGATGGATGGATGGAAAGAGGGCTCCTGAGCTTTTAAAGATAACTCCAGCCTCTTTCAGGTGCTGTAAAGCCTTGCCAGAGGAAGGAAGGAACACTTTACCCAATATAGGTCTCTTGACACTCGCTGGTCCCCAGCCATGAATTGAGTGACCACAGCTGTTCTTGTTCTAACCACTGTGGCCATACAATCACCTCTGTCAATGTGGTTGACTGTGGACCAGTCACTGTCTCTCAGCCTGACCTACCCTACAAGGTTATTCTTGGAGAGCTGAAGAGGAGAGTTAAGTGTAGCGCCTTGGTTTCCTTGTAGGAAACAGGGTGGAAAGGAATGGAATGGATCACTCAATCAATACATGTGTAGATGTGCTGTGTCACATGTGGAAAAGATACCAGAAGGGCAACCCAGGAGTTCAGAAGGATGATGTGAGAAAGAAGCATGCCGTTATGAACAGTGTAGAAAGAGCGGATGGATATATTTAGAATGCAGGGTTACCTAGTGAATCTGGCTGTGAACAGAGAGAAAACAGATGCAAGGAAGTACTTCAGAGAAAACACAATGAATATATTCAGTTCAGTGCCACAAAATTTCATAAGCTTGCTGGTAGCTAAGATGGTAAACAAAGAAAGAAAATCAGAACAAGATGAATGTTGTATAATTTCAGAAAAGATAAACTTATCAATAGAAATTAGCCACAATCACTAAAAGTAACTTTCACATATTTTTATTTATTTAAAGTTTTTATACGCCATCCCCTTGCTATATAGCCTCGGGACGGCTCACACAAATAAATAAATATAATAAATACAGTTAATAAATAAATATAATACAAATACATATGAGGGTGGCATGATTCTGGATGCAGATATCTTCCTGTGGCAGAGTTTTTTCTGACCATGCTTTTCATAGAAGGCATCTGCAGGTTTTAAACAAGGCCCACTGGGTGACCATAGGCCAATCACAGACTCTCAGCCCAACCTCTCTCACAGGGATTTTGCCGTATGGATAAGACTGAGAGGAGCGAGAGCATTATATAAACCCCTCTGAGCTTCTTGCAAGGACAAAGGGTGGGGTAGAAATATAATAATACATAATATATAATAATATGAACGTGCATCTTCTTGTTACAGTTGAAATAGACAAACTAAGCAAACAAGAGTGAAAGCAAAACCTGCAACCAACTGCCCAAAGGCATGAATGACTTCGGTGGTGTTCTTGCTGCCTGGAAGCCCCAGAACCGTGTTTCCCAAAATTCCTGTGTCCTGCCAAGCTGCAGCCAGCACGCTGGCGGGAGCAGCAGAGCCCCCCTTTGCCCTGTTGGTCTTTGATCTCCATCTTTTTCCTGGCTGGGCAAACTTTGCAGATTGTCTAGAAGGGCACTTGGGAGGCGAGGAAACTGGAGAAGGCTCAGGTCCCTCGCATGTTGGCATCTGTGGGCTCCTCCCATCCTTGCCCACAGGCACACCCCCCTTCTCCAGGATCCATTTTCAGACCCCAGGGAGGCCTCTGCAGAAATGTTTCCATCTGGCCTGGTTCTCTCCATGATGGCTTTGAGGGAGAGGTCAGTGGATCTCGGACTCCTCTTCCAAGGCTGGAGCACTGCCTCCCATCTTGAAATGGATGACTCAAGCCATCCACTAGTCCCTGGGGTACTTGCCCAGCAACCATAGGATGCTCACATTATTATTATTATTATTATTATTATTATTATTATTATTATTAAAAACATTTATATGCCGCCCCATCGCAACAAAGCCTTGGGGCTGCTCACAACTTAGCAGCTTTCAGTCAGCTCTTCTCCCATCCATGCAGTGGATTTAACTAATGTCTGTTGCTTATTCCAACACTTCCCTTCATGCTGTGCCTGTGAGCTTCCCAAAGACGTTTGGCTGAGCAGCAGTCAGGCTGTGCCTGCCTTCGTCACACACAGGTCCTGTTGCAATCAGTATTGGAAGGGACAAATGACTAACTCAAGCCCTGCTGAGTTCAGTGGGAGCAGACAGTGGCTGACTTGGTCTTACAGACAGATGGCAGCAATTAGAAGACGTTGTGTAGCTATTCTGCCTTTTCTTCCTTTTTGTGAGGGAGAAACACACCAGAGTTGTGGTTGGAAAACACAGGAGGGATACAAGTAGAAGACACTGAGGTTGGGACCCCATGTAAAACTCCAAGAATGATACAGGGCAATTGCATGATAAAAGCCTCATCTGGAAGTTTCTTAAGGCTCCAAATAATCATTAGTTTAAATCTGTTTTTCTTTTTCTATTTCATTTTTACTGAAGGTGCACATCTCAGCCTACAACTTAAAATCTCACCTTACCATTTAAACTAGGGTACCACACTGCATCAGGGCCTCTGTGTCTACTCTAGAGTAAAGTTGGAGTGGTTGGGAGAAGAGACATCACTGCTGGATACAACCTGAATCCAGCCCAATGATGGAACAAGGATTTTGTTGTTAGATGGCTTTTGGTCAACTCCAGCTTAATAATATTCTTCATCTTAATATTTTTGTGACTGCATCCCCAGGTTAATCCCCGGCTTCTGAGGCAGGATAATATTTCTTTAAAATCCATGGAGCTCCCTCTTTTAATACAGGTTAAAAATTTGCTTTCCGAGAAAGTCACCCCACAACTACCCACCTCTAGACATTTCACAATGTGTGTCCCTTCACTTTTTCTTGCATCTGACTTTCAATTTAGTCACCCCAACATTTCTGTACCACGTCTCCCTCAGGCCTGAGTGGTGGGAACCTACCAGGTTTTGAAACTGCACTCAATTAGTGCAGCCAATTATATGATGAAACACAAGTCAGTTGCAAGATGGAATGACTTGCTTTATAAGCTCCTTCACAGTAGATTTCATCTGAAAGGATTCTTCCACATATACGGGTTTTTTTTTTTTTAATCTCACTGCAGGAAGCAAATTAATTTACTGGATCTTCTTACTAATTTCTCAGAAGCCTCATAAAACTGTCTTGCTCACTTTTTCATGGCTGTCAAATAAGACTAAAGTTATTTTCTCCTTTATATACTGTTTTCTATTTCAGTATTCCCAAATGAGGGACGAAGTGTTTAAGTCGAACCTGGTGTGTGCATTCATTGTCCTCATCTTTATCACTGCAATCCAAAGTTTACTTCCTTCTTCAAGGTAAATGCAAAGATGTCCATAGAACAGTACTGTGGAGTACTGAACGGCTTGAGCCAGGGTGAAGGCTTTTTTCCTCCTTTCCTCCTTCCCTCCTTCCCCCTTCCCTTCTTTCCATACAGTCAATATGTATAAGAGTTTCCGAACTACAAGAAAACATGGTCCTTACAATCCAAAAGGCAAACCAGGCAAACGGGGAGAATCTGCCCTCCGTTTTATGTACATAAACTTGGTTAGTGTAGGCCAGCAGCAAATGAACTAGCCACCTCCAAATGATTTGAACAACTCCCATCAACCTCTACATAGGCATGAGTGAAACTCTTAGAGAGAAGAGGGAAAGCAACAATCATTGAAAAATATACAGCTGTGTCATCTTACATATGCTGGATTTTTTTTTTCAATGCCACCCTGTAAAAATGGAAGTGTTGAACTACAGGCCTATGGGCTAAATCCAGCTCACCTAGACATCTAGCCTTCCAGAGACCCTAAATGGACTCACCCCTGCTCCTCTGACCTATAATAATTGCCTGGCTTTTGTGCATTGTTCGTCTTCCACAAAAGTTGAAAGGCTCAGTGAGTGGCAATGAGTGCTTAGAGGTAAAAAATGCTCATCTTTTGGCCTCACCCCCTTTGCCTCCTGCCCCTTGCCTCTGTCCAGGTCCCATCCATGACTAGAGGGAGCTCCAGAGTGTCTCCAAAACCCCGTTCCTCCTGCAGGGTGTCTTCCACTTCTTTTCCAGCCTGCCGGTTCTCCTTCATAGGCAAGGGATCCTGCAGCTCGCATTGCTGCTGATTATGGAAATATACTGCTTCCTAAGGGAAGCCCCCAATTATCCGAAAAGCTTGTTTCTGGAGCATCGCAGGTCAAGAGGTCCTGGATGTGAGTTCCATCAACCTGCATCCTTCCAGAAACAAACATTTCCATTTGTTTCACATTGTCCTGAAATACTAAATTGTCCATGCACAAGTGGTGGGATCTATGTGCATGAAGCGATTAGCATGGTGGAAAGGAACCGATGGAGTATATGTCCTGCTAGATTCTACTCTCCAAGATAAATTGGCTCAACACCCCACTGTGAAAAACAGTCCAAACCTGTTTCACAATCATGGCTAAATGTGTCTTTTCTTCCCTTTCCACAGGATGATTCCAATGATCATTCAGTTTTCGATTCTGATTATGCTGCATTCAGCTCTTGTGTTGATCACTACGGCAGAGGATTATAAATGTTTGCCCCTTGTTCTCCGGAAAACTTGCTGCTGGATTAATGAGACCTACTTGGCCCGAAACGTCATCATCTTTGCCTCAATCCTGATTAATTTTCTGGGAGCGATCATCAATATTGTAAGCACCCAGGGGGACAGGGGAATGTCTTGTTCGGCACTTAGAGGGGCGGAAGAGAGTGAAAGGATTTGTGAATGATTGAGACTGATGGTTTTCTCAGCCGCAGTAGCAGTATTTGTGTACCACAGAGGATTTAAATATAGACCTGCAAAAAGTCAGAGCTGTCAAGCATCAGGGAATTCAGTCTGCTGTTTAAAGAAGGGCTCGCATATGGGCTGCTCTGTCCCTTGCGAAGATAATCTTCCCTTTTTGAGAAAAACAACATTGTAGCTCTATTCTGCTCAATATAGTGCTCTTTCCAGCTCTGTGCAATCAGCAGTGATGACCAAGAGGTCTATTTTCCCCATACAAATGTTCCGGGCTGCAATTTGGAAACACTGCCCTATGAGGAGACTCTGAAAGAACTGGGCATGTTCAGCCTTGAGAAGAGAAGATTCATGGGGACATAATATCACTTTATAAGTACCTCAAAGACTATCACAAAGAAAGAGGTCAGGATCTCTTCTCACTCATACCAGAGTACAGGTCACAGAATAATCCACTCACGTTGTGACAACCCAGATTCAGGCTGGGCATCAGGAAAAGCTTCCTCACTGTCAGAGCAATACGGCAGTGGAACCAGCTGCCTGGAGAGGTGAGGGGCTCTCCCACACTAGAACCATTCAAGGTGAAACTGGACAGTCATTTGAGTGGGATGGTGTAAATTGGTGACCTGCAACAGCAGGGGGCTGGACCCGATGTACGTCTTCCAACTCTACTGTTCTCTGATTTCAGTATTCCGCACCCAGCATTCTGGGAGTTGTAGTCCAATCCGTCTGAAGGACACCAAGCTGAGTCAGGCTTGTATGCCTTCTCAAGAACTCATGAAAACAGAAATCATTTCTGATTAGATTTCTAGAGAACAATGCTGTTTATTGCTAAGGGCTTGTGCTTGTGATGGCCCTGGCTATCGAAAGCTCAAATTCTTCAGACAGAAATGCTGGAATTCTGGGGGTTTGGATTCGCCATCACTTGAGAGAGCCAAATTAGATGCATATCTAAGTGTGTGTGTGTCTGCAGAAAACTAGGAGAACTACTCTGCCCTTCTTAGGGGCCCTTTATTCCAGGGTCAGAGGGGTTCACACTGTCAAAGCTCTTCCTTCTCATCCTGATAAACACACTCCCAACCCAACTGTGGCACTAACTGGTTTCCATTCTTTATCCACAGCTATGGTGTGATTTTGACAAACCGATGCCCTTCAAGAATCAGACGTTCAACTCTTCTGTCCATTTGGCAGATATTTGCTCCTATCCAGAGGTAATTCTGAGCATTAATGAAATGCAACATTTGCTTCAAATAGACCGTGCATCCCAACTGGATCTTGACCACATGTGTAATGAGACCACAAGTGCAGTGAGAATTAACATTGACTCAAACAATGAAATAAAAGAAGGCATTTTTGGGTTTCCCCAGGCAAACAGAGCCCCTGAATTAGGCTGTGGAGAACTGAGAGATGGTTATAGACTGAGTCAACTAGCTTCCATTTCAAAATGCTGGAGTAAGCCCTAGAATGGCCATTCCAGGATCAAAGCGCATTTCATTTCTGTTCAACCTGGACGTCCCCAAACCGGTGCTCGCCAGCTCTTCCAGATTACACTGCCCATCAGCCCCAACCAGATAGCCAGTGGTCAGAGAGTAGGGGAACTGTACCAGCTGAAGTATTTTTTGTGGTTAGCATCTAGGAAGAATTACAACAGAGGTGGGCAACTTTGAGGGGCTCCTGAGATGTTTTTACATGGGGCACAAGACTGCTGCTACTTTTAGGCAACACTCCCCTGTTTTGGGCTTCTGCAGCTGTCAAAGCAACCATCTTTCTGCCATTGCCGCTGATGGGACAACACAAGGGGCAGTGTGGAGCCTGCCAGCTGCCCATGGTCTGCGTATTGCCCGCTCTTGGCCTACAGAGTGCAAGCTGTGCCTTGTCAAGAGAGACACACAACCTCCATGATTTTTTTTTAAGTAAAGCTGAAAGATTTTTGAAATGGGGTCACTAGCACATTCACAGTAGCACTATATTGAATTTTTAAATCTATTTTGATCTAGTTCTTCATGACAGTACATGAGGAGGAGGGGGGACAAAACTGCACCCAGAAATGGTGGGAGGAAGTGAGATTCTGGAAAAATTCCCCTGGGTGCAGAGTTTCGATGTTTCCCTTTTATTCTAAGGAGGTTGTTAGCATGGGGGCTCTTCCGTCTCCCATTTTTCCCCCTGTTCTGTCCTTGCAGCAGGACTTGAACTGCATGCAAAGGAATTAGCCAGGACATCCCCGCTCGGGGCATTCCAGGGCTGCTGTCCTTGGAGTGCTGCCTGGAGACACCGCAAGGAGAAAAGGAGAAAAACAGTAAAATAAAGAGCACACACATACGCACCCACCCACAAGCACACACACCAGTCATGTCTTTACAGTAAAGGAAGCACTGAAGCCATGGACTCCGAGAAATGTCTGCAACGTTCTCAGCAGCCCAATGAAAATGATCATCCTTTTCACGGGGCAATGAGGAGATTGTGAAAGGGTGGGCAAGGTTTCAACGCAGCTCATTTCAGACCAAAGGACTGATAGAGGCACAATAAGTGCATGGGCAGGGGGAGAGTTGCTCGAGGTGTGATTGCTGAATAACAGTGATTTGCTTACAATGGTCTTTTGCAGGTTGCAATTTGCTTTGCTTTTCTTCTTTTCAAGCCAGAGAAATCTGTGCAAAATTCAATTGCAAGTTATGCAAATTGTGGCTGAACTTTACAGAAATTGTGCCTATTGCAGCTGAATTTCTCCAGCTCCAAAAACAAAAACATATCTCAAAAGATCTTTAGGCCTGGCCCTATTTGTAATGATAGGGTCTACATCAGGAACCTCTTGGGGATGAGAAAGCTTAGCATTTTTTCCCTCTTATCAATACAGTCAACTTACTGAGAATCAGGGTAGTAGAATAGACACAGTACTGACTTTTAAGCCTCCCACCAACCTGGAGCCTTCCGCCTGTGTTGGACTACAACTCCCATCTAACATTTGGCTGGGAGTAATGTGAGCTCCACTGTAACACCTTTGGTGGGCACTGGGTTGGGAAGACTAGCACAGGATGTCCTCAGGCACAGAGCTTACTGGATGATCTTGGGATCCTCGCTATCTCTCTGCACCACCTGCCTCACAGGTGAACTGTCCAGGTGTGCTGTAGGAAGCTTCTTGGAGAAAGGGTGGGATAAATATGTCAGAATAAGTAGATGTTGTGGGGGAAGCTGGCAATGAGCTATGGGCGCTCTATTATCAGAGAGGAGTTGGTTAAGGGACCCTTGTACCCATTGGGATTTGGTGGGCAGCTGGTTTGCCACTGTGGGAACCGACTGCTGGCCTGGATGGACCATGAATCTGATCCAGCAGGGCTTTTCTTATGTTCTAACCGAGGATGAAGCTAGACAGCCTGAGAAGGGCAGCCAGCCAGTGCTGACGAGTGATTCTTCCTCCCCATCTTTTTTGCTCAGTATTTCGTCTTTACTGGTATCCTGGCGATGGTGACCTGCGCCGTGTTTCTCCGGCTGAATTCCGTCCTCAAGCTGGCCGTGCTGCTCATTATGATTGCAATCTACTGCTTCCTGACCGAGACCATTTATGCCTCCCTGTTTCTGCACTACGATGACATCAATCATAACGGAGAGTAAGTTTTCAATGCCACTTAACCGTGCCTTGTTTTCAGGAACCCAACGGGGGGAATCGTTAAAGACACTGAATAAAGACACTGCTCAAAGACAGGTCTCCCTTTTCAGAACACATGGCGCATAGCAAGAACATTTTCCTTCAAAATTGCTTACCACAAAATCCATCACTGTTCTGCCAGTACTCTGTGATTTGGATCTGTTTGGCGGTCCTTGCCCATATTCCTCAGAGGGCCTGACTCTTCAATCTGCAAAGTGACGTTATAACAATGGAAAGATTTTGGAATTTGAGCAGCTCCTCCTTTTAGGTAGACTTTAGAACTGGTATCCTCCGATGAGTTGGACCCATCAGCCCCAGCCAGCAAGGCCAATTGATTGGGTGCAATGGGAGTTGCAGCCTGAAATATCTAGAAGGGGGCAGTTTGTGGAAAGCTGCTTTAGGCTGTCTTGACTTCCTTTCCCACAAGGCCTTCTCATCTGCACAGCAGGCATAATTCAGCAGCTCACGGTACACAGTCTAAGCAGAATGGAAGCACTGCGGCAAATTCTGCCTCCAGCAGCCCCAACAAGCCAGCCCGTCGCTGGAGGAGGGGAGATGCTCTCTGCTGGAGGTGCATGCAAGCATCCGACTGTGCCACCAAAGGGCAACGGCTCCTTTCCCTGGAAGAGGGTCGCACAAATAGGCCAATAAATTCCGTGAAGGCAAAAGGCCCTTATTAAATCATGAGGCAGGGAGCAAAAGCATAATGTTTCGACATTTGGGGCAAAAGAACAGTGTTTAACTAAACAAAACAAGAGGGTTTGCTTTGAAGTATTAAGCAGAAAGCAGAAGCAAAAGCAGAGTTGCTCTCTGTTAATCATCTCTTGTTCTGAGTATAGTTAGCAGGTTTGAGAAGCCCTTCCATTGTTCCAAGGTCCTCAACTTAACCTTACCAAGGCCAGTTCAGATAGCCAGTGGATGCTCCCTTTCCAGACCTTCAAACTCTTCTTCGTGAGCAGTCAGCATATTTGAAGTGAGCTGGAGCCTGCAGTTAACGATCTTAAATAGAAGGCATGCCCTGATCTCTTTAAGGATCCAGGCCTACACAATATGTTGCCAGTTTAATTTCTATATTATCCGAGTCCCATTCAGTGCTGCACCATTGCCTGAATGCAGCCTATAATGAAGTTTTGGCTCCTTCTATCCCTCGCAGCCCCTATCCCTGCCCTGCTCCCCGTCTAGACCAAGACTCCCTTGAGCATCTATGAAGCGGTCCCCAACATGGCACCCCCAAACATCTGCAAAAATTTTAGTTTTGTTCCATCGTTATAAGTGCATGGATTCATCTGTATCCATAGAATTGAATTCCTGTGAAATGCATGCCTCTTTCTAAAATTATACATAGGCTTTGACACAACCAGATCAGATATAAAAATCAGTATCCATTTGTGGCACAGAGGCTTCGATAGGCCACTTGTTGAAATACTGAATGGGTTGTAAGCTCCTCAATCCATTGCCAATTATTTTATTTATTTACTTACTTATATTTATAGGCCTTCTATAATTGCTGAGGCCAATTAGAAGGTGACTGTTTATTCTTCCAGTGTTGTAATAACAGTGCTTTAACTCTCAAGGGCACAGGGAATGTGCTGACATGGAACAGATTTTAATTCCCATGAAGTAGGTAAATAATTTTACAGAGTGTGTACATCAGTGAATATTAATGACTGTTCCAGTACAAAATTTATCTGTGTAATAACGTCCTCCCAAAAAGAAGCAACTGCTGGGCAACACCGAAGAAGGTGTTTAAAGGAAGCGTTAATTGTATCACATCACCAACGGTTTGCTAAATTAGACAATCCCTTATTAAAGAGACATTGTGGCCTCCCACAGACACAAAACAAAACTTTTGCAGAATAAGACAGAGCTGAGCTTCCTAGGCAGGGAGATGCCAAATCAGCAATCCACGGATTAGGAATTTTGTGGTGGGGCTCAGAGCAGTACCTTAAATTTGCAGCTGTGTCCACAGCCCCAGAAAGCTGAGGGGTGGGGTTGTCCCGGGCAGCTCACCTATGCCTTGGGCAAACTATTCTTCCAGCTCACAGTGCCAAAAGTCAGCTCCAACTTCCTTAAATCCACTCTCCGCACTTCCCCTCTGCATACTCGACTTTCATTTCCCCGGCACTGGAGCCTTCTGGATGATAGTTGCCTGCAGCAATGTACTTTCCCCTGACACCGTATTTCACCTCATCTCCTAATGCAACTTCCCTGCCATCATGCCAGACTGAAGACTTATCAGAGATGGGGGAGAAGCTCATCCCATTTGTGTTCAAGCCAATATATGAACCAAAACTCAGCCATCCTTCAAAATTTATACTTCGCCTTCTGTAATGAAGTACTCCAGGGTGTACCAAAGAAATGGATGTTTTAGGGGAAAGTACACATCACGTTGCAGATATTTGTGAAAAATAATTGCGAAAATATTAGATGCAAAATGCATGTGTTAGAAGCACCAATGCCCAAAATCCACAAATTTGCAAGATTTTTTTAAAAAAGCTCAGTGTTTGGAATGAACCACAGTTAAGCTTTGAAAAATATTTAGTGTTTGGAATGAACCAGTTTAAAATTAGGAAAAAATGAGAAATGGGGGAGAATCCTGTACCCCTGAACCTTGTTTGAGGAGCTGTCGGATACTGAGAACAGATCCCTCCTGCTGAGGTTGGACAGAGTGGTCCACCTTGAAAGGGGACCCCTTGTGGCCAGTATAGGAAGAACCACCTCTGACATTGGCGAACAGGGAGGGAAGGAGACTGGAGAAGGCATGTTATATGTCATCTCAAGCAACCTCCCTTTCTGAAGTGTCCCAGGTAAATGAACCGACAATCCCATCAGGTAGAAAATGAAGGCAGGAGGAAGGGGAAGCAAACATTGCATCTGCCATGTGCCTTCTCCTTCAATAGATGATCAGAAGCACCAGAGAGTACCCTAAATGAAACCAAAATGGAGAGATTTGCCCATTCCCATTTCAGACCAGGCAAAGGTAAATTGATCACCAATTCTGTGATCAATTAATCTTCAGAATGGATCCATTGTTCATATGGCTCATTATTTCCACTAAAATTTTATTTTTATTTATTTTTATTTATTTATTTGGAAATTTATAGGCCGCCCCTTGCCACAAGACAGAAAATACATTTCTGTCCATTGTTATCCCATCTGATTTTCACTGACAGCCACCTGTCTTTCATCCAATCATTTGTTACCTTTTTTTACAACCAATAACTAAAGGGGGGTTTTTTTTTGGGGGGGGGGTGTTACACAGATTAAAAACCTTAGAAATACAATACTGTACACAATACAAAAAGCATGCAGAAAAACAGACAGTGTACACACACATCCAAGTCATTATAACAAAAAGAAAGCTAGGGCTTGTATTTTTTAAAAAAGAAAGAAAGTCTTCATCTGCACTGAAAGGACAGCAATGTTAGCACAAGGCAGTCCTCACTCGAAAGATTGTTCTACAGTAAGGGCCCACCACCAGGAAGGCCCTCTGCATTGTTGTTAACGTCCGAATCTCCTGCACCTGGAGATGCAGGAGGGCCTTGGATGATTAGCATGTTATACATTCCATCAGGCATCACATTCTGAGTAGATCCAGAACAGCTCCTTGAACTGAGCTCGGAAAGGTACAAGGCCACAATCAGTGTAACATATTTGGAACTTCTTTTCCCTGTTATCAATCTGGCCATCATATTTTGCAAAAGCTACAGCTTCTGAATGGTCTTTAAAGGTAGCCTCACATAAAGTGCATCCCACTTCCAATAAAATGGAAAACCATCAGCTACCTGTGATGCCTTTCCACTCCATCAAGTTATAATATATAGCTGCCAAGATTGTGCACGTGTAAATTATGGCATTTATGAAATATGCATGAGAACATTTTTCATACATTTTTTTCAAACAAACTGGGTTGTTTGTTCATTGAATTTATGTATTTATTTTAATTCTCTAAGTTTGCCATGAAAGGAGGTTTGTATTGGAAAAATGAGCAATTCAAAGAAACTAAAACGGACAGGTGGACATTCCCTAAGATTGCATAACCCCTGGTGCATCATTTTTCTACGTGCAGAGGGATAATTTATTGCGGAAGGAGGTTTTCAGCATGGAACAGCCTGCCCCCCTCCCACCCACTCGCATTCTGCTGCTCAAAGTAGCGCAGTCCAAGAAATGCTTTACCATTCCACCAATTATATATATAAACAAGTCCTTATGCAACAGACCTTTCTTACATCTTCAAATAACAAATGTAAAAATAGCCTTGAGAAATACAGAGCCGTACCTGAGTCATCTCATATCTAGACAAGATAATTTGTAAGTGCTGCCGGAAATATCTCGTCAGCTGGAAACGGATGGAGCAGAAATGAGACAGGCCCAGCTTATTATGGAACCCGAAGTAGGAAAGCAGGACCATGGCTGACTTGACGTGTCAAGGTGGCACTGTTATTACTGTCAGAAACCTATGTCAATTGTGATCTGGGCATGGAAACGGAGATGGGATGCAGACAGCAGGTGCAAAAGTTTGAGAGAAGCTACACTTCCCACCATCCCCAGAATGGGAATACTCTTCAGGGAAGGCCGAGCAATGATAGTCTTCTTTTTAGACAGAGATATGGTTTTCCTTTTCCTGCACCATTGAAGCCTATACTGCGGGTTTTAGTTTCATGGTCCCAACACATCTCTTCCCTCCGATCTTCAGGAATACCCAAAACAGGAGCAGACAACACATGATGTGCAATCCGCAATGCACTCCGCATTTCAATGATGTCCATAACAGCTATAGAGCATCTAAAATGTTATATTTGGCTTGGAAGCGAGCTCTATTTAACCTTTGTAGAGCTCTGTCGCACTATGGAGCTGCCTGCTGCAAAATGTGGACCCCTTTATGTGGGAGCGCCCCACACATTGAGGCCTGTGGCAGGGATCAAAGGGGAGAAAATGGCCCCGAGGGCTCCAGAGGTTGTCCTTGAGGGAAAGGACATGGGGGCAGCAGCAAGATCTCTCTGGAATTCTTCTCTGCTGCCTTGAATTACACAACATCCGTGTCGCTTGCACTAGAGAGTCTAGGAAGTGTCATATTCCTGGAGCTACATGTCCATAGTCCCTTCCACTCACTGCCAGGTACATTTGAGGAAAGAGGCATCGGCTGTCTCTGGATTCGTTCATTGTACACGTTATGCAATAGATGGTGTGAGATCACAGATTGGCTCTCTATGCTGGTTAGCCATTCTTGGAATGTTCCAGCAAAGTTCTCCTTAGGTTTTCCATGATGTATGATCAATCCACTCTGTCAGTATTTTGTGTGGATTTCTCCCATCTGCACCACTCAGAAATGGGCACGGACTGGATGTGATTCATAGCCATTCATTTCTGGACTTGTGCTGCATTCTGCAAAACAGAAAATAATGAGTGCGTAAAATGTATGCATTTGTAAAAATATGCTACCCCCTGCCCTTTTTTAACCCTAAAACACACCCAGACACGGACTACCTTTAGCAGAGGTTGCCCTCCTATCCAGCAGTGATGATCCAAGGAGTTAGCTTGCCGCAACATAAATAAATGTATACACCTTCCCAGCATCATGAGGATCACCAAAAGGGCTCCAGGAATCCTGCATCTGGGTATTTCGGTACCTGTTCCTTGTCATGCAAGCCACCTCTGCTCAAATGCCCAGCTCTACAGCTCTCCTGAAGGCATAGCAGCCCTGCTGTGGTTTTGCAACTGGCCACCCCACGGGCATGGCTAAAGGAAGCCTCAGGAACTGCAGTGGAGACACACCAAATGTGCATACAGTGGTGGCTTTGACTAAATAATCTTCGAAGAGATTTGGACATGCACAAAACTGTGCTGAAGCAGGAGAGGGTGAGTTCCACCCCATTAAAATTCCTCAGGTGCAATGCCAATACCAGTGCTGAAGAACTCGGGCAGAGCGAGTGCATCAGTTACCAAAAGTTTCAGAAACAAAGAACTTAAACTGCAGAGTCGTGCCCATTTACTGAAAAGTTGCCCCTATTGAGTAAATTATGAATTATGTCAGAGCAAACTGGGGGGAAATGGCCTGCTGTATCTGTATCATGCACTCCATCAGTATACTTTTACAAAGCGTATGTTTTCAGTAATATAATGTGAACCTTAATTTATTTATCCTTGCTCAGTTTCTTTTCTTTTCTTTTTTTACTCGGAATTCTCTGTAAGGGAAAAATGTGACTTTTAAACCAAAGATAAAAAGGCTTCCTTTATTTGGGTGATTCATAGATCTCCCGTATCATAAAGAACACAGACAGATAAATAAATATGCTTTACTTGAAACTTTGCTAGCCCCTGTTCTTCGTTTTCTCTTCTTAGCACAGACTTCCTGGGAACTAAGGAAGCCTCTTTGCTCCTCATGGCCATGTTTCTGCTCGCTGTGTTTTATCATGGCCAACAGGTAAGGCAAACATTTATTTTTCATTTTGATATTTCCTGCTGTCCCTAAAAGCTGGAAATATCCACAATGTCTCCCCACGGATTACCTGCCAAACAGTGGCTGCCATTTGGAGGAAATAATGAAATACCAACCAAGAGACTGTTGCAACCTTCAATAATTGGGCATCTAATTAACCTTAAAGACAGACTGATTAATGAGAGTGCATAATCACGCAGAGTCATGTATTATTCAGAAAATTCTATATATAGCAAATCCAGTTTCCCAGTGTCCCGTCCCTCTTTCCCGACACTCCACAGTATTCCGCTATGACCAAAGCGCAACGCCGGTGGTGTGGTGGGGACAAGCCATGCCAGGTCAAAGCAATGTGACTTTTTTATCACAGGGATGCCGATGCCGTTTGCCAGCCTGCTCAAGCTTCCTGGTGTCTCGAAACTTAGCTGAGATTCTCACACTGACTGTGGATGGGAGGCAGGGATGTTGAGAATCTGGACTTCAAATTTTATTTATTATTAGTTTATTTAAAACGTTTCTGGAGCGTCCCCTCACAGACGTCTCGGGACGGTTTAGAACAAATTAATACGATAAAATGAATAAGAACAGTTGCACAGCACCTGATGTTAAAACAAAACCACTAAATAAAACAGATTCACAATTAAAATACTGGGAGAATAAAAAGGGTTTTGCCTGACACCGAAAGGAAAGAAGCGTTGGCACCAGGCGAACCAAATTTGCTCTTGGTACCACTGGCCAAATCACAAGTGGGACTGCTAGCGAGATATGGGCTACTGGCAAATAGGCTGCATCATGGCATGTAGTCATAAAATCATAGTTTAGTAGAGTTAGAGGGGCCAAGAAGGCCATCGGGTGCAACGCCCTACTCAGTGCAGGACTCCACGCTAACCCATCCGTCTCAGATGCCTGCCCAGCTGCATCTCATTATGGATGCTCTGCCTTCTTCCGCAGACGCTGCCGCCAGCTCAGGGAGAGGGCATTCTCCCAGTTGTGTCTGTGATTGCTGTGACGGCGGTCTTCCTTTATTCCCGTATGAATGGATGGTGACCACTCCTGCTATGGCAATGGTCCCACGTAGGCAGAATTTACAAGAACTCTCAAGCACAGGAGATGCAGTGAGCAACCCGGCCTTGTGTCTTCAGTGAGTGAGCTGTAGCACATGACTAGACTCTGTCTGGCCATGGGGATGTTTGGAAGAAGGAAAGCTCACGTCAGACCTGTTATTTACAATGCCACAGATGAATGTCGAAGACTTCCCATTCTTGAACTATGTTCTGCCAGGACTTCTTGATAGCATCCAGTGATTTCTGTGGTTCTAATGCACAACTCTAATGTGAAACAGGCAGGGTATTAAGTGAACATGTCTTGGGGAAAGTCCAAAGTGACCACAATGGTTTGTTCATAATGAGATTTCTCCTCAATATGACTCTTCTGCCATCAGTAAGGCTGGAGAATTAGTTCTGCTAATGCCCAAATTAAAAACAGTAATAATTTTAAAAGAGTAATTTTTAGCATTACTGTGAAACAGATACTTTTATGGCAAAGACTTTTGTGTAATGTAAAAGCAATGGCTTCAGAACCTGAATATGATATGCCTTTAAAATGCTTTAATTGCACTCTGGCTTTTAGAGAGACACTAAAACCACATTATAAGAAAAAGCACTCCATGTGCCTGCAAGGAATATTTGCTCCATGCAAAAATGGAAACAAGTAAGCTTGTTTAAAGAGCAGGTGACAGCATATTTAAAGCTGATAGGGAATACTGCAATACAAACAGGATCAGCTTCGAAGTGTGTATATTTTCTGGAGCCCACAGTCCTGCCCCACTGCTATCTCTGCACAATCAAGGCTACACCATGTGTGCAAACCTGAATTTTGAGTTTCCTTAAGGTCATTGCATCTCTAGCTCATTGGCTCCACTAGATGTGGTGTTCTTCACACAGGTAGTAATTGTGTGGCTGGATTTTAAGAAGTAAAAATGCAGTTGTGGGGAGGGCTGATCCAGGATTGGAGCCCTGGTGTGCTTCAACCCTCATGCACACACTAGAATTGCAGCTTTGTTCACAAGCACCCTTGTGCCTGTTGTTGTAATTGAGCCAAGGTGTGAAGGAGCTCCTATTTTTCTAGATCTGGGCAATGCCTGGTTGGGGGCTTGTCCCAGTGTATCCCTTCAGTTCTCTTTGACTGTGTACGGAAAGCAACCCCACAAGAGGGCCAGTGTGGTGTGGTGGTTGAGAGCAAGGGACTGGGACTCAGACGATCTGGGTTCTAGTCCCCGCTCAGCCATGGAGCCAACCGGGTGACTTTGGGCCAGTCACAGACTCTCAGCCCAACCTACCTCACAGGGTTGTTGTTGTTGTGAGGATAAGATGGAGGAGGAGATGTAAGCTGCCTTGAGTTCTTTGTAGGAAAAAGGCACGATATAAATTGAAAAATAAAAAATAAAAAAAATAAAACATATATAAGCTGCAGTAGCAATGGGCCATTTTCCTTACCATGTGCTAAGAAATGCCTTGATGATGCCCATGTGAATTGAGGCAGGTTCAAATCCCAAAATTCAAAGGCGAAATCAATGGTACCGTGGCATTTATAATGAATCACATCAGAATGGCGTTCATGTCTCCATTTGTTTTGTCTGAGATGAATATTCTTAGGATCTACATGTTAATATACTTATGCAACTAACCTTCTATTTTTCTTTCTCCTACTGCTAACTTTTCACTTACTCCTAAGTAAGGCACACTTCATCTAAGCACTCGCATGGGAGTCTTGCAAGACCAAAGAGGGTAAACCTGTAGGGGTTAAGTTCAGCTAAAGCAAGAAATTCAGTGCCCTACACCAGATGTGTAAGTTGACACAGACACAGCAAAGCATTTGCAACACAACATGGAACCACAAAAACTTGTCTCAGAAATTTAGACTGAACAACTTCCACATCTCTTGTATACACATCGACCCAAATTTGGGCCCCATGAAATGCCTGTGCTAGAGATTTAGCTCTAAATACTTCAAGTGACTCCAAAGTAAGCATGTGAGGTCTTGATCTGGATTGGGACCTTCATGCACAGGAAAGAGGAGTTGTGATTATTAGGCACCAAGGCAAACGCCCTTTTTTATTATTTTGCAGGCTTTTTGTCTCTATATCTTTGCATTTCAAATGATTTCACTGTGATTCCTGCTGGTGACCCTTTAGACTTTTCTGTTTTGATTTATTTGTTGTTTGGTTTGTTTTAACTACTGTAAACTGCTCTGCAAGGCAGTGTAAAAATCTGCAATGTGTATAAAATAAAATGTGCCTGGCCTTTGATGTCTTTTCTTTCCATTTCCTGTGAGAATATGACAGCCTTTGGAACCAGGATTTACTGGGATCTCAGATATGCCACAACCTGGCTTGTAAACATATCGTTGCAATAGAAGAGGCTTCTTTAACTTGGCAAATGAAATATTACTTAAAATGTCTCAGAATGTTTTGTGTCTTGCAAACCTATCTGGGTGAGAAGATGAGCATTCATTCTTGATCCCCACCCCCCACCCCGCCAGCACTTCTCTGTAAAATCCATATCCACTGAAAATTGCTTTGGCCTGGACTGGCTTCAGCTTTTGAAGGGCAAGACACCCCCAATTGGCACCCCTCTTCTGTGACTCTCCCTCTGTTACCACCAGCTGTTTTTCCTGCTCCTCTTCTTTCCCTTGCTACCACCTGCATCTCTTTGTCATCACTGTGGTTGCGTTTCTGGCCCTCTGGACAAGAACAGTGTGCAGTGCTCAAGAGAAGCAGGACCTTGGACAGGTCCCAGCTAGGTCAGCACTTGACTTGAGTCCTGGCTTTAGGAAACGGAAGGTGACCCAACTTTGCAGAGTATAGAAATGGGACGTGGAAATCGCAGGACCATCCCCTGTGGGAAGTCTCTCTCCCACCTTGATGAGTTTATGCATAGCATTCCATCAAAGCTTTTTGGAACTAGAACAGTGCCCTTCAGCATGTCCAAACCCAACACCTAACCAGCAACAAGTCCCAGTTTTATCCTTGGGTCTCTCTTTTCCCCTTGTCACCTTTTTTTCTCTCACCCAATTTTGCTTCTTCAGGGAATTCACAAGAAGCTCAAGCCTCACCTGGCAATAATGTGTTGGGAATGTCAGAAGTCACAAACTCTGCTACAGTCACTCAAAGCAACCCCATCCTTCCTTCCCTCTTCAGTCATGGCATCACTGGTATAGCCCACCATCACTCTACCAACCCTGGCCAGCCTCCTGAATGCCAATGGGCAGGCACAGCACTGACCAACTTCTCCATGGGAAACAGCTCACCAGTTCTCATCCAAAGATCCACAAGGGTGTAGGAGGGAGCTGGAACTAGACCTGGGGAGACTGAGAGTCAAAACCTTGCTCAGGCACAAAGCAAACTTTAGGAGAGTGACTTGAGAGAGTAAGTCATCTGTCACTTGCTCCTCACAACAATCCTGTTGAGAGGCTCGCGAGTCTATCTCTCCCTCCCTCCCTCTCCCCCTCTCCACCTCTTTCTCTCTCAACCTGAACTAACTCTCAGGATTGTCATGAGGAATATCCATTGTCTTGAGCTGCATGGGCAACAGGGGGAAAATAACTAAGTGAATAGTTATCAGCAACTGTGTGTGAATGTTTCAGCCCTGCACTGAGCAGATTTGGATCCAATGGCCTCACTGGCCCCTTCCCAGTCTACCGTTCTGCGATTCTGTGCTATATGCCTTTGACTTTCTAACCAGACGCCGAACTCTCTTCTAGTCCAGCAATTTTCCATACCCCAGAACCCAGAGATATATTCCCCCATTTTTCTCTATTTTCAACAACAAGAGCGTGATGTTCAACAATAACAAGCATCTGTTTGGCATGATGCAGACCAGGAGCTCTTGGTGTGGGGCATTGGCTGCATTTGTCAAGAATCTAGAAACTCTGTATATAACACTGTATCTCATTGTGTTCTCCCTGTCACTTCAGCTTGAATACACAGCGAGGCTAGACTTCCTGTGGCGTGGCCAAGCCAAAGAAGAAATCAATGAGATGAAGGAGTTAAGAGAGCACAATGAAAACATGCTGCGCAACATCCTGCCCAGTCACGTGGCCCGACACTTCTTGGAAAAGGACAGAGATAACGAAGTACGTTAAATCTCAGTTCTGATTTGACCTAACTATGGCCGGTACCTAAAGAAGGAGATTTTCTTGGAACAGTCGGAGCTTCCCTTCTGGCTTTCTTCTGTTCTGGAGTTAATGCACTAAAGCGCTTGCCTTCTCAATGGTGGGAAGTGATGAGAAAACACGCAGAGTTCTCTTCTGCACATGCTCTGAGATCTCGTGCTCATAATATCCATGCAGTTACAAGACTCAAATTCCTCAACTGACATTCTAAGGGGTGGGGAGCCTCTTCCCCATGGAACCTCCCAAGCCAACTCATGAGGGGCTGGCGTTCTCCAGTAATCCTCTCCCACTCCCAAGCCCCATCCCACGCCTTGCAGGCTTCTGGAGGCTTGAGAAAAAGGCACGGGCAGGAATCTGCATTGTTATCAATGTAATCTCCAATGGGAGGGAAAGCTAATGGGGGGTGGGAGGAGAGAGAGGATGGGGAATGGGATGGGATGGGATGGGATGGGATGGGATGGGATGGGATGGGATGGGATGGGATGGATTGTTGTGGAGGGGAGCCTGGCTGAGCACCATACAGTATAATTTTTTATTGCAGGTCTATGAACAGTAGCAGTGCTAGTAAACTAACTAAGCAATAAAACATAGCAACAAGGACACTAGGAAAAGTGGAAGATGGGGGCATTGTGTTTGTGGCTACAACATTCTTGTGGCACAATTTCACTAGTGATAGGGTTACCTGCAGAGAAGTGAAATGTGGAGAACCCTTCCTGGAAGCGTAACATTCAATATCTTTCTGATTTCTTCTTTCTGCAAAGAGCATTGCCTACCGTTATGCGAAACCACAACTCTTCTCGCTAGATGGGGTACTCTGTGTGTGGTTTTCCATTTACAACTGTTATTCTCAGACACCACCTCTGATCTTTTCCTATAATCCCTCTTCTCTCCAGTCTTTTCATTGAGTAATCATACCTGCGGAGGATTTCTGAATCAGCTGTCTGGCTCATTCATAATTCTTAATGTCTGTGTAAGAAGTTAAATTCTTTATTCTCCGAAGAAATGAGCAGGGAACGTTATGCCATTTTAGTCAGCTATTTGCTTAGGGTTTCAACATCTCAATGCCTTTTGGTTACAACCAGCAAAACAAGCCCTAGGTCGCCTATTTTGTTTATTTATTTATTTATAAAATTTTTATGCTGTCCAATTACTTGTGTCTCTGGATGGCTTACAACATAGATAAATTGACCATCCACACTGGCTGCAAATTAATAAAATACAACAATAAAATTCAATATTAAAACATATTAAAATATTGATTAAATAAAAAGGTCTTGACCTGAAAAACATATAATGACGGCGCCAGGTAGACCTCTCTGGGGAGCGCATTCCATAGACAGGGCGCCACCGCAGAGAAGGCCCTCCTCCGGGTACTCTGTCTCCTAACTTCTTTCACAGAGAGTTCCCGGAGAAGGACTTCTGCTGCCAATCTCAGGGGGCAGGAGGGCAAATAGGGAAAAAGGTGTTCCTTTAGGTATCCTGGTCCCAAGCCATTTAGGGCTTTATAGGTAATAACCAGCACCTTGAATTGAGCCTGGACTTCAATGGGAAGCCAATGGAGCTGATAGAGGACTGGGGTTATATGAGAATAATGCCTATGATGGGGGTTTCTCTGTTTCTCTCTCTGTCATAGTGTGAGTTGGCCCATAGACACTGGAGCCATTATGGGCGACCAAATTTAGCAGCTACAAGTAGAGCTACATGAGAAAATAGCATAGCATTGTAGGAAAGGTCATGATAGATCAGGCCAAGCATCCATCTAGTCTGAGATCCTGTTCATATATTGGCCAACCTATTGCTTGCAAGAAGCCCTCAAATAGGATGTATGCAGTAAAACCCTTTCACCCATGTTCCCCAGCTACTGGTATATGTGAGCATTCTGCCCATAGCATGCAGGTATTTATTTATTTATTTATTTAGAAGGCTTCTGTGCCGCCCCATTCTCCGAAGCTTCTGGCCGGCTCACAATAAGGTTGCACATATCCATCAGTAGCCATTACTGGCTAGTAGCCATTAATAACCTCTCCTCCCTGAATTTGGCTCATTGCCTCTTAGTGCCCTCCAAATTGCAGCTTATGGAAGTGAATTCATCATTTCACCATGTACTTTTAAAGAAGTCCTTCCTTTATTTGTCCTGAAACTCCGAGCTATCAGTTTCATGGGATGGCTCCATTGCATTCCAGTATTATGAAAGAGCCCTCCCTATTCTCCCAATAATTCTGTACACTTCTATTATGCCTCCCCTTACTTTCCTTTTCTGTAAGCTAAACAGCCCTAGATATTGTAATCCCTACTCACAGGATTTTTTTTCTGTACTCTTCTATGCATTTCACAATTCTACAGTTTTCCTTTTAGGCGCACGAACCAGAACTGTACACATAGAAACATAGAAACAGAGCGAGTCAGAAGGGGCCTCCCGGGCCGTCTAGTCTGACCTCCGGCACCAGCCGGCTCTGCTCACAACATGCCCACCATGTGGACGTCCAGCCTATCCTTGAACACCCTCACTGATGGGGCCTCAACGACCTCTCATGGAAGCCTGTTCCACACCCTCGGGGTCCTGACTGTCAGGAAGTGTTTCCTGGCATCTAAAGGGAACCTTGGCTCCCTGAGCTTTGCTCCGTTGGAGCACATCCTGCCCTCCTCTGCAGGGGAGAACAGGTCTTTCCCCACCTCCGTGTGACACCCCCTCACATACCTGCATGTCGCCAACAGATCCCCTCTGAGCATGATTCTGCTTCAGATTTGTATGAGGGCAGTATGATACTGGCAGTTTTAGTTTTGATCCCTTTCCTAAATGTGCCTAACAGCAGCCACACAGTGGTGCAGTGAGGTGGTTACCAGAACCCTAAGGGTGCTTTTTTGGTCAGTCACTTGTTCAGACCCCATCAGCATGTGCATGAAGTAGGGATTTTCGCAACACGCATCTGTTTATGCTTGTTCACACTGGACACTTTATGCCCATTTTCCCAGCTGGACTCTTCCCAGAACTCTTCCCAGTTCTTGACTGGCATTTTAGCTGCTCATTAAGCAGCTTCCATGGCACTGGAATACAAATTGCCATGTGCAGCTAGCCTTGCTGGCTATGTGCTTCCTCCATGGTTGGGGTGGCATCCCTGCCCGCACCAGTTGCTGAGGAATTTGGCCACCCATCAAAAGCCTCTTGCACTCAGCCTGCTCAAGGGACCCTGTGGACAGCTGCCTTGCCACCGTGTGGATGGAGTGCTCACCTGGATGGACCACTGGTTTGATCCAGCAAGGATTTTCTTAGGTTTTTGTGTTCGTGTGAGTGGATGGATTAAGCAAGTCAGGCCTGCAACAAAGTGCGATACAGGATGGATTCCTTGCCTTTCCTTTTGCAGGATACTCCATTCCACCAATGCAATTTTCAGCAACCCATCCCCAGTAGGTAGCGGTTTGCTTGGGTCTCCTTCTCTTTAGGTGTTTTCTTCCCGGTGATGCATTTTTTTGATAAATTATCAGCATGGATGGTGCCCTTTTGGCTGCATAAGAAGCAGCACTCAAGAGTTCACTGTTGGTAGGATTTGGGTACAGAGGGCTAATGAATCAGCAAGCTCTAGATATGTAGCCCTCCTTTTACAGCATCATGTGTAATGTCAATTGCAGGGAACAAAATGTCACAGAAGGTCTGTCACCTCTAACACACCACTCCTTTTGCTCATCACTATATCCCTAGGAGCTGTATTCTCAGTCCTATGATGCTGTCGGCGTCATGTTTGCTTCCATACCTGGCTTTGCTGACTTCTATTCGCAGACTGAAATGAACAACCAAGGAGTTGAGTGCCTGCGCCTATTGAATGAAATCATTGCTGACTTCGATGAAGTAAGTGCATGTCCCCAGAGGGTGGGGTGGTGGAAAGAGATGGTGTTAATCATCTGTTCCGTCTTGGTCTGATCCATCATGGTTCTTCTTGGGTTCTTATGCAATGTTTTTACGTAGTTCCTTCTGAGGCTGCTAAATTTGACTGCCCATAATGGCACCAATGTCTGTGGGCCAATTCACAATGTTAAGGAACAGATGGCCAAGTTGGAAACCCTGTACCAACTCAGTCAGTGGCTGTGTTCACACAGCACTGTGTGATTGCCGTGGTTCTCAGTTTTTTACCGTGATCTACCTGACAAACAATCAAGTGGTTTCTACTTTAACATGGTTTCCATCCTCCTGCCACTCCTCCCACTGAGCATTCACATTTGAGCACCAACACAATATTGGTGGACTGTTACCATGGTACCTAGCAGCAAAGTGCCAACCTAAAACCTACTGCTTCATTAAGAAAGGATCCAATTAGGGGCTAATGTTGTGACTCTGAAATCTTGAGATATATAATAGATCATTCTGGAGCCAAAGAGCAAGATGAAGTGATACAGTCCCTGGCTAGCCGCTAATCTGTTTTTAATTTTGAGACACAGTTGATTGACTCAAGCAAGAGGTGGCTTGGAGCACTAATAAATGAAAGGAAGCAGCGGGGACCAGTCAATTAAGTGTGGCAATATATATCAGTTCAAGACAAAATGCAAGTAGGTGTGCATCGAATGTGAAGCAGGGGTCCTGCTTGGATTTTGCGCAGTAGATACGAGCAAGCCGCAACCTTCTGCAAACTTGCCCATGCCCTCAGGTCTGCTCACCCACCACTGCCCCAGTTCCCTCTCCCTTTACTGCCTTTTTGTTCCTCACCTTCACACTCTTCTCTTCTGAGGCTCCGGCTGGACAGAAAAGATCTGTGATAGCCTGGTAGGACAAGGCAGCAAGGCAGGGTCTACAGACAGACCTGAGCTTGCCACCTTGCCATACAATCATACAATCATAGGGGAGGAAGGGGCCAAGAAGGCCGTCGGGTCCAACCCCCTGTTGGTGCAGGCTGCCAGTTGCACCATCCTATGCAGGTAACTGCCTAGCTTCTTCCTGAATGTCTCTAGTGTGAAAGAGCACACAATCTCTCTTGGCAACTGGTTCCACTGCCATATTGCTCTGACAGTTCAGAAGTCCTTCCTTGTGCCTAGCCTGTATCTGTGCTGTAGTTTTGTCCAGCCATGCAACTCACCATGCTTGTGTGAAGAAATATGAATGTGAAGCACGTTGTCCGTGTATCCTCATTAGGCTAGGAGCATCCTACTTGAGTGATGAGCATATCTCGGGAGGGAACATTCCCAACAACATGGGCTATTGTCAACATGGGCTATTGAAATCCCTTCCCTGCTTTTCCCTCTGCAGCAGACTTAGATGAAACTGTGCAAACACCGTCCGTTATGTGTGCTCTGCAGGTTGCAAAACAGCAGAGCGCAAGGCACTGTTCTCTTTGAAATGTGAACTTTTGCCCAGGTGAAGCACCAGCTCTGAAGTGAAACGTCCCTCCTTCCCTGCCTTGACTTTCAGAAGGATTCAGACTGCACTCTCAGGGTGTCTCCCGCTGCTTGAGGGCTTGATGGTGGAAACATCCTAATTGGTCTGCTTGCCTGAGCTGTCATCAGCCTTAGAGTCAAGGAATTCCCCCTCTATCTGCTTCCCACCAGGTCTGAAATACCTCCCTCCATCTCCAAGACAGGTTGGCTCTCTTGCTCTGCCTGTGAATCTCCACTAGATAACCTTGAAACTTCCCAGTCGTCTGCCAACCTTTGTCCCTCAGCCTCCTCAGAATTTGAGAAATCATCTAGGGAGACAACTCTCTCTTCAAGAGAGCAGAGCCTTCTTCTTTCTACAGAAATCAACCTCCTTTTAGTTCAGCCCATCAAGGCCACACTGGGCCATCTGACCCCTGCCATAAGCCAGGAATTTATGCACCAGCCACCACTTGATTTCTCTGAAAGAAGAGACGAAGGATGGCTGAATCATGTGGATCGGTGTCACTTTCACATGATTCATCTTGTTTCACACTAAACTATGTTTCTCCTTTAAGTGTGTGTGTGGAGAGAGAGACACACACACAGAGAGAAACTAAAATTTACATTTAAGTGAGTTAAAGTCCTTACTGAATACACTTTAAAGTATTTTAAACATACTCTCCCTGAAAATGTGTATATTGGCACATATTTTTAAGTCCAGAACTGTGCTGGAAAATGCAAGAAGAAAGAAGAGCACACATTCCTAAGCAAGTTTACTCAGATGTCACTTCTGTGGAGTTCAGTGGGACTTGCTTCCATGTAAGTGTACATAAGATTGCACTTGCATACAAATTCCATTCTGCACATGAGATGTATGAGATGTGCGAATCAGGTTGATTTGTATTGGAATTTCTGAAATTCTAATTCCACAGGCAATCTGAGTTGAGACCATCCCTAAGTAGGCTTCTGTTGTCCAGAATACCCGAATAGCTTTTCCCATCATTATCCCATTTGGTGTAGAAATCATAGGAAGAAAGTCATTGGTGTCAAAGACGATGGGGGCTAGAAGTGATACAGCAGAACTCTACACACCGTCACCACTAGTAAGATCTCATTTTTTCATTCAGTTTATTCAATATCGTCTTATTTGCTCTGTTTCGTTTTCATCTCCCGCCTGAGATAATACCAATATCATTACTTCTGTGAGATACACTAGCTCTTTTTCAAGGATCATTTCTCTCTCACTTTGATCCTGCAAAGATTTGTGTGCAGGAGGCATGAAATCAAATGTCTTACGTGGTCTTGATTATCCTGCCACAAATGGAGATTATGCGTGTTGCGGGTTTTTAAAAACATTTTAGCACTGCAGCCTCATTTGCGGGACATGACAAATGTCCACACACAATCCACAGATTTAAGCAACCCTGCCAAGCGCGCTTTAAGAATTCCAGCTCTTGCATTCTGGGCACGACCACAGTGACCTTGAGTGTAGGAAAGACTGCAGTGTCATTCCAATAGATGGTTTAGAGGCACAGCTTGGAGTCAGAGAGCATGCTAAATTAGCAAGGTGCTTATCCTCCATTCATCAAAAGCTGTTCTCTCCGTGTTTGATGAACTAACAGAGACAGCAATAAAATCTAGTCTTGTATATAAAGTGAATTTGCACTGTTCTACTTGATTTTCAAGCTAGGAGGGATCCTGCAAATTGGAAGAGACAATGGAATATCATCCCCTGTGATAAGCTTTAGGTTGCGGTGTAATGAGGAGCAGAAAATCTCCTAAGTGACACGTGTTTAATTCCAGGAAGTGAAAGGATAACCTGTCAGGGGCAGGAACTGCAGCCAAAGGATAGCTTTCGTAACTATGTCAGGGGAAATACCTTTGCCTACAGTTTGTCAAAGGTAACATGCCTTTCCGTGTGTCTGTGCAGCTGTAGATAAGAAAGCATTCATCTTCCTAAAAGTAGTGCCACCCAAAGCTGTCTGCTGTCTTCCAGATGTTTTAGACAACCACTCCAAGCACTCCAACCATTTGGAGTTGAAGTCCAAAACATCCAGAAGGCAGCAAGCTGGAGAAGGCTGCTGTATGGGTCCCCAAGCATCCGCTCTTCAGGACAATGGGCAAATGGAGAAGGAGGGAAGCGCTGGAAAGGAGGAAGGGGCCCTGTGCCGGTGGTGCAGCATAATTCCCTTTTACACTTACAGTCGCATGTTTGCTCTATAGCATCTCCAGCTGAAAGGATATGGTAGGAGATGTTGGGAAGAACCTCTGTAGAGCCGCTTCCAATCAGGATAGATGATGTTGAGCTAGTCTAACCTGGTGGGAAATAGCTCCCCCAACAGCCAGTCCAGGCACAGTTCCTTGTCGTAGGAAGTGATGATGCATTCAGTGGACTTCAGCTGAGGAAAAGGCACGCGTGGGTTAAGTAAGCAGGCGCAGCTCATCCCAGATAGGGGACACATCTAGGGAGTGTATGGCTGTGAGAACTGGGCCATAAGGAAGGCTGAGCACCGAAGGATTGAGGCCTTTGAGTTGTGGTGCTGGAGGAGACTCCTGCGAGTCCCTTGGACCGCAAGGCGATCAAACCGGTCAGTCCTGGAGGAGATCCACCCTGACTGCTCTTTAGAAGGCCAGATAGTGAAGATGAAACTCAAATACTTTGGCCATCTAATGAGAAGGAAGGACTCCCTGGAGAAGAGCCTAATGCCGGGAACAATAGATGGCAAAAGAAGGAGGGGACGGCAGAGGATGAGGTGGCTGGATGGAGTCACTGAGGCAGTTGGTGTGAGCTTGAGTGGACTCCGAGGGATGGTGGAGGACAGGAAGGCCTGGAGGAAGGTTGTCCATGGGATCACGATGGGTCAGACTCAACTTTGCGACTAGCATAGCATAGCATAGGGAGTAATACGAGCCTCAGGCTGGGGTTGGAGCCTTCTTTGAGACTAAGAATCATATTTAGTTTTGAAGAAGCTCTGACAGGCCATGCTGCAGTGTGATAGGGTGAAAAATACCAGCAAGCTTCAGCCTAAAGGCCATCATGCCAGCAACTAAACCTGAAGAGAGGTGTTTCGACCTTTCAGAAGGGCACAGAGCTAGGAAGTCTCCCAATAATCCACTCTAGGGAAAGGAGTGGGGAACAAGGGAAGGAGCATGGCCCCCCTGAGAAGCCAAGTGGGGACCCGGCCAATCAGTTTTGACCAGGGCAACAATCCTGACTGACAGCTGCAATGGAGTGTAACTGCTGGGTACCCTGTTGAAGAACTGAGAAGACAAAATGCTACTGAAGCTATCCGTTTGATACCTTTTCCTTCCTTCCTTCCTTCCTTCCTTCCTTCCTTCCTTCCTTCCTTCCTGTTTGCATCTTTCATTTTGTTTCATTGCCTCTGCAAATTACTGCCTACCTTCTGCCTCCACGGCCTGCTCTTGTGGATGTAGCGAACATTTGCACAATTTCTTTCAAGACAGAACAGGAGGCGCACCACCTTATTTACACCATGTGCAATTACCACCCCAGTCGATATCCTGAATCTGGGCACCTCGATCCAGACCTGTGCAGCCTGCAGAACAGGGTGGTCCAACAAATGGTCCAATATGCAGCCCCATCCCACTCAGAGCCCCCCCCACACACACACACCCCATTATCCCCCACAGTCTGTGATGGCACAGGTGTGAGGCGCAGACAGCCTTGCAAGAGCTTGCCCCAGCAGGTCCTGCACCGTTCCACTGCCTTTGTGCATGCCAATTCCAAGAAGGAAGGAGAGGCCACTGCGGGGTGGGGGGGTCACATGGGCAGGTTTCTGGGCAGGAGAAACAGGAAGAAAGGGGTGGGCCACCCCAGAGGAGCAGTCACTGTGCTTGGTCTGTGGTCAGAGAAGGAGGCCTCCAGGTTCCGTGTCGAAGTCCTCACGCAGCCTTCGAGGTACGAAGAGTTCGACCACACTGCTTTCGAAGAAGAGGCAGACCCGAGTCCACGCTTCTTCTAGTATTTAAACATTTAGTGTTTTGTAGCACTGTGGGCAAGATTATCCAAGCAGGCCTTCTTAATCACTCCAGCTTCTCATTCAAGTCTTTCATCAAAGACTTGCTTGAAGAGTTGAAATATGTGACAAAAGTGATGGAACAGCCTCCTTGCATTATGGACATTGAGGGAATCGAGATCCCGTCCAACGGTTGAAAAAGGCTTCATGGGACATCCTCTGGCTGATGGGTGCCCACTTGACACTTAAGATTCCTGGAATCAGGGGAAGAAAATTGTGAACCAGAAGGAATTTGTCTTGAATCCCTGAAAACATCTGCTCGTGTCTGCCAGGAAAAACATGAAATCTATACACGTTCCTAGCTTTGCTGTTGGGTAGCCTTCTCCAACTGAGAGACCTCCTGGTGCATTTGACTACAACTTCCATCATCTGCAGGCAGCAGTGTTGATGGAAGTTGGCACCCAACACATCCGGGAGGTGCCAGGTTGCAAGGAGACTGCAGTGACTGATAAAAAGAGTAAGTGGCACTGAAGGAACCCCTCAGGGAAGAGAGCAGAGGGCTGAAGGACATTGTGGGAATGCCTTGCTAAGATGTCTCCCAGCTGAGTTCTTGGTAGTGCATGTTGGGCAGTCCACTCAATGTGGAGAGTGTCAGGTGGAGCAGAATGGATGCAAGTTGGAAAGGTACATATGGGAACATCATATGACACACGTCGGGTGCATTGGATGCATATAACGGCATCACTGGCTGCCCATCACGTTACATGTTTTTGAACTGCTCTTCCTTTTCTCATTCCTCATTTTAATGTACTAGGCTCCTTTTATTCTTTTAGTCTTGTTGATGCTCCTTTGTTTTAAATATGGGTGGCATATGGTTACTGCTTGCGGATACTGTTTTCATATTTGCATTTTTATTGGTGACATTATATAGTTTTATAACGATGTTGTATGCTGCTCAGGGTACTTTTAGCAGTAGAGAGAAATATAAATGAATTATGATATTCTGCACAGCACTGCAATACTTTTTAAAACATCATTAAAATGTGCAGTATTTTAACTTTCTCGAAACAAAATACACATATTAGTAAGTCTTTGATCCTAAAAGACACATTTATATGTCCATTTTAAATTTATGATTTGTATACTTTTTCACCTAAAATATGCACTAGTGCATGCATTGAAATATATGCCATTTGTTTGCATTAAGCTAAATTTGCATTTTATAGACATTTAAACTAAAATGTTCATTTTTATATATGCTTTGGTATTCTGTGTGCACGCGCATGTGTGTGTGCGCACACCACATAGGGATGTGAGGGGGATCTGCTTGGGGGTGGAAATCCATCAGAGTCCCTGGCTCAGCACCCTGGACTCTGCCCTGCTTTGCAGCAGCTCATGTTCCCGATGAACAGGACGCGCTCCAACGGAGCAAAGCTCTGGGAGCCAAGGTTCAATTTGGATGCCAGGAAGCACTTCCTGACAGTTAGGACCCCGAGGGCGTGGAATGGGCTTCCACGGAAGGACGTTGAGGCCCCATCGGTGAGGGTGTTCAAGGATAGGCTGGGCATGCACATGGTGGGCATGTCATGAGCGGAGCCGGCTGGTGCCGGAGGTCAGACTAGATGGCCCAGGAGGCCCCTTCTGACTCGCTCTGTTTCTATGTTTCTATGAACATCCATGAGGTGCTCGAAGGAATCAAGCACCATGTGCCCGTTCCAACACGCATCATTGCTGGCAGCGGCAGCAGGCAAAGCAGACTGGTCACTGGGACAGGTGCCTGGTGCACCCACCCACTCGCAGCTCCCCTTTCCCATGCAGACTCTGCTGCTGGTGGGGAAGGTTGCCAGTTGCACAACTGGGGGGTTCATGAGCATTCATGGACCTCCTCTTGGCTCAGCTTGCTTTGCAGGAGCGGGTCAAGCACAGGAGGAGGTCCGTGGATGCAAGAGGCACAGATTCTGAGCTCAGCGATGCTGCTTACAGCCATATGGAAAGGACTGTGCTGGCTGCTTCTCCAAGATAAATAAACGCAACTTTGGAGAGGAGGTGGTGTGACCATTCTGGGGGCAAGACAAGAAGAGGACTACATAGAAACACAGAAACTGAGCGAGTCAGAAGGGGCCTCCTGGGCCATCCAGTCTGTCCCCTTGGTCCAGCTGGCTCCACTCATGACATGCCTGCCGTGTGCATGTCCAGCCTATCCTTGAACACCCTCACCGATGGGGCCTCAACCACCTTCCATGGAAGCCCATTTCATACCCTCGAGGTCCTGACTCTCAGGAAGTACTTCCTGGCATCCAAACTGAACCTTGAGTCCTTGAACTTGGCTCTGTTGGAGCATGTCCTGCCTTCCTCTGCAGGGACAGGTCTCTACCCACCTCCGTGTGACATCCCCTCATGTACCTCTATGTCGCCAACAGATCCCCTCTGAGCCTCCTCTTCTCCAGGCTGAAGAGACCCAGTTCCCTCAGTCTTGCCTCATACGGCATCCCCTGCAAACAGGCCACCAACCTTGTGGCCCTACACTGCACTGACTCCAACCTGGCCATATCCTTCCTGTAACGAGGGGCCCAAAACTGAACACAATGCTCCAGACTAGCACTGGCGTGATATGAAGTATCCTAGTGGGGCTTCAGGTTTCAGATGCCACACACAGGCTAAATTGCCCAACTATTTTGCACAGTGGGAAAACGGTGCAAGTGGCACCCCCATCTTCTCCTACCCTGCCGATAACCTTCAAGTTGTAAGGAGTGAAATCCAAGCAGTGGCGATACGGGAGGCAAAGTACCAAGCAGCAACAGTTTAATACATTCTGGCCAAACCAGGCACTCACCCGCAAGGTAGTGCCCTGGAGAGCAGTTTACACAACCTTTTATTCCCTACTTCATGCGTAAAGTCCCTGCCTCCTTTCTCCCATTGGCTGGGATACTGGGAATTCACACTCTTCCCATCCGCCTTCATCATACTACTCCTTGGTATTATTTATTTATTTATTTATTTAAAACTTTTTTATGCCGCCCCATCGCAACAAAGCCTCGGAGCAGCTTACAACTTGTTACCCCCCCACCTGCTCATACGTCCCATGTTCATGTTAGTAACCCTCTGAGTCATAGTAGGAGGCACCATTAATATGCATTAGCTAATTACGCAGCCGTACTTTGGGTTCTAAGTTCAAAAGTTTAATGCCATGTCTACCAATTACATCTTGTAGTCTATTAGTTTGTGTTAATCACAATAACTGTATTAATCATTAAGTGATCTGTATAGCTTTACCTGTTCTAGTCCGTTAATCACAATACCTTTATTAATCGCTAAGTGATCCATAGCTTTACCTGTTCTAGTTTGTTAGTCACAGTAATCTTCTACTTCTCACAAAGTGATGTGAAAATTGCAAAAGGTGGAGCAGACAGATCCAGCCATCCTTAACTGCAGTACAAGTGTGAATGCAAACATGGCAGCTTTTTTCTTCAATTCCATCAGCCAACCACATAATGGCATGTCCCCATAATACAATGAATTTGATTATGTATTGAATTTGTTCCCAGTTGCTGATTTCCATTTTGTAATCGGTTTCTCCAGATCCACTGTGGAATTGCACATACTAAAAAGCAGATAAAGCCAACCATATTCACAGTTCATTATACCAAAGATGTGAAAAACTAAGTATTGTCCATTGCACAAAACACGGCTGAATTAACATTTTCCAGACTGCAAACAATGAACATAAATAACTGTTAAGTAACTGTGCAACATCTGATGAACTTGATTCAAAAGCCCTTTTTAGAAAAGCTGCATGAATTAATAGGATCTCTCCTGTCTTTAGTTATTAGGTGAAGAGAGATTTCAAGACATCGAAAAAATTAAAACCATTGGCAGCACATACATGGCTGTATCAGGGTTATCTCCTGAAAAGCAGGTAAGGGAGTTATTTCTGTTTGCCAACAGCAAGAGCAGCCTTGATAATGCGTTTGTCAAATTCACCTTTCTAAAGCAATTGGTGAAAGGTGCAGATTCTATATAAGTGCACACATAAAATGTTGTTTGCTGGGATATAACATACTTTTTTCCTCAGTTAGCTCAGCTACATCATAAAAGATAAATAAATACAGAACTTCTGCTCATAATACCTTGCTGGTTTGGATCTGGACTCAATTATGCTCAGAGTAAACCCACTGAAATGTATTTATTATTAACGCATATTGCATTACTTGCTAAAAAGCTTTCACCACAGCATATAGTGATATAAAAGACAAAAAACAAGTTTATTAAACCCAGTAAAACATAAAAATGACATACTTGCAAAGTTTAAAGAATGTTGTTGTTTTAAGGTGCAGTTGATTTAAGCCACTGAATAATATATTATACTACAATGAAGACATAAGAATTAGGGGAGAGCAATTAAAAACTAAGAATTAAAAGCAGCACTCAACCCAACAGACCCACTTACAGGCCAAAAAGCTTGTTGAATCAGGCTTTTCCTGCAAGGGGAAGGGCACCAGAAAGGAGCTGTCCTTCCCCTTGGGCAGCTGCTTTGGGAGGGAATTTCACAGATGTATCTTCACACTCTTTCTAAAAGCCAGGCATGTGGTGGCCAGCTGTAGTTCTGGAGAGAGCGTATTTCATAGTTGGGGAGCAATTTCTGACTTGCCCTGCGAACTGACCTCTGCAGGTGGTGGCTCCCCGAAGGAGTTTCTCCTGCAGGTTACCAGACAGGTGGTAAATGACCAGACAGGTTATGAGGCAGGTGGTCCCTTAGATGGCCAGGCCCTGGACTGACAGAAAGACCAAGAAATGGGTCCGAGACTGAATCAAATCAAAACTTTCCCAGAAGCAGCAATGGCAAAATTGAGGCTGTTAACTTTGGGCACATCATGAGAAGGCAAGAATGCAATCATGCTAGGGAATGTTGAAGACAGGAGAAGAGGAGGAAGAGGAGATGGGTTGTCTCCAAAAGGGGAGCCACAGCTGGGAATTTACAAGGGGAGGATGTTCTGGGGGGGTGGGGGGCGGGCTTCATTCACAGGGTCACCATAAGTCAAAGACAATGGTGGTGGCACATAACAACAAATGCATTTGGGGTTTTAAATATTAAAGCCAACACCTTGCAGCCTGTCCAGAAAGCAACGGGCCACCAGCGCAGGTGTTTCAAGACAGGTGTGAAATGGCTGTGATACTGTTTTCCAGTGAGCAGCCTGGTTTAGCTGCCTCGTTTTGCACCAGCTGAAGCTTCTGGGCCCTCTTTAGGTAGAGCTCCATGTTCATACTCGAGGCAAGATCTAACCAAGGCATGGATCGCTGTTGCTAATTCAGACTGGTCATGACAAATGTGAGTCGTGGGAGGAGGTGCCAGGCTCCATGGTAAGGCACATGCCTCGCATACAGAAAGCCAACCCTGCACATCTCCAGTTAAAAGAATCAGGTTGCAGGCGAGAAAGACGTCTGTCAAGATCCTACAGCACAATGGGACCTCTACTCCTCACCTTGTCCCTGTGTTGCAAACTTAATTGCCAAATGCCGCAAATAAGATTGTGATGAAGTTCTGCAGAAGGAGAAGTTCTCCTCTCATGCTCAGCCCAGTCTTAGAAAGCTGAGCTGAGCTGAGCTGAGAGGAAGTCCTCAAACACTCATGGAATGAAGGTTGCACAGCCAGCAACTTCCTTCTGCATCATGTGCAGCAACCTAAACAAAGGCTACATCACATGATGTGCAAGAGGAACACCACTTGCATGGTGGTTGAGAAGGGCTCAGTTCCCAGCTGTGGCAAAGCAGGCTGGAGTCCTGGGAATCTGTTGGATCTGCCTTTGTTTGTGCTGCTCCACAGAACATGGAAGAAGGTTGCTGGTTACAGAATCTTCCTTCTGCAAGTGTTTGTGGACTTCCTCTCAGCTCGCTTTCCAGAACCAGGCTGAGCATGAGCAGAAATCCACAAGTGCTGGAGGGGTGGCTTCCACGGAGCTTCTTCACAGTGCTGCCACACACAGCATGTCCTACATCCTTGCACTCACAGAGGCACCAGATCCCACAGAATGCCACAGTAAGCCACCCTTATGCACAATCCATGCCCTGCTGACAGAAAGGCTGACCTTCCTCCTGTTTTTACGAAATGGCTGCGATCAGCCCCAGTGGGCAGGGAGCTGGAACTACTTTTATGAAACTGGTGGAGAGGCTCTTCTTCCAGCTGACAGAGGCCTGATACGCACATTTTTTTCTGTTGCATTCCTCTTTCAGCAGTGTGAAGATAAATGGGGTCATTTATGCGCCCTGGCAGATTTCTCCATTGCGCTGAACGAAAGCATTCAAGAGATCAACAAGCATTCTTTTAACAACTTCGAACTCCGCATTGGTAGGTGTGGCTGAGCACTTGACTATGGCGATGCCAACTTCCAGGGGTGCTATCTTGGTGCTTCTCCACAGCAAGCAAGTTTTGCATCAATAGAAAGGACAGCATGGCATGCTCAGCCCCGTGAAGACTTAGAGCGTCTTAGACTGTCTTCCCTGAAGTACATTTTTGTAAGCAAGGAAGCACCATCGGTGGCATGCAGCCTCACAATAATGCAATGCTACAAATTCTCCAGCGTACATATATATGCACGGCTGGATTACAGCTCAGCCATATGTGAATAAAGTCCCAGCAAGATCATAACGGGCCTTCTTTCCAAACCTCTAAATGATTCTAGATGCCATATCACACTGTCTGTCCCACTGGTATATTAACATTTTTTAATGATTGAATTTGTAGCTAGTGAGCCTCTAAGCATTTCTTTGTAGATACATGTCGATCCTTTGTTTGAGGTTACCATTCCCATTTGCCTTTGTACACTGTGTTCCTCTCTCTCTCTGTCCACCCAGTTGGAAGGACAGAGGTATTTCAGCAGCCAAGTTAAGGGTAAATCGCCACAGCAGCAGCCGAGTGGTAGAGGCCTCCCTCCAGCTCTCCAGATGAACTTCCTTAGCACCAGCTCCGAATCTCAGGGGGCCTCTGACAATATTACACCTCCCTTCTACTTCAAGGGGCCACCCAGAGGGCAGCAACAGTGGTAGGCTCCATTCAATGGAATCACCATTCAAATTGACCACAATGCCCCAATGTATCATTGCTCTCAGGCATTGTGGGAAATTTCCTGGTGGATCCCAGGCCCCTGTCTTCCAGCTTTCGAACGTCATTGACACCAATGCCCTTGGAAACGTGTGTGTATACCTGGAGTTGTCACCACTCGTTGAACTTGGAGGGACAGCACAGAATATCGATTAGCTCTTAATGTGTAGCAGAAGCCTTTGAAGTCTTTGAAGTCACAAGCTACTCTTCCAGCTTTCTCTTCTCTCTTCCTTCTCTAGGTATCAGCCACGGGTCTGTCGTAGCTGGTGTCATTGGTGCTAAGAAACCCCAGTATGATATTTGGGGCAAAACAGTTAACTTAGCTAGCCGAATGGACAGCACTGGTATCAGTGGCAGAATGCAGGTGCCCGAGGAAACATATCTCATCCTGAAGGAGCGGGGATTTGCCTTTGACTACCGGGGAGAGATCTATGTCAAAGGCATCAGCGAGCAAGAAGGCAAAATCAAAACCTACTTTCTTCTGGGAAGAGTACAGCCAAACCCTTTAATCTTGCAACCAAGAAAACTGACCGGGCAGTATTCCTTAGCTGCTGTTGTATTAGGGCTTGTACAGTCTCTTAACAGGCAAAAACAGAAGCAAATCTTGAATGAGAACAATAATTCTGGGATCATAAAGGGTCACTACAACCGGCGGACTTTGCTAACTTCTGGAGGACCGGAGTCAGCAGCTCCAGCAGAGGGCACGGACCAAACTGAATTGCCATAAGCCTGCATCTTTCTGTGTGTTTCTCTTTTTTAATTTCTTTTATATATAAAATAAATATATAAATAAAAATATGGTTTAATTTTTTTTACCACAAGCTTTTATTGATTTATTGCACATTCATGTATGCACAAGCCTCTACCCTTTGTCAATATTGTGCTCAGTGCTTTTTTTGTAAAAAAAAAAAAAAAGTGCCGGAACTCACATCTTATTAATCTTTTATTTAGGGTTTTTTTTAGGGTAATCTTTTATTAGCAGGACCGGTGGTTGAGAAGTAATTAGTAATTTTTTTCATTTTTAAATTTGGGGTCGCACTTTTACACTAAAAATTAAAAAAAGATTTTCAATTCACCAACTTTTTTTAAAATAAAGAAATTATTTACCTTTTGCACATAGCCAGTCACTCTACACACACCCACACTGTGTAATGAAACATAAAGGTCACCACCTGCAGTAAACACTCGGCGCGTGACCACACGACCGATCCCAAGCCGAGCAGTGTCCCAAGCCGAGCAGCGCCATCACAACCAGCGCGGACACACAAGCAGCCCGCAGGCACTATTTTAATGATTTTGCCACTGACCTGCTACACCCAACAGGGCGATTCACAATCACGTGGAAAAATCTGTCGGAAAAAGGTGTCAGAACACCGTTCCGGTGTGTTCTATGACAAAAAAAGCCCTGGTTGTGCTTATGGTAAAGGAAGGCAGATCAACATAGAAATTAAAAGGTTTAAAATGATCAGTGAGATGATATACTGAAGAGCTGTGGTTTTATCCACATTTATACTGGATCAGCTACACTGACGGAAGTGCACTTCTGTGCCCCGTTCTTTCCATGGTAGCCACTCCAGCCTCCTGAAAACCCTGCACAAGAGTCAAGAAGACCTTCTTGGTAGGTGAGTTGGGTTGGTGGGGAAAGATACAAAACCAGCTGCAAGGACCTTCTGTGGACAGAAAGTCTCAGCTGCTTGTAGGAAGCAGACACTAGATCAATCCCCTTGAGTCAAAAGTTGTTGCAATCTCCATGATGAGTGACCGAGAACTTAATTCTGGCAATCGGGATAAGAACAGGTAGTCCTCACCGGAGTTTTCTTGTCCTCAGTTTGTAGTATGTCCCTCAGGCAAATCAGGAAACATTAAAATCAAAAGAATGCAAAAGTCCTGCAAAAATCATGGAAACTCAACTGAGACTTAAGTCACGAGTTACCTCCTGAGAACTTTTGACTGAAAGACTGGAACAAACAGGAGTCAAGAACAGTTCTCTCCCTTCCTTGCCTTATTTCATGGCAACCAACCATTTCACAGCACTGACAGCTGAAGTTGTCTTGGTAACTTGATAACTAAGGGTCACCATGTTGCCCTCCAAACTTGCCTGAGTAAAAAATTATGTTTATTTATTATTAACAATATTTATGTAGACCATCTAAAAGTATACGTTTTCATGATATCCTATGCCATGCAAGTCCACATTAAGATTTGTTAGCTTACATCATGATTTGCATTCCTTTCCCAGAATCCTCCTTGGAAAAATTCTATAGGCTCCCCCAACCTGATGCTTTCCGGAGGCTTTGTGTTTCAGCTCTCCAGCCATCTTGGCCGACAGTTAGGAATGCTGGGAGGTGTAGTCTAAAACAGCTGATGGGCAACCAGTTGGGAAGACTACCAGGAGAACTTTGAGGGTCTACTGTGGAGGGAAAGGCACACTGCTGGTCCCCGATAGCTACTATTTTTCCTCAGAATGGTCTTGGAATAATGGCCTACCCTTGCTTAAAGGTAGAAAGCTGGAAGGAAAAACAAAGGCTATGAGTCTAGAGCTGCCCAGAGGATCATGTACACCACCACGATGGGTGAATTTCATGCTCCATTCACTCCCAAAGATCCTCAAGGTACTCCCTCATTTTTGTTGCCTGCAAATGGGAAGTGAATCTGGCTCAGTGTTAAATTCCCCGCAGTTTCATGGTCTTCAAATTTTGGCACAATTTGATATAATGTCATCTGGTGCAGAATTAATCTATTTCCATCTCTATGCCACCCCATAACCCAAAGGTTATTGGACTTGGCAGTGTAGTATTTTGGTGGTCCCAGCACAGGGATACCTGAATTTGCATCGCAGTTCTGTGTCCCTGTACGGGAGACTAAACTCCATTGGTTTCAAGGTGCCCACATCTGAATAAATATGCATACCATGGTGTTGAACCCTAGCCCTGTAACCCAAACCTGGCCCTCCGAGGTTCATCAGATGATCCCATTTGGTGGCTTCAGGGTATGTAGAAATGCTGCTCCTGAGGCTTAGTTGCTGGCAGTGCAAAGGAAGCTGGTGTTTCTGGAGTTTGTCCCCCTCTGTCTCTGGCTTTGCCCAATGCCAGAATGCAGCTCCTGAGAGAATTATGTTTGGCCCTCATGTCTGACACCCCAGATGTGTAAATGCCCGGAAAAAACCTGGTAAGCATTGCCCCCACCCCACCCCAGGCACACATCTCGTTCTGCTCCCAGTCCCTCCTTGCCCTGAAAATGGTTATTTGCATGGTGCAGCGATTCATCATATGCTTGTCTAAGGTAAGGCTGCTCCTCAAGCTCATGGCTGGAGAAAGGAAAGCAATTCCCTGATACTCTATTTTTCTGCATGCAGGGATGTGTTCTTTGAAGGCAGGCATTTGAAGGCCTCTGTCCTTCATTTGCTCTCTGGACTGGATCAATCCAACAGGCATCAGTCTGATCAACCTCCATCTGCTGTACATGTCTGATACTTCTGTATTCTTATTGAGACAAACCTTCCCTAACTTGCTGCTTCCTATCCACAGCCATAAGCCGTAATGGCTGGGGCTAATAGGAGTTGTAGTCCAAAATCTGGGGGGCATCAGGCTGGAAGAGGTTACTGTAGACAAGGCAAAGAATTTCATGGGGTTCATCTTTCGATAAGACCTTGACCAACGTTGGGTTAAGCAGGACTGTGTTCTCCTGCTCCGTCATGTGCTGCGAATCCAGGAAGCAGTCGCCCTCTTGCAGGAAAGCTTTTCACGCTTGCTCCTCCTGACCTAGCAGCTTTCATCCTGCGGAAAGTAGCAGGACTACTGCTAATAAAAATGCTAATGTTGATGGCTTGTCAGGCATGCCGATTTACAGCACATAACGCCTTTGAAGAACTTCTAAGCAGCTCTCCCTTCAGCTTAAGGGAAAGAGGAAACTGAGCCCGGTTTCACCTTGAGAGAGAGGAAGAGACACAGAAAGAGTGTGGGGTGAGGAGGGGGGAATTTTGGCTTTCAGGACAATAAATCCCTTGAGAAAGGGAGAGATGAGCGAGCACACATGGACATAAAAGCATTAAGTTGGATCAGGCCAGGCTCATCCAGCATTCTGTCTGCACAATGGCCAAGTAGTCGCCCTTGGGAAACCCATAAGCAGGATACAACTGCAACAGCACCTTCCTGCCCATATTCCCCAGCAATTGGGGCACACAGGCTTACTGCCTCTGATCCTCGAGACAGCAAGTAACCATCCGGTCTTGCAGCCATGGAGCACCTTGTCCTCCGTGAATTTCTCCAATCCCTTTTGACAGCCATCCCAAATTGAATGCATCACTGCAACCTGTGGAAGAGAATTCCAGGATGTAACATGAAGAAGTCTGTCTTTTTATGTGTCCTGAATCTCCCAGCAATCAACTTCACGGGATGACCCCACTGGCTTCTAGAAAGAAAAAGAGAACTCTCTCGGGTTCTACTTTCTTCACATCAAGGACAATTGTACACATTCCATCATGAAAGATTTGTGAGTGCCTCTGACCTTAAATGACCCTTAGGTCATTTTCTGGGAACCTCCAGAAATGAAGTCAAGCAGGTGGCTACAGGAAGGAGGCCTTATCATTTGTGGTGCCTTCCTCAAAGAGGATTTTTAGATGTGAAGTGCTGTGATCTAATTTGAAGTATTTAAAGGGTATAACCTTTGGGCAGGACACCTCTACTGGGCTACCTTCTTGCTGCCTTTGTCATCAGCAGCAATGGCCCTTCTCCTTTGGCCCATCATGGCAACCGCTGGCTTGACACACAGTTAGCCTGAGAACCAGGAGGAAGGACCTTCAACAGCTCCTCCTTCTGGCCACCTGATCCAGAGCAAAAGAGGTTTGCCAGTGTGAGCCATCCATCCAGCTCCCCATCCACTGGCTTGCTGACTAGACTCATCAGAGTCTAAGCAGAAGTCTCTCCCAGCTGTTCTTCCAGCCCAAGATGGCAGAGACTGGACTTGGGGGTGTCCTGATCTACAGCATATCCCCCATTGATCTGTGGCTGTGCCCCACAGTGGCCTGATCACTATTTATTTATTTTTAACTAGTTATTGTATTTATATCCCACCTTTTTTACTTCGAGGAACTCAGAGTGGCTTACATAAGCCCCCTCCTCCTGCTCAATCTTATCCTCACAACAACCCTGTGTGGTAGGTCAGGCTGAGAGTCCCTGACTGGCCCAGAGTCACCCAGGGAGTTTCGTGGCTGAGTGGCACTAGAATGCAGATGTCTGGGTTCCCAGTCCAGCACGCCAATGACCAAGACGCTGCACTGATCCAAAGTCAGCAGCCAAGCTACAGTCTTCAGGCACCCGCTGCGCAAATAGAGAGGGAATCCTTGTGCAACATTAAATTTCATATAAAAATAAATACATGGAAGGGTGTCTGGATGATCTCAGTGGCTCTGCCCTTCCCTCCTTGCCTTTGGTGTACAGGATTTGACACATTAATTGCACACGAACACACTTCTTTTCTTTTGCATGGTATGGGACTTGGTTGGCATCATGAGAAAGCAGAACTTGCTGCAGAAGACAACCATGCTAGGAAAAGTCAAAGGCAGAAGTCCATCTATGAGATGGATGAGCTCCATGAAGCAATCCGCAGCCTGGACTTTGCAAGAGCTGAGCAGGTCTGTCATGAATAGTTGTCAAGGGGGCCAGAGGCCCGATAGCTTTGGTCGTAATTAACCACACTTGCAAGAGCAATAAAACTAAATCTATTTATTGCTAGTTATCTACAAGAATTACGATTCTACTGAAGAGCTTCTTAAAGATAGTCTTTGGTGAACAGATGTTCGCCTCTGAATGGCGATAGCCTCTCCCCTCTACATCATATCCGCCCCCCCAATCATTCGATCTTCCCTCCTTTCTGTTCTCTTTTTGTTTTAACTTGATAAGTTTTTATAATTCCTCTGTTCTTTGCTGCCTTGATGTCCACATATCCCATGATACCTTCAGCCTCCGGTCCTGTCAGCTCTGCCTCGGAAGAGGAGGAGTTGTCATGTTTCTTTTCTGTTCTGGCATCCTCCTCCTTCTCGCTGTGTGGCTGACTTAAAGGGCCAGGTGTCTGTTCAGTGGGTTGTAGACTAGAGGAGCTCTCAGCAAAAGGCTGGTTCATGTTTACATCGAGCCGTGGTGAGGTCTCCTGAACTCCGGCTGTCAAGGTCAAGTCCTCCTCGCGAGTAGTAGCTCCTGTCATGGCCTCATGCATGACAATAGTATATCCTGGAGACCTTTCATTCATAGAGTTGCCCTCAAGCTGCCTGCTGAGCTACTCCCTTGGTCCATCTAGTAGAGCATTGTCAAAGAGGCTCTCCAGGATCTCAAGCAAGATCATTTCTTAGTCCTTCTTGGAGAAGCCAGGATTGGACCAGGGGCCTTCTACCTGCGAAGCAGGTGCTCTGCCCCGAGCTTCAGACCCTCTCCAGTGGACCAGAGGGTGTCTTGATGTATGTCAATAGCTCCTGGGCAAGACGACACCTGGCTGAGAGTGAGGCCAGTGCCTCAATGGAGTTACCTCCCTCTGTGCATCCATTTCCACATGAAACAAATATCTGCCCAGGGCTACACACACACACACACACACACACACACACACACACACACACTGCTCTTGTACAAATCGAGACCCTCATTTGGGAATTCAAGAGCAATTTATTTTTAGATGTTGAGAGGTCTCTGCTGAAATAATAGCATTATGCAACAACTGTGTATAAGTCAAAACCTATTTCCCATACTTTAGAGGAAGACTAATTAGGAGGAGAGAGACATTGCTTCCTTTGCAGGCCTTCTCAGCCCTCCACATCCCTGACCTTTATGACTGTCTGGCTATGACTGGAGAGAGAAGCTCCCAGATCTTCTGGTTTTGACTCCTAATATTTCACTTGATTGCAATGTATGGCTGTGAAAGCTGGACCATAAGGAAGGCTGAGCGCCAAAGGATTGAGACCTTTGAATTGTGGTGCTGGAGGAAACTCCTGCGAGTCCCTTGGACTGCAAGGCGATCAAACCGTCAGTCCTAGAGGAGATCAACCCTGACTGCTCTTTAGAAGGCCAGATGCTGAAGATGAAACTCAAATACTTTGGTCCTCTAATGAGAAGGAAGGACTCCCTGGAGAAGAGCCTGATGCTGGGAACAATTGACAGCAAAAGAAGAAGGGGATGGCGGATGACGAGGTGGCTGGATGGGGTCAGTGAAGCAGTTGGTGTGAGCTTAAGTGGACTCCGAGGGATGGTGGAGGACAGGAAGGCCTGGAGGAATGTTGTCCATGGGGTCGCGATGGGTAGGACACAACTTCGGGACCAACAACAACATTTCACTTGGATCAGTCGTGGCCCCCAAACAATGGAGGCGGGACATTTTATTGATGAAAGCAACGGGGTGTGGGGGAAGCATCGTAAAAGACTCCACTGCTTTGAATAATTCACAGGTGACTGGCTCCACAGCCAGATGAATCACATTTTTGTGCCTTCCCCAAAGCAGGGTGGGGGAGCAACTTTTGTCGTCTTTGTTATTCTTTGCACACGCTGACTGTAGAAAGCTTGGCCTGGGTATCCTTCAGACAACACTTTCTAACCGCTTCCCTAGATGTAGAAGTGGCTGGTGAGGTTGTGGTTACTTTTGAAGTGCTGGGGCTCAGCTTAACCATCATGAGTACATCTCTCCCCTTCTCCCCCTTCTTTACTTTTCATCGAATGAAAATGAAAAACTTATAAAATACAGTGCTTAACATGTCGTGCTGTGTCACAGGGCATTTTCTGTAAGAGCTGTTATGCATGAATTGCATGAATCCAAGGAATAATCTGAGGGCATAGCTTCTGCCCATGTAAAGAGCTGATTCCAGACTTCCCTGCCTTTTCCAAGAGTCTGGACTCCACCCCCAGGGAGGTCACAAGAATTCCTGACATACCATGATTGGCCTACCTGGTTATCCTCCCCAGGTCTAGGATGTGCTCTGTTCCTCCCCTTGTTCAGGTAGAGCACCAGATAGACTCAGTGGCCAGGAGTACTTTGATCAGCTCCAGTGAATTCATCCATTTTGACTGTATCTGGACAGGCAGGACCTACCAACAGTAATCCATGGCCTGGTGACCTCTCGGTTGGACTACTGTAAGGCGCTTTATGTGGGGCTGCCCCTGAAAATTGTCTGGAAGCTTCAGCTGATGCAAATTAGAGCAGCTAGGTTGCTTACAGGGACTACTAATACCAAGCGGATATCACCAGCCATGTATAACTTGCATTGGGTACCCATAGAAGTCTGGGTTCACTTCAAGATGCTCGTCTTAATGTATACAGCACTAAATGGTTTAGGACCTGAATATCTGAACGAATGTCTCCATCCATGTCTCCAAGCCTACCCAGACCCTAAGACCAGCATCAGAGGTCCTGCTCCTGGAGCTGTCTTTAAAGGAAGCTAGAAAGATGGCTTCAGTCATGGCATTGCATTTATGGAACCAACTTCCCAGAGATGTCCACCAAGCACCTTCCAGCACCAGGTTAAGATGTTTTTAATTGCAGAGCATTTTAATGGTTGGCTGTTTTAGGTTTACATTTCTTAATTCTGACTGGCATTTTAATTAGTAAATTTGGCATTGTATTTGTGATCTTTTAAGATTTATCCCATCTGTGTCCCTGCAGTGACGGGGAGGTTGTATTATTTTATTGTTTGTTGGTATTGATGTCTTAATTGTTTTATTTGTGTAGTTTTTGTGCTTTGTTACAGTTTTGTTATGTAAACTGTCCAGAGAGCCATGAGGCTATTACAACGGTATACAAAAGTGTTAAATGGCATAATAATATAAATCAAGCCCCACTGCTTTCAGTGCATTTACCCTAGGCAGATTCCACAACCTGATGCTTGGTCATTGCTTTCAGAAGCCTTCGTGTTTGCAGTAGCTGGCAAGAGCAAGGCATTCTAAGCTGGGTGCCATCCTGTTCCCCCAGGCAAATATCTCAAACCCAACCCCACTGCTCCCACAAGTGTTTACACTTCCGTCTTCAGTAATAAAAAGGGGGAGGAAGAGGTGGAGGAGGTGGAGACCTTTTTAAAAAAGCAAATCATACCCAGGGTGGTTTTAACTGCTATTTCAGAATGTCACCAGATATGAGCTATCAAACTGTTACCCTGGTAACACGTTCCAGTGCTATTGTTTTAAGGGGGGAATTAAACAAGCTGGTGTTAATAAAAAGGAAAGTCATTGTGACAAAAAGAACATTCCTCTCAGCCAGCCGACAACACTTTTCAAGGTGTGGGTTCTTGCGCTCAGATGTCAGACATCACGTGGGTAATATCCAGAGGCAGACAAGTGGAGCGATGCTCACACAAGTGTGATCCAGTTGTGAATGCATGCATTGTGAGGCAACGGGGGCTTGCTGCACCCTGAACTCATTAACAGGCTGTGGGCAAGGTGCTGTCTTCAGAGCCCCAGGTCCTGCCAATCCAATAAGTAAAAAGAGCAACTGGACTGCTTTGTAAGACTGCAAAGATCCCAGCCAGACCCTCTTGAATCTTTGAAAGAATCCTATTGCACTGAATGCTTGGAACTGCAACTCTTATCATTCCCAGCCAGAAGTCCAACATATCCAGAGAATACGAGGCTGGGGAAAGCTGCAACCTTATTATTCCTACTGCATATCTACTCAGAAGGAAATCCCATTAAATTCAAGGAGTTGTGGTAGGCTGATAAAAATGTCATGTACGTGTGTAACAGCTCTGAAAAATGAAACCTGGGCATAATCAGGAAAGAAATTGAAAATAAAACAGCCAGGCTCATGCTCCCCTTATGAAAACTGATTGTGCAAGCCTACGTATCATACGGTGTGCAGTTCTGGTCATTGCCTGTTCTGGTCTGGTCTGATGCAGAACCAGAAAAGTGCAAAGAAGAACAGAAAAAAATGGTCAAGGGGCTGGAGCACCTCCCCTCCAAGGAAAGCGGACAACAGGTGGGATCATCTAGCTTAAACCAGTGTGAGTAGAGATATGCTAGAGGTAGGGGTACAGAATTATGCATGGCTCAGAGAAAGTGGATGGAGGAGATTTTTTCATTAAAAAAATCATCATGTTGCTCATAACACTAGGACTGAATAGAGCCCTCCATAAATTTGGTAGGAGATTCATGAGAGCTAAAAGGAAGGACTCCTTTACCCAGAAGTAGTTAAAACTGTGGAATTCACTCCCAAAGATGGGGTGATGGCTACCAGCTTGGATAACTTCAAAGGGGAGTTGTAGACATTTATGGAGAAGGCTGCTAGTCCTCATGGCTCTGTGCTTTCTCCCATATCAGAGGCAAGATGCCTGTTGTGCACCAGTTGCCTGGGAATTTGGGCAGGAAAGGGAGGTTGCTCCCTTGATGGCCACTTGGGTACAGAATGCACGGCACTACATGGAGCCCTGTTCCAATCGGATCCAGCAGGACTCTCCTGACGCTGCTAATTGGCTAATTTCATTTCTATAGCTCCCCATAGCCAAAGCTTTCTGGGTGCTTTACAGCAATCCAGAAAAACAAGAGAATGAAATACAATTAAAATATTGTGCACATGTAAAAGACATGTGGGATGGGTAATCCCCTGAACCCCCAATTAGCCAAGAAAATCTTTAAAGGGCTCTGTATAAAGAGTCACCTTAACCTGGTGCCATTGATGTTTAGTTCTGAAGTATCTACTCACTGGGCTGCCCATTTCAGCACTGGTACCTGTGGACCAACTCATACCGAGAATCCTGTGAGGAGAGTGAGCGAGAGAAGCACCCCATTCAAGCTATTTCCTATTGCTCCTTTTGCTGATTTCGACCAGAAAGCGTTGACCTGTCTAAGCCCCAAGTGAATGTCTGCGTGAAGCATCTCTCCTCTTATGTGGAGGTGGCAGCTAGGATTGCAGCTATGTTGTTTTTGTTGTTGTCATTATTAATATTAATATCTTCATCATTGCAGGACACGGTGACCAAACTTATACTGCACCACTCACTTGAAATTCAATTTCAGCCAAGCCTGAAAGTTACATTTTCCTTATATAGCTGAAGTGTATTCCTCTAGGGAAGCAGATATTCCAACACTGAACGTTCTTCAGATTGTGGCCCAGAGTTTATGAACGACAGCCTTAATCATTTCTACCTCAACCTGTGCTCCCAGGGCTATTTCCAGTAGCAACTCTTTTGCCATCAACAGAGAATCGGAGGACTGCTTTCCCACTGCTAAGCAAGGTGGCTCTTCCCCAGTATTATGACCACCTTCCACTCCCATTGCCAAGGGAGAGAGGCTGGATGGATGAACTGTTTTGGGACCCACAGAGATTGGACACCCTTGGCAGAATTTCCTCTCCCATCCTGAAGGCAAGAATGGAAAAACAGCGTATGGGAGACTCATTCTTCTTCTTGGGATTGGCAGTAGAAAAATGGAGTGAGTCTCTGTAAGCTGTTTTCATAAGCTGATTGCCTGGATAGCTTTTGTCAACTCCCTTCCACACACACAGACACTTCATTAAGAGTTTTATGGCCAAGGTTTATATTCCATGCTTATTTTCCCAATGGACTGGCTCCAAGTCCTTCCAAGCTGCATGGGAAATATGGGGTGGTAAGCATGGACTTACCATGGTAAGCGAGAGGTGGTTAACAACATGGAAGAAGGGGTGAACAGTCTGCTGATCAAATTCGGAGATGATACTAAAACCAGGGCAGTGGCCACAACTGAGGAGCAGGTACCCCAGATCCAAAAGGATCTGGACAGACTATGGAAGTGGGCAGGAGACAACAGGATGGCCTTCAATGTGGATAAGTGCAAGGTCTTGCACTTGGGGCACAGGAATGGGTATCATAAGTACAGGTTAGGGGACAAGTGGCTGGAGATCAGCACTTGTGAAAGGGACCTCAGGGTGCTGGTTGACTGCAGGCTAAACATGAGTCAGTCGTGTGATGCAGTGGTCAAGAGGGCGAATGCCACCCTTGCTTGCATAGCCAGAAGCGTGGCTTCTAGATCGAGAGAGGTATTACTACCACTCTATACAACTCTGGTGTGCCCACAACTGGAGGATTGTGCTCAGTTTTGGGCTCCTCATTACAGGAAGGCTATAGCCAGGTTAGAGTCAGTGCAGCGTAGGGTCACAAGGTTGGTGACCGGTTTGCAGGGGATGCCGTATGAGGTGAGACTGAGGGAACTGGGTCTCTTCAGCCTGGAGAAGAGGAGACTCAGAGGGGATCTGTTGGTGACACACAAGTATGTGAGGGGATGTCACATGGAGGTGGGTAGAGACCTGTTCTCCCCTGCAGAGGAGGGCAGGACGTGCTCTAACAGAACAAAGCTCAGGGAGCCAAGGTTCAGTTTAGATGCCAGGAAGCACTTCCTGACAGTTAGGACCCCGAGGGTGTGAAACGGGCTTCCACAGGAGGTGGTTGAAGCCCCATCAGTGAGAGTGTTCAAGGATAGGCTAGACATGCACATGGTGGGCATGTTGTGAGTGAAGCCAGCTGGAGCCAGGGGTCAGACTAGATGGCCTGGGAGGCCCCTTCTGACTCGCTCAGTTTCTGTGTTAGCATGGCCTTACTTTTTGACATGGACTCCCCATCCCTTTCTCTGTCCCTGTAGAATCAGGCGTGTAGCTTGGCTATCCTTCCAGAACAGAATTAACTATAGTTTCTTATGCCTCAATGAACATCCAGATTGGACTCGAACTCTAGGATGTTGTGCCACAGTGTCAGACTCCATTGCAGGAAGTGCTGTCAGCTGCATGGCCCTACAGCAGGGATGGGGAACCGTAGGGTCAAGGCTCAGATCCACCCCTTGTAGGATTCAAATCCGATTCCCGGATTTTCTCAGATGGACACATCCTTTCCCCTGATTTCCAATCACTCTGTGGGTTTCTGATGTTGGTGCTTCTTCTACAGCTTAGCTATTGGCTAGAATATCCTGGCTTTATGGCATTTAGTGGCCCACCAGTGACTGGAATACAACCCCTAAGACATTTTCTGAAATTGAATTTGACCCTCAGGATGAAAGCCACTTCTCATTCTTACAGGAGAGGAAGGAGCAATTTTACTTTGCGTAGCTGTATTATTATGAACAAAGTGAATAATATTGTTAAGGAAGTGAAATCCTTGGGGCGGGAAAGAGGAACAAAATGCAAAGAGGGAGGCAACTCTGTATCGCTTGGGAAATGCTTAAAAGGCCAAGATTAGCAACTTCATGCCATGTGTCTTCTTGCTGAACTTTTGGAGTTGCTGGTTATAGTGCAGGGCTGTGTATCCTGACACATCTTGCAAGCCCATGGAGTGCAGAAAAGATGCTTCCCTTTCATAAAGTGTATAGGAAGAGTTTGAACACAAACATTTCCATTGCTTTCCTATTCCATCCATTTAGCTGCCAGTTTCACCAGGAAATTGTGTACTTTCTCATTTCTCATATCTGTGTGCTGAGGACACAACCCAGATGTGTAATTCTTCAAGTCCTAACATCTTAACTTTAATCAGCAGGTCTGGGGTTGTCAATTGAGGCACTCGAGATGTTTTGCTCCTACAACTCCCATCAGTCCAAGCCAGCATAAAGAATGAAGAGGGGTGATGGGAAAGGAAGACCAGAATATTCCCTGCCCCAGCAACAGATGAGCGCCATTAGAACTCCAGCCCTGTGCACACATTCCCAGGCTCAGCATGGTGAAAGGAGAGAGGGGCATGAAGAGGATGCCTCTACTGAAGAGAGGACAGCCTCGGATGATGTGCTCTTCCTCCATCAAGCAGGAGCCACGGCTCAGCTTTACAGGCAGAAGGCCTCAGGTTCAATCCCTACAGGTATGGTTGAAAATGCTCCCACCTGAAAGCCTGGGAAGGCACTGCCAGTCAGTGCTGGCAGTACTGGGCTAGATGGACCCATGTCTGACCATGTACAATGTTTTCTAATCAAGCCGGAGTGTGTGAAGCTAAGCTAGATGGACCAATATCCAATTTCATTAAAAGCACCATTACATAATTATATTAATGGGGTGAGGAAAGGTTCTCACAACGGAAGACCTTATTAGATAACAGTTATAAAGTGAATTATTAAGGGAAGGGCCATAGCTCTGCAGAGCACCTGATTACATGTGGCAGGTCCCAAATTTAATCCCAGTATCTTCAGGTGGGGCTAGATAAGCCCAGGATTGCTGCTCCTTCTACCCTCTGCAGACTGGGCATAGTTCAGAACAGGAGAGTTTCATCTATTCCCAAACTTCAGATAAACTCATGATGGTTTGAGAACACTTTTTAATAGATTCCTTTCTCACCAGGTGGCTTTTTAGAAGCGTGCCAGGTTCCAACACTTCACTATTTTCAGCATTTTAATCACAGTTGGAAAGCGCCGTATCCTTGGAGCGTCTTCAACTTTCCTTGACTGCCATCTTGTGGTATAACCAGCAATACCCACTTCCAGATGAAGAGCTGTTTGGTACATCAGCCTTCTTGACCTGGTGCCCTCCAGATGGAGCCAACGACAGCTCCCATTATCCCTAGCCTGCATGGGGGTGGTGGAGGTGTTTGTCCAGATCCAGAGGGCAGCTGCTTGGGGAAGGTGGGTACAAGTCTGATGGTACTTGTGCAGCATGGACCTAACAGAGTGTTTTGAGAGTGGAAAGTTTGAGAGTGCTTTCCACTCTCAAAACACTCTGTTAGGTCCATTTTAAAAAAAAATGTGTCTGGCTCCAAAGCTTTATGGAAGGTTCCTGGGCAAACTTAATGATTTACACTATCAGAAGCAACCACTGAATGTTGTTTGCCTGTGTCCTGTTGCCAGTTCGCCCTCTGGCTGGTCTCAGGCTTTCTCTGTCCATGCAAAGCCAATGCAGAATCCAACTTCCGCATGAGAGCCACGTTTGGGGCAGGAAGTGCAGCAAGAGAGAATCCAAGGGTTGCAGATCTGTAGCAAAATGCTGTGCCTGCTTCGTGTCTAAAGCAACATCGCATTGCTCATTCTGGTACCCATTGATCGATGTTTCTAGGTAAGGACAGAATGTGGCCATGAGAGCAGGGACCAATTCCATGAACTGAGGGCATGGCCAACCTGCAGAGTGAGTTGCTGAGTGGTTCACCACGTGAGCCCGTACATCAGGGGTGCTGAACTTTTGCAGCCTGAAGGCCAAATTCTATTCCAGGGAAGCTTCCCTGGCCACATTCAGGTGGTGGGTGGGGCTGACAGCAAAGGCGTGGAGACAGAAGTGCCAGCATATTTTAGCATAAAAGTTCTTTCAGCCAGTAATAATGCCTGGCGGGCAGGAGCGGGAAGAATTTCAACCCTTTAGAATGGGAGACTGCTGTGCAACAGCCAATCCACCAAATGATTGGGGGCTGCTCGAAATGGGGTGGGACCAAGGGAAGGTGGAAACCCACCAGGGATGTGTGTGACCCTAGGTCTAAGCGTCTGCACCCCAATATTGAGAATGGGGGAGAAATCAGTTCAATTCACGTTTTAATGCAAAGTTTCCTCATTCACAGTTCTTGGACCAATAGGTAAATCAAGTGGAGTCATTCTTCCAAATGTGTACTTCTCTGGATTTGGCAAAGGTCTTCTCCAATCAAAGGTAAATACATGCAAAATGTATCGATTAGGTGAAATTTGCTGGGAAAAGTATATGCTGCACAATTTTCCAGCAAGCTGATAAGGAAATGGGACAAAATTGAACTAGGACTGAAAAAATGAGAAAGCAGGAGAAACAGAAATGGATGGATTTTTTCATGACTATATGGTGCACTCTTGCATGCATCAAGGATTTTTATACAGTGTGAAGCCCAAGCTGTTCAAACTACAAAATTTAGTGCTTCTGCCAGGTAGACCGACAGCAAACAAACTACGTGATAAACAGCTTTAAGACTATGGAAGAATCCAAGGCATGCATGTGGGTACCTGCAGGGGAATTAAATCACCACACTTTTAAATGCAGATCCTATATTTTAGCATCCCTCCTCCTTTTTTGAATGCTCCAAAATTGCTCAAAAGTTCTCTTAACCAATAGCAACACCCTGCAGAGTGCAAACCTATGGCTCTCCCAACATATTCTGCAGGGCTCGTAGAATTTTTCAGAGACCCTGTTCTGAGATCCTGCTACTGCTGGGCTGTCTTGGACAATGGGGAGAGGAGAAGTCAACCCCAGTAAACGTCCCTCCCTCCCGCTCGTGAAGCTTTGTGTAGGCAGCCTAAAAGAGTGGTCCAGATAGCAATCAGGGCATGAGTCAAGGCCACTGCTGTCCCACCTTGCTGGGGGCATGCAATGCACAGAACTCTCTGAAGTCGGAGCCAGGCCTGTAGCAAGGGTGAAGGTGGTAGAACTGTACTCTACAATCCCTTTCCCCGGAGTTTGCAAGGAAAGCCCTTCTGCAGTGAGATTTATTTCTGAATAAATATGCATAGGATTGCACCATGAGTTGTCTGGAGAGTGCTGTGGCATATGTTCCAGCCGTCTGCGGAGGCAGCAGCCAGCAAAGAGTGCTCCATAGCAATTACCTTCCTTCCCGGCCAATCAAGATAATGACGAATGACTTTACGACAGCTTCATATGGGACAGATTAAGTTCTTCCTTAGCATCCGTTGCTGAAGACTATGAAGTGCTCCCTTGCGCTTGCCCTCTTTTATTATATATTTTCACACCACTTCACAAGGAATAAAACAGGATGCTGAATGGGCTTTTGCCCTTTGAATAAAATACTTTCCCTGCAAGATCTTGATTTGTGTAAAATGAGGCAGCAGGGTTCACAACTTCAGGAGAAGCGTGTATCTTTTATTAATTTGCCTGAAATGATTTGCTATCACTGTGAAGGAATGACACACCAGTGTGGTATAAATACGCTCAGAGGCTCTGACTAGACTGAAAACCAGGCAGCAGAAAGATCTCGGATGATCCGACAGCACATGAAGCCCCCTCGAGGTAGTATTACAGTGCATGGGCACGACAATATAGGATCTCTTCAACCCGACATCCGCATGCATGTACCCATGCGTGCAAACACACACACAGTGACCGGATCCTGCCCCCACATACCCCCTTGTGTCAGTCTGCCAAAATCTGCACACTTTAGCCACCCTGCTGTGCTTATCAAAGGTTCCCCTTGACCCAGGATGGATCCTTACTTTAGCCACAGGTTTGAGAAGGATCTGCTGCCTATACAGCAACTGGTGCTGATGGTTTTCTTAATCATAGTCAGTGGCAATCCTGGCACTGGTACCCGCCCTGCGTTGGGCCATCTGTCCCTGCAGCAGTAGGTGGGTTTCACAGTCCCATGATGCTGCAGAGCAATGCGGGAGGCAAGGATGTTGGGGTGTTGAAGGCGGCAGTTTGCCGTTGACAAATCCACCGGGCAAGGAGAAGCCATGGCTCCACGAGTTCTGGAAGGGCCTCCCCTAGGGCTGGCCGCTTGGGGGCTGCCTCACCATAAGAGAAGGCAATAGAGGGCAATGCTTTGCAAAGCAGTCTCATATGCAAATGTAGGTGTTGGCACACATGGAAACAGTAACTTTGAAGCGAGTGATGTGGTGCTTAGCGTGTTGGAGTGTGGATCCAGGAAACCTGGGTTCTAGTTCCCCCGAAGATCACTGGTGACTGCGGGAGAGTCAGAGAACCGCACCTCAGCCTACCTCGCAGGGATGTTGGTGTGAAAAAAAGACTGAGGGCAGGAAGAGGAGAATTGTGCAAGCTGCCTGGAGCTTCTTGAAGGAAAAGGCAGACTAGAACTAGAACCAATAAACAGAATCAATAAATAGAATGCAAACCACTGCATCATAGAGCAGGAGGGTGACGTGGTGACCCATGCGCAAATTACTCAATCTGCCATCCATATACGCACTCTTCGAGAGGCAGCATCAAGCTCTCCACTGATTCTTCCTCCCTGGGGTTGTTTGGCTTTAATGAAAACTTGGACAAGAACGCCCACCAAATAGGAGACAGCCTCATAGCAGACTGACTTCTGACAGTCTTCCAAAATAAAGGACTGCCCCTTGTAAAGTGGGACACTTTTCCACTCTAGGCTCACTGGAAGGGGGGTCTTGTCATAGAAGCCATCCTTAGCCAGAGAAGTGAAAACCTAGTAACAAAAAGCTATCCCCCCACCCCTTTGCTTTTCCCCAGGAAAAAATGGAAAATATTGGGGGAGCGATGGAAAATTTGGTGGTGGTAACTGAGTCCTCTGTCCATTTTTCTGAGTTTTTTCTTCCAAGGCTTTGTACCTCTAACCTCAATGATCTGTGAGAGTATTCTGGCTACACCTGGAGCAGGGAATGGCCTGGGCCACATCACGCAACCCTCTTGCTGAAGCTATGCTGGTGAAGTCTGGTCTCAGTGCCTCCACGAGGACCCTCTTGAGGAAGTTTCCACAACCCCCTTGAATTCCACGGTGGAAGAAAGCAGGGAGATAAATATGCCAATTACACAATGAAATGAAATGAAATGAAATGAAATGAAATGAAATGAAATGAAATGGTGGGCCTTTCTGTGTCACATCCACCCACAGAAAGTGGGTGGAAAGCCTTGCCGTGTGTTTCTCCTACTTCTCCTTTGTCAAAGTGGGAGCGATAGAAGCACTCTCTGTGGCATGTTCTGCTTTTATGAATGATCAAGCTGAGGAATTCTGCACACTAGAAAGACTGATGTCTCCATCAGGGGATGCCAGAGCATGAGAAGAAATCGGAAGCAGGCGAGGAGCTGCCTGTAGGCTGCTGGGAGGTACCCATTAAGCTGGTGCTCGATCCAGCATTTAACCCTGATGGCCTGTCTCTCTTAGTGAACATCACTAGGGCCCAAATGAGGATTGTGAACCCACAAGGGCTGCTGAGCAGATGCATTTCTTGATAAGGGGGAAGCTGGCTCCTTTCTGCCTCTGATTTGGAGCTGATTCAAATAAACAGAAATGCTGTCCAGTACGGCCGCCTTTCATGGGCAGAAGAAAGCTTCATGTTCAAAGGTGACGTCCCACACATGGAAAGCTAGAATGATCTTCATGGTGCATTGCTCATGATGTATTTTTAAAGTGCATAACCAACTGCGTGCCTCTCTGGCTATCCCTGGCGACAAAAAGTTGGAGGAGGAGGAGGAGGCAGCAAATCCAGTCAGCCAGAAGGCAGTAGGTCCTGGCCTGCCCTATGCCAACCCAAGTGCAAAAGCTGGACATGTTTCTCTTCCTCTTCCTTCATAGATCTCTGGATGAGCATTTCAGGAAACCTCATGTGGTTGCTGTCCTTGTTGTTGCTGTTGTTATACATTTCTATAACGCTTGTAGCCAAAGCTCTCTGGACAGTTTGCAACTAAGTCAACTAAGTATACAAACAATACAGTGCAACAGACAGAAGCGTTAACAAGAATTAAAATTAATTTAAAATAGCATTAACGCATCAAAAGACAATAAAAAGATAATAAAAAGACCCGGCCGAAAATAAAAGAAAGGCACTTGGATAATGATATCAGGCCCCTGAGTGACCAGGGAGGTCTTTAAAGGGTTCTACAAAGAGGGATGTCCCAACCTGGCTCTGAAAGGATGGCAAATTTGGGACCAGGTGGGATGCAGCTTGGAGGGTGTTCCCAAGATGGGGGCTACCACAAAACAGGCCCTTTTCCTAGTTGCCACCCTCTGGGCCTCTAGAGGAGCTGGCACTTGAAGGAAGGCCCCAGAGGGTGAGTTTAGTGACTGGGTAGTGTTGGGAGAGTCGCTGTAACAGGTATAGCAGTCCCAAGCCATGTACATCTGTATAGGTTATGACTGTATAGGAACTGCAACTGGAAGTAAATAGACAGCCAGTTCAGGTGGGCCAGAACTGGTCCTAAATGTTCAGGCCTCCAGGTCCTAGCTTATAACCTGGCTGCAGCATTCTGCACCAGCTGCAGCTTCTGAACACTCTTCTAGGGTAATCTAATGAAGGATTACCAGAGCATAAGTTACTGAAGCCAGGCTACCCCTCTCCAGGTAGGGGCATAGCTGGGCCACCAGCAGGAGCTGGTAGAAGGCACTCTGAGTCACTGATGCCACCTGAGCCTCACCTGACAACGATGAATCCAGGAGTATCCCCAGGCTGCAAGCCTCCATCGGTTACCATGGCCAGACATCCACAGCCTTACCTGCCAATGATCTTTTCATGTTTTCATGGAGAAATGAGGCTGCATGTCATCTGCATGCTGATGGCAACACACTCCGAAGCTCCAGGTGACCCACTCATGTGATTTCATGCAGAAGTTGAATAACTGGGGGAAAGAACCACCTCTGAGGAACTCCCTGATGGAGAATCCGCAGGGCTGAACAGGAACCCCCAAGCACCACCATCCGGAGGCTGTCCTTCAAGTGGGCAATACAGTGCCACTCACTCTTAACTTAGACAGTCACCCCAAAAGGGAACTATGGTCGATGTTATGCACCAAGGGGACATCAATATCAACATGGCTACACTCCATCCCTCTTGCTCCGGGCCTAGGGGATCACATAGGTCAAACAAGATTCTATGCCAAAACTAAGCCCGAACCCCCAATTGGAATGGATCCAAATCTTCATATGCTTTAGTGTGACTTTCTGTTTTAGCTTCATGCTACTTGTAAGCAGCCTGGGTAGGATTTGTATCCTGAAAAACGCCCCAGATAAATAATTGTAATTCATCAAATACTTCCTTAGTCAATTTGCAATTAACAGATTTGAAGGAAATAAATATGTTTGCATCTCAGCCCATCTGCATAGGTGGCTTTTTGAAATATTGTCGTGCTGGTTCATAACTTAATGAACCAAAGCGAACATCTGTTGTGAGAAGGAAAGAAAATTTTCATTTCTGCTATTCACGATGGACTTTCCAGAAAGGGAAGAAGCCCAGGGTCAATTCAGCAGGCCTCCTTTAGAGAAGAAGCACTTTAGTATTGTGTGGCTCTGTAATAGCATTCTCCTAGAGAAGTAGGCAAACAGAATAGAATGGAAGTAAGCACAGGCAGTTGTGGAGTAGTTGTTAGATCTGGGTTCTAGCCCCCGTATCAGCCGTGAAGCATTGGCCAGTCAGACTCACAGCCTAGCCTACCTCACAGCATCCTCAGAAGGATACAAATAGAGACGCGGCCCATGCCACCTGCCCTGGGTTCCGTGCAAGAGGGGAGAAAGTGGAACAGACATGCAATAATGAGTACAGTGCTACCTCGGCTCACGAACTTAATCCGTTCCAGGACTCTGGTCATGATCCAAATTGGTCATGAGCCAAGTTAAATTTCCCCATAAGATTCTATGTAAATAAGCTTAATCCGATCTGTAACTTCTTTCTTTTTTATTCAGAAAAATGTGAAGCAAAGTGACAAAGAACAACAAAGATCATGGCCATCTCCCCCGCACACCCCGAGCACGAGTGTGGCCATGTCCCCGCCTCCCCAGCGCGACCGCGATCGTGCCCATCATTCCTGCACGCACCCATCATCCTGGCAGTGAGATGGGCAGATCGCGGGCTCACTAGTGTGGGGAGAGACAGGTGCAAACATGGGTGCACTGGGGGTTGGGGGGAGATGGGCGCAATCATGCTGTGGGGGTGGGGGGGAGATGGCCGAAATCGCAGTTGCACTTGTGCAGGAACGTCGGGCACAATCACAGGCGCACTCGTGCAGGAAAGACGGGCGCCATCTTGGCCATCTCCCCCCTCCCCGCCCCCAGCACGATCGCAGCCATCTCCGCACTTGGGGGTGGGGAGATGGACGCGATCGCGGTCACCACCCAATGCAGAGTTCACCACCTGAGTCAAGATTTTTATGAAATTTTTGTTCACGACCCAATTTGGTCATGAACTGAGGCGTCCGTGAGCCGAGGTACCACTGTATAACTGCTGATCCAGATATCCTGCTCTTGTGAACTGCCCAGAGGGTTGCAGCTGTTGGGCAGTATAGAAATTAAATAAATACATACATACAATGTCATATTAAGAGGACTTGAATATGTATGACACAATTGGGATTCAGAGGAACATGTATCAGTCCAAGGCAAAATCCAGAACAACTATGTAAACCATGGTGCAGTGACCCTGGGGCAATGAGCTTTTTGATGAACAGGGATGATGGGCATGATGCCATATGCCACCTATTGCTCAGGTGACGCTCTTCCTCCTGGACTTAGCTGCAGTCCTCAGAGTAGAAGCAGGAAGAAGGTGGATTTTCCCAGAAACAGTTTATTGCAGGGGCTACCCTTGTTGAAACCCAAAGTCTTTGGGAACAGCTTGAGCTTGAATGGGCAATTCAGATTCATTCATTTTACAAAGGAGCCGCTCCCAGTGGAGTTAGTTGAGCTGGTTTGTCCCTCCAAAGTTTCTGCAGGTCCAGGAAAAAAGAAACTCCTGAAAACCTTGCCAAAGATTATCTGGTATGTCCACCGCAATGGTTAGATTTGATCCAGTCCCTTCTTTGTCTCTGGTTTTCATATCTTACCCAATGCATTGTGGGTAAGAGATTGTGGATAAGGGATTGTGGGTAATAGCCAGTGGAGTGTAGAGGTTAAGAGCATCTGGAACTCGGACAATCTGGGTTCTAGTCCCCTCTCAGCCATGGAGCCAACTGGGTGACTTTGGGCCAGCCACAGACTCTCAGCCCAACCTACCTCCCAGGGTTGTTGTTCTTGGGATAAGACTTAGAGCAGGGAGAGGAGAATCATGTAAGCTGCTTTGAGTTCTTTGACAGAAAAAGGTGGACTATAAATCTAATAAATATATAGGTACATAGATTATAAAAGCTGACACAAGGAATTGTTTCCTCTTGGGTACGGATGTCCTTTCCCATGAATTAATGCAGCCACTGTTGTCCCCTGTCATTCTAATCTTTCAAACCAGGGATGGCAAAAGTCTTGGATGCAACTTTTAGGCTGTAGACTTTCAAATAGCATTAATGAAAATGGAAGTTGCACAGTAGGAATAACCACACTTGAACTGTGCCTTTGGGCCTCTGAAGGAAGGCAGATGTGAGATCAAAGCCTGCATAAATGAGGAAGTGACTAGCAGAGCCTGTGTGCCTTTTGGATTCTTTCATCTACACCCACCTTCAGTGAGGACAAATTACTTCATCCCAACTTTTGATTTGAATCCATGTCAAAATTGGCAACGTTCAGCCATCAGCAAAAGGAGCCTGTATGCATGGTGACATCCGGCCAGCCTCTTCTGACAATATCCAACTTTATTATTTTGCCTCCCACAGAGACATTTTCCTGTCTCCTCAGACCTGAAGACCTGATCCAGTATTTTTAGAACATTACTTGTGACAGTCCCAGCCATTATCCTGTAGACTGTGGGGAGGCAAACATGCCATGATTGTCTTCATGAAATAAAAGCCTTGGTTGGTTTAGGCAATTTGACTCATTTTTGCGAAAGACTCTCACCCTCCATCCTTTGGAACCAAGGACATGCGGAACCACAGGGCAGTTTTCTTCTTATGTCTTCCTGATTCTGTGTTTTGCCGTGGCTTTCAAAGGAACAATGTTCATTTGCAAAAAGGCACTTCAGAAAAGTAAGGCAGCCAGCAGCAAAAGCACCAAATGAGGTCAGATGGTTCCAGAGGCCCGTGCTTTGCTTTCTCTCCAGCTACAGCAAACACATCTCTGGTTTTGTTTTTGCTGTTTTTCGCTGTGAGTCTGACTGTTCCCTTAACATTTAGGATGTTGCTGTGTCTTTATTTTTGCTTTTTGTTTTGCTTTTTTGTTTTCTTTAGGTTTTTGTGCCCAAGCTATGGACACTAGAAGGCTGCTTGCAAACAGCCTTCTCAAGAGGCTAGTTTTAAGCCAGCTTAAGTCATCCTTAAGCTGGGTCTCTGGGCACATCTCCAGCATGGTCTTCAGTCTTGGGCACAACTGAGCTTTGCAACCCCAGGGAAAACTTCCCTTTGCTAAACTTTGAATGGTGACTCTTCCTACATTCACAGAAAGCGCTTGTCCCGGCACAACTGACTCGAAACAGCCCACTTTTCCCAGACTTTAGGACACAGAACAATGAACTTACACTACAATGTACCAGGTGCAGGCTAGACACAAGGAAGAACTTCCTAATTGTGAGAGCAATGCAACAGTGGAAGCAGTTGCCAAGAGAGGTTGTGAGCTCTTCCACACAGGAGATATTCAAGAAGCAAATAGACAGTGATCTGAGTGGGATGCTGTAACTGGGATTCTGCACCAGCAGGGGTTGGACTTGATGGCCTTCTTGGCCCCTTCCAACCCTGCTATTCTAGGATTCTCCCAAGACCTGCCTATACTCTCATGGGCTGCTGGTAGGGCTTCGGCAAGGTTGGAACATAAGAAGAGCCATGCTGGTTGAGGCCAAGGTCCCAGCTTGTCCATCATTCTGTTCAGAGAGTGGTCCACCAGCTGCCTGTGGGAAGTCTGCAAGTAGAGCTCTTTCCCACTCAAGTTCCACAGCAACTGCTAAACAGAGGCACAGTACCTTTAAAGCTGAGGTGTGAATATAGCCAATGTACTCTTCATTGACAGTTCTATCCTCCATGGATCTGTAAAGCTATCCGAATTGGTGGCCATCGCCACATCTTGTGGGAAGGTGGCCTTGTGGGATTATGCAGGTGCTGTGGTGGCGATCTGTAGCCATTCACAATCATACCTTGATGCAGCAGCTTCTGTTTGTTGCGGCTTTTATGCATTGCTTAACACTGAATGTGATGGACTGTAACTTTGAAATCATAGCACCCTGTTTTCTGTACCCCCCACAATGTATCCAACAGTATCTCTGTTGCTCCGGATGGTTCCTTTCTGCGCATGATGTAACTTATCAAGGCCATACAGACTTAGAGATATTCATTCATGTCGTTATGTCATCCAGGCTAAATCTAATTATCCTGGGGAGCGGGGGTGTCGTTGTTACTACCACACATTTGTATCATGCCCTTTCCCCTCAACCCGAGGGACTTGCAAGGTTCTCTTCCTCTCCCTTCCATCCTCACCACAACAGCCCTGTGCCGTTGCATAGGTTGAGAGTCTGTGACTGGCCCAAAGTCACCCAGTGAACTCCGTGGCTGATGGGGAGCTGGATCCCCAAGGTCCACAGTCCAACACTCTCATCACCACACCAAAGTGACACTCAAGCCGTATCACAAGACTGTAAACTACAGGAGACAAAACTGCTCAGCTGCCCTCTCCCTGCAAGGAGCTCAGGGTGTTACCCACATGGGGGCTATGGAGTGGGTTACATTGAGAAAGCACAATCTGCTGAGACATCACCTATGGGGGGCTTCCAGAGCGAAGCAGAACTTTCTGTGAAGCAGCAGTAGTAAGGGCTGGAAGAAAGACTTTTGGGCCACATGGCTGCTCTGCTCCCACTAAGCTACCCTGCCCTCTTCAGCTATAGTGGAGGTTACTGCCCCGTAGCCAAGAGAGGTTCAGCTGTGAGTCCAGGTAGTTTTGGCAAGGGATATCATGTCTCTTTCCTCAGGCAGAACAATGTCTTGGGTGGGTCTTTCCCATCAAACATCTGGTCAAAGGCCACTGCACTGCTCACCACGTGAAAATGAGATGACCAGTCAGGTCTAACTCGTCAAACCAAAGTGTCATGTCACGTTCCACCACATGGAGACAAGTGCCCTTAAGCATAGACCCTCTCCAGCATAGACAAGTCTGAAAAATCGCCATATAGGGCTGTCTACAATTTCTGTCACATCCAGCCAGCATGGCCCATGGTCATGCTGGCTGGGATGATGAGAGCTGAGAATACACAAAGAACCATGCCGTGTCAGACCTGTGGTCCATCTATCCATCATTCTGTCCACACAGCAGCCAACCAGCTGTCTTTGGGATTCATACAAGTAGGCTATGAGTTCAGCAGCAACCCTCTTCCCAGGTTCCCCAGCAAGTAATACACAGAGCCATCCTGTCTCCAATGGCAGAGCTGCTATATGGCCATCATGGTTGGAAGCCAAGGACAGCCTCTTCCAGTATGGATCTGTCAAATCCTTTTTTAAAGCTGTCCAAGTGTGTGGCCATGGTCTTGGCCATGTGTTGGAGTTGTCCAAACTTTACAGTGGCTACTTTGTCCGGGTGCCTTTCAGTGCCTTCTGTGGCAAGAACAGCTCCGTGTTGTGCTTAATAGTTTCAGTGAACATAGATGTACCAGAACAAATATCACCCCCATGTAAAAGTGTGGATGACATGTGTGTCTTGTTCAACAGCCATATACCCAACTAGAATACCCAGGTATGTACACGGGTACACAGACTCAGCATGCCTACTGCAGGATGTAGTTTCTGTGAAGTGTGAAACTGTTCTCAGGTGATACTGGAATTCAAGATTTGCAACCAATGTTAGACTAGCGTGTTTCATTCACTTCAGTGAAACTACTGCAAATGGGATTAACGCTGGATACAATCCCAGGCATTGCAGACGTTAACCCATCACTGCTTACTGGTATACAGAAGTGTTCTGCAGTGGTATATAGTGTGTGTGTTAATACACTGAGGTTCTGTTGTCACCTTCAATCATTTTGCCTAGCGCTAATTCACAGAACTCTTCTGTGAACACAACTCAAATGCCATCAGCAAGAGCCACTAAAAATATACAGCAAAGAACAGAAGAGGTCAACCTGGACGTCATCGATTCATGTTATGAAAGAACCCAATTTCTCTTGTGGCTGGTTCTGCATCCAGCAAACTAGCCAGTCTACTGCAAGGTAAGACGCACAGAGACTAGGAGCAAAAAGTATGTGTTAGGGCTACTGTTATTCTTAACGTGTTCCTGAGACATAATAAAAAGTCAATCCAAACAAATATTGGATTTTTTTTCCTTCCCAAAGAGGAAAACAAGAGCAGGAGAAAGCAAGCTGCAAAATGCTCTGGAGCAGCAATTCTCATTCATGAAGAGTGAGCTGTTATAAATAAACCTTGGCCACATCAAAGCTGCCAAGGTTATGTAAGGCTTCCTAACTAGCTCAATTAATGCAGAGAGTCCAGAGTAATTGCCCGCAGCTGAAATTAGAACTGTGACCCATCCAAGTGCATCTGATGAACGAAAAACAACTTTCCCTCCTAACAATGATGTCTTGAGCATTGTTGAGCGTCCGTCTTGGCTGCATTTTAAACTGCAGAGGAGCCGTGGCAGGAGGTTACATGAGCTACATGGAGAAGATCCTCCATTTGGTCCCCAGTCCCTCCAGATAGGACTGGTAAAACTCTAGGATTGCAAGAGCCATTGCTACCACCCAGTATTGACAATACCAGCTGGCAATGGCCTAACTCTGCCTAAGGTAGCTTTTCTATGTTCCTAAATATCCAATAAATTCATGTTTGAGAATTCCTGTCAAAAAGTGCAGCAGGCAATTGGAAAGCCTTTTGCTTGAGACGCTGGAGAGATCCAATCAGGGGGGACAATCATGATGGGAAAGTTGCCTGATCTGATACAGATTTCTATTTTTCATGGTACAGTCTTGGTGTGCCTCTGCACCTTTGCAGCCCACATGAAAGAATGGCACTGGATGCTTCTCCGAGGTTGGGAAAACAACCTCAGAAGGAAGCAAAGGGGGTGTTCTGGGGGATGGGGAGAAGAGGAGAGAAGATAGGAGTGGCCAGAATATGAGACAACCTGTTGGGGCTGTACAGGTTACTTCCTATGGCACATCTCTGACCATGAAGGCTTAAAAGCATCCAGTGCAGAGCAGGAGGAGAAGTGGAGGCAGGCGCTGCCTCTCTCCCCTTCCGGCTCTTTACATTAGCTAGACATCTGAAAATGGCCTGCGTAGCAGAGAGAGTAGGATGTTGAACTGGGACTCTGGAGATTGGAGTTCTAGGCTGCTGCACCCCATGAGTCATGAGGCTCACTGGGTGACTTTGGGCCAGTCACTGACTCTCAGCCTAACCTACCTCATGGGACTGTTGTAAGGACAAAATGGAGCAAAGAGGAAGATTAAGTAACTTCCTTGAGTTCCTTGCAGGAAAAAAATAGGATGTAAATATAATAAATAAATAAGCTAGTTGCAACATTTCAGATGGGCAAAGCAGAAGGTCGGAGCACCAACAGGTTACCTCATATCCTGGCAGCTCCACTCTTCTCTCCTCCTCTGCCCACCCGCTGGAACACCCCCTTTGCCCAGCTCCAAGGTCAATTTTCCAACCTTGGAGAAGCAGCCAGTGTCATTCTTTCATGCTGGCTACCAAGGGAATCCAGAGGCACAGATCATAGCTTCAGGGCAAAGCTTTGTGTCTGACCTCATATCTGAACATCTGAATTATCCTATGGCCCATTTGACACTGCTTAGGGGCCAAAGGATTGCTATCTTCATCTTATGTCTCCACAGCTTACTGCCTCTGAGTTTCTGCCTATTGAAGCATTCTGCATTGGATAGAAATGAAGTGTTTTATCCCCTGACGGTATTGTTGTTGATGGTCATGATGGATTTATTGATAAAAACATTCATATCCTGCTTTTCTGATACAGACTCTCAAGGTAGCTAGTAATCATCATAAAATGATAATTGATAAGACAACAGCTATAGAAGAACATAAAGAAACCATAAAGATGAAAAACAGTGAGTGATGATAATGAACAAGGGAGTATTGCCATTTTTCAAGACTAGACTCCTGGAAGCCTGTGATTCCACCCAGTATCTGAAGGCATAAGTAGAGGAGGCCAGCTGGCTCTTCTGCAAGATTGCTGCCTTGGAACATGTTCTCTTCCTCTTTTGGACCAGACATCCATGTCTGCCTCCCTTAAACTGACAGCCAGTTCCTCTGTCCCAAAAACCAATGGCCTGGAGTCTTACCAAAACAGAAAGCAGAGTAAGAGCAAATGAGCAACAGGATGCTGGAGTGGCATCCCTGTCTATGGGTTCCCCTCTTTCTGCCCCATCTCACTGCCAAGCAGTATCTAAATCAGCCTTCTCAAGCTGGTGTCCCTTGGATATCCCTGCAGTGGCTGGAAATGAGGTGACAAGGCTATCCAGCCTGTAGGGCTCCACAATGAGGAAGGCTAGGTTAGAGTGTCAGCCCAGGACTGGAAGACCTTTGTTGAAATCTCCTCAGCCATAAAGCTCATTAGGTGAGCCTGGTCCATTCCCTCCCTCCCTCATTCTTTATGTGCAGCAGCCTTACCACCTGCACGCTTGTTGTGGGGCTAAACGTTGTCATGAGGGCAATATGGACACTGGTGGGAGCCAGTGTGGTGGAGCAGCCGGAGTTCTGTGCTGGGGCTTGGAAGGTGCAGATTCTAGTCCTTGTGTGGTCCTGAATCTCACCGGGTGCCTTTGGGCTAGTCACTGACTTTCAGCCTATTTATTTATTTTTTCGATTTATATCCTGCCTTTTTCCTCAAAGGGCTCAAGGCAGCTTACATCATTCTCCTCCGCCATCTTATCCCCACAACAACAACCTGTGAAGTAGGTTGGGCTGAGAGTCTGTGACTGGCCCAGAGTCACCCAGTTGCTCCATGGCCGAGCGGGGACTAGAACCCAGACCCTCTGAGTCCCAGTCCCATGCTCTTCACCACCACACCACACTGGCTCTCAAGGTAGCCTAAGCTACCTTGCTGGGATATTGTAGGCATTAAACGAAGAGGAGGAGGGTTTCTGCAAGAGCAAAATCGAGGAGAAGGCTGAGATACAGCTGAAGTTCCTTCACCAACCATGCGTACCCATACACGTGCGTTCATGTGGGGCATATGTGCAGCAGTGGAATGTCTGTCTGTGCACTCATGTGAGTGCCATTCCTTCCCCACGGTGCTGCATTGCTGCGCGTTGTTTGGCTTTCAGATTTGCAATCACTATTATGTAGAGAACCAGCAATGATGTATAAGCAATGATGGAAGACCTGTGCCTCTCCAGAAGTTGCTGGAGTCCACAACTCCCATCATCCCCTAACAGGGACCACAGCTGAAGCTGACACGAGCTGGAGTCTAATCGCATTTTCAGGAACCCAGGTTCTCCAGCCACATATATGCATTCATCCTCTTTAGCATTTCTGGAAATGTCATTTAAGGCCCTTATCCCAAAATATTTGAAGTGGAACAGGACACCCCTTTTTTCAAGCATACTGTGCAGAAGCTTGGGATTCATGCTCAGTGTGATAGTCTCTGGGCTTCCTTGTTATGTCTGCGTGCGCCCACACGATGTCGCTCGTTCTGGATTTTGCAGAGCTGTGGAAGCATCAGTCCGATCTAAGCCAGCATGGAGAAAAGCCATGGTTGCTTCAAACCTTATTTCTAGACAGAAGACACTTCCAGCTAATTCCACAACACTCAGATAATGAAGCTTTGTGATGTGGCTGGTGAATTGCACCCAGAGGCACATGGAAGGTTCTTTTTATACACAAATCCCAATTGCTGGTCCTGAAGGACTGGACTGAAGAATCTAGTCTGTCCTAGATAAGAAATCATGAGAAATTGGTTTCAGTTCATTGTTGTTGATCATGAGAAATTGGTTTCAGTTCATAGTTGGCCATAATTTACCCAGTTCACATGCCTTGGAACTGACAGAAGACCCATACACACTGTCAAAGCCTATACATTTCCAATTGATGACAAGAACCGTTTTTAAAGTTTCAAACAATTTTTAAAGTATTTTAAAGGGTTTTTCCCAACTTATTTTTATTATGAATTTCACCAAAAGATTGCAAAACAAAATCTAAATAAAAGGAAAAGAGGAAAGAATGGTGATGCATAAATTTAAATTATATGTGAGTTTCAAAAAAGGCCAACCAAATAGTCATATATATATTATTTCACCTTTATACTGCCCAATAACCTAATGAATATGCATCCATTTGTGAGTGGCATCTGAATGTCATTTCCTTAGATCTTGAAAGCATATGTTCGAACAGTGTGCAAATTTGCACAATGCATATGGAAAAATGTGTACTTTTGAAAAATGTTTAATCACTTTAATCAGACACTTTAAAAGCACATGCTTTTCAGAAATGTGCTCACCTGCTTGGAGAATGTGTTTGGGGAAAGACACACAAAAGTAGATGTGCGTTTTCGCATGGAAAGAAAAAAATCTTGTGATGCAATGCAATCGTGATTCAGAATGAGCTTAAAGATGGAATTCAGAGACTCTTGCTGAGCTTGGGCTTTGCTGATTCACACATCTCTGGCCCCGGAGAGCTGAAAATCCACCAGCAGAACAACTGCCTACTTCCTTTGCACAGATGCAAGCAGCAAAACGGGCCTCTTTCTGGGATCTGAGAGTTTACAGGAAGGACTGGAGGGAAGAGAAGGACTTTCAGATGCGGCCATCATTGGTTCCTTCTAGCCACTAGGCAGGTCCTCTAAGCAATTTTTGGTGGAAGAAGACTCTCTGGGACACCCCAGGGCTCTGCTTGGCTACCGGAAGTCATCTTTCAACACAAAACCCCCCCATTCCATGGGAGGCCATCCTACTTTGGGCATGTCATGAGAAGGCAAGCCTTGTCGGAGGAGGCCATCATGCTGGGGAAAGCCAAAGGCAGGAGAAGAAAAGGAAGACCAACTAGGAGATGGATTGACTCCATAAGGGAAGCCACAGCCTTGAGTTTCCAAGACCTGAGCAGGACTGTCCAGGGCAAACCATTTTGGAGGGCATTCTGGAGATAATTTGACAGCACATAGCAACAATAACAACAAAATGTGATAGGACGACATGTATGACATTCCTCTTTAAATTATAGCAATTACATACCGATGTGCTTTCTAACAGATTGGCATGTGTAAATCTACATTCTCCTTTGTCCTCTGAACTCAAGAGCAAATTCATAATGCATTGAGCCGGGCTCACTACAGAGTGAACAATGCAAATTTATGAATTTTGACCAATAAGCTAATTCCAAAATTCAGCAGCACTGTTATATGGAAGAGGTCTGCCTTAATATTGGCCTCCTTGGGGCTGATATGGATTATTGTAATATATAAATACACTCATACGAGTACAGCTTCAACCTGCTCAGCCATGGGCATGTTTCACACTTAACCAACCAGACAGCAGTGCCTAGCCTACCTCACAAGAATGAAGGCGGCCCCTTCATGTGTCCTGAAGACCGTCAACAGTGGCAGACTACAAACACAGTCAGTTGCCTTTTGATGCAGTTGTCTGAGAACATTCAAATCTGGTAGCCACCTAGGGAAGTTGTTGGCCCACCCACACCAGAGGCTTCCAAGATGCAGCTGGACAGCCATCTGAGAGGGATGGTTTAACTGGGAGTCCTGCACTGAGCAGGGGGCAGGGCCTGATGGCCTTCTAGGCCCCTTCCAGCTCTGCTATTCTATGAGATTCTATGATATCCTTGAGAGCTAATCTCTTCTGTCAGTGCCGGCTATATATTATTTTGCTCAGCTAAATTTCCTATGGACTAGTGTGCTGCGAAGTTGAAGGGAAAATAAACCTTTGGGGCTCGCTGCTTTGAGAGCTGACGGCACTGAGCCAATGAATCTCAGACAGCACAGGGTTGTTTGGAATGGAAATGAGCCCATCATTGCAAGAGGGACTTGTGGTATTTTTCAAAGGTCTGCTTTTGAGTTTTTCATTAATGTATGAATGGAGCTCTTTGAGCAATTCATTCTTCAGGATTGATGAGGGCAGGAAGTAGGTGGCCACTGTAACACCTTTCACCTTCAATTACATTTCAAGGGACAAAAGCATAGATAGGGCAACCTCTCTGGTAACGAATTGTCCCAATGGCAGATTGCAAAGCTGTCTCTCCCTGTAAGAGGTGTGACAAAACGGGTTGCATTGCATCTGCAGTCATTGCTACTAAGTCAGCAACCCCTCTAAAGAGTGTGCAAGCGACTTGTGTGCTCTGACCCCAAAGAACAACACCACAGTATTCCTTAAGGGAACTCCAAAGCTAGAATAGGTAAGAACACATTTATATAGCAATCCTATATGCAGGTGGCGCAGTGGTTTAAACCACTGTGCTGCTGGGCTGGTAGATCGAAGGGTCGCCGGTTCGAATCTGCACACGGGGTGAGCTCCCGTGCGCCGTCCCAGCTCCTGCCAACCTTGCAGTTCGAAAGCATGCAAATGCGAGTAGATAAAAAGGTACCACTTCAGTGGGCAGGTAACAGCGTTCCGTGCACTTCAGTGTTTAGTCATGCCGGCCACATGACCGCGGAGACTGTCAGCGGACAAACGCTGGCTCCCTCGGCTAAGGAATGGAGATGAGCACTGCCCCCTGGAGCCAGGCATGACTGGACGTAATGTCAAGGGGAAGCCTTTACCTTTACCTTATGCACATACATTTCTATTAGAAAACTGTTTAATATTTATACACATACACGTTCTATTCTCATACTGGAAATTGTACATATCATGAAGAGGCAGTGTGGTGTAGTGGTTAAGAGTGTGGGACTGAGGCGAGGGAGAGCTGGGTTCTAGCCCCCACTCAGCAATGGGGCCAAATGGGTGACTTTGGGCCAGTCACAGACCCTCAGAACAACCTACCTCTCAGGGTTGTTGTAATGGAGATAAATCGAGAGCAGCAGGAGAATGATTTAAGCCTCTTTAGGTTCTTTAAAGGAAAAAAATAGGATATAAATCTAATAAATGGATAAATAAATAAAATACATGGAATCATAAGCTTATAAAAGAGAGAGAGAGAGACAGAGATTAGAGAGAGAGAGAGAGAGAGACGTATAGGTATAGGTTTAGGTTTAGGTATATTGATTGCAACTGACATACCTAAACACATACCTTGCTGCTTGTTATTGCTTTACTTGGTTGTCCTCTGCATTACCAAAGTGTGTGTTTGCAATGACAAGATTTGAGAGAAGAGATGTTTGTGTGATTGCACCCATAATTACATTAAGCCTCCTTTTGTGCTGTGTGTTGATTACGGACCCATCTGTTCCTGCACCTCACTAGCATGCCACACAAATAAGCCAGGGAAATGGCCATACGTGCAATCTATGTTTGTTTGCATTTTTAAGTGAACTCACCTAACTTTTCCTTCCTGCACTGAGATAAGGTTGGGCTCTCCTCCAGAATGTGATCTTTTCTGAATTCTGTAATATGGTTCCTGGCTCACAGAGATGTATATATGAGGGAAATTGCATCCAAAATTGTGCATATTCAGGAAGGATGTTTACAAAAACTTGTATAGTAAGGAAATACAAGCACACAAATTCCATATTGTAGAGAAAATTGCATGGGGAAAGAAGCGTAATCATGTGAGTCTTGGGAGCAGCAGACTGGTGATGTATAACTGATTCATCCATCTCTAGTACAAACACATGAAGTTTGCTTTTCTATGGTGTTTTAATAATGTGCACCTTTGCGCACATACATGGAGGAAACTCTTCACAAATAACCTTGAAGTAATCATAGCAAGAGCACATCATCTGCCGTTTAACCATGTTTATCAATAGACTCACATGCATTGCATAGTTCTCTGTACCACATGTCAGGGGTTTTTTTGAGCCTAGAACACTGAAGACGTGTGGATGCATTGATCCCACATTGGTGACAAGACCCATTAATTTGGAACTCCAAATTCCAGGAAGAGATTTAGAGAATGGTACATTTTAGGACCAGTCCTTTGTGTAACTTGAATTGCTTAGTACTTCTCTTTCGATGCATTTTTCCACAACCTGCAAAAATGTAAGAGCAAATCCAAAACGGGTTCTCTGTACTGCTTAGTAACATTATTCTTCAACTTTGAGAGAAAAGTCCGGCTTATATATTATTTTTCTCCTTCCAAGAGTAACAGGAAACACTTCCAAAGGTAGCTTGGTGGATTTAGTGTACTTCCCACGAAAAACACGTGTAAATCTCCAGCTAATTCTTTTCACCTCAGGGAAAATTCCTTTCTTCTCCGTGGACTTGAAAAAAGACGGTCTGTGGAAATGACCGCAGGACAACATTGGCAGAAGGAATCTCATAAGTCAGGCTGAAGGAGCTTAGATTCTGCCATGCAGTATTTGTATACAGTCTTCCATGCTTCCTATTCAGTAGAAGACGTGGGCTGACTCCATGAATATTGCACCTCCCATCACCCCCAGCCCTCAGGGTTATTCATTCACTCTGTTGACTGGGGAAAAGAGGATCTGCAACCTAGCACATCTGGAAGGCACTGGGTTGGAGAAAGCTGCTCTTCATACCAGGTGGAGATTGCAGGCAGAGCTAATGTAGCTTCATGCCATCACAAGTGTTGGCCATTGTCCTTATGGACAGGTGTGTCCCAGCCACCTATGCACTGGGGAGAACTCCCTTTATGCTGTTTTTTCACTCAAATGAGGCACACCAGCAGGAGACTAAAACCGTCCTCCTGTCCCTTTTCTGTCAGCCCTGTTTTGGCAGCAGAAGTAAGGAAGGTGGGGAGAAAATGGTCTCAAGCAAGAGGGTACAGCAACATTGTATGATGGCCAAGAGGGCACATCGGTGGCTGTAGACCACCTCTGAGAGAATCAAGGTGCGATGGCGGAAGGAAACCGGCCGAGTGTCCTGCATTACGCAATATAATTCTGGAATTTGAGCCTTCTCTCTGATGGACCATCCAAGCGGAATTCTCTATTTGAAGGTGTTCTCTGCTCGAAGGGTTGTATGATCCAGTTGAAGGATAAAGAACCATCTGATGGGAGAGCAGGCAGGGGCCTTGAATTTCCCTCCCCCGCAGTTAGCAGAACTAGCAGGTTCATGGGTTACCTAGCCTTTCTCTCGGTCATGAGATGCTTCTATTTAAATGATTGTAATTATGTCTAAAGGTGCATCTATCTATATGAAGTTGTACATGTGCACTTTATGCAAATGTGTGCCACTTTTGTTTGGATGCAATTACTCTTTTTTGGCACTACACTAGAGGCTAACCTAGAAAAGAGCAATTTTCTCAGTGGAGCAATACAGGAATACAAACACTTCCTTGCTCCAAACTGATCACATTCATATCTTGGCAGTACTACAGAATTTTAACCTGCAGCACTACAGAATTTTAACCTGCAGCACTTCCATTTCTGCCCTTCTGTCTTTCATCCTTCCTTCCTTTTGTAGCCCAAGGAGGCCAACATCCTGTGAGACAGGTTGGGCTGAGAGGTAGTGACCTCTTTGACCCAGTGACCTTCATGGTTGAGTGGGGACTAGAACCTGGATCTCCCACGTCGTGGTCCAACACTCTGACTGCTAAAACAGACTGGTTGGGATGTACAAGAAAGGGGTGAGTCTTCACGGATGCTCCTTTCTGTTCAATAAGATCATCCGTCTCTCCGTCACAGAGACTTGCAAGTGCGGGCCAAAAAGTTGGGACAGGTGCACCTCGCTTAGGGAGTCAGTCAGGCTGAGAGTCAGTGATGGCCCACCTTGAGTCAGCGCCTGGGTGACAGATCTGCCGTTGAAATGCAAGCGCCCTACTTATTCAGCATTTGCAATCGATAAGGCAACCTGATGTAAATAGATCTCTCCGCACCACCACAAGTAGGCACTGAATCCAGAATATAGCCTGGTGCAGCTGTGACAGCCAAAGCAGTTCGGCAGCTTTTCTCTCCTTCCCCTCCTTTCCTATGTTCCAGTCACTGTAATTAGTTTGTCTTGATGTTGGTATTAGACAAACAATGATTACTAACCTGCCATAGAGCAGAATCAAAAACCCGACTCCAAACTGACTTTCCCCATTCTGTTTTGAAGGTAAACCATGGTTTGGGTGCAGCAAAGAATGGCCCTGTTTGCACAACACAAAAGCCCACCATGGCTTAATTTGCCATTCAATTGACCATTGCAATGGGCCATTAAAACAATTCATGGGCTACTTGAAGGCTGTCTAACCCTCAAAGATTGGCTGTCTGGATTCACATGGCATGATAAGCCATGCAGTCTGGACACTTGTCAGCACTATGCCAAAATTGTGTCTGGAACAGTGTGAAGGCCCCTGGGGTGAATTAAGCCACTCTGGGCTGCCATGTCATGCAAACCAGGAGCATGGGTAGCACAGGCCAAGAAGAGACTCTGAAGGTGCAAGAAACGGTGGAGCAGGGAGATACGGATGTAACACACGGCTTATTCCAGTGGTGATCTGATGCTTTTGAGTGGTAAAGGGGGTAGGCAGTGGGGGAAAACCAATACTGAATGCAAGGGGGGAGGCGAATACGATGTATCCTCACACTGAGTCAGACTTCATATGGCCTAGCATTGCCTGCTCTGGCTCACAGCAATCTCTAGAGCCTCCAAACACTTGTGTCTATCAGCAGTGATTTCTTCCCTGCAACAGGAAGTCCTTCCAATTTATGAATTCATTATATTTATACCCCACCCCCTTTCCCCTTGCTAGGATCCCAGGATGGCTTGTACGATCCTCCTTCTCCTCTCCATCTTATCCTTTCAACAACCCTGTGGGGCAGTCTGAGAGTCAGTGATTCAGCCAAATGCACCCAGTGTGCCTCATGGCTGAGTGGGGATTAGAACCCAGATCTCCTGAGTCTCAGTCCAGTAGTTTAACCACAACACCACACCTGAACCTGAGACCATCCAAAAGCTGAGCACTCCGAGGGGACCTGTTGGCAACATCTAGGTATGTGAGGGGGTGTCACATGGAGGTGGGTAGAGACCTGTTCTCCCCTGCAGAGGAGAGCAGGACGCATTCCAACAAAGCCAAAGCTCAAGGAACCACGGTTCAGTTTGTACTTCCTGACAGTTAGAACCCCGAGGGTGTGGAATGGGCTTCCACGGGAGGTGGTTGAGGCCCCATCAGTGAGGGAGCTCATGGATAGCCTAAGCATGCCCATGGTGGGCATGTCATGAGCAGCACTGGCTGCAGCCAGGGGTCAGACTAGATGCCTTGGGAGGCACCTTCTGACTCGGTCTGTTTCTATGTTTCTATGTGTTCTACCCTCGGTGATAACACTCCACAGACTCTGTCCAAGTCTAGGAGATTCTTGTGAGTCTAGTATGTCCTACAAGAGACGGGTCTTTCAACCCGTCTTCCTGACCTGACTTCTTTGAGCTGTCTGGCACCACAATGCCTGTCAGTCCCAGGCAGCATGGCTAATCCGCAGGAATGATCAGAGCCATAGCTCCAAGCATCTTATGGATGCCAGCTGGTGGGAGGGTGCTTTTAAGGAGAGATGGTCCTCCCAACCCTGAATTCTTTCCCCAAGATGGGATTTCACACTGACTCAGAATCATGAGATGCAGGCAGCTAGCTTTATAATCAAATCATCTGGCAGCTTTTCGTCTTTTTAGATTTAAAACAAACAAGTAAATAGAAATACAATGGAATTGGCTTTGATCCTACTATTAAAATGATTGTTGAGGCCTGAAAACGACACACAGGCAGCTTTTGGCTGCTCTCCCAGGATTAATCTTCACAGCATACCCTGAAATTTCTCTTGCTGCCTGTATTAGCCATTACTACAGAGACCTTGAGTTTATTTTCTTGTTCATATTTTCTTATGCCTCAAATGAACAGGCTCTGCCAAATGCATCTCCTGTATCCAAAACAGCAGATTTTTGTTTCTGAGCTGAGATTCAGGGCTCAGCAGCAAGCTTTTTCTGCCACACATTGTAAACTACAAAATGGACTACAATCCAGGGCCAGATATGCAGAGGGGGGATGGAAGAATCTGTCAATTACAGTTTCCCCTACAGAGAATTCTAGGTCCCCACCCCCAGGCAGCATCTAGAGGGATGTAGGGTTTTTGAGAGTCCCAGCTCTGATGTCAGAAAAGAGCTCCAGGCACCCTCCCCACCCTGAAGCTGGTAGGGAAACAAGAATCTGCCCAAGCGGGTTTCCACAGTTCTGGCCGGCAACTACCACAGAGTCCTCTGGAAAGAGTGGCAGCTGCAGGAACCACTCTAGCCATCTAGCCTCCAGGTGTCCACCAACAAGGAAAAGACAGGCAACGTATACAGGGAGTGATGCACCTTGGGGATTGAATTTCATGAATAGTGACTTATGAGACTGAGTGAGGAAAATGAAATCCACTTGATGACCTTTTGGGCAGATCATGATGAAAAACCATGCACCATGGTAACCAATTTAGGATGATGCAGAACCTGGTCAAGCTGAAAACTGTGAGGACTCTGGGAACTTGTTCATGTCCCCCAGAAAGCAAGACCATGCCCTTGAGCAGATACAACTGGAGACCACCTTGAGAGGGGGCCAAGATTCAGAACAGCCTAAGAATCATCCCGGAGCAACTGAGTTCACTCTAGCTGGGGGCAGAGGCTGTCTCCAGGATGAAGACAGCTGCAACAGCAAGCCGGGCAGAGATGCCATGAAGCCAAGTTCAAGTCCACAGACGAGATCTTTCTGTAGGGACATCAGAACAGATGGTTGCAATGCCCATGCAAAATCCACAGAGCCTTGATGGGAACAGTGTTGTCATGGCTCGGACGACTCAGTCCCTGACCTGAGCTGAGCCCTGAACCCTCGTCTGCCTTAATTCCTCTCCCTTTTGGAACTCTGACCCAGGACAGGTATCTTGCCAGACCTTGAACTCATTTTTTGACTCTGTGAGTGCTGTTTGCCTTGGAACTTTCTCTCGACCTTTATTGCTCTTGCTTAAGGACTGTTTTATTGGGACCATAAAAACGGTGGAGAACGCTGCTGTAAGCTCAGGCTGCGCTTTGCAACAATAAATCAAAGCGTGTTGTTTATTTAAACCTATCCTGATCTGTGGAGGGCTTCAGGGAGGTGAGCCTGACAGGTGGTGTCCATCTTGTGCAGCTGTTCGCCCCGGGATATCCAGTCTCCTCCCTCAGACTTGCCTTCAGGCAACAGTGTGGCTTAGTGGTTAGAGTGTCAGGCACTTGGAAGACTTGTCCGCTAGTCTCTGCCGAGCTATGAAGCTCAGTGGGTGACTTTGGTACAGTCAAAGTCTCTCAGCCAAACCATCCCACTGAGTTACTGTAAGGTTAAATGGAGAAGAGAATGACATATACCACTTTGGGCTCCTTAAAAGAGAAGACAAAACAGACATGTTACACAGAAAGGTGATTAGTCCAGGTGCTGCTATTTAAGCTTGGTTTTGCTTTGGATGGTAACCTTTTCAGTCCTCTGATCAGAGTTTCTTTCTGGTTTTGCTGCCTCCTTTAGTGCCAGTAGGTGTTATGTCTATAGTAATGCTGTATACTTTCCATTTTATGCTTGAATTTGCTGTTAGCAGACGTGGTTGCTGGTAGAAACAAAAATGTGTACTAGCACTATTTTAAGAAGGGGCCAATCCAGGGCCTCAGCCATTCATGGTGTGCAAGCCATGAATCTTATCTTGGAGGCAAGTGTGCAGCCCATGGTGATGGCAGTCTCCACCCACCATGAGCTTCAAGCCATGCATCTGGTCTAGACTAGCGATGTGCAAATCCACCTTGTGTGGACAATCTGCCAGATTCCCTTTGCAGTGACCCAGAGTCCAAATTCTTGGCAAGCACACCCAGAGTTCATGGGGGGCTCACCAGGAATCAAGCCAGCAACAGAGAGTGGAGAAGTAGGTTGGTCACCAGGAATGGCAGCTGGGAAGTGTTGTCAGGTGCACAGCCAGGGCTTTGTGAGCATTTGCAGATGTCTTCTTGGCTCAGCTTGCTTTGCAGGATCAGACCAAGCATGAGAGGAAGCCCCCCAGTTCTGGAGGGATGCATCTCAGCAGTGTTCATCCAACCCTTATCCGGACTGCCACTTTGACACATCTAGAGGGTGCCAATAGGAGTAGCATAAAGCCATCTCTTCGGCTTCCTCCCATCCCTGGCCACTGGTACAGGCTTTTTTGTCCTCTTCAGGGCTCAGCTGTGACCTTCATGCAGTTCTCTCTGTATAGCTGCATAGGAAGGGGAGGAGCAGGGCAGGAGCCCGGCTGGTGGTATCTCAGTTCTGTGACCCAAAATAATCCCATGCGCCCCCCAGAAAATGTTGGGAAGACATAGGACTGTGCCACGAACAAATAAAACAATCAGATAACAGACCCTATCTGCACAAGTGCTCAGAACAGATAGCAAGCAATGTCAGAAGTAACAGATCATTTCAATATACACATTAATTTATGAGGAGGTTTGCATAAGGCTGCACTGGTGAGAGCCAGTGTGGTGTAGTGGTTAGAGAGCATGGGACTGGGACTCAGGCGATCTGGGTTCTAGCTCCCACTCGGCCATGGAGCCAACTGGGTGACTTTGGGCCAGTCACAGACTCTCAGCCCAACCTACCTCACAGGGTTGTTGTTGTGGGGATAAGATGGAGGAGGAGAATGATGTAAGCTGCCTTGAGCCCTTTGTAGGAAAAAGGCAGGATATAAATCCAAAATAAATAAAATAAAATAAATTTTCAGCACCACTCATTTGTTATTTCCCTCCTAGGAGTTCAGAGGAGGAGTATCCTATCAATAACAAATTTTCATACTTCCCAATAACCAGAATGTAAAAATAATAACTCTCTGGGCAGTTTGCACATTGAATGCAATATAAAACATGTAAAATAGTTTGAAAAAAGTTTTTAAAATAATTAGGAATTAAACAATAAAGACCTAATAAAAAGTTTAAAACAGATTTAAAATCCCTGTCATAGGCTTTCAAATGCCTGGGAACAGAGGAAAGCCTCAGTCATGGACCAGCAAAAAAGCAATGCTGGCACCATGTGGACCTCATAGCGGAGAGGATTCCATAATTGGAGGGCTACCACCAAGGAGTCCACCCCCCCTTGTTGCCATTTTCCAACCCTCCCTCAGAGGAGAGCCTCAGAGTCTATCAGAGTATAGGGGAAGGTTCGTACCAGGAGGGGCACTCTGTTAGGTTTGTGGTCCTAAACCGCACAAGGCATCCTAGCTCAGCCTTATGCTGGCAATTCCTAGTCTTACTTCCCTCTCAAACATGGTCCTAAAGAAAACAACATGGTCTGAACTGGCCCAGCCTCAGAACAGCTTTACCAAATTGTACATGAGGTACCTAATGGGAGCATTTTTCATGCTAATGTTAATGGCTGCCAGAAATGTCAGTCCTGTTTAGCTAACTGAGCCTCACAACCATTTACCAGCCATGATAACAATTGCTTTCATGTGCGAGGGAGCACTTCCATTCATAACCACAGACATCCAGTGGTAAAGAAATGGAATTTCCTGTTTTCCTACACTGTTTATCATGTACAACTGGCAGCCTCCTTGAGATAAATCCATCTATACACAGTCACAGCCTCTTTGTAGCTTTTGACGTATGGTGCATATCTTGAGAAACATACAAAGAGGAAGTTTTGGAGGCAGGAAGGACCGTGGTGCCGGTCAGGTAGGATCGGGGGGCAGAACCAGGATGGTTGGGGGCCAAGCAACACACAGCAGAGCTGGCTTGCCATATTTTGAAGTAAGTGGAGTGAGACAGATTGCCCTCTTAAAAGTGTGTGTGTTGCTGGAAGATAAGAAATCTAAATTCAGAGTTTAGACAGTTGTCCAGGTCCTGTGCAGAGAAGCCCAGTGCCAGTAAATTACTCATCCTTCTCCGTTTAATCCCCCCTTTAGTATCCGGTCTGAATCTCTCCCTAACCATGCACTTCAGGGGACAATTCACATGTACAGTGGACACCCAGTTCCAGCTACATGTGACACGGTAGCCCACAGTTCACCCATGCTTCTGTTGTGCCCTCACATGTGGCAATGAGTTGCTCATTTACCTTGCTCAAATCAATTTGCACTTTCCAGATGTCGTGGGACTACAACTCCCATCAACCCCACCCACATAGCCAACAGTGAAGGATAATAGGAGTTGCAGTCCAACAATCTTTGAAGGACCACATTTCTTATCCCATTACAATAACAATATGTTTTCTTTCCTTCCAGCCTTGATGCCCCCTTTTCTAGTTCCTACATTTAGGATCGTCTTTGGATCTTGCAAAGTTGTGAAGCGGAAAGGGCTAAAGAAGGGCAAAGAAGCAATGTCCGAGAGTGCCAGGAGTCTCTCAACAACATTTTGCTGCTCATCATGTCCCCAGTCCACATTCCCGATTGCCGGAGACAGGTGCTCACACTCCAAGGCTCAAGCAGGTCACGCTTGGTGCGTCTCTAGACAGGTCCAGAGCGCCATGACCACTTCCTGGCCAATTTCTCTCAGCCTCTGTGGAACAAGCACCCTTTGTCGTGATGTTGCTCCTTAGCAGAGTTTGGTCAACTCCTTGAGTCTTCTCTGAGGGCAGACAAGTCTAAGTCCCCCCTACAAGCCACAACACAGGTAAAGAGGCTGGAGACCTGGGCCCCACTGCCTATCCCCGTGAATCCCCCACTTGCTTGCTATTCCTCCATTCAGTGAAGTCCTCCTGACCACATTTGATGAAAAAGAATCTTTGATACCCTCGTCCATGCTTCCCAAAGCTTTGAATCATCTCCCCAGAGCTTTCCAATCACTATTCCGCCGATATAAAAGACAATTCTCTGTTGCATTTTATATTTCACTTCATGTGCGGTTGAAACTCTTCCTCTGACGGATGGCTTTAATATTCATTGTTCTCGGTTGCACATCTTTTGTCTTTGTCAGCTTCTGGGACATGTGGGATCAGTAATTTCCCTCTTTGATACAGCTGTTGTTAAGTGACAGGAGTTAATAAGATTTGATTGGTGGCTTTCATTTATTCAGCTAGCAACACTAGAAAGATTAACTCTGCTCCTTCTTTTAGCTGGGGCATGTCTGAGCTGCGAGATCTAATATTTATGCTTTGGCAGGGTGTAGGTCTCTCTCCATCAGAAGGTCTCTTATATTTATAAGCCTCTCTAGCTAAGCAGGCCACCTTTTCACCCTTCTCAATATGTTTTGCACCAAAGGGATTGGTATCTACTTTTACTTGCACTTCAATGGTATACAGAGAGAAACAGCTAAAAATGCCTGTTAGGATCCATCTGTTGCTGGTCTGCTGGTGTCTTCACAATATGGCCAGCCCACCACCTGGGCTGCTTTGGTGGCCAGAACTGCAGCAACCAGCATCATGCTTGCAGGATCGGCCCAGGCTCTCAGTCTACTGACGAACACCAGCTGGGGGTCCTAGAGGTAGAGCTATATAAGAGCACGCTCTCCCCTCCAGAAGTGGCCTGAGCAGCAGAGGTCCTCCTGCCTCAGCAGCAGAGTCCCTCCTGTTTGCCACTGTCCATGCATCCCACCTGACTGTTCCTGCTCCTGATTCCTGCCATGTCTCCTGCCTTGCCATGTTGTCTCAGCAGCACAGGTCCTCTTGTTGCTGCTGGCCCTGCATCCCACGCAATGCTTCCTGCTTTCCATGTGGCCTTGCTGTTGTGGCTCCTGCCTGACCTTTATCCTGCCTCGCGTGTGCATCATTGTCTCATCATATTGCCTCAATAATGCTGGCATCCCGTGAAATGTTCCAGTCCTGCATCTTGCCTCGCCCTTGCTGCATCTGGTTCCTGTCATGCCATGTCTCCTACCCTGTTATCCTGTTCAAGTACTTCCATTTGTCCCCCTGATTCTCAACCTTGACTTGTTCCTGACCACATCCTCCTTCTGCCCTCATGCATTCCTCTGACTCCTGACTCAGCCTGTACCATGACTATGTTGTGGACTTTCCACTGGACCCTGTGTTTGGACTCTGCCTTGCCTGAGGTTCCTTTGCCCTGGTGCCTCTGTTGCTCCTGTCTTGTCTCTGGCCATCCATGTCCCAGCCACAGACCCTGGCACCATGCTGGAAGTGACACATCGCTACTGGAAGACCAGTGGTGCACCATCCCCGCTGTTGCCTCAAAGTAATAGGGACAGGGTGGGCAGGGGACAGTGTGTCATGCCATGCCTTCTATTAAGGGCAAGTAAGAGCCATATACAGTGGCCAGTTACACATATAATTAGAAAAAAAGAGTGCCCAAATTTGCATAACATCTGCCTATGCTGATTTATACAAATAGGTGCCAATTTAGAAATAATTATTGTAAGTAGAAAGATAGCACATCTCACCACAGTGTTGATGACTGACTGAGTAACCCTGCGGCTGGTCTGTCCATTCAGCCTGCTATGCAGGTTCTAGCGGTGGATGGACAACTGCTTTTATGGTTCTTTACATTAGCCTGAAACTGGAAGTAGGCCCATCTGGCAGAGGTTGATCTTCTGGCATCTCCTAAGAATACTTACAGTCCAAATCCCTTGCATATTTATCTGCTCATGTCCATTCCACCCCATTTGTGCATTAGTCTTCCATTTTGTTTCCATTTTTTTGCATTAAAATTTACATTCAATTACATATATTTGGAACCCATTTCTTGCAGAAGTTGCTTCTCCGTGTATTATTTTGAGCTAAGCATGGTGTCAGAACCTCTGGGAACTGTCAACACCAGTTGATTTATTAATTCTGATCCCCACTTCAGACCAGGAGATGCGATTCTGAGCCTTCTTTTGAAATTTGCCAAGACTGATCTGGTGGAGACTCCCCATTTGTTGTCGTCAATATTTCTATCAAGCTCTTCTTCCCAGTGAGCTGCTTTCAAAAGGGGAAAAGGGGACAGCAGTGCATTACATCAAGAACATACAATAGAAAACCTCAGACGAAGACAATCATTGAAGGCAACAATACTGAAAACACTAAGAGCAGCTGTGGAGTGCAATGTCAGAAGCTCACTTCAGTGAATACGTATGTGCTCGCATCTCTTCAAACAAGCCAAGGTCAACTGAGGATTGTCCATTAAGTGATGCTGAATGGTACCACAAGCAAGAAACTCTCCTGAAGTCTTAAGCATCTTGTGCTCCCCATATACCATGGTAAAGGCAGGAGGAGGGGTGACCGATTTGGTCCCCTCTGTAGGTAAATTTATAGACAAACAGCATGAGCTTCAAAGCTGTAACGTGGCAGCATCTCCCAGTGAAACTAGAGATAAAGAAGATTTATCTCGTGTTCCTTAGTGTGAGGGAATTTGTCCTGAGCCAAGCTCTGGAATGAAAGATGAGTATCTTATTTAGACAAGCTGGCAGTATCTGGGCAGTTCATGCAGAATTAAAAATAGAATATGTTATTCCAGATGCGAAGAGTGAGTTGGGTATTTAAACATTTATGCATCTTAGAATGACATCTTATTCTCTGTGTGTTTCTTTTGTACTGACTGTGCCCCTGCTGAGAAAATTAAACCCACTGCCAAGCATTCCCAGCTCCCAGTTTGACCCTAAATGCAACTAGACTTTCAAACACTCGGCGTGTTAATGGACCCAGAGGTCCATTGATGCAGCCAGGAGACACTTGGGAACATGGGCATACCCTAAAAACCAGTTCAGATTTTGGAGGCCACTCAGCATGCCATCGTCCTGCTGCTTCCAGGTGCTACTGCTCTTCCTCTGAAAGGGGTACCCGCTCTGACTCAGGCAGAAGTTGCATTCCAAGGCACAGCTGGTGTTCAGAGGGGCGTAACTAAACCCAGGCAATGATTACTCAGTCAAAGCAAAAGCCAGGGGCTTGCACCTGCAAGAGGCAAGTTGCTCCGTGGCTTGGTGAGCAGGGACTGGCTCTTGGAGTCAGCCGACTGAGTGTGGAGGCAAGCTGGCACTACAAGCTCAGTGGCGCCCTCAGAATGCCATGCTCCCTCAGGCTTGCAGTAGTCACAGAGGACAGAAAGGAAGGTGTGAAGGAGCTGGGCTGCGGGGAACTTGAGGCATCCTGTGCTGGATCCAGCTCTGGCAGGGTCCTTAGGCAAGGTGCCCTCACTGGCCCCCTGGCTTCAGGGAGTCTGCCTTCTAATTGCCCCTGTCCCCAGCTGGACCAGTCCTCATCCTGTCTCTCATCATGGCTACCACTGGCTTGCTCGCCGGTCAGAAGGCCAGTGAGCAAGTACCCAGTGGCATCTCCTGTTGCTCCTTCTCAGCACCACCACATGGGCCAGGGGGAGAGGCATTGAATAGGCAGGTTACAATGATGATGAGGAAGAGGAGAACATCCAGATGGCCCTTGTCAGCTGAACATGCTCCTGTGAGGACACTTGGTGGGTGCCCAGCATGCCTGCAATTGATGCTGGCACTATTAAAAGTAACAGCCATTTTAAAGCATTCCCCAGAGAGTACATCGGGTCCAGCGGACACTGTGGTCACAGAATGGTCTGAAGGCACAGAAGGCATCCACCACGTCGAAGCTAAGCAAGTCTGGGGTCAGCCTGAGCTTGGAGGGGAACCACATGGAGCCATCTTGAGTTCCACAATGGGGGAACGATGAGCTATAACAAATTAATACATAAATATGTTACTGTTCTGTTTACAAATGACTGTCCTTTATACTCCGAGGCAGAGCACCATCTTTAAAGGTGACCCAAACACAAGTACAGGGAAGGAAGGAAGGGGCTGCGGACTGCCGGACAGACCACAGGGCTTTTGCCCAGTCCTGGCAAAACTTACCCCTGAAACCACCCGTATTTGCTTAACTCCTCACTGTCATCACAGTCCTTGTTTAGCCAGTTCCATGCTGAGAGTTTTTCCTAGGTATATCCCCATTTAATTGTCCTAAGAAAGAATTACAGCATGCAGGAAGAATTTTGTATACAATGAAGTTAATTATGACACTGAAAGCCAGCCAAGCATCGCCATAAAGGCAATCCAAACTCAAGATTCTGCTATTCGAGGCAATAAAAGTCAAGACATTTCCTGCAAGCATTTCAACGGTGCCCAGAACAACACACTCCTGGCTGGATCCAGATCAAATAGTTACTTTAGGCTGGTGGGGAAGGGCATATTAAAAATACCCATGTAAGCATAAGGAGCCCATCAGCTGGTTTATTTATTCATGATCTCTTATCTCTATTGATTGGCTGAACTGCTACAATGAAAGAATTGTGCCAGTTTCTGCATCTGCTGTGTGATAACAACAGCTGCTCGAGAAATTTCAGCTCCAACAATGTTAAAATGTTACCATGCAAATCTTGAGTTTATTCATTTCTTTCTGGCAAGGCTAATCAGCAAAGCTAATCCACCCGGGCCAGTTTCTGCATAATTATTCTACCAGCAGCTTTTGAAGTCTTTCCACTCTTGGAGGTTCCAGGGCAGAGCTGGGTAATGCACAACCCACAGGCTGTATGCAGCCTTTACTGTCTCCTTCTTTTGTCCCCACAATTAATACCCATTTTGAAAAACAGCTACGGAGGACTAGAATGGACCTATTCGGGTTTAGTAGCCAAGGTAAATTTGGCAGTTTTAGCAGACTGTTGTTGAGCACAACAGATAAATCTCTTGCAACTCCAAGGCTACGGCTTCCTTTACAGAATCAACCCATCTCATAGTTTGTCTTCCTCATCGTCTTTTGTCTTCAACTTTACTGAGCATTGTCATTTTCAAATCTCAGTGAGCCCGGCTTTCTCATGATGTGTCCAAATCACAACAACCTTAGTTTTCTAATTTTTGCTTTCAGAGAAGATTTGGGCTTGATTTGATTGAGGACCAACTTCTTCATCTTTCTTTCAGTCCAAGGTATTCCCAGAGCTGTCCTTCAGCATTCTGTTTTGAACGCACAATGTTTTACCTGTCCGCTTTATTTACTGTCTGCTTACACACCCATAGATGGTGATCAGGAATAAATAGCATGGATGCTCTTGGCCTTGGTCTCCAGTGAAACTTCTTCACACTTGATCTTTTCTTCTTCCTTCATTGTTGTCCCCACAAAACTCAGCCTTCTTCAGAATTCTTGGCTACAGTCTCTGCTTGAATTGATGACCAAGCCAAGAGATGCAAAATCTTTCAAAGTTTCAACTTCTTCCTTGTTGAGATTAAAGTTGCGTGATTCTTCTGTTGTCATGGTTTTTGGTTTCTTAATATTCAGCTGCAGTCCTGCTTCTGCACGTTCTTCTTTCATCATTGCCATTGGCATTGTTCCAACTCATTACTGCTTTCTGCCAATAATATGGCATCATCTGTGTATCTTAGATTATTTTTCTTCCTGGTTCCTCTGCTCCTAACCCAGCTTTCCCTATGAAGTGTTCTGCATACAGATTGAACAGATAGAGCGATAAGATGCACCATTGTCTGACACCTTTGCCTATGGGAAACCATTCAATTTCTCCAGATCATCTCCCAACAGTAGTTTTGTGTCCACAATACAGGTTATGTATCAGAGCAATCAATTGCTGAGGCACGGCCATTTCTTTCAGAACAATCCATAGCTTTTTGTGGTCCACAATCAAAGGCTTTGATGTAGCCTAAAAAGGATAAACTGATCTTCTAAAAAAAATTTGCTGTGGTCCAATAACCAAATATATATTTGCAATACGGTCTCGTGCGCTTTGTCCTTTTCAGACTACAGCTTGAACATCAAGCATTTTTCCCCTCTGTGCAAGGCCACATTCTCTGAACATCACCTTGAACATCACTTTGCTTGGGAAATTAGTGCAACGGTGCTGTAGTTGCTGCACTCTTTTGAATCTCTTTCTTGGGTCCTGCCTATGGGCCATTGTTTCATTTTCTATATTTGCTGGCATCTTCTTGTTAGGATTTGCACCAGTCTCTGAAGCTTGGGATATTTAGACTGGTATCCAATTACTTCAGATGCTGTATACCTTCCATGTACCTTCAGAGCTGCTTTCACTTCACTTTCTAATATTTTTCTTCCTCACAGCATTCTTCCTCAAAAGAGCCTGTCATTGTTTTATCTCTTCTGTATAGTTCCTCTTCATATTGACTCCACCTTCTCTTTATATTATCCTGGTCAGATAATATGTTCCCCTGTTGTTCTTTCAGCATTCCTAATCTAGGTTTGGATCTTCTGAAAGAGGTCTCTTATTTTTCTTCTTTTGTTGTTCTCATCTATTTGATTTCTATTGGAAACCATTCAGTAATTCTATAACTTAATATTATTTCTTTACTGGCCATCTGGTGATGTCCATGTGTACAATTGTCTGATCAGCCCCCTGAGTTGTGTATTTGCAATAAGCAGATGATTGGCATCACAAAATTCTATGAGTCACTTTGCTTTGTTTCCTACTTTTCCATTTCAGTCACCTATGATTATAAGCATGGCTTCTTCCTCTTCCTCTTCTTCTTCATGTATTATTAATTTCCTCTTGGACATTTGCATAAATGTTTCTGATGGCTTCTTCTTCAGTATCTCATGTTGGAGAATAGACTTAAATGTTTATATTGATAGGTTTTCCAAGAATTCTGAATGATATGATTCACCCAGCCTTCGCTTTATAGCCCCCTATAGCCTCTGCTATATCTTGCCTCGGTATTAGACACTCCATTTCTTCTGAGTTTGTCATTTCCAGAGAAAATCAGGCTTTTCTGATTGAAAATCTGCAGGCTTTTTCTGATTGAAAATGTCCCACTCCAGTTTGCTTGTAGCAAGTACCATCATGTGCAACTGATCCATTTCTTGCTGGTTCATGGTTCATGTTCCAATGGTCTATGCTGCGCAGCATTGTACTTTCCTTTTGCCTTTGAGTATGTCAGCTTCTAGATTTCCTTTTGGCTTTGATCTAGTTTCATCATTAGTGACGGAGCTATTCATTTTTGCCCTTTGCTCTTCCCCAGTAGCTCATTGAGTGACCTTTGATCTGTGAGTCTCATCTTATGACACTAATTCTTGTTTCATTTTGGATTGTTTCATAGGGTTTCCAAAGCAAGAAAATTAAGGAGTTGGTTTAATATTCCCTCCTTCTGCAAAGTACTAACCAGAGTTAGCTTAAGGGTCACTGCCATTGTCTGTCAAAGTTCCCCTTACCCATGTTACTTTCAACTACTCCTGCTGCCCAGGAGCTGTCCTTAAGAGGTTTCTCTGTCCCCATCACTCTTAGAGCGATCCACTTTCTTCTGCTGATGTGACCTTTAGGCCTGAAGACAGTGGATGCATCTTGGTCTTGCTTCTCAGCTTTGACAACACTTCCTCGAGTGACCATGCTAGGAGACCAGCCCAGTGAGAGAGTCTGGCCTCCTGGCAGCATTGCTCTTGGCTTCTCTGACGTTCTCAAACTCCCTAACCACATTAAGGTGAGCATCCAAGGGAGGCAAAAACCATAAAATACAGCAAGACAAGATGTATTATAAACTATTTGAAAGATTACAACAGAATAAAGCTAAAGTAAAAACAAATGAAGTAAAAGCCAACAGCACTGTCAATATCTAACAATCAATTAAAAATGAAACTTAAAGACTAGTCAAGTTGAACCAATATAAAAGACTTCACCTGCCACCCAAAAACCTGCAATGTAGATGCCAATGTCAGGAGAGCTCCTCTGAGGAGGGAATTCCTCAACCAAGACGTCACCACTGGAAAGGCCCTCTCTGTGCTAGTCACCTGCTTCGACTTATTTGGTGGAAGACCATGGACTGTGAGTCCTCTGAAGAAGATCTTGGTTCAGGCAGGTATAGAAGGCATTTCTATGCATGGTCGGCATAAGCAAAGTTCCAAATGTTTGGAGATATTTATTTTCATTTCAGGGGGAAGGAAAATAAACCGCACCTGAATGCAGTGGCAAGGGATGAGAATTTCTCAGTGCTTATCCTACTATAAGGATGCTTTTAATTTAGAGCTTCTGTCCCATTGTGTCTTGGCAATCTCTGTTGTTGCTTGGACTTTCTGGAAGCTACCTAGAGGACTTAACCTGAACTTCCTCCTGGGGGACTTTCCAGAGCTGCTCTTTGGAAGGTGGCTAAGAACTTCCTCCTCTTCCTCCTCCTCCTCTTATTCCACTTCTTGTTAAGTCAATTTAACCACAAAACCAAAGCAAACATGCCTATTGTCTGTTGAGTGATGAGTGAAGAATTCATTTCAGATGGTTTTTGATGAGAATTTACCCAAAGAAAAAGGACATGAATGTATATAGGATGCAAAGAACTTGAGTTTTAATCAATTCAGATATGGGGAAAACCAAAATGGACATCCAGATCCATCCAGTCCCAGGGATCTGAATGGTTCACTGTTTAAAATCTGGGTTTGACTCCTGTGCATTTAAACCTGTGGTGCTCACCTCTTTTTATATCTGGCAGGTAAAAGATGGTCCTCTCTGTGCTGGGAATAAATGAATTTAATTAATTTGGCTGGCACACATGGGTGACAATATTGTTTTGTTTCCATTTTGATAAGAAAATAATCCACCAGTTTCTTGCTTTTGGGATGGAGAGCATTTAGGAATTAAAGAATCCCATGCAGGACTAACTGGAACTGGTAGTTATACTTTTGAAGTAAATAATAGAGACTAGGCAGATCTTCTACTGTTGCTAACGCAGACCTTGGGAAGGAAAGTCTGGCTCCCCTGGCTTTCCCAGCAACATATTAACCTTGATATGAAAATAATGAAGCAGCTGCCTTGTCAAGATACTCGTGTGCATCCATACCCAGTGCATCTAAGGATGTCTTTTAGGCTCAGCTTTTCTGAACATCCCGTATAATTTTTTAACAGAAGCGATTTTTATGACTTCTCCAGCTGATATGAAAAAAAACTTGCATTGCTTCTCCAACAAGCAGAGGAAGAGAAGAAAAAAAGAAGACGTAGGTACTCTGCCATGAGAAACGAATCGCCGGCAGCCAAGGGGATAAAAATGTCACGTGCCCAGAATATGAACTCGCTCCTAGTGGCAGTGACTGACAATGCAGGGACCACAGAAAGATCTAAGGCGCAGGCACTAAGCCCAAGGAGACGCAGTGGCTGAGGCCATTCCACTGCCAGAACGGACTGCGGCAGCCCAAGGAATAAAATGTGTAATGTTGGAAATCATATCATGCACACTTGAGAGGTGATTTTCAGCCTCACTTTGGTGCTGGAATGGATAGTGATAGAAAGGATGGAATTTAATGGAATGGAATGAAGGAGAAAACAGCTCCTGTTTGAAAGATGGGTGTACATATGAATTCCATCTAGGGATAGCTGATCGTTTTTGGCAGAGCTGAATGAGATTTTAGAGAGGAATTGCTTTTCATGATGGTAAGCAACTGTTGGCTCTTGAACCAAATTCAGGCTCTCAGAGGAAGGGGAATCTATCAACCCAAGTCTCCTCCCGGCTTGGTACACCTGTTTTGGTGTGAATCTCAGAGCTGGGGTTCAAAATAATCCTATGCCTTCCTACTCTGGATGATAACAGGAGGCCATAGGATTGCACCCTGAATGAATTGTGTTTCCAGACAACAGGCTAAGACCATTCTTCTTTCTCCTAGATTCCCTGGAACAGGTAACAACCATTGTAAACCATTCCAAGACATCAGTGTATATAACAGTTTTAAGTAAATAAATAAAACAAATACATAACACCAAGCGGCATGAACCAATTTCAGGATTGATAGAAGATCATTTCAATGTTCAAATCTATTTCAGAGGAGGCTGGAGGAGGGCTGCATGTTGAGGCTCTCAGAGGAGACTTCCTGGGTCTCCAGCAGTCAGAGGGGTGTCAAAAGAGGCATGGAGAAAGGAGACTCTTCGGCCACAGAACTTGCAAACAGGTCAGTCAGGGGTGGGATTGTAGGCTGAGAGGCTGAATGACTGAATTGGCAAAGCAGCCCTTCTACAAAACTGTCCTAAATGTGGTCCTCACGAATGTCTCTTTGCTCCCATTTTCTCTTCTGGGCCAACAGGCTTTGCAGGTGTTTAACACAACATGCAAATATTTGCGACAGCAGCAGTGAAACTGAGCTGAGGACGATGCTTCTTTCCAAGTGCCCTCAACTCCGTGGGTAGCTCTTTTCTGTCTCCACCCTTCCTAAATGGCATCTCCTTATTATTAATTACATTTATACCCAGCCCTTCACATACAGATTGCCCTACGGATCTTCAGGACTGCAGCTCTCCACTCACCTGACAGTGATGCTGGCTGAACCCGGTGGTAGCTGCAGTCTAAAGCATCTGGAGGACAACCAAGTCTCATAGCCAACCATGTGAAGTCTCCACTCTCCAAAAGCACTGATTAACTCCATGATGCAGAAGGCAGGAATGTGCTTCCAGAGCAATGCCACTGAAATGGTGCAATTTCTACAGTGACGCTCAAATGCACCTCTGTTTTGGTTCTGTACTTGGTGTTCTATACTTGGTGTCCTTCTGTTAAACGGTGCATCAAATCCCTGGGATCCCACTTTTCTTTTTAATCGCTCTGATTCCACAGTGGCCAAAGTTGTCCAGGACTTAAATTCAACCTCCGCCAGCAGGCAGGTGAGGATTCCAGCTCGGAAGTGTTGCTGCAGCATGATCTCCAAGGATCAAAACCGCTTTTATTTGAGACTTCTGTTGGACAGGAGTGAATCCTGTTGGTTTGTGGGAGACAGTTACCTCTCAGTATAGGAAGCCTGTCCCAGCCTCATTCATCCCTGTTCTGCTAACCTCTAGATTAGAGAGTTCTAACACTCTGTATGTGGGGGCTGCCATTGTTCCAAAACTGTAGCTAGTGCAAAAGCCAACCCCGGGATAACTAATTGGAACTGTTCATGTTGCATTTGGGTGACGTCAACTGCACTGGCACTCAGCCCGCCTGGAAGCCTGCTTCGAAGAGTGGTGAGTTGGATGTTTCCATTGCCTTTTTGAGGTCCTCATTCAAAGACCTCTGAAGCCATCTACAAAAACTGGTTGACCCTCAGCTTGTGACACGTCCTCTGGCAAGAGTTGCTGTCATAACAGTAGTAGTGTTAGGGTAAGCATATGCACAAGTCATATGCTGTTGAAAGTTTCCTCTTGGGGTTAAGACAAAATCCAGTCAGGATGCTTGTAACCCCCTGGAATCAGAGGCTTATGGGCATCCTATGGAGATCATGTGTTCTTTGCCCTTTCCACCTTGACCCCAGCCAGTTGTTGTTGTTGTTGTTTAGTCGCAAAGTCATGCCCAACCCTTCATGACCCCATGGAAACATTCCTCCAGGCTCTCCTCTCCTCCACCATCTCCACTCCAGTATCATTGCCACGAAAACCCCATGGACAGTATCAAATGGCCCCAGCCCGTAGAGGAAAGTAACTACTGAGAGCTTCTCCAAACCTGAACTTGGCTCTTGGTCTGTGTTGAGAGAGTCCCTAGTTATTGTTGCAGTCTAATCATATAGATTCCCCCAATTTTGAGGAGGAGGTAAACAGGCAGGGGCAGGCAGGTGACTGGACAATTGTAAGGTGACCTCATGAAGACAGTCATGCAGAGTGGGAGAGCCAGTCCACCTTGGAAAAGGAGACTTTTCAGATTGGGAGATAGTTCCTTGACCCAGTCCGGTGACAACAGGCAAAATGAGTGGGCCGATGACAAAATGTCCCACATTCCTGCTGTCCAGTCCTCCAGCAACATGAACTACCCTAAGGGTGATTGGGGAAGAAGAGGAATGTTGAGTTTGGATTTGACTGTTCATATGCTTCTCCCACATCTCCAAGAGAACAATTTGTAGAGCTGCATAACCCGGGAAGCTTTAATAAAAGGACCATGCATCTAAAGTATTGCCCGTCTGCTGGAGAGGAAAGAGAGAGGCAGAGACCAGCTAATGACAGTCTGAAAGAAGTCCTACACCACTGCCCAGAGAGGAAAAGAGGCATGGGAAAAGACTGTTCGTAGCAAAAGGGAATGGCTGAAGCATGTGTGGGTGGCCTTTTGTGTTTTAGGGAAACGAGGTCGCCAAGTGCCTATGGGAGAGCCTTCTTGGGAAGCTTTTCTCACAGCATTCCTGATGGCAATGCAAGGTTCAGGTGTTTCATCCATGCTTTGCCTAGAAAAGGCCCGATTTCAGGTCCTGGCATTTCCAGGTAGGACTGACAAAATTGTCTAAATGGACTTATTTAATGCATCATCATGATCATGATCATCATCATCATCATCATCACCATCACCATCACCATCACCATCACCATCTCTATTTCATTTCTATACAGCCCATAGCCAAAGCTCTCTAGACAATTCGCAATGAAGTATAAAATCAATTCTTTTTTTTTTTGTTATTGTTGACATAAAACTTTCAATTTCATATTGCATCTGTATAGCAAACTCATAAAAGTATAGGTAAATTTTAAATGAATTTAAGAATGAACCAGCCATAGCCAAAACTTAAATCATGAATGTAACCTTCCCTTAAGAGCCAAAGAAAACAAAGGGCACAATCCCTCACATGTTGAGACAGAAAAATTTGGGGAATTCCTAGCTTTCCCCAGGCAGTTTGGCTTTCTAATCATGGCAAAAAATAAGACAAAAGAAACAAACCCCCAAAACAAAACTGGGATCAATAAGAACTTCTTACTTTTAGTGCTGGCACCGGATACTCAATCATTAACCACACAAAAACAGAGCATTTCTTTGACATTCAATATTAAACGCAGCCTTGTCTTTATTTGATGTTTAATTTTTCATAGTCAGCTTTGGTATGCAGAAAAATAGTAGGACCTTTGTCCGCACCGGCCTTTCTCTCCATTTCTGTGAAGCTTTTTGAGATCTTTAAAACAACATGCATTTATTATGTACACTTGTGGCTTCAGCTTTTTTAGGACAGGCAGCCAAAGAAGTGAACAAAGGGAAGTGTTGGTCATTTTTTGATTTGATACCGAAAGTTGGTGGGGTAAGAAAATAGAGCCAGAAATAAACCACCAGGAATGACCAAAGAAAAACAAGGGTGTAGGGCACAGAAGGGAAGACACAGCCCAAAGACCTCCACACTGGCTACTCCAACCACAAAATCAGTTTTTAAAAAACTAGAAAAAGCGAGATCTGTGGCAGCTCTGAAGTGCCACAAGGGTCAACATTTGTCGGCTTGCAAGCTTTTTCTGATGCTCATAGCACACTGTAGCTACTAAGGAGAACCCAAAATAAGCCTTGGTCAGAAGCCAGTTTTGGCCTTTAAAGAGCACTATAGCTGATGGCACAATTTAGCTACTTATTTTTGTTTTTCAGCACATGCTGGTGGAGATGGGGGTAAAAATAGCCCCCAAACTGCTCGTGCTTTGCTACCTGTGGCGAACGGAGAGAAGCTGAAAGCCAGCTGCCTGTCCCATCACATGATGATGTCATGACAGATCAAGGAGGACATTGGTTAAACATGGGTATCCTAGTGCTTTTGTGGAGGTGGTGACCTTCTCGGGGTTTGAGTGGGTGGGGAGGGTCCCTAAAGTATATTTGGGGTATCTGTAAATGGGTAGCAGAGATCCAGGGTTTTAAGCTTCTGTAATTTCAGAGGTGGTGCCTGCTGCCTCCAGGAAAAACATTACAGAGATTATGAGCAACCTTTCGTGGTGGCCTCTGGAAGGACATTGGAGCATTCCAGCTGCCTGCTTATGCTATGCTCTGGAATCAGGCTTGATTCTCTCTCTCTCTCTCTCTCTCTCTCTCTCTCTCTCTCTCTCTCTCTCTCTCTCTCTCTCTCTCACACACACACACACACACACACACACACACGAGCCACCAACTACTGTTTCTCCATAGTGGCAACATGCATTCCAGCAGTCTGCAAAAATCATCAGAGCAAGCCATGACCCTCAAAGAAAATTGCAATTGCTTGCATATATGTGCTTAAAAACACACACACTTCAAACAAGTGTTAGCACTAAAAATAAATATGCAAAGGCAGCAGCAAAGCAAAATGATTTTTCAGGAAAGAATGACTCGGCCATTTTCTGCTGAAAACCAAATCTCTCTCTTCCCCCCCCCCTCTCTCTCTCTGTCGCTCTCTCTCTATATATATATATGCTCGTGTGTATGTGTGTTTGCGCACGCACTAGGCTACTTTATGTAACACTGCCGTGTTGCAAATTAAAGAGCTGTTTGACAGTCTGTATTCCAAACCGCTTGTGTACTGTAGCAACATATAACCCAGCTCTGTGGCTGAAATCTTACTCAGAAAGTATTTCTGAAAATCTAGGAATCAGTCCCAGGAAGGGAAGAACAACATTCTTTCCTAACTCAGAGCTGATCTTTCTGTTCTCCACAATTCAGCCAAAAGCAGTTTATATTTTTACAAATGACTTTTAAATGTCTGGAGAGAAGCGGGCGGGGTGGGGGGAGCATTTTGATGAAGTCAACATTTCAAACGCACGCGATCAGGGGGTGGCATCGCCGAGCTTTCCGGGGAGGAACTTGAACGGTGCAGCCTCAGGCTGCGGCGCTTGGACATCTCAAACATGGCTCTGTGGCTTCCAGTGACATAACACTGTTCTAATCCTTGTCATTTCCTTTCCAACCTCCAACCAAAGGAGTTTGTTTTTTTTGTTAGCACTGCAAGCATGACAAATGATGCCCTAAATCATCGAAGGCGAACCTTTGAGAGACCGAGTGCCCAAACTGCAACCCAAAACCCACTTATTTATCGCAAAGTGCCAACACTGCAATAAAACTTGAATACTGAGGTTTTAGCTTAGAAAAAACAACTCAAGACCAGTCCAGGCAAATATATATGCCTCCCTTGGCAGCACCCTGACCAGTCATGCGAAAGCTTGGAGGAGTCGCGGCTCGTGACGTCATCGCCTGGCACCGCTACTCCTTTCCGAGCATGCGCATGGCCCCTATGTGCGCTGTTATCCGACGCTCGGCTGCTGGGGTGATGCTGGGGCGACTTGGCTCACATGCCGACAAAGAGGGCTCTGCATGCCTGCTGTGGCATGTGTGCCATAGGTTCTCCACCACTGACCAAACCTTGCGCTGGTGCACACCCCTAACCCTAATATGGGGGTAAAATATCACTGAAAGGGGTGATTTTGAAAAACCCTCATTGAGTAGATTGTTCTGCACAGCTCAATGTTTCTGCCTATTCTAAACACAGTCCAACCATCAAAATCATGCCAGGACACCTCGTTTTTCTAACCCTAACCCTACCCTGGTGCACACCCCTAACCCTAATATAGGGGTAAAGTTCCTCTGAAAATAGGATGAATTTGAAAAAGCCTTCCTTTAGTAGCTTTTTCTTCACAGCTCAACATTTCTGCCCATTCTACACATATTCCAACCATCAAAATCATGGCAGGACACCTCATTTTTTAACCCTACCCCAGTGATGGCGAACTGTTTAGAGACCGAGCGCCCAAACTGCAACCCAAAACTCACTTTTTTTAATCACAAAGTGCCAACACTGCAATAAAACCTGAAAACTGAGGTTTTAGCTTAGAAAATACACCTCACAGCCAGTCCAAGCAAATCTCTCTCTCTCTCTCTCTCTCTCTCTCTCTCTCTCTCTCTCTCTCTCTCTCTCTCTCTCTCTCCTTGGCAGCACCCCGACCGGCCATGTGAAATCTTGGATGAGTTGCAGCTCGTGACATCATCGCCTGGTGCCGCTACTCCTTTCTGAGCATGCGCATGGCCCCCATGTGTGCTGTTATCTGAAGCTCGGCTGCTGGGGTGATGCTGGGGTGACTTGGCTTGCGTGCCAATGGTGGGGGCTGGGGCTCCACGAGCCTGCTGTGGCACACATGCCATAGGTTTGCCACCACTGCCCTAAATCAGAGTGCAGTGCCTCTAGCCTGGAATCCCAATGGAGCCCTCTGTGGGTCTCCCAACAGCTGTACTCCCTTCCCCAAGCCCACAACCCTTTCCCCCAGTCTCCAATGATTTGGTAGTTTGCAAGTTTTTCTTGGGAAACCCATTCTGAATAGCTGAAATGGCCCTTCTAGGGCTTAGTTATCAGCAGTAAGAACATGCTGATTGGGGAAGCCCTTTTTGATTAGTGGATGCGGGAAGGGTGAATTCCCAAAGTGGTCGTCCCAGCCCGAGGCCTGGCGGCCCCCTGCCATGAAACAGCCACCTCACCTACCCATTATGGGCTGGCCAGCAGAGCAAGCCCTCTTCCTATTGGAATGAGGCTCTTGCATGGCTCCAGTCATCTCTGGGTGGCCCCCATTCTAAATTTCCCACAGCCCAGTGGCAAAGAGTGGCATTGCACTGTGGGAAATTCAAAATGGTCTCTGCCAAGCCAGGAGGAAGTCCATGTCTGCCTGTGGACCCCTGGCCACACGGCCAACGACCTTCCCCATCAGGAACGGCTGCAGGATGCAGAAGAAGGGGGCGTGTGGGGCCACACCAGCGCCATTCTCAGCAACCAGCTGCCATGGCTTGCATGGAAGAAAAGAATGCCAGTACTTGCGAGGTACATGGGCCTCGATTCCTTCAGCTGGAAACGAGTTGCTCGCCTTTCCTCCCTCCCTCCTTCTCTCTCCCTGCTTTAGTGTTTTTAACCACAGTTTTTGCCTTGTTTCTCTCCTAATAGTTTCCAACACCGAGGAACACTCTTCTGAAGGAAAAGCTAGCCAAAAAGAACGGATTGTACTTACAAGCAATATTCAGTTTAAAAGGTTTAAGGAAATGCTTCCCGTGCATTGTCAGCTATCCATGCAGAAGGCCCTTTTTTAATGTCTGGCCAGCCCCCAGCCCTTCCTCAATGGAAAACTCAGACAGCGCTCGCTCGGTTTGCTACCAGGGTGGAAAATGCTAAAAGGATCGGGCGGAGGGGGGGGGCACGTGTCTGCCTGCCAGGAAGCAGCCTTTTCATCCACGCTCCTTCAGCAAACGTCTATAAATCATCCTCTGCCATCAGGTCACTGCTTTTGTTCTGTTTCTTATAAACGCAGCAGCAGCCTTAGATGAAATATGAGCTGGGGTACGGCTGTTGGATTACCCGGGCTGTTTTGTCGAAGGCAACACTTTCCCAACATATGGCAACCAGGCAGCTTTCAGGGAGCTAAAGAATAACATTCTGCAGTCCAACAGCAGGTTGGTGGTCCAAGCTGTTAACCCTCCGTCGCATTCCAGGCTAACTCTGTTTGCCCTGGTTGGAGCATTTGCCAGCTTGGTACCCCACTGTCGGCACAGCTTCTTTGGGTGGTCGCTGCTATTTCAAAAGACCAGTCTGTTGTTTTGATGTGGCTAAGACTACCAAACTTTTTTCCTGCTGGCCCTCCTCTTTTGCCTTTAAATGGCAGCCTGAGATATAATGATTTAGCTAATATAATCAGGAAAAAATTGTAATCTGTTGTAATTTCAGAGAGAGCCCAGCTGATTTTAAAGGCAAAGGCACATGGCCGGTAAAAGGAGGGAAATGTTGGCAAACCTAGCCAGGAAAAGCAGAAACTGGGTAGGTCCTTCGGCACCACTGCAAGATTGCACAGCATGGGGGGAGTTTAAAAAGTTAATGTTCTGTGTGCATTTACTGTACTTTTAGTCTATTGTTCAGCAAATTGCCAATCAATAAAAATGAGGGAGACAGGCCCAAGCATCAGCTCTGCAAGCAGAAAAGACAAGGTACAGAAAAGAAGGGGAGAATGAAGAAGGCAGAGGAGGGAGGCCGGTTTTCAAGGGCAGAACAAGGCAGCAAGCTCTGAGTTGGCATTCCAGGCCAGGCTGATTTTCCCTTGCTGGTATTCCTGCTGGAGCAGCAGGAGGTGACCCTTGTTCCTTATACGGATGGATAGCGCCAGGGCATTCTTTCCCCTTCCACTTGCATGCACCACTGGGCAGCTGTCCTGAAGCTTGGCGTGTTCCTTCTGGCAAGGAAGGAGAAGCGCACGCTCTGCAGCTGCTCGTTCTCTGGCTCGTGGATGGGGGAGCTGGGGCTCCCCTTGCGGATTGTGCACACAAGAACCTCCATGCAGAATCAGACCCAGGGACCGCTCGTTCAGCATCTGTTTCCCCAGGGGTCGTCTTGCACAGTTGGGGCTGTGGCTCAGATGGGAAGCAATCGCACAGGGACTCTTCAGGGAAACATCAGATCTCTCGAGGCAGGGGTCAGGACCCCGGACAGTTCTCCATGGGCCTTGCTGGCTGAGCATGACAGAGATGATGCCCACAGCAGAATGCAGAGCCCAAGTGAAGGCTTATGTAGGCCAGTATTGTGCATGGCCCCTCTCCTTGGAGAAACTGGCCATGCTGTCTTAAAGGGCCCATCTATTATGTTCTCTGCAGTGCAGAAAGGATACGGGTCCGCCCACCTTCAACCTAAGTAAGAAGAGGGATCATGTCCGCAGGCCAGAAGAGCCCAGCAAGACACACTGAGCATTTCCCCCTCAGTGGAGCAGCATTCATGTTCCTCTCATCTGTAGTGTGGGGAGAGTAGCGTGGGGACTTGGGCGGAAGCTCCATGACCTTAGAGTGCCAAAGAGCTCCATCCAAGGAAACCTGCTTGTGGGGTATGAAGACAGCATCACTCCTCCATTCTATGTGCTTGGCATCCAACAATCAACCTTTAATCATAGGGAGACCTGGGTGGGTGAGCTGGGTGGGGTTGACCCAACCCAGGTTTGCCCACCTGACTAGTTGGTGCAGCTCCAGCATGGGACTGGGGACCAGTGGAGTTGCTGTGATGCCCTGAGCCTCCATGGTTGCCAGCCGGAAACCGCTGTGCCTTGGAGAAGGCCTTGAGCGGTGACACCTGGGATTGAGTCACAGAGACAGTGGGAATGCTGCTGGTAGACCACCCACCCTGCTGCCCAGCACCCTCCTGGGCCAAGCATGGGTGGCTTCAGTTTCCATCCTGGGGCTGCCTTTATGGCCTCCGTGTCACCCCATGGGATTGTTCCAGCTTCCCATCAGCCCAACAGATGGTGAAAGCCACACCCTTTGTTTGGTCTTTGCCACAGGTCATGGGATGCTACCCCACTGGCTGTAACCCTCAAGAGACCTTTTGCTCAAGCAGACACACCGCTTTGATAGCTTCTTCGGCTGGAACTCAGTAGCAATGGAAGGTCATGGGAGGCATCTCACCTCACCTCACTTCAACCCTGAGGGATTTTACTGGCCTTACAAAAACGAATTTGGCTTCCCTCGTAATTCCTGAGAGCTCTTGCCCAAGAAAAATCTTCAGTCCCAGCTCTTCCAATTGCCATTAAGAGGGGGCTGACTGGATCACAAAGATCAGATGGTTTCCCCTGCATAACACTGTCCCGGAGCAAGCGGATTGGCAAAGCCTGTGTAGAGTATTCCCACTTCAACCCATCTTGAGTATTCCCAGCCAAGAGTGCCTGCTGAGGAGATGACAGCTTCACTTTTTCATCACAGGGAGCAAAGTGACTCAGTTAATAACTATAAAGGGGTTTAAATTTTGGGAAGCCTGGAATGATTTTCTCTGTCTGGATGCTAGAGGATGTGAGTGCAGGTGTGCTAGCCAAGTGGAAGAAAACAACACTGTAACTATGTACGTAGCCACAAGCAGAAAATGCTGGACAGGGTCTAAGCCGAACATGTGAAAATACTTCACCTTTGGGACCTGAAATGCTGATCTTGGCCCGTGTTCAAAGGACTGTCAAGCCAATTCCGTAAACATAGGCCTCATAAATATTGGCAGTGAACAGGATGTAAATATGCACTAGCTCTGAAGATACTGCATGAATATTTGATCTTCAGCAACAGCGTTAGGCAGCCCAAGATTTTTCAGCTGAAATCAGCAATGGAGTGTATTTGACAGCTGGTATCCAGTAGCCGCCAGACTCTGACAACTGCTGACGTGCATGGCAGTCAGTATTAACGGTAATTGATAGGAGACATGCAGCAGTGTTCAGCACCTGACATGAAGTGAGTATTTGACAAGATTTGACAGTGGGCATGCTGACCGGCAACGAATGTAATACATTTTGTATTGACTTCGAATAAACTGTATTCAGCTAATCCAAGCAGCTTCCTTTATGGAATCATAGAATCATCGGGTCCAACCCCCACCATCCCACTCAGATGGGTGCCCAGTTTCTTCTTGAATGTCTCCAGTGTGGGAGAGCCCACCACCTCTCCAGGCAGATGGTTCCACTGTCATATGGCTCTGACAGTGAGGAAGCTTTTCCTGATGTCCAGTCTGAATCTGGGTTGCCACAACTTCACTTGATTATTCCATGTCCTACACTTTGGCATCAGCAAGGAGAGATCTTGGCCTTCCTCTTTGGGACAGCCTTTGAGGTACTTAACAGAGGGGTATCATGTTGTCCCTCAGTCTTCTTTTCTCAAGGCTGAACATGCCCAGTTCTCAAAGTCTCTCCTCATAGGGCAGGGTTTCCAAAGGGTTTCCTCCTATGAACCCTTTTCATTTTTCTGCATCTTTCTTAAATCTTATTGTCCAGCACTGGACAAAGTATTCCAGGTGAGGTCTGACTAGTGAGGAGTATAGTGGAACTACTACTTCTCATGATGAAATACCACTTCTGTTAATGCAACCCAAAATAGCATTTGCCCTTTTGGCAGCTGCATTGCATTGTTGGCCCCCCAACAATGCAATGTAGCTGCCATCTTCTATCGATGCATCTTCCCCATCTTATATCAATGCATTTGGTTTCTTTTTCCTAAGTGGAGGACTTGGCACTTGTCCCTATTGAATCTCATTGTATTGCTTTCAGCCCAGAATTCAGATTTATCAAGATCACCCTTCATTCCATCTTCTAGGGTCTTTACTATTCCACCCAGTTTCTTATCATCTGCAAATTTGATTATCTTTCCCTGCATTTTCTCATCTAAATCATTAGTAAAGATGTTGAAGAGCACCATCCATTTCATTTTGGATTGCTTCATCACAGGGTGTATGAGGTGAGAAAATTCAGAAGTGGATTACCATCTTCTCTGCAGTAGTAACCGGAATTAGCTTGAGTTTCACTGCTGTTGCCTGTGAATGATCCTCCACCAGTGCCCAGCTACTCCCTTTCCTAGGATTAGGCATGTGTAAACCGACTCAGACTCCAAATTCATTCTCAAAGCTTGTTCCAACTGGAGGCTTTATCAGATTGTGAGGTTTGCTTTGCTTTGTTTCGTTTTCATATTAAAATCTTGGTGTATTTTCATGCATGTTGTCCACATTCTTGTTGTAAACCACCCAGAAAGCTTTAGCTATGGGAGGTATAGAAGTGAAATAAATAATAAATAATATTTATCAATCAGTTCTGCACATTTTAAAGATATGCATCATCCCATTGAATTGTATTTCAATTTGTATATGTATTTGTGCGCATTTTTCAAATTACACATTTTTCACGCACGCTTTTCAATATAGGCATGCTGTCAAACACAAGTTTTTGTCAAATTGCAAGGTCAAAAATGTACAGACTTGAACCAGAGATTGTAGCCAAATCTGCATTCAGTCTGGGAAGTATAAACTGAATGAAATACTGGAAAAATGAATTGAAATTAATTCCTCATGCATTCTTAGCAACAGTCAAGGTTGCATCGCTCACCCATTAAGCAAATAAGGGAATTATAGGAAGGGTTTGCTAAACAGCTTGAAATGTCTCTGTCATACATTTTTAAACAGAATATAACCCCCAGGCAAATGCTCTTTAGCTTCAGTTTTGTTCCTGCTGTTCTAAGCTTGAAATAATGAATGAATATAGTAATTCTATCTTTAAAGCCACTTCTTTGGACTCCAGTCTTATCATTGCTAATGAGTTCAATTTGTGTCTTCTCAGTTAATTCAATTATATAATAATATCTTGGATGTTTAGAGTATCTAGATGTACTCTTTGCATGAACCATGAAATCATAGCATTTCTGTTTGGAAATGCTTCCCCCTCATCATTTCTGTTCACCCCAGTTCTGTTTTCCCTTGCAAATGCCAAGAGGTAACAGCACTGAGAATGTCAACAAGCTAAAAATGTAACAATGGCAATGGATCTTTCCCCGTATTAACTCCTGATATCTATAAGCAATGCTTTAAATTAAGACAGGATATTATGTCTCACTGCCCAATCTGTCTTTTAGCCTGAATTAGATATGGCTATTCCTTGAGAAGCATCAATCATCAATTATTGGTTTATTACTCATAAGCCTGGCTGTTTCCCACACTGCGTGTCCATCGCTCACAGAGACTGGGAACCCAGGATCTTCTAGAAGCTAGAAGCTTTGGCATTCCAGCTCCTATCAGTCCCAGCCAGCTGCCAAGGCTCAAGGAAGATGGGACTTATAGTCCAACAACATCTGAAGTGCCACAATTTTCCCTAGGCCTCCTCCATGGGGTATACATTGCTCAGAATTAGAAAAATTAGCTTCAGTTATGGGTTCTACTTTCAAGTAAGGCTCAGAGGACTAGGAGATATGAATTTTGCCTGGAAGGGAAAGAAGCGAGAATGACCTTGAATTGGGGTTGTTGTGCTTGCTTGCTTATGGAAAGCACTTTTTATCCAGTACTTTGGCAAAAGAAAGATGGGAAGGGAAGGGAAGGGAAGGGAAGGGGCTCTCAAAATGGCTTATGTACATGAATAATAAAAACAAGAAGGTTCATGCCCTTAGGCTCACAATTGAGAAGATATGACAGAAAAGGAAAAAATGGGGGGCACAAGAGGAAGTAGAAGCAAAAACTTAAATAGCAGTTCTTGTAATGGCCAGATGAAAAAGAAATGGCTCAGAGAGAAAAGAGAGGCCATAGAGGGCAGGGTCTTTCAGCGGTGCCAGTACAATGACCCAAATTTTTCCTGGGGGAAAGTCTGTTATCTGGTGGCAGTTGAGGTGGGGGAATGCTTCTATTTATTGATTTCTGACACTTCCTATTTCCCAGTAGCTGAAACTCTCTAGGTGGTTCACAACAATGAAAATCATGAAGTACAACATGTTGAAATACAATGTGAAGGGTTAACATGACAGCATAAACTGTAAGATATAAAACCTGGAGGAAGTGCCAAAATTTAAAACATGTTAACAGACTGAATAGAAACTGAAGGACTGATATGCCAGGAACAATGAGAAGGTCTTCACTTGGTGATGTCCTGGGCACAATCCAGCAAAGCCCTCTGGGAAGCAGAAAAGGCCCTCTTCTTAGCAGCTCCCTGCCCAAGTTCCCTTCACAGGGATCCCACAGGACCCCCTTGAGGTCTCAGCAGGTATATACCAGAGACAGTCCTCCTGGCCCGTCAGTCCATTGAGGGCTTGGTGCATCAATGCCAGTGCTTTGACTTGGCCCAGATATGGGCAGGCAGCCAGTGCAGAAGCTAAAATACGGACCTAAAGCGATCCCATTGACCTGTCTCCATTAACAAACTTGCTGCCCTGCTTTGGACCAGCTGAAGATTCTGGACCTTTTCCAAAGGCAGCCCTGAGAATAATCCATTGCAGGAATCCAGGCAAGAAGCTACCTGTGCATGGATAAATATAGTTGAGCTCTCCCTGTCCAGGTAAAACCATCATTGGTATACCAATTTAAGCTATCAAAGATGCTCCACACCACCAAGTCTAGTTGTGCTGTGAGAGACAATTCTGGATTGTCTCTCACAGTGCTCCAAAACTATGACACTAGAATGAGTTGACTATATTACAATGGGAAGATACACCACCCGTTCCACCTTGTCTGGACTGGGCCTCTGTATATCGGTCCTCATCCAGTTCATTGCCGTGCCCAGGGACATACTAGAACAGCCACTGCAACACCTGAATGTGATGAAAAGAAGAGCACCATCTGCCTATTGATGACACATCGGACTGCATCTCCAGGTAAACCCTCTCAGCACATTCCTGTAGCTGTTGAACTGTATAGGAAATAGAACCCTATGAAACCCCATAGCACCGCTGCCAAAGCGCACAGCAATAATCCCCCAGCACTACTTTCTGGAACTGGTCTTCCAGGTGGGAATGGACATTTAAGGAGGAACTGCCATGACACAGTGCCTCCAGCAACCCGGACACTCCACCTAGAAGGATAACATGATTGCTGGTAGTGAAAGCCACCAAGAGACCCAAGAAAATCAGTGGAGTTGCACTCCCCCATCCCTGTCTTTTAGCAAAAGTGCCCTTGCAGGGTGACCAGGGCATTTTCCATTCCAAAATCAGGCCTGTAGCCCGACATGAAACAGGGCTGGATCGTTACCTTCATTTAAGAGTGCCCGGAGATGACCAGCAACCAACTGGTCAAGCACCTTGCCCAAGAAGAAGACAGCAACTGGCCCACAGCTGCTAACATCGTCTGAACACGCACCACATGCTCCAAGTGTCCCTGATTATTGGTATCTGTCACTGATGAATCACTATTCCTGTTCTCTCCCTGTCCTTTGAGAGATGCTTTGTTAAATAGCAGTGTGAGTTGCCGGTGCTCTCCTTGTTCAGGATTCAGCTGTGAGCAAGTGCATCCTCTTCCCCAGGAAATCCCTCCATTCTGGGACAGGCTGTGAGAGCTGGCAACTTGTGATATGTCACAGGCAATAGGGTGTGATATGGTGTGAATGGTGCAGCACCCTGCAATGCATTCAGACGAGCAACTCTGACTCTGACCTGTGGATTCCACAGCAGACCTGCTTTTTCCAGGTCACATGGATCCCACAAACTTCCAGACCAGTTTCCCACTAGTGCGCATTCCTGCTACTGTGAATTAGCAAAAGTAAAGCAAAATTCTGATTTAAACATGGATTCCATCCATGAGTAGATGATGGACCAAGGCCAGCTGAAAGTCTGTTAAATACAGATGGAATGGGTTTAACAAAATGGGCACATCTCTAGGGATTGCTATTGGTGAACCACTCATCCTACTGTTCAGTGGCTTCCCTGACTGCACCGCTGAGATGTTCTTGGATATGCTGAGAACCCCAGGCTGTTGCTCTTGTGGGGCATCAGGGTTCCTACTGAGGCTGCCAGAACAGGGTTGGCTTGTGTCTTCATGGCCTCCATGACCACCACAGGACTGTCTCAGTTCCTCATTGACCCAGCGCCCTAAATATACCAAATTGCCCCCTGAGATCTTCCAAAGGGGGTCCATCAAGGTGTGTCTTCTCAGCAGTGGCGCTCACACTCTGGAAGACTCCCCATGTGTGCTTCCAAAGAAGGAAAGGGATGAGCTTCACACACCTGTTGAAAAGGCATTCAGTCCCTGAGGTTTCCCTTGACTTGTGATGGACCTCAACACCCTTCTGCTTTGCCACGTTTGTTGCAATGCATTTAAGCGATTTGTTTTTTAGACTATTTTATATTTTAACTCAGGCATCTTATGATATCGAACACTATAGAAGCAGCAAGCATCCTCATCCCAACTGCACATGCATGTTAAGGTACTACCCGTGAATCCAGTTGCGATACCTTGCTGTGAGTCGTTACCATAAGAGCATCAGAAAAACCCTGCGGGATCAGACAAAGGGCTCACCTAATCCAGCGTTCTGCTCAAACGGTGGTTGAGTTCAGCCAGCCACAGGCAGGACAGGGATGTAACCAGCCTCTTGTGTTCCTCAGCAACATCTGGAGAACTACACATTTCAAAGGATAACACAAGTTTCGGTTCATGCATTGGTGCCAGAGTCTGAAAGCAAATGCTGCATCTTGGAAATGGGGCTCCCCATCTTCTAGAAATCAAAGTCCTGCTCTAGTTGATGGGGGTGCTGGGTAGCAGATCTCCTGCTTGCCACCGGATACGTTTAGGCACAATAGACTGTAGAACCTATGGGCTACGCATCGCTGCTTGTAACAGTGTTTGTTGCCACATGGGAATAAATATGAAGCAATGCCATCTGCTACCATGTTCTTTTGGATCCCCAGTGACTTTAATTGAATGCACTGGCAGGAAGCAAATGCTGGTTCGTGGAATATTACAAGCAATTTCAGCAGCTCCCTAGCCTATCATACAAGGGGGAAACTACCCTGAAGCCCAAAAGATCTCTGCTTCTTGTTTTCCTTGTTGTTATTAGAAACTTGCAAGCACTTGTGAACATCCGAAGGGCCACAGTGGATCCAACCAAATGTCGCATTTGGCATTCTGTCTCTGGAGTGGCCAAGCAGATGCTCCTGGGATGTGCACAAGGAGGACATGAGCACAGCAACATCCTGCTATGGAGCTCCCTTCCCCAGTTCCTAATGGTCATTATCCTCCATGACTCACAAATAAGCATCCAAGCCTCTTAAAGTCCAAGCTTCTTTGAAAGCTTTCCAAGTTTGTGTCCATCAGTAAATCATGCATGGGCAGATGCCATTGCTTAACTTTGTGTGGTATAAAGAAGCCCTTCCTTCGATCCGTTCATATGGACAAGGTGCCTTACTCAATCTACTGCTGATCCATCCTCCAGGAAGCTCAAGCGAGTGTGCATGGCTTCCCATCCAATATTTTAGACTTTCAACAACCCTGTGAGACAGGTTAGCTTGAGAGGTGGTGACCAGCCCAGGTTACTCATCATATACATTTTATGGGTGAGTGAGGTTTTGCCTGGGATTTGAACTCAGGTGGGAGTTCAAAGGCAGGGAGCGCACCAAACCATTGGTGGTTGAGGAAAAGCCATACGGCCCGTGGAATGGGCTGTGGCCCTCTAAGGAGTGCGAAAGGGCCCCTGCAGGGCCAGATTTGACCACTAGGCCTGACATTCTGCACCCTGTATCAACACAAGAGTGAGAAGACTAGGATGTGGCAACAGGCGCAGAATTTATCTTCTGTATAATCTCGGCTTTCTTTTCTTTTATTATACTTCTGCACCAAACAATATGATTCTATGCTTGAGGGTTCAGTGCTTGCTGAAATTTCAAGAGCCAGAAAGCTGGTTAAATAAGATCTGCTTCAGTTTTATGATCAGCCTCCTCGGGAATCATCCTGACTGAGTGGCGAGGCATGCATCCTGGAAACCAGCAAATGGGGAAGTGTTGAAACACTGGAAGTTTTTAGCTACAGAGCACCCAAATGCCAGCCGAAAGGAAACCTTTGCAGCTGGAATGCAGCCAAGTGAACTGAGTCTGAGTTTTGCAGCTGGCTGGAACAATCAAAGTCGTGTATACACAACAGAATTAGTCCCTCGCAGTCTCTCAGTAAAATCTAGTGCCTGCTTCATTTAAGGAAATAACCAAGGCAAAGTCTGATCCGGGAACTTCCTATTATTTCAGGAAGTGGGCACCCACAAACCACAAGTATTTGAAAAGCTTTTCCCAGGGAGTAGACAGTTTTTTATGATTTGCCATCAACCTAGACAAAGTTCCAGAGCATTTGTCCATAGACGACAATTTTCTCAAGACACACACAGTGTACAAAGTACATTGCTTTCTGCAAATGGCACAGCAAGGTTTTTGAAGGACAAATACAAAGGCTCATTTTATGAACCTGAACACAATATTAGAATGCAGGTTCAAGTCAAACTAAATTGACTCCTTTCAAGCTCTCCCTTCCTGGCCCACCTCTGCCTTCAAAGGATAAAATTAGCAAAATCAAGTGACCCAGACAATGACAAGTGGCACTGTTCTCCTTGTGTGATGCAAGATGCGACACTTCAGTGAATGTGACTCGGATGCAAAATGAGAGCACAGTTTCCGGATTACATGACCGAAGAAGCCAGGCAGATGAGCTCTTACAAAAAGCATGTTCTAACATCTACCTCTGAAGACTTAACAGCACAAACCTCACCAAGCAGGGAAATATGCCATCTGTTGAATAGCTAAAAGAGTGGCATTATTTTTCTTATGCTTTGCTTCATTCTCCACAAGTCCAGAGTTGCATCTTGTTAATGTTCCAGGTTCTGCAAACATTCCATGCCCTTTGGGGATCAGTGTAGTACAAAGATAGGCAATCTGATGCCTTCCATATGTGTGACACCACAACTCCCATCAGCCCCTGGGTCAGGAATTGTGGGAACTGTAGTCCAAAGGGAGCATGACTGTATTTGTTCTGCAGCCTCCTAGGCCTACTACTTCTGTTGCACAAGCAGAAACAACCCATGTCCAACATAGGTTTCTGGGGTACCTTTTTATCCGCTTGCATTTGCATGCTTTCGAACTGCAAGGTTGGCAGGAGCTGGGACGGAGCAATGGGAGCTCACCCCGTGTGCAGATTCGAACCGGCGACCTTTCGATCAACCAGCCCAGCAGCACAGCGGTTTAAACCACTGCGCCACCTGCAGTCCCTTGTTATGAGGATAGAATGGCACCATCTAAGCTGCCTTGGGTTCCTCACATGAGCAAAAACGGTGGGATATAAATGTCACAACAGTAACATGGAGACTGGTTTCCCAGATCGGCTCCAACCAGGTGAGCCTCACAGCCATGGGGACAAGCAGACAGGTGGACAAATGGAGGAGGGTGGGCAGGTAAGGGGGCAACATCATGGATGAAGGGACCCACGCCAGCACCCCTCCGACCCAGAAATGGTCCTCGTGACTTTTCCAAGGCATCTTGGAAGTTCAGTGAGCAAGCTGGGAATGCTCTAGCAAGAGTCTCACAACACTCCCCCTTCCATACTTAAAACAAGTCCTATGAAGGTGCAATCCCAAGCATGCTTGTCTAGAAGTAAGTCCCACAAAAATCAATGGGACTGACTTCTGAGTAAACACGGGATCATCACACGCACACGCAGGGCTCCACATGGAGTGCCACAGGTTGAACTACTGTTTCAGCTATTTTTGGAAAAAGGCAGATTTCCACATTCTGATGGTGATGATTAATTCCTTAATTAACTGTACATCCCACCAATCTACTAAAAATGGCACACAAGGCAGCTAGAAATAAAATGCAGATGGAAGTGAGAACTTAATTAAAATATAGCATAAAAACGAAGTTGCAGATTATGTCAAGTCCAGCAATTCTCCATATGTACCTACTGTGTGTGCAAGGTTTGCATTCACCCCAGGAGACCCTGGGAATTATAGTTCTACCAGTGGGACAGGGGATCTGCAGCAGATAACTTGCTGCAGTCTCACCAAACTACAGTTCCCAGGATGATCATTAAACTGATATAAAACCAGTCCAAGTTCATCATATAGATCTGCACCATGTGTATGTCCAGGTACTTCATAATAGCCTCATGCCTTTAGATTTTTAAAATCTCATCAATCATGAGAGCCATGGCGATCATTCTTGCATGGCCGAGCAATTTTACTCCACAGCTAGTCATCTCCTCTGTGATAGATCCCACAAGCTATTATTATGTGATGAGGAAGCAGAGAGCCGAAGGAAGCGGACAGCCAGGGAGTAAACGGAGCAACCCACGCAGCAAAAAGAGGAAGCTACCTTGGAACAAACCCAAGCAGCCGAGCTAGAGGAACAAAAAGGCAAAAGGTTGTGATTAAGACGCCACTGTGCTTAAGCAAATTAGAGACAATATTTCCCCCTTTCTCTCATTCTCTCTCTCTCTCTCTGTCATTCTCTCTTTTGCCTGGTTTTCTTTCAAGGGCTTTTTGCTTTGTCAGGAGAGGTGCCAGCACCCAAAACATGTGCCCACAGAGCTCTGCCAGGCTCAGAGGAGTGGCAGAGATGACAGCTCTGTGGCCGAGTGGTGGGACAAGGACAGCGGACTAGAAGTATAAACAAGGCCAGAAGCTCATGATGTCAGGTGGAGAAGGCTTTGGGCTGGACCTGCGATGTCCCAAGATGAAATTGGGATGCTACACAAACAAGTGGCAGAGGGACAGGGGGAGGGCACCACGTCCGTGGCCTTTTCTCCCAAACCTGCCTGGCTCCAATGCCATTTGGTCCCAGACCACTTCCATGCCTCTGGGGCCCTGAGCCGAGCACATTCTGGTGTCCTCCACCAGTCAACCCACCAGGATCATCGCTGGCATAATGTGCGACTAAAGGGCACCATGTTGAACACGTGGCATGCAGCCAAACCCACCTTTTTGCAAACTTTAGTGCAGATGCAAGACTTCCGATTCAGATCGAGATTCTGCATGCACATTGGGCATGAGCAAATATACCCAGACAGCCACTTTCCTCCCCCAAAATGTACCCACCGTCACTCCCACCCCAGCGATTTAAAATGGGGGGAAACCCACCATTGTTACCCATTTGTTTTAACTGCTGTGCTGAAGGTGTCTCTTGTGTGATTTTCAACCATTCTCATTCAATCTGGCAGAAAAGAAATTGCTTCCGAAATGGAATCCAAAGGAGTAGAAACTGTCTAAGACCTTTTTATGGGCTGGCTTCAGGTTCTTATTTTCAATTTATATCCTGCCTTTTTCCTGCAAAGGGCTCAAGGCAGCTTACATCCTCATCCTCCTCCATCTTATCCCCACAACAACAACCCTGTGAGGTAGGTTGGGCTGAGAGTCTGTGACTGGCCCAAAGTCACCCAGCTGGCTCCATGGCTGAGCGGGGATTAGAACCCAGATCGCCTGAGTCCCAGTCCCATGCTCTAACCACTACACCACACTGGCTCTAAGTAAGACAGGTTCTTCTGTCCGTCTTTCTTAGGTGGTGGATGACAAGTGTGCAAGAGATTGTGCTCCCATGAGGATTTTTCAGACCTGGAGATGCAGGCAGCCCAGAAGGCTGCAGAGTGGTTGGGGATGCATTACAGAAAGAAAGGAAATAGCTACACGTTCACCCTCAGCCATGTCGTGGTGACTAAGTGAGCTTGAAAAAACACACCAAGAGAAAGTCAAAATTAGTTATAAAACATACTGAGAATGAAGCAGAAAAATGGAAGCCTCTTCCATGGAGGAAAAGAACTTAAAGGACACACTGTGGCACAGCTAACTGCACTTGTTCAGAGCTAGACACAGCCCTGCCCCTCTCCGAGCTGCATGGTGGAGGACCAAAATGGGAGTCAGGGAACCAATGCAGTTGATGTTGTTGCCATATGCAGTATAAAAAATCCCCAAATGCTTTAGGGGAAGGAAGCAAGCAAGCAAGCAAGCCTCCCCAAGGCAAACCCTACCTTGGAGAAACAAAATTTCCAATTTTGCAATTCCCAGTTTCCAAGAGTCCTCCCAATTTCTCTGCCCACAAATAGGGTGGAGAATTCCAAGAACCTTTTGTGCATGGCTGTAGGGTTCTTTTCTTCCCCTTGTTTGATTCCCTGTGCTGAGTCTGCCTGTCTGTGGTCTTGGGGGGTAGCAGTGGGATTGTGCAGTGGGGCACTGCCCTTCATGCGCAGTGGCTGCCATTCGGGTCAGGGCCCCACATGCTTCCTCTGTCGTAAACGAAATTGCTGGGATTACCCATACACTGCACAGTTAATGCAGCATGTAGTTTAGCCATGAGATAACTCCGAGGAAATCTTGCAATGCCAAGTATTATTTTTATTTATTTCCCTGCTGAATTTCTGCGAGTTCTTGCCTGGATTGGATGTCTGTGCAGTTGCTGGATATCTCACTCGCACTCTGCCAGGAATTGTCTTAGAAACACCACTGCAGCGAAGAAATAAATGCTGACTTACTGTGTGTATGGAATTATTCATGGAAACTTCTGCCCCTCAACAAGAAAGCAAATGAGGCTTCGGCATGTATAAGCGAAGCGCTGCTCCTACCAGTTAACAGTTCCATTTTATCAGCTGCAATAATGCAGCAGAGCTGTGCACTGGATGCGCCCAAACCCCCAAAGCAAGGCTGAATCAGAAAGTACGGGAGGTGTCCAACTCAAAGTGGGGCTTCCCCAAAGTGCACCAAAGGGGGGTTCCAGATTCAGGGTGCAATCCAGTGCATCTGTCCTTGATACAGAGCAAGGCACAAAGGTGGGGATCATGTCTTGTGCCTTGCATCTCATCTAGAGAGCCTTTTTCAGAGGGGAAGAGAAGGTGGCTGGGATGTTCTTCAGATACGGATGAAGTCTTCTCCCTTTCCAGCCCAACTCCCCCACTCTGGCACACCCTTTTTCTCCTCGGCAAGGCTGGTTTTTGACTTTGAAAAAGCAAATGGCATATTTTTTTTCTGTGCTGGCTGTGAATCAGTGGTTCTCTTTTTGGAGTCCCAGCTCCAAGGTTGCAAGACCTCAGAGTCTGGGTTCCAAATAATCCTATGTTGCCTTACTTATACTTAGAAGAGACCCATTGACTGCGAGCTGAATTTTTCCAAAGCTTTCTTAGATGATTTGGAGGGGCATAAAATCATGAGTCTTAGGAAGTGGGTTTACAAAATTGGAATCATTTTTCCCCAGGCCATCTATATAAAGAAAACACCAGAGTTGGAGTGGAGGTAGCGAAAGGAGGGGGCATAGTTTTGTGACTGGCAGCTCTAGCTTTTAATTAAAGTGTGTGGTTTTTCCAGGGATCCTCTCTCCCAGCGCTTGGGAACAGAAATAACACAGGACTACAGCAGTGTTCAGTGTTCTTTCCTAGTTCTTTATCACTGGAACAGAAGCATTAAAGCAGTTTTGGTGGAGTCTTCGGAACCTGCAAATGCTTGGAAAACTTTGGATGCTCAAGTAGAAACATGTGGTGTGGATTCAGTTCAGCTGTAATCAACATTTACCCAGTTCACCCTTGCTGGACCCAAACACAATCCATAGTCAAAATGCATATATTTTCAGAGTTGCAATGCTCCTAACAGAAAATGCATACAGGTGGGGGAAGTCTAGATGGAAAAACATACCCTTTTGTGCCCAAATAAGCATTTAACTCTCTCTCGCTCTCTCAAAAACATGCTGTTCCAGAAGTTGAGAAAGGCCATCTAGCAAAAATACATGAGAGGGGAGGTGAAATGACCTGCACTGCTCCTTCTGTTTGGCATTGGATGAGTTCAGGGCACACCGCTCACCTTGTTAATTGGACAACATTCATCTTGTCAAGGGCACAACCCAATACATGTTTAAATAGCCTTAAACTTCAGTCACAGAACTGTTGTAGATCACAAGCTGAATCTAAGTTAACCATGTGATGCAGCTGCAAAAACGACACATGCTATTCCGGGCTGTATTCATAAAAGGCTCACTTCTAAACCACGTGGAGAGCTAGTTCCCCTCCACTCAGCACTGTTTAGGTCACACCTTGAGTGCCATGTCCAGTTCTGGGCACCACAGTTGAAGAAAGATGCAGGCAAGCTGGAAAGGATTCAGGAGGGCAACAAGGTTGATCCAGGGACTGGAAACAAAGCCCTACGAGGAGAGGCTGAAAGGACTGGGCATGTTAGCCTTGAGAAGAGAAGACTGCAGGGGGAGATTCGATCGCACGCTACAAGTTCTTGAAAGGCTGTCATGAAGAGGGAGGACAGGAGCTCTTCTCAATCAGCCCAGAGTGTGGCGAAGGGAATAATGAGCTCAAGTTACAGGAAACCAGATTCCGGGTGAACATAAGAAAAAAATCCTGGCTGTTAGAACAATCCAGCAGTGGAACCACCAATGTAGGATGATTGCGGACTCTTCCACATTCGCAGTGCCGCTACCTGGACAGTCATTCGCTTGTTATGCTTTAACCTGGAGCCCTACATTGAGCAGACAGTTTGACCTGATAGACATGCTACAGAGGGTAGCAACCTGGTGCCTTCCTCATGCCTCGGACTACAACTCCTGTAGCTTGACTCAGCAAGGCCAAGATGATGGGTATGTAGTCCAAAATATTTAGATGGCACATGTGGCAAGTTCTTAAAGAGATGGGAGTACCAGACCATCTTATTTGTCTCTTGAGAAACCTATATGCAGGTCAAGAAACAACAGTGAGAACTGGACACGGAACCACTGATTGGTTCAAAATTGAGAAAGGAGTTCGGCAAGGCTGTATACTGTCACCCTGCCTATTTAACTTATATGCAGAGCACATCATGAGAAAGGCAGGGCTAGATGAAGCACCAGTTGGAATCAAGATTGCTGGGAGAAATATCAACAACCTCAGATATGCAGATGATACCACTCTCATGACAGAAAGTGAGGAGGAACTGAAGAGTCTCTTGATGCGGGTGAAGGAGGAGAACACAAAAGTTGGCTTGAAACTCAACATTAAGAAAACGAAGATCATGGCATCTGATTCTCTTACTTCCTGGCAAATAGATGGGGAAGAAATGGAGGTAGTGACAGATTTTATTTTTCTGGGCTCCAAGATCACCACAGATGGGGACTGCAGCCAAGAAATTAAAAGATGCTTGCTCCTGGGGAGGAAAGCTACGGCAAATCTAGACAGCATACTAAAAAGCAGAGACATCACCCTGCCAACAAAAGTGCATATAGTCAAGGCTATGGCTTTCCCACTTGCAATGTATGGCTGTGAAAGTTGGACCATAAGGAAGGCTGAGCGCTGAAGGATTGAGGCCTTTGGATTGTGGTGCTGGAGGAGACTCCTGCGAGTCCCTTGGACCGCAAAGCAATCAAACCGGTCAGTCCTAGAGGAGATCAACCCTGACTGCTCTTTAGAAGGCCAGATGAAAGATGAAATTCAAATATTTTGGCCACCTAATGAGAAGGAAGAACTCTCTGGAGAAGAGCCTAATTCTGGGAACGATAGATGGCAAAAGGAGAAGGGGACGGCAGAGGATGAGGTGGCCAGATGGAGTCACTGAAGCAGTTGGGGTGAGCTCAAGTGGACTCCAGGGATGGTGGAGGACAGGAAGGCCTGGAGGAATGTTGTCCATGGGGTCGCGATGGGTCGGACACTACTTCATGACTAACAACAACAACAACAACAAGGTTGCCTTAGTAAACATGCTCAGGATTTCAGGGCACAGTTGGCTGCAATCCAGTCTAAACACACTTACTTGGGAGCAACTCCCCTTAAACTCAGTGGGACTTTTTCCAGAGTTAACACACATAGAACTGAGCTGCATGGCCACCAATGATCCAGGTGCAATATAACATGGATGAAGGAAGCTCCCTTAAACCAGGACAGAGTATTTATCTTGCTAGACCCTGAGAATTGTACTGTCCTTGCTAGAAGAAAGTTTTTATTCTTTAAACAGTTTTTGTTTATTTAAAAAAACTACTTTTTGGCAAGCTTCTGCATATGGAATTGGGGAGTGGAAGGGAGCACCTTTTTCACTTCTACCAGGTCCTTTTAATGGGAGGTGAGGCCCGAATCAAACCTGAGACTGTATGGAAAGCACTTGCTCTTCCTCTGAGTGATGAATTCTCCTGCTATCTTAGATATGCTCAGCAATAAGGTCATGAAACTGTGTGCCTTACTTTATGCAAGATAGGGTACAGCTGTCACTTTAAACACAAGGACTAGAGAAACTGGCACGAGATGGTAGATATTGCTCTCTGTTCGGAAATATGAGAGAAAAACCAGGTTCCAATCTTTAAAAATATGCCCCAAAATTCAGTTTACTGGGTGGCTGAAGCTGGGACTTTCTCCATTCCTCAACCAACTCCCTGTCCTTTTGCTGGATATTCTCTCATCTGCCTAAGAAGCAAAATGCCAAAGAGCTTTTCTGGTTCCCCTCTACAATGTTCCATTGACTTTGGTATAATGAGTGGGGAAGAATTCCAACTGCTGAGTCATCCATTATTTTGGTGTGGAAAAGAGTCCTCATTTCCCAGCTGGGGCTTCTGAATTGGAAATTGCTTCCAGGTCCTTTATAGCTGCACTCCTCAGGCAAACGCCTTTCCAGATATTCCACTGTTATGGCGAGTTTTCTTTTCTGCAATCCTGCCTCCGGAGAAACACAGGATTTCCCCAAGCAACTGCTGCTGGAACTTCTGGGAAAGTAAAAGCAGCAGAAGAAAGGAATAACTCTTGAGAGCAGTGCTTTGATTCCTGACTGGCAATCGTGTGTGCTTGATCTGACAGGCTGGGTTGAGCTGTTGCATTGGGCCAGGGTTTTGCTCTTAAGCGGTGGTGCCATTAATATTGAGCTATGGGGAAACTCAGGGGGCCATGAGCCTCAGAGGGGCCTGCAAGAAAGCCAGCAAGATGTGCAGCTGCAAGCAAAAGTGCCTCCCCATCAGATCAAGGTTGCAACTATGCACTATTCTGATTTGAACTAATCTGGGTAAATGGCAGTCAGCTGAGCCAATCAAACTCTGTCTTTGGGGGCATGAAGCCAGTGGCACTTCATCCTGCCCCCTCACTGTTCTCCAAATCTCAGCCTTCTACCTTTTACCAGGGGGAGGGGAGAAGGGTCTATAAAATAAAACATGTCCAGGGCATCCCAGAATCTCCATAGGAATGTTGTTGTTAGTCGTGAAGTCGTGTCCGAGCCATCGCAACCCCATGGACAACGTTCCTCCAGGCCTTCCTGTCCTCCACCATCCCTCAGAGTCCACCCAAGTTCACACAGACTGCTTCAGTGACTCCACCTAGCCACCTCATCCTCTGCCGTCCCCTCCTTCTTTTGCCATCAATTGTTCCCAGCATTTGGCTCTTCTCCAGGGAGTCCTTCCTTCTCATTAGGTGGCCAAAGTATTTGAGTTTCCTCTTCAGGATCTGGCCTTCTAAGGAGCAGTCAGGGTTGATCTCTTCTAGGACTGACTGGTTTGATCACCTTGCGGTCCAAGGGACTCGCAGGAGTCTCCTCGAGCACCACAACTCAAAGGCCTCGATCCTTCAGCGCTCAGCCTTCCTTATGGTCCAGTTTTCACAGCCATACATTGCAACTGGGAAAACCATGTAGTCCCCAAAAAAGAACAAGATAAGATTCAATACAGATGCTATTGGTCTCATTTTAAAGCTAAGAAGCTTAGCCAAAACATCCAGCAAGCACAATTAAAATCAGTGGGCTGGTTTTGCATGTGGGCTTTGGTTTTGGCTTTTGAGTTAGTAAGCTAGCCATCCCTGGAGAAGATGGTCATGCTAGGTGACCTCGAAGGCGGGAGAAGAAAAGGAAGACCAACTGTAAGATGGATGGACTCTGTAAAGGAAGTCACAGCCCTGAAACTACAAGAGCTGAGCAGGACTGTCCAGGAGAGGACATTTTGGAGGGCAGTGCAGAACAACCACAAGGCAAGCCCATGGTGAAGCAGAGAAATAGTCCATGGGTTTAGCAGCATTATGCAGATTTTCCTGTTTTGTATAGCCTCCAGATGGATGAATTGTGAAATTGCCTGTACTTGAAATTTAACTCTATGGAGGGCTGAAAGCCTTTCATATAGTGATTAAGGCTTGCTGCGGGGAGGCAGCCATCAAAGCAAAGGCTTGGGCATGCTTTTCGTGCCTGCAGCACTTTCATCTGGGGTCAAAAACCTCCCCACATGCGGCTGGTGGTATGTCCTGAGGCACTTGCTCTTTTAACAAGAGCTGTCTGTGCATAACTTAGTACTTCATTGCTTTGTGAGCCAGGTTCAATGCAGCTCACTAGCCGGGTTCTTAACACCAGCCTGCAACACTACTCTTCCTGGCCGAAGGAAGCCAGGAGGAGGGAGCGTGAAATCAGAAAGTGCTCAGCTGATTAAGCATGCCCCAGTACAACACAAAGGATAATCTCCCTGCAGCCAGGGAAGAGATCCCATGCCATTAAAAGCACAGTTTCTATGCCACCAAGAATTCAATCTAGGTCATCGTACAGGAGCATTTGTGTGACTGCAGGATGTGGCGCGCCCGGACCGAAGCTGAACCCCCCAGCCTGGAGATGGGCAGATGCTATGTAGTCAGAGCGCTTGATGGCTAAACCCTGGAACTAAGTGCAAGGAGGTGGGGAAGGAACACTTCCACAATGGTTCCAATGGAATCACACAGAGATTAAGACACCAGAGTTGGCTAATTGGAAAATAATTCCAACAACAAGAAAGCAATTTTGGTTCTGAGTGCTCAGAACAACAGAGGAAAATAAACAGACATATTATTTGAAGCAAGTGCTCCTCAGTGCCCCATTAGCTGTAATTCATCAGGCTTTGCATGTGGAGAAGTACACTTTCCAATTAACAAAGCTCACTTCTTTGAAATTAAGAGCTATATGTTCACAGGCTTATCAGTAAAGAGTCCATCTCTTTCCTGTTAAGATGTGGAAGCCCCGTTGGGGTTGGTCCCATTTTGTGGAAGGGCAAAAGCAAGACAGTTCACACAGCACAATCCTTGTTCATTTCCATTGTTGTTAAGAACAGAAGAATATAAGAAAAGCCAGATTGGATCAGACCGGAGGTCCATCCAGTCCAGCACTCTATGGACACAGTGCCAAACCAGCTGCCCACAGGATCCCTCAAGCAGGTTGGGTGCAAGGCCTCCTCCTGCACAAGAACCTCAGCAACTGGTGTATGCAGACATGCCATCTCTGGTGAAGGAGGACGCATGTAGCCATTAAGGCCAGTAGCCACTGATAGCCTCCTCCCCCATGAATCTCTCCAATCCCCCTTGAAAAGCCATCCAATTTGGCAACCTTCACCACTTCCTATGGTAGTAAATTCCACATTTCCTTCTGGTACTTGCATTGCTTGTCCAAGGGTTAGTCCATTTTCCCAAGAGATGCTTACATTTCAAATTTCATGGTCTGAGGAACAAAGCCTAGAAAGAATGAAACAGAGCAATTCACAAGGGTAGAAAAGCATGGATCAATTGACTGGTTCTGACAACAGGATAGCTCACATTCAGGCATTGAATAATGGCTGTCATTAAACCATGAGTTCTTGTTGACCGGTGGCTTGTGTTGAACCCAGCTGAGATAATAAACCATGGCTTGCCTTGGTGAGTTGTTCATGGCTAACAAGCCATGGCTTGCTAGTGGAGCTAGGTTCAGACAACACAATAATCCATGGTCAACAACAACTCCTTGAGAAAGAAAAGAGAAAAAAATATAAAGCATATATTTCAGGATAAATGGTGTACGAATATGCATATTCCTGTTTATTCATTATCGTGTTATTATTTTAATACTTTGGCATGTAAATGAGACATTTGGTTAGCTCCAACACTGCATGTATTACTAAACAATAAACAGATAAACATTTTGCAGAAAAGGAGAGGTTCAAACAAAATGTGATTTTAAAAAGAATTGCAGGATGATGTAAGAACAGGACGGTATGGACTTACTGATGGGTTTGTGCAAAACCAGCCCAACCTGGAAACTGAGTGACTTAGGCAACCTTAGTCCAGGAGTCCAGATAGCCTTTGAAAAGTCCTCCATGCGGTTCTGTTGTGAGGGTCAAGGGACCCTCAGTGGGCTGCCTCCTTCAGGGGGGTCTACCTTTCCACAGCCATGGCCACCAGCTGCTCTTGTTCTGCACCCTCTTTCCCACCACTGCTCTGGCTTGCTTGCTGAGCAAGGAGCCAGAGCGCAAACCAGCCATGCTCCTTCCTGCTCCTCCTTCTCAACTGAGCCACTGCTAGAGGCAAATGAATAAGCATGATGTGCAAATCAACAAAGCTCAAGCTCTCTAAAGTTCTCCAAATTCCATCTCAAAGCTCATTCCAACTGGAGCCCCTAAGCATTGTGAGCATATTTCCACGCCTCTTTTTCCAAATTGGATTGATTTGGAAAATGGATTGTAATCCATCGATGAACAGATTGTGTCCATCCTTAAGATGCATACAGTCTTCTCCCATGGTTTAAAATATATTTGTTGTCATGAGCTAGTTCCATCATTCCTTTTCCTCCGGCTCCAAAACTCATGACAGCCCTTTTCAATGCAGATTTATACTGAAACTTCACAGCTAACAAGGCAGTCTAACTCTAAATAGCCTTCTGTCGAGCTAAAAGGATATGTCATCTTGACTAATGGGTTGGTATAGAAAGTAAATAAATACATAAATACATAAATAAATGCCAAAAGTTGTATCCAAATTGGAAACTTCTCTTCTGCTCCTGTCTTTCAAGAACTCTGCTAGCTCCACCTTCAGGGTGGTTCTCACTGAGGGGAGAGTCAGATATGAGATCTACTAAGGCCATCCGATTGGGCAGCTTGTCTCTCCAGATGCTCACTCTTCCAACTGGATCAAGAACTAGGTCTTGCATCCTCATGAAAACCTTCCCATCCCTTCCAAAACAGACCTGGGAAAATGCAGGAAGGGACCTTGAAGAAGCGTCAAATTTCCTGCCCCACTTGCTCAGAATCCAGTTATGCATCACCCCACACCATTTGCAAAGAGCAAGTGCTCGGCCCACTCCCTACATTTGTATGCATGTTTGCAATCATTCACATGTTTCATGTCTGTTCTCAAATCTGCACATGCTGTCAAATGTACTTTAGGATCTGTCATTCAGGCTGCAAGCTCAGAAATGCACAGACTTTGACTGCAGATTGTGAGTCCCTGATCAATCCATAAAGTGTGACCTGATAAATCCTGATGGAAACCAAATTGACACAAATTTGTCATAGATTTCCCTGACAAGTAGACCGTAAGGGTGCAGATCAGAAGCAACTTCAGGGGGTTCTTGTCAATAGGCCTAACCCTTGTGTTCCTGTACTGTCCTCTCCCGTCTCTCTGCAGCCCATTGCAGGTTTTGGAGCATAATTTGTGTGTGAGCTTTAGAGAATGGCAAGCAAAGTTCTCTGGCAACTGCAGCAACCCTTGGGAAAACTCTATCCCATGAGCTGCTCAGGCCTCACTCCCTGGCATGATGCAATGAGCGATATTGGCAATGGCCAAACTTCCCTCCTCTGTTCCCCACATTCACTGTCACAGGTGTGCACACTGGTTGCTGGATGAGGGGGAAAGACAGGGAGATGGCACACTGGGGGTCGATGTGGAGGAACTTTGAGGACCAGGAAGGCTGGCAAGCAGCCAGTGGCTCAGATGGGCTCAGGAAAATTGTTTGACTTCTTGCCTGTTTGTACATGGAAGAGGTTGGGTAATTAGTGCACATGACTTTATAATTTTTACTGGGTAACTGTGCAAGACAAGATGTACCCTGACTGCTCCATCACCACCACATGCGCTGGAACTTGGAGGTTTGCTCCCTCTCTGCCACCCTTCTGCCAGCAAGCAAAGGCTGCTTTTCAGAAGGTATTTGGTGTCTAAGAGCATCCTTGATGCTGGGTGCCTTTATTTTATTAAATTTTTATTCCGTAATTGTTATTTTATTGTATTTTAATGAGTTGTCTTGCTGCTTTAATCTATTTTAATTGTGCTTGTAAGTGTTTTGGTAGGAAGGCAAGGTATAGATCCAATGAGCAAACAGTCTTAGCAATAATGCCATTTTTAAAAATCTAGTTAACATTAAAACTTGGATCTTGTTGTTGTTCTTCAGGTCAACACATGGAGAGAGAAGGGAAGCAGGGTGAGAAATTTCTAGGAAATGTTTTGTATGTCCTCTAGCTTCCTGTAGCAAACATATATCCTGTGCCTTTACAAGAAACTAGTGCTTGCCTCCAGAAAGTGAGAAATAAACATTTGTGAAGTTTTGCTATCAGCTCAATGGACCACGTAAAGGTTCTCTCTTCCTCTCTTCCAGTGCTGCTGTTTCATGTATATGGTGGCCGGGAACAATGTCATCTTTTCAGTAGTGGACTCCCATCTTGGGTGGGAGATGCATCCCTCCGCCCTTCAGTTGCTAGTCTTGAAGCAGATCCAGCCAGGAAATCTGGGAAAAGAAGAAAAAGATGCTATGTGTGTGCAAGCCAAGCCTAAACTTCTGACACTTGGCAATTCAGGGCTCAATCACAGAGCTCTTTCAAGCAGCCACAAAGAGCTCGCTCAGGATCTGCCTCTTCTTTGACCTCTTCCTCGTTTGTAAAAGAACCCCTGTGCTGCCCCCACAAAGGAAAGTGATGCTGTGAACATGCATCCCTTTTTCTGCAAGGAGAGACCCACAAAGAACAACACCCCATAGGAACTAATTACGGCTTTCATTCCAAGGTTGTCATGTGCTCCAGCCTTGACCCGCCTCTGGCTCAGAAGGCTCAGAGGGGCAGGACACCTCACCCAGTAGCCTGCACTCTGCTTCCCTGGCTTTGTCAGCTTCCTTGGACTCTGCAGTCATGCAATCCTCACACAGATGCACCGTGGTGTGCCTCTGCGCTGTGTCTCTACACCACAGTGGCTTCAGAAATAGACAATGGCCTCTAAAGATGCAGGCAACTGCTCAAACAACTCCTCCTTCAGACCTTCCTGCCTTCAGAAGGCCTCTGCATGTTGCTGAGACAGCACCTCTTCTTAAGTTCTGCTCATATTGCTACAGTGATCTGTCCAGGGTCCTGACAGCCTAGGCCTGGTCTGCTGGACATGACTCTGTCTTGCCCTTCAACTAAGTGCTGCTGCTTCAGATTGGGTCCCCTGGGAATCTTGAGCTGGGCCAGGCTCAACACCAGCATTATCTGCACACCCCTGCACACTAATACTGTGCAATACCCAGCAACAGAGTACGCAGGGGATGAGTATTTCTGCTACAAGTACTTGCCTACTAACGGAGGAGCATGAGGACATGAGGATTTGCCAATGGCTTTGTGGAAGAGTGGGGCTCCTTTTCTTGCAGTGTAGCATAACATTTTTAAATCTATATGCCCTAATGACTCAGGCAACCTATTCAGCTGTGATCTGTTTGGCAGGAATGGTGGTGTTGCAATCCAACACATTTGGAGTGTGCCATGTTGGGCAAGACAGACATCAGGGCAGAAGTGGAGGAGTCTTCAGGGCAAACCATGATGCCAGAGATTGTGGTGGTGGAAGGGTGTTTTTCCTGACCATTTGGCTACAGTCCTAAACACACTGACTACCCGTTTGGAGCTGCTGGAGGAGATGGTGGCTCCATGTCATGAGCCGAAGTCTTGCACCAGAACTGGCACCAGCAGGAAATTCATCTCTACCTGGAAAATGATTTCACTGGAGCTGGGAAGGCAATGATGCTTGTTCTATATTCCTGAACTGTGCCTGTTTTTAAATCCTTCAGTGACTCATCCCAAGCTTGATCGTGCTGCTACTGTGCTTGTTTGTGCTGCCAGCCACAAAAATGTTGATCAAATCAAAGATTTCTTCTTTAAAAGGAAACTAATAATAATCTGGCAGCATGTTTTGAACAGACCCTCTGGAAATGGTGAGTCATCAGAGAGCAAACATTTCCACTGCCCCTTTTATTTATTTGCTTGGATTTTGTTTATTTGCAACACTGGCGTTCCTGCACTTGGTCTTTCCCCTCCAACTCCATCACCATCATCAATATTCATGTAACTATTTTGCATTGATATCCCGCATTTTATCTTCTTCTGAGGAACCCAAGATGGCCATTCCATTTTAATCCAAACAACAGTGAGCTTCACGACTGAGCAGGGACTAGAACCCTGATCTCCCAGGTCCCCACTCTAGCACACCACACTGGCTCTCCCCTTCCATATTGTAAGCTCCTTGGGGCAAGCTCTCATCTTTCCCTTACTGAAAAGTTCCACATTTGTAGTGCTGCATATCACAAACAGGAAGCCCTGAAGTTGTGCCGAACAACAGCTCCCATCACTGCCAGCCAGCATGTGGCAGTTATCCGACAGCTCAGTGCATGAGGGAAGGCTGCCTTAGAGGAGCAGGACTTGCCGGGACACGTGCACCAAGTCCATAGGAATGTGCCGGGCTTGCGACCAGGGTGGGACTTCAGGCACCGTCTGGTGACGAGCAGGTGTTTGGCTGAGCAGGAATCAGCTTCTCCTCTGAAAGGCTCCCCTGCCCAATGCACCTAACTGGGAAGCAGCGCTCTCCAGCTTGGCCAGTTCAAGGGCTCTTCAGAACACTCTGAGCGCAGCACCTGGGAGGGACGCGGCTGGAGAGAGACGACCGGAGCCGATCTGTATGCAGCGCGAGTCTCTGCTCCCATTGACGGCCCTGCTACAACATACAAGTCTGATTACCAGGAATGGGTTTGGAGCCGCTGCTTTCACATGACAGATTCTGCAAAACCAGCCAAGGTTACCCTGCGGGTGATGGCATCGCAGCTGGAGAAGGGCCATACCCATGTAAATAGCAAATCCACTTCCTTCCTTGCTTCCTTCCTTGCTTCCTTCCTTGCTTCCTTCCTTGCTTCCTTCCTTCCTTCCTTCCTTCCTTCCTTCCTTCCTTCCTTCCTTCCTTCCTTCCTTCCTCCCTATTCGTGTATTTATTTTGTAATTTAACAGCAGTTTCAACTTACCCAGAGATGGAAGGAGATGCAAAGTGTTCCAGCTTCAAGGAGGGTCCCCAGTTGCCTTGCCGAGATCGGCGACTTGCAGGAAATTAAAATGTAAACGAGCCCATCTCAGCATCCAGCTACGATGCTGAGGATGCTGAACATCAAGCGGGAGAGTGAGGCGCATTCCTCTATTGACACATCCGTTCTAACAGAGCATCATCTGGGCAAATGATGAGCTCTGAAGAGAAAGACACTTGTCAGCCCAGTCTGCAACCCACTTAAAGTGATCTAGCCCACCGATCCCGCAGGGCCTCAGGATGTGTCATACGGCTCAATCCAGGGCTTAAACTGGGTTAAGGTTTGGGAGAGGGGAAAAGAGGAGAGAGACGCATTGCACTTCCAAGGCCCAGTATTTCAGGGTACTCCACATTCTGCAGGATTTTCTGTACTATCTGGAGCCCAAGGTTGGACGTACTTCACCCTGAATATCTACCACTTTTGCATTTCCGCATTAGATGCAAACTGGTCATTTTTCATAGAACAGGAACGGGGAACCAAGGCTAAGCTCTGCCCTTCTGCATTCCAATCCAGCTCTTTGGGGTTCCTGGGAAAGCCATGCCACGTCCTTCAACCACTGATGGATTCTCTTCCTTCCCTCCAAAAGGTTGACATGCTACTCCCAAAGCTGAAATGTAATTTGGCCCTTGACTTAAAAGGTCCCCCATCCCTTTTAGATGCTCCTGGCATAATTGGGCTGGATTCCCCCAGACCATGTGCCAAAGCAGTGTCTGCTCACAAAATTATCTAGAGCTCTCATTTTCCTCACTCCCTCCGTATTTGATCAGTCTCATCACAAGGGTTTCGCTGTTATCCTTCTCGGGGAAGATTGACGAGCTGATGCATGTTCATGTTTTGGCAGGCAACTTTTCATAACTTGCCATTCGGCAGAGAAGTAGAAAAGGAAAAATAAACTTTTTAGGGGACTTTTCTTCAAACAGTGAAGTATGTGAAGGCTTCACCTTAGAAGCACCTTTCTTGGTCATTGGGAAAGCATGAAGCTATTTAACAGAACAAAAAACACAAAAAAGATATCTGTGAGCGTCATGTGCTTATGCCTTTACATAAGGAAAACAAAAAGAGCCATTTTTCATTTTTCTGAGTTCTGCTATAATGACCAGAGGGATTCAAGCCTTATTCCCCAACCTGTTGCCCTCCAGCTGCGTGGGACTTCAGCTTCATTAACCCAACCAATATGGCCAATGATCAGGAATACTGGGAGTTCCAGACCAAAACATTGAAAGGACTCAAGGGAAAGACAGGCTGGGTTAAAGGAAAATTGTCCCTAATATGCACTCTTCTAAGGGTGGAGAAGTGGAGGAGCAAACTTCCCATCAGTGTGTTTCTGGAGTTATTCTGAGAGACAGTGTGGTATAGTAGTCAGAGCGCTGGACTTGGACATGAGAGGTCCCACTTCTAGTCTCCACTAGGCCATGAAGTTCACTGGGTGATGATGGCCCAGTCCCTGAATCTTAGCCTAACCTACCTCATGAAGGGATTTTGTGGGTGCTGCTCCTTGCCCACCCTTACATAAAGGTAAAGGTTTCCCCTTGACATTAAGTCCAGTCATGCCTGCCTCTAGGGGGTGGTGCTCATCTCCGTTTCCTGGCCGAGGGAGCCAGCGTTTGTCCACAGACGATCTCCGTGGTCATGTGGCTGGCATGACTAAACACCAAAGTGCACGGAACGCTGTTACCTGCCCACCGAAGTGGTACCTTTTTATCCACTTGCATTTGCGTGCTTTCGAACTGCAAGGTTGGCAGGAGCTGGGACGGAGCACAGGAGCTCACCCCGTGTGCAGATTCGAACCGGCGACCTTTCGATCAACCAGCCCAGCAGCACAGCGGTTTAAACCACTGCGCCACCTGCAGTCCCTTGCCCACCCTTCAAACAATGCTAATGGGGAATCAGGAGCTGAGGAAGAGCACAGAGACAGTTTGCAGGGCTGATGCCCTGGAGAGTCATTTCAAGAGCTGCAAGAGGTTTTTTTAGCCGCAGGGTTCCCACTTACAGTCAGACAACAGCAGACATGGGGGGCGGGATGTGCATGGTGCAATCTACATATATAGATGCATGTGTTTAAAGGAATCCCTGCAATTTAAGTAGAAGATGATGCATGTCATGCTGGTGGAGTGGACTGATCAGGGGACCAGGGGACTTGCTACTCCTGCCCTCCAGGGACCAACTGCAGACAGGCAGCTTCACTTCTCTGGGCCACTCCCTTCATGGGGTGTTTTGTCTTTAATGCAACTCCTTGGGAAAACATGCAAACAGAAAAAAAAATGTTTAAAACCCTCACTATTTTATTGTAGGTACTCACAAAGAAATACTGGGATGAGGGATGATTTTTTCATTCAAAAATTCCCATTTTTTCCACATGCCTTCACACCTCTGCTTTAAACCAGACATCAATTGGACAGTCCATCCAGTAGAGTCTTCCTCCCCATAGAGGACTGTCTGACTGTCAGAAGGCCACCCTATTCAGAAATGAGATTGCCCATATTGCGCAAGTACAGATTGTGTCATTGGGTTCGATGTTTTAACAGGAATGATGTAAGAGGCAGGGAGGGGGATGCATCCCATCCATCAGCCCTTCCGAGACACCATGTTGCAGGCACCCACCACATTTCTTGACTCCTGTAACCTTTCACCTTTGCTCCTGTTAAATGGATCTGGTGGGTGGGGGAAGGAGAGGGAGAGGAGAAAAGGCAAGGAAGGGCACTTAGTTTAATTAATATTTCTTGGCTTACGCAATCCATGAAAACAGGCAGGCTGACAAAGATGAATACCTTAAGAAATGTGCAAAACTTTCCTTCATTTGATCTTGGCTGCTTACCAAGCTTTCTCTTAAAGAGGAGGAGGAGGGGGAGTTCATACACAGAAAGGGGAAAAGAAGGAAAAGAGAAAATGATTGCAGAGAGTTAGGGAAGGAATGAAATTCAGCTTGGTGATGTGATAGCCCACACCTTGAGCATCTCAGACCAAAACAGCAGTTTTTGTACCTCTGTGGACAGCCATTATTTCTAGAACATTCCAAAATGGATCGACCAGCTTGAAAGAGTTGCATGTAGGAATGGGTAAAAATTTGGTTCTGTCCAAATTTTTATTCCACTGCGCCCAATTCACACCATCCTAACTTGTGCACAAACTGGGAAGTGCACAGATGCTGGACTCTGTGTATCTCAGAATTTGGCAATGCAGGTTGCAAATGCATGAAACACACTAAAAAAGAATGTATATGTCAGAGAAAAGTATATCCTCATTCTCCACTACATGCTGGTAGCAGGGGGAAATCACATGAAACAGGTCCTCACACTAGGAAAAATCCATACAAAACTGTAGATTAGAAAACATTTGCATGAAAATGTGTACATGATTTTTATTTGTTCACTTGTTTGTTTGCTTACTTTGGAAAGTGATGAAGAAGTAGCCTCAAATGAACTTCTGAGAAACTGAGCAAAACTAAACTGGACAGAGATGCCCATGTTTGATTATATATCATTTAGAAATCAAGCAAGAAGGCTGTGGTCCAGAAGCAACCCTTCTATCCTAAAATCATTTCAGTGCCAGGTTAAGATGTTGCTATAACATGAAAATGCTGGGCATGTGTAGCCCTGAGAAGAGAAGACTGAGTGGGGAGAAGGTAGCACCCTTCAGGTACTTGGAAGGTTCTCACAAAAAGAAGGCCATGATCGCTCCTCAATCATCCTGGAGTGCAGGATACGGAATACTGGACTCAAGTTAGAGGAAGCCAGGTCCCAGCTGAACATCAGGGAGAACGTCCTGAGCATGGGAGCAGTATGGAAATAGAACCAACTACCCTGAGGGGCTGTGGGCTCTCCCACACCAGAGGCATTCAAGATGCACAGCCATCTGAGAGGAATGGCTTAACTTGGAGTCCTGCACAAAGCAGGGGCTGGACCTGATGGCCTTCCTGGCCCCTTCCAACTCTACTATTCTATGATTTTGCAGAAAACTGCAAAGGTGGGGCTCCACATCCATTACAGCTTATATTTTAGCTTTGTGTGGAGCTATCCATGGTGCTGAACTCCAAGCAAGCCCATGGTTTTTATGGGAGCTATCCATGGTCCTGAACTCCAAGCAAGCAAGTACACACACACACACAATTTTTATGGGAGCTATCCATGATTCTGAATGCCATTTGAAAGACAGCACTATGGATAGCTCCTTTAAAGTTCAAAATAAAAGCTGCAAGGGATGAAGAGCTCCCTTAGCATAGGAGTCACCAGCCAGCCCTGCCCAGGTCTCTTCACCAATTCCTAGAAGCCAGTGCCATTTGGAGCACAACTGCTCAAACAAGCAGTTGATGGAAACTTGGGATTTTAACCAGCCAGTTGCTGCTACTGTGTTCAGTGCTTTTGTTTGTGTGCTTTTGCTTTTTGCGGCTCTGTTTTTAATTGTGTTCTAATTCACATTATGTCTTTATTAAAGGACTATTTTTAATCTGTCATTTGTTCATACTAGTCACCTTCAGTGCAATTCTTGGCAGGGATGGGCATGTCGTAAATTTATATATGCAATAAAAATGTAAGTGCGTTACCAATAAAATGAAGAAATCGAAGAAGAGCTGCCACTTGTCTGTTGTCTCAAGGGTCGTGGGGAGAAGCATCCATTGACCAGAGAAGTTGTAAACTTAGGAAGAAGGGGCTGCAGGATGCAAGCTGTCAAGTTGGACCCCCACCCAGGTTCTACATTTTGTTCAAGACCAAGAGTACAAAAAATCAGGCCCCTTGGACCAAATATATCATCCTCTGGGGTTGAGCAAATGACCACACCCCCTTCCCTAGTCCTGCCCTCTTTCCCCATCAACCAATTGCTGGATGGTTTCCTGGCTTTTTGTGTCCACGCTCCCAAATTAGGCTGGTAGTTTGAGTATTTTGTTCCTGGCCCTTGCACCTTCTTTCCTGCCCAACATAGAACAAGATATCCAGCACCAGTGGCTGGTGAGAATGATGCAAGAAAATGATGTAAGAATGATGCCATTTGGATCCAAGCCAGCAGAAAGAAATAGTAGGTTTGGCGAGTGTCAAGTTTTCTGCATCCTAGCAAAGCTAAAATTCTTAGAATTGAGACCAAGGAGATCCCATGATTAATACCCCAGTGTTTTTCACACAGGTTGTGGCAGATCAAGCTATGCAAAAGCACATGTTAAGAATTATTCTTTCCCTTCTGCTACACGCCCAGCACACACTTCCCTTGGGTGGTGCTCCTGCCTGTGTCAAGATGTGCCTGCTGAACCCTTGTATCTATGGTTCTTCAATGATCACATGATCTGAAGAGCTTCAAAGCGCTCGTTTGCACATCTTGAAAATGGGGTTCATGCCCCCCGCCCCCCATAGCCTGAAAGATGCAAACGCTGAGTGTTCTGCAAAGCACACCATCCCAAAGCTCATTAGACGCACCGGGGATTTGTAAATAATTGAAACATTTGTAAATTTACTCTCTGGGTTCGCCTTTTAGTCTCTTCAGACTCCTCAAAGCATTCCTCTTCTATGCAGCAAAGAAAGGGCCTGCAGCATGATAAGCCATTTAAAAAGAGGGGGAAATCTAGCTGCAGATACAGCCAGATAATAAGCATGGAAATTTGTGTGCACGCAGACACAACACACACAAAGCACCTTGGATTTCAATAAAGCTTCACTCCAAGGAAGTGTGTTTATAATTGCAGGCAAATCACGGGAGAGATTCTGCAATCAAGACTCTTGTAAAATATCAGGTTTATTCGTTTGCCTTGTTATTTGTACACAGATAAAAATAAAACAGAGAGCTGTGGCTATGAAGCATTATCAAAATGCTAATAATAATAATAATAATAATAATAATAATAATAATACCACCCCCTTTTATTCATTCATTCATTCACAATATTTTTACCCCATCCTTTACAAACATCCCAGGATGGCTTACAACATAAATAAATCATAACAATAAATAAATACAACAAATCCAAGAAAACACACAATTCTCCTCCCCACCACCACCACCACCACCACAATGCCATCCTCACAACAACCCTGTGAGGTAGGCTAGGCTGGGAGTCAGTGGCTGACCCAACTATATTAGTACAGTTATTGCAGTTACGTCCCACATTCTTCCTCTTTTGCTAGCACAGAAAATCCATCAAGGAAGGAAAGAGGGAATAGCTGCACAAGGCCTTCCAAATGACAGGGCTAAGAGTCACCCATCTGGAAGCACAGGGACACTCAGTGACAGCTGCATGGACTTTATGAAGTTTTACACTTTTCCCCCCCTTCCCCTTCCCCTTCCCCTTCCCCTTCCCCTTTTTTGCACCCATTTGCAGAATGGCTGGGTGGAAGGGGAGCGTGTGCAGGAGGGAAGGAACGCAGGAAGCAAACCACTACTTTTTCAGCTTTTCAGCCAGGGAAGCTAATCACTTCATTTCTGAGTCACTCCAGGGAACGCCTGGAGTTCACCCATCTCTCACTGGCACCCATTTTGCCTTTGGGGAACGCATTTTGAAAACGTTGTTGCTCGCTGCACGGCACAGATGTGCCTTGATTGTAAAAGCATGCACGTAGACTCCAAAGGCCTCCTTGGGCCCACCTTGCTCAGGGGCTGCTGTCTCTAGACTGATGCCCTCCAGATGGCCTGCAACTCCTGTTGTCCCCCAGACAGCTGTCTTAGTCCAACAAATATGAAGCCTACAAGGTTGGAGAAAGCTAATCACAGCCCTCTGCTTGAATTGCTGTCAGCAAGCAGCCCTCTGCAGGGTGACCGCTGTTTGAGGGGTTTCCTCTTCCAAATGCAATCTACAGTTACAGAAGAACCCCTAGAAGGGGTGGCTGAAGAGTCCTTGAAGTTGCCCAAACATAATTTGCACCTGGGCACCAGAGGGAGTGAGGCACACAGCTCACCCCATCCAGTCTTCTCCACTGGAGTGAGAGCTGTTATATTTCTATGTGGGTTACGGTCAGTGCTTTTTTTGTAAAAAAAAAAAAACTCACGTCTTGGGGTCACACTTTTACACTAAAAAAGATTTTCAATTTACCAACTTTTCTTGAAATAAAGAACTTATTTACCTTTTGCACGTAGCCAGTCTCTCTACACATACATAAACCTAATGGTCGCCGCCGGCAGTAAGCACTCAGCGCGCGACCACACGACCGATCCCAAGCCGAGCAGCATCCCAAGCTGAGCAGCACCCTCACAAGCAGCGCCGACACACAAGCAGCCCGCGGCCACTATGTTAATGATTTTTGCCAGCGACCTGCTACACCCAACAGGGTGATTCACAATCACTTGGAAAAATCCATCAAAAAATGGTGCCGGAACACTGTTCAGGTGCGTTCTATGACAAAAAAAGCCCTTGTTATGGTAATGATTTCTAAGGTTGCACCTGTATTTGTGCTCACAAAGGCAAGTGTGATGCAAATCCATATCCTGTTTTGCCCTCTCTTTTTGTTGATGAATTGCCTCTTTTGGGGGAATGCGTACAGGAAACCCTACTACCTGCTCATATAGCTCTTCTCTGGGCAGCAAGTGTTGCTAAATCTGTTGGAGCTGGACCTACACCTTCAGAATCTCTGAGGCTGGCATCAGCACCTGGCATCCTTGCGCACTTGCCAAGGTCCCAACCCCTTGGCAAGACTCTCTACTGAGACCTGGCCTGGACCATCCTTTCAAAAAATCCCTTGCCTGGAGCTCTGGGCATCATCAAACAGCTGAATCTGGCGGCCATCTTTATTGTCCACAATGCCCTTATATAAGATCATTCTGGGGCATTGTGGGAAATAATCTAATATCATTCTGCAGGAGTACTCTGGGCGCCCCCATGGCCAGTAAGCCCAGGACCCCTGACAAAAAGACACACTGTCCATCAGGCCTTCAAAATTCAGTCTGGCCCCAATAAGCTCTATCACATCCATTAAACTTTCTGTTTAGGGGAAACTGTTTAATCAGCTCAAGCCAGTGCCACAAAGCGAATAGAAGGTGCCTTATGGGGAAGCAACGCCAGTGAGCCAAGCTGCTGGTTCTTGTGTAAGAACAGATGTGAGGAGACCTGTGCTTCAGAACAATAAATGCAGTGGGCAAGAACCGAGGTTAAGGTGCAAAAATAAGCACAATTAAAAGAGTTAAAAATGCAAACACTGAAAACATAGTATCCAAAATGTGTCAGAAGATACAGAATAAAATAGAATTGTAAAAATCTAAAGACTCTGATGCTAAAATATTATAGCATGCTGTGTGTGTGTGTGTGTGTGTGCGTGTGCGTGCATGTGCATGCGCACACACGCACACCTGGACTCTTAAATATCTGGCAAAATACTAGGAATTCTTTCATTTGAGATCCCTGAGAGTCAGCACACACCGAGAGATGCAAAACTACAATTCCCAGGGCTGCCAGGGAAAAGTGAATTCCTATTAAACCAGCTGATTCTGTAATGTGGGTAAGACCTGATAGCAGACGTGTGGTTGGTTTATTCATCGTTTTAATGCGGTGCAGGTAGACCCCCTATTGTTCCTTATTCAAGGAAGGTGCACCTTAGGATAGTTGCGATCCTAACATGTACTTCCTTAAGAGGAAGCTCACTAAAAGTAAAGGCACTTACTTTTGAATGAACACACTTGCAGCTGTGCCGCTAGATAAGGGACAAAGCCACTATGCACTGGCCGCTACTGCTACTTTGTTCTGATGGGTTCCTTGGCAGAAAATGCTGGCTTCTAAAACTCAGTGCTCACTCTGTCTAACTCACTTGGACCCTGGCATTCATTATTCTGTTTGGGATCTTATGGAATTCATTAGCTAGCTTTAAAAAAGATAACCTATTGATGCTTTTCCACACGATCATTAAGAGCGATGCCTCCGTATTCAGGAGAGTTATAGCTTGCATAATAGAATGTTGGGGATAATCCAATACAGGGATCAGATGGATGTGAAAGAAAAAGGTAATCATCCCTATTTAATCAATGTTTGTCCTACTTAGAGCAGACACACTGAAATGAATGGGACTTAGGTCAGACCAGCCTTGGATACATGCCAGAAAAATTCAAACATCCTTCACACAGCAGACGGTAAATAGCATCAGACCCTTGGTCCGATCCAGAGGGACTTGGCTTATGCCCCTATGATCCAGCACAACCATTCCTGAAGAGAAGGGAGGGAAGCAGGTGAAACAGATGACTATGAAAGAGAGCAGACAGTATGACGGCCAAGCCAGGGAAATGCCATGCAGTGCAGTGAGTGTTGGACCAGTTTCTGGAGGGAAAGATTATCTGTGGCTACTAGACCTGATTGTGTGTCTGCTACCTCCAGATCAGAGGCCATGTGCCTGTGCACTCCAGTTGCTGGGGAACATGGGTGGGAGGGTGGTGTCACACTTACATTCAATTTGGGAGTTTCCAGCTGGCAGATGCATGGCCATTCTGTGACCTGCATGCTGGGCAAGACAGGCCTTCTGGTCTGATCTAGCAGATCTGGCTTTTCTTATCTTCTTGTGTGCAAGTCTAGCATCCAGACTTCAGCCCTGTTTCTTGGTCCTGCTGACAGCCTGATCCTATTTTATGATCAGCAGAATGAATTGTCACTAGCAGTAAGAGAGAAATGATCTCATCAGTTCAGATGATGTCATCAGGGAAGAAAGATCACTGCCAGTGTTCAGAAAATGAGAAGGAGGTAGATCCAGGCAGGCTGCACCGCGGATGGTTAGTCTGAGATTTCTCCAAATGTCCCCGGCATTGCTGCATCTTTTGGGATGACAGAAATGACCTTGCTGGTTGCCAGTGAATAATTCTAATTAAACTGAATGAGTGCCGCTCCTTGAGCTGCCAGAAACATTGACAATAAAATATGTTCATAAAAGTCAAATGAAAAAAATTGTTGGCGTGCCATTAAACACGAAGCACACACAGAACTGTTGCGAGTCCAAGCCTGTGATTCCTCCGTAGTAATCTGATCAGCACCCAAGAATCGCAAGATGTGCGGAGCCAGGAAATGCTGTGCCAGTGAACAACCATACCAAGAACTCCAGAAAGACAAGGTGTTCTGCAGGAATGACGTTCACACTGCAAAGGTGATGGTTTGCTGGCACCATCACCTCCCAGTGCAAAGTTCCATGCACAGAAGCCTTCACCTGGATCAGGATCAGAGCAGCGATTTGCAAGAAGGGTTCATTTGGATGATGCAGAATCAACGAACCACAGACTGGTAGAATTGGGACGGGCCAGAGACTTGAACTACAGCAGCCTTCCCCAACCAGGTGGCCTTCAGAGGTGTTTGGACCACGACTCCCAGAATTCCCATCCAGCTGGGCCATTGACTGGGAATTCTGGATGCTTCAGTCCAAACATGTCTGGAAGGCACAAGGTCAGGGAAGGCTGAACTACAGCCTGGTGCCACTGCCTCTCTGCCTGCCGCCGGAAAACCGGGGGCAGTGTTTTCATGCTCAATACCTACAGAAAAGCTGTTGCGTCTTTTGTTTTGCTGGAAGCCAGAGGCATCCCAAGGATACATCTGTGACCCGTTTTTATTTAGAAAGACACTTCTCTTTGCCATTCTTTTTAGACCGCTGCTTTCATCGCTGACCTGACTCAACCGATGAAATTCCCCCGAGCATGTTTAACCCTTAGTTTTCCACTCCTTTCTTTTATTCCACCAGGTTAGCAGTCACTTATCAAGTACCATTTTCCCATGTTTGATTTCGAAGCATGTGTGTGTGTGTGTGTGTGTCACTGTTGTGTTATTTTCTGGGCACAATTGCTGGTATCCCACTTTGCATTTATTTTATAATGCAGTGGAGCGAGAAACGCCCTAAATACATAGATACCAGTGCAAAACGAGCATTTCCCATTTGGCACCCATAGTGTCCACTCCCAGCATGGTGTCTGAATGTCATGGGTGTGGACGGAGGGAGGGAGACTCCTTTGCTCCAAACTGGCATGAGACGAGTCCTCCTGGATCAGACCAGGGGTCCATCGAGTCCCGCGCTCTGCTCACTTGGTGGCCAACCAGCTGTCTACGTGAAGCCCACAGGCAGGAGATGCATACAGAACACACTCCTGCCCATGTTCCCAGCAAATGGTGCACTCTTCCCGGATGCTCCACTCCCCCCACCCCAGTGTTGGAGAGAGGCAGCTGTGCTGCAGCCGTGGGTTTCCCATGCCGGTGGAGCAGGCTCCGTCCTCATTACGCTTTCTCTTACAGTGCCTGCGGCACTCAGCACCTGAGGTCACTCTTAGCGGGAGTGACCCATATTACACATTTCTTTTTCCCCGTTCCTTCAAAGTGGAGGTGATCTGTGTTTCCAACTGGAATCTAACCCAGCTGCAGGCAAAAAGCAGTATCAGCATTCCAAGTAGCTGTGGCAGCGGACTGCGGGGCCAGAGTTCAGTTCCCAGGACCATCCTGTTGTTTGCTCTGAACATTTAGTGCTTCTGACTTTAAAAATAAACTCCCTCTGAATGCAAGGAATGCTTTGTGTCAGTCCAGCCTCCCTGGGCTTTCTTTTTCACCTCTTCCCGAGGGCTTTTTAAATATGAATGTTTCTATGCATTAAAACCCACTGCTTGGATTGGTGCAGCTGAATGCCAATTCTTTGGGGCACAGAAATCTCTTGCCACCCTGATCCAGGGATTCCTTCCCTGCTGATCTGCAGAGAAGAGGCTGATGGTGTCGGCTCTTCTCCTGATTTGGCCTGGAGTTGGAAGCCAAGCAGATGGAGGGGAGAACAAAATATCTAGATGACTGAAACAGATGCTGGCCACAATCCAGGGTAAGATTTAAGCATGTTTAAGCCTTTTGAAATCAGTAGGCTTAAAGCATGCTCAACTCTGCTCTGGATTGTGGCCATTGTAATTAGCTGGAAGTACAGACTCCAGCACCAAGGTCCAAAATTCCTTGAAGCTCTTGGAGGCAAAGCAATTCAGGAATGATGTCGTGATCCAATCTTCTGGGAAGCCCTTCCTTACTCTTCATTTGTTTTAGAGAAAGCTTGCGGCCATAGACATTACCTGGGATACCATGGGATGCTACCTAAAACTAGCTTTATTCCCAGAGGTTGCAGAAATCTTTACAATGGTTCCTCTTTCCAAAGTCACTACAAAACACAATGTGTGTGTGTGGGGGGGGGGGGGTAGAAAGGCGGTGTGATTTGGGGAAGGAGGCAAGGGGAGGGGATTGTCAGAGTCTGAGCTGTTCTGGTAGCCAAAACCAGAGGCTCACCACTGTCTTCTCAGGATTGGTCACAAAGGCTGCTGGAGTTCTCAGTCTACTGATGAACACCAGCTGGGAGCCAGCTCCTCCCTCCAGGCCTGGCCTCAGCAACTCAGTCTTCCCGTAGCTGCAGCATCTGCACTTAGCCTGGCTGCTCCTGGTTCCTGCTCCTTCCCTGTTCCTGCCTTGCTCAGTTGCCTCAGCAGCTTGGGTCCTCCTGTTTGCTGCTGGGTCTGCATCCTGCCTCACCTTTCCTGCTCAGTTCCTGCTCTCCTGCCTTGCATGTTGCCTCAGCAGCTTGGGTCCTCCTGTTTGCTGCCGTGCTTCTCCTGCTTCCTGCCTCTCCATGTTGCCTCACGGTGTGCCTGCCCCTTGCCCTGTCTGTGTACCCTGCCGCATCATGTTGCCTCAGTACCGCAAGGCTTCCCACAAGCTGTGGTGCAGCTCATGCTTCTTGCCTGCTCCTTGCTGCATTTGCTTCCTGCCATGTTGTATCTCCTGCCTTGTTACCTGTGCAAGGTACCCTGCACCTCTGTCTGTTCCACTGCTTCTCCCCCTGCTTGTCCATGACCATGTCCGTGTTCTGTCCTCCTGCATTCCTCTGGTTCCTGACCTCATCCTGTACCGTGACTACGATTTGGACTTTCCACGAAACCTTGCTTTTGCACTTCCTGGACCTGTTGGCCTGATCCTGATCCTCTCTTGCTCTTGTCTTGCCTAGTCTAGTCTCTGGCCACCCACATCCCTGCCACAGACCCTGACAGGCTGGGATTCACATGAGCCTGACTTCTCTTCCTCATCTTTCCCTGTCTGATGGAAAGGGGAGACCTAGATAAGCCCATCTGGCTCAGATGAAGCTCAGTCATGTATTCTGAGCTATGAAAGGACCCACAGGTAATCAGCACAGGCAGGAAAACAGCACGAAGCTGCCATGACACTGCTGAAGCGAAGCTGCCATTATACACAAGCAGAGGAAGAAATGGACCCGGAGCTGCCACTTTCAGAGGCAGCCCTGCGGTTCAGATCAGTTCTCCTTTGGCCCTGAATGAGTAGAGAACAAGAGGAAAATTGAGAATCAGGCCCCCAATTCATTGCATGAGAAGTTAGATAAACAAAGACACCAGTCAGAGGAAGAGAAATAAAAGAATAGAAGTGAGCGATCTGTCACGGACCAGTTTAATTTTGAAAAATGAGCAGTCATCTGCAGAAAGATGGCACGGCGGCACGTGGAGAGGTTGGCAACAACAGATGGGATGAGATCAGCGTTATCTCCAACATGATGTTCAGGCCTCCTGGGTAGATTTCCGAAAGCAACCATGAGAGCAGTTCCATGTGGAAAGCTTCCCTCTCATCTATACAAGGATACCAGAACTCTTCTGGACATGGGACCTGAGCGCTATGGAAGAACCTCACCGTGGTGATGCACTGACATGAAGATCATCTTCAAAAGGCAGTCAGTCCCTGAGATTCAGATGTGATTCCCCATTCCTCTGGCAAGCCCATCAACACCCATCTATACAGGCCTTCCCCAAGTTGTTGCATAGAATGACAATTTCTATCATCCCAGTCCAGCTGACCGGTCATGGTGGGAGTCAAAGTCCAAAACATCTGTAGAACATTTGGTTGGGCAAGCCTGATTTATACAAAGCTACTGCTAATGAGGGACTGCAGGTGGCGCAGTGGTTTAAACCTGTGCTGCTGGGCTGGTGGATCGAAAGGTCGCCGGTTCAAATCTGCACACGGGGTGAGTTCCCATTGCTCTGTCCCAGCTCCTGCCAACCTTGCAGTTCGAAAGCATGCAAATGCAAGTAGATAAAAAGGTACCACTTCAGTGGGCAGGTAACAGCATTCCTGCACCTTGGTGTTTAGTCATGCCGGCCACATGACCACGGAGACCGTCTGCGGACAAACGCTGGCTCCCTCGACCAGGAAACGGAGATGAGCACCACCCCCGAGAGTCAGGCATGACTGGACATAACGTCAAGGCGAAACCTTTACCTTTACCTTTTACTGCTAATGAAGACAGAACTGTAAACAGATGGCCCATTCCTACAAAATGGGATGCAATTCAGGGGATGCATGATCTTTAACATTGTCCTTTTGGTCAAACATTTAGGTACTACCTCCAAATAAAACATACGAAGAACAGGGGCTGTGGCCCAGGGCTAGAACAACTGCACTACATGCAGAATATTCCAGATCCAGTCCCTGAAATCTCCAGATGGGAATGGAAAAATTCTTGCCTGAAACTGGAGAGCCAGCGCTGCCAATCAGTGTTGACAATACTGGCCTTGATGGACAGTGGTCTCAGTCCCCAAAGGTAGGAAGCTGTGTTATACCAGTGCTCATCTGGCCTGATATGAGCCGTCTGCCATGGCTAGTGGTGTCTTCCCAGGGCTGTCAGTCTGCCTGTCCAGCTGGTCAGAGGGACTCTTGCCCCATGGGTCATTGAGATGCAGCCCCAGGTCAGTTGGTGGCAGGGACTGACCTGGCAGAGCGCTGGGAGAGCAAGGGAAGGGCGCTGGACAGACAGCGTGCCAGCTGTGTCCACTTGCAAGCAGCTGCTCCGAGACACACAGGCTACTTGATGATAATCAATCATCTAATTTAAATTCTTTGTATTGTTGTTGTATAAATGCAGGGTAGGGTATAAATACAACATCAGAAATGTACACATGGATGTGCTCTACCACTAAGGCATGGTTCAAATTAATTTCGATTTCTAGGAATATGACTGTCAGATTCCACAGCTCTTTCTGGGCTGTATGGATCTCCAAGGCTTGCAAACCTTTCATCCTTATTATCATTGTAATTGTTGTCATTGTCATCGTCATCGTCATCGCCATCATCATTTCTGCAACCTTATGGCAAGTGCCTAAGGTTGTCCTAATGCCGGTCGGTCCCCAGAAATTGAGCTCCACATGCTGTGCAAGCCGCCACTCTCTCCTCCGTGCCACGTGCAGAAGCTTTCCTTGTGCTGCTGCACCTGTCGGGGAAGGTTGTGCACCCTCCGTTCTGGGAGCATCCGCAGACTCCCTTTCAGCTCAGCTTATCTTCCAAGACCCAGCCAAGCTTGAGAGGATGCCTGCACGTGCGAGAGGGAACATTCGCTGGGTTTCATCCCAGCCCTACTCAGGCCATTGGTCAATCAAGCCAGCTGTGGCCCGTGACCCAGTTTGAAAACTCCTCTTCAGACAAGTCAGACCTCTGGCAAGAAGGGTAGACTCTCCCCAGGCGGCGTGGTGGGCAGGGATGAAGTGGGAGCAAGTGGGGAGAAGGGGCTCATGCAATAAAGAGAAAGCGTGGGGATGCGGAGAGAGGGAGAGGGGGAGAGGAAGAGGAGGAGGAGCAGCAGCCCCCACCCATGTTTACCAGGGACCATCTCCTGCTGGCAAGTTGTCCCTATGGAAATGCAGCCATGAGCAGAACAAAGCTGCCCCAGCCAGCGTTGCCTACCTAGGGGGACCCAGCACGATTCCCACAGGCACGGTGTGCCCACAGGAACTTCTTTTGGTGCTGTCAGGATCCCGTCCTTTCCTGGGTTTTACTGTGTTTTCCTTTTCTGGGTTGGCATGGTGCAAAGCAAGGGCTTCCCTCCAGGGATCTCGTCATTTGGGTTCCAGAGAGTGATGCTGTGTTGTGCTCCCAACCCTGTGGGAGTTCAGGTCCCAGTGCTGCTCTGAACTTGGATTCTTGGGCAAATGACTTTTCTTTTGGTCTCTTCTGACCAGCCGTGCCTAGCATGTCAGCTGTTGTGTGAATGGGCAACCAGCACCTGTGGCAGCCAGTTTGTGCGAGCGCCCATAACATTTGCTCTGAATTCCCAGGGTGCTTGATGGCCCCAACAAGAATGGGGATCCCTGGTCCACCTTGCCTGGCAGTGGTTTTGTACAGTCCGTCATCAAAGATCCTTTGTACAGAGGATGCTTGAGATGCCACCTGGGACATTTAATGCATAAACTGAGGGACTGCTCAGACTTAACTGGGAGAGTCGTTGCATCCTTCAGAGTGAGGGTTTGATTGCAGAGAGTGGTACCCATGTGTACTGCTAGGAGCCATCCAGAAAGGATTCTGCAAAATGCTTGCATTCTAATATACCTCATCTTTCCATTTCTGCTACCAGAAGGCCTCTAGAGAGCTTTTGCATTTTATATTTATTAACCAGTGAAAAAATTGCTATTTGCTCATTGTTATTTGCTAATTCTATTTTGAAAGCCTTCCTTAAAAGTAAATATAAATTTCTCGCTTTGTGTGTTCTGTATATAACATCACCAGTAGAAACATGTGTTTCATATTATCTTTGCACCTCGAAATAGATTGGTCTTCAAAACCAAACTTAAACAACATAAATATATATATATATATATATATATATATATATATATTCTCATTCCAGTTTGGAAAATGGCATTGACGCCTTAGAAAAGATAACATTCCATCAGTCCTTGGGCCATAGACATCATTAGCTCCTGATGCTGACTTTCCTTGTAGAGACGCAAAGAAGTATATGATAAGTATTTGTATTCCAGCTGGAATACCACTGGGGTTTTGTGATACAGAGATTATTAAACAGACGATGTTCATTAAGACTGGGAGCATCTCCCTGGCTCCCACACTTCATTTTCCAGTTGCTGTTCTTGTGCGCCAAGCCCAGCTTATATGAAGGAATGTAAGGAAAAAGAGGAATTCTGCCATCGATTTCTCCCTTGGCCTACAGTGCTTTCTCTCTGTGCATCATCGAGGGCTGCAGGAGCCAGAAAGTGGCTTTTGCACAGACTCAGGCCTGATCTGTACGAGCAGCAGTGTGGAAGCTTCATGCCACAGTGAGGAAGAGCGACCTGGTGTGCACGCTCCATCTAATTCTTGTCCAGGTGTTAATGCTGAATGGGCATCTTGAAGAGCATCCTTTGCTTGCTCTTTCTTTTTGTGGTCCTTCAACTTTAAGAGAGCCCATCAAGTTACTTGAAGGCCCAAGGAAATCCAAGTTGGTACCAACAGGTGCAGGAAGCCAAGGTTGTCTAGGGTCTCCAGGCAATGTACCAACCACACACACCACTATATCAATGGGAGCAACCAATGAGCTGCCACAAAGGAAATCAGAACATGTGAAACATGGTGTTGGAGGCACCATGGGCCATCAGAAAGATGAACAAGCGGCTCCTGGATCAAATCAAACCAGAACTTGCCCCAGGAGAAAAAATGACAAAGGTGCTGATGGCACACTTTGGGCCCATCCTGAGAAGGTAAGACTCATTGGATGAGGCAGCCTTTCTCGGGAACATCAAAGGCAGAAGAAGGGGAAGGCCGATTATGAGATGGATCGATCCCATCAGGGAAGTCACAGCCTTGAGACTGCAAGAGCTGAGCAGGGCTGTCCAGGACAGGACTTTGAGAGGGTGCTCATCCAGAGAGTGGCCATATGTTGGAGATGACTTGGCAGCACGTGGCAGCTGCAGCAGTGACCAGCAGGAGTGCACCAAGCTGGATGCTGCAAAAGAGCTCCCTCTCCCTGGCTCACTGCCATGGACACGACCGCGCTTGGTCCCTTCCAGCCTCAATTATAAGAAAGGAGGGGTTTAGAAATCTCAACGGCTCTCCCTAGATTTCCTCAGGGTTCACCATCTCCTTTCCTTTTGGACCACTAGGGAGCTCTTAATCTGATCTTCCTTGCCTGGCTATTATTACATTTGTATCACACCTTTGTTTTCCTTTGGGAGAAGATAAAGCAGCTTACATGGTCAGTCTCCTCTCCATTTTATCTTCAGCAGCAACCCTGTTAGACTGAGAGTCAATGAGACTCCCAAAGCCACTTAATGAGCTTCATGGCTGGCTGGGGACTAGAACCCGGATTTTCCAAGTCCTAGTCTAACACTTTAGACACTATGTGCCACTGAACAATAAGCCACAAACCTGATAGGAAGACAATCTTCTGGCAGAAAATAGCTGGCTTTTTCACAGTGGAGGAACTGCGGGGAACAAAGGCAGCCCTCCCTGCCATCTCAAACTGCCTCCTAGCCCCCTCGTTTGTGTCTGTGCTGCTGGGGCACATGGGCCATGCCTGGCCAATAGTTGGCCCGCAGGAAGGGGGTTAGGAGATCACAGGCATGCTGCCCCCAAGTCCCAGCTGAACCGGAGCTCTGACGTTCCACATGCGCCCCTGCTGACCTTTGCCTGCTGCTTCTCCTGCTCCCGAGTCACAAGGCATTGGTGGGAACCGTGGCATGCGCTTATGCATTTCCTCCAGGCACGCGTCACGGAGGAGAGACGTCATCAGCATCACGCCCAGCGGTGTTTGCAGCCTCCCTGGTGACACAAGCCGTCTGCACGGGCAGCGGCTCTCAGTTATTTCAACACCAGCTGCCTGGGCCCAGTGTGAAGACAGACCCATGGAGACATGAGGAGGGGAGGTGGGCACTTGGGGTCGGGCCCAAATGCCTCTTCCTTGGGGGGTGGGGGACACACACAGAAACCCATCAGCAAAGCAGACAGCTGCATCTCCAAGTGAGCAGAACGTGGGGGTGGAGAGAGAGAGAGAGAAGGCAACTGTCAAAACCTGTTACAGGACAACATCCCCAAATGGGGACAGTCTTTGGGTTTTGATAGCTGGCTGCGTCTTGCTTGGTTGTCACTGGAAGCCTCGTGGCGAATGGGGTGGGCCAAAACCCTAATAGACAAATACGTCTTGCTCTGTGTGGCATATTGTGGGGCTGTGGCCTTTTTTTGGCCTCAGACTGCAGGCACGATTCTGTGCATGTTGAGACAGAAACGAAATCCTGAAAAAAGCTGGCTGCAGCGTGTGGGAATTATGGAAGCTCTTCCGTGAAAACATGCCTAGGGTCGCTCCCTTGGAAATCAGAAGGGCAGAGGGTGGGGGCCTTAGACATCCATGTGGGTGATTTCAGACGTGCAGCACACAATGCACATCTCTACGTGCTCCCACAACTGCCATGCATCTTCTATAAAGGTTTCCACACTCCTGAGGGCAAAGCAGCAAGAAGATCAGCTTGCTTATCAAGATCAAGCAACAACATTGAAGCTGCTTCTCAACTGGGTGGTGTTTGGGGGGGGGCGGGGGGAGAGAGCTGTGCTGTGGAGTCCTGAACTTTGCCCCCAAGATCCAACCCTCCTTGCACCATTTTTCAGGGACCCACTGTCCTTAGCTCTGCTTCCTCCTCCCAGCTGAAGGCAATGTTTTCTTTACTTGCCGGCTTGTCTGCATGTTCATTTGGTGCATTCCCTGAGTGGTGTTTGAAGCCTTCCGAGAGTGAAATGAGTCCCTGCTGGGAGTGGTCCTTCTTCATTGGCTGCTGTGTCACCTTGGAGAAGTGCTCACCTTGGTGCCACAGTCTTTCCTTCCCATGCAGAGAGTCCTGGTTCTTGCATCTCTCAGCTTTGCACCCTCCAATCAAAAGAAGGCAAAGATGGTCTCCACTATCAGGAATGAGAAAGGAACCCCTGAAAAAGGCCTTGGGAGAATCAGAGTGCATATGATTATCACAACACAGTTTTATCCCACATTTTTGCTCTGACGTGGAACCCAAAGCAGCTTACGCATCTCTTGTTTTCTCCATCTTTTCTGCAGCACTACAGCTTTGTGTAATAGGCTGGGCTGAGAGACTGGCCTAAAGTCACCCTGTGAACCTCATGATGAGGGAGGACTCAAACCAAGATCTCCTGAGCCCCAGTCCAACGCTGCTACCACTGTGCCACACTGACTTAATAGGCTCCCACACTTGTAGGACCATGGGGCTTGACATGCAGCTCTTGATGCTGAACCCTGTAAAGAGCCCGGGGAAGGCAGTTTAATGCAACTGATCTGTGAGAAAGCTTTGTTCCACCTGTGCCACAGCTGCCTTGACTGTGAATTCTCCACGCACTCCAAACAGGACCGAAGGCTTGCAGTGAAAACAACCTAACACTCCCCAGGTGTCTATCCAGGACCTGTTACCACAGGTTAACCCTGAAGAAGTGCTTTAATACACCCATATCATAGAAGAAGCCCCGAACAAGGTGCCCTGTGGGGCCGGAGTCCATCCATGCCTCAAGGCTTAGTGTTCAGGGAGAGGAGAAAGACATGCCAAAGGGCCCCACTCCGATCTGCCATCTTTCATACATTTAATCACTGAGTGACACATCCCTGTTCCGAAATGCAAACCAGGAGGCGCGCTTCATTCCTTTACCTGAAAAGAGGCATTGTGCCAGTGCGAGTGCTGATTATCCACCCGCGGAGAAGCCCACCACCCACTGTTCTGCATGAATCACTCGGCGCTTTGCAGCTCCGTTCAGAGAGCCCACCCTTGTCATACCCCCACAGAAAGCCCCCAGGCACAGGCAGCGTGGGATCTGCCTCGACAAACTGCAGGTGCAGCGGTTCTCATCTTCACCAGGAGCAGAGCTTTGGGGAAACAAATGAGTCTGGATGGCCCGTTCAAGGTGCAGCCGTCCCCAAATCCTTTGCAGGGATCCAAGGGATTCCAAATCAACGGGGATCGCTCACCCTCAGCCCAGCTATTTTAAGGCTAAGCTCAGAGGCAACTGGGGAGTTTCGCAGAGGACAGGTGGCAAGTGCATAATCCTCCTTGCTAAGTGGCTAGTCCTCATGCCTCGACCCTGCGAACCCCAGGTGCACTACACCGCTGGGTGCAACAGCATCGCGAGCTAGCTGTCCAAAGCAGTGCTCTGCTTCTCCTTTTTGCACTCCAGCAGACTCACATGAAGCTTCAGAAGCACTGTCCTTTTATTAAAGCTTTGCAGCTTACATAGAAACTGAACAGGTCAGAAGGGGCCTCCCTGGCCATCTAGTCTGACCCCTGGCTCCAGCCACAAAGCAATATGGATCAAAGTAGCATTCTCTTGAAGAGGCAGAAGATGCATCTGCCCATGCAAAGGGTTGGATCGACACTGAAATCCCCTCCTTCCCTCCCTTACGCCCCCCTCAGGGCGGCTCCTGGTGCTTGAGAGAATGCAGGACTCTGCAGAATTGGTCTGTTTGTTCCAGTTGTGTCCTGACTGAGTTAAGGAACTCCACTGCCTTCCACCTGCCCCAGCTCTGAAAAACTACCTCTTCCCAGCTGAGCTGGTGCCCACACTGTGCCTCTGGAGCCTCCCAGCCTTCTGCCTCTGCCCCCCCCCCCACAATGGGATGGCATTTCTGAGCAGACAGTCACGTGCAAGAGCATTGACCCTCCCTGCACTGGCTTCTGCTGCCTCCGTCCCTGGAAGGAACCAAATGGCCCGGTCACACCTGATATGCAGGCCGGGAAAAACCAGAAAAGAGCCCTGCGGCATCAGCCCAGGGCCCACAGAGTCTGCCTTTGTCCCCTCCACTAGCGCCGGCCAGCCGACCTAGGAAGGCCATGAGCCAGACATGCTGCAGCTGCTATGAAAAGGGAAGCGCCATGGTGGGGAGTATCAGAAAAGGAATCCCAAACTGGAATCTCGAATTCAACCCAAAATTGTGTTCCAACAGAGCCAAGCTCAGGGAGCCAAGGTTCCATTTGGATGCCAGGAAGCCCTTCCTGCCAGTCAGGACCCTGAGGGTGTGGAATGGGCTTCCACGGGAGGTCGTTGAGGCCCCATTGGTGAGGGTGTTCAAGGATGGGCTGGACATGCACATGGTGGGCATGTCATGAGTGGAGCCAGCTGAAGCTGGGGGTCAGACTAGATGGCCCAGGAGGCCCCTTCTATCTGTTTCTATGGCTGTTTCATTCTCCAAGGGCTGAGCTCTGGAAGGGACAGCAGATCAGAACCAAAATACAAGTTTGGCAGGGTTGGTGAGGACAGTAATTATCTTCTGTTCACTGCTGCTGAGACTCTAAATATTGGCTCTCTATATATCCACTTCAATCCCCATCTGATTCCTTCATTGAATTTTAACCGGGAAACTCCTTGGCAAAGGGGCTCCTGTATGCTATAGTCTTGTCTTCTGACAGTACAATAATTGGAATTGGACCTGGCATTCCTTTCAGAATCTCCTCCCTCTAAATCTATCCTGATGTTAGTGACTAAATCCCCGTGAGATTTCTGATGGGATCTAACATCCATTTCTAACTGAGTGAGAAAGTCATTCCAATTACTGTTGGCATGGACAGCAGTATTTAGTCCACATTTTCCAGAAGAGTTCAATCCCAGGAAACCAGAGCAATTAACGGATAAAGTGGGGCAGAACCATAGGAAATATCCCGCTGGTCATTCTCTCACTCTTTCTCTCTGACTCATATCTTACTGGTTTCTCACTAGGCCAGTCTTATCCAACCCGGTGCACTCCAATTGTGTTCGAACACAGCTCCCATCGTCTCTAGCATGCACTGGCCACACTGTCAGGGCTCAAGGGAGTTGTGATCCAACACATATGCAATAAAAGAGGTGTGTTGTAGCAGCAGCTGGTGCGGAATCGTGTGATGCTCTGTGCGGATCGAGAGCAAAGGTAATAAGTTCCTTTTACTGTCACTTTGGCAAGACGCAAGACGGCACAGAAGTGCCCAAGCCACCTGGGAGAGTCACCATAGACTTAAGAACAGGAAAAGATCCATGCAGGACCAGACAAGGGCCCACCCAGTCCAGCACTCTGCTCATGCTGTGGTCAAGCAGCTGCCCATGGGAAATCCACCAGCAGGCATGAGTACAACTATCCCCTCCCACCCATGTTCCCCAGCACATGGCTGTCAGGTCTAGCAGCCATTGATAGCCTTTTCCCTGAATTTGCCCAGTTCCTTTTCAAGCCACCTGGTGTGATGCTCGTCACCTCTTATCCGAAAAGAAAGAAGATATTAACTTTCACAAAACATGGAGAGTCCCTTTTCTAATATGAAGAACAAGAAATAGATGAACTTATTCTACTATAGAAAGAGGAAGAAGAAAATGACTTCTATCAAGTTTGGAAATTCTGTTTGTTATTGACTGGGAAAACAGGACTGGGATTAGATCTAAAAAAGACTTTTTAAGACTTTTTAAATGGATTTGAAATGATCACAGAATGTTAAAGTGTAATAAGGGGCTGACTCAGTAGTTTCGATGTTTGTAATGATGGATGTTTTATTATTGTTGTGAAAACCAATAAAAAAAAGTGGTAGTGTGAAAGCTACCCACAAAAAAAAAAAAAAATTGCTTTATTGTTATTTATTTATTTATTTGTATATTTTGCCTTGTTGTAAGCTGCCCTGAGGCTTTGTTGTGATGGGGCGGCATAAAAATGTTTTAAATGAATGAATAAATGAATGAATGAATGAATGAATGAATGAATAAAAGTGCACATGATAAAATCAAGATAAAACCAGCACGAAAGGGCCAAAACACTTCAAAGACAAACCACCAACACTGGCAATAAATGTTCAATGGTCTAAAAGCACCGAAAGAGCTCTTAAAATACCCAGAAGGCCTTAACCTGGCATCAAAAGAGCAAACATATAGGCAGAAGGTGAGCCTTTTCAGGGAAGACATTCCACAGATGGGGTACTACCACTGAAAAAGCCCTGTTTTTCGTAGACCCCAATCCTCCAATCATGTAGCCCTAAAGGAGGGCTTCAGATTATGACCTTACTGTCCAGGAAGGTAGATATGGTAGACTTGTTTATATTTTAAAAACATGATAAGCTATTTTGCATTAAACAATTCAGTTTTGCAATTAAGCAATGCAACATGCAAAGAATGCAAAATACATTCCAAAGCATCGGCATAATGAGAAAGTTTTGACACAAAGCCAATTCAAACACACTTTTTTAAAGCAACAGTACAGCGGGGGCAACATGCATCACACTGGCAGCTCACAGGCGTCTTTGGACAAGGAAGGTCTTGACCTGCCCTTGCGAGGTCAGCAGCCCCACAAGGATTCCTCAGGAGAAGGCATCCCGAAGTGTTGTTGCTGCAACAGAGTACCTTCTGCTGCATCTTGAGGAAGTCATCCTGGATGGCACACAGAAGCATGGCCTCAGTTGAAGGTCCAAACTGCTGGGAAGACTCAGACATTTGCATGGCATGCGCAGTGCAGGATGAGGCCAATGGCACCTTAAGGCAGGGCTTTGGGGAAGATGTCCAGGGTCCCACTCCCGGAGTGGGCAGAAAGTCCCCAAAGCAGCCAGGATGGTTCTGTATTTGGAAGTGAAGTGATACACGCTGGGCAAGATCCATAACTCATAGGACATCTCTTTCCCTTGCCCTTCTCCTCTTGTACAGCTTCCTGTTCCCCTTGCCAGAGGATCGAGTGGCCACTTATGCATTGCCCGGAAGGAGGAAACACACCAGGAGAAAAGGTTAAAAGGAGACACAGGTCTACATCCGATTTTCATCTGCTAACAGATGCAGCCTTAGACATTATTACTGTTACGTACATTCAGATACAATACGTCTCAGCTTAGCGGAGAAAGCTGGCCAGGAGAGCTGCAGGCCTGCTCATTTCTGCCACTGCCCGAATGCAGGAAACCGTTGCTGGGAGTCTGTAAGGCCCTGCCTCCTTGCACTTCTGAGAGCTTGCTGTTTTCACACTGGACTTCATACCAAGATCTGTCCTCTTGGACAGAACATACGGTCACCTTGGCAGAACTTTATTGTAGGTTGCTTCCTATGGGGCTGCAGCACCTGGAGGAGATTGCCCAGAATCTAGCCAGCAAAACTTGCAATCCTTACACAAAGTTCCCAGGTTTGGCCATCACCAGCCCTCTCTGCAGCACCTTAAGAGGCTACCCACAATATTCCGTAAGTGTTCCCAACGGAGCCCGGGTAGCATCCAGCCACTGCAGCAGGAACAGCTGAAGAGGAAGATGCATTGTGCTTGTCTCCATTTCTACAGCACTGGTTGTTATCCATTGCCATCCAAAGAGCCCACCGCCACCAGAAGGTCACTAAGTCCAGAATCAAAAATGACGTATTTGCACCATGGATGAGGCAGAAAACGTGATGCGTTCTCTTGATGCAGAATTTGCAAGAAGGCATCTAGCAGTGAGTAAACAGAACCCCTGCCTCTGTTTAAGTGCACAGCATAGCACAGGATCAGGCTGCCAATGAGGTTAACAAATGCACAACTGTTATTGTTGTTGTTCTAAAAGCCACCATTGTTCCATTCAGTGCATGCTTTTCTGAATGAACTCTGGGGGAGAAAATGGCACAATTATTGCTTGCTCCTGGAATGCCTAGCGAGCAGAATGTATACCGGGCAGGGACCCTCCCTTTGCTTTCTTGAAGGGGAAAGGAGAGCTTTTGCAGGGACCTCCTGGGTCGCTCATTCAGGAGGAAGCCCCAAGGATCAGGCTAGACGTGAAAGGCGAGGTTACAAAGCTTCATTGTGTGGAACCCAGCAAGGCGTCCTTAAGCCGGTTAAGTACCCAACATAGTGATTAGATTCTCTGTTTATGCAATATAACAGGGCTGTCAGTGTTTACACTGCCTCTCCATATGCTGGTTTTAGTCATTTCTAGAACAGTTTGCCAACCATCCCAGTGTGTTGTTATGAAATCCGGTATGTAATCACATGGAAGATCTCAAATATTGCTCCTCGCTGCTGCATCAGCTAGAAAGTACAAGAAAACCAAGAAAGTGGTGGGAATATCCATCAGGCGTCTTCTCTGCTGAAGGGAGGTTCAAGCACAACACATTGCTGTGTGTTACAAAGCAATTTCTCTTTTCTTTCGGATATTGTTGTTGTATTTGTTGGGAGGGAGTTAAAAAGAGAAGAACATTGAATAGCTGAAAGGAAGATCAGCACCACCATGCAGTAAACATGTCCCGTTGCCATATCTGGAGCTTGGAGAATCAAGCTTCCAGTCTCTGCTTGGCCATGAATCTCACTGTGTGGGACAGTCACTGACTTTCAGTCTATCCTACCTCACAGGGCTGCTGTGTGGATAAAATGGAGCAGAGGAAGAGAGTTCACTTGGCCACCTTGAGTTCCTTGGAGGCAAAAAGGTGGGAAATGAACAAACAAATAAATAAATTTCATATTGCACCAATTGGTTGGAGTTGCAATGATCTCGGAGAGGATTCATCCCTTTCTGGCTCATGGGTTTGCTTGCATGCTCAGCCAAGCCGAAAGGCTTTCTGTGAAGGCTCGCAGAAGTCTGGTTGCACAACCCACAACCTTCTCCTGCATCGAATGCGGTAGCAGCAGCAGCACCCCAAAGGTTGCAAACAGATGTGCAGAAGAGAGACGCCAATCGTGCAGCTGATGCATGGTGCTCGGTTCTTGGTGAGTGCCAGCACCATGCAAAAGCTGGGCATGTCCACCAGGAAGTCAGACTTATAACCCCAAGAAAGCAGACTAGGAGATCAGGGAGCTGAGCCCAGGGAACCCAATGAATTTCCCCCACTATCCAAAGCATCTTCTTCGCACATACATACCCATGTGCCTACGCTACCGTTTCATACCGAAGCAAAGCAAGTGTGAAATTAGGGGGCAAGTTTGGTCTCTTGAAATTCTCAGCTTACCTTAAGAAACAGAACAAGGCCTTAGGTCTTTATGCACATGAAAGAAAGCTAGGAAATCTATGTAAGGAAAACGATGAACCTGGAAAAGCCACAAGATGAATGATGGAGATGGGGTCCCATGCATGAGTGGCCTTTGGACTGTACTGCCCTTAAATACCTCCTGCTTTGTATGCAGTAGCTTCCAGGTTCAATTCACAGCTGCAATGTGGTCCACCTGCAAGACTGCAGTGGGGCTTCTAATGCATAGCCAGAAACAGATTGGAAGCTGTCTGGATGGGTTGGGGCCTCTTCAGCTCATGGAACATCTGAACCAGGGCAAGCTTCTCTCTGTCTGTGTCTCCAGAGGAAAGCAGGCAGGAGCAAATTTCCTCTAAGGCTAGCTTTGGCCATGAAAGGAAAGGAGCTGACAATTTCTCAGAGAGACACTAATAGACAAGAGGGAAATTCTCAGAGCTGCCACAAAGGTTGAAGCATCTACCCTGAAGGAAAGAAGGGAGATGCCCTGTTTGGGGAGGGGTCCTTATTGATGGCAACTGCAGCCACACCTTGCTTCTAAACCAATGCTGAGGCTGGGAGTCCATGTAAGGAACATTTCATCTTTCTTGCCCCAAATCTTCTCTGTTTGGACAGGCACTCAGAGACTGTGATGGCCAAAGCTTCCTCTTCAAAATCCCCAGGGTAAGTGGGTTTGGAAAAGTCCAAAAGTCCAAGGCATCTGGTAACCCTGGGCTATCAGCAGTGAAGATCCAAAAGCCAGTGCAAAGAAGAATTCAAGTCCTCCCAAGTCCTTAGCAGTACAAAGAGACAAGAGTCCAGATCTGACAGAGAGCCCACATGGAAAACGACCCTACAACACTGGCTGAAGGGCTTTTCCCCCACTCAAAAAGCAGGCATCCTAATGTGAGAGAATTAGATGCATTTCATTCCAACTAATTATGCTGAATAGCCTGTTGTTTCCTTTGGCTCTTGTCTTTTCCGCTTGTGTTCCTCGACTCTGATGCAGAGCGGCCCTGCACAGTTGGACGACTGCTACAGTCTAGTGACATTGGTAAGGGCACAGTTCGCTTTGAAAAGCAAGGGAGCCCTGAAGCATGTCCTGTGCAGGGCAGCAAACACAATTACACAGTGTGTCCTCCCACAGTTTCCTACAGGCGGTACGAGCTATTTTTGTAGCTCTCTAGACAAAATAATGGCAGCTTTCCCCCCTCCCTACTGACTCTCAGCAGGTCTTGGCGTTCTTGAGTCTATCCGCATAGGTTTTGCCCAACTAGGATATGGATGAGTGAAATTTCGGTCATGTTCAGTTCCTGTTAAGAATTTTGCAGCATGAGAAAAGTTTTCCCTATTTGTGGGAAGGAGTTCAGCACCATGGATAGCTCCAACAAAGCTCAGAATAAAAGCTGCCATTGCTCGGGAGCCCCACTGACACAAAGATCCTCTGCTTAAGCCCACAGTATCTTGGCTTGCCCAACTCATCACAAATTGGAAGGACCTTCTCAATCAAGGCTACTTCTCTGCCTCCTGTCTGCTGGGGAGGGATAGAAGGGGGAGAGCGTGCTAAGCCAGAGGGCTATCAATGCATGGCTGGTGGCAGCGTCAGCTAGCGGGCCACCAGAGAGAGGCCATGGGGATTTCACAGGCCTTTCTTGTTTGCCGCAAGCCAAAAGAGCCAGTGGGATGGAGGCATACCTGCACTCCGTCTTTTTGCATGCATGGTGTGGGGAGTCACAACCTCTCCACAAGTTTGAAAACTCCCGTGTGCAGATCAATGAGTCATGGCTGCAAACCTTTGGCAGAGGGCACACCATCAGTGATGCTTGGTGCACAGCCAAGTCCTTCATGTGGGCTTCCAGGCTGGCAGGGTTATTTTGATACCTGAGGAAGAGAATTCTGTATGCTCCCTTTCCCTGCTGATCAAAACAGAGTGGGAACGACTGACACAGCTAGCCCTGTGCAGCCCTTTCCACAGCCGAAATCTGCTGCCTAAGGCTGCAACCCCGTTCTCCTTAATGACAGGGCTGGCCCTAGGAGCTTCCATAGATAATGGGTTGGCCACTGTGGGAAACAGGATGCTGGACGACATATGCCTCTGGATTTACCCAGGAGGGCTGCTCTTACAGCCCTTTCAAGCATGGAAATCCACATTCCTCCCTCCGCATTATGCTGGGAGATTTGTGATGATTCATCTCCTAGCTTTACAGAAGAGCAGAGGAAATGGCCATGAAGCCTGCCAGCTGCCTGTGTTGGCCTCCGCCGGCCATGAAGCTGCACCCTACTCCCAGGAAGCCGGGCAATCTTTAGTGGAACACCCACGTAGATCAGAGCTGGTGGCCCATCTAGCCTGGCCATCTCTATTTCACAAGGTCCAGTCAGATGGCACTGAGGAGCCCATAACAGGGGCAGGAAAGGGAACGGCCTGCATCCACCACTGTGGGGGGGGGGGCAATCAGGCACGTGCCAACCCTGGCAGCCTTCACGACTCAAAAGGGTCCATCCCCTGAGACACAAGTTTAGGTAAACCCCATTTAAAGCCCCCTGAGCCAGGTTTTTCCCAACCTGACACAGCCCAAATGCATTGGACTACAACTCCCATTAACCCCAGCCAGCACGGGTGGGAGTGATGGGGCTGCAGTGCAACGGACCTGAAGGGTGCCAGGTTGGGGAAGTCCCAATCAAATTAACATTACTTTCCGAATCGGATTAGTAGCGTGATTCCTTTGGCTACATTTAGTTTTTCATTTATGCTGAGCCATCAGTAACGAACCGCCGAGCAAAAGGGATTGTTTTCTCTCTGCGTGAATTAAGCAGCATTTTGTTAACTGCTGGGAGAGCCATCGCAGAGCTCCTGGCATAACATGGAGTTTGACTTTCAGCTATGCTGGGTAAATCATTATATCCTAGTCCAGGGTGCCCTCCGGCCTGGATGTCCACCATCCCCCGGACCCGGAGGCATACAGCATAAAGCGCAAAGAGGGAAAAGCCATGCAACGATCTTTTCCCACCCACGGCATTCCTGCTAGACAGCTTTCCCGCCATCTAGCTAGAGTGCTCCAGAAGAGGAAGCCATGTGCACCCGTGCCCAATCCAGTCCGCTCCCTCCCCATCGCCAGGAAAACCCCCTTCCCCATCCTCGAGGAGTCCTCCGTGCTGCAAAGGGGCAGGGAAGTGGGGCAGGGGTTCTGCTTCCCAGCTCCAAGGTCAGAGCCCCACTTCTGACCTCAGAGCTGCACCAATCAGCCCTCCTAGAGCCTCCAGGCAAGGTCTAGGGGCGATAGCATCTTTCTTTTAGCAGCGTTGCTGAGCGGGTAAAATGAACCTCATGTCTGGAGTTCTTCTAAAGTGATTTCCTTTCCTGAAATGACAAAATGTATACTAGTCTCTCCACGTTCCTTCTGTAAATCTTCTTGCTCTCTTCCCTCTTACCCAACACAGAAGATTGGACGGGTAATAAAATAAATCAACAGATGTTACCTTGAAATTAACATTTCGGGCCATGCAAATGAGATCTAAAAGCATTTGAAGAGCAGCAGCAGTAGGGAAGATTTATTCAATAGGGGGAGAGCCAGAGGAGAGCGGGAGAAGAGTGTGGGATCAAGCAGCGAGGTGAACTCCACAGCCAATAAGCACGTCGGCGTTCCTTTCTGCAAGTCAAAGCTGCATCACAGATGTGCCTGCTCAGTGGAAAATATTTAACGACAGAAAATTGCTACAGTTTTAACTAAAACCTTTCCAGGTAGAGGTTTAAGAACCACAGTGAGAGGGAATGTTTTCAAAGCCTTCCACCCCTATGACTGCCAGATGCTAGTAAAATTTGAAAGAAATGTGTACGGGGAGGGGGAAAGAAGGAACACTCTCAGAGTAATGTCATTTGGTAGACGCAACCCAGCACAGTGAGAAACATTAGAGAGATCCAGTTACACAAAAGCATGTCTGACTGAGCCTCACATCCAGCCCAGAGCCGGGAGGGTTAACCAGAGAAGTTGCATGTTAACAGTGGAGATTATGGGATGTTTATCCAGCCTTCAGGTTTCCTGTGTAAGTGTTTGGATTTCCTGAAATCTCTTCTATCAGTCCAAGGGGTGTCCAGTGTGAGACTTCCCCCCCACCAAACCATTTTTTCTTCGCTCACATGGGTAGACTTTCCTTCCTGCTGCTTTTCCAACTGTATTTGTGTCTCCTTACGAGCCAGGACTTTTGTGGACGCAAGTCAAAACTTTTAGGCTCCCAGAAAACATCTCTGGATTGTTGGATTTTGGGTTTTCTTTCAGTTTAAGCAAGAAAGCATATCACACACACACACACACACACACCCCCAGGGAATTATTACTGTTACACTATGAACTTTTTTTCCCAGCAGCCTGTGGGAAAATAATTTTAACTTTTTTTTCTTTAATGGAATGATGGCCTTCATTTTGGCAGGCACTTCTGGAATGGAGTTCAAACTGGACAAGTCTTGGTGAGTTATCAGTTCTGGTTTTAGTGGATACTGAATCAAAAGGAAACGTGTGGTCAAATGCGGCCTTGCTCTTTAAGTCAGGATGTTTTTCATTACAAATCACAGACGGTGAAAATGTCTGTCTTGCTATATTGATTAATTCATATTTTCTCTGCCTGCTTTGAACTACCGATTAATATCTGCATTAAATGCATGCTTTTCATTGCACAAAGTTGGTGCTAAATGTTCGTCTTGTCACATCAGAGGAGTCGCATTATGTCGGCCTAGCAATCCTTACTCAGGAAAAACGTGAATTTGTAAGAACTGCTCCTCTGAGCAGATTTTTACTGAGCTGCTTTTGCAGAGAAGTCCCAGTGCTTTCACATTGGCAGAAAACAAGTATTCCCATTGGTTTCTCCCCCCTTCAAGATCATTATAGATGAATGCTATTTGCATTCCTGAACAGCCGGTTGCAGATCAGTTTGGTTTTAAAATTTCAGCCCTATGCATAGGCCATGTTTCTTTTTGTTGTCTTTTCAAATATTTCTGTGCTCAGAGGAAAGTTGGAGCAAATGCAAGGGCCAAGAAGGGGCCAAAGTTAGCCTCATGTTTTTTTGTTGGGAAGGAAACAGCCATGTGGACAAAAATTAGCAAATGGTTCCAAGTTAGCTCAACTATAACAGTAGGAATGCTCTGAGCATGATGTCTGTTTAATAGAATCTTTTTGCAAAAAGCTTTGGATGGCCTCCATTTTCACTTGCTTTATTTTGAATGAGGGTTCTTTCTGAGGCTGTTCTTTTGAATATATCATCTACAATAAATACTAAATGCAACATTTCTTTCCCCCTTTCCTCCGATTATGCAATGTTTTACTCTCCACCAGTACAGAAAAATAGACTATTTCCAAAAGGAGTCTAGATTTTCTGCATTTCTATTGTGTGTTGATCAAATGTAAACTTTGCTGCGGAAATACTGTGTATCCAGTTCGACATTATTTTTCTTCTACTTCTCTCAAGCAGAAAGTGCTTTCCAGCCATGGCCAAATTCCTATGCAACCTTAAGCAGGAAGAAGGCATTTTTCATGTGTGCCACTAACTGAGCTAATTGTGTGCGTATTTACTCAGACGTTCTAGTGAATCCCATTATAATTATTGTAGCCTTATAGTACACTTTTGGGTCTCTTTCCCACTGTTGGAACATGTGCAAGTGTGAAAGTCTGAAATGCAACTTTAAAAGGGCTTGTGTTGGGTTTTTAAATCAATTTATGCTCAGGGAGACGGTGGAGTGCAAAGCCGCACTGAAAGCTTTGCTTTTAGCGTGAACAGATGTGCTTTTTCAGAGATGCATTCGTTCTACTCACTTTATTCTGCAGATCTGTACAGATTTGGATATGGCTTTTCTTATTTTGCTCTCAGCATAGAAGTGTTGTGAATGAGCCTAGCTAGTGTCACCAACACCGATTGCTTTCAACTTCTAAGTTCTCTATTCTTTGATGAAACTGATACAGTTACAGAAAATATTTGTCAGTAGCATCAACATTAATTTGTTTTACTGTATTTATTCATTTAGAGCTTTTGTATGCCATCCTATTGTACAAGATCTCAGGACGGCTTACAATATTTAAAAAGACAATTAAAACAACAATTGCAATAAATAATAAAACAACAAAACAATAAATTGCAAAACAAACAGAGCGACTAAACTTAAAAACTATTAAAGTTTAAAATACTGTTTAAATAAAAAGGTTTTGGCCTGGCGCTGAAGAGTATAAACTTGGCGCCAGGCGTACCTCTCTGAGGAGTACATTCGAGAGTCTGGGCATCACAGCAGAGAAGGCCCTACTCCGAGTTGATGACCTTTTAACTCTCTTAGAGAGGGTTCCCGGAGTAGGGCTTCTCCCATAGATCTTAAGGGCGTGAGGGCACATACTGTATCCCTTTCCCCACTTTCTACACACCCAACAAGTTTCCTTGTATCTCCTTCTCAGGAATCCAGTGAAATAGACAATGCCAAAGAATAGGCTATCAACTTCACATACACTGCTTTCCTTCATTAGCATCCAGTCCACTTCACTCTTGTCCTCGGCTGTAAAAATGACAGGGCTTCTTCTGAATTTTGCCAGTTACACTGGAGAACAGAGCAAGACAGCAAAGGAAATATCACTAGGAAGGACTAGAAACTTGCAGGATTGCACTGGCCTACTTGTTGGATTGTATGGGTCAACTCTGGGGGAAGTGGGAAAGGCATGACTTGTGAACTGTGCTGCACAAAATATTCTTAGCTTCAGTTCTGCAAAGTCCTTCAGATCGTACATTAACATAGAAAAACTTGGAGGAAGGGAAAGGCGGAACTTAATTCCAAATCTTCTTAATACAGGAGACTTGTGTTGGTTCAAACAACATATGGGAATGTGCTAATGCACATGTACTGCAGAAGAGTTTATACATATTTTCAGCTTCTTTCCACTTTATATTGAGTTCCCACATAATTGGAAAAAATCTCAGCAGTGCATGTAAGATGCATTTGCTTCAACTTTGCTGAAAAATTCAGCACTGCACGCACAATTTCCACATTCCACTTGCTTGGAGAACAGAGGTCCATGATCTGCAGTCCAGGCTATGAGAGGATAGGTAGATTGTCAGTTTGGCTGGGAAGAAAACCTCCGCAATGCCATGAGAGCAGGAATGGCTTTGTGGAGGAGAGTGAGGGCTGATGGAAAAGGAATGCTAAGGGGCAAAAAGCCAAATGCTGTGGTGCAGGAAGCCCAGAAGCAAGACCCACAAGAATGGAGAAACAGGAATGTAAGAAACTGCTGGACTGAGAAAAAGGACAGCAAAACTGCTGGATGGAGATTAACAGAGTGCCTTGGGAGGGGCTAGATGGTCAAGCATCAAACCATGCAGTGCAGGAGGCAAGAAGCAACAGGAGGAGGTGGAGGAGGAGGAGGAGAGGAAATCTCTCACTGCTTATGATCTTAGAGCTTATGGAGGGGATGACTGCTAAGATGACTGGCCAAGAAAGATGGCATGAAATGCAAAAGGGCAGAATGTTAAAGAATAAAGTCAGCACTATTGGAGGCATGGAATTAGGAATGTGTCCAGCTAGCTCAGCATTTTCTTCTGGGTTCTCCAGTGCAGTCCCCTTGGGTACCAAGCTGCCTGTAGACACCTCCCTTGATCCCTGCTAAACTTCCCACGCCTCTTAGTTAATGTTTAAGATTTTTTAATCACTGAGTTTTTAACTAGGACACTGGAATGATGCAAAGCAAGATGCTGGCTTTCTGAACCATCTTTATTTGAGTCTGAAAGGACCGTTTTGTGCTTTGAAGCCCAGACCCCATTTCTGCCCTGGGCAAACTCCTTGTCTTTTAGTGCAACTGGCTTGCCTTCTGAGAAGTGAGTGCATTGTCACCAGCCATCTCCAGCATGGCAGCCATCTTATGAATAAGCAAGTCTCTACCTCCACCCAGCAGCCTACGATATTCTCCCCAAAGTTTAAATGTGTCCATCTTCTCAAAAAAGACGGGTGAATGGCAGCAGCTCTGCAGAGCTGTACACAAAGCGCTTTCCATCACCTGATCCTTTGAAATGAAGAAGGCAGAGATGGAATTTAGGCCCAACTCCTTGCAAACATCTGCTCTACCACTAAGCCATGGTCCTCTGATGGAAACAGAGGCCTGGGACAAAATGGTTAAGGAATGGCTGTGAATTGTTGTGCATGACAGTTGGAAGACGGGGGTCTATGGGCCAGAGTTCTCACAGGAGTGAGCAGAAGGCAGATTTTCAGCGGTTTGCACAGAATCCTCTGCCAGCCTGAAAAATGGCCAGGAAAACAGAACATGGGGGTCCCAAACTTCTGGAGTTCTCTTTCTGCCCATCCTGGATCTAAAGGTTGCATAAGAAAACTTAGACCTAGATTCTGAGAGTACGGTACCTTTAAGACTGGGAGGGAGAACAAGCAACTGCGGCTTTTCCTGTCATTGCAGCATTACAAGGTGAAAGCATAAGAGCCCCAAAAGTGGCATATGAACTTTTGGGGACCACAGGCCATTTCATCCAAAGCAGAGGTGTACTGTATTTCAGGTATGGATTTGAGCTAACCAGTTAGTTCCTTGGAAAAACAACTCTCTCTCTCTCTCTCTCTCTCTCTCTCTCTCTCTCTCTCTCTCTCTCTCTCTCTCTCTCTCTCTCTCTCTCTCTCTCTGTGTTGTTGTTGCCTCCACACTTTAGACCTGATCCTGTCTTTCTGAGACTAAATCTGCAGGAGGAGCAAATCGGCCATATGCGGGAGACTTTGCCATGGCCTCTGAAAATAGCTTTCACAAGCCTAGGGTGGCCGAGTCTGATTGCTTCTTGTGGTTTTGCAGAGGATTTGTAGGGGCAAAAGAAAGGGGGGGGGGAGAAAAAAAAGTGGGGCAGGAGTGTGACTGGCAAATCTAAGCTGTTTTCTTTCACACACGCTTGCATCCATGCCATTTTTGTTCCTAGCATAATGCAGGAAGGGACGAGAAAGCAGCCAGAACACGCGGTATGGAAAGCTGAGACTTATTTTTGAAACGAGGCCACTGGAGCTTTAATATGACACACGGACACATAGATTCAGTGCCGCTGAAGCTCTGTAAAATGCACCAAAGCTCTGTAAAATGTACTTTCTTGGTGCCTAGAAAAGAAACAATCGATTCAACATAGCTCCCTCCCTACTTTGAGCCTCTCCTCAGGGTTAACCACAAGTCAAAGCAACCTCCAGCAAGCATATACTTCAGCCTGGGCCTGAGCTTTCATTCTCTAACTGCGGAGATGCTGCAAGCCTTGGAGTACACAGTCCTATGGCCTCCCGGCATCGTCAGGGAGTGGCATTGGATTATCTGGAGCCCCAGCTCCAAGCTCTGCAGCCGCAGAGTTTGCACCCTGCACGGAAAGAACGGCATCGTCTGTGACCCCCCACAGTCCACAGCTGAGCCTCAGAGAAAGCCAAAGGGAGTGGGGCGGGCGGGGGGGGGAGGCTAAGATGAATGGCTTCCTATCAGCAATGCCGCTGATAGAGTCCTGGCCCTTTCCTGTGGGCACCCCAGCCTCCTCCTCCCCACTCCCCAGCACTGAGGAGAAAATACACAGTGCAAGGCACAGAAATCGCTGCTATGGTCCATGCACTGGCTGCAGGGAAACCTCTAAGTTCAGAGGTGCATGTGCATTGAAGGTGCACTGCGAAATGTTTTAATAAATAAATAAATAAGGTGGAAGAGATTGGGTTGCACCTTAATTCGCTCTTGGGTATGTTTTAATGGAATGACAGATTGCAAATTGCATAGGATATGCTGAAAGAGTAAACCTTCTGTCTCCAGAATTGTTATTCTCAGCAAGCAAAGACTGCTTTATTCATGGAGGCCTTTGGGTTGGCTTTATTTTTTTATTTGGTAGTTGGCATGTCCTTCTTGCATTTTGGCATGCAATCCAGCGTATGTTCAAACAAAAAGGCAATGGCTTGTTTCCCTCACAAGAGGAAAAAGGGCGGGATATAAATCTCATGTAATAATAGCAATAATTTAAATTATTTATGTAAGCTACAAAAAGGGTAGGAAAGCAGAGTATAATTAAAATAAATATATAATAAAGCACCCGAAGCCTTCTCCCGGGCATTTCATTCCCTGCGTGCATGGAGAAGTGTCTGTCTGTGCCGGCATGCGCTTGTGGCTGTTTTGATCCGGGGAATTATGGAGGCATTGTGCTCCTCACCCGTGTGGTGAGATACAGACCAGGAAGTGGACTGTAAGCCGTAACATTTGCTGCTCTGGAATTAGGTGACAGAGAACATCAAAAGTTGCCTGATCCCAAATTCAAACTATTGGTCCATGATGCCTGGTACTTTGTAAACTACACAGACTGGCAGGAACTTCAAAAGGGAACTGAACCCTACCTGGAGATGCCAGAGAATGGAATTCTGAGCCTTTCTGTGTCTTCCGAGGATCCTGGATGCCAAATATCCCTGCTGCTGTTTTGTCATCTGACTTATGGTGACTATGAATGGATGGCCTCCAAAACTCCCAGTCCAAGACAGCCCTCATGTAAACTCAAGGCTTCCACTTTCTTTCTGGAATTGGTCTGTCTCAAATTTGCTCTTCTCCTTCCTCTTCCGCCTTCAGATTTCTCTCTGATTGTCTTCTCCAGTGAGCCTTGCCTTCCCACAAGCAGGAAGGTGCTTCTGTTGTGTTCTGCTGATTCACTTCAATGATTAGCACTGAAGGTAGGGTGGCCAGCTGTGCTACCTCCAAGAGATCTTCTCTCTCTGATGGACTGTCAAAGGACAGCCCTTTGTCAGTCCAAGTGCAGTTTAAATATAAATAACCTCTCTACAGGAACCCGTGGAAGTCGTCCATCCTCAGTTAACACCTGGACAACAGACTGAGAAGGTGGGCACCCAAGCCACTTCCTCACTGTGCTGCGATGTACACAGTATGTATTTAAAGGTGCCATCGTATAAATATTTGGTCAGAAAAAAGTCTTAAAACTGCCAGCATGGAAGTTGCACTTATTTTTGCCTAAATAGGCAAAGGATTGTGCCCCAAATCCTTTCTAAATAAGGATCTCTGCAAACAAATTGTGTTATGTACATTTATGCAAACTCATGTCCTCTGTTGTCCTCCTTTTTGAGGTGATGCATAAACCTTAAAATAAGAAGCATCATGCAGCTTCAGCATCTATCCCACGGAGCTGTCATATCCCTTGGATAATCCTTATCGTTGGCAAAACATTATCTTCTGAAACAATCAGAGGGACATTTGGAAGGCATGTGGAATATTGGGGGTTTGTCGGATTCCTTTTGATCAGAAATCTGGCAAAAGATCTCTTTTTCAGGGACAGTGCCAAGGCCTTCTGGTTTTGATTAGGTTGAATGTACTGTGGGAATCGGCTTTCTGGTGGTATTTTGGTATTTCCTCTTCGGATCACACCCTATGCTAGGAAGTGTGGGAGAGCAGAATTTGCCTGTGTGAGTCAGTACATCCGTGATCTTTGCTATATGTAGAATGCTTCCTTCCAGGTAACTCATAAAGTCTTAAAAGGCGTTGTCCTAGATCAGACCCAATGCCCCTTTTCCCCACAGTGGCACATGGGAAACCCCCATCTGAGCCACAAAAGCTATGTGCCTCTCCAGTCGCTAGTATTCAGGGATATGTGGAAGTAAATTTCATAGTTTAACTAGTAAATTGTGGAAGTACATTCCATGGTTTAGCTAGATGCTCTGTAAAGAAGCACTTCCTTTTATCTGTCTTAAACCTCCTGCCAATCCACTTCATGGGGGGGGGGGCGGGGTGCCAAGTTCTAGTATTATGAGCAATGGGAGACAGAATGCAGATAGATGGGAGATACAGGGCAGCTTCTCGCTTTTCATTTTCTCCACACCCTGCCTAGTTCTACACAGCTCTGTCCTGTCCCACTCCCTTGGTCTCCTTATTTATAAATCAAATAGCCCAAATGTCTTGGCTTTCCCTTCTGAGTGAGGTGCTCTGTTCCCAGATCAGAGGAACCTCGGGAGTGCAGATCAGCGGAGCATCTACCCCAGTAACGCCAACACTGGCTAGCAGCAACTCCTTGGGTTTCAGGCAGGATCAGGATACCAGGGGCTGAACCTGAGACCTTCAGCATGCAGCCCTTCCCTGCTTTAGAAGGTTTGCCCTTTTAAACTGCACCATTCTTAGCTCTGCAATAATTTCCTTTTTCCCTCTTTTGAAATGTGGTGACCGAAACTGTACATAGTATTCCAAGTGTGGTCAGACCAAGTCAGGGCTGGACAAATACTTTAAATGCCTAGGTGATGGAATTCCCTTTTGTACATGCAGCAGAGTTCTGTTCATCTTCTTAAGAAAGTGAAAAAGAAAAGGCATAAATGTGCGCTTTATAATAAGAGTAACGTGCTATTTAAGGCTCAGAAAGCAGCTGGGGGCAGTTTCATGAGCTGCCTCACATCTGGAGAGGGGCAGAGTTACTATGAACTGCAAAGGGAAAATACGTGGACATAGTAGTTGGTAGTAGTTTCAGGGCAATTTAAGTCACAGAACCGTGCATGGAGGAAAAGCTAAACTCCATGTCCTCATGGCCCATGGCTCCCATCAGAATTGGTTTGCCCTCCGGCTGCTCTTTGATGAGGAAAAGATACATGATTGGACTTCCACATCATGGCTGAGTTCACACCACACAGCAAATCTGAGCAAAGTTTGAGTAGGGTTGTTGTTGAACCATGAGTTATTGCTGAATTGCAGCTTGTGTGAACTGAGCTGTGCTAATGCACCATGGTTTGTTTATTAAACAAGCAGCCCACAAAGAGAATCCATGCTGGTTTTTGGGTTGTGAACTGTCAGTTGTTTGTGGTTAACAACAGTTTGTTAGCACAACTGGATTCATAAACCACAGTTTAACATAAGCCTATGATTCAGTGACGATCCTGTGTTCATGCTGTGTTGTGTGAACCAGGTCCATGTCTAGTTTGGCCTGAAAGTGCAAAGGGACAGCTGGTAATGGCAAAGCTTACATGGTTGATTTAGCAGCTATCCCTCATTTCTCCCAAGTTATTTTGCTTCTGGTGTATCTCTAAAAAGGAATGCAAGAGAAATATAGATGGTAATTACATTGTAAATTATCTCACACTTCCATCAATATCTCAGGCACCTTTATTGAGGCTTTGGCAACAGGCATGTTTATTTTTAACTTGGTGAATCAGTTAGAAGTCTGTTTTGCAACTGTTTTCAAAGAGTTCAGGATTCTTTGTCTGATGAAAGATGAATATATACATAAGTGCACATGTGCTGTTTTAATGGCTTTTGGGAAAGAAACAGAAAACAGGGCTGAGATGTGACAGGAGAACTGATCCAACGTTCTGCCCGCAAGATGCATTCATAGGCAAGGCAAACTATGCCAAGCTATGCCAAGAAGCTGCTGCTACTCTTAGGAACGTCCCATCTGTCTGTCCCCAAACTCATGGAGCATTACTTCATTTCCCCCTGCTGTGCTACTTCTGTATATATAAAGGCCTCCTCGTTCACTCGCATGTGCCAACATGCAGTTTCTCTCATTCACTCCTTTGCCTGCCAGTCCAAGGGGTTCATTTCTGTTATCTCTGGCAAGGATGAATACAAGTGTTTAAGGTTGTTTGGGATGGGGGGTTCTACAGGAATACCCACTTTGAAGAGCTGGCTTTGCATTCTGGATCTTAATTATATTTTGGTCAAGAGTCTCTTCCTGCTGCTGCATGTCAGGCAGGTGATAAAAACAATTAGATAGGCCTCATTTCCCTAAATGCAAAAAATGGCAGTTGCAATGTTCATTCGAGGAAGTTCATGGATTTGTAATTCCAATATCAGTGAACAGATATTTTGGCATTAAAAATGGAAATAGGTTAATGAGGGAAATATAGGGCCGCTCACCCTTTGCCAATACATTGCTGCTTTTGCACGTAATTATTTGGGAGTGGGGGAGTTACTGAACATCTACCAAGTTTAAAAAGGCATTTTTCTCGTGCTAGCATCCAGGGGTTCTGTCTAATGTTATACCTACTTAGACCCATCAAAATGAATGGGGTTTGTGTCAGAAAAACATTGGATACAGTCCCAAAACTAGAAGTGAGCCAGGCTGGTGGAGCCGAGAAAGAGAGAGGGCATTTGCAAGAGTGTAGTGCGGGAGAGGTTAAGCACTCCACCTGACCCTCTCTTGAATGGGACACATCCCCCCCGCCCACTTTCCCTGCTTTCTTGGCAAACCGTCTTAGAAAGAGATGACAGATGACAGCTTTAAATCTTTGTCAGTCTCCCAAAGAGCTTTGGCTCTTGGGTGGTATGGAACTACAATGAATGAAGGAAAACGAAGATTGACAGATGCATAAGGAGAACATGACCGGACACAAATGGCATAGTCCTCTTAGTAGAATAATTCTTCTGTCCCACTGCAGGTCCTCAGAAAGGACAGCCAGCACCCCAGACTGCTTTCAGCCTTCAGCTTAACTCTCTGCCTCTCTGCATATTCCCCCATGTCCAAACTCATTCTGTTGCTCACTAAGGGCAAATCCTCACTGTGTTCGGAGAAAAGGAGGACCTGGAGGTACCAACACGCCCCAGCCAGCCGTACTGCAGGCCTGCCATCTGTCTGAACAAGGCTGGGATTAAGCCCTTCACTAACTAGCAGCTGACCCGCATCGCATGACAGAAGGATGGTTAGTAAGATGGCGCACGAGATGCTGACAAGGATGTGCGGCTGGGATGGTTGAAAAAGTACGTTGCAGCCCCCAAACAGAGTGTGGGTTCTGGCTGCTTTGTTGACCTCCTTAATGCAGTTCAGATCTCACAACAACCCGGCCTGGCAAGGGCAGTTAAGGGAATCCTTCTGCATGAGCTGGCATGACGTATGCCATTTGGATTAGCTTTCTATCTCCCACACTCCCAGTCTCACAAAGCCACAACGACCCTCCACCTTCAACTTTAGGGGAACTTACTTTCCCTGAATCCATGGTTTTTCCATTTAGAACATTCCTAATAAATCTCTTGCTATCTCAGCCCTTTCCTCCTGTTCTTATCTATTTAAAGCATTTTTATGCTCCTTGTTTGCCAAAAAGGCTTTCCAGAGCTGCTTACAAAAGATTAATAAAATCGTAAGTTAGTCTCTGTCCTCACTCTTACAATAGTGATAATAACGATGATATCACTGGAATGGTTAGGGAGGAAGGAGGACAAAACAAACAACTTCAGGAGGTAGTTCTTTGTTATAAAGTCCCGCTCAGTGTTCCTTCTGGACACTTCCCTGCAGCTGCGCCTTCTTTGACTCACAAATGGGGCCAGGCTGGATTTCAGTTTGTCATGATGCTTCCATGCGGAGGCAGAGGGTGCCGCCTCCCAGGGCTCCCCTGCTCATGAAGAGGCATTTCCCCGGCCATCTTGAGTCAGTCATCTTGTGGATAGGGATGGGGAGGAAGTGCCTCTCAAAGGGCCATTGCCAGATTGCTTCCTCAGATTTGGACTTGTTTCAGGGCAGCCCCAAGCTCTCTGTGCACTGGGAGACAGCAGCCAGCACCAAGTCAGCAGTATTTCTGGGCTCATTCAGAGGGTGAAGGGCCAACAGCAGGAATAATTCCAGAAGCCTACACCCTGCTGAAGCAACAGCTCTCATTCCAAGGGTGAGGCTCCCAGCAGCCTTGCTGTGCTCTGTCCAAGGTCCTGACCACTTCTCGGCTAAACCACAGCCTGCTGTTCCTGCTTTGCCCCAGCTTTATAGGACACAATGTGACTTGCCCATGAGCCTAACCAGAACAGGTTGAGATGCTGTGACTGTGAGGCAGGGGAGGTGAGCAAGACTGACTGACTCAAGGCCATGCACAGGACTGTGTAGCTTGGTGGACCCTGCAGTACAGGAACAAGAGTCTTCCTGAGCATAGGATGCAACCTAGTGCATGAGAGAGAACCAGTGTGATGTAGTGACTGAGAGCATGGGACTGGAACTCGGGCGCCTTGGGTTCAAGTCCCCGTTTGACCATGGAGCCAACAGGCTGACTTTGGGCCAGGCACAGACTGTCAGCTCAACCTACTTCACAGAGTTGTAGCTGTGGGGATAAGATTATGAACAGGAGGAGGAGCTGCTCTGAGTTCATAAAAAAGCAGGATATAAATAAGTACATAATATTGTACTTATAAAATCTAATAAATAAATCGAATACATAAGTACATAATATTGGGGTGCTACCACTGGCAATGGCTGGCATAAGCCATATTTCCTCTGTTCTTCACCAGAGGATAGAGTCAGAGCTGGAAGGGCCTTTGTCTGCTGCGACGTCCAGCCCCCTGTTCAGTGTAGTAAGGGCAGAGCTGGACCACTTGCCTCGCCCAATCGTTTCCCGGTGTCTGTGTCCAGCAAGGGGGAGCTCCTTGAGGGCAATCGGCGCTGGCGTCAAGGAGAAGTTTCTCCTGACAGTCAGCCCAAGTCTGGCTTCCCTGTAGCCCCCAGCCAGGCACAACGACCTGCTGCAGGACCAGCTCCTGCCTCTTCTGTGGGACAATTAGACGCAGGACAGACGGGGACAGACAGGGATAGGGATGGGCTATGCAGTCTATTGATTCCTGACACTCACATTTTGAACATTTTCCAAGGAATTTAAATGGAAAATTATAAATAGCTAGCAGGGGAAGGGAAATACAAGGAGAAAAAAATACTAAAACATAATCTATATGCATTTATCGATCAAGCAGTCTATAGGATTTGTCCAGTCTCCTTTTAAAGCCATCCAAATTGGTGGTCATCGCTACATCATGTGGAAATGAATTCCATAGTTTACCTATGTGCCATATGCAGAAATAGTTGCTTTTATCCGTCCTGAATCTCCCACCAGTTGGCTTTGTGGGATGACCCCATTGGGCTTGAGTGTGATGAGAGAAACCATGCATAATTCTATATGGCTCTCTTGTATTCCCTTATATGTGCCTTTGTGTAAGATGAATAATCCCATGTGTTGTAAAGGTTCCTTCCAGGAGAGCTGTTCCCCGATCATGTTAGTGGCCCCTTTCTGCATTTTTCCAGCTGCACAATACCCTTTCTTAGGTGTGGTGACCAGAACTGTAGGGCTTATTTTCTCTTTAAACATGACTGTGCCCTGAAGCATTCTTGTCCCTCTTCTCAACCAAAAAGGCTCCCCTGGGAACTTATAGATGATGAAGAGGAAAAAGTCATTCCTTGCCCTCAAGCCTACAACGCAAAAAAAGCACAGGAAAATGGCATGGGAAGGGAAGAATGGAAAGTCCATCTCGTCTCCTTCTGCTGCAACCCGTTGGAAATCTTTCACTAATCAAAGACTAAGAATATACAAAGCTGCCCCGTGCCAGGTCAGGATACTTGTACATGTTGTCCAGTTAATTTCATAGTGGTTTTCCAGGCTCCTAGGCTGGAGTCTTTGCATTCTGTGAAGTAACAATGCAAAGAATTGACCCCAGGAATTTCAGCCACTGAGCTATGGCCCTCCATAGATTTGTGGATGTATCTGGTGCCAAGCTCCATTTCCCCTTAGTTAGGGCAATATTCAGTCTAGGTCCCCTTGGCCCTCCAAACCTGCAGGCATCCAGAGGAGAGGACTTCATCCATGCTTCCCTTGCCTTCCAATATACAGGGGTACCTTGGTTCACAAACTTAATCTGTTCCACAACTCTGATTGTGACCCAAATTGGTTGTGACCCAAGTCAAATTTCCCCATAAGGTTCAATGTAAATAAGGTTGATCCGTTCTGGTCCCTCCGAATGTGGTTGTGAGCCAAGCCAAGTCAAATTTCCAGTTCAATGTAAATAAGGTTAATCCGTTCTGTAATTATATTTTTTTAATCAGAAAAAATTGAAACAAAATGACAAAGAACAAGAAAGTAACAAGGTACTGTACAGTACAGTGGAGAACACTAACCTAGGTGGGGGGAGGTTATTGTTTGGAGGGAGAGTCGTCCCCCCCATAAGGACATTGGGGAGATCCATTTCAGGGGTTTCCTCTCTTCTTTGTCTCTTAGCTGCAGGGTCAATTTTGGTGAAAAATCTGTCTATAGTCACTTGTTTTTTCCTGCGCTGCATAACCCTCCGGAAATGAGAGACCATGTTATCGTTCATCAGATTCAGCACTCTGTTCGTTACAGTTATGTTGGGATGATGCTTCTCAAAGAAATCCTGGCACTCATTCCATTTTTTCCATAATGGATTGTATCACATCACAGCTAACCTCCTCCCTGCCTTCCTCTTCCTCAGCGGAATCCTCCTGAGCAGGTGCCTTCTGCCGCTCACTCTGGAGTTCAGCAAGTTCTTCTGTCATCGGCTCCTCTATGTCTTCCCTGCACGGAAGCAACTGTGATCGTGGCCATCTCCCCACTCGAGGGGGGAGATGGCCACGATCGTGCTGGTTGTGGGGGGAGATGGCTGAGATTGGGCCTGTCTTTCCTGCAGGAGTGCACCCGTGATCATGCATGTCTTCCCGGCTCGAACGCGACTGATCGTGGCCCACTCGGGGGTGTGGGGAGATGGCTGTGATCTTGGTTGCCACCCAATGCAGAGTTCATGACCCAAGTCAAAGTTTTCATGAAATGTTTGGTTGTGACCCGATTTGGTTGTGAACCGAGGCATTCCTGAGCCGAGGCACCACTGTACTTAGGTGGCTGATCAGCCCTGCTCACAGGAGGAAAAACTGAGGCACCATGTGAATTCCTCATATCCTGGTAGAGCCTCGTGTGCTTCCTCTTTGCCCCCTGGAGCCCCTGTGCCAATGCTGAGGAGCTTCAGCAAGTGTGGAGAGAAAGGTGCGAGCTGCAAATCTGGAGCCCTATTTCAGACCTCAGAAGTCTTCTCCAAGATGGGAGCGAAGACTCCAGATGGGACGGTCAGCATCTAGACAGTCCAGAGACCACAGGTTTGTGCCCTGTTTGCAATAACAGTTGCACGCAGTGACCTCTGACAACTAGCCCCAGGCTTGTCCTCAAACCAATCTACATACCCAGAGACACACAGAGAAAGAGGCAGTGACTGGACACTTAGCTGGTTCTTCTATTTCTTGGTTGGTATTCCCTTGCTTAAAATGCTTCATTTTTATAAGTACTTCAGACTGACCCCTGCAAAAATTCAACATCAAGAAAAGGACAAACCAAAATGAACGCAGTAGCACACAGATGCTCCCCTACAGTTTATAAAGGAATTGGTATTCTAGCATATACCAATTATGTATACGTACATACCAGTTATGGGGTATGTGTATATCAGTTAATAAGAAATGGATGATTCATGATTCACTTTGTTGAGTAGACTAGCCTGTACAAGAGACCTTGGATGTCATCTAGTCCACATAGGCCAAAAGGTAGATTTCCAGATTTGGGGACTTCATGTCCCAGTTTTCCTGACCATTTGCCACATTGACAGGAGCTTCGGGGTGTTGAAGTTCAGAGCCTCTGAAGATCTCCTTTTTGCCCAGCCTTGTATTTGTCCAACCACCATGGCCCATGCAGGAAACTCACAGCTATGAGTCCCTCTCCAGCCTCTACATAAATACTTACATGGAGAAGATCCCACCCTCCCAGCAGTCTGTTCCACCATCCAACAATTCCTCCATTCGGAAATTTCCCCTCGTATTTAGCCAAAATTTGATTTCTTGAAATTTCCGCCTATTCATTCTACCTGCGCCCTGAAGTGGCTTGCTCCACATTGTCAGGACTCTACCATGTTTTTCTGTTGCATCGGTAGCAGGTGAGGACTGCCTCACTAAGCAAGACGGTAGCCCCCTGCCTTCCTTTGCTGTTCCCCACAAACAGAGGCCCAATTAATCTCATGCAGTGAAATGAGGTGGGAGAATTGTGAAATGATACAATTTGTTGTTGTTGCTATTCGTTGGCAAGTCACCTCTGACTTACGGCAACCCTCCAGAATGGCTTGTCCGTAGCAGCCCCACGCAGCTCTCGGAGGACACAACGATGGTAACATTTCCCACAGCAGTGGAGGAGGGACGGAGTCAGAGTTCCCACTAAAAACAAAGAAAGAATCTGTGCAAGGAAAGCCTTCTGCATCACAAAAGTTTCACACAGACGTCTCCCTACGTCTGTAGGGAGAAGGTTCTACGGAAGGAACAAACGGCAGCGCTTCACCTGCAGTTTAAATGTTGGGGTTTTAAAAATTGTTTTTAAATTAACGTCATTTATTCTGTTATTCTGTACACAGCCCAGAGAGCCCTATGGGCTATGGGGAGGTTTATAAATACAGCCAATAAACAAATAAATGAGTATGTTCCACTTGTTCTTGAGGCCCCGTTGTTGAGGCCCCATCAGTGAGGGTGTGCAAGGACAGGCTGGACATGCACACGGTGGGCATGTCATGAGCGGAGCCGGCTGGAGCTGGGGGTCAGACTAGATGGCCTGGGAGGCCCCTTCTGACTCGCTCTGTTTCTGTGTTTCTATGTACTGCTTCAAGACTCTTGGCCCCATTCTTGCAAGTGTACTTCCAGCACAAGAGCTTGCAGTGGATGAGTACAGCCTGAATATGAGAGCGAACGGCCATGGAGGAAACTCCAGGGAAGCACGTCTGCCCATGCATTTTATGAGATGCATATCTCTGTTACGTTTCCTTTTAATAATTGAATGGGTCAGCAGGTGTTCTGCCTATCTCGGCCAAAAGGCAGTAATCCAATCCGTAGTGCAGCCCGCAGTGGAGCGTGGCAAACGCCACTCGGGCAGGGCACTCATGGAAAGGAAGATATCTGCAACAACCAACCGAGTGATTTATCGTGACATGGATGATGATGATGATGATTACGCTTGCCCTAGGCCATGCTCAGTGGAAGTTATCGAGCAGAATAGCCGCACGTGGAACAAAGCAATCAAAGCCGCCAAACGTTTGGCACTGTGGCCAAGTGAAGTGAGGGAGCTTTGCGTCGGGAGGGCTTCCCTTCAGAACGTGCTTCTGTGGCAAACTTAGCAGGGAACCGCAGGTGAGCCAGCCTTGCTCAGTCAGGGCTGGCCTACCCAACAGAGCAGGTGGGGCACCTGCATCAGGTTGCAGAAGGGGAGAGTGACTAGTGGTGTCCCTCCATTCCTTTTTCTCTGTCCCTCCACCTGCCCACTGCCAGGAGGGCCTCCTGTCACAGCCTCCAACAGGTGCAGTGGAGAGCCCGTCCACCGGTCTCCTGCTGTGGCATTTGTCACAGCAAGATAGTGGCCACTGCCACAGTAGGAGTGTGAGCCTGGCACTATGGAGTAGCTACCTGTCCCCTTTTTTCTTCTGATGCGCAGCCAGAAGAGTTCCTCCAGCTGCGCACCTGCCCATGCAGGTGATCTGGTAGGAAAAGTGAGGGGTGTGAGATGGGGCGAGGGGTGGGAATGTTGTGGGGGCACGAGGCAGTTGTAGCACATCTTGTCTTCCCCCTCTGGTGACGAAAGACCTCACCCTGAGCTTGATTTCAGCCTCAGCTGCCCCTCTGCAGCATGGGATAATGAAACACAACATGGTCGTAAGGACAAATGGAGCTCAGAGACCTACACTATCAGTGCCTGATCGGGGCAATGATTCTGGCTAGTTCAACCCCAGTATGGCACATTCTAAGTAGCCCTGGGCCCTGGCAACTTGCTGTACAGGGCAAAGGTTTGTGGAGACCCTCTGCGCATGCCACCATGTATGTGAAACCCCCCTCCCTGCAGAGGTTCACATGATACATGGGACCTGACCCCAGTTCCTTGAGGGAACAGGTGAACAATTCACCTGAATGGCACTAATAGAGGCAAGCTGCTTTAAGTATCGTATATGAGGTGATGTGTGTGAACACTAGTGCTCTTTCTTACACATGGGGAGATGTGCATGTATATAGAGAATATCATGCTGTGGATAGAAACACAGCAGAGAAGGAGAGCCATAGTGCATCACACCAATGGCCCACCCCATCCGGCATCGCCTTCACACAGTGGCCAACTAGCTGCCCATGGAATGCCCAAGCAAGAAATGATGCAACGACTCCCACCTACCCAAGTTCCCCAGAAACTGGTGTGCTCAGGTGTATCATAGTTCCTCTGACAGCAGATGTAGCTAGTAGCCATTGGTAAGCTTCTCCCCCATGAGCTTGTCCAATCTCCTTTTGAAGCCATCCAAAGCGATGGCCGTCATGTGAGAGTGAATTCCATAGCTGAAGTGGTTGCTGTGTACTTCCTTTTATCTGTTCACCAATCAGCTTCATGGGATGAAGTTCTAGAACCACTGGGTTCTAGAATCGTGAGAGAGGGAGAAAAAGATGTGCCTGTCCACTTTCTCCTGCCTAGTGTTGTTCTGTGCCATCAGGTCATCTCCACCTTATGGTGACCCTGTGCATGAATGCTGCCCATGACCACGCCATTCAGCTCTTCCAACTCCAAAGCTTTGGCTTCCTTGATAGAGTCAGTCCACCTCATACCTATTCATACTAAATGATGGTGATAGAATCTTAATTTTCTATTACTTATTTAGGTACGTACTTTATCTATTTATATACTGCACAATAGCCAAAGCTTTCTTCATTCTCCTCTAGATACTCTGCCCATTTCCTTTTTAAGAATATGAGGACCTAGGAAATCTGTGTACAGAGACCAGACTTGCTATGCTCAACACGGGGTTGTCTGTATGGACTAGCAGCTTCTCTTCAGGGTCTTCACACCAGAAGCTTTTCCATGTCCTGCTGAGACATGCCCTGAACTGAATCCAGGGTCTTCAGTTGGCCAAACATGTGGCTTGCAACTGAGCTACAGCTCTAAGGTGCAGGACGCAGAAGTGATCCTGATGGAAGAAACAGGCCTGCCACCATTTCCGCTGGCTATTTTTTCCTCCCTGGCCCCGTGTCATTTTTTGACAATGGTAAAAGCCTGATGCTGGTAGGCTGGGCTAGGAAAGATTCCATGACAGATTTCACAAAGGATTATGATGACGCAACGAGGAGGATGTCTGATGATCTAATACTGAGAAATGAAAGAGTTTGACTTTTTCATTTAATGAGTAGCTTTGTGTTTACCGAAAGGCAGGATATAAATTTTGGAATAGAAGTGATGCCAGGAAAAGCACCATCTTTGCATGCTGCACAGATGTTGCTTGGAGGAGAAAAGTGGCAACCTTCAGAGGGGGATGGACTTATCCAAAAGCAATTTTTTTACTGCTGAGCATGCTGGAGACAAAAGGCTGGATTTGATCCTTTCTGGCATTTAGAGCAAGAAACACTGGAGGAAAAGCAGTGGCAAACCAACAGCAAATAACGGGTCAGAAAAACCCAGGAACTCTACTACTCTCTGGTTCAAATAAAAATGTCCGCTATCAAATAATAAATGGACATGCTTGTAGTATACAAGTCTATCTGTCTTTCAGCCATGCAAGCTGAATGTTCAGAAGCAATTTACCTGGGAATATCAAGGGCTGGGGATAAACAAATAAGTCATTGTTCTCATCCAGCAGGGCTTTTCTTATAGTCAGATGCCCAGCTTGTGAGCTCAGAGTAGCGCTAGCCACCTAGTGCCCTCCATATCTTTTGGGCTAAGAGTCTCATAAATTGTAGCTGGCATGCCTGATGGTCAGGGATTACGAAGAGCACCAGGCCGCCCATCTCTGCCATAGAAACATCTGGCTGGCCGTGTTTGAGAGCAGAACGTTGTATTAAGTGGACCTTGCTGTCATCCAACAAAGTAATTATTGTGTTCTTAATCTGCCTAAGGCAGGAACATTGGCCCTTTTTTCCACCCCACAAATTCATTCCACTACATTAACCCATACCTTCCAGATTTTAGAACAGTACAACCTGTCATTGTAAGAGATTTTCCATGCAATCTCATACATGTTTGGACAGAAAAAAGGCCCCACAACTCCAGCATTCTCCAGCTGCCATGCTGAGGAATTTTTTTTCTGTCTAAACATGCATGGGTTTGCACCCTTCCTTTGCAATCACATAATTTGTCTTTTAAACCAAGCAAAACTTTGAAATGGCTTAAGAAAATAATCAGAAGAGCTTGACCTCATGAATGGCAATAAAGGTTATATTGTGTTTCTATCCTGGCTTCTTCCTCTTGTGAGCATCCTATGGTGGCTTACATAGCAATATTGCATCCTCAGAACAACAACCTTGTGAAGTAGGCCTGGCTCAAATTTACCAACTTGGCTTTGCGGCTGAGTGAATGAAAAAATCACACTGCATCCAGAAGAGGAAGGGCCTGGCAAACTCCACTGAGTCATGTGCAGATTGTCTTCCAGCTGAGCCGCCAGATGTTGAGAACAGATCTGAGCAAATCTAGTTAGGCTTCTACCAGAATAAAACCCACAGTACTAAGGGGCATACAGAACATGCTAACCATTTTATACATTGGAAATCCAGGTGGCAAGCACATGTATCGCGCTCCACCTGGCAGCTAGGAAACATCTTTCCCCACCCTATAAATTCTGTCTGTACCCAAAGAACCTCATGTTACTAATGATCTCTGCACCTTAGGCTACCTGTAATGCACCAGGTGTGCTTGTGCAATGTGCCATCACAAAGGACAGCCCTGAATGGCTGGCATGCAGAGGGTCTCGAGTTCATACTCTGCCATCTTCTTTCAAAGGATGCACTCAGAGTGAATGGGAAGGGCTCAGTCCCGGCTTTGTGCGCCAGTGACAGTGAGTTTTGCAGCAAATAACACTATTTGGTGTCAAAGCTGAGCTTCCCTTTGATATGCCTGCTCTCCTTGAAGCAACATCTGGTCCCTGGTACCAAAATGCGTTTGCTAACCTTTAATTGAAGGAGCAGTTCCAGGAGTAGATTGCCGCTTGGCTTCTCTGCCCCTCTGTGCTTTTCCTGTCTCTGAACTCCCCAGGCGTTCATGGGAAAACACCCTGCCGTGGAGAATTTTTAGCAGGTACCATTGCCCTAGCATGGGGCTAAAATGACTGGAAAGCAAAACAAAGATGCTTTTATCCACTTAATTCCTTCATGGCGAGGTGCCTTTAAAGGCACAGGGGCACAAGTAGAACATAAAAGTAGCTGCCATCATGTCAGAGATACAAAGACCTAATTATTGGAAGCCCTGTTCAAGCCCTCTTGATGCAGGAAGACCCCGTGTGCAGGAAGAGACCTCCCTCCATCTCTGCCCTTATTGCCCTGCGCCTGTTAAGGGCAGAGTGCAGTGGCACATGTTGATACGCAGGCACTCATCGAGACAGTCTTCCTAGTCACAGTCCTAACGAGAGCCCCAAATTGCAGGAAGCTGTGTTGATCCATCCCTTCTGCGCGCGCTCTCTCTCTCTCTCTCTCTCTCTCTCTCTCTCTCTCGGTGGATTTGCATAACATAACAAAGTTCCTTGGTCTCTGTTGTGCAGTCCAAACCTTGCAATGCTATTTCAGCATGGAATATTTGGTTTTTAGAAAGCATAATAAGAAACAATGCACTATTCTATGATTTCTCCACTTCACCATGATCTTCCCAGTAGTCTGAGCCCAGCCTCAAGGTTTTCACGGTCCCGGGATGCAGCCACCCCAGCAAAGAGCTGCTGCTGCTGCTGCTGCAAGAGCTGCTTAAGCCAACCTGTGTGAGGTTGAATTTGTGTTGGGCATGCCAACAATGGGAGGACCAAGAAATGAGGGTGGAGACCACACTAGCAAAGAAGACATTTGGATGAGTGACTGAAAAGTTGTGAACTGCCCAGAGAGCTTTGGCTATGGGTGGTGTAGAAACGTAATGTCCTCGTCATCATCTCCTTCTGCCAGGTGTATCCAAGCCAAAAACAATGCCCCAGGTAAACTATGCAGAGGAGCTTGTCCTAAAGTATGAACCCAGCCTCTCTGTGTTACACATGCCATTCGCAGGTCTTTTCATAAAGCTGGTGGGTCTTACGATGAAGCCACTGCCAAAGGCTTCACTCCCAGCCATGGAAAAGCCAGAAAGTCCTCCTTGCACTACATTCTGGGTGGATGTTGGCTGCCTGCAGCTGAAAGCCTTCACTAGCAAATGAGAGTTTAAAATAATTTTAAGGTGTGTTTGTGTGTGTGTTTCAGAATGTATGGAATGCAAATCCTTATTTTAGACAAGTACACAGTATAAATTTAGAAAACATCTACGCTTGAATGAAATTGGTCATTACTGCATTTACCTCATTACAGTTAATCCACATCAGGCAGTTTTTCATAGTGTCTGACAAGGTCCCATAATCCATTAAAATGTATTCAATAATTCATAAGATTAATCCAATTCATTTTGGTTAATTTAGGATCCTTCATCATGTTGAGACTTTTTATCTAAGCAATTCTGTATTTTCATTAGTTCAACTTCCGTCTCTGTTCTTCATCCAGTATGTCACTTTTGCATATTTAGGGCACAATCCGGGGGTCCTTGGGAGGATGTCTAGGAGCTATAGGATGCTGCCAACTCCCCTTTGTGCTCCAGGTGATTTCCTGGATTTTGCAGTTTTCTCCCATTCCAAAAGGTTGAACTCTCTTTCCTAAGGTTTAGAAACCAGTAGTAACAACTTCAAGCTAGTGTTGGCCTTTCGTTTCATCTACCCCTGCAATGGAACTCTGAAGAGCTTCTCCAATTCAGGCTAAGTATGGCTCAACGCCCTTGTATTACAGGCTTGTTGTGCTCATTCAAGCCCAGGAATTACCTTCCCAGTTAATGATCACAGATACTTATGCATTTCACAGTGTTTGGCTATCAGTATTCCTGCTGCCATCAATAGAAAATTGATTTACTGTTTGAAGTTGGTCCAATGCTTGCCAAATCCCTACAAATATACATAAATTAGTTGAGGAGTTAGCAATTAAAATTTCTGAGCTACACACACATCCAACTTGTGCCTGTAACACTGTGGTAATCTAACCTGGATGTCATGAGAACAAAGATCTCATTGGGAGATGATTGATAAAGGGTTGCGTTGGCTTGACTTTTAAAGGTTCTAATTCAGTTTGTCTATGAGGGATGGCCATAGAATATAGAAGAGTAGAAACACAAAGCAGGGTATGTGAACAATGTGCTTCTTCCTTGGTATCCGGGGTGGATTGTCAGACTGAGCGAGCAGCAAAGGCACAAAATCCGCTTCCCAAATGGTATGAGGCCATGCATGTCCCCTGCATCATTTACGCTTGTGCCAAGTAATTCCTACCAAAATAGGAGATCACATAATCAGGAAGGACAATCGATGTGACATTGGAAAGCCTCTACACTGCCTTATTTGGAGAAAGGGGACTGCTATTTAGTGCAGTGCTGCACAGTACCCCAGCATAGGAGTTAGCATTGCAAGACAATCTGCTTGCACGGCTACATCTTCTCTGCAAGGGAATGATCCTTTGGCTAGGAAATGATTCTGTGTGCCATGGACATCCTCTGAGGGACCATAGGATACTTTGGATTCCTGGCTTCAAGGTTGGAAACAGCACTCCAAACCCCAGAGCCAGGAATTCAAGCTCCCCAGTCCCCCCACCCCACCCCACACACACACACACACACACGTGTCACTCTCCCAGTGCCTCATTGCCCCCAGGAAAGAACAGTACCAGCTGCTTTCCAAGAGTCGGAGAGTGACTTTGTAGAGGGGTAGAAGAGAACACAGAGGGAACAGGGTCAGCCAAGGTACGTGGTATCTTGAAGCCACTCCAGCCTCCCTGGAAAAAAGCCCATTTAGAGAAAATACAGAGCAGAAGGTGCAGCAATGAAGCCATGGCCTCCACCACTTCTCCTGTTCCACTTTGGATGAGTGTGAGCCTCTAAGTTCAGGGCTTCCATTCATCTCCCTAGGACTGGGGCCTAAATTTACTAGTTGCTGAAATTATTTGGTTTGGGTATGGGGAAAAGCTGCCACTTATGGAGGGAACCTGTGGTCCTCTGGATGTTGCTGAGCCACAATTCCCATCAGCTCTGTCCATGCTGAGTTGGACAACTTTTGCAGTATGTGCAAGTTCCCCACTGTGTTACAGAGTAAAGGTTCAGTTCTTACAAATGACTTAATTGGTCGCAATAAATCTAGCACAATGACGGTTATGGAAGTTTGGAGTGTTCCTTTTAACAACACAGCGGGGTGTTCAGATGACGGTTCCCTCCTCAAGAGCTGCCTTAGACCATGGCAGACCATTCCTCTGTCTGGCTTGGCCTTGCTTCCCCTGATTGGCAGAGGCTGGAAGGGCTTTGTCACCTGCCACCTTGGAAACCGTAGTTGGGACCTTCTGCATGCAAAGCGGGAGCTCCGCCCCTTTGAAAAGAAGCAGGGAATGGAGAGATTCAGAAATGTCTCGGGGATAAAGGAGCTGTCCTCTCTGTGTGCTGCTTCCCTGTGGGTTGAAATACCTTTTCACATTTGGAGGTGAAAGCATTGCTCAGGATTGCCACATGTGCTTTGGGTTGCATGGAGATGATTGTCCGTTCAGTGGTGGGCATCTCTAGGTGGGCTTGAGAGGAGTCCTCCTGTCTGAAACTATACAGCTGCTGGTGGTCAGTGCAGACAGATGTAGGAGAGATCTGTTTCAGTTTCTTTTGCTTGGGATTTAACCCAGTTCACACCTCCCAGATAAAGAAGACTTGAATGCAATCTGAAGGCAAGGTCCATGCATTTCTGAGTTGGAAACATCATTCACAGACCACCACAGGAAGGAAGGAAGGAAGGAAGGAAGGAAGGAAGGAAGGAAGGAAGGAGGAGGAAGGAAAGAAAAGAAAAGAAAAGAAAAGAAAAGAAAAAAAAGAAAGAAAGAAAGAAAGAAAGAAAGAAAGAAAGAAAAAAGAAGAAAGAAAGAGAAAAGACAGACAGACAGACAGACAGAAGGACATTGCTAGACAATCAGCTTGTACGCTCTCATCTTCTTTGTAACGGAATGATCCCTTGGTAAGGGAATGATCCAAGTACTTTGCAAGGACATTCACAGTACTTTCGAAAAATGCACATAAAAATGGGTATTGTTAAAAAAATGTGCACCAATACACTGGGAAAGGAATGTACACTTTTCAAAGATGTTTGCATTTGGCATGCACATTTGGAAAAAAACAAAAGTATGTGTCGATTTTCATAGGAAAGGAAAAAGAAACTTATATGAACTTGAGCTGGAACAAACTTCAAGATAGAATTCAGAGAACTTTGGGAAGATCACGTTTTGCTGCTCTGCACTGAGCTCGAGGGACCAGTGACCTGACAGCTTCCTCTGTTTCCTGATGCGCTTAATAAATGCATGAAACTGGGTGTGGGAATGTGCTTGCCAGGCAAATTCCATTTTGCCCATGAGTCGTCCATTCAGCAGGACGCCAAACAGGCTGTATACCCATACAGACACGCTTGTGCAAGCACACTTGTGAAGCCAGTCCTGGTTTCTGTCTGCATGGAGGGAAACTGCAAGAAGTGTAGCTGGCCGATGGACGTGGCTTGCCCCACTCCCAGGGGTAAAAAGGTAAAAACGAGAACATGAAGAACATTAGAAGCCTTGCTCAGCCAAAGGATCTACTCTGAGAGAAAGATAGGCTTCAGTTCTGCAAACTGCAAAGACTGCTTTTGTGAAGGAGAGGAAGGCTCAAAGGGAGAGGAAGGTTGGAAGGAAAGAATTTTTTAAGGATGGATTGGAGAGCTGCTTGAGAGCTATATGATGAGCAGAAAGGAATGCTTGAGAGAGCATGAGAACAGCACATGAGGAAAAGCTATGCTTTGTGGTTGGCCTGCGAATGGTGGCTTGTTTGATTGGCAAATCATGGTTTGTTGGTGCAGCCGAGTTCGTATGACACAACAAGCCATGGTTCAGTGACAACCTACTTGCAACCCATATTCTGGCTTGTGTGAATCAAGTCCATGAGAGCATTGCAGAGTAGCTGTCTGAATCTGGAAAGGACCAGGACCGCGTTGCCTCCAGGAATTCCCATCATCTGGAAGCTGTTACTTCCCCAAACTTTAATCAGCGTTATAAAGTGCTAACCGGAATCTGCAGGCCCTGCGTAGGCTGGCTGGGGACACCTTGAAGACTGCTTTAAACTTGGTCCTTCTGGTCTAGAATGTGAAGCAACCATGTCTTCTTGGGTTTGTTGCTCCGCTCTGGCTCTGCCCGCACATGCCCCTTTCATGCACTTCTCGTCTCCTGCAGTGCAACACACTTGCAGTGCTACATCCGGTGTATGGAAAGGAAAAAGAACCAGGGTGTGGTGGGAGGAGACCTGCCTTCTCCCCCTTTAGAAGGGGCCGTAGTTCAGTGGGAAACCCCCTGCTTTGCATGTAGAAGGTCCCAGGGTCAGTTCCTGGCTTGTCTGAAACCCTGGATACGTGCTGCCAGTCCGTGCCAACACCACCAGGTAGATGGTCTAAGGCTGACTGGTCTAAGGCAGCTTCCCATTTTCATAAGCCATGCTGCAATGAGAAACGGTCAAGGGAGAATTTCTCTGTGCCAGCTGGTGACCCAGTGTCAGGAGGGTGCAACTTTTATAATCCAGAGGGTGTGCTGGTATTTTATTTTTATTTATTTATTAACAGATTTATAGGCCGCCCCTTGCCACAAGCCTCGGGGCGGCTCACAACATCAGAAATCTTGTAGGCTAAACACTATACAAAAATTAAAAAGCCTACACAAACCTGGTAGTAGGTTGGGGGCACATATAGATACGGTCATGTATGCACTTGCGTACATGAACATGTAAGGCTGCACATCCAGGTGAATCCCAGCTGACAGGATAGGGAGGGTCAAACTTCCCCTCCTTACCTGCTAAGGTGGGATGCGGGCTGGGGAAGGTGATGGGGGTCTTCACTGGGAAGTGGGTGGGGCTCCTCAGGCCACCTGGGTCAGAGGAGGGTTACGTGTGCCCTGTGGGGTGTAGGCTGCCCATCCCCGTTCAACACAAAATGTGGGGGACTGCCTTACCCCAGACCAGACTGTTCATCCATTTAGCCCACATCTGCTATTCGAGCTGGCAGTGACTCGGCCATTTCTCAGGCTCAGACCTTCCCCCCTCCATCACCTGCTTGCTTTCCGCTTCTTGTAACTGGTGGCGGCAGCGATTGAACCCAGTACGCTCGATGTGCCACGCACATGCCCTCTGCAACCGCGTTGCCCACCCTTGAGGGACCAGTTCCCCCTTTTACTGCTTCCCTCCCGTCGCTGTTAGTCCAGATGCCAGCGGTGAACAGAGTCTCTTTCACTGAGACTAGCAGCCCTACTCTTTTTCCCCTCACTGAATTTGTCCTCTTTTATTTGCTGAAATCTTTGCAGTAGAAAATCTCTCCCCCCGCTTAGACATTTGCTCAAATGTGCAGTCGCGAACCAGCTGCCCTCAAACCTTTGCAGACAAAATTGTTTGCTTACATAGAAAGCAAGACTGTAATTACTCTCTGCTCAGATTATACATCAAGGTCAAAACTGTGTGATGCAGGCTATTGTTTAGGGATAAAAGGAGCTCTTTTTTTTTTGGTGGAGCAGCAGACAACTACTATCGCAACAATGTTGACATGGGCCTAGTACCACATTTTTTTCCTGTTTTTATCTAACTTCATTTTAGTCATGCTAGGAGAGCCGGCTCCTCTGTATTAAAAATGACAGATGACAAGGTTGTTTCCAGTGTTCAGAGGCGAGTGTTCCAGAGCAGAGGCTCAGCAGGGCTCGCAAAAGCACAAGCATATTGAGGGTTGGGACCTCTGTAAGCAGGGCCAGGAATGCCCAGTGAGGACTCAGCACGGCATACTGACCGACTGTTGATGGAAAAGTGGATGGGATGGGTTGGGAATGAAATGTCTTGGAGAAGCCATGAACAGGAGAAGAGGACGAGTCACAGAAAACCATGGTTTGGCATTACATGGTCAAGACTCGAGTTGGACACTCCCTCCTCGTATCTTTCTCCCATCTCTTCCACTTAGGGCATAGTCTTAAAATGTGGTGGTTGATTTAGAAGACTGTCCCAGAGGCTGCAGCTGGTCTGTTTGCTGCTCACTTGTAGAGGGGCTGCAAAGGGTTATTGGCCTTTCGGTTGTTTTATGCTCTTCTTGCTTTTAGAGGCTGCATCCTATAGCTGTTTAGGGAGTAAGCCCTATGGAACACAATAGTATTTACTCCTGAGTAAACATGCATTGGTTTGTTCTGCTGTTCAACTTTTAAAGTTTGTTGTTGTTCATTTTGTAGTTTCTTCTTCTTCTTCTTCTTCTTCTTTTTGGTATTGCTTTATTTTCAATTGTAGGCTGCTTTGACTATTTTAAATCAGGGCTACCAAATAGCAGGCTTACAGGCACTTTTGGATTCACCAGGTGGCTGCTTTCCTTCCCTGTCCCCCTGGCACAAGGGTCTTTCTGCCAGCTATAGATTGTTTGGTGTTTTAACAGCTTTGGCACATGTTTCCCATTCTAAAACACTGAAATACTAAATTTCAGACCCAGTATCCAGTTAAGGATGCAATTAAACCAGCTTGCACAGCATGTGTGGCATATATAAAATACACTAAAAAATGAAATCCCAGCAGTTTATGTCTCCAGAATTGTCATTGTCGGCAAGCAGAGGCTGCTTTCAGGGTAGGGCGGCATAGCTGTTAATGGGGACTGGTCCACAAGACATCATGCTGGTCCTCTTTCAGCTGCTTTTGCTGCCGGTTGAAATCCTGGCCCGATTCAAAGTGCTGCTTTTAACACTTAAAGCCCTAAATCAGAAGGAACACCTGGTCCCATATGTTCCTACCTGGCCTTTACTTTGAGAATCTCATTACCTGTTTGTATGCATCCATGGGGTTGGGCATTGATGATCCAGGTAGGGTCTCCAAGGTGACTTACAGATAAAAACCTAGAGTTGATTTAGAAGCTTAAAGCAAACCTAGGAAGTGACTTGTTGTTTTCCTCCCGCAGCGGAGCGTTCAGGAACAATCTTCATACTTTTGCATGAAACGGTCATAATTTAAACACTTGCTGCCATGTTGAGATGAAAATTGCTGTGTGAACTACAATAGGGCATGTCTAATTCTTTACTTCAGAGTAACTTTTATGTCAAATTGCTTGGCGATGCTTCCTCTCAGAGTGGCACTCCTGTAGCTTTAGACATTGTTCGAGCTTGTTCATTTGTAAAACAGGCAATCACACAAGGTTGTTTGCATTCTATGCTTTGTTTGATTTTAATTACTTAGTTGCTTCTCCTCTGTTGTGCAGGTAACTTTCTTGTGGTGATTGATGAGACATGAGATCTTCAACCTCCAGGCTCTCCAGCTTTTCCTCAAGGGATTCATTATGGAATCGGTAAGAAACAGGGAGTCAACCTATATCAAAGACTGGGTTCAGATGACATGTTAACCCACACTCAGCGGTCTGAATATGGGTTGTTGTTGAACTGCGGGTTCTAGTCAGAATGTGGATTATCATATTCCTGATCCCAGCCATGCTAACGGCATGTTAACCATAACCAACCCCTGAAGAGAGCCCGTGGTTTTCTTGTTGGATGGAAACAATGGGCTATTCACCACAGCTTGTCATCTTGGCTGGGTTCAGGTAACATGATAACCACTGTTTCAACAACAGCCCATGGTTTAATGACAACCTACACTCAGCCCATACTCAACCCGTATGTATGTATGTATCGTTGTGCTGTCTGAACCCAGGCAATGTCTTTCCTAGGTTTGCTGGAGTAGCAAAAGTGCTCTGTTTGGAGTTCCAGCTCTCCAACCCACCATTAAAAACTATCCGTTTGGCAGCCCCCAGAATGGGTGTTTTTCAGTGGTGTCCACACATCCTGAAGGCATGGCTTTAAAGTGGAGTTTTAGACCCTTTTGTGATTGTTGTGCTCGGCATTTGAGTTTCTAAAACCCATTTCTAATGTTGTGTTTGTGAAATGTATAGGCTGTGATAAGTGTTGCTGTGCGTGCCTTGCTGATGTTAATTGCTGTGTGTTCCTTGTCAGAGGAAGGAAAGGGAGGCGGGGGTGGGGGAGAGAGATAAACAAGCTGCCACTGCCATCATCATGGTCCCTCAGATCTCAAGGGGCGGGGGGCACATAGGGAAGAAGGCGCTCCTATAGCCACACTGCGGAGGAGAGCCCTAAAATGCTGGCAGCTAGACTGGAGGCAGGCCTTGGTCGTGCTTTCGGAGCACCACAGAATTTTTTGCATTACAGCTGGGAACTCTCTATCCCCTCCACTGGCCCCGACAGCTACTGTGAGGGCCCAAACCATGAACCAACCCAGGCAGGGGTGGCAGATGGTATCAGCATCCCTCCTGATGAAGAGGCCGCAGGGCCACCTCTCTGGCTCCATGATAGCACCGTAACCCAAAAGATGGGATCTTTTGTAGACTCTTATGGAGGTCAACCTGATGGGCATGTTTTTCTTGCAATGTCCATAGAAAATATGCATGAATACTCATGCGAACTAAACAAAAATAAACGCAATTGTGATCCGGTACAGAACTGGGATGGAATGAGTTTAGCCCGGGAGAATGAGAAGTTGGATGGAAGCAATTTGCTCGTCCCCAATTATGGCACCTGCATGGCTTAATTGCAAAGACTGGCAACAACCAAGACTCTGGTTCCTGCCGCGCATCGTGTTTTATGTGGGACACGTACTGCATTCCCTCCGCCTGCGTCTGACTCATTGCTGTCCATGGGGAACGGAGCAAGGAAAGGGGGCTGCAAATGGGGGGGACTGTAGGGGACGGGAGCGGGAACACGCTAGCCTTGCACCACCACACGATGCCAAATGGGGAGATTCTTCTCATCTTTATACCCTTCTCAGCTTTGCCAAGTGGCTTCATGCATTGCCAGTGATACATAGCTTTAATAGCGCGTATTTCAAGGATCCAAACCACTGGCTACAAGTTTGCCTTGCGGCAAGGGACCACAGCAGCCCAACAACACCCAGCGTGGTGGAGAGTGTGGGTTCCGATTGGCTAGTGCATGGAAAGGGGAGTGGTTTGTCTAAGGCAGAAGCAGCAAGCTCTGGCTTGAGAAGATTGCCCATCGGCCCACTGGCTCTAGGATAAGCTCTGATCCTCTTCTTCCAAACGCCACCCCCTACCAAGCTCTGCCCCATCCCAGAAGCTACTGGGAGCTGCATGCAGAGGCATGGAGAGAGGAATCCGTGGCTGGTAGCAGAGGGATTCACGGGAGAGCAAAGAAGGCAACAGTCACAGGAATTCAGGCTGGAGGTGGCAAGGAGATGGGGACCCAGCAATGTCTCATGAAGTGGCTCCGTCCCTTGGGCATGGTTCTTTCCGTGATTGGGACACATGCTTTGACATCATGCAACAGAGGGCTAGAGGGAGGAGGGTCGAGTGCCCCCTCCCTGAGCTGAGGCTATGGGGTGTGCTTGTACTGCAACATTCTGAGCCTGTAATCCAGGGCGCCCGTGCCAAAGAGCAAGCCCTCTTGAACCCAGTGGGGCGTTCTTCTGAGATAAAAAGTGCTTGGCATGCACGGCACATACTTTAACATCCAAACTTGGCACATGGACGGCAAGGAACAGAACAATCCGGGCTGAATACTGCGCCATTTGAAAGGTAAGATGTGGAGGCCAGAGGGACTCCGGCACAGTTGCTGTGGGCCACCTTTCCCCCTGCCTTTTTTGAGGGACTGGCTAAAAATGAGTTCCAGCTCACATTGTGGGTATCAGACTGTGCTGGGATGCCCATTTATCCCTATCTGAATGCAATTCAAATGAAGCATTGTTGGGAATGCGTTTTCTCGTCTCTGCCTTCCATCTTGCAGAAGCCCACAGTGGCCTTGAGATCCTTTTCTCTGCCTGCTCTGTGAGTGGCGGGTGCCCAAGTGCTGTTTTTAAGCCTGTCGGGTACTTGATGAGCCCATTAAAGCTACGCGCAACTGAGTATGAGCAGCCTGATCGGACTCCCCACCAGAGGTCGAAAGACAAAAACGCAGGAGGACAATGGATGCGATGGCAACTTTCCCCGGTTTAAATGTATAGGCAGCGAGATATTGAAGTCGGGATCCTAGAACTGTAAGGAAATGTTCTATCAGCAGTTCCTGTCCATCCCGGCAAGACTGCAAGCCTTAATTCTGCTGTCATGAGGCACCCTGAAAGGAACAAAGGTTCTTGCTAGGTGCTCAGAGAAGCTTCCCCAACTTGGTGTCTTCCAGATGTGTTAGATTCCACACCCCATCAGCCCCAGCCAGCAATGCCACCTTATTTATTTATTCATTTATTTTTCGATTTATATCCTGCCTTTTTCCTGCAAAGGGCTCAAGGCAGCTTACATCATTCTCCTCCTCCATCTTATCCCCACAACACCCCTGTGAGGTAGGTTGGGCTGAGAGTCTGTGACTGGCCCAAAGTCACCCAGTCGGCTCCATGGCTGAGCAGGGACTAGAACCCGGATCGCCTGAGTCCCAGTCCCATACTCTTAACCACTACACCACACTGGCTCTCCATTCCCATTCCCCAAGGTTACTTCCTCGGGGCAAGTTATCCTGGGGGAGAACCAGGAGCCAGTGCAGTGCCAAATTTTGAGAGCTCCTGGGCAAGACACCCTCATTCTCCTCCCTGAGCCCACCTTTTCCACTGGCACCAGCTGCTCTTGCTCCTCACCCTCTTGCTCAGCATCGCTCCCACCTGTTCTCTTGACAAGCAGAAGGCCCGGGAGCACATGGTTTCCCCAGAACAGGAGGCCCTTGCTGGGCCAGCACCCACCCTGCCTCCCCTTGCCACCAGCCCCGGGATCGCCTGGTTCTAGTCAAGTCTGTGGCCGCCATACTTTTTGCCAACCCGAGCTTATCGACTGCCTTCAAAGGAAGGTCCCCATGGCATAGGACGGTAGGACCAGGCTGTCACCCATGAGATCAGGATGTAGTTGGCGCAATAGTCTAGGCTGGCAAGAAGATCTCAGTGCCGCAGAGGAGAGCGGTGCTTCCAGTGAGGGATGGCGCCACAAGCACCTGCAGGCCGCGAAGGAGCGCCAGCATGACATGGCGGTGAGAGTGTTGGACGACGACTCAGGAGATCTGGGTTCGAATCCCCACTCGGCCATGCAGCTCACAGGGTGCCTCTGGGCCGGTCGCTGACTAATTCTTCTCACGTGAGGCTGTTGTGACGATGAAATGCTTTGCTGGCGGATTCTGTAAGGTTCCTTGGAGGAGAAAGGGTTTGTGTGCATGACAGGGAGGGAGAGAGTAAATTGAAAAAGAAAATGAACTTGATCTTTTACCAGCTTGGAACCCTTGGTTTGAAGCAGGAGTCCCTCTATCTCTAGCCATTCACCATGCTGTTGGGGATGATGGGAATTGTAATCTGAAACAACTGGATTATATCAGTTTGGAGAAAGCTACTTTGATGGGAGGAAGCTGAACACCAGTATCACCAGACAGATAAGCTGCCTGCCAACAATAACTACCTTATCAATTATTATTAATACACATTATTAATTAATATTAATAACTGCCTTATTAACTACCTGCCAACAATCACTGTCTATATGGAGCATCAGGTTGATAGGAGACATCACCCCAAAGTATAGTTAAACTTTCTTAACCTTGCTTTGGTGCAATGTCTGAACTAAGACACCGTATCTGGTCTCCCAGGTCGGATGCTTCCTCTTGGGTTCCTGAAAATGCTGACATTTATATCAGCACCAAAAAAATCAGACCATTAATTGGTACTCCATTTCTTAGTATAAGTATACTTTGGAGAGATTTTCCTGGTTGCAGATGGGAAGTAAATGAGACTGAAAATATTGAAATATTTGCAATATGGCTTGATGAGCTGTTCCAGTATTTCCTGCTCCCTAGCTGCAGGATCCTTATGCACCAGCCTGCCAATTATTATCAGGTCTTCTACAGTTTCTCATGTTGAACACTCAGAGAAAAAACAATACCATATCTTTCTTTTAATTAAAAAGAGTGAACTACCTGGACTTGGGAGAAGGCTAATTAAAATCGTCTTTAACAAGTCCCCTGTGTTAACATAGTTACTGACACAGTTGCGACAAAACCTTGGTGGTAATATATTAAATTGCATGTGTTTTTACATAAACCACTTGGAACTCAAGGGAGGGATTCTGTAGAGTTCACCTGTCAACCCCAGAAGCTCGGACAAAACCAAGCAAACCAATTTCCATTTGGGGCCATTCACAAGTTATGCAGAGATAAATGTCGGTTCAACACTGGACACTCGACGAGGTGTTCCAGCCAAGTCTGGTTCTATGACAAGCATACATGAGAGATACATGTGTTTATTGCATGCATCCTTAATATATCTGAAGTATTTTTATGCTTTTATACTCAGGCGACCTGGGTTCGAGTCCCCGCTCAGCCATGGAGCCACCTGGGTGACTTTGGGCCAGTCACAGACTCTCAGCCCAACCTACCTCACAGGGTTGTTGCTGTGGGGGTAAGACTGAGAGCAGGGGAAGGAAAATTATGTCAGCCGCTTTGAGGTTTTTGTAAAGAAAAAAGGCAGGATATAAATCAAATAAGTAAATATGCTGTTCTTCAGCCAGAAAGGGTGTCAGAGTTAACTGTTACATATCAACAGTTAAGCACGGCAGCCCCTTCCTGAAGGCTTAAAATCTAAAAAGACACAACGCAGCACGGGAGGAAGAAGGAAGGGTGTGTGGGCTGTGTGTGGGAATTGATCTTTTAGCAAGAATGATGGAGCAGCCTGCTCCCTTTCTCATCTCTCGTCATACCGGCTAGTAGACTCCCTGCTTGTGGTGACAATTGTGGTGACTTAGGGGCACAACCCTATGTAAGTTTATACAAAATAAAGTCCTTTAACTCCCTGCATTCCCCAGTTTGCCATCCCTCAGAGTTGTAGGATTATTTTCTGTCTAAACATGCATGTGCCCTTACTTGTTTATTTATATCACCAAAACATACCACCCACTTCACAATGATTTCTCTGCAGTTAACAAGAAAGCTTAAGAAAGCACAAAGACAATAAAAACCCAACAAATCAAACAGAATAAAACTCAACCACAGGGCAAAACTGAATAAACAAACAAAGGAATGAATCAATTAATGAATAAGGACTGCTGCAGCAAAAACATTAACCCAGAATTTTAAAAACACTTAGGCTCTTACAATGATCTTAAGACATTTTTAAAATGCTTGGGATTTGTTTTAAGTCTTCACTGGCACGGAAAAGACAATAATGTTGCAATAGAATAGACTAAGTGTTGGAAGGGACCTATAAGGTCATCGAGCATAGTGGTTTGCTATGCTTTCGCATGTGGTCACCCATCCAGCTGCAGACCTCTCCAGTTTAGCAAAGGAAGATGGCTTGATGTACTGGCTCCGTGTGCAATTATCCAGGTGGAGAAGAATGCTAGGCCCTCTTCCACGTTGCCTGAGCCTTTGTGTTAGTAAACTGCAGAAGCTCCAGCCATGCCAAGCTACAGCTGTGGACTGTAGCCCATTCCCAGAAATACTGGGCTGCTTGGTGGTTGCCCACATCTGGGCTCATGACGACACAGCCGTGGCTTCTGCACTAGCAGGGTCCTGCGTGGGCAGGTGGCTGTCAGACTCCAGAGTGAAGATCTCACCTCTGTCCAGACAAGGGGTTGTGCGGGAGAGGGAAGGACAGAGACAGAACTGAGGCATGGGGCCCCTATTTTTTCTTCCTCTTTTCTTTTCCGTTTCATTTTTTTGAACAAGTAAGTAAAATCAGTTTTACAATTTTAAAGGCCCACAAACCAGCTGAACCACTGCAACTTGCTACACAACCTTCCCAGGACCGTGAGGCTGGGAAGGGGCCTGCTAAGGTGACTCACTTACCTGAGGCCACAAGAACAATATGGTCCGTTTGGCCTTGCAAGCACTCTCTCCTGGGGGAGTCCTTTCCCTCACTCCCACTGCCTTCCCCTGGATTGCCTTCCCCCACTGATGACACCCTTCCAGTGCACCTCTGAACTCCAGCGCAGGCCCCAGAAGATGCCTGAACTCTCCCTTTGCCCCTCAAGAGTCGACTCCACTGAGGCACATGCAGCTCATTCTTTTGCCTCCGCATTTGTGTCCACCCAACCATTCTTTCCACTTCTCTTACCTGTGTAAACAGAGGCAGGTGTGCAAGGATGAGCATCCTCAATGGGGACCCCTCCCTCAGGGAGTCGGCCTTCTCAGGGCCACAGCCACCAGCTGCCCTTGTTCCACCATGACCCCTTTCTCACCTGAGGCACTGCTTCCTGCCAGACAGGTAGGGAGCCAAGAGGCAGGGCCATCTGCTCCTCCTGCCCCACCATGGTCTGGTGAACAGGCGGGTTGCACTAGCGAGTGCTGAGGCTCTTGTCACTGGGTCCCAGCAGTGGTGAGGGCCTTTCACAGACTTATCCCAGATGCTGGTCCTGCCATTTAGTAATCTTAATTCTCCAATTTTGGACCAGCTGAAGGCTCAGAACCTTCTGTGAAGGTAGTCTTCAATGCAACACATGAAATGGCCCTATGCTTTCTCAGGAACAATATTCCAAATGCTTCTGGGCCTCATAGCCTTGTTGTGATGTGCCTTCATCTCCAACTTATGGCAACTGTATGAGTGAAAGCCCTCCAAAATGTCCTATCCATGACAGCTCTGCTCAGCTCTTGGAAACTCAGGGAGGTGTCCTCCTTTCTGGAGACAAGCCACCTCTTGTTTGATCTTCCTTTTCTTCTTCTGCTTTTGACTTTCCCTAGTATGATGGTCTTCTACAGGGAGTTTTGCCTTCTCATGATCCAAAGTACAGTCTCAACTTTGTCGTTTCTGCTTCTAGAGAAAACTCCGAGTTGATTTGATCCAGGGTCTGCTTGTTTGTCTTTGTCAGTCCAGCATATTCACAAAGCTCTCCTGCAGCACCATGTCCCAAATGCATAAATTTTCTTCCTGTCGGCTTTCTTCTCCATCCATCTTTCACACTCATACATAATGATTGGGAATATAATATTGCATGGATGGTCTTGGCCTTGGTCTCAGTGAAACATCTGCACATTTGACAGTCTTTTCTAGTTCCTTCGTTGCTGCCCTTCCCAGTCTCAATCTTCTTCTAATTTCTTGGCCACAATCTTCATCTAAATTAATGACTGAGCTGAGGTATGTTAAATCTTTCACAGTTTTTGATTTCTTCATGGTTAACAGGCACTTTCCCCCTTTTTGTTCTCCTCAAACACAAATATAGCAGAACTCTGACATGTGTTCAAATGGGGAATGCAGACCTGGAGTCTCTCCCACATTGGCTGTTGCATGAGAACTGAGGCCTCCAGAGGACATGTGAAACTTTTAGTTTCTTATGCAAATTCTGGCAATCCAGGGTTGCTTCTGCATGTAGCATTAAGGAGCGTTTCAGCAGCTGTTCCAAGGGTGCTTGGCAGATGTGTTGGGGTGCACCTCATAATTCCCAGCCCACATGGGTTCTGCACAAGCCGAAAATATAAACAAGCCAATAATTTATCAAAACAGAACCTGCTGCTGTCATTTTCCCTTTCCTACCAATTGTCAAGGGACTTTTGCAAGGGAAAGCAGTGACAGAAAACGCAGATTGAGGCTGTCCTATGCTTCCCCCAGCCCCCTTCGCCCCCGCCCCCCCCCTTTAGCTTGGCATTCATTTCCGATATGCTGTGTTTTCAGTTTCTTATCCAGATGCAGAAGCTCTGAAGCACAGGCCTGGCTGCTCATTGTTTTTCCTGTGCATCTGCAATGCCACAATGTGATTGTCAGCGTGACTTTGCTCTCGCATGACAACAACAAAACACAAAAGGCAAAACTGAATCAGCACATAAGTCATCTTTATTGCATGCTGCTCTGGATGCTCAACTCAGTGTTCAGGCTGGGATCTTTTTCTGTTTTCAGCAGTCTTTTCAGGCAGATGGTGGAGAGCAGCCGTGGAACCGGGTTGACACTTCCAGAGTACCAGGCTGCTGAAAAAACAAAGGCTGGGCACACTGGCGTTGAGATGTTTATAGCAGTTTAAACAGCACCACTTAGATACAAAACAAAACAACCATTTCCTTTAATGCACTCTGAAGGACGGCTGGATCTGGGAAAGGGAGAAAAATGGCTCCCTGGGGGAACTGTAGAGGACAGCTTTTCCCTCCTTTTGACCTCGCAGTGGCTCCTACTTCTCTTAGGGGTTTAACGCGATGCAGTGTTCTCTTCTAGGACACTGAAGCAAATTGTGAAACATTTCACAGTATTAGCAGCACCCCAAGACATCCCAAGAAATGGCTCTATCAGGCTTTGGAGTAGCTTTGTGCCGTTTCCCTTTCCCATTCTCATTATTTCTAGGTTGCCCTTCAGGTCAAGAGTTCTCCTAAGGTGCTTTGTACTTATGTACCATCAAGTCATGCCCAATTTATAATGAATGAAAGCCCTCCAAATGTTCTCTCCAGAACAGCCTCACTCAGCTCTTCGAAGTTCAACGGTGTGGCTTCCTTTATGGATTCAAGCCATCTGATATTTGGTCTTCCTTTTCTTTGTCTGCCTTTGACTTTCCCGAGCATGATTCTTGCTTTCTCATGATGTGTCTGAAGTATGATGGTCTCAGGTTTGTTCTTGCTTTTAGGGGAAGTCCTGGCCTGATTTCCTCTAGGACTCACTTGTTTGTCTTTCAGTAGGTCCAGGGTATTTTATTTATTTATTTATTCATTCATTTTACAAATTTGTATGCCGCCCCCTCGCACATAAGCCTCGGGGCGGCTTGGAAGCTCCCCTCCAGCATCATGTTTCGAATGTGTTAGTTTTCTTCCTGCCAGCCTTCTTCACCGCCCAGCTTCCATGCCCATACACAGTGACTGGGAATAAGTGGTGGGATCGTGCTTGGATTTGGCCTCCAGTGAAATGTTCTTACGTTTGATTATCTTCTCTCATTCTTTAATTGCTGCCCTTCTCAGTCTTCTCTGACTTTCTTGGCTGCGCTCTGCCTTTGTATTGAGGACGGATATGAGGTAGGTAAAGTCTTTGACAGTTTTGATTTCTTCATTGTTATCAGTCAGATTCTGTAATTTGTCTGTGGCCATGACGTATGTTTGCTTCACCTTCAGCTGCTGTCCTCATTTTGCACTTTATTCTTTCACTCCCACCAGCAGTCATGTCAAGTCTTTGCTGCTTTCTGCCAGCAGCGTGGTGTCTTCGACAGGCCTTCACTTATTGACGCGTTTTCTGCCAAGTTTCACTCCTTCCTTTGATTCTAATCCAGCTTTCTTTATAATATATTTTGTGTACCATTGAGCTGATGGGGGAATAAAATATACCTTTGTCGGATGCCTTTGCCTAGAGGAAACCATTCTGGTTCTCCTTATTCTGTCCTACTAGCTTCTTGTCTCTGCAAGTGCATGTTAAGCATCAACACAGTTAAGTGCTGTGGCACATCGTCCAGGAGCATTCACAGTTCCTCGTGATTCACACAGTCAGAGACTTTGTTGTAGTCTATAAAGCACAGACTGGTTGTCTTTGCAAATTCTTTGGTACGTTCCAGCAGCTAACATAGATTTGCATTATGATCTTGATTGCCTCTTCCTTTTCATTATCCAGCTTGAATGTCAGGCATATCTTGCTTCCTATAGGGTAGAACTTGTTGTTGCAACACATTAAGCATCACGTTGCTTGTGTGAGAAATTAATGCATTGGTCCTATGCATGCTGCACTCTTGTATCTCCTTTCTTGGAGATTCGCATGCATACTGAACATTTCCAGTCTATGGGCCATTGCTTTGTTTGCAAGATTTTGTTTGCATATTCTATTCGTTTTCTGCAGCTTGGAATCATTCTATGGACATCCTATTTACTCCAGGTGCTTTATTCTTTGCTTTTAGAGCAGCTTCCACTTTGATGTCTAATATTCCAGGCTCTTCTTCACAGGATTCTTCTTCAAAGAAGTCTGTCATCCTTTTATTTCTTTTGTATGGTTCTTCTATATATTCTTCCCACCTTCTCTTTATTTCCTCTTGGTCAGATAGTGTGTTCCCTTGTTTGTCTCTTAGCGGTCCTGATGTAGGTTTGGATTTCCCTTTGGTGCTTGGATCTTTTGGAAGAGGCCTCTTGTTTTTCCTCTTTTGTTGCTCTCTTCTATTCCTTTGCCCTGGCCACTGGGATGCACACCTAATGAGAGTGTCCGGGAAGCCCAGGACGATGCTGCCAGGAGACCAGACAGTCTCAAGCCAGACAGTTCTCCAAGCAGAATCACCCAAGGCAGAATGGTCAAAGCGGAGACAGAAGACAAAGAGGCATTCTCCCTCTTTGGGGGGAACAGTCATAGCGGCAAAAGCAGAATGGATTTCTTTAATGGTGACGGGGCAGAGAACCTCCCGAAGGGCAGCTGCTGATGATAAACCTTGAAACCTCACGATGAAACATTCCAAAATGAAGGTGTCGTTCAATAATGAAAAGGGCTGAGGCAATTTCATAAAAGCAACCACCTACCAACAACTATAAATGCACCTGTATAATTAGGGGGAAACCAATGTAACCAAGCAGGTTTTGAGAGCCTTCTTGAAAGGCTGCAATGCTGGGCCTGATGGAACCTTGAGGGCAACCCATTCCTGATGTGCGGGGCCACTTCCAAAAAGGCCGTGTTTGTGTACAGGTGGGCAAAATGAGAAGGGGCTCTCTTGCAGGTTGCAGAGCATCATCAGGCTGAGAAAGGGGGAGGCAGTCCTTCAAATAGTTCAGGGCCTAACTATTTAAGGTTCTTTTAGGGTAACATTGGCACTTCCAGCTGGGCTCAGAAACATCCTGGCAACTGCTGCCAGGCAGGCCCAAACTGATGCAGTGAGCTTGAATGAACCACAGCACGTGGGTGGGAACGGGTTAGGTTCCCCAAGCATGATTTTGAATCTGGTTTGGGGATTGCCCCATTGGCAGTTTTAATTAAATCTGCTCCTATAAACTTTACTATAAAATGCTGCTGCTTCCATCGCTACTCTTACTGCTAATATATTAGTAATACCAGGATATGGCTTGGTATTGTAAAATCTGTAAGCAGTTTACATGTTGAAATGGGAAAAGTCACTATTAAAAGACTTAGGAAATGACCACAGGCGTAAAAAAGAAATAGAAACAAATTGAAAATGTTTCAAAATAGAAAAACTTAAAAGGATGCAACATCTTAATATCAGTTGAAAGCAAAGGGGACTTTGCATAAACAGGCATATTTTCAGGAGAGGTTTAAAACTTGCCACATGTTCTGCCTCCCAAGCTGCACAGGACAGAAAATTTGGGGGGGGGGATGCTCTTGAGAACCCCCCCCCCCCCTAGCTTTTGCATGCTGGCATCTAGTACTGATCTGAGCAGTGGCGGGTCTACACACGTGTCCCAAAGCTGTTCCTTCATGTGCCTTGCATTCTGCCTTTCGCAACCTTCTGGCCTAGCAAAGTGGTTGGACTACCATCCCTGTCATCCCCAGCCAGCATGGCTGGTGTTCAGGGCTGTTGGGACTTGCAATCCAACAATATCTGGGGATCGAGTGCGGGAAGACCGCCCTAGGACGTTCCGAGTTTGGCACACACTGGGCTTTCTCTGTGCTGTCCCACGAGCATCCTGCAATCAGGTGCAGCTGAGAGGTCAAGAGGGGATGAAGGTCATCCTCCAGGCTTCGTGGCTCAGCCCAGAGCTCCCTGACCCAGCTCAACTCTGGCTTCCTGCTTGCACCTCTGTTCCCTGCAGACCCTCTCCTTTTCCGGCTCCCCAGGCCTTTGGCATTTCCCGTCCTGCAGGTTCTCCTCCTTCTGGCCCTCCTCCTGCTGTTCAATTCCCCCTTGGGTCCCTCCCTGCCACCCACGGCTGCTGTTTAGCAGGAAGGCTCCCTTCCCCTCTGGCCTGGCATTCGTCATGTCCACACAGTTAGCATTAGCAAAATGTCATCCGCCGTGTCGAAACAATTGTCTCCTTTTGCAACCCGTCTGCACCACATTAATATTAAAAGGGGAAATGGAAAATGGGCCCTTCTATTCACCATCCCACTTCGCAGCTCCAACGTGCCCAGATCGGCCAGAAGAGCTTGCCTGTATTTCCACATCCACGCAGAAGTCTCAAATCCAGCACCCCCGTCTTCCCCCATCGCTTCCCTAGCCCCCTCAGTTGAAAGCTGCTGATGGCTTTAAATATCAAAGCAGCGGGTGGGAGTATCTAAAACAGGCGATCGCTGCAAATGAGAAAGAAAAATACTTCTGTGGTTCGTGCGCTTGGCAATCAGCGCTGCCGGAGAGTGTTCCTCATGAGTGCATGGCAAGCGAATGGAGTGCTAAACCAAGCTCAGGTTACATCTCAACCATGTGCCTGCTCCAGAGCCTCTTTCAGCATTTTGGAGATGCGCTGAGGCTGAATTCCAGAAGGCTACAGTGGTGGAGGCCAAATGCCAGACTGACCTCCAGCTCCAGCGTATTTGGCTTAATGTCTTCCTGTCGTTGACTAAGCCTGTAGAAAGGGATTCCAACCTTCTGCAGTGGGGGAAGAATGCACAAGAGCTGGGAAAAGTCCAATGACCAGAGCTTGGGGGAAAACAGTGCGTGGTTGGAGAAGGAGCTGTGGCCTCCTGGGAAGTCCCAGAAGACTATTTTGGCCTGTGGTCCTGAGGTTCAACATCCCTGCTCTAGTTTGGGCAGGGTATTTTATTTATTGATTAGGGTATTTCTAACCCGTCCATTACGGTTCATCTCTGGACAGCTTACAATATCAAACGTCTAATAAATAGGTAGGATGGGGCTATGCAATTAAAGCAGAGTGTAACAATGGGACAAAAAGACTGGATTCACCCTGAGTGGGCTATGCGACCTGGTCATATCCTCTCTCCCTGGCCCAAGACGGCTCAGTAGAAAGGCTTGTTTAAATAAAGGTAAGGTTTGCTTGGAAGGCAGAGTCTGTGGAGTACAGTATGCCAACTCTGAAACACTGGCTTGGTTGTCAATGGTTTCCATTCAGTTATATGGGGAAAGTATATATTCTGCAATCTAGGATACAGCTGAAGGTAGATAAAAGCTGCTTCACACCCCGGAGACTGTGAGACTTGGGGCAGAGAGAAGGATTAGACCCCACTGCAAAAATGTTGGTGAATGAACCCATTTTCTTGTTCCCATAGACAGGAATGGTCCTCGGCGCTTTGATGACTTTGTCCCTTGTGCTCAAAGCTTCAGCAGCAAGTGACCGAAAGTCCACTGGCATAAAGAGCTGCAGTGGGCCTGTGTGAGCACTGAAACCCCTTTCGCGCACCCCCTGCACCTACGTTCTCGCCAGCACGGTCCACAGCCGCACCTGCTGCTATCCCCTGTCTCACTGCGGGTACCACTGCCCTGCTGGGCAGGTAGAGAGCCGGGGAGCAGATAGGCAGGGGCATCTCCTGCTCACCTGCTTCACCATCACTGTGGCCTGGACCACAATGAGAGGCAGGTGAGCAAGCCCATGGCAAGGGTGAAGAGAGGAGCAACTCCAGAGGGCTCTTGGCAGGGGTGCAGACACACCCATCTTTGGTGTCGTCCCTGCACACAGTGCACACACGCCCAAGGAAGGGGGATCTCCACGAAAAAATGCTTCTTTTCTAAGGGCCAAGCCTCCACAGTGTGCTGGCACCAAATGCCATCTCATTTAGACGCTAGATTGAAATTCACAAGGAGCAGTTCAGTTGCCCCAAAGCTCTGGAACAACTTCCCATGCCCCCTTTGTTGTTTTCCTTCTGCAAAGAGGAGGAGGCTCTATTCTATATTTTCCTTTGTGTTTTTTGCTCCGCCCCCGGAAGATAATTTCTGTGGATTCTCCTGTTGTTGTTTTTTTAATCATCATCATCATCTAGATCTCAAGGGGAGTTTGCTCCTTTCTGTGTATGTTGGTTTGAGCACCATTGTTTGAAAAACACAATTAAAAGCCTACGCACAAACGAAGAAATATAAATAAGGCCTCCTTTCACTGTCAATGCTGGTCAAAATAACAAGCCTTTTTTTTCCCTAAGAAGATAAAGCGGAATCATACAAGATAAAGGGAAAGGACTGCCTTACTTATCTGAAAGCCTCTTTCTCTAAAGAAAACACATGCAAATATTTGCATAAACATCAAAATGCCAAAGCCTGTGCACAGAAAAGGGATTTTGCATTTTATGGCTGAGATTTCTATAGAAATCAATGAGTGTTGACTTTAACATTTTGCTTTGGCTTTAACAGCCAATGTTTGCTTGGCTTTTCTCATCAATGAAGTTGAGCATTAAAAGAGAAAAAGCCCACATGCTTGTATCCATTTGCTTGGGGGTGGAGTCATGGCATAAGACCCGCCTCCTTCATTTTATTTTGGAGAGAAGAGCCCTCTGCATCCAGTAGAGCTGGTTAAAAGTCTTATAGCACCTTACAAGGACCTATTTTCTTCCCAGTGCCTTGCAGTGATGGGGAAATGATGGGAAAATGACTTGCAGATTTGGATTGGTTTGCTTTATACGGTATAATTATCCAGGTTGAAGAGCCGTGATTTCATGGGGCAGAATTTTGATTATGCCTCATGCCCCCAACACTCATATGCATACACAGACAAGTATAAATCACACTGAGAGAAGCTTTATTTGCTAACAAAATACTAGGCATTGCAAACGTGGGAAGGGGGGAATATATATTTTATGCAGAGTCCAAGTGGCTGGCTGCACCATTAAAAGAGCATAATATTGCTTTGGATTGGATGCACATCCCATCAAAGCAAATTGAAACTTAATTATTTGGGCCACCAGGACAAGCCTAGCAAGTGCGTATGCTAAGTATTTTCTCTGGGCCAGATTCCAAATCAGCCATGATCTTGTCATCATTTAATTACAAAATATTGTCAGTTCACAGGAGGAGAAATCTCTCAGTGGTTCAGCCTGTGCTTGCTTGGAAAAGCTTGCAGGATCAGTCCCTAGAATCTTCGGGTAAAAAGACTGGGCAGCAGTTGATGGGAAAATCTTCACCCACCATTCCTTTCTATTCAAATCAAACAATAGATGGACAAATATAATGCAGACAGGAATATAAAGAGCAATAAAGTGAAGGCTGTCCCAGTTGCTGGCATAATCTTATGAAGATGAGCATAAGCGCTCGAATTCAGGGGCTTAGATTTATCCAGTGCCGAGTGAATCCCACCATGCTTCTCCATCTCTGCATTTGTGCTAAGTGTTTTCAACTGTCTCACAGCAGCATTTCAGAAGGAGTGCGAAGGAGGTGGGAGAGGGTTCAAGATATCTCCTATCCTGTTCTCCCTAGACTTCTTCCCTCTCTGCCCCACTCTCAGCCCCTTTCTACCCACTTGTGAGGTTGCTTTCCCAACCTCAGAGAACAGCCAGTGATGTTCTTTCCGGCAAGTCATGAGAGGAGGAGGGATCAGAGTGCCAAACTCCAGGTCAAAGGCTGGAAACCAATCTCCCACCTTTGGGAATCTGGAAAATCCTATAGCTCCTCCGAAATGTCTAGGGGCTGAAGGGATCTCCATTAATTGGTTAAACAGATCGATTAAAAGCATGTCAATCAACTCAGTGCTCCTGAGTTAACTGGTAGCCAGTTTTAAAATCTGAAATCACTTCTGTAAAGTATTTGTAAAGATTTGTAATTTGTAAAGATTGCAGATGGGAAGCGCTCTATTAAGAGACATTCTCCCCATCTGGGAAGAAGAGGGGGTCACCTTTCCCAAAATTATGGCTGCTGTAACGCATGCATGCATCTTCCAAACACACAAACAAACACACAAACACACAAACCATTTGTTTTGCTCCATAGGACAAGCCAAATGGATTCTGATTTCACCAATAAAATAATCTGTTAAAATAAATTCATATTATTAAATGATGAAGTTTTCTTTCATTGGGAAACAGGCCTAATTATAATGTGCAACGTCATCTATTTCTGCCATGCCATAGATGCATAAGCAACTCATTGGGGCAGAAGTCCTAGTGTAGCTTTAGATTTGTTTAGGCATTAGATCAAATTATCTGGAATCCTAGTCTAGGTTTTCAGGTACTTATAGATATGGTGATGTTGAAGAGAACCTCTGATTTAAGTAGAGTTGAAGTATATGGATGGAAGAAGTGTACAATTATGCAAAACAGGCATTATCTAGTAATGGCAACAAGAGAATGACCTGCTGGACTATTGATTGCTTGACCTGTATGAAATGAAATGGATAGTCCCAGCTGGGTCCAAATGAGCAAATGAATTACCATCTCTTCCCATCAGTCTGAGATTGATGTTAATGAATATTACCACCATGAGCCTTTTTTTTTTTTTGGTCTTCCAGAATCGAATTACCTGACACAATAGGGTCAAAGGGACATTTCAAGCAAAGACCCCTAAATAGATCTGAATATCTCCCACAAACCCATCTGTCTCTTCTATTTGCACTCCATGTTTTTATCCTGCATAGCTTGGGGCCAATCAAGCTGAACTGAGCCCACTAACCATATAAGGCACACCCTCCAGGGCCTTAATGAATCTCCTGGTTTTGATGCCTGCATTAACAGAAGCTTTCACGCTTCTGGCAGGTCACAGTACACGGTAAACCGTGATCTTTCATGGTTCTCAAACCGTGTGGGCTTGTCCCATGCAATCTTGTAACAAGCTTTGCAGAAGTATTTCCCTGTCCATGTGCATTAGGAGGGCACAGAAAAAAAGCCACCATGTATCCAATCCCCTTTCTGCAATGTCTTGGCTGGAAAAGTGATACACAAGTGCATATATTAGAAAGCCCATATTATTAGACCATGCTTTGATTTGGTACAAGGAAAGAGTTGCAACGAAGGTGATACCATGAAATCAAAACCAAGAATATACCCCTTCTATCAGAGAGTATTGCTGAAAGATTTTAGAAAACAGAATTAAATTCCCACCCCAGCCACAAATACATTTTTAAAAATGTGGGTACAAATACTTGTCATCTGTTTGTATTTCTGCATCAGCACATTGCTTTGCTTCTGAGAAACCGCTCAAGAGTTTTCACCTAAAGCTTATGTTGAAAAGGCAAATACTGGACTCAATATTGAAGTTGGAGCCTTCTTGTACAACCTAACATAGAACCGATATGCAAATATGTGCATATATATTCGGTGTGCCATGGTTGTTATAAACCATGCAGTAGCAATTACTTCCATCCTAACTTTACTAATATGACTAAGTTACTTTGAAATGGGATTGCTTCTTTCCATGGAACTTGCTTCTATGTAGGATTTTAAGAATTACTGTTGAATAATGCAGTCCAGTGAGCTTGGAAAAATTGTGGGCACCTTATGCATGACAGAAGAAGTGTGGCGAAGAAGATGTCTGCCCTGCAAAACTGTTAGGTGGCAACTTTCAGCTGTTTTTCCCCACAGCATGAGCAGAAGCACGGCCAGGATGCTGCAGGCTAGAACCTCATTTTGGCCCTTCTCCTTCTCTTGCTCCCCATCTAAGGCCCAGGGCTGGCAGTTTCCCCCATGCCAACTGCAAGGGTTGGGGGAAGAGCCTTTACACGCAGTGCCTCAGTTCCCACCTTGGGATGAGTCTCTGAAGCTCTGACTGTATGGCCACCTCTTTATTTATCCATATGCCACTTTGGTTTTGTTTTTTTCCTTCAAGGAAACCAAGGTGGTCCACAGAATCCTCCTTCTCCTCTCAGTCTTAACCTTAGCACAATCCGGTGACGTAGGTTGGGCTGAGAGTCTGTGACTGGCCCAGTGGCACCCAGGCAGCTCCATGGCTGAGTGGGGACTAGAACTCGGATCTCCCAGTTCCCCAGTCGAACACTCTGCCAACTGGATTGTGCCCTAAAGGGATAGGCTAAAATCTGTGGCTCTTACATATGTGGCCCAGTGCATGGTCTGAAGATGCAGAAGACAGCCGCCATATTGAAGCTAAGCAGGTCTGGGATCGGCCTGAACTTGGAGGGGAGACCACCTGGGAACTGCATGAAGCCACCTTGAGTTCCACAATGAGGGAAAGGCAAGATGCACATATCAATACAATACAAGATGGGAATTTCATCTGGCAGTTCAGTCAAGGGTGCTTCAATGGATGCATTCGGATGAGATGAAGCCCTCCCTCACAGAACTCCAAGGAAGCAGGATGGATGGCTAGAACAGACTGGGAACTGGCCATGAAGGTTTCCTTCTGATAGGGGATAGTATAGATGGCCTACGGAGATGTTCTAGCACATCAGCCACATGGCATCAGAGGAGATGGGCAGGCAGAAAGGTCAAAGGCGAAGAAGTTGCTGGAAGAGTCAGAGGATAAGATCACAAGGCAGTCTGGAGAGGTTGCACAGGGCCAGGGATGTGTGCCTTCTGTGACTTATCTCTGAAATATTATGCATTTCGTCCCATCACTCATGACTCGTTTGTACTATTAAAAAACAGAAACAGCTCACTAAGTCTTCTCAAGCTTTTCTTTTGGTCTAAAAATAAAATAAAGACAGGTCCTGTATATTTTATTTATCTGAGGTTATTTTAAAGTTGCCTTTAGGCGTAGCACCTTCTCTGAGTTTACTGGTAAATTTGGTGGCAGCTTTACAATTGAAATAGTGAAGGCAAGGTACACAGATTAGAAGGAGAAGAGGGGAGAGAAAAGGTGGGGAAAGCCAGGTGAATAGGTACACCTGCAGAGGCGCTTGAATGAAGGAACAGAGTCTGAAAAAGCCCCCAGTGAGGGGCCAAGACCAGGAATTGTTGGGACACACATTCCCACGGAGTCAGGCTAGTGCTGAACAGGGAACTCCCCAGAAGACTTTCATGAGACCTAGATGTGAATTTTCACCTCCTCCTGTTTTACTGCCCCCCTAAGGGCAACTTAAGAAAAATGCATCCTTAGCACTGCACAGAGCTCTGTAGGCCTGTATCTCTCACTGTCAGAGATGGGCAGATTGTTGGCCTACAACTCCCATCATCCCTGACTGTTGATCACAGCAGTCTGACAGGTGCTAGAATCCAGCAACACCTGGAAGCCCTGGTTTCCAACCTTCCTCTAGTGTCCGTGTCGTATTATTGTTGTACATCCTTGTTCCAGTGGACACACAATGGGTGTGTATGTACACAGCAGCTTTATTCATGATGCTCTTAAGAAAGTGGGAGAAAATCTATTTCTAAAATGGGAGAATAGTTCAAGCACTGATTAAGGTCCCAAAACTTAGACTTTGTATTTATATTTATATCCTGCTTTATTCCTTTTAAGAAACTCAAGACAGGTCACATGATTCTCCTCTTGATTTCAATCTTATCTCTACAACAACAACCCAGTGAGGTAGGTTGGGCTGAGAGTCTGCAACTAGCCCAAAGTCACCCAGTTGGCTCCATGGCTGAGCGGGGACTAGAACCCAAGTCACCTGAGTCCCAGTCCTGTACTCTCAACCACTACACCACACTGGTTCTCAGTGCCAGTAATTTTCTTACTATTTCTTTTAATGAGGTAGACCTGGACTATGGGTTTCTCCACTTTTGTTCCAAATTAGAAAATGTGGTGTAAGTGTCAGTCGTTCTAAATTCTTCAAAATATAAAATTATCAATATGTACTGAAAGGGTGGCGTTAACATTTTAGCACTTGCAATGAGGGTGGGAGACGAGACAAAAGTGTAGCTGTTCTTAGGGACCCTGGAGCCACCACGATTCAGTCGAACATTGAATTTGGTTGGAGAACCTGAAAAGGGAGAGGACTTCCCCTTAGACTTGCCAGTGGAATCTAGAAAGTATGTGACCGTTTGGGAGCCCCTTCCCTTGTAGCCACATTTCCGTGCTTTCAACTGTGCTTGACCACCTGTCTCGGACTCAGAAACAACTATACCAAGAGAGAACCATGATAGGAAAGTGTAATGAGCAATGATATGAAATGCCAACAGGAACCTGGGTTATTTTTTAGAGCTGAGACCCACACGCATGAGGGATGCACAAGCAGAAAGCATGGATTCACTTTCTGTATTTAAAAATATCTCTACGTGGTTTACAAAGGAAATGCATTAAAATAAAATGCATATGTGCTTGTTAGGTTTTATGTGTAAAGACATAACGAGCATGTACTCATCCCACCATAATTAACACACAGACGGGACAGCACATTCACACAGGGAAGGCCTGGGTGTGGGATGGGTCCTTGATTGGTACTAAAGCATGCCACAGTCGGTGCATCCGGAATAGCAGGGGAGAGGGCATGCCGTGCCTGAGCAAAGAAGCATCAAGGCCTCCTTTTTTGATTGCTACCAAATTGCTACCAAACTCAGCAAGCTCTGGTAGAAGCATCAAGGCCTCCTTATTTGATCTTGACAATTGCATAGGTCTATACTGGGGAAGTCAGTCCACATTAAGGTACTCCCAGGGGTGTTTGAACCTGTTGACCTGTTTAGATGAGGACACTTCAGGATTTGGCTCTGGTTTTGGAAGGTACCCTTGGGAGTTTGCTGGCTGGGCTCAGGCAAGGGCTCAGGCAAGAAGGTGCATGTTTCCACCGTCTTGGTGGTGCAAGTTCAATGAGCAATCCCATTGAATCCAACCCGAAGAGGAAGTCCTTACATACCGTGATGCGTTTGCCACTAGGGCCACCCAGCTGAAGAACCCAACTGGCGGGGTCGCTGCTTCTAGATCCAAACTATATTCTCAAGGCAAAGTGTGGGACGACGCCCCTTTGAAGTTCAGACCATTTTTGTTCTCCTGGCTGCTTCCCTTTTTCCCTGACTTCCATGGGACAAGCTTTGCTTTATAACCAGTTGCCAGCTGTCCCACAGTAGGAAGCAATTTATGCAGAATTGTTTCATGCAATCTGATGCCAAGTTTAATCAAAGGTCAGGACTGGGGCCAAGTCCATCCAGGAGAGGTTGGAATAAGAATACAGGGAAATTGTGCTGTTACAGATGGATTAAAGTGGAAGCTTCCCTATCTTATTTCCAGCCATATTGTCTCGAAGTGTTGAAGTGACTGCAATGATGTTTAGAGCCTTTCTCTATTGCACTCTATTTATTTAACCACATTTATGGTATGCATGCATTGTTCGTCATGGTGATGCATGAAAATCTTTTGCCCAATTATTACAGCTGATTCATTCCCAAGCAGTTATATATATATCTAGTTCCATTTAAAAGCAACAAAGACAGACCGCATGTCAGGACGCTAGAAAAATGGTTTTGTTCTTAAGAAAGGCCAGAGAATACGTTTCTTTTTTCCTTAAGAAATGTGTTTTCTCTTTGTGGATTTCTAGTGGGTGCCTCATGCAGTTCATTCTCCACTACCTCCATTTAAACCAATGAGAAAATGAACTCGAAACTTGAATTGGTTTACACGGGAAGGAAAACAATAATAATCTCTGCGCATTGGCTTGTGCCAGACTTCTTAATCAGATGTAAGATTCATATTTGAAATACAAAATACCGATAATGGTTTGTACTTATCAAGGGTGGTTGTGTAGCACTTGCCTGAGATGGAGGAAGCTGTGGTGACAGAGGTTGCAGAAGGCACTGTGTGGTCTTAAATATGGTCTGTTACGTAAACGAAAGAAAGTTAAAAATGACAGTAACCATACTCTGCAGCAAGGGTCAGTGCAGCTGCTACTTCATGGGAAACAATTCTTCAGAGTTTTATTTTTATTTATGAAATGTAGATCCTGCTTTTTGCCTTCAAGGAACTCAAGGCAGCTTACATAATCCTCCTCCTCACAACCTTATCCTCACAACAACCCTGTTAGCCTGAGAGTCGGTGACTAGTCCACAGCAATTCAGGTAGCTTTTTCTTGCCCTCCCTGAAGAGGACAGATATTAAACTTTCTGCATACAAAGCAAGGTTCCTACCACTTGGCTATAGCCTGTCCCTAATTTGTATCCCCAAATTAGAATAGGATGTGAACCTACATCCCATGGAAATCTTCATATTTTAATCATAAATCTCATGTATTCTGGGACTGGGGGAAGAGAAAAACGTGCAATTCTCTGGACTGTGCCCTTAATGGTACCAGTAAAGGTACAGAAGAGAAATATCACGGCATGCCTGAGTCTAGTCCTTTTTTCCTCATCCCTTTGTCACATGTTGTGAAACCTGGCAGGTGATGTGGCACCATCACAGTAATCCAGCATCAGCCACTCCCATCACCAGCAATACAGAGCAATGGTCAGAACTTGCTGCATGATGTGTTGTCACATCAAGTGGTGCGTGACCCTAAATGCTGTGAAGGGTCAGGGACCTGTAGACATCGGGATGTTGATTTCAGTGGATGCCATGTGTCTTCCCAACATTATAGGGATGTAATACAATTCCATTTTGGTTGACTTTTCACCAAAACGTGCCTTGTTCTCACCCTCCAATGCACAAGCACTGCTTTGGTTTCTTTTAGGCAAAGTTTACATCTTCCTGAGTTCGTAAACACATTTGCAAAATGGATTCACTGGAGGAATGAGTACTTCAAAAGCACAAATTCAAAATATTTATCACTGCTCATGCCTTCTTCAATGGGAGAAGCACATATTTGGTGCATCCTACAAACCAAAACAAAACCGTGCACTCAGGTGTGCACTTTTCCTTATCTATCAGCAGTGACAAAAGCTCTTATTTGGAAATGGGACCAAGCTCCATTGTGCTCCATTGTGTGACTTTGAGAACCTCAGTGAGCACATGTTCTAGCTCCACCCATTCTCCCGCACCTCCCACCTTCTGCTTCTGTTCTGCCATGTGTTATTTTAGTCTAGATTGGTTTTCTTCAGCTGGGTGGCCTCCAGATGTGTTGGAATGCAATCTCTGATATTTCCAACTTAGCAGCTCATAGCAGCTGTAGTTGGACAAATCCGGAGTGCACCAGGATGGGGAATGAATTGGTGAATATTAGCATGCCATAAAAAGGTGCGGTTTGGGGGACATGTGGAGCATCCCGTTCTCTTCCCCTATGATGCTGGATTTGCACCTGAGATTCCTGGAATCAGTCCAGGCAGGGGCACACTGCCTTTCTCCTTGTGGAACTGGTGTAATAAGCAGCATAGCTCCTACTCATACCGAAGGGTTTCTTTCTGGTCCCCAGGATGGATAGCACAGGCCTGATGCTCTTCAAAGGACTTTCAAATCAGCACTTCCTCACAGTAAAAAGCTACTGCAGTTAAAGCTTATCTCAGCTTGACTTTTACCCAGATCCCTCTTAAATCCTTGTAGTTCAGCTTAGGGAGGATGAGGATCCGGCTGCGAGTGCCTTTGCCCTTCCTCCCCTTTACAACAATAAGGGATTGGAACAAATCTGTAAATCTGGGTCAGTCTGCTTAAAAAAATAGTCTGATGTGACAAAGGAAAAGAAATCTCTCAATCAACTTTTTTTCTCCTCTAAGACTTTGCATTGCATATGGCACTGTTTGCTTTTACCGAGACCTTTTGCTCCTGGATACGGGTTTTTCTTCTCATCTCACTTTGTTCCATACTCACCTCCAAGCTTAATATTCTGCTCTGTTTCAAAGTGAAATAAAGGGATCAAAACAAAAAGGCAAAGTCATCCCTTCCTCCACCTTCTCTTGGCCCTAATGGAAAGGTACCTGTTGCCTCTTTCCTCAGCCGCATGCAACCAAAGCAGTGACATTTCCACAATGCTCAAAGGGCCTTTCATGACAACAGGGGTGGGTAGGTGGGTGGGAGAATGTTTTGTTCTTAGCTGGGCACTGCGGCAATCTGTGATCCAGCGCAAATGAGGTCCTGCCTTTTCTGAGCTGATGTGTTAGCAGGGCCTTGTTTTGGTGCAAGGGAGCAACCCTATAGTTCGGTTAAGCCTAAGAAGTTATCTAACTCCCAGAATTTCCCAGCCAGCCGTATTTGACCTTTTGGCTTGGCTTCCTAGGTAAAATAATAATATGCTTTTTCTTGCCTTCCTTTCCTGCACAGAAGCCTCTGCAATGAATTAGGGCCAGGGGCAGGTGCAAGAGACCCCGAGGCAAATATCCTTCTGGAAATTGCTTTGGTGTGCAGTCCTATGCATATTTAGACTGAAAGAAAAGCCTTACAACTCCCAGCATTCCCCAGCCAGCATAGGAGTACACGTTTTTTTCTGTCTCAACCTAAGAGTGCACCTTAAGTAAACGGTTTTCGCAAAATGCTATACAAGCACAACACTGCTGTTCACAAAATGCTTTCATTTAGGCATGCAGGCATCTATATGAAAGAGACATTTCTGTAAGCCATTCAAACATCTAGAACGACCACAGGAAGTGGCTGTGCTGGCTCCGACATGGATTTCCCCCATCATCTCACTCCCGTCCTTCCATAGGATTGCTCTACCTGGCGTAATCGTATATGCCACATTTTCCAAACAGAGGCCCTCCAGGTGGGTCGATTCCCTCCTTTATCATCCCCAGTCATCCACTGGCCAGGTTGACTACAGCTTGATGGAAATTGCAGTTTGGCATATCTGAAGAGACGTCTATATGTGGTTTCCTCAGATTTGTCCCTAAGCAAGAAAGCGCGGAAAAAGTAACGTGAGAACGGGGCAAACGCGTGTCTCAGGGCAGGGGACACGGGACTGCGGTTGGCGGCGGCGCAGGCGCGCGCACAGAACCTTCGCAGCGACCGCAGCCTCGCGCGGCTCCGTTCGAAGCCCCACCGCGAAGGAGGGGAAGGGGGGGGGAGAAGCAGTGGGTACGCTGAGGCGCATGCGCACTGCTACTTCCTTGTTTTCCTCACGTGACTGTAGCCACAGCCGCCTCCGGTGAAGGGGAGGAAAAAGGCGGGGGGGTGTGGGGAAGAGAGAGCGAGGAAGCGGCACGCTGGTGAGTTGGTGCTTCGGGCGCGCGCGCCTCTCACACAAACTGTCAAGCGCGGGGGGGGGGGCTGGCGCGCGTGCGCGTTCCCTCCCCCGCCGCGCGCACTCCCCCGCCTCCCTCCTTCCCTCCCTCGGGCTTGGAGGCGGCGGCGGCCGCAGGAACCTGCGCGGGAGCGCGCGGAGCGGCGGAGGGAGCGGGCGGGCGGGCGCTGCGCGGGGAGGAGCGCGCGTCGCGGGCCGGCAGAGGGACTCTCGCTTCCCCGGGAGCTGGACTTGCTGCGCCGTTCCTCGTCCTGTCCCCTCCGTCCCTCCCTCACTTCCTCCCCCCAACTCCGGCTTGGGGGGCTCAGCGGAGGGGGGCCGCCTGCGCAAGTTAGTAGTCCTCTGAGGAGAAAAGAGGGAAGGCTGCCCCGTCTCGCTCGCTCGCTCGCTCGCTCGCTCTCTGGCGGGGCTGTGGGGCGGGCGGGGGACGGGGAGCGAGAAAGAAATGCCCCTCACGCAGCATCCCGTGCCCCTCGGAGGAGCCTGGAAGTGGGGGAGCTGTCGCCAGCGCGCCTTGCTGCCCCGGTCCTGGCTTGCGGGGAGTGGGGGGGAGAGGAATGAGAACTGGGGCGAGGGGCTCCTTTTCGCATCAGGTCTTCGTTGAGGGAGGTGTCAGGGGTGTGTGTTGGTGGGCGAGAGAGGACACCTCTCGCTCTCTCACACTCTATGAAAAAGGGCTAAGAAAGTCCAGTTAGGGGCTTAGGGACCTTTCCTTTCCTTTCCTTTCCTTTCCTTTCCTTTCCTTTCCTTTCCTTTCCTTTCCTTTCCGGTGGTGGTGGTGCTGGTGCTGGTGCTGGTCGTGGGGACACCCTCTTGACTCCTGCTCTCCCAAGGCCATCGAGAAACAGTAGACATGTTTCTACTTAGACGTTTTTCTTTTTAAGAGGGGGGAAGAAACCTAGGGCGGGAGGGGAAATGATGGGAGGGATTCTGCAGGTTGAAAAGGGAAGGATCTGAGGTACTACAAAACACTCCCTCTGATTTTTTTTAGGGGGGGCACATTTCCGGGACTGGCCTAAGCAGTTAATAGGCAAAGCCAAGGAGACTGTTAGACTCCTTTCCCCTTGATAATGAATTTGGACACGGTCTAAGTTAGGGACCACCCTCTGATAAGGAATATAGTCCTTAGGATGATCTGAAATAAGGATGCTCCCGATGCAACTATGCTTGCACTGCGAATCAGAAGGCACCATGCAGCTATTCCATGTTTTCTTCCTCAGTAGATGTTTTGGAAAACAAAAGGATGGAGGAAGTGATGGGAGGATTTCCAGTTCAAGATGTCACCTGGACCCTCTTGTAAAATTCCATGAAGGAGGCAAGGCATGTGTATGATAAACCTTGTCTGGAAGCCCCTACTGTCAATTAGATAACTTCATTAGGATGGACTTTAGAGTAAGCATGCATCAAGGATGCAAATGCCTCCTTTAATTTAAGAAGTGGATTCAGAGGGGCAAGGACAGGGGTAAGTGTGAGACAGTTCCCCTTCCTAATGATCATGCTTAGTAAAGCCCTGAGGTTGTGGGACACCCTGTCCTGGCATACTTCTTCCCCTGAAAGGAGAGCAGGAAGCCTTGTGTTGGTGGGGACAGAGGCAGCCCAGTAAAGACATCTCCCTCCCATTTTCAGATGGAGCAGCCTGTGATCTGAAGGGCATCTCCCTTCTCTGTTTTCATACAGGGTGACATTACGGTCAGCAGAGAAACAGTGCAGAAAGAAAAAAATTCTACTGCCACTCCTCCCTTGCTAAATCTTGTTGATGTTCTGCCTTGCAGTTAATACTCCCTGTTTTCTTGTCCCTTCTGTCTTCTCTGTGATCATCACTCTCCGCTGGGCAGGATCATGCCGGACCAGATCACTGTGTCGGAGTTTATTGCTGAGACCACGGAGGATTATAACTCTCCAACCACATCCAGCTTTACCACCCGGCTACAGAACTGCAGGAATACAGTCACGCTGCTAGAAGAGGTAAATAAATATATGTTATTTCTGCTGTACATGTGTGAATACATGAGGGAACCAATTGATGTATATACTGTCCTGCCAACTATTCTGTGCTCTTGGATTGTATTCAGTATTAATGTTTCTTTACATGGGCAGATTGTGAGGGTTCGGGTGTTAAATGAGGATGGATGTTCTTTCGATGGTGTCCTGCTAATTAGTGATGCATTAATGATGGCAGTAGTGGCAACAGTAGCAGGTTTGTTTGACGTTAAGATTATACAGAGCAAATGGTTATACCGAATGAATAAAGCTTGATGTGTCTTTGGCTGAGGTGAAGCAGTAGATAATTAATGGCATAGCAAGCGTTAGGGGAAAAAACCTTTTTTTAGTGGGAAAATATAGTAAAGGGATAGATGAAGGGGTTGAAAGATTGCATTGAAAGTAAGCGAGGAAGATTATGCAAAATGATGCAGTGGCACTGGCTAGTTGGTGGTAGAACAGATCTTTTCAGCTCAGTTTGTTTCTTCCTTCTGAATGTTTGCAGTTGTATGTTACAGCTTAATCAGGGAATGTACATGTACAGTTCTTAATGTCTGCAGGATGTACATGATGTGGACTGAATTGTTAAGAACCCGAGATGCTCAGATTTGTGTTTCTCATGAATGGAATGCAGTTTTCTGCAAGGAATCCCAGTAAGAGGGAACCAAATAATTTGATGTTGTCTCATTGTGGTTCCATTCATGAAGGAAGTTGGATCTTCAGTGTTATGTTTTATATTCTCCAGTCGGCAGTATATTCTTGCATTTGTTTTATTTTCCAAAGGCTTAATGCATTTTTGTAGGCAAAATTCATTTTCTCATTCTTCTGGACTAGAAGATCTTATTTCACATGCACTGGGATTGTACAGATCATGCTCTTGCTTTGCTGAACGTAAACTGACATTCTGAAACACTAGTTACAGTCTCCTCCTTGTTAAAAAGTATTCTTGTATATTAAAAAAAACTTCAGTAGTATTGAATAGTTAGATAAAATAACTGGAGGATAAGACTAGTTATGTGTGAATATGATGATTTTTCATGTTCTTTTTGAGGTATTGATTCAGGTTTGCAATTTGCCACTTTGCTGAGATGGGTGGTACTTGCCCCGCATGAGTGCTCCCACATCTAAAATTGCTCAAGTGATGCATATAATCAGTAAAGAACTACTGTCAGCTTCTTCTCAAGACTTGAGAGAGTACTAAGATGAGGAACCACTGCTTCCAGCTGTGGGAGCAACTTTGCCTAAATAGTTGCTGGCCCTTTAAGTCAGAAAAGCACGTATACAGCTTGACATGGCAGTATCCAGTCTTGCATCCAGAACTGGCGGCCTTTATATCTCTGTCTTTCAACCAAAAGGAGTCAAAACTTTGCTTCCAGCCTCACAGGGAAGATATCAATTCCTGCTATTTTCCCCAGTCATCACCTTGCCTGGGCCTGAAAGCAAGAATGTCAGCAGTATAACAGGATAAATTTAAGAACTGATCTTCCCTGTCACCTTGTGTGGGTTCCAGGTAGGGAAGCAACAGGAATTTGACTATTCAGTGCTGTGCTGAACAAACACTTATTGCTGTTTTTATGCACTCCCCACAGAGGTTGCCACACTTCTAGAAATTTTAAATGGAAATACAGTAGCTCGGTAAAGGAAATGCTTTTGATAGATACTGTGTATTTGTAGTGCTCTGTGTTTTTGTTATGTAAGCCTGTATTCCAAATTTGTTTTTCTAAAGCCATTGTATTGAGCAGAGGAAGCAGATCACTAAACTATCATGATGTATTAAATGTTTTCTGCTATGGTACTAAACACATTTACCTGGAAGTATGTTCTGTTGAAATAAGTTAGGAATACAAGTATGTAGCATGTATTTAGATGTTGGGGGGCTTTCAGAGATGTAAGAGTGAAATGTTAATTTTGTGGGGAAACTACATGTTAGAGTATTCAAAATCTCTATTACTCTAAATAAAGGTCTAAGCCAATAGGAAGCATCCAATTTTTCTTCTTCGCCTTTCCTAAAGCAATTTAATCTCTTTCCTTTCTTATTTAATATTGAATCAGCATTCTGTTTCTCAGCAAGATTTTGACAAAATATCAGTAACTTTTTTTCACAGTTTTTTATTCCTGCCAACAAGATATCAGAGAGATGTGCATTCCTCATTTTCATGTCATAACAAATAGAATAAATTCATAAGAGGGGGAAGGAGGTGATGGATTTCCTGGCTTTATTGATGATAGTTTTCTCCTCCTCTTCCAAGTAGCAAGTCAGATTGTTGATTATTCAGTTTTTATGCTGACATTGTATGAAGTTAAGTCTTGCTTTGATTGAGGAAAGAGGATGAGAGGTTGAAGCAGATGCAATCCCCCCATCTAACTCTATGACAAATTTTTAGAAGAGGGCTTTTTAATAAAGTATCTTTTTGAGAAAAGAAACGTTGGAGATTAAGAGAGCCTGAAGAGCTCTTGTCTAGCTAACTGAAAACATACTTGATGAAAAGTACATGCAGTGTTAGCTATCCTTATAGTAGAAAATATCACACACAACTGGGTCAGGAAAAGGTCACTACTGAACACTTCTGAGGTGTGTTAGGGAAGGAACAGCTTGCTTGTCTCCAAGGGGTAGGTAGTGAAATTTTAAAATTATGTTTTATTGTATATCCTGTTCCATCATCCCAAAATAGCTAGTACAAAATTTATTTATTTATTATTATTTATTTAGAGTATTTGTATGCTGTCCCATTGCATAGCCTCAGGACGGCTTACACAAATAAGAAAAATAAAACAAAACATAATACAAATAAAATCCAGATCCACCCTGGCTGCAGATTAAAACCTATATAACTGATGTTAAAAGTTATTAAAATATTGTTGAAATAAAAAGGTCTTAGCCTGGCGTCGAAAAACAAATAACGACGGCACCAGGAGGAGCTCTCTGGGGAGTGCATTCCATAGGTGGGGCACCACCGCAGAGAAAGCCCTCCTCCAGGTACTTTGCCTCCTAATGTCTTTCACGGAGGGTTCCCAGAGAAGGACCTCCACTGCCGATCTCAGGGGGTGGGAGGGCAAATAGGGAAGAAGGCATTCCTTTAGGTATCCAGGTCCTAAACCGTTAAGGGCTTTATAGGTAATAACCAGCACCTTGAATTGAGCCCAGATTTCAATGGGAAGCCAGTGAAGCTGGTAGAGGACTGGGGTTATATGAGACTAATGCCCAGTCCCCATCAGCATCCTGGCAGCTCTATTTTGCACCATCTGAAGTATCCAGACTGTCTTCAAGGGCAGCCCCATGTAGAGTGCGTTACAGAAATCCATCCAGGAAGTAACCAATGCATGTGTCACTGTCACTAGGCAATCGTCCTCCAGGTAGGGATGCAGCTGATGGATTAACCAAAGCTGAAGGAAAGCACTCCTCACCACTGCAGTCATCTGAGCTTCCAGGGACAGCTCTGGGTTGAGGAGCACTCCCAAGCTACGGACTCTGTCCTTTAGAGGGAGTGCAAAATTTGCACAAATGGTAAATTTATCATCATCAGAAGCAGAAGTTACCTAAAACCAATTTCTCTTGGTGCATATTTTGACATGGAATGTATTGATTATTGTATTGGGAGTGCTCATTCCTCAGTGCATAAAGTAGGTATTTGGCAAATTATCTTCTGGAGCATGATATGTTCTTTGCTTTTTTAAATATAAATGTAGTTCCGGCAGGAGGGCTTGCTATCTCTCTGTGTGTGTTTCAAGCTGCTTTCATGCCCCTAGGGAGAGGGTTTAGGGTGGAGGGGTTGGGATTATAATGGCTAAGGCTCTGGGTCTGTTGAAAGTATTACCATTAGATGATGGTGGTCCCTCCACTTTTGGCCTCAAAGAGATTCTAGAGCAGTCTGAAGCATTCTCTAATACTGCCAGGCACTTCCAGAACAAAAGTTCACTGGGATTCCAGCATTATAGTAGCTCGGTGAGGTGAGATACCCAGAGTAAGGGCTAATCTAGTTTTATTCCACAAGTTTTAGCTGGTAGTTTAAGGATGTTAGACAGGTTTGTACAACCACTGGTTGCTGGATCCTTGCTTCTACTGGCTTATAAACATTAACAGAGAAGAAACAATTGGTTGGGCCAAGGAGTTGATCATAGTGAGGGGGAATGGAAATTCTTCATTCCGGAAGAAACCATTTCTGAGGCTGGAAGATCATAATAAAATTTGGCCAGTAGAAAATGTTCCTTTCCTGGGTAGGGTTCTTCAGAGGTGTTGGCTAACCAGCTTCAGGCACTCTTGGATGAGAATGATTATCTGGAATCATTTCAACCAGGCCTCAGGCTTGATTTAGGCATGGAAACAGATTTGGTCAACCTTTATGATGACCTATGCCATGAGTTTGATCTTGCTGATACTCCAGAATCTTTCAACAGGTTTTGATTACATTGATGATGGCATCCTTCTAGGATTACTGTCTGAGGTGGAAGTGGGGGTACTGCTCTTACTTAGATGGTAGTGCTTGAGGAATATGATTCCTCCACCCCCACCCCAGATTCCCCAGTATCAAATTCCTTAAGGATCAGTTCTGTTCCCAGTACTTATATTTAAGATCTACATGAAACTGCGGAGTACAATCATCTGGAATTTTGGACTGCATTGCCATCATTATACCATCAGTAATACAGTTCTATGTCTCCTTTTCATCTCTATCTAGTGAGGTGGTGGTTGTTCTAAACTGGTACCTAGTTGTGAAAATGGACTAGAGAAAGGCTAACAAATGGAAGTTTAATCCAGTTTAGTAAACTAGCAAGTGGTTCTCTGTCCAGATGAAGGGTTTTCAACTTGTTCTGGTTGTACTCCTGTTGAAAAAGTGTGTTAATAGCTTGTGGAATCTCATTGGAACCATCTTTGTCACTCGACACTCAAATAGCCTCAGTGGCCCAGAGTGCCTTCTACCTGCTTTGGCTAGTGGTCCAGCTATGTCCCTAAATGGGACAGGGCTAGCCTGTTTTTAGTAATCTATACTCTGGCAATCTTTAAATTAGGTTTCTGCAAATCACTCTATATGAGGCTTTCCACAGAGACTGTTCAGATACTGCAGTTTGTGCAAAATGTGGCAGCCAACTTAATAATCAGGACCAGAAGATTGAAATACCTAACACCAGTTCTGTTCCACTTGCATTGGCTGCCTGTGCTTGTGACCTGGTTCAAGGTGCTGGTTTTAACTTATAAAGCCTTACACAGCTTGAGACTGCAGTGTTTGATGGAATGTCTCTCTCAGCTGCAGTCTCTCCAAACACTACAGTCAACATCCAGGGCCTTCCTCCAAGTGCCACTTCTAAGAAATGCTTAGAAGACATTATCAAGGGGGAGGCTTTCATAGTGGCAGCCCCCCAACTATAGAATGACTTCTTCAGTGAGGTCTACCTGGCATCTGCTTTGTCATCCTTTTGGTGCCAGGTTAAGACAGTTCTCTGTGTGGAGGCATTAAAAATATGTACACTTATTTAATGGCATGGTGTGGTACCTACATCTTGTGTTTTTAACAGGTTTTTAAGTACTGTTTTTAGCTGCTAAAATGTTTTACATTTTTAAAACTAGTTTTAAATTCTGTTTATGGAAAAAATAATGCTTTTATTATATCATGCTCCTGCGCAAGAACTGTTGTAAGCTGTCAAGAGTGGTTTGGCTATTGGGCACTATAGAAATTAAATAAATAATAGAAAGAAGTAGCTATAAGACATTGCCAAAAATGTGTAAGAGAAGCATTCATTGAATTGTACCATCAGCATTTAGCTGAATTAATCAATACCTTGTTGAAGAATCATTGCAATATCCCATGGGCACAAAACAAGCTTTTTCTAAAAAGATGCAGCCTAAGAATCATGGACATGACCTGTAGATGAGGCTTCTACCAGTTATCATGTATATACTAGGCATGTTGTAGTTGGAGCTACCCTAGTTTCTCAAATTCCCAAATGTGCCTAAGGCCCTGAAGCAGTTGGGGACCCCTTTCAAAGGCCCTTCTCTGGGTTCCTCCTCCAAGAGAGGTTTGGAAGGTAGTAGCAAGGGAGACAACCTTCTTGGTGATAGACATTCAGTTATGGAGTGAACTATTCAGTGAGACTCACCTGGTGCCAATGATGTTATCTTTTGGGGCCTGTGTTTAGGTCTTCCTCGACCCCCTGGCACTTGGCAGCATGTGATAAGTTTTAATCAGGTAATAAAATAGTGTTTGGATAGCTGTGTGTTTGTTTTGTTTATATGTTTGTAAAACACATAAAACTATTACAAGGTTTTTAATCTTTGTAAATTCCTCAGAGAACTTTGGCTATTCTCTGAGCAATTTACAAAGAAATGTAGTAAATAAAAGGAAAGGAAAGCTACTTAGAACAATCCTAGAAACATAAGACACTATAGAACAAACTGTCAAGAATTTATGTACTTTGTTTTGGTAGCCCTTGATTATTGTCTGAAAACTGAACCATGTCTGTCAGTAAAAGATTGTTACCATTGTTGTTGTTCTTGTCGTCATCATTGTTGTTATCATTTATGTACCTCCCCACAGCCAAAGCTCTCTGGACAGTTTACAACAATCCATAAACACAGATAATAAAAATGCAATGAGAATCAGAAAATCAGAAAAAAAGTATAAGACAGCTTAAAAAGACAACAACAAAAAGAGACTGCAGAAACACCAGGGATGGGTAAATTCCCCTCAGTTCCTTGGGTAGTCAGGCATTCTGTAAAGGTCTCAGAAAAGAAGGCCAAAAAGATGACAGATTCAGCACCAACTGGGCCACAGTGGGGGGACTGTTTCATAGAAGGGGGGTCACCACAGAGTAAGCCCTTCCCCTTGTTGCCACCCTCTGTGCTTCCTTTAAAGTTGACACTTGAAGAAAAACCCTAGTAAGTTGAACTTCATGTCAAAGCCACATTAGATCAATTATTTTAGTAGGCAAAATTAATGGAAGTAATATCTGTCCTGGCAACATTACAGAGAGGATTAAAAACCACTTTTGTCCTGAAAATTTATAGCTCTAGTCTTACATTAAAATAGTTCTAGCATGAATTTTGTATAAAAAAAGGGAGAATAGTGGCCAGATACCACTATATGAACACCTTGACTTAAATATTTTATTTATTATTCTAAAGGAACACATTTTGTAAATAAAAAACTCTGAGTGGGGATAATTTTTTCCTTTGGCCCTTCACATTTCTACCTTTATTTTTCCTGTGATGTAACATATTTTTAATTAGCTGAAAGGTGATGTTCTTAGCACTCTGACAAATGCTTGTGGGTTATGCAAGATGCCTAAGGGCATAATGCTGTGCATGCTTAGACAGAAAAAGTCCTACAACTCCCAGCATCCCCCAGCCAGCCTAGATGTTGTTCTATCTGATTTTTAAAGTATATTCACACAAAAGGAGGGTTACATGATAATCCTTATTATCACTAAAATAATTAGGTTAGTGTATTATAACTTTTTTTGGTGGGAAATTCTTTCTTTTCAGATAAAAATTTTGTAGGCATACTTTGATAAATTTATATTTATCTTAGTTTTGTTAGGGTTAATTATTAAATCGTTAATTATTTTGTTACAAAGCTATATAAGTGGGGTTTTCAAAACAGAACATGTAATAAACAATGGTCTCTTACCACGAGATATACGTGTCTGAATGTTAACTCACACCATTGGAGTTGGTGTAATAGCATAATTGATGACTAGTTAATATATTAGTCTGTGTCTATTTTATTACTGAAAATTGTGATGATTAATGTGAGAACTTACACACACACACACACACACACATATAAATATGACTATTGAGTAAGTATAATGTACATTCTAGCCAAGCATTCTTTTACTAGGGTGGCCAGCTGAATATTTTTGGAAAGTCAAAAAGCAAGACATGGCAACAATACATTTCCCTTTTGTCCCCAGGACCTGGAAATACAGAGGCATATAATCAGTATGACTATTTGTTGTTAATATTTATATACCCTTTAGCTGCTAAAAACCCTTCAAGGTAGTGCACAGGCATGAAAAATGCTTACAGCAATATGAACAAGAACATTAAGACAGTAAATACATTTTAAAATGCTAACGTGTTATTCCTGTTCTGTGCTTTCTCTTTAACACGTTTCCAATCTATAAGAGCACTTTTCCTCTTATCCTTTGGCGAGAGGATCTGTTAAAACAGTTTCTTCCATTTGTACAGGCTCACCCTATATGCATTAGTGCTCTCAGACAGCTCAAAGGTTAGTGAGACAGGACTTACCTTAGCAGAAGCCTTGCTAATTCTTCTTCAGCTTGTTGTTGTTTATTTTTCATCTTTATTGCTGTTGGATTTTGGGGGAGATTTTTTAAATTATGTATGTTCTTTGCTTCCCTAACTTTCTTATGAAAGAAAATTATGCCTTAAAAATAAAGCATAGTTTGATCAAAAGACAGTCTTGGCAACCTAAAATGACAGATAAGACACAAATTCTAAGGTTCAAAAATTGTTGTGAGCCACCCCGAGGCTTTGTTGCAATGGGGGTGGCATGCAAATGTTTTAAATAAATAAATTAAATAAATAAAAATATATTATATTTTTAAAATCTATTGTAGCATGCATTTGACATCACTTCAGTACATTTTGTGTTTTGTGTATATATTTTTTTCTTCTGTGGTTTACTTCATGCCAACTGAAAAGTAGGAGAGAAGGAAAGAGTCAAGGGATTGTTAAAACGCTTATGCACACTTAAGTACTCAATGTTACTTTGATTAAAAAGAACCCTTTTTTGTATTAATGATGCAGCAACTTTTGCATTATGTAGCATCCAGTATAAGCATAGTAATAATATACAAGGTTAGTTTCTATACTTGCTGTTGAATTTCATAGCAATGTTTTATATATCCACATACAAGACTGTATAATAGGTGTTATTACTTGATGGGCCAAAAAGAGTAATACTGTATCACTGGAGACCTTCAGTACAAATTATACAGAAAATTAATTATGGCCTGTTCACATTAGTAACAATAATATCAATGTGTAGTAGATACAAAACTAGAATAAGGATCTGAGCATATGAACTTAATGCATATTCACTTGAATTCCCTGATGTTTCTTTCTTGTTTAAAGAGAAAATTTAGTTTAATTTAGATGGCCCTCCCTATATTAAACATCAGTAAATTTTCTGAAAGAAGATAAAATAATTTTAATGAGATTCATGAAATTTCTTGGGCAGCTTCTATATGGCATTGTGCATGGATAGTATGATTGCCGAGAATATTTAGAAGTGGAAACCCATTGATGCCACTTACAGTAACTTGGCTAAAAAATCCTTTTAGGGCTAATATAGTTTGGATGATGTATACATTTCACAGTTACATTAAGATCTTAAGAACAAGATAGATAATCCAGTTGAGGGAAGCACATAGTAGCAGTGGCCTTATGTGAGTGCCAGTATATGTCAGCTTTTGTGATTATTATTACATTACATTTATATTTTATTTATTAAAACATTTATAGGCCGCTCCATCGCAACAAAGCCTCGGGGTGACTTACAGCATATTAAAAACAGAGAAAATACAAATATTAAAATACTATATCCCACCCCCTCCCTCGGTGCATCTCGGCCAAACTAAATATAAATAAATTAAATACCCCAACCCCCCAAATAAATAAACAAAACCACCAAACATAATAACCCCAACCAAACCCAAACCAAAACAAAACAAACATTAAACATACATAACACCGAACAAAATAACTCAAAACAAACCACCACTAACAATTAAAATAAGACTTAAATAAAAAGGTCTTCACCTGGCACCGAAAAGCATATAACGATGGCGCCAGGTGAACCTCTCCAGGGAGTGCATTCCATAGTTGGGGCGCCACCGCCGAAAAGGCCCTCCTCCAGGTACTCACCCATTTCACCTCCCTCACGGGAGGCTCCCGGAGGAGGCCCGCTGCTGCAGATCTTAAGGGGCGGGAGGGCACATAAGGGCGCAAGCGGTCCATTAGGTATCCAGGTCCCAAACCGTTTAGGGCTTTATAGGTTAACACCAAAACCTTGAATTTAGCCCATCTTCCATCTTCTTTCCTCTTGCAAGGAACCCAAGGTAGCGTACAAGTTTCTCCTCCTCCTCATTTTATTCTCACGGTATGGTTTGAGGAAAGGTGGTGAGAGGTGGTGATTAAAGGCACTCAGTGAACCAAGGGGCGACAAGAACCCAGATCTCCCAAGTCTGGGAGATGCAAACTTTATATTTGTAAGCCATCCAGAGACGTGTAATAATTGGACAGGTTAGAAATACATACATACATACATACATCTTGCACTAGCTCTCATCCTTTTCATTTGCTTTGAATTTTATCTCAGAATGGCCTGCTGTGCAGCCGTTGGAGACCATACACTTAAAGCAGCTGTAAAATTCTAGCTTGCGTTTCCATGGTGGTTCTGTTGCACAAGTCACAAATAGAAATTTGACATGGTTCTTGTTTGAGCATATCTGCAAAACTGATAATTTATTCTTAGTTCATATAAATCCATAACGTTCCTGCAAATGAAGAAGTTATATAGGCCTTCCAGTCTTACAGAAGGCTTGCTTGAAGGCATGGGTTGAACAAATTCCTAATGAGAAATTTCAAGGATTGCAGTAGTAATGGCTTGGGTTTTCTAGCGTGCTAACATCCTTGAGCATTATTTTCATGTCATGAGTGAAAGTGCAGCACAGGAATGCTGCCACAACATAGGCAATTTAGTGAAGACAATGCATTTCTCTGTATTGTACTACAGTGGAGTCTTAAACATTTAATTTAATTGTGCTTTTTTCTGATAACTTTTGTTTTTAAGGCCACAGTTATATTTGAGGGATTAGTGTCAAGTGAACATTTGTTTTTAAAGTCTTCAGATACAGAAGAGGAAACACAAAACATTACTTCAACAACCCCTCACCCATCCCCAAGCCTCTATGTTTCCATCTGCTTGGTCTCTGAAACACTGATATGAGGTCAGAAATAAAAAGAAGCATGGCAGTGTATAAACAGCAGAATGCTCAAGCTACAGTTCGCAATTTTTGAGATGTTTCCTGTATTGGTCTCCCATTATGCTACTGGTTCTGGTTAGTTGTTAGAAGAAACATGCTAATACTTAATGCATTTCATCATGTGCTTATGATCAGAACAGCCAACTACTGTTGGGGAGGGAAAAGACATTGGTTTAGAATGATGTTGAGTATAACTTGCACTTTTTAGGCAAAGTAATTCATAATTGGGCAACAAAATAGGTGGAGGAGAAGATCGCTAAGTCATGCTTTAGTTATACTTAAGTCCCAAAGGGTGTTTGTGCTTGCATTTTTCAAGTTGAATACATAGCCACATGCTAAGTTACCTGTTTTACTTTTGATTCAACTGAACTATGAACCTAAAATGACCTTTTTGAGAACAATGCTTGTTTCCACACATCTGGGATTTCACTCATCTATTGATGAGTAGTCTGGGCTACTTTTAAAAATAACATTTCCCTCCAGAAGCATTCTGTAGCTTGCTGAAAAATATTCTTCTACTTCCTCCACCTTAGCTCCTTTAGCTAGAGTTCTGCAGCCCTACATGCATTTAAGTGGGATTGTCTTCTGAGTAAATGTCCACTGAGCCAGGCTGCACTGCCAGAGACAGACACTGGCTTTTTGGAATGTCAAGGAAATACTGTCCATTGTGTATGCTAGTTTTTCTCAAACAGGGAGCTGAGGACCACCAGGACCTTAGCCCCTTAGCCAGCCCAGTGTGTCCTCATTCACCTCCCTCACAACCTTTTGGTTAGACTTGTGTCATCAGTGGTGCATTCATGTGTAATGCATAGGTATGCATGGGAATTGGTTAGAGAGTAAGACTTTAGTGAATAAAGTTGAAAGTGAGTAAAGAGAAGAGCGGGGGGCATTCTGAGTGCATTTGCATTATTGCAGAGCTGACTTATTTCCCTTGCCTTGTGTTCTTTTTGCCTTGGGGATTTGCTGGTATCACTTGCTCTGTTGTCTGAACCTGGTTTCCTGCTATGTTAAAAAAGCTACTCAGAACTTATGGGCTGTTTTAGATTTCTGAGATGGCCTTTAAATTATAGCTTATTTTCCCCTCGGTGACCATATGAACAGGGTCATTTGGCAGCTTGGCTTGCTTAGTGTGAAGAAAAGGTATGGAAGGTGGCAAGTGTTAAGGACATAGACTGAGAAATATGTAAATATGTATGTGCCAGGGTTGCTTCTGCATCTTCTGCCTGTTATGACTGCCTCAATAGCAAAATTTTGTGGTGGGCTGAAGCACTGAGCATGTGTATATTACTTGTGGGGGAGCGGCAAGAAGATAAAGTAAGTGGGCAATGGAAACCTTGGTGTATTGAGGGGAACAGAAGGGTGGGTCACTGTGAGGGATAATGGTCAGAGAGGACTTAGAAGGAATTTAAAAAGAGAGAGAGAAATACATATTTAGTGTTACTAATAATCAACAGGGAACAGTTGGGAAGAGGATACAAGATGGAAACTGTTGTAGAAGGAAGTGACTGTAAGAACCAGTACAGTGTAGTGGTTAAGAGCATGGGTCTGGAATTCAAGTAATCTGCATTATAGTTCCTGCTCAGCTGCAGAGCCATCTGGGTGACTTTGGACCAGTTGCAGACTCTTAGCCCAATGTACTTCACAGAGTTGTTGTGGGGATAAGATTGAGAGCAGTAGGAGAATGATGTAAGCTGCTTTGAGTTCCTTAAAAGAAATATGGGGTATAAATTTATTAAATAAAAACAGCATGAGCAAGAGAATGAAAAAAAAGCAGGCAGTTGGCGGCAGGTAGGGTAGAAGTGTGTGTGAGGGACAAAAAGTGATGGGATCAGTAAAAATTAACAGGCATGTGGGAGTTAGGAAAGGAGGAAAATAGCATGTTTTCTTCAGTTAGATAACTGCATTCTGCCAAAAATGGGAAGCAGAGTCATATCTTCAGAACCAGTGTCTGTGCTTAGTATGAGGCAAACACCGCTGTGGAACTCCCTGTCATTAGAAAACCACTCTAGTAAGGAAGTTAACAATTTTGAAAAGAAGGGTTAACTGTCAACATAAAAATAAAATAATATCAGAAATTACCAGTTGATCATACCAAGCTCTTCCTCCATCTGCTGCCATTGTGTGGCTGCCTGTGAAACACCAGTATGATTTTGCGGTTGGTGGTCCTCTGTAATTTTCAGATCTGTCAAATGGCCCCTGTGGATAGAAAGTTTGAGAACTCATGGTGTATACATTTCCTCCACTGATACTTGTAACTAAAATGCTGTTAATAAATCTGAATATCCTATGTAATAGAGACAGTACATAAGTGTACTTAGAAAAAGTTATGAAGGTTGATACCAGCTTCAGTTCATTGGAGAAAAAGTGCTATCATTTATCATTCTTCAGTCTATTCTCCATGTCACCATCCAGAGCTTTAGCCTTTACATATATTTCCTTTACTAAGAACTGGCATAGCCCTAATGTGGTCTGCCTCTTAACCATGGTTGAGGGTGGGAGCATGGAATCATGTGCTCCTTTCCCAGCTGTTCTCTCTTTCAAGGGTGAATTTGTTCCAGCTTGCACACTATTTTGCTTAAAAGTTGTGGATTATGTTGGTACCACAATTAACCATGATTAAGATTAACACTAATCTTAATCAGAATATGAAACTAGGAGTTTCCTCTTTAGAGGTTTTAAATTGTTCAGGTTTGTTGGGGGATTTATACTTTGTTTAGTTTATAGTGGTATTTTGTGTGTTAGTTTCAGCTTGATTTGACAGGTTACACACATGAACCTGTCCTTACTTCCTCTATGTGAGGAGGAGAGAGGAGACATGTACCGTATTTTTCGCTCTATAAGACGCGCCTGACCATAAGACGTACCTAGTTTTTAGAGGAGGAGAACAAGAAAAAAAATATTCTGAATCAAATGGGCACCAGATCACAGGCACATTCCCCATCACTTCCCCATGGGCTGCACATCTGACAGACTTACTGCACACACACATTTGCTCTATAAGACACACAGACATTTCCCCTTACTTTTGAGGGGGGAAAAAGTGAGTCTTATAGAGCAAAAAATACGGTACTTTTGTTTTCGGCTAACTACATCTTGCTTTGTCCACTTATTGAAAATGAAAGAAAATCAATTTCATGACTCAGGATATAGGTTTTCTAGAAAAATTTAAACTAGAATATTTTCCAATGCAAATTAGTTTCCATTGCATAAAATCATTTGCAGAGAGAAACTGAAAGCATGCATTAAAATCATAACTAAAATAAAATAAAAATTTAAAATACAATAAAATATAATACAATTACAAATAAAGTGCAGGAGCAGTAACATATGACAGCATGGATAACTTAATTGCAAGCCAGAGAAAGTCTGAATGAACAGGTATATTTTCAGGAGGTACGCAAAAGGTACCAGATTTTCCGCCTCTGAAGGGGCAAAAGAGAGGTTTTTCCAGAGAGTGGATGCCACCACTAAGAAGGCCCACCATTATGGTACTACACTGCAGCATTCTAATAATCTTGGAATGGCCAGGAAGGACTCCTTCAGTTGCCTTAAAGGTAAGCTGAGTGCACCTAAGGAAAGGTGATCTGCTTAGTAACAACAAAACTAAGAAAAGCTTGTGTATTATTGTTACTTGTCAACAAGTTATATTCAGATGATGGTGACCTGTTGAATGAATGTCCTCCTGTCCTTGACAGCTCTGCTCAGCTCTTACAATCTGAAGACTCTTGCTTCTTTTATAAAATAATTTCATCTTGTAGTTGGTCTTCTTCTTAATCTTCGGTCTTCAACTTTTTGTAGTAATATTATTTCTGCAGTGAGTCTTACCTTTCATGATGTGCTCAAAGGCCAATAGCTTTAGTTTTGTCATTTTTGCTTCCAGGACATGTTTTGAATTAATTTGATCTAGGACTCGCTTATTCATCTTCTAAAAGTTTGGTGTATTCACCGAGCTCTTTTCCAGCACTGTGTTTTTAATGCATCAATTTTCTTCTTGTTAGTTTTCTTCACTATCCAGCTTTCACACTCATACATTGAACATAGGACCTCGAATAGAACACTGTGGATAATCTTGGCCTTGGTCTCTACTGAAACATCCATATATTTTATGCTTTTTTAGTTCCTTTATTGCTGCCCTTCCAAGTCTCAGTTTTCTAATTTCTTGGCTGGAGTCTCCCCTTGAATTAATGACTGAGCTCTGGAATGTAAAGTCTTTCATAATGTTGATTTCTTCATTGTTACCAGTAAAGTTCTCAAATTCTTCTGTGATCATGATTTTTTGCTTTTTTAAATATTCAGCTTCAATCCTGTCTTTGTACTTTCTTCTTTCACTTTCATCAGGAGTCATTCGAATCATTGCTGCTTTCTGCCAGTAACACAGGATCACCTGAATATCTTAAATTATTTCCTTTGCTTATTTATTTATTTTTCCACAATTCAATAGTTGAAGCTCTTTTGGCGATTTACAACTATTCATAAAATACATTAAGAAAAAATATAAAATATTGATAATAATACCTCCCCCCCCCAAAAAAAATCAACTTTAAAAGCCAAATTCATTATAGAATATACTACCACCAATTTGGATGGGTTTTAAAGGGGATCAGTCAAATTCATGGAGAAAATGATAATGCTATCTAGCCCTTATGACTATATACTACCTCCAGGATTAAAGGATGTATGCCAGTTCTGGAGACCATACCTGGTAGCATGACTTGTGGGTTTCCCATAGGCACCTGATTCACATCCATGTGAACAGAATGCTGCACCTTTGGTCTTATCCAGCATGGATCATCTTATGCTTTTATGTCCTTATTAGCCATGCTGGCTGAGGCTAATGGGAAGTGGAATTCAGCAACATTTTAATACCACAGCTTCTCTAAGTGAACCTCATAATGCATATGAGATCAGCAGGTTTGGTGTAAGATATTAACAATCATTTTCATGGGATATCATGAAAGGAGAAGCTGTTTTTTCCAATGATACTTCCATATGCAGTGCATGGAGAATTTTCATACAGGAGTAGCAGTTGTTGTTGCTATTATTACATTGCATTTTATCCCACTTTTTTTCCTGGTGGGGAATCCAAGATGGCTTACAGAGTTCTATTGCATCCTCACAACAGAAACCTTGTAAAGTAGGTTAGGCTGAGAATCTGGTACTGGTCAAAAGACACCCAGTAAGGCTCATAGCTTGATGTATTTTCCAGCAATTCTCACTCTTCCTTCCTTTGAACCTGATCCAGTTTTCCTTATGATACGTTCTTTGTATAGATTGAACAGATAGCATGATAAAATAGACAGTTGTCAGATGCCCTTTGCCTATAAGAAATAATACTATCTATATTGTCCATAGCACATCATATGCTGGACTTGTTATATTCAGTTGGATATGAGGATAATGGGTTGACCATAGGGGATTTTGACTTAGGATCTTTCTCATGGACAGATCCCCACCTGCTGAGATTTAGACTAATGGTAACTTTCCCCCTCTGCAAGGGTGGGGGCCCTATTAAAATTGGCTGTTGGCCATAGCAAATGGATCTGGATGCTTTCCAGAAGGCTCTTGGGGATTTGTGGGGTGGTATGCCTGATAATTCTATTGAAGCCCTGGTCTCACTGTGCAACCCAGAAATGACTGAGGTTGACATAATAACTCCTAAATGCCCTCTGTTATAAAGCTTATATGGCTTCATGATATACCCCAGTGCTCCCAACTTAGGAGATGGCTTGAGTGCAGAATGAATGGGTGCAGCAGCTTGCAGTTCTATTTTTAATAAGGAGATATTTTATTGTGCTAAAATAGAAGTGTTCATATTGCTATAAATATACCAAAGAGTACAATTTTATATGCTAACTATTGAGAATGTCAAGTTCTTAAAGTAGTGAAAATATGCAGGACTTGTTTACATTTATAGCTACTTTTCTGTTTGCTACCAGCCCCAGCCCCTTTCTCAGAAATTTACTTAATCTTGCCCGTATTTAAAGGAAGAAATAGCAGGAGTCTTTCAGTGTTCTTATTATTGACATACCTTGGTGCAAATGAGAGAAATACTTACCTCTTGAGTGATCTGTACTGGAATGAAGGAGATAAATACAATTGTATTCAGGTGGGGGAGTCCTGTGGGAAGGAAGAACAAGAGAGACTGGAACAAAGAGAACATCAGGACCTGCTATGATTGGATTGTCCTTCTCTACATCAGAATCCATACCCTCTGTAAGGGTGTGGACCCTAGTAAGATGGTCCATCTCCAGTGCAGTATGGATTCTGATGGATTCCTGAGGGCTCTAGGGGATTTTTGGATTGATAAAACTGGCACTCCTGTCGATGCTCTGGTTGATTTGTGGAATAGTGAAATGACCAGGGCAGTCAACATGATTGCTCTTAAGTGCCCTCTTCCCGCCAGGCAGAGCCCGCTTATCACCATGGTATACATCTGAGTTATGGCCGATGAACCAGGCTGAGAGACTATTAGAGTGCAGGTGGAGGAAACCTCGGGATGAATCTGACCAAACACGCCTACGTGATCATATTGAGCCTATGCTGTGGTGGTGAGGCCGGCGAAGAAGGAATTCTTCTCCACTTCCATTGCCTCCTCACAATGCCATCTAGCAGAGCTCTTTCGAGTGGTGCATGACCTGATACATTCTGGCCCAAAAAAAGATCCAGTGGCACCATTGAGAGCCCACTGTGATGATTTGGCCCAGCATTTTAAGGAGAAAATCGCTCTATTTGTCACGAGTTGGACTCCACAGTTGATAGGGTTCCATTATGGGAAGTGTCCAGAGCCCTGTCTGGTCCATCATTGTTGAATGAGTTCCAGTTGTTGCAGCCTGATGATGTGGACAAGGTGCTTGGACTGGTACACCCTACCACCTGCTTGGTCGACCCTTGCCCTTTGTGGCTACTTACCAAAGCCAAACACGGAATTAGTACCTGGGTCCAGGAGGTTATTAATGCTTCTCTGAGGGAGGGCTGGGTCCCTGCCCCTTTGAAGGAGGTGGTGGTCAGGCCCGTACTGAAGAAGGCGTCCTTGGACCCAGAGGTGGGTGCCAATTATAGACCAGTGGCCAACATTCATTCTTGGGCAAGGTGTTGGGAGTGGGTGTTGGTGGGACAACTCCAGGCACTCTTGAATGAAACTGATTATTTGGACCCATTTCAGTCTAGTTTCAGACCCGGTTACGGTACTTATCTGCCTTGGCCACCCTGTAGGATGACCATGGTATTCTTCTGGCCTCTTTGGGAATAGGAGGCACTGCTTGGCAGTGATTCCACTCCTATTTGTCCGACTGATTCCAGAAGGTGATGCTGGGGGACTATAGCTCTGTGCCATGGCAACTTTGCCATGGAGTACCCTTTGCTATTTAACAACTACATGAAACCACTGGGAGAGGTCATCAGGAGGTTTGGGCTGAGGAGTCACCAATGCGCTGATGACACCCAGCTCTACCTCTCTTTTACAACTAATCCAGGTGAGGCAGTGGCTGTACTGAACCGGTGCCTGGCCGAGGTAATGGACTGGATGAGGGCCAATAAACTGAAACTCAATCCAGATAAGACAGAGGTCCTTTCGGTAGGTGGTTCAGCCTTCCAAGCAAGTGCTTTTGGCCCTGTCCTGGATGGGGTTGCACTCCCTCTAAAGGACAGGTCAGCAGCTTGGGAGTGCTCTTCGACCCGGAGCTGTCCCTGGAGGCCCAAGTAGTGGCGGTGGCAAAGAGTGCTTTCCTTCAGCTTGAGCTGATACATTAGCTGCATCCTTACCTGGACTAGCACTGCCTAGCAACAGTGACACATGCTCTGGAACCTCCCAGTTGAACTATTGTACATGGAGCTACCCTTAAAGATGGTCCAGATACTTCAATTGGTTCAGAACAGAGCCCCCAGATTGCTGTTGGGGGCCATTTGTTATTCTCATATAACACCAGTCCTCCATCAGCTTTGCTGACTTCCAGTTGAAGCCCAGGCCCAATTTAAGGTCCTGGTATTGATCCATAAAGCCCTAAACAGCTTGGGACCTGGATACCTAAAGGAATGTCTTTTTCACTGCATGCCCACCCGCCCCTTAGGATCTGTAGCAGAGGCCCTGCTCCAGGAACCTTCCTTGAAGGAGGTTAGGAGAGAACATACTCGGAGGAGGGCCTTCTCTGTGGTGGCACCCTGGCTATGGAATGCACTCCCCAGAGAGATCCACCTGCCGCCAACGTTATATGCTTTTCGGCACCAGGTTAAGACCTTTTTATTTTTCTGTAATTTTAATGTTTAATATTTTAACTAAGTTTTATTTGCTCAGTCATGGATTATTTTGTATTATTTGGGTGTATATGTAGTTATTGGATTTTGCTGTAAGCCATCCAGAAATCTGCAATGTATTGGACGGTGTAAAAAATACCCAAACAAACAAACATTTATTGGTTCACTTGTTCATTTTTGTTCTTTGAACATGTTCTTTTTGAATTTGTTGCATTTCCTAAATCCTGTAAGTGACCTTGAGAGACTGCAAACAAACAGTTGCATATAAGTCTACTAAGTAAATGAATTAGAAGTGATTGTATTGAGGTTTACTTAGAACTAGTGCTTTAATATCAAATTGACCTTTTTATCCTTGTTCTGCTAGAATCAAATTGTACATTAGCTCAATGATTTGTACTTTCTCTATTTTTTTACTTCCTCAACAAACACAGTAGAAGTGATTGAATCAGTCAGAGGTGCAGAGGGATCTTGTCCTATGTCAATTACTTAAGTTACAGAGCAAAGCTATGGTCACTAGACCATGTCTAGACAGCCATAGGATTGTTCAGATCCTCAATGATGGCTTCAGAAAATGTTTTGATCTTGTAGCCAGCATTTAGTTCTCTGGTTCTCTTGTTGTAGCAAGCACAGAAAGAACCATGCCTGCTGCTTCTCTGAAGTCACAAGAACAAGGTCACAAGATTCAGTGTACCCTGGTGTTTTCTCAGTCTTCCCTCCCATTCCAATGCACCCAATTTAGACAGCAGAAATCAGCCATCTAACTGTTTTGCATGGTGGGAAGAGTGTGGAGGCACTCTTCACCTCCACAGTCCTTCTGTCCTGCATAAGATGCCTGCAGTCCTCTGAATTCAGAGGGTTATAGGCCTTTAAATTATTTATGCTGCTGCTGTTAAGCATAGAGGGTGTGGGTTATGAAATAATTTACTGTTCTTCTCTTGTAGCACTGCAACCTGGATTGAAATCCCTTTACAGCTTTTGAGGTTTGTTTTTGAGAGAGAAAATATAGGGACTTCCATTCATTTTTTCTTATGAAAATTAAGCTGATTTGCATTGGGCATTTTTCAGTTTGTGTCAGAATACTTTCTAATTCCTTAGAAGTGATCTAATTTAGCATGCTTGTAGACTTTTATTTAGAAAGGAGAAGAGAAGTTAAAATAAGTACCCTGTGTTAACTTTTTGTTGTAATGCACTGCAGGTATTTGATCTGAATATTTGAAGGGGAAAAATTAAAGAACTAAGCTTGTAAACTTTCACTGAAATTAACATGGAAAAATTGCCTAATTTATGGGGGAACAGGGTGATATTGAATAGAAGAAAGGAAACACAGCAGAAAATTTCAGTTGGCAAACCATCAGAAGTTCAGTTTCACTTCCCTTCCCCCGCACCACCACATTATTCTGATCAGACTAATATAATGGTTATAAATTACTACAGTCTTCCTCAGAAGGAGGGAAGTCTCAGTGGAAATGCAGTGGTACTTTGGCTCACAAACTTAATCTGTTCCACGATTCTGGTTGCAACCCAAATTGGTCGTGAACCAAGTCAAATTTCCCCATAAGGTTCAATGTAAATATGGTTAATCCGTTCTGTAACTATTTTTTTTTTAATCACAAAAATTTGAAGCAAAGTGACAAAGAACAACAAAGATCATGGCCATCTCCCCACCCCCCCAAGCATGAGCATGCCCATCTCCCCCCACCCAGCATGACCACGATCATGCTCGTGTTCCCTGCACCAGTGTGACCACGGCTGTAGACAGGCATGATTGCTGGCAGACTCGGTGGGGGGAGACGGGCACGATTGCAGGTGCGCCTGTGGAGGGGGGAGAGACAGGTGTGATCATGGGTGCACTGGGAGGGGAGACGGGCATAATCGCGATGGTCACCTGATGCAGAGTTCGTGACTTGAGTAAAAATTTTTCTTAAATTTTTCTTCGCGACCCAATTTGGTTGTGAACTGAGGCATTCGTGAGCTGAGGTTCCAGTGTACACATTTTATCGGAGTCAGTTTGTAGGGTGAATGTGCTTTGCTATTTTGGTTAAAATAATTTTTAAGCAGGAGTCATTTGAAGAAATGGGTGCAAACTCATGGAAACAAAACATGCAGCTGGCTGTCATGAGTTTGGGATTCTCTGTCTCTTCCCGTTTAGCTCAAGGATCTGATAGGGAAGTACTTCTCCAAGGACTTAAAGATACAGAAATGCAATTTCAGGAGGCTGGTATTAAGGCCTGCTAATTTAACTGTTTTTACGTCTCCTTTATTCCTTCATACTCTCTCGCAAAATTCCTGGTAAATTTGTTGTATATTAATACAAGGATAGTTCTTACCAGGGTAAGAGTACATTTCCTCTGACAGATTGGTTTCCTAAGAAGTTTAGAATATATGGTTGTATCGGTGGTAGATATTCATGTACTTCTAGATTGTTCAAATTGTAATAATCTCAGAACCAAATGTATTCCTCCATTGTAAAAATTACTGAAGGGAAGGTCAGGGGTCTTTCTTATTGTCTAATGCTGACAAATTTCTTTTGGAATATTTAAATTACTTGTCAGTGCTTTACAAATGAGTGGTGCAAAATATAAACCATGGAAAGGGAAATACTATGAGGGCTTGTTAGTAGAGTCATAATCTTGTATAATGGCAAATTGATGGCTATATTGATGGTTATATGCTATATCTAGTATCAGAGGCAGGATTCTCAGTTGCTGGGGAGCTTCACCAGGAAGCTGTTGTTGGACTCATGTCCTACTTTTGTGTTTTTTACGGGCAGCTGATTGACCACTATGAGCAGCTGCTGGATGAGCTGGACTGTTCGTTAGTCTGATCCAACAAGGGTAGTGTAATGTTCTTATTTTTCATGGGATTATATTTGAGTAAGCTTTTTTACTAGGAGCTTTACTTGGTCTTTGATACCTGAATAGTTGAAGGACAGAGAAGTTTTATTGTGATCTGACTGAGCAGAACTCCTGAAGTGCAGGTTATGACCACTTACGCTTGTATACCACACAGGATTTGGATGCATTCTCCCATATGAGACTTCCCAGGTTTTAAAATCTCTTAAGGAGGTTGTTCTTTTCCTTTTACCTCCATTGGAGAGGCTTTTTCATGTTATCTACCTACCTACTTGAGCAGGTTCTTGACATGTAGGCTGGACTTTTGGTTTGGTGCTGTTTTTATTCTTTTATTATTGTGCTCTTTAATTATTAATCATGATTTCATTGATGGAAAGGCAATTAAAAATAATAACGAATACATACCTCTTTGTATGTCTTTACTACATTTTATTCCTAACCAAAAGCTTACTAAATATTACAAACAAATGAACAAAAGAATCTGAACTACAGTTACAGTAAAATGAACTACCTGCTGTTTAGAAAACTGGCTCTTTATGGTTTGTGGTCCATAAAGATTTTTCAAGCTGAATTAACTGGACTTAAGTTTATTTGAGTTTTAGAGGGCCAAATTAAAAGTTAAAGAGTTTAAGGTATTTCTGGTGAAAATTCTACCAAGATATCTATGCTATGTATTACTTCAATAGGCCAAGCTACTTACAAAGTAAAAAGGGAAAGCAAATCAGAAACAATTTACAAAGTAAAAAGGGGAAAACAAATCAGAAAAATACTTTCTTTGGCGGGTTTGTATTTCAAGGTGTTTGACTATAGGTAATGATAAAAGTGAATGGGTCAAAGCCAAAAGGACACTCAGTTGCAGATGTATCTGGTGGTGAAAGGAGAGTCCGATGCTGCAATGATCTATACTCCATAGGAACCTGGAATGTAAGATCCATGAATCAAGGTAAGCTGGATGTGGTCAAACAAGAGATGACAAGACTGAACATCGACATCTTAGGAATCAGTGAACTAAAATGGACAGGAATGGGTGAATTTAATTCAGATGACCATCAGGTATACTACTGCGGGCAAGAATCCCTCAGAAGAAATGGAGTAGACTTCATAGTCAATAAAAGAGTAGGAAAAGCAGTACTGGGATACAGTCTCCAAAATGACAGAATGATCTCAGTTTGAATCTAAGGCAAACCATTCAGCATCACAGTAGTCCAAGTCTATACCCCAACCACTGGTGCTGAAGAGGCTGAAGTTGACCAGTTCTATGAAGGCCTACAACACCTGCTAGAATTAACTCCAAAAAATGATGTCCTTATCATATGGGGGATTGGAATGCTAAAGTAGGAAGCCAAAAGATAACTGGAATAACAGGCAAGTTTGGCCTTGGAGTACAAAATGAAGCAGGGCACAGGCTGGTAGAATTTTGTCAAGAGAATACGATGGTCATAGCAAACTCTCTTTTCCAACAACCCAAGAGACGACTCTACACATGGACATCACCAGACGGTCAACACAGAAATCAGATTGACTATGTGCTCTGCAGCCAAAGATGGAGAAGCTCTATACAGTCAGGAAAAACTAGACCAGGAACTGACTGTGGCTCAGTTCATGAGCTTCTTGTTGCAAAATTTAGGCTTAAATTGAAGAAAGTAGGGAAAAGCACTAGGCCACTCAGGTATGACCTAAATCATATCCCTGATGAATATAGAGGTGACAAATACATTTAAGGAATTAGATCTGATAGACAGAGTGCCTGAAGAACTATGGACAGAGGTTTGCAACCTTGTACAAGAGGTAGCAACTAAAAGCATCCCAAAGAAAAAGAAAATGCAAGAAAGCAAAATGACTGTCTGAGGAAGCTTACAAATAGCTGAGGAAAGAAGGGAAGTGAAAGGCAAGGGAGAAAGAGAAAGATACACCCAATTGAATGCAGAATTCCAAAGAATAGCTAGAAGAGATAAAAAATGCCTTCTTAAATGAACAGTGCAAAGAAATGGAAGAAAACAATAGAATAGGGAGGACCAGATATCTCTTCAAGAAATTTGGAGATATGAAGCGAATGTTTCATGCAGAAATGGGCATGATAAAGGACCAAAATGGCAGGGACCTAACAGAGGCAGAAGAGATAGGTGGCAGAGGTGGCAAGATTACACAGAGGAACTGTACAAGAAAGAGCTTAACATCCCTGATAACCACGATGGGATGGTCACTGACCTCAAGCCAAACATCCTGGAATGTGAAGTCAAATGGGCCTTAGGATGTCTGAGCAACAACAAAGCTAGTGGAGGTGACAGTATTCTAGTTGAGCTATTCAAAATCTTAAAAGACAATATGCCAGCAAATTTGGAAAACTCAACAGTGGCCACAGGATTGGAAAAGGTCAGTTTACATTCCGATCCCCAAGAAGGGCAATGCCAAAGAATGTTCAAACTACCACACCATTGCACTCATTTCACATGCTAGCAAAGTGATGCTCAAAATCCTACAAGCTAGGCTCCAGCAGTATGTGGACCGAGAACTACCAGAAGTACAGGCAGGATTTCGAAGAGGGAGAGGAACTAGAGATCAAATTGCCAACATATGCTGGATCATAGAGAAAGCTAGGAAGTTCCAGAAAAACATCTACTTCTGTTTCATTGACTATGCTAAAGCCTTTGATTGTGTGGATCACAACAAATTGTGGCAAATTCTTAAAGAGATGGGAGTACCAGACCATTTTATTTGTCTCTTGAGAAACCTATATGCGGGACAAGAAACAACAGTGAGAACTAGACATGGAACCACTGACTGGTTCAAAATTGAGAAAGGAGTTCGGCAAGGCTGTATACTGTCGCCCTGCCTATTTAACTTATATGCAGAGCACATGATGAGAAAGGCGGGGCTAGATGAATCACAAGTTGGAATTAAGATTGCTTGGAGAAATAACAACATCAGATATGCAGATGATACCACTCTAATGGCAGAAAGTGAAGAGGAACTGAAGAGCCTCTTGATGTGGGTGAAGGAGGAGAGCACAAAAATTGGCTTGAAACTCAACATTAAGAAAACTAAGATCATGGCATCCAGTCCTCTCATTTCCTGGCAAATAGATGGGGAAGAAATGGAAGTAGTGACAGATTTTATTTTCCTGGGCTCCAAGATTACCGCAGACGGGGACTGCAGCCAAGAAATTAAAAGACGCTTGCTCCTGGGGAGAAAAGCTATGGCAGATTTTTAGACAGCATACTAAAAAGCAGAGACATCACCCTGCCAACAAAAGTTTGTATAGTCAAGGCTATGGTTTTCCCAGTTGCAATGTATGGCTGTGAAAGTTGGACCATAAGGAAGGCTCAGGGCCAAAGAAGTGAGGCCTTTGAATTGTGGTGCTGGAGGAGACTCCTGCAAGTCCCTTGGACTGCAAGGCGATCAAACCGGTCAGTCCTAGAGGAGATCAACCCTGACTGCTCTTTAGAAGGCCAGATACTAAAGATGATACTCAAATACTTTGGCCCCCTAATGAGAAGGAAGGACTCCCTGGAGAAGAACCTAATGCTGGGAACAATAAATGGCAAAAGAATAAGGGGATGGCAGAGGATGAGGTGGCTGGATGGAGTCACTGAAGCAGTTGGTGTGAGCTTAGGTGGACTCCAGGGGATGGTGGAGGACAAGAAGGCCTGGAAGAATGTTGTCCCTGGGGTCGCGATGGGTCAGACACGACTTTGTGACTAACAACAATAACAATGATAAAGGCTTCCCTTGCACATGTGTGCTAGTCATATCTGACTCTAGGGGCGGTGCTCATCTCCATTACCAGCTGTAGAGCCAGCATTGTCCTAGGAGACTTCCATGGTCATGTGGCTGGCATGACTAGACACTTTTGCACACAGAATGCTGTTAACTTCCCACTGAAGTGGTACCTATCTATCTTCTTGCATTTGCATGATTTCAAACTGCTAGGTTGGCAGAAGTTGGGGCAAGTATCTGGAGCTCACTAGGGATTTGAACTGCCAACCCTCTGGTCAACAAGCTCAGCATCTTACCTACTGAGTCCTATAGTTTGATTGTAGAATTAGTCAAATTGAATGTTTTAATTTCCAAAGGTCGAACATAAGGTGTTTTCTGATGGATCCAAAATCATATTATTGTACATTTCACTTCTGTTAATACAAATAACATCATTTCTGTAAGGAGAACCTGAAGACTATATTGTGTACATTTGCTAGTGCTATACGTATGCCCCCATTTTGGAAAATAAGCTTAAACTATGTAAAATAAAACATTTTAACAAGAACTCTTACACTTAATGAGGAGTGCAATTGAGAGAAGTGTTAGCTGATTTCTGCTTGATTTTGTATTTCTCTCTGCAGCCTCTATGCATCTGCTCCTGAGACTAAGGTACCATCCAGAGAAGTATTGGATGAGAATTTATGGAATTCAGAGGGTAACACATAATTTCAGTGAACAATGTTTTTTATTTTTTCCTACTATAGTACCAGCAAACCACTGTCATGGGTCTTTTCAGAAAAAAATGCTTGTTACTCATATCCTATTTTGGGGGTTCAGGGCTACTGGGGATAAGATAGGGGAAGCTATGGAATGGAAGAAATAGTTGGCTTGGCTCATAAACTGCATACTTTTCTTCTTCCTGTTGGGAGCAGAGATTTTTCTTGGCCTAGTTCTCTGGATTCCAGCATGAGGCAAAAGAACAGATAAATGGTTGTCGTGGTGACCAGACCTTGTCCAAGTTATGAGACAATGGACCAGTATGGAGAAGGTACAGAGTTGGATACTTCCAATGGCTCTGTGCCCAGTGTAACCTGATAAGAACTTTTGATTATGTTAATTGCCCCAAGAGAAGGGAAAGCACTTTTTGGGCATTAACGATAAGTGGTGTAATAGTTTTTATTTTATCCCTGACAGCTCCACTTGTGCAGAACTGAATTTATTGATTGATTGATTGTGAGGGAAGGAACCAGTTGGAAATGGGCAGAGGTATAGGGGAGCAGAGAGAAACTTCAGGTTTTGCTTCATCTCTGCTTTCAATCTCTTAATTTACAGAGATGCTTTTGTTTTTCCTGAGTCTTTTTGTTTGATTAAACTTATCCTCATTAGAAAATGGAGAGAAGGGATCTTTAGTTTCAGTGCTGGATTTTTTATGTCACTTTTTCCTCAGACTCTCTTCATGGTTCTAATTAATCTTTGTTGACTGCCTTTAGGAGATTTTACTCATCTCTCATCCAAACAGTTCCTTGTAATTTTTACATGGAACTGATTTTCTGTATTAGATTATTGCATTGTGGACAACTTTGAATTGCCTTGGTTTATGTAAGTTTCCTTTCCCTTCCTTTCCCATTTGAAGTTCAGAATGATATTTGTTTTTAAACATTTATCTCTGTTTCCACCTGGGTTGATTGTTTTGCTACATCATCTACCTTGGATACAATGTGATTTCTGCTAACCTTCATCTGAACCTGCATAGGCTTGTCTCCTCTGCTTTGCTTAGGTAGCTATAAGGCATCTTTACTCTTTAGGCCAATTACTTTACAGCTAGTTAGTTTTCATTAGGAGCCTAGTGAAAGATTTGGGGGTAAATATACTTTGTAAAGGGCAAATTGTGACTGTATTTGCATGTTTCAGTCAATTCTCACATTATTTTTCCTCCAGTATTCATTTATACAGTAGATTCTCACTTAACCTGCACCCATGGGGGTTGGAAGATGCCGGATAAATGTAGTTTCTGCTCGCATGAGAGTTACTTTTAAAAATTGGACTAATGCTATACCCCATCCTACATCATAAATTCTGTGGTATTGACTTGATATTAATACTGAAATACAGTAACTAAAAGCAAATTAAGACAAATAAGGACAAACTTCTGAAACTTAATATTGTAGATGATTGATGAACTGACCTTAAATTTCTCCATGAGAGCTGCATGACTCTCACCTTTCTCTGGCCTCTTGCATATTCCATCTTCTGCTTGAGGGTAAGCATCATACATTTTCACTTTCTTGGGACCTGTTTTGGCATACTTGGGGTTAGGTGAGAAAACAAAATTTGATCAATAGATCCCAACCCAACCAGTATGTTTATACATGGTGAATTGGCAGAAATTAAAGCGTGGGGTTACTCACGGTGTGGCACAGTGCACCAAATTTAAACTTACATTTCTGCTAGAAATAGATTTTATTATTATTTAAAGTATTCCATTTTTTTGCTGGTTGCTTGAGAGTGTAAGTTGCTTGTGTTCTGGTCAACCGAGAGTCTACTGTTTGTAGTGTACTTTTATTTTTCTCAGATTTCTTATGTATTGTCCCTTCACTCATATGCCCCATTATTCATTTAAAATTTATTGCACCTGTAAATATCCTTAGGGTATTTTGGTTATATCCTCTTACCCACTGTCACAAATAATGAACTTTACTTTCATTGGCTTGATCCAGATTTGTTCCTGTAGAAGAGCATGGGAAGCAGGAGCTGATTTTATAATCCCCTTATTTTTCCACTAGTTTCAAGAGCCCAGTGGAAATGCTCCTTTGAGGGTCAAGGGATGCTAAGCAGAGTGGGATACTGCATGTGGAGGGGGGATTGTGAAATATTAAGCAAAGGAACTGCTTATGAATTTTCATATCAATTCAGAAATTTTAAAGCGCATTCCCTGTCTCAGAAGGCAACTGCATAATGGAATATAAAGTGACTGCATCATAATTGAAAACTTATCATTCTTTTTACCTGCCTTGTCATGCCAGGATAACACTTCTTCAAATATAGCTCAGCGCTTATGCCCTAATTCTCTAACTAAATTTGAGAACTGAACTAATTTTTTTAGAGTAAATACTTAGGTCCATATTTAGTATCTATTTGCTTGCATTAAGAATTCATAACAAAGTAAATGAAATTACAGAAAAATCTATATTTGAGTTTTTTATTAGCTCCTTAAAGTTGCATATGGTGGTAGACTCGTATTTGGTATGACAACCACTTTTCAGGATAAATTAGCTGAGTTTCAATTTTAGGTGCAAATCTTTAAAACAGGAGTGTTGAATGTTGTTCAGCCAAACGGAAGAATTCAGTTTTGGCAAAGCTTTCAGTAGCCTCATTCTAATGCTGGACAGGCCATATTTTACCACCATATTTTAGATTACAGCTCTTACTGTCAGTAACTAAGCCTTAGGAGAGGTATTACAATCTTTCAATGGGAAGAAAGGTGTGTGAAAAGCTGGAAAACCTTCGCATGATTAGTGGCTCAGAGAAAGGGTGAGGCAAGGGCCATGCTGGGAACCCTAGAAAGCTAAATTGAAACCTCAGGTGGACCAGATGCACACTTGCAGTTAGAATTTACAGGCATTTTCAAATAAAGAAAATAAAATTTATATGCTACTAATATGAAAGAGTATTTGGGGGGGAAAGGTTTTGTTCTGGCTTTTCAGCTAATCTCTATGTAAAAAGAGGTTCATCTGGCATGTACATGTATTGATAAGTAGAGTTAGACTTCTATAGAATTTGAATGTTTGCTTGCTCTTTTTAGTGGTCTCTGTGCATCACACACATACTCAAGACAGATTTGGGAATCTGCTGGTGTACTGACCACCCCACTGTCTAGCATACTTCCTGCCTGAGGTCTGCCTGACTTCCTGCCTGATGGAGGTTGTTTCGAGCTTGGTGTTAAGGACACCCAGGTTGATAGTCCTGGGGGCCCTCAGTCTCCACGCTGAAGCTGCCTTGGCTGGAGCACCTCAGACCTTCACGGCTTCCATGACAGCCATGGGGCTCTCTCAACATGTCATTGGCCCAACACATATAAAAGATCACACTCTGACCTGTTTTTCTGGACTGAGCAGGAAAATGATGATCTGGTAGTAGAGAGGTTGTCATCAACCTCTTGGTCATGATCAGAACACTTCCTCCTTTGAACTTTTAGCCCCCTTTCCCCTCTGCAAGGGTGGGGGACACATTATATTGGTCCCCCTACCCAGAGTCTAATGGATCCAGTTGTTTTCCAGAGGGCTCTGGGGGATTTTCTGACTGGCATGGTTGGCATTCCTGTCAAAGTCCAGGTCACCCTGTGGAATACGGAGTTGACCTGGGCAGTTGACATTATTGTTCCCAGGCACCCTCTTCCCTCTTGTCAAGCCTGTCTGGCTCCTTGTTGTATGCCAAAGCTGTGAGTGATGATTAGAGCTCAAGTGGAGAAAGATTTGGAATGAATCTGACTGAATGTGGCTTATTGCCCATTATTGGGCCTATTTTGTGGTGGTGAGGACAGAAAAGAGGTCCTTCTTTGCTGTCCCTGTTGCATCCTTGGGGTATTGTCCAGCAGAGATTTTTTGCGGGGAAGGTTTGCAGGCCTTTTATACTCTTGCCCAAGATGCATCATTAAACACTCAGACCCAATGTGACAAGTTTGCACAACACTTTGAGAATAAAGTCACTTGGATTTATCTCAAGTTGGACACCACAGTGATTCCAGTGCCATTGGTAGAGGTGTCCTGTGCTCTGTCTGATCCCATCTTACTAGATAAGTTTCAGCTATTGAGGCCCAAGGATGTGGACAAGGTGTTTATCCATGTGTGTGCTACAACCCATTCACTTTACCCTTGCCCATCTTGGCTAATTTGAGAGATCAAAGAAGAGGATTCACCAGGAGGTGGCGAATGCCTCCTTGAGAGAGAGAGTAGTGCCTGCCCCTCTAAAGACCACTCCTTAAAAGCCACATCTGGATCCAGGGAACAAAAATGATGATTGACCTTTAGCCAATTATTTTCTTCCTGGGCAAGGTACTCAAGTGAGTTGTGGCTGGGCAGCTCAAAGCACTCCTGGAGGAAATGGATTTTCTAGATCCATTTCAATTGGGCTTTAGGCCCAGGTTTGGAATGGAAAACTGCCTTGGAGATCATCTTGTGAGCAGATCCATTCTGTTTGTTACTTGTCAGAAAGCACAGTTTTTGAGAGTGTGACGTTTTCAGTGGGAGTCTGAAACACCCAATTTCCAGTCAACTGCCCCCCACACACACACACACCTTTTTAAAAGGACCCTGAGATTGTCAGGTAGTTGTCAAAGCTGTCAAAACTCCCTTTTCCCTAGAAAAGAAAGTGAGAAACAGCTATTTGCACTTTCCCAAGCAGTTGGAGGCTCAGGACAAAATACTAAATGTGTACTCTGGTGGGAAATAAGGTGGTGGTGGGATCTTGCTATGAAATGGATTTAAATCCCCCAAGCCTTTTGTGGGGGGGGGGTGGCAGCTAAACAGCACTCACAGCTTTGTTTTTCTTGAAAGTTTGCCTTCAATCAGTTATCAAGAAAATCCAAGGGAAAGAAAATGCATTTGGAACTTCTTTGGGGCAATGTCCAGGGTTGGTATCTGATTCATCTTGGCAACAGGCAGCCCTCATAGATTATCTCAGCTAAGACTGCATTTTCTCACAGTTGTGAATGGCATCTTAAAGAAAAGGCAATTCTGCATTCACCACTCAAAAAAAGATTAAAAGTATTTGGCAGAAATGGGCAGCCTCTCCAGCAGACCACTGGGTACCTTGAAGGGATTGCTTATGGTTGCCGAACTGGAGATCTCTCCTTACCCCAAAAATCATTTCAAAGAGGAAAATGTGGCAAGCTTGAAATGGTTCATGAGGAAATACTAGTTTGGCACTTTGAGGGAAGCAGCACTGGCAAGCACTTCTCCCAGTGCTTTTTGCTGCTCTCGCCTTGGGACTTGCTAATGGATTTCCAGCATCCACAATGGGGTTGGTCACCTGAGTTGTGATGACACAGTAATCCATTGAGGGTGCAACAACCCATTGCGATAGCTTGTCGCTCATGCACAAGCAACCCTAAGGAAATCAGTCTGGGTTTGCCTTGCACAAACCTGTGATTGGTTGTCTTGTACTATAAAACCAGCCAGTGAAACTGAGTATGCCCAACTTAACTTTGTCACCAGTTTCTGCCATAGGCTTTCATAAGCTGAGGGATAGGGTAAGCAGTTTTAATTATTGTCAGGAGATGAGGGGTGATCGCGGGTGGTGGGGGAGGCACGTGTCTGCATGGGAGAAGAGCAGACAGGTAACCTAAGCATACTTTTCAGGCATGGTGGAGTAAAGCTTGGCAAAGTACAAACACATGGCCATGAGTGTCTAAAGAAGGCTGTGAGCTGCCTATTAAAACAACAGGGGCTATATCACGTTGTTATCAATAACCAAGACAAAATGGCTACATTGCTTTGTTCCCTGTAATAAAGACAAGATGTTCAACTGAAATATAAAGACAAAAGTAGAGGTATTTTTCAACTAACAACACCTTTACTAGTATCGATGTACTGTTGCAATTCCTAAAATGTTACAATCATAACTTTCACAGAACCATCAAAGCTAGACCTGTGGCTTGTAATCAATCTATTCACCCCCAGTTTGGAAAGTAATTTTGAGACTTTATGTGACAAACGAACAAACCACGAGATTCCAGAGTTCTGAAGTGAAGAACATCTCTAGATTTCTAAAAGCATGAGGTCTTTACTGAGGGTTACAAGCAGAATTTCACCACGGACTTGTTTGTAGTAGATCAAGACTTCAACAAAGCAAAAGGCCTATAGACACCAGTTAAAAATTTACAAAGGAGAAGCAATTGTCAGGACCTTCTATTGTGAAGAATTACATAGGATATTTCTGTAGAATTCTGTAGGTTTTTATCTATTTGAGAAGAATGCAGTGTACATTTTTAAATAAATTCTAGCTATAAAAGATAGGGGTAGAAGAACATAATACTTAGTGAGGTGGTTTGTTTGGCCTAACAAGTTCAACAGTTGGATGTTTCCTTGTATCTTTTTTAACCTGTAAAGAAGAGGCAGGGAAAAATAGGAAATAATGGCCTTCACATTAATCTGCCTAGCAGTGCCTGTGCATAGGTTCTCTGTACCCCACGTAACACTATTTTACTATTCAATTAGCAGGTTCCCTCAATCTTTCATGGGTACGGAAAGTGACAACTGGAATGCTTTAACAACTGATATGCAATATGAAATTGCTCAAGGCAAAAAGTGAGCCTTTTCCCTGCACTGTGGCTGTTAGGTTAGCAATTCTGAGCTGTTGGAAAACATGTATATCAATATGCTAAGCTGTGATGCTACTGCAATGATCCTGGACTACAATCCAACGCCTAGTGAAATGAATCTTAAAGCAACTGAAACTCTTACTGTTCTAGCTAATGCAGAGCTATCCCATATTAGCTTTGTTTCCTGAACGCTATGTCAAAAATGCATTTTGCATCAGACAGTACTGTTTTAACACCTTATACAGTTATTATTATTTTATTAATGTATTTATTTATATTCCACCTATTCTTAATGCTGGAACTAAAGGCACCTTATAAAAAACAATATTAAAAACCCATTAATTTATACAGACAATGTAGTGATCCAGGTTGAAGGAGAATTGTATGTACTTTTACTGTACTTTATATCAATGTTTAGACGGAACAACAAATGTGTCAACATTGGCTTTGACAATTCTAGAGGGGAAGCATCATTTTGACAGCACTGCTCCTGGCAGAAAGATGGATCAGGACAAAAATGTACTTTTCATTTTAGCAAGGTTGTTGCAAAGCTGTAGTTTTATTCCTGGAGTTTTTAAAATTGCTTTTAAAAATGGCTCTCCTGAAAACATATGGGGACCTTGCCTATTATAGAAATTATGAGGCCAGACAGAAAGCGCTGTACAGGGGATCTCTGTTATATATAGAGCTGGGTTTGTTGGGATATTCAAGAGACTTTTAGGAAAAGTTTCCCCTTTGCAATGAGGCCTGGACATTATTAAACACTTTGCAAAAGCAGCTGCTTGGAGTGGTAAAGATGTTGTTGGATATGTTACTCAGAACATGTTATATGTTTTGATTAATGAAATCCCCTAAGATTGATAGGCCTAACCCTTGAAAAAGAGTGAGATTGATAGGCTCATCCCTTTAAAAAACTCTGAGGGATAAGGAACATCCAAAGTGGAGAGTTGTAAGAAAGAGGAGGCTTTAGCTGCAGCTATAAGAAATCTCTTTAAAACACTGCCATGGCTTTTATTCATTGTGACTCTGAAGAATGCATCTAAACTAGATATACTTCTGATTGGACCTATGTAGACTATGTACTACTGAGAGAAATACGTTTATCAAGCTACCCCCACTGTTAACCCTGGCAAAATGTGCATCACTAGGTATCTCTGTTGTGGGAAATTGTGAAGTTTATGTGTTATTTACATAACACCTTGCTCTATCTGTGCAGCAAAATTGACATAGAAGAAGCAGGCAACATTGCCAGAAGTAGCCCTGGTGAATTATCCAGTTGTCTTCATCTTTAGTCAGTTAGATGTGATGCTGTGGGACTGCCTCATCAGCCAGAGTAACAATTGCTACCCTTATTGAGCTTTCATATGATCTGTGTTGAACTACAGTGAGGATGGTATAGTGATACTGTTTTGTACTGTTCTTTGGCTATTTACAAAGATATCCCAGAGAATACCAGTCTGTTGAGCTGTAAGGGAACAAGTCTGGTTTATTAGAAAAGCTAACAGGGCATCTTAAAACTGAAAAATCACTTTTCTGCAGCTTCTGTGTGCCAACCTGTTTTTTCCAAGAAAAGCTGCTGATAATGGGGATAGATGTAAAAATTAAACTTATATTTAACTAAGATGTTTTCTGCTGAATTACAAACAATACAGCAAGTTTTTTCAATCATGCTTTTCATTTTTTGAAAAAGTGTGAGTGGCTCTGGGTTTTCACTTAAGACTTTTTGAAGCACTGCTGGCAGCCAACACAAAATATTCTATGGATCATATCAGTATGATAGTGTGTAACGTTCCAAGAGGAATGTCAGCGATCAGGAGAACTTGTATTTGAATCATCTAGCTGAACAGCTAGTTATAGGCCTGGTGGATAATGATAAAAGCTTATTAAACTTTAAATGATGTATCAAGTATGGTAAACACCCTATACTGGATGGAGTGCAGCAGTGATTTTCAACTTTTTTGCAGCTGGGGACCAGCAAAAATAGAATTTTTTTTTCCAGGGACTGCTGAGGTTGAAATTAAAAGCATTATATACATAATATAGTATTTTGTGTATTTTTAAATATAGTACCAAAAATGATTATTCTCTAACCAGAACCAAGAAGTAAAAATGCTAATAAAAGAATAAAATATTGAAATTAAATGTAAGCAATACAAGTGAAATTTTTAGAGAGCAGTATTTAATTCAAATAAGTGCAATGTAAAATCTGCTTTTACTTCTTTTCAAGAATACTTGATAGTCATGGCTGCAGTGTTGTTTCTGACAGATGAAGCATTGCACAGACATCCATTCTGTTTCTCTGTTTGGTTTTTATCAGTGACAGGGCTGAAAAACTCTTTTCGCACAAATATGTGGTGGAAAATACTAGTAACAATTTATAGCTCTGTAGCTTAGTGACAGATATTCTTTTTCCAGTGATACCCAAAATTGCGGCAATGATTGCATGTTGTTTGGACACCAGAGTGACATCAGAGCTCTTTCCTACTTCCTTCTAGGATCAGATGGGTTCCCCTGGTGACGGCAGCAGTGCTGAGAGAGTGGGAAGAGTGGATGGTGCACGAGTTGCTGCCCTTATATGCAGCTCTGAGAATGTTGCCAAACTCCCGCCCCCTCAGCATGCCATGCAGGGGGCCCCTAGCGGCCTGGCTCTTGTCTTGCGCCTCCTGACAAGGAGCTACGAGCCACTTCACACTCAGCCTGCTCTTCCCACTTGCTCAGGGCTACTGCCACCACCAGGAGAACTGAGCAGATCGTAACAGGAGGAGGGAAGTTGCTGCTGCGAATCAGTTCCTCTGGTGATGGCAGTAGCCCTGAGTGAGCTGGAAGAGTGGGAACTGAGCTGATCTTAGCAGCAGGAGGGAAAGAGCTGGTGCAGATCTGTTCTCCTGATGAGGGCAGCAGTGCTGAGCAAGTGGGAAGAGCAGGCTGAACTTGAGTTGCTGCTCTTACATGCCGCCCCTCTGCAGCTCCTCCTCAGGGCTTTTTCATGGACTTGCAGGAAATCTGCGGACCGGCACCAGTCCACAGACCAGTGGTTGAAAATCACTGGAGTACAGAACTCAGAACACATTGAGCAGTAAGATCATAAATGAGCCAGGCGGTACCTAGCATTGCTTCTGGTGGGAAGTCAGGGCAGTTAAAGGGATGCATTCCTTCAGACTGCACAGCTACAGCAAGTAGTGAAAGAAGTGAAAAAGCTAGTGGGTAACATTTGATCTGCGTATTCATGTAGTAGGTTCACATCAGGCCTGTCCCTAATGACACAATGTCTAATCTTCAAGTCAGTATACAGCAAAACTGAAGATAATGAAAAAATAAAACCTTCAATAAAACACCATAATTAACTTTTAAACCGGACAATAGTATATACACAATGAGTACAGTAGAAACCTCAGTCAATTGAAGGTCAGCAAGGCCCGTCTAAAGGCCTGTTATAATGGGCTTTGATGGACAGCAGTTATAACCTCCACAGTTACAACATGTGGGGTCACCACTAAGAAGACCCTGCCTCTTGTACCTGCCAGCCTAATTACTCTCACAGGTGGACACACAAGTATGGCCTGCAGTGATCTATAAGTGAAAGCAGGTTGGTATGGGTAACAGTGGTTCTTTAAGTACAGTATCCTGGTTCTAAACTGATTAGGACACCTTGCCCCAGCCTGGTGTTTTCTAGATGTGCTGAACTATAATTCTCACCATTCCTAGCCAGCACCTCCACTGCAAGCTAGAAGTGGTGGGGATTATAGTTAAACATACCTGGTGGGCACCAGTTCTGCATTTGGAGAACAAACACAAACAGTATGTAGCACTGTTTGTTTTCTTTTGAGGGAGAAGCATCCCTTTGGTGAGCAGAGGTGATGAAATAGTGACCCTATTCATTCAATGACCAGGAATATTGTATGAGCTTTCTAGCTTGGGAGATCTTGCCATTACTTTTTTCTGGATTCTGCGGCAGAGTGGGGAAAATGAGGAGAGATTGCTGTTTAAACGTTTTAATCAGCTCTCCTTGTGAATGGGCCACTTTTGTTTGAAATAAAAAAGGCAGTCTTCAACATCCTTTTTCAAATATGTGTTTAATTTCTGTAATTGTGTTAGCTGAAGAGATGTGGAACTACCCCCTAACAAATTTCATTTTGTCCACCTGTACTTGATTTTTGAACATACTGTTTTGTATTATATGAACCAATAGCTTTTAAACTCTGTGTATGATGTGTTTTTACTTATTGTAGATTTGGAATGTTGTGCTTCATGGTTATTTTCAATTATTTGAAGACTAAATTGCATGTTTTACCTTACAGTGATTTGGCAATCCTAAATGAGTTTGGCAGGCAGGGCATAACTGTCATTGAAAACTGTGAGATTTACTTCCAATTAGATATGCAATTGTGCTGTGCATGTCAGCATAAGGAAAAATGCATTACGTAAATACTGACCCTTATATTTGAAACAGTTTTTGCTTGTCTTTTATAGTTCTATAGTCTTTAGAACCAAAGTCAGAAAAATGCTCTGCAATTATATTTAAAAAGACGAAATTTAAGTTTAGGGAATTTTAGCAAGGATAACAGGTGAAAGAATTTTTAAGGAAGATTTTATTAAACTTCATGCTGAACCCAGCACTTCCTCCTTGTTTTCCTACAGCTATTTTTTGTGAAGAATTTTGCCTTAGGAACTCTTCAGTTCAGAGTTCTTTAACTGACTTGAAGAGACTGAGAGACTAAAGACCTTCCCAGAGGGTAATAACAGTGCTTCTGCAATGCTTACAGTTCCTCAAAATGTTCAGCACTTGCTGACAAGATCCTCATGTTTGGTGTTCTAATTCAAAATAGAAGCTGCCCTTCCCTTACCACAGTCTTTCTTTTTCTAGGCATTGGATCAGGACAGAACTGCACTACAAAAAGTCAAAAAATCTGTAAAAGCAATATATAATTCTGGTCAAGGTAAGCTTTATTTCTCTAAACATTAATAAAGAACCATTTAGTGTATTCTCACAGTGAGATTTGCAATTTGCTGAATTTAACATTTAAGGAATGTATGGATAACTGGCTGCGAATAAGAAATCTATTTGATAAGCATTGACTTGATTTTTATAGAGCTTTATTTAGTTTTCCCTAAATAGTCTGTAGTGCTGCTGTGTCGCTTCACAGCTATTGAATGTCTTTCTTACATCACAACTGTAATTGTGTTAGAAAATGTATAATATCTGCACATAGGGTAGATATAAATTTTGTGGAAGATTTTGAAAGAGCAAGATGTTCAAGGATACCTACCCCTGGCCTTAGGTATATAACCTAAAAGTGACAAGATAAAACTTACATTATAGGGATTAAGAATACATACTTTTAGTCCTTGGTTTAAATCTCAGAATCTCTGTGAACATGCAGGTTGTGTTCACATATAATAACTGAGAAGTCCAGCAAATCCTGGTTTGTCATTCAAGAGCAGCATGACTGCTCATTCGCTCCTGCTTTGCTACTCCCACCAGCGGTAGCAGCTAAAGTGATCAGGAGGCAAAAAATAGACGAAACACCCCCCACCACCACCACCAACCCCCAGTTGAATTTTGAAGTTTGTTGGGAGTAGAAAAGCAAAAGAGGTTCCCAGACCAGCCAGTAATTGAAACCAATTACCATTTCTGGCTTTGGATTCTAGCTTATTAGGGGAGCCACCACAAACTGGGAGTCCCGGTTTTGACATAACGCTTCCTAATTTTTTTCTGGTTACATTAGCTGCTCCTGTTGGTGGGAGGAGCCAAGCAGGAGTGATTGGTCAGCATGCATCAGCACGCTGCTAGTGAACGATAAACCAGGATTCTCCAGAATTGTGCCTTATTGTTATGTGCAAATGTCACCACTGTATGATTTGAGGTAAGTTTTCATGTTCATTTGTTATTTGGATAACACATTTGTCATACCTATGCTGTAAATGAGGTTCAGATGTAATGGGATGTGAGATTTGAGGGCAAGCTACAAGATTTGGCATGTTCTTGCCTTGTCTGCTCCTTTCTCCCTAGATATGACTGCTTCAGGTTTGACTATTGTTAACTCTGTTCGAAACCAACCTAGTTTTAAATCAGCGTTGTCAAAGTGAGTTTAACAGCATGTCTGGGTACTTTTAACAAGGATTAGTTCTCATCTCTTGTTCCAGTATTTCACTGAGCTGAGCCTTAAGAAAAGACCTTATTAATATTACTATTATTATCATCATGTCCTCTGCATACATGTATACTGACATGTATACACTACCTTCATGTAGTCATCTATTTCATATGCTAATTGTCTTAACGCTTCTATCTCATCCTATGCTAGTGAGTGTACAGATTGATACATACTGTAGACAATTGGTTCCTAATGGCTGTATTGTTTTTGCTGGTACTTTGGATGACCATGAGTTTCACATTTTGTGAATGTAAATATATTTTTCTTTAGGGCATCTTGCTTTTAAAGTTATACCATTTCTTCTTTACTCTGCCACCTTTTCTGTTTCCTACACTAAAATGCCTCCAGTTTGTATGCATTTGGGTGTATGTATTAAGAAAGATGATGCATTCCATGAATCATTTCAGTGCGTTCTTACTTATTTTAAATAGATCACTGTGGAATGTAAGACTTGGGAAGAATCAACAATAGGGAGTGCAATGTGCTGGGGAAACGCAGGACATTCCTAGAATATTTTTCATGAGAGATGAACTTGTCCAAACAAAGTAACTACTATAAATGAAGTATTTAAAGAGGTTTTCTAAAAGAGCTTAGCATAATTTGTTTCTAAGCCATCTCCACGTGCTTTTGTTTATATTTTGGGGTGGGATAATCTTTATGGTATTTTAAGGGTTTCTTTGGCTGTTTTCCACCCTCCATGAATCTGAATTCAACTAGCAAACTGAGTATTTGTATCCAAAACTCAACAAATAGTATTATTTTAAAAATTACAGAGCTTTACAGCAAGCTTTTCCCAGTAACATCAACGATATTGCAAAACGGTTACAATAAAATGCTGCACCTCCAATAGTGTCTGTCTGTCTGTCTGTCTGTCTGTCTGTCACATTTGTATGCTGCCCCATAGCCAAAGGTGCGTGCTTGCGCCCTCTCCCTCATCTGGAACAATTCTCTATCAGTGTAGTGAAGTGGTTAAGAGTGCGGGGCTAGGACTCAGGAGATCTAGGTTCTAGCCTCCACTTAGCCGTGGAGCTCACTGGGTAACCTTGGGCCAGTCAGAAACTCTCAGCCAAATCTTGAACACAGGGTTGTTGTTGTGAAAATAAGATTGAGAGGAGATTTATGTAAGCCACCCTTGAGTTTCTTGGAAGGAAAAATGAGAGATACAAATATAATAAAGAATTTAAAGAGTTGGTACTGCAAAAGTAGTTTGGAAATGTGCATTTATATCATAGATCTGTTAGTGCATGGCTTTGTGCCTGTCAAAAAGTCTTTGAAATGACTGAATTGACTACTTGCCAGGAGGGCTAATATTTGGAACAAGTAGAGACCCATAATAAATCATGGAAGTGAAATTGTTGAGAGAGTTAGAAAGGCATTCTTTGTCTGATCTATTCAGAAGCTATGTCAGCCCCCATAGAGGCAACTTGCTGCTATTATGTTGCTAACTAATGAAACTTACTGGATAATATTTACCTTTTGCAAAATCAGAAATATCTATCTTTAGTTTAATAAGAATTAAAGTAAATGTGATATTAAACATACAGGCTGCCTTGCAGAAGTGTTTATGTTCTTCATATTAACTTATATTTAATACCTGTTTTCCAAATTTTAAAAGGAAAGTTCCTATTGTGAACAAGATGGAGAAATCTGATACTGGTACTTCTTCTGACATTAAAAATAATGGACCAGTTGTATTACAATTTAGCAAGTTCAGCTTGTCATATCATAGAGAAAAACATGACATATTTATTACTTTGTATTCCCTTTTAGCACAGTGTATGCAAGGGGATTCTGCCAAACAAAATAAGAGTTTCTTGCAAGAAGCTATAAGAGAGGAAAGGGTTTAAGGTGAAATAGTTGATGTAGGTGGCTTCTAAATCAGTGCTGCTTTAACTTTCCTTCCTTCCCTTGCCTTTCTCAACTAGATGAGGCCATAGCTCAGTGATAGAGTAATTACTTTGTATGCAGAATATCTCAGAAGGAGGATGTCCAAGCTTGACATCTTGGAGACCAGTGTGGTGTAGTGGTTAAGAGCATAGGACTGGGACTCAGAGGATCTGGGTTCTAGTCCCCACTTAGCCATGGAACCAACTGGGTGACTTCAGGCCAGTCACAGACTCTCAGCCCAACCTACCTCACAGGGCTGTTGTTGTGGGGATAAGATGGAGGAGGAGAGAGGATGTAAGCTGCCTTGAGCCCTTTGTAGGAAAAAGGCAGGAATAAAATCTTGGAAAGTTACTCCCAGTTGGAGTAGATAGTCCTGGGCTAGATGGACCAATAATTTAAGTCTTGATAGTTCAGAACTGTTATGCTGCTGCAAACTCACTAGTTGTTAGTTGCCATGTCCATTCCAAATAATAGGAGAGGCATGTATGTTAATCTGTTACCAGCTTGATGTAGCTCTGCTATTTGCATCAGCAGTTCTAATAATTATAATACTTGCTATGCAATCTTTACCTGGAAATCCTGTTGATTTCAAGTAAAAGTGTATAAAAATACAGTCCTAGTTTGTCAATTTATTTTTCACAGTTTGGTGTTTCTGAACCATATGTATACTGGATTTGTGTTTTAATTATAGTACTTCATACTGTATGAACTGGAGTCTCCTGTGCATTGGTGTTTAAATTATAATTTATTTCATGTATTTGCCTTCTTAACCTGTAAGAGTGCAACATTTATAGGGTCTACACAAACAACCAGGTTTAATAAAAGTGAAAGGATTCATTTACCAGAAACTTATCACATGACTTTAAATATACATTTTAAAAACTATGTGATCTTTTTGCTGCCCAGCTGCTTCTGGTGCTTTAATCCATCAGAATAGATAAAATTTGATTTTTAAAAGTAGAGCTTAATATTATAAATTGGAAATCTTTGATTGAAATCAAGCAAAAATTATTTTAAATAATAACTAAATCTTATAAAATGTCTAGAGAGAAAAATCTCCTGTAGAGCTTCCTAGCTTTCTTCCAACCAGTCATACTGACTGGGCCATGGTGGGAATAATAGGCCCTTTTTCTTTCTAAACATGCATAGGATTGCACACTAAATAAATAATTAATTGTAAGTATAATAACCTTACTAATAATCTCTAGACAGCATCAGTGACAGCCATACCCACTGCCTCAGCTGATACATCATGATAATCCTTTTTTTAAAAAAACACCTAAGTTGTTTGTGAGCAGGTTTGTTGGTATACAAGCTGTGACCAAAAAATATGGTGAATGTTTAAAAAATACAGTAAAAGACTCATTGCCATGAGTTAGTTGTACTCTTGTGGCTGCTTTGATGTTCTGAATCTGTTGACAACACACATCACTACTGGTATGGCAGTTTCTGACAAATAAAAACATTATGGTGTGTCTTCATTCACCTTATTCACCAAATCTGGCACCATGCACCTTTCAGCTTGTCTGCAAGGTCAAAATGACCATGAGAGGTAAATATTTTGAATCAATTCAGGACATGGAGGCAGCCATGACAGCACAATTCAAAGACGCTCATGCAAGAGGACTTCCAGAACTGCTTCAGAAAGTGGTAAGAACAATGGAATACGTGCGTTGGAAGCGAGGCAGAGTATTTTGAGGGGATTAATGGCATTGTTTCTTTTAACTGTATTTTTTTTAATTTAAACATTCACCGTATTTTTGATCATACCTCATATGCTGCTAACAATACAGGGATGCTCTGTGCCTGGAGAGTTTAATATTCTTTGCAAACTATCAACATGGACTTGTTAGGGAAGAAGCAACCCAGAGTTGGAACCTAGGGTTAAACTGCAGTTTGTATCTCCAAGTTAGTACTGATTTGCATGCAGTACTAATTTTAAGCATGACTCAAGTTCTTCCTGGATTGTTTAGCTGTTCTTGGGCTGTGTTCTTGCTAGTATATTCTGGGACCTGCTCACTCATGAATATGAACTCTGGCATTGGATTAAAGGAAGCTCACCTGTATAGATAAAGAAACAATTTGATCATTTTTGGATGTTAATTTTTACACTCATAATTTTTATCTCATAGCCTAGTAACAATCAGATTTTATTTTTACCTATCAATCATGGTCATTTTGTACCCCGCCCCCTTTTGTGAGCCAAGGAAGATTGAAACAGAAAAGGAGAAATATTGGGAAAAAGAAAAGACTGGCACTCAGATTCTTCTGTTCCCATGTTTAACTTCACAAATTGGGCATGAGAGCTGGTCATAATGAAGATCCTCTTTTAAAGGCATTCCCTCTGTAGCTAAAGAAAAAAAATAAGAAAAGCATGCAACATGTATACATTAGAGTTAGGGAGAAATAGTGATGATCCAACATTTGTGAAACTGACCTAGTAATTCAAGAAAAACAGTTTTGTGGAACAATCCTTCACCTAATTTGAATCTTCAGCACTTTTATTTGGTATATTGTCCATTGAACTTAATGGAGCTTGTTACTGCTGATTACACATGCATATAATTGCAGAGTTAATCATTTCACACACTGCCCAATAGTTGAAGCTCCCTGAGTGGTTCACAACAATCAATCAAATACAAAAGATACAATAAACATAATAAAGCAGTATAAATTTCCAGTAAACAAATTAAAACAGCAAAAAAAATCCAGTATACAAAATTATAAAACATCTAAAATGTGTAATAAAAATAGCAGTCATAACCTATCATGTGCCAATTAAATACCACTAAATATTTGGGAATATTTTTGTGGACTTAAAGCCACAAAGTCATTCATGTCAAAGTTCATTACCATTATTGTGCATGTATATCATTGCCCACAAATGGTAAGCTTATGCCACATTTAGTAAAGCCAAAGGAGAATATTTACTTTTTTAAATGGTGGCATCAATTCATACTGATTCCAGACTTCATTCTAGAATCTTGGCTGTATAATAGGCAAGTGACATTTAGTCCATTCATATTAAGCCACTGCAAGAGATTTCCGTGGTGGGAATTTTGCTTTTGCACTAAATTCTAACTTACAAGTCCTCCTTATGCCGAAATTACCTCCATGAAGTCCTGCCTTCATTTCAAGGCCAAAGGCTGTCAGGAGAATAACTCCCACTAAAAGTATGATAATCTTACTTTTTAATAATACTGTTACTGGAATCAAGCAGGAGGACAGAAGTAAAATGGTAAAAGTTTCATTTGTATTTTATTTGTAGATATTAATGCTACTATTTCTCATTAAACATTATTTGTATACTTTGTCCTCTCAGAACATGTCCAAAATGAAGAAAACTATGCTCAAGTACTAGATAAATTTGGAAGTAATTTCTTAAGTAGAGATAATCCAGATCTTGGTACTGCTTTTGTAAAATTTTCCACTCTGACTAAGGAATTGTCAACACTGCTGAAAAATTTGGTGAGTTTTGAAAGTTCTGTTTAAGAATATTCTCATTTTAAACTAGTATTGGTAAAATCTAATATTTGATATGTAAATAATTATCCATATATTTATATAACAAATGGCCGTAAAATCATCAGATTTATTTTTGGAAACTAGCATTGCACTTTAGGTGTCAGCTGTATGCAGGGATTGCAATAATGTTACATTTCTTGAGAACTAAATTCATATAGAAACATGATTTTTGCAGTCTTGTGAATGATTAAAACCATCTTGGCATATACCTTTAGTGATTATATGATTATAAATTCTAACATTTCTGTTGTAAAATTAGTTTTTCTTTATAGCTATAGGATTGTATTTTACTTGAATGTATAGAAAAATTTCAGTAGAAACCAGATTGCATTACGCATAGATTTAAATTAAACTATGGTTAATCTAAACGCAAGTGGACAATTCAAATTTTTGACAGCTACAAGAGAGTGAAGTAGAGGAGGAGGGTGAGAACTTGAGAGTTGCCTAAGCTCATTCCTGGAAAAATAGTTTATTATGTCTGAATGAAATCAATGTGTTTTAGTTTCTCTCCGTCTGTTTTTGTATCCTAAAGAAAGAGAGTAGATTCCATCAGCCATTGCCACCCCAAAATTATCCCTTTGTTAGCCACAATGCCTGTCATTATGTTTTCTCACTGCAGCAGCAGTTGCTTTTGCCAAGTCAGTGGAGAGCTCCCACTACCTTATGCCTTAAGTAAAATATATGCTACTGAGGATGCAGGCTGGTAATTAAGGGATACTAGCTGTTGTGACTATGCTTCTGGGGATGTGAATGTGGAAAAGAAAAGGACAAGATAGTCTCTGCTAATGTCCCCTGCTCTTTTTCTTTAGGATTTCAAAATGGAGGAGTGGGGAGGGAGGAAACTCGCAAACATGTTTATCCCCTCACAATTAGGGCAGTGTGTAAAAAAATGTGTAAGTTAAATTTGTGCTGATGGTGTAAATGTCTCAGTAGAAACAAGTCAAGAATAGATTTTGTTGCTCATTTGAAGTTCATAGAGTGAATATTGCTGCTTTTTATTCTTAGCTCCAAGGCTTGAGCCACAATGTCATCTTCACATTAGACTCCCTTTTAAAAGGAGATTTGAAAGGCGTCAAAGGGGTAAGTGTTTAGAGTCACTTAGTACAGAATTGTTGGCACTGTTACGAGTTTCTCCTCAGTGCTCTTCTGATGATACTATCACATCTGCTTGAGATTCTGTAGTGTTTAAGTGTATATTTACATTCCATGTATCTTCTTCAAAGCTTGAGATACATGTTCCTTAAAATTCATGGAATAGAATTACTTAAAGTTATACAAAGAAAAGGTTCCCCCCCCTTTTCTTTTAAACAATAATTTGTAATCTTAGAATGGTATCTTGTGTTCTGTGTGTGTTGTGTGTGTGTATTAACATAGCAGTATTGTAAAACCATTTTAAGTACATTTTTTTTCTTTCCTAAGGATCTTAAAAAGCCTTTTGACAAAGCCTGGAAGGATTATGAGACCAAATTGTAAGTATTCATTTTGCTGGGTGCCCATTTGTGCAGCGTTAACATGTATGACTTAGTGTATTTCCAGCCTTCAGCTCTCCTGGCAGGGACAGTGCTTAGCCTTGAAAAGATCCTACAGGACAAAAAGAAAATGGGTAAATTTGCATATGACAATTTACATATGCTCTCAAGTCTGTGTTTTTAAAAGACCCTATTTCCTATGGACTTCCCTATTTGTAAAAAGGGATGTATGGGCATGGGAGAGGAGGGCATTTGATTTCAGTCTCAAGCTGAAAGATTTGCTGTGGGGAACAGAAGGTGAACCACATGTGGGCAAAAGATTATTTAATCCAGGGAGATTCAGTGTGACAGAGACCACCAGGGCCGCTGTATCTTTGTCTCTGGGAGACTAGTGCTGTCTCATTTATCATTTAATAAACATGCATGTGATGTAAATAACTTTTAGTATGTCCTGGCCTTGTTCAAACTATGATGTATAATATGCATTGTATTGACCAGATTACTCAACTCAGCTCCCTTGGCATTGCCACAAGGAAGTGATTGGAAATTTTTGCTTCCATTTTCAGCCAACCATTTTTATTTATTTTTTTAATATCCAAGTGGGAACAAATTGTGGCCAGGTTCTCTAATTACGCCAGCATTGTAAAATATGTTTTGGAGTTGGCTTCTTTGGAGAGCAGTTGGTCCTAGTGCAGATGTAACAATCTGTGGCTAGCTGAAGGTGGAAGAAAACTGTTCTTTTTTCCTTTCAGCTATTCCACAGGGAGAGGGGAATGCTCTTACACTCAGTATTAGTAGAGGAAAGTGAAGGCCTTCCCACAAAGTCCTTCAAAGATTCAGGCAAACTTTATATCCTCTGAAGGTCAAACAAAATGCAGAAAGAAATTAAAAGCTGGCTAGATATATTACTTGCTAGCTAGCTAGATTGTTTTTCTTTTCCTGGAGGAGTGCTCCTAAAGCTTATTCCCATAAAAAGGACTGAAATCATATGTATGCAAATTTGACATACACATGTTGCATCATTTGTCATGCACCTATGTTGGGCCTCCTAAATGTCCAAATCCTTCCACTCTTTATCACAAGAGCAGCTTGCAGGGTAATTTTAATGGAAGAAATGGCTTTAGCTTGCAGCTGTTCTTTGGTAAAACTTATAAATGTTTATGAGTAGTTGGGCTACTCTTATAATGGAATTAGTTTAATTCTCATTGAATATAATTTTCAAAGTTTCAGAAGTTTCCTGAATTATGCTTTTGTGATTACAGCACTAAAATTGAAAAAGAGAAAAGGGAACACGCAAAACAACATGGGATGATACGGACAGAGATTACCGGAGCTGAGATAGCAGAAGAAATGGAGAAAGAAAGACGACTATTTCAGCTGCAGATGTGTGAAGTAAGTAACGGCTTTCAATGTTTTGAAATATTTTCATTCACTGGGGACATGGGAAAAGGGATAGTCTTCTTAAATGTTCTACGAAGCCTGTTAAATTGTACCTCTTTGTGGGAAAGAGGACCTTGGAATGCTACATTATAAACCTCCATCTATCATGTTGGGATTCAAAGTCCTCTTAGAGCTAATTCATGTTGTCAAATGTGGCTGTCATTAATGTAAGCAGGGAGGGCACCTTCTGACCCCTGTTCTTGACTCAGTCTGGAGGGGTGAGCATCCTCTATGGGCTGTCACATTGCTCTCTACAAATGTCACCCCCAAGTGTCATCCCTGAAGGCACACAGTGCAAAGGAATCACTTTCTTATCTACAATATATTTATCTCTAGAGATAAGCTGTATTGCTTCCTGTGCCACTTGTATCTTGATTGGGAAGCACACGTGCAGGGCAACAGTTCAACTTGGCTGAAGCTTGCAGGAGCCATCTCTTGCATGTTCCAGCTGGATCTCTTTCCCTTTGCAAAGAGAGGTACAGAGCTCCAGGACCTTCAGGATGGGGGGGGGGGGGAATCAAAGTGAATATGATTGGACTGGTGATTTGGGGGTGAGACTCCACCTTCTGACATTATCTGGTCTGCTGACTTGATCTTGGATATGTGATCCTTAATTGGACCTATTGGGATTACTTAGATCGATTGGTTGCCCTCCCCTATAAGCTGAGTTTGGGTAAGTTTTTTTAAAAATATATGTTTGTTTTAATACATTTCCAAATCTAAATCTTCCAGTAAAGGACCATGGCACTAGGAACAAATATATCCATAACTACTAGTCATGACGACTATAATATTACTTCTGGTGTCAGAGGCATTATGCTTTTTGTACCTGTTGCAGGGCAGAAGCAGGAGAATGCTCCCACACTTGACACCTGTTGTGAACTTTCCATAGGCATCTGATTGTCCACTGTGTAAACAGAATGCTAGACCAGATACACCTTTGTTCTAATCCAACTCACTTGTTCTCAAGTTCTTAATATTTTATGGATAAGGCAGAATAATTTGAGTGAGGTTCTAACTGTGATTGCTAATTTGATTTTCGGCTGTTGGGTAAATTAGAATGTAATGCCAAACCATAGTTTTCAGTCAAATATAAAAGTGAACATGATGAGTGCTACTTGTAGCATTCATTGCAATGGCAAAACATACCTTGCTGTGAAGCTAAAATTCAGTTCAGAAAGTGCAGCATGTGAGGGGAGTATCCAAACCTAGATTTGCAGTCACTCATGAACTGACACTGATGTACTTACTGATTGCTTCAGAGCTGTTTCATGGAAATGTTATCTCTAAGTTCTTATTTCCTTCAGTATCTTTAGAAAAGCTGCTGAATACATATAATTGTTTGTGATGTTAATGGTGGTAAAAGTAACAGCTTAAAACAATTCGGAAAGAATGGTATTTGTTTTTATTGCTTTTAGATAATTTTAACTTACCAGGCTATACTAATCTATTCTATATTCACCAATATTTTAATCACTGTATTTGTAGGATGCTTTTAAATGCAAGCTATAAGGCAGCCTCAAAGATAATTGCTGAATTTGTTAAAATAGATCTGAAATAGAACCTGTATTTGAAAACAGCTGTGGTCCCACTATATAATTATCTACTGAGCTTTGTTTTGTTTTGTTTTTATAGTATCTCATTAAGGTTAATGAAATAAAAACAAAAAAAGGTGTGGACCTTCTACAGAATCTTATTAAGTATTATCATGCACAGTGCAAGTAAGTATAATTCTTTTGGCTATTTAGACATAATAGATCTGAAAAATGAACATTAACTGGAACATTTTTCTTGAATTTGTAATGTGCTTTCATCATAAGTTTGTTAGCTTTTATTTGCTTCAAAAAATGATACAAAATTATTTCACCTGCAATTCAATCAAACAGGGCAGTTAATGCCTTACCTAGCTCTTACTGAGAATTAAGGACTTAAATTACTTCCATGTGCAGTTTGAATACTTTTTCAAGTACCTTATAAATTAGTTCTAAAATTTAACCTGTTGACAGAAAATTTGGCAGGTTTGAACCTGCTTTTAAAAACATTTTAGTAGCTAATTATTGTGTGCTTGTGCTCTGATGAGATTCCCAGGCATGCACAAAAGATGGTCTGTTTTGGTGGGACTGATAGCTCAGACTCCAAGGATGATGCAGAGATGGCTGAACCAGACCAGGCTCAGAGCTCACACTCTGATAACGGAATTGTTGTTGTAACAGAGAGGCCTGCGCCTACACACTCCTCCCCACAGTGCCAGTCTGTTCCTTGGCCTGGGTGAAAGTAGCTCAAGAACACCCACAGGGCCCAATCACCCTCCCACCGGTGGGAATGAGGCAGATGAAGGATGGGAGTGGGGACAATTCTCAGATGGAGAACACAAGCCTCCTGAAGGGTGGACCTGAGGGCCTTTTGTCACAGCTGCAGGTTGGACCAGTTAGGGGCTCAGAGTGCAGAATGCAGGTGTGCTTGTTTTCACAGCGCCCCTCCCTCCAGAGGAAGGCCCCAAAGGGTTCATAAGCAAAGCTTTGGGTGAAGGAGAGTAGTGAGGGGTTGGTACTTTTTGTGTATGCTCAGATTTCCTGTGTAGAATAAAAACTCTTACAAGAAGTGCTGGAGTGACTGTCTTGCTTGGGAGGGGATGCCTAGCTCATGACAGCTAATATTCATCATAACCTGACTCCAGTAAGTTGTGAATTGATATAAAGAAAAGGATTGAGGTCTTTTCAGGTCATGTTTTCCCAAAGATTTACCCTGGCCCTGGGCTTGCATGGTTTCTTTCCTTCCAAAATTGTTAGAGAAACCAGAGGTACAGTCCCTTTGATTTGTTACTTGATTACTGATGTTCATAGTCCTAAAATTGGACACTGTATGAGCCTATTCACCACGATCTAACTTTGGTACATTTTCTGCATACAAATATTTAAGTGGGCTCACACATTTGTTATGCTTTTTCTGTGGAGTTGTATTTCACAAGTAAATGATGAGTCAAAGCTGATTAACAAAATTAGTGCATATTTTAATGGAGTATCTACTTATTTTTATACTGGAAAGACAAAAGTGGCTGGGATTTAGCATGTAAATTTCAAGTGCTTGAAGCAATTAATTACTATAACTATTGACTAGTAAGCAGATGTTTACCATACTCTATATATTTGAATTGGGTGGGAGTGATAGAGTGATAAAATTCAGATTAAAAAATACTGGTGACTTTAAAACACAAGACTCCTATTACTGATAAATCACAAGCATTTTCCATTATAGTTTCTTCCAAGATGGCTTGAAGACAGCTGATAAACTAAAACAGTATATTGAAAAACTGGCTGCTGATTTATATAATGTAAGTCATTCATAAGATAGAAATGCTGCCTGTTTTAGAAACTATTTCAGAATGCTCATTAAAAGATAAAAATGGAAGATTTGTCTTAAGCATCATAGTACACAAAATTATCCTCACAAATGTATGTTTGTGCTTGTGAAAGGGGGAGACAATGGGGCAGTGGCTAAACATGTGTGAACCAAAAATGGATGGGATTATATACACAAACATGACTATTGATAGTTTCTGCTAGGTGAGTGCATCCCTTAGCATGAATAGGACCCTGTACCAATGTTAGATTCCTGTCTTCTAGGTGTTAATGAGCATCCAGAGCTTTTGCCTCTTGGCCTCTGCCTAGAGGAAACAGAGAATTTTTCGTAAGCTGTGCTCTGTCTCTAACTTTCCATGTGGTCCTCTGCCTATATATCTTTGGTGACCCTTCAAATAGTCTCCACATTTATTAGGTTGTCTTCAAGTGTTTGGTTTAATGTGTCAACATGTCTCCTTCATATCTCTGATCAGGGCAGGCATGCAAATGGTAGTGGAGAGGGTCACCAGTTGTGCACTTGACCCTTGCTTGGGCATCTTGGCTGATCAAATGAGCTAATATGGGACTGCTGCCATGAATAATGACATAGTTAATGTTTAACTATTAGCATGAAATGGTTAATGCTTCTTTATGAAAAGAGGTTGTTCCCTCTTATTTATTATTAGTATTTATTTATTCATTTTATATCCCACCTTTTATCCTTAAAGAATTCAAAGCAGCTTACATCAAAAAATAAGTAATATATATCTGCTACACTTAAACTTCATGGTGGATTTATTTTAAAATAAATAATAAAATAGGGCTTTTGAACACCAGAATAATTGGGAATATTTTTACTCTAGATAAAGCAGACCCAAGATGAAGAAAAGAAACAGCTCACTGCACTTAGAGACTTGATAAAGTCCTCATTACAGCTTGACCAGAAAGAGGTAAGAATCCCAAGCAACATGTTTGCTATGGGCTGAGCGCTAAATTTATTACAGTATACACTAAAAATGTTTTACATGTATATCTAAGAACACAATATGTGCAGTCAATAAGCACATGGTTTCTACCAGTTGTCATGACAGTGATACTTGATAGGGATTGACACTGTTTTGCCACTGGACTTTTGTTATCATGTGTCGTTGATTACCAGTACAAACACACATCTTTACATATGCATTTGAATCACACGGAGTTATTAGGATCTTTTGCAGAGCCACTCTGCTGCATTAAGGGTGGACCACACACTAAACTTAGAGAAAGTAGAGAAATTAACTCGAGATCACTGACAAAGCTGCAGTGTAAAAAATGCATTTTTTACTTTACCAAAAATCTTTACAGAGAAAAGTCTGGTTAATATACCATCCATAGCATCATACCAGTAGAATATTCACAATAGCAGTAATGGAGCACTTGCCAGAGAAGAGGATACAAAGGTGAAGGCTAAACTTTGTAGGGAAATGGCTTCCAGAAGACAGGAGGTAGTCTTGCAAGATACTTCCTGAAGACAGTGTTGGGGTGTTAGGAAACTTCTACAAGTACTACAAAAAGGAAGCCTTGAAAAAAGCTGTGGATGGGTCATCATTTCAGCTGGAACAGAGACTGAGGTAGCCACAGTGGCTGTCCTGAGGGTGAATGTTGCCAAAGCTCTCAAATGGAACCCCAGTTTCTATGGCTTAGAGTGATGTCAGTGAAATTTCTGCAAAGGAATGAACACCAACAAACACAGCCAGAAACACTTTGCATGTCAAAAACCCAATGTTATGGTATCCGAATTTTGAGTGAAATAATTTAATCATGGTTGATACTCCATTTGAAATGGTGTCACTACTGCAGATAATGTCAGTTTCAGTACACAGAAATGAGCCCACCAGTGGAGTCTTTCAAATTAGCTGGCCACAGTCTTTAATTGGAATAGAAGAAACAGTGATTCATGCATTTAGGTCATAATCTTATGCATGTTTAGACAGAGAAAGTCTGCAACTCCCAGCTAAAAATTGTAGAACTTTTGCTGTGTAAACTACATATAAGACTACATGCTTAGACTATGTAACAGTACTCCCAAGAGTGCCAACCATGCTAACAAGAAAAATTTTATGCTTTGTGATGCTTAAGAAAGTACCAGAAAATAATTAGCAATTTTAGAACAGCTTTGTTAGCTTCTAAGCCAGATTTTTTACTTTTGCTGGTATCTTTTCTATCTTTGAAAGCCTATATGGTGTAGATATCTTTAAGATTCAAGTCTTCATACTAGGTTCCTTCACTGCAGAATATAGTGGATGCTGACTTGGGACAGGCCTTTTCATACTGGCAAGAAGGGTTGTGGCTTCAGAAGGGAGTTTCATTCCCTTTTTCTTCATTTTTAGAAAATTGTCCAAGCGTGCTATTTGACTACAAAGTTTCTCAACCTAGTATTGATTGTTTATTAATTTGTATTCCTGTAATGTATTGTATTTTGGTTATATTGTACTATTAAGCTACATTTCTCTTGGAGACAAAGTGAGCCAAAAGCTGGAGTAAAAATATTGTAATGAATTAGAGGCCATCTTTTTTCATTGTGTCACACAAACTCACATCTGGTGACAATGATCACACAATTCTCTCATTGTATGAGATCCAGACAACAAGGATATATAGCCAAAGAATTTCTCTAAAGTGCTGTAAGACAATTATATTTGGGCTGGCTTTTGATGCCCAGGATTATGCTTAAGGGTCTGAGATGTCAATATCTAGGCCAGAAGTGGCTCAATAAACTTCCTGTTTTTGCTGAGAGAACACGTTGGCAGGCCCCACTGCATGGCAAGTGGGCAGCATTCCATTTTGCTAGTCACAAGTTGTGCTGATTTGGTATAGCTGATGGCATAAGTATGCTTCTTCCTATATTAACCTGTAACTACTGCAGAAGAGGGCTTTATTGTATTTACTGTCAATTATGGTTGCTCCATCATTAGAGGTGAATCTTTAAGAGGAATTATCATCTCATTATTGCTAAATGTTCTTGGAATTCTCTATAAGAGGCATTAGTCATAAAATTTTTAATCATGTCTATTGCTTTAGCTGATTAGGCCTGTTAAAGCTTGCAGATAGTAAGAAAAATGGGTCTTTCAAGATTGTTGGTTGCATTGTTGTACCAGAAAAAATATGGGGGGAACATTTTTCCCCCCATATGGGTAAACATACTGATGCAAACTTCTAAAGGGCACTTCAGATCCAAACTTGAATGAAAATAGTAACATAAAAAGGGCACAAATTAGGGTTTTGTCATTGATTCCATTTAGTAACAGAACCATTCTACACAAAACATCTTTCAAAACATCCAAAATGTATTCTGTTTGGTTTTAATTTTAACTAAAGTTGATGGTCTCTTTAATATACTGTAAAAATCACACCATAGCAGCTAACAAATGTATATTCTTCCTTTATTGCATCATATTTTATACTGCTTTTTAGGGCTAAATCAGCCCCTTAAAAAAATAAAAAACAAATTTTGCAATAATAACCACAAGAAACAGCCAATTCTTGAACCAGCTATAAAATAGCGGCAGTATTTAACGTGACAGCTTAAGAGCATGGATCAACCACTCTTAATTAGTTAAGCTACTATTTGTTCCCAAAACTGCCTCTAGATACCTTGCATATTGAGGAACATTATCCTGTGTAATTAGCAGTGGGACACAAACATTTTCTCTCCTTTTTATCATGCAGGGTGAATATTAACATGTATGCATTTAAAGAATAACTGAAAAAAAGTAAATCAGTGGATGAAATACCATTCAAAATATAAATAATTTTAAAATGTTGACTAAATTCTAAAATTAGATGATTTGAAGATATTTTTGTTGAGATATATATTGATATGACATATCAAAGATATTGCTAAAAAATTTTTGTTATGGAAATCTCATTTTGTGTCTTCTGCCCTGTAAAACCCCCTCTGGTCTTCTGCCTCTATGCAAATATATTGCTTTTCTGACAGGCTTTTGCCCTGCTGAATGGTTCACTTGGACCTTCCTTTCAAAGGACCACTTACCGTATTTTTTGCTCTATAAGACTCACTTTTTCCCCCCTCAAAAGTAAGAGGAAATGTCTGTGCGTCTTATAGAGTGAATATGTGTGTGCAGTAGGTCTGTCAGATGTGCAGCCCATGGGGAAGTGATGGGGAATGTGCCTGTGATGATGTGCCCATTTGATTCAGAATATTTTTTTTCCTGTTTTCCTCCTCTAAAAACTAGGTGCGTCTTATGGTCAGGCGCGTCTTATAGAGCGAAAAAAGCGGTACATCCTGATCTACATGTGGCAGGCAGAGGAGGCCAAATAGAGGACTCCTCTATTGCTTTTCTTTGACTTTCTGAGACCTTCCTACTGGCACTAGGTGGAATTCTTTATTTATCCAGTTTGCATCCACCAAACAGCCTTAAAAAACACTAGGTCTCTTGTAAATACTTTTAGATAGTGCAGTGTTTGGCCTTCTAAGATTATCCACTTCATGCAAGATACAAGAACAGAAACCACAAAATTTAAACAAAATTATAAATGTTTTCTGAGAAAGTATTATTATTAAGAAAATGGTTTCAATAACTGAATGATTATAGAATATGCACAAGCAGACACAGAGAAAATGAAACCATATGAAATGAAACCAGGGTGAATGCATTCAAGGAAACCATAACCACACTGGTTTTATTTCATTGAAGATCTTTGCAGCAATATCTTACTGCTAGAATTCTCTGCTTTTCTAAGCAGCTTTCTTTCTTGATCTTATTTCTTCCTTTTTAGCCTACCAACTTTGGATTTTCTTCCTGTTGTTCTAAAAGCTTTCTTTTCATCCTCTAGTTTATATAACTTAAATTAGCCTACTTTTGTAAATCTGACTGGCCAGAAGGTTCACATTTGCTGTAAATTTTGTTGACCTCTTTGGCAAACTGAAGCCTATTTTCCCCCATGAGTTCATGAATGTCACATCCCCAACACTAGTTGACCCCCTGCACTCCTAGAGGAAACAAAATTTTTATTCACCAGTGAATTTATGTTCTAGAGTGAAGGAAGCCAGCTAAGTCCACCCTTGCATCTGGGCTTCTTCTGGACAGTTGTCTGGGCAAGTAGAGTTTATCCCCTTCTTCCACAGGTTGCTGGGTTCTCAAGGGCCCTTTTGGTGCAGCAGCATGGAGAGGACAATCTGTCTCATCCGATTTGCTGGAAGCACCAACTGGAGACTTTCCAGGCAGCTATGCCTGCTCCAGGAAGTTCATTCTGAGTCTGCCTTCCCAGAGGCAGGGCCTCCCAACACAAGATAGCCTGCTTCACTCTAGGTTAACAGAAATTCATGGTGAGTAAAGAATTTCCATTTTTCTTCAGAGCAGACTTTCCTGCACCAAAAAAACTGAGAAAGACCCCTGACCTTCAGTCGAGCCTTCTGCCCCCTTTCTTGTTCTGTTGACTTGGGGTAAATGCCATTCTGTGGCTGCCTGAATTTCTGCGCTTTTGACTTTAGCAGCCACAGCAAGGAAATAAACTCAATATAACCCGAACCAAAACTATTATCAAAAATTGAAGGCAGTTTTCTTCCTTCATAATCTAATATGTTATCTGCTGTGTTTTATAGTTTGTTTCTAATGTTTGTGAAAATGTAACCTGTTATGATCATTGCAGAAGCAGTATTTCTAACCAAATACGTCCATGCATATTTCAACTTATGTGGAAATGCATGTGATTAACCCATGACTGGAATGTTTTAAGAAAAGAAAGAAAGAAAACCTTAAGAGGCAACTGCTTCGAGTAGAAGAATGGTTGACAGGAAGGAGTACTTTCCTTCCTGGCATGTTCTAGAAACAATTAAAAGCACACATCTGGAACCCTAAAATAAGAAAAGCAGTTTGAGGAGTAGGGATCTTTGGAGTAGAAAAACACCTGGAAAACTTGAAAGAGATAAAGCAGCCCAAAGGACAAAGACAGAAGGCCTAGAAGACATAGCAAGGTTGATGTCAGGTGATACCAGTGGATTCTCAGGACTGTATGGTATTCATACCTGTCTGCACTTTTCTTGACTTTTTAAAAACTTTTATGTATGGTGGATTGAATCTCCTCTGAAAATATCTTAGCCAAGTATTACTTAAACAATTCAGATTTTTTCTAGAGAGAGAAAAATCAAAGAACAGAAGACATGCTTTTAGTTGGTTTTCTAAACCAGTTTTTGTTGTAAAATTGACACTCTGTTGAAGAATTGAGATGTTGCTTCCTAGTTGATATTGTTGAGTTTTGACTGGGGCAGAGCATGGCATATGAACACAGTTGAAATTTGAGGGAGTGGAAACTGCTTTTAATACTTGAGCCCTGCGCCAGTAATGGAACTGCAAGTGTTAAAACATGGAGGAGGGATGGGGTTGTGAATTAAATCCATACTAGTAGAAATAATCCCACTGATTCTGCCACTAGAATCAGTGGCAGCTTTTTCAGAACAATTCATGCTATGGAATGGCAAGCATTCATTTTTCGCCATTACTAGTCCCTTTACTTACTTTCCCTTTTTTTATATCCTTTCTATGAAGAGCTGTGTAACTTCAACTGTGAAGCAACTAAACATGCAAATTTATTGCTGCTTTTATTGATTCCCATATGACAAACTGAATTAGTGGAATGAATATACTGCAAAATGCACATCTTCTTTTAGCAAATAATGCTGTCTTAATGTTCTACTCTTTTCTTCCTATGTTGCCTTTGCCTTTCCTGATCGAAGTCTAGGAGAGTAAGTCAAAGTTTTAATGAATCATCGTTTTCATAGTGAATTTGCACATCTTTAAACCACAGCATTTTTTCACCAGGTTATGTGTTTGTGTATGTGTGTATAATGTGTATATTTAAGTATGTGTGTATATGCACACATGTATTTGCATATATATGTATATACAAGCATGCACACACATGTATTCATTGGATACATCCACTCCTTTACAAACTGTGAATAAAACTAAATTGTATAACTTGGTAAAGTCAGTTAAATAAGGAAGATATTTATTCTGCAAATATATACTGTGCTGCATGTATGGCTTACTTGCTTCTGTTGACATTATAAACTTTTAAACATTTAATATTTTAAACTTTTTTAACTATAATATTCTTCAGTCTTTCAAAGCTTCATCATCTTGTGGAAGTATTTCATAATCCTTCACATGTTAAGCACTTCCCCTCTCCCCCACCAAAAAACCCTCCATGTAACAAGCTCAAAGTCCTATGCAAAACTACATCTTACATTTTTTTCATTGTGGTTTTATAAGTTAAGTAATTAACATGAAACAAGAAAAATAAGTCAAATATTAACAGGGACAAAGGAAGAAAAATACTGATTTATTCTTATCCTTCTCTGTAGGATTCCCAGAGCAGGCAAGGAGGATACAGCATGCACCAGCTTCAGGGAAATAAGGAATATGGTAGTGAGAAGAAGGGCTATCTTTTAAAGAAAAGTGATGGGTATGTACTGTGAAATATATTTGATAAATGGAGCCAGCCACTGCTAGAAAACCGCATGGTGGTTCTTGCATAATAATCAGTTCTGTCGCATCAAACCAAGCATGCTGCATTTAGGTTATAAAATCTTGAAACATATATGATTCAAAAACTGCTGAAATTGCTGAAATGATTTTCCTAAATAACCTGTTGACCTGAAAGTCTGATGACTGTTGAGGGAAGGAATATTTTTGGCAACATTTCAACTTACATATCTTTATATAACACAGCAAACCTCACATAAAAATTCAGTACATGCATGAATGTAAAATGTGTTATGCTAAAGCTTGCATTTCTTCTCCAGCTCTTGGGAGCACAATGCCCTTATAAGGAAGCTTACTGAAAAGGATTTATGAATATGTATGCTATATTGATTTTAAATGTTCATATTATATATGCCTTCTTGCTTTTAAAAACAAGCTGTCAAGTACATTAATATAATTATCTGTTCACAAATAAAGAATTTTCAAGCTTGACTTCTTAGATGTATTGCATACAAAGTAAAAACATATCACAGTTAAGTACTCCTAAGCACTGATCTATAATGCTGTGTTTACAACTGAAGAATCCTTCTCATCCTCTCTCTGAAAAGGGAATTTTATCTATGTAGAATATCTGCCCTTACTAAGTGTCAAACTCAGTATGACACTAAAAAGGTCACTTAAGTTCTATTAGCTTTTTATAGTTAATAGCTCTTGCAGGGGCAATTTTCATCATACCTGCAGCATGTAGTAACTTCTTTCTTCCTGCTCTGATCCCAACATTAATCTCTTCCCCACCCAGCATTCTTGTATTAGCCCTGGACAGAAAGCTCACATTATTGTCATTGGAAACTCATGGCAGCTTGACTTGGGGAGGGTTTTTAGTAGAACTGTAGGTGGCGCAGTGGTTTAAACTGCTGAGGTGCTGGGCTGGTTGATCGAAAGGTCACCGGTTCAACGGGGTGAGTTCCCATTGCTCCGTCCCAGCTCCTGCCAACCTTGCAGTTTGAAAGCATGCAAATGCAGGTAGATCAAAAGGTACCACTTCGGAGGGAAGGTAAACAGTGTTCCATGCACCGTGGTGTTTAGTCATGCTGACCACATGACCATGGAGACTGTCTGCGGACAAACGCTGGCTCCCTCGGCTAGGAAACGGAGATGAGCACCGTCCTCTAGAGTCAGACATGACTGGACTTTAATGTCAAGGGGAAACCTTTACCTTTTAATGGGAAAAGATATGCTGTGTCCTGCAATTTCAGTAAAACTGCCATCTCCAGTGACAACTGATAACTGAACAGCACTCCTCCTGAATTTCAAGTTGCACATTTAGCACACATGGACTTGATCTTGTCTGCACACGCACGCATGCACACATGTGTGTGCATGCAAGAGAGATGTATATACTTATACATGTGCACATACATGTACATACACACTCTTAATATTACATTACAGGAAGTCCCCTACATACAAATGAGTTCTGTTCCAAGAGCACCTTCGTAAGTCCAGTTTGTTCGTAAGTCCAACAGAGTTAGCCTAGGTGCCCAACCAACACAATGAGCTATATAGTAGTGTACTGTAATAAGCTTACAGTCACACTGGAGAACTTCCATTGATCTTACTGGAGGTCTTCCTGATGTTATATTTCTGGGTACATGACAGTGTGGAATTGCACCCATGTTGTTCTACACTTTGCTGGATTTACCTCTCTCACAAATTACAGCGAAGTACACAAAAGCACATTCACGTCTCTGGAAGTTCAGAACTTGAAGGTTGATATGTAGGGAACTTCCTGTATGACCTATATCCAATATTGTTACTGCATTTGCATTGAAAGCTTTCCCTACCAAATATTTAAACATTTATTTTGGTAAAGTGTGTTGCTATCAGATGTGAAACTCAGTCAAAAAAACATTGAATATGTTTGAGCATTTTCATATTAATAAAATTCAAACTGATTTTGCCACAATCATTGTTTTAAACCTCTTATTGATTATAAATCTGCCTAAAAGTGGAAGCATTTTATCTGTATTAAAGATAATGCACCTAAGTCTCAAAGTAACCCAGCTGCACAGCAAGTGAGAAGCATACCCATAATCAGACCAAAAGACGTTCTACATAGTGGTCCCCTATAGAGAGGCTCCAGGGAACATTTTAGCTATTCCTGTACAGTTTGCAAGCAGCAGGTCTGAAACATAGACACATTCAACTGGACTCGCTTGTTGGACACTTGTTTAAAGGAAAACGGTTGCAGCAATCTTGATGAAGCTAGAGAGATCTGTGTCTAACTGGTGCCAGCTGGAAGATCACCTAAGTATGGTGCCATGAGCTTCCTGGTGGCTTTTTCATCAGTAAGAATGGGGTGGAGAATTCAGAGATTGGACTTGGACTCCTGTCAGCACCATTGGCCGTGCTGGCTTCTTTGGAGGGCCATGTGTTCCCTTCTGCTACAATAAGACTTCTGTCATTTGCTGAAATGCTGGGAAGAAAAAGACTCGCTCCTGGATCCCATCTGTAATGAGATGTGACATTCAGCATACAGCCGTCTCTCTAACAACATTCAGATTTGAGGCTTTTGGAATCAGTTTTTATTGTTTTATCATTATTAGAACATCAAAGTCCAACAACTGGTCATGTGCAGAATAACAATGAGGTCAAGCCAAACACAAAATAGTGGCTCAGGGGATAGAGCCCATTACATACTGCACCCTGTGAATTATCCATGATTTATTCATATTGAAGCTGTGATATAAATCTTTGGGATTGGATTATGTTAAGCTGTAATCTCACTTTCTCACACACACGTGTGTGTACACATGTGCATGCACACACATACTGGGATGGCTTTCATTTGTATATTCCAATGTGTATTTCAGTAACTTCAGAACAGAGATTTTAGCATAAATTTAAAACTGACCAGCAGAGCTACATTTTGTTAAAGGCATCCAATTAGTAACTCGTATTCCACAAGTCTGGAACACTGAGACTGAGAGATGGAATGGTTAACCCCACACACAAATATTCTGCAACTTAATGAAAAAGCAAGTTGTGCCATTTCCCCTAAGCATAATGTCCAATTTTACAGCTGGAAAACAAGGAAGTTCGAAAACAATTTGCCCATGGTTCAGCAACTGAGTTGATACAGTGCTGCAACCTTTTTATGATTATTGTTAAATAATTGGGAGTCAGAAATCTTTGCTGGTGTACTGGAAATCATCCAGAGATTTGCTAGTAGATTGTGCCTGCCCTGAGCTAGATATTGAAGTGATAACTGCGGTTAAAGATGGACCCCATTTTTAAAGTAGTCTCACCACCCAGTGAAAACAGAAGTACTCAGCTGAATTAGAGAAAGTTTAGGAGGAATCTGTCAGTAATTTTAAAATTCTCATCTCTGAGTGAGATGCTTATTGTCTTTTGCTTATTTCTGCCGCTTTAAGGCTACCATCCTTCATTCAGTTACCTGTGAAAATGTACATACCTGGTTCAACCTATGTTAACTATATATATATTTATGTACTCTCTAATTGCTGAAGTTCTCTGACTGGTTCATAAAACAAAACCATAAGTATATAAATAAAGCACAAGAAAAGCAAGCTACAATAGTAGAAAAAATAAAACTAGACTTTAGGGCATAGGTCCTCCAACTACAGCCTGGGGGCCAGATCCGACCCACCATGCCCATTTAGGCCCACCACCGCCCACCTTGCCCCGTGCACGGGGAGGCAGTGGTTTGCTTGCTTGGAGAAAACGATCTGCAAGTGAGCAAGCTGCTGCCTTGCGTGCCCACCTCGCGGCGCGTGCCGCTCCCGCCTCCCCTCCCCTCCCCGCGCACACGTCCGCCTCACTGTGCACACCTGCACGCGCCGGCCCTGCACCGGCCCGCACACACTGCCGGCACCACCTTTTCGGCCTGCGCCCAGCACGAGCACCTTTCAGCTGGTCCCCTGGGTAAAAAGTTTGAGGACCCCTGCTTTAGGGAATGTAGGAAGCCAAGTGAAATGTCTTTTACAAAGAAGCAGGTTGATTGTGGAACAATCAAGGAGAAAAAACAATCATGTTTCCTTCTCGGGGCTACTCAGTACACATCAAGAAGACTGTATAGCCTTAGGGGTAGCATATCCTTTGAGTATAGCTTTAGAAAAATATGTTGAAATATACCATCTACTGGAGTAGATTGCTTATTATTTTGGTTCTTTATCAGGAGAATTGCTGTCCACAAGTAGTTAAATTAGATCGCATGTGCAATTCTGGTGGCTAATACGCTGTAGAATTTACAGGAATGATAAAGATTATTCTAGCAGCTTCATGTTTTCCCTCCCCATTTTATTTGAAATAAATATGAAGAAAAATGACTGAGATTATTTTGCATGCAAGAGATTAAATGTGGTTGTACATTTGGTTTATTAGTACTATTATTCTTGATTGTAATATAATATATATAATTATGCATTTATATCCTTTTTGCAAGGAACCCTTTTTATGACATCCTAGATAATTGGCATCCTAGCCAAAGCGGGAGGAGTCTGGAAATGAAGGTCACTTCCATACAACTTCCCACTGTTTAAAGAAACTAGATGGCAGATTTTGGCCATCTAACTGGCATTTCAGAGGGTGTGGATAGGAGGCTGCAGCACTGCCTGGATATGTCATATCTTGATGGTGCCAATTGCCTCCACTTCTTGCCTGCATGGAATGCCTGTAAAACCTTTCTCCAAGGTTACTCATAAGGCCTGTGAGAGGCAGCTGGTAATTTTCCTATCTGAGCGGGCTGTGAGAAAGGAAGAGGGATCTTAGCATAAATCCCCAGGTCTGGCCCAAGCTGCTTTTAGACCTTGAATCTGAAATTCTGAAAAAGTTCTTTGGCTTTCTTGATGCTGGTTATGGGCATAGCATCACTCTGTTAGACAGCATGGCATATTTATCCATCTTTTGTTACCATTCATATATAGACAGAATTGGCTGTATTTCCCAGTGTTTAGCACACTCAATCTTTGCTGCTGCTGTCACATGCAAATTACCTCTTTTGGTATAAGAAATAGCTGTAAACTAGTAGGAGCATTAAAGAGTCAAACTTTATGCCTATACTTATATCAATACTTGTAATTATCTTCTGAAACATTTTTATCATGTCACATTCCTCTAATGTTTAGGCTACGGAAAGTTTGGCAAAGAAGAAAATGCACTGTTAAGAATGGCATTCTGACCATATCCCATGCAACTGTAAGTATCCTTTTTTATACTGCTACTTATATACCCAAATTGTTTTCTGCCTCACTGAATGTAACAATTTCTGTTTAATGAAATCTTTTCATGTGCATCAGGCTTAGAGTAGACCCATTAAATCAGTGGGAATTGAGTTAGACATGATTCTTGGCATGACTGAGTCTCCTTCTAAGCCATTACAAATAAAGTCTATGTAAAACTATGATCCTCTAAAATTCTATTGCAGCAAGGTAATTTACATGACACATTGGAGTATACGCAGAATTTGTTACTTAGTATTGATTCAGATTGGGTTGCCTCCTTGCTACTAACATAAATGGCAGAGAATCAGCTGGAAGTTCTCTTTCATGTATGCATAGTTAAAACTATGGAATTTACTACTATAAGACATAGTGGTGGCTACTACCAACTTAGACAGTTTCTAAAGGGAACTGATTAGATAAATTCATTTAAGATAAGGCTGTCTATGGCCATTTGTCATGATTCTGTATTACCTTGCGTACTGGAAGCAGTGTTCTTTACCTGCTTCATGGAAAGTAAGATGTAAGGGGAAATGGATTCTTGGCAGCCTGTTGATAGCTAGAAGACTGGTATTACAAAACTGGACAGAAAAACTGTCACCTCGTACAGTGTAATGGATTGAGAAACTTGTAACATTTTTGAAATATGAACAGGTGGCATATGGATGTTATCTTCAAATGCATACATATTTGGATATTTAATCCACGTTTGTTGAAGGCTACGTATACTTGCTTAGCTGAAGAGTATGTGTATTTGTTGAAGACTATGTACACATATACTACGTAGGTATGTGTATCAAAGAAACTAACCAACTTCCCAATGCCCATGAGTACCATGCTGGGGATCTGTTTGCCAGTGCCATTGGAGGGGCTCACAGGCACCACACTGGGAATTGCCATGATGAACCTTTGGGTTCATCTGTTATAGCTGTTACTGTGTTCTTAACTGCAGTAACAAAATATTTTATTTCCATATTTTTGTTTAGATTTTTATTTATATTAAAAATAAAGTTTAATTAAAACTTTTCCTGGTCTTCAAATTGGTTTCAGCAGCAGCTGTTGATGGCTTACATTTCAACATGTAGAATTTGAAGTTCTACCTCTAGTTCTTGTTATCACTACAAGCTTCCTTATTACATTACATTTTACAAACTGGATTTTCTCCTTTCTTTAATCCTAAGTAATAAAAAGTCTTGGGGTATGGCTACTTGGGTAGTATGGGTCTTGATAATTGTAGAGGGGGGTTAATTGATGCTGCTTCTCCCTGACAAGAACCAACTTTTAGAAAGTCTCTACCTACTTCCATTTCAGAAATGATATTTTTCTCTCCCCCACCTTCTATTTCAGCATGTATATAGTTTCATAAAGGTCCATACATGTGGACCAAACATAAACAGTGTGAATGAGAATAAAACTTAGTTGGACAATATATTTATTAGGACCATATAATATTACCTTTATTTCATTTCATTTCATTTCATTTTATTGTCATGGACCAGCAAAAAAAAATCTTCGTTATGTGTCTTAAGTTCTTAGTCAGTGGCTGTTACTGTAGGGCAATTATAGGGCAATATTGAGTCATACCTGATTTAACTATGGAAGTATTAAAGTTGCAGTTAGTCATAGCTAATGGTGTTCATACATAAGCAAGAGTCTCATAGTTGATAGACTAGAGTTAGTGACTTCATTCACTGATTGGTTAGTCTGGAGCAATATGCAAGATGGTAAAGGCTAGGGTTACCATGTCATTGATCACCAATTTTAAATTTCTTAAAGGATGTCAAGTAGAAGACTGCTAGGAATCTGATATGAATAACACATAACACTTATGTGTTAAACACACACATACCAATATCTGTTTTTCTCTTCATGGCAGAGCAACATTTGACTTTTGGTACAAAATAGCCACAAAGCTTATTTATTTCAGATTTATAGGCACTGACTAGCTCTCTAAGGGCTCTCTGAATGGCTAACAACATTCATAAAATAAAACAGGCCAAAAGTACAATTAGAAGTACAGGAGGAGGGATAGGAGTGGAGTTCTGATTCTCTTTCATTAGTCTAGATGATTTTTAAATATGAAATTGCCAAATAGGAACACTGTTATTTTCAACACACATTTATGCCAAAAACACACAAAAGGGTCTTGTTGGTTATACAGATTTTTTTAGAGTCCACAAATTTGATGCATCATGATTTTGTTGACAGCTATGTATACTTGCTTTGTTGATTACTTAGAAAATGTGAAGGATTTCCAAAGTTGGAGAAGAATATATATATTGTATTTTAAATTTAGCTCTGATGAACTAAAGAGTGTTTTGTTTTTATTTTCTAGACTTAGGTTTAAGTTACTTTAAATGTGGCATGAAACCCTGACCTGAATGAATCCAGCGCTCACATTCTTGATTCTGCCAGACAACTCAATTAGCAATTTACTGCTTTTAGACAACTATAAGTTGTGGTGGGTGACACCAAGGGAACAGAGCTTATTTAATTTTTATTTCAATTTAAATCATAAACTGTTGATATCAAACTGTTGCCAGACCTCACCACAACTCCAAAGACATTTGCTATACCAGAGGATGTTTACTGAGAAAACCAACAAAAGTACAACTGTGTTCTCTTCATGTTTACTCAAAGGGAAACCCAGTTTCATTCTTTGCATGTATATTCAGAAGGTATTGAAAGTATATATTAGTTATAAGCACATTTACCCAGATCAAACAAAAGCAATTCAACTTCATCTCTACTTCTCCTGCACCCAGCTCCACCTCAAGTAAGGCAATTGTAATGCATGTATTCTGAGAGGCAAGATGCAGGGAACTCTGTTGAAAAGAATTTCCAGTTCCACTCCCATCATCTCATTCTCCTGTCCCACAAGCTCTTTCTTAACTAAAACCTACAACAGTTGAGGGAAGTGAGAAAAACTCAGACATAAGAGTCATTTAGTTGAATGGAATTCCCAGTTGTGTCACCTATTAGCAACAGAGAAGCTCAGACAAACACACCAGTTGAGCTGAGTGAAAAACAAAAAGCTGCCTTATACTAAGACTTGCTATGTAGCCTATTACATTGGCTGGCAGTAACTCCAAGATTTCAGGTGGAAATTTCTTCTACCTGCCTGGCAGAACCTCTTAAATTGAACCTAAAACCTCCTGCTATTGAGCTATAGTCATCTCTACCTGAAACCCTGCTGCTATTTCTTAACTAGCACAGCACCTGAGAGTGAAAGCAAAGGCACTTTGGTGAAGTACTGGGGGTAGGAGTGGCTAGTTCCTTTTTATGTTGTTGGTTTAAAAATGGAATAAAAGATCATCAACTGGCAATCCTACCAGTGATAAAAGGAAAAAAAAACCCCTTTGGCCTACAAGTTGGAGGATTCCCTCTCCTGGTTTAAAGTTAGCTATGGTTATATAGTTAGTGGTCAACTTGCTTCAGATGTATCACTGACCATAGTTAGCACTGCTTCCAGGATAGTTCTGGCTTGATTTGATCTAGGACTCATTTATTTGTCTCTCTCAATTCATGGTATTTATAAAGCTCTCCTCCAACATTATGTTTCAAATACATTGATTTTCTTCCTGCCAACCTTTTACACTCTCCAGCTCTTATACCCATACATAGTGATGGAAAATACAATATTGTAGATGATCTTGCTCTTAGTCTCCAGTTAAACATCCTTACACTTGATCTTTTGTAGTTTATTGCTGCCATTCCACGTCTTAGTCATCTTCTAATTTCTTGGCAGTCTTCATTTGAATTGATAATCTCTTACAGTTTCAGTCACTTCATTGTTGAGATTAGTTGTGTAAATGTTTTGTCCTGATTTTTGTAATGTTTAATGAAAAAAGTTCCCCTTTTTCAGTTTCTTCTTTCACTTTCATTTGAAGTAATTTCAATTCATTGCTTTTTTCTGCCAATAGTATGGTATCACCTGCATATCTTAAATTATTGATGTATCTTCAACCAATTTTCACTCCTACCCCTGATCTTCATCAAGCTTATTATATGTTCTATGTAGAGACTGAACAGCTAGGGTGATCTGCCTATGGGAACCCATTTTGTTTCTTCATATTCTGTCCTAACAGTAGCTTCTTCTCCACAATAAAGGATAATCAAGTGCTGAGGCACACTCATCTCTTTCAGAACAATCCATAACTTTTTGTGATGCATGCAGTCAAAGGCTTTGCTGTATTCTGCAAAGCATAGAGCGGTATGAAATTCTCCGGTGTGCTCCAGCACCCTATGTTGCAATATGATCTCTCATGCCTCTTCCATTTTGGAATTCACCTTGAACTTCGGACATTTCTCCCTCCATATAGGGTAAAATTCTTCGTTGCAACATCTTAAGTATCACTTTGCTTGCCTGAGAAATTAGTGCACTGTTTCCAATATGTAAGGCACTGTTTTATTTTCCAAATTTGTTGGAATATTCTACTTATTCTTAAGACTAATTCACTCTCTGCAGCCTGGAGTCATTCTGTTGGTATCCTGTCTACTCCAGGCATTTTGTTGCTTCCAAGTGCTTTCAGGGCAGCTTTCACTTTACTTTCTAATATTGCAGGTTCTTCCTGATAGGATTTCTCTTCAAAGGAGTTTGTCATCTTTTATCTCTTCTGTATAGTTCTACCATATGTTGGTTCCTCCTTTATTTTCTCCTGGTCTGATAATACATTCCCCTGTTGGTCTTTCAGCATTCTTAATACAGGTTTGAATTTCCCTTTGAGGTTGTGTATCTTTTGGTGGAAGTCTTTTGTTTTTCCTCTTTTTCTTTCCTCTTTCTATTTCTTTGCACTGGCCATGGTAATAGCGTATTGTTTTATCAGAGGGGTTTCAAGAGAGAGAGAGAGAGAGAGAGAGAGAGAGAGAGAGAGAGAGAGAGAGAGATTTACCATTTCCTTCTTCTACACATTATTACCCAGAGTTAGCTTGAGTGTCACTGCTGTTGTCTCTGAAATATTGTCCACCAATGTCTCTTTGAGTTACTGTTGCTGTGCAGTATCCGGCCATCAGGAGTTTCTCCTCCCCATCACCATTAGAGCTATCCATTATCTCCTGCTGATGTGACTGCCATGCCATCTCCTTAGAAGGGTGGATGCAGCTTAGTTTGTACAACTCCACCTTGGGTGACCTTGCTTGGAGACCAGCTTAGTGAGAGAGTGTAGCATCCTGGAAGTATTGCTGTTGGCTTCTCTGATGCTCTCAAATTCCCTCACTATATTAAGGTGTGCATCGAAGAGTGAGTCTGGAGAATATATTCCTCCAAGATACTACTAATAAACGTATATACAAAAACAATTGTGTAAGCAGCAAAACATCTAATAGCAAAACAGCTGCTTCTTGCTTGCTTGCTTATTTATTTATTGCACTTTTATATCGCCCCACAGCTGAAGCTTTCTGGGTAGGTTACATAGTATAAACATTATTCAGTAGTGTTCATTTTTAACAAAATAACTTCTTGGTAAGAGTTTTTTAAGTTACAGATTTTTGTTTTATACTTTATATGAGAGGTCGTTGAGGCCCCATCGCTGAGGGTGTTCAAAGACAGGCTGGACATGCACATGGTGGGCATGTCGTGAGCGGAGCCGGCTGGTGCCGGAGGTCAGACTAGATGGCCCAGGAGACCCCTTCTGACTCGCTCTGTTTCTGTGTTTTATACTTGAAAACATTTTTAATACTGTTTAGCAAGAAATTAAAATTGCTTCTGTGTTCATTTAAATATCTGATTAGTTTATTCTGCTCATCGCTTATATTGTGCTCTCCAAAATGCATTGGCCTTACAAATAAATCTTTTGACATCTGGGGTTTGTTCCCTCCCTCCCTTTTTTGGCAATGCCATTCTGTTTTTGTTGAGGTTGTTGAAATGAGTGCTGCCTACTGCCAGCCTTCCACTCAGACCAAATGTGTCACTAAATGGAATTCACTTTAGGCCTTTCTTGCGCCTATGGAAAAGAATCGGGAATCCTAGTATTCTCATCTATTGAAGTTTATTTAGCAGAACTGTTAGTTAATCATAACAAGATAGAAAGCTAATCACTGTATTCATATCCTGATGTTAAATTTTGCTTAAGGGTCTCTCCAGCCTTTATCCAGCATTGTTCCTGTCTGTTGGTAGTGCTAGTACAGCTTAAACCAAAACAGTTCATGGCTGGCCTACACCTCCCTATGATGAAGATGACCTTTCTAGTTGCCATTACTTCAGCACAAGCTGTGGTTTAATTCTGTGCTCCTCAGCATGATCAACCATTCCTGGTTTTCTACAAAGGTAAGGTCATCTTTTCCCTAGACTGTTCTTTTCCCCCTAAAGTAGTTTCATAGTACCATTTCATTCAGGACCTCCTGTTAGCTTCTTTCTTACCTCCCAGTTGGGCGGTCAGGCATCATTGCTTATATACTATTTTATTTAAACAGAGCATCTTTCTTCAGAATACCTCCTGGCCTGTCTTTGCAGCATTTTCGAAAGTCAGCGACAAACTCACCACTTCTGGAAGTACATTGAGCCATAGCATGCTCTGTTGCCTTCCTCAGCAACATTCCACTTCAGTGGCTGTGCAATGCTGCAGTTTAGGCTCAACCACTGAGCTCCATCGGGCCTAGCCGCAAGGGCAGCACAGCTGGTGTAGATGTTGCCTTTGCTGGAGCAGTCCTTTCTATGGTTTTGGTGGGGCGTTTCCCTCCTCTAGTAAGTCTCCTGCCTTTCAGTCACCCGTATATGTAGGTCACGGAGTCCATGAAGGAGGAGGACAGGTTGCCATACTGTAACTGCAGTTCTTGGAGTGATCATCTGTGAAGTCACACAACCCGTCCCCCTCCCTGCTTCAGTGCCGCCTCTGTTGTTCCTCTGTTGCAACAAACTTGAAACTAAGAAGCGGAAGGGAGCCATACGTGATGAGTGCACAAATCTTACCTGTTCAACATTATAAGTTTCTTATTGTTCTGTTCAGGCTCCTAACTTGTGTGTGTTAAGTGTAGAGATGGCCTCTCAAAAAACCCACAGTTACAAGTAAGCTATTCTTTTTGCACAAACTTCCTATATTTCTTAGTCCCGTCCACCCCCCCCCCCCGCCACTTCTAGGATTACCAGAGACATATGCCAAAGAAGTAGAAGGAAAATTTATTTCACTCTTTCCCTTGGCAAGCCAGAACTTTAAGTCTGGCTCTTGACAGGAATTAAAGATTATTGAAGTTCTGATGTATTTCACTTAAGTAATTAGCAAGTGTTACTTCTAAACAGCAGCGGTATGTTTCACAATAAATGTAAATATGATCTGTTTTTGAGTCATATTAATTACAGTATATTAAGTATTCTCTTGAATTGGGACATTAGCACTATAATCGCAATACATTACCAGCAAGCTCATAAATATAAATATGTCTGTTGCTATTTTGTGAACCCCTGTCCTAGAAGTTAGAGAAATCTGTATTGCTAATGTGAAGCTTAGAGGATTCCAGAACCCTCTGAATTCCAAAATTTAAAATGTAAGTCCCCAGGAGAATACTGGGAGCCTAAACTATACTGCTGAAGTTAGGTGACACATACAAACTTAGCAGCACTTAGAGCACTTAGCACTCTCCATAGTTGCTAACCAACATCTTTGTCTTTGTTTACTTGTTGCTCTTCATGGCCTCAGATAGAAACATAGAAATAGAGTGAGTCAGAAGGGGCCTCCAGGGCCATTTAGTCTGACCCCTGGTTCCAGCCGGATCCACTTATGACATGCCTATCATGTGCATGTCCAGCCTGTCCTGGACATGTTCCCTTTAACCCTCCCCCCACCCTTCGTAATCCTCTTTAAAATACTTTTTAAAAAACCAACCTCTGTGAAATAAAATACCAACCTTTGTATAAACTTTGGTTAACTCAAATGCTTTTGTTGGGTTTTCTTGTTTAGGAATGTTATTTTTTTTAAGTGACTTTGTAAATGTGTGTATGTGCCTAGAGAATAGTAGGTAAACTGGGAGCCAACACTGCTGCATGTCAAGACCTGAATCATGCCACACCACCCTAGTTAGTTTATGCCGACGAATATTGTGACTGCAGTACTATTCCTAGGCCTGGCATCCATGGTTGTTATGGGTGGGCAGCTGGCCATCTTCCTTCTTGCCCACATGGCTAGTTGCAGGGCCATGGCCCCACAGCATTCCATCATCTTTATTTTAACTTCCATTAGGAGCGGCAGCAACCTGAACCTCAGTGCCTTTGGGGCTGGGGGAGTGACACAGCCAGTAGTGGCATACACGTGTGTTTGCACACCTTCTGCACCCTCATCAGCTAAGTCTCCCTCAAAGGCAGATTGGTTCAGATTGCTGCTACTCGAAATACAACTGCTTCTTTTCAGATTACTTGTGAGCTCCAAGTACAAAGGAGAACAAAGGAGGCATCAAGTAGTTAGTGCTGGTGCCTGTGACTGGTAGGATAACCAGTTCAGTATAGGGATTAGACTGTTGAACTGAAGACTGGGAAGTTCTAGTTCTAACTTGGCCAGGAAGCTCATTGGGTGGCTTTGGACCAGTTACCTGCTCTCACCCTAAGCTACCTCTCAGGGTTGTTATGAGGATAAAATGGAGTGGAGGAGCTTCACATAAGCTGCCTTTGGTTCCTTGTGAGATAGAAATACAATGTAATAATATGAGTGCTTCAAGTAGCATCATGCTTGAGAACTCACTGGGCTATGGCTCCAGCCCTGGTTATACCTGCTATATACCTAGGAGTAAGCCTTGTTCCATTCAGGGGCTGATTTTTGAGTAGGCATAGATAAGATTGAGTTGTAAGGCATTTGCCCCTATCTAGCATGGCATCTTCTTAAATAGGCATAGAGAAATACTGGCCAGAGAAAAGGCTGTTTATGGATATTTTAAAGCCACATTTATATGTGACATTATTAACCTTCAAAGCATGGCGTCCCTTCTCAGCAGTGTGCACCCATTATTCCAGTTTTCTTAGTGCTTATCCACTGGCAAAGATTAATTGAAAGATCTATGGAGAATATATAACTCCCTCCAAACTACTGCTCACTCTGTTATGGATGTGAATACTTAAAAACCTGGAATAAGTGGTGAGCAGAATTAAATATAATAGACATGTAACTTTTGTGTGCATTTGTGTGTATGCATTTAGAAAGGGATGTTAGAGTATGGCTTGAACTGATGTGAACAGAAATTGTTTGCATTAGTCACTTTCATGGGAGGAATAACCACAGTTCAAATTTGTTAACACATGGAGAAGGAAAACTCTGTTATCCAACCATAAAGTGGTTGCAGATTTTGGGGGAATAGAATGTGGGAATAAATAGAGAGATACACAATGCTTCAAAGTAAAATGTGACATTGGGTCAGGGAAGTCAAGGCTATATACAGTAAAATTCATCCTGATTAATCAGCCTTTATTAGTATATATTGCCCCCTTGTGTTCAACTTTCCTTCTGGACCATGATATAGAAAAGTGTATGGAAGAGTTTCTCGATATTTTGAAAATGGTATTGAATATGGCACTAAAAAGCAGCATTCAGGAACTAGTTGGCAGTGGGCTCATGAGCAATGACAGAATGTTTTCCTTTCTCATAGCTAACAATGTATGAATGGAGATGACTTGGTGTGTCTCATTTTATCTGCCATGCAAGTTTTTAAAAATTAATTGATATATGGTACTCAACACCTAAGCACAACTTACATGTAAATACATTTTAACTGAATCCCTGTGGCTCCCTTTTTAGAGACAGCAGTCTGGAGGCGAGGGGTTCTTCTTTATCCCTACCTATTACCTCTCCACTCCAAACTTAGCAGTTGCTTTTCGTTGGAGGGTGGGGAAGATTATTATTTGGTTAAACTTACTTGCATCTAACATATAGTTATACTCTTGCAACAGAAGGTAAATGAAATAGAAATGAAAGCTTCCATAGTAATGGCAGATCTACCTGTCTTTAAAAATGGTTTGCTTAGTATTTTGAATCTTAACAACTGGCTGAGTTCACACATTATGCTAAGTCATGGTTTATGTTAAACTATGAATAGCTGCTTTAGCCACAGAATCTTGCAGACAAGTAAATTAACTGATGTTGTTCCCCCCAAACCCAATTTCTACTTTGATTCTCTCCCATTCATTTTACCAGTCCACAGAGCAGTTTTGATTTTGGGCCGTTTGGGCAGCAGCTCTGTTTCAGGATAGACATGAGCACAAGCAATCCAGGAATAATACCTCATTGTGGATTCCAATGTTATAATAAGCCATGGTCCAAGAAACCCAGTTCATAAGTCAGCAAATAACCATGGGTTCTATTTGCAGCTTGTAGCTGATTAGCAAACTATAGGTTGTTTGCTGGGATTGATTTTGATACACTGAGGACCCAGATTTCAACAAACCACAGCATAGTTTAGAAAAATATATGCACCATGCAAATGCTGTAATGATGATAGTATTGTTCTGTTTTAAAGTTAGTTTGTATTTCATCATGTAGATGTATTGTTGCACATAAAAGGGATATAATCTTTTATAAGGGATATAATCTTTTAAAAGAGATATAATCTGAGAGCCAGTGTGGTGTAGTAGTTAAGAGCATGGGACTGGGACTCAGCTGATCTGGATTCGAGTCCCTGCTCAGCCATGGAGCCAACTGGGTGACTTTGGGCCAGTCACAAAATCTCAGCCCAGCCTACCTCACAGGGTTGTTGTTGTGGGGATAAGCTGGAGGAGGAGATGTAAGCTGCCTTGAGCCCTTTGTAGGAAAAAAGGCAGGATATAAATCGAAAAAATAAAATAATGGAGCAATGAAGAAAAATGGACATCTGTGTTACACTGACCCTAGAACAAGGATGCTCTAAGTAAAATTAACTTTTCTCTTTTAGTCAAACAGGCAACCTGCTAAGTTGAATTTATTAACCTGCCAGGTGAAACCAAATGCTGAAGACAAGAAATCTTTTGACTTAATATCACGTAAGTTATACTTCAAGTTAATTAGCATTTGTATTATATAGAGTAAGTGTAGGCAGTCTTCGTACATTTCATTGTCTTTGAATATGAGGACTCATTTTTCATGTAGTGATTTGCATTTGTGTACTCTTATTTTCAGGATTGCCGTTTTCTTGACCCCAGCCCCATGCATTCCCACTTTTCCTGCCTTTATATCCTGCAACATTTTCCTATTCTTCCCCCCCCCCCGCCCCATGCTTGGGAATCCCTACTTCTGCCTGCATCTGCTGTGATCATCTCAGTAACCACTAACCCCTAAACAGGAAGCAGGAACTCAGCAGTTCAGGAAACTTCCACCCAGTCTGCTGACTTCCTGCTTTCTAGTTAGGGCTTTGTGGCTTCTGAGGCAATATAGGCAATGGACACATGCTATAGAAGGTGCATGGAGGTTGGATGAAGTGTGTGTTGAAGAACAAAGTTGGTAGGCAGGGATTTGGGTGTCTTGGCGGGCAAAAATGGGGATTTTGTTGCCAGACCATGTGCCTGTTGGCGCCATATTGCCAGCTCCTGATGAAGAGTCATTTGGATTGGGTTTGCATTGATGGTTATTCTAAGTTTCATATTTATGAATAAGTTACCCTCTTTAGATTTTTTTTTGAGAACATAATATTATTTTAAACATTTCCTACTGAAAATTGGTATTTTGAAGGTTTGCAAACACATTGCAACCTATGTCCTCAGGAAATGCTTTTCTAATGTAACTCTTTATTCATAAACAATGTAATGTAAAAATTCATTAGAGCGTAATTTTGAAGATTTACATGTTTGTGTTCCAGATAACAGAACATACCACTTTCAGGCAGAGGATGAACAAGACTACATAGCGTAAGAATTTTTCATTTCTTGCCTCTGTAGAAACTTTGGTTTGTCCAGTTACAAATTAAAAACAAACAAAACCATTGTTTTCTTGCACGACTGATTTTGCCAGTTCATACATGACATATCTAGGCTTTCCTGAAAATCCCTATCATGTGTGAACAGTGAGAAATTTGCTGATTTTCCTTTCCTGCAACGACCTCTCATGGTATGCCACTGCAGAGGGTCTCCTGACCTTTAGAGAGAACGTTTTGTAACTAGTAGAGGGACTCTACTGCATGTTTATATGTGTGCATGGAAAAATGTAATACTGGGACAAGCTTACATTCTCAAGCACACTTGTAGTCATACTTGTAGAACTAGGATTAACCTGATGACTAACAAGTTCACCCTGTTTGGAGCAATGGCCAGCTGTAACCTTAGACAGAAACATTCCTTCTAGGAGGGAATATATTCTGTAGGCTCCACTTGTTTTCTGCAATTAGAAGCAGATAAGAATTAACACATCTACCACAGTGGATGTAATAGCAATCATTTGCAAGCCTTTTCTCTCTTCCCCCTTTGAGAATTGCACCAGGACATGTCTGCTGCTTGGACAGCTAGGCCACAGAAAGCGGCTGTTATATGTACCTCTTGCCATTTCCCTTGCATGTTTTTAAGATAAATGGGTATCAATGTTATAAATCTAGCCTATTGCATCATATTACACAATATTTTCAAGTCTTCTAGTTCTGGGGTGCTTCCAGGCAGATGGCTTTTGTGTTAGTAAATCTCTTCTATGCCATTTGAACCTACAGTGCAAAAGAATTTCCATATTATTTGAGAAGTAGTGTGCATTTTCTACATATATATCCCACTGTTTTCCAACAATTTTGCAAGGTGGTTAATGAAAGTGATAACTGGAAAGAAGTGTTTAATTATTTTTATTAGTATTATATCTCCATTTATAATGTTATTTTTCTCTAGATAGCATTATAGGGGTAATACAGGTATAACCCTGTTCCTGTATAATACTTTTTAAAAAATCATTTCAAAAAGAAATTTCCAGCCAGCAGCATTAATACCTGCCAGAGGATGCTTTTTAATATATATTTTCATTTAAGTGGTATTTGTATATTATTTGTATTGAAAAAATCTTCAGTACTACTTTAAAGATTGATTTTTAAATGTGGTTGATAAAAATGACATACATTATGAGGGTTCTATTGAATATGTGCTGTGCTGAATTAGTTTTTTCTGAGCTGAATTAGTTTTGGAGGATATTTGATCGCCTCTGGGTTAGCCCTCTTCCTTGGATGCCAGGCAGGGTTCCTTTGACTTGATCCTCTCATATGGAGGGGGTACCCAGAATTTCCCAAACTGATCTTGCCTGGTATCCACTCCAGTGAGCTCAGCATACCTTTTCTTTAAAGAGAATTATATAGCTTTTGAGTATTAGAATCCTGCTTCTCATATTTTCAAGAGGTTTCTGGAGCTTTCCTTGTTTCTGGTGGGGAAAGGGCAATCTCCCCCATCCCTAACTGGGTAGTTGTGCTTGTGTACCACAGTGTTGGAAGCCTATGGCAGTGAGGTGGGTGCCAGAACTACTGTGTTGTCCCATATAGTTCATGCAATTGCTTGCCATGAATAGAAAGAGAAGACTTGGCACTCCATCAGGACTAGGCAGGCAGGCACAATCACTGGAAAAGGCACTCGGGGGGAACAGCAGGCCCTGGGGTCTACTCTGCCCCTCTGGGCCTAGTTCAAATGCAGATGGTACCAGTGTATTCAGCACCACATTGCTCTTTCCGGGGTTGTGGACTGCAGGACCTAGCAACAATAGAGATTGCTGCCTTTACCAATAGGTAACTACTGCTTTGGGAAGGTTCCTTCAGGGAACATGGCCATGGTACTGAGTCTGGAGAGAAGTTTCATGCTAGGAGAAGGGAAGTCAGATGCATGCCTTCAGCAGGTTACAAATAATTCTGTTGGCATATGTCAGGAGTTGAGCCTTTCTCACGACCTTGCTTGTTCCTGATCTCAGTGGGAGCTGATCTCATCCCAAAGGGGAGGGGGAGGGATAAATTAATATTGTTTACACAATAATTGTATTTTAATCATGTTGTAAGCTGCCCCGAGGCTTCAGTGCGATGGAGCGGCCTATAAATATTTTAAATAAAATAATAAATAAAATAAATAACTTCCTTAAGGCAGATTGTTTCTCAGGAACTTAAGGGGTCACACTCCCAATTTGTTGAAGGTGGTGTGGCAACTGCTGTCATTTCCACTCCAGGACATATAAGGCACAGAAATAAAAGAAAATAAGGCATCAGTGGTCCTCCAGCAGTAGATCCAGCCACAAGAAGGCAAAAAAGGAATTGCAAGTCATGTCATTGCCACTTGTTTTTTCCCAGTTCTCCTAAGGAGTCTTTCCCCACTGATTTCCTCGGAGGAAACTTAAATGTCAAGAGGATCAAGTTTTGCCTAAGTCCTATTCCCTCTTCTTTATTCTGATCTTCTCTGGGGTTTTTTGTTCCAGTTCTACAGATCATTGTTTCCTTCATAGTTTTTTACCTGGTACATGCTTGGCGACCCATTTGCAAGCAGAGTGTGTGTGGGCTCCAGATTGGTTCATCTAAGTACACTTCAGAATTTAGCAGTACCTACCCAGATTGTGAAGGAGATGTTTTCTGACATATTTAACAGCTTATTATGTTAGAAAAAACTTACATTCTGCATCTATGACATACAGACGTCTTCTCCTATATCAACAGTATATTTATATAATGGATGAATCATTTATCTAAAAATATTAATGGCAGGGTTTTTTAGTATATGTCATAAAATATTTTAGTATAGTTCATATTTATTCCTGGTGTGATGCGAATTGAATCATGCCCTATCCAGTGGCTTGGAAGAACAATTTGATTCACTGGAGGTGAATCTCTATCCACTTTCATCAACAGTGTCTTCCTTCATGCTGTGAACAGTACAATAATCAGGAACAGAATCATTTTTATGAGTTAATAACTTACTCATCCCTCTTATGTTCCTTTACGCTTAGATTAAGAAAGTTAAATTTGACCTCATGAGATGATCTCCTGGGTGCTTCCTATTCTCTTTCCCCTGTTGTTTCAGGTTGCTGCAAAGAGCAGTCTGGTTCTAAAAAAGCTTTTCTGTAGTCATGAGAGCGAGAAATTATATTATGTTTTTCTGATCCCACCTCCAGTTTGCTCATAGAGATTTTTCCCTGAGATTTATGTGAGCATTCTGAAAGAGGAAGCCTGATTCCCATGATTTCCTTTCTCATGATTCTGTGCAGGGGTCCCCAGTGCAGCACTTGCATGCACCACTGTATCCTCAAGGTTAAACTGAGTAACCACAAAGCTCTTTTCTTCTTATGCAAGCCTATGGAGCAATTGCTCATCAGCTTATTAGAGGGAGTAAAAAGAAGCAATGCTATCCAAAACTGGTTGAAGAGGGGCAAAGGAAAACAGGGTCCTTGGTGGAGAGGGGCATTACCCCTTCTTTATCCTTTTTTCCATTCTGTGTATGCGTTGAAGTATATTGCACCACTGAATTGCATGGGGAGGGAGAGATAAAGAACAAACAGAAAGAAGAGGCAGAGGAAAGGGCAGGGGAAAAGAAAGGACAAACAGCTGGAGTTGTGTGTGTGGGGGGGGGGAGGCATCTAGGAGATCCTTCCCAAGGTGGCTTTCTCTCATTTCATGCTTATAAATGGAGACTTTCCATCATTCTGTAGCATGGGATAGCAAAAGAGGGACAGTGAAAGAGTCAACAGAAGGAGTGTGCTTTCCATGAGCTGTCTGAATGTTAGATGCTTAAGGGGTGGTATAATAGGCAAAACCGAGATGCTTATTGGATTTAGCTGTGGTAAATTACTTGCAGAATTTAAAATAGCACAACAAATAATTGTAATGGTGTTTCTTCAGTTCTGTGTTGTTATACAGTTGTTCATAAATGAATCAAATACCATCATGTTCCTCTGTGAGATTTTGTTAATTTCATTTGTAATGCACTTGATTTTAAGTTGATAATTAATACCTTGATTTTCGCATTGAAACATTTCAGGGTATACCTCATAAAGCAATGTACTAGCTAAAATGTGCTTATTACAATAAAGAATTACTATGTGCACTTATCAAGTGACTAATCCAATAATTAATAGATCATCTTGATCTCATATATAAATAAGATTCTTTTATGTATTTTTATTTTATTTATTTAAAACTTTTATATACTGCCCTTTACTAAAAAGTCCCAGGATGGTAGTACAATGAAATAAAATCACAGCACCAGAGGATTTTAGGGTTTAGATCTCAATCTTCTTTTAATTGATTAAAAATAAACTGGTCACTGGATGGAGAAATAGTACCAAATGGTCTGTTCTGTTAGGCCCTGATAATGTTCCTGGTCATTAATTCTACCTGCCCCTTGTTGGTTGTGTTTTGACTTTAATACACTCCTGATGGGTACTCTTTTTTTCATATATCCTAAGGCAATAATCTTTCCTAGATTAGAGCCATAAATAAATGGCATATTCTTCCTTCTCATAAATGCAGTTTGCTGTTAAGCTGTGAGATCCTTTCAGCAAGAATGGTTGAAGAATTGAGTCTACCAAGTAGAGGTTGGCAAAAACAAACTTTACTTGGTTGTGACGAGCCCAAACACCTTTTTTTCTGGACCAAAAGAAGACTTGGTTTAGATAGCAAAGTTATCTGGCTTAGCTGTGCTAGCAGGCAGCATTCTTCACATGTGCCTATCCCCAGAATGACCCTTGATAACATAGCTCTTACAATTGAAGAACATATTTCACCTTTGGTTAAAAATCTTGTTAGTAAGCTCTCTTGGCAATGCTATTCCAGCAGATCTCATTATGCAAGAACAAAGATTTATTTGGAATATTAAAATATAATATCCTAAATTCAAGCCCAGCAGCATGTGACGGAGTGAGTGCCTGTTACTAGCTTCTAGCGTCTGCCCACCCAGCAGTCCAGAAGAATGCATTATGGCAAGTAGATAAACAGGTACCACTTTGGTGGGAAAAAGGTTGGCTGCATTTGTGAAGAGAAGCGGCAAGCTGGGACTGAACCTGCCTGGACACAAGACAAGGCAGGATCAGTGGAAGAAGCTTGGATGAGCTGACAAAACCTGAATGCCAGCTTGTCTGCATGTGTGTGGATCTAGTTTGCCCCCTGCATTGCACACTGGATAAGTGCACGAGTGTGAACAGAATGAACTAGCACTTTGTAGGCAGCCAGTCTTCTACTATGTGGTTCTCTGGGCACAGTCTTTTCTCTGAGTGGACAGTGCCGTGTCAGTTATTTATTTTATTTATTTATTTAATAAACGCTTTTCTAACCCATCCCCTGCAAATGTATTGGGACTACTTAAAATAAATGAGTAAAATAAACATCACAGCATCTGACAGTTAGTATACTAAAACCCCAGTTAAAATCATACATTAAAATAGCAGGAAAATAAAAGGGTTTTTGCTTGACTCAAAAAAGAATATAATGTTGGGGCCAGGTGAACCTCTCTGGGGAGCGTATTCCATAGTCTTGGTGCCACCACAGAGAAGGCCCTCCTCTGGGTACTCTCCCTCCTAATCTCCTTCAAAGAGGACTCCTGGAGCAGGGCCTCTGCCTCAGATTTCAAGGGGTGGGAGGGCACATAGGGAAGAAGTCTCTCCTTCAAGTATCCTGGACCCAAGCCGTTTAGGGCCTTGTAGGTCATCTTCAGGACCTTAAATTAGGCCTGGACTTAAGTTTGTAGCCAGTGTAACCAGTGGAGGACCAGCGTTATATGTGAAAACCGGCTGGTTCCCATTAACATCCTGGCAGCCCTATTCTGAACCAATTGAAATATCTGGGCTGTCTTCAAGGGCAGCCCCACGTAGAGCACATTACAGTAATCCAGCCAGGAAGTTACCAGAGCGTGGGTCACTGTTGCAAGGCAATGCTCATCGAGGTAAGAGCTCAGTTGGTGGATCAGCTGAAGCTGAAGAAAAGCGCTCCTCACCACTGCTGTCACCTGGTACTCCAGGGACAGCTCTGGGTCGAGGAGCACTCCCAAACTGCGTACCCTATCTTTTAGTGGGAGTGCAACCCCATCCAGGACAGGGCTAAAATCACTTGCCTGGAAGACTGAACCACCTACCAAAAGGACCTCTGTCTTGTTACCATGGTATAAATGAATGTGGTTTGGCAGAGTCTTGTTTCTTAGCCCATCCCACCCTTTGATTATCTTACTTTATTTGTGCCAAAATGGAACGATAAAGTATTAAAAATGTCACATCTCCTCTTTTTTCCAATAAATATCTTTTACTGGTAGTCCTTCAATGTTGACTTTCATTTAAATATGCAATTTATTGCTGAACTTTAGATAATATGTGACTAAATATTAGCCATTCTTCTGGCTAATACTGTAAGAGCTTTACTTAGAGTAAAAGGCTGTCAACTTTTATGTACATCAACTGCCACTAGACTAATTTAATCTCCTTTTTTGTCTTCTGTTGATTGATCAAGTGTTACAAATGCATAATAAAGCCAAATCAGTTTGATTAGGATGTTGTAATTATTTCAGTGTACCATTTTCTTTTACTGACAAAAGTAAATTATGTAATCTCAAACATTTGTGGTTGTGTGGTTTCAATTCCTGCCAGCTTATAAGAATAAAAGGATACTTTTCTTTTAATTTATGTTACATTCTGTTTCTAATATTTTGATTTTGCACTATTGAAATGCGCAAATAAGGGAAGTCTGAAAGAAGTCATAGGGTCCGCTTCTACAAATAGACAGCAAGGCAGTAGAATACGCTAAAAGGTTTGCATGTTCCCTAGGACCTCAGCAAAAGAAAAGTCTTCCCAACAGAGAGGAACTCAGTGGTTGCTTGTGCAGCCTCAGTCATTTTGTTCCATGGACATTTAATTTGTGGTTACAGCATTGCACTCTTGCCCTGCTGATCTTGCTTTAGTGATACGCCTTCCTTTCCCCTACATCTGATTCCTACAACTGTACCAGGGCATCACAATCCAGGAACATGCTGTGCACCCTCAATATTGGGATATTGGTGCAACAAGCGAAGCAGTGATCTGGTAGCAGTCACTCTTGCACCCAGACTGGGAAAGCAAATAAACATCAAAGTGAAGTGAGCTACATACATGGACCCCAGTAATTTTTTTAAGGAAGCCCCCTTTCAGCAAAACCCCAAAGCTAGAGGACACTCTGTTTTAAACATTTTAACATAGAAATGCAATCATAGAATTTGATATAAAATTCAAGATGTTTGTTTATTAGAATGCTGTTCTGTCTATTAAAACTTACTAACAAGCATTTTCATTACATGAAGATGCTTGTACGTTCTGCTATCCCATCTGCTTAATAGCTAGCAAATTTGAGTTTTCACTCTATTCCAGAATTTCAGTAGTGCAGCTTAACTGTTTGCTCCAGAGCACAAATGTCAGAGTTTTTATCAGTATTTTGTAATGAACAAAACCATTTATCCCTTCCAGCTTGTCTCCTATTTCTAACTTTACATTTTTTTCCTATGTTCTTTCTATGCTAATTTTTTCTTTCATTATTCAGATTACTGCCGCCCCCACCCATCTCCCACTGTTCCATTAGCATATACTGGCTGCTTTTGTTCTTTCAGACCTTTTCCCCCTTGCATTTATTATTGTACTGGGGAAATAACTTTATTTTTTAAAAATTGTATTTTGTATTAGATGGATATCAGTACTGACCAACAGCAAAGAAGAAGCTTTAAATATGGCATTCCGTGGAGAACAGAGCACAGGAGAAAATAGTTTAGAGGATCTCACAAAAGCCATTATTGATGAGATACAGAGATTACCTGGAAATGATGTATGCTGTGATTGTGGGTCACCAGGTACTTTTCCATGCATTAAGTTCAAGTATGTTGTTTTAACATGGAAATTGACTGTTCCAAATGTTTGTTTCTTATTCAAAATTCATTGTAGAAATTTATAGCAAAGCTATCACATATCAGGCATTGTCTTACTGTTATAATAATACATCTATAAATCCTACTGTCACTGAAAAGACAAATAAGACTATTGAATGTTGTGTTTTCTTTCTGGTTTTTTTTTCCAGATCCAACATGGCTTTCAACTAACTTGGGTATTTTAACCTGTATAGAGTGTTCTGGAATTCATAGAGAAATGGGTGTTCATATTTCTCGAATCCAGTCGTTAGAACTAGACAAATTAGGAACATCTGAACTCTTGGTAAGCAACTTTATAAAAACTTTTTGTGTTAAAACAAATGCATGCGCTCAGTAACTGCTGCTGATAAAGGGTTGGAGATTGGGAAGGCCGTAGCTTAGCATGTTCTTCATATAGAAAATCTTGGGTTCACTTTTTCAACTAATGCTGGAAAAGGCTGGAACCCTGGAGAACTGCTGCAAGTTACTATACTGAACAAGATGGGAGAGTGGCCTGCCTTTGTATGAGGCTGCTTTCCATGTTCCAAATAAAACAGATATATATATATGTGTGTGTGTGTGTGTGTTTCCTTTAATGTATTTCTGATGAATGCCTGTTTTTTGTGGGGGAGCGGCTTGCGTGAATGTGAAATTTGTGGTGACACTAGATTAGAACTTTACATTGAGAAAAGGGTTTCTGTGAGCACTAGGCTAGAATTATGAAGGAAACATTATCTGAGACATTTTAAATACCTGTCCATTTTACTATGCTTGGGGTTGCTATCATAAGATAGCATTGAAAAAACATGCTTTACATATTATGCTTTGGATGTTTCCAGACTCCTGTTAGTCACCCTCCCTTTTTCACAGATTTTTACAAAAATATCTTGAACTTGTAAATTTCCCATGTTTTCCCACTTCTTCTTTCAACCTTTTCATTCCATGAAAGTTCTGCTAAGGGAAATAGAATAACAACAACAATAACAAACTCTGAACAATAATAAACTCCTAATTGCAGTACTTTTTTAACTTTCACAGCTGGCCAAGAACATAGGAAACAATAGTTTTAATGAAATTATGGAGGGTAACTTACCAAGTCCTTCTCCAAAACCCACCCCATCAAGTGATATGTAAGTAATGAAGAAGCATTATGTTTGGATGAAATTAATGTGGAAAACAGGAACAGGAGAAACCTTCATATAAAACAAAATCAAGAGATAAATGTTAACAAACATGAGGCAACTTTTCAGATGGCATTTTTCACTCACTCCATCTCTTTTTTCCCAGCACAAATCACATTGCTTATTCTTCTATATTATCCTGATAACCAGAGGCAACTTTTGTTTGAAATACAGCATTCATATCTGTGTAGTGCATTTGAGATAGCAGAAATAATATATTCAGAGCCAAACTGGAAAAGCTTTAAACATACAGAGAATATCGACCCATTTCTGCTTACAGTGTAATCTATAAGGTGGCTTCAACTGATTTCCAGGATGTCTCTTTTCTTCCTCTGCTCCCAGTATAGCAGAATTCGCTGACTTCTGTGTAGCATTTTTGAGGGGCTGCTGTTGGGAAGAGAGGCATGAAAATCTGCTTCCCCCAGTTCCATACTTGTTTGTTTCATTTATTTATTTGTTTGTTGGACTTCCACAGGAAGTGGTTGAAGCCCCATTGGTGAGAGTGTTCAAGGATATTTATTTGTTTTGTATATTTAAAACTTTTGTATACTGTCTCCTACCAAATAGCCTCAGGGTAGTCTTACAATAAAGCAAAGTAGGGCACAGCATCCATTCTATACAATAAAACCCCAATTAAAATCACAATCTAAATTTTAAAATACTGGGAAAATAGAAAGGTTTTGGCCTGACACCGAAAAGAATAAAGTGATGGAGCTAGACAAACCTCTCTGGGGAGTGTATTCCATAAAAAGAGCACCACCTCAGAGAAGGCCCTTCTCTGGATAGCCACCCTCCTAATCTTCTTAAGGGATGGGAAGGCGCATAGGGAAGGAGATGCTCCTTCAGATATAGAAACATAGAAACAGAGCGAGTCAGAAGGGGCCTCCTGGGCCATCTAGTCTGACCTCCGGCACCAGCCGGCTCCACTCACGACATGCCCACCATTTGCATGTCCAGCCTGTCTTTGAACACCCTCACCGATGGGGCCTCAACGACCTCTCGTGAAAGCCCAGGCCCTGAGCCATTTAGGACTTTACAGGTCATCATCTGCACCTTAAATTGGGTCCAGTCTTCAATTGGTACCCAGTGTAGATGGTAAAGGATTGGCATTATATGTGCATATCTGCCAGTCCCTGTAAACATCCTGGCTGCTCTGTTCTGAACCAACTGAAGTATCCAGAGGGCAGTCCCACATAGAGTGTGTTACAGTGGTCCAATCAGGAAGCTAGTAGAGCACAGGTCACCATTGCTAGGCTCTGCTCATCCAGATAAGGGCGCAGTTGATGAATCAGCTGAAACTGAAGGAAAGAGCTCCTCACCACAGCAGCCACCTGGGACTCCAGGGACAGCTCTGGGTCAAGGAGCACTCCCAAACTGAGTACCCTATCTTTCAGTGGGAGTGCAAGCCCATCCAGAACAAGGCTAAAATCACTTACTGGGACGGCTGAACCACCTACCAACAGGACCTCCATCTTGTCTGGATTAAGCCCCAATTTATTGGTCCTCATCCAGCCCATCATGATGGCCAGACACTGGTTAAGGACAGTAATTGGATTAGATGTAAAAGAGAGATTGAGCTGGGTGTCATCAGTGTACTGATGAATCCATAGCCTAAACCTCCGGATTACCTCTCCAGTGGTTTTATGTAGATGTTAAGGAGAATGAGGGATAAAGTGGAACCCTGTGGAACTCCATGGCAAAGCTGCCATGGCATAGAGCCTCAATCCCGCAGCACCACCTTCCAGTAGTCCTGTGTTCAGATGGTCAGTTTTCTCCAAGAGAGATTGCAGTTGCCCAGCCACCACCCTCTTGAGCATCTTGCCCAAGATTGGCTGGACATGCACGTGGTAGGCATGTCATGAGCAGAGCCGGCCGGAGCTGGGTGGGGGTCAGATTAGATGGCCTGGGAAGCCCCTTCTGACTCGCTCTCATTCTAAATGTAGATCCATTCCAATTTTCCGAGAGGCCTTTTCAGTTCTAAGCTTGTGTGTCTTACAGTTACATATTTGCAAGTAGGCAATTGAATGTGCCCTTGGAAGCCTGGGTCAGTTTTTTATTTTCTTTACCTGTTAGAAAAAGAGCGGCCATGCAGGACACCATTTTCTTAAGCAGTCTTGTACTACATTTGTAATGTTTCTTTTATGCTGCAGAACCTCTTGCTCTGGAATATCTTTTTGTAAAACTGTTTTGTAACATTGATCATTTTGAATGATTTGTGAAAAGTAAAAGCTAAAACTTTCATACAGGGCTCTACAAGTTAATATTTTTAATAGCTCACTCAAAAAAATGACCAAACTTCATCTAGTAGGTCACACTTGATGGTGTCTCATGATTTCAACCACATTCTTCCTTGATTGCGGGACTTTGTTTCTGAATACGACACTGCATTAGGCCTGGAAAAAATGTCTGCCTTGAATTCCCTAAAAGGATCATCCTCTCGTCTCCATCACTTGATTGGCCTTGTTCTGATCATTTTATGGTTCTACACTCTCTCATTCGTAGTCATTCTACCTCCCCGCCCCCCCGCCCCCAGTAGTCCTTTATGCTTAGCTGTTCCGGCAATCCCAAACTATTCCTTTTTATATGATGCTGGGACAATTATAGGTTCCTTTTACAGTCTAGGCTTGAAGAGAGGCATATGATGGATCCTGTGGGTTAATTATTTCTGCACTGGTATAATTGGGAACTGTTGCCAAAGGTGCTTCATACAATTATCTTCTATGGAGTTTCTTCATAGCTCTGAATGTTTGAAAATATACTTTAAAATACAAACTGGTTATCTCAGGGTTTTAATATGTAACTTCATATGCAGATAAAACTTCCAATTGCATCTGTGAATTGGTATTTACATTTCTACATAAAACAAAATTTGGATACTTGTTTTATTTAAAAGCTTAACCTTGGGAGGGGAGGATATATTCTAATTTAAAGGTCTCATGGTGAAAGCAGATTAGGAAAATAGGTGAACAAATGATCACTGACTTGTTCTTCAAATGGGTTCCTTTTTAATTCTTTAAATTTAATCTGTGACCTCAAATGTTAAATGGAATCTGATGATTTATTGAAAAGTAATCTGCTATTACAGTGCTTCTAGTAATTTTTTTTTCCATTTTCAGGACTGCACGTAAAGAATTTATTACTGCTAAATATGTAGATCACAAGTTTTCCAGAAAGTCTTGTGCATCTGCATCAGCTAAACTAAATGAACTACTTGAGGCTGTTAAATCCAGGGATTTACTTGCACTAATTCAAGTCTATGCAGAAGGGGTTGAGCTAATGGAGCCATTGCTGGAGCCTGGACAGGTAAGACATCAGACAAGTGAGCCAAAAGATATAACTGTAATAACAAAGCCCTGAAGCCTAGAAAGAGAAGACATGATTAATGGGTAGTTCACAGTGACACAGCTGCTATTGTACTACGTAGTCCTTCTCCAGGAGGCAATTTATGCTATTTTGCTTGTGTGCATATGAGACTGGTGGCCAATTTTATCTACATAGGCTGTTTGTGTTTTGTTTTGAGTTAATAAATAACTGAATGTCTTGGATGTATTTTGGCTGAGAGAAATCTTTTATCCTGCAACATAGCACTTATATCCAGAGAAAAATACTCCAGGACCTTCATACAAATCTCTTTCTTCTATCTTTAGGAGCCAGGGGAAACAGCTCTTCATTTGGCAGTCCGGACTGCTGACCAAACCTCACTCCATCTGGTTGACTTCCTTGTACAAAACTGGTAAAGGCTATATTTGTTTGTATCCTGAGGTGTAAGAAGTAACTCAGTTTCTTTCCGACTTTGAAAATCTAATCTAAGATCCCAAGCCTTTGAATTAAGAATATTGATACTATTCTATAATAAATAAAATGTAATAAAAGTCTTTCTAGACCTATCTAATCTTGGGCTGCTGGTTGACTGCAGGCTAAACATGAGTCAGCAGTTTGTTGCAGCGATCAAGAGGGCGAACGCCACCCTTGGTTGCGTAGCCGGAAGCATGGCTTCTAGATCGAGAGAGGTATTACTTCCACTCTATATGACTCTGATGTGCCTGCAACTGGAGTATTGTGTTCAGTTTTGGGTCCCTCGTTACAGGAAGGATATAGACAGGTTAGAGTCAGTGCAGTGTAGGGCCACAAGGTTGGTGGCAGATTTTCAGGGAAGGCCGTATGCGGCAAGACTGAGGGAGCTGGGTCTTTTCAGCCTGGAGAAGAGGAGGCTCAGAGGGGATCTGTTGGCGACATACAGGTATGTGAGGGGGTGTCACACGGAGGTGGGTAGACACCTGTGTGTGTGTGTGTTTTAGTAGTAATACAACCCTTATTTGACCTCTCAGTGAGCAGTTTACCACAGCTGCAAGATTTCTTTCTGGGTTGATAACCGAATTAACAGTGTGACAGTCAATGTAGATAAGAAGTTGGGATGTCTATTTTTTCCCCCATGTGAGTGCACATTTTTCCACATGCACTGGTCACAGCCTCTTGCATTCTTCTGACATGGCCCCAGTATCCAGCATCTCACTGCTGCAACACTGTGTGGATCTGTGCCACCTTGAATCCTCATTCTGCCACCACCACGAGGTTCTTGACCATTTTCTTGCAGCTGATGTAGTTTTCTTGTCCTCATATTTATGGATAAGACACATGCATGTTTGTCAAACTGGTGATAGAGGGGGTAGACAAAAGAGGCTCTGCCATAATGTTGCATCCGGTAGAAATCCTGGATGATAGAAAGAGATTCCAACTGAAATAGGGGGATAGGATGGCTGCTATTACTGGAGTACCTCAAACTCTTCCAACTGTCAGAATATAATGTTGATATTTCTTTATCTTGCCTAGTTATAAATGTTTATATAACATTAGTATAGAATAAAATAAATTCATGCATGTGCACTTACGGGCATATGCACTGCAAACACAATATAAACTATTTGTTATGACACACTAATACTGTTCTTTACTTTGATTTTTAGTGGAAACCTGGATAAACAGACAGCATTGGGGAATACAGTTCTGCACTACTGCAGTATATATAATAAGCCTGAATGTTTGAAATTGCTTTTGAAGGGCAAGCCAGCAATAGATATAGGTGAGTCAGCCTGTCTGTTTGGAATATTTTTCTGTATTCCATACAAAAAAAAATTAAAGAATATAATCTTTAAACAGGGCCATTAGAATTAAATGCAAAAAAATGTATAGGTGACTGGAATGGAAATGTTTCAAGTTAGACACAGACTACAACTAATTAGAAATCTTTCTCAGCTAATTAAAAATATTCCTTAGTGCAAATCTTTTGATTCCTGATTTGCATTCTGGTCATATTTCAAATATACCTTTGATAATATATCTCAGCTATTATTGCCTTTGATATTAACTTGTTAAAATGAAATGACATATTATTCCTGCTTTTCTAGATAATGAAAATTCAGGGCAACATTTATAAGGTCAATTTTTATTTATGCTCCTTCAGAGTACTTACAGCCTTTTTAATGAAAATTAATGAATTTAGAGATTTACAACTGAGATGTAATGGTGGGGTGTCATGGTAGTATTCTCAACATAGAATGCGTTTCCAGAATCTAGGAAGACCCAGCCTCCCCACAACATTCCTTAGCTTCTAGTACCCGAGAAAGCCTGATCTTAGCTGCTAACCATTACGCACATCTACTTTCCTTGCAATAGAGAAGTAATGAATTCCATTTACTCCAGCAGCTGACCAGCCAAAATAATGTTCCTTAATTGTGAACTGGATTATTTTTCATATTCCTGAATTGATTTAATTGATCAATGGGAGGGATTGTTCTCCCAGATCACTTTTGGTGTACTTTCAATAGTCTGATATTTATTTAATTTACTTCTTTAATTTTTCAGAATACTGAATTTAATTTTAACATGTTCTAGTTTAGTTTGACTAATTAGCTAATTTCATATTTAAACTTTATAGTAAACCATACTGGAGAGACAGCTCTGGACACAGCAAAAAGACTGAAAGCTATTCAGTGTGAAGATTTGGTAAGAAAACAAAATGGTTGCAATTATGGGACGGAGCAGGGAGGGGTTTTGAAAATTCCACTAGCTGTGCAGAGAAATACAACATTCATGGCTCATGTTCAGCAATCCCATTAGTAGAGTTGCTAGTAAGAAGAAGGGGAGAAGTGATTTTCAGCTAGCGCCCTTCAAAAAACTGCTCAGCGGATTGAACAGTACAGGAGATAGTACAGAATGGGGAACGAGAACTGGCAAGAATAATTTCTCCTCCATCTTCTGTAAGTAGAAGCTTCTGTTAGGTCACTGATCCTTTTGAGACTGAAGCCAAGTTTTTATATCTTGTACAACTATAGAATTTGAATTTTCATTTTTTAAAACCATGAAGATATACAAGCTTCTTACATTAGTGTAGGACCGCTCCACTTGACCCAGCAGACCTTTTCAGCTTTTCTTAGCCCTCAGCTTCTTCTCCTCTATGTTTCTCCAAAGGCTGCATTAAACCACTCTTTATATCTCCTGGCAGCACTACTAACCCATCAGGGTTAATAGGCTGTCTATTCTGGGTTGCTTGCAGGAGCACCTAGCAAACATTAAGCTTCTCATGGGTTTCTTCTGCCCCTCCTTCCCCCTCAATCCAATGGCCAGTGGCAGAATGCGCCCTTGGTGTCTCAGTAGCAGAATCAACATCACATGATTCTTCCACCCATTGCCACATCAGCAGCATTTTACCAAATACCACACTGTGCAGTCTGGGAATGTTTTGCCTTTGTTGGCTCCCCTGCCAACCAGCATTCTTCCTGACCCAATACCTTGGCGGCTGCCAAGTGCCCATTAATAAAAATGCCAAAGTGTTCTTGTTGCTTCAGTCCCCCAGCTTGAGGTTTCCGTTGGGGCTGCTGTCTATCTGCTCTCCCTCCCTTTCTCTGCTGCCATAGAAGCAGCAGCTTTGGTTCAAACTGCCAAGTGCCTGGTCATAAGAACAACTTTTTCTTCTCATTTTTCCTCCAATTCCCCAGCTCGAGGTTTGTGCTGTGGCATCTGGCTGCCCATCCTTGGCCACTCTTTCTCCTCTGCTGGAGAAGAGGCTTTTGCTCAACAGTGCCTCTTCTTCCTGTAGCTGCCTCTGAACTCCCCCTAAAATAGTGCAAAGGCTGACTGTTAGACCAAAGAAATACTTACTGAGAAAATTATGAAAATGCAACAGCCACAAAAATGAAGTCTCACTGGGGAAGCACTTGGGGCTGCTTATAGGAAATGACTACAGAGATGTTTAGAGGAAACAGATGGCTATATTGCAGGTGGGTAGAGGCAGGGGCTGGATATTCAAGTGGGGGATATATGGGCAGCTTAGAGAGGGTGCACTGGCTTGTTTTATATTACTTACCCATGTTTATGAGGAAGCAAGTTGATAGGGAGGAGCAAGGGGCTGCTTATACTTGAGGGTGTTTCTATGTTAGAATGAGAAACAAAAGCTGCTCCTTCACTCCTAAGAAAGACATGTCTGTGGCTGCAAGTCTTTATGTATGGTACTCGTGTGTTTCAGATCCACTCATGATATTTTTCACAAGTTGAAGCCTTGGTCCTCAGATTTGTGGGAAACCACTGGGGGTACTCCTTTTTCCAGCCATCAACAAAAGCAGCATAGTTTTTGCCTCTGGTCCAAACAGGTTGGAGCATATCTCCCTTCAGCTCACAAACCTTGAGCAGGATGAAGCAGGCTGCCACCACATCTGGAGCTAGGTCTTCCTTGCCATCCTAATGTATATGCAGGGAGTGCCACCATACCTTTAACCTGCCAAAAGCACTCTATGGGCTGTCTTAGTTAGCTGTGCTGGCAATCAAAATTCTCTTGTTTGGCTGGTCTCACAGGCCAGTAAAGCATCATGAGTCTTGGCTGAAGGGAAAAGGACGCCATGCTGAACTGGTTGGCACATGACAAGCTTCCCTGAGTGGACCTCCATTCCATCAATCAGTAGATGCCATTCTGGCTTCATCACTCATGGGAAAGTGCTCCATATTGCTTTACAGGAACAAAAACTATAATATGGTAAAGCTTTCCTTGGAAACGGAAAATAAACCTTTTCTAATAGATATTGGAGTAACAGTTCTAAATTTTGTGTCTTCAGCTTTCTCAGGCCAAAGCAGGAAAATTAAATCCACATGTACATGTAGAGTATGAGTGGAATCTTCGACAAGAAGAAATGGATGAAAGTGATGATGACTTGGATGACAAGGTAAAGAGCAGTTTTGGATCAAAAGTGATCCACGTCAGGTTTGGGGGGTGATTGCACACTCAGTGCTCCCATCACTCCACCCTAATCTCTGGATTAGGGATCTTAAATATAATCATAGTAAGGGAACTATACACTTTATGTTGTTAAAGTCTTCTGTTAAACAATTCTACATAATGTAATATTTGAATCACATCAATTGTGCATTTACTTTTTCTCAAATATTGGTGAGATTAGTACAAACAATTTAACCAGTGGCTGGTAATGCTTGTCTTGAACACTGAAGCTTGCTTGGAACACTGCTGCTGATGTCCTGATATATGCCTTGATACACCCCCTGCCCTACTCCTATGCGGCTCTAAGCTGGGGCAGAGACATGACAAATGAGGAGAGTATTAAGCACCTCCTGATATTTCTCTAATCAAAAGGATTTGATGCAAACTATTCACTCTATTTTTTACCTATGAAAAAAAGGCCGGCATCATGTCTCCTGCTGTTAGTCTCTGGGTGTCACTAATCTGTTTAAGTTCCACTAAATAATTACAATGCATTTGTGAACAAATGCTTTTTATATTTGCATGCTGCATGAAGGTTTTTCTTTCCTTTGGTCCTAACATCCATGAGATTTATGGACCTTCCATGTATCCACATAACGGAGGCATAATGCAATGTTGTAGGTGCCGTTGAAGTGAATCAGGAAGTTCTTGATTGCACAAGGAGGTCCATTTATGTGTCAGCAACTTGTACATGAACCTATTTTTCAGGCTCTTCATTTGAAATTCATCTTATTTCTGTTAACTATAGGAAACTAGAGTACTCAAAGTATTTCTTTAGTAATTGCTTGTCTTTCATCTGCATTATCTTTTAAAGAACTGAATAGTACATATTATAATAAGCATGTTAAATTTTCCCACAGCCTAGTCCAATAAAGAAGGAGCGTTCTCCAAGACCTCAGAGCTTTTGTCATTCTTCCAGTATTTCTCCTCAAGACAAAATGGCTCTTCCTGGTCTTAGCACTCCAAGGGACAAACAGAGACTTTCCTATGGAGCCTTTCCCAATCAGATTTTTGTCTCTGCAAGTGTAGACTCTGCAACTTCTCCAACAGCAGCAGATGCCCCTCCGCTTCCTCCTAGAAATGCTGGCAAAGGTATGATGTTAAACACTGTTGTGACACTTTATTGTGACCCTTGGTAATTAACTGGGTTTTTTCTTCACTTCCATGATCTTACTCCTGTGTTTGGCTTTTTGAAAAGATTATATCTGACAATGTTCATCATAATTGTTTGTAGAGACTTGATCTAAAAAATATGAAAGCAGAAAACTGCTAATAGCTTCAGAACTTGTAGCCAAACCTTCGTATAATGTATTTGGGTCTCTTTAGTCATGATGCAGCTGTATCTGTACTGAAGCCTAAATGCAATTGAACAGCATTTGAGCTAAAGTGTTAATTACTGCTTAGACCTGGGTGCATTATGAACCATATTCGTTAGGTTCCCCTGCCTTCAACATTCGTAAACCACAGACAGAGCCTGCTTGGTGTGGCTTATTGGCTCTGGAATATTTTTTTAATATTGGATTGCTTGGTAAAATTTTTCAACACTAGGTGAATACCTTTCTATTTCCTAGGATCTTTTAGCTCAATTTTATTCTCTAGAAAACTGAGCATTTTCCCAGAGGTTTCTGTAGCCTGAATATCATTGTACTGTATTTGTAATTTAATACAATAAATATGCATTTGTGTTTTAAGTAAGGATGCTGTTGTTATTGCTTTTATCCATCTATCCACAGTTTCTTTCAGCTCTGCGAAATATCCCATTTTCCTAGCATTTAAACCACACTATCAGTTCTTCTGCTAGGGAGCGTATCCATTATTTTTACTGCATGGGATGTGCTGGCGTGAGAATAGCAGGCCCTGATCTCAGCAACTCTGGTCCTTCTTCACACATGGAACATTTAGCAGCCTTTCATAAATGATCCTGATAGATTTAACTGTTTGAGACATACTGCTTAATTCTACAGCCCTGGTCAAGCTGTGGAATACAGTGATGACCTGGGCAGTTGATACAATAACTTCTGATTGCCCTCTCTGTTGTGTCGAGCATACACTCCAGAGCTGAAAGTGATCAAACAAAACAGGAGATGGCTTGAGTGCAGATGGGGGTGGGCAGTGCTATTAGCAGATACAATTGTACCCTGGTATGTTCCTACCTTCAGGCATATTTAGGGGCAGTGAGGCAGCAGAGAAATAGCATTTCACTGCTTTGTTCAATTTGCAATTTGCCCCCTGAAGAATTGTTTATGGTCATTTGGAGCCTGTTACATATTGGCCCTAAGGACATCCCAGGACAGGTCTAAGCATCCTGTCAGAGGCCCTCTGTAATATTTTTATTGTACATTTCTGTGAAAAAGTTTCCTGCATCTGTGAAAAATTAGACTCCATATTTATAGCAGTCAAAACAGGTAACCACATTCTGGTCCAGTTTTCTTGGATGAATTTCTGTTGGCGTTGCTCAGGGGCGTTGATAAGGTATTTGGATAGTTTGTACAATCACATCTGTATCCTTGCCCCTACTAGCTTATAAAAGCCAGCAAGGAGTTAAAAACCAACGGGACCGGAGAGGTGGTCTACATCTACTTAGGAGAGAGAGTTGTCCCCTGGGGCCTTGAAAGAGATAGTTGGTGAGGCCATTCTTGAAGAAATTCTCTCTGAACCCAGAAAAGCTTAGGCTGGTTGCAAATGTTCCTTTTGTGGGCAAGGTTCTTGAGCAGGTCATGGCCAACCAGCTCCACACCCTCTTGGATGAAATTATTACCTAGATCCATTTCAGTCAGGATTCAGGCCTGGTTTTGGCACAGAAACAACTTTGGTCACCCTATATGATGACCTGTGCTGAAAGAAAGGCATGGGGAATGTGACCCTGTTGATAACTCCTGGATCTCTTGGCAGCTTTTAATCCATTGACAGTATCCTTCTGGAAAGACTGTGTTGGAAATGGGGTTGCTACATTGCAATGATTCTGCTCCCACTTGGAGGACTGGCTTTGGAAATATTGTTCAATCCCATGGATTCCTCAGAGGTTTGTTCTGTCCCCCATGCTATTTGACAACCACTTGAAACCACTGAGTGAGATCAACCAGAATTTTGGATTGTGTTGCTTTCAGTATACTGATGACATACAGCCCTGTTTCTCATTTTCATTCCTGTCAGTAGAGGCTGTGAACGTACTAAACTGGTGCCTGACTGTGACAATGAACTGGATGAGGGCTCACGGAAGCTAGACTAGATAAGACTGAGATGCTGTTAGTCAGCAGTCCCTTTGAACAGTTGGAGGGTGTTCAACCTGTTCTGGATGAAGTTGTTCTTCCCTTGAAGGGGCAGGCTAATAGTTTGAGGGTTTTTCTTGGAACCGTCTTTGTCACTTGAGGCTCAGGTAGCCTTAGTGGCATGGAGTACCATCTTCCAGCTCTGGATGGTGGCTCAGCTATGCCTCTAAGTATACAGAGATACAGCCTGGATTCAGTAATATATGCTCTGGTGATCTCTGGTTAGTTTGCTATAATGCACTCTTCATGGGGCTGTCCTTGAAAACACTTCAGATGCTGTAATTTGTGCAACATGTGGCAGCCAGACTAATAACCAAGAGTAGTAGATCTGAACATATTACCAGTACTTGCATTAGCCACTTATATGTTTCTGAGGTTGATTCAAGGTTTCTAAACTCTAAAGCCTTTACACAGTTCGGTTCTGCAATACTTAATGGAGTGCTTATCCCAGCTGCAATCTGTCTGGATACGACAATCAACATCCAATGCCTTAGAGAAGGTCAGGGCAGCAACAAGGAGGAGAACCTTCTCCCAGCTTTGGAATGCTTTCTCCACTGAGGCCTGCCCAATGCCAACTTTGTCATCCTTTCAGTGTCAGGCTATGATGCCCCTCTCTGCCAAGGCCTTTAAAGACATGCAAGGATATTCAAGGGCTTAAGGATACTACTTGTCCCAAATATTTTATAGCTCTACCCTCTATCATATGTTGTTTTGGCTGGGGTTTTTTGTTTGTTGTTTCTTTGTTTTGGTTTTTTGTTTTGTTTCTATTTTGGAAATAAATAAATTGTTATTTCTCGCATAGTTTTATGAGCTGTTGTAAACAACTCAGACAGCTTCAGCTTTTGAGTGGTATAAAAATGAAATAACTAAACCTTGGCCATATTTTTATAACTGAAATACTCAAATGTCAAAAACACAAGATTAGACACAGATTTAGTCATGGAGTAGACCCACTGAAATAAGCAGAACTGACATTACTCATAATGGTTAAGTAGTTGAAGCACTGCCTGCTGTGTCTAAATATTAAACTCCAATTCCTTTGCAGCAGCTTCTTTCTGATTCTCTGTGTAACATGCACTGTTCCAATCAAAGTACTTGTATTTTCTGGAACAGCTAATACTGAAATGTGAATGTTGTTAATCCTACTAATGTTTGGAATGGCTTCTTGTTTTTCAGTCCTTTGTTAACCTTTATTGTCTACTATGGTCTAATTTTGAGTTCTTTGGTTTTAACCCATCCTTGTGTTTGTAAGAAGATGTTTGTTTGATTTTGCAGGTCCATCTGGCCCTCCTTCAACCCTCCCTTTAAGCACTCAAACCACTAGTGGCAGCTCCACTCTATCTAAGAAGAGGCCCCCTCCCCCACCCCCTGGACACAAAAGAACCCTCTCTGACCCACCAAGCCCACTACCTCATGGACCCCAGAATAAGGGCCAAATTCCTTGGGGTGAGTTTTGAAATACTAAATAAAGATAATTCTCAGAGTGGGAAATACATAAGTAATTGTGCGTGTTTTTCTAGGGTTTATACTGAGGTTAGTCATAATGACTCCATTCAGCCATCTCTCCAAACTCTGGCTAAGGAAGTTTGATTATGATTTGGTGGAATGTTTATATGAATAACACTGTTAGTCAGCGAACCAGAATCCAGAATTATGGTTTGAAGTTTGGGAATATGATTTTTGCTGCAGTTGGGCATGATGCCCGAATTGGCAGAGCATCACTTCACCTCCAGAGGTCCAACTTCCAGAAAAAAGAGTGCTGAGCAGATACAAGAAGTTCTAAATCAAGTTTTTCTTATACATTTGGATGCTGAAACTATAGTTCTAGTTCCTCATACAATTAGTGCAAACCATGGTTGGATGTGATACCTGATTTAAGAAAATGACTTCTAAGTACACATTTAAAATTTCAGCTGCTAGGTCTGGTCTTCTGTGTTATTTTTTCCTGGATCAGTACAAAGACTTCTACCTACATTTTTCCTGGTGCTTTCCCTAAACTTTTCTTCAGCTAAACAATTTGTCCCAGAGTGATATTTCCATACATTAAGTTTTCCAGGCAGGACTGTTCTTAAACACTTCCATTTTAGTTCTAAAAGTTGGTTGAACTTTAAAAGTTAAAAGTGGTGATACCTTTGGAAAATCCTCTATAATTTAAATTGGTGAAAAATATTTGTGTTTAGAATTTAGGAAAATAAGAGGGACTGTACAGCAGCTTTGAAAATAATTAAATGGGGATATTACTTTAAAGCAAATTGAAGAGTAGAATTCCAAAGCTATTAACAGCTTCATGTGGATGGGGATTTTTCTGTCAGCTTATACTTCAAAATTAAGCTGGCAATCAGCCATTACAGGTTCAAGAGTCAAATGTATAAAAGTAGACGAAACATGATAAGAAAAATATTTCTGTACACACAGGACTAGTGCATATGTAACAGCATCCTTTTGTTAAGCAACTCATGGGCTGCCTGTGGGAGAGAACACTTCCACTTAAAAATATATTCTTGAAAAATCCATGTGTTGTTAAGCTTGACATGCAAACCTGGATAGGTGGCTTGTTTGGGGCCTAAACGGCCCAGTGGTTAACCCAATAACAAATCATGTATTAGCCCTAAATGACCAGTCCAGGTTTCCATGTCATAGTCAGCAACCTACAGATGGCTCATAGGATGTTAATTAGAAGTGAAACTTCTGATTGATACACAGCAACCTTGTTTAAACATAGACTGTGGTACATGCAAACCAGGTCACTAAGCAGCAGGTGGGCATACAAAACTTCCTTATTGAGGCACAGAGATTACTGACTTGTTGCAGTAATACTGCTTATATGTTTTTGTATCCTGCTTTCTACCAAGGTAGAGAAGCTTATTTGTAGCAACAAATAATACAAAAGATAAAAACTAAAACAGATTCCGAGTCTATGGTAGAGCTGGCAACAGAACTGCAATATTTTGGGGTTGGGTTATTTTTCTGTCTGGCACAGCCATGTTTTGTGCTATGCTTTGTGTTTGTTGTTAGTGAGTCAACAGCTGTTGCATGACAAATGGAAACACCTGTGCTTAGTCTGGTTTTATTTACTGAGATTGTTTGTAGTTTGGTATATTGTGTTGCTTGCAATTTGTATCTTGGCCTTGCATCTCTGTTTTGGGTCACCTCTGAGTTAAGCAGCATTTTCAGAAAGCTGGCAACTGTATTGCAGTTACAACAAAACTGACACATGCATACATTTTGAAACTGTTCGCACGGGAATAAAACAGTCTGCTTGAGGGGAGGACTAAAGATTTGAAAACAAAACTAAAATCACATTTTCTTGAGTGCTGTGCTTTGAACTATTAGAATAGAGATAGGCATTCTGCAACCCTTGGGTTTCATGTAGCCTTTGGCCTATTTGAAAAGCCAATTTACAAGCTGTAAATTCAAAACTTTGCCAAGAACATTCTGTCCCTCCCCTGGCACCTCTTTGGGTGCAGTGGTATAGGCAGAGGGTGACAAAGAGAGTTGGGGAAGGAGGGGGAGCAGCCTACTTTCGGCTTTCACCCCACTACTGCCAGCATGTAGCCTCAAACAGAAAGGTTGAAATATGTTGAAAATGTTGGCAACTTTGCTGCTTTCTTGAATTAAATCCCATCTGATACGACTGATTAATTTCTGGTTTTGCTTTCTGTTATTTCTTTTCTGTTATTTGTTTGTCCATTTGTTTTTTACCTATTTTTGTCATTTGCACAGTCCTTGATATTTTCAGTTGTTTCTGGCATTATATATAAACATTGAAATCTACACTAAAGTTGCCTACTCTAGCACATTTTCTCTGGACTTGAATCGGGGAAGGTGGCAAACATGGAACAGGACCCTGGAATAGCTTGTGTAGGTGGCCAAATCCATAGTGGGCTCTCAACTTCCAGTTGAAATGACATTCATCCAGGCCTTTCGTTGCCTAGCATTTAATAATTTTATAACGTAGAAGAAAGGGGGGGGGGGGTTCCATGTTCCTCTGAGAAATGCAGCACAGAAGAGCTGAAAATTCCAAGACAATGACAAACCTTTTGACTCACAACATTGCCCCCTAGAGGAGCAGGCAAGGATATGAAAATTAAAATAAGCTGGATATAATTGGGGTATTGGAATGGGAGTTGATTCGTTCTTCACCCCTGTGTCTTTCTGATCCCAAACTTTCTGGGCTTTTCTTTGCTTTGGCTTTTCTCCTAAAGGTTGTCTTTGTTGCCAAATAGCCTCTGTTCTTCCTGCCATTTTTGATGCAGTCAGAGCATTTATAATGGCCTCGATCCTTCCATTCATTTTGACTAAGCTGGTCTACTCCTTCCCTTTCCGATGGTGGTTGTTGGCTTCTCAGATGAAGAGAGTGTTGGTTCAGGGAGAGTTCATACCTTCAGGAAACCTGAGGCAAGGGGACAGCTACAAGGAGCACAATTCTCATTGTATCATGTTACAACAATTATATAGGCTCATATAGGCATCTTCCTTGATAGAATCAGTGTTGCCATCTGAAGCCCAGCTTGCACAAAGGGTTGCATCTGGCATTGTACTAGAAGTGTGCTGGAGCAATGGGTCTTTCCCCCTTTCCCTTGGGCTGCCTGAAAATCTGCTCCGAGGTTTCTGGGGATTGCCCCTTCCTGGAACTTCTTTCTGACAGTGAAATGACACCTTTGGATAGAATGCAAAATATTTACATCTATGTTCTATGTGAGTTAGTCATTAAATATTTTAAGTGATTGACTTGAATTTTTAGGGCCCCATTTAATTAATCATAAGAAGTTGAGTGTCTTGCTATCAGTACATCTCCTGATACAAATAAATAACTCTTTCGGGGGCATATTGCATGCTTTGTAGTGAAAGAAATTGGCAGAATTAGAGGTTTTCACTAAAACAGTGAGAATTTTTAATAACCTCTGAATAGTCTCTTTCTCCAAGCATGAGGAGCCCCAGTAAGAAAGCAACTCAATCCCATTGACAAAGCATAAGCACACGAACAAATTAAGCACCCTGTGTGAGTTTAGCAACAGGAAGTGGAAAGCCCAGGCAGTCAACTCGGCTTTCTTTTAGTTAAGTAACTATAGATAAATGAATAAATAAAGCTATATATCCCCACCTTCTCCAGGTAAACAACTTAGCTTTCCAGATAAATAAACTCTAATAGCAGGAAAAAAACCTGGGGTGTGGAATTATTCAGTCTTTGAACTGAGTGTCCCATATACAGCTGTCTGCCAACTGTACAGGAGTCATGGGTGTGTGCTTGGCATACTGAGATTCTGGCTTTCATAGCACAGGTTTGTTCCTTTGAAGCCAGTGCTGCTGACCTGGAGAAGCTAAATAAGGTGAATAGGTTGGTGATGAGATCAGAATGTTCAGGGTGATCTTGTTGAGATGGAGAAGGAAAAAAATGGCAGAACTGTAATAATGACTGGCTTTAGTTATCCCCGTGTCACCTGAATAGAAACATGTATGTTCCCATATGGTGGATACATGTATGTTCCTGTTTGCTATGATCGTACTTCCCCTATAAAAAAATCCATGAAGTAATCATAATAAAAATACAGTTCTTGTAACTGTACCTAAAAAGTATACTTTCGAGTTGGAAAAAGTACCAAAAGCATAATTAAAATGATCATGGGGCTGAAGGAACTCCTCCATGAAGAAAGGTTGCAACAACTAGGATTTTTTAGCTAAGAAAAGGCAAGTAAGGGCAGACGAGATAGAGCTGTTCAACATTAGGCCTTTTGTGTAGAAAGTGAATAGGGAGACATTTTTTCTTCCTCACTCAAAATACTAGACCCAATGGGATCATCCCAGAAGGCTAATTGGTGACAGATTTGGGACTGCAAAAGGAAGTACTACCTCATGCAGCATGTAGTCAAACTATGGAATTCACTTGCACAAAATGTGGAGATTGCTACCAATCTGAATGGCTTTAAAAGTGTGATAGACAAATCAGAGGAGAAGACTATGAGGGGCTGCTGGTCCTGATAACTATATGCTACCTCCAGGATCAAAAGTACTATGCTTTATATTGACCAGAATTTGGGCAGCAGGGTGCTGTGGATTTTTGGTGGCCAGCTCCTTATAGAATTCTGGACTAGTTGGACTCTTGTGCTTTAGCCTGTACATACCTGTACAATGTGACCGTGGCTTGCTGTGCTTTAGCCCTTCTGAAGCCTGTGCAATGTGACTAGTGCTTCATGGAGGTACAATTCAAGAATATTCTGCTTCATGGATCAATTTTGTGAACTATTTGAAATCATTAGTTCAGAGAAACCTAGAGAAATAGTGTTCCTTACATTGATGAAATTGTGGCAAAATATAAAAAAGGTTTTAATTGTTGTACAACTTTCTTCATAGCACAAACACTAGTACAAAACTTTCTTCATATCCAATCCACAAACACAGATGTGCATGCATGCACATTTCATGTATGATGAACACTGATGTAGTCAATAGAATTGTGTAGACCCAGTGTAATTTGTAAGTAATGGAATTACTGTTTCATTTTAGACATCCATTACCACCAGGCTAATTTTAATTGCTGAAACTATCATTTCATGGGAAGTTATATTGTAAATTATTGGTGCTGTCTCAGACCTTAGATTTTACATGTGTTTAAAATGTAGGTACAAATCCCTGTAGGTGTTAGTAGGAAAATCACCTTTTATCTCAGTTAGGGTCTGTCTGTTCATTTTAAATTGAAAAAAAATAGCAGTGTCTAATATTTTTTAATCTTTAGGTAATGACTTGGGTCCACCAGCTACAAAGACTGCAAACAAGTTTGAGGGGATGTCTCAACAATCAGGGTAGGCCTTTTAATACCTTTTTAAAGTCACTGTAAATATCCTAGTCATGCAAGCCTAGTAATACAGATGTGGCTAGACCACAAGAAAGCAATTTCTTCATATTGTAGTAGAACTTAGCTGCTTTGATAGCACCGCCATTCTTTTGCTTTTCTAGAGACAAGGACAGGGTGTGTAGTACAAAGCCCAGTGGCTGTATCCGCATTCTCCTTCCTGTCTGTTATATGATGAAATCCCCCATGAGGGGAAGGGGTACGGGACTTATTTAATTGTTGCTTATATTGAAAGCACACAAAACAAATGTATATGAACTAAATAGACCTCATAACTGTTATGTTAATATATTTGTACTCAATTTAAAAAATACTGCTTATTTACTGATATTAGTTTTATTCTGCCAGGATACAACCAATTATTTTTGTGGAATACTGGCAGAGTTGAACCACTATATGCAGATAAGCAGCATTTATTTGATTTAGTAACAATCTGAACATTTATAGTCTGTTCTGTGAAAAATGTTTATTCTGGTAATATTGATGTCTGGACTCTAAATTCCATTTGGATCTTTCATTCTACAATTCTAACCTCTTGTGTGTTTATACATCAGCACCGGGACTGCTAAAACTGCACTGGGCCCAAGAGTTCTTCCAAAACTACCTCAAAAAGGTAAGGGTTATTTAAAATGTACATGTGAACCAAGCTGCTTTAAACTGAATCAGGTCATTGGACCATTAAGCCTAGAATTATCTAATGTGAACTGACAGAACTGTTGGATTCACTCAACATGACAATTAACCCTGTATGTATACCATGTTTCACAGTTTAGCATGATTTACTCAACAGATGATCAAATGGTTTCTCGGTTATCATGGTTTCCACCCTCCCTACTCACAGCTCACATGCACTGTTGACATGTGAACCTGAAATTTATCCCAAGCTGCATCACTCCATGACTATGTCACCCTCCTTTCCTCATTGGTCTGCCCATGGAGGCTGGATGGCTGGAGTGGCTCCTATGGTTGCCAGTCTTTCCAGGGGAATCTGTGGTAGTTGCATACCAGGAATGTGGAAACCATAATCCTGGGTTCAAACAGCATAACAGGCCATGGTGGTACAGAGCAATCATATCGTGGTTTAAAGATCAGACTTAACCATGGTGAAATGTTATGACTGAGTTCAGACTACACAACAGACCAACAAAGGTGAACACACACATCATGGCTTGTTGTGTTGTCTGAACACCAATTGATTTGAAAACTCAGGCACAGACTTTTCCAAACCCAGTATTTCTCTCCTACCCTAATGGACTTGCCTAATCTTGAGGTCCTTTGTTCAAGTTAAGATGCTTCAATGCTGGGGAGAGGTATGAACCAGGAATGTGGTTGCAAAAGTACTGTCCAGTGTTGTACGTGTCTCTTTATCTGGAAGACTGAATGAGAAAGCCGTATGTAGGCATTTCTCTTTCCTTGCATTAAATAGGACTGTGTTTTAGAGGCTGAATGCATATGATGTTTCCAGCTGGTCACCAGTCAGGGCACATACCTGGAATAGCCAAACAGTGGCATCAGATGTAAGCGGAACACACAGAATGGGAAGGAAAAGTGGGTGGGGTTTTTTTCTTAGAGAAGGATGGGGAAACAGAGGTTTATCTGAAATTCATCTCATTGTGTTTACTTTCTATTTCAGTGGCACTAAGAAAAATAGAAACCATTCATCTCCCTTCAGTAGATAAATCCAGTCAACATTCTGAAATCTTTCAGAAATCGTCTTCGCTTTCTATTGATCTGCCACAGAAACCACAGCCTGGGGATTTACCCCCAAAGCCTCAGCCTCTGGAACTATCCCAGAAACCTCAGATTGGAGATTTACCCCCAAAGCCAGGAGAATTACCCCCAAAGCCTCAATTAGGAGATCTGCCACCAAAACCACAACTTGCGGACTTACCTCCAAAACCACAAATGAAGGACCTTCCCCCAAAGCCTCAGCTGGGAGATTCTTTGGTTAAAACGCCAGCTGGAGAAGTATCGTCAAAGCCTCAGCCCTCAGAGGCAAATCAAAAATCTCACTCCGTGGATCTTTCCCCAAAGGTTCATTCTAAAGAGACCATCCAAAAACAATCATCTGAAGATTCCAATGATGTCACCCATGCGTTGCCAGAGACCCCAGTGCCACTTCCTAGAAAAATCAACATGGTAAGTAGACTTTTTCTCTTGCCACATTGCAGCAGGAATGTATTTCCGCTGTCAAGCTACTGTGGGGTTTTTAAAGTCTAATTGTGTTACATGAACCAAAAAATCCTAAGGAGAATTGGATGTTTGTGACGAAGATGCTTGGAGAGAACAGTTTTTTTGGTGAATTTTGTCCCAGATGTTGATATAAATGTTCTACTGTGCCTGGTGGTGGTGGTGGTGGTGGTGGTGGTGATGGTGAAACTACCTATGCTACTATCACTAAATATCTGTTGAAACTATACTTTAATATACATTTAATATTTCCAATTATTAATGCTAAAATGTGCATTTTTGTTAGCGGTTTTGATTAAGAGGTGAATAACTGTTCCCCCCTCCCCGAACTCTGAGATATTTAACTCAACTAGCTTGAGTGCAGAGAACTGAAGGTTCTCACCTATTGGCAGGAGACAAGGAAGGACACTGAGAGGTTGCTCCCAGGATGAACATCCTGTACAGGGGAAGGGCAACCCTGGCCTCATCCAGCAGTGGAACACAGTGGGCCAGTGAGGAGTATTTGCATTGAGTTTGCTTTAATCCTCCATCCTTGCAAGAGCCTACCTTCCTTAATGGCAGCTCACAGCTGCCCTGAAACATGAAGTGCAGCCCACTGCAGCCTTATTTGTCCCACCCATTGAGAGACTGCACTGCCTGTTTTCCAGGAGAATATATTGGCAACAGGGAGGCCAATATGGCCACATCCATCCACCAGAAGAGGAGCTGATGCTGTAGTGCCTGCTTTCCTCCTTCCTCCTTGTAAAATGCAAGATTTTAGAAGCTGTGAAATGTGCTGGTGCCACTCTATAAGACTCTGGTGCACCCACAACTGGAGTACTGTGTCCATTTCTGGGCTTCACATTACAAGAGGGACATAGCAAGGTTAGAAGCAGTTCAGTGCAGGATCACAGGGATGATAGCTGGATTGGTGGCAGGGATGCCATATGAAATGAGATTGCGAGAACTGGACTTTTCAGTTTGGAGGAGACTCCAAGCAACTTGCAGGTATGTTAAGGGGTATCACAAGGTAGAGGGTTGTGACCTGTTCTCCCCTATGGTGGAAGGAAGGACAAGATCCAGGGGGCAAAGCTAAAGGAACCAGGCTTTAGGTTGGATGTCAGGAAGTGCTTCTAGGCAGTTAGGACCCCTAGGATATGGAATGGAGATGGTGGAGACCCCATCCATGAGGCCACTCAAGGAAAATTTGGACAACCACATGTTGGGGATTACATGAACAGAGCTGGCTTATGCTGGGAGTCAGACTAGATGGCTCAGAAGGCCCTTATGATACTTGAAACAGGGTTTATTTTAGGTACACATATAATTCAGTACTCACTGGATTTATCTTACCCACTAAAAATTACAGTTATAGAATTATTTTCTGTCTTCTAATGTTTTTTTTATTTTTGAAGGGCAAGAACAAAATCAGAAGAGTGAAGACGATCTATGATTGCCAGGCAGATAATGACGATGAGCTTACATTTGTTGAAGGTGAAGTTATTATTGTAACAGGTGAAGAGGACCAAGAGTGGTGGGTATGTATCTTTTGTGGGGTGGGGGAATCAATCACACAACAGTTCAAACATTGCATAACACTTTATTTCACAGCAAAGCAATAGTTTTCACATACATAATATTATAAATTGTATTCTAGAGAACTTGAGTTAGCATGTGGTTTAAACACACTGTAACAAATGAAATTAATTGAAATCTTCGTATACTTGCCAGTCTATCATTTAAGCATCAAATGCAGCTCTGTTTTAATCCATGTACATTTTGCCATTGGAGCAGGATATGCATTCAAATGCCTTGATTCTAGGTCACTTGTGTAAGACAAAAGGAGCATTTACACAGCATCACAAGCCCTGTGCTGCCTTGGTGCAGCAGAACACTGCATCAGAGCAGCTGCTAAAGACTGTGTTGCAGTGTGCAAAGTCTTGCCCAAAAAGAGAGCAATGCTAGATCAAACAAAAACACTATCCTATCATCACAGCTGAAGTCTCTTGGTATGATAACAAGATAGGAATATTTAGGCCAAACTCCAAAGAACATTAGTAGTTTTGCATAGTCCATGTGCATGTATTCCTAGAACAGAAATGTCATATGTGAAGTGCTTTCTGAAAGTTTCAAGAAGCTACTACCATGATATATATCTGTTGCTCAGAGGAAAATGCTCCTCTGTATTTTCAATTGGTTGCCAGGAAGTACTTCCCGGGGACAGTCAGGACCCCGAGGGTGTGGAATGGGCTTCCAGGCGAGGTGGTTGATGCCCCATCAGTGAGGGTGTTCAAGGATAGGCTGGACGTGCACATGGTAGGCATGTCATGAACAGAGCCGGCTGGAGCCGGGGGTCAGACTAGATGGCCTGGGAGGCCGCTTCTGACTCGCTTTGCTTCTCTGTTTCTATGTATTTGTGCAAGTCTTTGGCATGCCTAAAATAATACTTTGTATCCCAAGTGAAGGCAAGCCCTACTCTGGAGCAGGTACAGCCTTGCACTCTTCCCACTCCCTCTTTTTAAAAGAACTTAATGAACAAATAAATAAGCACCTTTTCATAACCTGCTTTTTAATATATATATACACACACACACACACACACATACAGTGGTACCTGGCTCACGAACTTTATCTGTTCCAGGACTCTGGTTGTGACCCAAATTGGTCGTGAGCCAAGTTAAATTTCCCCATAAGGTTCAATGTAAATAAGGTTAATCCGTTCTGTAACCATTTTTTAAATCAGAAAAATGTGAATCAAAGTGACAACAAAGATTGCATCCCTCTCCCCCACACACACACCCCAAGCATAAGCGCTGCCATCTCTCCACCCCTCCCCCAGCACGACCAAGATCGCGCCCGTCATCCCGGCATGTTGGGGGGGGGGGAGAGGCGTGATTGTGGGCACACTGAGGGAGGGAGAGATGGGCGCAATCGTGCTGGTTGAGGGGGGGATGGCCAAGATTGCGCCCGTCTTTCCTGCAGGAGCGCGCCTGTGATCACGCATGCCTTCCCTGCATGAAAGCAACTGTGATCGTGGACACCTCCCCACCCCACCCCTGAGTGGGGACATGGGCATGATCACAGTTCTGTTTGTGCAGGGAAGACGTGTGTGATCGTGGATGTGCTGCTGCAGGAAAGACGGGCACAGCCCAGCCCAGCACAGCACAGCCGCGCGGGAGATGGCTGAGATTGCACCCGTCTTTCCTGCAGGAGCGCGCCTGTGATCACGCATGCCTTCCCTGCGCGAAAGCAGCTGCGTTCGTGCCCATCTCCCCACTCAGGGGTGGGGGGGTGGGGAGATGGCTGCGATCTTGGTTGCCACCTAATGTGGACTTCGTGATCCAAGTCAAAATTTTAATGAAATTTTTGTTTGTGACCTGATTTGTTCATGAACCAAGGGGTTTGTGAGCCGAGGTTCGTGTGTGTGTGTGTGTGTGTGTGTAAGAGAGAGAGAGAGAGAATAAAAACACACTTTAAAACATTTCAAAGTTGTTGGACTGTTGACATGTCTGTGTTATTTGCACTCCAGTAATATCCTGCCCACTAGCTAATAGATTCCCACAAAAGCTATATACACATCTGTGGAAGCCACTTTTTCACTCCCCTGAGAGGAGGGACTGGATGTAACTGGAAGTGTAAGACAGCACTAGAAGCAACTGGATAAGAGGTAATAGCACTTTGTGTACGGACGTGGGGAGCTGCCCTGTGCTGAGACAAAATTAGGCCATCCAGCGCAGCCTTCTCTGCACCACAGTCGGGGAACCTGTTTTCTCTCAAGGGCCTCACGGCCTCCAGGATACATACTGCATGCCAGCCGTACCCTCCTCCTTCTTTTGCGCTTGGGCCAGCCCTCACGCAGGCTGCCCGGGAGGGGCACTCTTACCAAGGGTCCAGCCTGATGGTTTGCAGGGGGCTTTTGGAATCAGGCCAAGATCTGCATGCAGCCCTTCCTTGAACTGCATTGACCAGCAGTGGCTCCGCAGGGTGTTGGACAGGAATATTCCCTCCTATTATACAGAGATAATGGGATGAAACCTGGAACCTGCAGGTAACGTGTCTGCTCTGGCAATATGGTATAGCCCTTGCCCATTGCTGTGGCGCCCCATTTATGGAATGCGCTCCCCAGAGAGGCTCGCCTGGCGCCGTCGTTATTTGCTTTTCGGCGCCAGGCGAAGACCTTTTTATTTAGACAATATTTTAATAGTTAATTTTAGGGTTAATTTATGTTTAATTTATGTTCTTGGTTTATTTTTGTTTATTAATTTAAATTCGTTATTTATATTTTTGTTGTATGGTTTTATCTGATAACCTGAGATGGGCCAGTTTTTTAAATATGGTATATGTTTTTAATAATATATTTGTTTGATATTGTGAGCCGCCCCGAGGCTGCTGCGAGGGGCGGCATATAAATATTTAAATAAATATAAATAAATAAACAAACAAACAAACAAACTGCAAGAGGTGCTCTACAGTATCTCTTCCACCATTCTTGAGTGGGTTGCACCTGTATTCATCTTCAGGAAAGGATAATGGTACTCGTAAAAAGGAAAAAGCATATGATTAGTGTGCAAGTAAGTAGAGTTTGCCAACATCTAACTGAGGAAGTTTAGTATTTTGAAACACTTGATATTTGGAAGTGTATTAAATATTTTCTATTTGACTACTAGCTCTGCCTTCAGCATAAAACATGTCTGAGCCAGGTGGGAGTGCTTGAAATCACTTGCTCATGGTTTAAGTTTGAGGTGAAAACCTGTTCTGCAGCAATACTTCTGTATTCTCCTTGAATGCATGTGGCAGGCCTAGAGCCCTGAATATTTGAGACTGCTAGTATTAATCTATGAATGATGCCACATATTATATAACTTGTATAAATGTGTCTCTCTTTTAGCTTAAGGTCATAACCTAATGTGGGTGTTTGTGGTTAACTGTGTGGAGGTATCCAAAGTTTAAATTGCTTCATTATATAAGTAGGTGAGTTTGAGGCATAAAAGTTTGAGGCATAAAAGTTTGAGGCGAGCCAGAAAATGATTGCATTGCAGAAGCACCTGAAAGCTTTGCAGGGCTATTGGGCACAGTAGTGTGCACTGCAAGACTGATCTCGCTCACACAACCATTCTGTTTTTCCTTGCAGATCGGCCACATTGAAGGAAAGCCAGAGAGGAAAGGGGTTTTTCCAGTATCCTTCGTCCACATTTTGTCAGATTAAGTCAAATCAGAAACTTGAGCATTGCACATCTTTCCTGTAAGAGGGGCTTTTAGCGCGAGGCAAACAGCTGCTGCATCCCTGTAATTCTGTGCACAATTGTGGATGTATATGTATATATAACGGCTGTTAACCGAACAAGAACTTGTCGCTCACCATATGAGGTGACTTATACTTGCATTGTAAATAGAAGGTGTTACTCTGCCTTTGCCAGTATTATGGTAGCCTTGGGACCTGGCACGCCTTACTGGGTTTGCTCAAGCCATCCTTGGCATCAAAGCACTTACATTTCTTCGTCTGTGTGTATGAACTACCAGCTCTCTAAATATGGTTGGTCTCATTCAGTCCTGTTTAACTGTACAGAAGTTACCATTCCTAATAAATCAGTATTCTTAAAATAGACAACTAGTGGAAAATTAGATTCAGTTTTCAAAACAAACTGCTTTGGCTCATTTACAGCCAGTTTACAGCTACAAATGTACACAATTTACAGCTTGTGAAATCCACTTCCTTGGTATTTGTTCAGAAACAGTGTTCAATGTACACATCAAATGAAAGAAATATTCACTGATGCTACAGATAACTAGTAGTAATTTATGGTGTGTGAACAGCATTTCATGTTCGTATTACGTATTAGCAGTTTTTCCCAGTGATATTTCCCTCACTTCAGACCATCTAAAAGTCTTCAATAAAAACATATCTGATGAATGAACGCATATGGGACTTTTGACTGGAGGTTTCCTTTCACTGAAACAGGTACTCATATAAAAAATAGTCAATTCCCATCTGCATGCATTCAGATTCTGCCTTAGCAACTCTAATTATGCAGATAAGCTAAGGACAGCTATCAGCCCTTTGAACGTTTTTAAACCATGCAAACTTGTGATTGATCCATTTACCATGAGTATTTGTTTGCTAACTAATTGAATTATCTAGAAAATAACTGCACTGTTGAGGATTTGAATGTCCAGTCCACGGGAGGCAATTAAGTCAGTGTTATTTTGTATTATTACCTGGAAGAATTAAAAACTGTTAAAATGGTTATGGAAATAAGTGAAAAATAATCTTTTCCTGCAGTTTCTCAGCTGCTAATTAGTGAAACCAGACAGCAATATCTAGAATTACATTTGCTTTTATTGAACATTAATTATAGCTCATGCTGGAATTCTGAAAATCCACCAACAGTCACAGAACAACAAAGTTAATACCTTAGGAAGGGTGTGTTTTAACTGGTGGTTAAACCACCACTGCATTCATTCTTAGTTCTAATGAGTTAATTTCCATTTGTGATGGAATAACTATGTTATTACTGAACATTCTCACGATTATACAAAAACTGGAATGTTCTTGTTCTGCTGATGATCAAGTGAATCTTCACTCTGTGACCCCATGTGCTTTGTAGGTTTTCCTGCCAATAATAGCCTCAAGAGGTTGCTTGGGCAATAACACAAGTTTCTTTCCACTTGTGACTCCATGTCAAAACATTGCATTTCACAAAAGCACAGGTTCATTTGAATCACTCTGGATGTTTTACAACCCTGTACTCAGTGAATATTTATTTTTATTTAAATGGTTAACATACAAAACATAGTCAAAGAAATCTTGCATGAAGAAAAGCAAAGTATTTATCAGCTATTATTGGAAAGTGGTTTTTAAACAATTGCTTCATCTGTCTCATATGTTTTGTTTAAAATACAAGCATACAAAGGAGTGAGATTAGCTCTGCTGTATTGACCAATTACAGTGTTTTCAGACTCATGCTATTTATATGAAATCTAGAACAAGAATCACTTGGCATTCCACACCGGTCATCAGTGCAATGCTCTTCAGATGCGTTAAAGAACAAAACTGATCTTTTTGTCGGGTATATTTTGAAATTATCTCAAAATCCAAAACCGGTTTGAAAAAGGAAAAGCAAACTGTTTAAAGAAGATCCAGATGTGTAAAATGATGTAGAGTCAAATGTCTATTATTTTGTATGCATTTTGAAGTAGTATAATATGATTTTTTTAAAAAAATAAAATGAGTTCCATCAGGAACAAGAGTTGACTATTCTGGATGATTTGAGAGTCCATAGGAGAACTGAATTACAATGTATGATCTTATAGGCTGAGTTTAAGTACAGTATTGTTGTTAAACTCAGAGCCACTATTCTGCAATTTTGTACATGACATATTGGGAAGTCTGCTTAGTTTGGGGATTCCCCCCAGAAGAGGAAATCACGTTCTGCGAGCGGTGTTATTTTACTGTTGAACAACAATTGCTATTTATTTTTTTATGGCACAGAGCATCAACATGTGTAGAAAGCAGATCTGGTAGTGCCACTAGTTGGAAACTGAAGTCGTATTTGAATGTTAGAATCATCATACATCAGCACACTCGTCTCATCATGTGTTTAATGTGACACTTTGAGTACTGTATGTGTTAATTTCTACTTTTTTAATATTTAAAATTGCTTTTAAATAAATGTATTCAGTTGATCCCAGACATCTGAATGGCATTTTATCCAGTACAGCTTGCTGCAGGAGGAAAACGTTACATATCATTCATACATTATGTGTTCTCCAGCATCCATCTTCAATGGATTAAAAAGTTCTCCAGCCTTCAGAGGAGCATCTTAATTTATTCCAGTATTCAGCAAGGGACAGGCGCAGAACGGAGGAGTCCTGTTCGTTCTTTGCCTGCAATTAATGTGCATGCACGGCAGGCAGGTGAAGAGGCAAGTGAGACCAGAGTGCACTGAAGTCCTCTTGTAGCTTCGTTTAAAACAGTGTCAGTGGCTTACGAATTGTCAAGTAACACAACCACTTTCTGGTCCTTACGAGGTTGTGTGGCCTGAGCTTCTATTCAGTTTCTGTGCTTGTAAGTACATAAAAAGCATTGCCCAAGAAGCTGGTGCAAAATAGCAGTTTATTCACGCAGCTGTTTTGCACATACGCTGATCATGCAAAATTGGACTACAAAACCCAGTTCAAGTCCAGGTGTACCTTTGCTGCAGCTATTACGCTGAAAGGGCCTGCCTCTGGGGAAGCAGAAGCTTTGGAGGGATGGCTTGGCTACCGCCTATCACGGGTCCCCAAGTGTGGCAGAACCGGGCTGTACCCTCTAGCTGGGGATGTACTAGTTCTGTCTTGTGGTCCAACTACCTTTAGAATATGTTGCAGGTGTTGCCCATTTATGGATAAAAATAACCCCTCTCTTGAGACTCTAAGCCCAACTCGTGTTCTAAATCAAATATTTCACTGGTTAAGTCAAATTATGCAGAAAGTGAACATTAGCTTGTAATCAATCCATTTGAATTACAAAATCCAAAGGTATTAAAAGGAGGGGTCATTTATTCTAGCATTGTAAGCTTACTAGCTCATAAATAAGCCTGAGATTAGTTTAACATTTTGAAGTTTTTATATTTTTTAGTGTGGGGGCAGTCAAAGAAATGGAATATTAGACACTTCACACCTAAGACAGACAAAGCGCAGGCTCACATAAGAGTAACCACAGAAAGCCTCAGTCCCACAGGCTTCCATTCTGAAAGATAAGAGAGAAGCAAACTCAGGCAAGAGTTCTTTCAGTGCTGAAGGCCAACTTAAATGGAAACTGAAGAAGCAGCGTAATGAAGGTGGTACCACAGCAGAGCTGACATGACTACAAATCAACTCCACCTCCCACTGCTGTTGCCTGATACTTTGTTATATAGATCCCAATTTTTTGGAGCAGCTGTTAGGATCCTGTCTTGGAGACAGGTGAAGAATGGGCCGAAGAGGACACTTCTAGACAAGCGACAACCCTCCACTTGCATGTTGTAAGCTACCCAATGAGCTTAAAAGGAACTAGGGCACTTCCAAGGAAATTCTGCTGGGAGTCAGAACTGATGTTAGCACTTAATGGAATTCTTCCCTTTTCCAGACTACAATTCCCAGGATTCTTGGTTTTCAGATTGTGCTGTTGATACGGCTTCCTGTGCCCTCATGGGTTAGGTTGCCAGTAAAGACAAACTGGAATTTTCATTATAGTAGTTTTAATGGTGCCACTCTAGAGTGCTGGCCAGTGACATAAAACATGCAGAATCATTTACTCTGATGGCTGACCATAGCAAAAGCTTCCAAATGTATGCAAAGAGGTGAAAAAGACATGCAACAGCATCATTTTTGATCAGGTGTGCCATAAGGATACATTCACACCTACCAGGATGCAATTCTGTATTGCTGTCAGCTTGGATATATGAGTATATACAACCCTCCACTCTCTGGACCTCAACGTTACTAAGCCATTTCCTCACACCTGACACGTTGGCTACTCATTAGCTTGTCATTGGAAGAACTGTGTTCTCTCTAGTCCAGACAGACACTGGTTGACATGCTTAGGAAGAAATGCTGATACTATGTATGGCCTTGACTAACTGGATCCATTGGGTGTATCTTGATGGCCCCACTGATAACTGATCCCCATGTTATAAATCAGCAGCAGCGTATGCTCCCAGATCTGTCTTTTCTTGGATACCCCAGCCTCAAATTCCTCAGACAGCTAAAACCATCAACACAACTAAGAAATATCAGATAACCAGTAGTCAAGAACAGATTGTTCCCCCATGTTTTATCACTTTCTCCAAACAACAGCAGTGGCGACAAGCAAAAACTCTGGTAGAGGAAGAAGCAATATTGGTTTTTGCCAAGGCATCCTAAGGGACAAGTTTCAAAACTTTAATACTGAGAACAGAAATGTCTATAGTTGTCTTGCGAAGATGGTAGCTTGGAACCCAGCTACCAAACTCACATTCTTGTTACCTAAAGTCAAGTCATCTCCACCTTACTGCAGCCCTAAGAATGAGCACCCTTCATAATGTCCTCTCCTTGACAGCCCTGCTCAGCTCTTGTAAACTCAATGCTGTGGCCACCTTGATGGAATCAATGCATCTCGTAGTTGGTCCTCTTCTGTATTCAACTTCCCTAGCATAATTGTCTTCTCATGATGAACCTGAAAAACACACGTAGATACATAGAGATATAATGGCAATCAACAGTGTTCGATTTCTGAAATAGAGATTTCTCAATGCGCAGTCTTGGGCCTGTCACACTCTACTCTCATCAGAAAGATGAGATGATATCAACCAAGGCCTCATGAAATAAGCTACGCAACTAGACACCACGTTGAGTTCAGAACTGCTGGCTAATGAAGCAAATATAGTCATGCAAGCCCAGATGCATCCATCTCACAGAAGCGAAACTATCAGCTACATCCAGAGCACATCTGTAAAGTGCCCACCAGCATGTGCTTCTTTTACAAAGTCCCAGTACACAGAAACATCATTATTAGGCAAAGTAAAATGTTAATCAAGTCATCTCATTCAAGCTTAAGCTTTCCCAAGATCCAGGCAGAGAGAGAGAGAGAGAGAGAGAGAGGGAGGGAGAGAGGGAGAGGGAGAAGAATGAAGGTGCGCCAGGTCTTAACGCACGGGCCTGATGAGCACTTGCCCGTGGGCCCCATACTAATCTGTGCATGATAAACCTTGCAAAATTGGAAAACTTCCAAAATTAACAGCAGTTGTAGTACACTGCTTTGCCCGGGGCCCATAATGCTGTTAAGACGGCCCTGGTGAGCGCACGGCATTTTTCAACAACTGTTGAGTAAACATCATTGTCCCCTCCTCAGATTTTTTCCTGGTCCATCACTCTGTGCAGTACTACATAGCTGGATCCAACCACCCCTTAAATTTCCCTGCAAGGCATTCTGGGAAAGGTGCCTAAATTAAGGTGCACGTCCTGCTACGACAGCCTGAGAAACCCCACCGGGGTTAACCAACGATAGAAAAGGTTTTCCAAAGGATGCATTGTTCAGCTTCGCCTCAGGCGGCCCAGCCCACATCTACCAGCATTGTTCCCACCTGCTGGAGCTCCTCTTGCCCTTGGTGCCAGTACAGCTCCTGGGCAAAGTGGAGAGCACACGAGCAAACAACATGCGCAAGGGATTGGCGGCAAATTAGGGATGGGGGTTTGCACTGAATGACCATTTACCTGATTTTGTACTTTTGGAATATGCAAAGCAGAACTTCATTGTGCTTTGAAATTCACACATCTCCATATTTTGCCATGGATTTCTTCATCCAAAAAAAGGCTTACACAAATGTGCACACTAGCAAAAGTCACATTCAAGTCCACATTGTGTTAGGAAAATGCACATACTAGGAGAAACAGACACCAAACATGCTGACAAATGTATATGCACACTTGTATAAAGATGGGAAAAATGAGAAACGGAGAAGCCAGCATGGACTGAGTTGCACGCCCCAGAAGACCACCTCCTTTGATGGCAATCCGCCTGTTCCTTACGATCAGCTGACGCATCTCTCTAGCGGGTGTCACTGTCATCCAGAGCAAAGTAGCGCACATCATGCTCTTCTGCGGAGGTGCCCTTTCCATAGTACTCCCAGGTGTTCCTCCTCTATTTCGGGCATGCTGGCAGCTGAAAGCGCCCTTCTTGAGCCAGCTTTTGTTTTCTGCTGTTGTTTTAAGTGAACTGATGGTTAGTTGTGGCATTTCTGCTTCCTGGTTCTGCTTTTAGTCTGGTCGTTGTATTTTTATGATAGATTATTGTGATACTGATGCTGGTTTTTCATTGTGTAAGCTGCTCTGAGTGAGTCCAGTTCGGCGGGGAAGGGGCTTTTGCGTACTATCATTATTACAGTACTTTATTTAAAGTGAGAGGAAACCTCGCCTGATGCACTTTTCTCTTGGTTGCTCTTTTGCATTCGGCAATAATGAGAATCGGGGTCAGAGGAAGCATGGGTGCTGGCAAAGAGGCAGGGGAGATTTCTACTTATTTATATTTATTTTATTTATTAAAACATTTATATGCCGCCCCATCGCAACCAAGCCTCGGGGCGGCTTACAACATATTAAAATACAACAAAACATTTAACCTTACTATTTATCCCTCCCCCCGCAGTGCATCTCGGCAAACTTAAAATACACCCAACTTAAATACAAAACATGAACAATAAACCAAATAAGTTAAATAAATAAACACGTTTTACCTATAAACAAATACAACCCTAATTAAACAATACACAAATACATACATACATAATAATAAACTATAAACCAAATAGACAAACTAACAATTAAAATACGATTTGAATAAAAAGGTCTTCGCCTGGTGCCAAAAAACAAATAACAACAGCACCAGGTGAACCTCTCCAGGGAGCGCATTCCATAATTGGGGCGCCACCGCTGAGAAAGCCCACCTCCAGATACTCACCCACTTAATCTCCCTCACTGAGGGTTCCCGGAGGAGGGCCGCTGTTGCAGATCTCAGAGGGCGGGAGGGCGTGTAAGGGCGTACATGGCGTCCTTCAAGGCAGCTTACATCTTGCCCAGAGATCCTCCAAAACCTGGCACAGAAACAGGGCAAGGTGAGCAATAGTTTTACACACAGGAAGTAGCAGTGGCCATGTGTCCTGAAGACCTGACATAGGAAGAAATTTCCACAGCTGCCGTCGCTCTAGCCTGCTACACCAGGACGTGGCAAGATACACCCACCCAGAATAGTATTAAGGGGCCAGGAATCTGTTCTTGCCATCTGGCCATCTCAGACGGGGCTTAGTCTCTGCTGGAGGCCTGTGTCACCACCACCTCTAAGCAGGAGAAGGGCAGAGGCTAATCCAGCACATGCCCAAAATTTATTAAGCAATACATTCTGTTGACACTGGAGGTGACTGAAATGCACAACAAACATATGAGCACCACACTCTTTTCAGGCACAAACAAAAGTTCCTATGTTTAACTGTGACAATAAACTAAGGTGAGAATCTCACACACAGTTAATCCAATGTGAAATGCACAAAGCCACAGGAATAAAGGCCATGAGCCTGAAGAGCCAGGAACTTGGTAAGTCTTTCATTCTGACTGCCTGCCCCACCTACCTGTATTCCACCCCATCCCCACCCTGGGGCGAACCCCATCAACTACCGGAGATTTTAGCTCCCAAAACCAGCGGAGAGAGAAAAGGTCCACACTGCTGCATTTGCCTGGCTTTCAAGTCCGACAGAGATCCGATCATAGATCTAACCTGTAGTTTGGCCGCTACTCAGGTATTGCAAACACAGGCAGCTTGTCAAACCCTTAGCAGACCACCAAGGCACTGGCGGGAGGCTGCAGCCAGCTTCGTGGGTCACACATCACACTGACGGATCCAAACCCTGTGCGGCAGTTCCAGAGGCACCCGCTCGTCAAACTCCACGCATTCCAAGCCCTCTCGTAGCCGCTGCCAGCTCTGTGGTTCCTTCCTCTGCAGCGAGCCTAACGGGTCTGCCATCTGCTGCTTGGCACACGCTATATTTATTCAAGTGTTTTGCAAATTAGCCACAACACTCACCATTATGCTTCCACCATATGTGGTCCGTACCAGTAAGCATCACTTTAAAGGAAGTGGCATTCCTTGGTTTTATTTCCTATCGACACTTTCAAAGACCAAAGACACAGACATGCACAGCCTCCCTTTACCAGGGCAGTGTTCCCTGCTGCATGGCCGCTGGGCCACTGGTACGTTGCTGCTCCCATCCCGTTTCTTCTTCCTGCAATAGGTGCTCCTTCCAAGCTGAAGTCTCCTTGCCTTTGCCCAGCCTTTAGCTTTAGTGGAGTGCTGGCTGCTGTGATCTGGACTACCAGAGGCTTCAAGGCTGGGGAATCAGGATCTTTGCCACTCAACAACTACAGGAAGGGCATGAAGGAAAAAGAAGAACAGTCACACCCAGCAAATGAGCTACAGCAGGGGAAGCACCCAAGAAGCAAAGAGCAATGTGATTAGCTAACGATTAATTGGGACACCTGTACCAGAGATGGAGAAACAGGAATGTATGGAGCTGCACTGTGAGATTTTGCTACTCTGAGTAGAGCAATGTGCAGTAGTTGTGGGGGCGGTGGTCTCTCTTAATTTTGTTTGTTTAGTCACCAAGTCGTGTCTGACCCTTCAGGACCCCATGGACAATATTCCTCCAGGTCCTCCTGTCCTCCACCATCCCTCGGATGGCTGATGGATGTGGCCCTGCTTGGATGACCTGGACAGTGATGAGGCAGAGCGGTCCGAGAGGACTTGGTTCAGTGCAAGGCACCACCACTTGGCTGCAGCTGGTGGGAGCAGCTGAGAAATGACCCCCACTCCCCTTGGCTGTAGTTGTAGTTCCTGGAGCCGAAGTAGAAACTGCTTGAAAAACCATGGAGATCATTGTGCTAGCGGCTTGTCACTTGTGTACGCAGGCATTTGTGGTTCACAGATTCACAAAACAGCCAGGTTAGAAGGGGCCCGAAGGCCACTGAGTCCAACCCTCTGCTAGCGCAGAATGCCAACAACTCCATCCTAATTGTCCCATTGCTTCTTGAATGCATCTACGTAGTGTGGAAGAGCACACAATCTCTCTTCCACACTAGATGCATTCTGCTGGTTCCACTGTTGTGCAACTCTCACAGTCAGGAAATTCTTCCTCGTGTCTAGCCTGCACCTGGTGTACTGTAGCTTAAGATCATTGTTCCGTGTCCTACCATCTGGGCTGAGTGAGAAGTCCTTTCCTTCTTTGTGACAGCCGTTGAGGTCTCAGCATTAAAGCTTCTCTGCCCATTAACTGCTACATGACAGGTAGAAATTTGCCAGGTGATATGTTTCTTAGCACAGAGGCTGATGACAAAAGCTTCACCTGCTGGCTTTCAGAAGGTAGAGTGAATGATGCTCGGAAGTAAATTCTGCTAAGTGTCGCACTCCACAGAGCTTACTTTACTAGGAACTATCCAGCTGCTCCAGCAGACGGAGGTCTAACCTTCCAACGTCTACATCAGGCAGCTCGTGGGGCTGGACTTGCCAGAATGCACAGGGCCACCACTAATCACCTGAAGAGGAGGTCTGAGTGCTCAGTATTACCTGCAGTTGTCTTCTTTGCCGAGCCACGTCCTTCTGCCTAGTTGCCTTCGGCGACCTCCAGCGCAATCTGGCAGGGTGTCAGGGCGGCATTTTGGGGCAGACCTCCAGGCCTGGGGGTACTTGGAAGAATGAGCAAAAGAGCCACTCAGCCCAGGACCATTTCTTTACATTTTGAAATGCGCGAGTGCTCTTTGAAGAAGTCAAGGTTGATGTTGTGGTGGGGAGGCTGAAAGGAGCAGGAGGAAAACGACGCCAGCTGCTTTGAGTTCTTTAAAAGAAAAGACGGAAATATCAAATGCATGCACACATACATAAAACAGAGATACCCCAATTTCAGTAAGTGTATTACGTCCAGCAGGAAACCATATTACCACTTAAAGCAGGTGTATAAGACCATTCATTCCAGAGCCTAAAATTGTGTTCGATAAGAACCATTTTTGCTGTTGTTCAGTCGCAGTCATGTCCGACTCTGCACGACCCCATGGACAACATTCCTCCAGGCCCTCCTGTCCTCCACCATCCCCTGGAGTCCACCCAACCCCACATCTACCTCTCCAGGGACCCCATCCAGCCACCTCATCCTCTGCCGTCCCCTTCTTCTTTTGCCCTCAATTGTTCCCAGCATCAGGCTCTTCTCCAGGGAGTCCTTCCTTCTCATTAGGTGGCCAAAGTATTTGAGCTTCAGCTTTAGTACCTGACCTTCTAAAGAGCAGTCAGGGTTGATTTCCTTTGGGATTAACTGATTCGATCTCTCTCTCTCTCTTTTTTTTCGATTTATATCCTGCCTTTTTCCTACAAAGGGCTTAAGGCAGCTTACATCTCCTCCTCCATCTTATCCCCACAACAACAACCCTCTGAGGTAGACTGGACTGAGAGTCTGTGACTGGTCCAAAGTCACCCAGTTGGCTCCATGGCCGAGCGGGGACTCGAACCCAGATCGCCTGAGTCCCAGTCCCATGCTCTTCACCACTACGCCACACTGGCTCTCCTTGCAGTCCAAGGGACTCAGGAGTATTCAGCTGTTCCTGACTCAGCAATCCTAGCAGTGCCTCTCCAAGTCAACCCCACCCCAATGGAAAGAGGACACCAACGGAAAACCAGGCCTTGCCTTCCTTGAGCAATACAAAATCGAGGGGCTTTTCCCCCAATACACTTAGTGAGTTCCATCCATTTACAAACGCCCAACTCACACTCAGCTTGTTCAAAGCATATCTATGCGCATGTTTCTCTGAAAGGAAATCCCAGGGGGTATGCAAGGCACACTGAAACACTGAGCTCACTTAATTTCAGCCTAGGCAGCAACATACCAGGCGCTCAAAGCATGTCTCCACCATCTCCTTGCCTTGTACCATATTTTGGCTTGGGTTGGGGTGCTAAGCTAAGTTAGCACAGGGGAGTGGATTGGGATGGGTTCCCTTCAGGAGGATCTTCCTGCCCCTCAGAAAGATTAAGGTGGAGGTGGGTTTTTTGGGGGGAGGGGTGGAGAAGGGGCAAATAGCTGAAGTGCTGCTATGGCAGGGGTGATTCATTCTCTTCCCTACTCCCAGCAATAGCCCCCACCCACCCCATGGGAGGAATTCAAGCCATAATTCCAGGATGGACCATTCTGAAAGGCTGCGATCTTCTGACATGGAATAAGCCCTATTTAATGCAGTGGCCTTCTGAGTGAAAATGCATAGTTGGAACTAGTGAAGGCTTCCTTTGACTCCAGGGGATACACGGAGCAGATAGTTTGTGGATGGGTTCCTAAAATAGCCAAGGAGTTTAGTACCCCACATTGACCAAGTTCTGTTGGCACAAGAGACTGGGCACCCCACAAACCTTTCCCTGGCAGCAAACCCATCATCCTTCCCTAATATGCTAAGGATTTGTTGCCCTTTCACGTCACCCCAGAGCCGCTGCCAGAGAGAGTTGCCCCTTAGCCTAGCAAAACGTGCTCAAGGCCCAGGCCTTCCAGGGCAAACTGAGCTACTCATTTCCTACCTTTCTACCTGCAGGGAGCTTTATCCACGGAGGGTACTCCAACCCAGAACTGCAGCCAACCCACCTACCACTGTCCAGAGCAGCAGAGCCCGGAAAATCTGTACTAGGTAGATGCACTGAACGTATGAAGCGGCGTTTACGCTCTCAGACGAGGGCTTTGAGGATCTTGCCTCGCGCTTCCTCATTTCCTCGCGCTCCCCCACCCCCGCCTTTACAGATCCCTTCCTTTTATAGCTATCTTTTTGCCTTGTCTTCGCAGCTTTCTCCTCCTCTTTGCAAACCTGTAGCAGTGACGTTGAAGCTGCCCAACCCGGAAGCTTCGCTGCCGTGCAAGGGAGGCTGCGGGAATTTGGCTCCCCCCGTTTTTGGCATTGCAATTTGGCGGCTCGCGTCCCCCGACCCGGCCGCTCCATCAGCGCGGAGGGCGAACGGTGAGTGCCGCAGGATCCAGGGGGTTTTAAAAGCGCGCTGCGTGGCGATCGCTTTGCAAGGGGGTTGCGCGAGTGCGGTAGTCCTTCAAATCGGTTGCAGCGGAGACGAAAAAGGCGTGTTAGTGGGTAGCATCCTTTTTATGGGGGGGGAGGGGGGAGGCATTGCAATTCGGGGCTGATTCTCGAGCAAACGGGCCGAGAATGGAGAGCGATTCAGAAGCAACCATGTGCAGGGGTGCGGGGCGAGGAAGCGACACATGCTTCGCCTTCCCACCCCCGACGGAGCCTTCTGCCAGCCCCGATCGGGTGGGGATGCGCTGGTGGACGTGCACCCCGACCCTTGCCGTGGTCCTGGGGCGGGCAGTCCCGCGCCGCTCAAGGGGGCTTACGCCGGGTAGGCGCGCAGAGGGTTCCTCCGAGCTCCTCAATCCGCTCTACAAGCAACGGTCTTGGGGCGGGTCGCAGGCATGGAAAAGGGGCCCGGATGCCACAGGAACGGGGCGAATGCGTGAAGGGCGACGCCGGGCTTGGAAGGCGGAGGATGCGGTCCGGCGGCACACGACCTTCCGTGCAGGAATCGCCGGCACGGGCGCGAACCTCGCGCTGGAAGCGGCGGCGGGGCGCCCGGCACAGAAATAGGTCATTCGCGTGCCGCTTCCTTTCACCTCGACCTGGCAAGCGGCGGAAAAGAGCGGGCAGCCGAGCAAACTGCGGGGGCGCGGGGCGAGCGGTGTGCGTGGCGGCGGGCGAGGGAAACGGGCCCCTGCCAGGCCAGGTGAGGGAGGATCTGCGGAAGAGCCAAATGCGGGCTCCGGATTAGTTTTTTAACAGCACGAGTCGCACAGAGACTCCTCCCCCCCCCCCCCGAAATTACTGCAAGAAGGCTGCGGATTGGGCACCAGAAGCGCTTTAGCGTGTGGCAGATTTCGCTTCTGGTCCGCAAGAACATTCCTGGGCTTCGGATTCTTTTGGGTCTTCCAGGGCGGTCTACTCAGATGTAAGTCCCAGTGAGTTCAGCGGGGCTTACTCCTGGCTGAGCATGGGATTGCATTGCGAGCTGGCTCCTGTGCGTGCATTTAGTCAGCAAAAAGTCCGACAACTTCCGCACGCCGGGGGATGTAGCGCTTTTTCTGCATCAGGTTCCACCCGGAGCGTGGCTTTTGCGCCACGGTCGTGCCGGCTCGTCTCACGGGTTCGAGCAAAACACGAAGAGGACTCGATATCCCCGGGGTGTCCGTTCGCCTTGGGCAGAGGCACCCCTGCAGTCCTCGCCTCATAATAAGGGTGTCCTTTTGCTTTCTCGCTTAATACGCAAGACGCTCCTTTTCGAGCGCAGTCGTACGCAGCTTGAGCCGGAAAAAGCCCTCCAGCTCCCAGCATTCGCTACCTGCGCCGGCTTGGGGATGCTGGGAGTCGTGGGACTTTTCACCCCGGCTACACATGCGTAGCATGGCAGACTTGGCTGCTGCTGGAGTTTGCGTGCGCGCTAAAAGCACATCCGGAAGTCAGCCCGTGGAGCGCAGGCCGCCGGCCGCGAGGCGAGCGCCGCCAGAAGCGGTGGCCGCGAGGCCGCTTGCGGAATCCAGGCGGACTGACGCGCGGGCGAGCCCGTCCCAGCCCCTCGGGGCGGGATCGCCGCCCGTCGTTGCGCATCCAAGGCGGCGCTCGCCTCGCCTGTCCTTGCGCCGCAGCGCGCTCTCGCTTGCTCCGGGAGGCAGACGCGGCAGGCTCGGCTCGGCTCGGCTCGCCTGGAAGGTGCAACACTTGCGAGGTCCATCCGATTCCGACCCGACCGGTTCTGCTGCCTTCCGGTGCTTCCTCGCAGCGGAGGAGCTTTCCCCACCTCATTTCTGTCGCGCTGTGCTTTCACTCCGTGTTCTCCTCCTGAAATGCTATTTTAAAACGCTAGTTCACAAAATAAAGGCGGCAGCAACAACGAAACATACCGAATAAACCAAGATCACGACGATGAAAAAGGCATGCATTAATTATCAGTCTGTAGTCGAAATACTGATTGGACCTCAACCCCAAAGGAAAGGGTAAAAATAGGATTTATGGGGCATGTAAAGGAGTGTTTGCGAGTGTGTGTTTGTATGTTATTTTGCGCGCTGATGTGGGTCAGTTGGAAAAATCGTGGCAACGGCGCTTGGTTGGAATTGGATCAGAGTTTGAAGAGCGTCAGCCTAGGATAGCAATGGAAACTATGTACCCAGGACATCTTTCTTAAAGTTTGGATTCTTTGCCTGGTGCAGTTGCTAAGTGTTTTCATAGTCATAATCTCTGCAATTTTATTAACTGGAGAGTTGCAGTTACGTGCTGGAAATGACTGTGTAATTGCTTAACAAGATCTTTATGCAGGATTTCAGGATCCTCAGGTTTGGAAGGCGAAGTAGCCTAGCTTTGGATGTTAGCACTAGTCCAACATGGAGTAATTTCAAACAACAATCAGCAATCATGGATGAGGTTATAAATACATAATATTTGAAGTAGCAGCTTGCATAAAAGATTCAAAAGAAGTAAGTAGGCATTTGGCTCCCTTCTTAATGTGATTCAGGCAAAGAAGGTGTCGCAGTTGCAGATGATGATAAAAAGACTGTGCTTGGTTCAGTCCTTTTCAAAACAGCTGCACAGAAAAGAAAGCCCCCATTATCAAATAAATTTTTAAAAAATCTATAAATTTTTCCTGCTATTCAAGCACAAAAGTCTTGGGGATTGTTATGAGTTGTAAATGCTGAATGAGTAAGTGGCATTAGCGCACACAGATCAGGAACCAATTTCCCAGCAGTGCTCCCAAGCAAGCATAGCGTCTAATCAGTGCATGCCCAAAAACATACTTGGGTCTATTGGAATGTCTAGTGCAAATCAAATCATCAAGAAGGTTAGTGGCCCCGTACACAAAGGAGGGATGTGTCCATCCTTCAAGAAATCTCTGTTGAGCAGCACCCTAACCTAAGTCTAAATTTGGCACTGCCTGGGGTCTGTGAAGAATTGCTCTCTTCAACCATGGGTTTTATCTTGACTAGATAAAATCTGACATTCGTTGCTCCATTTGGACAGGGATGGAATAGATAGATGCAGAGGAATTGTTTGAAATGAGAACAGAAATCAGGGCAAAAGATTCATTCTTAGTGTAGCTATTCTAGTTGACCATGACAAATTACTCTGTCCCCATTTTTTAGTATTGGAGTGAAGGCGCATGTACACTAACTGTTAGCTGGGTTTATAGCATTCATGTAGGAAGGGAGAGATGCTCCCAGATGTTGCTAAGGCTTAATAAAAGCACATTTCTTTTCTAAATGGGCTCTGTGACTGCAGGTATATGGATATTAATCATACCTGACTGAACAATAGTTTGCTTTGTACCCAGAGGTTTGCCTAAAACCATTTAGTGGTGAGATTATGTCTTGTACTGTGGATACGGGATTTGTTATATAGAGGGTTTGCAGAAAATTTAACCTTATGTTCTGTGTGACCAACATGTATGCACTGAATACACATATTAGCACGAAAAGCAAGTGAACAGGTTCAACAGCTAAGACATACACTGAAGGAGACAATGGGCAATCTTGCCTTCTACCCCTCTGCAGCTAAAAAGTTATTGAATTCTGATTGTTAGCAAAAGGAAATACTTAAGGACTTCAATAACAGGATCTGAAGCCTTGAAAAATACTGGATTTAAGCTCACTTTTAAAAGAAGGTATTTAAGATAAGGCCAGTCAACACAATCAAATGCTTTTTTGTGTGAAGGGGAAAAATTGCTATGCGAATTTTTGCTTTATGTATATGATCTGTGGTTCATCATATATTATCTGTCAAATGCCTACCTACATGGACTGTTGGTCTGGATGAATGTACTGACTACTGTATTCAACCTTCAAATGAAAACCTCAATAAAAATCATTGAATCCCAAGTAAGTAAAGATATAGGTGTGTAAGATGTTGGAGCTGATGAATCTGTATCGGGTTTTAAGATTACTGTGAACCACAACACTATGTAATTGGAGTTCTGGCTTTGATCAGAGCATGGCTGAAAAAATCTGCAAGAAATGCAAGCAAGGGATGCTGAAAAATCCATCATAACCATCTCAACCAAGGCAGGTCATCTGTTTAAGTTGCTCATCTCTTGGTCCACTTCTTCACAGATAACTCTAATGTCACCTGTGCTCTGATGTAATCATTGGAATAGGCAAGGAATCCAGAAAGTCCTTTATTTGGCTGAAATGTGGCTATTGAGATGGATATAATTCCTTGGAGAATTCCAAATCCTCATCTTTCCTAGCAGTAATGGTGTTTACTTACTATGCATCAATGGCATACAGATGGGCTATCTCTTGTCTTTTAATTTAAGTACCTCTCCATTTCCATGCAAGAAGTCTTTCCTGCTTGTTACCCCTCTCAAATTATGCCTGTTTGGTATTCATCAGTGCTTTCATGATGTCTCTGGTGTCCAACAAATTCACTTTGTGTCTCATTACCCTCCCTTTTGTGAATATTTTATTTGAACTGGTTCTCTTACATTTTGTTCCGTCTTGCATTTCTGTTGAAAGTTCTGAATACACCTGAACCCTCACTGTCAGAGCCTCAAATGCATCCCAGACTAATGGAGAGCAATCAGGATGAGAATGCTCAGAAAAAAATACTGAGCTGTTTCTTGACTCAACTGATCAATGAAAAATGGATTTTGAAGCAGAAGCATATTCCATCACCATGTGCAAGTATGATCTATTGGGTGTGCAGGGTGCAAGGTAACTGAGATCCAGACATGCTTGAACCATTAATTGCACCAGTATGAACAACTCGGTGATCCCCTGCTAAATTATGAGACACTGTTTTACACTGGAGTACATTGTCGAATCTCTTGCACAGGCGTGAACTGTGTGCTATGGATCCACTAGCCCTGATGAGCTACAAGAGCTTTGTACTTCTCATGTCCTCTCATATTTGTGATCAATAGATGGGCTGCATAGTGGTGCCTTTAAATGGCTAAAAAGGGAAGAGAAGAAGGCTGATGGAGACCTGCGAACTGAAGATGATGAGCTCTGTAGATGGCACTGGGAGGGCTACAGACAACTTCAGATGTCTGTAGGAGGACGGCTGATCCTTTTACATTTCCCCCTCTTTCTTGCTGTAAGGGGAGACCTCAAATTTAGCAGGCAGCAGGGAGGGGAGGAGAATTTCAGATCAGTTTGTCCCATTTGATGAGGGTCTGAACAGTCCACCGGCCACCAGTGGTGGTGGCAACTGCATTCATTGCATCTTTGTAGAATCTGGTGCGGGGAGGGTATAGGAACAGGGTCATGGCAGTCTGATAGCTGCCTTTCTAATGCATAAAGGGCTGGAACTGCTTTTGTTTCGTCCTGGTGAGAATTTCAGCTCCTCCAGAGAGGGAAGAAGCAGGGAGGCTCCTGGTCAACCAGCCTAGAGCAGTCTCCCCTAAGTGGATGCTCTTCAGAGGCAATTACTGCAACTTCCATCATCCCTGACCATTGGCCATGGGGGCTGAGATTGATGGGAGCTACACTCCAAGATGCCTAGTTTCCATGCCTCACTTTTTCTCGGTCGTGCAGGAGGGCTTACTGGAGAGCACCCCAAATCTTGCAGCCAGGACTGCTCCAAATCCCGCAGGACCATTATTTCGACCAGGACTGGGTACCTTGTGGCTGTCCTGATGAGGAGGGCTGGCTAACTCGGGTGAGTGGCCAGCTGGATGCTTCAGCCTACAGCTCCCATCAGCCCTGGCCAGCACAGTGAGGGTTGAGAGGAGACGCAGGCGAAAACGTCAAGAAGGCCACAAGTTATCCAAGTCCCGCCTTAAGTACGTTCCACCATGATTCGGGGCAGCGTTGGTTAGGGTCCTCCAGTCACTCCTTCCACAATCTGGGAGAGGCGGGGCATGCAAACTGAGCATTCGTTGCAGCTGCGGCTGCTCTTCTGAGGTGCTCCAGCAATGCTGCTTTGCTGCCCAGCCTAGCCCTGCTATCCCCTGGAGCTTGCCCTGATGTAAGGGCCGATTCCTGCGATGGGGAGGAGGGCCCTTGAAGGGGCTGTGGAGCCAGAGGCAGCCCTGGCGCAAGCGCTCGTTCTGCCTGAAGCACAGGGGCGTGTGCCACCGCCATGCGCCCTCCATCCTCCTGCCACCTGGCCTGGGGAGCCCAGTGCCTTTCGGTTGCCGCCATGCAAGAGTTCCAGGGCAGGGCTGGGGGCAAGCAGAGAGGAAGGGCCATGAGGCCTTGGTGGCAGGAACAGCTGGGTTCTTGGCGGCTCTGGGTGCCAAGGTGCCAGCCCTGCACCAGGACCTGGTGTGAGCCTCGGAGCCTCAGGCGGGGGTCTTTCCAAGGCTGCTCTGGGCCTCCTTCATGCAAATCAGGGTTTGATATGAACGCTTTCTCCCAGCCGTAAACCTGCTGATTCTCATCTGAAGTGTGCTGGTTATAGAAACCCTCATTAAACTTCTTTGAACATGTTCGTCTGAGGAGGCAATATTTTTCCAGGTCAGGCCACTTTGGAATGAAATTCTCTAGAATTAAATTTGTCTTCCTGCTAACAGTTCTCCTGGGCTCTCTCCAGGAGCGATCCGTAGCGCTACACCGTAGATTAAAAGAGCAATATGTGGGTTATTCTGCCTGGGGTTTTTCTTTGCAATCGACATGCTCTCTCTGCTGCCCCATTTGCTAGAGGGTGGTGAGGTCTAGTGGTAATATAATAACAGCTGTAAGCTTTTCAGATTGACTGTTCTGCTACTGCAAATGGGGTTGCATCGTCAATCAAGCCTTTACCTGGAATGCCAAAGTGAGCAAAGGTTGCACATGGTGCAGAAGATGGCGCAAGCGACAACAGGCGCTAGTGTGGAGATGTCAGCACACCTGAGCAGTGCTGCTGTTGGGCTGAGACTCTGAGGCAGATGTCCAGGGCTCCGAAACGTGCCAGGGCTGATCCATCCCTTTTGGAAGTGAAGCAATGCACCTTGGGCCCTGAAGAGGGGGTCCTCCAAGGCCATGTGGCCCAGAACCTAAAATTGTGCTGTTGCACCCAGAAAGGTAGTCCAGGGCAACGGGATCCCGTCGATCTCGCAATTCCAACGTGTCATCTGCTGCCACTTACTGATGTCTACTGTGGGTCAACAGATTCCTCCTGATGCGTGGTTGATCTGTTTCTTACCCAGTATGTTCTGTGTCTCTTCCACTACCAAACCACCGTACTGACGTTTGATTAGAACTTGAAACACTTGGCGGAAGAGGTCTTCTGCTTTTTTCTGTACAGACTGTGGTGTGATGAGCATGGTTCCTTTTTCTTTTCTTTTCTTTTATAGCCCTCCCAATACAGCCAGTTGTCCCTGACCAGCAAAGCCCTTCTGAAATTCCTGAAGCACCGAGAAAGCATCTAGGCTATTCTGATCTGGCTGAAGTTGCCTCCAGATGAGGCGTTTTATTGTGCCTCCCAGCCTTGTTCGCCGCATTGGATGGGGGTCCAGAGGATGGCACCTCTCACCTGTAGCTCTGCCAAGGGTTCCTTCATCACTTCTGTCTTATTAAACTTTCCATGGAGTAAATCTTTTACAAAAGAGAAGAGGGAATTGTTTGAGGAATTTGAAGTGCTGGACCTCCATTCGGATCTGATGTAGGCTCCTTTAGGGTACTGGCAAAGATGCCTTTCTGCATTGACTTGGGGTATGTTTTAGGGTGTCCACTCAGCATATGACGGGTGCCGGCCAAGTCTGTTGTGCATGGCCATCACTCCCTACCAGGGTGCCAATAAACACTGGGATTTTCCCAGACGCCTTTCTGGCCATGCGTTGAACACAAAGGTTGCCGGAGGACTGCAAGTTTATCATTTAGGGAAAGGCATCCACAATTCTCAGCTCAATTTTGATTCCATAGTTAAAGGGAAATATTTTCCAGGTAAGAGAAGTGTGTTGTTGGTTCCTGCTGTTTGCTGGTGAGACAGACAAACAGTTGGGTGAGAATGCATGGAATGTGTTGTGTACTGGTTAGAGCAGCCACCCCCCAATGAATCTGGATATATTTAGATGTGTTGAATTAAAATTTCCCCCAGGTTCAGCCAGCATAGCTGGTGGTCAGAGGTGATGGATGTTGTAGACTAAAACATCTGGAATGAGCCATGTTTGGGGAAAGCTGAATTAGTGTGTTGAGTCAGAACTGGAGTAGCCCAAATTAAATCCCGGTGTGGCCATGAACTTCAGTGAGAGACCTTTGGGCAGTCCTGTTCTCTCAGTCTAATCTACCTCACAGGGCTTTTGGGAGGAGCAAAAGGAGAGGAAAACCATTGTGCTGCCTTCAGCGTAACAGTGGAATGGAAAGCTCTCTGTCAGAGAATTGGGGTCGGTCAAACTGATTTCCTGCTCCTTTCCTGGTTTTGATGCTATCTATGCTCAAGTTTTCGAGCTATAAGAGCGGTATAGGTTGTGACCACCAACATGTTGGCATCACCTTGCTTATGCCCATAAATGTATTGTTCGTAATCCAGTGGCGTGCTAGATCTTTGGAGTTCAGCAACATCTGGAAGGCCACAAGTCACCATCCTTGGTGTAGAGGGCTTCTTTGCAGGACCAGGAGGTTCTGCAAGCTAGAGAAGATCATCCTGTGTCACGGTCTGATGCTGTCCAAGGCAAGTGACTAGCTCTCAGCTTCACTTTCCCATTTGTATGACATGGAAATAATAACCATGGCCTTATAGAGAGGAACCATCAATAAAGACTGCAGACTGCTTTGTAAGTTGAATGCATTCTATGGAGTTGTCCCCATTTGACAGGTGGAAGCCCATGATTAAGACTGCATTTGCCCAGGGAGCCTGTGCCTGGTCTGAGATTTTGATCTACATCCTGGGCTCAGTAGCGATTCTGCTGCATTCAGCTGTATGTGGTCCTTCTGCAGCAGTTACAGGTGGCAGCTCAAACATTTCTGTCTTGTTTTACATGTTTCTCAGAAGCTGTCTCTAATTTTCCAGATGGTGGCACCTACTGCATGCTAGGCTGAGCTGGTGAGACTTTATTTGAATAAAAGCAAATTATCCCCTCATGTCAGAGCCGATGCTGGTCCTAGGACTTTATTTTTATTGAATTTATTTAATTTAACGTTTTTATATGCCATCCAATACTAAAGTCTCAAATACTAAACTTTCTAGTCCTGCCGGTTTGCTCATCCAACAAATGTATGTCTTGCGGGCTGAAACAGACTTCCCAAAAAAGACAGCAGGACTATATGCCTCATCATCCCCACCCAGTGAGGCCAGTGGCTATGCTGGATGGGGATGCTTATAGCCAGGCCTCTGGAGGGTGACCAGATGGGGAAGGCTGGCTTAGAACAGGGGCCGCCGACCCTTTTGTACGTGGTGCCTCATTGGGATTTTGAGCATCTGCCCGGGGCACCATCACAAAATGGCTCCAATGGAGGGATGTGGCTAATCGCATGAGGGCTGTCCAAAAAAGTCTGGCTAATTAAACGTGAACTGAAAAGTGGGAGGGGGGCACAAGTCTCGGGGCTGGGAGGGAGGGAGACATAGCGAGGCAGAAGGGGAGACTGAGAGAGAAAGAAAGAATCGGGCTAGAAGGGAGGGAGGGATGAGTGCTGGGCAAAGCTCAGGTGAAGCAGAGTTGGGACGCTTGTGCCCTCCAGATGTTCTGACTTGCCATTCCCATCCGCTCTTACCAGCAGGGCCAAAAGTAAAGGAAGATGCTGGGAGCTGCAGGCCAAAACATCTGGCGGGTTACAAATTGCCCACCGCTATATTAAAGATGCAGGATCAGGGAAAGTTCTGGTAAGGAAAACTGGCTGGGGATGCTGAGAGTTGTAGTCTAGCACATCTGGAGAACGCTAGGTTGCCTGTACCTCAACTAGCCTGAAGGCATCCTTCGGTCCTCCCTCCTCCTCCTCCTCCTCCTCCTCCTCAAATTGGCTTTGCAAAATTTCCCAGCTATTCCCAATCACTAGCTTCAGGCGGAACAAGATTTTAAAACACAAGTTTTCCCCCGGCCTAACAGGGAAGCAAGCTGTTATTCCAGAGCACTTTAACGATAAGCTTCTTCTCCTTTTGCCTTGTGACATTAGTTCCCCAGTTGGGTGTGGGTTTTTTCCCCTTACTAGTGTGATGCCTTCTTGCTAGTAACCAGTCATCACTTCCAGTTTTTAAGAAAAATTGATTCTCTGTATGCACAACTTATCAGAGAAACTTCCCCCTCTTACCCCAGGGCATTACATACACACAAAGGCTGGGGTTGCAGGACCAGGGAAGAAAAAGAAGCCATGGTCGCTTGTCTCTGACCCCCGTACATGCTGTTTGCTCACGGTCCCATTTCCGTATTTACCCGTGTTGGGTGCAGGTTGCCTTGTTGTCCAAACCCAGTAACTTTCAGATCAACCTGCAAATCATGGCTTGCTCCAGTGGGCTTTGAAGCCACTGCTTCGGCCCCCGTTTGCCAGGTACAGACAGCAGCCAAGCTGCGCTTAATCCAGCTAATTATGAGAATAAGGTGGCCCATGGCTAGCACACATGGGACGGGAAAAAGCACCCACCATATCTACCTTCACTTCCTGGGTGGTGTGAACCCAGTCACAGTATCTTCGGGTGACTGACAGAAATCAAGATTTTTCCACATGCAGTTTCAGCCAATTAGACAACACATTTAAATGGAATTATGTGGACTTCCGAAAGCATGATTCTCTCCACACCCCAACTTTGTTATAATTATCATTTTCATACATTAACACTAATCAGTTCGTACTGAAAATAAGCTGATTTTGTGAGTGCTGATCATTTGTGGTGGTGATGCATTGGAGAAAAAGAAAGATACTTTTCAATTTAAAACACGAAAGTGAGAGATTTAAACCATTTTCTCCAGTTTGTTGACGTGGAGGTTGTACCTCAATCGAAACAACATTTAGTGATAAGGCAGCAAAAATGATTATCAGTCTACAGAGCAAGGAGCTATCAGTTTTTAAAAACAACAGAGCTCTCTGAACAAAGAGAACAAACAATATATACTAAAAGTTCCATCGTACGACATGAGTACATTTAGCCAATCACAAATAAATATATATGATCCTAATAATGCAAAGTTGTAGCTACATATTATAATCTATGGTATATTCTACTTCTCGGTACATCCCAGGAAGTGATACCTAATAAGGAGAATATTCTAGAGCGTTCCGTCCTGTGCATGCACATTTTTTCAAGTTCATCTAACTCGCTTCCTGTCTAACCTCCAACGAGCCTTCTGTTTCCCCCCACAAATGGTATCACCCATGAACAAAAAGACACTATCCACTAGGCAACTCGGTGGTTTGCAGGTTTACAAAGAAGTACAGGAGAAAAAGGGGCAACTACACCCTTCCCCAAACAGGACCGAGTCTCCTTGGTTGGCACAGAAGCTGATTGGTTAGTGTGATGGAAAGGAAAATTTGAAGGGCGGGGGAATGTAATGGAGTAGAATTTCACAGGGGTATGGCTGGCTTACACTCTAAATTTCAAGTTTTTGCTGAGCGCCCTTCTTGTCATCTTCTGCCCGACAAGCTGGCTAGCACACCTTTCCAGCTTCTCCTTCGCAAATGAGTCCAGAAAGCTGGAGGGGGGCCACCCTGGTTGGGGAGGGCAGGGAGCAAGTGGGGTGTCTGAAGCACCCGTGGCTATCAGTGGCTACTAGCCTTGCTGGCTATGCGTTAACTCCTTTCCCAGAGGAGGCAGGGCTGCAAGCTCCAGCTGCTGAGTTGCTGGGCAGGTGGACGTCTCGCACCTGATCCTGTGGGCAGCTGGTTTGCCACCATGAGCACGGAGTGCTAGATGGATGGACATTTGGTCTGATCTGGAATGGCTTTTCTTATCTGCCTCCTGCCCTTGCCACTGCCCTCCCTCCTCCTGGACCATCCTTGTCTCCATCACTCTTCCCCGCTGCCTTCCACCACAGCCACAGCATGGCGAGGGAGAGGGAGCAAGAGCGGGAGGGAGGGAGGGAGCCGTGCCGAGCTGAGCTGAGCCGAGCCCACCTCTCGGTTGGGGGCGGGGATGTCCCAAAAGCCATCCTTCTTCACCAGGTGGTACACGGGGTGACACCTCTGAGCGACACTGAGGTGCCAAAGGGCATCACCCATTTGGTACCAGTTTGACATGGGTTCAGCACCAGACCCTTTGGCAGGAGGAGGGCAAATTCATAAAGTGGCTCTATTTTATTGTAAACCATCCGGAGAGCCTTCTGGGTTATGAGGTAGTCTATACATGTTCAGTCAATCAATCAATCTTATGTTGGGTGTCTTTGTTCAGATCTCAAGATTTTGGTGGCACTTCCATCCCACCACCCAAAAAGGAGTACGCGCGCACGCTCTCTCTCTCCCTGTGCGCACATGTGCGTGTGCAGGCACATGTGTGTTAAGGAGAGAGAATATTAGGATCGATTCATGCGCAGTTCCCTGGAGATGACTGGAGGACACGGCTGTGTTGGAAGCGCTCAAGATACAGTCCTGTGCAAGTTATGGCAGAAAAATGCCTTCAGCTCCCCAGCGGCCCGACCAGCATGGCCCCTTTTTATGTTTAAGCTTGCGCAGGATTGTAGATTGCACCTGAAAAGACTTGGTGGAAGCTGCCCAAAGGACCTTGTGATCGGCCCACGCCTCCCTCCTGCAGTCTTGGTGTTTGGGACACAGCTTCCCTGGGCAGTTTCCTCTGCCAACCTGGGATCTGAGGCACTTTCCTACAGGTGAAATGTGCACATGAGGATCTGTGTGCTTTGCAGTGTGGGAACCCTTAGGCCGCTTTATATGTTTGTCTCGATTATGCACACTGGGGAACAAAGGAGGCAGGAGACCGAGGCCAGGGAGCTGTGCACCACTCTTGCTTTCTCATTTACCTCTCGCACTGATCATAGAAGATGGTCAATAAAACGTACGGTGAACATGATGCACAGCTGAGTTCTTGCATGCATGGATTGCAATTTTATCTCACCCTCGCTCCAATGACCTCCAAGGCGGCAGATCAGATTCATCCCCTGCCCACGTGAAAAGAAATATCTTGCAGGTAGGCTAGGCTGAGAGAGGAAGGCTCCAGCTTACCCATGAACTTTGCCACTGAGTGGGGACTTTGGCTAACTACACCTCGGAGCAAAATACCTTGGGCTGGCCCTGCTTGTTATCCAGCTCGCGATCTTCATTAAATATTACACAATGTGATGGCTGGATGTTATAGTTTCTGGATCTCTTATAGAAAGTAAAACCAACCTTTCAAGATGCATTGCTTGCTTGAAGGTCGAATTCCTACCCTTGTATGTGTGCTTACGCAAGGAGAGCACTGCCTCCTTATTTAAGTGTCTCTAATCTCCTTGGGTGGTCGGCATCCTTCCTTTGCCTGGCTTGAGTGGAAGCCTCCTTTTGTGGGGCTATCACAGCTCTGTTTCCTTTTCTGGGTGGGAATGGGATTGGCCCGATGACCTGGCATGGCCTCTTCTGGCTACTCCATCCTTGTACAACTTCTTTCTTCGGACAGACGTGGCTCATGTAGGATTCCTGGAGATTCTGAAGGCACCATTTTGAGGACTGCGATCCATAGCCAACATCATTGCCAGAAGTTCCTTTTCTGTTGTGGTCTTCCCCTTCCTTACCAGAAGACAGAGGGAAGTAATAGCTGTTGGCTTAAGAGACCAAGAGGAAAGATGGGTCAAGTCGAATGCAAACTGGGGACTTCCCATTCAGCCAGTCTACCAATCTACAGAAAGTCTGGGGCTAGTTTAAAAATAAAAAAACCTAAGAAGGGACAGCAGGAAAGTTGAAGTGGCCCATCCATCTATACTTTGTTTGTTTCTCAAACTCAGGAACTCAAGATGGTATTCATGATTGTCCACCTCTTCAGTTTTTCCTCAGAACAACAGTCTTGTGAGGTAGGTTAGGCAGAGAATGAGCAACCAGCCCCAAGTCACCCAGTGAGCGCCAAGGCTCAGGGGGAATTAGAACCTGGGTCTCCCCAGTCTAGTGCTCTCACTGCTGCATCACACTGTCACCAAGCATAAGTTGTTTGGCCAAATTAAGCAGGGGCCGCGTGCAGAAGGAGAAGGCATATATTTCTTGTTCAGGGCTATGCCAAGGGGCAGCAGGAGTTTGTGACGCTTTCACAATTACTCAATTCATTCTCCCAATTTTCCATCACAGGATGCTAAGGCCCTGCAAAGCATAGTTTCCACCCAGTTTTCTCCAACGTGGTACCCTCCACATGTGTGAGACTGCAACTCACATTGCTGCCTGTGGATTATGGATGTTCTAGTCCAACACATCTGCGAGGAGTGCCAGGTTGGGGAAGGCCAACTGAAATCTTTGCTTTATTCCCCAGGGCTGCCAACTCCCCTGCTTGACCACGAGACTCAAATCCTTGCTCCAAAGGGAAAGGCCCTGAATCGTGTTCCTCGACCCCTGGATTGTTCAGCTCTGCTCTTGTGACGCTCTTTTCCCACAAGCCTCCATCCCTGGATCCTGCCTACATACCTGCCTCCTCCTGGCAGCCCCGTGATGTCACCTGTGACGTCACAACAATCCATCCTTTGCTCAGCCCCATGGGATGCTGATGCCACCCCTTCTCTTCCCCAGAGGAGCCTGCTGAACTTGCTCACACAAAAGACCCGGAACTCAGGCCCGTGTTCTTAGAAGATCCTGGGCAGCAGCCTGAGGAAAGGCCTCTGCTGGGCCCTCGCCAGGCCCATGTCGACCCAAGACATCGCAGTTGGGCTAGGGCAGCGCAAGGCTGTTTCTGTACCAAAAGTGTTCAGTTGAAATTGCCCCTTGGGGCGTTTTAAAGGACAAGCACTCTGCCTACTGCAGCGTAACCAGACTCGGAAATCGGCCTTCCACCTCCTCTGGAAAGTGCTGATTCCTCCACACAGGATAACTGATCGTCATCATTCCAAGGACCTTGCCAGGAGCAGCTCAGCGATATGGTTATCTGAACCTTGCCCTTCCTGTCCTTTTCTCTCCTTGCTGCGCTTGGACTGCCGACTCAGGACGGTCGCCAATTACCAGTTTTAAAATGATGACGATAATACATTTCTTAGATTTACATCTCTTTTTCTCAAACAAACAAAAGACTTCAGGCTGCTTACACTGCACTTTAAACATTTAAAATGTGTAACAGCTGCAACATTTATCCATTAAAATACAACATGCAACATCTACCCATTAAAATACTATCCATAAACTAAAATAGAGCTGCCCCATAAATCACAAAGGGTGAACCTCAATGACTCAACTGATGCAAGGAAGAGACCAACCCCACTGAATGCCTGTAAAGAGAGGCTTGAGGCAGGAAAGATGACAGCACTGGCTCCGGGCGGCCCATGCCGGGAGCCACCACGAAGAAGGCCTTCCTTGTTCCTATCCTGTGAACTTTCCTTGAAAGGGGGCATCAGATGCCAATTGCAGGGTGAAATTACAGGCTGAAAAAAGTGGTTGACCAGCTGTTCTGAGCTGTATCGGGGCTTTCACACCAGCGGGGCCCTTCCTGATCTGGTTTTGCGATAATACCTGCTTCTCCCCAGATCCAGGGAAGGAGGCCTTCCTGACTAGAAGTCATGCAGGAGCAAAAGAGAGACAGAGGCCACTTAGAGAGCCTGTTGAGTCATTCAGCGGCCTATAAATTTATAAATAAATAAAAGGGATGAAGCCATATTCTCATGATACAGTAGGGAGGGATGGAGGCTAGACGGTTCATGCTGTTTAAAAAGAAATCGTACCATTACTAGTTCCGCGACTGCTGTCTGTTGTGTGTGTTTTGGGCCACCCCTTCCAGAATTCCTGACCCTTGGCAATGCTGGGCTAGGCTAATGGTGGGTGAGGTACGAAATGTCTGGAGAGCACCAGGCTGGGGAAGGCTGCAGAAGGGCATCCGGAGATGGATCACAGGCTGCAGTTCTCCTTGGCCTGTGGGCAACAGCCAGAACAGCTAGAGAGAGCCAGTGAGAGCCAGTGTGGTGTGGTGGTTAACAGTGCCAGACTGGGACTCGGGGGATCCCCATAATGGCCATGGGGGTGACTTAGGGCCAGACGCTGCCTCTTAGCCTCACACACCTCACAGGGCTATCGGCTCTTGTTGAAGACAGGATGGAAAGGAGCAGTATCCGTGCAATGCGATAAGAAGAAGAGGCAAATGCTATGCCTTTTTCCTTGCGCTTGGTTGGTCACCATTTGTGGCTCAGTTTAGAAAAAGATCAAGGAAAAGTTTGCTGTCCTCTCGCACTCTCTCGTATTGCCATCCATCCATCCATCCATCCATCCTGCCCTTAAAGCTGAGCACTTGAACCCCTTTCAGCCTGAGGGCCAAATTCTACTTTGTAGGAATTTTGGGAAGTTGTCGTCCCATGGTGGGTGCAGTGGAAGACAAAGCCTCAGAGCCAGAATGCATATGGTAGATTTAAAAGTTCTTGTGGATGCCAGCAACTAAGCCTTAGAAAAGGGATTTCAGAATAGGAGGAAAACTCCACAAAACCCAGGAAATCACTAAATGGTTACTGGTTGTGGAAAAGGGGACGTGGAGCCATGGGAAGGAGATGCGGCCATCTTGGGAGTGCCAGAAGGTTGACTTTTGCCCCCAAACCTGAGGATTTGCTTCTTTGCCTTAATAGAAATGGCTGAACAAGGGAGGAATCAATCGTTTGAGAGGCCATGAGAAGAAAAAACATATTCCAACAATGCTTAAAAATATAAAGATCAGCTATTTAGTGCAAACAGCATTTTCATTTTATTACCAATGGGGAAATATAGAAACTAAACAAAAACCCAACCAAAAAATAAATTAAGGAAAAAAACCAGCCCTAAAACCCTATGTGGGCCTAGGACTGCAATGTAAGGAAAGCTTTGATGGGACTTTAAAACCAAGATAATAAGATAACAGACATGCCTGAGAGCACAAATCTAAACTTCATCTGGAAGAGGGAGGTAATTGTATTGAATTCTATAGGAATTTCTCCTGACAGGCACAATCCCTTTAATTGGGCTGAAATGCACTTTCTGAACAAAATTAGGCTCACGCCCACTCTCTGCACGATTCATAGCAGTAACTTGGAGGAGCTTTTGTATGTAACCACCTCTTGTCTGTACGCACTGGGCAAATTCTGCAATGTCCCCAGCATGACATTATCTGTAGGCCTGGGATGGGAAATCTGTATTCTTCCAGCAGTTATTGGGTAATAACAGCAATAATAATAATTGTGACTCTAGACCTCACCATCACTGGCTACCGTGCTGCCTGGGGCTGATGGGAATCCAGCAGGTTTTCCACTCCTGCTGTAAGTCCCTTCCGCTATTGGTTTGGAAAGTGGAGCACACATTTTGGCTTGGTTGCTTTCCAGCCCCTTCCCCCTGTGGAGGGAGTGGGTTGTGGTGGTGCGGGTGGCGGGGGGGCTCACCGGAGGCTCACAAGCCGCATGAGCCGGCTTGGAGATGCCAGAGATCAGGTCTCAAACCGTCTGCAGGGCAACCGTGTGCACTTCCACTGAGCTATGGGGGGGAGACTTGGCAGTGCCGTTCCCGTCTTGGGTAGATGGTGTGTGAAGCCAAACCTTTCCTGGTCACCTCAACAAGCAGAGGGGCTCAGCGTGAGAGAGCTAGTCTGTCTGAGGCCAGGCAGGGCCTTCACGTTCAAGAGTGACACCTCAAACGGAGTCGTGCTGCTTGTAGGGACATCTTTTCTTGCTCCTTTCTCCACACGTGCAGGGGCCAGCACTCTCGCAGCCGAAGCGTTTGGCTGAGATGGCAGAGGCGAGCCTCAGGCTGGGGCGAGCTTTGAAGCAGGAGAATTTCAGCCCATCCTACTTAGCATTCCTGCTGCACCAGCCCAGCGCTTATGAAGAGCAGAAAAGCTCCACAGGCAGTGTGGCCCTGATGGGACTGCTTCTCCAAATGCACCCCCCCCCTCTCTCTTTCTCTCTCAATCTCTATATATATATATATATCTCAGAGATGAAAACGAATTTACAGAGATCAAAGAGACTAACTAATCCATTGTTTGAGGTGCAAAAACAAGCTGCCTACCACCCCTCTCTTCTGCGGAATCTTTTCTAGAGCAGTTGCCATTCCTCGCTTTTTAAGTTCGTTCATCATACAGCCAAATTACTCTTTCTGACTTCACCTTAAATATCATCTTGGAACTTTTAGAGGCAGGGCAAGGCTTCCTCCATTTGATGTTGGATAAGAAACGGGCACAGCGCAGAAGGCTCTGAGATCAGCCTCGAGGCATTTGAGACCACCGCTTCTATCATCCCCAGCCATCATGCCCACTGGTGATCATAAGAACTGTAATGCAATAGATGTGGAGGTCTCCAGTCTGGGCAAGCTATTTTAGATAAACAGCACTATTCTCAAGACATCTCGCACCAGAATTGTAATTGCACTGTATAAATGGTGCACGTACACAATGGCTGTGTTCAGACAGCACAGCAAGCCATGGTGGGGGTTTGTACCATTGTCGGTATGTTGTGATGTCTGAACCCAGCCATGGTATTTCACCATGGGTTAAGCCTTTAGAAACCATGATAAGAAACAATGGTTTGTTTATAGATTCTCTGTACTGCAATGGCTTGTCATGTTGTCCGAACCCAAGATCATGGTTTTCATGGCCTTGGCACACAACTACCACAGAGTTTTCTGGAAAGAGTGGCAACTGCAGGAGCCACTCCAGCCATCTAGCCTCCATGTGTGGGCCAATGAGAAAGAGGCAGCTGACAGAGGCAGGGAGGGGATACATTGGCTGAGGGGACACATTCCAGTAGTGGGAGGACTAACCAGGTAAGAAGAGAACCACAATAAAGTGGAAGCCATGTGACTGTCAGGTAGATCATCATCAAAAACTGCAGATCTTGGGAACCACACGAGTTGTTTGCTTGTTCCAGATGAAAAGTCACAGTGAAATGCTGTAACTTGGTGCCTAGTTAGAGGGTTGTTCTGCGACATGGGAGATCCAGGTTCAGCCATGGAGCTCATGGGATAACTTTGGTCAAGTCGCAGGCTCTCAGCCCAGCCTAGCCCACCAGGTTGTTGCAAGTATAAAGTGCAGAGCAGGAGGGGATGCTGGGGCAGGCCGCAGAGACTGACTGCTTTACCTTGGCCTATATTTGAGCTGGGACTATGCACGCTGTTCTGGTTTGAATATTTTTGATCTCCATATTCTTAAGGCTTTTATTTCTGTTGTGCATTTTTGTATGCATTATGGTTTTTAAATTTGTGGGTTTTAAATCGGGGGAAATTTTAGCATAAAGGGTGACTCCTTTCAAGGCTCATTAAGAAATGAAGACCTGCCAAAACAGAGTTACAAAAATTGTTGTATTTTAAACATTTGCATTTAACGAAATAATGTCTTTAACACAAAAAAGCTAGCATGCAATTCTTTGCAATGTTTCCTTTTTTATTTAACCTCTGCTTTTTAAAAAAGCTCTTTTCTGTGTTGATTTATCCATTATTATGGGGAAAATGCTTTTCTGGCCAGGTCTTTTCAGCAGTTTTGTCCCATATTTAAGGAGTAGCGATTCTTGACCTGCTCACTCAGGTTGAAATTTGAGGCCTTTTGTGAAATGTGACGCCTGAGCCAAATAGCTGCCCTGTGATGAGCCCTGTTCGGAGGGTCCCTGCTGGATCTGGGCCCTCAGCAAATGCCCAGTCATGCCTGACCTTGGCCCAGTGGGATGGGGAGCATGCAGAGGTGGGGGATCAGCCAGCCAGACTAGACTAAGCAATTCGTAAATGCCTGCTGGCTAAGCGGCCGTTGCGTTTACCAAGTTAGCGTGGGGTTGGGAACGGCTTTTTCTCACAGTGAGTAAGTTCCACCAACTGGAAGTGTTTGAGGCTGCTGGCAGGAAAAGGTTGTGCAACTGATGCTCTGTGCAACTGTGCAGCATGTGCCATGATTCAGACTGCAAAAGACCCCGTTGGCTGCAGAAGTTCTTGTCAAAATGCTGCAGTCAACGCTTGGGAGACACAGGTGGAACATTTCTGATGATGCCGTTTCCTTCCCCACTGAAGCAAAAAATTAACCGAGCTTCTCTTGTGAAGGTAGAAAACATGAAGGTGCCGGCGGGCGACTTGCTTCGTGGGGTGTGTGTGTGTGTGCTATTTTTATTCTTAAAATTTCCCTTGTAAAAGAGGCCGAGGGAGGTTACAGCATCGCATACAAAACACCTCAGCCTGTGGGACTGTCTACTGGTCACAAAGAGGTCATGGCCCAAGTCAAAAGGGACAGGACCAAGAATATGCAAAATACCAGTTTATTGTTGTTTAAAACTCTTACAACATGTAACAAGTTCTAAGGCAAATCTAAGGAAGAACGAGTAATGGGAAAAGCCTAGAAAGTGTTGATAGTTGGAGGGAAATGGGTGGGGTCCAAGGAGACTGGCATGGCCCTCTGGGGATGTGGCTGCTGGGGTCCGAGGTTCCCCACTGCTGCTCCAGGGCACTGTGGGAAAATCGAATGGATGCTTGAGCCACGCCTCAAGATCTTTCCCAGAAGTCTCCTCAGTCCCAGAGCTGACCCTGGGAAGCCGTTCTAGGTTTCCCTGGCTTGTGAAGCGCTGCTGTTCTTTGCACATGTTCTTGTGCTTAAAGATAAAGCAATATTCAATGCTGTGATTCCCATTTGCAGTCTGTAGAGTTGCCATGCTGACACAGGTTTACCTCAATGAGAACTAGACCCTTGTCTATGCCTGAGGTTAGGCTCAAAGGCATGACTTTTTAATAACGTTTTGCAGTCGTCATATAAAAAACAAACACTTCTACTGTCAGATAGGCAGTGGGGTCTGGAAAGCGCAGTGGCTTGGCTAGGGAACAAAGTGTAAGCTTTATGCTAATATTCTGAGAAAAGTGAAGTGCTCTAGAAATCACTCAACACCTTTCATATTCTTTTCAGACTAAAGAAAAGTCTGGGAATCGCGAAGCTTTGGACAGAGTGTATATAAATGTGTGTCCTTAAGGTAGCACAAATCATTTTGTCATTTTTGCAGCAACATGGTGACAGCTCTGGAAACATACAAAGGAAACAAATCCCATCAGGATTTTTCCTGCTTTCCCCCTGATGGATCAGACCAGTGCAGTGAGATAATCACAGCAAGAGATTCTGCTGGGAAGGCGTTCTCTGCCCACACAGATAAAATATATACCCTTCAGCGTTTTAAAGTGGAAATAGCTGAACACTTGTGAAATGAAAAGACAGCCAACTGTTGCGATGGAGGAAGTGTGTATATTAGCCCATCTTGGGAGATGTACAGGGTACACGCCATTTCCAGCACACGCCTGTGCAACAGCCTGGTACTCCAATTTGCCCCAGCACGAGTCCCGTTAGGGTCAAAGGAACTTAATGCAAGGTGTAAACTTGCACTCTGAATTCTGTGCATCTTTATTCATAGTATACAGGAATGTAGTGGGATACTCATGCAAGCATTTTTTTTTAACTAAAAAGGTATTGGTTTTAATGGGAAACGACTTTAAAAATAATCTTTTAAAAAAACTTGATTGCATTGCTAATCATTGCTATATTGAGTTCTTCGGGGTGTAGTCCTTTGCGAGTTTAGACAGGAAAAATGGCCTACAGCTTCAGCTGTTGGCTTTATGTCTAAACATGCATAGGATTCCTTTCAAAAAAATGGTTGTAAGGAAAAGGTTTAGAAACTGGGTGGATAAAAATCAGTGATTAAAAAAAAAAATGGATTCTTGTTTTACTTAAATCAGATGTTTTTATTTAAATTGGATATTTTAAATAAAATGCTTTTGAGGAAAAATCTATCTGGAGATAATTTTCTATTTAGGTTATTCATAATCAAATGAAAAGTTATTCAAAGGTTATTCATCATGAATCCAACAAATAGGATTAGTTTTTAATCATGTAGCATGAAGCGGTATATTCTTGCAATGTTTAATTTTTTTGGTAAATGGATTCCATTTATCTAGTCACAATGCCATGCTCTTCCAGAGATTTCTGTAAGATTACTGGGCAGTTTTTCTGTCTAGAAAATATTATCATAGTTGCTTGCTTTTACAGTTCTCAAAAATGGATTTGTGTCTGCAAAGATCACAAACTTCTCATCCACAGCAAAAATGTTATAAACTTAACATACAGAGCTGAGGAAAGACCTTAATCCCATTGTTCCTTTGCAAGTCTATGTACACAGACTCAAACCCTTTCCTCTTTAGTGCTAAGCTTCAAAAAAAGCAATGAATAGAAGATTGTTGGGAGCAGAATAGATCTGCAGGAGAAGCTAAGTGTGAGGGGGGGGGGGCTGGCAGCAAAACTGAAAGTGAACCCTTTTAAGCAGAATCTTCCACAAGTCTTTGCATCTGTTTGCGAATACCCGAAGATTTATCATATTATTCTTTCCCTGGAGGAGAAAACCTATAATAGTAGCAGACTGTAAGAGACCCAGTTTGGGAATATTTTAATGAAGCTCCTCTACTTAGGGGTAATACAGGCAGGCAGGCAAATGATGTAAAAATCATGATTTAAATCTATCCTTACTGAATCATGATTTAAATCCAATCCACCTTGTTTAGAAATCCCTATTATTGTTATATCACACCTCCATCCCAGCTTTCTTCTCCTTGCAAGCGGCCCAAGGCGGCTTGCAAGGTTTCCCTCCTCTCCTTTTCAGCTTCAGAACAACCACCCTGCGAGGTAGGCGAAGCTCGACATCACCCGCAGGAGGGTCACGGCTAAGCAGATGAGCACCCAGGTCTCCGGAGTCCCGGTCTACCAATACACCCCGCTAGATATTCTTAGTCATAGTCTTTCCAGTGCACACCCAAGATTTTCAGGCTGGGGCGAGGCGGATTGCTTCCACCCTGGGCTCTTTGCAGCGGTTTGCTCAGCCAGTTTCAGGGGCGTTGAGCTCGAGAACTAAATCCCCCTCTCCGTCCTTTTCCTCGTTTTCCTAAGAAGGAAACAGGGAACATTTTCCGACTTTCGAGCAACACCAGCTAAAACTTCCTCCTCGCGCCCGCCCGCCTCGCCTTTTCCACTTAGGCGCGGGAACGAGAACCATGCACTGCTCCCGCCTCCCGGTCGTGCATTCGTTTTAATTCTTTGCTTGCCGCGCCCAGCGAGCATGCGCAGTAGTGTGGCCACTGCCGCCGCCGCCGTCACAGCGAGCGCCCTGCCGCACAGCAACTGGCGGTCAGGGCTGCGCCTCCCGGTGCATCCGGGTCACTGGCACGCACGCGCGTGACGCACGCCCGGCGGCGCTGTCGTCGTCTCCTCCTCCTGCTCGGCAGCCTCAGCAGCCTGGTCCCCGCGGGCGGCCCCGACGCTGCTGTCGCTGCTGTCGCCCTCGACGGTCCCTCCCCTTGGCTTCGGGGGAGGGGGCAGCGCGGTGAGTGCTCCCGAGAAAAGGTCGGGGTGGGGGAATGGGGAAGACCCCCTCCGAAAGCCTCCTCGTGGCCCGCCGCCCCTCCCTCCCTCCCTCGCGGGCGCGTTCTGTGGAACCGCCTCGCCCCTCCCCCTCGGCACATGGGCTGCCCCCCCGGGGTCCCCTGCCCGCGCGCGCCTCTCGCGCCGTCTCCATGGAAACGCTCCCTCGCCCCTCCTCCCCCGCCTTCCTGCGGCCCTTCCCTTCCACGTGGGTCTGTTTCGGGCTTCTCTCGTCTCGTGGCTGCGGCCGCCGCGCGTTCCTCGGCCTTTGGCCTGCCCGGTGTTTCCGAGCGAGCGGTGGCTTTTTGGAAAAATGCGCCCTTATCCAGCGCCTCTCTTCCCAGCTCTGCGGCCCCCTCTTCCCGGCTCTCATCCACCCGGTTACCTGTTGCACACCCGCATCACGTTACAATAGTGTGTTTTTGCAAAGCGCCCAGAGTGCTTGGGCTGCAGGGTAGTCTGGAAATGGAATATGGAAATGAAAGAAAACGATCAGCAGCTATGCTGGATTAGGCCAAAAGTCCATTTACAGCGGCGTTCCGTTCACACAGTGGCTGTGCACTTGCCACATGCTGGACACCAGCGCAGCTGCATCCTCGACCAAGTTTCCTAGCAACTAGTGTACAAAGGTGTCCTTCCGACAGGACTGGTAGACAATGATAGCTTTCTCCTCCATGAATTTGTCTAATCCCCTTTTAGAACTATCCAAATTGGTGGCAAAAGGAAGCAAATGCCATAGATTAATTATGCTCTAATTGAAGAAGCCAAGCCCTTCGTTTTATCAGCCCAGATTATCATAGTACTCATTTACTAGTTATCTGTACTTCTGTGTGGACCCTGACTGCTCTTTGCTCTCTATAGTTGTGAGATCTCCCATTTCTTGATAGTTGCTCTTAATAATGTGACTCCTGTACCTACCCAGAGTTTCTTCTCATCCAGTTAGGAGTGTATGCTAAATCAGACCTTTGGTTCACCTAGTTTCACTTTTGTCGACAATAACTGGTAGGATTACAGGCTTCTCTGAACTTTCTAAGGCTTATCTCGAGATTCCAGGAATTGAACCTTGGATCTTTTGCATGTAAAGCAGGTGTGCTGCTACTGACCTGCAGACTTCCCTATACAATCCTTTATTTTCAGTCCAGTATGGCCTCTCCCCTTTTTGAGCCCAACCACAAGTTCTTCAATTGGAATCCGGCCCACTTCCCTCCATTCTTGCAAAGGTCACCTCTTTTTCTTGAGCAATTGTAATTGCTTCCTTCTGGACATTCTGTGATTCCCCGCATGCATGCTTGTTCCTGTCTTCTTCTTCCCTCTTGTTTCCATATGAATTTTATCAAGTAGCCCCTTCACTTTCCATAGCTGCTTAAGCTCCTCCTTTTGCCCATGGTTGGTTGTTCCTCTTCTTCAAAACTATAGTTCTCTTGATCTCTTTGTATAGTTGTGCCACTTGTCTTCTGTGAAGTGCCCCCCCCAACTCCATCTGATCACCCTATTTTGGTATTTGCTGTGTAAACTTTTTACCTACTGCTCAACTTTAACATGAGTTTGGTTTTCGTCTGTACAAAATCTTCCCTACACAGACATAAACCCAATTCTTTCTTACAGTTCACTAACATTACAACAGTGCACTTCCTTTCCCCTGAACTCCAGGGTAACCGTACCCCTCCATCCTTACCAGTTCCATTTTTCTGTAGTTGTCAATGCGCACACACCTTCTTCATGTCATTTCGACCCATCTCCTTACCATTCCAGTCCCTTTTAATGATGCTATTTGTAGTCTTACATCTTCTCACTAGCACACTCCACTGATAAAGTAGAACTCAGTTCAGAACAAACATGCACAGAATTTGGCTGCATGCCCCTTACTAAACTCAAGGGAGATCTGATCCAGTCCTTCCTCTTTCCAGGCTGCATTTCTGATAATAAACAGACCCTTATCTGTTGTCTCCATCCCTGATATATCCTTGCTTACATGAATTTTCCACTAATATCTTTCTCAAGGCTTCTTTCTATTCCATTTGCATATGTTGGTTTCACCATCTCTTGTACTTGTTCCATACGTATCTGCCTATCTACCTATCTATTTTTTGCTACCTCTTCTTGTTTATACTAAATTTAGGTGCATCTGATTTCAGTTCAGGTGCTATATAATATGTATGGAGAACTGCATAGTGCTGCATAAATTAACTGTCCGAAAACATTGTCTCAAGCTCTCCAGATACCTTTGTTTAGTACTGGAAGTTTGAGTGATGTTTAAGAGGCCAAATCCATGTGTGGCCCTGGTCAGATCTTAACCTTGAGTCCTCCATGTAATGTAATGACTAGTGACTTTGCCGCTTGCTATTAAAACATGGGACAGTGTCACATGGGCTAGTTTTATCACTGGCCATTGGGGCAGTAACTTGGTGTCTGTCTGATGTAAGGACCAAATAGACAGCATGCCGTGGGAAGAGTTATGTGGCAATTCTTACAGAGAGACTAGTATACAAGATAGACTTTGCTTGGATCTAGCAAGTCAGTTCTGTGCTGCTTCAGATTCTGACTTGTGCTACTGTTACATATAAATTAACAAAGTCAAAGCCTTTCTTATTCAGGTAGTCCCTGAGTTATGAACATCTGATTTACAAACAACCTGTACTTATGAATGAACTGCCATAAACGCTATTAATTTTAAAAATTACTTCAGAAAATTGTCATCACTATAGAGGGAGAAAATGAAAGGGGAGCGAGGGAAGCCCGCCTGGCCCCGTCGTTATTTGCTTTTCGGCGCCAGGCGAAGACCTTTTTATTCAAATCTTATGTTAAGTGTTAAATCATCTATTTGGTTTACAGTTTATTGTTAGGTATTTATTTTGTTTAGTTAATGGTTATTTGTTTATAGTTTAATTATGTTTACTTATTTAAATGGTGTGGTTGTTCTTGATTTTGTATATTGGATTGTATTTTTAGGTTTGCCGAGATGCACCGGGGGGCGGGGCGGGGGGAAGACAGTTAGGTTTTTAATGCATTGTTTGCACTTTTATATGTTGTAAGCTGCCCCGAGGCTTTGTTGCGATGGGGCAGCATATAAGTGTTTTAATTAATTAATTAATCAATCAATCAATCAGCCAGCCAGCCCTCCAAAGCATGCCTTCCTGCCCTGCTCATCCAGAGAGGGAAGTCCCTCTGGCATTTCCTTGTTGCAAAGAGGAGGCACTGGTGCGTTGAGGGGGGGGGGGTAGAGGTATTTGCTTTTCTCCCTACTTTGACAGGGATCCTGTGCCCCTAACCCACACGAATGTGCAAGGCCAACTGTACACAATCCAACTTACATATAGATTCAATTTAAAGACAATTTTTTGTTTTCTCAGGGATGGAACTCATTCATAATCCAGGGAGTGCCTGTATACAGTCCAATCAGGTTCTTCTACTAAAGATGCCCTACAAACATAATTGGATAAATTTATGAGAGACAATGTGGTGTAGTGGTTAAGAGCATGGGATTGGGACTCAGGCGATCTGGGTTCTAGTCCCCGCTCAGCCATGGAGCCACCTGGGTGACTTTGGGCCAGTCACAGACTCTCAGCCCAACCTACCGCACAGGGTTGTTGTTGTGGGGATAAGATGGAGGAGGAGATGTAAGCTGCCTTGAGCCCTTGGTAGGAAAAAGGCAGGATATAAATCAATCAATAAATAAATGGATAAATGTCTCAACTTTTTGTCATAGGATGTTCAGCTGTTCTGCCTTACCTTTGTTTGATTCATTTGCTGAAACTGCTACTTTGACTCCTTTTGGGAACATTAGCTCATTGGTTTGGTTCTTCGTTATGATGACAAACCAGCAGTATTGAATGGTTTGTTGTTGGGTTAACTGCTGGATTGTTTGCCACAGAAATAGCCCAGCACTCCAGGCTCACATGACCTGTAAGCAGCCTGCAGAGTAGTCAGTTGTGCATTGCTCATTAAAGCACGCTGTGGTTCGCGCATCCATGCTTTTCTGTTCTTGTATGACAGGAGAGAGTTATTTAAGTCATGAGCTGCTGTGTCGTGTGAAGTGGCTCGTTACTTTAGTTCCCCTTGCTGATTTGCATCTTGCTATATAGCAGCGTTCCGCTCTTTCTCTTCCGCCATTTATTAATAGCTCAGCCTTTCATCTTTTCTGCTCTCCAAAACCTGTTCAGTGTCTTCCCCTGGGCTCTCACCTTCCAGGGGGAGGTTAAGTTAAGGAGGAACTACTGCATCTAGGCAGCTGCTCACACACAGCCTATCTAATTATAACTAATCTTTCGTAGCTTCACTCATACTGCCAAAGATACTTTTTGGTACATAAGTGGATTCATATAACACATGAATCAGAAATTTTTAGCAGATCAAATCCACTTCTTCCCCTAATAGTGTGTTCATTTTTCCTTCAAGAGATGCTGAAAGATAATATTTCCTCTACAGTGGTTGATAACATCCCTTCTGACAGAAGTTAAGTAATACTGATTTCATCATTAGTCTTGGCTCATGAAGTATCCTTTCCCTTCCAACTCATTGTCTTAGGCTCCAGGCACCTAAAAATGCATTTATTGATCTATATAAACTTTAACATTAATTTAACTTCTATGGAGTTCAGAAGTAGGATAATTGACAGGCTCATGCTTGGGGACACATGTGGTACCTTTCAACTATTCTTTGGGAGTTTGGGGACAGCATAATGCTTTGCATGTAGAAGGTTCCAAAATCATTCCCTGGCATATTCAGTTAAAAGGATGTCAAGTGGCAGAGCTGGGAAGGATTTTTACATGATACCTAGTAGAGGTACTGCCAGTTCGAGCACACAAGTGCTAGGTTGGATTGACCTGCGTCTGTATAGGTCAGCTTCAGAATTTGATGCTGGCTTGTTAAATTTGATGGTAGTGCCTGTAAAGAAATTATATCTTTCTTCTGGTCTGCATGTTGTAGTTCTGATTCTTCAGTGATGTATTTTGTTTCTTAAGGACTACAGCCTCTTGCTTCATTAGTCTCTTTTCTAAGTGGGATACCATTTCCCCCTAATAAACTTATTTTCTTTGAAAAATAAGGTAAATTTTTAAAGAAAAAATTAGTTGTACAGTACATAATTTCATTATTAATTTCTGCCTTCTTTTATAGGTAATGTGAATAATACCTTTCATCTTAGGCCAGTATACATAAATAGAGAATAATAAATATCTAGCAACTGAATAATCAAGTGGCTATAAGTTTTGCCTCCAGTTCAGGTGTCCTGATAACCAGAAGAGAGAAGCTGTGTAATTCAGAATTTCTTACTTCACTATCAGTTCAAAGCCTAATAGAAAGTTTAAAGCATCGGTTATTAATCCTTTGCAGTTTGATGATAGTACAGTGAATACATGAAAGTACAGGGCATAGGACCCAAATGTTGTCTACCTCAGTCCTTTCCTCCTTGGAGACATTTCCCATATACTAGTTCTTTGGCAGATTAACTATCATCCTGAGGATTACCAGGAGTCCCTTGTAAGCTACTTTGAGCTTTGCAAAGAGGGAGTGTGTTATCAGGAGTAAAATAGGTGGCCCCAAAGAAGAAGAGGAACCCCAGCACTCTTCCACTGTACAAAAATCATCTTTACACAACATAGGCATTCAGACAAGTATCTCTTTCCAAGCTTGGCTCAGAGTTGCCTTCCTCTCTGGTTGAGACAAATTCCTTTTCAGTCTCATGTGATAGTCAATATTTTTTTTAAACTCACATAAGCATAGAAGATGGTTTACCATTGTATTGCCTGTACCAGGGGTGGGATACTTGACCCTCCAGAGGGCCTTTTCAGTTGTGCGGTTGTGCATAAAGATGTGATATTGGAGTCATAGGTTGTATGTACAGACTCCACAGCCCTGGTTGTACAGTGCCTTCCCCAGAGATGCTCGCCTAATGCCTATGTTGTGATGTGGGGGTGTCTGTCTGGGGAGTGGGGTAAGACCTATAATTTCAGGCATTTTAGTTCTTCAGTTTTTCTTAATCTTTTTTAGATCTTCGCATTGCTGTTGCTATTTGTGTTGGTTAAAGTTTTAAAAGTTTTCTTAGTTCATGTTGTATTCTCTACTGATGGATTGTTAACCACTTTAGTATTTGTAACTTACAAATACAAGTACCATAAAGTAATAAAATGCTAAGCACAAAAGCAAAATGGAATAGTAAGGCTTTTAGGGAAGCATACTGGGTTCTTTTTAGGGAGATGGGATGTAGATTTGTTACCTGCCAATACACTAGGCTTTAGGGGAACAGTGTGGTTCTGCTGTTGCTGTTTCGGGATAGATGTGGCTGTTAGCTTTGTTATGTAGTCCTTTGGACCATCTGTACTGTGCTTTTACTGCCTGAATTATCTAGGTTTATGATTTGAGCACTTAAGCTAGTAACAACATCATAGCAGCCAATCCAGTGGCAACCAAGAAAATCCTCTGGCTACCCAACTACAGTTGCATGGGCAAGCAGGCAGGTCCCTAGATAGGCTTCATCACTTTGACAGCTAGAACAGAATCTTAGTGCTTTACAGTATACCGTATTTTTTGCTCTATAAGATTCACTTTTTCCCCCCTCAAAAGTAAGGGGAAATGTCTGTGCGTCTTATAGAGCGAACATGTGTGTTCAGTAAGTCTGTCAGATGTGCAGCCCATGGGGAAGTGATGGGGAATGTGCCTGTGATGATGTGCCCATTTGATTCAGAATATTTTTTTTCTTGTTTTCCTCCTCTAAAAACGAGGTGCGTCTTATGGTCAGGCGCGTGATATAGAGCGAAAAATACGGTATTTTATAATCAGGATATTATGTTGGTTTCTGAATGTTGGGCTTGCACTTGAGATCTGGGTTCATATCTCAGCTGATAGACTCGGGAGCCATGGAGGGGAAAACCTTACTCTGATTCACTACTGTTGCTGAAACAGGATAATTGGGGAATAGCAAAAATTGAGAACTACTTGTTCACAGAAAGAGTTCTGGGGGGATGTTGATAAGACAACTGTGGGAAGCAAACTTTGAGTAAGCTATTTATTTGTATTACGGCATGCATTCCTGTGACTCTTTGCTGAGGAGACAACAGTCACATGGACTCTGAATGCACTGAGAGCTGTATCTCCTGTAGCTTTTTTTCCACTACTCTTTACATATATTGCTGTTTGAGATTATGCTGGGGACGTAAATGGCCTGCTTAGCCAGGACTAGTTTTAAAAGATCTTCTGAATAATTTAACTGTATTGCAAAACAAGTATTTAATAGCATCTTTCATTAAAGATGAAACGGAACCTTACTCCATTGCTGTTGAGGTTCTCCTCTCCCTAGCTGGAAGTGTGGGTTAGCTGAATGCACTGATCTACACTTAAGGCTTAAGAATGTGTGTCCCTTGCAAGCAGCTTAAATTTCTTCATCCCTTTTATTTATAAAAACAAAACCTTCTGAATATTGGAACACAGGGTCATCTTTGCCTGCAAAGGAATGCGTGAAAGGAGCTGATTTTATCTCGTGGGAATCATTCTGCCTGGCTTGTGTATAACTGCTTACCTGATTAGCTGTAGCAGGCAAATCTGCTGCAGACAAGAAAGTAGCATGGCTCTTGAAGAACATTTTTCCTACCCTTCATCTGTTTCTAAGAAGTCACTTTTCATCATTATGTTTAGACTAACGAATTAGTAATTCATGCTTAGACTAACGCACTAGTAATTCTTGTTAAATGATTTGCAAGGCTGCATTCTGAACAAAATACCCTCCTTGTACATGCAATTAACACTTTGGGACTATTTCATTACCAAGTAAAAAACATCACATGGAACATGGAATGACAGGAATGATTGGATGCTGCAGTACTGAAATGAGAAGTCAGCTGGAATATTCCTCCCTATGCAAAAGGTGAGGAGAGACATTCCTGTCTCTAGCTGTTTGAAACTATTGCTGTCTGATTATTTCCTAAAACATGCCTGCTATTGAGGGAGAATTTAAAGTACAGAAGAACTTTAAATTTAAGAAGAGACATTATTGGATCAGACCAAGGATCCATCTAATGCAGGGTTTGTTTTTTTTCCACTCAGTGTCCAGCCACTTGTCTATAGAATCCCCCAAGTAGGATATGAGTACCACAGCACCTTCCTGCCTGTGGTCCCCAACAGCTAGTACTGGAAGTAACATTTAGCCATTGGGACTAGCAACTATGAATAGCTTTATCCTCCATGAATTTTTCCAGTTTCTTTTTAAAGCCATCCAGAGCATTGGCCATCACCACATCTTGTAGAAGGAATTCCTTAGCTTAACGACACTCTGTGTGAACAAAAACTTCCCTTTTCTGTTCTGAATCTCTTTCCAGTCAATTTCATAAGATGATCTTGTCTTCTAGTATTATGAGAGAAGGTGAAAATGGTTCCCTATCCACCTTCTCCATGCTGAGCATAATTTGAGCACCTCTGTTAGGCCTCCCCGAGGCACCATTTTTTGAGGGAAGCAATCCCAAATGTTGAAACCTTTCCTCAAGTTGCTCCAACTGTCTGTCGTTTTAGTTGACAGACAGTTTCTGCCCTCTTTCCAATTCTACCCTGTTCTTTTTAGGTGCAGTAACCAGAATTGTACATGGTATTCCAAGTGTGGTCACACCATTGATTTGTTTAAGAGCAGTATGTCAGTTTTATTTTCAGGTGCTTTCCTAATTATACCTAACATGGTATTTTCTTAGCAGAGCTTCACACTGGGTTGACATTTTCACCAATCCGCCCACCATGGTTCAGGATCTTTCTTGGTCAGCAATTGCTAGCTGAGATCCCATCTGTTTATACTTGAAGTGGGGATCCACCCCCCCCCCCCCCGGCACCTGCTGCCCCGTGCTTTACACTTGCTTACATTGAAATGCATTTGCCATTTTAATGCCCATTCTACTAGTTTCAAGAGGTCCTTTTAGAGTTCCTTGAAAACCCTGTTTGTTTTAACCACCTTATGTAGTGGTACCAACAGACTACACTAATTCTAGATAATTTATGAATATCAAAAAACACTGATCGTACTACAGATCTCTCTGGGATCCCATTGTTTACATACTTCCTTTGAAGGAATTTATCTTTTATGCCTGCTGTCTACTTTTTGTTTTTGGAAGTCCCTGATGACAAGTATCCTGGTCTTGGAATGATTTGCCTTCTCATTATTTGATGCTGATTCAGGTGCTCCCATTCCCAAGATTTATCCGACAGATCTTTAATTTTAGAATTTTAGGTGAGCACAGTGATGATCACATGCCGACATGTATGGTTACCACTGGTGGCTTGCCAATACTGGTGCTAACATCTGTATGTAATAATGTGAATCTTACTTTTTCTCTTTGCTAGAACACATTTATTCATTCAGTCATTTATTAGAATCATATACTTCCTTTTTTTCTTACAAAGAATTCAAACCAGCTTGAATTCAGTCTCTTCCTCCCGCTCTCAATCTGATTCCCACAACAACCCTGTTTGGTAGGTTGGGTTGAGAGTCTATGAGTGGCCCAAAATCACCCAGTTGGCTCCATAGCTGAGCAGGGACTATAAGCCAGGTCTCTTGAGTCCCAGTCCTACACTCTTAACCACTACAGCACACTGGCTCTAATGTCTTTCATTCTTCATGTTAAGGGTGCTGAAAGTATTTATTTATGTATGCTCCCCAGTATATAGAGTTCTAATTAGTTTTTCAACTATAGCTCCATATATTCCAGTGCATCTCAAACAGGGATTTACAGGAGCTTGGGTAACTACGGCCATGCCATCTTTGTTAGGTAAGCTTGCAGCAGGTATATCTGCTGAAACAAAAGCCACATAGGTCATTTGAGCAACTGTGAACTGGATCCCTTGGAGGAAGTGTGGCCCTGTCTAAAGTAGGTTGTTGCCAAAGTGGTTGAATTACCCAACATCAAGCCCTCCAGTCTTGTCTGAATACAGTTTCTGTTTGCATCATTCAGTCTAGTAGCATTCTCAAGCACTGGTTCAGAGTGGCAAAGCACTTCAGCTGTTTCTAATGAAAATGTGTGATACAGCTGAGTGTTACCTGCATATCAAACTAAATCACTGGATTAGCTCCTCCAGTGGTTACATGTGGATGTTAAGCAACATGAGGGAAAAGATAGACTCCAAAGTGTAACTGTCTAGAAATTGACCGGTCATCTTGCAGAACCAATTCTGGAAATGGTCATCAGTGTAGGAATGGAACCAGAAATAATGATTCAATGGTCCACTGTGTAGCTTGAGAACCCAGCCATTTGCCATGGACTTGGTAAAAACTCCTGGCAGAATTAGTAGAATTTATTCCCAAAACAAATTTTCTTTCTCCTTTTTGATTCTTTTCCTTTTATCATAGTTTTTAGATTCTAAAGGACTGTGCTAAGACTGTGTTAATTATTATTATTATTTTTGGTAAACCACCTTAGAAGCCTTTTTTGGCTAAATGGTATGATAAAATTGCTATAAATATCCTAAGTTTTAGAATAGAAGTTGTCCTCAGCCTTCTTTAATTGCCCTAAAGTGATTTGGTTTCAGTGGTATGTTTACATAAGCATTTATCTTGTGGCAAAGCCTCTATGGTCTCCAGCTTGCCGTGTCTTAGAACCTAAAGTTTAGGTGAACCACAGGTTAATTGGAACCTAAAATAAATATGGGGGAAAGGTTTTTGCTGATTAAATATTTTTAAAAATTAATCTACTGCTCTTTTTTGAGGTAAACCAGCCCTAAATATACAGCACAGTCATGAGTGAAAATTTGATCACATTACTTTTAGTTTTAATGGCTGTATGGAGGGAATTTTAATTTTACCTTCAACTGAGTGTTCAGCTTCAACTGTTTTGCAGGAAATCTAACTTCCAGCTCTGCTTTGATTTTCATGGGATATGCAGTGGTATCCATTTTTTAGACTTCTTGCAGGAACATAATATTTTGATGCGTTGTGCTCAATTCCTGCTTCACAGATGAGGAAATACTTTCTACTGGCCTACAAACACATATCAAGATAGCAGAACTGATTGTGCAACTTGGACAGTTCTGATTTCCTGTCATTTTCCCTTTACTCAATCCTCTACTGATGTAATGTACTTCTTAATTTAAAAAACCCCCAAAAGATAAGTTGATGCCATCATGGTTATGTCTATTTGTCAGTTGTTCTCCCAGTTCCATGTACAAAGCAGCCTGACCAAATTTTACCTTTTCATTTGACTAATGCATGAGTAATCTGTCTATATAATTCTCATTCCAAAAAGGCAGAAATCCTTGGGACGTAATTCCTGCAACCAGAAACATCAGAGTCCTCTGGTAACTTAAAGGATGTTAGATCAGTTGTAGTAGTGAGACTTCGTGGGCATCATCCTACTGTATCAAATGCACAGTTGTTGTCAAGTCATCCTGCAGTATAAAGTGTTAAGTTTATCATTTCCAGCTATATTCCATTCTTGAAGCTCATTCCAACTGCTTTGGTGACTTCTCATATTATGCTTAAATTGTCTGTACAACAAGTGGATTTTCAATAGTATTCCATGTTTTGCCATTTGTCCTAGCATCCAATGGGAATTTGTGGAACTAATTGCAGTCTTTAATCTGTCACTTTATGTAAATAGTCCTTAAGATGCTTCTAATTTATTTCAACAGTGGCTTTCCTGCTCTAAATGTGTAAAACTAGCCCATTTCAAGTAGTTTTAAAATGAGTCCTATGCATTATATTTATCCTGGTAAGCATTGTATAGCAAAAGATGTTCTCTTCTGAGGAAACTGTTTAAATTTGTTGTGATCTTCACTATGATTATAATCTAATTCCCTTTTGTTCTCCCTGTGTGTATGGTAAAGCTGCATTACAGGTTCTCATACCCTGGTTACTATCAGTGTGAAACCTGCTCTTTCAAAAGTGCCAACCATCTGGAACTACCTAGCCATGGGCCTGTTCTTTATCATCCCTGTTGGTGTTGAAGTCTTTGCCTTTATGTGGAATGACTCATCTTTCAACATTAACAAATGCCTTGAACTATTCTTAGTTAATTTCTGAATTTGTGGCTTAGCTGCAGCTGTTTAATCTGGTTTATTAAAAAGGGTTTCTTAAATCTACTTGAAGTGTAAATCAGCAATTTAATCGCTTTGGCAGCAGATAATATAGTGACCAAGAGAGTAAAGGGGGAATTTCCAGATTCAGATTTGGTGAGCTCATGACACATACCAGGTTGCCTTAGGCAGGCTGTTGCTTCAGCTTCCCATCTCTGCAGTATGTGGGGAATATCTGTCATTTTGGGAGGGGAGGGGAGGGGAGGGGAGGGGGTATATTTGGAAGGATTATTAATGTGTGAAAAGTACTTTGAATTCTCGACAGTGCTGTACAGACACTGAGTGTTGCATAAAAATATAATTTGTTGATTCTCATCATAGCCTTTTCATTACAATTAACAAAATACCAGGTAGATTTTCACTAGAGAATTACGTATTTCTAGTTTACGGACTGGCCACCAAGTTGGTGTTGCAGCTTGGGTCCTGCCCTGCCAGCTGAATCTTGCAGACATCCGGAGTGACCCACAGGCAGACCTTAACTTGCCTTGTCTTAATGCTTAAAACGGCAAAACAAATTCAAAATTATAAGGCCTGCATACAGCTGAGGTTACTTGACTCTTTCAAACAACTGCTACCCTCTTAGTTTTGAATCTTACATGCTAGCAGTTACGTTGCCATGGCAAAAGCAAAGCTCCGTTCTTCGGTTCTTTTATTTGCTTAGGATCAAGCACAAGTCCAAAGAAGTATTGGGAGTGGAGGGATAATTCTCAGGACTTGAAGTGTATCTCAGAAATCATGAGTCCAGTCCAGCAGTCTATGGACATTGCAATGTACACGTGGAAGGTCCGTAAATGAAGTCTTAAGAAGGCTAAAAGTTGCCCTGCACAGTCATACAAGGGCCCTGGTTAGCCAGGTCATGCTTCTGTCTAACCCAGCATCCTGCCAACCAGAAATCCCAAGGCACCTACAATCAGGACTTAAAAGGTAGTAGCATAGCCTTCCTCTGCTGTCTTTTCATCCGGAGTTTAGCAACATACTTCCCAATTATGTGGAGACTATATTTAGCTAGCCCTTTCCTCCAGAAACTTTTCACATTTTTTCAGCACCTAAACAAGTGGCCATAGCTAAGCTGGGTTTCATCATTAAGCTGTGACCCTTCTCTATGGAAGGGCTGCAGCTTATTCCTGAATCACATGATTTACATGCAGAAGCTACTAGATCAATTGCCCGCATTTTCAGGTAAGCTTGGGAATGACCCATATCTGAAACCCTTGAGAGCTGCTGTCAGTTAGTGTAGCCTTTACTGAGCTAGATGGGCTGACTGAATCCCTGGAGAAATTTAGAGCAAAACCATTTTTCCCAAATTGTTTTTTTGGGGTGGAGGGGGTCCCCCCAAATTGAACAACTTTAGAATATGAAATAAAATTTTTAGAATTTAAACAAGGTCTTTATACATGTGTTACTCAGCTTTTACTCTCTCTCTCTCTCTCTGAAATAATTCTAAGAATGCTGTAATAACACTTCTATAGGAAGAATGCAGTTTTAAAATGTCTGGAAATAATGAGGATCTGTGTTTAACCCCCCCCCCCTTAAGATCCCTAGCATATATTTGTTTTACATTTCTTACTAACATTATTGATTAAATGCATCTTTGACTGATAAACGTTTTGGGATGCTCCAGGTCACACTCTGTTCCTAATGTGAATAAAATCACCATATGATAATATGGAGGAAAAGTTGTATTCTTAACAGTTGGGTTTTGTTCTAGGGGATCTTGGATCTCTGGGCTTGTGCTGACTAGAAACTGCAGCAGTCAATTAATATAGTTCTAATTTAAAATCCACATATAGAAAAAAATCTGTAATGGTTGGTCCTCCCACTTTCACCAGATGCAAAAAAACAGCATGTTGGTTATCCAGCCTATGTGTCTTTCAAAAATAAATAAATAGCTTTACAGCTGGGGTCTGTGGAACTCACGGACACATTTAAAAAAAAACAAGTTTCTTAATTAGGCCTCAGCACTAGGGAATACTACCTCAGCTGTAAAATCTTTTAACCATTCCTGCCAGAATAAACCCCCTCTACCTACTATGGACTTAGTAGCCTGGTGAAGGAATGAGAGAGACACTATCACCAGAAGCCACATTTAAGAATTTAAAAGATGTGTATTAATAGTGCTATCATTTATTTACAAAACTGAGTAAAATGTCACTCTTCAAATAATTTGTAGGGATTGCTTAAAGGTTCTTAAATATGGCTTCTTACCATTCCCAACTAGTATTTCCCAACTAAATACAATCTCAGTAATTTCCTTCCAATCAGATTTTCCTAAATTTCAGGAATAGGGTTAGGAAGTTATCCAAACTTTGATACAACTAGTAACAGATGCTGTATAGCAGTCTTCCTTTGCCTCCAGTTTTTTCTGCTTCTTCTGGTTTCTAGGATAAATGATGCCTTTTCTGGTCAGACATTAAATGGGAACAAAACTATGTTATGTAACACTTGGTTTGTTAATAAAATTAATGTGTTTGATATGTTAAAGTTACAAGTATAGTTTATTCATACAATAAGTAAAAACTTAGTTCGCTTTTAAAAATATGGTTAGGGTTAGTATAAAATCAGGTTATACAGAATATGGGAGAGACTACTTAACATTCCTCTAGTTGTCTTCCCAAGCTTGGTGCCATCCAAATGATGTGGATTACAATGTCTAGCACATGATTTACATTACCCATAATTGAAGGGAGATGGAAGTCCAAATTATCTGGAGGGTGCCAGGCTAGGGAAGGTTTTCATAAATCAACAAACGCCTTTAGATTCGTGAAGAACACCAAATAAGAGTATTGTGGATTTTCTGTTTTCCCATATACTTCTGTCTTTTCCAAAAAGATTTTTTTTCCCCATGGCTTCAGAATTTTTGGAAATTTTGCATCTCTGGATGGGCCACTGGTCTGACTCAGAATAGGGCAGCATCCTGTGTTCTTTCTGAATTTTGCACTCCGGGCTTGATTAGGAAAATAGGATAGCTGACACTTAAATTGGAACTGCCAGTATGCAACAATCTGCTGGTGAATTTAGATGAGGAAGTACAAGGAAAGATACTCAGATTTGCAGATGATATAAAAATGGGTGGAATAGCAGACACCCTAAAAACAAAATGAAGATCCAGGGCGATCTTGATAAACTTGAACATTGGGCTCAGAGCAGCAGAATGGGATTCAGTAAGGCCAACCTTGCAGTTCAAAAGCATGCAAGTGGATAAAAAGGTACCACTTCGGTGGGCAGGTAACAGCGTTCCGTGCACCTCGGTGTTTAGTCATGCTGGCCGCATGATCACGGAGACCGTCTGCGGACAAGCGCTGGCTCCCTCGGCTAGGAAACGGAGACGAGCACCGCCCCCAAGAGTCAGGCATGACTTGACTTAATGTCAAGGGGAAACTTTTACCTTTACCTTTTAAGGTCAAGTGCCAAATTCTCCATCTTGGAAAAAGAAACCAAATGCATCAAAGAAGGGGAACATGTGGCTCAACAGAACTGAAAAAGGAAAAGATCTCGCAGTAATTGTGGACAGTAGACTAAGCATGAGCCAACAATGTGATGCAGCTGCCAAAAGGGCAAATGCTATTTTGGGATGCATTAACAGAAGTATTACTTCCAAATCACGAGAAGTAGTAGTTCCTCTATAGTCCTCACTAGTCAGACCTCATCTGGAATACTGTGTCCAGTTCTGGGCACCAAATTTAAGAAAGATGCAGGAAACTTAGAAAGGGTCCAGAGGAGGGCAACAAACATGATCCATGGTTTGGAAACACTGCCCTATGAGGAGAGACTTTGAGAAATGAGCATGTTCAGCCTTGAGAAGAGAAGACTAAGGGGGGCATGATATCCATCTATATGTACCTCAAAGGCTGTCCCAAAGAGGAAGGTCAAGATCTCTTCTTGCTGATGCCGGAGTGTAGGTCATGGAATAATCAAGTCAAGTTGTGACAACCCAGATGCAAACTGGACATCAGGAAAAGCTTCCTCACTGTCAGAGCAATGCAACAATGGAACCAGCTGCCTGGAGAGATTGTGGGCTCTCCCACACTGGAGACATTCACGGCAAAACTGGACAGCCATCTGAGTGGGATGGCGTAACTTGGTGTCCTGCAACAGCTGGGGGTTGGACCCAATGGGCTTCATGCCCCCTTCCAACTCTACTCTTATGTGATTCTGTGAAGGGCCTCTTATTAGGTAGGTAGCATTTGTAAATAATATGAAACCTGTCTCTTTATGGTGTAGAACACCCCCCCCCCCCAATCAGAATTTAAATTCTGGCAGCACTGCTACAGTCTCCAATGACAGCTTTCCACCCTCTGCTTTTACAAGCACATTTTACAGCCTGAGACACAGCCTTGTTGTCTTAAAAGGCACTGTGAAGTAACAGCAGGGACTTCACACTGAAAGAGTTGCCCTCCCTGCTGTGGGCTTTAAGCAGGCGTAGGCAATTGGGATTTGAAGTAGCAGTCAAGGCTATATTTATCAAATAGGAATTAGTATGCAGCATTGTCCTGTTGTTGTGATTGGCAGAACAAGCATCCCAAATGTAGAGGTAATGCCAGTGTAAAAGATTCCTGTTTATAAAAGATCCCACTGATGAATAAGTTACGAAAGGACACAATGAATCCTAGCATCTACCAAATGTTGTTCAACAGAAGTCAGATAACAGTTCTTGTTCTGATTTTAGCACACATAACCGAATGTGTTAATCTTAGTAGTTGTGCTCATCTCAGTGTACAAAGATAGAGCAAGTGCAGCAGTGTCTCTATCTGGTACAGCTGGCATTTGCATTCCTATGCTTTTGAGCTGCTTGCAGTAGTTGGTAGGCTGATGTCTACCTAGTCATAATGACTGTCTTTTGAGACAAACAAAAGTTGATATTGGTGGCATTTAATTTGATTAAAGGTAGTCTATTAGTATGATACAAGTTACAAACAAGATTGCACAATACATGGGAAAAAATATATGGGCTGGATCAAAGCTAGCTGCTCTGTGAACAGAAGGACTCCTTCTGTTTGTGTAACAGACAGATCCCCTGGAGGCTTCCTGCTGGCAGAAGGAGGAGACCATTTTTACTGGTTCCTCCTGCTGTACCCCATACAGCCTTATGTTGTTCTGAAGGCCCCACAACAGTCCAGATGTGAATTTTAGGCAGCTACAATGGGAAGAAGGAATTGGCGAATATCACCTCCCTTTTCCTTCCTCCAGCATTGCCAGATGGCTACCAGTTGTTTGTCTGGACACAGCTCTAGATGGTGGCGGTGAAGAAGATGATTGCATTTATACCTTGCCTTCTTTTCCTCTTGTGAGGAACTCAGGGCGGCTTACATATTTCTCCCCCACTTTTATCCTCACAGAGCCCTAGCACACAGGGCCATGGGTCAACTACGGACACCAGCTAACCTTGTCTGTAAGCCTGCAGAACTGATTTCTTCTTCATGCTGCAGTTATCTGCACCTCCCTAAAATCTACTCCGTGGGGTTAGAGGGCTTTGCAGAGCAGATCTGGAGTATGTGTGAGGACTGGAGAAGTCCTGTTTGAGTGAAAGTTCATTCCTTTTATGTTGAATGGAACCCACAGGTATTTTTTAGAACCTTCGAAGACAGGTACATTAAATTGTTGGCAATGTTTTAAAGACAGTTTTAGCAGTTTGAAACCTGCTGGGTTAACTGACCTGTAGAGGCCTGAATGCATATGATGCAGTTTTAATCCTGATTAGCTTCAGCCCAAAAAGCTGCCTGGATGGGAGACTCCCTGGGAACCATATGCTAGAGATCTTCAGGGATCAAGTAGAGGAGAAGCATCAAAATAAATTTGAGTGCAATATTGCAGACTACATTGATGGAGTTAAAATTTGCCTTGTTGAATCAGAGCAAAGACCATCTTTGCTATTGTTCTGTTTTTCATCAGTAGTTAGCCAGATGCCTCTGGGAGACCACAAACAGGACATGCAGGTAATGATTGCTGTATGTTTATCTGTAGCACCTGGCATTCAAGGTGCCGCAGGTTTCTGAGCAGATAGGTCCTACTTAGCTGTCATGGCACATAGCTGTTTTCCAGGGACATGAAAAGCCATTGCTGATGGTGATCAGTTGTAGGTATGGATTCTGAAGTGTGAAGAAAGTCTTCCTTTTCCTCTTTTCAGCCATGAGCATAACAGTTACGAATATGTAGACTGGGTAGATGTCCAGGTGTAGTTTTCTCAAATGTTGTGCTTAGGTACTCTCTGAGGGGCCTTTGCACTATCACTTCTTCAGGATGTTGTCTGAAAGGGTGAATTTTCTGTGACTTTCAAACTTTCAGATAATGCAGGTGAAATAGTACAGTTTGTTTGGAAGGGGGCTTAAAAGTAGCATATTAAAACACACAGGACACAATGTGGGCATAAGAGGAGTGTTAAGAGAGGGCTTTCACGCTTAAGTGGTGTGTGTGTGCCTTTGAATTTTGCAGAACCTGTACACATCTAAAGTGGGGAATTGGGGTATTCTGGTCACTTGCAGTCAACCTGATACTCATTCTCCTCTTAGATTTTGAGCAGAAAAAGCCACGAACTTTTGCTAGCAAGGGGCAGAAAGGATTATATATCAAGATATTTTCACAGCTACCCGTAGTATTTCTAAGTGTTCACAGTGGGAATGTGATCTGCAACACAACTGCATTTTTCCAGTCTTCAGACACAGAAAAGAGTGGCATTGAGTGAAGAGTCTTCAGATTGGGAATTCTAGAGTGAAGAGATGCCTTTTTAACAGGCATCTAATTACACTAATGGAAGGAACCAGATGGATTCAGGAGGGAAAAGACATTCCAATGCACTTCATATTGTTGTTGATCATTTGAAGAGGAGATAAAATGGACACTTCGGGTGCACTCACATATGTGTGTGAAAAGAAACTCCTGCAGTTCCCAGCACTCACCCACCCAGCCATGCATGGACATGCATAAGATTGCACCCTTAAACTTTTGTCTAATTAAGGCTTCCGCATTTGCTTCAAAAGGAGAAGACAACAATATGGAAGAATGCTTGTTTGGAGCTGACACTGCATTAAAGTGAATGCGGGCATCTCTTAAAAGCAGTGACCTAGAATGACAACTATATCCTAAGTATGGCCGTTCAGTGTCTGTATTTTTATGTGTATTTTCTCCTTTCAGTTCCCTGAGCATCTGAAAAAGAGGGTGCAAAATTGTTAAAGATTGTTTATTATTCTCATCTCACAAAGTAATACACATATTAATAATTCATGTTATTCATGTTAGTAATGCACATGTTAATTCTGTGCAGTATATAATGTTTTATAATGTTTAATTCTGTGCAGTTTCATGAAGTTCACAGTTTGATTTTTGTTTCTCCCAGAGAGCAATAGGGTTTATCATTTTAACCAAATTGTAACATACCATTAAGTGACTATGTTTTTTTCCAGAAAATTTTCCAATTCAAGTTACACTAATTTGCATAGAAATGTTTGCTTCAGAAAATTTCAGGGTGCATCTGTGAATCATTGGAGAAGTAATTTAGTTTGTTGACTGAATACAAATAAACAGCAGTGAAAAAGTGACCAAGGTTTTATTTTGTGTTGTTCAAATACACCACAGGTATTTGACCTGAAATATCAGAGGGAGGCGTTAAAGCCCACTTAATATCATTTAATATTATTTTAAATAGATAGTTTACTGCAATACTGTAAAGACAATAGCACATACAGCTTTTACATGGTTTAAATGTAACAAAGAAACAAAGGTATTGAGACCAACAAAGGCAATGAAAACTGCTGACATACCCAGTTTTCCTCAACCTGGTGCCTTTCAAATATTTGAATTACATCATCCAGCATCCTTTAGTCAGAAGGTTGGGGATGTTGGAAGTTGTGGTCTGACACAGTTGGAGGGCACCGAGTTGGGGAAGGTTACACTGATCAACTTTAGCAACCCAGAGAGCTGTACATGATGTGTCACTAACCAGTCAAGTGTTTTAACAGAGTTAAAATTTCTTCTACTTTTGTTCGTGGTGAATTGTCACTATGTATTAATGTCATTTCACTCAGAAACACACACATATTTCAGTGACATAAATGGTTTTTCTTACTTGCTAGGAATAAATAGCATGAAATACGTGAATTATTATTAGTAGTATTTCATTTCTATACTGCCTATAGCTAAAATGTGACTTTGAAATTGCTGAGCTTGCCTAATAGTGTATTTGCAATTAGCATCTGTTAATTGTTGCCAAAGAACTTACAAAAGACATTTTTCCCCAGATAATTAGAGCTAGAACTGAAAAGTGTCCACACTGTTCCCATTCTTCCCAGCGTATTATTTTGCAGTCTCCCACGATTGTATTTATGTATGCCTTTCATTTATTCCTTGCTTTTCTACCAAAAGAGATACTTACAATTAAAATTGCTTAGCACAATAAAACAATACAATAAAATATATAAAAATAAAATAAGTAGCACCTAACCCACCAATCAAACTTACAGGTCAAGTGCCTTCTTGAACGAGGCAGTCTTTGCAAGCTGAAGGAACAGCAGAGAGGAAGCAGACGGCCTCTCCCCGAGCCGAGGAGGCATTCCACAGCCTGGGTGCGGCCATAAAAAGGCCTTCTCTTGGGTCGCCACCAGGCACACTCTCTGAAGGCCGCGGTCTCAAATGAAGGCCCTCTTGAGAAAATAATGAGAAATTTTAACCCTGAGAAAGGACCAAAAGGCAGTGCAGCCCCAGCTTGTGAGAGAGGGTGGCCACTTCACTGGAAGTACATGGAAAAGGACACTCTCAGCCCAGTCACAAGTAGTCTGCATCCATTTATCTGGGATTGGGCTATGAAAAGTCCTCTGTGGGATTGTGACTAGGAACTGTACTTCTGTGGGAGCGCTGAAAAAACACAGGTGCCAATTTCAGCCCCCGGACAGTGTTCTCATTTGCATTATAACCTGCCCCCTGTGGCTTCCATGACATGCTTGAGTGTATGCAAGCAAGATCTGCTCAAATCTCAGAAATTAGGGACTTGGTTGAAGTAGATGTCCAGTGGTTAGGGCTGGGGTTTCAATCCTCTGCATAGCCTCTTGCCCCTGGCCAGACTAGCAAAGCCACCATAATAGATGGGGGAAAAAAGATGTGCACCTGCTGAATTTTGTAAATCGTTCAAAGTATACAATTTAGTTTTCTTGAACTAGGTTTTAATGTTCTTGCTTGTCGAGCAGCCTTCTTCAGTCAGGTGCTTTTTTGGATTTCATCTCCTGTCAGACCCAGCAGTCTGGCTGATGGTTAAAAATGCTGATACTTACAGGCAAAAACATCTGGAAGACACCCAGTTCTAGAAGGCTATCTTGGCTATTGATTGTAGATTCAGTAAGGACTGTATTAATGTGCTGAAAGCTGAGCTCTTCTGCCTTTACAAAGAGTTCAACAGGTAAAAACACACTCTTTCCGCAACTCCTAAGTGTGCTCTCAAAGCTTACAATGATCTGGGGAAAGGACAACTGATTGGTGCACACAAGTGTTGCTAGCTCTACAGGACAGCCTTCACTCTCCCGGTGGTACAGAGAAGAGCAGCATGTACTTCAAGGAGCTCACTTTGTAGGCTCTCATGAGCTACCACTTTTACACAGCTGAGCTGAGGTGTCCTCTCCCCCACTCTTAAGCATGTTCTGATTAGGCCAGAGTGCAAGGACGTTGCCAAACCAGAATTTTCCCACAGCAGTCATCTCTAATGTGTTGATAGGCAGACATCTCTAGTCCTCACCAGCAATAACATCATGCCCATTTCCCCACTCTAGAATAAAACATCATATAGCTTATTTAGGGACCTTACAACTATTTGCCTGTTTTTGTGGTAGCTGATCTTGCTACCTATTCAATTTTGTATGAACAAAATTTCCCACTTCTTCAAACAGAAAAAGAGGGAAGTATTAAAATTAGTATGATCAGCACATTAGTTTCTTTCCAGATTTACCCTTTTCTAAAAATAAAACATCAACTGTTTAATTGAATAGTGCCTGAATATAACCATTTCCATTTTTAATAAGATCTGTTTGACAGATGAACACACAATTTGGACATCCTTATACAAGGCATACTAGTAAGCAACTACTTTAGCTTTCAAAAGACTACTGTCAAAACATTCAAATTGGCAATAATTTCTTTGACAATGTATTTTCTCACATGCTGGGAGGGTAGAACAGCATGCCACATTTTACACTCTTGAAGACACGTGTGGCTGTTTAACTCAGGTTAAAATTGTGTTTTAACTTAGCAGGTTGTGTTGAAGTTTATCATTGGTAGGTGTACACTATAATTTTGGGCAGAGGGCTGCTTGTGATACTGACTTTGGGATTGGAGGCCATGCATGTGCATACACACACATCTTGCAGATCCTAGTGATTTGGAAACAGGTGCATTTTGCTCCCTGGTAACAACAGTGGAAGATCACAATCTGTATCAGGTTCCCTAGTGGATGGGGTGAAGAGAAGGCTTTCTCTGTGAATAACTATATGTTGCCTACAGGATGTGCAGTCTTGTTCTTTGGAGCCGTGTGTAGAATTTCAGTATGGAATTTGCACTATTGAAATGCATGACTTTTCTGTAAACAGGTCATGTTCCTAGTCCTTATGGATTGTCCAGATTTTTTCCCTTCACTGAAGGTAGTCAGTATAAAAGGCGGTAGTGTTCACTTGGTGAACCTTTTGGAGATGTGTAGATGCATTCTCTGTTGTAATGTTGAGCTCTGTTGCATGAGCACTGCCCATGTGAGTCTCCAAATGTTTTGGACTGCAGTTGTCACCAGTCCTGTCAGCCATGCAACCTGGAACTAGTGAGAGTTCTGGTCCAAAACATCTTGAGGGCATCATGTGTGCAGAACCTGCCTTACCCACTCATTTGTATCGGCTGGATCAGTCACGTGTTTTTGATATTTGTTTTACTCCCTCAGTACTTCTTTAGGATATCTGGCCCTACAGTAACTAGAAATTGGAATCAGTGTGAGCTTTGTGACTGATGTGAAAAAGAGTACGAGCTTTGTACTGGAAGGCTGCAGTTCAAATCTCAACCAGAAATCATGAAAGAGGTCTATGAGAATGTTAGCCTATCTAATAGAATTTTGCAAGGATTGTTGAGATAATATATGGAGAGCATTGAGGAAACCGCCTTCTTCCAGCTCAATTTGTTCACTTGATGTAGTGTGTTTCCCTTTTTTAAAGAAACTAAACTTGAGGATGTGACTCAACTCAGTAGAAGGAAGGAAACACTAACTGAATGCAGTCAGAACTTGTGACAAATGGTGTACGGTTGTTAAAGAATATAGTTTGTTGCTTACAGGGCCTAAATCGTTCACTTGCCAGCTCTCTTTAAGGTGATTGCTTACTGCTGTGGTACGTAATGTTTTCTAGCCCTATAAACTTACCTTGGAAATACCTTAAGAAAGGTATTTCCAACTTGCTTATTTCAGTTGTGTGTTGTTAACCAAACATTTACTGATGCAGTTAAAGGGCATTCTTATTATGGAATGGATAGCCTCAATATTGAACATAGAATACGGTTTAGTCAACCTTTGAATGTAGATTTGGAAATCGTAATGTCTATAATCTAGTCAAGTGAAGTTCCCTTTTTTCTTTGTGTCTGATCTGTTAGTGTTTAAAGCATTTCAATGGAATTTTAGGGCTATTGTTTGCCTGCAAAATCTAAGCAAATGTCCCTTGGGGGGATTACTTTTCATTAATTTTTGAGTTCTTTGTTCTGTGTTTGCAGTAGCAGCTTGATGTCTTGCCTGGTTCTTAAACATGTGGATCTGCCTCTAAAGCACCTATTATCAAAGATGCGGTCAAGTCAAGTGCAAGCATGAACAGCTCCATTGGCTATAGCTGAATGAAGCAAATGAAGCATGACTTTGTGGGGTGTTCTGCACTCCTAAGTACTGGAATATGCTAAAGTTCAAGCATAGTAACTTTCTCCAAGCATGCCTGTTCTCTGCTAGCTAAAACCAAATGATGTTCCTGTATCAGCTTTTCACCGTTGAGTGACAGATGTGTGGACATGAGAGAAAGAGAAAGATGGTGCATTAACATTTTTCAAATCGACTTCTTCTTACCACCCATACTAGTATCAGTATTACTAGTATCAGTTTCCAGTTTTCACCGTATGTGATATTCAGTTGACTGAAATTAAAAGGATTGCAGGAATTATTGTACACATTTGTACTATTTCTTATTTTTACAGTTATTTTCATATTAGGAAGTTGTTGACAGCTCAGCTTACTCATTGTAGTAATTATTCACCTGAAAAAAATGTTTGCTGCTGCCACAAGCTATCATGGATTCTTGCTTGCCTTTCTCCTGGTGTTTTATCAAGCTGTGATCCAGTGAAAGGTAAATTGGGAAGCAGGAAACCTATTGCATGCTATCTATTACCTATCTTTAGTGACCAAGCACACAAAGTCATTTGGAAACCAAAACACTGCAGGGAATGTCCCAGATGTCCCACTGAGATATTAGGCCCCCAAATTTTTTCCTGCAGACTCATTGGCACTGAAAGCTGCGGGCCTTTTAGAACTGTGTGTGATGCAGCACAAGGAGATGTAAGTATGATTCAGCCAAGATGCAGTTCATTATAGTTCACTGTAATATGAAGATAATGAATAACTTTTTCTTCAGAGTATAGAGTTTCTTGAGTGTATGGTGGTGGGTGTCTTTGCTTAACTGAAGGTATTTTGGGACTAGGATTCTGACTGGTAGGGTTTTGTCCAAGGTGGCATAAAGGCTCCTGATCAGGTTCATCAGTGAATAGATGAAGAGTATAAGCTGCTTTGAGCTCCATGGAAAAAGAATGTATATACCAAGAGACTATAAAGGCCTGTGAACATAATGAAGCTGTTTTGATTAAACTGAAAAGTGCCGGTTATTTCACATTCTTAAAATATTGAATGTGGTAGGTGAAAAGAAATGTTAGTTTACCTCTGTTTCCTAACAAAATGGCAACTAGATCAATTAGGACTTAGGAGAAGGAGACTAGAGAAATAAGTTTAGGGTGTGGTATATTTGCAGAGAGACCATAAAACTGAAACTGGAGCAAGTTATGTTAACAATCTTTAACTTGTGAGAAAGGGGATAGTTTTGCAGTGGCATTCAGGAATTTATCTGTGCTTACCCTGTATATACCTCTGGCTGATGCTGCACTTCCCTACATGGTTGGTTCAGATATGTAAAGAGAGAACTCCGCAACCTTACATGTTCTTAGTCTGGCCAATTCTCTTTGTGGCAAGCTAGGCGCTATTATAAGGCAGGAGACTACATCATGTGTTTTGTTTGTTACAAGAGTGTTTCATTTTTAGGAAACAGGATGTCTTCAGCTACTTTGGTAACACACTTCAAATTTCTCTCTATTATTGACGTCTCATAACCATTCTGATTCCTCTATGAGTTAGTCAGGGAGGTTCAAGCATCTTCATGTATTTAAAAACTTGAATATCTATGTCTGTTATGGCTACTATATTGTAAATTTTAAAATTGGAAGTTAAACAAAGGCAAGCTAGGAAATGAGATGGGGTGAGAAGAATAGTGACAAGATTGCAGCGTAGACTTTACCACTTCCGTGTGTGTGTGTGTGTGTGTGTGTGTGTCCCCAGTTCTGTAGTTTACTATGTGAGAAGATGCAGATCTTGCCATACCTTTAATCAGCGTGCCTGGGGCACTGCCTTTGATTTCTAAGTACAAGATTAACTATGATCAAGGGACCTTTCATTTTTCTTTCTTATTTCGGATGTAAATTCTACTTAGTACATTTTACTTGGGAAGCATTTTTAGCATACCTTTGGAGTCTTGATGCTCAGTCATATACAACATATAGGAAAATTGTTTACACCTCATCTGTGTTCCAAAAAGTGCTTGAACTGGTTTCCAACTTGGAACTACAGCAGATCTTACATGTAATGCATTACAGCAGTTTCAGTTGCTGTCATCTGTACTTCCTCTTATTTTATCTAAGACGTTAAAAGAAGAATTTGAACAGTACTAAGTTTGCCTAAAAAGAACTTAGCTTTACACCCTTTTGAAAGTGTGGAACCATGTATACATGGTTCCACAAACATGGATCCTGATCTGCACTCCTTAATGCTCTTCCTAGGAATCTTCTACCCAATCCAATATCACATGATGCCTCCCTTTCCCCTTCTCTATTATGCATTGCAATTAATTTCATGGGAGGGATCTTTTTGTGTCAAGCTGGGTAGTGCAGAGATGTCAAGCCTTTCCAGAGTCTGGCACAAAGGATAGGATGGGGGTTCAGCATTCTGTTGCTCATCAGATCTTTAGTCTTCTGAAGTCAGCAAGAATCTTTCTGCTTCTGATGGCTAAGTATTCTAGTAACTGAGTGAGTGACCGATGCATTATGCTTTGAAGATACTCAGTACTGGAATGTTTGTAGGGCGAGAAGTTGACCTTTCCCCTCCCCTGAGTCCTTTGTGTACATGAGAGCAGGATTGTGGGGAAATGCAAATAATGATGGAATACTGACATGACCTAGAACTGAATGTTTATCTTCCTTCCAAGGAACTCAAGAATACCTTGCATATGGTTCCGGGTAGTCTTCCAGCTAGGAAATGTTATAGAACCAGTTCTGCTTAGCTTCAGTAAAAGAAGTACTTCATGAGCCTTCGGACTATTTTGCTGATGTGTAAAACTGTTAGGTGAACTTCCTACTCAGGGAAACTGTAGGTCCTTAAGGAGGCAAAGAGAAATTATTTGTATGCCGGTAAGTCTTTATGGCATATTTTCTTCCTCACTACTTGCTATTAAGCCCTTGCAGTTTCACATACATTTGCAATGTCGTTGCCATGTTTTGTACAGTGCTTCCTCCATGAAGAGGCTGCTAGTGGTAAAGAGATGGAAAATCTGACAGTGCACCAATCCGTCTGTGAAAATGCAACTCATTTCCTTCAACTTTTGTGTGAAAACTGATTGTCCTGAAACTTTCCCTTCCTTTTTCACGCCTTCTGTTTTGGGTCCCAGCTCCACCTGCATAACATGGTGTGATGTTGCTTGTAGTGTAGTATGGGAGGGGCCTGCTGGCAATGGGGACAGCGCTGCAGATTGTCTAGGCTACACTGCAGTGTTCTGAAATGGAGGGATGTTCTGAGAGGCAGAACACCCCCATTAAGACAGAGCGATGTGGCAGGGGAAGGGCCTTGTTCCCATTATGGTTACTGCCCATGCTTCTGAAGAGGGAGGAGGAGGCCTCCTTTTCAAGTATTGCTTGGTTGCTTCGGAGGAATAAGCATGCAAAATAGGTAAGTATTCCTTCTGTGGAATCAGGTTCTCTTGATGCATGACTGTGTGGGCTGTCAGTTCATGCTATGCTCTTCGTGAGAGAAAGTCAGCATCTGATTTGAACCTGTTCAGCATGCTAGATGGTGTCACTTGTAAGTTATTCTGCGGCTTGCTGAGATGGTGGGTGGAGAGGAGGAAGTTGAGGTTCAGTATCCTTTTCATTCATTTCAGACATTTAAAGTAATGCTAGTCTCCATATCTGAAGAAATGCATGCATTTTTTGGCCTTTTGCATAATTCAGCTATAGTGAGGAACGGGTTTCTTGATTGTGGTTTTAGGTCTACACAATAACTTGACAGGGTATAGCTATGTATCTTACCCTGGACCTGTAATGGTTATATCAAGTCCAGTTTTTTCCAGAAGGTCTTTGGGTGTTAAATAATGGAGAATGTTTCAGAGCTGCTTGTGATCCAGAGTGTATGGTTATTTGAATGTATTATGGAGTATTTCAGTTGGATTTATTATTGCATTTTTAATATTATTTAACCACCCACCTTGATAGAAAGCCAAGGTATAAATACTCCACATAAATTTATTGAGCTATCCCATGCAGTACCTATTGGGTCATACCAAGTTGAATCAGTTTCTTAAATCTGCTGAGAGATGGATTTTTTAAAGTATTAGACAAACTCATGGACATTAGTATTTGTCTGATAAACCAAATCAGCCAAGTAGTATCTGTGAACTAAATCAGCTCATGCAACACATCCATTTTCAAACTCACAGTCAAGCACTATACCCATGTGTATCAGATACTGGGGATAAGAATCCCAAGTTGGCTATCTCTCTGTTACACATTGTTCTTGTCAGCTTCCAAAGGAGGTTGGTTAGCTACTGTTATAGAAAAGAGTTGTTTGGACTAGATGGTTCCTTGGACTTGGCATGTATTGGTAGCTCTTCTGTATTGGTATTGAGTAGTGTGTAAATGCTCTTGTGATCTTTAATTAATTCAGAGTCTGGTTCAAGTATCACCATTTTCTTATTGGCTTTCATAAAGCTATAACTAGAGTTGTGCTACATGAAAGTTGTGGAATCACAGCTGCTTGCCATTTCTAACACTTGTGCATGGAGGCCTTTAACGATCTCATTGGTTATCAAGGAGCCTGAGGGGACTATCCTGATGCGGCTTCTTCTTGTTGAGTCTCTGTATTATATTTTCAATGTATCTAAGCTATTTTAAAATAATTTAAAATTATTTTAATTTTGTTTTATGTTATTTGTGTTGTATTTCATTTGGTTTTTATACATTGTTGTAAAGCCTCCAGAGAGCTTGGTCTGTGGAGTAGTATAATAATAATAATGGCCTATGACAAGACCAGGCCAGCCTGAGTGGAGGTCTTTCTCTTTATCTTGAAGAGACAGACATTCTTTAAATCAAACGAAGGCCAGCCTAACATTCTGCCATACTATGCCATAGTGCATCTGGTTGTGGGGGTGCATCTAACTTTCAAAGTGTATGTTAGAAATTAAATTGATCAAATTGATTCTCATGAATGGCTATGATCTCTTAACATACTGTGTCATAGGAATAATGATTGTTTACGCTGGATCACTGTGTACCCCAATATTTAGTAGAAGTGTTGAATTTTGAGTAGCATTGCCACATGAATCCCTTGGCAGGAATGGGGGACAGGCAGGATAAAATAAAAGGAAACAAACACCTAAATTCAGTATTTGTAATTCAGTGATTGTTCTCTGACCTAAGGACCTTGTCCCTGAAACTGAGTTGATTTTGTTTGCTGGTGCTTTTCTAATGCCATATTGGCAGTGTTTGCGGTGGAGGAGGAATTAGAAGGCTTAGCAGCTTATACAACATATTATGTATGAATAGATGTTAGGTCTTAGCCTGTGCTTGTGTGCATAATAATGATTACACAGTTGTCTGTCTAGAATTAATTGCATGAAAATGGAACAGGAGACCTATCATTGTGGGAAAGTAGTACTTTGTCAAATCCTTAGCTTTGAACTAGACAGTTGAAAGCAATTTTGAAGTTTCTTTTCTTTCCACTACTGAGTGGTAGGTAGATTTTTAGCACAGTATGAATAAAATCACCATTATTTATTTTTACGAACATAAAGAAACATAGAAAAGCTGAGGGACCGCAGTGTAGACAAGACCTTGCCTCTGCTTGAAGGGTATTGTACGTGAAGCACAGCGTGGCCTTTTTGTTCACCAAAATGCACGCTGTGTTTATATATTTCTGTAGGGATTTTTCAAGAGCATGCCTTTCCATGTGCTTCATTTTGTCTTCTTGAGGAGCAATACACAGTGAAAGCATGCGAAATTATCCTAGTTCCCCTCTCTGCCTCTTTTAAAGAGGAAGTGGTCCTTCTCTCTGTGGTGGAAGAAACAGGTACGGAAGGTGTGGGCCACGTCCTGTCCTGTCAGCGTTCACATAAAGTAACTGTTCAAAAGTAAGATGCACCTTCTTGCTCTGACACTTAAGTAGGTGCAGGAGCTAAAACACAGTAAAAAAAACTGGCTCAAGTGAAGTAGCAGGTCGTCAGAATGTGTTTCGCATGCCCCCTCATTCTCTCTTGTGCTGCATCAGTAAAGCGGTGGAGCTGCTTGGGAGCTATTCTGCGTGCCTGAAAGTGAATCTGGTAAGCAGTTACAGGGCTGTTCTCTGAGAGTGTGTGCGATGCACACTGACCTCCTGAGTGGCCAGGGCAGCTTTCCCCTACTTGGTTTCTTTCAGATGTTTCAGTTCCCGTTAGACTGAGCTACGTACCATAATCAGTGGTCAGAAATGTCGAAAGTAGTAGTCCACAGCATCTGGAGGGCCCCAGTTGAGGAAGTCTGGACTAGACTCTCATAACACAGTGGCATCTGATAGTGAGGCCTGCAGTGTTATGGATGTTTCACTCGAAATGGTCAAAATCCAAAGAGGACAGCTAGTTGACAGCTTCATGTGTTCTCTTTACATATTAAAAATGGATTCCCCATTTTTCTTTAAAAGTAAAATTGCATGTAAGCATTCAGTATTTCTTGAGCCTCCAGAGACCAAATGAAGTTGCTTTGAGAATCATATCTGGCTCTTCAGCCGTGATATTTGTCCATCATTGTGCACAAGGCATATTAGATCATTTTGGGGTCACTAGGCATTTTGTGGGAGTCAAGTGATACTTCGTAACTCCTGTCATCCTTTGAAGGAAGATACAGTTTCTCTTTCCCCTCCCACAAAATTACTAAATTGAGCTTGCTTTACACATAATGTCAAGGAGCACTCTGCCTTCACTGTTTTGAAATCAAGTTGAGTAGAGAAAAACCAGGTAATGCAGTTTGTTTGGTGTGCTTGTATTTAAATTTGCTTGCTTGCATTACAGTACAGTATCATTACTGTGTGTTATGAATACCAAAAAGACTGTACCTCACACAGTATGAGAGCCAGTGTGGTATAGTAGTTAAGAGTGCAGGACTGGGATGCAAGGGATATGATTCTAGTTCCTGCTCAGCCATGGCGCCGACTGGATGACCTTGGGCCAGTCACAGATTCTGTCCAACCTACTTCACAGAGCTTTTGTGGGCATAAAATTGAGAACAGGAGGAAGAGAATGATGTAAGCTGCTTTGAATTCTTTAAAATGGAGGAGGAATATAAAACAAACAAACAAATAAATATGCTTAATCTGTACCCACTGGGTGTGGGCATTTTATTGTGTGTATATGAAGACACTGTGTGTGATATTTGGTTGATAAAAACACCTGAAATTGGTTGAACTTCCTTTTGTGTGGTTGAGTAGTCTTGTTTTTAATGATGGGTAGTCTGTTTTAATGTTTCATCCTTTCATCTCTACAGGTTTCACAGAAAAGCTGCTACGTCTGCCTTGTAAGGAGTAACAATCTACAAAAAGCTTCAAAACAATATTGTCACCTGGTAAGTATTTGAAAAGCACTCTTGCTCTTTCCCACTCTCTACATGAGATTTTCATTTTAAATGATGCATGGTATGTATTAAGCTTGCTAGCTTACCTGCTGATGTTTGATTGGTGGGGGCCAAGATGATTGTTTTATCAAGTGGAAAAAATAGCAATCTTCTCTCAGTATATATCTACACTACATATTTGCATATATTTTATGCCTGTATAACTAATTTGGCCTCTTCCAAAGAGTTCTGGGAATGACAGCTTGGTGAGGGAGCTGATATGTCTGTGCCCTTGTTGCCATTGCAGAATTGCAGTTCCTAGTGCTTCTTGTTAAGCACCTTCCTTTAAGGTGGTGTCAGTCTGTGCCGTTTATTTTGTGCTGATATACTTTTTGTTTTAGTGCTTATTTTTTTTAATCAGCTGAACTATCGTATTTGGTGTTTGCTTAAAAGCAGTGGAGTAGTTGGTTCTTCACAAAGAGCAATTCTTAACAAATATGCCTAATTGTAGTTAAAATCTAATATATTGCTGTACTGTGTCCTTCTCTACAACAACTTGTAGAAAACATTCAGAAATTTGGAGTAGAACCTTACCTTAAAATTCTAGAGGAATATAGAAGATGGTGTTATCTTCCACAGATGATTTTAAAAAAGAGTACTGGCAACACAAGCCAAATCCCAGTCCCTTTTGCTGTCATCGCCTGGGCTTTGTAGAATCCAGTAAGGATTCACTTTTTATTTTTGAAAAAGTACCTAGATCTCACTTCCTTGGTTTAAAATTGTGAACATAATGTCATTATGCATGGTGTGAAGCAAGTGGAGAGGGAGACGTTTTTCTCCTTCTCCCATAATTCTACAACCTGGAGTCATCACATGAAGCTGATTGGTTCATGATTCAGGGCAGACAAAAAGTAAGTACACCCAGTCCCTGGATTGAGACCAAGTTCTGTTTCTGAGATCATCTTTAAGCTGAATTTGAATGTGAGTCAGATCAGGAATATAAGAAACATAAAACACTTCCATAGGCACTAAAACATCTTAAACATAATACACCACGATGATGATGATGATGATGATGATGATGATGATGATGATGATGATATAATTACAGGTACTGAAGAGAGAGAATCTGTATGTATGTTTGTAGGTATACAGTACAGTACTTAAAACAGCTTGGATAGAAAGATAGAAATAGTAAAAGATTATTGAAAGGTTAGCACTTCTTGAGCTAACATTAAACCTAACATTAACTAGGGATGATGATAGAGATGGGATTGGTGCTAGAGGCATGGTTACAAACCAAATACAGTACAAAGTTACAGAAGGCAATATTGACTTCATGAGATCTGAAACACACTGCCTTGGATACCCTAGCTTTTCATGAGCATGAAAAACTATAGTTCCGCTGCTGCTGCAGAACTAGTTCTGACTTCACTGCCTGCTGCTTTTTCCCTCCTCCTTCCCTTTTCCCTCCTTCCTTCCTTCGCTTCATCCCTTCCTATTCTTCCCTCCCTCCCTTCCTCTCCTCACTGTCTGCCACACACAGGCACCAGCTTGAGCATGAGGCAGGACATCCAAGACTGTGCATTCATAAGTAGGAATTGTTCTTAACTTGGATGTTCATATTTGGGGGACTGGGTGTACTTTTTCTCATGGAATCTATTTTAACTATGGACTTAACTGCCACAGGAAGTTGTGTTGGCCACCAATGGGGTTGCCTTTCAAAGGGGACTGGAAAAATTCATGGAGAAAAAGACTATTTGGCTGCTAGCCTTGTTGACTCCCTGCTACCTCTATTATCAAAGATGACATCCCTGTATACACCAGTTGTTGAGGAGTGTGGGCAGGTGGAGGCTTTGTACTCATCCTGCTTGAGAGAATCTGTGGGCAGCTGGTTTTCTGCTATGCAGATGAAGTCCTGGACTGGATAGACCATAGGGCTGGTCTGATCCTGCATAGCTTTTTATGTTCTTGTTATGTTCATTATGATACTAGTTTTATTTGTTTTAGATATTAATTTAACAGAAGACAAGCAGTAGTTTTTGCTTTAGGAGAACTAAGCATATTTTTGGACATCTCCCCCCGCTCCCTGTTCTGCTTCGTACTATTGTTCCGTTAGTTCTGCTTACAAACAAGCCCTAATTTGGTGGTGTTATGCTTGAAAAGGCAAATTATGGCTTGCACTTTCCCTCCAGACCTTATTCAGTTGCCCTTTGAGAACAGCTATAAACCATTGTTTGACAGTTTGGTTTGAATAACCAATGTTTTCAGTGAAAGAGGAAGCGGATGGATAGTTGGGAGCATGAGGGAAAGAAGTGACTAGATGCAAGGCTTGTTCTTCCAGCTTTAAAGGAAAGAAAGTCTTGTAAAGTCAGTCTTTGGCAGGGTGGTCTTTTGGCAGTTTAGCAGGGAAGCTTTTCTGATATAGAAGTAAACTGCTTCTTTTGTCTTTCAGGGCATGCCACAAATTGCTGATATAGGTTATGTGTGGACATGCAGATGAGCACGTCCTTGTAAATAAACCCACCAAAGTTACTAGTGACCACATTTTACTAGCTTGTTGGGCGTTGTTCCTCCTCCAACAGTCTATGGCATACTTGGATACATATAGTGCAGTGGCAGGGAGTTTTGTCATGTCTCTGCCTGCCCCCTCATTCAGCCACATGCAGTTCCTTCTGGTCTAAGGTCACCTGGCAAATTATTAAAATCAAGCCTGGAAAGTGGACTGGTTTTAATTGTGGACATACTTGCCAGGCAGGATAAAGAGCAAAAAGTTCATTCCTCTACATTTCGTGATGATTTTGGAGGTCAATTTAAAAAAAAATTAGAATAAAGATATCACAGTAATTTCATAATGGGGGCTAGTATTCACAGTAACTGATGAAATATAAATGATGACAGTTGTGTATATCTGATGTATCATACTGATTGATGGTTTTCTGGTTCATGGAGCATTCAGCACTGTTCAGCTTGTAACTACACATTTTGTCCTGTCATATTCACTGACTAGTGGCAAAGAATTTGTTGCCCTTTAATATTCGTTTTAGACTCAACCAACACAAGCTAGGATGAGCTATCAGAAGTATGCAAGGCCATGGTCAGCAGATTATTTTAATAATCAACATAGTCTGAGAGGATGTGAAGGCTCAACAGCATTACCTCCATGCAGTGATTGTCAATGGTACCAGGTGCTGTCAATGGCTGTTGAGTTGCCCTGCATCCTTGGTGCTTAAATGACAGCTGAGGTCTTTATAGAATTATTTTCTTTTGTCCTGCAGCAGCTTAAGACTGAACACCTGATGTGCAGAAAAGCTGTATACCCTCCCCACCTCTATCCCCAAAGGATCTGGGGCTTTGCTTGAAGATCTGTTGGAAAGCCTCTGAGCCCTGGATTTGTCTGCTGGGTCTCCATTTGCTTATCCCTGGTTTTTATGTAAATGAGTTTGTGTGTTCAACAGCATAGAGACTGCTACTTGCTCCTTATTGTACAACATAAAATTCTTGGAACACAAAGGTGATCTCTCTTCATATGTCATGGCACCAGGATGTATCCTTATTTTAAGGTTTAAATTTGCCATCCTTAAAGAGTATAGGGTAGTGAATAAATTGCACGATGCATTTATGGAAGCAAGATGTTTTTGACAATATTGATTTATTTTGTATCTTTATTTATGCTATCCGTAGCTGTTTCAGGGTGATGTTGAACAAAAATAAAGTAAATGAAAACAATAAAAGCACCTTAGCTAAAATGCTTGGGTAAACAAAAACAGTTTTCCTGGTAATGCAAGGATGGCAATATTGGTACCAGGTAGGTCTCTGTAGAAACAACATCTCATTTTCTAGGCACCAACACTAAAAAAAGACTTCTGTTTTGTTGAACACCTTACTACCAATAAGGAAGGCACCTGAAGGAGATAATCTTGAGGAATGGGTAGGTTGATATGGGAAGAGGTGCTCATTCAGGTATTTGTCTCCTTCAGAAGTAGTGTTTCAGGTATTGGTTTCTTTAAAAGGCAATTGTCAGTATCCTGATTTGGGCCTGGAAATGGTAATGTCACCCATGGAGTTCAATCAAAGTTGGCATTACATGACCACACATGGTATCATCAGTCAACATTCTGCATTGACAGGAGCTTCCGAGACATTGTCATTTTACTGCTTATATTCATAGTAAGAAAAGATTCATTAATAAAGCACCCTTGGCACTAGACTGGAAGACTGGTCCCCTATGATTTCTATTAACAGTGATGAAATGAGAGAAGATAGAGGACAGATTTATCATTTGCTGAATAAGTAGTGGAGGTGGGTGGGCTTTGGAAGCCTAAGCTCCATGGGAAAAACTGAGTGAGATGGTTTGGCCAAGTGAGGGATTGAGCTAATAGATTTGGAGTGATGTCAGGAGATATAAAGTCAGAGCTGGTATAATTTGTCTATCCCAGATTAAAGGGGTCACAGAGGGCTTCACTTTTTGGTTGATCACTGCATGGAAACCACAATGAGCAGCAACTACCTTGCTCTCAAGCTTCTTACAAAAAGTAGTAATCAGTCTGGTCTCGAAAATCATGATTCACGCACTGCATGTGATGCCCAGTAGGATGAGAGATCAAGAAAAATTACCAGGATTACACTCTCGGTCTCTCTCCTAACAGAGAGGCAACCAAGGCTATTTTGGTACCACAACCAAACATGCAACTGGATTGGAATGAATCCAGACAATCCATTTCTTTTAAGAGTGCGCATTGGCTAAGTGGGAGATATTTGTTAATGGATGATGGTTATTGTAATGTGCTAGATCCAGAGAGCGTTTGGAGTGCCACACAGTCATTTCTTTCAAGGCAGTGGGGCCGCACTGTTTCCATCTAAAGTAGGAGTAGGCAACCTTGTGCCTCCAGATTTTTTAGTCTGCTGTTTGCATCTGCCCCAACCAGCAGGGCCAATGATCAGGAGCTGTGGGAGCTATAAGCTAAAAGTGTATGGAGGATATTAAGTTGCTTACCCATTGATTCAGAGGTGTTAATCCCCTTGGTCACATGTACTCATCTAGAATGAGTAGACAGCGAATGCTTAGATTTTTGGCCAAACTATACCAGGTACCTTGTATGATGCCATTCTCCAAGATAGACATTCCATACAAGATAAAACTGGAAGAATTAGTTTGACACTACTTATATGGATAGTTTCAGATAATTATCATTGTTTTAGAAATTAAGGGAAGTGCAGCTTTAAGTAAAGCGGATGGTGTGCGTATATAAGCAGCTGTTTGACAACTCAGCACCCCTCCTTAGAAGCTTTTGAGGAGCCTTAATGCAATACTGTGGAGAAGTAGTATTTTTTACAGGCCAAAATAAACTTGTGGTACATTTTACTGTTCTGTTAAGTACTTAAGCACCAATCTACTCTTTGATGGCACAGCTGGTGAGGAGGGGCATAGATAGATGATGTCAGGGATCAGGTGCCACTTTGCCACTGCACTGTGGACTGTCATCCTTCAACTTGAGCAGTCCCACAGAATGGATTCTGAAATCATGTACCATGTGATATCATCCTTCTGTGATGGTTGTTACTGCAGAGAAAGATGATTTGTCCATAGAACATGATTGTCATGCATCTTCTCTCTTGCCTTGCTTCTGTGGGAGGCTGTTAATGATGGACTTGCCATATTATGAGCTGCTTAAGATGCTAGGATCTGCCACACAGTAAACATTTAAGCTGAAGCATCATGAACCTCTAATAAGTACATAAAGCATATTTTTATGCTGTAAACTTGGTGAACATCCCCAATGTAAAACCATAATTTGGCAAGCCAGGTTAAATTAGTCATTTCGTGTGGTTTGTTCAGGGAGACACCACAAAGTTCTGTTTTGTAGTTTTTCAGGTGGAGAGCCTAGAGAGATCCAAATTGTGGTGTCTGATCTTGGTTTCTGTCCAGACGTTGATGGTTTAGCTATGCAGAGAAATACCTGGTTCCCTCCAGTTATTTTGGGCTATAACTTCTGCTAGCCAGAATGACTAGAGTAAGTGTTTATGGGCCCTGTAGTCCAAAAAATCAGGCGAGCACTAAAGGTATTGAGACTTATTACTTAGTCATGATTTAAGCACCGTGTCTGCCTTGAGCCAGGATTATTTATTTATTTAAAATGGTTATAACCAGTGTTTGCTGACATTACTGTGACAGAATGGCATTTTTTAGAAGTGTTGTTCAGGAGCTGATCTTATTCATGTTTTCAGTATTTTCTTTGGAACAACAACAATTCAAAATTTTGATAAATGGGGAGATTTTAAGAGAGGCTCAAGCTATCCAGCTAGAACATGCTGTTAGTTTCTACTAGCCTTCTACATGTCTTTTCCTTTAAAATAGAATGGGGGGTATCTATAAATATTGTATTTTGGGGGGAAAATAAATGAACTCCCAGTTGCAATCTGGTTGGATATGGTTTCATTTTCTCTTTTTACATTTCTAGATTGGGAACAAAACAGAGCAGCACTGGCTGTAGGTGAGAATACCATGTTGTTTCTGTCTGTCCATCACTCACAGATTTTGTTTCAGACGTAGCGCATGTGTTCCGCAAAACATTACTGTGCACAGCTATGCTTCATTTCTGGGAAACAATGCAAGCCCTTCTAAAATGAATGGAGACTCTGCACTTGCAGAACCTCTTGCGATTTGCAGTTTTGATCTTGTGTTATTGAGTCTTTAAACATACACTCTGTTGTTTCCAAACGAGATATTCATGCCAAGTATTTATACCATATATATTTGCCAAATATTCCAGTGTTTTAAGGATCATTTTGCAAATGATTCTGTAATAAATGCAATCTGCCACATGTTTGTATGTGGCAGGAAGTTAAAGTTAATCATAGCTTCAAATCAGTTCAAGCTGGCATTTGGAGAATCGAATTTGTTAATTGTGCTGAAGTGCTTGTGTCTTCATTTTACGAAGTATGCAACTTATACCATTACAAAACTTTCAGAAGTGGATTTAATGGCAGCATGGCCATTACTGTGAATTGTATATGGCATATCCTGCAGTTGCATGGCCTCTTCATCAAATGCATTGTGTTCTGTATAGCCTGCATTTTCTGCAGAATCAGTACATGTCTTCAGGTTTTGGCACTTTGAGAGACGGTATTAGCGTATGAGGTACAAGTTCATCCTGATAAACTGGCATTAGCATCACACAATTGTAGTCATTTCTGCACTATGATCTATTTTCTGATGAATTTATTAACTAATCAACATTTGTGGGTTTTTTTTGGTAGTGCCTAGAATGGTGCTATAAGTAGTGTTGTGCTGAGTGCCCTGGAACCCAACTCTCTTGCATTCACCAGACTTCTTTCCACACTCAGCCCTGGCTTGGCCAGGAAAGCCAGTCGAGCAAGATCAAGTGTGCAAATGCTTGGGAATACTAGCGGCTGTGGGCCCCTTCCTTACACTGAATGTATGTGGTGTGTATCCTTCAGCAAGTGCTAGTCCTCACCAGTGCCCACAGACACAAGGGAAGTCTGCACGTGAGAGCTGAGCTCCAGTTGTGCAATGGGTGTTCAGGCACCTGAACAGAAGATGGCTTTTGAGTAATACCTGCTGTGCCTCAGTTATATGCAGCAGTTATGCCAGATGCCCATGCAAAGATTTGGTGAAGAACCCTGAGTCAGGTTTAAGGCATTGAGAAAGCTGACTGGAGCCTGGGGTGTTAAGGCAAGGGAATCCAATGAATCCCCACCCTTGCATACCCCTAGTTATAAGGACGTTTTGCAGGATGAATCTGTAACAGAAGGTTACCCCTCCTCCCAGCCAAAATGCTAAAGCACCGTATTGCATAAGAATGCTGTTTCATTTCAGGCATGTTCTGGCCTCTTGCTTAGATGACATCCCCCCCCCCACTCTGGCCCCAGAACAGTGAACTCCCCATTACTAAAGCAGTATAGTCATTTGCTGTAGTTTGTGTTTTTAATGAGACATGAAACATTAGCTTTTTGCTTCAGTCCTATGCATATTCATCTGAGGCTCAGCATGTCTGTCTGTCTGTCTGTCTGTCTGTCTGTCTGTCTGTCTGTCTGTCTGTCTGTCTGTGTAGACATTGATAGTGTCACAGTGTTTTTAGATACTTGGTAAAGCAGCAAAGTGCATGCAGGGCCCAGTGAACAATGCAGGAGTCCCTGGTGTTCCAGTATTGAAACTACGTGGGGATGGGACTTGAACAGGGGCTATTAGGGTCCACAAGAAAAAGTAGGCTGAACGTATAGTATGCATACTATTTAAGTACAACTGTGATTCATCAAGTCACTTTCCATACCTCCACCATGTTCTACCTTGTGCTTTTCTTGAGCTGCTTTATTCCTATAAACATTATATAACAAAATGAAATTAGTTTCTCCAGTCTATGAAGTGAACAGTCACTGTTCACTGTGGATGCAATCCTATCCATATTTGGAAGGAAGAAGTCCTACAATTTTCAGTATGCTCCAGATGGCATGGCTACCTGGAGGATGCTGGGAATTATGGGATTTTTTTCCCCCTGCCTAAACATGCACTAGATTGCATCCTAAAATGTATTGTTACTTTTGTCAAATTTTCAGAGAGAAGTACTAATAAAAATTTTATCTGCAACACTGTCCTTTTCTATTATGCATTATTTTGCCAGTATGAAGTGGCATACTTAAACTATGCCACTAGATGTCAGCAGTAGAAAAGAGAATGGGAGCTATATGTTAGGAATTACAGAAATGACTCAAGTGGGTATTTTACCATGACCATGATAAATGTGTAAGTTTTGCAGCCATATTCCTTCTGGTGTGATACCTGTGTATAAAACCTGTGACTATATTGACTTAAGAAACGAGAACCTGACCGATGGCTGTCAGTTTGTAAATGTACGCATCCATAGGCTTCCCATTCTAATGTTTGGTTTGAGACAGTTCGCTTTTTAAATGTATTGATTTCTCAAATAAAACATCATAGCAGTTAAAATTATGGGCCAGAAAGCCCCAGTTCACATCTTGCCTGAACCATGAACTTACATGGGGCTGATAAAAGATTCTGAAGAGTTCATATGAAATGAAATCATAGATACGGCCTACAGTGCACGTGGTATCACCCGAACGTGGCTTTTGCAAGTGCCTATTTTGGCCCCAAGGCAGTGTCCCAGTGTATGCAGAAATTGAAACAGATTTATATAGTACATTATTTTCATGCTTTAAAATAAGTATGGTAAAGGGCTAGATCTGTTGCCTGTCTGAATGACAGTTTTGTTGATATGGGGATGCTTTACTGGACAAGGATGAATGCCAATAACTTGCTCACATGGCTGCTACTATGCATTTCTTTAATAAGCAACTTGCTTGGGTATATAAATAAAGAACCCTTGTCTCACTGGCTGCTGAGTTTAGGGTGTTATCTGCTACTAAGGGCTTTTATTACCTGCCAGATCTCATTAGTGTTAAGAATTTCTTAGTAGCCTGTAGCTCTTAGTTGTGGTAAGTGGGAAAAAAAAATATTCAGGTTGTTAAAAAAACAACACTGTCAAATCCTATTCCTAGCAGATGGGAATCCTAGCCAGGGCAATTAGTCCCTCTTATTTCAGTATTCATACTGACCTTTTTGTGTAGTATTCCTGAATTGTACTCTTTCAGTGTCATACAGCCCAGGGGCTTGGAATTTTGTGCTGGAATATACATATTATTTGGAATAAGTTACACAGATGAATCAGGCTTGAATAAATTAACACTGCGGTGGTTGCAGTGTTGCTTCCAGAAACACAAAATAGACATCAAGTTTTTCCTTCAGGTAAAACAGCTCTTGGGGTAATCACTACAAATGTAGGACAGTTATTTCTTAATTCGTTATTCTAACTTGATAAAACACTAACTTAAAAGTTGTGCACATGTTCAGCAGAGTTGTGTGTATAGGAAAGCCTACTCCCTCTTTTGCATTGTCATATTTGATAAGGGAGCCAGTGAAGGGGGAGGTACTCCTAGTTCCCATAACTTCTTCCTCCTCCCTCCTAAAGAAACAGGTACCAGAGACTGGCAGCATCCATATCAGTGCTCGGTGAGCCCAACTATTAATGCTTTGTGTGCAGAGATTGTCCACGTAGTTTTGTGGGTTTTCCTTGATTCTGTGAAGGCTACAAATGTGATATTAAGTCTGTACATGGTATTACCGTCTCTGTTAGGGGTAACATTCCATTCTCCGTAGCACAATCACAGCTTGAGGAGTTTGCTAGGCACCCAACATGCACTTACCCTGTTTTATTTATTTCAGAAAAACGTATCCAGATTTAAAAATTTAAAACAGTACACATAAATGGTTATCAGCAACTTGCCAGATCAACTTAAAAGACATTATTTTACATCTTTGGAACCATTAGAAATTGATTTATCTACCAACCTCAGCATGTATCTGTTAAAATGCAGTGATAATTTCATCTGAACATCACCCAAATGCTAGCAATAGCAGTAATTTTACTACATGCCAAAAAGCGAACAGAGATGGAGCTATGTGGGCTTCCGTTGTGAAGGGCACGAGAGATTTCTTTCCATCCAGATAGTTGGTGCTGATCTGGATTAGTCTAATGCTAATTCAGTAACCACTAAACAGCCTGGATCCATGTTTAAATGAACATGAAGAAACATCAGTGATTGGGTGCACTGCTTTCCCATGATGAGGCTGGCTTGGAATTTCACTTGTCTTTCTGCTTGGAAAGAATTGCAGACTCTCCTTTGTTTAACATATGAGTGTCTCCATATGCATGTGGTGTTTTGTATATGTGAGAGGGAAACAAACACAGGGCAGATCTTAACAACCCCAGTTTATGATATACATGTTTTAATCAAGTCATTTAATTTAAATCAGTGTCTCTTGAAAAAGACACATCTCCTTTATTTAGCATGATTTTAGGATTAATTCTTCATCTGAACATAGCCAGTTTACTGAGATGTTCTCTTATTTCAGTGTGGCTCATCAGTGAAAGGGCACTGCTGTTTTTCAACCCTTCATTTATAGGTTGTAAGAAATTCTTGATCTCCACATTTTCTTCCAGAAATATTGAACACGAGGGAGGAGGGTTTCTACTCACTGAGGCTTGTGCCTGGTTCACCAGTTGGGAACAAAATAGCTATTAATGTAGGCTTAACCCTGAGGGGAGTCATTTCGAGTTCTTCAGAATTAGTATTGCATTCTGTAATTCTGTTGCATTTTCTCTGGATTGAGCAAAAACTGAAATGTGTCGGGGATGTTTTCAGTGTGAAGGCCATGCGTGCAAGTTTTGTTTTGAAATATGCCCCGGCTTTCCGCCTGTCTGATTTTGACATGGCATTCTGCATCAGACAACCCCATAAGGCTGCAATGGGCCGAGTCATTGTAATCAAATGTGGCGTTCCCATATGTCTTATTCTATGAAAGTAGGTCAAGTTAGAAACAGTATTTCTCAGTGATTCCCACAACCTGTTCCATGGAGCCTAAGAGAGCGGTTTGCGGATGCCTTAGAAACTGCTGACAGGGATTATAAAATGCTAAGCAAGGAGCATCAAGATACCCAATAATTAGAAAATGAAGCCGGCAAAATGCACTTAGATTTGATACAGTTTGTGGCCACTGAAGAGTTCCTTAGTATAATAATCTACCCTGACTAGTGGTGTGGCTTCACCTAGCTGTAGGCATTCAGTCTGTCATTCATGTATCAGATAACATCTGATAATAAAAATAAGTATGTGGAAACAGACAAAAGCAATGGATTAAATCAAGTAGGAAAAAATGTTTTCAGTTCATAGGAGAAAAGAATGAGCAAGCTTTTTCTTATTTTTACAAACCAGAATAATAAAACCCTTACAAGTGTTTGTTTACTGCTATATAAATAAAATTAGTTGCTTATGGAATGCGGTATTAACATAATTTGCCCTTTATTAGTGAATCTTGGCAAAGAGCAATACAACTTGATGAAAAATGGAAGGGTTTCTTTTTAACTGTGTATTGTAATGGCTTCCTCCACTGACATAAGTGACCATATAACTGTAATTAGTTTTACTGCCCAGCATTTTGTTCCTAAGATGGATTGCTTTACATGTATGTTATACCAAAACAAATTGAGCTGACTTGATTGCAGGGATGGAAAGCCCTGGGGTGAACTTTTGCTTAGTTCTTTGTCTCATCCTCTGTCTGTAGTTTTTCTGGTAACATCCCTCAGTGCCAGTCTGACTTATGGTGAGCACTTTGTTGAAATGAGCAATTGTGTCCTCATCAAACTCTGTTGATGTTATATTACATTACTGTTATAACTATTTTAATATATTATATCACGCATTTCTTCCATCATGGGACTTCAGGCAGTCTTCCATTCAGTCACTAAGTAGAATGCAATGCGTTTAGCTTTAGCAAGGTGGCCTCAGACTTTCTCCTGGGCGTGTTCCCAATGTTATAACATAGGTTGGCATGATTGCTGCTACAGCTTGCCTGCCATGGTGATCTATCTTACAGTTGTTCTTACTTAATACATTATAGTGCTTGCGACCAAATGAAGTTGCTTTGCTAGGACAACTCTAGCTTTTAAGGGCAAATCAATTTTATCATGTTATCAGTCTTGCCAGCTTCTTTAACATGACATGGCATCTGTTTTCTTTCTCCCCAGAATGCATGTTGTGCCTCTTGGAATGTTGCAGTGGCTACTGACTCAAACCAAGAAAAGCTTACTAACATTGCATTGCATGGTGCTGTGTTGAAAAGAACGCCTGAGAATTGGCTTATTCCCACTAAATGTAGTTAAACAAACCGCATTTTCCTATGCTTGGAAATTAGGAGAAACTGTAGTTAGTATAAATTTGAAAGGAGAAGGTTGTAATGTCCATCTCACAGGTGACAGAAGAGCAGAAAGGGTCATTGGGCCCAAGCGCGAATACAATCCGTTCTTACAATGACAGACTGTGGTTTCCCAGGATGTCTTAATGAGCTTTACACATTTGGACATACCCATGAGATCACTTTAGGGGAATGGGAACTAAGCATGTAAGCGACTGGTAGGCACCCTGGTGCCCTCTAGGTGGTTGAGACTGCATTTCCCTCGATCCCTTATCTATTGCTGAGGCTTCACATGGTGGACAGCAGATTACCTGTTGCTGGCTGCAAACCTAACATGTATAGCGTGCAAATGGTTTTAGGAAGTCACTTTGAATGTGCCTTATCTGAGTGTCATTCCAGAAAACTAGATATACCTTAAAGTACTTTTTAAAACTTAGAAACATAAGACAAATGGGCATATATTTCACTGCTTTTAAGTTCAGGTAGAGTCCTGCAGCAGAATGATAGCTGACAAAGGGGTGTGTACATTGTCACAGTGAAGATCTCCCCCTTGCCTGCAAAAATTGAGGCACTGGTTGCATCATATTCAACTGGAATTGGTTGTACTTTCAATTTTGTTCCTAAGGAGTATCAGTTGGAAGCTGGTTGAAAAAGGAATATTCCCAAATTAATCAGTTCTAGGGTTCAGTCCTGTGCACATTTAGATAGAAGTTCTACAATAACAAACATTCCCCAGTTGCTGGCCAAGGAATGTTGGGAGTTGTTGGACTTGTTTTTGTCTAAAAATGTCTGGGATTGCACCCTTGTTCAGTGTAATTTTGCATTTAACTCTATGTCAGTGCCAGATGATAAAAGTGTGGAATCTGTTGGAGATGTTCTGGAATCTGTTCCCATCTGTTCCCATCACAGGCATCATGGAGAAATTGAGATGTTGTAGAATATACAGGGCATAAATCGTCCTTGGCACAATAGTTTGTATTGCGTGGCCTTCTGAAATGCACATTTCTGCTGTAAGAGTCCTAAGCATGCAGCCTCTCCAGGTTTATCGAGGGCCAAGTTGTTCATCCTTCATGCACCAATAATTGCTCTTTGAAACATAAGATTTCATGCACCATTCAAGCCATACTCCCTTGGCTTTCCCAGAATATCATTCTTCTCAGCATGATACCTTGAAGCACAGACTTGACATCTTGTTAAACTGTCAGCACTTAAAATGAAGCATTTCTGTGGTGTCATCCATCTTAATGGATCCACAGCCTTCCAAAACATTGTATGCTATAAAAAATGAATGCTGTGCATTGCATGGTTGAAGCAAGCAGATTTTTGGTGGCGAAACATACAAAGTGGTTGTAGGCTACATACCACAGAAGAATGCATTTTATCTTTTGTATCCTGATGAATATTAATATCCTTCTCCCTAGCATTTGCTTGCTGTGTAGAAAGTATCGTCTGTTGGAAGCATTGAGTTATGTCAGTCTTCACTTGCATTCTGAAGTCAAGACGTGGACTGATGCTCTCAGGGCTGTGCCACAGCTGTATGCTACTAGGTTTTATGAATGAGATTGAGTTTTGCAACTCCACTCTCATGTATTGTGAACCAGAAAACTGCAAGATTTTTAATGACTATTTTAAAAAAATTGTAAATGTAGTACCCACTTTCTGGCACCCCTGCCACTCCAGTGTAGACAGGTGTCAGTCCTTCAAGGGTTTTTTGGAGTCTGTGAAACCATACCTTTCCCAATAGGTTGTCCTATCAACTGAGTCCTCTATATAGAATGAAATGGCAGTAGTCAAGATTCCCCATTCTCCTTCTATCACAAAGGGGCTGGATGCTCAGGGAGCTGTAGGTAACAAGCACAAGTAAATGTTAGAGGGAAAGACTCATTATAGAAGATAAGAGGGGTTCTATTTTGGTTTGTAGGATACTTAAAATGATGATGCAGGCATGCCTGCCCTGACTTGGTAGTCTTCAAATGCAATGGACTAAGCTCCCAGCATCCTCAGCCATCATGGTATTGGTCATGTAAGTGTGGATGATGGAAATTGTGGTTTAACCATTCTGGAGGGCGCTGGTTAGGGGAGACTGTGATAAACTAAATGGAGTTGAATCTGTCAGAATTAAGTGGAAAAGAATATTGGACTTTGCTTCCAGTTATTTATCTTCTGAAGTGAAACCAGGAAGGAAGGGGGAATAAATCTGTCTTCTGTGGAATTGAGGTTTTGAAATATGAGATTGTGAATAGTGAGCCTACTAGAAACCAGACTGCAGAAGCAAGTAATGTGTGATTCGATAACTATAGGGGGTGTGTAGTTATTAGTTTCTGAAGGAGGTTCCATTTTTTATTGGAGAACAAATTTTCATCTTAACATGTTGGGAAGTTGGTGATAATGCTCCAGTTGCGTGCATCATTACAGGAAATGAAAGCTGCAGGAACAGCTTTCTGGAAATGTATGTGTTTCCCTTAATTATTGTTGCAAGCCGTCCAGCGACATGTAGTAATTGGACAGGTTAGAAATACCCCAGATAAATCAATAAACATTTAATTTTCCTAATTTTTAGTGTATATATCCTTTCTTCTTTTTGTCTCAACAGGTACCTTAACATGGGGAACCTTCTTAAAGTTTTGACATGCACAGATCTTGAGCAGGGACCAAATTTTTTCCTTGATTTTGAAAGTAAGAACTGTTTTTTAATTATGCCTCTTGTATTCCATTTAACTGTCACAGCAGTTGAGCTATGAATAGTCCCAAGGAAAGCCTTTTCACATGCTACAACAGCCACGGATTAGACTGTGTTCCACATGTGGTTTTATTTGTTTGGGTACTGCTACCTCTTCATCATGAGTGGAAACTCAGTGTTGAGACAAGCTACATATGTGGAAGCTTTTTACATGCCTTCAGATTGGTTAGAGGCAGCCATGGAGTCAGCAGAACCTGTGGGGATTAAATGAGTCTTAGTTGCAGACTTCAGCATAGATGGTGAAAAGATGATTTTCATTGCAAGATTAAATGCTGATACTGATTCAATGCATATCCATGATTCTTGACCCCCTTAGATTTAAGCATGAAAGAATTTTCTTGTTATCGTTTATGTCTTTTTTAACCTAAGAAATATTGTATCTCACCTTAATCAGCTGAGGTATGCATGAGTTTTTTATTTAAACATGTCATCCTTTTGCTTTTTAAAGAAATTGATACCAAGCCACACTTAGCTTTGGATTGAACAACCTTGATATCTAATAATATGGGTTCAGTCCTAAAAGCCATCCATAGCTGACTAGTAATGCCCCACTAGAAGTACACAGTGGGGTTTTATCCAGCAAGGTACTTTCTCTTTCTCACTGAGGATATACATAAATAGAAAAGTCATGTTTGTGTATAAAATCAACAGACATCTGACATAGGGACTCACAGTTAATAAATGATATTTACTAAATTATGATACTATCCTCCCCATTCTGTAGGTTTTTGTTACACCATGGAACAAGTTAATGCCAAGTTGACAATATAATGTACTTCTCTAACCTTTCACTGACTAGAACTGGCTTAACACACACACACACATATTTTCAGAATACCCAAAATAACATAAAGCCCATCAGTGTCATGGTTAGCTTAGAATTGCTGGCAGCATATGAATAACTTTGAAGTAAAGATTATGTTGTAAGATATTCTGGGTGCATTTAGACATAATACGTGGAGTACAAATGTACTCCAATAGAAAAATCCTTTTATGACATACTAAAATATGCTTTTTAAGCACAATATTCAGGAGAATATCAAATGGTACTCAAGGTGTTTATATTTGAAAATTAAACAACTGCAAATAGGACCTAATATGTTCTCCTGTTGTTTAGATGCGCAACCTACAGAATCAGAAAAAGAAATTTATAATCAAGTAAATGTAGTGTTAAAGGATGCAGAAGGAATCCTGGAAGACTTGCAGTCGTACAGAGGAGCCGGTCATGAAATACGAGAGGTAAAGCCTTATTGGATGGGATATCTTGTAGTCAGCTCGCTCACCCTGTCATACTTCACACTGATGTTTGTGACCTTACTATGGATCAATAAAAGTCAGTTGCTGCCATGGGCACTAACATATTTTAATAATAACAGACTGTTCATTGCAAATATTAGACAGGTTAGTGTGCAGAATGCTTTACAGTCTTGATCTGACTTTCCTTTTGTCTGACCCTGCTCTTATTCAGCCTTTCCAGATTACTAGTTTGTAGCGCATACACAAAGCTCCTTGTTTCCCACTTGTTGGACTGCCACACATCCACAATTCTTCCTTCAGTCTTGCCCTTTGAATTTGGAATAATGATTGTTTCTCAGCTTTCAATGAACCCTGTCCAATTGTTGGGGATATTCAAGGCAGTGTCTTAAGTTCCCCTGAGATAACAGGATATGAAGTGTGTGCACACCTGTTGGGAGATGAAATGCAAAATTCCTCGGTATTAGAATACAGTCATGCATGCTGAAGATCTCAAGTTCTTTCCGTTGTACATCCAATTGACAGAAGCAGCATCTCTGGAGAAGACCTCTCCCTGAGAGCTCAGTAGAAGCAGAGCTAAGGGAATCGCAGGACAGATTCCACAGTATCACTAGACTCACTGATCAGCAACGGAATTATCTCCCCCCCCACCCTTCCTTTTACATGGAGGTGATCCTCATTCTGTATTGAGTAGCTGTTGACATGGAGAGCAACTTGTGTGCAGAGAAAACTTGCTTAGGTATATCTCTTTCTTTCCAAGTTCCTGTAGTCTTATCCACATGAGACGTATAAAATGATACCTCTCCTTTGAGATGTTATGCTTTGGTCACCGCATGTTGTGCTAGCAGATGGATTTAAGTCCTGAATGCAGGGAGTGGTCCGCCTTACGACACAGTCATCCTTGGACATACTTAATTTTTTTCAGGCCATACAGCATCCCACTAATGAGAGGCTCCAGGAAAAGGCGTGGGGTGCAGTTGTCCCTCTAGTGGGCAAACTAAAGAAATTCTATGAATTTTCTCAAAGACTTGGTAAGTATCTGTATAAGGTAATTAATGGTATTTATTTATTTATTTAACAGATTTGTATGCCGCCCCCTTGCAAACAAGCCTCAGAGTGGCTAACAACATATGAAAATACAATTTAAAACAATGGTTTCCTTCATAGTAGCTCAAAAACTACTAATTGATAATTTAGACTAGGATCCCAAGTGCTTAGCTTTAGTATGGTAAGATTTGTTGAAATTCCTGCTAATGACTTGTATCAGTAATGTAGTCCCTGTGTAAAAACATTATGATCTGTTGATTTGTTTCACAATGTCCACTAAGCCATCAATATAAGTTGCTTTTGCAGAAAGTTAAGCCAAGTATTTTAAAATTCTCAGACTACAGCTTGCATTTGTAACCATTCCCATATGCCAACACGTTCAGCATGTTGACACTGTTTTATATAACTGTTTCCCCTCTTGCTTCCTGTAGAAGCTGCATTGCGAGGTCTCCTTGGGGCCCTGACAAGCACTCCGTACTCTCCCACACAGCACCTGGAGCGAGAGCAGGCTCTTGCAAAACAGTTTGCCGAAATTCTTCATTTCACACTTCGGTTTGATGAGCTGAAGGTAAATTCACAATAATATCTGAATAGCACATAACCAAGTGGATGGTCTCAAATGGCATTATTCATACATTCATTCTTCCATTCATTCAATTACCATTATCTGCTAAAAAGGCACCAAGGCTGCACAAGGAACAATTTAGAACAAAATCTTGCAAGAATTTTAAAAAAAAACCCTTTGAAAACAAAAGTGCAATCCATGTAGAACAGAAAGAAGTCCGACAATTATTGGTAGGCCTTAGTCAGCTATGCTAGAGTGGTCAGACTTCTTTCTGTCTAAATATATGTAAGATTGTGCCCTAAAACATTTGTTGTTGTTGTTAGTCGTGAAGTTGTGTCTGACCCATCACGACCCCATGGACAACACTCCTCCAGACCTTCCTGTCCTCCACTATCTCCCGGAGTCCACCAACTGCTTCAGTGACTCCAGCCACCTCATCCTCTACCGTCCCCTTCTTCTTTTGCCATCTATTGCTCTCAGCATTAGGCTCTTCTCCAGGGAGTCCTTCCTTCTCATTAGGTGGCCAAAGTACTTGAGCTTCATCTTCAGTATCTGGCCTTCTAAAGAGCTCTAAAACATTAAAATGACACTTTTTAAAAGCATCAGTGACACATACTGCAGACACATATTTGATAATCTATCAGATCTCCTGAAAGCTGGCAAGGAAATTCCAAAGCACTTTTCACTCTGGAGCGCCTGCTTCAAGACAAGCCCTCTTAAGTGTTGATTAGGCCAGTTCTGTTACACGTGCATACGAAGAGCATGAGAAGAGTCCTGCTGGTTCAGACCAGAGGTCCATTTGATCCATCATCCTCTTCCTCACAGTGGCACAGTTGCCAGAGGACTCTTCATCGGAACCGTTTGGTTGCACCTGCATTATGCAGACTGAGCTGCCCATCCTGTGGGAATAGCAACTGGCATGTGTCCTGGCTCTTCCTTTTCCTGATTATGTATTGTAATTATTTGAGTTGTAGTTTTGAAATATATTTCGTAGCTGGCAAGCACAATCTTCTTCCTTGACAAAGCAGCCTAACGGGATCTGTTCCTGGACCAAAGCTGCAGTGCATCTCCGCTGGAAAGGAATGACCTGGAAATGTCACACAATCTTATTTCCAAGCATTCTGCAGATTTGATATCTTAGCCTGTTTTAGAATGAGGTAGGATGTATAAACAAAAACAAAACTGTGTAGACCTGTCACTAGGATTCACCCATTTTCTTATATTTCTTCCTTTCTAGATGACAAATCCTGCAATTCAGAATGACTTCAGTTACTACAGAAGAACCTTAAGTCGTATGAGAATCAACAATGTTCCAGTAGGTAACCTCCTAGTAGAGTTGGGAAAGTGCTTTTTTGTAAGCGTTCTACTGCTGACCTACTTACTTAAAACCAGTGACAATTGTGATTTTTATTTTTGGTAGGCAGAAGGAGAAAATGAAGTAAATAATGAATTGGCCAACAGAATGTCTTTATTTTATGCTGAAGCAACACCAATGCTGAAAACCTTAAGTGATGCCACAACAAAATTTGTTTCAGAGGTGAGTGAGTAGCCTTCCAGAGTTACAATAATTCTTGAAAGAACAGTGGCAAATGAATGCATACAACTGCTGAGTTTTTCTTTTGCAGACTATATCTATTCATCTTATTGTTGGTTTCACATGGGTGATGGTTAAAACATTAGAGATGACATACATTGTAGATTGGAGTTGCTATAATGAATAATAAAGGCTTTGGATTTTTATTCTCTTTGGAGTTTAATTCAATGATCTGCAACCCAGGTGTGCCCCATCCCCACCTAAGGCAACCCCTGCAATTTGCACTTAGCTCCTAAAATTCTTACCATTGGACCCATTCCACTAAATGAAAAATGCCCTATTCAGCATTGCCACAGCAGCAAGCACATTGACTGAGTCCAGACAACATAACACCGGGTTGGTGCTTGTTGTTGAAGCAGAGTGTCTGGATTTAGCATAGAGACAACCCGTGGTTTGCTGTTGGGTTGTGAACTGCATGTTCTTGGCTAACAAACCATGGCGCTAGCACAGCTGGATTCAGATAATGCACATTTCACCAGCAATCCATAGTTCAGTCACAGTTCATGCTCATCCCTTGAGTGGGGGTTATTGCATTGCCAGAATCAGGCCATTAGATATTTGGGGCTGTGAGAAGCTTGTTCTATTATGGATGCCTTTCTCCTCAGTCTGATTGGTTTAGGACAGTCCATGTTGCAGTGTCGTTTCCGTTTTGGTGACTATTTTTTCTCTTGCGCTGTTCGTAGAACAAGAATTTACCCATAGAAAATACCACAGATTGCTTAAGCACCATGGCCAGTGTTTGCCGAGTCATGCTGGAAACTCCGTAAGTAGAAGGGCTACTTCTGAGATAATAGATCAGTACAAAATAAACATGGTCATGGCCCCAAGCCAAGAAGAAAATGCCATTTCTTTGACTGAAAATGTTCGAACGCTGAACTAAAGCAATCTGACACTCCAGATGATCCTGGCGTACTGACAGTACACAATAAATCATTGATAAACTTCATTTATTTTGGTAAAGTTGTAATGATTTGCAGAAAAGCTAAGGAAAAAAACAAATACCCTGAAGATCTTATTGTGAATTGTGCCCCCAAAGCTGGCTGCAATTGTATTGAATTAGCTAAGGGCCAGTCTGGTAGAGGGGGAGGAATGTATTCCTGTCCCCTAGTTCTCTTCTTCCTCTCCCCACCCATCACTGAGTCTATTGTAATCTGAAAGAGGTGAAACAATGCAGCTTTCTCTAATTGTACCCTGTATTTTTCCAAAAGGAATACTTCCAACATTTTCAGTAAAGTCGGCTGACGAAGTAGTATTTCACAGGGAGGGTGGGGCATGCAAATTTTATCCCTGTTGCAATTGTGTCTCCAAATGGAGCACTTCTTTTTCTCCTGCATAAGTGGCCTTCACATATGTAGATGGTAAAAGAAAGGGTTCTGATTCTTGGTTACTCCTAAATGAGTATAAATATGTATGAAAATGTACGCAGATGATTGTGGTCTCTGCCTGGCCAACTGATTAGCCTGAATAGTGTTTTTCTTACCATGTAAAAAGGAAGAAAGACATCTGGAATGGAAGCCTTCCCAATTAGCCTGATCATTTGGATCTGTTGCAAGAGACATGATTTATTGAAATGTATGGATAGGTTAGCAATATCTCATCTCTTCAAATAATGTTTGGGGTGCAGTCTTGTTCTTAAGCATTTTCTTGGTATTGGTGTAAAATTCATAGTAATTCTAAGGTGGCCTCCCCTCCCCTCCCCTGTTTCATTTTGAATGATGGGGTGGGAGCCCTCAGGTCCCCACGACGACCCATTCACCCTGTTTTTCGTCTGACATCAGATCTCCACGGTCTGTATGAGAAAGTGGAGTAGGAAACACTCTGGATGGGGAGACTTTTTTGTGGCAGGCAGTGCTGAAGAGGAGCAGGAAGCTGCTAATTTTGTTCTGTGCAGTCATAAAACCATTTTGCCAGAAACACCCTTTTGGCATCCGAAGATATTGGGGCAATGATAAAGTAGAAGAAGGAAGGCTGATAGCAGCCATGTCTCCCCACTTCTTCCAGTAGCCGCACTGCTCCTTAGAGACCACAGAAAGTGTTGCTCTCAGGGGTGTCCCATCATTTTCCGTTTGCCCTTAACATTGGGTACACATCACATTGCAGGCTCTTGGGGGGAACATTGTTTAATATTTTAACGCAGAATATATCAGAAGGCATCTCTGTAGTTTTGTAAATGGTTTATCTCATGAATAATTCAGAAAAATGTAAGAGTTGGAAATCTTTGGCCAGCCCGCGCTCTGAGTGCAAGCCAGGCTTCTCATCGCTGTGGCATAGTTTTTCTTTGGCTAATAATGAAGCTTAGTACAAACTTTGATTAATTGCCAGGCAGAAGCCATGTTCTATGGGCAAGAACTGATACATTGGTTGAACTTGGTGCTCAGTAACCGGAACCTGTGAACCGGCCATCACTCCTCAGAGATATGAGCAGAAGGGAAAAAAATCCTTGCACCAGCCCTTGGGATGCAAGGTTACATCCTATCCACCTACCTATAAGCCTGGTATTTGTGTGACAGAAGAAATACCTCTCTGAGAAAGTTACCATTTTTTGAGAAGGTGCTCAACTGAAATGGCTAAAGTTACATATGGATGTTTAACATTACAGTGCAACTTTCAGTAACCATCTGTCTTCTGTGTGTGTGTGTGCATGTTCTATTTGCAGAGAATACAGAAGCAGGTTCACAAATGAGGAAACAGTATCATTCTGTCTGAGGGTGATGGTGGGTGTCATAATTCTCTATGACCATGTGCATCCAGTAGGCGCTTTTGCAAAAACTTCAAAAATCGATGTAAGTTTGGGGGCTGAGCAGTTAAAATTATTCCTTTCCCCTCTGTGTATTTCTTGCTGGGTGGGGTGGGGTGGGGTGGTGGTGCAAGCATGTCGGGGCAGACAAATGTGCTCTGAAGCCCGCTTAAGCGTTGATTTATGTTAGACTGATTCGAAGCCAGTTCTCAGGTAGCCCCAGTCTGGGTGCTCTGAAACTTCAGGCTCACAGCTGTGCTGGGCTTGTGTACAGTGTCTCACTTTGAGTTCCTGTGATGGCCATAATGGTATTTTTACCTTGTTGTTTGCTCTGTAATCATGATAAAACTCACATGAGGACTGGGCCCCTCCTGGAAGCTAAAATTTCAGGCTGTGCTGTAGTTCCATTCAACCAAGATCTGTTCTGAAGTATTCTTCTGTGTTTTTCCCCTTTTTATCAACTGTCAGATGAAAGGATGCATCAAAGTTCTCAAAGACCAGCCTCCAAACAGCGTAGAAGGCCTTCTAAATGCTCTCAGGTACTTAAGCCTTGAACAGGGAATGACTGGAACTTCCAACTCTTTCTTTTTAAGAAGTAGTGCTTAGCACTGGTTAGCAAGGTCCGCTTGCACAGAATGACTGCGCGCACAGTATTTTAGAGTTGTTTATGTCATTTTTGACTTTGAACGAAGGATTGATTGGTGTGTGTATGTGTATATTTTGCTATGGTCACTAAGGAGCTGCTTATAAAATATGGTGCTTATATCAGCAATTCTCAGCCAATCAGTCCACCCAGAAACACTGTAATTCCATTGTTAAGCATTTATTACCACCTTACTTAGTCTAATGATTAAAAACTGGGTGCAGAATGTTAACATGCGTTACCTAAGCCACCCATGTTCCATGTCAAGAAATTCAGGATTTCGCAACCTGTATTAATTTGATTCTGCATAATTCAAATTATCACAAACAGCTGGAACCAGAATTTAATCCTACCTGAAGCAAACCCATTGAAATTGGTGGGACTTTTCAAGGAGTCTAGTACTGTAAAATTAGAAAAATAGAAACAAAGCAAGTCAAAAGGGGCTTCCTGGGCCATCTAGTATGACCCCCGACTCCAGCTGACTCCGCTCATGTAATCCCATCTTTTGAAGGATTGTGTTTTCTGTCAATGCAATGCAAGGCAACAACTTACACTCTTGTAAACTCTCTTTTAGGTACACAACAAAACATTTGAATGATGAGACTACCTCCAAGCAAATTAAAACTATGTTGCAATAACAGTTACCTGGAAATTGTGCTATGCTATGCTATGCTAGTCACGAAGTCGCATCTGACCCATTGTGACCCCATGGACAACATTCCTCCAGGCTCTCCTATCTTCCACCATCCCCCAGAGTCCACTTAAGCTCACGCTGACTGCTTCAGTGACTCCATCCAGCCACCTCATCCTCTGCAGTCCCCTCCTTCTTTTGCCATCTATTGTTCTCAGCATTAGGGTCTTCTCCAATGAGTCCTTCCTTCTCATTAGGTGGCCAAAGTATTTGAGTTTCATCTTGGCCTTCTAAAGAGCAGTCAGGGTTGATCTCCTCTAAGACTGACTGATTTGATCTCCTTGCAGTCCAAGAGACTTGCAGGAGTCTCCTCCAGCACCACAAATCAAAGGCCTCAGTTCTTTGTCGCTCAGCCTTCCTTATGGTCCAGCTTCTACAGCCATACATTGCAACTGGGAAAACCATAGCCTTGACTATACAAACTTTTGTCGGCAGGGTGATGTCTCTGCTTTTTAGTATGCTGTCTAGATTTACCATAACTTTCCTCCCAAGGAGCAAGCATCTTAATTTCTTGGCTGCAGTCACCATCTGCAGTGATCTTGGAGCCCAGGAAAATGAAATCTGTCACTGCCTCCATTTCTTCCTCATCTATTTGCCTGGAAATGATTCGACCAGATGCCATAATCTTAGTTTTCTTAATGTTAAGTTTCAAGCCAACTTTTGCTCTCTCCTCTTTCACCCACATCAAGAGACTCTTTAGTTCCTCTTCACTTTCTGCCATTAGAGTGGTACCATTTGCCATACACCTTTACCAATTTTGAACCAGTCAGTAGCTCCATGTCCAGTTCTCACTGTTGCTTCTTGACCTGCATACAGGTTTCTTAAGAGATGAATAAGATGGTTTGGTACTCCCATCTCTTTAAGAATTTGCCGCAATTTGTTATGATCCACACAATTAAAGGCTTTAGCATAGTCAATGAAGCAGAAGTAGATGTTTTTCTGGAACTCCCTAGCTTTCTCCATGATCCAGCGTATGTTGGCAATTTGATCTCTAGTTCCTCTCCCTCTTCGAAATCCTGCCTGTACTTCTGGTAGTTCTCGGTCCACATACTGCTGGAGCCTAGCTTGTAGGATTTTGAGCATCACTTTGCTAGCATGTGAAATGAGTGCAATGGTGTGGTAGTTTGAACATTCTTTGGCATTGCCCTTCTTTGGGATGGGAATGTAAACTGACTTTTTCCAATCCTGTGACCACTGCTGGGTTTTCCAAATTTGCTGGCATATTGAGTGTAGTACTTTTACTGCATTGTCTTTTAGGATTTTGAACAACTCAGCTGGAATACTGTCACCTCCATCAGCTTTGTTGTTGCTCAGACTTCCTAAGGCTCTTTTGACTTCACATTCCAGGATGTCATTTTGGTCCTTTATCATGCCCATCTTTGCATGAAACGTTCCCTTCATAACTCCAATTTTTTTGAAGAGATCTCTGGTCCTCCCTATTCTATTGTTTCTTCTATTTCTTTGCACTGTTCATTTAAGAAGGCATTCTTATCTCTTCTAGCTGGAATTCTGCATTCAGTTGGGTGTATCTTTCTCTTTCTCCCTTGCCTTTTGCTTCCCTTCTTTCCTCAGCTATTTGTAAAGCTTCCTCAGACAGCCATTTTGCTTTCTGGCATTTCCTTTTCTTTGGGTTGGTTTTAGTTGCTACCTCTTGTAAAATGTCGCCAACCTCCGTCCATAGTTCTTCAGGCACTCTGTCTATCAGATCTAATTCCTTAAATTTATTTGTCATCTCTACTATATATTAATTAGGAATATGATTTAGGTCATACCTGAGTTGCCTAGTGCTTTTCCCTACTTTTTTCAATTTAAGCCTAAATTTTGCAACAAGAAGCTCATGAACTGAGCCACAGTCAGTTCCTGGTCTAGTTTTTCCTGACTGTATAGAGCTTCTCCATCTTTGGCTATAGACCACATAGTCAATCTGATTTCTGATTTCATGTGTAGAGTCGTCTCTTGGGTTGTTGGAAAAGAGCGTTTGCTATGACCAGTGTGTTCTCTTGACAAAATTCTGCCAGCCTTTGCCCTCCTCCATTTTGTACTCCAAGGCCAAACTTACCTGTTATTCCAGTTATCTTTTAGTTTCCTACTTCAGCATTCCAATCCCCCATGATGATAAGGACATCATTTTTGGTGTTATTTCTAGAAGGTGTTGTAGGCCTTCATAGAACCTGTCAGCTTTAGCCTCTTCAGCATCAGTGGTTGGGGCATAGACTTGGAGTATTGTGTTGTTGAATGGTTTGCCTTGAATTCAAACTCAGATCATTCTGTCATTTTGGAGATTGTATCCCAGTACTGCTTTTCCCACTCTTTTATTGACTATGAAGGCCTCTCCATTTCTTCTGAGGGATTCTTGCCCGCAGTAGTATACCTGATGGTCATCTGAATTAAATTCACCCATTCCTGTCCATTTTAGTTCTCTGATTCCCAAGATGTCGATGTTCAGTCTTGTCATCTCATGTTTGACCACGTCCAGCTTACCTTGATTCATAGATCTTACATTCCGTGTTCCTATGCTGTAATTTTCCTTGCAGCATTGGACTTTCACCATCAGATACATCCGCAACTGCGTGTCCTTTCGGCTTTGACCCAGTAGCTTCATTCTAGTATTACCCCTCTGCTCTTCCCCAGTAGCACATTAGACACCTTCCAACCTGAGGGACTCATCCGCTGGCATCATCTCTTTGCCTGTTGATACTGTCCGTGGGGTTTTCATGGCAAGGATACTGGAGTGGGTTGCCATTTCCTTCTCCAGTGGATCACCTTTTGTCAGAGCTCTCTGCTATGACCTGACCGTCTTGGGTGCCCCTGCACGGCATGGCTCATAGCTTCATTGTGCTACACAAGCCCCTTCGCCATGGCAAGGCAGTGATCCATGAAGGGACTGGAAATTATACCCTGCTGTAAACAGTATTCTGAAATGACTGAGATGCACAGATATTTTTAAGTGATTGCAGCTCCTATCTTGTTCAGTCTTGCTTTTGAGTTTTTTTTTTCCTTTGTCCTCTCTTCCATTTAAAAAAAAAAAATCACGTTCTTATTCTAGAGTAAGATATCTTCTTTTCTGTGCCAAAATCAGTGAAAATTATCATATCTGGAAGGTAATTTTTACTTTTCAGAATGGCCATTCTATGTGGCAGCTAATTCTGCATTGCGTTTTGGATTTCTCCGTCCTGGAGAAAGTTCCGTGACTTGAACTAAATATTTTTAAATGTGGTTTTTTCTTTTTGTTTTTGAAAAACTAATATTTAATATTGCTTCTTGTGCATGGCAAAACTGCCTATTTCTGCTATTTAAAAAGAAAGAAACCCTCAGTGACTTCATTTTCTATTGCAGCTTTTTTATGTGCAACCATGAGAAAAACTTAAGAGCAGATTTGTTTAAATTAACTGTGTTTGTACAAATGGTACCCAAAACAAAGTTTTTTTTAAGAAAAAAAGAAATGAGTAAAAACTGTTTGTTTTAAAAAAGTTAAGTTTGCATATTGACTCATTTTTGTAAGGATGTATGTTGTATGTTTAATAACTAACATTTAAAAAAAGTGGTGTGTGCGTAGCCAAATTACGTATGCATGTTTGTGTCAAATGATTGGCTGTGGAGACAATAAAAATCGGCTTTCATTTTTCTAAGTGTGGTTTGTTTCACAAGTATTGTTGAGATGCCTGTGGTTAGTAGCTTTTTTGCTAGAATATTTCTTTTAATGACACTGTTAACCCCAATAGAGTAGGGTTCCATGTGTTTTGTGGGGCTTACTTCCAGGTAAGCACACAAATTGCAGCCTAAGGTGCTTTACTGTAATCCAGCTAAAGCAAGTCATAACTACATTAAACTTGAAACCAAAGGTGCAAGTTATCCCAAACCCACTGAAGCCCCCTTTTCCTCCAGTGGAACTTCTGTCTTGACTGCCTTGAGCTGGATTGGACCCTTTTTCCTTGGACCCTTTCAGCATCACTGCCTTGGCCATGCTGTAGAGCTAACCCACTTTTCTAACATGGCGCTCAAAAGAACTAACGAACGTCCACACAGTAGTGTCATGCAGGATTCAAAGAGCTGCACATCTAATGAGATGTTGGCCTGCTGTCACCCACACAGTAGCTCTCCAGTGGTATGTAGCGAACAGCTTTTGAAATGGAGGAGCTTCCTTGAAGTTCCTTGAAATTGTGTAGTAGCACTGAGGGTGGGAGGGAAACTGAACATTCGGGCAAGCAAATAAAAAAAACTCAGCTGGCACTGCATTTGTATCCCGGCCATCATCATATAACCTTGATCCAAGCAAAATCAACTCATCGCAAAATCTTCCTTAATCAATACTTATTCAGCTTTTTCTGTGGAGTGAGTGTGTGCAAAGCAGTTGATATACTGCTTGACCGTAAGTAAAGATGCAAACGGTAAAATCAGTTTTAAAATTTGCAGGATGACAGAACTGTGTCCAGCAGACTTCTGCTTTACACAACTGGACTTTTCCTCACCTCCTTTACAACATCCTCTGACCTCCCTGAAACCCCTTGGAAAGCCCCAAACACTCCAGAGTGTTCAGAGACATGTAGGCGATGGCACTGGAGGAGGGAGGCAGGGAAACTATTCTGGTGGACGGATGTCGTTGGATCCAACCCACAATGAAATATTCTAATAAAGGAAACCACTAGTAGAGAACTGCAAGGGATCAGAGATCAAAAGCTTATTGGAATACATAAGTGTTGACTGCCTGTCTAAACAAACAAATGAGCGCGGCATCTGTTCCATAATTTATGTATTGCCCATAATAGTCTTTTCAGTGTTTACTAGAAAAAGGCATGAGAGAGAGGGACAAATGTTAAGGGATTGCAACATGGTGAATTGATGGGCTAAACAAGTGTACTTTCTTCGTAACCAGTGAAAGAAACCCCCTCTTTCAAAATACTTGTCACTTTTTGTGTTAATCTATTTGTGGGTTTAAGTTAATTAGCTTGCTTCTTGAGAAGGAGTGTCTTTCCAAAGAAAGCAGGAAGAAAACACAGCAGATGACTCACGCTGTAATAAGGACTGCCTTACGTGGCAGTGAAGTCAGTTGTTGGATTCACAAACACATTTCATACGCAGGGTCGAAAGTTGGCCTTGCGCTTGGGTGCTTGAGAGATAAATATTTCAAGATGTAATCTCCTTCGTAGCGTGCATTGCTTATAAGACTTGGAAAAGTCAATTGCGGCCCTGCAAGTGAAAGGTTTGTACATTGCATATTATCAAAAATGTGAACAGTGCTTCACCCCAAGGAACTTACGATTTAAAGTTTCAGTATTAAAAAAAGAATATGCCCAGGGTTGTTTTTATACTCAACCTACTCATGCTACTACAAGTTCTGGTACTACAGTTTGAAATGCCTCTGAAAAGGATTATATATGTAGTTCGGTCTCCCTGTAATTATTAGGTTTTTATGGTCCCTGGTACAGGTGAGTTTTGCGAGTGAATTTTCATGTTAAGATCTATGTAACTATGTGGTGATCACTGCTCAAGAGTCGGTGTTTTTATGATGATTTGGAGCTTCCTGTTTTGAAACAGGAATAAATGTATCACATCAAGATTTGGAAAATTCAGGGCAAGATCCTATTGGTGCTAGAAGGGTATGGTTTTCCAGGAGAAGACTATTGCAAGAACAGGTTGGCTGCTTGTCAGAATCTTCAGGCCAGTATTCATAGATCACCTGGTCTGCATCAATACACCAAATCTTTAATAATCCCCTGATGAGCATTTCTCCTGTCCACTCTCTGAGTTGGGTTCCCACGTGTGGATAAGAGAAGTTTGCTTAAGCAGCATGTTTAATTGTGTTCAGTTCTCTCATAGCCAAGTGGCCACCTCCCTGCTACCCCCAAGGCAGTAGTTCCTTCCCTTTAACAATGGCCTAACAAACACAGGATGGCGAAAACATGGCTTGGGCCCATGTGTTGTTTTCCTCCTTCCCTTAAAGGTAAAGGTTTCCCCTTGACGTTACGTCCAGTCATGCCTGACTCTAGGGGGCGGTGCTCATCTCCGTTTCCTGGCCGAGGGAGCCAGCGTTTGTCCGCAGACGGTCTCTGTGGTCATGTGGCCGGCATGACTAAACACCAAAGTGCACGGAACGCTGTTACCTGCCCACCGAAGTGGTACCTTTTTATCCACTTGCATTTGCATGCTTTCGAGCTGCAAGGTTGGCAGGAGCTGGGACGGCGCACAGGAGCTCACCCCGTGTGCAGATTCGAACCGGCGACCTTTCGATCCACCAGCCCAGCAGCACAGCGGTTTAAACCGCTGCACCACCTAAAACATGGCTTGGGCCCTTGTGTTGTTTTCCTCCTTCCCTTAGTGAGTCACAAGCTGGATAAAAGGCAGTCTTGTGGTGCAGCAGCTAAGAATGCTTATGCAACCTTGCGCTGCATTAGCAGAATCGTGCCCAGATCACAGGAAGCAGAATTGCTGCTCTGTACTGTATTAGGTTGCATTTGGAGCATTAATTGCATTTGCAGTTAAGGGTGCCTCATTTTAAGCAGAACATAAACAAGTTGGAGCATGTCCAGAGGATGGCAACCAGGCTGGTGGGAAGCCAGGAAATCCAGTTCCATGGACAACAATTGAAAGTTTTGAGTTTGGAGAAGAGAAGATGAAGGGGAGACATGGCAGCCATCTTTAAATATAGGAGAGTCTGTCATGCACAAAATGGAGAGGGTTGTTGTTTGTTGCTGCTAAGCCCAGGGAGGAAACCAGTGCGTGGAAATTACAGGGCAGCAGATTTCTGCTAAAGCTTAAGAGAAACTTTCTAACGGTGCAAGCTGCTCAGCAGTGGATCAAATTGTTCCAGGAGATGGTGGGCTGGGTTTAGCCTGAGGTATTTTAAGTGGAGACTGTTTGCCCAGCTTGTAGTGTAAATCTGCATTGAGTAGTGGGTTGAACTAGATGACCTCTGAAGTTCCAGAAAGCAAAACTTTCTGGTGTGATTAGTTGATCAGGAATGGTCTGCCTTCTACATTTCTGTGTATTGTCTCTAGTTAAAAGCTAGGAGCAGGGCCAGTTAAAAGACAGGAGATAACCTCTCGAAAAACATGTCTAAGTTCCTGGAGAGGTGAGAATGATCTTTTTCCATTTTCCTTCAAACTTTTCCCATTTTCCTTTCTTTCAAACAGATTGGAAGCTGGATAAAAAACAGAAATGAGTCATGTGATCCTCGGAGGATGGATAGGATCATCTTCCTTCCTTCTTCCCTTTGTAGTAGTTTATCTTCTGGACATGGCTGGTGGAGAGTCACAAGATTCTTGAAGTGTGTGTCTTTGGAACGTAAGAGCACCCCTCACCCAGCTACGCATCAGCCTTTTGTGGGCTTCCTATGAAAAGACTTGCTCTTCTGCCTTCCCAAGGCATTTAGGTCCCAACCCTAGGCATGTTTAGACAGAAGTCCTGCAACGCCAAGCACCCACCGTATCACAGTCATCCTGTTTGTAGCAGGACTGCTAGAAGCTGTGTAAAGGGTATTCCGGGAAGATGAGACAGGGGAGAGCGAAGTCAGAGCGATGGGACTGGTTCCTTCGGACTGTGAGCACCTCTCAGGCATGCCCTTGAGATGAACTCTGCTTAACTCTCCAGTGCCAGGAATGGTCTCCGGCTCCATTGTGTTAGGCTGAGATACTAGTTAAAAGTGAGGCTGCCTGTTGAAACAGTAGTAATCTTTCCAGGACATAAGGGTTCATGCCTTTGTTGGGGCTATTAGTGTTGCTACCTCTCCCCAGCTCCCTCACCTCGCCTTGCCTCGCCTTCTGGCAGAAACGCAACCCTGCAACTTTTTAAAGGGTCAAACAATTGAAGGGCTAAGGCGGCTCCTTGCAACAGCACGTAGGATGGCTTATTCAGAGCCCGTGAGAACCTGAACATTAGATTTTGAGGTGCAACAGCAGGTGAAGGCTGTAACCCTCATTCCCTAAAAGGATTTCTCTAAACTGGCAGATGGGCATCCAGAAGGCACATGTGCTATGGTCTTAGCGAGTACGAAGTAATGCATATTAGGGCAAAAAATCCTAGCATTAAGTAAAAGCTGACGGAATCTGAATTAGGAGGGACTGACCCGTGACAAGGTTGACCTAATATGCAGCTGTTGTGAAAAAAGGAAATTCCATGTTAGGAATGATTCGGAAAGGAATCAAAGGTAAAACTGCCAAGATCACACTGCTTTTGTACAAATCTTTAGTGCAATCACACCGACAGTACTGCATCCAGTTCTCATTTCCACACCTTAAATAGAATATTGTAGGCTTGGAAAAGGTGCCAAAAAGGAAGCTACATGATCCAAGGGCTGGAGAAACTCCTGCGTGAGGGAAGGTTACAAGATCTTAGGATTGTTTAACTTAGCCAAAAAAAAAAGAGGCAAGTAAGAGAAGAGATGGGAGAAGTATATGGAATAATGCATAATTATAATACATAACTATGAATTATGCATTATGTGAAGAAAGCAAGGGGAAGACCTTTTTCTCCCTCTTCAATAGGACCAAAACTCAGGGTCATTGCATGAATCGGATTGGTGGGAGTTCCAGGGCAGAAAAAAAAGTTCTTTGCACAGTGTATATGGTATTCATTGCCATAGGAAGTAGCGATGGCCCCCAATTTGAAGGGCTTTAGACAGGGTCTGGGCAACTTCATGGAGGAAAATGGCTGCCAGTCCTTGTGGGTATATGCTACCTCCAGTATCAGGCAGTATGCCTATGTGCAGCAATTGCTGGGGAACATGGGTGCGACAATGCTGTTGCCCTGCTGTGCTGTTGGATTCCCCACGGAGCCAGCCGCTGTGCGAACAGATTCTTGTTGAACGCCTCCAGCAGGGCCCTTCTTGGGTTCTTATGCCATTATGGGTTCCAGGAAATACCTGTACATCCAAAATGTCTGAGGTTGATGGAAATTAGGGCCCAGTGTCTCTGGAGGGCAGCTGTTTTGAGGGGCACTGTACTTGTAGCACTTCTGTACTCGTGCCAAGAATAAACATTTTTAAATGAAATTAAAACATTTCATTTATTTAGTGAAATATCTATATCCACCCAGCAACGAGACACTCGGTAGTATCCTGATAACCAGCAACGGTGAAGTATTTGCAGGAGGCACTAAACAAAGCACTGACAAAGGACCATGGGCACCCTGGTTTATCGTCTATCCTTGTGTGCCCACGGCCCACCCCATCTGAGGCATTTTCCTTTGTCCGTGTTGAGTCCTCAGTGAGTGTCTTTTGCACCTTGCCCTGCCGGGTGGATCTCTGGGTTCCAGGAACATGCGGTGGTGATCTCACGAAGCTGAAATCTGCCTGTCCCCTAGTCTACCCAGCCAGGGTAACTAAGGAAGTCTGGAAGTGTGTGACCAGCTTGCCTGTGAAATAAGGGGAAATACGTTGTCATGGCTTATTTTCCTGGCTGCAACCCTCACCCAATAGAAGCCAGCCTCTTTTCTTTGTTTTCCCGGTCATGTGGCATAAAATAAATAGGACTCATTGGTACTAAATAATTGCGGCAGGGAAAATTCAGTGCTTGGAAAAGGGATAATCACAGCGCCAGCAGGGCTGGAAGGGGAAAGGAGGACGGTCAAAGGAAGGTGACTGGAAGCGAGAGGGGGAAGGGAGGGACAACAGGAAAAGAGAAGAGTGGAATCAAGGGAATCTTTGAAGAGGCAGTTCTATCAGCATCACAGCTGGTAGACTGGATGAGGACACTCCCTGATCAGAGGGGTGGCCGGGCACCCTAACTGGCAGAGCACAGTCCTCTGATTCAAGGCACCCTCTGCTTGAAGGGCTGTCCTGTCCAAGTCAGGCTTAGAGATGAAGAACCAGGAAAAGAGAGAGCCTCAAATGTTCCCATCCGCAGTCACCACCTGCTCAAGAGGGCTGGGCAGGCAAATGAGACGCGTTTCTCACCAGGGAAATTCTCACCAGGGTGGGAAGTAGTGTGCTTCTCTTAAGCCCATATTTATTATTACTGAATTTTGTACATATGGTGGCGCAGGGGTTTAAACCGCTGTGCTGCTGGGCTGGTTGATTGAAAGGTTGCCGGTTCGAATCTGCACAACGGGGTGAGTTCCCATTGTTCTGTCCCAGCTCCTGCCTAGTTCGAAAGCATGCAAATGCAAGTAGATAAAAGGGTACCACTTTGGTGGGCAGGTAACAGCGTTCCGTGCACCTCGGTGTTTAGTCATGCCGGCCACATGACCACGGAGACTGTCTGTGGACAAACGCTGGCTCCCTCGGCCAGGAAACGGAGATGAGCACCGTCCCCTAGAGTCAGGCATGACTGGACATAATGTCAAGGGGAAACCTTTACCTTTACCGTTACCTTTCTACAGATACATTAACGCATGTCATTCTGGGACAAACTTTCTCTTCTGAGGTTCTCTGGGCAAGGCATGACCTCTTTTTTCCTGCCGTGTGCAACTGGCCACCTGAGACAGAAGAGCCATGAGGGAGGCTAGAGAAGAATGTCTGCTACATGCCAGTTGCAGAAAACTGTTCTCCTATTTTGATTTGCAGCATTCAAGTGAGTTCAGTTTCTAGGATTCCAACCAGATGGGTGTTTTTGGAGTTGCACGGATTCTGTGCTTTTGCAGCCCCTTTTCTCTCTTGCTTTGCATAATTGCATGTAAATTTAACTGCATAATAATATGTGTTTGGTCCCAGCAATGCCAATTTCCCACACAGGAAAAGTGCAGATCGTGAGGAATTTGCACTAATGTGCATCTTCAGAAGTGCTCAGGTGCACACTTTCCAACACCACGTGCAGGTTGGAGAAATTGGGGGAAAAAACCCTAGTTCTGTCTGTCAGTTCCCTGACAATCCATGAAATGTAGATGGAACGGATTTGACAAAATCTATCAAAGGCAGAGGAACTGTTATCTAAGGCCCAACAAGAAGGGGCCAAGGAGTGTTACAATTTTTAAGGCAAAAATGTTTATTGCAATTCAATTGCAAACAGATCAAACTTTTTTGATTTATTGAGATACTGAACTGGGTCCTTTCATCCCTTTCAACTCAGATCTCCATTCACACCAGGAGTATTTAACTTGCGGCCCTTCAGATTTTGTGGTTTGCAAACCCCGTTAGCCAGCACAGGCAATGGCGGGGGATTCATGCAGTGGTAGCCCCAACATTTGGAGGGCTGCAGTCACCCACCCCTGGTTTACAGGAACCCATGGCTGCCCCCTGCCAGAGGGGTCGAGCTCAAGACCCGTTTTGAGCCAGCAAGACTCTTGTGTTCAAAATGGTTAACTCAGAAGACTCACGGGGGCAGCGGCTTTCATACCTTCTGTGCTTGTCAGCTCTGTTTCCCCTGGACCTAGGAAGCTGCTGGGCTGAGGGAGATAACTGAGTGGAGTGGCTAATTCACAGAATTTCCACAAAGGAAGGTGTGGTCCTAACAGGCATATTGGTTAAACGCATTCAGAGAAAGGAGGAAAAGCCAGCCTATCAACCCCGCTGGTTCTCTACTTTGATAAGAGAGCCTTTGCTCACCCTCAGACACACATGAAGGTGGGGAGGGGGAGCGACCATTCCCTGGGGAGAGTGGAGAGGCTGTTTTTAAGGCCCCGTTTGTGCACTTGAGACCTTGGGGCATTCCTCCATGCTAATAATATACAGTTCCTTTTGCAAGACGCCTGGTGTGTGCCACTGTTGCTGGATGCACAATGTAATGGTGAGGGAATTAAGTTCAGTGCACATCTCCAGGCCAGTTTTCAGAGCGTCTCTTTATCTGTCCATTGCAGGAAAAAAGGCAAAGGCTGCTCTGGCACCTTAAAGACGAGAGTGTTCTGGACCAAATTGTTGTGGACTAAAGCCATAAGGTGCATAGAATATGATGGAGAGTTCTAGGCTCTTTATAGAATATATGTGGTGATAGGGAAGAATTCCAAATGCTGAAGTCAGATGGTACTTGGAGGTGTGATTCTGTGTGTGTTTAGACAGGAAAAAAAGACTGGCTAGGGAATGCTGAGAATTATAGGATTTCTTTCTGTCTAAACATGTATAGGATTTCAGCCTTAATGCAGAAAATACTGACAATCATCCTGACACTGGGTGAGACAATTTACAAATGTAGTAAGATGGGGAAAAGTTTGCATTCCACTCAAGCCTCTGGCAGTAGAATTAAACCTGTCAGTGAGTTCTAACATAGCAGTTTCTCTAATAATCTCTCTTTGAAGGTTCTCTGCTCCACATTGGCCACATACGATCTGTGACAGAGGGACACTTCGCATGACATGGCCAGGACATTATGGGTAATTTAAACCCAGGATAAGTCCTGGCATGTGCCTGGTGTCTGCAGCCACCATTTGGAATATGTACCCTCCCTAAGAGGGGCATAAGGGGTTATTCTGTGTTGTATGAATCCAACCATCATGGGTTATTCAAGGGTTAAATAACCCTCATATACCCTTACTACTAATGGAGGGTTACGTGAGGGTTGTTTAACTCTTGAATAACCCTTGATGGCTGGGTTCATATAACGTGGCACAGATGCCTATCACCCTGATCAGGGGCCGAATATTGGAAGCAGAAGCCCCACATACCAAAGGCATTGCCACAGCCTCATCAAGAGCCATTTGCATGACGTGTCGTGTGAACCAGATCAAAGCAACTCAGGAGGTCTATCCGTTCTGTCAAGTTTTCTGGAACATAATGAACTGTTTCATCTTTAAATCTCAGCAAATAAAGAGACCCTCCAGACATGGCTTGAACATGTGCACTGAATTTTTCATTTTGCAAACGGAAAAGAAAAAGCAAAATATATTAAAAGACAACCTTTGCCTGGGTTGACGTCGAAGCTGACAGAATGGCAGACGGGTGTGAATGTCCAAGATCCAGTTCTACTTTTCAAGTCTGAACCCAGTTTCAAGGGGTGCATTTGAGGTGTGAATGTTACTGTCATGTCAAATCTTCCCTGAAATAACAAATTGGCGTGCTTGGTAGTGACATAGATTGCCGGGTGAAGTGCTCACGTCTGTTCAACTTCATACCCATGTTAGAATTTCAAGGAGGAGAGATTTAAAAGCAGACCATTTTGATGTAATATCTCAAGTGAATCCTTCAAACAGTTTTTAGAAGAACTGAAGGGGGTGGCTGGATAGAGGCCTCATTCTCCATCATGTGCATGTTCTCCCTGCATGCCTTTTGCCAGGACATAGAAATGTTATGAATAAACATGATAAATCTGTGCATTTTAAAGTCCTGATCATACTCAAAATTATGACGATGTTCAGAGTATGGAATTTATCCAAGCCAATCTACAAGCTGCTTGTGACTTCAAGTACTTAAATTCAGGATGTGGTCCTCCACATTTTTAGTCTACAACTTCCATGATCCCTCACTTTTGCCTAGGCTGGCTAGGGCTGATGGGAGTTGCAGGCCAAAATATATGAGAGTTGCAAGTGTACCATTTACACTAAATACCAAGAAAAACTCTTTCTCCAAATGTGGATCCTTATGTAGCCAGCAAAGCGCTACCCATTAAGACAATTTCAAGGTTTGTACCACCACCAAATATTTAGTTACACCAAATATAACCCAAATTCCTGATGAGGAATGACCCAGAAGAACCCTCGATGATGGAGCATGCTCATTGGGCACAGACTGGTGGGTGACTGGATTGGGAAGGTAAAACTGGAGAGGAGCAGCACTGGAATGGAGTTTCCTACAAAAGGGTGTGACTAGAGAGTGGGCCTTCTGAATGGGAGCTGGCTACTCTGCAACTGACCGATGGCAGAGGATAACTTATGGCACCATCTTATATATGTTTGGACTAATAAAATCCTATAGTTCCTAACATGCTGAAAGTTGTAGGTCCTCTCTAAACATGGACAGGGTTCTGGTCTTCCTGAATGCAGAGAGAGGCCTGGACTGCACATGTCTCTCAAAAGCAGGAGATGCACATCTCTGAAGCAAAGATTCGGGAGACCTGCAGCCACCTGGGAGTTGTTGGGTTTAACTCCCTTCAGTCCCGCCCGGCACTGCCAATGGTCAAGGGTCGTGGGAATAAGTTCACCAACATCTGCAGCACCACCGGTTTTCCACCCTGCGAGCTTCTCAACTGAAAATAGCTCCCTTCCTGTCATTTTGCAGTCAGTCTGCCGCATCAGCAGTGCCGGGTTTCACTAGCTTGGAAAGTGTCATGTCCCAGCCTTCTGGGGCACTCAGGGGGCCGCCCCCCCCCCATTTTTGATTATCCACAGGCATTCTGGTTTCAGAGAGCATCTGGGAGAACCTGGGAAGCAAAATCCACTGGGAGCTGTTGGTCGCTCGCTTCTGCTGAGACCGTCCGATTGAAACGACCGCGTGACTAATTCTGCCTCGCCATGATTTGGTCAGCTAGCTGAAAGAGGTTTGTTTGAGCATGAAGTGCTCTTTAAATTTTATGCGGCTCAGGGCTAGTTCACACAGCCCTGGAAGAAGGAAGCATGAGGTGGGGAATGGAGACGCTGGGGCCAAGTGGAAGTCTTCACGAATATCGGGGCCAGAGCCAACCCAAATGGCCAATAACATAAAGGGAGGTTCCTCTGAGTGGTGGCGTGTCAGCGGCGTCGCTCTTGGAGACGTCTCCTTTTGCAAAGCCGGACCAAGTTGGGGCCCCCAAGCTCCTAAGGTTAGGATTACATCCAGCCGCAGATACAAAACTTCTCTTGTGACATTCAAGGGATCCTTGAAGGCTTTCAGAAGGAAGATCCAGATTTGCTGGTAGGTCTTTGAACAAGGTTAACTGACTCCAAGGCATTTTAAAAGGCCAAGAAAGGAAGGATCCTCCTTCCCAATTATACTGATGAAATTAAGAGAGCCTGGGGCAGCTGGAGCCTGGAGTACATTTTAGTATGGTAGGACTGTGTGTTCTATTCAGTTCTGGAACTCAGAACAAATGGCCAAACTCAGAATTCTTTCCCATGGTCAGTCTTTTGCACCAAACTCCAGTTAGTGGCTCTTGGCCTTCTTTAAAGAAACAAGCAAACAATGAATAGATCTTCCAAACCTGAAGACTGCTTACTCATATAACCAGCTGGCATCATGAAAAGAACAGCGCAAACTCTAATATCCTGCAAGAATCCCTAGATAATGATCTATGACCAGAATTTAATCTTATGGCACTTGGTAGAATGGAAATAGCAGCAAGACAGAAACTGGCAAAACACGAAACAAAACTGGGCAGGCTTTGAAATAGTCCTCCCTGAAGCTCAAAAACAGGGCATGAAAGCAATGGCCACCCCTGGGGTTTGTTCCAGCCACCTGGTGCCTGGAGGTAGAGGGTCCCTGACTAGGAAGGGCTTGCTTAATCAGCCACAAATAGCCGTGGTCTAATGGTTCTGCTCACATCGAAGCCATTTCTGTATCACTCAGTTCTCCATCTCATCTCATTTCCTCTCATCTCGTCTTACCCAGCTATTTCATCTAACTCATCTGTTCTTTGCCTTTCTATTGCAAAGTATTCATAATACTGTATCTATTCAGGCACAATCCATCTCAGGGAACTGCTGGAATGGAGACACCTCCGTACTCCTTTGGCCCTTCAAAGCACTGAGGCAGCTGTAGTGCTTCAGACGGACAGGGAAGGAGGCGGCCGTGAGCCAGGGTTCCTCTCTTCTCACATTCAAAGCCACAGGCCTTTCTTGCAAAATGTTTTTCATGGACCAAAGTGACACACGGACACCCAGACCGGTGCAGGGATACAAGTGTGGATTCTCGGTGGAGACGTTGGTTTTTATCTGACCTTAGAACAAGGGATTTGAACCACCCTGCGGCACTCTAAACACGCTCTAAGGGCCAAAGGATCACCCTTCCTTGTATTTTGCTTAAGAAAGAGGAAGCTCCGAGTTATACAGCAGCAGTTTCAATGTGAGTTTAGCTAGACACACAATCTAGTGTGTGTTGAAGGCAGAATAGGGAAAAAGCAGCATTCTGCCAGGCCAGTGAACTCAGACTAAGCCCTGTGTTACTTCCCTACTTTTAAGCTTCATTTTTCTGCCGCACCCCAAAAATTCAGTCTGGGCCACGTAGACAGCAAAGATGCTGGACTCCAGAATTATGGTGCAGTAAAACCCAGGCCAAAGGATGGACCCTTTGCTGGGATTACAGTGCAAGCTTTTCAGACCCAAGAGTATTAGCTCCCAAAGTCCTGGAATATTATGGATTCAAGAGCAGTACCTCGAAAAGCCAGGGAAGGCCTGGAACAAGGTGCAGCATGACTAAATGTTTTGAAAAGCCATCTTAAGCAGGCTACAGTTCCAGAAGTCCTGGTGCCTCATCTTCTCCATTCCATCAGCTTTGCCTTCAGTGGTTTCTGGAAGCTGACTCTGTATTATCTATCATAATATTTTGAAATCTTTAATAATAAATGTTTTGTGAGCCTCTTTCCTCCTCATCTTATATATACCACCATACTGGCTTATGACACTAGATGGCGCTCACTTGCCACTTTTGCTCTGTTAACCCCATTATCAGAAAAAGAAAGGGACACAATAAATAATGGAATGAACTAATATAATTAACCCAGAGATCACAGGGACCATCCATAGAGAATCTGTTTCCATTTGCTATTGTCCCCTTTTAAAGCAATCTCTTAGCTCCCTTTTTACTGCAAAAGTACTCACCCTGCACACCGAAAGCTAGCACATCAAGAATTTAGCCTGGGCCAGTCTAGCTATAACATTCAAGTTTTCTACTTGTAAGCTGGGAAAAACTGGATTTTTAAACATCTCTCTCTGAAGTGGTAAAGTGCATGCGACTCTACCATCGAGTTTTCTGCGGGGGTAGATGAATTGCCCCTTTGGCCTAGTCCATACTTATTGATTGTGGGAAGCACATTCCTGTGCTCTTATGGGAAAGCAGGAGACGTGTGTGTCCCTGGATTACATGGCAAGAACTGGGCAAGTGCCTCTGGGTTGAGCTGGCTTTTAGCACACGGCTGTTCCCGTGTGATTCTACTCATCCCATGTTCTTCTCCCCCACCTTAATGAAACGGCATGGGCAGGCCACAAAGCGGAGTGACTCCCGCATCCTCGCCTGCATCTCTAAGGAACTAGGCTTCATCAGTCCAATGTCCTTGTCCTTATGTTTCAATGCCCTTTATGACTTTTAGTGCCCAAAAGATCTCCAAGGGGCCATCCGGCTCCACATGCGCTGCCCGATCACCCTGATTTTCCAAAGCAGCTTTTGCCCAGGTACCGCCATCTTTCATGGAAGGGCTTTCTCAGTGGTGGCGCCCTAATGACCCATTGTACTTTCAAGGCAGGTTTGCGTGGCATTTCCTGCACCATCACTTCAGTGCCAGGAGATGAGCTTCTTTTCGCTTGCCTCTGCTCATGCTTCTATGCACCTTTTTAAGGATACGGCTGCTTTGAATATCTTAATGTGCTTTAAGGGTTTCCATTGGGGAAGTGGGGAGGAAATGCTTGAAAAGAAAGCAAAGGAAAGACTCCACGCCAGTGTGGTGAAATGGTTTGGGGGCTTACTAGGACTTGGCAGATCTGGGTTGGAGCCCCCACTTTCCCATGGAGCAAACTGGGAGACTTTGCGCTAGTCCTTGATTCTCAGGCTAACCTACCTCACAAGGTTGTTGTAAGAACAAAGAGGAGAGGTGAGGGACCATGTAAGCCAACTTGGTTTCCTCTGAAGAGGAAAAGTGGAGTGTAAAAGGTAGGATTCATCAAGAGCAGCAGCAACACTCAATTAGAAAAGAATACTGGTTCTCTGAGCGGCAGGGTTGCATTCGAATGGCCCATGAGAGCAAAGGAGGCTGTTGAGAAAGTAATTTCTTATTCAGTGAGGAAAGCACACATCATGTTGGCCTTCCCATCCCATGAACGATGCTTAGCACTGTGCATTATGCCCAGGTGTGCTGCCCCACATGAATTGTTCTTGCAGTGTGCATCTCCGCATGGAAGCAGGATGGTGGTGGGACCTCCTCGTCAATGTCGACCCAGATGTCCAGCACAATATATGCATAAATGAATACAGGGCTGGACTTCCAAGTGAACGTGTATAGGATTCTACCATTTGGCCCTAAAGGCACTAACTGGTTCTTTGCGCAAGATCTGCAAATGAACTGGAAGGAAGCCAGCTCAGCTATTGGACCGTGTGCATCAGGTGCTCTCCAAATTCAAAACTGAAATCACCACCTGAACAGCTCCAAAATAGGGAACATGTTTGTCAGATCACAGGCCAAGAAAGCATCGCACTGGTAAGAACGTTACCAGGACTTTATCAGGGAAGACTTGGGAAGGCCTCTGACTTGTTGGGTCTGCTTTGCTTTTTTCACAGGAACTCCAAGTTTCCAACTGGAGTCAAGCACAAAGGACTACTCCTTAACTTAAATAACTCCAAGTTCAGGAATTTGGTGTGGCATTCACTATTTTTCTACACATACATCTACTTCATCTGCTCCCAGGTAGTCTGCATTTCAGCGGCATAATGTGGATATGCACGCGGAGGGGGAGTCGTTTTATTGCTGCTTTTTTAATAATTAGGAGTTCAAAATCCTTGCTGATCTACTGCAACTTACTCAGAGACCCACTAGTAGAACTACCTTTTGCTCACCTCCGTTTAGAGGATATCGTTCTCACCAAAGGGCAAAGATGTGTTTCTTATTATCTTGGAAATAAAACTGCATCATAAAAAAGACACTTTCCCTTGAAGTAAGTGGATTAGCATACCTACCCCAAAGCCAGCCTCTGGGCAGACTTATCTGCCACAGTCTGTACCAACAGAGGTTTCGAGACTCTTTCAAAATGTGCCTGTACATGAAGCACTTCATGCAACTAAGAGTTTGTGCTAATCAAACAGTAGATAAATGCTCTAAATAAGCAAACAAATAAATAACGGTTTACTGGGGGCAGGCAGAATCGTGTGTCGTCTCCCCACCCCCCTCCTGTCTGTCTGTCTGTCTGATTTCATTTCAACTCCCATCAGTCCCCGTTGCAATACTGAATGGTCAGGAAGGCAAAGAATTGCACTCCAAAACATCTGGAACAGGTCGGGAAGCCTGCTTTACATGCACCTGTGCCTTTTTTCTCTCCTGTATTGTGGCAAGCCATCCCTGTGACATTTGAAGGACTTCCTGCTCCTTCGGCTGACACTGGGGCCTGGAGATCTGCCCTAAAGTCCTGCCCTAAAGGTGCCACTGACTGTTCATACGAAGCAAGGAGACCTGGATCTCCTGTGACGGCATTTGCTGGGCTTCATGAATGTTAAAGACTGATGTTCTGTCCAAGATTTCCATGATGGAAAAGTTGTCTTTGCTTACGAATTTGTGGTCAAGATGCTGAAGCCTCTCGCTTTGGGCAAGGAGGGTCTTGCTGCCCTCCCACAGGGACTGTATGTAATTCTAAACGACCTGATTACTCTGAGAAGAAGAGGAGAAGGCAGGGGGCAGCAAAGCACAGCAGATGAAGGAGGCAGGGAGGGTGAAGGTCTGGGGCAGCTCAGCTGATCTCATTGTCTTCTCTGTTTCAGGGGAAAGGGCCCACTGGGAACGGCTCCAGTCACTTGGCAAAGCAGCTGCAGCTGCTCCTAAATGGGACCGGGGGGGGGGTGCTGGGGGGGGCGCTGGGTCTGAGGAAGCACAAATTTGTAGAGAAAGGGAGGCTGCAATTCCTCTTGGGTTTTTCAAGGAACTGTGGAAAGCTATCTTGGAATCCAGGAGTGGGATAGACAAGATGGCATCACTAGTGGCATTGTGCACTGTCTTTCCCTATATATATTTGTGTGTGTCCCTTCACACCCATTCAATCAGACTTCTGCCCCAAGATTCAAAGACAGACCTGTTGCACAACCTGAGTACATTATGCATTTAAAAAAATTTGTTTCTAAATCCGTATAGCCGATCATTTCTTCCATTCCCGATAGCCACAGAGAGGGCTAAAGAGCTAGGCAGAGTTCCTGAGAGATGAATCTGTCAATTCTATCTTTGCATTTTTGCAGTCTAAAGTTTATTTATTTAACAAATTTATATGCCGCCCCCTTGCAAACAAGCCTCGGGGTGGCTAACAGCACCCAAAAAAAAAAATACAATTTAAAAACAATACATAATTTAAAAGTGGCCCATCTCAAGGTCTAAAACATAAAAAATATAAATATAATAAATAACAATATAAAATTAATAATTTAACAATTAAAATATTTCTTAAATAAAAAGGTCTTCACCTGGCACCGAAAAGCAAATAATGACGGCGCCAGGCGAGCCTCTCTGGGGAGCGCATTACACAGGTGGGGCGCCACCACAGAGAAAGCCCTCCTCCGGGTACTCACCCTCCTAATATCTCTCACAGAGGGTTCCTGGAGAAGGGCTCCAACTGCCGATCGTAGGGGGCGGGAAGGCATGTATGGTCGCAGGCGCTCCTTTAGGTAGCCAGAACCCAAGCCGTTAAGGGCTATATAGGTAAGAACCAACACCTTGAATTGGGCCCGGACTTCAATCAGGAGCCAGTGGAGCTGACGGAGGACTGGGGTTATATGAGAATAACGCTCAGTCCCCATCAGCACCCTGGCAGCTCTGTTTTGCACCAATTGAAGTATCCGGACCGTCTTCAAGGGTAGCCCCACGTAGAGCGCGTTACAGAAGTCTAACCGGGAAGTTACCAATGCATGTGTCACTGTCGCCAGGCAATCGAACTCCAGGAAGGGACGCAGCTGATGGATCAGCCGAAGCTGATGGAAAGCGCTCCTCACCACTGCTGACACTTGGGCTACCAAGGTCAGCTCTGGGTCGAGAAGCACTCCCAGGCTGCGGACCCTGTCTTTCAGACGGAGTGCAACCCCATTCAGGACTAGGGTCAGCTCCCCCACTCCAAAGCCCGACCCACCCACCAACAGGACCTCCATCTTGTCAGGATTGAGCCTCAGTTTATTGGCCCTCATCCAGCCCATTAGCTCGGCCAGGCACCGGTTCAGCACAGCCACTGCCTCACCTGGATCGGTGGAAAACGAGAGGTAGAGCTGGGTATCATCAGCGTACTGATGATTCTGCAGCTCACACCTCCTGATGACCTCTCCCAGCAGTTTCATGTAGATGTTAAAGAGCAAAGGGGACAAGATGGAACCCTGTGGAACTCCATGGCATAGCTGCCATGGCGCAGAGCCATAGTCCCCCAGCACCACCTTCTGGAATCGGCCATTGAGGTAGGAGTGGAACCACCACAGAGCAGTGCCTCCAACCCCCAGTCCCGCCAGTCTATCCAGAAGGGATACCATGGTCGATGGTATCGAAAGCCACCGCGAGGTCCAGGAGAACCAACAGGGACACACTCCCCCTGTCCCTCTCCCTGCACAGGTCATCGTACTGTCTGCCTTGCACCTGGAGGGTTGTTTGCTTTTTGCTTTATGTTCACATCAGATTCATATGCATTCTTGTCTGAAGAATTGTAATTTGGCATGCAATTTTGCCTAATGTACACTTTTTTTTTTATTTTGAGGAAAGTGTTCCGAATATATGCATTTTGTATGCATGTTTAGATCTGAGGACTCCATTACAGATTCTGGAAAGTGCACATTTTGAAGAACAGCTGCATTTCTGTTCACATATTCGAACGGGTAAAATCACCAAACCAGTTCCTCCTCCATCCCTGTGCAGAGTAGAGAATATCCTGTCCATACACTTTGGTCACAAGTCAGCATGGATGTCCATGCTCCTAACTCTGTGCTGGATTTCAGAAAATGAGTTCCAGCAACTCACTCAAAATAGAGGAAAACGACACCTCTGCAGTACTAAGGGTTTTGAATCTGCAACCAGCCGTTTCCTTTGCCAAAGCACACTTGCTATTCTTTGACCCTTCCTGGAGGATTTTTATAGATATGTGTGTGTATGTAGGGAGAGAGAGAATGAGAGAGAGAGAGAGTGTGACTGAGAGGGTGAGAAGGTCAAATCACACATAAAATTCTCCCTTCACAATATGGGGAGAATATCAACCATCCTTAAAATGAATGAATGAGTGGTTTGTTATGAGAAGGAAGAATGTAGGTTCTTTTTATTCATTTTATAATTAATTGATTGATTGATTGATTGATTAATTTTGATACCACCTAATCACACATATATTTTCTTAGATGAATGTAACTGCCAGGACTGTGATGTATACTCAAAGAATTGGTTGGATTAGACAGTTTGAACATGGGCTGGGTTTGGCCAGCATGATAACCCAGCCTCAAGGGTTGTTGAACCATGGTTTGTTGTTAAACCATGGGTCATGGTGCTGTCTGGTGACACTAATTAACCATAGTGAACAACCCTCCATTCATAAATGAAATATGAGTGACCTCCATGGGTTATTTGTAGTTGACAAACCATGATTTGTTAGTGTGGCTGGGTTCAGACGATCCAATCATCGAGAAATCGACAACAATCCACACTCAGTACTTGAGTGTGGTTTTTTGTGTTGTCATTGACTGTGAGCATCATACACTGGAATTCCACAGTGTCTTCTTAAAAGTAAGCTCCACTGAGCTCCATGGGTAAGTAGGTGAATTGTTTCAAAATTATGTTTGTCATATATATTCTAGAAAAATTAACACTCTTCAATAAACTTTTCCTGGATGGTTCACTTAGAAGGAAATTTTAAAAGCAAATTAGGGTGCAACCCAAGGGAGATGTGTATAACCCTTCAAAATTTTAGGATTATGAGCATCCTAAGCAAAGCAGGAGAACACAGAGGTGGGCTTCACTTCTCTCTGCAAAAGAGCTAGAAGGCTGATTTTAGCTGTCTAACTGGGAGACTTTAGCAGGGATTCCTTGACAGTGTGGTCTCTCCCAATCCCCCTTTTCCCCTTCTCCAAGGTTGTGCTTGTCACCTCGGAAAAGCAGCCAGTGCAGTGCTTCCCATGGTGGCTGAGAGGAGGGCAGATGGAGACCAAGTGTGAGTCCCCAGATCTGAGGTTGGAGCTCATTCCGAACTGCATCTGAGAATCCAGAAATGCCAATGCACTTTGTGTAGAACAGCCCCCTCCAAACTGATCAATAAAAACATAAGAACGGAAAGGTAACAAGAACTTAACAGGCAAATTAAAGCGAAAGCCAATCAGCAGGATGAAAAACCGTGATGTGATGGAGAGGGAACACAAGAGAGCACAACTTTAAGGGCTTTTATTCGGAGAGTTGCTGTCACATGTTGGATACCCTGCTCTGGAAAAGGAATGAGGTGAGAATGAGGGTTAGCACAGGCTTTCAGAAAATTAGGGAAATCGCACTGCCCATTCTGGATGCGTGTGTTTTCTTTGCTAGAGTTCCTACTTCATGCTCCAGCAGTTCAAAAAAAGAGGAAAAAAAGAGCATTCCTTTGCAAATTGGTTCGCACATTCCATGCAAGGCTCTACGTGGCGCTTCAGCAGGCTGAAGGCCTTCCGTCAGACTCACTGTGGTTTGCACAGGTACCCAATGCAATCAGAAGCAAGCACCAGTAAGTTCAATGGAGGAATCGAATGACAGGGTTGCTGTCTCGCCCTATCAATGTAATAGTGGGATGTGCAGAGTATTTCTCCATATGGCAGTGTTTTATGACTAGTTTCTAAACAGAGTGTTAACTCTTGGTCTTCGCATTCTAGGTGTACCCCCCTCCCTCCCACTGGTGTGACGATAGATTTTTCCATGTGGTCATTCTAACCCTTTCCACTGAGGAAAATTATGCCCGTGTCTAAAAGATTTCAGAAAACTGAAAGGTCTTATCTGGCACTGAACTCACAGATGGACTTCACCAGAGAAAGTCTCCACGCTTTAAACCTTTCGGGAAAAACATTCAAGTTCTGGGGAGCCACCTCTGAGAAGTCCTTCTCCTTAGCAGCTTTGCCACTACGGCAGTACCTGCAGAAGTTCCTCTGGTTCAAGATTTGCAAGATGCGTCGAGGGACAGGTGGTCCTTTAATCGCCCTGGTCCTGAGCATGGTACTAGCTGGCTCTGCTGATGACCTCCTATTCTGGTTATTGATTTAGCTCAGCCAACCTGTACGCAGGATGCTCCAGGTGCTTTACCTTGCTACACCTCTCATCATTTCTGCAGATTGTCTGTGTTGGCTGGGGCTAATGGGAGTCATTGCCCAGAAAAAGCAGTGGACACCAGGTTGAAGGTGGGTGCTCAAGCTGCTACATTCTGAGCTCACTGCTGGTCCAAGCTGCCTCCAAAGGCATCTCCACAGCTTCTTACAAGAACCAGAGGTGGAAAGGGCCATCCCAGGCCTTCTCTGTGGAAATTCATGAACATTTACAGAACGCTGCTTTACACATCTATGGAGAAGTAACTCTTGTTGAATTCAGGGGATTGTACGCTTCAGTAAGGGGGTGTAGACATGAGCCCACAACCAGCTAAATAGCTTGCAATCCTGTGCTCTGTAAAGGGGTTCATAGCTAAGTAGACCTGGTTAGCTTTGCAGCAAAGCCGTCGAATTGACTAACAATCAAAAAACCAGCCAGTTAGATTTTTTTTCGCTGCTGGATAAGCTTGGTAAAGATATTCTTATCCATATTGGGAGGAAGAATTGTCTGGATCAGTGGCTCAACAAACGGGGTAAAAGGCCAAGAAACAAACATTTATCATCAGAAAGGAAGCCCGTGTAGCAACAGAAAGGGAGTCGGAGAGAGAGGAGCATAAATCTTGCTGTCAGAGTTGCATCCTCTTGTGGCTTGGTCGTTGGTCACTTCCACAACAATGTGTTCATTATATAATGCCCAAATGTGGAAATTGCCGGAAATGGAGGCTTCCTATTACATAACTGTTGGTGTGGGCCTGGGAGATCTCCCACTCCTTGGAGGAACAGAAAGTGCTGCAGCACGCCATGGCCATGCAAAAGCTTCTCGGTGGGCTTCAGCTCGGCCTTTCTGCTCATTGTTATGCAACTCTGGTGAACCAGCACCCTGATCCTCTTCTTGCGCTGCAGGCCACAAGCCTCGGTCTAATCAGGGAGGCCATGCAATTACAAGCTCATTTCACTGTCTGTGTACATGCTGAGCATCATGGCTTCTTTGTGCCCCGTGGCCTGTGGGGTCCCGTCTATGAGGGCTAGAAGAACAGTCCCTGCTTTTCTATGGCTCTTCATGGCTTGTTCACACTGGGGCATGAGGGGGAGAAAGTAGTTCGATTGGCATTTTAACGCAAACATGCCCAATTCTGCATTTTCTGAGCCAATACACAAACCGAAACCCCTTTATCCTCTGAGAGTCTCACTTCTCCAAATTTTGCAGCAGAGTCCTTCAACCAAGAAACACAAGCACAAATGTGTGCATTAGTGGAAATAGCATCGATGTGCATTATTTTAGGAAAATTACTTGCAAAGAAATGTGGGTCAGGGGAAAGCGGGCACAGAACTGCATGTACTGGAGAAATCTGCTAAAAAGTGCTCGTGTTTTCTTGTGAACTTTAACGCCATCAGTAAAAGCATTCCCAAGATGAAGAGCACTTTTCAGCTTTGGAAAAATGAACTTGATAGATCTGGCCAGTGCTTTTTTTGTAAGAAAAACGGTGCCGGAACTCGTGAAATTATTCACCTTTCACACGTAGTCAATCACTGTATGCACAGCCACACAAGTCAGTTGTGTAACGAAACATAACGGTTGCTGCCCGCAGTAAGCACTCAGCACACGACCACACAACTAATCACAAGCCAAGCAGCGCCATCACAACCAGTGCGGACGAAGTGTGTGTGCATCGGATTTGACACATGAGCAGCCCGCACGCACCGTTTTAATGATCTTGCCACTCATGAGGAACTGAGCCCTGTGTGAATTGTGTGGATTTGTGTGAATCGTGTGATTTGTGTGGCACTCGCGAGGAACTGAGCCCTGTGTGAATTGTGTGGATTTGTGTGAATCGTGTGATTGGTGTGGCACTCGCGAGGAACTGTGCCCTGTGCAAACCAAGTCCCTCTTCCGCACCACCTGCATCAGCCTTTGTTTCTGCCACTTGCGACATGGGAGGAAGTTGCTGGCGGCACAGCCGTCATTCTCTGAGCTTTTGTGGACTTTCTCTTGGCTTGGATGGCTTTCTAAGGCCAGGCCAAACACAACAAGGAGAACTCAGGGAGTTTTGTTGCACACTAGGCATGACTCCTCTTGAGTTCGAGCGGTTCCTCACTTGCCTGTGCAAGCCATGGTTCTTTTCTGAAACCAAGAATCGAGCAGCTCTTCCATGCCACACGCATCACTAGACATGCCCTGCTTTTGAAAAGATACCAGGTCAAACGACAAGTAACAAGCACGTGTCCACTACTAAAGCAGCAAGCTGGCCCAGCGCCAAAGTGTTTCGATGGAAAGCCAGGAAATCCTAGATCAGTTTTCCCAGCTTGGTACCTGCCAGATGTGTTAGACAGCAACAAATGCCAGCAGGAGCATGCTGGGAATTGTAGTCCAAACCATCTGGAAGGCATCAGGTTTGGATAAGCTATCCCAACGAATATTTTACCGCGCCTGTGAACAGCCTAGGAGCGGTGGGACTGCAGCCCAGTGGTCTAGTGCATCTTTTGTGTTCGGAAGGTCACGGGTTCAATGCCAGGCATCTCCAGTTAAGGGAGCTCTTGCGGCTGCTGGGGGGAAAGCCTTCTGCTCAGATGCTGAACGGGTGCTGCCACTCAGCCTGGACAATGCTGGACTACATGGACAAGTAGTCTGAGTGGCTATTTAGGGACTCTTAGACAAGCTGCTGTTGGTTTGCAGGCATAATCCAAGCTCTGGAAAATGTTTCAGCTCTTGAAGGACTTGCTCATGCAGTACATACTTGGACTACGGAATTCCCTTTCACATGATATAGTGATGTCTGCCAGTTTGGATGGCTTCAAAAGGGAATTGGATAGACTTATGGAGGATCAAGCTATTAATGGACACTAGTCCTCATGACTATCTATCTATCTATCTATCTATCTATCTATCTATCTATCTATAAACTTTTGTAGACCATCCCATTACCAAAGTCTCGGGATGGTTGAACAATACAAAATGTAAGAAAAGAAAAAAATTAAAACACAGCTTCCTAAAACTTAGCAATAATAAAACCCCAATTAAAACAGTCAGGTCTTAAAACATTGGGAACATAAAACGGTTTTGGCATGGCACTGAAAAGAATAAAGTGCCAGTGCCAGGTGAACTTCTCTGGGAGCGAATTCCACAATCGGGGAGCCACCGCAGAGAAGGCCCTTCTCCGGGTAGTCACCCTCCTAATCTCCTTCAGGGAGGGCCCCCAGAGAAGGGCGTCTGCCCCAGATCTTAAGGGGCGAGCGGACACATATGGACACTCCTTCAGGGAACCATGTGACCTCTGGTGGCACACGGTGTGCCCATGTGCATTCGTTGCTGTGGAACATGGGTGGGAGGCTGCTCTTGCACTCATGTCCTGCTTGTGGGTTTCCCATGGGCAACTGGTAGACCATGGTATGAAGAGATGAACACTGGATAGACCCCTTGGTCTGGTCTGCAGGGCTCTCCTTACATTCTTAAGTCTGCTCACTGGCTGGCTGGCTGGCCTGCCTACAGTGCATCACAGGGGACTCATCTGTATGTATCTCTGGATTCTTTATGCAGGTAAGAAGGATTGCAGCGTCCTGGAATACTGGGGGGGGGGTTCCCCAGTCCTTTCATGCTCACTCTATTTAAAACAGGCTTCCAATGTCTTCTTTCTCCCCAGGCAACCTCCATGAATGATGCTGGTCCATCTGGCTGGCTTGTGGCAAGGTAGCCTTCCTTGCTGACATACCGGTGTGGCCCCTTCTCAGCACTGCAGGGAGTTGTGCCCTTGCACTCACGGAGGGCGCTACGTTGGAGGAAGCGGCCCCAAGCTAGTGGCACTCAGTGCTTAAGACCAGGCCAGCCTAGCGCCCTCCATATGGTTTGGGCTGTCACTCTCAGCATTCCTAGCTGTGGGCATTGCTAGTAGGGCTCTTGGGAGTTCTAGTCCAGTGCAACTGAAGGATGCCAGTTTGGGAAGGCCATTGCCTGGATGACTGCAGAAGTCCAGCTGTCGTCTGTGTGTAGAAGTCCACACATCAGCCCAGGCAGTAGAGCCCATGGAGAAGGATGATGGGAATTGCAAGCAAGCAGCATCTGAAGAATTGCCCATGCCTGGATTATTGAGAGATTATTCTGAACACATGCGAGTGAAAATCAACCTTCTCTGCTTGCTCCTTCTGCTTTGGTGGAATCCGAGGGCTTCCCTCAGCTGGTTTTCCCTCCTGCAATTCTGTGGAGCTGCATTTTCCACATGTCCCACACTCTGCTGACTCATAAGCAGAAGGGTCTTCTCTTGGGTTCCATCTGAAGCGTGTGTGGAATGCAATAATGAGGCAGGGATGCTGGAGGCAGTGGGGCACCAACCCAGCAGAAAGATGAGCATCTTTGGGTCATAAAGCCCATGTTTCCTCCCACAACTGTCAGACCCCAGTCGGACTCTAGATAGTCCACAGGGATGTGTGTTGCTATGTCAGGTCTGCAGCCGGCAGCTCTGCAATGATAAGGGCAGATGTGCTTGTTGAACTTTCAGAATGTCAAGCATTTCCAGCCACAAGCTTTCTGATGCATGTTTATCTTTTTTCTTTCTTCCGTGGGACAGATAAAACCCATTCCCACCCATGCTTGGGAGAATGTTTCTACGGCAGCAGAGTCGCTCAAGGAAAAGTCCCACTGTAGGGTTCTCATTTTCTGCAGCATGCATGGGAACGAATAGAGATGAACAGCCCCAAATGATTACAATGGGGAATCCTTCAGCTCTCAGCTGTCCACTCATAGCGGGAGACCTACCACGAGGCGGAATGTGGCAGCCACTTCAGGGAGAAAATCCTGCGCACCTTAAGGGTGCCAAAGCGGACTCTGTACATTTCTACAAAGATTAGCAAATGTGGGATTTTATTTTGGTGTTCTTGCATTGTTAGCCTCCCAAACCCCAAGTTCCCTTGCAAGCTGGATGGGCAGTTGCTCTTCTCCCAACTTAAGTGCCCCTTCATGCGATGCCAGCAATGGATCCTGGAAAACTCGCTGCACCTTCTTGTGGCATCCATGTTGCTCTAGAGGTTGCTTTCTACGGATGTGGGAGGAATCTGTTTGCCTCTTGCAGCAGCCCAGAGTCTGAGTTCCTGGTGGACACGGCCAGGAATTGAGCCCCGTGTGTCGTGTGAGCAGTGCCTTTCTTCCCTGCCATGGCAGCAAGCGGAGGAAAATGGTGGCCAGCACATCCACGCTTCCCCTCCGGTGTTGGCGATGGTGACCGTAGCAGCGGGGAAGAGGGCTGGCCACCAAAAGGGGCAGCTGAGACAGGCTGCTGGTTGCACAACTGGAGTCCGTGGGCATTCATGGATCTCTTGGCTCAGCTCGCTTTGCAGGACTGGGCCGAGCATGTGATGCAGCCCACGTTTTCTGGAGGGATGGATTTGGAGGGGTTCATCCCAGCCCTATTGCTCACCCTAATTCCGTGTCAGAGAAGCAGCATTGCTCAAATTAAGAAAGAATTCTGGTAACTTAAGCAGAAATGCAGTATAAGCTCATCATAATGGAAAAGGGCGTCACCCCATGAACTTGCTCTGACCCAGGTGGCAACAGGACAGTGATTTGCATTCAATTTGCATATTGCAATGTAATGCATATCTATGTAAATTTAGACACTATTATTTTTATTTGGAGAAAATCGCAGGGCATCTCACTGTAATGTGGAAGACCGTGACCAGGGGTCAAGTTTCTCTTGCTCAGCCCTTCTACCCAGGTGCAGCTGGGGGCCAGCTTCAAGTCTGCTGATTCTGCAACGTCTTTCAGGTCTTTATCTTTATAAAGGTAAAGGTAAAGGTTTCCCCTTGAAAGTCCAGTCATGCCTGACTTCAGGGAGCGGTGCTCACCTCTGTTTCCTAGCCGAGGGAGCCAGCGTTTGTCCTCAGACAGTCTCCGCGGTCATGTGGCCGGCATGACTAAACACCGAAGTGCACGGAACGCTGTTACCTGCCCACCGAAGTGGCACCTTTTCATCTACTTGCATTTGCCTGCTTTCGAACTGCAAGGTTGGCAGGAGCAGGGGCAGAGCAATGGGAACTCACCCCGTTGTGCAGATTCAAACCGGCGACCTTTCGATCAACCAGCCCAGCAGCACAGCGGTTTAAACCACTGCGCCACCTGCAGTCCCTTTTATCTTTATACCAGCTGTCAATTGGACAGCCTTTCAAATCAAGGACTGTCCTCTATGAAGGAGGCCAAATGACCACTCTAAATGCAAGTCTGATATGGACAGCATAATGCACATATTGGAAATGGATGTACTCATTTCTGACATTGACCAGAATGGCCAGAAAAATTCCATGCTTTCTTCCCACATTGGGGGAACTAACTCATCATGGAGTTATTTGGGAGAATCTGGAACATCGTCATCGCTTTCCTACAATTTATACTTTATATACATATTTTATACGATGGTAACAGTGACATCTTTTTAATGTTAACGTGCTCCCCACAAGTTCCATCTGTGATTGTTTTATCAGGGTCTGTGTGGGTAGGAAGAATATTTTATGACCGCAACCATTGTTTGCTTTCTTTAGAAAATTCATAAACCAGATACATTCCAGCTCCCTGTGCACTGCATCCACATTCAGCCATACAGCAAAATTTGTCCCAGCCTCCATGAGGATGTTTAATGCATTAGATGATACAATGCAACGTCGTGGCTGCATTGTAAAACTTTTTCCTGGAATGTGCGCTGATCGGGAAAAATACCCCACTTTTCTTGGCATTCAGAGGAAATCTTTAAGGAGAAAAGTCCTTGATGCCACATGGTGTACATTTCTTCTTTACAAAGGGCCATTCACTTCATTTTCTCCCTACTTTTTCCTTCGTAAGTTTGAAGAAGAGAACTGCATTTTGACTCATTTTGTCTGGGCTTGCATGTGTCTGTTCTGGGACTCCCCTGCTTGGCTGTCTAGGACAACAAAAAGGGGGAGGCAGTGCCCAGTTCTGGTGGTGAGCTGGGCGATCCTGTAGGATAGATATATTGCTATATAAATGATGCTCTTGCAGGTAAGTGGGAAAATGCAAAATACATGTTCTTCCTCGCAGGCTGAACATTTCCAGGGCTGAACTTGCAGCAATCGGACTACCCCTTCCCTAGCAACCCAGGGGACCACTGGCACTATTGGTCCTTGGAGGACTCCTTCAGAGGCCATTTGTCTTAGCTCGGCTGTCAAACTCACAGCTAGCATTTCTGTTCTGCCACTTGCCCTGTTCCAGGAGCTACGGCCAGCTCCAGAGTGATGCTGGAACAGTTGCACTGGTGGGAGTGGGATTCCGTGCCCTCTCCTTCCCTTGCCAGTCCCTCTAGCTTTGTGAAAAGGCCATGAAGGGAGCCAATGTACCTTCTCAAATGGGGTGGACTGGTGCAATTCCCCCCAAATCATGAGGATGGTCCCTCTTAGGAATGTGCTGAAGCTCCATGGAATTGGCCCCGCTGGTGTTCTCAGACTTCTTGCCATGCTTGGCCCTGTCTTGGAGAGCAAAGGAAGTCTGTGAATGCTCATGGAACCAGCAAACGTTCTTCCACATCCTCTGCAGCAGCACAGACAAGGGCTGCTTTCCGTGGTGTGGAAGGGATGCCACTTGTGCAGCGTTCACACGGGACTCAGATCCTGGTGAGCACAGTGCAGAAAATGGGCGTGCTCACCCGGAACTTGAACTCATGGCTACTCAAAGCAGACTGGAATCTGGGGAGCTGAACGCCGGGATGTGGTGGATTCCGACCCTCCTGATGGATTTCTCACACGTCCCTAATCCTTCCATGGCTTCTTTCTCATGGAAGGCGTATTCCCTGAGACTGTGGTTGTTCTTAGGGACGTGTGCTTGGGAGGAAAACCCTTCAGATCCCCTGGTTTCAGCTTCCTGGGCCCAGGGTCTGAGCTCTTGGTGAAGGCCGCCAGGGTTCATGGGGGGCTCACCAGAAATTGAGCCTCACCTACTGTGCAGGCTCCACCGTTCTTCCACGCTCACTTCTGGCAGTGGCCACAAGGGAGGGGGCAAAGTTTGGCCAAGGGAAAGGTTGCCAGTTGTGCAACCGGGGGTCTGCAGATGCTTTTGGACTCCTTCCAGGCTTGGCTTCCTTCCTTAGAGAGCGATGAGCACTGGAAGCAGTCCGATTCCAGAGAGCTTCGGCATATCTTCAGAGAAAGGTCTTTCTCAGCCATAACTAGATATAACAAGAACTGGGTCCCAGCAAGAGGTCTTTTCCCCCAAACAGTGGCTACCCAGGCAGGTTTGCCTTTTTCGGGGCCGCTCTGAGGGGCTTGGGACTTTTCTCATAGGCTTTTAGTGCTGTCAACAGGGGCAAGCAGAAATCCCAGGGATGAAAGGCATTTTGCATGGAGACCTAGAGAAACTTTTCCTGCCCCTGTGAATATTAAAGGCACAGGAACCTTGGCGGGGGGCAGGGAGAGAAAGAGCGGGGATTCCCTTGTCTGAGGCTCAAGCAGAAGTACTCATTTTGGAAGCTCCATTGGCAAGATCCTTCCAAATGGAAATATTATGGAAGAAACCTGGGAAAGCTGAGCTTCGGAGCAGAGTACACATGACCTGACCCCCCCCCCCCACATAAACTGAAAGAACATGTGAAGGGGGCACAGGGCTCGATCTTTTAGCACCACCCCCCACTGGAAAAGTATGCTCTTTCCCAGATTAATGGGCTTCACCCCAACAGCGACCAGGCTTCCTCTGGGCATCCATGTGAAGGGCTTCCTATGTGAACCCCTTTGTGTTTGCACCACTGAGCAATGGCTCTTCCCATCTTTCAGCATCCAAGCAGGAATGTCAGATGCAGCCCTGGGTGCATTTCCAGCTCCATCAGCTCCTTGAAGAAACTTCCATGAAGCCTGATCTGCCAAACAGACCTCAATCGGGAGCATGCTTTCTAGTCCACATTGTACCATCTCAGAACAGCTTTGCCGGATCCTGGTTTGTTTCCAGACACAAGTCAAGATACTGGTTTTGACTTACAAAACCCCAAAGCCAATATGGTATACTGGTTAGAAAGTCAGATGATGACTCTGGAGACCAGGTTCAAAACTCCACTGAGCTATGAAGGTCCCTGGATGACTGTGGACCTACCGTATTTTTTGCTCTATAAGACTCACTTTTCCCCCCCTCAAAAGTCAGGGGAAATGTCTGTGCGTCTTATAGAGCGAATGTGTGTGTGCAGTAGGTCTGTCAGACGTGCAGCCCGTGGGGAAGTGATGGGGAATGTGCCTGTGATGATGTGCCCATTGGATTCAGAGTATTTTTTTTCTTGTTTTCCTCCTCTAAAAACTAGGTGCGTCTTATGGTCAGGCGCGTCTTATAGAGCGAAAAATACGGTAAGCTATGTCCTGGGGAATCTTGGAGGATAAATCCAGGGCTCCATATGCTCCACATGCTGTCTTGAGCAGAAAGCCCATCAAGCAAAAGATGTGGGGTGTGGATATTGGTGGGACTCAGGGACTCCATTTGAACCTGCCCATAATTCGTGGCCTTCATTGGAGGCCATGTTGTACCTGCAGCACGGAGAAAGACTAGGTTGGTGGATACTTGAGGCAGGGCCTTTTGGGCAGCAGCACCTAATTGCTGAGCTCCCTCCTGAAATAGGTTAGGCTGGCTGGTCCCTTGTTCCTTTTTAGATGGGCCAGAAAGTCTGCCAGTTCTGACAGCCTTTTAATGTTCAGTGTTTGGCTTTTCTGTAGTTTTAACGCTGTTTGCAAATTTTAGAGTGCAGGTTCAAGGGTTTTATGTTAAATTTGAAATTTTTTTGCACATCATCCTTATTGTCTTGCAGGTGGGCTGTGCAATTTTATGAATCAAATAAACAGATACCTGAAGGAGTGTCTTCTCCCTTATATGTCCTCATGCCCCTGAAGATCTGCAGGAGAAGCCCTGCCCTGGGAACCCTTTCCAAGAGAGGTAAAAAGGTCATCAGCTCGGAGTAGGGCCTTCTCTGCTGTGGTGCCCAGACTCTGGAATGTCCTTCCCAGAGAGGTACGCCTGGCGCCAAGTTTACACTTTTTTGGCACCAGGCCAAAACCTTTTTATTTAAACAGCATTTTTATATTTAACAACTTTTAACCTTCAGTCGCTCTGCTTGTTTTGTGATTTATTGTTTCGTTCTGTTTCAATTTCTTTATTAGAAATTGTTGTTTTAATTGTTCTTTTAAATATTGTGAGCCGTCCTGAGATTTTTGCATGATAGAACGGCATACAAAAGCTTTTAATATAAAAATAATAAATCAATCAAAACATAAATAAAAGGATCCATATGCCTAACACCTGAATTTGCTGAGATGGATCTGCGATTGAGTGTTCCAGATCATGGCCCAACTTTTGTGCTTTATTCTGCAGAAAGGCAGCGCATGGCATGAATCAATGGATCGATCTATCAAAGGATTGATCCATCAGTCACATAAACTGACATCCCATGGACATTTATTCAAGAATCAATGCCATTTCAATCAGCAGGGCTTACTTCTGAGTAAACAGAGACAAGCTCAGCTGCTTGTGAGTGCATGGCACTGTGTACTCTCCTTCAGACAAATCTGTGCTTTATACATTGTAAAAGGAACTGGATATAAAGATATGAGTGAGTTAAAGGACTCCAGTGTGTGTGTGTGTGTGTGTGTGTGTGTGTGCGCATGGTGGGGGAGGAATTGTGGGAGACAAGTTTGGAATTATCTCCATTAAAGGACAAACTTAAATGAACAGCGAGCCTTGTCCCCTATTCCCAGTGTATCTTGGAGGAAATCAAGCGACTCCAATTACCTTTCTGGCGTGGGCCCAGATGCCAGGGCCGAGGGGCGTGGTAAGCGGGGGATAATGCATGATGAATTCCTGTGCTGAATGAAATGCCAGACACAGCTGTTTCTTTGCGAGGCTTACCAGGGAGAGAGGAAGCTGACCAGATGTTGTTCATTTCCTCTGTCGCTGTGTGGCAAACGCTTTGTTGTACGGGAGGGGAAGAGAACCTTTCTCCCTCTCACTCAATTATACAACATGATTCCAGTGTGGGAATGCCGGGCGAAGGAGGAATATGAGGCCAACCCTTCTGCCGCTTCAGGGGGATGCAAAACATCCTGAAACGAGGGAAGGGTTTCTCTCTGATTCAGCAGCTTCAACACGCAGAGCTCATGGGTGAAATTACACCCAAAGACTGGCAGCTTCAGGATTTTGGGGGTGAATGGGCAAGACCTACTTCCTTTGCCAAGGCATGGAGGGGAATCTGGGTCGCAGGAATGCTTTGAAACACCCATCCATTGCTCTACTCCAACACTGCACAGTTTTATCTTTTCACATTCCTTGACTGACGAATGGGACAAGTTTGGCCTCGAGAAGACAGGATGGGGAAGTAGAATAGTATTTTTCACTTGGGTCACCAGCTGTTTTCTATCATTCAGGGCCGTAGAATATGCGATATTGGGCATTATTTTGGTGGAACATCAGGAGAACAGTGCTAATGATTAGAGCAGTCAGACAACGGAATCAGCTTCCTTGGGTGTTGCTGTTGGGTTTTCCACTGCTGGAGGAACTGAAGCAGCAACTGGACAACTCTTTCTCAGCAATGATCTATGCTGGATCCCCGCACAAGATAAGGGTCCAGACTTGATGGTCTACATATAGGGCTGGCTTCACCAGAATCTGACTCTCTAGGATTTGCAGACTTCCTCTCAGGCACAGCCAGCCTTGCAAAGTGAGCCAAGCCAAGAGCAAGTCTGCAAACACTCGCGGAATCGAAGTTGCGTCACAGGCAACTTTCTTCTGCATCAGATCCAGCAGCATAAACAAATATTCTGTCTCCGAATACATTGCTAAATGTGTACTCTCTTTCAAAGCTATGCATCGAAATCTGTATTTCGGTATGTTTAAGCTGCCAAGGTCTACATTGCAGCATGTAGAAAAATGCAAAACGTGTCAGAGAAAGTCTGTTGTTCCAGTCAGATGAAGGTGTGGGGGAACATGATGTTTCGTGATAGAATTTCTGAAGTCCGACTGCTTTACACAGCTGTAGAGTCTCCCTCTGCCTGGATGAGTGTGTTTTTCCAATATTGAGTGCAGCCAGAGTGACACTGACACATTTGGCTGGATCTGGAGCCGCCATTTTGATTCCTGTTTGATCCCTAGTATGGAGCACTACTCCCAAGTGGATACTTTTCATGCTATAAACCTGCTCTGGATTATTTTTTCCTTTTTTTTTTATTAGGCATTGCAGCATTGTGGCAGGGAAGTGCAGCCAGCAGGAGTAGGGTTTGGGGGCTGACAGCCCCCCGACCTCCCCAAGTTGCCCACCTTTGAACTAAGAAGCACTTATTCCTTAACACACGTGCCTAGGATCACTCTGTACTATAAATCCAAAAATCAGGAATTGTCCACTTCCTGATAACTGTGAGAACCTGCAGTTCTTTTCATTTACTCCATCGATCCTGAGCAAGGGTGGCCAAGCTCCAGGGGCCGGAGGGTCGCCTTGGAGCCTGAACCCACAAGGGTGGCCACTAACACATCCATGCCAGTGAAGGCTAGGCAAGGGGAACACGCAAGTGCTGGTAGCCTGTGGACCACTCACTCCTGATCAAGGGCACGGAGTTCAGAGCTGCTGCTGAGGTACTTGCTGTGGTACCGTCACCTCGCATTTCTTTTCTTTTCCACTGGCCACCTGTTTCTTCAGAACCAGAGGTGGGACCCCTTCTCCAACTGCCAGGTTTTTGGGAGGAAACACTTTGCCACTGCAGCCTTTGGGAGAAGGTGGACTCATGAGAAGCTGCCTATTAAGATTTCACAGGGGTGGCATTGAGGGTTGTACAGGAAGGGAAGAGAACCTTTCTCTCTCTCACTCAGCTATACAACATGATTCTAGAGTGGGGATGCCGGGCGAAGGAGGAATATGAGGCCAGTCCTTCTGCTTCTTTAGGGGGATGCAATGCTGAATCCTGAAATGCGGAAAGTTTTCTCTCTGATTCAGCAGCTTCAACACACAGAGCTTATGGGTGAAATTACCCCCTAGGACTGGCAGCTTCAGGATTTTGGGCGTGAATGGGCAAGATCTACCTCCTTTGCCGAGCCATGGAGGGGAATCTGGGTCGCAGGAATGCTTTGAAACACCCATCCATTGCTCTGCTCCAACGTGGCACGTTTTTTTTTTTTCTTTTCCACCTTCCTTGACTGAAGAATGGGACAAGTTTAGCCCACGACAGGGAGGTAGGATAGCATTCTTCACTCGGGTCACCAGCTGTTTTCTATCATTCAGGACTGTGGGGTATGAGATGTTGGGCACTATTTTGATAGAATGTCAGGAGAGCATGGCTAATGATCAGAGCAGTCAGACAATGGAATCAAGGTGGCCTCGTGTGAAGCTACAGTTAAGATTACACAGGGGTGGCGGTGAGGGTTCGGATGTGTGCAGCTGTTCTGCCATCCCTCTGACAAAATGTGGGTACTGCGGATGTGAAACCTGAGCGCGCTTGCACAAGAGGGCTGCTCTGCCATGGAGTGTGGCTTTTGTCTGCCGGGGCAGCTGTGACAAGTGCCAGCGGGGCTCTGTGTGTTTGCGAGAGAGACACACACACACACGGAGAGGGGGTGGGTGGGTGGGGAGGGGGCAGGAAGGCCTTTTTCGATGGTCTTCTGGAAGTCCTCGCTTGGGGAATTGCAGCTGTAGGCTCGCCTGGGGAATTGCAGCTGGGGGGCCCTGGTGGGTTTTCGTCTTCATTTGCGCAATCTATCTTTAGAGAACTGTGTGTTCATTTCTGAGAAGGGGTATCGGCTCTCATGCAGGGGCTGGCAAACCACTTCCTGCAAGCGTTAACTGAATTGGGAGGAGGCTGCCCCCCCCCGAGTGCCCTGCTATCCCCCTCCGCACTCCCAGCTTGGCATCGTAAGACAAGACCCAGGCAGACACCAACACTGAGACAGGGGAAGGGACCAGTTGGACTGATTTTCCAAGGCAGCTGAAGGACTAGGGCTAGTGCCAGGGGCTGGCCTCACTGGCCATTGGCCACGTTCCATGCAGCCCTCAGAAGGACAGAATCTGTCCCTCCTTGCCTGTTTACTCGTCCCTTTCCGGGCAAGGAGAAAGAGCAGCAGCCTCTGTTTGCTTTTGCACCTCCTTCAGGACAGTGGTGGCACTGGTCCAGCAGGTCAGAGCGAGTGGACAGGCAGCAGAACAATGAGGAGGAGGGAGCTGGGCCATGCGGGGTGAGCTCACCTTGCTGAGAACATCTGGGCAAAGGTGCATCTCCCTGCCCGAAACCTGATGCAGCAGAGGGAGGACTTGTGGCACTGTGGCAACATCCTACTGGCCTCCAAGACAGCCAGGAGCCAACTCACCAGACCTGGCAGGTGGACAGCTGCTGGTTTGGCCAGTGCTCACCCGTGCCCTGATGCCACTGGGAAAACCAACAGGATAGCCATTCACTGCCCTTTGGAACATTTATTTACCTTTGGAAACCCATGCAGCTGGGTTCACCATCCCCTCTAGCATGGAACCAGGAGAACCATCCATGAGCCTGGGGTATCTTTCTCCCAAGGGAAGGCTAATTTTTCAGAATATGTTTTCCTCCGCTGGGTGTCTCCAAATAGGCCAGACCCAAAGTCCCATCACCCCTAGTCACTGTAGCTCATGTCCGTGCTGACTGGGGATGATTTGGGGCCATAGTCCAATATATCTGGAGGGTCACCAGTTGGGAAAGGCTGCACTGAACAAGGGCACATGGTCCCCGAGTCATTTCACGAAAGCATCAGCTTGTCCACCAGCCTGAGTCAGTTCGCTGAAGGATCATTTAGCCCATTTCGTCTCTGGGCCCCTTTGTTTTTCCCGGGGTGGACGGACTGTTTGAACAAGTACACCACAAGCTTCCCACCCACCGGCTATCTGTGCCCCCAGAGCAGACAAACAATGAGTTTCAGAGAAGGACCCTGGATAAGATCCTGCAATGTGAAAGTGGCACAGGCATTGTTGGTTGGAGACTAGGAGTCACCCCCACTTATCGGACTTGTCCACTCCAGAGAAGCTGGCCTGCCTCCTTTTATTATAAGGGCGCTCCTTCCCTAATCTTCCCAATGCAGATGGTATCAAGAACAATAGGTCTTCCTATGAGCCCTTTAGAGGCAGCTTCTTCTCACATGAACAGAAAATCCCTCTATTTTTTAGGGAAGTTTGCTTCCTAAGACTGGACTGAGGCTCTTGGAACACGGGTGAACTTGCTTCCCACCTTGACTAACTTGCAAGCAACACAGAGTAAATCCCATGTGAATCCCATGTTCTTACGTCTAAGGAGATGTGCATGCAGTTGCATCGCAATGGTAGTGGTAGTGTCATGCATTTGTTTGTTGCATTAAATCCTGCTCCCACCCCTTTTCGCATTTTGCAATGGATGAAAGCTTACAAGCGCCTCCTTCTCTCCGCTGTATCCTCACAATGACCCTGCAGGGTAGGCTAGGCTAAGAACCATGAGCTGCTGGTCTCACTGATGCTCCTGAGTCCTGTATTATTACCAAGGCCTTGGCAAACGTGATATTAAATGTTTTAATATTAAATGTTATTTTAAACACATCTAAAACTACGCTAGTATTGACCTCGACAGAAGCAAAACAGCTTTCTCTGTGGAAGTAACAATCCCAAGTAGAAAATGGGGGCAATACTAGAATGGAAGGAAGAGAGAAAGGTGGGGAGGAATGAATGTGGGCAAAGGTGGTTCCATTGTTAAAGCTGGGTTACTGCTGGTAAGGAGGACTAGCCACTTTATGAGAATGAAATCCAAATCTATTAAATTATTGCAATCCCAAATGGTGGAAAGTACACCTGCCCAGCAGTTTAATAATAGTATAAGAAAATCCTAAGTCTTATGTAAAGTGTGCAGGACACATGGGCTGGATCCTGTTTTGGGTTCTGCCTTCCTAATCCTGAGCAGTGAGATATAAGACCAGGTCCTTTGGCAGGCGGAAGGTTTGCCTGTGTCAGCATCATTTTTCCAGCTTCGTCCACCAGCTTGTAAGGGTGGGAGAGCAGCTCTTGGTGAAAACCCACTGAAACCACACCGTCCATCACAAGTTGGCCGAGTCCCATATGGTCCTCCCAGTGGAGTGGGCAGACCATCGCAACCTGGCCGGAGAACATTCCTAAAGCCGGAGGGCCGAGTCTTGGAACAAGAAACACACTGCCTTCTGCACTCATCAGCTTTGCATCCCACCTCAGACAATGTCATTGCAACTGATGCTCACAACAGCCCTGCCAGGTAAGCTGGGGATGACGGAAGCTTGCTCACGGTTACAAGAGGGGGTGTCTTACTTGACAGGGACTTCGAGCAGATGTCTTCATTCGATCAGTGTGAACAGAGTGCTGGACTGGGCGAAGCCTTGCTCTACTGCACGGCGGCTTGTCTTCTGATCTTCTGCTTGTCTGTCCGCCTGTTTAGCTCCACTGGCTCTACCTGAGTGACCAGAAAGGACCGTGGTCCAGTTTCGGAGCATTTTAAAGCTGTACACATCAAGAAGTAAGCCTACAACCCTTCATATCTATGTAGTTTGTTGGAGAGGGGTCAATTTATTTTTTATGTTGGCCTCTATAGCCATTCTCCCTTATTTGTTTATTTAAAATATTTATCTTCCTCCTTTCTGTCACAAACTGTCCAAGGTGGTTTGCAAGATAGCCAGCTTGTGAAGAAACCGGGTCTTTCTATTGGCTTGTTTATGTTTTGTAAGTGAGTTTTGTGGTGTTGCAATGCACCCCCGCAGGCCAGAAAGCTTGGTTCCTGCACATGGAGCCTAAAATGGAGGCCTTTGCCATGCCACACAATGGAGACTTCAGGCTGAGTTTGACGGTCTCCTCATTTGGACAGGTCAGGTGGATCAACAAAGGTGGTCAACCATTAGATGCTCCAGAAGGTCTAACTTCAGGTCTGGCCAGGAGATTCGAAACAGTTCAGAGCAGGACAGTTCAAGTTGGTGGAGGAACGTTAATGCTTGTTGGCTGGAAAAGAAGGCCGCCTTGCAGTCCGAGAGGAGTTGTGCTGTTTGGTGGTGAGGCATCAAGTTCAGCTCCAGCAAGAGTTGGGCAGATCTATAGCCAGAGAAGACCAGCAAGGGACCTTGGAGCTAATGCCACTGCAGAAGGCAAAGGCAGCAGGAAGAGCTGGAGGCAGAGGAAGATTGAAAGGAGCAAGCCAGGAGGTGAAAGGCCCACTGAAACAGCGCTGTATACACCACGGCCAAAGACTAACCTAGCAGAAAGAAGCCCCAAAGCTTCCTGGGGACTGGAGGCTTTTGCACTGCTCGTGGCTTTGGGCACATGATGCTTCCCTTTGCTGCCGGGCTGATGATGATGGTTTTAGAAACTGCTAGCAAAAGGGCTGAATTGCAGAGTTGGCAATACAATTTGCAGGAGTGTGTGCATGCACATTCCTAATGGGGGCTGAAAGAGGAGGAAAGCATTGGATAACTCCAACCCTCATGCTCCTCTTTCCTGAAGAGCGGGGCTGCCAGATGAACGTTACATATTTCGGCCCAAGGAGCCCTCTCCTCACTCCACCAAGCATAACCCATTGGCCACATGCAAGTTTGACCTCTCCAGATGATCTTAGCATGTGGTGAGGCTCATCTGGGAGAAGACAGTCCTGGGGGCATCCTGCTCATGCTTTAGAAGCCCTAAGCAGCCCTTTGAATCGGACCCAGAAGAGGAACCAAACTGCTGCTCCACTTGCTGTCACAGAATCCATGGCAGATGGTTGCGGTGTGCAGCCTTTTCCCTGCGCATCATTCTCAGCTTCCTGCAAAGTCAGCCTTTGCACAGGGGGTAGATGAATTAGGCGCACAGAGCACTGTAGGGAGGCTGCTTTTTCAAAGGGAAAGCCCAAGGTTCAAGGCTGTGAATGGCTGGAAAAGACCTGCCTGAAGCCCTGCGGGGCCGCTGTCATCTGTGTTTGACAGAGGGGGCTTAGCTGGGCTGAGGGGTCCCCTTTGTAGCAGGCACCTTCCTACCTTCTGCCTGTAGCCATTGCCAGACCTGTTCTCTGATTGTAGGTCTAATCTCCCTTTCAGAGCCCTCAAGCGAATGGTTGCCACCACATCTCACGACAGTGAATTAAAGGTGAACAAACCATGCCAGGACTCTGACCCAGAAATTCTCTTCCTCACAGTGGGGCCAAGCAAGTGCTCTCAAGTCCCGTGTGGCCTACTCTGGCTCCCCTGGAAGCAAAAATGGCTAAGCTGAAGCTATTGTACCTTGGCACATCCTCCAAGACTCCCTGGAGAAGACAATCACTCTAGGGAAAAGCTGAAGGCAGAAGGAGGAGAAGACCAAGACGAGATGGTGGACTCCATCAAGTTGGCCACCTCCTTGAGTTTCCAAGAGATGAGCGGGGCTGTCAAAGACAGTACATTCTGGGAGGCTTTCGCTCATTTATAGGGCTGCCATAAGTTGTGTGTATTTCTTGCATTAGTTTATGAACCACTTTCAAGTGAATGTGCCAAGTGGTTAACAGCAACAGCAAAACCCTAATACTGCATTTCGTTGTGAAGTTATAGTCCTGCTTTCAGGCATCCATCAGGAATGGCGCAGTGACTGTTTTGTGCTAGTTGTGACTTCTATGCCATCTTTAAGGATAGCCCCTCTAGGATGGATGGCACCAGCCCATCTTGCCATGCAGAAGCAAGAATTGATCATTAACTTATTTAAAACATTTATATCCCGTCCAATACCAAGGATCCCAGGATGGCAATACAATATGCAGCACACGTAAATAGAATATAGATAAGCAGTAAAACCAATAACTAAAACAACACTAAACCTTAAACTATAGGGAAAACAAGCAAGTCTTGGCCTGGCACCAAAATGAATAAAGCGTTGGTGCCAGGCCCATCTCTCAGGGGAGCAGGTTCCAAAGCTGGGGTGCCACCTCAGAGAAGGCCCTTCTCTGGGTAGCCACTCTTCTGATCTCTTCCAAGGAGGGATCTGGAAGACGGACCTCAGATGAAAGTCTTAGGGGATGGGCAGGTGTATATGGAAGGAGATGCTCCATCAGGCAAGTAAGCCTCCTTTTCCGGTTGGGAATTGTGGGCATGGTTCCCCAAGGGACCACTTGCCCATTCCTACCAAATGTCCCCAGCAAGTTACAGATGAAAGGGGATGTTTGCCTTCTGCATTCTTTGGCACATCCTCCAATTTGAGATGTTCAGGCCCAGCCAGCCTCATCGGTGCCTCGTGTGAGCCAGGAGCAGAGTCTCAGCACAGGTGCAGGCTCCCTTGCAGCTTCCACCCGTTTCATGAGAATCCCTCAAGAGTCCTTAAGTGGACAAGATGATCTTCAGGGTTGTGCAAGCCCTTCTTCTAATCGCCTCAGGTCTGGATGTGTGGCAAACCAGGGGAAAGGGTGTTCCTCCTTTACCTAAACACACACACACAAAGAAACTCCTCTTCTAGGAATCATTAACAAAAAATCCTCAAAGAAAGTTCTGTGGTTACTAACGGAAAGAAACAAGTTCCTTCCAATCACCCGGCGCACCTTGTCCATTGTGGTGAGAATTACTGTAATAGGGCTTATCCAAGAGGGTCAGAAACCGCATGCTTACACACAGCAGTTTTGTGAATGGAAGGTCTGGAGATCCATGCTGGGTAGCATTTTTAAGAAGTCTTTAAAAAAATATTGTGACTATGAAGCTCAGTTCACTGGAGTGTGTAATTGTGACGGGAAATTGCACAGGTATTTCTACAGGCCCAAAATGGCATAGTTATGAAACCGCCTGGCAAAAATCGTGAAACTGTTCTGTGAGAATGTAACAGAGCATTCTTTGGAGGCTGCCAAAGGATCCTGGAAAAGCAGCTCCATTCATTCTTTCATTCATTCATTCATGAAAAAGGGAGTACACATGCCCCTTTAATTTGGGTTCCTCAAGGTGAATCACAATGGGATGATGAAGATCCCAGTTTTTCTACTAGGAAATATGCTGAGCAGCGCAAAATATTGTATAAGTATGCACTGAAACATGAAACACAGATGCGATACAGCCCCTAATGTAAGAACGGCAATTAATCCAAATGCAGAAAACAGGACTGTCTGCCTTGCAAATGTCATCCTAATGCAATGCATGCTTTTTGAGAATTAAATCTCATGATATTGCATGGAGATCATCTCTAGGCAACTAAGGTTAGGACTGTAGCCTTGTGGTGTAGTCCTACACAGCCCTGCTCAGAAGTGAGCCCCATTGAATTCAGTGGGAATTGGTATGGGTGTAGAAATTTCAACTTTATGCTGCACTCGTGTGGTAAAGATCCCTGAACTCAGCAGGGCTTACTTTTGAGTAGACTTGCACTGGATTGCGCTGAAGATGGAGGAATATTTGGCAGCCATTTCTATTAGCAAACATGTACTTGGAAGGAAGGAAGGAAGGAAGGAAGGAAGGAAGGAAGGAAGGATCCTGCCCCAAGAGACTACAATTCATTCCACATTTGTCCCATTGCATGAGACATGCTATTTAAAAGGCATTATTATTTAAAAGGTTTTTTAAAAGGTTGTTTCTAATGTTTACTAAAAAATTATTTGACTTTCCATTCTTATTTTCTGATTCTTTTGTAAACTTACTTGGTTGGCTTCAGAGAGGTGGCACAGAAATGTGTTAAATTAAATTCGGCTGACTTTTACTGGAACATATTTTAGGCCTTGGGGATGGTCGTGTCAGACCACGGGGATATGCCGACTGCCTGCTGCATTGGCTTGGGTGGGAGATCGTGGGGCTTCCCCGCTTCATCTTCTGCTAGCAGATTTTTGTAGCTATGACTATTATTATTAAAATTTATTTAGGGACAGGAATAGACTTTGGCAGCTCTAGACTGGCACAGTGAGGGGGCTGATACTGAGTCTTCCTAGGGGAATGAAAAGGCTTTTGATTCAAGACTGACCGAACTCTGGAAGGCACCATTAACCCTACCCCACATTAACTCTCATAGGCATAAATGGGGCCTATAGGGCGGGCACCCCCCCCCCCGCACCAGGGCAGCTCCTCCCTGTTCAGAGACACCTACACTCTGCCGTAACCCCCGTTAGGTCTGGCTGTTAGGATCAGTAGCTTCGTGTACATAAGAACCTAAGAATACATAAGACAAGCCATGCTGGAATCAGGCCAGAGGTGCATCCAGTCCAGCACTCTGCACATACAGTCACTAAGCAGCTGGATCCCTCCAGCAGGACTGAGGTCCAAGGCCTCCTCCTGCCCAAGCGCCTCCCCAACTGGCGTATGCAGGCAGGCCACCTCTGGTGAAGGAGGTAGCCCATGGCCAGCAAGGCTAGTAGCCACTGGTAGCCCCCTCCTCCGTGAATTTGTCCAGTCCCCTTGTAAAGCCACCCGAATTGGTGTCCATCACCAATTCTCATGGCAGCCAATTAGAGAGCTTAGCTATACTATATGTTGTTAAAGGCATCTTGCATTTCTGCCTGTTACCATGCTTACAAGGCGGGTGACCAAATGGGATGGAAACTCCTCAAAGTGGTTGTGGAGACCCTCAGGTTCAGGGGACGAGTGCAGCCCTCCTGAAGCCCAATCCAGCCACTGCAGCTTTGCAGACAGACTCCATCTTCCTCTGCCCAGCCCTTTCCCTCCCTCCCAGTCACACAATATTTATTGGCTTCTCAGTTTGCATGCAGTTTCCTCTCATTCTAAAAAAGCCAAAATGGCCTTCGTAAGGTTTTGTCAGTGGCACAGAGATCTTTAAGTTAAACAAAGCTAGTATGGTGCTGGAGGAGACTCCTGCGAGTCCCTTGGACCGCAAGGCGATCAAACCGGTCAGTCCTGGAGGAGATCAACCCTGACTGCTCTTTAGAAGGCCAGATCCTGAAGATGAAACTCAAATACTTTGGCCCCCTAATGAGAAGGAAGGACTCCCTGGAGAAGAGCCTGATGCTGGGAACAATGGATGGCAAAAGAAGAAGGGGACAGCAGAGGATGAGGTGGCTGGATGGAGTCACTGAGGCAGTGGGTGTGAGCTTGAGTGGACTCCGGGGGATGGTGGAGGACAGGAAGGCCTGGAGGAATGTTGTCCATGGGGTCGCGATGGGTGGGACATGACTTCGTGATTAGCAACAACATGCCGGTATTAGAGATGGACAAGGAATCCACTTGCGATCCATGAGTGTTCACCAACTTCTCCTCTGCCCCCTTTGCACCACCAGACCAGGCAAGAGAGACTGTCTGTGGATCCTGGAGGGACAGATTTTGAACGGATTTATCCCAACCCTAGCCAGCATTTTTAGTGTTTCCTGTCCTTTGCTTCAGGTTCTGCCACGTCTTCCTCCAGCCCTCCCCATCACTGAAATGTGACCCCAGAGTTATCCCAATAGCTGAATTTCCCTATAGGGTGAAGGCAGCACCTTGCTCCTGCCTGAAATGGCAATAGCGATGAAAACCAGGCTATTTAGTGTTCCACCAGTTAGCGCAACATTTTACTGAGTCGAAGAGGTTTGGCCTTCTATAAATGAGGGTTCGGACCTTACAGTTTGGTCTTATACGAATGATGAACAATCACCCTGAGAGCAGCCGAAGCGTGCTGCCCCACACCAGGGGTGGAAGGCCCTTCTCCTCTTCCTCCACCTCCTTGCCTCTGCTGCAGGCAAGGGAGAGGGGGACCTGGTACTAGCATGGTGGAAGTGGTGGTCATTTCACTGGCCCTGCAGCACCGCAGGGCACAGTGCACAAGGACTGCGTCTGTTCTGGGCACTCATGGGGGGCCCAGGGCGCCCGATGCCAGTGGAAACAGCGCTTGGCAGCTGCCTGGGTCTGCCACCTGCTAACGCCGGGCTAAATTTTGCATATTTATTTATAAAATGCTCGAGTCATTTCTCAATTAAAATACTCTGAAAAGTGGCAGGAAAGTCTTTGCATAGAGTGATTGGTTGACAACCTTTCCAGATGGGTTATTGGCGGTGCGTTCGTGTTTAAATTTACTTCTTTAAGAATGACGCCTGGGTTTGAAAGAGGAGCACTCTGGCCATCAGGAACTTTTTAGTGGCTTTCATGGCACAGTCCCTTGATTTTCTCAGGGTCTTTGAAGGATGGTGTGGCAACTTCAAGATAATGGTGGTCCGTGTTGCTTGACTTCAGCTCCCACCATCCCCAGCCAGCACCGTCAGTGGGCAGAAGTGGGAGCTGCGGTCCAAAGCACCATCTAATCAATTCACACCAGCTCAACCCATTCTTAGACAACTGTTCGCAAAGCCCATTGCATGTTCCCAGTTTCTGATATTTAGTGTCACATTGACCATGTACATGGAAATTCTCTTTCATAGCCATGACTCACAACTCTTGCTAGACCTGTGTTCCAAGAGATGCTCTTTCAACAGTAAGGGCTTTACTTTTTATTTTGAAAGCAGAAACCAAAATACGCAAATCGAACTAATTGCATGCTATTTTATTGCTTGTCTTGCAATTTGGCCGTGTTTGAAGTTCCATCCTCATTCCTTTCTTTGCTCACATTCTTCCTCTTTCAATTTAAGGCCTCAGCTCCTTGCTCTTGGAGGCCTAAAGCCTTTGATATTCCAATCATCGCCATGGGGGTCTTCCTCCCAGTGACATTTGATAACGCAGGTTTGAGTTTCACAGCAGTGTTGAGCAATCCAACGTGTTTGTTCTTTGTAATACTAGAAACACTTTTAGGCTTCCCTAGATAGCAGATGGAGAGAAAGGCATTCACTTCACATTTTAATGCGAACTTACCAAATTTTGCACTTTCAAACCAAAATGTGAAATGAAACTCAGCTATCCTTCAAACTTTGCACATCTGCTACAGTTGCAATCGAGTTCTCTAATTAAAAGAAAAAATGCATACATGTTACGTTACTGAAAAGAACACTCACATATTTTTATTTATTTATTTATTTTTCGATTTATACCCTGCCTTTTTTCCTACAAAGGGCTCAAGCTTACATCATTCTCCTCCTCTGTCTTATCCCCACAACAACAACCCTGTGAGGTAGGTTGGGCTGAGAGTCTGTGGCTGGCCCAAAGTCACCCAGTTGGCTCCATGGCTGAGCGGGGACTCGAACCCGGATTGCCGGAGTCCCAGTCCCATGCTCTTAACCACTGTGCCACACTGGCTCTCCGTGATATCAATATCATTAAGTAAAACTGCATGCAAAAATGGGCACCATAGACACAATTCCAAATAAAAATGCAGCCCTTGGGAGAAATTGGCACAAAAAAGTACACATATTTTCGTGTGAGCTTCATTGTCTCAAAATCTGAGATGGATCAAACTTGAGATTGGGAAAATGCTTACAGCTTGGGATAATCCTGAACAGAGAGAAACCGCAGTTGACAGCTCTGTTCACTCCAAATCTCAGCCAAGGGACTGTTATGGCTCCTGGGCTGGTTCTCCTTTGCCCCACAGCCTCCCCACCAGGAGAGCATGAAGAATCCTAGAAATGGAAGTTACTTTTCCTTCTGAGTGCAACTACAATGACATCACCCACATGGACTGTTTGTCGTGCACATCATCTTTGCTCCTGTCCAAGTTTAGCCACGAGACAGGACCACACTGGGTGAAAGTGCCTTGGAGAGATGGGGCAGAATAGCTCAAATTAAGTCCAGACTAGACATTTTGTGGGACAATGTATTGATTTTGTACCAACTGGAAGGCAATGGCGAAGGCAACAGAGCTAAGGGGAAACCTGGTCCAGGTTTGGGTTATGGAAAGGAAATTTTGGAGTCTGCACTTTTCTTCCCCTGAAGGAGACAAAGCATCTGCAGAAACAATGAGAAGGTAAAAGGTGAAATGCTGCCTACTAAACTTCACTTTCGGGATCCTTGGGAGAAACCACACCCTCTGATATTTTCTTCCTGGAATGATAATTCAGAATGCAATGGTCTCACAGAAGAATATGTTGGATGAAAATTATGGGGTCAGATGCACACTTGGTTACACTAGGAGTACAACTATTGAAATCAATGGGATCTAAGTGAAAGGAACGGGCAGAATGAATGAAACTTAATTCAGTCGTGACTGTCTTATGACCTACTGGTTTTAGCGAGCCTATTATTACATCTCTAAGTACCCAAGCCACTGCATTTACTATTCTGTTTTGAGCAATTTTGATCCAGTATGGCTCATGCGCAAATACGAGCATTTCATCCCTGATGGCGGCTTGCACAGCATCTAGAGCAAAGAGTTCGTGGTTTGGTGAGAGAGGAAGAAGAGGAAGAAGGGTTCTGTGCTTAACCCTTTCCTTGCTGGCAGTTTTGTCACTCCAGGTTGCCCTCCGCCTTCCCACCCATGGCATCTCCCCCTGTTGGGTTCCAGTTGACTGTCTGGAAGGATGACGGTGGGCCAAGATATTGGAGGCAGAAACCCACAAGCTGGGAAGAGGAACAAATTATGCTTCTTCTCTCCTGCCCCCTAAATCATGTCTTCTTTGCTTAAAATAAGCAAAGCTCCAACTAGGGGTTAAAATGAATGGCTTTGTGTAATGTCCCATTTGGTCCCTGTTCAGACATGCAGCTCCTTCTTACCCATCGGCCCTGTTGCTACCACACTAGGATCTGTGAAGGATGGTTTGGTGAGAGAGGAAGAGGAGCTCATGTGAAGAAAGAAATGTCAGGATGTTAAGGAAATGTCAGGTGTAGGCATTAGGGCCACTGCTTTGAGGTAGAATGGAGCTTCTTGTGTTGTTAGCTGGAATTTATTTGTGGCAGCCCAAACATTCCTAGCCACCAAGCAGAGAAATAATGAATCTAAAGACTGGTTAAGTATGGGAAATCGCAAAAATGATTTTAAAAAGTTAGTCAAGTATGTGCAAACAAGAGTCAGCAAGAAGAATGTTCTTTTCCTCAATCTTTGGAAACCCTTTTTAGAGCCAAAATATGATTAGGATATTGGTAAATATAAGGCAAATTAAGAAATGGTGAGCTATACATATACATAGCAAATAGGTCTAATTTTATGTACGGATAGCAAATATATCTAATATTTTATCAAACCATCTCTTTTCATCCATGTATAGAAATACTAGTCCCTTTATTCCTTGTATAAATTGGGATGTTGATCAATTTTTTGAAATTGACTTAGCAACATTTACCTAGCTGTATTGGCATTTTGTAATATCTCTGTATTTTGTAATCAAATCATATTGCAAGAGGAAGAAAAAGATCAGTTAAGTGTGAACTTACTCCTTAAGTGCCACTTCCACATGTGTGAGTTACCCATAAGCAGCCACTACTATTTGCAGGATGATGGATTGGTTAGTCAATAGGATCGAAAGCAAACCAGAACCAGAACCACCAGGGGGCACTGTTGCTCCAGAAAAGACTCCGGATTCACACTTCCCTTTTCCTCCACTCAGGGCCCAACTTGTCATGCTGGTCCCACAACTACTTAAGGTTTCTGTGCAAGGGTGACCATTCTTGGTTATGGATCAGCTGGTGACGTGATATTCATCGGGACACCGTCATGCAAGCAAGGTCTCCCCCAGCCCCATGGGTGGCTTTGCGATCACAAGGAATTTGAACAGAACAAAGAAAGAATTAAGTCCTCTTTCCACCCTAACAGTTCACTTACTCAAACCATTTCCCTTTGCGGGTATTTCTTTTGTTCCAAAACCTCGACATACTGTGGAGCTTCAGTGTTAAAACAGGATTCGTGTATTTGTCACCGCAGTTGTCTCCCTGCATTTATTAGGGAGAGAAAAAGCTTACAGATCTGTTTTCATGTTACACAGACAAGGTCCCGTTACGTGCATTCCAGATTAATTAATTGGGACCCGACTACTGCCCTTGATCCAAGAGCAGCAGTTTAAAATGAACGAGGATCCAGAGTCCATGGGGCAAGCTAGGAGGTAAGGCTAAAGATGGCCAGCACTGAAGGGCATGCAGAAGTGCGGTCCAGTGACCAACTACGGTTTCAGGAAAGCAACTCAGGGATAAGCCAGGGATAACCCAGAAAAGCGTTACTTATTACTCAAGCAAGACTCAAGCAGAGGAGGACACCCCCACACACATACACAGTTCCTTCTAGTCCAAAAGGATCCTGTGTCCAGTCTGAATGGGCAGAACTGGTCCATGGCTTGAAGATGCACTGCATCAGTTTACCATGTGGTGTACCTTTACAGCAGCTCCTGGTAAGCCCACATGCAAAAAAGAAAAATCCCTTTTTTATTTTTGCATGAAAAGCCCCATCTCAGCCATAAGCATGCCTTATAAAATCCCAGTCATGAATGCCTGGAGACAGATAGTCACCTTTACGCATGCTGTTCTTCCATCCTTCAGGTCAAACAGATGCTGCAGGATTTTGAAGCGCTACAGAAACCTGCAGCACCCATTTGACCAGGGACAGTAATAGGATATTATATGTAATAAAATAACATGCTGGGCAGTGATCAGTCCCTCTTCCATCATCTACGACAAAGGTGCTCTCTGTCTCCAGCCCAAGAGGGGTTAATGGCTGCTTAAAGGGAAGCCAGTGAAACCAGCTAATTCACCTCTTGCGCTTTTCCCAAGGAAAGCATCATTCTCACAAGGCAAATTCATTACTTTACCACCTTCCTTGAAAACCTTGCTTCAGAAATCACTTTGCCGTGAAACCGCAGCACTTGCGCATGCGATCCAACAACGCCCATGCAATTATGTTTCTTTGCACTCATCTCTTATTAAATTTGTGTCCCCTCTGCAGCCGTTTTTACCACAGTATTGAACTTTAGAGTGCAATCTGCTTTAGATCTTTCCTTGAACCGGCAAGCTCCAGAGAGCTGCCCTTTCGGCTCGTGCGCGACCCCCTTCGTGATAATTATAAATGGCAAGAGAGGCACAAACAGATCTCGCTTTGCCGACAGGGCTGGGGCAGCCAGAACACATCTACATTTTTAAAAACTATCTCTAAAAAGAAGATTTACACTGGTGCAAGTGTTGACTCTCCCCTGGCCATGCCTGGGAACTGTAGTTTGGGGAGGGTGCATGGAATTCATGATCCATATGGCCCGGCTGGTCTTAGGGATGTGCCCGTGGCTGCAAAATGCGAAAGCTTTAAGAGTTGCATCACTCCCTTTTTATCACAGGAAGCCCAGTAAGGAACAATCCAGCAAGCTAACAGGCCAGCCAGCCTGCTTCCTCCTTCCCTCGCCATGCATTTTGTTCTTCTGCAGGTAAATGAGCTCCAGTGTCTGAGGTGCTCTGCAATTTATTTTCTTGCAATCCATCCGTATTCTCTGGAGATTGCTTTGTCTGCGAAATGTTCCATTCCCGGTGGATGCCCCAGAGCCTCAATTGCAACAAATAAAGAGCAGTCATTTGCTAATAATCATATTAAAGTCTGTAACCACATTCTGGAAGATTGGAGAAATTGGCTCTGCTTCGGAAAGACGGAGTCAGCGCTCGCCCTCGGAATGGAGTGCTCTGGCCAGAAGCCCTGAAATCCTGGGCGATTCCAGCCTGCTCTGCCTGTTGACATGAGGCCGTGTCTGAGCATCTCTGCCCAGCTGTTCTGTGGCTCGGCTGGGTGCCGTTTCCGGTGTTCTCCGGTGCTGAAGTGGCAGCTTGAAGCAGGAAATGTGTCCGCTCCCTCTACTCAAATTTGCTGGACAAGGAGGCCATCCAGAGGAAATTCAACCTACGAAAAGGTCTGGGGTCCAGGTCCATAGGACGAAAGTCGCACACAGAGAGCACAAATCTGCATATGTGAACTTACCTATTATCTAAAAATCTCTCTGTGTGCATGTGCACATGCCTTTGAGAGACCCGGCCTCTTAAGGATGCCCTTTTTTGCAGAAAGGGATATATGGGAAGGGAGAGGAGGTCATGTGATTTCAGGAAAAAAAACTTCAGAAAGGTTCGGGGGGTGCATAGGAGGTGAACCACATTAATTGGTGGAAAGCCGACTAATAATAGAACGATAGAATAGTAGAGTTGGAAGGGGCCATGAAGGCCATCCAGTCCAACCCCCTGCTGTTGCAGGACAGCACATTGCACCTCCCACTCAGATACCTGTCCAGTTTCTTTTTGTAAGGGAATTTGATGCAACAGGGAACCTCAAGGGCTGTGGACCATTATTTCAGCGAAGCCCCAGGGCAGCAGGGAGATGGGTCAGAGGACCTCCCAGAGACCTGGGACCGCAAGTGGTTTGGGACTCCAGTCCTAGAGGGACAGTGCCTAACACCACCTCTGATGATATCCTTCATTGGAAGTTTGTCTCTGAGCACTGGCTGTGGGCTCATGGAATGCAGCCACATCTGACCTCAGGTGGGTACATCGTGGTGCAGAGACATTGTGGTGGCCCATTTCACCTGTTGGCGAAGAGCTGGCCTTTCAGAAGATGGAGATATGGCAGCGTATACTCTTTCTCCCCTCCCACTGCCCACGCCAAGTCAAGCATGCTTCTCTTAGATGGTCTACTCTTCTAGCGGGGCATGGGCCTCTCCACCTGATCTTGCAGAAAAGCACAGCACCCTCGTAAAGGCATCAGGGGAAGGAAGCAAGTTCTTCTTCTTCCAAGTGCTCTTTCAAATGTGGCAAACGTTTCACACCAGGAGCTTTCAGTCCGATGCTTCCCCACATCCTCTGCCTGCATGCTGGATGTGGTCAGGCAACCATGGTAGTGGTCTTCACGTAATGCTAAAGGTGGAAGTGGTGGATGGATCGGGTCAAGTCCCAGGAGTCTTTTCTGTGCACGGGTGGGTATAAAAGGAAAGAATTTACTTGTGCTGCACTAGCAGAGGGGCAGAGACTGGTGAAAAACCTGGGAAAAGATCCTAAGGTATGTTTGTACGGTGCATCTACCGTTGCATTGCGTGGGATGGTGCTGAAGAACACAAGAAGTGCCACCTTGAATCACACCGAAGCCTAACTAGTCCAGTGTGCAGGCCACACAGTCACAAAACAGACACTCAGGGGAGGACATGCATGCAACAGGATCCTGTACCCATGTTCCCCAGCAACTGGTATACATAGGCATGTTGCCTCTGCTATTGGAGGTGGCATATGGCTATCAAGACTAGTAGTCATGGATAGTCTTCTCCATGAATTTGTGTAATTCTCTTTTATAGCCATCCAAATTGGTGGCCACCACGGTATTCTGTGGAAGTGAATTCCATAGTTCAGCTACATGCTGTGTGAAGGACTTTCTTGTATCTCCCCTGAATTTCCCACCAATCAGCTTGATGAGATATCTCTGCATTCTAGAGGGAAAAAGTGTCTCCATACCATGCAGAATTTTGGACACCCCATCTTGTAGCTCCCTTACTACCTTCTCCCCACCCTCAGCTAAACAGCTCCAGATGTTGCAAGCTTTCCCCATAGGAAGGTTGTTCTGTGGTCAGTGGTCATGGATGTTTGGCTCTGTTCAACCAGGTCAGGCTGTTTGTATCTAGTCCAGCATTGTCTGCTAAGACTTTCAGCAGCTCTGCAATGCTGCAGAGTTCCATTTCATTCATGCCTTGTTTGTGGGTTTTCCACAAGCATCTGGTTGGCCATTGTGGAAACAGAGCGCCAGAGAAGATGGCCTTTACCCTGATCCACGAGACTCTCCTTATGTTTGTAGATGCCTCATATCAGCTTGACCAGGGATCCACCTAGGCCAGCCCTGTCTTTTCTTCCATGGGCTGAAAATCCAGCAGAAGGTCTTCCTTGTCACTTACTACCTGAACATTTAAACTGGAAATGTCAAGGGACTGATCCCAGGATCCTAGGACCCGTCCAGGTGCAAGGCAAGAGCTGTCCCACTGACTGGAACCTCTTATGAAATAGCCATCTGGAGTCCCTTTCCTGTCCTCAGTTTCTGGACAATGGTTGAGTCATTTCAAAAGAACAATAGTTGCATTTTGCCCCAAATTTTGCCCGCCGTGTCTTCACCCATTCTCATTCAATTTGGTAGAAAAGCTCTTGTTTCTGAAAAGAAACTCAATGCAGAAGGCAATTAGGAGAGCTTCTCATGGGTTAGGTTCCCTGTTCATGTGATTACCTTTCTTATGAGGTGTCCAAGGAAGGCATGTGAGTGTCCGGTCTGTCACTGTGCATTCCTTTCTCTAGCAATCTGTAGCCTCCAGAGCTTCTCACACTTCAGTTCAAGCCCAGAGGAAGAAACCATGTGCTCATTCTTTCCATGGGTCTTTTTCAGGTGGGGAAATGCAAGCAGCCTGGGAAGACACATAGCAACAGAGAGATGTGTAGCAGAAAGAAAACGTGCTCACAGCACCCTTGGCCAACACTCAGCAATTAGGTGAGCTCAAGATCCCACAGTATTAACTGAAAGAACTTTGTGAGAATGAGGCAGAACAATGGAAAAATCTTTTGTGGGGGAACTTTCAGGAAATTGGAGGACAGCGTCTGACACATTGTTCGCTGTAATTGTTCTCTGGAGCAGGCCATGGACTGCCTCCATCATGCGTGCTCTGGAGTGGATGAAAAATGGTGTCCAACATGCCTGCATAGCTTATTGCAGGACAATCGCTGCTAAAACAAAAACAAAACAACCCTCACAAACATAGAAGAAGCTATCTTATGACCCTTGCCAATGGTGACTCCTGGGAAAAAATGCTGAAAATTTCTTCTTCCCCTGGAGAAATTCAGTGACATTGTCTCCCCAATTTCTCTATCCACAACTAGTGGGCGATTTCAAGAGATTGTCTGCATACAGCTCAAATAAGTAGGATATGTAGGAGACAGGCCCTGTTTGTGTGGAGCTGTGAACACAGAAAAAAGAAGAGAGAGAAAAGAAGAGAAGAGATTCCGTTTAGAGCAGACAATTTCTGTTTTTGATTCACAGTGTGTGTGCATGGCTGTGAAGTAACCTTCACAGGCAGTGGGAAGACTTGAAGCCATTTAAAAATAAAGCTCTCCGCAAGCTGCCCGCCGAGCAATAACCGGTTGAATGACAAACACATTGTCATCTCTTTTTTCCTCAATGAAAAATCGGAGATGAATGAAAACATGAAGCAAACGGGACCCATTCATTCACACGCCGGAAAAAAATGGTTGCATTTATCCAGGGTCTGGGAAATTGGCGCAGCACAGATGTATTTTGGTCCCTTACAGAACTTAATCTCCGCAGAGTCAAGAATGTTGCTGCTGTTTCAGCATTCCACAAATTCCCATGACCGGCTGCTAGGCATGTGTGAAACCTGCCACAGGAATTCCACTTTCAGTACTGTTTCTCTGGACTTCAGCAGAAGATTTCTGCAGAAGAGTCCTCTGGCTGCCTATGTGAGTCTTCGCTGCGTGTGTCCCTCCATCGATTTTGGGGGTGCAGTGTGAGCAGCTTGCAACTGGACAATGCAGGGGTCACCCACAAACCCAGGGTATCATGGACTGGATCGTGGTAGGCCCAAATAGTACTCCCGGGCACATTCCTTTCGGGACCTGAGCGCAGGGGCTCCCACGCTTCCGGTGCAGTGCAGGAGGAACCACGGACGTAGTCTTGCATTTTGGGTAGCTGGGCTTCTTTGGCTCTCTAGAGTGGGGCTCTGAGAAGGGGACAGAAGGAAGCTGGGGAGGCTTCAGGATTGTTCATACCTCGGCTGCCCCAGGCTCCTCCCCTCTGTGCCCCCTTTACCCCTCTACACAGCCATGTCCTCAGATGCGGAGAACAGCTGGAGTGGTTCCTCCGCGATACTTAGGGGGCGTAGGATCGCTCCCCCTTGTGAACGTGCATGTCAACGCAGCTGGGCTGGAAAACCGTAAGAATGCAACAGATTTGACAGGCGGCTTCCTCAGGACTTATGGGAGAATGTAACTCTGCCGTTCCTTCTGAGGAGGGCCAGGATCAGGGAAGTCCTCTGGGGATATCCCAGAATTTTCCTTGGTGCTTCTTCCTGCAGAGACAGCTTGATGGAGAAGGCAGAGCATTCCCTCTTGCTGCTGCATTCCCAGGAGCAAGCAATGCAGGAGTTAAGAACTGGACCTTCTCACATCCCTTGCCTTTAGGCAGCTGCTGCATCCAAGCAAGCCTTTGTGGTGCTGACTGGCAGGATTTTCCCAGTGCCTGGCAGGCATAGTAGCCGATGATCATTTGCACACACTGCAATGCCCACACTGTAGCGGGTTGCCCAGGGCATTGTGGGAAAATTTAATGGCTGCTCCTAAGGGGGCCCACCAGTTAGATTTCCCAGAATGCCTGGAACATTGCTATCATGGCGGGTTTGTGGGCATTCCTGCTGCTGCCACCACCAAGTTGAGTTCACAGCCAGGGGTCCACTAGAGGGCATTTTGCCAAGGGCCTCTTCAGACCTGGAGCTGAGCTGAACTTCTCCAGCTTCAGCCCTGCTTCTGTGAAGGGGATACAGATGCAAGCTTTAATTGGCTTAATTGGCAAATGAATCAACAGAGGCCTCCTCTCATCTTTAGCTATGTACATTTCCATATGCATCCAGCCGTTGGGAACCGAATGAGCATTAGGCAAGCCCCTTGCATGGCTTCTGGCTTCTCCGTACAGATCTCTCTTGCTGGACTGAGTCCAAGAGCTTCAGCGGATTAATTGGCAAAGGCCAATTTTAATCACTGAATTACAAATAAAGGCATACTGTTTTAAGTTTTTCACAGATATTTTGGTTCTAATGTGTTGTTGTCACAGGGAAGAAAGGATGCAATTAAAAGCAAAGCAAAGCAAAAAGCAAAGCAACATTGTTCTAACAATGAACTGTAGGTTTGGTTTATTCAATTGTAAATAGTGAAATACCTCCATCAAGGTGCTGTGAGCAAGAAAATATAATTAAACTGTGACAGTTGATTCTTAGCCAACTCAAACTTATTCCGCCTGTTGATAGCCTTAGAGGAGGAAGACGGAGGAGAATGACCTGAAAACAGTAGCACATGCATGGGTTCTGTCTAGGCTTGATTTCTGCAATGCGCTCTACCCAGGGCTGCCCTTGTGCCGGCTCCAGAAACTGCAGCTAGTTCAAAATACGGCAGCCAGGCTGGTCTCCGGGGCTTCATGGAGGGACCACACATTGCCTTTTTGAAGTCTTTGCACTGGCTGCTAACATGTTTCTGGACACAGTCCAAGGTGTTGGTCATTATCTTTGAAGCCCTTCATGGCTTGGGTCCAAAATACCTTCAGGAGCATCTTTTCCCATACATTCCACCTCACCAGCTAAGGTCCTCTGGAGATAATCTCCTGAAGTCTGCTTTTGAAGATTAATATCAAGGACTTTCACAGTGGTTTCCCCTATACTGTGGAATGATCTGTCAGGAGACAAACATCTAACTTCCCAACTTCCCATCTTCAAGGTATAGAGATAAAAGCATATCTCTTCTGAGAGGCCTTCCCAGATTAGTTCTCATGTCAGTTTTATTTAATATGTTGTCTCAATCAATCTCAATCACTGTTGGTTTTAATTTATTGTAAACCGTCCACAGCCAATGGATGCATAAATATTAAGATAAATACATAAAAAGCAGAGACATCACTCTGCCAACACAAGTGCGTATAGTCAAGGCTATGGTTTTCCCAGTTGCAATGTATGGCTGTGAAAGCTGGACAATAAGGAAGGTTGAGCGCAAAAGGATTGAGGCCTTTGAGTTGTGGTGCTGGAGGAGACTCCTGCGAGTCCCTTGGACCGCAAGGCGATCAAACCGGTCAGTCCTAGAAGAGATCAACCCTGACTGCTCTTTAGAAGGCCAGATAGTGAAGATGAAACTCAAATACTTTGGCCACCTAATGAGAAGGAAGGACTCCCTAGAGAAGAGTCTAATGCTGGGAACAATAGATGGCAAAAGAAGAAGGGGACGGCAGAGGATGAGGTGGCTGGATGGAGTCACTGAGGCAGTGGTGTGAGCTTGAGTGGACTCCTGGGGATGGTGGAGGACAGGAGAGCCTGGAGGAATGTTGTCCATGGGGTCGCGATGGGTCGGACTCGACTTCGCGACTAACAACAACAACAACAACAAAGTAAAGAGAACAGGAGTGGGCAACAATCTTGTGCTTCCCAGATTTGGATTCAACAAATTCCATCATCCTTCTCCATTATCTTGGCTGGTGAAGACTGATGGGAGTTATGGGTGGAAACTTCTAGAAAGCCACAAGATATCCACATGTGCCTTAGAGGAAGGTGGTAGTAGTCAGTCCAGAAGACATTCTTTGCATAATTCCAACAGACTTTTCTTGTACTCAGAGTTGTTTCTCATGGGCTTCCAGTTTTCTAAGGGTGTCTGTTACAGCAGGTTGGAAAGCTGGAAGCTTTCACAGACAGATTACATGCCCAGCAGGCATTATAATTTGTCCAGTATGAAGGAAGAACGTGTGCCGTACCTCAGAGATAGGCAACATCGACCATCCGCTCACCACACATGGATGCCTGTTTACAACTTTTCGTGAATTAACTCTCACTTCTTTTTTTTATGAATGAAGTTTGAATAGAACCAGACCAAGAGGAAGTTGAAGCCGTGTTTTATAGTTTGAGTTTCCTTCTGGAGAGGATGTTTCATCTGATGAGGTGAATTTTTTGAAAGATGTGGAAGAAGATTCTGGTCAACCTGGCAGGGACATTTCATTCACATGGGAACTTGCAAAAGCTGAACAGAAAGAACGCTCTGGAAGTTTCATTACCTCCCCTTCCCACAAGAAACCAAAATGAGATAATGAAAGAGAAAGAGAGAAAGAGAGGAAGAGAGGAAGAGAGAAAGGAGGCCCTCTATACAGTTTGTTAAACAGAAAAATATTTCATAAAAAGCATGCACACATGATTAGGAAAACTGATATACTCAAAAAATTTCTTAACTATGTTTGCAATGTAAGTAAATATTCATCAAACCTTTAAGATGCTAATTATTTTTCCATATGCCAAATGTTTACAAACAGTATTTTTAATTCAACTGATTTTTAATAAACAGGTATTTGATCATATACTTCGATTGGAACATTCGAGAAGCAGAGGTCATTTATCAAATGCCACAATTGGCTTTTAAAAAGTAGGTGTTTATACATAAAACTATAGTGATACAAAATAGCCAATACAGTTTATGCCACTTTCCTCGGTCTTGTTGTGAAAAAATTCAGTGTTCCTCACTCCAGATTGGGCGAGAATGGAGGATCATGGGCAATAAAAGGCACTGATTCCAGCCTACTTAGAAAACCTCTTTAAATTGAGAAGGGCAGACTCTTGTTCAGTCCGAGGTCCAATTTCCATGGCAGAGTCTCGTTTGAAGCATGCTTTCCAGTCCAAAGGAAAAATGGCAGGACTGAAAAATTCCTGCATAGTTTTGTTTGAATTCTTTATGACAAGCAACGCAGCTTTAGGAGAAGCATTTTAGCCATTTAGAATGGGAAGAACTACACAAAACTTCAACTACACTATCAAATAATAAATGACTGGGCGAAGGAGATTCCCAGAGGGCAAGATTCTGTTCCTTGCTTTGAGGTTCTGCACTCTTGGGGTAAACTTGAAACACTGATCAAACTTGGGGGGGGGTTCTGTCCCCCAACCAGCTCTTCCCTTCCCTGCCAAACATCTTATTGGTGGATCTGCTTTTTTTTTTTTTTTTAACCTTAAACCTCTTACTGGTGCACATATGATACAAATTGAGTTGTCACATATGGCTTTTTAGGAACATTTAACAGCCAGGAAATCCAATCAGAGATGATTGGAATAAAATACCGCTTTCTTCTTGAAGCCAAGATCACTGCCTGAGGATAACACCTTGTGGAATTTATTTATTTATACATTCTACCCTGCTTTTCTTTCTAAAATAAACTCAAAGTGGCTTACCCAAATAAATAACCCAGTTGTAAAAACGATGGTGCAAACAGTAAAATCAAATGACTAAAATCAGTTTCATCCAATAAAACCAGCAGTGGAATAAGACAATTCAGCATAAAAATAGGGAAATTGAACTTTTAGCTCACCATAAAAGTTCAGAGAAATAAAAACACCAGCAGTTTGGCCAAAGTACAAGAGAGCAAAAGGTCACCGAAACCCTTTCCTGCCTGTTTTTCCTTGTGTATTTTTACTCTGCTGCAGCTTTAGTTAATTGCAACTTCTGCTGCTGCTGCTGCTGCTTCCTCCTGCTCCAAACAAACTACTTACGATTGTTTAATTTAGAGTGTCCATGTGTCCTACATCACAAAAGACAATATTCTTTTGTTATTGCCTGGTCCAGGTCTGGTTTAAAGATAAGGGACTGTGGAGAAGGAGAGCTTGGTCTTGAAGTGGGCCATCCACAGTTAACGCCCAGACAATTGATCGGACAGACGGACAGACGGACAGACGGACAGACGGACAGACATCTCAGCTGCTCACGGTCTTTGCCACAATGGGGTGATGTACTCTATTTCTCTTTCAACTATACTAATTATTTCTAAACACATACCCACCGGTATAAGTATTTTATTCACATGTGAATTCCTGTCCCCTTTGCCCACTTTTTTGTAGATGTGTTTCCTCTTTTTTTGGCAATGCATAGGGTGGCAATCCCAGTTTAATCTCATATTAGATTTGGCTGTAATTATTGCAGGATATTTCTAATGGGTGCAAAAATACAGTGCAGGGACAGAGAGGGGAGCAAGATAACTCTGGCAAAGTCTGTTGGTGGGCTGTTTGTTGCATGTGTTTATCAGCATTGACACTGCTTTTCCTGAAGTAGCTGCTATATTTTTCTTCTCCACCCCCACCCACAACACGCACACATCCACACGACCCAACACTCACTGGATGAATGGAAAAAAATGTGCGAAAAAATTCTTTAAGTCATCCGTGGGCAGTTGCCTAAATTTAGACTCTGGATATATTGGTCATGCAGGGTTCTCTCTCTCTCTAGATGGTAATATGTATTTAATTTCCTCAAAATGTGGCGTATTTCCCCTGCTGCATTCAAGGTTTCTCCAGCAAGTTCTGCTGAGTGGGCCACTGGACCTCTGGGCAGAGTTCTGTCCCAATGGCACCTCTAGGGACCATCATGGGAGAAACCCAGCTGAACATTGCCTGTTTGGGTCCACCACGAGTTAACGCACAGTCACCGGCTTGGAAATTCAGATGTCCTCTTGACAAGTCCACAGGTCTTCCATCTGTGGCAGGTTTTGTTCTCTGCTAAACGTGAGAGCTATTGATCTAACTCAGCTTAATTAAACTGTCCGGCAATTTTAATTTGCCACTGCCTAGGTAAGATGACTTATAACGCTAACATTCAGTTAAATGGGCCACAGTAGCACTTCCTCACTTGAGCTCATCCAAAGGATCCCAGGCCTGGCAGTTTGGAGAGGATTCTGAAAATATTCAAGCAGAGGTTCCCACCTACCTACCAACACTGAATTATGGGATCAAAAGTTTTATTTAAGGGAGCCCACGCAAGCAGTTTTTTGGTGCAATTTGTTAGTGATACTCATCCAAGGGTGTGAGACAGTTGTTGTTGTCGTTGTCATTGTCTCCTCCTCCTCCTCATCATTCCCCAGTTCTCTTTTAAAGGAGGCCTGAAGTGCTAACAACCTAAGGAAAAGCAATCAACAATGTACCATCAGATAGCAATCAAAATATCAGCAATATAACTGCATGAGCAAGAAAAAGTGTCATTTGGTTCCCACAATTTGGGGTGGGTGTGCATTTAGGCTTTTGATTCGGTAAACAGTTCTTGACAGACATCTCATCCTGCCTTCCTAATCGGTATTCTACTTTCCTTTATAACATTATAGATATTTCTGGATCAATGGATGCAGCTGAAAAATGGTGTTGAAGGAGAGCTTCGTAGATACCCTGGACTGAAAGAAAAAGGAGCAAGTGGGCCTAGATCAACTCAGAGCTTTCCCGGGAAGCAAAAATGATGAAACCGAGGCTGTTGTACGTCAGGCACATCATGAGAAGGCAAAACTCCCTGGAAATGGCAGAAATGCTAAGGAATGTTGAAGGCTGAAGAAGAAGAGGAAGACCAACTATGAGATGGATTGACACCATCAAGGAAGCCACGGCCCTCAGTTTACAAGAGCTGAGCAGGGCTGTGAAGGACCAGCCATTTTGGAGGGCATCCATTCATAGGGTTGCTATAAGGGGGCGGTGACTTTACAGCAAATAACATCGACCAGTTTGTGCGCATGCCTCCTTGGAGTAACGCCCCATGGACACCAATGGTAAGTAGGCATAGAATTGCCATCACATGTTATTTATTTTTCTAATCTGAATCCCACCATCCTCTTCCTTCTTCTCTCTCTTCTTCTTCTATGTTTCCTAGAGCAGCACTCTGATTTCTACCATTCTCCTGCACACCAGAAGAAGAGAGCCCTCGACAGTGGCAGCCAGTTGCTTGAACTGGAGTAGCCATATTTGGGCTTGTGTGCTGTGGCAGCTGCCACTGCTGTCAGTCCATGTAGTCACAGGACTCCCTGCATTGTGGTATGTCCTGGGCTTTGGGTAACTCTGCCCACTGACACACTCCGTTGGGTCCCTCCCTCTAAGAGGACTTCAGGGGCTCCCTGGGAGGCTGGGAAGTCCCTCTCCAGGAAGCCTTCACTGTACCTGGCTCCCCATCTGGCCGCTCTGCCCAAGGCCCAGGACTAATAGTAATGAGATCGACAGAGTGGGTGCCACCACTAGAAACATGCTGCTCTTTATCTTCATCAGCTTTGCCTCCAAAGCCCAGGAGCTCAGAGAACAGCCTAATCTGATGACCACAATATGTAAGAAGAGTTCCACTTTGGACACTTGATGATGCTGAATTTGCTCTACTCCACATGCAAATATTTGCTAGTTTCAATGGCATGGCTACTCACTGAAGTCATTTGTAGTAGCAACAATTCCCGGCTACCTCAATATCCAGACCTATGATCCTAGAAGTGCCCCAGGATCCACAATGTGTTTTTGTTAGCAGACCTTTTGCAGGATGGGATGTTTGGGTGCATGGATTATGCAGGTGCAAGGGTAAAAATGGATATATTGTTTTTAAGGAGGTGGTTGGTCAGGAGGAAGACCTTGCAACCCAGGGAGGAGCAAGCTGGTATGTACAGAAAACCCTGGAGAACGCAAAGGCACCAACAGCAAAGCAAGTCTGGAACAGAATGGAACGGAACAGAACACAAAGCTGCCTTCAGGGAACTGCAATCGGCCTCCTGCCACCTGGAACCCTCCAACCAGCCATGTGGGGCTACATCCCATGAGGGCTGGGAAGGTGGGACTTGTCACCCCACACATCTGGCAGGCCAGAAGGTGGCTGTGCCTACTTCAAAACTGCCCCTCCTCCTTTTCTGGATGTTGGATGGGCACTTTTGTCCTCTTGACCTCTAGATGGCACATTCTCCTCAATTTTGGATTTCCTTCCCTTTCCAGAGTTGTCACCGCTCCATCTTCACAATGCAGTTGACCTCCAGCAGCCTCCTCATTCTAGGATCTCTTCCAAAGGGTAGAAAGGGAGAGAGAGAGAGCTCCACCAGCCAAGGCTGCCGTCCATCGAAAGGGAGGCTGAAGGTCCCAAGAATTCATGGAACCTTCTTCATCAAACACCTGGTAGTGTAGCAGCATATCCAGTTTTAATACTTTCCTTGGCCACCTCCTTCTGGTTAGTTCCCACACTCTGTACGCCTCCCACCCCCTCATCTCCTGTTTGGGGTTAGGGTTAAGGTTAGGGTTCGGCTTATGGTTAAGGTTAGCTGCACAGCCTTTCCCAGGTACTGGGTTGCTTCCACCTTAAGAGCTCAACAAGAGCAGCACAAAGGGAGAGTCCAGTGAGATGTGTGTGCATGTGTAGAAGCAACCTCCTTGCACACTTTCCCACCCCTCCTCATTTCCCCTTCACATACACAGCATTTGCTCCACATTCCCTCCCTTGGAGATGCCTTTTCTTCCCACAGTGGATCCATTTCAGGGAATCAGGCATTTTGTTCTGCTACAGCAAGGTGAAGAGCTTTGTGATGGCTAGAGATTTAGGCTTGGGAGCAGCAAATGCAGGTTTCAATTTCTACCCTGATCAGCCTTGGAAAAATCTCCCTAGCTCCCACTTGTGTGTTTTCTCCTGCCAGGAACTGTGTAAGTTACACTGTAAGTCATGGGATAATTAGAAAGTTGGGGCTATATCTGTAAGGCCAATAGATATGTAAAAACAATGAAGATACCCTCCCCGTTTCTGTTCATCAGAGACCATCCACACAAGACATTTACAAAGAAACTGGGCAGCCATCTGAGTGGGATGGTGTAATGTGGTGTCCTGCAACAGCAGCGGGTTGGACCAATGGCCTTCATGGCCCCTTCCAGCTCTCTATTCTATGATTCTATGAGTTTCTCTGTTAATCTGAGGACTAGGGGCTTTTTAAAAGCTACAATACTCCATTAAGGAATTCCACCTTCCAATACATAATCTTCTCTCTGGGTCAGGAACTTGGCAGTTCAGATTTCTGGATGTCAGGGAGGGCTGGTGACCCTGTGTCAGTGCATCAACTCATCTATTGCAACCTTTATTGGGAGCTTTCCAGGGTACTGAAGTCCATCCTTAAATGAGGTTCACCATCATGGAGTTCCATGGAATGGTTCCATAAAGCTCAAAATAAAAGCTGCAATGGATGAGGAGCTGCACTGAAACTGGTCTCGCCAGTTTCCCCTGCTGGACACTGACTAGTAGGCCAAGTTTTACATTCTCTGTCTAGATCCTAGGAGTGGCATGCATAGTCGTTCTTTCCATTTATCTTCATTCATTCCTCATTGTCTTGAGTAGCTCATTAAATTCAAACTAATCATTGCTATTGTTACCACTGTAGAAAAACCCACCACATCCAATCTATATATTCCCATGTTAGCATTACCCTTTTGCTCACTGGGAATTAGCAGTCTTGATTCCCAGCAGACTCATTTTGAAATAGCACCATGTCTTGCCAGTGATTATGTATAGACTCATGTGGACCCCGTGTCCAATTAATCACACACGTCAAGCCATGCTGAGTGACCTTCTTTGAGTCACATTTGCTGGCTTGCAGCTATTGATTCCAGATAGGTGGATGCATGCATGGAAAATCTGTTGTGTAGGGGAAAAATTCGCTGAAACCCCCTAGAAAATACACAATCTTATTAAGTTCTTTCACCTCCACAGTTTGCTCAATGGTTAGAAAAACTCTGGGTTGCAATGCTTACCAGTGACCACCATGTACCTTGTTATGAAATGAGGTCATGGGACTCATCAGTGTACAGTACAGATTTCAATGGCTCTGAAACTAGTTCCAAACTGGTATAAACATATTATCCTTCCTTAAAGAAATGTGTACACTTGCAAACAGAGAATTCAGGGCCTGAAGGTTATCATTTTGGGTAAATTATCAGATCAATGCTTAAGAAGTATGATGAAAGATGAAATTAACAGATGTATAGAAAGACTTGTCATGCTGAAAAAGAAATAGCAAGTCACTACCCATGCAGAGAGAGGTCACATGGTAGATGTAATTTACTTAGAATCTCAAGAAGGTTTTGACAAAGTCCCTTATTAAAGACTCTTAAACAGACATAAGAGTAATGGAGTAAGACGAGAAGTCCTAACATGGATCAATAACTGGTTGAAGAACAGGAAGCAGGAAGTAGGAATAAAGAGACAATTCTTGAATGGTTGGTGGTAAGCACTGGGGTCCTCCAAGGATCAGTAATGGGATGAATACTTTTGAATTAGTTCACAAATTAACTGGAATTAGGAGTGAGCAGTGAAATGACCATGTTTTCTGCTGATGGCAAAAATTTAGATGGACTAAAACAAGAGCGGATTAAGAAGAGCCCCAAAAGATTTCTCCATCCTGAGAGAATGGGCATTAAAATAGAAACATAGAAACAGAGCAAGTCAGAAGGGGTCTCCCGGGCCATTTAGACTGACCCCCGGCTCTAGCCAGCTCTGCTCACGACATGGCCATCATGTGGACGTCCAGCCTATCCTTGAACACCCTCACCGATGGGTCCTCAACCACCTCCCATGGAAGCCCATTCCACACCCTCGGAGTCCTAACTCTCAGGAAGTGCTTCCTGGCATCCAAATTGAACCTTGGTTCCCTGGGCTTTGCTCTGTTGGAGTGCGTCCTGCCTTCCTTCGCAGGGGAGAAAGGATCTCTACAAATGCAGTTCAATATAAGCACAATATGATGCACACTGGGGGGAAAATTCCAACTTTTTCTATATTCTGATAGGATCTGAAGTGGCACTTATTCATTATCATTCATTATATTTCTATTCTGCCTATAGCTGAAGCTCTCTGGGTGGTTCACAGCGTGGAATGGGCTTCCATGGGAGGTCGTTGAGGCCCCATCGGTGAGGGTGTTCAAAGACAGGCTGGACATGCACATGGTGGGCATGTCATGAGTGGAGCCGGCTGGTGCCGGAGGTCAGACTAGATGGCCCAGGAGGCCCCTTCTGACTCGCTCTGTTTCTATGTTTCTATGTTTCTATGTTTCTATCCAGATTTCAACTAGGCTCCACCTTGCTTAGCTTCTAAGAAGAGGCAGGATCAGATACATTGGGCTATATGGAAGCTGACCAATGGCTGACCAAGAAAGAAAACTTGCAGTTAGGATGCATAGCTCAGTTAAAAATTTGATCCAGAGTGTGGTTGCTGTGAAAATAAAAACTGTGAAATTAGGTAAACTCGCATAAAAATAGGAACCCAGCAAATTTCCCCCCTTCCTAGCCTCCTTTCCCATTGCAAACATCCAGCCTGCTGAGCATTTACTCCTTCTGCAGATAAGAGAGCCAACATCTGGGAACTGGAGCACTGAACTCTGAGAAATCCAGAGGAGGGGCATTGGTTGGCGAAGGAGCAAGCATTCCCCATCCTTTCACAACTGTTTAACATTTAATCAACAAATAAACAACAGCCGTCACCCAGACAAGGTTTCATCTATATCAAACATGCCCCAAACCAGTCCCATTATTTTTAATGACCAAAGGCTCCATTTCCTTAGGTGTTACGTTACACACACCAGCCATTGTGGAGAGCCACCAAAGCTCTCTTCGGGGACCCTGTGGCAGGCTCAGCATCAAAGGAGGTCAAGAGGCACAGGAAATGCCGAATGGCGATCGCAGCTCCATCAGCTGGTCTATACGGCTCTCCAATATTTCCAATTGCGCTGGAGCATGATTCATTCAAAGGCAAGCACTCCCTTGTACTTGCTCTCATATTTCAATAAAATACCATCCGACCCCTCGGGATAGTCGAATCATTCAGGGTGCATTTTCTGGGGTGGGGGGCAGCAGCATCAGATTTTTAAAATGCCCACCTCCCCCTTGCAGCCAGCACAGCAGGATCAGCACCGGCTGTCTTTCGGAGGATGCGATGGCTTCAGAGAGGACCAAAAGGGGTGTGGTGGGCTGTCCCACTGAGCTAATTCCCTCCTCATCTCAACACCAAATCTATATGGCTAAAAGCTGCCTTCCAGAGTAAATGCAGGTTGGAAGCCTATGTGTATAAGTCTCAGAGCACATTGGATTTGCTCTTAGTTTCACAAAGTAAAACGTGCCAAAGGGACATTGCTTGACCTTCTTTTGTATCTCTAAGGCCTCTGCAGGGAGCTTTGATTTTCAGTGGAACAGCAGTATCAGGGCTCCCCTTCGCCTTTGCTCTTTTCCAGATCTAAATCTCCCCACTCCCTGGAGTAGGGGGCGAGGGGATACAATGCAACCATGTAAGTATTACTTCACAGTATTTAAACTCCAGCTTTCCGTATAAATGTTCAAGGTAACATTTGCAAACAACATGAAATGCAGTGAAAGCAAACCCCACATATTCGCTGTCTCCTTAGTTTCAGAGATGGGATTTTTTTTAGGAAAATGGCATTAGAGCCTGAAGTGCCTGACCCTGCCTAATCTGGGAAGCTAAGCAGGGCTGGGCAGAGTTGAAATCTGGATGGGAGACTTGAGTCCTGCATTGAGCAGGCGGTTGGCTCTGATGTCCTGCTAGGACCCTTCCAACTGTGTGATTTTGTGGTTCTATAAAAGGAGGGATTAAAGAGCTCTCACCTGGTCCTGCCAGACCTCCCTGTCTACCCTCCAGCCCAGCATGGCTGCTTCGGAGTAAATAAATATGTAGATCAGTGAATTTGCCCCATTGCTTCTGTCTCCAGCCCCACATCCCACTGACTTCAAGCAGAGGTTCTTCCATCGCTCAGCTCAAGCTGCAGTCTGGCGCGGTGGCTGTGTTAACTCCGGGTGTCCGATAATTGCGCTCCTGTGGAATCCATGGAATGTGCAAACCAATCCTGTGCCTCTGTATATGTAGAATGAGATTACAATAAGATTTAAGGGGAAGCTTAAATTCATTTACTAGTAGGGAATGGACTCTATAAAACTTAGTGGTACTTCCAAATATTCTTGGTGTGTGTGGATGCATGCTGGGGATACTCAAGGCAGTCTGGACGTGATAAACACTGCTTACTTTTCAAGCCTCTTTATGGCACATCTGCCTATTTACTGGACAAATCATCAACACATTTAATATTCTTAAAATGAGCTTATCAGTAATATGTGTATTTGATTGAAAGCATGAAAGAAGTAATTGATCGAAGTAAAAAATGCAGAACTCTAATGGCACATTGACTTAAACAGCGATCTTTTTTTCCTGGTGGCAGAATTGCTCAGCCCCCTTGGCCAACATTAGCAGTGGTGGCTTTGCTGTCCTCCAGCCACCCTTCACCTCCGTATTTCACTCATACCTTTGCCATAAAGCAAGGAGCATAGGAGAGATTATGCATGGACTCCTGGTAGTCACCCATCAGGAATGTGTGAATAGAACTGCATCCTGTCTGTCTAGGCGATCCTCTTTGGAAGTTATTCAGCTTTTGTACCATTTCTCCCCACATGCACAAGGGTTGAAATACCTCCCCCAAAGCTTAGTAAGAACTTTAAGCTAGAACATGTTGGTATAGTGACTCCACTACTTTGACCTTTCTCCTTGCACACCACTGTGTCGCCCTGTTTGGCCACCTTTGTAATGGAATCCAGCTCTCAAACTGAAAGAGTTTCTACAGCCCTGAAAGATGCGGTCCCTTTGCTCAGTCTGCATCGCTTGTGTGCCACACTGCTTCTATCTCTAGAGCACTGTTGACACTGTTCTTCCTTGGAGAAAGCCTGACTAGAAACATAGACACAGAGCGAGTCAGAAGGGGTCTCCTGGGCCATCTAGTCTGACCCCGGCTCCAGCCGTCCCTGCTCATGACATATCTGCCATGTACATACCCAGCCTACCCTTGAGCACCCTCACTGATGGGGCTTCAACCACTTCCCATGGAAGCCCAAACCAGTGGGAAGTTCAGCTCCCAGTAGTAGCTCCAGTTTTCTGATGGCATCAATGGGAGTTGACCGCCTCAGCATGATTGTCACCAGCTACCATTGATGAAGCAGCTGGGAGAGTTATGGTCACTTCTGAATAGCATTTTATCCACCATCCACATTACATGGCAAGGGAATTTGAACCTTGTGTCTTAAATAACAACTCCTCTCAAAAAATAGTCCATTCTCTGAGCATAATTTGTTGATATTTTTGTAAAGGAACCACTTGCTTGCAAAAACTTGCCATAGTTCATTATCCTTGAATTTAGGAGGACCTGAATAGGGAGCAGTTTTAATCAAGAACTGGGTAGAGATGATGAATTCCAGCCTGCTCAGGTTATTGTCTCCCAAGTGAGCTAGTCCAAATTTGGAGTGGGGGGGGGCGGGGGGTGAGCAAGATTAGCAGAGGCCTCTGAACTATCAAGGTCACCAGGCCAGATTGCTCAGAGTGAGAGCCAAACCATGTTGAGGCAGGTGGGAACAAGAGGGGAATGAAGGGGGTGTTTCTCAGGCCCCCTCAAGGGGCATCAGGCCAAGAGAGTGAGGTCTGCTGGTCCTGCCATCTGGCCTTCAAGCCATGTGAGGATGGAGGCTCACCTGAGGGTGGAGTCAAGTCCTTTCTAGAAAAGAGGGAAGGAAAATAATGCTCCAGTTTGGATTCAACTCTTTGCATGGGCAGATGCTGCTCCCACTTCTCAAAGGCATCCCCGCTTCGATTTATGCTGTGTGTGAACATGTAGAGCTGAGTAAAAGACTGTGCTTCTAAGATTTTGTTTAAGCCACTGGAGAGGGAAAAGTGGAGGAGGGACACGCTCTGGGCAAGTGGGCCATGGAAGTGATCTCTCTCTCTCTCTCTCTCTCTCTCTCTCTCTCTCTCTCTCTCTCTCTCTCTCTCTCTCTCTCCCCCCCTTCTCCCCCTCCCTCTTGTGTTCCTATCACTGCTACCAGCCATCTGTGACAGGTTGCAATTCATGAAAGGATGTAGAAGCATTTCCAAAGGCAAGGGAGGGGGAGGAAAGTCCATGGGGCTGACACGACATGTTAGACGAGGGCAAGCGCACACAGCCTCTTTCCTCACTACCATCCATCTCACTATGATGCTCGAAGCATCAAGCAAAGGTGATCGTGACACGTCTCAGTCAGAGACCAGCCAGCATGCTGGAATAATCTCTCTTGCAGCACAGGTGAGCCGTACCTTTCTCCATTTGAAAACAATTTACCCATGCTTCCTGTGCATGCTGAATTTCAGAGCACAGGGACTTCAGCACGGGGGAGCAAGTCTGGGGGGCTTTGACTTATGGCTGTCTGAAATCTAAATTGTTGGTTGCTTGGATGTAAGTAAAGGTGCTTATCCCAACCGCCTGTGCGTGGGTAGTGCGTGAGTGTGGTTTGGTAATGCTAGGCACTTATACCAAGATTATAACGCCTGATTCACTGGCCTGTCCCATGATGCTCTGCTATCACATTCTGCATTTCCTTAGACCCGTTGCATCACGATGCTTTTATAGATCTTTAAACTGGATTTAGAGTGGACAAATGTTCAAACGAAGGACTATCTTCTGTGAAAGAGGACACAGGCTGCGCTGTTGTTCCATGGGCTCCTGGCTCCCTTCAGACTGCCATAAGCAGCTCATAAGCAGCTGACACCCTTGGGAGCCGCCATTTAAACCCCCCACGATGCCCCTGATGCATCATTGCTCTGGGACATTGTGGGAAACAGAAATGGCTTATGGTAGGTGGGTGGGCAGGAGAAAGTAAATGTCAGTTGGGTTACTCACCACTGCCCCCACCGGAGAAGCCCACCTACCAGATAGTTCCAGGCAGTGAGGGATCCACACTTCACCCTTTCAGATCTGATGGCCTGCATGAGAAACAGTCACACAGGATCTCGGGGATCTTTGATGCCTGGTGTAGCTACTTTTGAATCACCAAAAGAAAAGGAACGCATCATTGTGAAGAGGACAAAAGAGGACACCAAACTGCACGCAAGTTGTATATACTCGTTTTGATGCATGTGCATGCAGTTAGAAGCAATGATTGCAATTTCAGCAGAGACACCGTGCACCTCACCTTAGTGGGGAGCGCTTGGACCAGATGACCTGCGTCTGGCTCAGCCTGCTGCCCAGGTGCTAATGCCAAGGCCCCGCCTCCTCTGCCTCCTGACAGCTTCCTCTTTCCCCTGGACTTGCACTGGGCAGCTCTTCGCATGGGGGGCATTAAAACAGAGACCACTTCACGGGCAGGCCAGCAAGCAGATGACTATCCTGTGTAAAAGGGGAGCTGGGGACACATTATGATACCCAATTTGCACCACTATCCGGGTCACATTTACTCTTCCTGATCTCCCCACACACGCATAATTGTGTTTTCATGGGTCAATCTAGCTGTTATTCCAATATACAGTGCCTGGAATCCTGAATGGACATGGGAGGTTCATGCACAGAGAAAGAGAGAGAGAAAGGGGGAGGGGGAGAAGGGGGGAGGGAGGGGGAGAGAGACTGAGACTTGAGTTATTCTGCTCTCCCTTCTAATTTGTGGGGCGGTTTTTGAAGGAACGCGAGTAATTGCCACTTCTTTGCTCTGCTTGCCTCTTTGGCTCCGAGAGGGAGGTGTGCTGAGTTCATGTTGACCACATGCCCAGCGAAATAGGGGCTGTTTGGGGAAGTCTGAAATCTCAGCTCCAAGTCAGGGCAGCCTGACTTCTGGCGCGTGGCTGCGCTGCAAGCGAAGCTGTAAAAGCCTGATTAGCACAGAGAGAGCAAGAGAGAGGGGGAGAATCCACGAAAACAGGAAAATAGGGAGGGAGGGCGGGAGGAAAGGATGATGGGAGCGCATGCTTTGAGCTAATTGTGCCTGACAGGAGCCCGTGGCACACTAAATGCCCCGGTTGCTTTAGCAACCCCTTCAAGTTCTTCACAGGGCTGGTTCTTTCCTGTGATTGGTGGGTCTCTAGGCATATATGCTGTGCAACTTTGGGCCACTGTATCGTAAGATCTGTTCCAGGCATTTTAAAGGCTGTTGTTTTTAGATCAAAGCGCTTTGTATTTTGCTGCTGGTTTTCCTTTGGTTTCATGTGCTGTAGCTAGGATTTGTTGGGTTGTTTGCTTTAAAAAAAACCCCTTGGCTGCAGGCTTTATCTCGGTTTCACTTAGTGTTATTTATTGCTTTATTGTCTGTTGCTGCTAAGCCAGCATGCATTGGCCAGAGAACCAGGGTTACAGGTGTTCAAAAGTGTAATCAGTCAACAGGCCAAGCCTGGCTAGGTCTCTCCAATCCGGCATTTTGCTTCCACTACTTGGCACAATCGTCTCGATGCTTCTTTTCAACACAGCTTCCACACAACCATCCCGGCTGCGATGCATCAGAGTCCAAGTGCCACGGGAGTTGTAGCTTGTCCTGAAGAGGCATCTTTGTCTCTAGAAGCCCCCCACAAAAACTGCCATTGCAGCACAGCACTTGAGTACTGATGTAGCATTTTGCAATTTTCCCTTTTATGAAGGCATGAAGCTGCACGATAACTCAGTAAGCTCCAATGCTATATAACTTATCAAGTTATGATCCCTACATGGCAGCTGTGGAACTAAAAGACTGGAAGAGAAGCAGCTGCTTGGGGAAGAGGCAACGAAAGAGCTGGAGTTGTGATGGCTGCAAATATTGCTGGGTTCGACCAAGAAAGTGATACGTCTGGAAGTGCTCTGAGATGGTAACTAAAGGATTATGAACCCGCGGTCCTTGCCACAGCTTTGAATCAGACGAGCTGCTTTCTGCCCAGGGTGCACCACCCATTCTGGGCCGGAGAGCCACATGGATGGGTGCAGAGCCCCTTTAAGGCAGGATTGGAGTGACATGCAGCTTCCCTGGGCTTCCATGAGGGCCCACTGCCTCTGCCACGCAATTTGCTAGAGTGGCACCTGCCTTTCTCAGGCCAGGGGAGTGATCTGCTGCTGGTATTTGACAGCAGATGGCCAACTGTTCATAGAAACATAGAAACAGAACGAGTCAGAAGGGGCCTCCCGGGCCATGCACAGCCATTATGTACAGCCATTCACACATGCTTGCATCCAGGGCTTGCTGGTGGGAGAAGCTTTATTGATCAGCACCATGGATGCAATGCACTTGATGTTGGCTGATCGGCTAGACAGTGAGGAAAAATAAGCAAGGTTTGCAGGCTGGACAGAGAGTTGTGGTCATTGAATCATGGAATAGCAGAGTTGGAAATGGGCCATGAAGGCCATCAGGTCCCACCCCCAGCTGTTGAAGGACACCAAGTTACGCCATCCCACTCAGATGGCTGTCCAGTTTTGCCGTGAATGTCTCCAGTGTGGGAGAGCCCACAATCTCTCCAGGCAGCTGGTTCCATTGTTGCATTGCTCTGACAGCGAGGAAGCTTTTCCTGATGTCCAGCCTGAATCTGGGTTGTCGCAACTTGAACTGATTGTTCTGTGAATCATAGTTGGAATAATAGTTGACCACATAGAGCCCATGGCCCTTGGGTTGTCCATCTCTGCAGGCTGTGGGCAAGTCAGAGTCCGTGGAATAATGCCTGGCTTAAGGCTACTGAAATCTTTAATTTATTTCCTTTATTTCTACTCCTTCAAAGGAATTCTCATAGTGATTTGCCAATAAGAATAATGCAGAGCGCAAACACGGATCGCAACACACTCTGGAAATGCATCAGCTCAACCAGCAGCAAGATGAAATCTTTCCAAGGCTGTTCAACATACAAAGAGATTCGGTTGTCTCATCAAAAGAAACCAAAAGGCCTGTGTAGAGACAGACATCTCAGGTAATGGCAAAGTGAAAATACTGAGGATGCTTGAAGGAAGAGCATTTGAGTAGTGATAGCAGCCATTATCCTAAGCCTGGATCTTGCAACCTGATGGGTGAACTTCAGTTTGGAGAGTTCTGCTGGAAGGGGAGAGGGTTGAACAAAACCAGCCGGAGGTGTGATTTTTAGTGTTAAAACTGCCCTATGGGAAAAGAGGCACTGTGGGATTGCTCCCATGTTTCCCCACTGCAGAGAGAAGCCAATCTGTGGCAGCATTTTATGAAAAGGCGAAGTGAAGAAGGAAATGGTGGGGACACATCAATGCCAGAGCTTCACATATTGTTTAGCTCTAGGAAAGAGAATTTTGGTGGGAGTTTGTTGTTAAAAATATTGGCAGAATGCTGTAACTCATGTATTGCTTTCTAAACAAAAGCCACACGCTCTCTCTCCCCCTCCTGCTGAAGTGCAAAATGTGTTTTCAGGATGGTTTGAGGTGGGTGGGTGGGAGACGAGCTAGCATTGTAAAAAATGCCGCCTGACTTTTAACAAGACCATTAATTGATACCCCTTCTTGTTGGAACTCTCATTTAAATGCCAGTAAAATGCTAAGGCTTTCTTAGAAGGATTAATAAAGAGGGCAATTAAACATGCCTGTTTGGGAAGACTTGATAAATTAATAAATCCTGAGTTAATTAAGAGGGCAGGGCACTCAGATTTATCTCTCACACCCCATAGTTAGGACATTCCAGTAAAGGAGCTTATCACAGTTCATTTCAAGGAGTTCAAAATCTGTGAGGATAGATAGTTAAAGGTGTAAATTTAAGGAGCACGAGGAAATGTCCCCTTGATTTTGTTCCATTTGTGTGCTTAGCTCAATGCATCCGTCATGCACAGGCCTTCTCTAAGAACCAGCCATTGTGGTTGATGATGTCGGTAAGTTATTTCATTGCTTCATTCTATCTCAGATGTCATTTAAAAATCCTATCAGGCATGTTGAACCTGTTTCAGGGTGAGGACCAAATTCCATTTCCAAGGAGCTCGTGAGGCTGCATTGCAGTGGCGAGGAGGTGGGGCAAAGGTGGGGCGTTATCCAGTACTGCAGGATCATCTCTTGCAGAGCTGTAAGTATAAAGTTTGGCGCCGTACCAGCGATAAGCAGCATCCCACTCATAAAGACAGCTGAGCTAAAAGCTGGGCAGAGATGCACATTTTGCAAGCAAAAGGCACCATCGAACTGCATGTGGCTTGTAATCAGATTTGGATATTTATTTATTTGCGGGTTGGGGATAGCTTTGGGATGGGGGACAATGATGGGAAGGGCTTAATCCAGGATTCTCCAAATTGGTGGTAGTCAGATGTTTTGGACCTCACACATCCCTGCACTCTGGCCATGCTGTCTGGGCATGATGGGAGCTGGAGTCCAAAGCTGGTCTGAAAGTCACCATTTTGTGGAAGCTTGAGTTAAACACATCACGGATCCAGTCCAAATCTTTCTCCTAAAGCTGTTCTTAGCTCCCAAGTGGGGGGAATAAAAGGCATTCATATTGTAAGCACTTTTGCAGCTTTCGGGGGCAGGGGATTTCTAGGTGATAGTGGGAACGGTACTGGTGGCTAATTCTTGGCCTCAATTCAGGGTGCAGGTTTCAACCTTTACCTTTGGGAGGGACTGTATGAACCTGCTCAGTTGTTAAGAGCACCAGGAGAGGCCCATCGGCAGACAGACTTGCTTCCAGAGGCCCACCTATCTGGCTTGCAGGAATGATCTTTCACCTGCGTTGCTCGAAACCCCTGGGCTGCTTTCAAGATCCACTGCGCCCTTGGTGACCGGAAGCCCCTGAACCTGGAGGTGACTGGTCCTGGTGCAGGGTGGGAGGAGAAGCGGGGAAAGTCCTGGGATTTCCTGGGGAGGGAGGAAGGCTGGAAGAATCCTGGGATCCCTCATATCCTGGCCTTCCTGCTGCTCTCTCTGCCCACCAGAACATCTCCCTTTCCCTCTGGGAGAGGTTGGCTTTCGCTGGACCTCTGTCTCCCCGTTCCAACCTCAGAGGGTGGCGTACCTGTTGTGCCTTGTCTCCTCAGGCAATGCCTAGGGGCCATAGGCTGTATTTTTCATTCTTAATCTTATTTATTGCATTGCTACCTAGCCATTTTTCAACTTGGAAGGAAACCAAGGGGGCTTAGTTTTCCCTCCTCCTCAATTTTATCTTCACAACAGCCCTCTGAGGTAAGTTAGGCTGAGAGTCAGTGACTGGCCAAATGCCACCCAGCAAGTTTAATGGTCATATGGAAACTTGAGCCTGGATCTCCTGAGGCCCTGACCCCTAAACTACCGTATTTTTTGCTCTATAAGACACACTTTTTCCCCCCTCAAAAGTAAGGGGAAATGTCTGCGTGTCTTATAGAGCGAATATGTGTGTGCAGTAAGTCTGTCAGATGTGCAGCCCATGGGGAAGTGACGGGGAATGTGCCTGTGATTATGTGCCCATTTGAGTCAGAATATTTCTTTTCTTGTTTTCCTCCTCTAAAAACTAGGTGCGTCTGATGGTCAGGAGTGTCTTATAGAGCGAAAAATACGGTACTCTGTCTTTCTTTTCCATCCTTCCATCTTGCCTCTCACAAGGAACCCAAGCCCAGTTACATGACCCCGTCTTCTCTCCATTTTATCCTCACAACAACAACCCTGTGAGATAGTCTAGGTTGAGAGTCAGTGACTGGTCCAAAGTCACCTAGTGAGCTTCAGAGTGGAGCGAGGGCTAGAACCCACGTCTCCAAGGCTGCAATCCAGAACACTACCTACTATGCTATGCTGGCTGTAGCCCTTAATTCTAATCTCTTTGATAATGCTTTTTATTCCCAATACTTTTTGAAAAACACCTTGGATGGTTTCAGAAAGGCAGTATAGAAAAATAATCAATTGGTTGGAGAAAAACCAAACGGGAAAAGAATGAACTCTTCTTCCTGAAGCATCGTGGCTCCAGTTCAAATTGCCTATCACCCACCTGCTTTTCCGAACAATCCATCAGGAGAACTAATCACAGATTCTCCTTGTCACCTCTTGTTTGACAGGTATGTATCTATAGAAAAAGAAAAATCCCAGGGCCAAATAACACCTGTATTAGGAGGTATCACATAATACTCGTATTAGGATCAAATGCTAGTCCCAGTGAGCTATTGCTCTTTCAGAGTTCCTCAGAACTCTTTGAGTCATTCTTTCTAAATTTCTAATTAAATGAATGAAAGCTTTCCAAAATGTCCTGTCCTATCCTAGCCCATACATGCATATGCATATACAATTACATGAGAAAGAATTCTGCACAAGTCCAACATATTTTATGTAGCCAATATATTTTCTTCCACAGAAACAGGAATGGTATTAAAGCTTGACTGCAGCTTGCTTCCTTAATAAGCATTCTAAGCAAGTCACGGAGGGAGATGCTGACACACCATCAGGCTAGAATGATGCCTTCTGGAAAAGAATGGACACTGCCTTGGAAACTCTACACCAGCCTTCCCCAACCTGGCACCCTTTGGAGGCGTTTGACTACAACTCCCATCACCCCCAGCCAGCAAGGCCATGCTGACTGAAGCTGATGAGCATTTCAGCCCAACATTTGGGCTGCCATGTTGGGAAGGCTGCACTGGATCCAACCCTTTTCCAGGTGGCAACAAGGATGACAGGTGACATACCATGTCCCAGGACTCTTGTCATACTGCTGTGGAGCCTCTGGGATGGTGCAAAGGTCACCTGGCCACTGTTACCTGCTCTCACTCACCCCCCACTGTGCTAAGCCGTGTCTCTCCCCGCCCCCCTCAGAAACAGTGCTATGAAAGGGCACCGGTCCAGAATTCCTACAGCTAAAGGATGACTTTGGGAGATCAGCCTGGCTGCTTTTGTCTTTCTTGAAGCCTCTTGAATGGGTCTCACCCACAGGAATGGATGAGCCTCTTGGCTTCATCCATCCATCCGTTTTGGGCAGGGCAGGGGAGGGGAGGGTGAGAACACACAAGGATGAACACAAGTTTGCTAAGAAAGCAAAGGCAGGATTGCCTGCCTTGTGAATGCAGAAAGCCACATGCTTTCCACATGCAGAAATGTGGGAATGCGGATTCCACATGCAGAAAGTGGGTGGAATCCACAGAGATCGAGTACATTTGAACAATGCAGGGCAAGAAGGGGACCTGCTTCTCCTTGTACTGTTGCTCTTCCAGGTCCCTGGGAAACTACCGAGGCTTGTGGCCAGCCTGAGGCAGCGCAAAGGTGGGTGATAGGAGAGTTGTTCCACAGTGGGGTGCTCCCCTTTCTCCCCACACTGATCTGTTGGCATTTTCCTGGTGCTTGCATGTCATTCGAAAATATTGAGATGCCTCTACCTAAAGCTTAAGCTAAAATAGGTCAGCATTTGGGTGTTTGCTTCTGCCTCCTTTGCCTTTGGCCCAGTCCCTGCAAGGACTGTGGCCCTCTGGGTGAATGGGAGTTTAACATCCCTCGGCAGGGTTATAGCAATTGTCTGGGCAGCTGTAATGCCTAGTGGTGAAATGGTTGTGAGGCCAGTGAAGAGAAGCCACTGTTGTGAGCCAGGTGTTCCCTCCCCGGCAGGACAGCCTCTGAAGCACTTCTTGTAAACATCTTTATTCTACATAGAAGCCTCTGCACATACACAGAGCGAAATGTTGACCCCTCTCTGCCCCCCTCCACCCAAAGCTGTGCTTATGAGCCCTTCTGTGCCCATCTCGGGAAGGAGGGGCTCTGTGGAACCGGCCACACCTGTGTTCTTCACTCTGAGTGTCCAGGTGGGCCACCCTGAGGCTGTGACGATGGACTTTTGGGTCCACCTGGAGTTCTCAACCTCCTCAGCCAACCCCCCCTTCATGCATCTCTTCGTCAGAGTCTGAGCTGTCAGCCCCACCAAACCTATCAGCTTCTCGTGCATGGCTGGGAATCTCACCAGTATGTGCATGGACAGTCAGACCTAGCACAAACAGTTGTTGTTGGATCATGTGCAGGTAATGCACGAGAAGGGCTCCAGCAAAGGATGCCTTCTTCACCATTGGCATCATTTTGCTGGTTCTCTGGAGGGGCATGTGGCCAGTTTGCCCTCCCTTGTGGGTACATGGGGTGGGCAGTGCCATGCTGGGTCACGAGACTGCTTTTATTAGCCCAGATTCTCGTTTCCAACAGTGGCCAGTTGGCTGCTCCCAGGAGGTCAAGCCAAGAGGTTTAGAGCAATGCAATGTTCTATTTTCATTTTGTCCACCTGCTGCTGATATTCTGGGGGTACAGTGCTTCGGGGACTGGAAGCTCCATTTCGGTGTCACAGGCTGATAGATGGATGCTGATAGACCGCATCCTCGATAAATGTGGCTACCGCCCTTTAAAGTAGCCATCATCTTGTGGATACGCTTTCCGTCAATTAGTTATGAGCAAGCTTTCTGCTAGGCATGCGCGTGCATTTGCTCTTGTGGATCAATCCTTTTCCTTCAGGAAAGGCAAGCTTTTCATGGCAAGTGATTTGCAAGGAAGGCGCTGTCACCCCATGCTACCGTTTGCGTTTTTATGGTGCTTTATTTTACAAGCGTAAACATCATTAAGACGGTGCCTTGCTCTCAAGATAATACTGGCAAGGAGGGCTGCATGTTATTGTGCAGTACAAATCATTCCTCCAATAAAAAAATCTTTGCATTACAAGCACTGGGGGAGATGGGCCCAAAGGGCAGTAAAGATCTTTTCATTATTATTAAAATAAATAGGAATTGAATGGCATCTGCTTTGCTCTGCAAGGATGTAAAAGTATGTGCAGATTTGTACTAAGTTCTCAGCCGAAGAGGTTTCAAGAGGAGCCATTGCAGATGACAATTTTCTCCATCGCATGCGGGATCATTTTGCCCAGTATGGTGGTTATGTGAGATGCAAACAAGAGAATCAAAATGGAGCCATCGACTTCCTGAGATCTTTATCAGAGACTGGCTTTTGCCTCCAAATTAAGATGGGAGATGACCAAGAAAGTGTCTTTTAAAGTAGCCTCCACAGGTGGTGGAATGCTCTCTCCATAGATACACAGCCTAATGGCTGGGTTTGGAAAACGTGTCCTCTTTCCGCAACATGCAGATTTTGCCTGGACTTATCAGGCAGACAGTCCTGCTTGCTCCTTCCTCCTGGTCTCGTCCTTCATCATGGCTGCGCCCAGGAGTAAAATCCTGAGCTTTTCCCTGTTCTTGCCTATGGGCTGCAGCAGCCTCCACTTGACTGGTCCACCATGGTCCTGAGGTGAATTTCATCTCCCCCTTCTGAGTGTGCCTGCATGTCTGAAGTGCTTTCCCACCACTCCAGCCCCCACAAAGAATTCTATTAATGGGAAATAAAAGGTTTTGCTGTGATTTCCTCCTCCTCCTTCTATGTATTTTCATGCAGTCTCAGTTTCCAAAAGTAAACAGGGGGATGGACACACCAGTCAGCCAATGGAAATAAACTAAGGAATGACTCATCAGTTGCTGAGGGAGCTGAGGGACAGTAGAGATCAAAGGGTAGAAGTGGATACGTCTGCAGCCATTCTTGCTAGGAGACTCTATAGCAGTGATGGTGAACCTTTTAGAGATCAAGTGCCCAAACTGCAACCCAAAACCCATTTATTTATTGCAAAGTGCCAACACTACAATAAAACCTGAAAACTGAGGTTTTAGTTTAAAAAAACAACTCACAGCCAGTCCAAGCATATATACATACATATATATATATACACACACATACACACACACTCTTAGCAGTGCACTGACCAGCCATGCAAAAGCTTGGACGAGTTGTGGCTAATGAGTCATGGCTTGTGATGTCATTGCCTGGCGCTGCTACTCCTTTCTGAGCATGCGCATGGCCCGTATGTGTGCTGTTATCTGATGCTCGGCTGCTGAGGTGACCCTGGGGCAATTTGGCTCATATGCCAACAGAGAGGGCTCTGTGTACCTGCTGTGGCATACATGCCATAGGTTCTCCACCACTGCCCTAACCCAACCCTGGTGCGCACTCGTAAGCCTAACATAGGGCTAAAGTTCCATTGAAAAGAGGGCGATTTTGAAAAAGCCTGCCTTGAGTAGCTGTTTCTGCACAGCTCAACATTTCTGCCCATTCTAAGCACATTCCAACCATCAAAACCATGCCAGGACACCTCATTTTCTTAACTCTAACCCTACCCTGGTGCACACCCCTAACCCTAATACAGGGTGAAAGTTCCTTTGAAAAGAGGGTGATTTTGAAAAAGTCTTCCTTGAGTAGGTTTTTCTGCACAGCTCAACCTTTCTGCCCATTCCAAATACATTCCAGCCATCAAAATCATGCCAGGACACCTCATTTTCCTAACCCTAACCCAGTGATGGTGAATCTTTTAGAAACCGAGTGCCCAAACTGCAACCCAAAACCCACTTATTTATCACAAAATGCCAACACGGCAATAAAACCTGAAAACTGAGGTTTAGTTTAGAAAAAACAACTCACAGCCAGTCCAAGCAAGTATATATATATATCCTTGGCAGCGCCCCTGACCAGCCATGCGAAAGCTCGGATGAGTTGAGACTACTGAGTTGCAGCTCATGACATCATCGCCTGGCCCTGCTACTCCTTCCGAGCATGCGCATGGCCCCTACGTGCACTGTGATCCGATGCTCAGCTGCTGGGGCGATGCTGGGGTCACTTGGCTCGCGTGCCGACAGAGAGGGCTCTGCATGCCCGCTGTGGCACTCGTGCTGTAGGTTTGCCACCACTGGCCTAGAGAAAGATCCACGTTTACAACAATAATTCTCCAACCTAATGAGTTGGCTCCAGACTTAGTCTTGCTTAAAACAGACTCAATGACATCAGAGGGATTTAAGCTACTTGTGACGAACGTATGTTTCAGTAACTTCCATGGGTCTTCTCCTACCATAGAAACATAGAAACAGAGCGAGTCAGAAGGGACCTCCCAGGCCATCTAGTCTGACCTCCGGCACGAGCCGGCTCTGCTCATGATATGCCCACCATGTGCACGTCCAGCCTATCCTTGAACACCCTCATCGATGGGGCCTCAACCACCTCCCGAGGAAGCCCATTCCACGCCCTCGGGGTCCTGACTGGCAGGAAGGGCTTCCTGGCATCCAAATGGAACCTCGACTCCCTGAGCTTTGCTCCGTTGGAGTGCGTCCTGCCTTCCTCTGCAGGGGAGGACAGGTCTCTTCCCACCTCCATGTGACACCCCCTCACATACCTGTATGTCGCCAACATATCCCCTCTGAGTCTCCTCTTCTCCAGGTTGAAGAGACCCAGTTCCCTCAGTCTCGCCTCATATCATGATTCAATCTGGATTGAACCATACGGAATGAGGCAGAAACTCAACAGCAAACTTGGTCCCATGGCAGCTGACATCCAAGGGACAAAGAGGAAGAAAGAGTAAAGAATCAGCAAGGTGAGGAAGATGTGCCATTCCCAGGGACATCTATATGGGGAAACGTCCATTGTACAACCTGCTCTGTTGCACAAGCTGTTCCCACTTGTCTATTTCAGGAACTCATTATGGTGACAGCATTAGGTACAACTCTGAGCACGGCTGTGGATGCCTGTAGGGTTGAGATTGGGGCATATGTTTAATGCAAAACACACCGATTTAACAGATAGCCACAGCTGCATTATCAGTCTCTTAATAAAAGGGAAAACACAGACAATGATTTAAATTGTCCTGCTCCAATTTCAAGGGGAAAAATGCTGAATAAGGTTTACTAAGCTCATAACTTGATGGAGCATTACCACCAATGACAGTTGTTCATTCAGTACTCAAAAATTTACATAATTATTACTGTTTGCGAACAGCAGCAAAACCAAATTATATGCTGACAGCCGAGAATGATTGCCCAAAATGTGGTGATTACTATTACTGGTATTTTTTAAAAAAGAAATTATTATTTTGAATACTTCAGTTGGCATCAAACATCAATCTTTTGCCACATCAGGGATAGCCTCGCTCTTCCATACATAAAATATCCACATTTAGACAGTAAAACTCCTATCCAATTTTAGATAGCAAAAACAGCTTACTTTTCTCTGTGTAAACATGTATAGGATTGTGCCATATGTGACTTCATTTGTCTGTTCATTTCTAAGTAAAGATGGAGCACAGCACAGCTAACGTTGCAGAGTGTACCCAGAGAACTCTGCATCTTGGAGTGAAGCCAGAAGCGCCAAGTCCCAACGCGTCGTTTGACCTTTGGACTGGTACAGACTTCCATGATTTTTCAATTGCATATGTGTTGTTGCCTAATATACCCATCTTTGTAGCAAATTTTCCTAAACTGATACGCTTTAAAACTTTTTCCACCTCCCCACACTGAATATTTGCCATTTTCTTATGCATGTTCTGGGAAACTTCATTGAGAAATTAAGATAAATATGAATCTCAGATAACTAAATTTCAGTTTGCCTAGTGGTTAACATATGAAACTAGGCATATTTATTTATTTATATTTTATTTAAAGTTTTTATATACCATCCAATACTAAAAAGTGTCTGGACAGCATACAAAAATTAAAAAACCAACAAACAAAGCAACCATATACAACAATCAACTCACAACACACTGCATCTGATAAATAGTGATAAAATCAAGGATAAAACCAATTAACTGTTAAAATATTGGGAAAATGTTTGTTTGTTTGTTAAATTTTTATACCAATCAATAGTTGAGGCTCTCTGGGCAGTTAACAAAAGTTAAAAACATGCAAACGATGACAAATTAGCAGAAGACAATAAAAACACAGCAGTTGCAACTGAATTATCACAGAGGTATAGCAGCGGTACAGGATAAAATGCAATATTAAAATGAACATTTATAAGGTAACAGTTGAAATGCCACCCACCTCACTTCCTTTGCGGGAGTCGGTGGCTCCCAGAGAAGGACCTTTGAAGAAGACCTCAGGGTCTGGGTAGGTCCATATGGCATGAGGCACTCCTTCAGACAACCTGAGCCCAAGCCATTTAGGCCTTTGAATGTTAATACTAACACTTGCAGCTGCACTGGAAGAAGACTGATGTAATATGTACTCATGAGCTGATCCCCATTAACAGTCTTGCTGCCCTGTTTTGGACCAGCTGAAGTCTCTGGACCGTTTTCAAAGGCAGCCCCAAGTACAGCGCATTGCAGTAATCCAAATGAGGTGACCAGAGCATGGATAACTGTAGCCAGGCTCTCTCTGTCCAGGCAGGGTTGTAGTTGGTATATCAGGGGAAGCTGATAAAAGATGCTTTGTGTCACTGAGCCGCAAGTGACAGCTCTGGGTCCAGGAGTGCCCCCAAACTATGGATCTTGCCCTGTACAGGGAGTGCAACCCCATCCAGATCAAGCTGAATATCACCCAACGGCTGATGTTTACATTAAAAGAGAATGGAACAAATATCTTTCTATTCCTACGTGCAAGATTTGATTGTGAAGTGAGAGAACGTTTTGGATGCCATGTGAAACGCATTAAATTTGACCCATAACAATTTCTGTAAATCCAAGCCACCCATTCGAACAGCAGATGGTGGCTTTGTTGACTCCAATATTTTTCCACCCAAGGTGGGTGGCGTGCCTGAATGTTGATGGTCCTTCTGACTCAGAAGCATAGCAGAACTTCTTGGTTTTGGTGGCGTATGCCCCTTTCCTCTGACTGTCCCTGGTTTTCTCTCCTCCTCAACAGGAACCCAAAGCTCACTTGAATGCTACCCCTACATGGAGCTGAGCTGAGGACAACTTGTTGCAGTCTATCCCTTAATCTTGCTATTCGACACCTGAAAACAAAGAGCAGATACAGTTCATACTCCTTTGTGAACCTGCGACACTCATTTGCATTGCAAAAATGTATTTTTTCTTTTTCAATTTGCTGGAAAACCAGTGCCCGCTCAGTCGATGATGCGCATGCGAATGACAGTGATATCTCCAATATCAAAAAAAGGCAATCAAACATCATGACTATTAACTATCAAGCCCACATTGATGCTGTTTTCCTGTGCTGATTTAGATGCTAGCAGCGAGAAGGAAAATGCAGTATCTGAAATGTGTCAGATACTCTATCAGTTGATTCATTTGGCATGATCCTCCTAGAATGTGCTGAACGGATTTTTAGATTGTCACAGAAGCTTCAAGACAGAATCAGAACTACTTCCCCCCAGAGATTCTAGAACGTTCTTTGTTGTTTCCTGGTGCAGTTGTGAAAATGTAGTGGTAGCCTTCAAAACACATGGCGGGGAGACATGGTTTAGGGCCGATCCTGCAGGCAGAGCTGGTTCCAGCTTTGAGGGGCCAGCCTGGACGACATGTCCTTTGGAGGCCTCCTCCTCTAGGGATAGGCCTGAGTGGTGGTGGTGGTGGAAGCAGCAGCTGGCAGAAATAGAACTCTGAGCAACACTGAGCAGCTGGGTCTAGCTGCCATCTTGATTTCCCACAAGGCCTCTGGCTCACATTACAGAAGAGCATTATGGTAAGTTAAAAGAACATGTAGCTCTGCATGCATGGTGCTGTTTAGAGCTCTTGATGGGCCAACTATTTAAAGTGGTGGCCCAGCCAAGGCCAAGAATCAGTGGGAGGTCTTGCTAGTGTTTTGGGGCCCTGACCACCGGCGAGGAACAGCAGGCAAGGAGACTGCCTGCAGCAGTCAAGTCGATGACCAGAAAAGCGGAGTGGGTCATTCCTATGCTTGTGCTCAAAGTCTACTTTTCTTTCCAGCCGTGAGACTCAAGTAACATCTGGGGGTTTTGTAATGCAGAAGACAAGTGTATCCTAGCTGTTCATCCTTTGGAGGGAAGAGTGGGGGAACCCGGCCTGCTCCGAGCCCCTGTAGCTTCAACTAAGACTCTTGAGGATCACACTGAATTATACCGCATCGCAATCTGCAAGCAGCATCACCACGAACTGTACGAGGCCCTGCCCATAAACTGGGTTGCGCATCTAATTGCATTGCATTGCCTGCATCTAACTGAGATGACAAGTGAATGTGCAAGTTGCGGGGCTTCTGGAGAAAGGAATGAAGACCCCTGTTAAGGAAGCATCGCTGCACCTCTGTTTTCCCAAACTGCCGAGAACAGAGGTAATTCAAGCCAGTAAGTGGTAGAGAACAGTGCAATGTGCCACTGGGAAAGCTGAGCCATTTATCATGAGATACTTACTGCTGTTAAATGACATGAGACAGGCACATTCGGAGTGATATAAAAAGCTTTAAAAGAGGCAAAACGGAGGTGAGGGAATCATTCATCTACTGAAGCCTTCTATCAGGTGGTAAAGGGGGAGCTTTACACCTAAGCACACAGAAGGGTTTCCTTTGCTTTTTCAGGAGCCCCATGGAATAAGTTTTCCACGAGGATGTCAACTTATGGAATGCTTCTATAAATAGCATGCGTTTATTAAAAGCTACAAAACTCCCTGCTTCCAGAAAGAGCTGAACGAATCGCAAGTTTCTCTGAGTTTCTCATTTCTCTCATCCTATGGTGTGTCCTCTCCCATCTCCACATCGGTTGGTGTAAAAATAGTCTGCACAACAATTAGTGTGGCATTTTGTGCATTTTCTTCCTAACACACGCCTTTTGTATGCATTTTTGCACATGCTTTGCAAGCAGTTTCTCCTTATAGAATAGTCTTTCCAAAGATGTTTTCCTCCCAGTAATATATATGGTTTTTCGGGACTTGCATTTCTCTAAAATATTCATTTTTTTTGTCTGGAGACTTTGCACTGCAAAACTCTGAGGAGTGCCAATAGTTATGAAAGAACAGCTGCAGCCTGGCATGCACATTTGGCGAGTTGATATCACATTGTTACCTGAACAAAATTCTTTCCTGTCCTCACTTACAGGTCACAGTGGAGAGAGACAAGACACTGGACCTCTGATCTGATTCAGCAAGTTTCCTGATATGGTGCAGTCCTCTGAGAATGGATTTCAGATGCCTTAACTAGGAGGTTTTCTTGAAAGCATTGTTTTCAACATGTTCACTCCCCCCACCCCCCGCCATCTGGAAGATGGTTTTATCTCAGCAATGCTTCAGAACAGGCAGCCACATACATCCAATAACAACAAGCACAAACATGAGGTCCAGTGGTAAAACAGAATGATGCTACATCAGGTCACAGGTTTACCTTGGAATTAGCCCCGATTTAGCTATGGTTTATTATTAACATTTATATACAGCCTTATCTGCTAAAAAGCTGTCAACTATCAAGGCAGTGTTCAAAAACTTAAAACAATACGTTCAATTATTGCACCCCAATGATGAGGACAAGGTGCTTGGCTCAGTTTGTCTTACCACCTGCTTACTGGATCCTTGCCCATTTTGGTTCATTAAAAGATCTATAGAGAGAGTTTGTGCTTGGGTCCAGGATGCTGTTAACATCTCGTTAAGAGAGGGTGTAGTTCCAGCCTCCTTAAATTTTATATGAATTTATTGATGGTTTTAGCAGGTTTAGCAGATCAGCAGGTTTACTATACCTGCTAATATTTAAATGATCTATATAATAGTCTAAATTTGGATATTTTTGTATTTTATTGGTTTTAATTGTTCATTACCCAGAGAGTCCTATTTAGGACTATTGGTGCAGTTTATAAATTTAATAATAAACAAATAAATCTTGCAAAATAATAAAATCAAGAACATTAAAAACACAAGAAATATTAGAATGGCTCTGGTCCAGCCATTTTTATGCCTTGCATGTTGCTCCAGAAAATAAACATTTCATCCCTTATGTAGCAGCTCCTATTCTCCCCACTGCCTTTGTATCACCCCTGCCACTTCTGTTACCAAGTTTAAGGTTCAGTCCGCTCCAGAATATTCACATCAGAGCTGCTTCATAAACTTTGGAGAACCAAGAGGCACCACCTTCTTGGACCCTACCACTTCAAACGCCTATGGGGGAGGTAGTGATACATGTGTGGATGTTTCCCTCATGTAAAGCCAAACACATCTCCCCCTCCTTTTACACAGAAAGCTAGCCCAGTGGAGGGAACGATGGGCCAGAACAGTTTGCCTTGATATGTCTGGATTTGATACACAGGGAATTTCTGAAGTGGGAAGTGGCCGACCATGAGATGTGTCCACCTCAATCTGAAGTGGTACAGGCCTTCCCGGACTGTCTACTTTCCCTGTTGAAGGTGAAGACAATACTGGAGCAGCATATTTCAGGCTTCTTGAAGCAGGGACGAGATGGATGGGAGTGAGGGGGAACAGAGTGGTTTCACCCAGATGGCATGATACTGTCCAGGGATTTCGGATTACAAGTCATCAGGCCCAGCCGCCATGACCAGTGGTCAGGAATTGAGTAAGTTGCCATCCAGAACATCTGGAGGATAGCAAGTTGCCTGCCCCTGGTCTAAACAGAGACAAGAAAGTCTAGAAAATGCTGCATACACATAATAAATGTCTACTTGGTGTGGTGGTCATCCAATCTATTTTTCCGCGCAGCTAGACTGATTTTCGGGCCATAAAATATGTCCAATAATTTCCTCAACTCATCACCAGCTGTCATGTAAGGGCCCTTCATGTTTGGCTGGAACTAGATGTTATAACAAAAGCAGAATCGCCATCAAATGGCAGCCCTGTGGCTCATTTCCTTTCCCTAGTGAATGAGCGGGGCAGCTTTTTTCAGTTCAAGGGGCGAACTACAGTCTGGGAAAGATATCGGGGATTGCCTTCCATCTGTGGGTAGGACCGAAGGCAATGTGGGCTTCGCCAAAGTGGGCAGGCTCCCAGTGCGAATCTTGCTGAAGTTAGGCATTACACTCAGGAGTAAGCTCAACCAGCCACCGAGAAGTCTGCTCAGAAGTAACAATAAGCATCCTGTGTACTCAGAAATAAGCATCAGAAGCCTCTGCAAACCTCAGAAGCAAGCAGGGCTGAGCGGTATTCCACAAAAACAATTTTCACCAGCAGTGCAATCCCTGACTCGCTGGCGTGTCACATGGTGCTGAGGTTGTGATGATCCTCCCCAGAATCCATCCCTCTTCTGGTCAGTGGATGCTCCAGAAGCATCCATGGACTTCCTCCCAGCTCGGCTCACTTCCTGAGTGAGGGCCGGGCAGGAGAGGAAGTGAGCCGAGCTGGGAGGAAGTCCATGGATGCTTCTGGAGCTCTGCTTGTACAACCACCAACCTTCTTCTAGCAGATGCAGCACAAACCGAGGCTGCAAGTCCTGCCTGCACAAGAGGGACACAGCTTGTGCAGCATTTGTGTGATGCTGTTCGCTTCCTGGCAGATGCTTGCACGAATGCTTGGCTTACTCACCAGGAACTCAGGCTCACGGCTGTGAGAGAGCAGGCCAGAGTCCAGGGAGCCAAGTCCATCCCCAAACGGCTTCCTGAAACATCCCTACATGATGCTTACCCCAGACCACCCTCCTTGCATTATGTTTGCCATTATACCCAGAATTCTTCAGACTGGCTCTGTTGTGACTGTATTTGCTTGTAGTTCTCCCCAGTGGTACTTAGTTCAGTGTGCGCTAAACTTGTGGTACTGCTCTGCGGGTAGGAATAGAGTCTGCAGGGAACTGGTGGACTGGGGAGGAGGAGGCACTACAAGTTCCTCTACAGCTACTGGTATACAGAGGCATGAGGCAGTCTGGATACTGGAGGAATGAGATAGTCTTCAGGACTGGTAGCCACCAATAAAAATTGCTTATGCATTGTGCAGAAATGTAGTTTTATTGGCCTGTTGATGATCTTCTACTGTTCAGTTGGCCCTAAGTTCTAGTATTAGAAGAGTAGAACAAAAGCTTTCACTATGCTCAGGGGTGTAATGCCAAATCTGGGCTTGCAAGTGCTCATCCCATATTCATAGGGGAGCCCAGAAATGCAGGAATAGCTCTATATCAGTTTCTCTGCACGACAAAGAACATAGCACAATACCTAAATGATCAGAATCACGGAACAGTGAGCTGCCAAAGGGCATTGTAGGATTAGCATGTTGGACACTGGCTGGAAAGCCCTGAGATTTCATGAGAAAGTGAAAGTGAAAGAAGTACCTTACATTATAACAAGTCAACTCATGACTGCATTGTTGCTTGGGGATCCCATTCCCCTGCCGCCCAACTAATGTGAGCACTGCAAGGAAGCTCAGAGGCAATAAGAAAATCTGGGTGGTAGTAGTGACAAAATTATTCCTGCTACTCAAAAAGCCTCAGTCCTTCAACCCTGGAAGTCCTGGTCTGCTCCACCAGTGACCCTGACCTTTTGGCTCAGAAGACATCAACTTCTTCTGTACCATCTTGTTTCCGACTGACTAGGTACATTGAGCTAGCTCATCAAGTCATCTTTGCAAAGCTGGAGAGGCATGGGCCTGCAGCTGGATGGGTGACCGCAGTGAAGGGTGGGTGAAGCAGGGGAAGGGGCTGGACTTGATGGGCTCTGTAGGGCCTTTCCAATTCTGCTTCACCTCACCTCACCTCACCTCACCTCTGTCCTGTCCTGTTCTGGTGCTCCCAAAGGTTCTGGTTTTACAGGTGGTCAAATGTGGGCTATCAAGAGCTTAACAAGAGATGCTGTTTCCACGGGCAAATCATCCCACAAAGGATGTTCCCTGCAGAGAAGCCTCTTTCCAGCAGCAACCAGAAATTCTGGGCATATCAATTAAACACCCTTCCATTTTAAGTGGTACTAGAAAGTGAAATGGAACAGCAGAATGGGAAGGCATCTTAAAAGCAAGAGAGAGAAGAAAAAAACAGGTGCAATTACACTCCTTTTTTATTTCAGCCTCTTCCATTTTAATGCCTTTTATGGGCAGACAAGTATGCAGAGTAGATGGGTTCCAGAATGGGGTGGGATCTAATTCATTCATTATGCCAGAACAGGAGAAATAATAGACTTTACAGGCACCAGCTGTCAGCAATTGCTCTTTCTGAGACTCTTCTAGACAGCCCTGTAAGATATGGAACATGCTTGCTTGGTTCAAGGGGATGGCGCCGAACAGGAGCAGAATGAAAGCAGTGGGGATGGGACAAGGAATATCCTATTCACCTTCCAGAATCAGACTAAGAGGAAACACTACTCGCTTAATAGCCCCCAGCTCCCTCTTCTCTTCTTATTAATGCATTCATTAATTTTAAAAGCATTCCTTTTTTCTCTACTAGCAGGAGCAGGAAGAGTTCAGGCTTATATGATATTTTTCTCCACCTCCTCTAAAAGTAAAACTATGAGATTCAGGAATAGGAGCCAGATGCACAAACAGAGCCTGATCCAATAATTAGATGACAAAAGCCTGCTGTCAAAATTGGATCAAACTTCATGTTACTTTGAAAATATAGTTAGCAGTCTCCTCCTCTCCTCTCCTCTCCTCCTCTCCTCTCCTCTCCTCTCCTCTCCTCTCCTCTCCTCTCCTCTCCTCTCCTCTCCTCTCTGTCACTGCAGGGTTTCTTCCAATGTGCAACTGGCCAGATTTTGTGCAGTTGTGAAAAGAAATACTATTCAGTTCATACTAAGTCTTGGGAACATGAAGGTTCATCTCCTTTTTTTCCATTAGAAAAATTCTGGGTGGTGCTCATAAACTGGTGCACAGAAGGTCTCGTGCAGTTGAAAACCATGCTTAGAATAAACCTTAAGTGTAGGAGACCCAGTCCCAAAGCCCTGCTGTGGCTCTGATCTGCTCAAGGTGCCATCCCCAAACCTGCCACTTGCCTGGCCAAAAAGTGATCCACAGGGATCACTCCAGATTGCCCCTTCTCACACTGGATTGGTGCCCCTGCCCTTACTTTAGAGTAAAGGAGAAGAGGAAATATATTGGTGCTATGGAGCTATGAAATGACTCAAAGTGAAAGTGAAAGGAGAAAGCTCAAAAGCAGAACTGCAGCTGAACATTCAGAAGACAAGAATCGTGACCCAACTTCCATGCCAACAATGAAGACGCTGAAATTGTGAAAGATATTGCATGCCTTGGCTCAGTCACCAATCCGAAGGGAGACGGCAGCCAAGACGTTCAAGGAAGAGGGAGATGTGGAAAGGAAGCAGTGAAGGAACTGGAAAAGATCACCCAGTGTAAGGACATTTGCCCGGAGGCCAAGATTAAGGACTTCCACACTATTGTTCTCCTGGTCCCGTCCAAACACACACATGCTTTGATGCATGCATTTCAAATGCAGACATTTTGCAAAAGTGTTTTCCTCCCTAGTGCCCCCCACATGAATCACAGCACAAGCTCAGAAATGGGTGGGGTTTGAATTGCATAATTGCAATTGCATTATGGCCAGTCCTGGGTGGTGTGGACTGAATAAACCCTGCCCAAAAAGATAAGCTGAAAGAGACTTCTCATGTATCCCTATTCTAAATATGGCTGCACCATGGATTTATACAATAGCATTACAACAGCTTTCTTTTCCACCCCTCTCCTAAGTAAAGTAATTCTAGTATAGCATTTAGTTTTTCCGCAGCATAGCAATTTAAAGTAGTTAAATGAAAGAGAGAGAGAAGGAAGGGGGCATCATATTCCCCTTCCACCCCCTGTTCCTCCAGATTCAAGTTCTAGATTCAGTCCTTTGGAGATGAGCTTCTGTGGCTAGTGAAAACACATGAGAGTTCAGATGTAAGCTTCCAGATGAATCTCCAATTGAAAATGGAGATACCATAATAGTGAAGACCCGAGCCCTCCAAGCCTTTCTCAATAAACTCTTCTGCAGCTCACTGGCATATGATCAGAGAGTCTTGCTATGCAAGAGTAGTATTTGGAAAACCTTGAAGAGAAAACAATCCACATCTTTTACATGCAGGTACAGTTGTGTGTACGTTGCACTTAAAACATAAAGAATTCAAGATTCTCTGCCAAGCAAAGCTAAATTCCTTGAATACATCAATGCAACAAATCGAAGAAAAGCCCCTGATTTCTCTCATTTTGCATAATTTATTCTGCTTCTGCTTGTCAAAGGGTAGGGCAAAGAGTTCAAGTAAGAACCAAAACAATACTCTCTGACCATTGGGATCCTTCTGTGCTTTGCTCTGGATTTTCATCAGGTTTTGCACACACAACTTGAAGCATATCTTTGCATCCATAATGGCTAGAAACTTGCCTTAGAACACAGTTAGGCAACTCACAACCTCACTGTCTGTGCAGTTCATCAGGTTTCCACTTTACTCCGTAGCTCCTCTGGCCAATTATCAGCAGAACAGTGGGGGAAATTATGTTGTTCTGATGCTTCTATTAGCAGTGCCAGGACAATAATCTTGATCAGAGTGGTTGGGGTGTGTGTGTGTGTGTGCATGCACACACTTCAAGATGACCTCTTTTCCTTTGCTGCTAGAAACCTTTCTCAGGGGTCATGGGGATCCCTACAGGCTGAGATTTTGGTGGGTTTGGACAGAGATGCAATGCATCCAGGCCGCATAGGGCAGGAGTGCCAGGACTTTCTGATGAGCGTGTCATCTGCTACCCATCCGGCTCCCCCGTTGTCTTTGAGTTTAGCTGCTGTACTGGATATAATTGCAGGTTCTGGTGGGAGATCAATTTCCCAAGCAGTGACATGTTGCAATGTACCTGGGGCAAATTGGACCTGTGAACATTGCAAAAGAGCTGCTTCTGGTGGAGAGGAAAATGGCTGTAATTGGTGTGTTGTTTGTTTCTCCTTGGTTCCAGGGGGGGAAAAAAAAACTGCAGATAGAGCCAACATAGACACATATATGGATTAACACCTTGAATGCTTTGGCTCAGTCATTCATTCGAAGGTAGACTGCAGCCAAGAAATTAGAAGACAGCAATGAAAGAATTAGAAAAGAAAATCAAGTGTAGAGATGTTTCACTGGAAATCAAAGTCGAAGTCAGCCACAGTGTTGTGTTCCAGATCACGATGTAAGGGTATGAAAGCAGGGGTGTGAAGACAGGAAAACTGATGCATTCGAAGTGTGGTGCTGGAGGAGAGCTTTGCAAATACCCTGAAAGAAAGATGAACAAGTAGGTCCTAGATGAAATCAAGCCAGAGCTTTCCCTGGAAGCAAAAATGGCAAAACTGAGGCTGTCACACTTCCGCCTTCAAGATTTCATGGAGAAGACAGTCGTTGATTGGGAAAGAGTCTCCCTACTCCTGCTATAGCTGAAAACGTTTGAGAACATACCATCTCTCTTTAGCCAAAGAAGAAGGGGTTATTTATTCTTTCCATTAGTGGTGGAGCACTTTGCTCCATCGTCTTCTGTGGTGGAAGAACCCTGAAAGCAAGATTTGTACAAATGGAGTCTGGCATCATTCCTAGAGAATTCTGTAGGACAGCTTAATCTTTCTTGAAAATGGGCACAATTTTCCTAGACTGTTCCTTGGGCTGCAGCCTTCTGCAAAGACACAGACACACATGTGTGCACATGCACATCCACATGAGTTTGGTTCTGTGGACACTCCCAAATACCTCCCCTTTCTAGCTGCCTCTCCTGTTGTGTGTCCAATGAAGAACAGCACCAAGAACAACAATGAATGGTTGCCGTTTGCACCATCAGCACATTGTTATGCAATCCAGATGAGAGCGCAAGTGTGAAGTTATGGGAAAAATTCCATTGCAACCACCCTCTGAAAGCCTGTAGAAGGTGAAAACAGCATCTGGTTTGTGGATAGTCCAACATGTGGTTGTAATTGCATAATTAAGGAGGGGAGAAGTTTTTCTCACACGCTCTTCCTGGCTTCTGGCTTGCTTGTCTTGTCCTACTTATCACCAGCGATGATGAAGTGTGGTCCTGCAGCAAGCACATTCTCACCCCATAACAGGAGGGTGCCTGTTCCAGGAGCTGGGTAGCCTGGAAGAGGGGCTTGTAGCCCTGTGTGAGGGTTGGGACACTGGGAGACTCTGTGGGTGGGCATGGATGCATGTTGTGCCAGAAGCTGTCCTCTGGTTTCCTAAAAGTTTCCTTCTACCATGAAAGAAGCTTCCACATTTCTGCCTCATTCTCAGGATACTTTGGAATCTCTTTGGGTGGCTTTTTGGAACTCATCTGATCCGTGGAAAGGTGTTGAGGATGCTGTGCTTTTCTATTACCCACCACTTTATTCCTTAGCAGTCTCCCTGGATGGATTTTTAAAAAGACATTTAATTGTTTAGCGGAAAATTAGATAATCCTTGTTCTCACAAAACGGTGCAAGGCATGAAGGTGGGATGTTCCAACTCCATAAAAGGCACACATGACTGAATGTTTATTTACTTCTATATCTCCATGCACTGAGAAAGTTAGTATGTCAGGATGAAGGGTTCTAATTTAGCTCCCTCCATGATATACTGCTTTTCCATGTGCAAGGAACTTTGTGAAATGAAGGAACACCCATCTCCATGCATTTCTCCTCTGTAACCTGACATGAGGTAGTGCAGAAATGGGTTTTCCACTTCCTTTGCAGCTTGTGAGAACTACGGCTAAGTGTGAGAATTGGAAAGAACAGGGGAAGTATTCCCAAAGAGACTTAGCTTGAATATCACCCACTCCATGAGCCAATCCTGAGCAATCTGAGTAAATGTTCGAGATCATATTTATGAAATGGGTGACCTATGTGAATTGGTGTCATATGTTCCCCCTTTTAACAGACTGTATGTTATCATTCTCAATGAAATACGACAATAGGGAGCTCTGTTTCCCTCGTTAGTCATTTCCAGCTGCTATGAAAATAATATGTTTGGTATAATTCATTTGAGATCTGATGGGTTTAAGGCTCCTCTGACGAGATATAATCAGCTCATTATGGAGGAACAGAAGCCGTCCTTGTTGCGGATAAATTGCTCAGAGTTGTGATTAAATTTCTGTTATGTTCGGCAAAGCAGGGTTAGCTGGGCTTCCAGCACACAGAGATGTTTCACCATGGCTAGACTTAGCCTGCCATGATCAATGTGAAATGAATTCACTTTGTGTTCTGGAGTCCATGTGGAAATGGGTGTGGTTATGGCTGCTGGACAATTTGATGGAAGTTCACCATCCTAAACCAACAAATTAAGTGCCCTTCTTTACTCCTACTTTCCATATTTATTCTCCTGGTTTTAAATGAAAAAGCACAACACACTATTCCTTCCTCTGGGGTGGATACTTGGCTGGCAGTTGGGTTGATTGAATTTTTATCTGTGATTTACTCAATTTTGTATGCAGATGACATCAAGGCAGTTGAAATGTTGGCATTGTTGCTGAATTTCTGAAGTATCCATGCATTTGAAGCAGAAGAGCTTGGGTCTAGTTTCCTGAATTATAAGAGACAGGAAGTCTTCTTTGTTTCATCTTCTTGAGTTCTCACTGAAGACATCCAGTGGCCTTTTGATATGAAACAACATTCTGCACTAACAGGGAAGGTGGGGTAGCTTCTCCCCTCCTCATTATGGTTGATTCACTTCACTATTAGATTATTAAGGATGGCTAGTGGAATTGATTTAATTGAATATATGTTAGGATGCACGTATTGTGTTGTTTTCATTCATTCATTCATTCCATTTCTATACCACCCCATAGCCTAAACTCTCTGGGCAGTTTACAAAAATCCATAAAAACAGACAACAAAAACACAGTAAGAATCATGCAATCAGAAGATGCTTACAAGCTTAAAACAGCTTAAAAATATGAGAGCAAAGAGAGAGACTGTAGAAGCAGCAGGGATGGGTAATCCCCACCAGGCCCCTGCGTGGCCAAGCAGATCTTGAAATGCATTGGAAAAGAGAACCATCTTAACCTGGTGCACAAAAGATGACAGATTCAGCACCAGCCAGACTGCAGTGGGAGTTTGTTCCACAGAGTGGGGGCCACCACTGAGCAAGCCCTGATCCTTGCTGCCATTCTCTGTGCTTTCCTCAGAGTTGGCACTTGGAAGAAGGCCCCAGAAGTTGCTGATGTTTGCTGACTGTGCTCAAATTCTTTGTTGAATTTTGTTAGCTGTTTGACGTTTTTGTAAGTGCCTTTGAGCATGATACATTATGGGAAAGTAATATAAAATAGACTAAGGGCAGGATCTGAGGGCTCCTGATTAGGCATGTGGAGGAATCCCTACTGAGAGGAATCCACTGAGATCCAGTGTGGTATAGTGGGTAAGAGTGCAGGATTGGGACCCAGGAGATCTGGGTTTGAGTCCCCACTCAGCCATGGAGCTCACGGGGTGACTGTGGACCAGTCACAGGCTCTCAGCTCAAACTACCTCGCAGGCTTGTTGTGTGAGGATCAACGTGAGAGGAAGAGGAGAATGATGTAAGCTGCCTTGAGTACCTTGGAAGGGAAAAAGGTGGGACATAAATATGACAAAGAACCAAACAGATAAATATTCGGGCTGGGAACTGGGGCTGCTTTCTTGTGACCCTGAGTCCAAGTTCCTGGGCAGCATGGCCACATTTGTGGGGCCCTCCCCAGGAATTGAACCCCATGTGCTGCACAAGCAGCGCCCCTCTTCCAAGCCGCCTGCAGCAGCCTTTGTTTCTGGTGAGGAAGAAGGCTGCTGGTTGCACAGCTTCTTTCTGTGAGCATCCATGGACTTCTCCCCATGCAGCTTGCTTTGCAAATGGCAGAGGCCCTCGAACCTTGGGGTACCACTTCTGATGGCCGAGCCCCTGCCTTGCAGCTGACACGGAAACAGCAGCTTTGGCTGCCTCTCTAAGAGAGGGAATGTGCTTGGAGAGGGGGAATAGGGGTGTGCTGGGGGCCACAGGAACTGTCTGCCTATGCTGATTCTTAGGGCCTGCTGGCCTCCTTCCCTCCCCTTCCTCAATGCTTCATAAAAGGTAAAAAAAGGTAAAGGTTTCCCCTTGACGTTACGTCCAGTCATGCCTGACTCTAGGGGGCGGTGCTCATCTCTGTTTCCTAGCCGAGGGAGCCAGCGTTTGTCCTCAGACAGTCTCCGAGGTCATGTGGCCGGCATGACTAAACACTGAGGTGCATGGAACGCTGTTACCTGCCCACCGAAGTGGTACCTTTCTATCTACTTGCATTTGCATGCTTTCGAACTGCAAGGTTGGCAGGAGCTGGGACAGATAGGGACAGCCAAAAATGTCCATCTAGAGAAAATACGTGGCTTGAGGTCCAGCAGTCGGGGACACCGCCACCAGTACACCTCATTTCCTGCAAGGATGTACATAAGCACCCCAAAAGTGCAACCCAGTGCATGCCCCTGCCTGGGGCATGCTGGGAGCTGAATGTCACAAGCCTCTTGTTCTGTCTAAACTTACACACAATCGCATGCTAAGGCTGTGATCCTACACCCACCTATGTTGGAGGAAGCCCACTAAACCCACCGGGATGTAGCTCCGAGAGACCCAAGTAGGACTGCAGTGTAATCAAGATGGAAACGGGAGAGGTGACATCAGTCCTCCTAGCTTGCTCTCCCCATGCCCTTTGCAATCGCCAAGATGCCGGCAGGAGAGCAGAGGCCGGCCCCGTTGGCTATGCCTGCAGCCTTCCATGAGTTGGGAAGGGAAAGTCAGCAGCAGAATGCTTGTGGTGCCGGCGCACAGCTCCTGGCTTGGTGTGGACCCCTGGGAGATCAGCGCTGCAGGAGCCAGAGCACACCTGAAGTCCAGAGCACACCTGCAGGAGCCAGAGCACACATGGTGGGGCTGGAACTCTCTTTTGTTTTTCCTTCGTGGGACTGCAGGTGGTCTTGATCTAGACTGGGAGCAGTGCCCTCAGGGAGGGGACAATTAACCCTGCATTTCCTCCAAAGCCCACACCCTTAGAGGTAGGCATGGAGGAGGAGGAAGAGGAGGAGGAGGAGGAGGAGGAGGGAGGCTCTTTTTCCTTCAAGGCTGGCCTAGGTTTTATTTATTTATTTATTTAAAACATTTCTATGACACCCCCATCGCAACAAAGCCTCGGGGTGGCTCACAACAGACATAAAAACAATCAATAATTTAAAAACTGGTACCATCTCGGCTAAATATTAAAATCTATAAATACAATAATAATAAATTAACAGTTAAAATAACTTTTAAATAAAAAGGTCTTTGCCTGGCACCGAAAAGCAAATACTGACGGCGCCAGACAGACCTCTCTGGGGAACGCATTCCATAGGTTGGGTGCCACTGCAGAAAAGGCCCTCCTCCGGGTACTCACCCTCCTAATAACCTTCATGGAGGCTTCCCGGAGAACGGCATCTGCTGCCGATTGTAGGGGGTGGGCGGGCATATATGGATGCAGACGTTCCTTTAGATTTTGGACAGGACGGTGCCCACTTACCCATTCTGCCTACCGAGACTGCATCTTCCACTCTGCCTCAGGGCAGAGCGCATTTGGTATTCCAACACTCTGTGGTTGCTTTGCACCTGCGTTTGCTTTACCATCAAGGAAAGTGAGCCACCCATGCAGGTGGAGCTCTGCCCTGCCTCCCTCCCTCGCTCCCTCCCATTCTCAGGTGTGGCAGGGAATGCTCTCCCGTCCCCCGTGCTCAGGTCACATTTGACTGGCCGTCCAAACTGCTTCCGTACACTGAAACAGGGTGGCCATCCTCATGGCCCTTCTGTCTAGCAGAAAAAATAGCTCGGGCTCACCCTGTCTGCGTCTTCTCCGCAGGCCTCTCCTGCCCGGCAGCTGCTTCATCCTTCCTAAGGACAGGCCCAAAGCCACTGAAGTGGTAAAAAGCAGTTTGGTTCTGATTTGGGCTTCCGTTCCCTTCCATACCCCTTTGCCATTTCCAGTGCCCCTCCTCTCCCTCTCCCTCTCCCTCTGTGTGTGTGTGTGTGTGGGGGGGGGTGTTCTGCAGTCTGTGGAGTAGATATCAGTGGGAAGAGGCAAGGCAAGACTGCTGTTTTCGGCATCAGCTGTGTGTCTCCCATCCATGTTCCGTACTGGGCCCGTGCAAAAGGGAAAAAGTGATTTGGTACTGTGACAATCAGCAGAAGACTTCAAATCTCAGTCAGGAAATGCTGGGAATGATGACACAGAGCCGTCTGCATTGAAAATGCAGCCGGCCGATTAGACTTGCTGAACTGTAACAGTCTGTCTCAGCGTTGTTTGCAGCAAAAGCATCTGCCTGGTGCAAGCCTTTTTTTTTTTTTTTGGTGTGGTTACCATGGGGATAGAAGCAGTAGATTTCAGTAGCCAATCAGAGTGGCTTCACCTGAAAGCATGATAGGAGAGGATGTTTGCTGAGCTCCTTGATTTGAGCTATCAGAAACATTAATCTATTTATCTGGCAAAGGCTCAAAAGGTGGCAGGGAGGGAAGACTAAGTACTTCTGAAGAAAAAACAAAACAAAAACCCACTTGATAGCACCATTTAGAAGACAGAATTTAAACAAGACTGCACATTTTTAAAACTGACTGATGCTTTTACAGTGCCTGTGCTGTAGTTCTCTGTTACAAGCCCAGATCACAAATGAAGGGAAGCAAGCCTAATACATCGGGATTGATCTTTTTAACCACGCTGAAATAAAATCCATTGTATGGACAGTTTGCTGTCAATATCAGAGCCATTGTCTCCTGCAGGCAATAAAGAGATAGCTACCGATCAGCTCATGGAACAATGCAATCCTTTATACAATCCTAAGGTGCTCACTGAACAATATCCCAACTATGTTCAGGCACAATGGATTATGAATAATTTGGTACTTGACATTGCAACAGAAAAACAAAGCAAACTCAGCAATGGATTCTTTCCTTTCGGTACGGCAATATTTGTTGTTCTTAAATAAGGATTCAAGAATGATCATTGCCAAGGGCCAGGGCAAAGACATGGGCTGCAACAGGCAAGACTAGAGGCTTCAGGACCAGGGCAACAGAACTTGACTCCAAGTTCTTGGACCCCAAGGTCCAAAAGGAAGGTTCAGCAGCAAGCCCAAGTTGTAGTCACACAGCAGGCCAAGGTCAGCAAGCAGAAGTAAGTTTCAGGGCAGGACAAGGATGTGCTCATGGACAAGCCAAGGGTGGAGAACAGGGAGAAAGCAGAGGTGCAGGATAACAGGGCAGGATACACGGCAAGGGTCAGGCAAGATGCAGGAGGTGAGCTACACCACTGTCAGCAAGAAGACCCACGTTGCTGAGGTGGAGCAGAAAGGCAGGCTGCAAACAGGTCAGGCAAGATGCAGGCGCATCAGGGACCAACAAGAGCTGTGTGGCTGAGGCCTGGCAATCTTGGACTGGCACGTGGATTTGAATGACTGAGCTGTGGAGAGCTCAGCTGGAGGGCGTTAACAACTGGTGTGAGTCCTGGATCCAGGTTTTGGGAGCAGGAGTCTTGGGTAGGTTGCCCCAAGTGGGCACTTAACTTTGATGGATCCACATGTACCCACTGTCTCCTTCTGGACCCAATCTGTGCACCTGCCCAGACAGAAAAGGCAAGACACATCAATGATGCTGCTCCGTTTTCTTACCCTGATCATGGCTTTGATGCTTGGAGAGGGCAGTTGAACAGGTAGTGACAGCAAGGAGAAGGAGGAGAAGGAAGGCCAGGAGTCTCCAAGGGTTGGCTTTGGGCCCCATAAGAGATGTGGGTCTTGGCACATGCCCAGCCTTAGAATCATAGAATAGTAGAGTTGGAAGAGACCATGAAGGCCATCGGGTCCAAGCCCCTGCTGTTGCAGGACACCATGTTACGCCATGCCATGCTGGACATGGCCTGCATATCTATTTCCGTGATGGAAGGAGCAGCATTCCTGATGAAGACCAGACTACATGATCTGGCTAGGTTTAGGAATCCATGTTTTTGGAAGGAGAGGACTCCTTTACCAGTGCAGTTCCTCCTTCATTGCAGCTGTTACTTTGAACTATTTGGTGTATAGGAACTGTTCATGGAGGTCAACCTGTTTGCAGGATGGTGTTCAGCACCACGGAGAGATCCTGGGTAGCTACCCACTGACACAGGCATCCCCAGCCTTCTCTGATCTTCACTGTATACATAAAGATGTCAGAGTGGAGAGTGCGAATGAAGAGGAGTAGCAGCCATGGTTTCGAAGGCGTGCATGGCTTTTCCCTGTCTGTTATTTCTCCTGTGAATGTCCCTTTCCTTGATTCCTTTCTTGCAGCCACAGGAAATACACGAATTTTGGCTGTGGGAAGTGGGTGGATGGACATTTGGCAGCTGTAGTTTTCTACACCTCCTGACACCATTTCTTGTACAGGGGAATCTAGAAAATTACAAGACCCATGAGCTCAGGCAGTAAATGTTGCTCCTGGATATGAGGTGGTGATACAAGTGACTTAATGTTTCTCGTCTCCAGTATTACCTCCCAGCTTTCCCCACTGTCCAAGGCTATTTTTGCTTGGAAGGGGAAAAACTAGTCGGGTGAGCAAACAAGAAAAATTCTTCCACAGTTCTCCAAATGTTTCTTCTTGGTAGTTTTGCTCTGTTGTTTTCCAGTCTCCTCCATGGTTTGCGTCTCTGTGGGTTTCCATACAGCTCGGAAAGAATCACATTTTTTCTGGAGAACTCTCCTATATGGTTTGGGGGCTGGAACTGGGGGTATGTACATTCTGGAAGAGCTGGGGGAGGCGGTGCATCATTAATGAATATGAAGCTTTGCAAGGAATTTCTCAGAAATCTGAGTTCCACTGCAGGTTGCCAGAATCGCTTGCCTGCTTTTCTTTGCAAGTTAACCCCAATAATACAGCCTATGATTTTGATGTGGCCCAGAGCTTTGACCAAGTGATACTGGTTTTCACCTCAGTCGTAAGGAGGAATGTAGACCTGGACTGACATCATTTGGCCAGCAAATATGCTGTGAATATAAAGGGCATCATAGCCAGAAAGTCTGACTTCACAGAAAGGGCTCTGCGGGCCTCCAATGACACAGCAAGGTTAATTTGGCTGTTCCCAGACAACAGCTCAGAGTTGTTTTTAGAGATGAAAATGCTCAGGCAATGCTGAGTCATGATGAGCACATGCTTTTCTGGTGTCTCTGTGACACAGACAGACGACAGGAGGTTATGGCTCTTTCTGACACACTGAGCAAGCTGCAATATGGATCGGCTGAAACCAGTATGAGGAGCTGAAGCTGAGAGGGTGCCCCGCATGTTGAACCCCAGATTCTGTACTTGTGTGGGGTGATTGCAGCCGTCTGGGGCAATACAAACTTCCCCATCTAGACTGTGAGCACAAACACACAAGAGTCCTGCTGGTTCAAGTCAAGTGTTCATTTGGTTCATCATTCTGTTCACATGGTGGCCAACCAGCTGCCCAGAGGATCCCACAAGCAGGCCACAAGTGCAACTTACTGCCCATGTTCCCCTATCATACATAGAGAAACCAGGGCTAGAAGCCTTCCTTCCCGAATTTTTCCATTTCCCCCTTTAAACCACTAAATTGGTGGCCATTGCTACATCTTGTGGAAGTGAAGTCTATCATTTAACTTCACTTGGTGTGAAGATGGACTTCCATGTTTCTGTTCTGAACTCTCACCATCAGCTCTGTGGGATGATTCTGGATTCGAATATTCTGAGACAGGGACAAATGTCTCACCATCACTTTCTTCAAAGTTGTTGTTGTTCAAAGACAGGCTGGACATGCACATGGTGGACATGTCGTGAGCGGAGCCGGCTGGTGCCAGAGGTCAGACTAGATGGCCCAGGAGACCCCTTCTGACTCACTCTGTTTCTATGTTTCTTTACACTATGCATAATTTGGGAGCATGGGACACAATGCTTTATTTGAGTACCATGACTGAAAAAACTTGAAGAGCACAGATGGGCAAAGTCCACTGCTCAGTTTTGAAAGTGGGGCTGGGAAATGCAACTCTACCCCATCCCTACAATCATAATATGTCTAATTTTGTTTCCAGCCAAACTGGACACAGCTATTCACTGGGGAGTCCAGTCCCACGTAATGTTCCAAATTGGCCCCCAGACCTATTGCCTCCAATCCACTCACACCTTACTTTCCGAGCTTCCATCATCTCTCAGAACTGAGAATGCAGGCAGGGTAGGGATGATGGGAGTTTATGTAAAAGCTGGTGTTGCCCACCCCTGACTAAAAGGAAGAAAAATCCTTTCATTGTTTCAGTGCTCTCACAGCTCTGACCCAGGAAGAGTTTGGAGGAGGCTGTGTGTGTGTGTGTGTGTGTGTGTGTGTGTGTGTGAGAGAGAGAGAGAGAGAGAGAGAGAGAGAGGATGAACTTGACTTCTTTCTCCAGCTTAGATTAAAATTAGAGCCAGACCTTTGACCATAGTTCTCACCTTGTATTTGAGACCAGTATGGCCAGCTGCCAACATCTGTACCTCTGAGCTACAAAATACAACAAAATACAACACTCAGCAGTGTCATTACTGAAAAGGGACTTGTGGCTTTCCTGGCTACCCTTAACCCCTTGCACAGAAATACGCTGCCCATCAAAGAGAACAACACTTGGCTCTGGGGAGAATTCCAGGATTTCTAGGGTTAATATTTCTGAGAAGTTCCCAAATCTTCTCGAACATGTTAGAACCCAGCATGCCCAGTGTGACCAGACAAAGAAGGACGTATCGATCTTGGAGCCTCATTACCAGTCGTACATTGTGAACTTAGCATCCCTGGTCATGCCATTCGTGCAATTATCTAATTTCATTAGGGAAAGCGCCACTTTGCATTAGAGGATATTGGCTCACTTTAAAAAAGCAATGCTGTTTTCCAGCAAAGGGTTAGACATTCATTAATTTCAGAGGAGTTACCTGATCTGTATGCTAGTCACTTTAGAAGTATAACCCTAGGTGTCAATTTCTAGGCTGGCTGATGACCAGAACAACGTACTTTCTTTGAAAAGTTTCAAGTTGTGACACAGAATTCAACCTAATTAATTTAGCCATGCTTTGGGGAAAAAGATAAATAGATTCCCAGCTTGTGTTCCAGAGCCAATGTGGCATGGTGGCTAGACTGGTTGAGTAGCATCTGGGTTAAAATGTTGACGACTTATTTCTCATTCTGTTGCTGACACCTCCTCCTTGAGCAGTCTGTGAACACTCCATGACATCACAGTGAGTCAGCCAATGGTAAGCAGAGGATGCAGGAAGCTCATCATTCTTTTGGTGATGGCATTCCCTGTGATGTCAGCAGCTGTGCAAGGGAGCTCCTAGAAAAAGGCTGTCTTTCTCTTAGAGCAAGTTGGTAACAACCAGATGGCAATAATACTTGGCTTGTTATACGGTACTTCCAGCCATTCAAAGCACATTCTTTCAACAATTTTTAGAAATGACCCTGTAAGGTAGGTTTATAGTTACCCCATAGATGCAAGAAGGAGGGCTGAGGCTTTGAGGAAAGCGACTCACCCTAAGCCACCTGGGGAGCTCTGAAGAAGAGAAGCTCACAGCTTTTAGCCGTTGCAGGTGCCGCCACTACCCTTGCACATATAAGGCTGGTCCTTTACTATCTATGCTTGTTACCAATTGAAGTCCGGGCCAAATTTAAGGTGCTGGTGATGACCTAAAAAGCCCTAAATGGCTTAGGACCTGGATATCTGAAGGAGCATCTCCTTCCCTATGTGCCTGCCCGTCCCTTAAGACCTGGGTCAGAGGTCCTTCTTTGGGAGTCCTCCTTGAAGGAGATTAGGAGGATGGCTACCTGGAGAAGCTCCTTCTCTGTGGTGGCACCCCGGTTTTGGAATACACTCTCCCGAGATGTCTGCTTGGCATCAACATTTTATTCCTTTTGGAGTCAGGCTAGAACTCATTTATTTTCCCATTATTTTAAGGTTTGAGTCATTTTAATGTGCAGTTTTATTGTATAGAAAATCAATTTGGATGCTGTGCTCCACTTTGTTTTATTGTAAGACTGAGGCGGACAGTAGTGGACAGCATATAAAAGTTTTAAATAAAAACAAATGAATAAGTGCATCACACACATGCACAGAGATGACAGTCAGCTGGCATAATTTTACGCTTTGGCAGGGGTCTCTCCAGTGCTTCCCTCCATCCTCTTATGCAGACGGGTGTTTGGTTTGATGTCACATCGTCAACGAACAGCTTCTTTTTCATGCTCCAATTTCTGCACCACAGCTCCAGCAAGAGCATAACAGAAGTTGAGGTAGTGAAAGTGGCATCCAGACAATCTATATTAAGGGACTAATCTGTTACACAACAGCTGTTTCCTTCAAGATCTCTGGTATCAGATGTGTGAATTTATTTCTCCTAATCTCTTCTGTTGTGCTTCTCTCCCCACTGCATTCTTGCTTCCATCTTTGCCTCCGCCCAAGGCTTTTGCTGTTATTCTTGTAAAACTATTCTCAGGGAACACTTCAGAATTATCTGATGTTTGAAACAGATACAAATTTGCCATGCCCACAGAATGAAAAATATAGAACTTATTCAGTTGGGGAAAACAGCAGGCAATATTCCTGGGTGCTCACAGCAGTTTCCTTCTGAAGAATGGCAGGAACGAAGGAACAGACTGGACCAAGGCCAAACTGTTGGATGCACCCATACAAGAAGAGCATGATCTGATGCCAAGAGGGTTCTCTAATACAGCTTGGTGGTTCTGTGTTCAGGACTTGCGCCCTCAGCCTTTTCCCATGCAGTTGGGTCACTGGAAAGTAACCCAGCTGCATGGAGGATGGAGAAATCAGCTCTCCTCATACCAGGGATCCGTTTTGCAAATTGCTTGCATTCTCTGTGACGGAGTTCCACTGAATTCTGTGGGGAGTGGGAACTAAGCAGATTAAGGCACAACTGAAAGGAAAAGCAGCCCTTTCTAACATGTTGCTGGTGACTCTTTTACTCCTTTACTCGGTTGAACTCTTAGAAGCAGGGATGCATGAATTTGTCAAACATGCTTCCACTTAGGTACCAACTTTTCCACCTTTTAGCTTGTTCCTTCCAGTTTTTCTAAAGGGTTTTCAACAGCATGAAATAAATGGTAAAGATTTTTATGAGCTTATTTTGAAAATATGAATTTCTGGTACCCATTTTGCTTTAAAAATTAAATAAGGACATATGGGTGTACTGTTTTGTGCAGATATATGCATTTTCAAAGTCATTTTCAAACGCACAGTATGGTGAGTATTGTAATTTTTTTTCAAATATGTGCATTTTTCTGCATGCATTTCTGCATGCCTCATTTTTGGAAAATATAACCTGGATTTCTATGAGACAAAGAAACAGAATCCTGGAACTGACTTCTATCTGTATGACTGTCTACATGACAATATTTACAATCTCCTGTTATAACTTGTTGGGTTATAACCACAAACACAGATGGGGGGAACATTGATTAAACTTTTGTTTCTATGAAATTAAATTTTCAAAAAGCCGTGACTCATAATAATAGTCAGAACGGAACCATTTCCCTATAAATCACAGGCAGAGTTACAACGCGATTGACTGCCTTAATTTGTCCTAAATGAACTCACACACAAAACCAACCAAACAGCTGACTGATGCTTTTAACTGTGCCATGCTGCTAACTATAGAAATGTATCCAAGGAAAACCTTTTGCACAGCTCTTTGGAGGAGCTGGGAGGATGCAGAGGCGATCCAGTGGAAAGGCAGGAATGCTTAATGGGTCATCTGCTGCTGCGATGCACACAGCCAGCGCGGCACTGTCGTATTAATAATTCAGATTGCACTCGTCTGAGACAGTCTGGCACTATTCCTATATGGGTCACAATCATTCCGCTATTGAACAAACCCGTAGTTGGCAAGTCTAACGCACCAAGATTGCTCTGTGTTCTCTCGTGTTCTCCTTCACTCCTACAGGGATGGGGCTAGGAGATGGAATGTGCCAGTTGGCATCTGTCTTTAGCCAATTACGTGTGGATGGGCAGATAGGGAAAGAAGAACGGGTGTAAATCCCCAGCAGAGACACAGATAACTAATTGGCGAATGTTTCCAGCACTAACAAATGTCCACCATCTTTAGGGTGGGTGGAATCTGTGCATGGAGGGAGGGCCTATTCATGGCAGGTATCTTTTATGGGGGCAAGGGAAGGAAGAGTGCTCCAAGAACAGGGTGAGCATCAAGGGTCAGCATGCTTGGGCCCTTGCCTAGGGCTCCCATCTCAGCAGGGGTCCACTGAGAGGAATCCCCTGGAGTTTTTCCTCCTCATCATTGAAACCTACATGCTCCTCTTCTTCTTGCTCTGGCGCAGAGGGTGGAGGTGGTGAGAAGGAGAAGTGGACTCCCTTGCTGACTTGCTCCTTGGCTCTCTGCCTGTTGAGCGAACAAGTGCTAGCCATGATGAGGGAGAGGAGGAGGTGCAAGAGCAGCGGGTGGCTGTGGTGGGGAGAAGGTGGACTTGCCAAGGAAGTGAAGGACCCTCAAAACCTGGCCCTGGCCCTGCTCAGGGACACGGCTTGTGTCACCTGGATCTAAGCTGGCTCCTTCCTCTTCCTGGCCAAAGCGTTTGGCAAAAGGCCTTGTAGATTATTGTCAGCTACCTTGTAGGATTGGGAGGAAACCCAGTGGAATCTGTCCCTCTCGCATTCACCATCTTCTTCTCATGCTTGGCCCAGTCTTGCAACGTGAAACAAGCTGAGAAGATGTGTGCGAATGAAGGGGGCACAGAACGAAGGGGGCACAACCAGCTACCTTCTTCCATCTCAAGTGCAGCAGCAGAAACAAAGGCTGCTCTGCTGCACATGGTGCGGAAGAGGGACTCTACTTAGCGCCAGTCGGATGGGGGCCCATTCCTGGTGAGAGCCCCATGGATGCCACCACACTCACCAGGAACTTGGGCTTGGGGCCATGACAAAGAGGACTGGAGTCTGGGCAGCTGAGCCCAGGGAATCTGGGCAATTCCCAACCCCAAATGCAATAGTCCCTCACCCTCTTTACCTGTTCCACAAAATCAGTGGAGCAAATGACGTGGTCTGCTCTCACCTGCTTGAAGTGCCAGCCTAATCTGACTAGTCCCAACTCACTCTCTTTCTTGGTCATGAGAAAGCTGGCGATAGGCTTTTAGAGAACATGTGCATGCGAGAAAGAATGCCTCACTGTTTCTTTATCCTGTATAGCCACATCTCCACTTTTTTCCATTTGCAAGGAACCCTAGTGGGTTTACAGAATCCGCCCCCCTTCTCTCCATTTGATCCTCACAGCAGCCCTATGAGATAGGCAGGTCCAAGGGTCAGTGACCCTGTGAGCGTCATGCGAAGGGGTGGGGGCTAGAGCCCCGGTTTCCCACATCCCAGTCCAATGGCATTGTGCCACATCATGGATTTAGGTTATTTAGAGATGCTGGTTCCTCAGTGAACATTGATGTCTGGAAGATGTCTTTTCAATGTCTCAGGATAGTTGGTTGCTAACTGGGGTAGGTCTGAGATCCCTGTTAAGCACCGTGTTTGTGGTTCAGCAAAAAACAGTTTGGAGGAATTCAGTACAGCGAGTGAAGCAGAAACAGATCAGAATTCGGCAGCTGGCACGCACAAGGAAATGTGTGGCATTTGGTGTATATGTTGCTTGTTTTGGCAGGGGACTGGATGCAATCTCTCTGGCTGTTGATCTGTTCTTCCACACTCAACACACATATTTGCATAGACATTGTCACAAGTAACACCTCCAGTCCTCAGCAAACTCTCAGCCAACAGGAGAGTCATATGGTGGAGCTAAAAAGGGAGAGGGTGCTTCTCATGATAATTTTCAACAATGTTCACAGTTGCCCTTTGGTGACTTTGGACAGGAATCTGATGGAGGCAGAACTGTGCAAGGGCATGTTCATCCCAGAACATCTGCCCACATTGCGGCTTTCGTTCGACCTCAGTGGCATCATCGCATAGCTAGCTCTGATAGTCTACAGAGCCCAGCATCATTCAGGATGTGGCCCCCAACTGGCTGGGATAACTTGGCAGATTATTTCCAGGAAGAGAAGCCTTCCGTCCCAATGACTCTGAAGCAGAAAGGAGGAGCAAAGGCAGCGGGTGGGTGTGTACAAAGGCAAAAATCCTCCCTGTTGCGTTTTGATTTGGGTTCCATTTCAGCTCCCAAGGAAAGCAGGATGTTCAACCTCCGAATCATGTTTGGGGAATATCAGCACAGCCCTTGAGAGGGATCGTCTTCACACTGTTCCTGAATTAATTTACTCACAGGGGTTGTCAGATTCTCATGGGTGCCAGAGGGTTCCCAGCTTGCCATGGATTGTTGAGTTCTCTGAACCTTGGAAGCTGGGCATACTTTAGGGTTATTTAGGGGTTGTCTAATCCACAAACGGGGTGAGTTCCCATTGCTCCATCCCTGCTCCTGCCAACCTTGCAGTTCGAAAGCATGCAAATGCAAGTAGATGAAAAGGTACCACTTCAGTGGGCAGGTAACAGCGTTCCATGCACCTTGGTGTTTAGTCATGCCGGCCACATGACCACGGAGACTGTCTGTGGACAAACGCTGGCTCCCTCGGCTAGGAAACGGAGATGAGCACTGCCCCCTAGAGTCAAGCATGACTGGATGTAACATCAACCTTTAATCCACATTTACCTTTAATCCACAACCTTTGCTGCCTGGGTTCACATAACAGAACCAACCATGGCAAAACAGATGACCACAGGGGCCATGCAAAGATAGCAGTAGTTGATCCCTGTGGGTAAATTAAGTCATGGCAGGCTGTCTTGTTATGCCGCTGTCTCTATTTCCTGCCCATCTTACTGATTTTAGTGAAAGGCGAGTACATTTGGCCTCTCAAGGTGAACAGAGGTTGATTCATGTGGATGTACTGGTGCCATGAATAACAGGGATGGAGACCATTTAGGGCTTTAAAGGTCAACACCAGCATATTGAATTGGCCCCAGGAATATAACAGGTACAGAATTGGTGTAAAGAGAATGGACCACTCAAGAAGCAAATGAGCACCTCAGGGTTGACAATAATAGTGTCTGTATGTAAAGGGAATGCAAAACTTGGACTTGGTTGCCTTCACTAGACAGAGTGAGTGTTTTGCATTGCTCCTGAATATTTTACTTGGGACTTTTAAAGAAAGCAACAAGAAAAATTTGACAGTATGAGAAATGTAGCTCCTGCACAGCTTAGATGAAGATTGCCTGGGTTCTGTTTGTTGTCTTTCTGTACAGAACACCAGATTTTCTGAATTCCATTTTCCTTTCCTTTAGTATCACAGTTGGCAATTAGGCCGACTTGATGAGGTTTAATGGTTTATAGACCTCAAGAGCATTGAAAGGTGCTTTGGGAACATACCGCAATCTTCATCTCTGTTAAACAGAACCAACCGATGCTTTCATTAGGCAGTTATGGGGCAGTGACAAATACCCCTTAGCAGAATTTACAATTCAAGGAATGGGAGAGTGGTTTTAACTAGTGAAAAGAGAACCAAGTATTATTCTGGAAAATGGCACCTTGGGGCTTTTAAATGCAAAGACCTTAATGAGTTTCCATGCTGTGAACATTCTTCTCTTGCACAGATCAAGGCCACAACAACGGAGCATCATATTGTGATTCTAGTCTGATCCCTCCATTATGAAACACTGTCACTATTGAGAAAGAATGGGCATGGTTATTGAGTAGTCTGAAATGACTATAATGCAATTAATCAATCAATAAGCTATGAGGAAATGGAATAAGAACGCTTTCACACATTACATTACAAAATCCACTCGTTCCTCTCTGTTCTGTCATCAAAAACTCTGGTTCCTAATCCTTTGGAGATGGGCAGTAGCTTTGGTTGCACTGCAAACAGAAAGCCTCTGGTTGAATCTCCCCTAGGGGAAATAGGCTTTTAAAGTCCTTCTTCAATGTAGCCACAGATAGAACTGGCCCTCTTCCTCTCAGAAGGGAATTCATAGGTTGGACCCACCACTGAGAAGGCTCTGACCTGATTCATATGACATGCCAGCCCACTGTGGGTTCTTCAGGTTTATTTACCCAATTCTAGGTGGGGTATTTAGGGTGGGGGTGGAGGGAGAAAGCAGACAGAGTTTTTCTTGCAAGGTACAAGAGATGGACTCATTCTCTACATGGAGAGTCTCTGCCAGTCCCTGTGAACCATCCTGGGGTGGTTGGGTTCTGTCTCAGCGAGCTGTGGCTTTCCATGGGGATCCCTACTGGAATTCATGCCTTTATTTATTTATAGATTTATAGGTTTATATCCTGCCTTTTTCCTACAAAGGGCTCAAGGCAGCTTACATCTCCTCCTCCATCTTATCCCCACAACAACAACCCTGTGAGGTAGGTTGGGCTGAGAGTCTGTGACTGGCCCAAAGTAACCCAGTTGGCTCCATAGCTGAGCAGGGACTCGAACCCAGATCGTCTGAGTCCCAGTCCCATGCTCTTCACCACTACACCACACTGGCACTCCATCAACTGATTTTAATTAATTCTATTTCCAAATAAGGTTTTGAGCTTCAGGTACAAGTCTCAAAGAACTACTACTCAAGTCACCAAGTTTTCTAGTAAGAGTTCAAGCAAAGGTGCTAGCTGTTAATAATACCTTTCAGCTGATCTGGAATCAGGAGTCAACAGGGAAGTGACCAAGTTTGCTGATGACGTCAAATCATTCAGGGTGGCTACAACAAAAAGCATTGGTGTGGACTCCAAAAGAATCTCTCAAGACTGACCAGATGGGCATCAATATGGGGCCAGGGAAAGCAAGTGTAAAAGCAATGCAGAACTTTTACTATGAAACAGTATATAAAAGTTTTAAACAAACAAATAAATGTTGGGGTAAAAAAAGTCCCACGTATGAATTGCTGGGATTTGAACTAGCAGGGCCTGGTTGAGAAAGAAATCTTGGGGTTGTAAAGAAAATGTTGCTCCAGAAAAGGCAGATTCCGTGTCAGGCATGATTAAGAAAGGACTGGAATTAGGAAAGGACAGTCCTCATACAAATCGTTGGGGTAATTCTGTGCACTTAGAATTCTGTGAACAGTTCTGGGTCACCACACCTATAAAAGAATATTGTAGAGTTGGGGAAAAGTGCAGAAAAGCCAACTAAAATGATCCAGGAGCTGGAGGCGTTCCTCTCTGAGGGAAGTGTACAACATCTGCAGTTGCTCAGCTTAGTGGGGGAGGTGAATAAGAGGAAACATGACAGAATTGTTCAAAATTATGCATGGTGTACAGAAGTAGTAGGAATACTTTCCCTCCTTCCTCATAATAATAGAATGCAGTGGGGCCATCCCACGAAGTGCCCATAGTGGAAGATCCAGGACAGATAAAATGAAGTGCTTCTTCACACGGCACATGGCGAAACTATGGAATGCGCTCCTCCAAGAGGTCCTGATAGCCACTGGTTTGGACACCTTTAAATGGGGATTGGTCAAATTCCTGGAGGAGAAGGTTATCAAAGGCTGCTAGTCCTCATGGCCTTATACTGTCTCTGGTGTGAGAGGCACTATGCCCATATACCTCAGGTACTAAGGAATATGGACATGTTCTGCATCTGGTTTTCCTGCGGGCCTTTGTTTGGCCATTGCATGAACAATGCTGGACGAGGTGGACCTTGGACTGATCCACCAGGGCTGCTCTTACACTCCTGTGTTGCTTGGATGGCCTCATATCGGTTAGGTGGCAACCATAGATTTACAAAGCCATTCTAAAATTTAATTTTACAACTTTTACTACTGCTTCCACAGCTGGATTGTCCATCCACTTCCTCCAAATGCCTTGGATATTTCTATATAAAGAGGTTATTCATCACCCAAGGCTTTTGGTGCCAGTCCAGATTGTGTAAAGTCCCCCCACCCCCCATGCTTTTTAAAAAGGAAAAAGAGCGCTCCTGACTTCTCATGCTAGATTCAGTTACATATGTATGTAAATTCTCAGCTTTCTTGTATGGGGCTTAGTCTTGGCTGAACTTTGCAAGACTTCCAAGACTTTCCCACAATTCATTTCAGGACCAATCCTCTTTCATGTCACAGCTGGCTCAAGCCAACTCATTTCCTTCTGCTCCAAATGCAGATCTGATGCACAATGCTGGCAAGTTCTCCCTCTCTCCTGTCTGGTCCCTTCTCTTCTCTTCCCATCCCATCCCATCCCATCCCGCCTAGGCTGAAATGGGGCCAAGCATTCAGCATAGTAGGGGTGTTTGGTTTGGCCCTACTTATTCTGATCATCCATCTGGGCTTTGTTTTACTAGTAAATGCTGATCAGTTCATCGCTTCAGTTCATTAAAGAGATACTAGCTCCTTTTGGCCTTTTCTTTCAAAAACAAAGTATTGACTCTCCCATCTGTTTTCATTTTCTTCCACTATGGTTTATACCCCACCCAGTTGCTAAATTAGTACCTAATCTTCATGCTTTTCCCAAAGCTTTTTTTAAAGGAACATTCTCAGATTCTACAGAAATGGAAGAGGAGTGAAAGAGATTACACTTGGCTATTTATGGATGGTTATTTCCTTGCTGCACCAAAGTTGCTCCAACTCTAAATCCACTCTCTGAAATTCCTTTCCTTGTAGGAATCATTGCATTCCTGTGTTGGCTGTGTTTTGCCTTGCTGTGTTTTTAAGACCTGATCTGTAACATCTTTTTGGAAGGGGGAACAGGAGATAAAATGCCCTTGTAACTTATATGATGTGGATGCTGAAGCAATATTGAAGCTTTGAAGAGCTACTGTGCCTTTAATTAAAACTTTCCTAGTTTGCAGGTGATCCCTGATTTATCACCTCCTGTTTACCCCCAATGGGGCATTAGTGATTGCTTGCTCTTTGTCCTTAATGAATCAGCTTGTTTCTCCAGGAGGAAGTGTACATGGATTTATTACTAGTTTCTATTTATATGTGTACTACCTTTCTGCTAAAACCTATCAAGGCAATGTACAAGAATCAGTTCTATTAAACAAAAAACCCAACAATAATAAAACCATTGTGTGTATACAGTATGTGTATGCAAATGAAACGAAATACTAAAAGCAAAGTGTAAGGCTGGTTCAGACAGATGTATTTTGGCAGGTTTTTTAAAACCTGAAAGAATGGGTGGCATTTGGAGCCTGGGAATGAAGGACATGCCATGTCCTTTCAGGAGTGACACAGGGGAAGGCTTGTGCGTCTCTGCAAAAAGGCTTACTCTCACAAGTAGGGCTGGGATGAACCCTTGTGGGATCCCGCATCCACCAGATTCCACTCATGCTCGGCCTGGCCTTGCAAAGTCCTGCCAAGAGGTAGTTCACAAATGCTCCCAGACCCCTGGTCGTGCAATTGGCAACATTTCAGAGCAGCTGCAAGATGGGAGCTGTGAGTGGGTGGACAGGCTACCATTCCTGGTGACCAACCTTCTTCCAAGTCTTGCTGCTGCAGGCACTGTGGAAGATGGCACTGCTTATACAGCATGTTGGGCTTGATTCCTGGTGAGAGTCCCATGAGTGCTGGATGCACTCACCAGGAACAAAGTGGGAGGGAATCCAGGAAGCTGAAACCAGGGAATCTGGAGGATTTACCGCACAAAGCAGATTCCTTGCACATGCCTACTCACAAGGATCTCTCATGTGACTGTCCTTTCCTTTTCTTTCCTTTTTAAATAGCAGTGTTTGTGATATAAGCAAGAAATAACAGAGGGAATCTAATCCCTATCCCCCCTCCCACGGACAACAAAAACTGACTAATTAAGGGGCAATGAGGGGATAATGTGTGATTAACACCACAAGGATAATGATCAGGCAGAAATCAAAGGAGAGAAGCTTGGAGGAAGAAGTCACACATTAACATTACAAAGGATCTTTGTTGAGCAGAAGAATCTTGAGCATGAACCAGGGCATGGATAAATAATGCAGAACTATTTGCTGAGTGGAACTCCTGTTTTAATTCTACTTCCAGCTGATTCCAGGTGTGGGAGCTGTTAATCCTCATATCTGTATAGTGACAGCTGGTACCTTCTCAGTGAAGGCCCTGGACTGACTCTGCCCACTCAGGATGCCCATTGTCTCTTCCATCTTTCTTTCTTTCTTTCTTTCTTTCTTTCTTTCTTTTTCTTTCTTTCTTTCTTTCCTTTGTTAGATTTTTAGCCTGCCCCATTGGCCACATGGCTCCCTGGGTGGGTTACAGACGTATATACTTGGCCAGACCCTAAGATCATCCCCATGGGTCCTTCAGCGGTCCTTTTGAGATGGGTGACTACTACGAAGAAGGCCTTTTTCTGTTGTGGCTGCACAGTTGTAGAAGGAAGTTCCCAAAGACACCTGCGTTGTGTTCTTTTCAGCACTAGAAGATCTTATTTTCCCAGTACCTGTTTTCTTTATATAATTACTGTATTTTAAATCTTTGAGCACCTGCTGCTTTGTCTGAGCTCTTGCCTACCTAGCAATTTAAAAGCATGCAAATGCAAGTAGATAAATAGGTACCACTTTGGTGGGAAAGGTAACAGTGTTCTGTGTGCCTTGGCGTTTAGTCATGCCGGCCACATGACTATGGAAGCATCTTCGGACAATGCTGACTGTTTGGCTTACAAACAGAGGTGAACACTGGCCCCAGAGTCAGACACGACTAGCATCCATGAGTCAGGACCTTTGCTTGTACTACTGCTGCTAGGTTTGATTTCTAATTAATTCTGTTGTTTTAAACTTCTGAATGTTTCCAGGCTATTGCAATTGCACAGTATAGCAATGCAATAAATAAATAAAAAGATCTGTTTACACTTGAGCTTTGTCTGAATAACAAGGTTTTTCTGTGCTCTCCCTCATGCCTGCAACCTTCATTAGTCTTTGGTCCTGACTTCTGGTTTGTCTTTTGCTTCTGGCTTGTCCCATGTATCTTAGCTCACTTGCTTGATTTCTTCCATTCTTCGCTATGGGAATTGTTCTTAAAATTGAATTTATTATAGGAAAAAACTCTGCTCACTTTCTTGTTATTTTGCTTAAAAAGTGGTGATTATAGGGTGGTCTGGATGTTCTTAATAGCATGCGGTATCTTAGGACTGAATGGCGAATACACTGAAATATGTCATCTCTAGCAGCAAAGACATCAAATATTCATTGGAACATATGTGTGAATGTTGCTGCAGTCTCACTTGAGTTGTCATCAAGGTTAGGAGAAGTGGTCTGGAAAAGAATTGGACGTGACCTCAAATTTCACCAGCATCTGAACTAAAACTTAAACCATCAGTTAAAAAAAAAAAAATGAGAAGACTATAATAAGTCATAAATGAACTCTGGTTTTTCCAAATGGATTTCCTGTAATACAGATAGGTGGCGAGAGGAAAATGGGAAGAAGTACAAGAGCACAATGCCTGAGCTAACAAGTAACTTGGAACAAGGGAGAATTTTGTTCTGGAAGCCACGGCTTTGAATTTGCAAGAGCTGAGCAGCGTCGTTGAGGATAAGACATTTTGGAAGGCTTTTCTTCATAAGGTCTTCATAAGACAGAGATGACTTGATGGTAAAGCATTTTGATAAGGAATTTCACGTGTGTGCTGTTCAAGTTAATATACACAAGAACAAACAAGGAGCCCTGCTAGATCAGATTAAAAGTCCACTTTGTCCACCATTTTGTTTACACTGTAGGCAACCTGTTGCCCATAGGAAGCCCATGGCAGAACATGAGTGCAAGAGCAGCCTTCTGCCCATGTTCCCCAGCAAGATAGTTAGATAGATAGCCATACTACCTCTGACATTGCCAGTAACATGCAGCCTTCAGGACTAGTAGCCTTTGATAGTCTTATCCTTCATCCTTCTTTGAACTTATTCAAATTGATGGCCATTACTATATCTCGTGGAAGTGAATTCCATCGCTTACTGTGCTGTGTGTTTATTTTGTTCATCTCTCCAACCAACAACCTTGTGGGATAACCTTGAGTTCTCATATCAGGAAAGTGAGAGAAAAGTTCTCCTTATCCACTTTCTCTACTCTGCCATAATTTGGTGCACTTCTAGATTTCTGCTCTTACTTTTCTTCTCCCCCACAGGCTAAATAGTCCCAGATGTTGTAAACTTTCTGCAGAGAATATTTTCAGTTTCTACAATATTCTATTTTAGGCGTGGTGACCAGAACTATACACAATATGGTTGCACTGTACATTTGTACAAAGGGAGTATGATGTAGGCAGTTTTATTTTCAGTTCTTTTCCTAATTATGCCCGGTGTGGAGTTTGCCTTTTTCATAGCTGCCACATATTATGTTAACATAATCTGTCCACTGCCATCCCTTGAAAGTTTATTTCTCGGTCAGTCCCCACTAGCTCAGATCCTAGCAGCTTATGCCTGAAACTGGATTTCCCCACCAAAACATGTGTCATTTTACATTTGCTGATATTGATTACATTTGCTGAGTTGATCTCCATTCTCTCAGTTCAGAGAGATCATTCTGGGGGTCCATCCAACTTCTTTTTGGTTTCACCACCCTAAATAATTCCATGTCATCAGCAAACTCGGTCACTTAACTGCTCACCCCTAATTCCAGATCACTTATGAATAAGTTGAAAAACTTTGATCCTAATGATCAATGGCTAAGGTACCAATTTAAGCTGCTGCTGATGACGTATAAAGCCCTAAAAGGTTTAGGGCCTCGGTATCTGAAGGCAGGTCTCCTTCCTTATACACCTTCCTGTCCCATAAGAGCCATGACTGAGGTCCTTCTTCGGGAGCTCTCTTTGAAGGAGATCTGAAGAGTGGCTACCAGGAGAAGGGCCTTTTCTGCAGCGCCACCTCAGCTTTGGAACCAGCTTCCCAGAGAGGTGTACTTGGCACCAAACCTTTATCCATGGGTCCTCAAACTATGGCCCGTGGGCTGGAACTGGCTTACCATGCCCATTTATTTGGCCCACCATAGCTTGCCATGTACGTGCATGGCGAGGCACCGGCTTGCTCGCAAGGAGATCGTTTTGGACTCTATCAGAGAAAACGATCTCTGTGCGCATGCACGTGTGCACGCCCCCCACCCTGGCCCACGCCCCCTGCCCCCCACCTCCCATCCCCCACCTGCACCACCTTGGTGGCCTGCACCCATCGCTGGCACCTTTCAACTGGCCCCCCTATTCAAAAAGTTTGAGGACCCCTGCCTCTATTCATTTCAGCACCAGGCTAAACCCTTTTTAAAATTTTCCCTGTATTTCAAGAATTAATTGTAGTTTTTAATATTGGTTTTATTAGACATCATATTCTATTTTGTATTCTGCCACTATTGGTTTGTATCGCTGTCTTGAGACAGAATAAAAATGCTCAAAAAATATAAATCAAGGAAGAAGGAAGTGTGAGGAACCTGCTGTGGGGTTGAGAATCCTTTGTATTTCCTGAGTTTGGCTGACCAGATTCTGGTCTGCTTTGTCATGGCCATGAGTCCACATCCCGGGAGGCACCCAGTGTTTGCCAGAAGGTGAGCTCCACGTGACTACCACATAATCAGCTTCCACATCACCTCTGGCAGCCGTTGTTTGCACTGGATGTGACAAAGAAGAAGCTGCTGGTGGATCCACCTGCGTTCCATGACTGTTCCAGGACTTCCCCTTGGCTTGGCTTGCTTTCTGAGACAGGGCTGAGCATGAAAGGAAGTCCAGGAATCCTAGGGGCATGGATTCCACAGCACATCATCACAACTCTAGTCCTAATACAGATCCCTGTGGGACTCCCTTGCTTACATGCCTCCACTGGGAGATTTTGCCATTTATTTATGTCCTCTGCTTTTTCATTCCTTAACCAGTTGCTGATCCATAGAGAAGGCTTCTCCTTTTGTTCCAGGACTGCTGTGCTGGGTCTTCTGGTGAGGGAGTTCTTTTTGTAGAAGCCATGGTGATTCCAGTTCAACATGGAATATATAGCAGGGCAGGGCTTGCTCTACTATATAAAACTAATTTAATCTTTAATAATGTTTTCAATCAATTTACACAGAACACATGGGTCTGGATTCTCTGTAATGAGTCTGTGATTGCTTAGCTCTCCCCTACACCTCCAATTCTTTTGTTCTTCTTTTAAAGACCACTGACATTGGCCATTGCCCGGTTCTCTGGTACAGAGGTCGATCTTAGCAATATGTTAGATATTAATTTTAGAAGGAGATCATCTGGGTCCCAGAGATTTATTCTGATATGTCAATCACATCAAGTACATCATTCTTTGTCACCACCAATTGCCTCAATTTCTCAGGCTCGCTTTTTGAAAACATCCGTTCTGCTGCCAGTATCTTTCCTACATCATCTGCAGTGGAGGCTGATGAAATACTTCATTCAGATTCTCCATGATCTCTTTATCCTCCTTTAAGGTAAAGGTAAAGGTTTCCCCTTGACGTTACGTCCAGTCATGCCTGACTCTTGGGGGCGGTGCTCATCTCCGTTTCCTGGCCGAGGGAGCCAGCGTTTGTCCGCAGACAGTCTCCGTGGTCATGTGGCCGGCAAGACTAAACACCGAAGTGCACAGAACATTGTTACCTGCCCACCGAAGTGGTACCTTTCTATCTACTTGCATTTGCATGCTTTCGAACTGCAAGGTTGGCAGGAGCTGGGACGGCGTATGGGAGCTCACCCCATGTGCAGATTCGAACCGGAGACCTTTCGATCAACCAGACCAGCAGCACAGCGGTTTAAACCACTGCACCACCTGCAGGCCCTTTAGTCTTTATCCTCCTTTAGCACTCCTTTAACTCCATTATCATCCAAAGGTCCACCTAGCTGCCTAGCTAGTTTCCTGTTTCTGATATATTTAAAGAATTCTTAAGTGTTGGTTTTGGTCTTCTTGAAATGCTCCCCAAAATGCAAAATGCTTTTGTGTGCTTTTTATTGTCTGCCTTCATCTCCTTTGAGCAAGCTTGTGCTCCCTTTGGCTTTTCTTATTTGAGCAAGACTTGTGTTTTCCGAAAGAGGCCTTCTTCACATTAATTGCTTCCCTGACACGGCTCATTATCCATGCTGTTGACCTCTTGGACTTCATGCTACCTTTCGTAACCTGTGGTATACATTCTAGTGAAGCTTCTCTTATTGACTCCTCTTTTCAATCGCCTTTTTACCTGTTTCCTCACTGCAGAGAAATTTATTTATTTATTAAAATATTTATAGGCTGCCCCATCACACTGAAGCCTCGGGGCGGCTTACAACAAGATTAAAATACAAAAATGAAATAAACAATATTAACTTATCCCTCCCCCTCCCCTTACCCTCGGTGCATCTCGGCAAACAAAATAAACCATAACTTAAACCCTAATAAACCCCATAAATAAATAATAAACCCAATAAATAAATCAAACCAACCACCAAAACAACAGTAATTCATCATAAACATATAAACAAATCAATCAACCCAAACCAACACTAACAATTAAAATAAGACTTAAATAAAAAGTTTTATTTTCAAAAAGTCTCCTTTTTCAAAGCCACCCATGACTATGTCTGACTTGCCTGGCGATTTTCTACTTCAAAATATATAGAATCTGAACAAGAGTCGACTCTCTTGTTGGCTCAACAGCACTTGCAGCTCAGTGGTGGTATCCCTTTAATCAGGCTTGCCACTACTTTATTTCCTCAACCAACAGTCCTCAGGCAGAGTTGTTTCAGGCACTGGAAGTTGCACTTGTCCATTAATGTGCTGGAATTGAAACCATCCTTTGGGACAACATGTCCTTGTTTAGATGCCTCCCTGGCTTCAGTTTTCCATCTCCAGATCACACTGAACCATCTGATCTGTGGGACAATAGCATGTTCCCAGGACTCAATTAGTTTTAGAACCCAGTATGGTCACCCACAGTGCTTCTGCAGAGGAGTCTGCACCTTTTCGGTTCTTGTAGTCATCAACCTTGACATGAGGAGCAGGGTCTCCTCCGGTATGCCTTCCCTGTCCTTCCTATAGAGATGATGTCCTGCTGGTTCTCTCTGTTGCACCAGGTTGTCATAATGCCCACTATATCTCTCTTGTAGAGGCTCAGCTTGTTCCAAAATTTTCCTGATGCCTGGCAACTATGGAAAATTTGCAGAATTTTGCAGAATTTGCAAAATCTTTGCAGAATTTTGCACTTCAGTGAGCTGAACAAGAACTACTTACGAAACACTTAAGCAAACGTATGCCCCCAAATAGACATATTTCAGAGCAAAATGTACAAAAAGCAAGATATAGTTGGACACTGTTCACAAGCAATGCATCTAGTATGGGAAAAGCAAATGAAAACATACAAAAATTCATGTAGATTTTAAAAAAAATCATATCCTGATGGAGAAATGGGATAGAATGAACTAAAGGTGACAACAAGGAGAAACAAAGAAAGTGAAACTGACAGATTCATCCTTCCCTATGAGGAACTGATTGGGATGCCCTCTTTTCTATCAGCTCTGACCCTGCGCCTTTCACATAAGATGGATAAGCAGCGACTCAGCAGATGATGCTTTCCTAGAACAAAGTAGTTATTTCATGTGTTGACCATCCTGTCTCAAAGGAGAGCAATGCACAGCCTCACACCTGGGGCCAGATCTGCCCCTCCTCCAGCAGCCCCAGTCTTGCCTTCTAAGGTTCTCCAGAAGGTTCTACATGCACCCTTCTCCTGGTTTCATGTCCCTTTCTGCCAGTCAGCAGCCGGGTCTTGCTTCCCCAGCTTTTATGCAACTTCTCCCATTCCAAAATGAATTTTCCATTCTAAAATGAATGCTTCTCTTAAGGTTGGTTACTGGCAGCAAAGCTCTATGCTAAACTATGTGGGGTTTTTTGGTTTTTGCCCTGGCTATTTTTCTTTCAGTGGCGCTCACCGCTGGAATGTAGTTCCCAAGAGCTTTTCTAATGTGGGATACGACTCTCTGGCTGGAAGAGGTTCTACACTCATATCAAAGGATTGCTCAAAGCAGGACAAAGGACTCCTTTCTCTTATTTGATGTTCATAATAGGGCAAATATAGCTGGCTGTATAGCATCATATACCATTGTAGAAGCGTTCTATTGCTTTTATTAATACAATCAAGTGGATTGAGGGGTGGTCATTACATGATAAGCAATCTATTAATACTAGAAAGTCAATAAACACATATTTGTTGGATATGGAAAAGGTGATCCAAAAGACATAATTGATACAGGTTTTTTTTAAGGATTTTAAGTTAGAACCATTTTTTGAGAATATTTTGTTTTTAAAGGCAGTAACATTTAAAAAAAAGTTGGATCCAGACTAACTTATACTGGATCCATTGAAATTAATGGAATAAATTAATCACAAAAATGACTGAGGTCACACTGATTTAAACCAGTGCATTTTATGTTTGCTATAGGATCTCTTTAATGGAATAAAAATTGTGACATACAGCTCTCTAGCAATGAAAATCTAAATTCTGCAAGCATGTCAGGAACATTCTACAGATATTGGGGAGGGGGCACTTAATATATTGAGTATTCAGGACAATTCATGCTGATTTAATTACACATGCAACCTGTCTTTCTCCATAGTGTTCAAGGCCCTTCCCTGTTTATTCCTCACAATAACCCCACGAGGTGAGTTAGGCCGAGATGCGGAGAATGACCATCATGGCTATGTAGGAACAAAACTGGTATTCTATGTAGGTCCTAGTTCCACACTCAAATCCAGCCTTCCTCAACCCGTGCCTTCCAGATCTTTTGGATGATCTATGCCAGATGATTGGCCCTGCTGGTGAGGCTGATGGGATTTGGTTCAGAGCATCTGGAGGGGCATAGGGGTCCCATAAATTTTGGGTCCAAAACATCTGTTTGGTACCTGGTTGGGGAAGGCTGTAGTGCACAAATTCTCATAGTTTGGATAAGAAAGAAGCAGCAATTCATATAAGGAAGAAGATGCAACAGTACCAAATATTACCACAAGAGCAGAGGAAATGGAAAACCCTGGATAACACACCATTGAGCATCACAGAATGCTTTAAACCATGGATAGTGTGTGCTGCTCCAGAGAGTCAAGATGACTTGGTGGTTGGACAGGGACTCTGGGTCCACACTCAGCTGTGAAGCTAACTGGGTGACTTTGGGCCCATCACTCACTCTCCGCCTAGCCATGGGATTGATCTGCTATCTCTGCCAAGGATCTCGGGGTGCTGGCTGACTGCAGGCTAAACAGAAGACAGCAGTGTGACGTGGTGGTCAAGAAGGCAAATGCCACCCTTGGTTGCATAGCCAGAAGTGTAGCTTCTAGATTGAGAGAGGTATTATAGCCACTATACAACTCTGGTGCTCCTGCAGCCGGAGTATTGTGTTCATTTCTGGGCCCCTCATCACAAGAGAGCTCTAGCAAGGTTGGAATTGGTGCAGCAAAGGGCCACAAGGATGGTGGCTGGTGTGCAGGGTAAGTCATATGAGGAGAGACTGAGGGAGCCAGGTCTTTTCAGCCTGGAGAAGAGGATACTCAGAGGGGACCTGTTAGTGACATACAGGTATGTGAGGGGGTGCCACACAGAGGTGGATCATGACCCCTTTTCCCCTGCAGTGGAGGGCAGGACATGTCCCAATGGAGCAAAGCTCAGGGAACCACAATTCAAGGTGGGTGCCAGGAAGTACTTCTGACGATTAGGACCCCTAGGGCATGGAATGGGCTTTCATGGGAGGTGGTTGAAACCCCATCAGTGAGGGTGTTGAAGGATAGGCTGGACATGCACATGGTGGGCATGTCATGAGTGAAGCCGGCTGGAGCTGGGGGTCAGACTAGATGGGCCAGAAGGACCCTTCTGACTCACTGTTTCTATGTTTCTTTCTTGTTTCATTCCACTTATTTGACTGCTGATGAAGGGACAGAGAAATGTTCATTGGGATGATGTCAGGATACAGGTAAGTTGTGTTACATGTTGGGTGAGGTTGACATGGGATTACTTTGCAATGCAGTTACCTTGTGTTTGTTGCAAGTTCTACTTCTTCATATCCATATTCAAAGTTGTTCTATCAAACCACTAATAAAACTTCTCTGATTTCCAGTGGGTTTTGCATGTGTGTTATTTCCATATTGCGACACACCTTGAGTTTTAGGACTGGCTGAGCTACACGTCCAGGAAGGAAGGAAGGAAGGAAGGAAGGAAGGAAGACACAGTGGGAAGGTGTATGGGCACATCCCAAATCTCTTCCCTTGGTTAGCTTATGATGACAGAATAACAAAATCGGTCCGCTCAGTTGTTCTCTCCAGAGGAAAGCAAAAAGAGAATCTTTTGTGATGTCTCTGCAATCATAAGATTAATTTAATAATCCTGTTCGTTATTTTTCTCCTTCTTTTCCTTGGACATGGTCTAAGTCAGTAAAGCTTAACTTCTCTAATTGAAATCCATCTGCAGACTGGGTTTGTCTGTGGATACAGGTCTTGAGCTGTAATTGTTTGTTCGGTGCAGAAATTAATCTCCTTGGAGCAAGGCAAACCTAATTACCAATCCCAGTGGAAATGGCTGGGTTTGCTGCCGCCGCTGCTCACTTGCCCAGCTGGAGGGAAGGGCAGGCAGGCCGCTCAATTAATCCTTTCGGAAAATGGTTTTAAATCTGCCTCATATCGCATATAGTGACAGATCTATTTTAGCATCTGCCATCTGAAAGTGGCTCAAGATGCCAGTTAAAAAGAATGGGGGGGGGGTGAAGTTTAACTCTTTCCCAGCTATCCCATCGTCCTGATAGCAAGCTCCCTCTCCAAGCTTCTGTTCACACAATGAGAAAACCTGCAATTGTATGGGGAGGAAGTTTCCCTGCCTGGGCAAAGGGCAGATGTGGAGATGTCTATTTTGGATGGAGCCATGTGATAGTGGAAATTTTCCCAGTTTATATGGTCCATTCTTGATTCCTCCCATGGTTGTTATTGTAAATGTTAAAAGAGAAGTGAACCCACCCACGGTCCATTGGGCCTTGTTGGGAGCTGCTGAAGGAATCTGTTGATCACTTTTCTCTCTTAACGTCATACCTGTGGTTTTGATCTTGTTGGCTGCCTTGCGATTCCCTGTACATACTTAAAATACAATAGGCCCTTGATCTAAAGGCATGTTTATTGAACTTTCTCCTTCATGGATCACTGCCTTGTCGTGGCGAAGGGGCTTGCGTAGCTCAATGAAGCTATGAGCTATGCCGTGCAGGGTCACCCAAGACGGACAGGTCATAGCAGAGAGCTCTGACAAAACGTGATCCACTGGAGAAGGAAATGGCAACCCACTCCAGTATCTTTGCCATGAAAACCCCATGGACATGAAAACCAAAAGGCAAAACGATATGACACCGGAAGATGAGCCCCTCAGGTCGGAAGGTGTCCAATATGCTACTGGGGAAGAGCGGAGGGCTAGTACTAGTAGCGCCAGAAAGAATGAAGCGACTGGGTCAAAGCCGAAAGGACACTCAGTTGCCGATGTATCTGGAGGTGAAAGGAAAGTCCGATGCTGCAAAGATCTTTACTCCATAGGAACCTGGAATGTAAGATCCATGAATCAAGGCAAGCTGGATGTGGTCAAACAAGAGATGACAAGACTGAACATCGACATCTTAGGAATCAGTGAACTAAAATGGACAGGCATGGGTGAATTTAGTTCAGATGACCATCAGGTATACTACTGCGGGCAAGAATCCCTCAGAAGAAATGGAGTAGCCTTCATAGTCAATAAAAGAGTAGGGAAAGCAGTACTGGGATACAATCTCCAAAATGACAGAATGATCTCAGTTCGAATCCAAGGCAAACCATTCAACATCACAATAGTCCAAGTCTATGCCCCAACCACTGGTGCTGAAGAGGCTGAAGTTGACCGGTTCTATGAAGGCCTACAACACCTGCTAGAATTAACTCCAAAAAATGATGTCCTTATCATCATGGGGGATTGGAATGCTAAAGTAGGAAACCAAAAGATAACCGGAATAACAGGCAAGTTTGGCCTTGGAGTACAAAATGAAGCAGGACACAGGCTGGTAGAATTTTGTCAAGAGAATACGATGGTCATAACAAACACTCTTTTCCAACAACCCAAGAGACGTCTCTACACATGGACATCACCAGACGGTCAACACAGAAATCAGATTGACTATGTGCTCTGCAGCCAAAGATGGAGAAGTTCTATACAGTCAGTAAAAACTAGACCAGGAGCTGACTGTGGCTCAGATCATGAGCTTCTGGTGGCAAAATTTAGGCTTAAGTTGAAGAAAGTAGGGAAAAGCACTAGGCCACTCAGGTATGATCTAAATCATATCCCTGATGAATATACAGTAGAGGTGACAAATAGATTTAAGGAATTAGATCTGATAGACAGAGTGCCTGAAGAACTATGGACGGAGGTTCGCAACATTGTACAAGAGGCAGCAACTAAAACCATCCCAAAGAAAAAGAAAGGCAAGAAAGCAAAATGGCTGTCTGAGGAAGCTTTACAAATAGCTGAGGAAAGAAGGGAAGCGAAAGGCAAGGGAGAAAGAGAAAGATACAAACAATTGAATGCAGAATTCCAGAGAACAGCTAGAAGAGATAAGAATGCCTTCCTAAATGAACAGTGCAAAGAAATAGAAGAAAACAATAGAATAGGGAGGACCAGAGAACTCTTCAAGAAAATTAGAGATATGAAGGGAACATTTCATGCGAAAATGGGCATAATAAAGGACCAAAATGGCAGGGACCTAACAGAGGCAGAAGAGATTAAGAAGAGGTGGCAAGATTACACAGAAGAACTATACAAGAAAGAGCTTAACATCCCTGATAACCACGATGGGGTGGTCACTGACCTCGAGCCAGACATCCTGGAATGTGAAGTGAAATGGGCCTTAGGAAGTCTGAGCAACAACAAAGCTAGTGGAGGTGACAGCATTCCAACTGAGCTATTCAAAATCCTGAAAGATGATGCAGTTAAAGTGCTACACTCAATATGCCAGCAAATTTGGAAAACTCAACAGTGGCCACAGGATTGGAAAAGGTCAGTTTACATTCCGATCCCCAAGAAGGGCAATGCCAAAGAATGTTCAAACTACCGCACCATTGCACTCATTTCACATGCTAGCAAAGTGATGCTCAAAATCCTACAAGCTAGGCTCCAGCAGTATGTGAACCGAGAACTACCAGAAGTACAGGCAGGATTTCGAAGAGGGAGAGGAACTAGAGATCAAATTGCCAACATACGCTGGATCATGGAGAAAGCCAGGGAGTTCCAGAAAAGATCTACTTCTGCTTCATTGACTACGCTAAAGCCTTTGATTGTGTGGATCACAACAAATTGTGGCAAGTTCTTAAAGAGATGGGAGTACCAGACCATCTTATTTGTCTCTTGAGAAACCTATATGCAGGTCAAGAAGCAACAGTGAGAACCGGACACAGAACCACTGATTGGTTCAAAATTGAGAAAGGAGTTCGGCAAGGCTGTATACTGTCACCCTGCCTATTTAACTTATATGCAGAGCACATCATGAGAAAGGCAGGGCTAGATGAATCACCAGTTGGAATCAAGATTGCTGGGAGAAATATCAACAACCTCAGATATGCAGATGATACCACTCTCATGGCAGAAAGTGAAGAGGAACTAAAGAGCCTCTTGATGCGGGTGAAGGGGGAGAGCGCAAAAGTTGGCTTGAAACTCAACATTAAGAAAACTAAGATCATGGCATCTGGTCCTCTCACTTCCTGGCAAATAGATGGGGAAGAAATGGAGGTAGTGACAGATTTTATTTTCCTGGGCTCCAAGATCACCGCAGACGGGGACTGCAGCCAAGAAATTAAAAGACGCTTGCTTCTGGGGAGGAAAGCTATGGCAAATCTGGATAGCATACTAAAAAGCAGAGACATCACTCTGCCAACAAAAGTGCGTATAGTCAAGGCTATGGTTTTCCCAGTTGCAATGTATGGCTGTGAAAGCTGGACAATAAGGAAGGCTGAGCGCAAAAGTATTGAGGCCTTTGAGTTGTGGTGATGGAGGAGACTCCTGCGAGTCCCTTGGACCGCAAGGCGATCAAACCGGTCAGTCCTAGAGGAGATCAACCCTGACTGCTCTTTAGAAGGCCAGATAGTGAAGATGAAACTCAAATACTTTGGCCACCTAATGAGAAGGAAGGACTCCCTAGAGAAGAGTCTAATGCTGGGAACAATAGATGGCAAAAGAAGAAGGGGACGGCAGAGGATGAGGTGGCTGGATGGAGTCACTGAAGCAGTTGGTGTGAGCTTGAGTGGACTCCTGGGGATGGTGGAGGTCAGGAGAGCCTGGAGGAATGTTGTCCATGGGGTCGCGATGAGTCGGACTCGACTTCGCGACTAACAACAACAACAACAATTGAACTTTGTTAAATATGTCCCAACCTGAGAAGTATTCCAATTTCACCTCTGTATTTACTGACCACAGCCAGAATTATGTTTCCAGGGGCATGGGAATCTTCTCACAGTCCCAAGAAATCATACCAGCTGTAAAAAAAACACTGGCCTGAAGTCATGTTGCTTCAGCTGCCCCCTTAGCAAGATACCCCTTAGCAAATCTGTGGATACCACTAGCAAACTAGGTCTAAATAGTTTGGTGATAAGAATCATGAGACTTGGTCTCTCCTAGGCTTGCCTCCTGGCCAGGTCTGAGCATGGGAAAGAAGTCCAGTGATCACGAAAGAGCTAGATCCCACATCCCTAGTTCGAGCATTTTGTTGTTTGCTTGTTCATAATAAAACAAACAACTATGGAATGTGCTCCCTGGAGAGGCTCTCCCTGGAGAGGTTCGCCTGGCACTGTCGCTATATGCTTTTCGGCGCTAGGCGAAGACCTGTTTTTTTAAGTCTTATTTTAATTGTTAGTTTGATTTTGTTAATAGTTATTTGTGTCTAGATATTTATTTATGGTTTAATGTCTGTCGTAATGGTTTAGGTGTGTTTATTTGGTTTATAAGTGGATTTTGTTTATTTAATTTATTTGGTTTTGATTTGTATTTAAGTTAATTATATTTTAAGTTGCCGAGATGCACCGAGGAGGGAGGGATAAATTAATGTGATTTATTGTGTTTTAACTATGCTGTGTTTTAATTATGCTGTGAGCCGCCCCGAGGCTTCGTTGCGATGGGGTGGCATATAAATGCTTAATTAAATAAATAAATAAATAATGAAAATAGGTGAAAAGAGAGGATCCGTGTGGTTAGGAGACAGGACGCACAGCCTTTGAATGAAATCATTCTATCCTGCCAAGCCAAAAGCCACCAACCAGCCATGTACACCCTGAGCAGGATCAGCCTCCTACTTCTGTCGGTTTTCTGCTACAGCTATATTTCTGCCAGTTCCTTCTTATCATTAGTTGTTTGTTTATTAGAAGAAAAAGAAAGAACAGGTTCTTTTTGGCTGAGAAACTGCTGATAGAAAGGCTAATCAAAGGGGTTGTAAAGCCATACAATTCACAAGAGAGAGGGAGATTCCAGAGTAATCCATATTAGAGAAAATGCTTGAACACATGTAATGCCAATTATTGCCACCTGCTCAATCTTGTCTCTATTATAACACTCCCAGGACAAATGCATTCACAGAGCTTCTCAAAAGCAACGTCAGTTTTACTTCTCTCACCAGATGCAGCCACTCCGTCCGTCCCCCCCCCCCCCGCCCCGCTTTTCAGATAGCCTGCCCAGAATCTCATGTGAAAATACTGCTAAGCCTTTGGGAATGGGATGGTGGCTGGATCAGGGCTGGCTTGAGGAATCAGCGCTGTGGCTATTTTACGGTGGCTGTACAGCTTTGCCATGACACCCTTCTAGCCCGTCACATGGCTAGAAGAGAATAGGAAAACCATCTAAATCTCTTGGCAATTTAACCTTAAGCCTATGCTTTAATCATATAGTTTTTTTTAATTAGAGCAGTTAGTGAGAACGGGAATTTGGGGAGCAATAAAGAGTGGGGCTCAGGCATTTAAGCGCTAAATTGGTATACTCTGATGCATGGATCTCTGGTCCAGCTGGGAAGGAAGGGGCACACTTTGCCAGAACTCTTTGTAGGCAGAAGATCCCGGATTCCATGTCTGACATCTCTCTGAAAAACGTCCTGTCTGAAGCCTTGGAGAGCTGTTGCCAGCTAGATTAGGCCATCCGTGCTAAAGGACCAATGGTTTGACCACACATAAGGAAGTTTCATATGAGCCTAGCTCTGGGTCTCTGCTGGTACCTCTGTTTCCAGTCCTTCCTCTTCTTTCTCCTCCTGCCCTGCCTCATCTTCTGGCTCCCTAGCTGCTGTTCACCTCTTGTGTTGTTCATAGACTTCTATTCCATGCTTTGGCTCTGAAGGATTCCCCAGTCGGATTTGCTTCTCTGAGCTGCCATCTTGGCTTTGCCTCAGGCTGCAAAACTCTTGTGTTAGCCCTGGTGGCCAAGTGTCCTCCATTTGAAGGGCTGTCAGAAGGCAGAAGAGTGTCCAGAGAGGAGTGCTCTGTTTGAAGGTGTCATCTGCCTGAAGGCCTGTGCAGTCCATGTTCTTTTTAGAGATATTGACCCATAAGAAAGGAAAACCTTGAATTTGCCTGTCCACAGCACTTGGAGAGCATGTGTGTCACACATTCATTGTGTTTCTATTTAAAAGACAGTAAGACTTTCTAAAGAAGAAGGGGACGGCAGAGGATGAGGTGGCTGGATGGAGCCCCTGAAGCAGTTGGTGTGAGCTTGAGTGGACACCGGGGATGGTGGAGGACAGGAAGGCCTGGAGGAATGTTGTCCATGGGGTCACAATGGGTTGGACGTGATTTTGCTGCAAGCAAGCAAGCAAGCAAGCAAGCAAGCAAGCAAGCAAGCCTGCCTGCCTGCCTGCCTGCCTGCCTGCCTGCCTTTCTAAACTGGAATTGATACATATGATTTATCGGATGCTAATTTATGCTCTCCTTTGGTTCTTTTTGGTGATACATCAGTGCCTATCAGGGGGTTAAAGAGCAGATTCTCCCTGGAAATCTCACCCCTGCCTCCCTGGTGACGTTCAGGAGTGGAGGAGGAGACACCACCCAGAAACTTTCCACCCTTCGTTCTGCTTGAGAATAGGTTTGTGTATGAGTCTCCCCTCTACATCCTGGCAGGCTCCATTCATTCCAAGCTCTTGCCCTGCATGCGTCTGCGGCAGACAAAGTCAACAGGTTTGACTTCACTGTAATACTAACGCACCAGATCTTTCACTCAGATAATCCATCAAAAGGGCACTTGTAGCTCCAAGACAGAGCATGGGGTGGGGGAAGAAACAACCCTCCTCACCAGATATTATTGGAAAAAATACCCTGAAATTTCCCTGTCTGGATATGATCAGACCGTTGAAGCATAGCATAATCCCAGCTGATCAAGCCCAAGGGGTTTCCACTTCAAGGGTACTAGAAATGGAAATGGGTAGACATATTTATTTCTGCATTTACTGGCAAGCTAAGATCTTTTTTGTGCCAATGGGTAGAAAAATATTAGAGCTGAAAAAAGCTGGTGCCCAACAAGCCTTGATTCTGATGCAGGAAAGAACGGAGTGTGGTCACAGGTCTCTTCCTTTCTACCTGATTGGCCAATAGACTGGCAGGGAGGGGGAGGATATTAATCTAGCCCCTCCTTCTCTTGAATGGCCCTCTTGGATCATATCTTCCCAGGGCCATTTGGGTGGCTCTGAATCTTCTGCTTTATTTATTTGTGAAATGTATATGCCATCCAATTACCAGCATCTCTGGATGGCTAACAACATAAATAAATTAATGACCCACTTTGGCTACAAATACAATATTAAAATTCAATATTAAAACATATTAAAATATTGATTGAATAAAAAGGTCTTACCTGGTGCCGAAAAACATATAATGATGGTGCCAGGCGGACTTCTCTGGGGAGTGCATTCCTCTGTCAGGGCGCCACCACAGAGAAGGCCCTCCTCCGGGTACTCTGTCTCCTAACTTCTTTCACAGATGGTTCCCGGAGGATGGCTTCTGCTGCCAATCTCAGGGGGCAGGAGGTCAAATAGGGAAAAAGGTGTTCCTTCATGTATCCAGGTCCCAAGCCATTTAGGGCTTTATAGGTAATAACCAGCACCTTGAACTGAGCCCAGACTTTGATGGGAAGCCAATGGAGCTGATAGAGGACTGGGGTTATATGAGAATAACACCCAGTCCCCATCAGCATCCTGGCAGCTCTATTTTGAACTGTCTGAAGTATCTGGACTGTTTTCAAGGGCAGCCCCACGTAAAGCACATTACAGAAGTCCAACTGGGAAGTAACCAATGCGTGTGTTACTGTTGCTAGGCAATCCTCCTCCAGTTAAGGACACAGCTGATAGATTAGCTGAAGCTGAAGGAAAGCGCTCCTTACCACCGCTGTCACTTGGGCTTCCAAGGACAGCTCTGGGTCAAGGAGCACTCCCAAGCTGCGGACCCTGTCCTTTAGAGGGAGTGCAATCCCATCCAGGGCAGGGTCCAAGTCACCTACCCAGGAGCTCGAATCACCCACCAACAGGACCTTGTCTGGATTGAGCTTCAGTTTTTTGGCCCTCATCCAGCCCATTACCTCGGCCAGGCATCAGTTCAGTACAGCCACTGCCTCACCTGGATTAGTTGTAAAAGAGAGGTAGAGCTGGGTGTCATCAGCGCATTGGTGACTCCTCAGCCCAAACCTCCTGATGACCCCATTAGGCTTGGCTTGGCTTGGCTTGGCTTGGCTTGGCTTGGCTTGGCTTGGCTTGGCTTTCCTTTCCTTTCCTTTCCTTTCCTTTCCTTTCCTTTCCTTTCCTTTCCTTTCCTTTCTGGATTATTGTTTTTAATGGTTGTTTGTAATCCATTCTGAGGAGGTGCAAAAATGGATTATAAATATTTTAAATAAATACATTGTGAATCCTAGGTGAATTTAAGTATAAAATATAATCATTTCTAATTCCCTCTACTGGTGATGTCCAGCGGTTACATTATCAAAATGGTACCCTCCACACACCATGTTTCTATGACAGTAAATTCAGCCAAATTCATGCTCTGGGGGCCTTTTCTGTCTTTCCTGTCCTGTTTTTCAAAGGATGGTCAGCTGACTTATAAGCTGCTGCTGCTGCTGCTGCTGCTGATGATGATGATGATGATGGCAGTGATAGCTATCCATGTATAGTCTAATAAAGTCTGAGTATGATTTGTGTCTGAACAAAGGTAGAAGGGACCCCCTTGTATTATTTATAATAATAAATAACTGGTATTATTTGATTCATTTTGATACTATCCAATAGAGGAACTCTCTGCATTGTTCACAGCAAAGCAAAATGCCCAAATAAAATAAAAACTAGCAACCATAAAGCATACATTTTTGCAATATACATATTTTAAAAATCAATATTTTTACACACTAGACCTGCTAAAAGAAGCTGGCACAAGCACCCCATCATGCCATTAATGCCTGCCAGAAGAGGCATTTCTACGTGTGTGAGACAAGTGGAGGAGGAGGGAGGATGGAATGGAATATCCTGAAAGGAGGCATGGCTGGCTGGAACACTGAATAGGAAAACTCTGCACAGTAACCCACCCCTGGCCAGGTCCTACTTGCATGCATGGAATGCAGCTCTCTGACCATATTACCAAGATGTACAAGGTAGGGTTGAGAGGCTGAAGTAGGCATCCTGAAAGAGGGAGGAGAGGCAACTGGTGGGTGTTCCATGCTGGCCAATGAAAGGAAGTTGCAAGAAGCAGAAATTGTACAAAGTTGTAAGAGGAAGAAGTTGTAAGCCATCCCAAGATGTTAGTGGTAGATGGGATGTTGTTGTTGTTAGTCGCGACCCATTGTGTCCGACCCATCATGACCCCATGGACAACATTCCTCCAGGCCTTCCTGTCCTCCACCATCCCCAGAGTCCACTTAAGCTCACACCAACTGCCCCAGTGACTCCATCTAACCACCTCATCCTCTACTGTTCTCGTCTTCTTTTGCCATCTATTGTTCCCAGCATTAGGCTCTTCTCCAGGGAGTCCTTCCTTCTCATTAGGTGGCCAAAGTATTTGAGTTTCATCTTCAGTATCTAGCCTTCTAAGGAGCAGTCAGGGTTGATCTCTAGGACTGACTGGTTTGATCGCCTTGTGGTCCAAGGGACTCACAGGAGTCTCCTCCAGCACCACAACTCAAAGGCCTCAATCCTTCGGCGCTCAGCCTTCCTTATGGTCCAGCTTTCACAGCCATACATTGCAAATGGAAAAACCATAGCCTTGACTACACGCACTTTTGTCGGCAGGGTGATGTCTCTGCTTTTTAGTATGCTGTCTAGATTTGCCATAGCTGTCCCCACAAGGAGCAAGCGTCTTTTAATTTCTTGGCTGCAGTCCCCGTCTGCGGTGATCTTGGAGCCCAGGAAAATAAAATCTGTCACTACCTCCATTTCTTCCCCATCTATTTGCCAGGAAGTGAGAGGACCAGATGCCATGATCTTAGTTTTCTTAATGTTGAGTTTCAAGCCAACTTTTGCGCTCTCCCCTTCACCCGCATCAAGAGGCTCTTTAGTTCCTCTTCACTTTCTGCCATGAGAGTGGTATCATCTGCATATCTGAGGTTGTTGATATTTCTCCCAGCAATCTTGATTCCAACTGGTGATTCATCTAGCCCCACCTTTCTCATGAATAGGTGGGATAGAAAGGTTCTAAATACATAAAGGAGAAGAAGCCTCTCCTTGGGGCTGCTGGTGACAGTGGCGAGGCTTTTGTCTAGGAGCAGAAGTGAGCTGGCAGCTGCTTCCAGGAGGCTGCCGGGTGCCGTTCTGCACTGTTTTTCTCCTTCCTGGCAGCAGAAGTGATTTCAAAGAAATCTTGCTCTAGAAAAGTATTCCTAAATCAGGTGTCATGCAATAGGAGAGACAGGCAACTTTAAAATGTTTGCTCTGGATCAACTTGCAAGTGCAAAGAATTCTTATCTCCCAGACCATTTGGAAGTTTGAGGAATAAAAAATAAGAGAAAAGGCACTGCTACGCAGGCAGATGTAGCACCAGAGGCTAAAATGTTCCAGGGATTACCTAGAACTTCCTGGGAGCAATCTGTCACCTTCCACTACATTAGCCTTGCTGGATTCTAAGCAGAAGTGATGGGAGGTATTCTCACTAATTGCCACTTGTGAAAAGATAATTATATTCGGTGTCGCAGATAATGTACTGCGGCATTTGCAACTAGCTGAGCACGGCCCGTGTGACCTTTCTGTTGTCAATGCAGGGTTGAGTGGTGCAGAAAAACAAAGAATAATTGAGTCATGGCAAGAATGAATGCAGGACTTTAGCAGTAACTCATGTGGCCACGACAACTGGTTAAGAATAACTCAACCAGTAGAAGATGAGTCTAGGGTTACCCACAGACCAGAAAGCAAAACAAAGCAAGCAATCAAAAAGCTAATAACCTAGACAAGTTGATTGTTGTTGTGCTCTGTGTGCCTAAAATGCAAGTGGGGGGGGGGCAGACTGGTGCCCCCCTGATGTATTTTGTTTCCTATGAAAGGCTTTGGAACAGACCAACAGCTCCAATAGTTCCACATCTGCTAGCAGGACAATATCATTGTTGCCTCTGACTTATGGTGACCCTGTGATGGGAGCCCTGCAAAATGTCTTACCTGTGACAGCCCTGCTCAGCTCCTGCAAATCCAAGGCTATGGTTTCCTTTATGGAGTCAAGCCAGCTCTTATTCCATCTTCCTTTGCTTCTCCTGCCTTTGACTTTCCCCAGCATGATGGTCTTCTCCAGGGAGCCTTTCCTTCTCATGAGATGCCCCAAGTAGGACGGCCTCAGCTTTGTCATTTTCACTTTTAGGGAAAGCTCCGGTTCGGTTTGATCTAGGACCCACTTGTTCATCTTTCTGTCAGTCCAGAGTATTCCCAAGCTCTCCTCCAGCACCACCCTTCAAAAGCACTAATTTTCCTCTTTCCAGTTGTCTAGTATGCAGCTTTTACACCCATACACAACAAAGTTTGGATGATTTGGGCCATGGTCTCCTGTGAAACATCCTACTGCTCCTCTACTGGTTTTCTGAATAAGTAGACCGATGGCTCATGCACTACACTCTGTGGCGCCCACTCCTACCAGACCAATCAGGGTCTGTGCTGCTCCAGAAAGAAAGGCTGGGATTTGAAGCAGAGCCTCCACTCCTCAGGCCCTGGGCAGGCAGCAGCCTTCACCCACCACCCGCAAGACTGAGCTGCTGTCCCTTCCGGCCAGTGTTGGAGCCGGCAGGTCTGGAGCTTGCAGATGAGATAAGGCTTCTGTGCTGTTGGCACGGCATTAGAGCCAGTGCAAGCCAAAAAACAAGGACGTGGGCAGGATGCGTGTTGCACCAACACTGGCCAAAGAGCAACTCAAGGGGTGGAGAGCATGCCCTGCAGCCATGCAGGGATATGCATTCAGGGATAGGAGTGACGTGTCCTTTCTAATGGTTTCCTTGGTGCTCCACTGGGAGAGGCTACTTCTGGTGGACCCAGCATGGACTACAACACGTGCGAATGCCTGTGGATGGGACTAGGGGGTCCCATTTCCTCTTAAAAGGAGGCCCTATCTGGCTTATGCCCCACACATTAGCAGTCCCTGCAGCAATCTTAATGACACCTCATACACTATTTCATATTCACAGACCCATTGGAGGAGGTCCATTTATAAACCTAGAGATGCACATACAGGCAAGCACAGACTTGTCAAAATGCTCCAAATTCCACTGCAGCAGCCACTGCGTCTCAGATCTGAATCCCAAGGAAACCCACATGTATTCCCCCAAATGGTGCTCATTAAGTCTTCTCCCATCGAGTTAAGTGTATTTCTGTGCATTTTCCAAATTTATTCATTTTGGTGTCTTTTTTCAAATGTACGCATGCTGTCAGGCACATTTGTTTGGGTCCAAAAATCACACTGAACATTGAAAACATATGGACTTTGTGGATTGCATTCAAATCCATGTTCGGCTAGGAAGATTGAAACTGGGTAAACCTTAAGCAAAACAAAGGCAATCTTTGCACAGCTCTGTGTTTAAGTCTTGTGTGTGAGAACATCCTTTCAGTTGCATGGTATTTCCTTTCGCATGTCTTGTGATTTGAAGAAAGCTACTCTGCTCCATGCATTGCATAACCAGGTAATTTAATGCATGGCTTTTCCGAGTGTTTTCATGCTAATACACGTCGGAAACAAACGAGGTCTGTTCCAGCCTCTCCCTTGCTCGTGTTGCTTTGTTCTTAAGCACCTCCTCCCCTACCGCTGCCCTAGAGTTCCACAACGCAGTGGATTCCTGGGAAACCAGAGGAGGCAAAGCCCTGAATCAGCACTGCTACTCCATGCATTCTGCTTGTGGCTACAGTTCTCTCTCAAGCAGCAGCTGCTGCAGCAGGGTTAATAAACAGGGATTCTGTGGGTGGGAGCACATACCGCAGTGCACAGTTTATAAGAGAGGAGCCCAAGTGGAAAGAAGCCACTTCAAGCAAGGCCACCGTGATGACTAAGCGAAATCAGATGGATGCTGACTCATGCTTGCTCTGCTTCAGGAAGACAAGGGAACATTCCCACAGCGCAAACCCTCTTTGGGAGATCTAAGAGTGCGTTGGGCCACTGGGAGAGCCTTGCAGCTGTGAAGCTGCTTTTAAAGGCAGGGGCCTAAGGAATGATTTCTAATGAGTGGCTGAAGTAAGTGCACCAATCCAGATCATAATGTCATTTGCATGCAGCCTGCCTTGATAACGGCTCTGACTCTCTCATTGGCAGTAGTTCCCACACATAGTAACACATTAAAATGGCATCACACCAGTTCTCTGAAGTGGTTTCAGGACTCAGATGAAAGTGGGCCACCCTTGCCCTACCTGACATGGTCCAGATGTTTTAGACTTCAACTCCCATCTGCATGGCTAATGGTTAGGATGACTGGGAACACAGTCCCTTCCCAGTAGGCAGGCAAAACATTGAGCCAGTATGGAATAGCAGTTAGAATGTTGGACTGGGACTTGGGAGATCCAGGTTATGGACTCTGCTGCATGGAGCTCACTGGGTGACTTTGGAGCAGTCACTGACTCTCAGACAAGCTACTTCAGAGGGCTGTTGTGAGGCTAAAATGGAGATAAGAAGGATTATATACACTCCCCTGAGCAGGTGAACATGCAAGTTGCAAGGGTGGAACAGGGGACTCCCAGGATTCCTGCCAGTTGGCTCCTGCTGGATGTGGAACTCAGGAGCTGCCTGACCATTCCTGTTCTTCATGCTGGCCCTGTTCTTGGCATCAAGAATCTTCCAAGGAGATTGGCAGAACCAGGAGTGATGCTTTCCAGCTTTTGGGTGGAACACCATGCTCTCTGTCTTCTTGTGTTCCCTAAACAATAAAAGAGAAGGAGTGATCCACAGTGAGGCAAAGCAACATTCGACAAAGGTATGGCTGTAACTGTGGAAGCAACACAGGAAAGGAATTCCATAAAGAAAACATTCCATTACCTCAAAAGAAGCTATCCATTGAAACTGATAATTAGTGCTGGAGTAGAACGCAAGAACACCGGAGTCATCTGTAGTTATTGGGTTGATGTATTTCAATTGTTTTGGGACTACATTATACTAGCATACCTACATCTAGTACTGGAAAGGAATCAAATCTATTTTTCATGTTTTCCCATTTTTCTTTCTTTCTTTCTTTCTTAATTAATTAATTAATTAATTAATGCATTTATAGGCCGCCCCATCTCATCAAAGCCTCGGGGCGGCTTACAACAGTTTGTCCTACGTTTTGAGGAATTGGGTTATTTGACAACCTGGGTATTGGGTCAACTGTTCCAAATTTTTTGTTTGTGGCACATGTTCTGTGCTTCTCTGCTCATCACCCCCACCCTACTGTCAGGTGCCCCACTGAAATAGCCTCCTAAAACTTGGTGCCCCCCAGAAGAGCTGGCTTTCCACGGATATTCTAGCACTGCACTGTTCTCAGAGCTTCCTCAAAACTTGTTCATTTGCTCCAGGAAGGCTTCTCAACTAACCAGTCACAGTTTCACTGATTTTGCTTTTTGCATACGGCTTCATTTTTTCTGCTTTAGCGTTTATTGTTCACTATTCCAAATTTTCATACCAACATATGGAGCAGTATCTAAATCTTGTAAATGAATAAAATCAAAGAAATCTCCACCTTCCCAAACTAGGATGGCAATGGAGGTTGAAGTTGGTCACCTTTAGGGGGCACTAGCTGGTGGAAGACTTCAACGAAGTCTTCGTCTACTAATCTTCCAGGTGATACTCTCCTTTGTTAGGGATGGCTAACTCTCATCCCTACAAGAATGGGAATTATGACTTTGAAAAGGCAGAAGAGGTGTTTGATTCCCCTTTTCATGCTCAGAAGATTCAAGTTGCAACTCAATCTGTTACTGTAATTTATAACCCTCCCTTCTTTGTAATCTTCTCAGCACTGTCTCAGATTGATATATGGGAATCAATTATGAACTGAAGTAGCCAGGATAACAAAGCCCGAGAAAATGTATTATCCGGGACAGGGAAGTGAGTTTCCTGGAAGCTCACTCATGAACAAATATATATCCAGGCAAAATACCAGGGTGGAAAATGGCGGAGAATAAAGGTAGGTCAATAGTGTTCAAAATGTCTTCTTTTCTTAATATATTTTTCTGGGATTCTGACCATTCAATGCATCCTGTCTAACATTTTTAGCATCTTGCCTGAAGCCATGAAACTCAATGGATGACATTGGGGAAGTCCTTCTTTCTCACTTATCTCCCAGGATTGTTGGAAAGATAACATAGAGAAATCCTCAACTCTTTGAAGCATTCAAATATTGTTCTTATGGCACTTATTTGTGTCAAAATATGCATAAAAAGGAGCAAGCCACTGAGATTCTAAGTTGTAATCCTATGCATGTTTAGACAGGCAAAAAATAGCTGCAAACTTCTGAGAGAGCTTTGGCTAATGGATGGTATAGATAATAATTAATTAAGTGCTAATCAACTTGAGACTTGATGGGAAGGCAGGACTTTTTCTGTCTAGAAATGCATAGATTCACGTGAAGTGTATCTCTCTCTCTCCATGTGCCAAGAAGGAGGCCTCCAGGTCTGTGTGTGTGTGTGTGTGTGTGTGTGTGTGCATGTGTGTGATCTATCCTTGGAAGTCTCCTTTTTGTTGGCAAGGAAAGGTTTGCCACACTTGTAGCTCCTCCATCTGTGTAATGGGAACAGGGGAATTTTTCCAGCATGAATCTGGGTTGTCGCAACTTGAATTTATGTTCATGTCCTACACCCTGGCATAAGCAAGAAGAGATCTTGACTTTCCCCTCCCTAAAGAGATTCACCTGGTGCCATCTATGCATTCTTTTTGGAGTCAGGCAAGGCTTAACTTGTTAAAATACATTTCAATATAGATTAATTGGGTCATTACTGTTTAGAGCTTTATTGCTGAGTTTTAATATTGTGAGTTGTTTGGGTGTTGTTATTTTAGTATTGCAAGCTGCCTGGGGATGCCATTGGTGGAATAGGTGGCATACAAATGTTTCAAACAAACAAACAGAAACAAACAAACATGCTGTACATGAAGCCCAGCTTTCCAGACAGGTCCCAGGTCTTATTGATCCATCAAAGTATATCCTCCCTCCTAAGCCCCAGCAGAGAAAGTCCTCTCCCACAAGTGTGGCTGATACGAATGCATGATGTGCTCACGTTCTCTTATTTTATTGCTGAGCTCTTGTTTCAATGCGGCTTCTTCATGAGCCCTTCTCCCAGTGGGCATCACCTTCCATGTTACAGCAGGTTTTGCTTTTGACAGTATGTTCTCAGGAGGGAGAGAGATGACCAAGAAAAGATTATTTGTGGGCAAACCCTTCTGCAGACAATTGGTTTCCTTTATTTGCTCTTCCCTGAAATCACCTTCCCACAAGAGAGCCTTTTACCCACTGACTTGCTCTGACAGATGTTACCAAATCTTCTGCACCTGTATTCTCTGCAGAGCATTTCCTTCAGAGAGCCAGGCAAGCAAGCTGTGAGAAATAACTGCAAGGACTTTTCCCCCCACGGCTCAGAGAATCCTTCTATCTATTATCCTGACACAATTGCTGTGTTCTGGGCACTTAACCCAGGAGATTAAATCTTTATGCACCAGTGCGGAAAGATCATATCTCTGTAATTTTTCATATCTATAATTTTTCAGCCGCCTTGGTTTAAGCCTGTCATATTTATGGCACAACTGTAATTTAAGGGCACGTTTTCAAATGCCATTCTCAGAAGACGTTTCTCTCTTGAGCTGGTACAAAGAAAGAGTCTCTGCTAAGGTCGAGCACAGCCAGTTATACGGCTCAGTTGGTGCACAAAATGAGGAGCAGATGGCTGAGAGACCTCCTCCAGTTCCGGAAAGAGCAGGACAAAATGTCGGGTTCACATTGTAATGTGAACTTACACAATTTTGCATTTTAGAACCAATACAGAGAGACTCAGTCCTTCACAATTCTCACTTTGCCAAACTTTACAGTGGAGTTCTCCAACCCCCACCCCCAAAATGCATGCACAGAGGGGTAGATTAGGGAAAATTGCACAAGTCGATGTGCATATGTATGAACGTGCCATTTAAAAGTGCGTTCTGCAAGGGAAATAGCTTGCAAAATGTATATATTTAGCAAAACTGAACAAAACTGCACGTAGTAGGAGTGGAGTGCACAAAACGACAAATGGATTTTCAAGCAAGCCTTTAAAAAGAATCCCTATCCAATCACTTATCTAACTGAAGGACTGGAAAAATTAGAAAGTGAGAGGAATTGAAATGGATGGACTTGACCAGTTATTTGGACACTGGAGGGAAAGAGGCTGCTTTCTTCTGTTGGCACTTAAAAGAGTTGACCAGGGCAGAAAGCGTCAAGGAGAGTCTGTTTTGCCATCATTTGGTCTCAGCATGGAAATCCCCAGTCCATGTGAACACCCCTGCTGAGTTGTAGCAAGCAGCCACAAGCCCAACCTAATTCTGCTCATACGCTAGATTGCCTTCACTACCTCCTAACTCCTTCCGCTTCCCCTGTGAGAACATAGCAACATCTCACCTTGAAGAAGGAGCTTAAGGTAGCAGGCAACAAAGAGTTCCTTTCCTGGGCTGGGAGCACAGATGGGGAAGAAATTCATTCGGGTTTGTACTTTCAGATTAAAAGGTGAACTGGAACTCTCAGGACACTTCTCCAATACAAATGCGTACAAAATGTACAGTGGTAAGGTGCATGCAAAAATGCTTATATCATGAACATAATGAAAGTAATGTTTGATAATGCAGCATATTCATATAATTCGACTCAAGGTTGACTCAAATTATATTGTTTTTATATTGTGATTATTTATTTATTGTTGTGAGTCGCCCAGAGGATTTGGCGAATGGGGTGGCATAGAAGCTTCCTAAATAAATAAATAAATAAATAAATCCTTGCACAAAATGTGCACATTACATAAACTTGATTAAAATTAAAAGTATTAAAATTAAAAAGTATTAAAAGTATTAAATGCAAAAATGCTTATAAATTTGATGCAAATATAAAAGGAAATTCCCCAAGTTTGGCACGAATGGAACTTAATATGGGAAAAATGAGAAATGGAGAGAAATGGAGACAGACAGATTTCTCCATTTCTAATTAAAAGTAGTGATGTATGGACATGACAAAATCCAATCTGTCAATATTTCATGGATTGCCAGGGACCTTTTTCATTGACTGCTCAATGGTGGAAACATTTGTGCAAATGCATCTGTATGCATTTGTGGTTGCACAAATTTGCACATCTGAAAATGTGCAAATTCACCCAACACATCCAGATCCTCCCAAAATGCATATTTTCATGCTTTATCCTTTGAGGAGCAATCACAGTATTTTATTTATTTATTTAAAGCATTTATATGCCGTACTGTCGCGAAAGCCTCAGGACGGCTCACATAGATAAAATACAATAAAATATAACATAAATGAAATTATCGACCCACACTGGCTGCGATAAAAACATATAGGTCATAATATTAAAACTTATTAAAATATTGCTGAAATAAAAAGGTCTTAACCCGGCACCGAAAAACATATAACGACGTGCCAGGCGGACCTCTCTAGGGAGCTCATTCCATAGGCGGGGCGCCACTGCAGAGAAGGCCGTCCTCCGGGTACTTTGCCTCCTAAAGGTTGTAACACAAAAATGAAAACAAAGATTTCATTAGTATTAGTGGGTGCTTTTATTTTCCATACTTTTATAAGAATAAATTTTTGTAAAGTTAAAACAAGCAAAAAAGAAAAGATCCACAGGATTGGGAGATGTCCGTCTGTTGCAGGATCTCCAGGTCAGAGTCTTAGAAATTTGGATTCAAATGCTGTTTGAACTTGAAACGATTTCATTGACATCAGTACCTGACAATAAGTAAAAAAGAGTCAGCAAAGACAAAGCCAGTGTATTGACATAGGCAGGGGTCATTTTCTGCTGGGGAACCTGGGAATTCAGCTGCAAGAAATGACTGAAAAATTATTGGATGTGGAGGGTGTGTGGCGTAGTGCTGAGCATGTTGGAGTGGGACTCAGGAGATCCAGTCCTTGTCCTCACTCGGCCGTGTAGCTCAGTGAGTGACTTTGGGCCAGCCATGAACTCTCAGAGGAACCTAGTTCCTCTTGCAGGGTGGTTGTTCTAAGGATAAAATGAGAGTAGAACCTTGAGAGCCACCTTGGGTTCCTTGCAAAAGTAAGAAGTGCAGGGTGTAAATGTAATCTCATTCTCAGAAGAGCAAAAGAAAAGCCACACTGGATCAGACCCAAGGTCTGTCTGGTCCAGCACTCTGGACACAATGCCAAACCAGCTGCCCAGAGGATCCTTCAAGCAGGATGGGTACAAGGCCTCCTCCTGCCCAACTGGTGTATGCAGGCATGTTACCCCAGGAAAGGAGATAGCACATAGCCAGCAAGCCTAATCGCCACTGATACCCTGCTCCATCATGAATCTCCAATCCCTTTTTAAACCCATTCAGATTGACAGTCATCACCATTTCCCATGGCAGCAAATTCCACAGTTTAACTATACTTTGTGTGAAGAAGAGCTTCCTTTTATCTGTCTAAACTTCCCATCAATCAGCCTCATGGGATGACCCTGGATTCAAGTTTTATGGGAGAGAATAGAAAATTCTCCCCCTCTGTTTCTTCACACCATGCATTATACTGAAAACCTCAATCATGCCTCCCCTTACTCATCTTTTTTCTAAGCTTAACCATCCTAGTTGTTGTAGCTGCTCCTCATAGCTGCTTCATCCCCCTGATCATTTTTGTTGCCCTTCTCTATGCCTTTTCTAACTCAATAATGTCCTTTTTCAGGTAAGGCGACCTGAACTGCACACAATATTCCAAGTGTGGTTGCATCGATGATTTGTATAAGGGGAGTACGATCCAGGCAGTTCTACTTTCTATTCTGCTCCTAGCATGGAGTTTGGCTTCTTCGTAGCAGCTGAGTATTGGGATGGCATTTTCATCAAGCTGTCCACCACAACCCCAAGATCCCTTCCTTGCTCAGTCACCACTAGTTCAGATTCCATCAGTGTAAACCTGAAGTTGGGATTTTTTGCCCCAACAAGCATTACTCTACGCTTGCGTATATTGAACTGCATTTGCCATTTTGATGTCTGTTGTCCCAGCTTGGAGAAATCCCTTTGGAATGCCTCTCAGTCCCTTTCATTTTTAATCATACGCATTCACAAAACCAGTGAAGGTAGCTGGCATGGTCCCAAAGTCACTGATGCTACGGCTCCAGGCTTCCTGGGGGGAACGTCAAGAGGCAGCTTCTCACCCATGCATTCCCTTAACATGTCCGAAGTAGTTTCTGGAAAAAAGCAAACAGAAGAAGGACTCTCACGAGTGCAATTGTGCTGCAGGTTCCAGTACAGAGCAACACACTGGGGAGGGGAATTGTGTGCAAAGGGCCAGATGTGGAACACTCTGATTAGGAATGGCTTTTTTACTGGCTTGGTCAAAGACAGCTTATTAATATGCATGAGGTTCTATTTATTGCCCTTTAATTGGCAGCTTAAATCTATGTGAAACTGATTGCTTTGATAGAAAATGTTAAATATAGCATTACTCATTCCCAAATTCTTGGGTCACAAAATACTTGTTTTCCAGAAGACGAACCTCTAAGGCTAAATATACTTATTTTTTTATTTATTGCAATTATATGGATATACCACTTACCACATCTAAAAAGATAACTCCAAGAAGGAAAGAGGGAGGGAGGGAGGGAGGGAGAGAGGGAGAGAAGATTAAAATATATTCAAGTAAAATAATACATTTTTTTCTGGCCTAACACTCATTTTTCAGAAAGCAAACTGCTGAAGTGCAGAGGAATAAAGATGGCACAGGGGACTGGCATTTGCAGCATGCCAGCCAGTTCAATAAAAACAAAATAATTAATGAAATAACAACCAGGCAAGGCAGGGAGAGAGGTGCCCATGACTACATTGGTTCCCAGGGCATGATATTGGAGACCACAGGACTAGCTCTTGAGGATGAAGCTGTCACAAGAAAGCCTGCTAAAGGATGTGGTGATGCCCCTGAGTTCAAGTAGCTTCCAGGATGGTTGGACTTGAAATATAGGTCTATCCCCAGGTATTAGATGGAGCTGCTAAATGTAACATTCATGCTCAGGGCCAGTGTAGCCCTGGATGTCAGGAATATGCAACATAGGAGGGCCAACACCTTCATGTCCTACTTGTGGGGAGCTCCAGGATGATGGTGTTGAAAACAGACTGGTTGGATCCTGCAGCCTGAGGGTCCAATATGGATCTCCAGGTCTCCCAGTCTAGACTTTTAGATTATATCCATAGCCTCTGGACTACTGGTATTATTATCCTTGATGCCATCCTGGTGGGTCGCACAATTATAAAGCTGATGTAGGGTTCTTAGCATGAATTGGGGAAAGAGAATGTATGGACGCAAATGTAAGACACATATGCTCATTTTTTACTTGGGGCCATCAATTGTTGGTTTTGACCATGGCCACTGCTGGAATGTGTGGTGTGATAGCTTTGGAAGGAGACAATGCAGACTTCGACAGAAGAAGGGGTCTCCACCCTGATCTATACATTGATCTCCATTGGGAGGCCAGCTGGTGGCCTCCTGGTGCTTCAGACCACAGCTCTCATAATTCCTAACCACTGGCCATTCTATCTGGGTCTTATGGGAACTGTAACCCAAGAAGCCTGGACTTTAGGGGCTCTGATACAGATGGGCAACTTTGAAATAAAATGTCAGAAGTCCTTTCAGGGCAAAGGCCTTGCTGGAGAGCTCACTGAGTCCCAGTGCAGAGCCTGATCTTCTCTGACTCCCATTCACAATCTTTTCATCATGGCTTAAAAAAGCCAAGAAATTATACAGCTTTTTAGAGGTCTAAGCAATCCAGCCTCAAAAGCAGCCACCTCTAAGCGGTTGTGCAATGCAAGCAAATATCCGTTGACATGCAGCATTTCTGAAGGTACGTTACTGATTTATAGAAATCTTTGGGGTTTGGTTTGCTGTGACAATTTTGAAAAATGCTGGCTTTTCCAGGAATACCCGGAGTCCAGGAAGAGCAGGTCCTTTCAGAGAAGAAGGGAAAGCTGCGCCACATCATAGAAACCACCCTTACCACGGTTGGCATCTATACTGTTAGCCTTGGAACACGGCCCACATTCTGAACGAGCTTGGAACGATGCTTCTCAGAGGCTTCCCTAAAAACGCACAGCTATTTTCTAAAACAGATTCAACATCCCATCCCATCTTCAACAGTATTTGGGGCCCTAGCTGGAGGCCACCCTTTTCAAATCTTTTGGGGTCAGTTTGTTTTGTGCATGATTTAGTTGCCCTTTATTTGGCCTTGTGAGCTGAGAGACTCCTTCCCCACCCCAAATGTCAAGAAAGGATTTTAAAGGGCTACATCCACAGAGGTCCAGTAGGCTACAAACTTAGTGCTTCAGTTGCCATAATTTTACCCACACCCCTCCTGATGCCAACATCCCCTACCCTTTCACAGTTAGGAAAGGAACTGGACACAGTACTCCAGGTGAGGTCTGACTACTGCTGAGTATAGCGGAGCTAGTACTTCCCATCTTTTGGACGTAATGCTTCTGTTAATGCATCCCAAAATAGCATTTGCCCTTTTTGCATCTGCATCACATTATTGGCTTATAACTAACTTGTGTTCTACAACAACCCCAAGATCCTTTTCATTTGTAATATTGTTGAGCCAAGTGTTCCCCTTCTAGCAGTCGTTCATTTGGTTTTTATTCCTTAATGGAAGACTTGGCATTTCTCCTACTGAATTTCATTCCCTGCCCAGCATTCTAACCTATCAAAATTACCCTGCAACTTATTGCTGCCTTCCAGGGTATTTGCTATTCCACCCAGCTTTGTGTCATCTGCAAATTTAATTATCTTCCCCTGTACTTCTCCATCTAAATCATGAATGAAAATGTTGAAGAGTACAGGTCCCAGGACGGAACCCACTTGTCACCTATCCCCAGTTCAAGAATGTGCCATTAATGGGCACTCTTTGGGTCCAATTTTGCAGCCAATTGTGGATCCACCTACAATGTTATCGAAGTTGAACTTTCTCAACTTAATTCTGGTTACATCAAATGTATTCCTGAATGATCAGGTCAAGTCATCAAACCCCACAGCATTCCTTCCAGTTGATGTTTGGCAGTACCCTGAATCCATTAATAAAAAAGGCGTCGACGACATGCGCAATCAATCATGCTTTATTTAGCCCTTCTTAGCCCAGGAGATGTGAGGTCATGTGAGGTGAGAGTTGAAAAGAGGTAAATACTTGAATTTAAATAGAGACCCTGTGATTGGACCAAAGCTCCTCATATCACTAACTGATCTTTATCCCCAACCCTTCATAAATTTGGTTTGTGTTTGGTTTCTAAGAGCAAATGAATATATTCCTCTGAGGCATGGGAGTGGAACTACGACTCCCATCACCCCCACCATTGGCCTCAGGGATAGGAGACGGAAGAAACAACATCTGGATGCCCACAGGCTCACCACCCCTGCTCTCAGGGTTGCTCCCAAAGTTACAGTTTTCCACTTGCACTCTACTCTGTAGGACAATGTCCAGAAGTTGACCAAAGATACCTGTAATAAGGAAGGTAGCTAGTTTCCAGAATAAGGTTGGAAGGGCTGAGAGGCAGCAATGTTGCCGAAGCTAAATTGGTCTGGGGCAGGACACTGTCTGGGTGGGTAATCAACTGGGATGGGAAATTATGGACTCCACTTAAAGAATCCAATGCCACACGCTGTGGCGATGTCTGCTAAGCATTTTTGTAACTCACCATCAAGTAGTCTCCAACTTATGGCAGCCCTTTGAATGGGTAACCTTCACAGTGTTCTGTCCTTGATAGCCCTGCTCAGCTCTTGGAAAATCACGCCTGTGCCTTCTTTTATGGAAATGATCCATTTGATAGTTGGCTTTCGTCTTCCTCTTCTGCTTTTAACTTTCCCTAGAATGATTGTCAAATAGCAAGCTCATTTCCCCTTCTTTTTGCATGAACATCTGTGCGTATTTTCATGCATATCTTTACAAATCTAAACATCGAGTGTATGTTTTGTTGAAATGTACACATTCTTCTCTCATTGATCAATGGGTAATGTACACCTTTTTCCAAAGTACACATTTTATGTGCATTTTTCAAATGTACACATGCTGTCAAACACATTTACGTAGACGAATAACATTGCAAGCTCAGAAATGTACGGTTATGAACTGCAGATTGTGTCTGAGTTCACATTGGTCTGGAAGGTGTGAACTGGGGAAAATCTGAACAAAAGTGAGCAGAAACCAGTATCTCATACTTCCTACACCACAAGCCTGGGTTTTGATAGGCACCCTATAAGGAAGGATTTCAAAGTTAGACCCTAAAAGGAGGATAATTTTGTAAAATTACACAAGGTAACCCTAATGGTTTAGAGAAATTGATTCCATATTTTTTTGGAAACATGATGTCTGGATGGGACCACCTGACACTGGAGATGTTGGCAAGAAAAAGTCAAGAACGACCCTGGAGGCTGTTCAGAGCTTACTCATAAACCAGAAAGAATAATTAAATCTTTAAAGAAAAGCGCAAAATGTTTCAGAGAGCAGAAGTGCTAGTTTGTCCTTTTGTTCTTCCAAAGCAACAAATGTGGCCTAGCTAGCAATTCATTTCTTTGCACGAATTCTAGAAAGAACATACTAAATCTGCATCTATTTTAGGGATGTGATCCTGGACAGAATTAGCTAAAATCCCATGCACCTCAAGAAAAGTTAAGTGATCACAATGTGCCGGGTTACAGCCATAACTAATTTCCAGCCTTAACTAATTACAAAGACAGGGAAATCGCTGCCTCAAGATCATGCCCAGTAGCTCTGTGGAAATGACAAATCAGCACAACGTGAAAAGTGAAAGGGCCACACTCTGTGTTAGAGATGATAAGGTCCATTCTGGTTTGGACTCTCAGGAACCAGAAAATGGCTTCCATGTTCAGGCATCAGCTTAGCCCTGAATGCTCTGGTCATTCAGAGGCAAATCACTGATCTCAGTTTCTTTTCCAGCACGAACACGTATGTCTACAATGGAAGGGATAGTAGTGCTGGTCCACATCTTTGTGAAGATCACAAAGTAGGGTGTCTATTTATCCTTTTGAACAAAGGACTGCCCTGTGTTTGAAGGTCCTTCTGGTGCAAGTATGGTTTCAAGTTCAAGGATGGTAAGAATCGGGAGAGGGAGCTCTGGAGTTGCCCATGTGCAGTGAGCCTCTGGAAAGAAAATTGAGCAGCCTGCGGGCCAGTTGAGGGCAGTTGCCCCTTCTGTGTAGGAACTGCTGCCCTGGTATGAGTCCAGTGTGGATTTCCCACTGTTTGGGCACATAGTAATGAAAGGAGCACACTTTCTAGTATGTTGAGAACAGGATTGTTCTCATGAAAAGGCAATGGCAGGAGAAGCAGTAGGAGAGGTTATGTGTGTTGGAAACCATGGCCCTTTAAGTTTTCTTTTTCTTTTTCCCTTTTTCTTTTTCCAACATCTGTGAAGCTCTAGGCAGGTTTGCTGGAGTGAAGGAGCTGGGTTTTTTGAAAAAGTTATTCACCATGTCTTCTCCCAAACCGAAGTTTGCCCTCCCGCATCATGCTGACTTTTGCAGGAGTAAGAACTATTGCAGAAAATGTGATGTCTTTCTGGGTATTGTTTCTATGTGCTTTCAAGGCATCTGTGATTTATGGTAACTCTATGAATGAAAGCCTTCCAAAAGTCCTGTCCATGACAGCCCTGCTCAGCTCTTCTAAATTCACGTCTGTGGCTTTCCTTATGGATTTAATCCATCTCATTTTTGGTCTTCCCTTTTGTCTTCTGCCTGCACATTTCCCCAGCATGATTATCTTCCCCAGGAAGTTTTGCCTTTCCATGATAAGAAAGCCTCAGTTTTGTCATTTTTGCTTCTAGGGTTTGATTTGGCTCGATTTGATCTGGAACCCACTTATATGTCCTTCTGTTGGTCCAGGGAATTCACAAAGTGCCATGTTTTGAATGTATCCACTTTCTTCCTGCCAGCTTTCTTCTCTGTCCAGCTTGCACAACTCTACATTGTGATTGGGAATAAAACAGTTTGGATGGTCTTGGTCTTGATCTTTTCCAGTTCTTTCCTTGTTGTCCTTCCAAGTCTCAGTCTTCCTCAAATTGCTTGTCTACAATCTTCCTTTGAACTGATGACTGAGTGAAGGCATGTAAAGCATTTCACAATTAAAATTTATTTGCTATTAATAGTAAAGTTCTGTAATTCTTCTGTGGACATGTTTTTTCCCCTTAATTTTCAGCTGCAGTCCTTCTTTCATCCTTTCTTCTTTCATGTTTACCAAAAGTCATTTCAGGTTATTGCTGTTTTTGCCAGTAGTTTGGTATCGTCTGCATATCTTAAATTAGAGGTGTCTTCCATCAAGTTTCACTCTTTCCTTTGATTCTAATCCAACTTTCTTTATAATGTTTTATGTACAGATTGAATGGACAGGGAGATAAAATGCATCCTTGCTTGACACCTTTGCCTATAGGGAAAAGTTCTGTTTCCCCAGTTGGCTTACAATATAATATAAATAAACAATATTGTAAGACACAGACTGATCTCTTTCTGAAATTCTTTGGCATGCTTCAATAGATTTGCAATATGTTCTCTAGTGCCTTTTCAGGATCCAGTGTGGATGTCCAGTAATTCTCATTCCATATAGGGTAGCATTCTTTGTTGCAAAACTTTGAGCATTACTTTGTGTGGGAGACGAATGCAATGGCTCTATGGATGCTTTGCCTCTCCTATCTTGGAGTGTATCTCAAACATTTCCAGTCTATGGGCCATCTCTGGGTAGACACATATATTCTGGGTAGACCTATTTTCCTATTTGTCCTCTGAGTTGTTCTCTGAGGTTAGTTGTTCTCCAAGGCTAGAAAATACAAAAGATGAAGGAAGCAATGGCTAAGACAAAGACATTTCAAGCTTTATTTTTTCAAAGGTGATAAGAGGGAAGAGCATTGTATCTACTCTCCAGTTCACTGGGAAGGGAGAGAACTTGTTTGCAGGGACAGCTGGGGAAATGGGAAAGTGAGTGAAGGATGATCCAGCTGCTCTCCTCCACAGTGTTGTGGCTCTTTTGTGGAGTCTGCCTATCATCAGCAGAGCCACAAGTGGCCTTCCCCACCCAGTCCTTGAAGGAATGTGAAAGGTTTGTTGTATTTATAGATTCACACCTCTGCATGTGAACATTAGCAAATACTGAAAAAGGAAAATGAAAAGAGCCGAATGGGGCACTTCCTCATTTTAGCATCACTTCCCTCAGCCCACCACCCCACCAAAGCCAGTTCTCCTCAGCCCAGCCCAGTGCTGAAATGTTTACCACCGGGAAAATCAGAGCATGGAAATGGCATGATGCAGCTGCTCTGAAAGGGGATATAATGGCAGAAATAGCAAGAGGGGGTCAGTCTGGGATGTGTGCTGTGTGTCATGCTGGTGAACCTGGCAGTAGAATAAAGTGGAATTTCTAGTGTAGATCTCACACCAGACACAACCTCCCCTACTATGGTGAAATGTTTTGCATTGTTACTATTGCAATACTATTGTATTGCATTTGTTGGTAAGTCACTGTTATGATTTCTAAATGTACGTCTACACAATTGGGTTGTATCCACTCCGAGTTGCCTTAGGTCCTATTCATTTCGGTTGGTCAACTCAAAGTAGTACAAGGGTTACCATAAGTCAGAAATTACTTGATGGCACTTAACAACAAGTGGGACTAACATTGGCTACAACCCATAAATGTGCACATACAATCTTTATGCTAACTTGTGTCCTCTTGTGTCCTTTTTTGGAAAGTCACACTTCCCTTTTTCTAACAATGTGTAGGTGGTCATCCAGTCACACTTAGGGGAGATACACACACACATCCTGTCACACTTAGGGGGGGGAGAGAGAGAGAGAGAGAGATCCTATACTCTATGTGTGCACGCACACACACACACACATAGAGAGAGCCTGTGTGTGTGTGTGTGTGTAAGACTATTATCCCTCATCCAAATCTATGCATGTCAAAAGCTATATGATGAAGACTTACAAGCTTATGTGCAAGTCAGTGTTGTGCAGTGAGATCCAGGTTCTACCCTCACTTGGCCATGAAGCTCACTGGGTGACTTTGGGATGGCCACTGATGCTTGGCCCAATCTACTGTACAGGGTTGTTTGGAAGATCAGAAGGCAGGAGGAGAAGTCATCTTGGGTTCCTTGCAAAAAGGAAAAGCAGGGATATAAGTGCAATCATAACCATCATATAATAGCAAACAGCCTTTCTGGGAGAGCCAATGTAGTACAGTGGTGACAGTGTTAGACCGGAGTCAAGATACTCTGATCCCACTCAGCCACTCAGGTCCTGGGTGAGTTCGAGTTGGTTTCTCACTCTCAGCTTAACCCACCTCTCAGGATAAACGGAGAGGAGAAGGACCATGTGTTCTGCCTCTAGCTCTTTGGAAGAAAACTGGAATATAAATGTAAGAAAGTGTGCAAATAGGGAAAGCAAGAAAGAAAAGGAAATGAAACATGCTGTACATTATTTCACTGATTATGCAGACAATCCCCATGCTCACAATCCACCCAGAAACTGCCCTAAACAATCCCTCTTCTTAAATCAATGAAAGATGAGTGAGAGCACCGTTAAGCTGCCATGCTGTTCCCATGGGGGCTGAGCAGAAGATTGTCCCTGTGGATTTCCACTAAGTCTCCAGTGGTGTCTCTTCCAAACAAATGCATGCGGCACACCTTATGTGAACAACCAAGACAAAGGAAACACACCGAACGATAACCCTATTGTCACAAGAGAAAAGAAAGATAATGGGGGAGAGTTCCCTTCGGAGGCCAGGCACACCTCAAAGGTTTCTGTGTGGATGGAAAACCAGGAAAGGGTTACAGTGGGGTAGGGTCAGTACACAAATATGCAGCAGGTGGATTGCATCACTTGGAGGGGTGGGGATCACAATTCATGGATGCTTGGAAGGTTTGGAAAACTTCCAAGCAAGACTTTAGTAAGGAGCTGAATTTCTGTTGCAAGCATTATAGCAAATTCCCATAGTAATGGAATCAGAGGGTTTAACAAATGCTCTTTCTCACTAAGGTGGGGTGCACAAAATACAGCCCCCAGTCCTTTCCTGGTGGCTCCCAGGTGAAACAAAGAAGAACACAGTTTCTATGGTCCCTACAAAAAGTTTCAATTTCTATGACCCCTGCCATAGAAACCTAATTTCCGGAGCAATGCTTGAAGTTTCTACCTGTTTCCTAGGATGCTCTAGGAATGAGGTTTCTAGGACAGGATCCATAAAGTCTGTTTCTAGAGCATTTATGTCTTTTGGCAATCATGTTGGGACAGGCTCGGGAGGAGGGAGCGCTTCAAAACTGTAACACTATGACAAGAAACAGGTGCTTTGGCTGCAAGACCAAAATCGAGGCTAATGGGCTTGCATCACACACAGCCCCTTCTCCTCCTCAGAGGTGGCCCTTGAGACTAGGAGTGTCTAGGGATCTATTAACTGGTCAGTCCTAGAGGAGATCAACCCTGACTGCTCTTTAGAAGGCCAGATCCTGAAGATGAAACTCAAATACTTTGGCCCCTTAATGAGAAGGAAGGACTCACTGGAGAAGAGCCTCATGCTGGGAACAATGGATGGCAAAAGAAGGGGACGGCAGAGGATGAGGTGGCTGGATGGAGTCACTGAAGCAGTTGGTGTGAGCTTAAGTGGACTCTGGGGGATGGTGGAGGACAGGAAGGCCTGGAGGAATGTTGTCCATGGGGTCGTGATGGGTCAGACATGACTTCGCGACTAACAACAACAACAGAGCTATCTGGGGTCAGAATCTGCTGGATTCCCCAGACTGAACTCCCTGGAATGCAGTGGTCCTCAGTCCAAGTTCCTGGTGAACATGCCCAGTGTCCATGTGGGATCCACTAGGAAATGAACCCCATATGCTGTGCAAGCAGCATCCCTCTTCTGCACCCCATGTAGCAGCATTTGGGTTGCATCTGATGTAGAAACACATCTGATGGGGCTGCATGAGGCTCACCAGGAATGGAGCCCCTTGGGACTATTACCAGCATTCCATCTGATTCAGAAGGTTGATGGTTACTCAACCTTTGTCCTGCCTGCGTTCTTGGACTTCCTCTTGGCTGGGCTTGCTTTGCAAGAATGCACTCCCCAAAGAGGTTCACCTGGCGCCGGCTTTATATGCTTTTCAGCACCAGGTAAAAACCTTTTTATTTACCCAGCATTTTAAAGCTTAAATAATTTTAATCTGGTTTTATTAATAGCAATTTCCTCAGTAGCATTTTATCTTGTTATTATAGTTGTAGATTGTCTATATTTATCCTTTATTTATATTATATTGTAAGCCATCCAGAGACAATTGGTTTGTATAGGATGGGATAAAAATGTTCTAAATAAATAAAATAAATAAATAAATAAAGCGGAAGTCCATGAATGCTAGAGGGATAGATTCTGCTAGGGTTGTCCACAACCCTAGTTACAGCCAAAAATGTGGTGAATCCTGGTCTTTGAGACTTGAAAATCAGCTGACATCTGAACCCATATGTAATGCAGTGTTCAGCCTTTGCCACTTTCTGTAGTATTATTCCTACAGGGAATTAGAATGCCAAGGGGAAATGCTTCCTCGAAGATGGACAAATCAGTGTGTATCTTTGACATTCCAACCCTCCCTATTCTAAGTTTAGTTTGTCTCGTACAATGAGATGTTTGGGTCATCCTGAATTATGAGACATTTCTTTTAAGTTCAGGTGGAAATTTGTTTGTATTTTGTGCACATTTCTCCTAATTCGTGCATTTTTGTGTGCAATTTTGCCTATCATACTCATACCCTAATCCAAACCCTAATATAATGCATTGCAATGTAATTATATTAGTATAATTATATGCATTTTATTTGTTTGTTTGTTTGTTTAGGAAGCTTCTATGCTGCCCCATTCGCCGAAGCTTTGGGGTGACTCACAACAATAAATAAATAATAACAATATAAAAGCAATATAATTTGCATAATCCTAATATAACTATATGTGTATTATCTCCCCTAATATAGGTCTACTTCATTGGAAAACTCCATTGGAGAATATGGAGAAGTGTGACTTTTGAAAGGTAGCTGAGTTCTGGTTCATATATTTGTCCAGCGGTGAGAAATTAGCAGCACAGTACTGTGCATGTCCCATTGAGTTCAAAATTGCAACCTTCTCCTTTGGTTCCTTCCAAATGAGGTTGAGTTGGTAGGCTTTTAAAGATCTCCTTGAGGCTCCTGTTAAAGAAAACTCTCCAATTCCCTCTCTCTCTCTCTCTCTCTCTCTCTCTCTCTCTCTCTCTCTTCGCACCTCTGGGAGTCTGGAGACAATCTTTTCCCACTTTCGCAAATTAAACCATCCATGAAGTCAAATGACTGTAAACTTCATTCTGCCAGCTCTCGGGCACGGTTTATATATACTTAGATAAAATTATAACTTTTCTCAGCCAAACTGGGGAGAATGGTAGCAACGGAGTAGAAGATCTGTCAAAGGGTGGTTTCTTTCTTTAGGTCTATCTTATGGAGCAGAATTGCAAAACTAAAGTCTGATTTTACCCTTCCTTGACCATTTGCCTCAGATCACCTCAAAGTTTGTAATATGCATGTTCTAACAGAACTCCATCACAATCCCATGGGTCAGGTATGATCTGTGTTTCTCAGAGGGCCAAGGGTCAAGCATCATTCATGTAAAGTCACATGGATGGCTTTGTGCTCCGCGCCCAAGTCACTGACGTACTGCTGTCTGTGACGTGCAGCTGTTCAAAATAATGCATTACTTGCTGGAGCAAACCATTTACCAGTATCCAGAGTGGACACACTAGATGAATAATTGTTCCTAGAAGCAATAATGTTTTGTGCAGGTGGCATGGAAGGTGAAGAGTGTCAGTAAATGGAAACCTTTACCTTGGGAGCCAGGATGGCAGTTTATTTGCAGGTTGGTTGAGGTCAATCACAATCACCATTTTATTAGAGTATAGTTGCGTCTTTGATCTTATTTGCCATCAGACATTTGAAGACATTCGATAGCCTTCTCTGGATCGCAGTCACGCTGCACAATAAACGAACAATGGCACACACATCTTTTTCCAGGACTGCAGAGCAAAGGTCAAGTCATTTCCTTTCAGGAAATCTGATCACATTAGAGTCTCTCTCCCTCCTTGCACTGGGGGTTTCTCAAGCTGTTCTGATACACCGCTGTCCCCCATGTGCTAAGTCCTCTTGCTGCAACAGCAGATGAGACCCACCGGATACTGGATCAGGCCTAGAATTAGTCAAGAACATATTGCTGCGGGGGGTGAAAGTGGAAGAGAAGTCATTTTATGGCATTGCTGTGTAATGGATGTTTTACCTTGGAGTCCTGCACTGAGCAGGGGATTGAACTCGATGGCCTTAAAGCCCCTCCCAACTCCACAATCCAGCGATTCTATGATTCTGTATACCCTGCATGGGCTCATCTTTCTATGGAATAGTCTTCTCCAACTCGGTGCCTTCACAGATATGTTGACTTACAACTCCCATCATGCCCATGGAGGAAATCATTGATTGGGGATCATGGGAGACTGCCACTTTGGCCAAAAGAGCTTTATAGCATCCAGCCGTGCTTTAGAGCTAGAAATGACTAAGATGTCTATTCACCTGCCCATTAGCAGATTGTGCCATGTTTACATGTCTCCCCCAATACCCAATTCTATTTCATCTGGTTTCTGAATTAATGCACTGTTTTAAAGAAAAACATAATCTTAATAGGTATATTTAGCTATGCATGCAAATGCATATTTAAATGTTCATTAGTCTAAGAAGTACAGATCAAGATGTGCATGGTAAGTTTTTCATGAGCAGAACTGGCTGGAGCTGGGGGCAGACTAGATGGCCCGGGAGGCCCCTCCTGACTCACTCTGTTTCTATGTAACTCTTTTCCTTGACATCCTAGGGATTCTTTCTATTGTTTATTCAGAGGTGTTCATTGACATATTTCAAGAACTGCAATCTTCTATTTGCTTATTATATTATTACATCGTATTCTGTTCTACTAACTCGACACTCACTTGTGAGAGCTTTCAGCCAGAACCTGCAAACAAACAAACAAAAACACCCATATTAGAATGTGCAGTGGCTGAATTTCTCAAGCATCCCTACACAAACTTGTCTTGCACCTGCATGTCTGCTTTTTGGATTCCTCTACCTTGCTTGCTAGTTTCTTGGACAGTGACTATCTGGCCACTGGATGCCTGAACAGTTTTCAATGGAAAGCATTAAGAGCAAGTTGATATGATGAGTTTGAACATTCACTCTGTGGGATTATATTTACTGATGGTCTGTGCACACCTGGAAATTATCATAAAAGCATAGAAGAGTTTTCCTGGATCAGAGCAAAGGCCTGTCTCCCAGGATTCTGTTCTCATGGCCACTGATCAGCTGCTTCTGGGAAGCCACAGGCAGGACATGAGTGCACTGGACCCCGCCATGCTCATTCTCCCCAGCAACTGGCACAGAGTGGCATTTTTCACAGGGCTTGGTTTCACCATTTATGACCTCCCTCCTTCCACCCTAGAACTTTAGGTGGCATCATCAAGAGAGAGAAAGATGGCTGTATTGGAAGCACATTCTCAAGGCAGGTCTCCAGAAGAATCAGAATGAGGAGGAGAAGAGGTGCAGGACAAGGCCAGGAAATGTGGACCATCCCATGACTCTGAGATGAGAGAAGCGGAGATGCTTCTCTCAAGGCCAGACGTTCCAGGTGGGCAGGCAGCCTCTGGGAACAGCCAAGATGTACAACTGGAGGGAGGGGACTTGGAGCAGGATGAAAGTTCCTCAGGCACAGGCATGGCAGGCACGGCTGTGCATCAACAGCGGAAGAGGTCAGCCCTATTACATGATAGGTGTGTGGAAAAGAGGTGTGCCCACTTTCAGAAGGAGCCTCCCAAAGAGATGGGGGCTGAGCATGCTCATAAGGAGAGTTTCTGGAGGTGAATGCTAGACTGGGCTCAACAAATCGCTCTGGGTTTGCTTAGAGATTCATTCTGGGTGTTTTGTGCTTTTGGTCAATAAAGGGAGCTCTGCAAGGAAAAGGCCTGTGGCTTTGAATGTGTGCCGGAGGAACCTCAGCTCCTGACAGGCATAAGAAGAGAGCTGCTGGCCCAAACTAAGGGTTCAATGATCGATTTCATTTAGTAGCCAAGCAAATGGGACACAAAGGCAGTAGTGCTCTCCTGTTGGTGTATTCCAGAGAAGGCTATTCAGAGCTATTCTTCCTCTACAGCCATCACTGTTAGTAGCCATTGATAGCCTTATCCCTTACAATTTTATCTGATCCTTTTTTAAATGCTGTCCAAGTTAGTGGCCATCACTACATCTTGGGACAGTGTAGTGTCCCAAGACGTAGTTTAGTTTAGATAGGCTCTGGGAGAAGCAGTACTTTTTTAGCTGCTCTGCATCTGTCACAACTCCTCTTCACTGGGGTTCTAGTATACAGCAAAAAGGAGAAAAGTGTCTCCCTCTTCACATTCCCCATAGCATACATGGTTTCATATACCTCGATCCTGTCCCCCTTGCTCACCTTCCATTGGCTTCTCTGCTGGGCTAGAGCTTGTATTTTGCATTGTGCCACAGCATGGATCACACTGGCAGATTATTTTCCATCCCCATTGGCTTCAAGTCTGTTTCCAGGCTCTCTTCAAAGTCCTAAAAAGCTTGGGACAATTTTCTTTTCCCCATATGAGCCTGCTCAGTCACTACATACAGTTTTTGATCTCCATTGGCATTACAGGTATGGTGATTGGTTCCATCCAGCATCTAAAATCATGGAACTGCACACCAAACGAGTTTGGTTTCCCCACCTTGTTATGCATGTCTAAAGAGGACTTTAAGAACTCCTTATTCCAGTGGAGATTTTTTTAGTCTTGGTATTACTGCAGAAGCATAGGCTGAGAGTGCCATAGACCCTATATATTCTTGAAAGGTTGCTTAGCAAAGGGTTGTTAAACCATAGCAGCTGGTGGATGGCTGGATGCTCCTGGACCACAGTTCAACTGTATACTGGAATCCGGTTGGCCCAGTGGAGTGTTCTCACCCCACTGTGCATTTCTTCCTTGTCACCTGCAGCTTGCCCATAAGTGCTCCCTTCCCAGTGGATGTGATTGGAGAACAGGAACATAGAAGAGCCAAGCTACAGCTTGCTTTAGTTCACTGTCCTCTTGCTTTCTTAAAAGGTATTTTTGGTTGTTTTAATTGTAATCATTATCATTCAGTGGCATACACATTTTGAATTTATTGTGAGATGTGTGTGCGTGTGCACATGCAGCCTTGACTAAAATTCAGCCTGGAAAGATTTGGAGTATGTAATAAAATGAATGGATGGATGGATCTTGACCTTATGACACTGGAAGGCTTTTAGAACACCAAGCTGGTTTCGAGTGATACTGGACCCCTTCTGAAACTGGACCATTTGCTGTTCCTTGTTATGTGCATGACATCATGGAATTGCATTGACCTAGAAAACCCCCCTGCTCTGTATTCTGTGCAGCCGAAAGATTAGCTGAGAGCAGGGCAGCAGCGGGCGGGGGGGGGGGGGGTCAAATCCATCTCCATAAAAAGTAACGGCAAATGGCATAAAATTAAAATAATTTCCTGTGAAGGTTGAGGACATTCTTCCGTCAAACATCTTTCCTGTTCTAGGTCATATGGTTTTTCTTTCTTTGCAAGGGGAAGAAGGAACACATGGGCTGGTTTCCTGTGCCCTGAGGACCTGAAGATGAAGCCCATCGTTGGCGAAGCTTTGACACTCTCCTATGAATGGGGGAGGTGGAAAGCTGGGATCAATGTTTGGTTTAAGAAGTCAAAACATTGAATGACAGCAAAAGCAGCAAGCAGAGGATGTTTTGAAGTCTACCCTAAGCCAGACTTTCTCAACCTGGTGCCCTCCAGATGTGCTGGACTGCAACATGCAGACTCCCCACGCCTGCTGTGTCATAGGTAGGCATGACACAGTATCTCACGTAACCAATGGAAGACTCTCCCCCAAGTAAATACTGCAACATTAAGCAGGCTGATGTCCCTACCCAGCGAATGCGGTTCCATACTAGCCTCCCCATCCTGTTTCCCAGTGGCCATGGTGGTTGGGGATGGTGGGAGCTGTAACCCAACACAACTAGAGGAAACCAGGATACACTATGATTGCACATTGCATCCTAATGAACCCCATCTGGCCTTGGGATTGGTTATGCAGCATGATCTTATAGACCTAAGATATAAATAATATATCAGGTGTGAGTCCCATTGCACTCAATGAAGCCTTATATGCAGGACAGGGTCCGACGTGGGTATGAAGACTGAGGATTGGGAATCCATTGGCTGAAACCCAGGCTGAAAGCCAGTTTCCATGTGGGCTAAAAGTCTAACTTTCAACCCATGCTTTAGCACATAGATTGAAACTTATTTCCCAGTATCTATGCACTAAGGTCAGGATCGTCAGAGAACTGCTGGAACTGGTCAGAAACAGGGTTGGTGCAGAGGAAGACTTGTTCTGAAGGGTAAGTTGCAGGCCCAGGCATATCCTTAGGGTAAGTGGGGGGGCAGGTGGAGGAGAGAGAGACAGACAGACCGACAGATTGACCGACCGACCGACCAACCAACCTGGTAGGCAGGGAGAAGAACGACCATCAGCAGGGTTGCTGATCCCAGGGTCAGTGAGAGCCAGAGAGCTGCTTATTAATTTTTCTGCCCAAAACATATGGCACTGCATACCTGGGCCATGCTGTCCCTTTGCCTCTCTCTTTCACACATGCAGCTGGACTGCAGTTCCAGTTAAAAGTGTACCTAATTAAACTGTGTGAAAGAGATGGAATAGTGCTATGAGCAGAGCAGAATTTCTGTGCCACAAGTTTTATCCCCCCCCCACCCCACCCCAAATGGTGCTCAGTGTTGTGGACTCTGCAAGCAGGTATATGTGCCCAGGACTGCAAGGTTCAAAGAAGATCCCCAAGTGAGAACTTATGTAGACACAAGTTCAAAAAAGAGCTTGCTCCATAAACTCCAAGGAGTCACTGTGATGCTTTGTTTCTTTAACACTGGGGAATGTCAGTATGTTGATAATGGAAGTGCTCAACCAAACTGGAAAGAGAGTTCAAAGTTGTTGATTCTTAAGGGGTGTTAAATGAGCTTCGAGAATCTGGTAGTGCTGAAAGCCAGAGAAAATTGAAGAACACATTTCCAAAATAGCTGTCTGTAATGAGATGTTTAGACAGCTGGCTTAGACAGTAGAAAAAGACCTGAATGGCATTAATGTATACATCCAGGGAAGCAATCCAACTATCAGGTAGCATTTTCCTGCAAGGTTTTCAAAGAGAGTGTTTATAATTTCATATCTGCTGAAAAGGATGAGGACGCGTTTAGCTGTTGACAGGCTTCCTTGGGGAATCCAAAAATAATTTGCTCTGTTAAATAAGGAAGTGAGGAAATATCATTCTGAATTATTATGTGAAACAAAACATCTCTGATCCAGAGGATAATGCTCAGCTGGTTTGTGTTACTGTTACAGCACTAATTCAGTTGTGCTCGGAGCTTTGCTAAACTCCATTGTCCAGTGTCCCAAAAGGTTTCCTCCTCCATAAAGGAACGCTTTTCTCAGGCCCTTTGTAATTACCATTGGTGGTCCTTTTGAGCTCACCTTATCATTGCAAAGTGGCTGAGAGTGCTGTGGAGTTTTGCTAATCCAATCATCCTGCACGCTCCCTGGCTTTCTGCACTTCCTGATCTGAAAAAAACTGTGAGGAAGGAGAGGTTCCCTATTCTGAGCTTTAATGGGGTTGCAGATTACAACAGAGGATATCTGTGCCTTGAAAGACAGGACCTCACAACTAAGGCAAATGCAAAAGACCCAGTCCCCACACACAAGGATCTCACCTGCATAGCCTTCTTCTTTGAACTTTTAAAAAGGAAAGAAAAGCAAACTCTTTTCAATGAAACTCAATGAGAATGATTACAGAACATGTGAAATTATCTTTTTGGCTCTTCTTTATCTGAATGCAGGTTGCTAGAACTCAAGATTGTTGATCCCCAGTAGTGAAGGACTGGGATACTTGATTTTAGGTAAATCGAGTATGGCTGTACATTAAGGGTGACTGAGGGGCATCACATTCCACCATGATGGGCAAGACAGTAGGTTTCATGGCTTATGCTCTGAAACAGCTTAGAGATTTAATCAGGAACTTGGCTGTCTAAGAGAAGTTGGTTTGAGACTAAAAAGCAACCAGTGGCTATTTAGGAGAGGTTAAAGTCTGAAAGCTATGGCAAATCTAGACAGCATACTAAAAAGCAGAGACATCACCCTGTCGACAAAAGTGTGTATAGTCAAGGCTATGGTTTTTCCAGTTGCAATGTATGGCTGTGAAAGCTGGACCATAAGGAAGGCTGAGCACCGAAGGATTGAGGCCTTTGAATTGTGGTGCTGGAGGAGACTCCCATGAGTCCCTTGAACTGCAGGGTAATCAAACCAGTCAGTCCTAGAGGAGATCAACCCTGACTGCCCTTTAGAGGGCCAGATACTGAAGATGAAACTCAAATATTTTGGCCACCTAATGAGAAGGAAGGACTCACTGGAGAAGAATCTAATGCTGGGAACAATTGACGGCAAAAGGAGGAGGGGACGGCAGAGAATGAGGTGGCTAGATGGAGTTGAGTTTAAGTGGACTCTGGGGGATGGTGGAGGACAGGAAGGCCTGAAGGAATATTGTCCATAGAGTCATGATGGGTCTGACATGACTTCATGACTAACAACAGCAACTAAGTCTGATGAGTCACCTCCAGGAATTTGACAGGTATTATCTGTTTCCTTTCTCATATTTTGCTGGGGTTAAATTGTATTGGATATTTTCTCTGTCTGCACAGCATTTTGTAGGGAGCCATTTTTTGTGTTGGATCCGGGGGATTGCCCAGTATTTTGTGACCTAGTAGCACTACAGTGTGTTTGTTAGTTTTAATTTTTAAAAAATTGACATCTCTGTTCTCAGCCCATTCCTCATATGGAAATTCTTTCCCTGAGCATGCCCAGAATGACCCTGTGGGAAGAAGCTGGTAGAATGAGTATGAGTGTGGCTGTTGCTAAGGAGACAGAGTTGAAAGAGGGGAGGAGGAGTGGGAAGAACAATAAGTTTGACCCTCATACACCATTCAGAGTGGTAAGAATTCAGATGGAAGCATGCTACCCTATATGAATTGTAAGCCACTTAGACAATCCTCTTGGATTAGTAAGTGGCATACAAATTTTAAAATAATAACAAATATTTTTTATAAAACATAACTTTATTCCAGCACAGAAATATCAAATGAATGTGTTGTATTATGGACTGCTTCTTATAACTCTGAGAAATTTAGCACTGTTGTGAAATGCCTGAATTATTCTGCAATCATTTGTATCTCAGAATCCTGATGGCATATTTTTCTAAGAGGCCAACCTGGGAAGTAAGCATACCTTGTGTACTCTCAAAACTTCTGGACCAAAAATAAGATTTTTAGGGCCTCTTTTTTAGGGCTTCATCAAGCTTGTAAATTAAGCAACAGAAATAAATCCTAGCACAGGAAGGATTTAAGTGCCTGGATGAACACGTAGCTCATAGGAGACTTTATCGGAGAGGAAGGCTAAGAACTCTAACGGTTCCAGAGGCCTTTTTCCATCTAAACGTGCATAAGATTGTTCCTCAATTCTCCCAAAAAGATATCCTGCAGTTTCAGTAAAAATACTGGTCTGCGTACAGTCTTAGAGACAGTGACTACATCCAGGAAAAATGTTGGGGGAGCTGGATTTCAGGATGTGTTGACTTTTAAGTTATATTCTTTAAAAAAGACCCACAGTTTGGTTACCAAACCCACAATACAAAAACAATACCATAAATACTGTATAGATTTAAAGTGGAATTAATGTTGCAGCTCCTATTCCACCCCCCACAAAACTTCATTGCCTCCCAGTGGTCCAAAACTTCAACTGCATGGTTCCTTTTCCTGCTGCTATTATTATTATTATTATTATTATTATTATTATTATTATTATTATTGAATAGGGCAGGTGATCTGATCTGGTCTGGTCTGGGGACCTAGTATGAGAAGACAGGAATCTCTATCTACTGCAAGACGCTCACTGTTCTCCAAATCCCCAACCCAATCTGAACTGGATCTAAACTGTGCATCAGCAAAACTTAAGCTTAAACTTAAGACTCATGCACATTGAAAATCCAGATTTGCATATTTGTGGTGCCATTTGTGCAAATAATGATTCATGCAGATAGGGTCTTTTGTGCAGAGGGAGCTTGATTCTTTAAATTGGCATACAAAGTTTTGTTCTGGTTTTCATATTTTATCACATCTGCAAGTCTGTTAAAGAGTCCCAGCTGCTATCAGTTCCTTAGTAAATACCATCATCAGTTTCATTCTCTCACTATTTTTGTGTTATTTATCCATATGCTCAGCCTCAGTCCATGGACTTGTCATTGTCCATTTCATCTAGTTCAACACTGGCACGAAAGTATCCAGCTAGGATTTCATGATTTCTGCATAGCAAATAGACCCATTTTAAATTATTTTCAGTTACTTTTCAGTCTTCAGGGTTTGTGTAAATCAAGCCTTTTTTTTAGACTGTTATGCCCCCTCATTCTTCCCATTAATAGGATGTTTACAATATTTGATTTTTTTCACTTTTAAAACAGGCCACAATCTACAAGGGTTTTGTTTGTTTGTTTGTTTGTTTTAAGGCTCAGAAAACTTGCACAAATGTTGGGCTCTACAATTTATGCAAATTCTGGGCTCCACAATTTGTACAGATTTCCTGAGCTCACTTGCTTGTTTGCTAGGGAAAGAGAAAACGGAATCACTGCTTGTTTCAAAGCGGAGATCTGTATGCTGGCTCAATTCACATCAGACTGAATCAGCACCAGCACGGGGAAACAGAATAGAACCTAGAGACAGCAAGTCCAAAAAATCCATCAGAGTTTTACCTACTGAATGTACTCTCCAGCCTTCTCTACAAGTTTTCCACCTGGGCCTTGCGTTATGTTAGCTCATCACTAGCCCCTGCCAAATGTAGGGGGAAATGCAACCAGTGCAAGGTTGATTCTTTGATGTTGCTGTACTTGTTCAGAGTCGGCTTCGTCATATATCCAGAAAGCTCAATAAATGACATGACAAAGAATGGGGATATGCACCACTGATTCCTTCAAAGAATGAAAAGTGTATGAATAATGGAAAGGGCATTAAAAGAATTTGCAACTCTCCGTGGGCCTGCTATACAGAACCCAGACTTTGTAAAGGGTTGTATAAAAACAGAGCAGTAGCACTATAGAGAGTTTTTATGTACAATTACTGGACGTCTGCCCCAATTGGAAATCAATTTTATTTCTTCACATTCCCTGATATCTGTTAAAAAGAATCCAGTTAGTAGTACAATACCAGTTATTTAGACGTAACTATTAAACCATCCCACACTGTGGCAGCAGCTACAATTCACCTCTTTTTGTTTTGTTTCTCATGCAGAATATCACTGGGAATATATATCATGTTTTATTCTAAATATCTTAGTAAATATTAAAACAACAGAAAGTCCTGGCTGGTTCCATACCCAGGATGGTGATCCTCTTTCAGGCTGAATTCAATTTCAGAAAAGTTTATTTATTCATTCATTCATTTAATTTTTTTGTATCCCACCCTTTACAGTGTCTCAGGGTGGAAAGTTCTTGGGGTGTGCAATTTGGTGGTGGATGGTGGAAGCCAAAGGGAAGGGGCTCAGTACAAAGTGTGGGGATTCAAACATTCTCCTCCAACATTAAGCTTAAAGTTCTTCTTGCCAGGAACTAAGACTTAGGAGGGAGGTTTCAGCCTTTGTGAATGGGGGTAAGGAAATCATGCAGGAGCTGGGAAACCGGGAAGCTCTCAATGGATGGAAGGAAGTGGGTGGGACCAGGGTGAGGCCAGTCAGGAAATGCCACAGAGCCAAATGTGGCAGCTGGGCCTGAGCTTTCTCTCCCCTAGTCTATGCCCAGGTCCTTCTAGTTAAGCATCTTATTTCCACTTGCTACGAAGAAAACCACCTATAGCCCAGGAAAGGAAACACCTGTACTTATTTCCCAGCAACTGGTGTTGAAAGGCATACAAGTACTGAGCTGTGGTGGCTATCTTGGTTGGTAACCATTGATAACCTTGGGTGAATCCCAGATTGAAGCAACTGGAGGTCCTGGACTAGGAGAACTTGGGAGGCCTGAACTTAATAGAATCTGATTATGAGAAACAAAACTTTGTCCTCTTCTTTATCTACTCAATGAAAGTAGAACATTGTTGTTCTTCTTCCTACTTGCAAAGTTCTGTCCGACCCATCATGACCCCATGGACAACATTCCTCCAGGCCTTCCTGTCCTCCACCATCCCCCGGAGTCCACTCATGCTCACACCAACTTCCTCAGTGACTCCATCTAGCCACCTCATTCTCTGCCGTCCCCTTCTTCTTTTGCCATCTATTGTTCCCAGCATTAGGCTCTTCTTCAGGGAGTCCTTCCTTCTCATAAGGTGGCCAAAGACTTGAGTTTCATCTTCAGGATCTGGCCTTCTAAAGAGCAGTCAGGGTTGATCTCCTCTAGGACTGACTGGTTTGATCACCCTGCAGTCCATGGGACTCACAGGAATCTCCTCCAGCACCACAGTTCAAAGGCCTCAATTCTTCCTTATGGTCCAACTGTCCTAGCCATACATTGCAACTGGGAAAACCATAGCCTTGAAATCATAGCATTAATAAAAAGATTGTTTATAAATTTATAACCTTTAATACATTTACAAAAGCATGGAATTAATGAAGACATTCACACAGAACATTCATAAGGGAATCATAGCTATGTTAAAACATTATATACAAAGTCAGAACAGTTTCTTTCTAGCTTTTTTGGAAGCAAACCTATCAATTATATAATTAAAAGTTGCAGTTTATCATATTCTATGCAGGGAATGCTTAGATCAGACAACTGATCTTGGGACATGGGTGGCCAAAGATAATATTTTATCCTTTTACTCCAGAAAATGATCTTTCACCTAGGTATGCCCCTGATTTTTATCATTACAAATGAAATAAAATTAATGGTAATTTTAAAGAAAAATTGGCAGGAGGCTGAGATCCCACTACATTATTGGTCTCTGGGCTGCAGACCACTCAGCCGATATGCATATCCGGAACTGCCTTCAGTAGTGTTGCGATGGAGTTCCATGAAATCCATCTTCTGCAGTTCAGGGACTTCCTCTCACAATCAGCCCTGCCTTAGAAAGTGAGCTGAGAAGACTGCAAATGCTCATGGGAAGAAAGTTGTGCAACTTGTGACCTTCCTCCACATCATGTGTGCACACACAAAGCCTGTAAGCATGTGTGTGGAAGAAGCATATCATTTGTGCAGCGTTCACGTGGGCTTGATTCCACCTGGCTGGAGGAACGCTGGGAGCTGCAGAACCATTTTTAATATATGTACATAGCCTTTCTTGACTTCCTTCTAAAGATTTATCCATCTCTCTCTTAACTGTCTGTGGGCTGGGAGAGTAAATTGCACATTCAGATCTAAAAACCAGAGCAAACCAGATTCGGAACAACATGCAAGATATACTATTTGAACAACAAGTTTTCTAGGTTACTGTATTCATGTTGTTTTCTCATTATTTTAAGCACTGCAGGCAGCAATGGAACTTTGGTCAACAGGGCCATCTCAATATTTTAAAGAAATTACGGTATTTTTTGCTCTATAAGACTCACTTTTCACCCCCCTCAAAAGTAAGGGGAAATGTCTGTGTGTCTTATAGAGCGAATATGTGTGTGCCGTAAGTCTGTCAGATGTGCAGCCCATGGGAAAGTGATGGGAAATGTGCCTGTGATTATGTGCCCGTTTGATTCAGAATATTTTTTTTCTTGTTTTCCTCCTCTAAAAACTAGGTGCGTCTTATGGTCAGGCGCGTCTTATAGAGCGAAAAATATGGTATCCCTTCTTGCAAATTTTGGTAAAGACTTTAACAAATGAATGAAAATGAAATGCCCATTCAACTGGATAGCTGTCTGAGAGGGATGGTTTAACCTGGCGTCCTGAACTGAGCAGGAGGTTGGATTCTAGGGACCATTGGCCTCTTCCAAATGTACTGTTCTATGATTCTATGATCCCTAGGATTCAGGTGGTAGGACTTCAAAATATATTGTCTTATCTTGCTCTATTGTATACATTTGCTTGTTTATTGTTTTGAGTGAAGATACAGACAGAAAGGTCCCCTTATCATTTAACTACCTTTACTGCAGTCTCCCCTAACTGGGTGTCCTCCAAGTTAGACTGTAATGGCCAGAAGTCCCAGCCAACATGGTTCTTGAGGAAGACCATGCTACCGAGAGCTCTTCCCTGTGAGGAAGGCTTCGTACTTAATTTTTCTTTGGGTCCATGGGAGGCTCATTTGGGTCCTTCAACTTTTATGTGCCTACAGCAAAGCAGGAAATGCTGTTCTGTGCCATGACCTTCTATCTTCCCCTGTGACAACAACAGAAGGGATGGTCTGCTAGGCTAATCTGAGTTGACAAGTCTCCTTCAAGCTGTTTAAATCCACACCATCGTGCTTTTTGCTTACGCTGCTAATGAAGGAGTTTCCTCCCCTCTTGCTGTCAAGTTAACAAAATACCTTCCCATCAATAGAAAAGACCAACTAGACATAAACACTGCTGGGTTCCAAGTCTCATTTGAAGGGCCAAAGGATGATGGTCCAGCAAGGCTTCTTGGGTTGTTCTTTACTAGGACAGCCATGTGTGCTTCTTGAGACAAGACAGTCCTTTCTTTGACGGAGAGCTACAGGATTGTCCTCTATTTTCAGGCAGCCTCTATTTGAAAGGCTGCTCAGACCCAGTCCAGTTGAAACCATGGGAAACATGGTTACCTGGCCAGAGTTAGCACCTGGGAGCCAGGGTGGTGTGGTGGTGAGAGAGTTGGACTGGGGACCTGGGAGATCCAGGTTCTAGTTCTCACTTGACCATGGAGCTCACTGGGAGATTTGGGCCAGTCCCCTAAGCTACCTCTCAGGGCGCTTGCAGTGAGGATAAAATGGAGCAGTATAAGCTGCCTTGAGTTCCTCACCAGGGGAAAAATGGTGGGATATAAATGCAGTGTAATAACAAAAATAATAAATAAATGCCTGCCCAAGTAATGCAGGCCCCCTGCTCTTCCATACTATGGTGAGATGTACTCTGTTTTTGTTTATGTTGTGGTAATTATTTAAATTCACACTGGTACATAGAAATTAGGATGTGCCAATGTGATGCAAATAGTTGTCCTCTTTGGTGTGTTGTTTTCAGAAATGCATTTCCTTCCATTTGGGTGATGCAGAAGTGCATCTGCCTCCTTTTTTAACCAGCGGCCTTCCAGCTTTCCAGGGAGATGCCACCAGTGCTCTGGCCAGGCCCAGAAATAAGCTTGGTTATGTTTGCATCAAGAAGAGGAGACTGCTAAATGCGGGCCTGGCCCAGGACACTGAGAGGAGAAAGACACCCTTCCCTGTATGGCATAAAGAAGCCGGCTGGCCGGCACCGGAAATGTGCATTTGCACTGGTGATGTGATGGTCGCCACCACTGTGGCTGGAGCAGCAGGATGATTGGGGAGTCTTGGACTGGCCTTGTGGCACATACACAGCCTGCCCACATTCTCAGATCTGCACGAGAGGCCTCCTTGGGGGCTTCATTCCCGCAGGGGCTCCTCTATCTGGCATGTGAAAAAGGGCTTTCTTGATTGTTGCCCCCTGACCTGCAAAAAATCCCCCCCCCCAAAAGAACTATGATTGGCCTCTGCTCTCTTGGCCTTTAGAAGAGGGATCTTTCCAATTCAGCCTTTTAAAATGTGTCATTTGTGTTTTTTTTAAACCATTCACACAATTTCTGCCTTTGTTGTTGCATATTTATTGGGTTAAATTGTTGAAGGTGGCCTTGGTCTGCTTACTGTTACCAAAGAGCAGTATATAAAGGTTAATAATGAATATATGATGAACAAATTGTCAACCAAGGACTCTTCAGTTACTATTCTTAATTTCATAAAAAAACTCTTCAAGAAAAGCACAGTCTTATTCCCTTTCCCTGGTTTTATTCATGCTGCTCTTCTGTAAAGAGCACAGATTCTTTTCTCCCTCTTCTTTCAATAATTGTAGTTACACACTCTTAGCTCAAATCTTTTAGTCCCTTTTATAAAGTAAGTTATATCTATAACATTATAAACTCTTAGTCTCTTTTATCAAGTTCCCTCTTTGCTGCCTTGCTCTCCTACCGCCAGTTTCTTATAGCACCTCATCTTTTCACTATCTTTGCCAACTTAATAGGTATGTTCTTTGCTCACACCTTGAGAATATTAATCAAGATATTAAGTAACAGTGGGCCAGCTCTCTAATCCTTTAGTAAATAGGACTAGGAAAGGAAAGGAAAGGAAAGGAAAGGAAAGGAAAGGAAAGGAAAGGAAAGGAAAGGAAAGGAAAGGAAAGGAAAGGAAATAGCCCCTGTCTTATTTTTTTGCAAGCATGTCGCGATGGGTCGGGCACGACTTCATGACTAGCAACAACAACTACTCTTGGCTCTAGTAAGAAATAAGAATTGGGGATGGGTGAAGAATCTCTTCAATTTGCTTGTAGGAAGTTTGTGAGCACAAGAGTATTTTTTCTTGCTCACCGATTTGTGATTCTGAAGTTTGATTTGTTCCAGGATAAGGAATGTTGTTTTTTATCACTTTAATTGTATGGATATTGCTTGGATTGAATTTAATTGTTTGGAGATTATAAAATCTTGTTGTATTTAAATTTTGATGATTGTCTGGTGACTTTTAATTCTATCATCCATTAATTGATAGAATTGGATTTTGTACAAACATATTAGCACAAATTCGCTTTTGTGCAAATTTGCAGTCCAGAAAATGCACAAATTCTGCCAAAATGTTTATTTTCACACATTAACCTATTGGGGGGGGGGGAGTGCATTTTTTAAAACTTTCTGTGTTTTTCTACAGCATGATTTTGGAAAAACAGGTCCTCTGTAGAATCATCATTGGACTGAATTCTTAGAAAACTGAATACATTTGAGCCCATTGTGGATTTCTCTGACATCTGCAGTGCATGAGCATCATTGCTAGTCACAATGCATTTTTGGTTCTTATACTTAACTTAATGTGTGGCTCTTTGTATTGTTGGCACTGCATTGTAGTCTCATCGCTTCAGTTCCTGAAGCAGAAGCCAATCAAGCTCTGGGGACATTTATTCATGGCTTCCGCAGAAACAGGTCCTGCCAGACAAACCTTGTGGAATTCTATGACAAGGTTTCAAGATGGCTAGATGGAGGGGATGCAGTGGATGTGGTATACCTGGATTTCAGCAAGGCCTTTGACAAAGTGCCCCATGATATCCTGGTGGAGAAACTGAGGAGTTTTGGGATACACCAAAGCACTGTCCGGTGGATTAGGGCATGGTTGACTGACCGAAAGCAGAAGGTAACCATTAGCGGGGAATCGTCGGGATGGCAGCCAGTGACAAGCGGGGTCCCCCAGGGCTCTGTCCTGGGGCCGATCCTGTTTAATCTTTTCATTAACGACATGGAAGAAGGGGTGAACAGTCTGCTGATCAAATTCGCAGACAACACTAAAACTGGAGCAGTGGCCACAACTGAGGAGCAGATACACCAGATCCAAAAGGATCTGGACAGACTATGGAAGTGGGCAGGAGACAACAGGATGGCGTTCAATGTGGATAAGTGCAAGGTCTTGCACTTGGGGCATAGGAATAGCTGTCATAAGTACAGGTTAGGGGACAAGTGGCTGGAGAGCAGCACTTGTGAAAGGGACCTTGGGGTACTGGTTGACCGCAGGCTAAACATGAGTCAGCAGTGTGATGCGGTGGTCAAGAGGGCGAATGCCACCCTTGGTTGCATAGCCAGAAGTGTGGCTTCTAGATCAAGAGAGGTATTACTACCACTCTACATGACTCTGGTGCGCCCGCAACTGGAGTATTGTGTTCAGTTTTGGGCCCCTCATTACAGAAAGGATATAGCCAGGTTGGAGTCAGTGCAGCGTAGGGCCACAAGGATGGTGGCTGGTTTGCAGGGGATGGGGTATGAGGCGAGACTGAGGGAACTGGGTCTCTTCAGCCTGGAGAAGAGGAGACTCAGAGGGGATATGTTGGCAACATACAGGTATGTGAGGGGGTGTCACATGGAGATGGGGAGAGGCCTGTTCTCCCCTGCAGAGGAAAGCAGGACGCGCTCCAATGGAGCAAAGCTCAGGGAGCCAAGGTTCAATTTGAATGCCAGGAAGCACTTCCTGACAGTTAGGACCCCGAGGGCGTGGAATGGGCTTCCACGGGAGGTCGTTGAGGCCCCATCGGTGAGGGTGTTCAAAGATAGGCTGGACATGTACATGGTGGGCATGTCATGAGCGGAGCCGGCTGGTGCCGGAGGTCAGACTAGATGGCCCAGGAGGCCCCTTCTGACTCGCTCTGTTTCTATGTTTCTATGTTTCTATGTTTCTATTGTCAGCCATCACACCACAAATCCTATCTATCCAGTGGGAACACCTTGAATCCTTGCAGCTTTCCCCTCCATGATGTCCTATCATCCCCATCTTTTCTGCCAGCAGAACTTTACCCAGTGAAATGTGAATGGGTGCAGGGGACAAGCAACAAATAAAGCAGGAGGCACAACTATTTCTTCTTCTCTTGCTCCTGCTGGCCAGAGTAAGGTAAGATCTCTGGGGTCATACCAGGCAGCATCCCTTGGTACTCTTAATCCTATTAGGAATCTTCCCACTCCAGCCCGGTCACCTTCTCTTTCTCTTTTCTCAATTTCTTTCTCCTTAAAGGTAAAGGTAAAGGTTTCCCCTTGACGTTACGTCCAGTCATGCCTGACTCTAGTGGGAGGTGCTCATCTCCGTTTCCTAGCCGAGGGAACCAGCGTTTGTCCGCAGACAGTCTCTGTGGTCATGTGGCCAGCCTGACTAAACACCGAGGTGCACGGAACACTGTTTACCTTCCCATCAAAGTGGTACCTTTTTATCTACTTGCATTTGCGTGCTTTCGAACTGCAAGGTTGGCAGGAGCTGGGACGGCGCACAGGAGCTCACCCCGTGTGCAGATTCGAACCGGCGACCTTTTGATCAGCCAGCCCAGCAGCACAGCGGTTTAAACCACTGCGCCACCTGCAGTCCCTTGCAGGTAGACAATTCATTGGAGCAGTGAGGGTGGAACTGCTGCTATTGGAGTGTCTGAACAGCAAGGAAAATCTTTGGTCATTAAATGAAGGAGGACTCCACTGTGACTTGACACTCACTGAGGATCTCCCCCATCTCCCAAAGATGCAACTGCAGTTCAGCTCTTTCGTGGCATTGCTGGGCAAGCACAGCTGGGATCGAATGGGGGCACACGCAGCTAAAAGGCCAGCCAGATTACAGGAAAGGTGCCTGTGAGTCTGTGCATGCTGGCTCCAGGCTTTGGCCTACCAAGAGGGCTGGGACATCCAGTCGTTCAGGGTCGTTGCATCCCAAGCTTGTGGGCCAAACCTAACCCACTTGAAATCTCAATCTGGCCCTCTGGAGTTCCCCAAAAGACCATGACTACTCCCACTGGAGCTTTAAATGCCTTTCCTAAAATTTGGGGGCAGGCAGTAAGAACTCTGAACTCAAAGAGTCTGGTATTTATGGCAATTTTACCCCATCTCCTTTTACCTTCAGCCCTGCCTGATGATGGACTATGACCTCCAAGATCTCATTTTAGCCCCTGGGACATCCCAGACATTATGCTTTAACTATACTGGGGGAAAGCAAAGGCTTTCTGTTGTTGGGCAATTTGATCTACAAGAATGGGGAGGGATGGGCTCTAGGCAGCTCATTGGCTGAGTACATCTTAGATGGAATCTCCTGAAAGAGCTGGCAAAGACCCAACCCTGGGGAGTCCATCTAGTCAGTACTGAGTTAGAGAGCTCAGCAGATCCATCTGGCAGTGGGCAGCTTCCTTTGTTTGATAAAATGCTATAGAAGCTGTTATTCTTCTAGACTAGCTTTCCACAAAGAGAATTCCAAGCAAGTGAGAATTCGATAAGAAACAATGAAAATGCAGTTCCAACGGCAGTTTCATCTGCAAATATTCCTTCCTCCAGTTTGCATATTGGAAGTACTTGTGTGAGAGAGAGAGCTCCGCACCCAAACATGCATGATTCATGAAGGAGGACTGTTTTGCTCATATTCTGGACAATGATTGCATTTGTGACAGAGCGGTGCAAAAGAAGGATCCTGTGAACCAGTTCCAGGAAGCCAAGAAGCTGTTCCATTTGAATTGATTTTATTTACTTTATTTTGAAAACATATTGACTGTGCCGTCATCTAAAAGAGGATTCCAAGGGAGTGTCCAGAAAAAAAGGATAGTTACCATTACAAAAGGACTGGTGTAAGACTTAAATGGGTGCTCTTCTTCTTGACTGCTAGACCTTGAGCAAAAGGGAAATCTTTTCGGACACTTTCCATCAGCCCTTCAAACCACATGACTGATAGCATCCCTACCCTAGTCCCTCCCTCCTGAAGGCATGTCTACAGTCACATGGGCTCAAGGTGACATGGATGAACATATCAGTTTTATTCCCTGTTGGCATCTCGTTTCCCAACCTTATGTTTGTTTCACAAATTCTAACGTCAGTTTGCACTTTAAAAATTCATTTATATTTTGTGATCCTCTCTCATAGTGTATGTTCCTGCATATACATTTTCATGTATATTCTACATCCAAAAGAATGACTTTTCCCCTGTGTTATTTTTCATAACGAATGCATTGTTCCTGCATTGAGCAAGGGCTGGACTGAATGGTCTTCTAGGCCTCTTCCAAATCTTCTATTCTATGAGTCTGCAATTGTTCCTTTTTTGGTTTCACTTTTGTTTGGATGGCTGCAATGTAAAATTCAGAAGAGACCAAATGCTGATTCCCGAGACAGGCCTAGAAGGGTTCATGAACAAAGCTTTGGGTAAAGGCGGGCAGAGAGGGTTCAACATTTCACTTTGTGTCTGCTTAGACTTCTCCGTAGAACAAAGGCGCTTACAAGAGGTGCTGGAGAGTCTGTCTTGCTGGGGAGGGAACACCTAGCTCACGACACTCTGTTATGCAGCCACCAGCACATGACCTGAGATGGAATGTGGTTCTTGGATGAGCAAATGGTTGCTTAAAGTCAAGAAGAAGTCTTCTCCACCGAACACTGATGGACATCATAAAATATCTTGGAAAAGTGGAGGACCTTCTAGATCATGGGTCCTCAATCTATGGCCTGGGGGCTGGATCTGGCCTGCCATGCCCATTTGGACCTGCCACACCCACGCGTGTGCCTGTCACTGCCCATCTTGCCCCGCGCATGGGGAGGCAGCAGTTTGCTCGCTTGGAGAACATGATCTCCAAGTGAGCAAGCCGCTGCTTTGTGCGCCCACCTCATGGCATGTGCCTGCCCCCACCTCCCCTCACCTTGCCTCGCTGTGTGTTCCCGCATGCACCGCCCCCACCCACACGCCCCCGGCCCACATGTACTGCCAGCACCACCTTTCTGGCCTGTGCCCAGCACTGGCAGCTTTCAACTGGCCCCCCGGTGGAAAAGTTTGAGGACCCCTGTTCTAGATTGATAGATCAGGCACAGGAGAGGGGAGGCAGATATCCCAAGCTATCGGTCCATCTGCAATTGACACAGAGAGGAATAAGTGGACCTGTTTTCATGCACCACAGGTAGAAAAGTTGCTGTGAAAAGTCCCATGGCATGAGCCCCCAGCAATGCAGAAAGAGCGAATTTTGGAGCCCTGTGGGGTGCCTTTATGGAACAGGCAGCGTGCATCTCCGGGTATGGGTTGCCCGCTTCCCCCTGCAATGAATACATTTTGAGCAAGGGGTGACCTCTCCTTTCCTGAAGGTGCTCCTTGAAAAAGGTGGTAGGGTAAGGAGGCAATTAACTAATTTTAACCATCCAAATGGATCTCTGTTAAGAGAAGCCAGCTTATAAATAAACAATTTGGTTTATGCACTGAACTCAACTGTCACACACATGGAACTGCTGACTCAGATGGAGATAAATTATTTGGAACATTGACATCAATGACTTTATGCTGTGTGTGAGGACACAAGGGAGGGTGGTGCACCCGCTGTACTAATGGGGGCTTGGGCAACAGCTAAGCAAATAACTCCAACGCATTTCTCTTCCTTTTCATTTCAGCCTTGGACACCAATCACAGAGCAAAACAGGGGATGTCAGCTGCTTAGCTAGGTCAGCTATAGCTACAAAGGCTGTCATGAATGGTGTAGGTAGGGATAGATGAGAAAATATTTTCAGTACATCTTTTGAGCAGAATGTACCCATTTTTATCTCTTGGAAACACCCACAGATGCAATTTCGTGTTGGAGTCTGTATGTTTCTGAACATGCAATGCAATTTGCAGAACAGAAGAAAAATAGCTTAAAGTTGCGCAGCTTTGAAATGCAAGCTTGAAAAATGCATACTTTTAAAAATGGTGCATAACATGCCCTAAATATAGGAAAATGTTGATGAGTGCCTTTGCACAAATAGAGCCTTTTTTTCTTTGCAAAGTGGAGGGGGAAAAGAATCTCACAACGTGATATCACATGAGTTGGAATGAGCTTTGAGGTAGAATTCTGAAAGCTTTGAGGAGCTCATGCTTCTCTGCTGCACACAGCCATATCTTTGGGAATGTATAGCCTGCAAGTCCAGACAAGTTTCCCTTAGGCAGGTGCTAGTGCCAAAATAGGCAAAGCTTGCCACCTTCTCTCCAAAGCTTGCTATTCTTTCTTTGCTTGGAATTGGCAGCCTCTGGACGTGTGTGTGTGTGTGTGTGTGTGTGTGTATGTGAGTAAGTTCAGATAAGGACTGTGTTGCATGTGGGGAGAGGTTTGCACCCACGCCATTTCCCTGCACAAAATCCCCTCTAGTTGCTATTTGCCCTTAAAACGGCCAATTTGCTGTAATGGCACCTTTGGGTACAGATTTCAGCAATGGTTCGAGTTTTGGTGGGGAAACGGTGCCTTATGTAATCTTATTTAACTTGAACATAATAACCTATGTCTAAAGTCTTCCTCTGACTGTCACATCCAAGGGAGGCCCACAGAGAGGTAGCAGCAAGAAGAGCCTTATAGGTGGAGGCTCCCAATTCTGGAGTGATCTCCCCCGGTGGACACCTGGTGCCACCTTCGTCATATTTTCAGTGCCAGGTTAAGACTGTTCCCTATTCCTAGGCACTAATGACATATGACGGTCTAAGGCAGCCTGCTTTAACCATTTTAATTGGTATTCAGATCATTTAAACTGCTTCAAATTTTTATCTTGGAATTTTGCACTGTATTCCATTGCATTTTTATTTACCATTGTATCTATGCTTATGAATTGATGTGAATTGTCAAGACATCTTTGGCTATTGGGTGGTACAGAGATGCAATCAGTAATAATAGTAATTATAGAAAATAAGACAGAATTGCGTAAACATGCCGTTTCCATAAAGTAAACAAGTGGTAGAATTTAGCATTCCAGTCTCTGAAAAATTCTTATCTACATGACCCAGATTGCTCTTGTTAAGAACAGAACAGTCCCGAGTATGATCAATTGTGCTTGCAAACATCGCTAAGATACAAAGAAAAAAAGGATGCTAACTTTTCCTTCCCCTTCAACAACTCCAGAAGCAACTTAAATGGGGTCTGTCTGCAGTATATTTGATTAAGGCACTTTGCTTCCCACTATGACACATTATCATCTGGAAAAAGGCAGACACTCATTGCCACTAAAGGCACCAACAGAAGCGGCGGCGTGAATGTATTTTTAAATGGATTATAAGCACTTCCTCTCTTAAATTGATACACTGTGAGAGATTAATCCATAACTGCTCATTAGCCAATGCTCTGTATTAGCATTAAGTGTGCTTGCTAAGCTTAAGCTGCAGATACTCATTGGACTGCCTTCCGCTGCATTTTCAGGTCTTTCCTTAAAGGAATAGCAGCCATTGAAAATAATTGCTTTGATCGGCAAGGTTTGGCCGGTGCAATTTCCCTGTTTTCAAGACCCCAGTGGTCCCTCTTCTCTCCCTGTCTCCTTTTAACCATCTCACCTTAAGACATATTTGCAAAGGCTGGGAGCACTGTAAAAATCAAATACGGACACTATCTTGTACAATTGCATGAGGCAGACTTCCCCAGGCTGCTGTTCTCCAGGCCGGAATGGGTGATAATTGCATTTCAGTTCATTAATGGATAACAACTTTCTAAGAAAGAGTTATCTGTTAAAAAAGAGAGAGAAAGAGAGAGAGATGTGCTTTGGCTATGGGTTGCATTGAAATGTTACAACAATAAAAACTATGTACATCTAGGAAACAAATGAACAAACTTACCAATACCCAGAAATGTCTTTGTATTTAAGACAGAAAGGATTTGATGTTTAAAAGTTAAAATATGGGAGAAACTGAACTCACAGATTTGTCTATGCAGGGCCAAAGCTATCATGCCCTGTACTCTGCATTGAGTGCTCTTGGGACTCTGTGATCGGAGGGGAACCATGTCTCCAAAATCTGGATATGAACCCTTGTACATTCAACCCTATTAGTGGTTTGCAAGGATTGCCACTTCTTTTCCTATCAGGGTCCTTCTCTTTAGCAGTTAGGCAGGTAAACCATGGCTCTATCCATGCTAGAAATAGGAATCTATGAGAAATGCCTTTCCACTTGATTTTGATCAGCATTTCACGTAGTTCATACTTTCTTGGTCAAACACAGAATCTGCAGTCAAAGTCCATACATTTATAGGGCTGCAATATTATTTGTGGGCCAAAAATTAAAATATGCATTCAGCTGCATGCATGTTGTTGTTAGTCGCGAAGTCGAGTCCGACCCATCGTGACCCCATGGACAACATTCCTCCAGGCCCTCCTGTCCTCCACCATCCCCCAGAGTCCACTCAAGCTCACACCAACCACCTCAGTGACTCTCTGCATGCATACATTTGCAAATTGTGCATGAAAAATTTGCACATTTTATTCAATGGGAAAAACATGTGTATACTGAAAATATGTGCACTATTGATGTGCGCATTAGCAAAAGCCACACGAAAAAAATGTGCATAGATTTTCATGTAAAAAGGAGAAAATGAAGCTCATAGTCCGATAAAAGCTCAAGTGAAAAAGAGTTTTGAAAGGGCAGCTGGAGAACTTCATTGAGTTCATATTTTGATGATTTGCAGATCTGCATCTAAGAATAACAATACTTATTGAACTTGGCCTTTCCAGCGGGGTGGGAATTTCATGTCTATTCACTTTTGTGAATCTGCATATTCATTGAGAAATAGTGTGTGAAGTTGCGGATCCTGAGAAAGATCTTTAGAACTCAAGATCTAAACAATTCCAAAGCAGGAAAAAAGTGAAACAGACAAAATTGTCCAGTCTCGCTTCCAGGTGTTTTGGACTTCAGCTGCTATCACCCTCAGCCAGCATGGATAATGGAGGGGAATGATGTGTTCTGTAGTCCCAAACATTTGAAGGGAGCCAGATTGAAGAAGTGTGATCTAACTAACTCCAAGATGAATAGCTGAACTCCCTCCTCTGTAATGAGGGATAATGGACTCACTGTCTGCTGGCTTTGCATGGCCCAAGCAACCGTTCCTCCTGAAAAAGGAAGGATTTGCATTCTTTGACAGGAGTGACAGAGGATGCATCTGTTTTCAGACAACAGGGGATTCATTTCAGGACATCTTCACCATCTCCTAATCATGCTCTCTTCTTGTGAATTCTGTGGGTGGCATTGCAGGCCTCCACTTGTTCCATGCATTATTCTTTGGTTCACACGTCCCCATCTGCCAGTTTCCTTCCACTAGACAAAACGGTAAACAAAGGGACTATTCCCCAGTTAAAGTGAATGCCAATGTTTCTTTAAATATGTCCCTAATTATGCTAAATAACCTGGTTTTCTTTCAAGTTACTTAAGGTAACCTGCACTCAAACTCCAGTGGCCTTTACTACTGGAAAGGATTGGTCATTTTAATTCGAATTTGATGTTTTTGAATGGATTTTTCATGTAATGAAATATATTCCGAAGGGTCAGTCTGGGCCATAAAGTAGGATGTGACTTCTATTTGCTGCATTTCAAAATCACCAAATATTTTTTAGTAAATTCCAGGATCTGTTTGAAGCTCCATTTGTGAAAAACTAAAATAAAGTGGTCACATAAGGAGAGAGACACTAATGCCTGAACTGTCCGTATTCTTTGAAGGCAGCTGGAATCCAGACCCTGAACTCTTTCACATAGAAAGTTACACCGATTCCAGTGGGATTTTCTTCCAAGTGTGTTTCCATATAATCATGACCTAAAGGGGAGCGAATGGCCTTCCAGATGTCATAACCCATCAATGCCCATTGTTATCTCACTAGGAGGAGGTTATCCCCCATGCTCGTTAATGAGACACTGCAAATCAGCTCATTAGTAGCTACTGAGACACAAGGTCTAATCTACTTTCTTAACTTTAGAGGTAAAACATTATGATGGGGAACATGATACTAGATACTATCCCCCCCCCGCCCCAGATTTTAGGATACTAGATGGAATTGACAAAGTTGATAGTTCATGGAGAAACATGATTTGTGTGTGTGTGTGTGCGTGCGCGCGCAACCAGTGTTACCAATTCTAGGATGAAAACTGCTGCAAGTCTAACCATGTCATTTATACTGGGTGGAATAGCACAAATGTGAATTTTCATTGAAAGTGTCAACTCCAAATGGATTTCCTCTCCCCACTAATTCAACTTGTCCCAGATTCTATTACTACCACTCTATAGGACTTTGGTGCACCCGCAACTGGAGTATTGTGCTCAGTTTTGGGCCCCTCGTTACAGGAAGGATATAGCCAGGTTGGAGTCAGTGCAGCATAGGGCCACAAGGATGGTGGCTGGTTTGCAGGGGATGCCATATGAGGCGAGACTGAGGGAACTGGGTCTCTTCAGCCTGGAGAAGAGGAGGCTCAGAGGGGATCTGTTGGCAACATACAGGTATGTGAGGGGATGTCACATGGAGGTGGGGAGAGACCTGTTCTCCCCTGCAGAGGAAGGCAGGACATGCTCCAACAGAGCACACCTCAGGGAACCAAGGTACTATTTAGATGCCAGGAAGCACTTCCTGACAATTAGGACCCTGAGGGTATGGAATGGGCTTCCACTAGAGGTGGTTGAGGCCCCATCAATGAGGGTGTTCAAGGATAGGCTGGACGTCCACATGGTGGGCATGTTGTGAGCAGAGCTGACTGGATCCAGGGGTCAGACTAGATGGCCTGGGAGACCCCTTCTGACTCATTCTGTTTCTGGTGCACCAGAGTCCCACAGAGTGGTAGTAATAGAATCTGGGACAAGTTGAATTAGATATAATAGTGGGGAAAGGAAATCCATTTGGTCCCATCCATCCATCCCATTTTCAACAGGAAAAACAAGGCTAGGAAGCAGATATTGATACGAGGAGACATGAACTAGAGATCACTACAGAAAGAGATGAGAACCATTTCCAGGTATCATCAGCACCTTCTTTTTACTGTGTTGTTCTGCCTTTGGCTACTGTACTCAGCACAGACTCTCTGTTCTCCTTGAAATGGAGCAGGGGAGGAATGATGACATATGACTGAGACTGGATGGGAAAGTGAGGAAAGTGGAGGAGCCCCCTTACTAGACCTGTTTTCTTAGCTCAGCATGAGATCTCCTGCGCTGCGAACAGAAGGGTCCAGTTTCAGTCTCCTGCATCCTCATGAGGGCTTGGAAAGACCCTTATCTGAAGACCTGGAAGGTTGCTGCTGGTTAGAGCAGATGATACTGCACCGCAGTATATGCCAATGGCCAAAGCTGGTAAAAGGTAGCATCTGATGTTTTGCTCTTATGTGCTCCTCCAGCTCACCATGCTCACCAAGCCTCTCTTCCACTCAGGCAGCTAGGTAAGACATAGACCAATGTATGGATGTGAAAAGGTAACAGGAAGGAAAGGACAGGAGTGAGAATTTCCTTCCCTCCCATGCATGCACCTCCGTATCCTCCTTCTGTCTTTCTCTTCCCCATTGCCACCCAGGTGCACAAAATGGCAAGGAAAAAGACGGGCATATCTACAAATGAAGAAAAGCACCTTGTAAGGTGAGGAAAGGCCTCCTGTCTTCCCTGTTAGACACTGAAAGGCTTGACCCAAGAGTGAGCTGGAGATTGCTCGGTATTCTCTACACCTGGCAGTACATGATGGGGTGCCCCTGGACTCAGAATCCTCCCTGTCCTGGGAATTACATGCCATCAGGGCCGAGCTGTAAGTGTCTGTCAGAGGCGGGGAGGAGCTGAAGAACACAGAGAAGTGCACCTGAGCCAAGAAGGTCTTACCACCTAAGCAGAAAGCCTTCATAGGCCTTCCTCTTCAAGAGGTCCCAATGGCTACCTTGTAGGATCAGGGTCTCCAGAGCCTACCTGATTGCCAAGAAGATGCTCTAAGCCACAGTTCTGGTAGGTCACCACATGAGGCTGCCACACAGGCTGAAGGACTCCAGTTCTTGTCAGCTGGTGTTGGAGAGCCTGTCACATGCTACTGCCAACTATAAAGCTCCCTCGGTCTGGACAACACTTTGCAGAGGGAAGCTCTGCACTTGCTTTCTCCTCTCTGCTTCATCAGCACCTGCCCATGGACTCTTCTCTGTATGCCTGCTGCTTCTCCAACCACAGGGCCAGACTTTAGACTAGCCTTGGTCCTGAGATACTCGCTGTCCCCATTCAGATGACCTCTTGGATGGCAAGTCGGTAAACCAGGGAGTATTTTCAGCTGGGTCAGTAGCTGAACTATATTGACTCTGGGTCTAGTACAGGCAGCAGATGGGAAGATAGGAAGAGCCAGATATGAATAGTCTGCAGAAGGTTGCACTTTGATTGCGAAGATCTGGGTTCGACAAATCTCTGCTTAGTCATGAAGCTCACTGGGCACTTTGGACCAGTCAGCATTTATCAAACTTAAAAGACTGTAGTAAAAATAAAATAGAAAACCCCCATGCAGATGGATTTGAAGCAGATGGATTCAAATCCCTTTGTTTTAACGTTTAATTCTGCAAATACATATTAAAAATGGCTTCTTGGGCCTTTTTGATTCTCAATCTAAAAAAAGAGCAATGATGAAAAGCAGATTGGTTCCAATATTCCTTCTTGGAAAGTGCTAAATAAATAGCTCACCCAGCTGCAAGATGTCACTCAAGTCCAAAGTTCATCTCCGGCCATTGGCAAGAACAGAAAGCAGATGCTTCAAATGCTTAGAATGTCTGGGCAAAGGAAGATGCTAATTCTGGAAATCCATGAGCACTTTATATGTAGCGAGTCTCTCCTGAAGCCAGATTGGCTACTCAGTGTGGCTGGCCAAGATCTTTCCATGGCTTGGCATCGAAAGTTAAGTCAAGTGTTTGCTGGAGATAATCTTTCCAGCTTTTCATCAGTGCCAAGTTTGTAACTTGGTGCTCGTGCAGTGGCAAGGAAAAACCTGCATGGGTTTTTCAGAGAATTTGTTACATGCAAAGCCAAAGTCACTGTTAGAAAATACATTACTCCAAGGAAGGTACTTGTGCCTATGTTTGTGTTTGCGGCTGGTGTGCATGGGTGTGTCCAGGAGTGGCAGTACAGCCGAGCAAGAAAAAGCAGCTGCTACCTAACAAAGTAAGGAACAAAATTGTCCAGTGGAGGACTTTTCCGATGCAAGCAGAAAAGGAAAGCAAGCTGTGCTTCTGAGTTTGAGGAGATGGCAGAGGCATGGCGAGCCTTTCCTTGCCAGAATCATGCTTGCTGCTCGTTTCTGATCACGTTTTGCTGACCACCATCCAAAGCTGCAAAGCGAAGTCTGAAAGGAAGTTCTGAAGCAGTGGATCCATGGACTTGCTTTTGGAACTGATGTGCACTGTGGAAGGATATATGCCCTTCACTCATACAGTAATGCGTAACAGCAATCTCATTCCTATTGAGACTTCAACTGATCGCTACTAAGTCCCATTCCCTTGCTGATGAAATTGGCAACACCTAATTTTGACTGGATTGTACCCTGAATGTTTACCTCCTTCTAAATGTAATGTTTACTTCCCTCCAGAACTCATCTAGCTGCTTGACTTTTATCTGCTGGATCATCAGAAATTCCATATAGCAATGTGGTTTTTTAATTAGTTTTCTTTTGTGCTTATACAAATTAGTACAAAATATGGAGACTACTACTACTACTACTACTACTAATAATAATAATAGGTATTTATATCATGTCTTTTTTCTCTTTGTAAAGAACCCAATGTAGCTTACATAGCTTCATCTTATCTTCAGAACAATAACCCTGTGGGGCAGGTTAGGTAGGAGTCTTTGTCAGCCCCTTCACCTCCCAGTAAGCTTCGTGGCTAAGTGGGGACTAGAACCCCACTCAGTCTTGGTTCCCAGTCCAATGCTTACCACCAAGCCACAGCATACTGGCTCTCAACTTTGAACAAATATAGGTTTCATATATTTCATGATTGCAAAATCCAGACAAAACCAAATTGTGTTGAATAAGATGACACCACCTTGTGGTTGCACCGAGAGTACTGTTGTGTGCATGTGTGGGGCAGCCTTAAAAAAAAAGAAGCTTTAATTGCTGTGGTATGCAGCAGCCCTGTCGCTTGTGAAGCACCACATATATGACACCTATCTTGTAACAGCAAATATGGGTTGCCAATCAATTTCCAGAACCATTGCAAAATGGTGGCTAATTCTAGATTCCCAAATAGGTTGGGACCCAGTAATTTCAAGGACTGTTTGCAGCCATAAAAATGCAGGGACCTCATGATCAGCCTCTGGAACCCCGTTCATGGGTCTGTCGCAAGAAATATAAGATGGGTAGGCTCAGGAAACAGGACCTTCTCTGTGGTGGCCCCCCATCAGTGGAACTTGCTCTGTAAACAGGTGGACACAAGAAACAGTGTACCTTCTAGACCTTGCATTTATGTCTTTCAAACAGGTTGTGCTCGAGCTGCTTCTAGTATGAACTGCTTAGAGATTTTAATATATTGAGTGCAATGGAAGAATTATGAATAAATAACACAAAATAAATGCATAATAGGTAGTTAGGCTGCTAGTGTTAACAACCTTTCTCCCCGTCAGCTTATCTAATCGCAGATTGTTTACTCTCACCTTGCTGTGTTCCTTTAAATGTGTTTTATGGTTGGTTTTGTAATATAGTTTGTGTGAATGTGTTACAGTCTACCTGGAGAGGAATAATCCTGAATGGTCCTTTGTATCCAATTAATTAAATAAAAGAAATGGCATAAAATGGCCGGCTGGGCAAATAGAGATGGGCATGGGTAGAAAGGGAAAAAAGTATAGAGAAGAGCAGCATTCCAAGAGGTTGAAAGCATTGGAGGTGTTGCCAAACGATGGTGAAGGCAGTTTAATGCATATGTATGTAAAGTGACACATGTGGAGACAATCCCAACCTTACGTAGAAGCTGATGAGGCGGAGCTGACAGTGACTGACCAGGACAAGGATCTTGGAGATACATTCCTGGAGCAGAAGGCTAGCAATGGTTACTAGTGGGACCTGGCTACCTAAAGGAATGCTTGCGTCCATATGTGCCCTCCCACCCCTTGCAATCTGTGGCAGAGGCCCTTCTCCGGGAGCCCTCCAGGAAAGATATTAGGAGGGTGAGTACCTGGAGGAGGGCCTTCTCTGCGGTGGCGCCCCACCTATGGAATGCGTTCCCCAGAGAGGTCCACCTGGCGCTGTCGTTATTTGCTTTTCGGCGCCAGGCCAAGACCTTTTTATTTAAACGTTATTTTAATTGTTGAATTTATTTATTGATTTTATATTTATGCCGGGATGTCTCCAGATTTTTATGTATTTGTATAGCTATTCATTTGTATTGGAAGCCGCCCCGAGGCTTTTGCAAATTCCAAATAAATAAATAATAGATAGATAGATAGATAGATAGATAGATAGATAGATAGAGCGGATGGCTATACAGGCCTCTAGGATCAGAAGCAGTGTGCACATCAGTTGCTGGGGAACATGGGTGGGAGGATGCTGCTACGGTCAGGTTTTGCTTGTGGGTTTTCTGTGGACAGATCTTTGACCACTGTCTTTGACCATCTTTGACCACTGCAGGGACAGTGGCTAGACTAGGTGGCCCTTTCATCGGATCCAGCAGTGCTCTTTGCTTATGTTCCTGTTTTCTAGCACATGCATGAACAAACAAGCAGGAAATGAAGTTGTTTGGGCTAAGTCTAAACACCCTTTGCTTTAAAAGTTAGAATAGCAATGCTGTGGGTCCGCCTTCCAGATTCCCTTTTTATAATAAAACAGATTTCTTCAAAAGCAAGATGGATCATCACATCTCAAGCCAATTTCCAGAGATTCCACACCAAACATTGCAGTAAGAGCAGCATATACTGAATTCTGCAGTACAAGCAAAACTTAGCAGTGTAACTTTGCTAGGTGACTGTGAAGCAAAATATCTAGGTCTTCCACAGGAAGTATATTTTCCCACCATTGGAAATCTTGGCCTCCAACTCATCACCAGTAGGTCCCTCTGTTCTGCCTTCCCAGAACACACATTGTTGAGTGAGGGGACTCCTGGCAGCTTCTAAGAAATAAACAAGTTGTTCTCAGAAGGTGAGAAAACACTAGCCAAACAGAAAGAACCCATGCAACACAAAACAGAAAATATGGAAGAATGTCTTCTTTCCAAGGAGAAATTTGGGGAAATAAATCCCCCCTCCACTGCTTATTTCTCTGCCCTCCAATAAGGTGGGCACTTGAATAAAGCTCTTTTCCATGCTTCTATCTATTCATTGCATTTCAGGTTCCAAAGTCACTTCTATCAATGACCCTTCAAATCAACAAACAGAACTACAACACAAAATACTTCTTGGAGCAAAAAATGTCCAGTACTCAGCACCAGGGGATAAAGCAGAATGATGTTCAGTGCCTGCATGTACTTAAGGTGTCTTCTTTCTTGTTTCTTTTTTTGTTTTATCAGTAGGAGCCACAGCATCCTGAGAGCAATGAAAGAATTCTTCTGACAAGCTCTGATCATCCTGAATGGAGAGGCCTAGTGACCCAAATGCCATTGTTTTCCTTATCTTTCTTGTCCAGAATTGATTGCCCATTAGTTTCAGATGGACCTAGAATGTCTGTATTGAGAATTTACTTTCAGTATTTGGGGACCAGCCACTCCCCAAATACTGTTTCAAGAAAAAGCTCTTTGGTGGACTTCTTTCTTGATCAGAGTGGAGTAGGAATGCATATCAAACTACGTGGGTGTGAATATACCAAAGCCACAGTCCTAATTTCTCAGTGTGTGACAGATGGATCAGAATATGCCTAAAAAAATTATTTGCACCATAACAGAAGACAAGGTCTTTCTAACATTGGCCAAGGGCAATAGTTCCACTACAGATCACTGGGGTTTCACCCGGTGCTCTTTAGCTGGGCTCCCAGGAGTCAAACATGAACAATTACCAAGGGAGGAAGGAAGGGAGAAATTAACACATGGAAAAAAAAATCTTCTACTTTTGAGAGTGATCCAAGCTGCTGGTATTTTTGTTGTTGTTGTTGGGCAGGCAGGCGGGTGGGTTGGAGAATAGGATTAAGAGTTCGAAAGGGCAGGCCATAGAAGCACCCTGGGGGCAAAGAACATCTTGAAGTAACATGACCTAGGAAACAGTGAATAGTCAAAGGGCAAAACCAAGCGCAGTGTGGTACCAATTAGTTTAATGGCTAAACGTGGAATGTGATCTGAACACAAGAGTGTGTGGGTTTTATTTTTAAACTCTCAGCCCTCCCCAGGCCACATGCAAGGGTCTTTCTTCCACCAATTCCACAGCAACCTGGTTTGAACTGATTTAGGAGAGATCTTGAAAGCTTGGAGCAACTTACAAAACCCACAAATCACAGGATGCCGGCAGCTTTTCTTCCAAGGAATGATCCCAGGTTTCTACTGTGCCTCTGAAAGATGTACTTGGGTCTGGTGGGTGACAGATCCATGGCTAAAATTGTTCTATATCACACTCCATCTGGCTGGTTTTTTTGTTTGTTTTTTAAGTGGCTTCATCGCTGTGCAACAGTGTTTTGCTGTACTTGAGGATCTGCAAGGACTCCGTTAAAAATGGCAGAACTGCCCTGATCAAAAACTTTGATTTTAGTCTTTCAGGGAGCAATCCTAAGACCCCCTGAAATCCTCTGAGGGGGTGATAGGATGCTGTGGGTTTCTCTCACTATGGTCACAGACAGCACTCAGACTTTGGAAGGGGTAATCAGAGATTTCTCCTCACCCCCCTGCACAGCTGGCATGGAAAGAGCCGCATGAGCCGGCCTCTGAGCTTGGAAACACGACCCCCAAGTGGAGGGGAGGGAGAAGAGAGCCTTTCGGTGTGGGGGGAGTGAAGGAGACTGGAGAGGTCAGGAGATGAGCTATCCTAAGGTTCCCCACCCCTTGCCAGACAAGCAAAAGATGTAGAGCGGGGGGACAAGGTGACAAAGATTGTCTCCACTTCTTCCACCCTGCACTGGATGATCCGAAGCCTCTGAGTTCAGTGCCTTCCAATCAGCAAGGGTAATTAAGGAAGTAATTGTAATTAATTGAGACTGAGTAATTACTTGCCATATTCAGAACTGCCTTATAATGAAGTTTTTGGAGTGGTTCGCATCACAAAATCATGCCTGTGCTTCTGCCTGTCATACCCCTTTCCAGGACATTGTGCTCCACTTTCTTTTCACCCCTTTCACCCCTTTCTCAGTCTGCACTAAGATGCATTTGGGGAAGAATTGCCCCTTAACATTTTCCCTTGAAGAGGCTTTTGCACGTTCCTGTGAGCTGAATGACGTCTCGCTCTGTTGCTGTTTTGGTTACATAAGGACTGGCATCTAAGAATGTACTTGCGGTTAGTTCAAAGTGATCCTACAGGATCTTTCCCCATTATCCTTTCCTTTCCCCTTTCAGTTTGTGCTCCCTCCTTCCCTCCTCCCTCTTTTGTCTTTTTCATTAGGAAGGGTTTTATTAGTGGGTGCAATTTTGTGCATGTTTATTTATTTATTTTTTATTTATTTATTTAAATATTTGTATGCCGCCCCTTGCAGCACAACGCTAGTTTAGATCGAAAGAAGTCCTACTCGCCAGCAGGGGAGTGCTTGGAGTTGTAGGTCTTCTCACTTCCTGAACATGCATAGGACACTGCCCTTGATTTCCTTGGGCAGGAACTAGGGGATATTAGGGGAGTTTATGCACAAAAATCTAAATATTAAATAATTAGTCAAAATTATTATGCATTATTAGGGGAAATGGCCCCTGAACACATGTGCCTTAGGGGAAATAGCAAATATAATGGATGCAAGCGTCCATGCTCTTTTTATAGAACCAATTGCATAGTGATAATGAAATTGGACGGAATGGCTTAATGGCAGAATACATGCAAATAGGCAGGGGAATTCTTTTTCTTCACATTTTAATGCAAACTTACCTGGTTTCACTTTTGAAAACTGATATGAGAACCAAAATTCAGTTATCCTTTGAAATTTGCATCTCTCTGAATTTTGCAGTGGACTACTTTGTTGTGTGTGTGTGGGGAAAATTTACAAATGCACTTGGTGGGGAAAATATGAATACATATTTTCATGCATTCATGAAAAGAATGTTCAGATTGCATTACTGGAAGGTAAGCGAGTTGAGAAGGGGTGGATGGCACTCAAAAGGGAGGTTTTGCAGGCGCAAGCCTTCACGATACCTCTAGTCAGTAAGGTGGGAAGACGGAGGAGAGCGCCGCCATGGATGCGAAAGGAGGTGGTTAGGGGGATTAGACGAAAGAGGAGCCTCCATAGGAAATGGGTACTGGGGGAAATAGACAAAAGGGTATACCGGGAGGAGGAGGCCCGTTGCAGAAGGATTCTTCACAAGGCTAAGGCTGATTATGAGCTGAGACTTGCCAAGAATATCAAGAGCAACAAAAAGGGCTTCTTCCAGCATGTAAATAGGAAAAGGAAGGGGAGACAAGTGGTGGGACCACTAAATAAGGAGGCAGGTGATCCAGTGACTGACATGTGGGAACAGGCACAGATGCTAAATGACTATTTTGCCTCTGTGTTCTCCCCAAAGCAGGACGGGGGATATCCGTATAGGAGATTAGATGAGGCTGGGGACTTAGGGGCAGAGATTAGAGTCACCCCCCTTGAAGTCGAGGGGCTCCTCAGGGCATTGGACATTAAAAAGGTGCCAGGCCCTGATGGGTTACACCTGAGAGTACTTAGAGAGTTGGCAGGGGTTCTCTCACGCCCGCTGGCCTCCATTTTTGAGACCTCATGGAGAACGGGTGAAGTTCCAGAGGACTGGAGGGTGGCATCAGTGGTCCCAATTTTCAAAAAGAGTAGTAGGAAGGACATGGGGAATTATAGACCGGTTAGCCTTACATCCATTGTAGGAAAAACAATGGAAAGGCTCATAATAGAGAGAGATCTAGTGATGCTAGATAGGGAAGGGAGGCTGATGGCCACATACAACATGGCTTCCGCAAAAACAGGTCCTGCCAGACAAACCTTGTGGAATTCTATGACAAGGTTTCAAGATGGCTAGATGGAGGGGATGCAGTGGATGTGGTATACCTGGATTTCAGCAAGGCCTTTGACAAAGTGCCCCATGATATCCTGGTGGAGAAACTGAGGAGTTTTGGGATACACCAAAGCACTGTCTGGTGGATTAGGGCATGGTTGACTGACCGAAAGCAGAAGGTAACCATTAGCAGGGAATCGTCGGGATGGCAGCCAGTGACAAGCGGGGTCCCCCAGGGCTCTGTCTTGGGGCCGATCCTGTTTAATCTTTTCATTAACGACATGGAAGAAGGGGTGAACAGTCTGCTGATCAAATTCGCAGACGACACTAAAACTGGAGCAGTGGCCACAACTGAGGAGCAGATACATCAGATCCAAAAGGATCTGGACAGACTATGGAAGTGGGCAGGAGACAACAGGATGGTGTTCAATGTGGATAAGTGCAAGGTCTTGCACTTGGGGCATAAGAATAGCTGTCATAAGTACAGGTTAGGTGACAAGTGGCTGGAGAGCAGCACTTGTGAAAGGGACCTCGGGGTGCTGGTTGACCGCTGGCTAAACATGAGTCAGCAGTGTGATGCGGTGGTCAAGAGGGCGAATGCCACCCTTGGCTGCATAGCCAGAAGTGTGGCTTCTAGATCAAGAGAGGTATTACTACCACTCTACATGACTCTGGTGCACCCGCAACTGGAGTATTGTGTTCAGTTTTGGGCCCCTCATTACAGAAAGGATATAGCCAGGTTGGAGTCAGTGCAGCGTAGGGCCACAAGGATGGTGGCTGGTTTGCAGGGGATGCCGTATGAGGCAAGACTGAGGGAACTGGGTCTCTTCAGCTTGGAGAAGAGGAGACTCAGAGGGGATATGTTGGCAACATACAGGTATGTGAGGGGGTGTCACATGGAGATGGGTAGAGACCTGTTCTCCCCTGCAGAGGAAGGCAGGACGCGCTCCAATGGAGCAAAGCTCAGGGAGCCAAGGTTCAATTTGGATGCCAGGAAGCACTTCCTGACAGTTAGGACCCCGAGGGCGTGGAATGGGCTTCCACGGGAGGTCATTGAGGCCCCATCGGTGAGGGTGTTCAAAGACAGGCTGGACATGCACATGGTGGGCATGTCATGAGCGGAGCCGGCTGGTGCCGGAGGTCAGACTAGATGGCCCAGGAGGCCCCTTCTGACTCGCTCTGTTTCTACGTTTCTATGTCTCTATTATATTAGGAAAATGGTCTCCAAAAATGTATTTTAATGCAAAATTGTGTACAAAGCATGTATTATAAGGACACATGAACACACTGCTTTCTTCCCTTCCTATTCTCATTTCCTTGTTTGCCATGTCTTTTTGGATTGTGAGCCTGAAGGAATGGATTGACTCACATTACTGATTATGCACAAGCCACTTCATAAGCCTTTTTGGGTGAGAAGTTGGATCAAATGCTTAAACGCTTAACTAAGTGCACATGCGTTTCCATGCTAACTTAAGAATAAATCTTAAACTTTGGATGAACTGCAGGTAAAATTTGCAAATTTCATTATGCTCCGCTTTATTCACATCCTGCATTCTTTACTCCTTCTGCACCCAGCAAGACTTGCTGCAGGGTAGCCACAGTTTCAGACCTCTTTCCTGCATCATGGATATTCTCCCAAGCACTGTTGGTGGGTGTTCCTAGCTAGAATGCTTTGTGGCATAGATGAGAATGTGCAAAGAAGATGGGCCCTGTGTGCAGGGAAATGGGCCCTTTAGTTCCCCATGTTTGCGCATGTTTGATTCTAGCTCTGTTAGCTATACGCAAGTGCAATGGAGAGGGGGGGATAGCTCCTTCTCCCCCCCAAAAAAAATGGAGAAGGGAAAGGGTGCCCCTGTCCTTGCAAATCCCACCCCAAATCAAACACGTACAGCTGCCTCCTGTCCAGACTTCCCAAGTTAGCAGCATTGAAGTCAATGGGATTTCGTTGTGAGGAGGGCCACCGAAGGTAATGATTTACTTCTCCGTAGACATGCATTTCAGCTAGTTGTTTCTAAAGCAAGAGCACAAAGAATTGGGAATGGATGAAAAGATAGTGCAAACTTTTTTTTTCAGAGAGGAAAGAAGGCACTTCTGCTAGAAGTCCTGAGTGACGGGCGAAGGAGGCAGAAAAGCAACAGAAAGGTCTCTTGAGTTGCTGCCCTGTAGAGCCCGTGCCTGGATGGGGCACTTCCTTTCCTCTTCCCTCCTGCGCCAGGTGAACATACGCAGGGATGTGTGAAGGATCTGTCCAGGAGTGGGAATCCATCAGATTCCCTGGGCTTCGCTCCCCAGACTTGGGGCCGCTTGCCATAGCCCTGAGTCCAAGTTCCAAGCAAGAAGGCAGGGTGCTTCTCCAGGAATCAAGCCCATGCGTGGCACAAGCTTCCTCCTCCTCCTGTACCACCTGCAGCAGCCTTTGCACCACCACGTCTTGCGTGGAACGAAGTTAGCTTTAGTGCAACCTTCATTCCCTGACTTTCTCTCCACTCTGCTCACTTTGCAAACCAGGCTGAGCACAAGAGGAAGTCCACATATGCTAGACTGGATTCCTCCAGGGCTTGTCCCAGCTCTTAACACTCATGAACAGCACACAGTGCAGCTGAAGCACAAGATGGAGAAAAGTCGGAATAGGAAAATTCTGGAATGAAAGGGCAGAGAGAATGCAACAGAGACGGGAAGTGAGCACTATCATGTACTAAGGGAGTTACTCAGGTGATGCAGGACCTCAGGAAAAGCTTGGTGCTATTGATCCCACCTGGGATAATGGGTGATTGTGTCTCGCTGTGTGTTTTGTGTGAGTGTTCCTTCAAGAGGAATCAACTCTTCCAGAGAAATCGTTGCTGCATCTGATGACACGTTTTGCCACAAAATAAATTGATTTTTCAAAAGCAAACCCTATGAAAATTCAGAACAGCTCATCCCAGGATTTCCAGGAACGCAGCGGAAAATGACTTCTGTAGACCATCATTTGCAAAATCGCAAGTTAACCAACAGTGGCGGGACTGTGTCCCCTGTCCCCCCCACAGATCAGCGGAGTGTCTCCAAAGCTTGCGTGCCCCTGTAGCAGAATCTGGTCTCGCAGGTTGATCAGCAGGCGTCAGCAAAGGCAAGAGCAGGGAGACATCTGTCACTGCGGGCAAGCCGATCTGGGGTGGGGGTGGGGGTGGGGAGGGGAGACAAAGCCGCTTGACTTCAGGAGGAAATGTGAGAGACTTCAGCACTGCCTGAACGACTGCGGAGAGAACACAGCAGTTTTTGCAAATCAAAGATAACATCCCAGCACAAGAATGCCGCCCAAAACAAATGCTGCGATATCTTGCCAAGAGGACTAGACAGCTCTTCCTTTTGAGAAGAAAATTGACAGTGCGCTGCTGTGCGCGGAGGTTCCGGTGCGGCGATTGTAGGGGAAAGTTCATTTCTTCCTAGGCATTTGGCCAAATGTTTGGCTAAGGCAAACATGTTTCCCACTGAGGAACACTTTCCTTGTGTTATCTATTTAAATGCTATGCTACCCTATAAGCTCAGGGTGGCTCACAGTTTAAGTGCACCTCCCTCCACGGATCCCTCCTTCATGCAAATCCCACGCTGTTCTCTTATCCTTTTCTTCCTTAATCCAGCGTAAGCCTTACTATCTGTTTTTAACAATACAGATCCCTTCCCCCTTTTCTTTTAAAACAGAGCTCTCTCAATCCTGTACTGGAGAAGCAGAATGTGCAGCCCTCTGGATAATGTTAGACTTCAGTTCTCATCAGTCCCAACCAGCATAGCTAATGATGAATGAGTCCAACAATACCTTAAAGTTTGTTTCTGTATCCTAAACAATGATCCTACTGAACTCAGGCAGCTCCAAATCCAGGTTTTGGACAGTCCCTGGGAATGGCAACCACATCGGGCCCTCAGGTCAGACTAGATGGCCAGGTCAAACTAGATGGCCCAGGAGGCCCCTTCTGACTCATTCTGTTTCTGTGTTTCCTCCTCGATGAGCGATAGTAATGTAGGCACCAAGTGAGCCTTACTGAGGAGCTTGTTCCAGAACAGTGGGGCTACTACTGAAAAGGTCCTTCTCCTTGTTACCACCCGCCAAGCTTCTCTCTCAGAGGTGGCAGTTGGACTCTCCAAACCAAGCCTCTTAGTCACAAGAGTTCCAGGGACCATCCTGAAAGTGAGGGCTTGAAATGCAGTCAGCAGTAGAGAGAGTGGTAGGCAGCCTTTTGGTCACCCCATGGGCCAGCCTGTTGTACAGGCAACCAGTGTAAGACAGAAATGGGAAACTGGCAGCCATTCAGGCCAAAGACAGGGAAGGAGAGTGCAGCTCTGTTGGTTCTTCTGGACCTCTCAGCAACTTCTGATACCATCAAACATGGTATCCATCTGGATAGGTCATCCGAGTTGGGCGTTGGAGGCACTGCTTTGCAGTGGTTTCACTCCTACTTGGCCAGCCAATTCCAGAAGGTGGTGCTGGGGGACTGTGGCTCTGCACCACAGCAATTATCCCATGGAGGACTGCAGGGTTCCATTTGATCCCCATGCTGTTCTACCTCTGCATGAAAGCAATGGGAGAGGTCATCCAGAGGTGTGAGCTGTGGTACCACCAGTTCTCTGATGACACCCAGTCCTACTTCTCCTTCTCATCTAACCCAGGTGAGGCGGTGATGGTTCTGAATCAGTGCCTGGACAGTGTGATGGGCTGGATGAGGGCCAGTAAATTGAGACTTCATCCAGATAAGATGGAGGCTCTGTTGGCGGGTGGTTCAGCTTCCCAGTGAGTGATATTTGCCTTGTTTTGAATGAGGTTGCACTCCCGCTAAGGAAGAGGGGGACAGTCTGGGAGTGCTGCTTGACCCAGAATGAACTCTGGAATCCCAGGTGACTGCTGTGGAGAGGGGAGCTTTCCATCAGCTTCAGCTGGTCCATCCTTACCTGGATGGACAGAGCCTAGCAACAGGCATCCACACCCTGGTAACCTCCCAATTGGATCATTGTAATACACTCTACATGGGGCTACCCTTGAAAATGTTCCAGATACTTCAGTTGACACAGAATACAGCTGAAAGTTTGCTCACTAGGACTGGCAGATGTGACCACATAACGCCAGTCCTGTATCATCTTCATTGGCTACCAGCTGAAGTCTGGGCCCAATTTAAGGTGTTAACTTTGACAAATAAAGCCCTAAACAGTTCAGTGCCTGGATATTTGAAGGAACGTCTCTTCCCATATAAACCTGCCCAAACTCTAAGATCTTGCACTGAGGTCCTTCTTCAGGAGCCCTCTCTGAAGGAGGTTAGAGGAGTGGCTACCCGGGGAAAGGCCTTTTCAGTGGTAGCACCCCAGCTTTGGAATCTGCTCCCCAGAAAGGTGCACCTGGCACTGAAGCTTTATTCCTTACAGAACCAGGCCAGCTCCTTTTTATTTACCCAGTATTTTAAGGGTTGATTATTTTATCATATAGCTAGAATTATTTTATTGTATATTTTTATACCTTCGTAGTTCAATGTGCTGTTTTGCTCCAGTTGTAAGCCTTCTTGAGAGCCACACAGATAAAAATGGGATGCAAATGCTTTAAATCAATGAATAAAGACAGAGGCACAGAAGGACTACTGACTCAAACCAAATGCCAGAGCAGAGAGGAAGCATGTACTTGCTGTTATCACTCGAGACTCCTTCCTCATCCAGGGACTGAGCTGGGGATGAGAGGCAGCACTCATCCTGCAGCAGAGAAGAAACGCGTCTGGCAAAGGAACGGCCTCCAGAATGTCTCCAATGCTACACTGATGGCTGGTCCAGATGGAAGTGAGTCTAAGATCAGCTCAAGATATTCTGCTTCTGGGGCAGAGCAGCAAATGGTTCCCTCACCTGTCCTGCCCAATGTGCCATCTCCAAACCAGACAATAGATCATGATCCTTAAAGCAGAACAATTGGGTGGGGGGCTGTGGTGGGAGGCATGGGGGGCTCATTTGTACCACGATGCGGAGGGCCCACTGGGGTCTGGCAGCAAGCCTGGCCTTAGAACAGGAAGGTTTTCTGTCTGTCAAGGTTTTCTGTCTGTTCCTGTAGCAGGGATCTGCCAGGGGATACACGCCAGTCAGCAGGTGGGGTTAAAGTCTAGCTGTGCAAAAGGTCAGAGCAAAAATGCATTTGCTCTCTTTGCTCCCCACCCTACAAACAGCAGACTGCCAAGGGAAGAAGAGATCACTTCTGACAGAGCTCCGGCCTCCAGACGGATTGCTTGCGGAGGGGCTTTTGAACCAAAGCCGAGGGCAATGTGAAACTAAGGAAAGGTTGCCCACTTCTGCCCTAAGAGGACCTCTGGGATACAATTGTGGGCAGGCAACCTTCCAGAAGACTGGCTACTTTACAAAGTCCAAGCATTAAAACACTACTTGAAAGACTGGCATGTGTGTTTTAAGATCTGTATGACCACTTGCTGCAAAAAACCGGGAGTTCCCCCTCACTTACTGCTCTTTTTCCTATTTCATCACCATCAAAGCTTGTTCCAAATTCCATGCTGTAACAGAGTTTTCTTGCGGCCTTGCATATTAATAGATGTCCAACCCTTTAAAACCATGCTTCTTATAGACTTTGATGACTAGAACTTGAGCCAATGAATTTTGAAAATTACAGAAAAGAGGATAAATGGAGATAAAAACCATTTCCCACTTATGAAAGCCTCCTGTTGATCTGGCTAAGGGCAGCTAGCCCAGAAATTCCTGGGAGTTTGTTGCAAGGAAAAGAGAATTTCTTCTTCTTCTCATATTAAGTGGGAGTGGGGGGCTTGCTTGAAATTACAAATCCAAACGTCTTGAAGATGAAAGAGCCTTGGTTAATTTTAGACAAAGCTCTCCTATTTTGGTTGTGGACTGGAAGCAAAGAAAAGTAAAATGTTTACTCTGAGAACAAGAGAGCTGGGCGCATGGCCTAAATACAGCTCTCTGCTGTCATTTGTTTTACCATATAAGATATGGTTCGTTCCAGCATAGCAGTATATATTTACAGTACTGTCCCAGCTACGGTAATGCTCCTCAAGGCGATATATTACCCCTTTACAGGATGGTATATAATCTGCTAAATTGCAATGCACTGCAGGGCTTTGCTGGGACATAACCCAGGGCCCAAAGGTAGCAAACGGCATGATGTGGCTGCTTAACCGGAAAGGGCATAACTCCCTGGCAGAGCACGTGTGTTGCATGCCAAAGCCCCCGGGTCAGTCCTTGGCATCTGCAGAAAGGACTGGAAAACCTGGGGAGCAGCCAGTGCAGTTAGTGTGGATCAGCTTTCTCCAGGGTGTTGCTGTGAGATGCTTGGAACTCCCATCAGCCCCGGCCAGCATGGCCAAAGATCAGGGATGCTGGGAGCTGACATTCCAGACACCTTGTGCACCCCATGTTGGGAAGGCAGGTATAGATGCAGTGTGCTAGAAGGCCCCTGGGCAAGAAACGCTTTCCTTCCCAGTGAGTCTACCTCCTCATTGCCACCGTCACCAGCTCCTCATCCTCTTCCTTGTCCTGGCTCCCACTTGCTGCCTTGATGTGCAGTGGGCAAGCGCTCTTTCCCCCAATCTGCAGATGAACTGGTTGATGGCAGTGCTGAAGGAAAAGATCAAGCCTAGGGGGCACTAGTCAGTGGGTCTTGGCTGGGCTGTGGGCCCATGGCAGGTGCCCTTGACACAGGCCCTGATAGAGACTCCTGCAGGCAAGCTGAATCTGATTGGCACAGACACAAACTAAGCCAAGAGCAAATTAATATTAGCCCAGTCTTCCTCAACCTGGTGCCCTCCAGATGCATTGGATTGCAGCTGGCTGGGAAGGGAGTTCAACGCATTGGGGGTTTCAAGGACAGTGATGGCGGGCAAAGAGAGCAAAACTTGCTGAGCAGTTGCTCCACACTGAAAGGTGCAAATCATCCTATCTTATTAACTAAAATCAATAGGAAATTACCATACATTGATTTTGCAGGTAGTAAACAAACAGATATCGAACCCCTATCACCAATATTGCATGCACAAATGGCAAATGGAGTACAAACTGCCGAAAATTGGGACCCGGCAGTAATCTATTTTTATTTAATATTATAATTTATGCCCAGCAAAAGAAAATAATAATTTTGCCACATAGATTTGGATATATCAGTTTCACCAGATACATGTAAAATATGGACACGTGTGCGCACATATACAGCTTTCTAGGAACATCATGGGAAGACTGGACTCACTGGAGAAGAAAATCATGCTAGGGAAAGTCAGGGCAGAACAAGAAGGGGAAGACCAAATATGAGATGGACTGACCCCACCAAGGAAGCCACGGTCTTGAGTGTGCGATTGCTGAGCAGGCTTCTCCATTTAACCACCACAACAACCCTCTGTGGTAGTGAGGCTGAGAGTTAGTGACTGGCTCAAATGAGCGTCATAGCCCAAGGACAGACTAGAACCTGGATCTCCTGGGTCCCAGTCCAGTACTCTAACCACTACGTCACACTGGTTCTTGCTGGCTCTTTGATAAGGCTTTGTCCAATTGTTGGTGAAGGCACATGACGTGCTACTTTCAAGCTTTTATTTTCACAATTTCCAGTAGTGCCCCTTTTGGGGAGGATATCATGATATGGATAATTTTGCGTTGGAAGCCTCCTCAATATTTGCTGATGCTCATGGTCTTCTAAATCATCTACGTGCTTTCTGGGAGTTATCCCATGGTCAGCACAAATGGATTGTCCATGCCCTTCTCACAGCCACAAAGAGTGATATGGCAACACTGAAACGATGAATGCTCCTCTAATGCAATGGACAGAATGCTTTCAACATTTGAGGAGGCGGCGCATAGATACCCTCTGTGAACGGGTGCTTGTTTGGATATTTAGTCTGCTCTTGTGGGAAATGGGAACCAAGCTAGTCAATCCTACAATCATAGGACAGTTGAGTTGGAAGTAAAGCCATCATTTGCAAGCCCCTGCTCAATACAGGACTCAAAAATTAAACCATGGGAAGTTAAACCCAAAGTTAAACAATCCCTTATTGGATTTTTAAAGAGAATGATCTACCGTATTTTTCGCTCTATAAGACACACTTTTCCCCCCCTCAAAAGTAAGGGGAAATGTCTGTGCGTCTTATAGAGCGAATATGTGTGTGCAGTAAGTCTGTCGGATGTGCAGCCCATGGGGAAGTGATGGGGAATGTGCCTGTGATGATGTGCCCATTTGATTCAGAATATTTTTTTTCTTGTTTTCCTCCTCTAAAAACTAGGTGCGTCTTATGGTCAGGTGCATCTTATAGAGTGAAAAATATGGTAATTTAATAAGAAAAGGGAAAGATGAGGGAAGCCCTTCATACAGTTCCCCAATAGTCTCTCTTCCAGTATCAAAGCTAGTCTAGGATGAAGGACCTAGTGCAACGGGTGCAGGCAGACAGAGTGAGGAAGGGAGGGATCAATGCCATTATCCATGTGTTTTTTCTGAGGGTAAACTTTGAACTGTATCCCCTATTTTTCCTGTGGATGGAGAAGATAAGTAGGCAGCAGTGGCAGGCCACAAATCTGGTTTGGCAGTGAAAGCATAATGCTATGCACTGAATGACTCTTATTCCTAGGTAAGGTCATTCTGCACTCCAGGGCTTTCCAGAGCCCACACTGCCTTCCCCAGGTCCTTTCCCCGTCCCCAGCTAGAGATCATTTAGTGTCTTCCTAGCAAGTTTTTCCAGATGTGTTGCCTACAATTCCTATCATTCCCAGACAGCATGGTGAGAACTGTGTTCCGACATATCTGGAAGGCACCAGGTTAGGGAGGGTGGTGTGACATGCCCTCCTTGAGATGCCAAATGTGATCCTGCTGCAGGTACGTTATGCACTGAATTCCCTCCAGGAAAACCAAAGCCACATTCCAGTCATACAAGGAGCCGGAAACTGGCCGTTTTCCTGCAGCATGGGTGCCAGCCATATGCAACGCTTGACCCAGAGGTTCCTCATCCTGATGCAAAGGCACTATTGTACAATCCTTTTCCTAATAATATCCAGCAAGGAGTCTGCCTTATTCAGGGTCTCTGCTGAGCCGAGCCTCTGCTTTTCACCTGAGCTGGCCTTTTCACTGAGCTTGACTCAAGAAAGCTGTAATGTGGGAATCACTAGGAAGGGGACTGAAAAGAGTTTCCTTCTAACCAAACTCTACTCACACATTATGGAGTAGTTCCGCACCTCTGGGACCTGTTACCACCACCATCATCATCTATATTAAATTTCTATACCACCTGGAGCAAAGTTCTCTGGGTGGTTCATAACATCTTAAGTCTCCCATGCAGGTTTCAGCCAGGCCTGAGCCTGCTTAGCTTCCAAGATTAGGCAGGATCAGGCACTTCTGGCTATAGGGAAGCTACACTGTGGAAACAGGTTGGCCACCTGGGCCGCCTTGTTGCCAAGTTCATTGCTGCAACTTTGAAGACGCCTTTTAACCTTTTAGATTTGGAAAGAACTCTGCCAGAGCCAGAAAGTTCTCCAAGAGAGGTTAAAAGGACATCTACTCGGAGTAGGGCCTTTTCTGCTGTGGTGCCCAGACTCTGGAATGTCCTTCCCAGAGAGGTACGCCTGGCACCAAGTTCATACTCTTTTCAGCACCAGGCCAAAATCTTTTTATTTAAACAGTATTTTAAAAATTAGCATTTTTAGTGGTTCATAGTCACTTTTGATTTGATTTATCTGTATTGGTTTATAGTAATTTTATTGTACTGGTTTATTGATTGCTTTTATGACTCTTGGTTTTAATCTTGTAAGCCGTCCTGAGACATGATACTGAAGGATGGCATATAAATGTTTTAGATAGATAGATAGATAGATAGATAGATAGATAGATAGATAGATGATATATAAATAAAGTTGGTAAATGATAAATGGTCAAGGGGCAGGGGTGGGACCAAGTTTTGGGGGCCTTCTGGATAACCCAAGATGGCTGGATTTGGCCTCTGGCCTGAGGTTTGGCTCTCCTGCTGTGCAGTACATGTGAAAATCTTGTGAGAACAGAATTCTGCATGCCGCTCCACAGAAGAGGTATGCTCTGGGAAGAACTGAGGTCAATAAATCCTCACAGCCTTTGGAAAGCTTGCAGTGGAATGCTGCACCACCAACACACACATGCACGCCCTTAAACACGAACCAAACGCATTCAATTAGGAAGGCAACACCTGAATGCAGCAGAGATCGATATGTGTTAATTGCTGATGTACTGCATTTGTCATGCTGGAGCGCAAGCCCCCCGAAAGCTCAGTGAGCTAATATATGATCGCTTATCAAAGTAAGTGGATTAGCCGGCAACTGCGATTTCCAACGAAGGGTCGTTTAAGTCTGCATCAGAGAAGTTCGCCAGTATAATAGGGAAGGGAAGTACTGTTCAGTCCTCTAGGTATCGAAGGCATGATCTAAAGATATGCTCTGCTGTTTCAGGAAGCACAGCCTACAACACTGGGGCAGTGTGCGCGCGCATGTATCTCTTTCCTTTCTCCCCAATTTTCTCCACACTCTTAGGGTCTCTCTTCTAATTCACAGGTGCACAGGCTCAGGGGCCAAATACAGATCCCTGGGGACCCCCAGATTGCTCTATCTGTTTCTCCTGTCCCCCCTTTTTCCTCAGGTATCAAACATTTGGTGCTTTTTTTGGCTTTTGTGCAGTTCCCCCAAATGCTCAAAATACCTCTGCTCATGCTTGGTTACTTGCAGTAAGAGCTTCAAGTGAAAATAGGCTGGGTTTGGGGGCAGGCAGGATGTATTTACAGCTCCACCTCTTTTACCTTTCTCTCCACCCCCTTTGCTGATGACTGGAATATAACCTTCAAGGCATTTTCCCAAACTGAATTTTGCCTCTAGGTTAAAGAGGATTCTCCAACCGTCTTCCATATGCTACTTTCCCTGTCTTTTTTCCTTCAAGAGACAGACAGACAGCTAGCTAGCTTTAACCAATGCTTTCCATCCTCTGGAAAGGATGATGATATTATGGATCCTATCCTACAACTGTTTTATCCCATCAGTTGTAGACCAATAAATAACTTTCTTTGGGCCATAGTTCTTTATTATTCCACAGTGCCAATTTATGGACTGACTTGTAATTAGGGATAGGGAAAAATAATTTGTTTCACATTTTAAATGGGAACTTCTTTCATTTTGCTGTTCCAAGCCAATGCATGATCTGGAATATAATTATCCTTTGCAATTGGCACTTCTCCAAATTTTGCAATGCAGCTTGTCCATTTCAAAGCTGCATACACAAATGCATACAAAGGAAAGGTGCATCCAAAATGCACATATTCGTTACAATAAGCTTTAAAATGTATTATACTAGGAGAATTGCTTGAAAGTGTGGCTATTATGCAAACTTACCTTAAAGTGCATGCATTGGGAGAAACATGCACAAAATTGCTTCCAGATTTTCACGCAAACTTACCAATATCTCAAAGTTTGGGATGAACAGAATTTAAGATTGGAAAGATGAGAAGCCAAGAGAAATGGATACTGACAGATTCATCCATCCCTATTCCAATTCTTTTCTTCTTTGTCTTCACATGACTGATCCTGTCTAAGCCAATAGGAAGGTTATTTTTATCTCCAAAACGGCGTTTTGCACTGACAACCCTCCAATGTGTTTCTTCACCCACACCTCTGATTATTCACAAAATGTTGATCCAATAAAAGCTGAATGATGGCATCTCACCACTCATAAATCTAAAAACAATTACCTGCAGTGTGTGTGGGGTGTAGCTAGTGCTGGAGGTAAAGACTCTTCTATTTATTTGGCTGTCATTTGAGGCAACAGGGAGGAGAAGATGGGTTTAAGAAAACAAGCAGTCCCAAAATCCATTTAACTCTGTTCAATAAAAAAGAAGAAGAAGAGAGGTGTGTGTTTTAAATGCTGGTGGTAAAATTCACACACAGAATCTGGCCACATGTTTGTCTTTCCAGAAACCAAAGGAGGAATTAGCTTGTAAAATGTTCAGTGCTTTCCTAATGAAGTTTCTTTCCTCATACTGGTTTTCTTGTTCCAAGAGAGGAGGAGGTGGCTGCGGCAGCAATGGTGGCCTGGAATCTGATTTTGAACCTCTTCAGCCTCCCCGGAATCACTGCATGATTGCAGCCAAGGACATAAACAACTCAGGACCATATTAAATGTCCTTGTAATCATGCCAGCTGAGATTTGTGTTTGTTTACTCCCAAGTGAGTGTTCCTAGCCCCCGTTCTGATGGCCACAAGGTATTCTTTGCTTCCAATGGAGCCTCTTCCCCTTCCACTGGCCATGATAGAAACATAGAAACAGAGCGAGTCAGAAGGGGTCTCCCGAGCCATCTAGTCTGACCACTAGCTCCACCCGGCTCCACTCACGACATGCCCACCATGCGCATGTCCAGCCTATCCTTGAACGCCCTCACCAATGGGGCCTCAACCACCTCCTGTGGAAGCCCATTCCACGCCCTCGGGGTCCTGACTGTCAGGAAGTGCTTCCTGGCATCCAAATTGAACCCTGGCTCCCTGAGCTTTGCTCTGTTGGAGCACGTCCTGCCTTCCTCTGCAGGGGAGAACAGGTCTCTTCCCACCTCCATGTGACATCCCCTCACATACCTGTATGTCGCCAACATATCCCCTCTGAGTCTCTTCTTCTCCAGGCTGAAGAGACCCATTGGGAAATGAAAATGGGCAGGGAAATTTAAAATGGGTCCTAATCTGAATTGGGACCTGGCACACTTATTCTGAAGTATAAGTGAGCCTGAGTCCAACTCCTAAATAAATCTTGTAGAGCTGAACTCATGATACCAGATGTAAAGCAAACCCATGAACCACTGCCAGTATTGGGAACCTAGCATGCACTGCCAGTATTTGGCTTGTGGCTTGGCTTGTGGCTAGGATGTTGTAAAACTGGTTCCATCTATGTATCAGCCATAGTGAGGCACTTTTTGTCCTGGCTTCAGCTCATTAATCAAACTGAATTTTATGCAAATACTTTCATACTCCCTCAAGCAAATTCAGAGTTGTGCAAAAGCATGCTCCCAAAATGGGCAAGCAACTGCAAAATGCATGCTTTCATGCTGAATCTATGGGGAAAGTGTGCATTTTGAGCTTCCTATTTTATGCATTTTTCTACGAACTACAATTACATTGGTGTAAAATTACGTTAGAAAAAGGGTGATCCAGGAATCAGTGGAAGCTGTGCAACTTAGGAAAAGACAGTACTGTGCTGAATCTGCAGGCTGGATTCTTAGAAAACCAGATAGACAAGAATTTAGTTGCAGGGTTTTTTAAAATAAGGATTTACCAACATTCACAAGATTCTTCACATCTGGGAAAGAACATACTTGTGATTTCAAAAATTTGAATGTGGGTGAAGATGAAATTGACCAATTTGGCCATCTATATTTTCGAACCAGGGTGTTAGAAACCTATCCTACTTTCACATGTGAAATATTGGAAAGTGCAAATGGATCTCCTGGATGGACCTTGCATTTGAGACCAAAGCAAAGAGAAAACTAGAGGCATTTATCAGAAAGAATCAATGAGTCATCCTGTTGTTGTTGTTGTTGTTGTTTTACATAAAGCCTAATTCAATTCTCTAGTAGCAAGCCTCTGTTAGATGAGAAAGTCGCCAGGGAAATAGTGCTGATCATATGGAAAAAATAGAATCCTATCTTTTCCTAATGACATCTGCAATGGGGGAAAAGAAAAGAACAATCAAGCAAAACAAACAAAACACACAAACAAACACAAATGGAGCTCCTCCTGCCCTAACAATGAAGTTAACCTGAAGCAACTCAGAAGCCTGAATGAAAAGTTATGTTGTGACTACAGGCATCGAATCCCTGATTCTGGACTGATTTGCTCAAAACCAGAGACCAATCCACAGTGGTTTAACTGCAGACTCTAAAGATTTGAATCAGGGCATACCTCTAAGATCATGAGAACAGATGTGCTGGATGAGGCCAAAGTATCCATCCTACATTGTATCCTATTACCCGCAGATCAGATTCATACATACAGAACTTGGATACAATCTTGAGTATGATCTGGCACTATAGAAAGATACTCCAGTGACATCAGTGGCCAAGAGCCTGTCTCAGCAGCTTTGAGTAGTGTGCCAATCATGTCTCTGGGCACAAGCTAGCAGAAGGCCCACTGAGAAGAGCTCTCAGAACTTTTCCACTTCATCCTTGCAACCTCCTTGTTCAGCTGCTTTTGTCCAGATAACTGTCATGGAAAACCTCTAAGCGGAATGAGAAGGAAGAGGAATCAGGGACAAGAAATCAGATTCCTTTAGTGAGAGGGAACCATTGAGTGTGTCTGGCTCAAAAGACCTGAAAAATCTGGAGCCACTACTGTCTCTACTTGAAGAAGCTGGACATGGTCGTGATCATACAAGCTCTTGGGTCCTTGCTGATGGATGACTCCTCACATTGCCGTCAGCTGGGGTTATAGCTATTTTGCCTCTGCATGCTGCCCCCTAATAGGAGAAACATAGAAGAAGTAGTGGGAAAACCCAGAAGGCTGATAAATTGGAGATAAATGCTCTAACGCCAGGGGCCTGGCCCAGGCAAGGTACCTCAGTTTAGATTCAAGGATACTTTGGAAGAAATGAAACCACTTGCACCAAAGATAACGTACAGTTCATTTAATACTATGAAGAAATATAAATAGAGAATGAAAATAAGTTAATGAAAGCTTACACTCCTTTTGTCTATAACTAAATTGGTCCCTTGGATTAGGCAAAGAGGTGTTTTTTAAATATATATTTTCAGAAATCTGAAGGCAGTGATGATAATGAAGCTGCCGCAACTGCTTCCTTCTCTTGGTCGTAAAGAGCTTAATGCACAGAAGAGATTCTGATTCTGTGAAATTCTGTGAGATCCATCAGCCTTTATTCTGGTCACCACAATAAGAGCAGTCACATCTCTGTGGAAACATGCAAAAGGCTCATTGCTTGATAGTCAGCTTCTCTTCATAGTTGGCTTCCCACGTCATACTCCATCCTTTGTCTGTAATGTAGTTGGAGGTCCCCCACCCCGACTCTCATTGCTTCACACTTTGGTGACCCAGGAGAAGGTCTTTCATCTTATTGTTCACGCCAATGGTTGCCCATTTACCATCTCAGGCCTTAACTGGTGATGCTGTATGAGTACCACGAACCCTTGAGACCTACTACCTCTCCGTGGGCAACTTGCTCTGAGGCATACAAGAAACAGAGAAGCGGAGTGGAGCATCTGCTTGCCCAGGTCATTAGCAAGGTAAAAAAAAACAGAAGCAGAAACAAACAAACAATGATTAGAGGTAGGCTTTTAAACTCTGCTCAGTCACTAGCTAGAAAATCCTCTAATGATAATAGGAGCTCAGCCCACATAAGGCCTTCTTCAGGCTTAAAGAAGGCAAGCAAAGTTTTGTTTATTGACAACAAACCTGGGGTTTAGTTCAAGGATGAGAGGTGAGACAGTGCTCAGTTCCTCAAAGAAAGAACAGCCAATTGTTGTGTGTGATGCGGTGAAGACTCAGCATAGACCATTCCCTTCATTCCTACTGGGGATTTGCTTGTTCGTGAGAATGAAACATTTGGGAAAAACAAAGGATCAGATCAAATGTTGACATGTACATTGGCATGCATGCATTCCGGACCACATTCTCCTGATTTGAATGGAATAGTTTATTATTCAGTTAGTATCATTATTTTCCACTCCTGCTGTGAGGCAGCTGTTGTGAAGCACCTGCTGGTCTCCCATTGGTTCTGCTCAAATTCCTGCTTTCTTTGCTTTAGCATAATTCAGGCACAATCTGATACATATTGAAGCAGAGAAAGGGCATGTGACTCCCAGCAAATTGGCATGACCAGCTGGGGCACGCTGGGGAGTTATAAGCCTGTTTTTCTGTCTACATTGCACCTTTATACTAATTGCACCACTAGGTGCTAGTAGTACAGACTTCACTGAGATGGCCTTCCAAATATAGCATGAAGAAGCAGAAATGAGTCATGGTTTAGTTTTTCCTCCCTCCCATCCCTTCCTTTCCCCCTTCTTAGCTGTGGCTTCATCAGTTACTTCCTTGTTTCATCAATCATAGTTTGTTATTACATACAAACTAGCAAACTGTGGCTGAATTCACACATAACGCTAAATTATGCAGTGCGGTGTCTATGTGGCATGGTTTCTTACCTGGGTAAGGTTGTCAGACAATCATGTAGTTTCCACATGCCTGTGGTTTTCATCCGCCTCCCTCATTCCTCTTACTGGAAGCTTGTATCAGCTTCTGTGGCTTAAGTGCAGTTCCAGGGTGTACCACCCCAGCCTATGTCTCCTGCCTTTTCCTTTTTGGGCTGCTATAGAGGCTGGATGGATGGCTAGTGTGGCTCTTGCCATTGCCACTCTCTCCATCAGACTCTGTGGTGGTCATGTGAAAACCATGCTTCTGGGTTCAGATGACCAAATAAGCCATGGTGAAGTGCGGAAACTATAGAACAGACTACTGCTTCTCTCCATGGTGCCCTGGAAACCAAAGTTACCACAGTAAGTCTACAGCAGGGTTCAGACAATATAACAGACCATCCTGCGGTCAAAAACACTCTGGCTTGTCATTATGTATGAACCTGGGCAGTCAGTGAAGTAAGTCCTCCAACCCAGGACCACCGCCCATGGCTTGATTCTCATTTTGTAATCCTGCTTAGGAGAGTTCACTCAAAGTATAGGGTTGGACCCAGACTCGAACAGAATTAGAGGAGACCCACTGAAATCAACTTACTTTATCAGCTTGATTTAGTTACGGAACCACACTGGCTTTGTATTTGGGAACCAGAGATGAGGGCAAAACTCGTTCAGTTTGCATTTTAATGCAAGCCTACCTAACTTTGCCCTTTTGAACCACTATGTAAACCAAAACTCAGTTACCTTAAATTTCTTCTTTTCCAAAGTGTGCAAAGGCATTTTCCAATCAAAAAATGTGTACCAAAATGCTTGTAACAGGAGAAATAATTAAAATACAGTTTATTTGGAAATGGTTTATAATAGATATAATAGACAAGAATGCATAAAAGAAATGTGTAGGAGAAATTCTTGTGAATTTTCTGTGAATTGTAGAAAATGCCCTTGACATTCAGAATGAAAACCTGTGCGAGTGGGAAAATGAGAAACTGAGGAAAATGAGAAACTGAGAGAAACCAGAAGCTGACAGATTCACGCATCCCTATTGGGAACTGCATCGTACCTGAAGACCTGCAAAAGCCCAACAACTGGTTTGTTGCTGAGGATATCTGTGACTCAGATAATTCTACAGAATATAAACTTGAAGGCAGCTTCTTTTCTTCCATGGGGATTACAGGGGAGGAATCCCCTGAGGAATGATAGTGATTGCCTGCATATGCTGGCAGAAAAGGCCCTGGGATTGTGGGGAAGATTACCAAAAAGACCTCACAGCAAGCTCAGAAATCTAGAGAGCAGGCCGGATGGCAACCAGGGCTTTGGAAAACAGGATCCATTCACCTAAGAAAAAGTTAAGACGGCTCTGCATCTTTGCAGCACAGACAGAGCAGGGATTACCCAGGAGAAGACAAGGATGGGAAAGTGGTCCAGTTTTAAGAAGTCTTTGTGCCACATTTTCCCCACATTATCTCTCTGGGAAGCGGTGGGATAGAGAGATAGCATGTTTTTTGAATAATAAAAAGAATGATTGCAGTTGTGATTATAAAAACAAAAAGGTGCAATTGTACATGGCCCTGAGTTATGTTTCACTGTGCCCTGGAGTCAAAGATCTGACATAAGTTCTCCCCACTGGCAAGAGTATGACATATTTATGTGTTTGTTTTGAAGGTTTATATGCCACCTTTCAATCAAATGATTCTCAAGGTGCCTGACAAGCAGCTAGTAATAACACAAAAACATGACCAAGCTGCAGCACTCATACACACGTACACACCTCACAACCCTTCAGCCCTTGATCCCCTGAATGATAATACTAAAGTATGCTTTCCTTGAAGGCCAGATAGTAAAGATGAAACTCAAATACTTTGGCCACCTAATGAGAGGGAAGGACTCCCTGGAGAAGAGCCTGATGCTGGGAACAATTGATGGCAAAAGAAGAAGGGGACGGCAGTGGATGAGGTGGCTGGATGGAGTCATTGGGGCAGTTGGTGTGAGCTTAAGTGGACTCCGGGGGATGGTGGAGGACAGGAAGGCCTGGAGGAATGTGGTCCATGGGTCGAATGTGACTTCACAACTAACAACAACAACAAGCATTAACCATGCTGGCTGGGACTGCTGGGGGTTGTACTTCAAAACATTTGGGAGAATCTCAGTTGGAAGGCTTGCTCTTGACTCTTGTAAGCAGGACATGAATGCAATGGTGTTAGCAACCGGTGTGCAAAAATACGTTGTTTCTGAACACTGAGGTTCCATCCTGCTATCATGGTTTGTGGCAATTCATGAATCTGTCCAGTTCATAGTAAAATTGAAGCTAGATGTGGTGGTCTCCCCAACTTCTTCTTCTTTTTAAATAAGTTTTATTGTTACTTTTCTAATAACAAAAACAAAAAAACTAAAAATCATCAATCATCAAAAGCATCAGACCTACTGGGTCAGCCCCCCATACTCTTTCTTTTTATGATAATCCATACACATATTTAAATCTATACATAGTCCTAGTTATTTAGTCAGTAATAAAAGGAATTCCAAGTTTGATAGACGTCTGCATCCTCTTTCTCCTTCAGAGACAAAGTCAATCTGTCCATTTCGGCACAGTCCAAGATCTTTTTTAGAATCAGTTCATCGGTAGGTGGTTCTTCACTCCTCCAATGTTGGGCAAATGCAATCCTCGCCGCAGTGGTTACATGCAAAATCAGATACATTGCTTGATTACCAACATCATCAGGTACAATGCCTAATTCAGGTTTGAATATTAGAGGTTTTTGTAACATTCCTTCAAGCTTCTCCCCAACTTCTGATAGTTAATTCCACATGTTTTCCTTATGTTTCCATATGTGCTCTTGGAAGAAGTATTTATATTTGACCTGTATCTACTACAAGCAACTTTATTTCTAACCAGGAAAAGTGATGATGATGATGATGATGGTGATAATTGCATAGTAGACATAGCTGAACACTACTAGTATGCTATAGTATAGATAACTTAGTACTATAAATCCTGTTTATAACAACCAAACTTTGGGAACCTGAGTAACATAGTGGTTACGAGCAAAGAGCCATTCTCTCACCACAAATTGTCAAAATTTTGCTAACCTGAGGTCATTCTTTACCAATGATCCCAAATGAACTTCACTTGTTGCAATATAACAAACCATAAAATGCCTAGCCTCTGACACTAGATCTCTTCTGAGTCCTTGAGATATTGCTGGCCATGTGCTTCAACACATTCCAGTTGCTGAGGAGCTTGGGTAGGTGGAGGTCTTGCACCCATCCTGCCTGGAGGATCCTGTGGGCAGCTGGCCTGCTATTGTGTGTACAGAATGCTGGACTGGATAGACTATGGGCCTCATCCAGCATGGCTTTTCTTATGTTCTTTCAAAATGGTAAGGATGAAGATAGCAATGCAACTGGGTATTTGCTAAAAGCAATGTGTATTAACTGATTGCAGCATTTGCTACAAAGCTGCTTAAATGGGAAAGACAAAGCATTTCCCTCAACCATGCAATGAACTGAAGCTCCCTGAATATTGGCATCATATGAGAGATAGACTAGTGAAAACAACTTCATCTGAACACTCATTCTGACATTTGGTCAAGCTACCTCAACCTATATCAGCAACGTAGAACAAGAACTTTTATTATTTGTGAGTTCATGAGTGAGAATGCTTTCAAGTATTTATAATACTTTTAAAAACACACACACACACCCATATAATGCTTTTAAAATACTTTAAAAAGTACATTCACTTTTAAAATTAATAATACTTTCAAGCCAATTCAATGCATCTCTGATCATTACTGTGTGGCTACATGGTGTGTGTGTGTGTGTGTTTTGCTTCCGCTTTTTTCTGTATATGCTTTTGTGGGTCTACTCTCACTTTGTATTCTCAGCAGTGTTTTTGCTTATGTTTGGTTTTGTTGAAAAAGTGTAATGATCAAATAAAAATATAGATATTTTAAAATAAATAAAATGCTGCTGGAAAATGTAGCGAAGCACAGCTGGTATCACTTGTTCTGCAGAAAGTGCCACCCAAAACTCTTGAAAAGACTGTCAACATTAAAGAGAATCTAAGTATTTCTGTTTGATGCCAAATGAACATATGGATGTGAGGCACAATTACGGGGATGTGCCAGTTTTGGGAAAGCGGTTAGCTGATGTGGTCCTGCTTTCCTCTCATGCACTAGCAGAATATGAGTGATTGCTCCAAGGAGGCTAAAGTCAGAAGTTAAAAGGGGGAAATCATACAGATTATTGTAGTACCTACAGTTCATTTGCTCATTTTTGTGTAGCACATTGCTGTGTAGCACATTGCTGAAAGTGCACATTGCTGTGTAGCACATTGCTGAAATTGGCCATGACACTCATCGGGTGACTCAGTCAGTGACTCTTTGCCTATCCTACCTCACAGTGTTGTTGGGAAATAAAGAGAGGAGAAGATTGCATGCATACCACTTTGGGCTCCTTGCAGGAGAGAGAGAGAGAGAGAGAGAGAGAGAGGAATCCAGGGAAACATTTCCAGCTTAAGCACTAAACAGATTTCTCCATTAACTGACTTAGGCAGTTACGATAAACTGCATTTGCGTCACCATTTTTATAATGCAAACAATAATGTGAAATGGAGAGTTGATGGAAAAGATAGTAGTTTGTTTTCCTACCATTCACCTTCTGCCTGGAATACATACATACTTACATATATATATATTAGTCAAGAAAGACATTTACAACACATTGCATACATAAAAGTGAGCAGCAGAGTCAGGGATTCTGCTTAGTTAATTGCTCTTCAGTTCCAAGCCCCAGCTCTGCCTTCTGCATTGATTTATTAATAAATTGGTATCAAAATGGAGAGTGCTAGCATTTTATTTTGCTAAAATTGGCATGCAAAGTCTGTGCTCCCCCTCGTCCTGCAGTGATGTTTGCATCTCTCTCCCAAGCACTCTCACCCTCAGATAATGAAACCTCAGTTATTCATCACCTTTCACGAACTATTCCACAAATGTAATGGAGCTCCAGAAAGCTAAAGCTGACATCTAAACCCAAAACTGGATGTAGCAGCTTCTGTGTACCTGTCATGAAAAAAGGGACCCCATATCTCCTCCTTTTTTTCTCTTTTCCTAAAGCAGCCTTCCCCAACGTGGTACCCTCAAGGAAAGTTGAATTGCAGCTCCCATCATTCCCAGCCAGCTTCACCAATAGTCACTCTCAAGTCAAGCAGGAATACCGGCTATGTTGTCATTGCACTGGGAATTTCTCTGCTCCACTTCTTTTTTTACTAGCATCACCTGTGGTAGAGGTAGAGGAGAAACTCACATCAGAAGAAGCCAAGGTGACTTCTTACTTTTGTTGGTCTGTCATGTCATACAGACCCTGTCATGACATTTTTGCATGGTCCCAAAAGTGCAGAGACAATCAATGGCTCGTTCTAATGGGTCTATGTGCTACCAGGGCCTCTCCAGTTGTCTGGACTAGGATCTCCATTTTATCATTCCCTAGTACCTTTATTTCCCTAGCAACAGGTGTGTCAAATACCCACCTTATTCCTATTGGCTGAGTGATGTATCTGTCTTCCTGTTTACTTTTGGGAATTGGAACAGAACAGAGAGAGGGGAGAAGGGAGGAATCATAGCAAAAGTGTTTGTTATGATTTCATAGAAATTCCTTCGCAGGTTCAAGTGGTTAGGAAAGTTTCAGAGATGCAGGGACTCTCGGGAGGGGGAAGAGGGAGAACCTGCCGGAAATCCCAGGCAGCCCAATTTGGACAAGGCTGCTGAGGTCCATGGGGAGCAATGGCAGAAGGAAGGAGATGCAAGTTGTGGGAGCTGCTCGAATGCATGGCAAGGATGGATGGATGGACGGACCAAGGACAGTGGAAACTGCATTGCTCAGTGGACCATGCAGACATCTGATCCATCAGTTCAGGGGGGAAATTGTGCAGCATGGAAGCAGTGCAAGGCTGCTTGCCGTGATGTGTGAACCAACCGATGTCTTCGCATTTTGTTCAGAAATGGACAAATCTGTTAATTTTGATGTTTTGTTTTTCCATTCACCAAGTCTGGTTTGTTCTCAACTCAAACACTATTAAACAAAGTTGTTACATGAGTGTTCCTATTCCTTTTTGTGTGCATTTCTCCTAATATGCACATTTCTGCCTAATGAATGCATTTTGAAAATATTTTCCCTGATGGAGTGCATACCTGAACATTAATTTGCATTATATATACATTTTTGTGTGCCTTTAAAATTGGATTCCATGGCGAAATTTGGAGAAATTTGAACTTGGAAGATCGGTTGGGTTTTATTTACATTTTGGTTTGAAAACGCCCAATTAGGCACATTTACATTACAGTGGGAACTAAACAGAGGTTCAGCTATTGAGTGGTATAGAAATATAACTAAGAAAAGAATTTCTTTCCATAATGTTGTACTACGGGACACAGAGATGTTGTTTTGGCAGGAGCAACGCGGATTGAAAACCTAAGACTAATAGATTCATATCAGGGGCAAGTGGGCCATCAAACCTTTGGCTGTGAACGGGCAACTTTATCATCCCACAGTACAAAAATCCTTTTAGGAAATGTGAATTTATAGTACACCAGCGCTTAGGGTAGGAAAGTCATAGGAAGCTGTAACTAATAGATAATCTCTGGTTATCTGAGAGATGATGAGGCTTTTCACTTGCTGTTTCTCTGCCTGGGAGGACGATGTCATGGGAGTTTTGCGAGGGAGGTGGAACACGGTGTTAGGGCTGAGCAGAAGGCCACAGGATGAGACGTGTGGTGAGCCAGGCATTAAGATTTCTGCAAGAGACCAGGAGTCAAGGAACCAGGCATGAGGCCAGAAATATAGGACAAGACAGAAATTTGGAGAAAAAATCAGGGTCAAAGCTCAGATAAGGTGGCAGGACTGATGAGCTGATGAGCAAGCAAGAACGATGGACCAAAGAGCAAGGCAAGATATAAGGGGAAAGCAGGAGTCTAGACCAAAAAGCAACCAAAGCATTCATGACCACTCATGGTCAGGAAAGCTATGCTACTTTTTCCTCTTCCTTCCCAAGAGCATCCAATTGTCGAACTGGATGGGGGTAGGTAGGCCAGCTCTTAATTCGTTGCTTACGTAGATGCTGCAGTCAGAGGTTTGGTAGCTCACCATGCTGCCATATCATACTCAGTGATCGAAAAATGATCACTTTGAGTCCTGGCAGGTCCTGTCACAGAGGGACCAAGCTGGCAGCTAGAGCCAGAAGAACACAAACATAACAGAGCCACAAAGACCATGGTTGCTCAGGCAATGTTCCAGCCAAAGCAAGGAGACTACTGTAGTTGTTCCTGTCTAGAAATTCCCAGAGTCCAGCCAGGGTGGTGTGGGCTGATTCAGAGCCTAAAAATATTTCACATTCTGGAAGAAGATGCAATTCTGGTACTTCACCACTTGGGGCAGCAGTACAGAGTGCTAAAAGTACTGGTTCTAGTCCTACAGGATGCTGGTTCCATTTGGACCACATCATCAATGCCCCAATGATGAGGGCATGATGATATATTCAGAGAGCCTTATTATCACATCTTCTGTCATGGCTCCTGCCTTGCAGAATTTCTTCCCAGTCAGATGTGCCTGAAGATTTGGCTGCAGATCTTCAGGTGAAAGCTCTTCTTTCCAGGTTTGCATCATGGTGTCAAGAACTGATGACCATTGGCTGCAGCAAATTGTACCACTGAGACTTCTAAACTGATTCCACTTAAGATGGTCATTGACTTCCCCAGTTCAGGAAGGAGTAGAAAAAGGCTTCCTATGTCAATGGACCTTTGAGCAGCAAGTGCTGGGCGCCTGCACAATGGTATGTCTTATGGTTCTGGTCTTGTCCTTTGTTTCTGGCCCCTAAGTTGCTCCAGACTACTTCCCTTGGTCTAGCCTTGGCACTAGATTGTGGTGCTGCACAGATGCCTGGTTACCTACTATGTCCAACACAGTCCACCAGCCATGAATGGTAAACCTTGATGTTGTTCAGTCGCAAAGTCATGCCTGACCCATCACAACCCCATGGACAGCATTCCTCCAGGCTCTCCTGGCCTCCACCATCCCTCGGAGTCCACCCAAGTTCATACCCACCACCCCAGTGACTTCATATAGCCAGCTCATCCTCTGCTGTCCCCTTCTCCTTTTGCCGTCAATCGTTCCCAGCATCAGGGTCTTCTCCAGTGACTAATGTTAAAACTACCAAAGCATTAATAAATCTGTTGTTGCTGCTTCCCTGAGACATGGTTGGAAAGTCCCTGACAGGCCACAGTAGCTGCCTGCTAGATTGCCTTTGGGCATCCAGTTGTGGAAGCCTGTCTTAAACACACTCTATTAATCATGTGCAAAGACAGCTTACATTAAAGATGCCATATAATTAGGCATCCATATTTTGGTACTTGAGCATACAGATAACTGGAAAGCGGTGTTGCAGCTATCACATCGACAAGACAGACTTCTGCTCTGCTGCCTTGCAGTACCGCTCTACTTCACAGCAGCACTAACAACTCCCAAGAACTCTTCTTCACCTTCTCCAAGCTGTTGAAAATTGTAGATTGCTTTGCTGGCTGTAATTAATTTTAATCATATTTGCTCTGTGGTTATTAGTTATTAATGGGGCTCTTTGACCTGATTAGCTACCTTTCATGTAATTAAACAGTAATGTCAAGCAGATGTCTAATATACCGGTAACAATACTCAACGTGGCTTTTTAAGTACCTTTCAAAATGCCCACCAATAGGGATGTCTAGATTTTGTGTAATCGGTTCAGTGTGTATTGCATGGACTGTCAGGCACTGTTTGTCCTGTCACTCTTTCAGAGACAGAACTGAATTTGTTAATTTTTGGAGGCAGAAAAGCATGCCAAAAAAGACTATGATGAATTTTGCAGACTTTCATGTAGTTTCTATTATAGTATAAAGCATTAGGACTCCTAAAGATGGTACGGAGAGCAACTTCCAAGAAATGCATTCATGCAAATACTCACTCACAAGTTTCCCCTTAGCCCATCAGTCTGTTTTTGTAAAGCCCCATTTGGCTAAATACATGTTCATGTTTATCGCTTCCAAACCACATGAAGCTCTACTTCAACTCCACTCAGCTCTGGTTAGGCCTCACCTGTGCATCCTGTTCTGGGCAGCACAGTTTAAGAAAACTGAGACAAACTGGAAAGGGTTCAGAGGAGGGCAACAAGGAGGATCCAGGGACATGAAACAAAGCCCAATGAGAAGAGATTGAAAGAACTGGACATGTTTAGCCTCAAGAAGAGAAGCCTGAGGGGAGATATGATCACGCTCTCCAAGTACTTAAAAGGCTGCCACAAAGAGAGAGGACCAGATCTCTTCTCAATCATCCCAGAATGCAGGACAGAGAATAATGTAGTCCACTTGCAGGAAGCCAGATAATGGCGAAAGAGCAGGAAGAACTTCCTGATTGTTAAAGCAGAATGGCAATGGAACTAATGACCTAGGGATGTTGTGGGCTCTCCTACACTAGAGGAATTCAAGTTGCAGCCAGACAGAGAGGGAGGGTTTAATTTGGAGTCCTGCACAGAGCAGGGGGTTGCACCTGATGGCCTTCCCCTCTACAATTCTGTAATTCTTCTGGTTCTATAATTCTATGTACATATACCGTGCAGTTTATCTTCTGCAATAACCTTGGTTTTCTTTGGTCATATGATATCGCTTTGACTGCTAAACTGGATGTAATCCCTTGGTTAATGGCTGCTGAGTTGGTGCTTTCTTTTTTATAATTCAGTTGACCTTTTCATTGCATTTATCAAGAGGGTTTAAAGAATCATGAAAGGGAGAGGGGGAAATTGATTCACCTGAAATGCCTGGCTCAGAAGTGATGTTTCAGAGTGGGAAGGGTGCTGCCCATTCTGTTGTTGTGTGACACTGGTGCTAATTTGGGAAAGTTTGGGAACTGGAACATTACTGCACTAAATGGGAACATCACCTAAGGCCCTTCCAGATGTGACATGGAGAGGGAATGGATGAGCTGTGCTTCTCATTCTCTGTCTCATTCTAAGTCATTCCATCAATGTCAATCTATATCCAGTTCCTCTCAACAATTTCACTCACAATGGAAGCAGCTCTGAAGTTATGGATCAAACCAGTGCAACACCCAAATGCTTTGAAAATCATATGAATTCCAAATGACATCAAGTTAGAGTGTTAGACTGGGACTCGGAAGATCTGTGTTCTGGTCCCTACTTCACCCCCAAATCAACTGGGCATCTTTGGGCCTGTTACCAAATTTTGTTCAACCTATCTCACTTGGTTGAGGAGAAGAAGAAAAAAATGGAAAGGAGAGTCATGCACGCTTCCTTACATCCCTTTCAAGGGGGAAAATGTTCAGATGTACGTGCAGCAAGAAAAATAATGTGTAGCACTGTTAATAGCATGGGTAGCAACCATGAAAAATTTTTAAAGTGATGTAAGAGCTCCAAGTTTTATCAAGATGGTAGCATGCAGATAGGGAATACATTACCCTTTCCTCTTCAGAAGCACTGCTGGAGACAACCTTCTGCAGCAATTAGCAATTAGTAATTAGCTTTGGAGGTGTGGGAAACCTCTATTGGTGCCAATGTGATGGATTTTTGCACTAATTGCTGTGCCAAGGTTGTGTGAAGGCATTTCAAGCAGGGGAGAGAAGAGTTAGACCTAGTATTAAACTAGCTTTTCCAAACAGATCAGCAGATGCACACACACACTCGAGGTTGCTGACCATCCAATTAAAGTAACATCTAGCTTGATTCTGAGTTGCCCCAACTAGTGCAAGGCACTGCTTGTTTCCAGGTCGGCTCCAGAAGCACAATTGGACAGCGGTGCTTTTACATTATTGTTGGGTTGCACAAGAAACCCCCTACTTCTTACCCTGAATGTTACTTGCAGCAGAAACTGGTTACTTCCTGCTTCTGCCTATGTGAACTCAGTGGACAACGTCTGAGGCATGGCTGAGAATTCATTTGGTTCATTTTTTTTTTAAAAGATCTTACAGCAGTGTGTGTATTTTGTCATAAATGATGTGGAAAGGGCACGTGATTTAAGAAAAGAAAGGTGAGTGTGAGAGAAAGTGAAAGTGACAGGTTGGCCCATGTGGATTCTGGGCTGCAAACATCTAGCAGTTAAGAGGCTGGGCTGAATCCCTGCATAGCTCACCCAGCCTTATAGTGCTGAACGACGATGGCCACCTGTTTCCCCACCCCTGGCAAGTTCTTCATCTTATCCTCCATTGCAGGGTGCCTGGTCAACCTGAGACTCACATTCTGCTGTGTAATTTACACACAAGTAGACCTATTGTCTAGTCTGGCTAGAACAATGGCAAAATCAGAGTAGCAAAAAATGCCCCCATGTGTTTTTCTATAAACCACAAGATGCTGGGGGGACAGAATGTCCCAGTATTTGCATAAGCATAGTTCTGTGGGGAACACTTACGCCCCCACAAAAAGGAACAAAAGGAAATTCAGTAAAGGTCATCTTAGGCTCTTCTGAAAGCCAGGAATTAAAGGTAAATCCCCAAGTGAGCAGAATTAAAATTCATTGAGGACACACTTTTAAAAATCGAATTTGAAGTTTGTAGTCCAAACTGTTGTTATGTAGATTGAAGAGCGATAGGCTAAGCTTCGGGGAAGATTAAATGTTAAATCTCTAGTACTTGCTGAAACCTGAAAGAATATTCTCATAGCATTCTCTTGATCCGAACTTACTAGGGAAACAGTCAAGCAAAGTCCTTTCATAAGCATCATTTGCCTTGCTTGAGGCGGTTTTGCCTGGGGTCATAAAATGACCCCCAGAGCAACTTATGGTAGGTTTGAAATGGCTACAATCAGCAACATGGCAATCAGTTCAACATGGTCCTCTCCATGCTGGGAATAGCTCTGCTTATTGATTTTGGCTGGAGCAGATGGATAAACATTTCAGTATTGATCAGAATTTAGCAAAATGTGCAAAGCTCTTCTTTGGGAAAGACAGTGGTATTTTATTCCTGTAAGTTTAAACAAACATGTTGGAAGTCCATCCTTGCCACCTGAGCCCCAGTTCCTGCAGCAAATAAGAAACGTTGTTATGCATGGCACAATAAATGGGCTACTCTAAATCCAGCCAGCACTATGGAATATCCAGATTGAAATAGACGCATTCCAGTAAGTTTCAGTGGTGCACCATTAGCCTCAGTGGCCTATGGCACTTACCACTAGGAAGCAAAACCATGGTACATCTTCCAACCACAAACGCAAAATATCATCCAGCCCTGGGATCAAATTGAAAGGGAAATCCATTACCATGAGGTTCCGCTTCCCTCATCCATACATGAAACCTGGCATGGAGGGGACACAATGTCTCTTCCTGAAAATGTGGACAGCACCATCCGTTAGCTGGATATCAACATTTCCATCGGCAAGCATGATTTGAGCTGATCGATGTGCCAATTCCACGGATGTCTGACAAATAGGAAGTCCCGGGATCCACAAAATGAAAGTAGAGTCATACAAGATGGTTGAAAAATACCCCGATTCTGCACACATGAATAATGCATCTCTCAGCCCTCTTGTGTGTTATCCTTTGGGAATTGAGAGTGACACGGGAGTGGCGACCTCTCCTGCCTCCCACCTCAAACCATGAGGAGTTTAGGTGTGACCTTGACAACCGCTGCTCCATGAGACAGCAAGGCCAGCGAGCTCACACTCAATAATAAGAAATCCCTGGCAATCATGAACCTGTCTTTCCTTTGGCCCCTTAAACTTCCCTTTTCCCAGGGGGGGAGAGGAGGCAGGGAAAATCCATTTAGCATTCTTCTTCTGCCTTTGCCTTTCGTGCCCTGGGAAGTTGACAATTAAAGCAGATGGATTTATTAAGCTTCCCTGAGCTAGGCCTTGCAGTCCCTTTGAGACAACAATGCTTCACATCAGCTCTGTCCTTCTGAAGTGGGCAGGAGTATGAGAGACGTTTCCTAAGCAAGCCAAGAGGAGCCGTATGACTTTTGTCATGAGGTTGTAAGAAGGTTGCGTGCATATGTCTGTTCATGCATGTGTTTATTTGTATTTCCTCCCAATGCATACACAAGCTATGTGTTAATCTCATCCATTTATTTTGGAAAAGAGGTTTAAATCACAACAATCAAACAAACCAACACTCTCTGGCCAAAAGCAAGCTGAAGGGAAACAAGAGAAAAACTTGATCTGAGAAGAACACATGTCTCTACCATCTGCCTAAGAACAGGAAGCAGCAAATATACTAGAAAGTTTCAGGTCAAAGTTTGGCTGTTTGCATGGATTTCAGGTCTTCTCTCATTTCTGCATTTGCTGGCCTCCCCCGTTCTGCTTAGTTTCATATCTTTCAGCATTTCACAGATCAAAATAGGGACTTACCCCTTTCTCATGCACAGCATCACTACCCAGATCTCTCCACCACACCCTTATGTGTTACTGAAGGATCTACTGGGTCTGTTGTATCTCTGCACCAGGCCAATGTCCCTGGATGTAAATGTCAAGGTGGTGTTTGCTGTGTTGACATGATGTGCAAGAAAAGACCCTGTCTGTTAACATGCTTTCCTACTTCAAAATCTGACAGCCAAATTATGTGAGATGGCAGGCTGTATGCACACTGCATGATGCTTTAATGTGTTCACACATAGATTTATAGACATGCCCACCAGGGATGCATCATTTCACCTGAAAACAGTGATTTCATTCAAAATGTGCTCTTTTAAGGTGTCCAAGTGGGTACCAGAATGGGGAGTTACAGCCTGAGCTACTGTGCCATTTCAAAACATTGTTTACCCCTCTCAACCTCCTGTTTGCTGCTGGTTCTTTTGGCAGGACCTTCTTGGGATACTTTGAAACCCTGCATGAAATGGCATTCTGGCAAGCCGCATCCTTGTTTCTCTCTCCTGCCCCCTGGCCAGGTACTACTGCCAATGTCTCACTTTTCTTCTTTGCTACCCGCCATCACTCACTTCCTGGCACCAGGGCTGCTTCCGCTTTCTTTCCCTTTCCCAATTGCCAACAGCTGACCAGAGATGAAAAGATCAGGCTGGAATCTGGCTTTCCGTTGCTCACAGACATCTTTCCCATGCTCAACCTGGCCAGGAAGTGCGCTGAGCTGAGATCAAGTGCACAAATGCTGGGGAACATAGTGGTCTCTTGGTGCACAGCATGAAGAACATGCAAAGTATGTCATTCTTTGCACAGAACATGCAAAATAAAAGCCTGCAAGTCACATGAGTGAAAGCAGAAGCCTGGCAGACACCCGTGTAAATACTTGTTGTGGGCACAGTTTGGGCTTCGAGTTCAGGGGAGCCAAACTGAGGAAATCTGATGGATTCCCACCCTCAAACTGGAATCCTCACATACTTCTAAATGCTGGCTCCCAGCTGCTGCCTGCCTCCTGCTCAAAGCCTTGCTCAGTGTGGGAGGTCCTTCCTTACAGAGCGTGAGGGTTTCTAGGTGAGGTGGCCTCAGAAGTTGCCTGTGCCAGGATCACACAGGTAATCCACAGAGGTGCTTAATTCGCTAGGTGGAAGGACCCTGTGCAGTGAGGCTTTTGGGCCAGGCAGGCTCTCCAGGAAGCTGTTGTGAGCTCAGTTGTTCCCTTCTTGCCCTTAGGCGCTGAAATACCTGACAGTCTCTTTGAATGCATTTGTAAGCTGCCCAGAAAACAGCTGGGTTATGGGGTGGCATAAAAATTGAAATGCATAAATAAATGCCAATTTTCGTTGGCATTTCACAGGTATAAGGCAGAGTAACTCTAAAAACTTCTAGTGAACTGATAGCCTCTGCTCGTGTAAAGAGCATTGACCCCAAACTGAGGACTTCTCCCCCAAATCTGCCTCCTTCAGTAACTCTGTGGGATCCACCCTCTGGGCAGCTCCTGCTTGTGAAGGGCCAGCCAGCAAGACCTATACAGAGCCTCTAACTGGGCAGCTTGTCTCTCCCAGTGTCTCATCATGGGGTTGGGGACTGGGCAAAGGAATGGCTCTCCCTCCTCCACCTCTTGGACCCCTCCTGTCTCTTCCAAAACTTCTCTGCTCTCCTAGTTGACCTGAGAACCTGGGGGAAGTGACCTTAAGGGTGCCTTTCCTTGGGAGTCCCAAGGTCTTCTCTAAAGTAAGGCAGGATGACTCCGGGATGCCCACCAAGAGTGGCAGACTAGTTCACCCACTACAAAAGCCAAGGTAGCTGAATGCTGAAGGAGATGGTGGGACTGCACAGACAGCCTGCCTGCACAATGCTTAATCCCGAGAGCTAGGCAGTGCCCTGCCACTCCAGAGGGCCAGAGTGATGGGGTGCCTGGCCCTACCAGTCCCAGTAGTGGAGGCAATAGAGGGTGTTGCTGCTGCCGCCACACTTTTAGGGCATTTTCACTTGCCCTCCATCCAAAAAAAAGAAAGATGCCTACAAAGGCCACCTGGTGTAAACTGCAAGTTATCTCTTCAAGGTACTGGCAACCTTCTACAGCAGCATTGGTGAAAGAGCCTGGAGCTGGCCCTGCTGTGTCTCCCTGCAGATCGTAGCTGCTGGTGGCCAGCTGCTATTATTCTTCTCATCCCAACATTGACATCAGCATAAGGACATTTCAGAAGACAACAAAGTGTTCTGCAGCTTTCACTAGAAGAGGGACCCAGCCAGTGAAAACTTGCTTGCAATATTGCAGATAATGACTCTCAGTACTGTCCCGGGTTGTTGAAAGATTTACAGCTTAGTAGTGCACATGAAAGTACAATACAGTAAAAATGGCTGCTATTAGTATTAGTAGTAATATTTATTTTATTTTGATTCTATGCCACCCAATAGCTGGATTCCTAGAACAATACCATAAAGCAATACAATGCTAGAACAATTTTCCAAAATGCAGAAATTTAATTTAAAAAATTAACAGCTAAAACAATATTTGATATGAAGTAAGTCTGATAAAATACCTGACAGGAGTGCAGACATCAAATGATTAAATAACCATGGATGTCTTTAAATGGCTTGGCATAGAGGAATGACTTAACCTGGTGCCAGAAGGTCGGTAAAGTTGGAGCTTGGCAGTCTTCAGTGGGGAGGTAATTCCACGCAGGCTCTTCCTTGGTTGCCATCCTCCAAGCCTCCCCCAGAGGTGGTCCTCATAGGAATGGTTCAAGTGTTGATCCTAGCTGTGTAATTCACTTTTTTACTTTTCTCTTCATGTCAGGCAAAGTTTCATCTCCGCATTTCTATGAACTTCACTGAAGATCAGAAGATGTATTTTTCCAACTCTCTGTGGTTTAAGAATAGTGACAAAATCTCACCTTCCAAAAACAAAACAAAACAATTACGCTGCTAAAAATTAAACAAAAATGTTTAGTAATAAATGGAAGCAATTTTGCATGTAAAAGGGTTTGTGAAAGCACATTGTTCTCTGGTTCCATGTCTTGAGCCAGTACTTCATTTCTTAACCCACTCTTTCACTCCCATCTCCAGTTGGTGACGTATTTTTGGACTCAGATCCCCCAGCTCAGATGAATATTTAGACAGCAGGGAGGGTCTTCAAGTAACTTCTTCTCTAGTACTCTGATACCTTCAAGGTTGGAGAATATGGCTTTACCACTCAGAGGGGACTTCAGACCTCTCTGAAGTCTTCAACATCCCTACAATATAGAAGTTAGTGGATATAATATAAGGCAATCCCTTTGAGAGACAGACACCTCTTTGGAGGAGGCAGAGTTAACAGCAAGCCTAGAGCTGCCAGCCTTCAGAACCCTTGAGAAGGCCTCTTCATGCTGCTGAGACAACTGAGCTTTCTGAGTGAGTTTCACCCAACATAGATCTGTCCAGGGTCCTGAATGGTTAGGTTCTAAAAAAATCCAAATTTCCATAAGTCCATATTCTCCCTCTCCAAACCATATTTCTTATTTATTTATATATTTGATTTGTACCCTGCCTTTACACTCCCCAAAGGGACCAAATGGCACTCATCAAGACCCCTTTGTTGGGGTGGGGGGAGGTTCTGTTAGATCAGGAGTATGCAACCTGGTGCCCTGTGGATATTTTAGACCATAACATCTAAAACTCTTGTCCATTGGCTATTCTGGCTGGAGCTGATGGAAATTGTAGTCTACATCATCTGAAGGGAAACCATATGTTGCATGTTAATAAAGAAACCAAAGGAATCCTACCTGATTATCTAGGTCAGCCTTCCCCATCCTCTGCCCTCCAGATATTTTGGATTAGTATTCTTGCTATTGGCCATTTTAGCTGGCATCCGTAAGGCCTTGAAGCACAATTATTTTACTGAAAATTAGCAAATATTAGAACAGTATAAACTCTAAAGAACTTCTACCAAAGTTGAGAGAGAAGTACCTGCTTATGTAAAGAGCTGAATCCAAACTGGAAACTTCTCCTCTGTCCTTCCTTTTCAGCAAAACTTCTGGCTCCACCTTCAGAGTGGTTCTTGCTGCTTGAGGGCAAGATAGCAGAAATACTGGAGATCCTCTACCTGGGTAGCTTGTTTCTCATGTTGCCTTATTACTGGGTCAAGGACATAGAAACATAGAAACAAAGCGAGTCAGAAGGGGCCTCCTGGGCCATCTAGTCTACTCCCCGGCTCCAGCCAGCTCTGCTCACAACATGCCCACCATGTGCATGTCCAGCCTATCCTTGAACACCCTCACCGATGGGGCCTCAATCACCTCCCGTGGAAGCCCATTCTACACCCTCAGGGTCCTAACTGTCAGGAAGTGCTTCCTGGCATCTAAATGGAACCTTGGTTCCCTGAGTTTTGCTCTGTTGGAGCACGTCCTGCCTTCCTCTGCAGGGGAGAACAGGTCTTTACCCACCTCTGTGTGACATCCCCTCACATACCTGTATGTCGCCAACAGATCAGGACTTCCCCTTACATCCTGAAAACCCCTCCACCTATTCCAAAGGAGGCTCACACTCATGCTGTGCATGAGTAACTTCACTAGGTAACCTTGAAACTTAAAAAATGTTTTCTGCTCCTCCATCTCCTCATCAGAATCAGACAATCAATTTAAAAGTCCGTAATGAGAAAGAGACCAGACCACTCTCTACACTTGTATTTGTATTAGTATTGCATTTCATGTATACCCTCTTTTCTCCTTTTCTGAGGAACCCAAGGTGCCTTATAGCTCCATTGCATCCCTACAACAACCTTGTGAGATAGGTTGGACTGAGCAGTTCACCCAGAAGGCTTCATAGCTGAGTGGTGAGATAGAAGTCAGATCTCCCACATCCCCAGACCAACACCCTCACTACCAGGCACACTGGCACATGATGCTGTCTAGTGGCCATAGCATTGTCTTGTAAGGTAATCTCAGCCCCCTTCATATGCTTTCTGTCACTCATGCAATGATGGAAGATGCACTGGTCCACTCCCTGCATCAGGTGCCATCTGCCCTTTCAGACTTCCACACGTTGGCATGGACAAAGCCCGTGTGTTGCACATGAGAACAATGATCGTGTGAGCCAGTACGATGTTTGTACAGGCAAAACCTGAAGTTCTCCAGCTTCCTCCTTGAAGCTCATTTTATCTCATGATCTTATCATATTGTGCTCTTTGCTTTTGATTTCCTTTTTGCATGAACTGTATATAGTCTTGCACCTATTTTTGTCCATATTTTCCAGTGGTGTGCATGAATTATGCACTTCTTTGAAATGTACATATTCTTCTCCCATTCATTAAAGGATGTGCATACACAGTTTTCAAAGGTATACATGTTTTTCTTGCATATTTTTTCAAATGCAGGTATGCTATCAAATGCATTTTTGGAGGGGATACGCAAATTACATTGTTTGGGAAAGTAAAGATTTTGATTATGTGGGAGTCTTTGTTGGATCTGGAATGGATGAACCTGGGTTAAGTCTGATCAAAACTGAACTGGAAAAAAAAATATTTGGCACCCCTTCTAGCTACTCATACTTCAGTTTGGCTTCAGGGTCTTTGTCACTCTGTTACCCCTCCTTCAGGTAAAGCATGTATGAAAAAGGCTGATCTTATGAACAATCAAGTTGGAGGACTCCTGTTTTTAGAAAGATGGGATGTGAATTATAAACATAAAGGAAACCTGAGCCAAGAAGAAGAAAATAAGGAGACCTTATTATAGAATTTTGTACTCCAGGAGCTGACTGGGGCTCAGATCATGAGCTTCTTGTTGCTAAATTTAGGCTTAAATTGAAGAAAGTCGGGAAAAGCACTAGGCCACTCAGGTATGACCTAAATCATATCCCTGATGAATATACAGTGGAGGTGACAAATAGATTTAAGGAATTAGATCTGATAGACAGAGTGCCTGAAGAACTATGGATGGAGGTTCGCAACATTGTACAAGAGGCAGCAACTAAAACCATCCCAAAGAAAAAGAAATGCAAGAAAGCAAAATGGCTGTCTGAGGAAGCTTTACAAATAGCTGAGGAAAGAAGGGAAGCGGAAGGCAAGGGAGAAAGAGAAAGATACAAACAATTGAATGCAGAATTCCAGAGAACAGCTAGAAGAGATAAGAATGCCTTCCTAAATGAACAGTGCAAAGAGATAGAAGAAAACAATAGAATAGGGAGGACCAGAGAACTCTTCAAGAAAATTGGAGATATGAAGGGAATGTTTCATGCAAAGATGGGCATGATGAAGAACCAAAATAGCAGGGACCTAACAGAGGAAGAAGATATTAAGAAGAGGTGGCAAGATTACACAGAAGAACTATACAAGAAAGAGCTTAACATCCCTGATAACCACGATGGGGTGGTCACTGACCTCCAGCCAGACATCCTGGAATGTGAAGTCAAATGGGCCTCAGGAAGTCTGAGCAACAACAAAGCTAGTGGAGGTGACAGTATTCCAGCTGAGCTATTCAAAATCTTAAAAGACAATGCAGTAAAAGTGCTACACTCAATATGCCAGCAAATTTGGAAAACTCAACAGTGGTCACAGGATTGGAAAAGGTCAGTTTACATTCCGATCCCAAAGAAGGGCAATGCCAAAGAATGTTCAAACTACCGCACCATTGCACTCATTTCACATGCTAGCAAAGTGATGCTCAAAATCCTACAAGCTAGGCTCCAGCAGTATGTGAACCGAGAACTACCAGAAGTACAGGCAGGATTTTGAAGAGGCAGAGGAACTAGAGATCAAATTGTCCAACATACAGTGGATCATGGAGAAAGCTAGAGAGTTCCAGAAAAACATCTACTTCTGCTTCATTGACTATGGTAAAGTTTTTGATTGTGTGGATCACAACAAATTGTGGCAAGTTCTTAAAGTGATGGGAGTACCAGACCATCTTATTTGTCTCTTGAGAAACCTATATGCGGGTCAAGAAGCAACAGTGAGAACTGGACACGGAACCACCGATTGGTTCAAAATTGAGAAAGGAGTTCGGCAAGGCTGTATACTGTCGCCCTGCCTATTTAACTTATATGCAGAGCACATCATGAGAAAGGCGGGGCTAGATGAATTGCAAATTGGAATTAAGATTGCCAGAAGAAATATCAACAACCTCAGATATGCAGATGATACCACTCTAATGGCAGAAAGTGAAGAGCCTCTTGATGCGGGTGAAGGAGGAGAGCGCAAAAGTTGGCTTAAAACTCAACATTAAGAAAACTAAGATCATGACATCTGGTCCTCTCATTTCCTGGCAAATAGATGGGGAAGAAATGGAGGTAGTGACTGATTTTATTTTCCTGGGCTCCAAGATCACCGCAGATGGGGACTGCAGCCAAGAAATTAAAAGATGCTTGCTCCTGGGGAGGAAAGCTATGGCAAATCTAGACAGCATACTAAAAAGAAGAGACATCACCCTGCTGACAAAAGTGCGTATAGTCAAGGCTATGGTTTTCCCTGTTGCAATGTATGGCTAGAACAGTTGGACCATAAGGAAGGCTGAGCGCTGAAGAACTGAAGCCTTTGAATTGTGGTGTTGGAGGAGACTCCTGCGAGTCCCTTGGACCGCAAGGTGATCAAACTGGTCAGTCCTAGAGGAGATCAACCCTGACTGCTCATTAGAAGGCCAGATCCTGAAGATGAAACTCAAATACTCTGGCCACCTAATGAGAAGGAAGGACTCCCTAGAGAAGAGCCTAATGCTGGGAACAATTGATGACAAGAGAAGAAGGGGATGGCAAAGAATGAGGTGGCTGGATGGAGTCACTGAGGCGGTTGGTGTGAGCTTAAGTGGACTCCGGAGGGATGGTGGAGGACAGGAAGGCCTGGAGGAATGTTGTCCATGTGGTCGTGGTGGGTCGGACAAGATTTCGTGACTAACAACAATTATAGAATTTTTTAAACATACACAAATGCAAATTTTGAAGTGGGAGTTTCATAAATGAAGTGAAGTATCTAAGAACATTTCTCTGCTTTATACCATCCCTATCTGATGGGCTTTCAGCATGTGCAAAAAAGAAAGAAATCATATTAATTGGTGTAGTACTAAAACAAATTTCAACCATGGTCCAAAACAGCTGGAGATGTTACCAGAATCTGCAATGTTTGAGCAGTGCCAGATGCACCCTTGGGAAACCATCTGCATCCCCATGATGTTCTTTCCATTTCACACCAAATGGGATTTATGTTTTATGGAACTGGCTTTTATCTTAATCTGGCTCCCTAAATACTTGATTTGATGGTTCAGCTTTCACAGGCTAATATGAAGTTACAGTTCTAGAGGATCCCACCCACCCAAAATCAGATACAATACATTCTGGTCTGAATCTACCAGTAGTAACCAAAAGGTCATGGCAAATTTAAGTACGAGGCCAAAGATGGCAGCTGAAACCAAGCTGGATGTTCCGCTATGGAAATAAGCTTTTTAGGAAAGAGAGGAAGCTCTCTCTCTCTCTCTCTCTCTCTCTCTCTCTCTCTCTCTCTCTCTCTCTCTCTCTCTCTCTCTCTCTCTGTGTGTGTGTGTGTGTGTGTGCACATGCATGTAGAATGAAAGCCCAGGAGGGACTTGAAATTAAGATAAAGCCTAATTTGTTTAATGCCTTTCATAGCCAGTAGAATAAGGATAAGGTCTGCCCACAAATCAGCAGCTGTAAGTCTGGAAGCCTTTAAGGGGGGTGGGGAACCTTTGCAAAAGGATAAGCATCTTTTTGTGACACCGCTTCTCCTTTCTTCCCCTTCCTCCTCTCCTCCCGCCCTGCCACCATCTCTAGTCTTTATTTAATGCCCTGGAAAGGCCTGCTGCCGTACTTTGCGGCTAGTAAATCTGTTTGGCAGGTAATCTACCAACTATCTACCAGCTGCTGCTTTGGCAAAGCTAGCATCCTCGTTTCCATGGAGAAAGGGAGGCAGGCAAGGGGCATGTAGGCCTTGGACCTTGGCCAAGGTAATCTGATGGTGCAGGCTTCTGTCGATAGGATGCGAGACACAGGACCAATGCAGCCTGCCTTTCTTTGCCAATGAAAGCTGCTCTTGGAGGCTCCGAGAGGAGCAGAGGCCTAATTAGTAGCCTCCACAGCTGCTGGCCGGAGCGTGCCAAATCTGACAAGTGGCAGGAGCTGGTCTTAACTCTTCACTTTTGTCATGTTCCAGAGAATGAGTAAAATGCCCCCTTCTTGGTGATGTCATTGGCCCATTTATAGCATTTCCTCTTCTGGAAAGTCCCCTCCTCCAAAAGAAAAAAAAAGAAAAGCTATTTGCAGAAAAAGAAGAAAGCGTATTCCTCTCTCTCCCTCATCCCTTCCACTCAGTGGCTTGTAGTCCTTTGTGGGGTGGCCACATGGGTTTGTGGGTGGCTGAGCTAGAGAAAGAACCCTGTGAGGTGGCTGCTTTTCAGTGGAAAGAATAGAGAAAAATTGTCCCTGAACAAGAGAACGAATGAGGACACAAAATTGCAAAAATGTGTGCAGGCTAATTGATGTTATGCATTATAATTTAAATAGAAGCACAAAGTGTCTTGCCATACAGGTGACCTGTACACCTTCCTGTCCCGCCTGTCCAGGTGTTACCTATTTCAAGGCTCTCTCGAGCCAGCACTGGGCGGGATGTACCTTCTAACAGAGACACTGCCTCTGTGAAGTAGGACAGATGGCCAGCAGCGTCTACAATTACCAAACCTCACCAGTGCAGAAGATTGGGTATTTCATACTTTGTCCTTGTCTGGACTTAAGGCCATACTCCACTCCCTCTTCAGATAGCAAGTTTAATTGCATCAAAGGGGGCAAGCCAGCCCTGCTGCTGTGTCCCCCGCAGAAGATGGACGAACATCTTCTCTTCATTATACCCTAATGGCATGTCTACTTATTACACAAGAAAGACCAAGTAAGGGAGGAGATAATACCTGCCCCTTCTCCTGCATTGCCTTGCTGGTTGCAATAGCTTTAAGAAATTTTCTCCCTGTCTGACTTACTCCCAGTATTGCAGCCAGCCTGGGTGTGTCTGTGTGCTTAAAATCAAACAAATGCAATGAAGAAAGGTGTGGAAAGAGAAGGGATTTAGTTCTTTTCTCTGTACATTCCTTTTTTAATGAGCAGGCTCTTACAGAACTTCACCTTGTATGTAGACAGTACCTATAAGCACATGCTCAAGATACATGCAGTTATGCTTGGGCCCCCAAACTGAATTCTCAGATCCCAAGGCAGATGTGAAATAGAAATACATGGACTTGAGCATTCATGGGCAGTGTAAGACTTTCTTTCCATCTCAGTTCTGCTGATATTGCTCCGCTGATATTCAGTGTCACCGCATGTGTCTTGTTGTGACATCCGTGCACAGGTGGGTGCCTTGGGCCTGTCCCATATTGAGCAACTTTTCAGAAGCTTCTGAAGAAGGTATCTGTCCTTTGCAATTTTGAACTGAGATCGTACCCGGGATGCCTCTGAGGCACCTACCTGTCCACTCCCTCTAGTTTCCATATCTTTTCATGGTTTCTTCACCGTGCTATACCCAACCCTATCTCTCTTCTACTTTTCCCCAATGGAATTGCAGTTCCTTCATCCAGATAGCAGCCACAGTCCACAAAATCTTTTCTTTTTTGGTTGCAAAAGCTTCAGGAAACCTAGTACATACGATGTATTAATTGCAGGGGCCTGGTCAGTCCAAGGCACCTTACTTTCAGATTTGAAATAATTAATACACGGGTGAAATACAGATGTAGAATATAAACAAGCGAAAGAAAGCTTACACTCTCCTTCTCTGTAGCCATATTAGTTCCTTGAACATGCCAGGGGATACTCCAGGGCCTCCAAAGGAACTTGGACAAGTGATATATCAAATCCTTCTCCTAAGGCCAAGAACAAAAGACTTGCTATGGGGTTCATAAAGTTCCTCCCTTCTATGGTTTCAAAGGTTCTAGCCACCCACTTCCTGCTAAATGGGGTGTGTGTGTGAAGCTGCTTCAGGAAGGCAAACAGTTTAGTTCTCACAGCAAAAGCTCCTCTTATCTGAAGAATGATTGATTGAGGAAAGGCAGTTGCACAGCAATTATGTACATAATTCTTTGCACAAAATAAGCAAAGCCAACAAATCACAGAAGCAAAACTCTACTTGAACTTGCTTCCTGCCAGATGTCCGTGAGAATGCTGAGCTCAAGGTGGACTAAGGGAAGCGAGAAAGCAGGCTGCAGGCTGGGAAGATGAGCTGGGGATAGCTTATAGATTCCCATCCCTAAAATAGATTCTTCACACATCCCTAATCAGGGATGGAGAACTTCAGCCTTGCACACTGAATATGGTCTCTTGGTGGTCCCAATTCATAAGACCACATCCAATTCTCCCCGCCACAGGCTGTTCAGGGGTGGACTGGCTTTCTCCCCATTTTGAAAGGTGGAAATGCCACTCCTAAGTTAGGCTACTGGTAGCATAAGTTGAGAACTAAAAAATGCTTGATGCTTTCACAGTTGGTCCCCATCCTGTTTTGGCTTAAATTTCACCTACCAGCAGCATTGCCCCTCAAAGACTTCTTCAAAATGGGAATCAGTTCTTGGGCTGAAAATAGTTCTGTGCCCCTGATATAGGCAGAAAATGAGGTCCTCTGAGTCTCACGTGACAAAGATGATTCCAGGAGGATTCTCCAAGCTGTGCATCTTCTCCTTCAAGGAGTGTGCAACCCCACCCAGAACAAGTTGAACACTATCTGTCAGAAGAACTGGTTAACAATGCCATCCCAGTCTTGCCTAGATTGAGCATTGGCTTTTTAGCCTTCCTTGCTGCAGTCAGGCATTGGTTTAGCCCATCCACAGCCTCATCTGCTGAAGGTTAAAAGGAAAAATAGAGCTTAGTGGCTTCATGTAAATGTGGAAAAGCCTGGCAGAGAAGACCAACCTCTGAGGAACCCCATACTAGAGAGATTGGCAATATTCCCCAAGCACCATCTTCTGGACCTTACACACCAAGTAGAAGAAGAACAATTGCAATGCAGTATCCAACACTCCCAACTCATGCTATTCAGATGATCAATATCAAAACAACTCTGAGAGAACCAGGGATGTCTTTCCTGGGGATCCAAGAATGACCAAAGCTATTTTTGTGCCAAAACCTGATCTGAACCTTGTCTGAAATGGAGCCAGATAATTAGCTTCATCCAAGACTATATATACTTTTGTCTCTGTTCTATCGTTATTTGCAATGTCTTTTAAGTCCCTCCTGTTTACCACCTTCTTCATCTGCAGTGTTGAAATCCTGCAAATTTCTGTGATGATGTTAGATCCATTTCTGAGGAGCTTTAAGGCTTGGCATGTCAACAAATCATGGCCCTATTTGTATCTACCCTGGAAGATGTTCATGTTGTCACATGATGGCATTTAAAGAAAATGATGTTTAGGGGGAAAGTAAACAAAATAAGAAGGTCAGAAGAGGCCTTATTTTCTAGTCCAGCAGCTGCTCCATGTCAGGCCTTCATTCTCTGTCATCTAGCTTCTACTTAAGTATCTCCAGTAAAGACAAACCCACCACCTCCTGAAATAATAAGCTCCACTACTGAACAACTCTCACTGGTAGGATGTTTCCCTTAAAGTTTGGCCCAAATCCACTTCTGTACTATTTCCACCTGCTGGTTCTCTTCCTGCACTTGGGATCAGTCTGTGGGTTAGTAAAGAAAAGTTGGGGTTTAAACTTAGTAGACCTTGGTGGCTGCTCATGGGGTTGTATATCTACTCCAGGTTGAAGTCTGAATTTTGAGGCAGCTACCTATGGTGGGGAAGTTATTTTGGAAAAAAGAGGGCTGGGTTTAAGAACCATGGACAGCTCCTTCAGGGTGCAAACCAGAGTGGGCACAGCCAGTAGCCTCCTTGGCTCAAATGTCATTTTCTCTGCGGACTCTCCAACCCCAGGTTCCTGCCATGTGTGCATGTACATGCAGGACTGAGAATTATGTACACCTGCAGTGTGCCAGATTGGGGAAGAGACTTGCACTGACCCCACTTAGCACTCCGAGATTTTCATTTGAACCTTGCTATTTGTGTCCCTTTCTCTGAAGAATCAGGGATCACTCCAGGGCCTTGCTTCCCCCAAACAAGCACCTTTCCCCAAAGATTCCCCCCAAGCTGGATTTGCATAATTCTCCTTCTCATCCACAGGGGCTGCAAACGTCCTGAGAAATTCTTCTGGAGATGCTTAACGGAGCCCCAGAGGTGAATTCTGTGCTAGCACACACCTATTCGCCAGCCATGCTGTTCTGCCTGAACCTAAAAAGAACCTTCTGGTCTATCCTTCAAGTATCACAGTATGGCTGCGATAAAGCAGGCACATCCACAACCACCCGGCAGAGGAGCGAAAGACATCCAGGAGCGATATAAAACAAAAGGGAGGCTTGTTCTCGTTAATGGATTTGCCTTCCTCCTCCATATAAATAATGGATGGGCAATGTGTACTGTATATATACAGCACACCCATGGTACACGGGTGGCTGCACGTATTTAGCAGAGGCTGGTGTCATATCTGCTAGATAACCAGCAGATTTATGAGGAAGAACGCTCGCACAGAGGGCTTTTTGGGTCCTCCTACACAGAAAAGTCTTGGAGCCTGACGAACAGTCGCAACTCCCTTTTGCTCTGTCTTTGCGTCACTGGCAGCTGTTCTGCTCCACACATGGTCCGGGATGGATGGCTTTGTTTGGAATTAGATGGGCATGAACAAGCGGTACCATTAATAATGCTCTGGTTGCCATGCATACAATGCGGGCTGTACATTCTTGAGTTCTCATTAACAGCACCGGGCAGTTTTGTGCCTTGTGAGGTTTGGCTTGGAGAAGGAAGAAAGGCGATTTCTGCATATTTCTTTTTCAAAGTAGCCCATCTAAATGGGGAGGGGGGAGCAGTTCCAGGTTTTCTGTTACACCTCCATGCAACTAAGGAACGGAATGCAAGGTGGGACTTTGCACAGTCTTGTAATCTCCCATTGAGTTCTATGGGACAAACTCAACAGTTTATTATCTATCACCTTTTAATCCCACCTTTCTCCAATGAGTTCAAGAAAGCAGGCATAGTCTCCTTCCCTTTGCCTTCGGAAAATTGTCTGAGGCCAATTACCTTGAAAATTAACTGGTCTGTGCTTCGTGGCCTGTGGGGACAGAAATCCAGAACTCCTCACCTATCTTCACAAAAGTCCTTGGGTGAAGCAAAGAGTCTATGACTGGCCCAAAGTCACCTAGTGAACTTCTTGGCCCACATGCAGACTAGAACCCAAATCTCTCAAGTACTAGTCCAACACTTGAAGCACTACACCACAATGCTCTCACAGTGGTACAAGGATGAACCAGAAAGGAGAATGGCATATAAACTGCTCCAGTTCCTTGCAAAAGAAAAAATACAGAGTATAAAGGTGGTGGTGATTATTATTTTAATTTCTATACCACCCAATAGGCAATGCATTCTAGGTGGTTCACAAAAATTACAAGCCAGAAATGCTATGGTCTACAAGGTCCTCCTCTTCTCCATTTTAGTCTCACAACAACCAGGTGAGGTAGGTTACGGTCCGTGTCCGTTATTGGCCCAAAGTCATCCAGTGGGCTTCGTGGCTGAGTGAGGACTAGAACCTGGTTCTCCTGAGTCCCAGTCCAACTTTCTCACCACTATGCCACACTGGCTCTCAAGATAATACAAGATAACGAAAGCACAATAAAAATATTTAACATACACAATGCAAAACAGTTTCAACAAGGGACTGAATGTGATAAAAACAACTGATATTGGATCCTTGAAGAGAACTTCTTCCTTCAATGACCAATGATCTCATCTACTCACCTTGCAATCATCTCAAACATATGGTAAAACCATTCCCTTCCTTCAGTATTGTGAAAAAGGCATCTATACTGATCTGTTGATATCCAAGTTTATGTAATTTTAATTGCTTGATGAACTTATTACAAGACACAGAACTATTCCACTTGAAAATTATTGTTGATCTAACTTTGTCTCCTTTTAAGTCAGCTTTCCCCAAGCTGGTGTCCATCAAATGTTTTGGACTTCAGCTCTCTGGCAAGGGCTATGGTGTGGAATGCTGGGTTTTGTTGTCCAGAACATCTGGAGGGGCCTGGGTCAGTGAGAGCTGTTTTAGGTCTTTCAGAGTGTGTTTAACTAATTGCATTTGGGATTGAGGAGTGCTTTTGATACCCACCGCCCTTAAATTGCAAGCCAACTGCTTTGGCAAGAACAAGCAGCCTCATTACCCATGAGATTCTTGGATCTTTGGGCTGTGGGCCAGGTGGAAAGGCTGCTGAGCTTTAAATGAAAAGAGTGAGAAGCAGAGGCTAAGATGACACCTCTTGCTGTACTGGGTAGCTGGGCTCCAGGGAAGAGCACAATTCACACATACAACCAGTGGTCCAGAAGGCACCCATCCTGGAACCTGTTTTTAAAAGTCTGCCAAGTTTAACAGGGAGAAGCGTGGAGAGCTAAATGTGAGAAATGTGCTGTTCACACATTTCATCTCAACCCTTTCCTCTTCAGACATGTGTATGTCTAAGAGTTCATGTACAGAACCGGGACTTGAAAACTGCAGAAGATACGGTATGAACACAAAGAAACCATACAGAAAAGGCCATCACCATGTTGTTTCTGCCCCCTCCTCCCTTTAATGTGCATCATGTGGCATTATCCCTTTGCATCTTTTCCCCAATACATCCAATGACAGTCAGTAATTAGCAGAAAGGCAGGGAACCATGGAGACATTCCGTATACGCAACAGGGAGGCACCCTAATCAGGGAACAAAAATCAGGGGAGAAAGTTACAAATGCCTCTTTATTTTCTGCTTGGCATACTCAAAGCACATTGTAAACTTATGCACTGTTGTGAGCTTTTCATTTCTTTTTCTTTCAGTGCAATGTCGCATCATCTCTTTCTTGGAGGCAAAGCAGAATATGACACGGGGAGACACCTGCAGCAGTTTCAAACACATTTGGAGTGCTGTGAATCTGATCTGCAGTGCACCCGCTTTCTCTGAATTTTGTGGAATCCACAGATTTCTGGATCAGATTTTTGTTTACTTTCATAGGAAGTTTGCACAATTGAACATTTGCACAAGGATGCATGAGAACTAAAACACTTGTGGGAGCTGGGACTACAGGTTGGTTTAAATAAAGATCTGAATGGGACATTAAAGGGAATAGTCAAAGAGCTCTGGTGAGCGTTTGCAATTTATTTAACAAGAAACAACTGTTTCTTTCCATTTTGGATGAGTTAACAAGAAATAGCAAGAAATGTCTCCTCCATCACTCATTTCACAGTGGAGTCATAAGCAAGGACAAAGACCTTTGCCCTTGCTTATGGTCCTTCAATCCTGCTGTTGTGTACATAAACAAGGGCTTTGCTTTTCCTTCTCCAACTGTTAGATGCTTGGATGTCTTTCATATATCAAGTCTTCAGGTATTGCCTGCTCTTCACAACTGCACTGCTCCTCACTCTGGCTTCCTACTCACTGCTCCTCTTCCTCCTTTCTCCATCACCTTCTTTTAACAGCATTCCTCCCCACCTTCTGGATCCCCTACCAACCGTTGCCATGAATCTCCCCTTATCAAAGTTCTACTCACCTGGCTTACTATTCGTAGTCCATTAGCATTAATGTACAAGTGTGCATTTGCACAAGTGCAAACAGAAATAAAACTTTCATAAAAAATCTGATTCCATCAATGAGTAGAAGCTTGACAAGCCATGAAATACAGATGGAAAGATGAAGCAAACTCTGCTTCCATCCATAAGAGTGCTGGTTTTGGAAGGGTTCCTTATATTCTTCAAGAAATCATTCTTCTGAATGAAAGCCACTGTGGTGTAGTGGTCTTTCAGGTGACAGCTAAGGAAGCCTGCTGGCTCTACCATTAGTGGCCCTCTTAGGCAGCAAAAAGCAAGGTGCGTGGGTGGGTGGCAGGTGAAGAACAGCAACAATCCTCCTGGCCATTTATTCGCACCTTCCAGCCAGCCCCCTGTGTTAGCAGGTAGAGCTGCATGAGCCTACAAAGTTCAGGTGTGTGCAATAGAGGATGCTGTCCCATGGTGAGGACTGAAGTAGGGCTCACAGCCCATCCTGTCACCCTCTGTATGTGGAATGGTGGAGAAGGACTTCCTTGCTTCACACAGCAAAATCTCCACTCAGCCATAATGTTCATTGGAGAAACCTAGGCTAGTAATCTCCAACCTAAAAGTCTGTAGCTATAAAGATGAAATATTGTATGGTTGGGAGATCCATAGACATGGATAAGCTTTATTGATATAGTTTCCCCATCCATCTCTGTGAGAGTGAGCTGTGGCTTAGGATGGACTCTTGGTTCATGCAGGTCAACAAATGTGGTGACCTGACAGGACACCTTAGGATATATCCCAGAATCTTTTGCAACATAGAGGAATCCTATATGCACAAGGAACACACCAAACAATTGGAAGATGTGGAAGACTTGCCTGGAAGTTAGAGGGTGACTAGATAAATTCATGGTGGCTTAGACAAGTTCATAGAAGATAAAGCCATCACTGTTGTGAGGTGTCAGCTCACAGTTGTAAATGATCCACACTTACGCAGGCAATGAAACTAAAGTCTTTTATTGCTACTTTTCTACAAGATTTATGATGCTACAAATAAGCTCTACTGCAATGACCTCTACAAGTTAGTTGCTATCTTCATAGTGACGTCCCTCAGGGAACCCATGTGGGATTAGCTTTCTTTGTCCCACCTTTCCCCCTGAGGTGGGACAAAGCCTCCTTTTGTTCCAATCGGCGTGAGCTACATTTAAGAGTCGCGCGAGACAAATCTATCTCACCTCCTGCATCTTCTGTATCTTGTTCAGGAGACTCAGCATCAGGAGGAAGGGGGGCATCCTGCCCACATGGGCAGAACGTGTAGTGTCTTTTCCCTCAGGTCCCTCGTGGTCGGACTGAGGCGTGACTGTTTGCCCAAGGGGTAAAGGGTCACGATGAGGGACGGCTACCTGTTCAGCTACTCCCAAGCCAGGTTGTGGAAGGGTCGCTTGGCCACAGGGCCTCAAATATAAGTCCTCCTGTTCTGATGCCTGATTCTCTCTTTGGGCGTTTGACTCTTCCTCATGAGGTGCTGCCTCTGTTGAGGCGTCAGGCACGACAGTCCCTGACTGCTACCCAGATGCTTAGATGTTACCTTCATTATCAGAGGCAGTGCCTCTAGGAGTGCTGATTACTGGGGAACATGGGAAGGAGGGTACTGCTGTGGCCAAGCCTTGCTTGTGGGCTGCCCGCTGGTATCTGGCTGATCATTGTGAGAAGAGAATGTGAGAGGAGATACACTTCTGGCCCGATCCAGCCAAGCTACCCTCTTAAAGCATGAAAGCCAGTATGTGGCAGGATTCCCAGGACTCTGCCTTATATCAGGCTAGTGAGGTGTGAGGAATCCATTTTGGAAGGGGGAATCAATCTGATTCCCTGGGTCAGTTCCCTGGAGTCCAGCCCACCTTCTTGGAGCTCTGAGTCCAAGTCCCTGGCAAGCATGCCAGGCAGTCACCAGGAACTGAGCCCAGACCACTTCTGCGCAAAAGGTGCTCCAATTCTGGGCACGCATTCACAGCTTTGGTGCCGCAGCACATACCCCAGAAGAAGGTCGGCAGTTTCATAACTGAGGTTCTGCGAGTGCTCCTGGGCTCCCTCTTGGCCCAGCTGGCTGTCCAAGTCCAGGCGAAGGGCAAGAAGTCCATGAACTAAAGAGAAATGCATTCAGACTTTTTGTCCATCTTGCCCAGTAGTGGATCTTCAGACTTTCAAACAGAGGTATTTCTAATCACCTGTGCACTGGATATTCCAGGGATTCAACGGCACGGAAATCCTCCCTCCCTCTAGTATCAAACTCAGGGAGAAATGGGGCCACCAAGAAAGAGGAGAGAGATAAACTCATACAATATAGAACCTTAAGCCATGGTCATGGGTCATAAAATCATAGGATCCAGAACCCTGGGATTTTGCAGCCTTCTCCTCAACATAAAAAGGAACTTTGCTTCCAAAGCAAGACTTTCTGTTAAACTCATCAGGAAGTGTCTCTTTGCTGTTGTTGTTCTATTTGAATCCTGCTGGCATTCTTGCTGCAGACAAAGAGGCTCAAAGACGGATCTGACACAGCCATTGACAGGGGTCATTATGCTGCATCAGCAATTCATTAAGCTGTATGGGGGAGGGGTTCTGATTCATTTCCGCTTCAGGTTTATTCATAGCTTTTGGGACAAGCAACTCTATTAATCTGGAAGCCCTTTCTTCTATCCCATCCCCAAGAATTCCCTTTAAGACAAAGGGAAGTTTGCTTTTTATTCCTGACTTGATTCAGACTTTCTTCCGGCCGGTCTATAATCCAAGGCTGTGAAAACCCACATAGCTTCACATTAGCATTGGCTGAACAATCTGGTTTTATTTGGCCACACTGAGACTGGGCAATTTGGAAAAAGATACACGTATTCCCTGTCTGTCGATTTAGGTCTTGATTTTCAGACACCTGGATCAACTCCCGGCTCCTATTGACTTCTGAGCAAGCTGTGGATGAAAAGCATGTCTATCTAGTGAGATTAGGCAAGAGAGGAAGGGGGAAGTCACTGAAATCGTGCGTTTTCTGGCTGTAGAAGGGAAAGGTAACTAACTCGAATCCTGGGTTCCAAAACTCACGACTCTAGCAAATCAATACTTAAATAGGGTGTCAGCAAAGGAAGCATAATCCAATAGTAGGACCCACGTGCAACCTTTTTATCACAGTCTTGCCATCTGGTTCCATCCACCATCCCATCCAAACAGAATCTTTCAGTCTCTGCCCTGTCTTTTATTTTCACTGGACACTGAACGTTTGTTGAGTGTTCGAGTCCTCATTGGTCTGTTGATGGTGGGAGTCGCCTCCTTGCACTTGTTTTAGCTTTAAAATATTTATTCTTCCTGCTTTTGCAAAACAGCACTAATGCAACAGATGACAACGCTCTGTGCCATGACTGGAGCAGACTAAAAAGCAAAATCGTCTGCCTTGCCCTTCCTTTCCTGCATCTACCAAGCAGAAATCTTTTTCTCAAATTTAACTCTGTCCCTGGCTCTCAGGTTTAGGTAGGGTGACAGCTGGCTGATAGACACAAGGCAGACAACCCAAAACGAAGCAGAAGCCACAGTATTTCAGATAACAAAATCTGAATTTTACTGGATAATTTTTAAATAGGTATGGAAAGGGGAGAAACAATTGAAATGGGGACACATACACATATATGAACAATAGGTTAATAAAACAACCATCCAGCTAACCCAACTAAACCTTGCCCCTATTTTATCCAGGTGTTTTATCCAAGAGATATCACCGCGCCACTGCTGCAGCTCTCTCAGTCAGTTTTCTATGGGCAGCCAGTTGGCCACTGTGTGGGGAGAAAGCTGGACTAGATGTCTCTTTTCTTATGTTTTCCTGTTTTTATGTTCCCCAGTTCCAGAAGCCAGTTTCTTCTTTCCTCTAGAATTCTAGACTTCTTCCTTCCTTCTCATTCTTTCCCACCTTTACTTGTTTGCCTCTCTGCCTCAGGCTAACTCTTATCATTATTAGTTTTCTTTCTTCCCCAGTTCCAGCCAATCATGATCAGAATTTCTTGCTCAGTTTCACAAACCAAGTTTCTATTTCCTGAGTTAATACTTTTCTTTCTCTTCTTCTGACCTCAGCTGAACCTTATAATCTCTTACCCTTCAGAACACACTTCATGACATCTACATTCCATCGAAACCTTTGACCTCTAAATTGTTGATCTTTTAAAGGCTGAAGCTAACTAGCACATGCTCCACACCAAAAGATGAAATACCATATATCCAGATATCAAGCTGATACAAAAACTTGGACCTCTCTGTTCCTTTACAGCTGAGATCATTGCCTCAGTATATGATGAATGCATAAGCGATTTGTTGACAATTTGTAGAGGAAGGAAGAGAGGCAAATTTCAGAGAAGGCAGGAAACTGTGGTTTTACAACAGGAAGAAAATATCACACAGCAAATACAATCTATATATAGCTTCCAAAGAAAAGTCAGTCTTAAGTAATGCATAGGCAACATAGTTTGGGTAAACACTGCAACAGGCCTTAGATTTAGGGACTGGATGGGATGAGACTTGGATATGTGATTTCCAAGTCTCAACAATTTTCAGTGGCCTGCAGTGAACACCTTCATTGTTAAATAAATTCCAAAACCCCGTGTATTTTCAAACATTTACTTTCTTATTTTAGCCCCTCATAATAGACATGGGCCTGTTGACAAATGAATAAATAGATGATGTTGTCTTAGGCTGAGGCATACTAATGGTCCGTCAAGCCCTGGGATGGGCACATGGATTTTAAGGGGTTCAAGTGGTATGCAACTGAATTTTATTCACCCTTAGTTTAATCCAGCATTCCAGGTAGATTATGGTCAGTCTTGGTTTCAGGAGTCTTCCAATAGGAATTACTTCCTACTCTGCTCTCTCTTTGTGAAATGTAAAAAGAATGAGGTGCTAAACAATGAACTATGAAATCCTTAAGCACTACTTGCAGGGTGGGAAGGAGGGTATAAAGTTGAACAGCCTGAGGACTTTGGCCTAATTTCAAAAGTGATCAGCTGGGACCTCTGGCAAGCACAATGGCTCTCCTGGCAGCTGAGAAAGAGAGAGAAGGAGAGAGAGACGGAAAGAAAAGAGAGAGCAAGAGAAAATGGAATTCTTGTCAAGAGAGCAAGAGAAAATGGAATTTCAGAAAAAGTCAGAAAAGGGATGAGCTCTTCTACCGCTGCCTACTTCTGGAATGTGGTTGCAACCAACTACCCCCAAGGGAATCAGCTTCTGCCAAGAAGAAATCTCCCCCCTCACACACACACACACACACACACGTACACCTGCTATGCAAAATATTTGGCTATCACATAGGAGCATTACATAATCTGGTGGGGGGAAGTGGGAGAACCCCAATATGCTTAAAATACAAACCAACGCTTTTAACAAGTTGGTTTACAAAACACCTTCTATCAATTTTATTATACCTAGAGAATGATACTTCAAACAAATCACTAATATATATGGTAAATAACAGTTTTGCCTGGTAAATAGTATACAGACTTAAGGTCTTCTTGCAATGGCACCAATGTTTAGAATGGTGGATTAGTTGCTCTTAGCTAGGAATGCTTGAGGAATTTGACCTTTGTGAATTGTGATACAAGCTGCCTGATCCACAACTCTTGGGCTAATCAGACTCAGCCTTCCTTTGGTTTTGCAAGAGTTCCAGCACAGTTCTCAGATTACCATAAAGAGGTGGCAGTTTAATTTCACACCTGTAATATGATAAATAGCCACAAAGACATTTCTAAGAATGGAAGATGAGAGGGGAAAGGAAATAGGGCAGCCAGATAATTCTCAAAATACACAATTTTCTCAAAATTCACAACTTTCTCTATTTGAATGAATCAAAAGTAGGTTACAAGTGAGGTTGCAAGTAGGATGGGACAAGTTTTGAAAAAAAGATTGGAGAACTTCAGCAAGTTTGGGCAGACCTGCTTCTCTCATTCCTCTCAGGGGCAACATTTCACAATTTAGAAGGGCGTTGTGTGAAAAAGAGATTTTAATGGGGAGAGTAAGATTTCTAACATTCTTGAAAACTCTAGCAGAGACTGTGAGACCATCCCTTCCTGCTGCTTCCATGGCTACCCAAGTTTTCTTGCCAGTCACTCCAAGGGTTTCCAGGCTGGGCTCTTCCACATCCACTCTCGTGGGGCTGGACTCCATGGTGGACATATCCAACTGGGCTTAGCAGAAATGGGCCATCACTGCTGAAGCTGAACAGAGCAGGGGTAGACGAGCAGGGTGGAAGTCCAAGTGAAACAATACTTCAAGGTCCAATTATATCAATGAATGCCCAATCAGCCAGGCAGGAGAAGAAGGAGGAAAGTAAGAAACAGAGAAAGGCAGGGCACACGCTAATAAGAAAACAGGAAGCTAGATTTAACAGTCAGGAGCTGCAGAGGTAGTGAGTGGCTTACAAGCGTGGGTCTGCCTCTTTGGGACTCCTGTGCTGATGGCGCCCTTTGAAGGCCTTCATCAGGTCCGGGGTGCAAGTGTGAGGGATGCTGGGACTCCCTTCTAGCTCAGTAAAGGAAGAAATCCTAAAAGTCTTATTCGTGAGCTATATTGTGACTTCAATGTAATACAAGTCTCCTCTTCTCCCCAAGCAACCCCAGTCGGGATCTCTGGTCACAAGTGCAGGGGAACAGCCAAATACCCCATCTGGCTGCCTATTCCTGGAGGATGATGGACATTTGAGTTCAGCACCAAATGGGGAAATGGGCCTCGGAGGGGATGGGAAAGGTGATGTTTTCTGGTGTCCCAAAGGAAAGCAGGACAAAGCTGCTGTGTCTCAAATTAGTTCCTTTTATCATGGCATCATGATGGACATCAAGCTCTGTTTGACTCTGTTTGGGTGTTTGTCATATTCCTAGGGACCTACCAGTTGAGTAATGTGAATTGCTGGGCTCTTCCATGTGAAGCAGAAGAGACACATGAAGAATTGTTGTGAGACACATGCAGAATTATCAATGAGCTTTTCAGATCCAGTGATGTCTCTCCATCCTTTCCTTCTTGTTTCATGACATGCCTACAGGGCTGCACAGCAAAGACACTGAGATCAAGCAGGCACTGAGCTTGAAAAGCAAAGACCTTTTTAATAAAGAACCCAAGGAACTTGTGGTGTAAAAACCCTCACATTCATGTCTCTTTCAATAGTTGCCTTCTTTTTTTCTTGTTTTCAATGAATGAATGAACAGAGCTATGTAACGGTGCAGGGTATACCTTGACAAGCTCACAGACACTTAAAAATATACACATATTTTGAATACAGTTTCTTTTTCTAATTGCTCAGTCTTTCAGTAATGTTGGACATTGTTCAGTGGGCAAACCTAATTCCTGTGTTGATACCTAAATGCATACTGAATATTGATTTTTGCTTTTTCAGCACGTGCTCAGTCTGCGTTAGATTAGTTTTGGGTACAATCCTATGTAAGTCTAGACAAAAAGGCTCATGCATGCTGGACGTTCTAGGCTGTTTTTTCTGTCAGGATTTGCATAGATTTGCAGCTTTGTCCATTTGTTTCCTGGCAAGCCTTTAACAAACCAGCCCAGCAGCATTTCAAACTCAAACAAATTGATGGTTTTTAATCAGGGAGGCTGGTTATTTTTAGTTTTAGCTTAAAGTCATTGCAACAACAACAAAAGCATCAGCAACAGCAAAAATATGGCTTCCTATATGAAGAAAAGTGACCTGCTCAATACCTTTCTCTACACCACTGGGATAGCTCTCAAACCAAAGAATTACTTGATTACTGAATCATATAGTGGCCAGAGCTGGGACTGCAGCTTTTCAGCCAGGAGCATGTGACTTGAACATCCATTAGAAGAGCTGGCTGGTTCTCTTGCCCCAAGCTGCATACTTCAGTCAAACTGGTCAAACTTATAACAACACATCGGGCCCTTCCAGACCACCTTTTGACCACTTTCCTCTCTGGTCCTTTTGTCCTCATCTGCCCAGTCTGCCTTTTAAAAGAGGACTGGGCACATTCATGGGGCAGGAGAAGGCTATCAGTGGTTACTAGCCTTGGTAGATGTATGCTACTTCCAGGATCAGAGGCAGAGTGCCGATGTGTACTAGTAGTTGGGGAACATGAGAGCAAGGGAGCTGTTGTACTCTGTCCTGCTTCTGGTTTTCCTCTGGGCAGCTGGTTGGCTAGCTGGGCCCTTGGCTGGGTCCAGTGTGGGTCTTCTAATAGTCTTCTGCTACCTGACTACTAACCCGCCAGCACCTACCTTTGCCAGAGGCGGAACCCAGGGGAGCTTGTCGCAAGTCTATGTCCCTGGTCCAGCAGTTCCACAGGGCAATAATGACCTCTGTCCCCACAGCCCAGAGGTGCCCTCCAACATTAGACACAAAGAGGTAACCAGCCAGGTGGTGGATGCTTAAGCCAGCCACATGCCCTTTAATCTAGCCTGTTGCCATCAGGTGTCTCATGGGGCACCTTCTGTTTGCAGAATGGGATGGGGCAGCTGGGCCACCTTGTCCTTCGGTTCAGGCAACAAAATGCCCTTGGCAAATCCCAAACAATCCTGCAGCAGCACTGCTCCTGCCATGCGGCCGCAGTTTTATGGACCCATGTCTGGCAGAATATGGGAAGATGATTTTGTGTGGCAGAGGGGGAGAGAGAGAGATTGACAGGACCCCGGTCATTCACCAAGTTTGGAGGCTCTACTCTTTGCAGCAGTGTATGCTTCTTTGAAAATACACTTTACAGTCTTGCTTGAAATAGGACAGTCCTCTGTTTGAAGGGCAGTCCACTCCAAGTCCAGTTTAAAGATAAGGGGTCATAAGCAAGGAAAGCCCAGGGACCTTAAAGATGCCCATCGGAAATACTTGAAGGAGGAGGCAATCAGCCCCAGACTTCCCCACTAGGCTGAGAACAGTTGTATTTGTATTGTAAATCATAATATTTCCCCTCCATGAATTGGCATATGCACCTTGTTTATAAAGCACTGGCCTTCGTTCACCTCCTTTAGGGGAATGGGTGAGTGACTTCTCCAAGCAACTCCAGGGAACCGAGAGGGGCCCAGCAGGCTCTGTTTCAGTTGCCAGTCAGCTTCTGGCTCTCTTTGCTGAACCTGGCATGGTTGATCTGGTTCCCCTGGACTGACGCTCTTGCCTGTGACCGTATGGAGAGGCCAGAGGAGGGCAGACAGAGTCTGACATGAGAAATATGCACACTGAGAAAACAAAGCCTGAAAAGATGTCAGAAAAATCAACACACCTGGAAGAAAGAGGGGCAGATGGGAAGAGGGGAAGGACTTGGGAGAATAAACAGCGGCTGTCTTTTTTCAGCAGATGTCACGCATAACATGTACGCACTGATCTCGGCAGCTATGATTCGCCTTTTATTTCCATGCTGTTAAAAAGCTATGATATGAAAAAGAGGCTGCAGTGTCGACAAATGGGTAGACGTCATTACCTTTATGTTAGAAAAAAACTGATAAGTGAGAAGATGAAAAGCAAAACGAAGCAAGATTACTAGCAAATCTATCTTGGGAAATTAGACAAGAGGTATACACACTTCTTTTCAGAGGAATGGTCCCAGTAGAACCACTGGTGCCAGTGAAGTATGTTACACATTTCTTTGTCATCCGGGCTGCCCTTGCATTCTGTGTTGGAGTGGTGGAGAGGGATACACATCTGAAAAGAGGGGCCATCGCATTCAAGAACAGCCATTCCCCCAGCAGATTAACCGGCTGTAGTTTGGGGCATAGCAAGACCCGTTTGACAAATCTCCAAAGGACATGGTTAAATTAGGAAAAGAATAGGTGTCCTTGGACAGTATCCAGTCTAACTTAAGTCCCATTCATTTCAATGGCCTGCTGTAAGCAGGACTATCAATGGACACAACCCTTTGTGTTCTGAAAACTCAGTGATCTGTACCTAAGGTTGCAATGAAGTGCTGTCCAGGAGGAAAATTTAGGGTAGTTTTGTGAAATTTGGGGGTTTGCAAAATGCAAAGACCCCCCTTGAAAGAAAGAGGGAAGCAAAATGTATCCTTAAGGTCTGTTTATTTTTCCCTGTAACTGTTCCAAGCCATTTCCCACTCCCCTCATGTGTGTTTTATGAGCATCTTTAAACCACCCTTCAAATAGATTAATCCCATTAAAATTTTCCATTAAAAGGAGAAACAAAACAATTCAAATTACAAACATCCATAAAGCATTTTAAACATTTACAAGGCAAGGTACACGATGAATGTACATGGTGAACAGGGCACAATTGGACCATACCAGTGAGAAGGTCCTCAGTGGTGCAACACATACTCAGCAGGCACTGGGTTTCAAGCAGATCTAGAAAAGAATCCTGCCCAGAATTCTGGAGAGCTGCTAGATGGCCCAGTCCAGAAAGCCAGCCTGTTATGTGCCCTAGAAGGACCTCTGCTGAAAGGTGGGATAAAACGGTAGCGTTCTATGGGCACAGGCAGTCTTTCCAAGTACTCTGGTCTTACATTAAGTTTAATGCTGGTCCTTTGAATTGGACTTGGAAATGAATTTGTGCTTGGTACTTTTTTGCTCTTCTGATGTAATGCTGCAGTATAGAGCAAAAAGTCAGGGAGTCGCCCCATCGCCTGGTCACCACATGGGCATTTTCCTAGCCTGTGCCCAGTACCATGCCCATCTGGTGGGTCAACTGCAAGCATCGTGTGTTGGACCAGTGGGACAGGCTGAGGATTTTGTTGGTGTACTGCCCACCCTGTGACCCAACACCCTCCACCTGAGGTGACACAGGTTGTCTTGCCTGCAGTGCTGAGATCTCCTGCACTCTTGGTCCTGGAACATGTCAACATCCATGCTGAGATAGTACCAGATAGTACACCCTCAGCAGCTCAGGATTTCGCGGACTCCATGACAGCTATGGGGCTGTCCCAACCAGGTTTGGTCCACGTATGTAGTAGGACACACTCTAGATTTGGTTTTTTAAATCAGATGAGCAGGGAGATAGTGATTTGAAAGTGGGAAAACCTGCATCAGCCTCCTTGTCATGGTCAGATCGCTGCCTTCTGAGATTTCAATGAACGATGACTTCCCTCTGTAAGGGTGGGAGACCCAGTGAGATGGTCCACCATCATGGGCTGATGAATCTGAATGTATTCCAGGGGGCTCTGGGGAACATTCTGACTGATAAGGCTTTGGTCCTGTTGAAACTCTGGTCGATCTTGCCAGTTTCTGGGCTTCTTCTGGTGGCCATAACCAGAAAAATTACCACCACTCTATTCCAAGGATTGGCCTTGAGGCTTGCTGGGAGCCCTGGGGGAAGAGCTGAATAACAGCAAGATCTTCTCTCCAGATCTGGTCCCAGCAACACAGGTCTTCCTCCAGCTGCAGTGCCTCCACCTTGCCTGACTGCTCCTGCATCTTGCCATATCTCCAGCCTTGCCATGTTGCCTGTATCCTAAGTAGTTCCTGCTCCTATTTCCTGCCCCTGCTTGCTGCCCCCCTTATTTGCTGCTTCTGGTTCCTGCCCTTCGATGTTGCTTTGCCTCTTACCTGCCTCTTGCTGCACCTGGTTCCTGTTGTCTCGTGTGTCCTGCCATACTGTGTCTCCTGCCCTGGCCAAGGGACGTGCAACTCTGTCTGTCCCCTGGTTCTTGATCCTGGGCTTCTCCATGACCATGTCCTTGTTCTGCCCTCATGCATTCCTTTGGTTCCTGACCTCAGCCTGTACCACAGCTATGATCTGGGCTGGCCATTAAACTGGCCATCCAACTGCTTTGGACTCTGTCTTCTCTGAAGTTCTGTTGCCCTGGTCCTGCTGCCCCTGTTGCTCTTGTCCTGCCCTGTCCTGTCTTGTCTCTGGCTGCCCATGGACCCTGAAGCATCTCTGGAACACAGAGATGACTCAGGTGGTTGGGATGATCACTCCTGAGTGTCCTCTCTGTAGTAGCATGTGGCTCCATAGAATACCTCAGAGCGAGAGTGAGGAAACCATTCAGGAGGTGGCTTGTGTGCAAATGTAGGAACACTTCTAGTGGATCCATTGTCCTAGTTTGTGCTTAGAGCTGAATATATTTGGATATGTTCTGGACATATTTGAGAGCAGCAAGGAAGAAGTATCTGACTGCCTCCATTTAGTCTTCCATCTGCCACCCAACAGAGCTCTTTAGGACTGGCTGGGTCCTATGACATGCTAGAGCCATCTGAGCCCCACTGTAGTATATTTGCTAGGCATCGGACAAAACCACTTGTACTCACCACGACTTGGATTCCAACGATGTAGCAGTTGAATCAAGTGAGTTATCCGGAGCACAGTCTGGTCTAGTTATGTTGGAGGAGCTCCAGTTAGTACAGCTCAAGCATGTTGACAAGGTGCTTGGACAGGTTCGTGCAACCACATCTGTACTGGATCCTTGCCCCTGTTGGCAAATAAAAGCTGGGTCAGGGAGCTGATTCATGCTTCTTTATTAGAAGGGGTGATCCTGGGCCAACTGAAGCAAGCAGTGGTGAGACCAGTCCTGAAGAAACCCTCCTTGGACCCAAAGGATCTCCATAATTTTATGCTGGTGGCGAATATCAGCAGTTTTCAATACCATCGACCATGGTATCCTTCAGAGGGTGACTGTCCGAGCTGGGAGTGAGGGGCGTTGAAGGGGTTCCACTCCTACTTCGATGGTGGTACTTGAGGGATATAGCTCTGCCCCTTGGATTCTACAGTATGGGCATCAGTCTTGTCCCCACCTACACAAAATCGCTGAGTGAGGTCACCCAGAGTTTTGGATTGTGTTGTCATCAACACGCTGATGACATGAAGCTTTATTTCTCCTTTTTCGGTTCAGCAGGTGAGGCTGCGGATGTGCGGAACCAACGCCTGGCTGCATCAATGGTCTGAATGGGGGCAAACAAACTGAAGCTCAACCCAGACAAGACTGAGATGCTGTTCATGGGTGGCTCTTTTTGCATTCCTTTTGAGGGATCAGGTTCACAGCCTGGCGGTGCTCCTTGGCCCGTCTTTGTTACTTGAGACCCAGGTGGCTTCAGAGGCTCAGAGCACCTTCCACCAGCTTTGGTTGGTGGCTCAGCTACACCTCTATCTGGACAAAGATAGCCTGCTATCAGTGTTCTATGCTCTGTGCTAGATTACTGCCGCACATGGTGCTGCCCTCAAAGACTGCATGGAAGCTGTGGCTTGTGCAAAATGCAGCAGCTAGACTAATAACAAGGATCAGACAATCTGATTGCATAACTCCAATTCTGGCCTGCTTGCACTGGCTGCCTATATCCTTCCAGGCCCAATTCAAGGTGGTTGTTTTAACTTATAAAAGCCCTACATGACTTGGGACCAGAGTACATGATGGGATGCCTCTCTCAGCCTTCTTCTGCCTCGACACTGTGATCAAGGTCTGGGGCCTATCACTGACTGCTTCCTCCGAGGAAGGCTCAGTTAGTGGCAACAAGAAGGGCCTTTTCCATGGTGGCTCCCTTGTTCCAGAATGAGTTCTGCACTGAGGTCCAACTGGTTCCCACCTTACTATCTTTTTGGCACTAAGTAAAGACCACCCTCTACTGCAGGGCATTCAAGTAGCTTCTGGAACCTGCTAGCTGCTAACAGGTCTGAATATTTTCCTTTTCCTTTCCTTTTTCTTCAAGCTATTATAATGTGTGCACACATGCATGTGCAGGCATGCATGCAAGTTTACATGCATGTGTGCATGCCCATATGCATGCTTGCATGCGCGCACACACACACACTTTTTTAATATGTGGTTTTAAATGTTGTATTGCAAGCTTTCAATGATGCTTTAACATGTTTTTATACAATGGATCTTTTTTATGTGCCATGTGACCCACCCAGAGGGCTTGGGCTGTTGCGTGGTACAGAAATTAACTAACTAACACTAACTAACTAGTGAGACAGTCTGTGGTCAGTGCAATAAACAGGGCTCGCTGCAGAGCGACTGAATGTTTTGCCTGGTCTGCAGGCAGACATGGGTTTTCAAGGAAGAGAAGAGGGATGACAATGTAAAGCCTCAGATCACTTTTTCCAGACAGCCCTTTCCAGGCAGAAGTGGGAGGCATGAATAAGAAAAAGGTGAGAGAGACATTTGTGGGGAAAACTTGTCTAATGGGAAGAAAAAGTGGGAATCCAAAAGGAATGGGAGCATGCAACACCAGTAAGATCGCAACCAAGATTAAGGCATTGAGTGGATGCTGCTCAAATTCTGTGGTTTGTTTTGGGCAGAGGACCAACCCATGTGCATCTCTGCATGCATATCCAGGCAGGGTGGGAATCACTTTCCCATGAAGCAATGTGGGCGGTACCCCTCTGCCAACCTCCCACTGGAGGGAGAATATCCATCAGGTTAGAGAGTAGAACCATCTGGGACTGAAAGCAGCAAGTGAACTACATTTCCCATGGTTCTGAGCATCCTCGGACACAGTAGCAAGGGTGTGTTGCAGCATCCTGGCAAGCGTGCTTCTCCAAATCATTTTAGTAATCAAGTCTAGGTTTTAGATTCTGGACCTAATACAGACCAGGGTGCTTCCTCTCTAAATTAGAACCTGTGTTTCTTTCCTTACTTTAACACACGCAATGCTAACCTCTCCCTTCATTCTCCTGAGCAAACCCTTGGGCTTCTGCCACCAAATCCCTTTACGTTAGCATTACTGAAAAGTGCATTACGGTCTGCCACAAGGGGAAAATGTGTCTGCCAGTTTTGCTTTGTCCCACATTCAGTTCTTCTTGTGGAGGTTAAAGATGAGGAATCACAGCTGAAGCAACCACTGCATCAGACACTCCTTGGGACCACTTCTGGTGACTCTTCCAATCGGCACCTGCAGTTCAACTCGCCCCACTGACCAGTGCACAGGCCCTGCTGGCTTCAGAGCTTGGGAGAGGAGATGGTGGTTCTACCAGCGTGTTGCCTTCTGCACACCCTCTCTCCTCTCTTGGCCTCTTCCTGCTTTGGTTTGAATGGTGTGTATCCACCCAGGACTGACTCGCCGAGTAAAAGGAACGTGAACGACACGTCTGGATACACAAGGAAGTCACGCAGCATCGTCTCACAGTGCCAGCAGTTCCCAGTTGGGGAAACAGCTCTTGCCGTTGCTTCAGAATTGATGGCTTGAATTGGGAATGGCTGCTCCCTATTATTAATTTGCATAAATGAAAGATTAGCAGCATTCAACTACTGTTAGAATGGCTGAAAATGGCTTTGGCAGAGAAATATGACATGAAGTTCATTATTACGTTGCCACTGCTCCCAAGTCTTTCCTCCTATACCCACCCCAGCCCATTATTTCAAGGAAAATATATGATGGAGCAGAGATGCATATTTTAGGTTTGGCTTACGTCCTTACACTAAGCTCTTTTTCTTCCTAATGCATGATGCTGTCTCATTAATACAATGCAAAGTGGGCATTTCAGTCCTCTGTGTTTGCAAAATGGTTCTTCCTGCTTTGCTCTGAGTTTGCTATTGAGTACACATCTGTATATGCAGTCCTCCCAAGATCTTGTGTTTTAAACTGAAAGACTCTCTCAGTGCTAACTGGTTTATTAAGGCAGCTTAAAATGCAGATCTATGATGTACTCCAACCTTCCAGCCTCAGCTAGACTCAAAACCAAACCCACTGAGTAGCTGACTGTTCACTCACTAACTGGGGATGTGAACTGGGCTTAGAGCATGGAGAGACACTGTAATTTCTTCCTGCTGATAAGCTCTTAAGTTGGGCTTTGGGAACCAGTGACCTTGTAGCTGTCGTTGGACTCCAGATCCCATCAGCCCCATCCAGAACAAGCATGGCAAGAAGTCAAAGACCAAAACATCTGGAGGTTGACAAGCTAGCCATCTTTGTTGTGTGGTTGCAGAACCTGCCATGGTGACCACGGAGCTCAGCATGTGGAGACCAAGGCCAAAACCATAAATGAACACCTTCACCCCATTGTCATGGAACTCCTGCCCCTCTCCCTCTCCCTTGTTACTTTCAATGCACTAGTGAAGGCTTTCATGGAGGCCAAGTGATGCATCTATGAAATAATCATCTTGTTACATTTCCAGCAGAATTACACCAAACCTGGATCCAAGTCTGCATTTTCTCAGACATCTGCTTTCTGTTCTGAAGAGCATGGAGAGATTTACAATCCAACAGCCAGTCTGAGCTGAAACAACTTATCCATATTTGTATGTTTTTCCACAAATTAAAACAAAAACAATGAGTCTTCTTTTGGCCCTCTCTCAAGCATAGTGTGTATGTCCGTTCAAAAAAGGGTCAGTCAATGAGGGACATGGAAGTAATGTGAATAAACTGTGATTACTCTCTGCATACTAGTTATGTACATGTTAGGTTGGATCCAGACTTGTTGGGCTGAGAGCAGACCCTTGGATATTAGTGGGATTTCAATGGGTTTACTCTGAGCATGATAAAGTTTGGATCCAACACTTCATTTCCGGAATGTACCATATTTTTTCACTCTATAAGACGCGCCTGACCATAAGACGCACCTAGTTTTTAGAGGAGGAAAACAAGAAAAAAAATATTCTGAATCAAATGGGCATATAATCACAGGCACATTCCCCATCACTTCTCCATGGGCTGCACATCTGACAGACTTACTGCACACACATATTCGCTCTATAAGACGCACAGACATTTCCTCTTACTTTTGAGGGGGGAAAAAGTGAGTCTTATAGAGCAAAAAATACGGTAATTGTATTAGTCATGTAATATCATAAGATGTCATCTCTGGAAGTGATTACTGGCCAGTTTACCAACTGTTAAACCAATATCATCCTCCTTCAAAGGAAAATAGATTTTCTATTTTATCAAAGGAGTAAAAAAACATATGCTGAAACATTAAGTGTTAATCTGGAGTTAAATTTTTAAAAAATGCAAAACCAGTAACTCAATCAGTCAGCTTGGATATCCCTGCCAACTGAGTATCTAATAGGATGCTAGACTGCACACAGAGATGGATTCTTTTTGATATGAAATTTTGAGTGAAAAAAACTTTGCTTTTCAGCCAAGAGACTGTCTGCTTTGGGGTTTGCATATTTCTTCCCCAGAGAGTAATGTGGAAGCTACTAGCTTGCTGTTTTTCATAGGAGATCAGATTCTATTAAACAGAAAAGAAATCCATTTTAATGCATATGCATTCATATGTAGAATCTCATAAGTAGACAAGAAATACAAGCAACACAAACCAGAGCAAAGTTCATATGAACAAATGAATCTTTTTCCCCCCTTGAATTTTATAATAGGACTTTTGGCTGCTAAACTCATCTAGCTAAATCCCTCCCAAACCTAGCAATACCCTTCTTAAATATTAATTATCCATGGTTTATTCCAAGGGCTACTGCAAGTCCTGGGTAAGGTAGGTCTGGTTCTCCTAGATGTGTTCTAACCAGCTCATGTAGCCTCCAGGACTCCGTTGCATTGTGAAAAAGTTGGATATACTGACTTTCCTGTCCCTTATACTAAGAGAAACAGGTTGAAAATTTTGAAGATAAAGCTGGGAAAAACAATATAATAATTCCAGACTCTCTGAGCAGGTAGAAGAGAAGGGCAAGGACTCTTCTTTATAATAATAATTCAAAAAGAAAAGCCTTTTCAGTCAATCTGGAAGCAAAAGAAGCTATAGTGGATTCAGAGTATAAACTGAAATCCAGTTTTACTGGATCAGAGAACAGTTCCCATACTAATGAAATTGCCTGACAACAGTACATTACAGATATTTTTCGTTTCTTGTCAACTGTGTGCTTACTTGATTCTTGTAGCAGCATTCTGATTTGAAAGTTATTGGATGAGAAGTCATGCTACGCCCTTGTAGCGCTCTCTCTCTCTCTCTCTCTCTGTGTGTGTGTGTGTGTGTGTGTGTGTGCGTGTGAACAAGAAAGAGAGAGAGAGAGGTATTCCTGCCCAGTCTTCTTGGATAACTTCAGTGAAGTGGAGGGAAGGGAAAATGTTTCTTTTAGTGAATAGGAATTTGCCGAGCAGACTCATGTTGAGAGACTCTTTTTTTTTTTTTTTTTTGATGTCCTGTTATAGAGTATCATGCATGAGTAATTTGAATGTGAACTGCTGTCCATGTTTACAGACCACAATCCAACTGCAGTAAAAATGAAAGGAGCTGTGTGAGCAAGAAGAAAGGCTCAAGGTTGCCCAGAGATGAAAATGCTTTCTTCCACTTATTTTCGTTTGCTCCATTTGTCTAGGCTTTCCCTGTTTGTTTTTCCTGCACAGCAGAGCAGTCGGAAGTAGAGGCAAAGAAAAGTAACAGGGGACAAAATCGCAGTAGAAAATACAGAAGCCACATCATCTAGTTCAGCAGCAGGTTTTGGAGGAACCGCTAAACTGTAATCAGGCATCTCAGGTTCTAGCTTTCTAGCTTTCCTTTTGACTCTTCCTCAGGCTTCTAGGCATTTCTTGATGTTTCCTCTCTGCTGTGAAACCTATGAGCTGCTCCTGCATTTGGGTTTTTAATATTATTTAATATCATTTAACCCCAACATGGTAATTCAGTTCTTCTCATACTTAGGGACATAGGAGAGGTCCACCTGGCACCATTGGTATTTGTTTTTTGGCTCCAGGCTAAGACCTTTTTATTTAAATGATATTTTAATAATTGCTGATTTTATTTATTGGTTTTAAATTATTAAGCCAGGATGTTTCCAGATTTTATATGTATGTATTTGTATAGAGATATTTATTTATATGTTGGAAGCCGTCCCGAGGCTTATGCAAACGGGACAGCATACAAAAATTCCAAATAAATAAATAAATAAATAAATAAAGACACCTTGTTCCAAGTGAGATCATTTCCCCATCTGGCTCAATATGGTCTAACTACGGACCAGCCACAGGTGGCCAGATTTTTAGACAAAAGTCTTTCCCAGTTTGACTTGGAATTCCAGGGGGTTGAACCCAGGACTTTCTGTATGCTAAACCTGCTAAGCCACTCCTTGCTTTCATTTACTCCTAAGTGCCTTATCTGCTATGCATGAAAATTCACGTATAGCCTTACGCTTTCCATCTGCAGCTAAGGGATGAGAGATGATCCAGCTAAGGTCCCCATAATTTTCATTTTCACCACCAATATGAAACCAAGATCTTCTACCAAACGGATAGAAAGAGGGCTCCAGTCTTCAGATTGGCAGGAAAATCAGTCAGCTCTCAACACACCTTCATTAGCTTCCATTAATGCTAATGGGAACAATGTTGCCTTCCCCTGGAAGGGGGGATATACAGCCCTGTGTTGATATATATTTATGAACGTAGCAATGTTTATTCCTTTAGCTAATTTAAAACCCTACCATCTGTAGTTTTAAATTTATTCATTAATGCCTGCAAATTGAAAGAGGCAGCATGGAGCCAACATTAATTTAGAGGGAGCGATCTGATTATATGGTGAAATATGTCAGTCATAAGCCACAAAACGAGGGTTGCAATTTCAGTTCTCCAGGCCGAGATTGGAAAAACACAGGCAGAGCTGTTATTCCACAGAGATCGATTGTTTGGGGTGGTGGCAGTGGGGGAGGTGGTGGCAGGACGGTGGCGGTGGTGGTAAAAATTTATTGGTTGACAATTTATGCGACAATTATCAAGGGCATCATTAGTGTCACAAACAGTCTCTATTATCCCCCATAACCACTTTATCAAAACAAATGTCCTTTTTGTAGAATTGTGACTTTATGGAACAATAGCTTAATTGGGAGTAGGAGAAACATCTTGGCCTGAATATCATGTGAGAGCAAACTAGATAAAGGAAGAGGCCTTTACTCCAGAGTGATATGAACTTGTGAAAGAGTGACAGACATATTATGGCAATAGGAGCATTAGGTCCAGGTTTTGAGGGCCCTTGGGAAAGTCACCCTGAATGGGATCCCGCTTCTTTGGGGAGGCTAATGACACACCAGAAGTATCACCAGCTATTTTCTTCTCTCTCCCACCATGGGTACCTCTTGCTCCTTGACAAGGAGACACCAGTGCGCAGATGATCAGTGGCATCTTCTGTGCTGCCTTCTCCGCACCACCATGTTCTGAGCCAGCCATGGACTTTCTACCTAAGACAGGGCACTGCCTCCCAGCCTTGGTTCTTCAGTGATTAAGGAACGGTTACTGTGAGGATCGGCAAGGCTATTGCTAGCATATACTCTGCACAGTTAAAGGTATTAGTCCTCATCACATGCCAAAAGCAGCAAATGTTATATATCAGCAGCCTCCCAAATCTCTCCTCCAATTTGCTCGAATGACAAGCTGGGTAACATTTGAACACCCATGGTATGTAGGCAACCATTAATTCCTAGAGGTTTAAATGCTAAGCATTATATCCAACCTGGGATGGATAGATTATCTATGTAGCTACTCCATGATGAAGGCATAAACTCTGTGGCTATGCTGGTATGTTTTCATCTGGTTTTACTTCAGGTGCTCTAGGGTGGAGCCTTGCCATGGGAAACATGCCACAATAATGCATTTTCTCAATTCAGCCCTGTGGGTAGGCAATATGTGAACAGTTTAATACTTGTGATGCATCTGCTGATACCTCCAAGTTCCTCATCTCATTACTTGAATGTGACTGCCATTCATTGAGTGCTCTGCTTGGTCTAACCAAGATTTTTTCTGATTTCATAGTAGAGCTTGACAGAAGGAAATTCCATAGAGCCTCTTCTTGTCATTGGCAGAGCGGTCCTTCTGCCATGCTTTGCTGCAAGCATAATGCTTTGTGCACTGTGCTGTCAGTATAATGGTATTGCAAAGAGAATGTAGAGACAACGATTATGTCTACATGTGCATTAGGTCTGGGAAAACCTTCAGTCAGGCAGTCAAGGACATGTTGAAGAGTGCAGAAGTAGGAGAAACTTTAAGGTGGTTATTCTAAGGTCAATGAGCAATGCCTGTTGAATTAAATCTATCTTACTTTCACTATTAACATAGCTAAGCTGAAGTATGTGTAATTGAAGGAACCACATTTTATAGACCTGCTTACCCATGCATTCATTTCCTCTTCTCTCTGTCGCTCCCTGAGTCTTAGATTGCAAGCCCCTTGGGGTAGGGACTCATTATACATGGTACTATATAAGTGAATAAAATGCTAACAAGGTTGATGTCACTTAGGTACCATCTTGGGCAGAGCCTAAAATTTCTTCCACCTTCCCTGACCATTCTTATTCAATAAGCCATACAATTCATTGCTATGAAAACAAGGTCTGAAGGAGAAGCCATTGGATCAGATCAAGACCCTATATAGTCCAAGATGCTGTTCAGATAATGGGCAGACTACTGACCATAGGAAATCCTGAAACAAGACAAGAGTGTCATGGCACCATCCTACTCACACTCCCCAGCAACTGGCATCCCTAGCCATGTTGTCTCTGATCCTTGGAAGCAGTCTGTGGCCATCAATGGCTTCTAGACCTCTCCTCCATGTGCTCACCTTACTTGGCTAAGGTGAGCACATGTGGCTAAGGAGTGTGTCTAAGAGTCCCGCCATTCATTGTAGACTCATCTCTCTGGTGGCTTGCAGGCTTCTCAGCTTCCAAAATGTCCACCATCTATGGTCATTCCTACCATAGATCATTTTGTCGCACCAGGAAACTTGGAGGCTGCAAAGCAATGAGGAGTCGCATGCCAGAAGAAAACATGTACCGTGCATTCTGGGTCACTGACACATTCTCTCCACCATTTTGTGGCGGTCCTTTCCTCCCACCCCCACACAAAATGCCCTTGAATGACAGTATGTCTGGGGCATGGTGACGGGGGCAATAAACAGAGGAAAAAAGGAAAAAGTGGGGTCACTAGCACCACTGCTGATGAGCTCCACTTCCGATAAATTATTTGAGAATTTCTCCTTGCACTGGAGAAGTTCGGCAGAATTGTTTGCACCATTTCTCTGTCCTCATATAGGGTGGAGAATTTTGGGAGACCCACGACTGTAGTACCATCACAGCCAGGTTCTTTTTACTACAAAGTACAGTATTACGCTGAGTACGTGTGAGTGACCAAACATGGGTAAGCTGTCCCTTCTTTTACTGAAAGTGTGAGTGTTATAAATGTGAGCAGCTGCGTAAATATTGCATGTGGGAGTAACTAACCACAGACATTGACCACTGACATGGGGAACTTTGCTTCTCCAAAGGCACAACATCCGGTGGTTTTCCTTTCCGTACCAGAGGAGGCCATAATCTCCCAGTCTATGATTGTAAGGCTTGCTTATTCAAGGCACTCAGCCTCCAACGTACGTCACAATGACCACTGAAGCATGTGTGTATAATTAATTCCATGGATCCCAGTCAGAGCACATGCTCAGGGTGAATTCATACTTCCGAAAAGGTATGCAGAAATTGTAGTTTGGGTGCATCTATGCTGAGTTAAGCACATGGGAAAGGGGAGAAAGTTTGCTTTGCATTTCAAGCTTTTCATCAGTACATTTCCCAGACAATTCTGCTTATTGGATCATCTGTAAGTGTCTTGAATAAATACATCCCTTCCTGAGATCTTCTGAGAAGGTGGTCATGGCTCCCAACCTGTGTGGTAGCTTAGACTCTGACTGAGAATTGGAGGGGCGAGAGGGACTGGGGGACCAGCAGAGAAGCCCCCCAAATGAGTCTGAATAGCAATTTGCAAAACGAAGCCTAAGACCCTGGAGAATGGCCTTCTCTGTACTGAAGGACCTGCACTTCATTAGATCAACAGTGCAAGCAATGAGAATGGAGAAAACAAAAGGAGAGGAGAGGTAAGCCTCAGGTCAGGAAACTGGCCTTTAAAATTCACCGCTAAGGAGAGGGCCAGTGTGGCATAGGTGGCTGGTAAATGTTGCCTTAAAGGCTTCATTTGTTCTGCGATTGTTCCAACAAGGGGCTTGTATTTTATGGGCTCTACCAAAAGAAAGACGAGGAGCTTATTAAGGTTCAACAGGTGGTGCAGTGAACTGTCCCAATGTCCAAAAGCCAGGATAGTTCCCTGAAGCCATGCCAAGGCATTATGTCCTTCAGCTTCCTAGGAACAGCATCAGAGGTAACGGCCTGGCAGCTGCCTTCCTCAATTGTCCTTTAGATAAGCACTGCATTTGCTGTGAGAACAAAACTGTTTCCCTTACCAGAGCAGCTGCACTCCCACTCCCATCTCCCAAAAAGGGGAGATTAAAGCCTGCGTGCATACTGACAGACTTTGTGACAGTAGGAAAGAAATAAAATCCATTGCAAGAGATGTTTCCCTTTCTTCTGAGCATGAGGAGAGGAATTATTAAGTTGTTTATGTAGACAACCTTGGCGTACCCTATTGGGCTATTCAGGGAACCAATGCAGCCACAGATAAGTGGAGTGTAAGCTTTCTTTTACTTGTTTATGTTCTGCATCCCTATTTCATCATAGTATTCCGTAAACTGTATGACATCTGTGACACAAGCAGTTTTGTTTTTTCCTAAATATCCTCAAATTCCAAGTGAGGTCCCTTGATACCCCAAGGCCCTTGAGTTAAAACAATGCTCACTTGGAGCTTTCTGAAGTCCTACAAGTAGGGATGTTGGAAAGATCCACAGAGGATTCCATTGAGTATGGATTTCTATAAATCTGACCTGTGAATTCAACAACAAACTTTTTCTCCAAGTTACAAGGATTCTGCAAAGTTGTGGGCCATTTTTGAAAAACTTTTGGGAAGAGATTTGCACAAAAATGTATGTATGCCAGTGTTAATTTGCACAAGGATTCATTTATAAACAAATCTAATTCTTGTACAAAAACTCCAATTCCATTAATGAAGAGATGGTTTAATGCAAGACAGTCAACAATCCATGGAACAAAGATAGGGTGGATTTAATAAAACACACTCATTTGCCAGACTAAAACACCCTTAGGTGATCTGGTGGATGCAGTGAAGTCCTTCTTGAGGTCAGGACCAATCAGAGTCTCTCGTACTGACATCGTTTTCATGCCCCATTCTTTGAGATATAGTAGCTTTGTACAAGATCTGAAATTTCACAGAGGTGAAGACCTAAATCAGGAACTTCCTGCCTGGAGAGGTTTGCCTATTTTCCTACTTATTGACTACTTTAAAAAAGGTGAAGATAGTTTTATTTCAGATGGGATTTATCTAGTTATTGGTAGAAAAGTAACAATGAATAAAAAAATATTTTTGGTTGCATCCATTGTTTGTCAGACAAGCAATTTTTAAAGTTTCAATCAGCATGGGGCCCTGATAGCTTAGAACAGCCTTCCTCATGCCAGTAATCTCTGGAGGTGATGGGCTGGAACTGCTATAATCTCTAGCAACCATAGTTATATGGCTGAGGAGGTAGAATTTGCAGCTTAATGCATGTGGAGAGTGCCAGGTTGGGAAGGCCTGGGTTAAAACTTAGAACGATGTGCCAAACCACTTCTCCTCCATTCATGCATTCATGCATGCATGCAATCAACTGGTGGGATTTGGGATGATTCTCCCCAACAATTGACTGCTGAGCATTGTGACATGATGACTAATATGCTCCACATCTAAGAGAAAGGAAACAGCGCTGTTCTTTCCCACAAACTGATTTTAGTAAGACTACCAAAAAAGGCTCCCATCATGAAACTACAGGTAGCATTTTTTTCACTGTTAAAAAACTGGAGTGTGCTCCATTTATGACTACTCATACTACAAAAGAGCAATGTCTGAAGTAAGTGATACTCCACTTTCTGCAGGTGGTTGTAAGGTTTTCGGATTCTACACATATTGAAATATCTATGTCACCTTTGTGGCAAAAAGAGAAAAAGGAAGATCGTGCAGAGGTAGAAATCTATGTGTTCAGAGAACAGGAAATCAGCTTGTTTTCTAGTAATAACGTCTCCCTCAACCTGCCACCAGCTGTTCTTCAGAAAATGCTCCGAACTTTATTCACTGAACTCACAATGCAAACATCGGGTTTTAAATTGTGCCCAATGTTAGAAGTTTTAGGGATTCAAGGCAGAACCACATTTTCTTCATATCTACATTCTTCATGTCTAGCTGGATTGACGAAGGTTGGAAAAGGCCAATGGACTTTCCCAGCGTTATGGAGGAAATCGGTAGCTCAGACAGGATTAGAACATTGCACAGTTCTCTTGTCTCTGCTTCTTTGGCTTGTCAAGTGGGATGGTGCCTGAAGGCAAGTTTTAAAACAGAATGTGTGTTTCTGTAACATCTGGCTTGTGAATAATCACTGGCCTGCATCCAGCCAACAAGATCTCTTATATTGTCTATCAAAAAACACTGCCCAGGGAAGCCAGAAGTGCAGCACAAACTTTAGAGTGTCAAAAAACACCCTTCTCATGCATAGTCTATCAGACTATGTGCCTATACTTCACATGGGTCAGTCCCAGCCATGAGTGATGGCACCACGATACCTGCTGAGTACTCGCAGATGATGCTACGACTGCCATAGAGGAAATGATATTATCCTAGCCTTTATGCAAATACATTTTTTATTTTTTGATTTATTTTCTATACTGCCCAACAGCTGAAGCTGTCAAGGTGGTTTACAACAATCCATTAAAAATACAATCTAAAATATGCCATGGTATAAAACTTTGCTTTTTTTAAAAACAGGCTGCCATACAAAATTTTAGACCAAATGTAAAACATTTCGAACCAAATTTTAAAATTTCAAACAATTAAAAATTCCAATTACTTGAACAAGATGATTCTTGGAACTTGATTAAGCAACTAACAAAGCCCCAGTAAACTCATTAAATGCCCTGCGGTAGAGGACAGTCTTAACCTGGTGCTGACAAGATAATAAGGTTGGTGCCAGGTGGGCCTCAGAGGGAAGCTAATTTCATAACTGGAGGCCACCACTGAAAAGGCCCTTCTCCTTGTTGCCACCAGCCATGCCTCCCTTAGAGGTGGCAGTCAGAGGAAGACCACAAAGCTTTAACATAGTATCCACAGACATGGTGCTTGAGAGGCATTCCATCAGGTATTGTGAGTACCATCAGGGTACTCAGAGCACCATCCATAGAAGTTCTCTTTAATCCTGACAAGAACCCTAGATGGTGGGTGAGCCTGACAGAGAAAGTGACAGGCCCAAGGTCTGTCCAGGGCTGGGCAACTTGCTGCCTTAGAGTCCCATAGGGATTCCAGCCTCATTTCATACAAGTGGGGAGAGGTGTGACAAAAGGGAGGGGGAAAGAGAGAGAGAGAGAGAAGTGGTGGCAGAAAAGGGGAAAGATAATTCAGGGTACCCTGCCTGCATTGGTTTCTGACCACATCCACCATTTCAGGTCCCTCCACTGCCAGTGTGGATCCCCTGACAGATTACCCAGATTCAGCCCCCAGAAAAAGAGAAGCTCTCCACCATTGATCTAGTGCTCTGGCTACAGTGTATTTCTACTATTTGTTGAGGCTGTACAACAAGGAAGGCTTTTGCCTGTGAAGACCCGGGGGTACCTGGACTGACTCATTACACCTGGACGACTGAATGCATGGACCATTGACTTGAAACAGCACACCTTATAAGAAATCCAAATGATGTGATATGTCATTGGAGCAAGCTAGAGATCTGTGAGCAATTCCATTCAGTTTGTTACTGATCAGGCTTTACCCAATTGCCATATTTTAGGTCAAACATGTACATAAAAATATATGCTTTGGAAAAAATGCACAAATACACTTTCATCAGTGGGAGAAGAATGTGTGCATCACAAAGCACACAGTTGATACTACATTTGGGAAAATGTGCATGCAAATATGGACAGATTCTCATGTGGAAAGAAAAGGAAGTTCATCATCTCATATGAACTGGACTCGGAATGAGTGTCATGATGGAAATTGGATGATTCAGTGTTCCCCTATTTGCAGCAATGTAGATTTTGTAATTTAAAAAAATGAAATAAATTAGGGAAAACACTGTAGCTATAAGCACACACATTTACACAGCACTGTGTTTTGTAAGTTCTGGAAAAGGACCAAAAAGAAGGAGGAGGAGGAGGAGGAGGAAATTGGAGAAGTTTGTGGAGCTTAAGCTGCATATCCCTAGAATGTGGACTCTCTCATGGAACTGTTCAATGGGTTGGGATTCCAAATGAAGGACCCTCTACCTATCAACAACCCTAATCAATCCTTAATGTTGTCTCTGAACCTCATCCCTGCTAGTCCTTTTTTGGTGACATAGAATCATACAGTTGAAAGAGCCCTAGCAGACCATCGGGTCCAACTGCCTGCTCATTTCAGGACTAGTCACCCATCCAGATCTCAACCTGACCTGATCCTGCTTAGCTTCCAAGATTAGGCAGGGTTCAGTTTGAATCTGCTGCTAGCCATTGTCAAAGGCAACCCACATATATTCAACTGCCATCCATCTGTATTCCTCCTTTCTTTTCTCCCCCCACCCCTTTACAGGAAACATACCAGGTGCACAGTTAGCAAATCAATTTCCATGATAAAGTCAAGGATATTAAAAAAATACAGAGATTATAAAAAGAACCGGTCTCCTAGCAGCAGTGAGAATGGCAGCCAGCCATTGTACCCAAAGATCAGATCGGTATTGAGAATCAGATGACTAAGCTCCTTAGTCATGAATGAAATATTTGTTTTTACTACTCAAAAGAAGAAAAAAAATTCTGGCACCAGAAGAAGGAATTTGGAATAAAATAAGATGGTGGAAGCAGTTTTGAAGGACTTCTCTGAAGGATATGAAAGATCACTTTCTCCAGACTAGAAGTTCCAGGGTTGAGAAGGGACATTCAAGGAACAGAAGCATGGACTAATAATAGACTTGATGAAAATATGAGCATGGACTATAGTTACTTTTATACAGTGTGGTTGTGATCCCATGCCAGTTTTTTGGTTATGAATGAAATGGAAACCAAGTATTTATATATTAGTGAAGAAAAAGAACTCTTGGAAACTCTGGTCAGAAGCAAATGCTTAATCAAAGAGGTAATTTCATATCTTGAGGTCACAGGATTTGACTCACATAATCATGGAACGGAAGAGTTGGAAGGTCAGCTAGTTCAACTCCTTGCCCCATGCGGGAGTTTTGCAACTACAGTTACATAAGAACAAAAGAAACGCCAAGGTGAATCAGACCAAAGGTCCATTAGTCAAGAATTCCATACACACAATGGCAAACCAGCTGCCCACAGAATCCCTCAAACAGGATGGGTGCAAGACCTTATTCTGCCCAAGCTCCTCAGCAACTGGCGCATGCAGACCATGGAAGAAGCACACAGCCAGCAACCACTGATAGTCTCCTCCCTCATATGGTGAAGAGTTGTCTGCCTAAAGGTTTCCAGTGCAATAAAGCCCACCACTAATCTATCATCAGATAGTTTCTCCTAACAGATACTCAAAATCTGCTTCCTGCCATTTCAACCCACTGGTTCTACTCTTGGCTGCTGGAGCAAGAGAGATTTTGCTGGTGAAAGGGAGATTTTGATCAAATTTGCTCCATTTCCTTTGCGACAGCACTTCAGATATTTGAAAGCAGTAGTCTTGTCTCCCTTTCACCATCCCTTCTCCAGGTTAGACATTCTTTTTTCATTTCTCACTAAACCTTTCCAGATAACTCACCAGCTTGGTTGCCCTTCTATGGACATAGTCCAGTTTGTCAATGTCCTTCTTAAAATACATTGGCCTTAACTAAGTACGTTCAGAATTTTGATTGGCAAGCTACAGCATGTTTTTTTAAGAGTAACAGTAATAATAATAACTACCATAATGGCCTATCTGGAACTCTGTTCATTGTATACAAAAAGGGAACAGCTTCATCAGGAGAATTAAATCAAGGAAGCAGTACATTTGTAACTATGACTGTGTCCTAAATTCAGAATGAAGACTAGAGAGTTTCAGCATCTACTCCTGCTTTCATGGTCTATTTGAAATACCTGAAGAGGCAGAACATGTTATCATGTTAGAATTATTTCTGAGTTCCAACATCAGGAACAAACCCATGCACGTAACACCACCAATGTCTTTCCATTCCATTTATATGCCCGAGCTCCTGAATTCAAAGTCCAAGGCTATAGAGAAGATGTGGCTTCAACAAAACCTGCATTTGTTCTGTGAAATGCTTTGAAGTCTGGCTGTGCCATTACTAACTGATCTTGTTTAACTAACAGCAATTTGGGTCCCATCTGATCCTTTGGTGACTAACCAGGTGGCAATTTTCTCTCTGCAGCCAAGGACTTCAAACTCCTGGCCAAACATCCTGCAGCTTGATTCAGGCACAAGAGGTCAGAGCATGACTGTTTTGGATGACAAAAATGGCAACAATATCTCTTACGACTTCTGGATCAAAGGGTTTCTTTTTTCCCCAGCGCTATCAGAAACTTGCTCTCTACCAGATTGATAATATAGTTTGTTCAAGTTTCACTGTATTCCAGGCTAAGTAAATCCGACCACCGTACATGATAGCTATGTGTGTACGTGTGTGTATCCACATGCATACGGCAGTATCCAATGGCATTATTTCACAGGCACTATCCCAATTGGCCCTGTGCCCATTCACAATGTGTGAGGCCTTAACGTTTGAGGATGGGAATCTACTGGATTTTCTTGGCTTGGTTCCTCAGATTCTGGCTCACTTTCACTCTTTCCTAAGTCCACCTTCATCTATCTCTCTCTCTCTCTCTCTCTCTCTCTCTCTCTCTCTCTCTCTCCCCCTCTCTCTCTCTCTCTCTGCCTTACAGGAGTGGCCACCTTAATGCATCCTCTCCCACTACTGCATCAGCCCAAAGCCAACTCCAGCTTGAAAACGAGAGAAACCGTGGTGCGGTACTTACACAGATGCATGACTCACCCTATGTCTGTTCCATGTTAGTGTCACATGTTTTCCAATTCCATCCAATTTCTGTATCATTCTGAGATTTTAGAAAATGCATAACAATCCCAGTTACTTTTTATACTTTTTGTTTCTTAACTTCACATTTGCAGACTTATACATGGTTTCGCATGCAAATTTTGAGCCAAGATCTACATCACAGAATTCAGAGCAATTCAGAGAAGGAATAATATTCATACTACTCTAGGGAGTACAAGTTAGGTTGATTTGCTCAAAAATGAAGGACAAACATTTTTTCCCCACATCCTTAAATACGTAGACATTTACTCTTCAGTCTACAGTTATCCAAAGTTAACTCGCTACTATCCAGTGATGCTCATGTGGGTGACTTTTGGTAAGTTACTATTTCATGAACTAACCTACCTGCTTTGGCTGTTGGCATGCTCTTTGGAGGAAGGGCGGGAACTACAATCGATGCATAGGCAGGAGCACCCAGCAGGAAATGATATGGTTGGAAAAGCTACCTGTGAACGATCTTGCACAGAGGATGAAACAAAGCAACCTTCCGTGGGGGCCAGTGGCACCTAGGAAGCACAGGTGCAGTGCAGAAGAAGTGAAAGAGACATGTGCCCCCACTCACCCTGCAGCTTCAGGTGATCACTTATACATCACCAACAAAAGAGGGGTGGGGGGGAATGGCAGCTATTTGTATAAAAATTTCATAAAACTAGCATATTCTAATTTAGGTGTATATGAGCCAATTTAGATAGAATTATTCTATGTTAAATACAAATACACATACATTGTAGGGAAGGTTGTGACCAGGTAACATGTACAGCTGCTCATACAAGTCTGCGGTCCAGAAGCTAATTCTGAAAACTTCAAATAGGCTCTCCATTCGTGTGGCTCTTTTAAACCAGACTTGGACCTCCCAGCCCTTCAAACAGAGGGCACCTTTAGATAGAGGACTGTCCTCTGACACATCTTCAATTACAGGATGATCCTTTGTAAAATAGGACACTTGGCCACCCTAGAGGCCTGGCAGCCCTGACCAATTGGCAGCACATTTGTGAACCATTTGCAATTTCAGACATTCCTGATGGAAGGTTCACTGCATTGGATTAGGCCTCTGATCTTGGGCATGAAGGTTCAGAGGGTGCACAGCCCATGAGCAAACCTGCAAAAGCTGCTGCCATATTTCACTTTGCTGTGACTTACATCAACTCTCTTCTACTTGATGCCAATGCTCAGGTTACGCCTACACTTCTGTGATGCATCACCAGGATCCCATGAACCTGGGTGGAAAACCACCACCTACTAAATCCTTTGACTTGGATGAATGCCAGTTCCATGAAGGCACGGCACATGGCTAGCAGCAAGAGGCAGTGCTGCAATTGGATTTAAGTCCTATCAGGAACAGATTTGGGCGATCCAGCGCCACTCCAAAATGCACCAAGCCTTGGGACATCTGCCAGGGACATCCAAGACATGCAGAATGTAATGGGCTACCAGGACTGAGCTTGAGTGTCCCGGATTACACATGCGTTCTCTTTCTCATCAGATTTCTCCCCTCTCAATAGCTAATATTTCTTCAGTAGCAGTCAATGTAAACCTAAGAGCAGCACCAGATAAAAGGTGTGTGTGTGTGTGTGTGTGTATGTGTGGGGCACCTACATCCAACAAATGGAAACTACAATTTGTTTTTGTTACACCCGGTCAAGTTCTTGCCAACTTATGGTGACCTTATGAATGGGTGGATGGATGGATGCCCTTCAATATATCCTGTTCTTGACAGCTTGTGTCCTGTTCTACTCAACTCTTGTAAATTCAAGGCTGCAACATTCTTTATGGAGTTCCTCCAACTCATATTTGGTCTTCCTTTCCTTCTTCTGTCTTTGACCTTCCCTAGCATGATTCCTTCCACTGATGTGTCCAATGCATGACAGCTTAGCTTGTTTTGTCATTTTTGTTTCCAGGGAAAGTTCTGACTTGATTTGATCTGGAAGTCTCTTGTTTCTCTTTCTGTCAGTCCAGGGTATTCACAAAGCTCTCCTCCAGCACCACGTTTCGAATGCATCCATGTTCTTCCTGCCTGCTTTCTTTACTCTAGGATGTCACTCCATAGATAGGGACATTCTAGCAAACTCTTCTAGTGCAACACCAATAGCTGGGACACCAGAGTATCTCATGTTCTAGATTTCAACTAAATCTAATTTATCTTAGAATCTACAATGCACGCAGACTGTATTAAATTAAATATACAAGACTTACAAAACAGTGATTGCAAAATATATTTAGAGCTAAACATTTCAGCTTCTGCTCTCATCACCAGCTGCAATGTTGCTTATATAGGAATTGCACCATTATCTTACTCCCAGTGTGATCAAGATTCAGCTTGCTGCCATATTGCTGTCATTGGCCCTTCTATCGCTTCTTCCACCTGGGCTACAGATATTGGAGTTCTTTGGGAGTGTCAATCGGCACGTAGACAGGGACAATCCATCAGACATTGTTTACTTGGGCTTCCAAAGAGCTTTTAACCAAAGGCTACTGAGTAAACTAAGCGATCATGGAATAAAAGGGAGGTCTTCTGAGGGATCACTAACTGGTTAAAGGACAGAGGGTGGGAATACATGGCCATTTCACCCAACGGCGAAATGGCACCAGTGGAGTACCACAGGGTTCTGTATCAGGATCAGTGCTTTTCAAACTATTCATAAATGATCTGGAATTAAGAGTGGATAGTGAAGTGGGCAAGTTTGCATTGACACTGAACTTTTTAGCATGGTTAAATCCAGAGGAAAATTGTGAGGAGCTCCAAAGGGATCTCTCCAAGCTGGGAAAATGGCCATCAAAATGGCAAATGCTGTTCAGTATGAGCAAGTGTAAAGTAATGCATGTTGGGGTAAAAAATCCCAACTTCAAGTCCACACTGATGGGTTCTGAACTAGCAGTGACTGAGCTTGCATTTTCATTGTTATTTCTTAAAGTGCCAAAGCCCCTGTTGTGCGAATGGCGTTCCACAAGCACAATGGAACAGGCAAGTGTTTCACGTGCTTTAGGTGTGTGGCCTGTGATTTATTTTCAGTGCTTCAACCCTGGGATTTTTAAACCTGCTAAGCAGGACAGTATTCACTCAAAGTGGCATTTGCTCACCTCATTCAGGTACAGCAGGGTAGAATGAGCACTTATCTGGAAGATGGTCAGACTTCAGAAGGCCCAACCCCTTCTGCAGCCTCTAATCGTGTCTATAAATACTCCCCCAAAGTCACTTCCTCTCAGAGCAAGGCTTACTTCAGGTTTTTGATGCTGGCTGAGAGTTAACCAAATGATGAAAAGCAGCCAGGAAACGGGGCAGGGGAGGGGGAGATTTGCAGTGCAGAATCTGGAGGGGAGGGGTAAGCATCTCTAGCTCTCATGAACATTCAGAGCTATGCAATGTTGAGCGCAGCATATGACAACATACAGATGCAGAAAACAGCAGGATCAATTTGGACGTCTGCAGCAGCAGTCGTCTGCTGTGAGAATCAAGTGGGTTTTTAACTGAGCTTTGCCCTTGAGACAGAAATCTTGGGTTAGGTGGACCCTTGCTCAGACCCAATAAGGCTATGTGTAAATTTTAACTGCCTTCAAAGAGAAATGCAGCCTCCCTTTTACAGAAAAGGACACAAAATTAGAAGTATGTAAACATGGCTCCCCATTTCTTATCATAGTTCTAGAGAATTTTTCTTTCTTTGCTTTTTCTTTTTTTTCTTTGAGACTTTAAAAACTCAGATCCCTATATAAGGAAGTCTGGAAAACCACTTCCCATTGCATAGGACAGGATATACCAAAGTAATGACACAACTTTGGCAGGAGCGAGCGAAACCATTTCAACTGCATTAAAATGCTCTGAAAATGTTTCAAGTCATCCTAGGATGGAAATCCCACTTTGCTCAAATTTTTCCAACTCTAATTTAAAGTTCCATCTTTCGATGATGATGATGATGATGATGAAGAAGGAGGAGGAGGAGGAGGAGGAGGAGGAATGCCAGGGATGTGAAGATTATGAGCACAGAAATTATTATTTTTTATTTCTGTCCTAGCAGATCAGCTGGCCTGGTGCTACTATCTTTCCATGTGTTTTACAAAAGAACCCTTAGGAAACCGAGACAGCATTCATGGGGCCACAGGATTTTCGGATTCTGAGATCCAAGGGTGAAAATAGTGTTTCAACCTCAGAAGTGGGATGCAGTTCCCATGGAATCATTTCCCCTTCCCTCTCATAGCCACCTTGGAAAGAACCACACCGGCTGCTTTGTGAAGTCAGGAAGATAACCATATTGAGGGGCATTTGAGGGGGTTGGAAAAGGAGGAAACTGGAGAAGCTGGGATACAAGATATCCCACGGCCATCCCAGCCAGCTTCCCTCCTCCTCTGAGAGGCTGCAATGGGCAAGCCTGTCTAGTGGAAAATGCAAGCCATGGGAAGGGGGAGCTCTGCCTAGGATGCCCCACGCCTGCACATTCAGGGACTTAGGAGCATTCTGATACTGTTCTTTTCTGCTGAAGAGCAGCTAGGGGAGGAGACAAGAGCTCATTTGGACTGCGGTACTTTTGGGGCAACTCACCTGGAAAGCCCAGGTTCATATTAAAACAAAGCAGCCTCCGGTTGCCATACCCCGGCCCCAGGAGTGGGGAGCCTATTCCAGCCCATTCTCAGGGATGGATTTCCACTGTCAAGTGTCAGGGGCTGGAATGGATGCCTGACCAACATTTAGCTTCTCCAAGATCCTCTGAAAATAACTTCACTGCTTGACTCTGCTCGATTTTCACTCCTGTCCAATATCCCTGTTTGCTCTGCACAAATGAACAAACTGCATGACGATCAGCAGCTATGAAATCCCCACATTCGCAAACATTTTCCCCACAGACTGAAGCATGATTGATCCTTGCATTTGGAGAAAGCTGTGAATTTTTTAAGAACCCATTTTGGGGACAGAAAGGCACATTCAAGCATCTGCAGGTTTTTAAAGAGAATATGGACTTCTGCTTGCATTTGTGCTCAGGACTGTGAAGAGAGCATTTCCCAGTGGATTGCAAGCTGAAGTGGAATTCTCTTGCAGCCATTCAGGGGGTTCTTGCATCCCTCCATAGGGCCAAAGGCGGAGGGGTGGGACCAGAATACTACAGATGCCAACACATTTAGGTGAAAATGCTTGCTGCCAGTCACTAAGCCTTGGGAGACGGGTGGATGGGGAAGGGAGCTGGTGGCTATCATGGCCACAGTGCAGGATTGACATGAGGTCCCAGATGGGCCCGATGTGGCCCCTGAGCCTGAAGCTTTGCAGCCCTTCCCTACAGGGGTTAAAAGGAAGGAGGGAGCACTTTCGAGTGTCATGCTGTAGCTGCTGCTTTGAGTGGTGGCACAGCTCAAGCTCATGCACAAAACCTATTTTCACATCTTAGAGCATCACATTCCCCATAGCTTGATTTCTGAAGGCACATGATTCAGGGGTCTTCTAGGAGGTCTGTGGCCACTCAATACCTGGATCAGAGATCAACTTTGTATGACATCTCCATGGAAGGAAGATAGGCTTCAAAATATCCTGTTTTTCATGGGAAATCTGCTCACCCTGACCACTTTGGCTGGTTCTGATTCAGCCCTTTCGGGATCCATCCCTCTAGTGTCCCCAGACTTCCTCCTCTGCTCAGCCCAGTCCTGCAAAGCGAGCTGAGCCAAGAGGAAGTCTGCAAACACTCGCAGAGCCCTGGCTGTGCAACTGGAAGTTTTCCCCATCAGGATTGGGCTGCAGGATGCTGAAAAGGGGTGCTGTGTGCAGGCATCTGTCCCTGTGACCAGCCTTCTTCCCCATCCACTGTTGCTTGCAGCAGAGGTGGCCATGCACATGCAGGAAGAAGGATGCTGAAAATGAGCACACCTGGCACCATTCCTGGTGACCAACCTTCTTCCCCACTTGTTGCTGCCAGCTGGGGCCCACCGGGCAAAGGGACCCTGCTTGCATAGTGTGTGGGCTCAATTTTTGGCAGGTATCCTGCAAATGCACACACCAGGAACTTGGACTCTGAGCCTCTGCAAGTCCAGGGGGCTGAGTCCAAGTAACCCAAGGGGTCCCCACTCCCTGGCACAGCCATTGCTCTGATTGCTTTGCTGTGCTTCGGAAATAAGGTATGGCCAAATACCTTTGCACACCTCTGATGCTTCCAGGCTGCTTTCACATTTTCACCATGCTGTGGGTTTTGTTAGTGTGGCTTTTGCACAGCCAGGGACCGAGCAGCTCATGTACCTGCTTTTGAATAGTTGCATTCCAGGGGGCTCTGCACAACAGATTTCATCATTTTAAGGCTTCATAAAAGCTTTGCAGTTCTTCTGCATGCTCCTATAGGATGCTCATTGCTTTGGCACTAGGAAGAATGGATTGTTGGATGAACAAGCAGCACATCCAATGAAAGCAGCGCACATTTTATGCAATGCACATTTGAAGTCTACCATTTCAAACCTTCTGTATCATTGGAATGTCCTATCTTAATCCAATTCATACTTTGGGCAGAATATGGTACAATCCAAATAAATCTATACATGAAACACCTGCTTAATGTGCCATAGGAATTGCTACATATATGCAGCCAACAGGAAGACAGGGATAGAATAATAATCATGATACACTCTAGCAAATTCATACATATATAGCTAGACAGCTAGTTTAAAATCTCCCCTTTCATTTTCTAACAGGAAAAAGGACTGTGGTATTTGGTCAGGAAGGCCATTTTAGTTTGATATATATATTTCTCTCCCTTATTTGTCATATCATTGTAGGTAGGTGTGTGTCTTTGAAATGTGTAAATACTTCTCCCATCAATTAAAGCATGTTTGTGCACAATGGATGCATGTTGAACACATTTTTTGACCCAGAAATCACACAGCAAGCTTGGAAAACAAATCGCATCCAGGTTTGGTCTGGGAGTTCTGAACTGGGTAAACCTTGATCAAAATCGATTTCTCATACATCCCTAATTATCACTCAAATGGATTTTAAAAAGAAAAAAAAAACATGCAGAAGAGAAGCAAATCTTCTGGGTGAGCCTACATTCTTTTGTGCCATTACCTAACAGACAAAGTGACTCTAGTGTATACTGAGTCTTTTGCTGTACAGCCATCTCTCTAGCATTGTTCAGCCTGTCTGCCTGCACTACAGTTAAAGCCCAGGGGGAAATGTCTCAGGGTAATTTCTTCCCCAGGCATTTTCCCCCTGATCAGGAAACATGGGCAGTCAGGGAGGATGCAAAGTGAAAGCAAGATGTGTCGATGAAACACGCATGGGGGGTAGCTGGGAAATACCCTGCAGCCACCCAGCAGGTGGCTGGTCTGCGTCCCTGTCCACCAGGGGCCTCCCCCAGTCTGTGCGCCGAGTTTAGCACCAAATTCACCCAAAATTCAGCCATGCCAATGCAGCAGAAAGAACGTCCTGAAAAGGCAAAGAAACTGGGGACTGAGATTTCAAAGGGAAGGGGAGGAACACAAGTGCAACAAGCGTGTAGGTTAAAACAAAGCAGAATATAACCCCAGTTCCCAAAGGGCTGCAGGCTCTTCAGCAAATAACCTTGAGCATTGCCTGGGCAATGGGTCCCCCAAGAGGAAAGGTCCAGTGAAGTTGGTCAACCCTCTGGTCAGCTCTGCAGACACAAGAAGGCAAAAGCCCAAGGATGGCACCTTGATTTTTTTTTTTTTTTACCCTCCATTCAGGCAACACGGGGACATCCAGCAGCGGTCCAGGGGTGGTCTGGCATCTTCTGCCTGGATGCAGTCCCAGCTGCAGGCAATCAAGCACTGAAAGGTTAAAGCAATAAAGCCCAGTCAGTTGTCCTTGGGACAGGCTCACCTCCTCCCTTGATAAGCCCCAGAGATAAATCATCCAGCCTCCCTCCTCTCTCCACCGGGACCTCATCAAGAGAAAATAAAAGTTAAGCTGGCCAGCTCAGTTAACCCTTGAACTCCTAGCATCAGTTCTAGCAATTCCTCTGCATGAGGCAGAAAAGTGGAAGCCTCTTTCATAGAGGAAGGAAGCCTTCAGGAAATTGGAGGAGAGGTTTTGGCAAAGGAGTCCCTTTCACGAGGCAACGCTTGGCATCATGTTGAGTTCTGTGTATTTAATAAGCTGCCAGTAAGCAAAGGAATATGAGAAGCAAAATCCCTTCTAGCTCGCAATGTCATGGAGCAAAGGGAGAGATTTTGCTGTGAGTTCAACAGTCACGTCACTGCAGTGCTGGACAGCAAAAGGTACGTGCTGCCAAAAATAAAGGGCCTGAAAGCTCCATGTCAGTCACTCTTGTGCAAGGAGCGAGCAGTTCTGCCTTTTGGTCAAAAAACGGAGAGGGAAAAACAACTTGGGGAAACATGGAAACAAAGAAGAGTGAAAGTGACAAGAAGGAGAAAAAAGCATGTGTCGCTTTCAGCCCTGGGCATGATGTCATGTTGGCTGAAAAAGCAAGCCTTCCTGTGTAGCAGCTGGGAAGCTTCATTTCCACATACAGCCAAAATGCAAACAAGCTTGGCTTTCAGATCCCTTTTGCACTCCGCCAACCCACTTGCATCTGCTACAATTGTACTGTGAGGTTCTCGAGACCAGTAAAACCTTCCATGGACTTTGGTGCACCTTGCAAGCTCTCCTAGTTAAACACACCCATTTCCTCCAGCCTTGGTACTTCTTGTTCTTATTTCTTTAGGTGGCCACCTGTTTCTGGTTTTTTTTGGGGGGGGGGGGGTTTGTGCCAGCAAAGCTGTCCATTTAGGCTCAATATTCTACAGGTGCAGCTCTCTCTGTTCAGTGTGTCCCCACCAGATATGTCCCAATCCTATCTCTGCTTTGCTTGCAAAAGGCCCCACATTCAACCTCTAGGGCCTTCCAATAAGGATGGAAAAGACTCTTGTCTGAAATTCTGGAGACTCTCTGCCAGTCAATGTCAATGGAGGTGCCCAGGATCTGGGGGTTGGTTTTTGGTTTGGGGGTCATATTTGGAATTTTAAAAGAGTGCCGTGGACACATGAACATAATCATGACCAGGGGATGGGACTTGCTCTTTCTCAAAATGGCAGCCTTGGTGGGTATATCCAGGCAGAAGACACCTCCTAGAAAGCAAAAGGCAAGAAGAAAAGAAGAGCTAGTTGCTCAGGAACCTATACACGAGGCAGTGGAGGATCTGAACACAAAGCCCCGATTTTAAGCCCAAATAAGGGTAGTGCTGGAGAGCAGCCTTCGCTTTGCAGTATGCCATTGTCCAATTAATTTTCTAAAACATGTAAAATAGTCCAGTGAAATAAAATTTAAACCAGGAGAGCTAGAGTCTAGCAGGCACCAAGAGAAGTGAGCACAGGAGGCATTTTTTATTTTATTTATTTATTTATTTATTTTCCAATTTATATCCTGGCTTTTTCCCACAAAGGACTCAAGGCAGCTTACATCTCCTCCTCCATCTTATCCTCACAACAACAACCCTGTGAGGTAGGTTGGACTGAGAGTCTGTGACTGGCCCAAAGTCACCCAGTTGGCTCCATGGCTGAGTGGGGACTCGAACCCGGATCGTCTGAGTCCCAGTCCCATGCTCTTAACCACTGCACCACACTGGCATGTCACGAGCGGAGCTGGCCTGAGCTGGGGGTCAGACCAGATGACCCAGGAGTCCCCTTCTGACTTGCTCTATTTCAATGTTTCTATGTCTATTATGGTCCACAGCCCATGTTGGGGACACAGTGTGTAGAAAATACTGAACTAGAAGTACCAATTGGTGTAAAGCTGTTTCCTCTGTTCCTGGTAGCTTTAGAGTGCTTCTTGCTTAGAGGTCAACTGAGGATATCAGCACAAACAAGGTATTTTATATAAAACTCAAGTGCTCTTTTGTTGTTCAGATACTTCTGGTTCTTTCACAGGATGTGGGTTGGGTTAAGTTACACATAAGCTGTCTTGAAGAGAAGACGCAGGAAACCAACAGACCCTCCCAGCTGATAATACTTTTGAAGCTGCTGCTCAGTTTCCTAAAATTCTTTGACATGTTTTCTACTACCTTGTCAGTAAACACAAATGTCTTCCTTGAAACTTAGACCTGAATGAGTGATGTGACCATCTTTGAATGAGCAGAATCTGGACCTGACTATATGCGACCCATGCATCATTTTGGGTAGGGTGGCCATGTGTCATGTTCTTCTGACTCGCTCTGTTTCTATGTTTCTATATTTCTCTGGAGGATACCCTCTGTTTGAAAGGCTGCCAGGTGTCTGTCCTGAATTTCAAGCTGTCCTCTATTTGAAGAGCTGTCCAGTCCAAGCCCACCTGAAAGAAGAACAACCACAAAAACACAGAGCAGAATACTGGAAAACAGGTTTCTATGGTCAGTCTTCCACTAGGATGAGATGTGCAGTGCATCTGTATAAACTGTATTTGTTTCTAATTTTGCATTTCTACACATAAATGAGAATTTGCACAATTTAGTAAGGGTGTACATCCAGTTTCACAGCTTGCAGGCATCTTTTATTCCTTTGTCCTTCTTGAACAACAGATCTGCTTGTTCTCAGTTTCCTTAACTTGAATTCACATTGGAAAGGGTGCTCATACAGAAATCTGTACTTTCAACAATGTGCAACCCCTGACCCCTCAAAATCACAAATAGCCCTAGATTATGCTTCAGCCTATCAGGGAAAATGTTCCTACTTGGTTTATCTAAAAAAAAGAAAAAAAGAACAAAGTTTTGTATTTTGGTATGACTAAATTTGTATACTGTTTCAGACTTTTAAAAAAATGGTCTCTAGGTCTTCTGAAACTGCATGACTCAGTAAAACTGTTGGTCAGATTCCTAGAAATCCAATCTCATTTGAATCCATTGCAGATTTCTCCAACATTGCTGTATTCTAGGCAAATCTGTATCCACTCTTTGGCAATGCATGAGTATTCTCCTTTTCGTCCTTTAAAAAGCAAAGCAAAGCAAAGCAAAGCAAGGCAAACCTTGACTATTTAATGACCCCTCATGTATCCATAGATGTCCCAGTGACATTGATCCTCTTGCAGACTGCCATCCTATATCCATTCCCCGGGACTAAGCCCCATTGAACTGAACTGCTGACATTCAGGTACACACACCCACATGCAATGCGTTGTTTCTCATCTCCCATTAAGACGCTAAGAAGAGCTTTGCTGGAACAAACCAGACTCATCCCATCTATATTTCTGCCCCTGCCTAGATGTAGATGCCTCTACGAAACCTACAGGCAGGGCATGAACCCAACAGACCTCTGCTACTGGAAGTAATATATTGCCATAATGACAATATAGACGTTCATTTCTCATCTACCCAATAGCTAATGTTCTCTGACCAGTTGCAACCAAGACTGAGGCCCATTGATAGCCCTCTTACCCACGTGCTTCTCTAATCCTCTTTGAAAGTCATCTAAGTTAGTAGCATAACTTCTCTTGCAGCTCCATACTTTGCATAGCAGAGACCTGTTGCCTCAGCCAGGTGCAAGCTGGGGATGGGGACTTCCCCTCCCTATTTTATTTTTGTAAACAATTCAGAAACCTTGTCCAGTTTTATCTTTAAAAGGCCTGCAAACCAGATGATTGTTTCGTGGTAGGTTTTTCGAGGTAAGAATATTTAGAAGGGGTTTCCCATGGCCTCCTTCTGTGCAGTACTAAAAAGAGCTAGTTGGAGCCTCACTGCTGTTATCTCTGAAGAATCCTTTGCCACTCTTGCCCTCAACTACTGCTGCTAAAGAAATTGAAATTGTGACTGTTTTGCATACTTTGGCTCACTCATCACTTGAAACAGAGACTGTAGCTGAGAAATTAGAGGAAGACTAAGACTTACAAGGACAGCAATGAAGAAGCTAAAAAAGGCAGTCAAAAGACAATCTTTCACTAGAGTCTAGGGGCAAGATTTCCACAATATTTCTGATCACTGGTGTGGCTGGACAATGAAAAAAGCTGACAGGAAGAAAATGTATGGTTCAAAACGGTGCTGGAGGAGAATTTTGTCAATATCCTGGACTGGCAAAGATGAACAAATGGGTCAAACCAGAACCTACTCTTCAAGCAATAATGATGAATCTGAAATTGTCATCTTTCAGGTACATCATAAGAAGACAACATTCCTTGGAGAAGACAATCAGGTTGGGAAAGTCAAAGGCAGGAGAAGAAAAGGAAGACCAAATATGAGATGGATCAGTGCCATAAAGGAAGACATAGCCTTGGGTTTACAAGAACTGAGCAGGGCTGTGGAGGATAGGACATCTTAGACAGCATTCATGCATAGGTCTGCCATAAGAAAGAACTTAATGGCATGTAACAACAACAGATCAGACAAGCTGCCTCCCTGTTCTTTTCGTGTGATCACCCCACCACCAGCACCTGGAAAGGTTCACAATTCCAATAAACTTAGCAGTTGCCTGAAATTTTTCATCACAAAATGCTTTCCTATTCTTCAGTCAACCTACACCAACCTAGCAAAAGTGAGCTCCTTGCTTATTACACCACTGTGTATTCTCCTGGACTAAGTAAGCACCACTCTCTGTACTCGATAACTAGCTTCATGAAATCAGCTAAGATGCTCACAGAGAGTTAGCTTTGATGCCAGATATTGTCCCAGTTCTTTGATCAACAAAGATCACTCATGTAAGACCCAGAGTGCCTTTTACAGTTAAGATCAGAGAAGGCACTCCACACACAGCACTATACAAGCCACTGAGTTGTTCTGTCTGAAAAGACTGGTATGTATTCCGCTCCACACAAATATGCTCACACACACACACACCTCTCAGCTACTCCCTGGATTTTATTCCAATTCTGCATGTCAGCAAAGTGTTTTATTACCGAGTAAAATAAGTATCATCCATTGAGAGATGGGATTTGTGTGACTCAATCGCTTCACATCTTTGAGTCCAAAATGTGAAATTTGTGGGTGAAGAAACAATGAAAAGAGGCTGCCATTTGAATAATAAAAAGATCTACTAATCTCTTTCATGACATCTGTTTATTAAATGGATGTCAGCTTCTCAAGTAGTTGACATTCATTTCACCTGTCCAGGGACATAAGATTTCCAAGGTAACAATGATAGTTGTGACAAATTTTCCATCCAGACACAAATTACACTGGCATTCACACAATGTTTCGAAATTTCGGGCCTATTTATAGAGGCATGATTCCTTCACAACTGAGCTGGGTCATGTTGTCTGCTATTGACATCATTGAATAGCCATGTTCTTCCCATTCTGCTTATCAATTGTTCCTAGAAGAGGAGGAGGAGGAGGAGGAGGTGGAGGAAGACGACTGCAGAAACTGGAGTATGGCAATACAGCAGGATGAATGTCAGTTCACCAGGACAGAGAAGTTCCTCAATGAGCTGCTGTGCAATGGGCAGCCTCCTGTGTCAGGGTTTATCTGGTGTTGGCAGAAGTTGCCCTCTGATCAGCACTAGGCATCTCCCTCTTTTTGGCATTTTTTTGTAATGCCTCTGGCATAACATTCCTCTGGAACAGAAATAGATCACAGTGACCTCGGACAACTTTCCTGGTTGCCTGCTAAGTTGCCTTTTTCCTTTTTGGTAAAAAAAAATGCAATAATTAAGTACTTCCTGGAAGCTGCGATCACAGCAAAGCAACGTGAGGGCCTGGAGCTGCTCCATGAATGCCCACATGTGGGTCTCAGAGATTTTCTTAGGAAAAGAAAATCGCATGTGGCTGCAGGCCGACACGTTCGCCTGCGATGTGCCCCTTGCGTGGTGGCACCCAGGACGGAGTCTGAAATGGCGAAAACATGCCCATGGCCCCCAAAAGGTTGCCTATCCCTGCTCTGATACTTTGTGGGAAATTAAAGTCATAGTCCAGATTCACAGTCTGGATTTTAAAGTAAATTGCTAAGTAGTTTTAGTTGGGGACCATCCAAAGCACTTCAATGGAAACCAAGTGAGTTTAGCTAAAACCAACAGATTTCTCAAGTTTGGTGTTGGGTTCATAATCTCACCACTATACTATATGATATGTGATATGATACTAGTGTTTGCCTGGCCAGACAATGAAGGCTGCAACGTGCTTGTAATCTAAAGAATCTATCAGAGGCCAAGCACCACTAGATTATTTCTCTGGTGTAATCCTAGCACAGCCAGTGCATGTGCTGACTGGGGATGGTGGGCTTTGTAATTCAAGACAACTGGAGAACACCAGGTTCAAGATGGCTGTGCTGGAACCTGGAAGGAAGGGGACTGCAAATATGATTGGCAAGAGACTCAGAAGAGGAAAAAACAAGTGCATACAGCACTTAATTCGTTTACAGAATTTGCTGCAGCCAGCTAAGAGGGTTTTTAAAAAGAGATTAGGCAAATGCGCTGCAGAGAAGCAGGGGTGCCTAAGGAATTTGATCTTTATGCATTTCTATGCAATTTCCCATAGTGTTGTGTCAATCGGAACTGAGTTCTCCATCAGCGTCCTCTCTTCTGATGCAATTGTCAGCTCTGAAGAAAGAAAAGAATGCTCAAGATACACTTAGAAATGTGTATTACGAGACACAATATATTGTATGACATACGTAAGTGAGAATTTCTAGGCTGATTTTTTAAAATAGAAATTTGCAGATTAATAGAGAAATGGGAGAGAATGAGCATATGGGCAAATGCATGCAAAAGTGGCCAGACTGAGGATGATCAGGTTCACCCATAGGAAATGGACCAGTAGATCAATATGGACCAGTAGAAACCAGTACTGGACCAGGATGTTATGAACAAGTAGGAATCCAGCCCAGTACTGTTGACTGCCTGGTAACATATCTCTGGGATTTCAGGCTGGAGTTTATCCAGCTCTCCCTTGAAAAATCTGTATCTGGAGGGCAGCCTGCTATGAGTTGGGCTGACAATGTGTTGGTCCAGAGGGAGTCTGTGAAATTCTGGGCTTTCCATGGAGGGCGCCCTCAGCATAGATGGCCCTCAGCCTGGGGAACCTCCGCCTGGCAGCCAAGACAACCTCTGTCTGCCCTGGTAGGGAGCATTTTGGGTCACAGGAGGACAGCCTGTTAGTCGAATCCCCAATCTGCCCTGCCGGTCCAGCACAAGATGCAAACCCTCTAGGCTAGGAGCCAGGCGGAGATGGAGGAGCCTCCAAAGAGAAATAAAATTCCTATGGACCACCGCAACCTCCCCTCCATGGTCTTCCTTGATGCTGTACCAAGTTCCCCAACGGACAAAACTAGGAGAGGCTATGCCCCCCCACATTCACCCACCCACTCTCAAGTTATGGATGAGGGAGGTCTATTGTGCCCCAGTCTGGCACTTAAGAGCAGCATCTGGAGAGCGGAGGGCAGGCTGGGAGGGCGACCACCAAGCCAGCGGTTGGGAGCAGGGCCAGAGCACGGCACAATTGTTAGGGCCTGGGCCACATTCCCCTGACCTGGCCAGCCCTCCACTGAACACCATATCTTCCTCTGCCCTGCACTGCACCAGTTAACCCCACATCAGGACCTGCCATTTGGCCCCATCCCCTTCCTCCACTGTGTATGCACAGGGCCTGGAAAAAGGAACCCCCCTTCTCAAAACACAGGGAATGGCAGCAAAGTCAGAGAACAGACCCTTGCGCTGAAGCAGCTCCCCCAAAGGGGCAACCCCCTTGGCATCATCCCCTGAAGAAGCACCCCTGCCCTACTTTGGGTGGGCAGTCCTGGTCTTGCTAGGTCTCCATGCTTGCAAGCCATAGACATGCAGCTAGGCAGGCCAGCAGGTCAGCCCCGAGGGATTTTTCCTTCCCCTTGCAAGACTGGAGCCTCTGGGGCTTCTCTAGCAGAGCCTCAATCCACTCAGCCACACTGTCAGCCAGTAGCAAGAAGCTGGCAAGATGGGAAGGCAACAGGTGCAGAGGCGGAGCCGGGTGGGAGAGAAGGCTGCCAAGATGAAGAAACGGGTTTCCTCTCTCTCGCTGAACGAGTCCAGGGCTGCTTGTCAAGGCTGCCGTCTTCATATTACAGAAAAGTGCACTCACGCATGTACACAGAATGCCTGTATGTTCACAGTTTGAAAAAAGGAATTGCCTGCCTTCCAAAAATATCATTGAATTTCTATGCAGACTTTTAAGAAAACAACAACCCCACCTTGCAAACTTAAGTGGAACTGGAATGAAAACTGGACAATCTCGGTGACACTGAAGTGGTCAGATCTTTCCATCTCTGTGGTCATCTACCCAAATTCATTTTATTTGCATGCCTTATTCTGAGCAAAGAATTAAGGAGCCCTCGGTGATCACATGAGGAGATGGACTTGACTTGACTCATGGATGCAATCAATTGTCTCTATTCAGACTGTCCACAATAAAAATGGACCACATTTCACTGTTATTGATTTTACTACAGGATTTGACTTGTAGCAAATAAAAGCCTTTCTTACATGCTGCATCTTTATTTTTAGTGCAATGGCAAGTGCTGCGTTTATTTAATAGCAAGCACTCTTCACACTTGTCTGTTTAAATAGCTCTCAATACGCAAATATTTTCCCAGAGCGTCGGTGTAATTAATGTATAAATAAACCACATTTCTTTCTAAGTGGCTGACATATGTTTATGAAATATTTGCCAGCTCGGTGCTGCTGAGCAGAATCTTCAGCAGAATCTAGCAATGCCACCAATCCAGAATTTCTCTGACAAACTACTGCTAAGGTATTAATGGAGAGGAAGGGAAGAGCAGAACAAGATCCCCAGATAAGCGCCATATGGCATTTGGGCAGAGCTTGCAAAACCAACGGACTTCATTTGTGGGGACAGACCTTTTGCGTTAATTAAATTGAATGGCTATAAAAGCATGCCTGCCAATTACAAAGCCTTTTCCAACGGCGTGAAAAAGGGAAAGCACAACTTCTTCTTCTTCTTTTAAACTAGGCTAAGGCAAACCAGCTATGTTATTTTTATCAGCTGTGCACTAGGCAGAAATTTTGTGACAGGGAAAGCACCACCTGTCTAATTTCTGTTTGTTGTGCAGCTCCTCTCCTCTCCTCTCCTCTCCTCTCCTCTCCTCTCCTCTCCTCTCCTCTCCTCTCCTCTCCTCTCCTCTCCTCTCCTCTCCTCTCTCTCTTTTTCTCTTTCATTCTTTCTTTCTTTGGAAAATAGGCTATGCAGGGTGACCCAGAATGTTCTTTTCTCATCAGTGAGAGGTTCACTAAAGGCAAACTTGAAGTTGGCAGTGGTGATGTTAGAGGCTGGCCTACCAGGGCTGGCGCCCTGATGCATTTGATCCTCTGGGATCAGCTGTCTTTTTGTCCACTTGTGCCTCATGTTGTGCTACCCAACTCGAATCTTTCTGAGATGCACACTGGACTCAAAGGCCCTCCTTCCTTTGGCCATACAACCCTTCCTAGATGGTCTCCAGCCATCTAGCTGAGATGCTTCAGAGGAAAAGGGAAGGAAACCACAGAGAACACAGGATTCTTGTTGCCCAGTCCCTTGCTCTCCCTGATCACCCAAGCACCCCATATTCCTCTCTTCTGAGGCTGAGCGCCTGACCTCAGAAAGGCAGTTGGGCCCTTTCCACACCTCCTGTGAGAGGGGTGGAGGTGTTTGTCAGAGCACAGACTCCCAGCTCCAAATAAGCTGAAGTGGTCATTTCAGGCTGAAGGTCACCACTCCCATGGCCTGTCTCATGTCCTATGATCTTCTGATGAGTTTGACTAAGAAACTCCAATGGGAGTAACACTTAGCCAAAATGCAAGTCATCTGATGGTCCATCAGCATTTCAGCGGCAACAACTTTCTATTATCCATCAATCTCCTGCAGAGTAATGTTTGCAAAAACCAAGAGAGGAGAAAACCTTAGCAGAGGATCGGGGCCAGCTGAAAGGCAGAATGACCCCACCATCTCAGAGGTATCATCGAAGACAGTAAATTGTTAGCTATTTAGGGTACATCCTATGCAAGCTTAAACAGAAAGAAATCATAAAACTCCCAGCATTCCCCATCCAGCATAGAGGATGCTGGGAGTTTTCTATTTAAACAAGGAGAGGAATGCATGTTTAGGATGGAATCCATGATTGTCTGGAGCAGGCAGGGAGTCAGAGGACTTCTTCCTGTCTATTTATTTATTTATTTATTTATTTATTTAAACAACTTATATGCCGCCCCATCGCATGAGCCTCGGGGTGGCTTACAATCATAAAATCCCGCATAAAATACAAAAAAGAAAAAAAAATCATCAAATAATTAAAATACATAAAATAAAATAGTGGACACAGCCTGGTCAAATTTTCTGCCAAAACAAATTTCAGTGTTTTCCTTATGACAAAAATGTTGAATTCTGCTATTGCACAGTTGAGCTCCCCTGCACTGCATTCACTCTGCAGTCACTCACTACAGTTTGCTGATGTTCTCCCTTACACTTGTGTTGTTCATCTTATATTTTTCAAACTTGAGGTGTCAGGAATTTTATGTATGCATATATTTATATAAAGTACTTCTAGGCTGCCTTTCAGGTCCCTTACAACAATAGAAACATGGAAACAGAGCGAGTCAGAAGGGGCCTCCCGGGCCATCTAGCCTGCCCCTGGCTCCAGCCAGCTCCACTCATGACATGCCTACCATGTGCATGTCCAGCCTATCCTTGAACACCCTCACCGATGGGGCCTCAACAACCTCTCGTGGAAGCCCATTCCACACTCAAAGGGTCCTGACTCTCAGGAAGTACTTCCTGGCATCCAAATCGAACCTTGGTTCACTGAGCTTTGCAATAAAAACCCATATGATAAAAACTGAACACAGCAGCTTCATATTCAAGCTCAGGAACTAGGACATCTATGGCAGAATGAGGCCTGGGTAGAAAATTCTAGCTTCATAAGACTGCATGTATGGGGAGTGCATGCGTACACAGACATGGATGGGGTGTGAGTTTGATGGGGTGTGAGTTTTGGTTTTGGTGAGAGACACAATCGAAGGCAGCATGCCTCTGAATGCCAGTCACTGGAGACTAGAAGCAGGAAGATGCTTCTGCACTCATCCCTTGGTTGCTGTGGGAAGAGAATGCCAGTTAGAGTAGGCAGGGCTCACTTTATGCCCTCAGAAAACGTATGTGTGTGTCTGTGGATATGCTCTTCCCCTGTCTGAAGATGAGCACAGAATGGCGTGGAACTAAAATGTTACCTATCAACTGAAGGGACATCAGAGGCCAAAGGACACTGGCTGGAATCTGCAGGGGTAGAAAGATATTTGCAGGGGGCGAAATCAGATGCTGGTCGCACATAAGCAAAGTTCTTCCCCTTTGCAAAGGTGAGGAACGAGTCTTTCACCACACACAGCCCGGCCCTCAGAAATTAGACAGCTTCCCATATAGATCCAGTTGCAGTGCTGCAGACTTGCCCTTATATACCGAATGTTGTACTCTAAATGTTAAAGAAAATGGCAGGAAGCACAGAGAAACCCATCTGCTACTTTGGCAAGCATATGCCCTCCCTAACAGGTTGATTGTACCTAGGATCTTTTTATATCAGTGTGTGCCAAGATCACTGAAGCTCAATCCAGACAAGATGGAGGTCCTGTTGGTAGGTGGGTCGGGCTTCAGTGTAGGGGACCTGACCCTAGTCTTGAATGGGGTTGCACTCCCTCTGAAAGACAGGGTCCGCAGCCCGGGAGTGCTCCTTGACCCGGAGCTGACCTTGACTGCTCAAGTGTCAGCAGTGGCGAGGAGCGCTTTCCATCAGCTTCGGCTGATACATCAGCTGCGTCCCTTCCTGGAATTCAACTGCCTGGCGATGGTGACACATGCGTTGGTGACGTCCCGGCTGGATTACTGTAACGTGCTCTACGTGGGGCTTCCCTTGAAGACGGTCCGGATACTTCAATTGGTGCAAAATAGAGCTGCCAGGGTGCTGACGGGGACTGGGCATGGTTCTCATATCACCCCAGTTCTCCATCAGCTCCACTGGCTCCCCATTGAAGTCCGGGCCCAATTCAAGGTGTTGGTTCTTACCTATAAGGCCCTAAACAGCTTGGGTCCTGGTTACCTAAAGGAGCACCCACGACCATATATGCCCTCCCGCCCCTTACGATCAGCAGCAGAGGCTCTCCTCCGGGAACCCTCCGTGTGAGATATTAGGAGGGTGAGTACCCGGAGGAGGGCTTTCTCTGCAGTGGCACCCCATCTGTGGAATGCGCTCCCCAGAGAGGCTCGCCTGGCGCCATCGTTATTTGTTTTTCGGCGCCAGGCAAATACCTTTTTATTTAAGCAATATTTTAAATGTTAAATTATTCTAATTTAAGATTATTATTTATTAATGGATCGATTTATTTATGTTATATGTTTTAAATTTGACCTAGAGATGGGCCAATTTTTAATATTGTATATGTCTTTTAAGTTGTTGTGAGCCGCCCCAAGGCTGCTGCGAGGGGCGGCATACAAATAAATAAATAAATAAATAAATAAATAAATAAAAATGTCTCCATTCAGAAAGCCCAAATTCTTCAACTGGAAGAAAGGATGTATATTTAGCAAATCCTTCAAGGAGAGGATCAAAGTGCCCTGTTGAATGTGCCTTCGGAGCCTGGAACACCTGATCAGCACCAGCCCTGGTCCCTGCTGTGTGGTGTCCCTTCTAATTCAGGATCAGCACCACCACCAAATGTAAGCCATCCTTTGTCTATTTAAGCGGTGAAAGAGCATACCATTTAAAACCATCACATAAAGTCAGAACAGAATAGAACCAGACACATGACATTACTTAAAATGAGCCAAGACAGTATTAAAATCTGCAAATGCCTAGTTAAAAAGTACAATTTTTGATGTCTGATTAAAACTTGTTAGGGACAGAGCCAAGCAAGAGAACGAGCTGGAGTTCGGACATTTCCCAATCTCCTTCTACACACAGAGCACCTGCATCCATCCCTGGATGGATTCCATCCCAGGTGGAAATGCCAACAAAGGGTCACCTGGGCTAGTGTTCTTTTGCAGTGTGAGCCTGTTCAATCAGAAGTGGATCCCACAGAGTTTGGCCATTGGAGTGCAAGCATAGGGGCCAATGCAGTTCACTGCCCCCCCCATCCCAAAAACTGTTCTCCCTCCTTAAACATAATACCCTGAAAAAGAACATTATTGAGTTCGGGAAGGGACAGAGAAGGGCAACAAAAATTATTAAGGGGCTGGAATAATTTCCCAACGAGGAGCAGCTACAACAAGTGGGACTGGATAGCTCAGGAAAAGGGCAAATAAAGGGAGACAAGAAATAGCTCTTGCATCCTTCAGCCATGAGGAATGCAGAAATGAGTGCAGGCCCTTTAAGGCTGCAGGTTGCATTTAGAACTTCAGCGGGGCTGAACTGACTGGCCTGCAGAAGCCCTTTGCTGGAACAACAGCAAGCGGCAGGTGCACAGCACTGTCCAAGGTGCTACCTGCCTTTGCCTGGGTCCATCCCATCCCGAGCATGAGCATTGCCTTGCCAGTCAGAGCTTTCTCGGGGAGCATCATCAACCCACTGCTCCCCCAGGACCTAACCCAGGACTCTTCCTTCCAGAATGTGTAGACCTCACAGATGGTGGGTGGTGGAAACGGTGGTTTCCAACATATGAAGAGGACGTGCTGGGGGAAGTCTGCTTCACTGGAAATGGCTTTCCCGTCTAGGAACCCCAAGAGGAGTGAGCTGCGGGGACCTGAAGTTGTGCATCAGCAGGTGGTATCTGGACAGTGGACTGAGCAAGGCACATGGCCCACCTAGTCACTCCCCCTCTCCCACCACCTCATGGTGAGTATTACTGTGTTTCTGTTTCAATGATATTACTTAATTTTCTATTTGTACATTACCACCATCCATTCCATTTCTATTCTGCCCAGCAGCGGAGGATTTATAAACATCCCCTTTTGTCCTCTTCATGGGTGATACATTTCCTCTCTTTTGTGAGGCATAAAGACCCACCCCATTCCCACAACACCTCTGTGGGGCAGATTAGACAGAGGGGCATTCACTGGCCTCGGATCACCAAGCACGTTGCATAGCTCAGGCGTCCTGAGGCTCAGGCGATGGGACGGCATGCAAAAATTCTAAATAAATAAATAAATAAATTCTAAATACACAAAATAGCTGAGTGGGGAGGTGGCTATCAATCTCCTCGTCTGGCATTCTGATCACTAGCCCACACTGGCTCCACTGGGCTTAGCTATTTTCTGGAAAGACGACTCCTGCCACACCCCTGGGTACATGGCTCATTGGCTAGTCTGCCAGCCCTGCCTTAGACTGAGCCAGACACTCCCATTCCAATAAATTCCTCATGCTTTTATTTGTTCTGAAGCATTTTCTTAAACCTAAGCACTTAAATTACAAAAGTCTGGTCAAAGCAAAGAAGATGTCATTCGATAAGCCAAATGGCTTCTGTCTGAATCAGATGGCACACATTCTCAGCTGCTGAGAAAATATAGGCGCACACAGGGGCATGGCCTTCACTGAATCGTTTATTTCAAATCCTTTTACAAATACAGAATGCTGATCCAAGGCACCTCAGATGTTGCTGCTGACATATCTTTTAGCTATACTGAATAAGATGTAATGGACAGGCATACATGTGATAATAGTTTTACTCTAGTAATTTTTCCCAGATCTTTCCTTCTTCCCTGACAGTCTAACTCCCCCTCCCCTCCCTCCTTCCTTCCTTGTCAGTGTGTATCATGTTCCACGTTGCCCAGTGACTTGTCATTAAATGAAAGTGAAACAGTGAACTCCTCTGAAGATTTGAATTGGGACCAGTGTGTTTATCTTGTTCATAAACAATCCAGAATTAGGAGTGGACAGTGATGCAGTCAAGTTTCCTGACAACACCAAGTTATATACAGTGGCTAAAACAAAAGCAACTGTCAAGAACTCCAAAGGAATCTCTCCAAACTAGGGAGAGAGACTCTGGTAAAATCTCTTTAAAGCCAGAAATGGAGCAATCACAAACGATGAGGGTTTGTTTGTTTGTTTTTGTTAGTCAAGGGAAGACCTGTGTAGCAGACCTCTGTCTCCATGGGAGGACATCCTCCAAAGAGAGGAAGGCCGAGGTGTCCTCCTATGGCTTGCAGGACTGCACCTTAAATGATTGAACTAGCCAATTAGTCAGTTAAAAATTGCAGCCTGATCTGTTACATTAACACTGCAGATATAAACATAGAGTTTATAACTTCAAGGTGCCTAGCAAGATGTTCTGTTTTTCAAATCCATAATATAAAAGTAAATAATCAAAACCGAGATAAAAATGCAATAAAATAAAACAGCCAAACACAACAGGGGACTGGTAACTAATTGGATCCAGCAGCAGGAAGCAGCCAATGAGAAAAACAAATCAAGAAAATAACACTCAGAATGTCCTACAGGCTTCCTGGAAATAAGTTGGCCTTGCTTAGAATTTCACTTTATAAAAAACATTCTGGAAGACTATTGGCTGACTTGGTCTTATGGCCAAACTAGAGGTGACATAGGAACATAAAAGCCCTGGTGGATCAGATCAATGGTGTATCTAGTCCAACCTTCTATTTTCCAGTATTGGCCAATCCATAGGAAACCCACAAGCAGGACAGGAGGACAACAGCCTTGTCTAACATCCTGGAGGTGGTACATAGCCATCATGATTAGTAACCATTGTCCATTGGTAATCGCCATCTGCAATGGATGTGTATTATTTTTTTTTATTAAATTACATTTATACCCCAATTTTCTTCCTCTTGCAAAGAACATGTGGTAACTTACAATGTTCCCCTCTCCATTTTGTTGTCACAAGAGCAACCCAGTGAGTTTAGTTAGACCAAGAGTCTATGGCTGGTCCAAAGTCACTCACTGAGCTTATTGGGTGAGTACGGACTAGAACCCAGATCCTCATCAATTGCAGCTTTTAGTTCATGCTCCATAGGAGCTATCCATGGTGCTGAAATCCATTTCCAAATTAAATTCAAAACAGAACCTTCCTTGGTCAGTGCATCCTTCAGCAGGGTAGGTGTGGCCAGAAGGTCTGTCTGCAGTTGAGATAAATTATTTGTACACCACCCAAAGAGTCCTAAATTGAGCACTAGGTTGCCATGTATACACGTAATTAATTAATTAAATTTAAATTTATTTCCAGTTTAGATTTTTCCAACCTCAACTTCAGTTCAGCCTGAATATTGAAGGTTTTAAAAAATGTCCACATGAGCATTCACACACATTCCTTTAAAAAACCTGCCCAGAGAGCTTCAGCCGTTGGGTAGTATAGAAATTAAAGAAATCAACAAACGTGCTTTCGGTATGCAATTTTACCTAATACAGCATGTTTGTGGGGTATGTCTGAGCTTTATGTACTTGGTAACAGAGCATTCTTTTTGTGCTTTATGAATGATATTTAATATCGGGGTCCTTATCCTTAATTACACTGCATTTATATGCTGCCTTTTCTCTCTTGCAAAGATCCAAGGTGGCTAACACCATTCTCCACTCCATTTTATCCTCACTAGAAGAAGTATGTTGTAAGCCACCTAGGAAGGCCTTTTGACAGTTATAGGTGGCCTGTAAACATGTGAATGAATGAATGATGGATGAATGAATGAATATGTCCGTTAGGGTTAGAGAGCAGCAAGGCCAAGTGGGGACGAGACCTGGATCTCCAGGGTCCCCAGTCCAGCACTCTACCCACCACACCACTCTGGCTGCCCTTTGATCATGGTCTCTGTGCTTTGCATATTGCAGTTTCTGTCTGATACTTTTTTCCTCTCTGAAACACACACCAGTCTGAGCAGTTTCTGTGCTCCGACAGCAGTATTTCTCCTGACTGCTGAGCCAGAAGGCATTCCTAACCCCCACTCCAATCCCCAAGCCCAGTGGAAGCCTGTAACCTCCAAAACTCAACACAAGGAATGAGTTTTTCTTGCATGGAGACTCCTGCACTTACATTTCAAGAGTAAAATATTGCCCCTATTAAGGCTCAAACAGCTCGGCAGAGATTTGAAATCCAGGAGGGACCAGAGGTTCTGCTGTGCACAGCATTAAACCTGCCGTATCTTCCATTCTATACTCCTCTTCCCAGGATTTGTTGGCGCTTCTTTGGCTCCCAGAGCAAATGCCTGATATTTCACAAATCACTGGCACAATCTCCAGTTCTTAGCTGAAGGGCAACTCCGCTTCTTTCTCATATACAGTCCTCCTCACTTAAGGGACGTGTGTGTGTGTGTGTGTGTGTGTGTGTGTGTGAGAGAGAGAGAGAGAGAGAGATCTCCAGCCAGACATCTTTGCATGTCCTTTGTCAAGAATGCTGCTGAAAGGCATTTGCTTTGCAGATTTTGCCTCCAAATCTTTTTCTGTATCTTTGATCATTTGCTGAATATTCACAAAATAGTTGCCTTTAAGATCCAGAGATATTGTCATATATTTCACATCTGACACAATTTGATAGCTGGCACGCCAGGGTATTTGACAGGGTTTAATAACGGAAGGGGCAATCTGATGCAGGTTTAGATTGAAAAGACCTACCATTCCCAGACTCCCTTGCCCAACAGAGGCCTTTTTTGCTTTTTAGACTAAGCTTGTGTAGGATTGCATCTTACAGGGCAAGAGCTATTCATTGTTCGGCACCATTTGATACTGGGCATGCCTGAGCGTATTAATACTTGACCTCCCATGCTTGTGACATTGGGCCATATTGATCCTTGATGTGCAATAGTGTTAGAATTTGATAGCTGGAGCACAGTTTTTATTTAATGGCTTATATTACTGTTGTTGTTAGTTGTGAAGTCGTGTCTGACCCATCGCGACCCCATGGACAACATTCCTCCAGGCCTTCCTGTCCTCCACCATCCCCTGGAGTCTACTTAAGCTCACACCGACTGCCTCAGTGATTCCATCTAGCCACTTCATCCTCTGCCGTCCCCTTCTTATTTTGCCATCCATTGTTCCCAGCATTAGGGTCTTCTCCAGGGAGTCCTTCCCTCTCATTAGGTGGCCAAAGTATTTGAGTTTCATCCTCAGGATCTGGCCTTCTAAAGAGCAGTCAGGGTTGATCTCCTCTAAGACTGACCGGTTTGATCGCCTTGTGGTCCAAGGGACTCGCAGGAGTCTCCTCCAGCACCACAACTCAAAGGCCTCAATCCTTTGGCACTCAGCCTTCCTTATGGTCCAGCTTTCACAGCCATACATTGCAACTGGGAAAACCATAGTCTTGACTATACGCACTTTTGTCGGCAGGGTGATGTCTCTGCTTTTTAGTAAGCTGTCTAGATTTGCCATAGCGTTCCTCCCCAGGAGCAAGCGTCTTTTAATTTCTTGGCTGCAGTTCCCATTTGCGGTGATCTTGGAGCCCAGGAAAATAAAATCTGTCACTACCTGCATTTCTTCCCCATCTATTTGCCAGGAAGTGAGAGGACCAGATGCCATGATCTTAGTTTTCTTAATGTTGAGTTTCAAGCCAATTTTTGCGCTCTCCTCCTTCACCCGCACCAAGAGGCTCTTTAGTTCCTCTTTACTTTCTGCCATTATATATTTATTATATATTATATTATATTATATATTATTTCTATACTGCCAAATAACTGAAGCTATCTGAGTAGTGTACAACAGTTAATCAACACAATTAAATACAAGGTAAACTATCAATGACAGCAAGGAAGTCATTGCATTAGATTCACAGTTTAAAACCAATTTGTAACAGTTGGTTACAACTGACATGTCTATAGTGCTACGCTTGCTAGATAGTAACTGGCAATATACTCACCACTCCCATATGCTATTTGGGGCAGGTAAATGTGTTGATCAAGAGATCAGTCTTAACCCAGTACCAGAAAGATAGTTGAGTTGATAACTGGTGGACACTCATGGGAAGATCATTCCATAATCAGAGAAGGCCTTCCTCTTTGTTGCCATCAATCAAACCTCCCTTTTTCAGAGGTTTTCAGAGGAAGGCTTCAGGTGTTACATATAGTATCCAGGTAGGTTGTGGCTGGCATTTATTTATTTATTTATTTAGAATATTTATATGCCGTCTTTTCACAAAAGCATCAGGATGGCTTACATAAATAAATAAGAATAATAATATAAATCATAATACAAATAAATTCCAGATCCACCCTGGCTGCAGATTAAAACATATATAGCCAATAATAAAAGTTATTAAAATATTGTTGGAATAAAAAGGTCTTAGCCTGGCACTGAAAAACAAATGACGACGGTGCTGGGCAGACCTCTCTGGGGAGTGCATTCCATAGGCGGGGCACCACCGCAGAGAAGGCCCTCCTGCAGGCATTCCATCAGGTATTATGGTCCCATGCCATGCAGGGTTTTATAGGTTAAGACCAGCACCTTTAATACAGGTTGGAAGCATAAAGGCAGCCAATGCAAGTGAGACAGACTTTGTATTACATATTTGGAACTTCTGGTCCCAGTTATTAGTCTGGTTGCTTCGTTTGGCCCAAGCCTCAACTTCCAAACTGTCTTCAAGGGCAACCCCATGTGGCGCACATTGCAGTAAACTAGTTTAGAGATTGCCAGATTATAGATAAATGAAGCTAGGCTATCCCTGTCCAGATTGAGGTATAGCTGAGCCACCAGCCAAAGCTAGTAGAAGACACTCCATGCTACTGAGGATACTGGAGTCTCAAGAAACAAAGCTAGATAAAGGAGTATCCTCCAGCTATGAGTCCTTCAAGGAGGTGCAACCACATCCAGAACAGGCTGAACAGCTTCCATCTGCTCAGAGGAACCACCCTCCAACAGCACCTCAGTCTTGTCTGCACTGAGCTTTGGTTTGACAGCCCTCACCCAGTCCATGGCTACAGCCAGGTACCTGTTGAACATCTTCACAGCCTCAACTGCTGAAGCAGAGCTGCGTGTCATCAGCAGGCCCCATTCCCTGGTTTTATGTAGATGCTGAATAGCTTGGGACAAGACCAGTGTGTGAGGAACCACGTACTGAGCCAAAGATTATTCCCCAAGAAACAACCTCTGGAGATGGTCCTCCAAGTAGGAGCAGAACCACTGCAATGCAGAATCGCTCACTTCAGAGTCAGACTGCTGACTCAGAAGGACATGATGGCTGTCGATCTCAAAAACTGCGGGAAGACCCGGGACTATCACTGCTGCTAAATATGCCTCACTGTAAGCGCTTCCCAAGGCTCAGTTGTGCATCTTTCTCCATCTGCACCCAAACTATCTGCTGTATTGCTTCACTGCCTTGAGTCTTGGGGTATATCAGAGAGCCGTAACAGTCCTGCTATGGAAAGACAGTCCTGCTATGGAATAATCATGACATATGGGGTAATCATGTCCACCACTCTGGTCATCTGGTCATCTCTGTATTCCAGAGATCAACCAAGGATTCGATAGAACCACCAGCCACATTAGCTGGAATATCTGAAGGGACCTCTGGAAAACATCTAGGTTCATTAGCCTTCGGGGTGGACCATTTTGATTGGTTCCCCATCCTGGCCAAGGGGACAAGTCCCCATTAATATTAATGTCAACAGGCAGTGATCTGACAATGTGAAAGGCCATATGTGAGGTATGCCACAAAATGATGCCAACAAGATCCCCACCCCCACCCCATCCCGGATGACAATTATTTGTTTCTGCTTTGGTGAAACAAATACTTCTGTGAGCAACCACTGTGTCTTTTGTGTCTTTTTCAGACGATTCTGCTTCCAGCGGGTCAGGAGCCTCCAGGGATTCAGGACTTTCATTCCCAAAAGTAGCCTTTTAGCTCAGAACATGTTTGAAGGTTACACCAAGTGAGCGTTTGAACCAGTTCCTGTCAAATATGAAAGGAATTCTGAACTGTCAGGTAACAAGAAAACAGCAGTACAGATACATAACAGGTCAAAAGGGTGCATCTCAAAGCAAAATAAGACTGAGGACAAGCAGATAGAAAATTCAGCTCCACACCTCCCTAACAGCCCAAGGAATCCCTGAATTGGTGTTAAATGAGGATAAAGCTAGCTATTCCAATGAATGAGTGGCTGCTGAGAAGGGAAGGGAAGGGAAGGGAAGGGAAGGGAAGGGAAGGGAAGGGAAGGGAAGGGAAGGGGGAAGGGAAGGGAAGGGAAGGGAAGGGAAGCCATACAACTACTTTTACACTCCTGCTGTGTAAAGTCTTGTACTACATATTCCATATTTTGATGTCACAACATTCTGCATTTCTCTTTCCTCAATTCATTGGCTGTTGATGGCACTGAGGAAACACAGGGCAGAGAAATCTAGAATGTCTTATCCTGCCAAATGCCAGGATGACCTGTGAGGTGCACGAGACATTGCTGAGGGGCAAATGGGCATTCGACACAGAACTGCCATGTTCAGCAGCAGCCATGCACTTAGCATCAGCTTCTGCCCCTGGGACCTCGGCACATGACCCAGCAGCTCAACTCACGTTCGGCCAGAGCCTTCCTCAACTTGAAAGCTGCCCATTGTACTTTTCATCTAATCTGAAGTGCTGATCATGACCTTTACCTCTCATAACAATGTCTTTCCCTAGATATACCTCCCCAGAACTCTTCTTTCTGCAGGGCAAATCCTGCTGAGCATGTATCCCTTTATGGAGGAACAAAATGCAAGGGGGGTGGGAGATCAAAGGTTCACCATCATGGTCCCATTCCACTGACAAAGTTCAACAGCACTCTTCACTGTTGGTCTGTGGTCTTCTTTTCTGAGGGAGGAGGCCACCAAGAGAAAGCCAGTCTCATTCAGAAAGCTTCTGCTCTGAGCTGACTCATTCCATAGATATATTTATAATGCTGTGTGGTTGTTAACCATAAGAGTTAAAGTGGAAACTGTAGCTGGTCACAGATCAGAAACAGGCAGAACGTCAGGCTTGTGGGATCTACTTAATTTTCCTTCCTAGAATCCTGAAGTCCATCAACCAGTAAAAAATGGGAAATTGTGACTCAGACAGAAATATGCTAAGATTTTGTTGCATTCCTCTTTTTATTTTGAATTCTACCCAAAACAACATCCAATGTGCAACACATTAAGAAATGAATGCAAAAAAGGAAAAGGAAAGGAAAACTAGAAGAAACCCTGAAGTTCACAAATATTGATGCATAAATGTCCAAATAACAGCATAAATCCACAAGTATCAAATATATGAGTACATACACTTTAAAAAATGCAGACCAATATACATGTCCATTCAAGAGTGGTGTCTGTACGTCATCCACTCTAATATCGGAAGCATCATTAAGTCTTCAATCTATTGTGCTATAAGAAATGAGCTTTTGTCTTTCCAGGATTGCAGTCTCAGACTTTTAGCTGTCAAAAGGGCACATAAAATCTATTTATGTTGACCAGGTTTTAACTTTCAAAAAACAGGAAAATAATTTAAAATCATGAAAGCATCAGAAAATAGGAAGACGTGCTTGGGGGAATGTTGCAAAGATCTGTAATGTTTAAAACAGAAATATTTTTGTTAGGCATTTTCCCCGATTATCTTGATAAACAAACTATATATTTGACTTTGCATGTAATAACAGCGGCAAGGATTGCATATGCTCAATGTTGGAGAAATGAAGAGCTACCCACTGAAGATTTGATCTTGAATAAGATATTGGACTGTGCTGAAATAAATAGACTGACTTTATCTCTTAAGGAAAAAGAAGGTACAGTTTACTACCAAATATGGGACTTTTTCTATCAATGGCTACAGAAATGGAACTCTAATATGAGTTAAAATATATAGCATTTTGTAGAGAGAAATAAGACTTTGTACACAGTATGTCTGAAGTCTTTAGAATAATTATTTGTTTAGTGAGTAGAAAATAATAATAATAAAACTTTTGAACTCAAAAAAAAGGAAAATAGGAAGACATATAATGTAAAGTTTATGTGTATTGCAACTTCTACCAAGAGGAGTGAGTACTGGACAGCACCATGAGAACCAGCCACAGTACACAAGGACTACATGACTTTGGAGCACTGTGGGCAGCTCCAAAAACCACCCATGTGCCTGCCTGGCAAAGAGAGAGGAAGGGGCTGCTTGTGATTTGAGGAACATGGACTGGGATGGCCCAGAGCCCCATTGGACTGGGAGCTGCCATATGGGTAGTTGTAGGGCATTTTATGGATTTTGCATGGTTATATAAGGTGAACACATCTGTGGAGAAAATTTTTTGGAACTCCCAGGTATGGAAGCAGTGACTCACCCAAGGCTTGCTTGCTGTTCATTTTTACTGCTGTTTTTATCAAAAGGAACAAAATATCCTGGTTATCCTCTATCATGTCACAGGAAAGGCCTGCTCTAGCCAGCATAGAGGAATGGACAGTGTAAGAGACGTAGGCAAATGTCCCACCGCCCCCGGGGCCCCATATATTTGGGATCAGCTCTTTTTCAAGAGGCAACAAAGATGTTCACTGTTTCCCTTTATAGTAACCTTTGCTGACTAATCAGTGCCACAACTCTAAGGCTGGTTGCCGAAGAGAAATAATTGCTTTTCTTTCACAGATGCAATATGGAAATCAGATGCCTGGATGACAAGCCTGACTTTGAAAGACTGGCAAGAAATACCAGATCAAAGAGCAGTGGGTGGCAGAGCAAGGGGTTCTTAAAATGGAAGGAAGGAAGGAAGGAAGGAAGGAAGGAAGGAAGGAAGGAAGGAAGTCAAGGCAATGGTTTCCCCAGTTGCAATGTGGAACCCAAGACAGCTAGAGTCAGATGACCTTGAAGTTCTACTTCAAATCATCCAGATGATTGTGACCAGCCCTTATTTTATTTATTTATTTATTTAGGAAGCTTCTATGCTGCCCCATTTGCTGAAGCCGAATCTACTGCTGTCCTGTAGCACAAATTCAGTTCATCACTGGGCTTCACCATCGCCTTGTGTGAATGAAGGTCACTCTAGAACACAGCCAATTTTTGTGGAAAGCAACAAATCTTGCCACAGTGGCACAGACTGTGACCAAAGAAGCAGTGTGACCTGGGACTAGGTGAAGAGGCTAGTATGGGACAGGATAATGCAGGAAATAGTGAGGAACCATCATCCTCTGCATGAAGCTGTCTCTACTTGCATTATCTACTCCACTTGCATTATCAGAGGCTTATTTGCCCCTCTTCCTTAAGGGCATTTAGGCACATTAAAAACAAGCAAAGAAGAAATAAACATTTGATCTGTGCTAAAACTCTAAAAAGCAGAGACATCACCCTGCCAACAAAAGTGCATATAGTCAAGGCTATGGTTTTCCCAGTTGCAATGTATGGCTGTGAAAGCTGGACCATAAGGAAGACTGAGTGCAAAAGGATTGAGGCCTTTGAGTTGTGGTGCTGGAGGAGACTCCTGCAAGTCCCTTGGACTGCAAGGAGATCAAACCAGTCCATCTTAGAGGAGATCAACCCTGACTGCTCTTTAGAAGACCAGAGACTGAAGATGAAACTCAAGTACTTTGGCCACCTAATGAGAAGGAAGGACTCCCTGGAGAAGAGTCTAATGCTGGGAACAATAGTTGGCAAAAGAAGAAGGGGATAGCAGAGGATGAGGTGGCTGGATGGAGTCATTGAGGCAGTCGGTGTGAGCTTCAGTGGACTCCAGGGGATGGTGGAGGACAGGAAGGCCTGGAGGAATGGGGTCCATGGGGTTGCGATGGGTCAGACATGACTTCGCGACTAACAACAACAAAAAACTCTTGGTGGTGCAATTAGGTGGACCTGTTTTGTACTCTTAGCCCTTCCATGCATTCAAACGAATTCCAGAGTCCAACTGCATGAGCTCCTTCTTCAGCATGGGGGGGAGGGGTCTGAATCCCACTCTAGAGAAGCTCTTGGAGGGGCACACTCCATTAGTAGAGGTGGCTGGAGGTCAAGCGGCAGGGCATCAGGCGCCCACACCCACAACTGGGCTCGGAGTTACGCTCTCAGAGTTCCAAGGAAGTGCCAATTCTTCAATCCAAGTCTGTTAGTATAACTGATTCATGTGCGTGGCATGAAATGAAACACATTTGGCATTCATCATACCTCCCCTTTGGTGGCACCTACGTGAGATTTCTTGATGAGTTACTTTATTTTACTTCCCGATTGTTTTTTGTCTTGGAAGAAGACGGCAATTGTTTCTACTGAACAATATTGTGTGTGTGTTTGTTGGGGAGAAGGGGCTGTGAATAGCAACTCCAGGGGCGGGATGGGGGAAGAAACAACAAAACATTATGTTCCCAAGACTCTCTGGGAAAGACGTCACAAGCGAGTGAGTCAGCAAGACAGATGATGTGCGGCATGTCAGGAGTCAAGGAAGAAATGCAATGCTTTTCTGACGAAGCATATTCAGAATGGCAGGCCTCTCACTTTGCTGTGAGAATGAAACCTATTGCCAGAATTTTGCTTCAGGAATCGTTGCAAGGATACACTGCATCGCATGTGCATCTCTACCCCTGGAGAAGGTGCTGGTGCATTTAAGATTTAACCCACTGAGTAGCTTGCTGGATCCCAGGGTCAAGCCAGGAATGTCCTATTGATACCCTTCCATTGTGTTGGGCTACTTCAGCCATCATCCCCACAGCCAGCGTGGATTTGGTGTCTGTAATCACCATAGTGCTAAAACCCTGAAACCTAGACACTTGAAAGTTGGCATGCCTATGAACGTGACCCTAGGTGATGAGCAGCTTACTGCATTCTGTTTTTAAACTGCATTAACTGTAATTACTTTTAAAGGCAATGTCTATATTGATGAAGCCTGCAGTAACATCTTCAGTCACTAGAGGCAGGCTTCCCTAACCAATACAGAGGTTTGTGGCCAATACAGTTTGAAGCCAGGGAAGGTTGGTAGATTGAATTACACAGTCTCTCTCCACACCAGAGCAGCCTCTCCTCATAGGAATTGCATGGACTGTCCCTTTTCTTATGGTGGTGGGTGGGCTTGAGAATGTATTTCAAGGCCTGGCTCAAGCAATGCTTAGGGCATGGCTTCATTCGGATGGGGCAGCCAAGTCTCACAGTTCTGCAAGTTTGCTTGAAGGCTTGGCTGGAGGGCTTTCCCAACCCATACAAGGTTGGCTCCCTTCACTAGCACAGAATAAAACCGACTCAAGTTTTATGTGCACATTCATGAATCCATGGAATGTCTTCCAAATTGTATCCATTCAGTCACTAGAACTGCAAAGGAGCTTCACCTGGATGCCCATCACTGGGGAGATGGAGCATGGTTTCGGCAATGGACTGGCCTGGGGTAGATTACCCTACAGGGCCCCCTGTGGGCGTTCTCTCCATGTGTGCAAGAAGCCAGATGTACCCTTTTGGAGCACTACTGCTAAAGAAATAATTTGAAAATGTTTTAGAAGGAATCTTCTGCTATTACCAGGTTGCAAGTCAGCAGAACGCTTAATTCTGTTCACCTTGGGTCTATATTGCATCATCAGCACCAAATCGCTACTACATTTCTGAGTCCTTTTTGAGGTGCTGAGTTCATCTTGACTGTATGGGAGCAACTTCGTCAAAAGACAGCATTTGCCATATAAGACCTTCCACCAGGCTCTGCTCATACCTTAACACCCATCCCTTCTCATTTGCCAAACTGTAAAGGCTGCTGGTGAGCAAGTATATGAGAGAGGGCCTTCTCCACAGTGGCCCCACATTTTTTAAATGAGTTACCATGGCAGGACACTCTGTCAGTTCCCATTTTTGCAGGCTTTTAGGAAGGTTTCAAAGACCTTGTTTTTTCTCTGACTTCTCCCTGATGCTATTTTATTGGACTGTTTTGGTTCATAGCTGCAACTATGCTATATAAATTTTAGTAGTATGCAAACCAGATGTTTTATTGCTGGTATTTGTTGTTTTTATGGACTTTTGGTGTTTTCTCATTATATGAGGTTTACTATATAGGATTTTATGGTTGGAAGCTGCTTTGGGAGGGCTTTTGCCCTGAAAGGCATCCTAGAAATATTTTAAATAAATAACTGGGACCTGGGATTTTTGATCCTCTCCAAGTGTGAAATTAGCAGATGTGATTCTATTCATTTAGGTCTTAATTGGAACCATGGAATTCTCTTCCTCCGCAGGAGTTAAATTAGAACAGCAACAAGGAAAATTGTGTTATCATTCCCAATAATTGTTTTTCTTAGTTATTTTTATTGTTTAATTGGGTTGTTTGTTATTATAAGCAATTTTGACTTTCTTTTAAGCTTGGAAAAACAAAATGAAGATATTTCAAATACATTTATTTATATACTTAAAGACGACAGCTGTTTTGAGTGGTCGATATTCACATGGCTTGCATAAGTGACTGATGCAGAAGAAATATTCCAATAATTGTAAGTCGCTGCTTTGCATCCCCTGAGTTGTTATGGAGGAATAGGTAAACTTGGCTTCATCTACCATGTTCCAGTTTTGATTACTGCAAAGGTCTAAATATAATACTTTCACTGAATGTGATTTAGAAGCTTCAGTAGGTTCATATTGTGAATACTGGCATCTACATCATATTGCATCCTGCTTATTTAGTTAATTAGTTAGTATATTTATATTTGTCCTTTTTCCTGCAAGGAATCCAAGGCCGTGTTCCTGTATGACCTGTGGTAGTCTCCAATATGTAGGCACTTCATTTTGCATTTAAAAATCTAAAAAGCGTAGGTCCCGGATATGTCAAGGATTGTTCCCACAGGCACAAACCTGCTGGTGAACTGAGATCTAGCTTGAGGCCCTGCCTGGAATCTCCTCAACATCAGAAGTACAGCAGGTAGACCCTGAACCTATCATGACTTTCTCCCACAGGAACTGAGGTGATGGTGATATTTCAAGCTGACTTACCAAGATTTGGCCTCATAGAGAACCTGAGTTTTTTGACTAATGCTCTTTTGCTCCATTTCTGGTCTGGGAACTTGTTTGCTTGTAGGTTAACTTTGCTGTTGGATTTGTACTGTTTTATTGTGTTTCCACCATGGATTTCTGTGTGGAAAAGATTGTGTATTCTTTCCTTTAATAGGAAACCCCAAAGGTTGAAGGTGGTCATAAGTGGAATCAAAACAAGGCCACTGAGAAACAAGGAGGAGGTGCCAACATGCTCAGGTAAATTCTTAGGTATGTAAAAGTACAATCAGGGAAAGTAACCAGTTGTCCCCCTGATATTTTGGGCATAAGCCCCAGCCAGCATGACCATTAGTCGGGGGTTATGGGAGTTATAGTTCAAAATAGCTGGAGGATGGCCCTTCTAAAACTCAAAATGGAAGCACTCTCATGAGGATCCATCTAACAAGGCTCCAATCCTTCCAGGGATGGTGGGCACCTCTGGACTGCTGACATAGTAATGCCTCTATTGGGATGAATGGTCATCCATGAAAGCGTATGCCAAAATAAGTGTGTTTATCTTTAAGGCAGCACAACACTCTTTGCAGTTTTTTTGTAATAGACCAATATGGCGACCCTCTGGAATTTGGAGTATTGAGAGGATGTCAAGTGCACTGCCATGGGGAGGGGCTTGCTCATTCATAAAATGTCTGTCATGGGCAGGAGCAGGCTCAAAAGGCTCATTAGCAGAAGGCAAACTAAGGAGATAAGAGAACGGTAGCTTGTTCAAATCCAAATTATGAAACCCCTCCTTTGAACCCAAATAAAGATGGCACTGGAAGGCAACATTTTGCCTTTCAGTAAGTTGTCCTCCCAGTTCAAACATGTTTAATTTAAAACATCTTAAGAAATAAAATAGAAATAATTAGGGGATGATGGACAAGGCGGCTGGTCTCTGTGGATATATTGGCTTCCATGGACACCATGTTAGAGGACCCAGGCCTACAATACCTTGTTATAGGTCCCATTAGTACTACGTAAAGCACATGGCCAAAACATAAGGGCTGGCACCAGCACCCAGCACCTGTGGGTGTCTCCTACAGTCCAAGCATCTGGTGGGGCCTGTTTACATTGACCATCTTGTCTTCCTCTCTTCCTGCTCCCCTGGCTGTGGGTTTCTGTGACAGCAATGCCCAAGTCTAAAACACTTCCTCCCCTTTACATGTTCTTCAGTGCACCAGAACACTCCACGAAGCAACGTTTGGAGGTTTAAAAAGGTAAAGGTAAAGGTTTCCCCTTGACATTACGTCCAGTCATGCCTGACTCTAGGGGGCGGTGCTCATCTCCGTTTCCTAGCCGAGGGAGCCAGCGTTTGTCCACAGACAGTCTCCGTGGTCATGTGGCCGGCATGACTAAACACCAAAGTGCACGGAATGCTGTTACCTGCCCACCGAAGTGGTACCTTTTTATCTACTTGCATTTGCATGCTTTCAAACTGCAAGGTTATGGGACATTAAAGAACTGGCAGCTTCCCAGACACTTCTGCCAGGTAAGCTCACAGTTGGGTAGCCCTCCAGGGGCAACTTGCTGAAAGATTTGGAAGTCGGGCCAAAGTGGCTGCTTATCTACAGACAGTTTACAAGAGGGGGTGAGGTAGAAGGGAAAGAAGGAGGGAAAATGCCTTTAATATTTATGATTGGGTTACCTGACCTTCATCCGAATAAGTCCCAGTTTCCCTATCACTTGACTTCTAAGACCGTGCCTGAAGCAGGAGCGCTCACTCATCCACTGTCAAAACAATCGCTCATTATCTTCAGAAGGAGGTGGCTGCACCCCCATCATCCAGGCTTTTGTGGAGCGTTTAGGTTTGAGACTTCCATTTGGAAGAGGAAAGATCCACGGAGTGTGTGCCATTTCAACCAGCAGGAGCCAGATAAAGGCAGCCTTTGTGAGTGCAGGATCTAGTGAATATTTTCTACGCATTTGTTTCACGGGAATACAAAGATGTTCCATGCGACACTATTGAATAACCCGCCCACCTCCTGAGAACCAAATCCAGAGATTTGCCAGGATTTGCGACCCCGTAAGAAATGCCAAAAAGAAAAAATGCAGAGGGGGAGGACAAGGAGGTGGTGATCAGCTTCATCACTCCTCCTGCCCTGTACAGGATGCTTGTAAGTCTCTAATTTGGGGGTTTATGCATATCAAGGATGCAACCGTAGATTCCACCCTAAGAGTGGGGAGTTATTATATGACAAAGGAAATTATGAGAATGTAAAAGGAGTTTGGGAACTGCAGGTGGTGCAGTGGTTTAAACTGCTGTGCTACTGAGCTGGTTGATCGAAAGGTCGCTGGTTCGAATCTGCAAAATGGGGTGAGCTCCTATACTCTGTCCCAGCTCCTGCCAACCTTGCATTTCGAAAGCATGTGAATGCAAGTAGATAAAAAGGTACCACTTTGGTGGGAAGGTAACAGCATTCTGTGCACTTCAGTGTTTAGTCATGCCGGCCACATGATCATGGAGACTGTCTGGGGACAAACGCTGGCTCCCTCAGCTAGGAAACAGAGATGAGCACCGCCCCCTAGAGTCAGGCATGACTGGACTTAATGTCAAGGGGAAACCTTTACCTTTACCTTTAAAAGGATTATGAGCAAGGATGAAAGGAAAAAAGGGCACAAGTTCAGTGTGAAAGGAGAAAGGGGGAAGACATTTGCTGGAGATGAGTAAGAAAATTTGAGAGGCATGTGCACCATACAGGGAAAGTAGGAAAACCATCACAAATCACATGTTTTAGTAAGGGGCCTCTGGAGCAACAAATACTGTCTCAGATGGGGAGGATGAGGAAGGGTGCCACCAGTTAATCAATATTAACTTGAGGACAACTGAATTCTGGAGCTTCCTACTATAAGGAAACAGCTGCAGCAAGTAATTTAGCAATTTTCAAGGAGAATCAGTATAAGGTGATGCCTGCAATTTGTGTATTATTTTTACGTTGATAGCTCATATTTTTGCTTCCTGCAAGGAACCCAAGGTGGCTTACCTAGTCCTTCAACTCTCCATTTTATCCTCACAACAATGGTGTTACATCCCCACAACCCTGTGAGGTCAGTTAGGGTGGCCAAAAGTCACCCAGTGGACTCCATGGCCACATGGGGACATAATCATCTGAATTTGTCAAGCTTCCACTTTTGTTCACTCCTGGACCTCAGAGATTTTCAGCTCTCTCAAAAAGGCCATGAGAGCAGAACGTCTGAGAACCTCAACATAGAGGAATAAATGTCTTCCTAGACCATCCTAAATTTTACTGCTCAAACGAATAAAACCAAGGGATAGGGGAAAACTAGGCACAATGTTTTGTGCAGAAGGACTGTGATGGTGAGCTTCCTGCAGTTCTGGCATGAAGAACAAAATTCTTGAGCCCAGACTTCTTTAATTCTCAGCACATGTCTTTTCCAGCAGCCTGTGGTTGGTAGATCATGGGATACTTGTCAAAACACAGTAAATCCTGCAAGCCTGAAGTCTGCTTAACTGTGGTGTAAACTGGGACTTTGGTTAATAGCAGAGCTACTTAAACTGGTGTGAGGAACTAGCAAAATCAAGTCTCACCTAGTATTGTTCAGGAAAGTTTATTTAATGTTGTAGGCCATTCAGCTGAGTCTCATAGTTGCTATTATCATCTCTGATGCACTGAACCTTGTGCTTCCAATTTCTCCAACCATCTTGTTTTGTAGTCCAAAGGTCTCAGCTGTTGTCTACTCTTCACTCCTATTAGCAAGCCTGGCCCAGGTTCCTTCTTTGTGTCTGGAAAATATCAAGAGTCATTGGTGCATGACACTGCCATGGAAGGAAGAACATTCTGATGCCAGGTTGTGCCTTGGTTATCTATTCCCAATGCTCTTTTGAATATGCTGCTTATATTCCCTTTCCTTTATTAAAATATTGTTCCTTCCTTCCCATGCATTTCACTTTCTTTTCTACTCACAGTGAAGATTATATTGTGCATTAGGTGGCTGGAGAGGCACAGATCTCTGGCTTTCTTCATTTTCTGTCGAAAACGACTGACGCTAAAATAGATTTCTCCGTAATTCCAGCAGGGTGGAGGCAGAGATGTTCAGAAGCCCCTTGAGAAACTCTGCTAACATTATCAAAACCAACTTTTGCTCTTCTGCAAAAATCTCCAGAGCTGCCTTGATGCACTACTTCAGCTGAAACTTGGGGAGATTTAGGGAGGTAAAGCAATACCCAGACCTCTTGAGAAATGTTTGCTAGCCTTATAGAAACTCTCAACACAGCCTTTCACATTCCACAGATGTCATGATGGAACAAGAACCTTCAAATGTTCTTGAATTTACAGATGATGTCAAACTCAGTGGTAGCTCTGAAGTTCCTAAAAAAGGGCCACTTTGAAGGCTGACTTGGAGGAGGAAAAAGAGGGGAGAGCAAGAGGAGAACCATTGAGGACCATGGTGAAGGGATCAAAGCAACAGCAACACACAACCTGAATGGAATACATAAAGGTCTCAACACTGGGCTCCAGGGTGGTCCTAGGGTATGATTTCTTAGGGCAAAGGCTGTAGCTCAGTGTTTTGCATGCTGGTGGCCTCTGATTCAATCCTGACATCTCCAAGAAAGATCCCTTTTGAAACTCTGGAAGGATGCTGCTAGTCAGTGTTGACATTATTGGGCTTGATGGACCAAGGGCCTGAACTCAACATAAGGCTACTGTCTATGTTCCAGTTGTCTTCACTATTTGGGCTCAATCACCATTCTTTGACCCTTCCTTGAGGTCTTTGATCCCTCCATTCTTAGAGAGGCTTTGGACATTATAAGTTGTCCCTTTCTCCTTGAAATTTTTCACTGTCGTCCCCAGTCTTCTTCAGGACTTTAAATGGTGTGGGGTGGAGGGCTTGCAATTTCAAGTCATATGCAATCATATTCCCCAACATACCGATCTGCATTCGACAGCACTCAAAAGATGTTCCAAAAGATAAAAATACTCTGCCACTGGTCTCCTCCAGGTTTTACCAATGGATGTTTTAAATTTATTCTGTTTATGTTCTTCTCTTCCTCCAAGGATTGCAGAGCAGCATTCTCTTTTTTTTCCTCCCTCCATTATATCCTTACAACAACTCTTCAAGGTAGCTTAAGCCTGAAGTCCTTGATTGTGCCTCATAGAGGAACAAAGATTTGAACTCGACTCCCTCCAGTCCTATTCCTACAGGTTAGCCACTGCACCAAACACTGGCTCAGTTTCCCCAGCTTTCAAGTCCAGCACTGCTAATAACCCAAGCAACAAAAAAGTTTTCTCTTCCCTCTCCCTCCCCTTCCCTCCCCACTCCCATACACACACAAACATACTTCCTGGGTTGTACCCAAACATGAAGATGGCCACCTAGAATATGGCCATCATGTGTATAAATATCATTTCAATGGTGTTGATTTCCTAAAGAGCTGCCCTAAAATGTTGCCAGAGGTATATGATCGGAAAAGACAGCTCCAATGTATCTTCACAACACCAGCAAATGTGTGTCTGTCATATTTATTGCTACTGGTTATTTAAGGTCCTTTCACAGCTCCTTTCTGAAAATCAGGAACTGAGTTTACCAAAGTGCAGAGGCGCCAAAACACAAAGTCAAGCACCCTTCAAGCTTATCTCCTTGTACTTGGATCAATATCATTCTTTTTCAAGAGCTTTGTAGTTCAGGTGATAAGACACAACAGCTGGTACTTATATTTCAAAGGCGCATAGAGAAGTAGTTCAAGTAACTTTTGACACAATTGGATCCGTCTGGATGTTAAATCTACCCTATTTCCTGCTGACCTGATAACTGAGCTGATAAATTCATTATTTGCTCCTCAATGATGACTAAAGCATCTGTTGGTGTTTGGGGATCTTGTGAAGCTGTCTTTGACTCAGCTTGCTCTGCAGTGACTGAGGCAACTTTGAACATTTCTGCATCTTTCCAAGACACCTGCACCCCCGTCAGCCCAAAACCATCCCACAAGCCATGTAGTGAGGAGTGCCTGGAGGTATAATCACTTTCTTTTTGCTGCCCAAGACAGGCTGCAAAACATGCTTTACTGAATCTTTGCATGGTGCTTCCCCTCTTGGATGCAGACCTTAACCTGGTGGAAAGGTTTGAACGTATCAGAGAAGCCAAAAGCAATGTTGCCAGCAGGCCGGAATCTCTCACTAGAGTGGTATCTTAGCATGGTCAGCCAGGGCAGAATGGTCAAGGCTGAGACACCAGACTAAGATACACGCACCCTCCTAAGGAGCACTGGTCACATCAGCAGAAGAGAATGGATCTCTCAAATGGCGGTGTGGGTGGAGAAACTCCCAAAGAGCAGCGTCTGGGCAGCAGTGGTATTAGAAGGCTTGGGGATCATGAACTTTGTGAGCCTAAACTTCCCAGTTCTTTTCACTGAATGGCTTTCATTATTTGTTCCTCATTTATTATTTTATTTTGATGTTTAGGTCTCACTCCATTCCCATAGGCTGTGGGAAGTTTACAAGGGATTAAAACCAAGACAAGTTAAAATGTCAACTAAAATCAAGCTCAGTAAATAATACTAGTCTGGGAAGTCCTGTCAGAAGATAAGTGCATTTAGCTCCCTCTTAAAGGTAGCAATCTGGGGTGGCTCATGCATCCCAACCCCATTCCACAATTTAGAGGCAACCACTGAGAAACTCCTCTGTGTAGTTGACGGGGTTGGGATGCATCAGTTTCATCCTAGAGAGGCAAGTTTCAGAAGATTATTCCCAGAGCACCTTAGTGGGTGAGGTGGAATATATGGGCAAAGGTGCTCCTGAAGGTATTTTGGACCCAAGCCATGGAGGGCTTTCAAAGATACATACCAATACCTTGCATTGTATCTGGAAATGTACTGGCAGCCAGTGCAGATGCTTTAATATCAGTGATACATGGTGTCTCCATGATGGCCCAAAGATTAGCCTGGCTGCCACATTTTGTACTAGCTGCAGTTTCTGAGTAGGCACAAGAGCAGCCCTGGGTAGAAATGCGGCCCAGTGGTTCCCAGTGCGTGTGCTTCTGATTTCAGGTCACTCTGAGAACAGCAGTGGCATCCAGTGCATGTACATCAGTGTGCTATCAGCACCCCAAGGCCATGGGGTCCCACGCTGTTCTGATTGCCAAGAGAAATTTCTCAGGGAGCAGCACAAGTTTTGCAAGCTCAACAATGTGAGTCCAGTTCAGCATACCTTTCAAGGCATTGGGCCTGTTGATTTTGGGGGTCTGTCCAGAAGCAAAGTCAGTCAAAGCCAAGCTTGGATTCCAGTAAGAGGAAGAATGGAATGGAATGTGCTCCCCAGAGAGGGGAATGCGCTTATGGGCTCGCCTGGCGCCGTCGTTATTTGTTTTTCGGCGCCAGGCAAAGACCTTTTTATTTAAAAGTTATTTTAATTGTTAATTTATATTTATTATATTTATTGTATTTATAGTATTTTTAACTTTTATCTCGAGATGGGTCAGTTTTTAAGTAAGTTTTTAATTATAGAAATTGTTCGATTTTGTTTATTTATTGTTGTTGAGCCGCCCCGAGGCTTGTCTGCAAGGGGGAGGCATATAAATTTGTAAATAAATAAATAAATAAATAAGAATGAACGCTGCATTGCCCATGAGTTGCATGTGGCCTGATCTTTTGTGCCTCCCCTTGAACTGGAAAACAAACTAAGAATGGCTTTTCTGAGGCCTCGTGGTGGCTTGCAGCCAGATTTCAGTGGCGAACAGCCATTGATTTTGTGAGAGTGCTGCTGCCACCAGCAGTGGCAGCTGGGTATGGTCTACAAGAGCAGCTCCATGGGTAGAAAGTGGTTGCAGGCCTGCTGATGCTGCCTTAACCTGAGTTAGAGAAACCAAGGAATGGGTAGCACCATGGAGAGCTCCGAGTGAGCTTGGTCTGAGCCTTAAAGAGGACTTGGACTTCTTCGGGGCTGCTAGCTCCTCCCTCACCATGCAAGAGGTCTTCTCCATTAAAGTCGTTGTGCCTGCTTTTAAAGCATGTGACTGTATCAGCATGGAGACAACTGGGGTCTACCAGTGGCTTCAGAAATGGATTCCTTGGAATCTGAGCATGGCAATGAAACCTCCGGTGGTGGAAACTTGATGGGTGCTTCTGTAGTCACTTTCCTCTGGGTCTACGAGGTCTACATCAGAAGCGTCTTCTCCTGAGGAGGGGTAATGAGAACCCCGAGACATGACATCCTGGTAGTGTTGGCCCCAATTAGAAATGAAGCATTGGAGAACTGCAGCCAATCAGAACGATCAGCTTTGTGCATGGGTAACCAAGCAACTTGTTCAGTGCTCAAAGAGCACCACTCTTGGAGTTACAACAGGAGGGGCCAAGCAAGCTCTCTCCCACTTTTCAAAGAATCCACAAGGGTTCCGAGACTGTGGCTTCCTTAACTGGGGCCTCATCCTGAGTTGTGGTCTTGGAGGGGCTGCTGGCATCTTCTGACCTTCTTTGACCACTGCAGACACTAGGGCCAGCCATAGGCTTCCCCTTCTGTGATCTCATCTAGTTCTCAGCTGGTTCTACCCCAAGAGTGGTGGGACATGACACAGCCCAGGACAGCATAGCCAGTGGTAATGCAGGAGGATGGAATTCCAGCCCAACCATGCTGATTTCTTACATTTGTATTTGGATCACACCTTTTCCTCCAAGTTGCCCAACACAGCATAGACAAGCCTCCTGTTTCCCATTTTTCCTCACAACAACCTTGTGAAGTAGGTTCGGCTAGAATTTAGTGACTGGCCCAAACATACCCAGTGAGTTTCATGGCCAAGTAGGACTGGACCCTAAATCTCCCAAGTACTAGGCCAACACCATTACACACTATCACATTACCGGTTTCCTGTAGGGACACACTCGCCCCTTCCCTGAAGCAAGTAAGGGCTACAGCACAAGTCCAGCTTGAGATGCGTGCTTATTTCAAAATAAAACAGCTACCTCTGCAAGTAGCCTGCTCACTTTTGCAGCAGTTTTGTTGAATGTAAGCCCAAGCAGAACTTGCGTCATGAGCCCAGCCCTTTCCCCAGCTGTATCTCCAGCCGGGCTGTCACGTGACTTCTGAAAAAGAATCAGCTGACTCACTGTGCTTGGCTTTAATGGCCGGTTGCCCTACTGTGAGCTCATGCTGAATCACTGCAGAACTGAAGACTCTGGTGAGCTCAAATACCAAAACGCTGTAGGTCATTTGCGACTGCTGCCCAGCCAACGCCAGTGCACATTCCTGATTGTCGGCCACCAAAAGCAGAGCCCTCCCCAGCAGCTTTGGGCCGCTAGGATGTATTCTCATGTTAGTCATATCCTTCCAATCAAAGGCAGCCCTTTGCATTTCCAGGAGGAAATTAGAGGGTACGAGTGGCTAATTGCCTCTGAAAGGCTGCCAGCTCAGGAAGGGTTAATCCTCTGCCATTGCTGTCTACCTAACACTTGTGAGGATGTTTTGCATGCAGCAGACAAAAGCATGAAGTGAGCAGATGGAAGAGGAAGCAGCCAGGCAGCCAAGCCAGCAATAAAACGGGCTGAGCAGCTGTCGATAGCATCATCAGTGAGTCAATGGCCCTAAGGACATGACCCCGCAAAGAGAATGGCCATATTCTGAGGCAGACCGTGGGTCCCTCCAGCCCAGTATTGTTTTCCCTGAGTGGCGGTGGCTTGTCAAGGTCTCGTGCTCACTCTCCGAGCCATGCATCCCGGCATCCTTTCACCGACGGATGATACCCTTTAACTTGAGGTGGCTTGGATGGGACTGCGGATTTCCTGTGGGCAAAGGATGCACTTTGTCCTCCCAGCATGAAAACTGTCTGAAGGCATGAAGTGACTTTACACTAACTCTTTTCAGATGTTGTGTGCACACCGAAAGAATGCACATGGGCAGCGGCAAGAGGAGGGGACCAGGGATTCAGCTCCTCCAAACTGCATGCATTCATTAGAACTCAGCTGAGCAGGCATTGGACCTGTGAGGTCCTCCCTCCCTCCCTCCCTCCCTCCCTCCCTGTGTGTGTGTGTGTGTGTGTGTGAGCAGCCACATGCCTCCCAACTGAAGCTAGATGGATACCAGTGGCTCTAGTTACACAGACAGAGGTGAAGAGTCGAGACACAGGATGCTTCTCAGCACAGGAATTTGTGATCACTACCAGCACTAAGCGTGCAAGTCCTTCCATGCCAAAAACCCACTCCTGGTTTCCCCCAATAAGGTATTGTCATCCATTTGAGTTAAGGCACAATCATATGCGAGATTAGAAAGAAAAAAGGCTCACAGGTCCAAGCATGCCCTTAGTGTAGGGGGATTTTTTGGGAGAGAGAGCACTTATTAATTGCTGCTCTAGTTAGAAAATTGGAAGCCAGAAGGGTCCCACAAATGACCCGGAGATCTGTCTGTCAATTCCCATCAATCTTTTATTGACCTGTGCATCAGAAGACCTCAACGGAGCATTCACGTGTGGAAGGTTTATTTATTTATTTATTTAAAACACTTTTATGCCGCCCCCATCGCAACAAAGCCTCGGGGCAGCTCACAACAAAAACGAAATACATAAATATAATTGTTCTGTCTAGACAATCTGAAGCCTCCCCTTGGCGGAGTTGGGGGGGGGGTTGGGGTCAGTTGTGTGGAACAGGGGTGCCAGCACCTTCTCCTCTCCTACCTGGATCCTACAGTCATCTATGGAGCACCTTCTCCAGGAGCCACCTTTAAAAGAAGCAAAGAAGTTGGCCCAAGGGGACGGGCCTTCTCAGCTGTGCCGCCCATTATGGAATCAGCTCCCTGGGGAAATGCAACTGGTGCCAACTCTGTGCATGTTCTGGTACCAGGTTAAAACCTTTTCATTCTCTCTCCATTTTAATTGTTGATATGATGATCTGGTTGTATATTGGCTTTTGTTATACTGAACTGGTACATGTGGATTGTTAGATATTGTCATTTATCACTGGTTCTTATTTCGGTCCTGTTGTTATTGTTTATGTTGACTGAATTTTATGGGCCACATTGATGTTTTATGATCGGTGTACTTGTTTCTAAACTGATTGCTGATATTGCCATCTTAAATTGATTGTGGGTATTATATACTGTTTTAGTAGGGTTTTATTGTATAACTGTTCTGAGAACTCTGTGCTAATGAATGGGATATAAGGCCAAATAAACAAATAAATGTATGAATTAATAACATTGGGTCAGCAACCATTCTGTCAAGGCCCCAGTGCCCAAGCAAAAGATACTCCTGCGGTTGCCTTCATTGCAGTACTGAAATCTTGAGTAGCTGGAGTGACAGAGGAATAAGTGACACACTGCTGAATTGTAGCAGGAAACCCCTGGAAAGGGACTAATGAAATTTGTTTTTCAGGCTACATTATATAGTTGTATGACTCTTTTATCCATTATGTGGTGTTAGTTCATTTGTTCTGTATTGTATCATATTTCCAAATTTCAAAAGTTTGCATTGTATTTCATATCTTAAGAGGTTATTTATTTATTTATTAGGATATTTCTAATTTGTCCAAAACAAAATGTCTCTGGGCAGCTTAAATATCTAGTAAATACAAGAACAAGATAAAACAATAACAAGATAAAATGTGACTGAGGATAAATAAAATCTGAATTAAAATTTTTAAACTTTAAAGTATTGAGCGAATTAAAAGGTTTTATTGAGTCTGAACAGCAAAGCAGAAAACCTACAGTTTTTATTTCATGTCTCTGTTTAAGAAAAAAAGATGTAACTTTGCAAGGAATGTGAGCTAGATGAATCCCTCCCTTCCAATGCCTATTCTCAAGAGATAAACCACCAGACATGGCGGGCTAGAGGATCGCAGTGCCTGTTTCTTTGAGCTCAGTGCTTTGCCCTGCTTCCCACGGCATGATGATCTTAGGACCCTGACAATTGAGCCTCAATTTGAAGAGCATTCCCGTGGCCCCTTCCCCATCTTCCCTCTTCCAGATGTCACACCAAAGGCAGCCATTAAATACAGATTACCATTGGAGCCGTTTATTTTCTCCAAACATGTCAGCGCCAATAAAACGAGCAAGAATACAGTGCAGAGGATGTTGTGAAGGATAAATAAGGGGCAAAACCTCTTTGAATAAGGGCTGATGCCTACAAAGGCCCATTAAGATTTTGCTGACTCCGATATATTGCTTTCTATTTGCATTCCTGTGCTGTCCCCTCCATTAGAGAAAAAATCTGCAGGCAATGCATATTAATGAGGCTGCACATTTGCATATTATGGATCCATAATACCAAGACTGTAGTGTGTACCTTTGTGAAGGAGTGCTGAAGGTGCAGCAATAAATGTTCTCCATATCTCACACTTTAAGGCCCTTCCTTTAAAACTGAGGGGAAGAAATCTAAGCCTCGGGGAAAGGATACCATGTTAAGGAACAGACTAATGATCCCCTCCCCCCAAATCCTTTGATAAAACACAATGAAATGCTACATTTGCATTGGTAAAAAGCCACATTTTTGGAAGGCTTCCAATTAAAAAAGAATGAAAGAAAATGAGAAGGAATTCCACTGAGTAAGCTGGAATTTTAGTAAGACATATTCTTATATCACCACAAATGTGCACGGTGCTTTATAGGGAAACATATACAGAACAGACGGACTCCTGCCTGGAGGAGCTTACAATATTGATTTGAAACATGAAGGAAAGGGAAAGAAAAGAATAGTGTGCAGATAATGTGGATTGGGAAAACCAAGGTGACAAGAACAAAGGCCAACAAACACTGCTGTAAATATTAACAAAATAATAAGAATACTGATGCAAGCGGTGAGCTCTGAGTGTTCCCTGCATGCAGTTGGTGAACGTTCTGCATCTCTAATCTGTTGGGACACGAAGTAGATAACCAAGAGGACCTCTGCCGCAGACCTCGAGATCCACCATGAGTCAGAATGGACAGCACTGGGCCTAAGATCAGAGACACGGGGCTAGAGGAGAGGTTTGTTGCTACCCTGGACTGAGAGAAAGACAAGCAAGTGGGTCCTGGATCAGATCAAGCCAGAGCAAAGTTGACAAAACAGGGGCTGTCCTGCTTTGGCCACCTCATGAGAAGACAGGATTTCCTGGAGAAGAGCATCGTCCTAGGGAAAGTCAGAGGCAGAAGAAGGAATGGAAGACCAAATAAGGGATGGACTGACTCTGTGGAGGAAGCCGCAGTCCTAAATTTAGAACAGCTAAGCAGGGGTGTCTTGGATGAAAGCCCTGTCACTTTGGAGGGCTTTCATGCATCGGTTTGCCATAAGCTGGAGACTGCCTTGATGGCACATCACCACCACCAAAGGCAACTTCCTTTGTAGCCATAAGATGCACATAGTTCTCAAACTGCTCTTCCTTATTTATGCAAGTTGTCAAGGTCCAATGCACTGGAAATGAGTAATCCTATTAAGGTCTATTCAGAAATCCTACCTTAATTCAACAGGGCTTTCTTCTGGGCAAATGTGGGTAGGGCTGTGTTGCATTACAGTCAATGTAACTGTCCAGGTTTGAAGTCAAAGACCATAATCCAGAAACTGCAAGCTTAACGTTGAAAGCTACGATCTTATATGCAGGCAAGGAAGAAGTTAGGAAACCTGCTAGTACTACAGTTTGTAGCTGAAATTTGAGGAGGGATTATTGTGGCAAAAAATTGACTTTTTGCTTTTAAAGCAAGGCTTTCAGGGGATGTGCAAGTGTTTTCAGTGAAAAATCTTGCTCCATGAAGTGTCCAAGCAAAATCATGCTCCAGGAAGCATGATTTTAAACATGGTTTGATCATAAAGTAAGCACTCCCCGGGGAACTTGTTGTAAGGAAAAAACGTGGCAGCTTTTGGATGCAAACACCCTGCAAAATTTAATCAGCAAAGTTGGCTGCACAGTGTCGCAATTTCCGCAGGCAGGTGTGTGGTGTGTCCTCAGCGGGATGGGAAATGGGCCCCTTGCCTAGTCCCAGCCAACATACCCAATGTTCAGGTATGGCAGTTGTGGTCCACCACCCCTGGAACATGGGTGGTCTACATATGAAGAGGCCTCTCTCCTTGTAAGACATTTTCACAAGAGCCTTGTCTATGAAGACCAGATCTTGGGAGACTTGTCCACATGCTCTCTGGTAGAGCTCATTGACAACAGAGTCTAACACCACTAGAGTGGTGCATAACTCCAGGTTTTAGCCTGAACTGTAAAGGAGATATCCATGGTGCAGAATCGTATTTCCAAGATAGGCTCAGCACCGTTCACGACCTCTTAGAGGTTCACATTGCATTGTAGAGTGGACACACCACCCCCTTGGCATTGTGGCCAATCTCCTCCAGTGGTCCTTGTTCCTCCGAGCAGTGCACTTCCTCCAGGTTGTACCTCATTGAACAAACTTGGACATGACTGTATTGGTTCCAAAACAGCAACTACAGTATGGGGGTCTTCAGTGGTTTTCCCCCAGTGTACCCTAAATTGGTACATAAATCATGAAGGGGCTTTCAGCTTAGAACCCAGTAGTATGAAAAAGAGCAGAATAGACTCCATTTTCTCATAGTGTACAGATCTAACAAGTATATATCTATCTCAGCTATCTATCTGTCACCAACGCCCACATTTTGACAAGCAAATGGAGAGGCACAAAAATCCAGCTTGGCCCATCATAGAATGGTGTCCTTTACGTGCTGCGTGTGTGTTTTTATTTCCTTGTCCAGTTCAGCTCTATCTGAAGGTCCAAAGTTGCCATATGGAGCAGAAGTACAAGCAAACCATAATGACTCTCCTTGAAAGAAGTGTTCTGGGGCTGGAAGGGCTGGGTTGTTTGCAAAAAAGAAAAAAAAAAGCCAGAGGATGTGGGAAGCGGAAGGATATGTTAGCTCTGAGAATGTTGTCCAATGAGATAATGTTATTTCCTCCTGACAAAAGGGGCCTTTTGTGTTTTATGGGCTGGCTTCCAAATTTTAGATGCATATCTACAGATAAGCATTCAAAATTAATCTTGGGTTTAATGCGTGGGACTTGGAAGTACAAGTCCTTTACTGTCACTTGGGGCGTACCTGCAAGATTCTACTTCCATTCTTTAACTGAAATAATATTTGGATAGGAAATACTGCTGCAGGATTGAGAGCTTCTTGTCATTGTAGTGGAAAGTAAGGATAAGGGAGAATGTGTTTAGATGGCACTTTAATACCAGCCGACCTACTTGGCACTTTCCAAACAAACACATGAACTGGGACATAACTATCCTTCAGTTTTTGCTCTTCCCAAATTTTGCAAAGCAGCTCTCTTTTTAGAGAATGCATATGAAATGAATAGGTTAGAGGGAAAGGATTGTTAAAAATGCAAAATAAAAAACCCCATCGACTGCACAGGAAATGCACTTTGGCACAGTCTTTTTAAAATCGCTTCTGTGAACTGATGCAAAAATGAGATGGAATTTTTTTGTGCTTGAAAAAAGCCAAACATTATAGAATGTCAAATATCCATCCCTAGTGCGTAAAACAGAAATAGGCAGCCCAGTGTACTCCAGTTGCTGTGGACCAGGAAACCCATCATTGTCAGTTATAGAGGATTATTGGAGTTTTAATTCAAAATAACTGGTAGTCATTGGTTTGACTGCCACAGTTGAACTCCTGTTTCACCACCATCCTTCCTGGGTCACAGGTGATTATGAGGAGAAAAGAGAAGAAGTTAAGTTCACCACCCTGAACTCCATGGGTAATACAAATCATCCCAGTCTGCTCCTCAGTGGGAGAAACCACGAGCTCACCTGTTGGAGCCACAGGGTGTTCTTCACAGGTAACTCTCCACCGGCTTTAATGGAAATTCCTCAGAGTTGCACCTATGTGTTAGGGAACTTGCATCCTCATCTGTATTCACATCAGGAATCAGTTCTGCTGGAAGAGTTGCTGGAAAGGAAATACATAAATATGTTGAATAAATAAATGCATAATCTGACCATGGACTGGATTTGATTACACAGCCGTGGTCAACTTATTGTCAACACCATTTAGCATCTCTTCAGAAAATATGTGGAAAGGAGCAAGGATTTGGATCCAGCCTTCCTTCCCATATAGATAATTTGTTCTGTGATCTGACCAGGACATGTGGTACAGCTCGCTACTGTTTGTGGATGAAGTTTGTATTTGGCCCAGGATGTTGTGGAATCATCACATTTCAGATGTGGAAGGATCCTTGGAAGTCACATGGTCCAATTCCCTACTCCTATGATGGAATCTTGCAACTTATGATTCCCTGACTAAGGACTGTCCAGCCTCTGCTTCAAAACATCCGTGGAAGGAGAGCACAGCATGTCTGCTCCAGAGTTGAGCAGCTCATCCCATTTGGGAGCTTCTCCCAAGGTTTCATTGAAGTTTACTTCCCAACAATTGCCGCCAGTTGGTTCTTGTTCTGCCCTCTGGAGCAACAGGGTTCATGTGGATTCCCTCTTCTGTGGGATGGTCCTTCTGATACTTGAAGGCTGCTGTCTCCCCCTAAATCCAGAGAGTAGAACATTGGACTATGGGCCAAATCTGTTCTGCTAGTTGCTGCAGCCAAGCCCATGGCCCTTCCTTGGCTTCTTCCAACAGTTGGGACTTAGTCTTCAAGCCTCTACAGGATTCCTTCCCAGGAAAATCTCCACTGGGAAAATCCAGCTGGGCCCCAGAGGATGGGAAATGATCCTTCAGATGGGATTTGGCTTCACAGAGAGGACAGTCCTCTGTGACATAGGACACATAGCTATGCTTCTTCTGATGGCATTTTCACAGTGTAACCTTGATGGACGTATACATGAAATTGAATATCAGAGCCAACCCACCAGCTGTACTGAAAGGCCTTCTTTATGAAGTTTCTTCTTCCCTTCACCATTATCAGCACCTGGTCCAGCAGGTTGAGGTGAAGAAGAGCAGATCAGATCAGGACTATACCATCAGCCCTCTGGAAATCATTAATTTCTCCCCTCTTCCCTCACCATTCCTTTTTCCTTGTGTGTCGTCATTGGTGTCATTACATTACATGCACATTCCAGCTCTTTTTCCTCTTACAAGAAATCCAAGGAGGCTTATAAGGTTCTTACTCCCCTCCTCTGCAACCATTTTGTCCTGCAATAACCATGTAGGTTAGGCTGATAGTTATGGAAGGCGCAAAGTGACTCACTGTGTTCCACGACCAGTGAAAGCCACTGTGGTATGTTGGTTTGAGCACTGGATTGGGGACCTGGGAGATCTGGGTTCTAGTCCCTACTCAGCCATGAAGCTCACTGGATGACTTTGGGCCAGTCACTCATTCTCCAACCTACTTTGCAGTGGGGATGTGCGGGATCTGTTTTGAAGTGGGAATCCACTAGATTCCCTGGACTCCGCTCCCTGGACTGTGGCCCACTTTGTCTTGGCCCTGAGCCCAAGTTCCTGGTGGGCCTGCCCAGGAATCAAGCCCCATGGCTGCACAAGCAGTGCCCCCTCTTCCACAGCATGTGCCTCTTCCATGTCTTGGAAGAAGGTTGTTCATGCAGGGCTTACCAGGAAGGGAGCCCCACATGATGATGCAAAAGAAAGTTGCTGGTTGTGCAACTCATGCTTTTCCATGAGCATTTATGGACTTCTTCTCAGCTTGGCTCTCCTAAGATGAGACCAAGCACAGGAGGAAGTTTACAAATGCTAGAAGGATTCATTCAGCTGAGTGTCATCCCAATCCTACCCCACTGGGTTATTGTGGTGAGGATAAACTGGAGTGCAGGAAGACTGTGTAATCCAGCTTGTGCACCTCACAAGAAGAAAAAAAAGTGAGATATAAATGCAAGGTAATAATCATAATGGCTCAATGGGGACTAGAACCCAGATCTCCTAGTTCCCCAGTCCAACTGGTGTGCAAGTCTCTAACTCTGCACTCCAGTGGTATATCTTTTAGGTTGCACACCTGCAACAGGGACTGTTGTGTTATATAGAAGCAGCTCTGGGAACCATTTTGGCCGAAGAGCAGCATAAATGAAGAGCAGTTCTTCAGATAAATAAACAGAAGCTATGTCTGTGCACAGAAGTACATTTGTAGTCTCCATCTGGCATCTGATTGAATACGGGGATACGTGGATAACACTTTCTGGCTTCAGACAGGTGCCGCAGACTCAAATCTGTCCATTTCACAAGTACTTAGGGTTAAAATTGTATTGGTTCTGCAGTTGTTGCTGTCTTTGTTTCTGTCTGTGGCTCTTAGATCTATTTTGTTTGGCAGTGTGGAATTTTGCTTTTGTTCCATAGGTCCACTTCTCACTCTGATACATTACTATTATGTTCTATTGTTCCTGCTACTTTGGAGGTGAGAATATTTTTGCTTGCATTTTGCTTCTATTTGTAGCATATTTCTGTTGGCTACAAATTTCTATTCTATTTGTAGCATATTTTGCTTCTATTCGTAGCATATTTGTATTTGCTTCTATTTGTAGCAACCTGCATTGCAAGTTGCCATGTGACCAGAAAGGTGGGAAAACATTTTCCAAACATGGAAAATAAAATGAACTGCACTTGGATTGTGGAGGGGACGTGGCCCTGCCACACACAGAAACACCCCGCAAGGGCTCACTTTGCATGGCCATGTTGTATGCACCCATGTTTTAAGGGACTCTTTTCTCACATCATATTGTCAGCCATGCCTTTTTCCTGCAGCATGACAGGCCGACTGGGGGAAGCCAGCGTGCAGAAATTATTCCAGGAACTGCCTCCACAAAGGGCACCTTTGTAGGAATTCTTAGGCTCAATTCAAAGGATGTTGTAACGGACTGCTTTTGTTCCCAAACTTGGCAGATAAAATAGAAATCTGACAGGTTAATTCTTCCAGAAAAGCAATGAAAATTAAAATCCAGCACCGATGCTGCCAGAACCCATCCCAGGAAGCGTGGGGTCCACTCGGCTGTGTTAATCGTGCTGCGAAGGCATTCGCCGCTTCAGCTTCTTATTCTCAGAGCTGCCGATCGCAGCATTTTCCACCACGCAGGTTGATCTTGTGGGAAATTAAGCTGCAATAAGATTCTGAAGACATTCAAGTCTAGACTGTTATATTGATCATGGAGAAAACTGTGGGATGGAGGGGGAAAATGGCCTCAGACATGCACAAGTGCAGCAACTAAGTATAAATGTGACCTTTCACAAATAAAATGTGTGGCTTGCAAGCAACTTGTCCCTATTCCTGAAACATTTGGGATTAGTCGGTAGGTGATTCGAGTTTCTGGGTCAGTGACCTGGGCCCTGCCCTGGATGAGGTTGCACTCCCTCTAAAGGACAGGGTCTGCAGCTTAGGAGTGCTCCTCCACCCGGAGCCGTCTCTGGAAGTGCAGGTGACGGCGGTTGTGAGGAGCGCTTTCCTTCAGTTCTGGCTGATCTATCAGCTGCATCCTTACCTGGAAGAGAACTGACTGGCAACGGTGACACATGCACTGGTTACCTCCTGTTTGGACTACTGTAATGTGCTCTACGTGGGGCTGCCCTTGAAGACGGTCCGAATACTTCAGATGGTGCAGAATGGAGCTGCCAGGATGCCGTTGGGGGCTGGGCATTATTCTCATATAACCCCAGTCCTCCATCAGCTCCACTGGCTTCCCATCGAAGTCTGGGCTCAATTCAAGGTGCTGGTTATTACCTATAAAGCCCTCAATGGCTTGAGACCCGGATACCTAAAGGAACACCTTCTTCCGTATTTGCCCTCCCGCCCCCTGAGATGGGCAGCAGAGGCCCTCCTCCAGGTGTGCATAAGTTCATCTTTGTTTTTATGCTGCCACCGCCAAGAGGACCAGCAGCAAAGGAGTGGGCAGCCTGGTCTGCATCCTCCTCTGTGCCCTTGACCTGGTGTCCTTCCCGAGCATCGCGTGTGTGGAAAATGCTGAGAGAGGCAGCTCCGAGAATGAGAAGCTGGCTTAGGAGGGAAAGGGGCCAGGAGGAGGAGGAGGAGGAGGAGGAGGAGGAGGAGGAGTCAGTGTGGTGTAGTGGTTAAGAGCATGGGACGAGGACTCAGAGGATCTGGGTTCGAGTCCCCGCTCAGATCCTCTGAGTCCTAGTCCCATGCTCAGCCATGGAGCCACCTTGGTGACTTTGGGCCAGTCACAGACTCTCAGCCCAGCCTACCTCACAGGGCTGTTGTTGTGGGGATAAGATGGAGGAGGAGAGAGGATGTAAGCTGCCTTGAGCCCTTTGTAGGAAAAAGGCAGGATATAAATCGCAATATAAATAAATAAATCATGGAAAAATGTCCAGCCATGACTTGCCTAAGGCAGGGAATTCAGGAGGGGGCTTACAGGGGTGTCGTAGCCCTGCAGCTGCCTCCTCCCCTGTGCCAAAGATCACGCCGAGTCTAGGGAAAGTCGCTCTGCCACCTTTGGGAAGGATGCCGCTTGTTCTCTTGCATTCCAGAATGCCAGCTCAGGCTCTGAGAGAGGGCCAGCAGCATCGTGGCCCAACTACCCTGCTCATGGGGAGCCAGGAAAGACAACGCCCTCACTTAGCAGCTGATCCCAGCCTGCATCAGGGATCATGTGCCACATCCTGGAATGAAGTGGGATGCTAGTCATTCTTAGTAATCTGGCAAGGCTTAATGTGATGAAAAAGGGCTGAGGTTTTCATCCTGATGCTTCACTGCTTAGCCAGTGAAAGTTAGAAGATTTTTTAGCATCTCTCTATGCTCACTGAGTTTTCCCTCCTTTGAGAATGCATATATTGCAGACGTAGGTGTGTGTGTGAGAGAGCAAGTGTGAGAAAGAGTAGGGGAGTGCTTTGCTAAAGGCAGACTTCAGTACAGGGGATAAAGCAAATTTTCCCAGCTGGGGGAGTGCTGTGAAGTTCAAAGACATGCTCTTGGATCTGTTCAAGGTTACAACTGCCTTCCTGTGCTCATTTACCTTCTGTTGGGAGCCAAAGAGATTGCTATTTAGACAGGCTTTTAGTCCGTAGGTCTAGGTGAAAAGCTGCTGCAACCGGTTTTAGCTGGTTGGTTCTGTATTTATTTACCTAATTCCATGATGATTTATCTGACCTCTAAACATGTCTATTTAATTGGGCTTCAGGGCTCTTTTCTTGTATTTTCTATGCTTTCTTGTATTTGCAGCTTTCTTCTTAGGTGCCTTCAATACAATTGCTGAGAGGGGAAGACACAAATGGAGCAAGCGAATAAGTGCCACCCAATTCGAGGGGGGCTTACTCCTCAGGAGACATGAAGGATTGCAATGAAACCAGCAGACACCAAGGTGTACATCAGAAATTTTGCTGCATTGTTTTATGTTGCATAATAATTAGATGCACGCAGGTGGGAGCATGACTTGGGGGAGACGACAGTAATGTTCTCCCTTGCCTCTGTTGTGCCAAGGGTGCTGGTGAGGTGCCAAGGGCGCCTTACTCACAGGGCCCTGCTATGGATCATCTGCTGTGGCCTTCAGCTTAGTTTTGGGCAATTCAGGATTGCAGAATGGTTTTGAAGGTTCCCGTTACATTTTCACAGAATCAGAGAATAGTAGAGTTGAAAGGGGCCATGAAGGCCATCGAGTCCAACCCCCAGCTGTTGCAGGACACCGATTTGCACCATCCCACTCAGATGGCTGACCAGTTTCTTCTTGAATATCTCCAGTGTGGGAGAGCCCACCACCTCTCCGGGCAGCTGGTTCCACTGTCGTGTTGCTCAGACAGTGAGGGAGCTTTTCTTGGTATCTAGCCTGCATCTGGGTTGTCACAACTTGATTTGATTATTCTTGCCCTACACTCTGGCATCAACAAGGCATGATCTTGACCTTCCTCTTTGTGACAGCCTTCGAGGTGCTTATAGAGGGATATCATGTCCCTCCTCAGTCTTCTCTTCTCAAGGCTGAACATGCTCAGTTCCCTCAGTCTCTCCTTATAGGGTGGTGTTTCCAAATCCTGGATCCTTTTTCTTGCCCTCCGCTGGACCCTTACTAATTGCATGGTGTATCCTCCATAGAGCAAAGAGGTTGGGTTGCATTAGAGATGCTTCCAGTTCTCCTCCAATTCTGTGCAATTCTGTGCATCCAGGTCTCCCTGGATGGATTCTGCCTTCGTGCTTGTGGTGCAAAGCTGGCTCCCCTCTGCAAACATGCAAAGCTGCTTTCTACTGAGCGCCAGCACTAGTCCAGCTCCACAGCTCAGGAGGATTTCGGTGAGTGCCAGCATCTCAAGCCCTTCCCAGACCCACTGTAACTGGCTCTGCGACTGAGCTGCATGCCCGCTCACAATGGACAACCCGAGTCAAGACGCCAAGGGCTCTTCCTTGCAGTAGGTGGCCCCTTCTGCTGCCTCAGGCAGGTTTACAGGGAGGAAAGTAAGACGCACATTTCCCCCCCTCACAACTGTGAAATTATATATTTTAAACTGATGGATTAATGTAGTTGATGCAGCACGGCAGGTCCAGTTTTAAGTCAAAGAAGCATCTTACATAAGTGTAAGTTTCACCTCCATTCCTCAGTCCTTTCCTGCTTGAAAACATCATTGTAGATTATGCGGGAGAACAAGGCTGGGCAGGTGTAGGCTTAGCAGATCTTTGTACCAAGGCATTGTACATTCACATCCCTACAGAAAAATGCCTCTTGGGCCCCGAGGCATAAGAATGGAATTTGCCCTCTTTGCAGCAGGATGACACGGGTGGTTCATAGTCATTTTACGATCACCAGCACTGCTCCTTCTTCCATTCCATTTGTGTCTAGCCTTCCCCACCTCACCAAAAAATGTCCTGTTTGCCCACAGAGGTTTGACCTTCCTGTCAATATTCATTTCACGTGACTCAGGCTAATGGAATCAAAAAATTCCTCCTTCATCATTCCATAACTGGCCATGAATCATCTACTCTCCCTGTCCCTCTCTCTTTGGTCAGTGGTTGCTCATTGCATGAGTCGTGTCAAGGTGTGTGCAATGCCCCTGTGTGTTTGTGGCACTCTGCTTTCCGCATTGCATGGGCTGGCCTGCCAGGGGTGCAGCTCGTGGGCCAGCTGTCCTGCTGACAGGTAGAGGATTGGCCAAAGAAGCCTCCTGATCTCTTCCCACTCTGATGTGAACGAACATCCAGGACGTTGACCAGTGTCATGAGCCAGGTGTTCCCTCCTCAGCAGGACAGACTCTCCAGCACTTCCTGTAAGCCTCTTTATTCTACAAAGAAGACTCTAAGGAGATGCAAGCCTCTGAGCATATACAAAGTGAGGTGTTGAAGGCTTTCTAATGGACCCTTCTGGGCTTGTATTGGGAAGGAGGGTGCTGTGGGACCAGGCGCACCTGCGTTCTGCACTCTGAGCCCCTAATTGGGCCAGCCTGCGGCTGTGACAATGGAGCTTTGGATCCATCTCCTCAGGAGGCTGGAGTTCTTCATCCGAGAGGCTGCCCTTTTCCAAATCCCCTCCCCCAGGATGTTTTTGTCCTTCTCCTTCATTTCCATAGGCAGGGGAACTGGGCCCATGGCTGTCTTTGAACTACTTAGAACCAGAGCAGGCTCAGACTGGTACTGAGAACGTGGGCTGCAGGTACAGGCCTGCCCTGTACCACAACGAATCCATTATCGGAGTTCAAGTGCTGAGCCTCACCTGGGTCAGCCAACTCCCCATCATCCTCAGACTCTGGGCTATCAGTCCCACCAAAATGGTCAGCTTCTTGTGTATGCCTGGGAAACTCACCAGAGCACATGCGCACAACAGGCAGTACCCCATCATTCCATCTCCATGCTCCCTGTTCCATCTGTCCCAGAAGACAAGAGATATGTTGGCCTTCAGTGAAGTTGTACAAAAGAAGATAAGGGTCCTGTGCTTTTAGTAAATGCACAGAAGAGGGAGTTTTGGAAGGCTCTTCCTGCAAGAAAAGAGGTACCTCTTAATATCTCTTCTTCAGCACACATGTAGCATAGAGGAATTGCTCTCCTTCATATATGGTCGTCCTGTGAATGGCATGCTGGACCATAAGAGTTAGTGGTGCACAAAGCTTCACAGAATCTTCGAGCTGGAAGGGATCTTGGAGGTCATCTAGTCTAACTCCCTTCTCTATGGAGGCTCTGCAGTGCAGGAGGTGGCTACACTTGGCTGGTGGCAACCCTCTTCTAATAAAGGATGGATGCTACCAGCACTTGTGAAAAAGGATCCACCACCACCATGTCCATCTACTGTGCTTTAGGAGACGTGTGCAGCATAGGGGTCCTGGGAGCCATGGACAGACCCAAGGAAAAGGAAAGGAAGAGGAGCAAGCATGTGTGGCTAATTGATGGTTTTGCCTGGTCTGTGTTTCACAGTGAATGATATGTGGATAGGAATGTGCTTATCCTTTGAATGTTGCACTTCTCCAAATATCTCAAAACTTCTCTGAATATCACAGTGTGGCACTTGGCTCAAAAGTGTGGCAATATGCACATAAAATACGCATTTTAGGATGAAATATGTTTTTACATGCATTCAATGGGAGAAAAATGCATTTAGAAATTCATATTCCTCGAGTCATTCAAAATGCATCTCTAACTACAAAATGTCATATTGACGAATTAATAATAATGGACACAAATTAAGGCAGAACTAGAGTGGAATGTATTCATGAATGAACACAAGTGAAAATGACACAGACTGCGAATAGACTGATCTATTTGTCACTGTGGGCCCAGCCAAGACTGCCACGTCTCTTCCTTAATAAGTAATCTTAACGTGCTGGCGCTATTTCATTCATTTAATTTATGAAGTTTCTGTGCTCTCCAATAGCAGAAGCTCTCTGGGTGTCTTACAAATATTAAAACCTGAAAAGGAAGGCCTCAACAGTTATAGGCAGCCTATAAATACATGTATAAACAAACAAACAAATAAATAATATACATTATGGAAGCATTTAAATGTGAACATATAAAAATTCTACTTACAGAGAGATGCACATACATCTAAAAGCAATTTTAAAACATAAATCAACAAAAAACCATCAAGACTCATTGGAAACCTTATGATATGCTGCCAGGTACCTGAGAGAAGATGGTCTTAACATGGCACTGAAACTACAGCAATACTGCTGCCAGGCGGGTCTGGTCAGGGAGATCATTTCAAAACTGGAAGGACCACCACAAAAAAAGCCTCTCTTCCTCCTTGTCACCCTTCAAGACATAATGGTCTGAAGGCACATCAGGCATTCACCATGTTCAAGCTAAGCAGGTCTGGGACTGACCTGAACTGGGAGGGGAGACCACCTGGGAACTGCATGTAGACACCTTGAAACATAGAAGCAGAGTCAGAAGAGGCCTCCTGAGTCATCTAATCTAACCCTGGGCTCCAGCTGGCTCCACTCATGACATGCCTACCATGTTGAGTTCCTTAAAGGCAGAAAGGATATAAATATAATGAATGAATGAATGAATGATTCTCTTAACTGCCAGGAGGTAGGACTTAAGAAAGCCATTTCCATGTTTTAGAAGGTAGAATAGGGAATCCATGCAAAAGCTGGAGAGTCTCCAAGTAATTGGCAGATGGGGGAAAGAGGTGGAGCCATGAGGAGGTGTGGCCTTTGAGGAACCCCAGAGTGCCAGACTGGGGCAACAGGCCAGCCAGATCTGGCTTGCTAGTTGCTTACCACAGACTTAGAATATCCCAATATCTGGTTACTGACTGTAACATCTATACAGCCCTGGTTTCCCTGTTACAATAACATTCGGTGGAAAAAAAGGGAAGCTTGTGCTTCCTCTTGCAAAGTGTACAGTGAGGCGGGGTTCACAGAGTTTCTGAGCCTGTCTGGATGGGTTTGGGCAGCACAACAAGCAACACCTGGATTATGAGTCATGCTAGCTTCTCATGTTGTGTGAACCAGCCAGTGACCTGCTCTGAAGCCACGGTGGCTTAGTGTGTTGTCCAAACCTAGGATGGTTTTGTTGGAGTGGTTTAAGATGGGCTTCTCAGACACCTTGACAAGCCATGGCTTGTGCAGGGTTTGTTTGACCCATGGTGGCTTGCCGCATCATTGAGACCTGGGCAACACGAGCCATGGGCTAGCCTTGGGAGAAGGGTGGAAAGTGCCTTGCCGCATGTGCCAAGCGGTGCTGTGTAAGCACCAGTGACAGCAGGATGCAAATCATGCGCAGTGGAAGCAGCCGCGAGAGTCTCCTTCCAAGCAGGCTGATCAGAGCCCAGCTCAACCCCCGCCCCCCAGTCAGCATGGCAGCCTCTTGGCAGCAGCTGTGCTGGTGAGGGGACACATGCTCTGCTTGTCCATCACTTGAGGAGGCTGTGCAGAACGCAGCTCTGATCCTGGCAGACCGGAGCTGCCTGGAAACCCATCACTTCCAGGCTGCGCCGTGGCTGGCCATGTGCCTGTCACCCCCAGTGCCATTTCGCCCACTCCCCATGCAGAGGGTGCAACACAGAGAGTGAGTTTGCTGCTTGCTGGTTGCAGACTGCTCAGGTTCCAAGGAGAGGCAGGGAAGCGAGGAGCAGAGCAGGAGAGCCCGACGCAAGGGAACCTAGCAACATTTCTTTGGCCTAGCGTGAGAACCCTTCCCTATAGCCCGGAGTGCCTGATCCTGCCTCATCTTGGAAGCTAAGCAGGGTCAGGCCTGGTTGAAATTTGGATGGGTGACTTAAATGTTGTGAACCTTCCCAAGAGCTTCATCTACAGGTGGTAAAAAAAATGTAATGCAGTAATATTAGTAATAACGATGAGTTTGCTTTGGAAGGGGCAGAAGGGTTTCACGGTGGGTTGGGGGGCAGATGCAAGGCCCAGTCCTTGACCTGGTTAGGAAGTGACAAGAGACATACAAGGAGGGTCTCTGGCACCCCTGCTGTCTACTCTAAAGTAGCAAGAACCTCTCAGAGGATGCAGTCTCAGGCTTTACCGAAAGGAAAGGGCAGAGGGGAAGTCTTCCTTTTGGATTCAGCTCTTCACATGGGCAGATGCTTCTCTCTCAGCTTTCGTGGAAGGCTAGTTAGAATGTACTGTATTCTGTTCAGTTCCAAGAAGAGAATGGTGCTATCTCAAGTTTGATAACTGAAAGGAAAAGAGGGAAGGACCAGCTCACAACACCCAGTGCACCCGACAGTCACGCGACCCTCTCCCCCATTATCTCACCATCAAGGCCTGCCGCCATATGGCCAGGTCTAAGCAAGTCTACCCTTTAAAAATATGTGAATGACTTCTCTCTCTCCCCCCACCCCACCCCACCCCATTCTCCTCAGCAAGACCATCCTTCCTGTGCAGGGTGATTATGTCTTTGGCTAATCTTATCCAAAGGCTGAACTGGAGCCTTTTCCATTTCCCAGCCACCAAATACTGATCTGTCAACAGACCTTGAAAGTGCATGGAAAGTAAGAAACGGGGAGAATTATAGGACTGGGGGAGAGAGCCAAGATCTGTCCAGGCTGTGCCCACAGAGAAAAGAGCGCATCCCTTCATATCTTGTCTGCTTGTTTATTGCCACCTCCATGCACATCAACTCAAGGTCAGCCGTTTGGCTCTCCCGTAAGAGCAAGCCCTGAAACTACTAGGAACGAGCTTTGGGATCCTTTTAAATGTCGCCAAGGGAAGCCCTGCGCTCCTGAGCAATACAGACAGCATCTGTCACAGACACAGGAGGGAGGGAGGGGATTAAAACAAGACAGTTCCAGAGCAAAGGAATGGTTGAAGTTGCCTTCAGCGTGCAAAGCGGGTTGTAGAAGGAGGCACCAGTTTGTCTGAGAAGCCAGCTGATGTCATAAGAAAACACAGTCCCGGCTAGGGGAAATAGGTAATCCTGACATTTCCATCCCGTTTCCTAGGTGTAAAGAGCTGCACAAAATGATAGCTCTGGCCAACGTGGTAAAGATCAGGGTTTCACCGGGGTCAGCCGCAAAGGCAGCAAAATGAGGTCACACATCCAATCAAATTAATTGAGTAGCATGCCCAGCAGTGGATTATGTTAATTTGGACAGCAATTTTGCTAGACTTGTCATGCAAGCCTGTCACTGGGTGCGGGTGGCTAAGCCATCTTGAGTCTTCTGAAGGCTTTCTTTTGTTAAGAGGAGGAGAGGGGAGTCTCAGCATGGGCTGGGAATTCTTTCACAGCCATTTCCGATAAGATCCCTGCAGCATCCCATGCCTCCCAAGTTGGGACAGTTAGCAAACCTTCTGGAGCAGTGGGGAGGGGGGGGGGGTTGGTGGCTTGAGATACTGCCAAGAGAAGGAGGATCCATTTATGTATTGTATTTATAGCCTGCCTTCTCTCCTCCTCCTCCTCCTCCTCTTCTCCCCTTCCATGAACCCTGTAAGGTAGGCTAGAGTCAGGAACAAGTCCAAAACAACCCTATGTAAAACTTGCAATGTGTAGCTGATCCAAACTTTGCTTTAACTTTAGTGCAAACATTCAGGCTCCCAATCTGTATTGGGACCAGAGTGCATGAGGCGGGAGCAGGTTAATTCTTGCCACCTAGTTTCTTTCTGTCCCTAAATGCCACTGCCCGCTCCCCCACCCAGGAATTTTAAAAAGTGTCTGAGTCCATTGGTGCTAGTGAGGATTTCTTTCTTCTTTCACACATTGTAGGTCCAAATTTGAGAGGTTGGGGGTGAACAGTTCAGTGGAAGGTTTAGCCTTCCTCCCCCCATGCAGAAGGGTCTCAAACAAGATTGGGCGACTTCATATGTACATTAGAGTTAACAAAAAGAAGTTAAGATCAGCTACACACCACATATTTAATGTAGCAGGTAGTTTCATCCTGAGTCCAGCCCACTGTGGTGCAAAAACAAAAGATCCACATATATCTTTTGACATATATCTCTCTCACACTGAGAGCCAGTGTGGTGCAGTGGTTAAGAGCACGGGACTGGGACTCAGGTGATCCAGGTTCGAGTCCCCGCTCAGCCATGGAGCCACCTGGGTGACTCTGGACCAGCCACAGACTCTCAGCCCAACCTACCTCACAGGGTTGTTGTTGTGGGGATAAGATGGAGGAGGAGATGTGAGCTGCCTTGAGTTCTTTGTAGGAAAAAGGCAGGATATAAATCCAAAAATAAAATATATAAAATAAATAAATATAGAATGAAAGAAGCAGACCAAGAACACCGGCCGTCTTTCTGTTTGGAAAGCCTGCACCAGATCGGGCTAATGCTTGAGGGTAACTCCTGTGCTCATAGCTGGAGAAGGGAGGTATCAAACTGAAGTTGGGAACATGAAGATGTGCAAAACTAAAGTGGCTTTGCTAATTAACTTCTGTATCAGGTACATGAGAAGCGGTAGGTAAAAGGAGTGGTAAATGGATTCTGCAGCTCTTGGCTGTTAGGGTTTTGGTAGAAAGAGAGGCTCCAGTCTCAAGAGTTACCAAATTCAGAACTAAGCTGGAGCATTTTAGTACGGTGCTTGCCAAACATCTAGTTTATAAAGGGTTAAAACTGAAGGTACAGTTCATACTCATTCTCCTGCACTAGAAGGGTATGTTTTACTTAATGTGATTAATGCATTTATTTTTTCCTAGCCTTTATATCCTAGTCCTGGGCCAAAACGTAAGCCATGATTGCTTACAAAGGCAAGGAGTGCGGTACCCCTTCCCTCCAGGCTTTCAATCTGAATTGAAGGCCTGAGACAAGAGAAAGAAAGGTAAAAGAAGCAAGGAGTAGAAAGGTACATTCAGGCTATAGGCTGTATAATAACCACCTGGGATCAAAACAGTTCAAGTGGCTTGCTGGAATATTCTTTTCGTTCTGTTTTGCAGCCTGTTGGAATGGTTGTTCCTCAGCCAACATCCTGCTGTTCCTCTAAGGAGCTCAAAACACTTGATTTTGTCCATACAACAGCCCTGTGAGGTAGCTTAGACTGAGAGAGAGCAACAGGCTGAAGGTCACCCACTGAATATTTGGGATGAGAGGAGCTTTGAACGGAGGCCTCCCTAGTTCTAATAATGGCACCACATAAATAAATGCTTTTTAATGTTGCATAAGAAAAGAAGGTAACTCTATAGAGGAGCCCAGAGTGGCTCTGCGTGAGTCATTGTTCTAGCCATGTCTCAGGAAAGGAGATACGTGCAGTGTTGGCAAGCAGCTGTGGCCACTTACGTATCACCCAAAAAGAGGACAACATTGGGGAAAGCTCTGAGGGAAAAGCTGCACCTGCTGATTTATATGGCCAGATGCAAACACAATTTAGATAGAAACGCAATGGATTCCAGTCTGGTGAACTGTGCACTTGTTCTGCCTGCTATTCTGGCATTGCTGAAGAGTTGGGAGCTGTATGACAAGAGATCCGCTGGTCACCAGGCTGATGTATTCTGGGGGATGGCACTGCAGCCACTGCATGGCATTCAAATGCAAACTCCTGAAAGCAGAGCCGTCCCCCTGGACTCTGCCTCATTCCACGCATACTGATGACGCTGTATCAATTGTAATGCAGCTTGGTCAGGTTCCTGGTGCCACCAAGCCTGGAACAACTCGAATCAACGGAGTTGCTTGGAAACAAGAGATCAAACAACTAAGCAATGCGTCTCCAAGAGGGGAGTCCAGCCTGGCGTAAAAAGGCCCCTTTAAAAGGCTGTCTGAAAGTACCGCTGAACTAAAAGATCCATGAGCAAGTCGTTTCTTCTCTGGTTCACAAGTCAGCTGCATCCAGTGTCCCCACAAGGTTCCTTGCAGCAAAAAGGAGAGCCCAGAGCCCACATGCAGATACGCTGCTGCTGCTGCTTCTCTGCCTCCACCTCCGTCTCCTTTACCACTTTGCGAGTTAAGGGAGACACACAGTTCTGGCACTTGCACTTCTGGAGGCACCAGCCATTGTTATGTGTTGTGGTGTGTCTTTGTTGTTGTCTCTCCATCTTCCCCGGGGTCTTCCACCACTGTTTGTGCATGCCTTGAATGGTATGGACTCCCAAGACATTCTCTCCAGATGAGCAAACCACGTTATTTGCCGTCTTTGCATATGGTTACGGAAGGGTTCTATTCCAATTCTTTCACTTATAATTTCACTCCCGATTTTGTCACTGCTGCCATTTTCCTCAAACATTTCTGTGCTGACCAATTTCTGTTTGTGTTTTGTTGGATGCGTCCATGATTGACACCGGTGGCACAGGGTGGGGGTGCATATGCTTTGCACGAGGTGCTTCTTTGTGCCGATCGGTATTACCTTATGTTGTAGGAGTGGAACTAACTATCCCAAGACTTGGTTTGCCTTACTGCTTCATAGATGAATCTCTTCGTCCATTTTACCGTGCTGCCTGAAATAAATATATTTTCAACCGGTGCCAAAGACAACAAAGTTGTTCCAGAGGAGTCCGAAAGAAATGGAGCTGCCATATTGAAAGGTCTGCTTCTACAGGATGCCTGTAGGGCCCTGGGTGCCAGCTGGCTGGGGTGACGGTGCCATGCTTGAACACTCGTGCTTTGCACAGTAGTATCAGCACCTTAAAGCAGCCATAACAGCAGAGAGACAGCCAAGGACACTCCGATGCCACAGTTCCATTATTCAATTCATAATCTGAGGAAGGGCTCAGAAATTATCTTTTTTCTTCACTGATGTACTTTGGAAAGTCCATTCACAGAATTTACAGAATTGGGGCTTTTCCATTCTTATTAAAGGCAGTCTGAAAGACAGCCAAGAAATATTCTAATGAAATAAATATTCTGTGTTAAATATGTTCTACTTTTTCAAATAAGAATGGCTTTTAGGGGGTGGAAATAGTTTCAGTGCTTTGGATTCTGCAAATATTCCCACTTTAAAAAAAAAGCCCTAATCAGGGCTCTTGTTTTCTCTAGCCTATGCTTTCCCCCCTTCTATTTAGATGAGGCCAGCCAATTAGAGATCACAAGTCAATATTGTGATGTCATGATGCTGTGTATGATTTGGCAATCTGATGATGTCAGGGAGGACAAAGAAAGAGAAGGGAGAAGGAGGCATCCCGCCCATGGATCCATCCTACCCAATCAGGTCTCACACAGTGAACTGAATGATGCCTGGTGTTTCATAACCACGTAGATGATGCCATGGGGGGAAGGGGGCAGTTAATGCACTGTGGGAACTGCGAGCATAAATGACCGATCTCAGAATAATCCTGAGTATCAACATTGCTATTTTTGGAACTGTAAGCAATTTCACACACACATTGTTGACTTAGCCTTAGCTTCAATATTCAAGAAAGAGCTACCATAGACACATTGGTCAGATAATTTTATTCATTTGGACCCATTTTAAGTTTGCATCCTGTGCCCTCGAACAAATGATAAATCATTCTATGGCTGGAGCAAGCAGACAGAAGGAGTAAGACACACCAGGCTGCGGGTGACAAGGACGTGCCATGTCACAGGCTGTCTCTCTTGCTCCCCTGCCCTTTGTACTGAAGGATTCTTATGACCTTTGGTGGCATTTGCAAGGAGCCATTTTCTCTGGACGCTCCCCTGGTTCTATTGATCTCTGCAAAGGATTAATCTTAGACAAACAGGCCATATAATTTATGTAAACTGTGCAGGTAATTAAATCCCCTTTCCACCAAAGGTCAGGAGTAGAATATTTAAGATTTCATTTTAGCCAAAGAGACAGGGCATGGAAAGTGAGAAATTTTGGAGTGTCGTATCCATTAAAATGGTGTGCAGTTGTATTTGTTCTATGCTTCTCAAGTGACTGTACAGAAGTCTTGAATGGATTGCTTAGAAGCATAAGTTCACAGGTTGAGATACCCATGGCGTGTGCATGGCCAGAAGAGCTTTGGAAGCTTTAGTGCCAGTTCTCCATGGGACACTAAGGATGCACAGGAAATGGTTGGGTTTGTATTTCAATGTGAACTTCCCTAATTTTATATGTTCAAACAACTATGCTCACCAAACTCAGTTTTCCTGCAATATTCACTCTTCTCTGAATTTTGCAATGGGGTTATCCCATCATAAAGGGAATACCAAATAAATACATGATGGGAAATAATGTTCAAAGATGCATATTAGAAAATCGACTGCAAAAAAGAGGTTAAAATGAAGGTATTAGGAGAAATGAGCCTAAAAATGCTTGAGAATTTGCATGCAAGCTTTAAAAATTCCCAAATTTTGGGATGAACAAAACTTAAGGTTGGAAAAATGAGAAGCTGGCAGATCTGTTTATCCCGACTGGTAGCATGAAGAAATGACTTTTTTCCTTCTCAAAGCAACTTGCCTTTTCAGCTGGTAGATTTGGCATAGCAAAAATTTCCAGAGCACTATAATGGTGGGTGTGTTCCTCTGTTCCCAACCTCTAAGAGTCCATTGTTGCAGTTCAAAAGTTCTCAGACAAATTTGCGTGGAGAATTATTGAATTACATGAATGTACCCAATTGTCACAAGCCATAGGGGTCCTCACTAGGTATTTGTGAAACTTGCAGGAAAAACTGGACCTGCAAACCCATCCTTCAAGAGCAGGTACCCATGGAGAAGGCACTTGGCTTTCAGAGTCAGGATGTCCTATTTGCAGTGGAGTTCTCAGCAATCTCACCTCTGCTGAGTCTCTGAATAGTGTTCCCACACTGTGAACTTTGCTTCCTGTTATGCTACGTAATGAGCTCTAACAGCCTTAAGGCACGCTCATATCCCTCTGAAATCAGAGGATCATGGGCATCCTATGGGGGTGGGGTGGGCAGAAAGTGTGCAGAGATGAAAGTTGCCTCCACAGTCTTCATACTGCATGGCTGTCTTCAGCTGCCTGCATACTTCAGAAGGGAGAGACATGGCCAAGACACTGACGGGATCCATCATCTCCTCCACTCTCCAGACCCTGGAATGCCCCAGAGACCCCTTCCTTAAGGTAGGCTTTAAAACCTCAGAGAAGCAGTCGGTGTGGCTTGCAGAGCATAGCTTTTTAACTTTAAAAAAAAATAATTCTTACAATACAGTGTCCCCCACCACCAGGACCAATGATACATGTTACAAATCAAAAGGAAAAATATTCAAACACTTCAGGATATTCCCTCCTTTGAAAACTGTAATTATTCTTTTGAAGGCTCAAATACTTTCCCCTTTTTAAAAACCTGCTCAATGAACACACCCCAAATATCATTGAACTTATTTTTCTTTATATGCCCTTTTCTCATTGTAATCTCACATGCTAATTTGTTGTTAATAGATATACTTCTAACTACTCTATACCAATCAGACAACTTGTAATCATATTTTACTTTCCAATTCCTAGCTGTAATTAATCTCGCTGCAGTTATTAAATTTGTTATTCATTCCTTATTCGGCCAGCTCTTGAGCATGGCAGCATCACGCGTACAGGAAGAAAGGGGAGTTGCCTTCTGTCGCCCTCAGGGTATCACTTGCTGTCCTTTCTCTGGGTGGTAATTCCCACCGCCAGGCTTCAGGGGCCCTGGAAAATGGCCCCACGGCCCTGGTCACTGTGCAGAACAGGATGCAGGGTTAGCTGAAGGTCTTGATCCATGGAGAGAGCAGGCTAGTCTCTCACACACTACAGACTGTCTAGTGGGATTTATCATCAGATTCTGAACAGGAGCATGGAGGGGTCAAAGCCTTTGAGGCCCCTTCAGCTGTGCCTGGTGAAGCTTCTCAGGCTGTTTCAGAAGGGGAGGGAGGGATTTCAGGAGAGGGAAGTAGGTGCAAGACCCTGTTCTTGAGCCAATGAGGAGAAAGGGGCTGCACAATTAGAGGGACTTTACCACTTGTACCCTCTTGCTCTCCAGCAGTGAAAGCTAGTCTGAGGGTGGAACCAGACACCTTTCTGAAAAGGAAGAACCACAGAAGAATTTCCAGTTTGGATTCCCCACTTTAAGTGAGCAGAAGTGTCTCTTTTCAGCTTCAGTAGAAGGCTCTTCGGAGCGCAACCCATTCTGTCATCTATGGAGTCTCAATAAAAGAACTGCTTTTCAAAGGATTCTTTTGAGATTTGGTACCAGAGGGAAGAGACCAGCTCAGAGCAAACAGGTCCAGCAGGGTTCTTCTTGTGTTCTTTTATTTTGGTTCTGCTGAAGCAGGGGGCTTTTGCATACAGTTTACAAGGTGTAATGATAATTTTCTTGTTGCATCCCAAACGACTGGCAGGTGGAATGAACTGGGGACCTACATGATAGATTGAATTGCAAAAGAAAGTTTGCCGAGGGAAAATATTTCAGTTTAAATGAACTGGTTATATTAAATCCTTTTATACCACCTTTCTGCAAGAAAAAAAGGGCAGTGCACAACAAGCAAAATTGACTTGATGCTGTAAAAGCAGAGAAAATTAGAAATTAAACCTTGCTAAAACATTAAAGTAACATTACCACCACTCAAAGTGACATCTCACACTGCTATAAAATGGACATCTTAAAAGACCAGAAATTCTGACAACTCTGCCAACCACTTTAGCAAATTGCCAAATTGGCCAGAAGCTTTTGAACTGGAGTAGAAATGACTCCAGGGCCTTCCTCTTTCCTGCCTTTCGCATGCACTAGAACCAAGGTGGCAATTTAATTAAACATGGATCAGTCAGGGACTAATTCAGGCACGACCTGCTACTTTCCCTATGAGATAATATCCTTCTTTAAATAGTATTATGGAACTTGCATCAGAACATTTTGCAAATGCTGCTGCTCTTCAGGTCCCCAAAAGAGATGTGCCTGGATTTTACAGCTCAGGGAGCGCAAACTATAAACTGTCCCAGCTTGGAATGTTTGGGCAAATTGCAAACCGAGCTCCATCCTATCTGAAGCTCAGAGCCGACTCTTAATTAGCCCAGCTGTGGTGCCCACCCTGGTCCTCTTCCTAGCTGTAGCCCTACTCCTGCTGAAACTTAGAGAGGCTGGCACAATCAGAAAAAGAGGCTGTTACTGTTTCTGTTAGGATCCACTACATCAAGCTTGTGCCAAGATCACCATCCTATACCTTCAAACAAGCCTTCATGATGTGGTGGAAGCTTCTTTGCCTGAATGCATTTTTGAAGGGATTGGCTGCTCTCCTTTAAGCCTTTTGTGACTTCCAAACTAAGGAAAAATGCTGAGTTTAGGGGGACTTACCAGGACAAGAGGGTCCTAGAACAAATAAAGCCAGAGGTTCCCCTAAAAGTAAGAATGACAAAAAAGAGGGTGTTGTTCTTTGGACACATCAGGAGAAGGCAAGACTCCCTGGAGAAGACCATCATGTTAGAGGAAAAGTCAAGGGCAGAAGAAGACAAGGAAGACCAAACATGAGATGGACGGACTCCATAAAGGACACCACAGCCCTGAATTGAGAAGAGCTGAGCAAGGCTGTCATGGATGGACATTTTGAGGGCTTTCCTTCATAGGAAACAATTTGTTGGCCCATAACAACGAACTTTTCAGAGGAGTGTGAAGACCCAACAAGAAGAGAAGCCAAGTCATCAAGGATGTCTGTCCTTTACTGAGCAGTCACTGCCCCTGGATCTGGTGGTTCTATATGTCATCCAGGTGTGTGTGAGGATAGATGATGATTGATTGATTGATTGATTGATCGATTGATCAATCAATCGATCGATCGATTGATCTGATAGACAGTGAAACACACAGGTAGAAATTCACATCCAAGCACATCTCCCTAATTTACAATACAGAGCAGTTACAGGCACTTTTCTATCCATCAGATGTTTCAGACTACAACTTCCATAATCCCTGCTTACTAGCTGTGTTTACCTGGAGTTGATGGGAGTTGTAGTCCTAAAGCTCTGAAGAGCACCAGGTGCAGTATCCAATGAATCGGTATCCAATGCTGACACTGATTCCCATGACTTGTACCCCTGTAGATTCTGTTGTGCCCAGCTGATGGCATTGCACAAGCAGGGCCCACTACTGGTACAACAGAGATAGGAAGAAGTCCTTTAATGAACACACATGCTCATTTCAGCACTGGGACAGATCAGCAAATCCCCATGGTGCAAGCTTCACATAACTCTTATGTTCTTCATAACCCTTATGCTTTTCTGTTCCTTTTTTTTTTTTTTTTTTTTTTTTTTTTTTCTTTTTTTTTTTTTTTTGCTTATTTTCTTTCACCCCAGAAGTGCTAAATCTCCATTCAGCAAGCAGTAGTGCCAGTGGAAGAAAGGAAGAGGCAGGGAAGAGATGAAGAAAAATTAGAAAGGGTCCAGAAGAGGGTGACAAAAATGACCCAGGGTTTGGAAACACTGCCCTATGAGGAGAGACTGAGAGAACTGGGCATATTCAGTCTTGAGAAGTGAAGACTGAGGGGGGACATGATATCCCTCTATAAGCACCTCAAAGGTTGTCCCAAAGAGGAAGGTCCAGAGCTCTTCTTGCTGATGCCAGAGTGTAGGTCGCAGAATAATCAATTCAAGCTGTGACAACCCAGATACAGGCTGGACATCAGGAAAGCTTCCTCACTGTCAGAGGAATACACCAGTGGAACCAGCTGCCTAGAGAGGTGTTGGTCTCTCCTACACTAGAGACATTCAGAAAGATACTGGACAGTCATCCGAGTGGGATGGCGTGAACTGGTGTCTTGCAACAACAGGGGGTTGGACCTGATGGCCTTCATGGCCCCTTCCAGCTCTACTATTCTATGGTTGTATGAAAGGGCAAGACAGAAGCCTTTGGGGCTTAAATGCCTCTTTGGATACTGACCCAGGCTGCCTCTCCCTAGTACAGAGCATTGCCTTTGCATGTCATTACTTTTTAACACAGCATGTCTTCCTTACAAAAGTTGTCCAAAAATCAGGATTTTCAGTGCACAGGCTGGTGGTTCCAATATCAGTATTATCCACTCCAGACCGTGTTCTTTTAATGCACTACTCAGGTGCTGAAACTATTCTGGAGCTGGCATTCAGCACCAAGGATAGTTCTTTCATGTTCAGGCTGAAAGCCAGAGCAGATAAACTGCTGCCAGCTTCCACTGTAGGCTACCAAGGTGATAAATTTCCCAAGAGAAGAGCCCTGTGCAGTTGTTCTGTTCCAGTGCTCCTCATACCTGTGGCTGGAGAAAGCCAGGATGAGCATCTTACTTCTGCCTGCATTCATCATCAGTCTTGCCTACCTCCACACTGAGGACAAATGCCTGTACCAAGGATTCTTCTTGATCCATGTAAGCTCCATACATGAAACTGAACCCTGGAAAATTACCTGTGAAAATCAGGTTTAAAGGTCATGCTGCCAAAGGTGATGGGCATTTGGCTCAGGTAAGGAAACAGTCTAGACTAGGTGTTTGGGGTGACTGGGTTAAAGATTTTATCAGCTAAAGAGAAAGTCAGTGTGGCATAGTGGTGAAGAGCATGGGACTGGGACTCAGACGACCTGGGTTCTAGTCCCCGCTCAGCCATGGAGCCAACTGGGTGACTTTGGACCAGTCACAGACTCTCAGCCCAACCTACCTCACAGGGTTGTTGTTGTGGGGATAAGATGGAGGAGGAGATGTAAGCTGCCTTGAGCCCTTTGTAGGAAAAAGGCAGGATATAAATTGAAAAATAAATAAATAAATGCAAGTTTGGAGTGGGAAAAGACCACAAATGGCACCATGCCCAGGCTGGAATGGCCAGCCTTTTTTCTGTCTGAATGGCCTACTCAAGGGCCTACTTTTAAATCAAAAAATAAAAAAATAAAAATAAAAAATGAAGCTATAAAATAACATGAACCTCCCCCAACACACACACCCCTCTTAATATTATCTAGGAGCACAAGGTAAAGGTATTATATAGACCTTGTGCTCCTCCAGATGCTGTACTACACTTCCCATCATCCCTTATTATTGACCATTCTGAATGGAGATGATAGGAATTGGAGTGCAATGATCCCTGGAGGAACACAGGTTGCCTGTCCGTGGTCTGCACAATATCTAGCTGTGTACATGTGTGGTTCTTTTTTATGGTATTGTCATAGCCTAATTGCTATTGTGCTTAATAGCTCAAGTCATTTCAAAATCTGCTTCCTGTCCTCCTTTAAAAGCTGTGTTCGTTGCAGCTCAAGCATGGTCTGATGACTTGACCCTCACTGCAGGCCTAATCGCCTCCCCTCTCTACCCACTATCGCGAATTGGCTGGGTTGATAAGGACAACTGCAGATCAGACAGTTACTAAGGATAAAAGGATGTTTTAATGGTGGCAGCCAGGAACTTGAAAGATGTCCAATTGGTGGCAGCCATCTGGACCGTGCAAGGAGAACAGAGAATAGCAGGGCGGATGAGTTGGTTTGAAATGCTGACCAGTGTTGACTGCTGTGAAAAAGGCAAATTCCATATTGCACATAATTAGGAAAGGAATTGAAAATAAAAGTGCCAGTATCATGCAAGCATTCCACAAATCTGAAGTGTACCCACCCTTGGCATTCTATTCACAGCACCGAAAAAGGATGCTGCAGAGCTGGAAAAAGTGGAGAAAAATGCAACTAAAATGATCCAAGGATGAAAAGGAAAGGCTTCCGTATCTGGGACTGTTCTCTTGGAGGAAAGGGAAATGTGGAAAGATATGAGACTGGTGTGTGAAACGGGAGTGGAAGAAGTGGGGAGAGAGATATTTCTCCTTCTAAGAGAAAATGCTAAGACTAGGATCTTCTATGAAGCTGACTGTTGGAAAATTCAGGACAGATAAAAGGAAATACTTCTTTGTACCATGCATAGTGTAACTACGGAATTCACTTCCCCAAGATGTGATTGGACGCACTTCTTGGCTCCAAAATGGATCAGGCTATCAATTGCTACTAGTCCTGGTGACTATATGCTTTTTCCAGCATTGGAGGCATTCTGCCTATATACCCTAGTTTACTAGGGAACCTAAGCAGGAGGGCATGTTTACATTTTTGTCTTACTTTCCAGGAGCAACTGCTTGGCCACGGCACGAATGGAATGCTGATTAGCTGGTCCGATCCAGCCTGGATCTTCTTACATTCTTATGACAGATCCATAATATTGAATAGCCACAGTAATAATGCACCATGTTGTGAGGACATCGAAACTCCACCTATTTCCTTCCAGCAAGAAATTGCAATGCAGGCGGGGTTTCCAGAAAGAAATATATAGTTTGGATTTTTAAAAGGGGTGACAAGGTTCTGCTCTTGGAAAGAATGAGACCCAGGCCCCTTTTCCTTGCTAATCACTCCCAAAACCCAAATGGGGAAAGCAGAAGGAGGTCTTTCAGCCGAGTTTCAAGGGAGCCCATTCCTGCCATCAATAATTAAGCAAGGTCAATATTGATGGCACATGGAAGCATTTTAGCATGTATTATTTATGTGGTGATTCGTAATGATCGTTTCATGCTCGGGTGGAGAGTGCATGTCGTGGTGTAATTTTTAATCAGGGTGCCACCTGGCCCAGGAAGCAAGTTTTATCTTCCTGGGAAACGGCCACTGTCCCTGTCTCTCTTCCTGTCTTCTCCCCCCTCCTTCCCTCTTGTCTTTATCTCTGTTCTTAGCACTCCTCGCTCTTCCCCCTTATCTCTCAAACCTAAATTCTGACAGCCTGCTATCCTGCACATCAGGGTAGTTGGGAAAGAGTAACTGGCCCCCGTGAAAGAAAACATTCTGGTAAGGAGATACGTGCTAGAGGAAAGGACCGGCCCAGAAACAAGGGTGAATGCCTGGACAGGATCAGCCAAGTCTGACTGTCCAACTGTCTTTCTGTGGTCAAAGTCCCAGCCTGAACAACAGCTACCTTCTTCCTTCTTCACGAATGCAGCCTCCTTTCCCCTTGGCCAAAGCCATAGGTCGTCATGTACGACAGGTAGCTCTGAATGTCACCTTGTACATCTGGCAAGCAGATAGGCGGTGGCATCAGCTTTGATGTGCAGATCCTAAATTTGTGGGGGTAGAGGAGTCCTGGATTCCAATGGAGGGGGTAAGTTGCTACCTTTCCAGCTTACGAATTAGAGACAGTCCTATTGTTCACCAGATCAGTTTGTGTGGTAAGAGCATGACGTCAAGAGTCATACAGTGCTTATTTGTGATCATGGACATTGGCTAGCAAACAATTCTCCCCGTGTGGGTTAGGGCATGCCATGTAGCTATGGGAACATGAGAAAAGCCCTGCTGGATGGGGCCAAGTTTCTCCCTAGTCCAGCATCCCTTCCACACAGTGACCAACCTGCTACCTTCAGGCTCCCTCAAGCAGGATTTGAGTACAAGAGCTCCCCCCTGTTCAAGTTTCCCAGGAATTGACGTGCACACATTCTGCATGGAAACGTAATACTTCTCCTGTAGAGAAGAGGCTATAGCTCTTAGTGGTGTAACACCTCCAGCCAATAAAGTCTGACCACGGCCAGTCTGTGCTGCTGTGCTGTCATTTGTTTATTTTGGAACAACTTTATTTGAGGCTTGTTGAAGTACCAATAAGCAATGCATTAATCAAGTTTTTATTAACCACCTGTTTCAATCATAAATGCAGTTTTCACTTCCATCATCTTAGGGTCGGACAAATCCATCACTTTTGGGTTCTCTTTTTTTCTTGTTCTGCCTATCATAAATACATTTCAACACCAGCCTGCAACTTTTATTTCTAAAAGTCTGAATGGAAAGTCCTATGCACTTTTGGAGGCACATACTTAATAAATGTGCATTTTCAAGTGTTTTTCTTTAATATACTGTTGTTTTCTGCACTTTTCCCACTAATATATGTATTTGTGTGTGCACTCTTCCCTAATATACATGTCTTTGTATTTCTGTTTCATTCATATACCCATCTTCATGTGCATTTTTGCCAGAGAACCCTGTACCAAGACCTTGATAAAAGAAAATACTGAAGGATCACTGTGCATAGTTTGAATATAGCTTTGGGAAGTGTGAACTCAATCAGTTCTTATCCAAATGCAAGTGGAGCAAAATTCTCCCACATTCATACACATTTGCTTTTCAAGCTTCCTGGAGACCAAATTCACTGAATATACATATGCCATATAATACACATTTGTATCACTACCCACAACATCTTTTAAACCAGAATTATAGCTATATAAAATGTTGTCAGTTTCAATATTATAGCATATAGGTTTGAAACTAGCAGGCCTTTTACACATTCGCCTTTCAAAGTCAACAATTACAAGAAACTGGACCATTTTTCCAAGACAACAGCCTTGAAATTAAGTTGCAAAGCATCCTCAATTTGCATAGATATTTCATCCATTATTAGCACTCTGAATCCTTTGTCAGACCCTCCCATGGTCCCCAGGGGCAATTGAAAGCCAGATGAATCTGGGCTGCTGCTAACAAAAGGCCTATTAAAGGTTACATCCTATGAGAGCCAGTGTGGTGTAGTGGTTAAGAGCATGGGATTGGGACTCAGACGATCCGGGTTCAAGTCCCTGCTCGGCCATGGAACCAACTGGGTGACTTTGGGCCAGTCACAGACTCTCAGCCCAACCTACCTCACAGGGTTGTTGCTGTGGGAATAAGATGGAGGAGGATGTAAGCTGCCTTGAGCCCTTTGTAGGAAAAAGGCAGGATATAAATTGAAAAATAAATAAATAAATGCAAGTTTGGAGTGGGAAAAGACCACAAATGGCACCATGCCCAGGCTGGAATGGCCAGCCTTTTTTCTGTCTGAATGGCCTACTCAAGCCCATAACACGTGGATCCACATTTTGAAACTTATCATGATATCACTACTTAGCACAAACTAACATGCCAAATGGTATGGAGAAGTCTGTTTCAGTGCACTATGAAAACGAAAAAGTCCTATTTTATAGAAAACTCCAAATAATGCAAATTTACCTAGATGCATATTTTTAAACCACAGAATATTGCAAGAAAAGGATAGAACAGTTTCATTGTCATGTGTAACTGACACAGACAAGAAACGGGGTGATTTGCCCATCCCAAACCTACAAAGGTCCTTTCTCCTCTTCAGGGGACGCAGTTCCAAAGGCAATTCAGGAACTTGCGTCTACAAATTGATTGTCACTCTAGATAGATGGGATAGAAATGTGTCTCTTCAAGAAGATGTCAGTCCTAGTAAAGTTCACCTGGGAGGATGCCAAAATTCTCCAAGTAACCCTTTCATTGTCTTCCACCTTGAACTGTTCAACTGTTCTCTACGAGGAGCGGCTTGAAAATGCTTCGAACCCATGGGGGATCTTTCTCCCTCCCTTTGGGCCTTCAGTTCCACATGGTAGCACAAGTGGCACACACCACTGCTAGGTTCTTGCGTTTTATTATGTTTTCTTTTCAATCGGCATGCAAGTAAATGGAAAAGTAAGACAGGGATTATGTTCTTCCTTTATTCCTGTTTATAGCTGATCGCAGGATGTGTGATGTTACATTAGAAACCAGAGGAAAGAAAGCATTTTGTTGAAAGGGGATGGTACTTGAAAACCAATAATATGCAGGTGAGCTCTAGCGCCTGTCCTCTTACCTTTTTCTTATTCAAAGTGATGGGTGCTGTCATTCAAGGTGACAGTCCCCACAGAGAGCCTCAAACACCACCTACCCGTCCCCTTCATTCTTGTTTGCAATTTTTATAGCACCTTTCCAAATGTCCAAAGTGTTTTGTAACTTTTACCTGCACACTTTTTATCTTTCGGTGATGCAGGGGGCAATATTGGGCAGCTTAGATCATCCTTCAGCTCCGAGCCGGTTCTCCAGCATCTGGGCCCAGTCCCCTCAGTTCAGACCTTGATTGCACAGAGAGTTCTACTTGCAATTGAGCCAGCACAGGAAAAGCCCTCTTTCAAATCCAACAGGGCAAGGTCTGCATTAGCAGGTGGAGTTAGGGTTAGGTTAGGGTTAGGTTGAAATGTTTTCGGTTGAAATTTTTTATTTAAATAAAACCATACCACAAAAGTTACAAAAGCAATAAAACTTGCATCATTACAAAAGTAGAAAAGTACAAAATTCAAATTTACAAAATTTCGAAATTCCAAATGTACACACATGTACAAGATTCCCAAAATTTACACATTAAATGTACAGACAGAACTTTCTACAGACTTCTCCTTGGTAGGTTCATGCCATGTGTCTTACAGAAATTTTCCTAGCAAGAGTGTTAGACCTACATTACGTAACTGGGGCATGAGCCCCAGACAACCACGGCCACAATTTCCTCCACCGTAGGAGGGAGAACTGCATCCCACGTAGCCCACACCTTCTACCCACTTCAGGCCTTCATACATCCAGGCCAATGCAAGCAGCAGGCTCCCACCGCTCACTCCAGGCCTCCTCTAGCATCTGTGGCCACAGCCCTGCTTCATGCCACCCAGAGCAGAAGTGCAGAACGGCCCCTTATGAGCCAGATGTGGCCTGCAGAGCCTCCCAGGATTCCTCCTGGGGCAGAGTCCGTCCCATGAATAAATCCCCTCCAAGGGCACCCCTGTGCTTACCCCAAATCTGAGAGAAGAGCATCACCCAGAATCCCTGCAGAATGAATTTGAGGGCCAAGTTATACATCTTGTAAAACTGAGTCGTGAAGTTTGCCTTGGACAGGTGCTGTGTGTGTGTGTGTGTGTGTGCGTGTGTGTTGGGAGTGTTGCATACTTGATTCTTCCCCCACCAGAAATATAAACAAATGCAAATTGGTTTATATACAAACAAAAAACTAGCAAACACATCCCTCTATATGGAAAACTGGCATGTCACCTCAAAAGCTTTCCAGCCTCTTTTTTCTTGCGTGCTAATTTCTAAATCAAAGAAGCTTCTGTGTTTTTCTGTTTGTTTGACTGGTTGGTTTTACTGAGGGAGAGGACATCCAAGTGCCTCTCCTCACCCCAAGCTGAATTATACAGGCCACAAAATGTGAGACCACATGATTCTCTTGAAGTTGTAAACTGACCTTTCTTCTCAAAAGTCACAGATTAAAAAAAAGGAGAAGGCGCATTCTAGGCTGGCTGCCCAATGCCAGATGACAGCACTTGCACTAGCTTGCATCAGCCGGCTGCAGTGTGATTCTATTACACCGCATAAATCTCTCCTTACGCCAGCCCATCTCAGCTTGCATCTTCTGATCTTGGAGCTCTCACTTCCTGCCCACTGCCTCCTCTCTCTCTCTCGCTCTCTCTCTCTTTCTCGTATGGGGTGTGAGCCATAGCTTATGACTGTATATCCCTTCCCTGAATGTTACCGCAGTGCAGTGCCAGGGATTACAAATCATCTCATTAAAGCCATGCAGCTTCTCGGCTGGATGCAAATTACTGACCTCCTCAATTTATGAATGTCAGACACAGCAAGAAGGGTGGTGGGAAGAGGATGGCAACGAGGGGAACCAAGGTGGGTAGGTGGGGGCAGAAAATGTCCCATTAAATAGTATCCATCAACCTGGTCACCTTTATAAGCTAATAAAAAAGAAGGTTAAAATGAAGTTTGTTAGCATTGGTTTGTTCTCCCCTCCCCTCCCCCCGGCCGTCGGACCAGCTGCCAGCATGAAATATTAATAGAAACAAGGCTTCTCTTGGTGTCACCGGGCTCCACTAAGTGGAGAAAAGATGACACCGTTATGGGTAACACATTGTCCTGCCCATTCTCCAGGGCAGCATGTCCCATTCCCAGCTGTCTGTCTTGTGTCAGTTGCCCACTGTGTAGTGAGCCAAGGTTCCTCCTTCAAGGAGTCAAAAGCCACAGGCGATCTCTCTTGCAAAATGTTCTTTATTGTTCCCAAGCACAAATCACCCAGAATGAATCTGAGCATACACAGGGTGGTTTCTTGAACCAAACTTAGAGTTTAACTCCAGGAACTCTCCTTATGAACATGCCTGGGTTCCACCACTGAGGAGGGGCTCTCTGAAGGCAAACATGTCTCTTCTCTGTGCGCTGCTCATTCAATGGGGTCTCCTGCCAACGCTGATGCCTTGCCATGGGGTCAAGAGCACAGGGGGCCTGGTCTGCATTTGAGAAACCCTCATCCTCAGAGACCCCTCCCATTGGCTGTACATCCTGGTCAGCACCTGCCCTTGAGATAATCACCTCTGCCTCCTTCGTCTCAGAATCCTGACCTGGTCCGTCCTTCCCAATCTCACTGTAAGTTGTTTCAAATTCCAGTTCCGAAGAACCTTCTGGGAGGCAGCCAGCAGTCCATGGGAATGATTGCCCAGAACTGCCATCCTTCTTACTCCCAGCACCCTGAACATAGAATTGTAGAACCCTAGAATCGTAGAGGCCATTGGGTCAAACACCCTGCTCAGTGCAGGACTTCCAGTTAAACCATCCTTCTTAAATGGCTGTCGAGTTGCATCTTGAATGCCTCTAGTGTGGGAGACACCACAACCACCCTAGGTCATTGGTTCCATTGTCGCACTGCTCTAACAGTCAGGAAATGTTTTGTGATATCTTGCCAGATCCTGGTTCCTGCATCTTGAGCCATTATTCTTTGTCCTACACTCTGGGATGAAGGAGAAGAGATTCTGACCTTCCTCTTTGTGACAACCTTTAAACTTGTACTGTGCTAACCTATCACCCTTCATTCTTCTCTTCTCAAGGATAAACATGGCCGGTTCTTTCCAACTCTCCTCCCAGGGCTTTTTTTCCAGTCCTCAGATCCTCCTTGTCACCACCCTGCCTACCCAGCAAAACCCACTCAAAATTTTGGACTAAGTTCATCCGAGGTTCTCCACAATGACTATCTCTGGCTCTCAAAGTCTCAACCAAAGACCAAGGGGTACTTGTTTCCCCCATGCCACCTAGATCATTTGCTAAGCGTTAATTGAGGTACTGGAGGGTGGGTGAAGGGCTGGCCAGTAGAGTCTGAGGTTTAGCCAGCTTGTCTCCTCCTGAGTAGATGCTGAAGTGCTAGAAGGTTTATTTATTTATTTATTTAGAAATTTATAGGCCGCCCCTTGCCACAAGCAAGCAGGTTTCATCTGCTTTTTGTGTGAACTGAGTACAGTGGGTGGCAACAAGCAAGAAGAGAAATCACAAGAAGTGTATGGCACAGTGACCTAACCTGGAGGGCTAGCACTAGCCATGGCTATCACTTGATCATGGCATCAATTGTGACCAGTCATGATACAAAAGGCATATCACAGAAGACATTAACAAAATGCTTCAGTGAGCAACTATTAGGGAAATACGGCTCATACTAAGAAGTTGGTTCCAACATGAACCTCTCCCTTTCCTTCTCAACCAAAAGGAGTTAGCCCCACCCTAAGGGAGGTTCTCACAGCTTGTTGGCCAGATGGCAAGCATGTCAGTTGCTATGCAATTGGATTGTCCTTTTGATCAAATGCTAGACTATGGGGCTGATTGTTTTACATCTACCACCTTGGACTCCCTATTCAATGATATTTCTCACTGAAACAGATATGATCTGGTTCTCACCAGTCTCTTGGCTTATGGCTTCATTTGCTAGCCTTAATGTTTTAGCCAAGAATTCCAACCCTGCCTCTTATTCCACTTCAGATTCAGATTCTGAGGTCGCATCTTTGGAATGCTGTATTTTGGAAGAAATGGGCCTTCTCTTTATTAGGGCTGGCCCAAGACCTTCTGTGACCGAGCTGAAGAAGGTCCATTCCATGGACAAAGGGCAACTGAACTGGTAGATAGTGGAACATCATCCTTCATGGCACCTGGAGACAACAGGTTAACCTTAGGAACACAGAGCAAGCTACATGGGACACTGATCTCACCTGTCTTCTGAGTCACAGGACTAATGTCCTGAGGAGACAGCTTCATTCTGCCTAACAGTAGGGCTGTCACTACTCCTCATTCATATTAGATGAATAAATGGCAACCAGATCTATCAAGAGATACTGGAATTAACTCTTTCCCTCTTCTACAGGACCCAACTCAGGGTGTCAGGATTGTTACTTTGATTTCAAGAGCTGCAACTCAAGGCAGAGGCAGCGCCATGGCCAGGGTGACAACCTGGCCTCTCCACAACTTCTCCAGGAAGAATCCAGCCCTTTCTACCACTACAGAACATGTGCACCAGTTCAAAACAGAGGCTATTTCCATCTTTATGGTTTAAAATGTTATGTCTCCAGACATGCCACTTAATTTCTCTGAGTAATTCAGGGAAGACCCTTCTTAAGTCTGCTTGGGCTTCTTGGAACATAGTCCCTGTTTTCGGAATGCAATTACGCCAGATGATAGTTGTGCCTCAGAGGCTGCACTGACAAAAAAGCAGTTCTGCCAAGATTCCCTCTGGGTGAGAAGAAAGTATAAATGTGATTTATCTCAACCATCCTCAAAGCATTGATTGCTGTCTGTGAGCCACAGTTGTTAAACGCCAGCCTTAAGGCAACAAAAGCACACCTGTCTCTTTAGAGATGGGACATATATTAGTTTTTCTCCTGCTTGGCATTTTCTGCAGTTACTGCATCAAAAGCATATCTTTTTTCTCATAGGCCAGCATTGCTTTTAAGACCAGGAACTGAGCCAGTCAGACAAAATGTCTGAAACCAGAAACGGGGTTTTAGTTTTCAAATGTGGTTTAATGGTGGCAGGGTGCCCCAGCTTTTGAGGGCATTATAATTTTGAGAGTATCAAAATGGCTGCCTTGGGGTAGCTCTGTCCATTCACAAAACTGCTGCCATGATCATGAAACAGCCACAACCAGAAGTCCAGTTGGCAAGACTAAAGAAAAGTGTATGTGGCTTACTGGCCTGGAGACCTGAAAGACCTGGGTTCTAGTCTCCACTCAGCCATGAAGCTACTGGGTGAATTTGGCCTAACCGACCTCACAGGGTTGCTGTTTGGATAAAATGGAGTGAAGGTCAACCACCTTTGCAGAGATGCATGTTAAAGATAATCATCATTGTCAGGTGTGCATCATAAGAGAAATTAGAACTATTACAGAATCGGAAGTTTTACAATGTGCCAATGGGATCCATCCACAAATTGTTAAGTATTATACGTAGCAGTAAAATTAATAAGACTCACTTGGCAGGTTTTTTCCTTAGATATATTTAAAGCTTTTGATTGTGCAGAATGCAGTTTTTTTTATTGGTTTAATTCAAAAAATGAGATTTGGCAACACATATAGTAAAGCAGATGTATTCAGAGAGTGGGCCAAGGGGAGGATAATAATGTGGATTCAAAATATATTGCTCTTCAGTGTGGGAAAAATCAGGCTGACTTCTCTTCCCCCTTTTGTTCGCCTTGGTGATTGACAAGGAAACAAAACCCAAATGCCACAATCCCAGGGCTGCAGGTGGCAGGAAAAGAGTATAAACTTGGGTTATATGCCAATGACAAGGCAATTACTATCACTCAGCCAGGTAGGCATCACAGAGTTTGAAATCAGAATTATTCAAATTCCAGAAGGGGGCTGGGCTACAATTTAATTTCAGAAAATCAGAAGTAATGTTTTTAATGTACTTGCAAAGGAACAATCTGAACTGCTGAGATGCTTAGACACTGGTCAGTTACTCTAAATCAACGGTCCTCAAACTTTTTCAATAGGGAGCCAATTGAAAGGCTGTGGTGACCGCCATGGGCTGGTGAGATGGGGGTGCCTGGGGGTGTGGGCCGGTGAAGTGCCATCGGGCACGCGCGGCAGTGGCTGCTCACTCAGAGATCTCCCAGCGAGTCCAAAACCATCTCCGAGCAAGCAAGCCACTGCCGAATGGCAGCACAGGCCGGATGGATGGCCATGGCAGCCCAGATCTGTCCTGTGGGCTGTAGTTTGCAGACCCATGCTGTAAATGTTGACATTTAGGCATACCAATCATTAAGAATCTGAATCAGTTATACAATGAACATTATAATAAGTTCTGGGAATTGATTTCAGCAGATATACATAGATGGAAAAAGATTACTCTATTCTGGACTGCTTAGCAGAGGCAAAAACTAGAGTTTCCCCTCACTTACTGGTTCTATTTAGAACTTTGCCACTTACAGTACCAAGTGCACAGTTACTGTGACAGCAGACACAACTTAATATGTTCTTATATGATGGTAACACATGTAGAGAAAAATTATATAAGTTGGCAATTTTGGGAGGATGGGGTATCGCTACTCTCTTACTTTACTATGAGGCCTGCCAATTACAACACTTATTGTGTCTCAGAAGATCCCAACAGACAACGGGTGTCTCTAGAGAATATTACAATGGATGACAATCGCTGCATTTATGAGGCACAAATTCAAATCATTATATCTGACTGTGAACAGGTTCACACTCTGTTTGAAATTTGGGTCAGAAAGTCTACAAGAAGAAACCCCAGGAGTTTCACCTTTGCTGCCCCTTCAGTCCCGTCCAGTCATCTTGAAAAATTCAGATATATGTGAATTCAAAGGATGGAGAGATGGAGAATTGTACACACTTAAAAGTTCTTATCAAAACAAATTTCCACTCTCATTTTCAGAAATCAAACAACAAGTAGTAAATTCTGAAATCACATGGCTTATGGAATATTGACTATGTTCTTTCCTTTCTAGCAAAGGTGTAAAGGACCAGGCAGTCTGAAGCTCAACTAGTTTGGATAAATTAATTGATAATGATAGAGGCTGTATTAAAGCCATGGAGTCAATTAGATACTTTTAGAGTCAGATGTTAGCAAAAGTAGTAGTCCAAAACATTGGTGAGTGTTAAACTTATCTACTTCTACTGATGATTCAGCTTGGAAGAGTATCTGGGTTCGATCATCATATAAATCTATATCGACTAATACAAGAGAAACAACTCTGAAGATAATGCATCTTACTCCTAGAAAATTGGCATTTATTTAGTCTGATTCCTCCTCCATGTGCTCGGGGGAATGTCAAGTAGTTGACACCTACCGGCACATGTGGTGGGAATTTAGTTATTTATTTATTTATTTAGGAGGCTTCTGTGCCGCCCCATTTGCCGAAGCCTCGGGCGGCTCACAATAATAAATAAATAAACACAATATAAAAACAATATACCATATTTTTTGCTCTATAAGACTCACTTTTCCCCCCCTCAAAAGTCAGGGGAAATGTCTGTGCGTCTTATAGAGCAAATATGTGTGTGCAGTAAGTCTGTCAGATGTGCAGCCCATGGAGAAGTGATGGGGAATGTGCCTGTGATGATGTGCCCATTTGATTCAGAATATTTTTTTTCTTGTTTTCCTCCTCTAAAAACTAGGTGCATCTTATGGTCAGGTGCGTCTTATAGAGCGAAAAATACGGTAATTTGAGTTGACCTGGCCAATGTGATGAGACCTGGAAATGTGATGAGATTCATAAATTCTGGCCTGCAGTTTTCACTGAGATTATAGAAGTAGAAGTATTGACTCTAAATTGGCCCTATTGAAACTGTTTGTGGAGAAGAATATAAATATGAAACACAAGGAACTAATTTCACATCTTTTATTTGCTGCTAGAAAAGTAATAGTGTCACAATGGAAGGGTTTTAAATTTGAATGAATGGTATAATCTCGCATGGAAGACAGCACTCATGGAAAAATTGTCATACAGATCACAAGAGACCAACAAATGCTTATTACTTTGAGACAGTTTGGTTACCATTTATTAAATATACTGATGTGATCAAATATAGGAAGATGGTACCAGCAAGTTATAAATCATTATGCTTGTTGTAACTGTTTGTAAACTTTATGTTATATAACTCAATCTAGGGGTGGGAGGGGATAAAAATAGATAAAGTTAAATGTACATTTCCAAATGTTTGCTTTTGTTTCTTTAATTTTCAGTAAAGGAAACATTTTTAAAAGAATATTTAATAGGAAAAAGAAGAAGCTATAATTTGAATATAAATACTTACAACGCATTCTAGTGCAAAGAGTAGGTGCCTCTTTGAGTTCTTAAAAAAAGAAAATGGCAGGGTATAAATGAAATAAATAAATATTTCTGTTTAAATTGCCATTCAGCTGCTGTTGTTCTGAGGATAAAAACGGAGTGAAGGAGAATTTTGTAGGTCATCCTGGGTTCCTCACAAGAATTAAAAGTTCTGATATAAAAGTGGTGGAGTAATAAAGAAGTAACCTGCTGAAGAATGTAAGTATAAGACAGAGTTAACAGAAACGTTCCACACACAACGCACTCATTGGAACCCACAACTTTCTGCTCCAACACAGATTCCACAGGAGGCAATTGGACAAGTAAGTTGACCAAGAAGCAAAGCAGATGTGAGATCTGATCCTCAAATAACCAATCTCATGTTTGTCTCAACAAACGACATAATGCATCCATTTCATAGAAGGCTAACTGGTGTTGCCCGGAGAAGCCCACGTACAGAAAATGTTCCATGATGCTGAGTCAAACTAAGCAACGAACATGCAGCCTCACCACAGAATCCTGCAGACTCTTCAAGCAGCCATCCCTAAATGACTTGGGACCAGGGTATTTAAAGGACCACCTCTTCCCGGAGGAACTTACTCAGCCCCTTAGATCTGCATCCAAGGCCTTTCTGAGGGACCTCCCTCCTCAAGAAATAAGGAAGTTGCCAAGAAGAAGGAGGGCCTTTGCAGGAGTGGCACCCTGTCTTTGGAATGGGCTCCCCAAAGAGGTTTGTCTGGCACTCTCTTTATACTCTTTTTGGCACCAGACAAAGACCTTCTTTATTTTGCCAGTACTTTTTTGTTAATCTGGTTTAAATGGTATGCAATGGAATGTTGTATGCCTTTTATGAAATTATTAGTTCTGTTAAGATGGATGGACTTTTATTGTCTTACTGTTTTATTGTTATTTTTGTGTTTTTATATTGGTTTTACATGGTTTTATTGTTGCAACTCACTCAGAGGAGCCATATGGCTAATGGGGCAGGCTAGAAATCCAATCCAATCCAATCCAATCCAATCCAATCCAATCCAATAATACGTAATCCCCCGGATTCTTGCTGCAGTTGTGAGTGACAACAGCATCAACTACATTGGCTTCTAGCCCCCCATTTCTCCTCCCCCACAATGAGGGTATAAACAAGGCAGTGTTCTGTTTAGCTCCAGGGAAGAGCTAGAGCAAGCCCTGTGTCACATTCTCCCCCAATTTTCTCCTGTCATAAAAGAGCTTCCATTTTCTGCCTCATTTGCAGTGTGTTTTATAATCTGAATTTCCCTCAATTGCTTTTTTGAGCTTATCTAACCTGTGTGTCTTAGCTGAGGGGGCAGCATGTGAGCATCTGCTCCCCATTACCTGTCTCGCTGCTGCTCTGTAGGTTCCCAGGCTCCCTGCACTTCCTGATGTGGAAAAGTCCTTGGGACAAGCAACCTCAGGACACCCCTAGACTTGTAGGATGCTCTGGACTTCTGGAGAGGTGACTGTACTAGGAAAGGCAGAACTCTTGTGCACCCTTCCTAGCCATTGCACAAGTGTGATCACCACTAGTGAACAACACTGGAGGAACGAGGAAATACCAACTAAAGAATTGATTTTAAAGAAAATACTGGACTGGGCAGAACTGGACAGACTGACTTTGTCTCTTAAGGAAAAAGAAGACACATATTATTACCAAACGTGGGACTTCTTTTATCAATGGATTATACTTAGGGCTGAAATATACATTAATTGTAAAGAGAATAAGAGAATAATCCAGTATGTGCAATGTCTTTTGAATTATCATTTGTTTTATTGGTAGAAAATAATAAAAACTTGAAAATCCACAAGTGTGATCACCACATGAGGCTTGGTGCTAATTCAGGATGATTCCACCAGACTCGTGTTCACCTTTGGATTTCTTTTTGAAAGCCATTTCCTTGCTCTCCAATGCAGGGAGAACAGGCCCAGCAGAAGCGGAAGGGCTGCTGCAGTCTGGCCCAGCGGGACTATTCCTAGAAGGTGCGAGTCAGGAAGTGTCCTCGCCATGAACTCACAGGATGACCCTAAACAAATATACAGTGAACAGAGTGATACTTGCCTTGTTTATTCTGAAGAAAATCCTCCAAGGTTTAATGGGACATGCAGTGGAATCCTATATGTCTAAGAAGCAAGTTCCATGGAGTTTAGTTGTGCAAGTGAATGTACAATTATAGCATTAACGCTATATTATTTTGGGATGGTGGCCTGAAAGGAAATATATTTAGTAGATGCACTGAAATCAGTGTAACATAATATCATGTTAATATTCATCACTTCTTATCTTTGCCTCTTCCCTCCTATTGTTATGCTATAGACTATGAGCTCCAATTGACACATATGTTTTTTCCTTGTGCTGTAAAGCACCATGACCACACCTATAAATAGACAAATATTCTCCACTTTCAGTTTTCAGGTCAAGATTATGGATTCTGTTGGGTTTCAATTTTAGTCCTCCATGATAGATTAAAAAATCTTAAGGGTTTTGGAAATCCTGTTCAGTGATCACATCTCTCCTTGTCGCTTTTCCTTCAGCACCATCTCATCTGCTGCCTGCCAAATTAATGATATGATCACGAATGGAGTGACATCGTAACATTGCATGGCCAATGAGATTGGGCTGCATGATGTCACTGAAATTACTTGAGAGTGAGGGCAATTAAGGTCTGTTTAAGACAAAGAGCATTTTAGCAAGGAGCACTGAGAAATGATGCAGTGTTAAACTATAATATCACACAACATATAATGCCAGTGATCTATTTAGAGGCAGGGTGCTACTTTGCCAAAATAAGCTCCATTGCAAAGCCAAAACAATTTGTTAGCAATTATCGCATACGCTCTGAGTAAACAGGATTCTTTTTATTTAAAATGTGGGGAGGGGGAGATAGGCATTTCTCCAGACCCCTGTCAAAGACACAAAACAATGTGTATCTCCCCTTCACTTCCCTCTCCCATCTTGAGCTATCCAGGGCATAAAGCACTGATCCATTAAGGAAGGGCAGCCAGAGCGTCAATGCAGCCCTCCCTTGCAAGTGCAACCTGACCCTAATCCAGCCTGGAACTTGGCTCTGGGACTCTGGCCAAAAGCAGTGCAGGGAAGGAGTGCCAACACCAGCAGTCACCTGGTTGGGCCAGTCTATTTTTTGTGCCTGTCATTGCTTGGTGTTGCAGCAGGTGCTTGGCTGATGAAACACATGGGAAACCGCATGCCAGCCTGAAGAAGCCTTTGTTTCCCTCAACAGGCCCTTCTTTCTTTATTGCTTTGTTCTAGCCTAGCTGCTCTCTGTACGGTTCTTCCTCCTGACTCTCCGACTGGTTGTCTCTTTTGATTCCACCCCAGTAGCTCCTCTCCTCTCCTTTCTTTCATGGAGGGAAGTCTACTGCCCTGGCTCTGTGCAAACACAGGCAGCCCACTTCAGGCAGCCAAGGACCACACGCTCCCAGCTCGTGAGCCAAACTGACTTGTGGAAAGCACCACTTTCTGCCAAAAGCCCTTCTTGCCTGTTAGAAGGCAGAAATAGAGGCATGTGACAGAGAGAAGGGTCAAGCTAGCTCAAATGGCTGAATGGGGCCATTCATGGGGTGCCTTGGCTTGCTGCCACCTGCCATCTGTCTTTTATTTGTGTGATTTCAACAGGGCATACAGGTCAGGATTGGTGACAAAATCGATGCACCCATCTATCCCCACCCCTATCAAGAATGCTGCTGCTCAGGGCTCAAGCCGGCCACCCCAGCTTTTCATGCTGAAGAGTCTTGAAGATGAGAGCGGGGGAAAGTTTGCTTCAGTCTTTCCCACCTTCCTTTAACCCTTGCCCTGTGCAGGCCTGGTGCCACCATGCGATATACTAGGCTGTTACCCTAATGTTATGCCAGCCACCTCATCCAAAGCAGGGTAAGGGGGGCACCTCCTTGCATAACATCTGCCTACCAAACCAGTGTGGAGAAGTGGTTAGAGTGCTGGACCAGGATTTGGGAGTCCCAGGTTCGAGTCCCCACTTGGCCATGAGGCATCATGAATGGCTTTAGAGCCATCACAGACTCTTGGCCTAACCAGCCTGTGAAGATAAATGGAGAGGAAGAGAGTCATGTAAGTTCACTCGGGTTCCTTACAGGAGGAAAAAATGTGGATATACATGTTCAAGGTCATGGCAGGGGTTCTCTCATGCCCGCTGGCCTTCATTTTTGAGGCCTCGTGGAGAACGGGTGAAGTTCCAGAGGACTGGAGGGTGGCATCAGTGGCCCCAGTTTTCAAAAAGGGTAGTAGGAAGGACATGGGGAATTATAGACCGGTTAGCCTTACATCCATTGTAGGAAAAACAATGGAAAGGCTCATAATAGAGAGCGATCTAGTGGTGCTAGATAGGGAAGGGAGGCTGACAGCCACACAACACGGCTTCTGCAAAAACAGGTCCTGCCAGACAAACCTTGTGGAATTCTATGACAAGGTTTCAAGATGGCTAGATGGAGGGAATGCAGTGGATGTGGTATACCTGGAGCAAGGCCTTTGACAAAGTGCCCCATGATATCCTGGTGGAGAAACTGAGGAGTTTTGGGACAAAACACCAATGCACTCTCCAGTGGATTAGGGCATGGTTGACTGACCGAAAGCAGAGGGTAACCATTAGTGGGGAATCGTTGGGATGGCAGCCAGTGATAAGCGGGGTCCCCCAGGACTCTGTCCTGGGGCCGATCCTGTTTAATCTTTTCACTAATGACATGGAAGAAGGGGTGAACAGTCTGCTGATCAAATTCAGAGACGATACTAAAAATTGGGCAGTGGCCACAACTGAGGAGCAGGTACTCCAGATCCAAAAGGATCCGGACAGACTATGGAAGTGGGCAGGAGACAACAGGATGGCGTTCAATGTGGATAAGTGCAAGGTCTTGCACTTGGGGCATAGGAATAGGTGTCATAAGTACAGGTTAGGTGACAAGTGGCTGGAGAGCAGCATTTGTGAAAGGGACCCCAGTGTACTGGTTGACTGCAGGCTAAACATGAGTCAGCAGTGTGATGCTGTGGTCAAGAGGGCCCTTGGTTGCATAGCCAGAAGTGTGGCTTCTAGATCAAGAAAGGTATTACTACCACTCTATACGACTCTGGTGCACCCGCAACTAGAGTATTGTGCTCAGTTTTGGGCCCCTCATTACAGGAAGGATATAGCCAGGTTAGAGTCAGGGCACCACAGGGTCACAAGGTTGGTGGCCGGTTTGCAGGGGATCCGTATGAGACGAGATTGAGGGAACTGGGTCTCTTCAGCCTGGAGAAGAGGAGACTCAGAGGGGATCTGTTGGCGACATACAGGTATGTGAGGGGATGTCACATGGAGGTGGGTAGAGATCTGTTCTCCCCTGCAGAGGAAGGCAGGATGCGCTCCAATGGAGCAAAGCTCAGGGAGCCAAGGTTCCATTTGGATGCCAGGAAGCACTTCCTGACAGTTAGGACCCCAAGGGTGTGGAATGGGCTTCCTCGGGAGGTGGTTGAGGCCCCATCAGTGAGGGTGTTCAAGGATAGGCTTGACATGCACATGGTGGGCATGTCGTGAGTGGAGCCGGCTGGTGCCGGAGGTCAGACTAGATGGCCCGGGAGACCCCTTCTGACTTGCTCTGTTTCTATGTTTCTATGTCATCATCATCATCATCATCATCATCATCATCATCATCATCATCAGGTGTGCATACGTAAGTGTGAATTTGGAAATAATAACAGTACATGGAAATGTGTACAAATCCCTCTAGTGAAGAAGCACTGACAGGTAATGTGGGTTCCTATTGATCTGCTATCCTGCTGGAAACTCTTCACAAACAGATTCAAGGCCACTGTTGCTGTCCTTCTCAGGGCTCTTTATCTTTAAGCAGACTGCAGCTCAAAGGATAAACACAGTTCAACAGGGAATTGTCCTCCTTAAAAGAGACCCCTGGCCACCCTACCACCTTGCCAGTAGGGTCCACCATATATGTGTGTCAGAAGATAGATGGCCATAAGATGTTGCAAAGTCCCAGCACCAACCTTGGGAAATCACTCCAAGGGTGGCTCTGAGACTGCAGCTTAGATGACCTCTCCCTGCCTGAGGTAGCATGTTCCGGGGGTGCTAAGGGAAGGAGAAAAGCATCAGCACCATCCGGAGAATCCTGGTGGTGCTCCAAGCCCCTTTCCCCATGCTCCAAGGTCTGACATTTAGCCAGAAGGAATTCTATGGCTTTGGAGATTATGGCCATCCCAACTGAATGGCACCCTTTCTCACATATGAGTTGGGACCCTTCCATACAAAGCTGCCTCATTCACAGAATTTCACTACATCCTCTATTTATAATCCTCCTGTGTTTGCCCACTTCTGTCTTTTTTCTTGCCAGGGGAAAAGAATTCACTAAGGAGAACAAGGCAGAATAACGTCACACTGCCTTTCGAGCGGTGGAGCTAGGAGTCCTCCACCTGGAAGCTCTGAGGCCTTTTTGATTCATTGGTTTCTTGACAAAAGGGTTAAAAAATACAAATCCATTGATGCATTACTTGAAAGAGCAAAAGCTTTAAATGCATCTCAGGCATTAATTTATGGGGAGGAAACACGGAAAACAGTGCAGCCAATGCATATCTGAACAGAATAGCTCCACTGACTTGGGATTTACTCCCAGGTAAACATGCTGAAGAATCAGTGATGTAAAGGTAGGGGTGCCATGTTATTCTGAACTGCCCAGAGAGTTCTGGTTATGGATGATATAGAAACGTAATACATACAGGCGTGAACAAAATTTCACCAGCCTTTCCCACCCTGGTGTCCTCCTGATGTGTTGGACTCGACACTGACTGGGAGTGATGGGAATGGGGTCCAGCTTATCTAGAGGACACCAGATTGAGAAAGTGTCAATCTTTCATCCCGGAGATGAGCTTTAGTTCATCCACTTCCAGGCAAAGAAAGCTGTCATATTCCCCATATTCCTGTCTTCTGCCCGTCTCTCTCTCTCTCTCTCTCTCTTTCTCTCTCTTTGTTTCTCTTTATTGCATACCATCAAATTGTATTAATGAGCAAGATGATAGTTATTTAATATCCCCTTCTGAAAGAGGCACTCAACCAAAGCACATGAGTCCTTGAAATAATTAGGAAGATATAATAGGGACCATTACGAAGGGCATGAAATTAACTGTAGCTAAATTAACTCCTTTCCCTCAAATGCACATAAAGGAGAAGACACAAAGAGTGCACATCTTTCTCATACTAATTGGAAACTGCCTCGGTTTGCTAAGGTCCTGTCTGAGACCTTAACAACCTTTGCAATGTCCCCTGCATGTCACAGGCAGCAATAGGGTTACTGGGAATCAGGTGCAGATGGGGTGATGCTAAGTATTAGAAAGATCCATGGGTTTGGTCCACAGGACAAACATCAATTTTCATATATGGTCTAAATGTATGGATGATTTTAAAGAACCTTGTCTCCCCAGAACATCCCTTTTTGTCTAAAGGAATGGGGCTTCTATTCCAGAACAAAACCTCAGGCAGACGTATTCAAGGAGAACGCAGAGGAAGTGATGCACTCAAGGGCAAGAAGCTGGCTCATCCAGATGGATCGGATGCAATAGGGACCATCAGGGCCCCTGGACCTTAATTTTAGCATGTGCCCATGGACAGCACAGGGCTTCCCAGAAATTGGCTGCTGCAAATAAAAGATTTGGGGTTGAGTTCAAGGGGGGCATTGCCGAACCGTGCTCAGATCCTTGCCCGTGGCCACAGCATTGAGAAGTCCAAGTCACACAGTCATGTAATGCACCCAAAAGAGTCTGGACCGAGACAGATAGCAGCAACACACCATCCTTCCTCAAACCTTCAGGTATGCTGGACTACAACTTGCATTACCCCAAAGGCCATGCTGGCTGAGCATGATAGGAGTTGTTGTCTGACACATCTGAAGAGCATCAAGGCAGGGAAGGCCTGCCTCACAGATATGTAGACACCAGCAAATAAAGTGAATTTAAATCAGAAGCAACCAAGTTCCAGCTGGGAGACAACAGGAAATGGCCTACATGATCAATCAGGTTTGAGCCACAAATTACTTTCATAGAATCAGAGAATAGTAGTTGGAAGGGGCCATGAAGGCCATTAAGTCCAACTCCCTGCTGTTGAAGGACACCATGTTTCACCATCCCACTCGGATGGCTGTCCAGTTTCTTTTTGAATGTCTCTAGTGTGGGAGAGCCCACCAGCTCTCCAGGCAGCTGGTTCCACTGTTGTATTGCTCTGACAGTGAGGAAGCTCTTCCTGATGTCCATCCTGAATCTGGGTTGTCACAAGTTGAATTGATTACTCCAGGCCCTACACTCTGGCATCAGCAAGAAGAGATCTTGACCTTCCTCTTTGGGACAGCCTTCGAGGTACTTAAAGAAGGATATCATGTGAAGATGCTATGATGCTATGACTTTGAAGATGCTATGAGCATCCAAGCTTGGGTATGTTCCAAGATGGCTTGGATCCAGTTTGGATATGTTCTGAAATGGCTCAGCCCCCTCATGCTCAGTTCAGAGCAGGCGTGTTTTAGCTTTTCCAGCCTGAGGGCCACGCTCCGTTTCAGAGGAGCTTCTGAGGGCCATATTCCAGTGGTGGGTGCAGTTGCAGACAAAAAGAGTAGGGCCAAACATCAACGGATCACAGCTTAAAACTATTGCAGCAAGAACTAAGCCCTGGGAGAGGCATTCTTGCTGTGTCTGTGTCTGTGTTTGTTTGTGTTTTGTTTGTTTTCAGGATGCTGTGAAAAGCTGCACCAAAGTCAAGAAGTCACCAAATGGTTGATGGTTAGAGTGAAAGAAGAAGATGTGATGGGGGAAAGGCATCATCTCCTATTCGAGAGAAGCAGCATCAACAGCAAGAAAATGTTTTGAAAAATGAGGACACACATCCCTAATACGTATCATTAATGCATAATACTTGACATCTGTGTACTGCTTTCAAGTGTTCAAAGCACTTCATGTGCATTAACAATGCATTTGCAACAATCCCAAAAGCTAAAGTAGTATTATTGCCGGCACGCACACACACACAAACACACAGCAGAAGTGGAGAACTTAGACTAGGAGAGGGAAGCTAATTGATGTTCCCTAATGAGTCCATGGCAGGGGCACGATTGGACCCTGTAATGACCCCTTGACCTGGGGGTGCTCTCTGAAGCCCCATGGCCTCAGTGCATCTAAGCCTCTGAACACAGAGCCTTAGTTGTGTCCTTGCCTGCTGCCACTGCACCTCATGCAGTGATGGGCATTTTCAGCAGTCCAGATAAAGCGCTAGAGCATACAAGGGAAAGAGTCTGGAACATTAAGAAACCAGCATCACGTGCTTAGTGCTGGCTTCCATCCCCCCCACCCCAGCGTGCCCCCTTCCTCTTCCAAGGGCCAGTTGCAGTTAAATTTATTGCAGTTGCAATACATAAACCTCAGTGGATTAGCCAGTGCAGTTCTTTCTGCACTAGCCACAAGGAGGGTGAGGCAGGGGCTCAGCCTTCAGAATACCATCTCCAAGATTGCACGATCTCACTGCTGGGACTCCAAATTTTTGTGGCAATGTATTGTATCAGTTTGGACTTATTATGTTTATAATTGTATTGTATCCAGATGCAGTAGTGCCTCAAACTTTGAACAATCCTAAGGTCCAACATTCCAGAGTTTGAATGCTAAACTCAAGAATAAAGTCATTCCAAAGTCTGAACAATGCTTCTAAGTTTGAACTGCATGCACAGTGAAAAAATGTGATCACTGCAGAAACATCATCTGCTGTGCACCCAAGTTCTTGAGCATTTCCAGTGCACCATTTTGTTCATTTTCAGTATATTGGGCACTGTTTAGGGTCTGGGAACGGATTAATTCACTTTCTGTTATTTCCAATGGGGAAAGTCGCTTCAGACTTCAAACGGTTCAGAGTTCAAACGGCTTCCTGAAACAAATTAACTTGAAGTACAAGGCACCTAGAACCACACACATGCAAAACGGCAGAGAGTCAGATGCAGTTTTTTTGATCCCTCTCCCCTCCCATACGCACCATCATCACTATTGGTGGAGCGCTTGTTCACATACAGCCCCGCTCAGCACCAACATAAGCCTGAGAAAAAGCAGAAAGGGGTTCAAGCCAAGTTTATGACTCTCCTTTCATTCACAGAAACTAAATTGCAAGTCCTTGAGCAAGTGAATACATCCTGAGTGATCACAGCCGCTCCAGCCAATCTCCACAGGCTTCACTGCCTCAACGAGAAAGCAATATATAGATCACTGAAGGTAGTCAATGAGATCCAACAGTGAAGGGAAATCTGGTAATCTCAAAAATGTGCCACCAGGGCATGTTCTGTTGTGGTGCCCATCAACACTTGAAGGTACTACAATCAGAACATCGAAGTCTAGCTGATGATAAGCCTGCCATGTGATTCTGGGAAAAGAAATAAAGTGTGCTGATGGATGGTCAGAGAAAACAAATTAAATGGCACCCTGGCACAATCCTTGTATTGATTTTCTGGTACTTCCATTAACATGATACTTCAGATAAACACTCTATAATTCAGAACAGTTGGGAATGTAAATAATTACCCCACTATTTTCCAGGCTGACACATCTCACATCTCTGCTTCTGGCACTGCGAGTCAGTGCTGATCAGTCAAAATGTGAATAAGCCTGGAGGAGGTTGGTGGCTGTTTACACAGAACATCTCCCTGATATTTAGGGTCACACGGAGCAGCTATCAAAGAAGGGACATGATAGCTTGCACCTGGTAAGCAAGGGTAGTCCATCAGCAACATGCCAATGTTGGGGCCAACCACCCTCTGTTTGTGCATGCCTAGACTCTCAGAATCATCAGTGTCAAGAGGATAGGTAATCTTGGACTATCCAAGAATCTGTTCCCTTGAAATGGGGCAAAAGCCATAGCCTCTTTGCCTTGTCCCCACAATGATGGCTCACTGTCCTTTTTTGTCCCCATATAAACGTCTTCCTGTTTGTAGACTTTGTGCAACAAACCAGCTCTTGTCCATAGTCCATCGGTGTTTTGCATTTTGTTTTGAGCATAAATATTTACAGAAAACTAGGTTCATGAAATAAATGCATGGCTATTTTATGCATTTCACAGTGGCTAGATTCAGACAATTGGAAGGAAAAGATTCCATGCTGGCTTCTTTCCCCACCCCCACATGAACGAGTTGCCCATTGTGTGATTTGCCTAATTATTACCTCGACATTGTGTGGCTTCTTGCATTGTGCTCAGCTGAGGTTGCTACTATACCACCCCAAAACCCATGGCTTCTCAGAGGGCCTCCCTCATTCACCTTGTTGGCTTTGGCTGACACGGGGAGCTGTGAGGGCTGTTAGGCAAATTGTGCACTGCATCACCAGCTTGTGGACATGGCTTCTTTTCTCCATGATCATGTGAACCCAGCCAGCCTCTTTTTCCTGCTTTGTCCAAGGCTGTCTCTACACAGAGCATAGTCCATCAGTTAGGATGCCTATACGCATTCTACAGTTTCAGAGGTGGTATGATAATGAATAGAAGTTGCTATGGAATTGTGGTTCATGGTTCTTTATAAGCTTGGTCTTACCTATCTACCCCAGTATTCTCCATCTAGAACCTTAGGCAAGGACCTAGTCCAAGGATCAGCTACCCAGTTTTTGGAACAAGACATGCCAAAGTATTAACCTAGGTCCTTTTCCGTGCAAATCATGTTCTATCACTGGGATATTGTCCATCGCAATGAGGAAGCCCTTTCCATCTGAGAAGTGCCAAAATGTCAATTAAAGAAGTCACAACTAGGTAATCCAAATGGAACCTGCTTGATAGTGATTAAAAAAGAAAGCGGGGGAGATTTCATTAAGTGACAGTGTACCCTACAGTCCCTTTATTTCGACAGCTGGGAGGGTTGAGGGAAACAAGCTGAGTGGAGGGAACTTCTTTATGTTTTCTGGATATTAAACAGATCTATTGCTTTCAGAGCAACTCTGTGGCCAGCCGTTGTTGAGATCTTCAGCCACCCTTTACGCTACAACCCAAAGATTCAAAGAATGGCTTGCTTGAGAATGTAATAATGGCTGGCCACAAAGCTGCTTTGGAAGCAACAGACAGGTTGACGTTTGCTGAGAGGTGTCCTTGCAAGCAGAAACCAACATTTAATGCCCTGAATGCACTAAAGAGGTTGGCAGTTGCAGCTCTTTCAAGGTACCCCAAAATCTGGTGCCTGAGGCAAGTAGTTCACACTGTGCAATGCGAAGTCTACTCCCAGTAAGCATTTCATCGAAATCTCTCTCTCTCTCTCTCTCTCTCTCTCTCTCTCTCTCTCTCTCTCTCTCTCTCTCTCACACACACACACACACACACACACACCACTAATACTGGGGTTTTAAGATCTAGGTGGGGCACCTGCACCCTTTCGGGAGGAAAAGTGAAAACAAAAGACAAGGCTGCCAGACATGGGTTTAACCTGATTTCTGATTTGCCATTCCCCAGTCCTCTGTGGACAGGCTTTTGGGGAAAAAATGTTCCTTTCCTTGTGATGATGCCATATAATTTATCACACCTCTGTTAAGACTTGATGGACTCACCACATAGTCCAGGTGACTGGTATCTATTCCATGATCCCTGTTCTGCTTGTATTTGAAGGAAGCAATTCTATAGTCCCTGGAGGGCATCCTGGGGATGATGGGATTCTCAAAGTCCCCCACCACCACCTCCAAAGACAGGGACATCAGTTTGGCTTCAGGAAGGGGGCTCCAGTATCAAAACCCACCCTCACTTGCTCATCCCCTGTTATCTGAATTGCAAAAGTGGCCTTTGAGTTCTAAAAGGGGGTTTGCTGGTGGGTGGAGAAAGCCAAGGAGTGGCCAGTATATAAAGAGTCCTATGCCCATTCCAGCCCCATTCCAATCCCCCCTGCCCAAAAAAAGATACACGAAACAAAACTTGAAACATGGAGAGAAAGAAAGTTTGGATGTGGGTTGCATCTTAAATTGCTACTATGCTTTTTACATTTCTTCAATAACCATTTTTGGGCTAGAAACAGGATTAAAAGTCCAATAAAGCCCCTCTTCCCTTCCCTTGTGTGCTGTGGCATCCCATGGACCTATGGCATCACATTTCACTCTCTGGATGAGTCACAGCTAGATGTTTCTGATGGCTGTGTGCAAAGCTGACTAATTTGCACCATTTCCACATCAACTGTTATCTAACTGTTGTAGATTTTGCCTAGCTATTAAATGTTTTAAGATACTATTAAGGGCTTAATAGCTAGCTGGGAATTTAAAATGTTTAAAGGAAATTCTGTTGCTCAGTTTGGTTCTGCATTTAATGGGAGATGAAGTTTCCTCTCTCCCTTCTGGTTAGTTGAGGGTTGACTTTGCCCAGGGCTTCCACAGTGATGCTAGCCAAGCTTCTCTAAGCAGCAGCTTGTCCATTTTCACTACTCACACCCTGCAAAATGCAGTCGGTAGCTGAGAAATACCGAGTTCCAGGGTGCGCTCCATGGTCCAAACTGGATAGTGCATTAAGCGCAACGTGATGTTTGCGTATTTAAAACAAGGACCACCAACTGTAGGGAACAATCCATTTGAATGATTTTAATGATGGCTTTAAGGTTTTGATATTATTATTGCTGCTGTCTTCTGGAATTTTGTAATTTTTGATTTAATTATGAATGAATTATGTATGTTATTTTAATGGTTGTTTTAATTGGATATGTCCCTTTTTATTTTATCTTTAAAATAAAATTTTATTTGTACCTTTATACCTTTAATTATTATTGTTATTATTTGTTTTTAATGACTGTTCTATGGTTGGTTGTTGATTTATTGTTCCTATTGCTATGATTGATTTTATAACAATGGTTGATTTTATTGATTATGTTGTAAGCCTCCCATTATGGTTAATAGGGTGGCATATAAATTGAATAAATAAGCAAATAAATAAATATCAGTATTCTACATCCTCATGTCACCCAGTTCTACCAATGCGCCCATAGAAAACGCTGATATATGTGTTGACATGGTTAATTGTGAGTCGGTTTTAATTTCTTTTCTTTTTCTTTTTAAGAAAGGAAAGATTTATATGCTGAAATACAGGATATCAACAACTGAAATACATGTGTAGAGAAAGGGGTTAACCTTCATACAGACACACACACACATTAATTTCCTCTCCAAAATTTGAGTTATGTGCTGACACATTGTCTCCCATGTATGGAGACCCTGTGAATGAATTACCTTCAAAATATCCTGTTCAGCTCTTGGAAACCTGAGAAGGTGGCTTCCTTGATGGGAATGATCCATCTCACATCTGGCCTTCTTCTGCCTTTGACTTTCCCTAGCATGATTGTCTTCTGTAGGGAGTCTTGTCTTCTCATGAAGTGCCCAAACCTCAGTTTCATCATTTTTATTTCCAGGGCAAGTTCTGGCTTGATTTGATCTAGGACCCACACGTACATCTTTCTATCAATTCAAGGTATTCCCAAAACTCTCCTCTGGGACCAGTTTTGAATGCCTCCATTTTCTTCCTGTCAACAACCTTCACTGCCCAGCTTTCACTTCCATGCAGTGATTGAGAGTACAATTGTGTGGGCTTGGCTTCCAGTGAGACAGCCTTCTGATTTGTAATTTTCCCTCTGAAGGAAGCTGCAGTGGGCTCAAAGAACAACTTGCATTCCAGTCCAAATAGCAACTGGACAGGAAGCAAGGTCTGTAAGCAAAATGCATCCAGTCAAAACTACTTAAAATGCAAAGCAAAACAAAGCAATGCAGTTCACACGGGCCTAACATAAGAGGGGATGTGGCTTGCTGGAAGATCCAAACCAGCCCGCCCCTCCACACACACACACACACACACACACACAGAGTTTTGGAGGAACCCAACCCTACACCTTTCTCTTTTATCTCCACAATATTAAACCCGTGGGATAGGTTGGGTCAAAATTCTGCAGGTAGCCCTGAACCCCCCAGTGGCCAAGTGGGGATAAGAACCTGGCTCTCCCAAGACCCAAGAGCTCGTTGAGGCCCCATCGGTGTGGGTGTTCAAGGATAGGCTGGACATGCACATGGTGGGCATATCATGAGCAGAGCCGGCTGGTGCCAGAGGTCAGACTAGATAAACTGAAGACTAGATAAACTGAAGCTCAATCCAGACAAGATGGAGGTCCTGTTGGTAGGTGGATCAGGCTGTGGGATGGGGGACTTTGACCTTGTCCTGAATGGGGTTGCACTCCCTCTTAAGGACAGGATCTGCAGCTTGGGAGTGCTCCTCAACCCAGAGCTATCGTTGGAAGCTCAAGTAACAGCGGTGGCGAGGAGCGCTTTCCTTCAGCTTCAGCTGATCCATCAGCTGCATCCCTACCTGGAGAACAACTGGCAACAGTGACACATGCGTTGGTGACTTCCCGATTAGATTTCTGTAACACGCTCTACGTGGGGCTACCCTTGAAGACGGTCCAGATACGTCAGTTGGTGCAGAATAGAGCTGCCAGGCTGCTGACGGGGCTGGGCATTGTTCTCATATAACCCCCGTTCTCCATCAGCTCCACTGGCTCCCGTTTGAAGTCTGGGCCCAATTCAAGGTGTTGGTTATGACCTATAAAGCCCTCAACAGCCTGGGACCTGAGTATCTAAAGGAACGCTTGCATCCATATATGCCCTCCTGCCGCTTGAGATCAGCAACAGATGCCCTTATCCGGGAGCCCTCTGGGAAAGATATTAGTAGACAGAGTACCTGAAGGAGGGCCTTCTCTGCAGTGGTGCCCTGTCTATGGAATGCGCTCCCAGAGAGGTCCGCCTGGCCGCCATCATTATTTGCTTTTCGGCACCAGGCCAAGACCTTTTTATTTAAACACTATTTTAATTGTTAAGGTTTATTTATTGATTTTAAACTGACCAGGCTGTTTCTACTGTTTTATGTATTTTATGTATTCTATGTATTTTTTGAATTTATATGCGGGATTTTAATGATTGTAAGCCGCCCCGAGGCTTATGCAAAGGGGGCGGCATATAAGCTGTCTAAATAAATAGATAGATAGATAGATAGATAGATAGATAGATAGATAGATAGATAGATGGCCCGGGAGGCCCCTTCTGACTCGCTCTGTTTCTCTGTTTCTCTGTTTCTAAGACCCAGTCCAGCACATTTTCGCAACCCACGCTGCCTCTAGCATTAGAAATGCTGCTTGGATTTCAGTGGTACTCAGTCATGCAAGCAACAGGGGAAAGACCCTCCCTACCATGTACAGAGCCATCAAAACAGCAGGTGAGATTAGGGCAGCCACAGCATCGAGAGGAGCAGCATACAGTGTAAGCGTTAGGTTTTTGAGAGTCTTTGGTCAAGGCCCTGATAAAACCCTAATCAGGCAGCGGGGAAATTGGCCAACATAAGCATGGGGAACTGATTGGAAGATACTCTCACAAGTGTTTTGAAATCATTTCATACTCCAAATGTTTTTACATAGTAAGAGTGCTTGCTAATTCTTTTGATTAATCTGTAAGAGTGTCATATGCCCCCTGGCCTATTATTATTATTATTATTTAGGTTACACACATCACTAAAATGTCCATCTAGGCACAAAGTGCTTTTTGCTCTCAGATTCTTATTTTCTGTTGTCAGGAAATCTTTACATGAAATACTGTGGCATACATTTCAATCAATACCTGCTCAAGAAGCTCGCCTATTAAAAGGCAACGGTAAGTTGCAGGAATAATTCAATGTGGGGAAAGAATAAAACGGCTGGAAGAATACGTTTCTGCACTTCCAATCAATAATAAATACAAGCCAAGCAATCACCTCCGCCCATCCCGAGTGAATCATTCCAAATGTGGGAGGGAAAAACCAATGGAATCTTTTTTTTTTTTTTTTTGGTACAAAGGTCAAGAATTTGTGCCGATTTTTAATTTGTACACAAGGGTTGCAAAACATTGTACGTCTTGTACATGGAATACCCATAGGACAGTTATTCCTGGGGTGCTTTTCCAAGGTCAGGCAGATTCAGACTCACTAGATGAAGAGAGTCTCTGGGAACCAGATTTCTCAGACATTGAAATGGAAGAAGCAGAGGGGCTTATCTCAAGGGCTCCCTTCCCAGGTATTCAGAAGGATATTGAGAATGCTGAAGATTTACAAGGAAGAGCTTCTACAGCCAGCTAATCCTGATACATCTCTTGACCCCAAGACACAGCATTGAGAGAGGCAGGTCAACCAGCTAGAGGGGCAGTGGACAGATAAGAGGCTTGCCAATCTCCAAAAGAATCCTCCCCAAAGGAGGTGCCCCAGTGGTATGCAAACAGGGTTCTTGAAAGTAGTTGCTACACTGGGTTCAACAAACATTCTTGGTTGGTAGTGCTTGCTGGAGGCACATTGGAAAACAAAAAGCTTGCGCTTGAAGAACCATCTGTTGCTTTGGAAATGCAAGGGGGGAAACCTAGTTGACGACACACAGGGAGCTTCATGGCTGAGTGAGGATGAGAACCTTGATCTGACTCTTAGTCCAGTACTCTTAACCACTATACCACACCAGCTTTCATTGGGTGGAGATGCACTGGAGCATCCTGGGCAGAAGGACTACATCCACAATGCAACATTTCATTGCAGGTCAAATTTCTACAGGGTTGATTCTCAACACATTTCAGACACTCATGAGAAACCTTGCGGAGCAGCTGTGCTTTCCAAGCAGCTGCATCTGATCATCCTCATAAACATAAACTCACTGTTGAAATCGATCATTGCTGAGATATTGGGTGACTAGGTCCAACATCTGGTGAACTGGCCTGTATCTAATGGAGACCACTCTGCTAATCCCCTTTCAGAAGTGGTGCTCACTAGGGATCTGTGAGGAGCCCACCTTGGGGGTGGGAATCCTTAGCAATCCCTGGGTTTATCTCCCCAAGCTCCAGTCCACTTTGTCACAGAGTCCAAGCTCCTGGTGATCACACCCACTTTTGCTTGGTACACACCAGGAATCAAGCCTCATATGAACACTGCACAAGCAGTGTCCCTCTCCCGTGTCATGTGCAGCAGCCTTTGTTCATGCTTCACGTGACACAGGAGAAAGTTGCCGGTTGCACAACCTGCATTCCGCACACACTAGAGGGGAGGATTCTGCGGAGCTTTGTTTCAACACTAGTGCCAGCCACTTGCAGAATGGAGATGTAGCACCTATGAGGGCCACCCAAAATGCATGAAAATTCTATTTCCTGGGACAGAGCAGGCTGGGAGTGTTTGCATGAGGGCACGCTCCCAACTGGCCCTGCTCCAGAACTGGGTGCTTCCACTCGTTTTGAGATCTATCCCTGGAAAGGTGAAACCTCTATTCTGCAAGACATGAGTGCAGGTTGGGTGAATGGCTACTCATGGGGTGACAGCAGTGGTGGGTTCCATTCACCAACCAGCCGCAGTGAATGCCACTTACAGTCTCTGTTTTTCACAGCTACTGGATCTCTTTTGTTGCTCCTGTCATAGCTAATGGCCCCAGTCCAGGTCTCGCTGTGCACAGTTGGCCTATGCAACTAGTGGTCCATAAGCAAGATGTGACTGAGCATCCCATAATGTTCAATGGGGACTAATGAAGCATCCACTCCAACTGTTTCTCTACTTCTAGAACATTGCAAGCATGTTCCGGGGGAGATGCTGGAAAGCAGAAAGGGAAACACGGTTTGTCCTCATATTTTAGAATGAGATTCACATTCTGGCAAGACTGTTAGCTAAGATTCGGGAGGGAACCATCTGCCAGAGTTAGCCAAGGCTGGTGCCAACAGAACAGAACACTGTTTACACAGTAGTCACAAGTCAAACTGGGAAAAATAAGTTGTCATTAATCAGGATTGGTCCAGGTCACCCAGCAATGATTAATGGGTGGTAGAATTGCAAATTCAATTGTGCACCTGCTCAGCATGGCCCAAAAGATGAATTGCTAAATGGCCTGCACAAAATTAAAGGATAGAGGGTGGGGTAGAAGGAGAGGAGATGTCAAGAATGAGAGAGAGAGAGAGAGAGAGAGAGAGAGAGAGAGAGAGAGAGAGAGAGAGAGAGAGAGAGAGATTTCCATCCTTCAGAGGAGAGAGAAACCAATTTCTGACTTCCACCTAGTTTGGAAGGGCTGGTTGGGTGGGACCATGAAGTGATAGCATTTCCACTGAAAGGAGACATATGCAAGTTATCAGTAATTTAATAACTTTCATTTGTAGCTCATGTACAGAGCAGGGGCTCATCTTGAGACTCCCTTACAGCATTCCTTCCAAGACTCTTTTGTTTGTGTGCCGGTGATGAGAACCTCTGGATTTCAAACTGTTGCCAACATGAATTTAATAAGGAGAATGGTGTGAAACTTGACTTGATGATGAAGTTCACGACTGCTTAGGCAGCTGGTAGGTTAGGAAAATATCATTTTTCAAGTACTTTGCTGCCACAGAAGCCTATGAATAACTTTACCCTTATCTATAAGCTGACAAAACTTAGCCTAATAAGCCCTGGACTTAATTAGAATGCCGCTGTGATGAGCCTGACATTTTAGATGGGCTTGCTAGGAACTGGAATAAAACACTCTCCTCCCTCTTCCATACACACACACACACACACATATACACATGTAGTGGAGAGTAGAGACATTTCTATAAATAGCACTTCTACTTTCTGTTTTGGTTTCTCAGAGAGAATTAGGAAAAGTAGGAGCATGGCATATACTGCAAAACTGGAAATGGTAAGGTTGATATCTAAGACACTTGTCGCCATGTGAAGTCAACATCTTTGACTTCCGGCAACCCAGTGAATGAGTGCCCTCCGGAAGGCTCTCTCCACGATACCCCTGCTTAGTTCACAGAAACTCAAGGCTGTTTTCCTTGATGCAATCAACCCATCTCATCGCTGGGGTTCCCCTTCTTCTGCCTTCAACCGTCCCTAACATGATTGTCTTCTCCAGTGAAGCTAGCCTTCTCAGGATGTGCCTGAAGAAAAACAGCTTCATTTTGCCAATTTTGCTTCCTGGCAAGTTTTGGCTTGATCTAGGACCCATGCGCTCATCTTTCCGACAGTCCTGGCTATTTGCAAAGCTCTCTTTCAGCACGTCAATTTTCTTCCTGCCGGGTTTCTTCACTGTCCAGCTTTCACTCACATGCATTGTGATTGGGAATAAAATAGTGCAGATGATCTTCACCTTGGTCTCCAATGAAATGTCCTTAAACCTGATTATCTTTTCTAGCTCATTTATTACAGCCCTCCCAAGCTTTCCTCCAATTTCTTAGCTGCAGTCTCCCTGTGAATCGATGACTGAGCCAAATTATGCAAAACCTTTCCCAACCTCAATTGCCTCATTGTTGACATTCAAGTTGTGTAATTCTAGTCCTAATCATTGTTTTCTTAATGTTCAGCTGCTGTCCTGTTTTGCACTTTCTTTTGCTTTCATCGGGAATAATTTCAGTTCATTGTTGCTTCCTTCCAGTAATAAAATCTAATGGGACAAATATCCAGAGGAAATGACTGCTCAAGAATGCAGGAATTTCCCAACAGGATCTATTTTAAAAGCAAGAGCTGCAGCAGCAGCATCTACAGGATTTCTTCCCTAATGGGCATGTGATCAGAAGGGAATATTGCCTAATGCTGAGGTGTCGGAGCTCTTTCAGCCTGGGGGTCAAATTCCATTTAGGGGGCTACAAACTAGAGGTGGTGAGGAAAAAGTGGCAGAGCCAAAGTACCAGAGTTTTGAGCAGGAAAGTCTTGGTATTGGTAGCAGGTAAGCCTCAAGGTGGGCATTTCAAGCTTATAGGAATGGGAAGAAGGATGCTCAAAATCTGGGCCATTTTGGGAACCCAGAAGGGACAGATTGGATCCACTTGTGGTTCTTTGTGTCCATGACCTAGTGGGTAGAGAACATACTTTGCATGCAGACTGCCATCATCCCCACCTAGACGAGCTTGAGTAACTGGCCCAGGAAGGAGTCCTGTCTGAGGTTCTAGAAGTCTACTACTGACCAGAGAAGGTAATACTGAGTTAGGTGAACTCATAAGCTGATTTCACATCCAGTAGCTTCTTTGGTTTGGACAGTTTTATTCCTACAGACAGAGATAAAATATCTACCATGACATTCCACTTGGAAGGAAAATGAGAAGTGTCTTGAGGTAGGTACAAAGCCCATATGCTTTCCCTGTCCTAGCAGGAGTTGGGTGCCAGACAACATCGATTGCTTCCTTGGTTGGGCTGCTCCCACCAGTCAATGGGAATTTCATTGAGAATAAAGGCTTAAAGGTGTCCCCACAGAGCGCCAGAATTCTGGCTGCACATCTGCAGAATCTCATTTTACATTCTAAGCCAGAATAGAACTTCTCAGGAAATGACCCTCGGTACATAATGCATTCAAGCACAAAGCCCAACTGTGCAAATTCATCTCCCAGACAAATTACAAAGATCAGCAGCATCCCTGTTTCCAAGCAGGTGGCACAGACTGACCCAGTTGCTGGTTCCTGCCCTACCAAGGGGAAAACTCTGTTTATCTTGAGAGGGTGAAAAGCTGTGAATTGAACTGTGGTCAATAAGCTTCATGCCCCAACAAACCAAGATGGCTAGATATGTCACTTCTTCTTATAGGCTGATTGATTGATTAGATTTTTAGCCTGCCTATTAGCCATAAGGCTCCCTGGGCAGGTTACAGATAAAAATAGAACCATATAATAAACCATATAACAGAACACTAAAATTGCATTATTAACAATTTGTCTTAAGACAATTTAAATATGCTCCATTATCACTCTTAACAGAAACCACCCCTTTTTGGCCATGCACAGTTCACTTGGTGGTATCCCAGCTTTTGTGTGGCTTTGCTCCAAAAAGTTTGAAAATGCTTTTCCTAATCATTCAGAACTGAGAGCCTTGAACTATAAGCATACCTGGTATGTTTTGCATTTGGCTGCATCCTGTTTCTCTTTGGCACCACCCCTCATTTGAATGCACTCCCCAAAAGAATCCCTGAAATTTAATTAGTCTCTTTGGCTGCAGAGCTTCAACACACAAGTGTTACGTTGAACATAGACTACTGCACTATGATAGAAAACTAAGTCATAGAACAACCACCTTCCTGTCAAACCACAGACAGAAGCTATTTTAAAATATACAAGGAAACCAAATGTGTTAGATCCACATTTGGTCATACTTAGAACAGACCATTACAATTAATGGAACTTAAGCAAACCACAACTAATTCAAATCCTGTTGATTTTAATGGATATTTGCTGCTCTTGTTATGTGTCGTCAAATTGTCTCTGACTTATGGTGACCCTATGAATGAAAGACCTTCAAAAAGGTTCTGTCCATGACAGCTCCATTCAGCTCTCCCAAGACCAAGGTTGTGGCTTCCTTGATGGATTCAGTCCATCTCATATTCCATCTTCCCTTTTGTCTTCTGCCTTTGGTTTCCTCAGCCTTATTGTCTGTGCTTAATATAACTAAAGCTGGAATCAACCCAATACAAATAAAATGTACAATACAAAATAGTTATGAAACAATCAGAAGAGCAGGCAAGGTGAAACAAACTGTTCAGGGAGCTTATGAAATTAGGCTTCCATATAGTCTGAAGTGCCTGATCCTGCCTAATCTTGGAAACTAAGCAGGACAGACCTGGTTAGAATTTGGATGAGAGACTTGAGTTCTGCATTGAGCAGTTGGTCAGACCTGATGACTATGTCCCTTCAAACTGTATGCTTCAATGAAAGAAAGGGATCCAGTGGATCTCAGTGGAAAGGTATTCCACAGTGCTGCCATTGGAAGTATCTGCTGATCTGATTTCACATAGGGCGGCACTGAGATCAGGGCTTCTAGTGCTGGTTTCAATCTGTTCTCTTTTTTCTTGGTCTTTCAAGGCTAAACTGGCACATTAAACTGAGTCTGGAAACAAAGGTCAACCAATACAGAAGCTGTAGAATGAGGGAATATGTTCTTATCTTTGGACCACATTTAGCACTTGAGAAGCTGAATTGCTCGCTGCCTTGCCTGACTAGCAACTGGAGAGTCCCAGGCTCAAACCCTCTGCCTTGATTTCTCAGCCCAGTCCTTCCTCCCAGAGATTCTGTAAGAATAAAACAATAGGAAGGGGCTATCATGGACACTGACCAGGGATGGACATGCAATTAGTCACAAATAATATATGTTAATTGCAAATGAAATATTTGGATAAGGAATATTGTGTCAAACAAATACCTAATACATAAATGACAATATTTCCAGTAAATAAAAGAAAAACATTATTTCCTAATAAATACTGAGGGAGCAATTGAAGTCCAAATCATTTTAAAGGAGGGCCCCTGCAGTACACACACCCCACACAACAAGAATTCCCATTTCCTTTCATGAATATTTTACTGAACCCTTTCGTCACACCATCACAAAGCTACTTTGCCAGCAGTTCTCATTATCTGTCATGGGAGCACTTTCTCTCAGCTTTAAATATCTTTAATTAAAAAAAAGGAAAGTCTTCTCTGAAGCTAGCCAATACCTGCATGATTAATGTGTCTAGCTTGCAGAGAAAATAAGACTTCCTCTCCATGAAAAAGAGTCACCAGAGATGCCACTGGCCGCATCCCTTTAAAAGATGCTTATTAAGGGAGCAGAGTGGCCGTCCGCCCTGCTTGCAAGAGCCCTGCGTATGAATAACTTGGGAAGGTATCCATGGAAGATGCAGCAGGCAATTTCATTACTTAAAATGTGCTCCCGCTGTGTGAACAGGAAACAAGAATGTGTCCCTATATATCCCAGTGATTCACCAGAGTCTGCATGCATGGAGCTTGGATGTGTGAGTGCTGGTCTATTGCCTCCTCCTGCCCATATCTATACATGTGTCTTAAGGCTGTGTGATCCATTCCAAGCGGGCTTCCATTCTCGGAATTCTTCCAACTGCAGCTCTAATTCGAGCTCCCCAGTGCCTGTGAACAGGTGATTTTGCTCAGTCTTCATTCCTCACAGGTAGCATGCTATTAAAGCAGCATAAATAATATTTCTTTTGCTCAAGGTCACACGGATTCTCAGGCCCTGTGTTCTCAAAGTGAAAAATGCTAGCGGACTGTTAAGTACTTCAAAGAAACGTTGGTGTGAAAAGGTGGGTTAGATTGCTGGTTGTTTGGCATGCAAGAATTAAGTATTTTGCAAAAATGTGTATTTCATATTATTATTGTTCGTGGCTGAGTCACTTAAATAGTACAGTGTTCCTTGAATGACCAGGCTACAATCAGAAAAAGAAGGTTGGTGGATTTCAGTTGCCGAATCTTCTAGCGTCTGGATACCAACATATTTTGGCCCAGTGGCAACTTTTTTTCTGACTTCCTCTTTTGAAGAATCATACAACAGCTCAGTCCAGGGCTACTCAGGGGGAAGTTGTCATGTGTGCACAAAACTGGTGGCCCTAAACTGGATCTACATCCCCATCCAAAGATGTCACCATACAGTTCTATGGTCCCCAGATGACTTCGTGATGAGGATGGTGATGAGCATCCAGAAGTGCCTGCATCAACCGCACTGGTGGAAAACTAGATTCTGGGGGAGGACCACTGTACCCAGGAGAGAAGAGTAACAGGTTGAACAAGGTAATGGATTGAAGGTGGGATATGTTGATCTTCCTTCCAAAAGAGACATGCACAGAGTGGACCCCTACTGTTTAGGCTATGAGGCAACTATGCTTGACGTTCTTAGGGCAATCCTCTGCCCTAGGGAAAAGACAGTATTTACTCACCTCTTATCCTAGTCTGTACCTCCTCAGGTAAGGATCAGGGTCCTGAAAGACCACTTGCTTCAGAACCCTACAACTTCAAGGGAGGGAGACAAGCTAGCCTGAAAGGGTCCCACCACCCAAGGTCCCACCACCTTTAGGAGCGATCCATCTCCTGTAAAAGTACTTGAATGCTCTCTCTACCTGGACAATTTACCCAAATATATTTGCCAAGGATGACCAAATATATCCAGGTGTATGAAAGGTGTATCAAGCTACACCTTTCACCAGCATCCGTCTCCCAAAAGTCAATGTAGACACACAAGGAGGAGGAGGAGGAGGAGGAGATCTGCCCAAGCCATCCAATCTATAGACATGCACAAGCATATCAGAAGGATGGACATAGGCAGGCAAACAAAGGAGGCATGTTGACAGCAGGGCAGGCTCATGTAGAGCCCCAGCCACTCAGAGGAGCACAGGAAGCTGCTTTCTCCGAAGTGAGACCCATGGTTCCTGTAGTGCAGTACTGTTGACACCGACTCCAAGGTTCTAGGCAGACGTTTTTCCAGGGACAGAACCTGGAGTCTCCTGCATGAAAAGAGAGGGGTGATCACTGAATTCCAGCCTCACTTCTCCCACTCCTGGCCAACACTTCTCTTTCTCCAACTCTGGAGCCAATTCCAATCCCACCCATTGTCCTTGAGGAAACAAGGGAGTGAACTGTTTATCACAGATTTTTGGGAAGGATCATAGATGTGGAGCAGAGCACATGTATACATGCAGAAAATTCCAGGTTCAGGTTTGGGCATTCCCAAGTAGGACTAAATCAGTGACTGGGTTCAGACAGTACAATAACTGGCACTCAAGTCTTGTGTATGGATTGAGTGTACGTTGTCATTGAATGGTGGATTGTGCTGAAACCTGAGTGATTGCGTTGTCTGAATCTAGCTAAGATAACAAACCATGTTGAACAACTCACAGGTCACAGCCCAACAAATAACCATGGATTATCCTCATGGGCTGTTTGTGGTTTACAAGTCATGGCTTGATGTTGCAACTGCTGGTCATGCATCATGATGACCCATATTGCAATAAAAACTCGTGGTTGAATGGCAACCCACGCTCAACCATACTCAGTCCTTGAAAGCAGGTTATTGAGTTGTCTGAACTCAGTTTGGATAACTGAACTGAACCCAGTTCCCTGTACTATTATCCTTGTATGCAGATTCCCTTCCTAAACTGGGATGCTCATATACAGGTAATTTAATGTAGATGTGATTCAAACATTAATTTAAAAATCTTTTAAATTATTTACCCAATATTTTGTTGTTGTTTTTGTTGTTGTTGTTAGTTGCGAAGTCGTGTCCCACCCATCGTGACCCCATGGACAACATTCCTCCAGGCCTTCCTGTCCTCCACCATCCCCCGGAGTCCACTTAAGCTCACACAAACTGCTTCAGTGACTCCATCTAGCCACCTGATCCTCTGCCGTCCCCTTCTTGTTTTGCCATCTATTGCTCCCAGCATTAGGCTCTTCTCCAGGGAGTCCTTCCTTCTCATTAGGTGGCCAAAGTATTTGAGTTTCATCTTCACTATCTGACCTTCTAAAGAGCAGTCAGGGTTGATCTACTCTAGGACTGACCGGTTTGATCGCCTTGTGGTCCAAGGGACTCACAGGTGTCTCCTCCAACACCACAACTCAAAGCCCTCAATCCTTCGGTGCTCATCCTTCCTTATGGTCCAGCTTTCACAGCCATACATTATTTACTGTATTATTAATACACAAGCAGGTTAGTATTCCATACATTTCTATTAAAATAAACAAGCACTTGGCTATTTTCAGAAAGAAATCACCATGGCTCATAATCCATGCTTGATTACAAATGCAGACATGATAATTATTATTTTTTTTCCCAAACACTAGAAAGGATTAATCAAGAATTGTTCCTTCCATCCTTCAGATGGAATATTTGGCACAGCAGCTAGCAGTTCCTAATGCAGAAAATTAAACACGGTTTCTGTGGCCAAATGGGAGGTCTAGATTGGGTAGTTAGAACCTATGCTGAGTCCCCAGTTGGATGTGATGCCCATTTGCCAAGAGCTGACACTCAAGCAAACTGGGCCTCTTTGCTCCGGTTCTGTTGATTCCCAATTTGGAGCTGGTTTTCCTCCAAAGGTGGCGAAACTGAATTGATCCCATTGTGAGGTTTCGTTAAGTGATTCATGTTTTGGAGAGGTAGGAGAGAATTTGTGTCTACTTTCATTTCTCTAGAACAGGGGTCCTCAAACTTTTTGAAGAGGGGCCAGTTGAAAGGCTGCGATGACCGCTGTGGGCCAGTGAGGTGGGGGTGCCTGGGGGCACGGGCCAGTGAGGTGCCATCGGGAGCGTGTGAGGTGGCATCGGGCATGTGCGGCGGTGGCTCACTCGCTTGGAGATCTCCAAAACCATCTCCGAGCAAGCAAGCCACCACCTCCCTGCCCGTGCTGCGAGGCAGTGGCTAGCACACGTGTTTGGGAGGCAGGTGGCGGTGGTGGCGGCTTGCTCACTCGGAGACCATCTCCAAGCGTGTACATACAGGAGGCAGGCAGTGGCGGTGGATTGCTCGCTCGGAGACCATCTCTGAGCGAGCGAGCCACCACCTCCCTGCCCATGCAGCAAGCGTGTGCATGGGTGGTGAGCGGCTGCGTGGGCCAGATGGACGGCCATGGCAGGCCGGATCTGTCCCACAGGCCATAATTGGAGGACCCATGCTCTAAAACGACAGAGTGGGGAAGGGGGATTGAGAGAATGTGGTTCGAAGACTGAAAGATTCACCTTCTAATCCTAGGGAATTTTTTCCAAGGGTCTCCAGTCACTGTTCCCTGTGGGAGATCAAAGAGAGGAACAGGAGATGGATATACTTCCAATGCAACCAGCCTTCACCATCAACAGAGCTTGGTCTTCAACCATCATCATTCCTCTGTTCCAGCAATAATCCTCTGGACACTTTCCAGACTCACTGTCCATAGAAATCTGTATGATATTTGCCATTTTCCTATGAATTGCTCCTCCAAACTAGAGAGTGTTAAACAACGCACCCACCACCAAACTAAGGAGTTCCCTTGCACAAGAATCCCTGTACTTACTCTTCTGAAACTTCTCAGGCTTCTTACTTATAGACTCCTCAACGCAGGATAATGATCCACGAGGAGCATAAGGAGATAAGTGTGCCCTCTTTTTGAGACCTTCAAAACATCAAAGTTGTTCCTGCACAAAGACACCTGTACCTCGTTATCTGAAATCTGGCAAATTTGATTCCCTCAGAAGGGGCACTTACCCCTGCAACTCTCATGCAACTATAGCCAGAAAGAAGCAAGTTTGGACATTTCCTTTAAAAAAAAATGCATACATTTGCAGAACTCATAGACCTGTTTTTTTGGTTTTGTTTTGGGGTTTGTTTGGTTTTTTTTGGTGACATTGAGCAGATGTAATCTCCCAACAACAGTTATTCCTGGAAATCTCATCAGTGTGTGTGTGTGTGTGTGTGTTGATGACTATGTTGCAGGCAAGGGGAAGTTTGCGTACCATTTAAAAAAAAAATCCCACAAAAGTTCACCTTGGGCAAGGTCAAGGAATTCCTAAACTCAACTCCAGTTTGTTACTGAGTCAAAACAGATGATCTTGGAATGAGTCCAGCTTGTATCAGGCCATTTCCAAAGTGCTGAATCAGGATGAGTTCAAGCTTCAAGTCGGTACTCATCTTTATTAGAAACTTGCACTTATCTGTCTGTCTCTCTCTGTCTCCAATTCTCAGTTGACAACTATTCCATCATTAGCTCTCAAAGGGTGATTACATTCCAAGCCTGGAAAGATTTTCCCAGCTATCAATGAACATCAGCATTCTTTTGTCAAATTCTTCATTACTCCATGAAAGATACTTTGGCAAAACCATTGATAGATCCATTCAGGGTAATCAAGATGGCTAGTCTGCTTATTGTTCCCACAAAAGGCAGGCAAGTGGATAATGCAGCCACTGATGTGTACAGGTATCAACAAGATATTTGAAATAATTTGAAATTCTCATCATGCAGCACCGCTGAATGGTTTACTTTTATCAGCCACTTCAACTAATTAATTACGGATGTAGCACCACAGATTGTATATTCAGGTGTGATACTGACAACTGAAGTGATGTGCATACCAAGTTCTCCCTGAAGAAATCGGCAAATTCTTTTAAATAATGAATACATCAGATAACTTGACATGTAACTCATATACTGCTTTGGGACAAGGAAGAGAATGTGTGGAAATTTCTCAAGTTTTTTAATTCATTTTTTTGCTGCATTCAAAATATCAGCCATGTGGGGATTCTCCAAGGAAGTTCTCCTGCCTGGTTGCCATGCAGTTGTTACGTGCCATCATGTCTTTTCCAACTTATGGTGACCCTGTGAATGAAAGACCTCCAAAATGTTCTGTCCATCACAGAACTGCTCAGCACTTGTAAATTCAGGGTTGTGGCTTCCTTTATGTAATCCATTCATCTCATATCTGGTCTTCTTTTTCTTCTTCTCCCTACATCTTTCTTTACCATGATAGTCTTCTGGGAGTTTTGCCTTCTCATGATGAGCCCAAAGTACGCAGCCTCAGTTTTGTCAATTTTGCTTCCAGGACAAGTTCAAAGCAGGGACAGGTAACCTAGCACCCTCCAGATGTTTTGGATTACCGCAGAAGTTGGTAATCCAACATCTGGAGGATGACAGGGATAGGAATGTGGATGCAGGGAGACAGAGCAAATGTGCTGGTTCTTGTTCTCCTTCAATATGTGTGGGATCTAGTATCCCTGCATGGGGCTTTCAATTTCTGATACTGATGCAGAATTTCATAATTATGCAACATCTCCTCACTCAAAAATTAAGGGCACCACCTGGTGCATGTTTAGACTGAAATATGTCATGCCCCGGCATGTCCAAATCAGTTTTTTCAGGACCTTTTCCTGTCTAGATATGCATAGGATTGCATCCTAAGGAATGGTTCAGGAATTACGTTGACCAGAAAATGGACAGACCCATGAATCCATGTAGTATCCACATTTTCTGTCCTTCAAATATTTGCTTCACTGGCCATTGATTTAACAGGCCCAGTTCTTGTGCAACAGGTAAGGTAGCAATACTTGAAAGCTCTCGATAAAAATTAGTTTCGTTTACTTTGGTTTCACCCCATTTTCCCCACACAAATAAATAAAAACCCAACACTACAATCTCATGGTGCATTATCTCCCTTTTCTCTTTCACATTTCCCTAAAAGCCCAATAAAGACATTACTTCTGTAAACAGTTCCCCTTTGGCCAACTCACTCAGGAGAGATAAGTTACTTTTGTCTAAAGGTCACAGCCCTGAAGACTCCTTCATCCCTACTTTCTCAAGATCTAAATCTGATACATTCATCATGCAGAGCAAAACCATTCCAGGGTGGGCCTGGAGAAGCTGGGACAAGGGACCCCGAAACTGTGTTTGAATGATGGGTAGGGTGGAGTAAGGGGTTCAAGGCAGGTAAATATTACTTTAAAACTTAACTTGAAAAAGGAATCCCATCTGTACTGAAAAGACACAGTTCATTGCTGCACCAGCTGAGCTGAAGGGAGGCAGAATCTGGACTTATCATTGGCCAGAGAACAAAGGGCTACTGGGAGACATACAAAGACTCTACCCTCTGTCTCCAGCAAGAACATCTGTCAAGCAGGAGATCAGCCTAGTCCATCTATCAGCCAAAGAAGGAGCAGTGGCAGGGACCTGTGAACTGGGGAGTGGAGTTTTAGCACTGCCCCTATTTCTACATACTCCAGTGAATCCATAGATGCTAAAATAAGCTGGTATTTTTGGTGCCTTTGCCCTTGGTGCCACTAGAATGTTCTGTCCCACAAGTTTCTCCAGATGTGAATTCATCCCTTAGGCTAAAGGACACCCCTCCTCTAGGACCTGGAGTGTCTTTCCCAATCTGGTACCCTCTAGATGTCTTGAGCTGAATCCCAGTCCAACACATCTGGAGCGTATCATTTTTGGATGACTGTTTAAGTTCGGACACATGACACAATTTAATACCAGTTTTTGTGGGAGCAGACAACTGCCTCCAAGCCCTTTTGTGGGCCTCCCAAGGACATCTAATTGGCCACTTCAAGAAACAATATGGTACAATGCACGGGCCTTTCATTTGATTCTGCATGGCTCGTTTTCTGCTCTTATGTCTCCTAGTGCACCACACGGCAATGGACTAGATAGACATCCAACTAGTACCTTCTTTGAAAAGGAAAAAGGAAAGTTATCCTGGAGATTCCTCATTTCTTCTCTTTATAAACCTGGGACAACTGACACTACCATGTTCTGAATACTGATTTTTATTAAAATTCATGAATCTCATGCTAGGTATTAAATATAGCTATCAAATTTGGAACATGAAATGTTACTAGTAATACCACCTCCCTCCCTCCCTCCCTCCTTTCTTTCTTTTCTTCTTTCCTTCACATCTCTATCAATTGCTGTGTCGCAAGTATCTACCAACACATACTGAAATTCCAATACTTGCCATATATTTCCTAGACAAAATTCTGCAGGAATGGATCATTTGGAGGCAAGGAGGAGATGGACAGGAATAGATTCATTTGAGCACCTGGCTCTCTCAAATTATATCCAGTGTAATTCTGAAAGCAGGGGCATCGCAGTCTCTATTCGTGTGCCCTGCGGTGTGCTTGAATGCACGGGTGTTTGGCATCTAGTATTACAAGTAAGGCTATTAAAATAGCGCTTCACACTCTTCACAAACTGTGGAAATATCTATCTCCCTCAGTTCCATACGGCACGCACAGGTCTCATCACTGGAGCATGGGGTGGAGCGAAAGTAGAGTGCGTGCCAATCCAGATATCTTCTCTTCATCCTGATTGAGACACCCATGAATCAAGCAACTCCTCGAAAACTCCAAACATCTGTCTCAGTGAGTCACATTCAACTTCAGCTTTGTGGATGAGGAACGAAGCCTGCCTTCAGCTGGCCAGCACGGAGTGAGCTCCTGTTGCACTGTGCATTCAGAGCGGGCTCATATTCTCAAGTGAGATTGCAGATAGATTGTTCAAGGGTTGTAACTGGTGCAAACTGGCACTCCTAGTTGCCTGCATCCATTTGAATGTCGAAGAGCACAAAGCGGCAAACTGGCAATTTATGTCTTGGGTACGAGGGAAGGAGGGGGGGAATCTCCATAAAGCTAGAATTGGAATTGTCACTAACCTGTTATGTAAGGCAGACTTTCTGCTGGATACACATCCTGTGAAATTAGGCACTGGAAATTCTGCAGGCATCAGAAATTCTGTTCTCCTACTTCCCAGTGACCAAATCTGTTCATATTTTTGGAACCAATATGCAATAACAAAACCTGTTCATATCATTACAGTAACAATGCAAGAATCCAGAAAGGTCTGCATGGATACTTTGCATGGATACTCTGAATGGGACAGTTCTAGCCACAAGGAGTGTGAACTTAGGGATATGCTTTTTTTTCTTCACAAATAAGCATTATGATAACAGCCTGTGCTAATGTTCGCCTGCATCATATACAGCTTTAAACGCTAATTCTTGGAGGGTAAGGGTCAGGGTTTCCAGTCATGGTGGCAATAAGGAACATCTGGCTCAGGAGTTCAGAAGGATGAGACACTGGTTTGGTTCACATCTTAGTGAGAACCAAGCAAATCTGTACTTGCTAATCCGAAACAAACAGGGACAGAGTCTGCCATTGAAATTCATGTGTTTACAAAGTTTGGGCAGTGGGAATGTGCACAAAAATGCGTAGCATACATTTCAAAAATCTGCTTAACATTTGTGAGCACTTCAAAAATATCTCCGTATTTGGAAATGCATGCACACAAAGCCTGCTTTATTCACTGAATAATGACTTGCAAAGTGTGTTGAAAAAAATGGCAGAAGCATGCACAAAAAGACACATTTTTTAAAAAAGAAATGGATGTAAGACATGCATACAAAAGTATTTGGACAAAAGCTGAGCTGTCGTGGAAAGGACGTTTTAGAGGGCTTTGGGATGACCTGAGAGCACATAGCAGCTGCAACAGTAGCAGCAGCAATAGGAAGGTTGGATTCAGGATAGCAACTCTTTTTTCAAAGCCATCAGGATGTCTCTGTCTCTCAAGTTAGAGAGACATCTAACTTGGCTACAAGCTTTGATTAATATACATAAAAGATTTTCTTCAGAAAAAAAAATATTTTTTCTTTTTCCCCTCCCCCTCTTTTTGGTAGCTTTAAAAAACACAGGTTTTTAATACCCTCTTCTTTTCTGCCCATTAAAAATGAAAAGTGAGATGAGATAACCAGGAAGTGCCTAATTCTGCATTAGATATCAGATTCCATGTTTCTTTTCAGCAAGGGGCATGCTGAGATGCTTCAGGAAATCGCAGTCGGGATTGATGGTTGGGTCAGGCTGAGCAGCCTTAACCTATTTTCTGCCATAACTAATCAAATCTTCTCCAAACTGAATAGCCTCATTATGGGTTCCATTTTCTTGGTCATGCTAAAGTGTGATGGAATGTTGGGAGAGTAGTAAGGAATGTTGGGAAATGCCTTTTATTTGTGTAGATAACTTTTCTACCAGGATAGTCTAATTTCCCATTTCTGGATGTGTACATTTCTAATCTTTCCGCCCTTCAGACTCCCCTCGGAGGTTGCATGAGTCATTCTTTCCAAAGGGTGGACACGTTCAAATAGCTTGATACACTTCTCATTGCTCAGCTATGGTCAAGAAATGACACCTTCTTCTCATCTCCTGTTGTGGAAATAGAAACCATTGAGGCATTTGGAAGATATTTCTCAATTTTTGTTCCAAGTCCTCTCATTGCATGACGGATGGAATCATGCCTCAGTAAGCAAGGCATATCTCAGGACTCACCTTCCTTTCCCACCGAATCTGCAAGGACATTCTCTCTAAGCTATGAACTCCAGACCTCAGGTAGCATCAAAAATTGGGCACTATATGGAACAAAAGCTTTTGTTCTGGCACCTGCTTAATACCTAAGAGAGCTCCTTTCCTGGGATGAACCTACCTACCCAACTCTTCCATCCAAATCTGGGTCCTTCCTCAGAGATTTCCGCCTGGGGGCAGTTCAGAGGGTGGCAAAAAGGAGACACCTTCCCAAGGGTGCCCTCCTGGCTGTGTGATGCTCTTCTGGTAGAATCCACTAGGCAACAATGCTGCCATATTTTCAGCACTGGATTGAACCTTTTTTTTCCTGTTCCCAGGCATCTGACAGCATCAGAAATAACTTTTTAATGTAGCTTTTTATTCAGTCCTGGTCATTTTATCATCCATTGTTTTAACTGTTTAAATGTTTTGTATGATAAAGGCTTTTTGCTATAATGTGTTCTGAATCACCTAGAGAGTTTGGACTATTGGGTGGCTTTAAAACACAATGAAGTGAAGACTCAGTTCAGTTTCATAAGATAGCAATATTGGCTGTTTTGTAACTACATTCATGGGATAGTGTCAACATTTTCCACCTCTGACATCATGGATTATTGGAATGCCTGCTGCTCAGATTATGTCCAAAGGGGGTTTCCATCATTACACTCATAGAAACAGGAGCTTTGCTATTTTAGATCCCTGCGTGTGGAATGCAGAGCGCAGAAGAAGACAAGTTGCAGTCCTTCCATTATACTTGTATCTCACTCTTTTGCCAGAGAACACAAAGAGGCAATTTGCCACAAACCTGACTGACTTGTAAGCATGAGGGAGAGCATTTTATTAAAATTATTAATAAAATAAATTAATCATTTTAAGGAATATCCAAGAGATTTAGCACATCAAGAATGGAAAAGATTTCCAAGTTAGGACAAAAGAAGAATGGATAAAAATCAGCAACTTTGGGAAGGTTAAAAAGCCTGGTTTTTAAAGTGTGAGATTCTTTCCAGACAGTAGACAAATATCTAGATAAGCTAATTGGTTCTTGGAAAGCTTTGGAAAGTGATTTTTTTTTTGTTATTTGCATTATAAATGCCATTATTCTGGTTTTCAACAACTATCAGCCCCTGGCATAAGAATCTCCAAAGACAGTCTAAAACAATTTGTTTGAAAATGCCTTTAGAGTTCAGTTCTCCCAAATGTATCCTATGGGAGAGGCAAAAATTAGATCAGTACATGCAATTATTTAATTTGCACTTACAAATAAAACAGAAGGCAGTGGTCTTTCATGTGGTGCACCTCTCTTTCAATGCAGTTCTCCAATCAAAATGGGTCACTATCAGGGGAAATAACATTTTAAAAATATTACGAAGCTTAGAGTGTGGTCCTACAAGGATGTTCATAATATCCTGAACTTGGAGTCTTATGACATCCCATGCAGAGTGGGAAGAATAAGGAGCAATCTGCGTTTTCTTTCTCCTTCTGCTCTGCATTTCACTAGATGGCCATTTTTGGGTATATAGAAAGGAAAGCACCTGGAAGAGCTTCACTCAACCCCGACCCTAGAAATGCCTCCTTTAACTCCTTCCCAAGGTTGTCCTCCCAACCTCGGAGAGCAGTTCTTCCTGGGCCAGTTGTGGAAGGGGGTAAAGCTTTGACCAGCATACCAGGGCTGGTGGGACATCTCTGGGAATCTGAACTGTCCATGCCCCCCACCCCATGCAGTGTCTAGGGTCCCTGGGATCTATTAATTATATTATATTAATATCCTGCATTATAGCATCTCAAGTATGTAACCGCACAGGGGGTGTCCCTGGACCAGAGTCTGACCTTGGGATATCAGGTGCTTTCAGTTTCCACTGGTGCTTTCCTCCAGCTGCAGTGGATATACCAGCTTCATCCCTGCCTGGAAACAGTCACCCATGCACTGGTAACATCCAGAATAGATTACTGCAACATGCTCTACATGGGGCTGTCCTTGAAGATGGTCCAGCAATTGCAATTGGTACCAAACAGGGCCACTCGGTTAAGGATGGGATCTCCTAGAGCTGCCCGCAGAACAACTATACTGAAAGAACTGCACTGGTCACCAGTTGTGGCCTGGGCCCAATTCAAGGCGCTTGTGCTGGCATATAAAGCTCTAAATGGCTTGGGCCCCGGTTATCTTAGGGAGCACCTGCCCCTGTATGTTCCTACCTGGCCTTTGAGATCTACGCAGGGGGACCTCCTGTGTGAGCCATCCCTTAGGGAGGTGAGAGGGGTGGCTGCTAGGAGCAGGGCCTGTTCTGCATCTGCTCCCCATATTCAAAATGCTCTCCCCAGGGGGATTTGCCTGGCACCGTCTTTACATTCTTTTTGGCACCAGGTGAGACCTTCTTTAAAAAAAAAATGCATTTGCTCAACACTGGAAAAGTGAAGAACTGCTCACCGACGAACTGATCCTAAAAAAGATCCTGGACTCTGCAGAAATGGATAGACTGACTTTGTCATTGAAGGAGGAAGAAGATACTGATTTCTATCAAGTTTGGGACTCTTTTTATTACTGGCTAGAGAAACGGGGCTTTGTATAGATTTAGATATGTTTCTAAGTTATCATAAATGGAAAAAAAAATGTGAGGGCTGACCCAGCAGGCCCGATGTTTTTGACAATTGATATTGTTTTTAGTTTTTCTTTGTTTTTAGGATTATAATTTTGAGTAAAACTTATTTTAAAAAAAATAACAGTTGATGCCTCTCAACCTTTGTTTTGCATTTTTATCTGTATTTTATCAGTATTTCATTTTTAATTGTTGCAATTAGTTTTTTATGGTGGTTTTTATCTTATGTTTGTGAGTCACCCAGAGGCAGCATAGAAATGTTTTCTATATACGAATAAATACATAAATGGGCATTTCATTTTCAACCCCTTTTCCAAACCAATGTGTTACTGAGGGCAATTTAAATTGTGGGTTGCTGGCCTCCTGGCCCTGATCCAGGCACGGCTGGGGCCACCCTGCACAGCTGCCAGAGGGGGCTGCTGACATAGCAGAGAGTCTTTCAGACCGGGAGTGGTCCGAGCTTCCTGTCAGGGAATCCTGCTCGAACCGGCAGCAGTAGCCATATTGTCCCTGCATTGTGCCCTGTCGTGTTGCTGAAAGGACAGAGTGCAGGACCTCTGTTGCTATTGTCTGATGAATGTCCCTGGGCCATCCCATTTTTCCTGCCATAAAAATCCAGAGCAAGAAACGGATAGGCATACCTAAGTCCCATATATAATTAAATCACAGGCTGGTACAGCTTGCAAAAGCTCCGAAGACATGCGTGAGCTGCACACAATCTGGTTACACTTTCCAAGCCTGTCATTAAACTCTACATGCTCATCTGTCTTCCAAATGGCTAAGTCAACTTTCAGCTCCAAGCGTGTTTGGCTGAGTTACAGCGCACATCTCTCATTCATTCCAGGTTGGCAGCACGGCAGAAGCTGAAGTTGTCCGGCGCCGAGAGTCATGCAAAATGTCACAGAACAGAAGCTGCCAGCATTGTGTCCCGTGCCTGCTTTGCTCTTTGGGGAGATGCTAAGCTGTTTTTCCTTCCTTCTAAAAGGATGTTGTGAGTCTATAGTCAGAGCCAAATTCAGTTGTGTTGAAGCTCTCAGGGGGTGCATTCCACTGATGGGCAAGACTAAAGGTAAGCGAGCACGACCAACAATGCCGGCTTATTTTAATGCAAAGGTTTGCTGCCAGCAACTAAACCCTTGCAGAGGCACTTCAGCCATGCCAAAACTAGAGAAGAATAAATGATCAAGAACCAAGAAAGGGTGCAGCCTGCAGAGACTGCGTAGCCTTTTGCAGCACCTCGGAAGACCAGTTTGAAACCTCTGAAGGGCTTAATTGGACCTACAGACCTGAAGTTCTCCCTGGTGTTTTCATAGACTTTGTCCACCCTGTACAGGTCCAGAGGCAATATTTACAGAGGTGGATACTCATTGGCATGTGTGAATGCACACACAAGGACCAAAAATGCCCATCCATCCGTCCATATGTCAGGACATGGAGACAAGCCACCAAACTGCAGGTAGAAGCCGTCTCGGTGAAATACCATCACACCCTGGATTGTCTCCACCTGCTGGGGCTGGCCCTTGGTTCCTCCTGGGCAGGAAGGAGAATAAGAGGGCTGAGAGGAATATGAGAGGGCTGTTGCAGCTTTCTGAAGACTGAGGGCGTCATCTTCAGAGCTTGCACAAGGGGAGCATTCTGGGGAGATGTATGCAAGGCACCTCCATACTCTAAAGGATCCTAGCGGTGCCTTAATCTCCCAGCCTTGCAAGGAGGGAGAAAACAGCTAGATAGACTAGTTGGCCACCTAAATGTTTTTGAGGAAGAAGGGAATTTGGAGTTAATCCTGGCCTCCATGCATCTTCTGCCTTCCAGGGGATGCCCAGAACTCTCCGGATTTGAAGGGTTTCAGGTAGCCACACTGCATGGGTGACTAAGGCAAATAGAGCTGTCCTTATAAACAATTAAGCATGCCTATGCACTTAGTACATGTGTCAAAGGCCCAGTTCCCTGCAGCTGAAAAATTGTTTGGGACATCCACCCATTTTGATAACTTTATTATGAAGTTGTTGCTGTTGATGCTGCTGCTGTTGTTGCTTTTAATCAGCAGCGAATCTCTTGTTCTTTTGATTACATCCAAGATGTAGAAGGGCATTAAACTTTTGTGAAATTCCTCAGCCACTTTCCAGAAATCTAAACTGGCACCCATGCAGTAGCGTAGAGAGATCAAAAAGAATTGGAAAGGAAATACCGTATTTTTCACTCTATAAGACGCGCCTGACCATAAGACGCACCGAGTTTTTAGAGGAGGAGAACAAGAAAAGAAATATTCTGACTCAAACGGGCACATCATCACAGGCACATTCCCCATCACTTCCCCATGGGCTGCACATCTGACAGACTTACTGCACACACATATTCGCTCTGTAAGACGCACAGACATTTCCTCTTACTTTTGAGGGGAGGAAAAGTGAGTCTTATAGAGCGAAAATTACGGTATGCAGTCTAGGCAGCAGAGGCAGAGTTCTGCTCTGCTTTTTCATAAGGACTAGAACTTTGAGCATACAAAGTCATCTTGATCACCCTGCCTCTACCTCACTGTTGTCTTTATGCTGCTCAGTACCCCTCTGCTTGTGTGAAGGTGCCTGGCAGGCTGGAGCAGAGGAGCAACTCTAGAAAACCCTCTTGTCAAGACTCAAGTCATCCTTATTATGAAAAGCAATAGCATTGCTTCCACACTGCCTCCCCTATAGGGGGCCTTCTTTGATCCCATGCAGGGTCGCCAGCAGCAAAAAGGGAGAGCTCCAAACATGATTTGGAGCACTTATTTGCATGCCATTTCGACTGCAAATCTCCACAGGGGATGTGACCCCTCACTAATTGGAAACGGCATCCTGTGGTGTATTTATTTCTTTGCTCTTATTCAAACATTTTGTTAATTATTGATAAATGAGCTGATAATGGCAGGACAGGAATTGCTGGGGAGCTGCAAGCTGCACTCAGGACTGTTTGGGGGCTCCAGTCTGATGAAAAGGGCTGCCCAAAGACCTAAAGCACACTCCACCAGGGAGAAGCCCAGTCTGAAAAACAGCAAGGCTCAGTGGCTGAGAACAGACCATCCCCATTCAGCCTCGCTGTCTTCAGTCCAAGGAAGCAAATGTGGGAGGAAAGATGGCTAGAACTGATTCGCCGCAGCAGCTGCTACCCCGAATCGGTGGAACCAGACTAGCCTGAGCCCCAGAGCAAGTCAGTGACTACATTCACACAAGCTGGCTTTGTTGATTGCCTTAGGGTTGAGCGTGGCTTGCCATTTAACTCTGTGTTGCTGTTGAAATGCAGGTTACCCTGTTGTCTGAACCCAGTCATTATAAAGCAGCTTCATGTATTTGGGTGCTGGTGGAACAGAGGGAAGCACTTTCTGCCCATCCTCAGAGGCACCCTTACTGCTTCAGTGTGTCATGACTGAACCATGGAATTCAGAACACTTCTCTGCATCCAAGCCAGGGCCATTCTCATGAGGAGGCAGAGCAGCTGTATGTGCCACTTTGTGGTGGACGGTTCTCTCTTTAACGGCACCCATCAGGGCTGAGTCCAGTCCAACTTAAGATGAAGAATGCACAGAAATGGAGAAGTCCTGAAAGTGCCCATAGCGGAATGACCCAATCTTCTCATTATTCGCTCCCCAGAGAGGTTCCCCTGGCACCATTCCTGTATTCTTTTCAGTGCTGGGCGAAATGCTTTTTATTTTCCCAGTGTTTTACGATCTGATTGCTTTCATTGGGGTTTTATTGTCAGTTGAGATTTTTAGGATGCTGTGTTTTATTTTACATTGTTGTATTTTTAAACCATCTTGAGATTTTGGTAAGGGATGGTCTAGACGAGTTTTAAATGAATAAATAACGGCAGTCACCCCTCTCATCATCATTGGGTGGCTGCCATTCTAAAGGTCCCACAATGCCCCAGAACAACATTCCACAGCCCAGTGGGGATCTTTAAAATGCTGCCTTACATTCCTCTCTTGCTGCAAAGGGTGCCCAAGACAAAGGTCAGAGCAGATGGGCCATGCCAAGGTAGCTCTGCAGCTCTTGCAGCTGCTTCAGGAGGCTTGTACAGATGCCAACCTTGCCTTGTTCTTTTGATTTTGCAAAAGATTGACTCTGCCCCCTCCATGACTTGCACCTTCAGGAAGAGCGCAGCACCGGCTCTTCCTCTTGGGATTCAAGAAGCCAAGTATGCATGCAAAATATGCCTGCAATGAGCAAAACAAGACATGTGGCATGAAACTTGAAATGGAGTGCCCTCCAACTATTCAAGGATTCAGCCCAGAGAAGTATCCGCCAAAGCAGACCACAGTGCCATGCAAGGTCAGGGAGATATGCTTTGTTAGCTGTGCTGTGTGCCAGTCGCACTGCCATCCCATTGCAACCAGCACTGTGGGTCTGCTTTTAAGTGAGAAGGGGACCCCACACACACACACATCCTGCAGAGGTTCTATTTCTGGCCCATGGAGGCTTGGTCTCCTACCCTGACTAGGCCTTCCTCCCTAAGTCCTTCCCTCCTGGAAACCAGAACAGAGGCCAGAAGGGAGAAGAAGCCTTGTTGTTGTCTCCCACCAGGGGTCCAAAACAAGGGTGGAGAATCCCCAGTGAATCTGCTCCTCTGCCCAGTCGGGATGGAGAGCAGAATGCTGTTCTCTGCAATCTATGAGATGTCAGTGGAGATTTCCTGTAACTTAATGCATCACCCCACAATTAAGCTTGTGCTCCTGGGGAGGAGAGCTGTGGCAAATCTAGACACCATATAAAAAGCAGAGACATCACCCTGCCGACAAAAGTGTGTATAGTCAAGGCTATGGTTTTCCCAGTTGCAATGTATGGCTGTGAAAGCTGGACCATAAGGAAGGCTGAGCGCTGAATGATGGAGGCCTTTGAATTGTGGTGCTGGAGGAGACTCCTGCGAGTCCCACCGCAAGGCGATCAAACTGGTCAGTCCTAGAGGAGAGCAACCCTGACTGCTCTTTAGAAGGCCAGATCCTGAAGATGAAACTCAAATACTTTGGCCCCCTAATGAGAAGGAAGGACTCCCTGGAGAAGAGCCTAACGATGGGAACAATAGATGGCAAAAGAAGAAGGGGTGGCAGAGGATGAGGTGGCTGGATGGAGTCACTGAAGCAGTTGGTGTGAGCTTGAGTGGACTCCGGGGGATAGAGGAGGACAGGAAGGCGTGGAGGAATGTTGTCCATGGGGTCACGATGGGTCGGACACAACTTTGCGACTAACAACAACACCACCACCCCAAAGCCAGGGGTGAAGGGCTAGCTGCTACCCATGGCGATTTGTGGTTTCAGTGCCTGCAGAGCAGCATCTCTGCTCTGGGCTTTAGTCTGGGCTTTAACAGTGCTGACCTATCCCAGCATGGATCTGGCACCATCGATAATTCCTTAGACCTTTGCAGCAAAATCTGAAGTGGTGCACAGCCCTGATGACATTGAGCCTCCAGCCTGTCAAGAGAGGGATGTGCTCCATCTTATCTGAGTTACGTCAAAAATACCAACTAGCAGATCAGAGGCCCCTGCCCCAAGGAACGCACACTGTAAATAACAACAGTTGGGGAAACAACAGAGAATTAAGGAAGGGAAAAGATCAACAGGGGGTGAATATCAGCAAATGCAGGTTTACAAGCTTGGGCTTAGGTTGGCTGTCATGTCAGGGTTAATTAATAGCATTCTGCAAAATCTTCAGGTACCATATCCATGGCTCCTCCTCTGCCTCCTTACCACAGGCACACACATGCCTATGCACAGCTAAGCCATTCATCAAACAAGGGGCCCCCGACATTCTTTTGTGTAAAACTGGGCCAGCTTTAACAAGTCTTTGTGATAAATTACTTATGAAAGGCACCGGTAGCTAATTTGTCAGGATCAGAATTGGCTTAGCTGAGCTTCGGTGGCTGGCATGAATTATTAATTAAAATAACACTGAACTGCCTTGCAAGACATCTTGGCACACAGCCGTGCTGGCAAATCTTGCGTGGCAAGAGTTTTTACTGGATGGGCAGCTTTGCTCTAGCAGCCCCTGAGTTCAGCACAATTTGGATGAGAGCAAAGGAAGAGCTTGAGTGGCTCTCAAACTGGGCTTCCAGAACCCAAGGAAGAAACTGGGATAATCCCGCATGATCATCCCATCCCCTCCTGAACGCTTCATCTTTGTTGATTATGGTAGTGACAGGTGAATTTTCCTTAGCTCGTTACGGAATTAAGCATTGCAAAGGCCCGGAGGCAAGTGAGTCATGTGTTCCTCAATCCCAGCCTTGACATTCAGAGCCATCATCCCACTCCCAATTACCTCCCAACTTCTCTCAGTCCTCAAAGGTTCCACCCAGGCCAGCTAAACAATACTGGGTGGGAGGACAACATCCACAGCATCAGGGCAGCTCTCCAGAAGGCCTTTGTTCCTATCTAATTTTCAAGGTACCTGATACCTACAATAATTATCCAGGAGCGCTAGGCAGTGGCTGGTAGCAGTGGGATGGTGCTTCTGCTCTGGGATCGGCTGAATGTTGAAGGAGCTGTCCATGGTCCTGAACCTATTTGTGGTCTGAGTTCGGCACCTTGCATAGCTCTGCAAGTGTTCCTGGTAAACCCAGAGTACTTATTCCATCACGCTGCCTCTCAGAGCAACTTGCTGATTTGCACATGCTCAGTTGTTGTTGTTGTTAGTTGCAAAGTCGCAACCGACCCATCATGACCCCACAAACAACATTCCTCCAGGCTGCCACTGCCTTCTCCAGTGGATCACCTTTTGTCAGAGCTCTCTGCTATGACCTGTCCGTCTTGGGGGCCCCTGCACGGCACAGCTCATAGCTTCATTGAGCTACACAGGCCCCTTCGCCACGACGGGGCAGTGATCCACGGAGGGGACACGCTCAGTAGCACCACTTATTCTCCAACTCAGAGAACTTCTTGGGCACACGGGGCCTAGTTTCCTAATGGGGTCGAGTGCTGTGTGCTGGAGCCATTTCTATGTTATACTGGGTAATTATGAACTCAAGTGACAAGCCTCGTTGCTTCAGTAGAGTCGGCTGTGCTTAATATTGTTCCTAAGGAACATTTGGTGGAGTACCTTGACCTTGAGATCTGAAGTGGAATGCCCTGAAAATGCCCTGGAACTGACGTGTATCTTCAGTTTTCTGTGCATCACATCTTGTCTTTTCTTTCTTTTTGTTTTCCTCCTTTTCAAAATGTATTTCTTTTTATTTTTGGAGCATGAGAATGTAAGAAAAGGAAAGCCATGCTGGATCAGACCAATGCTCCATTCCACCCAGCACTCCTTTCACATGGTGGCAAACCAGCCACCCACAGGAGCCCTCCAGAAGGATGGGTACAGCAGCAACCCCACCCCCCAAGCTCCCCACAGCTGGTGCACACAATTCTACTGCCTCTGACACCAGGGGTAGCACAAGTAGCCATTGGTAACCTCTCCTTCGCCATGAGTTTGTCCAATTCTCTTAAAGCCATCCAAATGGGTGGCCATCACCACTTCCCATGGCAGTGGATTCCATTGCTGAACTGTGTGCCACATGAAGAAGTCCTTCATTTTCTCTCTTCCGTATCTCCCACCATCAGCTTCATGGAATGACCCCCTTTGAGTTCTAGTACTATGACAGAGGGAGAACATGGCCTCCGTCTCCGCAGCGAGGGACACCTACTCTTGGGCAGTGATCTTTCCTTGCTCTTGCTACCTGATCCTTTCTTCCTGGAAATCCCAGGGGGTGAAAATGGGCCCTTCTGTGAGCACCACTTAGCTGGGCTGCCCCACTGAAGCTAACCATGTTTCTGTGCAGTGCTTCATTGACACGGACCCAAAGGCAGTGAAGGCTGCTATCCCCAATATCAATGGGGCAGTGTCACCACTCCAGGTTGTAGCCTGAACTTTTAAGCAGCGATCTATGGTGCTGGACCTACTGGGGAGGGGGTTCAGCACCATGGACAGTTCCTTTAAAGTTATGGCTAAGGCCATGCATGACTCAACTGATGCACCGCCAACGGGCACCCAGGCTCAACTGCCCACACAGAATTTGCTTTTCTCTTCTAGGAGACCTGTTAAGTTACTACAGAATAGGCTGCTGCCAATGTTGAGTTAATTAGGAGACAGAGTGGGAGACAAGGCAAGGCACAGAATTTAAATTCATTTGATAGACTGGGTACTAGAGAAAGTCTGTGTGCATTAATTTTTGCCAGAAGATAGGATCAGGCCCGCAAAAGCACCCTTCCACCCCTACCTTCACTGCACCTCTTTTACAACACCAGAGTTGCCACTTCATAATAGTTATGGATTGTTCATATTTCAGGAGCTATAGCAATATTTTCTTGTTTTCTCATAAAATCCCAGAGGGCCACAGTAAATTTCACATGATTGGCAAATTATGCAGGTGATATATTTGCCACTTTGACAGATAGCGAATTAAACTATTCATCTTCTGTGGATCTAGTGCAATCTAAATGGCCATCAGCCCTGTGTCATTTCGATGCCAAGCAGGGAACTTTCCATGACACTGTGAAATGTGAGCATAATGTTGTGCCATGGGGAAAAGGGGGAGCAGGACTGGGCAGCAGGTAGGACAAATCGCACTGGAATTAAAATCCGTTGTCATCCCTCCACCCCCAATGCATCTGTACTGTACCAACTTAAACAAAGCAGGCAGGTGCAATGCATCCCTTGATGTCAGAGTTATCTTGATAAGTTGCTGAATAGGATGTATGGAATGGGGATGTGCAAGGGATCCATTTTGAGGTGGGAATCCATCAACATGGATCTGGTCCACTTTGCAGCAGCCCTGAGTCCACTTCTGGAGGGTGCTTACCAGGAATCACAGCCCACACGCTCCTCTTCCATGCCTGCCATCAGCAGCTGGCCCTCCTCTGGGTCCACCCCCTCCATGACCAGCAGGAGTTCAGTTGCCGGGAATGGTGCCTGGTGTGCCCCTCACAGTGCGCCTCTTCCATGTCCTGCAGCAGATCCTGATGGGGAAGGTTGCCAATTGCATAGCGGGAGTTGGTAAACATTCACAGGCTTCCTTTTATTTATTTATTTGTTTGTGTGTTTGTTTGTTTTTGGATTTATATGCTGCCTTTTTCCTACAAAGGGCTCAAGGCAGCTTACATCTCCTCCTCCATCTTAGCCCCACAACAACAACCCTGTGAGGTAGGCTGAGCTGAGAGTCTGTGACTGGCCCAGAGTCACCCAGTTGGCTCCATGGCCGAGCGGGGACTAGAACCCAGATCCTCTGAGTCCCAGTCCCATGCTCTTAACCACTACGTCACACTGGCTCTCTCTTTTGGCTTGGCTCACTTTGCAGGACAAGACCAAGCATGAGGCGAAGACAGTGGATGCTAGAGGGGTGGGCTCTGAAAGTTCTAGTCTGAACTGTCCATCCAGGTCAAGGGTGGGCACAGCTGGGCCCCTGCTAAAGGACCACTTCCTAGCAGAGGCCCTCCAGCAAGAGCATTCTGGACTCCTTCTCTTCACCATAGCAGCCGCTTCTTCACCAGCCTCTCCTTCTTGCCCAGAGAGTGGCACAGAGCAGCAGCTTTTCCAGCCTGCTTCCTCACTGCCTTTCTGCCTCCAAGCAAGCAAGTGGCAGCCCTGATGAGACAGAGGAAGATGAGGGGCAAGAGCAAGAGCCATGGCCATGAGAAGGTAGGTTCACTGAGGGAGAGGCCCACTGAGGGAGCCTTCTCAAGGGCCATCACAAACCTAAATCAGGCACTGCTGTTCATAAAAGCCACATCCAAAGATGCCAAATGGTGCCCCCTTGAAACTTTGCGCCCCAAACTTTGGAAACCTCAGGAATTGACAGGCTACTAGATGGGGCTTTTCCATGTGCGGTTGGCATCACTGAGCATTTGCAAAGGTCCATGTGCTGACCAGAGAAGCCATGCTCAAACCCTGGCGCCTCCTGGTCCTGCTATTAATATTCCTTGTCACCTATTTCCTGAGACAGCAGGCAATGAGAGGAGTGACTTCCACATGTCTCATGCCTCATCCTCTCCTTGGTTCAGAGAAGACCCAGAGGGGCAGGCAGGTAACCCAGAAAGATGGACGTAGCTGTGTCCCTTGGACTGCATATTGCCCATGCCTGACTTAGTCACACGTGCAGGTGAATGAGACATGGCAACAGATGCAAAGGGAGCAGATCATGGAGACCACCATGACCAAAGGCCTATCCAAAACCTTATATCAGTGCTGCTCACTATAGCATTGTTCCAAATACTTGTGACCATCCAAGAAGCACAATCAAGCAACCAAGAGGAATGTTGTCTGTGAATTCTAGGACAGCCTTCCTTCAGAGGCAGTTAGACCTCAGCTCCCAGAATTCCCATCCAGCAGGGCCATTGACTGGGAATTCTGGGTGTTGCAGTCAAATGTGTCTGGGAGGCACAAGGCTGTGGAAGACCATGCTAAGAGATTCCAGGCTCACATTCCCAATTTGTCTAAGCACAGCAATAAGGAACAGATTCTCCAAAGCAAGAACCTTGTGACATCAGCCTTCAATGGGTCGATTTTCTCCCTCATGTATACATTTGGAAAACCTTCTGACGGCAAGTGTGTCCACACTCCACTTTTCAAAATGCGACTTAATCAGCCTGGGTGACAGCAGTGGCTTGGATTTGGTAAATCTGTATTTGGATTATCACATTTTAGACTAACAAAGAAGCACACATCATGGAATGCTCCACCAGGCAGAGCAAAAGCAAACTGAAACCATTCCTAGAAAACTAGCATGCCCGAGACCCAGGCTCATTTTCCTTGGGACGGATTAGATGGAGAATCTCCCCCCCTCCCCCTCCCTCCCTTCCTTCCTCATTGCTTTCATATCCCACCTTTTTTTCTTGCACCCAGATGAATTACATGGTCAATGGGAAGCAAGATCACATTAAAGACCTTTTTATTTAAAACTTATTTTAATTGTTAAATTAAATTGTTAAATTATTTGTATTTATAGGATTTTAAATTTTTAGCCAAGATGCACCGGGGGGGGGGGGGTTAAGTAAATTTTTATTGTTATGTTGTTATTTATTTATGTATTTTGTTCCTTTGTAAGCCACCCCGAGGCTTCGTTGCGATGAGGGCGGCATAACAATGTTTTAAATAAATAAATAAATATGCATGTTTGATGATTTGCTTGTTTGATGATATTTGAGGACATGTTTGAGGATATTTCCAGGGAAATGTGCTCCGGCTCCTGCTTGTGTTCGAATCTTTGAATGGGACCAGCTCACCTGTTTTGGGAGGAAAAAACAGCAATTCTCGGGTATTCCTTTCCTTGCTTCAGGACGTGCTCATCTCTCAGGATGCAGGAGGAAGAGATCAGGCAGAATCAGACAGAATGTCAGAACCCAAAGCCATAGGAGGGCCAATGCCAATCCAGATTTCAGAAATTTCTTTGCCATCTGGTTTGTTTTCAAGTATCCTGTTGATTCAGCACTGCGCAAGATGCTTTTGCCCTCCTTAGAGATTCTCCAGAAAGATGCTATGATATCTTCAGAGACAGAGGAGTTGGGGGGAGGGGACACAGGAAAATAGGTCAGGTAGAATAAGCATAATGAGACAAGCCACTCAAGAAGGAGTTGAAAAGTTCAGTTATTCTAAGTGCAGACTAGACGCGGGAGGCTTTGGCATTTGATTGCGGTACGGGGCGTCTTTTTCTCCCTCCTTTTACCATGGCCATAATAAAATTCAACCTTTCCCAGAATCCTGGAAGGCCTGGATTTGTCCTTTAAGGATGTTGTGATGTTAATATAATGGAATGATGCACAGCACAGGATATGAAATGGACAAGGACAAGAAATTTGGGGCTGTTTTAGCATCTGATAGAGGCAAGTCCAAGCATCCATTTCTCCTAAGCCCATGTCATGCCCTTCAGGCTGTCTGAGACAGAGTAGCAGGTGGTTTGGGTGGCCACTTATGAGTCCTCTAACAAGACGACATGCATCATCCCAGAAAAGGCGGGGAGGAGCATGATGTGTGCACAGGCTCTTTTATAGATGCAAATTGCAATTCAATTAATTTTCTCCTATAGAGGAAACTGTGGCCAAGTGAAATTTGTATCAATTCAGCTTGCTGTCCAAGTGCACACTGCATTAGACTGGCCAGCCATTCAAATACAAAAAATCTACAGATCCAAGTGTATCCTCTGCAAAATGTGGCATGCTACTGAAGACAGATCTACTGAAAGCAATGAAAAAACTGATTTTCCAAGTTTTAAAATTAGCATTATGTTGTTCCTTTCCAGCATTTTCCTCTTGCAAGGAACGCAAAGCAGTTTACTTGCTCCTCCTTGCTCTCCCTATTTTATCCTCACAACAGCCCTGTGAGCTAGGCTGGGCTGAAAGCGAGCAAGTAGCCCAAAGCCACCCAGTGAGTTTCATGGCTGAGTGGGAACTAAAATCTAAGTCCCAATCTGGCACTCTAGGCCCAGTGCTGGAAACACTCCAGTACAAACAGAATTTCACTAATATTTTCAGCATGTCTCTAATATTGTAATATTTTTAATAAATGGATTGCAGTGTACATTAGAAAGGAAGAGAATTTAGGAAGCAACACATTGCTGAAATAAAAGTGACTGGAAATAGCTCCCTCACCCCTTAATTAATTTTTAAGATTAGCATTCTGGTATCATAGCATTATAACACCTTTCATTTAAGCAGTCTTTGTTAATATTTTATTTTAAGTGTATATCTGGGGGGAAATTCAGTGCTAACGGGATTATCAAACCATAAAATTGTGCCTACCTCAAAGGTTATACATGTCACTGCCCATGCCAAAAACCTTGCATTGTTAAAAAAAAATAGAAAAACAACGCTAAGACACTCTTCTGCAATGTTCTGCCCTGCAGATGTCTTGGATTGCAACCTCCATAATCCCCAGCTGGCACTGCCACTGAAAACAGATTAAGGAAGGCTGTGCTAAAGACAGCACTATCGTTCCCAAAAAAGTGGGACTTCTTGCAGTGAGAAAAAGATAGAGGACTCACCAGGAAATTTTTTTGTGGGTAGATCTTTTGGGATCAATGCAATGGGGTTATTTCAGCTGCAATGGCATAATGCACATGCAACATCTGTAACTCTTGCTTCCTGGTTACATGAGAGTAAACCAATGCCTGCACAATATCCGTAATGTAGAAACAAAGTGAGTCAGAAGGGTTCTTCCAGGCCATCTAGTCTGACCCCCCGGCTCCAGCCAGTTCCGTTCATACAATCCCCAACAAGCGGTTGTCAAATCTTTCCTTGAATGCCCTCACTGATGATAGCCCATTCCATATCCTAGGGCCCTAACCATCAGGAAGTACTTCCTGGCATCCAACCTAAAGCCTGGTTCCTTGAGCTTTGCCCCATTGGAACGTGTCCTGTCCTCCACTGCAGGGAAGAATGGATCAGGACCCTCCTCCACATATATACCTGTAAGTCACTAAAAGATCCCCTCGGAGTTTCCTCATCTCCTAGCTGAAAAGACCCGATTATCATTCCATAATACCATACAGCGCTGGAACCTTGTTAGGAAGAGTAGCAATGAATGGTTTGTTTGTTTGTTTATTAAATTTGTATGCCGTCCAATTACTCGCATCTCTGGTCAGCTTACAGCATAAATAAATTGACAACCCAATTGACCCAACCCAGTGTAGAAGCAACCTAAGGTAGCCAATCTTTGATCATGCCTAATACCGCAAGCTTAAGAGAAAGTCTGTGTAGCAGACGAGTCCTGGAAGATTTCAGGAGAACTATACCCCAGTGCTCTTGGTCAGAGATAAATAAACCAGGAAAGAACATCAGGCCTCTTGGGAGTGGGGGAGACGATGCTTTCATGGGGGCAGGGGAAGTTTTTAATTCATTATCGGCCTGTTTCCATGTCCAACAGAGCATGGGCCCAGGAGTGAGCTTCCAGCAGAGATGTGAAGCAGCTGACTGACAGAGGATAAGAAGAGAATCCGAGCCAGTTCTCTCACTTTCTGTGGGCATTACAGTGTTTAGAAATGGACTCAAAGGACTGGGATTGGCTTGTTCCCTGGAAGAGTTAAAAGCTAGAGAAGCAGAAGCTGCAGTGTACAAAAGATGAGAAGAAAAGCAAAGATGCCGTCAGCAAAACAATGGGAACAAACATGATGGAACTGTGCGGCATGGACAAAGTTCAGAAATTATGTAAGATTCAAGGAAAGTGGACAAGCAGTCACTGGGCTTTTTTAATTCAGAAAAGCAAGAAAAATGGCATCCTTTGATTCATTTTTGGACAAGTCAGAAGTGCATGTGAAAAATTGCTTCCTTTCATTGCAATGCTCCTTTTATTTTCTAATCTGTCATGAGTCATCAAGATTTGATGGCAAATGATAAATACATAAGTAAAATCCACAGTTGTAGAAAGACACTTTTTTTAGTATTATGGTGATCGCTGATATATGATGGCTGTTATTTAGCGATTTTCTTAAGAATTTTATTTGTACATAATATTGTGAGGATTATACCCAATTAATAATACACTGGGTTGAATAAAGATTTATCCATACATAAGAGTCAACCCATCAAGTGCCGGTGTGGAATGGTGTTGGACTGGGACATGGGCGATCCAGGTTCTAATCCTCACTCAGCCATGAAGCTTGCTGGGTGAGTCTGAGCCAGTCACTGACTCTCAGCCTAAGCTACTTCACAGGGTTGTTGCGCAGCTAAAATGGGGACAAAGAAGATTTTGAAGATTTAGGGTGCATGCCAGGAAGTACTTCCTGACAGTTGGGACCCCAAGGGTATGGAATGGGCTTCCATGGGAGGTGGTTGAAGCCCCATCAGTGAGAGTGTTTAAGGATAGGCTAGACTTGCACATGGTAGGCATGTCATGAGCTGAGCTGGCTGGAGCCGTGGGTCAGACTAGATGGCCCAGGAGACCCTTCTGACTCACTCTGTTTCTATGTTTCTAGGTAAGCCTCCTTGGGTTCTGATGTTGGGGCTGGGACTTCAAAGAGAAATCCCTTCTAGGGAGTCATAGGATTGTTCTGTTGGATCGCTGTCTTGGTTTGGTGATTACACGTCTATACCAAATGCAAACTTGGTGCCTGAGTCATGCTGTACTGCTGGCCCAGCATCTGCTGCTGGATATTCTCCAGCAGGGCTGGCAGTAGGCCCCGGACCACCAGCTCCAGTGGTGCACTGAATGTAGGAGCAGGCCAGTCCATACAAATGGGCGCTGCTTGCATGACTCTGCAGGCTGGCTGAGCTGCCAGTACTGCAAAGGGGATGGAAGAGCCATGGCAAAGCTGCACGGCCCGGCACAGCGCATAGATGATTCTTGGCGAATCCTCACAAATGCCACTAGGTCCGGCTGGGAAAGGGCCCTGCCTTTGGATCAGATCGCTTTATGGATCCTACCACATCTAGGGAGGTTGGAGAAATGGGCACTGCATTCTGATTTATTTTGGTTTCTACTATTCCAACCAGCAGATCCTGCAGTGAACTATTTTTTCTGACTCTCACAGATTCTGCACACTTGCAGCCTGGTGTTTTACATTCCAGAAAATGTAGTTGTAGAAGAACATAAAATTACAGGGGTGCCGGGGAGACACGCATACCAGAAATGTGCATTTTCCCTGAAAGGATAAAAGTGGTTGTCTTTTTTAAAGCAGCTTAAAAATTTGCATATCTGGCCTAAGGGCCAAGCTAGGTCCACCTGGGTTCCCAACCCAGCATCAAAGGGTTCCCCAGATATCCACACTCCTTCCCCCAGTGCCATCTCTTCTGCCCCAGCTGTTGATCAGATGGGAGTTCCTTGGATGCTTTCACACATGCTAGAAGGTTGAAATGCCTCTCTTAAGGCTTTATTTCTCACAGCAAGAAATTTCAGCTAAACTATCCTGATATTCTGAGTGTTTTCAATCCACGCTGTTTGCTCTTGGCCCTAACCACAACACGCCTCCCAGCCCGAAACGTTTCTCTAAAAAGGGGAAGAGGTTTGACACCCCTGGATTAGGACTCCTGCGTGTTAATGTAATGAGAGATGTTAGATTTTTATAATCCCATGATTCAGTGATTATTTCGGCATATTGCTGAAGTGATTCCTCATTCAGTCTTGAGAACCGTTTTGCCTCTTGTTTATATTTGCTTTTTAATAGACATCAAAGGGAATGGGGAGGAAACTCTCTGCAAATATAACCCTAGGCTGCCAATGAGTGTAGAATTGCAAATAATATTGGCTGGAAACAGATTTTTGTCTAAGCGGCCTGGACAATTGCTCTCTTTCCTAATTACTTTTCAGATTAATAATTAAACAGGAAGGCCATTCTCCCCTGGACAGCAGTTTCACTGAAATGCATGAGGAACTGATGACAAATTAATAAATTATATTTAAATACATGATCCAGTGCAAGTCAAGCTGAGTGCAAGAGCCCATTAGTAAAAGAATAAAAGCTAAAACTATGGTGGCATGCTTTTACCAATGGTATTTCAATATTTTCAATCCATTTTAAAGTCAGTAACAACTTTTTATTGCAATATGGTATGTGTGTATGTGTGTTGTGTATGTAGCTATATGATACAAACATTCAGAAGAATAGTCCAACATAAAAACAATCCTAAATTATGAAGTCAAAGAGTCCAATTTGATGGAAAACCTTGTCACAGTCATCACTATTTCTATGCATGCTTATGCAGAAGTAACCCACATTGCATTGTAATGGGATTTCTCCATGGGAAACATGACTTGGCAGCAATGTTTTAACTAAAAGAAATATCTTGTCCTCGCAGCCCTAAAGCAGAGATGGGCAATCACCAGCTAACTGCACTTTTCCACCTCCTCCTCTCCCAAATCCTGGCCCTCCTCAGAGCATCCTTCCACCTTCTTTTCTCGTGGTGCCTCAGCATTTCTATTTCTTGTTCTTTTCAGTGCAAGGGGGAGAGAGAGAGGGGGACCACCTGGCAAGCATATTTGCCCACCTAGAGGCACAGTCTTGAAATGCAGTGATTTGAGTGGCAAAACATCTAGAACAGAACCGTGCCCACCATGTTCTACAGCTAGACCATCATGCTTGGACCTCTAACAGCTAAAAGCAGAGAAGATCTTCATTGGCCGAACTAGCATAGGCCGAGTCACACTACGCCCAAACCTGAGCCCAACTTTGCTCATGCTCAAAGTGGCTGGGCCATTGCTTGGTCAAGAGCATGTTTTTGGATTTAGCCCACCAGATCAACTTCACAAAAAGGTGTTGGCTCAGTGTGACTAGACAAGGACTGGGCAATGCATGGTCTGCAGGAACCATCTGACCTGTGATGGACTTTTGTGCACCTCGCACGGATCCCCCTGCTACCACCAAATTGCAAGCAAATTTGCCATGTGGCATGACCACTTTCCTGGCCCCAAGTAAGACTGTAGCACTTTCCTGATGTTTTGCTTCCTCCTTCTGCCCCACCCAAACAAAACTTCAGTGTTTTCCTGCAACTGCTACCTTCTCTCCTATCCTTAGGTGGTGGCCTGACAGGAGACACAGAACCCATGTTGCAAGCAAAGGGGAAGAAAGAGTAGCACAGGTGGACAGAGATGGATCAGCAGGCATTCCCATCCTGAAAGATTTTCACCAACTGCTGGAGCAAAGGACACACTTATTTCTGTGCAAGCATGCATGGAATTTCCCTTAATCCAGCCTACACAGCTTCTTGCTGAGCATATTGTGTCATCAATTCAGTTCTGCTTACTTCTGCATAGACCTGCGGGGGCTTAGTGTTTGGGATGCCATTTGGGAGGGATTCAGCCCAGACTAGACATGCATAGACTTCTCCTTTTCGCTCTAGTGCCAGTCTCGGCGGATGCTTTGCCCCTGCTCAGCTGCTCAGCATTTGGAGCCTTCCATCAAAAAGGAGTTGCTCACCTGTGGAAACAGATAATAAAAGAAGCAAATTCTTTGCTGAGATTGCTTAAGAAAGGACTCAAAACAAGATGAGCGAGTATCACAATGAGTGATGGGCAAACTTCCCCAAGTGAATTCGTTATTTACTCAGAATGTAACCAATTCATCCACGTGATCTCAGACAAAAGTTTTTCTCGTGAAGAACCTTGTTCTGTGCATCTAAGGTTTTGTACATGCACGCTATCAGATTCGATTTTAGGAGCTGGAGTTGGGATTGTGTCTTGCAGCATGACTCACTCATCACTGTGCGACTGGCCCTCTTTCTGATTGGCTGATTGGCTTATCTATGAACGTGAGACTTACAAATGGATGGATTTTGGCCAGTGAGATGACTAATTATGAAATTCCCCAGCAGGGGTAATCATAACACCTTTTTAGAAATCTATACAATGATCAGAGGTCTGGAGGACTTTCCTTAGAGGATGCGATTAAAGCAGATCAGTCACCTTGTTTTAAGTTCACAAACCATATGAGAAGGAGGGAATCTGCAAAGAGATCTCTAAATTATGAGCAGAGCAGAGAAAGTGCGCAGTTGGTAATATTTACTCTTGTAATAAGCAGGGATACCCAATGAAATTGCCTGGCAGTTCATTTAGGACAAACACAAAGGGGCTTTTCCTGCCAGGCAGATTTAGTGATGCTGCTGAAGTTCAGAACTACCTGATTTGGAATACTAATTTGACCAGCTCATAATATTCCCATTTATTTATTTATTTATTTATTTAGCATATTTGTATGCTGTCCTTTCGCATAGCCTCAGGACGGCTTACATAAATAAGAATAAAATAAAACATAATACAAATAAAATCCAGATCCACCCTGGCTGCAGATTAAAACCTATATAGCTAATGTTAAAAGTTATTAAAATATTGTTGAAATAAAAAGGTCTCAGCCTGGTGCCAAAAAGCAAATAATGACGGTGCCAGGCGAACCTCTCTGGGGAGCGCATTCCATAATTGGGGCGCCACCACAGAGAAGGCCCTCCTCTGGGTACTTTGCCTCTTAATTATTGTTGTGAGCCGCCCCGAGGCTTGTGGCAAGGGGCGGCCTATAAATTTCCAAATAAATAAATAAATAAATAAAATGTCTTTCATGGAGGATTCCTGGAGGAGGGCGTTTACTGCCGATCTCAGGGGGCGGGAGGGCAAATAGGGAAGAAGGCGTTTCTTCAGGTATCCAGGTCCCAAGCCATTAAGGGCTTTATAGGTAATAACCAGCACCTTGAATTGAGCCCGGACTTCAATGGGAAGCCAGTGAAACTGGTAGAGGACTGGGGTTATATGAGAGTAATGCCCAGTCCCCATCAGCAATATTAAGTAACATTTCCTTTTCTTCTCTGATTCAGAATGTAAAAAGAGGACCTGCAAATACCAGCTGAGCAAACCATATGCTCAAAGCCACTTACCTAAAGACTGCATACACGAATACTTTTAAGTATTACACCAGGGAGTACAGAACAGCAGGAGCAATGCCCAAATCCAGCACCCTGAGAATCCCTTCCTCACCATTCCCCTACACCAACCACTGAGTATTAGTAGTTTCCCTCTCTTGTTCAGCTGTTCCCCATTCTAAAAGGTAGAAATAGCTCTCCTAAGATGGGAATGTGGAGGAATTTGTACTGGGTGTTGGATTCCCTGTATGCAGTTCTCTGGGCTCCGGTCCACCTTGTAGTGGCCCTGAGCCCTAGTTCCTGGGGAGCATGCCCCGCATTTCCAGGGTGCTCAGCAGGAACTGAGCCCTCCACACTGCACCCAAACAGGCATGCATGGAAGCCGTTGCATTGCTGCACCTGACACAGCAGGAAGTTGCCAGTTGTGCTAGCTTCATTCCACAAGCATCGGTAAACTTCTTCTTGGCTTGCTTGCTCACCTGCCAAGCCTGGGCTGACCATGAATGGTGGGGAGAGGGATCCCACTGAGTTTCATCCCAGCCCTATCCTAAGGCTTAGTTACCGGCAGTTAGTACCTCTGCCTAAATTGGGTGGGTTTTGTTTCTTTTTAGGCCTTCCTCTTTGACTTGCAGCCCCATCCATCACTGGCAAGGGCCCTCTGAGAACTACTCTAAAATGGAATTCAGCCATCAGGCTCAAAGCGATTCTGCACAGTAAGCTCTTTATCCTTGCTGACCACTTGATGATTGATGAGAAGCATGTGATGGGGCTGTGATACAATCAAGCAGACATGTGTTTGGGATCTCCTTTTCTCTGGGCCAATTAATCCGATAGTTTCTCACTAGCTCTTCATGTGCTCATCATTTATTGATTGATTGATTGATTTACATGTATTTATAGGCCACCTAGAATGGCCGAGGCCTTCCTAGGCAGCTTACAACGCATAAAACATGCTAACAGAGTAAAAACACATTAAAAACCAATTAAAACATAATGAATTAAACATCTATAAAACAATTAAAAAGGGCCATGGCATAAAGGCTAAATGTTAAAAAAAAATCCTTAAAAGAAATGTCTTCGCCTGGCACTGAAAGGAAAATAGACATGGCACCAGGCAAATCTCCCTAGGGAGGGAGTTCCAGAGATGGGGAGCAGCAGCAGAAAAGGCCCTTCACCTAGTTGCCACCCTCTCCCCTCCCTGAGGGGTGGTTCTCATAGAAGGGCCTCCTGAGCTGATCTAAGGGGGTGGGTAAGTATATATGGGTGCAGATGGTCCTTTAGACAGTCTCATCCAAATTGGAAGCAAACAAGCCCCAAACACTCTTGTTCCCTGGTGAATCTGGCTTGACAAGAGGGGTGCTGGTGGATCCTAGGAACAATCATCCCTAGAAGAGAAAGATGATGAAGCTTTGCACCCTCAGGGCCCATGTGCCTCACCATGATGCACCAGGGCAGTGTGTCTTTGGGGACAAAGGGACTTGCAAACAATCTTGCAACTGCCGAGCCAGTTCTAAACAGACCCAAAGGGAGAGCACCCATCTCCATGCTTGCTGAACTGTGCAACTCACTTCCACAAGATGGGGCCATGGGCACCAGCCTAGAAGGCCTTAGATGAAGAGGATTAGACAAATCCATAGAGTGTGGTTCTCTCAAAGGCTGAGTCTTAAGGGATAAATGGAACTTTCAGATGCACGCAACTGAATAGCATATGCGTTGAAGAAGGAATGTCCAAGTGTTACCTTCATGTGTAACTTGTGGATTGTCTAGAGCAGCCTTTGCTTCCCTGATCTGGATCCCTCCAGATATATCAAACTGATGTGCTTGATACACAGGACAGCACATTTCTCATCCCACATAGCCATTCACAGTCTAGGAATCATGAGAATTGCAGCCCAACATATCTGGAAGGCTCCAGGTTGGGAAAAACAAGCCTGGAACCATTTGGTTGACTACTGCAGTAGTTGACCAAAGTAATGAATGGCTTCCCATGTGCTAGAAACATCTAGAGTTGGTAACTACCATGTGTCATACTTGTGGCTGTCCCTGAAGACAACAGTGGACTGTGACTTGCAACATGGAACATATAGACTGGTAATGATAAGTTTTCACTGCCTTTCCGTTCATTTCTGGACACAGTCCACTGATCTGCTGTCTTGCACCTGTACATCCCACGTTGTGAGCCACCCAGAGAGTCTATGAATGGAATTACGGGAGTTGCAATCCAATGTCTCTAAAGGCTACCAGACTGGGAAAGACTCTGCTCTGGTTGGCCTACCTTCAGTAGTTTGGCAGCTGATGAGTGGAAACAGGGCCACTTTAGTCGCAGCCCCTGATTGTGGTATATTCTGCCCAGAGACACTTGATTAGTAGCTGCTCTGTTTGCCCTTAGACCCTAGCTGAAAGCAATATATTGCTTTACAGGGGCAATATATTTTTAATTTTGTCTAGAGTGGAGGAGATTTTGAATTGACTCTGTTGCAAGATTGTTCTCCCCCATTTTGTTGCACCTGTTGTTGCTTGCCGTTCAATTTACTATAAACAAAATCTATCTTATTTGTTTCTGTTTTACATAAATAGGTTCAGCCCTTTCTGTTGGCTGGTGACTGAGCAACTACACTGGTCCTGAGTCCCCCTGGCTCAGCCACTGTCCCTCTGTCCACGATGGTCCACCACAGGTGCACCACCCTGAGCGAATGGAAGTTCTTTAAGGTGACCTTTGACCCAACAACAATCCCACCCCGAGGACTTGAACTTTATGGGAGAGTGCAACTCTGTGCAGAATATATGGCTGGGTTTTTCTTTCTTTGCACATTAAATCAGATGTGCCTTTCCTGCACTAATATCCCACCCCCTAAGCCCCAGACTGCTGAGTTCTGCACGGGTCCTTGGCATTTGCCCAGTCAAAACCCTCTTTGTCAGTTCCACCACCCATAACTCTGCCATTTCTCTATGTCTGCCTGCACCGAGCAATTCCATCCACTTTGATTTGGCTCTCCCTCTGGCTTACGGCCTTTCCCTGGATTTCATCACCATCATCTTCATATTTTATTTGCTCTTTTTAAGTGGCTGTGCCATCTGCCAGGCTGGGTCTAAATCCTCTGGTATCTATAAAGGGGATTACTCTCGTGGATTTAGTACAATCTCACCCACAAGCATAATAACAAGTTTATCTCCAGGGGAATCAGAAAAGCCAACCGATTACATCAACAAGTTTACTGGGCCCGACAGCCAGGTGATCCTGTTGATCAGTGGCTTTTTAACGCAATAAATAATAAAGCAAAAAAATAATAAACATGTTGCATCCACTTTGTGTTTAGAGAAGAGGAGGGCAGGCTTCAGGCTTCAAAAAGACCTTTTTATTCAAATGCTATTTTAATTGTTAATATTTTTTATTAGTTTTAATTTTTGGCCAGGGCAACTCAGATTATTTTTATATGTATTAATATTGAATTAATATTCAAGGGGCCATGTAGCATGGAGAGATGCTTAGAACTAAGGAATCAGGTGCTTCTGAGCATATGCTCAGCCCAGGATTTTTCTTCCTTTTTTCTTAATTGCCAGAGCTGAGTTTACAGCTGTCTCACCCATGCAGCCGCTCCTGATTTTCCTTCTAGCTTCTTTTCAGCATCCTAATTTGTTGCTGCTATCACTGATGAATCAAGGGGCCAGAAACCCTCGCTAATCTACTGCATACCATTTAGGGGCCCACCAGTAAATCCTGATTATCAGCTGACTGCTTCTGCTCAAGAGAGCTCAAATTTCTTTGCATGCATTATCTGGCTGCAGCCTTACCACAATCCTGCATGGTAGGCCAGTAAGTTTATCCCCATGTTGCAGGGGAAATAAGGATGAAAATCAGCAAAACTGGAATTCAAATTTCTCCATATGCCACCTTGAAGTTTATTCCAATGCAAGTCATACAAGATTGCAAGCTCTTCTTCCTTTTTCAGGTGAAAACCCCTTCATATTTTCATGCACATTTCCCCAAATGGACACATCAATGAACAGGCATCTTTGAAAGCTACGCATTCTCATGTTGCGCACACTGTCTGTGTGTGCCGTTTCCAAGAATGTGCATGCTGTCAAACTCATGTGGGTGTTCCACAAAGCACATTGCAAGCTCAGAAATGTTTGTATTTCAATCACAGAGCATGTCAGAATCCATTTTGAGTTCAAAAGGTGCACATCCTGTTCCAAAATGAACGAATTGAATTTCTTATTCATCCCTAAGGATGAATAAGGGGAAGGATGAAGCTGGTTTTCCCGACGCCATGAAGTAAAAATGTGGCTAAGGACCATCTCTTTGGACAATTAGGTAAGGACAATTAGCTCTGGAATTACCTTGGGTCTCCTTGAGCTCAAGCAACACTTAGGAATCACCAAGAGAGCAGATGAATGAAGAAGACAATCTGCGAATGTTGATTTCTTCCTATAGATACACATTTAGAAATGATTGGGATTCTTTAAATCAGAGACCAATGCATCACACCATCAGGTGGAAGAGCTTGAGCATGTGACAGGTGTGTCTTGCTCAATTGGCTGTTGTCACCTCTTCTTTTAACCAGACCTGGCCTTGATGGCCCTTCCAACAGCAGGTACCTTCAAATAAAAGATTGTGCTTGGACAGCCCTTCCAACGGAGTACCGTCCTCTGCAAAAGAGGACACCCTCCACCTTTCTTGGGAGCTCATCATAGACTCACTTATCATCCATCATGGCCACTCAGTGTCTCTGCAAGACAATGTGCTGGTCCCACAAGCCATCTTCCTTTGCAATGCTCAAACCCAGCAGTGCCTTGGTCTTTCCCAGGATCCTCTCTCAGTTCACAGGGCACGCTTAGATCCAACAAGTCAGTGCACCAGATCCATTGACTGTATCACAGAAAATGTTCCTGAGTTGTCCACAACACACACAGGTCATGGGGCAAATAAACAGGTTTCTTAGTACAACACATTTTATTTGGCTTTGTGTCTTAATTAAACTGTGAACAAGTTCCAGGGCCCCACACCCGTATCTCTACAGCCTTGCTTAAGAGTTTGCTAGAAACCAAGAGCCGGAGAACCAGCCCTGAGTTCAGACTAGGTGCTGCTTGGAGTTGAACGCTGTGGAGCTGCCTTCTCCCTGCTTTGGCTTCTGACCTGCTGAATGCACCAGAGGGTCACACTGCAGTGTGATGCCCAGACGACACCCCCTTTGCCTCTCTCCTGACAGCCATATCCTCAAAGGATTCCAACAAGTTAATGAGCCATGCCCTTCCTTTCCTACAGCCATATTAGATATCCTTAATTAAGCCAAGCTTTCCCAAGTGTCACTTGAAAGGGGCCTATGTCCCCCCACCCCTTCTCTTTCCTTCCATCCCCAGCAACAGACCTCTGGGACATCTCGGTACATGCCTAGATCAGTGCCTTTTGAACAAAAGAAAAAGAAATGCCACACAAAGAGGCATTTGTCCTATTTTTCTTGCCAAGACCGAGCAACCTCCTTCTGCAATGAACAAAGAACACGTCCAGACCCACCAGGTGCCTTAGGCACACGGCAGGGGGGTTGGAGGCACAGAACAGACTTGACTAGGGATGCACAAGAATTCTGTTTCTGTTCGCAGATCATGCTGTTTCTTTCGGTTTACAGCCCTGAACCCAGACACAAGCAGAGCGCTTTTTTTGGAAAAACATTTGCAAATTCTCAAACTGATAATCGTGTTAGGAAAATGCATTTTAAAAAAGAAGGTGGATATTTCAAATGCAGAGATGGAAGTGTGCGCTTTTGAAATATCCACACAGGAATGATGTGCACTTGGATAACTCCAAAGCTCCTCCTCCTCCCAGTCTTACCCTCACAACAACAACCCTGTGAGGTAGGTTGGGCTGAGAGTCTGTGACTGGCTCAAATTACACAGTTGGAGCCATGGCCAAGTGGGGACCGAAATCCAGATGTCTTGAGTCCCAGCCCCACAATCTTAACTGCTATTCCACACTGGCTAGGAATTTAATCAGAATTTAATGATGGCCAGTATGGTAAGGTGGTGCGAACCTGAGATATGAAGCTCACTGGGTGACTTTGGGCCTGTCACTCACTCTCAGCCATGCCCACCTCACAGGGTTGTGGTTGTGATGAAAAAATGGAGAGAAGGACTTTGCAAGTTGCTCTGAGTTCTTTGCAAGAAGAAAATAAGCCTGAAAATTGTGTTAGGAAAATGCATTTAAAAAAAGAATTTGCATTTGTCAAATGCAGAGATGGAAGTGTATGCAGTGAAATAATACTGGTAGTCCCTTGGCTTGTTGGATTACTGCCCATTTTCTCTCATTTTCAGATCCTTTCCGCTTTCTTTGAATCCTAACCACATTCAGGTGGGTTTCTCCAATAAGGGTGCATGATCCACTCTCTGCATTACACAGGAGCTTCCACCTCATGGAACCCAGCACGATGCATCAGGATCTCAGTGATGCAGAAAAACATTTCAACAGAAAAAGAAAAAGATGCTACTTGCCCTTGTGCCGTATCCATGCAGTTCATGCAGGAAGGACTCTGGTTCCAGTCCTGCTTTGGTAAATCTTGCTAAAGTAGACAGTGAGAATCAGCTGCTAATGATAATTTCTGCAGCACATTCGCATCTCACCCCTTCTTTCCTCCGAGAAACTCTGAGTGGCACTCATGAGCCTCCGTCATCTTATTCTGCAAAGTAGGTTAGGCTGAGAGATAGGTGGTTTGTTCGCGGTTGCTTGGTGAGCTTCATAGCTGAATGGCAACACCGACATTCACACTTCAGAGATGCTTTCATGGAGCAGAATGCAATTTGCCTTCCGATTGCGTGATTTTCCTTATTCTGCAGTGCGGTTCTCAGTTCAAAACTCCACATCTTGAGGAAGGTTGTCTACAAAAATGCATGTTTTTGGTGAAATAGATGTGCATTTTTAAAAAATTCAGAATGATGGCAGAAATTGGATGGAATGGACTCGTGACTGAATAGATGTGATGTTGGCTTTGGCTGATTGACCCATTCCTTGCCACAGGGCTCTAGAAATGCTTTATGTGCTTAGCCTTTTGAGGATGGATGGTGATTTTGCGGATGTATTTTAATGTATGTTATTGTTTGGCTGCATAGCTCAATGACGGCTCAGTTGGGACATGAAAGCAGCCTATGTCCACATGCTCATGTCCAGCTGAACGAAATGGCATGCAATTCAATTCAGCAACGTATCCTCACTTTTTCCCACCTTCACCGAGATACAGTAGCAAAAGAAGCTATAGGCTTGAAACTTGAGCAGGCAGATTCAAAAATATTTCTTCAGCCAGGAACATCAATAAGTGGCAGGTTTTGTAACACAGCCTGGCCTACCTTACAGGATTGTTGTCAAGATAAAAGTAGACTTGGCTTATTTGGGCCTTATGGTGCTTTACTCAGGCTTGGACTCAGGTTGTAAAGGAAGGTAGTTTTGTAATGGACAGTGGGTCAATTATAAGCATCTTTCTCTTCAACATTTAGAGTGTATCACATCATTAGGTTTTTTTTAATCAGTTCTGCCTTAAGATGGGGAAGGCAGCTTGTGACCTTCCAGAGGCTTTGACCTACAGCTCCCATCAGCCCCAAACAGCATGAACAGTGGTCAGGGATGCTCAAAATTGCAGTCAAAAACCAGTCTGAAAACTTATAGGCTCCAGGTGGAGACTGGGTTCAGACAAAATGAGTGAGGATTTTTTGTTGAACTGTGTGCGGTTTTAGAAATGTAGGTTATCATGTGAGCTGATCCTAAGCATAGTAGCAAGCCATGGTTTGTTAGCCACAAGCAACCCATGAAAACAGCAGGGGGTTGGACCCGATGGTCTTCATGACCCCTTCCAACTCTACTATTCTATGATTCTGTGAAAAGAACCCATGCCTTGTGGTTGGGTAGTGTAATGCAGGTTGCTCACCATGGTTTGTTATCTTGGCTGGGTTCAGACCACATTTGAAGGCCAATCCATACCTCCGCACAACCCACATTCAACTTAGGCCCAACCCATGAGTGTGGCTTATGGTGTTGTCTCAATCCAGCCAATGGAGATCAGGGATGGCAAGCCTCTTTCACACCAAAGGCCAAAACTGATTTCAGAGGCTCTCTCTGGGGCCGCCTCCCAGCACAGAGCAGGGCCAGGTGCCATGGCAGCTTCCCCAGGGGCAAACAGGTGGGGTCCAACCCAGAAGAGCGCCAGACGTTAGCTTCAAGCTCTTATTGCCATAACAAAGCCTTAGGAAAGGCATTTCAGTAAAAACAATGGTGTTGGAATAATCAAGAATCAATAACAAATGTAATAACTGCAGCAAGATTAATTATAGCTATGAATTGGAGAATAAAATATGAATCAGAGAATAAAATATGGTTACCAGTTGTCAGACTGGTATAGAGATGTTTGGAATATAGCTATTAATGACAAATTAAAATGTGATATGCAACTGAGAAAATGGCATATAGGGAAAAATACATTTAATGAGATTTGGTATGTATTTATTGAGTATGTTTTAATGAAAGGGAAAGGATTTGAACCATCAAAAGAATTGTTACAGTTTTGGAAGGGGGGAACATCCTGAAATATTTGAGGGTTTTTTCCTTTTATTTGTGATATGTATCCTTGGTCCTGGGTTAGTTGGATTCGTGGCTGGGTTTGTTTATTTGTTTATTTGTTTATTTAAAAATTTGTATGCCGCCCCTTGCAACAAGCCTCGGGGCGGCTCACAACCACAAATAAAACATCCAAAGAACAATATTCAAAACATTAAAAACTAACATTAAAAACTGGCCCATCTTGAGGTAAAGATAAAAATACAATAAATAAGATAAGTACACAAATATAAATTAACAATTAAAATAACTTTTAAATAAAAAGGTCTTCTCCTGGCGCCGAAAAACAAATAACGACAGCACCAGGCAAACCTCTCTGGGGAGCGCGTTCCATAAGTGGGGCGCCACCACAGAGAAGGCCCTCCTCTGGGTGCTTACCCTCATTTCCCTAGTGGAGGGCTCCCGGAGAAGGGCATCTGCTGCTGACCGTAGGGGGCAGGAGGGCAGATATGGTTGCAGACGCTCCTTTAGGTAGCCAGGACCCAAGCCGTTGAGGGCTTTATAGGTAATAACCAACACCTTGGTTAAGGCAGCTTCCTTAAATGACCTCCCATCCTTCCTGAATTCACACCACCACATTGAACACTTTGATTCCACGTTAAGTAGTCATTACTTCCACACCAAAACTTAAGGGCGGTAGATCATCAAGGGTACTGAGTGTCATTAGTGGACACCTATTTCTTACACAGGTACAATTTCCAGAGTTCCTGGGTAGAGGGACTGACCGATAAACCATTCAAGGAATTGTTGCTGCGAGGCAAATAGGTATTTTCTAGCAGCTCTAAGTCCCAGAATTATTTTGGGAGAAATAATGGCTAAAGTGGAATAAAAGTATCACAACTGGAGTATATTAACTGGAATGGGAAATATTAGCCATGACTTCTGATAGCCTCAAGTTCCTCTTACTGCAGGCTATTTTATACATGCTTCAGCATGGATCCAATGAGAGCTCAATAAAAGATTTTTAGATATTTTGAGAAACTGGAACCCCTAAACTATGGACTCTGGACCCATGAAATATCCGTCACACATATGTACAGAGTCAGTGGTTGCAGAGGCTACAGAAAATTAAAAGAAACCAAACAGTGATTGTCAATTCAGACTGCTGCTCTTGGGAGCATATAATTACATGTGTTAAATGTGAGTAATTAGTGCCTGTGTTTCTTTTTTTCTTTTTTTTCCTCTTACCTCCCCGTCCCTTTCCCCTTGTATGTCATACTTTTAGATAGTAAGTCTGTGGGTAGGAACTGCCTTTATTAATTCTACACAAGCCACGCTAGGAACTTTTTGGCAGGAGAGCAGGGTATGAATCTAATTTTTAAAAATAGTTCATGCATAATAAATAAGATAATAAGGAATAACTTCTAGAAGTTGTCCATATTTCACCTCAGAAAAGAGGTATCGTCGTCTTGCATTCATTACCCAGCAGAAATTCTAACGAAGTGACAAAGCAAATTTTTATTGTATAATCATATGTTGCATAATCACGGGAGTGGGTGTGGCTTTGAGGGGGTGTGGCTTTGAGGGGGTGTGGCTTTGAGGGGCGTGGCTCTGACTATCATGAAGGGACCCCCACACAGACACTTCTAAATTTGCCACCACACCACTGTGAACGTGACAACAAGCACAAATGGCTCCAGCGTTATGACAATTTGGAACACGTGGCAGATGAAATGTGTTTGCGGCAGATTAATACTAGTCTCTGTTGGAAGCTCAATAGATTATGCATATCCCCCAGTTCTCCCTCAGTTGCAGGCCTGGCTTTGTTCCCTTTGCATAACAGTGCCCTGAGCTATTTGTGGGAAAGGACGGGATATAAATGCTTTAAATAAATAAACAAAGTGATGGCCATGTTGGCAGTTCTATTCCAATTTCACTTACTTCAAGGCAGTAAAAAGTGTGACATCTGGAAGGCCGAGCTATAGTCCCCCTCAAACGCCCCTGGAGCCTGGTCTGGTGTTCCACTCAGAAGTGATGCACTTTTACCACCCAGCTGCAGTGAGAGAGAAAAAGGAAAACCTTGCTCCCCATTGCAGGCATCCACCTCTGGAGCACTCATGGAGAGGTGAGTGGAAGGATCGAGTTCCCAGACCTTGTGAGCAAAACATGACTTGGCTGGATCATCTTAGCTCTTTGCCTCACTTTGTAGACCGGTGCAAGGAAGTTTGCCTGCATGGAGATAAAAATAAAATTTAATCACAGGCGGACTCATTACCTGGTTTGCTTGTGTTTACTCATCACAGTACCCGGTTACTGTGTTTCATTTAAAACAGTAGTTAGCAGTGCCGTAAACTGAGCACGGGTAATTACGGAGTTAAAAAGAACAAAAAAAGAAGAGCTTTGACTATTGGGTGGGATTGAGAAGACGAGGAAGAGGAAGAGGAGGAGGATGGAGCTAAAGTGTAACTGAGAAGCCCTCTCTCCTACACATCCCCATCAGATCCTTTATCAGGGTGATGTGGAACTGGTGAACCTGTCAGCTTGGATCCATGATAAAAGCTTTCTGCACATTGATGCTGAAGCTCCACCATATGAGATGACACGACTTGGGTTAAACGTGTGGCAAAATGTTCCCTTTTCATTTTCTCACAGACGCAAAACTGGCCCAGTGCATTTTTTTAAATGAGCTACACTAATGGTTTCCCTTTTTCATGATAAGAATGAAAAACAGGTGGCTTTCTCAATTACACATGAGTACTTCATTCAAAGGTTGTTTTCTCTCTGAGTGTCTCTCTTCTGAATTATTATGCTTCCACCCACAACCCCAAAGAACAACTTTCATTGTTAATAATATCCCCTGAAATGGGCTTAAAGTGGAACAAACACATCTAAAAAGGGGACAAACATGAGATTTCTTTCCTGATCATGTTCACCAAATACATCAGTTCAAGCTATTTTAGTGCATTTCAACCTTATACAACTCTTTGGTGCCATTAATGTTTGGTATGACAGCACGTAGAATATTGTGTTAAGTTCTGGTCACCTTACCTGAAAAACAACATTATTGAGTTGGGAAAAATGCAGAGAAGGGGAAAAATGTCAAGGGGCTGAAACCAGTCCCCCATGAAGGGGACTTATGACAAATGGAACTATTTAGCTCAGAAAAAAGTCAAGTAAAGGGAGACATGGAAGAGGTGTGCAAAATGATGCATGGTGTGGAGAGGGAAACATTTTTCTCCCTCTCCATTAACATTCCAACCTGGAGTCTTCCCATGAAGCTGATTGGTGGGAGGTGTAGGACTGGACTTCTGCACCCAACTTATACTATGAATTTACTAAAATGGGAAATAGTGAGGGCCATAAATCTGGACAGCTTTAAAAGAGGATTGGGCAGATTCATGGGGCTACTAGCTTTGCTGGCTGTGTGCTACCCCCTTGGCCAGAGGTGGCCTGCCTGCATGCGCCAGTTGCTGAGGAGCTTGGGCAGGAGGAGGTCTTGCACCCGTCCTGCTGGAGGGATCCCGAGGGCAGCTGGTTTGCCACCATGTGAGCACAGTGCTACACTAGATGGACCTTTGGTCAGATCCAGCCTGACTTTTCTTATGTTCTTCATTTAGGCAAAAAGAAAACCAGACACAATTCATTCAAATAGCTTATACAGTTCTATTCAGAGAGGGAAAAGGAAACCCAGCTTCCTGGAGGTAGTTTCATCTGTGATATGGGGCAGCTTTTCAGGGATTCCATTGTGAAGGTGTATAGAGAAGCTGCTACTAGGACTTGGAGCACCCTCAGGGAGAACCGCAGCGAAGAGGCAATGAAAGACCCCATGTTCTTTCAAGTTGGCAGGTGATATGCAAACCCAGCACAGGCTGTTGCTGTGAGACTGATGCTGTGCCTGAGACCACTGGGAGCTGCTTCCAGCTAGAAACAAATCAGGAGGAGGTGAACAAATCTTTTGATCTGCTGTAAAGCACCTCCTGGAGTTGGGGGAAGGTACCAGATTCATCTAAAGGCTCCTGTGCAGCAGAAGGAGAAAGAGACTGTGATCTTGGGGCCAGAAACCATCTTATTAAAATACTCTGGGACCCATTTGGCTAAGGAGAGGCATGAAAAGGTTTTGAACAAGTAAGCACGCCCTGGCATGGTAGGATGGACTGGCTGGGAACAGGGTGGCCATAGTCTTGAAAACTCTGCCTTCAATCCCACTTCTGCACATTCTTCTCATGAGTCGTGAAAAGGCTATGGAATTTGTTGAGTTCACTGGACATGTCAACACATCCCTAATTGGAAATGGAGTCAAGGGGGTCAAGATTTGGCCTTCAGCACTGCATAAGCTCAGGGTGGCACCTGGCACATCACCAAATAGGAGGAAATGCCTTGGCCAAAAACAGAGCAGAAGAGGGGGGCTCAGGTGCGTGACATTTGCATGCTCATTTACATCTCTGGATACAAATTTAGGGAGCATGGCTGTTGCTTGCAAAAAAATGTGGTACCATGGTGGGAATGCCTAAGACCAGGTGGCCCATGAGTCTCCCCATTCAGTCTGCTGTGTGGGTACTAAGCGGGGATGGACAACTGCATGGGCCCTTCACTCTCTCCCTCCTGATGGTTCTTCAGCATTGAACCACTTCTGAACCACAGTTCAGTTCAGTCCTCCACAGTAGAGGACTGTGCTCTCGCAGCTCTTCCACTGGAGGACCGGCCTCCCTCCACGCCACCCATTTTTCATCACAAGAGCTAATTTCTTTCCTCTGTCATTGCAGACTTTCTTCTCCTCCTTGGTAGGCCAGCTCGCCTCTTTAAGTCCTTTGGCTGACCTCAACTTTATTCTTTCATCCTTTAATGTAATCTTTTTTGCTTGCAAGTTACCGATTCCTTCCGCATTTGTTTCCCCCTCCTTTCTTCACTTCAAACAGAAACTTTTTATTACATAGCCTCACTCTGCCCTACCCCTCCTTGTGCCAGGTTGGTGCATGGGTTCCCCGTGATTTCATTCTGTCCACATCTTGTTCCTTGCATCTTTCAGTCATTGACAATGGAAACACGATGCTACGTTTGCTCAGTCGGGAAAGGTAAGGACCTCAGCAGCACCCCACCCACAGCTAATGCCACATTTCTCTCTGAAAATATTTGACTACTCTTTCTTTGCGGTGGCTACGTGTATATTTTTAGAAAGCCACAGAAAACAAAACAAGATTATGGTGGCAGTAAGGTATTAAGGTTGCTGATTTTAGGAGTATATTTTTAACTCATTTCACCAATCTGAAAGCTTGACATGTAATTGTTTTTTCAGAGCTGACTGTGAAGTCCCCTCTCTGAAATTCCAGCTTCTTTATCACACTCACCACCACATTTTAGATTAGTCATTTTTTGAAAGGATTATTGCAACATGTTTCAGCACAGGGACCTGGGGTATTATCTTGCTTTGCACTGGATACCAAGGCCAAGATCATCCACATCAATGTATTTCCGATCTCTATGTAGGGGTGTGAAAGCCAACCAGTTAAGAAATGTCCAGTAGTCCAGCCGTCTAGCTCACAAGCAGCAACAGCCACCCTGAGGGCAGAGCCAAAAGCTTTCCTGAAAAGAAGGGAAGGAGAAGGTTCAGTTCGGATTCAGCTCTTTCCATGGGCAAATGCCTCTCCCACATCTCAAAGAGACTGCGACGCGGATTTATACTGTTCTGCAGCCAGTTGAGTTTTTTTAAAAACATCAGTGCTTCTAAGATCTCTGGAGAGGGAAAGAGAGAAGAGACCTGCATATGAAATAGAAAAAAGGACAAACTGCTGAGTGTCCTAACCTTCAACATCCCGTGTTTAACATTTTAGGTGTCTGAAATGTGCAAATCCACAGATACTTTTGTAATAAAATAAAATAAAATAAAATGACAAAAGAAATGTGTCATTTCTGGGAAAATATGAGATCCAGGCTCCAGAGGAAGCATGCAGAATTTGGCAGACTGAATAAGCTGCCATTGAACTATAAGCACAAATTCAGTCTTCTCCCAATCCAGTGTCCTTCAGTTTCAGATGGGGACGACTGAGGTTGCCATCTTGCACATGTGGAGCGAAGAAGCTTGGGGAAAGCTGCTTTTGATAGAATGACTTCCCTTTCCTCCATATTAGCTGGAAAAGTGAGCACCTCTTAGATGCTGCTTAGAGATGGCCAATTTCTTACTTGCACCTTGTTGTCATTTCTTCAACTGCTGAAAAGCTCTCAGTAGCGAGATGAAATATTAGGTCACACTGGCGAGATGAAGTGTTAGGTCTGCCGGTAAGAGGTTGGAGTGTGATGTTTCTTAAGTGTGAAGATTATTCAGCCTGATTATGGGCCCTCTGACTGATGCAGGTCTTGCTGTCAGCCAGTCAAAGTTGGCCTCGAATTCTGGAGACTGCAGGAAAACTTGTGTGCAGACTCACTCAATTCGATCAATATATTTGCCCAGAGGAAAGCGGGGGCGGGGGGGGGATGGGTGGTTGTAACTCACTTGTCAGAGGACATTGTTTAAGTGACTTTGATTTCTTGGGGTTTGGGCAAGCTTCAGGCTGGCAGGGATCTACTTTGTTTTTGAGCTGACCCATCGATCATAACCTGAGATAACAAAGGTTTATTTAATGTAGAAGATGGATGAGCCCAGAAATTTGTTTTGAGAGCTCAGACTGTCCTTCCTTGGTCCTTCCACACAAAAATCTACTCCTGGTTCCCCCAGACTTTCTTCATTTCAGAAGTTGGGATGGAGGTTCTTGGAGAACCAATGTAGGTAATGAAGTGGGAACCAGGAAGTCTGGGTTCCAGTCCTCACTTAGCCATGAAGCTCACTTGGTGACTCTGGACCAGTCATGAACTCTGTATGACCTACCTCACAGGGCTGCTGTTGAGAGGATTAAATGGGAAGAGAGGCTTGTAAGCTATCTTGGATTCCTTGCAAGAGGAGATGGAGATGGAGATGGAGAAATTTGGTGGCACTGTTGTTAAAACAGTTAAGACTCAGAAACCCTGGATCATCTGCTGCAAATCATCAGGCTGGTTCCAGGTTTCTGAGGGCTCTGGACAATTCCCACTCAGGAGCCCCCCTCCTTCAAGGAGTCTGCCTTCTGACCATCATGGTCCTCAGTTGTTCCTGCCCCTCCAGCACCCTCTTCTCGCCATTATGGCTTGCTTGCTTGCTGGACAGGCAGAGAGTGAGTGAGCAACTTAGCAGCGGCCACCACAGTTGTCCAAGGACCAAACAAATTGCAGTGATGAAGAGGAGAAAGTGTTCCAGTGGGTGCACAGCAGGTGTCCAGTCACTCCTGTCTTTGATAGTAGCCCTGAGGAAGACCCCTCCGGAGATCCTGGTTGACCACAAATGTACCACTCAGCTCCCAGGTTGCTTTGTTCCACAAGTACCTGAGAAGGAAGAATTGATTTCTCTGTTACATGTCTACACAGTCCAATAGCTAAAGCTTTCTGGGAGATCACAGCAATGAGGTCTTGGCTGTGCTCCTAAGAAGGTATTTCCCTCTTGTACAATCAGTATTGGGTTCAGCCTGCAGCCCTTAGCTGCTTGGGCACAGACATCATCATGCCAGGAGTTGTTCCCACTCTTACAAATGGAGCGTGGTGCACGGAGGCATAAATGAGCAGACTTTAGTAGAAGAGGTTGAACATCTTGTCACTGAGAATCACTGTGACACCGATCAGGGGTAACTGAAGAGCAAGGATTGATGTATATGTCTGTTTTACCTTTTGCACCTTTTGGATTTTTTGTGCTGCTGTTTCTACATCAGTGTGCAAAATCAGGAAGCAAAATGTCCATTTGAAAAGTCAACCCCATTTTTGTATGCATTTCTTCTACTATAGGCATTTTCTCCTAATGGACCACTCATTTCTTGAGAGCCATTTCCTTTCATTTATATCTGCTTAATGCATTCTTCCAAAAAATATGTATTTTACATGCCTTTTTTAACAGCAAACTGCATCACATCACGCAAAGAAATGTGAAGACCGAAGGATATGTGTATTCATTTGGGAAGTGCGCATTCGATCAGCTGGTATTGAAATGAAACCCAAATCAATTCAACCTCCATTTGTACTGAGCCGCAGCTCTCCTTGTGTGTTTTCCACTTCCCGTCTTTCCCATTTTTTCTCTTCCTGATTATTAGTACTACATTTTAAAGCCAGCCTGGGGCAGGCTGTTGTAAAGTGCTGTTTATATTATAAATCTTAAGAGTATATTGGCAGAAAGTGGGGGGGGGGATTTAAATACATACAGTGAAATGATGCTGAGAGTTTAAACACATTAAACCAGATATAGTATGGTTATGTCGTAGCCTGCAACAGTGAATCCATCAGCATCCATGAGGGTCTTTTGCTTTCGTCATTCTTCCTGGTGGGAGCCGGTGCCTTTAATCAAGCAGCTGTCACTTCACACATACAAATGATGGACTACACTTGACTGATAGGGCTTATGAAGATAGAGATCAAGAAGAAAAGTTTCCTTCATGTCAAGCCAAAGGAGAAGGCTGAAAAGAGAGGCTTTTGGTCAATAAGAAAATGATATACATGGCGCTTTCGTTTCAGGTTATACGTGATGCCTTTGGCTTATCAGCAGTTCTGCAAATCGACCACCATAATCTGGGAATCTGATCTGGTGTGATAGCCTCTTCCTTCATGAATCTGTCTGGTTCTCTTTTAAAGCCCTCCCAATTGGTGGCCAACAGAACCTCTTGTGAAAGCCAATTCTATAGTTTAACTATGTGCTATGCAAAACGCTTTTTCTTTTATCTCTCCCAAATCTCCCACCAATCAGTTTCATAGGTTGAGTCCACTGGGTTCTACTATTATGGGAAAGGAAGAAAAATGTCCCCCTGTCCACACTCTCTGTATCAGGCATAATTTTGTACCCCAATATCATGGCTCCTCTTACACACCTTTTTCCTAAGGTAAACAGTCCCAGAAGTTATAACGCTTCTAATCGTTCTTGTGAGGAATGACTGAAAAGCTGGGTGCTTAAACTCTGAAGCTCTTTCCTGCAGAAGATGGAGTGAGCTCATTCTCTGTTGTTCCAGGCTGGAAGCTCATGGATGGAAGTTCCAGGGAAACAGATTTTGCCTGAACATTAGGAGAAACTTCTTGAGAGCAAAAGGTGCTTGAATGTAGAAAAGATGGCACCGGGTGGTAATGGGCTCGTTTTTGCTGCAAGTATTTAAGCAGAAGCAGGACAGCCTCCAGAGAGGGATGCTATAGAACTGCCCTGCAATGTAAAGTGTGCATTGAACAGGAAAAAATTGGGCCAGATGACCCCCAAAATCTCTTCCAACTCTGATTTTAGGAAGGGATCTATTCTGGATTTATGAGGAAGCGCTGTAATGGCATCTGTTAATGAATACAGTGCAGTTTCCACTGTGTTGAAACTGTGCTCTTCTGTCACACAGAAGAAGCAAGTAGGGTTGGAATGGGGATGCGGCAGGGAATATTCTCTTTAAGAAAACAGTTTCTCCACCCACAATTTGTTGTGCAGTCATGGTCCTTTGATCATTGATGTTTGTGAAGCCTTTTATTTATTTATTTTATGTATTTATTTCACAGATTTATATGCCGCCCCCAGCAACAAGCCTCGGGGCAGCCAACAATAAATCATCACATAAAAACAATATCATCCAATAAAACAATCCAATAAAACACACAATGTTAAAAACTAGCCCATCTCAAGGTCAGAAAAATAAAACAATTAAATAATACAATAAATACATTAACAATTAAAATACTTCTTAAATAAAAAGGTCTTCGCCTGGAGCCGAAAAGCAAATAAAGATGGCGCCAGGCAAGCCTCTCTGGGGAGCGCATTCCACAGGTGGGGCGCCACCGCAGAGAAAGCCCTCCTCCGGCTACTCACCCTCCTCACTTCTCTCACAGAGGGTTCCCGGAGGAGGGCTCCAACTGCCGATCGTAGGGGGCGGGAGGGCATATAAGGTTGCAGGTGCTTCTTAGGTAGCCAGGACCCAAGCCGTTTAGGGCTGTATAGGTAAGAACCCACACCTTGAATTGGGCCCGGACTTCAATGGGAAGCCAGTGCAGCTGACGGAGAACTGGGTGATATGAGAATCATTTTATGGTGTCTCCATCCTCCAGGGCATCTCCTGAGTTTTCCATCCCTTTTTGCAAGTTTGCTTAGGGAGAGGAAAGTATGGCATTTTCCTAGGTGGCACCATTACTCACCACAGAGAGCTCATGTATTTTCACAATCCTGTTCTATAGCCCTGGGCCACTTTGTGTTTTGTAATGGAACATATAGAAGAACATATAGAATGGCTGAGAAGAAACCCCCCCCTACAAAAATCATACTCTAATGGATGTGCTAAACCTCCCACAAAGAAAACAGAGCAAGAAAACTTGGTAAAGTACCAGGTGATGGGTCTTGTGAAAAGAAGCCCAAAATATTATTTAATTTAATTTATTTATTTATAACATTTCTATAACTTGAATTCTTGTGGCTGAAATTACGTGATGGCACCGGTGTGGTGATGTTTAACTATGCCCTGAGCAGAGTAATAGGCCCAAGACATGCTTCGTTCCTTCAGAGGAAAGGTATGTGAAATGAGAGTTTTGGCTGACAGTGTGTGGTGTAGGTAGGACTTGAATTTCTTTCCAGAGAACTGCTGGTTAAAATTAAGTATGAGCCAGATGTCAAATACAGGAACAGCAGTACTGTAGACATGGACAGTGTTTGGGTTTGCTTTTCCGGGTTTGCATGGAGAAGCCTGGGACTGAAACCGGGAACTTCGTCATGCCAAGCATGTCCTCCCACCACTGTTTTTGGCCTCATGATCTGTCACTGGCCCGTCCGCCAGGCAGCCTATGTGCAAACGTCACATCCATTCTCTTGCTTGCCAATGACTTCATGAATTGTGAGCCAGTCAAAGTGAACTGAAAGCCAACGGAAAGGCTACATTCAAAAAGCCGCCCTCTTGAGAGATTTGAGTCACTCAAGTAGTATTGCCTTTACTCATGGTTAACCGCTGTGGAAGCATGTGGTTTTCTGCATTCAATTCAAGCTAATACTAGAAATAGGAGTCCGGGGATGATACTGCAAATGCTAGTCATTCAAGCCAAACTGCCAGAAACATTTCTTGTAGGCATCTCACTCTCTGTTTGCACCTCATGTCCTACAAGGCCGTACCATAAAGCATTGCTGTTTCCGCTGACAGCGGGGAGTTCTCTGAGGGCTGGAAAGGATGACAAATGGGAGCTAATTGTAGAAGCAGACTCCCTGAAGGGCGAGATGGACATTCTGCAGGAGATTGGCCAAGGGAGGCTTGTGTAGCTGCAGAAAAACAGCAAGCATGGATGATTGTAACCATGGCTTTTGGACCTGAATGAAAGGGTACGTCCAAGTAGGGAGGAACACATGAATCGATTTATGGTCTGTATCAGTTTCACATGTGCTCATTCAAAAGTCCATTCCATTCTAGTTCAGAGAGAGAGAGAGAGAGACTCTTTGTATTAAGTTTCAGGGGACTGTCCCCAGGGCAGAAGTGACTTCACTGGGCTTCCTGGCTGCAGGTTGGAGGGCAGGAAAGTGTTCCCCATCTCTCTCTCTCTCTCTCTCTCTCTCTCTCTCTCTCTCTCTCTCTCTCTCTCTCTCTCTCTCTCTCTGATTTGCACATTTGTGGTGTGTTTCAAGTCTTCCCATTTGTCTGTTTTGTCCTTTTGCTCCGGAAACAACTGACCGAAACGCATGCTTACTCAGAAGTAAATCAGATGCTCTTCACTAGCCTCACTCACAAAAAATTACTCACATGGACTTCAGGCACTTAAAGGGCCATTTCCCTGCCACAATCCCTTTCAAAGTCCTCTGACTTCTTCCACAGTTGGGAGTTTTCCCAAACATGTGACACAAACTCATGTTTTCAGGTACACTGTACGGCCTGTGCCCCAACTCCAATAAACTCATTTTGCAAACATTTCTGGGAAATAAATTGCGGTAACTCAAAGAAAATGGGTAGAACACTGCTTGCACGTTTTCCCTGGTATCTCCACAAGAAGTGGACAGACATTTTTTAAAATGGAAATGCAACATCTAAGGAGGGCCCTGGCCACCTCTGTCAGGGTGGGCTTCCACAGTCATGCTTCCCCTGGCTATAGCCCTGATCCTGAGCAGGATTTTCTTCTCTGTGGATTATAACCACGATGTATTTGAAGCTTAAATCACGTCGAGGTGCCGCACAGTCTTATGGAGGCTTCTATGCAAGTCTAGCTTGTGATTGACCAAGTAATAGGAAACTTTTGATACTGGGTTGAACATGACAATGGATGGCACATTGTGGACTGGATTCAGCTCACAGCCCTCCTGCAACCATCCAGAGAAGATTTGGAGGGTGTATGGGGGACTTTAGAGGAGGAAATAATGTGGACATCCTATCCTGCCCATGGTATCCATTCCACAAGGTCATGGAAGAAGATGGGTCCAGTCTTTCATGTTGAAGCAATTCATTGTATTCAGATCCACAGACTATGTTATGGGTCCCCAATATATAAAAGGGTTGTTGTCATACATAGTCTTTAGATGTGAAGTCTACAGTTCCCTGGCCTAGACCCTCTGCTCGAGTGGTGGTGTTAGGTTCCCACCATATTGAAACAGAGAAAGATCTTCCCACCATTATGGTAGCTCTGATCATGTGGCAGAAAAGATGGCGTCCATTAGACTTTGACCCATTTTGCTAACTTATGGAAAAATCCATCTTGGAAAATCAGGAAAAATGAAATATGCATTTGTGGAGGATTAGGATGGCGAAATCGATTTCTACTTTGGAGCAGTGAGTGCGGGGAGACAAAGAGATTTTGCCATGTTATGATTTGAGTGCCAGATACAGTTTGCCTTTGATATCTGGGGGCAATTAGTGCAACATTTGCAAGAATCCACATTTGGCCCTGCAGCCTCACATTCTGCTCGGTCACTGGAAACATACTGAGGCTGATCAGTGATATCAGCCCATGATCCATGGCTACAAATATCTATGATTGATGAATAAATGCAATGAGGAATGAATAGAGAACTGGGGTGTCTAAGCCACTTGATCCAGAATTTCAGTGGGCCTTTTTTGAACCAGAATTTGTGTTCCATGTTAATTGGATATCACAATATCTAGATCAACCGACTTCTGGAGGTATAAAACTGCTAATGCTTCTTTTAGTCATACGTTTTGACTACATACATATGGTAGTTGCTTCTTTTGTGGTGGAAAGTGGAGGTTGTAATAAGGATACACTTGGGGTACCTGCCATTTCCTTTTCTTTTCAGGCGGGTGGGGGAATTGCTTTTTAATGCCATTACGAGCCACTGATCATTCCTATCAATCTCATTAAACATGCCTGTCATTATCCATAATTCAAAGGAAGTGCATTTCCACCCCCGCTGACCCCTCTTGCCGGGCTGGTTCCTTAATAGCTGAACAGCGATGGCTAGAAAGGACAGTGCAGTACTTTCCCTTGGGGAGACGGCAAACCCCTGAAGCTGATGACTTCTCACTTGCTCTTTCTCTACATTCAGCTCTTGCAAGGGCTTAAAGGGGAACAGAGCCCTTGAGTTTCTGTCCCTGGAGCCAATGGATCCTTCCTGGGTGCAACTTTCTCCAATTCCTGGTAGCACATGAAAGCACTTGAGCATTTCTCCACCACTCCTTGGTTTGAAAAACCTCCCCCCCCCCAGCCCCACCCCAGCTTAAAGTCTCAATCTCTTTCTCTTCCTCCTTCGCTGCTTGATAAAAACAGGTGCTGACTGACAGGTGCAGATGTATGCAAATTTAATACTGTCCCTGGAACACCCCTGGGGGGAATGCGTGTACAGAAGAAAAATCCCATTAAGCTGATTCAAAATCGGGGCACAATTGGTGGGGATGTCATGGCGTTCTTAGAACATTCCCAAGAAGAATGGACTTTTCTTCCATGCAGGAATGAGTGTGCGAATTTGCACATTGCACTGGTACATGTGCACCAGATTTTCCACTCATTCTATGCTCCCCAAAGCTTAGTACAGAGCTAGAGGATTCATGCGCCTACAGGTATTGTTGAACTCCTCTTTCCATTACTCCCAGCCAGCATAGTCACTGTTGATCAGACAGTATGGATGCTGTAGTTCGACATCTGGAGGATCATGGGTTCATCACCTCTGGCTTATTATCTGGGACAGAGCATGGTTTTTAAGTTGCTCCAAGTGTTATTGGACCACAATTCCATCCCATCCAACCATCCTGTTTCTAGGTAGGACAACCTTCGGTTGTGACAGGTGGTCATCTGGGGGGCCCAGTGGCAAGCACACAGCTGTTACGGTGTTAAAAATTTTCAGGACTGTACTCTAGCATGGACTGTATGACTGAATACTCCCACATGGCCAAAAAAGCACCATTCTCAGTAGTATGACACTGATGGACATTCAAGTTGTTAAAGAATGGACTAAAAAGAGATGCTTACGTAGCAGAACAAGGCAGTAAAATCCTACAACAGCTCAGTGGATGATGCCCCATCAAAACACACATACAGGTTGTCATTTTTTAATATTCTTACAACAACAACAACACACAACTCCTCGTGGCTAAAACATATAGTTCATCAAGGAGATACGTTTAAGACAAGGCTGTTGTGTTAATTTCGACTTGCAGTCTTACACAGAGCTAGGGCTGTGGGAGGGGTGGGAATCCATCAGATTCCCTGGCCTCACCTCCCTGAATTCTGGTCCACTTTGTAGTGTTCCTGAGCCCAAGTTCCTGGCAAAGGCACCCCATGTTTTTGGGGTGCTCACTAGGAATTGATCTCTGCTTGCCATGCAAGCAGTATCCCATATGCAACGGTTATATTTCAGATGCCTGCAATGCCCAAGAAGGCTGCTAGTAGCACACAACCCTTGTTCTGCAAGCATTCACAGGCTTCTGCTCAGCTTGGCTTACTTTGCAAGACCAGGCCAAGCCGAGGGAAAGTCTGGAAATGTTAGAGGAACGAATTCCACTAGATTTCGCCCCAGCCTGACACGGGGGAGTGTTAAGATATATGTCCTCCTTCTCCTACAGTGTAGTCAGGACTCTACCATCTTCACTCCTCTTTCATTCAGATGTTGGCATAGATCAAGCTTTAGGCAGATCTGCCGTGTCCCACGTGCATCTGCCACTACTAATGCACATCAGTGCAAGTGAAAATTTGAACAGATCACCTCCCAAAAGTTGAGTTTTTGTGCCACAGAATCTGTGTGATTTGGAAAAAGCTAGCCTGCTGCACGATCCACATTCTGGATTCATTGAAATCCAAATTATTTTGAGTCCAGTGCAGATTTCTCTAACATTTCTAGTTAGAAGGGTGATGGGGAAGATTGAGCAGGGTGTCAAAGGATGGCATCCGCCCTCCGAAATTGAAAGTCTTGGTGCTTCAGTGCTGGGTGTCCTGCCTGCAAAACACCACTGCTTCTAAGTCCAACTGAATGTGTGTAGAAGCCCGCTCCCAAACTTCGTGCTGAACCCACAAAGATCTGAAGCGCTGCCAGTGGATTGGTATGCCCACCATCTTCCCGTTCCCACCACCGTCAAATGCCCAAAGGAGGCTCAACAGAAAAATGAAAATGAAATTGTTTTATAAACAATTGGGTCAAACAGCCAGAAAACTCAAACAGAACAGCCTGTAACTTTTCTATGGGAAGCTCAAATATATACATGCTTAGCACAGTGTGTGATCCCAGCATCAAACCATAAATAAAACAATGTCTCAGCCATTGGGAATGCGGGCTCAGCCCACAGTGGCATCCAGCAGATCTCAAAGCGCCTCGTCATCATATGGCTCTTAGGGCATTTCCATCCAGTAGAATTAATGTTTGTGTCTTGGGTGTGTTCGCTCAGTGCTCGCAACACCACAAGCCACAAATCACCTGAGTGCAGCCTGCAATGAGATGCAGAAGATGTGGCAAAATAACACAATGGGCTGTCCGAAAAAGAGAAACGTGCAGCACAACAGCAGAAAACTTCTCACTTGACACTTGCACTTACTTGGAAAAGGCAAAACCAAAATCATTGACAGTCTGAACCGCAGGTAGCCAAATACGGTACCAAGGAAAGAGGATGTCTCAGATCATTGGCCCATCAAGTTCAGGAAATGTCTTACATAAACCGGGTTCACACAACACGCTAACCCACATTTCAAGAACAAGCTACACTCCAGCCATACTCAACCTGAGTGCAGGCTAATCTCCAGAGCTTCAGACCAGGTTTCCTGGAGATGCCTGAGACTGAACCAATGAAGTTCTGGCATCTCCTGTAACCTCTGCCCCGCCCTGCCCACACATGGGTGAAAAGGCAACTTGAGAAGAACAGTTTTAGGCTGAAAGGCAATCGTAGGAGAAAGGGATCAGCAATGCTTAAGTACATGGAAGTCAGTGTGGTGTGGTGGCTGGAATGCTGGACCGGGCGATCTGGGTTCCAGTCCCCGCTTGGCCATGAAAAGGACTGGACGGGTGACGAGATGACTTTGGGCCAGTCACTCACTCTCAGTCCACCCTAACTCACAGGGTTGTTGCAAGGATAAAATGAAGCTCTGTTAACAATGTTGTGTTCCCCACAAGAGGAAATAGAACATAAATGCCATGTAACATCAATGAATAAAAAATACGCTATAACCCTACTCAGCCCTATAGACTGCTCCGGTTGTATTTTCCATCTTGCACTGGGTAAAATGTAAGTTTGGGGAAGACAAGTTTGAGGAAGAGGAAGGGTTAATCCTTCCACCACCTCCCTTTGTGTTCTCTGTTCCTCCACTCTGACCTTCATCTGTCTTCCGCCCCCACCGCACCCCACCCCACCCAGTGGAAAAGCCACTCAGGGAAGTCACATTTCAATGGAAAGATCCAGTGAGGGCTTTAACCAGCTTCTCCCCTCTGCCATGCCCAGCAGCATTGCAACCTGCCCATTTCGCAGCGCATGGCCCTTCCTCCGCTAGGGGGAGGTGATTCTGGACTGAAGGATGCTTCCCTGTCCATCCACCTTCCCTCCCTGAACATGGCAACTGGCCCAGGGTAGAATCTTGGAAGACCCCATCGCTTGTAGCTTGACCCTCAAACAAGGGGGCGAGGTGTGGGGATCCCGGCAGGATCTGCAGACTCTGCTAGAGCCACTCGAGGTTCCATCAGTGCTTGGGTGAGATCAAGTGAAAGAAGCGAGCGGGTGGGGGAAACAACCTAGGACTTACGATTCCTGTAATGTGTTCATTTCATGTGAAGAAAATGAAGACAGAAACCTTCTGGCACATGAAATCAGTCAGTTGGACGTGTGTGTCTATGTTCTTGCTTTCTTTTTCTTGTTGCAATTTTTTAGTGATGTCTTTCATACACGGAAACAACTCCCACCTCTCTCATAAGAAAGGTGAAATGACCTATCTGTACATTTTCAGTATGAATTTCAGCTGACTTGCAGGCACTGTTCTCTTCAGGGTGTGATTGGGCTGGGTGCTGTCCCCTTTTAAAAAGGCATTTCCCATTATCACTCGATGTGTCATGCCTAATGCAAACATGGTCTCAGCAACTCAAATGCATGGTTTCCCACAGGTATCATTCTGCACCAAACATGTGCAAGTTATGTGCAAGCTTCAATGTGCCCAGGAAACAACAACCTGTATCAAAGGATGACAAAGATCCAAGGAGCAGGAGAGAAATGCTTCTTTACAATGCCAGCATTTCATCAAGCCTGATATGTTTTGTAAAATGTGGGGTCTCAAAGGAAACACTGAAAATGTGTGAATATACATGTCACTATACACTTCAAAAATGTGAATTCCACCACTTATAAACATGGAAAATGTTTAGTAAAACTAACTTCTTCGAAGAATGACTAGCTTAAAGTGCATTCCCTGCGAGGTGTATTTCTATGAATTTATTGACTTAGGCTTGCTGGGTTATCAGTATGTTCCAGACCTTGATTGGTTGATCATCAGTCCTGGAAGCTAATGAGGAATGGTTTATGGAGAAGGGAATACTTCTTCTTCCATGGGGCCCCTGGAAGACATGTCACTCAACACTCCCCCCTCCCCAAAAAAACCCCAGAGCCAACTGGAACTGAGGATTGTTTTCAGGGTTGTCTCAACAGCCTCTTGATCCATATGCCAGGTTGTCATCTGTCCCTCTCTATTTTTCTCCCTTGTCTTCTCTCCCCACCATTTTCCTAGGGCGTAAATACAAGATTTTTTCCCATGCCTGTTCTTTCCACCAATTCCTGAGATGTAAATACAAAATTGTTTAAGGGAGCTGTGCTTATAGCTGCCTCGGATAGCAGTTGAGTAGCATATGAGGCCTTTTGCCCCAAATGCTCCATCCTGTGTGGAAAACCTCAGGGGAGCTTCAAAGATTGCAGCACAAGACAAGGACTTGCTGTCCAGAGTTGGGTGGGGATGAAAGAGTTTAACGTTTACTCACCCACAACTCTGTTTCAGTTGGGACCACTATTTTTCCTGAGTGCTGTCTGGGGGAAAACCCATCCTCTAAACCATTACTCTGCCTGTGAGAGCTCAGCATAAATACCACAAAGTTGGTCGCTGTCAGGATTAGAGAGACTGTGTGTGTAGCACACACCCATTAGTTACAGTTCTCACATGTCACATAACTTGCAGTTCTGTGGGTTTTTAGACAAGTAAAGACATTTGCTTTAAGACCTCCTTGTTAATGTATGCATAAACTTTTTCCAAGTCTGAACTGCAGAGGAGAGGAGAGGAGAGGAGAGGAGAGGAGAGGAGGAAAACAGTAATAAGACTATTGCTGGGACCTGAATGGGAATGTTGAATAATTACAAGGATGAAGAGGCAGGAGTCTGAGCGAGGAAATTGCTCCTCAGCCAGGCAATTAGCGGTGTAGGTTCCTGAATCAGGTGAACCTGCCTCTCTGGGCACAGATGAGGGCAAGAGAGTTTGTTCACTGCAAATGTTTGCTCAAGACAAAAATGTACATCAAAATTATGGATTTCTAGAAGAATATGGTTTTTAAATGTATATTTTAATGATTTGGTTTATGGAGAAAGGTATGTTTTTGGTCTGTTCTCTTAAAAATCTCTATCTTGCCCATTCAATTGGAATGAAAAAAGAATGAACACAGGAAACCAGGTGAGACTAGTTTCAGTGTGGTTTTCAGAAAATCTGAGGGACCACAAAAAGGGCTTTTCCTCATCTTGACATGCACACACTTGTGTACTCAAACGCAGAGGTGAGCAGAAGAAAAACGGGCTGCAATTTCCCCAAACACCATTTTCACATCAAAAGATCACTCGACCAGGCCTGATCTAGAGCAGGGGTCCTCCAACTTTTTGAGCAGGGGGCCAGGTGACAGGTGCCAGCGGGGGCTGCGGGCCGCCAAGGTGGTGCCCATGGGGAGGTGCGGGCCGGTGTGGGGGCGGGGTGTGCACGTGGGGGGAGGCGAAGATGTGGGGGGGGCGCAGGACGAGCTGCCAGCTTGCTCGCGAGGGGTTCGTTTCCGAGAGAGTCCAAAACGAGCTCCTCGCAAGCAAGCCGCTGCCGGCACGAGCCCGGTGAGGCACCGGCTTGCTCGCGAGATGATTTTCTCCAATCAAATCTAAAATGATCTCCCTGCGAGCAAGCTGCCACTGGGCGAGGTGCTGACTTGCTCACGAGGAGATCGTTTTCTCGAAGCGGTTCCAAAACGACCCCCTCGTGAGCAAGCTGCGCACCCGCCCAGCAAGTGCAAAACCTGTGGGGCAGGCCGGTTAAAAGGGCCTGACGGGCCAGATCCAGCCCGCGGGCCTTAGTTTGAGGACCCATGATCTAAAGCAACCCCTGCACTTGGGGTTGTCCAGCTTCTGCTTACATAGTTCCAGATATCATGCATGGTATCCATCCAAGTTGAAGCAATCAGTTTAAGGGAAGAGTGAGCTGTGTGGGGATGGCAGAGAATAGAGATGCAGAACCTTCAGCCCGGGGCGGTGGGGGGGGGGGGCTAATTTGGCTGGTGGAGGAGCTGCATCTGGCCTGGAGAGCCGCCTGGAGTTCCTCCAGAGGACAGAGCTTGGCCTATAAGGGTTGCCCTCTTGAGGAATCCCTGCCCCACTCAGTGATGTCTTCCAGCCCATGGAAAACTTGGTGGGGACAATTTGACTCACATACCAGTGCCCATGGAGAGGAGGCATATCAGCGGAAGCCCACTTATATAAGAACCCCTCAGTGCAGCAAAGCATGTGCATGCACAAGCCCTTCTGTAGTTGCAAAGAGAGTGGTAGCTCCAAGGAAGAATTTTCCCCCCTCCAAAAGGTTATCTGCAGTCCAGAAATGAACAGAAGAAGGACAAGGGGTCAAGGACTCCCATAGGCACAGTCAAAAAGCTCCCCTCTCCGCAGTGATCTGTCCCCAAAAGATTGATGTCTCTGTCAAACACACTTCATTCCACAGATGATAGGGAGAACTGTTTGTTTGGGGAACAGGTTTGCTGGATTCATGACCTGTTTGCTGAAGCAACAAAGGCTTCACACACACATCCACACAAAGCTTAAGTTAACATCTCTGATGGGTCCCAGCTTTCAGCAAACATGAAATTAGCAAATAAAGGTGATGTAGGAAGAGAGAAGTGAGGTTACGTTCCTGGCTTATAACAATTTATATGCATTTATGGAACTACAGTTACCTCCATCCTCAGCCAGCTGGCTAAGCATGAGGAACATTTGATAGTTCATCTTATATTCCACCCCACAAGGGCATTAGTGTAACTCACACAAAAGAAACAGATTGAAAACAAGGGATTGGATCCAGACTTAGCCATTCTTTGAGTTGGCCCACTGAAATCATTGGGACTTAAGGCAGTCTTGGCTAACTTGTCCTATTGATTTCAATGGATCTACTGTAACCATGGCTAAGTCCAGATCTAAATGAAGTGATGCAGTAATAAAATGTCTGGGAGAACAGAAATGTCTCCACCTGGTACCTCAACAAAAAAAGTGTGGGTGCCTTGTCTGTCTACTTGGGGATCAAATTCCACACAACTGAAGAGTTCCTGGATCTTCTAGCCTCCTGCCTAGCACGATTAGACAATGCAGTCCAATACACCAGGGGGCACCAGGCTGGGATGGTTGCTCTAAAGTCCATAGATGTCAATGCCCATCATGACTGGAGATGATGGACGACACAGGAAGGCACAACTGAAGAGCTCCAAACTGGGTGGGAATGGTTGCCAGAGTCTGTCTGCAACTGGTTCAATCCCCCAAGCTGTTGTTACTATTGTTATTTTCAAATAACCCATTCCTCTTCTGCACTAGGTGGACGACCATGGATGGAGGACAATTCAAACAGCATCCCACTTGCCCAGTTGGCTGGGTGTGAAGTTAAATGGGACTTGGTTCTGAATGGACATTCACAGGGTCGGCGCTGGCCCCATCAGCTTGAGGGGAAGAATTCGATGCCCCCCTCGACCATTCCATGTACACAACTGTTCCTTCAACACCAACAATGGAAAAACAGCCTCCTTTCCCCCTGAAGACAGCAAGGTAGCTTAGGGGGCATGAAGCAGGGCACTTGGCACGCAGCTTTCCCCTCCAACTTCCTGTTGCCACTTCCCAGCATCTTCCACCTGAAATGAGCAATCACTCTGCATCATGCAAGAGCCAGCCTGGTATAAGATTGCACTGTTATTGTCATGACTTTCTGCTGGACTTAAATTGTCTTGGGGTCACCCCTCTGCTATTAGTATGAACCCCAAATCACACCAGAGTTCTGATCGTGCAGAACAGACAGCAGAGCAAGAGCCCATTTCAGCAGGTAAACTTAACTGTTGTTGTTGTTGTTGTTAATATACCACCTTATCTGCTCAAAAGTCATTATGGTGATGCATAACAATTTACAACAATTGAACTTTGCAACAATAAATGCAAAAACATAAACAGCACCATTTAATGTTGCTCTTATAATAGCTTTGAACTAAGATTGCAGGCACCTAGTGGGGAGTGGAAGGAGAATGGAGAGGAAGTTCTCCCCATCCTACAGAAGACTGAGATGGCCAAGTCTTGTGTCCAAGAGGGAAGACCAGGGTGCCACTGAGGGCAGCCCAAACAGCAGCTTCCAGATAACGCAAACAATAAATGCAATCAGGAATATTAAAATAGGACAGTGAGGATCCTTCACACATGGAACTTCAAAGTGAAGGCCTTGTAGGTTGAAGCAATGCTGCAGAAAAGGCCTCTGGGGTGGTCTTCTTTGCACGCAACGCTCTCTTTCATTTCTCTTAGAAGCCCATCTTACGTAGACCGGGGTGCCACTTGCAGCCTGCTCTGCGACACTGTCCACATGTCCTTGTGGAATTCGGCTGCCCACAACTTAAGTGCAGAAGAGTTGACGAAGGCGACAGATACTGGTTCAAGAAAATTAGGCCTGCCGAGCAGGACTTCAGTTGTGGTTATGCATGAAAGAGTCTTTTCAGTGGTGCCCCTGACTCCTGGCTCTGGAATTCTTTCCCACAGTGGCTGTATTCATTTTCTTACTTTTGGGCTAAAGCAGAAGTCCCAGAACTTTCTCTCTAGAAGGTCTTTAGTGTCGTGGCAATTTAATTCACCCCTCTTATTTATTCCCTGCTATGAGACCTACCGTATTTTTCGCTCTATAAGACGCACCTGACCATAAGACGCACCTAGTTTTTAGAGGAGGAAAACAAGGAAAAAAATATTCTGAATCAAACGGGCACATAATCACAGGCACATTCCCCATCACTTCCCCATGGGCTGCACATCTGGCAGACTTACTGCACACACAGATTCGCTCTATAAGACGCACAGACATTTCCCCTGACTTTTGAGGGGGAAAAAAGTGAGTCTTATAGAGCAAAAAATACGGTATATCTCTCTACAGAGATGACATATAGATGAGGGGGGGGTGTGTGTGTGAGAGAGAGAGAGACAGAGAGAGACAGAGAGAGACAGAGATGGTGCTGTAAATACCCTGGGCTGACAGAAAGACCAACAACTGGATCCTAGATCAAATCAAACCAGAGCTTTCACTAGAAAAAAAAAATGACAAACCTGAGGCTGTTCTACTTTGGGCCCATCATGAGAAAACATGGAGAAGACAATAATGTTAGAGGAGGCCAAAGGCAGAAGAAGAAAAGGAAGCCCAACTATGAGATGGGCTTCCTTTGACTCCATAAAGGAAACCATACCCTTGAATTTACAAGAGTTGAGCGGGGTTGTGAAGGACAAGAGGTTCTGGGGGGCTTCTATTCATGGGATCACCATAAGTCTGAGACAACCTGATGGCATGTAACAACAACAACACATAGGCATAGATATAATGTAGGTATGTATATTATTAACTATCTTGGATATTGAATATAGAGCAAATCTAGAATAATAAAAGATTTGTTTCCATCTGTCAACACTGTATCTCCATGACTGTGGCTCATAGATGCCTGAAACACATAATAGGGGTGTACACTTTGGGTTTGTTTTGGCTTTCAAATACATGAATTATTTTTATTAGTTTAAATGCATCTATTTGAAGCATGAAGTACCATCTTCAGTCACTAGGTGGAAGACATCCCTAAACAACATATCACTTTAAAGTCAATATGGTTTGAAGCTAGGGATGAGGGAGTGAACCTACAACTGCCTCTTCCCCCTGCTATGGGGCAGCCTCCCCTCTGAGGGAGGGTCTGTCCATTCAGGGGGCTATACAGATGTACCAGGGGACAGGCTCTGCCTCAGGGTGCCAGCAAGCAGGACATCACTCAGATGGCATGACTACAAAGGATCCAACCGTAGCAACTACATAACTTTACTTCACTGTAAACCGAGGGCAATTCCAATCTGTGCAAGTCCATGTATTTGTTTTTTTGTATTGTGAGCCGCCCCGAGGCTGTTGCAAGGGGCGGCATATAAATATTTAAATAAATAAAAAAAATAAAAATAAAAGTCCATTCACTAATAATATAAATTAGTGAAGATGACTGAGTGGATTAATCATTGCAAAGAAAATCAAGATGCATAACATCATACCTTCTATTGTAGTTTTAAGTCTATCAAAATGTCAAAGGAAGGGGGCACCACCATAATAAGTGAGGGTTAATCCTCACCAGTACAAAGAAGGCCCATATTGATCTTCACAGTGATATGCATATACCATATGGGTTTGATCCAGACACACTAAAACCAAGTAACTGAGGGCACAGTCCAATGCCCCCTGTGCCCCCTATTGCAGCCCCCTGTGCTCACTGCAATAATGCCCAGCGTTCGGAGACTTACGGGTATCCAATGCTCTGTGTGAAGTACTGCCACTATATCTCACCCCATGCATCTCACCTCATTTTTGGTCATCTAGATACAGTGCTAGGGAGATCAATGGAAGAAGGGTAGTGTCATGAGCATATCTCTCTTCTTTTCCTTTTCCAGCAGATCAAGGTGAAAAGTGCATAAAATACAGCTCTTTCTTGAGTTAGGCTGGGCAATCAGGGCTGGCTTTGCAATGCAGAGAGTAGTAATAACGTTGTTAACAAGAACCTCCGTTAAAGCAGTGATCCCTCTGATTGCTGGAGTTAAATCTTGCCCATCTCAGGGCTTGATTCCAAACTAAATCCCCCTCTTCCCTTATCCTCCAAAAGGGGCTGGTTCCACCCTCAGGGAGGTTTATGTTTGTTTGTTGCATTTATATACCACCCCAATAGCCCAGAGGGCCCTCTGGGTGGTTTACAGACATTAAAACCCCAAATACAGTATCCAGTCCTAAACAAATAAATTGGCTACACCACGACTGAGTATAAAATAACATGGTTAAAATGAATTAAATGAATAAATATACAATTAAAATTGATTAACTTTAAAATATTGGTTAACTAAAAAGGTCTTGAACTGAGTATAAAATAACATGGTTAAAATGAATTAAATGAATAAATAAACAATTAAAATTGATTAACTTTAAAATATTGGTTAACTAAAAAGGTCTTGAACGGGGTATAAAATAATGTGGTTAAATGAGTTAAATGAATAAATATACAATTAAAATTAATTATTTTAAAAATATTGGTTAAATAAAAAGGTCTTGACCTGGCGCCGAAAAGCATATAACGACGGCACCAGGCAGACCTCTCTAGGGAGCACATTCCATAACGGGACATAGTCCATAGTTCCATTACGTTGCATGTGGGCCAGAGGGTGGGAATTCTGTACATTGCTGAATTGGTCTGCTTGTCTGACCACACGCCCCTCGCTTCGGATCATGCTTGTTCCACAGAGGCAGCCAGGTTTTTCTCCAGCTGCTTGAGTAATAGTACTCATTCACCTTGGCATTTCGGCAAGGCTTTCCAGCCCATCCTGTTCTTCTCCCAGCTCACCTTTCTAGCTCAGAACGCTGCATTTTGAGAGAAGTGGGCACAAGCCTTACATCTGATAAGAATCGACATTGACAGCCCTACCTCCTCCCCTCCCCTCCCCACACCCAAGCACAAATTGGCTTCCAGAGCGGTACCATTCTCCCCATGCCTGCTGCAAGGAAAGTGAGGCATGGGCTTGGCCACGAGAGTCCCAGAGAGGAGGTCACAGAACCACAGTGATGGGACTGTGAAAAATGCTATGGCCTCCCAGACAATATCGGGAGTCCATAGGATCGTACCCTAACCTAAATCCCTTTGGTTTTAATGGTCTGTCCTAAGTATGACTAGACCCAGCTACAACCACATGGCTCACACATCCAGCCGATTTCCTTTTGTTTGACTGTCCTCTTCCCTTCAGTTTTCACAGCATCCTGCAGAAGACGTTGATGGAACTCAAAAGGTTGATCACGTTTGCGATACCTTGGTTGGACCCGAAGAAGGCACTAATGTATTGGATTTGGGGGTTTTTCTTTATGGAAAACCACAGAATCTTCAGTTCTAAATTTATCCTGCTGTTCTTTTGGAAAGCTCACAAAAATTACATAGACCTCCAGTTGAGGCACTGGTTCAAGTCCATGAATGTCTGACTCCCACCCCTGCCCCCTACCAGCTATAGGATAAGGGGTTTCTAGTACCAAGCCAGGTACTCGAACCAGTACACACTATTGTTTCGAATGCTTTCTTTTTCAATAGTTGTGCTTCAAGACCGAAATCACTTAAAAATGCACAAGTATATCCATCACTCTCCGTCTCACCTATTCAAATATGCCTTCAGCAACAGATCAGTTAACCGAAACCTTAGTTGATTAATCTGTTACTGAAACTCGTTTGCCGTCCAAAACAAAAGGCATCTGTGTCTCCCCAACAATGCAACTTAAACCAAATCAAAATCAGTAAGCTAAACATACTTGCAGTATTTTTTTTTTTCTTTTGGACTCGAATTTTTCAGAAGCTGGTTGAAATAATCACAGAACACCAACTGCAGGGCTGTATGGACAAGCGTCCCACTTGCCATAATTACAGGGATGAGGAGAGAAGCGTCTTCAGAATTTGGAGCCATGCCATGCCCAAATACAAAACCAAGTATTTTATGCTGAGGGATTGTTGGAAGTGATTCCTCTTTTCCTGCACATTTATTCCAACTTGATTAGTAAACTTCTTCAAGGGCAGAGACAGCCAGCACGGTTCAGCCCGTGAGTGAACAGAGGACGCACACACATTCAAAAGCAATCAGAGCTGCTGAAAGGCCTTGCTTGGAACCATGTTTAAAAGCATCTGGCAACAAGTGACAATTGGACAGCAGCACCTCTTGGGAGCGGCATTTTTTTTGTTAATGTGCAATCCCAAGAAACTTAGCACTTTGCTTAGCTGTTTGATTGCATTGCCAGTTTCTCTTCCACTGGCTTATAATTCAGTCTTTCCCGACTTGGTGGCTTCCAGACATCTTGGACTCCAAATATCTTGGAGCCTTCCAGCTATCCAGCAAGGGCAATGATGAGGAATGGCAGGAGAGGAAAGAGATGAATTCGGTTTGTGTAAGGCTGGCGACTCCCTCATCTGACTGGGAGCAGCTCCCTAGAGCCTCCAGCAAGGAACTTTGGCAGACCTGGTCCCCATGATGAGTTTAATTGGTGTGGGCAGTGCTGGTGTAAAGGACAGGCATGGCTGGGTACCTGCCAAGTTGCACACCAGCAGAGGCCCATTGATAAGATCCTCTTGGAGATGCTGCTTCTCTTCTCTGCTTGTTCACCGGCCTTGCACTCTGGCCTGGATGATGGTAGTGCCAAGAAGGCACAGGAGATGCCATGGTCTACTTGACCTCCAGGGTGCCCTACTTGGCTATGCAGCCTTCCCCTGGTCCCATCCCACCCTGCTGAACACCAACCCTTTGCCAGTTTTCCCCTATTCTGAGAGGTTCTCCTAAGACCCAGTCCTAACCATGTTTAACCAAAAAAGGAACTACAGCTCCCAATATGTCCGAGTATACTGGGAATTGTAGGACTTATTTCTGCCTAAACATGCATAGGCTATGCTCTTAGCTACTGTTAGTGAAAGCATTGGCCACAGGACGCCGGCATCTTTAGTATTTTAGCCCTGTGCATTTTGCCATCTGCTCTGTCCACCACTGGAAGGTGCCCCCCTTCCCCCTCGCAAGAGCGTCTCTGAAATACAATCTGTCCCCCAAGCCAAGGGGTTCAGCACCCCAGCTGTAAATAAGCAGCAAGAGTTGCAAGAAGGTATTCTCCCTGGGAATGTTGGAAAGGAGCACATTAAAGAGAATACACCGGGCCTTTATAAATGCCCCACAAGCAAACAAAAAGCAAAAGTGGGGAGGACATGTTACACACAGAGCAGCAGCTTCCCTTGTTAGTTTAGTTAGTTCATTTTTAGTTAGCTTTCATGCCTGTTTAATTTCCTACTTTTAAAAAAGTAAATGAATACTGTGAATATACATATGGTTTTAAAAAAGGGGAATTCAGTGCTTCCCAGTATGCACACACACGTACTATGACAAGAAGGGTCCCTAGAAAACCCCACTGTTTGCCTGTGGGCACATTAAGCCAGGAAAGAGATTCTAGTACACCCAAGTGTACATGCACACATGAGGATAGGAAAGAGAATCTAGTACACCCAAGTGTACATGCACACATGAGGATAGGAAAGAGAATCTGGTACACCCTGGTGTGCGTGTGCCCACGTAGCCTTTTGAGCATGAGTGTATACCATGAAAGCTGAAGGAATCCAGTGTACCAAGAGTGCACTCATGATTAAAGACTGGGAAAGGAAAAATCTGCCTCCTTGCGTGTGCATGCCTCTCTCCAGAAGAGCAATTTATGAGACGGTAATTTACCAGGAAGGAAAAATGCAAAACTTTGTATTGCTATTGTATTTATCCTTTGTTCCCCATGCCCCCCCTGTCCTGGGCTGCTGTCCCGGTTGTCACACATTGAGTTGTAAGGTCCTGTGACCAGGGACCTGTCTTTTCTTCCCATGCACACCTCCACCTCCTGCTCTACTGAATGTTCAGCAGACAAAACAGCTGCAGCACAAACCAAATCATTTGTTCTTCCTGGCCAAGCCAAGAACTGGCTCCTCTCTTGCTCTTCTCCCATCTTTTTGCATGGTAGAGCAACACGGCTCCATTTTGCCAGGGAGACAGACCGGGCTTCACGCAGAAACTTCTCTGGGCTCTTTGAAAGGCAGTGCTGAGGTTTTATCAGCTCACAGGCCCATGAAAAGGTGGCGGAAAGAGGCCAAAGACGGGATTTAGTCAAAGCTTTCCTGAGAGTTAACCCAGGCCACTGGCGCTGATAAACAAACATTGCCAGACATCAAAAGGAAGGCGGTCAATCTAGGAACAGTTCCTCCAAACAATGGCTGGGCAAGCCAAGCGTGTGTGTGTGTGTGTGTGTGTGTGTGTGTGTGCGCGCGCGCGCTTGCCCGCGTTCAGAAGGGGGCAGGCTGTGACTTTGGGAGATTAACCCTTCCAACTGCATTGAGTCCATGCCGCGCCATGTGCCTCTTTCAGGCACCTCCTTACGGGCTCAGAGTTCAAGGTGCTGAAAATTGCTTCCAGTCCTTTTCAGCCCCAAAGGGCGCACGGAAAGGCCTGCCAAAGGGTGATGCAGACAAAATGTCGGAACTTGAAAGCAAAGCAGGAGCAGGCAGGGAAGACCACGAAGGAGTCCTTGGGCATTTCATTGTTTAACGAAGCCAGATTAGTGCTGCACAAGTGGGTTTGATAACAGACTGAAAAACCTGGGGAAATGTTGGGAACTTGCAATTGTGGGGTGAGAAGATGAATGGGATTGGAATGAAAATGGATTTTTTCGGCCGCATGCATGTGGGAGAAAGAACCAGCCCAGGGCAAGCACTGAAGAGAAAAGCACCTCCATGTTCTGACGCCACTTCAGATAATAATAAGAGGACCAGTTTCCATTTTCAGCTGCTGGTTGCCAACTGTGCATTGATCCAGGTTGGAACTGTATGTGTGAAAGGGCCATGTCAGGTGGTTTAGAATTAGCTGCAAAACCGTAGGAATTGCCTTGCTGGATCAGGCCGGAGGCCTTGTTGGTGTCTCAGCTCCAAGGACCTGGATGCGAAGAGGATTGTAGGGGCACAACTGAGAGCTGTATTACTCCTCAAAATGGCAGCTGGTGTTGTCAAAATGTTTGTGGAGGGGAAAAGGTGGAAGCACCTTTTTCATTGCATGATGAAAAAGGACGTGTGTATTAATCATCGGGGGGTTTCAGCCTGCTCTTGGTGTATCTCTGGTGTTTGACATCTCTGATCTGAAGGATCTCAGGTGCCTATTTGTGCCTGCTTCTTCACCCCAGCAGTGCAGCCTTCCTGTGCTGGACTACAACATCTAACATCCCTTACCAGCATGGAAACCCACACATTGGGAAGGAACTTATTTAGGGGGAGCTGGGAGAGTCTCTTGGGTGCAATTCTGTTTGTGGGTTTGACTTATATATGGCACAGTAGGGGAATGCCCTGGGAACCCTTTTCAGTCACCTCGATGTGTGATCTGGTTTCACCCGTTGGGCCAGCATTTTGTGTCTTTTCTCCCCTTCCACCCCCATTATTCTGATCCCTGGTTAAGAGTCGGTCAGGTTGCTGCACCTCTCAGTTTGAACAAATTAATAAATACGCCCACAAAGGCTGAACGGGATCCCACAAGGCCGCTGCCTGCGCATCCTTGATGTGGAAAAGCAAGCGAGTTTTGATTTTTCTTGGAACTGCTCAATCAAAAGAGCTAGGAGGGGGAGGGTTAACACCCCTCATGCCTCAGTCATGCTCATCAGCCCCACTCCACACTGGGATACACACTCTCTGGATGTACCCCTGGTCAGCCACATATTCCATGCCTGTGGGAAGCAGACAGATGTGTGTCTATGCCAATGCAGAGAACTCCATTGCGCGTGTCCGCAGGGGGGTGTTTGGGGGTCCTGACTGGGCCAGCATCCCCCCTCATATGAGCAGGTAGGGCCTCTTGTCACACCTGCCATATTCATAACTAGCAGGCAGGTCAGCAGCAAGAAGCAGCTTCACATGGCTCAGTGTTGCCCCTTATCTTAAGACTTGCATTCCGACATGCAACACTGCCTTAGACACATTTTCCCCAAACATTTTTCCTAGCATCATTACTTTTTTGAACCTTATTTTCACTAAAAGGAACATGTGTGAAGTGGAAGGATATACACATTTTCCTTTATTTTCCCTCAACCTGATCACATATTTCATAGCTGAAGAACTCCTTGTAATATTTGGAAAAGTTAGATTTCAAAGGATCGCTGAGTTTCAGTCCATGATTCAGAAATGCACCATTAGGTAAGTTCTCCGGCAAATGAGAACCAAGCCAATTTCTCCTCCCCTCTAGTTTGAACATATTCTCTGATGTGAATTTGAAGAATAAAACCACACCTTAATACCCATCGCTCATACAGGCCTGGGGAAGAGCAGCAGGCTGGAGGAACCACAGGAGACTGTGGTGAATGGGAGAAAACTAAAGCTGCTGGAAGGTGAGCCATCCTTTGCAAACAAGTGGCAGGAAGGGCTGCAACTTGACGGCAAGACACCTGCACAGCATCCAGAAGATTCCACATTCAATTTCCAGGTGGAAAAGACCCTGGCTAGAAAGGTGCTTCTAATGGCAGAAAGTGAAGAGGAACTAAAGAGCCTCTTGATGCGGGTAAAGGAGGAGAGTGCAAAAGTTGGCTTGAAACTCAACATTAAGAAAACTAAGATAATGGCATCCAGTCCTCTCACTTCCTGGCAAATAGATGGGGAAGAAATGGAGGTAGTGACAGATTTTATTTTTCCTGGGCTCCAAGATCACTGCAGACGGGGACTGCAGCCAAGAAATTAAAAGGTGCTTGCTCCTGGGAAGGAAAGCTATGGCAAATCTAGACAGCATGCTAAAAAGCAGAGACATCACCCTGCCGACAAAAGTGTGTATAGTCAAGGCTATGGTTTTCCCAGTTGCAATGTATGGCTGTGAAAGCTGGACCATAAGGAAGGCTGAGCGCAAAAGGATTGAGGCCTTTGAGTTGTGGTGCTGGAGGAGACTCCTGCGAGTCCCTTGGACCACAAGGCGATCAAACCGGTCAGTCCTAGAGGAGATCAACCCTGACTGCTCTTTAGAAGGCCAGATCCTGAAGATGAAACTCAAGTACTTTGGCCAACTAATGAGAAGGAAGGGCTCCCTGGAGAAGAGCCTAATGTCGGGAGCAATAGATGGCAAAAGAAGAAGGGGATGGCAGAGGATGAGGTGGCTGGATGGAGTCACTGGGGCAGTGGGTGTGAGCTTGGGTGGACTCCGGGAGATGGTGGAGGACAGGAAGGCCTGGAGGAATGCTGTCCATGGGGTTGCGATGGGTTGGACTCGACTTCGCGACTAACAACAACAACAGAAAGGTGCTGGCAGTCTGAGTCAACAATCCCAGGGTATCCCATCCCAAGACTGTTCCCTGCATTTCAGTGACTGGGCTTCAACGTTTCAAGCACAGCCAAATGATGCAATTCCATGGGATGCTGGAGAGTTCATCCACGCTCTGGGATAATTAGATCTGTAGCCATTCCATGCATATCTGCACCCTTTCCAAATTCCACAAGAAATGTGCGTCATGTTCTTTTTGTAGTTTCCCCCATTCTGCTCATGCTAAGGACAGCAGAAATGTACGGTTCATCCTACAAGATGAGACTTCTGTTTTTACTCCTCAGAATAACATTTTCCTGTGATGCATCCACTACCCCAAAAATGATTCACACATGATGGGTCATTTACTAAAACCCTCTTCTCGATATCCCCGATATTTTGTCACATGCATCTCAATCCTTTTCCATTTTCATTTCCTCTTCTTCTTCTTTTTACAGGCAGACAGGCTAATCTATTTAAAGGCACTCAAAAATATCCTTTGGCTTTGCAACAAACAAACATTCATAAAATGTCAGAATGAGGCAGATGGAAAGAACCACAGGTACCACATGGACCTGACTCCTAGAAAAGCAGGATTTTCTGTACTTTCCATCTTCTTCCCCCAAATCTTCAGAATGTAGCCTTTTCCTACAGCATTATCTTATAGTTTTCAATTGTGCTCCCTACTCAAAGACCCCAGGGAGCCCTGGGAGCTGTAGTTTTCCAAAAGGGCTAAAGATGAAGTGTGGTTTGGGCCATGTTGGCACATGGGGCTGTGTAGGAAGAAGGACTCCATGCTTCTAGTCCACTTTCCTTTTACCACCTCGACCAAGACAGAATTTCCTCATCACCCCCATCTTGCCTCTTCATCAAGAGGTCATGCCACTTCCCAAAGGAAGAGGCACAGCAAGCCACAATTCACATACATTTAAGGGAGTGGGGTGGATTTTGCTTGGATGACAAGAGCTACCCAGTATACCGAGGGCTGCACTGTCTTTCTTTGTGCAGCCTCTGAACCTTTCATGCTAGGAATGGCCTGCTGACAATGGGGTAAACCCATGTTGGTACTCCATCACTCCAGAAGTCAGTGTTCACACGTGTGCTGCTTGATCTACTATTCCACAATAAAATACATGCATTTGTAGTCTTCACTGTTTTTGGAACAAGACTCATTTGGGCTGTAGGTACCACCACGGAAGCCACTGGGGGTACTTCCTTCCCCTCTTGCTAGTTAAGCAGTGATGGACTCGTCTGGAGACCTTTTCTGGCCTTTGTCCTCCATGTTGTCCATGCATGGCTTCATCAGACAGGTAAATTTCGACAAGCACACTCAGGGTGGATCATGTGCTCATGGACGTTCGACAAGCACAGGACCTTCTGCTTTCCGTTGCCCACACATTCCATTTCCCCTCCACTTCAGCACCTGTGGAGTGAAGGGCTGCCAAGCCAATCGCCTTGGTCTTGGCCTGTTGGGTTTCTCCCCAGCCACAGCTAATTGGCTGGTCACTCCTGCCTTCTCCTCTTTCCTCCAACCCTCTCACAACTGATGGTGGTAGGTCTCCTGGCTCCCCAGCCCAGAAGGCTCTCCTGGTGGCCCCGATCAAAGCAGCTGGCACTCCACTAAAGCCCATAACAAGGCAGAGATAGCCATTCCTGCTGGAAGGGAGCAGCTACTGCTAAAAGAGAGAATGAGAGGCGGGAGGAGAACAAGAGGTGGAGAACTGCATTTGAAGTGGCTAGGAGCTAGGAATGGCCTCTGGGCCATGCAGTGAAGACAAGGAAATGAATCATCTTCACAACAGAGAAAGCTGGAAGGATTCTGGTCTGCCTGACATGCTGCTCTTCCACCTGCATTTCCCAGGGAGGAACCCTGATTGTGGGAATCTTCCCCTGGGGCCTGAAGTAGCAAGGCTTGCCACCTCACGCAGGGCTCCTCTCTGCATACTGCTGCATGAAAACAGCAGGGCACCTGTGCGTGTCTTCATCATGGTCCCCCCATGGACTCTTTGAGTAGGAGCAGGCCAGAGCCATGGCAGCTGAGGGGACGATTCCCAGGCTGGCTTTTCTGCGTGCATCACATCAACGCAGGGATGGAAGCATGCCTCCCTCCACCATCTTTACCAGCCCCAGGTGGCAAGGAAAAGCTTGGCTCCCTGCCTGCTGGAGTCTGCTCAGCTCTGCCTCTGACCCATCCTTGGGTCTATCCCATACCACTGCCCAGGACCAGGGCTGCCAAAATTCAGAGCTGCCCACTATTTCTGAGACTTTCAGGCTGCTACTTCAGCTTGCCTTGTGTGAACTTTTCTCCTGGGTGTGCTGCTTACCCAGAACCCTTTCCCACGGACACACCCTCTGCTATAGGGCGAATCTTTGGGCCTTACATTGAGGTCTTTTGGCTCTTCCGCAGCAATGCCCCCTCCCTGGGCCCTCCATCGGCGCTCCAGAATTTCTTTGCATCGGGCAGACAAACCGACCTCTGCTGGGCCTCCGAGACGGTTCCCTTTTCAAGCCCTTCTTCCTCTGCCTTTCTCCACAGTGTATTTTCATCATGCCAGGAGAACTCTGATGGAGACATTTCCCCGAGAGGCGCCAATTAAGGGCTGGTACGGCCTGCAATTTATCATCGGGGAAGTGTTTACAAATTAGCCTCCACATACAACTGGCTTATTTAGAGATATAAATTCAAGCCACCCTAAATGTGAACAGGGCCTTTCATTTCGAGCCATTTGCCCGGCCAGATGGAGGGAAGGCTTGTGGGGAAAGCGGTGATAAAGTGTCTCACGGAGACAGCACACCAAACAGTCCGAGGTATGCACCCGCAACAGGCAGCCCTTCGGAGCAAGGGGGAAAAATGCGCCATTGAGCGGCCGTCACTCTTCACTCAGCCAAAACAGAAATTATAGGTATATTTCCCCCCTCAAACTAAACATTCAAATGTGTCATAGCAAGGAGGCATGAAATAAAAGTCATATTTGCTGCTGCTGCTGCTGCTGGTGTGTGTCTTTAGGTTAACACTTTCTTCTCCATCCAGGCCACACTATGTAGGCTAGTGTTGCTTCTGACTAAAGCCAGATCCAGATGTGTCAGGAACATCTGTGGGATTGGGTGACTGACTTGTAGTGTAGGAGATGCACCAGGTTTTGGGTGGGGAGGGCTTAGGTAAGATGCATTCAGCACTCTGCTCTTCCTGTCTGCTTGCAAGAAGAGGGCGAGAAGAGGGCTGGTCCTACCATGAGGCGGAGTGAGGCAGCCGCCTTAGCTGGATGATACTGGGGCACAGCAGCATCTGCCCCTCCCCTGCCTGCTCTCGTACACTTGGGCTGGCTTTGCAGTGGCAACAGGGCTTGCTTGATGCTGCCCAGGTCTTGCCAGGTCTTTTTCTCCAAGCACATCCCGGCCAGTGGCCCCGGGAAAGGCCCTGATCGAGAGAGCAGGCAGAGCAAAAGGGAGAGCCCTTAGAGCGCCCCCCTCGGCGAGCGGAGCATGCCTGTGCTTTGCTGCAGCCCCTGCCCAGTGGCCATGAGCAGGTGCCATGGCAGGCCAGTGAACAGCAGCAAGGCACCGAAGGACAGCTGTGGCCTGCCTGCTGAGCTGGCCTGCCGTTCCCAGCCGAAGCGGAGGCTGTTGTCTCTCTGCCAGTGTCATAAGGAGGCTCAGCTTAGATCTCGGGTGAGTGCGAAGGCTGCCCTCGCTACTCCTCTTGCTGAGAGAGACAAGAGCAAAGGATGAGAAGAAGCAGGAAGGGATCTGGACCTGCTGCAGCTGTGCTACGGCCCCTGGCAAGTGGCTCACCATGCTGACCCCGCCCCGGTGCATAGCCACAGGTCTTCAGCTTTGGCCCATGTCTTGGCTTTCACATGCCTGCTTCTCCCTGGCTTGCCCTACTCAAGGGGAGCCCACCCCAAAGCCCAGTGGAGCCTCCTTTGGGGCCCAGATGGAGAGGAAAGTCCTCCTTAAAAAGCATGCACATGTATTCACACACGCACACACACACACGAGCCAGTGTGACTTCTATTCCATGCTGTGTACAGAAGGCCCCCTGTGTCCCAGGACTGCACACCAAGCAGCACTGTCTCATATTTTAAACTTGGCTTGTGACGTGCTTGCCAAAAAGTCGACCGCCACTGATCTCTGCGAACCCACCCTATTTATCCTCTGCTGTCAGCAGCCAGAGATTTGGGCGCTGTAGCTTTTCATTTGCAATTCTGGTTTGCTTGTTTTCCATGTTGCGCTTGCATCGGATTTAAATGTATACCTTGAACTTAGGAAGTTTTTATACCAGGTCCAGCAATTGATCCGTCTAGACTGGTCATGGCTGGGCCAGGTTTGTGTTTGCGTGTGTGCGTGTGTGTGTGTGTGTGGTGGGGGCGTCCTTTGGCAAAGGGTCAGTTGGTCCTTGGGTGGCCATGCTCACATCTTCAAGTGATTTTCCCAGGTCCCTGATCATTTCTCTTCCTCCTCCTCCTCATCATTATGACTAGTTCCACTACCAGTCCTCCCACATTTTCCAAGGAACCCAAAGTGGGGTGCTTGATTCCCCTCATCTCCATTTTATCCTCAGAACAACAACCCTGTGAGGTAGGCAGGTTCAGCTGAGACTCAGTCACTGGCCCAGAGCCACCCAGTGAGCTTCAATGGCTGGGCGGAGATGACAACTCAGATCTCCTATCGCCAGTCCAGCATTCTCAGTTCTATGCCACACTGGCCAGCATCGAGCTTGCTGGCTCTTACTCATGTCCCTGTGCCTTCTAAAACAGCTTAAACTGCCTCTCCAAAGGCGATGCCACTGGCAGCAGGAGAGTTCAGTTAAAATGCACAGTACTTAGGGGCCTGTCTCCCATGGCTGGTGGCCACAGCCCTGACCCTTGTCTCACACATCCATGGAATGTAAGCCCCAGAAGCTTCTTGGAAACGGAATCCAGCCCTGCGACACACCTTCTAGTGCAAGGGCTCAGCTCTGAGAGTGTTTCCCCATCTGCACCATTTACTGTCACCAAAGCACGGCCACCTTACCACGCTAAGAGGGCAAGAAAATGCAAGTGGCCAAGAGGCTGAATATTTCAGGCTGCTCTAAGTGGCGAACCGCACAGCAGCAAAGCCAGATCCGGTGCGGCACAGTGGTCAAGAGTGTGACTGGAACTCAGGCGATCCGGGTTCGAGTCCCCGCTCAGCCATGGCGCCCACTGGGCGACTTTGGGCCAGTCACAGACTCTCAGCCCAGCCTACCTCACAGGGTTGTTGTTGTGGGGATAAGATTGAAAGCAGAGGAGGAGAATGAGGTAAGCCACCTAGAGTTCCTTGAAAGGGAAAAAGGTGGGATATGAATAAACAAATAAGCACCTAAATAAATCTTTCTGAAAAGGCTGCTTGGTTGAAAGTTCAGCAGCAAAGAAATCCAAAGACAGATGTTGCAGGCTCTTATTGTGGTCACATTGTGCAACTGGCCATCCAAGAGTCCGACCCTTATGAATCACAGCTGTGGAGAAGCATCACCCACCACGTCTGGAGACGTGTGACTCAGCACACCCAGAGATCAGTGGATCATATCCTTCTGGAAATGCTTGCTGGCAGGATCCTTCCCTGCTCCGAGACGGATTTGCTTCTGCAGACCAGCCATTGAGAGCTCTGCTCAAACCCTTTTCCCCGACCTGTTTCATGACGCACCACATGTGCCGGTGCAAAGGATTTCATTGCTTTACCTTTGTGATGGTTGCGTGGTGGATTTCATTCAAAGACGCAGGTTCTGCCTGTAGCAAGGGCTTCTATCAATGCTGGTGCAGCACCATAAGCTCCCAGGCCAGGGCCGCTGCTGAATTCGGGGAAGAAGGATGGACTGTCCTGGGCCAGACAGTGTGAGATAAGAACAAATGCTGGAAGTCTTGCAAGTCAGACCTTTCCTCTGAAATGAGATTAGGCCAAACTGCCCTGCAGGGAAGGGTGCTGCATTGTCCTGAGGCACCTGGCAGATAACCTATCAATAGCAGCCCACAAACAGCTCCCATTCCCCCCCCCCCGCCCTCAGGAACAATAGGTAAGCTCATCAAGAAGCAATCAAGCACCCATCCAACAATCAGCCGCAGTCTGGGAAGCCCATCCTTCCCTTAGTGGCAAGCACAAATGATCGAGGACTCAAGGGGAAGGGGAGGCAGGCTTTGACCTGAAGCAGGGGCCAGCTTTGAACCCAGGGCTGCCTCCACCCAGCCTGGGGACACCTTGAGCTCTTCCTGCCCAAACGAGGGACAGCTGTCTGGAATTCAACGCCCCCCCCCCCCGCCGCCCCTGCCCCGCAGGACTGCCAAACGACCATCTCTCTCTCTCTCTCTCTCTCTCTCTCTCTCCCCCCCCCCCCCCCGTTAGGCCGGAAGCTCTTTTAGATACAGAGAGTAAGATTAGGATGCAGTAAGGATATTTGCTGTCTAGACAACGCTGGGCTAAAAGCTTGCGGCTGCTCTTTATTTTCTGCTGAATAAATTTTCCTTTCCTGAGTGGTGTGTGTGTGTGTGTGTGTGTGTGTGAATGCATCATCAGGGCTTGTTCTCACTGGCAGCACACAATAACCCCCTGCAAAAGCCCCCAATCCTTTCCAGGCAATCTACGGGCATGTCCCTCCTTTGCATTGCTCCCCAAGGTTAGCTGGTGTAACGCAGTCTTCATTCATAAAGAAGCCAGCAGCTCCTTGACAACGTACCTCCAAGATCCTGGCACCGTCGTGCATGCTTGTTAACGTTTAGGTTAGTAAGTAGGAAGCTGTGCGGTGCCAGATTAGATCGTTTGTCCTTCCAGCCAATTATTCTTTCAGAGAAGGCTCTGCCACAGGATTCCTCAACTTGGAGATGCCAGAACTGCACCTTCCCCATGGAAAGCTCCTGCGGCAGCACTGAGCTGCAGTGCTTCCTGCCTGACAATGCAAGTGTCTTTGGGTCAGTCACAGACACTCACACCACCCACCTTGCAGGGCTGTTATTGTGAGGATAAAGTGGAGAGGAGGAGAACCGTGTGAGCTGCTTTGAGTTTCTTGCAAAAGGAAGAAAGGCAGGACATAATGAGATGCTGATAACGACAGTCTAGATGCTGTTACGCTCACAAACAGCAGCGCTATGCATGGTTCAGTTACTTCTGTATAAGTCTGCAAAATTCAGACCGGGACTGTGGTAACTTGGGAAGAGGATTCATGCATCCCCTTCTTGTGTTCATGCCAAAATTGCATGTGTGTGCATACACAGTGACAGGGAGAGGGAGAGGGAGAGAGAGCATGCGCACACTGGGGGTAGATCAAAGGAAAAAAAAACAGAATTTAGAGATAAAAGTAAGAAGGGGAAAGTTTCAGTCTCAGCTTCCAGATCACTACAGTCCTCATCTAAATATGGGCCACTCGTTTTTTTACACAGAGGTAAACTAATTGTGCAGAGCCAAGTTGATTTGAAGAGCATCTGGATTGGCCTTAAGAGAAAAGTGAAGCTCAGAATCCCATTATGCAGGCAAGCAGGTTGGTAGTGAGGAGGAGAAAGGGAGGGGGGAGTTCAGGGGAGATGGGACAAAAATGGGCAAGAGGAGTAAGGTCCACTTAGAAAGGGGCAAGAAGCAGTCACAACGGGGGCAGGGGGGGCTGTCCAGCAGGGCCTCTGGTACTGTTTCACTCACTGGCTGGATGGTCCAGGTTGCTAACAAGGGCTAAATTAAGAGGATGTGAGAAATTTATTCAGTATATATTTTAATGCAAACCTGCCAATTTTGCACCAGCTGACTGGTACATGAACTCACAGATATTCCAAATTTGCACTTCTCAGAATTTTGCAACACTAATTTTCTATTAAAAAATGCAAACAAGAACATGTTTTTTAAAAGCATTACCTTTGGTCAACAGTTTGCAGAAGTGTGTACACTGGGCAAAAACACCCATGGAAAAATACAAACAAAAAGGCACCTGAATGTTCATGTGAACATGTTTTAAAAATACTCGAAGTTCAGGATGAACCTGAATGAAGACTGGAAAAGGCAGAAAATGAGAGAAATGGAAAGTAATAGAAATGTCTGTCGCTGATAAGTTATAGATGTGGGAAAGTCCTAATGGTGCCAAATCCAGTTACTCCCTTTTTTGGTGTGCATGAGACTGGATCATCAGAAAAAACATTTTTTAGATTAGAAACCCGCTTACCAACAATGGCCTGGCACTGTATCTGTGAGGTTCAGAAGCAAGGCATGATTGGAATTTCACTCCTGTTTCATCCCCAGATGTGGTGCTAGTACTAGAACAAAAAGAGAAAAAGAGGAAAAAATGAATGTGAGCTGGGAGGGGTGGGGGATTTCATTCAAATTTGCATGCAGAAATTTGCATTTGCCATTGCATAGAGGTCTCCAAAAATCCAAAAACGTGAATGTAGGTCTAAATGTGATCTCAAGTGTTCTATTCCATTCTGAGCAGGTGATTTTCATTTTGTTTTGTTACGTTCCGGATGCTGACAAGAAAATGGTGACAGCATTTCAGTTTCATGCAGAAGAAAGAAAAGGAAATCTTCGTATAGGCAGGCATCACATTTCTATCACTGCAAAGTTGACAACTTCCAAAGCGGGATACTTGGAGTCCTTTCTTGAGTCCTCAGGGAAGATGAGACATACTGTATATCAATGACCTCCTCTGAATTGATATGTGAATTCCAGGATTCAGGATACACCAAGAGCCGGTGCACTGGAGCAGAAACCGGCACTGTAATAGGATGGTTTAATGTACTACTTGCTACTCAGTGCTCACCTCCAGAAAAAAATAATATCACCATACACAGCTTGCATCAGCAAAGCTCAGTGGAAGAAAGAGATGGACAGTCCAGTCAATTTCTGGTCCCTGTCTGTTTCCAATGTGTTCATTCATAAACCTCTCCCAGCCTGTTTCCACATGAATCAGTGACTGTGTTATGAAGGCACAAAAGTCATGTTTAACTGCATATTAAATACACACTATAATGCGTTCTTCTACAAAGTGCACGTTTCGGAATGCATTTTAGCTCAGAGTTTCTGGCAGTGCTATTCTTGGGCCACTAGGCAACTTTGAGATAGTCGTATGACTTTTCATATTCACAGGTTTGCAATCAGGAAAAAGCTCTGAACGCAGAGCTGGGCATCCCTGCTTGGATCATCTTTTACACCGCACAGCCAGCTTGCTAAGAACTGAGCCGGCTGCTTCTCCAAGGTTGTAGGAGTGACCTCAGAGGAGTAGTATACGCGGCATTCTAGGAGGCTGGCAGGGGCCCCGGATGCAATGCATCTGGACAGCTCTCCGGCTTCCTTCCCTCCCAGTCCAAAGGACTGCAGCTTGATGTCCAAACCAGCTCTGGTGGCCTTGCAGGGTAGGTGGAGTGTCAAGGTGACCTTTCTACTCTGCCCCCACTGGGCACCTGCCCAAGTTCAGAGGGTTACAGGCATCCAACTGGGTTGCACCTTAAGCGTGTTTTATCCTCAAACAGCAGGTTTTTTCGGTGCATTTTGTTGTGGTTGCCAGTCAACAATCGCATAACAGAATGCAGACACATGTGACGTCTGAAAGATAACTGCATTTCTGATTCACGCATTGGGCCACAAGGCTGGCCCACTCTGAAAACCTTGAGCATCGTGGCAGCAGAGCACAGGCAGGGAAAGCTCCCAGGCAGAGCTGAGAAAGACCCTGGACAGAGACACTGCAAGTTGGAGAGGCTGGATGTCCAGCCTGGCCTAAGGCGGCTTCACTTGCCACTTTGCCCAGGAATTCAGTCACCTCTGAGAAGTAGCCCTCTTTGCCAGGAGAGAACAGCCCTCCTAAGTGATGTACAGAAACCGAGCGGAAGGTTAAAGAAAGAAAATGTCAGGTTTGTCTCCCTTTTCAGTCAAGTGCTTTTAACTTTGGGAAAGAGAAATCATTGTGCCAAAGGTCGGTGTGTTCCTGGGCAAGTTGCCCCAGCTTTGAAGTGTAGAAAATTACTCATGGTGCATTTACTGAAAAGGAAGGAAAGCAAGCAAGCAAGCAAGCAAGCAAGCAAGCAGCACAGCGCGTGGCGGGCAGCAACATCCTCCACACTTCGGACACTGTGGCTGCTCCCCTCGCTGTGGCCCAGGGCTCCACACACCCTCGTTGCGGCCTGGTTGCGTTTTGAAGAGTTGCTGAGACGCACAGGGAAAGGCACTCATGCAGCAAAGGAACAAAAGAGATTCAGGAATGCCCCAGAAGAGCAAAGTATCAGCATATCCTGGCTTTTTGTCCTGCAAGGAACCCAGTGTGGATCACATGCTCCTCCTTCCCATCCTCACAACATCCCTGCGAGGTGGGTGATGCTGAGATGCAGGGACTGGTTCCAAAGGAGCTTTGTGGCCAAGTGGGGACTAGAAACTTAGGTCTCCCAGTCCCATGCTAAGCTGACTTTATTATCCAAACAGGAGCCACATTTCTTTCCAGGAACGGCCATTAAGCCCACTTTCCGTTCCTCCTCCCCACCTCTGGGGCGAAGCAGCTTCAGACTGAGCCAGAACTCCACATTTCATGGCCATCCCCCTCCTTGCTCTCTGCCACTAGCCCAGGAGTCTTTCTCTCCTGCATCACATTTCATCTTCCCTTTGCCATCAGCACCTGCACAGCCAGCCAATCAAAGCACCCCCCCCCACACACACACAGATAATTAGCTGATGGCTCCTGCATTCTCCTCTTTCCTCCAATCCCACCCTGCTGCTGATGAGCAGGCACGCCTCCACAGAAACAGCAAAACTAGAGAGCCCCTGCTTAAAGGGAGATGCTGCTGTTAACAGAAAGAAGGTGTGCATGATGGGAAAAGAAGAGGCAGAGATGATGGAATCAGAAACAGCAGTAGCCTTCTGATCCTGCTGTGAAGAACACCACCAGGAGCCAAAATAGCTTATGCAGATGGCCACGGGAGAAGAAAGCGATTGCCTCCAATTAGAAACTGTTGAAAATCTATTCCTCCTTCATTTCTGTGCATCTTGAAGGGAAAAAGAGGTATGATTTGCACACAGTGTGACTTAGACAAGGACATCATATCTTAGTGGCAAGACCCTGTTTTTGAAGTAGGAGGCTTGCCAAGATTTAATTCCTGGCATTCCCAGAAAGAGTTGGAAAAACGGTTTCCTTAACCCTTGGAAAACTTCTCCAGTGGTACTGGACTAGAGCAATGGTCTGACAGCTGCCTCTGTTCCCATGTGTCACATTTCTTGATCAAAAGCATGACTGTTCCGAAGAGCCCACGGCTTTCTTTCGCATCAGCATCTGAAACCGAGAGAATGGCAGCCCTTCACTGGGAATTCTTCCTCCAAAACCTGCCCGGGAAAACTACAATAGCAGTTTTGCTGCTTATTTCTGCAATCAGTGGTATTTGCATGGCTTTGCCTCTAGCAAGAAAAGCAAAAGCTGAATGGAATATAATTCACACTTTTCAAAAGGAGTAGAGATACATATTGTCCTGAAATCCATCTAGTCTGGTCATTGGCAGATCAACTCTTCCTGAAGCCCCCTAACTTAGTAGCCCGTCTCCAGACTATGAATGCACCCCAAGCAGAGCAGAGCAATGAGGGAAGAAAAGTGCTATGGCAGACAGATCAAAGGCCAAGTTTAAATTAAGAAAAACAAAACCTGAGGTCTAGAGGAAAATTAAGTCACCCAGGCACACACCATTCAAAAGGCTGCAGCTGAGCAAAATAAATAAGCGAGTTTGGTGTCCTTGTTGGAACAAACACAGCATTCATGTGACTTTGCCATCATTTTCAGGCTCCATTCATGAAAATCTGCTTCATTTTTGTGGTGCAAAACAGGAACTTGAGGTGACTAAGTTATGCTGACTGTTGACTGCAAATATGCAGAAGGAGGCAGTTCAAAAATAGCCCAAAAGCCCAGTAGTGATCAGGCTGCTGTTGGTGGGAGCATAGGACAATAGTGGTCCTCTTTTCAGAGTCTACAGATGTTTCACGAAAGCTCAGTGGCTCTATCAGTGCTCTGCTCCCCGGGCGCACGGTGGGCGGGAGTGCTCCGTCGCCCACGGGGCCAAGTCAGGGGGCTCACGGGCGTCCAGCAAGAGGGTCGGTCTCTGCTCGATCCATGGCAGCTATCACACATCTTGCTAGTAGCTACTCCTTTGAATTGGTGCTTCCTCCCTTGGTGCTTGCCCTGAAAGCTCAGTGCACTTTAGGTGCACAAGAGCCCTCTATGCTGCACTTGCCAGGCAGGGCAGTCTGCAAAGTCCTACCGGCTGTTGCTTCAAAGGTGAGTGCCTTGGGAACTCTGCTTTGCATGCCCCTTCCTGAAGGCCAGCAAGCAAGCCAGTGGCAGAGTAGGCCATGCTTCCTACACTGAGCCAGGTGAGTGGACTTCCAGGTGTAGGTGGCACCCATACTGGGACCCTAGAAACCCCTCTGGACAGATGAATAGACCCCATTTACAGCAGGGCTTCAAGGCCCTGGTCAGAGACTTTGCCCTCTCCAGGGAGCCTTCCTGCCAGCCTCTCGCAACCCATGTATAGGTGTGGAAGATGGACAGTGAAGAATGATGAAGAACGTTGATGCATTCGAAACATGGTGCTGGAGGAGAGTTTTGGGAATTTCCTGGACAGACAGAAAGACGAACAAGTGGGTCCCAGGTCCAGTCAAGCCAGAGCTTTTCTTAGAAGCTAAAATGACAAAACGGAGGCTGTCCTACTTCGGACACAACTCTGTGCAGAAGACCATCGAGCTAAGAAAAGCAGAAGGCAGAAGAAGGAAGAACCAATGTGAGATGGATGGACTGCAGAAAGGAAGCAGCTACCCTGAATTTACAAGAACTGGGCAGGGCTGTCATGGACAGGACATTATGGAGAGCTTTCATTCATGGCGTTGCCACAAGTTGGAGATGACTTGATGGCACCTAGCAACCACAACTTACAACCCACACCCTCCAGATGGGCCAGACTGCTTCGCTATAGGATCCCCTTACTTTGAAGGTTTTCTGTCTTTACCTTTTCCTTTATTTCCTGCATCCACTTGGAGACATAAGCATCGTGTTATTTCTGACTTGTCTCACACAAGTGTAAAAACAGGGAAGTATTTTTTCGAGCAGAAAAACAAGACAAGGCCACATCTTGGAGGCAGATAAGTGCATCGTCTCTTTCCTAAGCAATGTTTTGTGCTATTCTTGCCATTGAGATTCAGCATTCTAATCCAATTCAAGGACTTACATGTTTGTGCCACATTAGATAAAAATGCAGGAAAGATCATCTTGGTTAGAAACAACAAAATTCTCCCCAAAGGAAAATATGAATGTTGTTATAAGCGGACCTTAAAGGTACAACATAGTTTATGAATGATAAATATCCCTAACCTTATTTCTGCAAGGTTGGTTTACAAAATATTAGCGCATTCACACTTACCAGATGGATTTGCAAGGCTGGTCGCTTGGACCGTGAGAACAAACCTCTTTGTGCCATGCCAAGTTCAGAGATGCTGACCAAGAGAATGTGACGCTACCGTGCTTGATGCTGCAAGGCTGGGTCTCTGCTAGGGAGCCACTTTGAAATATGAGGGTGATCCGGGTTCAAGTCCCTGGTTGGCTGTGAAGCTTCTTGGGCTTTCTGACCAGTCTACCCAATAGGGTTGTTGTAAGCATAAAATGGAGAGAAGGACCATACCAGCTGCCTTGAAATAATGTAACACCCAGCTTGCTTGCTTGCTTCCCTCCCTTCCTTCTTTTCCTGTCTCTCCACTCCGTGACATTTTGGTTGGACCTAGGTATCAGCACACGGTCAAGTTTGGTTCCATTTGCCCCCTTAATAACATAGAACATAGAAACAGAGCGAGTCAGAAGGGGCCTCTGGGGCCATCCAGTGTGACCCTGGCTCCAGTCGGCTTTGCTCATGACATACCCACCATGTGGACGTCCAGCCTATCCTTGAACACTCGCACCGATGGGGCCTCAACCACCTCCCGAGGAAGCCCATTCCACACCCTCGGGGTCCTAACTGTCAGGAAGTGCTTCCTGGCATCCAAATGGAACCTTGGCTCCCTGAGCTTTGATCCGTTGGAGCGCCTCCTGCCTTCCTCTGCAGGGGAGAACAGGTCTCTACCCATCTCCATGTGCCATCCCCTCACATACCTGTATGTCGCCAACAGATCCCCTCTGGGCCTCCTCTTCTCCAGGCTGAAGAGACCCAGTTCCCTCAGTCTCGCCTCATACGGCTTCCCCTGAAAACCGGCCACCAACCTTATGGCCCTCCGCTGCACTGACTCTAACCTGGCTATGAACATATGGAGCTACCGACAATTTTTATCAGCACACCAGCCAACAGTAGTTCCACCGGGTTGGACACAGAGAAGAAATGCTTGCATGAAAAGGAGTTGAAGCGTGACCCACATTTTGTATAAATCATTTTTACGGTAATTTAGGGAACAAAGCGATGGCCTCCCAGCATCATCTGGGGGACTATAGGATTATACAGAATTCAGCTCCAAGATCCTGCAATCATAGTGATGATCTGGGACTCCAACCCCCCGCCCCCCAAACTAATGTAGAAAAAGAAGAACATGGGCTGTCCCTCATCTGAGCCTGGGGGGTGAGGAAGAGAGAAAGCTGGGGCAAAGGATCCCAGCTGGCTTCTGCAGTGCTTTATCTAGACAGCTGCAAACATCTGTCCCCAGATAAAGGCCTGCTACAGGGCACTGCAGCAGTGGGGACTGATGTCACACCTCCTTCCACGTATGGGATGCACAGAAACCCTGAATGCAGGAGATGCAGGGCGCTGGACTGCTACTGAGCCGTGGTACAAATTGCACCTCTGCCACCCATTGACAAAGTGGCCGTAGGAACTAGACGCAAGTGTTGGTTTTGCAATTCATGGACAATTACAAAAGATGGGCCCTATTAGTTCCAGTAAAACAAAAAAACAAAAAGCCCCACACACTAAGAACGTGCATTTGTACAGATCATATTGAATGTCATATCTTCATCTCTTACTCATTGCAAGCCATTAATTTTCCTCTAGCTGCAAAAAATAGGTCAGGTGGAGGTTAAAAGGAAGGTGTGGGGAGGGCAGGAAAAGGGAAGTTGACAGTGGACGCCACTCATTCTCCACCTTAATCAGGTTTATCAAAGAAGGTGCACACCTTCTCCTTATTCCTCTGTCTGGGAATTCTGCTTGTGAAACCAGTTTGCAATTAATCGTCTCTCACAAGCGTCCTTCAGATGTTCATGCCACAGACTTCCTTGTGCTGTGAATAGGTGCTTGTTGCTTGACACATGATGAACCAACAACAAAACGCTGCAGTGCAGACTGCTCTGTTCTTGGTTTCAGCCAGCCATGACCTCTTTCAGGGTATGCCATCCATCCCTCATCCTGGCTTCTTGTTGTTTCATCCCCAGCCCCCAGTAGATTCTCCCAGGTCTGCTAGTACTCTATTTGTGTGGCTACTTGTTTAGCTACACGCATCTCTAAAAGTAGGGGAGGAAGCATCGGTAACACAGGAAATGGCATTATATAATCCTATCAACATACCCTTTAAGTAGTACTGTAACATACTCCCATTTGTGACTAAAGCAGGCATTTTACACTGAAATGCTTCCTATTTTAAAAACTGCATTTACACCCATGCACAATTTTATTTATTTATTTATTTATTTGGAAATTTATAGGCCGCCCCTTGCCACAAGCCTCGGGGCGGCTCACAACAATACATTAAAATTTCCAAATACTAAAATTACAAACATTAAAAGCTGGCCCATCTCCAGGTCTAAATTAAAACCGTCCCAATATAAATAAATTAACATTTAAAATATTGTTTAAATAAAAAGGTCTTCGCCTGGCGCCGAAAAGCAAATAAAGACGGCGCCAGGCGAGCCTCTCTGGGGAGCGCATTCCATAAATGGGGCGCCACCGCAGAGAAAGCCCTCCTCCGGGTACTCACCCTCCTAATATCTCTCACAGAGGGTTCCCGGAGGAGGGCATCAGCAGCAGATCGTAAGGGGCGGGAGGGTGTATATGGTCGCAGGCGCTCCTTTAGGTAACCGGGACCCAAGCCGTTAAGGGCTTTATAGGTAAGAACCAACACCTTGAATTGGGCCCGGACTTCAATGGGGAGCCAGTGAAGCTGACGGAGAACTGGGGTGATTTGAGAACCACGCCCAGTCCCCGTCAGCACCCTGGCAGCTCTATTCTGCACCAATTGAAGTATCCGGACCATCTTCAATTTTCTAAATGTTTATGCAATTTTAAGCATTAAACTATTAAAAAGATGAAATGTAAAAATGATAAAGCGCACGCACCATCAGTGGTTAGAGTATTCTGTTGTGCACATTGCATTATCTATGTGCCAGTTGATACCTTTTAACTGCTAAGAAAAAAAAGGAACGCTTTTCCTATTTTGTGCAATGTGGAAGTTCACATCCCTTGTTCTGGTAGCAGAATGGAGTGATGAAGTGAGTAACTCAGCCTTCTCCAACCTGGGGCTCTGTAGAGGTGACAGATGCAGTTCCTAGCATCCCCAGGCATCATGGAGACAGTAGCAGTGAAAGCAGCTAGACAAGCCCCAGGCCTTAACATCAATCAGAAAAGAAATCCGGATCCTTCTGGGGCATGAAGAGTGTACAAGTGTGTGACACAACTCTGCAGGCCTTTGCCTTTAGTTTCTATCAATGCAACACCGAGCACTAACTTACCTTATTGCAGACTTCCCAAACTGGCGCACCCCTCCATAAAATAGTCTTTGTGCTTATGTTTGTTCTTGCCACGGCTGTGCAGGGTTTGGATCTTTATGCTTCTTGGCTGTAGGGCAGTCTTCCTTAACCTAGTGCCCTGCAAAGCCAGCTGTGAGTGGTATCCCAATGCCTCTGCAGGGCACCAGGTTGGGGAAGGCTGTAAGATTTAAAAAACCTTGCTTGGTCCTTTCTCCTTGTGCATTCCTAACCAGGGCCTTGGGAAACCAGCCGGCTCACCCACCAAGACACATACACAAGACTGGGAGCTGGGCAGGCAATAACAGGGTGGAACTGGGGGGAGTTGCTTCTGTGGATACAGGAAACGGCTTGGAGGAGAAAGTGGCGGCTGGCGGCATTTTTGCTATAAATAGAAATCTCATCCTTGACATGAGCAGGCCTGGAATGCTTTTATCACCAAGCTCTCAGAGGAAGCTACATGACGGGATGGGGGTGTTTGTGTGCATCAAAACCTTTCCCTTAAAATATTTTTTTTAGACCACACCATTTCCTTTCAAACCCTCCTCCGACTTTGAAACGCACCTTATCAGCTGAACCTCAGACATGTTTCCCTCTGCAATCCTTGCATCCTTGTACTTTGAATTCCTGGACTCACAGCTTAGCTGGCTGGTCTCTGCTGGTTAAAGCACATTATATACCGAACTTCTGAAGAGATAAAATTCTGCGGGGGGGGGGGTCTGCAGGTGTATGATGGGTGGGGGGCTCTTTTGCTTTTCCTACCCACCTTGAACTTTACTGTCACACTGGTGCAGAGACTTCGTTAAATCTATTCTCTCCATGTTCAGGGATTCTCAAGCATCTTTGTTGACCATGTCATCTGCTCATTGAAGGAACTGGATTTTTTTGTTTGTTACTTTTAGGGATGTATAGGAATTTTGTTCCACTTACAGGAGGGATGAGCATTAATTTGCACTTGTCCTAGTCTGCATTTATGCTAATGCACATTCCTCCAAGTGCATATTAGCATGAGTGTGAATTTGCTCCAATCACCCCAAAAGTTAGGGGAAAATGCACTGCAAGTCAATGGAATCCACTCAACTTGGGGAAAGTCAGTCCACTGAGGCCAGTCATAGAAATCCAAACCCATTTGAACCCATTGCCAGTATCTCTGGTGTTAGATGTCTTTCCAAAAGAATCAAGAAAAAATATCTGGATTATCAGGTTTTCCCAGAAACTTAAATTTTGTATCCCTGAATTATCATTTGCTGCCATGAACTTGGGTGTAGGCTGTAATTCCGCAATTGCTCAGAAAAAGCCACAGGACGGATGTGGTCTTACGGTGCAGAATGCAGCTCCCTGAGAATCTCAGCTTTTAACACACAGCAAGCAAGCTAATTTTCTAGTCCTCAAGGGGCAAACTCTTGTGAACTATGCCTTGCAAACTCTCAGATGCTACAGGAGGTGCTGATTTTTGTTTCGGTTTTTCAGAGTTGACATGGCTGCATGAGTCCCCATGACTAAATTAAAGAGAACGGCTTATTTAGAATAAGAACTCACGCAGGGTCGAGTGGCAGTTCAGTGGGAGAGCGGCTGCTTCACCTGAAGGAGGGCACGGTTTGATCCTGGCATCTCCAGGCAGTGCCAGGCAGGGCCCTGGCAAGAGGCTGCCCCTCAGTGTACACCACCCTGGGCTGGGTGGCCATTCTGACACAGCCTAAGCAAGCTTCCTCTCCCATGCTGCTTGATGCAACAGGCCACGGAGTCTGCCTTTCCTTGGAGCCTTGGATTTTCCTTTTGCAAAACCCCTGGAGGGTACCGAATCTCCTGTTCCTGGCATAGGGGCCTCATGGACCTTCTGCACGCACATCAGCAGCTCTGTGGGCATCAAGAGCTGAAGCTCAGAGCCAAAACAGATATGAAAACACCTGCTTCCCCCGAGGGCATGCATTCCAGGCTCCAGGCTCAGCTGTGCAGGTGGGATGGAGGAGCAGGTTTTAAGCCTTCCCAACATTATGGGCCCAAGCCTGATTCAGGTAAGCATGCCTGCAACTGCTTTAGAAGAGACACTGCAGGCACCCTGGGGGTTGCCTGGCCCAGATCAGCCCCATAGCATGGGGGAGAGGCTTTCAATCCGCTGCGTTAAGATCCCAACACAGACTGGGGGCCCTGCACTTACACCAAAGCAGGAAAGAACAAAAGCTGCTCGCCCCGTCCTTGCTGGGCTCAGACAACACAAGGACCCACACAAGGGCTGAACCCCGCCATGTTGTCTGAATGCAGGTGCACTCAAAAGGCATGGCTTATTAATCACAAAGTGAAGCCATGGTTTAGGGGCCATTCGCCATGGTTTCGTGTCTTGGCTGGACTCAGAACTAACACGATAACCGGTGCTTCCACAGCAGCCCGCCCTCGATCCTTATGCGTCACAGCAGTCAATCTCTTGCTTTGTGTCTCCTTGCCAGGTTCCCTAGAGGGTAAAAGAGCCTCTTTCAACCTGGTACCTTCCAGAAGTTTTGGATCACAACTTGGGTATGCCCGCCCGCCCCCTACGATCGGCAGCTGATGCTCTCCTCCAGGAACCCTCTGTGAGAGAGGTGAGGAGGGTGAGTACCTGGAGGAGGGCTTTCTCTGCGGTGGCGCCCCACCTGTGGAATGCGCTCCCCAGAGAGGCTCGCCTGGCGCTGTCGTTATTTGCTTTTCAGCGCCAGGCAAAGACCTTTTTATTTAAGAAGTATTTTAACTGTTAAATTATTTATTGTATAGTTTATTTTTATCTTTCAGACCATGAGATGGGCCAGTTTTTTAACTTTGTTTTAAATGGTGTATTTGTTTGTTTTACTTGATTATATTGTTTTGATTTGTTGTTAGCCGCCCCGAGGCTTGTTTGCAAGGGGGCGGCATATAAATTTGTAAAATAAATAAATAAATAAAATAAAATAAAATAAAATAAAATAAAATAAACTTGCATCAGCCCCAGCAAACATGACTAATTGTCAAGGATAATGGGAGTTTTTTTAGTCTAAAGCACAAGGAAACGCAAATGAATTAAATGGTCTGATGCAGCACTTCTCAACCTCCGTTCGTCTTCCTCCCGAGCTCTGCCTGAAAACTACTGGAGGGTCCCATGATCAGCTTAAAACAAACATCATCATCATCATCCTTATTTTCTACAGCTCAGCGCATACTCATGACACCACAGCTGGGCTTTCTAGCGAGATGGACAGGCCTGTTTTTCTGAGCAAACTTCTGCAAGAAGCTTGTTGCAGCATTTGTGAGCTTCAGCCTCAACTCAGCTTCAGCACCGCTTCTGCTTCTGCAGTGGGCCTCAACACGGCACGTGATGCACATCTCTTCTCGCGCAGGTACATCGTCGCCAATGGCACCAGAACATTCTCTGCTCAGGTCACAAGCCCTGGGCGCTCCATTTGCTGAATCCAGAACTCCAATGGGGAGTCATTTTACTGCCCTTACTTTGCTGCGAACGAACTCCAACAAGCACTCGAGTGCCTTGGTGAAGACACCAGAAGGCAGTTCACAGATTCAGTCCTGACTGGGTTCATGCATCCAGTTCTTGGGATTGACTTCGGCTGAAAGTAAGCCTTTGCAAGGGCTGGTTGATAAACCATCCTGGGCAACATGGCCTTAATCTTTATAAAAAAGAAAAGAAAACATTTTAATTCAACCAATGCATCTGTCTAAGTATTTTGGAGGGTGACACAAATATGGGACAATATTTGCCTCTGCACTTCTTGAGACTTCCACTGGATGAGCATCATCCTCCAAGCTCGGAAGGTTTTGGCAGCCACTCTGGATCCTTCGTTAAGACAATTTGCAATTAGAGGGAAAACAATATCAAAGCAATGCGCCGATGCAGCCAGGCGATTTCAGGCCCTGGACTGACTTGGGGCTGCGGGTCTTTTCAACAGCCACGTGCATCGCTTGTGAAGCACACAACCAACAATCCCCTCGCCCTCCCCACGCCACCCTGGAATGCCATTCTGTACTTGAACGCTGCTTGTACATTCCTCACATTTTCGAAACAATAACAAAACTGTGTGCCAGCCCCGATCAAACAAAGGCTCTTGATGTGCGCCGTTTTTCATTTTGAACTCACTTCAATAAGAGCAACATCAGCAATCCAGGAACGCTGCCCCAGAACCGTTTTTAGCTTCCACTCTTTGGGTGGTCACTGGGGAGGAACCTTTGCTGAATGACCCTGGATTTTGGTTCCAAGGTCCAGTCCTGGTTGCCCCACTGAAATGATGATTAAAACCAGCACAGAAATTGGGCAGGATTAAGTGCCCTCCGTAAAAACGCCAACAGAGAGCTCCCCGATCCACGTTCAGAGAAGGAAGCCGTGGGCATCCCCTCTCCTGCAGTGGAACAGCACCCCTGGCTGGGGGCACAGCTTCAACCACAGTGAATGTTATGCCAGCCTTCCAGCATGGATGTTCCGCCATTCCTTCAGGTAGACGGCTCCAGGGCTAATCCAATCTCCCCAAGTACAGCCCAGTTTCCTAGACAAGCCACAGACAGTCCGACCTTTGTGAATGGCATTTCTCTTCCCCACCCTTTCCCCTGAGCCGAGGGCTACTCAACGATATTTTATAGCCTGGTCTGCAAAAGGCTGAAGGAAGCTTTGTGTCTGGGCAGGAGGCAACCTGAATATGTAATTACCTGAGCCACAACGAGTTACAATATGTTAATTCACTGGACCCATCAGACACGAAGCATTGGGCAAACCCATGTGAAGTTCTTTTTGCTTAAAGAAAACCCAATAAGAGCAAAGTGTAAAAGCAAGCTGTGTTAGGGGGGATCTGTGAAAGTCTTTTCCAGGGCAGCTCCTTGGAGCCAAAATAAGGACAGGAAGGGCCGTTTGCTAGGCCATCCTCAGCTCTGGAATATAATTAACACCAAGCTCTCTTAAAGTCCCTTCTTTTCAGTATACCAGGGAATTCCTTGTGTTAGATACAAGGGCGGCTGTCCATGGAAGTGCACAGATAGGATGTCCTGTGCCAAGCCTCAGTTATGGAAGGGCCAAGTGCCACTGTAACCCTAGCAGCAAAAGGGAATAACAAAAAGAGGCTACGATACACCCCTTCATATTCCTCCTTTTAACAACTGTTGAGTCATATCCATGCATGTACACCCTCGATCAAACTAATGTAACTTTGTCTATCTTCCTGCAAAAACACGATTGACTTCCTTTAACACTGAGGCTTTATGGTAAACACCAACCCTGATTTCCCAGAAAGAAAAGCAAAGTATTAGGAAGTTCAGGGAAACATCGTAGTTTGCAAAAGTGCTGACATCTTTGCAATGGGGGAAGCAAGCGTCCTAAACAAACCAGCCAGCACTGACTGTGTTCAGTAGCTGCAGAATGGCTGTCAGTTTGGAAGGAAGGACGAATTGGAACAATGGGGCAAACAGAATGCAGTGGATGGGCTTCCGCAATGCAACCCTCCTACTAGAAGATGCAGAAGTAAAATGTTGGCTAGGTTCTCAGAACCATGGGGGGCAGCGAGCAGCTCCCCGTGCTGTTGAAACCAGCTGCAGAACTCAGAGTGTGTTGAACGGTTTTGGGGTGGCTTCCAAGTCCCTCCCCACCAGGTAGCTCGCAGGGTTCGGATGACAAAGGAAACCATGCTCCAAGAGGGACGTTGCACATGCCCACCCTCTGCCCTTGCCTCTTTCCCGTATTTAATCAAGCAGAATGATGCCGGAAGGCTGGGGATGACCTCCTCGGGATAGGCTAACCTGAGAGGACCTCGCGGCCAAGGCCGAATTCCATGTCAGGTAAACTTTCGGGAGCCCCATTCCAGCACTGTGCATGGCCAAAGGCAAAAGGGAACGGCCAGCCATCACATCTCCTGTAACTTGAGAGCAATCCGATGGATGTTTAGGCAGAAAATAAGTCCTACAACCCCCAGTGTGCCCCAGCCAGCCATAGGTGGATTCCTGGAAAGCACCAACAGTCTGGGCACCACTGGGGGACTTTGGGCCAGTCACAGACGCTCAGTCCAGCTGACCCGCACAGGATAAAAGGGACCTCGGCAAGCCTCCTTGGGTTCCTCACAGGAGGAAAAGGGTAGCATATCAATGCGATGGCGGTGGCATCAACACCCCTTACCTAACTGTGGAACCATGGGTAGCTAAAATGGCCCAATCCACCCACAAGAGGAGTATCAGCCACCCTGGAGGAGCCTAAAGGTTTGCAGGAGTACCGGAGCAATAATGGCACCGCAGGTCAGAATCTACCATTTGTACTGATTACGACATTAATACACCGGTCAACATCCAAACAGATTTCAGAGCAGTAAAAAATGCAAGGAGAAGCAGAATGAAACAGTGTATTGGCACAGAATGGGTGGGTTCAGACAATGCAAAGGTTAAGCATGGGTTGAGCATGGGCTGTGGGTTAATTGTGAGTTGTGGCTAAAATGTGGATCATGTCCTGGAAGAGGGCTTGGCTAGCTGGCTGGCTGAAACAGGGCACTCCGCAATGCAGCGTTTTCATGCAGGTGTATTTGTCGTGAACCATCAACTTATATACTCATTATTTGTTGGCTCATCATGAAGTACAAAGTAACACATTTCCTGACCTGAATCCACCCAGGAGGATTCAGTAAAATTGGCATCTGAGGCCTTCCTCCAAGTACCGCCTCTGAGGATAACTTTAAGAGTAGCAAGAAAGGGAAGGGACTTTTCAGTGGTGACCCCCTCAATTATGGAATGGTCTCCCCACTTGGGTCTGTTTGGTGCCAACGGTGTTATCCTTCTTAGGCCCCTGGCTAAAAGTGCCCTGTTTTCCGAGACATTCTGTGTTATTTAATGGCATGGGGAGCGTGTCTTATATTGGTCTAGTTGCACTGAAAAACTGATCAAACCATTTAAGCTTTGTTTATTGGAATTTTTATGCTGTGCTCTTGTATTTGCGGTTTGTGTTTATTTCAAATTGTTGTGAACTGCCAGAAAGCTACAGCTAATGGGTGGTAGAGGAATGAAATAAAGTGGATAATTAAAGAAATAAATACTACCCAGTATTCCTAAAATATAATATTGCTAATGTTGTTCAGTCAGCTATGGGAACTGCAGGACCATTTTTCTGTCTAAATATTCCTAGGAGTGCACCCTGAATTGTATTGCCCTTGAATGCTTACTGTAAATTTTGTCCCTCTGATTTAGTATCTTCTTCCCCACTTAAAAATCAAATGATGCTTCCAACAACCAAAAGATCAGTTGGTTTATCATTCTTACTATAATCTAGCTCTTCTCTCCCAGAAATGAGACAGAAGACACAGTTAACAGTCAAAATAAAACCACTAATGATTAAAAAGCAAAAAGCAGCGTAAAACAATGAAACAACAAACCAACACCAGCGGTTTCAAATAAATAAACCTAGCAGCAGCGTGTCATACCATGTGAATTGCACTTCTTTCCAGAAAGTGGCTTGACAGCAGGGTTGCTGAACCCACAGTGGCTTGTCCTGTGAGACCAACCCCATCATGCTGCAGGAAGCAGTGAGCGAGCCAAGAGCGGCAAAAAACCGACAGCCACACTTGCCCAGTTTGCCCGAGACACTGCCAGCCGTCCTCACCGATGCCCAAGCGGCACAGAGGAGCAACTGCTGCTGACCCAACGGCGATCACGAGCCCCATTTTGTTTGCTATGGCTTCCCCCATTCTCCCCATTTCTCGGAAAATCCTCTTTCATGATCTTCAGGTTAGCAGCCACTGGCCGCCCCTCTCAAGTGCCCAAACACACTTGCACCAATCCAACTAACAAAATTAATTACCGTAATTTTTGCTCTATAAGACTCACTTTTCCCCCCTCAAAAGTAAGGGGAAATGTCTGTGTGTCTTATAGAGCGAATATGTGTGAGCAGTAAGTCTGTCAGATGCGCAGCCCATGGGGAAGTGATGGGGAATGTGCCTGTGATGATGTGCCCATTTGAGTCAGAATATTTCTTTCCTTGTTTTCCTCCTCTAAAAACTAGGTGCGTCTTATGGTCAGGCGCGTCTTATAGAGTGAAAAATACAGTAATAAAAGAAAAACATAGAAATTTCTTGAGAATAACAAGTATGTTTAAAAAGGGAGGGCAAACCAGTGACAGTCCCTCCACTGTACCACCTGGGCGCCTGGGAAGGGCTCTCACTGGAAGACTGAGTTCCTTCAAAGGGGGAAAAGGACACAGACAGACAGACATCTCCAAAAATGGAAAACAGGGCAAAGGGGGAATAGGAGCTGGGATGAGCATAAAAATGGCGCACAATCATGAGAGTGGAGGCAAGGCAGCCTTAGTTTCCCAAGTGTCCTGTGATAGCTGCTGTAGGTCATAAGGGAAATGAGTTGCGGGAGGGACAATCCGTAGTGAGTCCAATCGTCTGTTGAGCACACTACGGGTTGCTCCATGACCAACGGACCATTGATTATTTGTAGGGTGGGTTAGGGTAGGTGAGAAGATGCTTGTTAAGAACAAAATTCTCAGCAAGCAGAGGATTTTCAGTAACACTCGCCCTGCTGCCTGCTAGGCCAAGTTTTAGAATAATTCAGAAATGACTGTGCAGGTAAGCCCCAACTTGATGCATTGAAGTGACTATAGAGAAAACATACATAAAGAAGCAGCTCCAGGATTGAGGTGGCTCTGCAAGGTGCTAACTGGGGGTGGCCCCACTCTCTTCTAGAAAAGTGGACCCCCCCTCCCCAGTTGTAGTGGGAGGGTCACCTTGGATGCTCTTGCCGGGAACCCTCTTTTCCTCTGCACAATTTGAAGGAGGTTGGTTTTGGTTTAGAGGCATTGTCAAAAAGATGGAGGCCAAAAGCTTGCTTTAAAAAATTGTAGCTTCTCCAGGGGCTGTGGAAATTGCCAGAGGATGATGCTTGTGATGTGTGCATGCATGTGCGTGTGTTGTTGTTGTGTGCCATCAAGTTGCCTCTGACTTATGGTGACCCCATGAAAGCTCTCCAAATTGTCCTCTCCATGATATCCTTGCTGAGCTGGGAGGTGGCTTCCTTTACTGAGCCCATCCCTCCCCTTTGGTCTTCCCCCTTCTTCTGCTTTCGACATTCCCTAGCCTGATGATCTTTTCCAGGGAGTCCTGCCAGCCTCAGTTCTGACATTTTTGATCCTGGGGAAAGCTCTGCCTTGGTTAGTTCTAGGACTCACTTGTTCCTCTTTCTGTCAGTCCAGGGTATTTGCAAAGTTCTTCTCCAACACCAGCATCGGTTTGCTTGCTGTCAGCTGTCTTCACTGTCTAGCTTTGACACCCACACTTTGGCACTGGGAACATAATAGTGCAGGTGATCTTGACCTTGGTCTTCGCTAAAACATCCTTACACTTAATGTTCTTTTCTAGTTGCACATATATAGATTGCATATACTGATACTCATACAAAGAGGGCATGAGAAGACACATATCCAGGACCTCAGTGTTTGTCTTGAGCATGTCATATATGTACCATATTTTTTGCTCTATAAGACGCGCCTGACCATAAGACGCACCTAGTTTTTAGAGGAGGAAAACAAGAAAAAAAATATTCTGAATCAATGGGCACATCATCACAGGCACATTCCCCATCACTTCCCCATGGGCTGCACATCTGACAGACTTACTGCACATACATATTCGCTCTATAAGATGCACAGATATTTCCCCTTACTTTTGAGGGGGGAAAAGTGAGTCTTATAGAGCAAAAAATACGGTATCACCAGGAGGTCTCCTGGCAATCCCAATATCCTATTTTTTCAAAAGCAAGTTCCTAGTCCCTAAGCCATGTAGGGAATCCCTGATGCCAATGTGAGGGAAGGTGCCTAAATTGATTTTCTACCAGACTTGCTTCAGTGCCCTGCATAGCTCACATATTGCAATCATTTGCCCTTTTTCTTCTGGTGAGAATCTCAAGGCAGCTCCATTTTAGCCCAGCAACAACAACTCTGTGAGGTAGGTTGGGCTGAGAGGCAGAGACTGGCTCCAGACTGACTACGCAGAGAACTGCACATCCTAGAGGGGACAAGAACTGAGAGTTCACCAGTCTGCAGTCCAACACACCTGCTGCAACACCACATACAGTGTAATGTCAGAGCATGGCTGGATCCCCGTTCCAGAGGGCCCTTGGACAAGGCTTCCCTCATGGGCCCCCTCCGCAGGGGTCAACTTGCTACCTGCCCCCCCCCCCCCCATCACCAGCTGCAATCACTCATTGTTGCAGCCACACGCTGGCTTGGGCCACAGGAGAGCGCATCTCCCGCGCCTCCTTCATCTGGGCCGGAGTGAAAGGCAGGTGGACCATCCCATTGTACCAAGGAGGAGAAGCAATTCCAGGATGCTCTGGCAGGTGGAGCCCTGCCGGGCTGTGGAAGCTGCACTCTGAAAAATAAGCAGGTATGAAAACTGGCTCCAGGGCAGGGTTTACCCAGGCCCATCTAGCCATCCCCCAACCAGGTATATTTTTGGAATGTGTAGCCTGAAATGCAGAACTCTATTCCTTGGCAGATTGCCTCAAAAGCCAGCACAATGCAAGAAGGAGGGCCTGCAACACACACTCTGGCCTTGCTTTTCCTCAACTGTAAATGCCATTTCTTTTTAGCGCTGCCCACATTCCACAAATTTATCAGGAAAACCCTGGCAGGAATGGGGCCACCCCGTCGGGCTGATTGTAACAAAACCAGGCAGCACATGAGAAATGTATCACCGTCAACCACCACCCCATTACAAATTAGTCATATGCGATTAGGAGGAAAACAACAATGCTGTTTGAATAGGCACTTGGCCGCTGAAGACCAAAATGAAAAACAGCACTGAAATGCTTTAAATAAGCGATTCTAAACCAAGCCACAAGCATTTGTGCTACCCACTTGACCAAAAAGGAAACAGTCATAGCTTCTCTGAAAGAGCACCAGCAGCAGGCAAGACCTGCCCAGAAAGTTTATCAAACCACCAAGCCTCAGTATGAAAAAGACCCCTGTCTGTTTCTCCCGAGAGAAAGGGCTACAAAGATCGCTTCTGAATGATTCCATGTCTATTTGACAATGCAGAACCCATCTCCTTTGACCTCCATCAAACTAGTTTCCATGGATTGGTCAGCTGGAAATCCCTATTAATATCCGTTATGTTTACATCTCTCTGGGAACATAAAGGTAAAGGTTTCCCCTTGACATTAGTCCAGTCATGCCTGACTCTCAGGGGCGGTGCTCATCTCCGTTTCCTAGCCGAGGGAGCCAGCGTTTGTCCGCAGACAGTCTCCGTGGTCATGTGGCCGGCATGACTAAACACCGAGGTGCACGGAACGCTGTTACCTGCCCACCAAAGTGGTACCTTTTTATCCACTTGCATTTGCATGCTTTCGAGCTGCAAGGTTGGCAGGAGCTGGGACGGAGCAATGGGAACTCACCCCGTGTGCAGATTCCAACCGGCGACCTTTCGATCTACCAGCCCAGCAGCACAGCGGTTTAAACCACTGCGCCACCTGCAGTCCCTCTGGGAACATACAGTGATGGATGGATGGATGGATGGATGGATGGATGGATGGATTATTCCGCACACTGTGAGCTTTCTCCACCCATTTTCTCCTAATGGAAACCATTTTCTCCCAACCCAGTAACTGAAATGTCAGGTAACTGAAACCTGGACTTCTTGTTGACAATGGGAGTTATAATCCAACACATTTCCAGAATCTGGGTGATTTTTTTCAGATATACCCCTGCAAAGAGCCATTTCCCAGTGAGAACCCCCATGTTAAGTAATGATACTGGGGCAAAAATAAAAATAAAAATCACAACTCCAAGTATACACTGATGGGATTTGAGCTAGAAAGGGCCTGGGGAGGACAGCTTGATGAAAATGTCGGCCTGGTGCACAACTACTGTGAAGAAGGCAAACACCATGCTAGGCATAATTAGGAATGGAATAGGAAATAAAACTGCCAGGATCTTTCTCTTGTTGTACAAATTTTTGGTGCAACGACACTATGAATATTGTGTTTGGTTTTGGTCACCCAAGTGGGAAAAAAGAACACTATTGAGTTGGAAAAGTGCAGAGAAGGGCAACAAAAATGATCAGGCGCTGGAGCAGTTCTCCTAAGAGGAACAGCTATGACAACAGAGATTGTTCAGCTTAGAATAAAGCTGTGACAGAGGCGTTTTGCATGCTGTGGAGGAAGTAAATATGTTTTTCTCCCTCTCTCGTAATACCAGAACCTGATGGCGCCATCCCATGAAGCTGACGGAAAAGTCAGGGCAGATGAATAGGAATTACGTCTTCACAGGATGTATAGTTAAACTATGGAACTCCCTGCCACAGCAAGTGGTAATGGTCACCAATTTGAACGGCTTTGAAAGAGGACCAGACACATGGAGAGGCCAAGTCTTGCTGGCTATATGCTACCTCCTTCACCAGAGGCAGCATACCTGATGTATACCTGAATATACCAGAGGGAGAAAAATGTGTCCCTTTCTAGTTTCTCCACACTATACATTATTTTAAACACCTCTATCATGTCACCCCTTACTCACCTTTTTCTAAGAGGAATAGTCCCATTTGCTTCCATGTAGCCTGAAGGGCCTGATCACGCCTCATCTTGCAAGCTAAGCAGGGTCAGGCCTTGTTGGAATCTGGATGGGGGACTTCAATGTTGTGAACCACCCAGAGAGCTTCGGCTATGGGTGGTATAGAAACATAATAATAATAATAATAATAATAATAATAATAATAATTGTTGTAGCTGTTCCTCATAGGAGAGCTGTTCCAGGGTTCTGATCATTTTTGTGGCCCTTCTCTGTACTTTTTCCAACCTGTACTATCCCTTACCTGATCAGGTAAGGCAGCCAGAAGTAGAGCTGGAACTGCTCCTGCCTGAAACCCTGAGAGAGTTTCAAGCACGCACTGCCAGTCAGAGTCATCCATACTGGCTTAAATGGACTCGATCAATCCGGATGCTACAGAGGTGGCCCTTAAGCCAGATGGGTTCTTTTCCTCTTCTTAACACGGCCGCTTTGTTCAGGAGTCGGAAATGTCTCGGGTAGGCCTGATTTCTTATTTGCCACAGCCCGATTATGCAAAGAGCGGCTCCACTCACAGAGGGCCCTGCTGACTCGCAAAGGTGTTGAGCGCGCAGACGCGTGTGGAAAGCTCCACATGGGGGACCCGAGCTGCATTTGATGATCAGAGGTGCGGATTGTCTGGTTTAGCCTCAGGCAGTGGTGGAGATTAAAAGCAGAGAAAGCCTCATTTCTAAGAGTGAAAGCGAAAGACAGGGAGGGAGAGAGGGAGGGAGGGAGAAGCTGCACAGTTTAGTGTCTATCCAAGGAGAGCATTAAAAGGAGATCCCTTCAGATTTGATAAAACTAGGGCAATCTTTCTGCTTTGCTGGGTCTTTTGGCAGGTCAGTGTTGTGTTCCGCCAAGGCTCACAGCTTCTAATTTGCGTTTCATGGCAGACACGTCATTGAAAAAAAAAGTTAATGAATTCAATGCAGCTAATTAAATCAACCTTGGCAGCCATTCAAAAGATGCTGCGCTTCTTTCCCTCCCTCCTCATTCACTGCTCCCACCCAACTGCGTGAGGAAGTCCTGGCAGGAGGTTGCCAAGAGAGACGCAAGACAAAAACGGCACGGGCTGCTTCCCCCCGCCCCAAGCTTTCATCTCGCCTTCCTCTGTCAAATTTTCATCACGGTGGACACTCTCTCCTTTCATGAAGGAATGTGACAGGCCCATGCGGTCTCCTCGTTTATGCGCCTGGCCTCTGCTCTCACACTGCCTTCAGAAAAAATGACCTTTTTTGCCCTCCAAGGACTTGGTAAACAGAGTTAACCGCCAGTCCATGTTCTTTTGAATGTTATGTTGACACTTGCCATACAAAGGGTGGAATGGCAGAGAAGGCTCCGAGTGGGCGCATCTCCCCTCCCTCTTTCCTGCCTTCCCTTTGCATCGCATCCCAACACAACGCTCTCCGGCTAGGGCAACTGCCCACGTGGCATCCGGGATGGCCAGTCCGTGCCACGGGCGGGTGCCACAGGCCGTTTGAGTCCGTGGCATGGCTGGATGCTCGCCCTGCTGGTATGTTGAGATTTGGGGTGTGCTCCTGGCTGCATGCAGCACTGTGCTACACGCTTGCCTGCGCCTTGGCTCAGTGGGGGGGCGTCACACGCGCGGTTCGGCGGCAAGAGTGCTGGACCTGCCCTGGAGGGTGAAATCCACGCGGTGACCTTGGAGCCTGTCACCATCTCTCAGGGAGGGCCCATTGCTCAGGCTCTGCAAGGTGAGCAGCACGCTTTCTACGTTGCAGGTTCAGTCCCCGATTTCCCTAGTTAAGGGTAAGTGATGGCAGCTGGGAAAGGCAGCTAGGATAGAGAAACAAATAGTCTGACCCGCCATCAAGACACAACCTTTCCATGTTCTCAGTCTCACCTTCTCTGTGGAGTTCTTAGGAGGATAAATTGCTGGGAAACTGAATATTGCTTGGCCACCTTGGGACAACAAAGGAGGATAAGAAAATGACGAGAGCCACAGAGAGCCACGGGAAGGGGGTGGTGTTGGGCTGCATATGGCGCTGGTGTGGGCTGATCTCAGGCTTCCAGGATCTTCTTGGCATTTCCCTAGAAACCTCTGGGCATGTGCTCGGGCCAGAGGTTGTGATCAGCACCAGAGACACACACACACACACACACACACACACACACACACAAGCCCTTCGTAGAAAAGTCCAGATCTGGTGCTGCTCTCTCCCACCCTAACCTCAGCATTCCTTTTCAGCAACCAAACTTAGGGAGCTGAGGAAGACATTTTTCAACCACTGCTATTGTTGATACAACGGGGTGTCCCCACCTCTTGTTCAGGCAAGGCAAATCACCAGAGGTCTTTCCGTAGATCCCTGCCTGCCTGTAGCAAGGATTCCAATGGGGTATGCTGGGTTTACACAGAAACAACTCCACACAGGGTCTCTCTCCAGAAGTCTCCGGCATGTGCAACTTTTCTTCTGGCACACAACCCTCTTTGTTTCACCCTATTCTCACAGCCTATTCCCTCCCCTCTGATGTTTGAGCAACCAGAAATGCTTCCATCTTCTTCATGCAGGGACGATTTAGCCCAAACCGGATGCTTCCTTGCTCCTATTGGCTTCCCTCCAGGGCTCCATCTAAACGCTGTTCTGCCGCCTTTTTAATGTTATGCACCAGCAGTCTGGTTCCATTCCAGTTCAAGGGGGGCCTCTCCATCCTGTACAGGTCCGGCTTGTCCCAAAATGTTTCCCAGTGCCTATACAAATCTGAACCCTTCCTTCCCTGCCCCATCACCTCATCCACACACTGGGCCCTGCCACATCCTGTGCAACCAAACCAGATGCTGGGCCTTAAAATACCTGGGCTAAACTAAGACATGAGCAAGGTGTGGGTGTGCTGCATTCAGGGCCATGTTCACAGTGCAGTCTGTGCAGGAAAAACCCCTCAGAAAATAGAAGAACGCAGAAAGTTCAACTACAAACCAGGAGTGCAGGAGAGAGCAATTTATGTTTCCAAAAACAAAATCAGGGAAGCCCTTCCTCTCTTAGTCCTTGCTGTCCTGTTGCTACAACTAATTCCCCCCCCCCGCCCCCGGCAACTGTTCTCCTTAATCTTCCTGATGTCTTGGACCTCAGGCCCTACCAGTCGTGGCCAGCCTGCTTCATGATCAGGATTGCTGGGAGCTATAGCGGCAAACAGCCGGAGGGCACCAGGTTGGCAAAGCCTGACCTGCAATACTTTAGATCCTCGCTCTTTTGCAACACTGCAGCACTCAGAGATTTTGCTATTGGGCACTGACCCAACTCACAGTGCCCTTGGAGGATCGCACGTCTGAAAGCCCTGCTAGGGGAGTGTTCACCTGAAGGCTGACGTGTCAGAGAGGGGCTGGAGCGCATGCCGCAGAGTGCACCCGAGATCTTGCTGCTGTTGGGATCAACTCAGGAGAAAGCCCTTCCCAGAAGAAGGAGCAGAAACATGCTTCGAAAACAAATCAAAGGACTGCCATACACAAAGAAACACGCGTCACAGTTGAAGGAAGGAAAATACCAGTGTAGAGCAGCTGAATGTTAAAAGCTGTCCTCTGGGGGTGTTATTTTTGCACGGAGGTCTGTCAGGCTCACCCTACACCATGAATACCAATCAGGTAATGGGGAAGACACTTGGCCAGCCAGTGGCAGCTCTTGGAGGGTTCCCTTCAAAATTTAACAAGCAGAGCTGATAACAGAGGGACAGGGGAAAGGCAGTACCAAGCTGGGGGTGTGGACAAGATGCGCCGAGCACGTGGGTCACTCAGGGACAACCCCAATGCACATTTACTACACTACTGCTGGATGGTGCTGTCCTTGAGCAGGGCAGGGAGGGCATCGGCCCTGTCTGTGAAGAGGGATTGCAACTGGTTTCTCTCTGCTCTCTCCGTGTGTGCAGCCCTTTTAGGCCTAGCCCGTGCTGTCCATCCTGACCTGGACAACAAAACAGAAAGCAGATGAGTTTCTCCACCTGTACAGGTTCTATTCTTTTCAAGGAACTGTTTCAGAATCTGCAGCGCTTCCCATTGCACCAATATACCATATTTTTTGCTCTATAAGACTCACTTTTTCCCCCCTCAAAAGTAAGGGGAAATGTCTGTGCGTCTTATAGAGCGAATCTGTGTGTGCAGTAAGTCTGTCAGATGTGCAGCCCATGGGGAAGTGATGGGGAATGTGCCTGTGATGATGTGCCCATTTGATTCAGAATATTTTTTTCTTGTTTTCCTCCTCTAAAAACTAGGTGCGCCTTATGGTCAGGCGCATCTTATAGAGCGAAAAATACGGTAATTATGAGGAAAGCAGAATTCTTCTTTGAGCACAGTAGTTAAGAGTCCAAAAGAGCCTGCATAGCCTGATTCTGACTAATCTTGGAAGGGCTGACATCTGGATGGGTGACCTGAGTCCTGTGTTAAGCAGGCAGTTGGACCTGAAGGCCTGCTAGGCTCCTTCCAACTGTGTGATCCCAAGTCATTTGCACGATAAATAAGACAAGTCCTTAGCCCAATATCTGTCTGTTGAACGGACTGACTGATCAGTTGAATCATCCTCAAGGCAACATAGTTTTCTATAGTTGAGAGAGTACAGAAATTGGAGGCAAATGAAGAATTCAAAAATTGCAACCCTCTCATGTTCATTCTACCTCAACCCCCTTTAAAAAGCAAGTTTCTAGTCCTTCAGTACTACAGAAAGTTTGAAATGGGTGGGGGAATTTCTGGTGAAATCTTTGAAGCCAAAACCAAACTGAGCAGGATTTCCAGAGGGCACAGAGCATGGCCTCAGTGCCAAGCCATTTCCTTCCTTCATCGGGTAGTTTAACAGAATTACGCAATGTAGGCGAGCATTTACACATATGTTCCAGTTGCGCAATTTATGCAGGTCGCAGAATGTGTCCCTTGCTGTCTGCAGAATTAAAGAGAAGGCACTGGCACAATGGTAAAGCGACACAGGCAGTCCTGTGCACAACGGTCTTGGACTGCACCCCAAGCGGAACCTGAAGGGATGAGCATCTGAGCAAACTCTCATCGGATCACATTAGTTCTGTTGCCCTGAACCGATTCGCTCCCGCCCCCCGCCCTGCATTGATCCAGGCGTTCCATCCAACTGCCGAAACCACAAACCGCAAAGCACTCTTTGATGAGCGAGAGCTGCTTTGCTGCCCCAATTCTCTATAATCCTTTAAACGCGGGAGACGGGGTGTATGAACACAAGGCATGCCGCTGCATGGATCTAGGAGACTGAACAACGGATCACCTGAGCCTTCTTTATTTTTTAAAGAACGGCTGCCATTTGTGACTCTTCTCGGAAAGCAACCTGACAAGAGAATCGCACTTGGTTGTTTTTTCCTTTTTTCGTTACGTGGTATAAATCACTACTTGCAGTTCACAGTTTTAACCTACAAGATATATCTTTAAAAGCTTACTAAGAACAGAAAGGTTGCTTGGAAAGTCCCTTCCAAATTTGCAAAAGTGCGATGGACCTGAGCGGCATATTTGAATACCGAACCTCCCGAGGATGTGGAAGGGGAAGCGCCCCATGGGGAGGCTGTGTCATGGTTTGCTGCGTGTCCAGCTCAAGCAAAGGATGCTTTGGGAGGTGGGAAAAGCAGGGCTGGGATTTCCACCACTCATACTGAAAGCTCTTTTGCTTTATGCTCAGTGGTGATTCATCCTTCTCAGGCCTTATACGTACTTCCTTTCCTATGGCTTCTGTAACTGTCTAATGCCTGCCCCGACCTTCCCCAGAGTAGCTGGGGGATGCTCTGAGTTGTGGGCCAGTAAGTTTTCTGGCCTCCAGGTTGCGGGAGGCTGGAAGAGGGGAGCGCAGAGACAGGGCCTGGAGGCATCTGAAGTTGGCTCCAGGGCCCCAACATCTGGGCAAGGCCCACTGCCAGAATGCCAATCTGGCCCAGTGCTCAGAGAACTTTGAAGAGAGTCTCCCCAAAATGAATACTTTTCAAGATCAAGCCTGCAACTGGACCCCACATGTGCTACATGCTTCCTCAGCTGTGTAGGCATGGATTAGGGTGCCCAGTAAATAAATTGGCACCGCCAAATACCCCACTTTGTTTCAAGGCAGAGCAGGTTTCTAGTCCTTATGGATGAAGAGAAAGGCTTGAAGATGTGCAAGCAAATAGCATAGATGGGAAAATCAAAAGGTGAGACATCTTTGCTGAGGCTCCCCCTATGCATGTCATGCAGGAGGGATTGGGGCCACAGCGGCGAGCTGTGCCCCAGCGACTACATGTCAAGCACCTGCATTTATGCACACCCTGAACCAATTAATATAGGGCAGGGCCAGAAGGTGCCATCTTGATCATCCACCGGTGCCCCCATACATGGATTCTGTCCCTATTCAGATAATCTAGATCATTTTAAAGTGGCGTGTTTAATATATTTGGAATTACAACAAAACAGACAGGCATGTTTGTGGATGTGTGTGCATGCATGGATGGCAGGAACATCAATAAAGAGAGCATAGCAAAACATGCATTTGTGCACAATAAGAATTCACAGCACCGTTAAGTAAGAGAGCTGGTGTGTATAGCGGTTAGGAGCACAGAAATGGGACCCAGACGACCAGTCACTGACTCTCAGTCCAACCTACCTCACAGGGTTGTTGTTCTGTGGGGATAAGACTGAGTGCAGGAGGAGAATGATGCAAGCTGCTTTGAGTTCTTTAAAAAAGAAACGGCAGGATAGAAATGTAACCGAGAAATATATACATGTGATGTTGTATATTCCCAAAGGTGGAGGTTTACGGGCCCTCTAGCACAGGGGTCACTGCCTCTCTGATTCTCCATCCACATTCTTGCAAGACAGACTTTCTTGCCAGACTTGCTGGATCATTTCTGAGAGAGAGGAAAGGCCCCAGGATAGCTTGTAATATGATTCACTGGATCTGCTAGACTACCATTTCCATTGTGCTGGCTGGGGATGATGGGAAGCATATTCAGCTGCAAAAAAGGCAAATGCTATTTTGGGATGCATTAATAGAAGTCTTACTTCCAAATCACAAGAAGTAGTGGTTCCCCTATACTCTTCACTAGTCAGACCTATTCTAGAATATTGTGTCCAGTTCTGGGCACCAAGTTTTAAGAAAGATGCACACAAATGATTGTGCAACAAAACCTGCCCTATGAGGAGAGACTGAGAGAACTGGACATGTTCAGCCTTGAGAAGAGAAGGCTGGTGGGGGACAAGATCTCATTCTATAAGAACCTCAACGGCTGTCATAAAGAGGAAGGACAAGACCTCTTCTCACGGATACCAGCGTGTAGGACACAGAATAATCAAGTCAAGTTGCAACAACCCAGGTTCAGGCTAGATAACAGGAAAAGTTTCCTTACTGTCAGAGCAATACAACAGTGGAACCAGCTGCCTGGAGAGGTGGTGGACTCTCCCGCACTAGAGACATTCAGAAAGAAACTGGGCAGCCCTCTGAGTGGGATGGTGTGACGTGTGTCCTGCAACAGCAGGAGGTTGGACCTGATGACCTTCTGGGCCCCTTCCAATTCTACTATTCTATGATTCTTCCCTGGAGGGCACCAGGCTGGGGAGAGCAGCACAGCTCCTTGCCTCTGTCCTTATGCAGAATGTCAGGAGCAGAAATTGGCACAAGTGTGGTGACTGCCAATATCTTGCAGAATCTGCCTTTTCAAGGATGCAGAATTTGGGATTTTTTTGATGAACAGAAGCGGGCAGCCAGCAGGGGTGCCTTGTTGTGGCAACCAAATCAGAGCAAACTCCTTTCCCAAATCCCTTGCTACCGTTAACTCGAGACAAACAAAAATGGATGGATGTAATTATTTCCCCTCCAGAAGTGATGGGCTGAAAAGTAAAACAGCACACAAGCCTTCATTTTGCAAAGAGAGCCAGTCAGCCTGTCAGACTGGGAGTGGGGAGGCCAGAGTTCAAATCCATTCCGAGGCATGGGGCTCATCACCATCCTGGAGCCAATACGACCTCACAGGGTTGTTGTGAACGTAAAATGGAGGAGGGGGAAGAACTCTACGGGAACCTTGTGGGAAATGCAAAGTAAAAGGCTTGTTTGCAAGGGGGCAGCATATAAATTTGTTAATAAAAAGATAAATAAAAATGTAACCAAGAAATAGAGGAATCAGAACTCATCCTCTCTTACCAGTTCTTTCGATCTCCTTCCGTGCCCTGCTTTCTTCCGCTTTTTCTCTAGCACTCCAGACCAGTTTCTTCTACTGCTGGCAGCCACCAACCATCTCTGTATCTTTAACGCATCTTATTTTCTTACTTGGGGATTCCTTAAGTCGAGGTTTGGTGAAGAGACGGAAACCAGGCACTAGAAAACAAAGAAAGGAGCGGAAAGCCAGTAACTGTGCAGGTAAGGGGCAACAATGGCACAGAGAGGTAAGAAGAAGGCCTGTGATCCAGAACAAACCCCCTGATCCAAAACTCTCCCCAGTGGAAAGGGCCTAACTCAGGAAGAAGCATTTAGGTCTATGGGGCCATCACTGGACCTAAAAGGCTTAACAAAACAATTAGCCTATTTTATGTAGTGATTTCTTTATATCCCACCTGTCTTTCAACATGGAACTTCAGGTGGCCACATGCGGACCCTCCCAGGGCAGAGGAGTCCCAGCCCCACCTAGCTTCAGCCAGGGGGCTGCCACATGCCAGAGGGCCATGGACTCCAGTGAGGTTGTGAGTTTCACATGTGTAGATACACACATTTGCTGGGACATAAAAGGCAAAGTGGTTGCGAATGGCACACATCCTTCTAAACAGCCACACAAAGTAGCTGTTGCTCGCTTGCCTCTTCGAAAGACTGAGCCCTGGGCCTTGGAAAGCAGGTGCTCTCCCACCAAGCTACGCTCCCTCCCACTGCAATTAAAGAATAAGGCTACTGCATCCAATGGCCTTGCTTCAAAGAGACTGTGCAGGTGGAAAGGGCCGGATTTAAGATTCCCGTCCATGCGCTGGAAATGAGAAGAAGCCGGCATGCAATGGGAAACCCTGTTCTGTGTCTTAAAATAGGCTGCCTTATGCCAGTTCTGTTTGGGTCCACCTGGACTTATATTGTTCCTTCTGGCCAGAAGCAGCTCTCCGGGCCTTCGGAAAGAAGAGTTTTTCATGCCCTGATACCTGATTCATGCAGGAAGAGCGTGAATTTAATCCTTCCTGCAAGCAGTATCTGCAACTCTGCCACCAAGGCACAGGTAATAACAAAAGATGCAGCACTCTGCATGTTTAGACAGAAAAATGGTCCACAACTCCCTTTCTGGGGCATTCTGGGAATTGTAGGCCTTTTTGCTGTCTAAACATGAATTTCATTGCACCTTAAAAATATTAAAGTGCCAGGAGTAAAGTTAATCATCAAGGCAGCAGATTAAAGACTGAATGACCATCAGAAGATGGAATTCTTAACCTGACATCTAAATATCTACAGTGGTAACACAAGACATTATTTCCCTAGGAGATACACTCTAAAGATTGCTTGTACTGTACTGTACTGTACTGTACTGTACTGTTGTTTATTTATTATTGTTCTATATGCATGCTAAATTTTATTGTATAGACTTATGCCATTGCTTTATGGCAGATAAGCCTTTTTGAAATTGTTTAAATTGTTGTATTCTGTATATTTTAATTACATTTTGTAAACTGCTTCGAGAGCATTATGCTGATCAAATGACATAGAAATGCTTTAAATAACTAAATAAAGATGGGGAGTCAGCACATGGATGACTTTTTCCTTGCTCATTCCACCACTGTGGGCAGCAGCATCTGGAGAACCAGCACCCAAGATGAGCTTAGCACCTGGGAAGAAATTTGTGGGACGCTGCTGAGGATGTCGGGAGTGAAAGCCCATGGGAGGTTCCTCCTTGGGGTTCTTTAACCTGAATGGGGGAAGAGGAGCTTGGTGTGTCCTAGTAGGTAGGTGGGGAACAGAACTCGTGGTGGCATAATGGAACTTCGGCTTGGTGGTGGTGGTACCCCTCCAAGATGGGACACCGTTTCACTAAGCATTATGTTACGAATCTGCTCCATCTGAATTCGAGGGTGGGGAACATTTGTCCAAACCACACGCTCCAGAAATGGATGGATTGAACACATTTGGCGTCTAGAAAAAATTACAGACTTTCAATATATTCTGTGGAACTGGGAAAATGTATCTAGAGAAAAAGTGCAAATCTGAAAGGCTGAAGTGAAACACTGTAGGCCTTTCTTATGTCCAAACATGCACTGGATGGCCCCCAAAATTATTTGCAAGTGTAAACAGGAAAAATAAACCAATCTGTTTCCATAAATCTGGAAATGCATATCCAATAACCCCAACAAAAGGCATTTGTAATACTTATCTAATGCAATCGCTCTTCCTTTTCGCCTTCATTTAGCAATCGTTTGCTTCCTTTCTTCCTTAAAGAAAAGACGTATCATCAATAGGCAGATTAAGCTGGCTGGAGAGTTCTCCTTTCTTTTCCAAAACTAGACTTCCTGGGCTTTTCTTTGCTGGCCCCGCAATTTCAGGAAAAAATTTCTATGAACACCAGGATGACATGTGTCCTCATGGCTAAAAGGCGTGGAACCCACTGAAAGCCAGCGGGCACAGCGGTTAAGATCCTGGGCTGTGCCACGCAATCTGAGGTCCAGCCACTGACTCTGGGCTGCCTAACCTGCCTCACAAAATTCTTCTGAGGATGAAATGGAGAGCAGGAGGACAATCATGCAAGCTCCTTGGGAGAGGGGGGGAAAGCAGGGCAATAAGGGGCAATATAAATCGAGTGCTTCACTATCTCCATTCGGATGACGAGGAAGATGATTCCAAGAAAGCTCCAAGGCTGGCTGCTCTGCCCCTTCTCCCAAAGGGCTGTGCTCCTTTCGGGATTCACAGGCCAGGATGTGGGAGAAATGAAGCTGGAGGCTGATAAGAAAGAAGCTCACTCTGGGCCAAAGGGAGGCTGGCAAAATTGTAACTGATGGAGTGAATGCCAGGCACTGCAGAGCACCAGATGTTTGCCAGCCCTGAGTGCTGCTCCTCCTGTTTTTTGCAGCTGCAGGGAGGTAGCGAGACCAGGATATGGGTCACGCCGGCCAAAAATGGCCGGCCGTGGGTTTGGATCGGTGGCTCACCCTTGCACTGCACAGACCCTCAAGGCAAGGTCCTATCCGTGGGAAGGGGTTCATGAAGAGGGCGAGGAGGGAAACCGAACGACACACATGCTGATGCAAATCTGTGCACAGACCTCTGCCAGCAAAGATCTGTCACCCACAAGCACAGCATTGTGCCGACTGACAAGCTACCTGTTATTCAGCTGACTGAAGCAGCACCTGTAGCAAAATAACCTCCCTTCCTGGCAGAGAAAGTGCTTGGTCCAGTTTCTTTATAACAAGCTATTGTTCTCAGGATGCCTGGTGCAACTGCCATTCAGGTAACTGCTTGGCACGTACAGGCAACCAAGGTACACAGTCTGAAACAGTGCCAGGGCACGTATGCTGCGAAGGTGCAGCCGGGACTGTGTGATGTGCGATGCTCAGTGGAAGAAAGGCAACCCACTTCCCCCCAGAAGCCTTGGGCTATGGGCCCCAAGGGGTTATGGGAGCTGCAGGCCCAAATATCTGGAGTATATAAAATAGTTTGAAAATTATTCAAACTGCAATGAAAATTCGCATTCCGAACAGATGTATAGGCAGGTGAAGGCAACCTATGGATCTTTCAGGGCTCAGAGACTCCAGCAGCCAGACCCAAAGACCCAAACACTCTAAGAAAAGCCCTGGTGGATCAGCCCAGCGATCCATTCTGTCCAGCACTCCATACACACAGTGGCAAACCAGCTGCCAACAGCATCCCTTCAGCAGGGTGGGTGCCAAGACCTCCTCCTGCCCAAACTCCCCAGCAGCTGGTGTTTGCAGGCAGGCCACCTCTGGTCAAGGAGGTAGCCCTTAGCCTGCAAGGCTAGTAGCCACTGGTAGCTCATCCTCCCTGCATTTGTCCTATCCTCTTGTAAAGGCATCCAAATTGGCGGCCATCACCACTTCCTGTGGCAGTTAACTCCATAGTTCCACTGCATGTTGTGTGAAGATGTACTTTCTTTTTCATCTGTCCTGAATCTTCCACCAGTTATCTTAGTGGGATGACCCTGGTTCTAGGATTATGGAGGAGAGAGTGCAGAACATCTCCCTCTCCCCTTGCTCCACCCCATGAATAGTTTTGCACATCTCCACAACGTCCCTCCGTCCTTGCCTGGTTTCTAAGCAGTCCCCAGTTCAAGCATCCACAGGCAGTCTTCATGTGATCGCAGCCACTCTTGGAAGAGTGTGTGGTGGCTACATCACGTGGTCAGAGGACACGGTCTGGCCTGGGAGTATCCACGGTGGTGGTCAGGGCCAACCTGTACCTGCAAAGGACCTTTCTGGTGCCCACCAGGTGCCTTGCCTCTCTTGACATCTGTCTCCTCCTCCTCCTCAGGCTCCAATGTGAGGCTATGGAAAAGCAGAGCATCCCTTTAAGAACCATCTTGTTTAGGCCTTTTTGTGAGCATGTTCAAGCACCCATAACACAACCTCACAGTGCCCAGCGTGCTCACCACCACATCAAGGTTGGGGACCCCTGAATTCTGACCAGCGTCCCAATACTCTCTTCCCTTCACACAAACCACCAACTCCACAATGTGCCAACACAGGTAATTCTATTTCGTGGCAAAGAAAAGCGGGCCTTCAGACTTTTATGTTCCGCTTAAAAATACAAGGTAGGCGCCGTGAATAATTAAGTATTGTTTTAAAAAATCCCACGCCCCCGTTAGGAACAGGCTCAGTTCACTGCTCTTTGGCAGCTTCTGTGAAACCACGTGTAGACGGTGATGCATGTGTGTTCGTTAAGCATGACCTCTGCAAAATCTCACCTTAGATGTCACCGGGCTACCCCGGGGAGTTCCCCTTATGCTTGAATTTCCACCCCAATCTTAGCCCCAGCTCAAAAGCAAGCAAGAAATTTAAGAGCGCTGTACTTTTTTTCAGTTGCGCTGGAGTTTCCTCACTGCTTACCTGGGCCCTAAAAGCTTTCACTGACAATTACGGAACCATTTCTTGACAGCTAATGCAAAATGCATTACTGCTCTCTTCCCAGCTACTGACTAAAGGCACGAGAAGTGGATTTCTCTGTGGGCTGCTACACACTCCCCGAAAGCCTGCTATATCAATTAATTTTTCCCAGACCAAGCCATGCATGCTGAGAAATCGAAGCATCTAAAATAGAAAGAGGCCAAGTAATTTCTATTCTTTTTTTTTTTTACATTGTTCATAAACCTTGGGGATTGTGCATAGCCACCCACTCACTGAAATTAATATTGGGATTCAGAATTCAGCATCCTAAGAATGCCCCTTTCTCTTTTAAAAACAAGTTTCTGGTCCTCAAGGGAATGAAAATAAATGGAACATGAGCATGAAATGAAGCGTGAGCAACTGGGGCTGGGGGAGTGGAAGGCTGCCTAAGCAAGAGTTCAGAGAATGAAATTCAGGCATAAACCTCTGTCTTTCTTACGATTCGAAAAATGTTTCACATAATCTGGTTGTGCTTTTTCACTCTTGGGGTAGCTGTTTGTAGTGCCCGTTGTTCATCAATGCCTCAATGCATAGATTCCAATGCATAGAATCCAATATTTATTTGGTGGATATGGCCCTGGTTTGCACATTACTGATAAATAATTACTGACATTATTATTATATTGATTTTGACTTTTCTGTAACTAAATTGAAACATTGTAGTGCAAGAATTCCTGAAATGAACTGCTTGGGATGTTTTGTATTGCAATGATGCACTTACTGCGATTGATACATTGGCTGCTTTCTTCTTTGCTGTGCAGGGAGCTTCAGCTGCCGGGTGGCACAGAAATGTCATAAAAGACATGAAGGATGGGGCACACAGGCGGGAGCACCCGATCCTCTTGCCACATGCACAAGCAGCAGCAGCAACGGCATGGAAAGGGCTTCTGTTTTGCTGCAGGAGCCACACAGCATGGAGGCAGGCAGGCAGGCAGGCAGGCAGGCAGGCTCTGTTGGCACAGCGTCATGTGTGAACTGCCTCCGGGATAATACGTTCGCCAGGCCTCACAAGCAGAAGCTGGGGAGAGACAGCAGCAAAAGAATGGGCACCAACCCAACACTGGCTGCTTCAAACAGAATGGCTCCCAACACTAAGGCAGCATGTATGTATGTATGTACAGTATGTAAAACTTTCCTATGCCGTCCCATACTTCAAAGTCTCGGGATGGTTTACAGCAAATTAGTCTTCAAAATAAAAAACAAAAAATAGTTGCCCAGCGTCCAATGTTAAAATACAAACCCACCGCTAAAACAAGCTAACAATTAAAATACTGGGAGAACTTTAATTGTTTTAAGACAATTACAACAATTAAAATACATTCCCTTGCTTCCTCTGCTGCATGCCTTCCACAGCTGCTCCTGTTGCTTGCACAGCCGACCACAAAAGATGCAGAGGCAGCCGTGGCCATCGGGCAGCAGCTCGCGGGAGCCTACAGCCACTGCGGCCCCAACAGTTCCCCAGAGCGGCCAGGCTCCTGGCCCTGATGCCAGCATTGGCAGCCCTGAAGCAGTAGTGCTTGCTAAGGGGAACAGAAGCAACATGGCCAGTCGGGCTGCTGGGGGGCAGGCAGACGGAGAGGGAGGTTTTCCTTCTTCCTCCGTCAGCGACCCCAAAGCGGCCTCCCCACACACTGCTTGGATCTCTTGGGGGGATCGTTAGGATGAGGCAGAGCTAAAGTCTCTCCTGCCCTGGTGTGTGTGCCTGCACACGGCCCTCACTGAAGCCAGGTGCGGCCCTCGGGGCTGCACGGCTGCTTTAAATGCTTCTTTTCATTATCTTGCTTTAAAACGCTTATCACCCGGTTTTCATGCACAGCTAACAGGCGCACAGGATTGCCTGCAAAAGAAAGACCTCAGCTTGTCTGTTAAAAGACAACTCAGTGAAAACAGAATGTCTAAGAAACACAGTGTAAGGAAACCGCCGGAGATGAAACTATGATTGAGCACACAGATTATTAGTATCAGGTTCTACACAGGAATCAGGAAAATCTATAAACAGCGACCAATCAAGATGGAGAATGCATGCAAATCTCTCTTCTCAGGAAAGGTGAGGCGCTTCTGCAGCAACTCTGCACAGCATACGGATCGGGACCATTTTCCCTTGAGGTGCCTCCAGTCATCCCATCTGTGGTGTGGGGACAAGAATTTCTATTCTTATTTACTTATTATGTTCAAGGCAAGGCAAGGCAAGGACTATTGCTCAAATGTTACTTTTATGCTGCCCACCATTGTCAGCCTTCAGATAAAAGAGAACCAAATAAAATCTAAAATCTACAACATAAAAGCCAGCAGCAGATGATAAAATTGCTGTAATAAAATGCGGTAAGGTCTCCCTTACAGGTCTGTTACATGGAATGTTGAGATAATGTGTTTCTATTGTTTTGAGATACGATCAAACTAAAGTAAAAATCGATAAAAATAAGAAATAAACTCCAATCAACATATGCAGTGAGGATTAACATCAGCCAAATGTGTGTAAGCATCAGTATATGTTAACTTACTGGATTCAATTTTAAATCTTTATATTACTGCCACGTTGGTGGCTAGTTCTTACTTTTATTTTATACTAGTCTTAAGTATTTTATTTTCATTTTGTATGTTATGTTGGATTGTATGCTTCACTTTGTTTTAACTTGTTGTGAATCATCCAGAGCGCTTCAGCTATGGGGCCATACAAAACCGTAACAAAAAAAGACAAAGCTTTTCGGCAGGGGTGCAAAACCCGCTACCCACAAGCACTTCCTGTGTGGCTAATGAAGTCACAGTGACCCTCCCCAGTTTCTTTTGTTCGGCAAAGCCCATGTGGCACAGCGGCTGCAGCGCTGGATTGGGACTTGGGAGAATCGGGTTCCAGTCCCTACTTAGCCTGGAAGTTCACTGGGTTACTGTGAGGCAATCACTCCATCTCAGCCTACCTCACAGGGTTGTTGTAGTAAGGATAAAACAGAGGAGGAAGACCACATAAGCTGCCTTAAGTTCCTTGCAAGGAAGGAAAAAAGATATGCATATAAATATCTATATCTTTTATAAATATAAATACTTATATGTACATATAAATATGTATTATATGAATGCTTACATTTATATTTAAATATTTAGATTCCATTTAGACTATGGAATCTGCTCTCTGGAGAGGTCCACCTGGTGCTGATGTTATGTTCTTTCCGGCGCCAGGTGTAAAGACCTTTTTATTTGATCATTATTTTAACAATTAATGTTTTTAGACATTTTAGGATTTTTTTTAATTTTATTTTATTCCCCCCCCTTTTCACAGCAGCATTTTCTATAGTGATGTGTTTTCTATTGTTTTAATAATTAATGTTTTATATAGTAGTTTTATATTTATTGTATTTTTATATCTGGTAAGCCATCCTGAGTGTTTGAAGAGATAGGACGGGGTATAAATGTATATTCATTCTCTCTCTCTCTCTCTCTCTCTCTCTCTCTCTCTCTCTCTCTCTCTCTCTCTCTCATTAGGATCTAAATGTAGGAATAAAATCTCTCCTGAGCGATCGAAATTCCTTTTGTGGTGGGGGGGGGGTGTTCAGAATAAGTGTATGTTGTAAAGCAGGGAAAAAACATGGGTGCATGTATGGGGGGCGGGGAGGCCGGAGGGAGTGCAAACCCTGGCAGGCAACCAGCGGTCGCAACCCTGCTCAAAGGAAGCATGGCAATACTTTCCCCCGGATTGCAAAAAGGGAGACAGTGGTTGATAGGGTCTGGCTGAGCAAGGCTGACTGGTTAAGTCCGCATCAGAGGCTTGAGCTGACATGCAGGACTTGCAAAGTTGCAGCTCTGTCTCTTAGCCACTATGGGGGTAGGTGGGTGGGTGGGGGGTGCTGACTGACAGAGGATGCACGAGATGTAGTAAAATCAAAAGCAAACTGCAAAGCAACTCTCAGCTGTGGAACCACAACCAGATCAGGAAATGGCAGATCAAAGCAGCCTTCACGAGGCTGTCTTGGCACGGCATCTGCCGAACAGGGGCATGTCCAGGTTTAACTACAGGGTGTTCAGCGAGGGGCTGGCACTCACCGGCCTCCCTGAGAAAGCTGTCCAGAACCTTCAGATGGGCCAGAAGCAGGTCCCCCGTCGCTAACTGGTACAAGCGGCTTGGGAAGCCGTCGGGCTTCCTCCGGAATTTCGCCATTGCTTATATGTCTTTGCAGGTGTCAAGTGCAGGTCTGGACTGTTGACACCTCATGTCTCAACACCCTGACCATTTCAAGGAGCACTTCTGGCCCCTTTCCATCAACACGTCAGAGTGCCAGAAGTTGAGATCAGAGCCTACAGGGAGCAGAGTCTTCTTGGTTGTGACTCTGGAGCTGAAGGAAACGGTTTTCCTCACCGTCACATGAAAACATTTCAGATTGAACCAGAAGTAAGCTTACTATTGCTTTATGTATCATTGCATCGAACTGGTCCATCATTTTGGTTTTTTAATATTTTACTGAAGGGAAAACAACACGGGAATATTCATGTTGAAAGTCAGTATATACCTTAGGTTGGTAACAAAAAGGACAGAGGAGTAACAGCTAGATATGGGCGCATGCCCACACAAGTGTTGCCCGCAGTGGACATGTTCATGCGCCATGGCACTACGCCTCAGAGGGCTGGTTCTTGCCCCATCGAGCCGCAGCACACCAGGCAGATGATCGGCCCTCCATGAGCGGCTGGCACCCTTCCTCCCCGCCCCTTGGTCCTCCTGCAGGCATCCCAGCCAACACTGCAGGAACTGTACGGTTGTCCCCCTCTGTGTTGGGATCACAGACTTGCTCCAACTATCCTCCACACCCTCTATCCATTTTTGTCCTGGAGATTGCAAAAGCCGACTGTAGACTAAAAGACAGTCCCTCCAAAGCACCCCAGCTGCACCTTGGTGGGGTTATTCTAGGGGGGAAATCCACCTCCCCCCCAAGTTCACAAATATTTGCTATTAAAAAAAAAAAAACCCAGCACTTGTGCTATTGCAGAGCTCCCAAACAGTAAATGTGGGAATGAGGAGCCATGAGCAGGCAATATGGAAGAGAGCGCCTGTGGGTGAACTCCAGTCCACGTCCTTTGCCTGCCTGCCTGCCTGCCTGGACTCATGCCCTAAAGGTGCTCTCATTTTTGCACTGGTTCCCCAGATTCTTTTAATAAGCTCAGAAACATGCAAAAGTGCAAGCCACCCCATTTAAAGGAAAAGCCACTATATTAAAAACAAAACTCCATGTTAAAGATGAGTTTGAGAAAGGGTGATAAAGAATTATTTTGCCAGGAAACTATGCAAATATATAAAGTTAAATATATACTTTTTTGAAAAATGGGGGTGGAGGGTTTTTAAAGAAGTTTGCAACCGTGGGCAGGCTCTCTAAGGCGCTGGCTTGACACTCAGTTTTCATTACCTCCAAGGGAAGAAAAATGCAGCAGCAAGCCTGAAGCGGCTCACAGCCCGGGTGGGGAGGGGGAAGGCAGTGCTAGCTGCCCCTGGGTGCCACTCTAGGGTGCCTGCGACTGTCAGCTGCTGGAGTAGGCTTGGCTGCAGCAGCAAGGGGTTTTCTCCCTGCTCTTTCCAAAATTACTAGCCTTGTTTGGGTGCTTGTTGTACCCCGCATGGTTCAGATGGCATGACAACCCTCTGTGGGTGCAACAGCCCTAGAAGAACCCAGGAGTTGCCACTGAGGGGCTTGCATCCCTTCAACGAGCTCTCCTGCAGAAGTCAGGCTAGGTTCACAGAGTCGCAGCCAAGTTGTGGTAGCAACCCATGATGTGAGTCTGTGTCATGCAAACCAAGCCAGCGAGTCAATGCGTCCAGTTCTGCCGAACTCCAGCTGCTCTTCTGAGAAACGATCACACAAACCAAGAGCTTTTGGGAGTCCTTGCTTTAGGTGTCCTGAAAGGGCAACGGCAGCATCTGGCTCTTCGAGAACGGCAAGGGTCCTAGCTGGGCTTGCATCTCTCCTTGCGATTCCATCCTTTATCAGGGTTTGGCCATGAAATCTCAGCCAAAAGTCCTCTGCAAGCTTCCTCCACACAGCACCATCAAGCGGCTTCTAATCCTGTCGCGTTTACACGCCGGAGCATAAATATAGCTCTCGCCCTGCAGTTTGCAGCCATTTATTAATTTCTGCCTGTGGTTAATAAGAGATGCTTATCTTGCAAACGACAGCCAGAATGCCTCTCATTCAGTTTCTTCGAAAGCTAGTGAAGCAGCTTCCCTAACCCAAAACCTATATGATCAAGCACGTCGTTTGGGTAACCCATGCACTGACGTATTACACTGCCACTTCATGAAGAGTCTCAGGGACAGAAAGCATTTCGCACAGAAAGCAGGAGCATATGGGGCACAGGCCAGTGGCAAGACTACATTCTTTGCGAGAGGAAGGGGCCAGGTTTAATGCCCTACATCTCAAAGGGGAGACCTCTGCAAGCGACCAGTTCAGACCCGGCAAGGGAGCGTTGTTCCCTCTTGCTGGGCGGGAAGAAAGAAGAGGTACGAAACCTACCTCTGCTTCAGACCCACCGCTGTGGTGCTCCCTGAAGGATTGCCCCAGGGTGGAAGCAGCCCTCAGAAGCAAGGAAAACACTGTTCCCCAGCCCTGGACTAGCTGGACCAGTGAGCCGCGAAGCTGCTACAGCGCCTTGGTGGCAAGTCTAATCTCGGAGGGAATCTGTAGTCAGCTTCCCCAGCCTGATACCACAGGCAGAGTTAATAAATGGAAACCTCTGAAGGTTCACCCTTTCATTAGAACTGATCAGATAAAGGGTGTTGAAGAGGGGTGTGGGGGGGGGGGCGGCACGGCTGCCATGCATTTCTAATGAAAACATTGAAAAGTATTCCCGGACTGTCAACACTGGCAGAACCAACCCAGTTATTTAGGGGAGTCAAGGGAGGGCAAAAAAATTGAGCAATGAACCTATTTCCATTTTTCCTGTATGGTAACCCAATTATCTATCCTGCCTCCACAAGGCAGGACTAATACTTGCAGATAAGGTGCCATTTATTTAGGAAAGGAAGTGAAAGCAACACAAATAGTCTAATCTCTTCAGCTGGAGTAGCGGGGAGTCTCATTTGGGGGTGGGAGTCCACTGGATTTCCCTGGCTCGGCTGCCGGACACAACGTGCTTTCTCTCTGCCCTAAGTCCATCTTGCACCGAACGTTCACACGGGGGACTAGCAGGTAACGAGTCCAAATGCTGTAGATTATGTTACAGATGTTCAGGAATAACTAAGCAAGGCTGGTCTGTGCACATGACACACGTGCTCCTCCTCGGTTCTGCTCCCAGGTGCGGGTGACGTGCAGTCTCTGCATACCTGGCGGGAATGTAATTCAGTGCACAGAAAGGGCCTGCTAGCACCCACGGGCTTGATCTCAGCTTGGCTCACTTCCCGGGCTGGGGCAAGCGGCGCAGGGCCAAGTGCCTACCTCTGCCTGACTGGGCTGGACCGAACCGACCACTTAAAATGCCGATTGTACTGCCTCTCGGTCTGCATGCCAAGGGCAGCGAAGCTCTGTGGTTCTCAACAGGAGCAAGGATGAAGCTGAAGCCTTCATAGCAGAGATGGAGAACAGTCTGGATCAGACGTGGCCTAGAGGACTGCAGCTTCCCAACTTTGGCTCCACCCCAAGGCTTGGGCCGGAAGGCGTGTCAAAAGCAGGTGGCCCGCTCAGCCGGCCTCGACCTCGCTGGCATTTGGACCATGCGCCGACAGGCTGTGCCCTTTATCTGCCCGGAGTCTGACCTCAATGGAAGAACCCTGTTTGTGGGTAAGGTGCCGTCTGTGCAACACGTGAACATGGGGGAAGTTTTGCCGGCGGTGAGCGGGGAGTAGTGCTCTTGGTCCTCAGTCTGCACTCACTGAGCACACGGGGAACCCTGTGAGACTCTGCCCGCAATATCCAACAGTGGAGCACCCCAACTCCTGAAAGGGGCATTGCTGTGAAAAATCACATGCTCCCCCAAAAGAAAACTCTCCCTGGCAGCAAACTCAGTGGACAACCCGCCTAGAGAGGTGATGAAACACTCTGATCAAAGGGCTGCAGAGTTCTCTGAAGAGCGCAGACCTTGCAGAAAAGATGGTTGGAGGAAGGGCCTGGATTCCCAAAGGGCTCGACCCAACTCCCACCATCCCCTACCAGCATCAGCTTGCTGGCAGAGACACCGGGTCTGCTGAACACATCTAGCGATCACTAGGTTATGCAAGGCTGCTATAGTTAACTCTCTCCCTGCCACCCCCCCTTGAGACCACTTTCTTATGGGGAATGGAAACCCACCACAAGCACGTATGGCCGCCTTGTCAAATGCACCTAAGGGAACACAAACCAAGCTGTGAAGTGAAAGAAGCAAAACCCCAGCCCTGCTGCATCAAGGAAACACAAGCGGTGCTAAGACGGAAATGCAAATTCAGTGACACAGATATCAACACACAAACAGCACGTTGGTTTACTCATTGACTGAGTTTCCAAAAAAGGCAGGTTGCTTACCTGTAACTGTCATTCTTTCCGTGGTCCTCTGTGCATTCACACATATGGGCTTTGCAAGGCCTGGACGGAGAAAAAGCTTCGATAGCTCAGTGTCACGAACTGGGATAAAGATGGGGCTCCCGTGCAGCCCCTCAAGTTGCCTAGAAGACCGCACTGTCCCAGGCGTGCGAGCGTGCAGTGTGTGTGCAGGAGAGGGCACTGATACCCACGTCCGGTTCCCAGTCCCTCCTGCAGAACACAGTAGGCTGACGACAGCCAGTGGGGCGGAGAGTGGGTTGTGTGAATGCATGGATGACCACTCAAAGAACGATAGTCACAGGTAAGCAAGCTGCTTTGCCTTGTCATGGTCTCTCTGCATCGCACACATGGGCAATCAGCAAGCTTTCCCTTCATGGAAGGAGGGACTATCACCACCGAGGACTGATCCTGCCTGGCACCCATGTCTTGCCAGAACTGCCAAATGATGGTCGATGGTGTCGACCATGTGGGGACTCTACAGATGTCCTGCAGCGGGATGCCGGCCAGCCCGGCAGTGGACATAGCCTGTGCGTGCATGGAGTGCACATGGGGGCGTGTAGGGAGGTTGAGTCTAGCCATGTTGTAGGCCAGAGAGATGGTGCTGACCACCTTCTTGGAGAGCGTCTGGGCCAAGATGGGTTCTCCCTTACTCTGGCCCACAATAGCAGGGCAATAGATGGTTGCAACTCCGTAGCTGATCAGTCCAAGCCTTGTAGAAAGCGAGGGCTCTATGGACATTAAGGAGGTGCATTGTGGCTTCTACCAGGGTGGAGGGCTTAGAGAAGAAAGCCCAGAGAACAATGCCCTGGTTGATGTGGAAAGAGGAGGTGAACTTAGGCATAAAGCATAGATCTGGGCGGAGGATGGACTTGTCTCTGTGAAAGGTGAGGAAGGGGGCTCGATCCGCAGTGCACAGCAGGCAGACAGAATGGCCACCAGGAATGTTCTCTTCCATGAAAGGAGGTGAAGGTCTGATGCTGCCATGAGCTTGAAGGGTCTCTTTGTGAGGGGCTGTAGGACCCCTGAGAGGCTCCACAAAGAGATGCATTGATAAGGTGAGGCTCTGGAGGGACGGGCGCGGCAGGGGGTGCATGAAAACAGACAACCCCCTGGGTGGGTGGGTGGGTGGGTGGGTGGAAGTGTGAGACGGCCACAAGGTGGACCCATGGGGAAGACAGGGCAAGGCCTCTGCTGAAGGGGGTCTGGAGGGAGGCGAGGATGCGTTCGATGCAGGTGTGTGAGGGGCTGAGTTCTTCCCACCTGGCGGAAAGCAAGAAGAACCCCCCCCCCTCATTTTGCCAGGTAGGCCTGGCGGGTGGGTGGTTTTAGGGTGGCCTGGAGAACGGAGGCAACTGCAGATAGGAGTCTGTCGCCTGGTGATCCTCCGGGTGGCCAGGCGCAAGGTCCTGGTGTCAGGGTGCAGCCCTGAAGCCCTGGCCTGGACAGGAGGTTGTGTGTACTTGTAGGCTGCAAAGCAAACTCCAGGGGATCTGCCTGCCGTCAGCCTTCTGGAAGTCTTGCAATGTGGACAAGTCTCCACAACGTGTCCCTTGCCCGGGCAGGGGGGCAGCGGGAATGGCCATCAGCTGCGCAGCGCATGAAACGCACCTACGGAAAGCCAGGTTGGCCGTGCAGGGACAGAGGGAGAAGAGAGCAAGCGGAATGAAAGAAAGGGGGTCGTTGTTCCCCTTCCCTGAAAGTAGGAGAGCGCAGCAGCAAGGAGAGGCCTCAGAGCAAGGAAGTGTGGAAACGTATAGCAGGAGGCTTGGGAATAAAGCTGTTTTAGAAGTTTATTGAATCAAGACAAAAATAATCTTTTTTTTTTTTCCAGAAGCGAGAACAGATGGAGAGCGTGACAAGGCAGCACAGGTTCTGATCGGCGGTGCAACTTCATGCACGGTCAAGAAGGAACTGAGAAGCTGGATGGGAGCCCCACCCTTTTATCCGGAGACCCGGAAGGGGCAGGGAGGGTCCCGTCCACTCTGTGACACTGAGCTATAGAAGATGTTCTCCAATCCAGCCCTTGAGCTACACAGCAAAGCCCATGTGTGTGATGCACAGAGGCCACGAAGGAGAACACCAAGCCCCTCTCTGCATGCATGTGTGTGTGTGTTGAGGAGCAAGAAAGACAGGTGGCGACCTCACAATCTCACGCCAGAGATATGCCTGTAATCTGGAAACAGGCTAAGGACGAGGGCTTGAGGGAAGGCAGCCATAACACAGAGGACGAGATGCACAGAGGACCTATCCATGGGAAATAACAGCCACGTCTCTTTTGGTTTTTGAGTTTCTGCCAGTGAGGTCTTTAGTTGTTTAATTTTTTAAACAAGATACAAGAGCTAGAATAAAGAAAGGGATGCTCGGAGAGGTAAATAAATGCATGAATGACATCCCATGAGAGAGTGTTTAAAGCAAACAAGGCCAAACCCTCTTCCAAAAACTTCAGAGAAGCTATATGGTTCTCTTCCCCTCCTACAATTTTGGTCTTCACAACAGCCCTGCAACGTAGGCCAGGCTGAGAGTTAATGACTGGCTCAATGTCATCAGTGAGCTAAATGATGGAAAACGCCTATGAATTAAAATAAACTAAATGATCAAAAGATCCTATGAGCCCCAAAACACCCTTTCGCAAGGAGGAGGTGTGCTATACCTCTGCAGGGCTTTACTGCCTGAGCAGATTTCTTTCCAGTCCCTGTCTGAGGCAAGTTATTCTGCAAGGTCTCCAAATTTCATGTACTTGAGGAGTTCTTCTGTAGAAGAATCAACAGGCTCTGAAGGAGGCTGCCTGCTGCAACTATGTATGAGTCAGTGATCTGGGCTGGTCCCTTTGCCAGTGAAAGAGATGCCTAACACAGACTCAAGCAGAGAGACACAGGATGTTCTCAGAAGGGACAGAGATGATTCAAGCATTTGTCCATGAGAACAAATACTCCCACTTCAGGTGGTAATGGAAAACTTCCTGTAAGATAGAAACATAGCTCAAATCTTCTTTTTAAAGGTGTATCTCAAGGACCTTGTTTTTGTTTAATTGATTCGTCTTTTATGTCCTATTTGAATTAAGAGTTTCATTCAGGTTGTTTTATTGTTAGCTGTCCTGAGTCCTGTTTTGTGCCAAAACGGTGTAACATAAATAGAAAAGATAATCCAGAGGAAACCCTCAGCTATGTGCAGAGTGGATATTCACCTCCCCAATTGCTTAAAAGGGAGTCACCAACCCTGAGTTACTTGCTGGATAATTTAGCATGACATGCCTGCAGGCGTACTCACTCCACTGGTCTGGTCTTCCATTGCTGGCTACGCAGCCAAGCATGTAAAAGAGGTGTACCTTCCCAGACTGTTCCCCAAGCACTATTTGTCCAAGGAAGGAGGAGGCAGGCATCTGTGAGGACTGGTCTGCCAGCCTTCCAAATATGGCATGACTTGGACTTCTCTGCACAACCCAATTGGACATTCACTGGGAGACCCCACACCTTGCTCTTTTTGCAAAAACCACCTCTTCCTGCAGCACACAGAGCGGAAATCTCAAAGAAGTGAAAGTAAAAGCACAAGTGCTTGGATGTGTGAATGGTATGCACCTGTCCTTCCCCAACCGTCTTCTTGGGTGTCCTTTTTCTGTGCAATGGGGGTACTGGTGCTGCAACGGTAACAAAAAGGGGTACACAGGCCTTGCCTTGTGCTGCCGTTTAGAGGCAGCCCCGTCTGCTTTCGCACTCATGAGCGTGCCTCAGTTTTCCTTCCTATGCCATATGGGTCGTTGCCAGCTTACCGGGTGCTTCTGCATCCTACGTGCACCTCCTGCTCAAGACTCCTGCTCTGAAAGTTACTTCCCTCACTTTCCATGTGGGTCCAGAGCAGACTCTTCCCATGCCCCACATCTTTAACATTTGGAACTTGAGACGTTGAGCTAAGCTTGTCACGGTTTGCATTTTCTGTGCAATGGTGCTGCTGCTGCAAATGGAAAAGTCTACTTTTCTGCTTCTTTGTTTTGCATCAAAGACTTTGCTCAAGCCCAGATTTTGCTAATAAGTGATGCTTCTGAAAGCTCTCGGGTCAAGCTCTTCCTTCATTGCCTGGTATGCCTGTTGCAGGACTAGGGTGGCTGTAAGGACAGGTAAAGGGCATGCACCTTTTCTTCCAGGACAGAACCAAGCGTGACGGCCCCAACCCTTCTGAATCAATGTATGATGCTATGCCTCCGTTTAATTTTACAGCATGCAATGGCAACGCTTTGTTTATGCAGTGAGCGGGCCAGGCAATCGCTCCTTGTTAATCGTTCAGGGAGACACGGCATCAGATTCTGAACGGGAAGAGAGGGTGATGGGGACATGAGCGAGTGGGGGCAGAAGCCTCTGACATTTCTTCAAGGTAGATTCCTGCAGCTTCAGGTCTGGTGTGGAAGAGATGGAATTCAGGCAGAGGAGGAGGAGCAGGTGTCTGACCCAGTCCTTGATCCCCTGATGAGGCATCGGGCTTGCCTAGATCTGGCTGACTCCAGTAACAAGAGCCACCTGGAAGGTACAGTGGCAGTGAGGAATTGGGACGAGGTTTCCAGTTCGCATGAGTAGATTTTATCTTGTCAGCCTGAGAAGGCTATTTAGAGTCACAGGCTTGCTAGCTGTGAAGTTTCAATAAGGATCTGCTTTGTGAAACCCTTCATCTTGGGTTTTAGAGCCTGGAGGAAAGGTGGGGGGGGTCTGGCTCAGGAGAATTTAAGTGTCCCTCGGGTCTTTGCAAAGCTCTGGCTGCATCTACTACTTGGGCTGCCTTCCACCTCACCAGCCTGCAGAGGGCACCTTCTGGCACAGGGGTAAACATCCACAGGGATGCTGGACAGGTCTTCCCCCACCTCTCCTCCCCTTGGAAGGGCTTGCGCAATGCTGGGCGGTCACACACGCAACCCTCGCTTTGCCCTGAAAAGTCATGGCTCCCTAATCAAGCATACAATATTGCTTGAGTTCTGCCTTGCTACCACTTTTATGTTTCTCTTAGGTTTGCGGGAAAGGTAGGCTGCTGCAATTTCCCCAACCTGCCCACCCTTTGCATACGCCCCCACAGCGGCTTCTCTCTGCCCCCTCCAGTCCCAACCAGGGCACATGCTCTTGGGAAACCCTGAGCCTTCAGTCAACACCTACGCTGCTCGCGACACGGTCTTTTAAATAGTGTGAGGGGAAGGACACAGAAAAAGGAAGTTGATTCATATACTCCTTTGACACTTTATCGTTTCTATTAAAACATTCACACACCTTGTGATGTTTATCTTATTCGGAACCATGAAACCTTTTTTTTCAAAGTATGGTTACAAGAAACCCCTTGCACCTTCATCAGCTTTCAGAAACTGAGACCAGAGACCATATAAGGGGAAAGAGTGGTTGTGAAGTTGTACCTGTTTAGGGTTCCAGCCACTCCCTTCATTCCATTACCCCACTGAGTTTTCCTGTCACCTGTCACCATGGTCAGTAATTGCTCCATAACACATGCATCATCATTGGACTATACTGGGGCAGGTGGGCAGATGACTCCCCCCCACACCAATTTTATTTATTTTCAATACATTTGATGGGGTTTGTTTCTAATCCCAGCTGGGTCACAACCTTTTTATTTCTCAATTAATTTCCATGGAAAGCTCTCAGTTGCAAATGTGGGAACAATCTGAAAGAGCTTTTCAGTATGAACCAGGATGACACTTCTTCTGGCAATGGGGTGGCTATTCGCATATCTATGGGCCTCTCCCCCTTCTTCTCTTTCCAGTCACTCCATTGCGTTCCTCCTTCCTTCTGGCTGTCAGCTACAACTCTTAACTTATGGAACTTGTTCTGGTTCTCTGCGTTCCCCATAGCGTTTTTCTTTACATACATACATACATTCATTTATAGCTTTCTGGACCATTCCATTAACACAAGTTTAGTATTTCTGTAACTACCAAAGTCACTTCAGAGATCTCCATATTACACAAGCATAGAACAATGGCTCCGTACCCATAAGTAAAGGAAGGCTTACATCAGACAGAGAAAATAGTCCCTGTTTTATTTAGTTTGGTGAAAGCAAAAAAACCTGCCACAAATATTAACAGAATGGCCAGTTCTTCTGGGAATGGATGAATATTCCACAGACTGGGAGCACACTGCCTGGGTTCTACAATGACAAACAACTCTGCCTGGCATCTACAATGCACACTTCTTCGCCAGACAGACAATCAAGTGGCACCAACTTCCTTGCTCAGGCCTCCCACAGCTGGGATATATCCTATCAGCCACCGTGCCTGAAATACATTCCCATCCTGGATGGCTAGAGCAGTTCCTGTAACTGCCACTCTTTCCAGGGGACTCTGTGATAGCGGCATACCAGGACCATGGAAACCACAATGCCTGGTTTGGATGACTGAAGGAACCATGGTGAGATATGGCAACCATAGAAAACAGCACTGTTCCTTACTGTGGTTTCTAAAATCCAAGTGTGCCATGTTGAAATACCGTGACAGCATTCTGCAACACCACATGATCCTACAGAAGAACTCGCCATGGCTTGCTACGGTGTGAGAATCTGCCCCCTGTATCTCCATATATCCCCTACAACCCACCATGGGGTCCTTCGCCATAGACTTTTGTTGCATTGTGGGAACAAGTTTCATGCAACGGGAGAAGGTATGTTGATAAACCTCACTGCTATGCAGGCTGACCTCTTCCCAAGGGTCCATCTAGTCCAGCAGGTACAGCCTGATTGGCAGCCAAGTAGAAACCCACAGGGGGCCACGATGGAAGGAGCCCTGTCGCAAGATCACTGGGATTCTACAGCGGGCTATGAAGGGCCTTGGAGCAGGCCCTTCTCAACAGATCTTAACGGAGGGGAAAGGGAGATTAGCCTACTGGGAGGTCATCTTCCTCCACTGAAGAGAACTTATGCAAAAGATTTGTCATTCTAAATGTGCTCTAAACAAAGAGCATGCTATCCTCCAAGGAGCAGCACAAGGAAGACGGGCACTTTGCTATGTTCGTAATTGCTCCTCAGCGCAGCTCTCATCTGTCAGGTGTGTCTGTCTCCCTGGAGATCTGCAGCGCTCTGGATCTTCCAGGGCTGGGTTTCCCGTGAGCTCAGGGACACTTGCAAGCTGTTAAGAATAACAAATAGTGCGAGGCGGGGAGATATTAGAGAACAAGAGGCAACAGATTAACAGCTCTGCCAGTGCAGAGAAGTGGGAAAGGCGAGGTGAAGTCATCGAAAATTTCTCCTGATCTCTGTCTGGTCTGTCCTCTAATTGGGGAAAGAGAAAATGTAGACAGGGGTTTGCACTGAGGAGAAAAGTCTCAAAATTCTAGTCGTCCCCCCGTTGTGAGTGGGAGGCATTGTACTGACTTCCATTTCAAAGAAGCTTTTAGGGCGGCTGGCTGCATTCCAGGAGAGCACAAGAGCAAGGGCGAAAGAGCGGCATATTCCCACTTAAAGATCCTGGTGCTGGTCACTGCAGCTTGGGAGAGACATATCAATCTTTCAGATTTGGGGAGCCATGCCAAAGCTGGGAAAGCACCAAACAGTCAGAGGCTGGGGCCAGAGGGAGGGCGTGTAGCTAAGTGGACTGCAGCTCGGAGGTTCCACACCCATGCGCTGGCGACATCACACAAGAATCCTCCACCCAGGCTAGAATGAGGGGATGCAACGCTCGGCTCCGCTTTCCTAGCTTTGCCAATCTGCTGCACCCAGATTCTTCCCATGCCCCCCAAAGTGAGCACCTGACACCAGGCGAAGGGATGAATTAAGGACTGCTAGCCCAGCACTGGGTCTTATGACATATGCAGTGCACGTCAAAAGCATTTGCAAAGAGCAAGTCCTCCTCTACCAGGAAGGAGAAGAGGGACGCATCATGCCCTACTCTAAGCCCAGGACAACCCAAAAGGCAAGTTAACAAGACTGGGAAATGGCCAAGCACAAAAGGTGGCGTCCAGCATGGGTCAGGCTAAGGCAGGGGCAGGCGAAGCACAGATCAAAGCGTGGTGAAGCAGCCAGAGGCAACACCTGAAGAAGCCAAGCCAGAGACCAAGGGATCCATTGCAAAGCGGGTTCAGGAAAACAGAGTGTAGGACACTGGAGCTGAAAGAACACTGTTGCTCTTACACTGGCGAGATGAACTCTGAAGGTTGATGCACTTCCTCAGTCGCACCCAGGGCCCAGCTGCAGAGCTACAGGCTCTCTGGACCAAGTCCTTCTCAGGCCAGGATCTTGCTCCCATTGACACCTCCTTTGCAACAGGGCACTTCTTCCCAACAGACCTTCTTGGCCTGCGTCTTCAAGCGACAGCACTTGGTCCTGAGCATCGGGGCAGAACTCTCCTACTGTGGGGGTGGATTAGTGAGGAGCTCCCTTGAGGGTCCGGCTCCACACAGACCTCCTGGCAGGGGCCACCACGCAGCAGTTTCTGTTCCTGGGAGCTCCTGTCCATCCTCAAGGAGGATTCCTCCAGTGGGGGCAAGACACACTGGGTCTCTGAACACTACAGCACGGCCTCCACATGCCTCCAAGGGATCCCGAGCAGGCTATCGAATGCTGGAATAGCTGCAAAGCAGGTAGACCAGGATCTACTGGTAGAACATTGGATGATGTACAACAGGCAAAGATCCCCTCCTCTCCCAAATTAAGTTTCTTAGAATCCCTGGTCTGCCAGTTGTGCCGTGCCTTGCAGATGTTGCCACCCACCTTGACTCTTCCACCATTTGCTGCCTCACAACCTGGAATGGAAAGGTATTTTCTTCACGTTGACCTTTTCCCAGAGCTGCTTCAATGGTTCCTTGGTCTTCATAATACTGTCGGTTTAGATATGTCCTCAGCTAACTCTGGGGCCTTGCAGAATCGTCAACCTGTAATCGGGAGTGAAGTAGAACCAGACACGCACCTGGGTGGATTCCATGCAAGTGCCCACCTGACGTCTGAGGCACATCACAGCTAAGAGGGTGAATACTTATGCAATGCCCATGTGCCAGCTGGGGTTGTTTTGTTTTACTTAGCGTTCATACTACGATGTGGATTCCAGGACTGATTTCTTATTACGGCATTGATTATCTTGTGTGCATCAAGTGGTAACAAGGCCAATTAAATCCATTTCAGTTCCGAAGGCTGCCCACACTTGAATGCAACATTTTCTTTTCTCCTCTGGCATGGATGTCAATCATTTATTATTAGAGAAGAATGTAAAGGAATGGTGTCCAAGCCCACTTCCTTCCTGCTGTGGAGCCCCACCTTTGGGAAATCCAAGCCCGTCTACCCTCCGTCTGCAAGGGATGGGTGAGAAATGTCTAAGTTTCACATTTTTATATGAACCAATGAAATTCGATCTTCCTGAATTGGGAGCTGCAATTGAAATGCAGAAATTGTATAATATTTGAACTGTCCTGACGTTTGTCTCCTTGTGCAACTTTGTAAATTTTACAAATGCACCAATGTTACGCATAAAGGGGGGAAGTGCACCAAAATGCATTTGGTGTATCAGGGAAAAAGCAAGCACTAACCCACATATTATTAGAGGGGTTTGCTTGTCAAAAGTGCATCTATTATTTAAGAAATGCACACAAAATTTAATGTATCTATGTGTACATCCAAATGCATTTATTCAGAAAAGTGCATAGAAAAATATGATCTTCAGATAAATACACATTAAAATATAAACTAATTTTCAAGCAGGCTTTTAAAATTGCAGAAAGGGGAAGAAATGAACTTTCTGTAGGAACTGTAAGAAACCAGACAGAATCGAATTTGATAGTACCGTATTTTTCGCTCTACAAGACGTGCCTGACCATAAGACGCACCTAGTTTTTAGAGGAGGAAAACAAGAAAAAAAAATACTCTGAATCAAATGGGCACATAATCACAGGCACATTTCCCATCATTTCCCCATGGGCTGCACCTCTGATAGACTTACTGCACACACATATTCGCTCTATAAGACGCACAGACATTTCCCCTTCCTTTTGAGGGGGGAAAAAGTGAGTCTTATAGAGCAAAAAATACGGTATCGTCCATTCCCTGTGACCTGCACAGTCTTTTGGCACCTTTGCTGTGTCCCGCAGGGTTTACTCCCAGCTTAGGTGCTGAGGAGTGCCGCCTTAATTAACCCTTTAGCTGCAAGCGTATAGCCTCTTCTTCAGAATGGAAACTACTTCAGAGTAGATCTGTACAGGCTTGCACTGTTCATTTATAGACGCTTTTAATCATGCTATCATTCTATCAGGTGGATCAAAACTCCAACGCACAGTCTTCTGGGATGTGACCAAACAGCCTCATTTTGAGCAAAGTCACATGAAGGTCCGAGATGGAAAACACCAGTATCTTCTTCCAACTATCCAAGGCAGCTGCGTCGCAGATCCTGCCAGCCACCCTCCCTGCTTTAAGCCCAAGCCCCAATAACGCTAAGCCTGCAATTCTGACTTTCTACCCATTCTCTTTCCTTTCCCACAAGATCTTCCTAGGTGCGGATTCCCAACAAGACCTTGAAGAACAAGCTGCGCCACCCCAACATTCCTCGAGCATCAAAATTCTCTAGAGATGGCCACCGGTCCCTCCCCAGCCCCCCTCTCATCTACCCCTTTCAGATTCAAGTAAAGCCCCGATTATTATTACTTTTTTAAGAGTCGGCCTTCTCGGAGTGATTTTAGCCCCAGCAGATAAGAATCTCCATCAGACTCGACTGCATGGCAGCTTGCAATGAGCCCCGAGCAAACGGGCCAGGTGATCTCACTGACTCCTGGCAAGAGTAATTGAGGAAGGGGGCAGGGAAGACTGTGGCAGGGGAGGGGCGCTGCTCTGACGTAATCCTGAATGCCGAATTACACACCAGTCCTGGATGCCACCTGTCACTCTGGAAAACACACAAAGAACGACGCATAGGCCCAAACTTCCTCTAGTAATGCAGGACCCTGATGAGCCTCTGACTAGGGAGGCTTCAAAGCAAATCAAATTCTCAGTTGCTGGAAGGAAAAAAAACACATTTATTTTATCTGAATAAATACATATTTGGGGAAAATCAACATTCTTTTTCTTCTTCTTCTTCTCCCAGGCACCTGAGATTTTTGTTCGCTTTCATTCTGCAACGTATTAGTATCTTCCCCTCATGTTGATTTCTTAAAGCAAATTAAATTGGAGGTGCAGAACCACAAGCCACGCCTTCCTCCCTAAGCCCCGCCCCCTTTCCCTAACCACCAATACGTTACTGGTTTCCAGACTTTCTTCCCCATTCTTCAAGGCTGGAAAATGTCTCCTGGCAGGGTGGGTGGGGTTCAGGCAGTAAGATCTTTAAGATATTCTGATATGGGGGCTATTTGCCTACCATTGAAATGTGTCCCCAAGACCTTCTCCAAAAGGGAACCATAGGCAGAAATAGCATCTGCATGCCTGAAAACACACGGCACACAAGCATCCCAGATCCAGTGAGAACACCCTTTTGCGGTTTTGTTCTTTCGAGCAGTACACAGGTATTATTGATAAATTTAATTATTTAATATCAATACATTAATAAATACATTCATTAGTATAAACATATTGGTGGGTGTTCTTCCCAAACGAGGTGAGGAAGGTGGCATCCAGGGAGGGAGGGCTTTTTCAGCAGGGGATGCCCTTCTGTGGAACAGGCTGCCCAAAGAGGCTCAGCCCTGCTGGATCAGGCCCAGGGCCCAGGGCCCAACAAGCGGGATGTGAACACAAATGCCCCCTTCCTCCCAGGTTCCTCAGCGACTGGTGTGCATTCACACACTGCCTCTGAGTTTGGCGGTGGCACGAAGCCACCTGGACCGGGACCCAGGGATGGCCTTCTCCACCACGAATTTGTCTAACCCCCTTTTAACTGGTGGCCAGATCAGTGGCGTTCTGTGGAAGTGAATTCCATAGTTTAACTAGGTGCCATCTTTTCTCTCCTCTTTCCTGGATCTCCCTCCAATCAAGTCTCATGGGATAATTGCAGTGTGATGAGAAAGAAGCTTCCTTCCTTGCCCACTTTCTCCACACCACACTCTTTCTCGTGCTGGCCGAAGAGGTGTTTATTCAACAGGCATCTTAAGAACTGTTTTAGTGCTTTTTAATACTCTAGTCTGCGTCTGCTTTTAATTTGGTTTAATGATGTTGTAATGGTTTTATTGAAATTGTAAACGGTTTTGCAGGCTTTGGCTCAACCATCAATTCAAGGGGAGAACTGCAGCCAAGAAATTAGAAAACCGAGACTCGGAAGGTAAGCCATGGAAGAACCAGAAATGATCATCAAGAGTAAGGATGTCTCACACTATTGAGCTTTCAATCACTCTGTATGCTGTGAAAACTAGGCAGTGAAGAATGCTGCCAGGAAGAAAATTGAGGTGTACAAAAGATGATGCTGGAGGAGAACTTCGTAAACGCCCTGGACCGACAATCAAGTGGGCTTTAGAACAAATCAAGACCCTAGAAGCACAAATGGCAAAACTGGGGCTGTCGTACTTTGGGCAGGTCATGGGAAGACAAGGCTCCCTGGAGAAGACAGTCATGCTTGAGAAAGTCAGAGACAAAAGAAGAGGAAGACCAACTATGAGATGGATCAACCCATAAAGGAAGCCTCCTCGTTGAGTTTCCAAGAGCTGAGCAGGGCTGTCAAGGTCAGGACATTTTGGCCAGCCTTCATTCACAGGGTCTCCATAACTTGGGAGATGACTTGATGGCACACAACAACAGTTTTATTCTTTGCTGGTGGTTTTAACTTGGGTTTATCCTGTGCTTCCATTATATTTCTAAACTGCCCAATGGCTGAAGTTCTCTGGGTGTTCACAACCATTACAATCATAAAAGACAAGAGGATAAAATAATAAGGTAGTATAACAATAGCAGAAAAATAATAACCAAAGAGCTGTAATGCAAAGACTGAAAATGAACACCAGATTTAAAACAAAAAGAGAAAAACTAAAATGCCTGGGAAGACAGAAAGGTCACCTTCACCTGGCACCAAAAATAATTTTTTAAAATGGTGTATGTGCCAGGTGAACCTCTCCAGTGTTGCTTTCACAACCATGGTGCCACAGCAAAGAAACTCCTTTTTTTAGTAGCTATTTGTTTTAATATATGTACTATATGCTTTTAATGTACTGTATGCCACCCAGAGAACTTTAACAGTGAGTATAGGAATAAAAATACATACATAAAATAATAATCAATAAACATTATGGAGAAAGTGATGCGTTTGAAACTAAGGGAGTGTCACTACAGCCTTAGTCACCGACCCCTGGAAAGCCTGCTATGCCTGACCACAACTGCCTTCGTATGTCTCTGATCATTCCTTTGCAACCAGAGGGCTAGAAACTTGCTTTTAAATCAAGGACTTAAGTTTCCACAGCACTTCAAGTTTTATGTCAGATACCAAACTCAGTGCTGGAGGAGAAAACCCACAAAGCTTTCATGAAAATTTCCATTTTATTTTAGTAGATATTTCCTTTTATTCAATGATTCCCCTTCACAAGGGTAATTTGACATGCTCTAGATTACATTAAACAAAACACAACATTTAAAGTATTCAATTGTCTGGGAGCTCAACCTCATATAACCAAATGCAAACTACACACTTAACCAGTCATGCACTACTTGGTCTAAGATTACCATAAACGGTCAACTCCTTGCCTTCTGCTTCTCCATACAGCTTTGAGTCAAATAAATACACTTTAGAGATGTCATTTTTCCATGATATTGGGGGTTGCATTTACAGTCTTTCCTTTACAAGCAACTATGAGGCATTTTATCTGTTTCCCTTCAGCGCCCCAAAACATCTTTGCTCTGTATTATAATTAGTCTTATGGACCATGAATGCGGAATATAAGTGTAATAAATAAATAAAAAGAACCACTGGAAGGTTCTGCTAGGGGATTCTCCTCAGTTAGCTTAAAATGCTCATTTGTTCTTTTCTGATAGTCAATTAATGGGGGATCTTTTTAACCCTGCCCATTCAGAAAAGGCACTGCCAGCTCATTCTCAAGTAACCACGTCAATTTTATTTAAGGAAAATAGCAGTTCCTCACAAAAAGCACCCCGACTTTCTGACTCATGTATGAACACCAGAGACTGGAAACCTGGTACTCTCCAGATGCTCTTGGACTAAAACTCTAAGTTTCCACTGGTCTCACTGGTGGCAGCTGATAACAGCTGTACTCTAAAACACCTGGAAAGGGTCAGGCTGCGAACCTCCGTGTGATAACTACAACTTCATCTAATCAAATGGGGGGGGGGAGATACCCCAATACGTCTCAAGATCAAGAAACAGCAAAATTGCTTTTACTAAGAGGAGTCTCAGTTCTTCACTGGCCAGTCCCAACAAAGCTCTATCCCTATGCAAGAGGAGGGTACCACAGCCATGTGCAGAGGGCACAGAATGTTGGGGGCAGGGGAATGGAATACGGAGCTGGGAACCTGAAAGGCAACATTCCATACTGCAGCAATTTGTGTGGTGTGGTGGTTAAGCCAGTGTGGTGTGGTGTGGTGGTTAAGGGCATGGGACTGGGCCTCAGAGGATCCGGGTTCGAGTCCCCACTCAGCCATGGAGCCACCTGGGTGACTTTGGGCCAGTCACGGACTCTCAGCCCGACCTACCTCACGGGGTTGTGTTGTGGGGATAAGATGGAGGAGGAGATGTAAGCTGCCTTGAGCCCTTTGTGGAGGAAAAGACAGGATATAAATCGAAAAATAAATAAATTTGTTGCAAGTCCCACTTGCAGAATGAGCCAAATAGCATTCCACACAGCAGTTGCTCATTCCCAGGCACGGAGGGGATGCAGCAAAGAGAATCAACCCAGAAGCCACAAACTGCAATTCCACAGGGGAAACCATTCACTCGCCTAAGCCACCTCCGTCACGTTTATGTGAGTGTGGAATATAGCCTGAAGTGGGTGAGCCTGCCTTGGAAACTAAGCAGAGTCAGGCCTGGTTAGAATCTGGATGGGTGACTTGAGTGTGAGAGTCTATGATTATTGTTGAAAACTGCCCAGAGCGCCTCGGCTACACGCAGTATAGAAACATTATAAATATAGTATTATATATGAATGCAATATATATTTCTATGCCACCTGTAGACAAAGCTCTCTGGACAAATGAGAAACAAGAGAATCATACACTCAAGTCAGTCAAATATAAATTCATTCAATATTTTCCTGTTTTAATGTTATACATTGTATTATCTTGACTCTTTTTGTTCATTCATTCCTTTGGCAATATTGTTGCTGTTTGGTTTGGGGATTGCCAGCTGCCACCCTGTCACCCCAAACAAGGGCATTTGCCAGTCGAGCGGCACAGTATAATAAATAAATGCATTTTAAGAACAAAGTGCCCGAGTGACCAAGTCTCAAGCATTTCCCTCTCTACAAAAGCAAAGAAGATCATCAGTGATCGAACTGCACCCCAACCCATCTAAGTCCGCTGTCGCCATATTTGGGGTACAGAAAATAGTTAAGGCTTTACTTCCACAACTTAATTATTTACCTATTAAGGATAGCCAGGTCTACTTTACTCCTGTCGGGTAAGAGTGTCCCACATTACACCACCCTGGGGAGCCTGAATGAAGCCTATGAAATCACTTTTCAGAGACAAAAATCCTTCTGGGATTTTTCAGAGACCCCTGCTTCTGGGTTCCTTTCACTGGGAATTACATGCCAGAAGGCAAACCCAAGATCTTCTTTGCATGCCCTCTGCCAGTGCTTGCTCGCTCTCTCTCTCCCCCCCGTAATTGTTACAACAACCCTGTAGTGTAGGGTAGCTGCTCAAATTCTTGCACGGCAAGTGATGGGCTGAGACTGAGAGAACAGTCTCCTCTTCTCCTACCCCCTACTCAAGTGACACCCTCCTGCAAGGGGGAACTTTTACTGGAGTGACAGAGGGTTTCCCTTGCATGACCTGGCACATTCTACAGCACTGTCGGAGTGCAGAAATCACAGTACAGTTGCTCCAATACACAACAACAGGTGTCGGCCCTGAATGCAATGCAGAAATGGTCAAATTCCAACAGTGGCCAGGATGCAAGACGCAAACAGATTCAGCCTCAAGTCACAGATTAATGACGCCCACAAAACAAAACATGCATACACACAGACACAGCAGTGCTGCAAGGATATGGGCCAGTTACCCAGAAATAAATATTTCTCACACATTTGCAGTGAACATGCAAGGAAAACGCCATGCAGTCGCCCACTAAATGGGGCATCTTTTGCCCCCTTCTTACCAAACCAGCCGAGAACCCTTGGTTGTTTTCCTATGCTCATTTTGCCCAGTGGCCTCACTTACCTCGAGTACATTCTTCATACATCAACAAAAAGCTATTAACTGCTCGATGGCTTCAGTACGGAACAATTTGCTATGATCAGCTGCAATGGGTTGCTTGACAGACAACAAGCGAACCGATTAACCTTTGAGCTAAATAACTGCACTCCAAAACATTGCAGGGACGTCTTCTCATTGCAAAATGCTTTTGGATGACCAGCAGCTCTCTCTTAAACCACGAGCAGAGGCTATGCGAAGCGGCAGTTACACTGGTGTCCTGGCATTAAGACAACTGGGAACAGGGCCATGTGTAAACAGACATGGCAGCTTTTCAGAAAGCCACACAGGCCTCTTGAAGCTCTGTCCGAGCAACCGGAGATTTTGCCTGTGTCTGGTGGACAAAACTCTCCCTCAGAGGGAGAATCCCAGACTCTAGAGATGAGTAAGGCCCTCCTGGGGTTCCAATCCAGCATTCCAGGGATCACCAGATCAATGCATCCTCTTTTCCCGAACTGTTTGGTATTTCCTGGCATTTGTGCAGGCTTTTCCCCACTCAGTGGGTGGAATCCTCTGAAGGTTCAGACAGAAAGAAGTCCTCAAACACCCTGCATGGTTGGTGCAGAACACTGGAATCTGCAGGACACGTTTCTGTCTAAACCTGCATTGGATTGTGCCTTGTAAGGCCGGAATGCTTCTTATTTATTATTAGACTTATGCACTGCCTTTTTCCTTTTAAAAGAACTCACCGCAGCTTACATTATTGTCCTCCTCCTGCTCTCCACCTTATCCCCACAACAACCCTGTAGCTTGGGCTGAGCATGTGTGACGGCCCAAAGTCGCCCAGTTGGCTCCATGACTTTTTTCAAAGGCTTAGCTACTGGCAGTCGGACCTCTAAGCTAAAGCATGCTGGCTTTTTTGCAATTGGCCCTGCCCACCTCTGGAACGTGACCCCCGGACATTCTCTGAAGCTCAGGCTGAAAGCGGATCAGTATCCCTGATGGACATTACCTGCAGTCCCAGGTGAGCCATCTTCAGACAGACTGAACCACTTCTGACCTGGTTGCAAAGGGCTATTCTAGCTATTCCCAAATTAGCACCTTTCCAACATGTCAAGTTCTAGTACAGCATCTACTACTACCCTCCCTCCATAAATGGGTAGCGGGAGCTATGGTCTAAGGGTGGGGGCAGGGGCAGCATCTTTCATCCATCACCTTTTTGGCTCCAACAATTGGTATGGACCGGAGAATATAGTTCAAGTCTGGGAATGTGGGGACTGAGCTTCAACTTCAGGGACAAAAGCTAAAGCCTGAGTCTTCAATCCACTGCCTCCACCCAGGAGAAATCAAGCCCAGATAAAGGCTTCAGGGGTGTGAGGGTTATAATGTCAAATGAAGACTCAGGAAGCACAAGGTTCAAATCCTTCCTTGGGCCAAGCACACATTCTCCAACTAAACTACCTCTCTCGGCCAGTGACAAGAACGTGAAGACTGCCTTAACTTAACTTGGAGGATGGGCCAAATTTTCAAAGAAGAATCAAATACAGCACTTGAGTCTGGCAAGAGACATACATCTAAATCTCTACAAGAGCAGTGATGAAGAACACCCCCCACATTGCTTTGGATCAAATAGGAAAGTGACCTCCAGATCCTCTGCTCAGTTCCTGTGCCTTCCTTTGTTCCTTTATTTTCCCTTCCTTAGTTTCCTTTTTCCACTCTCTCCTTGGCACAGAACAGAGTTTTGTTCTCCTGTCTCTTCATGCTCTGCAAACAACAGAGCGCTTCCTAGAATTGATCTTCCATCGGTGATCCCCAAACGAAAGGCAACGAAAAACAAACGCCAAGCAGCAGAGATACACGCACCTTTTGTTTCATCTCCAGAAAAGGGTGCTACTACGCCAGCGCCCCTGAGAAGTCTTCCCAGTGGAAAGCGCCATTAGATGAACCTTCACAGCCACGGACCTGCCTGTGGGGGAAAACGGGGAGGTCAAGATCATCCACAAGGAAACAAGATAGTGCACTGCCTGCAAGATCAATGCCTTGTGCTACTGGACATTCTTTTGCTGCCCGCCCAGCTTCTTGTCCCTTCTTATTTTTATTCTATCTCTGAAGATTTTTTATATTAACTGGGGTGCTGGAATGCTGCAAAGGGAAGCCTCATCCTACAACATCGTCTTTATTCCCAATGTGGTGTAGAGAAATCCAAGGGCAGGTTTGCACTCATCCGACCTGACAACAAGTCACAGTGCTTTAGGTGTTGCACAAGCAGGCCCACAGTGTGCCTGAAAACTATCTGGTCTTAGTGTGGGTTGTTTTCCTCCTTAGTCTTCCAGATGATATGCCAGTGGAGTTAGCTGCTGAAGCCACCCAATCTCTTCTCCCCACCGTGAGCAGGAGAACTTTTGGTCTCACATAGCCTTTGTCTGTCTTCCTCGCCCTTTTGAGCAAGGAACATCAACCCCTCCAAAGTGCCCAAGCAACACACTGGAGGGATTTCTGGTTCACCACCGGCCCAAAAAACAAACAAACAAACAAACAAACAAACAGTAATCTAAATTTCCTTTCCTTGTTGGACTTGCACAGTTGCATAGGTGTGCAATTTTGGGGGGTCTGGAATGGAAAGCCCCATCCGGGCAAAGTCCAGGGCAACAGAGAACCGCTGTCAAAATAACTCCCATACAGCGTTGATGCGACAGCTAGTGAAATTCAAGCTGTCAAATCCACTTGGGCACCTCCAAAACGAAAACGAAAACAAAAATGGAAACGAAAACGGAAAGGAAAGGAACGGAAAGGAACGGAACAGAACGGAATGGAACAGAACGGAACAGAAACTTGCAGGAGGAGGTCTGGGTTAGAATGACACAACAAGCCACTATGGATATTTATCCATGACGAGTTATTTTGTTGTACAAACCGAGCAAAAGTGCACACATGCGCATAATAAGATAAACGTCGTACTGGCACAGTCCCCAATACTTACTCATGTACATTTTTAAAAAAATTATCTACCTGCTTTCTTTCTACTAATGCACAGCGATTGTTTAATGCCCTTTGAACAACTCAAAAACGTATTTTCCACCATCAGAACTCTAAACACCTCCTATACTCCAAGGACTGGAGAACTACTGGTGCTGACATCACTTCAATGGATGACGTACAGCTGCCGCTCTCAAATGGATGCAAACGTGGATATTTGGCCTGCCTTTGCTGAAGCTTGCATGCCACTGATAATTGCAAATCTATGCGATTACCTACATTGTTCTTCTCCTGATTTCTCTTTTATGGTTTTGCTTTGCTGCAACTTATAATACAAACTTTTAAAGAAGTGTACACATTATGCGCAAGCTAGTCTCAAATCTCAGTCTGCGTTGCTTGATCGTGCTGACCTGTTCCACTGGCCACTGCAAGCAATGATTCCTATTCTGAGTAATGGAAGAGCTTTGTAGCCTTTCAGTTCAGTGCTTCTTCTACCCGACTCTCCTGGTCTTTAGCTGGGTGGGATCATGCCCACCGCAGTACTGAAACGCACACATGTAAAGTCCTTGTACTTCACCCCTGGACTGCTAACTTGCCTTGTTTTGATCTCCAAAGCAGCCAGTTCACTACTCTTGGGGAGGTAGTGTTATGTAGTGGTTAGAATACTGGACCAGGACTTGGGAGGCTGAGGTCCTAGACCCTGCTCAACCATGAAACTCACTGAGTGCTTTGGACCAGTTGATCACGCTCAGTCTAACCTACCTCACAGGGTTGTTGTTGTGAGGATACAACGGAGAAGAAGATTACTGAAGCCACCTTGCGCTCTTTGCAAGAGGGAAAAAGTTGGGACATAAATATAATAAATACTTCAGTGAAATGTGCTCACAGCAGTCCCTCTTGGTCTGCAAAGGGTTCAGGCTTCTGAGTTGCAATTGCTACCCCACAGCACAAGGTCAGCCAGCAGCCCTATTTGAATGATCGGGCAGGGGAAGCAAGCCCCAAACTGTGTTGCAGGCTTCCACCCCACGGAGACCGTCTACTGGGTCTGAGAAGGATGCACAGGGTAATTCTCCCACCCCTCTGAATGGGGTATGACAGACTCATTTGATGACTCAATGCGAAGCCCCAGCAGAAGCTCCAGACCACACGGGAAGGGGTTTTGTCATCTTTAAACATGATTCACTCATATAGTGAACTCTGCAGGAGCGCTGAGGCGCCCAGAGGTCGGGAATTCTTCTGAATGTGCAAAACCACCGAGACCCCAGAAGTCAGAAAACTCTGGTGCAGAACTTCTGGTGAGGTGGTGGAACATCTCGAAGGTTGGGAAACTCTTGCTCTGACAGACTCTTGAAGGAGACTGCCTCTGGCACAGATGTGGAACTGGCCCGCCACAACCATGCCCTGAAATGCCCTGCCATAGAAGGCATGCTGACAGCCAGTGTGGTGTAGCCAGTTGGGGGACCTTCCAGAGGCTTTGAGGTTCAGCAGCAGCAGGAGAGGGCCAAGAAGTGTGGGCCATCCCGGGACTCTGAGATGAGAGAAGCTGAGATGCTTCTCTCAAGGCCAGACTCCCCAGGTGGGCAGGCAGCTTCTAGGAACAACCAAGATGTACAGCTATTGGGAGGGGACTTGAAACAGGGGAGCTTCTCAGACTCAGATGAGGCAGCCCTGACTCTTGGTCCCATGATGTGTCGCCAGCAGAGGAGGGTGGCCCAATTAGAGGACTGGTGCACAGAAAGGAGGCGTGCTCACTTTCAGAGAGATGGAACCCAGGCATGCTCATAAGGACAGTTCCTGGAGGTGAATATTAGACTGGGTTCAACAAACCACTCTATGCATGCTCAGAGAGCCATCCTGGCTGTTTTGTGCTTTTGGGTCAATAAAGGACGCCTTGCAAGGAAAAAGGTCTGTGGCTTTCAATGCATGAAGGAGGAGCCTCAGACCTCAACAGCTGTGCAGGTGGCATAGCCTAAAACAACTGGAGCGTACCAAGTTAAGGAAGGTTGGGCTAGAGGATTTGACTTAAGCTGCTGAAACCCCAGTTTAAATGCATGGGTGGTCACAAAGTTCACCACACAATCCCGGGTCAGACATCATCTCTCTGCCTTGCCAGCCTCACAAGTTTTAAATTTATTGGTTTATTATTGATTTGTTTTTTTCCCTGCCTTCCTCCCAAGAAAAATGACATTCCAGGCAACTTATGAGCATAAAGAAACACAGCGCAATATTCTTTGAATGAAGGACAGGAAATGAATGGAATCGGAAATCAGGTGCTTGCAGCTCGCATGCAGGAGGAGCAACAGGAAGCCTGACACATGCCTGGGGAATAAAGGGGGGCTCGTGTTCCCTGTGACTGAAGGGCAGCACCAACATCTCTCGCACACATGTGCCCCTTACACAAAGAAGAGCACCCAAAGTGAGCAAGGGTTGAAGCAAGCCCCCTGTAAGGATGAGTTATAATGTTTGAGGCTTTGTAGATTAGGAAGGGGGTGAGGCAGGAGTGGGGGGTGGGGGGGATCCTGATAGAGGTATACAGAATTATGCATAGTGGGAAGAAAGTGTGCAGGGAGAGCTTTCCCCTTGCTCACTCATAATATTAGAACCCAGCAGGATCACCCTATGAAGGCAATTGGTGGGAGATTCAGGACAGATCAAAGGAAGGACTGCTTCACACAGCACATTTTTAAACTATGGAACTCCCTTCCACAAGATACAGTGAAGGCCACAAATCTGAATGGCTTTGAAATGAGACTGCACGAATATATGGAAGATCAAGTTAAAAGTAGCTACTAGTCCTGCTGACTATATATTCTCTCTGGTAACCAAGGCAATGTGCTTTTGAGACCAGCTCCTGTGGAACACGTGCAGGAGGAGGTCTCGCTTTTATTTGTTTATTTTATATCTTTCTCCCATTGTGGAACTCAAGGTGGCTCCATGTAATTCCTAGGTGTGGTCTCCCCTCCAAGCTCAGGCCAGCCCTTCACCTGCTTAGCTTCAACATGGTGGACAGCTGGTGTACCTTCAGACCACACTCTGGCTGGCTGCTGTGGGAACAGAACACTGGACGAACTAAGTTTTTGCTCTGATCCAGCAAGGCTCTTCTTATGCCGCAGCTTCTTATTCGAGCTAAACGCATTCACTGTCATCACCTTAGCTCAGCCCATTTTTATGAGGAGACTAAACAGTTCATGTGTGCACGTTGGAAAAAACAGGCTCACCAGGGTTTGAGCCCATATTTTTCATAGCACTGCCTACCTGTCTTCCTCCCTCCCTCCATCCTTTCCCCCGTCTATCCATCTGTCCATCTGTCCTTCCATCCTCCCTTCCTTAAGGATGACGAATGCAAACTTCTATAGCCAGGTGACATTGCAGGGACCGGATACAAGTTGAGTTTCATCTCCAGTCACTGGGTCAGGACTTCAGTGCCAGACATTTCTCACATTTTTGCTTTCTGCTCCCCACCATGAAATGCAGAATAATCTATGCACACTGTAAGCGTCTAATAATGAATTTCCATAAGTGATATAAGCTGAAACACACACAGCATTTTCTGGCTTCAGAAAAACTGCCAATGCGGGATGCCCTGAGACATCCAAAGAATTCCTGAGCCAGAGAGTGTCTGACATGTGGCACAATGAGCACTCCTTCCGCACCCCTTCGTGGGGAAAGAACGGTGCCCAGCTGCTCGCTGGGTGTTATTTCTCCTGCAGGGCGGTCATCCCTGCCTTTGGCTCTGGATGGGAAATTATATCACCTGCATCGATTCTGAGAGCCTGGATCCTCACACTGCACTCCTGGAACTGGGATGAGTGACTCAGAGGGTGAAGCGAGGAGGTCATGATACATGAAGGGTGGAAAGGATCTCCCTCCAGCTTTTATGCACAACAGAGCCAGCCAGGAAATGCCTTAAATAAAGCCTGCATGCTTCATTTCCCTAACTCTGGATGGTTCACTCACCATCCATGCTGCCTCTATCCTTCCCAAAGAAAATGGGAGGAGGAAATTGGAATAATAAAAAAGCGAAAGGATAAAGGGAATGAGTCACTTATCATGAGACCACCGCACTGAAGGATATTATGCACAGTTCTGGCCATCGCACCCAAAAAACAACACCGCACGGTTGTACAGAAGAGCAACTGAAAGCATCAAGGGTTGGAGCAACTCCCCATGAAGACGGGTAACAAGAGCTGAGATTCGCCAGCTTAGAAAAGCAGGTGAGTAAGGGGTGACATGATGAAGATGCACAGAATTACGCAAGGTGAGCAGAAACCGCAGACACACGAGACGCAGCGATGCCACTATGGACACCCATTTGGGTGGCGTTAAATGGGACCGGGGGCATTGATGGGGGAGAAGGCTACCCATGCGGCTTCTCTTGATGGCTGCATGGTCCCTCCAGTGGCGGAGGCCGTGTGCCCATGTGCAGCAGGTGCTGGGGAACCTGGGCAGGAGAGTGCTGTGACAATACTGATCCCGTGGTCCCCGCGTAACGAGGATGCTGGACTAGATGGGCCTCTGATCTGATCTGATCCGATCCAGGAGGGCTTTTCTCATGTCCTTTGAGATGCACGAAGTTATGCATGGTGCCAAGAGAGATGGCCCAAGCTGACAGAGGTCATCAGCTTCCGGCACTTGAAGGTCAGCCAAGGAGGCCTTCCTCACTTCCCCGCTTTGGGGGAAGTAAGGTGGCAAGTAGATGAAGGGGGGGGGGGCTCTTCTGCAGTGGAAAGAAGGCCTGCCGTCCATGGGCTGCCAACTTCCATCACTGCAGGCTTTCAGGAAGCCCCCGGAGACTCATCTCCTTCCTCTGCCCTTTCATTAGGCTTGTCTCGGACCAGTCGGGGTTTGTTAACGACATGGAAGAAGGGGTGAACAGTCTGCTGATCAAATTCGCAGACGACACTAAAACTGGAGCAGTGGCCACAACTGAGAAGCAGGTACTCCAGATCCAAAAGGATCTGGACAGACTATGGAAGTGGGCAGGAGACAACAGGATGGCGTTCAATGTGGAGAAGTGCAAGGTCTTGCACTTGGGGCATAAGAATAGCTGTCATAAATACAGGTTAGGGGACAAGTGGCTGGAGAGCAGCACTTGTGAAAGGGACCTCGGGGTACTGGTTGACCGCAGGCTAAACATGAGTCAGCAGTGTGATGCGGTGGTCAAGAGGGCGAACGCCACCCTTGGTTGCATAGCCAGAAGTGTGGCTTCTAGATCAAGAGAGGTATTACTACCACTCTACATGACTCTGGTGCGCCCGCAACTGGAGTATTGTGCTCAGTTTTGGGCCCCTCATTACAGAAAGGATATAGCCAGGTTGGAGTCAGTGCAGCGTAGGGCCACAAGGATGGTGGCTGGTTTGCAGGGGATGGGGTATGAGGCGAGACTGAGGGAACTGGGTCTCTTCAGCCTGGAGAAGAGGAGACTCAGAGGGGATATGTTGGCAACATACAGGTATGTGAGGGGGTGTCACATGGAGATGGGGAGAGGCCTGTTCTCCCCTGCAGAGGAAGGCAGGACGCGCTCCAATGGAGCAAAGCTCAGGGAGCCAAGGTTCAATTTGGATGCCAGGAAGCACTTCCTGACAGTTAGGACCCCGAGGGCGTGGAATGGGCTTCCACGGGAGGTCGTTGAGGCCCCATCGGTGCGGGTGTTCAAAGACAGGCTGGACGTGCACGTGGTGGGCATGTCATGAGCGGAGCCGGCTGGTGCCGGAGGTCAGACTAGATGGCCCAGGAGGCCCCTTCTGACTCGCTCTGTTTCTATGTTTCTATGTTTCTATGTTAACTACAACTGCACTCCAGAGTTCAGTCGTGGCCAAGCTAAGTATAGTGCCATCTAAGAAGCTTTTCCTGCTGGTGCTTTGGGTTTTATTATTTTTTGCTGTGTCCGCAAATTGCTTCGGACACAGCAAAACACATCAGAGGAAATGCCTCCCATGCCAGTTTACTGGAGGGTTTATGAGGGTGAGACATTGGGCCAGAGTCACTTTTCTCCCTCGCTTGGAGGACGGCTATCCAAAGGAGGCATCTATGAAGCTGACGGGGGGAGAATCGGAGCAGATAAAAGGGGGAGCCCCCCTTTTATCTCTGAGGAGAGACTGGGAGATGTGCTGGGGATTTCCTCGCACTGTCCACCACGTCTGCACACACACACACTGCCCACACCCCTATCAGGATGCAAGTTTTGCAGGACTGGGGGCCCCAGCTTGGCCAGAATTTGCAGGAGTTCGAGCCCTGGGGGAGTCCCTTTTGTCCGAGAATTTTTAAAAATAAGTAGAGAGGGACAGGTCGGGCCGTCTGGGCGGTATTTGGGCCCCATCCTCTTGACCTGCTGGCTTGGTCTGGGCAGGGATCATTCTGTCTCTGAACGTGGTTGTTATCCTGTGGCTTAGGCTGGAAGACTTCACAGGGGACACCGCAGAAAATTCACTGCTGGGGAGATTTCCTGGAAGAACCATCGTATAGGTATCGCATCACGGCCAAAAGAAACTGCTTTCCCTACCTGATCCCTGCATTCATGGTAGGATGCATTATCTGCCTGATATCAAAATCTATTTTAAATTCACATTTTTAAAGAGGGGTGGAGAGAATGAGAAGGAAATTTAAACCGCAAAGGGCTAGACAAACTGATATTTCGACTCATGTTAAGGTGGCACTGCACGATTTTATTTTTTTTTATTTATTTAAATATTTAAATAAATAAGACAATCCGAAGTCTTTGAACATAAACATCTTATAAAATTGTAGAATCATAGAATTGTGCCATTGGATGCGGCCAGAGAGCCGTTGGGTCTTCCCATCACTCCGCCAAACATCACACATTCCCATTTTGCAAATTTAACACCCTGTTGTGTTTATCAAGATGTTTTCTTCCCTCTCCATCACAGAACAGACGTAACCCTGCTGAGGTCAGAGGCTGCCTGCTTTCGGACATTATGACGTCAGGATTGAGAAGCCTGGGTAGCCGAAGTGCCAAAAATAGACCCGCATACAGAATCATGGAGAAGTATAAATAGGAAAATAGATCAGGGCAGTGTGCTGGGATCGAAGGCTTGAGTGAATAATGTATTTGTTTTTCCTTGCCGCTGAACTTTCCTCAGAGCCATCTCTGTGCTAATAAGTTACCAATTGCTCCCGTGCCGGGTTCTGAGAACTAGAACGCAGCAGGACTACGCTGAACTCGGCCAACGGGAGAACGGTGTTGCCCACGCAATCGCCGCTGCTAACACAACCACACTCAATGCACCACTCATGTTTCTGTCACATGCCCAAGGGAGGCTGACCCCCCTGCCTTGGGGCAAGGGGCTCGTGGAGGGAGAGGAACAACCCGGACCTTGGCAGGCCCGGCCCTTTCCCAGGCTGGGGAAGCATCTCGCTGAGGTGGGTGGAGAGGTGAACTCAGGTCGGTCCCAGAAAGGCCGTTTCTGCAGGCAGGCATGGTGTGGAAATCCAGGCAGCCGAGCAGGTGGGACGGAGGACTGCAGGGGACATTCAGTGCGGGAGGGGTTTGAAAGGGGCCTGGTGAGAAATTAATCAGGCGCTGAGGCTTTTTCAGCCCAAGGGCTCAGTTCCTTTTCAGAGTCACTGATGAGGTCCATAAGGAGTGGAGGGAGCCTCTGAAAGCAAGGGGTGGCAAAGTAATACCCCCCTCCCAAGACAATTTAGGATTTTAGGATTTTTAAAATGTTCGGGGGAGGGCTCACAGAGCTGCTGAGTATTTGGTGGCCAGTCAAGAGACTGATTGATTTAAAGCTTTTAGATGCCTCGGCATCTCCGGACAGCTTACAACATGTACAATTAAAAACAAGAAAACAACAAATTCCATAAAATGTTATATAAAAACAAAAACAGAAAACAGAAAAGTGACTGTTAACAATAAAATATTAATTTTTTAAATAGCAATTAAATAGAAGGGTTTTTACCTGGCACCGAAAAGAATATAAACTCGGCGCCAGGCACACCTCTCCAGGGAGCGCATTCCATAACCTGGGTGCCCCCGCAGAGAAGGCCCTGCTCCAGGTAGTTGTTCTTTTCATCTCCTTTAAAGAGGGCTCCCGGAGCAGAGCCTCTCCCGCAGATCTTAAGGGGCGGGAGGGCATGTAAGGGAAGAGGCGCTCCTTCAGGTATCCTGGTCCCAAGCCAGAGATGCAGGTCACCCTGCATGAGGGGCTCCTTGGACCAACCAAGGACTTCCCTGGAGGAGGAGGGCTGCTTGCACACCGACCACTATGCACAAAGGGCCATTCCTAGGCGTGACCTGAGGGATGTGTGGACAGGGAAGGCTCTGCTGCCGCAACGGCTTGCTGCAGGTCTTCACTGAATGTGCAAAGGGGACTGTGGGCAAACCCGCACTGGAAGCAGCAGGGTCTGCTCCACATGGGTGGGTGCTTCGCTGCTCGGACATCACCAGGTGCTGTGCATTGTCCCACAGGCAGGTCGGGCACCAGCATGGTTCTTCCAACAGGAGGGAAGATACGGAGCACTCCCTTGCTCTCCCTGGAACTCTGGCAATGATTTTCCCTGCCTGAGAGCATTCTGTGTCCTGATCCTCCAACTTCCCCAATCTCTTGCCTTCCAGATGCATTGGACCGCAACTCCCATCATCCCCTAGAAGGCACCATGAAGCCCAATGCATGGGGAGGGGCATCAGATCCATGCATGGCAGCACAGAATCTTCACCGCGAAGGAGAATTCATCTCCATGGTGATGAGGAAAAACCTTGGAAGATCAGCACCAACATTCTGCTCTCACGGTGCATTTCCTTGCTCAAAATAGCTTACCACAATATCAAGGAAATTCACACACTGGAATAGCACATGCCCAATTGCATAACAGTTACAAATTAGAAAGACATTTAATTAACAGCACACAGAAAAGGCGCTTACATTAATAAAGCTACGGCAGGACTGAACAATTCAATAGTGGCTATCCTAAGCTCCAACCAAGGAGAAATAACTCCAAGCAGCGGGTGGCAAGCTTTATTACAGCCCGGGTCAGTCCTGTTTCTGCCCTCCCTGGCCAGGTTTCGTGAAAGAGAAAGAGGGACCAATCCTCGCAGAGCTCCCAACGAGTTGGTTTCCAGCACAACCATTTTTCATTTCTGCTGGGGAACATTAAAAGCACACGCTCCCATTGACCTTATCCTACATGGTCAGTGAAAGTTATGAACAGATTTATCCGGGCTTTGGACAGATGCCCTGATTTGGGGCTCTGGAAAGGTGTCGCTCAGGGTGTAAGTACACATCGAGGCATCACCAGTGTGGGTTCCTGGGGACTCAGCCCACAGATCCCTGGGTGAACACTGGTACCAGCAGAGGGGCATTCTCCCCACACCTCAGTTTAATTACCATGCAGGTGGAGATACCCAGAAGGGATCACGATTGGGAATAAAGGGTTGGCGCTCTCCCTCCCACACGTGTGGCAACTGGGCACAGATATTCCCCATTCTCCCAATGGTTTAGGGTGGGCTAGATCGGGAGGTAAATCAAGAAAAACTATATTTTATTTGAGATTATTTAGAAATGAATCAGCTGGTGTTGCCGCCTGTGAAATTTAAGCGGATCCAAGCAATTATTTATCTATTTGCATATCTAGGGGAAAAGACCACATGCAGATTTCTGTCCTATGGGCCCCGCTGCAAATCTTTTAAGCGCTTTGCAATGCCTCTGGCAGGCATTACTAGGAACTGCAGCTGCCACTGGCCCCCAGTGTGAAGACTGTTAAAATGTGCAAAGAGGGAACGTCTGCCTAGAGATGTGACGGAAAAGCAGGAAAAATGGATCCTAGAGTATGGGGAGATTTTCTTCCGCCCCTCCGGCCCTCCCTGGTTTCCCCACCTCTACTCCTATCTCAGTGGTGACTTCCCACATTTTCAGACGTACATTCCTGGCTGTCCTCTTTCCCAGCCTGGGTGGCACTTTAGCGTGTGAATGGATCGTTCCCTTTGTGTGCCGGCTACTTGCATGAGGCCATATTGTGATCTGTGGGGGAGAGATAAAAATGGGCCGTCTTCACACCTCCACAGTAAGCCCCAGTAGCCAGCCAAAACAGCTGCCTGCCAGATGTGTACAGGGCAATGTCCGCCACAAGTGGAACCACACAAAGCTGCTGCCAGCCAGAGTACTCCAGACCTCCCTGTGCCGGGATTACAGCTCCCATCATCCACAACTATGAACAATGGGAACTGCAACTGGGTGGGAAAAGGCTGGTGAAGAGAAGAGGTGGGCAAAAGTAGATATGGACTTCAAATTCCAGCGTTTCTGAACATTGTTCAAAACATCTAGAAAGCGAACCACCATTGTCAGGTGTGAGCTAGATGGACCAACAATCTGGGCTGATATACAACAGTGCCCCATGTTCCTGAGCTCTGGCACCATTCATTGCAGAAATCAAAGCCCGGGAAATGAAGCAAATCTGAACTGATACGCCGTGTTCGCACATGAGTCAAGCCTCAGAATTGCTTTTCGATTCATAGCAAGATCTGCTCAGAACTGCCAGGCGGATCATGCCTGGACGTCAGCAGCCTCCGCCACAAACTGCCTGTGGGGTATCAGGATAACTTGTATTTAAAACATCTTCATCACCATCATCGTCATCATCCTCGTCCCATGAGAATCGCTGCTGTGATCTGTCTCGAACTGACAGCCAGGGAGAAGCACCTGCTTCCCCAAAAGGTATGTGAAGCCCTTGCCATGCCTGGCAGTGAAGTCTAGGAGTTGCAGGCACGGCAATTACAAGAGGGCAGACAACAATGCTTACAACAACCAGTTTTAATTAGCATTCTGGATCTGCAGGGCCCCAGCCTCCAGGAAAACCCAAGGCAAGGGCGAAGGTGCTGATAAAACACCGCTGAATCTCTGCACAAGTAACCAAATTACAAGTCACGATCAAAAGGGGATCTATTGGAGGGGAAACCCAAGACTGATGTGCGCTGCTCTGCCACTCTGCTAGACTGGATCAAAGTACAGGAACAAGTTGTGGGCCCTCACACACCCTATTCTGCCCCGGGGGGTAGGGGATGTGTCACAAGTTTCCACAGACTTCAGGAGCTGAAAACCACTCCTAGTGCGCACCTAACTCAGCCTGCGAAATCACTTCCTCAGCAGGCACGGCTCGGCATCTGTAAAGGGCTCCACAGCTGCAAACGCAATGGCATTCGAGTGCCTGTGACCACAAGGGATGCTGTCCACCAATGGCAACCCCATTTGGGGCAACAGCAGCGCGAAAGGAGGTTCTGGCACCGCTCATCTCAGTTCAGCACTGCTTGGCCAGACGCTCTAAGAAAGTGGACACAGAGATGATTAAAAACTACAGTTTGGCTAATTGCACAGACAGAGAGAAAGAGAGACTGGGAAGGAATCCAGGCCACCCACACTGGCCCTGGGCCATTTTCAAGTCCCTGGTTCAGGCTGCCTCATTACTTAAGTCAAGAGTGTTGAACTTTACAACTGTTGGCCAAACATAGCTCAGCAGGGTTCCTGTGATCCATCCCCTTTCCTTGGCCAAGGATCTTGCCCCATTCCCAAAACTCAAAACTTCTCTCCTGGGCCTCACTTACCAGTAGTAAGAGCGTTAAGCTAAACTAGGCTGGTACTTTAGGTAACTCCGGCTCTCCCTACTTCACCTTTGGCCTTGCCAACCATGGGAATTCGGTGCACAAAAGCATCACATTCTTGGGCTGATGCATTCAAGTCATTCAGGATTGCCACAAAGAGGGATAAATCCCATCAGGGATTTAGGGCGCAGCTCCCATAAGCATTGCCAATGGTCAGGAATGATGGGAGCTTCAGTGAAGTACATTTGGTGGCTTGGGGGACAGCAAAACAGACCAGTAGATAAAAGACAAATTAATTGCTAGCCAATGCACCTGCATTTTCTCTGTCTATCTGTCTCTCTCTTGATATGCCAAGTTTCCCAGTAATGCTCAAGGCAGCTCCCATGAACAGTAAAGAAATAACAGAGAGATACAACATAAACACAATTTGTATCAAGTGCCTTTCAAAAGGCAGTATTCATATCCATAATAGGAAAGCATACTAAGAGAGATGAGGATTTCCCAAATTTCTGAAAAACATTCCTTTCAGAAATGATAGTGCAAAAATAAATCCAAATCTTTCACAAACTCGCTCAAATTGTTATGGTTATGCATAACAGAAAGCATGTCAAGATCAGGGTTAATTTCAACCTATTGTACTTAAAAGCAACAGCAGAAAGCGGAGGTGAATTTTTCTCAAGACCAGCCGAAAACATTTTCAAGCTATAACAGAGCAAAGATACCACCATAGGAAGGTCTGAAAATTATTCACAATGATTCTCAATGATTCTGGAAATATTCACATCAGCATAAGGAACACACAGCATTCTTTAAATAAAGAAAAGTCTTTATTCATGTTCGTTTTGTAAGTCAAGAAATTAGAGAAAAAACATCCAAACAAAGCACCATATTGGTACAATAGCCTTCTCCATGATGATGCAACATGGAGACAAGAGCTATGTAGTCTATCCAAGGTAGCAGTTGGGTTCTGGTGACTAGAACTAGAAACTGAAGAATATGCAGCCTAGCAAACATTAAGCCAAAAGTGTGTTTGGAACTCGGCAGCCAGCAAAAACGGTGCCAAATTTTTACTTCCCCTGGGACTGGGAGTTCGACTAGCTTCCATGCTCTTTGAGACTCACTGTCAAAGAAATCACCGTCCATTTTATTACGCATTAACCCATGACATGGCAATGCTACACTTCCACTAAGGAGCACACACTGGCACACCACACCTCATTGCATGCTCCTGTGCCACCATCCTCACTCCATGTTTAAGACCAAAAGACACCCAGTGAGCCTGAGGCGGTGAGGACTTGCCTGCTTTCCAAGAACAACTGGAAAATCCACCAAAGGTCAACCATCTTGTTGGGCTTGTGGACACATTTGAAATCTTGATATAACATTGTCACAACATGGTTGCCATGGGTGAGAGGAACTTGCCCATTCATGAAATGGTGCCCATGGCGGGCAGAATCCATCATAAAGCATAATTTCACAGATGAGACTGGAAGAAAAGGATTGGTCAAGCACTGAAGTACCGTATGGAGATCAGGTCTGATCTATGTGTTTTGGAACCCAAATAAAGATGATGTATGAGGACAGGACTGTGCTGTGCTGTGCTGTGCTACATGCCTGCCTCCCAGTTAGGAAAAAAATCTATCTAAAAACAAAACAATCTTAAGTAAAATATAAAACAGGACGAGCAGAGGGCCTAGCATGTTCCAACAGAAAGGACTTTGGACTTGTTGGTGTCCACAGGCCCTGAACTGGCAATCCAGGGATCTACAATGCGTGCTTTAACATCCATCATCCTGCCTCAAAGTCTCACAGGTTCCAATGCTCCATGTCTTTTCAGGCTCTCCGCTGCCCTTAGAAGGAGCGCATTTGGCCAACTCATCAGCCCTATTGAAAGATACAGCTAGCAAAAGGCCCGCCTATGGTTCCAAATGATGAACTCATTTGTGTGTGTGCAGACAAGCCTGAAGCAACCATCATTATGCTTTTAATAGGTAAACGAACGCCCTTCTAATAAAGCTGTCAGACTTAACTAGCTGCCTAAACTGACAAGTCATTCAAGGTGAAAGTGCCAGGGGTGGGGGGTGGAGGAGGTCTGAGGGCTGTCATTTGCTTTCTAAAATGCCAGGGCTGATCGGCCAAGTCAATGCCACACCTTCGCCAGCAGGCAATTTTAACCATGGCCATCTTTTCGAAGGAGAAATGAAAACTAGGATGGGATGCAGGCCCCCCACTTTCTGTGGGGCTGAGTTCTTGGTGAGAAGTACCCAGTGGGAGTGACAGATCTAGATGGCTACATGTCATGGACGTTAGGGCACATATCCAACTGAGCGCCCTACCCTGTACAGAGTTCCCCCTCTTCTATCCATGGAAGAACACATTGGGTGGAGAAGACCGAAAGGTTCTTCCCTGGAGTCTCATGGCAGGGTTCAGAAAGTATCTGTCCTGCAACCATGGACAGATGCTGCCTATCCGTGTCAATACTACTAAGCTGGATATAGACCAGAGGCCTCTTTCAGGAGAAAGCCGTTTCCCATGTTCCTATCTGGTGTCAAATTTGGTCAGTGCCAAAATTCCTTTCTGAAGATCTTGGAGGAGGACTGGACCAAAAGCAAAAGGCTTTGGGGCTAAAATGCCCCCTAAGGTAGCATGTTTGGCTTGAAGCTTTTTGCAGTTACCAGCTAAGACCTAAGGGAGACATTTCATCTTTTTTTTGGGGGGGGGGGAGGGTTCAAAAGCCAGTGAACTCAGGGGAGCAGAGATTGGGATAGGTCAAAGAGGCTTCTCCGTTTAAGGAACTCTGGGGACCACATTTGCCCCTCCTGGTTCAACACCCCCATGAAACTGTGTAGTTATGGAAAGGTTTTTCATGATGTCAGTACAACAACCATTTCATTACCCTTGCTCTACATGACCGGTCTATGTATGCGTTGGAACAATGTACAACATGATGTCATTGTGACACACATACTCATAACTGCATGATCTGGAGGAGGAGAAGGGAAACTTGCTACTGTATTTTTGCCTTGTTCCTAAACAATCTCCTATTTTGCATCACCTACTTTCACCCTGACAGCTGCTGCACAGCCTGGAAAGTATTTCCAGCTTAGCTTCACTCAGCTTCATGGTCCTCAAATGTTTTGGATGTCCAACAGGGAATGACCCTAGCTTGCAGGTCAGTGGTCAGGAATGCTGTGAGCTGTACAACTGAAAACTTCTGGAGGGCACCAGGCTGCAGAAGACTTTCCTAAGTGATTATAACAGCCAACAACAAGCTGCTCCCACGTTGCTTCCAGGGTTAATCCCAGACGTATGAACTGGGTCTAGAAACTGACCGGGAGCCTCGCAATAAAGTAATATAATTGTGTTGGCCAATCCCAGTTAACATAAGAGAGAAGGCACCACTTAGTGATGTAATACATCCTTGGCATGGAAGGTTCCAGGTTCAACCTCACATCTCCAGGTGAGTTCAAACCAGGTAAGTACAACTTCTGGCATGGGCAGGTAGGCAATCTAGGCAGGTCCCAAGTTCAGTCCCCAGCATGTCCCCAGCTAAGGTCAGGTAGGTTCAACCCAGATAAGTCTCAGATTCAGGTAGGGCAAGAAAGAAATCCTGCCTGGACCCAAGGGAGCAGCTGCCAGTGTCAACCACCCTGGGCTAGATGGACCCGAGGTCTGCTTCTGTAGAAGGGAGCTTCCTATGAGCCAAACCATTTACTGATCCACACCCAGTCCACCCCTGCCCTAAGCACTGGTTCTGATCACCCACCTCCTCACCTGGATTCCCTGAAAAGACAGCGACACACCATCCATTGATGGGGACACCTCTGTCCTCAACTCTGGAATGACCTGATAGAAACCCAGAACGTAAGTGCCAAGGTTTCGGCAAGAGTCAAAAAGAAATACACCTAAGAATAAGGAGCTGCTCTGTGACAAGGGAAATAGGCTGAATTAGAGTAACTCCAGGTCAGGCCGAAGGAATGGCATTTCTTGGTGTGTGATAAGGCACAGTACAAAGCAGGCATGTGATGGAATGTTATCAAAGGAAGCAGGGCCAACTTCGAAGGACACTGTGGGTGTAAAGAGCACATCAGCCAATAGTAAGCGGCCCGCTGCTGAAACATAAATAAACAGCTGGATATATGGCCCTGAGAGTTCACCCAGCCCTATTCTCATGCTAGCGTATGTCATGCAACAATAGGGAGGCAAAATCTATGCTATGTCCTTTTCAAAACTAAAATAAACGAAACTTAACTAAAGAAAAGCAATCCAGCAGCACTAAAAGGCCTGCTTCGGGTGCAGTAGCCTGTGATCCCAAATAGGAAAGCTGCATTCAGCGCTGGGTTGTGGCTCAGGGGTAGAGTCCCTGCTTTGCACACAGGAGATTCCAGGTTTGATCCCTACCTACTCCAAAAGGGGAGGTGAAATGTCCTGCCTGAAACCCCCAAAAGGCATTGCTATCAGCACCAATGATTCTGGACTAGATGGACCAAGGGTCTGTGTTGGCAGCTCCCACAGTTCCTATTTCCTTAACTGCTGGAATCATTCTTTCCTTCTCTTTCTGGCTGGGCTCAGAAAACAGATAACTCACACTCAAGGGTTAAGCATGGGTTGAATGTGGCTTGTCACTGAATTGTGGGTTGTTGTATGGTTTGAACTCAGCTTCACCAACAAGCCATGGCTTGTTAACCCCAAACAGCCTGTGCAGAAGAACCCATGTTTTATTGCTTGGTTATGAATGATGGTTGTCCACCATGGTTTGTTATCTGAGTGGGGTTCGATTAGCATGATATGCTACATTTCAAGAACAACCCTGAATTCATGGTTAACCCACAAGCAACCTTTGAATGCTGGTTGCCATGTTGTCTGACCTCCATGTTGCCCCCCCCGCCCCACACACACACACACACACACACAACCTTATATACAGAAAAACACACATCTCATCTGATGTGGCCTCCATTGGGTTTAAGCCTCTTTGTACTAACTGGACTTACATCTGAGAGTCGCACATGCAAGTGATCTGTAGATGTATCTCTGCACTAGCCTCCCCTTACTGCATTGCTGACTCAAAAACATTAAGAATTACTGGAAGTTACTGGCTTCCCAATAACACAAGAAAAATGTGAAATATTTATCTATATGAACTAACCAACCATCTTTTCATTTCAGGGTGGCTTCAGGTACCGTATTTTTTGCTCTATAAGACTCATTTTTCCCCCCTCAAAAGTAAGGGGAAATGTCTGTGTGTCTTATAGAGTGAATATGTGTGCGCAGTAAGTCTGTCAGATGTGCAGCCCATGGGGAAGTGATGGGGAATGTGCCTGTGATTATGTGCCCATTTGATTCAGAATATTTTTTTCTGGTTTTCCTCCTCTAAAAACTAGGTGTGTCTTATGGTCAGGTGCGTCTTATAGAGCAAAAAATACGGTAAGCCTTCCCACCTCTGTGCAAGTATTGCTTTTTGGTGGGAATCTCAAATATGCTTAGCCAGAAATAAACCTTGAGCAAAGCAGGGTTAAATTCTGCATAAACAGGCACAAGCCTGGATTGATAAATTGTTAACTAATGACTTATGTGGTAATATTATATGTCCTTTGAATCTATTTTGCTCTATAGCTTTGCACTCTCTTCCGTTCTATAGTGTAGTTCAAGTGCAATTTGATAGCAGAGGATGTATTTTATAAACATCAAAATAGGTAAAACCAATCCAAGGTTAGGGAACTATTTCAATCTGATAAGACTCTCTCCTATAATCCAATAACGTTCCTAACCCATATCCTAAAGCTGCACTTTGGCTCCTCACGGACTGCCTATTTTTTCAGACCCTGGACTGCAGAAAAAATGACTTATGGAACCTTGCCCTGCAAATCAGTACTAGTGAAGGCAAAACCTTTATTGCTACACACATAATTAGGTGCAATTGTAAGCCGTGCCCTGTAGTTAATTCTTTCATCTGAACTGATACAAGATGAAGAAGTGCTTTTTTAAAAAGGATGCAATTACTATTACCCCAACCCAGCTCCTGTTTTTCATAAAATCCCGATGGTATCTCTCTTAATACTTTCGCTCCACTTCATTCCTCCATGACTCTTTGACTGTGTAAACTTGGAATGGGAATTAAGGAAGTATAACTCACCAACTCTCCCTTCCCCGAAATGCACCCAGGGCTTTGTTCTTACAAACATTACGCCAGTTTTCTAAACCTTTCACATGGCTTAGCTCCTTAGGCGTGGAGGAACTTCAAAAGAGCACAAGGGATAAGAACTTTCAGAGGAGAAGCATCCGTGAATCTAAGGGTGTGATCCTAGGCATATTTAGACAGAAAACATGTTTAGGATGGGGATGCTGGGAACTGCATCTGATGGGAACAGGTGTGTTATAAAGCTCTTGGTATGCAAAGGCCATGTGGGAAATATATTTTGCCCCATGCCTTGCAGCCTGATGGACAGGGAGGACAAGGGAAAGTGAAAAAGGGAATGGTGAACAAGCCTTTAGCCTTGGCCTGATCCTGCATAGCAGCAATACAACTCACTTCTTCTTGTTGCTGTTTCATTACATTTATACCCTGCCTTTCTTCCTCTTTCTAAGAAACTCACAAGGCTCTGCTCCTTGCCATCTTATCCTCACAACAGTCCTGTGAGGTAAGTTACGCCGAGAGTCAGTGACTGACCCAAAGTCACCCAGCAAGACAGAGAGAGAGAGCAGACTGGATTTCCCAAGTCCCACTGTTACACCAGACTGGTACTCTGAATCCCTAAGCAGAGATGTGAAGGCCAAGGAAAAGGGAGAACAAAAATTGACAGAAAACACTAAAGCAAAAAGCATTTTTTATATAATTTGTTTTTCTGGAGTCCCCCACCTAAACCATCTCCAGTCTATCTTAAGGGAATGCAGCCCCAACTGGTGGGTGGAGGCGGGGGATAAAGCAACATTCTTTGACTCTTCATTAAGAGAACATCTAGATTACGAAGACCTACCACATTTATAGCACATGAGAGAGTCCCAGAATGTACCATACAGTGAGGGTGAGACCCCCTGGCTCCCCTTGCAGAACCGTAGCCCCCAAGGTGAAAGGGAACCAACGCCAGACAACTTTTAGCGCCCACTGCAAGAAAGACACAACCCTAAACCGCCCTGCCATATGTCCTTAATGCTTTGCTACCAACTTCCATCTCAATTTCCCGGACAGAGATGCATCATGGGAGAGACCATCCCAGACTGAAGCCATCTGGAGCAAATTGTTCCACTAAACTGTTTGTGCCTCCAGCTCTCCGTGGCACTGGGACAATACAATTCGCTCCAGCTGTTTGCTTATGTTGTGAACATGATGCATTTAACCTGTACCCTCACAGTGTGAGAGGGTGCATCCTTTCCCATGATCTTTAAATTGACTTAGTACCTCTTTTTCCCAGTGTGAGTAGAGGTTGCTGATACGGATGGAGTCTGCACTCTGTTGCGTAGCTTCCCTGCCAGTTGCTCTGGTTAAACAGAGAAAACACAACCAGTACTTTGACTTTCAAACAGAAAGAGTAGGCAGACAACGTGCTAATAAAGGACATGGATTTTCCTGGAAATAGACTCTTACCGTTTTACTCCAATGCGCCAAATTCAAAAAACTGAAGCTTCTGCAGCACCATCTGACCCAAGCTGACTCAAAATAAGTGCTATTGAGTTCAAAAGGGGCTACTTGCATGGATGTATGTACAGCAGAAGTTCACACCTGGGTGGAACAGATCTGCCCCCCCCCCCAGCACACCTATCAATTGTGGTTTGCCAGTTTTTGCAGTTTTAACTCCGCTCTAACTGGCCAAAATTGCCCTCCTAGGGCTTAGTTACTGCTAGTTAGACCTTCAAGCTGAAATAAGCTTTCAGTTTATTTTTGTCCTGCAGCTCCATGCCTGTTGTTTTCGGACATGCTCACCAGTGGATGTGACCCCAGCTTGGAACATTTCAAAAATGGAAAACAATGAGGCACACAAGCTCATGTTTTGGTGAGAAAATAAAACAAAATGACATGTTCAGAACAGCACCCTTTATTTCCCAGGATTCAGAAAAGTTGATGGGAACTGTGGTCCAACACTTCAGGAAGGGGAAGCAACACAAAAATAGGACAGAAAGAATAGGGCGATCTCTTATCTTAATGTCATCCAGCTGCAAAACCTCAGCTCCTCTGCATTTATATATATAAATGGTTATAGAGAGACAATAAAGCTTTCCTCCAACTCACTACTCCTAAGATGTGACGGTACTTAAGACTCTACAATGAGAGTCTTCCCCTGTTCACACCATCATCTTTTCACTCCCCTTCCCCCATTGTCTCCCTCCCTGGTTCTTGTTTGCAAATTGCAAGCGCTTCCAGGCAGGGACCTATCCTTGCCTTGTAAATTAGATCAGCCAGGATCACCACAGTGGAGGTGCAGAGCAGAGGAGCCATGGGAGACTCGAACACTACATTTCTGTGTATCTGCAAAGCTGATTGGGGGCCCTTCTGATCAGCTTCACTGCACTGCTCAGCCAAGGGACCGGGGCTGCCACTCGGGGGCCCCAGGTCCAGTCCGTGGTCCAGGCCTGTGGCAGCTCTACTACAACACTTCTAGAGAGCACCAGCTTGCCTCTGCCAGAGCTCGTTAAACCAAGGTTCCTATGAACAAGGAGGCGCCTCCTCTTCCTGAGCACATGCAGAGTGCCACCAATCTCTGCTCCGAACAGGGATGGGGTGTGAGATCCGGAGGTGCCACTTCCTAAGCTTTTGTTTATACAGGCACAACCTAAAATCCGGATGATACGTGGTCCCCAAACAAGATGTGCCAGGCTGACCCAGGGACCAGGGAAAGAGCCAAAGCGTTTGCGGCCAAACCATGCCCACGGGAAGGATGAAGGGGCAAGGGAGAGACTCCTCCTCCTTTCCCCCGGAAAGATGCACCTGGGAACAGAACCACGGCCTCTTGAAGCCACTCCCCTTCCAGCCGCACAGCCCGGGAGCCTTGGTGGGACTCCTGGGCAGACCCACTTTGGCCGCTTGCTTTCCAATGGAGAAAGGGGGATGTGCGCCCCTCCTATTTACCCCACAAGCTCCCTCTGTCTTTCCCAGCATTCCTCCGCCAGACAAGGGCAAGGGCAGGCAGGCGAGCATGTCTGGAGGTGCAGGCATCATTAAAGCGGAGCAGGCTTGAGCAAAGCAGGGGATGACGTCGGATGAATCTGCATGACGGAATTGCGGCACCAACACACGAACCTGGATATTAACTTCTGAGGGCAGGAGCAGGTGGCGAACAGACACCTCAGGCTAGCCAAGTACTGAACAGTCATTGTTGCTGTTGCTGCTGCTGCTGTTCAGCTGCAAAGTCACGCCTGACTCTTCGCAACCCCATGGACAACCCTTCAGGTTCTCCTGTCCTCCACCATCCCCTGGAGCCCACCTAACCCCACACCCAACTTCCCAGTGACCCCATCCAGCCACCTCAACCTCTGCTGTCCCCTTCTCCTTTTGCCTTTGATCTTTCCTAGCACCAGGGTCTTCTCCAAGGAGTCCTTCCTTCTCATCAGATGACCAAAGTATTTGAGTTTCATCTTCAGTGTCTGGCCTTCTGAAGAGCAGTCAGGGTTGATTTCCTCTAGGACTGACTGATTTGATCTCTTTGTGGTCCAAGGGACTCGCAGGAGTCTCCTCCAGCACCACAATTCAGAGGCCTCAATCTTTGACACTCAGCCTTCGTTATGATCCAACTCTCACAGCCATGCATTACAACTGAGAAACCCATAGCTTTGACTGTACCAACCTTTGTTGGCAAGGCGATGTCCCTGCCTTTAGTATGCTATCTAGATTCACCCATAGCTTTCTTCACAAGGAGCAAGCGACTTTTAATATCTTGGCTGCAGTCACCATCTACGGTGATCTTGGAGCCCCAGAAAATAGAATCTGTCAGTAGCCTCCTCCAACTCCTAGCACTCCCAAGCAATTGAGCCTGGGGCTGGCAATGCAACAGGGAAGTGCAACAGGGAAGCGTATCACGTCTGCACACCAATCAGTATTCCTTCCTCAGGGTTCCTTGTCCGCTCCATCACTGCCTGCCTTTCAGCAGAACAGGGTCAATCTCAACAGTAGCTTCAGGACTCAAGGACAGCAAGGACCCCTTCTGCAACCTAACCTTCTACTCACTCTCCTTGGGGACTTATAAATAAGTGTTTAAAATCCAATGTTTGTTTTTGTATGAGAGTTTGGCTGATTCGGGTCAAAAAGGCACACGGGAACATTCTCTCTGCTATTACTGAAGTGTGAGTGAGTGTGTGTGTGTGTGTGTGTGTGTTTAATCTATGACTCATTCCAGTCGGTTTAAAGTGCTTCTCATAGAGTACCTGTAAAACAACCCTGCTGAGCAGGCTGACTTTATCTCTGAATTACAGACAAGGCACTTAAGTGGAGAAAACAATGACCTGCTTAGAAATCACCCTGGGAACTCCATGTGGAAGAAAGATTTGAATCACAGGGTTTCCCACCTCATGGCACACACTCGCGGGCTTTATCAGCACAGGTGATGCCCTCTGTCAAATCTTTCAGGGCCTTGTTTGCATCTGGGCAGGGCACAGACAGCAGAAAAGCCATTTAAGCCTATTTAAGCCCTAACCCTCATCCCCACAAAAGGGCAGTTAGCAAACGTGCCCTTCAGCTTTGAGATACAAGGCGAAGACCATGCTAGATGTGTGGGGCTAGAACTCCCACCAACCCCAAACAGCACAGCCATATGGGCTTGGGGTGATGCGAGAGATGTGTGGAGTCCAGCACATCTGGAGAGTACAGTGGTACCTTGGCTCATGAACTTAATCCATTCCAGGACTCTGGTCATGACCCAAATTGGTCATGAGCCAAGTCAAATATCCCCATAAGGGTCAATGTAAATACGGTGAATCCGTTCTGCAACTTTTTTTTTTTACTCACAAAAAATCTGAACAAACTGACAAAGAACAACAAAGTTCGAGGCCATCTCCCCACCCCCAGCGATCCGATTTGGTCGTGAACTGAGGTGTTCGTGAGCCAAGGTACCACTGTACCAGGTGGGGGAAGGCTGTAGCAGATGATAAGGGTCAAACCTGAGGACACAGCAAGTAGGGCACCTACTGCCATGATAGGACACCTGCTATGCACAAGACCTCAGATTCAGCCCTGGGTAAGATGGATGACGCGTCCGCCCTGATGGACAATCTCCCTCTGCACCTACCATTTTCTCCTCTCCGTTCCCCTAGATTGTGACTCTTCTCCCACGTCTCATAAAGCTGTGGAAAGTGGCCCTGAAAGAGCCCACTCAGTAAAATTGCTCGCCACAGTGCATAATTGCCCAACTGTGAAAGATCTACTTCCTATTCCTTTATTTCACGATCCGTGCCTGTGTCTCTTCCATGGAAGGCATAGCCACTGTGGCTTGATTCAGGCAGCACAGTTGTAACACAGGTTGCCATGCTGCAAGATCACAAACCGTGGTGAACACCCCACAGTTCACAACCCAGCAATAAACCATGAGTTAGTTTCATGGGTTGTTCATGGCTAACAAGGCTTAACTTGTTCATGCAGCTGGGTTCAGACAACATGATAACACACTTCAACAACAACCCAAGGTTCAATGGAAACATGATGCACAAAGTGGAAGAACCCATACACACTGCTTGAGTTTGCTATTACAAGATGTTGATGCCAACTTGGACCACCTTCAAAGGGAATTAGAGCAGTTCAGCAAGGATAAGGTTATCAACAGCTACTGCTTATGATGGCTATATGGAAGGCTGCAATGCATTCTAGCAGAATCTAGTATTCTAGTCCCTCTTAGTATTTGCGAACTTCTTCTCATGCCTAGCCTGGTTTTGCAAAGTGAGCTGAGCCAAGAAGTAGCTCACAAAAGCTCACAGGCTGTCGGCTGCAAAGCAACTTTTTAACTTTTTAACCTTGCTATTTAACATCTACATGAAACCGCTGGAAGGGGTCATCAGGAGGTGTGGGCTGATGATACCCAGCTCTACCTCTCTTTTTCAACTAATCCAGGCGAAGCTGTACTGAATCGGTGCCTGGCCGAGCCAATGGACTGGATGAGGGCCAATAAACTGAAGCTCAATCCAGACAAGACGGAGGTCCTGATGGTGGGTGGTTCGAACTCCGGGGTAGGTGACTTGGACCTTGTCCTGAATGGGGTTGCACTCCCTCTTAAGGACAGGATCCGCAGTTTGGGAGTGCTCCTCGACCCAGAGCTGTCTCTGGAAGCTCAAGTGACTGTGGTGGCGAGGAGCGCTTTCCTTCAGCTTCGGTTGATCCATCAGCTGCATCCCTACCTGGAGGACGATTGCCTAGTGACAGTGACACATGCATTGGTTACTTCCTGGTTGGATTTCTGTAACGCACTCTACATGGGGCTGCCCTTGAAGACAGTCTGGATACTTCAGATGGTGCAAAATAGAGCTGCCAGGTCGCTGACGGGGACTGGGCATTAGTCTCATATAACCCTAGTCCTCTACTAGCTTCACTGGCTCCCCATTGAAGTCCGGACCCAATTCAAGGTTCTGGTTTTCACCTATAAAGCCCTTAACGGCTTGGGACCTGAATATCTAAAGGAACGCCTGCATTCGTATTTGCCTTCCCGCCCCTGAGATTGGCGGCAGAGGCCTTTCTCCAGGAACCCTCCGTGAAGGATATGAGGAAGGTGAGTACCTGGAGGAGGGCTTTCTCTGCGGTGGCACCCCACTTATGGAATGCGCTCCCCAGAGAGGTCCGCCTGGCGCCATCGTTATTTGTTTTTGGGCGCCAGGCCAAGACCTTTTTATTTAAACGATATTTTAATAATTGCTGATTTTATTTATTGGTTTTAAAATATTGAGCCAGGATATATCCAGATTTTATACATATGTATTTATATGTGTATTTATTTATGATGTTGGAAGCCGTCCCGAGCCTTATGTGAAAGGGACAGCATACAAAAAATTCCAAATAAATAAATAGACTTTTTCGTGTCGGATGCAGCAGCACAAAGGTTGACAAAAGTAGTGCTGAAGAGGGGTGCTGCTCGGATGGCAGTCTCATGGGGTTCCGTTCCTGGTGAGCCCTACGTTAGGCACCTAATTGCTTTGAAGACACCTCCAGGGACAGAATGCCTGATCTGATGGGCCCTTCAAGGGACCCAAGCCCAACTCTTGCAACGTTGTTATCAACAAATTCCAGCAGCCTCGGTAAAGTTCGTGTTTGTTGCAATGGTTGATTTGAAAAGGCACTAGGAATAATTACTTTGCTTGGGGCAAAGGTGGGCAGGAGGTCCCATCTTCTCCGTATTCTTCAGATACTTATACAACCTGTTTGAACCCTCTTGCTGACTTGGCATCATTCCTAATTTATGTCAGCACCAATGTGCAAGGAATAGGAAACATTTATCATGAGATAGGAACCACGCTAATAATAGACTCGTGGAGGCACAATCCATCATTCACATTAACACAAAGTTCAGCTGGTACATGCTGTGTGCAGTCACCATAATGCAGTGAACAAGTTCACTTCTGTTGCTTCTGCAGCTTCACTGCAAGAAGTCAACATCTGACAAGATTCTGGAGGAGCAGCCTTGTTAGCTTGCCAGGACTTGAAAAGATACGATGAAGGAGGCTCTTGTCTGTGGGAACTCATGCTGTGATAAATCTGCTCATCTCTGCCTTATTAACATCTAAACATTTCTAAAGCCCGGAATCCTGAATCCAACGGCCTGCAGATGTACTGCAGCTAGGGATTTCGCAGACATCAGCCAAATATTTAAATGAGATTCAATCTCCATGAGCCTGACCTGCAGTTTTCCCCAGCAAACCAGCTTTTGTAGAGTCAGGTGGACTTGCCATCCAGTTGTTCCTGTTTTTACTTTTAGTGGGGATTTCACACCCGCAATTCACACCCGCAAGAAAGTTAGCTAGCACAAACAGAACCGAACTGTAGTAAATCTTTTTAAAATACCGATTCCCTCAATGGGTGAGCAGCAGAATGAAAGACAATGGACAACCTATGAAGCGCAGACACAACAGATTTAGCAAAATCTATGCATTGGACTGCAACTTCCTTCATCGCCGTGAATGATGCAAACTGAACACAAGAACATCCAGAGGACGCCAGCCAGGTTGGGGAGAGCTGAGTGAGATCAAAAGAAGAGAGGGGAAGTGGTGACAACGGTTATTGCTTTTTCTTTAACAACGGCAGGTTTGGGTTCTGCCATTGTTGAAGAAACGACCCTCCCTCCTTAAGAAACCACAAGAGTCAGGAAGGGGCCTTTCCCATAAGCTGCTGAGCAAGAGCCAGAAGAGATTGGAGCTGTGCCATGTGGGTTGGGGTTGGGCCCATCCCTTGCCATGAGACCCCAGGTGAGGATGGCACCGGAAGTGGGCGATGGGGCAGAGGAGTCACACTGCCTGCGGTCACACCGTTTGGCATGCACTTTTCCTTTTCACACCAAAGGATCTCACCTATTTGGGGCAGGAAGGGGCTTCAGAGGTGGGAGGAGATCGGGGCAGCTGCATTCCTGTGCATATGACTGAGTGTGCATGCACACCTGTGTGCATGAGTGTGAGAGAGGAAGGAAGGAAGAGAAGGAGAGTTTCTCTCCATTTGCAACATGTGGCAGTACCGAGTTATCAGGGCCAATGATTATGTCTTTTGCTCAAGGCGACTTCCAACACAAGTGGATCCAGCGTTTGCCTGCTACAACAGAAAGCTGCTGAGGGAGATACATGCTAGAGGGAACCAAGAGAGACACAAGCTTGAAGCCATACCCTGTGGCTCAGAGCATGCCCTCTTAATCCAAGAGATCTACAGCGGGTTGTAGTGATTCCCTGGAGAAAGAGTCTCCACAGGCGCCAAGCAGGCTTGAAATTTAAATATTTAAATTTAAATATCCCCAAGAGGATTGCGTGTGGGTTAACTTTTAGGTTAGTTTGTGCCTTCCTGACTGAAAAGCCAAGGTTCTGGAAGCCTATTTTCCATGGGGCTTGGCTGTGTAGGACATGCAGATGTTGAATTTATGAATCACTTCTCATTTCAGCGTTGGTACAAATGAAGAAGTTGGTGTGCAGCATTCCAAAGAAATTAAAGCAAGGCAATTACTGCAGGTGTAGTCCCAAACACAATCATACCGGGAACAAACACTTTGAATGTTATCACTTCATCTTACAGTTCCTCATATTTATGTATAATGCAAATACAGCACTTGTCTGCAATGTAGCATGAAGTGCAGAGATCCAGACTCTAATTATGACAACTTGCTTGCTTTTTATGCCCAAGTTTCTAGTCCTTATGATACGGGTATAGAGGTATGCAGAAATTGCAAACTCTCAGAAGCCAGAAGGAAATCATCAGAAGATGATGCTTCATTGCTCTGTGATGCTCTTAGTGGTTTACCTACAATGAACAGGGGAAAAAAACATGCAAAATATATGAAAAAGTTGGAAAAAAATCAAATTTCTACAAATACAGGTCAGATAATTTGCTTGCCTGCCTTTCCCAACCTCAAACCCACTCTCCCCTGCCCCCAAATACTAGAAGCTTCTAAATAACACAGAAAGATTCCTAATACAAGATAATTTTATGCTCATTTATTAGTTTATTTATTCATACTTCAAGCATTATCTGCCTTGATTCTGTGGGTTTCTGTACTGTGACATCCTTTTAAGCTGTATTAGAACCTTTTGATTAAAAAAAAGGGTATCTTGACTGAGGAAGCCAAGCCAGACCAGTAACTCATACAGAAAAGCAACAGGCAGGCTCTTGTATTGGGAATGCTCTGATACTCGAATTATACCCACTAGGTATTCACTCACGGAATTGCACAGGTAAAGGACTGTAATCCTTGGAAAAGAGCAACGAGTTCAGTTTAGAATGGCTTCCATCCCTCTCTGTGATCCAGGCTGGCACACACTTTTTGCTGATGCCAAACCCTCTTTCTCACCTCACACCAGTAAACAATGTTTGAATTTCCTGTTCAAATTGAACCACCGCTGGTGCCACAAGCAATCCAGTGTAGGAACTCCGCGAGAACGGTCCCGGCTGTTCACCTCTTTTTATTCACAATGAGTACAGCCGTGCTCTCGTGTATCCCGAGCAACGGCCACCGCTTATCACAGGGTTGAGCCATGCAAACCACAGGTAACCTTCCGCCGGTCCTTTTGATCAAGGGTTTTCTGAAGGGCGAAAGGAAGGCGCCATTCCTATCAGGGCGATAAGAGGGACTCCACTTCATTCAATAAACACAAACCTTTACTTTCTGTGAAATAACGATATTGCCCTTTCAAAGCTCTCTCTGTGCACACATTCACCCCACTGACTCACAGCCAAGGAGAACAGAATGATCTCAACAGATAAAGATGATACCTTTGAAACTCCAGCTGAGCTGCTGGGGTATGGACGTTGCACGGGACGAGGCCAAAGAGCCGCTGAACCCATCTACCCCAGCTCGGCCTCCCTACAAGTCGATGCCTCCCTTCATCCTCAGGGCTGAGAAACACACAACATGTGACGAGAAAAGCTGGGCTATGCTTGAGAGGTGGCACGGTGGTGGGATTAGAGCATGGGTCCTCAAACTATGGCCCGCGGGACAGATCCGGCCCGCCGTGGCCATCCATCCGGCCCCTGCTGCTGTTCGCCGCCTGTGCACGCATTTGCTATGTGGGCGGGGAGGTGGTGGCTCGCTCGCTCACTGCCACGTGCTCCTGATGGCACCTCGCATGTGCCTGATGGCACCTCACCGGCCCACGACGGTCCCTGCAGCCTTTCAACTGGCCCCCTATTGAAAAAGTTTGAGCACTGCTGGATTAGAGCATCCTTCCCAATCTGGTGCCCTCCAACCCCTGGCTTTCCTGACGGTGAAGCATGTTGGCTGGAGCTGATAGCAGCTGAAACATCTGGAGGGAACCAGGGTGGGGTAGGCCGGTGTAACGGTTAGAGAAGGAAGAATGTGGAGAGCCAGGATTAAAGCCTCATTCAGCTACGAAGCTGCTTGAGAGTCAATTGCTTGAATGGAATGGTGGGGGTGGGCCTTTCAGAGGTGACACACCTAAAGGGTTTTATCCTCATCCTCATGTTACATTATTCATTCCATTTCTATACTACCAAATAGCACAATTTGCTATTCATAAAATTACTATTCATAAAATTCACAATTCATAAAATTACAAAGCCCAAATGCAGATAATAAGAGATAAAAATGTTCTACCAATGTTCTACCAACTTCTGTGAACAACCTGGGAAGCTTTTGGTATTGGGAGGTATAAAAATGTGGTGACTTTTTTTAAAACTTACCTCCCGACCACGCTCCCTCACAGGGTTAAGAGGATTAAGAGAACAGGAAGAAAGCACCATCTTGAACAAAGCAGGATATTATCAAATAAGAAATAATCTTGCCTAGTTAGGCTATTTTTCCATCACATTTTTCCATTCCAGATGTTGGGGCCTACAATTGCCATAAACAATAACCAGCACAGCTGATGGGTCAGAATTATAGAAACAGCAGTCTGAAACATCTGGGCAGTCCCAGGCAGTCTGTCCCTGGCTCAGGGATAGCTATTCCAGGGTCACTTGCAGCTGAAGGTGGAATTCCATTTCAGAGAAGGAGACGCTCTTGAGGATGGAGATACAGCCCAGTGCTTGGTGGGAGAGAAAGCAAATGGGTCAGGACCAAAACCCAGCATATTTTAGCTTAAATTTCTAAATTTCATTGGCCAGTAGCCTGGCCTATGGAGAGATATTCTAGCCTTTGAGAGCGGGAACAAAATGGCACAAACACCGAAAAGACTCCAAATTATCCGTTGAAGTGGGAAAGAAAGTGTTGCCTTCTGGGACACACGAAGGGTCAGAATGCGGCCCACAGACCTGTGGTTCTGCAACCCTGCTTCATTCTGAGCAGCAGGGCCTCTCCAGGCTCCCCAGAAGAGAGCTAGGATGGAGGCAGGAAGCTGCAGACGAAGATGGCTGACTCACCCTTTTATTGCCACCTTTTCCAGAGCGTTGTGGAAGTCAACCAATGATAAAGAGGTGCTTTCTCGCTGCTTCTGGAGAACATCAAAGATATTTGGAATGGGGAGGAAAACGTTCATACCAAACAACAGGGGTAGGTGCACGTGGTGACTCAGAGGAAGGCCCTTTTCAATTCTTTAGAGACAAAAGTGTGGCTGATTAAACAAGCCTCTTTTAAAAAATGGAGGCATTCCTGGGGCGTCCCATACAGACTGTGCACCCTATATTTTGCACTTCTGGCCTACTGGGACAGACAAGACCAGGAGGGCTCTTTTAGCTGGCACTGAATCTTCCGAAAGTCGCCTCTGGTCTCTTCCACTGAGGTACAGCCACTTCCCAGGAGCAATCGATAGCAAGCACCAGGGATATTCATCATAGTTGTCGTCATGCAAGGACGGATATCCCTAGTGCGGATATTGATTGCTCCTGGGAAAACAAGCAGAACGTGGGCATCTCTATTTCAAAGCCTGAACCGACATCCCTTTGTTTGCAAAAGGTTGGACAAAAGGCAAAGCAGCGAAAAAGGAATGCTGTCAGGTCCTGCTGTTGGCCGGGAAGGTTCAAGAATAGAACAGAAGGCCCAAGAGAAATAAAAAACAGAGGCATAATGCACCATAGGGAGGAATGAGCAATGCTGAATTTTAGTCCTACGTTTCCTTCTTCAATGGGGAACCAGTTCGACATAGTGGGCTACATTCATGTGCAAAGAGACCCACATTCAAATTCCCCAGGAAGGTCTCTCTCAGCGAACTTGGGTCACTCACTATCTCTTGCCTAGCCTACCTCCCAGGGTTGTTGCAATGATACAAAGGAGGGAGGGAGCAAAGAACCGTATGTTGTTCTCCTTTTGCTCCACAGAGAAAAGACAGAAACACAGTAACCGGGGGTTGCAATGAGAGCCAGAGTTCTCATGTCCTTCCTTTTGGGGGGCTACTCATAGGCAGACAGGCATTCATTAATTAACTACTTAATTACACTTATGCACTGCCCAATACTTGACACTCAGTCTAGGCAGTTCAAACCATTTGCATCTGGTCAGCACTGTGAGAGGACGCTGGACCAGATGGAGTTTAGGTCTGATACATGGCTACCCATCTTATATTCCAATTAGCTCCATTCAAGTCTCTAGTGTGGGAGAGCCCACAACCTCCTTGAGTAGTTGCTTCCATTTTGGTACTGCTCTAACAGTGAGGGTTTTTTCCTGATATCTTGGAAACTGTTTTCCTGTAATGCAAGTCTTTTATTCCATGGCTTGCACTCTGGGATGATCAAGGACCTCAAAGTGACCAATAAATACCTATATGTAAATAGGAAGAAAGCTAAATTCTCCTCCAACATGCAGACAATTCACTAATCTGGGTACATGAGAAGAAAATGGACTAGCAACTTCTAAAGACTTACATATTTGTAAAGCTCTCGTATGTCATATTACCATCCACTCTTTGTCATGTATTAATTTCCCCTACGGAAGACCAAAGTTATTTCTTTACCATTCCCTAAATGATCAGAGCCCAACTGGGCAAGCAAGAAAGGATTACCCGAATTTTCAGGAGTAGTTCCAGTGACGAGGCAGAATGTGGGAAGCAGAAAGGTGGGCAAAGAGTTGCCCCAGGTGAATTGCAGCTTGGCATTCCAGATGGCAAGAATGCAAAGGTACCTTGTGGGTTTCTTTGCCTAAGAAAAACCAGCTCATTTGCTTTCCACCTGCTGCAGGAGAGCAGGTCTTCTCAAGGTATCTTGTTGCATGCTATAGGAACAGCTACTAGGGAAAAGGGGCAGGGGGAACCTGTTAGCCCAGAGTGGAGTACATGTGCTACAAAACAAGCCATGAGTAGCGATTGTCCTCCCAGAAATGCTGTCGAGCGAGGAAACTTACCTGACTGAAAAGAAATCACCACATTATGCCTGGAAAGGTAGGAATGTTCCCTACTGCTCACCTGGCCAATGGCCCCTGGGGGCATGGCTGGCCCTTCCTCTACACTATGAAGCCCGATAGACTTAACTGTGGAGAAGCGACCTTTGGACAGATCACGTAAGTTCATTAAACTTGAAGTTTCCTATATATCAGGTGTATGGAACCTAAGGTCCAAGGTGGAGAAATCCCTGCTGTCCCCAGTGGTTCCCATTTCCTTTCCTCTACCCATCAGTCATTGGGTTCTTTCCTGACTTCTGTGATGTTCATCATTCCTAAAGGTTGAAACAACCAGCTTCATTACTGACAGCTGGTACTTTGGCCCTGGATCCTTTGCCTTCAGTCTCAAGCATTACTGAGCTGTGGCCCCTGAGAGTTGTCTGAAATAGAATTTGGCCCTCGGCCTGAGAGAGGTTTTGCAGCCCTGCTACATAGGGATATTGTGTGTGTGGATGCTCATACTGCAACTTGCAGAAGAATCATTCTATTTCCCAAATACAGAGTGCCATCATGTGGGATTACTGGTGAGAGTGTTGGACTGAAGACCTGGGAAATCTGCGCTCTAGTCCCTACTTGGCCGCAAAGCCCACTGGGTGATTTTGGAATGAAGATATAATACTTAATCAACATTAAAGAAATCACTGTAATGTTTGAACAAGCCTGTTCTTCCTTGTCACAGACCATTATAGGTCAGCTGGGTTCACACAAGACAGCAACCCATACTCATTGAGTGTAGGTTGAGTGTAGGTTGTTGCTGAACTATAGGTTGATATTGAACCATGGGTTATGATGCTATGTGAACCCAGCTGCACTCATCAAACCAGGCTGATTCAGATTCAGGCTGGACATCAGCAAAAGCTTCCTCATTGTCCGAGCAAGACAACAGTGGAACCACCTGCCTGGAGAGGTGGAGGGCTCTCCCACACTGGAGACATTCAGCAAGACACTGGGCAGCCATCTGAATGGTGTAACATGGTGTCCTGCAACAGCAGGGGGCTGGGCCTGATGGCCTTCATGGCTCCTCCCAACTCTATGATTCTATGAAACCAGGGCTTGTTAAATATGAACAACCCATGCAGAGAACCCATGGTTTATTGAGAGCTGATAGTTATCTGTAGTTAAGAAAGCATGGCTTGTTAGTACAATTGCCAAGCAAACAACCCACATTTCAACACCAATCCACAGGTTGGCAATAACCGCACGCCCAACCCATGAACCCAGACTATATGTCTAGCTAGTGCAGTACCATCTTACTTTGACTGGCAACAGCTCTGAAAAATCACAGTCAGGCTGTTACACAATCCTTTAAAAAGCAAGCTAGAACGAACCTGGGGCATTCTGTATGCAAAGCATGTGCTCCACCGTGGAATTATCATCTGTCCCCATCAGAAATCCTCCCTCAGCTGCAGAGCAGCCTGGACTGGCAGTAAACTAACACTGCAAGATGCGAAGAAGAATAAGGTTCGAAGCACAGAGGGAGGTGGTGCAGCATCAGGCATCCAACCTGGAAAGCAACATTTTTCTCCCCTGCATGGTCCTTTGACATATATATGCTCAGTATACAAAGCTAACGAGAAACTACATAAAGTGTACCTGACGTATAAAGTAACTTGGCGGGGGGGGGGGTCAGGTTTTTCCTCCCAAAAGGCACCTGGATCTGGAATTAATGAAGAGAGATTAACGAAGAGTGAAATTGTATGGGATGCTGCCCCCTCAATGAAAAACTCCAGTCTTGGAGCTGCTCCAGATAGCAGGATGGAGAGAGCTTTGCCTTTCTGTCCTCATTTTTACCATGAGACATGGCTCTGAGCACAGCTGCCTGCGATGCACAGGACACGAGAGGTGATCGGACCCTGCCTACGAGAGTGTCTTTCTCCTTCCTCACCTCCTACATGCACACTGGCTTTTGCCTCTCCCCATGACACTGGCCTTCTCTGCAGAAAAGCCTTCTGCCGCAGCTGGGAGGACGACAACTTAGGATGGGAGGAGAGATGTTCATTTCAGAGTACGTAACTGTCTAGAGCTTTGGAGGGGAAAACCTCTGGAATCCTATGGCTCCTCAGACACCGCCTAGGGATCACAGGATTGCTCTGTAAAGCCCTCTTCCCAAGGCTGAAGTCTTATACTCAAATTAATTCTACACTTTTACACAGAATTATGGTTATTATTGTAATTATGCTTTCATTTCTATACCGCCCCACAGCTGAAGCTCTCTGGGCAGTTTACAACAGTCACTAAAAACAGACAATAGCAATACATAAGATTATCATAAAAACAAAAATTAAAAAGTTTAATAACACCTTTAAAAAGACAATAAAAATGACGATGCAAAACACCTTCCTCGAGGCTCTGCAGTTTGTTCGCCCTCATCCAGTCCACTGTTGCAGCCAGACAACCATTTAACACATTCACAGCCTAACCCGCTAACGCTGAAAAGGAGAACTAGGGTTATCAGCATACTGATGGCCACACATTTCAAACCTCCAGATGACCCCACTCAGTGGTTTCATGTAGATGTTAAATAGCCTGGGGGACAGAACGGACCCTCCCCCACCCGGAACTCCATGCTGGGGAATCCATGGGGCTGAACAACATTCTCCAAGCACCACCTCCGACAGATAGCCCTCCAAGTAGGAGCGGATCCACCATGATGCAGTGACCCTACTCCCAACTCAACACCAGAAGGATACCTGGGGTACTGAATGCCACTGAGACACCCAGCAGTATCAAAGGGGCTGTACTCTTCCATCTCAGGACAACCATGGCTGCTTCCACGCCAAAGCCAGGCCTAAAATAGTCCAGATCCTCAGTCTCATCCAAGAGCATTTGGGGCTGACTGGCAGCCACCCTCTCAAGAACCTTCTCCAGGAAGGGGATGGTCGCCACTGGCCTAAGGTTACTCAGATCTTCCAGGTCAAAGGAGGGTTTCCTCAGAAGGGGTCTCTCCACCACTTAAGTAGCATGGGGCCTCTTCTTCTCTCAAAGAGGCGTTAATCACCTCCCTGCCCCAGCTTCCTTGCTCACTGGTTTTTATAAGCTAGGAGGGCCAAGGATCCAGTCCAGAGGTCGTTGCACAAACCTGGCCTAGCATCCTTGTCTACATCCTTGAGCTGTGGCAACTGCGACTCATCCAATAAAACAAGAACAAGTTGTGCTCTGAGTATTTCCACAGATTCGCCTGCTTGAATTCTTGAGTCCCAGTGGATGCAAGAGATTTCATTCCTGGAAGTGCCCGGCGAGTAAATTGCAGCAGGCCTGAAATGTTTCCAGGATGTCCCTGTGGCCAGAATGTAATAACCATCTTGCCCTCCTTTCAAGACAATTTTGAAAAGCTCTGCTCAGTGACAAAGGGAAGACCGAGTAGAGGCGGTGAGATATTCTTTCTTGCCTCCCTCACTGCCTCAAAATATACCTGATTGTGGGCATGTACCAGGCTTCTGTTACATTTGCTGTACGTTTTCCTCCATCTGCACTCGACAACTCAAGCTGTTGTGTCATCGCTCTCATCTCTGAGATATACCGTGACACTTGGCTGAGCTGTACAACAGAGAAGGTGCTCAGGAGCGATCATGTCAACCCTCTGGGTCATTTCTGCATTCTACCGCACAGCCAGGGCCTTGGCAGGCAAACCAGCCCCGTCAGCTGGAAAAATTCCCCCGAGCCCTCTGGAAACCGTTTGGATCCATTCATCTCCAGATGTGGGTCATCTTAACAGGACCCTTGAAGAGGGGGAAAGCCAGCATTGGTCTAAATCTCAGTGGGAGGTGATCTGACCATGACAAAGGGGCTCAGTCCACGTTCCCCATGCGCAGAGCCCCATCCTTACGTCCAGCCAAGAAGACCAAGTCTAGAGCATGCCCCGTGACATGCACTGCGCCAATGACATGCTGGGATAGTCCGTGGTAGCCAGGAACTCCTGAGCTGCTCCAGAGAGAATGCCTCCAGCATGAATGTTAAAGTGCCCCAGGGCCAAGAGCCTGGAGGACTCCAACATCATGGCAGGCATGTCAAGAGCGGAGCTGGTTGGAGCCGGGGGGTCAGACTAGATGGCCTCTTCTGACTCCCTCTAATTCTGTGTTTCTATCACATCCAAGACCACCTCTTTCCGCTTAGGCAGGGGGAGTGATGGGTTGCATGTGGTTGATACCCCAGCAGAATCCCCAGCCTGTCTCACTGACCCAACACAAGGTGCAAACACTCCAACACTCCATGTTGGATGGACAAGGTGCCTGGAGAGGGGGACTGAATTCTTCCAGACTATGGTGACCCATGTCCCACCACTCAGGTCTACCCTGATGCTGAACCAGGTAACCCAGGGCACACAACTGCAAAAGACAAACTCGTCCCTGTTCAGGCCTCAGTTATACATGCCAGATTGGCTGCTTCATCCGCCATTAAATCATGCACAAGGGAAGTTTTATTGAGCACTGATATGGCATTTAGAAGCAGAATTGGGAGATGTGAGGGCCACCTGATGTGGCAACCATGAAACCTGTGAGTGGAAGGAGGACTGGAACATGGCCCAGCCACTAGCTATCTGGGCCATGTGTCCCTTACCTAGCCAGTCCTCCTCCTAGTACCATATATCCCTCTACACATCACTATGCTGACTGGGACCCCCGCCATCACCCCACTTGACCCCATAGCCAGCCTCTCAGTCACAGTCCCAGGTGAAGGGCCACCTGTGCAGGGGTGTGGTGAGAAGCAGAAAGGAATTACTAACTTCTACTAAATAGGAACAACTAATAATCATCAACCGCATAACCATTTGACGTTACGACAGCCCAGCTGCATACACTTCTATAACTTACTTGCCTTTCTGGGGAAAATATAGCAAGGCAACTGGTTAATATACTAACCTGAGACGGCTGGTTATAGCTATACGTCTATATTAAGCAGGCAAGCCTTCTTCGTGGGGATAGTCCTGATACAAAGGGATCGAGACAAAAACAATCCTGAAACTGCTCACTTTGACAAAGCATGGCAAGAATTCATTAGGTCACAAACTCATTTTAAGACACAGTGCAATTAAAAAAGAAAGGACTTTCCTATCCACCCCCCATAAAACCCCCCTCAAAAACACAGAACTGCAAACCACACTATTTGTTCATCTAGACATGTACCTTCTCTTCGGAGCTTTCCACCATCTGTGCCCATTATGTGAAGATCTCAGGCACTAACTCGAAGTGCCAAAACGGGCTTCAAAACGGGAGCCTAACAACCACGGTTTCTTTATATTTTACTCCAGGGTGTGTGCAGAGGGCCTCATCCTGATCTTAACAAGCTGCCCCCAAACTAAGGGCATGATCCCTGTATGTACTCTGTGACAAACATGAAAAATAACAATGGAGACAATTTAAAGCAAGGAACATTTTGGCCATTTGGTCTTTCTTTTAAGCTTGTTGTCTTTTTGTTCTTCTCTGCTCCAAAATCTGTTTTGATGTGAAGAAGATGAATTTCTTCTCACCTTTTTCTGGGGTTTGACAATAAACAGTCCCCAAAACAAAACATGCACAAACCAACCAATGTGAACCCAACGGAGAGGCAAGTAACTTGCTGCCCTCAGTTTTCTGACCTTGTGCTCCCATCAGCCCTAGCCGAATTAAAGGTGAAGGATGATAGGAGTTGTAGGCCAAACCATCTGGAGTGCCATGAGTTGCCCCATCCTGCACTAACCTGACATTTCAGAGGGTCACAGTAAACAAATATGCGTAGGCACTTTGGCTGAGTCCTTCCTACCACATGGCTTATTGGAAGATCTACAGAGAGGTTTCCTGCACAGGTCCAGGAGGCTGGCAATGCATCTTTAAGAGAGGGTGTGGTCCCAGCATCCTTGGAAGAGGTTGTGATAAGGCCACTCCTAAAAGAGCCAAACATGGACCCGGGGTTGGTCATCAACTACCATCAGGTAGCAAACCTCCCTTTCTTGGGAGTCCTGTTGGAGCAGGTGGTAGCTGGGCAGCTCCAGGCACTCTTGGGTGAAGTGGATTTTCTAGATCTGTTTCCACTGGATTTCAGGATGGGGTTTGGGATGGAAACGGTCTTGGTCTCCCTGTATGACCTTTGCCAAGAGAGAGACCTGGGGAGGGGTGCTACCCTGTTGATTCCCCTGGATCTGGTTTCTGACGCCATCCACCATGGTTGGCCAGGATGTGGGTCAGGAGCAATGTTTTGCAGTAGTTCTACTCCTACCTGGCTGACCATGTCCAAGAGACATCTGCATAACCACCACGGGGTTCCACAGGGCTCCGTACTGCCCCCCACAGCTGCATGTTCATACAGCTGGGAGAGGACATCAGGAAGTTTGGACTGAGGTACCAGCAGTAGGATGATATTCAGCTCTACCTCTCATTTACGTCCAATCCAGGTGAGGCACTGACTGTCCTCAACCGGTGCCTCAGCTTGAGAATGGACTGGAGGAAGGTCAGTCCAGACCAGATGGAAGTGCTGCTGGTGGGCAGCTGTTCTGACAGGCTGAAGGGCCTCACTCTGTCCTAGATGGGGCTGCATCCCCCCCTAAAGGACAGGGTCCGCAGTTTGGTGGGTGCTCTTGGACCCAGGACTACCCCTTGAGGCCCAGGTGATCGCAATGGCCCGGGGCTAGGGAAAGTCGAAGACAGTAGAAGAAAGGGAAGGTCATGTAAGAGATGACAGACTCCATAAAGGAAGCCACAGCCCTGAGTTTAGAACAGCTAAGCAAAAAGAATGACCTTCTTTAGTCACAGAGCGGAGAAAATGGAAGGAAAGAGAGACATTTCACAGGAACCAGGGCAGGTAGTCACAGACCACATTATGCACAGAAACTGCTGTGCTCTTTGATGTGCTGTGCGATGCTGAGTCCTTTGTGCATAGCCACCTATGCCATTCCTTCCTGCTGCGGTATTTGCATGGAACCCACATCAAAGGATTTCACAGAGAGTATGCTTATCATCCAGCAACGCACTCCTCTCAACAAGCAATAGTAACCACACAGAAACACTCTTTTATATAACCTTTGAACCAGCTTATTGAGACCACAGCACACTCTGACAAGAACACAACGCTGCCAGCCCACCCTGCAAAAGACCCGAGGTGGCACAATTACAAGTCTGTCCTGAGCCTGAGCTGAAGCCCACGAAAACCGGCTGCGTGAAGGAGACATGACTGCAGACTGGACCAGGCCGTGAGCAAGGACTGGAAGGCAAGCTAGGAACCTGAGGGGAACACCTCACACACAAGGACAGTCCAGTCTTGCTCCTCAAGCTGAACTCCATTAGCATAAGAAGCCCCTTATACGCCTCCCTGTCCAGGAAGAATCAACGGTTAGCCTAGTTGGAGCCACTCTGGAAGTTTCTGAGAAGCGGTGCTAACACATCTTGCCACAAGGGGCAGTGATCAGCCATGGGACCCATGCTTCTCTTCTCAGTGGTTAGCCCCACAACAGGACTTGGGCTTCTACAAGCACCAAACCACACAATCGTTCCTGCTGCGCACTTTCCTGAGCTCACAGGAGGAAAAAGCCAGCATGTTAACATGAGTAGATAACACTGAAGCGTCTCCACTGCTCTTTCTTCAGTGTTCTACCAATGTGCAGCATCGGCCCTCCGTGTGCTTCTGCTTTAGCACTGAAGTGCAACACAGATTGCAGGGAAATCTGTTGTGTGCATGTGCACCATAAGCACGGGTGTCAGAGGACGAAGTGCCATTCCCGACAGCAGCTTCTCCACAGGTAGTAGCATGCCCTGTTTGTCCTTTCTGTCTAAGGATGACTTCATAATGGCATGCACCACGCTTGGTTCTTTTGTAATCAGATCTTCAGTAATTCTGGAAGTTACACCAGAGATTTCAACATATTTGACTGGGGGGGGGGGGATCCCCTGAGGAGGCTAGTGTTTTCCTTCCTACATCTGTTTCTACAAAACAAGCTCCACCCAAGCTGGATCAAAGATTTCCTCCAGCTTGACTTAAGACACAATGTGAGGCCGCAAGGTGCATAGCAATCGCATTTCTCACATGGAACAATCCTCCGGCACTCTGTAGGGAGGACAGGTAGCAAGCAAGCAAGCAAGCAAATTGGAAGGTTGACTTAAATCACCAGTTTAAGTCAAGGCTCCCCATTTGGAATTCATGCATTTCCTGAAAACCCATGCATTTCAGCAGGTTGCTGTAAAAACACGACGCTTACTAATTTGCCACTAAGTAGAACCTTGGCACCTCTGAATACATTATTTCCTCACTGGTTCCCAGTGGTGGGTAGTGGCCACCACTATCCAATATCAGTGGGGTGGTACATCCAAAATCCGAAATAGGATCCAGCACCATGGACAGAGCCTTTAAAATTCACAGTGCCACCCCAAACAGATGCACTGTCCAGCTGACCTTAGAACCTCCACTGCTACCTTTTAGTTGCTTCCGACCGCAACTCCCTGAACTTGCAGGAACAAGAAGTGATTAACTCCAGGGTTTTATTTCCACCCTGCATATACTGCACTGCCCAGGAAAACGGAGTACAGAGCTGTCTGCTTGAGTTTAGTCAATGCTCTTGGATGGATGTCAACTGGTGTCCACTGGATTTCAGTTCCCATGATTGACTTGGTAACCTCTGGATCCAGTCCACAATTGTAAATTCAGTCAGTGACTGGACTCAGTAAGCCACATTCAAGGACTGAGTATGGGTTGAATGTGGGTTGTTGAAATGCAGCTTGTTGCTGAATGCTAAACAGCCCACAGATCACAAGCCAGCTACAAACCATGCTTTATCTTCAGGGGTTAGACATGTCTTGCCAGCAAAGATGGGTTCCAACAACAAGACAACCCAGGCTTCAACAACAACCCGCACTCAACCCATACTTAACTCCTGAATGTGAATTATTACGCTGGACAAACTCAGATTAATAATGCTTAAACTCCGAGGACAGGTATCCCCACCTTAACTTACACAGCTCTCTTTTTAACACCAATAAATAACCTTCACCATAATCCACTGGGTTACAGAGCTGGATTGGGAGTTGGAAGACCTGGGTTTCAGTCCCCACTCAGCCTTAGGGCTCACTGGGTGGTTTCGAGCCAGTCGTGGGCTCTCAGCCTAACCTACCTCACAGGGCTGTCATTCTGAGGATTAAATGGAATGGAAGGAAACCTTGTAAACCATCTTGGGCTGGTTGCAAGAGGAAGAAAGGTGAGGCATAAATGTAATATAATAATAGTGAGAATAATATTTAATATAAGGTCATTTAAAATATGTTTATGCGGTCTTTTCTATGTCTTTTCTAGCCTAATAATATTTCTATGTCTTTTCTATCCTATTTATAACCCATTTTCCTAATTTTAAACACTTGTTTATTTCATACAGAAACCTCTTTATCTACTCTGTTCGTAACTCCACTTGTAGTCCCACATATAGGATGGGAGGACACTGTTGTTGTGTTGCTTTGTCATTTTCCTTCAATATAAGGGAAATGAAACTGATTACAACACATAATTAACGGAGGAATTTACCACAAGATATGTTGATAGCCATCAACTTAAACGGTCTTAAAAGGAGGCATGGGGAGTTAGAAACATTGATGCAGGTGAGGCCTATCAGTGGCTTTAAACAGGTACCAAGTGAACAGGTGAACAGGTACCAATCCCTTTTAATTCACCATGATTCCTTTTGATATCTATTCAAGCTTTCCTGTAAACAGACCTAGCACTGAAGCACAAGACAAGAGATGTCAAGCGATTTATGGTATCCTTGAAGTTTGCCTGGGCATGCGAAACCTAAAGAAAAAAGTACTATGGAGAAATGCACCCAGTCACCCCCAACAGTCCAATGATAACTTAGTGACAGAGCAGTCTAACATTTTACAGCACAAGAATCTTCCAACAATAACAGTCGACAGTTGTTGTGCCATGCAAGCCCAGCTTGGGCTACCCAATGCTGGTACCTGTTTTCCCCTGACCACCCTGCAAATGAAACGCAGAATCATAGACTCATAGAATACTAGAGTTGAAGGGGCCATGAAGGCCATCGAGTCCAACCTGCTGCTGTTGCAGGACACCACATTACACCATCCCACTCAGATGGCTGCCCAGTGTCTTGCTGAATGTCTCCAGTGTGGGAGAGCCCTCCACCTCTCCAGGCAGCTGGTTCCACTGTTGTCTTGCTCGGACAATGAGGAAGCTTTTGCTGATGTCCAGCCTGAATCTGAATCAGCCTGGTTTGATGAGTGCAGCTGGGTTCACACAGCATCATAACCCATGGTTCAATAGCAACCTATAGTTCAGCAACAACCTACACTCAACCTACACTCAATGAATATGGGTTGCTGTCTTGTGTGAACCCAGCTGACCTATAATGGTCTGTGACAAGGAAGAACAGGCTTGTTCAAACATTACAGTGATTTCTTTAATGTTGATTAAGTATTATATCTTCATTCCAAAATCACCCAGTGGGCTTTGAATCTGGGTTGCTGCAACCTGAACTGCTTATTCCGTGTCCTACGCTCTGAGAATTATGGGAATTATATGCAACAGATCAACAGGGCTCCAAGTTGTGGTAGTCTCCCTAAATATTTTACCTACCGCTTTCTTCTCTTTTCAGAATACTTGGGAACAGGTTTCTCTCAAGATTTCACTGTGAAAATGCAGAAATTATCTGAGCACAGATCAACATTCAATAATCTAGCTTCCTATTATCGATGATGATGATGATAATGATGATGGCAAAGATAAACCTTCAATGGAAAATGTTCAGGAATGCTGTGACAAAACGAAGATGACCTTACATAATTTCTACCAAGCAAAGGTGCTAGCCCTTTGCACTTTCTCCAGCTTGATAAACTAAATCTGCATAAATTTTGTTATTTTTAAAGCATTTAAAGTATACAGCATTTCAATGAAGAATTCTGGTTGCTGTTTTTTAATACAAAATTAATGTTGCCCTTCCTATAAGTCACATTCCCTCAAGGACTCATTTGGAAATAATAATGAGGCACTAGACAAGTGATGCAAGTAGGAAGTACAAAGTATTTGACTGGCCAACCACGACATATTTCACATGTGTGCATCCCTGGAGCCAAATATTTCCTTAAAATGCCCTTCAACCAAATGTTCTGGCCTGCAAAAGAGATCATGCTGGGGCAGAGTTTCAAGTTCTCTCTTTCACAATGGTTAAAAGCAAGGTTTGGGAGCTCATCTTTCAATGGGGGGAGGGGGGCAGGGGGAGATGTGACATCAATTCCACCCGTGCAGTGACAGCGCAGGGTATATGTGTGTCCAAACTCAGAGAGTTCATGTCACAGAGACTGGTTTAGCATCATCTCTGCCCTTCATGGAATGAGAAAACAAGGTAAGGGAGTGGAACATAAAATGGAGAAAAGCAAAATGTGGAACGTAAGGCGGAAATGATTTACCTGGGGCACTAGATTAAAAGTGACAAGATGTGACAATGTTAACAAACCTTGCAACCAAACAAGAACCTGGACCACCAGCTAAACATACAATTCTTGCCTGGTCCAGCCCAGAGGTTTCAGGCAGGTAACAGCTCCTTACGAAAAGCTTTCCAAACAAGCTTAGTTTCTACATCATTGATCTTAAATGGGAAAACAAACCCAGAGAAAAAAAATAAAATAAAGCCAGGTGAGAAAAAGGAAGAAAAAATCCCCAAGCACTATTCTAAAATAACACTATATACAAAGAAACAAAGCCTTTTATGATATGATCACCCGTAAACAATTCCTGTTGCAAGGAAATGCAGTTGCTTTTCCAAAACACCTAACTTCAAAAGCAAAGGCACATGAAGCACCTGTAGCTGAATGGATTAACGGAAGATCACAAGAACTGATCTTGTATGGGGCTTGTATTGGGGAAGGGTGGCCAATCCAGTAGCCAGGTTTCAAGCCGCAGGAAACTGAGTAAGTCACCACCAGCATTTTGAATTCTGCCTGGAAGCAGACCACGAGCCAGGGAGTTTGCTGTAAGAAGCGAGTCCCTTGCAGCCTGTACTTGGCCTGGCCACAGTATTCTGGCCCAGTTGATGTTTCTGAGCAGTTTTCAAAGGTATCCCCACACAGAGGATTTCCAATAGTCCAAGTGGGATCTAACTAAGGCACGCTTTAAATATTGCTGAGAACGAACACAGTTGGCTAACTAGGCCAGCTATACCAACTATCTCCTGGCCCTCTGCTGCCATGGTTAAAGGCGCTGGACCAGGACTCAGGTTCTAGTCCTCTCTCAGCCATGAAATCAACCAGGTGGTTCCAGGCCAACTCTCAACCCAGCCTACCTCACAGGGTTCTTGTTGTGGTGAAAAGATTGAGAGCAGGAGGAGAAGAAAGATGTAAGCCACTTTCAGTTCTTTAAAAAAGAAAAAAAGCGGGATATAAAGCTACCAGCAAATAAGCAAAGAAATAAAACTCTGGGCAGTCTCTCCTGAAGGATCCATGTGCTTCTTAGGTACCATGGAGGATAAGATGCATTTCTGAGATCATCCAGGATCTTGAGAGAATGGCTTGCCAAGGTGGCAGGAAAATCTGCAAGGACCATCATCAAGCCACCCAGATCTTAATGTGATGCTTCAAAGTCCCAGCAAATTCATAGCAGGTGACTTGTGCATGGCAACAGAAAAACAGAGTTTCTCCATCAACATCCTCTCACCCCCTGCAGAAGAGCACCTTTAAAGTGTGCCTTGTTGAGGGAGTGGGGCCTGATGCTAATTGGGGTGGCCCATGGGTGCCAGAAGGCCTGGACAAAGAGGCCCTTCTTCTGAGATTGCTGCCTCCAGACCCCCAAATGAGCACCCTTTCAGCGACCTCCCCACAGCAGTGGGAACTCCCTCCCCGGGCTGGATATTGTTTTAATTTATTTCCACCATCATTGGGTTTTCCTTGCATGTTAATGCATGGCTTTATTCATTCTAAATGTTGCCCGTAAGCTGCCTTTAGTGCCATTTTTTGGTCAAAGGCCCAAGCCTGCATGGGTGGAACGTCTGTGCTCTTTCCAATACAGTCCATGTCATCAAAAGTCATGTCATTGGGTGACTGTTGAAAAAGGGGCTCCACTAAGGCAAGCACACGGATTCACCTCAACGTACAGATGTGCTGGGAATGCATCTGGAGGCAACCCTCGTCAAACCAAGCTTTCCGGACTAGCCCTAGCCACTCAAAGTGGTCCAAAATTACAGAGGTCTTCTGAGGCTTCCAGAAGTTGCCTGGGGAAGTCCCACGGGGAAGGGGGTCCCCCATCTGCAAGGCGTTCGACCAGAACACCTTTCTGCATACGTCGTTGAGCTCGTAAAACAGAACAACTAGAATAGATGTCGACGGTGGCTGTGCAATGGAGGATTCACCTGCAGGGTTAGTGGCAGCACCTGCTGAGCAAGCAGCCATGTGTCAACTGTCTCCTCTCTGCCTCACACCCATCCAAATCCTGGTGGCACCATCACCAGCTGTCCGAGTGAGTCTTTAAAGACGGGCAGTTGCAGCTGAGTAACCATACACCCATTTCTGAATGAAGATGCAACGCTGGGAGACTGCATTGCTCTGTCTCCTTCCCCCAAATTAAAGAGCCAGTGAAGAAGCATCGGATGCTTTAGCAGACACCAATGCATATGAGGAATGTATACTCCTCCTGCTGAGGAACACGTGTGGGAGGGTTTTGTGGTACTCGCGTCCTGCTTGTGGGCTTCCCTCAGCCATCTGGCTAGCCACGGTGCAAGCAGAATGCCAGACATGTCTTTCATATGGCCCCATATGGCTCTTGCATTCAAGCAGCATTATGTGTGTGCATGCGTGCATGTCCATCACAGAATCACGGAAGAGTAAATTTGGAAGGAGTCACTGAGGCCGTTAGGTTTGGCCCATGAGTCTCAGCTATGGCAGAAGGTCCCATCGGCCACAGAAGCTGGGAGCATGAAGATAGCTTCTCAGTCTACTTGTCTTGTTAATAAACGAGTAAATCCCACATCACTACAGCAATGCAAGCTGCTGCTTTTTCGTTTGTGCTCTCTTCAAAGCTCCACCTAAGAAACAGGAAGGGGGGGATGTATAAACTGTATTTATTGATAAAATACAGTGCTGTGGCTTCAACTGAATCTGCTGTTGTTGATAGGTTCAAATTCATTGCAGTTGTTCTAGATCACAAGCAAAAGCATGGGCCAACAATGCAGTGCAGCTGCTAAAGGGACAAATGCTATTTTGGGCCACATTAACAGAAACATCACTTCTAAAACACACGAAGTACTAGTTCCACTACACTCAGCACTAGTCAGATCTCAGCTGGAGTTCTGTGTCCAGTTCTCGGCACCTAAGTTTTTAAAAGATGCAGAAAAGCTAGAAAGGGTACAGAGAAGGGCAACAAGGATGATTCAGGGACCGGAGGCAAAGCCCTGTGAGGAAGGACTGAGAGACCTGGGCATGTTCAGTCTCAAGAAGAGAAGACTTAAGGGGAGAGGTGATAGCACTCTACAACTACCTGAACGGCTGTCAAAGAGGAAGGACAGGATCTCTCCTCATTCATTCCAGAGTGCAGGACACGGAATAACAGACTTAAGCTACAAGGAAGCATATTTAGACACCAGAAAGAACTTCCCCACTCAGAGCAATACGACAATGGAGCCTAATACCTGGGGAAGTTGTGGTCTTTCCCTCGCTGGAGACATTCAAAAAGCATCTGAACAGTCATTTAAATGAGATGATGTAACTTAATGTCCTGCAACAGCAGGGGGTTGGACCCCATGGCCTTCTGGCCCCTTCCAGCCCTACCATTCTGTGATTCTAATGCTCTCTTAGCAGAGGCCAATTTTATTACTGAGTGAGGACGGCTAACAGTCCACACAAGCACAAACATAAACCCTGCTGCACTTGCACAAAAGACCTCGAACGCGAGGCAAATGGCATTAGCTGATGCAACTGGCCCACAACTGCTCCAGCTGATGTTAGTGGTGTTGCACTAGAAGTCCTTTGTGCTCCCACATTACGACAGACATCAGCATTCACATTGCCTTGGGTCCTGCCCACAGATTTTATCATGGGAATTTGGAATGCAATTGTCCAAATTGGCACACGTCAACTGCCAATCAGAAAACCAAAAAAAAGGGAAAACGTTAAATGTTAGAACAGATGCATTTTGTTCCCCTACCAAGTAATTCAGCTCTTTATTTTAGGAAAAGACCTTAAAGGAAACCTGGATGTGGTTAAGAGTAGTTGTTTGTCTCTGTGAAATGAGAAAAGAATCATCCAAATTAAGAGGGAGACAGAAAATGGGTTAAAAATGAGTAATTTCCTATTGCCCAGTCTCTCTCAGCACTCCAGAAACTCTGTCCTCCTGTTTTTCTCCCACGGTTCTATCTTAAACTCCTGAATTCCGTATTCTGCCTCCTTCCCTTCCCTTGCAAAGCATCTCTGGCACAAAGCCAGCCTTCCCTCCTTGCCTTGACCCCGAGTCTATTTGAAATCTTTATTCGAGGCTTAATCACTTCCTGTCTGGACTGTGATTTCTGCTTTTTAAATATTTTTTTTAAAAAATGTCCACTCATTAAAACATCAGGGGGTCCTGTCAGTTGTATGAGAAGCTTCCTTCCTGCAAGGAACTGAGGTGAAAACAAGGTTTCCATGACTATATCCATGCTCCACATTTTACACTTACAAATAAAAATGGATTTTGCTTCCCCTCTCTTGACAGGAAGCTGTGGGTCCCTGTGGGTGTTGCCAAACCTGTTGGGGTCCCATAGCAGTGCTTCCCCCCACCCCCCGCCATGCTTCACCTGGATTCTGCACATCCATGTGGCAAAATTCTGGAGGGACCGGATCCTGTTTGCATGGCCTGTCTGCTAAGTGTGAGCTTTGCACCTTTGTATCTATCTGGAACAGTGTGGAAAGCGCGGCAAACTGCTCCCAACACCCCGGCGAGGAACGAAGAGGAACAAGCAGCAGCAACGGCCTCCGTGCAGTCCTTGTACAAAAGCTGAATGGCTTGGCAGCCGGGTCTTACTTCAGCACTGGCAACAGACAGTGGCGGAGCGGTGGCTTCAAACAGGCAGCCACTGTGGGCTGCCAGGGCCAAGAGAGACCCATTCTCGAGGAAATCCAAAAGTGCAATCAGCTTTGTTGACCGGTAACAATAAAATGGTTCTCCTTGCAACGGTAATCTCCTGAGGAGCAGATTTCAGCTGCCCGTTCAAGACCAAGCTGCCCCAAAATACATTGCACGACAGGGAACGACATGCCTTTGCTGGGAAAATGTATTTCCCCCCTCAACTACCGTGAGAATTGCAGCAAAGCTCAGAGGGAACAGAATTCTGATGCGAGTGGCAGATGACTTCAGCATCCCTGGTAAGAGGAAAGTGATGGCTAGGTCCACTACAGCCTGGACATGGGGCAGGGTTCTGCACCAGCTTAGGGGGCAAAGGGTAGGCTGTGGGGTTCCTCACTCTCTCCCCCAATGTCCTGTTGCCACCTGCTAACACCTGCGACCTGAAGTGACTGCGGCACTTTGCAGTACTGAGTGGGGTCCCACCCAGCGGACCCTATGCCCCCTAAGCTGTCTTTCCTTAAAGCTCCAGAGACAGCAAACCAGCATGTCGAACACATCCGAGGGGAAGAGCCAAGAAAGCTACTGTTGCTTCGGCACACTAAACTGCACGCACAATGTCATGCGAGACAGCTTTTCCAAGCTCCCACTGCATCACCGCCACTGAACAGTTTTGCAGTTTCTGGGATCTACTTTGTCTTTTGCTTCTTTTGCAAGAACGCTAAGCTCATCCTCCACTGAGCAGAGGGAGATGGTTCCTTGTGAGGGATGCTGGTTTGCACCCAACATTGTACAGCCTGCAACAAGTTGGGGTTGGATTAGACGGCCTTTTCGGTTTCGTGCATCCAAGAAAATCCAGGTGTGTACACAACCTGGGGAGCAAGGTGCGTGGAAGCACTTTCTCTGACCAGGAACTTGTTGTGAGCAGTACCGTAAGGACCATATTGTAGTAGTAAATTCTGAAGTTAAGTGTTGATGCCCATAGCCACATCCCTAGGAAGAATCCAAAATACAGCCCTCTGTGCTGATCCATTTCAAAAACCCAGCTTCCATCTCGACAAGAAGTTCATATTTTGCAGTGAGTTGTAAGTCCCCGTTAAAAACCAGGCCACCCCAAAATACTTTGCATTACATGGAACCATTTATTGTATCTTGGAAAATTCACCCCCAGCTTCTATGGGAAGGGTTGCAGCTAAAGAGAGAGGGAATACCAACCTCTTTGTGGGGTGGCACATGTCAGCAGAGACCCACTAGTGAAAAAGTAATGTCACGGTGCCCCTAAAGCGCCAACTCCACAATGGGAGCCCACCATTCTCCTGGTGTTCCTCCAAGCTTCCTTCATCTCGGCAGCCTGACTTCTGGCACACTCTGGGGAGGGAGCGATGCCCTTTTCTTGCTATCGTTAAATGATCTCCAGAGATCTAGCGGCAGGTTCCAAGTGGCCAGCCGCTCACCCCAGCTGCAGCACACAAACGGAAGTACACCCTGACAGCAGATGTTGCATGCCCAAAAAGAGTCATATGTAATGAAACCTAACCGTGTCCCTAAATGCAGAACTGAAAGCAGAAGACTCCCCGACGCCAAAGACAAAAAACCCCAACATTAGACCTTTGACCTCAGTTTGAGGAGGAACTATTCCCCACCCTGTTCCCCCTTTGGCAAGCCATTTCCCACTTGAACCAGTTCCCCTTGGGCTTCTTCTTACAAGGTGTGAATGTGAAGGAGGCTACTGAAGGCTCCGGACAAGGAACTACCAAGGATCCCTTCCCTTCCCCGTCCTCCTTGAGCGGTGGGGCCTTGGGAGCTGCACTGCCACAGCAAACAGTCCACGTCGCATCCCACACACATAAACAGGAGTGGCACCGCCAGCCTTCCGGTCAAAGCTACAGCAGCAGGGAGCTCCCATGTCCCCAGAGACGTGGTCAAGGTAACAATAAGGAGGCCACGTGCATGGGAGATTGCCAGCTGGCTTTGGGGGAGAAATGAACACTGACAGAGTGGAGCCAGGGCCGGAAGGCTGAAGCACCAGGACCTTCCAGCAATCGGGGCCAATGATGTCATCTGCCAACCCCTCTCAGACTCCTCTGCTCTCTGTGTGCGGATGTGTCACCTGCTTATTCTTGAGAATATAAATATTCTTTATATTACGTACAAAACTGTGCACTATGGCTCTTCCTCCCCACCCTCTTCCCCCCCCCCAAGCTCCTATCTTTTGTGGATTTATTTACAGGTCTGAATTACCTTCTACCCCACACCCGATCCAAGCAGTTATCAGCAAATTCAACATAAAAATGAAAACACCACGTGTGTGTGTGTTTTAAAGAAAGAAAACAAACATACCCTTATCGAAAGCCCAGTACCATCCCCAGCTGCTGCTCACTAGCGAATGCCAAAGGAAACCGCCTTCACGGGGGCATGAAATAAAGATGCAGGACAGAGGTAAATGGTACTCTTCACCCACCTAAGGCAAGATGCTAAGCCAGGACATTACTTGGGCACGAGAGACAGAAAATCCCACGAGTGCCTTTTCTCATTTTTCACAATGAAAATCCAACTTCACAAACTGAACAGCCGAGACTGCTCCCCTTTTAAATTGGCTGCCTCACTCTGTCTCATAGCAGAGCCTGCCCTTCTGCAACATGGCATCCCCCAGGTGTCTTAAATTTCAGTTCTAATCTACCTATTCCGTCTTGCTTCAAAACTGGGTTGGGTGGGACTTGTAGTCCAACATTTCTGGAGGGTACCAGTCCAAGGAAGACTTGTGTCATGTGTTTCCTTGTCCTTTTTCCAAAGCCTATTTCCTACTGAGACAGCTGGGCCGTTCCTACTTGTCTTAAGGAGGCAACTGTTCCACACACAAACAGCGTAACATATACAAATAGGTGCATTCATAAAACCTAACAGCTTTCCCAATATGGTGCTCCACAGATATGCTGGCCTTGACAACATCCCCCATGCGGCCATGAGAGCTGTAGTCCAACACATCTGGAGGAAGGCCTTTATGTCATCTGCTGGCCGGCTTGTGCGCTTAAAAGTGAAAATGTCATCCTCTTTAGATTCATTTTGTGTTGATGCCTCTTTTTCCACTTCACTTGTCCCTGTGTGCCTATAATCACTATCCCCCCTTCCAAAGTGCACTGTGTCCTGTCCTCTTTGATATCAGATCACTTTCTTTCAGCCGGCTCTTTGAACAGAAATCCTCATGCCGGCTACTTCCAAGCAAGGCAACCTGGCTGCCTCTTTTGCCGTTGTTCCAGCTGGCACTGTCCCGAAGGCTGATTACAAGAGCAATTATTACGCAAGGGTATTATGGTGTTTGGTTTATCTCTCAGCCAGCCCCCTATCCAGCAAAATGCACGTTTCCAACCTGTGTTCTGTGTTTTAGGGGTTGGGGTGCATGCACAAACAGAGGTTACAAGTTTGTTTAAGGTCTGGACCTGTTTACAAACCGAGAGAATAAGCACGTAGCTCAAAACAGACATGGTCACCTCAGCAGAAGGGCATGGCTTGAGGACTTATGAAGACAACAGGAGAACACCTAAAAACAGGGGTATCCCCAAGGGAATTCTGCACCACCAAGTTCCCAGAAACTCTGCATTACAGAAACTTAATTCTGCAACCTGCAGAACGTAACATCTGGAACAAACCAGCATGTTGTTGCAACCATCATTGTCTTCATTATATTTATATCCCTCCGTTTTCTTTCCAAGGAACCCAAGGTGGCTTAGATAATCCTCTGGCTGCTGCTCTCAATCTTATCCTCACAACAACAGCCTTGTGAGGTAGGTATTGTATTGTTTGCCATGTTGTGAGCCGCCCCGAGGCTTTGTTGCGATGGGGCGGCATAGAAATGTTTTAAATAAATAAATAGGTGGGGCCGAGAGAGTCTGTGAATGGCCCAAATTCACGCAGTGAACTCCAATGCTGAGTGGGGAGTAGAACACAAATGGGCATTTCCTGGGGGTCGAAGAACCACACAGACCTTTCTCTGGGTGTCCACCAGGTTCTGCAGCCTGCTGGCTACTTTTCCAGCATAGTGGCCAAAGCTGCAAGCATTTTGCTTTGTTCTTCTGCAAAAGAGCCCCACTTTGGACCACTACTGCTGCAATTTCAACAGCCACAGTGATGGCAGAGGAAGAGGTGAGAAGGCACAAAAATAACTGGGGAAGTTGCATGTGGCCTGCAAATTCATGTGCTGGACCAGAACTGGGGAGACCTCAGCTCAAATATCCTCCACTCAGACACCACAATCATCAGGCAGCCTTTGAGTGTAGCATTCTCTCTCAGTCTAACCTACTTGACAGAGTTGTGAAATAAAATGGAAGTGGTGGAAGAAACCCGGAATGCCACCCTAAGCGCCGTGGAGGAAACAACGGTGTTTCTATGAAGACAACAGATACTCATGAACAAATATTAAAGTTGGGATATGCACAGCCCCATAGAGCATCTGTTCATCAAGTCTGCGCATCGACCATCCTGCAATCCAGGTGGGAGAAGATCCCTCTGCGGCAGACCAAGAACCCAGCTAGGTCTGTATGACTGGCAACAACCCTTGAAGTTCTCAGATAGAAGGTTTAAAAGAAAACTTGGTCACTGGACCAGGGAACATCAACATACAACAATTCCCATGTTGAGCTACTCTTCTTATGTCTGTGGATAGAAACTCAGGAATACTGGCTCTACCTCTTTTTCTTATTCTCTCTTAAAGGAAGATTGTCAAGGGCTTGCCCAACCCAACTAGGAACCAGCAGCCAAAGACTGGTTGGCTTCCTTCAAAGCGTAAAACATCTCCCCAGCACAGTGTCTCTATCTAGCCTTCCCTGGCTGAGTTCACGCAACATAATAAGCCATGGTGGTTTACAGATGGCTTGTTGTGTTGCCTGAGCCCAGCAGCAACGTTCAGGCAACACGACCGTTGGACAGCGCAGCAAGTCACCATGTTTGGCAGTGCTGTGTGAATCCAGCAGAATGCTTCCTTGGCACTGCTATGTGACATCTGTGCAATTGTGCAATGTGCAATTTGCAGCCCCTCCTTGGGAGCTGGCCATGGCAAGCCCATGTCCCCTGGGTTCCTTACCCACAGCTCTTCCTTCTCCTGCTCCTCAGCTCCACAGGTAATTCTGCCTTTCCCCCTCTGGCAGCCACCTTTTGGTTCACTGCCCTTTAATTGATGTGCCTTTTGAAAATGCCTCCTAGTCCTTAACCTGCCCCATCTATGGGCATGCAGGATAATTTACCACCACATAAAAAAAGAAACAGATCATCTCTTCTCACCACACCAAACACTTCCTGAGAATTTTGAATGTTTTTTCTGTATCTCTGCTCCTTCAGAAGCTGGAAGGCTAGTGCCCCGTCATCACCCCAGCTCAGCCAAGTAAGTGGAGAAAGTGCTCACCCTGTAAGCCTGGGTGCAAAGCGAAGGGAGCTGTGGGACTTGGGAGGAACCTCCCACTGCCCACTGTGGCCATGAAGTTACACAAGGCCCTCTCAGAGTATTCCCGCATCCCTAAATATGCCACAGGTACGTGCTAGAGATGCTGCAGCCAAGCAGGAGGCTCCATGTTGGTCCCTGACCATTTTGAGATGTGAACCTTCTCAAATGGTTCATCTGTACTACGTGAAACACCGCAGCTAACCTTATTAGTGCAAAAAGTATAAAGAGTTGCTCTGAAATGCACTCCAATCAGCAGCTGCGGAGTCAACACCTGCAGACATCCTACAAAGAAAAGGGCTCAGGAGATTTTTTTAATTTCCATATTTTTTTATTTTTCACTTATTACAATGGTATCACACCGTAATTATTTATTTTTATTTGGATTTATAATTCCATTTATTTTTATTTTTTATTCCAGTCTGCCCCATTAAAAGCAGCCTGGCATTCTGCAGTTGGGGGGCGGGGGGCGCATACCAAGGCACTTCATTTTATTTTCTAGCAGTGGCAGTGGCAAGAGACAGAGAGCAGGTGCTCCAGAAAATAGGAATAACCTTAAAGTTATGGTGGGAAAGGTGAAAATGAACTTGTGGGACATAAAGGGAGCTGACTCACTGCTGTAACCTACCTTTTGCAGGCTTGGCCTCACACTGGGCACCGAATTGCATCCTGTAAAATGAACCAACCTGCTATTCTGCAGGGGGAAACAACTACTCAGCCAGTAATGTTGCCAACCTGCTGAATGTGGGCTCCCATTTCAAAACCAGGCTCTGGCTCAACGGCTCTGCACCACATCTGGAACCAGGAATGACGCCTTCTGCAGGTGAGCAGGTGGAAATTCACACACGCAGCTCAGGAAGGGCCGTGACTCAGTGGTGGAAGGTCTCCCGGTCCGTGCTTGGCATCTCCCCATACGCCTGAGAGTAACAACTGCAAGTACAACGATGCTGATGATTACACAGCGAGGTGAGGGCACAATCGCATGCATGTTCAGACAGAACGGTTTTCTATACAGGTTTTTTTTCTGTCTAAACTTGCATAGGACTGCACCCTTCATGTATTTGGCACTTTACGTATTTACAGAATTATGCACACAGCTCTGCTTGTTCGGGTGGAGGGCAGGAAGGCAAAATCAGAGCACAGAACCGGCTGAACAGGTAAGTGGAATGGAAGCTGCAGCACAGCGAAAATCCAGGCCTTTACAGCTCCAACAGCCACAAATAACACAATTATTTGCATTTTCCTTGGTCTGGGAGCACTCATGTGCACACCTCTTGCAAAACCCTCAACTGGCCCATGCGGCATCTCCTGTTCATGGCGCTCGAGCCAAGTTGAGGTGTATTCAAGACGATGAGCCTTGAGTAGAGGGGCAGCTGGCAGAATCTCCCCAGGAAAACCTGCAGCCCGATCTCAGCCCAGCGGGTTGTTTTCACTTCTTTGGCAGCACGTGTCTCAGTATCTCCTTTCTCTTATTTGCTTTCAACAAACAAAAGACACACACACATACACACACGTGAATGATCTCGATGTGTTGTCAACAGAAAGGAACTTTGTACCACGTACTATATATTTAAAGTGTTGATACCTGCCTCTTCGGGTTGAGATGTACACAGCAGCTGTCCTTGATCGGCATTAAGGCACAGGAGGAAAAGGGAGAGCTCAGATGCTGAGCTGAGCTGTGCTCCTGTATTGCAAAGAGGATTCTGCAGCACTTGTGCAGCAGAAACCGTGGCTGTGCTTTCGGCTAAAGTAATGCTGCAAATCCACTGTCACGCTGTGATGGAGAGACACGAACACAGCACCATTCTGATCTTTTCAGTCCCAGTCCCTGCCCCTCTTCAAGACTGATCCAGTCCCAGTGATCTCCCTCTTGCACGGATGCCATTATCTGCTCACCCTGAGAATGATCAACAGATGCTCCTACAGCTTCTCCAAGTTTGGGGTCCATAAACAACATCAGCACTGCAGGAACAGGAAAGACTCAGCAGGAGGCCTGGTGAAAACTGCAGGAGCACCCAGTCTGTATAGGCACCTAAGGCGAGTGGAATATATTCTAGGGTAGCACTCGACAAGGACAGAAATCAGTCTTAAGCACAGAACCAAAGCTAGAGTTCAGTGTTACTGACCACCCGGATTGCTACTCAACAGCATCTCCACATCTACTTCCCTGACTCTCCACCCCAATGGGACTAGTGAAACTCATGGGCTGTAAGATATCCCACCAGGTTTCTCTACCCCACTTCTTCTCCGTATAATTGGCAGGAGATATTATGGGTGGAGAGGAGAGAAAGAAGAGGACCAACTAAAGAAGGCATGTTGCTTCCAGCAACAGTCCAAGTGTCTTCCATAGTGCCATCTTCAGCGTCCAGCCCTTACTAAGAACTTTCTCAGGCTTCTGGCTCTAAGGGTTATAACAGCAAATTGAAAAATGTGTGCGCAATGGCATTTGCGGTATTAAGGAGACACACAGAATAGGGTGCCAAGTCCTGATTTTTTTCTAACATAACTAGCACATGCAGGTTAAATTACTACAGAGTTCACCAGTATATTATAATAGTTTTATTTCTTCAAATGTCTATGCCACCGTTTTTTGTCTTGCAAGGAGGTTTACATGATCCTTCCCTCCATCTAAACCACACAACAACCCTGTGGGGTAGTTAGTGTGAGAGTCCATGACTTGACCAAAGTACCTTGGTGAGCATCATGGTAAGGTGGGACTAGAATCCAGTTATCCCAAGTCGAGCGCTCAAACTGCTAGATCGCACTGCCGCACATGTCGGGATTCCTGCTATGCAGCTATGTGGAGACCAGGTTTGCTTAGCAGAAGGTTCCAGTTATGATGTAGTGTGTTGGTGAGGCCTACAAACTTGTACAAAAAGGAATAAAAATCCTAAAGGCCAGGTTAAAACAAAAAGAACCATTTCTATTCTCCCCTTCCCAGTACAGAAAGGCCAGAAAACGCTCCTATTCACCTGATAGCTCAGAGGCCATTGCCAAGGGGGAAAATCCACTTGGAAGAAAGAAAGAAAGAAAAAGAAAGAAAGAAAGAAAGAAAGAAAGAAAGAAAGAAAGAAAGAAAGAAAGAAAGAAAGAAAGAAAGAAAGAAAGAATCCTGTTGTTTCCCTGACATGCATGCTTTTGTTGTACGGCCCGGCATCTGCTGCCGCCTTGCCTTTCATTTCACTGTGTCAGATCTGATTCCAAACCCAAGGCTGCTGGTTCTGTAATTATCTAGGTAAATAAAACCAAACCAAACAACTCACACTTGTGAAGTTTAGCCCTCGACTCTCACAAAAGGCTGAGCAGGTGCACTGCATGGGCATTGTAGGCAATGGGACATTATGCGGAGCTTCTGCCAAGGAATTCTCGAAGTCCAGGGTGTACAGAAGCCACAGTGGGGCACGGGGGGATGCCCCCCTCTGACTTCCTTTGGTCCAAATTAACCCGGCAGCGGCAGGAAGCCTTTTCTGCAGCAGTCCTGGCCATCTCCTGGGTCAAAGCAAGTGAAATGCAGCAGGAAGGCACATGCTACAAAGCCCCAGGTTCGGTTCCCAGATTGCCCTGGAAGGCCAGGCTCCCCGGAACCCTACCCCCCTTGACAATGCTGGTCCAACTCAGTTATGCGGCAGGTTCACATGTTCCTGGAAACCTGGGAAGGCTGGCTTGGATGATCGGGCTGAGGTTGGTCAGCCCAAGGGTAAGTCTTTAAAAGGCTGCCCCATGGGATGTGGGGAGGAAAGGCTGCCGGTAAAAGCAGCAACAATGCAAGGAGGTTTATCAAGAAGCTCGTCAAATCTGTGGCTCAGCAGGCGAGAGGAGGCACGTTTTCTTTCAGCCACTATGAAGAGGAGTACGAGTGGTGGCGAAGCAGAAGCGAAGAAGGGAGAGGACACACGCGGAGGCAAGGGAGCCAGGGCGGCGCAGTGGTTAAGAGCGTGGGACTGGGACTCAGAGGATCCGGGTTCGAGTCCCCACTCGGCCATGGAGCCACCTGGGTGACTTTGGGCCAGTCACACGCTCTCAGCCCAACCTACCTCACAGGGTCGTTGTTGTGGGGATAAGATGGAGGAGGAGAATGATGTAAGCTCTCTTGAGCCCTTTGTAGGAAAAAGGCAGGATATAAATCGCAACATGAATGAATGAAAGGGAAAGAAACCGGAGCAACTCAGCATATTTACTTCCTTGCAGGGACTGTGGCAAGCTGGCCCCAGCAAGCAGCATCCCAGATTCTACCAAACTGATGGAAGACAATAAGTCTGGGCTGCTGCCATCTTGCCTTGCTTTGCCAGCTTCCGGGGAATCTGGCTGACCAGTGCTCGAAACGGGAGAGCCGGACCACAGGGACCTTTGGTCCGATCTAGCAGAGCGGTCTGTGGGCAGACGGTCCCCGCCCAACTTCCACAAGGACCGCACTGCAGTGGTCCTTGCAGTGAGATGGACCCTGCCTATCATTTTGGCATGGAAACTAAAAGAAAAAGGAAAAGAGCAAGCCTTCTTCTTGCTGCCACCTCCTAATAGCACACCTGAACATCAGCTTGCTTCTCTCCAGTACCTGGCTGTTTTCAGGCAGGTTAGCCGACAGACAGCAGCCAAAAAGGAAAAAAAGGAAAGGAAACGCCGCCAGTGGAAATCCCCCGGTTAAATTAATTTAATTGCACAGATGGTATTATGGGCCACTTCAGGGAGAAAATGAAAAGTCGCAGTGCCAACAGCCAGCCGAGGGGAATGGCCCGTGCACACACACAAAGAGAACGGCGCGGCAGCTTTTTCCTCCCTCTGCCCCAATCGCATGACCTATGCGATCATAGGTCCTCCCTCTGCCCCACTCTTCAGGTCCCACCTAGAAGCAAATGCATTCAAGAAGCCGGCGAGGCGGTAAACACCAGCGAGTGAAGCAGCTAACAAGGCGCCCGGAGCCACTGACCCATTTACTGTGCAACTAAGCCATCAATGCCCCAATAACCCAACAGGTTCTTTACAGGCCAAGAGTGGTAACAAAGAGCTTCTTGCTATAAATCAGAGGAGCAGGTGTATGGCGTATTACCGCAATAAAGCCCAGGAGCTCTTTCAGCAACACCTGTGCTGTTCTCATTGCTATCTGTGAAGCGTGCATTTATCTACAGCTTCTAGGATTTTTGAAAAACACCACCAGCCTTCAGCTTAAGGAGAGAACATTTGAGGCTCAGGCGACAATCGCGCATGCACTCCACAGCCAGGAGATTGAAGTTAAAAATATAAGGAGGCAAGAACAGCCAAGCTGGACTGCAGCACGGGTTCATATCGAGCCCAGCCCTCAGCTCACACAGTGGCCAAGCAGCTGCCCCAGGAAACCCAGTGGGGACAGGAACGGCCAGCATCCTCTTGCCCATGTTCCCCAGCAACCGGTGGGCACAGGCACACTGCTTCTGATACCACCGGTACCACAGAGCTATCAGGAGCAGCAGCCTCTGAACACCCTTTTCCTCCTCGTCTCCTGCTGCAAGTAAGGACAGAAAAGGCACTCATTTTTTCCAACTTTTCCCAACCCGCTGCCCTCCAGATGCTGTGGCACTACAACTCCCATCAGATCCAGCCACCATGGCTGAGAGTTGGGAACAATGGCACTTGTAATCCAAAACATCCAGAGGATGATAGATTGGGGGAGGCTGTTCCAGAGCAGGTTTTCCCATCCCTGGAGCCCCGTCTGCAGTTGTGTTGGCTCCATGTCCCATCATCCCCAGCTGGGATGGCAGGAGTCAGCCCAGCATATCTGCTCACACTGCCCCTTTAGCCTTTCCATTCCAATCTTCATCCTGCGACGGCTGGGATGATGCCACAGCTTAGTACTCTGTACTGGCAACCACACCAAACGCTTGTATCCGAATTAGAACTACTGCGGACTTGAGTAGCAAAGAACCACATTTATAGAAGAAAGGTGTGGAAAGAACTTTTTGGTACCCTGAGATGGCAAGTGCTGCTTTTATCAAACATGCATGAGGACCAGCCGTTGTGTCAGGCTCCCTCTCCTGAGGACAGATTCATTTCAGTCTTCAGAATGCTTACAAGCAGGGCAAGTTCTCAGAACTGATGTTCTGATAATGGCTGAACAGTTGAGTTGGCTTTCCTTTGGGTGAAGATCAGGCTCTGGAGCTGAAAGATAAGGGTTGCAAGAGGATGGCTGTCCCAATTCAAGGTTCACAATTTATTTTCAGCGGACTTGATTGCATTCCAGGCTGCAGATAAGCACCACCATAGGCTAAATGGAAGAATGAGAAATCTGGAATCCTCCAGATGCCCCCTGGGCACACCACTGACCAGCTCCTGGGGAGCAGTGCTGCTGGCATCAGCACAGCATCTCCAGGTACAGGAGGATACCTGCAATCTCACCTGTGGGAGATGCAAGTGGAGTGCAGCAGAGGCTTCGCCTGGATCAAGATGTCAGTGACGGAGGAGTACACAGCATCTATTGTGGGGTCAAAGCGTGGCCCAGGAGACACCCAACGGTTTGAAACAGCCCCATGGGGAGAAGGGTTGAGCTGGGATTGCACAATAAAATGTTGGCTTTGTTCTGGTTGCCCCAAAAGCAGGGCTTTCTGGGAGCCAGGGGCAGCAGACGTCACCAGAAAAGCAGCTCTGTCACATAAGCAAAACACATGCATGATGTCACAGCTCACAGAACTCCCCAGGGCGCCTGGGGAAGGAAGCAGCTTCCTCGAGCTTTCCTAGAACAGCTTCCAGCCAGAGGGGCTTTCGGAACAGCCCTTGTGTTCAAGGGCCTGGATTTCTTGGCAGCATGTCTCAGTGATGGGGGATGGACTGAAATGCTGTGAAGAAGATGAAGCCATGATTAGATTGTGACAGTCACAGACCTGAGGGAGGGAAGGCAGGAGATAAGAAAGCAAATGCGATTAGCATATCTATCTGAGTATTGAGTATCTGCAACTCAAGGCGAGCAGAATTCCTGGAAGACTTCAAGCAAAAGCTCAGTACCAACATTTAACAGCTGCAAGCTTGTTCCAGTTTTGGTGGAAAACCGGGGACTTTCAAACAGCGAAACATAAGATGACTCTGTCATTTTACAACCTAACTGAAGAAGGAATAAGTTTCATGCAGAACCATTTTGGGGGACCAAGAACCTCCCTTGGGTGCCTCCTGGCTTACAAGTGCATCTTTTGAATCTGATTCCTTTGAATCAAATCTGGTATTTTGAGTTTGAATTTGACTCCACTGCCGTTTTCAAAAACCTTAAGGAAAAGGGCACATTGCACAGTGGGTTGATTTTTACAGCAGTCCAACAATTTTCCATCTAGCCTAAAATCATCAGCTCTGATGAGTGACTGCTCCTGCAGGGTCTCTGGCCGTGAGTCCATCTTTCCACCTAAACCCAGAACATTCCACTGAAAGTGCAACCTTCAGTCTGCCAATCCTGTGCAAAATGACAGCGTTAAGCCCTTCCCCAAAGGTGTTCCAGTGTGTGTGCACATGAATGTCCCAAGGATGGGGACACATTTACATCTGGCATGTAAACAGTGCCCATTCTGGAGAAGCAGTCTAGCAAATTGCATGGGCCCGTTCTGCCTGGAGAACAGTAGGTGCACGAATGCTACTTTTTTCCTTTGCAAACATTTATTCTAGCAGCGACATGGGAGCATGGGGAGTCTTGCCCACTTTCCCTTCCCTTCCCCTGCTCACGGAATCCTAATCGGCGTTTCTCCAGATTGTTACAGTCAAATGTAAAGCCCTGGAAAACCACTAACTTCTTTATGGGAAGCGTTCAAGTCGCGGGTTTCTATGGACAACGTTATGGCACATTCTTCAGAGATGCAAGCATCTCAAGTGGACATCATATATTGTCAATGCAGCATGTCACCTCCCGAGACATTTCTGGCAAACGTCTATATAATGGCTTGCAGAGGGAATCTGGCGTCTTTAGATGAATAACAGCGCCCATTGCATGTCTAAGATTTCCCTTCTGGATGGCTGCCTACAATGATCTAGCAAGCCAAGAGGCTTCTTCAGAAAGTTCAAAAAAGGGAAAGAAGCTTTCTGCAACATGGTAGCCTCTGGATGTTTTGGACTACAATTCCCATCTTCACTGACCATTGTTTATGCTGGCTGGCGCTGGAGGAGGTTGTAGCCTAAAGCATCCAGTAGACAGGCTCTTCCACCACAAGAAGGAAATCCACTGAACTTTTAAAAATAAAATGAACTTATTCATTCAAAGATGTGGGTACGTGTTAACTACCAAACCATATTCACGGCTGTGCTTTCATAACATGCAACCCTAAAAACATGGGACCAGGGAACCTAGCAGACCTTCTTCCATTATAGGTTGTTGTTAGTCGCGAAGTCGAGTCCGACCCATCACAACCCCATGGACAACATTCTTCCAGGCTCTCCTGTCCTCCACCATCCCTCGGAGTCCACCCAAGCTCACACCCACTGCCCCAGTGACTCCATCCAGCCACCTCGTCCTCTGCTGTCCCCTTCTTCTTTTGCCATCAATCATTCCCAGCATCAGGGTCTTCTCCAATGAATTGCTCCTTCCATTACCCAGCTATTATTTAAGATCACTGGATGAGGCCTTGCTGGTCATTCCCAAATTAACAGAATGTCACTATGTGATTCCTTGAGGGTGGGTCTTCTCAGTGATGGAACCCATGCTTTGGAAACCCCTTTCCAGTACTGTTATTGAGGTATGTTTCAACACACTTGGAACCCAAGATGCTCACTTGAGAACACATTCGGTTTATAATTAAATGAATCACGCAGCTCCATTTTTACTGCTGAGGTATCGTGATGCATTATTGTAATTTAAATGTGTTTTTAAATTGCATTTTAAATGTGGTTTTAACTTTGGTGCATGAACAGTGTGGGGATTTTATTATATTTAAGCAACATATGAATATCAAAACTAATAAATAAATAAATAAATAAATAACTTTAGATTAAATACTGAGGAAAGCACTACCTGCTTCATTAGAGTAGATCTGATTTAAATTAAATCATTTTAAATCACTAGTCAGCAAGACTAGATTTAAATCACGGTTTTCTATGTAATTTGCATGCATGCCTGCCTTACTCGTAAGAGGAACTTCATTAAAATATTCCCAAACTGGGTCTCTTTTATGGCCTCCTACCGTTATAAGTTTTCTCCTACAGGTTTTCGTGGAAAGAATAATATGACAAACCTCAGGCTATATACAAATAAATCCAAAGATTTGTGGAAGATTCTGCTCAAAAGGGTTCACTTTCATTTTTGTTGCTTGGCCCTCCGCTCCTCACACTTAGCTTCTTGTGCAGATCTATTCCACTACCAACAGTCTTCTCCTATTCACTGCAGTTTTTGAAACTTAGCACGTAAGAGGTAAGGGCTTGATCCTGTGTACACAGATTTGCAAAAGAACAAGGGGATTAAGGTCTTCTTCTCAACTCTGCATCTTTATTTTATAACATTTTTGCGGTGAAGAAGAGGCGTGTGATCTTTGCAGACACAAATCCACAGTTTTGAGAACTGTAAAACCAAGCATCTGTGATAATATTTTCTAGATAGAAAAACTGCCCAGTAATCTTACAGAAAGATCATGATATTGCGACTGGATTACTGGAATCCATTTACCAAAAACTTTAAACATTGCAAGAATATACAGCCTGATGCTACATAATTAAAAACTAATCCTTAGTTTATGATGAATAACCTTTGGACTATACTGTATCTTGAATAGACAAACTATCTTTAGATGGATTTTTCCTCAAAAAGAATTTTGGTTTTTTTTAAATCCTATTTAAAGGTTAAAAAAAGCCATTTTTATCCACCCTGTGCTTGATTGGACATTGCCCATTCCATCCATGGGTTGCAGTTTACCAGGAACTGATGCTCAAGTTCACTCTCCGATGACAGAGTCTGGCTGGTCCCTCAAAGGCTTCCTCTGGATTCCAAGAAAGTGGGCGTTGGACGTCCTCAGGAGCACTGCGGAACTGGCTCCATGCCAAGGAAGTGGGGTCATTTACCCCAATGCTTTTACTACAGTGAGAGAGAATCCAGTGAAATCCTGATGGCTCGCGCTATAGCCTACATAATGTGGTCGCTTGGCCATGCCAGCTGGGGCTACAGTCCAAACATCAGGAGGGCATCATGCATTACCCAATATTGTCCCCAAGTGCGTGCGTGCATGAACCTGGATATGTGCAAAGCTTTGCTTTCTCACACCCATGGAGAAGAAATGTGTTTCACTTGGAAGAAACTCTTGCGTGGATGCAAGCACCGGATGGCACTGCCGTGGATTTACAGGTGGCTACAGTCCCCTTCAGGGACTGCAGGTGGCGCAGTGGTTTAAACCGCTGTGCTGCTGGGCTGGTGGATCGAAAGGTCGCCGGTTCGAATCTGCACACGGGGTGAGCTCCCGTGCTCCGTCCCAGCTCCTGCCAACCTTGCAGTTCGAAAGCATGCAAATGCAAGCAGATAAAAAGGTACCACTTCAGTGGGCAGGTAACAGCGTTCCGTGCACTTCGGTGTTTAGTCATGCCGGCCACATGACCACGGAGACTGTCTGCGGACAAACGCTGGCTCCCTCGGCTAGGAAACGGAGATGAGCACCGCCCCCTAGAGTCAGGCATGACTGGACGTAACGTCAAGGGGAAACCTTTACCTTTACCTTTACCTTTACAGTCCCCTTCACTACTGGGGAAGCTCTACATGTAAGAACCACGAAGAAGTAGAATACCTGCTTTTTAAAGGATTTCCCATAACAGGAATCCATGATAGCAATGGACGCTGAAAAGCCAAACTACATCTACATAGATTGCAAGGTTCCATGCAGCCCTCGCAAAGCCAAGATATCCCCAGAATTGGCAGTTTTCATTAAGAGGCTTTTTGCTCTTTGCAAATTAACTGGGAGCAAACAAAACAGCATTACGTACGACTAATATCTTACTATTCGCACTAAAAGAACATTCCAGTTCCTCCAGAGACCACATTTCCCAAACAACGTGGCCAGAGAGAAGAATGCAAGTGACGCAGCAGCTGCTGCTCACTGATTCCAGGCGGGAAAAAGACCTCACAATTTTGGAACAGGCCCAAGGTGATGTGATTTTTACGGTAAGTGCTTAGTAACTCTAGAGCTGTACAGCCCCTTCGTGTTCCAGTCGGGCATGACACACACCAAGCTCTGAAAAGTTCTGATCTGGTTTGTTTGTTTTTAAGATTACTTTTCTATCTGGATCACAATGGCATTTGAACTTCACCCGTTTGCTGACTCACTGCTAACAGAGTTTGAAAGCTATTTGGGTATCTTCCGATGAGCTGGAGCCCTGAAATGCAGTACAAGATTAACTCGATCCTGTACAGATTGCTAGAACATTTAAAAACCAGAGACTCAAAAAGCACACTTCAAAATAGTTGCATCCCTTCCAGACCACCCAGAAAGCTGCAGTTTGGTATGTATCTAGCCAAATGGACAACACGCAAACTCCAAGACCAGGGGAATCAAGCACTTCTTCAGGGCCAAAAGTCAGGGCATGAAGTTTACTCTAAAAAGGAAAGGAAATTCAGGGCGAGAGAGAAAAACATGGGTATTCATACTGGGGTGGGGGAAGATACTTGCAAGGAAGCGTGCATGGATGCCAGTCTGTGCACACCAGAGCAAGCGAGCGAGCGCACGCATGTGGACTCCTAGAATTGCAGAATCACCACCTCCACCCACCATAAATGTAGTTAAATTTCTCTTCCCATTTAAGTACAAACAACCTGGTTACTACAAAACTCAGATGGGCCTTTCCAGGCATGTGTGTGTGCATTTGGTTCAGTCTGGGATTTCAGCCAAAGATGATTAAAGCAACCTGAAAGTGGCTGGGAGAAACAAAGACGAAAAAAGTGGGCAACCGTCCATTCACTGTTCTCAAGAGATTTGGGAAGGCTCAGCAGTCAAGCATATATCGTATAGGTGACTCGGCTGCCCAGCTGAGCGAGAGGGGCTGCAAGGGAACGTGGCTGTCGTAATGGGTTGACTCCCTGCCCTCTCGCTGGAGCACACTCAGCCCCTCTCTCTGAAATACTGACGGAGCTGGGTCATTTGGCTTGTTATTGAGAAATCGGGGCAGAGAGCAGAAGAGCTGACGCAGGCTTGTCGAGTGTTTACTGGCAAAGGTGTTTCACTGCTTTCCCTGCTGCCCCACTTTCTCCTCCCCAATGAACATGACGCTGACACTGTGCAATTCCTCGAATCACGCAGGTGAGCAGGTGATAAACATGAAGCAACTTCAGCTGAGGGTGGGGAGAACGTCAAGGTGTTAAGCTGCTCAGGTAGGCGCAGCCATCTGTCACTGGGCCTTGATCCAGGGAGGAGTGAGGTGACCCCATGACTCACCCACTTTTTTGTTTTTTTTAATTGCCTTCACTCTGGCCTCCTGTCATGAGAAGCACCCTCCTCCAAAATTTTCAGCAGCGGCTTCTACAGACAGGTGTGATGCTTCTACAGCTCTGTGACAATCCTTCCCAAACTTAAGTGTCCGCCACTTCCTGCATTAACACAGGAAATGCATTTCAGGCTACGCTGCTTCTGTGGGGGCAGAATCATGGTTTACTTCCCTGTCTCGCATGCACCTAATCCCATCCTCAATAGCTTTGGTGTAACCTCTGCTTTTGTCTTAAATTAACTGGACTTTAGGATACCATCCAGGTGCTAAACAGTGGTTGATCTTAACGCTGGTTTGTAAAAACAAATCAAGTCCACAAACCATGGTTTGCAGTTGGCTTGATGCCATTAATCTTAGTCAGTTAGTGACATGGCAAGCTGCGGTTCATCTGAAAGGAAGCATGTGTTTCCCAACATCTCCTTGTGGCTGCACCAGAAAAGGAAGCAAGAGCAAATGAGTCACCAGCTTGCTGGAACTTTTTCTCATGACACTAAACTATGGTTTGGCATTCAGTCCAAACCAGCCCACAATGTGTGTTCTTCATCAGCTCCCGACATGAAACTAATATGATCTGTCTGAATCTGCAATCCTTTTTCATAGCATGACTTGATTCAGATGTAAGATCAAACCACAGATTGCAGTAACTGCATCTCAGAAGCTCCAAACTAGGGGTTAAGAACCTCAACGCCAAGCGACAAATGTGGTCCCCTGTTCAAGTCAAGAACATGCTTTCTTGGCCACATGCTCTTTCCCTTGATCATTTGGTGACTTTCAAGCTTCCACAGGTTCATTTTCCAATTCAAAGAAAGCTGAAATTTCTCCCCTAAAGCTTAGATACTGAAAGTGAAGCATTTAAGCCGACTCAATCAGGCTGCTATTTTCGGTATTTCAGCACCACCCTGGTTGCCTCCAGGCCTACCCATCCCTGGAAGGCATCCCCACCCCCAGCTTCTCTGAGAGTCAACAACTCTGCTCTAAAGCATTATTTGCATCCAAATGTATAGTCAAGGCCTTTTCCTCTGCCTCCTCTGAGAATCCCTGGATGCTAATCCCAAGCAGCAGCTCCAGCAAATCCAACAGACCCCCGTTTCCCTACCCAAGCTTCAGCTATTGGGCCATATAATCGATGATGATGATGATGATATCATACATTTATATCGATCTATCAGAGAAGGGAAATTAGATGTTTTGCCTATCTTCCCTGAGATATACAGTAACACCAACAAGGCAGCATCCAACATACTGGAGCAGTTTTTGATGGCCTCTTTCTCAACCCTCTGGTTTTCCAGGGTGCAGCTACACAGCAATGCCTCTCGCCCCAAGAATATGGGATTGTTCCCATTCCTATCCCTCAATCAATCACAAAAAACTGGCACAGTAATTATATCTCACATGCATTAGCCACAGCTGTCGTTGCTCTGAAATAATTACTCTTCCCTGAAAGGGAAAAGAAAGCCGCCCACGATCAAAACAACGCTACTCATGGGTGGTGAGCACACAGACCTGGAGAAACAGCTCAGCACTTTTAGGACCCCGAGGCTGGTTAGCAGGTAATACACATCCTCCACATTACCCCCACATGGGACACACAGACACAAACAAGCCAGATCTTAATGAACCCATGGGTTGTTGCCCCATCTATAATTAATCCATGATTTGGTAGACAAGGAGCAAACTGTAGCTTAGTTTTACCATTTCTGGGTTGTTTGGTTCCTGCCCTATTTGCTGGCTCCCTCCCTGAATCAATCAATCAATCAATCAATCAGTCAATCTCTCTCTCTCTCTCTCTCTCTCTCTCTCTGACACACACACACACACACACACACACACAGAGGGGAAGGAGGGAGGCAGAGAAGTTTGTTTCTTGACATGCCCTAGCCAGAGGAAGCTTGGCCTTTCTGTAGAAAATTAGATCAGAATGCTCTTTGGAATGCCTGATCAGAAAAGAAAAGAACTGATATGACTTGACCTCAAAAGATTTACCCTTCCTTAGAATGCTGAAAATTTCAGACACAATCAAAATGCCAGGGATGTTTCAGGATGACACAGTTCACGCATCTGCTGATGTTCCCTGCTATAGATGTGAGTCACCCGCTCAACAAAGTTTTGCATCAAATGGAAGATCCATGGAATTAAAGATCCATGGACTTAAATTAAAACTATTTCAAACAAAAGCCATTAACATGAACGTTGCAACCGGCCACCCCACCCCTTCTGCAGGACCCATCTGTGTATTCGTTGTCTATACCACTCTCAACTTGGACTTGGTCTTGACCAATAGGGAGAAGCTGATAGATGAAGTACAGATTAGGGGAGCTCTGGATGCGAGTGATCACTCCATCCTTTGCTTTGAGATCAGGGGACTGGGGCCGTGCAGCAGGGTGAGCACTAGAAGCTGGGACTTCAAGAGGGCCAACTTTGGCCAACTGAAGGCCAGACTGGGGAAGGTCTCCTGGGATAGGTTACTGGAAGGTAAGCGAGTTGAGGAGGGGTGGATGGCACTCAAAAGGGAGGTTTTGCAGGCGCAAGCCCTGACAATACCTCTAGTCAGTAAGGTGGGGAGGCGGAGGACAGTGCCGCCATGGATGCGAAAGGAGGTGGTTAGGGGGATTAGACGAAAGAGGAGCCTCCATAGGAAATGGGTACTGGGGGAAATAGACAAAAGGGTATACCGGGAGGAGGAGGCCCGTTGCAGAAGGATTCTTCGCAAGGCTAAGGCTGATTATGAGCTGAGACTTGCCAAGAATATCAAGAGCAACAAAAAGGGCTTCTTTCAGCATGTAAATAGGAAAAGGAAGGGGAGACAAGTGGTGGGACCACTAAATAAGGAGGAAGGAGATCCAGTGACTGACATGAGGGAACAAGCACAGATGCTAAATGACTATTTTGCCTCTGTGTTCTCCCCAAAGCAGGATGGGGGAAATCCATATAGGAAATTAGATGAGGCTGGGGACTTAGGGGCAGAGATTAGAGTCACCCCCCTTGAAGTCGAGGGGCTCCTCAGGGCATTGGACATTACAAAGGCGCCAGGCCCTGACGGGTTACACCCGAGAGTACTTAGAGAGTTGGCAGGGGTTCTCTCACGCCCGCTGGCCTCCATTTTTGAGGCCTCGTGGAGAACGGGTGAAGTTGCAGAGGACTGGAGGGTGGCATCGGTGGTCCCAATTTTCAAAAAGGGTAGTAGGAAGGACATGGGGAATTATAGACCGATTAGCCTTACGTCCATTGTAGGAAAAACAATGGAAAGGCTCATAATAGAGAGAGATCTAGTGATGCTAGATAGGGAAGGGAGGCTGACAGCCACACAACACGGCTTCTGCAAAAACAGGTCCTGCCAGACAAACCTTGTGGAATTCTATGACAAGGTTTCAAGATGGCTAGATGGAGGGGATGCAGTGGATGTGGTATACCTGGATTTCAGCAAGGCCTTTGACAAAGTGCCCCATGATATCCTAGTGGAGAAACTGAGGAGTTTTGGGATACACCAAAGCACTGTCCGGTGGATTAGGGCATGGGTGACTGACCGAAAGCAGAAGGTAACCATTAGCGGGGAATCGTTGGGATGGCAGCCAGTGACAAGCGGGGTCCCCCAGGGCTCTGTACTGGGGCCGATCCTGTTTAATCTTTTCATTAACGACATGGAAGAAGGGGTGAACAGCCTGCTGATCAAATTCGCAGACGACACTAAAACTGGAGCAGTGGCCACAACTGAGGAGCAGATACACCAGATCCAAAAGGATCTGGACAGACTATGGAAGTGGGCAGGAGACAACAGGATGGCGTTCAATGTGGATAAGTGCAAGGTCTTGCACTTGGGGCATAAGAATAGCTGTCATAAGTACAGGTTAGGTGACAAGTGGCTGGAGAGCAGCACTTGTGAAAGGGACCTCGGGGTGCTGGTTGACCGCAGGCTAAACATGAGTCAGCAGTGTGATGCGGTGGTCAAGAGGGCGAATGCCACCCTTGGCTGCATAGCCAGAAGTGTGGCTTCTAGATCAAGAGAGGTATTACTACCACTCTACACGACTCTGGTGCGCCCGCAACTAGAGTATTGTGTTCAGTTTTGGGCCCCTCATTACAGAAAGGATATAGCCAGGTTGGAGTCAGTGCAGCGTAGGGCCACAAGGATTGTGGCTGGTTTGCAGGGGATGCCGTATGAGGCAAGACTGAGGGAACTGGGTCTCTTCAGCCTGGAGAAGAAGAGACTCAGAGGGGATATGTTGGCAACATACAGGTATGTGAGGGGGTGTCACATGGAGATGGGGAGAGGCCTGTTCTCCCCTGCAGAGGAAGGCAGGACGCGCTCCAATGGAGCAAAGCTCAGGGAGCCAAGGTTCAATTTGGATGCCAGGAAGCACTTCCTGACAGTTAGGACCCCGAGGGCGTGGAATGGGCTTCCACGGGAGGTCGTTGAGGCCCCATCGGTGAGGGTGTTCAAAGACAGGCTGGACATGCACATGGTGGGCATATCATGAGCGGAGCCGGCTGGTGCCGGAGGTCAGACTAGATGGCCCAGGAGGCCCCTTCTGACTCACTTTGTTTCTCTGTTTCTATGTTTCTCAAGGACTTAGAGACAGTTTAAGAATGCATTCACATGTACTATTTCAACCAATTCCAGGACCTTTTTCATTAGTATGGATCCCAAGCAAGGAAATCTGAGAAATGACTATCGGAAGTATTCAAAGATAGGCTGGACGTGCACATGGTGGGCATGTCGTGAGCGGAGCCGGCTGGTGCCCGAGGTCAGACTAGATGGCCCGGGAGGCCCCTTCTGACTCGCTCTGTTTTTATGTTTCTATAATGTGAGTGTTTGAGGGAGTTTCCACCAACAGCAGGATACATCATCATTTTTCACATTATGTACATTCTGTATATAAATAAGCCTATTATTTCGTACATCACATATTGTTAACGGTTTGGAAATACAGGAGTGACCCTTGCATTGCCGAGCACTGCATTGTGTGTATCTGTCAAGGGTCAAATGTTGGCTGTGAGTGGAACCAACGCGGAAGAGGAAAGACAATAGGCCTCTTCCTCTTCCTCCTTTTCTGCCACCTACTTTTCTCTTTATTCCTCTTTCTTCCTATGTACCAGACTGCCAGGAAAGGGTCAGGCTGCTCTTGCCAAGGGGTGGAACGTCCATCAAAGCACAGAGAGATTGTAATGTGGGCCCCTAAGCTGAGCACCTCTGATTTTGAAGGATCAGGTAGCAGGTCATATGAAAAAAGTCTTCCCAGACCCTGAAGTGCCATTGCTTAGCTGGCTGGCTTGCTTTTCTTTCTTGATTAATGACTAACACAGAGACAGAACTACAGGGATGGAGCTTCATCGGATGCTCTTAAACAAAGATGGCCAGGAACAGCGACTGCAATTCTGTCCATCACAGCTTCCCTCCTCCAGAGCCTAGTTTAAAGACAACTGACATAGCTTTATCCATCACTGAAAACAAAACAGGCCTGGATCTGGATGGTGTATGAGTGGGAGACTTCCTCCAACCCCCTCTCCTACCTACTTGCTGCCCTGGAGAACCACCATGATCCAAAGAAATAAAGAAGTCTGTTATATATAAAATATGATTAAGCAGGACTAATGAAAACAGAGGAATCATGGAGAATCCAGAACACCATTTCCCCAAAACTTTGAAAGACACTTTCCAGAGGAAATGAGTAACCCACTTGTTATTAAGTGATAAATCACAGAAGAGGGGAAGTGCCATTGTCTCCAATTTATTTTTAATCTTAAAACACCCATTTAGCTGGCACCGATTTCTGAAAGCACACTGATAAGTCCCTGGGCTTAAGAGGGGATGGAGGCTCCTGGGGAAAAGAATTCAATTTTGGTTGCAGGTCACCTTTGGCATCAAGGAGGAGAACAGGGGTCAGGCTGAAGGGGGCTGTGGCAGCAACAGAATTAAGACGTTGCTGCAAAGGGCAAAAATGTACATTGCTCAGAACACGTCATCCGACCAAAGCAAGACTACACACTGCAAGTGCACAAGGAGGGCTGCATTGCATTACATTCCAGAAGCGAGGGATTTGGCGGGGGGGCCATCCCCCCACACTCAGATGCAGCAGTTCTGGTACAGGCCGGAGTCCTGTTTGTTTACAGTGTAAAAAAAGTTGCCTCCAGGTGTTTTGGCCAAGATTTCCCATTCCTGACCACAGGCCAAACTGAATGGGGCTGATCTGGAGGGATCCCGGTTGGGATAACTTGCATGACACAATCAGCACAGCATGTTGCTTATTTGTGCGGGGTAAGAAGTGGGACATACATGGCAGAGAAAGATGGCACTGGCCCTCATCCCCAGAGAACTGCCAGAAGGAAAGCAAGCTAAGTAAACACCCTGCATATAGTTGGCTTGCATGAGCTTGCTATCCTGCGATGATGCACCTGCCCTTCCAATACCTAAACAGACTATCTGTGAAGCTTTCACTTATGCCCGTTCACCAGTTTTCTTCACTGAACTAGGAATAGGAATTTGATCCAGCAGAGGTGGTAATAAATGCAACCATTGCTCACTATTCTCTGGTTGTGGAGGAAGAGGAGAGAGTTGGGCAGGATTCTTCTAAGCACTGGATACGGTTTACAGGAGGATGCGGTGCTTGGGCTTTGTTCATGCAGTCCTCACTTCTGCAATGGACGCTTTGCAGAACTGGGGTCACTGGCAAGTGACTGTCCTGGCCTCAGTTCCTCATTTACAAACTCAGCCAGTCTAATTACAGCAGCCTCTCTTGCAGGGTTACTGTGTGAGCCAGATACGTGCAGCAACATGAAGCCTTACATTAAAAGCACGCAAAAGCCGACTCTGACAACACATGCTGCGCATCTGAATGGTGTTGCTACCTGTGAATGGAAGAGCATCCTTTCTCACAGAGATGTTTCTGCTTACGTGAAATCCTTAGGCAAAAGGGGATTCATGGTGCTCCTCCCGAAACGTCTGGGGCAGATGGCCGAAGGAAAGGCCATGACTGATCATGAACAGCATAACATGAAGAAGCAGCTACAGATGCAGCAATACAAGATCTTAGGCTGACAGGAACAGAACAGCAGTAGAGTAGGAACAAAAGAAGGAAGTGTGCAGGGACTATGTGGAGGGGAGAATTTTGCATTAAGTGGCAGAAAGGTAAAGGGGGTTAGCCAGGAAAATAACAGTGTGTCTACAATGTAAACATACACTGGTTTTGCATTCATTCTTACGTTCTCCGTTCTAGCAAATAACACTGGGACCTGCAGTCAGAACTGATGCCCTGGTCCAGAGGAGTGGAAGTTGTTCTGGACTTCCATTCCCAGAAGCCTCTGCCAGCATGCCCAGCTGTCATGAATACTGGGGTGCATACCCAAAAATCTGAAGTTCTTTCTGCCTACCCCTGCCCTAGTCTCCTTTGGAGAACTACAGTTCCCAGAGTTCACTAGGTTGATGGGATGCCCAATACTTGTTCATAGCAGCCTTCACCAAGATGGTGTCCTCCAGATGCTCTTGATCTTAACTCCCAGCAGATTCTGCTAGGAATGCTGGGTGTCCCTGCCCAAAGCTTCCCAAAGCCATGACACTGGGGAAGGCAGCTGTAGGCCAATAATTTCCCTGTGGCCTGACTTGGATAATAATTTAGCATTCAGCCAGGAGTTGGGATGGTGTGGGGGCAGGGAAGAGAGAAAGCTCGAGCAAGTGAAAGCGAGCCATGGTTAGCATTCCTGGAATGGACAGACAAGGCCAGAGAATATTCAGGAGATAATCTTAGCCTCCAAGCCTCGGCATTCAGAAAAGTGATGCAACCAATTGCACAAAATCAACAGCCAGGAGGGGAAGAAGAATGTTTCAGATTAGCAAAACTGCAAACTCAAAAGGAACATCGGAAGTTCTAGTTTCTCCTAGTGACTTGTGCAATATTTAACCTTGGGATGGAGAACTGACCTTCCTCGACTTATGGGCTAGGTGTCCTGACAGGTTTATAACTGGTGCCGGAGTAGCTAATCCAATCTAAGGGACTATCTCTGTGGCCCCCAGTGCCAGATACCCCATCCATGGGACTTTTCCAGGTTAGGCCATAGGCACGTCTTGCCCAGTACCATCTGCTGCATGCTTCCCCATCTAGATGTGTTACATTCATATGTTCTTGTATATGCCACCCACTGGACTGCGGTCCAACTGCAAAGCCAGCCCACATCCTGAATGTCTGCAGGCCATTGAGCAGGCCTCCTCTCTGAATCAATGGGGCAGTGGGCATTCCAGAGGGGCTCTTGAGAAGGTCTGCTTCTCTCCTGACCCGTGCAAACCAGTTCTGACCATGGGCCATGTAGTAGGAACCTGCACTCCTAGAGTTGGGGAGAGAAAGAAACCACTTTGGTGGGGTGGATTCCAAGGATTCCAATGGCATAAATCCAGCTCCTTTCTTAGGGAAGACTCTTGTGGGACTGGCCAGGCATGCAGACGGTGGAGAACAAGGAGGAGCTTCATTTGAGCCCAGTGGAGACAGAACCTCCCACTCTCCTCCTCCTCCTCACTGCTGGAAACCTACGTGGGGATGAGGTTCAGGCAACTCAGCAATCCTTCCCATGGCTGTGAAGTGGGGAGGGAGAAAGGACCCCGTCACTCAAGGCGCTTTGTGTGTTTTTAAAGCTATATAAGTGATGACCAACAGTCCTAAAATAATAGCTACTTAGTGCAAGAGAAAAAAGATGCTTATCCCAAGAAGGACCTTTCTTTGAACTGCTGGGACCAGGTTTGAACTGCTGGGACCAGGCACTGCATCTCATTTTCATTGTGACGGATTTCTTCTGCAATTCGGCACCAGGGTTTTGCTTTCACTGAACTGAGGTCAAGAGACTGTGACCATCCTGTTGCTCAATTGTACCAGTCTGGCAACATGCCCACATTCTAAGGGTAGGTGGGGACTTTTGACACAAGGCTAGACAGAGATTTTTTAACTCAAAGGACCATTCTGCATAGTACAGGCACACAACACTTTTTGTGCACATGCAACAAATCCGGGAAATGTTTTAGAGTTGCTTTTGCTGTAGATGGTTTTGCTTCCCTCTCCATTACTGAAACAATGCCGGCATACAAGCTTTAATTTATTGTGTGGCGTTATGCACCCAAGCATGAGAACCTAATACATCATTTCTGCTAAAAAGGCAGGCACCTCTACTTAAAGCAGGGTTTAACTACCAGAAAGAGAAATATCCATCTTCATCATTGCAGACAGCAAAGGAGACAAAAATCCCTCCTCTTTCAAAAGCTCTGGAATATGGCACGAGTAGATAACCAAGAACCAAGGTTCAATTTGGATGCCAGGAAGTACTTCCTGATGGTTAGGACCCCGAGGGTATCGAATGGGCTTCCACGGGAGGTGGCTGAGGCCCCATCAGTGAGGGTGTTCAAGGATAGGCTGGACGTGCACATGGTGGGCATGTCGTGAGCGGAGCCGGCTGAAGCCGGGGGTCAGACTAGATGGTCCAGGAGGCCCCTTCTGACTCGCCGTGTTTCTATGTTTCTAACATAGTGGCTTCCAGATGCTTCGGATGGCAACTCCTGCATGGCCAACCATTGAGGCTTAAAGGAGGTGCAGTCCAAAACACCTGGAAGGCACCATGTTGCTGCCCCCTAGAAAACAGAAAGTCAGAGCTTCTTATTCCAAGAGCCAGATAAACTACCCCCTAGTCAGTCAGGCAAATTGCTAGGAAATAAGTCTTGCTAGCAAAACATTCTTGCAGGAGCACTCCTGGTGCTGGGACTGGTTGTGACAAATACTGGAGAGCAGATATATATGACCTTCTCTACCACTGCCTAGGCAAGCCCTGTGTAATGTCCTGCATCCCAGTTCTTTGTCAAGAGTCTACTGAGGAGGAAAAAACAGGAGTGTGGTTTTTTTTTTTTAAACAAAAATGGGATACTCACCATGCCATCCTAAGTCCTACTGAGTTTACTCCTGGATACAAGAATATGAAATTTCAGTTTGCATGCTTCTGTGAAGCCAGGATTGAGCCCAACAGAATAGTTGTGCACAAATGCCTTGGACCTGAAGGCCAGCTGAAACAGTGATGGGGATCCCAAATGTCTCAGGATTCCCTTGCTGGCACAAGCAAAAGGAAACTTGCTGATCTCTGATCTATCATCCAAGACTGGAGCTGAGGAAGAAACAGACAGTGTGATGGACACAGTAGGTGCTGGTGGATCTGATGGACAACCAGAAATGTATTGAAAGATGAGCTGCTCTTTTGATGTTCTTGAGGCAGAAGGTTGAAAATTTAGACACTGTAGGTGAAAGGTGTCTGCAATCTGAAGAAAAACCAGATATGGGTTGTTTTTTTTAAAGGGAGCAATAATGCCCACAGTATTATGCCCTCTTCCGACATACATTGCTCAGGCAAGAAAACCGCTCGCACGGAAATGTTAAATGGGCAAATAAGATGTTTGCTAGCTCTTGGTTAGACCCATACAAGACAAACCCTCTGATATCCATTTCTGGAGCTGCAGGAATTGTGCTCTGAGAAGCTTTGCCCCCAGATCCTTGTACGAGCTGCCGCTCATTATGGAATGGAAGCCCTGACAGGCAAAACCAGTTACTGAATTTATCGCATGGTCGTGGGGAAATTTAATGACACTTGAGTTAGCCCTAGACAGTTTCACCCCTGATTTATGGAGAAGACGACAAAATGAGCACAAAAATGTGAGCATCCTGCCCCAAGTCACTCCTATGTGGAACAAATTGTTTTGAAAACTTCATCCTTAATCATCAGTTGCAGATGGTGTAGGAAGTGCTGGGGAATGACTCAAGGAAAGGCATGAGCTGAGTCAACAAAGGAGTAGTTCACCAACTGAAACCAAACCAAGCTCTGCACTGCTTCGAAGGCTGCCAGTTATGCCTTGCAGCCAAAAAAGACTGGGCAGCTGCAAAGTTACACACACACACACACACAGAAAGAGAAGCATTCCTGGGCACATTCCATCAGGATTCCATTTAGAACAAACCGCATGCATTGCTATATGTCATTTAAGTGACCAAACAGAAGTCAAAAAGTTTCTTCTGTTCAAAGTTGGTCTGGTAAAGCTGTCTTTCCAAAAGAATGAGCCCAAACCCAAACACACACTCACACACCCTGTTAAACTGTTGATTTACAGAAACCTCATTGTTTCAAAATGGCTTGTGAAAATGCTTCAAATTCCTTAGTTGTTAGAAAGTGGCATGTGAATAAAAGATTACGAACTGCATCTTCTTTGTAATTAACGATGGGGGCATTTCAAATAACCCCTCCAGTGCTCTGAACAGAGGAACTGCCTTGCTTTGACTGCCGGGACACTTCATCCTGAAGCTTTTAATTCATGGAGGGGTGGCGGATACAAACTTAAGTCCACCCACCCATGGTTTTCAGCCTGTTCCTAGTAACAAAGACTTGCATCATCCCCAGCAGTGCAGAGGTATCTATGTATGCTATTACAGCAATGGTAGTCAGAATCAGGGTCAATCTTTACTGGGGAAATGGCTACAGGGAAGGGATTTAAACTGCCCCTCCTGGGGCACAAGCAGGACCATCTTGAACCAGGGCCCTGTAGATGCTCCTCCATCTAAACAACACACAGCCAGCTTGATTGATGGATCTCCCACGTCTCATAAAATCTGGCCCTTGCCATGTCTTCACCCTATGGAATTTGTCTTGCACTCACGCCCACTTTGACGGTATGCTCCAATCATGCTACTGTGGCACCAGGTGAAACTTCTGGCCCAAAAAGCTGGGACGGAGCAAGAGCCTCCCCAGTGGTTAAGTCTTCAGTATACACAGAAGTCCACGACGCCTCCACTGAAAGCAAGTTTCTAACCCTCAAGCTTATGGAGAAAGTGAAGCTAAGCCACAAAAATCAAAGGTCGGAGAAGGAACATGGGCAGAAAGCCTTTCTCTACCTGAGCACAGACAGGGACCGCCACCCTGCTTGGACCCGTTGGTGCCGGTCCACACATGAACATGCAAGTGGTCCTTCTCGGATGAAATGTCGCCCAACGAAGGAGGGCACGGGAAAGCATTGCTTCTGTGCTCATGAACCCTGGTGGCTAATTGCCTTCTTCAGGGGCAGCTTGCCCTGCCTGCCCAACTGCAGGGGAGCAACAGAAAGGTGGCGTCTGAATGGCCAACGGGTGCAGGAGAGAGAGTGCTTGTGCAAGCAGCTGTGCAGCTCAGTGACCCTTGTCTCAGCCAGAAGAAAACTCTACATTTCCCCTGCACCCATCCATTGATCCCATAACTGTTCTCAGCCACTAAAAGTCCCAGTTGCCGTAACCTGTCCAATTGGGTGGCCCGTTTCTGCACTTTTAACTGGCACTTTTCCACCAAGTGAGTCAGAGTTGCCTTTTCCTATACCACAAGATCCTGAATTTTTAGACAGCTGTGCTACCTCGATTCTGAATACAGCCAAGTATTTCTGAGGCTTTATACCACTTCCAACAGTGTAACTGGGTTCTCACAATTGCTCCAGGTTGTCATAGGCTAGATAAGCAGGCAATAATTTCTGCAAAGGCTACTTAACCCACATACAACCCATCCCTTCTGAGTTTGGACACTACAACAAGGCGCAGTTGCGCCTTGGATATGCAAAATGGCTCGGTGAGCTGTCACTTTCTGGGGCTTATTTAAATTAAGTAAGCCACATATTGGGTGGTCAAAGGTTGGCACTTCTGAAGCTGCAGCTGTGGCAGTGAGTGTGGATGGGTTGTGTGAAGCCTGAACAAGCCTGGAAGACCCTGAGGCTTGACCCCAGTGGACTGTTTCGTTATGCAAACAGCACCACTAGCTTTCAGTGGTGTCAACTCGTGCTTCCAGATGCAATACGGAGTTGAGCACTCAAAAGAGAGAGAGAGAAGGTGCATGTCTGAACTGGCCTATTGGGGTACCAAAACTCCTTGCAAAAGGAGCTCAGCACAGGGGTGGGAGGGAAAAAGAAATAAGTTGCAAGCTGCAATGTGACAATGACTGCAGGCACAACTCTGTGCCTCCATTTTCTAGCAGCACTTTAGGACAGGGGTACACCAACGCTCTTGTCAAGGGGATGAGCCCTTCCCCACCGCAGCCCCAGCCACCCTCAAGGATCGAAGTGCCTGTAGTAGGAACCAAAGCAGGTTGTCCAGCAGTGGCAAAGGGCCACCAGGCCATTATCGGAGAGCTGCCCGCTGCTCAGCTTTTGCACCCCTGCTTTATCGTTTTAGGATGCCTTCACTAAACCAGCTGTGCTCTTTCCTGCCCCAGAACAACTTCTATGTGCTGGAGCTGAAATTTTAGGAAGCCCGTAATACTGCAAATCATGCAGTCAGTAATCTTTTTTTCAAAGGGGAGTGTCCTGATACATGGAAGTTCTTGGGCAAGAATAGGGGAAAGAATTCATAGAATTGCATCCCCGAGTTGTATTTATTACTGGTGTGGACAATTAGCATAAGTATTCCATGGTCCTCCACTGGAACAATGCTGAGAAGATAAAGCAGTGTAAAACGCCAATCAGAAGCATTCCTTGCAGAGGCAAACATGCAAGGCATTCTGACCTACATATTTTGTCCCTCCACCTTCTCCACCTCTTAATACTGGGGGCTCAGGTACAAGAAAACACGGCTTAAATTCTTTGGCTGTAAATTCGGGAAAGATGTGGCTAGGTGGTTAGAAAGACCCTCTCTAAATGTTAAGCCACGACAAAAGCACAAGAAGTCTTTGCATAGTTAGAATATTTGGTGAGCTGCGATTTAAGTGTCATGACCTTTAGGGAAATTACAAGAAGCCTAAGGGGTCAGAGAAGGAACATATTTCCCATACTGAACCATGTCATATTATCAAGGTGCACACTGATAAAGATACCATGAGAACTCTGAAGCAGAGAATCTTATGGAATGAGTCAACTCTGCTCGTACATCAGATAGTATCTCAAATGTGAAAAGTTTCAGTATTATATTTTTTAACTAGAAAAGGGTTGGGAAGTTACATTTCTAACTTTTAGTTCTTAAAAAAAGATTTTAAAAACTTAAGGCATAAGAATATGGTAGTGCCCATGCAGGGGAAGTTCCCACTTAACTGCATCTCAAAATAAAAAGAATTTCTTTCAATATTGTTGTCAAGTGTATCAATATTACTTTTTATTCTCATGAATTTCAACCAAATGAGTTGTATCCAGTGTTAGTTCTGCTTAGAGCAGACTCTTTGAAATTAATGGAACTTAAGTCTGACTCACATTGGATATAGCCCAATCTCTTAATATATAAACTGTAGAGAAATCAACTCATCACTTTGGAATGACGGTAGTTTCCCATGATGGCTTACAGCTACATCCCACCCTCTCATCAAGGAGCTGACTATGAACAATGGACACTGTAGTCCAACACATTTTGTTGCACCGTGCTGGTGGAACCTGATGTAAGGTATGCATATTTTCTCAGTCTAAAATCTACTCATGACCATTGGGTGAGTTTCACAGATGAGCAGATATTGGAAAACTTGCTTACTCTTACATTTAAATCCAGCATTCAGTGATGGAATCAGCCTGGCTCGTTGGACTTTCAGCCAGCTTGGAGACAGTGTCTAGGTCACACCTCATTAGGATTTCAAAATCAAGGCTCATCACTGGACTTATCCAATAAGCATAGAAAGTAGAACTACTGCTGAACTTCTAAAGAATGAACTGTGAGACTGGAACAAGGACATTGCTTAATATTATCTACAGAAAAAGAAAAGGCTTTGGATAGACAAAAATACGTTTGATGGTTCCAAGCATCCCCCGGTCATTTTGTCTGTCTAAACCAGCATAGGATTCCCATTCAAATAGTCTTCTGACAGTGACAAATTTATTTGACCTTTTGTGAATGCTATCCATTTCATCAGATGCACTAAATGTTAACCACAAACTGATCTGTAGGGTGGAGGAAGATAAACTGTTTTGTCAGAGAGTATTGAAATGGAAAGGGCAGACAGTGATAAATACCTTAACAGTTGCCATTCACAAAATGTTGTTGCCTGATAGCGGGGATATCATTGCCTGGGTGAGCCCTTTAGCATGATCTAAACCAAACCAAACCAGAGGATGTCCCCATTCAAACCAATGGAAAAAAGAGCTGACCCTCCTGATGAAAAGTATTCCTTGATTATCATCACTGATTATCAGTCTTTTGAATTCCTTTGTTCTAGAATGGCCAAGAGCTTCCTGGGAGGTTTTCTCTATTTCTATTTCTACATTTCTGTTACTGAAGTCAAATGCAGCCCCCTGATGTCATGAATCAGAGGTCAGGGTTCCATTGTCTGTTCCTCTGTTGTGAGGCTTGTTGTTACCAGGAGTATCCTTCCTTGGTTAGGTGGCTACTGAGTCCAGGCCCACCACCAAGGCCTATGAAAGGGAAGTCTCACTGGCCCAGAAGGCTTGAAGATCACCAAAGGTACACCTGAGTGTCTTTGGAAAAGAACTGCAGGTGGCAGGTGGTGTTCATCCATTCTTACGTCAGAAGGTATTTGTTAGTCTCCAAAACTCTTTTGCTTCAACAGACAAGCCCAGTGACATTTCTGGAAATCAAGACGAAAGGAGGTTGCATCTAGCCAAACCATGTACCACAAGAGGGGAGCTATGGCCACCAACTTGGACAGCTTTGAACAGGGATTAGACAAAGTCAGGCACAATGAGGCTGTCACGATGGGCCCATTGTACCTTCAGGATCAGAGGCAGTATTTCATCAAGCAGTAGTTGAGGACTCTTTTTGTCCTCTTGTCCTGCTTAGAGGCTTCGCATAGACATGTGACTGGCCTCTATCACAACTGAATGGGAGGCTGGGATGGGACTTCAGCTTGAAGCATCTGAGGTCTCAGAATGTTCTTACAGGGCCGCCATCAGTCACGGGCCCTAGAGACTGAGCAGCTACTCAAGGAGGTCATGCACAGATGTTGTCTGCAGACCATGAGGGTACGACCAGAGCAGCACTCATGCTCATGCGGTGCAGGGTTTAGAGTGCTGAACAAGGGATCCTATTTCCAATCCCTGCACAGTCACGACAGCCACTGGTAACTTGGGTCCTGCCATGGGATCCTAACCTAACCTATCACGCAGCATTGCTGAGAGGAAGGTAAGAGAGGCCACTTCTGCCACCTTGGCTTCCTTGGAAGAGAAACTCAACAACTGAAGAAATAAGCTGACATGTGCACCCCAGGTAACATGATGCGCTACAACTCCCATTATCCCTGCCTAGCAGCCAGGCTGGCTCAGGCTGATGAAAATTGTATCCCAAAACTTCTAGAGAGCGCCTGGTTGTCAGACTCGGGGGCACCATCTACCTGTGTCATTCTGCAGACTTCGACAGCACGAGCTAAGCTCTCACAACTCTGTTATGCACACTTGAGGATCACACTTGCATAACCATTTGCACGACATGGCTTTGCCAATGTGACTCTAGTTGGATTCGCCTCTCGCACGCGCTTCCAGCCCTCATTTCTATGGCCACATCATCATTTCCGCTAGGGGAACAGCACAACCGCATTCTGCCCTGCAGAACGGGGCCTGAAGGTGGAATGATTTCAAAACCAAGGAAGGACTCATTGCATCAAACCAGGTTGACCTCTGAACCCGCACTCTACCCCATGGCATGTGGCCGACAATACCCAGCTGCCTTCTGATGCCTGGATTTCATGCTCCAGGAAGGCAATACACAACAGGGCAATCCACATCCAAGGCCCTCCTCCAAGTCCATGGAAGGTTCCACATGTGGCAGCAAGAGAGTGGGATTTCTCAGTGCTGCTCCCCACCCCCACAACTAGGGAAGGCTCTCCCCACAGAAGTGTGCCTGGCACCAAATGAAGAATCCCTTCTACTCCTCAAACATTAATAGCATACATTTGGTGGAACAGATTAGCTGCTCTAAAAGATCTCATTTTTACTATAGTTGCTTTAGCTGCTTATACTGTTGCAATCCCACTTTCTGAAATTGTATGGTATCTGTATTTTATGCTCTATGTTATTGCTTCTGTATCTTGTATTTTGTGTATTGCTGTGAATTGAGCAGAACTTTGGCTGCAGGGTGGCACAAACATGTCATTGTTGATGCTGTGATTAATAATATGAATGTTAATAATACTGTTTCAACCAGCCTAAATAGGCTGCTAGCTACACATCATGACCTGCCAGGAAGTACGGAACGTCCCATTTTTCAGCCCTAAGGCTGATACAAAAAGACTGGTGTTTTCACACATGTCTAAAGGGCCATCATATGGAACTGGTGGGAGCTACACTTGCTCCAGTGTGGGAGCAAGCTACGAATTTCCCTTAGCGATTCGGTCCATCAGTATCCACAAGGTGATTTCAAGAACCTTCTGGGGCCAAAGTGGCAGGGAGGAACTCAAGTCCCAAAAAGCGGATAGAGAGCTTCTTCCTCGTGGCAGAAGCCATCACTTAAAACCTGCACTCACTGCAGCCATCCCTGTGATTCAGAGGCAAACTAGAAGAGAAAGCTGGCCAAACGGTTGCGCAATGTTATTTGTTTTGTCTGCCACACTGAGCACTTCCAAAGCAGCAGGAGCGAAGTATTTATAGAAGGAGAGCGGCTCGGTTCATTTCTTCTACTGAGGCTCACAAAGCTCCACCAGAGTGCGTCTCAAAATGGCAAGCCAATCTCCCGTGGCACCCAGCGGGGGACAGATCTGCAACCGCTGCAGTCGCCAAATTATTCCGTCCAAGTTCTTGTGTCCAGGCGAGCTGCGGCACTGCACTTCAGCGGTGTGCCTTCACCGTACTGTGAGGTGCTGCTGGCAGGGAATGGATCCAGCCATGTTTAGTCTGCCAAGCTGTTTCTCAAGTACAGCTCGGCATGGGCTGGCCGGGGCGGCGGTGGGCGGGGGGTCTTTACAAGCACAAGGGAACACATGGCACAAATGTCATCCCACCCGAAGCTCGCTGTGCCTCTCTGAAAAACCTCTCCAAGAGGCGGAGGGGGCCGCGCAGGTGCCTCCACACATGGAATGGGGTCTTTCAGAGGGGAAGGCTTTTAAAGGGGAAGGAAGGAATTCATGGAGGATAAGGCTGCCATCCTCCTGGCTCTATGGCCCCTCCAGGATCGGAGGCAGTAGGCTTAGGTACACAAGCTGCTGGGGAAAGTGGGTGTTGTTGTACTGGCGCCCTGTTTTCAGGATCCTGTGGGCAGCTGGTTGGCCACAGTGTGAACAGAACACTGGAGCAGGGGCAGTTTTGGCCTGATCCAGAGAGGCTCTTCTACAGCAAAGAATCGCCCAGTAACCCTTTACCACTTCCACAAATGGTGCAGGATTCCGCCCCTCCTCCCGCTGTATTACAGGATGATCATTCACAGTGAGGGGCCCCCATCACCGTGGCCCCCTCAATTTTTTTAGGGGGGGATATTCAAGAAGCTACAAAGAGAAGGGCCCCAATCCATTGCATGAGCTTGCCTCCCACCTATAAAATCCTGGATTTTGTCTGAAGGCACTGAATAAAAGATATTTCCCACGTCTTCTCCTGGTTTTCAAAAGCAAACAAGTGGTCATTTTCCAGTTAGAAACAGTGACGTGAGATAGGAGCTATCTTTTTTCCATTTCTCAGAAATGTACTACTTTGTGGAATGGAATTATTAACTTAAAGAGTAGATATAATATGGGGCAAATTCAAAAGATGCCAAGTTATAATTACTGTTTTTTCATACCATGAAGGGGTGGGTGGGTGGGAGTGTGAGAGAGAGAGAGGGGGAGAGAGAGAGAGAATGAGCGAGCATGAGCATGGGTGTGGAAAAATTAGTATGTTAGCAAGTAATTTCAGTGCTTTCATCTTCCTTCTGACATTGCAGACAAGTTAAGCATATTTTATTGAGCTGACATACCTTACAATATTTATGAATATTCCACTAAAATAATTTCAAAGTGAAGTTTAAATCTGTCCGAATATATAATTAAGCCACACCAAGGCTTAATCTGATGCGTGCTCAATTTGGGAGTAAGGACCTTTCCAGTGCCACTTAAGTATGCATAGGACCGACTCATCTAAAAGTGTGCCTTTTGGATTTCCCCTCCATCCGTATAAGCATTTCTGTAGTTCTGTAGAAGAACGAACACAGGAGTCAGATGAAAGATCAGAAAATTTCACAACTGAAAAATTTCCAGAAGAAAGCCATCACTGGATAGGAGCCATAACATGGAGGCAACAATATGCCACAATATACAATCTGCCAGCACAGGTGCAATCGCTACTTGACCAAAGCAAAGCGTGAGGGCAAGCCCAAATTCCATTATTTGCTGCATTTAAACTTTAACTTCCTTCCATTGTGAACCCAGATTAAGAAGTCAAAAGCTTCAACCAGACCGCAGGGCTAGCATCCTCCTTCCTGCAGTGGCCAACAAGCTGTCTCTGGGGAGGCCACAAGGAGGACCTAAACTAACCTTTCTCTGGGGCTGCTGAACAACTGGCAGTGACCAGAAGCCATTCCTAAGTGAGAACGGCCCTGAAATATTGCAGTGTGGTGTGTGCTTGTTCAGGGTCCAAGGCAGCCAGCCTTGCTCTCCTTCTCTTTTGCTCATTCCCAACGTTCTCCTTTCACTCCACAACACTCACACAACCATGTGCCACTGAACATGCTTAGCCTTTGCGAGGGTGTGTTGTGTCCCTCATCCCTGACCTGCACCTAAGGGTTCCCCTCCCCACAAGTTCATTCTTCTGCAAAGCTTGGGGTTTCCTCTCCAGGTATTGTGGGACCTCAGCCCCATGAGCCACATCCTGATCTGGCCCTTTCAGATTCCCCAAGAGCCATGCCCCCTTCCACCTCTCCCCAAGCCACCACGAGCCTTGGTGGCTTCCCACCTTCCCAGCTTTTGTGGGAAAGAGAGAGCATACCGTATTTTTCACTCTATAAGACGCACTTTTTCCCCGCACAAAGTAAGGGGAAATGTCTGTGCGTCTTATAGGGCGAATATGTGTGTGCAGTAAGTCTCTCAGAGGTGCAGCCCATGGGGAAGTGATGGGGAATGTGCCGGTGATTATGTGCCCATTTGATTCAGAATATTTTTTTTCTTGTTTTCCTCCTCTAAAAACTAGGTGCGTCTTATGGTCAGGTGCGAAAAATACGGTATTTACTGTTGGTAAGAATATTATGCTACAAGACGCTGCCATGTGGGGTGTGCTAACCTTTTGTTTGGCACCACTAGATTACAGCCACTGGGCACGTAGCCAAAGCGGAACTGGATCCTTGGGCAGAAACCTATTTGCCAGAGCCCTGCAGTAGCCACTGCAATGCAGCCCATCAATTCCATGCTGCATGGAGCAGCTCACCTGTACGATCCAGGGGAGGGCAGGGGGATGCCTTCTCTCTGCCCCTTTCAATGCTTCCAGATGCCCCAGCAGATCTTGCAGCAGAGGACACGGTGGGAGAATCAAGGAATGAGGTCACAAGCAGCTTCTTAAGACCCACACTCTTCAGTCAAAAACTAAACTGGAGATCAAGTTTCTAGCCCTTATGGCTGTAAACTTTGGTTATTTGTACAACAAATAACTTTGTTATTTGTTTTCTGGCGCCAGGCGAAGACCTTTTTATTCAAACGCTATTTTAATGGTTAATATTTTTATTAGTTTTAATTTTTGGCCAGGGCGACTCAGATTATTTTTATATGTATTAATATTGGATTATTTATTGTTAATTTTGAATTATTTTTTTTTTAATGTATGTGAGCCGCCCCGAGGCTTCGGCAATGGGGCGGCATAGAAATGTGCAAAATAAAATAAACAAGCTTTTATTTCAAAGTACGTGGTCAGTGCCTGGTGAACCAGATCATGCAGGCTGCCCAGTTAAGTTCCTCCTTCTGACTAGCAATGCAAAACTAATTCTGTAAAACAGTAAATAACTGTTTTTAGGTGTAAGAAGAGAAACGTACTCGTGTCAGAGTGTGTGTTATATACAGCCACCTTCTTGGATCAGACCATGGGATATTTTTAGCTGATCCTGACATACATGGGAGAAATCCACCACCATGCTATCTTTGGAGCATAACACTTTTCACAGCACGTGTTTAAAGTCAGAAGTGCATACGGCCAAACATGGGTGCAAGCGTCTGGGTCCATGCATGAGCCCATCACCCTCATTACAGGAGGAATTCCTCCACATGCAGCTCCACTGCATGGCAGTGGCAACCACATCTACCCAATTTTACGTAGCATCGTGCAAAAGGAGTGGCCAAGTGCAGAAGATACAGATACAACTACTCAGGGCTTTTTTTTGTCATAGAACGCACCGGAACGGCGTTCCGGCACCTTTTTTTGACGGATTTTTCCAAGTGATTGTGACTCGCCCTGTTGGGCGTAGCAGAGCAGTGGCAAGAATCATTTACATAGTGGCTGCGGGCTGCTTGTGTGTCGGCACTGATTGAGAGGGTGCTGCTCGGCTTGGGATCGGTCGTGTGGTCGCGTGCTGAGTGCTTCCTGCTGGCGGCGACCGTTGTGTAAAAGTGTGGCCCCAAGACGTGAGTTCCGGCACCTTTTTTTTTTTTTTACCAAAAAAAGCACTGCAAATATTGTAACAACTGTGTAAACAGTTGTGGCTTTGCTAGCCACAGAATTGGGAACCCCGATGTTACAGAGCTACTGGCCGCATCGGGGACCAACCGGCACACAAATGTCAGAAGTTGTGCTGAATGGAGGAACAATTTAACACACTTTTTGTTTTCAGCATTAGAACAATGTATGCTTAAAAACAGCAATCAAAATAGAAGTAGGGCACATTTACCACCAGCAGCAAACCCTGAGAGAGAGAACAAGCCAAGAGAAACACAAAAATCTGTCAGTTGACCCTGAAGGGCACCAAGCTGGGCTGCATTTGACCAGTAAAGGGGGGGGGGTGTTTCCCCTGCAGAGGTATCACCACCAAAAAGGCCCCGTTCCTGGTACTTACACACTTTGCCTGGGAAGGTAAAAACAACCACAGCTGGGTTTCTAAAGCATACCATAATAACTGGGCACATTTCAGAAGGATAGACCATTCTTCAAAATAGTACCTATATGGCTTTTTCCCCATGGAGAATCCAAGGGCAGGGAGCACCTTTGGCATCATCATCATCATCATCACACTGCATTTATACCCCACTTTTTTCCTCTTGTGAGGAATCCAAGACAGCTTACATAGCTTCATTGTATCCTCAGAACAACAACCCTGTGAGGTAGGCTGGGCAGAGAGCGAATAACTGGCTTAAGTCACCCAGGGAGTTTCATGACTCAGTAGGAACTAGAATCTTCATCTGCCAGGTCCCCAGTCCAACAGTCTAACCACTAGACCACAGTCCACAAACAAAGCATAATGTGACTGCCATTATCACTTCCCATTATCTTAAATTCAGATATATTGCTCATACACGTGGAGGCTCTCATTAACTTACCACAGCTATATTTTGCACACAGCTTTGCATGTGGGATGGGGGCACAAGGCAGAAGTCTCATATTTCTGGGCTCCACTGAACTTGTCCTTGAAAGTTAGAAAATACTATTCCCTCAGCCACATACAGAGTTGGGGGGGGGGGGGAATACACCCCCTGCAATCTGGAATACACTTTGTCCAGCCTCGCACTAGCCCTGTTTGTGCATGTTTATACCACACCAGCATGTTGGTTTTGCATAAACACAGAAAGACAAATGACACCACTTGAAGAGATTAAAGAGAAGGCTAAACCACATCGGATGCTGGAAATAATGAAAGCTACTTTCATCAGTGAAACCAACGTTGCCCACGACATGCGCAGCCTCTGATTTGCCCTGCAAAAGCCACTTATTAGAGAGAAGCGTTTTTTCGTAAAATGCACACACCATAATCTGACTTACAGAGAAACATAAGAAGTCCAAAGCCTTCAAAATGGTCCATTTCCCCAGCTCTCCAGGGATAAGTGGGTGGATTTTTTTCAAAAGCATTCTTTTTCGGAAACATATCTTTGGACTATATATGTATAAATAAAAGTACAAATGCATAATCTGAGCACAGTGACCATCTGCCTGGAGACCGCTGAGTAACAGAATTTAACCAGATGAAGAACATCCTTCCCTGAACCTCGGGAGCAGACGGCTGCTCCGAAAACCAGCCTCCGTCTGGGGTGGAGCTTTGCCAGAAAGACAGTCTTCACCAGAAGCGTGACTACACAGCCCAGTGGCCAACTCAATCCCCAGGAGACTGCAGCTGACCCCTTCTGGAAGTTTCTCAACCATTTTAACCCCATTAGGGTTGCTACATGTCACAAGACACATTTAAAAAGTTAGTTTAACCAATTTAAAAACAAAAAACAAAAAACCTTCCCTAGGACATTCTCATCAAGATCAGCATGAGATTCCACGGTTGATGTGCAGCAGCCATGGAAAGAGACTAAGTGCTGCCTGGGGATGCTGGGACTCCTAGTCCAACATGCCTGGAAGGTGCTGCATTAAGGAAGGCTGCTCTGTGCTCTCCCAACACCCAAAAATCTGCCATATGACTTCATCATGGCACCTGTCTGGCTATGGTGCCAGAGCTTCAACAAACCATCTTGGTTTGTTTAAGCCATGATGATCCAACACAATGTTCTTCTTTGCAGAGCCAGAAGCATGGCGCTCATAGCCACAAGGTTAACATGGCTTCCCGTTAAGGTGGCTATAAAGGAGATTAGACCAGGGGGGACTAAAGATTGAACGCCAGATCTTCACCCCCACAGAAGCATGGCCAATGTCCTACTTCTGAATGGCTACTAGCTAGGATGACTGTATGGCATTTCCCACATAAGAAGGCCAATACCTTCAGCCTTACTGAAGGACAGGTCTCTCCCAGCTCTCAGCTTCCCCTCAAAATAGCCAAGTGAGCAGCTTATGATGAGTCCGAAAAAGCAGTGCTACATCAACAGTTAAAATTCAACTGCTTCCTCATTCACAGGGCAAATTCCAAAAGCAGAGGTCCAGGGCTGAACAATGGGAGAAAAAACTCCTAAGCAGAGGAAGTGATAAAGTTACAATGATTAAAAAATTCCATCGGATGTACAGTAGCATCTTAAGCAAAATGGAATTTCCTTACCAGCCATGTAATAAGAGAGTCATGGATTGCAGCAGACAACTGAGGAAAAGCATGAAGTTTTTGATTCAGTTCTGAAGAAAGTTTGAGGCTAAACTTTCAAGAATACACACACACACACACCACTGTCCAGCTTACAGTGTAATCAATAATGATAAAAACACATCAAATCTATAAGAAAGGCAAAAGGGAAGTCACAGAAATGAACAAATGTACACAGATTGATGTAGACATACAAATAAAAACTATATAACTTGGTACAGTTAACAGTCCACAAATCACGTCAAAGCACCAATGAGAACATTCTGGCAATCTGAATGGATGTAACATAAACTTTCTTCCAGCGATGAAAAAAATGTGGAATTCTTTTAATGGTTTGTTACGTATTAGTATATTTAAAATATGCTTTAAAACAGAGATGGGAAACGTATGGCCTTGCAGATGTTGCCGGATGATAATTCCCCCCAGAAGCCCCCTAGTACAACTCCCATTGGCTATACTGGTTCTGACAAAGAGCAGCTGGAATCCAGCAACATATGGAGGGCTAGCGGAAGCGCTGTGAAAGCTTGATTTTCCCTCCTAGGGAAAATATGTGCCTCCCTCATTTTTCTGAGCTCTCCCCCAGACATTCAGAGACATTCACCTTCACAGAATGCCCATCCCTACTTTAAAGAGCCCAGTTCTGTTTGTTTGTTGCTAACAGAAATCCCAAACTTGCTCACGCAGAACTAAGTCCCACAGAGTTCAGGGGGCGTACTCCTAACTGAACCGCAGCACAATAATTTGCAAGCTCAACGGCATGTACAACCTTAGCGTTTGTTTGAGCTGTGAGACAATTCTGCTTTCACTCCAAGCAATGCAACATCTCTGCATTTTGCCAGTTTTCCCTCCTCCTCACCCATCTATGAAAGCTTGAAACACTGAACTTGGCATGCACCTAACTTACCACCATCCTAAAATCCGTCATGCACCTTTGCATGCATCTCTGGAACCACTGACCATAAAACAAACCCAGAAAGCAAGTTCCTCTCTCTGCCTTTCATGACAAGGCGTCCTCAGCCCGGGTGGGGAGAACAGTGCTGAGAAAGTATCTACCACCAACAGAAGGGCTCAGACTCAGATTCTGCCATTTGGAACAAAGACCAAAAAAGCAAAAGCCAGCAAGCAAAAAACACAACGCTAGTGCCACGATATTCGTAACATGCAAAGGGGAATCTGGTAGGCAGTACACCTTGCACACGTTCCTCAAAAGGGCAAAAGCAGCAACTGCACCGGAATGACAAAGTTCACATGTCCTGAATTAGTCCCACTTGCAGTCAGGGCTGACCATGAATTCAATGCGAGGTGGTCAGCAGGGCAACCACAGCACCAGGAGGCAGAACAGACCTTCCAAAATGTAGCCATGCTGCATCGTGCACGAGCTGGGAGGGGATGACCGGGTCACTGATGAAGGGAGAATGGGGTCCTTCCCACCCACCACCTCCCCATTCCCAACTACTCTCTTGTGACCACTTCTCTGAACAGTGGGTCAAAAAGGCACTTTGTCTCCAGAGAACAAGACAAGAAAAATGATGTATCACTACTGGCTACTAGGAACAGCGAGCAGCTCTGGGTCCAACCAATGGACACTGGAGAACAAGCATCCAAAGCACAGGGCCTCCAGACCATGCCGCTGCTTTCGCATAATCCCTTCTACTTCCTAGGACCTCCTGGCTAGCAGGCTTCCTTCTCTCAGCTGTGCCTGGTGCCCACTCAGCCCTCCATATCACCTTCAAAACACCATTCTAGGAGAAGGAATGAATGCACAGAGAAGTGAGAAGGAAGCATATTTTCCACTGTTCCGTACCCTTGACCATTAAAATTCAGGAGAACTCTGTGTACATTGGTCTGGAAAGAGAACACTTTCCATGTGGGAGAGAAGCAATCACCCACAAACTTCACAAAACGTCACACAAATATGCCCATTCACCTACCTGGGCAATACACTTGAACCACTTGGAAAAGGAGAGAGAGGAGGTGTCTTGTGTTAACATTATTCGGCCTTGTTTTGTTTCCAAGAATCTGACCACAAAACATATTCCAGTGATGGCAGAAGAATAATCCATTTTCAGCAGTACAAAAAGAAAAAGAGAGAGACAGAGGGAAAAAAAGTCTGCCAAAGATTTTTTAGTCTGCAGTTGACATTCTCTGGTGTCTTTGGGTGGCTTGGTAAATCCCATGTCCTTGGATTTCCTTGAACACGAAGGGAACAAGATGTTGGAGGTGCTGCATCCATTGGATTGGTCAAGAAATCAAGCTGGAGTCCTTGAGGAGAGAACAAAATAATACCAGATTGTTAGAAGGAGCAGGCTTGCAAGGGTCGAGGGGAAAGGCAGGAAACAGCCTCACTGGCAAGACAACAATTTTTCCCTTTTCCTTTGCAGAAAGAGAAAGGAGGGGCGTTTGATCCCTCAGCCGGGAGTCACCGAACATTTGTTCTGCTGCACAGAAACTTGCAGAAATTACATGCTAGAAAACAAGGTTAACTCGAGAGCAAAGGCTGAAGGGATACCCGAGTGCCAGGCCCTTTTAAAAGAATTGCAGTGCCCAGGAGATAGCCATCAAAGTGATGGGGCCAAGGAGACGGGATGACTCCAGCGTCCTGAACCAGGTAGTTGGCCAGCATCGCTTACCATCCTTCACAAAGCAGGCCTAAACAATGTTTTTAAAGCCAGACTGGTCCTGAACAGACACGGAACCATGTAGCAGGGCATGCACCCAGCCTCCCACGAAATAGCCGTTGGCTATCTATCTATCTATCTATTAAAACATTTCTATGCCGCCCCATCGCAACAAAGCCTTTTGTCTGCATTTGCAGCATTGGCACTCCAACTATCTGTATGCTAAGCAGGCACCATGGTGGGCAGGCGAACGAGGCAAAGGTCAATGCCACCTGTCGGCAATGGCAGGGGCCTGGTTGAAGCAAGACGTCAGGCGCGTGGAAAAACTCAGCAGAACATTTTTCTGTACAGAGTCTCAGGGTTAATTTGGGCCGGATGGAAAGCACTGGCAAAGCACCTGCACATCAGCTCCAGATTCATGCGCAGGCAGGCAGCACCCCAAAATATCCCCAAGCAAATCCTATGAGAACCTCGCAAGGAAGCCAAGACCCTTTCCACTCAAAGGGAGCATTTATTTTTCCTAGGAAGGAGCAGCTTTCTAGCTCTCTCCCTTCCAGCCCGTCTTTCTGTGTTGTCTGCCAAGGAACCCCTGCAAGGGATTCTGGGTTCCCCATTCAGTTCATGTGGCCTGATGACCGAATCAGAGAAGGGAGCCGATGAGTCACCGTCAGCTGAGTGGAGCATGAGAGCAGCCAGAGACAGCGGGTGGGCAAAGCATGCACAGTGGCAGGCAAATGTGCCAGTCATGACCCATCAGTTATAAAGCCATGGCTATGGAGGCTTCATCGCCCCTTCCAGCATGGGAAATTCTCCACCGCAGGAACACAAGTGAGTTCTGCAAGGAACTGTTACGGGCCCCCCTCACCTCCTGAAAGGAGTGGCTCCGATCCCAGAAAGTCAGGTCACTATACTCTCTTCCAAGATGCTCCATCCCATTCCTCCAAACTTGCTGTTTTGCTTGAATGAGTGAAGGGCAATGTTTCTGTGCTTACTATGTCGAATAAGCTTTGGGGAGGACGATTTACTAACTCAGACTGAGTGTGTGTGGTCTGCACCTTGACAAAACTCAGCATCCACCCACAAGTACCAGGGGCTCTCCTTCTTCAGCAGTCCTACCTTGGCTCCCACACAGGTGTGCAAGTGGGTAAGTGCATTGCAGACACCCCGACTGGCTTCAGGATTCAGCAAGAGAGCTGCATTTAGAGCCAGGATGACCCCGTCCTCCTAGCATTCCCAGAGAGCCTTTCTGGGCTTGGCCTGGAAACTAAGACAAGCCGAGAGGAAGCTCATGGAGCAAAGACTGTTCAACCATCAACCTTCTTCCATGCAAAAGGTGTGTGTAGCGCAGAAGAGGGATGCCGCTAGCACACTGCACGGGGCTTCACTCCTGGAGAGCACCCGTGACTACAGTCGAACCCAGACGCAGAGCTGCAACGTAGTGGGACAGAGGCTGCGGGGAGCGCAGGGAATCGGATTTCCAGCTCCAATACAGCTGGAGACATGAAGCAAGAAGAGCTCCACTGTCCACACTGGGCTCTCCCCTGAGCCAGTCTTGTTTTCAGCCTTTACTACCTTAGCCATAAAACAAGGTAATTCTGGGCAGTTTACCAGATGGAAGAGTTGTCAGAATTTAGACAGCACTTCCTCCAAGTTTGAAGCAGGACAGCCTACAAGGAAGAGCTTCCGGGACTGGCTTAGGGGCCTTGCTACTACAAGATGTGGAGCTGGCCATCAGCCTAGATTAAAGAAGCAAATGAGAAAATGGCCACCTGATGTCCTCCAGATGTTCTAGACGACACTTGCCAGACTCAGCCAGCACATCTTGATCAACTCCCAGCAGCCCAGACATCTGGAAGAAACCAAGTTTGATCAGACAACCCATGGAGAGTGGCCATGATGGCTTGAACCTGTATGGCAAGGGTCCAATACCAAAGAAACTTTTCAAACCAGCGATGTATGATGGTTAGAGAGCTGGACTGGATCCGAGAATCTTGGATTTCATCCCATTCATTCATGAAGCTTACTGGGTTACTTTGGGTCAGTCCCTGACTCTCAGCCTAGCCTACCTTACAGGGTTGTTGTGAGGATAAAGTGGAGGGGAGAGGGAAGATCAAAAATGCCTTGGGTTTCCTGCAAGAAGCAACGCAAAAAGATAGAAGAAAGGTCCGCTGTGGTTTAGGCCTTAGTGAGTTGGGTTGGGACTCGAGATAACAGGCGCTAGTCCTCACTCAACCGTGTAACTCACTAGGTGATTCTGGGTCAGTCACTGACTACCTTGTAGGGTTGCTGTGAAAATAGGGGAGGATCATGTAAGCCACCCTGAACTTCTTGCAAGAGGAAAAGGGTTGGCATAGAAATGTAATAAATAAATAACAAAAACCAAGCAGCCCCTCCATCTGCAGAAGTTGATGGGAAGAAAGCTGGGCAGGCAGGGGGTGGAGAGCTGTGAATCTTGTATTCCATCGGATGTCACTTGGCTGGATGCTGTGGGGAAAGTCATTAGAATCTTCTTTCTAATCCACAAAGGCTTGTCTTACACTCATAATTTGGGGTCATTATTAAGCCCAAGGATATTCGCTAATGTGGAAGAGGCACAGAGTTGAAGGGGGGCATTTAAGATGCTGACTCCAACACTTCTGTCCCTTGCAGGAATCCAAGGCTGCCCCGTCTGTGCAACATCTCCCAGAGTTAGAGAGCCTCTGGAGTCGGTTCCGTCTCCCAAGACACCTTTTCCATGAGCACCTCAGCTGAAGCCAAGGTAGATGTCATTTCCGGCTGGGAGGGAAGCACACAATGGATGTGGCAAACTCAAGTCATCCCTCAGTCAATCATGTTTGTCTCTGGAGGCAGTCCAAGAAAAGGGAGAGTGTTTACGGCTGCCTGGATTGTGCAAGCAGCTAAGGGAGGGGCCGAAAAGGGAAAACAATTATTTCATGCTGTGATCATTCTTGAAAACACAGATTTTGACTCATTGTTCATATATCATCCTATGCAATTAAAGAGAATGCACCTGCTGCCTGTGAAAGAGCATTTTCCCACCGTTTTGCAAGAGACACGATTTGCATTTTAGCACTGCTGCTATGATGTCATGTCAGCATGTCCCAATTAACAGTTTGTCCCCTTCAGCAATAACCTGGCCACCATGGGAGCCAGTGTGGCGCAGTGGTTAAGAGCACGGGACTGGGACTCAGGCAACCTGGGTTCGAGTCCCCGCTCGGCCATGGAGCCACCTGGGTGACTTAGGGCCAGTCACAGACTCTCAGCCCAACCTACCTCACAGGGTTGTTGTTGTGGGGATAAGATGGAGGAGGAGAATGATGTAAGCTGCCTTGAGCCCTTCGTAGGAAAGGACAGGATATAAATAAATAAATGTTGAAGGAGCAGAGTTGGAAGGGAACTTGGAGGTTATCTAGTCAAACCACTATCTCGGGTGGGGTTTCCGGTGCTGGATGCAACCACAAGTTAAATAGCTCTAGCTAGGCCCTGCCTGTGTGTTCAGAAGGAAAGAAATGTTTGCCATTTGCAATTGGCACATGTTCATTTCTAAGAGTGGGCCTTCGCAAGGGGAAATTTTCAGCAGGAAATTAAACACTGGAAAATGTTCCACATGACTCTTGGAAAGGAATGCTACTCCTCAGGTTGGGAAAATAGGCCATGATATGGATTGAGGGGTGGAGGAAGAGCCCAATGCTTCCACTCCCCCACCACCAAAAGCTGCATGAAATTAACACTTTAAAAGCCTTGCTAGCCCTTGACAAGAGTCTGAATGAGGAGGAAGTCACAAGTGTTGCGAGACAGCTTAGCACAAAACGAGACAGCATAGAAGTTTTTCTGTTATGAGTCCACCTCTCTTCAGAACCACACGGACAGGACAAACCTAAATGCATGCTCCCACTAAAAGGGGCATGTTTCAGATGGGAAATGTAACACATTGCTCCCTAGCTATAAGGGGAAAACATTCCCAGTATATGCCCCAGAAAAGCAGGATCCAAGCTGCCCCTCACACTGCTTCTTATGTAGGCATGAAGATGGAGGGGGCTCAATCGTGTAATTTCAGAGTGGAGATTTTGAGGCTGTTTGCGCGGTGCATTCTGGTTTTTTAGATAAGTTAACCACCCTGTGTAGGGAATGGAACAGATGGCTATTCCTGGCACGCTTTCCAAGGTCAGGGATGCACCAACTCGTCGGATGAGGACTGCGAAGACTGCGACGTGGGGAGGGTGAGACTTGAGGGGGCAGAAAACGGTGAGGCTGCCTCCCCCAGATTCTCAGACCGACCATGGGAACAGGCAGTTTGGAAGAGAAGGGAGGAGGAAGACAAGTCCATGCCCTGTGCAGTGCCTTACCCCACAACACATCACTGGGACAGAAGAGCTACCCAGTTAGAGGGCTTGTGTACTGCTCTAGAGGGACCCACCCAGAGGGTGGAGCCCAGCATTACTGAAAAGGAGGGTTTTCAGAAGCAGTTTCTAGTTCGGATTCAACTAATTGCTTTGTTCATGCACAGAGACTAGTCATTCCATTGATGCAGCTCGTTGGCCGTGCATTGGCAATAAAGTGCTCTGTTGCAGAGAGACTGCCTGTCGTTTTGGAAGCTTGAAAGGGACGGCTCCCAACACCCTGGACAGGATACATAAATTGCATCCATAAATGCGTGCATACAACCCAGAGGAAACAAGACTTCTCCTCTGGAGGGCAGGCCCCTGGAAGTACAAGCTAGGTGAGTGTTCCAGGAACCCACCTGCCCAGCTGGGTTGCTGTGAGAGGCTGTGTGTGGCTTCAGTGAGGTTTTCTGGAGACCCTTTCAACCTGTTTGCCTATTTTGGGAGGGCTGATTTATACCAATCACATTCAGCAGTGAACGCTTGTTCAGCGGTTTTTGACCCAAAACAGCGTGACCCTTGTGCCCCACCCTCCCTATGCACCCGAAATTGCCCCGTGAGACTTTTTTTTTTGTTTCCCCGGAAGAAAAATGTCCTCAAAGGGAAACATTTTGCCAATGTGGAAGAGGTGAGACAAAACACGGCAGAAATGCTCAAAGGCAAGAAATATCAACCAGTTCTAAACCTATTTTGAGCAGTGCAAAAAAGTCGTGATAGGTGTATTGCATCAAACAGAGAGTACGTTGCAAGTGACTGAAGTCTGAACATGTAAAATACACGATTTTTTATAAATAAATTCCTGGGTTTTTTGGGTCCCCCCTAGTACGAACAAAGTACAGGCAGCAAAATTTGAGGAATCCTGATAGCCAGACCAGGCAGTTGGGCTCAATCGCCCTCCAATGTCAAAAGTGAAACTGCCATCAGAAATATACTTGCAGTCTTTTATGCTGTTTACGTGGGTAGCCGTCCTTGACAGATGGTTCAGGAGTGTTCTGGCACTGCCAGGCAGTGAACTACGTGGACAGCGCTTCTGTGCTCCCCCGTAACAAGCAACCATCCGGTTTATTTTAATCCCAGCTTGAATCAGCAGCGGCTTGCCATGACACCTGCGAACTATTTCAGTAAACCAGATACGCAGGGACTGTTCAAGAAGCTTATGAACTGGGAGTAATTCCCTGCATAACACACTTCCCCCTCCCTTCTAAGAAATCATTATCTTACCCCTTTTCAATTGTAAGGGGGGGTGGGGAAGGTAATAATGTAAAACAAGGGGCAAGACAGACTAAAAATAGATTGCTCTGTCTTCCCAAACTTTGCATATTTGCTTGGGCATAGGAAGTAGATTAAAATGAGAGGTGCACTTGATTAGATAAGGTCAACCTAGAAAGACAGAAAAAAACTCGAAGCATGACATGATATTCTCAAGGATTCGCACTGGCACCAGTGCTTTGTTCATGAATTATCTGGAATTACAGGAGAGGACTGAATGTCACAAGATCCTAGATGGATCTTGGCATCTAGGTGGAACGACAGGTGAAAATGTCAGCCTGGTCCGGAACTGCCCCAAAGAAACCAAACATAAAGCATCCTGGATCATTCTGTCTTCATTCAAACTGCAGTGAAAGCGCACTTGGAATTCTGTATACGGGTCTAGTCCCTGCACCTCCAGAAGGTGAAGGAAAGGGCAACCAACATGATCAAGGGCTGGAGCTATTTCTCCACAAGGTGACAACTTTTAGGCCCCTTTCACTTAGGAAGAAGGTGAGTGAGGAAGACCATGATGGGCACTTGTACCTGACGTGGGGAAAATGGAGAGAGAGAATTTCTTCTCCCTCTCTCATAATATTAGAGACCACGGACGTCTAAAGAAGCTCGATATTGTGATTACATTGCATCTATACCCCACCGTTTTTCTTCTCCTGCAGAACCCAAGGCAGCTTACAGAGCTCCATTTTATCCTCAAAACAACGACCCTGTGAGGTAGGGCTGGGCTGAGAGTCTGCAACTGGCCCAATCCACCCAGTGGGCTTCGTGGTCCAGTAGGAACTAGAGCCTGGTTCTCTCAGGCCCTCAGTCCAGCTCTCCAACCACCAGAGGAGATTCCAGAATGATAAAAGGAAAGAGATTTTTAAACAGGCAAAGATGGGATTATCTGCCACCACTTTGATCCATTTTAAGAGGGCATAAGGCAAATTCAGGGAGAATTAAGGTTATCAGTGGCTACTGGTCACAGTGACCATAGTTCACCTCAGTGTCAGAGGTGAGTGGCTCTTCTTCTGTTCTCCTTGTGCCTGCTGATGTTCTATATACTGCATGAGACCCTTGATCCAACTCCAGTTACTGTTGGACAATAATTCCCATGATGCCTAAGAGGCATGGCCCCTGTGGGGGCTGATGGGACTTGCAGGGCAACAATGTCCTGAAGGATTGTAACTTGCCTACCCTTGTATTAAGCTTACTAGAGATCCACACCACTTGGACTGAGGGAGCCTAATTTGTCCAACATACATCAGTCAGAAATGCTCCATGCAGTTCTAGACTTCCAGTGCAGGCCGTGGATCTGTATCCAATAAATTGCACACATTTGAGAAGAGCATTTTTAAAATGCACAGCTTTTTGTATTTATATCCCACCCGTTTTCCTTCAAGGCAGCTTTCATTATCCTTTTCCTCCTTTCAGTCTTACTGTCACAACAACCCTGTGAGGTATGATAAGTTGAGAGTCAGTGGCAAGCCAAAAATCCTCCAGGAAGCTTTGTGGCTGAGTGGGGACCAGAAACCAGATCTTCCAGATCCCAGTCCAATATTCTAACCACTACACCACACTGCCTCTCAGTATGTAAAAGCATAATTCAGTGACTATCTAGTAAGCCTGGATTTTTCAAAGCACACTTCAGTGTCCTTCACAACACACCAGCACACCTAAGCCTACAGTTTTGGAATCAATGAGAAAGATCTGCCAAACCAGTATGATACAACTGGAAGAGAACTGGAAACATAAGGCTGCCTTGGGCAGCAAAGCTAAGCAGCACTGATACTAAAGATCCGGTGAGGGCCACCGGGCTTCTTACTTCTGCCTAAAACAGTGCAGGCAGATGGGCTTCTACAAAGTATGTGCTTGAAGCCACTTTTGGAAACCTGAAAAAGTCAGTTCCAACAGGCCCTCCCCTCTTGATTCTTAACAAGATACACACCTGAGACAGGCAAACACAAACCATTTTGCTCAGTCACTGCTTGGCTCTTGCCAAGGAAGCTTAAATTAGTTGCTAATTGTCTGATGAGTCATGCTACACTCATCACATGCCTGTAACTTTCTCATGGACCCCAGGTGAGCTACACTTCCCAGCAGCAAAGCCTGTATCACAAAGTCTTCATCTTCCAAAGAGTGTGAGCATCCTTTAAGCCTCTAGCTATCACATAAACCCTTTTTCCTGACTTCCAGTAAGACCAACAAATCAAATCACCCCCACCGCTGGGGGGAGGGGGGCGCACCACACCCTTGGTGCATCAAGTTCTTTACTTATTTAAAGGGCTTAATTCCATTAACGGGAGGAGGAGACACTGCTTGACAGCAAGGTCAATTTACAAGGCTGATGCAGACAGAGCCCAATGAATTTAAAAGTAATTTGACTACTCAGGCTTAACACTGGATTGACCCACTCAACCAACCAGCCCCACCACACACACTCAGTGGCTGACCTTAATTAACTAAACAGAGATGTCCTCTGCCCTCAAAGGTTTTAAGAGGAATTACAGAACCAGGGCCTGATAGTCTCGCCTCCCCAAATGCCCCAATCCCAGACCCCTCCCACACTCAAACAAGCCTCAATTTGCAAATGATTTAAAAAACATTCTTTGGATTTTAGTAATGCAAATCAAGGCTTCTTAAGGGCAAATTAATATTATCAGGGGCTCAGGTAATGCAATTCCAATTCTCTTCTACTTTGGCCTAGGAAATTCAACCGGTAATTAGCTCTTAAATGTGCCATGGCTTTCTGAATTCTGGGGAACACTTAGAGCTGCTCCCATGGACAGGGAGCTATTGTAGCCACCTGGCTAAGCTGTAAAGCAACAGAGCCTGCCAAGTATTTTTAGGTGACTTGCAACAAGCCATCATTTCAGTGCAACCTTCCCTCACTCCTCTCAATTCCATTTATGGTATTATAACAAGAGAACACTGATCCCTACAAGGTAGAAAATGTAAGTGAAGCACTTTTAAAGTTTTACAATGCAGGATGTCAAGTAATGAGTATTATCATCCATGTCTCACTTGCCTCCCCACTTTAGACTTCTGCAGCACACGTGGGGATGCCCTTGAAGACTGTTCAGAAGCTGCCAGAAGAAGTATAAAACACAGCAGCCAAACTGCTTTGGGCACCTGTGTTGTGGACCCTGTTACACCATCTTGCATCAGCTGCACTTGCTGTCAGTGTCCTTTGTGTTGTCTTTAGTTAGGAAATCTGAAACCCGCATTCCTCAGCCTGCATCCTCCAAATGCTTTGGAGTTCAACTCCCAACAATTCTGACCATTTGCTATGCTGGCTTGGACGGATGGGACCTGACCTATATCAGGTCTGTAGGGTAGTGGGTTGGGAAGGTCTAAATGGTTTGCAACTGGGGAGCTAAATGAACATCTCTTGCATGAGCCAGCTCACTACTTAATACGTACTTCAAAGGCCCGCCTATATCTCCCACCAACAGGACAATTTGGGTTGGTAGAAATAGTAGGCCTTCCCAATTTGTGGAACCCTCTCCCTACAGACTGTCACCCCCTCTTTTTGGTTGGTTTTAGGTGAACTTTTCTTCTGCATCACTTTTGAGCAAATTCACACATATCAGCTGTGCTCGGCTCTTTTCCTGCATTCTGCCTTAAAGGTGGCTTCTTCTTTTACAGTTTTAAACGTGAAGTGGTTGTGAGGTTGCTTTGCGATCCCCCATCTGTCCCTCAACTCCCAAGCACAGGTAAGACCTGGTTGAACAAGGGCAGGGGAATTTAAGAGGCTCCAACCTTGTGAAGAGGAGAAGCAGAAGAGAAAGCAGCGCAGAGTAGAAACCTGAATGCTGGAAGCAACAGGGGAGAGGAGAGACAAAGCAAGATCAAAGAGTATCAGAAGAAATGACTGGAAGGAGCACCAGGTGAGGAACAAAGACCAGAAGAAACAAAAGGGCCAGCAGAAGAGGAATAAGCACTCAGGGCTCATTTGTGGGCCAACAAGCTGAAGGAGAGGAATAGCTGCAATCACAGATAGGAGAGACTGAGACAGCACAAAGACAAGAAAAGTTCTGCTCAGTTCCACAGCATAAGCACCCAAGAAGCACTCAAGAATGAGGACATTCTCGCTGGCTGCGTGGAGCCCTCCTCAGCCAGGTGCCCCTGCAGGTGGGTTGGGCTGCATCTCCCATGATTCCTAGCCAGCAGAGCCCCTGGGAATAGCAATCCAGCACATCCGTAGAGCATCCAGTTGGGGAAAGTCTCTGTACAGGATGCTAACTGGGACAATTATCTGTGCACCAGATGGGAACCACCAAACACCTTCCAACCTCCCCACCTCCATTTAATTGTTCAGATGAGTTTTCATATTACTGGCAAATGAGCCATAAACTAGTAAAGCCCCACGTGTACATCTCTCTTCCAGCCGGCAATCTTTGCCTCTGACAAAGTGTGCTTCAGCCCACAAGGATTTATTATGCCACGATAAATCTACTTGCCTTTAAAATGCTGGAAGAGGCTGTGTTTTATCTAAGCCTAGGTATGCATAAATGACCTCGATGTTTCAAGTGCAACTGTAGGAGCCATGGGTAACAGCTAGGACTTAACCCGCACCTATTTCTTCTTCCCAAACCTCCCCTTAAAAAAAGAAAAAGGAAGAACACCACATTGCTGGCATTGCTAGGCATGAATTAAACACTTTCAAGGTATGAGTCAAGACATGCCTCAGCTTTGCAATTCTCATTTGAATAATAAAGCACTTCAAAATGATGCACTCTGGAGATGTGATGTGCTTTTAAATTTGGGGAAGAGGTTGGGCTGCAGGAAAACCGGCTTGGTCTAGTGCTTGCGATGCCAGTCAGAGAGTCCTGCTGAAGGGAAGCCAGAGATCATAAGACCTGGGCAAGGGCGAGCATGGATAAATTCATGCCCCAGTATTACAGAATGCAGCACTGGAGGTCACCATGCAAGGGGACAGCCCCATTCCCTGCGTTCTTGTCCTGCCCCACTCCGCGCCTCCCTCCATGCTGCAGTGAGCCCCACCACTGGCTGCCTCCCACGGCATGACTGTGGGACTGCAGCAGCTGCCTCCACATGCCTGGGAAGGGCGTCAACTGAAGCATAATTCACACAGCCCTTGCACTTGCTGCACAGCACTAGAGAGGGCGTGCGAGGACCCCACACTTCCAGCCCCCTCATCCTCACCCAACTGATCCTGCGTCTCCCTCCCAATGACCTCCATCTTTTCCAGGGTAGTCAGGCGCAGAGATATTCCTTTCTCCTAGAGCAGGAATGTAGCCCTCCAGGTATTGCTGGACACCCACTCCCATCAGTCCCAGCAAACCAGGGCCAGGAGTGAGATGATGGGAGTTGTGGTGCAATCAATCTCCCACCAACAGCCTAGTAGATATTCAGGCAGGATTTTAGAGGCTGGGCCTCCTGACATCTGAACCCAATGCTTTTTGCACTGCATTCATCCCAACACACACACACACACACACACACACACACACACACAGAGAGAGAGAGAGAGAGAGAGAGAGAGAGAGAGAGAGAGAGAGAGAGAGAGAGAGAGAGAGAGCGCGAGCGCCCAGAGGTCCAAAGAGAATTCTGCAACATCCTGGTCAGATGGGGTCTGCTCAAAGGTGCACCAAATTCAAGAGTGTGAAGGGACACCTTGCAGGAGGGACTCTAGTTCGGCAGCAGAACACCTGCTTTGCATGCAGAAGGAAGGTCTGAGGTTCAATCCCCAAAATCTGAAGGCAGGGATAGAAAAGCTCCTGTCTGATTCTCTGGGGAACAGCTGTCAGTCAGTGTTGACAGTCCTGGGCTAGAAGGCGCATGGGTGTGACTCGGTCTACAACAGTTTTCAATGTTCCCTCCTGCGTGTTTACCAAACCAGTACACCAATTAAACATCAAACACCATCAGCGCAGAAGCAGCATTTGTAGTGGAAGACGTAGCTGTCAGCATTAACTGCTCTGAGCACAGCCAAAGCAAAAAGTTGCCCAACAAGTTAACTGGGATCCCAGCCTGAGAACGGCATCAAGAGATAAGGAAGGCTGTTTGCAGTCCACGCACATTGGTCGTCACCCCCCTGCCTTCAAGGATGTTATCGCTAACCACAGGTGCTTCTGATCTGCTCAGCTGCTGCATGAGAGCATCAAAAAGGGTTGCTGCAATCAACCCATCTTTCAATGGCAACAGTTGTGGTGTCTTCCAGACACCATGTCAGTGGCTGAGGACCAAAGCAATTTGTCTGATTCACCCATGTTGATGCAGTGCTGCAAGAGATCCAAGCTTCATTTGGAGAAGGCTGACGTACCTTTCTTAAGGGCTCCTCTTTGCTCCTGAACCCAATTATCAATGCATAAGCAGGGCTCCCCTGAAAACCTGGGTCTAAATCCACCTTTTGCTATGGGATACCTTTACTCTGTTCTTACACAGCTTGACGTTTCCATATGGCTGCTTCCTTGCACTGCTCTGCCAACGCAGCTCACTGGGACACGGCCTGCAGGAGGCCCCAGGTTCAACGGCTGGCATTTCCAGGGGAAAACCTCCATGTGAAACCTTGGGATGCCACGGTCAATCAGTAAAGACCTCCTTTCCAGAGCCTGATGCCTGCCAGATGTAGTGGACCACAACTCCCAGGGCTGGCTTGGGTGTGATGGGTAGTCCAATACATCTGGAGGGTACCAGGTTGGGGAAGGGTGATGCACACAAAGTACACTGGATGGACCACTACTTGAACTTGATGCATGAAAGTTTTCTGGGTTGCTACTTAGACAAACTGGAGCCAGGGTTCTCCCAGGATGCTCATTTTTTTAAGGATAAATGTAGCCATCTCCCATATATATTCTTTGGAGACCCTACTCTGAAAGCCCAAGTAACTCTGGCAACTTGCAACCCTCCAGAGGTTTGGCCTACAACTCCCATCATGCCTCACCACTGGCTATGCTGGCTAGGGCAGGGGGAGCTGTAGGCCAGAGCGTACAAAGGGCATACAGCTTGCCCATCTGTTACATAAGGAAGCACAAATACCTGTTCTCCATCCTACAAGCCACAGTGATATGCTCCCCCAAGAATGATAGTCCCAGAATTCCCTGTAAATAGACAGGAAGGAAACACAATGGTAAGAGAAAGTAGGGGTTTTTTTGTACTGGTACCACAGTGATGGGACAGATGTCCTCGAGTTGTTCACCTGGCTCTATCCCTGCGGTCTCCATACCCTTCACTCTTTAATAACTTATGTATCTGTGTCTCTCCCTTTTTAAATCTGTGTTTAACTTTAGCATGCCCCAAAGTTTTGCTTTGTCATGTTTTACACATCTTAGAAGTGTACAGTTTTATTCTCTATCTTTGTGGTACTACTGCTTTTTATACTTCTTTATTCTAAATCTCCAGGGAACTCAAAACAGGAACTTGAATGATCTACCTCACAGGACTGTTGCAGATGCAAACAAAAGCTTTGTGCAGTTAAGGCTGCTCAACTCCTATAGAGTTTGAAATGCAATTTGCAAATTAGAGGAGACTATATCAGTGACTAATAAAAAAAGCAAAATGTCTCCATTAGCACTGGTGGAGGCTCTAAGAAACCACTCATGTGCAAAGGCAGAAAGTTCAGTCATTGCTTCCTCCTGCACAGTGGTCCCGCTTACTCTGCATGAAAAAAAAAAAAAAAGATGCTACACCATCAACTTAACATGCAGTTTGATTTGCAGCCATCTCATTGGATCCGGGGAAGCGGTGGCGCAGCACCTTAATGACGCTGGACCTGTTGCCAGAAATGGTCAGCACTCCAGCAGTTTGAGCTCAGCCAGCGAGCTCCCATCATTCGCCCTGAGCTCTTAGCCAATCCAGCTAAGATTCAAAAGCAAGACCAATAGCTAGCACCTCCACGGGAAGGTGACAGCGTCTGTGACGTCATGCTGAGCACATGACCGCGGCATCGTCTTCGGACAGCGCTGGCTCACAGCCTTAGCAACTGAAATAAGCACCACCTCCTATTAGATGCTGGCTGAGCTGAGTAAAATTGGATCCACTGGGTCCAGATTCTTGCATTGCAAAGAAACAATTAGATTGTTCTGGAATGAAACGTGGATGTTTGTGGAGAAGTGGTGTGTTGTTCCTGTTGCTACAACCCAAAGAGGCCAAGAATCCAAATTGGGACGTTCATCTCTGCCCCCGAGCTACTCCTCCCTCCCCTAAGGCAGATGAATCAGTAGCACAGGTGATAAGCCCTGGTGCAGAGGACTTGGTTCCATTGCACCACCCAGAATATGCTTCTCGCAAGAGCAGCAACATTTTTAATTTGATTGTTTATTTATTTTCTTTCTATTCTGCCTGTAGCCGAAGCTCTCTGGGTGGTTTACAATAAAGTAAACATCCCAAGAAAGTTACAACTTTCAATTGCTTAGAGACACTGCAAACAAATCCTCACCCAAGTGAAAACAATATGAGACAGAACTTGTCTCAGGTCGCTCCACAGGTGACTTCCCTTGTCCTGGATACCCTGGGCCGCCTGCGGAAATGTAATGCATCCCCCACACCCCACCGCTAAAGGACGGCCTTTAGTTGAAAAACATGCTCCATATCTTAAAAAGTCAGAGTTCAAGACAAAGATGCACTCCAGGAACCCAGAGCTTCTGTCAAGACGATTCGCAGGGCAAAACTCAGCTAAAGAAGGTGAGGGAAGGTGGCACAGTTGGACAGAAAATCTGGGCCGAGCCTTGCGGAGGAGAAACAAAGGAATAACAGAGAAGCAACCGGGAAGGAGGAGAGCAGACAGCCTGAACTGCTCCCAACCATATTCCAGCACATCTACTTTCTACTTATCAGGGTAATATACAATTCTAATCCTATCCTTCCTCCGTTTCCATCCCTCCCTCCCTCCCCTGGACTGAACTAAACCAGTGCGGTGAGCCAGTGTGGTATAGTGGTGAAGAGCATGGGACTGGGACTCAGACGATCCGGGTTCGAGTCCCACTCAGCCATGGAGCCGACTGGGTAACTCTGGGCCAGTCACAGACTCTCAGCCCGACCTACCTCACAGGGTTGTTGTTGTGGGGATAAGATGGAGGAGGAGAATGATGTAAGCTGCCTTGAGCCCTTTGTAGGAAAAAGGCAGGATATAAATCTATAAATAAATAAATAATAACTAAACCAAATTTTGCCATGCCATATTCCCAAAAGGACAAACTACAGTTTGAAGTTGACCCGAAAACCAGGACAGAACAACACATTTCCAGTCAGCAAGAGAAATGCGTGCCATTGTTTGCCAGTGTAAACAAGATTCTAGTTGGCTCAAGCCGTTTTGGAAGGTCACCGGCACGGCAGAACAGATACTGAGTTCCATCTTCCACTTGTGGTCCTCCTGGGCCACAGAAGCTGTAGAAGGAAGTTCAGAGGATATACTTTCTAGGGTGTGCTCAGTGATGGAATCAGTGATCTCAACGTAGTAAGGCAATACACTATGTCATCTCAGATGTGCATTTTCAAGAAGTGGAGGGCAATGCATTCATACATAAGCTGAGAGTGCTCACCACAGAGGGGGAACATCCACCATCTGACTTGGTGGCCGGATTAGAGGCTCCATGCGGTCAGTGGGACCCCAAATAGGGCAGTCCTTCTCCGTGGAACTGGGGAGAGGGCAATGACGATCCCACAAGGGCCAACAATCCACAGAGCAGGATCAGGCAAGTTCTAGTGAGCAGGGCAGGCCCAAAGGCTTTTTCAGGCAGGCGGATCATCTTTGCCTTTTCCCAGCCTCAAACAGGGAAGGAAGCTTGTCTCTGCTACCGCTGGATGGAAAGGGCAGAAAAACCCAACAAAGCTCTGCCAGCCCTGAAAGTAACATCCCGACTAGTGATGGGGGCACCCTGAAATATTTTGAACGGGGCTTCTTTTCCTATGTAAAGTAGGTGGCTTCTGAAAAATGGCACAAGCAACACCTGTACTATTTGCCACTGGCCTGGCTGTAGGCCAACTGATCTGGAAGGCACCAAGCTGGAGAAGGTGGCACTAAACCACATCTATCTTCACAACAGCCCTGTGAGGTAGGCTAAGCTGAGAGCCAGCTATCGGTGATGATTTGTGCTGAACTTTTATCATGCTCTTCTTCTGTCTTGCAGGGAACTCAAGAGAGCCTGCAAGATTCTCCTCATTTTATCCCCATAACAAACAACCCTGCGAGGAAGGCTAGACTGAGAGTCCATGAGTGGCCCAATGCACTTTATGGCTTAGTAGGGACTAGAACCTTGATCACGAGTCCCATTCCAGCACTCTTAATCTCTATAACCACATGGTATGTGGCACTGATAAGGCCTGGAAATCAAACATTTGGACCCCAAGGCTGCTTTAAAATGGCTCATCAATCCCATCTTATTACTTCACATTTGCAAGAAGAAAAGAGCCAGAACCCAGATCTGTGAGCAAGGACGTGCAAACCACACACAGAGGGAGAAGAGCTCGACTGAGTGGCCATAAGAAAGAGGATGAAAGAGCAGGCCGGTCATCTGGCGGCATGAGTCAGCAGGGAACAGGAGAGCACAAACAGCGCCGCTCGGTACAATGCAGGATTATGACTCAGAGCTTTCTCTTCCACACACACTCTTTTCATTCTCCGTGATTCATTTGGTGAAATTGGATTAGGAATTTCAGCCGTAACAGCATGCATCCAGCAGGACGCAGCCTCTAATCTTCTCAAGCGCTCTGCGCTTTGCATTTGATCCAGTCATCTCCCAGTGAAGGGCCCAAATTAACTTACAGAAACAGCGCTGCTTGTTCTTTCCCTTCTTGCCACGCTTCCAATCCAGCCCCACCAGCACGGTCGGTCATGTGGCCATCCGTCATTGCTCATCCACAAAAATACCGGGAATCCCGTGGGATCCCATGTGACTGACCTTTCATCGCTCTTGCAGAGAAGACAAATGCACGGTCCCCATTTCCTCCTGCTTAAAATGCAGACAGCAAAGTCAAACATTTATCTCTGCACCCCAACCTCCCCGGCAAGTAAGATCACGTTTGTGAGAAGGGAAGGCTATTAATAGCACAGGGGAGTCTAGTAATTATTTCACAGGAAATAAGAGGGTGACGAAGGTGACTGCAAGCCAGGCACAGAGTGTTTGAAGGACATGTTAGAAAAGCTTTCCAGACCAGCTGAAGGAGATTTTTCAGAACGGAGAGCTGAAGCTAAAAGCCAGACCATCTGTCTTCATGATTTTGCAACATGTATTCTGTCTGCAGTCACTGGATCTGTATACAGACTTGGAAACAAGCACCTGACTGGCTGCTTACAGGGAGTAGTAATAGCCTCCAGGTGGCCAGGTCTTTTAGAGATAAGAGGACTAGAGATAAGAGACGGAGAAGGCAAGGTGAGAAAAGATTGCAGTGTTGGTCAACAAGGGTAAGGTCAAGAGAGCTGGCCAGCCAGCTGAGCCTTGTTTGTCCCTCTTATCTCCCTCCCTCCCTCTCACACACACAAATAGCCCCACACTTGATCTATAGGGTGGCCACATACAGGCTGTGGGGGAAGCACCTCTTTCTTTCTCCCAGGACCAAATTATATCTGAGAAGTTGGTCCACCAGGAAACCAGGTCCCGACTTCTTCAGCAGTTAATACAGCAACACCAAGACCTTGAACCGAGCTCAGTAGGCAAAGCAGCTGCCTGAATACTGGTGTCACATCCGTCCAGCCAGGCACCCCCAAACGCTACTCTGAGCTCGGCTGCAATTTCTGGACCAAGCTTCTGGATTCTTGTCCCTGGATGAAAAAAAAGCACACGGGAAAAGGTCTTTTCCACTTCTGCCACAACCACGCCTTTGCAGAAGAGCAATGCCCAGGTGGTATAGATCAGAAAGTGTGCAAATTTCAGAATGTGAGCAGCTTTCACACCAGCCAGCAACAAAAACATGAAAGTGATGCATGGAGGTTGAGGTTACTCCCAGCAACTTGGCCCATCCTGAGTGCATTCCAAGTTTCCTCTGCACGGGTCCCCGAGTGCTTATGCCCAAGCCTATGAAGTCTCACTAGCTGCAAATGCTACCCTTAAAAAAATGTAAAGGGCACATCACGCGTAAGTTCTAATTATCAAAGATAGTTTGAACCTGGAGGGTGCAGTGGTTGTGAGGAAGAACTTGATCCTTCTCTTCCAGGTACTCATTTCCAAGCAGCTTGGACATCTACAGAAAGTTCAAAATTCTGCATGTAGCAGGGGAAAGTAACGGCTACCAGCAGCACCAGGAAAGTTGAACATGGGTTGCCTGAACCTCAACCAACAGTCTAAACTGACAGGCAACAGAATTCCATCCAAATTTACTTTGAAATCAAGGCAAGAGGTAAATGCTGTTAATTGTCTACAGATCCATTCTGTATTTCCAAACCTCTGTCCTCTGACTAGCAAAAGGGGATTTGTTGAGAAACCAACTTGGGAAAGTTATAGTTCCAAGCAGGACTTGAATAACATGTTGGTTGTGCAAACAGATGTATTAATTATGTGGCCCAATGAAAGAATTTTCAAATGGTTGTTTCCAGCTAATCTCCTAACTGCTTCTGTTTAGTTACTCATTTAGGCAATCAATTGATCAAGTAGTAAAGTACTTCAGAGCTCAATGCAATTAGATGTACTTGTCATTCATTGTCTTATATAAGTGGCAAATTAATTTTGATGCTCGTAAGGAGGATTCTCATATTGCTAAGCTTCAATCTATAATAAATTACTTGATTAAACTGGCCCAGTTGCATCACAAACAGCAAATGCAAACACACCAAATATAATTGAACCATACCCTCTGTTACAAGGTGTCATCATCTGCCACTCTCCACAAATGAAGAGCTAAGTTGCAATCTCATGCACGTTTGGACAGAAGAAAGTATGATTCAGTAATTGTCTAATTTTCTGTCTAAACATGCATTGTGATTGCATCCAAACAAAGTGATTGTAAGCCAAGAAATTCCCAGTACCACAAACTTATTGACCAGCCTAACAAACTACTACCTCAATATGGAGATCAAGACCAAACATGCAAGAGAAAGCCATCTCCAACTGACGCATCCACATGAACAAGGCTCCAGGGCTCCAGGGGAATGAATATCATGTTCCCAGGGTAATTGCTCAATCAATCAGGCCTCCAGGAAAATTCCTTCCATCTACAAATGAGTCACACCAATCCAGGCTAAGACAGAGGATCTTACATACATGCATTTGATCAATACACATCAACAGTGTCTTTCTAAAAAACCTTGTTTAAGTGTGGCAATGTGTCAAAGTCATTAGAGTATTGGGGTGAGACTTGAGAGGCACAGGTTCTAGTCCCCACTCAGCCATGAAACTCACCAGGTGACTTTGGGTTTTACAAATTTGCAGATCCTTAAAGAAAAGCAGACAAGTTGGGAAGCAGGAAGTTGAGAGCCAGGTTACAATGCTAGCCTAGAACTCAGGAGATCTAGGCCCTCATTCCCACTTGAAACAAAGCTCACTGGATCTCAAGCTAGCCTAACTGACAAGATTGTGGTGAGGTAGACATGGAAAAGAGATAGATATGTACAGTGCTTTGGTTATCTTGGAGGAAAGATATAAATTAAATATTTAAAAAACAAATAGACTCAAATTTAACACATCAGGAAAACGTCTAGTAAAAAAAGATATCACTGAAAAGCACACAGACATCTGAAAGCCACTCATACCATCAAAGAACCTTGCAAATAAATCTACAATACTGAGCACCTCTTCTGGTATGAGCTTCCCTCTATACTATGACATCTAAGATCCTCCTCAAGAGGCCTCCTCCAGGGGAGACTCAGAATGTGGCAACAAAGAGGAAGGTCTTCTCAGTGGTGGCCCCCCAATTCTGGAAGTAGCTCTTCCAGGAGGTCCACCTTACACTCACATTATTTTCATTACTGCATTACATTTATATCCCAACATCCTTCCTCTTGCAAAGACTCTTATACAGTTCCTCTTCCTTCCATTTTATCCTTACACCAACCCCGAGAGGTAGATTCGGCTGAGAGCCAGTGAAGTCACCCAAAGTCATGGCCAAATGGGAACTAGAGTCCAGATCTCCCAAGTCGTAGTCCAGCACTCTTAAACCCTACACCACATTTTCTCAGCACCAGGTTACGATCCTTCTGTTCTCTCAGGCACTTAGCAGCATATGGTAACAGAAACTGCTTTTGTCCTTTGTTTTGGTTTGGTTTTTTGGTTACTGGGAGAAATAGAAACATAATTAATAATAACTGATTACTTTCAATTGTTCTGAGAAACCGGATCTCCATGTGTCATATATTTATATATTTATACATTTACATGTGTGTACTTTTTACACTGTGTTTTTAGCATTTTGATTTTTTTTTAGCTACCCGGATTGCTTCAGGTGTTGGGGATATAGAAACGTAGTAAATTAGATGAACGAAGGATGAACATTAGCCATCTGCATACCTTCTTCTACAAAATCCAGCAGCTTACCAGGGAAAAAGTAAAAAGCTTCCCATGCTTGTCCCCCGAGAATGATTCCTACCACAGACAACCAGGTGGCTGATTATGGGCCACTCCCCATTTTTTTCCTTCCCTAGAAACCATCCACAAGCAGCAAAAGAAACAGTGCTCCATCTATTCAGTGCATTAGTAATGCTGCTTTTGAATTATTTAAACCTGCTTTTCATATATTTATGGGCGTCATTTAGTGGCACGCTGATATCCATGAAGAATGGAAAGAGGGTTTGTCCGGAGCAATCTTTAATTCATGCTTACAGACAGACTTTCGAGGATGAAAATTAGGGAAAAGCCATTAGCCCTTAAACCTGTCCCGCACGATCATGCTTTTAGTAAGCTGGTACGAATTCTACTGGATGAAACCGTGATGGGTGAGGTCATGATGCATGACTTCAGGTTAGAGTCTCCCCACTAGTGCTTAGATAGCCAGACTGGCACCAGCCAATGCACGAGAGAGAGGCACAGGCAGACGCAGAACAACCCCAAGATCTGAACAGGCCAAATATACGCAGGGGAAAGAAACCTCATGGGGAGACACCAACATCCAGCTCTTTAAGAGCTCAATGGCACAGAATACTGAGACAGAGAGAGATGGGAGGCAGGCCCTCGTGTGGAGCAGCTAAAAAGGAAGGAGATTCACAGAGATATAACAAAAGAGATAAAAAGAACTATTCGATTGACGTCATAAAGGAATGATGGAGCTTACAAGCGCTCAGCGGGACTGTCATGGTTAGGAGATTTGAGGGCTTCCTTTCATTGGATCACCACAAGTCAGAGACAACTTGACAACACACAACAACTACTGCAGAAAGAACTGCATCGGTGTCTGGATAGGTTAATTTCCCAGTTCATACTTGGGGAGGAATCCTATTCTATTGGCCATAAATCCCCAAATTCAGAGGTCACCCAGTGTGGAGCAGGTAGGACGGCAAGGTCTTCACCACCCTCCTATCAGGCATTCTCCCCCCATAGAGCTTTTTTCTCATCTACCTAGAACAGCTCAGAGGGGAAGGAAGGTGATCCAGAGAGGCATCAGAACAACTTGTAACCTGGCCCTCGCCACGCCACCATCTTGTCCTGCTCTCCGAGGTCCCTTTCCCAACCTTGGAGAGCAGTCAGCAGGGGTCTTTCCAAGCCTGACTGCCAGCAGGAAGGGAAGGTGGGAAGACCACGATTCCCAGCTCCATGGTTGAAGCACTGTCTCCAACTTACAAAAGCTCATTTGTTATATATGGAAGGGCCTTCAGCCCCAAAGTCCTCATCTGCAAGATGACCTGGTACAGACCAGACACATCATGAGATAGATACCTGCCTCCGCCTCACGATGAGAATGAGGTGTTTCCCTCTCCGCTGAGCCTTCACCAGAACCACCACATCACACACAAGCAAGTGTGGCATTCTCCTGTTTCCTGCCCACTGGCCTGCGTGCTGCACACCTGGGCCCACTCCAGACAAACGATGAAGGAGGCTCAAATGGCAGGAATTTGATCCTGCAGCAAACCTAGAATAATTCCGCCCCGTACCTGCTTGAACAGCATTGTTACAGGGCTAACTGCTCCACTGATGCTATAAAGCTGTAGGCAACCTGCTTTTCCTCCACAGTGACAACTGGCCATGCTGACTAGCGCTGGAGAGCGTTGTAGGTCGAAGTACTGGAAGGCACGAAGTTACCTACTCATGGTGAACGGACTGCAAGTGTACACAGCTCCCACCTGACTCTCATATGTCACAAACTGTCCACCACACCCTTCCCCTCTTCCATCACATTAAGCCAAAAAGGTCAGCCTCTGAGCATTTTGTTTATTTACTTAAAACTTTTCTAGGCCATCCCTTACTGTGGTCTTGGGATGGTTTAATAATAAGACAATATGAAATAAAACACAGCATCCTCATGAAATTTCCAGTGAGCAATAAAATCCCAATTAAAACGATCAAATCTTAAAACATCAGGAAAATAAAAAGGTTTTAGCCTGGTGCCAAAAAGAATAAAGTGACGGCACCAGGAGAATGGGGAGCGAATTCCACAATCGGGGAATCCCGCAGAGAAGGCCCTTCTCCAGGTAGTCATCCCCCTAATCTCCTTCAGAAAGGGCTCCTGGAGAAGGGTCTCTGCCCCAGATCTTAAGGGGTGGGCAGGCACATATGGAAGGAGACAGTCCTTCAGGTAACCAGACCCTAAGCCATTTAGGGCTTCATAGGTCATCACCAGCACCTTAAACTGGGCCCGGACTTCAACTGGTAGTCAGTGTGATGAAGCCAGACACTCGTTAAGAAACACTAAGGCAACCCGTTTGCTCTCAAAAGATGTTCTGTCACTGAACCAAAAACGAATCTACAATTCAGAGGAAAGCGCTGGCATAAAGCCACCAAGCCTGAAAACATGATATTGTGAAAAACAAACTACCCCTTCATGGAGACAAGGAAACAGCAGCAGCAGGCAACCGTTGTTGGCCATGGGCATGTTGGGCAATTGGAGGCACAGTACCAGGTACCACCACAAAATGACGGCCACGGTTGAGAGGTAACGGCAAATGAGACCGAATCTCCCCAAAAGTCTGGACGGAAAGCAGAAGTGGGCCAACACATCAAACGACCCATTTGAACCCCGTTTCAAGCACCAGCAGACACTTATTTCACAGTGATCCCAGCTGCCAGCATGAAAATACATATTTTTTTAAAAATCCCTTAGAATTCCTCTCCTCAGGAAAAAAAAAAGAGAGGGCTTAGAGTTTCTGAAACACAAACCACAAGTCAAAACGCTCTAGCACACCAGACCACAAAGCGTAAGGGAATGAAAACGCCAGCCACACAAGACTGAGATCATCTCAGCCACGCTCAAATCCCTCTCCAGCCCTGAAGTTCAGTGGGGACATTTGTGCTTGTAGCTCCCTCTCTTTAACCCAGTCTCCATCACAGCACTGTTGCAAGGATAAAACTGGGGGAGAACCTTGTTTACTGCCTGGGACTCCTCCAAGGAAAGTTGCAAAATAAATGTGATGTGATTTAACAGTTCAATAATTCAGAGACAGCACCGAGAACATCAAGAAGAGCCACGCCACCAGGCTGTACCTGCAGCAGTCGCCTAGATTTATGGATTGTGCACCACAGCTAGACACTAGTCCACATCTAAAGAGATTCCAAAGCACTAAACAAGAAAGATAATAGGAATTTAAAAACTGTATTACCACAGATGATCAACAGAAAACCGGAGGCTGGTCAAACATGGAATGCTTTGCTGAATAATGGTACTTTCAGGAGACACCCGGCTCTAGAGCCTAGGAGCTCCACAAAAGCAGAGGCACCATGCTGAAGACATCTGCAGGTGGACTCCAAATGGGCCTCAGGTCCATGTGCAACAGAACATGGCCCTCAGGTGGCCTCAAGTGACCGGGCAGGTTGATATAAGAGAAGGCACTCACAAGTATCCTGGTCCCACATTGTTTGGGGCTTTATATATTACCACCAACACTTTAAACCTGGCCCAGTAGCAGGCAGGCAGGCAGGCAGGCAGGCAGGCAGGCAGGCAGGCAGGCAGTGTTAATCTCTCCCTAAAGGACTTCCTTGCAATGTATGGATGTGAAGGTTGGACCATAAGGAAGGCTGAGTGCCAAAGGATTGAGGACTTTGAATTGTGGTGCGGGAGGAGACTCCTGCGAGTCCCTTGGACCGCAAGGCGATCAAACCGGTCAGTCCTAGAGAAGATCAACCCTGACTGCTCTTTAGAAGGCCAGATGCTGAAGATGAAACTCAAATACTTTGGCCACCTAATGAGAAGGAAGGAGCCCCTGGAGAAGAGCCTAATGCTGGGAACAATAGATGGCAAAAGAAGAAGGGGACGGCAGAGGATGAGGTGGCTGGATGGAGTCACTGAAGCAGTTGGTGTGAGCTTAGGGGGGATGGTGGAGGACAGGAAGGCCTGGAGGAATGTTGTCCATGGGGTCCCGATGGGTGGGACACTTCCCAACTAACAACAACAGCAACAACAAAGGACTTCCATCCTTGAAAAAAGCAGCTCCTGACCACAGACAAGTGCCCAGGCAGGCCTGCCCCTGAACCTGATGAAAGTCACTAGTAACACATCCAGAAACAATCAAGATAGATGCAAATGTGGTGATTTGCAATTTCATCGTTAACTCTGCAAATAACTCCTGGCCAGCCTTGGCAGATCAGAGTTAAGAGATTTCTGCAGAGCATTATGGGAGCCAATGCCCACAAAGGAAACCTGGAAAGGTACTCCAGGAGATTCACCAGATGTGCCAAATTGTTATCAAAGTGTAAAGAACTCTGGACAAAAGGGTTTTTTGCCACTAAATCTTCCCAAGGCACCAGTTTGGAAATTCTTTTCTAATTCTTCTCATGTTCATGGTGCTATTTTAAGCCACCATGTACATATTTATGGAAAAAGACTTCAGCCTTTACTGGAATCTTCACTTGTGAGACATCCCCACATTGTGAACCAAGATATAAAACAAAACACACACACAAAACTGAGTTTATAATGGGAGGCCACATTCTCTAGAAGCCCAGAATACCCTTTCCCAAGAGACTGGCACTCTGCTTTCCAGCTTTGCAGAAAACAATGCAAGATTTACAATTCAATAAGCAAGGGTCGGGTCCGCTGAAAAACTGAGGGAAATCATATTTGAAGAGAGATTCAGCGCAATCGGTTCTGTTCTGAATAGTAATTGGGGTTACTGCAGTTTGTCTCTGTTTGCTGCTTCCTCACAGATCAGAACGGCATACAAAATTAAAACGCCATCATTAAAGCAACTGAAAAAGCAGCAGAGAACAAAACGGAGGAAAGAAAGCATCCAGGGATTTCACACCGAATCCTTTGCTGATCCAGAAGTCAAAGATTATGAAGAGATTATGAATTATGAAAGAGATTATGAAAGCCAGCAAGGAAACATTTTGTTTGTTTGTCCCTGGGTTTGTTTGACTGTTGTTGCCTTCAAATGCCATCAAAAGGCAACATCTTGCCCTGAAGGGGCAGGAGAAAGAATAAGCACATAAGCAAGTCAAGTGGGATCAGACCAAAGGTCTGTCCAGTCCAGCACACAGTGGCAAACCAGCTGCCTACAGGTAGGGTGGGTGCAAGACCTCCGCCTGCCCAAATTCTTCAGCAACTCGTGAAGAGCAGAAGTTGCAGAAAATGAACAAGGAACAGACCCACAAAAAGAGTCCACTTTAGGAGTACAAAGCTGAGTTCCAGGGATATTCCGCATCCATCTGGGCAACCAAATCAACCTTCATCGTGCTGCTTCTTCTCCTCCTTCCCTCTTTTCCTTGGTGTCTTTTCAGATTGTGGGCCTGAAGGCAGAGTCTGTCCAAATGTCAATTCTTGTTTGCCAAGTTGTTTTTCTGGAGAGAGGGATCCAAGGACAGGAATCTAAAAGCCAGTTTTGCAAGACCTTTGTTAGGACCAACCCAAGATGCCAAACACTCTCCAGAATGCTTCATCAGACTAGGTGGTATAAGAGGCAAGTGGCCAATTCTGTTGGTGACATACAGGTACGTGAGGCAGTGTCACATGGAGGTGGGTAGAGACCTGTTCTCCCCTGCAGAAGAAGGCAGGACACACTCCAACAGAGCCAAGCTCAAGGAACCAAGGTTCAAGTTGGATGCCAGGAAGTACTGCCTGACAGTTAGGACCCCGAGGGTGTGGAATGGGCTTCCACGGGAGGTGGTTGAGGCCCCATCGGTGTGGGTGTTCAAGGATGGGCTGGACATGCACATGGTGGGCATGTTGTGAGTGGATCCAGCTGGAGCCAGAGGTCAGACTAGATGGCCCAGGAGACTCCTTCTGACTCACTCAGATTCTGTGTTTCTATGTTTCTAATTCCTTCCTCCACTTAATTTTTTTGTTACCCACAGACTTGCGTGGCTCTTGGGGTTTTAATGCGTATTAGGGGAATCTCTGTAACAGCCTTGCATATAGTAGGGACATGTCTCATTTGGAAACCACTTGGGCCTGATAAGAGGATCCAAGATGCACAAGTTCCAGGCTTCAGGAACGGTCCAAATTTGTGCAACCCGAGCCCTCCGGGGAGCCAGAACAGCACAGATATGTGCAAAGGCACCCCTTGTGAATGGCAAGCAAGCTCCTAAAGGGGCCAGGCCTAGTACAGACAGTGCCGTGGCCAGCAGAGCAAAGCCTCAGCCTGAAGTGTGTAGGTCTCACTCCCCGGTACCGGCCGCAGCAGGGCCCACAGCCCATCCTGACACACACACAGCTGTGTAGCTCAGAGTGTTTACAGGGCGGGAAGAGCAGCGGGGACAGAAATGCCGGTTGGGGAGCAGCGTGTTCCTCTTACGATCTTGCTGGCTGCTCAGCAGAGATTACTGGAAAATCCGAAAGTGATCCCTGGAGGCAAAATAGACACTTTTCAAGCCCAAGCCAGTTTTTTCTATTATTATTTTTTTGGGGGTGCAGCCAACTCCAGCACCTAGGAAGGAGATTGCAATGTGTATTTCTGTTGCTAGGCTGGGGGGGGGGGGCAAAGGTGGGGGAGGGACCCAGTCACCCAAGGCTGGATTTACACACTGTGCAGTAATTATTTAGCTAATCACAGGGCACCCTGTGCTTTTCGGCCCAATGGCTTGTTTTATTTGGCTGCCTCGTCCTGCTAAACGCAGCTTGCCAGGCAGAGAGTTACAAGACGGCAGCGGTGGAGGAGAAACTTGTGGCAAAAGCCAGTGAATGGCAACCTAGCATGTAATTATTTTGAACAGGAAAAATAACCTCCTCTCAGTAGGCTTTCCATTTTAAGATAGAACATAATCACCACAAAAAGGGAGGGGCTGGAGGGCGAAGGAGGCCAGAAAATGCACCAGGTCCTCCTTTTACTCTGGTAGTCTATAAAATTTAAAGCAGAACGGGTCAAATGAACCCTGAAAGCCCAGGAAGGCTGTAGAAGGGGCAGCGGGAGAAGAACCGGGGCCACTGTGAACACCTGTCACAACATGTGAGAGTTACATGTCACTCCCCAGCCTGGTGCCTTCCTCCCATCAACTCCCATCAGCCCCAGCCAGCTTGGCCAATGGTCAGGGATGCTGGGAATAGTGCTCCAAAGCATCTGGCAGGATGGCTAACAGAGCAGCACCAGAATCCTAAGCTGGTACACAGACCCACCAAACACAATCACCAGTTCCAGCTGAGAAAACCACGCAGAAGAAACCATTGCAAGGTTGCAGGTTAGGCTCAGAACTCGCTTCTGCCGTAAGCTCAGCAATGGGTTTGCCCAAGTGGCTTTCTTTCTGCCCCCAGAATAATAATACCAAGTTGCTCTTCAAATGCTGCTATCAGCTGACAATTTGCATCCAGCTAATATACTCTATTTGAAGAACTCTGAAAGATGTCCTTCCTTGTATTTCTCCCAATCAGGTTCAAGTGTAACAGAAGAGGGAGAACATGCCCCTCTCTCTACTTTCTTGGTTGGGCCAAGAGGAGAGAGCTGCACCCAGGGAGGAGGGCCTGATGGGCCACAGAACCTGGCACTGCAGCATTACAAACCCGCACACAATCCATTCTGTGGTATGATCCACAAAGACTGTGGAAGCCAACCCATCTATGCTTCTTGAGAATTGCTCTCTGCAAGATTCAGGTGAGTTAGCCTTTATCGTGCTGCAATTATAAAATTCCCCCAAGCCAATGCAAGAATCTGTATATATTGACTCCCTAATAAATTCACTGCACACTTTCCAAAGATATGAGGTAGAAGAGTTTCCAAAACTGAAAGTTTCCTGGTGCTTTATTTTTCCATGGACATTTTTCCATTTCATTAGTTCGTTCATAGAAATGCATGCATGCCAAGTTTAGATACAACAGCAGGCAAGTGCAGCTGTGCCCGAATTATAATTAATGTTTTCAGATAGTTCCTTTTACTGTGGCTGTGCAAGAACTTATTTATTTAATTCCATTTCTGTGCAGTCCCATAACCTGAAGGGTCTCTGGGCAGCTCACATCTATCTTAGAGTGAAATTTAACTAGTACCTAGTGGCACTGAAACTGAAGGCAACCTAGCAACCAGGAGAGCTGAACTCTACTGAAACACAGGAATGGTTGTCAGAACACCAAAGGCAGTCCTTTGGATTACTAAAATTCATTAGAGCATCAACAGCTTCCGTACCTTTGTTCTGCATCCACCAATTTAAACAGTGTATAGGAAATCCATGATATTGTTTTTAAATATTAACATCTAATCCAATAAAATGTCTACATAATTTCATATTTAAATTACATTTAGTATATTTTATTTTTCTTCTGCAAATATTTCGGGCCAAATACTTCTGCAATATTACAACCAAAAAATTAACTTGGGGTCCTTCCTTAGTTCTGTTTACTAAACGCAAGTCGAGTAAGGATGCTAGGAGGATCTCTCTAGGAAAGGACCTGCACAAGTGGTGACCCTCTCGATGTTTTGGAGTACCACTGTCATCACCCCAGTCAGCAGAGCCAACAGTGCTTAGGCCACAATCTGGAGGGACCAAAGTTGCCCACTCTGTTCTAGGGCATTTTCTAATGCAAACTGAGGATTTTCTGATTCAAATGAACACATGCAAAATAACCTTTCATAGCTGCACTGGAAAATGTATGGATAGAAGTGGAAATGTTGGCTACACAAATGACCCAATGCACTGGAATGTTTGAACTACAACCTTGACCACATCTGTCACTGCTCCTTTCATAGAAACATAGAAACAGAGCGAGTCAGAAGGGGCCTCCTGGGCCATCTAGTCTGACCTCCGGCACCAGCCGGCTCCGCTCACGACATGCCCACCATGTGCATGTCCAGCCTGTCTTTTGGACTAGGAAGGCACATATTGTAATCCCCATTCAGTTCTCAAAATGCCAAGACTAAACAATCACTCCCAACAGGGCACCACTGGCCATCCCTGCATCTTCCACCAGTCTGCTGCATTTCTATAACAGTCACAAAGGAAGTCTTTCCTTCATCCTCACCTTGTAGGAAAACCACAGAGCTGTTCAAAGAAGGATGGAGAGAATTGCCCCTCCTGCACCAGCGTGCAGGCTCACCTGCCTGGAATTTCAGGTTGCCTATGGCAGCCAGGTGAGTGTAATAAAATAAAAAGTAATAAAAGCCTGCTCAGATTCACCCAAAGTCAAACTCAGTGGCACTGTAGCATGGGAAATTGCAAAGAAGAAATACTAGAAAGCTAAGAACATTCCAAGTATTATATATCAGCAACACGTTAGCTACTGAAGAACAACTCAACTTTGCCACATACTTCTCCTAATTTTAAGGGAATATGCATCGTTTATGGAAAGGAAGGCTACATGCATAGAACATACCTGTCATTTCAGAACACCCCAGCTTGCAAGAATCAAGAGAACAGGCATGGGAGCCTCACAGTGAACTTCATTTTGGCACACCTGCTCTGAAAGTTCCACTTTTTTGACACAAAAAGGATTATTAACATCCTGGCACCTGTAATTCCAAAGCACTTAACAGGGGTGGGGAAAAATACATCTCGTACACTGTTGAAGAACAGAGGCTTCAGGAGCCATTGTGAGAAACATTTAATTGCCCAGATAGCATAAACAGTGGAAAGAACAATGATAACCACACCCTTTTTCCTTTTTTCCCTTCACCCTGCCCCCTAAGGAAGAGAATTCGGGTTTTCATTGTTTTCTGTTGCCCAGAGCCCTATAAAGAGAGAAAAAGCTAAAACTTCCAAGCAGTTGTTAACAGGCCTAAACCAAAGCGCACGCGCGCACACACACACACACACACACAGATGGACCGATGAACAGGCCGTTCCATTTATTCAATGTTCAACTTAAATGACCTCCAAGATTCATGGTCTGAGGCTGCACTGGGACTCAGTTCTTGCCAAACATTCCTGGAAGCAGCTGCAGCCAATGCTGCAAACAGGGACTTAGAATGCACACTCCTTCCCGACATAGAAAGGGCCTCCGTGGGCACCAAGGTTTCTTGGAAAAAAGCTGCTTGGTTGAAGCGAGCCAACGGTTTCGCTTGCTCTCTGCCTCGGTCCTCTTAAGGCAGAGAGGGCCAAGAACAGATGCCTGCCGCATAACGACACTGGGGAAGGCATCGTCAAATTTCCACCCGTTAAATGCCTCCCAGGATCCTTTAACAGTCCAAGGTGCCGATACTCGTTTCAGAAACAAGTAAGCCCTGTCATCTGTAGATTTCATTTGGGTGCAGGGAGACTGGAGAGCTTTCCGCTGGGTCTGTATAAGGGATCTGATGAAGGTGACTTTAGAGACCATCTTTTTGCAACAGAGGAGCAGGCAGCCCATGAACCAAGGAGCAACATCTCGGTCCAAACGGATCCCTTCAAGTTTCTCCTGATAGCCAGCTCCAATCCAACTTCTGTGGTCTTCCCTGATTCCAGAAGGCTCTGGATTGCCTCTGCTCCATGCCTGGCCACAGGATGGCACTCAGCCTTTTGCCCTAAATTTGCCCATCAGTGGAATGTGGGCCCCCGCAACACCTACTGACAGCTTTGCACCGTGTCTCCACTACCAAGACCACCCACTACACCCACACACATGCAAGGGTCACCATTTGACAACACCTGTGAGATGCCATTCGGGTGGCAAATGACCGTGCCTTTTGCCCCTTGCTGCTTTTTCCTCTTTCCAGTGGTTAGCAGTCAGCTGTAATCCCAGTTTTTCATGCTGTGCTTACGGGATAGGAAAGGAGACCTCCAAGCCTCGGGGTCAGCTTCCCCGAAAGGAATGCCTTCCAAATGTTCTGGACTACAGCTCCCATCCTCTTTGTCCACTGGTGGGACTTGCTATCCAAGATGCTTGAAGGATACCCTTCAAGGGTCGCCGGGGAAATGGCCTCTGCAGAAAAAGCTACTCCTACATCAGCTCCTGCATTTCTGCCATCATGGCACTCGGGGTGGCATACAAAAGCTCCTCAGACAATTGCCCATTCATGACTGCACTTCCATCCCACCTGTTTTCCTCTTGCAAGGAATCTGAGGCGGCTCCCACAACATCATGCTCTCCATTTTATCCTCATAACTGTCCTATGAATCCTAACAGACTCTGACTGGCCAAGGCCAAGGCCCAGCGAGCTCGGCTGAGTGAGGACTAGATCCCAGATCTTCGGAGTCCCAGCCCATCTCCCAAACCTTGACACCAAACTAACTATCCAGATTGATCTGCCTTTGGTCCACAGCCGATGGCACTGATCTGCATCCTTTGCACCTAACATACGACTCTATGACAGCAGTAACTTCCTGACACTCATATTGCTTTTCGCCCCCTTAAGCAGCTGAAACCAGTGCTATTTTTCATTGCAGAAGAGGTCTCCAGATAGTGGGGAGAGAAACAGGGGTCTCCGGAGCAGGATCACTGGGGGTTCAGAAAGGGTTTGACCTCTTCTGTCCCCCAGCAATGCCAGAACAGGGAATCCAGCTGTTCAGCAGGGCCACATGGGAAGGTGGGTGGGTGGGATCTCTCCAGCTTTGCAGGCTGCCCCAGGAATGACTGATGGCCACGCGTAGTCTACACGTTGTGCACCCATGGTGTAGACAGCACCTCCCACAAACACCAGCAGAGCCAGTGTGGTGTAGTGGTTAAGAGCATGGGACTGGGACTCAAAGGATCTGGGTTCGAGTCCCCGCTCAACCATGGAGCCAACTGGGTGACTTTGGGCCAGTCACAGACTCTCAGCCCAACCTACCTCACAGGGTTGTTGTTGTGGGGATAAGATGGAGGAGGAGAATGATGTAAGCTGCCTTGAGCCCTTTGTAGGAAAAAGGCAGGATATAAATCAAAAAATAAATAAATAAATAAAATAAAGCAGTTTGAGAGGAAGAGGAAAGAGGAGTTGCAGGCATATGGAACCATAATTATAAATCCAAAAAAACCAAGTTTAGAAATATTATGTCCACCCTTTGAGTCCGAATCCCACAGACTTCCTTCCTGACACCATCAGGTTAAGGATGTGTATATCCTGCACCGTCCTCACTCTGGCTGGGGTCAAGATCAGAGCACACATTTTGCCTGCAGGAGAACATAAGGAAAGCCATGCTGGATCAGGCCAAAGTCCATCCAGTCCAGCACTCTGTACGCACAGTGGCAAAGCAGCTGCCCACAGGATCCCTCCGGCAGGAGGGGCGCAAGACGTCCTCCTGCCCAAGCTGCTCAGCAACTGGTGTATGCAGGCAGGCCACCTCTGAGAAAGGAGGTGGCACATAGCCAGCAAGGCTAGTAGCCGCTGATCTGGGCCATGGAGCCTCCGTGGGCACCTCCTGTAGGCATGGCTCAGCCTCTGTGCCCTGGAGAAATTCCCACTGTTGCCCCCAAACTTCTAAACTGGGGACAGGGGTGCAATGAGGCCTGTGATCTCAGTCCATTAGGCCCCGCACCTGCTTTCAGTTCTGTACCCGATTTAGCACCTGTCAATGTTTCTGCCCTCAAGGAGGAAACTTGAAGAACTGCCATGCACTGTGGATGGTTCTAGATCAGGTTCTAGGGTGCAAAGTCTACTGACCAAGCCTGTGGGACTCATGCCTGGTCGCACCAAGCACCCCAAGACTTGGGTGGCTGCATATCAAAGAACCTAGAGAAATCTTCCTCAGCCAGGTCCCCTCTGGTAACTTGGGCTACAAGCACAGAGTTTCTGACCACTGATCATGCAGGCTGGGATTGAAGGGAACCAAAATCCAGAACATCAGGGAAACCCCAAGTTGGGGCAAGCGAGCCTATAAACGAACTTTGGGATTTTAATCAATCATTTCCCTCATTTTTTCAAATGCAAGGCCAATTTGGCTACAACCACCACAGTAGCTTTGTGAAGGATGCCATATTACGCATAGTTGATTATGCTGCAGAATAAAAAAATGGGTGTTAAGACTGAGAAAGATCCTGGCTAACAAGTCTTGACCCTTCAGGAACCAGAAGAACTATACAAATATTGTCACTTGACTGCCAAGCCAGATTTTGACACATGGAAGGGAGCATGTGAAGCATTTGCATCAGAGCTTTTCACAAATTGTTTCTGTAAAGGGAAGGAAGAGGTGCAGGTCAGGGTGTCCCTACAGTTCTCCACCCTTCTCAACCCAGTGCACTTCGGCTGGGCCAAGTCCGTCTCCAGAACGGCCATACCGGGCAGGGATAGTCTGAGTCAAAGGCCACGTTGCACGGAGGGCGCCAAGTTGGGGGAGGCTGCTGCAGGCCGATTTGGTGGTTTGCTGGGCATGAGGGATGGGGGAGAAAAGCCACCTCCTGCCCATGTCTTGCATCGCTTTCTGGACAATGCTCACAGAGCCCCATTGCCTGGGTCAGGGGCTGGCAACCTTTAACACACAAAGAGCCATTTCCACAGAAAAGAAAACACCGGGAGCTGCAAAGCTCCTTTGATCTCCAAAATGAAAATAACACTGCATATATCCTTGTTTACCTTTATGCTATGTATAAAAAAAACAATAGTGTGTTGCATTTATGAAACAAATCAGGGGCCGTGCTGTGCCGGCACGTGTGGCAGGTCGGCGGGGGAGCCGCAGCAGAGGGATTCAAGCCACGTGCGGCTCCAGAGCCACGGGTTGCCGACCCCTGGCCTAGGTAGCTGCACTACCTGCCACCGGCCGGTCAGAACATAAGCAAAGTGGCAGAGAGACCCTGGCTTTTTCAATTAATCACAGCAGGAGCAAATCCAGCCCTCCTGGGTTCCCACAGAAGGCCATGCCCCCTCGTCCTGCCCCACGCAGCACTAGAATGAGGCTCGGAGAGTTCTTCCCAAATGGAAAGAGGTTTGCCACTCATCCCAGGACATGCAACGAAAGGTCTAGCGTTGCTTCGTAAAATCCATTTTTAGGGTGGCCTCTAGGCAGTAAATTCCATCTGGCCCGCTTGCTGGGCACCGCACAACGCACAGATATGTGGACGGCAAAAGGCTGGTGCAAGCTATGAACTTCGGCAGCCTTCCTTTGCAAGGCTGTGCTATATTCCTGAATCGCATACCAGCAACCTGAGCATAATGAACCCAGAAAGTCCAGCGTCCTGAAATGGGAAATGGTGCGTATGTGGCTTGTGTGCTCCACCTGCCCACAATTCCTGGGTTCAACAACCAAGGAATGGCCCATCATTACATGAGGACCAGGTCACTCCATGTAAAGTCATCTTCTTGTAAGGGCCTGCTCTCTGCAGCTGAGCTGCCGTGCCTTGAACGGCCCTCCCTGACCACTGGCCATGCGACCTCTAGAGGACACAGGCCCCATGTTCCTGATGCAAAAAGGCAGTGCGTGGTGGGGGAGGGTTCCATGTGTCCACTGGTTGTGCCCCTTTGCGTACAGGCAGAGGTGAGAATGGGGCTTTTATGCACAGGCAATTGTACACAGACAGACGCTCCCCTACAATCAGGGACCCAGCTCATCAGTGTCCTAGTTCACAGGGAAAAGGCAATGCACACACAGCTTCCTTCTCATTCATCCCAAACTCAGGGCAAGCACGTGCAGAACTAGAGAGCCAGCCCAGTTCCCTTCGGGCTGCATATGGTCCAGCAATTAGTGCTGGGCTAGTAATGAGGAGGCCCAGTGGCTGGTCCCCATTTGGCCACGAAGCTCACTGAGTGACTTTGGGCCAGTCACAGACTCTCAGCTGAGCCTACCTCACAGGGCTGTTGTGAGGATAAACTGGAGGGGAGAAGGAGAATTGTGCAAACTGCAAGAGGAAAAAAGGGATCTCAGTATAATTGATAAATGAATTAAAATAAGTCATGCATATAAGGGTCCCCAACCATACGTTCCAACTGTGTTTTAGTTCCTATGTGTGTGTTTTAATTTCATCACAAATACAACAGGCAACTGGGAACCTTCTATGGGATCCCAAATAGAAGCCAAGTGAAAGTATAAATGTGAATAAACAGTGGAACATTTACATAGACGGCTAACTATAAATAGCAGGTGGTGACAACAATTTAGAATGCTGTTTCATTGTTTCCTAACAACACAAAGCGCATTTAGTCCTGAGAAACATTTTGATGATGAACCTTTCACCTCTGTAAACAACCAATCACATCGGAACGGCAGCAATTGCCTCCAGATGAGATTCCTTGAAGTTTTGTAAACTAGGTGAGGATGAGTTGTTCTTTGTTCCTCCCAGACCTTTAAGGCAGGGCTGATACAAATGCTATTAGTATCACCTTCCCATAATCCTGTCAAAAACTGGGCCTTCCCAGTGGTGGCACCAGGGCCACGGGCCTTCAGTTCCTCCAAACGGGAAGCCCATGAGTAGGACGCTAGTGCAGGTGTCCCATTCCATTCATGTGCTCCAGCAAAAGACATGCTAGAAGCAGCGTATCAGCATCCAGACTAGTAGCCATGAACTGGTCCCAATTCTCCTTTAAAGCCATGCAAATTAGTGGCCATTACAACTTCTTGTGGCAGTGAATTCCATAATGACTTATGGTATGATAAGTTCTTCCTTTTACCTGTCCTGAACTTAAACACAGAAACATAGAAACAGAGCGAGTCAGGAGGGGTCTCCCTGGCCATCTAGTCTGACCCCCGGCTGCAGCTGGCTCCACTCATGACATGCCCTACCTTCATGGGCTTTGTGGGATGACCCCTTTGGATTCCAGCATCATGCAAGGGACAGCAAACCTCTCCCAACTCTCTTTCATACAGCCCTTGCTTGCCATTTTTCTAAACTAAACAACCTCGGCTTCTGTAACCTTCTCTCATAAGGGAGTCACTGTAGCCCCTTCACAATTGTTGCTAATCTTTCCTGAATTTTTTCCAGTTCTATAATATCCTTTTGGGGGCACATGGATCAAACTGTACAAAGTATTTCAAGTGTGGTCACACCACTGAATGGTATACAGGAGCAAGTTTATTTTGAATTCATTTTCTAACTACATCCAACATAGAATTTATCCCCATTCAGGTGAGGAAGAAAGTAAAGAAATGACTTCGTCTAGAGGGCTTTTAATATTAAACTACTATTTCACTTCGTTTGATTTTTCTTTACTTTCCAACCTGGTTACCTCTTATTGTTTCTCATTTTTATTGTTGCTGTATTTTATTTGGTACACTATTGTCTGAAAGGGGGTGTGTGTGTATAAATGTATTTTGTAGCCTCATAAACTGCTTTAGGGGCCTTTTTGCCCTCAGATCAATTATGCAATGCGAAAGCCAACCAGTTTTGGCTAGCCTTGGAAGCCAACCCAAGTTTGCTCTTACCATAAGAATGACCAAGACATCCAAACAGCCATGATGCACCAACACGGATGACTGCAATAGAAAGCCCAGCTCTGTGTAAGTTATCTGTGTATGAATAGACCATTTAATTCATTATGAGCCAGTTGTCTCTGTCCCTTGTTCAGCTCCACCCACCAGGATACACATTTAAATTTAATAAGCAGGACAGAAAGGAGATCTTCAAAGAGTCAGGTAAATCAGAGTTAAAGGAGCTCAACAAAGATGACCAAGGGACTGGAAGTCCTACACGGAAAGGTGAAAGGAACTGGGTGTGGCACTGGTCTACAAATTTTGAGAAATTATCAACCTCCAAGATAAAATGTGCTAATTCTTAAATATTTTGATCAGATGAATTAGGAAACAGGTGATACAGGTGCTGGTTGGCTAAAGCTCTCAAGATATTTCACAATAAAGATTTATACACAGACGAGTATATTTGCCTACAAGGGAGGGAGGTGTCTGATGATCATGATGCCTCGTAACTTCTCAACAAAGTACGGCAGAACAGTGAAAATGGTACCACGTGGAAGTGTATAAATTTATCTTCACTTTGAGACTAACAATTATTACCTAACTGTAATTTATTGTTCTTTTATTGCAAGGTGCATTTGTCTTGGTCAGACCTACGCATCACAGAGTTACATCTGGCGGCTTGTGAAAGTGTCGTTGCCTAACATTTCCAAGGCACAGTTGCGTGATATTTTCCCTCAGAAGCCAAGATGCCTTGAAACTGTGTAAACAATGCAGATAAATTCTGCTACATTTGCAGTGCCGTATGATGCAAGTGATAAAAAAGGCAGACCACCTATATTTTGGATGCAAAATAGGGGATTGGGATGAGTTCAGCCCCTCATCATTGCTGCACTACACGTGCAACTTATCTGCATCATTGGCTAAGCAAGGATTAAAAGTCCATGCCTCCCAATGATGTGGAGCGAATCCCAATCATATTAGTGACTGCTATTTTTGCATGGTTTCCCCAACTGCAAGAGAGATCTCAAGAAAGAGGAAGTGAAGCATGGAATATCCAAATATTCCATCTGCACTGTGTCCTGTACCCCATGGTGAGGACTTGCCAATTCCAGACCCAGCAGAATCCTACTCTCTAGACTCAGATGATGATAAAGACGATGAGCTTGTCAGTTTTTCATGCAAAAAGCCTGAAAATGTTATATGAAAAACCAATAAATGAATGGAAAGTTATGTTATTGGTATCAATAACAAGATAAATTTATGATGATTGGTGTGGCACCATTTTCATTGTTATATCACATTTTGCAGAAAAGTTATGGAGCATAATTGCACATCCCCCTCATAATTTTGAATTATTTTGATGCAGTTTTGACCTGAAGCTGCATCTTGGAAAATGGAGCCAATTAATACTCAGGACTTAATGTTCCTTTATTAGTGACCCAATTCTGGTAAAATTTACTTTCATTTCCGAGGTTTTCTTCTTGTAGACCAGTGTTACAGCCTAAAAAATACATTATAAACACCATTTGTATGCAAACATAAAGCACTCCGAGACAAACATGCATCTAAAACCATTTTAAACAATCAACAATAAAAAACGATTTAGGACCTGATTAAAACCTCATCATAAGATGACAAAAATGCCAGAAAAAAGGAGGAGGAAACAACCAAAAAAAAGGAGGAAAAAACAACTACAAAAGAAGATAAAGTCAGCACCAGGCTTTGTCAGGAAGATTCCAAACTTGGGAGGATGGGGGCAGCCACCAAAGAGGCCCTGTCCAACAATCAGTGAGAACTCTGACATATGCTGCATTTACATAAGCATAGGAAAGGGGTGTCACTCACAGGGCCTAGGAAAAACTCCCCACTGCAAACAGTGCTGGTGGCCTTCCATAACTTGGTCCTTCCAGATGGATCACCCCACCCATCACCTCACAGCCAGCAACACAGCTTTATTTTCCCAAATCCTCAGGGGAAACTTCTGCTTTTTAAAAAAGCTGCATGGAAATGTAGCTTCTCCACTAGCAGCCCTGCTGAGAAAAGATGCTCCCGGCCAAAGCCATGTTTTCGGGACATCCTGAAAGGGAGTTTCTTGGCTTTTCTGTATCAGTTACTGAGAGTCGCCAGAGAGAGGCTGCTGCTCACTCCAGCCCTCCATGATGGTCCGTGTGGAACCAAGCGCTGCATAGGCCAGGCTTTTGGTCTGATTTAGCACAGCTCCTCTTGATGCGCCAGAGTGCAGGCCTGATGTGCAACATTTAAAAGGAAGAATGGCCAAGTTATTTGCAAAGGTGGAAGTCCTGAATTTGCCTGAGGTGTACCACTTTGGATTGAAAGAGGAGGCATGTCTTCCTCCACTGAATAGTCCTTCATACAAGAGGAAAAAAGAGCCCTCCACAGAGAAGACAAGCATGAAAGGGAAGGGTATTCTAGCCTACTATTTTCCCTGACCTGCTAGTTTTCTGCATGCAAGGGTGCTAGTTTTTATTTTACTTTTTGGGTACAAAGAAGTCCGCAGCCCAGACAAAATTTACCCCTGCATCTGCATGTAAGGTAAAAGTGTCCCATGTGAAGTAATCAAACTGTTTGGGGGCTTCATTAATGCTTTCTTTGAATTCAAATCAAAGTGACTTCAAAACATAAATGCTGATAAATCGCAATAAAAGAACAAAGATCAGAGTAGGATGGGGTGGGCAACTTGTGGCCCTCCAGATGTGCTGACCTACAACACCACTGGCTATGTCGGCAAGGGCTGATGGGAGTTGTGGTCCCACCTAATGTTTTGGCCGCCTGACTCAGAATGCTATGATTCAGTGTGCAACTAACTTTAAAATGCAAGATTTGCCATATTTTGGGCTGCGTGAATTTGGAAGCATCACTCCCAAAACCCATGAAGTATTAGTTCCTCCGCACTCACTGTAAGTCAGACCTTGCCTGGAGTTCTCGGCACCCAAGTTTTAAAAAGATGCAGAAAAGCTAGAAAGGGTGCAGAGGAGGGCAGCTAAGATAATCCAAGGGCTGGAGGCAAAGCCCTGTGAGGAAGGCCTGGGAGGCCTGGACTGAGGGGCGATATGAGAGCACTCTGCAAGGGCCTGAGAGGCTGTCACACCGAGGAAGGAAAAGACCTCTTCTCATCCATTCCAGAGTGCAGAAGCCAGAATAATGGACTTACGTTAAAAGAAACCAGATTTAGGCTGGAAGTTCCTCAATGACAATGGGAACCTATTACCTGGGGAAGTTGTGGGCTCTCCCTCGCTGGAGACGTTCAAAAAGCATTTGGACAGTCGCCTCAATGGGACTGTGTAACTTAGCACCCTACAGTGAGCAGGGTGTTGGATCCAATGGCCCTCTAGCCACTTCCAACTCTACTGTTCTATGATTCTATGAAGGTCAGAGAATTGCTTTACACAATCCTAGGAATATAAGGAAAGCCAGGTTGGATCAGACCAAAAACACTCCATACATACAGTGGCAAACCAGCTGCTCACAGGATTCCTGCAGCAGGAAAGATGCAAAACCTCCTCAGCGACTGGTGTCTGCAAGCATCCTATCCTTTGCTAAAGGAGGGAAAGCCTAGCCAGCAAGGCTAGTAGCCACTGTGAGCCTCCTCGTCCATGAATCTGTCCAATCCACTTCTAAAGCCATCCAGATCAGTGGCCATCGCCACTTCCCATGGCAATCACCCATAGAGGATTGGGCTATCAGTGGAGAGTTGCCATGATAGCTCGTTCCCTAAGTAAAGTAGCCCACAGCCCCACTCTAGATGTACTCAGAGGCGCATGTGCCTCCAAAGGCTGGAACAAGACGGGCCAGCCATGATCACCACCACCTTCTCGCCTTGTCCCTGTGCAAAACTGGCCGTCTAGATACAGCACGGAGGAAAAGGTGGCAACAGCACCATAGGCTGGTACCCTTAGCTATGTGCCATCAATTCATTTCAAATGTATGGCAACCCTATGAATGAAAGCCTTCCAAAATCTCCAATCCATGGCAGCCCTGCTCAGACCTTGGACAGTCAAGTCTGTGGCTTCCCTAATGAAGCTGATCCATCTCATATTTGGCCTTCCCTTTCTTCTTCTGCCTTCGACTTTCCCTGGCATGACAGTCTTCTCCAGGGAGTGTTGCCTTCTCATGATGTGGCCAAATTAGTTTAGCAACTATTTTAGTTCCCTGTTTTTGCTTCCAGGGAAACTGCTGGCTTGATTTGATTTGGGATCCACCTGTTAATCTTTCTGTCAGTCCAGGGTATTTGCAAAGCTCTCCTTCAGCACCGTGTTCCAAATGGATCCATTTTCTTCCTGCCATGTGTCTTCACTGTCCATCTTTCACACCCATACACAGTGACTGGGAACACAACAGAGTAACTGAACTTGGCCTTAGTCTTCTGTGAAACATCCTTACACTTGATCAACTTTTTGAGTTGCTTCACTGCTGCTCTTCCAAGTCTCATCCTTATTTATTCCACTTTTACATTGTTTACTTTTGTGCAACTTTTATACTGTTGTATCTTATGAGAACTGTAAGCAGTTTGCACGTGTGTGTGTGTGAGCACACACATGCAAAATACAGCATAAAAATATAAAACAAGGAAAGAATGAAAACATGAAATACTAAGACCCATTACAACAAGACCATCCTAAAACAGCACACTCAGTCAAAGATTTCAAGTCTGACACACTTTCTGCCTCTCAAACAGCATGTGGAACAATCTTCCAGAGGATGGGTAACACTCCTGAGAATGCCTGTTTATGCATTGTTGCTTGGAGACCACAAAACGACCAGTAAGGTCTCCTTAAAATATTTCAGGTGCCTGCTGGGTGTATATAAGGTCAGATGATCAGCTATGAGGTCTCCAGTATCACAAGTGTACCAGCTGTGGAAGAATCCAAGCAGAAGGTGAGACAATTTCTGGGCTCCCATAGACACCTGGTTGATTTGGGTGAAACCCCTACCAGGCCCTTGGTCTGATCTCGCCTGGTTGCTAGGAAACTAAGAGAAGCAATTTCCAGCTACTTCGGGATTGTTCTCCCTCTTGCCCCCAGGATGGACAAGATTGTACAGCCAAGCCTGGAGGGAAGGGCAAAATCCAAGAGGATGGGAGTCTGAAAGGGGCCTCCAGGAATATGCCCAATACATTTCAATACTGTTTGGAGCACAGAGCGGCCTCTGCCTAAGGAAGTGAAGGGATACCCCTGTCAGGACCAGGAAGAAAGATCCACACCATGAAAAGAAAAACAAAACACCAGCAGCATTATGCAAGGAAGGAGAAGTGCTCAAATTACCTCAAGCTTCTCCGGACAAGACAGGAGCTTTGGACGCCCTTGCATAGCAGGCATGCAGTAAAGTTAACTGAACGCCAGTTAAATAAGGCGAGCTGCACCTCAGCCCCACGGTCACCAGTGGAAACAGAGGAGAATGCCAAGGAAGGCCTGACCATGTCCATACTGGGAGAAGCCCACTGGGAGAAGGAACCAGGGTATGCAGCCCTGCCTCACGCCCCCCTGACATTTTGGATAATTCCCATAATCCCATGCTGGCTAAGGTTATGGGAGTTACAGTCCAAACATCAGGAGGTAATTAGTTTGCTTATATCTGGTCTAGGTAAACTACTCTTGTATCTTGCAAGATTGTTACAAGTGATATATGGAATAGGTTGATATGTAGCATTTCTGGGCGAATATATACAATCAAGCCATCAAGGTACTGCTAAATAGAGAGCAGGGGTTACAAAAAGAATAAACTGAAAGAGAAAGCTTTGTAAGAGGACTAGAGGAAAATATCCAGCATATAAATTGCCATTTTGGCCAGAGACCACACCACTAAAATGAAAACAACCCCCCCACACATCCATCTTCCATTTTGTATCAGGATAATTAGAGAATATATCAACAACTCTAAAGGAGTTTAACCACTTAAATCAGTGAAATGCGGGTGCCTCGAAATTCTGTATTTTAAAAGAAAGTTGCCTCACAGAACTCCATAAGCGATTTCAGCTATCAAACAAAAGAAAACAGGGCCACATCTACAAAAAAGTGTTAAAAATCTAGATCGTGTAACTCTACCAACATTAACTTATTTGTGGAATTCATCCAGTAATACTGAATGTTTTATAGAGATATTTAAAACATGCAGCAATCCTTTCAAAAACAACAAATTGCAACAAATGTGACTTTATAAAACTGCTGTTAACAAAGGCCAGATACAGCTAAACTTCCCTTTTAATTTTACAGGACCAAAAATAATAATAGTAATTCTTTAAAGATATGGGCTGCATATATTTTTATACGGAGATAATGTTCATTTATGGTGTATAAACACAATATCGTAAAAATAATGGTTTTCCACAGACCAGGCTATTACAGTGCACACATAAAAAGCAAAGGTTTTGTAGAAAGCACTGGCATTTTTCATCTATTACGACAAAGGAAATGTTGGACTCTCGTCACAGGAGCTGCTCGATGACTAATTGTGTCCGTGCATATGTACAGGCCAATGCAAACATGTCCCAACTTGCCAATTCATGCACAAATCCATGCACAAGTGTCACTGTAAGCAATACCAGCACAACCAGCTTCTTAGTTTAGGGTTAAAGCCCTTTCCAGCATGGCATAATATTTCAGGGCCACATTCTATCAATTTTAACCAGGCAGCAGAAGCTGGCATCCACTCAGCAAAAATGCAATATGAAAATGACAAAATAAGCAGTCATCTCTTTTTTTTTATATCTACCTGAATACATCTTTGCACCTTCGTACTTTGTACCAGTGTGATAGCCTGGCCCTTAAAGAATGGAAGCCTATATTCTACCATACTAAAAGTTGCCCTTTCATTTCAGTGGGCCTTGCTTTAAGGTTTGCAATCTTCAATATGTGTATTACAAAAATCTCCTTGCAGTAAGATGCACCTCGCTGCAGGTGGGAGTGGACTAGGAGATTTCAAGGCCTATTCCAGAGGCTTGCTACACACAGTTCTGTATTGAAAGGTAAAGTGGTTTTGTTTTTGCACTGTTAGAACAAATATATATGGACATATATACACACGAGGGAGGCATCTCGACAAAATGCATTTGAAGGGGGAGGGGAGGCAGAAAGAGAGGCGACAGCATCCCAGCACAAAATATGACTCCGTGAAAATAGGAAAACTAGCCACGGTTCCAGTTCATCCAAATCTGCACTTTGGACCAAGAGAAGAGAACAGTGAGAGAGAGGGAGGGAGAGACCGAAGTCGTGCATCGATCCGGACAAAACGACCATCGAACACGCCTCGAAGTCAGCCCTTGGTATTCCCTACCGCGAGAGACAGAGATGGCACAGAAGGAAGGAAGGAAGCAAGGAAGCAAGGAAGGAAGGAAGTTGCAAGCTTCCAAACTCTAAGAGGACTTTCCAAGGTTCCACAAACCCACCCCGAGCTCTCTTGTAGATTTGAGGACAATAAGCTGCACAGGGCCCAGGAGAGGAAATATGGAGGATGGGCTAATAAATCCAGACGTGCCATTTCTCCATCCCTCCGTCCCCCATTTATGTATTCATCGACGCGATCTGCACGTTGTCCCACCATCCTGACCACCGACTGCACTGATCTCAATCTGACATGTAGATAAGACAGACCGACAGAGATATGCACATGCCCATCAGTATTCAAAGAGCTCCGGAGAAAAGAATGTTTAAAAAAGAAAAACACACACGTGCAGCCTCATATACATATAATCTGTGCGCGTATGCGCGAGCGAGCGCTCACACACAGCAGGGAGGAAACCATCTCCGTGCACAAAAGCACGCGATGCTATTGCCAGGCGTACAGGGCCACCTGCAAACTACTCGCCAACTCCAAAGCCCGATTCGTGAGTGGGAAGGGAGGGAACCAGACCGGACAACTCGGGATGGCGGAATATTTCCAACAAATCCAACAGAAAAGAGAAGGAAAAACAGTTCATGTCCCCACTCCCCTCCCCCACCCGCATCTCCAGCAACCTTCCTTCCCTAACCCCCCCCCACCCTCCTTCATTTCAACCCCAGCTTACTCACCATGCATCTTTCTCAGGCCACGCGAGTCTCCCCAACAATTCAGAAGCCCTGCAAAGTTACTTGCAGTTTCCGATCGCGAGTGCCCTTCGAAAACCAAAACAGCCCCCCCCCCAGACCCACACACACAAGAAAAATCTTCCGCAAATGCTTTCCGAAAAATGCGGGTAGGGGCGAGGGGCAGCGCGAGGAAAGGGCCGCAAAGGCCCCGGCTCTGCAGCGAGGAGGCTCGGCCGCTGGCCGCCCATGTGCTCGCAGGAGCACGCGCTCCGCGCTCGCCTCAATGGAACGTTGTGCTGGCTGCGGGCGCTGTGACGTCATTGCCCCCAGCAGCTGATCCTGCCCCGTTGCTGCTGCTGCTGCTGCTGCTGCTGCTGCTGCAGGAGCGCCGAGCGAATGCCTGCAGCGGCGGCAACCTTGCGCTCTGCTGTGCGCCGCGTTGGGGGGAGGGGCAGCCGGAGTCCCGGGGTTGCCAACTCCCCCCGCCGCCCTCTGCACCGCTCCTGTGCCTTCAACGGCCCTGTGAGCACAAGGCTCGGCTGCGCGGCTTGAAAAGCTGCCGAGAGAGCTAGGCCAGGGTGGCTGGGTTCGGGGCAGATCGGGCGCAGGTGGCGACCTTAGTTGCCAACTTCTCCTCCGGAACACTGTGGCTGTACCCTGAAGGACCGCAAGACGTACAGCGCGTCGCGTTGATCTCTACGTTCACCAGGAAATGCAGGGCGGGGGCACTCGAAGCGTGTGTCGGTGAGAGGGAGGGGAGATTCTGTCTGGCGTGTTAGCTTTCTGAAAGAAGAATGGGAATGAGAAGGGAAAAGGCTGCTGTAATGGGAATGCATCCCTTTCTCCGTGCTCTGATGCTTCAGGTGTGGCTTAAAATGCAGCTCAAGTCGGCCTGGGTGGACTTCCCGGGCCATCTCGCAGCCAGGTGCTGACCACACTCAGATTAGCTTCATTTCATTGCTTAATTTCCATGCATTTTCTGCACATCACAATAGTGCTAGAGGCACTTCAAGAATCCAGGTCAGGTGACAACCCTTTCATTTCCTTTATTCTGATAGTTCCTATTTTCTCAGGCCTGCCATTGTTGTCTTGAATGACTCCTGGGCCACTTCCTTCTGGGTTTGTCACCATTTTATCTTGAGAGAAGTTTACAGAATGTTTTTAACAATATTTGAAATACTATGTTTCTTTCTGAGTTCTTTGGGTTCCTGACCCTTCCTGGAGATTGCTGCAAAGAGAGGAAAGGCTCTATTATTGTATCTTACATAATTATGTTATGTTCCTAGAAGCATCTGCTTGGTCATTGGGCAAAGTAGGGGTTATTCCTTCCACCAAATGTACTTTGCGGCATTTGCCTTTCCTCCAAACAGCTCAGGGAAGCATGCGGAACAAATGTACGATGTCGTCTGAGGCTTACTGGGTTCAACCAGCATCAATCAGACCCTATCTGGAATACCTTTTCCAGTTCTGGGCACCAAGATTTAGGAAAGATGCAGGAAACTTAGAAAGGGTCCAGAGGAGGGCAACAAACATGATCCATGGTTTGGAAACGCTGCCCTATGAGGAGAGACTGAGAGAATTGGGCATGTTCAGCCTTGAGAAGAGAAGACTAAGGGGGGCATGATATCCATCTATAAGTAGCTCAAAGGCTGTTCCAAAGAGGAAGGTCAAGATCTCTTCTCGCTGATACCAGAATAATCAAGTCAAGCTGCAACAACCCAGGTTCAAGCTAGATATCAGGAAAAGTTTCCTCACTGTCAGAGCAATACAACAGTGGAACCGCTGCTTAGAAAGGTGGTGGACTTTCCCACACTAGAGACATCCAAAATTGGTGTCCGGCAACAGCAGGGGGCTTGACTGGATGGCCTTCATGGCCCCTTCCAACTCTACTGTTCTATGATTCAATGATAACCCTTACTCGTACGTTGAGAATAGGTTGAGTGTGGGTTGTTGTTGAACTGTGGGTTATTGTAATCTGAGAACCCAGCATTGCCCATGGTTTGTTTATGGTTAGCATGGAAGACTGTGGGCTGTTCATTCCTGCTTGTTTGTGGTCAACATTTCATAGGTTCTCTTTATGGACTGTTAGCGCAGCTAGGTTCAGGCAGCATTTCAACCCATAGTCAACCCCTGAATATGGGTTCCTGCCTGAATGCAGTCACTGAATCAGACCGCTGCCCTGTTCTCATTCAGTGTCTACATCAGCATTGCAGAAGCTTGGGCCCACCTGGGAGCCAATTCCAGGTTTCCCCAAATGCCCCCAGTCCTTCCCCTCCACTGCCAATTATGTGCTGACTTCCCAGCATTTCCCTCCTTCCACACAGCCCAATTTGAAAGGTTGAGATGGCTTAGTCACTGGCAGTAAGAAATTCAAATTAAGACCTGCTGGTACTTTTGGTCCCACCTAATTGTGTCCTGTTCCCAGTGAGCCCACCCCCAAAAGGCTTTTCTGAAATTGTGATTTCTCTTAAGTTAAAAGCAGTTCAATACCTCTGCTCTACTTGCCCTAATGGGCAGCAACCCTGCAACATCCAGACAGTCTCTGCCAGGCCTGGCCTAGAGATTCTGTGCAACAGAACCTAGGGCATTTCTATGCCAAGTGTGGCAGCGCATCGCATGATGTCCTGAACACCTGAGCCCTTCCTCCAAGTGCTTCCTGCACGGAAGGCTTTGTTGGGGCAACAAGCAAGAGGGCCTGCTCAGTGGTGGCCCCCCAGTTATGGGACACTCTCCCTGCTGAAAGCTGCCTGGTGTCAACTCCTCTATCCGTTTTGCAACAGTTTAAGACCAGCTCTAGCCATCTTTGCTTTTCAGACAAGATCATTCATTTAGAGTGTTTGCAGCAGCACTTAAACCAACCTACTAAGGCTTGTGAGGGAGCCTGCTGTCCAAGTGTGTAGCAAGGACTCCTCAATGGTGTATTGAGACAGGGGTTCAGATCACCTATTTCTGCAAGTCTAGTGGTAACCTTGTTTAAATTGTTTACATTTGTTTGAATGCATTTTTTAAATGTTTTCGTAATAACATTTTACCAATTTTATTTGCATTTTATTGTATCCTTTGAAGTATTGTAAACCACCCAGGGAGCTTCAGCTATGATCTAAAAATGAAATAAAGGCAACAATAAAATTTTAATATTTTAATGTTGGCAGAAACATGGCATGCAGTAGCATTTTTAATGAATTGAAAGAAAATAAACCGATAAAATGACATCAGTTGGAAAGGGAACACTGAAAGTAGAAAAGGCGGAATAGGGACTCAGCTGCAGCTGCTGTTCAAAACCATGTCTCTTGAAAAAGATGGAAGAGATTAGCTTTAGGGGGTTAATCCTATACATATTTAGCCAGAAAAACTCCTGTGACTCCCATGGTTCTTTATTCAGCCTGAGATTTTTTTTTCTTTTAAAACATGCATAGATTTGCACCCTACGGTGATCTGCACACCCAGAGTTGCAATGTTCTTCCATTCTCCCTCCCACTACTCCCCGCCCTCACAACACAAAAAGGATTTTGTCCTGGGATGTTAAGCTCTCAAAAGAAATGGAAACCCTATGGAACAAATGTAGGTGAGCTGTGATTTGAGAGCACTATCATCGAAATGCCCCATAAATTGCAAGGAGACAATTCTGTGCATCAGTAACAGCTTCCAAACCATCTCCTATGAATGGAAGAAAACTAATTGTCCATTAAATTATGAGTATCACACATGGCATACCCTAACAGTCCTCAACCTGGTGCCCTCCACATGTTTCAGACCAGTTCCCAGGATTCCTAGCCATTAACCAGGCTGGCTGAGGATGATGAAGAATGAAAGGCCACAGTGTCAAAAAGCACCAGACTGGGGAAGGCTGGCATGCGCAATCGAATTAATCAATTTGGTCAGGGTTAGAAAGCAAAGACAACAGGACAATCTGTTGATGGAAATATGTGAGCCTATCATAAGATGCAAAATTCTATTCTTACGCACAAAAGCTCAACAAAGTCACTGGCGTTTATGGAATGGGCTGATGGTCAGTGACTCAGAGAGCATCAGGCCTTGGTGGGAACTAGAAGGCAGATCTCCTGAGTGCCAGTCCAATGTTCTCACCAGTATACCACACGGGCTCTTGTTGCATACCTGGGAGCAGACCTGCCTTGGCGCCAAAAATTGACAATGTGGGTGTGAGCAGATCTCCCTTGCGGAGGGGGCACAAAAACGCCTAGAGTGGAAACAGCCCAGGTCTTGCCCACAGGATCACGTTTGCTGGTACATATAATACTTGAAAACCTAAATGTTCTCTAACAGACCTAGAGGCAGATCTGGTATTTTTATCCTAATGTTATCCTGAAAGCCAGTGTGGTTGTGGTGGTTAAGAGCATGGGACTGAGACGGCCTGGGTTCTAGTCCCCGCTCGGCCATGGAGCCCACTGGGTGACTTTGGGCCAGTCACAGACTCCCAGCCCAACCTACCTCACAGGTTGTTGTTGTGGGGATATGATGGAGGTGGAGAGATGATGTAAGCTGCTTTGAGCCCTTTGTAGGAAAAAGACAGGATATAAATTGCAATATAAATAAATAAATGTTACAGGCACAAAGGTTTGGCTTGTGCACATTAGCCGGGGAATGCCGGAAGGTGTAGAACTTTTTTTGTCTAAACAGGCTTAGCAGTGTGCCCTTAAGTCTTTGCCTCTAAAGGAAAGAAGGCAAGAGGGAATTAGATGTTTCTGCTTGCAGTTGCCTGAAACAGAGCCAGGCCATGGATCCTTCTCCATCTAACCTGGGGTGACCTGTGCTAACCGGGGATGGCTGGAAGGCCAACGTATGCATGCAGATCCGTCCTCCTCCTTCCAGCTTTCCCTGCTTCTTTGTAAAGGCACATTTACGCTTCCCCAGCAGCACCAGCAGCCAGACATCCTTCTTCACAGAGGACAATTGCACTATTTGAAGACATACAGAGTCCAGTTTAAAGATAAAGGACTCCAGCAAGGGACAGCCCAGGCCCTTGAAGTAATTCATTTTATTTTGTTTTTCATTTAGTTTAGTATGGTTGAGTAGCGGAAGCGGTCTGGGAAATTTACAACTCATAAAATACAGTAAAATAAATATATAAGATACGGTTGATAATAAAAACATACTAAAAATTCACCACAAACCAAACACTGAACTTGAAAAACCACATTGCAATGACTTAAATTGCAAAGCAGATTAAAACAACAAAAGGCTTGTTAAACAGCTAAGATAAATCTCCCATGTATTATTTAGAACGGTTTGATGCCATGGCATGAAAGGCAAGTTTCATGTAGGGCTTGATAGGTTAAAACCAGCACTTGTACTGGTCTTGGAACTATACAGACAGACCATTCAAGTGGTCCAGAACTGGTGTTTTATGCTGCGACCTTCTGGTCTCATTTACTAAGCTAATGTTTTGCAGAGGCTGCAGATTCTGAACATCCTTCAAGGGCAGCCCCACATACAGCACATTGCAGTAGTCTATGTTGGAGATTTAACAAAGTTTAGATGACTGAAACCAGACCATCCGTGGCTAGCGTCTGGACAGCAAGTATAGCAGGGGTTGTAGCTAGAGTTTTCTGCACCAAAGTGAGATGATTGACATGGCTAGTTAGTTGTAGCACATTTTCTAAATGTGTGTCTGTGTGTGTAAACTAGCATGCACATGTGTGAGGCGCATAGCTGCCTTGTTTAGTCCTCCTCTGTAGCAATGTGCAGTAGGCCACCCTATACCTGATGCATTTTCCTGTCCCCCTGAGCTACCAGCCAGGTTGCTGGCTTCCTACCAGGTATGAGGAAAGTCGCCCTGACTCTCCTCCATCACCTCTAGCTCCTGCACAACAGGAAGCCCTCCAAGAGTCCAAAGCCTGGAAAACAGCTCCATTGAGAGTCTTGGCCTGTGAATGAACCAGAATGATCAGCTAAGGAACAAGACCAAAAGCCCCTGAGTTGACAATGTGGAAATAATGACCTCTCCATTCAGATGAGTTAATTGAGCCCCTTGAGACAATAAAGATGGGTTTTGTTCCTTTTATGAACCCAGCTCCTGACTCATTCTCTTTAATTGTGGTTTTCAAGGACAACATGACCTCCTAACATTAAAAACTGTGTTAAGCAAACATTAGCCTGAATTAAGCTGCCTTCCTTCCCAGCTTTCTGCTTCTCCTCTCACCTCAGCGCACACACAGACTCCGGCACCCACCAAATCACTGGCACAGCCTCGCCTAGTCTGGTACCCTCCAGCTGTGCTGGACTACAACTCCCAGCATCCCCCAGCATGGAGGCTGTGGAGGGTACCGGGTTAGAGAAGGTTGTGTTCAAGGGCGCATCAGCCAGGGTCTGATGAAGGGCTGCCATTGGGAGACTGGGGCATTGTGTGATTACATGCTCATGCTCGCCTGCATTAGCACTCTCTGTAATTCACCTCAAATGAAAGAGGCTTCGAGGAGGAAATTAAAAGGAAAGGCAAAGACCCAGTAGTTTGCCTCCATTTCATGTCGCATGATTAAACCCTGCATGCCTCCCAGGCACAGCTAAATTCTTTCTTGCTGGGCGAGGCTGAGCACAGGCTCCATGCATATTAAACTAAACATCAAAAAACAGGAAAACTCAACTGAAATTCAGGGACTGCTTAGCACTCCTCCACCTGTGCTGCTGCGGCTCAGTTCTGTCGTTACGTGTGCCCTTGATGGATGCTGATCAAAGCTGCCGCTATTGGGAGTCTGCATCTTTTATGATGTTATTCTTCGTTCTTCTCTTCATTTCATTTCTTTACCACCCCATAGCCGAAGCTCTCTGAGCAATTTACAACAGTCAATAAAAACAGACAATGAAAATGCAATAAAATGTCATCAAATCAGAAAAAAAACATTAAAAAGTGTAAAATACCTAAAACAGACAAGAGCAAAACTTGCCCTGCGAAGCACAGGGAATGAGGGATCCCCCTCAAACCTCTGGGTGGCCTGGCAAAGCTTGAAGAGGAGGGCTGCCTTCACCAGGCACCAAAAAGATGACAATTTGGCACCAGCCAGGACACAATGGCCGGGGGGGGAGGGTTCCATAGAAAGGGGCCACCACAGAGAAGGCCTCCTCACTTCCCATAGAGTCAGCACTCTGAGGAAAGCCCCCAGAAGTTCTATCTGTAGCTGTCATGCTTGCTGGAAGACCAGTCCTGCCAGATCCCTGTCCATTTGTCTGAAGCATCTTTTCAGTGGGAATCCCCAATGCCTTCTTGAAAAAGAGTTTCCTCCAGGTTGGGAGGACTTCTGAGCAGCTAGGGTGGTCATCTTTCCTGCATTTAAGAATAGGTTAGACATGCACATGGTGGGCATGTCGTGAGCAGAGCCGGCTGGAGCCAGAGGTCAGATTAGATGGCCCAGGAAGCCCCTTCTGACTCGCTCTGTTTCTATGTTAGGGAGGGCGGTCCTCTAGTTGAAGGACTCAAATAAAAACAACAAAAAGGGCGAAGAGGGAAAAGCAGGGGTCTCGGAGTTGCCCTTGGGCAGAGGATGGGAAAGGCCCAGAACCCACTTACTCAGTCTTTCCTACCAGTGAGATTTATTATGTTTCCATTGAAATTATACGAACCATTTCCAAATTTGCATACACACATGCACACACATTAGCCCATGCCAGCTTTATGCACATATCTATTCTTCTGGCCACCAAGGATGCATTAAGAGCATCCTTTTCAAGAGCTGCACCTCCCCAGGCTGGATGGGCAATGGTTACTGTGGGGTCACGATGAAAATGCCACCCTGAATGTGCTTATACTTGCATTTGCTGTGTTTATGCGCTGGGTTATTATGGGTATGTTCTGCCATTGGTTCCTGCAAGAAACCCAAGGGAACATGCACAACCATCTTCCTCACTCACGCCATCTGATCTTCACAACAGCCCTGCAAGGTAGGTTAGGCTCAGAGTCTGTGACTGCACCAAAGACCTGATGAGGCAAGCCAGTGTTTTTATCCACATCCCTCAGATGGGTGCTGAAGCCTGGTGGTTTGTTCAAGCTACCACTGGCACCACTCTGGGTTAATGGTTTGGGTAAAGTGTGCACAGGGCGCTTCCCAGTTTCAGCAACTGGGCCACACTAAGCTAAGTTTCTGGTGTGTAGCTTCTCCTGAGGTGTGGAGCATCTGAACAGAGCGTTCATTTTGCTTATTGAACACATATTAATAAAAGGGAAGGGTATTAAACCTTCATATGATTCAATGCAATTTTAGATGAGACAGAGAAAGCACAGAAGAAGAAGAAAAGCAGAGGAGAGGTATATGTAGATACAAATAAATGATTATCATGTGGCCAAAGGTGCCAGTGTGTAGGTGTACCTTTTATGTTCAATATTACGTAATTTGTTTTGATTGATTTATATGATTCAATTTATTTGTAATGTACTTTCCCCTTTTAATTTTAATTTTTGTTTTTATTGATGTAATTTTGCTTTGTCTTGTCTGTGTAATGTTATTAAGTTAGTTAATAAAATTTATGTCAAAAAAATTAAAAAACCCGAACCGAGCATGCATGAAGGTTCTAATTTGTCAGGGCTATCACCGCAGATTGGTTCATGCATTCATTCCTGAAAAACGGTGTCATCAAACAAAAAACATAAAGAAGGGGATGTTCAAACAACAAAAGCAGAACTTTTTAATGTCTCATGCCTGACATTTCATTTCAATACCATCCAATAACTGAAGACCTCTGGGTAGTTCACAGTAGGTACAATAACAGAATAATTTAATACAATTTGAGCATAATACAGCCTAAAATTCCAATATACAAAATTAAGAACAGTTTTAGAAACTGAAACCATTTCAAAATGTCGGACATGTCTTGCTATGCGCCATGTTGCTTTTTGTCTGAGTCACTAGTGCCAGCCACTTGGTACATGGACAAAGTAAACTCCTTTCTCTCACTAACTCTGCTGAGGAAAGTGTTGTGCATTGAGCTCACCCTTTCAGGCTTGCAAAATGTCGGGCTGGTGAATATTCCTCATCTGGCCGCAGAGCTTCCTTGGATTTTCCCCAGCTGACCAGTCTTGGCTTTTGACCCGACCGCCTTGTGGGTCCCCATGGATGAATCCCCCTCGCTATCTCCCTCCCAAAAGCTGCTCTTTGCACGCCAGCCGAGCGACTCCACGTGGTTTTCCCACACTCCGTGGAAGCCACGGACTTTGCCAGTGTTGGGTGGAGGGCCGTTCCCCCAAGCAGCATTGGGCCTTCTTCCCAGTTCAGTATGGAGTGAATACAAGAGAGTCTGGATGACTTTCCCTAATGTTGACTAGAAATCAGAATTAAACATTTCAGTTATTCAGGTACACATGACTTCCCAGGAGCAGTAGAAACTAATATTTTTTTTTCCAGCAGCGTGTGAGTTTTCTTTTTTCTGATGCTGTTCCTGGCCCCATTAATCATATACTTATTGATGTGAAGGAAGCCAAAAAGGCTAATTAGGTGACCAGGGTTACTTTTATCCCTCAAAACTCCTATTTAAAATACACAGCGATCAAGCTCACTCTATTTCTTCCTCCCAGAGTCTGCTTTTTAAACCCTCTTAATTCATAGCACCTAATTATATAACATATGTTTAAAGATGTATGTGTGTTTAGATAAATCTTCCTGGGAAGTCAAAATGTCACATCAATGTTACATGGGTCCTTGCAAAGAAAATTGAACAGGTTCCTACAAAAGCTTCCCTGGGTGACATGTCAACATAATATTTTTCTAGGATTGTCACCCGGAGAACAGAGAGAAATCCAGACAGGTTGTTTTTGTTCCCCTCCTGCCTCAGGCATTTTGGGTTAGTTGGAAAAGCAAAGAGTTATGCTATTTATGCTCCCCGCCCCGGCACCCCCCCCCCCGGGTGCCCACTCTTTTTAGCTGGATCCCTTATTCAATCTGCATCCTTTCTGGGTCAGTGAGCAAACCTGAGAGGGCTACCTACGGGAGACAAGATGCCACGGGTTTGCATCATCAATGATATTTTCGGAAGGAGGGAATAAAGAAGAGCCTTACAGGCTCCAAGAGATATTTTTGGCCATCGTGTGATCATATTTGTATTGTGTTTTTATCTTGTGCTTGTGAGTCGCCCAGAGGTGCTGTGGCACAACTAGGCGACATACAAATGTTTCAAATACATAAATAACATAGAAACATAGACATATAGATAATAATATAGCAAAGTTGGAATCAGTGCAGTGAAGGGCCACTAGGACGGTGGCTGGTTTTCAGGGTAAGCCATGTGAGGAGAGACTGTGGGGGCTGGGTCTTTTCAGCCTTGAGAGAAGGAGACGTAGAGGGGACCTGTTAGCAACATACAGGTATGTGAGGGGGTGTCATGCAGAGGTGGGTCATGACCTTTTTCCCCCTGCAGTGGGGCAGGATGCATTCCAATGGAGCAAAACTCAGGGATCCAAGATTTAGGGTGGGTGCCAGGTTAGGACCCCTAGGATATGGAATGGGCTTCCACGGTGAGGGTGTTTAAGGATAGGCTGGACATGCACATGGTAGGTATGTTGTGAGCGAAGCTGGCTGGAGCTGGGGGTCAGACTGGGTGGCCCAGGAGACCCTGTCTGACTCACTCAGTTTCTCTGTTTCTATGTTTCTAAACACATGAAATCAAAATTTAAATTGTCACGTGAATTGCAAATATACAAAGGAGCTAAACATCATGTTAATAAATATGGAGTAACGTTACGCAACAAGGTTAAATAATAGCTCTAAGGCCTAAGCGTAGAGCTATGCCAAAAATCTAAAGAGTAGCAGAAATAATGCATCTTAGCCATGCTTTCTAATCGCAGACATTAAATAAGCCCAAACCTGGTGGCCTGTAGAAAGCTCCAGGAAGAGCAGCAGTGGCTCCGGAACTTGGGGTCTGCCAGGGAAATGAGCCAGGTTAAGGCACAGGGACCAGGTGGTACTGCACTCAGAGCTAGGTGGTGCATCTGGGGAAAATGGACTCTGGACTTATTCGAGCTATGGAGGCAAGGCTCTCTTTAGATGGTGTGTTTCATGGAACTCAAAGCAGATGAAGCATCCCTCACGGCATTTGAGGGCCCTTCTGTTCATTCCCCAGAGCAAAAATCTGCACATCTGCTCCAAAGTCCTGCCCTGGGAATGCCACCAGCCTGCCAGAGCAGATGAGCAGTTGGCTACCATCAGGCTTGTGGGATCAACATTGCTTTTCACCTGCATCCCAAGATCCAACTGCTAGAGCCTGGTGCAGAAAGATGCATTGGAATTAAAGGCTCCTTGGCCCAGGAATTGGTCTCAGGACCAGAACTGAATGCAACTCATTCATGGAAATTTGTCCATGAAAATCCACTTCGGGTTCTTCATTTCAGCAGCAGAGCTTAAGGCAGGAGGGAAATCATTTTGTTACTGCAAATGTTAAAATCATTGGGAGATGAAACTTGCCAATCTACTGCAAATCACCCAAATTTTACCAGTAGGTTTGTATCCTATGTTTTCATTGTACTATCAAAGTCTTGCATGATTAGGAATGTGATGCCCTCTAGATGTTCTGGATTACAGCTCCCATTATTCCTGACCATTGGACATACTGGCTGGGGCTTATGGGAGCTAGAAGACACCAAGTTGCTACTCTTGACCTCTCTTGAGCTCCACAGATAATTCTTGAGGGCAGCTGTGCTACTCAAGTGCTACTTCTGGTTCACTCTGACTGGTGCTATCAGGAAAGTAAAGAAGAACAGATGGAAAGTACATGTATATTCACACAAGTGTGGGGGGGGGGTGCAAGCATGCACACATACATGCAGAGAGAAACTGAAAGAGAATATGTTGCTGATTCTCATGCTAATGGCCTCAGAACACACTTCTCTTATTCATTCCTTTATTTATTCATGCAGAATATTTTTGGACAAGCTGAATGAACTTTCAAGAACACATATAATGAAAGCAGTGCAAAGAATATAATGCATTAAAAAATTCAGAAGCCTAACATGTTTACGACACTCATATTCGCAACAGCTTTGGAGCTACCGCGCTTAACTGTGTGTGTAATTTTCCTGGCTGATGTTATGACACTTTCTAGTATACAATCTGTCTTGGCCATGTTATGACACTTCCTCCCAATTTGCTATTTATTCCGCCTCAGAGTCCTAGATGAAGTGAAAATCTCTTGGCCACCTCTGCATTAATAGTGACCTAATAGTGACCTAATTAATAGTGACCTAATTAACTCAGAGGCTTAATAAATCCCTCTTTTGCTGCCTTTTGGGATTGAAAACATGGGGGCGGGGGCGGGTTCATTGCCACAGTCCCACTCATACTTTCCTGGAAGAAGGATCCACTGAATGCAGCAGGACTTACTTCTGAGTAAGTGAAAACTGTGCTTCCTTCCTCAGTGGGAGTCAGGATTCCACCATGTCTTACAATGACCAGGTTCAGACATTGACAACAAGCCATGAATTCTCTTTGTGGGTTGCTTGTGGTATATAAGCCATGATTTGTTAGCATGCTGGGTTCAGACAACACAGTAAGCCACATTTCAACAACAACCCATCGCTCAACAACCTTCTGCTTAACAACTCTTACTCCACCCATGAGTGAGAGTTAACGTGTTGTCTGAACCCAGTCACCTTGCTTGAGGCAAAATAATTTACAGCATTCACCAACCTGACAAGCTTCAGATTTATTTATTATTTGATTTCTAGCCTGCCCCATTAGCCACATGGCTCCCTGGAAGGGCTACAAGCAATAAAAACATATAAAAACAATATAAGACCTTAAAAACTCTTGATCAGTTGAATAACAATAAAAGCTGTGTTGGATTTACAAGTGTCATTACCTCTGGCCAACATGCCCAAGAGGTACTACCTGGGTTGATTAAAATTACCATCTAACACACCGAAAGGATACCAGGTTGGCAAAACCTAGAACAGACCACCTTCCCTTTCAGAACAAAAGCACTGGCCAAGCTTCATGAGGTGTTGAGCACTAACTGGGAATGGTGAAACAGAAAGCAACCAATGGCCACAACCAATCGCCTGGAGGAGAAAGAGGCCTCAGAAGAGCATTAATGATCATGCATTGTCCAACACGCTGCATGGATTCTAACTCTTCCTCAGGAGTGACTGATCTGATCTCTTAAGATGAAGCCAAAACTGAATCAGCCAGATAAATTTCTGTTGCTGGGCAGGAGAGAAACTATAAAAAGGAACGTAACTAGAATGAAGTGCTGAGCAGTTTTAGGGTTCTCTTTGAAAGATGGAATCATTCAGAGCAGACAGATGTGCCATCCACTGATGTAGTGGTTGGTAACATGAAATAAATTGATCAATAGTCCATCTCCTGTGTACCGCTGAATCTCCTTACCTCTTGCTCTTACGCTAATCAAGACATACAGCTCCGAAACTAAACAAACTGCAAGTAAATAAGGCAGCAGCATCTGGAGACTGAATTCAGGAGGTCCGTGGGATAATGTCCTTGTCTCCCTTTGTATCCAGATGAGGCCATGGACCAGAGCCCAAGTCCTGCTGCCCAAGGAGACAAAGCAAGCATCAGGTGATGGGATCAGTAGTCAGCACAGCCAGGGCCAATACCAGGACTGACGTGAGCACATCCATAGCACCTGGGCTGACCACAGACACCACCAGATCCCTTCTAATTTTATACATATGTGTTTGTAATGACTGCCATGCAAAGGCTTATTGTTACTTTTCGAAGATATCACCTTCCCCACAACAAAGTGGTCCCTATCTTCAGGTAAAAGGGTTTAGCTTTGGGGTATAAGAATGTTAGAAGAGTCACAATGAAGGCATCTTGTACCCTGTTCCATGTGCATGGTGGCAAAGCAGCTGTCCCCGGCAAGCCCACAAGTAGTCCATGAGCAAATGGCTCACTCCCAGTTCTGTTAATTGGTGCACTGGAGGCAGCCTATGGCCATCGGGACTAGCAGTCATCAGTAGCCTTATCTCTCATAACCCACAAGCAAGCTTCTATTTTATTCCTGCACTCAATTAAATTGCTTCAAAATGCAAAACTGCACCTGCTCGGGGAGTATTTTTCATTTCTTTTTTCCAGGGTTGTTAAACAGTGTTTTGGCTTGCTGGTTTTGCTCTAACGTAGAAGCAGTTGTAAGAATGGAATTGGGAGTGGTAGCAGGAGAAAAGAATTGTTAATCATACAGTGGACGATGGAAGTAATACACATGACACTATTTAACGCACCTCCCCGAAATACACACATGCACACACGCAGACGTCCAGATCCTAAAATTTCCCTGCCATATCACTGATGTTGGGTAGGTGGAGGAATCATTGCACCTAGAAAGTCAAATATGGCTCCACTGGACTATAATCCCAGGTGTATCCAATCCACACAGTTCCTGCCTAGTTGAGGAGGAAGGCTTGGCCTATCTGACTGCCCAGTCCTGGAACTGGGCACTCCAGTTGGAGCCGCATAAGACATGCATGGATGATGAAGCTGATCATATGCTTCTTCCATTCATTCATGACTTTGAACAAAACTGTACCTCGGCACTGTTGTTTCCTGCCTTCCTCTGAACCTGGCATAAAAACGACCCACTTCATGGGGTGGTCGCTTTGCATGGATGGGCAATGTTTTAACCCCACAGCTAGTATGAACACAGATCAGTGCAAGCACATGTGCGCCATCAACTTAGGCTCTGCTTGAATGTACATGAAATTTCTTTGATTTATTGGCCTGGCTTAGACTCTCTGAACAAGTTCAACAGGTTAGTTCTTCCAAAATGCTCATTAGTTTGCTCATCAGAGTGCTGTGTCCAAAAATATACTTAAGAAAATGACTTACCAGAAATCAAACTCCAATTCCCAAAGAATCAGATGTACATGCCTTGCAGAAGTATTCACCCCCTTTCACTTTTCTACATTATATTTTGTTAAAACCTGAAATCGAAAGGGATTGAATCAGTATTGCCCCCACTTGATGTTTACGATACTCAACACTGGGAAGGTGCAAAATAATTTTTACTGTGACACCAAAACAACCAACCAACACTAGCTTGGTCCTTGTTGGTTGGAGATACATGCCAAAAGTTCCAGTACAACTCAATGTTTTTGCTGCTTTTGTGCCACAATAAAAATATTAGCATCTTCACAATTTGGAAGTAACTTGTGTAGAACAATGCCAATTTGATCCATTTCAATTCCGGAACAAAATATGGAAAAGTTAAAGGGGTAACAGTATTTGCAAGACTATATGGGTCAAAGAAAGGCTATTGGAGGCCAGAGGCTTGCAAAAATGCCAGCAGCCGTTCTGAGTATTACACCTGGCAGGTTTGTCGTCTGAACCCAGTCAGCAGGGGTTGTTGGAGGGGGAAGGAACCTTTAAATAACCCATATAGGTTCAGACAATATGGCAAACATGGGAACATCTCATAGGGGGTTGATTATTCAAAATTACACTGGGAACATGCCTCAACCTACCCCAGTTTATGTAAGCCAGTGGTGAGCTAGAGACTGTGAGCTAGCCATTATTTAGAGACTGACTTGCTTCTAAGAACACCTTGCATGGTGTTGCCAAAAGGGCCAATCTGGTTTCTGCTCAGCCACCGCTGCACTGGGAAGAAATAGCCCATCACACCATCCATTAGCTTTCCTCTCACTCCAGGGTCCAGTCTGCAAGAATGGATAATCCTGGGTTATTCCAAGCCACCCAATTTGCTCTGCATACCATCCTGTATGTGCTGTTTTTTGGGAGGTGTGACAAACAGTATGGCACACACCAACAAATCTGAAATATGTTAGGCAATGCTGGGAATGCTTGCATCCCCAGTCCAGATGTTGCAACCATACACTTCCGTTTAACCCTGTCAAAACTGTTCTGGTGCCGCAGCTGTATGACTTCCAATAGAAGGTAGGGCTCTCATGCCATTGCTCCTTCTACCAAATGAATAAACCCCGTCATGTAGAAACCTAGTTGTCAGGGACAAGGCTTAGTGACAGCCTGACTTGCTTGCTACTGGAGAGTGGGAAGGATCATCTTAGGGAGAATTCAGTTGTGCTAGAAAAGCGCCAGAACCTGTCCTGCTTGGCCAGAGGCACTCGGGAGAAATGGCAGTGTGATCTAGAGCTGTTGCAGAGCAGTCAACTGCCAGCTGTGTGTGAACGTGGTCCTCGCACCTCGAGGCCTGGCATCTTCCATAGAGCCCTGTGACCCAGCTCCTGAGACCCAAACCACTGCACTTTGCAGGTTAGCCTAACAGGTGATGGGAAAGACCCCCCCGCCCCCCCCCCACAGTGCTACCAGGAGTTCCAACAGTCTGGCCCCCTCCTCATGCACCAGGAAGTCTTGCATCCATGCTCAAGAGCTGTGTGGATGGCTGGTTTTCCATGTGCATGGAGTGCTGGACTGAATGGACCTTTGGTATGATGCAGCCTGGCTTTTCTTATCTCCTTGTGGATTACAACCCCCATCAGCCCTAGACTATGCTTTGAGTAATGGGGGATGTAGTGCAGACCTTCTGGCAGGTGCAAAGATATGGAAGGCTGACAAGTAAGACCCAGCCAGATGGATCTGTACTTTGAGGTTCAGACACAAGACTAAGTTGGAGAAATGATACCATTTGCAACCCCAAAACAAGCCATGGGTTATTTTCACAAGCAGTTGGTGGTTAGCACAGGTGAGTTCAGACAGCAGAACAAGTATAACTCAGCTCTCTTGAATAGGGGTTATCTTGTTAGCTGAACCCACACAGTAAGGTGGCTCTCTATGCACTTCTATTACTGCTCAGGCTTTGATCATGCGACACACTTTCGTGAAAAGCTCTTCCATAACCGCTGGTTGGGTGTTTCTTGGGGGATCCTGAAACATTTGACGGAAACCACCCCCACCCACTGCCCTGACAAACACTTACAAGCTATAGCTAATTACAATTTAGGGCAAATATTTTATTATTTATCTAGAAATGCAAAATAAAATCAATTCTCTTAAAAAAAATGACAAAAAGGACATTTAAATAAAAACGACCAAAGGTTTGTGAAATGTTAGGGAACAAAAAAGTTTCAAGACAAGTATAAATTTCTGTTGTCACAACCACTGAGCATTATTTGTTGCACTTTTTTAAATTTTCTATAAAGATTTTTTATTAAAGATATTTACATATCATTAGGCTGTGTAAATATATTTACAGCAGATCTGATGGCTACCTTTTTGTATCACAAGAGGGAAAAATGCTTTAAATACAAAAAAAAAAAAAAAATGTAAAGAAAGTTTCATCCCCAAGCATGAAGAGATCTCAGCCCACCAAGTTTTACAAGTTTTGAGGCATTTTCGAGGTTCTGGCCATCCCTACACCTGGCAAGGCCAGAGTTGAGTAGCTGTCAGGCATGCATTTGCAAATGTTCTGCTTCACACGTGGAAGAGTCCGCAGTGCATTCTCTCCCCTTAAAGCTGATGCGGTCTTTGTCTGGCGTTTATCCCAGTCTCTGTATACATCCCCCCCTGCAAACGTTTTGACAACTTTTTAAAATGTCTAAGCAACACAACAGTTCCTTAGCTGCTGCAGCTTGCTTTTGAGCTGTTCTTGTCGCCTCCTGAGCTGTTCCTTCTCCGCTAACAGTCTGTGTTCATCGGACTGAATGGACAGAACGTATTCTGTGGCCTTCTTAAGGATGACGACTTTGGGGGCTTTCTCGTTGTTGGCTACCTCTGGGATCTGGTCTCGCAGCGCAAAAAAGCTCAGCTTTAGCTCATTCCGCCTCTGCCGCTCTAAGACGTTGTGTGTCCGCCTCTTGTCATTCTCTTCCGAGTCCGACGTGCGTGGACTCGAGCATTTGCGATTGTTGTTACTGATCTGCTTGAGGACCCGGCCACTGTCCAGCTTTGGTCTTTTGGCCGAGCTGTACTCGACCTTGGTTGAGGGATGGGCAGCGTAGTTATGCTGATGGGTAGGGACGTGGCACCGCTTGAGAACCAGAGGACTGTGGGGGGGCTTACTGTGCCCCCTTGGCGGATGGGTCTCCGACTCGGGTTTCTTTGCTGCAGGTTGCCTTTTCTCTACTGTGACAACATCAATCTCCTCCTCCTCTTCCTCCTGCTCCTCTTCCTCTTCTGGAAAAAAGAGCCAACACGGTTCAGAGTCATGCATCGTTCTAATGCAATTGGTTTTTGAAAGAGTGAAAGGGGAAAGAATAACACACAAGTGCCTATTTGCCGTTATGCAGGGGTGGCGTGATCTGAAAGCCTCTATCCAGCAACTCTGCACGTTCCAGAAGCTTTAGACTATAACTCCCAGAATTCCTGACCATTGGCCATGATGGCCGGAGCTGCTGGGAGTTCAAGTCCAAAATATCTGCAGGGCACTCGCCTGGGGAAGGCAAGCTTTGGACGAAGACTGAAAGTTGAACTTCTCATGAGGGAGGGAAGGCACAACTCGTTATGCAACCAAAGGAAGATGGCTCTAAGGGTGACTGCACATTTTCACAGCACATGACTCTTTCCCAGAGTTACAACTGAATCCTGGCTTCCAGATCTCAAAGTGTTGAAATCGCAACATTGCACAACCCTCAAAGCAGTTTGACAGACCAAAAGAGCAGGCAGAAGACTAAGCCCGCTCAGCGCTCTGCATCTCGTCTCCCTGTCCAGCTAGAACGCGTGGACAGGACCACATCAAGCCAGCGAGCGCCCCCAGTGCTACGGCAGGGCATGCCCCCACTTTGATGTTTATCAAACCCGATACGGATGCGGAAAGACTTGTGTGGTGAAGACGATACTGTGCACATGTGGATGGACAGAGGCGAGTGCTCCAGGCAACAGAGTAAGAGCACTACAGTCACTGGGGCCACACCCAAGACCTTACACAAAATGCACGCCTGTATTCCAAGGAGCCTTTTAAGTTGCTCCTTCCCTATCCTGTTAAAATTCCCAGCAGGAAATTTGTTCCACCTATCCATTGTCCTGGAAGGTTAGGGAGAACCTGTTGAAACCCAGTCTTGAGCTGTCTTTCAGAATATCTAAGACACTTTCTTTTTAAAAAAGAAAACCGCGTAGTTCATGTTTGCTCATTTCACTGGGATCACTCAGATTCTCCCTCTCTTTCAGTGACACTCACACATGCTGTAAACATGCCAACCAGGTGACAGATTTGATTAAAGACTGGGTCAGTGGGTTTAAAATTCCCGCTCGAGACCTGCTCTGACCCCATTATGAAATATAAGGAGTCGTCTCCCTTTTTCCAAGAAATGTAATTCGTGGGAAACTCAGCGATGTGTGTTGCTAACGTGGCATTTAAAAAAAGAGGCAAGCACAAGCACACACACACACACACACTCAGAGGGAGGTACTGAGCTACTGAAATGCTTGGGGTGGGTGGGAAACAGACACGCTTCTAAGCTTCAGGCCAGCCAGTGTATGGAAACATACGACATTCCTTTAGGATTCAGTTATCCCAAAGACTGCACAAAAATTGCAGTGTGACTGGACTCATTCACTGGGTCCTCTCAGAGAAAGGCCTGATAGATATTCCAAGAAAAGTGGAGAGTCACAGCCTACATCTATATGCTTCTTCACAGGCAAGCCCCATTGAGTTCAACGAGAAATCCCAGGAGAGCATAGGACCTATAGCTGTTAAGTTTACAAATGGTTTTTCCTTCTCCCTCAGTTCATTAAATCTGCAGAGGAAGCAGTAAGTCCGTAGTTCTGGAAATGTCAACCACAACAATTTGAGGGGATTTCCGACTGCCTTAGTGTTGTAGTCAGCATAATGGGAACATTCATTCATTCACTCATTCACACTCCCCCTGCAAACAGGCAGGGCGGAGATGTTGAATGGGGAAAGACTTTTGTTACGCTTTGTCTTGCTGGAGAATGTTCTGTACTGGAGGCAGTAGTCAAAGTAGAGAATAGACCCCTTGAAAAGAATTCTTATTTCCATGGGTCTATTCCAAAGGGCAAACATGGGACACTAAACTAGGAAAAGGGAAATATTGGGAAGTAGATAAAATTATTCTTTGAAAGGTAAACATGGGCTGGCTCCAAGGAGAACTTTGACCTTACAAGTTCAGGAAAACAAACAAGGATCCAGCCTAGGTTAAGTCCCATTCATTTCAGTGGGTCTACTCAAAGTAACACATACTGAATCCAACTCTGTAGATTTTTTGCTTGTAGATTCACCCTGCAAGCCCATGCAGGATTACACAGAAGTAAGTCCTGCAGTGTTCCTTACGGTTGTTTTCTTGCACAAGAAAATGGGTGTGTGCAAGCCCAAATTCCAACCCAGCTTGCAGTTTTCCTAATCATGGCAGGCCTGTGAACACTCAGTATGGCTGAGTTCAAAAGCTTCAGCTGCCCAAGGTGTTCTTCCAAGCACCGCTGCCATGCCCCACCTGGGGGCCGGCCAACTCCCCCACCCCACCCCATGTGGCTAGACAGACTCCCCCAGCTCTTGCCAACAGAGAGGCCTGGAGCCAAGAGGCTGTGAAGGTGGCAAGTCCGGAGATGCAGGGCTAACTCACCTGAGTCGCTGCTGCTGCTGCTGCTGCTGGTGGCGGGTGGGGTGTCTTGTACAAGCAAGGAAGCCGGGCTGGGGTCAGTGGGAGCGACCTCGGCGGCTTTGGGGGACTTCTCCCCCAGCGAGTAAGGGAAGACGACAGATGGGTCGATGCAGTCGGCGGCAGCGGCGCCCAGGTCGTGCAGGTAGGTGCTGCTGGCGGAGGAGGGAGAGGTGGCGGCTGGCGTCTGCGGCGTCGGCGTCTGGAGGCTGCTGCCGCTGCCGCTGCTCCCACAGCGGGTGGAAGGCGTTGCGAAAGTGCCATCGCGCCGGGCTGCCTGGTAGGAGGCCAGCTTCTCCGAGACCACTTTCTGCAGCTTGGCGGCGGCAGAGCCTCCGCTCCACATGCAGTCCTGGATGATGATTGACTTGACGAAGGCGTCGTCCTCGGGGTCGCAGATGAAGCTCTGGTTGACGACGTCGCTGCCCAGCAGCTCGGTCACCATCTCCAGCTGGTCAGCGCTGGAAGGGAAGGTGCTCGAGCGGCGGCTGGGGGACAGCGGCGGCGTGGGCAGCAGCTCGAATTTCTTCCAGATGTCCTCGGAGGGCGCCGGAGGCTGCGATTCGCAGCCGCGGTGCTGCACGGACAGGTAGAAGTTCTCCTCCTCCTCCTCGTAGAAGAAATAAGGTTGGATCGAGTCATAGTCATAATCATAAGTCCGGCTGGGGAAGTTTGGCACGGTGAGAGGCATGGTGATGGAGGGGGCCACGGAGGATGGTGCCTGGGGGGGAACGGGAGATAAACCACCTCTGGTTAATCGCCAGCTGTTGGAGCCCCCTTTCAGAGCATAAATCCTCCTCCCATCCAGGGCACCGCCCCAAATCCCATTCCAGAAGAGACCAATGCCAGTCCAACTATTAATCCGGAGTAACTACCTCGGTTCTGCAGGCAGGGTTTCGTACACATGAGCCTCCAAGCAGAGGGGAACTTGGGTCGCCGGTTTTGCATGCAATGAAAGCGGGGGGGGGGGCTCGATCGAGAACCGGGGTAGCTAATCCGCAGTAAGTAATGCGGAGTCACTCAACTCAACAAAAGATACTGCCTCGAAGCTTAACGCGCGGCAGACTGAGCAGCTGGCAAAGGGTGGGAACGCTATGCCGGTCACTGACGCGCCCTCCCCCGTTGCTTGGCAAGTACGCAGCCTACAACTGCAAGAGTAGGTCCGTAAAAAGTATTATCGCAGGCTGCTTGGTTGCCCGACCAGTTCTTCAGCAGCCTTCGGCGCAAGACGAGGAACCCTTCCCCGTTGCCAATCCAACCTCCATTACCCCGTTTCAAAATGAGAGCGCGTTCCCTCGAGGCGGCGTGTGGGGCCGAAGGCAAGGGACCCTCACGAGCCCCGAATCGCACGGGAAAGTCGTCCCGACGACCCGCTGAACGCCTCCCAAGAGGATCCGTGCCTAGCCTTACTCACCCCGCAGGGCGCCATCCTATCGCCCGGGCCAGAGTAAGCGGGGAGTAGCTGCACCTACCCCCGCCCTCCACTCCCGAAAGCCGCGATAACGACGCCAACCGGTTTAGCACGAGAAAGCCCTCGGGGGTCGAACGAACCCTTCCCGGGAACCACCTTAAAAATGGAGAGGGCAACGGCAGGCGCGCCTCCTTCGGGGGCTCCCCGGGATTCGCTCCTGCTCCTTCCACCCCCGCATCTCCCCGCCCTCCGCCGCACAGAGGTACTTCGCTGCAGTCCGCCCTTCTCCAACCCGACGCAGAGATGCAGGGGCGAGCGGAACCAGCCGGCGCCTGGAACTTGCGCTGCTCCGCCCGACTTTAAAGCCGCTTCCTAAAATCCTCCCGCCCCGGTCTTGCCGCCGCCTCTGCTCCGGCGGAACCCATTCAAATCTATCGGTCCGCAGCAGTCCTACTAGGACGGCGCGACCTACAAACACCCTCCCCTCCACCGCAGGGAGTAACGACGCCCCAGTTTCCCCTTTCCAGTTTGGAATCGCAACCCAACTTTGCTATTCCGACAACCGTGAGAATGCCGCTCAGCCTGCATCAGCTGCACTCCCACCGGAGCAAAAATAACATTAAAATAACATAAAACGCTCAATGCGCCGCGCAGAGCCAGCAGCGAGAAGCCGGGCTGAGCGAGCAAAATCGATTCCCCCGCGCTCCCTCGTTCGGAGCCCGCTGGGGGAAAAGAAGGGCTCGAACGCGGCTCTCTCCAAGGATCCGGTGGGAAAGACACGCAATGGCTCCCCCGACAAATTCAGATATCCCGCCTCCGAACAGCCTCGGCACGTATCGGGAGCGAGAGAATGCAAGCGGAGCCCTCGCAAAATCAAGAGCAAAAGCGAGAAAGAAAAAAAAACAACTTACTGGTTCCTCCCAGATCCCGGCCAGAAAAGACAGCGGATCGATTCCGACGATCGGCGTGTGCACGCAGATACACACACGCGCACGCAACGGCAGGACGATTCCAAGTCGCTTTCCCGGTTTTCTCTTCGAGAATCGATTTAGGTCTCTCCGTCAAGCCGCCCCAAGAAGAAAACGGCACGGCTGCTCCTGGCGCCTCTCTCCGCGCGCTCCTAGACGCAGGAAGCGCGATTGTAAATCCCGCAGATTGAGCCACGGCGTCCCGGTTTATAGGGTGATTTCGCCTTGCTCCGCGTCCCTTTCTGAGTCAAGCCTTTAAAGGACCGGCTTGGGATGGGGTGGAATGAGAAGGGAAGAGCGAGGGAGGCAGGGGCGTGCGTGTGCGAGCGAGCGAGCGAGCGAGCGAGCGTGTGCGCGCGCTTTATTTATGTCTTTCTTTCGCCGCGAAAGGCGGCGGCGGCGGCGGCGGCGCCTGCTTTGCCCCAGCGCCGATCCCACCCTTCGCGTTGCCTCTGCAAGAAAACGCTGATGAGCCGGCCGCTTCTCCCTTTTTATTAGATCAGCGCCGCGCCCCGCCCACCTCCTTTTCCCGCCAACTCCGCTGCCACTACTTTGCATACGGACTGCCTTTGGAGCGCTCTCGGCGCGGCGGCGGCGGAGGGAAGGACGCGCGCGGGAGGGGCGCGCGGCTGGGAGGGAGGGGGCGCTCGGCGACGGTTAGCCCGGCTCCCCCCCCCGCTTATCTCGCCAGCCACCCAGCCGCCCGGGGGAGCCCGGGCAGCCCGGGCTGGGCAACGGGGCGGGGGGCCGCGGTGTGCGCGAGCCGAGGCAGGAGAGGGTCGGTGGCGCCGCGCGCGCTCCCTCGCTCGCGCGCGCTCTGCACTGCGTTAAGGCGCGGAGGGGCGGCGGCGGCGGCGGCGGCCGCTCGGACGGTTTAATTCAGCCCGTTTTGTTGTGTGCGTGTTTTTTTTTTAACCGATCGGCGGAAGTAAACATAGTAAAATACTACGGAGCGGCAGCAGGCGAGAAGCAAGCGGCGCTCGCTGCATGGGCTTCTCCCGGGGAGCCGGAGCGGTCTTTCCGGCGACTTTGGGAATCGGCCCCACGGAAAGCAAGTGTGGGGCTGGCCGCGCACCTCCGTGCAGCTCGAAAGGAATCGCTGGCTGTTCCCCTTCCCCGCTTCTTTGAGGCGGTGGAAGACTTTTATGTCGGAGTCGCCCCGGTTTGTTTCTCCCTGGAAAATAAGGTCAATCTGGAAATAACGAAGCCGGCGGGATGCAATGTCGGGGTTTGCTTGAGGGCAGCTATGCAGAGAGCCGCGCTGCAATTCCGGACCTTTGCAGGAATTGCCCCGTTCTTGCACCCGCTCCCTGTGCGTTTCCTTCCTTATCTGAATGCAGTGGGGCTTGCTTCGAAGGAAACACGCACAGGCACCGGGTGCAAGGCAGGGACATTTGCGGAGGCGAGGCCTTCGAGGATCCTTTCTACCATCCTCTAAGCGCTGGTGCAAGAGGAAGGTGAAAGCGTCCCGCCCCACAAACGACTTGCACTTAAGTCGGTTTAATTCTCTGCAAAAAGCGTGAGAACGCTTCACCCCCGCGCCCCTGAACGCTCGCTGGTAACCAAGGCCCGGTGGAGGTCGCTCCCGGAGAAAGTGTGCGTCGGGTTAAAGCTTGTGACCAGGGCCACAGCCTTAAGTGGACCGGGGATCGCACGCAGCGCCCTCAATGGGGGAGGAGACGAGTCAGGAATCTGGCTTCGTCCCCAGGCAATTTGGAGGGGACGCCAAAAGACCGTGTTGGGGAGGTTACTGGGTTCGAAGCTTACCTATAGACGCACCTATTTCTACTATCTTTTCCGGGAGCAGGGAGGGCGAAGAGAAACAGCCTGTATGAATCGCCTCCAAGACGCTGAAGTTTCTCTGGAGCCAAAGCGCCTAAAGCTGCGATCCTGTCTCTCGCCAGAACTTGCTCCGGTGCAGACCTGTGCGCTGTTAACCTGCGTGTTTCTAAGGTCTCGAGAGCTTCTTCAGGTGTTTTCAAAGCGTATTAGATAGCTCACAATGGCACGTGACGCTTTTCCAAAATCCTAAAAGGAGTGATATGTACAGCGGAACTTTTCTCAGTCAACTCTACAAACCGTCCTGCAAGCCACTGCTTTTAATGGCGGCACACGCCCACGTACAATTACCCGGGAGTAAGTCCCGTTGGCGATTGGCCCTTACTCTCTCAGTAAACGCGCGCAAAAACGTGCAATGAACCAGTGCGGGAGACGGAGTTGATTACATAATCAACTGGATCCCCGTTCCGTTGTCTCATTGGACTGGGCTAGGCCAAAACACGGGGAGAATATTGATTTTTAAAACTAGCACGATTAAGCCGGTTCAGACCCGGTGCAGCCGATCTAAATAAAAGTACTCTTGTTGGAAGTTTTCTCTCATGCTTTTGAAAGGTGTGGATGGGTGAGGGGCGGCCCCCGCGGAGATTAGATTTGCAGTGATACACCCTATTGTAGTTTTTTTTTAAATAAAGCACCTTGATCACTTCAGTTATTCCCCGAACGACCGATTTGCAGTGCAATGCATTCTTTTCCACTCTCCTCCCCTTCAGCTGTTTACCACTTTAAAAAGTTCCAGCTGATAATCAAGATGACATCAACACTTGCTCAAAAAACCCATTCAGCGGGAGGAAATCCAGCATAACAAACAGGCGTCAACATAGGTGAGACTTTAAAGAACCAATGTATTAGCAAAGCGGCTTAAACAGAAAACGCTCCCCATGCTTCATAGGGAGTAACCACCCCCCTGGAAACTCCTACGGCGGACGTCCGAGGAAACGAGAGGGCCTCGTAAGGGAACCCCAGGCTAAACGCTCGCCCTGTCGTTCCAGCAGCAAAAGAAGAAGAAGGAGATCTAATACGTCCCGCCCTGGTTTGCTCAAGGCCCTGCAATGGGTCTAAAAATAAGGCAATTTTTAGTGGGGTCCCCAGCGAGCTCGATCCACTCCTTTGCAAGTAACGCTCAAAACCCAAAGGCGGCGGCTGGCTGGCTCGCTCGAACGCAAGGCACGCCCGGAAAGAGACCCCCACTTGTTACCCGCCGGAGGGGCTCGCCTTCGCACAAAGATGGTCTCCGGCCCTTCCCGCCGGAAAGCCGCGCCGCTTCTCCGCCTGCCGGGCTAAAGTAACGTAATCGCGCCCTCTAGTGGCCAGAAAAGCAAGGCGGAGCCACAGCGGGGGAAAGTGCGTGACTCATCCCGTGTGATAAGCGGAGGAGGATTCTTATCAGTGCGCGAATTTTACTCTTTCCAGCTGCAGCCGCCGCTCCGCACAAATGCCTCGGAGGCTTGCTTTGAGTCATAAAAGGGCTATCGGCCCTTTTCCCCGTACGTGGTTGTCTTTGCCGCTCCGCTGCTCCGCACTCTGCCGTCTGCGGGCTTCGTCCCGCGCAGCGCCCAGTTCGGAGAAACCGCCTTTCGGAGTAGCTTAGCCTGGGCCAGCCCGCCAAACGCCGTGGGTCCATCGACGGTCAACTCCCGCACTCTCGAGGAAGGCCCGCTGTTCCCTCTGACCTGGGATGGAAATCATTGCAAATAAGCCAAATTAGGAAGTGGTGGGAGTAAGCGTGGAGTTACCCAAGGGGGTTCTGCGTTCACCAGCATTTTGTTTACTTACAACACTGCCCCCAGTCCTGATGCTGAAAAGGCTTTGTAGAGCTACTTACCAATTTCATACCAAGGCACAGGTTTATCATATCATAGCACAAAAGGAAAGGGGATTGGGAGGGAGGAGGGGAAAGCCAGATACAGGCCCTAGCTCCTCTCATTGTCCACTGAGCCCTTTAAAAGGCACAGAACTCCGCATGTCTGCAGAAAGGTGCGGCAGGAGTGTGAATAGGACCAAATGGAGAACACTTGTGTGTTTCCCCATACTCCTTTGTATCCCCTGCAAAGCTCTCCCTTTTCCAAGCATGACAAGAAGGGTGAGGGATATATCACACTGATGTGGAGGGAGAAGAAATGGGCTTGAATTCCCTCCACCAAAATATCATTGTTGTTGTTGTTGTTAACAAGATGTAGGAGAAAAGAAAGAAAAGGGAAGTAGGCCAGCAAAGAGCAGGACAGCATGGAGAGCAAGCCAGGCTTGGCTGACATACTTATTTTAAATTTTTGTATACAGACATCTTGGGACAGTTCACAACAACAATAAAAAAATAAAAGTAAGAGTAGCACAGCATCCGGTCTTTGGTGTAAAACCACAGATTAAAACAAATTAGCAATTAAAATAGTGGGAGAATAAAAAGGTTTTCTCCCGCTATTTCCGAATGGGAGGTTTTCTCTCACTATTTCCTTTCACCTGGCACCGAAAGGAAAGAAGCCAATCTATCCAGTTAACAGAATCTAGGATCATCCCCATATTTCACTTTCTTCTCTCCCAAATGCTTTCCTTGTGTTCTCTGCCTTTTTAGACAGTGCAAAGCACTGGGAGCAAAGACTCCTTGCTGATTCTTGGAAGCCTGCATTCAGAGTGTCTTGACTGAGGAGCAGTCCTGAAGTGCTTCCAGGAAATAATAAATAAATGGAACATCCATGGTCAGGGGCACTGTACAACTCACCACTGGAGTACTGATTGCCTTTTTGCTCAGTGTCTGAATCTTTCATTAGTACCTGGCTGGCCACTGGAACAAATGGATACCAGGTGCAATAGGTTTTTCGTTTGCATCCAGCAGCACTGCTTTTAGGTTCTGTGTCTCAGGCTACAGAGTAGCAGGGACACTAACAAAATGGAGGCAACCCATTGACCCCGTTCACATGTTGTGGTGGCCAATCATGGGCTAATTAACCCACAATTGGCAAGGTTGTGTGCTGTTGCATTGAAAGCACAGCTACCTCCCTTTGCTTTGTAGCAGAGCCAACTTAGCTTAGACGAGGGAATGCAGCAGGTGTAGCTTTTCTGTTGTGTTATTAAAGGTTCACATCTGTCTGACAGGCTGCCCAGTCTTAAAGAGAAAGAACAATCAGAAGGGAAAGCTCTAGTGCCTGGTAAGCCAAATAGCATTTGGATTTGGCATGCAGGAATTATTTCCAAATTAGATATGAATTAGTATTTGCAAATTGCTCTTCTTTTGAGTGATGTCTTAGTCCCTGCCATATTGGAGAGATTGTCTAGTAGTAAAAGAGTTGAGCCAAGAAATAGGAAGACCCAGTAAAAGGGGAGAATGAAGGATGAAAACTGGAAACATGTAAGAATGAGAACTGAGGTGCTTTTGAAGATACTTTTGCTGCTTCCCTTGCTTCTCTGCCCAGCAAGTTAGCAACAACATGGCTGAGAGGCACCTGGCAAAGCTTCTGTCTGTACTTGGTATCTCTAGAGTTGAAAAGCAGAGACATCACCCTGCCAACAACAGTGCGTATAGTCAAGGCTATGGTTTTCCCAGTTGCAATGTATGGCTGTGAAAGCTGGACCATAAGGAAGGCTGAGCGCAAAAGGATTGAGGCCTTTGAGTTGTGCTGCTGGAAGAGACTCCTGCGAGTCCCTTGGACCGCAAGGCGATCAAACCGGTCAGTCCTAGAGGAGATCAACCCTGACTGCTCTTTAGAAGGCCAGATACTGAAGATGAAACTCAAATACTTTGGCCACCTAATGAGAAGGAAGGACTCCCTGGAGAAGAGCCTAATGCTGGGAACAATGGATGGCAAAAGAAGAAGGGGACGGCAGAGGATGAGGTGGCTAGATGGAGTCACTGAGGTGGTTGGTGTGAGCTTGAGTGGACTCCGGGGGATGGTGGAGGACAGGAAGACCTGGAGGAATGTTGTCCATGGGGTCGCGATGGGTCGGGCACGATTTGGTGACCTAACAAAAGAGTTGCATTTACAAGAAATACTATCCTAGTAGGTCAGGCCTGATGCAAACTGTCATATGGGAATCACCTGATGGCCCTATGGTTTAACTTTGCTGCCATGAAAATGATCCCAAAAACCAGAGTCTTGGGATCAAAGGTTGGCAATTATGGGGCTCCTGTGGAAAACCCACCCTGACTACCATTCGTGATTTCCCATCCTAAAATATTTTTTTCATACCAGGTGACTCTCGATATGTTCATTTCTGGCATGGGTGTGGTGATTTGCAGTGCTGTGGGCCATTAGAATGTGTTCAAGAACCATTTAACACTCCATAAAGCCAACTGCTGGAAGGTTGGTCGTTGCCTGTCAGACAGGCCCAGAATACCCTAAAACAAACAGAAGTAAGGGAAGTGGGGAATATTAGATTAGTTAACATTTTCTCCCATTTTGGATTGAAATGCAAAAGACATCTGTGAAGTACCTGATCAGATTATGTTTTCAGCCCGGTGTTAATTCAATTTGCTGTGAAGAATAAGAGGGCTTACTTGTCCCTCCTCATCATATAATTGGTTTGTTGCTCTCCAACATGAAAAATGAGCATGTTCAGCAGTACAGCCTCATCTTCCTTTCACCGAATTTGAGAACCCTGACATGAGTGGAATGTACCTGAGAGCACATCCTGGAACAAACAGCCTTACAGCTTGATGAAGCCCTGTGTGTAATTTGGAAACTTGCATGCTTCTACTTCAAGTTCTGTTGGCATTTTGATTGCAAGCTTTCTGTGCTTTCTCAGAACATCCTTGTGTCTGTAGGACTCTATTTCAACTAGCAGGAAACTGGTGCATTGTTACAAGTGCTTGAATTTAATGATCCCTGCTCTTAAAGCAGGAGGGATGATTCAGACAACCATTAATGCAACCAGGGGCCAATGAAAGTTCAGAGAGAGAGAGAGATGATAATTCAGCTTCAGCTCCAATCCAATATGCCCAGCACTTTATGCTTGAAATGGTGTTTTAGACCCCCTTAGTCTGGAAACAGAAGGAAAAAAAAATTCTCAGGTGCCTGAAAAGATAATTCAGTATGCCTGATGCATTTCCAAATGTTTCAATAAGCTAGCTTTCAATAAGCTATGGCTTATCTTTCTCCAAACCTGTCACAAAGAATCCTTCTGGTGCTGCTTCCATCTTGAAATGCTCAAAAAACTTTCTGAGTGCTGTAAGACTGCAGAAGCACCGGAAGGATTCTCTTTGTCTCATTTGGAAAAAGATAAGCAGCCCCTGAGGAAGGAAAGTCTTTTCTGAAACATGTTGGTCATAATAAACCCTTTTTCAGGCCACCTGGAATTTTTCTCCTTTTTGGGAACACACTAATTCTTTTTCTGCTTTGTATTTCCTTGGTTCTGAAAGCCATTATTTCTTTTATCCCTTTGGATGGGAATGTTTGAATGGATTATGGACCAAATGTCCTGGAATATGAGTTTTTGTGCTGTTGAAGTTCACATTCAAAAATGTCGACAGTGATATTCATAATACTGAAAAGTGAGAAACCCTAACACCCTTGGTATGTGCTTATTTGAATTTTGCCCTCTCTCTTGTATATTTCCTAAAAGACAAAGTCCCCATTCTTTCCTGTCCTATCAGGATGCTGATGTGGAGATCTTTCCCTACTCCAATCAGCACAGTTGTCTTCAACACTCTTTTGTACATGTTTCGAAATTTGGAGATAAAGGTTCCCGAGCACTCTGCTTTTCTTATCATTCTTTTTCTTTGCAACTATCCTCTTTTTCCCAACAATGCTCTTATCTCAGGCTCCTTAATTACAGGGCTTGCATGGTAATTCCACAAAGCTGAAACTGCTGCACTGCCTGTCCATAGGAATGGCAGCTCAGTGTCCTGCTTTATAGGAAAGTCCTCTGTCTGAAGGTGCCCCATCCAAATCTGGCTTATGGTCGAAGAAACACGAAAGGGTGAGCGGCAGAGACTAGGAAGGTGCCTGACTGCCATGGCACCTGAACCTCTCTTCTGCCTTCTCCAGTGTGGTGAGATACACTGCCTTCAAGTTAAATTGTAGTCATTATTTATAGAATAAGGTGCTCACTGCACTTTAGAGTTCAATGAATAGTAGAATAAGATAGAAACACAGAAACAGAGCGAGTCAGAAGGGGCCTCCCGGGCTGTCTAGTCTGATCTCTGGCACCAGCCAGCTCCATTCACTACAGGCCCACCATGTGCATGTCCAGCCGATCCTTGAACACTCGCACCGATGGGGCCTCAACCACCTCCCGAGGAAGCCCATTCCACACCCTCGGGGTCCTGACTGGCAGGAAGGGCTTCCTGGCATCCAAATGGAACCTTGGCTCCCTGAGCTTTGCTCCGTTGGAGCGCCTCCTGCCTTCCTCTGCAGGGGAGAGCAGGTCTCTTCCCACCTCCATGTGCCATCCCCTCACATACCTGTATGTCGCCAACATATCCCCTCTGAGCCTCCTCTTCTCCAGGCTGAAGAGACCCAGCTCCCTCAGTCTTGCCTCATACAGCTTCCCCTGAAAACCGGCCACCAACCTAGTGGCCCTATGCTGCACTGACTCTAACCTGGCTTTACCCATATTGGATAATCCATAACCGTATTGGTGGCCACCTTGCTGTGGAGAGAAATACTAAGGAGCAAAGTTTGCTCTGAGCTTTGAGGTCTGTGTTTTCCATGTTTTAAGCAGGGAACCCAGCCTGGCCCACTCAGATGAAGGGAAGGGAAGGGAAGGGAAGGGCTTGCCAAAGCTGCAACACCAGCACCGTGAAGGGCGACACTGAAGGATAAGCGCAGATCAAGCCTGAGTTAATACTGGCAGTGGGTTTCCCCCTAGCCGTGTAAGATTGTGTGAGGTTTGCTGGAGCCAGGTGGGAGCAGAGTTAAAACAGAACTAGCAACATTTTGAAGAGAGGTGCAGGTGATTTTGTTGTGGCTGAGAACTCCCATCATGTCTTGCATTGGCTGTGTTGGCCAGGGCTGATGGGAGTTGTAGGCCAAAAAAATCCAGAAGCTCACAGATTGTGCATCCCCATCCGACAGGTGGGCATTCTTTCCATTGTGCAACGCATCCTGCTGAGACCCTTTCTCTGGAAGGAGCAGTCCCAGGATGCCCAGTAAATAGGCAGGAGGAAGGCGCAACTGGCAGGAGAGACAACCACAGGAGCCAGTGTGGGGTAGCAGTGAAGGACTTGGGCTGGGCAGTTCCAGGTTCTAGTCCCCACTCAGCCTGCTGGGTGACTTTGGGCCAGCCCCTGCCTCTAAGCCCAACCTGCCTCACAAGATTGTTGTAAGGATAAAATGGACAGGTGGAAGCCCATCTAAGCTTCCCTGGGGTCTTTGCAAGAGATTGGGATAGATTAGATTAGTAAATTAAAACAATTATATGTAATATATTACATTATATTTATTTAAAGTTTTTATATGCCATCCCAATATTAAAAGTCTCTGGATGACATATAAAAGTCTCAACAACAACAATACATATATGTGTTCATACGGGTGTTGTATAAATAACATTGATATATAATTCATAAATTATATTTTATTATATAATGTCAATCATTATATAATATTGATTTAATTCAACAATCAGTGAGATTGATCTCAGGGTTAGTTAAGCCAGCACTGCAGGGAGGGCCTATTCACACATTAATATGAATAAATGTTTAGTTCATACGTATCCTAAGAAGCTCTGAGAGCCATTTCCTGGTGAAATGTTGCATCTGAGAGGAAGAAGCTTCAAGTCTATTTTTGATTAAGGGTATGAACTATCCCCCTGCCATCCACTTTATTAAATAAGATTTACAAAAATCACTGGCAGCTTACTTCAGAGGGTCATGCAGCCAGCGCCTTGGCCCAACCAGTGAAGCCTTCATCAGTAATCACGGACTATGACTATCAAGGGTGAATTTGAAAGAGACGCAGGCCAGAGAAAATGCCCTCTTTGTAAGATGAGAGCCGTATGAGGTGCATGAGAATAAATGCAGAAGAAAAGGCAGAAGGTTTGGGGCAAGAGTGTCCCGTGTGGATCATAATGTGATTTCAGAAGCAGAGAAAACAAACACTTCCCAATTCAAACTGAAACTCTTCTTCCAGGGCTGGTGCAATGACACATACGGGATCCATGAGACCCATTTGTCCTGGGTCCCTGAAATTGTGCCAGCGTCCTCCATTCTGGCCCATGCAGATGTTCAAGGGCTTGCCCTGAAGAATGTGATTAAATGTGGGTTGCCTTGTAAAAAAAAGCATGCAAGTGTATGGAGAGAGAGAGAGAGAAAGAGGAATGGGGGACCATTACAGTCAAGTTCAAAGCCATTTAAGTGCATCATGCTTGTTGTCCCTCACACAGGCCCTCGGAGGACCCCCAGATGGCCACACCCCCTTCCCTTGGCCCCACCCCTTCCCCTGGCCCTCCAGTCATGGTGGGGTTCCTGGCATTTGTATATGGTTTTCTCCATGCTAAAAAGTTTGGGGTTAGGACTTCAGCTCGGGTGGATCTGATCTCTGGGTGTAGGTTCCACAATCAGTAGGAAAGAGAGAGAACCTGTTTTTCAGCTGTTCCCTTTCTTCCTTTTCTCTCTCTCCTTCGGCTACCTGCTTTCTCTGTCTCGCTTTTTCTTGCTCACCCCGCTCTTCTCTCCCCCTTTTCCTTCCTTGCCCAGCAAAATGTTGATGGAGGAGGCAGATTATCTTGCCAGTGCTCTGAACCGGTTGCAGAGGGGTTTGAACCGAAGCCAAGCCAAGCGTGTGGCCCGAGGACACCGTCCGTCCCCCACTGCATTGTGGCTGCTAAACAGAGTAGACAGAAATTCACAGTAGGGAAGCTGACTAAAATGGTGCAGGGAAAGAATCAGTCTCGTTTTCTGTGGGTGTCAAACTTTGACTGTAAACCCCGTTATATGCGGTAACAGAAATCGCTTCATTTTGTCCGGCTTTCCCATTTCAGTCATCGAAAGAGCTATAAAGATAGACAAGGGCGGCATAACCTCTAAATAAAAGATGAGGTAATTTTGGAGGCGCATTAGAGTTTTATGTGTATTATGGTTTTGCTTTTTCGAGTTTTCTTTTTCGTTTAGATGTATACAGGCCCGTGGAGGACTGTTTTATCTCCAATTGAGCTGTCACCCAGCATTTTCTGCTTTTCGGCAACTCTCGTAAAATGCAAGCATTTGAGATGCGAATGGCAAAGCAAGCTTCATACCTCAGAAGTGCAGGGCGAGAAATTGAGAAATCGGGGTGGGAGAGAAAGCAAGGAGACGGTTGCTTCTTGGGCCTTTATGGTTCCCGCCAGTGCCATATTCTTTATTTCACTGAAAAACCCATCGAGGTGATCAAGAAGGGAGGAAGGATTTTGCAAAAAGGGGCTGGTCTCTTTTAACTTGCTGGCGAGGCATTGAGAAACCGCCACTGCAATTCTCACATGGTGTGGGAAACACAATGCCTGCAAGTCTTATCCAACTCCCACCAGTTCCAGTCAGCATGGCCGATCATCTGGAATGGTGGGAACTGTAGTCGTGCATCACCTGGAGGGTCGCAGGTTCCCCATCCTCGATGGAAACCGTACAACAGTTTAAAAAAATCAGACGCACACAAGAGTGTGTGCTGAGCATCAAAGATTACCTATTCTATTTAGAGTTAACCGTCATCTTCCATTTATTACACTGTATTGATATCGCACCTTTCTTCCATTTGCCTGGAAATCAAGGCAGCTTGTCAGATGGTCACTGTTAGGTTAGGCAGAGAGGGAGTGACTAGCCCAAAGTGGGGACTAGGACCTGGATCTGTTGAGACCTCATCCTCCCTCTTGCCACTACTCCACGCTGTCTTTCTGTGGATTTATGTGGTGGAATCTTTGCTCACCTTTCCCCTTGTAGGGCTTCAAACCTAGGAAAAAGTATGAAAAAGCAGAATAACACACCCATGGAACAAAGTCATAGCCATTCTGCCCAAGGGCCACAATGGCTCATTATGAATACAGAATTTATTTTTCCTGAAATCACAAAAGGATTTTACAGATTTTGAAAAATCAGAAGTCCTACCTGCACCAGCAAAACTTGTCTGAGGGCTGCTCTGGTGTAGTGCTTACTTGCTGGACCAAGACCCAGGGTGCCGAGTGCAAATCCCCTGCTCAGCCATGAAGCTCGCCTTGGGCTGGCCACTGTCTCTCCACATAACCTACCTTACAGGGTTGTTGTGAGAATTATTTATGTTAGATTTTTCTCCCACCCCATTAGCCATAAGGCTCCCTTGCAGGGATAGAATTGGGAGCAGTAAAACATTTGTCGCCTTGACATTCTTGAAGGAATGATGAGATAAACTGAAATAAGGAAGGAAAATGCCATAAAATTGGGCTGTATACCATCATGGGATACAGAAACCATGGTGCGCACACGGATTCATGTACCACACGCTGTCAGTGAAAGGCTCCAGCTTGTGCTTCAAGGATTTGTTGTAAGATGATGGAAGAGCAAAGAAAAACCACACTAAATGAGAGCAAAGGCCTGTCTAGTCCAGCACTCTGTTCCCCCAGGCAGCCCCTGGGAAATCTGCACATGGGCAGGAACACAGCAGCGCCCTCCCACCTATGTTCTCAGTGCTCGTGATTCAGAGCCACATGGCCTCAGCCTGGAGGGGGCATGTCGCAGCAGGACACAAAAGCCACGGGTGGTCTTCTCCCATGCATTTGTCCAATTCCCTTTTAAAGCCACCCAAACTGGGGGCCACTGCTTTGTCCTGTGGTTGTGGATCCTCGTTTTGCTATGAGCTGCGTGAAGAAGTCCTTCCTTTGATCTGTCCCAAACCTCCCACCCTGCTGTTTTGCTAGAACATTGCAATCGCTGCCGCTGCGGGGGAGACCTCTTCACGTTCTGCAAGCCAAGCATAATTCTGCACACCTCTATCACGTCCTCCTTTTGTCTAAGCCGCCTCGGGAGTCCACTAAAACAGTGTTTGTTACCGGCTTTCCCCGTGGGGAAGGTGCTCCAGCCCTTGGAGCATTTTGCTTGCCCTTTTCAGCCCCTTGGCCAGCACAGCACTATATTTCGGAAGGACACTGAGCGAGTCCCTTTTTCTCCCCCCGCCCCTCACACCCCAATGACCAAGCCCCCTTTCCTGCTGACCCACAACCATTGGGTGTTTTCCCAGCTTTTGACCCATTCCAGCAGGTTGAAATTCCTCTTCTAAGGCTTTCTTTCTGGCAAAAAAAGGATTAAGCACAATCCTGTGGGAGCTTGGCTTTTTTGGCTTCACCCCAGTTGCCTCAGGCCTGTAACCTGCTGCAAACCTGTATTCAGCCCTTGAGCGGAAGGAGGTTCCCAGCTCTGCCCTAAAGATTACTGCCTGAAGTCATGGGTAGTCCCTCGGGTTAGAGCCAGGACCCGGGGCAAAAAGGGCAGGGCTCAGAGGGCTGAACAGGCAAACTGCCTATTCTTGGAGAAGGGTCACTCCAGATCCAGGAAAATTGAGGTGCGCAATAGCATGGCCACCTGCACCTACACAAGAGGAGCTCCATGCCAAAGCAGTGCTGACATGAGCACTGATGGACGTGCACATGGAGTGGGCAGAGTTGCAATGCTTCTCCCTCTGAGATCTGGGCAGGAAGTCCTTCTGAAAGAGCCATCCCTAAAGGAAGTGAGAGGGATGGCGGTTAGAAGAAGGGCCTTTTCGGTGGCTGCCCCTCACCTTTGGAATGGGCTTCCCAGGGAGTCCACCAGGCACCATCAGTACTATCATTCTGGTGCCAGGCAAAAATGTTCTCTTTCTGTAGGGATTTTGAAACCTAATTTTAACACCTTGCCTGTAATATTTTGTCCTACAACCAGCAATTGGTTCCCCCTGCTATAGACATTGCAATGTTCGATTGTAATTAAATTGGTTTGTGTCTTGTTGTTCACCACTTAGAGAGCTGTGTTGGGTTACTGAGCGGCATATAAATTTAAAAATAAATAAATGTGGATTGAGCACAGACCCTGAACACCCAAAGAGGGCTGCATTCTCACCCGCTGGACATGGTGAGACCCACTGCTGAGTGAACGCAATGAGGATTGGGCTGATAGGACTAAGGAGCAGAGGGCCTCTGGCTCGATGGATCTCCAGGACATTGTGCTTGGTACCAGAACGGTGCTGAAAGTCGAGACATACAAAGGCTGATTCCTACTTTCATGGAATCGCAGTCAGAGGGCACCTTTTAAGCCACTGAGCCCAGCCACCTGCTAAGTACAGTTTAAAACCTCCCTGACAGATGACTGTCCATTTTCTGCTTCAGAGTATCTGCTGTTGGGAAGTCTACCATCTCTGCCTCTGTGGGATAACCATCCAGGTATCTGAAAAGTGACACGGCCCCTTTAATTATATCTTCCCAAGACTGAATGCAGATACCAAAGATGAAAAGATTTCCATCTTTCCTGGAAAGCTTTCATGTCTTGTCTTCTCATCACCTTAGTTGCACTTCTCTGCAATCATGGAACCATAGAAGAGTAGAGTTGGAAGGGGCCAGAGGGGCAGCAGGTCCAACCTGCAGCTCAAGTTAAGCCGCTCCTCAGATGGCTGTCCAGCTCCATCTTGGATGCCTTTAGTGTGGGAGAGCCTTGTATTAGCCACACTCTCCATGCTCTTGACCAAAATGAAAAGCTAGTGACTTTTCTTTGATCGGTCAAAAATGCACACTTTTAAATAACAGTGTGTTTTAAAGAAAAATAGCCACTACTACCATGGATGAAATATGAATAAGTTGGCCAAAATGATGCCATTCAAAAAAAGGAGGAGGTAACACTGGTCTTCAGGTTTGCAGAAGCAGAATATTGTTTTTGGTAAACCCCCCCCCCCCACACACACTCTCACATGCATACTTTAAGGGTTTTAGTCCAATGAGGGCTGGCATACCTAGTGGTCACAGGGCTAATCACTGTCTCTCATTCTGACCTACCTTGCAGGTTATTCTGAGAATAAAAATGTACCGTTGCATCTGCAAAAACACAAGTTCCTTGATGGGAGAGTGAGACTGGCAGAATGGCCTCCAAGAAATGCGACGTTTTTTATATTACATTGTAGATTTAAAAAAGAAAAAATATCAGCCAAGAGGTTCTACTTTTCTTGAGAACCCCTTTAGGTGATGGGAATGGTCACATTAGAACAGGCCTGCAATGTTGGTGATCCACCAAGTTAAATGTATTATTTTTATTTTCTTTAAAAATGTACATCTTTCTTTTCTCAGAAACAAAACAAGGTAACTCAGTAATAACCATAACAAAAATAAAACCATAGCACCATAAATACAAACTTACAAACCTTATTCAAGTTACAATAATAAAAAATATAAATGGCAAAACAACTATGGAGCAGGAGGGAAAGTCCGCAGCAAACACCACTAGCAGGAGAAATGCAAAACAGCAGACTAGGTATTGCCAAAGGTGTATTAGAGGAGAAATCTCTGCTTGGTATTTCATGGATCAGAGTGTTGGAGACTGGCAAGCTGCATCGTGCAAAGCTGGCACCACAACCCAAAAGGCCTTGCTTCTAGTGGCTGTTTTTTAAACCCTAGATAGCAAAAGAATATGAAGCAAGGCATAACATGTCACATGGAGAGTGCATGGAGGTACATGGGTGGTGGAGGGGAGTTTGTCCTGAAAACACCAAACAATTCAAAGGTAAGAGCCATGGATTCAGTCCATATGCCCAGCTACTTAAAAACATCCAAGTATATTTAATGGCTTGAGAGGAGTAGCCATCTCAGGTGTTTTACTGGTCTAATATTGCATCATAACAGTGCTTTAGCAGTTTTAAATTGTTTATAACATTTGTGATTTTGGAAAGTTTTTATGATGTTTAATTATACTGTCTGCTTTATGAACTGTTGTAAACCACCCAGAAAGCTTTGGCGGAGTGTGTGGAGAAATGAAGAGAGAGACAGTGTATGTGTGTGTGCGTGCGCGCACGCTCATTCCTGGTAGGCTATTGCTGTGGTCAAAACACAATGCAATTAATAATGCTAATCTAATCAAGGGAGCAAGGGCTGTTCATGAACATGGCTCATTGATCTTATCAGCGGTAAGCTGCATTTTGGGAGATAAGGCAGCACTGCTTATAAACACAATGCAAACGTGAATATAGGAGACAATTAAGATGACAAGCCTGCAGTGCAATTTGCCAAGGAAGGCAGAACCTAGGAATTGATAGCGGAGTGGAGTACATACACTGGGCAGCCTGGCTTTGCAGGCCCTTCCAACTGCTGTAGGTGCTGATAGGAGAACATTCCTGATCCTGGGATAGATTCTGGGTGGGCCTTTGCAGAACCACCTCTGAGTTCAGGAGATTCCCTGCTGGCAGAATTCCCACCCACCCAGGCCTTGGCTGCACATCTGGGGGAGGAAAAAAGGAGCAGCGCAGAGGAATATAAAATGCTTGCTGCAAGGGTTGGACATACTGCTCCTCAATGGTACTGTACAATGTAAACAGAAGGTTCAGGTTGCATGTAGATATTACTTGATAGCTCAGAGAGAGAACACCTGTTTGGGATGCGAAAGTTCCCATTTTCAATTCCCGGCATGCCCTGAGAGGAAAGTACATCCTGAAACCCTGGAGAGACACAGCCAGTGAGCATTGGCAGAAGAACCGATTCTCGGCAGAGCGGGGCTCCCATTCAAGTGTCAACAAGTTGAAAGAGCGTCAGGTTTCAACACGCTGAGCAGATCAAGACTTGCTGCCACAAAATTGTGGGCCAAAATCATTGGAATCCAACATTTAATATAAATGGTGACATTGCGAGAAAACCAATTGTTTCCATAAGAATTGGTGGATTTGCACAGTACCTGCAAAATGAAAAAGATTAATCACACATTATTGCATCATGTCTTTTTGTGTTTAAAAGTATGCATTTGTGAAAATGTTGTTATTATTCCTGCATCGTGTCTGTATTCCACCAGTTTAACTCTCGCAAAGAACCCAAAGTGGTTTACCTAGTACTCTCCCTCTCCCTTTAAGCCTCACTATAACCCTGTGAGGTAGGTTAGGTTGCGAGTCCATGACTGGCCCAAAGCCACCCAGTGAGCTTCATGACCAAGTGGTCCTCACGATCCATGTGACTTGGAAAAAGTTGCTCCTCTGCAGAAATCTACTGGCTGGAGCCAAAGAAATTTGAACAGCTTTGAATCTACTGCAGAGCCCTGTGGGTCTGGAGAACAAGTCCTGTGAGGGTATGTGTAGCATAGCTAAGGAGAGAGATGGTCCCCATCAGCCCATCGCTGAATGGCTGCCATATAGGAGACAGAGCAAATCTGTTTTCTGTTGTTCCAGAGGGTGGGACTGGAGCAAACAGGCTCATATTACAAGGAAGGCGATTTTGACTAAACAATGGCAGGAAAATCACTCTCAAAGACTGTTTGAGAGTGGAACAGGCTGCCTTGGAAGGCCTTTGCTGAAGGACATCCAACGGGGCCGGATGGGCACTTGTCAATATTTTGAATATTTGAATATTTTATTCAAACGTTATTTTACTTGTTAATATTTTATTTATTTGTTTGTTTCTTGGCCAGGTCGACTCATATTATATTGTTTTTATATTGTGTTTATTTATTTATTATTGTGAGCAGCCCCCGAGGCTTCGGCGAATGGGGCGGCATAGAAGCTTCCTAAATAAATAAATAAAATGATGTCTTGCACTGGCAGCAGGTTGGTGTAGATCAGCTCTGTCATTCTGTGACAGCAAGAGTCCATGCTGCTCTAACAGCGAAATGTTGTAAACTTCCCAGGATCTTGTGGGAATTGGTTACCTTTGAGTGATTTCTTTTCTAATGGAACTCAGTAGACGCCAGTGTTCCCCAGCTGGATGCTTTGGGCTGCGACTTCTGTCATTCTGAGCCAACATGGGAAATCAAGCTAAATGCTGGCACAGCTTTATTACCCACATAGGATTTGGCATTTAGATTATAAGCTTGCTCTTCCAAAAGGTGATGGAAGGCTTAAACCATTTAAAAATGAAATATTAACACTGAGATTCAAAAGATGCCCAGCTGTATGGAGAGTGCTGTGTAGAGACTCGGGAAATTCCAGTTCTGGTCCTCACTAGGCCATGAGGACTAGAAGGGCAGGATACAGCTGCACCAAGAACAAATGGCAGCAGAACCCAACGCGCTCTGCTGAGAGCTCAGTCTTGCCACACTTGATCTCAGCTCTGTCTGCCTCCTTTCCTCACACTGTGCCCTCCGTCCAGCCCTGCTTCAGCCTCCACATCTAAGCTTGGCTCTCAGGGCATAGCAAGGAACAACAGTGCCATCGGCCACTGGATCCTGGAGATCCTCATCCTGAGAATGAGGCAGCATCAGCTTGCCCTGCCTGAACTTCGGGGGTGCTCCAGCTACTTTGCCCCCCCCTTTTGTGGGGTCCCTGGGTACTGCTGTGAGTGGAATTTGGGCCAGGCCTGTGTGGTGTGTGCATTTCTAATGCAATTGTTCATTTGGGCCTGTGGGCAAGATCCATGGACATTTGCTTGGCGCATTGGAAACCCCAAAGGTAGTTCTGCTAAGGGTAATCATCTTCAGTGGTTGCAAATGGCTGACAAAAGCAACAGATCCCCATCTCCTTGGTCTTTCTTCCTGGTTTGAACAAGACGTGTGTGTTTGAGTGTGAGAATATCAGCTTGGTAGATTTTTCATAGTTGCTAGGAGACTAGCATGACAGCGTTGGACATCCAAAATGCAGCCAACCCTGGAAAACGGAGGTTGTGTGCTATGGAATTAAATTAGCGTGAAGAAAACAACATGGATGTGTTCAGATCTTCTTTGAAAAAATTTAGAGTATGTCTATGATGAATGTCTTATCTCTGTCATCTGCATGGCATCCCTGCAAAGCAGACCAAGTTCATCGTCCCCATTTTTTAGAGATGGGGACCTGAGTTGAGGGTTGGGAGGTTTTTTTGTGGCCATCCAAGAGCGCTTGGCCTGATACACCATGGTAGCTACCGCGGGGTGTGAGCTGGGAGGCACCAACTTTAAATCCCCCCTCCAACATGGACTTGAGCTACATGGCTTTAGGCATGCTGTTGTTCTCTTGTCTTTGATTATTTGTAATTGGAGATTAATATAAGTCTACCTTACAGGGGGTCGCAAGGGTGATTGGGTGTATGTATGTAAATTGCTCGGAATGCTTGAAATGTGCTAGCAGCTACTCTGAGTAAGGGAGGTTTATGCTTTCTTCTGATGCGTGTGTTTTCTTCTGAGTGGCGCACTGCCACATTAAATTTGGGAGAGCGCACATTTGTGTGTGCCACAGCTTCAGTTTGCTCACTGGTTCAGCTAGTGCAAACTGGGTAGATTTGCCTAAGCACTGTGCTGTTTTGCACTGCCCAGAGAGCTTCAACTGTTGGGTCAAATAGAAGTATAATTAATAATAACCAATAATAAGAACATTCAGACAGAACCAATCTCTCACCCATCCCCATCCCAAAGTTTCTCACCTGTCTCTCACCTAAAATACATAATGCTTTCTGTAAGTTCAGTTAGCTCTACCAGGCTGGAAGGGTCAGACTGCTTCTCTGGAACCCTGCAGGGATTCAGGAAGTTGTATTATGTCTCCATTAGTCTGCTCCTGTCCAAACCAAATGCACCCAGTTCCCAGGCTTGGCACCAGGAATACCAAGCCTGGAAGCCTTGGTTGGGCTCCTGGATGCTCAGGCACACCCACCAGAGCCCACAAGCCATGTTCTCCTAGACTTGCTCCTCTTCCTCAACACTGTAACCTGGTGTTCACCTGCCTCTCTGGCCCAGAGAAAGGTGGTGAGCAGGAGGACCAGTAGATGCCACTGCCTACTTCCATCTTTCAAGCAAGCAAGAGGTGACCACATTGAGAAAGAGGATGAAAAGAGATGGCTGATGCCCATGGTGGTGAGAGGGGAGACACCCAGATGGAGCAGCCCACTGAGGGAGTCTTGTCCAAGGATCCTCAAAAACCTGACTCTGGCACCACCAGCCCCTTCCAGCTTTCCTCGCTGCAATTATTTTTGTCCCACAGGTGCGTGACAATCACGGCATGCCTGTCTGCTATAAAACTCTCAGGCGATGTGAGCTGTTTGTAAGAATGTGGGAAGAGCCCTTCTGGATCAGATCAAAGGGACCACTTTCTCATGGATGGAATGCCCTCATCCTGCCCAAATTGAAGGTCTTCTTCACATCTCCTTTTACTACCACCAGGCGTACTCATGAAGTAGTCCCCTTGGACTAGTGTTATGTTACTTGTGATCGAGGTTCTTAGTAGTATAAGTAGTATAAGAATGGGTTGGACCAGAGGCCTGCCTAGTCCAGCGTTCTGTTTCTATGTGGCCAACCAGATGTTCAGGAGAAGCCCTAAAATAGGACACGAGGGCAGAAGAACACATATTGGCTGAACTACCCTTTAAGATCAGCAACAGAGGCCCTTCTTACTTGCCTTCCTTTGAGGACAGTCAGGTAGCCAAGAGGGACTTCTCTGTAGTGGCCCCCTTCTTCTTGAATGGGTTTCTACCACAAGCCCCCTTAGACCCATGATTGCAAGCTTTTAGGAAGCCCAGGAAATATTTTACTAGCCTCTTCTGCTTTGTAGCAGTTGTGGAGTTGTAGGTTTTTAGAACTGACTAGAACTGAGGTTTTATTGCTGGTGTTTATTGTTCCATGTTTTCTGTTTTATTACCATGTCCATCTATTTTACTGTTGTAAGTTAATGTGGGAAGGCTCCTGTCCCAAAAGGCAGACTAGAATCATTTTAAGTGAAAAAAAATGAATAGCACTTTCCCACTGATGGATTCCAGCAACTGGTTTTCAAAGGCATGCTGCCTCTGAACCGTTGTGACTGCTGGCCATAAACAGCTTCCTCCTCCATGAAAACTAGTCTGTTGAGATGGTGGGCACTTTTTTTTCTGTGAAACTATAGGCATATGGGCATGGTTGAAACGAAATTTTCGCAATGTTCTTGTTCCTAGTTTTTTAATTGTGATATTTCCACAGAAAGCCAGAAGAGTTGATCAACACATCACATCAAATAAAGCATCATTTAAAGTCAATAAAATCAGATTAAGGAGGAATTCAGCCAGCCATCACAGCCATGTACAGTGCACAGGGCTTTTTCCTGGTGCCTAAATTTTCCTAAAGTTGTAAGGAGCAGCAGGGAAATTTAGCTGTTAAGTGGAGATAAATAGTGAAGAGAAGACTGGAGAGAAGTCTATTTAACTTTCTTTTTCTGAAGCTAAAAAACGCCAGCCAGTCCCTTAGTTGTGAGCTATTGGCTGAACTTTTCTGATGTCATGGAATAATTACTGATGAACACTGTGATTGGTGAGGGAGAAACACCTGTCTGATGAGATGGTGTGTCCATTTGTAATGTTTCATGGAAGGGATAGTTCAGATGGGAGACTTTGGGAGACAGATCTACTGGAAGAGGAGCGGAGTGCGCAATTTGTCCCATGAAGCAGCTGAAATTAGCTGGAATAGAGATGAGACAGATTAGCTCAGTCTGAAGTCCATGATCACCCATGGGGTGCATCCAAACCAGTTGCTGCTTTGGCATTGCGTCCCATTCCACAAGCCCCGTTCCTGTATTCTGCTTTGCGATGTGTGTCCCCGGAACTGCGGGTTATGGAGGGTGAAGCAACTTAGGTTTTAACAAGGGAAGGGTTAAAACCCTGAGTTGTATCCTAAACTAGACATAAAACAGAAGCAGTAAGAAGTGGGGAGGCAGACTGCTGCCTCCCTCGAGTGAGAACCCAGCAAGGCATGGTTTAAATTGGGTAAGCAAACTCTTGGGGAAATTTGGCAATTTGAGGAACTGTCCCGAGCACCACAGAAAATTGGCTGCCACTGGAGGTGTAGCAAGGAGTGGGAAACCTGCCTGAGTAGAAAGCTGAGACAGGATGTGACCCCAACATGCTAAGCAAGTCCTTGGAGTTACCAGACTGCAACTCCCAGCTGCCAGTAAGAAAACGTGTTAACTGGACATTAATGCATGGGTAGGACACTTTGATGGGTGTCTAAAACACTGTCCAGGAGCACATGGGTGTCATGAGTGCCAGGTTGCCTACTCGAGGTTTAAGTAGCTCACAGATACTCATTACATGCAAATTGGGTCACTGTGTGATGTTGCTGTGAGTTATGGGAGAGCTGAATTTCATACATTGATTTAAAATCCCTTTACAGGAAAAAGGCAGGATATAAATCAATCAATCAATCAATCAATAATAAATAAATAAATAAATAAAAATGACTACTTGGTTTTGAAACCCCTGCTCTTTAATCTGAAGTGTTCTTCAAATGCACAGATGGCTTGGATTATGTGAGTGATGGGCTCTGCTGTCTTCTCTTAGATATCGCCAAGTCGGGTGCACAAGAAAGGTTAAGCAGCAAAGATTGATTGCCGCGAGGGATCTCCCACCAGGGGAACATGTTCCCAAGTGCGATGGGCCTCCATTTGCTGTGCCTCCCCAGAGTACGAGGGGGCGATGAAGCTGACTTTCAGTGCAGCCCACAGTCGAGTAAATCTCTCTATATGAACCAGATGTTTGCCAACCTTGAAACAGACCTGGAATCTTGTCAGACAACAGGCAGTTGGATGTCGCCTCCTCCCTTGTCCGATTTTCATGTATCTTATCGCAGGGAGTTCCCCCAACACTCCCCTGCTCCACATAGTACAACAAACTTAAGGCTTTCACACAGGGAATATGCAACTCTATTTTAAGGCTTCTTGAACTGGAATAATTTTTGCTTTGAGACCTGCCAGGGGTTCAGTTCAAGAAGCTTTGAAGCTTCAAGAAGCTTCAAGGGGGCTAAAAGATGCTTGCTAAAATGGTTAAGGCTCCACCCAGATGAGAAAGAAACCCAAGCAATTAATCACATGAGTCTGAGTCAATTAATCTGTTAAGTTTGCACGACTTTGCATATGGCCAATATATAACGTGATTTGTGTCTTTGCTTTTAGATCACGCACATACGGCTGGATGTCTCTTGGGCATTCCCTCCTGTGAGAGCAAAAGGAGGGAAGAGATCTGCTAAGGGCATGCATCATCCCTGGGCGGTTTTTAGAAACACCTGCAATAAAAAATAGATAGCTATTGATACTTCATTGGGATGCAGGTGGCGCAGTGGTTTAAACCGCTGTGCTGCTGGGCTGGTTGATCGAAAGGTCGCTGGTTCGAATCTGCACAATGGGGTGAGTTCCCGTTGCTCTGTCCCAGCTTCTGCCAACCTTGCAGTTCGAAAGCATGCAAATGCAAGTGGATAAAAAGGTACCACTTCGGTGGGCAGGTGACAGCGTTCCGTGCACTTCGGTGTTTAGTCATGCCGGCCACATGACCACGGAGACTGTCTGCGGACAAACGCTGGCTCCCTCGGCTAGGAAACGGAGATGAGCACCGCTCCCTAGAGTCAAGCATGACTGGACTTAATGTCAAGGGGAAACCTTTACCTTTTTATTGATACTTCGGATGCCTGTGCGTAGCTCCTAGTTACAGAACTTGGCCAAAGTACTAAAGATGGGACTGAGGAGAAACTGCGAGCGCAGTGAAGTAGCCCGTAGTTTGCAGCTGAGGGGCTAGAAGTTTGCCCTTTGCTGGTGCTCCAAGGGGATCTTGCTTGCTTTGGGTGGGACTGGCACTGCCTCGAAGACCAACGCCAGCCAGTGTGGGCTTCAGGCCTTGCAGGGCCTTGGGAAGACCTGGCGGGGGCCCCTCCCTCAGTGAGACATCCTGGTCACTGCCACAGCCAACATCTCCATCGCTGCTCATCTCCACCGTGGCAGCCAGGACTGGCAGTGGTGCCTGGCTTGTGGGAACCACCAGAAAAGCCCCGTCCTCTTTGCACCCCAGGCAACATGCATAGAACTGCTCTCAAAAGCTCTTTGTGGCCTCATGGACACGGGAGGCATGAGAATAAAGTGCCACTGTGAGTCCACATTTCTTGTTCTCCCCCCACCCCACCCCCAAAATCAGATGTGTATTACTTTTCTTGTTTTTCCACAAGGGGATAGGAAAACAACTTCCCTTCTCAAGTAGCCTTTCCCACTTGCTGGATCACAAGTGCTATCATCCCCAACCACTGCCCTGCGGAAGATGGGGTCTGTATTCTGGCAACATCTGGGGGCGCAAGTGTGGCAAGGACTGCCTGGAGCACGTCAACTGCTCCCTCCAGTTTCCTGCGAAGCTGAGTCCACCTGGGATGACCTGCAGGGTTGTGGTTGTGTGAGTGCAAGTGTGTAGGGTGGGGAAGGACGAGGGCAGGGCAGAGCCGAGCATTGTGCACTGGTTCCCGCCAAATCCATGGTAATTACCCTGCACTACTGACGCAGGATGGGAAATCGGCTCCTTTCATGTTCGTTTGCTGGTAAGTCTAGGTGCAACTGACAGCTGCAAAGATGGCCTTGCAAGCAAACCGCTCATGGACTCCTCCACTTTCATTTTTCTGAAGAGTTGTAAAGCTGGTGGCCCCCTGTTAATCTGTCATGTTTTAAATGTAACAACATACAAGTGAGTGAAGGCAATTAAAGCCTGGGGTAATCATCAACTCTAGGAAATGATTGGCATGGATTAAAGAGAATTTAAAGGGTAATTGCTTCAAACCAGCAGCAGAAACCTGAATGCTAAATGCAAGGACTGTGAAATCAGTTTAAAAAAGGCATCCACACACATGCTCACAAACATGCAGAATCATACGCTGGATATGCACAAACACACACCAAGAGACACACACACACACGTGCTTGCCTTCTTCACAACAAATTAAAACCCCCTTTTTCAAGAATAAAAAAAATTCTTTTCCTCAGCCAGGTTGTGCCGTTCAGAACTATTCCCGATTCTTTTCTAAAACATTTTTTTAAAGTCTTTCAGCTTTAGTTGATTGTATATCTCTTTTTTTGGTAGCCATGGCAATAAAAAGCGACATGTAATTTGCATTCATCGTCACCCTTAAAAGGTGTGTGATGTAATGTAGACAGAGAAGCGAGATGCTTCTCAGAAATGATCCAGTATAACACAACAAGCGAGTTTTTGAAAAATAAAAGCTCCCAAAACAATGGCTGTAACACAGCACAGAGCGAAATCTGTGCTGAAGTTCATCAATGCCCTCGCTTTCTGGCAAATGCAAGCAAAGCTGGCCAAGGAAAGCAAGGTTCAGTTGGGGTGAGCGCAGGATGCTGGCCGCACACCAGCTGTTCCTCCACCCAGCGAAATCCTGCTCCTCCTTCACGCGGCTGCAATTCCTTTCTTTCCTGGGCGGTATCCACACGCTAAGTCACAAGTGGAGCAGCCTCTCCATGGCGATTCCCGGTGGACTAGGCAGTGTAGCTTCCTTTGCAGAATGTGGTGATTCTGTGCTGTGGGTTGAAGCTGGGTGCTCCCCAAAGGCCATGCTGGCTGGGGATGATGGGAGTTGTGCTCCCACTGTTTTGTAAGGCGCCGGGTTGGAGATGGCTGGGCTGAATCGTCCCTTCTGAAGTTGCTTTTGGTGTGTGTTCATGCCAGTCAAATCACAGGATGAATGATGATATTATTGATATTAATCATTCTTCCTGACTGGTAGTTCTAACATAGGCTATTATTTATTATTTATTAGACACAGCAGATGAGGTCAGAAACCCCGCATTTCAGGAGAAGTATCCCTTTGGTCATCAGATACGTGAGAGAGACCATTGTTTGCTGGGAGGACTCTGGACTCAAGTCCAGTCAGATTCCTTTTGGCCCTAGACCTCACCAGCTGTATGTTGCTGATTAAAATGGATTTGTGGCATGCCTCTCTGAACAGGGAGATGTTTCCGGGTCATTGCTCACCCAGGTCTAGTTTCTGCTGCAAAGAAAGTTAGCTGGAGACTTCAGGGGCTGGATCTAATCCTTGCATGAGCTTTTCGTGCAGTGGAACTCTCACTCTTGAGATGGGACTTCCCCACCCTCTCCTCCTCCCTACAGCTCCCTACACATGTGCCCCATAGCTGCTCCAAAGGGTCCTCCAACCCCCCAGAGCAGCTTTGGAGGACGACAGGTGGAGGGCTGCAGTGGCCATATGGGGAGGGGAACTCTGCCCCACCTGTCATTCCCTTCCACAGATAGAGTAACCCAACTGGATACTCCCCAATCTATCCACAACTGCATGCTGGCCATGGCTGAACCCAGACAGTAGAGCACAGCTACCTCGCAGCAAGTCCTCTGCCCCACAAGAACCCCCCCCACACACACACCCTTTTGCAACAGCCCAAACCTAATTGCTTGGTTTTCTTCTCCCATTCTTTCTTTCCCTTTCTTTCTTTCTTTCTTCCTTTCTTTCTTTCTTTCTTAATTAATTAATTAATTAATACATTTCTATGCCGCCCCATCGCAATAAAGCCTCGGGGCGGCTTACAACAGTAAACACAACAAACAAAACAATAAAATTAAAACATATAACTACATTTAAAAAACCCCACCCACCCTTTCTGCCCCAGACTGCAGTTTCTCTGCCTCAGTTTCCCTAAGTGCTGTGTGCGTAAACAAAACCCACACCCACATATACACGAGATTCTACCTAGGAATATAAAAAAGTCACTCCGCATCAGGTCAAGGGTTTGCCTGGTCCTAGTTTGTGCAGTGGCCAGTCATCTGCTCACAGAGTGCAAAGTACCCCCTGCTCCAGATTCCCAGCAACGGGGTACATCGCCACACTTCCTCTGCTGCTGGAGTCGGCGTGCTGCTTCCAGAACTAGCAGCCATCAGCAGCTTTCCTCCTCCATGAACTGGTCCCATCCCTCTTAAAAGTGGTGGCCGTGTCTACATCTCTTGCAAGCGAATCCCATAGTTTCACTGTGTGTGGTGTGAAGAAGTCCTTCCTTTGGTCTGCCCCAAATTTCCCACCAGTTGCTTTCCTGGGATGACCCCACTGGGCTCTAGTGTGAGAACAGCAAACCCAAACCGCATCATCCGGATGTGTGAAAGGATGGACACGTGCCATCGTCCACATTCACATGCTCAAGGAAGAGCCTGGTATTCCCTGGTTATTGGAAATACCCACTGGCAGGAAGGGCCATTCCCAAATATCTGCTTCAGGGTGAATCGGTATGGTCAGGAATGGGTGATACCAGTATAACAGACAACCTAATCAACCCCAGTTGATCCTGGCAGAGGATTTTTAAGATGCCTCCTTTCAGTAAGGATACCCTTGAATGATGGATGCAATCTCCTCTGTGTTATTGCAAGATCGTTTTCTGGGCTGCTCCAGCACGACTGTTAGTACACACAGCTATTTATGGAACCAGCACAGGTGGCAAAGTTGCCCCGCTGAGCTACGATTCTATTAATACATCTTCTGTTTGCAAAGCCTGGCATCACATCCCTGCGGGCCCATTCTGTGATCTTCGTTGCTTTTTCTTGTGAATAAAGTTTCCCACTGGGCACATTGAAAGAAGAAGAGGAGGAGAAAGGAGGAAGGAAAGAGGCAAGGAGAGAGAGAGAGAGAGAGAGAGAGAGAGAGGAAGGAAGGAAGGAAGGAAGGAAGGAAGGAAGGAAGGAAGGAAGGAAGGAAGGAAGACTGGAAATAGCGCTCCAGGAATCTTGGAAGTGCCTCTTCTCTTGGGTTGAGGGAAACATTTGTAGCACATACTTGATCCCGATCTAAGCCCACTGTTGAGGGACGTAATTGTTCTGAAATCCTTCTGTGCTGGAAGAACCCAAACGTATGTCAATGGAGGAATCCACTCCCCCGCCCCCGCAATACACCATGGTCCTGTCCCTCCAAAGCAGCCTTCATGAACCTCTTCGTCTCAACTGCAACTCCCACCATCCCCATCAGGAGTTGTACTCTAACAAAGCTGGAGGAAGGCTTTCAGGAAAAGATTGGGTTGTGAGGATTGCTCAGACCTATAGCAGTGATGACGAACCTTTGAGAGACCAAGTGCCCAAACTGCAACCCAAAACCCACTTATTTATCAGAAAGTGCCAACACTGCAATAAAACCTGAAAACTGAGGTTTTCGTTTAGAATAAAACAACTCACGGTCAGCCCAAGCAAAATATATGTATATCCTTGGCAGAGCACTGACCGGCCCTGCGAAACCTTGGACGAGTCAATGTGTTGCGGCTCGTGACGTCATCGCCTGGCGCCGCTACTCCTTTCCGAGCATGCGCATGGCCCCTATGTGCGCTGTTATCCGACGCTCGGCTGCTGGGGCGATGCAGGGGTGACTCCACTCACGTGCTGATAGAGAGGGCTCTGCGTGCCCACTGTGGCACGTGTGCCATAGGTTCGCCACCACTGCCCTAGACCTACAGAGTGTCTCCCACTTCTCCTGGGCAAATATTGCTGCCTGGCTAACCATCCCTCCTTTAGTCAACTGGCTATGGCAATCTGCCGGGCAGAGGATGCCTTGTGGTACAGTCCAGTATTAAGAAAGGACTGGCCCAGGCTGGCTTGGCTCTCCAGCCCCGCATCCTCTGCAGAAAACATCCTCCCAGGGAGCAGCAAGGACCAGTCCAATGCAGTTGGTGCTCTCTAGGTATCCTGCTCCCCAGAGGTCAGTCCTGCGTAGCTGGAAGGGCGCAGTCTGAAAGCATCCTCTGTTTCAAGAGGTGTTTGCACCATGTTTGACTGACAATCAGAGAACCAGAGGGAGGGAAAGCAGGCAGGAGCCCGGAAGCAGCTTGCATCTCGACAGCAGCCTGAAGAGCAGGCACTGCAGGTCACTTGGCCAGCCCTCTGCACAGATTTTATGTCTGTGTAAATTATACTTCTATATATATATATAAGGGGGGTGGGGGTGGGATAGATAGGTTTTTAATAGTTTGTTGTATTTTTTATATTTTTTATATGTTGTGAGCCACCCCGAGGCTTTGTTGCGATGGGGCGGCATAGAAATGTCTTAATTAATTAATTAATTAATTAATTTTACCTCTCCGGATAGCAAATGTTATGCAGATAGGTGTGTGCTTTTTCCCTGTTTGTTTTGAGGACGCAATGCCTCTTTTTAATGCAATGTCTGCTTTGTATTAATTGCTTTTTAAAGCAATTTGTAGGTGCTTTCATTTCTATAGTGCCCAACGGTTTGTAAAACTTTGCAAGTGTGACTTGCTGAAGATTCTTCGCAGCCTGGCCCCAGCGCTTTCCCACTGACTGGTGCAGGAAGGAGATGCAGGGGCTCTGGCAGACAGCAGGATGAAAGCCATGACCCAGCGCAATGCTGCTGTGAGAGAGGACAGCTTCATATTGAGGATCCTTAGGAGAGGAATTGAAAATAAAACTGCCAGTATCAGAACGCCTTTATGGAAATCTATGCTGCCACTACTTTTTATGTTCACAGTTTTAGTCCCTGCACTTCAAGAAAGAATTGTACGGCTGGGAAAGCACGGAGCAGGGCAACCCGAATGATCAAGAGGCTGGAGCAATGGCCCTGGGAAAAAAGATGATACAATTGGAGCAATTTCACTCAAAGGAAAGCCCAATCAAAGGGGATGGAATAGAGGGAGATAAAATATATTGTGCAGAGAAAGCGGATGCTCTCCCAGACTTCTAGAACCTGTGGTAGTGGGGAGTAGTGGGGAATTCAAGGTCCAAACGGAGACATAAAAGGGTACTAGTAACGATGGCTGTTCATTGTCTCCAGGATAAAAGGCACTGTTCCTCTCAAAACCAGTTCCTAGGGAACATGAACTGAAAGATGCTCCTGAGAGGCAGTGTGGGACGGTGGTTACAGCATTGGCCTGAGGACCTGGGAGATCCAGGTTCGAGTCCCCGCTCAGCCATGGAGCCAACTGGGTGACTTTAGGCCAGTCGCTCACTCTGAGCCTAACCTACCCCACAGGGTTGTCGTGAGGATGAATTTTAGCCTTGTAAGGTCCCTTGGGTTCCTCGCAAGAAAAATGCAGGTTAGGAATGAAATGTAATAAGCCCTTCTAGCTTGTGGACATTTACTTAGGCCCAGAATGCTGGTCGAGACGGGCCTTTGGTCCCACCCAAGGCAGCCCTTCTGTTCTTCTGCAACGAGACTGGAGTTTTGATAGGAGTTTGAAGTGTATAGATGACGGTATGGATGATAGATGACTCTTATGTAAACTGGACTTTTATTTAAACTAGGTTAAATTAGTGTACATGAGTCCATAGTGTTCCACATTGTGAATGAGAGAGCAGGTTGTTGCCTTGTGCAGCTGGTATGTTTATTTATTTATTAGATTTTCTTTCTTTATTTAGTCAACATATATACCATTCTTTCAGCAAAAAGCTCTCAGAATGTTGTGTGCTTTTCTTTTTTTAAAGTACTGAGAGCAGCTTACATCATGCTCCTCCTGCTCTCAGTCTTATCGCTACAACAACCCTGTGAGGTAGGTTGGGCTGAGAGTCTGTGACTGGCCCAAGGTCACCCCGTTGGCTCCATGGCTGAGCGGGGACTTGAACCCGGATCGACTGAGTCCCAGTCCCATGCTCTTAACCACCACACCACACTGGCTCTCTCTCACACTGATGAGGATGCCTCTGAGCAAGCCGTGGCACCTGGGATATGATATGAAAGCCACACTCAAGCATTTATTTATTTAGTTGACATTTAGTTGCCTTAGATTTCTTTAGTTAGTGGACTTAGATTAGCCCCTCCGTGGGCTGATTTTAAGGCGCCATGATGGCCCATTTCGCTCAAGTGCACCAGGTCCGTGGCTTGCCCGAGTGCATTGGAGCATTGAAAAAGTTGCAGAAAAGGGAAACAAAATGGTGACGGGGGCGAAGCAGGACCCCTACCAAGAAAAGTTGCAATGCTGGGACTGTCTGGCTTAGAGAAATGGTGCATAGAGGAGACCAGGGAGATACGCAGATGTCTTTTCCTCTCTGATAAAACTGGAACACACGGGAAGCTGGTGGGTGAGAGAGGCAGGACGGGTGTAAGGAGGTTCTTTGCCACGCAGCGCACAGTAAAGTACGGGGCGCCCTTCTGCAGAGATGGCCACCAATTTGGATGGCTTTGAAAAGGGACTGGGCAAAACCAGGGAAGAGAAGGCTGTTCGTGGCCATACGCTATCAGACTGGCAGTGCCTATGTGGCCCAATTACTGGGGAACCTGGGCCGCGGGGAGCTGCTGCAGGCATGCCCTCTGTTTGGGTTTCTCGTGGGCATCAGGTTGTCCATGTTGTGTGCAGAAAGCTGCACTAGATGAACTCTTGGTGCGATCCAGCAGGGCTCTTCATATACACAGGTAAATGACGTTACGTCCAGTCATGACTCTGATGCTCATCTCCGTTTCCTAGCCGAGGGAGCCATGTCCACAGACAGTCTCCGTGGTCATGTGGCCGGCATGACTCGAGGTGCACGGAACGCTGTTACCTTGGTACCTTTTTATCCACTTGTTGCATGCACAAGGTTGGCAGGAGCTGGGACGGTACACGGGAGCTCACCCCGTGTGCAGATTCGAACGGTGACCTTTCGATCTACCAGCCCAGCAGCACAGCGGTTTAAACCACTGCGCCACCTGCAGTCCCTCATATACACTTACAAGTTAGCAAATTCATGCTGAGGAGAGAGTTATCCAGGTTTTATGGCTCATAGCCTGCTCCTTAGCCGCTGCCCGCACCACTTCCACGGCCTTCAAAATCAGGAAACGGACCAAGGGCTGCCATCGCTGCCATCGCTGTCATTGGTTCCTCATCTCCTGGGATCCGCAGCCCTCCTCTCTCCCCTGCCCTCCCTTTCTCTCTCTGTATCTGTATCCCCACTCAGTGAAACAGTTCTCTGCCTTCTGAACCACTGATAGTAATTGGTTATTGATGGCCTATTTGTATGCTAATGCTGCTCACTAAAACAGCAAAGGTGTAATTAAGGCTCTTGCTACACCTAAATATAAGCCAAGCTCTGAAAGGTCAACAGTTTTTATACCATAAATTCTTAAAAATGGGGAACTACGGCCATGGCTTCCAGGCAGGAGGGGGTTTTGCTCCTATTTCCCATCGCTGGCTATAGATTTCAGACTCTTATTTCCCTTTTGGCCTTGACATCTCTGCCCTGGCACTACAGGTCCCATCAGCGACAGGATGCACGTCATTGCAGGGGTTTTCCTTTGATGTGACACAGCAAAGCATCTTGCATTTCATCCGTGGCAGGTTTGAAGCAAGGATGAACTCTGGGCCATGGGCTGAATTTGGCCCACCGGGCCTCCCTGTCTGGCCCAAGAAGGAGAGGTGTGTACACATGCAAGCGAATGTGGGTGTGCCATTGTGAATTGTGAATTGAGTGGGGTGTAAGCATTGCAGTGTGTGTGTGTGAATGGGATGCATACCTATGCAAATGTATGCAGGGGGGTGTGTCTGAGGGAAGAAGGGTGTGTGTGCAGGAGAGGGAGTTCACACTTGCGTGAACAGGTGGGCACTGGCTCTGTACAGGCTTCTGCCCCCTGGCTCTGCTGGCAGGGGGCCCTGCGGTGCTTGTCCAGAGCCACTTGGGCCCTCGGGTCACAAAAAGCTCCACACCCCTTGTGAAAGGCTTGGAGCCCTTCTAGGCTTTCTTAAGTTCCCATGTGCTAAAAGCCAGCGGCTGTGCCTGCCCTGCGAGTATTCCTACGCCCTCCCCATCAGGGCCAGCTGGAGCCTTTTGGCCTTGGGCATGCTGGCTCCCAGCTCCGGGGTCTTCCCCAGGGGCTCCCCTCTACACCAGTGGCAGCACCAGCCTCTGCCCCTTTTCCTCGTCCTGGTTCCTGCTCCTTGCTGGGAGGCAGAAAGTCAGGTGGCACCTGGGCTGTGGCGTCTCCTGCCGCTTCTTTGCATCACCACCTTTGTCTGGCTTAGCGTTGGAGGCAAGAGGCAAGCAGCCTGCTTGCCATGGGGAAGAGGAGAAGCAGGTCCAGGCTGTTGCCGGGGGACTCTTGGTAGGCTGTAGGTCCTCAGCAGGTGTCCAGCCGTGCCTACGTCTGGCGTTGGCCCTGTGCCTGAGGCAGCTGGCACAGCGCACCTCCGTGTCCTGAGCCCCGTGTGAGGCTTTCTCCAGCATCCCACCTTGCGTCTTGCCTTCATTCAACAGCTTGACCCCTCTGACAGCTTTTCCCAAGGGTCTGCCTCCTTCTCTCCACTGTAAAATCCCGGGCTTTGTCTTCTCGTCCTCCATCCAGCCTTGCTGCACAGCTCCGAACCCCACTGGGGCCTCTCAGCAAGCCAGTCCTCAGCTGCCCCACTTCTGTAGCTTGTTTAGCTGAGAGCGTTTAAACAGCTTCTCCTGTCCCTGGACCTTCTGGGAGGTTTTTCCCCTGGTGGCCGAAGTGGCTTCTCACTTATTTCACACAAGTTCTGCTGTTTGCTAACGCTTTTTATGAGGTCTCCTCTCTGCACTCTAGTGCCTCGGTCTTCTTCTCCCCTCAAGCCAATGCGAAATGCCAGAGGTATTGATGGCATTTTTGTGGATGTGAACCAGCCTGAGAAGACCGTTTGTTCCATAAATGATGCCCTTCATAGCAAGCTCTTTATGCACCTCCATCTTTTGATCCCATTGCACAGTTGATCTCTTCTGGCATTAATGAAGAGATGCCCAGTTTTGTGTCAGATCTGGTCAGTTTTCAGTTAATGTTCATCATAGGGTGGGCTAGTGTCCTACTTTGCAGACGATGGTCCTCTATTGTAGAGGCCTGTAAGGGAAGCTCTCTGTTTGGAGGTTTCTTCAGCCCATATCCAGTTTAAAGCCATACAAAAGGAGAATCAGGGACCTTGAAATTGTCCATCAAAAGTTAGCACAGCAGCAATATGGCCATCTGGTCACAGTCTGCCTCACTGTTTTGATATGTCCCATGTTTCTTTTAAATTATTGTTTTAACATTTATTTTAATATAGACCTGAGTTCTAGTCTGCACACAGCCATGAAGCTCACTGGATGACTATGAGCTAGTCACTGACTCTCTGACTTCACCTACCTTACAAGGCTGTTGTGAGAGTAAGATGCAGATCACTAGGAAGAAGATATAAGCAGCCTGGAGTTCTTTTTAGGAGAAAAGGTGTCATTCAAACATAATACATGGATCAAGGATAAATATCTCACCTTTTTCTTTCTTTAAGGAATCTTTCAGGTTACAGGGAGAAGCAGTTCCTCTTAATTTTATCCTGTGATGTAAATTAGGCTGAGAGACAGTGATTGGTCCAAAGTTACCCAGTGAGCTTCACTGCTGACTGGGGATTAGAACCTGGGTCCCACTCCAACCAGTTCTTTGCACTGACTTTCCCAGTAAGCATCTGTTCATAGAAATCAGTGTATGCTCATTTTATGCAAATCCATGTCATTCTATTTGTCCTCCTTTCTGGTGATGCATGTCCTCTGTTTGGGTTATGTGCCCATGGCCACTCCAGTTCATCCTGCATAATGCAAGAAAAAGAAAGAAGTACTCTTTGACTTGATAAATGCGCATCCATCAAGATGAATCCTGCACTTGGTCAGTGTTCTCCCTCTGCTCCATGCTGACAGAATTTGAGATGGCAACTGTGCTTGATTGATTGAGACTCGCATTTGCTGGCATGCCCACTGATGGGCCACTCAAAGATGCCATGACACTCAAGTGCAGTGTGTTGAATATCCAGCCATAGCATGGGCTCGCCTTGCCAGAAGACCACTTTGACTGCAGCGCCAGGTACACAAGGGCAGGGAACCTTACTAAGCTCAGTGGGACTTCCCTTGAGTAAACCTACTTGGGATCACACTGCAGAGCAAGTGGCTAGGGACAAGCAGCCTTCTGCAAATCGTGCCAGGCAGAAATGATCTTATTCTGCCCTGTTCAGGGTGCAATCCTATGCAGTGTGGACAGAAGGAAGTCCTACAACTTCCAGCAAGCTTCAGCCAGTTATACTGGCAGGAGATGACTGAGAGTTATAGGACATTTTCTCCGTTGAAGCGCTCATAGGGCTGTGCCCTTGGGCTGTTTTTCGGAAACATGGAGATGTGTGCAGGAGTCACGCTGAGGACTTAAGCTCCACCGCTTTTCTGGTTTGAGAAGAATGCAGAATTTGGTATAGGGTGTCGAGTTCGAAACCTGAACTTTATTTAGTAGGATGCAGACCCTCAGCTTTCCAATTTTTGTAAAAGAATGTCTGCTCCTTATGAGTTCACTACCTGTAGTCTATCTCTTTTCAAGAATGTGCTTTCATGCATTATCAGACTACTTAGTCCTGATAGCCATGTGCCATCATCAGTACCATGCAGTATGTCCATGCATCCCAGTTGCTGGGGAACATGGGTAGGAGGGTGCTGTTGCACTCATGCTCTGTCTGTAGGTGCCCCTTTGGCATTTGCTTGGCCACTGTGCGACCAGGATGCTGGCCGGGGTGGACCTGTGGTCTGACTCCGCAGTGCTCTTGTGTCCTTATTTATCTGCATCCATAAAAGGTAGATTGAAACAACACTAAACAAGGGAAACTGAGATCCTTTGGGTGCTGGCTTCTGTCTCAGTCCCAAACTCGGTGTGTTTCTCATGTGCTGGTTTGGAATCATGGAATCATTTAAGTGCTAGTGGATAATAAGGGACTCTATCTATCATCTTCTATCTGTCTGTCATCTCCTTAACAAAGGCTAACATGAACATTGCATTACTTTTATTATGTATACATTCTGATGGTAATCCGAAATGAATGTGCCCTAAGTTAGGTAATGTATGTACCCATTTTACAGTAAGGAAATGGAGACTGAAGCCTTGTCAAAGAGGGCCATGGTCTTTAAGTTGAAAACTCATGAAACATACTTGGTCTGCGTCTTTTGCATAATGACTGTTAAATCTGTTGAACAATAAAGTACAAATCTCTCTCTCTCTCTCTCTCTCTCTCTCTCTCTCTCTCTCTCTCTCTCTCTCTCTCAATCTTGCTCTCTCTCGTAGAAAAAAAAACCCCAGTATGTGTGTGGCAATGAGCAAATATAATACATTCCTGGGCAAGTCAGATACAAATGCAGCCCTTGCAGATTTAAATCCATCATGTGATTTACGGAACCACATTGGCTCTCACCTTGAGCTTAGCTGTGAGCGACACCATGTGCAAACACAAGGAAGGCTTGCATGAAATAATTGGCTTTGCTTAAAACGAGCTGCAATTTATCTATGCAACCAAACACTGAAAGGTGGCATTTATCTCGCTAAGCTTCTCATTCATTCCTCGCGTATGCACACTCATCAGTCATGCACTCCATGTGCATGATACATGTAGATGAGTATTCATTATACATGATGTCCTTTTGACAGTATAATGCTGCACATGAATTTTAAAAAGTCACTGATGTTCCATAGTTGTGGCGTGTGGTGCAGGCAAAAATCCCTTTCCGTAATTGCAACATTCTACAGGGACAATTCTAAATCCAGGTAGGAACATGTGGGTCTACCTTGCAAGTTAAGCTGCTAGTTCATTTAGGGTACAATCCTATGGTTCCTCGATGCCTCTGTGTAGCTGGGATATTTCGGAGCACCAGCTCCCATCCCAGAAATGCCTTATGGGATGGGAGCTGGTGCCCGCCCTCCACCCTCGCCGTTCCTTCCACATCGGCTGTGGCTGTGGAGCCACAGTGTGACTTTGGAGCTGGTGTGAGGTGGGAAGGAGGGAGTGGGGCTCAGCCGGGATGCGGTGCATCCTGGCAGCATCCAGCCCTTCTTTTTGCAAGCAGGGACAAAAGACGTGAGCAGCTCAAATTGGTCACCTGTGTCTTTTGCAGGGTGGGAGAAGCATGCAGGCGATCCTTACCTCCATGAGCCTCTCATGCTTGATTAGATGCCCATCATCTTCCTAGTTAAGAGGGAGACAGGCAGCCGCACTGGAATTAACCACCTAGTCTTAAACCTGTTCTAGCTGGCTGCAGCTCCCCCAGCTAAGTTCTTACTGAAACCCAATTTTTGATGAATCAACTGTACTGGAGGGAAATTGACTTCCTTGTGCCCTCCTTCGCATGGCAGCCCCTCAAGCTCCTGGAAAATGCTGCAGAGTGGCTGGTAACCTTACTGAATAGGGTAGGCTGTAGTGAGAGCAGAGATTCCCTGGGCAGCAGCTCCTTTCCTCTTGTGGAAGGTAGATCCTGTATCCAGTCCATAAACTGAAGAGGGAACCTGGCCTTTTTGAAATGTAAAGCACAGACTCAACCCCTGAGCCACAGGTCTTGAAAGAAAGTGCTAATCAATCAATCAATCAATCAATCAAAGTTTATTATGTGGTCACAGATCTGACAAGAATGGAAGCATTAGTGACATTCTCCTCTCCATTGGCAGGTTACCAAAGGGTTAAATGAACCCAGTGGTAAGTTACTGCTTGGCTCATCATTGCCACTATTCACCCATGGGTGCCTTGGCTTAGCCTTCTATTATCCTGTATGGTATCCTCAGCCCGGTGTCACAGACTTCCCTGAGAGTGGCCACAAGTCAACACATACCCCCAATGTGGAGGTGGAAAAATATCCCTTGCAGGTTCAGGCAGCGGTTCCTCTTACCAGCGAGCAGTGCTATGCTCCGCACACATGAAGCATCAGGAAGCAGAGCTTTCCTTGGAGTAGGACAGATGGTGGAACTCCAATGCAGGTCTTGAACCTTGGCAGATATCATCTGAAGGACCAGAAGAAGAATAGTGCTGGATTGAACTAAAGGCCCAGCATTGTGTCCCCATGATGACCAGTCAGATACCTCGGTGATGCCCACATGGAGGACACAGAGAAAATATCTACCCCTGGCTCAAGGTCGTTAGCAATTGGTAGCCCTTTTTGGAGGTAAGGACTAGTAGCCATTGAGAATGTCACCTGCCATGAGTTTGTTCAGTCACCCTTTCAAGCCACCCAAGTTGGTGTTATCACCCAATCTCCTGTTTCTGTTTCAATTTTTAAAAATTATTTTCTCTACCAATTTAAACTAAAACAACAATTATTCCCAAGACATCGGCCATACTGGGTTAATATCTTATTCATATTACAATTAATAAATATCTCAGCACTACATATAGTCCCATTTCTCTAACCAATGATCGAAAAAGTTCCAGGTATGATTGAAATATGTATCTTCTTTCTCCTTCAGAGACAAAGTCAATCTGTCCATTTCTGCACAGTCCAGAATCTTTTTTAGAATCAGTTCTTCAGACGGTGGTTCTTCATTCCTCCAATATTGAGCAAATACAATCCTCGCCACCGTAATTACATGTAAAATCAAATATATACTTTGTTTGTCTATGTTATCACCAAATCTTGTGGCAGTTAATTCCATAGCTAAGCTCTTTGCTGTGGGAAAAACTCTTTCCTTTTCTCTGCCCTGAATCTCTCATCACTCAACTCTGTTAGGTGACCCCAGGTTCTAGCATTCTGAGTAAGAAATCTAGATCCACTTCTTCCACAGTTTCTCACAGTTTCATGCTATTCTGTGTGTGTAAGGGATACACGAACCTGTGTCTTGCCTCTCCTCACTTGCCTTTTCTTGAAGCTCAACAGCCCCAAATGTTTTAGCATACATGAGTTGCTTCAGGCTCTCGATCATTTTGGGTGGCCCTTTTCTACACTGTTTCCAGCTCCTGTCTTTAAAAATCAAGCTCTATCCTTACCTCGCAATGACATTTTAAAAACACAAGCTGATAAGCGTTTTGGGGAAAAGTTATATGTGCAGGCAGAGCTGGTCGCTTTCATCCTTGACCTTCCGCAGAGGACTGACACCAAGAATGGCTCATCCTTCTCTCTTTGTCTTGTCTGCTTAGACTGAAAAATACCCCCGTTTAAAACTGACACTACCAGCCCAGTAGAGCCGGGAAGGAGTACCCTGAAAGTCCATTTTATCCAGTCATTCTCCGCAGGCTATCAAACAAGACACAACACAATGAGAAGAAGCTGTAACAAGCACAGATTGGCTTAACACAGACAATGAAGTCAGCAATATTCCTTACAAGATTGACTGATTAGCTGCATAAACTTCATTATCTTCCAGCTAAATGGCTTTATATCTAATTTATTATCCCAGGAAGGGGAAGTCTAAACACCAGGCCATTTTTCCTCTCCTTTTACGAGCTGCCCAGTTACCTATGAATCAATTGCCATTTGTTCATACATGTTTAGTTATAATTCTAGTTGAGAGCAGGGTGGGTTTCGCTTGCCCATAATGGGACAATTATTGCTCCATTTTGACCAACATGGCCAGCTCCTTCTTTATTTATTTCATCCTTGTTTGCTAACAGAAACAGAAATGTATTTGATTCAAGAAGGACTCAATTTACATGACAGTAGATGGGAAGGCATTTTAATATAATCCCCTGCCAGCATCCATATATATATATATATATAGGGACTGCAGGTGGCACAGTGGTTTAAACCGCTGTGCTGCTGGGCTGGTTGATCGAAAGGTCGCCGGTTCGAATCTGCACACGGGGTGAGCTCTCGTTGCTCCGTCCCAGCTCCTGCCAACCTTGCAGTTCGAAAGCATGCAAATGCAAGCAGATAAAAAGGTACCACTTCGGTGGGCAGGTAACAGCGTTCCGTGCACCTCGGTGTTTAGTCATGCCGGCCACATGACCACGGAGACTGTCTGCGGACAAACGCTGGCTCCCTCGGCCAGGAAACGGAGATGAGCATCGCCCCCTAGTCAGGCATGACTGGACTTAATGTCAAGGGGAAACCTTTACCTTTATATATATATAATCCTTGTGGCTTACATAATTCTCCTCCTCCAGCTGCTCCTCTCAGTCTGACCCTCACAACAACCCTACGAGATAGGTTAGGCTGAGAATGGTTCAAAGCACCCGGTGACTTTGTGGCTGAGCCCGGATCTGAGCCTGGATTTCTCTCCTCGTATCCCTTCCAACCCATTTTACATTGGCTAGAAGTGTGGCTTCCCCATCAGGTGTTGCTTTTCATGGTGAAGGCCAAAATGGTGTGCACACATCACATAGGGAAGGCATATGTGAATCTTACTTCACTGCTGTTGAGCACAGCTAACTCACAGAGCACACAAAGTGATGTTTCTCAGCATCCTTGCCCTATAGCACCTGTGCCTAGACTTGGTTTGTCTTCTGCTCTCTGCCCTACCGCAGCTGCATGCATACTTGGTACAAACTGCCCGAATGGCTGAATAGCATTCCCTAGCATTCTGTATATAAGAGGCCTTTGAACAGGGCATTCGTGGCGTAGTTCAGTCAGGCTGTAGCAGCTATGGACCTTATCTGCTTTTCAAAATCTTTCCAATAAAGAAGGTGCCCATTGAATGACAGAAAATACAAGTTCCCCTGGCTTTGCAAGGGAAAGGGCTACTCTGAACACAAAAACAGCTGGAAGAGAAAGCTGCTTCTTCCATTCACCTGCAGCATTTCCCCGTTTCCAAACCCCGCTTTTCAGTAGTAGGTGTGTGGTATGTGATCTATATATACACGGAGAACCCCCACTCACAGAATAGCTTTCACCCCGAAATCCAATCTATGAACCAAAAGGCAATCGTACTTAGTCAGTTGCACCTTTCCAGACTGAAGGGTAAGAGTCTATGAGCCCTGCTGGATCAGACTGAGGGTTCATCCAAAAATTGGTGGCCCCCATAGAATCTCGTGGAAGTGAATTCCATGGTTTAACTATGTGTCCTATGAAGAGGTCCTTCTCTGGATCTGCCTTGAATCTACACAGACCTGTAATCCGAATGTTTGGGGATTCCACATGTGCAGCATAAATTTCTTCAACCTGGGAAAGGATCTATTCATTGAATTTCCTTTAAGAATACAAGAAGAGCCCTGGTGGATCAGTCCAGTCGTCCATTTAGTCATACATTGGCTAACCAGGTGCCCATGGGATGCCCACAAGCAGGGCATGAATGCAACCACACCCTCTTGCCCATGTTCCCCAGCAACTGGTGTACCCAGGCACGACGCTCTGAGACTCATGTATACAAACATGCATGCATTGCAGCCTTCTCCAACTTTGTGCCTTCCAGACATGTCTGGACTGTAAGACCCAGAATTCCCAGTCAATTCCCAGGCCCGGCTGGATGGGAATTCTGGAAGTTGTGGCACAAATGCCTCTGAAGGCACCAGGCTGGGAAAAGCTGCATTAGAGAAATGTGCACAAAGACACCCCTCCCAGTGCTGAACCTCCAGAGGGTAAGACCTGGGCCAGCAGCTCCGTTACAAGAAAGGAACTTTTGAGTAACCATTGAGAAGAACTTCCTAACAGGGTAACAGACGGCTTGGAAGGTGGGGGTTTCTCCTACATTAGAAGTTCCTAAGCAGAGGCTAAGAACAGAATGCAGGACAAGCCACACCTTTGGTTTGGTCCAGTATGGGTCTTGTATTCCTGTTCGTGGTTTCTCTGCATTGACGAGAGCTAGATGAGATTGTCTTTGACGTCTCTTCCAGGTTTGCAGTGGTACAACACTAGGAGTGTGATGATCCCCCGCAAAATCCATCCCTCTTCTGTCCATCAGACTTCTTCTTACGCGTGGCCTACACTTAGGAGGTGTGCTGAATGGAGAGGAAGCCTAGGAGCGCTCACTGAAGTGTGATGCGCAACCAGGAACCTTCTTCAGCAGCACATGCTGCACGAGGGCTGCAACTTCCGTGCACAGTAGAAGGATGCCACTTGTTCAGTGTTTGCGTGAACTCGTTTCCAGCTGGATGCCTGCTGCGATGCTTGGCCCACCTGCCGGGAAGTCTTACTCATCGCCATGAGAAAGCAGGCCTGAGCCTGGGGAGCTGGGCCCAGAGAATCCAGTAGATTCCCAACCCTGAAACAGATTCCTCACCCATGCCTAGACAAGACAGCCAAAGATGACATGTGGGCTGTAGCAAGCCATAAGCTAATTACATGGTCTCCAGTCTTGTGCCAACGAGCGAAGAATTGCCAATGCAGCCATTTTTCTCCTTCTTGCATAATCCGAGAGCACAGTGAAGCTAGCAGGTGGGAGCTTCAGGACAAAATAAAAAGGAAGTAGTGAAATGATCGAATTCACGGCCATGAGAAGACTGATGCCACCAATTTGGATGCCTTTGAAAGGGGTAGGACAAATTCATGGAGGGCGAGGAGGCTATCAGTGGCTACTAGCCTTCTGGCTATGTGCTTCTTCCATTAGCAGAGGCCGTGTATCTGTGACCCCCAGTTGTTGAGGGGCGTGGACAGCAGAATTCATACACTCTTTCCATTGGAGAGTATCTGTGGGCAGCTGGTTTGCCACTCTGTGCATGGAGTCCGATCCAGCATGGCCTTTCTTGTGTTCTTATGTAACTTTGAATTGTCAGTGATGGAAGAAGGAGGAAGGAAGAGATATTTTATCTATACTGCACTTTTCTTGACCTTATCTTCCCAAGATACACTACTAATCCTCAAAAAGCAAACAAAAGCTACCGCTCACTCTTTCCCCTTCAAATGTTCTCAGCAGCATTGCATAATTGTGATTACAGTTTGAGATATCACCTATAAACATAATTTTGCTTTCATTTTCTTTCATTCAGGTCAGTTATCAGGTAGGCAGGCAAAGATCTCAAACTCTTTTCGGAAACATGGAAGATAACCGAAGCAAGGAATGGGCCAAAAAGGTGAGCCTTAAAATGTTCAACGGAATGCTTCAGGTTACACAGAGCTCTTCCTCAGGCATTGGTAATTAAGCAATTCTAGACAATACCTACGGCAAGGTTGGGTGGAAATTTAACTAACCAAATCTGGTGCTTTTTTGAACAAAGAGACATTCCTATTTTAGTTAGATGGCATTTGACCAAGGCTGCATGTGTGAATGGGTAATGCAAATTGTATTTCTGTCCTGTTTACTTGGGATGAACAAAGCAGTATTGGATTTGTGTTGACTCAAATCTGCACTACCTCATTTCCACATTAGTCCGTGATTATTTTTGAATCAACATTAATATTTGCAGACATGTAATTGGAACATTTTTTCTCCCCAAACACACTTAAAATATATATTTTGTACATTTTTGAGCCAAGAACTATAGGAAGACTTGGAAAGAGCAGGAGTCAGTGGATCACTAAGTTGTGGTTTGTATGCTACTTCAACAGGTAAGGATCCAGAAGGATTCCTTGAATGTAGAAAGCTGGAAAATGACCATGTTAAGGTTGCATACAGCCATTCCAGCTTTCACTCTTGCTCCAGTTTTGTGGGAAATGGAAACTTCTGCAGAGAATCCAACTTGGGAGCCATAGGTTCTTCCCTGTTTCAAGCACCAAATGACAGGAAGGATATAGCCAGATTGGAATCAGTGCAGCATTGGGCCACAAGGATGCTGGCTGGATTGCAGGGAAAGCCATATGAGGCAAGACTGAGGAAGCTGGGTCTTTTCAGCCTGGAGAAGAGGAGACTCTGAGGGGTTCTGTTAGCAACATATGGGTATATGAGGGGGTGCCACATGGAGGTGGATAGAGACCTGTTTTCCCCTGCAGAGGAAGGCAGGACGTGCAAAGGGAATCAAGGTTCAATGGATGCCAGGAAGTACGTCCTGACAGTCAGGACCCTGAGGGTGTGGAATGGGCTTCCACAGGAGGTGGTTGAGGCCCCATTGGTACGGGTGTTCAAGGATAGTCTGGACATGCACATGGTGGGCATGTCATGAGCAGAGCCAACTGGAGCTTTTTCCTACAGAAAAAGTAGGAAAAAGGAAATAAGGCAGGGCTAGGCAGGAGGTAGATCTGATGTTTTGGACCTCCCAAAGCCCCTCCCAGCATAGCTGATGGTCCGAACTGGTGGGGAGTCAAAGCCCTAAACATCTAAAGACCTAGTTTCTGTCCACTCCTGCTCTGAGTATGAAAAATACCCCCACCCATCTATTTAGTGCTCTGTATGGGCTTAGGCCAGTTTATCGAAACTGTGTTATGGGATATTGTATTTATCGATATTGCCATTATGTACTTAACTGCCAACACGATGGCTATTTTTAATAGCCTCTATAAACCGCTGTGCTGTTGGGCTGGTTGATCGAAAGGTCGCCGGTTCGAATCTGCACAACGGGGTGAGCTCCCGTTGCTCCGTCCCAGCTCCTGCCAACCTTGCAGTTCGAAAGCATGCAAATGCAAGTGGATAAAAAGGTACCACTTCGGTGGGCAGGTAACAGCGTTCCGTGCACTTCGGTGTTTAGTCATGCCGGCCACATGACCGCGGAGACTGTCTGCGGACAAACGCTGGCTCCCTCGGCAGGAAACGGAGATGAGCACCGCCCCCTAGTCAGGCATGACTGGACTAATGTCAAGGGGAAACCTTTACCTTTACCTTTATTACAAAATGTTTTTGTATTTATTGCTGCTTGATACATTGCAGGTCAGGCTGGCCACTCGTCATTTGCGGGTCCTCATCTGCTTTTCACAGATTGGTGGCAAAGCAGCAATCAAATAAATAGAGGAGGGCGATGAGAAACAGTCCAATGAGTGTGCAGTGGCCATCGGTTCATGGCTGGCTGTGGGGGGCAGGCGAGCGGAAATAAATGAGTGGAAGGAGTCTGGAGTTTCGCACTGCAACATTTTGTTGCAGGTCCCCCTTGCCACGCCCCGTGCCCAGGAATCAGCCTTCGGACTGCAAGGGGACCTTCCAGAGGTGCTTTGTATCCCAAGACACAACTTGAGAAAGGAGGGGGAGCCTTCCTTATCCCTTCGCTTTACTTTACAGATTGTCCGGCATCCCCTTGAGTCATTCTGGCCTAGAGAAACCACACAGGCAGCTGTTCTCTTATCAGAAACACCACTGATCATGTTTCCAGCTGAATACCCCTTACTGTGAGGGCTGAAAGGGAAGGCTTTGAATCCAGGAGCCAAAGTGTAAAAGAGAGAAAAGTGAAGCAGAGATAAACCCTGAGTGGCTACTGGAATGAGAGCCAAATTAGCCAGATGATCTTGGTTTGAGAGTGGCCACCAATTCATGGGGCTTGATCCTGCATGCTCTTGTGAAAATGGGAGGGCCTTGTGAGTGGAGGTCTTGTGTTGGGGGAGGCTTCCCCCAGTGGGGGAAGAAGGCAACATGCACTTGGTCTCCCTGAAGCCCCTTATGCCCCCCCCCCCATCTGCTTTAGGGGAAGAAGGAATTCGCCAAAGGTGTCTCCCTTTTCCATCAGTGGGGTCCGTTGGTGGCTCACACACCCTTCAACAAATGCAAGAGGCTGATGGATTCCATGTGTTCCAGAAGCTTCTCTCACCTGCCTGCCTCCCCGTCCTCTTGCTTTCTTCCTGCCCACCCAGTGCGCTTCCGAGAGCTGTAGGTCTTTTGAAACTAGCCCAAAGACCTCTGCTTGCCTAGTCTCGCTGCTGGGAAATCCAAACTTAAATTGGGAAGAAATTTTCTCAGGGCTGGAGAAACCGGACCCTTCATGGTCAATGTCCTTGTCTGGCATTATGGGACAGCTTGTGTTTCCTTTCTCTCTCTCTACATGATTTACAATCTTTGAAAAACAAAAAACTTCGGTTATGTTTCCTCTTCTCCTGACAGCTTTTCTTCTTAAAATAAAACATTCCACGAACCACTTCTGTATAGCTTCTTTAGAAGAAACATGGATGTACTGCTGATGTGTCGTGGGGAAGCCTTGCAGGTCTAGTGTCATAATATCCGACGGGAAGCAGCGACATGCAAAACCTTGAGGGAAAGACTTTTGAATCCCTCTGAACAAACCAGAGTAACAAGTATACATTTCCTGTGCTCACCGGATGAAGAGGGCACAGTGTGTCTGATACATGCGTGCAGGACCCTCACGTCCTCTGGTTTTTTTCAGTGGGTCTTAACTGCTCACCTCTGTGCTGGATTTTGGCCATAGCCTCGCAGCGCTTTTAGAGGCATTTCTAATCATCAGGCAGCAACAAGACGCAGTGCCATGGCTTTCCGTGTTCTGCTGCGTTGGAGCGCCAATTGATGTTTTTTCCCTGGGTGATTTGAACAGAGACAGATTTCCTAATATGGTTCTGAAGCCCCTCTCCAGCTCCCATTGACATGCACACTCCCTTTTCCTTTCCCTCCCTCTCTCTCGTCTTCCTTCCCCACTCCCCTCTCGGAGAAACCCATAAAGACCATTTCTGGCTGAGACCTGCAAATAAAGCCAGCCAGAAGAACTAAAGCCAGCTCTCTGGCCATTCAGGGAGTGAGATGAAAACTAATTTTGGGCTATATTCAAAAAACCGTTCCTCACCAGGTCATAATCCTGGCTTCATTTTCTGCTCCAAAGACAAGGGCAAAGCCCTCTGCAGGCTGAAGGCTGATCTTGCGGCTCACTGCCACACAGCCATGGATGTCATTGCTGGTTGGTGTTGAGTCGCCATTGTTGCTGGCTGAGCAGGGCCAGCCCTGCTGTCAGGCAGAATAAGGGGGATGAAGCAGGCAGAGGGGTCAGAGATGCGGGATCAGCATGCCATGCAGCTCCGAAGTGAGCCTGCTGCCCCGGGCATGGCGTCCAGTTGCCAGTGTCAAAGCAACAGTCACCTGCCAGCATGAGCAAATGTGCCAGGAATAAAGGCCTCCATCTTTTATGGCAAACACGCAAAATCGCCCTGAGCTGGCTCTGCTACCCTTACTGTTATGCATTCTACCACTGTGGGAGGGTTGTCTTTCAGAGCTTTACTGGGAGAAGCTAGAATGCCTGTGCATCTTAAATCAAAGGATAGTCTTTTTTATAAGGGGGATTGTCAGCAGATAGTCCTCTGTTTGAAGGGGTGTGCAGTCCAAGTCTCCAATAAAATCATGGAATCATCAAATCATATGTCCAAGAAAAGTCCTTCTCTAAGGCTTTCATTTCTTATCTTCATTGCACTTCCCTGAACTCAACGAATCACAGAACCTTAGAAGAGTTAGAGTTGGGAGGGGCCAGAAGACCATCAGGCCCAGCTCCCTGCTCAGTGCAGGACTCCAGGTTACACCATCCCTCTCAGAGGGCTGCCCAGGTGCACCTTGAATGCCCCCAGTGTGGGGGAGCCCACAACCTCCCTCGGTCAGTCCTTCCATTGTTGCACTGCTCTAACAGTCAGGAAGTTCTTCCTGATGTTCAGCTGGAATGTGGCTTCCTGTAACTTGAGCCCATCGTTCTGTCTGGCACTCTGGAATGATCAAGAGGAGATCCTGTCTCCTCTTTGTAACAACCTTGCAAGAGCTTAAGGAGTGCTATCCTTTCGCCTCCCAGTCTTGCCCTCTGTTCTCTTCAAGATAAGGCACTGTCAGAAAGAAAACCGGGTCCTTGAAGTTGCCCATCTCCCGTCATCAAGGGGATGGCAGGCTGAGCAAGGCACACAATTTTGGTCTGATATGGGTCGGCAATGCAGGGAACACATGGGAGGGCAGAAGGCTCCCTTGAAGGATGCAAGATGGTCTTTGTGCTGCATGGAGCTCTGCTTTCTGCCCACCTTGCAGCAGCTGCTGCCTGCAGTGGTATCCGCTCTTTGCCCAGATAGAGCCAGCCCTGTTCCTAAGACTGTTGCTCCAGCTTGGAAGGAAGAGCTGTGTAAAACTTTCTGCCCCCTCATTGGCTTGGAAAGTCTACTGATCACCTCCTGGCTGAGGGCTCAGCGGAGAGCAGCCAAGGCGGCACTGCAGCCTAGAGGGTGCTCTTGTCTAAAAAATCTTCCTGAAGAACTCCCTGGCCCACCCGCTCAGCGCTTTTCCGAGACTTTAGCAGCACACACCAATGACAGCAATCACTCCACTTCCATGGCTGCACTTGCTGCGTTGTGCTTGGTTGGTCCTTTAAGCAAAGCAAGTGCATAACTTCTGGAGCTGTGAGCAACAGTGCTGGATGAAAGGAGCAAACTGCTTCTGAAGGCATTTCTAAAGGTAAAAGTGGCACAGAAGGCAGACATACAAAATGGCGCCCCAGTAATGGTGCCCAGCACAACAGCACGGCCAACTCCTACAGCGCAAAAGACATGAGAGCAATCAGAGGAATAGCAGCTTATAAAGAACTCTGGATAGATGAAGTCAAATTGTATGATTCTCAGATTGTTTACTGGGGCAATATCACTTGATAATTCTTGTTAATATATGGTTTTTCTAGGCGAATAAGAAGTGTGCAATCTTTCTTGGTTTAAGGAAAGGGTGTGTGTTTTCAGCAGAAGTATAAATGAGCCTATGGAGAGAACCTTCCTTCCTTACCTTCTCCAAGCAGGACCAAATGGGAATGTCTTTGACTAGCACTAATTTAATTCACTCTCCAACCTGTGCCACTTTGAGGACACAGAACCCTGTGTGGGCTATTAACTCCCAGGTCTCAAGAGGCTACCACTGAACAGGGGAGTGGATGTGTTAATTAATCAGCTGAAATATGCACGCTTTCCTCTGACTCCAGAGTGAATGGAGTGACATGAATGTTGATTTTGTTTAATCCCTCAAGGAGATAAGGCCCAGAGATCTGCGGCCGGTGAATGTTGCAAGGAAGCTTAAGAGCTTCTACTCAGAAGCAATGGAACTGGAACACTTAAGCTGGTATTATTTACCACCAGCTCTACACTCAACAGGCCACAGACTTTAACAGCCTGGTTGTAGCCAGACATGTCTTTTGTGATGAAAACTGCTTCTAACCTTTGGGGAAAGAAAGAACCAAAGAAATAGGCCAGCCACCCAGTCATGCAGGAGTGTAGAGTTCAGCTCTGGGGTGCCAAACTGGCATCCCCATCTGGTTCTCAGAAGACCTCATCCCCTTTCTGCCAGCCACTGATAGGTGAGTGGGCTTTTTTCCTGGCTTTTCTTCAGTTCCCCACCACCATTCTGAAAGACTGAAACGCTGCTCCTGAAGCAATTGTATTGGCACAACATATGTTGGCATCTCTAAACAAAATATCCTGGCCTGTTTTGGTATGCTGACCCCACTCTTTTGCCTTCAGCTTGATCCCCGTTTGTTTTTGGCTCAACTCACCATGGCTTCCAAGAGCTACTCTGCAACAGAATTCAGCTCATGGTCTGAAAGAAGTTCTGTTCTGCTGCAGGAATGGAAGAAAGGAGAAATGGAAGTGTCTCCATCAAGGTCTAGCAAGAGTAATTATGTCTACCCTGACGGGCAACTGTCCTCCAGGTTCTCCAAGCGAGCATGGATCCTGGTTGTCCTTTTCCAATGTGGTACCAACCATACAGTGGTCAAGTTCCCCATCTTCTTTTGCAATATGTAAAAGAAACACATGACACGATCTCATCCCACTACCTTCACCACATGTCATGGGTTACCACTGGCAGGGAAGATGCGTGTATGACATGATGGGGCCACATCATGAAGCTCCTGTTGGCGAGCTGCCAGTTTGGACAGAAACTGGCTTGACATCATAGAATCATAGAATAGTAGAGTTGGAGGCCATTGAGTCCAATCCCCTGCTGTTGCAGGACACCACATTACACCATCCCACTCGGATGGGTGTCCAGTTTTTCCTTGAATGTCTCTAGTGTGGGAGAGCCCACCACCTCTCCAGGCAGCTGATTCCCCTGTCGTATTGCTCTGACAGTAAGGAAGCTCTTCCTGATGTCCAGCCTGAATCTGAACATGCAGTATGTTCCAGGTGGGACGTTGCAAGCCAATGCAAGAGAAGCTCTGGGACCAGAATAGGGCGGCAATCTAAGATTTTAAAATCTTGATTGCAACATCTGGCTCACTCATGCAGTACGTGAATCTGCTGTCCTGACATTTTATCTCCCTCAATACTTTGTTTTTCTTCCAGACAACTTTTATGATTTTTTCCCCCAGCAAATGCAACTTTCCATCAAGACTAAGACATGTATTCCAACTGAGAAGGATTAAAACCAGTACAGGTTGGAGTGGCTTCCAAGTTGTAGAACCTGCTTTGCAACATTTCTTCCCATTTTGACTAGGGGCAGGGCAGGCAGAAAAGTCCTGCTTTGTTCCTCTCCCTGGATGATGGGAGCGATACGTCAGCCATTTGGGATAGACGTTAATTTTCGAGGCACAACTGCACAGCAGTGACTGACACGCCATCTTGTTTTGAACAGTGCATTCCCGCACAACTGTGTGCGCGCGTGTGCAGATGTTGAACCCCCCCCCCTTTTTAACATGGCAGCCTGAGTTCCACATCTCCTTCCTCTGGAGCACTCACCTGCGGCTGGTGACATCTGTTGTTGCTGTAGCTGCAAATGAAGAGATGCAGGTGGCCATTCAGACTCCTCCGGCTGACACCTTTAAGCCCTCATGTGTGTTACTTGATTGTGTTGTAAACTGTATTCTCTGCTCTGGATTAATACATGTGTTTTCCACAAAGCAGCAACTGTGTGTTTGAAAAAAAGCTGGTGTGGCCACGTGGCAGCAAATAGTGGCTCCCTGTGGCTCACCCAGTTTTAATTAAGGGCTGAGTGCTGGGACTCAGGAGATGTGGGTTCGAGTCCCCACTTAGCCATGGACCTCACTGGGTGACTTTGGGCCAGGCACAGGCTCTCCGCCTGACTTAACCTCACAAGGCTGTTGCTGTGAGACAATTGAGAGGAGGAGGAGAATTATGGAAGCCAACTTAAGTTCCTTGAAAGGAAAAAAGGTGGATTGATAGTAATAATAATGGTGCAGAAGGGCTGTTAATTTGATTAGGGAAATATGGGCATTGTGTGTCTTAAGCTTTTCCTTCTGGCTGTTTTCCTGCTTACCACCCAAACTATTGTTTTCTTCCTGGGGAAATTTCTCTCATCCCTGCATCGTGGCTTCCTGTTGGAAGAAAAGAAGTGGAGATTCCTTGTAAATCAACCAGAATGGGAGATCAGTCAATTATTCCCTGAATTTCTAAGCAGAAGATCCCAAGTCCAATCCTTGGTGTGGTGGGATCACCAGGAAGCCTTCCTGCCTGAAACCCTGGGGAGGAATTGCTGCCAGTCAGTGTTGGCAATACTGGGCTAGAGGAACCAAGCGTCGGCACTCAGCTTCCAAGGTTCCAATCATGTTTCAAATCGATGCGCATTCAGAGGCATCTGAGCACTGGGAGGACTCGTGCTGAGGAGAACTGAAATGACATTTCACACACATTCCAAACTCAGCAGCATTTCCACACTAAGGTTTGCCTTTCTGAATGTTGTGCTTCTTCAGCATTTTGCTTCTGAAATGAAACACGGACAAACACTTTTAAGAATAATATCTTAGGAATTAAGGCGAAGCTTAAAGCAGAAACAGTATCGGCACCATATTCAATTTATATACACCCACACCTCTCCAAAGTCCCCTTGATCTTCAAACGTCTTTCTATCCCTGGAAAGAATGGAATGCATTTTAAAAAGCTGCATTCCACAAATATCAGTTTAAACTGCTGAACACGCCTTCAGTCTCTTTCCACCCCTCCGTGCCACCGATTCTGCAAATCTACCCAGAATGATGGGAAATAAACTGTTAGATGCCACCTTAAGCTTGTTCTGGGAATAAGTATACTTAAAGGGCAACTACGACTTAATTGATGTGATTTTTGACCCCATTTTAGTAGAGTGGAGATATAGCTTTGTTTACGGCAAGAAAAAGAGTCGTATCTGCTCATATTCAAAGCCCTGAGCCAGAAAAGCCGCCTTAACAAGGCCTCAAATGAGACTCCACCTTTATCAAATAGCCGAAGACCGGCAGGTGGATGGAGTGACCTTATCAGCGGCCACCCCTCCCCAGACCGCTCCCACCAGGGCATTTCCTGTCATAATATTGTACAACAAAGGAAGTTTATATCTTTGACAATTCTTGATGTTGCAAAACCTCTGCCTTGATATCTTTAGAGCCACTTGTTTAATGCTTTAGCAAAGCGAAGTTGGAGAGATAGGAGGAAAGGGAGGGGGAAGAGAGTTACAGGCATTATTGTAGTACTGATTATCCAAACGGGCAATTTCAAACAAAACACAGATTGGGTGTGTAGGTGTGTGTTTTTGGTGAGTGCTTTGTATGACAACAGAATTCACAGGCGATTGCAATGTTTTCAGTGCAACCAGACAAACAAGCCAATGATAGGACAATAAATGTGGAATAGTTCTCCGCAGGCAGTTCTAAGCACCACACTGGCTAGCTGACGTCTGCAGCAGGTGGCAGGCAGAGTCTGGGAGAAGCGACCTAGCTTGGCCTGGTGGTGGGCTACTCAGGGCGGAGCAGAGGCTGGAGCTGAGTGCCCCTTATTTATCATATTTCTGTCTGGCCTTTCCTTCCACAAGGTCAAAGCACTGCGTAGGGCTCTTCCTGCCTCCACTGTATTCCAGCAACAACCCTGTGAGATAAGGGAGGCTGAGAGACTGAAAACTTCATGACTGTGCAGGGGTTTGAACCAGGTAATAGGGGTCTGAACCCTTGGGATGAACCCTTCTGTACCCTTCACGATCCCCCTCTAGCCAGCTCACACGCAAGCCTTGCCTTCACTCCAAAACAAACTGCATGGTTACGGTTTTAACCCAAAGAGATCCCTATTCAGACATCATTGGATGGAATGCCATGGAGGCACCATTTTGGAGGTTTACAGAGATTCACATTCAAGCTGATTTGGGGGCGTTGGCTGGTCAAAAGGCATCGTTAGCACCAGCAGCATGGAAGACGTTCCGCCCTTCGCTGAATGGCACCTTCATGGGGAAATTAGCCTCGTTCTTGGCAACGCCGGGCTCCAAGCTTAAAAATAGGTTTTGAGAGGGCAGAGTCTGGAAGTGGGAAGAGGGGAAAGGGTGGTGTCACAATGCCCGGGGCAGAGCTCCTCCCATGTGGCAGGAAACACAGCTGTGGTGTTTAAGCAACACACATTTACCGCTGTTGGGGCGCATGCAGATGAAACAGCCCAGTTTCCACGGTGCTGAAAACGTCACCTTGTTTCACCCAGAAATGCAGTTGCGGGAGGAGTAAGAGGAGTTCCAAAGGTGATGCATGCAAGGGAAATAGCCCCTTGAAATGTTTTTTGATCAGTTTGGAGGAGTGGAGATCATTTTAAAAAAGAAAAAAATGACTGCTTTTCCTGCCTTCTCACAAAAAACCATGAAAAAGGAGCAGGGAGGTGAGGGGGAGGCTGTGGGGCTGCCGCCGCCTTTCCCCCACCTCCCATGGGGGGAAGTCAGAGGGGTGAGTTCCCCCATCCCATCCAACCCAGTTTTGTGTCATCTGCACTTCTGAGCCTTGTTCCCTGCACTTCCTCATTCAAATCGATAATACTGTGTTTCCCCGAAAATAAGACCGGGTCTTATATTAATTCTTGCTCCAAAAGATGCACTAGGGCTTATTTTCAGGTGTTGTCTTATTGTTTCATGTACAACAATCTACATTTATTCAAATACAGTCATACCATCTTCTTCTGGAACATTGTCATAACGCTACAAACCCCAAATTGTGTTGCAACGGATGTACTATATGTGTCTGTCTGGCTGACAAGCTTAACTGGGGCTTATTTTTGGGGTAGGGCTTATATTACAAGCATCCTGAAAAATCATGCTAGGGCTTATTTTCCAGTTAGGGCTTCTTTTCTGGGAAATAGGGTAAAACCATTGAAGGGCACTGGGCCCAGGACTGAATGCTGCAGTACCCCAGTGGAAGTACCGGAGGAAGATGGTTTGGAGTGAGCATCATCTTGACGTGTCACCGAGTCATGCATTAAAAATGCTGGTAAAAATGCTAGTAGACCCAACCTTGTTCTCAGGTGAAGATGCAGGAAAACAGGAAGCCAGGGAGGGAGCCGGGGATCGGGGCAAACAAGGGGCTTAGTGATTTCAGCTGAAAGGAGACTGGACCTGTGGTGATTCGGCATGGATCTTTCCTTCTGGAAGGAGAGACCTGTGTGGTTTCAGCAGCAGGACATCACCGAACCCCTGGGGCGAGGCATTGGCGATTTCAGTAGCAGCTTTCCACCTGCTCAAACCTGAGGGCTTCTGTAAAGTTCTGTACAACTCTGATGGACCAGACGAGGTTCACAAGTACTGTAAATGGCCATCTTTGCTCTCCGTGGGCCCTGCATCCCCTTATAATAATACAGGGTTCTTGGGCATGATGGCTGTTCTTGCTGGACACGAGGTCCTACTGGGTCCTTCTTGCTATCTCCATTCTGTTAACAAAAGGTAAAGGCTGGTCTGCGTTGATACAGAAAATGCACCTGCAGGTATCCTTTCCCACACATTCAGGTTCTGCTCAATTTTAACCCCCACCTTTGCCACTGAGGCACATGGTTTAGGAAATCCATTATTAACTCGCTCGTTTGAGCCCCATGTGGCCACCCTCGATCACGCTGCTGAGCCTTCTCCCACCTTTGCTGAAAGCGGGGATGCAGCTGCCTGGATTACGGGGTTTTCTCAAAATGGAATTGGTGCTTTTCACTCCAAAGAGAGCTACTGCATGACATGAAGCATCATGAGGGAAGACTGAGAGCACCCAAGGACCTTCAGAAATATTCAGAACATGTTTATGATCTGCATCTGCTTTGGAGAAGCACTGGTCCTCCCCGAATCTGTCATGGTTCTTAAAGGAGGTGCAGGCATTGGCTATGGAGCTGAGCAGGACTTCTAGATTAATATGCAATGTGGTGCTGATTCAAAAAGGGCTCCTTGCCTTTCTTAGCTGGACAGGACTGCACTCACTGAGCCCGTGCAGAGGAACACGGGAAGCTGCCTCCTGCCTTGGTCCAGTAGCATCAACCCTGGTGAGTAGCAGCTCTCCAAGGCTTCAGACAGGAGCATTTCCTGCCCTACCTGGAGATGCCCTGCCTCAGATTGCACCTGGACCTTCTGCAAAGCAGCTGCTTTCCCACTTTTCTTAAAGAGAGCTACCCCAGCTCCACTTTACAGACAGCAGCACATATAAACTAGCATATGCAACGTTTTTGCGAGCCTGTGGCTTCTTCTGTCCTCATTTCAGGTGATCCAGTTGCTCTTTTGAAATGTGCACCATCGCTGTGCTTCTCCATGCATATCAGCAAAGCCGACACCACACGGTCTTTCATGACTGCAGCGATGGAGAACTGCACTTCACAAGCACATGGAGAAGAGTGGCTCCTCGTCTGTGGTTAAGTGGATGTTTTGCTTTGCATAATATTTCCCCTTCCCATGTACTTAGTCATGCCATTTCTTGGAGGAATGTTGAGCTGCGGTCGCATTGCAGGAGATGCCCAGTCCCCTTTGACATGCTGATAAAATTAAGCCAGGTATCCAATGAGATGATTTGCTCAGGAAGCATCATGCACACCTACAGAGGAACACGCGCAGTTTCTACACGTGTGACTATTATCCTCACATCAGCCATGTTGAAATCTAGACCGTGCAGAGATGAGCTCTAGATCTCCCTCATAAGCTGAGCTTTCTCCATTTTGCTGGGGGTTATTTTCCAGAGCCTCTCACTGCTCAGGGAAACGTGGCAATAGGATAAATATCATTATCATCCACAGCAGCACTTCAAGGCATTGGCATTGACATGAGTTATGTGAGTGGCGTAGATGGCAATGGAACTTTGCAATACAACGTTCCATTGAAATGCATGCGTACAGAGGGGAAGCTCTCCACCTACCTTTCTCTGGCCTGGCAGCATCATCGAAATGTCATTGCACTAAGCATGGCTCACAGAAGCATGACTTGCGCTTGACCCTGCCTAAGCATTACACATCTTTTGGTACTTGACTTAATTTCATTAGCCTGCCAAAGGGGACAGGGAATCTCTCATAATGGACCCCAGTCCTGATGAAAACATTCCTTCACGGAAGTGTCGATATCCCCACTTCTGAAACGCAAGTCCCTTAAAAACTGGGTGAGCTGACAATGTGCCCTCTATGTTATGGGGAGTGCAGAGCACGGCTCAGGCAAAACTGTGGCGTGGACACAGAGCCTTCTTTTGACTGTATTGCTTCTTTCAGAAGTTTTTCTTGGATATGACATCAGTATGGTTTAATAATAGGACAATATTCCTTTACAGGATTCATAACTCAATTAAACGCATTAATGAAGACAGTTGGCTTTCAGAGTAAACATCTCTGTCAGATCCCCAGTCAGCAAAGAAAATGTTTAGCTTTGTGGATGACATCTGATATGAATTAGCCCGGCACTCGGCTGCTATTGCTTGCCAGGTCTAACATAAACATGACTAGTAGCTGGTGTTGGAGGATGTAGCCCTGACCAAGAAACCTTGCCCAGTAGGGCATCCTCTGGAGCATCCTCACGGGGGCGGGGGGGTTGATCTTGCTTTGCAATCTTAATTCCCAACTGGGCTGCACTGATGGAAGCATCACTTCCAAATCATGGCAAATTGCAGTTCTCCTCTTCTTGGCACTGCTTAGGCCTCATCTGTGTCCAGTTCTGGGCACCACCATTTAAGAAAGCTGCAGACAGGCAGGAGAGGATTCAGAGGAGGGCAACTAGGAGGATCTGGGGACTGGAAACAAAGCAATATGAAGAGAGACGGGAAGAACTGGGCCTTGCTTTGCCTTGAGGAGTGAAGATGGTGGGGAGATATGATAGCACTCTTCAAATACTTGAAAGGTTGTGGCACAGAGGAAGGGCAGGATCTCTTCTTGCTCATGCCAGAGTGCAGGACATGGACCAATAGGCTCAAGTTACAGGAAGCCACGTTCCAGCTGAACATCAGGAAGAACTTCCTCACTATCAGAGCAATAGGACAATGGAAACAATGACTGAGGGAGGTGGTGGGCTCCCCCACACTGGAATCTTTCAGGATGCAGCTGGGCAGCCCTCTGAGAGGGTTGGCTTAATTGGGAGTCCTGCACTGAGCATGGACTTGGACCCACTGGCTCTTTGGCCCCTTCCAAATATACTCTTTCATGATTCCCCCAGCAGTCAAACCACTCAGAGGACAACCTTTCACAGCAGGACAAGCAGGCTCGTGGGATCTACTTTATGACAACCTTGAGGCCTATCAGCCACAGCTACTCTTTTGTACCAAGCTGCAGTGGACGGACCTCAGAGGGGTCACTTAGCTCACTCACCATCTCAAGGCACTGCAGAGTGGATCTACAACAGGAATATGGAACTTCAGGCCTGGAGCCCAATCCAGCCCCGTTGAGTTGTCACTGTGGACTTTTGGGTGGCTTCCCCATTTGTGTGCAGACCCCTCCCTTCTAAAACATTAAAGGTTTTAGGTGAGACTTACCACCGCTAAGATCTTCGAGGAAAACATGCTGGCATTTTGTACTAGCCTCTGGCTTCATCCACCATAAGCTTGTGGCCCCTGCGAATTTCTCCAAAATAGAGTTGGGTCTTGGACTGAAAAAGTTTCAGTGCCCATGAACTACAGTATTTCTGACAGATGGCCACCCAGCCTCTGCTTGTTACCTGCATCAAGGCAGATGCCTTGAGACCTGCTCCAGTGTCAAACAGCTTTCAACATTAGGATGTTTCGCTTAATCTTTAGGTCAATGCTGTTTCTTTGCAATTTTCACCCATTGGTTCTAGGGAAAATTGGTTCTCTCATCTAGCCAAGGTCATAGACATGAGACCCACAAATTGCATTCACAATTTTTAACCCCAACACCCCCATGAACCTTCTCCTCTCCCCCTCCCTTGCATCATGCACATAACCTATTACAGACAGGACTGGGATGTCTGAGTGTTGATTCATTGAAAAGGCAAGATGTATAATGACACACTGCCCTTCTTTCATTCACAGTGTGGTCATGCTACCTCTCCATTCCGGGTTCCCGTGTTGTGTGTCTTTCCATTCTATCTCAGCCTTCCCATCAGAGCATTTTATATAGTTTTGCTCATGATTCTATGCTATCAGTGCGGCAGCCAATCTCCCTCCCTCTTTCCCTTCCCAGCCCAGAATGGTTTCACTTGAAGCATGTGTTGTGGACAACAGAAGGTCCTTGTTTAGTAATGAATAAAAGGACAGTACTATTGCTTTTCCACAGCCAGAATTTTTAAGCCATAATTAGATCTTGTAATGCTGCCAAGATAGAGGCAGAGGGCCTCGACAGGGAAGCCTGGCTCTGCAAGCGAACTGAAACTAAATATAGTTCTCAGGCAGCTTTTGCAAAAAAATAAAAATATAAACTTTGCACATCAAAGTGAGGAGTTTCTGGTCCCCATCTTCTCTTTTGCAATGGAAGCAAATAAGAAGGCGGTTAGGACGACCCATGGTTTGCACTCCAAGATTTACCAACAATAAGCTCATTGGGCACTATTCTTGGCTGTGGTCAAGAATCAATTTGCTCTAAATGAGGGGTACTTAAATGCGGTTGCACTGAGGTCCCCTTTTCTGGTTTGCTTGTTCTTCATGGATTACAGATTTAGACATGATAGGCATCGTGTCGGCCAAGGCTGGGAACACATGGCCCTCCAGATAATGCTGAATTCCAAGTCCTAGGGTGAAAGGAAGTTGCAGTCCACGAACTCCACAGCCTTGGAGGTTGCTCGGCATGGCTGTGACTGGTGATACTTTCTGTTCTAGGACCTGACCTGCTCCACATTTTCCCAAATGTGCTACAGCAGGAGAGGGTATTTCCTAGCGACAAGCGTGGCCCGGCTCCAGTAAATGAGTTGGAGACCCAAACTGGGAGACATCCACATTGTACAAGTGCAGGTCCAGCCCAGGTGGAGGGGGCATGATCTTCAAACCGCGGTGAAGAAAACGTTTAATCGGAAATGACCTTATACTACCACCTTCTACCATTGATCCATCCTGTTCAGTACACAGATGGGCTGCAGTTCTCAGGCTGTTCCCAGCCTGTCTTGAAGATGTGAAGGGTCCAACCAGGGCCCTTCTGCATATAAGCCTGTCCTGCACCATGGTGCTGCAAGTTAATGTCACACGTGGATGTCAAATCCAGGCCATTCCAACTGGTCCAGTGGGCAGCTGGGACCTCTTGGCTAGCTCCTCAGCTGCCCAAGACACCCCAACACACTGAGATGCTGGAAAATGCACAGGTGGGCTCTGGAATGGAATGCAGTGGTGCCAGGACAGACTCATCCCATGCTTTTGTGGAGGGGAAGGATTGAGGTAGTCCGCAGGATGAATGAGCACGCTTTGAGCCTTGCTGGAGCAAGTCGCCTTGCAGCTTTTCCTGGCTGGCTGATCTTTGGACTGAGGCCCTATTCAAAAGGTAGACTCTCTTCCTAAGGCCAACTGGGGGAGGCAGGGAGGGCCCCGTGGGCACACAGACTCCACCATCACTGATGCCTGCATTTTTGGCACAGGCACCTGCGCCATGAGGGTGACCCCATGGAATTGTGTGGCACTCCTGTGTGCAAGAGCTGATCACGCTTTTCACACACATGGTTGCCGAGGGGTGGGCGGCATAAGTACCTAAGTGCATATGTACCTACCCATGCCTTAAGATCATCATTAAAGGTCCTTCTCTAGGAGTCACCTTTAAAGAATGTGAAGCTAAATGGGGAAGGGCCTTTTTGGGAGTGGCTCCCTGCTTGCAGAATCTGCTCCCCAGAGGAGTTTGCCTGGCACCAATGGTGTTCTTGTTCCAGCACCAGGCAAGAACTTTCCTATTTGCTCAGCATTTTAATGTTTAAATGACATTTTATCATTATCAACATCTACAGCCGGGTCTTTGCTTTACTTTTTTGCTTCAGTTCTTGTCTTTATTTGCTTTTATTGGGATCTTGTATTTATTAATTTGTACAATTACATTGCACATTGTTTTGTTTAGCTTTACTTATTGTTTAATTGGATTGTTTTATTGATCGGCACTTGGTTTTAATATATTGTGTTATGTTTGGGATTTGATTGAATGTAACCTATTCAGAGAGCTGACATGACTGAGTGAACAGTATACATTTAAATAAATAAATAGGAAGGAAGGAAGGAAGGAAGGAAGGAAGGAAGGAAGGAAGGAAGGAAGGACAGATTTCTTGAGCATGTCATCAAGGGTACACTCAGGATATGTCAGCCTGCTACATCCTTCATGCATTTGACTGAGGCATGAAGGACGCTTCTGAAAAAGGACAGATTTCTGCATCCTACTGAAAAGTAACCTACTCTCTCTACCCTTCCATTTGTTCATGATCTCCTGCCTTCCAGCCAAGTTTGGCCATCCCTTTCCCCACTGACCATGTGCCCCTTTGGAACAGAGCACAGGCATGTTAAAGAAGCATCTGGGTCTCTGAGCCCAATGCATCCTACATGCCCATATGTTTTTCTCTGCTTGGCTCTATGGACCTTCCTTATAGTGTCTTGGTTCTATGGACCATCCTTATATTTCCAAAAAATGGCAAAAGTGTCCTACTTTGGACACCATCATAAAAAGGCAAGGCACACTGGAGAGGATAATCATGCCAGGGAAAGTCAAAGGCAGAAGAAGAGACCAAATAGGAAATGGAGCTGAGCAAGGCTCTCAAGAACAGGAGATTCGGGAGGGCATTCATTCACAGAATTGCCACGAGTCAGAGGACTTGATGGCGCATAACAACAGCCAGAACCAGAAGGCAGCTGTGATCATCAATGGCAGCAAATGCGACAAAGAGACTAGCGGCACCTGAAAGCAGGACTGCAGAACCCCTTTCACTCCCAGAGCTCAAGTCTATTTCAGAGAATTTCTCAGAGCCCAGCATCCCACAGGACCAAAAGGAAAGGGCCAGACCACCCAGATTACAGGCATTTCATCTCCCAGTGCCAGTAACGGAGTCTTCCAACAGTTTAGAAAAGGGACATTTCTGGAAAGCCAGCAAATGATTGATGTGAGAGAAAGAGCCTGGGACAGGTTCCTCCTCCAGCCTGGATGCTCCTTCAGACTTCCTCTTCCTTTCCTACTGGAGGTTGGGCCTCCTTATGACTTGACAATCTACAGAAACGGCAGCTCTAAACAACGTTGGTGTATAGCCCACAACTCATTTTCAATTTTTTTTTAGACAATCTTCAGTTGTAGAGACTAAGGGTGCAATCTTAGGAAAGTTTAGAGAGAAGAAAAACGGTCCACAACTCCCAGTATGCTCCACCCATCACTACAGTTGTTGCTGATGTCCCATGGCCCTGATATTGGGCTCTATTACTGAAGTACTGCTTCTGTGGCTATAGAAGGAAGCTTCTTTTGGTCTAAATTCCCAGTGTGCCCATGGGGTGACATCACTCAGTTCACGAGCTCTGTCCCAGGGTCTCTGGCCATGTGATCGATTTAGCTGTGTCATGTCATGTCCTTAAAAATAACTCTCCCTCCCCAAGCAAAGCTTTGCTTGTAAAATTCGGCCGGCCCTGTGTCCTCATGACCCAAGAGTATGAAAAAGACATGAGCTGGGCAAGCAATGTGCTCCAAGCATTCCTGTTGATTCCTCTTTCCCAAAAAAAGGCACTGAAGCCAGCCGAAAGCCAAGAAGGTCTCCATGCAGACCATCCTGCGGTTCTTTCCAGGCCTTCTGACATGAAGATTTCTAAACAGTGAGATATTTGACAGGAACCAGCAGTGTGCCTCTGAAGCAAAGACAGACCAATATTGTCTGCCATGTAAGATTAAATAATCTCAGCCAGTCACCCCATTGCTTCATGATGCTTTTTCTTCCTTTGTACAGTAATTGCTCTTTTGAAAGCTCAGCGCTGCTTGCTCTCAGGCAGAATGTCTCGCTGCACGCTGAAATTTTAGCCAAGAGACAGTGTGGTCCCGACGGAGATTTTGCAGGATTGCTTTGGGTGTGGTGAGCATTTGGTTAGCGATGAGCGAGAGCAAGATGCCATCTACGAAAAACACAGTCAGCGCTTGCAAGCGGGTGGGTGCAGCAAATGTGGGACTCGTTCCCAAGGAACCACAAAAGGCATAGAAACCTGATATTAATTTCTCTTTTGCTGAGTAAACATCTCCCCCCTGACCAACCAAAAAAGATGTTGGGAGTCTTGTTGCGGTGTAAGATGACAAGTTGAAGCATTTGCATGGGAGCTGTAAAACCCTGGCAAAATTCCCCGGCATTGGTGAAACTAGACTATAACCCGTTGGGGCAGGGCATGTTGGCTTAATGTGTTTGGTGTGGTGCCTATTTTTAGGTACTTCATTATTTTAACAAGTTGTTAATATTGATAACCACTGCTCATAACAATTAAAGGCATTGTAACAACCTGGTAAAACTCAGAAGCCCATAAAAAGAAGTCAGGAGGGGGAGATGGAAAGAGTGGGGCAGGGATGGTGCACCCCAGGCTTCATGAATGGTCTGCACAAGAAGAGAATCAGGAGCTAGGATGGATGGAAGGATTATGGGGGGTGATATTTCTGAATCTGTCCCTAAGTTTAAGACCTCCCTGCAAACAGAAAACTGGCGGAGCTGGGAAAGGGCTGAGCTAGAATCTTCCCAAGACACTAGTTTTCCATTTGCAGGGAATTCTTTACAAGCAGACAAAGATGGGAGGGAGGAAATTCAGAAGAGGCCTCTTTTTCCTGTAGTCCAAATGCAGTCCATCCAGTCCCCAACCCCAACCCCAACCCCAACCCCAACCCATTCCTTCCCACCTTATCCTGCTGCTTGAGAAGCAATGTGGCTCAGGGTATCAAGTGCTTGGACTGAGAAGATCCAGGTTCTTGTCCTCACTTGGTCATGACGCCCACTGGGTGACTGTGGTCCCAGATTTATCTACCCCACAGGAATGTTGTGTGGATAAAATGAGAAGAGGAGACTCTTGTAAGCTGTCTTGGCTCCTTCCAAGAGGAAGAAGGACAGGGTATTCAGCTAACAATAGTAATGTCCAGATGCAGCCTCAGGGATTATGTCTGAGGTTCACCTGCATTTCTAGCTCATCCATTGTTTCTGTCCATTGCTGTGACTATTGGCCTGAGCAGTCCAACAGGCTGGTGTCGAGCTACTGTGGCTTATAATGCAATCTTGTGCCATTTTCTGAAAAGTAATGTCTATACCTCAATAGCAGGGGTGCAAAACCTTAGACCAGAGAGCCATATCTGGCCTGCTGGAGATCCCCAGATGCCCATGACCCCTTACTCTGGCCCCTTTACCCTGGCTACCAATTGTTTGGTGGTTTCTGGAAGTTTGTGCAGTTCTTCATGCACCCCTAATTTGAAAAGCCTGAAATACCCCCATCCAATGCTCAGTTACTGGCAATGGAATTTTAAGCTACCTTGTGCTGGTGTTTTGGAGTGTTTTGGCCCTGTCTCTTCACCACTGGAAAGCCACCCCTGATGTCATCTGATGGAACGCAGCCCTTCAACCAAAAACATTCCAGCATCCCTGCCCTGTACCCACTTGCCCGCATCTTAAGGTCTTCAGAGGCTCTTCTTTTTATTTCTGTACCAGGAGAAGTTCATTATGCAGGCTCAAACAAGAGGGACCCCTCAGTGGGGATGCTCCTTCTTTGGAAAGCCCTCTCCTCTGAATCTCAGCTGTGGTTAGAGGTGAGGAAGGAAGTAGGAATTGTGTACATCCTTAAAAAGTGCATTGGTCCATGCCCCACCTTTCCTCCAAGGATCTCAGGATGGAATATGTATTCCTTTGTATTTATTCTTGCAACAACCCTTGTGGTGTCGGTTAGATCAAGAGATATGTGGCTGGCCAAAGTTCACCCAACAAGTGAGGATACAAACCAGGCTCCTTCTAGTGTTACAACAGACTAAACCAGCCTTCTTCAACATAGAGGCCACAGATGTGTCCAATTGCAATGCCCATCATTTCCTGCTGGGATGGCCATTGGGAGTTGTAGTCCTAAATATGTCAGGGAACCAGACTGGAGAAGGCTGGGATTGCTAGAAAATGGGGTTTTGACCATAGGGTGACCTATAGTCCAATTATAATTATTATTTTAAATGTGCATGATTATAAATTTATGTGGGCAAATGTTTTATATATTGACATCTTTTCCCCCTTTTGTTTTCGGTAAATGCTTCTTTTGAGGAAATGTGCAAGTGGACACCAAAAGATCAATGATCTCAATCCATAAGAGGAAAGTTGGAGAATATGAATACCCCATAAAAGAAATCCATGAACAAACCCCACAAGCTTAATCGGGCCTTCCAGGTCTGAAGGCTTTTTCTGTGGTTATAACATATCTAAGAATGGAGACCTTTCTGTTGGTGCTATGGAAAGAAACAGAGCTTCCTAGTTCCTCCTGGAAACCACAAAGCTGCATGTTCCATCGATCATTTTTACGGGGAGGTTGAGGATTCCATAGGGAAGACTGAGCTGGTCATGTCTTGAATGGCAGCTCAGTTCTTGGATCAGAATATCAGTTGATGGCCTGAGTCCTGGTAAGGTAGAGGCAGCACCCCTCACTATGTCAGCTGCTGGAGATGGTGGATTCATGGCTTGCTTATGGACTTCCTAGGACAGACATCTGGTCAGCCACAGAAGATAGGAACAGAATGCAGGATTAGATATGCCTCTGGTCTGATCCAGCCCTGTTCTTCTTAGTCCTTGTACTGACATCCTTCCTTGTTTGCTTCAAGAAACCCAAGGCATGATCCACCTTTCCATTTCACAACAACCATGTGAACTAGGCTAGACTGAGAACCAGTGACTAGCCAAAACCCACCCAGCAAGCTTCATTGCTAAAGAGGAACCAGAAGTCTAGTATCCCAAGTCCCAGTCCAACACTACTGGGACCACACTGGTTCTCATGACTTTTGAGGCTGAGTTTTCAAAATACACTGCTTGGTACCCAAATTTCAAAGTGCTCCAAGATAAGATTAGGGATAATTGCAGGATCAGACTGGGGGTAAATGAGTGCAGTGTGAAGAACAGACAGGGGCTTAAGCCATGATATGCCGATCCAGGCTTGGACAAGGGCTGCATTCCACTTGGTTTGGATCTGCAAAGATACAAAGATAATGGCTGCTTCCAAGACAGGGATTTGTCTGCAAGGGTCAGAGAGGATTCCCCCTCATTCCGATAACCTCAATGAATCATAACATGGGCACTCATGATGCGTCACTTGGAAAAGCAGAAGTGGACGTACGGATGCCAGAGGTCTTCCAGCAAAGGAACAGAAAAGACCACCTGGGAGCTTCCACGGTGGTCGCATGGAAAGGGGCTGTTCCTGTTCACTTGCTAGGCAGCAGAAAGACAAGGCATGCCATTATTATTGCTGCTGCTGCTGCTGCTGCTGCATTTCAAGACCTCCCCGTAGCCAAGGCTCTCTGGGCAGTTAATCACAATGCATAAAAACAAAGCAAAGCATTCAGGGATGGGCCAGCTAAATTCATGTGGCCCTGAGTCGAAGGTCAAAAGCCTTCTGCATGTGATCAGTTCCGATCTCTGGGAGAAATGAACTGTCCCTTCCTTGGCTGCCTGTGGGATGGAAAGGAAGAGGGAGAGAGTGGGAGAGGTCAGCAGAAAGACAGAGAAAAAGAATGATCCAGCCCTTTTGTCTTTGGAACTGCCCATCACTGGCTTTGGCCCCTGTAACTGCTGGCTCATGAGGAGAGACTGAGAGAACTGGGTATGTTTAGCCTTGAAGCCTGATGGGAGCATGAGGTACCTCTAGAAGAACCTCAAAGGTGTCACAAGGTCTAGATCTCTCCTTGCTGATACCAGAGTGTAGGACACGGAATAACCAGCTCAAGTTGCAACAACCCAGATGCAGGCTGGACATCAGGAAAAACTTCCTCTCTGTCAGAGCAATAGGACAGTGGAACCAGCTGCCTAGAGGTGGTGAGCTCTCCCACACTGGAGACATTCAAGGCAAAACTGGGCAACCATTTGAGTGGGATGGTGTGAGCTGGAGTCCTGCAACAGCAGGGGCTGGACCTGATGGCCTTCTTGGCCCCTTCCAACTCTACTGTTCTAAGATTCGAGGATTTACAGCCCCTGACAGAATATCCAGGATGGAATACAGTCTTTGGCAAAGAAAAGATTGCCTGTCCCTGCCCTCCATCATTGCCTTGGTGAAGATCCGGCCCTGGAGAGATCAGAGAGGACCAACTGGAGGTGGAGGGAATGAGCCATACTAGAGACAAGACTTTCCACAGCTCGGGGACCATGAAGAAGATGAGAAGGTTGCTTGTATGCACCCCTGTTGATCTTGATGTAATAGTGCTTCAGGGTGGCTCCCTTATTGCAGAGAACAGTCCTCTGGCAGCCTGTTAAATAGAGGACTGTCCTCTGTTTCCCCCTATTTGAAGGTCTGCCCAGTCCAAGTCCTGTTTAAAGATGAAGAAGAACTGGGCTGTAAGACTGCCCATCAAGAACCCTGGCCTGTAGCCAGAACAAGGCAAATGGTTGCAGACTTCCTTGCTGGGTTGAGTTATCCTGCACTTCTATTTACAGTAAATGATAGCAATTATTTCTAAATTTGCGCGCACACACACGGATATATAAATTAGGATCTGCACCTCTGTGTCCTCTTTCCGTGATGGATGCCCTTTGTTTGGGTCAGCCCGAGCAGTTGTATTTCGCTTCAGTACCCAAAAAGTGCTGGAGGGAGGCTTGTTGTGAGTTTTGCATACTAACGTGGATCAATAAAATGAGCAGCAGGATCTTGCAGCATCCTGACTCCATATGGGCTTGCACAATATCATCCTATCCATTTTTCCATTCTGTGGAATTTTGAACGCTGTATAGACCCAACGCCTGCGTGATCCTTAGTTACAAAATAGCTTGTCTGGGCCAAGATTCCATATTAAAAAATAGTGTTTCATCAGATATTCCTACGGAGGTAATTTCAACATCATTTTGAGAACTTCATGTCTGCCAACTCAATTTGAGAACGTATAGGAAATATTAGGGCTGCAGTCCTACACAACTGAAACACCATTGTAGTCAATAGGATTGGAGAGCCTGAGTGCGTACAGGATCGTGTCACTTGGCAGTGAAACAGGCAGCCTTTAAAACTGTGCAGGCGACTTATTCTATATTCTATCCTTTAAGAAGGAAAAAGAAAAACTACTTCGTACAGTGATCCAGACATGTTGCAAACCTATTTATGAGGACCAGGTCTTCCACTGCTCTGCTTCGGCCAATTACTTGATCAGAAATGTGAACGATTTCATAAGAATTAGGGCTGCAAACTTTATCCAGATTAAAGAACCACAGTAAACAGTTAATGGTAGGGTTGGCTCATTTTTGTAACTCCTCCGAGCAAATTCTGAATGGGCACAGCTGTGACAGGAGATGAGTTTACATACTTTTGGAGATCTTTTTGGTTTTGAAGTGTGACTGGGTGAAAGGAGGAGAAAGAAGACATGAAAGATGATCGTAAAGGGGTGCCCTGCTCTTTCAAGGTGGTGTTTGCTCACTTGCAGTTTTGACAAGCGCTTATCTTAAACCTTTCGGGTAACTGGAGGCCACCTTTTGATTGATCAACATTCTTCTTAACTAACCAGCTACATGTTGTGGCTGTTCTACATCTATATTGGTATTTGACTCTTGATATTAATATTGATCTAGGTAATGATCTAGATATCAATCTTTACTTGGCTATAGGCTTGGATTCAAATATTTCCAATCCCTTATGCTGAAGAAGTGATTTGATCCAACCAATAGCTATACACCCTGAAGGAAACTCCCATTCCAGAGACGTGGATGCATTATTATGTTCCTGACCACTACCGGCCATACTCCTTTCCCCAAAATGTAATCCTGCAGAGGCCATGGGAATATAACATTCCAGCCAGGCTGCTACTTTGGCTCACTCTGTGCTGGAAGACCAGCTCATGTGCCAAGTCCCAGGTGCAGAAAATTGTCCCATTTTCAGACTTTCCTAATCATCACTGTGTCTTGGGCCACATGTGTGCCAAATTTCATTTCTTTCCGGGCAGTCTGGAAAAACATTAAGCATTTGGGGGCATCCACTGAGGCTTCCAAATTACAGGGCTAATGCACATTTTCTTTTCATATTCTTTCACGTGTTTTGCATGGAAGGGGTGAGGGTGGTGGGTTTGCTTAATATGCATTATATCTGCATCTATATCTGTGCCAGAGAGGGATGGGCCAGCAACTGGGCATAGTTCAGTTATTATTATTCTACTGCATTTATTTCCCACCCATTCCCCCTCCCGTGAGGAACCCAAGGCAGTTTTCATAGCTCCACGTTATCCTCGCAAAACCAGCCCTGTGAAGTAGGCTGGGCTGAGAGCCTGCGAGTGGCCCAAAGTCACCCAGTTTGGTCCATGACTGAATAGGGACTAAAACTCGGATCGCCTGTGTCCCAGTCCCACGCGCTTACTTACTAAGCCACACTGGCTCTTACGATGGTGAAATGGAGAAGCCTGTCCAGGGAAGCGTTGTGTGTGCATCTCCAGCTGGGTTGTTGGCCCATAGCCAACACACCAGCCTTTGATGCTGAGCCTGCTTTCTTCATTGGTGCTAAGCTTCTTCTGCACTTGCTCATTCATTGATTATATTTATACCCCGCCTATTACCTTTCAAGGAACTCAAGGCAGCTTACAAATCCCCCTCCTCTCAATCTCATCTGCACAACAACAACTTTGTGAGGGAGGCTGGGCTGAGAGTCTGTGACTGGCCCACAATCTCTCAGTTTGCTCCATGGCTGAGCGGGGACTCGAACCTGCAGCTTCCTGATTCCCAGTCCAGCGCTCTAACCCTTATGCCACACTGGCTCTCCACAGCAACTAGGGCAACAAAGAACTACATGCTGGTCCATGGGGATGGTGGGAATCCAAAATCCACAGCTAGGCAATATGTCGTGAGCAGAGCAGGCTGGTGCTGGAGGTCAGACTAGATGGCCCAGGAGGCCCCTTCTGACTCGCTCTGTTTCTAGGTTTCTATGTTCTATTAGAACCAGCCAACATTTCACAGAAATGTGCCGTCCTTCGGGTTCTCCTGATCTCTTCATCAGGCTAGTTGATACAAAAAGCAGCGGGTGGGAGAAGAAAAGTTCTCGCATTAGCGTAGAGGGGCGTGGGTTGCTCTCTCCACTGCGAGGCTGGAAAATTCCCCTGGATTCTATAAGGGCCGTGGCGCACTCTCTTTTCTCCAGAGAGGCTGCTGATTACAGTGCTGTCAGCCAAAGTTTCCAGCAGCTGAAGTGTTTTCTGATGGTTTGGAATCCCTTTCTTAGTGTGTAAACATCATTGCTCCATTCAATCATTCCCTCCCACTCCGTGCATGCGTTTCTCTTTTGCTGAGATTTTTTTCCAGGGTGAAGAATTTTGCAGAATTAATTGAGTAAATGAAACAAAATCCTTTGAGTTGCAGGTGCCATCGAACAGGGCCAGCCGAGACATTTGCTGCCCGATGGTTTTAAGACTCTTGCTATGCCTTTCAGACACCAGCTCCTGCCTTCCTCTATTCCACTGCCACTTCATCCTGCTGTTAAAAAGAGGAATTTCCTTCAGTGGACACAGGAAGACAGGATGCCACTGCTAAGGTGCTGCCAGGTGCTCTACTCCACAGAGGATAGGTGGCTGTCCTTTCCTTGCAGGCGCCCCCTGTTTGTGGAGGCATCACGTCCAGGTCTGGTTGAAAGTCAAAAACTCATCTCTGCTTAGCACCTGCAGAGCAGATGGAGCAAGTCCACAGCTCACCTGGTTACTCTTCCCCACCATATTGAACTGATCTGTATATCAATTTAAATAATACACAGCATTTCTACATTTGCATCTGCACAGAAATCATGATACAAATTTATTTTAACTGTATTTATACATTAAAAGTTTTTCTATCCCACCCCCTACAGAACGTCTTGGGACAGCTTACAATAAATAAATGGAATAAAACAAACCCCACAGCATCTGATCATTAATATACTAAAACCCCAGTTAAAATCAATGAAACATTAAAATAATAGGAAAATAAAAAGAGTTTTTCCTGACACTGAAAAGAATATAATGTTTGTGCCAAGGCGGACCTCTCTGGGGAGCATATTCCATAGTCATGGCGCCACCACAGAGAAGACCCTCCTCTGGGTACTCTCCCTCCTTCAATCATAAAGGGGAGGGCTCCTGGAGCAGAACCTCCATCTCGGATCTCAAGGGGCAGGAGGCACATAGGGAAGGAAGTGCTCCTTTGTGTATCCCGGACCCAAGCCGTTTAGGGCTTTATAGGTCATAACCAGCACCTTAAATTGGGCCCGGACTTCAACTGGTACCTTTCCTCCCTCCGCTCTGATGACATGGTCCTTCTTCTTTCTGTGAGTGGCCACACCATCATGTGTGGGAATTGCAGCAATGTAAAACAAGCTCACCTGTCTGCCTGTTGCAAAGGGTTCAGGTACACCGAGCAACCTGGGCTTGTGCTGCAGACAAGCAAGGCTGCCATGTGTGTTGGGGCTACCAGGCCTATTGGAATGCATCCTGCCCTGAGCAGGACGTCCTCTCTTTGCTTCTCTGCAGCTCCCACCCACCCAGTGCAGGCACAGTGCAAGGGGCCCTTCTTGCATAAGTAGGAATTTTGCACACAGGCAGACCGGCTGAGTCAGTGAGAATTTTCTCATGTCCAGCAGCAAGGGAGCCGAATCTCAGCCTGAAGTAGGATTCTGTTCCAGACATACTCGCATGTGAAGAGGCCAAATGGATTGGACCATAGGCAAAAAGGTCCACAAATACCAGCAGATTGTAGCTTAGTAACTAAGGCTTAGTAACCTCTCGTATTTCCAGTTTCCAGGATGGGGAGAAATTGCGCAAAAGCCAGAGAACCACCCAATGGGCAAGAGCAAGGACATGGGGCAGTGCAAAGGATGTGGCTGTCTCATGGGCCCCCAAGGGCCAGATTTGCCCCCCGGGCCTGAGGGTCTATCTATACTTGAGGAAGCTGAGTAGCTTTTCCATTGACTAAGGAAAGATTGGTCATAATTTTGCAGAGCTGTGTGGTGTAAGACTTGATCTGGTGGATATTTGGGAGGTGATCGGAGGACTGCCCCCTCACAGTGCTAGGACGAGGGGGCAGAGGTGGGTGGGATGCAGGTATTCTTGGAGGCTCCCCTGTGTCACCCACTCAGAGCTGTGGAATCGTGGGTGGGGAAGCAATCGTGCAGGAAGGCATCCCTCAACAGCTGCAGAAAGGAGCAGGGAGTGAAGACTCACGATGCAGGGCCTGGGTTATTGGGCTGAATTGCCACCGGGTGGCTTTAGCATAAATTACGAAGGCTTCCTGAAGGTTAAGCTGGAGATTTTGCTCTGGGTGAATTACCAAACTTGTGGCCTCAGTTTCCCCAGACTTTTGTGTCTTGTCTCAATATTTGCAGCAAGCAAATGCTTTATTCCAAACAGTTCGTTTTTGTTCACAGCCACCCTTTTAAGATGCAGTTTATGAATTAAGCAAAAGCTTCGATGGATTGACTATGTTGTATTTAATCCGACGGACAACTCTAGGTAAGATCCCCTTCAGAGAAGGCACAGGGGAACAGTCCGCTGGCCCTCAAACCAAAAACGCATCTCTTTCCCTGCATCTTTCCTGACCCATGTGTAGCCTTGGGAACTCCATTCTGTGCTGTTCCTACAGAGGCCAACTGGGGGCTTGAAGCTGTAACAGTAACCCAGAGACCTTCCCTGTGGGCTGCATCATTTGGATGCACGCACGAGAGGGAAGGTTGGCCAAATCCAAGCTGATGAATGCCATGGTGTGTCCGGCCAGATCAAATACCGTTGCCAGTTTTTATATAGATTTGTCTTTTAATCCCTAGGCTCAGGGGAATTGCTAAATTTAGGGTACAATCTTATGCATATTTAGTTAGGAAAAAAAATCCTACAACTGGTTCGGGCATGTTGGCTGTTGCATTTAAACCTTTTTATTTTTTGGTTTAAATGTGCACAGCATTGTAGCCTAGTTTATTCTTTGGAATCGATAAAACACACATTGCTATCACTGGTAACAATACTGGATAGGGATGGAATGAAATTGGTTTGGTTCACATGCTAATATGAACCAGCAGAATTTACTCTCCATGACCAATATATGAACTGGAACACAATAATCCTTTACTTATAGCACTTTCCAAATTTCATGATGTGGGTGTTCTTTCATTTAAAAAAAATGGATACAAAATGTGCACATTTGGGGAAATTGTGTATAAGGTAAGGTAAAGGTAAAGGTTTCCCCTTGCCATTAAGTCCAGTCATGCCTGACTCTAGGGGATGGTGCTCATCTCCGTCTCCTAGCCGAGGGAGCCAGCGTTTGTCCGCAGACGGTCTCTGTGGTCACGTGGCCGGCATGACTAAACACCGAGGTGCACGGAACGCTGTTACCTGCCCACCGAAGTGGTACCTTTTTATCCACTTGCATTTGCATGCTTTCGAACTGCAAGGTTGGCAGGAGCTGGGACGGAGCAACGGGAGCTCACCCCGTGTGCAGATTCGAACCGGAGACCTTTCGATCAACCAGACCAGCAGCACAGCGGTTTAAACCACTGCGCCACCTGCTGTCCCGGTGTATAAGGTGGGTACACTCATATTAGGAGCAGCTTTTGAAAATTATGTTCCAGAATGAATCTCGGTGTTCATGTGGTTCATCCAAACATTGTGGATTTTGAGCCAAATTGTAGTGTCTGGACTCTCTTCAAAGCTAGTACTACTTACAATGCATTACAGGAAACCAGCCTTGGAATCTGCCAAAATGTGGATCATTTTAACTTAGATGTACCTCATCATCTTCCTCCTTATCGTGGACAGAAGCTGCCTGGCTCTGACATGTCTTTATCACATTGCTCTATTGATTTTCAGGTTTGCTGTCTGGTGGTTTTGTCCCATGAGATAAAACACAAGAGGATGTTCTGTAGGGAATCGAAGATCAACCATGCTGGATTGCAACAAAGAGCAGGGTCCAAGGTTCCAACCTCTGACATCCCAGGGACCAAATTCCAGTTGGGAGAAGTTCCCCAGGGATTATTTTACTTTTTTGGTGGGGGTACATTCCAGTTGGAGTGGGGCTGAAGGCAAAAGGGGTGTGCCCCCTACCCCCCAAATCCCAGCCTATTAAAAATTCATATTGCGAGTAACTAAGCCTTAGGAAAGGCATTTTTAAATGGGAAAACCCAATTTTAAAAAGAAAGAGCAAATGATCAAAGGTTGCGGAAAGGAGGGGGTCTTCTTGGGAACTCTGAGGTTCAGATCAGGACCTCTGGAGGGATGGATTCACTGCCCCAAAAGCATTCGCACCCTTGACACCCTTTCAGGATTCTGTAACCCTGATCCCAGGGGGTCGTGACCAGTTGCCACTGATAGCCTTATCCCATTGCACGCACAAAAGCTGACCAGCAACTGAGTTCTGTTTGGCACTGGTGATTCATCTCTCCCTTGCACTGTATTTGGGGAATAGTGGGCTCATGGCATTCTATTCTATCATGTTGAACTGGGAGGCTTCTGAACCACCCAGAAAGCTTTGGGATAAAGTAGAAATACATAAGCAAGCCAATGGAGAAGGTGCAGGGCAAATTTCGTGGCACCAGAGCGCAGTTCTCTGATACCTTGCCAATGGGAGCTGGTGTACTATAACATTAGACTAGTACTCAGGAGATCAGGGTTCCAGTCCCTCCGAAGCTCAGTGTCAAGCCTGTCGCTAGTTCTTCACCTAACCTATCTCACAGGGTAAGTTGTTGTGATGTGATACTATGGGCACAGTATGAGAAAGTGAGACTCCCTGGAGAGTCGAAAATGCTTCTAAAAAGGGAGAAGAAGAAAAGGAAGACCAAATGCGAGATGGATGGAGTCCATAAAGGAAGCCAGAGCCTTGGGCTTCGAATCACTGAGGGGGGTTGTCACATGCAGGGCATTTTGGAAGGCTTTAATTCACGGCATCACTTCCCAGCATCTCCCACCTGAGGCAGACGCTTCAGCCAGACAAATGCAACTGTTTCCTCTCTCCAGGGGCCAGGGGCTGCTGGGAGTTACAGCTGAGCGTGGCTGGAGAATTTCAGCCTGGGCAAGTGAGTGCTAGTGGTAAGCCCTGTCACCTCTTCAGTTTCCCCTTGCCCTGTGAACAGGCTTTCCTTCTCAAGACAGCGCTCATTTCTTTTAAAGGGGCAATCCATTGCCGTCTCCCATTCATTCGCCTGTGTCTTTCCATGAAAAGCGCCAGCCAAAGCGGAACGCAGCGCTCCGTCTGAGGCCTTCAGCTGGTGCCAAGTGAAGCAGACGAATGACCCTTCTTGTTTTACACATGACACGCTCCTTATTTTATTTACATAATTGGGGATTGCCTCGTGGAAACTGCCAAAGTCCTGAAGAGGCAGTGTGTGGACAGATGTCAACAGCGGCAGATTGAAAGGGCACCAGAAGGTGCGCCCTTCGCTGGGGAAGAATAGTTTCTCTGGACCTAAGGAAGAGATGGGGGCTGGGCAGAAGCTAAGAATATTTGGGTGACGTGGAAATGGAGGCTGAACTGCAGGGAAATGAGTGTGGAAAGGGCTCAGGCTGTGGAAATGTGGATCTCTCGGGGAGCAAAGAGACTCCTTAACTGAAGCCAGGTCAAAGATTAGCTGGACAAAGCTAACAAAAGTGCATGATGTAGACATCCAAAACAACCTTCCTAACCTCATGTCCTCCACATGTCAGACTACAACTCCCATCTTTCCCAGCCTGCAGGGCCAGCTGTACTGTGATGCACCTGACTACAGAGTGCTAGTTTTACAGGAAGCCTGGCACAGATGGAAAACCAACAAGTGCAAAGCTTTTTACATGTATTATAAACCTTCCAGAGAGCTTTTATTGTCAGGTGGTCTAGAATGAAATGCAAGAATGAATGAATGAATGAATGAGTAAAAATAATATTTTGGCGACATTGCAGTCCTCAAGCAATAAGACAGAACCTCCTTTAAAAAGGAATACCATTTTTTAACCATGTAAGGGTGTGTGGGGAATACCAGCCTAACCCCTCTTTGCCTGCCAGAGACTTCCTCTCTGTAATTTCCCTTTGACTCCCCACTGTGCCTACACTCTGCTTCGAGCCTGGACAATATTCCAGAAGTGCGATCATTTGCAATAAATGTAGCTGGCAGAGAAGCAAGAAGGCTCAGGGGAAAGTGACTCACACTCTCCTTCCCTCTCCCTTTCGAAGATGCTTTACCCTCCCTGTAGAGGGTGCACTGCAGCAGAAGCCCTTTGGAGCCTTCCTGCCTCGCATTCACTGTAACATTTGTGCTTCTGCTACATAATTCACAAGGATTGCATTACGTCCAGAGGGCTTGGCTTCGGCACACATGGAAGGCTCAGGAGAATGCGCAGCCTTAAAAATAGCTGCGGCAACAGAATTGCAAAATTGTACGCTGGGTGGTAGTCAGGTCTGATGCTGGGTATGAATTATTGTGATGTGTCAAACACCAATAGGGAGCAATTATAACGCCAGACATAACCTCCCACCAAGGCATCGTTGGCTTTCTTTCCTGTGGATTTTTTTTTTTTACTTTGAGGAGCAAGTTTGTGGCTCATGCACAGAATGTTGCTCTGAACAGATGAAAACAGTTTTTAAGTCTGGATATGGGCATCAGCGACAGCATTTGCTGCTGACTCGGATCTCCATGGCAACTGCTTCTTTTGCAGTGTTGGATTAAAAAGGATGGAGACTCTGGGTTGAAACACAGTGCAGGGTGGGCATGGCTTTATTTCATTTATTGATATATTTGTCAATATTTGAAAGGCTACTTTGCTTTTCTATAAAATGCCCAAGGTAGCTCATTAAACTAATAAAACTGTACATTCTACAAGGATATCAAAGAGCAGAAAAGCAGATTGTAAAATCTAAATAATCATCAGTTTAGCTCTCACTGTATATTGGTCTATCTAGCTATTACAGAAACTCAGTGAAATATACCTTCAGACATTAAAATTATTACTTGTGGAGCAGCTCCACATTGACAGCAACAGCCAGGCATGTCAGGGGGCAGGGCCTGCATTAAGCATAGGCACAACTGGGCATATGCTATGGCCCCACTTTCCAGCAGGGGCCCACTGCGAAGTGGCCCCTGGAGTTACTCCACTGGTTCACCATTGCTTCCTGATCTGCTCTAGTCCAAACAGTCATGGTGAGGAAGACGGAGAAGCCTCTGTCTACTTGCTTTCTCACTTTCCATCCATCCGTCCATCCATCCATCAAGCAAGCAAGTGGTTGCAGCGATGAGAGAGGAGGTGAAGCGAGTGCTAGGGGTGTGCAAAGATTCCATTTGGGGGGTGATTATCTGTGGGATTCCCTGGGCTCGGCTCCCCGGCTGCCGGTCTACTTTACTGAGGCCCTGAGTCCAAGTTCCTGGTGAGGGCTGCCAGCATTCTCACAGCACTCACCAGGAGCTGAACCCAACACAACTGCTGTACAAGCAGCATCCCCTTTACACAGACGTGTAGCATCCTTTGCCAGTGGTGCACATGACGCAGGAGAAGGCTGCATGTTGCACAACCTTCATTCTGCAAGTTTTTGTGGACTTACTCCCAGCTGTACTCACTTTCCAAGAGAAGGCCAAGCAGGAGAGGAAGTTTGCGAACACCAGCAAGAGCAGCTGGTGTCTATGGTGGTGAGAAGGTAGGCTCCATGAGGTGGTAGTGTCCACCCCCTTGAGAACATCTTGCCAAAGGCCCTCCAAAACCTGGACCCAGTACCTCCAGGAAGTGTGAAAAATGCTCCCAGGAAAGCAAGAGTCTTAGGCATTTGTGTGGAAGCTTGCCAGAAGTGGAATTTAGGGTGGTTCTTGATCCTTGTGGCAGCTGTGGAGAAGCCCTCCTCTGGGTCTCAACTAAGGATCCTTCAGAAGGAGGTGGAACATACAGGGGCATCTCCATTTGGGCCCTTATGCATGACTAAAAGAGAAATTGAAAGAGGACACAGGTCTGCACAATTTTCAGGCATGTGAACTGATATGGATAGAGGCAATTTAGAAACCATTGCTATGAATGAACAAGAACTACAACACCAATGCTACTGCAGCAGAACGGTGACCAGGTTACCAGTCTGCTGGGTGCTAACTGTGTATGGGCGACATCAAGGTTGCTGCTTCTTCCTTCAGGAGTTCCTCAAGATCAGGTGTAAGTTGATGCAAAATACCTCTGACAGAGATGCTGGCAGGCAGAGAGATGAGTGCTGGGCTAGACACTTTGTTTTTTGTCTTGCCGCAGACAATTTATTTCTGGAGGTGAAGGGCAAAGTGGCTGCCTCCCATTGCACATACAAAACTAACCAGAGTAGCAGCTAAGAACAGAAGAAGTGCTGTCCTGGATCCATCTAGGCTAGCTTTCTATTCACGTAATAGCAAACTGCATGCAGGTTATGGGTGCAACCATGCCCTCCTGCCCAAGTCTTCCAGCAAATGTTCCATAGAGATACACTGCTTCTGATGCTGGAGGTAGCACATGGCCCCCAGAACTAGCCATGGATAGACTTCTCCGCATGAATGTGTCCAATCCCCTTTAAAAGCCATCTAAATGGGTGTCCATCACTATCTCATGGAAGAGAATTCTACAGTGTGAAGAAGTCCTTCCTTTCATCCTTCCTGGATCTCCCACCGATCAGCTTCATGGGCTGACCTGTTTGGGTTCTAGTATTAAGAGAGAGGGAGAAAAATATCTCCCTGTCCACTTTCTCCACACCACACACAATCCTCTACACCTCTCTCATGTCTCCCTTTACGCAATTTTCCCCCTAAGCCACACAGTCTCAGCTGTTGAAACCTTTCTCCACTGGGGAGCCGCTCCATCCCCTTGGTCGTTTTAGCAAGCATTTGCTTGAGTGTTTCGAACCTGCCTTCCACACTGGTGATGGAGCAGCTAAGTTAAGGGTTTGCCAGGACACAGCTCAGCGCTCCAGCACCTTGCCGATACCCACCACTTGGTCCGTATCTGCTTCTGAAGGTGTCCGCTCCACTCAGCCTAACAATAGGGCTGGCAGTGGCTAGATAGAGAACCAGACCAATAAGGTAGCTTCTATGTTCAAATGGAAGTGTCCTTTTCATTGGAAGCAGCTCCCTCATCCTGCAGCAGCACATAATGCAACTGCCTTGTCGGGTACTTTAGTTGGACAAGAATTTCTCGGCAAGCTGCCTGGCAGACACATGCCGTACGATATTCTTAGAAAGCAATACATCTATTCAGGGAATTGCTGAATCTGCGAGGAATTTACTGTACAAAAAACCCTTGGCAGAAGCCAAGGCTTGGTGAGGTTGACTGAAAGCTGGAGGACTCTCAAAGGCAAAGGATTCATCTAGGGAAATGCCACTGGGACTGGGCTGCTTCCCATGAGCTCCCTTCTTCCCACACCTGCAATTTCTGGAAGGTTGTACCTCAGTGCAGTGAGAGAGAAGAGCTGCAGTGCTTAGTCAGCTAATCTGCATGATCAGAGGAAGGCAACCTGCAGCCCGCAAACTAATTTCAAAAGCCTTGTGTGTGCTGTATTGTGTTCTCTGAAAAAGGTGTGGAGCAGTCAGAATAAAGGGATGCAGAGGGAGAGGGGGAAAGAGAGAAAAGGCCGTGGCAGATGTGGGGCAACAGCTCTGAGGCGTGGCACATGGCACAGGCCTGGCATGCAGAAGGTTCCAGATTCAATCCCAAGCATCTTCATGCAGGGCTGCCTGAATTCCTGGATAGCAGCTGCCTCTCAGTGTTGGCAGTATTAGGTTATACGACCAACCCGCTTTTGCATCTGACTTTCTTTGCCACTGATATGTGGACTGCTCCATCTCTGCTCTCTTACTTCCTCTTTTCTTCCTCATGTTTTTGCCTCTAATATTTGGCTCAATAACTTCCCTTTCATCACCCTGGAGCTAACTGAAAGTTTTCTGGGTTAGGTTTGCAAGGCACCAGCTGAACATGCTTCCCCTAGACTCATGAGTCGCAAGCCACAATCCACAAGGATATGTCAAGTACATCGTGGTCCACGAAGCTAAACCTTTCCTGATGAACAGTCCTGAAACCAATATGGCATGATGGCTAAAGATCCAAGTCCCCAGACTTTCCTGTAAATCGATCCTATTTGCTGTTCTTATATACTGTCAAGTAACTCCAACTTAAGGTGACCCTATGAATGATGTCCAGGATGTCCTGTCTTTGCCAGCCCTGCTTTGCTCTTATAAATACAAGGCTCTGGCTTCCTTTAGGGAATTGATCCATCTCATAGTAGGTCTCCCTCTTCTTCACTTGTCCTCAGTTTCCCCTGGCACGATTGTCTTCTCAAGGGAGTCTTGCCTTCTCAGGATGCTCTTGAAGTATGACAGCTATCAGAAAAAAGAACTGCTGGATCCTATATCTTACCATGCCAGAACCTTCTCTGGAAATGAAAATAGCAAACGAAAGCTGACAGCAAAGGGAAAATAGCACTTCACATAGTTCAGAAGTGATACTTCTATTACCTCTGTTAAACTGTGGAGAAGGCACACCACACTCGGGAGCCAAACAGTGCTCCTGGGATGCTGCCAGCAAAATCATCACTTTCGTTTGCCACCATCACAGTGGCAGTTGGGGGCACCAGGGACCACAACCCAGGCCTGTGGGACTGCTTGTGGCTCATGGATCAAGTGTTGCCCACCCTGGTCTACTCCTACAAAGACATACCTATTATAATGTTGTTGTTTAGTCACAAAGTCGTGTCTGACCCATCACAACCCCATGGACAACATTCATCCAGGCTCTCCTGTCCTCCACCATCTCCCAGAGTCCACCCAAGTCACCCAAGTGACTCCATCCAGCCACCTCATCCTCTGCCGTCCCCTTCTTCTTTTGCCATCTATTGTTCCCAGCATCAGGCTCTTCTCCAGGGAGTCCTTCCTTCTCATTAGGTGGCCAAAGTATTTGAGCTTCATCTTCAGGATCTGGCCTTCTAAAGAGCAGTCAGGGTTGATCTCCTCTAAGAGTGTCCGGTTTGATCTCTATCAATTATAATACAAAAGCAAAAATAAAACAAAATGAGCATACCGTAGTCTACCACACTTTGCTGTTCCATCTTGACCGTTGTCCCTTGGAATTAAATGACATGACAGATAAAAAGGCTTTGGAATGGATCCAGACTTGACCACACTTAAAGGAGGAGACCCTGCGTGAAGTCAGTCATGAGCTACTTCACACATGACTCAGTCTGGAGCTAACCCATAGATTTTTTTCCCTCTGACCCCCAGCAATGTTGGGTGGGCCACCTGCCCTCCTGGAACCTCCACTTACTCATCCAGAAAAGAGGCTTAATAAAGAGCGTTTATCTCTGCCACGCAGGAATGCAGTGTTAGACTTAATTATATTTGTACTGCTGTTTGAGATCGGCAGATGAAAGCCAAACTTCTCCTCAGCGGAAAGAGCCGCAGTACCGTCACCGGAGGGAGGTAACAGGGGTTAATGAGAATTCCTGCTTCTCCACCAAAATCAAAGATGTGTTCTCCAGGCCTTGGCACAATGAGAGTCTGGCGCAATGAGGTGCTTGTGTCAGATGGTGCTCAGCTGCCACCAGGGGATCTCTCGCAGGATGCTGGCTTAGGGAGGAATTTTGCATGGGGAATTCAGCCTCACAGCCAACACTTATGCCAGAGCAGGGCAGGCATGAGCATCCCAAGAGCACCTTGCCGGCCCTTGGGAAACTTTCCAAAGAGAACGATGGAAATACAAATAAAAGAACAACGTGAAATAAAATAAAAATCCCAATTGCAGTTTCCTCTTTCCCTCAGGCCATTCCCTTTAAAAAGTGAGACATATCGGGGGAGAGAATTACTGCAAAATCCCAGACAGCAATGGTACAAGCAGCGAGCGCCAGTCTGGAAGCTGGGACGTCTGGTTTGGGCAATGCAGTCTGTTTCTGATGAATATCGAATGTAGCCAGCTCAGGGCCCTCTGGATCTGCAGGACTATCACTCCCATCACTTCAGACAGCAGAGCTAGGAAACATGCTGGCTGGGGGTGATGGAAGCTATAGTCCACTGGAGAGCACCTGATTGAGGAAAGCTGGCTGGTTTGGCAGGGCAAACACCTGCCTGACCGTCAAATGTTGCTAGATTCCAATTCCAATAAGTCCCACCAGGCATGGCCGGGGGTCAGGGATAATGGGATCTGTACTCCAAGATCAGATGGAGATTAGATGTTCCCCATCCATGATGAAAAGTTCAGGCCACGTATTTCGCCATGAGGCTCCTGGGTGACCTTTTCCTGCTGCTCTTACCTCACACAGGTGGCAGGATAGAAGGAAGGAGTTTTGGGGTGAAGAACACTTGGCATAGTATCCCAATCCAGTCCTTCAGGGCTCCCTATGTCTCTTCACCCTAGCTGCACCCCTTTCCCTCCAGTTCTGGCCTTTGCACTCTTTCCCCCTTCCTCCCCCACTTTCCAAAAGATATGTATCTTCTAAAGCTTAGTTACCAGCAGCAAGAGTTTCCATTGACAGCAAGACGGTGTTGTTTTAGTACTACATTTTGTCTTGGGTCTTGCCCATGTCAGGACCAAATGAAGGAAAGCTCTGCCATAATATGGCCGCTAAAAGCCTGACACTGTAAGATCAGCTTTAGACTTAAGATGGGGTTTCTGATCTGAACAGGAATCCATGTTAGGAGTCTCGCTTTCCACATATGTCTTAGAAATGCAGCAAAGGGCCACTAGGATGGTGATCGGATTGCAGGGAAAGCCATATGAGGAGAGACTGAGGGAGCTGGGTCTTTTCAGCCTGAAGAGGAGGAGACTCAGAGGAGACCTGTTAGCAACATACATGAGGGGGTGCCATGCAGAGGTGGGTCATGACCTCTTTTTCCCGGCAGTGGAGGGCAGGATGCGCTCCAATGGAGCAAAGCTCAGGGAACCAAGATTTAGGGTGGATGCTGGAAGTACCTTCTGATGGTTCAGACCCCTAGGGTATGGAATGGACCTACATGGGAGGTGGTTGAAGCCCCAATGGTGAGGGTGTTTAAGGATAGGCTGGGCATGTACATGGTAGGCATGTCATGAACAGAGCTGGCTGGAGCCGGGGGTCAGACTAGATGGCCCAGGAGGTCCCTTCTGACTCACTCTGTCTATGTTTCTCAGTGCTGATGTCTCTGTCCTGAAAGGCCTCTCCTTTGGCTCATTGTCTGCCTGTCCTGAAGGTTCTTCTCTTTGAGATGTCCAACCCCCATTCCAGCTTTTTGTTTTATTCTCATGTTCCTCTAGCATACTGTGTATGTGATATTCTGTACCTGATCCTTCACCCCTCCTCCAAATACTGTATGTTACGGATAGGTTATAAAGCATCTTATACTGACTCCATCTTGGTATCCCCTTCAGGGGCTTCCTACATGTCACCTATATTTCCTGTAAGTCTGAATAAACGGAAAATGCTACTTCGATGGTACACTCCCAGCAGACTCTCGAAGCAGAATCTCATCACCCACCACTGGGATGCGGCCCCTGAGAGCTATTCTGAAATGGAATCTGGCCCCTGGGCTGAAGGATGTTCTGCACCCCTACCACCGATGTTTCCCTGAGCCCCTTGGAGGAATGGTGTGATAATGGTGTCTTAGGAAGACTGAGAGGCCCCAGTATAAGGCCATGAGCATCTCTTTCCAACTGGCCCACCCATTTCATTTGTTCTGGACACCTCCAAGCCAAGAAATAGGCAACAGGAAAGAATGAGAAAAATGAAATTAGAAGACTCTGTTTGATGTACATCTTTTGTTGTTGTTGTTGTTGTTAGTCGCGAAGTCGTGTCCAACCCATCACGACCCCATGGACAACATTCCTCCAGGCCTTCCTGTCCTCCACCATCCCCTGGAGTCCACTTAAGCTCACACCAACCGCTTCAGTGACTCCATCCAGCCACCTCATCCTCTGCCACCCCCTTCTTCTTTTGCCATCTATTGTTCCCAGCATTAGACTCTTCTCCAGGGAGTCCTTCCTTAGTTGAGGCCAAATGCCAAAAGAAGACTTATTGGCTCTGTCCACTTAAAAAAGAGAGCGAGGGCGAGAGATAAAAATGGAGATTGGAATCAAGGAAAGGGCAGAGCTTTCGAAGCAAGTAGGTATGGCTAGACCTGAGGTTGCCTTTTCAGCTAATTCATCTCCTCCTGATGCCTCATCCTTTGCTCCCAGGCATTCCCAAGTGCTCTTAGCATCACCACACTATGATGCAAGTCCTGGCTTGCTGCTCATGCTGCCTACCTGCTTAACTGGCTAGACCGATGTGGCTGCAGAGACTGCCCTGCTGGTAGTGAGCACGGGGAGTCCTGTGCCTTGTAGAGTGAGGAAGTCACAGTATTAAATGTCAAACTGGAACAAAAGTCTGGTGCAGAGTTGCAAGGCACCCTATTGTGAGTATACAGCAGTCCCACTCTGATCCATTAAGAAAATAGATAGACAGACAAAGGAAGCACAAGTCCTGGGGTAGGGATGGGGGGACAAGTAAAGGGCGCACTTTCCCTCCTGCAGTGAAAATAGGAGGAGAAGCCTTGGTCACATTGAGAATTCCAAAGCTAGAATATTAGGACATGAACAAGGGAGAGCTATTATCTAGCAGGCTTCCAGTTACTGAGCCAATACCCAAGCAGTTAGATTCCTTATGGTAAATGTCCAGTGTCCATCCTAGATGAAGTCAGTGAATGTCTGGAGCCAGGGATCTCTCTGCTTTTGTGACCTATACATTTTAGCCAGCCCTCTTTAGGATCGTATCTCTTGCACCATCTGAAAGATTGATTCAGATTAATTCAGAAAGGTTCCAAACCTTTCAGAGACATCTGAAACCTGGAGGCAAAGCCACATTTTTAATACTTAGTACTGGTGATGGAGTTGTTGAGACAAAGGGTCAATTAGGGACCATCAGAGAAATCCTGCACCAGCCTGACCTTAACGCCATTTGAGCTTCCCTCTTAAATGGCTAATCAGGAAGGTTCAGGAAATACAGCAAACAAACGTTGGTGAGGAAGGATACAAGGGCAAAAGATTAATATTTTAAATATGTGCTTACCAGTTATGTTTTCCCCTGTTTTTATTCAAGAGTACACGCAGAATGAAGCCCTAGCATGGGAAGGGTTTTAAGATCTGGATTGGGTCCAGATCTAGAGTATAAATGAAAAGCAGAGATAGCTGCTAGCCGTGCATTTGGGGCATAGTCCTGTGTCCTAAAATAACAGCTCTGCAAAGCTGTGCATTGGCTAGGGAAAGCTGGCAGTCCCTGTCTAAGCATGTATGGTGTTGCACCCTTACAGTATTGTCTGTTTTGGTCCTCGGCTGCTGAAAAGCTTTGATCTACCACAGAAGAAAGGAGATTTGGAGAAGGATTGATTGCAGCGTGACAGCAAGATACTTCAACCATCACCAGTGCTCTTGAGGCCAGTGGAAGAAAGACAGGATGCAATGGAATGACATCTCTCCCTGGAGAACTTCTCCATGTGGGTCCTCCCAAGCATCACTTCGAATTCCAATTCTCCATCTAGTGGCCTGGTTTAATGGATGTTGTCTTAGTGGATGATCTTGGATGGCATGTAGAATATTTTTTTCTTAAAAGAAAAACAAATGTTTGGCATTCGCAGTGTGCACACCGGAAAGTCTCTTGCATACGTTGGAGTCTCCGCAAGAGTTCAGAGATGTACAACCGCTTTGGCACGTTGCAAAGTAAGGACTGAGGGCTGCGTGAGGGTGTAGGGGTGGTCCTGGTGGTGTGGAACTGCTTGGGGAGCAGATCTGCCTTTCAGACAGGTTGCAAAGGACAAGATGATGCCTCCTTTTCAGCCCACGCAGCAAGGCTGATCGCACTGGTGGTCAAATCTGACTTTAACGCTGGCCAGGTGAGCCAGTGTGGTGCGGAGGCGAGAGTGCTGGACTGGCGGCCAAAAAGAACAAAATCTGGGATATAAATGGATGTAATAACCCGCTGAGGTCCCTGTAGGCCACCTGCTGGAGAAAACGAACTGGAAGATGCTGTTAAGCTTGCGACCCAGCTGTGGGTTCCAGGTGGTCATCGTGGGGACAGGGCAGTGGACTCGATGGGCCACTGGTGTGATGCAGCCGGGTTTCCGCTCCGTTCTTAATGGTGCAGTCCTGGGAATGGGGGCCACGCAGTGATGCTGGGTGGACTGCCCATCCACCCCTTCATCGGCATTCCAGTGCTGTGAGCTGGCAGAAGCCTTCCGTTCACCTCCTGCAGCATTTCCTGAGCAGAGAGCTTCAGCAAATAGTTTCCAGCGTTCTCAATTGTTCCATATCCTTTGTTTTAGAGGCAGTAATCAAGGCATTCGAAAGAGGATTCCAGCCTTCGCCGGGCCTGGAGCCTTTCTGATGCACTGGACGGCAGTTGCCATGATCCCCAGATAGCATGGCCAGTGGACAGGCCAGCTGGGGATGATGGCATTTGTAGGCCAGTATGCCAAGACGGCTCCATGCTGGGGAAGACTGATGTATGTTTCCCATAACAAAGCATGCTACTCTTTGAGGGTAACATTTCATTGAGATCAATCTGTATAATACATTTCCCTGCAATATTAAGCCAGGGTTTTAAATCAAAGCAGGGCTTTATGAAATGGGGAATTTTGGCAGAAAAACAGTGCCTATATTTTGTCCAAGAAAGATCTGGTTCATTTCCTGGCATCTCCTGGTTCCCCTTATTTACTGGCATAATATAACAGGACTATCCATGTTAACCTCCATCTGTGAGTCATTCTGCATTTTACAAATAATGTGGTTGCAGGATTCTGGACTGATATTGTAGTCCAACATATGCTAGATTCCTGGTGAGGTTAATGGCCAGGTAAACTTACTAGGATTACTGGCAGTTATAGGGACGTTTTCCTATCCAAACATACCCCAGTGTGGTGTGGGAGTGAGAAGGTTGGACTGGTCACCTGGGAGATCCAGTTCTAGTCCCCACTTGGTCAGGAAGCTCCCTGGGTGACTCTGGGCCAGTCACTCCCTTTCCGCCCATCCTACCTCACAAGGTTGTTGTTGTGAGGATAAAATGAGCTAGGGGAGCCTCCTTGGGTTCCTCGGAAGCAGAAAAGAGGTGGATATAAATGCAATGTACTAATAGTGATAGAAATACATGCATGAGGTTGCAGCCAGAATCACTTTAGACTGCTGATGGGGGTCACAGTTTTAAAAGCTTCCCTATGTGAAAAATTTACTGCGTGGCTTTCCCAGCATTCAGTGCATGGCTTTCTTTCTGATGTCTTACTACATGCAAGCTCCCACCCACCCCGCTCTTATTATTTAAGGAAACATTAAAAAATGCAACCCCTCTAGCTGCAATAATAGAAAGAATTTACCTTAGAGTTGCCTGTACTGTATTGTGCCAGTGAAATGCTGAGCTATATAAATAGTAGAATAATGTGGTGCAGCTTTTGCTGGACTGCACCACTTGGAACTGCAGGTAGGAGGTTGTAAATGGTCCTCCAATTTTTCATTAAAACAAAATCAAAAACAAACCTAATACACCTTGCAGAAAAACACACACACAACTATCATTGGATGGTTTATCACTCAGCGGTTTGCAGCTGAACTTTTGAACTGACTCAGGCTGCTGTTGTGGAATTTTAAGTATGGATGGTTCCATATGTTTGTTTTCCTCCCCTTTTGCATCATCTTTTTTAGGCTGCAAGTTTGTGGACAGGGACTGTTTTCACTGATGTCGTGTAAGCTGCTCTGCGTTGAAACACTTGGAACAGTCAAAGAAAACAGATGTACGATACAGAAAAGTCATTGCAATGTTTTGCTTCACACAATGCGCAACGCATGAATGCTGGACCTGTGATGACTACTGTGGCATGCAAGTCAAGGCTTGATGCTGCCATCACCGAGGATCCAATGCCATGCATAGGATGATGCTTGAGCAAGAAGTGCACACCAAATTCCATGTACGAATCAGAGCACTAGTCTCTGTCTTCTGCTGTTGTGGAACTCAACAGGTGGGACACCACTCACTTCAGCGTTTGCAAAAGTGCATTCGCCTAGTTCTCCATTGCAGCTTCCTCTCTATCAATTTCTGCCTGCCTCAACAGTGATTAACAGACAAGCAATAATCCCAAGCGCCAGAAAATGTCCCAAGCTAAAAGGATTTCTGCACACTCTCCCTTGCTTGCTTTCCCCTCTACCAAAAGTTGTGAATCCATCACAGAAACTGCTAGTAAATCTATCTAGACTGATGCTCTTTCCACTCCCTGCAAGTTTAGGACAATCTCTGATAAGGAGCTTGGGGAAAATGCCTGCCTGGAATACATGCTGCGAAGGACTGGATGGAAGGGGCTACCATGTTTCATTTGTTGAACCAGGTCCTTTCCTCCATATGGAATAAGCCATTTTTATCTCAGGAGCAGAGCAAAGATTAGGGAATATATTAATATCATACACTTGCAATACCTTGCTTCTTCTTTGCTCTCTCGATGTGTTGGACCATACACTGTGTTTACATATGTAAATATTAGAGTCTCTTTTTGCCCAAATAAGGCTATCAGGCAATTTACAAATGGCCTAGAATACGGAGATGGACAACTTGTGGCTCTCCAGGTGCTCTGAACTACAACTTCCATGATCCTTCACCCCTGCTATGCTGCCCTATGAGTCTTGTAGGTTAAAGGCTCTGGATGTCCACAAGTTGTCCATTCCGGGCTAGAAGGATAGCTTTCCTACTGTAAAATACGCATCAATTTTATAATTTGCTTTAATTTCAGTTTAGTTTGCTTTAATTTGCTCAATTTTATAATTTGCTTTAATAATGTTCAGTTTGCTTTAATTTCATGTGTCATTTGGAGTCTATCCATGTGGTTAAGCACCTTTGTTTTCCCCTTTATTCTATTCATCTTGAACTAGCCTTCCTCTTCAGCCTCCCCACATTTCTGATAGCAGCAGCAACAGAGAAACATGAGTGGTTGCCCCAACCACCATTGCCCCTAATGTGGCATCATGGGAAAATAAAATGGTGGCCACTACAAATGTGATGCTTGGAAGACATGTTGGTCTTCTCCTCTCCTCTCCTCTCCTCTCCTCTCCTCTCCTCTCCTCTCCTCTCCTCTCCTCTCCTCTCCTCTCCTTCTCTTTTTTCAAGGTAGCTGCCATTGTATCTCCCTGTAGTGCTCCAGATTAATGGAGCACTACTCTTCTCCCACATTTGCAAATGCTGCAATAGCAGGAGGAGGGGGCTGATGCAGCTGCTAGCAAGTTCTGGGGGCGACAATTCGCAAACCATGGAATTTTCCCATTTCTGCAAAAGGGCTTCCCTGGGAGAATACCACACTGTTCCATACATGCACCACAGAACTGGACTGTGGCCTTGAGCACTGAAGAGAACGGGCTTGGCTTTGCAATGCATTCATGCTTTCCTGGTGTTCTTGACAGTTTCAACTTCAGCAGATAATTTCTGCAACATGTGTAAGATGTCCAAAGAGTTTTAGCTAAAGTAAGAGTTGTACCTGTGTCCAAAACATCTCATGGCCCAAAGTCAAGGGTCACATACAGTGAGTGTTTGGCTCTTATGCCTAGGACAATTCCAGCACATGGTTTCTAGGGCTAGAACATGTGGCATCTGTATAACATGCCCACAAAAGAAAATGGAGCTGTATTGGTGGTGGATTTGAGATGGACAATGCAGGATGCTCTTTCACGTAACACACCGTTTGTGGACAGTCTGCTGCCAGGAGATGCGATGGGCTGCTGCTCTGAAAGCAGGTGAGGCAAATCTATCAACAGCTATTGGGCATGGCAGCTAAATACAAGCTCCACATTTGGGGCAGCAGGTCTGGGGGGTCACAAGATAGGGACCATGTCCTCCAATCATTCAGAAATAATTGCTGTGGTTTAAAACTGAAATATAATAGTGCTCACCATAGGAAGAAAGACCACGACTGGGGGACCACTAAGCCTTCTTGTGCCTCTTGTGGATGGACAAGTTCAATGCCTCTGCTCCCCTTATGCTCTTTACTGGTGGTTAGTCTTTCCAGTAGAGAACAGTCCTCAGTAAAGCAGGACTCATGGAGACTTTAGTCATTTCCCTGCTCCGATTCAGGGATGCCCTAAAGTAGCCTTCCTGAACTCGGTTCCCTGCAGATGCAGTGGATCACAACACCCAGCATCCCCAGCTAGCATGCTTGGGTGGGATGCTGGGAGCTGTAGGCCAAAGGCAGGTTAGGGAAGAATGCCCTGCAGTCAAGAAGCATCATCCTTAAGCCCTAAGCAGGCATTGCAAGAACAAGAATAGGCGTGCCGCCTCTGCTTGATGGAAAAGCTGCAGCAGCTTGGGGAAATCTGGAAACGCCAAAGCAGCCTTCAGCTTTTCACTGATAGCAAAGGCAAAAGCAAAGCCCTACAGGGATGAGGGTCACACACTTGTACTCCCGTCACGTGCCCAGAGATGGCCGTTCCGCTTCTCTGATTGAAGTTAGGGCTTGGGACTCAGCTCTTCCTAATATCTATCTGCTTTCAATGCACCTGGCTCCATGCTAGCAAAGGAGCAGCGATTCCCAGGACCTATGCTAGAAGGGCATCGACATAAAGCCTATACTTTACAGAGGGGCTTTAGGAATATGTCAGAGCAATACGGCAGTGGAACCAGCTGCCTAGGGAGGTGGTGGGCTCTCCCACACTGGGGAGATTCCACAAGACACTGGGCAGCCCTCTGAGTGGGACGGTGTGACGTGGTGTCCTGCAACAGCAGAGGGCTGGACCCGATGGCCTTCATGGCCCCTTCCAACTCCCCATGTCCCTAATATTCCCACAGAGGGCAGCTCCTACACGAACGCCATACATTGGCAAAGGGCTCAGGAAGGGGGCAGTTCGTCTGAGAGTGTTTAGAGTCCGCCCCGCCATCACGGATCCACATTAACCACCCTCAAGCCTTGGTGCTTGGTCCGAGGTGGCTGAGGCTGCGGTGGGCTGGGCTGAGCATGAAGAAGGGCCGACCTGAGCACAGCCTCTCCGTGCCCATCGTCCCATTTTTATTTGTGGCATGTGGGCATTAATCAGATCGATCATGCATTCCTGCACGCATGCTTTGAATGCTAGCATAGGTTGTCCCTGAAGAAGGAAATCATATTTCTCAATGTGTTGGGCTCTTAGAAACTCAAGCTCCTTTGGAAAACTCTCTTTCACTTCCTTGTTCCCATCGCATCCCAGGGTAAGTGGGGAACATAACAGCAGGGGGATTTTGTTTGTACTGATGAAAGCTAACACGGTTGAATGTAGGGTTAAACTTCTCTTTGCAAAGGGCTGCTGATTTGTAATAGATTAACCCTGTGGGAATTTAATCTGTATGAGCCTGCCAGTAGCACAAGAGAGGATATTTAAAAGAGCAAAAGCAATCACCATGGAATAGCTTCAGCGTGTCTGCCTGGCCAAGATCTGAAAGTTTTAGGTTCGATCTGATGCAGGTTTAGATAGAAAAAGGTTTTACAACTCCTGGCATTTACTTGTCCCATCCATTTCCTGGCACAAGTCATCAGCCAGGATGACTTTTTTTTAACTCCCAACAACCAATTAGGAAACCTCACTGGAATAGACCTAAGTTCTTACTGCCATTCACATGGTGGGCATGTCATGAGCAGAGCCGGCTGGAGCCAGGGGTCAGACTGGATGGCCTGAGAAGCCCCTTCTGACTCGCTCTGTTTCTATGTTTCTATTCAACACTACCTGGAGTTGTAAGACTGTGCTCTTCAGCAGGCACATTTGACACAGGTTCCAATGTTATATAGCAGAAGCCTGTCACCTGGGGCCCTCTAGCTGTTTGGGATGACAATTCCCACCATCCCTTATGCTATGCTGACTGGGGCTTATTGAACTTACAGTGCAGAACATGTGGAGGGTATCCTGCTCCATCATATGGTTCTAAAGACATGTAAGGCAAATTACACTGTGAATAAACATCTTGTGAGATAAAAGTTTAACTTGGTCAGCCATTTCAGGGACTGATGGGAGAGGGTCAACAGGAAAAGGGAGAAACGTGCACCTTTTACAAGAGACTAGCATCTGAGGAGTTCTACACTAACCTGCTTCACACGGCAACTTACCATGGGTGGCTATCCATGGTTGGTTGTCAAGCTATGTGCAGGCCAGTGTGGTGTAGGAGAGGCAGTGTGGTGTAGTGGTTAAGAGCACGGGGCTGGGACTCGGGCGATCTGGGTTCGAGTCCCCGCTGGGAGCCACCTGGGTGACTTTGGGCCAGTCACAGACTCTCAGCCCAACCTACCTCACAGGGTTGTTGTTGTGGGGATAAGATGGAGGAGGAGAATGATGTAAGCTGCCTTGAGCCCTTTGTAGGAAAAAGGCAGGATATAAATCAATCAATCAATCAATGGTCAATATGTGACTCCAGACCACCTTTTTTTCAGCAAGCCACCCTAAGAGCAGCCCATGGTCTCTAGTAGGGATGATCTTACTCACAGTGGGTTGGTATATCTCCAAACCTGGGTGATCATCTCCACCATGGGTTGTAGGGCACAGCGAACAACCTACTGGCCAAGACCGGCAAAAATTCATTGTCGTTCATGTTGCGTTTGCCCAAGCTGAAGCAAGTGAAATTTCTCACCAAAGCCTGCATTGGTCCCGGTGGAAAAAAACCATGATGGTCCCGCAAACCAACCAACCAAAAGGAAGAGGAGTTTTGGCAGCTAGCTGTGAAATCTCTGTGCTCCAGTAAAAGCGGGTGGGATGCCCTCTTCCATCTTCCTGAACATCTAGAGTCTTGGGAAAGGATGGAAATATTGGGGCACTGGGACCTATTAATAATAAGAAGGTTGGGTCAAAATTGATACCATCAAATTGCAGGATGGCTAAACATTTTATTGGTCTTGAGTTGGAACAGAGGTGGTGGCAATAGTGAATGACTCGTTTCTGCTGTGGCACCTACATTATGCTCTTTGCAATGCCAGGTGAAGATCTTCCCGTTTTCCCTGGCATGTTAGTCTTTCAGTTTTGGGATTGTTGGGTACTTTGTGTCACTGGGAGGTTCTGTTTAAACTTGAGTTGTATTTTATCACACTGTATTTTATGGTTTTAATTGTTGAGGATCACCCAGGGAGCTTCAGTTATTGGGCTGTATAGAATGTAATAAATAAATGAGTGGACCAGAAGGTTCAGCCAGGAGCAAACATAAGGAGCCATGGAGAGGTGTCTGGGCAGAGACTGCAATTGCTGAGTTTGTCACAGGGGAGATTTGTGAAGGACTGGGAGCCTGGGGAACATGTCAGCCAAGTAGAAGAGCATCTACAAGACTGCCAAGCCATGCTTGGAGAGCTGAGAACATGCAAGGCAGAAGCTGAAGGAGGTCTGCAAGTGAGGAGGGCAGACGCCTGGATCAGCCTCAGCAGAACTGAATGCTGGACCAAACTTGCGGTGATCCAAAACTGACCAACTCCTGGACCAATGTGAAGACTTTGGGAGGCCTGAACATCCAAAAGGTTCCAGGCTGTAGTCCGTCCTACAGGAGAGAAGGCTTGCCTATCAGTCCCTTGTTGACTGGGGTGGGGTGGACAGGGATGGAGCTGGCTTAAGCCTTGGTTTGCTTAGGAACTGAAACCTCTACGGAGTTAAAGCCAACAATATAGAAACTTTGTTTTTAAAATAACAATAGAGAACCTTGTTCTTATAATGACAGCAATAAAAAATAAGCACTGTTGTTTTATCCCTTTAAAAAGTCTTTTTTATTGCATTTGTCCCTCTGATCTGTTTGTCTCCAGCCCGATAAACACCTTGGTGCTGCTTCTGCTTGGTGGAGTGCTGGACACAGGCCCTGGTTCCTGCTGTGATGGCCTCACTGTTCCCAGAGAGCAGCCGCTGCCTTTGTGCCCAGACCACGACCATCCCACATACGTGGACACCCCACTCATTGCTATCGCAAACAGGATGCAGGAGGTTTGGTCTGATCCTGCAGTGCCTGATCTTCTCCAGCTGCTCTTATACGATCGGGATGTGAATTCCAAACTCTTTAAATAAATGTGAAGGAACAAGGTTCAACAAGCGACATTTTCTTTTCATTTTGTGACTCTTTTCATTTTTATTTCTAAATGGCACTTTTGATTTGTTATTCATTCATGTAAGTCCTGCTTTTCCTCACTCACTTCCATGATTTTGTGCAATGTTATATATTTTCTGTAAATTTCCAGTTTTGCTTACAATGGAGGTGGGAGTGCCCATGTGTCCTCACTTACACAGAATTGTTCGGCATTTGAAGGTATCCTCCGTTTGAAAAATTGTCCCTTCCTTTTCCAGTATAAAGGTAAAGAAACATTAGAACAGTTGCCTGTTAATAGTTTGAACATGTACAGGGAAGCATGAGAGTCATTTGGACACCAACTTCTATGCTGAGATGTACTATTTTTCTGTTTGAATTGTAAGAATTATTTTTAAATTTGCATCTATACATATTAAGTAGCACATGCAAATTTTAATGCAAATTAGTTTTCTTGTTTATCCTCTTTTTTGATGAGACAATAGTGAGATATTAAGCATCCATTACAAGGAAAGCAGGGGCACTAGTCCAGCAGGAAAGGAAACCAATTTCTTAATTTGCATCTAGATGTATACATTAACATATGTGATTTTTATGTCATTTTGTGTCCTCTTTTGGTCTCTTCTTTGGCCATACGCAACTGGCCACCCTGGTCTGAAAGTGTATGCACCCACATATTTGGTAATCTTTAGTAACAACATGATATTCATGCTTATACTGACTGGGTTCAGACAACATGAACATCAGAGTTGAGTGCTAACAAACCTTGGCTTGTTACACAAAGAGCCCATGGCTTGCTGTTGGCTTGTGAACCATGGGTTACTTATCATGGTTTGTTGTCTTGACTGGGTTCAGATAATTGTAATTGTTAAACAATAACCCATAGTTCAATGGCAACCCATCTTCAAGCCCTGCTCAGCCCCTGACTGTGGGTTACTGTGTTGTCTGGACCCAGTCATTTTCACAGGGTGCTGGTATTTAGGAATGCTTTCCACCAATGGGAAATAACAGCCCAGTTGATTAGAGGAGAAGGAAGCCCATATTTATGGTAAGAGATCAGAATGCTCAAGGACAAAGCAAAGCAGAACAGACACGCTAATGAGCAAAGGAGAAAGGAGTAAAAGATTGTCATGGAGGAATGCTGGGATTGAAGAGCTCTTAACTAATGTGTGCCTAGGGCTAATTAATGGCTTCATTGCTCTAACAGTTTTTAAACATAGGCCTTTAATGTATTACTTTCAAGGCCCATTATTAAGTAGCAATTCAAATTCCTAATTTCAAGTGTGCAGGTGATTAGGAGTTGGCAAAGAAGTATTGATGAGACCTGTTGCAAAATGATTGATTTGCACTGAAATGGCATAACGACTATTGTCATGTTTAATAGAGTAAAATGTTGATTAGGGATTGCAATATTTCAAATTTGTGAGCTAGCCATGTCAGAAAACATGGCAGCACCATAAACTGGCTATAGCCTAATAGAATGTTTACTTACAGAGCAACTCTTGGGGTCAAACCAACCAATTCTGCAAATCACACAGTAGAAGTTTCTTTTGTATAAGCCATTTTTCCCCGTTGACCTGTGCCTAGAACCTGCAGATTACCGTATTTTTCGCTCTATAAGACGCACCTGACCATAAGACGCACCTAGTTTTTAGAGGAGGAAAACAAGAAAAAAAAATACTCTGACTCAAATGGGCACATAATCACAGGCACATTCCCCATCACTTCCCCATGGGCTGCACATCTGACAGACTTACTGCACACACATATTAGCTCTATAAGACGCACAGACATTTCCCCTTAGTTTTGAGGGGGGGAAAAGTGAGTCTTACAGAGCAAAAAATACGGTAATCTTCAGACGGCCTCTGTAAATAAACTTTCTGTTAGGGCATCATGTAAATTCAAGTGGTTCTGATGAGGATTGCGACCATAGCATCCCACAAAGGGGTTAAACGTTTCCCCTTTATTTTACTCTTTAAATTCCTCCTGTGCAAAGGTGTGTTTTTGTTTTTTAAGGAAGAAAAAAATCTCCAGTGGAGCGGAATGGAGACTTTTTTTCTTTTTCAAGGATTAGAGTCATCCAGCCAAGGAAGCTGCCTCATACTGGCTGAGTTCAGACAACACAACAAGCCATGATGGTTTTTTTTGTTTTTGTTTTAACCATTGTTGGTCTGCCATGTCGTCTTAATCCAGTTCAGTTTTTTCACCATGGTAATTTTGGTCTTCAGAAACTGTGATAAGAAACCATGATATGCTCTATGGTTTCGCTGTAACACCATAGCTTGTTGCATTGTCTGAACCCAGGATCATGGTTTCCAGGGTTCTGGCATGACACTATCGCAGAGAGCCCTGGAAAGAGTGGCAATTGCAGAAGCCGCTCCAGCCTTCCACCCTCCATGTGTGGACCAATGAGGAAAAGGCAGGTGACATAGGCAGGGAGTGACGCATCTTGAGGTTGAATTTCAGGTGCAATGGCTGATGGGATGCATTCCAACAGTGGGAGGGCTGAGCAGGGAGGCTGGAAACCACAATAAAGTGGAAACCTTTTGATTGTGTCAGATCATGGGAAAGAAGGATGGTGGGTCACAGTAACCATGCAGGACCGCTTGTCACGTGTGTGGACTCAACCACTGAGTCAGACCATTGGTTGATCTAGTACCCTAGATTTTCCAGGGCCGGCATCTTTCTCTGAACCTCACAGAAATCTCAGGGACTGCAACTTTTGCATGAAGAACGGCTCTGCTCTACTGTTGAGGTATTGTCCTTCTCTAGCATTTTAGCCCAACAGGCAGCATTCCTCAGGCCAGTGCCCCCCCCGCCATGAATTGTACTACATCTCCCATCATTCCCAGCCAATGTTCCTATGGGCTAGACTGGGGAAGGCTGCCTCGTAAGGCAGAAGAGTTAAAAGGAGCTGTCGGAGTGCAGTGCCCGACTTCCCTCAGAGCCACCCCCTGCTTCCCTCTGAACAAACAAAACTTCTCTCTGAGCTCTTGACAGAAGGAGAAAACGGTCTTCTCAGGAAGAGCGAGTGCCATCTTTGACAGCCCTTTAAGCTGCTTTGAGGACTCCAGCAGCTGTTATTATTGGGAGAAAATCAGTTGCTCAGGCAGAACTGCTGTGCGATCTCAAGAGGCTTTCATAGGGAGGACGTGAAGGATAAACACACACATGAATGTGAGCATAAGTTCGCTGAAGGCCCCCCCGCTTTCACCTGACCCCAAGTCACAGGATTGTTGTGCGGAGAACATCAGCTGAGGGCGCATCCAAGCGCAGCAAATGAGCTGCTTCTGCCAACTCCTTGCACACAACCCCTCCTCTTTCTTTTCTCGGGGCACAATCCTTTGTATGTTAGAGGGGCAAAAGGCCTAATGTTCCCAGCATGCTCCAGGGAACATGGCTCACAGGGGCATCCTGGGAGTTGTAAGTCATGGGTCTTTTTTTTTCTTTCTTGCTTGGTATGCTGCTGGCCTGCAATTGGGACCTTGCTTTACATCTCAAAGCCATTTAGTAACCCATGTCCACGTGGAGCCTGGCTCAGGGATCCTGGTGTGCCATGGGGTTGAGGCCATGCTGAGGAATGAACGAATGGCCGGGGTCAATAAAGGAGTGCCATCAAAAATGGTGGCCCCCACACCAAGGACTTCCCTTTTTCCTCACATGCTCAGGTGCCCATGTTCTTTCTCTGACATTCATCTCTTCTTGGTTGGTTTGTACATGTGAGTCAATCCTCGCAGATGAATCAGTATGGGAAAGTTTTTCATTTGTGCTTTTTTCCACTCAAGTACATTATTCGTCACTGGAGCTACCTTGCACAGAGGGCAAAGAGTTGCCAAGGTCGGGAATGGGTAGCCAGATCCATCACAGTCACATTCCATGCCCAACAAGGAAAATGGCATAGCTAACTGGCAGAACAGTGAGTGAAGGCTGCCAGTGGATTGCCCTGTATTTGAAGCTCTCTATTCTGGCCCAGATGGCTATGTGACCTCAAGTTCTTCCAAGTCTTTGGGAGGTGGTGTGCAACCCCCATGAGATAAATGGATGGTTGTCCTGGTCCTAACCATTATCACAATTGCCATTCCGTCACAATGCTTGTTTGTTGTGGACCACCTAGAGAACTTCAGCTATTCGACACTATAGAAATGCAATTTTTGTTAGGAAAGAAATGTGTATTGCTGTTCCTGGAGAAATAGCTCTTCTCTTCACCACTACACATCTCCGGCTCACTCATCCTCCAACCTGATTATTATTATTTTTTAAAAGCAGCACCGGCATACATTTTCCCATGCCTATTGACTTGTTATGCTGCTCTTTGCCTTGGGACTCAGCCTCTGAGAAATTTCTCATCATCCCTATATAGAGAAATTAATGCTCTTTCCAAAGATTTGCTTTATGAAGTGACTGGGCTCAATTTGTTCTTTCAGGTAATCACCATCAACTTCAGGAGGAAATGTTAAATGGGATGGACAACTTTCCAACCACAAGAATGCAAGTCTAAGCAGACAAGGCTGTGATGTTCTCATCTTCTAAAGCCTCTAAATAGCTGGTTGGATACACATCTGTCAGAGAAGGTTCAAAACGTATACTTAATTCTGCTGCAATGAAGACAAATGAACTATCATTAATTTTGGAGGCAGGACTTATGATTGCAGAGAATGCTTCCATCTTCACTTCACTCACCTCTGCAACCCTCTGTAAGGCAGTTCAGGATTGCTTCTATATTACAGATGGGGAATTGGAGCCAGGCTTGGCATCAGAGGTAAGCGTTGAGGAGCAGCTGCCAAGGTTTTGTACTCTGGCAGGGACCTGCTGAGCAATGTCCTGGAGTTCTCCTTCCATATATCCAATGCCATCCACCCCCAAGCAGGTACCCTCCAGATGTTTTGACCTACCCATTTGTTCTGACCATTGGCCAACTTGGTGGGCACAGATGGGAACCGTAGTCTAAAGCACCTGGAAGGCACCACATTCATTTATTTATTGGAAATATATCCTCTCTTTTTTCTTACAAAGAACTCGTAGCAGCTTACATAATTCTCCTGCTGCTGTTCTCAATCTCATCCCCACAACAACAACCCTGCGAGAGTCTGTGACTATCCCAAAGTCACCACTTGGCGCCATGGCTGAGCGGGGACTAGAACCCAGATCTCCTGAGTCCCGGTCCTGCGCTCTTAGCCGCTACACCACACTGGCTCTCACTGCTGGGGGAGACTGTACCATACTCAGCCAGGCATTGGTCTGTGCCAATGCCCACAGGAGCCAGAGACGCAGTGATTCAGTGAACCTAATATTCAAGTCATAAATACACAAGTAGGTACACCTGCAATTAATTATAATCACTAGCAACCTAAAGAGCACCAATAAATTATTACATTTATATTACACCAATAATGTATCAAAATACACAGATTTGAGGAATACTGTTGAGAAATGTCTTCAAGAAACAAATGTGGATACCTCTGGTTCTTAGCTAACTGCATTTAGGGTGCAATCTGAGACATATTTAAGAAAAAAGATGTGACAGGCAGGGATGGCTGATGCATGATGGGAGCTGGAAACCTTTTTTCTGTCAATACAGGCACAGGAATGCACCTTTAGGCCCTTAGTTCTTTTTCTCCAGATGCAAATGGAAAAACATCCCAGAATACCTCCTGCTAACAGTTCCTGGTAGTTAAAGTAGCAACCAAGCATCTTGTATATTAGCAAGTGACCAAATGAACAAGGGAGGGTCCCAAGGTTTCGTAAGACGGGTGCCCATGGGATCCCACAAACAGCACATGAGCAAACCTTGCTCTCCTGCCCAAGTTACCCAGCACTCAGGGCACTTGGGTGTACTTCCTCAGCCACTGGAGGCAGCATGCAGCCTCCCAGACTAGAAGCCCCGGAGAGCACGACCCTCCTCCATGAACCTGCCCAATCCCCTTGCAAAGTCCTCCAAACTGGTGGCTCTCACAACACATCCCAGAGGGGAATTCCATAATCCAACCAGACATTATGTGAAGAAGTCCTTCCTTGTGCCTGTCCTGAATCTCCCACCAATCCGTTTCATGGGATGACTCCACGGGGTTCTAGTATTATGGAAGAGGGAGCAAAGCAGCCCCCATGACCTCCTCTGCACCATGCATATTTCTGCATCTCTCTATCATGTCTCCCCTTACCGTTTTACTAAGCGAAACAGTCTCGTCTGTTGCGACAGTTCCTTGTTCATTCCAGTTGGCCTGTTCTGCACTTTTCCCAGCTCCACTCCGTCTTCTTTTGCAGTGGTGTGAGCAGAAGTGCACATTAATATTCCAAGTGTAGTCATGCTGTAGATTTGCATAAGGGCAGCATGATCTTGCCAGTTCTGTTTTCAATGCCTTTCTGAGTTGTGGCAAACACGGAGTTTGCCTTTTTCACAGCAGCTGTACCCTGCGTGAGTGTTTGCATTAGTCCCTTGGTCAGTCACTGCCAGCGTGGATGTGTAGGGCAGTATTCTTTTATATATAAATATGTACAGTAAGCAGTCTGGAGAGGGTTTCGGGCCCTAATAGGAACACAGAAATACTTTGAAAGCAACAAAAAATAAAATAAAATCGTATGGTGCAAAACAAGGAAGGGTTAGTGATGCAGAGGAAAACTCTAAGCATCTGTATTAATTATTTCCACCCCCGCAATCTCTCGTTACTCTTTTCATGTTGTTCTTAATTTTCTAACCCTATACCATGACCCACTTCCCACCTTTTCTTCCAAAAATGCAAAGCGTCAATGGCTTTAGCCAATCTTTATTGGAACGTTGTTCTGACAGCTTCATTATTTGACTTTCCCCTTTTGCTCAGATTTTCCAACATTAAGGGTGCAACCCTATACAAATTTAGGCAGAAAACAGCCCTACAACTCCCAGCATGCCCTGGCCAACATGGCTAGCTGAAGCATGCTGGGAGCTGGAAGGCATTTCTCTGTCTAAACATTCATAGGCTTACACCTTAAGGTCTCTTTCTGAAACAGAGCAGCTAGAACTGTAGAGAGGTATACCATAGGTTGAAAGTCAAAGGAAGGAGATTGGCAGAACTGCAGTAAAATGTCATGGTGAATACATTAAAAAAGATGTTTCAAAATCTGGGGTCATATCTTATGCACAGATTTTCCCATGATGCTCTGTAAACAGGTTCCCTGGACCTCTAGAAGCCAATCCAGATGTGAATTGTTTGCATTATAAATAGCAGCCCTGAAGACCCCTGAACATCTATTTTATTTTAATCCATTATTTAATATACTTTAAAACCACCGAGTGACCCAAATTCTCTGGGCAGTGTAGAATATATTAGAAACATAAAATACAAACAATACCACAGTGCATACATCCAGTGCATAATAAAAGCAAAGCCAGAAGAAGTGAAGCAGCTGTGACCTTCCGCCACACAAAAAGTATTATAATCCCTAGGAGAATAGATCACTGGATGCCAGAAAGATCATAAAAGGCATGAGTGAATGTCTCTGGGAAGGGCATTCCTCAGATGGGATGCCACCACTAAAAAGGCTCTTTCTCATGTAGCTCACCTCAGTTGGTTGGGGCACCTGGAATGGCCCCAGATTATGACCTTAGATTACAGGTGCGTAATATGCAAGGAGGTGTTCCTTGGCTCCACAGGTGATGGGGAAGAAGAGTTTTGTGACTGGAGGCTTCCTTCCTGGGGAGCAGAGGAGGAGAACAATTTTTGATGGGATATAGCTGTTATCTCCATATGTAAAAATAGCTCCCCAGTGTAAACCACATATTGACCTATCTGATGAAGCAATTTTCTTTCTACCCTTTTTGTGTATCTATATTTCTGAACCAATTATCAATGTTCCCTCCCCTGCTTCGCCATTTGAAGGAGAAATGGTGAAAACTCCCAACCCACTTCCTTCTGGATGCTGCTCAGACCTTCTCTGGGACCACTATTTACATAACAAAAAGATTCACATTAATTGCATTGTTGCAATCATCACCATCACATTGAATTGGGCCCTCCCGTTATGATAAGAGGAATGCTTGAGTTTGTGGCACTTAATTACCAACCTAGCAATGTAGCAGTCCCATGATATGCCCCTAATCTATGTCTCATAACCACGGAGCTCGAAATTTGCACAGGGCATCCATAATGGGGGAGGTGGGAGAAAGAAGTCCGTGTTAATTCCACAAGTGCACTTGGCTCCTAGGCAGATGTTCATTAGCTCCGAGGAGCCATCTCCTGATGTGTGAGCGGTGATAATGGGGAATATTAAAATACTCTTTTTCTCAGGGATCAGACAATTGCACAAACTACTAATTAAAAAAACAAAGCCACAAAAGCCAATATCAATTCAGAATACTCAGCTCACTCAGTTTTTGGCTAAGACCCAAAGATGAATCAGTGCTTTGGTGGGTCTTTTTCGCATCCTAACCTTTGAATTGTGGTGCTGGAGGAGACTCCTGAGAGTCCCTTGGACTGCAAGGCGATCAAACCAGTCAATCTTAAAGGAGATCAACCCTGACTGCTCTTTAGAAGGCCAGATCCTGAAGATGAAGCTCAAATACTTTGGCCACCTAATGAGAAGGAAGGACTCCCTGGAGAAGAGCCTAATGCTGGGAACAATAGATGGCAAAAGAAGAAGGGGACGGCAGAGGATGAGGTGGCTAGATGGAGTCACTGGGGCAGAGGGTGTGGGCCTAGGTGGACTCCGGGCGATGGTGGAGGACAGGAGAGCCTGGAGGAATGTTGTCCATGGGGTTGTGATGGGTTGGGCATGACTTTGCGACTAACAACAACAAAGGCACTCTTCCAGCCTTAGTGCCTTGTACATTTTTCTGAGTTCCACGGCAAAATGCAGATGCTTCACATCAGAGGGCCACGCTGCTTGTCGCTGCTGTGACAGGTCAGTCCTTCAATATACAGCCCTCCTTGGTTTGGGGTAGAAATAGGGCTGATACATTGTCCAGCCGGCCAGATAGCCTGGCTCTCCGATTTGCCAGCACGGCTTCTGCTGCTGCTGCAAGCCATGTGCATATATGCAAAGGGCATGTGTGAATGGAAGGATCAGGATGGCTCCAGCATCTTTCACAGAGTACTTTTAAGCAAAGGTTGTCAGGGCTGCCTTTCTGGGATCAAGCAGGGAGAACAACTGAGCTGCTGGCTGATTGCAATCCCGGCAAGCAGTCGAACTGCCAAGCCAGTTGGCAGGTAAGCGAGGGGAACCTGGCAGATGTTGTTCAGAGGGAGACTCTAGCACGAGCTGCCGAACTTGATTCTGTCTGTAGCTCTGACACCGCTGGGTTGTGTGCTAGTTAAGACTAATGCCAAAAGGGAATGCTCACCTGCTTTCTTTAGCCAAAACATCCAAACTGGTACCATGTTTTAGGAAAGGAGGGGTTTAGCCTACCCCTGTTTGCTTCCCCCAGTGAATGTAGCCTTTGACGAGCCTTTGTTTGCAAACGGAAGCTTCTGGAGGAGCTTTTAAAGTGGAAAAGTAGCAAGAGAGGAAGGGATCAACCTCTCCTTACCTGCATACAATCCAGCTTAGTCCAAAACATCTGAAGGGAAGCCCACTGAGCCTTACTTCTCACTTCGGAGGAGAACACTGGGAATGTTACCTTCTTCACAAGTGCAGGTTAAACTGGACAATGCATTAAATGGAGTGTCTAGCAGGTTCTACTTTTTAATTTTTACTCCTGGGCAAGTGTGCTTGGTTAAACAGTTGCATCGAACTGCCTCCCTCTAAATCTGCCCCATCTCACATGGGGACTAAAAAAAAGCAAGCACCTCCGTTGGTGCCAGTGGATTCTCCCCCATGTCTTTAGTTAGCCTCTGCAACAGGGCGGGATGGGGGAACAACCATGGGGGGACAAAGGTGAAACCCCCATCCAACCCTGGACCCTACACCCTTGCACAAAGGTAAATAAGGAGGCCCTGAGTTGCTGCGTTCCAAATAGAGGGATGTATTTTTATTTTATTCGGGGGGTGGAGGTGGGCAGGGTTCACACAACATGAAAAGCCATGGTGGTTTTTTACCACTGTCACTCTGTTGTGTCATCTGAACCCTATGCCAGAGAGTTCTCCCCAGACCAACACTGTGAGAATGGGGTACAGTGGAGGCAGCAGCTGAGCCAAGGCACAGTACCCCCAACCTGGCAAGGCACCCAGTTGATCGCTTGCTCCCGTCCCAAAGAAGATCTTTCAGGGCAAGGTGCGGGGAGAGCAGAGAAACCTCTGACAACCACATGAATGACAGCGGTCAGTGGTGATTTCTGTCTCACCGCTTGGCAAGAGTGTCAATGGGCCATGTTGCTGGGCAGCTTTCTAGTTCTGGCCCTGGTACCACAAGGGTTGGTGGTTTCCCGGACGATGCAAGAAGCCGTTATTGGAACAAACCATCGCATTTGCTTATGGCTTCGAAAGACTAACCACGCCATGCTGAAATACCACGAAGGGGGTTGGATGATGCACCTGACTAACAATGGTCCAAGGCGCCACGGCTTCTTGCTGTCGTGTGAACTCAGCCAGTGCAGGTGAGTGTGCGAGAGTGCAAGAGTGTGTTTCTGGGTGAGAGGACCAATGAAACCAAGGACCTGGGGAGGCTCTCCCACACTAGATGCATTCAAGGTGCAGTTGGACAGCCCTCTGAGAAGGATGGTGTAACCTGGAGTCCTGCACTGAGCAGGGGGCTGGGCCTGATGACCCTCTGGCCCCTCCCAACTCTACTATTCCATGATTCTGAGTGTGTGTGTGTGTGTGTGTGTGTGTGACAGAGGGGGAGAGAGAGAATGAGAGAGAGAGAGAGAGAGAGAGAGAGAGAGAGAGAGAGAGAGAGAGAGAGAGAAGGAACGCTCTGTGAGGCAGGAATGGGCTTAGGGTTGGTTGGCTGGAGGAAAGACTTCCTCCTTGATGCCTTGCCTATTCCGATTGCTGTTACGTGTTTCAGTTGTTTTAAAAATAGCGGGGACAAAGAGTCCCTGTTTCTAATAAAGCCATTACGCAGCTACCAATGGACTGGTCTGATTGTAAAGAACAAATCTGACAGTCATGACACACATCAAAGCCCGGAGCTCTTGAGAGCAAGCGCTAATTGTTACGAGCTTCGAGGTCTATTTGTCTGGCCTTGGTGCGGTGCTGTATTTTTAGCAGGTTTCATTATGTTTTGTATTTAAAAATAGCCTGACTTACAACCAGCCGCTGCTGGGCTGGAGTGAATGATGGCTCGCTGGAGCTACGGCTTATTCTGCCTTGTCCCGTGGTGTTATGCGAAGCCAGACAATAAAAAGAGGAAATATGAGTGGCATTAACCTTTTGAAGCAGAGGAGGGGGATGGAGCTTTAATGAAATAGATCAAATCAGACAATTAAGCTGCAGCTCTTTGTCAGAGTGTGGAATAAAATGGGTGGGGGCAGGGGGAAAATGGTATCCAGTACTTTTTTGCTGAAATTGCCAGAAGGCCCAGGTTCAGCCAAGCAAGTGAGCTGTGACTCTTCAACAAGGCCTGCACCGTCTCAGAGCTGAACGGGTTATAGGTGGGGTGACTCCAGCCCCTACCATTGGGACTTGGTCCATCTGGCTGGGCCATGCTGGAACTTGTAGGCTAACACAATGGGCAGGCACCATGGAATTGGGGATCGGCCAACACAGCACTCGCACAAGTGTGATCTGCAGAGGAGGACTGCTAGGTGTGAAGCTGTAAGGATTGCTCCCTTTTCTGGATGCTGAATTTCCCCAAGAAGTGGTGCTCTCCAACGTACCCCCTGCCCTGATCAGACAGGCCTTGAAAAGCAGACTTTGAAAAGGGAAGAGGAGCCAAGACAGAGCTTTCTTCAAACCTGTGCCTAGCAGCTGCATATTTCTCCATCCCTCTGTTTCATTCTAGGTTAGGTGCAGGGCTCCAGCTTCAGTTCAGGCCCATTGTGTAGGGGGAAGGAGCTTGTTTCAAAGATCTGGATTGGTCCTTGTGCCACTCGCCTCATGTAGAATGAATGCCACACATTGAGTTTAAAATAATGTCTGTTTTAGCACACAGATGTAGGCTTTACTGATGTAGAGCTGGAGGCGGTGTATGTGGCAGGCGGGTGTGGATGGAATTTGCAAGAAAAGGCAAGCACCCCTTCATCTACAAATGCCCCCTGCATTTGCCACACACTTTGAGAAAGTACATCTGCCGAGATGTCAGGTCACTTTGTCCAAATAGATGCATTTTGTGTGCGTTTTGCTTTACATCCACATTTGGCAAGCAGTCTTCCTCGAATGATGCATAGCCAAACTGTTTTCTCTAATATATGTGTCTTTGAATGGAGAATTGCATTGCGAAATTAGGACAAATGCCATTGCCAAAGGATAGCTGAGTTTTGGCCCACAGAATGCTTAGAAAGTGTGGTCTTGCGTAAATGCCGCACAAGTGAGCATTTCATGTGAACTGCATGAATTTCTTCTCCATCCCTGTTATCTAAACTAGGGTCTCATGATTGGCTCATGTGATCGGACTGACATGGCTGGTGGCTGGTGGAGTCTGTGCAGGCAGCCATGTGATTCCTCTACAAATCGCTGATTTGGGAAATGCAAAGACGCTGGACCCGTCCTGTGACTGGGCTTTGTCTAGTCCTGCGCTGTAGGATGACCCACTCACCCACCCCTGTGCCAGGTCAGATGACTGGTCCTTTTAGTTCGATGCTTCCTCACAGACTAGCAACAGGCCTTCAGACGAGGGCCTTTCCTAGTCCTACCTGAAGATGCTGGGAACTGAACCCGGGGCCTCTTGGAGGCGGAGTGTGGACTCAGTCCCTGTTGGGAAGGAAAGTGGTCATCATGCTTGCTGTGCAGTTCAGGGCCAGGGAGACACAGATGGGAAGGATAAGCCCTGGGAAACAGATAATGAGATGGAAGAAGAAGACAGGCTTATCCCAAGAACCCCGAGACTAGCCGGAGTCTGCAGCTGCTGGGGGTGGGATATGGGACGGGAGCCCTGGGAGCCAGGCCAGCCTTGCGTGGTCCTTGACCCAATGACCTGGCCTTGGGAGAGAAGGGCTAGCCAGCCAGTGGGGCAACTTACAGCAAAGGGACTTGCCTGCTTCTGGAAAGGGTGGGATCCAGGCTCTCCGAAGTCATTTCCAGTCTGGGTTCAGTGAACGGCTCTGCACACTCTCAGAGACTCTTCCTTTGATGGTGATGGTTTGCAGGATGTACGTTGGAGAATGCAGAACGTTTGTCAAAGAACAGTCTATTGTTTTGAAAGTGCAAAGGGGGAACCCTCGCTTCTGGCAGCTCTGGAGAGATGCCCAACCTCCCCCTATCGGTGGACCAATCCAGAAAACACTACGCCGCAAAACAAGAGATGAAAGCAGATGATCAGATGTTCCACATGTTGCCTCTGTTACCAGGTTGTACCATTTCCAATTAGGTGGGGATCTAGAGTTCAAAACAGTTCCCCAGACAAAATCTACCACCTACAGGTGCAAAACGAGGGTGTAGAAGAAAAGGGCAGCCTCTAAGCAGCAGCAGTAGCAGCTGAAATCAGCAGAGTGGTGTTTCCTCTTTGCCTCATTGCAATGCGTAGTAAAACAAAATGCAAGGCTTGCTTCCAAGTTTCTCCACCCTTTTTTCATTCTGATTGTCAAAGATGGGGCAACTTGCTGTGTTGACCATCAAAGGGCTAGAGGTATCCTGTTCCAGTGAGGAAACAGGAACAAACTCCATTAGACAAATTCATGTCAGGTCGAGTATCTTCCTGTTTTAGCCTCTACGCTTGGAATTACATGTGGATTGTTTAATTTTAATACTGTATATAACTATTCCTAGGCAGATTTCGCATGGTGTCTTTTTCTTTGTTGATCCAACATCTTTATTGTTCAGCTTTTGTCATTAGTATATCACCATTTTTCTTCTTTGCCATGTTGCGTGAAACCGTGTTATGTCTTCACAGTTCTTAACAGATTTTTAGAGACATTGACAGCTTTTTGCCAAGTAGACGCCTTTGCTGCTGTTTGAAGCACATATGGGGAACTTCCAACCCATGGCTGGATATGCTCCTGGGGATTCCCAGCCAACCAGACAGCTTCTTCTTTAGGCTATGCCTATCCCAGCCAGGAAAATCTCCTCTCTCTGATCAGCAGCTGATTGCAGATAAGAGCTTTTCCCAGTAGGTAGCTTTGTTGTGGTGCCACAGAGCAAAGCCTTTATATCCAATCAGCTGCAGATCCGAGATAAGAGCATCTTTCTGCAGGAGCAAATGGGTGTAGCTTTCAGACAATGAGCTATTCAGCAGTCTTATTCCTGGGTTGAATGCAGGGTTTTCTGTGCTTGCTTCTGAGTAGGCATGCAGGGGCTTAGTATCACCTTTTCCATTTGTACTCCATCTTTCTTCCTCTTGCAAAGTTATGTGCTTTCCACTTGATGCTCAAAACAACAAGCCTGTGAGGTAGGTTGGGTTCAGAGCCCATGACTGACCAAAGTCACCCAGTGAGCTTAATAGTGTAGCAGGGACTAGAACCCAGATCACTTGAATCCCAGTCTAGCACTCTAATCACTATTTCATACTGTCCCTCAGGACACCACACTTAGGATGATATTTGAAAACACTGCTTGATGATTTCATCGTGCTTACTTATTCTATTGCAGTAGACATGAAGCTTCGTCCAGTTTACTTCTGAGTATGCTTAGAATTGGTAAGAATATCAAGCCCCCATCCAACCCATGTTGCCATGGACCACACCCTTAGATGAAATGCACCCCACTGGAAGGCCATCTCCAAGTCTGGTTCAATGTTTAAAAATACCAGAGGGCTAGAAACGGAAAGGTCACTCAACCACCTCATCAAATTGCATGGATGCATCCCATCCCATCCCATCCCATCCCATCCACCAGCTGAGCTTTGGTCTGTGGAACTTAGGTTCTGCACCCATACAACTGAAATTCTTCTCGGGGACCCTCTCTTTTTCATTTGGTCTTTGAGATCATTGGGTTTTGCTCTCCTAGGATCCAATCCAATGCAGAGAACTTTGCTTGGCTCTGATCTTCAGACCAGTCTTTTTAAAATTTACCTTTTACAAGAAAGGGAATTCGAAGTCTGGGGACTCCCAACACTTCACAAGACATAGCCATAGGAAAACTCGGCTTCTTACTCTAGAAAATCCACTGTTTATTTCCGGACTACAAAATTAATTTCAGCTACACTTCTGTCTTAGGTTGCTTTTCCCTTTAGGACCCATCTTCCAAATTAAAATTCCTTTCCTAGGACAGGATCAATAGAAACATAGAAACATAGAAACAGAGCGAGTCAGAAGGGGCCTCCTGAGCCATCTAGTCTGACCTCCGGCACCAGCCGGCTCCGCTCATGACATGCCCACCATGTGCATGTCCAGCCTATCTTTGAACACCCTCACCGATGGGGCCTCAACGACCTCCCGTGGAAGCCCATTCCACGCCCTCGGGGTCCTAACTGTCAGGAAGTGCTTCCTGGCATCCAAATTGAACCTGGGTTCCCTGAGCTTTGCTCCGTTGGAGCGCGTCCTGCCTTCCTCTGCAGGGGAGAACAGGTCTCTACCTATCTGCATGTGACATCCCCTCACATACCTGTATGCCGCCAACATATCCCCTCTGAGTCTCCTCTTCTCCAAGCTGAAGAGACCCAGTTCCCTCAGTCTTGCCTCATACGGCATCCCCTGCAAACCAGCCACCATCCTTGTGGCCCTACGCTGCACTGACTCCAACCTGGCTATATCCTTTCTGTAATGAGGGGCCCAAAACTGAACACAATACTCCAGTTGCGGGCGCACCAGAGTCGTGTAGAGTGGTAGTAATACCTCTCTTGATCTAGAAGCCACACTTCTGGCTATGCAACCAAGGGTGGCATTCGCCCTCTTGACCACGGCATCACACTGCTGACTCATGTTTAGCCTGCGGTCAACCAGCAGCCCGAGGTCCCTTTCACAAGTTGTGCTGCTTCCACTTTGCTGGGGATCCTTGGTAGCAAACGATTATAAACCATTGACACATTTTCTTACCAGGCAGGACAGTCCTTCCTCAGCCTTTTAAAAAAAGGCTAGCATGCATTTTTCTCGATGATGATGATGAATGCAAGAGAGATGGTTATTTCAGCTGAAATAACTGTTAAAAGAAAACAATGGCATTGTTTTAAAAAAGGACAAAAGGAAGAAAGTAAGGAAGACGGGGAAAGTGAAAGAAGAGTAAGAAAGAGGAAAAGCAAAGGGAAAGAGGGAAACAAACCCTCCAGGGATTATGCCAACAAAATGAGTGTAATAGGAATGTGCATCCCTCTGTTGCACAGCGTGGTGTGTATACAAGGCAGAAGAGGCGGACTAAATAAGAGAACAAGATGACATGACACTGTATTACAGTGTTTGGTGTGAGAAAAGCTCAGTTCAACCTCAAAAGCTCCAGAGTAAGAAGAAAATGTCGCTTTAACAGTATTAAGGGACAATTTATTATGTGTATCCTTCGAGTGCGGCACAATGTCACTGCGGGCCCTGGTGCATTTGCATTATTTCCAGACAACGGCAGCAGCAGAAAAGGGACACTGATTTATTTCAGAGCAGGCTCAGGTGATTTTTATGTCTACTGGGGACTGGGCCAGATAGGGCTTAACCCATTCCAGTCTCTTCTGCTTCCGAGAAGAGTCACCGGCTGGTGCTGCACTTCTCCTCCTGCTCAGGATTCAGCGAAGGTGCTGGCGAGGAAGACACGGGCTTTGGAAGTGGAGTTCCTTCTTTCCCCTTGTCCTCCTTGTGAACTCGAGCGCAGGAGAGGGCGTGTCGCTCGGTGCAAGGGCGCATGCTTTGCATGTAGATGTTCAGTTCCTGTTATTTCCAGGGAGGGCTGGCAAAACTCCTGCAAAGTTGCTCCCCATCAGCGTTGACAGCCCTGGGCCAGGGGATCAAGTCGTTGGCTCCGTAGAAGCCAGTTACCTGGGCTCTTTCACCCCTCTTGGTACCTTGTCCAATGAAGAGGGAACTTATTTCCATACTTATTTGTCAATTTATATCTCAGGTGTGGCTTCCAGGAGCCCAAAGAAGCTGCTTCTTCTTCTCCTATCCTCACAAGGTAGGTGAAGTTGAGAGTCAGTGACTGACTTGGGTTGCTTCATGGTCAGGGGGGCTTGAACCCAGATGTCCCCAGTCTTGGCCCAACACCCGAACCGCTACCTCACCCTGGGAAGAACTAGGCATCTCCTTCTGAAGGGCTTTCCCCACAGGATTTTGCCCCTTCGCTGTCTAAAGGTGGCTGTTGCAGCCTTCAGCTTGTATTTGTAATAAAGGTAAAGGTAAAGGTTTCCCCTTGACATTAAAGTCCAGTCATGCCTGACTCTAGGGGGCGGTGCTCATCTCCGTTTCCTAGCCGAGGGAGCCAGCATTTGTCCGCAGAAAGTCTCCGTGCTCATGTGGCCAGCATGACTAAACACCGAAGTGCACGGAACGCTGTTACCTGCCCACCGAAGTGGTACCTTTTAACCTACTTTTTGCATGCTTTCGAACTGCAAGGTTGACAGAAGCTGGGACGGAGCAACAGGAACTCACCCTGTTGTGCAGATTCAAAGCGACCTTTTGATCAACCAGGCCAACAGCACAGTGCATTAAACCACTACGCCACCTGCAGTCCCTGTATTTGTAATACTGGGAAGCAAATGAGGTTATGATATAATTACTGGCACTGTGGACAAGCTATGCTTAATTCTTTTGACCAGCCTTTGCCAACCTGTTTCCCTGTAGATGTTGGTGAACTTCAGCCTCCATCATCTCCAGGCAAAAGTCAGTAACGATAGGCTTTGTAGTCCAAGACCTTTGGAGAACATCAGTTTGGGGAAGGCTGCTCTAGCCAAAGGAGGCTACATGGAAGGGAAACCACACCATAAGCCATGCTTTCAGTGTTATATCAAGTATTTGAGTTCTTTCCTAATATGACCTATAGGAGGTTGGGTGAAGGGATCCGCTTTCTTGTCTCTCTGACTTCTCATGTTGGGAATCTGAGTATGTTTCCTTTGGAACAGAAAACCCCAGAGGTTTGTGGCATCTTCAAAACAATGAGTTTAAAAACATACAAGCAGTTCAGGAAGGGATACAGAAGGAAGCACACAGGCAAGCAATCCAGGTTCCGGCATAGCCACCCCCTTCTTTTTTTTTCAGTTCTTGGAATTCAGTGCAAAAGAAGACTATACCAGGCAGGAACTGATTTTCGTTTGGCCTGAATTGTGTTTCTACCCCACCGTTCACAACAGGCTCACAATAGCTTACAAGAGAACCCCCAAGAAATATATAAACGTGTATCTTCTTGTGTACAAGTACTTGTAAAAGCAATTGGTTGTGCATTGGTGCTTTCACACTCCTAAACATCAGAAGCTGAGACTTGTGTTTCTGAAATGGGGGAGGCCATTGAACCTCACAAAAGAAAGCTCCACTGACCTGAAGGAATGTGTAAAGAGGCGTTGCTGTTTGTCCCTTGGGTTAGTTTTAGCAGTGCAAGAGCCCATTGCACTAACGGTTGCTCCTGTGAGTGCGATGAAACCAGCGGGATGGACCAGCCCTGTTGGATTTTGCCCAGTGAGCTGGGTGGTGGCAAGAAGAAGGGCCGCCCTGGTGGCTGCCCCCCATCTCCAGAATAGGCTCCCCAGAGAGGTGTGCCTGGCACCGTCATTGTTATCATTTCAGTGCCAGGTGAAGATCTATCTCTTCTCCAGCTTTTTAACGTTGATTTTAATGATAAATTTGTTTTTAATGTGACCCTGGTTTATCATTTTATTTTAGTTTATATTATTTATTCATGGCTGCTTATTTAATTTTTATGTAATGATTTTAATTTGTTGGGCTATGCTTTTCTATTATTGATTCTATAATGATGTTCTAACTGTTGGAAGCTGCACAGGGAGCCCAGTCAAGGGCTATGGTAGCAGCATATACATTGAAATAAAAAAAAAAAAAGCAAGAGGCACGTATCTGGGGAGGAAACTGAATAATTCAGGTGCCATGTCAGAGAAGTCCTCTTTCAGAGAAGTGCTGCCTTATTCTGGCAGGAAGGTGTATGCAGAGAAGGCAACCAATGCAGAACTGAAATAGCAAGCAGCTTCATGAAAAAAAAAAAATCACATTTTTGCTGCTTGAAGCAGCTAAGCATTCTGGAGTGCGATTGCCCTGCAGCAAGGACTAGACCATCCTAAAGAGGGAGGGTGGGTGGGAGAGCAGAAGCATGCTTTTGGCCTCTACTCTGCAGGACCTATTGCTCCAGTCTGATCTTGGTTTGGAATGTCCAGGTGTCCTCTTTTACAGAAAGATTATTTGAAAAGTATTTGAAAGGTTGCCAGAGAACCATCTTCTGTTTGATTGTGTCTTCTTTTTGAAAGGTTCTCTTGTGTAATTCTGGTTGCCCAGAATCTTAACTGGAAGGAACCTTGCAGGCCATCAGGTCCAACTGCCTGCTCAACGTAGGACTCAAGTCACCCATCCAGATTTCAACCAGGCCCCAATCTGCTTAGCTTCCATGATTAGGCAGGATCGGGCACTTTTGGCTACATGGAAGCTCAAAGCCTACAGCACCCAGTCCTACCATGAGCTCTCCCATCCAAGTACTAACCAGGCTGGACCCTGCTTAGCTTCTAAGAGCAGACAGGATCAGACACTTCCAGGGTAGTATGGCCATAGACTAAAGACAAAGAGCCATCAGGACTGTTGTCCATTTGCAGGTAGCACCCTCACCAAGCAGACAAACAGGTCACATCTCCTTGACAAGATGCATTCTATTTCTATTTAAATAATAATTCCAAATTTATACATACAAATTAGTATATTCCCTTTTTATGCCAATTGCCTTGACTTTATTAAATAAAAACCTCATTATATTGCAACATCAAAACACATGAAAGCATTTAATGGCATGCAAACAACAAAGCCCATGAGAATTTCAACAAGAGGTTCATGGAACCCAGAAGGCTGATTTGCATCTGTGTCCACAAAATATGCCGGTGAACCTGAATATGGGCCACATGGGTGAAAATCTCATATCACATTTCAAGTCAGAGTCAAATGCAGAACAAAACAAAACACCCACATCTGCAGAACTGATGATCAGAGCACAGTTCAGACTATTGTTTTGAGATGGGCCAATTTGCATTCCATACAAGGTGATTGTTGTTGTTAGTCGCAAAGTCGTGTCCGAACCATTGCGACCCCATGGACAACATTCCTCCAGGCCTTCCTGTCCCCCACCATCCCCTGGAGTCCACCTAAGCTCACACCAACTGCTTCAGTGACTCCATCCAGCCACCTCATCCTCTGCCGTCCCCTTCTTCTTTTGCCATCTATTGTTCCCAGCATTAGGCTCTTCTCCAGGGAGTCCTTCCTTCTCATTAGGTGGCCAAAGTATTTGAGTTTTATCTTCACTATCTGGCCTTCTAAAGAGCAGTGATTAGGTGTCAGTAACGCCTCCCGTTTTTGTCAGTACATCCAAGCCCAGAAAAAGCCATCAGTTCAGCAACAAAATGGAGGTGTGCACCCATTGGCAATGCTAACTCTATCAAAAATTCTAGTTTCTGCAAAGGTATCACTTGAATACACAGCCCAGTTAGGAATAATCTAAGTGGAATGCACTTCCAAACTCCCATCAGTCCATCCTATCATTCATTCATTCACTCACTCACTCACTCCCTTGCTGTCATTCGGATGAAATATTTGGATGGTTACAAGGCATTTACAACAGGCAATTAATTTCTGATTCTTGTGTTCAGTGAAGATCTTTAGGTGAAGGGCCACCCAGTTGTTCTGTAGGCAGAAATACAGACATTTGTATTCACAGAGAGGGCATTGCTTTGATTTTTGTAGAAGGGCCATGAACTAGGAAGAGACTGGGTGAAAGATGCTAAACTCTTTAATGTTATTTACAAGGACACCCAAAGATTGTGTCTGAGATAGCAGAGGCGTGGAGTTCCTTAATACAGGCAATGGCTTAGCTAGGAGCAAATGACTTGAGTTCTAAAGTGAAAAATGATGGTTGCACAGGAAAAAAAGACTGTATTTGGGACTTTCAAACTGTTATCCTTCTCCTTCAGGGATTTCAAACTGGTGTGACCTACTCTTTTTTTTTTCTCTTATTAGTACCTCCAAGCTCACCATCTGCAGAGAGGTGTGAAAGATTAGGGAGGGGTGAGAACTTTGTTTAGTTAATACCTGGATTCATACTTACCTAATTTGCACTCCCTGAACTTCCACATGAATTCAAACACCATTGTGCTTCAAAACCCGCACTTTTCTGACTGTTGCAAATGCATCTGCCTGCAAAATTCTCATATTCAGGAAAGATGTACAATAAACTACCATACAGTATTGTGGGTTGTATATTTGAAAAAGTGTTCACGAAAGCATGTTGACTAGGAGAAATGTCTGTAAACATTTGAGACTAGATTTAAGGTTTTGTTATTAGTGTACAAAGCCCCAAAATAATTGGGACAAGGATATATGAATGAGTGTCTTCTCATTTCTGGCCTGCTCCGTCACAGAGGTCTTCAGATGAGGCACTTCTAGTGATTCCAGCTGGGTGATTCATGTTCCATTTAGAGTCTACTCGGAGTAGAACTTATACTGTATTGGCTTCCTTTCTATGGAATTCTCTGCATGTTGATGTCAACCAACATCATCGGTTCCTTCCTGGTATCAGCTGAAGTCACTCTTTTTAAATTTTAACAAGCCCTTTCCTACAACATGCAAGCACAGCTTTTCAGTGGGACTTGATTTTTACTGATTGGCACAATCTAATCTTAAAATTTTTACTGTGGTGCCTCATAGTTTCAACAACTCTAACTTTGAACAATCCAAAGTTTGAATGCTAAAGTTGAGATGAAATCACTCCCAAGTTCAAATGATGCTTCTACGTTCAAACTACATGTGCAGTGAAAAATTGTGGTCACTGCATAAATGTCACTGTTGTGCACCCAAGTTGTCTCTTGCTGTGAAAATATCTCTTGTGTAATGCTCATGCAGTACAGTAAATGCATTTTTCATTTTATTGATACCACTCTAATGGCAGAAAATGAAGAGGAACTAAAGGGCCTCTTGATGCGGGTGAAGGAGGAGAGTGCAAAAGTTGGCTTGAAACTCAACTTTAAGAAAACTAAGATCATGGCATCCAGTCCTCTCACTTCCTGGCAAATAGATGGAGAAGAAATGGAGGTAGTGACAGATTTCATTTTCCTGGGCTCCAAGATCACCACAGATGGGGGCTGCAGTCAAGAAATTAAAAGACACTTGCTCCTTGAGAGGAAAGCTATGACAAATCTAGACAGCATACTAAAAAGCAGAGACATCACCCTGCCAATAAAAGTGTGTATAGTCAAGGCTATGGTTTTCCCAGTTGCAATGTATGGCTGTGAAAGCTGGACCATAAGGAAGGCTGAGCGCCAAAGCATTGAGGACTTTGAATTGTGGTGCTGGAGGAGACTCCTGCTAGTCCCTTGGACCACAAGGCGATCAAACCAGTCAGTCCTAGAGGAGATCAACCCTGACTGCTCTTCAGAAGGCCAGATACTGAAGATGAAGCTCAAATACTTTGACCACCTAATGAGAAGGAAGGACTCCCTGGAGAAGAGCCTAATGCTGGGAACAATAGATGGCAAAAGAAGAAGGGGATGGCAGAGGATGAGGTGGCTGGATGGAGTCACTGAAGCAGTTGGTGTGAGCTTAAGTGGACTCCAGGGGATGGTGGAGGACAGGAAGGCCTGGAGGAATGTTGTCCATGAGGTCACAATGGGTCAGATGCAACTTCGCAACTAACAACAAGAACAACATATTTATGTATATTATTAATTGTTCTCAAGTTTTAATTAATGTTTTGGCATGTAATTCAGTTATTTTTACCTAAAGTTATGCATATTTGCTGTTTAAGTTTATCAAAATGGGAATTGTTTAGGGTCTGGGAATGGATTAATTCACTTTTCATTATTTCTAACAGGAAAAGTTGATTCAGACTTTGAACGATTCAGGATTCAAATGGCCTGCTGAAACAAATTAAATTTTAGATATGATGCACCAATGTAACTAACAGATCCAGGTGCAGGCAGCAGTCTCTACTAAATCTGCTGTTTAAACCTTACTTCTGCTGAACCTTCACATAACTGAATATATAACAAGTTCCCAGCAGGTGCTTTTCAATAGGGTCCTTCTGTATAATGAGGATTAATATACTTCCATGATCACCTTGTATAAATATTTTATATCAGAGTAAAACTAAGCTTAGACAACCATATCGGACAGCAGTGTAATAGTGGCTTTCGTTTGAGGTTCAGCATCCAAACCATGAGAAGAACTATTAGGAAGGATGCAAAACACAGCATAGTTTTTATTGCTCTCTGGATTCCACAACTGGATGGATACCTAATACTGGATTGCTTTACTCAGATCACATCACTGCATTAACAGCGGTTTCTACTCTGTTCTCTATTTGCCATTTGCCAAACGGCTTCTTTTCAAAGGTTCCCACTTCTATCAAGACTTGGGCAGTAGTGGAGGAGAACTGACAGCAGGTTCTTCTTTTCCCTCCCAGAGAAAGCACATGAAGAAGATAAAAGTCAAAGAAGGAAAAACACAATCCTATCCCTGGGAGTTGTAGGACATTTTTCCATCTAAACCTGCATTGGTTAATGCCTTAGAGATGTGACATGTGGGCTTAAACGCTGCTGAACTTAGCAGGCCTTAATTCTGGCCGCAAATTCATGGGACATGTTTGCACACTTCCCTTGCTGTGGGTGTGAGAGAGACGTAGTGGATTGGCAGGAGCAGACTGGTGGTTGAAATCAATTCCCAGAGATCTAAGCTGTGTTTCTGTGATGCTGCAAAACAAGAGTCTGGTTGCCACTTAAAGACAAAAACATTGATTCTGGCATCAGTTTCTTCCATGGGAGTCCAGTCCATGAGATAAACTATTTTATCCTGAAATACAGAAATACACACACTTGTCAATGTGTACAAGTGCAAGGTCTTGCACTTGGGGCATAGGAATAGGTGTCATAAGTACAGGTTAGGGGACAAATGGCTGGAGAGCAGCACTTGTGAAAGGGACCTCGGGGTGCTGGTTGACTGCAGGCTAAACATGAGTCAGGAGGGCGACCAAGTGGTCAAGAGGGTGAACGCCACCCTTGGTTGCATAGCCAGAAGTGTGGCTTCTAGATTGAGAGAGGTATTACTGCCACTCTACACGACTCTGGTGCGCCTGCAACTGGAGTATTGTGCTCAGTTTGGGGCCCCTCATTGCAGGAAGGATATAGCCAGGTTGGAGTCAGTGCAGTGTAGGGCCACAAGGTTGGTGGCTGGTTTGCAGGGGAAGCCATATGAGGCGAGACTGAAGGAACTGGGTCTCTTCAGCCTGGAGGAGATTCAGAGGGGATATGTTGGCGACATACAGGTATGTGAGGGGATGTCACATGGAGGTGGGTAGAGACCTGTTCTCCCCTGCAGAGGAGGGCAGGACGCGCTCCAATGGAGCAAAGCTCAGGGAGCCAAGGTTCAATTTGGATGCCAGGAAGCACTTCCTGACAGTTAGGACCCCGAGGGTGTGGAACGGGCTTCCACGAGAGGTCGTTGAGGCCCCATCGGTGCGGGTGTTCAAGGATAGGCTGGACATGCACATGGTGGGCATGTTGTGAGCAGAGCTGGCTGGAGCTAATGGTCAGACTAGATGGCCCAGGAGACCCCTTCTGACTTGCTCTGTGTCTATGTTTCTATGTTTCATTCTGTGTGTGTGTGTGTGTGTGTGTGTCTGTCTGTCTGTCTGTCTCTCTCTCACAAACACACACACACACACACACACACACAGTTTTGCAAGAGGGATTGTAAGCAGAGGTCTAATGAAATGAGGAAAGTATGCTATAAGTAACAGTAGCCACTCAAAATATCATGCATCTTCCCAAAATATCATGCATCTGTGCCAGGAAGGCCACTAAGGCATGTATGACAAGCAACAACAACACTCTAGCCTGGTAGATAATATTATCAACAATGACGACAACAACTCATAGGGATCTGATTTAGGTCAGGGAGGCATGGTTAGAAGGCTTTGGATGCTTCCGAACATGGGTCCCATAGACGGAATGCCAATTTTAACTGAGCAAATTCAGAAGGGCAACAGTGTTAGCTTTACTCTCTCAGGACTATGGTGCTGACCTGTTCAGTCCCAACCTTCAACCTCTATTAACAAAAGAGCCCCGTGAAGTGAATTGTCATGGTTCGCATCTCGTTTGGCGCGATGATCGGCTGAGCTGATCAGATTTAGTTCTCTGTGCTGAGTTCTGCAAGCCAAAACTGGCTGCAGCAGATACAATGAGCAGAACTTGGGTTGAAAAAAGGTGAGAAATAGCAGTAACTGCAACATCAACAGAAACAATACAAGTTGAGGATGTCTTTTGTGTCCATTTCTGATTTTTGTACCATTTGCATCCTCCTCTGATGTGTTGCTTTAGTTACAATTGCAAACCTGTAACTGTAAGTGAAAAATTCAGTGTTAAAGCAGAGTGGGTTTTGTTTTGTTTTTTTTAAAGAAAATACAATTGGTATGGTTTTTTTTTTTCTTTCCAAGCAAAAGTTTATTTTTTAATATGCTCTCCTCTGGTTTGTATGTGTGGGAAAATACTTTGCCTTGCTTTGTACACACTGCTTGTCTGTGTCCTTACTGTCCTTACATCATCTGATAGAATCCTGATTGTTACCAGGATTCTATCAGATGATGAGACTTGCAGTGGTACTGTAAAAACTGCCGTTGGAAAGAAAAGGTGAAAGCTGGGCTATGGCTGAGCATTGCGTTCACAGTTATGCAGCGTATAATTTATTCCCCTAGTGTGTTCCAAGAAGGCATCCCCCCCACCCCCCGGCTTCTTTGACTAGTAACACCAGAAAATCTTACGCCTGTTTCAGCAACTGAGTCAGTTGTTTACTGTAGGACTCAGGCTGCAATCCTAGATGAACGGCTAGGAAATTAATACTATCAGACACAGTAGGGGATTTCTTCTGAATAGCCGTGCACAGGATCACACTGCTATAGTCTGAGAGGGTGCTGCGTCCCCATGTTCCACTTGGCCATTTTCCCCAGGCTTGGTCAGCCACTGTGTGAACATGACGCTGACCTGCGTGGCCTCTTGGTCTGATCCAGCAGGGCTGTTGTTACGTTCTTAGAGCCACCTCCATGTTCCTCTTGTCCTTGCTCTTGGCCTGACTGGGGAACCTGGAGAATGGACTAACCTATCTCTGTAGGCCATAGTATTTTATATTGTGCTCAAGGGCTCATTGAAAGTTACCCAGGATTGCTGAATGGGATCGGTATGGGCAGAAATGCTTCCCTGAGATGCAGCTTGCCTGTTGCTACAGGTTCTCCTGGCAATTGTGGGGAGCTGAAGGAAAGTGTCAGGCACCTTCTCTCAGCTGGACAGGACAATGGTGAGGTCAGAAAGTCTTGGCTACCACCCAAGTATGTACTGTAACAAGTAGCCCTCATCCATGCTAGTAGCAAAGAATTCTGGGGCATGTTCCAAGTATTATGTAATGCCAGAGAGAGAGAGACAGAGAGAGAGATCCACAAATCGGGAACTCCCTGGTTAAATCTCACCCCTGCCATCAATTTCTTCGATGTCCTTCAAAAAGATATTTTCTCTCAGCTTCAGCAATATAGGAAAGAGACACATGAACCTGCTCCATAGGGTTGTTGTAAGGATCGCAACAACACGATACATGTGGAACAGTTGGTTGCAGCTCATAAAAGCTCTATACAAGCGTTTATATGGCTGCTGTTGTTAATTATCATTATTCCATAGCAGATGATCAGGCATTCCTTGACAGAATAGTAGATTTTAGGCACTTTGAAAATGACTGTGCCAAGGAAGAGAAGCCTTTCACAGATAGGGGATTGTTCAATTGTGTGCCCAGAAACAAATGAAAAGTAACATTCAAGTGCTGACTTAAAACTCCTCAGTGCATTTCACTTTCGAGGAATGTTCAGTAACTAAGTCCTGCTGGCTCCATTCCGTACGGAAAAAGAGAGTCAACATAGCATGCATAGCACTGCCTGGAGGCTCCCCAACAGAAAGGTTCTTCCAACGGAGGTGTAAACCATACGCGGCAAATCAGACAACATGAAATATTCCATGTGACACACTTGGCCCAATCACATAACCTAAATTATGTGTCAGAAAGCTGTCCACAAACGTTCCAGGCTTAAAAATGCCTCCAGTTTGTTCCTGGTCCTATGGAAATTTCTTGGAATGAGTGCTTTGCAAGCCATAATATTAGCCTTTATATATAGGTCCTATCCACACAGACCAAAATGGTTGCATTTATGCAAAAAAGAGGGCAGAGAGAAGTCTGGCTAAAAATAAAGAGATGTTCCAAGGCTGCAGACTTGAGTTATCCTATTGATTGTAAAAGGATTGCTCTGTAGTGTGAGAACAAAAGATGGCATACAGCCAGGATCAGCAGGATCCAGAGAACTACTTTGAGGAGGGGAAGGAATGACAGTGGTGGCATCAGGACAGACATGGGCAGGCTTAACCTAGGACCCGCCTGTGTTGCTATTATTCTCTTGAGGTTTCAGTATTTGACTTTTTACTTTGAGTATGTTTGTAGAAATAGAAATATTTAGAAAATTAAATTTCATATATAGCTATGCCTGTTGCTTGTAATCAGTCCATTCATCATCCATCCATCCATCATCTAATCATATACCCAATTAAGCAGAGTACAGCAGCTTCTAGAAAGCCTCAGATATTTTGTTGATGTCTGTCTGACTGGCCTTTTCACCTGTTTTCTTAATACTAAATGTTCACCAGTGAGCCAGAAGGGGACATAATTAGGGTTGTGTCAAGTCCCTGGAATGCGGCTCTCTGGATTTCTCTTCTGTGCTTTGTCTTCAGCTCGGAGGTGAGGAGGGCTGAGATCAGCTCTATGGTAAAGTCTGGAAACACTGGCAGGTTCCATCTTTGCACTATATTTCAGAACAGCCCATTGCGCTGTCAAGTATGCAGTTCCAGCCATCTCAAGTACGAGGTGTGCAATTCTTGCAGCCTCAGTGCTAGGTGTGGAATCCCATCACTGGAGATTCGGGTTGATGGACACCTTCAGTGGTGCCTGTATAGTGCCCCTGGGAGTCTGCCCAACTTGTGCTTGCAATAGAAAGTGTGTAAAGGGAAGGACAACTGTGGATGTGGATGGATCGTTCCCTTCCTTGGGCAACACTCTCTGTTCTGCTCTGAAAATACTTTGTCCTGCTTATCCACCTTCAGTAGTCAACTGTCAGCCCAGATGATGGTTTCAGAACCCACCATGCTCCCCAAGGAGAAGAGGAATGAAATCCGCGCAAACCCTGCAAGCAATATATGTACAACTAAAATCCCATTGCTGAGTGGTGTGTCATTTCTGAAAATTCCACAAGCAACAAGGAGTGTGCAAGGTAGACACTCCTTGCAGCAGCTGTGTAAGCCTTCACAAACAATATTTGCGTATCTTAACAGCAGCAGTGGCCTTCTCCCTTCTGGACGCCGATGGAAGGCACCAGTGAGGAAACAGCTAGTCAGGCGAAAGCAGAGAGTGGAGCAGAGCCCAGGGTGTCAGCCCAAGAGAATCCGAAGGATGCTTACCTCCAACCGGATTCTTTGCACATTCTTCTGTGTGTTAAATTTCCAAATTGGCATCCCGTTCACTTTGATTAATGGCAGGCAAGCAAATCTGCGGGGAGGTAAGAACTAGGTTAAAATTTTATCTCTGAAAGATGGTGAGTCAAGATTTCTCCCATCATTTGGAAGTGGACACAGTCACCAGCTCCACCAGAAATGGTCACCAGCTCCACTGGCAACACCAGGTTGTTGGAAGAGCGTGAAAGAACTGAATTGTCCTTTATTTTTGCATTTAGTTTGTTTTAAGGATATTATGAAGTTATTCCTCTCTGTCTGTGTGCCTGCTAGTCAGTTTCAACCAAACACATGCATGATTTAAAGGTGAAAGGTTTAGTTATTGTCACCAGATGAATTGGAGATGCTAAAATTTGGCAGAAAGTCAGAAGAAGAAAGAGAAAAAGGTTGCAGCTGGGGCAGCAGAAACTTTGTTTGCAGACATGGGCAAGAAATTTTCTTCCTAATTGGTTGGAATTGTGAGGAGAGGAAACAAGGCATTTTAAGAGATACAAACCGAAGGCAAAAAGGCCAGGAGGCTTAGAAGCAAAGAGGAAGGGGAAAGAGAAGAAAACAAAGAAAGAGGTCCGGGTTTCTAGAGGAAGGAAGGAGCCAGCGATGGTGGGAATGGAGAACAGTCTGGCAGAGTGAACTAGGTAACACTCATTCAGAAAACACCTGGATAAAATCAGAACAGTCTAGTCAGGTTAGCTGAATGTATTTATTTTGGGTTCTTTTATTGCCCTGTTTCTCATATAGCATTTTGTGTTTGTGTATGTCCCCCCTAGATTCTAAATCCCCCCCTCCCATGGTCATTTTTCTTCAGAAAAACATAAACTTGGTTTTTGAAGCTCTGGGCTCTTTTTGATTCAGCATCCCATGTCTAATAGCTAATCTGCACATTCCTTAAAGTAGATAACTGACAGCCAGTGCGCTTTATGGCTGAGTTAGCCAAAGAGGAGCAAAGCTTTTCTTCTGGGGATTGGAGAAGGCCACAGGGAGGAAGGGAAGGGCAAAGGGGGTGTGGGCAGACAGAGAATTGCTGGGCTGAGATCGAGGACAACAGAGTTTTGCCAATGCTCTTCAGAGGCTGGAGTTGGCTCTGGCATCCCAAGTTGCCAGCCCCTCATGCGGAAGCAGGTCTGCCACCTACACACCTCAGCATGAAACAGCATCTGCCTCTCACTTGTGCCACAGAGTTCAGAATTCTACAGGTGAGGTCCACCTCCACTAGAGGAGCATTCCCTCTTTTTCTTTCTTCACAGGATGCTTCTGACAAGTCTGAACGCCTTGTGGCAAAACACTGTAGAGCCAAAGGAAAGTGCTTCTAAGATTCCTGTCATTTTGAAGCCAAAAGCTTCCTCTGGCTAGAATCCAAACCTTTCCTGTGCGAACACTTTGCACACACCCATTGCATGAGTTACAGTACTCATGGCCAGTGAGATGTTCTTGGCAGGTTCCCAGGTTGTAGATCTGCAGGCTCAGGAATGGTCTTGGTGGACTTGAGCTTCCCAGCAGCCTGTTTACTCTAGCCATGTCTGTGAGATGAGTAAGAGGAAGCAATGCTAGGATCTTTTAACATGCTGTGGTACACTTGAGTCATTTCTAATGCTTCTGGCTCCATCACTCTTAATGAAGGGATGGAGCCAGGTTGCGCAAGGATAGCTTGCAATGAAGATTGCCACCTTTGTAGTCCAGGAAATTATGAAGCACTGAACAACTTACCATGTTGGTGAGGCAAAGAATGGAAGGCATTAAGGGACTTCTCTGCTTCCCTCCACTTTTTTAAAAATTGTGGCTTTGAAGATTCGAAAATATCAGTTTCAGTGCATGCATATGAAATGCGCGCATGGGGAAATACACCTTTCTAAGAATCATGCATAAATTTGAACAAGGCAGATATGTAGGTTGCACCTTTTCAAATACTGAAATAACATGTTGGGCAAACTCCATCATTACAGTTGTCTTCTAATAACTGACAAATTGTCAAGCAGAAGATGGAGTAGAACTTGCTTTCTGTTGCTCTGGAGGACAGAACTAGAACTAAAGGGTAGAAATCAGAGATTTTAACTTAACATTAGAAGGATTTTCCTATTGGTAAGAGCTGTTCACTGCCTCCGGAAGTGGTAGGATTCATTTATTTAAAACATTTATATCCCATCTTATATTTTAATGAAATCTCAAGACGGTTTACAAAAATAGCAAGAATGGCATAACATCACTTCAATAAAAAAGCAGTATACAATACATAAAGTATATGATACAAACATTCAGATACTAAGAAAATAAAAATATTTTAGCCTGGGGCCAAAAAGAATAAAGAGTCAGTGCCAGGCATACCTTTCTGGGGAGGAGAATCCACAGTCAGGGTGCCAACACTGAGAAGGCCCTCCTCCTGGTGGCCCTCCCACTAGCCTCTTTCAAAGAGGGCTCCAGTGGAAGGACCTTTTCAGATGCTCTTAGGGCCCAGGCAGGGTATAGAGAAGGAGACCTTTTCAATATCCACTCCGTATGGCTTTATATTTCAATGTTAACACCTTAAATCAGGCCCAGACTTCAATCAGTAACCAGTGAAGATGAAAAAGGATTGGCAAACGACAATCTTCTCTGCCAGTCCATAGTATGTGGATGAGACCCTTTGGACATTTGCAGGAATGCTCAGGGATGCTGTCTGAGCTGCACAACTTCCCAACATCTGTTCCTAGCATCTTCCATTACTCACCTATGCAGTTAGGGGCCTGCTATCAGGAACTATCACCGCAGCCGGGGACTGCAGCCAAGAAATTAAAAGACTCTTGCTCCTGGGGAGGAAAGTTATGGCAAATCTAGACAGCATACTAAAAAGCAGAGACATCACCCTGCCAACAAAAGTGCGTATAGTCAAGGCTATGGTTTTCCCAGTTGCAATGTCTGGCTGTGAAAGCTGGACCATAAGGAAGGCTGAGCACCAAAGAATTGAGGCCTTTGAATTGTGGTGCTGGAGGAGACTCTTGCGAGTCCCTTGGACCACAAGGTGATCAAACCAGTCAGTCCTAGAGGAGATCAACCCTGACTGCTCTTTAGAAGGCCAGATAGTGAAGATGAAACTCAAATACTTTGGCCCCCTAATGAGAAGGAAGGACTCACTGGAGAAGAGTCTAATGCTGGGAACAATAGATGGCAAAAGAAGAAGGGGACGGCAGAGGATGAGGTGGCCAGATGGAGTCACTGAGGCAGTTGGTGTGAGCTTGAGTGGACTCCGGGGATGGTGGAGGACAGGAAGGCCTGGAGGAATGTTGTCCATGGGGTTGCGATGGGTTGGACACGACTTCGCGACTAACAACAAAACAACAAACCAGGAACTAGCTGACAGTGGGTTAGAAAGACAGTGGTCAGGATTAGGATAAGTCCACTTTCGGTTTGGCTGTTGTGCCTATGTGCTGTGTGTGGCACAACATGCATAGAGATTCCTGCGGGAACAAGTGCCAATATTGAAAACAGGGGTGGGGAAACTCTGGAGGTGATTGGGCTCCAACTCCTATCAGCCCCAGCCAACATGGCTCATGGGCAGGGGCAATGGCAGCTGGAGTCCAGCAACATCCGCCAGGCCACAAATTCACCACCCTTGATTCACGTCACCTTCCGCCTGTGATGTATCCGTGGGGTTCAAGCACTGTTGCTATACTCTATACTGGGGTGCCAGTACGGTGTGGCACCCATTGAACTGCATTGAACTGGGATCAATTCAGAGCATTGAACTGGGATCCAGGAGATCTGGGTTCTAGTCCCCCCACACTGGGTTCTAGTCAGTCACTGTCACTCAGCCTAATGCAGGCTGTTATTGTGAAGATAAAATTGAGAGGAGAGGTGGGGGAGATTAGGTAAGCCCCTTTGAGCCCTTTGTGGGAAAAAAGGTAGGATGAAATCAATAAATAAACTGCTGAATAACTGAAGTTCTCTTGGAGGTTTGCAAAGATTGGAACTTAAAAATGTACTATAAAAACCATATACATATAAACACAGAACACACACAGAGAGACAGAGAGAGAGAAAGAGAGAGAGGTCGAAAGATAATTTTAAATAACCTTTCAATGAGGAAAAAAAAATCAAGAAAATCTGAACAGTAAAAACAGTGAACTTTCCATAAGTGGGGGAAGGGGCCACTGGGAGACCCTCTCCCTTGTGGCTATCTTCTGACCCTCCCTGGGAAGAACCACCAGGATGACAGCCGTCACAGGAGGGAGGGTGCTGCATAGCTGGTGCTCAAGCAACCCAATCGGTCAGTAAAAGCCACATTTATTTATTTATTTATTTATTTATGGATTTATATCCTGCCTTTTTCCTACAAAGGGCTCAAGGCAGCTTACATCATTCTCCTCCTCCATCTTATCCCCACAACAACAACCCTGTGAGGTAGGTTGGGCTGAGAGCCTGTGACTGGCCCCAAGTCACCCAGTTGGCTCCATGGCTGAGCAGGGACTCAAACCCAGATCCTCTGAGTCCCAGTCCCATGCTCTGAACCGCTGCACCACACTGGCTCTCATCATGGGGCAACTTCAGGAATCAGCCCTGAGAAGCTAGGAATTTTAGAAGAACCATTGTAGGTAATGCAGAATATAATCACCTTGGGGAACGTGTGAGGTATGTGCTCCACTGTAGGGTCCTCTATTTGGCATGATCACCCTCAGGAGACTACTTAACATGATTGCAGGATCATAGGATTGCAGAGTTGATCATAAAGTTGGAAGGGACCTATAAAGCCAAAGAGTCTTGCTCGGTACAGGACTCCAAGTGAGAGCTGGCTTATTAATCAAGTCCTAAAATCCGTTGAGGTGAAAACCCCACAGGAATGGCTGCTACTTCTAACCTGGAAAGAAGGTTCAGTGTTAATCCCAGAATGTCAGGTATTTAAGCAATACCTTCTCAGAGGAGTGCCAAGCGTGCTCAGTCACGAAACAGCTAATTTGGCAATTACATGACGATGCTGAGTTAATGAATCTCTGGCATCACTATTTCTCTGAATTTCATCTCTAGCCTGGTACAACTTGTGTGCGATCATGACAATGGAGTTCATACCTGTGGAACACAGGTGTGCGTGGGCATCGTTCGACGCGTTAGGCCTGGGAGAACTTGCCTTTCAAAGTTAAGCATTTTATTGAAGTGTAAGAGAATGCAAATGGTAATGAAATGCATGGATGGCCCTGTTAAAAATTTATGGGGAACATCAGCTTGGGTCACCTAAAAGCAAAGTTCACCATGCTGGCCATAAGAAAAATGTCAAAATCCACGTGTGGTTAATACCTTTAATAGACCACCAAAATATCGCAAAGGGCAAGTTTTCTCTGTGAATTTTTCAGCAGTTCCTAATTTCATTTTAGGTGTGTCCGTTTGTACTACATGCTCACCACATCTCTGATGACTCACTGGTGATGAGCATACTGATTGTTGGCTGCTGTGAGATACGATCCAACTGGAGCCTTTGTGGCATGATGCTTTGGGGCGACGGGTCAGGAACGGTGGGACTGAGACAGCAGGAGGGTCATAAGGAGAAATAGGCAGCATTCAGCCACCCAGCCAGCCAGCCAGCCAAGCAATCAGCCAGACCCATAGGACCTGGGACAGCTCCCAGGGAGCAAACATTGCTGCAGCAGAAGCACAAGCCCAACTGAGCTCTTAAGGGGTAGGTGAGACCTGATGGTTTCCCAAGCTTGGATGCTCAGCGGTGAGTTGAAAAGCTATTTAAGGCAACGATGCTAAGTGTGTAGCACAAACTGGATTCGCCTTGTAAGTGAATAGCTCGCTGGGAACTCTCGTAGTATATGAGGTATCCTTTGCAGTTGTGTATTGAACGTGCGAATGTAAAGGGGAAGGGCTTACAGAACATGGATGGGGCTATTAGGTGTGGTTCTCATTCCTCTCTATGTGTGCCCATGAAGAGTGCTTAGGGCAAAGCCACTGGTTGGGTCCACACAATGCAATATATATATAATTGTTGGTTTGTTGTGATGTCTGAACCCAGGATTGTAGTTTCCTCAGTCCTAGTATGCAACTACCACAGAGACTTCTGGAAAGAGTGGTAACTGCAGGAGCCACTCTAGCCACCCAGCCTTTATCTGTGGCCCAATGAGGAGGAGGTAGATGACATAGCCAGGGAATGATGCACTTTGAGATTGAATTTCAGGCACAGTGACTGATGGGATTCATGCCGACTGCATGGATGGGAGGACTGAACAGGGAGGATGGAAAGCAATGTTTAAGTGGAAACCACTTGATCATCTGTCAGGTATATCATGGTAAAACACTGTGGACCATGGTAACCATGCAGGGTTGCTTGTCCTGTCATGGAAATGTAGCCACTATGTTGCCTCCTGCATGTAGAAAGCATTTCCTATATGTAGTCTATTTTTTCTTGTTTTGTCTTAGCCTTATACTCTTCCTTAAAGCCTTCCACGTTGGCATCAGCAGCTGGCCTTCAGCTGAACATCCTGTCTTCTCAGCCATGGTCTTTCAGGAAGGGAAAGGTGTCTGTCGTGTTGGCAGACTGGATGACCTGGCTTCCTCACTCAGTAATTCTGAGCGACAAGCATCACTGGGGAAGTCAGATGTCTCCTTCCTCCATATGACCCATGGGGTTGCTTTCTCAAAGACTATTCCCTTAGATAGGCTTGGTGAATATGGGATCTTTCAGACAGGTTTCCCCTGTTTTTGTCACTGCCACTGTGCATAGCCAAGATCAACTCTCACCAGTAGTGGACATGAGTATTCACAATGCTCCTGTGTTCATCACAATGCAATTCAGATTTTGAATGTGGAATTTCAGGTTCAAAATGCACATTCACATGGTTATTTTTCTTCTAAAATTAAGTGCCCTGCATCTGTCAGCATCTCTTAATAGTTTAGGCATGCATCAAAGATGTAATAGGATCCTTCAGCTGTGAAAAACTAAGACCCTCTGCATGTCACCTATGACATTCTGTGAAACACTATCCACCATTGTATGTCAACTCAAAAGTGTAAGAAAGCAATCCTGTGGCCTCCCAACACCAACTAGTAGGCCAGAGGATTCTTCAAAGTCCCAGCAATAATTTCATGTGATCTGGAATCCCCAAGGCTGAGCCCCTGCCCTGTCCTATCACAGCCATTGGAGGTCCTTCTGTTGGGAGCAGGGAGGGCTGTGGCTGTGGACTTATGCTATTTCCATGGGGTGTCCCATCCTCCTCTTCTCCCCCTTCCTGGCCCCTCCTCTTCTCCCCCTTCCAGATGGCTTAAGATGGTCCCATTCAATCTCAATAAAGAGATCAAATGTTTGGTATTGTTCAGCAAATAGACCAACATTGGGCAAATACCTGGAAACTCTCCAACAAGAAAAGTCAGGTGGATTTTTTGGGAAGTAAATTTGTTCCTGCTGTCATTTTTTTGGTCACATCAGCTGGCTATGAGTCAGCCCAAGGCTTCATTTCACCACTTGCCCTGCCTCCAACAAAGGCTCGATGTAGATGTTCCAGATGTTTATAACCATGTCTGATACTAATAAAAAACTCCTCCCATGGCAACGTTTTGACATGTCTTCATTAAAATCACAAGCCTTTGGATTGCATCAAGAACTTCCCTCTGGGATTCTTTCCTGTCAATGCCGTGTGGTTGTTTGATATCCACTTGCCGTGCGTGTATCACATCCTCATTATTATATGCAATTAACCTGCATTAATGACCAATTTGGGAGGTGTTGGCCTTCAGTATTATAGAAGCCATGCACTCTTAAAACAAAACAAAAAGTCTAGCTTTTATCTGGCTCAGATGATATGTGACACATCCCAGTTGCTGTGGAAAAAGCTGACTCCACAGAAGTTACCTTATGTAACTCGAGTCATGCAACCTACCTTCAACCTAATAACTTGATGCGGTATCAGCGGAATGCTGCAGAATGTTCATCTCTTTTAGGAGCAAATCCAGACTCAATGAATACCTTCTATTAGCCTCAATGAGAATGTGTGTCTATTTCAAACCATCCCACCCAATACCCACCCCCAGCACACAACAAACTGCCAATAAAACACAAGCCGTTGTAATACTTCCACCTTGTTGCTGAGTTCATTGGATTTGTAATATAGTTATTTTCTTCCTCATCTTATAAAGGCAGTCCCAAGATTAGAAGCCAATGACTTAATCTAAAATCCCATTAAAGTCCCCTGAAACAAGTGCAATGGATTTTAATAGGTTTGGAATTAAGCAGGGAAGGACATACTTCCATTGTCTGTTGCGTGGTAGCAGACAGAACGTAAATGAACAGTCCTTCTGTGCACCAGCGTAAGGTCAGTGGTTATCCACTCTACTTGAACTTTCAATACACCTTTTAAGAAAGGTATATTGGTTTGATAACAGGTGTCCTACTTCCCCGCCCTCCGCTCTGGAGAAGGTTGGAATTTATAGTTTGGTGAGCATAAGAAAATCCCCTTCATGGAACTGTACTTCCCAGAGCTTCCCGCAGAGAACAAAACATTATTGCAGCAATTTCGAGGCTAAGGATGACAAACAGATGTGCAGACCTTGAACAACTAGCCTCCTATGGATTTGTGTTCCCCCTTTAGGCACAGATGTATTAACTGTTCAAAGCAAATCAGACTTAAGACCAATGCAGTCTCCCTGTTTACAGGAGACGTCAGCTGTGTGGCATCTGATTTGGTGGCCTTTGTGGCAATCATGAAGCCGTCCCTCCCACCTCACACCCACTTTGCCCACAAGAATGGTTCAATTTTAAAATAGAAACAAATTGCATGTTTTAATCCATGCTGTGAAAGTTCAGGTGAGTACATATGCATGGCACCCGGGAGAAGAAAGGGCAGAAACACCCCTCAAAGCCAGTCTGGCTAGTTCTCTGGGCAGAAATCCCCACTGTAGTCTGAGCTGAGTACATGCTCCAGTACAGAAGAAAGGTTAGGATTGATTGATGTGATTTGTCTACTAAGAAAAATGACCTGGTGGGAAAATCGGAATCTCGGGAGAAACACTCCTCTCATTGCAGGAAGGCCCTGATTGCAGGAGGTTGGACCTGATGGCCCTCTGGCCCCTTCCAACGCTATCGTTCTGTGCTTCTCTGATCCCTATGGCTCTGTCACTCAAGAAGAGAAAGTGACTTTGAGGAGGGAAAAGATCCAGCAAAGCAGTAAGAAGAGAAAGGGTTGGCAGTCTGCATCTTATAGCCTTCGGTCTCTTCTGGACCTCTGCTGGGTCAATAGATTCCTGGGAATCCACTCACTCCTACATGAGGGGCCATCCTTGGTCAACAGCTCAGCAACCCTCCATTGCTGCTTCCCTGTGGCTCCACTCCTACACTATGATGTGGGAAAGGTGACCTGGCGCCTTTTGGATGTGTTGGAGAAGACCCCTCATAATCCCTAGCTATGGGTCATGCTGGCTGGGGCTGATAGAAGTTGCCATCCAGCACATGCAGAAGGTGCCAGGTTGTCTGTCCCTGCTATAAAAGGAATCATGTTGGATGAGCGAACAGCATGGCTCTCAGCTCCGGCACGTCTTCTCTGAACATCAACAATTGGTGTGAATCTGCAAGCAGCTGCTCCCTTGCATTTCTGGCATGCCCTTAACATTTAAAGACACACCAGTTCATCAAGGCTTAGCTAAGAAACCAGGCTGCTCCAGGGAATTCAACTTTGCATCCTTCAAGGAAGCCCCATCAGCAGAAATACAAGGTCGCTCTTTGAATCTCCTCTATAATGAAAAGGAAACTCGCTTGCTGTGCATCGAGAATCCTGAATGGATTTAGAGCTCCCCCATGTCTCCGTGGAAGCCTTGCCATGTTCCATAGGAACTGTGGAAAGTGAATGTGCAAGGCCTTTGCACACTTGCTCTTCGTGTCGCTTTGTGACGCACCACTGTTTCCTACAGTCTGGCTTTTGAGATGGTTTTATTCAGTTGAAAGTGTCAGTCTGCAAGAGAAATCAGGAGGAACCCAACCACTTCCCACACATTCGTAAAAACATGTCACCGTAGCAGCTTAGAGGTATTTTTAAAAATATAACAGTTTTATATTGTTATAAATCTATTAAATATTATTATTAATGATAATAATAATTCCTTTTTGTTACATTCCTGCACTCTCCCTACAACCTTCTCATATAATCAGTATAAACACATAACATTCAGAGGCAGGGCAGGGGGGTTTATTGAAAGGTTTCCCCTGAAGATAGCAGTTGTAAGCAGGGCAATGGGGAATAATGAAAGCAACGGAAAGCCTTCCCAGAGGAGCAGAAATCGACTGCCCTTTGTCTCTTTCTGTGGATGAAAGCAATATTTTTCAAGCTGTAAATCCTTAGAGCTCAATATTGTCTTTGCAAGAAATCAGCAGCAAGTGGTGTGGGGGCCGTGGACGAGAAGAGCCAACTCTAGACCATCAAAGAGCATCTCTGGGTGAGCTCCAGTGCAAGCAGCTTGAATCCACCCACCCACTGGGAACGGCCCACTGGGTATTTCTCCAAGGAAATCTCCCACAGATGGACACTGAGGGTCATCTGGGGCACTGTGCTGCTTTCGTTCGTTTCACAGGACGTGCTTTCTGTGGGCTAGGCCCATTATAGCAAACACTTGCCTTAAGGGTTGAGTGGACTGGTCCTCCCTGTGTGGATGTTTTGCTTCTGCTTTCTGCCACTGACTTTCCCCAGGTGTATTAAGTTTTCAAGGCGTGCCAATGTACAGCCAGCAGAAGCTGAAATGCCAACTAACCCAAGCACCTTCTGCGAAAGGCAGTTAACACAAATGAAGTGTGGCAATGCCACCCATTTGGGGCGTGCTAAATCCTTCTCTGGCTTTGCTTCGCTAGCTTCCTGTTACTTTTGGCTACTGGTTGTAGTGACGTGGGGAAGGAGCAAGGAACCCTATGCCTGGGGCAGTGATGGCGAACCGTTTAGAGACCGAGTGCCCAAACTGCAATCCAAAACCCACTTATTTATTGCAAAGTGCCAACACTGCAATAAAACCTGAATACTAAGGTTTTAGTTTAGGAAAAACAACTTACAGATAGTCCAAGCAAATCTCTCTCTCTCTCTCTCTCTCTCTCTCTCTCTCTCCCTCCCTCTCCTTGGCAGTGAACTGACCGGCCATACGAAAGCTCGGAAGAGTTGTGGCTAATGAGTTGCAGCTTGTGACATCATCGCCTGGCAGCACTACTCCTTTTCTGAGCATGCGCATGGCCCCTATGTGCGCTGTTATCCGAAGCTCGGCTGTTGGGGCGATGATGGGGTGACTTGGCTTGCATGCCAACAGAGAGGGCTCTGTGTGCCCACCCGGCACATGTGCCAAAGGTTCGGCACCACTGGCCTAGGGACTAAATCTGGCCTTCCTAAAGCCCCAGTCAAGTCTTCCAAGATTGCCAAGATAGGCCTAATCTCTTTCCTGGCAACTGTCAAATGTTTGCCAGTTTTCTTGCTTTTGAGCAGTTTTTCCATCCCACATCCTTGATATACCCTGCTGGCAGCAGGAGCTTTACATCACAATATTCTGTTTTTTTTTTGGCCTTGCTCCTTTTGCCATTGATTCTGTCCCCTTTCGCCTTTGGCACTACCTAGCACTGCAAAATGGCTCCCAGGAGCCTCTCCAGAGCAGAATCCAACCCTGGGCTGAAAGAGGTTCAACACTCTGGCTGTCGATCACACTTCAGCATCGGCAACACACCAGTTTTTTAAATCAGGGTCTTTATACAGTTCCCCAGCAGGACTCTTAATGCAGCAGACCTTTCCTGGTCCAAGAGCAAAGATGGGGAAGAGGTGTGCACAAGGAGACAGTGCGTAAGAACGCACTGTGCCTGCGTGTGGGGCAGAGGGATCTGGGTACATGAAGAAGTGTATCCTCCTATGTGCAATCTCTCACATGTTCAGAGTTGTGGGCAAAGTCCCACTGCCGCGGTTCTGGCCGTTCAGCTATTCCTGCTTCTGTGTTGCACAACTCTCCCAACATTGTCTACATTTGCATCCGTCCATCAGTAATCCTGCTGATTTGCCTTGAAATGCAACACGAGACCTTTGGTAGTGGAAGTGGGGCACTCTTTGAAAACTTAATACACCTGGGAAAAGTCAGTGGTAGAAAGTATAAACAAAACATCATTGATAACCTTAGAATAAGTGCTAGAGCTCTCTGGCATTCAGGAAGTAGGTTGTGTTCCCAGAAGTGACACTCTGCATATTTAAACAAGATTGGGAACCACACGAGATATAAGGCATTCTTGTTGGGACTTGATTGTAGGCTTTGCATGGAAAAGGCATGCCAAAAACCCTCTCTTATTAAGGGTTTGACTATCCCTGCAGGCCTGTACAGATATTCTTTGTCGTTACAAAACAGGAACACTTGCAGGACAAAGAACACATTGTTGAGTTGAAACAATTTCACACGGAAACCGAGCAGGCATTGGGCAGGATTGTATGTAAAGCACCGAGAACACTAAATTTGCATGGATGTTCTACTTCTAGGAAGTAGAACAAAGCCAAGGAGGGACTTGTTTAATACTAACCCAGCTGAGAGCCAGGGTGGCGTAGTGGTTAAGAGTGTGAGACTCAGGCGATCTGGGTTCGAGTCCCCGCTCAGCCATGGAACCAACTGGGGACTTGGGGCCAGTCACAGATTCTCAGCCCAACCTACCTCACAGGGTTGTTGTTATGGAGATAAGATTGAGGGCAGGAGGAGAATTATGTAAGCTGCTTTGAGTTCTTCCACAAAAGAAAAAAGGAGAATATACAGTAAATCCAATAAACAAATAACCCCGTGCCCCAGTGGGTGAAATTCTGACCAGACATTCACAAACTTATCTTTAAACACACAGCTGCTGATCATGTTTTGCATATAGAAATTAAAATAAAAAGCACATGTTTTGATTATAATGTGAGCCACCTGTTCTACTAGGATGACCCTGTATCCTGCTTATAAAGGACACTCCTCTATTGAATAATGTCCTCTTTCCTGGTCCAAGTCTGGTTTTAAGGGAAAGAAACATCAGAAAGGAGAACCGGGCCTTGAAGTTTCTCATCCACTAGACAGCAGACTGCAATATAAGTTAGTCATACAGCTGCAATCATCCATATGATGCTTAGATGATTAAGATTAAGACCTTCCTCTACTCTCAGTAGCATATGATAAGGTGTTTTATTTGGGTCCTGGATTTTTTATTGTCAATCTTAAAACTGTTGCACACATGCATACTTTCTATTGAGCATATGTAAATTTGCTGTATGTACGTGGCTTTATGCTAGGTACAGCATTGCATTTTAAGGGCTTTCAATCTTTGCAAACTGCCCAGGCAGCTTTGGCAATTGGACAGTATAAAAATGTAAAACATGAATTAAATGGATGGACAGAAGGACAGATGGATTGCATGTGTATTTCTGTTGTGTTGTATCATACTGCACTGTATTTTCACTTAACTGTTTGTAATTATTTCTAAATTTTTATCTCTATATATATATTAGAGAAGTAGCCATATTGACAAGTAGATCTGAGGACATGACGCCAGCTCTGCTGCCCCTGCGCTGGCTGCTTGTATGTTGCCAAGGCTGCTTCAGAGGCTGTGTTGACTCTACCGCAGTTCCTGATGGAGCCACAAAACTGGCAAGAACGGAGAGGGCCTTCTCAGTGGCAGCCCCCATTATCGGGTGAGCTCTCTTGTGAGGCCCGCTTGGTACCAGCATCTGCTGACATCAGGTGAAGACCTTCTGTAACCAGGCATTTGGGAGCATATGATAAGTCTTTAATCCGGGCATGGGACATTGTTTGGATGTGCGTGTGCTTGCTCTGTTTGTTGCTAGACTGCTTGACTGCTTTTTAGATTATGTATTTTTAAGGTTTTTAATCTATGTAAAGCACCCAGAAAACTATTGGGTGGTATGGAAAAGTAATCAATGAACTGAAATAAAATTAAATCGGTCAGCATACGTAAAGTTTATGAAAATGTGTGACTTTTGTTTTTTTGCGATGAAACTTCCGCCCCAGTGCATGAGGAATGTGGGAACTTTGACAAACTTTAGCTGCAAAGTTCGGTTTCAGGTAAATGACACAGGTAATTGAAGGACTTTTGTCATGACGGCAGTGATGGGAATGTGAATGACTTACATGTATACAAAAGTGTTCAGGATCTTTCTAAAACTTGTGACTGGATCAGAATGGATCACACAGTAAAGCAATGCCCATGCCTTAGAAGTGCCAGTGTGGCGTAGTGGTGAAGAGCCTGGGACTGGGACTCAGATGCTCCGGGTTCGAGTCCCCGCTCAGCCATGGAGCCAGCTGGGTGACTTTGGGCCAGTCACAAACTCTCAGCCCAACCTACCTCACAGGGGTGTTGTTGTGGGGATAAGATGGAGGAGGAGAGATGATGTAAGCTGCCTTGAGCCCTTTGTAGCAAAAAAAAGGCAGGATATAAATCCGAAATAAATAAAAGTGTAAAGGAAGTGCGAGCAGGGGTGCTGAGCACTGAAGAGATCAAGCCCACAGAGCAAAGCAAGATAAAGCAAGTGCGCAAGTACGCAGTCGCTGATTTACATATGCTCAGAAGTCACACTGTGAATGTCTTTATAGGGGACTCCATCTCCTGGGTACACCCCTATTTGCACAAAGTCAGAAAAACTCAAAGGGTGGCCAGCAGGAGCGGAAGCACAGGTGGGCAAAAGGCCGGCGGCTCCAGGGGGATCTGATGCCACAAAGACCCCTGGACCCAGATTTCAGGAAGTGCCCACAGACAGCTGGGGGGTGGGGCAGACGGCATCCCAGACATTTGGGGTTCTAGGTGAAGGATTCAGGGCTGCAACCCTAAAGCAACACACTCCAGGACCGTGTAGCTTCAATGTCACCCAGCCAGTGACTAAACCTCAGGGGCCCTTTTCAACCTTGAAAGATGGGGAAGCCATTGTGCAAAAGCTGAGACCCCAGGGAGTAAGCAGAGGGTGGTGAGGACAGGGTGCGGTCCATCCGGGAAATGTGTGGCCCAGGGGAGTTAGCCGTGAGCCGCAGACCCAAGGTCCCACGCCCTGGGTTCAGACAAAGCCAGGAATGTGTTTCTTGCAGCCATGCTGCCCCTTATTTTTTCTGAACCTGCTGGACCAGCGGGCTATGAATGGTCAGGACTGACTGTTCAGGGTGCATGTTGCTGTCTGAGGATCAGTGGGAAAAGAAGCCCCTGGGGTGCCTTGCCCTTGCCCCTGCCCCACATTTCCTGGGTGCCTTCCATGCCGTTTGACTAATGGCGCTTGTGGCATGTGGCTTGTCATGGCTTCTTTGCCCAGCAAGATGCCTAGCAAGGACTGGACGTGGCATTGGATTTTAAATTTTTCTCCAGCCGCTCCTTGAGTACCTGCATTGGACCCCTAAATCCAGCATTCGCTTGGAGCAGAACCCTATCACTTCCCTGGCAGAGGCATGCAAGCCTCTAACTCAGAGGCTTAGATATACCCCATGCCTAGAAAAATGGTCATAGGCCAGTAAAATGCAGAACATAAATAGTGAACCGTTCATGCAATAAAATAGGTAAAAACACAACATGAGTAATTAAAAGCTTAGGGACTTAAAATGCAATAAAATCGGTAAGTGGGGTAAATAATGTAAACATGAAGTTAAATTCAATAAAATTATTGCATTTCATTAATAGCCATTAATCTCAGTTTATGTAATTTTGTGCAGCTTGCTGCTTCTGTAGTGATGTGGCAGAAAATCCCTTGGCAGAAACTGCTGTTTGCATAGAGAGGAAGTATAGATACAGACTGGTATTTTATCACTGCTGATCAGCCTTCCCCAACCTGGTGGCCTTCAGAGGCTTTGGGACTGCAGCTCACAGAATTCCCATCCAGCAGGGCCATTGACTGGGAATTCTGGGTGTTGCAGTTCAAACGTGTCTGGAATACATAAGGTTGGGGAAGACTGGGCTAGATCAAGTGCTGAGAAGGAAAGGAAGGAGTCTGGGATGGCGGCATGAATGGGTGCAAGTCTTCAGCCTCTCTGTCCTCCAATATGCTCCCTTTTCCCACCCCAAGGCCTGGTTGTACCACTGAAGTTTTGTGAGGGCAGCTGGTGTGGTTCTCCAATGAAAAATATGGCCTCCCAGACACCGTAGTGGGGCCAGAGTATCCTGCCGTTGCATGGGGCACATCAAGCACACAGCGGTCAGACATTGTCTAATGTCAGGTTGCTACATGGAAGATAGCGAGAAAGGTTAATTGTGGGTGACGAGTTCTTGGATGTCAAATGGTAATTGCTGCACTATTTGCCCAACATTCATATCATCGGGAAATGTTCAGAGATGCTCCTCATCCTCCTAAATTTCAGGAAGGAGAATGTTTGGAGGCAGCAAAATATTAAAACTACGGGCAGAATGCAATGTGAGATCATATTCCACTTGTCACCATTCTTTCGCATTCAAATAGCAGTTTCTGCCAAGGGTCCCCCCCCCACCCCCCAAGATCCTAACAGTGGAGGAAAAGATTCCTTTTCCCTTCTATGTCAGCCCTGATCCCGACAATTATCAGCTTCTCCAGATGTTCCTGAGAACAATGTTAAGAGATTTTGCATAGCTTCTAGCTTGGCCATATAATAATACTAAATGACAGTGACTAGCAACGTGATGCAGCTGCTTGAAAAGCCGATGCAAACCCATGTAACATTAAGAGAGACACAGCATGTCACAGGAAATAAAAGTCCCATTATATTCAGTATCAGTCTGGCCACATTTGGAACACCGTGGTCCATTTCTGGGTACCCTAGTTTAAGGACTTTGACCAGCTGTACTGTGTCCAGAGAGAACATGGTGAGTGGTCTGGAAACCACATCATATGAAGAACTGGTTGTGTTTAGCCTGGGGAAGATTAAAGGGAGACAGATAAGCAGCCTTAACTGCCTAAGACTACCATGCAGAAGAGGTTCTTTGTGACTGCAGAGGGTAGGGCTAGAATCAGTGACTGGAAATGGCAAGGAGAAGACCCGGGTGATCTATACGGCAGTGGGGCAGAGATGGTTCTGCCAAGATGCCTTGGGCAGTGGTGTGTTCTTTGCAGGAGATGCTTAAATAAAGACTGGGTCAGATGCTGTAGCTGCGCTGCAAATCTCAGAACCTTCATGAAGCAGGGGGCTGAACTAGAGGATCTCCAAGATCTTCCAGCTCAATAGTCCTCTGATTCCAGCCTTGGGCCAGGATCAGACCTTGCATAAATGTGCCTTCCCTGGGGAGATGTGAAATCACAGTAGATATTCTGCAGCAGATGATCCTAGCAGGCACTCTTTGAGTCTGCTGGAAGAGAAGAGCCAAGATTTGGAAGAAGCCCAGCTTGGGAATCTTGAGGAATGGCCAGAGATGTTACAGCTCCATCCAGCGTTGCACATAAAATCCTTAGCGGAGTCTGGCCTGTTGGCAGAAGCTTCCCAACTGCGCACTGTCTTTCCGAGGGTCAGCTTTCGCCTCCGAATATTATGTAATGCTCCTCGGCTTGCACAATCCCTCCCAGTGATTGATGGGAACTGTAGCAAAGACTCACAGTTCAAGGTTAATAAGAGTCTGTTTGATTTCTTTCTGCCTGCACCACAGATGTGATCGGCAATCACTACTCATCCTGTCCTTGCAGAAGCAACTTTCCCTTTGCTCCCCTTTGAAATAAGGCACAGAGAAAACAAATCCCAGATTACATGCAGTCCTAGCATGTCAGGGCTGTGTCCTGAAATAACAGGGTGCAGAAGACCTGGCACCACAAGCTGAGATGACCTGGAAATGTACAATTGCAGATAACCGGCTGGATGGTTTACTTGTTGCAAAGTCCATTTTACTGTCTGTGCTGAACAGGCAGGAGCACCCGAGTGACAAGTCCCAGTCATTAAGCATAAAAAGAATTCCACTGTCCATCTGCTTTAGAAAATATAAAAGAGATTATGCACACTCGCACACATGCATTTATACGGAGAGACATAACCCAGCCAGGCTGTGTCAGATTCGTAGGGCACAGACTCAAGATGATAGTTTCTCTAGAGAAGACACTTGGGTGCTTTCAGATAATTGTTTATTCATTCAATTTTATGGGTGTTTGTGTCCAGACTGCATTGCGTACTACTTGCAATCTTCCTATGTTTTCCCACGGCTTCTTCTGCCTTTTTTCATTCCACAGGCACACACAAAACTAAAGAGGAAATGATTTATTTATTTATTTTACTAGCAGGATATATAAACCACTATGGAGCAAAAAAAGAAAAATTCCTGAGCAGTGAACAGTCAAGAAAGAAGGAAATCCAAAAGAATACAACCATTTAAGACCATGGTGTAGAATACAAAGGTTATTTTAAAAGTTATTCAATAAAGTTACACAACTTTAAAGAAGTTGAGGAGGAGACAGTGGAATCTGGCTTCTTAGTCACTACAGGTACAGGGATAGAAGTTTTCTTAGTTATTGCAGGTACAGAAAGTAAAAATGAACTCGCACTCAATCTCATTTTAAATACAAAATGATTACCATGCATTGGGCCAAACATGCTTCAAAGTTTGCACCGGTGCAAACTTCGTCATATTTAGGAATGATCAGCCTGCTAGATCCAGCTGTGGGAGGAATCCCTCTGGGGCCAGGAACCTGTCAGATTACCTGGGTTCCCTCCCTGGCCTCCAATCCGATTTGCAGTGGCCTGAGTCTGAATTCCTGGTGAGCATGCCCAGTGTTGCAAGACACCTACCGGGAACTGAGCCCTGCTGGGTGTAGTGAGCTCCCGCATGAGTCCTTCTTCTACACACGTGACTTCACCTGTGGGCTGCATGGGATGTGGAAGCTCTCTGGGCTTGTGCAGGCTGTCCTTTGCTACACTGGAGGGAGGAGGGTTTTCAGAAGCAGGGAAACGGGGGCGGAGAGCAAAGGTTTTCAGGCAGGGCATGCTGTCCAGCCGCGAAGTGGTAGATCCACCCAAGCACATCATACCACGCAGGCACCACACACACACGTGCCTCGGGAGGCTGCGCTGGCACAAATGCCAGCCTCAAGAAGGTATGCCCATGCGCTGTACCCAGGGGGGCTCCTGGCAGGTTGGAGGGGGCCATGCAGGTGCATCCAGCCATGCCTTCGCATATCAGGCTGGTGCACAGCGCTTGTGTATAGTGCACAAGATCATTGCAGTGCAAAGAGGCATTCCAGCAGCATCTGCAAATGGGCTCAGCTCACTTCCTTAGTAAGGGACGAGCTCTAGAAGAAGCGTGAGGAGTGGCTGTGGACTAGAGTCCAGGAAGGCTCTGCACAACCCTCGTTCGAAACACCAATTTGGTGAACAATCCTGTATGCCTCCTAGAAGGTATCTGAGGGCTACAGGAAGCAGGAGGGTTCCCCTCAGTGGCCATAGACAAGAGCTGGCCAACATGAATTGTGGACCCCAAGAAGCCCCTGCTGCCCCCCATTATAGACTACAACCGTCACAGATGAAAACAGAGCCTGGACCCTGCGTCCTCAGATCTCCTGAAGGTGCCCACCTCTGCTGCAGATCATTCTGTGATCTTGAAGTGGGAAACCCCTTGGCCTACACACACACACCTGTCCCTCCAAGCTGTGCTAAGCTCTGCAGCAACAACCTATTCCCAGGTGGTGCTGTGAGGAAAGGAAATGGGCAGCTCGCGGGCTGAGGAGGGGAGATGCCTTGGACTAACTCACCTGCCATTCCTGTCATCTGGCAAGACTCTGGCTAGCAAGTTTCTGGATAGATGGAAGACGATGCAATTGGAGCTGCTCACCTAGTCAGCATTAATCCTACTATTGCTCTCTTGGAGGACTCTCTCTTCTGAGAATTTTTAAGATTTCTGTCACTTGCCTCTCTTTCCCCTTCTCGTCATCAGCTCTGCCTTTCCTCCTATGTTTCACCAGTGGCACTAAAGACCGGACAGTGCCTTGCAGTGCTGCACAGGGCTGGTCAACTTGCTGCCAGGGCTTTGGAAGGAGCTTGCTCAGCCCTACCTGGGGCTAAATTTTACCTGATTCTACATGGGTCGTATCATTGTTCAGTGCTTGTTTTCAATCTGAGGCCCATGCATAGAACTTTCCGTGGCATAAAATAAGATGCAAGTTGTAATAACATGTAAGATGTAATAAAGTAAGACGTAAGTTGAGAGCATGTAAACTTCCTTGTTATAATAAAGAAACACAACCCTCTTCCTTGGAAATAACTCTCTTCTTATTCAAACAGAATTAAGCAGACTAACTCTTGGCCTTTTTGCTCCACTGCTGCGCCTCAGGACTTGGACAAAACCTCTTGCTTCCACAGAAGCCACTGCCCTTTCTCCCTGCTGCATTTCATGCTTGAAGTCCCCTCCCAGCTCCTCTGTGTGATGCCATCCTTCTTGCTTCCATAAATCTCTTCCCAAAACCTCTCTTTCCCACAAAGCCTTCGACACAGCCTCTCAGCAGGGCTGTGCCAGGGGTAGGTATGGTGCAGTACCTGCCATGGGTCCACCTTCTAGCAATGGCCTGCTGATTGAAGGCCCCTGGAGGGGTTTCTACTCCAGTTGCGCCCGCAACTGGAGTATTGTGTTCAGTTTTGGGCCCCTCATTACAGAAAGGATATAGCCAGGTTGGAGTCAGTGCAGCGTAGGGCCACAAGGATGGTGGCTGGTTTGCAGGGGATGGGGTATGAGGCGAGACTGAGGGAACTGGGTCTCTTCAGCCTGGAGAAGAGGAGACTCAGAGGGGATATGTTGGCAACATACAGGTATGTGAGGGGGTGTCACATGGAGATGGGGAGAGGCCTGTTCTCCCCTGCAGAGGAAGGCAGGACGCGCTCCAATGGAGCAAAGCTCAGGGAGCCAAGGTTCAATTTGGATGCCAGGAAGCACTTCCTGACAGTTAGGACCCCGAGGGCGTGGAATGGGCTTCCACGGGAGGTCGTTGAGGCCCCATCGGTGAGGGTGTTCAAAGATAGGCTGGACATGCACATGGTGGGCATGTCATGAGCGGAGCCGGCTGGTGCCGGAGGTCAGACTAGATGGCCCAGGAGGCCCCTTCTGACTCGCTCTGTTTCTATGTTTCTATGTTTCTTCGCCTCGCCCTTGCAACCCGCCAGTCCAGCTCCCTGCCACCTTGGACAGGGCAGCTGTGATGGTGTGAAGGACCCACAGCAGGGGCCCCTACCTGCTTGCTCCTTGCTCCCTATGCATTCCAGCAAGCCAACACTGACCGTGAGGCGAGAGAGGATGAGGAGGAATGTCAACCAGGGCCCTGGAAGCAAGAGGCCAGATCCCTCAGGAAGGGGCCCCTTGGAGTGCCTCTTCCCAAGGCCCTCCAAAACCTGGAGCATGTGCCCTCCCAGACTAGTCTCCATTACTTTCAGAGCAGTTTGTTCACAAACTGAACAGCTTTGCAGCTGAACACAACATCCTATTTGGAAGTCAGTCCCACTGAGTTTAGGGGTGCTGACACCCACATGAATGTGCTGTTGGCTCTTCGTCATTGGAACCAGAGAAGTCAATGCAAGGTTAAACTCCACACTTTGGGATTGAGCGTCTTCTTTCCAAGGCACGGTATTATGAACACTAATGTCAAAAATGCACTGCAGTCCCGATGATACACTAAACAAAAGCCTGGTGAGCAAGGCACAAAAAGTGTTGACAGGTTGTGCATGGCTTGGTTATGCAAGCACAAGCAATAAAGGGCAAAGAGCAACCACACGGCAAACATTCTGCCAAGATGGGAACACTGGCGGTTTTTCTTTAATGAGGATATCACTGAGGAATGTTTGCCCTTTTTTCTCATTGATGCTGGGTACTGATCTGAATCAGCAGTGAGTAAGCGGATGTACAGCTGGAAGCCTCCAGCTTAAGCACATGCCTGCATTTGTGTGGCCAGCACAACTGGTAAAAATGGAGAGTGAGGGCGAAGCTTTGCTGCTGCATTTTGTGAGGATTTTAAATAGAACAGCTTCCCTGCAAAGGGCTTTGGGAAGCGGAGTTGTTCTGGCAGGGGGCTTTGAAGAGAGCTTGTTCAGCACCGGCAAAACCACTGTTTGCAAAGCTCCTTGTGAGTACTTGTCGACAGCAGGCTGAACATGAGCCAGTGGTGTGATGCGGTGGTGAAGAAGGTCAACGTCACCCTTGGATGTATAGCCAGAAGCGTGGCTTCCAGATCTAGGGAGGTGTTGAAGCGCTCTACACTACTCTGGTGCACCCACAACTGAGTGCTGTGTCCAGTTCGGGGCTCCACATTATAGGAGAGACATAGCTAGGTTAGAATCGGTTTAGTGCAGGATCACAAGAAGGGTAGCTGGGTTTGGAGGGATGACATGAGGAGAGATTGAGGGAACTGAGTCTTTTCAGCCTGGAGAAGAGGAAACTCTGGGGGGATCTTTTAGGGACTTATATGTATCTGAGGGTTGAAGGAGGGTCATGATCTGTTTTTCCCTGCAGTGGAGGGCAGGACGCATTCCAATGGGGCAAAGCGCAAGAAACCAGGCTTCAGATTGGATGCCAGGAAGTACTTCCTGATGGTTAGGACCCCTAGGATATGGACTGGGCTTCCAAGGGAGGTGGTTGAGGCCCCATCACTGAGGGTGTTCAAGGCAAGATTGGACAACCACATGTTGGGGATTACATGAGCAGAGCTGAGCTGGCTGGAACTGGGGGTCAGACTAGATGGCCTGGGAGGCACCTTCTGACCTGTTTATGTCTATGTTTCTATGTTTTCTAAACCAGAGTCCTTTACTCCATAACTGTGTATATGTGTGTGTGTGTGTGCATGCTGTGAAAGAGGCTCCACTATGCCACACCATGGCAGTAGACGACTTATGCCCTGGCCTATGTGCATTCTTTGTATAATGTCCCTGAAGGCCACAGTGGTGCAGATGCCAGTAATAGCTAGACTATATTGCCACAACGTGTCCTGCATGGGGCTGCCTGGCATGGTATGCAAGTGGAGCCGGTGCAGAATGCAGCAGCTCAGCTCTTGTCAGGAGATGCCCCCTTTTCCGCAAGCTTTGCGGAAGGAATGCACTGGCTGCCTTGCTGGCTCCAGATGGATCTGAGGTCCATTTGGAGTCCACCTGCAGAACAACCTTCCGCATGGGAGTTCCTTCCCGGGGAAGCTCTCTGCCTTCAAAGTTAGGCAGGTACCGTACCTTCTGAAAACACATTTAATCCAGGAAGCCTTCCTGGATTAGCCTGCCATGGCTTTGTTGACTCTGTGTTTCATTCTTCCATTGTTCACTGATCCAAAATCTCCATACCGGATTATGGAGTGCTAGAGAAATCTTGGAAAGGAAGGAAGGAAGGAGGACAGAAATAAAAAATTTAGAGATGTTCTGTCTGTACAGCTATGTGCAGGCAGGGTGCATTTATGGGAACCCAAATTATAGAACATAAGAAGAACCCTGCTGGTTCAGACCAAGCTCATGTATTTGAAAATTCTGTTCACACAGTGGCAAATCCTCAAGTAGGATCTGAGTAGAACAGCCCTCTCAACCAGTTCCCCAGCAACTGGTCTGCATAAGCATCCTGCCTCTGACACCAGTTCTGCATTGCCATCAAGACCAGTCACCAGTAACAGTCTTTTTGTCCAATCCTCTTTTAAGGCCCTTGAAACTGGCTGCTGTCATTGCTTCTTGTGGCAGCAAATTCCATCGCTTAATTATGCACTGCATGCAGAAATCCTCCAGTTTATCTGTCCTGAATCTTTTACAAATCAGCTTCATGAGAAGTTCTAGTTTTATGGGAAAGGGTGAAAAATGTCTTTCTCCACAACATGCGTAATTATGAAAACCTCTATCATGTCTCCCTTAACCTTTTTTCTAAGTCATGCATTCTCACTTGTTGCAACAGTTGTTCATTAGTTGCCCTTCTCTGCACTTTCCCCAACTCTATTTATTTATTTAAAATATTTTTCTGCCGCCCCCATTGCAACAAAGCCTCGGGGCGGCTCACAAGAAAAACAAAATACATAAATATAACAATTAAACAAATAAAAATATTAAAACCCGGTGCATCTCAGCTTAAAAGATTTAAAATCCTATAAATACAAATAAATTAACAATTAAAATGAGTTTTAAATAAAAAGGTCTTAGCCTGGCGCCGAAAAACAAATAATGATGGCGCCAGGCGGACCTCTCTGGGGAGCGCATTCCATAGACAGGGCACCACTGCAGAGAAGGCCCTCCTTCAGGTACTCTTTCTCCTAATATCTTTCCCAGAGGGCTCCCGGAGAAGGGCGTCTGTTGCTGATCTCAAGCGGCAGGAGGGCATATATGGATGCAAGCGTTCCTTTAGATACTCAGGTCCCAGGCTGTTGAGGGCTTTATAGGTCATAACCAACACCTTGAATTGGGCCCAGACTTCAAACGGGAGCCAGTGGAGCTGATGGAGAACGGGGGTTATATGAGAACAATGCCCAGCCCCCGTCAGCAGCCTGGCAGCTCTATTCTGCACCAACTGACGTATCCGGACCGTCTTCAAGGGTAGCCCCACGTAGAGCGTGTTACAGAAATCTAATCGGGAAGTCACCAACGCGTGTGTCACTGTTGCCAGGCAGTCATTCTCCAGGAAGGGATGCAGCTGATGGATCAGCCGGAAGGCGCTCCTCGCCACCACAGTCACCTGAGATCCTAGAGACAGCTCAGGATCGAGGAGCACTCCCAAGCTGCGGACCTTGTCCTTTAGAGGGAGTGCAACCCCATCCAGGACAAGGCCCAAGTCCCCCATTCCAAGGCCCGAACCGCCCACCAACAGGACCTCCGTCTTGTCTGGGTTGAGCTTCAGTTTATTGGCCCTCATCCAGCCCATCATGTGCAGTCACTAGAATGCATAAGGGAAGTTTGCATTGCAGGGTAAAGACAGGGACTTTTCAGAAGATCACTTGTTAGTAGGTGCGTGAGAAATTTGCTTCAGTTGGTTTTCAACCAGATCTTCTCGCATTTGTACCTGCTAGGACCAAATGCTGAGCTAGACACGAGTGCTGGAGAGTGCCCACACAGTTCTGACACTGCAGTGTAAGTCATGCTGCAGAAAATGCATTTGAAAAATAAGCATGTTTGAAAATGCTTGCAAAGAAAGTACACAATTCCAAAGTGCATCCAAACAAGCTTTAATTAATGGGAGAAAACATGTACAATTAAAAATGCACACAATTGATATGCGCATTTGAGAAACTGCTGATCCAGCTATGCATGAATTTTCACGAGAAAAGCGAAAACACACACACCAGTGCTCTCTGCCTGATACAGGAACCACTGCTGGCCCCAAAATTTATTTGATTTATTTATTTTGCGATCTTTCTAATTCTTTTAATAAAAAGAAATTGCTTTCAAAATGAAGCTCAAAGGCAAAGCAAATTTCAGAGAAATTTCATGGAGTGTTCTTACTCAGTGTTCTTACTCACGAGTAGGCTGAAGTGTGCACGCAACTGTCCTGCCTTTCACGGTCTCTGACAACCTGCAGCCTTCCAGGATTTCCACATTTCAATTAGTTCAAGGGAAGACACCATCAGATAATCCCTTCCATGGAACTTTTTCCAGATGAGGACACACAGGCAGTCTGGGAGTTGCAAAACAATGGAGAGATGTAGAACAGAAAGAAAACACATGCACTGCACTCTTGGCTAGCATTTTTTTCCACTGTTTTCATGGAGTCCACCCACCAATGTCACACAAAATGCCTGGAATAACATCAGGTGTGGGACCTGGTGATGGATATAAAATGACAATCATGCTATTGACACATTTGCTCTTGTTGCTGTGTGTAGCGGCAGCCCATCAACTCAGGAAAAATCCTGCAGTGAAAAGAAACAAACAGTGCACCCTTCCCAGAAACTGTTTTAAGAATTTGTCCTTATTCTAGAGAACTTCCCTCTGCAATTTTCCTGCCTACAGATAGGAAGGATAGTTTTAAGAAGCTGTTTGTGCATAGTTCAAGTTGGAACAACCTTCAGTGTGGAAACTGGACAACCTTACTAGCCTTTATTTTTTTATTTTTTGCTCATTTGCACAATCTTATTAACCTGAGAAATACAGACTTGTTACTTCTTGGTTGCACACACCATACAATTATCTTCCTCTAAGATTGCACTTCTTTCGCAAGGATGGATGACACAATCCCCAAGAATTCCAATGGTTTTTACCTGGCTGCAGGGAACCTGCACTAGAGATCTGTTTACCTGGGAACACTCTTATGGTATTTATGCAAAATACCTTTATCACTGTTGGGGCACCTGCTGAGAAATGCAGCACAGTTTCCACTGTGTTGAAACTGTAATCTTGTGTCACACACAAATGCAGTTGTGGGGGAAATAGGAAGAACTGGAAAGGGAAATGACCCTTAGGTTCCCTTTTTTTTTTTTTTTTTTGGTTTATTTTAGGACCGTTAAGCTACGCATATGCAGATTCACTAGTGTAAACAAGTGAAGGAGTGGAGCATCTAAAAATAATTTAACAACAGTCACGGACAGCTCCTCTGCCCCTCACAACAAAGATCATGGAGAAGGAGAAGTGAATGGGGAGAGAAGAGGGGGAGGCCCTGGGGCTGTTTGGTGCCAACCTCCTCCATCACATGGGGTGAAGTCAGCAGGACCCTCCACCCATTCCCAAAAGCAAGTGGAGCCCCTCTTCGGTGCTGACTTTCTCAAGAATAGGTGCCATTGAAGGCAGTGTGATTTAATTATGAGTAAGCACCCTGGAAGTTAACACGATCGCCTTCTGAATAGCATATGGTGATTTTTCAGCTAGTTGTATCTTGCAGAAAGCAACAAAACACAAAATAATCAGTGCTTTGGAGAAACGGAGGGGGCCACAGGAAAGTGGCATGGCTTCTGGGGAACTTCAGAGGGATGGATCAGGACCCCAAGTGTGTGGTAGAGTTGGAAGGCGCCCAGACAGCTGTCAGGTTCACCGCCTGCTCAGTGCAGGACTCCAGGTTAAAGCATTCCTGACAGATGGCTGTCCAATTGTCTTTTGAATGCCTCCAGTGTGGGGGAGCCCACCATATCCCCAGGTCATTGGCTCCACTGCTGAACTGCTGTAACAGTCAGGAAGTTTTTCCTGTTGTTCAGATGGAATCTGGTTTCCTATAACTTGAGCCCATTATCCTGTGTCCTGCACTCTGGCATGATTGAGAAGAGAGTTTGCCTGAGAGGAAGGCCTTTTTCCCATGGTCCATTTCCCGTCCCCTCCCCATCCCAATCCATCCTTCTCTGAGATATGATGGCCAGATTGTTCCTTCTGTGTCTGGGCTACAGGAATTGTGATTTGTGTTTGCAGTTATGCCATTTTAAGATCCTGGGCTGGAGGTGGAGGTAGGAGGCAGGTAGTGATCCAAACCGCTTGCCCTGCTCCTAACAGTTGCGTCCCTCTTCTGTTCAGTCCCAAAAATCCTTCTTGCGGTAGCACCTGTGGTAGGTGGAGTGGGAAGCCTTCTGCTACTGGGGTATCTGTGCAAAAGGCCCAGGTATGCCCGGGGCTTTGCGATATTCAGCTCCACATGCTGGCATGTGGCATAGCAGAGTGGGGAGAGGAAGAGTTCTTGCACTGGTACAGAGGCACTCATTTCTGGGACTCATTTCTACTCAGCAACAAGAATCCCACCCAGTTTGCACACACTGTAAGAACGCCCTCAAGGAAAACCTATCACTTGCCTGCTTTGCAGAACCATCCCACAAGGTGGGATAGAATAGGGGTGACGTCTTCCAAGCCACCCAAAGACTTGGCCAAGATCTCCCAGTGGTCTTCTACATGGGATCAGGGCTTTGGGCCTCCTAGGGACAAACACAACACACAGCCCAATGCAGATGTGCTGCATCAGGTTGTTTTTGCTTCCTCAGTTTCCTGTGTGTCACTTGCCTCCGCATGGACATCACGGCTCCAGCTGCAGTGTCCAGGCGATTCCAAGACATTCTCCCTTAACAAAGGAACCATCCGACCCACCCAGTGTGTCTCAGCCACCTCGCTTTTGCTTCTATCATTGGGAGGGCAGTAATCACCTAATTAGGCAGCTCTGACACTGCTGAGCTGGGAGATATTCTTATCAGCTCTTATTATAGAGTTCATTTGCACAAAAATGCTTTCTTATATATAGATCATTTTTTATCCTGACTTCATTAAAGGATGAAAAACTCCAACTCACAACCCAACAAAAACCATTCAGGGCCCAGCTGTGTTCATCAGGTAGATATGATCTTGGACTGCTGCAGCCATTCTTAACGGAGATCTTGAATTTTGCTTTACTAGCAGATGAGCACAGCCCCCCTCTCTGTGCATCCTGGCCTTTATTGCAAGGGATCCCTCAGATATCTATCAAACCCTTAACAAGGGAGTTCTCTGCCAAGTCAGCGTCTTGGTCGTATAATGAGCTTCGTATTCCAGCCCAGGGAGAGTTTGCCTGCTGCTTCAGAGGTGCAATACTGCAGAACACAAGACCCCTTCCTTGCATGATATGCAGCTGGGGGAGCAAGAGGCTTGGCTTTCGATGGCATTTCCGGCACTTCCAGGGTCCCTTCCTTAGCTCCACCCTGCTCTGCCCTGCAGGATCCTGCAGTGCTTGGATCCTGACCTAGAGATCCTGCTGCGATACCAGCTGGACCATACTCTCATTGGCATTCAGGTTTCTCCTACACTAGCGGCAGACAACTTCTGGGGACTGCATTCCCCCCATTCCCCACCTCAGTCTGTAACTGCACACTATGTATGGTGCAGTCATGGATTAAAACTAAGTTTTTCTCTTTGCTTGGCTTTTGCTGCCACTGTAATGGCAGATCCAGTTGGCTTGGGGGACTGGCATAAACCTGCAGTGCACCCCAGTTCCACAGAGCTGGAACAAAGTTTCTCATTTAGCCATCCAAGCCTTTCCCCATCCCAATCCTGGTCTACAAACATTAAAATTGGAGTTGGAACATCAGTTGGAAGGACACCTTTGAACTTCTCTTGCACACACTCATGGAAGGAAGCCCCACCAAACACTGTAGAACCTCTCTCTGAGCAAATAGACACTTCCCCGCGACTTTCTTCTAAATAAACAGGTGGGTCACTGTTTGTGTATTTGGTGTTGACTTTCAAGAACACTTTCCTTTTTCTTTTTTCCAGAGCAACCCCCAATGTTATGCAAAACAAACTAAAAAGCACAGAGGGGGGTTTCAGTCACAAACTTCATTGTGGACTTCTCAGTGCAATATGTAGTTTTTTGGCATGCAGATATGCATTGTTCCTGCTGGTAGGATGCCTACAGTATGCCAACAGCTGTGCTCCAACTCCACAGAGCCTGGCATTTGTTTTTATTCCAAACTTTCCTTATCATGTGGGAGTTGCCTGGATGGAATTGTTTGGGGACTGGCTACCATGCTGTTCTTACCAACATTCTCCTTCATTCTATGTAGCCTTGAGGAGAGTGAAAATGTTTGTTTCTAAAGTGAGAAGCTTCTCTTATTACGACTAGAGAGCCTGGATCAAGGTGAGGTTGTATAGCCACTCCAGGTTCCCACCTGAACTTTTATGGAGCTAACCATGGTGATGGAACATGAGCAAAAGTTCAGTTCAGAACCACGGAGAGCACCTTAAATGTTCAGAGTTAACTTTTAAGTCAGTGCCCTGTTGACACTGGGGACACCAGGCTCGACTGCTTAGGAACAAACTAGTTGTAAATTGATGGCTGCACAGACAGATGCTGTCATTAATCGTTCCTCAAGGCTACACTCCAGAGCAAGGACCTTGAAATACCACATTCAGTGGCAACTAAATGATTACTGTTTCATTGGGCCTTCAGATCTCCAGATGTTGTGAACTTCAACTCCCATTATTAGCAAACTTTGGCCATGTTGGCAGGGACTTCTGGGAGCTGAAGTTCAAGCCATCTTCTTCCCACCCCTTAGATGGCAACTAGAATGTAATGGAGTGCTCTCCGGTATCATTTTGTTGTTCATCTTGAAGGCTTTGCTCTCCCTTCTGATAGTTCTTCAGACTTTGACCAGCCTTCAGCCAGAGGATGCCTTCAAAATAGAAGAGTGTTCTCTAATGGACCATTAGGCAGAAGAATGTCTTGTGTAAAGGACACAAAGTAAGCGCGCCCTCTAAAGCTCTCAACCAGAATGAAGATCTCACAGTCTTGAGTGAAGAATGACAGACACACTAACAAAATATGCAAGTATCACACACATCTGATGCAATATGATGATTTCAGAGAAGGAGCTGACACAGGTCCCTGGCTCAGGTTTCACATCGTTTATGAACTTGCTGGGTGGCCTTGTAAATTCCTAATTTGGTGCTAATACTATTGGCTCACCCCAGTTGCTGTAAGGTTTTCTGAGGCAATATACATAAAGTGCTTCAAGTGTCTTGGGGAAATATTGCTTAGGAAAGGCCACCACTGTTCACATTTATAGAAAGCTACATGGAAATTTAAGAAATGCTATGCAGGATCAGAGCAAGGGCCAACCTAAATGTAGCTTGGTGGGGGATCTCTCTCTAGACACATTTTTTTCCCTAATACAGGCTTGGATTGGAGCAGACTGGATTGGATCCATGGCTCTGGAAAGGGCTAGAGCTGACCCTTCCACTCCCACCCAAACACAGCCCAAATTGCTATGCCCCACAAGAATTTTGGCCACGGCAGACAAGGGAAGTCTGCTTTCCCCTTCTGCAGCTTACTGCAGCATCCAAGGGCCTGCTTTTGGCTGGGGCTGTTGCCAAGGAAAAGCCATGAACCCTCTCCCGTGCATGGTCCCAGCACAACCACCCCTTCTGTGGCCTCTTGTAGCAAAAGAGCGATGTTGGAGAAGCTGCCACACCATCTCTGAGATTGCGTTAAGTTTGGTTCTGCCATAAAGTCTTTACAAATTCTTTCCTCTCACACTTTCCTCATTTTTTCAGTAGAAAAGCATCCTTTAAAGACCTATGAGATTGGCTAGATGGGATAGAAATGGGGTGGACTTCTAGGTCTTCTCATCTCATCTTGTTTTGCCTCTTCTGGTCCAGCAACAATACCTGGACAGCAGATAGAGAAAGGAACACTAGCCACCTTGTCATAACCTTCTGCACAATATTATATTTTGATAGCAGCAGCAGCAGCAGGAACAACCATTATAAATGTGCTTTTATAGAGTAAACGATGCAAATGTTATGGCAATAAGATATTGCCATTTACCCACCTTTTGTGATTCACAAGTGGACACCCTACCTCCTAATCATCATTCAGGCTATTTCTCTGATGTGAAAGCACTTTTATTGCTGACTCTATGCACTGCCAGCTCTGGTTGGGATCACCATCCATCCATGACCTCTATTATTCCAAAGGGAATTTGTTGACCATGAGAGAAGAAGGGCTTCCCTACACTAAAATATACCATCAGAGCAATATTTTTGGAACAGCCTCTATAAGGGAGGTCTGTGTGTGATTAGGCTAACATTTGCTGTGATGGTCATAGCCTGTATGGCAGTGGGATTCCTAGGGAGAACAGGCATAGCTGCAAGAAGGATTCCAGGCACAGTGTGGCATGGTAGTTAGTGTGTTGGACTGGGACTTGGGAAACTCATGGTCCGGTCTCCATTCACTGGGTGATTCCAGATCACTTGCTGATCCTTGACCTAACCTACCTCACAGAGTTGTGTGGAAGAGAGGAGGAGGATCTTGTAGGCTGCCTTGGAGCAAATGAAACTCAGGTTGCGTAAAGCTCTGTGGAATCCAATACTCCAGTGTTTGCCATTTTCCTCTTGTGCTCAGTCCTGTCTTAGAAAATGAGCCAAACTGAAAGGAAATCCACAGGTACCCACAGAATGAAGGCTGTGCAACCAGCAGACTTCTTCCGTGTCCTGCGCCGTGTCACATGCAGCACAAAAAATGTTGTTGCATGCAACATGGAAAAGGAATGCCACTTGTCCAGTGTTTGCACGGGACTTGATTTGTGGAGAGTGTCACTTGAACTCTGGGCACACTCACCAGGAACATGGACTCACGACCACAATATGGAGCATCAGAGTCCGGGGAGGTGAACCCAGGTAATCGGATGGGTGCCACAACCATTTTTCATACATCCTGCATGTAACTCATATATGCACATACAAACAGGATAAAGAAACGTTCTGAGGATGGTCAGGCCTGCTGATTTGCTGCATCTGACATCTGCAATCCAGATGGGAATTGTGAGTATCAGTCCTGGGACTTGTCATTGCACAATAGGGTAATCCCAAAATGCAGGGTGTGTGGGAGTTTTTAGTTTTGACCTTGGGCTTTTTAAAAAAGGAAAATTGAGTCATTTGCTCCATTCATGGAATGACATTGTACACAAGGCCTCTTTCTTTGATTCCAACCTGGCTACTTGTCCAGAAGCAAGAAGTCTGCAGCCAAAAAGAATCCATTCTTAATCCAAATTTCTGCTCAACTGTCTTTCTAGCAGTGGTTTTGCAGGGATCCTAATTTACTGAAGCTGGGAATAGAACAGTATAAATTAAATGTAATGCTTTTTCTCTGGGTGTCCTCAGAAAATTGGAAATCTTACATTTGTTCTTCATAATGTGAGAATCGTTCTTCTCAAATTACTGCCTGTTTTATAAATAATGAAACTGAAGCTGTTGTACTTTGGGCACATCATGAGAAGGCAAGGCTCACTGGGGAAGACAATAATATCAGGGAAAGTCAAGGCAGAAGGAGAGGATGAGGAAGACCAACTAGGAGATGGACTGATTCCATAAAGAAAGCCACATCCCTGAGTTTGCAAGCGCTGAGCAGGGCTGTCCGGAACAGGATATAACGGACAGCCTTCATTGCCATAGCTAAGAGATAACAGCAACAAAATGATAGTGCAGAGGTACATTCCTGATGGATTAGTTTATTGTAAAAGCACAAGGGTATGCTCTGGGTAAGGGAATTGCAACAAGGAAGATTTGGGAAAGATTTCTTTATTCCTTTATCTTCCAGAGAGTTACAAAGGCACAGAATGAGTAACACTAACATAAAAGCACAATGCTCATAAGCACCTTTGAGATTACTTCCTATTCTATTTCCTGTTTTGGCATTGCCACCTCGGGAGATGCTGCTTCTGGCACAAACCTGATCTCAGAGTAGCAGGGCATGGGCACGAGCTATTTCCTGTCATTTATCTTTGTGCTGAAAGTGCAAGAGAGGCTTCCAAGGGGAGATATTTCATAAGGATCCTGACATTGCCAAGGAAGGGCTGGAAGCTGCTTAGCGTATTCTGCTTGTGCATAGATTTAAATTTAAACCCATATATTTTCTTTAGAAAAGAGCGCCTCCATTAGGCCTTGGGGCACCATCACCCAATATTACTGACCCTAATTTATAACTCATAGATCTTGGGACACATTGGGAATCCATACAGGTCCCTTTCCCACTATTTATAGCAGATTTTAAATGCATCATTTTTCATAAGTATACACTTCAGGTCTGGCATATCTGCCAGAGCCATGCATCAAGGTGATTACATTTACAAAGAGGAAGAGTGAAAACTCAGAGTATTTAATTTTTCCAAATCACCCTGGGTAGTTTGTCATGTTGTAGAGGAGCCTTTTCATGGGCTGGCAAATGACTGGCTAGTTGGTCCTGATTCCCAGGGCATTTGGTGTTCAGATATTTATGTAAATCTGGCAGGGAACACCCAAACCCATCAGTATCCATGAAGATGCTCAAAGGTGGTCTCTGAGCTGCTTCAGATGTGCTATACCATGATGTCCATGAACTAATCCCCCCTGTGAGTAGATGAGAGTTTTTAAATTATCCCCACTTTGGCATATGGTCCAAATAATAAACTGTAGTTAACTTCAGCAGGTGGCGCAGTGGTTTAAATCGCTGTGCTGCTGGGCTGGTGGATCGAAAGGTCGCCGGTTCGAATCTGCACACGGGGTGAGCTCCCGTGCTCCGTCCCAGCTCCTGCCAACCTTGCAGTTCGAAAGCGTGCAAATGCAAGTAGATGAAAAGGTACAGCGTTCCGTGCACCTCGGTGTTTAGTCATGCCGGCCACATGACCACAGAGACTGTCTGCGGACAAACGCTGGCTCCCTCAGCTAGGAAACGGAGATGAACACCGCCCCCTAGAGTCAGGCATGACTGGACATAACGTCAAGGGGAAACCTTTACCTTTACCTTATGGTCATCTCAAGGGAATGGAATTCCTTTCATGGAACCCCAAAGGCTGAATTGTCTTGGTGTCTCAGAGGAGGTAATCAAATGGTGGGACACATACAAAAGGGACAGGGTAAAAAGTACCAAAGACTCAACACATTAATGCTTTAAGCTTTTATTGATTTCAGAAAGGCTTAGGAAAGGCATTTCAATCTTTTAGAAAGGGGGAGAAATTTCACAAAGCCAGGAAACCAAGACATGATCAATGGTAGGAGAAAATGAACAGGGCCCAGGGGAGAAAGGGTGGCACTGCCAGTGGTCCTGAGGTCCTCCATCCTTGGTTTACTGAAAAACACAAGATCAGAAACCACATTTAGATCTTGACTTGCTAATGTAAACAATCCTTTAAACTTACCGTAAAATGACTACCAGTGGTTAGTTCCAGCGAAAGTGGATGTTTCTGATATCCTGCTTGAAGCCGCAGTGCAGGAAAAGAGAAGGGGAAGTACATGACCCTAAAGTCTGTCCATGTCAGACTCAACTACTTTTAAATGCTACCTCCAAATACAGCTTATTTGGGTGAAAGAAGACATTGGCAGGGGCAGTCTGGTTGGTTTATGTTAATGTCTGCCATGTTGACATATTAACAGAACTGGAGGTTTGGCGGGGTATAATTTTTTTAACAGAATACGCATGAAGGAACCTGAGCACTCCCACTCCTGATGGTGCCATGTTAGAACACTATAGTCATTTTTCTCTTTGTACCTTCTTACAATTTGTAGCTGGATCTGTGTTTCCCTCCCCTCTTGGCTCCAGTTCCTGACTTCCAAGGGGCTTCCACGAGAGGTCGTTGAGGCCCCATTGGTGCGAGTGTTCAAAGATAGGCTGAACATGCACATGGTGGGCATGTCGTGAGTGGAACCGGCTGGTTCCGGAGGTCAGACTAGATGACCCGGGAGGCCCCTTCTGACTCTCCCTGTTTCTATGTTTCTATATGCATCCATTCAGCGGTATGTGTACATGCTCTTTGGTGGGCAGGATCTCTGAGCAATCAAGCATTTTGGCTGCAAGAAAAGCATTGATATGCTTTGCAGGACTTATGTAAGAGCTAGTAAGATCATGTAACATTTTGAGCACTCAAAACCAGTCTAAAGAATACCAGTGTTTAGTATTGCTGAACACTTTCTTCATTCCTCATTGCAATCAATTCTAAAATACTTACGTTGGAATGAAGCAAGTTCTTATAAAAGGCTGCACGAATTTGCCCTAACTTCATGTCTTTCATCTTTTTAATCTTTAGCTTCACTGAGTAGGAAGCACGTGAAGTATTTTGATTTCAGTATCAACTGGGCTGGCTAAATCCAGTAGATCAGGTGATGATGTCTTGTGCCAGGTTGGGAGAGTTTGGATGAAATTCTTGTTTATTTGGATAAAACGTCCCTTTGGCCTCCCAAGGGCAAAGAATATCACCAGCAACATGAGTGATGGTGTAAACAACAATGTGGAGATTGCATTAGTTCTGGGCTGCAGAGAACACATTGGACTTTCCAGCCTGTGGAGCTGGACACATAACAGACTGTGCTCAGCACAAACATGCAGAAGCTCTGCCCCATGCCCTCCATTCCTTCTTTTCCCTCTCAAATCTGGTCCCTGGTTTTATGGAGGAAAAGATGAAAACATCCTGGTCTCTCCCTGCAAACCTGGAGCTCCTTTGAGGAAACCTAGGAACATTCAAAGTCTGTCCTACTGAGATGGACTCATGGTCCACCCAGCTTGGTATCGTTGGCACTGACTGGCATGGAACTCCTGGGTTTCCTACCTGGGGATTGAACCTGGGTCCTTCTGTATGCAAAGCATGGGCTCTACCACTGAGCATGGGCTCCAAGACTTCCTAAATATAAGTGGGTATCACTCTCTGCCCATGATTCCTTGGTAATAGCTGCCAGCCCATCTGGTGTTGGACACACCACTTTGTCTGTACCACAATGCAGCACAGCAGCACTTATCCATAGGAAAGATGAACATATGTGGGGTAAAGGAAAGGCATTCACATCTGGAGAGACTGTGGAGCAGGGACTCTAAGCTGGGCCCAGTATAGAGAAGGTGGAGCAGCTGTTGCCTGTCCCAGCTGTATCCAGCATTGCAGCTAGTGAATTGGTCTCATAAAACAGAATGCTCTGAGGATGCCCTCAGGGGATCCTCAGTGGACCATCTTCAGTAAGCCTACCTTCTCAATATCATGGTCAACAACTCTTTTTGCTATTTCTCACTGTTGCTACCATTTGTTTGCTTGGCAGGGAAAGAGCCAGTGAACAAAAGCATCTCCTCCTCCTCCTTCACACCAGCTCTGTAGTCTGGGCCAGAGCCAGGGGCAGATGAACAACTTGACTAGAGTGGTGAAAAGGGAACGTAAGTCCTGGAGGCTCTTTCACTAGACCTCTGCTGGAGTGTGAGACTTCAACAGGTGGCTGGTCAGGCCTGCCTTTGATGCCACCTTGGAATGAAGCTCTGTTCCACAGTATGGAGTCATGACCACCAACTTGGACATCTTTAAAAGGTGATGGAAGAGAGAACTGCCAAGACCAAGTAGTCATGACAGTAGAAACTAGTCTTTGTGAGGTGATGTGCCTTTCAGTACCAGTAGCTAGGGCTCATAAGCATGATGGTGCTAAACTGAGCTCATGGCCATAAGCATCTGACTGGCTAGTGTGGGAGTGGGAATCTGGATGAGATTGGTCTGATTCAGCAGGCTTGTCCAGATGAGGTCTCACTTAACCAGATGTTCAATGTAGAAAGAATGCCCTGCATACCAAAAGCTAGTAAGAGTTCATGAGAAGCTGGAAGACAAATGTCCTCCACCCAGATGCATGTACATGCGATGCTGTACCCACCTGTTCTTTGATATATGCTAAAAGATGACTCATCAGATTACTTGTAAACATGGAATTAATTAATCGGGACCTTTCACAGGCAAAGCATGTTTTCTCACATTGAATGATGGCTATTCCTCATAGATTGCAGCAGGTTTTGGGGACACAAAGACATCTTCTGGCATCCCTTGTGATACAGGGGGCCATCACTCTCAAGGCTGACAGTGCTGAGCATCTGCTCAAATCTGTGCATGAGGTCCTAACCATTCAGGGCAAGGCCTCTGAGATACGTCCATCGCCTTTATCATATGCCTGTTGGGGCATGTCAAGATAGATCTCTTTTGCCATGCCTTTGGAAGGGGATGAAGCTTTTCAATATCGGGAAGGATTCATTGCTACTGTTAGTAGCTGCTGGCGTTACTTGGGTTGCACTAGCAAAGCCAATGTTTGTGCAATGACAACAGCACTTTCTAGCACAACAGGTTTCCCAGTTGTAGTAGTGGTTGATTCTGTGCAAGCACTAGTTTCTACTGGAGCAGGACTGGGCAACTGGTGGCACTACAAATGCTTTGGCTTAAGACTTCCACTGTCCTTCGCCATTGGCTATTTTGACTCAGCGAATGGATGCTTACTCTTGTTCAACCGCAACATAAATCAGTACATAAGAGAAACTATGCTGAATCAGACCAGTGGCCCATAGTCCAGCACTCAGTTTGCATGGCGGCAATCAGGCTTCCACAGGATCCCTCAAGCAGGATTTGCAGGACGGGTGCAAGAGCTTGGCCTGCCCAAGCCCCTCAGCATAGCACACATCCTGCTTCTGACGGTGCTTTTATGTTGCATGACATCGCTTTCTCAATGTATGGATGTAAACCCCATGGTGGACATAACATGAAGGGTGAGCTATACATCAAAGAAAATGTAATGAACAACAAATTCTTTCTGCTTTTGGAAGTCCACTTCATTAGCTGCCTGGAGGATTGGAGCAAAATATCATCATCTCCGTTCTTGTCTCTTGGCTTCTAGCATGGCATTGGTCTCTCATTGCAATTTGGTGTCAAGGACCTTTAAGCATAGATCAAAGACCCTTTTCACCGGGGCCCAAAATGTCAGCTTGACCAACATTTTATGTAATCAAATAGACACAGCAGCAGGGCCGTTGCCCCCCTTTTTTCTAAATAGCATGCAGTATACTTGGAATTGAAAATGGAGACATATCACAGGATTGCTTCATTCTATGACAACATGTTTGTTGGTTCTCCCTGGGGTTTGCTTTTTTTTTTTAGGGGGCAATAAATCTTTTATCTTGCACAGAATGAGACATTTTAAGATGAAAGGGCAGCTCTTCCAGAATTCTGCAATGCACAGGTCACCTTATCAGGGGGTGCTCCCTCTGCTCGCTTCCCCCTTGCATTTCTTGTTAATAGCTGACCATGCAACTTTGCCTTGTTTGATTTATTTCACTGTCGCTCCAAATCTGGGCCCCCAAGCCAGTAAAATGAAAGGCTCTACAGAAGAGGGTTTTGCCATCGGGCTTCTCTTTGCTCTTTTCCAGCAAAATGTACCTTTCGAAGTGTCCCCATCAGAACTCTGTGAGTTTGCAAATATTGACTCCACTTACAATTGTCAGTTGAACCTGCTGGACATGTTTGCCAGCAATGCAGGCTGAACTGGCTAAAGGGCATTTATCAGCTTGCATGTGTGTTTAGGGGAGACAGGCTAGAGGTTGAGGTCATTTGCCACTTCCTGATTCCCATGCGGGATCCAGAGATTCCATTTCAAAACTCAAACTAAATTCCATTTTGTTATTGAACACCTGCCTGAACACCATCATTCTTTGCCTGCTTGCTTCTTCCTTTCTTCCTTCCTCCCTTCCTTCTTCCTAAAACACATACTTAATATCTTCAAGTAAAGTCAGGAGAAAGCCCAAATTTATAACTTCTAAACTTCTGCAAGAAATCACACTCAGACGAAGCAGAGATTCTAAAGTCCAGCAGCCATTGCTAGAGCAGCAACCCCAGTCTAGCATCCCCTAAAAGAGTTAGGCTTCATCTTCCATCACCCCATCAGGTTGGATCCCTCTGCAGCCATGACTTGCAAAGACTGATCAATTGATTTCTGCTATGGAAACAAGTACAAGATTTCAAGTGAAACTGGTCATGTACACTTTGATGAGAGCTGAACAAAATAAAATAAAGATGCCCTGCTAAGGTATCAACATTGGCTATTAAAACTTTTTTTTAGAATACATGCTAAGTATGTTTTAACTTGAATTTAGAACCTGCATTTCTAAAAGACTGCACTTCACAATCCTATTTCAATTTATTAAGGAATAAGCTCCATTGAATTCAGTTGGACTTACCTCTGAGAAGGCATGTGAGGCAGGGGTACTGGGCCTCTTTTGTTTAGCCCAAGGCTGAATCATATGCCAGACAAGCTTTGGGGGTCCAAATACCCAGTTATTCTAGTTTTAAGCTTTTATTGCTAGTATCTAAGCTTTAGGAGAGGCCTTACAGTCTTTTAAAATGGGTGGGGGGGGGGAAACTGTGGGAAACCAGCAAATGATTGCTGATGAAAGGAACAGATGGCAAGACAGGGAAAGGTGAACTGTAGAGAGTTGGACTGAGTCCCCAGGAGGATCAGCTTTGGTTGGCAGGCTCTAGGCATTGCATCTCTGAGGTGCCATAAATCATACAAATATTCACCTTATATTTAACTTTTTATTTATTTCCCCTCTTCTATTTCTTCAGAGCCACCCCTAGTCCTGCTTTTCATCCTTTTTTAAATCATTACCCAGCCCAGTCAAGAACTGTGGGACCAGTCATGACCAGTTGGATTTGTTGACACCATGACCTGAGCAGATGGTGGAAGTAGAGAACAAGGACAAGTGATGCTCACTTAAAGAAACTTGTGAACATTTCTTTATGTCTGACAAAACAGGAACATGCTTTCAACACTGCTGAAAATGTTTGTGGAAGACAGTGATGAGTTTTGCCTCAACTCTAGATAGGATTAAACATTTATTATGTAAGACAAGAGATGTGCAGAATATTGAGTCCTTGCTGTAGTTGGCAGCAAGTTGGATAGGATAGGATGAATGAGCTGGCACTCTAAGATGTATTTATTTAGATACTGCCCAACAGCTGAAGGTCTCTGGGGCTCACAACAATTAAACCCAGAACATTATCTCATTAAACTACCAATAGAAACACAATCTTTGGTGATTATACATGTGGACTTTGCATAGTCTACATTAATTTAGGATGCAAACCTATGTGAGTTTATACAGTAAAATGTCTTAAAATTCTTGGCATGCCCCAGCTAACATGGACACGTTTCTGTCTCCATCTGAATAGGATCATAACCTAAAACTTTCAAAAGCCCCATGAATTCTCAAAGTTGATGTACAGAGTAGGGCAATTGGGTTTTGGAGCTTAAGGAAACAAAGGGAAGATCTGAGTTCACAAAGGGAAGAGCTGAGTTCTTGCTAGATTTAGGTATATCGCTGCTGAAAGTCTTTGCTTGGCTTTGGCAGTGACTGAACTTTCTTTGGTTCCAGCTGCCAAGAGGCTGGCTTGTCAACTGCTTCTTTCTAGATTAGGACAAAAGGCATCTAGGGGAAGGCTTTATTATGTTAAACTGGCCAGCTACTTTAGCTTTGTGATTAAAGAGAGGAGTACTGTAGCAGCCATTAACAGAAGGCACCAGTGAAGATAGAATACCAGCTACTAGGGAAATGTGACTTAACACCAAGAAGTTGGTTCCAAATGGAATCCTGCTCTGCCCTTATTAACCAAAAGGAGTTAGCTCCACCCTCAGGAAGGCTCCTGCTAGTCTTGTACTTCAGCTTAGAATTCTGACTCCCCCACACCCCAGCTCTAGTCCTGATTCAGATCCTGAGTTATCAACCTTGGAAAGCTGTATTTTGAGAGAAATGGACTGTAGTTCAGGCTTCAATCCCTGGCATCTCCAGGTAGGGCTGGACACAACTCCGACCTAAAATCCTGGAGAGCTTTGTCCATATAGACAATCCTGGGCAAGATGCACTAATGGTTTGACCAGTATAAGTAGTTCTCTGTGGTGTGCACCAGTGTGGCAGGGGTTCCCCAAGACATTTTGCTGCCTGAGGCAAACGACATGGAGTGTACCTCCCATTCCAGGTACAGAAGTGGACTATTCTGGGATGTCAATCCAATGTGGATGATGTAAAAGCATTCTCCAGTGCTCCTGAAGGCACCAACCTAATCCAGGGATCCAAGCAGGCTGCATGGCCAACGGTCTTTCACACTCCAGAGGTGCTGCTGCACAATGCACTGTGAGCTTCTATACTTCTATCCCGGCCTCCATATCTTACTCATAAGATGTTGTGGGGATTGTGAGAAATGCAAGGTGATGGCCACTGGGAGACTGCAGCCAAAGGAGCCCTCTCTTGCTGACCCAGGCCTTTCCCGAGTGAGCAATCTGTGCATTGTAATAATATGTTGTAGGGTTTAAAATTGTGAGCCGCCCTGAGGCTTCGGCGAATGGGGCGGCATAGAAGTTTTCTAAATAAATAAATAAATAAATAAATTGCTTGTTTGTGTTGTTGTTAATTTTTATGTAGGAGTTTCAGCAATTGTGCGTCTTAATTGTATTAATGCATAGCATGGCATACTTTAATTTAAAAAAACATTTCTGTAAACCATTTAGATATATTTTTATATGTGGACAGAAGTATAGACACGTATTACATAAATAAATAAATAAATAAATAAATTTCTCTCTCTCTCTCTCTCTCTCTCTCTCTCTCTCTCTGTGTGTGTGTGTGTGTGTGTGTGTGAAAGCTTCCTGAATGCCAAAGTAAGTCCCCTGCAAACAGTCCTAGTGATGATCACTGGATGCTTTGCTGAGGTCTTCCCACCCCTGGACATAATCCAGTGACAGACTAGACTTTATGTGTGTAAGAGGCTCCCAGATGCAGAAGAGAGATAGACAAGAATTTAATTTCGATTCGCATATCATCCAGACTTGTACCACCTGTTGCTCCAAACATGAATGTGACTGGGAACCAGTTAGGGAGGAAAAAAAAAAAGTTTTTGCACATTCCAAAACTCATGTTTGGAAAATGCATTTTTATCTTTTTTTTTGTGGGGGAGGGGTGATGCACACATTTTAAAGCAAAACTGCTTTTTCATGCTTTGGAAGGAGAACACATAGAAAGGCAATCATTTCCTGTTGGAACGAACTGAAAAGCAGGACACAAAATGCAAATGAGTCAAACCAAGCTTTGAAGTGAGATTCAGAGAATTTGAGCTGAAACCTTCCTGGTTCTCCCATTCCTCCCACAGAAAGCTAAACTCTGGACCTCCCCTTGTTCATGTCTTATAGGGATGGCAAGTACCCCTCCTGGCAAATCAAGGCAAGTTTGATTCACTGCCAGATGGCACCTCATGTCACTGTATTCATCAAGGCAGGTTACAATGAACACAAAACGATAATCAGCTGGAATGTGTGTCTCTTCACCCCACCTAGCAAATTGCTTTTTATATGCAACAGAATTTGCATACCTGTCCTGCTTGTTCCATCATACCAAATGAATTCAGAGCCTAAGCTATGGGAGATGTTTGGGTTCTAATATAGGCTTGGCAGAGCTTCAGAGAACATAAAGGAATCCGAGAGAATAAGCCCAGCTCCAAACCCAAGCTGGAGGCTGTCTGTTGGGAGTCCTAACCTCCGTTGCAAGAAGGCAGAGAGCTGCTATCAGTGATCAAAGTGCTTCTGTCTCCCGTACACAATTCCTCCCACCAGTCTAGACATATGTCATGGGTGGATGCAAATGTTTCTTGCATCATGCTTTTTTCAGAATCCTTCTGCTTTCTGCTGCAACTTTGGTGAGAGCAAGTATGCCAAGCTCTCTCCTCTTTTCCTCTCCTCTCCTGCAGCTAACTTTGGTAGCATGAGAACTTGCCTGACGATCCATGTATGTGCAGACAATTAAAGGGTGGAGTTGGCATTTGCTTTGCATCCAGTGCTGATGGGCCTGCATGGATCTTGCGGGGGTCCTACACGTAGATCAAGTGAGGAAGAAGATGACATGGCTCTGGACTGCAGCGTGGACTTAAAGTGCTTTGGGGTGCTCTTAATATTTGGTGGCAACCCCAGGGAATGGAAAAGAGAAGAAGGGGGGATTTGCAGGGAGGAAGAGGGAGTTGTCTGGATGTGCTTCTTAAGTCTCCCACTGCAACCCACCTCCATAGGTGCTTTCTCCTACTTGGCACATGCTCATCTTGAAATCCCAGCTGGGGAGAAGGGGATCTCTCTCACTCCCTCCCTCTCTCTGTACGTTTCTGGGAGCTGCAGGGTTACAAAGGTTTAAACCCCATTCCACCAACCATGTTTCTCCCGCAATTATCCCCCACTGCCTTGCAGGGGAGAAGTGGGAGACAAGGTTCCCAGCTGTGAGCAAAGAACCAAATAATTAGGCCACTTCTGATGCAGGAGACCAAACAGAGATGGTGTATCCTCACTTAGATTCTTACCGATTGAGCAGAAGTTGCTTCCCTTGGGCTGCTTACTCCAGAGAAAGGTTCATCCAGCTTCTCCTCTGGTCTCTCAGTTTGCATCAGGGATTGCCAACACACTCTGAGGAAACCTTAAGGGCTAGAAATGGGGGAAACCGGAAACCTGGGTATTTTATGCTCACACAGAAGGGAATACCAAAGAGGTGTGAGTGCACCTCCCAACCCCCATGTCCTGCTGCGAAAAGCACTCAATGTGGAGTGGGGTCATAGCCAGTGGAAGGGGCAGCGTCCCCTTTCTCCCTGCACAGTGGTTGTGACTTCTACTTCCCTTCTGAAGATGCTATTAGATAGGGGGTAGAAGAAATAGGAAAAGGCAAATTCAGACCAAACAAGGAGTGGAGGGCAGATTTGCACAGGGCATTTGCACAGAAAAAGGGGCTGCCTGTTCCTTCCATGCACACACATGCACAATGGTGCCCGTCCAAATTGTCTCCCATGTGGCACTTATTTTGGTTTTTAGGCCGGGTTTTACACCTGTGCAGAACTGCAGCCCAGATCCAGCCATGGAGAAAAGGTCCTGCTAAGGTCCTTGATTAGTGAACGCAAAATAGCTGCCCCAAATGCTTGGACAGACAAAAGCTCGACTTCATTAGCTCAGCATCTGACGAAATTGGTGGATGGATCCCCACCCACAGTGCCTCGGAGCTTCATATACGGATCTTTTAAATAGGAATAGCAATGCCTCCTTTGTCTGGCTTACCTACATGGGTGGAAAGCTTTATCAGTCTGGCGGTGTCTCTGGCGAGGAGACTGTTAGATGCCTTTGAGAGCCTTGCTTGGGTTTTGATTGGGGCCACCGGTATTTGAAAAGGAGCCTGTTGGGGTGTGTTCTTGTTCTTCCTAATTATTGACATGAGATCACTTGTAAGAGTGGGAGGAAGGAATGCCAGTACAGCAAGTAGTCAGAAAGTAGTCAGTAGTCACATTAAAAACTTTGCTCCAGAAATAATGGCAGACGTGTGCAGATGCATACATATGCATGTGTATTTGAATCAGCTTCGTGCAGTGTTCAGCTCGCCTGGAGCAAAAGGTGAATGAACTCACAATGCCAGGGTGGCAGCGTGTCCCTCTTTACACAAGGCTGTCTTCAATTCGAAGGGCTGTGCCCAATCCGAGTCTGGACCGTCAGAGGTTTTCGCCAACAATTTTCACCTAAGCAGAAACCTGAGAAGGTGCAGAACCTATCTGGCACACTCTTTTTTCCCTTCGGGTGGAATCAGGGATACACAAAATTGGTTAACTCTGCCACTCTTTGCTAAGCAGGTTGTCCGGCATTTCTCATTCTGCTGTCCATTCACTGACAGCACTGGATGAGAATGTCCTGCTTCTGCAAATGTACAAATGTGCATTAGCACAAGTCTGCATTTGCAAATGAACAACATTTGGAGACGCTCTCTAAAGGTCAGAAGCCAGCCTGCACACTGGTAGTGTCTGCACTACTTGCAAAAAGCCAGTCACTGCAGAATTGCAGGACAGATCCAAACTCACTTCAATCTGATGCAGGTTTCTCTGATATCCCTTGTTGAGATGTATTGTCTTTCTATTTCTACTTGCAGGAATTTCTTCTGCATTTGGTTTCTTTCCTAGAAACTAGCATAAGCATTTTAATGAAAACCTAGATCTTCTTTTTTGCTGGTGCATGTCCTCTGTTTTTGTAATGCCCTGTACTTTGAAAAGTCCCATTAGAAAGATGTTAAGTCAGAGATGCCCAAATAGGATAAATTCAGTGAAAGAACTGGGCATGTTTAGCCTGGAGAGAAGACTGAGAGGAGATGTAATAGCACTCCACAGGTACTTGAAGGTCTGTCACAAAAAGGAAGGACAAGATCTCTTCTTGATCATCCCAGATTGCAGGACACAGAATAACAGACTCAAGTTGTAGAAAGCCAGGAAGAACTTCCTGACTGTTAGAGCAGTAAACAATGGAACCAACGATGGAGGGAGGTTGTGGGTTCTCCCACACTGGACAGCCATCTGAGAGAAACCAAGGACTGCTCAAAGTTCCACACCAAACCTGCCCAGTTTTGGCTAAGGAATACCTGGATCCTGCAAGCTGTGTATGCTTGTGCAGTGAAGATCCAGCCATTCAAAATTTGATTGGTTTAAGTGGAATGGTTAAAAGCAACAGAGAAGCAATCAAGCAAACCAACATCTTTCAAATGTTAGAAAGTTAGGCTGGTGAGTTTGTAGACAATGCTTGTTAAAACCTGGACTGTCGTTCAATCTTTATTGATAATAAACTCCAACAATTGTGGTGCATTCATAGGATCAGGTTGAAAAACCATAGGAATCTTAAGAATCTTAGTGGATGGAGCAAGATTTCCACTGTTCAATAGGTAAGGCATTATTTGGCTTGCCCTATTATATGATTTGACCTTTTGTCATTGGGTATTGCTGGTCAGGAACTGCCATGTATTCCACGCTCATTATCTCAGCCCCGCCTTCATGAGCCTCCTGCATGGAAGGTGGCAGAAAGGGAGATGGGCTTCTCTGTGGTGGCCCCCTGCTTTTGGAATGAAATCCCCAGAAAGCCCACCTGGTGACCACAGAGTTGCCTTTTGGGGCCAGCTTAAGTCTTCCTTCCTTTCTCAGGCATTTGGCAGCATATACTCAAAATCTTTAATCAGATCATGGAGTTCCTCACTGTTGATGCTTAGAACTGCCTGGCCGTGTGTTCGCTGGCTGTTACCGTGTTTGTAGGGAAACTGATCTGATATTAGAGAGGATGACTTTTTAAAGGTTCTGAGGGCTGTAAGCCCTGTAATCTGCTCACATGGCTTTGGGCACTGGAGGGCATGGAAGAACAATGCAATGCCCCGACCTTGTCCTGGGCATCTCTGGTTCTCAGTCATGCTCAAAGGCCAAGGCATAGGGCAGGTAAAAACATGGTAGCTGCCCCACCGCCAGTGGAATCGCATGGGCAGCTTGCCACGGCATCGCAAGCTGTTTCCACCATTCCGCTATTATCACGGCCATCTGTTCCGCCCAGCAGACGCAGAGAGGAGGGGGCAGAGTAACACAGGCAGCAACTGGGGCACGGGGCTAATTATGTCATAGTTAATTGGCCAGTATTTGCTTTGCTGCTATTATTATTGCGAGCGCTGATCCCACATGATTCCTGGGTCGGCCACACGGCCGGCCACTTTCCTAGCCTAGCCGTACGTGCTCGCTTTCCTTCAGAAGGTCACTGCGTGACATCCCCCCACCCCGTCTTCTGTGTTCTCCCAAGGAGGCCTGTGGTGCACATGCGGCCAGCAATGCTGTGCTTGCAACATGGACACAATGTTTACTCAGCAGCAGCTTGACTAATTCCTAATGAAAGGGCCATGCTGAGCAGAGCTCAGGGCCTCAGAGCCCATAAATAGCTCGGCTTAAATATAACGTACAGAAGAAGAATTTGATTTTGATGAGGGGTTGGAGAGACAAGAAGGGTAACATTTCGACATGAGAGGGAAGGCAAAAGCCAGTGTTTTCATTCAAACCCATCAAGCTGGGGATATTTTGAAGGCAGGCACAGCTTGCTTCAATTTAGGAACTGGGTGTGTCACTGCAAAAGGATGACCAAAGTTCTGCTCCTGGGATTTCCAGGAAGTAGAAGAAATGACAATATGGAAACCACAAGAATTTGGGATCAGATAAGCTCAGTTTAAACTTACTCCCCCTTTGCAAAGGATGGAGGGTTGGATTTCCTATGGATATGCAGATCTTTGTAGATTTTGTAATTGTGCTATGCAAAATAATGAAAGGCATAATCTGAGCCGAGACTTACCTACTGCAAGTCCTTTCTGTTCCACACTTGGAACTCTCATGGTTGTAAAGCAAACCTGTGCAAAGCTGCACTGCTTTGATTGTTCTGAGTACACTAGGGATTAAATGTGCTATTGATGGATGAAGCTGCGAATGTCACTCCTCTCACATTTCATTTCACATTTTCCTCAATAATAAATTCAGTTTTCCCTAAATGTGGAATTCTTAAAAGAACGTTTGCATGAAAATGTACAAACCTTTGTCATGGCTATTTCTCTTAATACAAGCATTTTGTGTGCAATTTTACCAAGTATAAACATTTCTGTAAGTAATTGTCCTAATGTGATCCCTTTTTAAATGCTTATATAGACATTTCCGCCTGCACTTTCCCCAATGCACACATTTTAATGCTTTTTTTTTTAATCAGAGGGCTCCATTGCAGCGTTTGGAGAAGTGCAAATTTTGAATATGGTTCTCATATTGGTTCCTAAGTGAAAATGCAGGTACATTTGCATTAAAATATGAAATTGGGTGATTTTCTTTCCCAATTCTATTCCTGTCTGGGCTCACACTACAGCACTCGCCATCAGTCGTGGGTTAAAATTTTGTGGGTTTTTTTTGGTATTTGTGGGGTTTTCTTTTGCTTGCAAGGCAGCTGGAAAAAGGAAACTACTAACAGTTTATATTAGTGATGTTTCAGAACTGAGTATTTCTTTACTGAGAATTTCTGAGTATTTCTTTTGTATGCCTTCCAGAGACTTTTAGCAATAGGACGGGATATAAAAACTTTAAACAAACAAACAAATTAAATAAATGAAATTTACTTAAAGCAGTTTAACCCCACTCTTCAGCCAAATGACAATGAGCACATCAAAGGAATCAGAGCTTAAGTATTTTAAAAATGATAATAATGAAAGTTATGGATTTCTCTTTTGAACAAGGAAGTTCTTCCCTCTATCTGGGAAATCACAATGTTCTCAATTTACTTTTTTTCCAGAAAAAAGGATGTTCTCTATGTGGGTCTCAAATCAAATGATCAAGTAAGCAAGCATTAAAATACATGGTAATATAATGGATATACAGTTAGGATAAAATGCAGCAATGAACAGGAGGGGCTAGGAAAATTCCTTGCTTGATACCTGGTGAGCTTCAGGATGGATGAGTGAACTCCTAGAGAAGCAAACTGTACAGTGATGTGGCAGTGAGAATGCTGGACAGGAGACTCTGGAAATCTGGGTTCTAGTCCCCACTCAACAATGAAGCCACCTGGGTGACTTTGAGCCAGTCACCCGAAGAGTTGTTGTGAAGATAAAATGTGAAGTATGTAAGATACCCTGGGTTCCAGTCAAGAGGAAAAAAAGGAAGGGTATTAATGCAATCTCATCATCATCTCCATCATCCCCATCACCACCATCATCACATCTCTGATTGGTTATGAGCCCCTGGCAGGTACCCAAGTATGCTTCCCCTTGACACTGGCACGGCAGTTGACATCTGTAGGTGGGTCTTGGGAAGGATGTGGTCAAAACATCTTGGAACAACCCTATCGGTCTGTTTTGGATCTGGGGGCAGAAACACATCAAAAATGTGACCAGAGACCATCTTGACTGGTTTCATTCCACATGCCACATGATCTGCATTCTCAGCTCCTTCCTCATGTATATTCTCCATATACTGTTTTGCTGTGATGCAGAAAGACTCATGGTTATTTATCCTCCTTTCCAGTGGAAAAGAGCCAGAAGAAAGCACAGTTGTGGGTTCAATTTTTTTCTGGTGTCAATTTGAAGAAATAGGCTTTCCTTCCAGAGAGGCCTATCAAAATGTGAAATGTAGGAAATGCATTGGAGTTGGGGCCTTATTTAGTCCTACTTAGAAGAGACCCAGTAAAATCCATGGGGCTGAAATTAGTCACGATTAAGTTAACTCCCATTAATTTCAGTAGACGTACTCTAAGTAGGACTACATTCAGAATCCACCACTGGAGTGCAGGCTGCAGAATCTGGTAAACATCTTGGAAACAAGAAACTCCACTCAGCCTCTCTCTCCCCCATGCCCAGACAATGAATGCCAAAGCACTTAACAGTTCCAGGCATGTGCAAAAGTGCTTTGCGGAAGGGATGGAGTTCCTCTGCTGAAATCTCAGAGGTCTGTGTTAGCTGCATGCTTCGCTGAAGTTAACAGGATGCTCAGCCTCTTGGGAAGTTACAGCCAGAGAGCCTCCTTTAAGAGAAAGTCTCTTCCTTAATCCTTACTTTGGAGCACTGCGAAGAACAAATTGGCTTAGACACAAGCAGGATGCATGTTTAGACAGCCTCTCAGCACCTCTCCAGCCACTTATTCTGGCTGGAACATGCTGAGAAGAGTGAGGCTTCTCCAGTCTAGAGATGCTTGGGATTCTGCCATTAATGATGCAGGGAGAGCTCATGCACACATCACCAACAAAGAGGGGAAAAGGAGATGGGCTTGCACAAGTTGTGCCTATGCTGGCACACACATCTAGAAATGTAGAAATAATTAGTGAAATGGAAATAGGTCACATCTCTTCCAAGCTTGGAAGACACTGACTGGCTGAGCCATGTGCCTTCCTCCATCTGCTGCCCAAGGGTGTTGATGGGCAAAATCAAGGCCCAGCTCTCCTGTCTGATAGTTCCTTTTCTTTAGGTCAAGCTTGGACTGCTCAGCCCCTCCAAGAGAGGAGTATCATCTGTAAAGTGGGACACAGGACCACTCTATGAGACGAGCATAAGCATGCAATTTGCTCTGGGGCTGTAGCATTTTTTGGAGGAAATCAGTGACCCATGACCTGTCACTAACCATGAAATTAAATAGCAAAAGCCAGGTATAGGTGTGATCATGAGCGAGCACCATTGTGAGAGAGCTTCTTAGGAGTGATTGGGGCCAAACTACAGATTACATTGAACTCTTGTCTTCTAAGTGTTTGCCTGGCTGCCAAGTTAAACATCACCTGTGTTCTGTCCCATCATTACAGGTCTTCCAAGGGGCAGTAATAAAGGCTTATGGATTTGCTTGGCCTTGAATTAAGAAAGGATTTTTTGGGAATAACTGGGTAAATGGTGTTTATCTTTGCTTGTATTGCTCCAAAGACACATTGGCAGCCACTAGCACATGGCAGCCGGAAGTGGGCAGAGCCACGTCCCCAAATGGGTGGGGTCACTCACTCTTTCCCATGTCCGCACCCTCCATTCAAACACTGAATCGCACCATTCATACACATACATGCACATGCACATCTCTCAAACACATGACCCTGTGTGCATGGAAGAAGGAGTTGCACAAGTAGAGGAATGGGCAACTCCACAATCAGGAGTTGCTCTGTTTGTGAAGAAACATGTGGGAACTTTTCCTCCAAAATTCAATTGCAGAGTAAATGGAGTTCAATCTGGGGGCAGATGATGGGAGTCACACATAAGCGCATGGCTGCCATCTTTTCATTCCCAAAAGAACACAGCGTCATGACCTTGCTGAGATTTGCACCATGGCTTAAATAAACTCAGCACTATTGGCATTAAGGTGGAGGGCTTACCTTCCACCAAAAGGGCCTCGAAAATGAATGTGTACTTTCCATGTGTAGAGGACAGGCAGCCTTACTGAGGCCGCCAAGGGTCCTGGCACTCTATTGGTGCATTAAGTTATTCCTTGCCTCACCTTACAGTTGAAGATAGCTAACAATAATAAAAAGCCATACACAGACATAGATGCATGCAAAAATACAGACACAACTCACCCTCTCCCTACACAAGCTGATATAGATTAATCCAAACAAATAAAGCAAATTTGATGTCCACCTGCAACACCCACCCATTCTGCAAAATTGGGGCATTTTGCTGGTTTCCAGTACAAAGCACATTTCATGGGTATGGGGCACATTATTGGTCTGGTTAATCATTCATCTACAGCAACCACTTAACATGTACGTCCACATGGGTCCACTATCAGGTATCAGATTAGTTCACAAGGTTGCATTGTTTAGTCACTGGTGATAATGGAAATGGAACTTCAAGCCATGAACTCCTGGGAGAGGTTTCCCATGTAATGAATGGCTATATGATTCCATTCATATGGAAAGAATGTGGCAAGAATGAGCCATGCCACATTCTTTCCCACCAAACACTTTCAGATATCGTCCCTGTGGTGGAGTTGCAAGAGGATCTCTCATCTCCTTCAACTTGCCTTCCACTGGGCCGATTTGCATGGCTCCCTAAGCCGCTCTCCAAAGCTGCCCTGGTGGGTTGGTTAGTTGTACAACAATCCACACTGTGCCTGACATTGGGGTCACTGTGACTTGTTTTTACTCCTTATTTCCCTCATTCCTCCCATTGGTTCTGTCTCATATCCCTGAGGATTTGGGGACAGAACCCATCTTTTTCTGGCTCCATCTCTACTCTTGTCACTGCTACCACTTTTCAGCCCCATCATCCCCCCTCCAATACAATTGAGATTACGTTGTTGCTTGTGGTCTTTCACCACTGCATCCCTGTGCATTAATGGCCATTAATGATGCTACTTGCTATAAGTTTCATCAATCGGTCAATCTTCTTGCATGCTTTAGCTGCCAAAGGGAAAGGTGAAGGGTAGTAAGAAACATAGAAAAGGATGAACAGGATGAAGTTGCCTATCCATCAGCTTTAGTGGGGAGAGGGATTAATAGCAAAAGAAAGGAGGGGCCCAGGAGTACAAGTCAGAAGCACTGAAAATGAAGGAAAAAAGGAGTGATTGTACCAAAAGTGCAGAAGGCTGCATCTGCTCATCAGTGTTGTGTCCCCCTCGGTTTTAAGTGCTGAACAGACACTTCTTAATGCTCTCCATTTTTCAACACCTCTACAGCAGCCTCTACAGCTGCTCCAGAAAGAGAAGGTATTAACGCCTCACAATTCTGCAATTCTATTTTGGAGCAGTTACTGTTGCGATTGCTGAGGTTCTTGCTGAATGGCTCTGTAGCCAGTCATGGCACCCCATGGTAAAATTGTTCTCCTGGGTTTGGATGACATGACTGTCAATTGTGAGCAGGAACAACCTGACAACAAGCCATGGGTTCCCTGCGAGGGAAATCAGCTACCCTGCAGAAAAGGCTCTGGGTGCCTGTGACATGGCAACCCATGTGGCTGGCTGCCCATGGCAAATTGTTTTGTCGTGCAAACCCATCACTATGCCAGTGACTAGCAAATCTTTAAACAAAAGCAATGGGTGTAGTTCTTAAGAAGACATCTGATTATAGACTTCTTAGTTTGTTGTGAAAGTTTAGGGTTAGTGGAAGTATTAGGAAAGGGTACTCTATCCTGTCCGAAAGTTCAGCTGAACTCTGAACTTCAGCCAAACCCACTACCTCCTTTTCTTTTATTAACTATCTGACTTGATGGCATGCCTGAAAACTTTCACAGTATTCTATTTGGCCTAACAGAAGTTTTACCTTAATTCTGAAGCTTTTGGAATGTTTCTTGTGGCCAAATGTGGCTTCCTTTGCTTTTGATAAGAATGCCATTAGTTTAAGGAATTATGAGTAGGCCTTGCATTTGCTTGCTTTCCTCTTCTCTCTTCCCTTCCCTGTAGCATTCAACAATAGCTGAGAAATACACCAGATAAAGAATTCCCTTTTTTCTTGCACCTTTTGTGATTGCATGCATGCTAATCATTTTTTAAATTATTGTTTTGTGAGTCTCTCTGGGACCCTTTCCAACTTTTGAGAGGCATGCAAATGCTTTGAATAAGTAAACCATGTTTTATTTTGCATATTTTATGCTGTTTCTGTAAAGTGCTCTGGATGATCATCTGAAAGGTAGCACCTCAACTTTTGAACAAGCAAGCAGAAATAAAAATGAGTGCTAACTGCTATCACATACACAAGAAGAAGCGTAAGAGTCCAAAGGAGCATTGTGAGGCCTCCGTAGTGCAAGCTGGAACATGCTAGAAGATACTTTTCTTCTGCACATGATTCTTTTCTTTGGACTCAGCCCATCAGCCTTTATCCCCACAGGGCTTTTCTGCATGACTTTCTTCCACTTCTCCTTCCTCTTTCTCCTTGCACTGAAGCGTCGTCTTTTTCCCCGCTGGAAATTATACCAAGCTTTTGGTTTTTTACTAGCCAGAACTGGCCCCACACTTTCAGATTTGAAGCTTTAAGGAAGACTTCCTCAAACTGGTGCTCCCCAGATGTTTTGGGATTCAACAAGCATGCCTATAGACTCCAGCAAGCATGGCTAATCACCAGAAATCCTGGGAATGAAATCCACAAAAACTCAAGATTTTGTTCTTTTCTTCTGGGCAAAATGAAGAAGTTGCAATGTCCAGGATGTGATAGTTGTGCATCCAGCACCAAAATGTACAGTGAGAGTGAGAGTCTCCCAGCCCTATTTTTAATGCCCCCAATCCCTCTGGGCACATCACTTCTGGAACAGCCTTGCCAAAATAAAGATTCAACTCATGGTGAATCATGGGTGATTTTGTAATCGAGAAAATATCCTACAACTTCAGTATTAACCACAAGAAGGCAATATGTGGCATTCTTTAGTTCTCTCTCAGAGTTTCTGTGTGAGCCTCATATGAAAAGCACTAACCCAGAGGGCATCACAGATGCAGTTCATCTGAGGAGGGAGGGAATCAGTGATGTGAAACGCTGCCATGTTATTAGCCCCTGGCAGCCATTCAGCCAGGGTGGCACTTCCATCAGGCTGAGTGAGCTGGCAGCCTCAGGTGGTAACTATGGGAGGCATGCAGGGGTGGCATCAGCAGCATGCACTTGACCATCCTCCCTGGGACCCTTCCTCCCTGTTGGAGGCAAGCGCTGCCCATGCCATAAAGCCTGAGGTGTCCTCTAGGCCAAAGGTGGCCATAAGGTCAATCCATCTCCAGATAGTTTGGCCTTTGGCACCCATTGACCTGGGCCAGCAGGACCAACGGCCAAGCATTCTGGTGGTTGCAGGCCAAATCATCTTGTGACCTACCTTCTGCCAGTCTCTGCACTCCTGCCTCTGAGGGTGGAGGATGCACTGCCACCCTGTTGGAGGAACATCTGACTGGCAGTCTGGTCGGCTTCTGTATGATGGGGGAGCCTTCAAATCCTTCACCCCAGGCCACAGAAATATTCTGGGATGTCCCTGTATTTACCTTCTGTGACATGAGAGTTGGTGTTACATTGGAAGGGCCTATTTTGCTTCTGAAATTAATCATATGTTGACTTTCACGTGCTAAAGCCAATCGTCATACACACTGAAGCACAGGTAGCAAAATCATCATATTACTATTCCATGACCTTTATATTCCACCTTGCTTCCTCTTGCGAGACATCTAAAGCAGCTTAGAAGGTCCCCCTTCCTTTTTCTCAATCTCAGTCAAAACTATTTAAGCCAGGGCAGCAGGATGTGAGGCACATGTGTGCGAAAAGCCACTCGTTCAGGGAAAACCAATGCAACAAGACATCTGGACCTTCATTTCAGCAAATGTCCATGGACAGTAAAGTGGTGGGTCACATGGCTTCCCAGAGCTTTGGGGATGGATCCCTAGTCAGCTGACCCCCAACATTGCCTTTGGTAGGCATGTCTTGCCCAAGGAGAGGGAGAGGGAGAGGGAGAGGGAGAGGGAGAGACTCTATGTAATGTATATTACAAATTAGCATTCTCAAAGCCATGCATGTTGGTTTGCTCATTTTAGTCTTGTAGGCCTGAGCTCTGGTTTATTTCGGTAGCACATGTTGCCCACTTGATGTAGTCCTCAGAAGTAAGTCCCATAGGGCTTCATCATGGGTATGGGATATAGGACTGCAGTCTTTCCTATCCTATTGGTGCTGATACAAGGGAGTAAAACAATCAACGAGACTTAAAAATGTTTAACATGGGATGGACCATGCCCTACAGTTTTTGGAGATGCCCTTAGAGTCCAGTTTTGAAACTGAAATTTGAGAATGTTTGTAATTTGCAATTGTGATGGTATAGGTATAAGAATTATTTTTCATCAATTGGATTTTCTGCAAATATGTCAGCTTAGTTGTATGACAGGATAGAGTTGGGGGTTATGTGGAATCTAAACATGGAGGGTAAAAGCTAATACTGATGCCTTGAGAAGATTCACTTGATTATCTTGACTTAGTCATTGGGTACCATTCCATATACACAATTATTTGGTTTTAGTGGTTCATTCTGACAGTATCACTTTATTACAGTTTTTGTCATTGTTTTATGAGTTGATATTCCATACAACAGCTTGGGAGGGGGCTCCTCAAAAGAACATCTATTATTTTTGAAATAAATAAGTGAATATCTGTGCTATTACTGCAGCTGCTGCTGTGCTTCCTATGATCATTACAGAAATCGGAATGCTGACAGTCTGACCTTTGGGTGCCCAGCATGCCAACATCTCAATGTACTGCTGTTCACCTACAAAAGACTGCAGGAGAAAAGCCACATCTGGGAAGCACCTGCTTGCAGCTTGAGTCTGTCGGCATCAGAGATGACGGCCTGACTTTGCCTTCTCTGTTCTGACCTCTGAGAATCAGAGAGTGAAGACAGAGGTTGCATTCTGTGGCTGGGCACAGGAGGACACTCCTTTAGAGCTGAGCCTGGAACGAAAGCATGATCGCTTCTTTCCTGGAATGGGCTCAGGAGGACTGTGCTCTGGTTTTCAGCAGAAAACGCATTTGCACAGCGCTGATTACTTGGTCCTTGTCTTCCTTCCCTGGCCCCATTCACAAAGCAGCGCTATGCAGAGCACTGATTGGCTGGGCTGACCCTCATCACAAGCTCAAGAGAATTGCTGAACGTCGGAGGAAGCCTATCACCTTTCCAGCATAGCTTCCTGTCCCACAGGCAAAACATACCACTGGCCTGAAGCCAATTCCATTGCATGAAGTCGCTCCATAAACACAGAGGACGGTGGCAAAATTCGTTACTGCTGGATACATTTATTGCTGAGGAAGGCAGAGCAGGTGCGGGATTGGAGTTCATGGAAGGCCATGCCCAATTCCAGGAATTGCGCAGCATTCCGCTCTTGCTTTACACAACTCCCTTGTAACTTGAGTTTCTCCAGCAGGAAAGAAAACAAGGGGATACATTTTTATATGCATTAATTTTCCTGGGGTAATAGAACAAGGACATTTTTAACATGTGTCTTAGTGAGTTATCTATTTAGCTATCTGTCCATTTATTACACTTCTTTAGTTACTAAATGCATAAAGAAAAGGTGGTGTTGCGTTGATGCTGGTAACATGTGTACGGATATGGTTGTTTCCACTTCCCATTTCTTCTTCTTTCTGCTTTTACAGGTATAGAAAGGTATCATTTCAGAGATTTCCAATTCTGGAAGACTCTTCAGTTGACTAAGAGGCTATAGGATTCTTTGGAGCCCTGTGGATCCAGGAGTCCAAAGGCTGGTCCCCCGCATCGCCTCTTCACAGTCAGCGTGGGAAGCGCCATGCCAACAGCTTCCCCAAGGATGCAACTTGAACCTTAGAGCGGGAGAAAGGTGCAGTAGATTTCATAGTTCTAGCTTGTTGGTACCTGAATAAACACATACAGTATATTTAAATAAATTTACTTTTCCCCCAAGTTCAGCGAACCTGCCCCCATTTAAGGTTACTGAAGGAAGATGCTCTTTTGATGGTGAATCAATCTAAGATTTCAAAATGCTGGTTTTGCAGAGAGACTCAAATGACTAACTGCATTTATGTTTCTCTCCTCTTTTTGCATTCATTTTTGTTGCACTGGGGAAGATATCAGCTTCAGATATTACTGCCTGGGGGACTGTGACTTGATTGGGGCCTAATGCATCTAAGGACATCTTGTTGGACTGGGAAGGTGTGGGTCCTTTCTTGCTTCTCCCTTTCCTTCCTATCTTCGTGTGGCCAGTTTTTGCAAAGATCTCCTGGCTTCTTAAATCACCTTTTCCTGCATAACCTCTGAACTGGGCAATACGCTTCAGAGTTCTGATGTAAGAAGATCTAGAATATCAAGCTCATAAAGCAGCATTTACTGGATAAATAGAGATGCGTGAAGGAATTTGTTCCAACGGATTTTTCCTACCAGATTTCTTCACTTTGCAATGCACAGAAACTGACACAGACTGGATGTATTTGTAATATCTGTACATTTCAGGGCTTGGAGCACATTCCAGGGGACAAAAATGCAGCATAAAATTAAGTGTTCACTTTGAACAGTGCACTAAGAAAAATACGTTAATTTTTAAAATGCACATAAACATGCTTTCATAAATGGGTAAATGCATACAGAGCTGGGCATAATTTGAAAAAGACACACAAAAATGTACATCTTTTAGAAAATATGGTAAATAATCCATATGGATTTCGGTCCAGAAACAATAATGATGATTTTTGTTTTTCGGCACCAGGCGAAGACCTTTTTATTTAAAAGTTATTTTAATTGCTATTTAGTAATTGTATTCATAGTATTTTAATTTGCTATTCGAGATGGGCCAATTTTAAATTGTTTTAAATTGTTTTAAATCATTGATGTTTACTTGTTTATGCTGTGAGCCGCCCCGAGGTTTTGTTGCAATGGGGACGGCATACAAATGTTTTAAATAAATAAATAAATAAATAACATATTGAGAATAATTGGTGGGAGATCCATGGAACTGGACAGAGCTTCTACTTCCTCCCCCCATGAAGCAAGCTGAACTACCTCACAGGGATGTCGTGAGGATAAATGGGGGCAGGTGGCTTGTATGGCCCCCTAAGCCCCTTGGAGAAAGGACAGGATATGCATATGAACAATTCCAGATAATGTAGCTGAATCAGTTTCCTTTTCCCAGCATGAGGGAGAAACATTTGAGCTCAGAGTCAACACGTTAGTTCTTCCAGCTCTGTGCCAGGAGCAGAGCTGGTCTCTCAGTGTGTCTCAATAGCACATTCAAGACCAAGCCGCACTGTGAAAGATGTATGGACTGGTTCACATGACTGTCACTGCCCCATTATGGCTTCCTTGAATCATAGAGGGTTGTGGTGCATGCCGCTTGTGGAGAGCAATCACCATGGCTTATCGTCATAAGTGACCCCACAAGAGTAGGTTGTTGCCATGGCTAACAAACCACCCACAATCCATGGGTTGTTTTGGGGTTGTGAGTGGTTTACTAATCACAGCAACAACCCACCCTGTAGAAAGTGTGTGAACCAGGCCCCTTGCTACTATGAGGATTACAGCTAAGCAGCACCACGAAGCAAAAAGTTTGGGCCTTTGACCAGCAAGTCCTGGCTCCAAAACCCCACAGTTACTTGGTCTTCCATACCTGCAAAAGCCAAATGGCATGGGGAATCTGCACCTAAAGCCCAACCTCAACATACCAAGTTCTGCATCTGGGACCTTCCTCCGACAGTCAAGTCCAAGGGAGGCTCAAAAAGAAGCAACAAGGAGGAGGGCCTTTCCAGTGGTGACTCCCCAGTTCTGGAATGTTCTCCCCACTAAGGCCTACCTGGTGCCAACATTATCATCCTTTCTGCATCAGGTCAAAACTGCCCTCTATTCCCAGGATTTCATAATATTTCATGGCATATGATGGGGTATGTTAGTCTTTTTAACTAGGTACAGTTTTATTGAAAATGTTTTAGATGGTAAACTGTTTTATATTTTTGTATATTGATTTTTTAAACAGCTTAAAAAATTGGAATTATATACTGTGTTTTATTGCACTGATATTTTATTATATCTTTTTGTATCTTGATTAACTGTTGTGCCAATTAATAGAGCTTTGGCTATTGTGCACTATACAATAATAAAAAAAATGTATTATGCCAACTATCATTATTCTTTGAGTGACCAGTCCAGCTCATGACCTTGATGGAGCACAGTCCATCAGAAGACAGGTGCACCTAAATCTTATTGAAATGTGTAACACTAAAGTGCAAATTTCTGTGCTTCACAGGATTTGGGTGTGCCACAGCTTTTACTGGACTGTGTCCAGAGACAGGATGTTCAAAAACTTCTTGGATTTACTAGTTTGCTTCAGCTCAAGGCCAGGTTCATAATTGGCAAGGTTGCATTCTAAGAGGAATGCTTTGTGCATTCCATGGTTTGCTACTGTGCGGCGAAGAAAAGACAGGGACAGATTGAGCAGCTCAATCTCTGTCTCTTTCTTCCAATATTTACAATTAAGCCTACTCCCTGGAGCAGATGCCCTAGAAGCGTTTTCCTCTGTCCCAAAATTTCACCCATCATTTACATTCTTCCCTTTTATTAAAAATAAATAAATAATCACCGCTTTTCTTGGAGCGAAGCTGAGACTTGTAGTTTTATCTTCTGTGGGAACATTCATCATTTTTCAACCTGTGTGTGTGGGTGGGGAGGTTACAAATTATAGGCTCCAAACTCAAGTTCAGGTAATGGGAGGGACTGCTTTAAATAGTTATGTGATTAGCAAATTCTTTTCTTGAATGGAACTTTCACTGGAGACTAAGTGTTCCTGGGAAGTCCTTTCCTTTATGGGATCTTGAAAAGTCAAGCAACGGACGGAAATCTGTGGCATTCTTGTAAGCCAAAGGCAGTGATTCTAAAGGCACTCCCATGCACACATAATCCTCAGAATTCAGAAAGGCGCATTGCCAGGTAAATGCTTGTCAAATCTTGGTAGAAAAGAAAATGGGCAAATCCAGATCTCCACCTCACCTGCCCAGTTTCCTGTGCTCTCAGTTTGTGGCTGTAAGGGGCAGCTTGGAATTATTGGCGAACGGGTTGGGTTGGGTTGGGTTGGTTCGCACTCCATATTTCTAGGTCTGGCAGGGGGATGCAGTGAGTTGTAAAATTCATTTCTGCATAACCATGCATGGGATTGGGTCCTAAGCTACTGCTGCACTGACAGATGATTGCCCTGTGGCATAGTCCCCATCCTCCTTGACACTGAACCTCTGACATTAGCTATATAAACACTGAGCATTTATAAACACGATAAAACAGAATGCCTTCTGAAGGTGTCTTGAATGCCATGCCTTGGAATTTTGCATCAAGTATAAATCATGACAACCCCATTAAATTTGTGCTACTGCTTCTTCAATTAATTGAAGGCAAATCATGAATGGAGCCGGCTGGAGTCGGGGGTCAGACTAGATGGCCTGGGAGGCCCCTTCTGACTTGCTCTGTTTCTATATTTCTAATTTTAGAACAAAAAATGAATCCATGCCATGTGCAGATAAGTAAGAGACCAAACTTGTGATCAAGTGGAGTGGTATGGCATCATTTGAACCTTTTCTGCAAGCAGAAGCTTCCAGAACGCCAGGAACTAAGCTTTTTTATCTGCCTTCCCTGATTCATGAGATTATTTAAGTGTTTATTAGATTTATATCCCGCCTTTTCTTTCTTTTTAAAGAACTGAAAGTGGCTTACATCATTCTTCTCCTCCTGCTGTCATTCTCATCCCCACAACAACAACCCTGTGAGGTAGGTTGGGCTGAGAGTCTGTGAATGGCCCAGTCACCCAGTCGACTCCATGGTGGAGTGGGTAGTAGAACCCAGATCGTCAGAGTCCCAGTTCCAGGCTCTTAACCGCTGCACCTCCCTGACTCTCTAGGATGCATATAGTTTCCAGTTCTGTAACTGTTTCAGCACTGTAACAATGAGATACTGAATATGTGAATTCTTTGCCTTTCGGTGATGTTTTGGCTTCCCTCCCCACTTATTCATAAGAAAACTGGAAGTATTATAACGCATTAATGACTTAGAAGATGAAAGTCAGTGACTTACAAACACCTGGCACAGCAAGCAGAAGAGGAGAGGACATGACAAAGGACAAGAGGATATCCAGAGAGTTTTCCAGAGGATGAACATGCACACAATTTTACAGAGGGCAGTCTCTATGTATAATTCAGTAATGTTTAAATGATGTCTTATTTTCTAAAAAGACATCTAAGTGGCAATGGCTACTTGAAGAGTTGTCCAAGGGCAATCTTCTATTTGAAGAACTCTTTGGTGCAAGACCTGAACATCCGTTTTGCAAATTGTGATTTTACTAGCCTCACAAGAGGTGTTTTGAAAATGCACCCCAGGCATACTTTACGGAAGCATTTCCCTTCTCTGTTATTTAACTGTTTAGCACCAAACAATGCTTGAAGCTCCAGCAATATAACAATAATTTCCCCCTCCCCCAATCTAGTCAAATAATCTTTACAACAATTATAAATAATTGTTCCTCCTAGGTGTCAGTGGGAACACACTGTGCCTTGTTCCTTGAGAGAAGAGGAACTTTGCCCCTGAGGTGATTCATTCTTTAAACACCTTGCACTTTGTGAATCGGAAAGTGTCTTTTCTTCCTCATGTGTCAGCAATGTCCTTGATGTTCAGTTATTAGAATGAGGAGCTAAAGATTGGCTTTATTATGCAGATAACACTCAACTACCCGAGCTACTAAATGCTACACTAAATCTTACATGGCTTTGAATAAAGATGGGTCCCAAAAGGATTGAGATCACAGAGAAAACAGGACAGAGATGCCTTTTTAGAAACTAAATGTCACTGGAGGAAGAGCAGCAAATGGGGGCAAGGAACCGTTACACAGCAAGTGTGTTTGCTGTGACTTTACTGGTATTATCTTAGGACAGTTGACAAACTCAGCCCTCCGTGTAGGACAAACTCCCCAGATGGCCATGCCTCATTCCACTGGTATTCAGCCTGCATCCTTGTTCTTTGTCCCCATCCTCTCATGGAAAATGACTCCCAAGTGCTTCCGAAGGGTTCAATTCAACCTGGAGGGTGAATGAGGTTCCACGGGGATCTTCCTTGTGGTTAACTTGCTGCTAGACCTTCATAAGTGCTTGGAATACTCTACAGGAACGATCATTTCAAAAGCACATATGCCCTGCAACTCACACCTATGCCTGATGTGATGAGAAGACATCCATGCCTGACACTGGATATTTTCACTAGATGACCACATTTGGCCATTTAGATTCAGCACTGCGGGGAATGGGGAATGTGGCTGAGATGCTGATTGGAACTGGCTGAAGTTTGTGACCCCAGTCTCCTCCCCTTCCTGCCCCCACCGGTGTGACCATTTCCCCCCGTCCGATGCTCAGTTGCCACCATGGGGTGGGGCAACTGGTGCAGTTCTTTCTGCATCAGCTGCAGTGTGGTGCTGAGTCCCAGCTCTGAGGTAACACAGCCTTGGAGTTGGGATGCTGAAGGATCCTGTGGCCTCCCCAACAAGGTCAGAAGAGCACGGGTTTGTGCTCTCAGGGACTGAGCAATGGGTATGCAGAGGTTAAAAAAAAGTAAGCATAAAATTGATCAAAACATTAACATGGTATGTCATGGTCTGTGGAGAAAGGCCTTGATCCCTACAGTGGAGAACCACATGTGGGGAATCTGTTTCCATGGAAACAGAACATCAGAATGGAGAGCTGGCTGTTCCCCTAAGCAAGCTTTGTTGTTCCCATGTGCTTCTGCAATAGTTGTGGTGGCGGTGGCGGTGGAGGGGTGGGCGTGAGTGCCGTTGCCTCCTTCTGGATGCGGAGTCACCCATGACCTCTTTTTCTCTTCCTCAAGCCTCCCTCTTTGCACATGCTCTTTTTGTGTGCTGCCCAGAAGTGGCTGCTGTGGGCGTAGGATGAGGCATGGCAGAGAAGCTATCCTGCATAGACCTGATTGCTAGAAGGGATGGCTGGGGATCTCCTGGGGCATCTTTACTGGAAAGGACCCTTTTAACAGGGCTAGGGTTCTCCTGAGTCCACTCGTAGTGGAAAGATTTGAAGGGCTTCCAAAGAACTATCCTTTATTTGATGGTGTCCTCCAGTTGAAGGGCTGTTCAGTCTAAGTCTGGTATAAAGATGAAGGGCCTTGAAGGTGTTCATCCACAGCACCTGGTCAGCAGGCTGAGTGAGGCACATGGGTCACAAGGACACAGTTTTGCACATTTATGATGAGATGCCCTGTTTCTGGTTTTCCTGTTCTCCGAAAAAAGTAAAGGTAAAGGTAAAAGGAATGAACAGCTATGGCAAGCCACAAACGGCTCAGCTTAACTGCAGGAAGGAGGAGTGAACTAGTTCCTCCCATGGTGACCCCTGGAATACCATCTGGTGGCCTTAGGAGAAGGGATGGAGGAGGGAGCAAAGTACCCATGATGAGCCTGGAAGAACCATTCCATTGTGGTCAATCACCATGAGAGGTTGTTGCGATGTGCAAACCCACCCAACTTATGGGAAAATAGGAAAGCATCACAGCACAGTGGAAGAGGAAGCAGGTTTCATGTGCAAGGCCCCTGTTTTAAGTTGAAAAGGAGGCTCAGCTGTTCTGGGAAGGGTTCCCATGGAGGGTACCAGCTTAGCTGGTGTAACAGGATGATTATGGAGTCTAACTACAAGGTGATGTAATACAAACACAGTTCACAGCTTTTGAATAGATACATGTTATGAGCAGTGCAATCCAGGCATGCCTTTAAAAATACTTTTTCTTGTTCTGATTGTTTTGTGTGGAACAATGCCCCAAAGGCAGAACCATCTTTTCTCTTTGTCTGTTGCATTTGGCAAGCTGGAAGGCTTTGAGACGATCTCTCTGCCCTTCTTAATGTGTTTGCATTTGGAGAAAAGCCTTCCCTTCAAACCATCCCTTCCAACCTACCCCCAAAGCGATCCTTTCTGCCTGCTGAGGCAGCATCCATGGAGCCAGTTACACAAGTGTAGTCTCGTCACACATGAAAGGAATTTTCCAGAGTAAGTTGGTGGATGGGCCCTGCCTTAGTCATCAAGTGCATTCAGCAGGTCACGGGTTCAATGCTAGGCATCTCAGGTTCAACGTTTTCAGACAGTGGACCTGCAGACCAAGGCCTATGCTGGGGGCAATGAAGAGACACTGCCAGTCAGAGTAAACAGCACTGCTCTGGACAACAATCTATTTAACATGTGTCATATTGGGATAAATTAATATGTTTTATTGTTTCATTGTATTTTTAACTAATGTTGTGAGCCGCCCCGAGGCTTTGTTGCGATGGGGCAGCATATAAATGTTTTAATAAATAAATAAATAAATAAATAAATAAATAAATAAATAAATATTGGTACCGATGTGCTAGAGGCTGGCTATTAAAGGCTGCTGCTGGCTTATTGCGAAGCAGATAACCACAGTCAGCTGAGCACTGAGGCTGCCCATGGCTTCCATATAATGAGGCCATCCAGGGCTTTGTATAATTTCTAGAAAGGTGGTTAATCGGCCCTGATAGACAACAGAAGAATGCCAGCCTTTGACTACTGAAAGACTGAACAGGGAGGGAGCCTTCCATCCAGAAGTATCTGGACCCTGGGTGAAATTCACAGATGCTCCCCTTTTATTGAGCATGACCCATACTTTGTCCCCCCATCCTTCAGTTAGAACTACCATTCTTGCTATTATTGTTGTTATTATGGTTGTTATTAATCATACTTATTTCTACCCCTTCTATACACAGTACAAAGACTCAGGAAGGTTTGCAACATTAAAAACATACACAATTAAAGCATAAATTGAAAGTTTATACAAAAGTTTACACAAAATTTATGCAAAAGTTAAAATAGTAGAATTATATAAAATACCAATATTAAAAATGCTAGAAATATATAGAATAGAATGAGTCCAACACAGTCTCATGGATTCCTAAGGGCCTGCAGGGATAGGTGCCAGTCTAAATTCCCTAGAAATTGAGTTCCAGAGTCTCTACAAACAATTTATGTATAATTATTACATTCCATTGCATTTACATTCCACTTTTTCTCCCTAAGTGAGATACTTAGCTCCATTTTGTATTCATAACCCTGTGAGAAAAGTTGGGCTGAGAGGCAGTGGCTGGCCCAAAGTCACTCATGGCCAAATGGGGACCGGAACCCACAACTCCCAAATTCCCAGTCCAGCACATTCTCCACATCACAGCAGCTCTCTGCTTGTAGCAACATTTAGCTTTGGGCATCGTATTTCTTAAGCGTTCACCTAGCATTTTTTCTGTGTGTACATGCATGCGCACCAGTGTGTGAACCAGGATTAGCTGCATCCCCATCAACTGTACAGCTGGTGGCAAATCTGGGTTAGCAGCCCTGCCATGTATGCGCGGATGCACTGTGCGCATTGCTCTGGGTGCAGATGTCGGCTTCCAAAGCCTTGCCATGCAGTGCAGGGCTGGACTAGAGGGCTTGTTGAATCTTTCCAACACGACGGTTCTTTGAATGAACACAATCCTGCTTAACTGAGGTTGCGCATCCGGTTGTCAGCAAATGAGAGCCAGAATCTTAACTGCCACTGTTCAGAAATGGATTGCAGGCTGCAGCCTTAAACAAGTTCATCTGCTGAAGACAGTAATTATCCATTTTCTGTCTAAACTGCAATGGGCGGCAACCCTGTATTCCAGCTGGAGTTTCTGGAAAAAATGTTTGCTGTAACCCGTAGCAACCAAGACATGCTGCAAATATATGTCTATATCAAGAACCAGTTCCAATGAGCTTCTGCATCATACTTGAGTTTGTCACTTGTAGATGCTACAGAGCCAGATAGCAAAGCAAGACAGTGGTCAAGAGGGATTATTGACAACTATTTCACATTCCCTGCCGCATTTCTGTGCCTGCCAGTTGCTTCGTGATTGATGCGAGGATCTGAGATGGCACGCAAAATGCTCTAGTTCCCTTCCTGGGTGAAAACTAGCAGCAACAAGTACCGACTGGTAGGGAAGGAGTGACTCACCAGCCCAAACATTCAAGGATGGTTAGCAGGAAAAGAGAGACGGGGGAGCTTTAGATCAATTAAGAATTCAAAGTCGAATTCTTTGCTCAAGGTCTGGTGACCTGCATTCCAGAACTCTGGCTTGATTTGGTGCCAGGTTTGTGTCCGCAGAACAAGGCAAGTCCTTGCCAAGCAATGCCTCCTCCTAAAATTCTATGGGGGATTTAGAAATACCAGAAGGAGCGGAGGGACCAGGGCAGTACGCTAATGTGCAGCATTTGCTGGGGAACATGGGCAGGATGGTTCTATTGCACATGTGCACTGCTTGTGGGAAGCTGTGGGCAACGGACTGATTCCTATAGCAACAGCATGCTGGGCTAGACGGACTCTTGGTCTGACCCAGCAGGCCTTTGCCTGACATGCTTAAGGTAAGGAGATTTCTGAGGCATTTTGTGGGAAGTGCAGGTTTTAGAACCACCTAACACAGAAACTTGTTTTGTTCCAGGAATAACATATGTGCACTGGAAATGGATCCACCATTTTTCTTGGGGTTCAGTGGCATATTATCAGACAATGCCCAATCTAATGAGAGGCAGTGGTTCAATAGACCACATCTCCAGTGCTTCCTCAACCACAAGTCTTCAACAATACCAGTCTTCCTCAATCTGGAGCCTTTCCGATAGTTTGGTCTTCAAACTCCATCAGGTCCAGCCACCATAGGCTAGGCTCAGGAATCCTGGAAACTGCAGCCCACAACACCTGGATCCACCAGATGTGGAGAGGCCAGTGTGTGCTGATGAAGGTTGCCCAAGATGTGTCATTCAACATGTGAAGTTGCCTTCTACCAGTTCAGACCTCGGGTCTAAGACAGCCCTTTGGGGTTCTCCAGATGGGCATGAATGGATTTCAGAATTTGCAGTAGCCTTCGCAGAATGTTCTAATATACCATAATGGGTAATAACTTATCCCTTCTGGAGGGCATTTGTTCATTCATGATGTTTATTATGTTCTAATGTGCCACAATAATAAGGATAATAAGGTTAATGATACAATCATAGTGCTATGATTCTGACGCTGACTTGCCTCTGGCATTACTGGGTTGGTAGATCTGGTTGGACCCCCTTTGAGCCACAGTTTCTCTGTTGACTGGCCACTTCTGAATCCCCCACCCCCCAAGAGATCAAGTGCATCCCCAAAGAGGACAAAATTCTGCATAAAATGTGCACATACTTTTGGAAATAATACTTCTAATTTAAATAGAAATACAGCATATCTCAGCATAAGGTCATAGCCAATGTTAGCCCTGAGAAGACCCATTAGAAAGAATGGGATTTAAGTCTTAATGGGTCTACTCTGAATAGGATTAACATGGCATACAGCCCACAAATTAGAAGATTGTGACCACACAAGCAGAGTGTCTACTCAGTCCATAGATGGGCAGTTTCAAGCTTCCTCCTCCCTTCTGCTCTCTCTTCTAACAGTTTTTAGCTTTACACCAGATCTGGATCGGGCACCCCTTCAAATCCAGCATGGCTGAGGGCTGTCCTCAGTGAAGTCTGGCACATGGCACCCCTACTCCTTGGGAAGGGCACCTGAGCAAGCAAGTATTAGTGCAAGTTTTCGAGTTGGCTACAGGTAAGGAGCTTAAAGATGCCCCCCCCCCCACCATCCCATCTTCAGTCGCAAGCAATGCAGCCCTGAATCCTGCCAGCCACACCTGCCACCTCCTTCTGCACAACGCACACGGGAGCCTGGAGGATCTGCACAGCTGTCCGAGAGAAGGAAGGATGTCGCGACGGCAAGGAGCCAATCCTGCCAGAGCCTCCTTTTCATTCGCACTGTGGCCATATGGGCTTGAGCTGCTTGCCTGCTTTGTGATTAAAACTCCACTGGGCAGAACAGAGCAGTCCAAGAAATCCGGCTGGAGATTTTCTGTGAGGGCTTTCCAAGAATCCCAAATGATCTGTATTTGGGATTGGGAGAATCACGCATGCTACAAAAATAACCAGCATGGCTGTATCAGCAGGAAGCAAAGAGGTACCAGATCTGTTTCTGTTTGGGTAGATGCACAAGAACAGGGGGAAGGCTGAGCATGGGATTCCTTCTGCAGTACAGCTGAGGAAGGTGGATAGTTTGGCAGATTCTCTTCTTTCAGATCGGCAGCAACAGACTCGGGATGGGTTGGGAACTGGCACCACTGGGCATTTGCCAAAGCTCACCCCCATTGAGGGGCCCCACTGAAAGTCCTTGGGGCCTCCTGGGCTGCTCCTTTTTATTGTTATAAAAAATCTGCTTATTGGTGCAACGGGCAAGAGCAAAGAAATGGAGGAGAGGAGTAGATCCTCCTCAACTTGCATTCTCCTGCTGGACAATTGTGCAGTTTGGGAGAAAGGGAGAAGGCAGGTTAACAGGCAGAGGGACCACGGTAGGAAGAGGAAGGGGGCATTTGGGGTGAGGGGCCCACTGAAGGTCACTCATTTGGCATGCAGAAGGTCAGTCCCAGTCGGCCTGGAAAAACTCCTGCCTGAAAACCCAGAGAGCTGCTGCCAGTCTGGGTCAGCAATATTGGGCTAGATGGGCCCTTAAAAGGCAGCTGGCTCTGTTGTGAATGTTACTGGCCCATTTCCCCTGCCCTGACCAATGGAAATCTCACCCAGGTCTCCCTCCTGAATTTGAGTCTGAGGTTGCACTAGGCATTGGTCCTACATTTTCCATCCTGCCATGGCTACCTTCAAGGTAAAAACCTTGCCTTGGGGAAGGGGAAGGGGAGGGGGAAGGGGAAGGGTTTTGCAGATTGCTGAGTTTTGTCTGTGTCCATCACTTGCTGCAGTGGGAACATTTATTAAATGTGCTGCTTCCAAAGACTGACAAGTCCTTCCACCATAAATTCATTTATTGTCACATTTCTATCCTGCTTTTTCCCCCTTGCAAGGAACCCAAGGGGACCTGCATGGTCCACCTGCTCTTGTGGTCATCCTCACAACCACCTGTAGGTAGATTAGGAACTGGCCCAAAGTTTTCTGGGGGACTTCACGACTGAACGGGGACTAGTCCCAGGCCCCCAGATCCACTCCAACCACTGGATCACACGGGCTCACTGGCAGGAGCTTGGTCAGCTCTCTGCTCTTGCCTACTGCCAGCACCAGCCAGGATGGCTTGCATTCCCATGGAGAGTAAAGAAACCTTCACAAATGGTGGAAGAGGAAAGCATCCAGTGACATCTGATTTTTCTGCAGAGGAATGTGGAAAGAAGGAAGACTCAAACAGGAACCTCAGCACAGACCAGAAAACATGCATGCCTTTGCCTGCAGGCTGTTCCCCTTTGGGTGTGCAGTCAGCGTCTGGCACACCAGCAGGTTTTAGGCTGCTTTATGATATGTTACCCAGGTTCTCTTTGAAGAGCCGGCCACTGTGGCTTCACAAGAAATGACACTTAACTTCCTCTTCTAGTTGCAAACTAGTTTTCTGAATGAATTTTGTTCCTTGTTTTTTTTTTCCCTCCTCAATGGCACTTTACCTCTTTCTGAGTCATAGTAGTTGTCAGTTGTAGTATTATTATACACATGCTGGACCAAAGGGCAAGTGATGCACGGCCCAGAAAGCACCAGGGCTGAGTCTGCAAAAGTCTGCTTCCCTCTGAGCCCCCTAAGCCAGCCTGCTGCCCCCTCGACGCTGAAGAAGATGCGGGGCTATTGCTGGTGTTGAAGTAAGACTCAGGCAGCCTGCTTCTTGGATTCTCTGGGAGAGGTGAAGGGAGACTGCCTTCTCCAAGCTCAGGCAGCAAAAGGCTTTGGCCGCTGGAACATTTTGGTCCCCTCTTTGATGCTTGCCCTATCAATAATAATAATAATAATAATAATAATAATAATAAAATAATTTCATTTCTATACTGCCCCACAACCGAAACTCTCTGGCTGGTTTAGTTTAGCACAGTCATCCAAAAGGATGATTTAAAAGTAGGAACAGATAAATCTGTAAATGTCAGTTTATTTCACTTTATTTATTTATTTAAAACTTTTGTATGCCGCCCAATACATAAAAGTCTCAGGATGGTCCAACAGCAAAAGCACAGCAACACATCTATAATGAAAACCCAATTAAAATTGAAATTAGGTCTTAAAATAATGGCGGGGAGTGGGGAGGCTTTGGCCTGGCACTGAAAAGAATAGAGTCCGCACCAGGCACACCTCATGTTTCCAATCTTACCTTATCACAGGTAAGCTGCTTTGGGTTCCTTGAAAGTGGAGAAAGGCAAGACAGAAATATAACAATAAGTAAGCGGAAGGACCAGAGATTTATGAGCATCCAATGCAAGGTGCCAGGCATGGCAGAGGTCATTACGAATGCGTAAGGAATCCCTGAGGGGCAGCAATGCGTTGGCTTTCCTGGGCTCAGCTCCCTGGACTCCAGTCCACGTTGCAGCAGCCTGAAGTCTTTACTGGCAGGCATGCCCAGAGCGCATGGGGAGCTCGGCAGGAATTTCAGCGCAAGCAGTGCCCCTCTCTGGCTCCCGGAACTGTCGCTGAGGGAGTGCTGCTGACTGGCTTACTCACGAGGCTCACTTTCCAGTGAAACAACCCTCTTGTGAACACTCCAAAAGCAGCATTCCTCTTCCACACCAGCTGCTACAGCTGCCCCAGAGGAAGGTCACTGGTTGCACAACTGGGGCTCCTTGAGGGTTCAACGGACTTCCTCTTGGCTCTACTCTGGAAGACTTCTCCTTGTGTCTCTGCAAATGCTGGAGGGCCAGATTCCAATAGGATTTATCCTGACCCGGGTTGCAATGTCCACTATGCCTTGCACCCTAAATTTTCTTTAGACAGTTGTTTTCAACCTTCTGAGCACTGGGGAGAGGGACAGAAGGGGGCTTGGGTATGGCTAGAACCCTTGATCTATAGTCCCAGGCTCTTCCTTTTCCTGTCCCCTGGCATGCTCTCATCCCCCCGCCCGCCCCCCGAGGCCTAGGAGACACCTGGCATGGATCTTTGGCTGTGAGGTGGGAGGAGGGTTCCAGCTTTGGAGTTTCAGCCCCAGCATCATAGGATCTCTGAGCTGAGATGGCAAAGGATCCTCTAGCTTCCCAGGTAAGGTCAGTGGGCTTTATGATTCTGTTCAAAGAATCATATTTATGATCCATCCTGACTGTTGAAAATGCCCTTGAAGGTTTACATGAAACTGTGCCCAGCTTTCTCCCAATACATGCATCTTTCTATAGGCTTTTGCCTGGCATGCATGTTGGTAGGGAGCAGTTTCCCTAACAAATCCTTTCTTGAATATGATTGTTCACAAACATATTTCTCTTTGCGTGCTTGTTCCCCTAATCAACACTTTTTAACAGTGAGTGAAGAATTTCACTACAAAGTTTGTGAAGGCATGAATGTTCAGTTTCAGCTTCCATTGCTGGTTCCAAAGTGTGATAGCTGGTATGCTTGTTTTAAAAGTGAATTGCACAAATCTCTCTCCCATTTCGGAAACATTTCCCCTTTCTGTTTCAAAACAGGGGAGCCATTGGAATGGGCAGTCCTTCCTTTTCTGCCAACAGTGCTAAATTGATGCATCAGATAATGCTTGAATGCACAATGTGTATTTAGAGTTCCCCTTTTCGGAGGACACTGGTTCCTTATGGGTTGTGATTTCATCCATTGTTCCGTTTTCCCTTCCTCATTTGACTTAAGTCATTGGCAAGTTGGATAACACAACCAGATGCAACGAGCCAGTGAAGCCCAACCTAAGGCCTAGGATGCCTGCTTCTTTCTGGGGGCTACCTGATCCTCTTCAAGGTGCAGCTGCAGTGATGGGGCTGCTAGAAACTTCAAGGCTGGTTACTGTAGTACAGTCTATGCAGGGCTGCCCTTAAGGCCAGTCTTAGTGCAGAAGGTAGCAGCTGGGTGGTTGTCGGGAGCTGTCCCCTTTCAGGATGCAGCTGTTCTGTTCCACTAAGGGGACTGCATTTGCTGCCAAGTTGCTACCAGGTCAGGTACTGAATACACCAGTCACTGATTCATATCTCTTTCCTCAATACACATTAACTAACTCCTCTATGAATTTATTACCAGGTAGTGAATGGGAAGGAAACCAGCCCATTGCCGGCTCCTTACACATGTCCCAGGTTCGTCAGTGAAGGGTAATCAGGCATGCCATTGAATGTGCAGAAGTGCCCCCTTGCAGACATCAATGGGGCTGGGCCAGCACATGATGTCAGGGGCAGAGATAACGGCATTCTCATGCTCTACTTTCCTGCATTTAGGGCATGTGAGGAGAAAACCTGAAGAGGGTTTCTGTTGTCTTCATTACAACATGCGTCTTTTCTGCCAGATGTTGTCTTCACCCTTCATCAAATGTAATTGCACTTTGCAATCTCCGCCTGTGCTTCTCTGTTTGAAGAACCAAAGGGTCAACATCTTGTAGCACATGACAAGAATGTGCCCAGGAAGAGATGGAGACAAAGTGAGCCTTTAGCCACCTTTTCCTCTTTTTTGTTTTTTTCTTCATAGCTATTCCGTAAATTTCAGCATGACCACATCTGAAGTCTCCAGAGATCTATGTCATAATGCTCTTGGAGAACTTGTTCTGAATATAGGTTGCAAAACAGGAAAAGGAAGACTAAACCAGGGCCGAGAAGGGTCAGTAGTGTGAGAAGTACTCCAGTCAGCTGCTTTTCATGTTATAATGGTACAGGATAAGAGAAGAATGAAAGAGCTGGAAGCAGACTCAGCTCTATGAAATAAGGAGGCTGTTCCTCTTCTGATGCCCTTGAATTACCAGTTACAAGATTAATGGCTGAGTCTAAGAACATCGTGCCCTAGAAACTAGTTGTCGATATAGCACTACGGATTCCTCTAGATAGGCATCGCACTTCTAGCAGAGGCAAGGGAACTATCCCTTGAAACTTTCAAGCAGAAAGGGAAAAACCAGTCTGTTTCAGTTGCTTCCTGTTTCTAGTTTTTCCAATCTTAATTTGGCTTAGACTCAAAATGGGGAAATTCTTTTCTTTTTTAGTTTACAAGAAAATTCACAAGCATTTGTGTGCACATTTCTCCTGATACTTCATTTTTGGGGCACAATTTTGCCGAGTACATGCATGTTCTACAGGCAAGTTTCCTAAGTGTCATGCTATTTTCATGAATATACACATTTCCCACTCGTTTCTTCATTTACTTACTTACTTACTTACCTTTGATTGGAGAGCTCCACTGCAAAATTAGCAAAATGGTGAATTTCAAAGGATAGCTGAGTTTTGCTTAACCAAGGGGTTCGAAAGTATAAAAGGGGGAAAGTTTGTATTCAGACCAAATTCAGCAAATTTCTTCCTCATCCAAGTTTTCAAGTAGGAGAAGAAGCAGATTGTTTAAAAGCAGAAGAGCAGAAGTGATCGATTGATTGATTTAAAATATTTATCTGCCGACCTAATTCGCAAAAAGTCTCAGGACAACTTACAAGATAAAATAAGACATAGCATAAATATGATCCGATGTTCATTTTGTTCCATCATGGGCCAAATGTGGACCTCCTGGTTGAAGCTGTGGGGTCTCAAGGAGAGGGGTGTGGAAGTGTTTGCAAGCTAGAAGAAGCAAGGAGGTCACTTGGTTTCAGTGATGCCAAATTGAGAGAGGTGTTTTCTAGGTCCTGGAGCAAGGCAGGGTTTGTTTGTTTGTTTGTTTGTTTATTATTTTTCAATTTATATCCTGCCTTTTTCCTACCAAGGGCTCAAGGCAGCTTACATCTCCTCCTCCATCTTATCCCCACAACAACAACCCTGTGCGGTAGGTTGGGCTGAGAGTCTGTGGCTGGCCCAAAGTCCCCCAGGTGGCTCCATGGCTGAGTGGGGACTAGAACCCAGATCCTCTGAGTCCCAGTTCCATGCTCTTAACCACTACGCCACACTGGCACACATGGTTGAGAAAAAAGGAGAACTGGCTAGAGTGACAAGATGGCAGGATGAGTAGGAGGTAGTCATAGGCCTTTGGCCTTGCTTTGCCAATAAACACAAGAGGAAGAGGTGGAGGAAGCAGCAGCAGAAGAATTAGAGATGGGTAGGACCTGTAGAGAAGGGTTATGGTCCTGTGAGTGAAGATATTCTATATCTCATTGCATATGTAAGTTGAGAGAAAGTGCTTCACAACAACTTCTAATATTAACTATGGGCATCTTGAGATTTGGGAATGACTTTGAAAAGATATCGGGCAAATTCATGGAGAGAAGGTCTATCAATGACTGGTGGCTATGTGGATGCTATGCCATAGGGTATATGGGACTTCAATGGGATTTGCTAGAGAGTGGCGAGGTACAGAATGACTATTGGGCACAGGTGCTGGGGCTTATGGCAGCTCTGGTCTGACCCAGCAGGAGTCTTCCCATGTATAAAGCTTGTGTTCAATGGACATCTGGATTGGTTCATATATATATGAGCCAATTTCAAGTAAATCTGAATTTATTTTAGAAAACTCTGGGCAGCAGAAATATACACTGCCTCATATGTGACTATAAACCAAATCTCTTGCACAAGCACCACTGATTACAAACAGTATAAACAGAAGTGGCTCTACAGCACTCATTTATTTCAAAGGGACTTCCCAGTGAGCTGCGCACCATACACCTTCCGGGGAGCGAAGAAGACTAGGACAGTAGAATTCTGAATTATGCTACTGTAAGACTCAGGTGGAAGCTAGATTTTTGCACACTCCATAATTCCCAAAATGCAGAAAACTAGTTCATCACAGAGAAGGTTTAAAGCTAGCCGTCTCCGGGACAGACTACATGAAATGCTGCAGTCCACACACACAGGCTCTGCTTCTTCTCTCTGTTTCCAAAATGTCAGGCTGTAAATGCTATCGTTTATGTATCCGAGCAAAACAGCACCACCCATGCCCACTGTGTTGGGAGGTATCAGTGGGCTTGGGAACCTTACTCTTTGTAGAAGTGCAAAAAATCTGGAGGGAAAAATATTTAGGGGAGGAACCTGGAACCACTCGCCGAGGACTCAGCATGTCCGGTGGCCCATGGAACGCTGCCTGTATGCTGCAGCAGGGAGAAAACCAGGGTAGGGAGAAGAAGGGGAATAGAATGCAGGTCTCTTGAAAGAAGCACTCCAAGCTGCAACATTTTCTTACAAGCCCCTCTTCTTTTATATGGAAAAGTACTCCGGGATGCTGTCAATCTGGAGAGAGACAATCCAGACCCACATGCCTTACCTGCATTCGGTGTTATGCACTGAACAGCTCTCAGAGAGTCCCTAGTACAAGGAATCGCATGGGACATAGGTGTGGTGAAGTTCCCCTGGATCGTAGCCAAGAGGTTTTTGTCTTGCATGGGTGGATTGAGAAACTTACTTCCTGTTGGCACATCTATGGCTTTTGCCAATTATTTACATTTCATATAACACATCCGTTAAATAAAAGAAGAACAAGCAGAATGAAAAAAAAAAGGATCAAATACGGCCTGGAAGTCAACCAAACACACAATCTCTGACCCAGCAGGTTCTTATTTCCCTGCAGCGTATAGGAAGAAGCGTGCATGCATGTACTTGCATGCACACATGTGTTTGTGTGTGCTTGAAAATGGGGCTAGATCAGCTTCGCCTTCCCCTTTCCCCTTCCGTCTCCAGAGGGTCTCCAGGACCAGCCCATGTGGCAGTCTCCAAATTCAACAGAAAGCACCAAGGATGAATGCAAATGAAGGAATCGAAGCCAGGGAGTGGCGAGCAGGGTGGAAGCTAGAGGGAGCAATACAAATGAAGCAATTAGAATGTTTGCTTCCTTCTTAAGTCTGGCTGACCCTGAACAAGGAAGGCAGACGGGGGAACTTTGGGACTAATGGGCAGAGTGAGCATGAGAGAGTCAACGGGGGATTTCTTGAGAAAACTGGCAATAGTGGGCAAGTTTCTTTGACCGTCCAGCCAAGAATGGGAGGGATTGCCACCTTGTTCTCTGCCCCAGGCAGCAAAATACCTCAGGCTGGCTCTGTGCATTTTTTGAAACCTGCAACGGCAATGCGTAAGACCATCCATGCTGGCCTTTGTCTTCCCACAATGTCCTGTGAAGGGATGAGTGAGAATTTCATTTTGTTCCTTCTTTACAAGAATGCACAGCTTGCTTTGTAAATGGAATAGAAAAGCATTGAGAATAAGAATGAAATAAAAAGACACATGACCCTGAAGTGAAAGTGACAGATTCATCTTCAGTGTCTGGGTTGGAGAGCCCAGTTATGGATGCTACATTGATGTCACCAACCTCTTTCTTTATGACTGGCTCTACCAATTACAAGGAGCAAGACACCTCTCCATGCTAGAAATAGCAGCATGCCTTACATTTGCCTGGTGTGAATGGGCAAACACTTTGGTTTTTTGTTTGGATGAGGAGTTACAACATTTCACAATGTTATTCCTAAGTGGCATGGGAAAGCTTGAGACTGAAAATGAAAACATGTGAATGAAAGCAAACGTGATGCATACATCCACCCGGAAGCTTGGTGGAAACTTCTTCTTGCAGCCTCATGCAGCTTTCTTCTGCAGAGGTTGGGCTGGACCACGTGGGCATCATCTTGTTCTTCTCCCTAAGTGTGGACCGCATATCTATAAGGACAGATGCAATTATTAGATGGCCCTTTGTTGTGTTCAGTGGGAGCAAATGTTTTGATAAGAGACACTTAAAGACATCCTTTCTCCCACAATAGATCTCATCCCAAGACTGCCTTCCAGGATCTCTCTCTCTCTTGCAAGGATAGAGTAGGGAGACTTGTACTTTTCCATTTTTAAAAATAGATTCAGAGCAGGTGGGGTGCAAGCAAACAAGCACGGATGGGATCTATGGTGTCTACAAAAGTATTGCTATGTATTCCCCACTTCTCTGAAAGGTGAGACATACATTTCAAGAGAAACACTATTCATTGTAGCAACTTGACCAGCTTCAGACCTTGGGAGAGGAGGGCTGGATGTTCTAACAGACCAACAAACCCAGCATGTCTGAGCAAGGCTTTTCCAGTGCTTCGATCCCAAACAATCCACCCTTCCTTTTAAACTGGGGCCACTGTTCACCTGATGTTGCCATAATGTTTTTTGCTAGGCTAGCAAGTCAGCCCTTGCAAGAATGCTGCAGATTAGCATGCCAGAAATGTCGGGGGAAGGGGGTCTTATCACAGATCAATGAGATCTTCAAAAGTAATTTCAGTGTTTAACTTCTACAAAGCTTCCTCTTTCCCCCTCCCCCCAAATGATTTCACTTCCTGTGCAAACAGAAGGAAGATAAGCTCTTTATGCTGTTAGCCATGCATGCTTTCACCATGAGAGAGAAGACAGCGGAACAGCTGAGAGGGAGAAAAAATAAACAGTGTCTTTCACTGGAAACCCTTTGGACTCCACCTCTTGTCCATCTGGTGTAGACTTAATGACTCAGTACTAACTCATCTCGGATATGTCCAGTCCCAAGAGATTTTAAAGCACCCACTTCACTACGGAGAGAGCAGAACAATTTTTAGCTTATGGTCCACACTGTTGCTGCACTTCAATATACATCTGGATCACCCTGGTCTGATGGGGCTGCAGCATTTCTTCTAGCCATCATTATTGTTTTGTTCTTGCTGCTGCTACTGCTACCACCATTTATATCCCACTTGTTTTCTTTTTGCAAATAACCCAACAAGGCATCTTACATTATCCTCACAACAACCCCCTGAGGTAGCTTCAAGGGGACTGGAACCTGGATCTCCTGGTCCCCAATCTAACACTGGCTCTTATGTGCCCTTTACTGTAGACTGATACCAGTCCAGTTAGAAAGCAAAGTTTTCCCTGATATGGTCATGAACCAGAGTCCCTCCCTTCACTCATTCAAAGCCACAGACCTTTCTTGCACAATGTTCTTTACTGTCCAAACCATTTTCCAGATGCACAAACAGCCAGAACAAAACTCTGAGCATGCACAGAGGGTTTGTTGAACCCAATCTAGCATTCACCTTCAGAAACGCTCCTTATGAGCACGTCTGGGCCCCATCCTGTTTGGAGGGGCCTTCTGAAAGTGAGCTTGCCTCTTCTCTGTGTGCTGATCCTCTAATTGGGCTGTCCATCTTTGCTGGTGACACATCATGGGACCAGGAGTCATACCTTCCTTCTGAGAAACTCCCCTGTTACAAGCCCCCTTCCTCCAAGTGTGTATCTTGGTTATTCCAGAGGCTGCCTGCCTGCCTGGGGAGTCTGGCCTTGAGAGAAGCACCTCCACTTCTCTCATCTCTGTCAGGAAACAGCCTACACTTCATGGCCCCCTTCTGCACATCTCCTTCCCCCTCTGTCTCCTCTCCTGGAGACCAACGAGCAGCTCTTAAGGAGCCCTCTTTCTCATTCCCAACAGATATGGCATGGCTTGGAGAGAAATGACAGGAGACTACTTCCCGGGTGTAATTCTTGCCTTACAAAGTAGTTCCCTACACGCAGCATTATCATTTTATGAATGGTTGCTTTGTTTCACTCATTATTTAGGATAATGACCATTTGGTGCTGGTGGCGGTAGAGAACATGGAAGGCTGCAGGAAAGGTCATGCCAGGTCACATGCAACCTGTGTACTGCCCACCCCTGATGTAGATAATTTTTGCAAGCAGTAATATTTTATTTATTTATTTATTTAAAGTTTTTATATGCCATCCCCTTGCTATATAGCCTATATACAAAAGTAAACACTGGTGTTCCTTTAGAAGACACAATTCTACTCCCCCAAGAGAAGATGGTGAGCCATAGAAACATAGAAACATAGAAACAGAGCGAGTCAGAAGGGGCCTCCTGGGCCATCTAGTCTGACCTCCGGCACCAGCCGGCTCCGCTCATGATATGCCCACCATGTGCATGTCCAGCCTATCTTTGAACACCCTCACCGATGGGGCCTCAACGACCTCCCATGGAAGCCCATTCCACGCCCTCGGGGTCCTAACTGTCAGGAAGTGCTTCCTGGCATCCAAATTGAACCTTGGCTCCCTGAGCTTTGCTCCATTGGAGTGCGTCCTGCTTTCCTCTGCAGGGGAGAACAGGCCTCTCCCCATCTCCATGTGACACCCCCTCAATGGTGAGTTCTTGTAAAAAGCCTCATCAGCTTATTGGAACTTAATGACTTAGAAGCAGGCAGTTATGTATCAAATGGACTTTCGTTTCCTTATGAACTCCTGGCCCAATCCGCAAATCCTGTACTGTCATGGACTCTAATCCACACAGAGTATAGTAATTAGACCAACACCATCCATTTTTGAGGCAGAGCGATGGTAAGATTGGTTTTATATTAGAAATGTGCTGCACTGGCATTCTAGACATGCTTAATGGAAGTAAGAGTCATAGTTTTCAGTGGCAATTATTCCTTAAAGTGGGAGCCAGTGTGGCACAGTGGTTAAGAGCACGAGACTTGACTCAGGCAACCTGCGTTTGAGTTCCCAGCCTGCCATGGAGCCACTTGGGTGACTTTGGACCAGTCGCAGCCTCTCAGCCCAGCCTGCCTCACAGGGTTGTTGTTGCGGGGATAAGACTGAAAGCAGCAGGAGGAGAATGCAGCAAGCCCCTTTGAGTTCTTTAAAAAAGAATAACTGTAGGACTTATTCCTAATAAATAAAGTGTGTTCTTAGAAATCATACCACAATAACCAAAGTGGACATAATGCAACGGAAGTTAATCAATGTTAAGTCATATTGATTCAGTGGAAGTGATGTATGCATGTGTTTAAGCTGTTCGCTTTAATTTGCCCAATGTTAATTTGATTGTGTCCAATTATTTTGTGAATATGTACTAATATGAACATATTGGCACTGACTTCTGACTAGGGATGCAGGGGCACAGTAAACTCCGTCCTGTCTATATTTTGCAGATCGCCTTTCTTCTGTTATCCATTCAGTGATGGGCATGGGATTGATGTAAATACATTAACACGCATTTGTGCGAGTCTCCCGGCAAAGGTATTCCTGAGGATGCGCAGATCTCCTCCATGTGTGTCTGTCTGAGTTTTAGTCTATCAGGAAAGCGCATATTTTTGGCCAGCACTTCTTTGTTTCATGCATTTTTCTTTGACTAAATTTGCATGAAAGGATGCAAAATCAAATAAAATTAGTCTGCCTGCTGTGGAATCCTCACAACTTGGGAAAAACCATTCTGCTGCTGAATCCCCAGGATGGATTATGAGACATTCAGACTTATCTGAGTCCATTGTGGATTTCTCCAACTTCCCAGTCTTGAGTAACGGTGCACACAAAGGGGTTGTGTGGAAATTCTGTGCGGAGTAGTGAGAATATCCACTTTCCCTCTGGTAATTTTCAAGCAGCTGGCAAAACAAACAAGCAAAACTGCAGAGTTTTAGAAAACATGAAGGTCCAGCTAAGCAGGAAAACTTCACTGGGTTGGGTCCAGACGAAGTTGGTTGAACTTCAGTCTCTCTGAAATCAAGGAACAAGAGAGCCATGGCTTAATTTAAGTCCTGCTGATTTCAAGGGGACCAAAATGCAACAAACATAGCTGGATGCAGTCCAGGAATTTCCATGGGAGAAAAGTTAAGCTCATCCCTAATGATCTCATAGAATTTTGAAAGTGAAGCGGCCCCAGGGGACTTAACACTGGCAGAATTTTGCCCTGTGCAGAGATGCAAGAGGGCATGAGAGCTTAGAGTCTGTTGTGAACTCCATCCTTCCCTTCTGGCCCTCAGGCTCCAAAACACTAGACAGCCTTTTTGCAATACAGATCACTAGTGCAAAGCAACTCTGAAACTGTCCAGTGAGTTGAAAGATTAGTTGTTGCTCACATCAAGAGTGTTGAATCCAAACTGGGAACTTCTCTCCAAAATTCTTCTCTTTCAGTAATGCTGTATTCCACCCTCATGGTGGCTTCTGTGGGTGAATGACCAGAGAGTCCTCTGAGTGGGCAGCTCATCTCTCCCCACCGCTTGTCATGGCTCAGGGACTGGGCAAGGCAACAGATCTCCTTCCCCCCTTCTTAGACCCTCCCACCTCTCCCAGAACATCTCTGCTCTCGTGATCAGCTTGGGAATCTGTGGGCAGCAGCCCTGCGGGTACTTCAAAGGCTTCTCCATCTCCTGGAATTGCCATCGCCAAGTCTGCAAGATCTCCTCCTTCCTCTTCTTCAGAGGCCAGGTCACAGTGACCTTGGGATGTCCTCCAAGAGTGGCGGCCAGGTTCACTGGCTCCCATCTCCCCCTTCTTCACTCCTGCATAGATGCTCAGAGGGAAGGAAGCAGTTGGGCTCCCTCCTACCTCCACTGAGATGGAGGCATCTGCAGGCGGCAGGGCAGGACTGCAATCAAAGGCTGGAATCAGGGTGACGGACAAGAGTGCTCTTGACCTGCGCCTCCTCGTCATCTCTGCAACCTGCTCATCCACCCACGTTTTGCAAATGGCGATGGGGGAGAGGAAAAGGAGAAGGAGCTGCCCCCACTGCTGGCAAGCAAGCAGATAGCCAAAATCAGGTGAGGAGCTGCAGCACCGCTGATGGGGGCAACGGCCATGTTTTGTAGGCTCACTGAGTGATAGGAGCCCATGGAAGGTGCCTTGCCCAAAGGAACCCCTAAACTTGGACCCCACTATGGAGAGGGCAAGGTCCATGCTATTTCCTAAAAACCAGTTCCTTTCCACCCTAAACAGAACTTTCTTACTCTGGTGCAGGATAAAATACTTTAAATTGGGGTGAAAGGCCAATGCCATTTTTCATATGTGATTTCCTAGTGACCCAGTAAAATTTTCCCCAAAATGCTCTAATAAGATGGGTAGTGTGATGTGTCAAGAAAAGGCCTGATGCATCGAAGCAGTGGAAAGTTGGCTCATTTGACCAAAAAGGATGCTCATCATATTTGGAAAATGAAAGTGTGGGTGGGGCAGGTTCCTCCCAGGCTATTTGGGTAGCTGAAACAATGCTTAACACAATGCAGTTGCTTTTCAACGGAAAGGCTTTGAACCCTCCTTCCTGTGTTGTGTGATACTTCTAAGCTTTGTACTTTCAAACCGCAGCTGTGTGCCTACACACTTGTCACTTCGTGCCATTTCCTCTGAAATGTAGATATGTCAACTTGCTTTGCTTTGCAGGGGGTGGTGAGTTTGGAAAGAGGAGATGACAACCTCACTCCAAACTCTGGAGCTGCTGGGGCTGTCCCTGATCAAACCACAATGATTAAGGCATCTCCAGCTGAGTCTTCTTCTGACCTGATGGGCTCTGGGCTCCAACTGCCACCATGGCAGGTAGCACAGCTATGCTAGCTGAGGATAATGGGAGCTCCTAGTCCAGCACTGCTGGAGGGAACCAGAAACTAAGAAAAGATGCCATTTGATTGTAGCACATGAGTGCAAAGAGGATTTCTGAAGGATCACTCACAACAGCTCTTCCCATGTTCATATGAAGCCAAACCACTGGTCTTTCTAGCCTTCTGCCCAGTGTTGCTACCGGATCTCTTTTTGATTGCCGGCTAATGGGAGTAGTTGGTGAAAAATTTGCTTTGTTATCCACCCGACTCCACAGAGAGACTTACCCTATTCCCAGTTCCTGCTTGTCTCAGGAAAAATGGACCAATCAAGTGCATGAAAATGCAAGTATTTAAAAAGAAGTGTGCACAAAACTGCATTTCAGCAATGCAAAGTATTTGGGGGGAAAGTGTAAATTAAAAAAACAGGTGCTAAAAATCCATGCATTTGGGGAAAAGCACACAAAAAGTATGGCTTTCTATACAGGTATATAACCACCACCACTGCTGCCTCCACCACCTCACAAGCAGGTAAGGAACTGGGGTGGAGCTCGCTTGAATTTAAAAAGGCATCAAAGCCATCATCAAATCTGAGACTGACAAAGTGCACATCCTTGCTCATAAATGAGAAACACATGTTCTGCCTCTGAACATGTGTTTCATATTACCCTAAATTTAGCAAAAATGCTTCTTCTGTAAACAAGATGAGAACCAGATCCTGAGACCTGAGATGACTTACCTGACGTCAGTGGTGCTTAACATAAATCAAACTGACCTGTGATGTGGTTCGAACCAAAATAACCACCCTGTGATGTTCCTACGAGGGAGGTATTATTTTAAACTTTCTCTGTGAGTGATATTTCCCACAGGTGTGTCTGTTCTACTGCTCAAGCCAGTTTCCCTACCTAGACTTTTCTTTCTAAAACTGAAGCGCAGATTCTATGAATTCAGTTCATTTCCCCCCACAATTGTGTGATTAAATGGAAAATGGGGGTCAAGCCTGATATTTGCAAATCATTACTTTTGCTATTTTTACTGTGTTAAACTCAATCAACAAGGTAACATTTAGGATTTTGAGAAAAGGTATTTCTCAAAGCTTTATTCTATATGCAAACTTTGAAAAGGTGATGCATAAATAAAGAATTCCTGGCCCACATGTGAGCTGTACAACCCTCCCTCCCCCTGCCTGACCATGCATAGGATTGGACCTGAAATTTCATTCATTCATTCATTTGCATATTTATATGCCGCCCCCTTGCCAACAAGCCTCGAAATATCCAATTTGGATTTTTTCCCTTTTGCCAAATGTTGATAGTAGCTAGGGACAGAACCATAGAAAAGTAGAGCTGGAAGGGGCCATGAAGGCCTCCAGGTCCAGCCCGCTGCTGTTGCTGGACACCAAACCACACCATGCCACTCAGAGGGCTGAGGCCAGTCAGAATTTATTTCAGACTAGTTAAGAAAACGCATGCTATTAGTTAAAGTCTTACTTGATTCTTTAATAATAAAATAAGCTGGAGCCTGATTTTCAAACCTGACATTGGAAATGGTTTCAAATTTTAGCTGAATTTTATGTCCAAGCCAGCTTTCACTTCAGGTCCTCTTCACCTGCTGATCATTGACTGTATGTAGAGTCAAAGGGCTGCTTTGCCTGACCAGAGGCAGACGGATTCCATTTCGCCTGCTCCACATGATGGTTGCATGCCCGGGGATTTGTGCTATGCTCACGTGCTATGCCATGTGAACCCACACTTAACAAACCAGCCCAGACACCCAGAGCAGCCCATGGCTTCTGCATGGCTTGTTTCCTCCTCTATGATCATGCAAATCTGGGCAGAATGTACATGTGTTATCAGAGAACAGGGCAAAGTCAAATCCCCGATTTGTGTGGGAAATAGCTGGGTAGCTTCCCACAGGGAAAAGAATGAAGTCAGTAAGATTTTAACTAATAGATAAGCCAAGTTCTAAAAATGGAAATAAGTGCAGGAGAATTCTGGGGCAACTCTGGGGTGTGAGCCTAGGAATGCTTAGACAGCAATGAAGTGCATACTCCTAGCACTCCCCCCACCAAAAAAACCCCCATGGCTAGCTATCAAAATCTAGGAGGGGCAGCACCCGTTCCTCTCTAACATTAATGGGATTTCACCTTACACATTTATATAGGATGGGGTGGAAAACATGACACCCTCCAGATGTTTTGGACTATGACTCCCATTATTTTATTCTATTTTTTGCCTCACTGTTAAATTGTCCTGAGACTACAGTAAGGGATGGTCTAAAAAGTTTTAAATGATCCCAGATGATTGGCCATGTTGACTTGGCCTAATAGGAATTGTACTCCAAAACATTTAGATGGTACCGAGTTGACCATAAGGCCATGATTCTGTACTCTGGCCTCAAACTTCAAAAAGATGTTTCATGTATCACTTCAGAATTTGAAGGACTGGAAACGTGCAATTCTCAAGAAGAAAAATTATGCACCCTTTCCTGGGCTTACAGAATATCTTGCAGCATAATCACATAGTCCTGATTATTACAGTGAGAGAAGACCACCCAGCCACTTCCCTCTGAGTCCAGCACCACCTTGCTTGCCTTTTCAGACGCTCTGTGCTTATGCTACACTGATAGACGCTTGCAGAGATCCACATGCTCTGAAGGAGGGATGAGGCCTCTGCCAATCTGCAATTTAATCTTGCAAGAATCTGTGTCGTCTGAGTGAAAGTGCTGAGATGAACCGCGCCCTTGAGAGGACACGAAGTGACTCGTGGGCCATGGCAGTGCAGCTCCTTATTCCACAGGTAGCTTGTTCTGCTTACAAAGCTTCTGGGGTGGAATAGTAAAGGACAGAACTGAAAGGCATAAAATGATCCAGAAGGAACAAAAGCAAGATGCTTCAGCTCAGCCCCTCAATCATAATAAACAAACCCACAGAAACCACGGCATCCTTCCTTTTGCCATTCCGAGTCCAGTAAACAAAAACAGTGCGAGTGCCCAGAAAGGAGACTTCAGTTCCACCGGGAGTTTATTTAGCTTGGATCCTGTGAATGCCCTGCAGGGTGAAAGCTTGATTATGGTGGTCTCTTTGGTGAGCTTTTTCACTGGCTTGATACAAGGCTGCCAATACAGAGAGGCCAAGACTCAGTCCTTTATCCACAATCACCCTTATGCCACCATTCTGAAGACCGAGATGCTTGTGACCTCATCTCTGAGGGACTGTTGATGGCTGGCCAATTTTGCCTGCGTCCCTCAATCCGGCTAGATCACCTTCATGAAAGTACTTCTTTATTTTGCAATTTCTTCCCTGACTCCCATTGAATAGAGACCTCATGATGTTCCCAAAGTACGACTGCTCCAATTTCATCATTTTGCTTTCAGGGGAGGTTCTAAGTTGAATCGATCTACGAGGACCCAATTGTAGGATCTTGTAGGACCCACTTATTCATCTTTCTGTCAGTTGAGGGGATCTGCAAAGCTTTCCTCCAGCACCATGTTTTGGATGCATCAATTCTCCCCATTTCCCCCCATGCATAGGAAGTGGGAATACAATAGTGTAGATAATCTTGACCTTGCTCTCCAGTGAAATGTCAGTGCATTTGATGGTCTTTTCTAGTTCCTTCAATGCTGCCTTCCTAAGTCTCAGTCTTTTTCTAATTTCTTGATTACACTTTCTCTTTGAATTGATGTTTGAGCCAAGGTAAGCAAAATTTTTCACAAATTCATTTTTTTCATTGTTGAAACTAACGTTGTGTAATTCTTCTGCAGTCATGACTTTTGTTTCCTTAATGTTCAGCTTCTGACCTGCTTTTATCCTCTCTTCTTTCACTTTCATCAGTAGTCATTTCAATTCATTGCTGTTTTCTGCCAGTAAAACGGTATTAGCATATCTTACTGAGTTTTACTCCAGCTTTCTGTATAACATGTTTTGTGTACAGATTGAATGGATAAGGAGATGAAATACATGCTTGCCTGACAACTTTGCGTACAGGAATCCATCCTGGTTTTTTCCTATATTCCTTATTTTGTCCCAATGGGATCTTCTTGTCCATGATACAGGTTATGCCTCAAGACAGCCAAGGGCTGAAATACACCATTTCTTTCAGAACCATCTCATGATTCTCACAGTCAAACTCTTTGCTGTAGTCTATAAAGCTCCTTCATGGATCACTGCCTTGTCGTGGCGAAGGGGCTTGCGTAGCTCAATGAAGCTATGAGCTACGCTGTGCAGGGTCACCCAAGACGGACAGCTCATAGCAGAGAGCTCTGACAAAACGTGATCCACTGGAGAAGGAAATGGCAACCCACTCCAGTATCTTTGCCATGAAAACCCCATGGACAGTACCAAAAGGCAAAAAGATATGACGCCGGAAGATGAGGCCCTCAGGTCAGAAGGTATCCAATATGCTACTGGGGAACAGCAGAGGGCTAGTACTAGTAGCACCAGAAAGAATGAAGCGACTGTTTCAAAGCCGAAAGGACACTCAGTTGCAGATGTATCTGGTAGTGAAAGGAAAGTCCGATGCTGCAAAGATCTATACTCCATAGGAACCTGGAATGTAAGATCCATGAATCAAGGCAAGCTGAATGTGGTCAAACAAGAGATGACAAGACTGAACATCGACATCTTAGGAATCAGTGAACTAAAATGGACAGGCATGGGTGAATTTAATTCAGATGACCATCAGGTATACTACTGCGGGCAAGAATCCATCAGAAGAAATGGAGTAGCCTTCATAGTCAATAAAAGAGTAGGAAAAGCAGTACTGGGATACAATCTCCAAAATGACAGAATGCTCTCAGTTCGAATCCAAGGCAAACCATTCAACATCACAATAGTCCAAATGCCCCAACCACTGGTGCTGAAGAGGCTGAAGTTGACTGGTTCTATGAAGGCCTACAACACCTTCTAGAATTAACACCCAAAAATGATGTCCTTATCATCATGGGGGATTGGAATGCTAAAGTAGGAAGTCAAAAGATAACTGGAATAACAGGCAAGTTTGGCCTTGGAGTACAAAATGAAGCAGGGCACAGGCTGGTAGAATTTTGTCAAGAGAATACGATGGTCATAGCAAACACTCTTTTCCAACAACCCCAGAGATGACTCTACACATGGACATCACCAGACGGTCAACACAGAAATCAGATTGACTATGTGCTCTGCAGCCAAAGATGGAGAAGCTCTATACAGTCAGTAAAAACTAGACCAGGAGCTGACTGTGACTCCGATCATGAGCTTCTCATTGCAAAATTTAGGCTTAAATTGAAGAAAGTAGGGAAAAGCACTAGGCCACTCAGGTATGACCTAAATCATATCCCTGATGAATATACAGTGGAGGTGACAAATAGATTTAAGGAATTAGATCTGCTAGACAGAGTGCCTGAAGAACTATGGACGGAGGTTCGCAACATTGTACAAGAGGCAGCAACTAAAACCATCCCAAAGAAAAAGAAATGCAAGAAAGCAAAATGGCTGACTGAGGAAGCTTTACAAATAGCTGAGGAAAGAAGGGAAGCAAAAGGCAAGGGAGAAAGAGAAAGATACACCAATTGAATGCAGAATTCCAAAGAATAGCTAGAAGAAATAAGAATGCCTTCTTAAATGAACAGTGCAAAGAAATAGAAGAAAACAATAGAATAGGGAAGACCAGAGATCTCTTCAAGAAAATTGGAGATATGAAGGGAACGTTTCATGCAAAGATGGGCATGATAAAGGACCAAAATGGCAGAGACCTAACAGAGGCAGAAGAGATTAAGAGGTGGCAAGATTACACAGAGGAACTATACAAGAAAGAGCTTAACGTCCCTGATAACCACAATGGGGTGGTCACTGACCTTGAGCCAGACATCCCGGAATGTGAAGTCAAATGGGCCTTAGGAAGTCTAAGCAACAACAAAGCTAGTGGAGGTGACAGCATTCCAGCTGAGCTATTCAAAATCTTAAAAGATGATGCAGTAAAAGTGCTACACTCAATATGCCAGCAAACTTGGAAAACTCAACAGTGGTCACAGGATTGGAAAAGGTCAGTTTACATTTCGATTCCAAAGAAGGGCAATGCCAAAGAATGTTCAAACTACCAAACCATTGCACTCATTTCACATGCTAGCAAAGTGATGGTCAAAATCCTACAAGTTAGGCTCCAGCAGTATGTGGACCGAGAACTACCAGAAGTACAGGCAGGATTTCGAAGAGGGAGAGGAACTAGAGATCAAATTGCCAACATACGCTGGATCATGGAGAAAGCTAGGGAGTTCCAGAAAAACATCTACTTCTGCTTCATTGACTACACTAAAGCCTTTGATTGTGTGGATCACAACAAATTGTGGCAAGTTCTTAGAGATGGGAGTACATGACCATCTTATTTGTCTCTTGAGGAACCTATATGCGAGACAAGAAGAAACAGTGAGAACTGGACACGGAACCACTGATTGGTTCAAAATTGAGAAAGGAGTTCGGCAAGGCTGCATACTGTCGCCCTGCCTATTAACTTGTATGCAGAGCACATCATGAGAAAGGCAGGGCTAGATGAATCGCCAGTTGGAATCAAGATTGCTGGGAGAAATATCAACAACCTCAGATATGCAGATGATACCACTCTCATGGCAGAAAGTGAAGAGGAACTAAAGAGCCTCTTGATGCGGGTGAAGGAGAAGAGTGAAAAAGTTGGTCTGAAACTCAACATTAAGAAAACTAAGATCATGGCATCCAGTCCTTTCACTTCCTGGCAAATAGATGGGGAAGAAATGGAAGTAGTGACAGATTTCATTTTCCTGGGCTCCAAGATCACCGCAGATGGGGACTGCATCCAAGAAATTAAAACACGCTTGCTCCTGGGGAGGAGAGTTATGGCAAATCTAGATAGCATACTAAAAAGCAGAGACATCACCCTGCCAACAAAGTGCGTATAGTCAAGGCTATGGTTTTCCCAGTTGCAATGTATGGCTGTGAAAGCTGGACCATAAGGAAGGCCGAGCGCAAAAGGATTGAGGCCTTTGAGTTGTGGTGCTGGAGGAGACTCCTGCGAGTCCCTTGGACCGCAAGGTGATCAAACCGGTCAGTCCTAGAGGAGATCAACCCTGACTGCTCTTTAGAAGGCCAGATTCTGAAGATGAAACTCAAATACTTTGGCCCCCTAATGAGAAGGAAGGACTCCCTGGAGAAGAGCCTGATGCTGGGAACAATAGATGGCAAAAGAAGAAGGGGATGGCAGAGGATGAGGTGGCTGGATGGAGTCACTGAAGCAGTTGGTATGAGCTTATGTGGACTCTGGGGGATGGGGGAGGACAGGAAGGCCTGGAGGAATGTTGTCCCTGGGGTCGCGATGGGTCGGACACGACTTCGCGACTAACAACAACATGAAGCTGATCTTCTGAAATTATTTGGTGCACTCCAATAGCCAAGACACATTTACAATGTGTTCCCGAGTGCTTCTTTCTTTTTTGGAATCCAACTGAAATGTCAGCTATTTCTGCTTCCATATATGATAAAAGTGTGTGTCACAACATCCTGAGCATCACTTTGTTTGCATGGGAAATGCTCTTATAGCTGCCACGCTCCTTAGCATCTCCTTTCTTGGAGAATGGAACGTGTACCGAATAAATGCTTGAGTCATTGTTTTGTTTTCTCTGTCCAGTTTCTTCTGAGTGCTCTCAAAACAACTTTCACACAACTTTCTAATTTTGCAGGTTCTTCTTCATAGGTTTCCTCTTCAATGGACTCAATCATGTTTATATCTCTTCTATAGGAATCTTCTGTATACTATTTCCACTTTCTCTTTATTTTATCCTGGTCAGGTAACACATTCCCCTGTTGGTCTTTCAGCATTCCTAATCAAGGCATGAATTACCCTTAGATTTCTTGGATCTTCTGGAAGGAGCCCCATGTTCTTCCTCCTTTGCTGTCCTTTTCTATTTTTTACACTGATGATTGCAATAGTTAATTGGTCTCCGTGTGACAGTCACCAAAAAGTTGCATTCAGGATTTTGTTCTCATTTCTGTCACCTTTTGTTTTTGCTTCTTGCCCGTCCTTAGTGATGGTGAGATTTTCTTCTGTCATTACCAAGGGCTTTTCTTTCTTTTTGCTACAGGAATGGTCTTGGCACTCTTCTCACATAATGGCTCTGGTTTCTTTCCACAGCTCTTCTGGTTCACATTCAGAAGAGCTAATTGAATTAATTAGCACAAATCTGTTCTTTTCATGGACTTTAAATTCCTCAGGAACATTATATGCACTATATTTTGGCTCTATATTTCTGTTAGTGATCTTTTTTCAGTTTTACTTTGGTTTTTGCATAATCTGTCATGGTCACTACCACAATCTGCTCCTAGTCTTGTTCTGGCAGGGAAAATTCAGCTTCCCCATCTTCTAATTCCAGTTATACAGTGTCTTTAGTTTCTATTTTGGCCAGCAGGTCATGTCCATGTATAATGTCAGCTCTGGTTGGCTTCACAGAATTCTATGAATCATTGTCTTGCTTCCATTCTGACCCCGGGCCAATTTTCCCGCAACATTGCACCCAACTTTGTTTCAACGTGTCATATTTGGTGTGTTATCAATTTCTTCTTGGACACTCACATGAAAGCTTTTGAGTTCATCTTTGGCATCTGTTGTAGACTTAAATGATGGTTAGGTTGATAGGTTTTCCGAGAATTCTAATTGATACGCCTTGGTCAGACTTTGCGTTATGGCCTCTTATTTCCTGAGCTACATCTTACCTCAGTAATAGAATCATTCTGTTTCTTCTCATTTTGTCACTTATGGAGTTAAACAGTTTGAGTATGATCGGAAATCTCCCATTCCAGTCCACTTGAGTTTGCTCACACCAAGTCCTGTGATGTTTATCTGTTCTTTCTGCCTTTCTTCCTCTTTAGTTTCCATTGTGTCTTGATTCACATTCCCCATGTTCCATGTTCCAATTGCATATATCATGCAGCATTGCATTTTCATTTCACCTATGTGCTTGTCAGCCAATAGACTTCCTTTTTGTTTAGATCCAGTTGCATCATTAGTGGCAGTGCGATTTGTACTAGTCCTTTGCTCTTTCCCAGTAGCTGGCTGAGTGTCTTCTGACCTGGGAGACTCCTCTTCTGGCACTATCTCTTGTTTCATTTGGGATTGTTTCATTACAGGGTTTACAAGGTACGAATAATCAGCAGTGGTGTACCTTCTCTTTCCTCTATGCGGTCTTACCAACTGAAACATCACCACCGTTATCTGTGAAAGAGCCTCCACCAGTGTTACCTTCACTTCCCTTTAGGAGTTTCTTCATCCCCATCTCCATTTGAAATCTCCATTTTCTTCTGCTGATGTGATAATTAGTCCTGGCGAAAGGGGATTCGTCTTAGCCTGTTGTCTTAGCCTTAATCATTTTGCCCAGGTGATCCTGCTCCAAGACTAGACAACTCGGAGAGTCTGGCCTCCTGACTGCCTTAGGAAGTGGGGGACACTCATTCATTGGAAGTATTTGAACAGAGGTTGGACTAACTGAGCCATCAATTAGTTGGTTTGGAGGAGGTGGACTAGATGATGATGATGATTAAATTGCAGTTATTTTCTGCCTCTTTTCCACTTGAGATGATGTCAAAAGTCCTTCCAACACCATCATTTCATGATTCTTAAAAACCATATCCCTGCCCAGGTCCCTGTTTTACATTGATTAGGAGAGATGGGTTGCCCCCAAATTACTGGTGTTTTACTGGTTGTGGGACTAGATCAGTCAGTAACACTCTGCACCTTATTACTTAAAATATGACATTATTATAAGAAAGTGCCTTTGTCAATGATACCTGATCATTTAGGTTCTTCAGATCATCCTTAATTAAAATAGGTGCCTTTGGGGATTGCTGCTAAAAATTCAGAGGAAGCATTCCCGGCAAACTTCACATCCATTTGCATAACAATGCTCGTGACAACCTCGGGCTGTAATTTTGAGTTTCAAAACCCCTGCTTTCCTGTGTCCCTCCCTCCCTCTGACTGCATGGAAACACTTTCCCTCTTTGTAGCTCTGACATTCCTGTCAACCGATTAAAGCTACTTGCTTTCTGAATAATAAGCCCAAGTAGTCATTAAAAATCGATAGTGTTGCTCATTTGCTTGTTGGAATTAAATCGGAGCAGTGCAGATGAGAGCTTTAATGCTGCATTGGAGGGTGACAATGTTTTTTTTATTATTACATCCATTCTCAGAGAAGGAGAGAAGGGGAGATCATCTCTCCTATATCAGAAAACAGCCATTATAGTCAACATGACCCACGGTTGTTTTACTTGATCCTCTTATTTTTTTCTGTTTTATTTACTAATTTATTTTTTTTACCATGCCTTTACATTCCATGCATCGGTAAAGGCAATTTAAGCCATGCAATCTGTAAAGAAAAAATAAATAAATAAACAAAAGTATTGTGCTCAGTTTTGGGCTCCTCATTACAGAAAGGATACAGCCAGGTTGGAGTCAGTGCAGCGTAGGGCCACAAGGTTGGTGGCTGGTTTGCAGGGGATGCCGTATGAGGCGAGACTGAGGGAACTGGGTCTCTTCAGCCTGGAGAAGAGGAGGCTCAGAGGGGATCTGTTGGCGACATACAGGTACATGAGGGGATGTCACATGGAGATGGGGAGAGGCCTGTTCTCCCCTGCAGAGGAAGGCAGGATGCGCTCCAACGGAGCAAAGCTCAGGGAACCCAGGTTCCATTTGGATGCCAGGAAGCACTTCCTGACAGTCAGGACCCCGAGGGTGTGGAATGGGCTTCCAGGGGAGGTGGTTGAGGCCCCATCGGTGCGGGTGTTCAAAGACAGGCTGGACACGCACGTGGTGGGCATGTCATGAGCAGAGCTGGCTGGAGCCAGGGGTCACACTAGATGGCCCAGGAGGCCTCTTCTGACTCGCTCTGTTTCTATGATTCTAAAAGGGGTCTTTAAAACCCAAACAAGAGCAAAAAAAGTCATCGTATCACCAATGAGTGGAACCTGTGGACAGTGTCAAGTGAGGACTGCAGAGATCAAATTCACACTGAACCATAAAGCTCAGTGGGAGATGTCGGGCCAGTTTTCCATATTCTGCCAGTGTCTCAGCCATACAGACAGGTGAATCTGTCAGCCTCAGTCTGGTGGAAATTTTTGTTCCCCCCTGCACCAAACCAGCTGGAAAGTGTGCACAGAGATGCACATGTATGTTGCGTGCATTTTTCAAAATGGGTGCATATCTCTCAAGTATATACCGTATTTTTCGCTTTATAAGACGCACCTGACCATAAGACGCACCTAGTTTTTAGAGGAGGAAAACAAGAAAAAAATATTCTGAATCAAATGGGTACATCATCACAGGCACATTCCCCATCACTTCCCCATGGGCTGCACAGCTGACAGACTTACTGCACACACAGATTCGCTCTATAAGACGCACAGACTTTTCCCCTTACTTTTGAGGGGGGAAAAAGTGCATCTTATAGAGCAAAAAATATGGTACCTTTTTGCATGTCTGCCACAGAAGCCAAACGACATCTTAGAAAAGTATGCTGCCTGGTGGGTCATGTTTTGCTATGCAGCATATATTGCAAGCTTGGAAGCCTAGATTGCTGACTTCCTATCTAGTTCCAGAAGGTGCTCATTGCATAATTCCACATTAAAGTACAAGCTCAACCAATTTCTCACCCCTCCCTCCATGAAAGAAGGATGGGGGTATAAATGTCATTAATAAAGTTGCCACCTCGCATCAGGATAAATCAGGAGACGATGGAGTTGGTATGACGTTGGGTTCAGATGATCACAAACATTGGTCATCAGCCAGGGATTGCATTGTGGGTCCACAGGCACCACCCAGCTCCTCCACGATTACAGTTTCCAAGGTTCTTAGGAGGGCTTAACTATCCTTAGGACAAATAACGGGTCTTAAGTGGGCTTGCCAGTTGGAGTGTAGACTTGTTTTCCTAACCCCATAACATAAAGCCAGGGGCAGAACAATCCTGTTGCTTCTAGGCAGCATCTAGATAGCCACAGGATTGCTGGCTCCGTTCACCAGCAACAAGGTTGGAAGATCACTCTGACCTTCCAGCTGAGGATTGCAACTCCAATTCCCATCCTTTGCTCTCATCCAGCAGAGAAAGAACCATGCTGGCTGCATCTTCAAGGACTCAAGTGACTCCAGAGATGGGCTTTTGAGGACAGGAAGGAGGAAGGAGGCCAGCACAGGATATGAGGCATCCTGGCAGTGCTTCAGCCTTCTCCCCTCCTGCCCTGAAGCACTTATACAGCTGAAATTAGCTATATAAGCAATAGGTGTGTGGAGGTAACCTTTGCCTCCGGCCTGTACTGGTTGTCTGTACCTGTCTGAGTATGGAGGATTCCGGCATTGCACCCTTCATGCCTCCTGTGCAAGCCAGAGCCTAATCTGAGCACTTTTTTATTTTCAAGGGTGGTTCAAAGTTTGCATCAAGGGCTGAAATCCAAGAATTGCTGGATAATAAACTGTTTGACATCCACTAAACCATCTTGAAGCTGGTGAAAAAAATGCTGAAAAAGACCTGGAATGCTCAGTGATCTATATACAGTCAAATTAGATCCTGATTTATTAACAGATGGGCCACTTATGGCTTCAGCTTTGTGCAGAAGAGTTACCTTTTGACAAGGGGGGGGGGGCGGCTAATTTGTCTATATCCATGGAGGAGTGAAATGGAGCAAAGCCCAGCTTGGTGGGCTGCATGCTCAGCCCTGCCAGCTGGGAGGTCAGAGTAGAGTTGATGCTGCATTTGCTGTTCAATGAGGGAGCACACTCAGCCCCATTGCAAAGTGCCCATCACCCCTGGAGGGGGAAGAGCCTATTTTAAACATTACTCAAGAGAGACACCTACTGGCTAATCCACCGCACTGCTCAAAGAACCAACTGGCATTTGCTTCCAAAAAACGTTCTCTACAGATTTCTCCATGTCCTATGCTGACATTAGGAACATCAAAAGAGCAGTGCGAGATCAGTCCAAAGGCCCATGTAGACCCACATTCTGTCCCCACAGTGGCCAAACAGATGGTTATAAGAAGTCCCTTCCCAGTCATGTCCTTCAGCAAATGGTGATCATAATCACACTGCATCAGATACTAGAGCTAGTAAATAACCACTGGGATTAGAAGCCATTGATTGCTGGATCCTCCACCGGTTTATCCGATTTTCATTGAACCTCTTGCTTGCCACACATCTGCCTGCCTCAGTTCACTGAATAAGAACCTCAGTAGGACTGCACTCCATCATAAGAACCGAAGAAGAGCCCGGGTGGGTCAGACCAAGAGTCTGTCTAGTCCAGCTGTCCCACAAGCAGGACATAAGTGCACCAGGACCTTCCTACCCCTGCTCCTCAGCAAGTGGTGTACAAAGGTCTCTCACCACCGGTACAGGCAAGCACAAGAATGGATTCAGCTTCCTTCTTCCCACCTCTGGAAGGAATTCTTTAATCCTATCATAAAGCCATGCAAGTTGGAGACCATCACTACATCAAGTGGAAGTGGATTCCATAGCTTAACTATGTGAAGATGTGCTTTTGTTTGTTCATCCTGAATTTCCCATCAGGAAGATCCATTCAATAGCCTCTCTTCTAGCACTGTAAGAGTGGGACAGAAAATGTCTAGCTGTTTTCTCCTCAGCATGCACGAATGTTTCCTTGACAGCTTTCTAAATATTTCCTGGATGTCAGCTGGATATTAGGCATCTCTACTGGGTACTTCATACTTGATATTTTACTGTGCTTGATAGCTGATACAGCATGGCTTCAGGTTTTTGATAACTGACATCTTCTGAAATTTTAATTTCAAGTCAGAACAATCCAGAGATGATAACAGACTGGATGCATGCAGATTTTAGGGCAAAGGATCCTGTTCAGAAGTTGAAATCTCAAACCCGAATGGCAAAAAAGGAAATGTTGCTGAATTTGGAATATTTGCAAAAGTTTGTATTAGCTCAAGAAAGTGCAGAACTACAAATGGTGAAATAGCCAAGAAAACTCCAGATCTTCATATGAGTATGGCTCTTCTTCACTGTATGCATTTCTTTTTCTTCTTTTTTTCAACCATGCTGGTCCCTAAAATGACTTTCAAGCCATCATTAAAAATCATTATAATGAAACTGCTTCTAATGTTTTAAGCTATTTTTATCTACTCTGTTCCATTTTGCAATCAGATTTGATCATGCTCTGATTATTAACTTTAATAGGTTAATTTTGGTCTGATTATTAACTTTTTTGCTGGCCTTTGGATATTTTTAACTGTTTTAATATTTCAATATTTTCTTATTTTCATTAGTTGTATTATTATATTGGCTATTATTTAATTGTTGTTGGAAGGTTATGATTTTAAATCTCCCCCAGGTTATTTGTCAGTTATGTGATATCTAACTTTAATAAACAAACAAATGAATAATACAATAGCACTGAATATTTGAGTGGACAAGATGGTTTTCTGTTGGCATCTACAAACTAACCAAGAAGTGGGGTGAGAACTATCACATCTTGGATGAGAGTCCATAAACAGGTATTTATCATGGCAAACACCTGGTAGCCATCATCTCTCCACTAAAGCCAAGAGCAGTTGGAGCAAGTCCTCCACAACAGATGGTCTTACAATTGGACCGTTCATATAGGAGAAGGACATGCTTGAGATGTCCTGGTCCACTGCCACCCCCAGGCTTTTGAGGGCCAATGGCAAGATTCCCAATGGACCTCCTCTCTCATGGAGTATACATTCCCATCTCCCTCTTGTTCCTCATCTGTGTCATCATGGCTACCAAGTGCTTGCTTGACAGATGGAGAGTCAGTGAGAAAGTCAGCAGAAGCATCTAGACTGCAGCAAGATGCAGGTGGATGAGCAGCTTGCAATGGTGCAGAAGGGTAATGACCCCAAGGGACTCTTGTCAGTGGATCCCGGTGGAGCATGGGGCCTTGGCAGCTGCCCCATCATACCTTCCCTATCCAGAGCCCTGGAACTTTACAGATTCATAGAGCCAAATCAACACTTCAAACTGAGAATCCAGAAGTCACAGAAATTTTTTAAGTATTGACAAAATATAATCAACTCTACAGAACCTGGTCAGTAGACTTTGGTGTCTCTGTTACTTAAAAATACTGGAAGTAGCTCCTTGAACCATCACATATAGCGTGGGGAGTCCTCTACATATAAGGTGCATGAAGGAAATACTTAAAGATTCTCTGTCTCATGGATGCCAGGAAAGAATTTCCAGAAAACACCTTCTCGGTTTGCACAGGGGACACGAATAGTTCCAGGGACGGAGCCATTGTGAAAATGCCTCCATGGCATTTGGAAGCATGCACCTTCCTCTTCCCTGGATCGAGCACAAGGAAAAGCTGCCTTTTCATTTTCCACAAGAATCTGCATTTTCAGTGTGCTGATACAGTCACCAATAATTCAGAACATGGCTGGGCACGGTACTCTGACTGACCCATTCCTGCCCTTCTCAGACCAGGTTTTGCTTGGAAAGCAAAAGCCAGTGGATGAAGCACCAAATGTTTCAGCAGATAACCACACCAAAGGAAAACTACAGCGGAGCAAATGAGTGCCAAAACAAAGCAGAAAGCCCAGTTCAACCCCCCGAAGAAGAGGTACAACAATCTGCGTTCCTTTTGAGCCAGGTTTTCTAGAAAGCAAGGGCAGGGAGACACAGCGTACCCAACAGGGCAATACGAAACAAACCACACTCTTCCTTTTACCATGCATGTCTGTATAGAGCCTAAATTACTGAAGTTCATTTAACCAGGGAAATGAAGCATGCCAGAAGGCTTTGGAACATCCTGTTTGCTCCATTTTCCTGTGGGCTGGAAAGCTTAGACAAGAAGTGACTATTATTCTTTTTAAATGGATATTGGATGCTCTTTCATCAAACATATTTTTGATTTGGGAGGGCAGGTCTAGGAAATGAAAAAACTCACTCCATTTTTTCCATATTCTGCTTTCCTTCAGTCATCCTCACCACTTGATTCATTAATTCATAGCCCATCACAAAGATTTGGAATTGGGTGTGTTTGAAAGGAATATGCATTGATTTGTCAGTTCAGTTGTTGACCTAAGAGACTTTTCTTTCCTATACCTTCCTGGGTTTTGTGTCACACCTGAATGACATTCTTGTGCCTTTCATAAGAGATGTGGCAACGATCTTTCAATTGGTGGATATACTCCAAAAGAGAAAGGTCATGCAAAGGTCTTGCTCTCCCACATTGTTCCACTGCTGGGAACAGAAGCTGGAATACAGGATATCCGTGCGCATGCACACACTCCCACCGTACAATGGCGATTTCCCACAGAGGAAAAGCTGCTTTCCTAGGAGGCTCAAGACACAGCTTCTTATGCTGCCCATTGGTATTTCCTCTAGGTTTGGCAAGAGGTGTTAACAATGTGCACCATGGCCAAGGAAGAAGGAGCAGAAATCCAACCAGTCTGATGAGCATTGGCTAAAAGTGCATTGTTTGTGATCAAGTCATATAAATTCCTTCTGCTCAGCTCCAACAGTTCCAAACATGCCGCCCACAAATAGGAACTCCAAACCTTCCAAGTTTGCTACACACTGCATTCACTGGAAATGGCCCTCTTGAATATCTGTTTTGTGTTACGCAGAGGCATGGAGTAAGTGTTGTGTACCCATGAGTTAGTTTTTAATGGCCAGCTTGGAGGCCAGTCAGATAAACAGCTGCTCATGGCCCATGGTTCTTTCAAGGGCCCGCGAGCAAACTTACACCTTGCCATGTTTGGGACACTGACAGAAAGATGGATTGGGAATCAGTGGTGATCATCTAGGAGAGTTCTGCAGGGCAGGTGGGAAACCAGTCTTTGATTCAATGGATGATGCAAAACACAGAACAAAAATGACTTTGGAGCAGCGCACACCAGGACATACAGTAATTATGGATATTTGTGGCAGTGGTGATAATGATGAAAATGTATGCATCACTTCCTGTCACAAAAATGAGTCTTGTAGTGACTTGGGTGACATCCTTCATGGCTGCCCTCTGATTTTGGAGGTCATGGGCATCCGACCAGACCTGGGAGGCATGTGAAGGCTAAGGTGGTCTCTGTGCCCCCTGCTCCCAAACATTGAGGCTGATGATTTCAGCCATCTAAAGGCTTTCCCCAGTTTACTGCCTGGATTCTTTAGTGCAGGAGTTTCCAAACTTTTTTGGTTGTGGAACCTTTTTGAAGACAACTTTTTTCCATGGAACCTTAACTCTATCCCTGAGTTTTACTAAGCAATGTCAACCCACCACATTCTTCCTTCTTTCACCTGCTCCTGTTGTCTGAATGCTTTGCATAACGTAGTAGACTTGGAAATAAAGAGAAGACATTTTAAATATAATGAATGTATAAAGCGATTATACATATGGTAATATTCCAGACAAATTATTTTGATTATTTCCAACACTACACAATAGAGTCCTAGGAGCCAAATGCATTTCCTTGTTTGCTGCTTGGAACAAATAGTTGGTCTCATGAGGTTTTGCTTTTACATTTGATTTTTGAGATTTTTCGCAGAACCCCTATGCGGCTTTTGCAGAACCCTAGGGTTCCACAGAACACAGGTGAAAACCACTGCTTTGGAGAATAGGAGTGCCTTAAACCTCCCCTCCTCGATACCCTGGAATGAGTTCCCTGCCCCCCACGCTTGCTTTGAAGACAGCCTGCCATCTTCAAGATGCAACCAGCATAGAAAAAGTGTACCGACTGCTCAGGCTCTGAAGATGAGGTCCTTGCTTCCAAGGTCACAGCAGGGACACTAACATTTCTTACAGATGCTCAGACCATGTTTGCCAGCCATGGGATTGCTCCCTTACACACACAAATTCAAACACACACACACATAAAATGGATATACAGGAAAAACAAAAACAAAATAGAGACCACAATCAGTACAACAATTCACAGAAAACACAATAAAAAGGAATAATGCAGAACAAGATAATATAGGTTTCCTAGAATGTCAAGCTACACCTTTCCTCAGAAGCGACGATAACAAAACCGAGGCTGTCATACTTTGGGCATGTTATGAGAAGGCAAAACTCACTGGAGAAGAAAATCATGCTGGAGAAAGTTGAAGGGAGGAAAATAAAAGAAAGATCAAATATGAGATGAACTGGCCCCACAAAGGAAGCCACAGCCCTGAATTTGCAAGGGCTGAGCAAAGAGTTCATGGGCAGGACGTTTTGGAGGGCTGTCATTCATAGCGTTGCAATTAGTCTGGGAGGGTATTCCAGGGAGCAAGTGGTGGGAAAGAGAAACCTTCAGCAATCTCCTCCCAGTTGCCACGTTCTCCTTCAGACGATGCCTTCCCCCTGTGGCTCTTCAGAGCTCAGCAGAAACAACCTTTCAAGTCTCTGATGAATGTTTAGTTCTGCCTGGTCCACTGGCAATTAGAATAGCATCATCTCTTCCATTATCACAATAACTGAGATTGTGTGTGTGTATAGCTGTCCCTCTAAGGAAGGTAATTTATTGTCTTTCCAATACTTGGCAGTCATTAGTCTGGCAGATGTGAACAGAACTGGCACAAAAATTGAGCTCTTCTTTAGTAGGAAATAATTGTAGTTACCAATGGGGATTTTGGAGGAACATAACACAGGGTTTCATCACAGAAATTCTGGGCTTGCCTTTGTCCTGCTTTTAATCTATGCAAGTATTGGCACATTTGTGTCTGTGTGTTTATCTAGGATAACCTGATCACATAAATCCGGACCCAATTCAAGGTGCTGGTATTAACCTTAAAGTCCTAAATGGCTTAGGTCCAGAGTACCTGAAGGATTGCCTCTTTCCCTATATGCCCTCATGCCCCTTAAGATCGGTGGGGGAGTCCTTGCTCTGGGAACCCTCCTTGAAGGAAGTACGGAGAGTGTCTACCCGGAGGAGGGCCTTCTCTGCAGTGGTGCCCAGACTATGGAATGCGCTCCCCAGAGAGGTCCGCCTGGCACCAAAAGTGTTATACTCTTTCCAGCACCAGGTAAAGACCTTTTAATTCAACCATCATTTTAATAATCAAGGGTTTCAGATGTTTTAAGATTTTTTTTTCCTCTCCACAGTCACATTTTCTACTCTTTGCTTCCCTTTTCTTTTCTCTAAGTTCATGATGTATTGTTTTATATTATTTTAATAACTGAGATTTATTATTGTATTATCATAATTTTATATTGTGTAAGCCATCCTGAGTGCTTGGCAGAAGGACGGGATATAAATGCTCATAATAAATAAATGAATGTTTGTAATAAATAAATAAATATAATTCTGCATGGTTTTCCACAATCTTTCTAGGAAGATAGTACCAGGGATATAGAACACCTACTGAAGGAATTCCATTTATAATTACATTTTACTGGCTCTGTTTCAATGATTTCATAGGGAAAACCATCTAGTTGAAATGTCTTTCATGCTGGTTTTCTGGATGCATATTGGTTCACAGTTGCAACTCGGGATGTTTTTTGTAGTTTTTATTTTTCACAGTTGCACTATCTCATGGGAGTTGTGATCTTACAGCCTGTGCAAACATTCTTTCAAGTGAACAGGGAAATAAGCATTCAGAAACTGGCAGTGACGAGCTTTGAGATCTTTGTCCTGAACTTTTTTCTCTTCACTTTCCAAAGGACTTGACCTTTGCTGTTCTGCAAACATCTTGCTTCTCTAACTTGGGAAATTCTGCCTGAAGATCTGCTAGCCTGCAGCCTTGTTGCCCAGTTGTGCCTCACAGCTGGCCATGGAATAAATTGTTGCTTCAGCATCCATAAGTGGATCAGCCCAGCATGAACACTCAGCCTCTCAAGAAGTTGCCCTCCCTTGCCTTGACTGAATTCCAGTGAATCATAGAAAACCAGAACCTGCAACAGATTCAGCTGCTGTTGTGCTTCTGAATCCATAACAGGACAAGCGACTTGGCCAGATACTGTCATCCTGCTTTCATTCTACTTTGGTCATGCAGGCTGCCATTAAGGAAAGGAATGACATGGACAACACTATGAGACCAAATCTGAGTTGCTTTAGTGAGTATTGCAGTCTCCTTGGGCATTCCGGTGGAGTGATGTCCTTGTGCCCATGCTGCAGAAAATCCATTCTGCTAGGCATATGGAATGCGATGTGGTGGAACAGGAATTTGAGCCAAATTGGATTTGTGTAAACTAGTGATCTTCCCTTTTATGTATGTATGTATTTATTTATTCAAATGAATAAATTTATTTATTTTAGTGTTTGGAGCAGGAATGACATTCGCTCTTGGGCCTATGGGCAAGGCTACCCAGTGGTCTTTCACTTCAACAACTTCACTCTTTGCCTCTTAAGTTCCTCTCCAACTGTGCTAACTGACTGACTGGACCTGCATTCTCTTCTTTCTGTCCCTAGCTATTTTGCAGCTTGTGCACTTCCTGGCTCTCCATCCTTAAGCCTCCTCCAGTGTCTCACATCACATCATAGCAGCCAGTCCAAAAGATGGAGAACCCCTGCTGAGAATGAACTGAGAGAGAATGAGAGAGAGAGACTGGGTTCAGACAAGATAATAACCCACACTAAACAGTTGATTATGGTTTGAGATTAGGTTGCCATTGAACTGTGGGTTGTTGTCAAAACATGGGTTATCTTGTTCTCTGAACCCAGCTGTGCTAACAAATGTTTCAGAACCTATTGATGAAACCATGGATTCTCCTTATAGGTTGTTTTTGGTTAACAAGCCATGACTTGTTAATACAGCTGGAGATTCCTTGGGCTTGGCTCCCTGAATCTGGCCCACTTTCTCATGGCTATGAAACCAACTTCCTGGTGAGCACACTGAGCATCCATGTGGATGCACACCAAGAAGTGAGCCCAGGCAAGAGGCATCCCTTCCATGCCTATGACTTGCAGCTTTGTGCTGCATGTGCTGTAGAAGAAGCTTACCAGTTGCAGAACCAGAGTTCCAGGCATTTGTGGACTTCCTCTCGGCTTGCCTTCTAAAACAGGGCCAATTACAAGAGGAAGCCCAGTGAACCAGAAAGGGAGCTTTCTGGGGAAAGATTCTGGGGAGCTTTATCATAATACTAGTTAGGACTTGATTTGTTACCTATACCATATTTCAATAATTCCTTGTGGTCCAACAACAAAACACACTTAAGCCATACTCAACCACTGAGGTTATTGCACTCAATGGGTGAGCGAGTGAGTGAATTAGCATGGGAGAACTGTACTTGATGCGACTGGAACTGCTATGAAACCTTAAAGTATAATTATGTAAATGAAGGAAAGCAACCAAAGAAGACAAGGTATGGGCATGATTTTCATACAGTCTGAAGGGCCTGATACTGCCTAATCTTGGAAGTTAAGCAGGGTTGGGGGACTTATATGGAAATCTGGATGGTCTTATATGCTGTGAACTGCCCAGAGAGCTTTGGCTACAGGCAGTATAGAAATGTAATAAATAATAATACCTCGCACTATAACAACTGAATGGCTAATTTACAAATCATTTACTCTCAAATGTCATGTTTAACACAGATCCCTGTCCCTTTAAAGAAGGGAATCATTTTTTGAGAATTGTGACCCTGCCCTAACTGATCAATAACCAGTATATGCCAGGAGGAAGACTATCTTCATCTAGGAGCTGGTGTCACTGGGCCCTGCTGAAAACCAAACCCAGTAGGGGATCCCACTGCCGGTCCCTGAAACCTCCTCTTTGTCCAAGAAGTGGAAGGAGCAAGGTGGAGGGGAAATAGCTAGGCTTGGAATAAATCCTTTCGGAATCTGTCCCACCAGTATTCATAGACTTCCTCTGGTGCTCAGCCCAGTCCTGCAAAGCAAACAAGCCTAGTGGACATCTATAAATGCTTGTGGTTTCCTGGTTGCACAACCAGCAATGGTTGATTCCAGCCAGGAACTTGGACTCCTGGACACTACAAAGTGGACCGGAGTCTGAGTAGCCAAGCCCATAGTATCTGATGGATTCCCACCCCCAAACAGAATCCTCACACATCCGTAAGGGCAACCTTTGCATCTCTGTCTATGTCCATCAGAGGTGGTACCCACTCAGACCAGAAAGGGAAGCAATCAAATGAGCAGAGGGGAGCAGGAGGTCCGTTGATTTGGACAGGAGCACTGAGATGCAGAAGCTCAAGCCCAGAGGTCAACATCTGATCTCCCAGGATTTTCCTTTCCATCCAATGAGCAATCATTTCTGAAGTTTGGCCACATTTCTGAAGGCTGAAATCACTCTTCTAAAGCTTATTTGCTGGAAGTAAGACACTTAAGCTGAAACACATAGGTCTTTTAGCCTTGTCTTTTTGTACAAGACCCTGTCCATCACTGACCTGCCCACACCATGAAACTTCTCCAAAATGGAATTCAATCTTCAGGCTGAAATAGGTTCTGGACCCTGGAATGAGCGCATCTCACCCAATGCCCCTAATCATTTTAAATCCTCACCAAACCACATGGGTGGGATTTCTGATGATAGTTTGGTATTTGGGAGATTCCTAATTTACTATGCAGGATCTTTGTCTTGCTTGGTGGGATATCCTGTTGATGTCAGCTATCATTAAGACATTTTAGAATTCAGGTCACAGTCCAATGGAAAACAATTACTAATGTTTAATACAGGGTAATCCATCCAGTGTCATCAAACACTACAGCTGTGCACACATTTTAACAGAGACTGATAATGTTTTTTTGGAGAAGATGAATGCGTTGGCAGAAAGATGAAGCACCAACTGTTGAAGCTTCTGAAATGAAGAATACATTACAGTCAACTCACACATGGGCTGGGGAACTGCAGAGGAGTTCTTGCTCTGACGTTCACATTTGCACATATCCTGGCTCCTACTTCCAGCTGAAGAAATGCCCTTATATCAGAAGAGGACTGCTTCTGTTGGAAGAAGAGAACGTTTGGCTCAAACCCAAGAGGTCCAAGCCTTAATGCAAGGACTGAGGACTACTGGTGGCGCCTGATGACCCCATGTGCAGATCTCTGCTTCTCTCTCTCTTGCTTAAGCACCGCTTACTCTCATCTCTCCAGCTTTGTCTTCTTGCTTGTTCTAGCAGTGGGCCAGCTACTGTGATATGGGTTACCAGAGGAGGTTTCAGGGGTGAAGAATCAGGATCCCCCCCCATTCCTCACCTGTAGGGCAGTTGGGGGCAGGAAGAAGAGAATGCAGCCTGCTAGCTGGCGTGGAAGAAGCACTCAGAAGGCAAAGAGTGATGTGATGGAGTAGCTTCAATGGTGCACTGCACAGGCACTGGAAGGGAAACTGAATGCGGCAGCAAGATGGCGGACACAAGCAACCAGCATGGGCTTGCATTTGGGGTGGTTGTGCAGCCATGAGTGCTGCAGAGCATCCTGTGAGTAATTTGAAAAATCTTCCCAATCAAAGGGCCAAGCAAGGCAGTCAGAATTTATCTGCCATACTGGGACTGCTAAAGAGGCATGTGCCTGAGAAAGCCTCCAGCCAAGTTCAGTGCAAAGCATTGTCTCTAGGCTGCTCTTGGAGCGAAGAATAGCTGCCACAGCTCCACTTAGTGCCCCAGGTGGCCTCAGTGCTGGTCCCTGGAACCAAAGCAGTTTCTGCTGAAAAAGTAGGCGTTCCTGCTTTAATGGGTCTTCTTTCCAAGTGAAATGCAACTGATGCACAATTGTTTGGAAGTAAACCCCACTTAGCAAATGCCATTTACACGGGAGGAAGCACACAGAGTGGTTCAAGCTGTAGAATAAAGAACTTGTTGCCAGTTAAACTTGATTCATGTGACAGAAACAAGGTTTAGTGTGCTTGTCTGTGTTTTAATCTACTGCCGAAGTTACTCCAAGAGAAATTTCTGGAGTAGATGTTCTTCTGCCTGGAGCATTCATGAACATTAGCAATCGAACCCCAGGCCATGCAAGCTCCGGATCATGAAGCTGAGCTCATTGAGATGTTGACAGCAGTTTGTGCATCTTTTACAGGAATCTGGGCTGGTTTATGGTTGCTTGAAACGCCATATGCATCTTGGCTCTGAGTCACTTGGGTTCCTTAGAACTTTAAAGCTTAACCGTGATGCCAGAATGAAACTTTGTCCAGGTTTTGCTCCTTACAGGTAATGGCTGCAGAAAACAGCAGCTCCTGAGGGTGTGCTCTACTCAGCATCTACGTGTGCAGCCGAAAGTGGAGTCACCACTCCATAGTGGCAGAAGAGCTTTTACCATGCCAAGCTGCAGTTGGGGAAGTGATCTCAGTTTTAAGGCCTGTCTGTAGCGAGTTTAGATTTACACACACCAGGTGTGCCGAGCAACAATTTGTCCTGAAGCCATCGCTCCCTGCCATTTGCATGTTTGGCTGCCCTGCAAAGGTACTCTTTGTGAATACCAATGCCTGCATGGGGAGGCTTTGCACGTGCTGACAGAATACCTAGGTGGTAGGAGAGGAATAAGGGCACTGGGCACATCAGTGAGGATGTGGCTATCTCCTGTGTTCATTCAGTGCGTGTTGTGGAGAGTCAGCTGAACCCCTATTTATGCAAAAATAAGGAAAGGAGGAAGGGAAGACCTGAAAGTAGACAACTAACTCACCAAGAAGACATTCCAGCCCCACCGTGATCATGTTCTAGTTGCAGGAAAGAGCACCAGTAGATTGTTGATTGTTAAAGTTGTTAGTGTTTGTGTGTGCGGTCTGTTTATTTGTAAGTGGCCCATATGTTATGCACAGTATCGTCTTTTTGAGGTTTTTAATCTTTGTTTACTGCCCAGAGAGCTTTTCATGAATGAGTAGCATAGAACTGACATACATCAGATGAAAGCCTTGTTCCTTATTCTGCCACATGCTTTGAAACGAATTCAAAGATTTGTTTGATTGGACGAATTCAGGATTAGACGAATTCATGCTAGATCAGTCCACACAAGCTCTCCACTGTGCTAGTCATGCTCGTCAGATAGAACCCCTGTCCTCAGAGGCAGCACACCTCTGATGTGTTTCTTGAGTAATGGTGACAGAGATGGAGGACATGGAATAATGTGGTTAAGTTAGAGGAAGCCAGATTCTAGCTAGATATCAAGAAAAGATTCCTGACTGTTAGAGCAGTGCAGCAATGGGACTGATTACCTAGGGAGGTTGTGGGTTCTCCCACACTAGTGGGCTTCAGGAGACCACTGGACAGCCATTTGAGAGGGCTGGTTTAACTGGGTTGAACCCAGTGGCCTTCTTGGCCCCTTCCAACTCTACTATTCTGTAATTCTAATCACACTTTTCTGCTCTGTTTTTGGGTTTCCAATGGCAGAACAGCAGGGGCTCTCAGTGGCTGCTATTAGAAAAAAGATATTGTGCTAAGCAAACTTGTTAAATCCACCTCCATCTCTTTTCTGGCCACAAGTTTGGGTGCATACAATCACTTTTACAAGGAAAACAAATAATTACAGAATGAAATTTCCCCTATCCCCTGGGGCCTGATTTATATTTCATCAGGTGTGCACGTTTTAATGGCTTTTAAGAAATAATTAAAACACGGTCGAATTCAATAAGTGAGAGCACCTTCACAAGAAGTTCCTAGGTATGCTTTTCTTAATCCTCCATCCAGCAGGCAATCAGTCAGGACACTGTCAAGAACTCTGATTTCCAAGTGAATAATAGCCATTTCTCAGCTGTGGATAAATGGCCTGAATGAAGTCATAGGTTTAATAGATGATCATTGCGGATATACCAAAAAGACATACAGAGAGACGGGAACGAAAGAAGGGAGACAGAGAGAAGCAGGGGACGGGGAAGGAAAACAAGAAGGAAAGAGAGTAAAAACACAAGTCATTTAAGATGTTGTATGATTAAATGAACTATACAACCCTTGTCTCCAGAATGGGGAAGGATGCAGAAAAGCCCCATATGTTCCTTTGAATGAGGAAGGATGTTTCGCAGTTAGTGTGTTCTTCTAGATAGGGCAAGATGCGATTGCTGAGCACTGAGGTCCCCAAAGGGTGCCTGTGGTTGCTATCATATCGAACGATATTTCATTTATTGCTTTCCAGGGTTTCTTCTCTCCTGATTCAAACCAAAATGTTAGACCTTTAATTTCGTTAACCATGCAGACATCCTCAGCTATTGGGTGGCATAAAAATAAAACCAATTAATCTTTAAGATTTTGATGGAATTGGGAGCACCTTGCCTTGTTTTGCTGTCCTTTTAAGGGACAAATATGTGGTTTGGCAATTAGGCACAGGCTTCGCCTCTGCGGTGTACTAAGTCTCTTGGCCAAGCTACTTGCACCCGAGCTTCATCATTTGGTTTTCTAGGAAGTAGGTGCTGAAGGAGAAAAATGGGTTAAAAATAGCAGCTTTGTGTTTGGGAGCTCAGTTGCCCCTTTTGACCCCAGAAGAGACTTGCTTTTGCTTTTGCTTTGCAGAGTGGACAAGGGTTAAACAATTCACTACACCTTAAAATGGGGAAACAAGACATGACTCCACTGGAATAAAATAATGTCTCCAATGAGAATGCCAAGTAGCCTTGTAGGAGGAGCTCTTTGGGAGTAAGTAGGGGAAGAGTTCCATATACCACTGTTGTCCCAAGCATGTTATTTATTTTTTTCCCATCAAGACAGAAACGTGAACAGCATAGAGAGACAGTGTGGTGGAGTGGTTAAGAGTGTGGGACTGGGACTCAGACAATCCGGGTTCGAGTCCCCGCTCAGCCATGGAGCCAACTGGGTGACTTTGGGCCAGTCACAGACTCTCAGCCCAACCTACCTCACAGGGCTGTTGGTGTGGGAATAAGATGGAGGAGGAGGAGGATGTAAGCTGCCTCGAGCCCTTTGTAGGAAAAAGGCAGGATATAAATCGATAGACAAATAAATAAATAAATAAATATAGCAAGGAGGTTCGTATATCTCTAGCGATTGGTTAGCACTAAGAGAAGCAACTGTGCAGTATCTGCTATGGGTCCCATTCTGCAGCATCCAAAGCTCCCCTTTGCAACATGCATAGGCTCCAAAGGTGCAAAGGGGGACCCTCACCATGGCAACCTCTGTGCAGATCCCCACTGGTTTAACCTAGCACTGTAATCTGTATGTCATTGAAATGATGGTCCTCTTATTTTAATCCATTTCTATTTGCTATTATTTTATTTTATAATAAAAGAGAGAGAAAAAGAAAAAGTAACATGGAAAAGAAGAAGAAGATACCAAGGGAGCTTACGCAAAAAATACATATAGCACTGAGTTTCAGAAGTTACACAAAAAGTCAATAATTATTATTACTTCTATTAATCCATTTCTATTGTGCTCAGAATCCACATAAATATACAGACCTATTTTGGGATATGCCTACAAGATTTACTGAAGCAGATGCCACAGACTCAAGTCAATACGAGAGGACAAATTATGAACTACTGAAAGGGGAAAAGAGGATGGGTATTCTTCAAACCAGATGTTCTGTGACCCTGTGGCAGATGTATTTTTGTATTTGTTCCATTGTGCCCTTGAACTATGAGAGAAAAAGCTGATTATCCTACAAGGTACTTCCTAGAGTTGATATTTCTGCTCCCCACTTGCTTTGACTGTAGGCAGTGGCATTAATCTCCTCACTTCCTCCAGGATAAAAACTGACAACATTTCTTAAAGTGTCGTTATCACCGGTTGCCAGGATTAAGTGTCCAAATACAAAAGCATGCATTAGTAAATGGGAAAAGGGAACTGAGTAATTTAATTGTATTATTTTCCTTGGGGTTCCTTTATGTTTCTCCTGGTGGTTCAAAGCAATAATATCTCCATTTGTTCTACAGAATGAGAGACACAGGGTGCAACTTGATGGAACACACTGAGCTCTGAAAAACAATATTTTTCACTTCTAAAGCCCTTCCTTGTTCTCTGTTCCAAAGAACTCCCGACTTAGCCAATCCACTTCAGCCTGCTTAAGCAGCAATTATCTCATCCCAGTTTCACTGGAAATAATTAACCGCACATTAGCACTTCTAATCTTAAGGCTAAGGAAAGCACTGCCTCTTGTGTTTGCCATATTTTCCCAAACCACATGGAATGGTTTTTAAAAGCCACATTAAAAAAAAAAGTAGTTTCAGTCACTTGGTTATGCCAGATACTTTCATATTCTGGGGGAAGGCGCCAGTATAGATTGGATGGGCTGGTGGGAGGGCAGGTAATGTTCATAGAAGGTCTGCTTCAGCCTCTGTGAGGGAAGGAAAAAATGGCAGTTTGGCTGGGATTAATCCCTCCAAGAAGAGGTCCCAGAGGTTAACGGAGGCAAGAGCAAGGAGCACAGATGAGGGATGCAGGTCAGGCAAATATGCAGAAGGAATATTGTTTGGGAAAAAAAGGAGCAGAGAAAGGAATAAACAGTGGGGTCCCACAGTGATGTGTATGAAAAACCAGGCTTTTCAGTTGATTCATAAATGATTGGGAATTAGCAGTGAATTGGCCAGTTTTGCTGATGATACCACGTGATTTAGGGTGCTTTAAAAAATTTAGGGATCAGCCCAAACTGGGAGTATGGGAATCAAAATGGCAAATCCAGTTCAGTATAAGCAAACCCCCAACTTTACATAGAAAGTGGTAGATCTGAGCTACCAGTGACTGGCCAAGAAAGAAATCTTGCAGATATGGTGGACAATCTGGTGAAAACAGCAAATCTACCTGCACATGCTGCAAAGAAGGCAAAGCTTAATTAGGAAAGCAGCTGCAAATGAAACAGCCATTCTCATACTCCCATAAACAAATCTATGGTGCTGGAACACACCGAATGTCATGCACAGTCTGGTCACTGTAGCTAAAACAGGAGATTGAAGAGTTGGGAAAAGTGCAGAAAGGGGCAACTAAAATGACCTAGGGGTTGAATAACTCCCCTATGAGGAAAGGTTGCAATTTAAGGTGCTGGTGAGGACTTATAAAGCCCTAAACAGCTTGGGTCCTGGATACCTGAAGGAGCACTTTCTCCCCATGTACCCTCTCACCTCTTGAGATCTGCGTCAGAGGCCCTCCTCCCAGAGCCATCCTTGAAAGAGATCAAGAGGGTGGCTACCCGGAGGAGGGCCTTCTCTGCGGTGGCGCCCCAATTGTGGAACATGCTCCCCAGGGAGGTCTGCCTGGCGACAGCACTTCTTTCCTTTTGGCATCAGGTGAAATCTTTTTATTCTCACAGTATTTTAATTGTTAACTTGTTTTGGTTAGTGGGTTTATAGTTTAACATTGGATGCTGGGCAACTGTAATTCCTATTTCTATTTTTAGGATTAATTTGCTGTGAACCATCCCAAGACGTCTAAGTATGGGATGGTAGAGAAAAGTTTTAAGTAAATAAATGTGGAACCATTTACGTCAGAAAAAAGTGAATCAAGGGAAACAGGAATGGTGCTGCACGGTGTGGACCAAGTGGAGAAGGACATTTTTACCTCTCTCTCCTAGAACCAGAACATGAAGCAAAGTGGAAGTTTTGGAACAAATGCAAGGAAGTCCTTCTTCACCCAGCATGTAGCTAAATCATGGAATTCACTTGGCCACCCATTTGGATGGCTTTAAAAGGGGATTAGAGAAATCCACAGCCGAGAAGGCTGTCAACAGCCACTTGTTTTCATGGCTATATGTTACGGCCAGAACTTGGGCACTCAGGTTTCCCATGGGCAGCTGGTTGGCCACTGTGTGCACAGACTGCTTGCCTAGATGGGAAATTGGTCTGATGCAGCATGGCTCTTCACACCATGTTCAGGTCTGGTGGCCATGCCACCTTTTCTTCCTTGTGTGAACCACTCAGAGACCCTCAGCTATTGGGCAGCATAAAATGAAATACAATAAAATAACAGTTTAACTTTTTTTCTGATAAAAAAATCAGTGGAAAAATGCAGAATCAGCTACCAATTGACAATGTCACTGTCTGAACAGCCCCCCCCTCACCCATAAAGAATTGCAACAGCAAAATGAAAACCTCATCTCTCATATTATACATCTTTTTTAGAGCTGAACCCTGAAATTCTCTATTTTTCAAGAGACTCTGATTGACATACTCCTGGGAGAATATTTCCCCGAGTTTCCCAAAGCCTGGGCACTGCACCATCTGGATGTCAAGTCTGGGGGAACAGAACTGGATTTTTTTCTCTGTGAATGTAATCTGATCATGCTTGCAAAAACAGATCACTGAGAAAAGTCCTCCATGACTTCCAGCTAGGTTTCCTTGATATAAGAACCAAACATACTTTTAAAAGGGGCAGTGGGGGCCCAAGAGAGAGCAGTCCTGGATTCTTTCACCCCCAATGGTAAGTAGATCGTGGTTGTTGTCTGGGTGAGGGAATGCAGTACATTCCGTGCATCTCAACTCTGAAGATACTGTTTGCTTCTCATCTGAGTGAATCGAGATGGACTCTAAACTTTAAATCACCTTTCAAACCTCTCTTTTATTTCCAGCAACCAACTTACCCTTTCCAATGAAGTAAAATTACTTTTCACTGGTAATGGAGGGATGTGTCTATTTGGCTATATTTGGCCAACATCTGTAGCAGCTTCCTTCCCTATCTCAGAACAAATGTAAAATGGGTTGCATCATGAATTTTGCTGAACAACAGTTGTGATTTCAGTAAAACTGGTTTACTAGGGAAGGGAACATCACTCACTCCCATTGCATCTTGTCCTGAAGCCAGCTTCCTGGATCATGTCCTTGCGTTCATCTGCAGGACAGGTACATGCTTTTGACTTCATATGCTGGAGGACTGTTGATGAACATTCCATCACCACCTGGATCTTGCAGGTGGCATTTCCTTACCAATGTCATCCAAATTATATGTATAATTAACAAGTGCACATGCACATGCACTGGGTATCGGGAAGAGAAACGTCTGGTCCAGGGTCAGATGTGGCCCCTGGGGGTTCGATATCTGGCTTGCAAGTTTCTTCTGCTCTTCCATCTGATGAGAAGGCATCTAATGGGCTTCTGCTGCTATCTGTGCTCTGTGGTTAAAGAATGGGTGGGTGAATTTAGATTCCCCCCGTTTCCCTTTTTAATCAGATCTTGGCTGTGGTGAAGGACTAGGGGGCCTTTGGACCCTGTGACTCAAAAGCTACTCCCTTCTGTTCACACCATGTCCCTGATCCTCAGAAAGGTGAGGGCATGGCTCTTTCCTTAGGAGCAGGGATCTGATATCAGATCACCCACCTCAGAATCAGAGATCTCTCTATAATCTCAGAGGGACATTTATAATCTCCCCAATGGCTGTCCCAGGGACCTGAAAATAAAGCCTGACAGTGCAATCCTACACATGCTGAGACAAAATATTCCTAAAAATATTCCTAAATATTCCTAAAAATATCCCAGCATTCCCCACCAGGCAAGGATATTTGAAGTATTTTGGAGTATCCTTCTTTCCACATAGGATTGCACCCTTAATTATCTTTTGTTATTTTATTTTTGCATCCCAGAAATGCAGTGTAAATATTTACAAACCAGAACACACTAAAAGGACATATCAAAACAAATTCCCTGTTTTTAATTCCAGCAAAACAAAACAAAAGCAAAATATATTTTGTGATACTAGCTCAAGTCATAATCTATCATCCTCTACCAAGCAGTGGATAACTACAATCCAATAGAAAATAATAAAAAGCCACCCCATTTATCCACTATATTGACTATTTCTATAGTATTTTTTCTACAAATATGATGCAGTTATATGTCTATTTTTGCAACATCAAAGCACTGGAGTCTGGGGGTGTTTCCAGTGACCTTTCTTGGGCATTTTTAGTTCGGAAAAAATTGATCTTAGGAACGTAAGAATCTGATTTCTACTGAGATAGATCATTGGTCCATCTAGCCCAGTATTGTTTGACACTGACTGGCAGCAACTCTAAAAGTTTCAGGCAGGAGTTTTGCTGCCATAACCGGAGAAGCTGGAGATCAAACCTGGGAGATTCCATGCACAAGTCTTTGTTCTGCAATTGATTTATGGTGCAAGAAAAATGCAACTAAATTTATTCCTACACTGTGAGAGACAGTTCAGGCAGTCAAACCAGCAAATTGAGAATATTGGTAGAGTGGGAAAGTGTAATATCTGGCACATGGTGAAAACATGATCTATGAGTCGTTACTGTCTGACCTTTCATTAGAAAGGGGATTCCAAGCCCAGAATGGCTTTCCATGTTACCTGCACGGAGTTAAAAGCTGCTGCAACTGCAACACAGACTTGGCAGCTCAGATTTACACGTTCATCCTCAAAGCCAGCCAACTTTTTCATGCCACATCCATTTTTTCCAACCTTGTTGTAAACATTGCAGCCCATCCCACCGCCCAAGCAGTAGAGACATATTCATTTACATTCGAAAAGTAAACTTGGGAAGGGAAGAAAAGATCAGTAGAAAATCCAAAGTATTATCTTATGTCTTTGTTTCTGTGAGTTGAAACAGTTTGGCACAACTCCTTTCAACGACAGCAGTCAGGTCTGTGTTCAGTTACTATTCTTTATCTTTAACTTGTCCTGTCAGTTTTCTGGCACACTGCAGTAAATCTAAAACATTTGGAGCTGCACAAAGTATTTTCCAGACCGTCCTATCCCCACCCAGATGTGATATGAAGCACAAGTGGACTGTCTTAAGGGTCAACCAATTCAGTTTGGTCAAGTCAATGGTCCACCTTTCCTTCAAAGCTGCAGAAGCAATAATATTAACTGATACCGTAGACTGGTTGGATTCAGACTGCCCAGCACCTTATACAGTGCTCACAGTTCCTTGGGGAAATCAACTTTCCCAGCAAACAATGGCCTGGCTCACAAGGCACTAAATTACCATCAGCAGGTATAGCTTCTCATGTCATCTGAACCCACTAAGTGGAGGTTGTTGGGATGGGTAACAAACCACCCAGAAACCATGGCTTGTTGTACAGTTGTGGCATGGTTTGCTAACCATTCCTGCAGGCCAATTTTGCCAGGTTCAGGTGACATGAGAAACCAGGGTGCACCTCAGCAACTCGGTACCTGTGAGTGCTACAACCCACTGTAGCTTAAATGCTCCATGATGAGCTACAGTGATCCTATGAACCAGTCACAGAAATTTCCTCTTACAATACAAAGTAGTTTCAGATACTTTGGTCTTGAATAAGCCAGTAAGATCCTTGACAAACCACCTGCTCCCTCCTAGAGTTCAAAGTTTCTAGAATCTGTCTGTTGATGTGGACAAACATAGCAGCCTGAAATTTTGGACTGAGTTTATTGACATCAGAATATAGGAAGTGACCTTATTACTTGGTCACAGTATTTGTCCATCTAGTCCTGTATTGTCCACTCTGTCTGGCACTAGTTTGCAGGCAAGCACCTTTCCTATTGTGGCGATTGAATATTTCTAATGGAAGTTGCTGAATATTGAACTTGGGGCTATCTTCACCAAAAGCTTGTTCTCTGTTACCAAGGAATGGTGTGTGTATGTGTCCTTCCATGAAGGTCTAGTCCCTCTAAATTTTCAGTAGCTGCTTGGAGCATGTCATCTTTTGCCTTCCCTGGACTGTGCTGTGAGACTGAAATCTGGCTCCCTGCTGGACATAGAATTTTGACCATGTGGCGCCTGAGATGCAACAGGATGGCTTTTATGCATTAAGAACATGAGCAGTGCCTTGCTGGCTCAGGCCAAGGTCCATCTGGTTTGGCATATAGTTGATATGCTGCTTCATGCAGTAGTTCCCACCATGGCCAAGTCTCAAATATCTGCCCACAGGATCCCACAAGCAGGACATGAGTGCAACCGCAGCTTCCCACCCATGTTCCCCAGCTCCTGCTGCACATACGTATGCTGCCACTGATACTGGAGGTAGCATAAAGTGATCAGGAATAGGAGCTATTGATAGCCACCTCCTCTTCGGGGAATGTTTCCAATCTCCTTTTAAAGCCATCCAAATTGGCAGCTGTCGCTCAATTTTGTGGAAGTGAATTCCATGGTTTGGTTAGGCACTGTGTGAAGAAGTCCCTCCTTTCAGCTGTCTTCAGTCTCCCACCAATCAGCTTCATGGGATGGCCCCTTTGGTTTCTAGTAATATGAGATAAATCATTATGAAAGAAGGCATTATTTCTGGATATTGTTCTAGGAGCTTTTGAAGTATCTTTACTGTTTTGAATGGTTTTTCAGGCAGAACTTGAATTGACCAATTGGGAGAAGATGTCCCTGCCTCTAGAAAGCCATTAGCAGATGTTGGTGACCATTAGGTTAAAGCACTGACAGGTTATCTTTTGTGGGCCCTTTGGTTCTTGGGACCTCCTCCAGTTTGTCCTGGGAAACCTAAATTCAACCACAGAACCAGGAGGAAGCATCCCCAATATGAGTATGTCCAACATTTTATTTCTTTTGTGTTGCCTCCCTGTATCCTAAACATTCTTGAGTTTAGCCCCTCACAGAGTATTTGCTACACTAACATAAAAGGATAGCATCAAGAGGATCCTAAAGATAGGATCCTAACATAAAACGTAGGCTCATCATTCCTGAGCTGTAATCAAACTGGCCAAGCATTTTCAGAAAGAAAGCTGAGCACTGGGAGTCCTCAGGAAAACCGAGGAAATAAAGCCTGCCTCTTAAGCATGAAAAATCTGACTAGTGGCAAACTATTATTAACCAATACCTGGGAGTGCAAGGTGCTTCAGCCATGGTTGGATTATTTTGTTCCCGTCCCAGCAGGTAGATGCTCCCATCAGGAGCTAGATTAGTCTTCCTGTTGTATTGTACTTCTCCCAGTCCCAAAGCCTGGCTTCAAAATGGGCTCACAGTAAGTGTAGATCAGCAAACCATTAATATGCGCTCCCTAGAGAGGTCCACCTGGTGCCGCCATTATATGTTTTTCGGCGCCAGGTCAAGACCTTTTTATTTGACCAATATTTTAACATATAGCAATTTTAATTGTGTTAGATTTATTTAAGTTTCTAAATGGATTGGTTTTATGCTCAGTGTGGAACAGTTAACTTATTTTATTTAGGATTGAAATATTGTTGTAAGCCGTCCAGAGACAACAGTAATGGACAGTCTACAAATTTTCTGAATGAATGAATGAATAAATACATCTTCTCTGATTCCCTTCTCTTCACTCGTTTGTCTGACATGTGTCCATATTAGATCCTGAACATTTTTTCCTTGTCACATTAACTTTCTTGTGTATTTTCAGGCTCTTTTTTCAGATGCATGCCATCCATTGTGCAGATTTCTGAAATGCAAGCATTTTAATGCATTTTTGGTTGTTTGCACAAATCGCACTGCAAACTGAGGGCAATAAGGATTTGGGGAACAGACTGTGTTGGGTCTCAGGATAAACACAGGAGCTACATTCTGGCAAAGAAGAGGAGGAGGAGGAAGAGAAAGCAATTCCTTTGCATCCCTAACAGTAAATCTGGTGTGGGACTTAATGGCAATTCCTTCCATTTCATCAGGACTTGTAGTGTATCACTTCCTAGAGTATTGTGCCCCATGGCTGTTATTATGCTTGAAATTGAGCGTAGTAGCATTGGCCAAGGCTTTGACTGAAGAATGGCTTATTTTCTTCACATCTCTGGGACTAGGCTGGATTTCCAGAGCTTCAGTGATGTAATTTCTTATTGAAGATGTGCCAAACGGTTCAAAAGTCAGCAGAGCAGTGGAGAATGTGAAGCATTTGCCGGCAGCCTGGAGACTAAACACACTTGCTTTCTGCATTTGCTCGGCTGATAAATTCAAAGCAGATGCTTTCCCTCTTGCTCTTTCTCTCTGATTTGCTGTGTGATTGTGTGTGTGTGTGTGTGCACTTCTAATCAAAACCCAGGTAAGCCACAGTCTAGTTACACAGAGAGCTTTGCACACATCCTCAGTGGGCCATGTTGTTTGTCTTTGCTTTGACAATGTGGAATTTCCCATAACTTCTACTCAGGCACAGACTACAACATGACATTGGAGACATAAAAACAAAAAAGCAGAAAAGAAAGGTTCTTGGAAAGAAATCCCTAATCTAACATACCAAATGATTTGCATTCCTCGTTTGTATAATAGGTTAGCTTTCTTAGGAGGTTAAGGCTGAGCGCTAGAAAGTTTAGAAGAGACAAGAAAGTCTTCTAACAGAGTGATGCAATGGGCCCTACCCAGAGTCTAGGGGCAGCATCGGATAATTTGGCTTCCTAGACTGAAGGTCTCAGAAGGAGCTTTGACCACTGCAGCCCACACAGAAAGAACTGCACTGGCTTTCCCTCTGAAGTCACAAAATCTACTTCGGAGATGCAGTAAAGGGGGCATTCCAGGAGCAGAGCGGGGAGGAGACGGGGCTGTCAGGGCATAAGGTATCCTGAGGTGCTCCAGCCTCCCACTGAAGTACCTTGGCTGGACAGCAAGGTGAAGCATGAAAGGCGCTGTGGTCGCCCCCGTCACGCTTCCCACCCTGCAGTGGCTGCTTGGAACCCTCTGGGTTTGGGCTTATGAGAATCAAGGGCACCACGGATAGAACTGAAACCTTAACAATACAGCTGCATGTTACAAAATCCTCCACTTCTTTTTCTAAAGAGAGGCTGTTCCTCTCCAAATTGATTTGTGCATTTGATGCCGATACGTCTATTGATGTCCACGGATGCTCTTGCGGGGGATAGAGAAGAGAGTGGTACTCTTGGTAGAACAGCATCATTTACTCACGGCCATCCTTGCCTTGGCCCCTCAAGGCTCCCCCAGAGCTTTTCATAACTCAGTCTCCAGTACAATCTATGCAATCCATTCAGGCCAACTCATATATGTACAGAAGAAAGGAGCCCTGAAAAGGACAAGATAGAATTGCCATCTGTTGGACAGAAGTGCCAAAACATGCTGCAGTCCCCTTGGCCATTGCTTCTGGTAGGAAAACATTTGTAGATGTCCAAAGACATATATGGAATGTTATCCTGAACAGAGCATAACAGAGGCTGCTGGCAAACATTGGCTGTTCCTTTCAAATTTTTATTTAAAAAAAAAATCAATCTAAAATACCACCAAGAAAAAATGTACAACTTAAGTAAAAACATAAAATTAATGTACAATTAAAATAAAACTTAAAGACGTCATGCTCCCTCACCACAAGGACCATAGGATACATGTTAGAGATAGAAAACTCATTCAAACAGTCTTTCAGGATGTTTCTCCCTTCCAAAGCTGCAACGATTCTTTTGACAGAAAAAGATCCTTTCCCGTTTTTTTAGCATATACTCAATAAATGTGCTCCACATCTCATTAAAGTTATTTTTCTTTATATGCCCTTTTCTCACTTTGATATCACAGTTAATTTATCATTAATAGTTATATTCCATACTTCTCTGTACCAATCACACAACTGGTACTCATACTTTACTTTCCAATTCTTAGCTATGATTAATCTTGCAGCAGTTATTAAATTTGTTATTAGTTCTTTATTGTTCCAACTCCATTGTTTCTTATCAAATACTGAAAGTAATGCTACCTCAGGGCATGTTTCAATATTTAAACTTTGTTTCAAATTATTAAACTAATAATTTACTAATCTCTTTAAAAGCCTCTTTCCAAAACTTTATTATATATTCGCATTCCCACCACATATGAAAATATGTACACACTCCATGACAACATATCCAACATAAATTGGAATATTTATTATCCATATAGTTCAACTTCACCAGAGTTAGGTACCATTTCCATACAATTTCATAGAAGTTTCCTTTTATTCTTACTGACATACAATTTAATATCCTTTGTCCAAATATTTCCCCAACCTTCATTACTGATGTTCTTCCTCAAATCTACTTCCCATAAGTGGATTATATTGATCCTGTTCTTTTAGCAATACCTTATAAATTTTACTTATTATCCTTTTCATCCACATAGTCGCTTGTTTTTCCTTTTCTATAATCATATCTTTAAATTTAGTGTAGAGATTACACTATTACAGCTGTTCCTTTTACAGAGCATTGAACATGCTCTGAGAAACCATCACTGTCCACATGGTGAAATTCATCCAACTATCTTACCCAGGGAATAGGTACTGTAGGTTTCAAAAGTCTGCAAAATCTGTTTGTCCAGAAGTGACGAGGGATAAGTGTAACAAATGTAACATTCCCCATGGCAAACCATGCTTCTGTCAAACCATCTCTAAAAAAGCTATTCCCCCACTCCAATGTGCAAAGCACTCTTCTTTTTTGCAAAATGCCTATGCTTTCCATTCTATTCACATGACATTTCAGGCATTCTGACATTCTTCCACCTATCAGACATGCTATTAACCCTCAAATGAATCAAACCTGCCTCATTTCTAATAGAAAGGGCAAAAGGTCTCCATGCAAAACTTCTCAGGAACCCAGAGATGTGTCGTCTTCTGTCTGAGCCTTTCAGTAATTGTCCATGCCTAGTGATGGACAAGGGCCTGCAGGTGGCGCAGTGGTTTAAACCGCTGTGCTGCTGGGCTGGTTGATCGAAAGGTCGCCGGTTCGAATCTGCACACGGGGTGAGCTTCCGTGCGCCGTCCCAGCTCCTGCCAACCTTGCAGTTCGAAAGCATGCAAATGCAAGTAGATAAAAAGGTACCACTTTGGTGGGCAGGTAACAGCATTCATGCACTTTGGTGTTTAGTCATGCCGATGACATGAGCATGGAGACTGTCTGCAGACAAGCGCTGGCTCCCTCGGCTAGGAAACGGAGATGAGCACCACCCCCTGAGTCAGGCATGACTGGACGTAACGTCAAGGGGAAACCTTCACCTTTACCTTTAGTGATGGACAACTACCAGGGTTGGCCTATATTGGGCTGAAATCAGTGGCAGACCCTCTCATGGAAGTAGATTGCATATTTTTATTTCATTCAGTTGATACTTGGGAGCCCGTTTGTTCCCAGATTTAGCACTGCAGAAAACAATTGTGCATCAAACAAGCAATTGCTTTTTCCGAAGACCATGCGAGATGTAACAGATTGTAAATGTAATTAAAGCAATCAGAATAATTCATTAAGAACACACTTTCTTCGTGAATATTTATATTGTGTTGGTAATGAACCAAATCTAGCAACAGAATTTATCGAACACAAACATCCTGTAAAAAAGGAAACACTCAAAACCTTAATTATATCCCGTACTTCTAATACCAATGCTGATTCCCCTTTTAAGCCATAACCACTTACCGTAATGTTCTCCCTCTGGGGTTTTCACTTGTTTGTTTATGCCAAATGTTAGATTTCCATTCAAATATTAATAACAAAAAGCACATAGGAATCTGCAGGGCTTGTGTCAAACATAGCTCTATTTGGGCACTTGCTGGGTCCGTGTCCCTGGAGATGTCTATCCTCTTCACCTTTGCTACCTGCCTGTCTACCTGCCTCTTGCACTGGTCCAGAGGATGGTGGTGGTGCCCCTGCCTCTCTAGCTCTCTGTCTGCCAAGCAAGCAAGCAAGCAAGCAGGAACGATGCTTAGCAGAAGGTTGAGGAGATGCTCCTATGTAAATGTGTGCATGATAGAAGCCTTATTAGCACAATCCTATACATGTCTGCTCAGAAGAAGGTCCTATGAAACACAGGGAGGCTTGTTCTCAGGTTCCTCTAAATAGCACTGCACCTTTAGCCACTGTGCCATACCAAGAGGAGGATGGGAACTGCACTTCCCCCGAATACCCTGGAAAAACCTGACTGCAGTGCTAGAAAGGGGAGCAGGGTTAGCGTTCTTCACAAGAGTGAGGTTGTCATACTTTGGGCACCTCATGAGAAGGAAGACTCCTTGGAGAAGACAATCACGCCAGGAGGAAGGAGAAGAAATGGAACAGATGATTGATGTAGGATAGATAGTCTTCATAAAGAAAGCCACAGCCTGGAGTTTTCCAGACCTGAGCAGGACTGTCATAGATAGGACATTTTGGAGGCCTTTCATTCCTAGGGTCACCTTTGGTCAGAGAGGACTTGATGGCACATAAAAGCAAAAGCAATTAGCAGTTCTTAACTTGTACCGAGTGCACAACACTTCAACCATGGTCAAGCCTGGACTGTTCCGCCTTTGGCATTGCTACTCTGGATGGGCAGCTGTTCCTGGCTGCCATTTCAGCTTTCTCACACTGCAGCTCTTCAGATGCCCTGAACATCTCACGCTTTAGCATTTTCCCTCTGTCCCCTTCTCCTGATAGAGAGTCGTAGGTTTTGTGGAGAAAGTCAAGGATGGCCAGTAAGGACACACAAGGGTTTGGCACATATGGATTGTGCTGTTGCATTTACCCCTTCTCCTTCTTCTAAGGAGCCAAGGAAGCATTCTTCCTTTTTTGCAACAACCTTGCAACAACCCCGAGAAGTAGGTTATGCTGAGAGTAAGCGATGGGCCTAAAGTCACTTGGTGAGCTTCATGGCTGAGTTGGAATTTCAACCTGGATTTCCCTAGTCTTAGTCCCTTATCACTAGACCCCACTGGTTCTCAGCACACTTAAGGGATCCAGCTTGAGCTCCACACATCTCCAGTTAAAGATCTTGCATAGTAGAAGTAGAAAGACAACTGCTAGGTTTCCATTCTCACCATATAGCCAGTATTTGAGGCACGTGTTTTAGCATGGTTTTTTTTAGCACTGATTACCATTATATGGTCAAGTATGTCAAAGAAACAGATTTAACTCAGTGTTTCTCCAGGAATGTTAGTTTGCTGTGGTCATATTGAAATTCTTAAGTAAAATGATCCAGACTCTTTGTCAAAGAGAGTTCGTAGTGTATTTTGTACATCAAATATGTGCTCTTTCCCTACCAGGGCTACTGGGTGACTGTAATTATATTTGCATTATCTGTGAATAATCTGTTCTATTATTAATAGGGATTTGATGGATGAGACCCTACAGGCTTCCTCCGTTGGGTAACATTTCCTTGACCTTCCTGTCTACATGCATATGGATTCGATGACATATTGACTGCCAAACGATGAGTTACTCCAAGTCACTTTCCTTCCCTACCGCCTTTCATTCTGGCCTGATGCTTCCAAATGTTCCTCTATTATCTCTTTCTTCCCCCTGAGATCTGTTTGCATTCTCCTCTCGTAACTCAAAAGTCAGTAGGCCCACTCCTGTCCTGTGATTTTGTGAATTTATGGAATTCCCTTCCAGAAGCTGTGGTGGTAAATGCTAGTTTGGATTGCTTTTGAAAAGGATCCTGCAACTCCATGGAGGATCCATCTATCTGCACTGATCAACCATCAGCTAAATACAACTTTCACATTTGGATTAGGTGAAGAACCCAATAGGAAGATGAAAATCTGATGAATTTTCACAATTCAGTTCCCTGGTCTCCAGTTGGCCAGCAAGTTAAACTCACTACAGGGCAAGTCATGGTTACAGACTTCAGTCTCAAAGATGTGCCATGATTTATGCATTTTTAAAAGCCTGCTAAGGAAATATGTATACATTTCTGCAATATGCACAGAACATACAAAATACCATGATCCGTATCTTAAAAAGAGCACTGTTGTGGGCCATCTTGCCTCCAAACAAACTAGGACACATGCTACTAATCCAAAGACTTTATTATGTTGAAGTTGACCATTTAGGCTGCCTTTGTAATATTAAATAAATGTTTTGAAGAGATCTTTAACAGAAGCAACAGGGAAAGTTAGAATACTGTCTATTAGGGGATTGCAGCTAAATGAATAGACATTGATTCTAAGATAGGCAGCTGTCCTCCATTCCCTGGACAGAAAAGAGTTAACATCACCTTCTGGGTGAATCCTGCTGCTTAAGGGCTGGTCGCTTGGAGTGTCTGACACTTCTCAGCTGGTCTAACCTCTTAACCTGATGCTGCGTTATTGGATTAAGGAAGCTCCCCACTCCGTCGCTCCCTCTGCATGCTCACTGAGATTTCCCACAGAGTTTGAAGCTGTTTCTGACCGCATGCCTCTTTCTTCTCTGACCCTTCTGACCTTGGCAATTCATCTGCAGATTTCTGTCCCTCCCTCTGTTCTGAGTCAGAATTGGATTCAACCATGAGTGACGGGCTCAATTTAGGAAGGGTGGGCACAAAGCATGGCCTGTTGTAGAGATGGAAGCCCATCCAGAAACAAAAACAGAACCCTGACTTGGCTCACAGGCAGAAAAGCTACTGAGGTAACATGGGATGAACTCCTCAGTGTATCCCTACTTCACATTGAGCCAAAAGTTCATTTGCTCAGCCTGGTTTGAATGGTTGGAAGGAGCTCCAGCTCAGTGGCAAAAGGTCCCCTTGTCGATTCCTGGCATCTACAAGTAGCACAAGACGAACATGTTGCACGAAACCCTGAGGAGCTCCTGCTGGTCAATGTTGATGGTGAAGGACGAGATGGACCAGGAGTTGGACCAAGGGTCTGGTATGAGGAAACTTCCCAAGTGTGTATGGAAATCATGTGCTTTGGAATGAAAGAAGTGTGGTGGGTTGTGGCTTCCATACACTGCTTTCCGGAGGCATCTCCCTATAGCAACGGTTTGGAAAAGAGTGCTATGCTAGTCAGCAGTGGACTGGCCAAGAATGCAGAGCAGTGTCACCCCAAGAGCCATGCCGTGCCACCTTCAGCTGGAGTGGCTGGATCATCAGTTGGATCCTCCTTGTCCCAGCACCAACAAGATACCAGTGTGGTTTTCACTGTAGAGGAGAGATGAGGAAGCAGATCAGGTTAGGGACACTGGCTGCAAACCCACCCAATCCTTCCTGGGGAGCAAGGACATGCCTCTGATGCTCCAACCGAGGTGGTGGGGATTGTTGCCTTCACACATTGGCTGGTGACCTGGCTTTTTGGAGGTTTCCCACAGCTGAGGATGAGCTGCCATATGGATCCATTCTGGTCTAAGCGCCAACTTGATGGTCCATCTGGCACGTCATCTTTGCCTGCCTCATGCTTCCTCCTCGTGGGCAGGCCAAGCTGACCTGGCCAGGGAGATGGGGGGGATCTTCCATCCAGCAATTTCTCTAGAAAGCCAGCTTCACTGAAGACTGGTTTCCCCTGACCAGAGTGAAGAGAAAAAGCCACTGAATGAGCCTAAGGAGCAAGCAGAGGATGGATATGTCTTTCCTTCCCCTTGAGTGGATTCCAGTTTAAATGGTGGTGCTGCTTTTCAGGAGTTTTTATATTTCCAGTTCAAAGCTGAGGGCTGCATTTCCGCTGGATCAAGATCTTTTGTTCACACTCAGCAGCCTAAGAAGTTGATCATGGGAACTCAGAAGTAAGCACCATGGTGCTCAAATGAATTTACTCCCAGGTAAACATGTCACATAAATTAATTGTGAGTTTTAATTTGTTTCATGTATCTTGGTTGCATGACTTGAGGGCAGAATGTCTGAAAGTTCTCTTCCTCCCAAATATTTGAGATCTCCATCAGACCTTATCATGTACCTTACCAAAAAGAGAGGTTAAGTTAGTAGGTATATGAGATAACATGTTTTCTATAGCAGCATCCTGGCATTGCAACTCTTTTTCATCCCTACTGGGTTATATACAGGTAGAGAAATCCTGCACAGTTTGCCAACTTTTGGACAATTTTAAAAATAATTTAATATAATTGTATGTCTGTATTGTTAAACTATTTAAATATAGTTTAGTTTTGTTGTAATTTGTGTGTGTGTTGCTTTTAATTTTGAGATCCTGAGGCAAAAATGCAATTTATAAATGTTTTCCCTTAAAAATAAATATTATTTTTCATGGAATTTTTAACCAAAGTGTTAGCAATTCTACTATTCTATGATATAACTAATATAGAAATAGGATCCATTGATTTAATTTAGTTTAATTTCTGTACTGCCCAATGGCTGAAATTCTCTGGACAATTTAAAACATAAAACAATAAAGTAAAATACCATGAAAATGACTGTAATGTAACATTGGCGAAGGATTCCTCATTACTATATAATTAGAAGCTTTGCTGGACATGGGCAGAAGCCATAAAGCAATAGCCCGATTGGCAGAGTGGACTCTTAGGAAGGGAGTTCGGAGCACGTCCTTTTCTGTTTTGTGCATGTATCCCTATATCTGCACCAGACAGAAGCATGGCAGCTGGTTACTAAGCAACCCTCAAGGTCTACCTTCCTTTACTCTCCACAGATGGGAAGGCAGGAAGATATATCTCCAAACTTGCTTCCTGGAACCATTTCTGACCTTTGCGTGGTTTTGAATCAATCAATAAAATGAAGGTTTCAATCAAGTGGCGTAGCTTTGTTTTCTCTCACTGTCATGGTAATATCAATGGCAAGCAGTGCAGCCACGCTCTTAAATTTTGCCATAATGGAGTGGTAAATGCTGCTGTCAAACTTCATGAATATTCACTTGAGAATAATTCAAGTACATCCCAAGGCACTGGGAGTCAATTGAAAATACATATTTACTGAAATCCCTTCCGACGAAGGCTTGGAATAATATTTCAGCCTCCAAGTGTCTCAACATGACATGCAAATAATTGCCCAAGATTGCCTCTTGCACCAAAGGGTTAGTTATTGATTCTTCAGCCTGACTGTCACTGCCAGTTAAGTATTCAAGGAAGCTGTCACAATAGATTTCTTGGAAGACTGGGGGGTAGTGGGTGAGAAGGACATATTAACCCATGTGGAGACTCTTGCGAGTAAAAGGCTAAATTGGAGAAGGAAGGGTGCCTTGCAAGCAAAGTATATTTTGCTTAAGAGTGAATGGATGATGTGACCTAAAAACAATTAGCTACTCTTTTAATTAGATGTGTATAAATGAAAGTATTCCATCGATACAGATGTTCCCTTGTTTAATTAACCAATAACTCATTGTCTGCCATAGACATAGCTTTATTGTTCCTTTTTCCAGCTCCAAAAATAAAGTGATGGGTGAACTGAGAATTGGATTTTGGAATCACAACAGCAGTTTTCTAGAAAATCAAAATGATTACCTGGTAAGTAACTTCTGATGTCTATTGAACCTTACCTATCAAGTCAGGTTCTATGCAGTTGCTGGTAATTTAGGCTTCTTTCCTAGCAGGTCTTTCTTACCCAAGTCCAAGGGTAAAGAGGAAGAGGGAAAACTGGGGGTGATGCAGTTAATTCACACTGTCTTGATACAATACATAGCCAGGATAATCCCCCCCTTTTTTTTCCAAATGTGAGTTGCCACATGTGAAGGAGGCCCTGATGTTCTCAGAAGGCTTTGACCACCACTTTGAACAGCCAACTTCTAATATTACCATCACTAGCTCCTGATTAGATGGGACTCCTGGCAAAGTGTCCATTGATGGTGGTGCCTCCATTTCTGTTGACGTTCTTCCACCTTCTCATTCATGTTGATGGGCGCACCATCTGCTAACAAGCCTGCTGAGTCATCCCCTGTGGGCTTGTCTCATGGCTAAGTGTCCGCTGCTTTGATTTGCACAAATGACTCAGCATATCGGGCACTCCGGGCCATTGCAGAGAAATCAGCATAGTGGATGGCTTTCCAGCTGGAGGCCAGGAAGCCAGGAAGTGGGTCAAACAGCACTGTTGTCCTGTCCTAGTTCCATGCAGGGCTACCAAAGGGGAGAGGGTTGCAGTGGCAGTCCTGCTTGGAAGCGTTGCTTGATCACATCTGGCATGGTGAAAGCACACCTGGTAAGACAAGGCCACATTTAGATTCCTTGGATTCTGATAGGATATGGCACGGCAACCTATCAGCCAGCCAGGCAAGTATTTTCATGATGGAACTCTTATCTCATGGTGTTTTGTTTGATCGAATTACTGTTTTATTGTGAGTAGAAGAAGCTTTGAACAATGGAGATGGATATGAAAGAATGATGGGATAAATGTTCTTAAAACCCATCAGTAGCTTGACCAGACATCGGGACACTCTTGAAAGTCTTGAAATTCTGACACTTCGGGTGTTAATAAAGTTTGGTCAAAGAAGAAGGGGACGACAGAGAATGAGGTGGCTGAATGGAGTCACTGAAGCAGTTCGGGTGAGCCTAAGTGGATTCCGGGGGATGATGGAGGACAAGAAGGCCTGGAGGAATGTTGCCCATGGGGTCGTGATGGGTCGGACATGACTTCGCAACTAGCAACAACAGCAAAGTTTGGCCAGACTGATGCAGCTTCCTTTGAGTTATGGGAACTTGGAAGCTACTCTGTCCCAGTGTGTGATCCCTTATCCCAAAAACCTTCCCTTCCCAAAACCCAGGTGGAAATGAGGGATTCCCAAAAAGCCCAGTTCAGAACTCTTTTGTTAGTGCTGTTCCAGCCTGACTGGAGGAGGTGTTGGCAGATTTTTTCTTGGTGATGCGGGCAATGAGGGTGAATTATTATGTAGTAAAAGGAAGAAAAATAGGCTGTCAAGCAAAACCTTATTTATTTATTTAGGTTTTTATATTCCATTCATTAGCCCAGGGCTCTCAACAGCTATACTAGAAAACCCGATAAAATAGTTTAATAACAACAATCAATCAATTTAAAACAATAATATCAACAATATCGATATCAACAGTGAATTTAAAAGAAAGAACACTAATCATAAAAGCATCTATATAATCAATAAAATACAAGCACATAAACAATGAACAAAAGAACCAAAGCTATAAATACCATAATAAACAGCAATGCAAATGTACCAATATCAACATATTAAAAGCCAATATAAAACCAGATGTTCATCAACGATTAAAGTGGTAAGAGAATAAAAACATTCAACCTGGTGCCAAAAGGAACATATCTAGAGTTGGTGCCAGTCATGTATTCCGAGGGAGCAAATTCCACAATTGGCACCACAGCCGAGAAGGCCCTTTCCCTTGTGGCCACCTTCTTCACTTCTTTTAAGGTGAGTCTTGGAAAACAGATGATCTTCGTGGATGATCTTAAAGTCCAGGGAGGTGTATATGCAAGGAGACATTCCATTAGCCTCGACAGAAAAGCTGCATTTTGACATGGTATCAGAAGGAAGGATAGGAATGAAACAGGACAGTGAAATTTAATTTGGGATTTCCCAAGCTTGCAACTGAAATGTGTAGAAGGTGAGGAGGGACACTGGAAGAGTCTGACAACGAGTCTAATGAGTTCAGATTTCCATGAATCTGACTTGCTTGTAGATGGGCAGCTTTTCCCAAGTCATGCGAATTCTATGGACTTTGATTTTTCACTTCTTTGTGGTGAGAATTGGCGCTAATTTGCTTTAGTGTTAATACACATTCCTGCTAATTTGCATTAACTAACGCTCATTGGCATAAGAGCACAAGAGCTCATAAATGCTAATGTGAATCAGCACAAGTGGCAAAAATAATTCTAGTTAGAAGACATCACCTCTCATTCCTCCAATGAGTGGCTGGCAGAACAAAGGACTCTTGCTCAACTGTAAAACATAGTTGGGGTGAGATTCAGCAAAGTCCATATTTCCCTAAATGTGGAAGATCTGAAACTGGGGAAATTCCACATTTTAGTGGAGTTCTAAGGCTGTTTAAAATTTAAACCTTCTACCTGCTTTCTAAATGCACCTGTAAATAAGGGGTAGTGGCTGGGACATCAGATTGGGAATTTGAAGGGAAAGGGTTAAGCCACCCCTCACATTGCCTGAGTTCAGGATTTTTTCCGTAAGGTAGGCCTGTTCAGGGCACAATCCTTTCATGCATAGCCAGACGACTCCCAGCATTCTCTGCCAGCCAGAAGGAAATGTGTGCTTTAGTGTAGAAAGAAAATACCTGGGAGGATCTGGTCTGTGACATCTATAGACCTAAACTGCCATATACTGAATTAGACCATAAGCCTACCCAGTCCAGCATTGACTGTTGTACCTGGTAGCAGCTTGCCAAACAGCCAATTTTATCATTACTTGCTAGCTGGCCTTTTAACTGGGGGCTGGAGATCAAACATTGGGATCTTCTGCATGGAAAACATGGGCTATTGCAGCCTCCCCCAACCTAGCACCCTTCTGATGAGTTGGACTACAACCCCCGTCATCCCCAGCCAGGATAGGCCAGGTGGGGGTTGTCATGTAACCTACCTGGCATGGTTTCCTCTTATATCTCAAAGATGAATGACACAAATGTTACTATTGGGTTCAACATTATGATTCTTTTTCCTCGGAATCTGGTTTTGCATAGCAGGGAATGCCCAATTTGGATACTTCTCTGTGTATAAAGCATTCTTTCAGTGTTGCTGAAACTGGTGAGGAGAAACAACTGTATTTTAAATTGCAAACATGAACTCTTTCAACCTCCCTGCTGATAGCTTGTACTTAACACCAGTAGGTACCATAAAGAGATACAGAATCTGGTATTATAAAGTCATTTCCTGGAAAATATCTGCATTGGAAAGCGTTGCATATAGTCATTCCCTCTGTTAAGTGCATGCATTTCTTAAAAATGTAAGATGTGTTACAACAGAAATCACACTTCAGGGTGGAATTATATCTCTGTCATTGTCTTCTCTATTGCAGCAGAAAGCAACATGCCATTTGTGTATGTTTTAATCCTTTTTAGATAAATGTTGAATTTATTTCAAACAAAGGGAACTTACCTGCAAGGGTGGATTAATGACAAGTGAAACTGCATGGATAGCAGGATCTGACACAAGGCATTTCCGTGTGCTCACGATGCTCATGCACAGTATTTCGCTGCTGCTTCCATGATACTGTTATCACTGAGGGTTTCCCCTCTGCATTTCTGCAGCTTTTCTTCTTAGACTGAGGAAAGTCTGGTATTATCTGGAATTCACACTAGGAGAAACTTGTGCATTTGCACAATTCTGGTATACTGCAGCACCACCTTGTGGTTGTGTAATGGCAGTATGGAAAGGCAGAGGAAGAAAACCCAGGTGGAGCGGGGGATGTGGCAAGGTGCCATTTTTAACACTGCAGGTATTATGTTCCCAAGCCATACAGGGCTTTATAGCACCTTGAATTGGACTCAGAAGCATATAGGCAGCTACATGCATGGAAGTTCTATATATTCATAGCAATGGATGCATAAGAAGTGGATGTAGATGGAAATGCAAGCTTTGTTTTGTTTTATTAGCAATTATGCATAAACTTCAAAAGACATGGACCAAGTAGCTAAATAAGTGGTCTGTACATGCCAACCATTCACTTGCGAAAGCATTGTAAAGGTCTCGATCCATTCCATGCTAGGAAGCGAGCCTTTCTCTTTCCTGTATCATTCCAGTGTTTGTAATATCAGTCTTTTTGCTGTCAAAGGGGCACACAAAATCCATTCGTGCTGACAGTTTGTTAATTTTTCTGAAGAAGGAATATAATTTTAAAGAGGGTGCCCATCAGTGAATATTCAAGACTGTTCCTGTGCAAAATTTATCTGTGTTATAACCTCCTCCCCAAAAGAAGCAATTTCTGCATATTGCCAAAACATTCTTAAAAGAGACAATAGTTGCAGTATATTGCAACCAGTTGGTTAAATTAGACAGGCTGTTGCCTAATCCAGGCAATTTGGTGTTCTCCAGATGTTTGGCACTACAAGTTCCAGCATTCCAAATCAGGCATGCTGGCTAAGGCTGATGGGAGCTGAAGCCCAAAACATCTGCAGGTGTCAGGTTGTGGAAGACTAAAACTGCAAGCTCCTGTCCTATGCAGAAAGATGGGCCTTGTTGTACCTTCTGAAGGTGCAGTATTAAACAAACCAATCCTAATAACATTGCTTTTCTAATTCTAAGGGCTGAACTTCCACCACCCTGCTTTGTATTCAATAAAGCAATCTTTCATGCTACTGTTGTCATTCTTGTTTTGAACACTTCTCAGGCATTTTAAAGACTATATGAACCCTATCTGCTTCTTTATAGAACAAGGACAAACCCCAAAAGGACATTGGAAAGAACAGTGTCAACGTCATTTCTGTCTTTCTCACAGGAATGAACTTTGGTATTTCAGGATTCTGATACATAAACTTGCATTTTAAACTGTTGAGAGATAAAACTGCTTCTCTTAGAGGCAGCAGGTGTATAGTAAGGCTGAAAACAACAGACTTCTCTGTTGGCATATCACAAGGAGGTCTCTTACTTGTACCTTGACCTCCAGCTGGCTATTTTTAGCAATACAAATGTGTGTGTCTGCAAACAGGCTGAAAATGAATATCTTGGCCAAACAGCCTTTAACATCCAGTGGGTATCTGCATCAAACTATAGGAAAAAGCATCACAAGAAATTTAAAAATGAATGCATGCATATGATGTTCCTTGGAATACTTGAAAAACGCAAGAACAATGCTTTTTGGGAGAAACCCCTGTCACTTCGGGAGAAAGATCACCTTGAGCACCTTCGAAACTGCCATTCCATAACTCTCCTATCACACATATAGGAACAAAGGAAGATGCTTCATATCAGTTCACAGTATTTGTCCAGCCAGTTCAGGGGCAACATGGTTCACCTGGGCATCAAAACAACCACATGAGAGTATGAGAAAAGTTGTGTTGAACCCAAGTACCATTGCATCCAGCATTCTTCCCCTACCATGGCAGAAGAGCTGCCTGTGGGAAGCCCACAAGCCAGATGAGTGGAACTGCACCATCACACTCCTGTTTCCCATCAATTAGTGTACTGAAGGTGACCTCTAGCCGTCAGGATGAGTGCTCATTAGGTAGTGTTCTGCAAGAATGCATCCAACCCCCCTTTGTATAGCTAGCCAAATTAGTGGGCACCAGTGCCTCTCATGGGTTTGGATTCCATAGTTTAACTAAAACCATCCCAGCAATCTGCTTCATTGCATGATCCTGGGTTCTATTATTATGATAAGAGCAAAATGCCTCCTTCTCTTTTTCATCCCTGCTCAGCACTGTGAATAGAAGGCTGCTTCTTCAAATCAAGCTGGCTCCCTCCGCAGATTCTTCCACACAATAATGCCAAAAGATTCCAACCTACAGGATTAACAATATAATCACATAAGAAAGTAATTTTCATTCTTCCAATAGGTCTGGTGATTCAACAACTTTAATTGATAGTCCAAATGATTTCACCAGCTTCCACTTACTTATGTATCAATTTATTAAAAGGGCATATTGGCCTTGTCCTCCCTAGTCTTCTATTAAAGTAAAATTAAATAATTTTTAATGTCAATTATTAATATCCACCATCTATAAACCATGTCACCATTCAGAAGCCGTATTGACATGAAGTCTAGACTTTTCAAGAGGGGATTCACTGTATGAATACCAATACACAGGTTATATCAAAGACTGGGGGTTGGGGAGATAATATTAACTTAAGAAAAAGCGTTTGCTGGCTGACAATGATAATGCAATAATTAAAAGTTCACCTTTTTAATTTTCTTTCCTGTAGGTCAGCATTTTTTGTAAAGTACCAGAGCTTTAACCAAATTTCCACAGTCTTTGGAGTTACATCATTTTATGCCAGAAGAGAATAAAACACACACCGCACATTTCCATAATAATGAAACAACGTCTTTGCCCTGAAGCTGGACCCAAGAATTGGTTTAACATTCCCTGGAGCAGAGTTTGGTGTGAGATATGCAACAAACCATGCCTGCCAATGGAAATAAAAGAGAGGGATTTCTTATGAAAATGCCAACCTTCTCCTGCACTGTGGCCTTCATTTGAAAAGGAAATGTTAGATGAATGCTTTATTGGAGGGCACATGCAGAAATTCACTGCATCCCATTGCCTTTCCTCCCCCGCCCCTGCTTCAGAAATCCCTTTTGTGTGAACACATCATGTCTCAGAAAGCTGGGAATGGGAGGCAACTGGCCAAAGCTAGGTGAGAAGACCAGCCCAAGGGATGCAAATGTCGCCCTGCCACCGAAGAGGAGGCCTTCTGGTGGGCTGGCACTGATGCCCTCGATAGATGCATTGTGTGCCAGCTGAGAGCTGTGTTGGCATGCCCGTGCCTCCAGGAGCATTTCACCAATGGCATGGGCTGAAATGGGGTTGGATGTGTGCCTTGGATGGACTGGGAAGGCTCCCACATGCCCAAGGAAAGGGCCTTCCAGAGGGAAAGGAACAAAAGAGAAAGAAATAGCCACCCCTTGCTAAACTCACACGATATCCTGCTCCAGTCACAATGAATCAGGAAGGGTTTTGACTTCCCTGCCCTCACACAGTTAAATTGATTTATTATTTTATTTATTTAGAATTTTTGTATGCCATTCCATCGCTTATAGCCTCGGGACGGCTCACATAAAATAAATAAACATGATACATAGTAAAATAAAACATTTATTTATTTATTTTACAGATTTATAAGCCGCCCCCTTGCAAACAAGCCTCGGGGCGGCTGACAACAAATCAAAACAATATAAAACAATGTAATAATATAAAACAAATATACCATTTAAAACACGTTAAAAACTGCCCCATCTCATGGTCTGAAAGATAAAAATAAACATAAAAATTAAAACCCAGAATCACCCTGGCTGCAAATTAAAACCTATAGATATTATTAAGAGTTGTTAAAATATTGTTTAAATAAAAAGGTCTTAGCCTGGCACCGAAAAATTGCTTGCCCTGCCTGCTTCTCCTTCTCCTTCCAACTTACTCTGGACACCACAAAATCCATTGCTGAGCCAATCGCTCAGTTCCAAAATTCCAATTGCCACTGGAATTTTGAAGCACATTTTGGGGCTCCTTCTTAGGCAGAACATCTGAGGAACATCAAAAGAAATGTGTGTGTGTGTTTAAAATCTTTGCAACAAGTGTGGTGAAATGTCTACAGAAGGTTACACAAATCCGTAGGTCAAACATCCTAACCTGGTGGTCACAGTTGGAATTACAAGAGTCATGTTGCTCCCATAAAATGACTGCCATGGGGGTGGCATCCACACCCACTCCCCAGAGGGCAATTTGCCCATCATACCTGAAGCTGGCTCTGCATACAAGTCCCAAGTTGCATGCAGTGCTGGAAAAATGAAATGCAACTCCTTTTCACTAGCACAGTAATTTTTCATCAATATTCGTCTTTGCTCCTCTCCTGATAAGCTCCAAGCATCATTAACTTGCAAAAGGGGAGAATTTCTAATATTTTGAAAATCCCTAATGTGGATTGTTGTTCACTTACTGAGAGGATGAAGAACCGCATGTCTGACTATACCAAGTGCTGACAATGTTTCTCCCCACATTTATTAATTCATTTTGCAGAGAAATTAGACTGAGAATTCACCACACTTAGAACTTCTTTATACACATCCATCTTGGAGCTCAGTGGCAAAGGCTGCATTGATATGTGAAGGTCATCCCAAATTCGCAAGGAGACCTGCAGGCAAATCCAGCTGAAGATAATGGAAGCCCATTCCCTTGCTGATTTCTCTATAATTTGGCCCAAGACTGTATTTATGCAATACATTTTGAATCCATTCAAATTATCTTAGGTGTGTTAAAACCTTCCCACCCTGAATTCAGTGGCATGTGTAATGTGCAGGAAGAAGCATGGAGTTGGTCCGCTCATATCCGTTCCTCTAAAGTACCATCTAGGCTTTGCTGGTGCAATCTGATCAGAAAGTTCCATACTCACAGGCTTAAGGGCAGCCAATGCAAGGCATAAGGCACAGTGGCAGCAGACTCAGCCACCACAATGCCTTGGTGCCCCCCTTTTTTTAACAAGGTGGGCATTTTCAGAGGCCTAGACTTAGGGCCAGGGATGGGAGGGAAGGAAGGAGGCTGGTGCAATTGGAAGGGGTGCTTCTCTGTGGTCCCAGCCTCCTCCCCTCCTCGTATTTTGGCCTACCACTTTTCCCCCTTCTGAATCCCAACTTTGGGGGCATAGACAGCTGGCCCAGTTCTTTCTGGAGTGGACGCAAGACCAGGAAGAGTTCATTCTTTGACATCTGAGCACGAAGAACAGAGGAAATTGGGAGCCTGGACTCCGAAAAGACCATCGGATTATACCCAAGAAAAATAAAGCTGCAGATAAGACCCTAAGTCAAGATAGCATCCTTCTCTATGGTTTTTTAAAATTAGAAACTAAAAACAAAGGATGGCTGGAAGACAGCTTTTCTGGGTGCTTGAGCCTCCAATGACCACTTCACGTCATTCCATTGCAAGGCAGGCCTCGTGGAGAGATTTGCCTCGGCTTTTTATTTATTGATGCGGTGTGCTTCTCTAATGGTTAATGAAGGAGGAGGCAGGAGTGTCAGATGAGATGATGAACAAAACCAAAGGTAGTTTACATTAAAAAGACTGCATTATTTATTAGCCAGTTGTAGCCACTAGGCATTTTATACTACATAAAGAATTCATTACTGTCAATTGTCTTATCTGGTGATTTCCATTGGCAGGCCTCAAAACTGCTGCTAATTTGACCGGGAGATATTTAGACACATGGAAATGCAAGATTTAAAAAGACTAGAATTGATATGAACAGTTCTTTCAAAATCTGAAGATAATGTGCAAATAACTCATTTTTGCCAAGTTGTATATTCGCATTTGAAATGTGATTCATACAAAAATCAGGCCAGTAGCTCAGAATGGGGACAGGTGTGGGGGGATATATAACCACTTGGACAGGAGGGTATATGCAGCATCTTGGTAAAATCCTGACTCCCCCCACCCCCCAGTCAGCAAAGAAAATTGTCTTCTAGGCTTTCCCCTTCAGTTTGGGCTTGGGATTTTTGCTCAGGTGAGTAAGAACATTTCTGAACAGGTAAATGCATGTGACATAGAACACTGTGTGTTGCATTGCATATTAATATCTAAAGAAAAATAAATTAAAGCAATAAGGTTCAAGCCTACACTTGAACTGGGTCAGCTAAGGCAGAAATCCAAGTCCCACCAAGTCCCAAGTCACAAAATAAGGGGCAAGAACACAGAGAAAGTGAATGGAGAGGATTTTCACATGAATTTTGCTCCACGGTCGACAGATTTGCAGAGTCAAAAATTGCACAAATACAGTGGTGTCCATTTGGACACATTCACTTGTTGCAACTTTTCATTCACAAAAATGTGGAAACTGGCCAAAATGTGCAAATATATATCTATATAAGAGTATATATTTTCAAAATTTACTTTATGGAAGAGTTTGCTCATTTTTGATAAGGGGTATGTGTGTATTTTCCTGCACCTAAATTGAGGTCACACACACACACACACACACACAGTGGTCCACACTCTGTGTCATAGGGGAAAGCTAGTCCATGGGTGCAGACTCAGAGAAAACGCTCTGGGTCCATTGAAGAGGCCTCTGGCAACCCTACCATCCCAATCTTTCCATAACCTGTTATGCACAAGCTCCCCAGCTTGGTTTCCATGTAATTGTTCAGTTGTTCTGTGTAATCAAGCAATCCTGCAGCACATCCAGAAAAACAGTAGCATCTCCATTGCCTTGGTGACTTGGAGGTCTTGAACGAAACCAGAAGAAACTTGGAGCAGCCCAGAGATTTTCCCGGGGAGTGCCATGGCGCTTTCCCAGAAGACACTGTGGATTCAAGACATCAAGGGATGGGTTTGCATGACTAACAAGCTGCAGTGATTTCTTGCGCAGGACAGCCTGTCGTGTCATCTGAACCCTGTCATGCCATCTTGGCATGGTATGTTTGGTCTGTGGAAGCCACAGTTAGAAACAATGGTGTGTCCTGTGGTTTCCACACTTACCCATTATCAATAGGAATGTGCTAAGAAGAACGTTTGGCATTATGTGGAAAGAATGTGAGGGCACAGTCCTGTGCATATTCAGATAAGTAAAAAATGTGAGAATTCCCAGCATGCCTCCACCCAGCCCTGTTGGCTCAGGAATGCTGGGAACTGTAGGAGTTTTTGTCCAATTATGCATCAGATTCCACCTTAGGGCCTGTGTGTTTTCTTTTTAAAGTCATTTTAAGATTTATTTTAAGGCTCTTTATATAATCTGCTTTAACTCTGAGTCCTGCATTGGGTCAGATTCTATGGCCTTGCAGACCCCTTCCAATGCTACAATTCTACAAATCCATGATCCTGACAACAAACCCAACATTTTCATACTTTAAATAAGCACCCCAAAATCCATAAAAATAGATTGATATCCTTCATAAACACCATGACTAATTAAAAGCAATTAAGAGACTCATTAATCCATCCATAATGTCTCTAAATTATTAACCAAGCAGAGAGCACAATCATCACATAAAAACCATAAAGTCACATTATAAATGCTACAATATTCAGAAAATTAAAATCCATCAAACATAGAATAACAAGTCAGTTAGCTTGGGTTGTTTTGTCCATAAATATGGGGAGCAGATTCCAGAAAAGCAAGGAACAAGCCCCAAGAACCCTGTTTTCTGCCTTTGTGGGGGGGGGGTTGCGCTTCTTATATATGAATAAACAACATTTTCACTGGCCTTACCCAGGGATCCCAAGCCAGTCTCTATTCCCACAAGGGCTGTTCATATGGTGGGGCAGAGGCCTATGGCCCTCCCATGCCAGTGAACATACCTGCCAGATTACAGTAGTCATGTGTTTGGTGTTAATGGGGAAGGGCCCTGTGTTCCCAGGTTTGCACATCATGCAGAAATGCACAAGATACCAATGCTGAATGCAAGTATGGGAGACAAAGGACCCTACTCTGAAGAAAGATCTAGTCCCCCTCCTGCCAAGGAAGGAGAAAAATCATTTTCCACAACATATTGGGCAAAATAAAGGTTTTCCTCCCTCCTAAGGCTCATGAGAATGTTTTCTTCCTTTTGACAACACATGACTGCTTTGCCTTTTCTGCAGGCACGCTGACCATACCAAGGGATTCATTGGACCAGCCAAACCCACCTTCCAGCTACCAGAATGTACTTTTAGACTCTAGCTGCACCAGCTGAACCATGAATGAGTCTCCGTTAAAAATCTAAAAATCCAACTTTCTTTGCTTAATCAAATCAATCAATTGTGGAGAACTGGACAGAAGGAAGGGAATGTTCATAATACTCACATTGAAGGCTCTTCTAATATGCCAGCATGTTCCACTTTATTCTCTAACCCAGAGATGTTCTAGATGGAAGAAAATCAGTAGTTAACTGGGTATACTTCTGAATCCAACATGGCGGGACTCTCTTGTTATGGAACATCTAATTATCTTTGGTATCACTCACTAATTGCCTGCTTTGCTGTGCGTGTTACACAGTACTGAGTCATGGCCAAACACTGCCTTCATGGGGAGGCAGCACACTTCAAAAGTGAGCTTTACATTTATTTTTTAGCATCCTTAAGCAGCAAATGTGAAAGTGGTCCTAAAGCTGCCTTGGCCAACTCAGCATCCTCCAAATGCATGGGGCTACCATCCTCTCCAGGGCACATGGCCGGAGGCTTGGGAGAGCAGCAAGGCAAGGTAGGCTGCTGGAGAGAATGGCTGGCCAGCGTATGGGAGACGGGAACTCTTGGGTAGCGCAGCAAAACGCAAAGCAGCCCACTTTGCATTTTCCCCCGTCCTAACTTTCAACAAATGAAGCAGCTGATGCAGGTGACTGTCTTGGCTCCATTCCAACATTAATTGGCGACAAGCACTTTACAGGAAATGCTTCCTTTGAAATGGGGAAGGTGGGGGGAGAAAGCTTGGCTTCTCTGTGGCCTCCGGCAGCCCGTGCTGGTGGCTGCATTCCAAGGGTGTGGCTCTTTCATAATCATATGTGGCTTCTGTGGGATCAGAGCCAGCAGGAGAGGATGTGCAATCCAGCTTGTGCAGAGAGAAAGGATAAACAGGCAGCCCTGCCAGAGAAAGACCTCTGCCAGAACGATACCCCGGATTATTAAGTGGTGGAGCTCAGAGGTTCTTTGAATGATGGATGGATGAGAGGAAAGAGCTCAAGATGCTCTCAGAGCAACAAAAGACAATGAGAGGATAAGGGGGTCAACCAATATTGTCCCACTTGATCTCTGAAGATCATTCATCTGGGTTGCAAAACAAAAATAAAAAGGCTTGATTCCATGTCCATGCTAGATGATAGAGGAAAACAGCTGGAAGGGTTCTTAGAGATCCTCTGGTCCAGCTTCTTGTTTAATGTAAACTCTACAAAGCGATTTCATCCCTGATGAGGGTTGCACTAAAGCTCCACAGAATCCATCCCTCTAGCATTTGTGGACATAATCTATCTGGATGTGGAAATAATCTGTTTAGACTTTAGCAATGTCTTTGACCAAGTGCCCCACAACATCCTGATAACCACATGGGCAAAAAGTGGGCTTGATAGTGCAACTATTAGGTGGATCTACAACTGGCTGCAAATTTGGACTCAAAGAGTGTTTATCAATGGCACTTTCTCTAACTGGGGGGAGGTGACAAGTGGGGTGCTACAGGGTTCCATCCTGGGACCAGTACTCTCCAACAGTTTTATTCATGATTTAGATGAAGAAGTACTAGGAAAGATATTTAAATTTGCAAATGGCACAACTTTGGGTGAAAGGGCAAGAAGCATGTCTCAGGGACTGGAAGCAAAGCCCTATGAGGACAAATGGAGAGAACTGGGAAAGTTCAGCCTGAAGAAGAGAAGCCTGAGAGGTGATATGATAGCATTCTACAAGTATTTGAAAGACTGTCCCAAAGAGGAAGGAAAAGACCTATTCTCATTCATTCCAGAGTGCAGTACAATAATGGACTTAAGTGAAAAGAAGCCAGAATTAGACTAGACACCAGGAAGAATTGCCTCACTGTCAGAGCAGTATCACAATGGAACCTATTACACAGGGAAGTTGTGGGAGACATCCAAAAAGGGTTTGGGCAGCCCTCTGAGAGAGATGGTTTAACTTGGAGTCCCGTACTGAGCAGAGGGTGGAGCCGATGGCCTTCTGGTCCCTTCCAACTCTACTATTCTCTGAGTCTCTGATTCTATGACTTCCTTTCATGTTCAGCTGTCTTGTAGAAAGTGAGCTGAGTTGAGAGAAAGTGCACATATGCTCATAGAACGAAGCTGGCACAACTAGCAACCTTCTTCCACATTGAGTGCAGCACAAACAGTTGCTCTCACTGATAGGAAGTTTCTCCTCATGTTTAGCCGAAGCCTAGTTCCCTGCAATTTCCACCAACAAGTTTTCTTTCTGCCTTCAGGAGCCACAGAAAACAGGGCTGTTCCTTTTTGTGCATGGCAGCTTTTCAGCTATTTAAAGATGATTGTCATGTCTCTGCTTTTCTCGGATCTTCCAACGGTGCCTCCTAGGACATGTTGTCCAGTCTCCTCACCATCTGGACAGGGTCCATTTTGTCAATGTCTTTCTCAGATGCGGTGTCCAGAACTGAGGTCACTTGTTTTCTTCCTCTGGGCTGAATCGGGATGGCTGAATTGGGATGAAGTCCCGGCCTTCTTTCGCTCTTGACAATGCCCACTTGCTTAGAAGAAACAAAGAGCATTAGCTAAGCTGAGGGTCTCCAGGTGTCAGTAGCTCCCTCTCTTAGGCAGGGGTTTCACCAGGTTCCTCCAAAAATGAGCCCTGGCTCTGGCTTTGTTGTTGATTACAGGTAGGAGAAGGCAGTTCCTTGAGAATAGCAGGCTCCTTTCTTCCCTCAGGTCTCTATTCAGCACTGGCTTTCTGCTATTCTGCCACCTGCCAAAGGTGGCATTCCACAACAGGGAAAGGCATCCCTTTGTGAGTGGGTCTTGCAGACTTAAATAAGATCCATCTGGATATCCATACATGGATACTAAAAAAGAATAGATTGTGATTTCTTTCCACAAAAAGAACACAGAGGCTGTGATAAACAAACAAACAAACAAACAAAATGAAAGCTTGCATATCTGTATTCAGCAGCAGAGAAGGTAGATTTCCATGACTCCTCCTCCTCCTCCTCTCTTCCAATTTATATCTCGTTCCCATAAGTTCATTTTATATAACATCCTGAAGCTGTGCAGACTTGAAATCTGTGCACGAAAGAAGGACATGTTTCCCAGGCTCTTGTAGCTGAAGGGCTCAGAGCATTCAGACGCCCACAGAGGTTTTAATCTTTTAACACCTGGGTTGACGTCGATGAAGCCACTGTGAGCTTTGGAGAAAGGCGTTGTCATGCAGCACTGAGGGCAAAACAGAAGGTTCGAGGGCAAGAGTACTGCTAGAGCACGCTTTGTGCTGACTCACAAGATTTGGCAGTTCAACAAAAATGAATCACCCAGGGTTGACATATGCAAAATTTCTGCTGGCTGTTATGTACCATTTGCCCAATGACTTTAATCCTTTAAAGAAAGTTCTCCTCCCAGTATATAATACAAAGAGCACAAAAGTCTAAATAAACGTGTGTGTGTTATAATGCTTTCATTCATAGGATCACCATAAGTTGGAGACAATTTGATGGCACGTTACAACAACAAATTCCATAAGAGGCACCACAGATACTGGACCTTTAAGGTTTAATTGACGTTAAATGTTGTTTATTATGTTGGGAGCCACCCAGATAGCCTACGGCTAATGGGAATACATACCAAACAAACAGACAGTTTCAGTCTGGAAATAGCAGTGTATTGGTAAGCGTTTGACACAACAGCATCAGAAGCAGTGGGGAAAAGAGGCCTTGCAACTTAGAACCAAAGAGTTTGGAAAAGATCAGCGGCAGAAAAGCAAGATTGTCCAGAGGAAGCAAAGTAACCAAAATAAAAATAAAATCATACCTCTGATCATTGCTCTTCAGGATGCAAGATCTACTAGAAGTCATACAGCAGTATGATCTCTCTCTCCTATTAATTGATTTAAGGTTCTTTTTAGGTCCCTTTCAAGGGGAGAACCTTTCCAAGACAATATGCAAACAAGAAAGAAACTCAATAACACCAGCAATTACAGATAAAACCAGCAGCCCCTCCCCATTCCATTTAGAATGGACCAAGAGCATGTGTCGGAAACCTCGAGTGAGAGGGACGAAGGGTGGGTATGCTTGTCAGGGCAAACATTCTGTCTCGAACCAGTAGGTGACCACTTTAGCATTGCCGAAATGACTGCATGCATCAGAACTGCCTATGTCAATGTATACGTATGGATTCAAATTCAGACATAATTGTAATAATTTAGGTATTTCAGCATAGTGAGAAAGACTGCAGGCAAGCCCGCCTTGCTGTGTGAGCTGTCCAGGTGCTGTTGATGGGCAATCGCAGCTCTCCCTCCTATTGGTGCTTTCACCGATATTATCCTTACAACCACACTTGAACTAGAAAGCCCTTCAGATACACCCTTATAATATTTATTTATTTATTTAAAACATTTTTATGCCGCCCCATCGCAACAAAGCCTCGGGGCAGCTTACAACATACTCAAATAATACAAAAATTTCAATTAAAAGCCGCCCCCCCCCCCCCCAGTGCATCTCAACTAAAAACTTTAAAATTCAATAAATAATTTAACAAGTTTTAAAATAAGTTTTAAATAAAAAGGTCTTAGCCTGGTGCTGAAAAACATTTAGTGATGGCACCAGGTGGACCTCTTTGGGGAGCGCATTCCATAAATGGGGCTCCACCACAGAGAAAGCCCTCCTCCGGGTACTTACCCTCCTAATCTCATTCACAGAGGGTTCCCAGAGGAGGGCCTCTGTTGCTGATCTCAAGGGGTGGGAGGGCATATATGGATGTAAGCATTCCGTCAGGTATCCAGGTCCCAAGCCATTTAGGGCTTTATAGGTCATAACCAACACCTTGAATTGGACCCAGACTTCAATCGGGAGCCAGTGGAGCTGACGGAGAACTGGGGTTATATGTGAATAATGCCCAGTCCCCATCAGCAGCCTGGCAGCTCCATTCTGCACCAACTGAAGTATCCAGACTGTCTTCAAGGGTAGCCCCACGTAGAGCACGTTACAGAAATCTAATCGGGAAGTCACCAACATGTTACTGTCGCCAGGCAGTCGTACTCTAGGAAGGGACACAGCTGATGTATCAGCTGAAGCTGTAGGAAGCTGTAGGATCCTCGCTGCCGCTGTCACCTGAGCTTCTAACGACAGCTCCGGGTCGAGGAGCACTCCCAAGCTGCGGACCCTGTCCTTTAGAGGGAGTGCAACCTTTAGAGGGAGTGCAACCCCCTCCAGGATAAGGCCCAAGTCCCCTATCCCAAGGCCCGAGCCACCCACCAACATCTTGTCTGGATTGAGCTTCAGTTTATTGGCCCTCATCCAGCCCATTACCTTGGCCAGGCACTGGTTCAGCACAGCCACTGCCTCACCTGGATCAGTGGAGAACGAGAGGTAGAGCTGGGTATCATCAGCGTACTGATGACTCCGCAGCCCACACTTCCTGATGACCTCTCCCAGTGGTTTCATGTAGATGTTAAATAGCAAGGGGGACAAAATGGACCCCTGCGGAAATCCATGGCATAGCTGCCATGGTGCAGAGCCATAGTCCCCCAGCACCACCTTCTGAAAACAGCCATTGAGATAGGAACGGAACCACCGCCACGCGGTGCTCCCAACTCCCAATCCCACTAGCCTATCCAGAAGGATACCATGGTTGATAGTATCGAAAGTTGCTGAGAGGTCCAGGAGAATCAACAGGGATGCACTCCCGCATCTTTCTCTCTGCACAGGTCATCATACAGGGCGACCAAGGCAGATTCAGTGCTGTACACAGGTCTGAAGCAGGACTGAAATGTGTCCAGATAATCCGTTTCATCCAAGAGTGCTTGGAGTTGTCCCGTCACCACCCACTCTAGTACCTTGCCCAGGAACAGGATGTTGGCCACCGGTCTATAATTGGCGGCCACCTCTGGATCCAGGGATGCCTTCTTTAGGACTGGCCGGTCTACCGCCTCCTTTAAAGGGGCAGGCACCTGGCCATCTCTTAAAGAGGTGTTGACCACCTCCAGGATCCAGTTTCCAATCCCGTTCTTGGCTTTCTTAAGTAGCCAAGAAGGGCATGGGTCTAGTAAGCAAGTGGTAGGATGTACTTGTCCAAGCACCTTGTCTACATCATCAGGCCACAACAACTGAAATTCATCCATTAATTGTGGACTCAACGGCATCGATGGTAACTCCCCAGTAGAATCTGATTCAATAATAGAGTCAAGCTCATGGCGAATCTGAGCGATTTTCTCCCTGAAATGCTCAGCAAATGCATCACAGCAGGCCCTCGAGCGTGGCACCAGATCTTTCTTTGGGCCTGGGCATACCAGCCCCTGCACCACTTGATAAAGCTCTGCCAGACGGCATTGTGAGGAGGCAATGGAAACAGAAGAATTTCTTCTTCGCCATCCTCACCGCCACAGCATAGGCCTGATAATGGGCTCTTAAGTGTGTTAAGATCACTCCGTGATCTCCTCCACCTACACTCTAGACGTCTCCCAACCTGCTTCATCGCCCGTAATTTGGTCGTATACCATGGAGATGAATGGGCTCCGCCAGGTGGGAGAGGACGTTTGGCAGCAATCGTGTCAATAGCCCTGGTCATCTCCTCATTCCACAGTTCAGCCAGGGCTTCAACAGGATCACCAGCCTTGTCAACTGGAAAATCCCCCAGAGCTTCCAGGAATCCATCAGGATCCATCCTGCTCTGGGGACGGACCCATTCAATTGGGTCTGCACCCTTACAGAGGGAGAGGCCACTCTCGAGCTCAAAGCTTATGAGGAAGTGATCTGACCATGACAAGGGTGTCAAACTTAAATTCCTCACCCTCAGATCACCCTCTCCCTGCCCCGTCAAGAAAACCAGGTCCAGAGTGTGTCCATGCTCATGGGTCGGGCCAACGACATCCTGAGACAGCCTCATGGCTGCCATGGAGGCCATGAAGTCCTGAGCCGCCCCGGTTGGAACTGTCTCGGCATGGAAATTGAAGTCCCCCAGGATCAACATCCTGGGAGTCTTCAACACCAGGTCCGAGACAATCTCCGTCAGCTCAGGCAGGAAGTCTGTTGGGCAGAAGGGTGCATGGTACACCAACAGAATTCCCAGTCTGTCTCAGTTGCCCAACACCAAGTGGAGGCACTCCAGCCCCGGCCTCGAGAGAACAGGAAGTCCCACAAGGGGAATGGAAGCTCGGTAAACCAGAGTGACCCCCCTCCCCTCCCCTCCCCTCCAGGCGTGGTCGGTGCTGGACCAGATACTCGGATGGGCACAGCTGTGCGAGGGAAACATCGCCCCCCTCACCCGCCCAGGTCTCGGTAATGCAAGCCAGGTCAGCCCCCTCATCCACAATCAAGTCATGGATGAGAGCAGATTTATTGTGGACCGACCTGGCATTGAGCAGCAGCACCGACAGGCCCGGGGGGCAGTTGACAAGTCTACCGGGAACCCGCCGGCTGGGGAATAACCAGAAAGAGGGACAGGTGTTAACCTTCTGTCCCTCCTTCTTCTATACTGACCCGTTAGACCCCCAACGCTATAATGCCCATAGCCCGTCACCACCCCAATGGCAGTGCCCCCGTGCTCCCCAGGCAACATCATGGTATAGCATGAGATGCACCAATTAAAATAATCTAAAACCAACAATTGAAAACCCCAATTAAAACCCACCTACCTTCAGCCACCGCCTTAATCCTTAAACCGCTGCCAGCCCACAAGTAAAGCCAGCCCATGGCCAGAACCCCTGGCCAGCCCAGCCCCCCGCTCAGCCCCCGAACGGCTCCCAAACAGCGACTGCCCTTAGGCCATCACCCTTCAGCCGCCAGCCCGAGGCCACTGACCCCTGGCGGTGGCCGGAGCTTTGTGGGCCGCAGGGCTCCTCCCTGGCACGCCTCTCACACGTGCTGGGGGAAGCAGGCCGGAGATGGGTCCTGGGCTGGTGGTCCTGCCCCCTGTGGTGGGGTGGCGGCGGCAGCGAGTGGCAGTGGGTGGCGGCACAGCAGCGCGGTCGAGGTTTGGGCGGTGCAGGTGGAGGTCCGGGTGGCGCAGGTGGAGGTGGGGCCGTCCGGCGCACTGGTTCCTCCCAGCGGCGGCCGGCACTTTGTGGGCTGCAGGGCTCCTCCCTGGCATGCCTCTCACATGTGTCGGGGGAAGCAGGTCGGAGATGGGTCCCGGGCCGGTGGTCCTGGCCCCCGCGGTGGGGTGGTGGCAGCAGCAAGAATCCATAATAGAGGATGGCGCTCTTCAGCTTAACAATTAGAATGGTTTTCTGGTGGGACCCTCTTGTACTATGGTTTAGGATAGCCTTCCCTGATCCAGTGCCCTGTACTGCAGCTTCCATCAGCCCCATCCAGGATACCCAGTGGCCACGGAATATGGAATGAGAAGTCCAAAACATCTGGAGAGCGCTCTATAACGGACAGAGCATTGTATCCACTGGTGTCTCATATCTTCTACTCTAAGCAAGACACGCAATGGATGCAGCCCCATCTCTACTTGCAAGACTGACAGAAGCCAGTTTCTGGGATAAGCAGAATTAAAAGCCAAGATTACTGCCACAGAGTTCATTTTCTGTCTCACTTGCAGCATGGATGTGATGGTGAACTCATGTCTTGTCATTGGAGAACTTGTCCATTGAGTAGGGGCAATTAGGTGGACGGTCCTTCACCTGCTCTAGGTTCAGATAAACCTGGTGCAGAATATGCACATTATAAGTTGTGAGAAAGCCAGTTCATTAGGGTTACATCTGCAGTAGCATGCTTGATTTGTCCTTGTTGTGTTTTCTTGCTCCGTCATTATGTGGTTTTATGACGACTTTCTTGTTGCTACAATGCAACATTGAATTTCAGCATTTGAAAGAAAAATAAAAGTTCAACAACTTCAGCTTACAAAGATCAATGGGCTGGGTTTTTTTAATCAGTTTATTTTTTACCATTCCTTGTGGGTGAAAATGGACTGCTGCTGAAAATTGTGGGAAAGGCTGAGAATCTTGGAGAAATTCCAAATATAAACAAAGTGGCAAGCTGGAAGCCTTGATGTGTGTGCATGTATGCTTAAATTAACATGCCGGCTCGGGTGATGGGACTTGTAGGTCAACACCCCTGAAAGGCACCAGATTAATGGAGGCTGATTTAGAACAAACCTGGTTTTGCTAGAACAGAGCTCTTTTCTGATGCTTCTTTGCACAGAACAGAGGTGTGGTCCCTGGAAGAATCCTCCCCAGAGGAACGCCAGCTGTTATCTCCAGTCTTGTATTGGAGATAACAGCAGGGATGTGGGCAGCAGGGGTCTCAGGCACTTCTGGGAAGACCAGATGCCTGCCAGGGACTGGATGAGCAGACTTGTGAGGTGTACGTTGCTCTCACAGGCACAATCTGTACAGCATGAAACTGGGGCCCAGACAATACTGCTTCCTCTCTTCCCACCCAAAACTCTTCCTGCATGCTCCTGAAGAAAAAGTGGAGTGCGGGAGAAGAGGGAGATTGTGGATACAGAGGGAGGATTGATACTGTAATGAAGGTGACAGGCGGACTGCAGGAAGTGCTATTTAGTGTTTTCTCAACCGGGGCATCTAATGTGTGCCTGTTTGCTGATAAGGAGAGAATCTTGCTTTGAGTCTTCATGGCTTGGTTCCACCACCAGAGAACTCATGAGAATTTCACTGTCGGACAAGCCAAGCAGAGCTGAGAGGTTACTGCAGCAACTAAGCCAAATCATTCTGATAATTCTGAGAGCCAGTGTGGTGTAGTGGTTAAGAGCGTGGGACTGGGACTCAGGCGATCTGGGTTCAAGTCCCTGCTCGGCCATGGAGCCAACTGGGTGACTCTGGGCCAGTCACAGACTCTCAGCCCAACCTACCTCACAGGGTTGTTGTGGGGATAAGATGGAGGAGGAGATGTAAGCTGCCTTGAGCCCTTTGCAGGAAAAAGGCAGGATACAAATCGAAAAATAAATAAATAAAAAATAAATAAATTATGCATTCCCTAATGAGGAATGAGGATCTGTTCTGGTATTTCTTTGGCTTGCTCCTAGGATGGTGGTGGTTATACAAAGGATGCCTTGCCCTGGGGATCTCTCTGGGTTGGAATTTCTACAGAGTTCTAAGCAGGGAAAGTTTTGCCCTAATTTTTAATTCATTATTATTGCTTAATCAATAATGAAGGATGCCCTTTTGACTCAAGCAACTGTCAGAGACATTTAACAGAGATGTTTATCCTTATTTGGATTTTAGTATTAATCTAGAGATTTTTTTTTAAAAAGATGTCTCTTGTTTAGTTTTGAAGCTTTTTCATGTTTTGGGTTGAAACATGTAGTAAGGTACACCATGTCCATGGGTTGGGGCATGCTTTTTGTTGTTATTATTTAAACAAAGATTAAGGAAAACCTCACAGACAATGGTTTGGATCCTGAAAGTTTAACTTAAAGGAGTTCCTAGAGGGAAAGTTTGCCTCCATTTCCTCCTTTCTCCTTTTGTGAACCCTGAAAGCCTCTCCAGAGAGGTGTGTGTATGGGGGAAAGGGCCCTTGAACTGTGTGGGATGGGACGGGTTCAGGGAAGGACGACACAGCAGAAAGTATTTATTTCTGGTCATCCTTACGTCAATGTATCTTAAAATCCAAGCCTAACATGGAACAGTCCTTCCACAACACACACACACACACACCAGCCAGCCCATGCCATTTCCACACTGTTCAAAAGGGGGCCCCATCTATGCAGAGAGGATTTTGGCAGTCAGAAGTTCCCTTCGGTGAATTTCCTTAAGGATGCAGTCTAGTTGGATGCTATCTAGAAGGCCATAGGAATATCTGGAGCCCTACTGCTGAACTCAGAAACACGCCCCATGGTTGGAGTTGGTGTTCTGAATTCAGCATGCTTCTCTGCATGCTGGCTGTGCCTCTGAAGTTGCAACTTGCAAGTGAAACCTTGGCGCCAGCACAGGGCTGAGGAGGGAGGAGCAAGGTGCCTCCAGATAAGAGGAATCCCAGTGGTGCCTCAGCCCCTCCTGCTCATAGGCCAGAGTCAAACACTAAAGTGGCCCAAATCCACCTAAATGTTGTGAAGGTGAAGGAAACAAGGAGGCACACCTTGCATGCTTGAACTTCTCCAGCTCTTCACCGGATGCCCATCCAAGTTTGGAGCGCTATGCACAGCTGCATTAGAAGGCACCATCGCCACAAACAAAAAAATGCTTATGGGAGCAAAGAAGAAAAATCACAAAGTTTGAGATGAACTGAACTTGGAAAATTGAAAAAACAAATAGATTGCAAAAGTAAGAGTAGGAGGAATGAAAATGAATGTACCTATCCATCCCAGTGAAATATCAACAGAGTCATCAAACAGCTAGCTAGCTAGAAACAGAGGGTGCAGGGGAGGACTACATCAGTAAATTAAGGATGCAAACCTATAGGGAGGACTGTAAGCCCCCAACTGAACATTCACACTCATGCAATGCAAACCAGGAGTCACGGTGGAGACGATCTTCTCATCCGTGCTCATCCCTTCTGCATTTTTGCTTGACAGACATTTTCAGCTGTCTAGTGCTGATATTTTAGATGGGGAAAGGAGGAAGCTTCAAGATAACTTGCATCCTGGGTAACAAGTCTCCGCCCTTCCATAACACCTGCAATTTTTCCCAGTCTCAGAGACCAGGCAGCTTGAAGGCCAGCAGAACTACAGTTCCCAGTTCCAAGTGTGGATCCTGGTCTCTGAACTTGGAGTGGGAATCCAAACTATCAGATCAAATCTACAAGCTGTGGGATCATTCTTTTAGATCATTTTGCATAAATTGGGTTGAGGTGGGGAGGTTGAAGAATCAGGATGCAATCTTCAGGCAACTCCATAGATTTCCAAATTTGCAGTGTGACCTGTGGACAGAAAAATACTGGCTACATTTGCAAAATAGCATCCTGTTGAAAAATAGACAAGTATCTTTAAGCAGTGGATGAAGGACTGCAAACATTTCCAAGGGATGCACAGTGCCTACACGTGAAAAAGATATGCACAAAATCATGTGTGGATTTTTGTAAGAAAAGGAGGTAAAGAAATCTCACCATCTGAGGTGGACTTGAATTGGAATAAAATGGAATTCAGAAAGCGTTGAAGAGAATAATGTATTAATTGTTATAATTATTTTAATACATACAGTTAGCAATTCTTGAGATACTAATGCTGGGAGAACTGCAACGTAAACCAATGGCTAAAATGATACACTGATTTTGGTGAAGCTACATGGAATGTTGCTAGTACCTTGAATTCCCACAAAAATCCTCTGATATTCTACTTGAGGAACACTTCCCATTAGGATGAATTTTCCAAGTACTGAAATTTGGGTGGTGATGAGTTGAACATTACCATTTCTGCTATGCTTTCTTACACAAAGGAGCTGCTCCAATTTTCATGTGATCAACAGATACCGTATTTTTTGCTCTATAAGACTCACTTTCCCCCCCCCCCTCAAAAGTAAGGCGAAATGTCTGTGCGTCTTATAGAGCGAATATGTGCGTGCAGTAAGTCTGTCAGATGTGCAGCCCATGGGGAAGTGATGGGGAATGTGCCTGTGATTATGTGCCCATTTGATTCAGAATATTTTTTTTCTTGTTTTCCTCCTCTAAAAACTAGGTGCGTCTTATGGTCAGGCGCGTCTTATAGAGCGAAAAATACGGTATTTAATGCCACTATATTTTCCTTCCTTTTGCATTTTCCTGAGCCAAAAGAACTAATCATATTTAGAAGGGTACCATGAAGTACCTGAAAGTCTGGATAGCTAAGTTCTTGTGTATCTTTCCTTTTGTCACCCAGCACATAAAAATTGGCCCATTTTGCTTCTGTTCAGTGTTTGTTCTCTGCTCTCTTTTCTCTAAGGAAGGAAAAGCTGGAAACTTTTTCTTTTTTCTTTTCTTTTCTTGGGCTTAAAGCACACATTGGAGATCTCCCAATCAGTATTTGGCTTTTACACAATCGTTAACATTTTGTGTTTGTTGTTCCCACACCCACCAGCTGTTTACACACCAAACAGATCACGTTTTGCCTGTTGGGGTTTGAAGTTGCATTTTAAACGTTTCATACACCTGACTGGCTCAGAGTAACTTAAACCTGAATGGTACGACGTGCAAAGATGTAAGCAGTTTGACGAAGGGCCATCTGACTCTAGACTTCCTTTGTTTTTTAAGGAGCTTGTCTTCTTCTTTTTCTATTTTTTAAAGCATGGTAAAGCTATTTTGTCAATAAAGAGAACTACATACCGTGACTGAGCTGAGGCTAAGGGAGAGAAGTTTATCAAAGTGCTCTCAGCCCTGTGCAAAACAGTTTCCTTCCCTTCATTCCACCCCCAGGCCCCAAGTGAGAGGTGCTCCATGTTGGTGCTAATTTGCCCTTCCTTTGTCCGCATCTGCAGACAGAAGAATGATAACAATGCACATTTCTGACATCTGGAAATTGTGGTGCTTAATTTTTTACATCCATTTCAAGCACATTCTTATCAGCCAGTGATGTATAACGTCTTACCAGGCTTCTCAATCAATGTGATGACGGCCGTCGGAGAAATGCTGCCTACACGATGTCAGCTATCTGAAGCATATATTAAAAATCAACCTTTGTCCTGATAGAGCAGTCGACACCTATTTATCTACAGCAGTGCTAAATCATTCATCCTCCCATGCTTTCTTGAATACATCTACATATCAATTCAGAAGAACAGGAACAGCCAGTTTAGCAACAGAAGGCAGGCCTTCCTGGTTCAAGCCATCTAGTCCCCCTTTCCACTCAGGCGCTCTGCTTGGTGCTCTGGGCTCTCCACAGGTGAGGTTCTTAGGTCAGGGCTGATTTTGGCTGCTGGTGAGAGGCAGCTGCTTCTGGCCACTCTGCAAAATGAATTCCACCAATTCGACAATGAATCTCCCCCCCCCCCCCACCACCACCACCACCATTGAGAACTTACCTCCCTTGGGGGTACTCTGTCAGGGGCTGAAGCCAGTGGTGGTGGGGTCAGAGGAAAAATGGAGTGGGTGCTCTCTCTGCCCACTTGCTTCTTTCTTTTTTCTGCTTACTCCTTCTGTCCTTCCCTCTTCCTTCACTTTTTGCTACCCCTCTACTCCCCTTTCCTGCCGTGTCTCTTCTCTCTTTCTGGCATCCCATGTCCACCCCATGCCCAACTGGCTGCTGCAGAAGGTTCAAACTGGTCTGGCCAGAGAGCTGAACTGATCATTTACACAGGCCTTTTGCAATTAGGCTGTGGACTGCATAAACTTAGGCCAAGTGCTACCTGGTCTAATGCAGAGCAATTCCTGGCAATAGCCAGCAACCAGGTTCCAGAAATCCATGATGTGCGAATGCCCGTAATCAGTGAGTTTCCACCTCCTCAACCCTGCCATAATTAGCGATCACATTGTATTGTTATGCACCTTCTGCTGCCACCCCCCCCCCTTTTGTGCCAGATATTTTTAACATTATTTCAGAATGAAAATCCATACTAAAAACAAACCAATGACGACTTCCTGAGTGGTCAGTCTCCATTAATGTTGACACAATCTCACAGGAAGTTTTTCACAGGTTTGAAAAACATGTACTCAAGCACAGTCAGGGATACTATAAATATTTTGTAAATTCTTCTCCTCTGAATTTCTCCCTCAGGATTTGAAATTACCAGGTCTTACTTTTGAAAACAGTTATAAAGTGATCAGGGTGAAGCAAAACTTTGGAACTTTTCAAAGATTGCAATTCACTCTTTGAAGGAGAGTCAGGTGTGGAAAAGGAACTACAAACAAATTTTCTTTCAGCTGGAACAGCTCAAAGATTTAGGGGCAATCTGAAACTTACTGGAACTCCGTCACAGCTTTGATTGGACTGATGGCATATATCTCTTCTTCCGCCTAGAAATACTCTTTTCCAGGGGTAGTCTTAGGAAAAAGGCAGCAGCTGTCACAAAACATGTTTGTTTTGTTGTTGTTTCCCCAACAAGTATTTGACATTTTATTTAAATTTTTGTAACATTCCCTCTCTAGAATATCCCTTGAAAAGGCCAGTTTGGGAGAACAAGATGGGCAGCCACATGTCCATTGGATCTGCCAGGGAGATCTTGGAATTTCCACACTTCAAAACTTCTGCTTCCCTGGTCCAGAGTGTTCAGCTCGTAAGGAGTCTGGGTCTGAATCCTTGCACAGTCAGTTTTGTTTCGTTTGCTGGATCAGAGTTATTACTCCCTTGCCTTTGTTTTCTTACAGCCTGCTCATCTTCTATGGCTTTGGGGCAGGGAGGAAAAATATGGTCCTTTCCATACTATGAATACTACGTTTATCACCTAAGGCCGTCCTCCAGGATCTGAGGCAGGCTCAGAATTTGGAAATGATGGAAAGGGCCTCCTTGATGGTACCCGCTGATTACAGGATGCTTTTCTGACAGGCCTTACCTGGTGCCAACATTGCTCTCTTTTCCATGCCAGCTTAAAAGCTCCTTCTCTCAGGCATGCAACAGCACATCCTGAGGTTTTAAATCAGATCTCAAATGTTTTCTTGCTGATAGTTAAAAATTTGTTCTTAGACATATGTGTCCCTCTTTCTGTGTCATAAATTTATATGTTTGCACATATCTATTTCATTTATATTGTACTTTTAAGGTTTAAGTTTTTGCAAATTGTCCAGAGAGCTACATTTATTGGGTGGTACAGAAATGTAAGTAACTGAAATGATTGGATATGGCTGGTACAGATAGGTGATAAGGTTGTTCACTCTTTTGAGCTTAACAAAGTTTTCTTATATTTAATTCATACATGTGTCAGGAAGAATTTGCAGTTTAAAAACCTAAAATCTGGGAGAAAGTGCAACAGATGATTCCTCCCATCACGGCACTGTCCTGATCCATGTTTCCTAGACTTACAGGTAGTTTGGAACACAAATGCATTTCTCAGCTCCAAAGTGAACCAAAGTTGCTTCAAACTGGACATTTTAGGGCATAATGTTCTTAACACATTTACATGACCTAAGTACATAAATCTGCATTTTGTGAGAAAATGCATTTAAAATATAGATTTAGGATACAATTCTATGGTTGTTAGATGGTGTCTGGATGGAGCATCTGTAGGAGGGATCAGCATCCTAGCTTTGATCTCAGAAATGTGTTCCAACCATGGAGTCCCGGTGGGGCCTCAGCCCCTTCTCTTCAGGATTAGGGCAAAACACAGAGATGACCAAAGTCATCTGTCCATGCCTTTTGCAGGGCAGGAGAAATGCTGTAGGGATCTTCGGCTCCACAGTCCTCCTGCATGCCACTTGTCATGTGCCACCAATCTTCTCCAATCTATGGCAACCCAATGAATGAGTGCTCTCCAAATTGTTCTGCCATGACAGCCTCAAGACTGTAGCTTCCTTTATGGAGTTGATTCTTCTCATACTTGGTCTTCCCGTTCTTCTTCGGCCTTTGACATTCCGTAGCATGATTGACTTCTCCAGTGGGTCTTTCCTTCTTATTATGTGCCAAAAGTACAACACCCCCAGTTTTGGCATATTTGCTTCCAGGGAAAAATCTAGCTTGATTTGATCTAGGACCCACTTATTTGTCTTCCTTTTGGTCCAGAGTATTTGCAAATCTCTCCTCTAGATCCATGTTTGGAATAGATCCATTTTCTTCCAGCCAGCTCCTTCTTCCTGTCCTGCACTCCACTGGATGCCCACCTCTGAGCTTGGAGGGTCACAGTCTACAGAGGGTTAAATGGGATGGCGTACTCCAGCACCGGTTTATGCAGGAGTCAAAATGAGATGGAATAGAATTAGCACATGCAAAATTGATGCCATCCAGGAAACAAACCGATCCATTTAAAAGGTAGTCCTGGAAGGGCTTTCTCCTCATCTGAGGAATTTGGGAGGAATTTGGAGTCTGACCTATACTTTAGCACACTCAGCACACATTGTCAGAAATGACACAGACAATGGTATGCAGCTAGTCCTCAAGAATAAGCAAGTGAGGAACATTTTAACCTTACCATGTAAGGTGATCACACATTTCCATAAGAACATAAAAAGCCATGCTGGAGCAGACCAAAGGTCACCAGTCCAGCATTCTGTAGACATGATGGCAAACCAGCTGCCCACAGGATCCCTGCAGCAGAGTGACTGCAAGACCTCCTCCTGCCCAAGCTCCTCAGCAACTGGGGCTGCAGACATGCCACCTCTGGGGAAGGAGGAAGCACATGGCCCGCAAGGCTAGCCGCCACTGATAGCTGCCTTCCTCATGAATCTCTCCAATCCCTTCCAGTCCAATCCAAGTTGTCCAATTTGGTGGCCATCACCACCTTGCAGTGAATTCCACAGCTTAACTCTATGTTTTGTGAAGAAGTACTTCTGTTTATCTGTCCTAAGCCATCCGCCAGTCAGCTTCATTGGGTGACCCTGAGTTTGAGTCTTATGGGAGAATGAGAACTATCTCTCCAATTTCTAAACAACTTGCATTATCTTAAACACAAAACAATGCAATCTGTAAGCCATAAAGGGTCTGACATAACCGTCTCGCTGCCAAATACAGGACACATTGATCAGAATTGTTTCCGTCGAACATCAGAAGTGAGGAGGTGGAGGAGAAGGTAAAGAATTATTTTATTTATTTAAAGCTTTTATATACCATTCTATTAGCATAAAGCTCTCAAATCAGAATGACTTAAGCAGGCACATGAATAGAAGAGATCACAGGGAAATCTCGTCAGCTCAGGCCTCTGTCCACATCGCACTCCTTATGCTCCTGAGCTACTCGTGAGCTGCTATTCTTGCTTCCTGCCATCCCACCTTTCACAAGCAAGTGAGCACGGAGAGGAGCAGAGTCCGTGAAGAAATCCACCCTGTGCCAAGAATCACACTCTTGATTCACCCCCTCCCTCTTTTTGCCTCAATGCAGATTCTCACCTCCGATAGGCCTTCTTTTATGGAGATGTCCAGAAGGGGTCTAGAATATAATCTAAATTACTGCAGACTGGCCAGATTCCATTCCTGTACAGTGTTAACATGCTGGAACGGAGGACAGACTGAAACAATATAGTAATAATTCTGCTGTGTGTAGTTATTTATCTGTGTGCAAGTTTGCATTTCAAAGAGATTTATTTTAACTTGGCCATGTTTGCTACTCTTGGCATGGCTTGTGTCTTGCCAAAACAGGTGAAAACAGAGTTTGTTGCTAAAGAAACCTGAGCCTACTCTCTGTGCATTTTTAGGTGTGTTTAGATACTATCAGCAAGCACTCAGTCTTTCCTTCACTTGTTCCCAATTCCTCTGAGTCAATGGAGCAAGAGGAGGTATTTGGATTGGTCGGGCGATAACCTTTGGATAAGAACCACATGCTCCACTTGTCTGCTAGGGCGGCCTTTTACTGTCTACCTGCTAATAGCTCTCCAGGCAAGTTATCAGTCCCATAAAGAGATTTTATTTTCTCAACAGAAGTGAAATACAAACATAAGCCAGAGTTTAGGAATTCTAATACTAGCCTTTTAGAAATAAATTGGGTGCTGCCATCTGACCTTAGGCAGAGTGCATAGAGCTGATTAAAAATGCCCAAATTTTCAAGTGTGCATGTGGAAGTGAGAGTGAATCTCCTAACAGGTCACTATTCCATCCACCCCCAGAAATTCACTACCAGGTGCAGGGGGGAGGGGCAAACCTGTCAATTTTGGTCCCTCATTTTTCCGAGCTTAGCTATACTTCATCCCGAACATTGAAAATTCATCTCATCATAATTGTGGTTCATCTAGACCTGGGGAATTATTATTTTTAAAATCGCATGGAGGTTCATAAATATATTTGTGCACGGGCCAGCCCTAAGCATATCTGAGCCAGGTTGAAGGGTAGGTTGCTACCACCAAAACACCAGGAGAACAGGTGTGTGCATACCTGTTGTCTTCGTAAATATGCTTTGAATCTTGAATGGCTTAGTAGCAACTCGGGCTAGTCCCATCCTGCTCTGCTGTTGAGAAGAATGACAAGTTGGTAGAACAATTCTAAACAGTTTTGTTTCACATGATTCACATTCACTTGTATGCTGTGGCAATTTGTGTGTGGTCGGCATTAGTGACTGGAAGTCAAAGTTAGTCATCCTGTTTGTATGCCTTGTGTGAATGTGGAGTATTAAAAGAAACCCTATGGAAGGCATTTGCTCTCATTGAATAATTTGCTGTAGCTGTTTCCATTTTCTGCAATTCTATTCACCTCCGGTCTCTTGTGTGATGGGAACCAATTAGTGCCCATTTCTTCTGGAAGCTAACGTCATCCATGACTAAAGTCCACCTGTTCTTCCTGAGACTGATGGCTTAGTCATAATGACACAGCAATTTTTCGGCACTCATCACCTGCTTGATAGTGCTATTAAAGACTATTGGTAGCATTTTTCTCACTGGACCCATTTTTAAGCCAATATTTCACACACACACACGCTGCCAAATCTCAGGAAATGATTTGCTTTCATGTAAACATGCTCTGAATCAAGCCGGATGGATTTTGATCCTGATTCTAGTCTCGTGGAGGCCTATCTACCTGCCCTGATCTCTCATCAGCTTCGAAAACAACAATGAGTCTTGTGACACTTTAACTACTAATGAGCTTATTGTGGATGAAACTTCTGCTGATGCAATCAAACTGGAACTTGCCCTGGAAGCAAAGAAGCAACTTGCCCTGAAGCGGTTGTACTTTGGGCACATCATGAGAAGGCAAGATCCTTATGGGGAAGACAATCATGCTGGAGAACTTGGAGGAGGAGGAGGAGGAAGACCAAATAAACGATGGAATAATTCCATGGAGGAAGCCACAGTCACAAAGAACTGGGCAAGGCTGTGAAGTACAGGACATTTCGGATGGCATCTATTCATAGGGTCACCATAAGTCAGAAACAGCTTGGTGGCACCTGATAACAACAACAAGCTTTCAGGAACAATAGTCATAATCATTGCAAGGACTTGATCTCATGGACTTTACAAGATGCATGACTGTAATCCTCAGTCTCTCTCTTTCACACACACACAGAGGGAAAGAGCGAGAGAGAAGAGGAGAGAAAGGTTTTAAGGCCAGCAAAGGTAGAAGTTGAGTGGCAAGGAAAGGTCTGTGATAATTCAGCCAGAGGAGAAACACCCCAGATAAACTCAGTGACACTTCATGACAGCAGCAGTTAGTGCTAACAGAATCACCTGAACGATGCTGGCAAAATTAGCATCTGCCCTGGGACAGGAAGTCTTTGTCTCCATTCAAGCTCAGATGAACAGAAGTGGACTTCTTCACAAGCTGTAATTCAGTGGTATCCTGCTGGACCTTCCCACTGAAGCACCTCTGTTCCAAGATGACCACATTAAAGGCAGCACCAGAGCATCCTGGCAGATTGAAATGTTCCTGGGTATTGCCAGTCGGATGCCAAATGTCTATAGCTGCATCATTCGCTTTGGGATCCAAATTTGCTCCACTGAATCATCACAATGCTCACCCAGGGAAGCTGACAGTCTTGCAGTAGGTGACGCCTGCGAGACTTGTGAGGCACCAAGCAGAGCCATTAGCCTCACAAGGTGTTCCCTGGGGCTTAGATAAACTGCCTAGGGGTCTTTCATTCATTTCATGTTTGGCTTTCTAGGATTGCAACAAGGCGTGGGGGAGAGCTCAAGACCTGACTGAGCATTACAATGGTAGGCTGCATTGGGTGGAGTTACCTTCTTCAGTATAATGCTTGGGATTTTTCAAGAGATGTCAGCCCCTTTTTCTGAATGAGCCTTACTGAAGGTCTTTTCCATGTGAAGTTAGCCGGAGATGTTAAAGGAAACAGTCACAGTTAGTTAGCTATTGGGCAGCCAGAGATTTGCCTAACTGAAATCTCACAAAAAATGGACTGAAATGCATCTCATCTGATCCTGCAGAGCTTAGTTTAAGATTTCAAAGCATCAGTTTCTCTTCTGACTCCATTGGCCTCGTGGAGAAGAAATGGGCAGCTGCTAAGTTCCACTCTGGTCACTGAATCTTTGCAATTCATTCATACTCATAACAGAGGCCCAGTTCATTCATAATGCTGGCAGTGACGCCCAAAACACACTGTGTGTCAACACAGGGCTAGAGGTGGCAAAAGCTTTCAGTACCTTCAGGGATCAAAGATATATTCATGTCAGGGAGCTCTCATGTCATTGGTTTGAGGTTCGAGGTGTTTGGCTCTCCAAAATGAAACCATGTCCTAGACAAGGGTTTAATCCAAAGTATTTTCCAGTGCAAGGGGAATTCAGGGAGATGGTGGTGGAGTCAACAGGGCATCCTTGCCATTCACATAGAAGAAAGTTTCTGTTCTGCACTCAGAGTGGATGGAGACTTGGTGAATACTTCTGATGCAAACTTACCTAATTTTGCCATTTTGAGCAGATCTATGAATTGAAATTCAGTTCTCCTTTAAAATTCACACTTCTCTGACTTTTGAAATAGGTTTCGCCAATTCAAAAATCTATACAAAAATGTGCATATTAAGGGAATGTGCACAGAAAAAGCCTGTATTAGTGAAAACAGCATTCAAAATGCATTACATCAGTAATGCTACTGGCAAAAAAGCAAGCAAGCAAGCAAACCCTATGTATTTGGCAAATTTTAACACAAAAATGCCTAGAGCCAGAGAAATGAGTACAAAAGATGGATGACTGTTTGTACAAACCTAAAAAGAAGAAAAAATTACTAGTATTCAGGATAAACTGAGCTTATGATTGGAAAAATTGAGCAAAACCAATATCACCAACACACATGTTTTCTCCAGGGCTCCCCCCACCCCACACCCTTGCTGGGAGCTGATTCCTCCAGACCCTTCAGGCATGCAATCTACTTTACTTTAAGTAAGCCTACTGGAAGCTGAAGGGGAAGAAATGCGAAGAATCAGGGCCTGGAACCCAACTCACAAGCCAAATAGACTTGCTCTGACCCTTGTCAAGTCCCAATTTAAACAAAGTGGCTAAGGGCTGTGCCACACCCACATCTATGGGATTAGAGTCCTGTGTTTTTCCTTCCCTGACCTTGTCTTCCTGGAATGCAAAAGACCTGTTTATTCCGCAGTGTGCTTCTTCACTTCTATGGGGCCTGAGTGCCCCAGGGACTTACCTGAAATAGATGACAGTGGAAAGAAAATCTTGCAAAAGATTGCTTTTGCTTGGATTTTAATCAAGACAATTGCATCATCATCATCATCATCTTCACATGTATAACCTACCTTTTATCCTCACAACTACTCCTGAGAGCAAACGCTTGGCTCAGTGAGCTTCACAGCTGAGTAGGCACTAGAAATCAGATCTCCCAGGTTCTTAGTCCAAAACTCTAACCATTGCACCACCTGGCTCACCATGACTTTCACGTGAAACTCAGTGTCCATGATGTACTGAATACTTTTATTTTATGCCCAAGCTTTTCTCTGGTGTCTGGCTTAAGCATTCTGGGTGTAGAGAATCTCTTTCATGTTACATGCCCTTGGTCAGCATCCCTTTTGCATTTTCTAATTTATCTGGAGGTAAGAGTGTGAGGACATCTATTGTTGTCCAGTTTTACCCAGATCTTATATAAATCAATCTCTCCTAAAACTGAACTTAAGGGGCAGGGGAGAGATACGCAACCAAACCCTAGGCTGAGATGTAGCTCAAAAGTGCCCCCTGAAGCATCTGTTGAGTTGGAACCACACTGGGATGCTTGAATCTCACTTATTTGTTCACCAGTCCTAACTTGACCACGTACTTTAGTCATTAATTTTCCAGCTCATTCAAATAAAAAAAGTAAACATTTCAAAGATATTCGTATTTTTTTAAAGTATGCACTTTTTCTCAATAGATTGAAGAGTGAAAAAATGTGGTGTGTGTATATATTAAACTGTGCATTTCAAAGTATACAATATTTAAAATAAGCATCTTTCAAATGCAGTTGCAAATGAGGGTATTTGCAAACTACTCAGTAAAAATACAAATATGCAATTCATATTTGGAGCTGTGGACAGTGTATGATTGCTGTATCCAGCTGTGTTAGTCCATTTATTTATTTATTTATTTGTTTATTTACAATATTTATATGCTGTCCTGTCGCGAAAGCCTCAGGACGGCTCACACAGAGCCATCCATCAGTGCGAATGATGCTACCCTGGCACAAATGAGGTTATGAATTATGTATAAGAGTATCTAAATACTCAGAGCCAGTGTGATGTGATGGTTAAGAGCATGGGACTGGGACTCAGGCGATCTGGGTTCTAGTCCCCACTCAGCCATGGAGCCACTGGGTGACTTTGGGCCAGTCACAGACTCTCAGCCCAACCTACTTCACAGGGTTGTTGTTGTGGGGATAAGATGGAGGAGGAGAATGAATGATGTAAGCTGCCTTGAGCCCTTTGCAGGAAAAAGGCAGGATATAAATCAATCAATCAATCAATCAATCTGGTTCTATTTGCCTGGGTGCATCCCATTGGGCAACAGGTTGTGCATCACTCTTGCACAACCCATTGTTCAACCTGCTGTGAAGCTACTTGCACATTGTATCTGCACATCCTGCTGTGCAGTCGCTCATCAATTGTGCAGGCTTTCTGAGCAACTGCCTGCACATGGGCGAGACGAGGGAGGACTCTGCCACCACTTTCTGAGTCTGCAGAATGGCACTGCAGGATACTGCCCTGTGTGCATTCACTGTGCGGATCGGAAATCGAATGCATATGGGTCCCAAGTACGCCCATCGAGGACAAACTTGCTTCACAATGAATATAGGTACAGGATTCAGGTCATAGGATGGCAAGTGGGTGGTTATATAGGGTAAACCTCCCCAACCTTAGCCCCACTGGTACCAGATTACAGCTCCCACAATTCCCAGCCAGCATTGCAACTCCGTCCAAATGGTGAGTAAAGGCTGAGTTAATTGCAACCCTCACACACTTTGCGATTATTCCATAGCCCCACTGTCTGGAAAAAGGCTTTAATACAGGCTCAGTGTCTGACCAAGCTCAACTTCCCTTGTTTATTAAAGGGAAAGCTCTTAGCCTCAAACAGAATTTTACAAGACTGGGCTGGAAGTTAGTCTTATCAGTGTGGGACTGAAACCAAATCGAGACTCCTAGGACATGCAGACATTAAGGGGCTGTTTCTCTCAGGCATGAATCACTCTGCTCTTTAAACCCCATCAGATCCTCTTCAGCTGTCCATGCTCTTTGTAAACCTTCATTTCTAGAGAGTGAAGGAAGGGGGAACCGAGAATCAAAACATGCCCTACTGCATCAAAATGGAGATTTGGGCTGGAATTCCCAGATAGACAATGGGAAGAAGTTCTTCATAGAGCACATGATTAAATGATGGAATTCACTGCCATAAGAGGTGGTGATGTGAGGAAGAATTGACACAAATCCACGGGATAAATCTATTGATGGCTACTTGACATGGGAACACAATCAGCCTCTGAAATGTGCACTCCCCCAAATACCGTGTTGCAGCTCATGGCCTGAATGTTGTGTACCACAACGCATGTATTACAGAAAGTTTCATACAAAAGAGCATATTGTGTATGTTGCAGAACAATGAATGCAAAATAAAGGACTTTTGAAATGAAGGGTGATGTGGAAATGGAATGTACTTATGATGAAATATATGCAAAACTGGCATAATTGGATATAGATTCACCAGCCTGTTCTGATGGGTGGTGGGATGGATGAGGTGGTCCAGCCAAGGTACCTACTTTAGGCTTGAGGATACTTAGGTAGACACAAAACCACCTGTGTCAGAAATGATAATCAAACATCACCACTGGAGACCAAGGCCATGATCAACCACTCTAGCAACCATTCTAAAAGCTGGAAGGAGTAGAAAGCTGACAGGAAGAAAACTGACATGAAGAAACATGGTGGCACAGGAGAACTTTGTGAATACCCTGAACTGATGGAAAGTTGAAGAAGTGGGTCCTAGATCAAATCAGAACATTACCTGGAAGTAAAATTGATAAAACTGAGGCTGTTGTACTTCAGGTACATCATCAAGCCTCTCTGGAGAAGACCATCTTGCTTTGGAATGTCAAAGGCAGAAGAAGACTGGGAAGACCAAGGAGGAGAAGAATCAACTCCATATAGGAAACCACAGGCTGGAATTTACAAGACACAAGCATGGCTGTCAAGGACCGGGCATTTTGGAGGGCACTCGTTCATAGGATTGTCATAAGTTGGAGAGGACCTGACAGCACGTAACAGCAACCAGGTATCCCTACTTAATATTTGATGAAGTCATGGGTAGACTCAGATATAGATCCTTGGTTTCTTCCTCAGCTGGGGTGCCGATGAAAACTTCAATTGGATAAGCTGTAGAAACTCCAGGCATATATCTCTGTCCTGTGAGGTTCCAAATATGTGTAGCTTGGAGAAGAGATGCTTAAGAGGAACTATGACAGACATTTTCAAATGATAGCCATATCATTTGAAGGGTTTTTCTACAGGGAATGGACAAAAGTTTTCCTGAAGGTATGTTTAGTTTGGCAGTGAAATAAACTACTTGGGAAAGTTATGGGGTCTTCTTATGCAGAGGCCACATGATCATATATCAAGCATGCTATCTTCGAAGATTCCCTGCATTTTCAGGTGATCCCTTCAAATTCTACGATTCCATGAATTGTCCAAACTATTTTCTCATAATTACGAGTCAAGCTACATGGAATTAAAAATTAAAAAAAAAAAAAAAACCATTCTGAACACGCCCAGTTTTAAAGAAAATGTGCTGTATTCTGCTTTCTTGATCAGAGATGTGCCCTAAAACTCTATTCTAAAAATAGGCCAAAATGCTTTTGTTTAAAAGGGGGGAAACACAGCCCAAAGGAGAAGGGAAATGGTGTAAACATATAAATGTCATGAATCGAAGGGAAACAATCAACTGCCACCACCACTCCTCATCCCAAAGAATAAATAACAGGCAGTAAAATCCATTGCATGTCTGGGATACAAATGGACAAAATTATGTGCCGTAAATCCTCTCCTTTTTATCATACCATAAATCTTGCCACTGTCCAAGCAACACCATGCATATCCTTATTTTGTCCCTATCGAGAGAGAGGAAGGAGGGACCAGGCGACAGGATCTCAGGAAGTTAGAAAATAGCCTTTTCATTCCTGGAGAAAAGGAGCCATTAACTAAAGGAATGGATTTCAGAGCAGAATTCTGCTCTCATGTTCTCCCTGCAGTTTCTCACGTACTCTTCAGTCATGACTATGGCTTTGTCCTCAACTTCAGGTTTCAAGTTCCTGGCTAGGGATACACAGACATTGTAAAACCCTTTCCAGCTGTGTTACACAAGTGGTCAGGCACCTTTCAATCTGTCATCAGATCACTGACACAATCAGAGTTTGCACAAATGCTTTTGTGCAAATTCGCATGTGCACAAATTTGCATTTCCCGTATGTGCAAATGTTGCTGAATTATGCAGCTGCCCTCACATGCATATTTTCACTCTTTACCCTATGGGAGAAATGCAAGTTTTGGTTGCTGACTTTCTTTTTCATTTTTTAAATGACCAAAATCATGGAAAATGAAAGAAACCAATCTGTGAATCTGCAGAATATCAGGAAAAAAGAGTCTTAGAAACTCAAATTTCTCTGACATCATTACACCTGGCTCACCTAAGAGAGCTTCTCAAAACCCAGCCCTGAAATCTGAGGATATAATCTTTTCTTCAAGAAACCTCTCCAGCAGTGTAATCCTTCAGTTGTCTTGCTTGTCTTTTTAAAGAACAAAGCGAGTTTTTTGCTCTGCATTTGAATTCAACTTTCTGTGTCATTCTCTAAATTTTTTTTCTTATTGCAGTTTTTGTATTTGCAATGTGACTTTAATTGGGAAGTTGCTGGAGTTTCCCTGAAATATTTTATGTGAAGAGAGGGATGTAAACCAAAGAAATATTATCTGAACCTGTGGAGAACACTGTGTGAATCTCCAGATTATTAATTCCTGCTTTGCAAATTAAATAGCTTCCCCATACTTTCTGAAGACCATGTGTTACCACAAGACTCAAGGATCTGCCTGGCATCTGGGATGCTTGTGTAGCTAATCATTTACTCCTGCAAATTGGCAATTGTCTCAGGTATGGGTTATTTTAAAGTTTTTGAGTTTCTCTGTACATTTGAAAGTATAGGCACTGGGGTGATCTTGGGAGTATTTGTGCCTGGTAAATATTACATTGCTAAATTAATTTCAATGGGTTCTTTGGAGGGGAAACAGCAATGGCAACCACAAAAAGCCAACTGGCTCCCAAGAAGAGGGTGTAAAGGGGGCGTATGGAGGGAACTAGAAAGAAAAGGTGTGATGGATTGGGGGCAAAGGGAAATCAGATGCTTTGCTTCTAACAGCAGGAGAAATTAATTTGTACATTTCCCCTTTTGCAATTAATATATCCCCTTGATAACTCTTCAGTTCTTCAGTTTAAATTGCAGCAAAATTAAGATTTTCCTTTTGATTTTAAGGCAATGCTTTTCAGATGTTGTGTTCTAAGGGACTTGGGGGCTCTTTGGCAACTTTTCTGGGTGCCCTCTGTAAGAAGATACACTTTTAATCAGTGGGAGCCACTGTTGTGAGATAATAGTGGGATGGGGGAGGGAGAATAGACTTCCTACTATTACTGGGAACCATCCATGGGGGGTGATGGAGGCAGCAAGAGGGGTACTGGGCAATGGTGTGGATGCTGTCTGGGTGTCCACCCTTGTATTGGTACAGAATGACTATATAAATGAGAGAGGCCACCCAGTCAGTAATCACATTGCTCTCATAGTGCTGAGTTAGGTGCTTCTGTCCACCACCATCTTCTCTTGCTGGAAAGGCTGGGAGTTTGCATCCCTCCACTATGAATGCTCTGGGCCAACAGAAAGACGAACAAGGGGATCCCCAGATCAAATCAAGCCAGAACTTGCCCTGGAAGTACAAATGGCAAAACTGAGGCTGTCCTACTTTGGGTACATCATGAGAGGGCAAGACAATCATGCTAGGGAAAGTCAAGGGCAGAAGAAGAGGAGGAAGACCAAGAACGAGTTGGATGGACTCCATAAAGGAAGGCACAGTTCTGAGCGCATATGCGCTGAGCAGGGCTGCGCAGGGCAGGGCATCCTGGAAGGCATTCATAGAGTTGCCATAAGTTGCAGATGACCTGGCAACACATAACAACACCTACAGCTTGACCACTTGCACATGGCCAAAAATAAAAAAGGAAATGCATCACAAAAGAGAGGACAGAACTGCAGATGAATTTCAGGTGCTGATTTATAGGTATACATATTTTATTTTATTGCATTTTACTACATTTGTACTCATTGCAAAAGAGTGACCATAATTTAAGTAGAAATAGAAACACAATGCATCTTACTACAGTGGTGCATTTTGTGGCCAGGTGACCATGTGCCCACCTGATGGTTGGCTGTTCAGGTGTGCAGTGTGCATGGTCACAGCTCGGGGCTTTCCCTCTTCACATTCCTTGTCATCCCACAATTGACTTTGCCCTAGCTCACACTGTGTGCTGTAAGTAGCCCTACAGACTCTTGTTCTTGTAGGACATCATCACAAAATGCTAATCACAACTTAATAGACCAAGCTTTTATAATTCAGACAGAAGGTCAATAGGTCAACTTTCTTGTTTTGCATAGCCTAAAGAAGGATTAAAACCTAAATTAAATAAGACTGGGATGGGGAAAACCTTAAAATAGAGGATAGCTTCAAATGCAGGACCACCCCCTGACAGCCTTTACAATAGGGCACTTTCCACCATAATCTAGGAGATCTGGCCATCCCACGCAGTCAAGTTCAATCACTTTGCAGCAAGCATCAATTGTTCTCATCAGCAAACCATTTCACTGGCCACAGGCTGTTTGTGTCCACTCATAACCATTGTCCTCTAGACCGTGAAGTTGTGGGGAAGAGTTTGGTGTGTTCTAGTTTGCAGTTTTGGTTCAAGCAGAGTAACAGTGTGGCCTCCCAGGTTTCTGCCACACAGATGGCCTAATCATGGTTTGCAATCTTTTGCACCATGTAGTTGACCTGCTGCGGAAAACTTTCCTTGAGGTAAGAGCAGCAAAAGCCTGCTGGCCACTGCTTTCCAGAAATGGGGAGACCAGAGATTTGTTATATATCTCAGAATGAAAATCAGTAAGGATAAATGCCAGGTTCTGCACCTAGGAAAAAGCTGAATGCAAGCCAACAATGTGATGTGGTTGCAAGAAAGGCAAATGCTATTTTAGGCTACATTGATAGAAGCATCACTTCCAAATCAGGTGAAGTACTAGTTCCCCTTTACTCAGCACTGGTTGGGCCTCATCGGGAGTACTATGTCCAGTTCTGGGCACCGTTGTATAAGAAAGATGCAGACAAGCTGGAAAGAGTCCAGAAAAGGACAACAAGGATGATCCAGGGACCAGAAACAAAGCCCTATGAGGAAAGATGGAAAGAACTGGGTATGTTTAGCCCTGAGAAGACTGAGGGGAGATGTGGTATCACTCTTCAAGTACCTGAAAGGCTGTCACAAAGAAGGCCAAGATCTCTTTCCAATCATCCCAGATAATAGGCTCAAGCTACAGGAAGCCAGATTATGGCTGAACATCAGAAAGAACTTCCTAACTGTTAGAGCAATACGACAATGGGACGCATGACCTAGCAAAGTGATGAGTTTTCTTACACTCAGGGCATTCAAGATGCAGCTGGACAGCCAGCTGAGAGTGATTCTTTAACTTGGAGTCCTGTGCTGAGCATGGGCTTGGACCTGCCGGCCCTCTGGCCCCTTCCAACTCTGCTCTTCTATGGTTCCGTGATTCTATGAACTATTATGTATCTGATGCAAAAAAAAAAAGACTACCAGAAAAGAAGATGACAAACTCAGTGGCAGCTTCCTTTGGGGAGGAGGTAATAATTCGGATACATTTTGTGATGGATACTTGTTTAATATTCAAGGATACACATATTCTTTTGAATTCCCTACTCATCTCTTCGAACTGAATGCAAGATCAATGCAAATACAATTTTCTGTGTCCTTTTGACAACTAAAGGACTAATATTGCAACAATGGAAGGAAAAATGGCCACTGCAAGAACACAATAGGTGGGGAATTTAGTGAGACTTTCACCGTTCGAACGGGTGGTCCTGTGGTATAATCGACAAATGGAAAACGTATGGTATTTGAGGTCTAGGCATAATTATTTTTAATAAAAGTGGCATGTTCTGTTATATATTAACATGTAGGGATATACCGTATTTTTCGCTCTATAAGACGCGCCTGACCATAAGACGCACCTAGTTTTTAGAGGAGGAAAACAAGAAAAAGAATATTCTGAATCAAATGGGCACATCATCACAGGCACATTCCCCATCACTTCCCCATGGGCTGCACATCTGACAGACTTACTGCACACACAGATTCGCTCTATAAGACGCACAGACATTTCCCCTGACTTTTGAGGGGGGGGAAAAGTGAGTCTTATAGAGCAAAAAATACGGTATATTTAACTAGTGTTATGATCTTTTTACATTTTATTCAAAGATGACATATCAATGCTACTTCTGGTGGGCCATCAACTTTTAAAATCATTGGAATTTGTCTGTGGTTGGCCAAGGTGGCACATGGGACACGGAAGAAGTCATAGCTCTGCTCCTGTGCAAAATGCCCTTAGAAGAGTCTCTTACACAGAGGGTACACAGCGGGATCAGGAACCTTATCTGCATTCACTGCTTACATTACAAGTGCCGCGGTATTCACCGTAGCCGTGCTTTTGATTACCAGCTCTGTCTGCTGCTGTCATCGGAGTAACTTTCCCTCCTTTGATTTTAATCACTGCTGTCTGATCGACTCAAAGCACCATTTCATTAAGCTTCCCTTTGCCACTTTTGCTCATAAGTACACAGTGCTGTGTCTATACCTTGTCTCGCCAGCCTACTATTTCTGTCTTCCAATGACAAGCCCTTTCCCCAGAAACATTCCTTTCGCTCTTGCTCAACTCCCGGGACTGCCTGTATTTAATTTATATTTTAATTTATTTATTTAACTTCCATGCTGTCCAATAGCTGAAGCTCTCTGGGTACTTTACAAGAATCCAATAAAATACCATCTGAAACACACCACATTATAAAACATCATAAAAAGGTTGCTGCCTGAAATTGAAAACCAAATTGAAAACACACATTAAAAAATCAACAAGTTAAAACAAGTTAAATCTTGGTTAAGCAACTAACAAAGCCGCAGTAAAACCATTCAATGCCCTGCTGAAAAGATAGTAAAACTGGTGCCAAGTGGGCCTCAGTGGAGTTGATTCCATACCTGGGGTGTCACCACTGAGAAGGCCCTTCTCCTTGTTGCCACCAACCAAACCCCCTCAGAGGTGGCAGTTGGAGGCAGGCCCCAGATCTGAGTAGATGGCAGTTGGGGGGTTTTACATATTTTCACTGTGGGGTTTAGTTAACATCACTGGGGGAAGCAACCTGGTCACTACAACACATCTTAAAAGAGTTTTGGACAGGGGCACAAAAGCTCAGACCCAACCGTTTCCCAGATGGTCACACCCCTTGACCCCTAAACATGCCCCTAATCGCTCAACCTTTGGCAGTCTTCTGGGGTTTGCACAGGATTTTCTGCGCCTTCTCAATGGTTACTGGTAGTAAGAACTTCAGACTAGAAGATGCTGGCTGTTTGGTCCTTTGCCCAAAACCTCCTCTGAAATGGAGTTCAGAGGCCTCCAACTCCTGGCTAGATTCCATCTTGTCTTCAGCAGTGGTTCATAGGAAGGATGGGATGTGAAAGCATGGAGAAGCTGGCTTCATCAGCTGGCTATCAGGAAACCTTCTTTCCATGTGTCCACCATCCTCACATGGTGAGATGGCATCATGGTGCACCAGGTCATCTAAAGTTACCCCCAAAACAGAATTAAACCTGGGGACCTTCTACTCCTATACTGTCCTCATCATCTACTGACTTCCATGGGGAAAGCATTCCTACATGTCCTGCCATTGTCTGAACTTCTTTGGGTAGGACGATGGGGAGAATTCTTCTGTGTGCTGTGGTCCATAAGATGTGGAATGCCCAATTGTGAGAGAGCCATCTCCCCCACTTTTCCTGCTTCTGGCTTTCAGGTTGCATTTGGTCTGCCATTGCTTCTTCCTGACTACTGAGTAGGGACAGGTGAGAATTTCCCTTGGCTCACTTTTTGATTTCAACTGCCCCAAGAGATCCAGTTTGGTATGCTGGTTGGACTGGGGACCTGGCAGATTGAGGTTCTTGGACCTGAGGCCTACTGGGTGACTACAGGCCAGTCTCTCACTCTTAGCCTGACCTACCTCACCAAGATATTGTTGTAAGGATAAGATGGAAAGGAGGAGGATAATTACATAAGCCACGTTGGGTTCCTTGCAAGGAGAAAAAAGGCAGGATATATATGCAAGGTAATAAGAATGTTCATATTTCTCTATACACTGAATGGAAAGAATTGAGATTGAAAAATGCATGTAGGAGAAAACAAAACTGATATACCGTATTTTTTGCTCTATAAGACGCACCTGACCATAAGACGCACCTAGTTTTTAGAGGAGGAAAACAAGAAAAAAAAATATTCTGAATCAAATGGGCACATCATCACAGGCACATTCCCCATCACTTCCCCATGGGCTGCACATCTGACAGACTTACTGCACACACATATTCGCTCTATAAGACGCACAGACATTTCCCCTTACTTTTGAGGGGGGAAAAAGTGAGTCTTATAGAGCAAAAAATACGGTAATTCTTAATTTGCTTGCTGTATCAGGAAACCAATTATACTTTCAGAAGGTCATCCATTATTGACCTCAGCATAGATCTCAAAGTCAGGCATGAGAAGGAGGAGCTGACTAAGCCCAAGGTCATGAAGGAAGTGACCTTTTAATAGTTTATGGTTCCCCATTCATGAGGGCAGAACATGGACTGGAGATGGAGGCTCTCAAGTGCTCCATCCCTTCCCACGTTTGTCACAGCCTGCTCTTTGCTGCAGCTACCCACAGAACTGCCTCACCTTGTGGGTACCAGGCATGGAAAGACCAGAACCACTAAGAGTCTTCAAATGGCCCTTTCCCCCTGCCTGTATAACACCAAAGAATATCCTGAAATGCAGGACCCTCTTTTCTGCCCCGTGTTCCATGACACATAATTTCTCTGATTGGATGTTATCTCATGTGTTTTGTTTACAGTAATGGGGACAGGGTGGAGCAGCAGCTATAGAAACAGAGCAAAGCCCAGCAACAACCAAAATGTCTTTTTCTTGCAGGACTTGGCATGTCACCGAGGCTGTCAAGAAGGAGATGGTAGAATTTGGCTGCTTTGTTATGCAACTGTGCAGAAAATATGAATGAACTTGGGACCAGTTTTGATTTGCAGTATGAAAATAGTAAAATTTCCTGGATCAAGCCTTGGCATGCATTCAAGAATTATGAACCTTTTAGATTTAATTTATGAAGCTACTATATTCAATTGGCAAAGCAGCTAATGTTTCAGTTTGGACAGCATCACTACTCATGAACATCTCTCTCATTTGACCCTAGCTGTTTTTGTTTTGTTTTGTTTTGTTTTTTGGTGGTTCCTGCTAAAATAGTTTTTATCATGTGAGTGTTCTAGTGGAGCATATTACCAGCACCATTAAAAAAATGAGTAAATACATTAATAAAACAAGAAATTAGCAAGCAAGCTGTCTGGCATGGAAAACCAATATGTATGCAAACTCAAAACCTTTGAATTAGATAGAGCTTGTTGCCAACATCTTAGAATACATATGGCTCTCTTTATGTTTGCATTTTATTTTTTGTGTGTCTGCATAAGCAGCCTCTAACTGGAGATCTGCATGTACTTTTGATTATAGAATTACAGGCATAGAAATAATAGCTTGAATCCAGACTATATAAAGCTCCATTGATTTCAATAGGTCTACTCTAGATATGACCAAGACCTGGTCCAACCCTACACATGCATGCACACACAGAGGGAAGGTTTGACCTGCACACACATCTACCAACACATACAAGCACCCACAATGGTCTCACATGACATTGTGGTTCTATAATATGTACAGTAATAATATAAACTACATTTGAATCATTGAAGAGATGGAGAAAAATCTGTGGGCAGTGTTCCTATTTGCATCATATTGTAGAGAGATATTGCTGAAGAGCAGAGGTGGGTTTCAGCAGCTCATGATCAAGAAGATACAGGAAACAAAAGCATCATGAGCAGTATGTTAAAATGTGCCAGGCAAGCAAATTCTATGACTTTTCGGGGTGGCTGGTCAGGGATCGTTTAATCTCCGCAGTATCTTACTGGAAGGAATAAAGATGTGCAGAATACAAAATTATTGCCATAGTAAAAAAAATTATATATATGCATTATTTACAAGCACAGTGTGAGCTGTCAGGTCAGTTAAATCAATTATTCACCATTTGTTCAATTTAGCTTTGTATAAATCTTCATTTTCTCACTCAGCAAATTCCAAATTTACTACAGAGCTGTGTGCCATGACCTTAACAAGAACAGACTGGGGGAAGCTTATAACAAAAAAGAGAAGGAAAGCGAGAGAGAGAGGGAGGGAGAGGGAGAGGGCTTCTGGTTGCTAAATTTATAAACAATTGTTTGAAAAACGATTGGTGTCAGAACACTGCGTCGTTTTATCTGGAGTGTGACTTTTTCCACATAAATTGTAGGTGATGTCTACACAGCTTTACTTCATGAGATAGATGGGTTTGTTTCATCTCTGCATCCAATATTTGTTGCTCAAAACTGGCAAATTCTTCAAAAAGCTTCCTTTCTTTTCTTTCATATTTGGGAAATTTCCTTCTTGTACTCTATGTTCAATGTTCCTTCTTATGGAAATATATGTCCCATTGGATGATGGTGTTGAAGTATGGATGAGTCCATAAGAACATTTATTAAATGCTAATTCAAACTGGGGTCCATGTGGCCCGTCAGATTTTTTGTATACTGCTTGCTACTGATCGAATTATATTGCATATCTATTCCATCTCGCCCTTCATACTGTGTTCTATGTTAAGGGAAAAAGATGGAAGCTATTCTGCAAAAACATGGCAAGGATTAGAAATGCAAGAGGATGCCATCTAAGTCTTTGTAATATTCCATGAATGAACTAGGATGACTGCACAGGAAACTTCTCACCTGGACGTGCTCTGCGCTAGCTGTTCATCAGAAACATCACGCAACGTTGTGCAAAGAACCACAACGCTCCTGCCAAGTGCAATTCCAATGACAGGAGTAAGGAAGCCGCTTCCATTCGAGGGCATGCCCATGCAGGTGATGAGGGTAGCGCCAGCTTCATGGAGTGCAAAGTTACATGAAGGAGTTCACTGCCAGAAGACGTAGTGGTCTTCTGCATAGCCATTGGTTGCATAGCCAGAAGTGTGGCTTCTAGATCAAGAGAGGTATCACTACCACTCTACATGACTCTGGTGCGCCCGCAACTGGAGTACTGTGTTCAGTTTTGGGCCCCTCATTACAGAAAGGATATAGCCAGGTTGGAGTCAGTGCAGCGTAGGGCCACAAGGATGGTGGCTGGTTTGCAGGGCATGCCGTATGAGGCAAGACTGAGGGAACTGGGTCTCTTCAGCTTGGAGAAGAGGAGACTCAGAGGGGATATGTTGGCAACATACAGGTATGTGAGGGGGTGTCACATGGAGATGGGGAGAGGCCTGTTCTCCCCTGCAGAGGAAGGCAGGATGCGCTCCAATGGAGCAAAGCTCAGGGAGCCAAGGTTCCATTTGGATGCCAGGAAGCACTTCCTGACAGTTAGGACCCCGAGGGCGTGGAATGGGCTTCCACGGGAGGTCATTGAGGCCCCATCGGTGCGGGTGTTCGAAGACAGGCTGGACATGCACATGGTGGGCATGTCATGAGCGGAGCCGGCTGGTGCCGGAGGTCAGACTAGATGGCCCAGGAGGCCCCTTCTGACTCGCTCTGTTTCTATGTTTCTATGGTGAAGACCAACTAGGATGGTTTCAAAAGGGATTGGACAATGCTCAGGACAGCGAGGGTACCAAAGCCTACTCTCCATTTGACCAAATGGGGCAGGATCCCACTCAATGCCAGTTGCTCAGGAGCAGAAGTGGGAGGGTGACACTGTACTCCTTTCCTGCTAGCAGTCACCCAAAGACATCCAGTCAATGTGGGAAGAAAGGATGGGAAAATATGTCAATCTCAGCTTCTTTTTTCTTTGTCCGAGTAGAGATGTGTAAGGAATCAGTTTTGTGCGGAAAATCTGCCAGATCCCCTGGTCTCCTGGACTGTGGTCCGCTTTGCAGTGGTCCAGGGTCCACGTTCCGGGCAAGCACAGCCAGGGTTCGGGGGGGCTCTGCAGGAATCATGCCTTCTGTGCTGCTCCATGCCCACCCCCGCTGGCAGCTACAAGTGGGAGGCAGGGGGGTTGGCAGGAATGGCAGCTGGCAAACCACTCACTATGCTGTTTTTCCATGCACACTGCAAATCCCTCGACATTTCTATTGATTGATTGAGGGCTCTCTGGGTGGTTTACAAATTTTTGCATGCCTTTCCTCCAGTACAGGCAGTCCTAGAGTTAATCCAAGTGACAAACCACCCATGCTTATGAACGGTCATAAAGCCTATTAATTTCAAAAAGTTCCTGCAGAAAAGCATCATTGCTGTAAAGATTGAGGAAGCAAAAGGGGAGAGAGGGAGGACTCCAAAGGATGGCTTCCTGCCATGCACATCCGCAGAGGGAACTCTCTCTGGCATTTCCTTGTTGCAAAGAAGATGCACTGGTGAGTTTGGGGGGTGGGGCTTAGGGACAGTCAGTTTTTCCACTTTCATGGGGGTCCTGTGCTCCTAACCCCCATGAATGTGGAGCTCCAGCTATACATGATCCAACTTACATACAAATTCAACTTAAAGCCTACTTTCCATTTTCGCAGGAAGGGAACTGGTTTGTAACCCAGGAACTGCCTGTACATGGATTTTGTCTAATAGACACATTTTTGCAAGCCTGTTTCTTAATATAATGCACATACGAACATTATTTTGTGTAATACATGCACTTTGAGCATTTTTATGTGGAGAACCCCATTGCAAAATTCAGAGGTGTACAACTTTCAAAGGATAAAAGTTTCAGTTCACGGTGTGGTTTGGAAGTTACTGAAGAAATTTTTTCCACATCCACTTGTGGGAGCAAAATGCTGCAGTAGGTACGTCTTTGGTTTGATTCAGCACAACTCCTTTGTATTCTTATGTGAGTATCAGTAGCTTTATAAGAAATACTGAGAAATATGACTGGTTGTCCTTAGAAACAGGAAGCATGACACTAGTGATGCAGAGATCTGGCTAGAATTCAGCGCTCCTGCGGCTGAACTTCATTCCTGAACTTGGCCTTGGCCTTGGAAATGAACCAAGCCAAGATCAAGTCTGTAAATGCTCAGGAACACTAGTGGCCCCTTCTTTGTGCAGAATTATTCTTGCACAAAGCATGCAAAGCCCACAAGACCTGTGTGCAGGTCACATGTGCAAAGCAGCCTCACTAGCTATACTGATGCAAAAACTGGACTTGCTTCCTGCTGGACACACATGTGAATGTTCCGCATGAGTCAGGCTTAGAGCAAAGAAAAAGCAGGCTGAGAAAATTCAGTAGATTTCTTCCCACAAACTGGATTTCTCATACATCGCTAAGAGACACCGTCCCAGAGATCAAATATTGTATGGCAGCTAGCACTATCAACTTTTCTGGCACAGAAGGAACTTGGAGACAGAAATAATTTTAAGAGATCTGAAACAGGTTTAAGAGTAGCTTCCCTTCCCATACATTTCTTCTGAGCCATTCTTGCTTTTGCTCCAATAGGTTTCACAGGTTTTTGAACCAAGATGAAATGCCTTCAGAACCTAATTTAGAGGAACCAAAAGTAAGATGAGTACACCCTCCGCAAGCAGTGATGCCTCTTTCATAGCACCTTCGACTCATTGAAATGGCACATATCTGTCTCCAGCCTGAACTCTCCTTTGATGCAGATGCAATTACACCCATTGTCAGCTTGTTTGTTTTGCCGTTTAAATGACAGAACCCTTGTAAATATGCCTTAAATGTTGACAAGAGGAATGCTGAAAGGACTCTTGCATTTTGAGAGAAAATGCTTCAGGGCATATCTTAGCTTTGCTGTATCTTGCCATATTAAAAGCAAGGGTTCTATCAAGCACACAGCCCATCAGAATTCCTGACACCTCCTCTTCACCACCACCAGAGAAAGAACAATGCGTCATTCATGGAAACCGTCCTCCACCAAGTGCTGCAACAGCCCACAGCAAGGATGATTGGTGGAAGGACTCCATAAGGAATAGCTTGTAAAACTCTAAAACTCCTCTGTATGATTTACTCCAGACTCAGTGGATTAGATGTTACTGAAATGCATGAGTTTGTGTTGAGGAAGTAACACAATACACAACAGCTGGGGTTACGTGTTTTTCTGGCAGATGACAACCACAGTAAAACCAGTAGACTAAGCTGAAAGAGCAGCTGAGACACTGGGCTAGTAGCAAGACAGACTCTAGTGGTGTCAGTCATTACAGTGTCTTCATCTGCTCCCTTGCCTTCCAATAGACTGCCGTTCTTATTGTTGTGATGTGCTGTTAAGTCATCTCCAACTTATGACGACCCTATGAATGAAGCCCACCAAAATCTCCTATTCATAACAGCCGTGTTCAGCTGTTCTAAATTCAGGAGTGTGGCTTCCCTTATGGAGTCAATCTATCTCTTATTTGCTCTTTCCTTTCTTCTTCTGCCTCCAACTTTCCCTAGCATTATTGTTTTCTCTGCTGAGTCTTGCTTTCTCATGATGTGTCCAGAGTACAACAGCCTCAGTTTTGTCAGTTTTACTTCTAGGGAAAGATCTAACTTGACTTGCTCATCATTATGTGGGTCCAGAGTATTCACAAATCTATCCTCTAGCACCATGTTTTGAATGCATCAGGTCTGGATTGCTTCATTGTAGGGTTTTCAAGATAAGAAGATGCAGAAATGGCTTACCATTGCCTTCTTCCACACAGTACTAAGCACAGTTAGTCTGGCTGTCACTGCCCTTGTCTGTGAAGATCCTCCACCAGTGTCACCTTCAACCACTGCTCCTGTCCAGTACCTGTCCTTCAGAAATTTTCCACCCCATCACTATTAGACAGATCGAGTCTCTTCTGCTGATGTGGCTGCTATTCCTGAAGAGGATGGATGCATCTTAGTTTGGTGCCTCAGCTTTGACCATTCTGCCTTGCATTATAATGTTAGGAGACCAGCCTAGTGGCCTTCTGGTGGCATTGCTCAGCTTCTCTGACACTCTCAAAACCCTCACCCTGTCAAAGTGTGTATCAATAGCTTCCCTGCTACTTAGACAGACTAAACCACTGCTCTTTCTATTCCATCCAAGATCTCTTCAATTGAGTTGAAATAAAATTGAATAAATCAACATCCAGGAAAATGGTACTCCCCACTCCAACCTGTTGGAAATATTGTATATTTGCTTGTATGTATGTTGAGAGAGAGAGAGATCATTCATGCAATGGGATATTTACATGTTCCTCTATTTAAAACAGAAGTAGGGCCCTTTATTTTCTCCTGAGAACTGAACTGATTGTGTGCAAGCATTAGAGAAATTCAAGGCGAAACTGGACAGCCATCAGAGTGGGATGGTGGAACTTGGTGGACTGGAACAGCAGGGGGTTGGTCCCAATGTCCTTCATGGCTCCTTCCAACCCTACTATCTATGGTTCCATTGTTTGACAGCTGCCACTGACACCATCAGTGATTGGAGATTTTCAGTGCAAAAAAACCTCTCCTCTCCAATCAGAGGCAAGGGATTTTCCCTGCCAGGGCGGGGCGGGGGGGGGGGAGCTGCTAGAGAGAGAAGGCTGGGAAAGACTGTGCTGCATTAGATGCTGACAGCCCCATGGACTACACTCAGCTGTTGCCAGTTGTTCCCTGTCCCTATTGCAAGCCATTCTCTTATGTAGACCTTTTCAACAGGATAAAAGTCCAAAAAGCATGAAGAAGAAAGCAATAGGTCAACATAAATTAATGAAGAGATGGATTTTGAGACCGAAATATACAGAATGACTGAGGAAAGGGAAGCAAACAGGGACATTCAGCACAATTCCATATGGTGGGATATTTTTGAAAGAAATGAAATCCCAGTTCTTCTTGAGGAATGCAAGAAATGGAATACTCCATCTCAGCCTGACACACCCAGTGCTATTTCTTTATTTGCCTCTCCCTAAAATTTCTAAACACAGCTGTAGCCATAACTTTTGACCTAACAAGCCCACCAGCCAGCACAGGTAGGACTGCAAAGCACCTGTCAAGGTATTATACAACTTTGGAAGGCCACCTCTGGCTCCCTGGATCACAAGCTGGGCTGGCTTGACGTACATATATGCATCACTTTTCATTTGCTACCAATCACAAGTTGATGAATAATCTTGAGCATCTCATATTATTTGTATGACTCTGCAGGAAGAAGTAAGCAGTAAGCATGTCAAAGCATGTAGTCCTGGAAAAGCAACCTACTCTTTGTGTTGGCTGATTTGACATCCTCTTTTCCATAACTCGCACGCAACATGCCTTATACCACAGGGCTTAGGTGGGAACCATTTCAACTTGCTTTCTTTTTAGAAGCCACAGTGGTTGCTTTTACATTGTTTTGTTTTTAAAGAAAGTTGCTGTGGGTTTTATAGTTCTGCTTTGTATTCATCCCCCTGGGGCTATTTCCTGCATCTAAAAAAAGTCAGAAGTGAAATACTGTAGCATTTCAAACAAGCTTCATGGGAGTTTGTTCCTGTCTCTACTACCGTGGTCACTACCTAAGTTTCTGCTAATAATATTAAGTACCAGAGTTGTTTCCTAGGTGCTGAACAAAGTGAAAAAGGTACTTTGATCTTCAGAGAACTCACAGCCTATGTTAGATGGCAATCAAAATATCTTGGCAGTATCAACCCTATAGAACCAAAACCACCATTGTCCACATACAGGACATGTTCTGTGCCACATGGCGTAGTGTGATGCAGGGGAACATTCACAGTGCCAAGTGCTTTTGGAGTGAGATAAATGCCGAGCAAATCACGGGACACGTGAGACTAAGTTCCTCCTGTTCTGGATCAGACCAAACCCTACCGCATGCTGTTGGAAACCACATGCTGTCTTCAGTAGTGGTCAGCCACATGTCTCCAGAAAGCTCTCAAGATCCACCTGCTGTTGCCTGCCCCCCGCTCCACAAGTGTTAAGGATATGTTGCCTACAAACAGGAAGGTCAGTCCAGCTGCAGCAGGCAAGAGCGATGGACTGACCCGCCTTCCGCATATGCAATACTGAGTCCATGCTGTTATATGTGTCTACATCACTTCTGAGTGGCAAGAACTATAGAGATTCCAATGTTTATTCCACAACTGAGCTTTCTTAGGAGGAAGCCTCTGGAAACATGTGGCATTTCTGTAGCTGTAAGGAGACAAGTTCTGTTTACATATACATTTGGGCTTAGCAGAAGATGGGTGTTCATAGCATTAGCTTGCCAACAAGTTCTTGCTCCTGATCAGAGGTCTAGGGGAATCCACAGAAACACAGGAGTCAGGTCAGCTGTCTGGCTCCTTTTCCGAACTTCTTCCAGCACAGATTGACTTGCTGCTCCATGTGCATATCTTACTGCCCTGTCATTTCATGGGAGGAAGAAAAATAAGTCATGATTATTATAAAAACAAGTCATGAATAAGATATATATCAGATATACCTCCTTGGAACATCCTGGCTTCCATTGAAACATATATAATTTCACCAACTTTTGCCAGGTCTTAAGAATTTTGATCCCACACTAAGAGCTCTACTTACGGAAACCTTTGTGCCTTGGAATACACAATTGAATAGTTCCTGAATTCTTCATCATCCAAGATCATGATGAAATGTGTACCACATAACTGTTGTAAACTGCTCAGAGGGTTTCAGCTATTGGAAAGGTATAGAAATGAGATGGATGGATAGGATGGATGGATTGATGGACGGACGGACAGACGGATGATAGGCCACTCTGCTCATATGTACCTCCATATTTCTTCTTTGCAGTATCCCATAGCTAAAGTGAGATCAAAATGTACAACCATGCTTTTTATTAATACAAGTAGGAACATCAGGGTATAGTCCTCTGGAGGGTTCCTTTCCAAACAAATTTCACAATTTTGCATTTCTTCCCTCAGCACCACCAAATTTCAACACCCCCAAATATGAAGAAAATGCCAAGATTGCGTTCAAGAATGAACTTCACATCAACTGAAGTGGTGCAATTTAATGAACAAACTGATACATGTATTTTGGCAGATGCTTGCAAAATCCAGGCAAAGTGTCATTCAAAAAGAAAGGCAAAATCCCTTGACTTGATAGACACACATGTCAGAAAAAGAATCGGAGAAAGATTCGAGGTAAGATCTGGAGATCAACATTTTCACTCATCCCCATTCAAATCCTGCAGGTACTTTGTCCATAGAACATCCTTGGGTAAGTTGTCCTCTCTTTCAGGCTGACAGGGCTGTTCTGAGAAGTAAAACAATGTGCTCACCCCGTGCATCCCCCATCTACTCCGTGGATGGATGGCATAGCAGACTCTCCAATGAAATAAACAGCAAAGGCCGCACCTGCACCTGAACGTAAATGTAACTCTTTGGGATGTATGGCCATTTGACCCCAAGCATACATGATATTTCATGTTAGCATGATTCTTCATCGCATTGGAAGGATCACAGAATGGTGAGGTTGGAAGAGACCAATAAGGCCATCAGGTCAAGCTGCTGCTCAGTTGGGAAGACAGCAGTGCCTTCGTATGTGGCTGGTATACACTGGTCCTACTGTCGGGCACAGTGAGGCAGTCAGCTCAGGTGGCAAAGCAGGCAGCAGTGGAGGCCACCTTGCCATTCACCTCTGCTGGGAGATGGTGCTGTGTTCCTACAAGTTACCTGGCTACCCGCAAGGTGAGGGGAGGTCTGTTGTGTTCTCACTAGTGCAAGCTTCGACTGCCACTCTGGTTACCTTCTGCAGCTGGGATGTGGGGTGCCTTTTGTCTTTTGCTGCAGGGAGCAAGATATATTGGGCCAGCCCTGCAGGCAGTTATGGGAGAGCATGAAATTTTGCCATGCTCTCTTTCAAAGCAAAGAAATTTAAAGCACTCTGGTTTGAGGCAACAAGGGGGAAGAATGATCAAGGCAACAGAGGGAAAGATGAATAACTGGAGAAATATTATCATAATTGCTGGGTGGGTCTCAGAGTTGCCATAACTATCGTATATATGAAATCTGATACACGTCATTTTTATTTTGCAATGTTTAACATTCATGATTCCAAGAGAGAGAGAGTATAGGAATGGAAATTTGGGAGCAATTATCTTTTAATTTCATTATGACATTCAGTCTGCTGTGGGACAAATCACATTTCTACCCTTGGGACATGTCTATGCAGAAGTGATTAATGTACTTCACTTTTTTGTTTTGAACCAGCTGACTATTCTTTGTGATGGCCAAACTGGAAATGGAATTGCAGATGGCTTCCAAACATCCGGAGCCCAGCGAAACCCATTCCACATGGATGGATGTGCGTTCATCTGCTACCAAAGGCTGCACCTCAATGGTCCTCTTAGTTCTTATGGTGCCAAGCTCATCCCTGCCCCTCTGAACTGGGTGTGCATCTTTCAGTTGTGTGTTGCAAGAGATTAGTCACAGTAGCCAAACTGCCTTCAGGAAAATATACCCAGTCATTATAAAACATCTCATCAAAGAGTCCCCGATCCATTTCCAGGAAATCTGGGTTTTCCCAGCAAACAATGCGGAAATTAGTGAGGAGCTGAGGCATCTGGGAGCTTAGATCTGGGCCTCTGGAAATGGGACAGGTTGCACCTCATGCCATGGGGGTGGTTTGTTGGCTGGGGGACTGCCGGTGCATTTCTCAGCTGCTGAGCAGCACCATCAGCACAGCTGACCAGAGAGAAAACTGAAGCTTCAAGTAAAGCAAGATCAAGTGACATAAGGAGTCAATATAAGTCCATCTGGCCCTGTAACACTGCTGTCTTAGTCCTAGCTTCTCAGTCTGAATAATTCTTAACATAACTCAAGGCTGAGCTGCCACAGACTGCTTGGAAACTTCTAAGTGACTGAAACTCCAATCTATGTTTTCACTTGCCCTCTCAGTTGTTAGCTCTAAAACATTAACCAGGCTTAACATTAACCATCCCTTTCGGGGGAAGTTTTAAGAGCAGTGGGCATTCCAATCTTCCTACTTACCTGACAGTCTGTTCAAAATCTGCTGTATTTTTTCTCACCAGCACTGAGAAAAGATTCTACCGAAAATCCAAGGATCTGATATCTAATGTTTCAATTATGCAACAGAAAAGGGGCAGGAGGCAAACTTTACTCTGGTTCATTTTTTCCTTAGATTATGAGGAAGAAAACTAAATGGGCAGCATCTTTCTGGGGGCTCCACAGGGACCTGGAGCTATACTTAGGAATAATCACCCTGTTAGCTTCCTTCTCCAGCAGTCTCTGCACCGCCCAGCCTTTGCATCCCTCGTGCAGCTTTTGGTGGAAGGCCGTGGGTTTTTTCTGTTATATCATCTGGCTGGACACATGGCCAGTTTTCACATGGGGGTGGGAAGACGAGGAAACTGAGTATCTCCAAAGGCTACTTGGGGATGGTTCTCTGGAGCCTTTTTCTGCAGTTGCCTAGCAACCCTAGGTGGGGTATGATTTCCACTCTACTCCAGCAGAGTGTCTGTCTCAAGAATGAAACAGGAAGAGGGAAGCCCAACAAAAGCCATTAGGTTCACTCTCCTTGGCCACCTCTAGGCCTCGCTCACCAGCTGGGGGAAGTCAGGAACTTCAAATATTTCCTGAAATCTTCTGTGCGTTGCATTTTGGCTCAAGGTACAGAAGTCAGCTTGATTTAAATAGCAAAACATTAGTTTGCCCCTGTCCCAAGTGAATGAGAACCCATTAGGTGCTAATGGGCTGCAGGTCCCCAAGAAGCAGAGCAAGAGCGGTAATTGCAGAAAGATAAAACAAAAGCAATCCTTAGAACACAGGAATAATCAGATGCGGGTCACCATAACCTCCCATATTAGATGGAGAAGATGCCAGCACTTGTTTTATGTTGCGCAAGTGAGGTTGCATTCAGAGTGGGGCTCCATCCAGAAGATGATTGTGAGCAAAGCTAATAAGCAGAACAAATCCACCTGGGTACTTGCCCTGTAAAAGGAATCTTGAAGTGTTGAGCTGGAAATATATGTCTCTCTTTGGGTCGGAGAGCATGGCGTTGCATGTCAATGCCAGACCTTTATTTTTATTGTCCCACCACATCTCCCTTTCTAGGGAAGCTCACACTTTCCTTTAGTGCACATCTACTCAGAAGTAAATCTGGTGCAATCCATGGGAGGGTCTTCCCGGCAAGTGCAGAGGGGACTGCAGCTTCAGAATTTTGTAATTCAGTAGATGCTTGTAAGCTCCTCAGATCCAAATGGATTCAGGCAGCCAGTAGCTGCTCCACTCCCAGTTCCAAATTCAGTTCATTGCCAAAGCAAGCTCACAGGGAGAAAGAATCACAGCTGGAAGGCAAACATCTGGCAAAGCTTCTATGACAGTCTTGTGAGCTTGTGGCCCCCTTTTTTTCCTGGTAAGGCTGCTCTGCTTTAGTGGTTTCATGACAAGGCAGAAATCCAACAGGCATGCCTTTCCCTATGGTGTGGAAGCAGGAATAATGGAAATGTCCCTTGCTGACAAGTTGCAGCCTTGAAGGCATAGGAGGCCTGCTAGAAAGCACGTGGCTGCATTCAAAGCCAGCACCGGCACTGAGAATCCTTGGGCAGCGGCTAAGGTCCCACTGAGGCGCCTGCAACCTTTAAAAAAATCTGCCTGCCAATTCAAGCAGCTACGTCTGCCTGCCAGTTTAACTTCCCGCAATGCACTGGAGTGATGCTGTATGATCACAATGAGGTAAGAATGAGCAGTCTAGCGTGGCTGAGGGTGCAAACTGAGGCTGCATCATGACATGGATCTACGAGGGACCCATTTTGAGAGTGGACGTCTGTCAGATCCCATGGGCTCAGCTCCCGCATTTGGTCCATTTTGTTGTGGCTGTGAGCTCACGTTCCTGATAAGCGTAACTTATGTTTCCATGGTGCTTCCCAGGAATCAAACCCTGCATGACTGCTGCACAAGTGGTGTCCCTCTCGTGTCGCACAAACCCTTGTTTGTGCTGCTACGCATAATGTGGAAAAAGGTTGCTGGTTGTGCAACTACCCTTCATGCACGTTTGCAGGCTTCCTCTCAGCTCAGCTCTCTTTCTAAGAGCAGGCTGAGCATGAATGGAAGTCCACGAACTCCCGAGTGTCATTGTAACCCTACTCTAAGGCTGATTGTCTCCATGAAATGTGACCTGCGGAGCTTGGCTGATCTAATTAGTCGCACTCTTTTAAGAAAAATAAAGTGCATAGTTGGGAGTGCTCTTGGTTAGTGGAGGTCCAAATAGCTTTGGTGGTGAGGTCTGCCCATACCAGCTCTGGCCGGTATCTTGGCTGCACCCTTTGCTGAGCAGGGATGGCCTGGCTGTGCAAGTCTATGCACTGGTGACCTCCCAAGGACATCATAGAGTCATAGAATAGCAGAGTTGGAAGAGGTCATGAAGGCCATGGGTCCAACCCCTTGCTGTTGCAGGACACCAGTGACTGCAAGTGCTTTAGGTGGGCTTTCCTTCCCCTCCATCTGGGAGCTGCAGTTGGGGCAGTGCCTGCTCATGCTCACAGAACACTGCACTGAAGCAACTGGAATGGCTGCCTGCCACTTTCCAGATCAAGCGGAAGGCCGTGCCATTGGCATAGACGTCCCTGGGTGGCTTTATCGAATGCCCTCCCCACCAGATATGCAAGAAGTGTCAGGGTCAAGCTATGCTCCTCGGCCTTTCCTGGGTGAGTGTGCTGCCCGACTTGTCAGTCATGGAGTTGCATTCCCTTTAATTTTTAAATTCCGTGTTTTATGTACATGCATGCACAATTATGCTATGTTTTAATTAATGGTACATATTATACCCTTTTGCATGCATTTACATTTTCTGGTAAACTACTTAAATATGTTTTAAAATGTTGCAAGCAATATATACCTCTATTAAATAGATATAATAGAGATGAAATAATAATAGAGGAATAATTCTGCTGCCAGAGACCGGTGAGAGAGGATAAGGCCACCACAGGCACACAGATGGCTCAGATTTTTAGCTGCCCTTGTATCTCCACATTCTTTTTGTTCTCCAGACCTCGCTAAAAGTTCTCAGCAGAGATATCCACTTGCAACCATCCCCTGACATCTTTCGCGAATATACTCTCAAAAATGTAACCTGAGTAACGACTTTGAGAGATGGACCTGCCTTCACTGTGAGTGGGGGAGAAAGATGGGATACACCTGGAGGCAAAGCTGTCCACGTTTCTTTGGGAATGGGACAATGTAAGCTTAAGAAATTGCTAATTTTCCCCCAAAGGTATGCTGTTGCTCAGTTTTGCTTCTGGGTTTGCAAAGAGGACATTTTCACAGTAGTTGCGAATAGGGTGAAGTTCTTGTCCATCCCTCGCTTGGGTCTCCAGGGCAGTCTGGGAATGCTAACACTGCCATCGTGTGGCTGCTGGGAAAAATAGCACCACGAAGGGAGGAAACCATAACTAGGTGAAAGTTCATCGCACACATTAATAGCTCAGGGGCGAACAAATTCAACCTGATGGAAAAATCACAGGAGGGGAAAAAATAATTACTCCAAACCCATCAGGTTAACTCAAGTACATCTTACCTTTCCTTAGGTGAAATGAGGTTGGCAGGCGCGTGGGAAAGGGCAAGAAAGATGGGCACTCTAGGGAAGAAGGAAAACAAAAATTAACCCTTCAATCAGGAATCCACAGACCTCAGTCACCTATCTGGATGGATGCTTGGCGTCGAAATACAAGCAAACCTCCAGTGTGAGGAAGTCAGAAAAAGAAAAGAAGAAAAGCAGCATCCATCCCTGCACATGTGTGAAATCTATCCTGTTAGCTGGCAGCCGGTTCTCATTTTCCTGCAATAATTAGTTGGTGTGTTTAGAGTGGAAGAGAAAAGGTGGAGAAAAGAGGTGTTTTGTCAAGAAGATACTAAGCGGAGACGGGTACCGTTGAGGGCTTAATTCTTGCCCGTTTTGATTCTCAGGTCAAAACTGGAAACTTGGATTGCACGAACATGGCCCCATTTCTGTTCTGCTTGAAGCATCTGTATCTCCTACCTTCAGTTTGATTGACCACTTTTTAAGTTACACATGTAGCAGAATAAGCAGGGAGAAACATGGAGCTGGAAGGGGCCAGAGTCCAGTACTCTGCCCTGTGCAGGAACCCATTTCAGAGCATCCCTGACAGAGACAAAGCCAGTCTCTGCTTCAATACCTCCAATGATGGAGGGCTCACAAGCTCCCTATACAGTTGCTTCCATTGTCCGACCACCCTGATTGTTAGGACTTTTCCCCTGATCTTCAATTAAAATCCATGTACCTATAAGTTAAGCCCAATATTTCATGTCCTACAATCTTGGGTGATAGAGAACAGGTTGTGGCCTTCTGTTGTCTAACAAACAACTGCTTTGGTAGTTGAAAAAATGTTATCCTAGCCACAACCTGTCTTCTCTTCTCAAAGCTGAATATCACCCATTCCTTCAATCTCTCATCGTTTCTTGCCCCCTGATTTCTTGTTGTACTTCCCTGAATCTATTCCAGTTTATCTGCATCTTTAAACTGTGGTGCTCAGAACTGGATACAGGATTCAAAGTGAGGTCTGATCAGTGCAGAGTGGAATGGAGGTATTACTTCATGTGATTTCGAAACACCACTTTTACTGATGCAGTCTGTAATTATATTTGTCATCTTTGCAGCTGCTTCCCACTCCTGATTCATATTCACCATATGATCAGCTTCAACTCCAAGGTCCTTTTCACCTGCAGTATTGACAAACCAGGTGTCCCTCATCTTGGACCTATGTTTCGATATCTTTTCCGAAATGAAGAACTTTGCATTTGTCCCCTGAGCAGATAGAAGTGACTGTGGGTGATTTTATATGAGTGATGCTCTCCCGTTTAACTAAGATTCATGCAAATGGGGGAGGAAACCAACCCAGTCTCTGCTATGCCTCTTTTCTGATTACAGATATTTCATAATAAAAATATGGTCCCCAACCACAGTGTGACATTATAAGGCCTCCATTCTTGTGTCTGTGAAGATTGAACTATAGGAAATTTCACCTGGTCAAGGACCATGTTGTTGTAAGGAGTGATGCAGGTGTGTTTTATAGAATCCCACAGGTATTCCTACTTGCCCAGGAAGAGTAGCCAGTCTCAGTTGTGGCTAGTTAAGCAGAAAAGAAAAAGAATCAGGGCAGAGTCTCTATAAACTGCTCAAGGATTTTAAGAAGGAGGTGGCAGTGCAGAACCAAGAGAATAAGTGCTCAGACAGAGAGAAGGCAGGTAGCCTGCCATGAAGAGTCTCAGGCTGGGAAGAAGGTCGAAAAGTGGGGTGGAGAGAGCAGCTGGTTCCTTAGAAGGCCAAAGAGCTGAAGCAGAGGAGTGGCTGCCAGAAACCAAGGAGAGACCTTCCAGCATGGTTAGCTAGCCATCAGGGGCACACAAAAGCAAGTGGGGGGTAAAGGCTTTGGGTCAAGGTCTTTGCCTTTGCCAGGGAGTCATCAAGCAAGATAGGTTCCCCCTCTGTAAAACTGGGGTTACTATCCCTTTCTACAGGTTGTGATACATAAAGAGTTTTATGGATTATGGCATTCTGGACAGCAGCCAAGTTGGTCACAGCTGCTAACCAGAGATCAGGGAATGAACTTTCTGTTATCCTAGAAAGAGAAAATGTGGGACTTTTCACTAAGGGGAAAACTCATTGAACATCTTCAGGTACAAAGAAGCAAGGTAGAAATTGATCCTTCTTGTGGAATATGGTACCCTTTGCTGGATTTGCTAATACTGAGAAGAACACATGATGACTGCCTAGGACATCTGGAACTCTACAGTGTGAGGGATTAGGGTGACAAAGTTATCAGATAATCTAGTTAGTACCAAATGGAGATCCTGACTGATCAGAAAGTGCAAAGAAACCAACTTACTTGTGTGGTACTTAAATTTGTCTTCATTGGTACCTTGAAAAAAATAGTAATAATTCCATTGTGACACCATTCTTCTAACACATACCTTTTTGAGAAATATATACTTTTCAAGCACTTTTCCTAATATAGTCATATTTGAACATTATTTGCTTTAATGGAAGCATTTTTCCTTTTCATTTTCTGAACTCCACTGCAAAATTGGGAGATGTGCAAACTTGTAAGGTAAATGCAGCTGCTTTTCACAGTACTTTGAAATGATGGAATTAGGTAAATTCACATGAGAGCATCAACTGGATGAATTTCCCCCCAGCCCTATTTGTAGCCTGGGGTGTGTAAGTTCCACCCATTTCCTCCTCCTTCCACCAGGCCTGCTGCTGGGGACAAGAGGGCTAGTCAGCTTTGGCAAGTGTTCCTGTGAGAAATTAGTCACATATCTTTTGATGACTCGGATTCCAAAGATGTACAGTACAGTGTGATTGAGGAGCGGCCAAGTGCTCAAAGTCTTGAGACACACCAGGGGGAAGTGGCAGAGCGGATTAATTCAAGAGCAGAAGCGGAGTTAGGTCGGACAGACTCTGGGAACAGTGTGGAGGTACAGGAAGTTCAAGAGACTCTTGAGACTGGGGGGTTTTCAAATGGAGATTGGCCACCCCCCTCAGAACTAGCCCCATGGCTAGGAGGCGCCCGGGGTGAGAAGCCCAACTGCCTGAGAAGCTTGTGGAAAGGAGGTGCACTCACTTTCGTAGTGCCCTTCCCCAAGGGTTGGGTCACAAGTGTGCTCATAAGGCGAGTTTTGGGAAGTGATCGTTAGGTTGAGTTCAACAGGCCACCTTGTGCATGCTCATAGTTGTGACTGGGTTATTTACTTATTGACAGGGTTTCACTGAGAACAGCTTGGGGCTGCTGATTGTCAGAGAGAGGAGGTGCAGCTTGCACCACCTGCCTCCCTTCAAGGCATGCACTTCCTTCTTCATAGGCCTCACGTACCCACCTGTAACCTCTGCATCCACAAGCAGTGCAGACTCATCAGGGACTCCTACCTTTCTCCAGCCAAGCAGCACCACATGCTTTGGGCTTGCTCTCTTTTTGCAGGGGCCACTCTGTTTGTGGACTTCTTGAAGCAGGGCTGTGCTCCTGGATGGTTGCAATCACATGAAGCTCAATGAAGGGAATCGGAGCTTTCAGCTACAGATTTGGACTGGTTCAAATCTCAGGCTGCCTGCAAATAACAATGTGCAAGAAATCTGAGACTGGGGTGAAAAGCCACTGTGTTTCCATTATTTAATCCCCGCCCCTCAAATTCCAGCTTGCTAGCCCTGTGCTGACACCAATTTGCTATGATATAATTCAAGCTGGCTTGCAGACATGTGTCTTTAAGCCATGCAGCTTGCACATTAAAAAAAAGTTAAAGAAGTTCATAAACATGGTTCCATTTGCAAAACTTATCTAATTTGTGTAACTTTTTGCAAATTGCACACACATTTTAGGCAAATTTGCACCTGAAAAGTGCATAACACCAGTGTGATTTGCACAAATTTTCCAATTTTAAAATGCATATTGGTAAACCATGTGCTATGCAGTTACTAAGTGGCATGAAACATGGAAAATACTGTGATCTATGCAATTGGCCTACAGTTGCCCAAATGGCATAAATGTATGCAAATTGGGAAAATAGCACTATTTCCACAAATGTTGCCAGCATTTTTAAAAAATGTATAAACCACAGCCCACATTAGAGACTGATGTGTGCAGCAATGTAACTTAACTCAGCCCAGTTTTGATCTTCAGACTGGAAGCAAGCAGCCAGTCTGTTGGCTGGACTTTCTAGTATTACCACATTCCCAGTAGTAAGTACATGAACTGATCTTAGGCAAGACTTGCTCATCCCCCTTCTGCGATGTGGGGCTCCTAAAACCGGCCTACCTCATAGGAAGGTTGTTAAGGAACGCTGAGAAGATTCATGTGAAATCTCTCTGGGAAAAATGCCATGAAGGTATTAATTACTACATAAGGAACCAATATTTTCCCACTTGGATTTCTGTGAATGGCAGGAAGCCCAAGGTGAGCTAAGATGTCTCACAGCATCCCTGCATAGATAGTCTAGACCTGTCTTTTAGCACATCGGAAGAGGAGGCAGTTCCCAACCTTTTCAACCACAAAGAACAGCTGCATGGAGACACCGGACACATGGAATCGGTGCAAGGATGGTGTGGAAAAGAGGGCAGCCTTGGCTGATCTCTGAGACCACAAAGGGCTGTGCAGGCACGGAATCGCGAGACCTTCCCTTTGCCCCACTGTGAATGATTCATGAGCACTCTGACTGGAGGTGAGGACGGGTGTTAAATATTTGACTTCCTTTGCTTTAGTCTTCCTGTTCCTCTGCCCTGAGGGAGGCCACGATTATGCATTTGTTTGCTGTCACTGACAGGTTCTCAGGAGCCTTGCATTTTGAAGTAATAAAAGGGCCCCGCTTCAGGAATGCCTCCATGTTTATTGATCACGAAGGCACTGGAAGCTGTGAGGCAAAGTTTTGGCACTTAAAACACGACAGGAATTTTTGGCCTCTCAGATGCACCGACAGATGTCCCCCGTAATGACTGGCAAGGTCAGTGCCCGAATTGATAGCAGTTACTTTGTTAAAAATAAATAAACTCAACGGCATGAAACATGCCACAATTATTTCCCCGCTGACTGTTTTTCATCCTGTATGGTGCAATACTGTTTCGAAGAAAGCAGGTTTAGTGGGAAGCTGGAAGAAAAGTGCCGCATGATGGACAAGAAGAAACCGCAGCGACAGTTTGCAAAGTGAATTGGTCAGCTTGCAATGCTTTCTCTGTATTCCAAATAATCTCCCCTTTTTAATAATCCATCCCTGGTAACAAGGCCATTCTCTAAAATATCAATCCACACATCCCAGCTCCTTTAGATCTGGGGCAGATGCCGTTCCCCAGGTGCCGTCCCTGAAGGAGATGAGGAAAGTGTCTATCTTGAGAAGGGCCTTCTCTCCAGTGGTGCCCCAATTGTGGAATTCGCTCCCCAGAGAGGTTCGCCTGGCACCATCTCTTCATTCTTTTCAGCACCAGGCTAAAGCCTTTTTATTTTTCCAATGTTTTAAGATCTGAGTGTTTTAATTGGGTTTTATTGTTAGTTGAATTTTTAGGACGCTGTGTTTTATTTTACATTTTATATTGTTGAACCGTCCCAAGACTTTGGTAAAGGACATCTATAAAAGTTTTAAATGAATAAATAAATGTTGGGTGTATCTGACAGGCTTGGAAAAAATTTGGTTTCTTCTTCTGCATAAGGTTTTGCTTACACATCAGAACGATGTAGGTAAGGTAGGTATGAGCTGGCAAAGCTAAGGTCTTTCCCTTAGGTCCCTTTTCGTGCAATAGCGAAGACCTCCTGACATCACCTAGGATTCTTCAGCGGCTCAGCTGCAAGATCATGCAGCTTCAAAGCTCAGCCTCATTGCAGGCTGAGCCCCCACCCTCCTCGCAGGAGATATGGAATGAACTGTACTAGTTGCTCCCTGCCCCAGGTTGCAACAGGGCCTTGGAGGGAAGCAAGGGGATGCCAGAGGGTGGGGAGAGGAGGTGACTGGGGCACCAGACTTGTCCCAATTCCTATCAGCATCCTTCCTCCCAGTGCGAAATCTTGATGGCTGAAAACAGCCCCAAAAGGACAACACCCAGTGTGATGTGGCCTCGCCCTAGCACAGGATACCCATCACTGTTGGTGTCCAGACAGTGCCTGATCTACAAGGCTGCACCCCAAGAGTATCAAAGAGGAGTAAAGGTAAAGGTTTCCCCTTGACATTAAGTCCAGTCATTCCTGACTCTTGGGGGCGGTGCTCATCTCCGTTTCCTAGCCGAGGGAGCCAGCGCTTGTCCACAGACAGTCTCTGTGGTCATGTGGCCAGCATGACTAAACACCGAAGTGCACGGAACGCTGTTACCTGCCCACTGAAGTGGTACCTTTTTATCTGCTTGCATTTGCATGCTTTCGAACTGCAAGGTTGGCAGGAGCTGGGACGGAGCAACGGGAACTCACCCCATTGTGCAGATTCGAACTGGTGACCTTTCGATCTACCAGCCCAGCAGCACAGCAGTTTAAACCACTGCACCACCTGCAGTCCCCAAGGGGGTGTGGGGCTGATTAAATATTGGTTCGGAGGCCTGTTCTGAGCCAGATTTAATTTTGGGAAGTGCTTGTCCATGGAAAGGTTTCTGGGGAAAAGCTTGTGGTTCACATACCTTTTTAAGATGCGTTGCCAACCACAGGGTGCAGATACATTGCTTGAGGAGAAGCTGGGGACTTTTCAAGTTTCTCTGGAATTCATTGAGGATTCTCCGTGATGCTTGTAGGAGGGAAGGACTTTGATGTAGAGCAGTGGGCTTATATGATGCTGATAATGGTTATCATGGCATGACATTTATACCCCACCTTGCAAGGAACCTAAGACAGCTTATGAGGTTTGCTCCCAATCAGTAAGTTTAAAACAGAAAGTTTACCAAGTGTGGGCGTGCAGGTAAGGTGGGATGAGATGTAAGAGTGTAGAAGGAATATGAATTGGATGCGCAAGGTCCTGCTTGCTATCTGCACCCCCAGAATGACACTTCTTCTTGGAGATAAGGAGCAGAGGTGGTGGATTGGCCCTCTTCTCATTCCTTCTGTTTTCTGTATCAGGTGAGCAGAGTCTGTGTGTAAATGAATTCTTAGCATAATTAGAATATTTGACTTCATTTTCAAAGTATACATGAACACCACGTATGTCAAAACAGGCACATCTTCTAGCCCACATCAGACTCTGGTAGGCAGAAAACACAAACCTGCCCTGAATACTAATTTCCATCAATATTTTTTCAGGCAAACTTGGACTGGGCAGCTGCTCAAGCAGAAACCATTTTCAAACATAGGATGGACTTCTCTAAAGTACGGTGGTACCTCAGCTCGTGAACTTAATCCGTTCCACGACTCTGGTTGCAACCTGAATTGGTCGCAAGCCAGATCAAATTTCCCCATAAGGTTCAATGTAAATAAGGTTAATCTGTTCCATAAATGTTTTTTTTTTATCACAAAAAATTGAAACAAAGTAACAAAGAACAACAACGTACCAAAGTACACTATGGTAGAGAACACTAACCTAGGTGCGGGGGAGGTTATTGTTTGGAGGGAGAGTCCAAACCATAATTGGGTGGTGGGGAGATGACCGCAATCGCGCTTGTGCAGGGGAGACAGGCACGATCGTGCTCGGGGCTGGGGAGACGGGCACAATCGCAGGTGCGCTCGTGCAGGAAAAACGGCCGTGATCGCGTTTGTGTTCGTGCAGCAACATGGCCATGATCATGGATGTCACTCAATGTGGAGTTCGTGAACTGAGGCAAAAATTTTCTGAAATTTCTGTTTGCAACCCGATTCGCTTGTGAACTGAGGCATTCATAAGCCAAGGAACCACTGTTTTGGACTCTCCTCTGTAAAGGTCTACCTTACTTAGAACCCAAATCTTACTTTAAATATGCTTTTGTGTGTGCATGTTTGTGTGCACACGCTTCAGGATGGCACTTATATTTGAAGAAAAAGCTGTGTTGCTAATTCTGTACCATATGCAATTTCTCCTTTTATTGTGAATTTTTAAAAACTATAAGAAAACCACACACGATTTTTAAGAACGGCTGCAAAAATAGTTTTCATTGCACAAAGTATAAATATTTTATTTGCAAGTAATGTGTGTGGAATCTTTGTGACTGTGCAGTATGTGTGCGCAAGGAAATAAACTGATGGCAGTAGAAGAACTGTTGTTTGCTTCTGATGGTGGGGGACTGAACTTGTGAATGCTTTTCCTCCAAAATGCTAGCCTTTAGGGGTTTTTTGTTTTTTTAGTCACAAAGTTGCACCCGGCACATCACAACCCCACAGACAACATTTCTCTAGGATCTCCTGTCCTCCACCATCCCCCGGAGTCCACTTAAGCACACACTCACTGCCCCAGTGACTCCATCCAGCCACCTCATCCTCTGCCATCCCCTTCTTCTTTTGCCATCTATTGTTCCCAGCATTAGGCTCTTCTCCAGGGAGTCCTTCCTTCTCATTAGGGGGCCACAGTATTTGAGTTTCATCTTCAGTATCTGGCCTTCTAAAGAGCAGTCAGGGTAGATTTCCTTTAGGTTGACTGATTCAATCTCTTTGTGGTCCAAGGGACTCACAGGAGTCTCCGCCAGCACCACAATTCAAAGACCTCAATTCTTCGATGCTCAACCTTCCTTACGGTCCAACTTTCACAGCCATATTCTTTAAGGGCCTCAAACTGACAATGCCTGAGTGTGCTCAATCCATTCCTCATAGCAATGAGGAAAGCTGATGAGAAAATGCTAGTACTGGCCCACCTCACAGGGTTCAAGTGGGGATCACAAGATAATGGGAGGCACTTAAACGAATCTCAGTGCAAATAAAGGGCAGCAGCCTGAGGGACTTCTCTTGACCCTGAAATTCGGTGATGCAGCAGCAGTGAGTGGTAGGGGGTGGAATTTGGTTGACCCTTTGAAACAAGGAGGGCAAAGAGCATCCAGTGGGTACAATTTTGCTTTAAAGCAATATGTAAATGCCCTGTGGGCTTTTATTAGAAGAGAAATTGGAAAGGTTTTTTTCGGTTTCTGTACCACCAAATTCTAGTAGCAAATTGGGAGCAAGTGTGGAGGAGAAGATTGGGAGGATTCTTCCCCAAAACCTGGAATTTGTATGACAGCTCAAATCTAGCTTTGAAGTACACTGACAAGAAAGCTGTTGCACCTTTCGGTGTGGTGATAGGAGATGAAATGTTCAGTATGGGTCAAATTGCTCAACAAGATTCAAAGATCTGGATATCTGCAAAAGTAAATTGCAGAAATAGAACATGTTTTAAGAGCATTTATTCTAGTTTTAAATCAGTTTCACACATGCACAAGTATTTGAAGCAGATTACTTTGGTATCTTGAACAGTAGAGCTCACTCAGACTACAATCTATGCCTGTTTACCGGGGAGTCAATCCCATCAAACTCAATTAGGTTTACTCTGAGTAAATTTGTAGGGCATTGAGCTGTCATGGTGAAGACCCAGGGGCATCCAAGAAATATTATTATATTACACGTATACTCTACTTTTTTCTTCTTACAGGAAAGTCAAGGTGGCTTCCATAGTCCTTTTCTCCACTTTATCCTCACAACAGGTAAGTGAGGCTAAAGTCAGTGACTGGCCTGGGTGAGCTTCATGACCAAGTGGAGACTAGAACCCAGGCCTCCCAAGTCCCAGGTCTCTAATCATTACAACTCTAATCATTACAACACACTGCTTTTATTATAGACAATATGTGAGTTTAAAGGGGCAGCAAGCATGGCAACCAGTCCCCTTCCCCTTCCAAAATTGCTCTGCTGGGCAAGTTTCCATTTCCTGAAAGGAATCTTTGTAGGAGACTTTGCACTTTTGAAACAGTGGTTTGCATTTAAATGTAGTCATGCATTGCGTAGACACATGGAAATCATTGAAACTTAATATAAGTTCTGCTTAGGTTGCAGTGATGTTAGGAGATCCAGTCTAGATTCAGCCCCCTCAAAACCTCACCTAAACAGCTGCACAGTCTTGCAAGATCAATCAGAATTCATCTCATTGATGGCTGGGATTGAACTCTGTCTTTTTCATAATCATAATTTATATATCCCATACAAGCATTCTCTGCTTGTCGGAACAGATTGCAAGATTTGTCTTTTTTCGGTTTCATCTAAATGTCAGACTATATTCTTATATTTGCATAGGAAATTTTTGGCTGCCATTTCAATGACCTAGGCCAACAATTGGCATATATGTACAAACCTCAAATTGTAGCATAAGATCTGTTCTAAGACTATAGGCAGGTTACTTATCAATTGACTCATTTACTGATTTCCCTTTAAAACAAATCTACTTAGTCAATTGCTTTGCAACAGAAGGAAACATGAAAATATCACCAATAGCGGTATGAACAGGGATTTTAAAAAAACATGCTTTTCAGATTTGCAAATGTGAAGATGTTCATTGCTCCCACCTCTTGCTGCTTTTCCAGGGCAAATCTCAAAGTAGCGTCCTGCCCTGTGCAAATACCAGATGGCTCTTTGCAAGAGAAACTGCAGGCCCGAGAACCTGTGTGGGCTGGATGTGCCTTTTCACCCATTGCTTTTCTGATATGAACCACCTCCTGCTTTTTTCCAGGATCAAAGCACCGCTGGGGTTTAAATATAGAGTTCTGTATGCAATATGTACTTTGGTCCCGCTTTTGGAGTTCACTGTGACTTGTTTCCAAGTAAATAAGCACACCAACAGGCTGCCCATTCCTGTGACATCAACAGCGCTTACGCACACTCACCTCAGTGCTGAAAACTATAGCCCTGATCTATGATGTCCTTGCAGAAAGACCATGCATGGAACTTTGGGTACAATCCTATGGTGTCCTGACATTGTCTGGGAGGTCAAAGGATTTTTCAGGGTTTGAGCACTGAGGTCCTCCAGCCTTAGTGCTCTGAACCTAAAAAGCCAAACTCCTGCCCTACTCTCTTGTATGTACATTTTATACTCAGAATTTCTTCCATCTCTAGCCGTCTTTGCCAATCAGGTGCTCTCCAGATGTGTTAGTTGACCAATACTAACATGGGCCATTTAGCCATGCTGGTTGTGCATTTAGGAGCTGTAGCCCAGTACCTCTGGCGGGCACCAAGTTGGGGAAGACTGATCTGCAGAGCTGCCCTCTTCATGGCATAGATTCCTGAAGGGTAGGCACAGGGAAGGCTGCCAATTCCCACGTTTTGCCATTTGTCTGGATGATGAAAGATCACTTGTCCAAGTCTGCTGAAGTCACTGATCACCCGAAATGCTACAGTAGACAACAGCTGTTGGTGGGGTATGGGTTACCACCCCCCAAGACTATTAAATCTCTTGGCCTCTTCACAAGGAATAATGTAAAGGAGTGCCATTAAAAAGCTGTTTTCTTTTCAGCAGCTGCTGTTTTCCCTTGCAAGTCAAGAATGGGTGTTGGGAGCAGGAGGAAAATGCCGTGAAAATTGACTCTCCTATCATCCGTCAGGGTGGCCAAAGGGAATGGCTTCCTTTGGGACAAGCCCATTTCCGCCATGAAATGAAACCCGGTGAATAAGCTGCTAACTCTGGTGGGATTTAGAAGCTTGGGTCCTGATACAAAACTTGCAAATGTATGCATGAAATGGAATTCCCAGCCTTAAATTTGGGTGAGGTACGAAGCAAGAGCAGCCATGAAAAGCAGCCCTGCTAAAGAGAGCAGCGAAACAGTACCAAACAAATAATGTGAAACGGCTCTCTGCATTACAGGAATGGGGGTGGGTGAAATTGCAAATGACTGTGGGAGCCAGTTGTTGCATCTGTCAAGCGTAACTCCAGAGCCTTTTCCTGCTCTTTCCTCGGAGGCAGCATTTCGGGTTTCACAGGGGGTGGGGTGAGGGATGAAAGAGCCAGTATGGTGCAGTGGTTCAAGCACTGGACTGGGACTGGGGTGATCCGGGTTCTAGTCCCCACTCAGGCATGGAGCTCACCGGATGACTTTCAGCCAGTCACTGATGCTCAACTTGATATGAAGATATCACGGAGATGGGTAGAGACCTGTTCTCCCCTGCAGAGGAAGACAGGATGTGCTCCAACGGAGCAAAGCTCAGGGAGCCAAGGTACCATTTGGATGCCAGGAAGCACTTCCTGACAGTTAGGACCCCGAGGGCGTGGAATGGGCTTCCACGGGAGGTCGTTGAGGCCCCATCGGTGAGGGTGTTCAAAGACAGGCTGGACATGCACATGGTGGGCATGTCGTGAGTAGAGCCGGGTGGAGCTAGTGGTCGGACTAGATGGCCAGGAGGCCCCTTCTGACTCGCTCTGTTTTTATGTTTCTATATGAAGATAAAATGGTAGAAAGGGTATGCACATGTACATGAAAAGAGGGTTGTACAAACCACGTTGGGTCCCTTGCAGGAAAAATGGTGGGGAATATATAAATGAGATACCAGTGAAAGCTAAATTTCATAGCAAGGTCCAGAAGCCTGCTCTCAGAGATGCAAGTGCACGATGGTACGGGTAGCCCTTTCACACGTGACCTGGTTGGGGAGGTTATATATTTCTATAGGCTGTAGAAGCTGAAGAGGATTTCTTCAGTTCCTCTATCCTACTGCATTAAAAGTGAAATTATAAATGTGTCTAAGGATTCATCACCTGTGCTATTATAGTTGCAGGGAAGCGCCAAAGAATCCATTCTCCTAGTATTTGCAGGCTTCCTCTTGTGTGTGGGCTTTTCTTAGAAAGCGAGCTGAGCTGAGAAGTCTACAGATGCTCATGGAGCAACTGGCAACTTCTTCCACTTTACATTTTTAAAAATTATTATTAGATTTTCTACTGCCCCATAGCCTATTGGGTTCTCTGGGTGGTGTACCAGTTCAGTTACAAAATATGCAAGAGAAAACAATACACTAAAATTAAAACTATACAATGCAGCAATATAAAAGCAACATTAAATAATAGGACCACAATAACCCAAGTAGAGAGCCCAGTGCCCAAACCAATGCCGAAGCAATGCCAAATAGTTGCCGCCCTTTGTCAGGTTTTCGTTTTAATGCAAACTTATCGAATTCACACTTTCAGAGCTCACACGAGGACTAAAATACAGTTATCCTTGGACTGTCATACATTTCTGAATTCAGCAATAAAAATAAAGTGTGTGCACTGGGGGAAAGTGTGCACCAAAAATGCATAGAACCATGAAATTCATGTACAAAGAACACACTGCATTAGGGGAAATGGTTTGAAAAATGCATTTAGTAGACGAAATCACTCAAAATGTATATATAAGGGGAGGGGGAAACAATGCAAATGCATACTGATTTCACATGGATGTTAAAGGAAAAAATGATGCAGCTACACAGCAGCAGAACAGGCAGAATTTAAGAGTGTAAAAATAAGGAAAGTGACAGTTTCATCTATTCCTACAAGTTCTAGGAGCCCAGTGGTGTCTTTTTTCGAGGATGGAATGGGTCACATTATGCAGTAAGTATGAAGAATGGGGGAAGTATTAGGAGAGGGGCAGGTATTGTCTGATTAGGAAGAGTTGGATCATAAATGGGCTGGTTGGAGAGGTTGTCTATTTCTGAGGGTTGCAAGAAGCCCTTTCCTGCCAAGACCAGAACATTTAATCCGAACCAGAGCCCCTGGTTTTGCAGTTCCGGTTAGGGTTGTCATGCCTGGGAAAGAATCTCCCAGGGGCTCATTAAAGCCAGTCTCAAAGCCCAGGTGAGCATGAACCCAGGCACACAGGGAGCATCTAATCTCCTTTAGCTCACTTGGTCCAAGCTGGAATGGGATTCCAATCCTCTGCAATTAGGTGGAATGGGAAGGGGAGTTGAAAGGGTTAGGGTTAGCACCTCTGGTGCAGGGATGTGCCAGGGAGGAAGCCCTGCCATTATCTTTGGAGATAGCAGTGCAGGAGCTCCCAGAATGGTTTCCCCCATGGGGTAGGGCTTGCAGTAGGAGCCTTTCCCACTTGAGGAACCCCAAGAAGCAGTATGGGCAACAGGGTCTGGATTAGGCCCAAAGGGGAGAGGTTTGACACCTGTGCACTAGAACTTGGGTTATCCAGTGAAGCTCAGTAACAGGAAATTCAGGACAAACAAAAGGAAATACTTTGGGATTCACTTCTTCAAGACATAGTGATGGCCACCAAGTTGAATAGCTTCAGAAGTGGCTTAGAGAAATTAACAGATGCGAAGACAACGGCAGTCATGACGGCTGTGCTTTCTTTGCCAGGAGTCATAAGCTTCTGGTGAACATGGGCAGCGGGTGCTACTTGTGGTTTCCCACGGGCAGCCAGTTGGCTAATGTGTGGACAGGACACTGGACTAGGTGGACCCTTGGTGTGATCCAGTGGGGATCTTCTTATGTTCTTATCGCAAACACAATCACATCCAGATTCTTGTTTTCTCTGTGTTAGAAGGTTGCACTCTTATTTTGTTTATTTATTTATTTATTTGGAAAACTTACCGTATTTTTTGCTCTATAAGACGCACTTTCCCCCCCCTCAAAAGTAAGGGGAAATGTCTGTGCGTCTTATAGAGCGAATATGTGTGTGCAGTAAGTCTGTCGGATGTGCAGCCCATGGGGAAGTGATGGGGAATGTGCCTGTGATTATGTGCCCATTTGATTCAGAATTTTTTTTTCTTGCTTTCCTCCACTAAAAACTAGGTGCGTCTTATGGTCAGGTGCATCTTATAGAGCGAAAAATACGATATATGCCGCCCCATTCACATAAGCCTTGGGGTGGCTTCCAATCCATAAATAAATACAATCAATAGAAATACATAAAATACTGGAGACATCCTGGCAAAAAAATTTAAAAGCAACAATTAAAATAACGTTTAAATAAAAAGGTCTTGGCCTGGTGCCGACAGCAAATAACGACGGCGCCAGGCGGACCTCTCTGGGGAGCGCATTCCATAAGTTGGGCGCCACCGCAGAGAAGGCCCTCCTCTGGGTACTCACCCTCCTAATGTCCTTCACGGAGGGCTCCTGGAGAAGGGCCTCTGGCGCCGATCTCAAGGGGCAGGAGGGCACATATGGACGCAAGCGCTCCTTTAGGTAACCAGGTCCCAAGCAGTTAAGGGCTTAGTAGGTGATAACCAGCACCTTGAATTAATGCACCTGTTTACATCAGTGCATTAGGAGCAAGGTTAGGGGGCACTGTTGAATTGATTGCCTTGCACCTGCATATCGTCAAACCTGTGGTGCTCTCATGGGAGGCAGCCCTGCCATTTTAATGATCCAAATTCAGAGGGTGAAATTGCTCATGAGACGGCGTGGCCACAAGCTGTGGTTCAAGGTCCTGGGACTGGACCAGGGGAGACAGTAGAAGAGATTGGCCCAAGGGTGGATGGCGATGCATGGGAAAGATGGGGAGCTACAGCCCAGAGGAGGGGACATTAAAATGAGAGAGCTCTCCAATGGAGACCAACCTTCCCCTTCCAAGGTCGACCCAGAGGCTCAGCACCAACACCACCAAGAAACCCAACTAGGGGAGCAATGGGCGGAGCAGAGGGGTGCCTGTTTTCACAGCATGCCTCTTCCAGAGGCTGGGTGCAGACGGCTTCATAAGAAGAACTTGGGAAATGAGCAGCGCATATGCACATTACATTACGTATGCCCAGAGACGTATGTGAAACAATCCCGATTATTGAGCCAAGAAATCGTTTGAGGCTGGTACTGGTTGGATGGAGGAACATGGCTCATGACATTGATGGATCTTAAACTGAGAAATCTGGCTGCTGAAATTTAACCAGCATCATCCATGAGTATTTCCAAGCATATCTCTAGAACCCTAAGGAGTAAAACCTTTTTTACTCCTTTTGAAAGTAGGAAGAAGAGAGAAGGAAGGAAGAAGGAAACAGATTTTGGGGCTCAGTCCCACATTGTGCTTTTTCTTCATACAATAGACTTTACTTGCACAATTATACTTTTGCAATATGAGAAATTAGCGTATAGCAAAATGTGGAGGATATTCAATGCCACTGTCAGACTGATGTGAAATTCGGATGGAATGGTGGCATGAACTGGATTGCTTCCCATGCAATTTAGCAACAGGGAAATGCTTGGAGGGAAACAGAGGCTCAGGTTGCAGAAACAATTGTGTGACTGTGTACATGGATTTAGACTGTAGGAATGCTCTGCTGATGATCAGAGGCCCGGATTACTTTAAAGGAGATGAAAAGATGATTAAAATGAATACAATGCTGGGATCCAAATTCTCATTTCCTTATTATGCAGTTGAGAAAAATTTGCTTACCAGCTGGGATTGGAGGAGAATTCCCGCCTGATAAATAGTACTGCAGAATTAGTACTGGATTTTGAAGCCTTTCTTATTCTCTGCAGTAAAATGTAGGATATTTTATTTAAGGTGCAATCTAATGTGAGTTTAGGTAGAAAAATGCCCCGCAACTCCTAAGAGGCTCCAATTTGCATGTACCTCATGCTATACCCCAAACAATAGGCTCCAAACACTGGAAAAAAACAAGGTTCAATACAGGTCAGCTCAGTCTCTTTGTAAAGCTAAGAATCTTAGTTGAAACCATCAGCAAGCAGAATTAACTTCAACTGAGGGAAAGCTTTGTTATAACTTTTTAAAGTTAGTAGGGCAAAGTACAATGAGCCAGGCAACGTGAGGCAGCTTTTCTTGCTTTGCCTAGCTTCTAGAAGGATTAAACCTTAAATTGCAAGTACTTGCTGAGAGCTGAGAGCTGCTCTTATGCTGATTGAAACCCCCTGGAGGAAAATTTCTGTCTGAACAAGGACTTTTCATATGCAGCATTTTTCCCAGCTGAAGCACTTTTGTTCGGGGTCACAAATGACCCCAAATGTCACTAGTGCTACTGTTTTTGGTCTTGAAGAATGACATCAATGACATTCAAGTAGTATATTTGCAATGCATTTGGATGTTCTCTTTGAAAATGGCTTATTCACTAGGCGTGAACGGGGGAAAAGGATGGGTGAGAAGAAGGCTCAATATACCTGATACAGCAACCATCCCCTAATTGCTGCTTTTTAGATGTGTAGGACTCCAACTCCCATGGCTCCCATACAGTCTGTTGAGTGCAGGGACAGAGAGGCATTTTTTCTGAGCCCTTGTAAAGATAGCCAGTGAAGTTTCAGTTTGGCTTTGGTGAGCTGGCTTACAATACAGTGATTCTGAAACTGTGCCCCAGAACAGCCTGGCATAATATGAAAAATCAAGTCAACATGATGCAGCACTTTATACTTGTCCAAGTGAAGAAATCCTGTGCAGAACCAAGTCCCCTCTGCCAGTATCATCCCAGCTGAAGGAGCAAGGATGCACAGAGATAATTGGTGCAGCAGATTCTCAGAAACATCAGCCTTCCACAGAATATACGAGGTGTATATTTTTAAAATACTTTTCTTGAAAAAAATTACTAACAAACATTGTCTCCTTCAAAGTATGCACTTGTGAGTGTAAACAATGCTCCCAGTGATTTTTCTGTCCTTCATAGCATCCCTGGAAGCCTTCCAGTGGCATGGCGTTCAGAGCCTGCGTAATGAGTCTTTGGATGTTATCCATGCTACCAAAATGGTGTCCTTTCAAACCATTCTTCGTATTTGGGAAGATGAAAAGGTCAGAAAGAGCCAAGTCAGGGCTGTAGGGTGGATGGGGAAGCACCATGACCTGTTTTTCAGCCAAAAACTCTCTGACAGTCAAAGCACTATGACTTGGTGCATTGCCGTGATGAAGGATGCAAGTTGAGCCGAGCTCAAATTGTGCCAAGTTCAACTTGTGCCATCGGTACACTTGTGCAGATGATAGCACAGCTTCTCCATAAGCTTTCCTCACCATTTCCAAAGTTTCTGATGCACTTTTACCCAATTTTGCACAATTTTGTCATGTACCGCAGTTCCAAACTTGCTTGCGTTTTTCTTAATATGAGACTTTTGAACCGAATGTCACAAAAAAGAAAGTCTCGACTCTGACAGAGCTGGAATGCCACTGATCAGTGTTTAACCTATACCTGGCACCCGACCCCAAGTGACCTTGGCCAGCTGCTCCCTTCACAGAGCCCTTCTTGAGCGTAGAGACTTCATTCTCATTGCTTTCTGGACACACTTCACATGGCACCATCCCTGAGTCCTTTTCCACTAGACCTCCTGCACAATGAGCGGTGGTTCTCTCTTGAGTACAATCAGGGACAGGACAGGAGAGGCCCTCCAAAAACTCTCATGGCCAAGCCGGCTCCTCACACTGAGCACCTTGTCTGACTGAGGTCTCTTTGGGGGACGTCTGAAGCCACAGTGGCTCAGAAAGCAAGCTGAATGGTTCCCAGTTTGGGCAGGGAAGTGGCCCCATCTATTTTCCACTCCAATCTAAGAGGATCAAGGGAAATGCTGCTCATCACCAATAAGACTGGATTTCAGCAGACCATCCTGATTCCTTGTGTTACACATGATCATTTCTCCCAGCATCTGAAGCACAGGCCTGTCTCTTCTGCATAGGCGGTCCCCTGCACACAGCCCAGCCCTGAAAGGATCAAAAGTTCATGGGTAAATAATGAACAAATAAAAGGTCTTGCGCTTAACTGTGGTTAAACATACAAGCCATTGCCTGTGATGTTTACTGTATGTTTGCAAAAGAAAGGAAGTGAGATTGGTAGTGAGATTGGTATCACTGCCCTCTAATGGTAGTGATATTATGAACCACTCCCTTGGTTAATTGTGTTATTGTGCAGTTGTACACAATACCTTCCATTGTGACGCTGGACAATGAAAAGGAACCAATTGGAATGAATATGCTGTGATAATCAATTTACACCAAGGTTGGGCAGCCTTCTTTCATGCAGGTTCCACAAAGCCCTGGGACCAACCGCTGAGATCCTGATGGAAAAGATACAAACTTAGTATGAAAAGATTTGAGCCCATGAATTCCTTCTGAGTATCAGAACTGAACTGTGCGTGCACACATTTAAGTCCTCCCCCCACCCCCCCCATAGGTAATAGGATAAGTAAAGGGTTAAAGAAAATTCAAGATGATTGCAGGCATCTTTGGTACAAACTGTCTGGCTGCAATTTGTTCTGCAATTTGCAGTCCCCCCACTCCAGCCCGAAGAGGTGTCAGCGACAGAAGACACATTTCTTCTGTTTGCATTTAAATATCATGTTTTTGAACCATTATGTAAATCCAGACTCAGACATCCTTTGAAATGTGCATATCTCTGCATTTTGCCATGGAAACTTCCAATCAAACAATGTGTTCAAAACATATGTTTTCAGGAAAAGAATTGTTCAAAAATGCATTATGCTATGAGAATTGCTTGAAGAAAAAATGTATATATTGGGCAAAAATGTATACAGAAATGCATGCATTATAGAGATGGGAAACCAGGGATGCTTCATTTCACCGAAATTCTCTAAACTGTACTTCAGAGCTCAATTTGGCTGTTTCCCATTCCAGTTTACAAACTATTTCTTACTTTCTTCAAGCATGAAAAGTATTCATTTTTCCAAAGTGCACTCTCAAAACATGGTTGAATGCACAGGGAGTCAAACCCAGACTTTTGAGAGTTAAGCACTGGATTTCTGAACTAGGAAGAGTAAATCTGTCAGTTTTGGTTTCTCCCACATTATTTTTTAAAGACCCCCTCCAGTTCCTCACATTAGCGCTGTACAGAAACCCCACCAGCCTGTTTCTAACCTCTTCCCTTCCTTGCAGGGGAACCCGTCCTTTTAGGGCTTCTTTTGCAGAAACAATTTGGAAACACCTCCTCAGCACGCTGGGCTTTGGCACACAGCTTAGCAGAAGGAGATAGCCAAGGACTTCCTCCCTTGGGGGTTTCCAGTGCTTCTGCTTTTTAAGCACCCAAAAGCGGTGCAAGATTATTTTCTTTCTTTTCGCTTTGTAGTTGTTAAATGTTCTTTTAATAATAACATGATATCCTTGCTCAGCCTTCAGGCATTCAGAAGGCAGCAGCAATGGAAAGCCCCTGGGGAAGGAAGAAGTCTAGGGTAAGTCCTCTGGAAGCTTTTCAGAAAGTCCAGACTGCAAGGAGAGAACAGTTAAACTTAAATTAAGAGCATGCTCACCGCTGCCACCACCCCTAAGCTACTCCCCTACCTTAAGGTACTTCCCAAAGCGGTGCACAATGAAATGCCCATCCCTTCCCACAATTTCCAGGGGTCATTTCTTTTTGCTCTGATGAGTGGTTGAAAACAAATTGATAGAAAATTCAGCAAAGAGCTTCTTTCCATCCCATGCATCAGGACAGCTCTCGAGTTTTCTCTTGCAGAGGAAATGAACTGAATGAAATCCTCATGCATCCCTCTTTCACAGCTCCATCTCTTAGGGTGCAGTGTTGAGACAGAGGAGTCCTATAGGTTGGGTAGAGCTTGCTGGAAGCTGTAAGGATCTTTTCTGTCTAAACTTGCAAAGTATTGTGCACTATGCTAAATACTCACTTCCTAATTACAGGAGATAGGCACCTAAATCCCCTGTATTATAGTTCCTGGGACTATCCAGTTCCTAGATAGCTAAGACCCAGCCTAAGCACCTTTCCAGAACCCTTAAAAGAACATATTACTATAGACTGCCTAATCAGGGCTCTGTATTAACACCTTCCAGGTCTCTTCCACTGATGTGTGAAGAACGAATCACAATATGTCAAGGAGACCACGTTATGCTTCCATTTCAACAGGTGCGCAACTGTGTCGGCTTGACTTACAGAAGAAATGCAAGGCCCCCTTCTTCGCAGCTGCACACTTCCTTCTGGAGCAAACGTGCACAGCTGTTAATTCTTCTGTTGCCACCTAGGATTCCCCTGACATTGTGGCTTGCCTTGAGTGGACACATGGTGGCGCTCTTTGACTACACTGGGGCCATCCAAGCAACCCGTAGAAGCCAAAGGGAGTGAAATCTCCCTGCTAAGCCGCCGTCGATCACTTCGCTCAGACAGCTGTTGCAGAACTGTAAGGTTAATCCTTTCCCACATTCAAAACTTCGCAGCTTAGGAGTAATTGAAGAACTATGAAAGATCATCCAAGATCATCCATTTTCCATGTGCCATGTGCTTTACCAGACTCACCCAGCCTGAGTAATTTGAGCTGAGGCTGGTTGGGCGACAACATGTGTTTGTCATTCCAATTCTGTTGTTCGTTCTCCTCCAGCGTCAGCCTCCTTTTTGGCTTCGGTCCAGTGCCAACTGTGTTCCTGAAGTTCTCCTGTGGCAACGGGATGCAATGTCAAGGCAAGACATCATGCCATTTTGTGCAATACTGACCAATTTCTGCTGAATTCACATTTGTGGTTTGATGTTCTGCAAGGCAAAGAATACAGAGTCGCCACTGAAATTCACCTAAAGTAAAATTTCACAGCCTTTTTGGAAGTTCATATAAGAAGCTTTGAGGGGAAGATTTATAGTTTGATTTTTTTTCAAGTCTCATGGAATAGTTCCACATCTACCAGGGACACATCAAAAAATATTCCTGCAGTTGATAGTTGAACTATTGGCAGTGCTAGCCCAGCCTTTCCTAAATGGGTGCCCTCCAGCTGTGTTGGAGTATCACCAGCCAGCACGGGCCAGCACATCTGGAAGCCAGGTGGAGGAATGTTGGCCCAGGTATGGAAGAATCAAATTGTTCTACAAGTGTTTGCATATACTCTTGAGCCAGTGTGGTGTGGTGGTTAAGAGCATGGGACTGGGACTCAGTTGACCTGGGTTCGAGTCCCCACTCAGCCATGGAGCCAACTGGGTGTCTTTGGGCCAGTCACAGACTCTCAGCCCAACCTACTTCACAGGGTTGTTGTTGTGGGGATAAGATGGAGGAGGAGAGATGATGTAAGCTGCCTTGAGCGCTTTGTAGGAAAAAGGCAGGATATAAATCGGAAAAATAAATATAAATAAATAAATAAATAAAATACTCATCCTTGTTAAAGAAATAAGATCACATATTTTCACATGCATAAGGCCAAGATGATCATGACATACTCATAGTCTCAAAGAGAAGCTTAGCTAGAGAAAAGTCAGGCCACTGTTGCTTAGCTTAATGGCAGTGGTACTTGGGAATATGCAGAAGACAAGAACACAGAAGTGCCTGCTTTTATGATTAATGCTGCCCTTCCGGAAACCCTACCCTAGATCAGTGGCTTTCACCCACTGGCCTGTGGACTGGCACTGGTCCGTGGGAGATTTCTCGCTGTGCTCCACCTCTTCTTCCTCAGCTGGCGTCGTGTTCACAGGGAGTGCTGAGGGGGCCAGGGAGGCTCGGCGGGAGCCAGCTGGGAGCCACTCTGCACCAATTTCAGTATTTTGCTCTTTTGCTGGCATTTTCGTTGCTCGGTTTCTGGTTCTTTTAGAGAATTTTCATTTTTTTGGTATTGTGCTTGCAAACTAATACACAGAGGACTGTATTATGTGCATGGTGCTTTTTATTCCTGCCTCAGTGGTCCCCAAGGAGGTTTTCCTGTTCTTGCCAGTCTCCAGTTGTGGAAAGGTTGAAAATTGCTGCACGAGATGAACTTGGAGGCTTGCGTGCATCCAATGGCCAAGCTGAGGGACAGTGGCAGGCTGCCTGCTGCCAGCAACCTCGCCCTGTGCATTTTATCTAGGTGACTGTTTTTGACCAACCAGAATGAAGCATCATTGAGGGGAAAGGAAGGCAGCTGCGGCTCCATTAAGCATCAGCACAACTAGACAGCCCTAAGCACCTCCTCTTCCCGCCCCATGACACCCCGCCCCCACCCCGAGGCACAGGTCTGCTCTCTGAGAGGCACTTGGCTTCATTCTTGCTGTAATGGCACACGCATGGATCTTGACCAGGGTTCCACTGATCTTTCCAGAATCCTGCTGTCTTGTACTCAGCAGACTTTTCCTCATCTGGCTTGGGAAGTGAGTCAAGCTGAGATCAATTCTGTGAATGGTCAGGAGCACTAACAAAGCTCCGCTTTGGTGCCAAAATGCTCTTCAGCACAGGAAGCAGCATTTTTTGCAAAGCTGGCAGGCTCCCGCAGTGCATGCAACCCGCATGCAAAGTCACGAGTGGAGCAGAAGGACTCTGCTTGTGCAGTGGATGTCCAGGCTGCCCTGCTTTGCAGCTGGGCTCCATTGCTGGTGGAACGCCGGGCCTGCTCGGTGCCAAGTCAGACCTAGGGCGGAAGGAAAGTGGCCTGGAGTCCTGGGAGCTGAGGGAACCCAACAGATGCCCATCCCCAGAACAGAATTCCTCCATCAACCCTGAGCTTGACCATTGGAGTCTGAGCACAGATGTTAATGGAGCTCAGTACTAGGATTAAGGAATGTGAAGTCAAATGGGCCTTAGGAAGTCTGAGCAACAACAAAGCTAGTGGAGGTGACAGCATTCCAGCTGAGCTATTCAAAATCCTGAAAGACGATGCAGTTAAAGTGCTACACTCACTATGCCAGCAAATTTGGAAAACTCAACAGTGGCCACAGGATTGGAAAAGGTCAGTTTACATTCCGATCCCCAAGAAGGGCAATGCCAAAGAATGTTCAAACTACCGCACCATTGCACTCATTTCACATGCTAGCAAAGTGATGCTCAAAATCCTACAAGCTAGGCTCCAGCAGTATGTGGACTGAGAACTACCAGAAGTACAGGCAGGATTTCGAAGAGGGAGAGGAACTAGAGATCAAATTGCCAACATACGCTGGATCATGGAGAAAGCTAGGGAGTTCCAGAAAAACATCTACTTCTGCTTCATTGACTACACTAAAGCCTTTGATTGTGTGGATCACAACAAATTGTGGCAAGTTCTTAAAGAGATGGGAGTACCAGACCATCTTATTTGTCTCTTGAGAAACCTATATGCAGGTCAAGAAGCAACAGTGAGAATGGACACGGAACCACTGATTGGTTCAAAATTGAGAAAGGAGTTCGGCAAGGCTGTATACTGTCACCCTGCCTATTTAACTTATATGCAGAGCACATCATGAGAAAGGCAGGGCTAGATGAATCACCAGTTGGAATCAAGATTGCTGGGAGAAATATCAACAACCTCAGATATGCAGATGATACCACTCTCATGGCAGAAAGTGAAGAGGAACTAAAGAGCCTCTTGATGCGGGTGAAGGGGGAGAGCGCAAAAGTTGGCTTGAAACTCAACATTAAGAAAACTAAGATCATGGCATCTGGTCCTCTCACTTCCTGGCAAATAGATGGGGAAGAAATGGAGGTAGTGAGAGATTTTATTTTCCTGGGCTCCAAGATCACCGCAGATGGGGACTGCAGCCAAGAAATTAAAAGACGCTTGCTCCTGGGGAGGAAAGCTATGGCAAATCTAGATAGCATACTGAAAAGCAGAGACATCACCCTGCCAACAAAAGTGCTTATAGTCAAGACTATGGTTTTCCCAGTTGCAATGTATGGCTGTGAAAGCTGGACCATAAGGAAGGCCGAGTGCAAAAGGATTGAGGCCTTTGAGTTGTGGTGCTGGAGGAGACTCCTGCGAGTCCCTTGGACTGCAAGGCGATCAAATCGTTCAGTCCTGGAGGAGATCAACCCTGACTGCTCTTTAGAAGGCCAGATAGTGAAGATGAAACTGAAATACTTTGGTCACCTGATGAGAAGGAAGGACTCCCTGGAGAAGAGCCTAATGCTGGGAACAATAGATGGCAAAAGAAGAAGGGGACGGCAGAGGATGAGGTGGCTGGATGGAGTCACAGAGGCGGTTGGTGTGAGCGTGAGTGGACTCCGGGGAATGGTGGAGGACAGGAGGGCCTGGAGGAATGTTGTCCATGGGGTCGCGATGGGTTGGACACGACTTCGTGACTAACAACAACTAGGATTAAAAAATAATAATAATCCCTGTAGCTCCCTATATGACGGGGGGCATCTTAGGCCCTCACTCAGGCTGAATACACAAAAATAATGTAAGTGGAGTGTTGCAAGTTTTGATGAAATCCAGCTTTATTTGGTGGGAAAAAGGAAGAAACAGCTCATGTAGGTAGGACAGGACTGCTTGGAAAAGGCCAGCACAATGAATCAAAAAACCAAAACTCATGGCATGCCCTATGCTGAGGGATTATTTTGAAGAAGTAATTATGGTTTCCAACATCTGGAAATCCAGGAAGCAGAAGCCACCACCACTGGGGGGGGAGGGGTACAATTGACCAAACTTGGTGAAGCTTGTCATTTAGTTGTCTTGCTTTCATTATTCTTCCACACAGCAGAATGTTTATTTCTGTCTAATAAACTTTCTACTGCATAATTTCCATCTCTAAGAAACTGTCTTTTGATTCTCTGTAGGTCATCTCTGCCATTCAATGCCATCACACAGGTGGCTTCCCACAGACTAAAGTGAAAAGGTACAGCCCTTCACAGCATGAAGGAGAACATCCCACACCTGCCTGTCAGGGAAGGTGAGCAGCCCATCAGGAAGAAAAGAGGTTGCAGCTCCCATTCTTATCACCATAAGCATATTGAATCCATGAGGATCCAGACAAATCCTTAAGGACGAGCTGCTCAGTCAAGGGTCTGGGTGGATCAATCCATCAATTCTGGGCATTGATCCATCACACAGTCCAACATTCTAATATTGTTTTTAAAACATTCAGATTCTGTTCCATTGATTGTCAAAAAAGGAACTAAACAACATTTAGTTCATCCCTAACAGCGATCTACAAGGCACCCATCTTTCTTCTCATTGCGGTGTGTACTTTTCTTCGGGCACAGATAACCTGCATTGCTCTGTAGTTGTGTCAAGCAACATCGGAAGCGCTTTGCTAGATCAAACCAGAAAGCATGCTCCTTTCCTAAGCAGCGAGCCTGGGAAATCCAAAGGCAGTTCCTGCACTTTCTCGGGATGTGGAGATTTTGTTTCCGGAAACAACAGAAGAGAAGAAAGTTGGCAGCAGTCACAGCTGTTTGCTGCCACATCAGCAAAGCCTTTGGCAGAGCTGAGAGGTTTCAGCAGTACAAGGAGTACATAGGTAGGAGAGAGACGCTCTGCCATAGGGATGTGTGAGGAATCTGTCTGAGGATGGAAATCCACCAGGTTCCTTGGGCCCAGCTTGTTGGACCCCTGTCTGCTGTGCAGAAGCCCAGAGGTACCGGCAAGTCCCCCAGGGTTTGTGGGGCACTCACTGGCAAACGAGCCCCTTAAGCAGCCCCCTTCTTGCTTGCCGGAGCTGCTGCAGCAGGTGCCCAATGGAAAGCACCCCTGCCCCATGGCTGCTGTGCAAGCAGCTTCCCTCTTCTGTGCCAGCTTTGGAGAGTCTGCAGCTGATGTGGAAGAAGGAGACCAGTTGTGCAGCTGGGGCTCTGAGGGCAATCATGGACTTTCTCGCAACTTGGCTCACTTTGGAAGACCAGAGCAGGTAGAAGAGGAAACCTGAGAATGCTTGGAGGGGTGGATTCCAGTAAGGTTCATCCCAACACTATTGCACCATCTCCATGGAAAACCCCCGTATGAATTGCTTTGCAGTGTCCATCTCTGGGCAACCTTGACATGTGTTCACCCTTTCCAAACTGGGCCAACTGGACAAATGAATCCAGGCCTAATTTGCATACATAGCTAATTCTACCAAGAGGTGTTGTCTTGTCTACATCAGGGTGCAGATCTTCAGGGCCTGGGGCCAAACTTAACCCACCTGGGGCTGCAATATGACCCTCTAGGGTCCCCCAGATCGCTGTGCTCCTTGCCACCAGATTCTCTCCCCAGTCGGCAACATTTTGCTGGTTTCTTGGGTTCCGTGCCATCCTCTTCCCATTCTGAACAGTGGGAATGTTTCTCCTAAGACTTAATTGCTGGTGGAAAGAGCTTGAAGCTAAAATATGCTTCTACTTTTTGGAATTTCTGCTCCACCCCTTCTGCTTTTGCCCTGCCTACTGGTGGAATGTGGCTCCCAAAAGTTTGTTGAAAACAGGATTTGGGCCTCAGGTGGAAAGTCGTTCTTCAGCCCTGGTCTATAGGCAAACACACTCTAGCATGGTAAAGGAACAGAAAGTGGAATCTGGAATCCAGAACAGAGCTCTGCAGAGCAAGGATGGAAGCATGCAGATATTATTATGATTATTTTATATGAATATTTTTATTTTCCCCTCTTTTCCCAAGGCATTTAATGGAGCTCCATTTTATCCTCACAACAACCACCCTGTGATGTAGATTAGGCTGAGAGTAAGTGAAAGGCCGAAGTCACCCAGTGAGTTTCATGGCCAAGAAGGGACTAGAACCCGGATCTCCCCGGTCCAGCATTCCAGGCACTGCACCACACAGGCTTCCAAGATAAGCTTGGTCTTCAGTAGCAAGAGTCCCCAAGGCCATGGGCCAAGACATGGAATCCAGAACAAGCTGATGCAGAAGAAAGGGTGGTGGGACTATGCAAATAGACTTGATATGCTCTGGGTGACGTCCTCAGGGATCATTGCCACTTCCCCAAAGTGTATTTCTCTTCCAACACATGAGCAGCTGGCACACATTTGGTTGCCATTCTATGCTGTGGGAAAAAGAAAAGACTAGGCTGCTTGCTAGGTGTAATTCAGGACTGCCCCAGAATAAGAAACAGACTTTACCCCTTTGACACTGAGCTGCAAGTCCTTCAGACCACCGGCCCATTAGACCTTCCAAGAGCAGCGATAAAACTCATTCCAGAGACATTTATTCCACCAAAATAATAATACTTCTGTGTTAAGAGTGCAAAATGCCAGCTGGATGTTCAATAGCATGTGATAAGTCTTGCATTTTACAGTAGCTGGTAAGGCATAAACATGTCAAAGGAATTGCACAAGAGGCAGAAATATTCCTGGCTGAGCCGCATAGCAGGAGGTAGGTGAAGATCTTCAAAACGGAGCATGCACAATTAACAGGAAAAATATTGCCAATAAAAAAGCAGCAGGAACGTGACCCGAGAGGTGATTTAGATGTGCTGGAGCATAGTGGAGTGCGGTGGTGAGAAAAAGGGGAAAATAGCCCGGTGTATCAAAAGATGATGCCAGGGATTTGCAGGGGGAAATGGTATTATGGAAGAAGCGTCCTATGCACAGGCGTGCAGGGATGGTGACATCATGAAGAAATGCCCAGGGTCCATAGCGGCTCCTGCATCCTGGCTCAGATGTTGAGGAAGCTTCATTAGTTACTTCCAGAACTTGCTTTGGTCTTTCTCACATTCTTTTCACTGACAGAATCTACTCTGGGTAACTTTTCAAGAGCACCTTGGAAAGAAGCTTGGCTCTGGTTAGCCATTCTTATTATCTTTTTTTTAAACCGCTAAAACGATTCCCACAGCAATGCTAGACATGTTTACAAGCTGATACAAATGTCCCTTTGTATGGTACTGAATATCACCAAATGCTTGTGAGAGGTGGGTGGTCTTAACCAGGCACTGAAAAGATGGCAGAGTTCATAGGGGAGATCATTCTGTAATCAGAGGGCCACCACTGCGAAGGATTCACTCTTGTTGCCATCCTCCAGGCCTCTGGCCCGGTGAGGACCTCAGAGGCAGGGTCCAGAAAGATATTGCCATCTTTGTAGGCTCTTGACTGCAGTCTGCAGCCCCTTGCTGCAGGTGGGGATTGGGTGGAGTTCTTACCATGAATCCCAGCTATGGGAGGGCTTAAAAGGGTATGGAAAAGAATTCCACCAAAATGTTACTTCACTGAGGTTGGTCAATCAAGCTCAGAGGTTGCACAGCTGTCCCAAACGTAAGGAGCTTTCCTGAATGCAAACAAGTCTGAGGAACAGTAAGTTTCCCCAGAGGTAGGGTGAGGACTTTCAATTTGGCTTTGATACGAATTTACCAAAATACTCAAACATTTTAATATTCATGATGGAAAAAACTTGAAATTCATTTATTTATTTGAAAAAACATATTGAATATAGGAGAAAGCAAAATGGACAAATTTACCCAACCAGGCCCAGGATTTTGAATTACTTAAAAGTGAGTAAGTGTTGAATAAAGGTTGCCACATTTCATTTATGAATTTATTTGCAGAATGCCTTCTTAACCACTATATGACAGGAAGGTAATATGTTTTCTACATGTTGTGCTTTTCCATGAGCTGTGAACAAATTGCAAGATTTCATGAAATGGCATTTCAGCATCAGCCAAAAGAGGGAGGGCATTTATAGTGAAATTGAAAAAGATCAGCGAAGACTTTCTGCAGCTCAGCGCTTCTGTGGACCCACTTAGGCAGCCTGTGGGCCAAGATTCCTTGTTTTGGCTCTCAAGTGTGGCCAGCTGTTGCCACTGCTCCATGAAAAGGTAACAAAAGAGCAGTTCCCCAGATGTTTTGGATCCCTCTTGGTGGGCTCCTTAAATCTGTAGGAGAGACATCACCTCCTTTCCCCTAGAATCTGCAGGTCTTAGGAATCCGTGCACCACCTTGCAAGGATGCTAGATGTTTGGCAGTGGTCCAGACTCACAAAGTATAAAGGCTTGCAGTTGTCTGGCCATGTGGCACCAGTATAAAAAGTTCAGGCATCGTGGAAGATGGAATTTCCCTCTGTCCCTGGCACTTGGCTCGGATGCTGCCTTCGCCATGTCCAAAGCACTTGGGAATCCTTGCAGAGAGGCTTCCAGTGGGACCACCCTTTCGCCTCTCCAGCAGGTCAGTGAAGAGGCAATGGGCCAATGTGGCCATGACATTCGTACTGGAAGAGGTGGTACCTGGGCCAGCGCCACTGGTGAGACATCGCCCTGCCCCCTTCACATAATTTTACAGGGCAAGAGAGCCCAAGGACAATGTCTTCCGTCTTCTCCCCCACTCTGTCTTCTGTCTTTCTTCCTGAACAGGATATCTGCTACGAAGCAAAAGACAGAATGGCTGCACAATAGATTTTGACTGGCAACTTTAAGAGAAAGCAGCCAGGATTGATGTTTGAGAATGGGACTTGCAGCAGCAGGAAATATTTGAGGCCAAAAATTGAGCCAAAGGGAGTTTTCTAAGTGCTGAGCAGGATTAGTGTTTGACCAACCTGTACAGAAATTAAGCAGCCAGATTTAGTTTTGTGAAAACTATATCTTTGCTGACAAGGAGAATAGCTAAATAGTCATAAGACTAAAGTAGCTTATCACTGAAAGCGCTCTCTTAGTCTCCCTGTCTCTCTCTCTGGGCATTACAACCATGTCTTGGTACAACCATCCAGATGGCACGAGTAGCAGGGTCCCTGTGTTGCCATATAATTGGAATGAGCTCGCTCACCAAGCATGGGCTTCAGGCTGAGCTACTCCATGAAGATGCGGCCATTTCAGCAGGCTATCCCTGCCAGTCTCTCTGGGTATTTCAACAGGAAGGACTGTAATTGCCCCCTCATAGTAGCCAGTTCATCCAGCGCATTAGTCTAAGCTGCTTAAGACCAACAATTTGGTGTCTGTTTTCCTTCCCACCAAAAACAGGCATAACTGAGTGTAATTTTGTATTTTCTTGTAGAAGTTGTGGATGGCAAACGTCAGAGATCAGTGTGAACTTTTGCATGGCGGCATCTGGGTCACCCTCTCCTTTTGTACTGTCATCTTGAGTGACATGGAGTTGTGATGCTCTTTGCACACACACACCTTTTGAAGATCTGCAGGAAGGTGGCTGTGACATTTTGCTGTTTTCAGGTTTTTTCCCCTTCCTTTTCTTAGAATATGGACTTTTAGGGGAGGAAAAAGAAAAGAAAAGAAAAGAAAAGAAAAGAAAAGAAAAGAAAAGAAAAGAAAAGGGAAGTACTGTTCTGATCTAGAATAGCATGTGACTTGCATCATACCCAGTGATATTTTGAGTTTATATTGTGAGGGTCAGTTTGCTATGGATCGGGAGATCCGAGCTCTAGTCTACACTCAGCCATGAAGCTCATGCAGCGAAACGGATACCAAGTTACCCATTTTGGTGTGAATTGTACAAGAACATTTCTTTGCCTGAGGAGTCACAAAGCACACCAGTTAATATGTTTGAAGTTAGACTGAAATCAGAGCTCCTAAAGGAAACTCACTCAGGTGAGGACAATCTGACACGAATTACGACAACAGGAGGATGAGCAACGGCAAAGCAAGGGCCTTGAGGAGAAGACAGAGTACAGTATTCAAAGGAAACACAAAGAGCAGATGGTATTCATCTGATACTCCGGAAGGTACCAGACTTTTAAGTGCCTAAACTACAAAAGCCCAATAGGCAAGGGATCATTAACAATTGCAACACCTTTTTCCAAAGAGAAGAATGTAGCAAAAGATGCTATCTTTTTAGCTATTTTATGGCAGGAAGAAATGCAGAAGAAACCTTGTTTCTTTATTTAGAGATGGGCAAGGATGTATGCACATCTCTCTCTTTCTGTGTACCCCTCTTACCAATTGGAGCACAATTTCTAAGAGCGAATAGGGAAAATGAAGGCAGACGGTAAGTAAGATTTACCATAGAATAAATTTCTGCTGGAGTGAATAGGAATGCAGGAGAAAGACACTTGCTTTGCATTTTGATGCACACCTAATTTTGTACCTTTGAACCAACATGCCAACCAAAACTCAGATATCTCCAAAATCTGAAATTCTCAAAATTCTCAGTGAAGCTCTCCAGTCCAAACATGCATCCAAAGATGTGGGTTAGGGGAAACAACACACAAAGGTGCATATATGCATCAAAACAGATTGCTAGGTGTGTACTTTAGGTACAACTGCATACAAAAGTTCATGCACTAGGAGAAATGTAGGGAAATGCTTAAATGTTTGATACAAGCTCAACAAAAATACTCAAAGTTTGGGACGAAGCAAACTCAAGAAAATGAAAAAACCAAAATGGACAGATTCATCCATCCTTGGTAGAGAGGCCAGGAGAAGAACCAAGCCACTGTTTACTGTTAGTGCCCCTGATTCAGCATGACCCATGGTGCATACTCAGGGCTGGAGTCTGTTGCAGAACATTTCCTGTCCTACAGAATGTCACATGGGACTGTGGCTTGTAACCACCACCTGAGCTTGGTCAATGGAGCTTGGAAAAGCAGTGGCTTCGTTCTTTCTGCACTAGCTGTGAAGGGAGGGTGACACTAAGCATGGAGTTCCAGCTCCAGCATCAGAACTGTTTTCCAGCATTGGAACTAGGATTCAATCAATCAATCAATCAATAATAAAATAGAAAAAAAATCCTATGACTGCCTGGATGCTGTCTAGAAGCCAAAGGATTGTAGTGTAAGTCTTTTAAGTCATAAGCTAGGGCAAGTCTGGTGATAGAAACAGGAAACTGCTCATGTCACATCAGATTATCTGCTCATCCGACCTAATCATGTCTGCCCAGACTAGCATTAGCTCTCCAAGTTCTTCAGATGAAGATCATCTTCCTTGCCTGCTACCTGTTCCAGTCGCTAACCAGGATCAAACCAGGGACCTTGCATATGCCAAGCAAGTGCTGTGCCTCTGAGCTATGGCTCCTCCCTGGGGCACTGTTCCCACACCCTGAGAAAGCTTCCCAGTGTTTCCTCTGACTGCTTCTGGTGCTGGCTGCAGGGATGCCTGCTCAGTCATGGCTGGTTTATTTGTGTAGCACAGTTGCCACCATCCTTGTTGCTCAAAGCAGTTCAGAGATAGTCCTCATAATTCTGTGCAGGACAATGCTCCATGAGCAACTCTATGCAAACAGAACAAAGCTGAACTAGACACCTGACATACCTCCAGCAGTTCAAGGAAAATATCCGGTATCAATAATGACACAGGCAATTGAGCTATTCCTGTTAAGATTCCTAACAAAAAGGTATCCACATCAATGGTACAGGAAAAATAGGAAGGAAGGAAGGAAGGAAGGAAGGAAGGAAGGAAGGAAGGAAGGAAGGCGCAAGGTGCATCAACAATCCTTCTTCAAACAGCAGAAGCAGATCTTTTCTCCAAGGTCTTGTGAGCCCAGTGAAGAACCGGAACCCTCACCCTCATGGCATTTCCCTCTTGGCTGTCTCTTGGCAACAGAGTGCCAGGAAAGGCAAGGTGGAAAAGGCTTCTCCCAGAGCAGCTTCACCTGAGCTGTCCCGGGGGCAGCACAAATACCTTCCACATGTCAAAAGTAGCCACAGCTCCTGTGTGAAGGGTCTGACTGTGGCAAGGCCAGTGGACTAAAGCCACTAAGCCCTGGTGGCAAAGACAGTCCCTCTGGGAGTGAACAAGAGGAGCTGTCAGTGAGAAAAGGCCTTTCTGCATTTTTTTCAGCTGGGAAATTCACAACAGGGTTCAAAGTCCTGGTCTTGGATATACTCAAGAATGAAGATCAAGAATTGTATTCGCCTCCCTCCACTTCTCCCTCTCCCTCTCCCTCTCCCTCTCTCTCTCTCTCAGCATACACACAGGTGATTGGAAATTAGTGGGAAACTGCCTTCCTTCCCTAAGGACTCTGTTGGGCTCACTAAAGATTGCCGTAAGAGTTGATTTGGTTCTGAGCAAACTGCATCTCACGGTGCTTAACCCCTCAGCTTGACATGAACTCATCTATATGTGGACAATCACTCAGGGAGGAATGGTCCAGCTCGGAGCAGCATCAGATCTATTCATGTTTTACTTGCATTTTTCTCCTCAAGGCAATTGGTTCTAACTTGTGGAAGACAGCAATTGCTGCAGCTTATATTCCACCCACACTTCCCAATCTCCGCATGTGTTCCAAGTGAGGTTGGACATCCATTTGTGGGAGATGCTGCAGCTCTGGATTCGGTTTTCTGCATCAAGCAGGGATTGGACTGGGTGCATAGACATCTGTCAGTTTTGCTTTCTCCCATATTCAGGTAAAAACAATCTCAGGGGATTTTTCACCCTGTTTATAACGACCCATTTTATTAAGTTCCTATGTAACATTACACTGAACAACTTTCTCACGCAGTTGTACTAGCCAAATTCAATAGGTATAAGCCAAGAGAGAACCATATAGACCCTGCCTTTCTATAGCAGTTAAAGGTGAGGAATATGAAAGATTAAAAAGATGTTAGCTCTAATTCAGCTCCACAAAAAATGGGTGAATACCAAAATATTCAATCTGAGATTCTGAAAAGCTAAATAATCAATGCCTTCTGCATGGAAGGACGGATCTGTCAATTTCATTTTCTTCTGCTCGAACTGTTTGTGTGTGTGTGTGTGTGTGTGTGTGTATGTGTGTGTGTTAAATTCTTGTGCTATTTCCATTTGGTTTACAACAAAATCTGTGTATTTTGCAAAACTCTTGTCAAAAAACCGAAAATTTCTCATACTTTCCCACTTCAACTCCCAGAAGGAAACTGCCCACAATGCACCTGGACAAGCATCTGGCCAATGGAGTGTTTGTTTCCATAGCATGTTCATCATATAGTTTACCATTTCTATTTCACGGATGCTGGCTGCCCCTTTTCTCATGTCTTAGCTTAGGCAGAGAGAGAGAGAGAGAGAGAGAGAGAGAGAGAGAGCAATTCAACACAGATGATCCAATGACTGCCAAGCACAAAATGCTATTATTCCATTGCACCATGCTGACTTCCTCGGGAGTTTGTGTTTATTTCACAATGTATGCTGGCCGAATGTGAGCAACTGCACATTTTTCATGTAAGCAACAGAACGTCTCATAAGCCACAAATATCACCTTTTGAACCAAGGTAATTGGACTAGGACAATAGTATAAGAGATATTGAATTTGCAGGATTTCTATCCTCGCACCTTTTTTTTAAGCTTGGCAAATTGAAGCAATTTTAAACTACTCTCCTGCAGCAAATAATATTTTACCAGGCATGATTTGCCAACATCTGCTGTAGATACAGCAATTTCTTTGGGGAAAGTGAGATCTGTTATGTCTCCTTTATTTCTGTAAACACAGTTCCACAGGTGACAAATTACAATCCCACTGCCCAAGCACAAACCATCACAATACTCTATTGGGTTTGCATTTTTTCCTCTTGCCAGCCCCTCCCTGACTTTCTCTTGTTGGACACAAAAATCCATCATGGATGGAGGTCAGGCAAAGGTCTCTGGCCTGTGTGCCACCCCAAATGTACCTATTGGTCCAAGGGAAAAGGTGATATAAGAAAACAGCAGAAGGAGGTGAAGGATGTGTCCAGAGAACAGTCTTCGGCTGGTCTTTCCTTCCTTCCACAAAAACCCACAACCATGGGAACTGTAGTTCTGAAGAAAGGCTAGGAAATCTCTAACCAAGAAGTCTCTGTACTCTCTCCAATCTACCATTCTCAGAACTCTCTGGGGAGAAACCAAGAGCATAAAATGGGTATAACATGGGCCAAAGTTGATAATGTAGAAAATAAAAAGCCCCTCAGCTGATTGGCCCTTTCCATGGTAGATGCAGCTAACTATACTACTGCTGATGGTCATCACATTTCTGTAACTGACATATTATGCTTTTTACCCATGTAAGCCAGGACTGGGCCTCAAGAAACAAAGAAACATGGAAAACATAGAAAAAGAATGAGTCAGAAGGGGCCTCTGACACCCTCACCATTAGGGGCTTCAACCACCTTCTGTGGAAGCCCATTCCATACCCTTTGGGTCCTAACCATCAGGAAGTACTTCCTGGCATCCACCCTAAATCTTGGTTCCCAAGAAATCCAAGTTCTAGTATCCACTCAGCCATGAAGCTCACTCGGTGACTTTGGGTCAGACACAGACTCCCAACCTAACCTACCATATTTTTCGCTCTATAAGACGCACTTTTCCCCCCCTCAAAAGTAAGGGGAAATGTCTGTGCGTCTTATAGAGCGAATGTGCCTGACACCCGGGACGCTGCCCACCCGCCGGCACCACCAGGCCGGCATGTGCTCGGCGTGCCCTGCTCCACCTCGCACTCCGGGAACTGATCACCCCCACCGGGAAGCTCCGTGCCGCCGTCGCCCCACCGCCCCACACCATTGCTCTGTGCCGCCATGCACCGCGCCGTCCCATGCCACCGCCGCCGCCGTGGCCCCACGCCGCCGCCGCGCACCACTGTGCCACCCCACGCCGCCGCTGCTGCACACCATCGCTCTGCGCCATCGCCGCTCGAGTACTGCCATCCCACGCCGATCCGCCACCCCCCCACGCCACTGCCGCGGCAGGCACAGATGACGCTTTAGAAGCACAATCCTTCTAAAGCCTCCACCGCCCGCACTGTCATCCCGCACTGTCATCCCGCGCTGATCTGCCAACCCCCCCCCCCACGCCACTGCCGCGTTGGAAGCACAATCCTTTTATTAAAGTTTAACAGGTTAAGAAACAGTATACATTGAAGCAGCGTTCTCTTTGAGATGTGAGAGAAGCAATTGACAATGTAAAGAGCTGGATCCAAACTTAAGCTTCCCCTCCTTCCATTCCTTTCAGAAAGAATTCAGCCCTGAAGGTGGCCCTGCTGCGTGAGGGCTAGACAGCAGGAATGCTGGACACTTCTGAATTGGTCCACTTGTTTAGCCTGTCATATCCTGTTGGTGCCAAGGACACCCCTTCCATCTCCTCCCCACCACTCTGAAATGTCTCCTTCCTTTTCCAAAGAGGGCTGGTTCTCTCTAGCCATGTACCAGCACTCTAGGACAATTTTTAAAAAGGGATCTGGAAAATTATATGCTGCTTTGCTTTCTGTTGGTTCTGCATAAATTGGTTGAAAGTGTTATTCAGGATAGATTCAGTTAACATATAGAAGAACTAGCCCTGCTTTAAAAGAAGCAACATGGCTTCTGCAGGGGTAAGCCTGTCTTGCTAATCCAGTAGAATTCTTTGAGAGTGTCACTACTACACATGGACTGAGCAGTCAAATAGACATTGTTTCTTCCAAAAGCCTTTTGATAAAATCCATCAACAGACTCTTGAGAAAACCTGGCAGTGATGGAATAAGGGCTGTGTGTGCACACACATGTTGTCCTATGGATCAGTAACTGATTACAGAATTGAAAGCCAACATTGAGAATGCATGGTATTCTCACAAGATTCTGCATTAGGATCAGTGCTTTTCAACCTGTTCATAAATGATCTGGAATTAGAAGTGAGCAATAAAGTAGCCAAGTTTGCTGATGATACTAAAATTAAAAGGGATTGTGAGGAATTCCAGTGGGACCTCTCTGAGCTGGGAAAAAGGGCATCAGAACGGCAAATGCTTTCAGTGTAAGCAAGTGTAAAGTTAGCATGCTGGGGGGAAAGAATCTCATCTTCAAGTTTAAGCTGATGGAATCTGAACTAGTGCTGACAGAAAGGGTCTTGAGAATGTGGGGGACAGCTTGATGAAAATGTCAAATGTTAGGAGGAAATGCCATAATTAGGAAAGGAATTGAAAATCAAATTTCCAAGATCATATTCCTCTTACACAAATCTTTAATATGACCATACTTAAAGTATTGTGTACAGTGCTGGCCACCACACCTGAAAAATGACATTGTTGGAAAAAGTGCAAAGAAGGGCAACTAAAACAATCAAGGGATTGGAGCAGCTCCCCTATCAGACTTTGTTACAACAACGAGGATTGCTTCTCTTAGGAAAATGATGAGTAATGGGAAGCATGGCAAAGATGTTCAAAATTATGCATGGTGTGAAAAAGTGGAAAGTGGGACATTTTCCTCCTCTCTGGAAAAAAAAGGGGGGGTTAATCCCCATGAAAACACCCATCACTCCTTTGTTCTGGAAAAAAAAAGAAAAAAAAAAGATTCAACAGCAGAAGTGTAGTGAGCTTGAAATACCTTTTGGGAATGGAAGGGAAGTTCCCCACAATTCAGCTTTGTCTTTCAAGGTTTGGGCCTTTTAATACCTCATGGATAATTAACTGGGACTTCTAAATGCTTAACAAAAACAATGTGGATATAAAGTTCCCTTCCCAATTGAGGATACAAGAAACACAATTATTATAGTGATCTCTGCAACTGTGCAAATGTTAGATTTTCATGCCCTTGGTCCAGAGGAAGAAATGACACACAAGAGACCACTGAGTGAACATTTCTCTTGACTCAAAAGGATGCGTAGATGCAGCCCGAGTTTCTTAAGCATCACTTTTAAATATGAAAAAAAAGAGAGAGAGAAAAGTTGGAGGATTGAATTTAGGTCTCTCCTCATTGCTCACCTTCTCTGTCTAAGATAGAGGCAAGAAAAACCAGAGAGAGCAGGTATGCTGGGGGTGTGCAATCAAAAGAATATTTACAGTTTATTCAGACCTACAGGAAATACATGTGGCATTGAAGGGACTGCAGAGATGGATTCTATACAAGATGTTTTCATCCCCTAACAGTTACATGCACAGTCTGTGGGGGATGGGGGGGTCATGCACACAGTATGCTAGAGGCACATGAGAGTAAAGCAACTGGGATTAAGAGATCCCAACACATCCCATAGTTTATTAAATAGTTCAGTAAACCATTTGATTCAGAATATTTTTTTTCTTGTTTTCCTCCTCTAAAAACTAGGTGCGTCTTATGGTCAGGTGCGTCTTATAGAGCGAAAAATACGGTACTTCATAACTTGTTGTGAGGAAAAATTGGAAAAGAGGAAAACCTTGTAAGCCACCTTGAATTCCATGCAAGAGGAAGAGTGTTGGAGTAAACATATAATGGTGGTGGTGGTGGTGGTAGTAGTAGTAGTGGCATCACGATACAGATATCCAAGCTAAACCAGGATGAGAGACATGTCATTTATGCATGCATTGCTAAATGTGATTGTAGCCAAAACAACAACAACAGAGTAGGAGGTAACAGCATGCTCAGAGGAACACCAAGGTTTAGAGAAGTACAGATGAACAATGAGGCAATACATCATAAAACGTAGTGACACATAAAATTCAGCTGGAACTGGCTATACTCAGTGGCCACAGAATTCTGAATGTTGGTGGGAGGCAGAAAACTAATAGACAATATCAGCCACCTTGAGTGACGATTTTGGTAGATGCATTTTTGGTGTACATCAAATAAATATTGGAATAATAGATAAGAATCAGTGGTGTAGTGGAACCAGGGCTCTTGGGGTGCAGCGCCAGCCTTTTTGTACATCATCTTCACCTGCATCCTCAGGGTTGTTGATGTCACCACCACCCACCTCAGAATTCCCTAACCCTGATTCCTCTGAGTCCAGCTGCAAATCCCAGTAGCTGAGATGGGTTGGTGGATTTTCTATTGATCCCCAATGAAATGCGAAGTATTTTGTGGTGGCTTGGTTTTAAATGGGAGGTTAGGAGCCAAGGATTTTACCAAAGACCTCATCCTAGTGGAGATGGAACAGCTAGAACCTGAATTCTTGGGAATCCCTTAGCATTGTAGCTACGGGGACTGTCATGATAAGCATCCATATTTCACTGCACCGCTAGACAACCTATTTACTGAGTACAGATTTGCACTGCCTAGGAAGTTACCACTTGGTAAATAGCTATAGTTGCTAACAGTGAGAAGAAAGGAAGAACGCAGCTGGGGGTGTTTGGAACCCCCCCCCCAATTGGTTACTCGAAGTCATTGCTTCTCTCCATTCCATTAATATCTGGAGTCATTTGGGTACATTAATCTGAAAACTGCCATCGCCTTGTCCCCAGCTCCAAACTTTCCCTGCTGGATCCAATATATCACCATCTCACCTCTGTTCATGTCATTTTCTTCGTTAGAAACACTACCCAGCTCTGTGACACTCATGAATTATCCCCTCTGAAAGGACCTCACGAAAGCAATCTCAGTGAGATAGCAGTGTTGCATTTCATCTCAAAATACCAGGGGGAAATGACTTGATTAAAAACACAAAAACGAGAGTTTGAATGACCCATAAAATGCTAGGGGTGATCTCTTAGTCACATTACATCTTCATGTATGCTGTGTTTCTCTTCCGGGGATGGTTCCACATACAAAGCCACCATATTTTTCCTAAGAGGCAGGATATTTGAGTTTGCAGCTGCAGAGAAACTCCTTTCAGATCAGACTGCAAGACAGGACACATCAAGCCGATACAGCCTTTCCACCATGTCTGGAAGCCCACCGGTGGTTTGATATGGAGGTGCTGCAGCCTACAAGAGATCACAAAACTCCAGTTGCGGCCAACAAACCAGCAATATGCAGTTGGCACAGTTAGGAAAAGGCTGGGCTTCTCTTCAGAGGTAACCCCCTAACAATAAACCAAGATATCCTGCATAAACCTACCCATACTATCTATCTATCTATCTATCTATCTATCTATTAAAACATTTATATGCCGCCCCATCGCAATAAAGCCTCGGGGCAGCTTACAACATAATTAATATAAAACATATAAAATTCAATTGTCTCCCCCCCCCCCACCCCAGTGCATCTCAGCAAAACCTTTAAAATCCCACTATCACCAGTACAATTAACAATTAAAATACGATTTAAATAAAAAGGTCTTAGCCTGGCGCTGAAAAACAAATAACGACAGCACCAGGCGGACCTCTCTGGGGAGCGCATTCCATAGGTGGGGCGCCACCGCAGAGAAAGCCCTCCTCCAGGTGCTCACCCTCCTAATGTCTTTCATGGAGGGTTCCCGGAGGAGGGCCTCTGTTGCTGATCTCAAGGGGCGGATCCTTCATGCAAGTCACATATGGATTTCGGTGAGTAAATCCTTTTTAACCTATTGTTGAAAGCCTCTCAGTGTGGATTCTGATAGAGCCAGGTGCAAGCAACAGCCTCTTCTATACATTTGCTGTTTAATGCTGTCTTCTTCTGAACCTATATATAAGCAGATATGCAACAGTTCCCAACAGGAGCCACTAGAGGAATTTAATCTAAGGAAGAACATCACAAATGAGGTACTGTGGCCAGGACTCACACAGCTGGAGCACTGGCACTTTTTGCTGGGGTGATAATGTCAATGGTCAACTCTCACTGCCACCCCTGCCTATGCACATCCCTGTTCCTTCTGAACTTGGTTGGAATCCTCAAGCAGATGAGAACAAAGTGGACTTTCCCAGGAATGTTATATTGCTGTAAGCTCCCTTCATTGCAATTTAAAGTGTTCTGGCATGGCTCTTTCTTGAATGGACAGTTGAGACCCATTGCCATTGCCAAAGACTTGCTTCTCCTGGAGATAAAAATAGAGATGGTTTGGTGGCATGCCTCAACACAGCTGACTCTCCTTGGGAGCCTGGCTTTGGGAACTATCAGAATGAGCTCCTGCACCTTAACTCTTACCACTGCACGTTGGCTGTCACATGATCATAGTGACCAAAAAGGTGAATGAGTTCAGCAAAGAGTGCTAGATAGATATGGTAAACCCCAGATGAAACAGCTGAAGAGAAATTGGAGTTAAGTGAGAGAGGACCAGGGCACTAACTAGTGCTTTTTTGGAAGTAATGGAGGAGGGATGATTAAAGTTTTGATCTTCATGCAAAACAGTTGCATACTGAGCTATTTTGCACAGACAAAATAGAGCATGGTGTATTGCAGTCCTATTAAACAACCCTATCGGAGGGTTGTTTCTCCCTTCAACAAGCCAGACTGCCCAGGTTCAGATGGCACAAGGTGTGCACAAGGAGTAATGATGGAAATGCTCAGCAGGCACCCTGATTTACATAAGCCACCATGGCTTAGGTTGGTCGTGTGGACCAGTTCAAAGTGTTCTCAAAATGTTTCTTCAGCTGATTGAAGAAACAGGAAATCAACTGAGTATCAAAGTTTGGTTGCAAGCTTTTTGACTGTGGCCCCAAAGTCTGGACAAGGTGTTGTGAGGCCATTCATGTAACCAACGTAACCTAAAACATAGAAACACAGAAACAGAGCAAGTCAGAAGGGGTCTCCCGGGCCATCTAATCTGACCTGCAGCTCCAGCCAGCTCCACTCATGACATGCCTACCATGTGTGGGTCCATCCTATCCTTGAACACCCTCACTGATGGGGCTTCAGCCACCTCTCATGGAAGCCCGTTCCATGCCCTAGGGGTCCTAACCGTCAGGAAGTACTTCCTGGCATCCAAATTGAGCCTTGCTTTCCTGAACTTTACTCCATTGGAACACTTCCTGCCCTCTTCTGCAGGAAGAAGCGTAGGGTAGGGTAGGGTAGGGTGGAGCGGAGTGAGGCAAAAATGATAGCTTGAAATCTAAAATGTTCATGTGGAGTATACCGTATTTTTCGCTCTATAAGACATGCATGACCATAAGACGCACCTAGTTTTTAGAAGAGGAAAACAAGAAAAAAAATATTCTGAATCAAATGGGCACATAATCACAGGCACATTCCCCATCACTTCTCCATGGGCTGCACATCTGACAGACTTACTGCACACACACATTCTCTCTATAAGACGCACAAACATTTCCCCTTACTTTTGAGGGGGGAAAAACTGAGTCTTATAGAACAAAAAATACGGTAAGTACCTCCGGAAGACTCCACTGCAGAAGACTCCACTGCATTCTTCTTTGATTACCGTATTTTTTGCTCTATAAGACTCACTTTTTCCCCCCTCAAAAGTAAGGGGAAATGTCTGTGCGTCTTATAGAGCGAATATGTGTGTGCAGTAAGTCTGTCAGATGTGCAGCCCATGGGCAAGTGATGGGGAATGTGCCTGTGATGATGTGCCCATTTGAGTCAGAATATTTTTTTCCTTGTTTTCCTCCTCTAAAAACTAGGTGCGTCTTATGGTCAGGTGCGTCTTATAGAGTGAAAAATACGGTAATCAAAGAAGACTGCAGTGGAGTCAAATTGTGTTTAAATTTACAATGAAAATGTGAATATCCATTTAATTGGTAGCTAACCTAACTAAAATTTGTGCTTATTAATCTGTAAGATGTATCTTATTCTGCACATTTTGCTGCTAAAATTCACAATGATTCTGCAGCATAGGCCATACATTATAATCTCAGGAATTTTGGAGTTAGGTGTTATAGAATTCAAGAATAATTCCATATTTAAAATGGGTGCACAGCTGCTCAGTGTACAGGACTAGCTATCTAGGAATCAGGCAGCAGGAATAAGTGTACAACATGTTTTTATTTATTTTATTTATTTATATTATGATTTATATCCTGCCTTTTTCCTACAAAGGGCTCAAGGCAGCTCACATCATTCTCCTCCTTCATCTCATCCCCACAACAACCCTGTGAGGTAGGTTGGGCTGAGAGTCTGTGACTGGCCCAGAGTCACCCAGTTGGCTCCATGGCCGAGTGGGGACTCAAACCCAGATCGCCTGAGTCCCAGTCCCACGCTCTTAACCACTACACCACACTGGCTCTACCTTATGTTGTCTACCTTAATAGTGTGTGAGGGACTGGTATACATTTGGAGATTTCCTAAATGAAGTTGCTAATAACCTGAGAAATCTACTGCTGGTTTCATCACACAATCGAGACCAAATCTTGACATACCAAGTTTTTCTGTGTCTTTAAATACTTTCCAATGCATAGCCTCTAGGTGGCAGTGTGGTATAGCAGAATAACACAATTACATTACTAGGGGATTATGCTTTGTTTCAGATTGTAAAAAAAAATATGGATTGTCCCTTTTCCAAACATCCTGCACAAGAGCTCAACAACCAAAACTAAGCACAGGCATAGGACACAGACAAAACCAAAAACAGAATTGAAACTGAACAGGAACCCAGCTTCTGCCTGCCACAATCCTAAATCTAACCTGCAGCTTAAACCCAACCCTAACATTTGCACTGGTGGTCCAAGTTGAGCCTGTTTTCACTTTTCTTTTGTAGAACAAACTGCAGTTTGCACAGTTTTTAAAGCAGCTACTGAAATTTGTAGAAATTACAACTGCAAAACTAGGTAGCTGTAGTGTCATTTGTGCAGAATCAATCCATTTGCAAAAATCACCATGTGCACAAATTGCCATTTTATGCATATCAATTGATTCTGCACAAATCATGCTAGAACCATACGGTTTGGGGACAACATCTGCACCAATTTTATTAGACTTTAAAATGTGCCTAGTAAAATGTGCCAAATTAAGTCTGTCTCAGAGATGAAAGTCTGAAGAAAAAAAAATCTGCTCAGCCCACTTCCGATCATTAGATCAGAAAAGGGCAGGGAATCTGTGGAGTTCAAACCAACAGGGAAATTCAGCAAAAAGACATTTATCCGGACAGAGGGGAGTGAAAGGAAAGGGGAAGGTACAGTGACACACTTGCAAAGTCAGCCTGACCTTGCTCTTCACATCTTCACTACTTGAGGAAAGGCTTGTTTTTCAGGGCATGGGCTGATTTCCTTGCAGGGAGAACAATTTGGGACAGCGTAAAAGCAGTCACAGGCTTCTGATGGGAGGTATATCAGGATCCAAAATGCTTCACCTGCTCATGGGAAGGAGGTCAGTAAAAGTTGGCTTCTTAATGTAGGTGGAGCCTTGTGTGGACTATTTGTGAGTTCAGCTGCATCTTTGATGTAAGTGGAACAGATGGAAAGGAGAGGGGAGGACAGGGGACAAGGGTCAGGGAAATTAGAGAAGGACCAATTTGAGGATGTCTATAGGAAGATAAAGGCAAAGCTATTCCCCGGGGGGAATTTTAATGTATACTTTATAGGTGGCACTTTTGAGCTGTTCAGAAGACAATTGTGAGGTACACAATTCATATATGAAGCTGTTCATATATGAAGACAATTGTGAGGTACACTTCACAGTTAAGTAATTTTGTCGCGCATGTCATCCTACTAATATTGACCTTGACACAATAACCACATTCAAGTTGTTGTTGTTCTTCTCCTCCTCCTCCTCCTCCTCTTCCTCTTGATCATGATGATCATGATGATTTCTATATTGCCCCTGAGCCAAAGCTGATGAAGACAATAACACAAGACAATAAAATAAAACTATCCTAACATTTAACTCTAAACCATAGTTCAGTGCTAAGCAAAGAGGCATCAGAGCTCTTCAGCCAGGAAAGCTCCCAGATTGCTTATGTCAGATAAAAATCAGGCCAGACTTCTAACCTATGACTGATACCCTAAAATACAAGATATAGGCAAGAACACAGGATGAGAAGAGAAGAGTAAAACAAGTCAAAGCACATATGATATGAAACTTTACCTACGAAGTGAAGTGGCTATAATGTTGGGAGAGAAATGGGCAGATTGCAGACAGTTGTTTCAATCATTACCTCTGAACATCTTCCTTGTGTATCTTGCTGGGCCTCTTGTTCACCCACCCATTCATGCCAACTTCCCGTTAAGTGACGGGGGTGGGGGTAGCAGGACCTCTGCCATGGGGGCCCAGTTCCACAAAATTCGGTTCCCGACAGAGCCTTTACTCATTATTCGCGTCCTCCTTTGCCTTTGGCTTTATATCTCCACAATGTTTATTAAATCCCTTGGCTGTGGTGACCCATGTGATTCTCTTTATGAACACCCAGGTAGATGTGCCATTCAGATGTCACTGAAAATATAACACGGGTCATTGCAGTCATTGGGCAGTGAGGGCAAAGAAGTGCAATGAAAAGTGAAGACAAAACAAAAGAAGGGAAAGTACATTGAAAGGAACAGTACTGAAAAAAGGGGATGTGTTTGCAACCATTATTAAAATGCACTGAAAACAGAGGGTGCTTTTCAATTGGTGGAGAAACAGACTTGAAATGAGGCAAGTTGTCTGTGATTCTGTTTGAATTAAATGCCTTTGCCATAAGTCTTTTACATATGTTGAACTTTGGAACTTTGACATATCCATGAGAAAGCAATAGCAAAGGATGATTTTCCTTGCAGCCTGGCCCTGTGGTTGGTTCTGCAGCAACTTTAACTTTAAACTTTAAAGAATTCTGATGAATCTCACTACTAATTACAATGCCCTAACTAAATTTGGCCTTGAGGTCATTATCTCTCCTGCTTCTCTTCCCTTGAAAAATGAAAGAGAATGTCTTGGGAATAGCAGCAAACCTGGCAGGCACAAATATTATACAAAGATTCATTGTTCCTCAGCCAATACTAGTTGCATGGTTTGAGTCTTTTGAGTTGCTTGGTAGCAGACAAAATCAATTAATCTGAAGTGTGTTCGGGGGAGATACAAAGTGACTGCAAAATATCAATTTATCTGGGGCCATTTTCAGAGCCATGATAGACGGTAGTGTGAACCTCCCCCGCCCCCCCCGCCCCCCGCCTAAGACACAGCACTGCTAGCTACCCTTTCATAAAATGTTTTACAGGAGTTCTTTTAGCATCTTTTGGATATTTTGCCTATGAAGAAACTGCAAAATTTGCCACCATTTTTGTTCTTGCTGGAAGTAGGCACTCACCTGAGCAAGTTTGCTATTCTTCTCACAATTCTTTTAGCTTCCTTCAGGAAAGAGAACCTCTGCTCAAAGCATCCCCCTACATTTACAGTACACATGTCTACTCGGATGTAAATCCCAGAGAATCTGGTTGGGCTCATTTCCAGGTAAGTGAGACTAGAACTGCTGCCTTATAAAGCATGGTGCCGATCATCACCCTGCATTGGATTCTCAGGGTGTGGTTGCTTTGAAGAGCATAGGGGCACCATCCAATCACCCCCTCCATCAGATACACATAAACCTACAAACTTGGTTGATTATGACCATCAAGGGACAACAGCAAGGCACAGAAGCCGTTATCTCTGCAGCCACCACATCTTGCATGCTGTATTTTACTTTGACAGCCATTTTTGTCGCTAGATTTGGGGAGGGAAGGAAACTGGGACACCTACCAGAATCGATATAAATTTGTAGCCCCATTCCCCGCCCCTGCTGCCAGATATCCTCTTTTTTCCATCTCCAAGGCCCAGACATTGGAAGGCACCCAGAATGGTTCTTTCCATGTGGGCATGGCAGCGGCCTGTCCTTCAAGATCACAGGGCCTCAGAGTTGGGACTCCAAAAACTCCTATGGCCTCCCAGATATGTGGGCAGGGCATAGGACTGTACCCCAAGGAACCAAAGCCTTGCTTTAACTGTGTAGAGACATGCACAAAAGTGTGTAGAAACATCTCAGAATCCCCTATGCTGTTTGTAATCAGAGGCACTGGGAGGCCTGGAGACCATTCACCAAGCATCTGCAGGGCATAGAGGCATTACCGAAATGCTACTGGAGGCATGCAGCTTGCCATGAGCAGTGCAGGTAGCACAGCTTTTCCCTGTCCCTTTTCCCTCAAGTTGTTGTCACCGAGACAGCTGGGCTGACCACCATTCTACATCCTGCAAAACACTCCAGATTTGTCATTATGACTATGACTCCAGCCATCACACAGACTGATGGAGAATGTTTAGGGATAATTCTGCAAAGTTACTTGCTTTTTCCAAGGAGTGGAGTAAGAAAAATGGGGGAGCGGAGGGGCTTGGAAAGCCTTATCAGGAAAAAGGTTTTCTGAAGCGTTGACTCGGCTCCATCAGGAGCAAACAGAGAAATGTAAGAATGTAAGAAAAGTCCTGCTGGTTCAGATCAAGGGGCCATCCAGTTCAGCATTCTGTTCATGCCATGGCCAACCAGCTGCCCACAGGATCTCTCAAGCCACTTCCTGCAAAGTTCGACAGCAACTGGTGCACACAGACACACTGGCTCTGGTCCTGGAGGTGGCATAGAGCCATCAGGACTAGTTGCCCTGGATGACCTTCCTCTCCATGCCTTTGCCCAGGCCCCTTCCAGTCCTCCAAACCGAGGGCCATCACTGCTCCTTGTGGCAGTGAATTCTTGCAAAATGCTTGTCTTCTTTGCACAGTGTGAGTTCTTCTGAAAGAAAAAGATAAATTGATTATTCTCTAGGGTGCAGATAGTTTTCAGGATTAAAAATAAGCTCTGAACAACTGGATTGTCTAGGAAAAAAAAGTGGCACTACCTCATTTCAGATCTCAGTGTGTTGAATTGACAAGGCCTAAAGGTCACCTCTACCCACATTTTGCTTGAAAAGAATCCACATTGTGACCATGGACTGTACCTTGTCAAGGATGCTGATCACACAGAGAGTTATATTCCTGTTTGAGTGTACAGGAGTCAACCTTCCTTCCAGACCTTGATGATTCAGAATGGCCACGTTCTGAAATGAAATGGGTAGGAAGGGCCAGCATGCTCAAGATTTAGTGAGGAGGGCCCATTTATGGAGCCAACATGTCTGCAAAAGGTGGGAAAATGTTATGCAGAGAGTTCAACTGGAGGTCAGGGGAAGATGTTAGGGTAAAGGTGAACAGGGAACTCCCCTCCTTATGGTTGGAGTTGGGGAGGGAACAGAAGTACGGGTGGAATCACATATAAGTTTAGCAAGAAGCAAGGTCTGGAGTTCCCAGCATGCCCTGAGGATTTTAAGGCTGGCAGGGAATAGATCCTTGAAGAAAAAGATTTCCAACTGATGGCAATGGAAAGGGCAATTGCAGGAAGGGAAGGGCAGGAAGAACTGGGAAAAACATCATTGCCTGTTTTCCTTTCCATTCATGAAACAGGGTGCTGGAAAATATTTTCTTTCCAGCAGCACACAAAAAAGAATCTCCTGTAAAGATCAAAGGGAGAAGAATGTTCCATTCCTGCATCAATATATTACTCTTGAAAAGTAAGGTGCAGAAATGTACCTAGTCCTCACATAATTACTCATACGTATATATTACATAATATGTGTTAATGTGTTATTACATTATTGTTGCGTATATATGACTTAAATAAATCATTACATCATGATGCATTACGCTGTCACATACTCTGTTGCTCAGGTCTCCTCTGCAGGCATTCACCTTCACGAGCTTTGAAGCACAAAGGTCGGACAGAAAAGTCTATCCGTGGGTCTCAGCTGGTCTCCAGTTGCAAATGCAGTGGCGAAGGGAAAAATACTTATCGTTTTGGAAAATGTAGCCTCAGAAATGGCAAACATCTCACGTCAGACTAGATGTGTCTCACCAGCATTGGCTCTATTAACAATATGGGAAAAGCAAAAGTAACATCTCCAAAGGTAATTGTGGCCTTGCTGGTGGCAGCTCACAGAAGTAACAGGCAAGACTTGGGAAACTGTCCATCATGGACATGGGCCTGTGGAAAATAGCCCTGTAAGAAAAATGGGATGTATCCATTTAGAAGATACGTTTTTGGCTATCTAGATTTTGCAGGAGAAAAGGAAGGTAGGCACTGCCTGGGAACAGCCAAAGTTTGCAGGCCAAGGTTCCTCCCTTCCTGCCCCCTGGCATTCCCCATTTCCCACCCCTCAGTTACTACCTTGATAGGGGGCAGCCAGTTAGGAAAGTGTAAGAAATCCAGTTTGGGAGTAGGAATCCATCAGATCTCGCTGGCTCAGCTACCCAGACTGTGCCTGCTTTCTCTCAACTTGGCACTGATCCAACTTGGCACTGATTGTGCTGAGCGTCTGCATGGGTATCCATGCACATGCTGCACAAGTGGAGCCCCTCAAGGGACTTGTGGACTTTGTGGGTGCTGCAGATGCTGTGGAGGAAGGCTGCCTGTTGAGGAAGAGGAGTTCCAGTAGTGTTCGCAAGCACTGGCAGACGTCTTCTTGCGCAGGTCAATTCCTAAGCCAGGGCCAAGCATGAGAAAGAAGTCCAAAAAAGCGCTGGATTCCACAGGTTCATTGCAGCCCTACAGCCAACATAGTTCTGAAGATCCTACTTGGGACTTTGAGGAATAGAACTTTGCCTTCAGTGCTCTCTCTCTTTCATTCTCTCTCTCTCACTTCCTCTCTCCCTCCCTCCCAACTAGGCTTAAATTTGATGTCATTTCCTCTTTGGTTGTTTTTCTTTGTAGTTGGAAAATGAATGACATCATTTTTAAGAAACACACACATACATACCCACAACTGATCTTCTGAACAATCCAGCCAGTAATTATGTTTCTCTCCTTGCTTATTTGAACTCCTCTGCATTCCGTAATATTTGCACACAGGGTTGGATTCTGCTTCCTTGGAATCAGAACAGTTTCTGTGCATTGGAAAGGAGAAAAGTCTCTCCCATTATGACTGTGGATAACATTTTGGGGGGTGGGAAGTATGGGGTGCCTGAGTCAAAATGCACTGCATTAAAAAAATGCTTACATGCAAACAATTTAAGGGAACTAAATCAGTCTTCAATTTGCAACTGATTACAAGTATGAATTACCCTGGAGATGCTTGAAACTCAAGTGAAAATAGATGCATAGTTTGGAGAAGCCAAATATACAGAAAGGGAGACTTTTAATCAATCTTTCTCTTAAAGACTCAGTAACAACTTTTTTAAAAAATAGCATTAAAATATAAATACATCCCCAGATGCTAAATGTTTGCTTGCTTAAAAATATGTCGCAGCTTATTTCTGAAAGATATCCAACCTCACTCTTTAAATATACTTTAGAGGCTCAGTGTTCATTCTCTTTCAGCTCAGGGGCCAAGTTCAGTTTCAAAGAAAGTTTTGAAGTCTACATTCTAATAGTGGGTGGGCCAGAGGCAAAAGCGGGAGGGCCAGAGGCAAATAGGAAAGGGCCACAATAGTGGCCTGACTTTCCCAGGTCTCATGGAGTTTGTGGGGCTGGAAGACCAATCGTTATACTGCGTATATTTTCCCCCAATGTAGCCATGAAAAATATACAAAATAAAAAATAGTGATAAAAATAGGCAAAGACCTGTAAAATATGAAAATGAGTACTATGGGGATATTTGCTCAGTTTTGGCTGAATTACACATTTTTGAGAGTGAGTTTGCACGAATTCTGAACTTGTGAATTAGGTGGACAATGGACCAAAGTCATCTGAAAATTGCTAGAGGAGTAGCTTTCTCCCCATTCTCACATCTCTGGTGAAAATGAGTGTTCATCTTTGCAAACTGCTGGAACATGCATCCAAGTTCACCAAGTGCTTGCATGTGTGTGCATGTGTGTTTTATACAAACTTACCCAAATTTGCAAATTGCATTACAGCTTCGGTAAATGTTGGATATGGGAGAAAGCATCCCTGACAGCAGCACTCAGCTGGTCTATCGGACTGGTGAGAAACCAGGAGCAGCTCTGGTTCTCCTGGTTTTGATGACTTTTGGGGACTTTGATGCAGTGCCGTTGGGATCTAAAGCAGCATCACACACACATCAGGAATGAAGGCATTGGGTTAGAGGAGGTCTCTCTCTCTCTCTCTCTCTCTCTCTCTCTCTCTCTCCATCCCTTTTGTTCCACTAGGAGGATGAAGATCACACTCAGTTCACAATGCAACCCTGAAAGTAAATTATGCAGCACTTCTTCCAGGGTGTCTTGGAGACCTTTACAGTGTGATGTCACACTTTCTTATCTAAACCAGTTCTATTAGCAGTTCCGATGAAAAAACCAAGAGCCTGGCTGCCATTCCAAGACCAGTTCTTCCCACATAGCTGCATACATCTTCCATAACACTATTCCAGCCAGAGCAGCTCAAGGACCCCAGGCTAAGATTGTTCAAAAAAGGAATTTGTGGGCTTGTTAGGTTTGGTTCTTGCATTTCAATTAACATGATTGTTTTTGCAAAGCCTTCCACTGAGTGGGAAATGGTGCTGGTTTTCTTATGTGTTTCTCATTGTTTCTTTGCAGCCCCTCATATTCTGGAGCGGGGCTTGATCAATGAATTCTGCAAGGGCACAGAGTTGTACTTGGCGACCCATCTTCGGAATTCCTTCTCAAGAAATGTCAGCCTGGTACAAACTTTATGATTTGGTGGGCACCTAGTGAGGATTTTCTTTTATGTGCTCAGTTCTTTCACTTGGACTGAGATTTATTTTGTGGCGTTTTCATAAGTCTTTAAAAATGCTTTACACCAGAGCTGTGCCTGCAAGCTGAATCCCTCAGAAGACTTCTGTGAGAACTCCCATGCTGTTTACTAGTTCTCCCTGCCTCCTTAGAAAAAGGAGGTCACTTTGAAGAATTTTGGGGAGATTGCCACCATCACCCCACCTTTAATCTCTTGTAACAGTGGTAGCCGGTCTGTCAAAATAGTTGCTATTCTCACATACAGACACATGCACACAGACACCCATCCACACCAATGGGGTGTTGTGGTTAACCTGGTTAACCAATCTGGATTGTAATGGGCAATCTGGATTCTAGTCCCCGTTCAGCCATGAAGCCAACTGAGTGACTTTGGCCCAGTCACAGACTCTCAGCCCAACCTACCTCACAGGGCTGTTGTTGTGGGAATAAGAGCAGCAATACAGAGGTATATGCAAAATAGAAAGCAGTGAGAAACATGCATAAAGAAAATATTGAAAATATGCATTATGGAGGGATTCACTCATTTTAACTGGTTTGCACAGTGGTAGAGGGCATATTTTGTGCAAGCATGTTGAATTCCTCGTGCAAACTCTGTGCCTGCAAGCAGTGAATGGCAGAGCAACAATTGCCTGAAAGTCTGAGAAGCGCAGGCAGAGTGGCTTTTGGTCCATTCACACACCCCTACCCAGATGCAGGAGGAGCATTTTGCACCTCTATCCCTCTCCTAGGGATGGGGAGGAATTGTTCACATCTGATGGTCTCACACACAGGGCGGAGAATATGTCTATTTGACATCTGCGGCTTTCTCTAATTCTCAATGGGTTTTCCATGGCAATGGTGTTTGAGATTGCCAGTTTGTGTTCTTAGCTGCTCTGGAATTTTTTTTTAGAATTGAAAAACAGAAATAAACATCCATAAAGGAATACATAAAGGGGTATAGGCAATTGGCATTTGCTTGGCAGAAGCAAAGGGGTCTGCAGGTAACCTGATTCTGGTCAGAGTCTGCTTCTCCTGCACTGGACTGACTGCCTGCTTCCCAGACCAGTGGATGAGAGAGAAACCACACCCAGAGGAGGATGGGCTGTACACATCCTGCGAATGCTCCTGCCAGCAGCCCTCACTGCCCTTGGCACCCAGTCCCTCTTAGACTCATGCAACCTCATGACTCCAAGTCAGTCATGCTGCAGACTTTGGGGTGTGGGGCCAGACTCAGCCTGTGAACTGTCAAGTAGAGTTGGTTGCATTTGATCCTTCTCTCCCATCTTTCAACCCCTTTCCCAAATCACTGCTCCATTTTGGCCTCCCTTTTCCACCCTGAGGAGCAGCTTCTGAACTTTCCCATTGGCCTTCAATACAGCTCCTTCTGCCCCTCTTTGCTTTGCTTCAAAACCGGAACCAAGTCAATGCAGGTATTCCCTGGTCCTGACAGGCAGCTGTTTGCGTAAGCAGAATCGCCAGCTTTTCCAGTGTCCCTTTCTGCTACATTTCTGCGTGTTTCAGGCTGCCATGAAAGGCACAAGAAAAGAGTCAACATTCATGCATGCATTCATTCAAAGCTTTTCTATACCATCCTTCACTAAGTCCCAGGATGGTGATAAAATAAAATAAAAGTACAGGATCAACATCAATTAGAACAAGTAAAACCCACATCTTTAAAACATCATTAGCACTTAAAATATCAGGAAAATAAAAAAGTATTTCGATAGAAATACTGTGTTTGATCCAGACTCCATCATATGTAGAAAACTCTCAAGGAATCACTGGGGTTTGACTAGGTTAAGCCACTTTGATTTCAATGGGACTCTGTAAGTATGGCTAAGTCTGGATTCATCCTGCTGGCAATTCTAACCTGAACACACACACACACACACACACACACACACACACACACAGGGACTATGAGCAAGCCTGTCCTCTGTTGTCTGTTTTGGACCTGATACCTAAACAACAAACTTGATAGCCTCAGTCCTACAAGGACCACCAGATCTCCTATTTCCTGACACCCGAGGTCACCAAATGCTGAACCATCTCCTGTAGCCATTCTAGTATCATCTACTACAACTACTGCTACTGCTACAACTACTACTACTACCACTATTAAATTTATATAAAAGCCACCCGTTAGCACGTCCCAGTGTCCCAATCAGCAGCAAATGGGCTACCTTTGTGCTCATCCCCAAACTACACAAAAGATCCCCCACTCATTGCTGCAAACCAATCTGGCTCGGCCTGTTTTTCATGGTCAGTGGGAACACTGACTCTTGCAAAAGGCCACTCTGCTAGCCTCCTGGCCACTTTTCTCAGTCCCCCCAGCTCATTTCCTCTCATGTTTCTGAGGACAATTTCCCGGCCATGGCTGCTTGACCTCTTTTGTGCCAAACCACTTCGAAACTGAGATAACAAAGCTGTGATGGATGATTAGAAGTCTAAACAGGGTTTGTAGTAACATAAATGAGGCCAAATACTGTGCCCCCTCTCATCTTCCATCCCTGGCACCTGCTGATAAAGACTTGTAATTAATGTTCTCGGAGTCTTCAGTCTCCTTTCAAAACGTAACATTTTGACAGACGATCACTTCAAGGTAGCACCATGCCAAGATCTGCTCTGAAAGCCGAGCCAGGTAGAATTGTATGCATTAAACAAAACGGAGAGTTCAGCTGAGCAGGGCTAATGAGAGTTTCAGAAAAAGACCCGGTGCTCCAATCTTGAGAGCAATTACTTCTCAACAGTCAAACTGTTAAGACTGAGCTGAACTTGCAAGGAGGAGTTTTAATAAAAATGTCCCTTGGTGGAGAAAGACCACCCCTTCCCCTCATTCACCAATTTACTACAGAGGGGATAAAAGCGTTCGTCTGTTCAGGAAGGTTTGCTCTGGAGAGGCATTGTTCCTCTCGCATTCTTGATTGGCCAGAGTCACCCACAATGACCAGTTGGGGGTGTTGAACTCATTCCAAATCAGCTTTGTTGATGCTCTGCCCACTGTTTCTGGGTAGCACAGGATCTTGCCTACTAGTGCATCCTCATGATGCTATTCCTTCTGTCCACATCCCGTGAAGGGGCTTAAGGAAATCCCCCAATATTTTCTTCCAGGCAAGCAGGAGCCCTGATTGTCTAGGCTTCCTATATGCCTCAAGTGGATGCAGAATGAGCAGCTTCCTTCCCAAGAGTGCAGCTGGAGCTTCCGCATCCATCCCTCTAGCACCTGCAGACTTCCTCTTGCACTCAGCTCGGTCCTGCACAGCAAGCAGAGCTAACAGGAAGTCCACAAACGCTCATGGATCCTGGTTGCACAAGCGGCAGCCTCTGCTGTCAGGAGTAGCTGCAAGACGTAAAAGACCAGGATGCCAGTTGTGCTTATCTGCCAATCCTCTTCCCTACCTCCTGCTGCTGGAGGTGGCCTGTGCGGAAGAGGGGCATGGCTTGCACAGCGCTGGGGCTCAATTCCTGCCACCCCCCTCATGAATGCTGGGCATGCTCACCAAGAACAGGGCAGCTGCAAAGTGGACTGGAGTCCAGGGAGCCAAGCCCAGGGAATCCAATGGATTCCCACCTCCAAATGGATTTCTGGGTGCCTTTGTTGAAATCTATGCATAACTTTCCATAAGAATACGAGCCTATTTTGCTATATATAAAATGTACAGGGGAAAATAGCATGTATATACTTATTGCAACAATGTTGCTTAAGTATTATGTAAAAATCTATAACAATTTGTGGTAGGTTTCTGTTTTTCTGCTTTTTAATCTGTAGTTTTGGTTTGGATTTTTGAAAGTCCTCATGAAAGAATATTTTTTCAAAAGTATCAAATAAACAGTGTGATGCAAAATCTAGTGCAATATATACATGTGTGAATCAGCATTGTGTCGGGTGCAGAAGCAACAAATGGTAACAAATACTTTGTGCATAAATCAGGTGCACCAAGAGGAACATTTTAGCAAGTAGGACCCAGTCATTTGTGTAAAGTTAGGCACTTGAGAATTCTTGTTGCCACATCCCCCAATAAGTCCATTGGATTTACCACTCTTGAAGATGTCTTGCAAAAGCATCACAGCTTTGTCCAAATGCAGCACTGTCTTCGAAATTAATCCTTGCCTGCTGAAACTGTCTTGGCAGAGAGGGCGATCCCTCCCTCCAGATGATATTGTGTGTCTGAGAGCTGTTACAGCCCGATGGAATTCTTCCAATAATAAGCCTTTCTCATAAGATATCCCATAATTGCTATTTCTGGCTAGGCCATAAATCCACCAGAACAGCTTTACCTTTAATGGCATCTGAGGCAACAATTCCTTGTCCAGGCAGAATTCTAGAATTGTGTAGCTGAGCAATAATATAACTAATATTTCACCTATAATCTCTCACACACATAGGAAATAGACACACACATGCCCTTCCGAGAACACATCAAGAGTTGTGTTATTCACTGAGTCTATATATATATATATATTTATATTTATTTATATTAACACCCTTCATTAGGTTCTGTCAATTATGCTTATCCAATTGACAGAATTCTACAGGGTACCACCCTTTGAAGAGCATGATCCTTCCTCTCATCTTGATTCCACAGAGTAGGAATGTGGGAGCATTCCATGGGGAGGTGTGGAAATCCAGTGGATTTTCTGGTTCAGTGCCAGAGAATTTCATTCCATTGCCCCAACCCTCACTGGCAGTGATTCAGTTTGTACCAAGTCGAGCCAGCACACATATTTCTTCATTTTTGGTTTGGTCTGATTGCTTTGCGTGCAAATATAATTTACAAATATATTTAATATGGTCTACAAATCTGTATAAATTGCAATGTGTGCAAATTGCATTTTTTTTTTTAAATTTATCTTTCTTAAATACTCACCTGCACACTCTTTGCCTAACCCAGAAAGAGTCTCCTGGCAAAAATTATTTATTTATTATTTCTTACAAACATTTATATCCCGTCCTTCCGACAAGTGCTCAGGATGATTTACTTAATGTAAACTTACAATAATAAAACTACAATTATTAAAACAATATAAAACATCGCATCATAAACTAAGAAAAAAGAAAAGGGAAAAAAATAGAAAATGTGACTGTGGGGAAGTGCAATAAAATGCAGGATGCATCATGCAGGAACATTGAGTGAACAAGACTAAAATTGGTTAAATTGCTGCTTCACTTTCCCCTGACAGCTGTCAAAAGTTTAGCTGTCAATTGAAGGTGAATAGAACTTAGTTCAAAAAAGGAGATGACCAATAGATCTTTCCCTTTTTGGAGAGAGCCTCTAGTTTTAATATGTGGACCTGATAGTATTCCGTGCCCTGCAACTTTTCCACCATGTCCTGAGCGGTTTGGTGCTCAAAAAGTAGAAAAGTATCCCTTTGCTTTTAAACCCGAAGTTTTCTTGTTAAGCATTATACCGGAAGAGGTTAACAGACAGGAAATGTATTTGATGTTGCATCTAATCACAGCGGTGAGGATTGCATTCACCCAACATTGGAAAAGGGACTGCAGGTGGCGCAGGGGTTTAAACCGCTGTGCTGCTGGGTTGGTTGATCGAAAGGTCGCCGGTTCGAATCTGCACACGGGGTGAGCTCCTGTGCGCCGTCCCAGCTCCTGCCAACCTTGCAGTTTGAAAGCATGCAAATGCAAGTAGGTAAAAAGGTACCACTTCGGTGGGCAGGTAACAGCGTTCCGTGTGCTTCCGTGTTTAGCCATGCTGGCCACATGACCATGGAGACTGTCTGCGGACAAACGCTGGCTCCCTCGGCTAGGAAATGGAGATGAGCACCGCCCCCGAGAGTCAGGCATGACTGGACATAACGTCAAGGGAAACCTTTACCTTTACCTTTAATATTGGAAAAGTGAGGAGCTGCCCACTGATGGACTGATTGTAAGAAAAATCTTGGACTGTGCAGAAATGGATAGATTGACTTTATCGTTGAAGGAGAAAGAGGATACTGATTTCTATCGAACTTGGGACTCTTTTTATAATTGGCTAGAGAAATGGGACTTGGTGTAAACTTAGAGATGTTTTTTAAACTGTGATAAATTAATTTGAATTTGATATGTTAAAAAATATGTAGTAGGAGGTTGACCCAGTGAATCCAATGTTTGATGTGTGTGTGTGTGTTTGTTGTTGTTTTTTTGTAGTGTTAGTTTTTAAAATCTTAATAATACATACACACACACACACACACACACACACACACACACACATATATATATATATATATATATATATATAAAAGTACAAAAGTATAAGCCACCCTATTTATGGGCTAGGCAGATTTTTTCATCCTGCTTGGCCTTGTCAAAAACCCAATTTTAAAGTAAGTCCGAGTTCTGAGAACTCCTATCAAAGCATTTCATTTCTGATCCCTGTAAGTGCCAGGTGTGTACTTGTGAAAACCTGGGAATTTTTTTTAAAAAATGCACAAATTATCATTTGCTAGATTTTCAAAAGGAAACAAAAATGCACAAATTTCTTGCAGATGCAGAAGAATTTCTGCTGCAGTCTACCTTCACTTGCTGGGTCAGAAACACTATTCCATGGGGCTTGAACCAAACAGAATTCCCTAGGAGCAGAGAGGGTGAAACTTTGCAGCAGGTTGCAAATGAAAACAGTCCCCACTGATTCTCAAGATACAACTTCAGTCTGGGGTTTATTTTACTCTGCCCACACCATCCCTGAATGTGAAAAAGAAAGCAGGGAGCAAATTGGAGTGAGCAGTGGGACCAAAGAGCACTATTTGAGGTTGTAGCTCAGTGGGGAGCAGTTGTCCCAGCTCTTCCTCCTTCTCTGAAAGGCTGAGGTTTTCAGGGGGTTGGTGCCTCATCTGAGATCTCCACAGGGTGGATGAAAAGGACTAATGTTCAAAATTTAGCTTGAAAGCCAGAGGTTTCCCATCCCTGATCATGTGCAGTTCTGTGCGTGCATGCAAAAGCTCGTCTCCTGCAGGGTGCCTCTGCTATTAAACGTCACTGCGTAACGTTAATGAATCCATGCCACATCTCTCCACAGTCACATATTGTCAAATGACACATGATCAATCCACCTGCATTCCAAATGTAAAGGTGGGACAACTAGTACAAAACTGGAGTTGCAGCTGCCCCAAAATTCTCCTCTTCTTTAACAGTTGGCCCAACTTCTTTAACGGTTGGCCCTTGTGCTGCATGCATTGTGCATCATCAGCTACTACTGCCAGGGCAAAGATGAGTCAGGAGATGGGGCAGAGCTGGGAGAAGTTCCACATAGACAGGACTTGACCTTATATACCAGTCACAGACCCATACAGGAAGATAATTGGAAATACTGCAAATGTATTTGGTGTGTATCCCATATTTGTGGTCTTAAAGCTGAATTATTATTTCAATTATACTGGCTACCAATATGTTTCTTGGTGTGATTCATTCATCTTATTGATTGTTGCCTCTAAATGGTTTGGGATGGGCATACCTAAAGAATCATGTCTCCTGCAGGCCAAGGATAGCTTGTTCCTCCTTGGTCTGTACCTCAAATTTATTGGAGATGCATTTGGTGGAAATACAGGAAAAGGCCTTCCACATGTCATGCTCCTGTGGTCCAACCCTCAGCCCCATCAGATTAATCTAGGCCAGGTTGTTTTGAATAAGAAACCACCAAATGGGAACCCTGAAAGGGAATGCTGGGAATTATAGGATTTCTTCTGTTTAAGCATGCATAGGATCATTTTGGCAGTCCTTTCATCTTGGCTGGAAGATTTCTTTGGGTGTATTGATGAGTTCCTTTTGTCTTGCTCTGTTTGCTTTTCTTGGTCAGTACCTTTAACTGTATTCTTGGTGGCTTGTTTGAAATCTTTGCATTCTTTCTGTGGGCCATCTTGAGCACTGTGTGATGGAAAAGTGAGACAGAAACTTTATCTGAAAAAGAACAAATAGGATAATTCATTTTATCCACATACAACATGGTGTAAGGGCTAGCCAGGAGAACGAAGACTGTGTTGGAAACCTCTTTAAAATAAATGTGTAGATTAGAGGAGGGTTTATCCAGGACAGAAACAATTGTGGAAGTTAATGGCTGGTGATAATCCGCACAGCAGGAATAACCTCCACTGTTTTATTAGGAAATTACTTTCATCAAAGACAGGATTTCCTGGTTGTGTGTAAGGCAGATTGCTGTGTCTTTCCTTCCTTCTCTGCCAGCAGATGATGGAGAAAACATTTGTGGTGAGGGAAGCTATCAACCCATGAGGGCAGAAAAGAAATCCCAAATAACCAAGGCATGGGAAATGAGTTTGCCCTGGACAGCTTTGCTGATTGAACATATATGGTCAGTTTGAATGTCAGAAATGTGCAAAGATATTTAATGGCAATTCTGTTCAAAAAAGACTCATGTTTTATATGACTTGTTATCCACAATCATATTTAAATAAAGTGGGGTGTTGTTGTTTTCCTGTGTGTAAACATTAGGAGCCCATGAATGGATTCATGCAGGTCTGAGAGGGTCTTGGTTAGCAGTTTTGCTGCTGAACACTTCCCTTTGTGAGTCAGAGTTGAGAAATATCTCCACCACGACCCAGATCTCCATGGGATCTGTTTCTGGCTGTGGAATTGAACCAAGTGGAAACTCTGCTGTGCATTAAAACTCTCACCAAGCATCGGCAGGGACCCAGCCCATGGGAACAAATTAATATTTCAAGTTCAACATTTGTAGAATGCAATGGTAAAGAATGTTTTTCAACCCGGGGGCCAAATTTGATTTAGGAGAAGCTTTGCTGGACTGTTTCCCATGGGTGGGCAGGGTCAAAAGGGGCATGACTAAAAGTACCGGTACGTTTTCATTTGGAAGTCTTACTGTGAGTAGCCAAGCCTTCGAAGTGGTAATGCAACCTTCTAGAATTGGGGAAAATTTGCAGAACATTCATGACATTGCCCAGGGCTTGCTGGTTGAAGAAAGAAGGTGGCCTCAGGTGAAGGGGTATGGCCAGACCAGGGTCTTCTTCGTTCATAGTTCAGTTTGTCGCCATCATGCTAATCCAGCTCTCATCCATCGGCAGAAGGTAGATCAGTAAACACATTGCCAGGCTAACTCTCTGTCCAGCAAGCAAGGGGGCAACAGTGATGGATGAGGATGAGGATGAGGAGCAAGCACAGCCAGTGCAAATGGCCGCGAGAAAGTAGATTCACCAAGGGAGGGGGCCATTGAGGTGGTCTCAAACAAGACCCTCAAAGACCTTGGACACAAGCCACCCAGACCAAGTCTGGCTACTTGTGAGGACCCTGCATGGAGGGACAAAATCGGGCAGACTGGCCCAGTTTGTGCTCCCCAGTTCCACCTGTCTGCCCAGGGCTGGTGCTGACTCCCTCCAACACGAGTTGAGCCACACATGGTCTTCCACTTTTAAGGGCCACTAGTTTCATTTTCTTTAAAGGCAGGGAAAGTAACACGAAATAGAGCCATATGATGGGCCATTTTGCATGTGATGCAAACACTGCAGCTGTGTTGCCTGCAAACTGAGAGGCAGTGTGGTGCAGTGGTTAAGAGCGTGGGACTGGGACTCAGAGGATCTGGGTTCGAGTCCCTGCTCAACCGTGGAGCCAACTGGGTGACTCTGGGCCAGTCACAGACTCTCAGCCCAACCTACCTCACAGAGTTGTTGTTGTGGGGATAAGATGGAGGAGGAGAGATGATGTAAGCTGCCTTGAGCCCTTTGTAGGAAAAAGGCAGGATATAAATCAGAAAATAAATATAAATAAATAAATAAATAAATAAATAAACTGCAAAAATTGCAGCCATATTTCATACAAAATTTTGAAAACAGAAATGACAGCCCACTTTAAGAGTATAAGCTGCAAATACAAAAATGAACACATGCACTCCGACTTGGCCCACGTTCAGCTCTCAAGGAGGCAACATACGCTGATGTCTGCTGAGTCTAAGCAAATCCAATTCTTTCATGCCTCCCATCCCTAAAGAACCATAAGAAACTGGGACAGGAGGGGGTTTAAGTTGTGCATCCACATTTGGCACCTGGCCACAGACAGTGTAGGTGAGCCAGTCACCTGGTTTATTATTTATTTATTTATTTATTAAAACATTTATAGGCCGCCCCATCGCAACAAAGCCTCGGGGCGGCTAACAACATGATTAAAATACAATAACAATAACACAATTTTACTTTATCCCTCCCGCCACGGTGCATGGTTTCATCCCCTCCCCGCTGTTGGTGAGACGCTTTTATTTCTAAGTGAAATACAGTTCTTAATTCTAGATGTGTGCTTATCCAAATTAGCATGTGTGCATTTTCTGCACCTCCACAACCTCTTTTCTTTGGGGTGATGCCTTTATTGCAAACCCTTTGAGCCAGTTGCCCAGCATTGCTTAATAACACACCCCTTTTTCACCTTTGCCATCTATCCTGGTGCTTGTTTGTTCTAGACCGTGACCTCTCCGGGCTTGCTGGAACTTACTCGCAGAGAGCAGTACAACGGGTTGCAACCTTCATCTCTTATACATTCTCTCTCAGTGATTCACTGTATGACATTTTAAGATACCTCCCGGCTTTTAAATTTTATGATTCTATAATGGGAAGGCAGAGTATGCATGTGCCTTTGAATTATTTGAATGAGAGAGCCGTGTGCGGCTGCTTTTTTCCCCTCCTCCAAATATGTTTAAACACTGTGCGATTTTGAAGTTGGCAATAAAGGCAGGAGGAAAGAGCCCGAAGAGCTGTAATAATACTAATAAAAAAGAAGGTTTAATGGGCTTCTGAGGGATATGAATTAATCTGTTTCATGGGAGCATGCTGTTTGATAACTCAGTGAATATTCCAGCAAGGGGATACATTTCACACCTACCCCGAATTTACTATTATGCATATCCTGAATGCCACTGAAATCCCCTGCCGAATCTCTTCCCTCTAATGTCTATATAATAAAAGGCACTGTGTATTCTTAGCACACAGGTAATAAATACGGAAGAATTCCAAAAAAAGGCCCGTCTTCAAGAGGAAAGTCGAGCCCTTATGGGATACACGTAAGTCCCAGCAATAAAAGCGCACAAATCAAAAGGCAGACTTGGGCAGTAGATGAGTGACTGATTATTCTGGGTTCCTAATGAGACCCATACCACAAAAGGCATTTGTAAGATTGATTGGAGTTTAGGTAGCTGCCCAAAATGTCCGTCGATATAATGAATCTGCCCAGGAATATTTCACCTGCTTTTTGCACTTGGGTGTTTTGCCAGAGGTTAGGGCTCATTTATAGTCCAATGAATCAGATTGGTTGGCACGTTTTTCCCAGTGCCTTTGTGAATATATTTCCAAATAGGATCGAATTAACCATTATGCTAAGTAAACTGTAGTGCAGAGAGCCACATTTCTCAAAGTGTCCCGCAAGACCCTCGGACAGGGTGGCTTCTAAGGGAGGCATGTGATTAAGCATGAAAGAAGCTGCCTGATGCCAATTCACACCATTGGTTCATCCAGCTAGGTGTTGTCTGCATGGACTGGCAGCTGCAGTCCAGGGCTCCAGGCAGAGGCCTTGCCCGGACATGGGTTGGACCTGGGACCTTCTGTCTGCAGTAAATACATAAGCTCTCATCACTGACTAAAGGACTTCCTCCCTGATTCTTCCCATTGTCAACAGGTGGAGAGGAAGGCAGGCCCAAGACGAGGAGGTGTGATGAGTCTTGCTGAATTCCTCTCGCATCTAGGGGCTGTTCCTCAGGCAAAACTTCTGAGAGGGTTTCAGGCAGACCCAAAGAACAAGCCCCACCTCTAGGCAGTTCTGGATGCAAGAGGAACAACCTCCCGCCCATGCTCTTAATGCATCCTCTAAGCCTTTAGGTCTGACCTTCACCACTCCTTGATCCTCGGTGACCAACTTCTCCCCTTTGTTCAGAGATTGTGCTGCCATTCCAGCTTCCTCTTGTCCTCTTCTTGAGCATCCTATAAACGTTCTTCATGGTCAGAATTCTCTTTGGGAGTCTTCACAGCCTCAATTACCTTTTTGGGCTTCTTCAGGGCTCTGGAGCTGCTGCTACAGTTTTGTAGTGGCCTCCTTGGTCACGGTTAACTTTTCCTCTGCTAGGGCTCCTCCCAAACTCACACCTAAACATCAGGAAAATAAAATGATTTCTGTAGGGGGTGGCAGCTGGGATGATTGAAACTGTAACTTGAAGTTAGTTTCCCCAGTTCAATTTCTTGCTTGGTTTGTGCTGAAAGTAGAAGCCTGGCTTTGAGTTTTACCTTGGTTTGTGGGATAACAAAATGCAGCTTAGGGGTTCTTTTTATTTTTTATTTTCCCTTCCTGTCTCTCTTGCCTTATATTTTGATTGGCTTTGGGGGTAATATGTGAAAGAACAATTTTGGGATATTATGCATGCAACCTAGGCACACTTACCTGGAACTAATTTCCATTAAATTCAATGGGATTTATTTCTAAATAGACGCTGTACTTGCTAACTTGTTCCTTACATTTCTATACTGTACAATGGATGGAGCTTTCTGAGCAGTAGGATAGGATGTAATATCAAACTTTTAAATTTTACAATTACAGCAGAAAACAAAATAAAAGTGAGCATTTAAAATATAGTACCAGATTTTAAAACAACAGAAACGGAAAGTCTAAAATGCCTGGGAAAATGAGGAGCTCTTTTCCTGGCATGGAAAAGACCACAATGTAGGTACCAGGTAAGCCTCTCTGGAGAGGTATTTTGCAGCTGGGGTGCTAGAGCATCAAATCCCTCTTTCTAGTAGCACCTGCCTCATTACCTGCAGTAGTGGCTTCTGGAGATGATCAGTGTACATAGATGGGAGGAGAGGATGCTTCAGTCAACCTGCTCGAAGACATTTAGGACTTTCGGTTTTAATGCCTGCCAGCCAATGCAGATGGGAAAGCCCAAGCGTAATATGATCACATTGGCCGGTCCCTGGTAAACATCTCAATGCTGTGCTGTGGGCCACCTGAAGTTTCTGGACCATTTCCAAAGGCAGCCCACATAAAATGCATTGCAGTAATCTGGGCAAGACGTTACCAGGGCATGAATACCTCTAGTTGGGCTATTTCTGGCAAGGTAAGAATGTAGCTGGTTTATCAGCCTAAGGTTCTAGGAGGTGCTCAGTGCCACCTGAGTCCACCTGTGCCTCTGGTGACAATGCTGGATCCAAGGGCACCCTCAAACTATGAACACAATCCTTTCGGGGGAGTGAAAGCCACTGCTGGAAAGGTGGAAGATCACTTAGCACAGAACATCATCCACTAGGAATCTGCTTTGCAGGTAGGAATCCATCAGAGTCCCTCAGCTTGGCCCATGTTCTCATAGCTGGAAGTCTGGCCTTGCACCTGTTGCAGGGAGTATTCACACAGGTGGTACACCAGGCCCTAAGCCCATGCAAATGATACCCAAGTGGCATCCCATTTTCACACACAGGACTTGCTGCTTGTATTTGTACTGCACGTGTTGCAGAAAAAGGCTGCTGGTTGTGCAAACAGAGTTATGTGAGTGTTTGCAGACTTTCTTCTAGAGAAGTCCAATGAGCAGAAGAGAGAGGAATGAACTGGACCCTGAGAGGATCGTTGCACCCTACCACCCACTAACAGTGCCTCCATCTTGTCTGATTTATTATATCGGCCCTCATCCAGCCTATTGATGTGCAGAACACCTGTTGCCTCACCTGGATTTGATGAAAAGAGAGGTAGAGCTGAGCATGGTCCCTCATTCCACACCCCTGGAGAACCTTCCACCAGCAGTCAAAGAAGGCAGACTCCTATGTTGTGGGGCTCCTTATCAACTGTAGCTTTTATTCTTAGCGTCTAAGAATTAGCTCTTTGCCTAATGAATGATTTTTGTCTATCTCATGGTCTATTTTTGCATCAGCTCTGATTTGCATCAGCCAATGGTGATGCGTGATAGGAGTTGTAACTCCCAGGATGATCACCCCTTCATGTGTACCTGCATTGATCAGTGGGAGTCTCTTCCCTATATCTCCTCCTCTTAAAAGTAAAATCTAAAAGAAACAAAGAGAAAATGGTCCTGGTGGTATCACTCCCTTGATACTTCCAGCCGAAGACCGATGCATTAAAACAATAGGGAATAATAGTTGGTGTCTGAACTGCAGGGACTGGATGCCTGCAAGGCTCCTCATATCAGATTCAGAGATACTTCAGTAGAAACAAGTCCACCCTAACAATGATATGCAGTTACTGAATGCATATGGGGATGAACTATGAAGGCGGCTTCTTAAAAACAAGCATAAGAATAGTTACAGGCCTTCCAGGTGTGTAAACATTGTACCCTGGGCACTGGCCGCTTGGACAAGTTGGACACTTCAGGTTCCAGATGGAAAGCCAAAGAACATAGAAACAGTGAGAGTCAGAAGGGGCCTCCCAGGCCATCTAGCCTGACCTCCGGCACCAGCCGGCTCCGCTCATGACATGCCCACCATGTGCACATCCAACCTATCCTTGAACACCCTCACCGATGGGGCCTCAACGGCCTCTCGTGGAAGCCCATTCCACACCCTCGGGGTCCTGACTGTCAGGAAGTGCTTCCTGGCATCCAAATGGAACCTTGGCTCCAAGGACACTGCCCCTTGCCTTGGACTGCGGGCAGCTTCTTTTCCCCTCTCTTTCAGAGGCTATCAGTATGCACAAGCTAGACCCCCTTCCTGGGAGACAAGAGGTGAAGGATGATAGAAGGCCCTGTTGGCCAATTAACTTCAGCAAAAGGATGTGTAAACCTCCTTAGCTCAAGGATGAGGTGAAGAAATCACAGATCCTGGTAGCTGGCGCTCTTATACCTTCACTGAGGCCCTACAGGTCTCTCCTAGCGATTAAGCATAAGACGAACCTATGGCTGCACTGAACGCTTGCTCTGCACACTGGGAAAGTGCACACCTAACTCCTCATTACTGTGTCTTCCAATTATGGCCCCAAATGCATTGGGTTTTCTGGATTATTGAAAGGGCAGTCCATACTTGCTTTTCTCTCCTACAAAAAGCACTATTCATAGTGTCATAGAATAGTTGAAGGGGCCATGAAGGCCATCAAGTCCAACCCCCTGCTGTTGCAGGACACCATGTTACACCATCCCACTCAGAGGGCTGTCCAGTTTCTTTTTGAATGTCTCCAGTGTAGGAAAGCCTACCACCTCTCTAAGCAGCTGGTTCCACTGTTGCATTGCTCTGACAGTGAGGAAGCTCTTTCTGATGTCCAGCCTGAATCTGGGTTGTCGTAGCATGAATTGATTATTGGCATCAGCAAGAAGAGATCTTGACCTTCCTCTTTGGGACAGCCTTTGAGGTACTTATAGAGGGATATCATGTCCCCCTTCAGTCTTGTCTTCTCAAGGCTGAACATGTCCAGTTCTCTCAGTCTCTCCTCGTAGGGCAGTGTTTCCAGACCCTGAATCATTTTTGTCACCCTCCGCTGGACCCTTTCTAATTTATCTGCATCTTTCTTAAATCTTGGTGCCCAGAAGATTCCAGGTAAGGCTTGACTAGTGAGGAGTATAGAGGAACTACTACATCTCGTGATTTGGAAGTAATACTTCTGTTAATGCATCCCAAAATAGCATTTGCCCTTTTGGCGGCTGCATCACACTGTTGACTCATGTTTAGCCTATTGCCCACAATTACTCCAAGATCTTTTCTTTTTCAATTCTGTTGAGTCACATATTCCCCATCTTGTATTGGTGCATCTGGTTTCTTTTTCCTAGGTTCAGCTTCTTTCATGTAGATTCTGAATGGGTTAAATTATCTCACTTTGTTTTTACCTCATGAGTGATGGAAACACCATAATCATACATACATTTTTGCCAGCTGGAGTCCTAATTGAAACTTGTTCGGAGTTCATAATACCATTGGGTCATGATCTGCTGATAGCATTAAGTAGTGATTACATCTAATGCTTTTGTCTCTTAATTAGCTCCCTCAATTCTCTGTGTGAGAGGACCCTTGTAGACCATAATTTACTTTTGTTTACACTGGAAGTGGCAGAACAGCCAGTTGTCTTGGAAGTCAAGTGTGCAAATGTATAATTCCATTACTGGCTTGCAGGCTATTGGATCTGGGGGTATTTTGATTTCCTGTCATCAGTTCTGTTAATTGTCCACTAATGGCAGTGAAGTGCTAACATTAGCATACTAAGGGGTGTTATGCAACTTTTTAAACAAGTTTCCCTCCCTGTGGCGAGAAGCCTTTCAACAAGGCAACCTTGAAAAGGATCTATGGGGGTGTATGTCTAGGGCTACAACCCCACAGGGCTGGGAGGATGCCAGTGCTGAAAGATAATTGAAGGACCCCCTACCATCACTAAAATTAATTAGCGCATAATCCATGCTCTGATGTTCACTGTCTCGATTTCAGTCACCATGAAAGAGAGTTATGTTTCAATGATACTTATTTTCCAAGTTGGTTTGACCTTTAATCTTTCTTTTCCGTTTGTGGAACTGCTCAAAGCAGCCAACTTAACAGAAATGAACCCCACAATAGTATATCCCATCTCAACATAAATATTGTTTTAAAGCATCAACAGTCAATCAAAAGGTTAATTGATTACCAGCAACAGCAACCCTCAAAGGGAGGTATTCTTACTCTCTGCCAGAAGGTGAGCAGAGAAGGTTAAGCAGGAAGTTCTTGGGTGGGTATGTCACAGCATGAGGCCACAACAAAGGAGCCCTTCTGCACTGGCTGAAGCTCTCTGGCCACATTCTTCTGGTACGAGCACTCTGTTCATGCCACTTCTACTCAGGGTTGAGGGTAGCTACGGCTGGGCACTTGAAGAGGGACCTCTCCCCAGCAGGGGCCAACTGATGACAGCCCCATGTGCACGGTCCTCTCTTCACCATCACAACCTGCTTGTCCACCTCCTCTCGATCAGTGGTGCTGAGAAGAGGGGCAGGAGACACCTCGGCAGCTTGCCCAGCAAGTGGTAGTCATGAAGAGAAAGAGGAGGAGGAGCAAGAGCCTCTGGGGACCATGGCACTCCAAAGAGCGCCCCAAACTTGGAGGCAGCTCTTGGGGGACCAGCTTTTGTTCAGGTGCCACCTGGCCAGCCTCCCCCAGATGTGCCTTTACTTGGTAGAAGCAGCAGGGGGCTGGGAAGTCACCAAGGCTTGGGAGCGCCCAAGACAGAATCACTGTACAGAAAGAAGCGGAGCTCAGCTGAGCCCTCCAGGGCATTCTGGGAAATGTTGAACGGAAGCTCCCCTGCCGTGGGCCTCCGGGGTTGTTGGTCTGTCATAGGCATCGCTAGAAGAGGGTGCTGGCATTGTTGAGAACTCCTACCTTGGCAAGCAATCTGTTCACTTTCCCATTCCATGCTGTAGCGGACCGTTTGATTAATACTTCCGCTTTATTATTTATTTTTTTATTGCCATACTGCCTCCTAGCTGAAGCTCTCTGGGCACTTTACGACAGTGTAGAGAGCAAAACAAATAGTATAAAACAACAATATTAAAAGTTTTTTATTTAATTTAAATACACTGAAAATACAATGAAAAGACCCAGCAAGAAGAAGATTCCCTGGATATCAGGGCCCTGGATAACCGAGGAGATCTTTAAAGGCCGCTGCATAGAGGGCTGCCTTGACCTGGAGCTGAAAAGATGGCAGATTTGGTGCCAGGCAGGCTGCAGCAGGGAGGTTGTTCCAAAGATGGGGGCCACTCCGGAAAAGTCCCTTCCCCTAGTTACCGCCCTCCCAGCCTTTCATGGCAATGGCACTTGGAGGAAGGCTGTAGAGAGTGAGCATATTTCATCACATTGTGGAATGTATCTTTTGGCCGCAAGTCAGAGAGCATCCACTATTAGGTGGTATAGAAACTGATCAACTAAATAATTATGGCCCTCTATCATTCAGCTGTTCTTTCTGCATTGTATTTGATTCTAAATGTCCTGGTATACCTGGGATGCAGAACCTCAGACCTGCAGGCGTAACGCAGCCTGCTTGGGATCTCAAACCATCCCTTAAGCTTCCCCAAACAATCACAGCCCCTCCATTGACCACATTCCCCTTTCACCAACTATCAAGAGTTCTGTGTTTTGCCAGCTTTTGCAGTTTGACTTTCCCATTCTAAAGCTGAAATGCCTCTCTTAAGGCTTCATTCTGAGCAGTAAGAGCTTTAAGATATGCCAACTCGCTACACACACATATCTGGCTCTCCCCTTTTGACTTTCATCCTGCCCACCACTAGAATATGGTCCTCAAGTGCTTTTCTGAAATGGAATTTGTCCCTTGCTCTGAAAGAGGTTCCAGACCCCTGGTGAACATCCTACAGTTTTCCACCCAGGTGGTGAATCTGATTTCTGCAAAGTGATCATATTCTTCTGCTGCTGCCACTTTCCAGTTCCTGGCCTCATTTCAGGCAGTTTTGAGATGTCTGCTCAGGATGACAGTTGGGTGTTTTAACAGTCTGAGTGCCACTGGTAAGTGTGCGGAGCAGTCTCCCTTTGATCATTTGGACTAAATGCCTGATACTTATTACCTAGTTTTATTATGATCTATAAACGTTTTTTGCATTCACTGCGGGGTTTTCCTTAGTATTCTGAAGTTGAATAGTACCTGGACATGGAATTTCCATCAAAACACACCCCGTGTGTCTTCTTGTGAGGTTATCAGTTTCCATAGTAGTAGGCTTATGTATTCTTCGCGATGATCACTGTTTCCTCCTAATATGTCTTCTAGAGCTCTATTCTCAAAGGTTGATTATCCTTCACATTGAATCTTCATAGAGGTTTTGCATCGAAATGCATTGCCAGTTTATATCGGTACCATTAACCATTTTCAATGCAAATCTGTATTCACAAGGTAGGTCAACTTCCAACAATGAGCACCTGGCTGTGTTTTGAGTATTAAGGGAGGCAAGTGCCCCCTTTATGGGGTGTTTTGTTTCCCTAGATTACCCAGACTAACAGAGAATTCCAGCTTGTTCATTCTGGCAGATGAATCTGCCAGGTGTTTGCTCACAGTTTCTCTGGAGGTCTCCTTCTATAGTTACTAATTGCAGATTGATTTCCTTGGAGTTGCACCATGATTTCTCTTCCTTGCCTCCCATGGGGTGATCTGAATGGCTGTGTCCAGTTCAAATCTGGTTTAAAGATTTTTTAAAAAAAAAAAAAGCAAGAAAAATGAGAGAGCAGAGGCTTTGAAACTGCTCATCAGCACTTAGCACCTGAATGGTCACACCCCAGCATGGTGAGAAGCAATGCATTTTCACTTACATTACAGCGATTATTTCTGAATTTGCCTCTCTACATAAATATTAGCATATGAAAAAGATGCAAATTGGTATCTCTTTTCTGGTGATGAGTTTTCCCCTTTGGGGAGTTGTAGAAGGGCTACCTGAGAATCATGCAGCAATAATGCTGCTCTGTGATTGTCCTTCATTCCTTTCTCTCAACATGGCATTTGCATGTTCCGACATCTTCTGCCCCTGCTGAGCCTCGTCTTATGTAGTTTACCCAGCAGGAATAATTCACTGCTTACAATTGAGGACTCACGCCATTTCTGGAGCGCAGCCTACATACTTTCAGCTCTCTCCTCTTTTCCTGTGTGGGCAAATGGATCATCTTCTGCCAGAAGGTTATGATTGCTTTGGCTTGCTGCTTCTACAGTCCCAGTCTAGTGGGTGGTGAACTGGTCTGTCTCTGCTTAAAACATCTCATGGGCCATCTCAGCCTAGCAGAATTTCTGCCTAGAATGTGTAAAACTGAATATTTTCCTTGTTCAACTTTTACACCGCAAATTTAACATCTGCCCTTCTTCCGATCCTCCTCCTATGATGAGCTGGGTCAAGGCTGTTCATTTTTTCTTTCCAACTCAGTAATGGGTTTCTTACAGGTTGTCCATGGCCCATAACAAGAGAATGAGACTATTGCTGAGAAAATCACACAGAAGAGCTGCATGTAGAAACCCATTAAGGTCACAACAGACTGTAAACAGCATTATAATATACAACACGACCTCAGCAGGACTGGGGGTAATCCAGAAACTGGAAGTTAGGAAGTTACCCTGCTGAGATCAGTAAGTTCAGCAAGAAGTTCTAGCTAAACAAGGTAAGTTGCAGCTTGACTTACTGTTGGAGTAGACCAGCTGTACCTTTAAGCAGTACACACTGAATAGTCACATGCCATTGCTTGTCCAGCAGCTGTCCCATGGGTGAGTCCTGCCAGGATGTTGAGGTTGTGGGTACTGAAGCTGGGCAAGCTCCTGTGCAGGCCGGGTGGCATTCGAAGGACTGTAAGTGAGCAGTTCTTCACCTCCCTAATCCCCTAAAAATCTGAATGTAACTCACTGATATTCAGAGAAAAAAGCCATCTCTCACAATGCTTCCTGCCTCTGTCTTAACAGGTGGTGCGGGGGTGGATTGACACGCAGTGCAGGGGATACATGCTCTCCTGGCCTTTTCTATGAACCCTGCTCAGCCCCACCGACTGTCTGTCAAATTTGCTGCTGAAATTCAGTGGAATAAAAATGTGGTGTTGCAAATTTGGCAGTGCAGTCATGGGTCAAAGTGCTTTCCAAATCCTCAGAAGTTGCTTTACTCCTTCTTAACTGGGAATGACTGTCTGTCTGTCTGTCTGTCTGTCTCTGTCTGTGTGTGTGTGTGTGTGTGTGTGTGTGAATATAGCATTCTCTCTTTTTAATATTCTCTTCATGTTGCAGCTTCATAGCTGTGATCCGTATTTACTCTGCAGAGATGTTCATATCTATATAGTAGAAACTGTAAATTTTTCCTAGCCTTCAAGAAATGATGGATATAGTAGTTATCCTGACGAGACCTTCATTCTGTAGATTAAGAACGTAAGGACTGCCTTGGTGGGCCAGACCAAAGATTCATCTAGTCTGACACTCTGTCCCCTGCAGTAGCCAACCAAAGGCCTCCCAGAAGATCACATGCAATTAACAAGGGTATCCATCACCCGCTATTTGTCCCAGAATTTGGTAATTAATAATAACACTTAGCATTTTGAAGAGCATTTCAAGGGCTTCAATGAAGGACTTCACATGCATTATCTGGCTGTTTCAGTAAGCATTATCTACATGTTGCAGATGGAGCACTGAGCCGCGAGAAAGAGTGGGTTGCATGCCTACAAGCCCCTAGCAAGCTTGTGAAAGAATCAAGATTTGAAGGAGGGCCGCCAGATTCAGAATTCAGTCTCTAATATTTTATTCATTTATTTAAATCATATGATGGCCAGGTGTCCCACTCTACAGAGGATCGCCCCATATCTGAAATCCTCCTCTGTTGAATGGCTTCCCTAGCCAAGTCCCGTTTAAAGAGGAAGAGCCATTTAAAGGGAGCAGCGGGTCTTTGAGGTTGCCCGTGAGTGGCATGAGCAGGCACCAGGATGCCTGGGCAGAGTTCTGAGTATGGTGAGATGCATTGCATTTCTTCAGTGTTCTTCATGTTCAGCCTTGAGAAGAGAAGACTGAGGGGGGACATATCCCTCTCTAAGCACCTCAAAGGCTGTCCCAAAGAGGAAGGTCGAGAGCTCTTCTTGCTACTGCCAGAGTGCAGGACACGGAATAATCAATTCAAGTAGCAACAACCCAGATTAGGGCTGGAAATCAGGAAAAGCTTCCTCATTGTCCGAGCAAGACAACAGTGGAACCAGTGGCTTGGAGAGGTGGAGGGCTCTCCCACACTGGAGACATTCAACAAGACACTGGGCAGCCCTCTGAGTGGGATGGTGTAACCTGGTGTCCTGCAACAGCAGCAGGTTGGACTCGATGGCCTTCATGGCCCTTTCCAACTCTACTATCCTATGGTTCTATGATTCCTCACCTCACCAGCTCTCATAGGAACTAAGGATGCTACCCACTGTTAGCCCAGACCTGTTCTCTGCCTCCTGGTACTGCCTACTGAGACTGGCCAGTGGTACCCCAAGGGTGGCTCTTTTCCCATCATCTGCTGGCTGAGTCTTCAAACATGACATGCCTGGCATTGAACCTGGGACATTCTCCATGCAGAGCGATGCTCTGCTGCTCACTGTCTGTCCCTCACTGCTGAGTTCTCTGGAACCTGCCTTGCACCTGCCCGTCAGACTAGTTGAGCTACATGCCCCTCTTTAAGGAAGAAAGCCAAGCCCAGCAGAAGTCTGGGAGCATTTGGGGCACCCCAGTCGTGCAAGTGGGAACCTCAACCTCCCCCTGATGCCCAACCTCCCTGCTTATGTTCATAGTGGCAGTGCACTGGGAAATGGGGCACAACGAGATGGCATACTGGCCACCATTTCCACTGGCCAGCCCTGGTGCTGCTTGCACGGCACATGGTGCTTGATCACTGGGGAGTACCCAGAAAACCCGGGGCTCACCTGGTGGGAACATGGGCACTGGGAGGCTGCAAAGTGGACAGAGTCTGGGAAGCCAAAAACTGGGGAACCCAGTGGATTTTCTGCCCAAAATGGATTCCTCTCACAGCCCTGGTCCCTGCACCCTCCCTGAACTCAAAATGCCTTTGAATAGGATTCATCCTGGCTTTTGCTCAACTCTGGACTGCATAATCCTCCTCTTTTCGTTTCAAGACATCTGTATCGCTGCCCATCACCATGCACTATGGCAGTGAATTCTGTCCATTCAGCCCATTGGGCATGAAAATAATACATCTTTTTATTTTGGCTAGATCCTATTGCCAATCTGTTTCATAGGATGATGCAATCATGCGAGTGTTTTGCCATTGGCTGATTTGCCAAACGTGTCCCTGCTTGGAGGAGAGTGATCTGGAAACAGTAGTGTGCGCACTGGCAATGTCTAGACTCGATGCCTGCAATGCGCTCTCCACAGGGCTACCCTTGTGCCTACTCCAGAAGCTGCAACTAGTTGCAAACATGGCAGCCAGGCTGGTCTCTGGGGCATCACAGGGAGGCCACACATCACCAGTATTAAAGCCGCTGCACTGGCTGCCGATATGTTTTCAGATGCAGCACAAGGTGTTGGTAATTACCTTTATAGCCCCTTCATGGCTTGGGTCCAAAATACCTCCAGGAGTACATTTGCCCATATATTCTGCATCCTTAGCGAGGTCCTCTGGGGATAATCTCCTGAAGCTTGCCTCTCTAAGATTAATGTCAAGTACCCCGAGGACTTTCTCAGTGCTTGTGCTCTGGCCTGCTGGGAGAAATGCATCAGATATCCCAGACTGGTACCTTCAAGAGGGATTTAAACACCTATCTCTTCTGACGGGCCTTCCCAGATTAGTTCCCATATTAGTCTGACTTAATATGCTTGATATTATTTGAAATTTTAACTAGTCTTGGTTTTAATCTCTTGCAAACCACCCATACCCCATGGAAACGGGGAGGTACATAAAACTCAAAACAAACAAATGTATAGGAAAAAGTACATTTTTAGTTTGATCTGACCATACTGCTTGTAATTACAGTACTCAGCATCCCAAGTGGAAAAACAACTCTGTGCATATCACTCCAACCAATGACCTGCCATGGTATGGATACTAATAAGAAACTTGACAATGCATATGAGGTTATAATTTCATCATTTTGTTTGGGGCTAAAACAATTAGGTCCATTTAAAAACCTTGCACCCAAATTAAGGATTCCAGTTTCTGCCTAAAATGACAATTAAATCCCTATATTGAATGGTGATTTGAACTCAAAAATAAGCCGCAATAATAATGTATCACACTTTCCCCCAGTCTAATGCCATTCAGAAGGGTTGGACTACAACTCCCATGATCCCCGAACAGCACCAGTATGCTGAATATCATTCTCTGGCATGAAGGGAAAAATGAGCACTTGGGGAAATGGTCTTGTGACACAGGACAAGACGTGAAGATGCTGACCAACATCTGAAGCGAAATGAGGACAGTGGTTTTGTTCCTAATTCTAATTTCCTCTCATCTCTTCAGGCTGAAACAGAGTTGAAGATGGCATGATAGAGTCATCGTTGCCCCGCGGGACACGTACTGCCTTCTGCAGAGGAACGGCAACAAACCTGCATGACCTGTTTGATGATGTTTTCAGAAAACGGGGGAGAGAAAGCAAGTTCATGCACCACAGGCAATAATAGTCCATCACATCATCTTCAACTCGGCAAAAAAAGAGAACGCCTGTCTTTGCTCCAACCGGTGGGTCACTTCACTTTATACTGCTTCATTGAAGCAGAAAGAACCACAAAAAAATTTCCATGGTCTTTGACTATTTGTCCTTCTGCCACACACAGCAAACATCATTAAGAAACATTTTTCCCTGGACCCGTCAGACTTTTGACATGAGTCACTTAGCCAAAACAAGCATATATTGCCTTTCTGTTTGAAGGCCATCCTTTCTCTTTAGGACAGGGGAACAGAATATCCTTCAGCCTAAGGGCTGAATCCCATTTTGGGGAAGCTCTCCAGGGCTGCATTCTCGAGACAAGGGCAAAGGCAGGGTGGGACACACAAAAATACCGGCCGATTTTCCTTGAAACTCTTCCTGTCTGCAACAAAGCCTGGAGAGAGGAATGTCAACCTTGTAAAATGAGGACAAAAACTACACAAACACTGGGAAACCGCTGCATGATCAGTGTTTTGGGGGAAATTCTTGCAGACGGGAGCAGCATGGCCATCTAGGGAACCTTGGAAGGAGGGATGTGGTCCCCCCCATCCCCCAGGACCAGATGTAGCCCCCAACCAGAGGTTCTGCATCCCCGCTTTAGGAGCCTTCATCCTTGTCTCTCTACTCCTGTATTGTCCACTGGCAGGGGCTCTCCAGGGCCTTTCCCATCACCTCTGCTCTGCTCCCTGGTGGGGCTGCTATGGGGATTCTTCAGTATGCAAACATGTGTTCCACCTCTGAGCTCTGGTTGCACTGGCATTGCTGAAAGCATGTGAGAAGCCCAAGAACTCCTGGAAGGAACCCATCCTGTATCCCTTCTTCATGTCATTGCAAATCCTTGCAAAGATGGGCCTACATTGGCGCAAAGTGAACTGAGCATAGGGAAATCCATCAGTGGAACGGTCTCCCTCATTCAGGCTCGTATTTCATCATAAGCTCGTCCTCTTCTGAATATGAAGGACTGAAACAAAATTCTCACCTATCAGCACTAGCCAAATTCTGTAAGCGCCACGGCCTCCAGCAGCAGGCGGGATGCATGATGCACATGCCTGCTGTGTAGCTGGTAAAAGTGAGGAAACCATCAGGAGAAAAGGAAGCCACAAACTCTAAGTTGGTTGAATGCCAAGCAGTAAGAGTCAGACTTTCAGAGCTAACTGCTCAAAGTCCTGAGCCTGGATGAACCAATCCATCACTTTGGTTTCTACTCTCTCTCTCTCTCTCTATCACAAGGGTATTTTTATCCCAATTATGGAAAAATTTGCAAAATTTGGTTTCTTAGCCAAACAAAATAGTCCTCCATTAGTAGTGTGGATTAATCCTGCATGGTCCTGGAGTTCTCACAGCATAAGAGCTGCGGCAGCCACATTCCTGAGATCACGGAAGATGCCGTTGAGCTCACTTCCACATGCTTGTTTTCAACGTGCTCATCTTTTCTGCACTGCGATCAGCCAGCGCCGTGGAAATGCAGCATATCAAATCGACACACAGTCATTCTTCCTCTTGTTTCCTGTGCCCCCCTCTTCTTGTCTCCCTACCCATGTTTGGAGTGGAGAGAGAGATTAATATTCATGGCAGCTGTAGCTGCCTTCACTGGTTCTTCTTGCTGGGTGCTCTGGGGAGCTTGCATCCTCAGGGTTGTTGTGGCTGCAGGAGCAAATACTTGCTGGAGGCTGTATCAAGGCATGCTGCGAGGGATGCCTGTGATATACGTGAGCGAGGCAGAGAGAGCAAAATTAATACATCCAGAGCTGCAAAAGACTTACTTGGGAGCAAACTACAGTGACCATATTGGGACTTACTTCCAAGAAACTAGGGCAGCCACTTATGTATTACCAAAGAAGGGGCATTGTGTCACTAATACACAGGATAAAAAATGGCATCTATTTGCATAAATTGTGCATATGCAAATATAAGTGCATAGGCGCACATTTAGAAATGATAGGCATAATTTAAGTCACCATAATGGAGAAGAGGGAAATTGGGAACTATGTGCCTGTACTGTCTGCTGTCCAGGCATGTCATGAGCAGAGCCAGCTGGAGCTGGGGGTCAGACTAGACGGCCCAGGAGACCCCTTCTGACTGACCCTGTTTCTATGTTTCTATGCACTGTGGATGGGTAACTCCAAGAGCTCTGTTGTCTTCCTCTTTATGGTTCCTCAGCTTTAAACCAGACTTGGACTGGGCATCCCACCAGGTGGAGGACTCTTTCCACTAGAGAAATGCCTTCTGCTATCTCTCCAAAATAGAGGACCTTTCTCTATAGAGTAAGACACCTGGCCACCCTAGTGGGACTGCATGTCAGCCCAGGCATTTAGAGGAGCTGTCCATGGTTCTGAACACTCACCACCCATCCCAAACTAGTTTTGGTGCCATAGAAAACTCCTTGAAAGTGCAGAGTAAAATCCAGAGTGGATACATAGCCCCTCTGACATTGGAGTCACCACTTTCCACTGACTTTAGGGCAAGTCCTCAGCTTGCCAACTCTTTAATTGGAGGATTTGTGCCAAAGTCACTTGCTGTGTACACTCTATCATTACACAGACCTGCCTGATCATTGCCTCAGCTCCTGAGCTGCAGAGCCCTGCATTTGGTGGCACAGAGAATACGGTCCTTGGGTTCTGCTAGCAGATCCCCCACTGTGAATCCTCTGGTGACTGACAATGATCACACTTCACGTCTTAAAAATGAAACTTTAAAATGGTGCTTCAGTGCGGTGTAGTGATTAGGATATTGTGGGCTGGGAACAGGAGATCTGGGTTCCTTTCCCCACTTAGCCATGAGGTTCTCTGGGTACCTTTGGGCCAGGCTCTACCTCACAGAGTTGTTGTGAAGGTGAAATGAAGAGGGGAAAGACTGTGTGAGCTACCGTCAGTTGCTTGCAAGAGAGGAAAAAGGGGGATGCAGATGTGATGATAGACTTCTCTTATTCACCTTTCTCGTTGGTCCTTTCATTGGTCCTCCTGTGAGTGTGGTTAGGCAGGGGTTGCAAGAGAGAAGGGCTTTTCCACAATAGATCACACCAGTGGAATAAATTGTCATCTGGGGTCCAGCAAGCCTCAAAATTGCAGACTTTTAAGAAGACACTGAAAACTTACTACTTTATCTTCCCCTGATTCTGTGTTAGTGGGCTAAAATGTAGCTGTAGATATTATCCTCTTCCTCCTCCATCATCATCATCTCCATCATCATCATCATCTTCACTCTTTGGGAGGTTCATGGCAATTCATAAACACAGGTACAATAATAGAAATGGATGAGACTATAAATACAAATGGAATGAAACACAGAGTATATTTCCAATACACAAAATTTACAACAGTTTAAGCAGCTACCACAATTTCAAGTAAACACTGAACCTGTGCAGTTGGCTTGTCCCATCACCTGCCATTAAACACCTGGAGGGAGGGCATCCTTAACCAGCTGCTGAAAAGATGACAGCATTAACACAAACAGGGGCCTCATTCCACAATCTGGTGCTACCACTGAGAAGGCCCTCTTACCTGTTGGTTCTCTCCAGGTCTTTCTTGGAGGTGCAGGTCAGAGGAAGGCCTTGGGTGTTGAGTGTAGTCTCCAGGCTGTTTGTACCTGAAAATGTGCTCCGTCAGGTATTGCAGTCCCAAGCCATGTAGGGCTTTAGAGATTAAGACCAGCACTTTGAATTGGGCTCAGACAATATATGGACAGCCAATGTAAGCAGGTCTGTACTGCAGTGATGTGTCCTGGTCCCAGTTCTTACTGTGGCTGCTACATTTTGCACAAAATTAAGGGTGTCACCTTTATGAGTTGTACTTCCAATTTTGTGACACTGAATTCTAGGTACATAGATCATAGTGCCTGGGTAACCCAGGCCAGGGCTTCTCTGTCATTGTGATGTGCCATCAGGTCATCTCCAACGTATGTATGGTGACCCTATGAAAGAAAGCTCTCCAAAATGTCCCATCCATGACAGCCCTGCTCAAGGCTGGGGCTTCCCTAATTGGGCCCATCCATCTCTTATTTGGTCTTCCTTGTCTTCTTCCGCCTTTGACTTTTCCTAGCAGGATTGTCTTCTCCAGGGAGTCTTGCCTTCTCCCGATATGTTTGAAGTATGACAGCCTTAGCTTTGTAATTTTTGCTTCTGGGGAAAACTCTGGCTTGATTTGAACTAGGATCCACTTGTTTGTCTTTATGTTGGCCAGGGTATTTGCAAAGATCTCCTCCAGCACCATGTTTTGAAAGCATTCATTTCCTTCCTCTCAGATTCCTTCACTGTCCAGCCATTGTACACAGTGATCAGGAATATAACAGTGCGGAAGATCTTGCCTTGGACTCCAGCAGAAGTCACTTACCTTTGTCCAGTAGGAGTCACTTGTCCACTGGAAGTAATGGGACAAAAACAGGCATTTTACGGCAGTGAAATTGATTCTCAGGTTGTCAAGTAGGGTCCCAAGTGTCCCTTTCCATTTTCCCTCGACCAGAAATCTTTTGGTGCGTTCCAATTTTTGTGCTGTTTGTCCCCACTCTAAAAGCTTGAAATTTCTCTCTTTAAGCTTAACTACTATTCTTAAGGACTTTAAGCTAGGGATGTAGTGAAACAGACAAATCCTTCCAGTGTGAACTTGAGGGATTTCCCTGCCACTTCTGATCAGAGTATTGGAAGCAAGCCAAATATGTGTGTGTGTGGGGGGGGGGGTTAAAGGCATCTCTAAGACAGACTACACATATGCACCTTTTTAAAAATAGTGAAAAGTGTGCAAATAGGCACCTGAAAGCTATGTAACTGCAGTGTGACTTGTGCAGAATTAGCTAATTTGTGCAAGTTAAGTTTTGCACAAATTGTGCTAGAGTCAGGACCTGTTCAGCAGCTTAGTTGCAGAAATTTCACTGGCCGTTCAAAAATGTGCAAATCGCAGCCCATCATAGAGACAGTAAGTCCACAAGCCGGCTCAGCTCACATCATTAAGATCAGGCACCAATGCAGGGCGAAGATACAAGAAAGCAGGCACCTGAATTATGAAAATCACCCCCTGTATCAGATGGTTCACATGTTCCCTCTTTAAGCTATCTTAAGTTGGTCTCGTCTATGTTTTAGCTCCATCCCATTGGCTTTGCCACATCCATTTCACCCACCGCCAGAATCCAACCCCTGAGAGTTACTCTAAAAGTAAACTGGCCCTCAGGCTGAGAACATTTCAATGCCCCAGCCACACATAATGACCCCCAAGGGTAAGCTTAGCCATCCAAGCAGTCAAATAGCCTTCACCCAGCCTGTTCCTTTGCATATAGTTTTTCTGCTAATCATGGTAGATATGCATGCAAGATAATGATGCCAATCAGAACACATTTGATCATTCTGAAAACCTGGAGAGGAACAAAGAGGAGGAGGAAGGCTGTAGGATGCTTTGTCCCCTAGATCTAGACAACAGAAGAGAAAATGTGTAAGATGAAAGCACTTTAGCAGTGTTCCAGCAGAACCCGACGAGCGCTTCAGAGATGTTCCCTCCTCCATGGGGCGATTCCTCATGGGATATCCTGCCTCTCAGGGGTGTGCTTGTGTGAGCATCTGTGTGTGTGTGTGTCAGAGAGACTGTTTTTGTGATGAAACATTTACTTGGATATCAATATTTGGCCATCCAATGGTATTCTAGAAGAGAGCTCCAGGAAAGAAAGAACCCACAAGGGAGCAACCTGAAGTTATGACAGGCCTTTGGAGAACAGATTGGAAAGAAAGCTGAATGCCAAAGGAGCCATTCCTATTTTGCCCTAATAGTTGCCATCCTCATCATAGTTCAGAACTGACAATAACTTATGATTTATGTTGCACTCAAGGAACCTTTATGGACTGATTCCCTCAAGGAAGCCACGGCCTTGAATTTGCAAGAGCTGAGCAGGCTACCATGGAAAAGACATTCTGCAGAGCTTCCATGCATAGGGTCACCATGAATTGGAGATGACCTGGTGGCACATAACAACAGCAAGAAGTAGAAGAAGAAGAAGAAGAAGAAGAAGAAGAGCAAGAACGACAAAGCACCAGGCACAGTACAAGAGTTAAAGAGCAAACTCTTGCCAACAGCTTATAATCTCCATGCACAAAGAGGGAGTGCCCAGTGTCGTAATGATGTTTGTAAAGGAAGTACATGATTGCTTGTTTGCTTGGCTACATAATAAATGTTCATTTGTTGAAGAGAAATGGCATTTCCACAACACTTGGAACATATTTTGCCCCTTCTTGTTTTTTTTCCTGTCCAAATTGTATAGGATTACACCCTTGGAAATATTTTTACATAAATAAAATGAAATCCTTAAAGCCCTTTGAAAAAAAGAACCAAAAGAAATACTAACAAGGCTGCCTTCCTCTTTCCCCTGTCCAGTCACAAACCTTTTATTTAATGTTTGGGAGCCTGTGTGTTTCTTGTTATATTTCTTGTTCTTTCTTGCTCATTTGCCCCTTAAAAACAGAGGAGTAGAAATCCTGTCTTCTCTCCCCTACAACAAGGTCACTACCCCACCGTGTAAGTGGGTGGGATATCCTACAACCAGTACTGGGTCAGAGCTAGTGCTAATATAATGCCAAGTATAGTCAAACTGGATACCCCACAGACAACTCCATCCAGACACCCCACATTTTTTTCTCCAAACTGATTAATGTTGTTTAAACAAAAAATGCTGGAAATGTAGGGTGAAAAGATTAAACTCCCACCCTCAGTAGATACGTTTTTCCAAAAGGCATAATTTGAAATCAAAACAACAAAGCCTTTTGGGTTTCATGCTACAGCAGAAAAATCCGGCACAAAGAAGTGTGCAAATCTGCAAAGTGAAAACCCAAAACAGGTTGTTTCCAAGATCTCAGCAGGGAATGTAATAGGAAAATTCAGATCAGGTTTGCATGCCACTGAAAATTGTTTCCCAAAGGCCTTTGTGCTCCCCGAGCTTTTAAAGTTAATTAACTCTCTCTTCCCCAGCCTAAGATATAGCATTTCAGCCTTTTTAAGCTACCTCTCTGCACCTCCCAAACTCTCTCCTCCAAACTCGCCTGCATCTTCCGGTTTTCAGTTGTTTTTGCTACTGATGCCATTTGCCACGGAAGAAGCATGCACTGTCTATCAGGGATGTGCAAGGACTCCATCTAGGGCTGATAATCCATTGGATCACTGGACTTGGTTCCCTGGGCTCCAGTCCATTTTGTGGCGGCCCAGAGTCCAAGTCCCCGGAGAGCACACCCAGTGTTCAGATGGTGCTCACTAGGAATCAAGCCTCATGTGCCATGCGAGCAGCCCCACTTGCGCACTCAAGGAGCACCTGCTCCCTGTGCCGAGCAAGGCTGGTCTCGAGGCACGTGTCCCGAGGAGCCCGCAAGGAAAGTGGCCACCCAGCGTGTAGCGGCACCCACTCACATGCCAGAGTGGCTGCTCAAACCGCAGCCGCTCTTCACGCCAAAGAAGTCCAGCCCAGGGTGCCCGATCATGGGGGGCTGCCTGGAAAGCAGGCCCCCGACCACGGCCCAAGCAGCATCCCTCTTCTGCACCAGCTAAGTCCACCTTTTGAGCTGTTGTGTTGTGAGCTAGGCATCCCCTCCCAAACGAGACAGGCACTTCAGCAATTATTGGAAGAGTCTTTACTCCGTACAGAAGTCAACGTATTCACCAGCCTCGAAACACACAACCCAGGTGGGAAGTTGACCCCTCGCTCTGACCCCCTTCACCCAAAGCCTTGCTTATGAACCCTTTGGGGCTGGTCTCTGGAGGGGGGCGCACTATGGAAGCAGCCACGCCAACGTTCTTCCCATTGAGCTCCTAACTGGGCCAGCCGGCAGATGCATCGATGGGTCCTTGCGTCCACATCTCCTGGGGTGTCAAGTTCTCCTCCCGAGAATCCCTCCCCAGCCTGTTCTCCTCCAGCTTCTTTCCCAAAATCAGGAGGGAAGGGGAGCTCTGTGGTTGTCCTTGAAGTGCTTTGATACAGCACTGGCTTGGGCTGGCTCACCGGGACAGTTTGGGTAGCCGAGACCTCGCCAGTCTCAACAACTCCAATCTCAGAGTGAGAACCACTCTGGTTCAGCCATCCACTCCCCCTCCTCTGAGTCTGAGCTGCCATTCCCAGCAAAGCCATTCCCATGCACGCCTGGGAATCTCATCCGAGCATATGCACATGACATGCTGCACCTGATGTGGAAGAACATTGCTGGTTCCACAACTGGAGCTCAGCAAGCACTCATGGACTTCCAGCTGGCTCTACTCTCTTGGAAAGGCCAGTAGGGGATAACTCCTCCCCTACTGGGCTAAACCAATCAGTGAACTGGGGTCACACCTGCCATTGCATCCAGGTGAGCATGGATCTGGGAGTGTCCAGCACAGAAGGAGCCCACACTGAGAACTTTGCTGAGGACTCCCTCAACACTAGTGGGAAATGCAGTCACCAGGTGGTCATCACACATCTGTGAGCGAAAGGCGCAAGCCCCAGATTCTGTCACATTCTGCAAGTAGCAGGGCTGGAGTGTGAGGGACGCAACTAGCAGCACCTTCAATTGAATGGGATAAAAAGAGGCTTTAGAGATGAGCAAAGCATGATGGAACGTCTGCCATCAACCTGCTGCTGTTTGTAACCTGCATTGTCACCCTAAATCCAAGGATGTTATACTATACCGTTGCTTTCCGTTGTCCTCTGAAGATGTCCTTTGTTCGGAGGATGGTTGAATCCCACTCTGGTTTAAAGATAAAGCATCCCGAGAAGAAAGAACAAGGTCCTTGAAGTTGCTGATCAACCATGGTTGGCCCATGGAAAACAGGAGGCACACAAGCCAGTGGTTCACGGCTTTCCCACACTAGGGTGCGATGCACAATTCCTCAATGTACATCTAAATTAGCAGATGCAAATTTCACACTAGTATGTATATTTTTTTATCTCCTTTTGTTATGACACATAAGTAGAGACCCTCATGCAAAACATGATGGGAAAGGGGAACTAGGATTTGGATATCCTGATGCCTCTTTGTGCAAAACATCCCTTGACTTGACTGGGAAAGAAAAGCTCTCTTTCATTCTCTCCCTTGATTTTCTTCTGGTTCTCTCTGCCCTGCACTGCACACTTCCCGAATGCAACTTTAATTGTTACAGTTGCTAAAATTAATCCCAGAATTGGGATACGCCTGGCATGCTGCATTGTTTTTAGCTTCGTCAGTTCGTTTGCATCGCCATCACCACCTCCAGCATTTCCAGTGTTCTTGCGCAAGACTGATAAAACGCTGCGAGAACAAAAAAACATAGTGAATTACCGAACATACAACAGCATCAAAATTCTTTTGGAGACCCCGACAAGAAAATTCAACACAGCTGTGTGCACAGTTACATCAAGTTCACTCCCCCGCACCCCGCTCAGTTTTTATCACTGTACACAAGTGCACACACACCAGTAAAACACTGCACAAAAGGGATCTTAATGCAATTGTCGTGCAGGTGAAGGTTAGTTTTTTCACGGGAACATGGGGAGCTGTCTTCTGCTGTGGTCCATCTTGCCCACTGGGGCCATAATCCACTGGCCAAGCACATGTCCTGTGGGCAGAAAGTCCCACATGCAATCCCCAATATCTCCAGGCTGGGTTGCAGGCTGGGGAACTGTGTCTGAAACCCTGAAGAATAGCTGCCGGTCAGTTTCAACTGTATCGGACTAGATTAACTGGTGGGACAACTCAGCATAAGCAATTTCCAGTTTCCACTACAGTAGTTTGCAGCTACCAAGTCCCTTAAAAATGGTATATAGGTGATTTATGTATTTAGCTATTTTATTATTGCTATTATTACGTTGCACAAGGGCATTGTAGTATAGTGGTTAGAGTATTGGACTGGAGCTACATGGATTCCTTGCAGGGATGAAGACAGAATATAAATATAAAGTTTTTAATATTGTGCATGTTTTTAGGTTGTTGTGAGCCGCCCTGAGGCTTGTTGCAAGGGGCAGCATATAAATTTGTTAATAAATAAATAAAATAAATTTATAAATTCATCTTTGCATCCCCAACCCTTGCAAAGATCCCAGCGTAGCTTATATAGTCCTCCTCCTCCTCCTCTTATCCTCGCAACAGCAACCCTGTGAAGTAGGTTAGACTGAGTCCATGACTGGCCCAAAGTCACCCAGTGAACCCTGATCTCCAATCTCATATTATTCTATATCACTTAATCTATAGGTAATATAAAAAGTGAGGTGGAAGCTAGGGCAGCAGGACAGTTTGGCTAGAAGACCAGCAGCCATCTGTTTTCCTGACACATCCCTATTCCAGCTGCTCATGATAAGACCAATGACATCACTTTAAAGAATGCTGCCTCATTTTTCTTGTTTTCCTCTCCCCTCCCCATACCTTTTTCCTTGTGTGTTAAACTTATGAATTGTAAGCCAGAAGGCAAGAATTGCCTTATTCTAAATACTGAGTTCCAAGGGAAAAAAAAATTGGTGGGGAGTGCATAACAACACAACCCAAAAGGAAGGCAGCAGGCAAATAAGATGCAATTAAAGCATGAGGCGTCTCTGATAGAGCCAACCTTATGGCCCCTCTCCCACACTCACTATTGGCTACGTAAGGATGCTGAAATGGTTAAAGGACCACCATCAGTGTATTTTTCAAGAAGATGCAATACAGGGCACAACAGAGGCGAGAAAATAAATTACATTTCAGGTTTGCTTTCAGTGTGCAAGACGGATATAACCAAACACTCAGCATGCCTCAGCCTGAGTTCAGCTTCCAGCTGTGATGAGCGTGCTGAGTAACCCCTTTACTGCTTCCCACAAATCTCCACCTTTCAGGGACTCCATGAAATATGGTTCAAATACAGATTGCACGTGCGCGCGCACACACACACACACACACGCGCGCACACACACCTCCTTCCCTTCTCATTTCCCCCTTTCACCTCCTTCTTATCAAGTCCCAAGCTGTCATTTTAAACCTTCCGAAAGAGGCTTGACAGGCCTGGCTGCAAAATTCGCTTGAGTAGACAAACATGGGGATCTGACTGTGAGTGGAAATCGGTGGCTCTCCCTTCTGCATCCAGTCCTCTCTCCCCCCGCGTTGACACTTGTCGTTGGCAAAGCGCAGCACATTGGGGAGGAGGGATTGCTCAGAAAAAAATAACAGAAGCCCTGTTGCATAGCTCAGCTCTTTCCAGCTGTCCCGAACAGCTGCTACCATGGGAAAAAGGAAATGGAAAACTGGAGTTCTGGGATTTTCAGGTGGAGCAACATTGCCAACTCATAATTGTATCCTCAGTGCTACAGTGTGTTGTTCTCCTACTGCTGGGGAAAGAAAGGTGGGGTTGAAAACTTCACTAGCAAAGGTTTGCTAGATAATTATGTCAGTTTTGCTTCCTCTCCCAGTAGGAGTTTGGTTTTGGTTATCTCAAGTTCTTTCCATCCTATTTATGAAGACATGTGTGGATTTTGATAAGCTTTTAATAAAAGCAAACAAAGTGAATGGAAAATAATTCTCATCCTTCTGCTCTGGCCAAATTCAATCTGCACAGATATTCCTAGATGGAGAGGACCCTGTGGAACCTGCCTGCCATGAAATGGTTGAAGAAAAAATCCACATAGAGGAAGAGGAAGAGGAAGAGGAAGAGGAAGAGGAAGAAAGCTGTCTCTCTAATTCAGTACCACAAACACATTTTCTGAACACGCAAGAGCTCAAGCCCAGATGTTTAATAGAATAGCACTCAAAGACCACTGTCAGTTTCTATTTACTTTAAAAAGATACCAAGTTTCTTGCACCCTGAAGAAATTTGCAAATTTTTCTTAGTCCTTTGTCTGTCTGTCTGTCTGTCTTTCTTTCTTTCTTTCTTTCTTTCTTTCTTGCTTTCTAGGAGATAACATGTGTCACCTGTTTAGGTCAGAAAAAGACAGAAAATACTTTAAAGTGGATTTTTACTGAGAAGGGCTTTCCTTTCTGTGTAACACACACATTCTTTTTGTTCCTTTGTCGCCCTTAGCAGAAACGGTTTTGCAAATACTGAAAATTATTAAGGATTCATTTTGGTAAGAGGACAGAAGCCTGAATTTTTTGGTAAGGAAACAAAAGCTTACAAAATTTGATTTGTTGTGGACAAGAAAGCAGAAAAAGTGCATATCACAAGCAAAGATCCTCCAGCCTTTAAAGAAATTGCAGATTAGGAAGTAAGGGGACTTTGAACTCCTGCACTTTGTGGAATGGATCGTAGGATCTAAGAAAAGCTCTGTGTGAGAGACAGAGAGAGAGAGAATTAGAGAGCTACAGTAAGAAGGACTAATTTAAAATGCCCCTCCTCAATTTTGCTGCCCTATTTTGCATGTGCGATGAAATGTGACACAACTGTCAATTTGGAGGAGGGAAGGAATTTGTGTGCACTTTCCACCCTACCTGAGCTGCTCTCCCAGGGGCCACAAGGGGACACTTTTCCCCCTGCAAGGGCTCCCCTGGAATATTGCTATGCTTTCACATGGGTCACTTCATCATTGAAGGGCTGAATGGCAAGCAACCACTGGTGAGGAGGTTCAGACAAACTGACCCCCACCAGGGAAATTTGCTAGGGAGGGTAGATGGGGTCTTTCTGCCCACTCAACCCTTGGCTGGATGAAATCTCAGTTAAACCATCTGGCTAGAAACATTTGACTCAGAAGAACATTTTTTCAACAGAGGTTGTACCAATCTTAAATTCCTTTGCCTTTCCCAGCTGTAAGTAGCCACATTCAGGCCATGAGATGTCTGCTAAAGCCACTCAGAGCAGACAAAGAAAAGGTTGGCTTATTTTCTGCAGCTTCCTGAGTTATTGCAGGGCACCCACTGGGCAAGGTTTATTTAGTTCCCATTGTGAGGAGACCGCAAGGACTCATGCTGCTTTCCACAATACCTGTTAGCAACAAACACACTGGACTGGATCCAGCTGAATGAAGGTTCCAGTGAAATCATAGAAACATAACATAGAAACATAGAAACAGAGTGAGTCAGAAGGGGCTCCCAGGCTATCTAGTCTGACCCCCGTTTCCAGCTGGCTCTGCTCACGACATTCCCACCATGTGCATGTCCAGCCTATCTTTGAACACCCTCACTGAGGGGGCCACAACGACCTCTCGTGGAAGCCCATTCCACACCCTCGGAGTCCTAAATGTCAGGAAATGCTTCCTGGCATCCAAATGGAACCTTGGTTCCCTGAGCTTTGCTCCGTTGGAGCGCCTCCTGCCTTTCTCTGCAGGGGAGAACAGGTCTCTACCCATCTCCGTGTGACATCCCCTCACATGTCGCCAACAACCTGTATGTCACCAACAGATCCCCTCTGAGCCTCCTCTTCTCCAGGCTGAAGAGACCCACTTCCCTCAGTCTCACCTCATATGGCTTCCCCTGCAAACCAGCCACAAACCTTGTGGCCCTACACTGCACTGACTCTAACCTGGCTATATCCTTCCTGTAATGAGGGGCCCAAAACTGAGTATAATACTCCAGTTGCGGGCGCACCAGAGTTGTATAGAGTGGTAGTAATACCTCTCTCGATCTAGAGCTATGAGAAATCAATGAGAATTACTTAGGACTAACATGTCCCACTGATTTGAATGGGAATTAAGTTTCGTGAACACTGTCAGGATCCAGCCTGAGGACGGTCGCCTTACTTGCATCCCAAATGGGGCATTGTAACCAACTTTGCCTTTGAAAAGTTTTTGGGAACGTTCATTGGTCCAAAAAGCTGCTGCTGAACTGCTGATCAGGCCAAGTTACAGGGAATGCGTCCCTTGTATGCCAGCATCATTGGTCACTAGTTTCTTTTCAGACACATTTGAACTTGGGATGGTGTGGAACCAGGCGGCTTGTAGGGCCATATTTTTCACATGCTCCTCTCCAGGTTTTAAAATCTCCCAGGGAGGCCCTTCTATCAATCCTGCCACCATCAAAGGCATTTATTGGACTGATGATGAGAAGGTCTTTTCACGGACTCCTCCAAAGGTCCTGGACCTCCCTGCCAGGTTGCCCTTGCTTGGTTATCTGACTTCTGGGAGGCAAAGTTGCTTTTATTCATGCAGGCAGTTGGCGGCAAAAGTTGGGAGGAAAGGGATTTTAACAGGTCTTTTTACTCTTGGGTGCTTTACTTGCAGGTTAAATTTGCTTTTATGTTTTAACTCTTTGTGTGCTTTTTATTTGAATGTTAATATTGCTAACTGCCTTGTGTCATTTTTTTTAGCACAAAGTTGGAATATATATTGATGGATTCATCAATCAGCTAGTAAAAAAATATCAGAAATAGGCAAACTTGGGATGCAAACAAGCAACCAAAGAGACAATGCTGTACGGTCCAATTGTATTGGACTGCAACTCCCACCATCCACAGTCAGCACAGCCACTTTCTGCACACCAGCCATCAGTCTGGATATTTTAGCATGCTTCAGGTGGTCTGGAAAATAGATTAATGAAGATTCAAGACCTAGCCAGTAGGTACTTTCCTCCACTAGCAATTCCTAGTTTAATAATGGAGGACTGTATTTTTAGGGGACAGAAAATGCTGCATTCATACCAGATGTGCCATTGGGGTGCTTCTGGACCACTCTCTTGACTTAAAAATAAATACATAAGCCCCACTCTCTTCACTCACAGAAAGGCATCTTGCCATCTTTCTCTTGTCCTTTTTCCTGCCCAAAGTAATCACACATACCTCCTTGCCTGCCACCATCTAAATCAAAGCAAAATGGTTAGGGGTTAAGCAGATCTAAATTGGATTATGCTCCCTCTATTCAGAAAATTGAGTGTTGCCAGTAATTGCATTCCACTGAATAAATATCTCCACATTAGTCGGCACTGCATACTGACAATTATTTCTCTTCATTATTAATTTGCTGGTTCAGAAACACATGGATTCCGGGCTCCAGTAGCAAAGCAGTTGAGACATGCAGAGATTTAGTTTAAAGATTAAACTAGACCTTGGAATCCCAAAATGTAGTTCAGTATCATTACTTTCTCCCTCAGCTTTCTGACACAGCATCTCCTACTCAAACCAGTAAAGCGCTTCAGGAGAAGGAGGCGAAAAGAAAGATGCACAGATATGGAAAAGATGTTTCTCTCGATGCAATAGTGATAAGAAAGGGCAACATCTCTTGATGTAATGAGGTTAAGAGATGGTAACATCACAAAGACAGAGGACTGGGTACTATCTGACATGGCCTTTCTTCTCCTACTCCTTCCATGTGACCAGGAAAAGGGATCTCTAATTCAGACTTTATTATGCTAAAGCTGCCCAGCTAAACTGGCTTTATAATACAAAAGAAGTGCATTGCAGAAAGCAATAAAAAAGAAACAAGGCAAGTTAGAATACTGGCCAATAGTGAAATGCAGCTCCATGCTAAGGAGTTGATTTCAAACGGAATAGTTCTGCTCCCTTCCAAATGGAACAGAGCAAACTCACCTCAGTCGGCTCCTTCTATTTCAGGGCGAATCGCTTGGAGCACCTGAGGCTTCTCTGCTCTTCTGCCCTCTTAACCTGGCACAATAGCCTTGGGTTAAGGATGTTAGTCCATCCCTCTCTATATTCGTTTGCTCACTAAACGTTCCCACACAATTAGAACTCAGAATGTCAGCTGAGGATTCTGTTGGACTCAGAATCCTACCCACAACCATCGAAGGCTATTTTATGGGAGAAGTGGGCCCCATTCAGTACAACATCGACAACAAACCATTACTGCCAAATCTGATTTTTAATCAGCAAGATGCTTTGAATGGAGGGTTGTATGACCTGGACAACCATGTGAGGAAGGCTGCTAATTTCTGCGCTTTCCACATTTTGGACAGAGAATATTGGACACGAGAACTTCACAGTCCATGCTGCCCTTGGAAATGTTGATAGCTATCAAGTTTCTTCCAGAAACTCTCCACCATTGTCTGAAAAATTGTAGAGCAGGGAAAGACAATTCTCCCAATTTCTGTTCTATTCAGTTTCTCCAATAGTTTCCAATGGTTCCTACCAATTCTGCAATATTACACAAATTTAATTTTTAAAAGGTCACCATGAAAATTCTTATGTGATTTCATGTGCAGTTTTCCTGATATGCACAGTTTTGAATATATTATGCAATACATAAATGAAAATATCGTGATATGTTGTTGTTACATGCAGATTGATTAGTATCTGTTGGATACAGCTGACACAGGATTTTGTGGTGGCACATGGAACGGTAGCATTCTGCTTCCCAGCAGATGCCTAAACGTTTGCTTCAATTTGTTGAGTGCTATCAATTTTTCTCCAATTTATGGCAACCCTATGAATGCATGCCCTCCAGTATGCCCAGCTCAGCTCTTGTAAACTCAAGACTGCAGCTTCCATTGGAGAATCAGACCATCTCACAGTCAGTCTTCCTCTTCCTCTTCCACTTCTGCTTTTGATGTTCCCCAGCCACAGTCTTCTTGAGTCTTGCCTTCCCATAATGCACCCAAAGTATGCAAGCTTCAAGTCGCATAATTTTTGTTTCCAGGGCAAGTTCTGGCTTGATTTGTTTGCGGACTCCTTTGTTTCAGGGTATTCACCAAGCTCTCCTCCAATATCATGCTTGAAGATGACCATTTTCCTTCTGTCAGCTTTCTTTCCTGTCCAGCTCTCACACAAATGTGGCAGTGTGAAAAGGGTGAAGGGAATGAGCAATTACCCACTGAGTAGAGCTCACTCCGGCTCATCCTGTCAAAGGACTCCTTGTTGGTCCACTAGGACGGGGTGCTGCATTTCTTCCAGCACAAGAGTCAAATTCCCTTCCAGAAAAGCAGTGCTGGATGGGCTGAAGGGAACGGGGAGGCCCAGAAAGAAGACAAGGTGAGCCCACTTCATTGATTGGCAGTAATTCACCTAGAGGAGAACCTTTGGGAACGGGGGGGGGGGGCTGTACAGACCCTGCGAAACCCCAATTAGCGGTTGGAGAAAGGGGGCAGAGACAGTAAAGGGTAGCCATTTGGACCACCTTGGAAGGGTGGGTTAGGACCCCAGCCAGTCTGGAACTGGCTCACAGGCTGGACATTCTGCTCACTTGCCATAGAACAAAAATTTAGAACAAGTTATTCTATGAGAAGAACAATAACAACAAGTTATCTATGAGAAGAAATGCCGGGAATATCCCTCTCATTACCCATATTTTCTTCTCTCTCTCTCTCTTTCTCTCTAATGCATCACGTATTTTAATACCAGTGCTTAATGGCTGTGGATTGCGGTTGCAGAAATGAAATGCAGGTAATGACCCAGGAAGACATAACCCAGTAGAGCTGGCGAAGGAGGAAACAGAGCATGCATTACAGTTGGGGAGCCTTTAACAATAGCTCTTTGACTTACACCTGACACCAACAGTCTTGCCTCAGCGGCTACGACGCTCATAAAACCAGCAGGTACAATTAGGCACAACCTGTGATCAGTATTTTGTTTGGCATCTGCAGTGAACACAGCAGGGTTGCTACATTTTCATGTGTGTACACTTGAGGAAACAAGGGCTTCACAGGTCAAGGTGGAGGTCACACTCTTGCAAAGTCAAAGCCCCTCTTTCTGCCGGTTCCCCCACCCACCCACCCCCTGCTTCTTGAAACAATATCCTCCATGACAAGATAATTAATGAGGTGTGCATTTTCGGCATTAACCTTCAGGGAAAGATATTTAATTATAAAAAGGCAAAATAACCTAGCACACCAATGGAAATCCTGGAGAGAGAGGGAGAGAGAGAGAGAGAGTAGAAATCATACAGAAAGTGGAGGCACAATTACATAAAGCCTATGCAGCCATAATGTAGCACCCATCGTTGGATGGGTGGTACATTTGTCCAAGTACTGGCTGTGAGGGTCAGGGGAGTAATGAACTAAAATGCTCATTCTCCTCCCAATTCCAAAACAGCTGTGAGTGAGTGCAGGAGCGCCCTCTTTCCCAAGCAGATGGAGTCCGCTTCTGTTACCAGAGGTGGAGTATCGCCACCGTGACAAGTTGCTATTGCTAGTTTTACCACCCATGGAGTCATCCAATCCTTTTTAAAGGGCATCCAAATTGGACGCTATCGCTGCTTCTTGTGATCATGAATTCCATAGTTTAATCATTCACAGTGCAAAGAATTCCTTCCTTTTTAGTGCTTAGTGAATCTACCACTAAGCAACTGTATGGCATGGCCCAAGGATGTAGTATTAAGGGAGAGAGCAAAATACAATGCCTCTTAAGTCTTCTGAGATGTTCTAGTTCTGGAGGTACATCATCATCATGGGCTGAGTTTGGGCTTCCTGTGGCTTTCTTCTCCTTCTAGCCAGCCCCGTTGCCAGGACAACCAATTCAGCAGTGCACACCACCTTCCTCAGCTGCGATTTTCCTTCTCCTCACTTTCCAATCTGTGAAAGGTCAGAAAGGGCTTCCTTGTTTGTGGTCCTCTATTCCAGGGATGTCTCTTAGACATGAAAAGGAGGGCGTGTCCATTAAGCAGATGCTACGCTTTCTCGCTACTGCAGTACTTGCAACTTGTTTCCAGAAACACCCATCTCACAACGGGATGAAACCTGCCATTTTGGAAGATGGCAGCGTTTCACTCAGGAGCACCTGTGCACGGTTCTGCCATGTGGTGAACAACTGAACTGCAGGTGGCAGCTCCTCACTGAAGGATTGTCATGTCCTGGACTAGTTTTGCCCATGCAGAATGGCTATTGTTTCTTTCTTGATGAACAAGCAGCCATTAGGATCCAGCTGTGACAGTTCAAAGTATAAGAAACATGCTTTCTCTGTTTAGTTATCTTGAATATAATTTTATTTACACCTTGGTACTGCCAGTTAATATCAATGTTATAAAAATCAGGGGTGGACGAAAGGTAGATCGACAGATGTGTTGGCCTTAGTTCTCCATATGCCTGACCATAAGCCATAAGAACATAAGAAAAGCTATGCAGGATCAGGCCAAAGGTCCATCCAATCCAGCACTCTGTATGCTTGGTGAGAAAACCAGCTGCTCACAGGATCCTACAAGCAGGATGGGTGTGAGACCTCCACCTGCCCAAGCTCCTTACCAACTGCAAGGCGGTATCGCATTGCTAGCAAGGCTAGCAGCCCCTGATAGCCTCTTCATGAATCCATCCAATCCTCTTTTAAAGCCTTCCAGACTGCTGGCTATCACTACTTCCCAAGGCAGTGAATTCCATATTTTGTGGAAGAAGTACTTCCCTGCATGTGTCCCAAACCTCCTTCCCATCAGCTTCATGGGGTGACTCTGGGTTCAAATGCTATGGGAGAGAGAGAAATGTCTCCCTCTCTACCTTCTACACACCATGCATTATTTCAAACACTTCTTTCATGTCTCCCATTACTGACCTTACTATGCTAACAGGAGCTTCAGGTGCTTAAAGTCCAGCACATTTGATGATCTTCTCCCCACCCCTGATATAAACCACCCAGAAAGACCTTTTAAAAGTGTTAAAAACCACATATTTAGCTTCTGCACCCATTTAAAAACTAAGCTCCAAAAGTGGTTCACCGAAACAGTTTGTTGTCATTGTTTTATTTACTGCTGTAAAGAAATGAAATGATATATGAAAAAAGATGGAAGAAGCAGAAGTAGAAAGAAATGTCGGTAACGGTGCCACTCTGAAAACCATAAAAATCGCTGGCTTCTCTTTCCCATGTTTTCTTCTCTTTCCCATTTTATTGGCCGTTGTTCCATTTGATGGGGGAAAGATGCTTTCAAAAATAAATTCGAAGGAGAATATTTCAGAGATGTTCTCATAGGCTGGGTTTGGGTTTCTTGTGCTTAGGGATGCATGAAGCTTGCTAAATCTGTCCCATTCTGTGTTTTGCAGATTGTGGGCAACTTTTGTCCATCGCCCATCCATTGATGGAATTGGACTGTTTAAAGGAATGGTAGGAGATATTTTTCCACTTGCACAAATCCCCCACAAAGTTTTGTGAGTGTGGGGTGGTTTTTACCAACAAGTCCACAGACTTGGAAAAATCTGACCTGTGGGTAAGATCCTTAGAAATCAGGCCACTTCTGAACCTGTCATGGAAGTCATCTGCCATCCTTATTTATAAGTGCCTGACTTAGATGGTGGCCAAGAAATATGTGTGAGTAGCCAGTGTTTCACTATATAATCATCTCTCTGGAAATTTGTTGCCTCCTCAGCTTATCATACCTCAATTACACTCCAGGGGAAGGCATAGAGCTTTTCCGCAGAACTTTTTCTGGTTCAAGGATAGACTAGACATGCACATGGTGGGCATGTTGTGAGCGGAGCCAGCTAGAGCCAGGGGTCAGACTAGATGATCTGGGAGCCCCTTCTGACTCACTCTGTTTCTATGAAAGCAGGGGCAGCCTGGGAGTCTGCAAATCCATAGAGAGATAATCCAAAGCAAACGCATGCACAGCACCCTTGGCTGCCTTGCAATAATTAGGTGAAGTCAAGAACACGACAAAAACAAAATACCATGAGAATGAGGGCGAAGTCAGTGTGGGCCAGTCACCAACTCTCAGCCCGCCCTACCTCACAGGGATGTTGTTGTGGGGATAAGATTGAAAGCAGGACAAGGAGAATGATGTAAGCTGCTCTGAGTTCTTTGTTAGAAAAAGGGAGATATGCAGCTAACGTAAACAAACAAACCTCTTTTATAGGGGAAAAAAACTTCCAGGAATTCAGATGTCAGTTTGGTTCAGCACTGTGTCCATTTCTTTCCTAGAGCTGGACTTAGTCACAGCCCTCCACCTGCTTTGGTGTGGATGCAAAGTGGGGACCAGTCTTCATCCCAGCTGATGCTCTACAAAAGACAAAAGACAGACACTGCCACAGTGCCTCTGCTCAGTGAGCCCTGCCCATGAGAACCCATCAGGAATTGGACAAATCTGTCAAGATTTTACACCCAATTTCTCTGCCCAAAAATAGGGCGGAAAGTTTTAACAAGCCACTTGTACAGTGCTTGTCAGAGCAATCTGACAGGCTGCTCTCAAGAAAAAAACCAAGATATTCGCATCTACTTCAAAAAGGAAGCAGGATAAACATAATGGAAGTAGTATAAACATCCAGGTGTACTCATGATGTCCAAGACAGTATGTTCCTAAGAAAAGAGTGGGAAGGGGTGGGAAGAAACTGGGATGTGGCAGTTGCCAGGTTGGGTTTCCCAGAGACAACATCTGATCTTGCCTTTTGACCTCCATGTGAGATGGGAAGAAAAAGCTTGCAGGGGAAGCTAGGTTTTGATGCAGAGTTTTCAAATCAAGCAAAATTCATAGGCAGGAAAAGGTTGTAAGACTCCTCCTAATTAAAAACATATTTAGCTATGCAATGCTTTGCTACAAATGCACAGAGTGCCCTTTGATGCACAAATTTCTTCAACGTTACCCTGCATAGCCAGTGGTTGAGTTGTAATGCCAAATTTTCTGGAGGGTGCCAGGTTGGGCAAAGCTGATCTGAGTTACAGTTGCAGCCTTATATACCCTTAAGAATGATTTCAAGGAAGCTGAAAGAAGAAGCTATTTCATATCAGGGCAGGCTATTTGTCCATCTTGTCTGCTGCTGTCCACTCAGACTACCCTCATCAGCTCTTTGAGGGCTCAGCCAGAGTTTTTCATTTCACCTGCTGTCTAATCCCTTTAATTCAGGGGCAGGCATCCTTTGGCACTTCAGATGCTGTGGGTCTGTAACTCCCATCTAGGGAAGCACAACAATTTTATTTCTATTTGTGACTCACATGAACATGTCCATGTGATTGCAAGCAGGAACTAATTTGTTCCTGCAGCTACTGAGCCATGTTCACAAAGTTCTGAATTTGTGATCAAGTTCAGAAGATGCCTATTTTAAAGAAGCAAATGTGCTTTTTCAAATGTACATTTTCCGTAGTGTGTGTGTATTTGCATCCTTTGGTCAATGGAGACACAGAAATGTGTACCTTTCCCATTAAAGTGAGCAGAAAAACAGGTCAAAAGCTAAACGGGTGAGGGAGTGAGGCAAAATGAGTGCTGAAGTTATTTTTGGAGATGTCATCAGACCCAGAAATTGGTGATCCCATCAGCCCCAGCCAGCAGCATCAAGGATATGATGCACATCTAACAACACCCAGAGGATGCCTGGACCTCTTTTGGCTGGAAAGGCTGGTGTTGGAACCCAGGTTGAACCAGCCTGCAAAGAACATGTTTCCGTATTAGCTTTGCACTATAATAAATCCATGCATTGATAAATTTTGACAAAAATGTGCATCTCCACCCGTAACTGGTTTTTCAAACTATTTAGCAACTGTAAGGGAATGGTTTAATTTGCTTGGTTTTTTTTTAAGTTAATAAAATCTGTCCATTGTTTTAAAGCGCCATGTGGTTCCTAATCCGACTTTAAGCTCAACCAGACCCGTTTATGGCACCGTTTATGGGCACCTTTGCTCCACTTGGCAAATGAATGAGCAGTACATGAAGGTTGGGGCCTACCTAGGAATCCAAAAGCTGTGAAACAAACAAAGCCAGTCCTTAATCTTAGCAACTCTGGGCTTTTGAGCATTCCAATAAGAAAGTTTAAACACAGTGGGTGGGAAGGGGGACATTCCAAGCAAATCTAGTCAAGGACAAGCTAAACCCTAAGAACTCAATATTTCAAAAGCTTCTTTTGTGGTAAGAGCAAGAGCTATGCAAACTAAGAGTGTTGTCTCCACCGGTTTTTGCACCGGGAGAAAGAACGGATCGCTTGTATGCACCCCTTCTTTCTCCCAGTGCAAAAGCCAGTGGATGCAGCGCTGTCTTGGTTTGCATGGAAGAAAAGAAAGGGTACGTGCCAGTGGGAAGGGGGCAGAGTTTTCAAGCTACTGCAGAGGATTCTGTTGCCCCAAAGGATTGCTCTGAAGGGGCAGAATGAGGTTCTGACCATGGATTCAGTGTTGACCTTGAATGCACGTCCTTCATGGGGAGCCACCAGATCTTTGCACGAGCTCCCCCAGCGTTGTGCCCAACATGTGCAGGTGGCACAAGCAGGGAAAGCTTGAAGAGGGGGAGGATTATCTCAGCAGCTGTCAGCTTCTCTTTTAGTTTCAACGCTACCCACTGAACATGTGCAATGCGGTTTCTTTTTCCAACCTTCCTGCAGCTCTGTGCACGTGAGCCATAAAAAGCCAAGCTAAATTAATCCAAATGGAAATAAATATAAAAGAGATAGAACTAAAATAATTAACTTGGAATGAGTTAATTTAGATTATGGTTAATCCATTAAGTATTAAATATGAATGGAGTCGTTTCTTTTTCTTCCAGATGAAAAAAATGTGCATTTTCATAATCCGTGTCCCAAGAAGTTTATAATCTGAAATTTAACATCAAGTGAGCAGTGGAGAAAGTGGAGAATAAGAAATGCAGACGTAAGCAGAGACAAACATGGGACGCCATGTTTTTTTCTATTAAGCTGAAGTCTTCCTTCCCTGCAGTTTTTTTTTTTAAACTGAGATTAAGGAAATAGTCACTTATTCACTGTTCTGTTGGTTTTTGTCTTTTTAGTGCCATTTGCCACCATTGTTCCCTAGGCTATGTGTCTCTGCCCATTCTCCTTCCTTAGCTACACATTCTTCTTTCTTCTCTCTGGACGGAGTTGGGTTAGGCTTGGCGAGTACGATGACATCATTGAGAATAACTGGGATTGGGCAGCACAATGCCTCTGCTCCTCCCATCGAGTTTCCAATTGGCTGAGCCGGCGAGTGTGTCGATGGGCCCGAGCATCCGGATCTCCCAAGGAACCCTCCCCAGCCTGTTCACCATCTGCTTCTTTCCCACAGTCAGGAATGGGGGGGAGCTCAGTGGTTGTCCCTGAAGTGCTCCGATCCAGCGCTGTCTCGGGCTGGCTCTCCAGGAGGAGTTTTCCACCGGGGGCCTCCTAGTCTCAACAACTCCACTATCCGAGTGTGAACTCTGAGCCATTCCTGGGACAACTATCAACTCCCCCTGCCCTAAGCCTAAGCCATCATTCCCACCACAGCCCTCAATCTCTCATGTGCGCCTGGGAATCTCATCTGAGCGCACTCACACAACACCGGGGGTCAGACTAGATGACCCAGGAGGCCCCTTCTGACTCACTTTGTTTCTGTGTTTCTGTTTCTATAATATCACATCTCCCTGTGGGGCTGGAACAAGTCCGTAGAGGAAAATTAATTGAAAATGGCTGGGAGCCTTCCCTGGAGCAACCGAAGCTTTTTCAGATGGCTGACCGGCTGAGTGCCTTGGAGAAAGCAGAGCAGGGCAAAACTGAAAGAGCAATGAATTAGTGTGTCTCCTTTGTTCACCCGATTCCCTTTGCCCACTTGGAATCTACATGCATCGCTGGGCAAAGGAACATCGGTCTACAGACGGCACAAAGTTGTCAGCTCTCTAACAGGTCTTAGACGCAGGATTATGGGCACACATGTTATTATCCACCCTGGACTTGATCGTGCCACTGGCTCTCTCCCTCCAGTGGTAAGGTAGTTTTCATTTAACCAGCTCATCAGACTTCAGTAAATTCTCTCTGCTCCTGTCACTGCTTCCCAGGGAGCCTATTACTGAGTTCCACCATGAACTTATGAAGAGTGGCCATAAAGGTGGGACATCCACCATGAGCAGTAGAATAGGCACCCTGGAGCTAGCTGCCTGATCATCTGAAAACGGCTTGCACTGTGTTGCCCAGTTGCTCTGGATCATGGCAGCCGCTGTCCAGATGCAAGCTAATTGTCCCAAATTCAGCAGAAAATGACCATGTAGTTGATCGAGGGCCTGTCCTTTCACATGGTGCTGGCCCAAGATTTTTCACTACCTAGGCAAAGAATAAGAGGGAGTTCTCCTTCCATGCCATATTCAACACTCAAATGGGGTTTCAGGTGAATGAAAGGCATGTTGTGAGTGGAGCCAGCTGGAGCTGGGGGTCAGACTAGATGGCCCGGGGATCCCTTCTTACTCGCTCTGTTTCTATGTTTCTTCCACCCTGCCAAAGAGATGCCATCCCCCACCACACCAAAAGGCAGCAAGCTAGCACTGGGACTCAAAAGGCCACTAGGTCCACAGGTCGCTCCTCCAACACCTCCCAGGATCTGTCTCCAGAGATGTCCACCTCATGGGTGAGGCCCTGAGGCTCGGGACATGCTCTATGTTCTTGTCCCATTTTCCTAAGCCCTGGCATAATTAGCTCTGCTGCGACACCGTCCACACTGAGGAGCTGAACTGAATGTGCGAGGCATACATGTTATTAAAGGTGCCACAGACAGAGGAGATTTGGGAATGGAGAACCCCTTCCGCAGAGGTAATCTTATTTCTATATTTCTATCTATTTAAAATAATTTTTAGACCACCTTGATGACTGTGTGATGATTTGTTCTGTAGCTGAAGCTCTCTGGGCAGCATACAGCAATTCGTAACATACCCGGAAATGCAATATAAAATGTTGAACAAAATAAAATAACGGTTAAAAGTCATAAAAGGTAACTGCAAACATCTAAAATTCAAAGCTGTGAGCAGCTCTGTGAGGCTGTTACAGCAAGGCCTGTTAACATCGCTGGCATAGCCCTCCCGTGTGTGCTATCGAGAGCTGCTAAATGCCTCGGCATAGACAGCAGTCCCGCTGAGCCTGGCATTGCCAGGATGGTAGAGTCAGCGCCAGGCAGACCTCAGCAGGGAGATAATTCTGTGACTGTGGGGCTGCTACAGACAAGGCCCTGCCTGTCACCAACCAAGCCATCCACAGACTGCATCCCTGTTTTATTCCTCTTGCAAGGACCCCAAGGCAACTCACCATGCTCTCCTCTGCTCTATTTTATCTTTACAACAGCCCTGTGAAGCAGGTTAGGCTGAGAGTCTGTGACTGGCCCAAAGTCAGTCTGTGGGCTCCATAGCCAAGTGGGACTAGAAACTGGATCTCATGGGTCCCCATCCCGCACTCTCACCAGGTAGGTTGTGGTTTGGAGAGGTGTTCCATCAAGCTTTGCATCCCAAGCCATGTAGGGTTTATAGGCTGAGCCCAGCACCTTGAACCTGGCTCAGAAGCATTCGAACAGCTGATGTAAACAGGCCAGAATAAGCATTCCCGTCTTGGTGATTAGTCTGGCTGCAACAATGGGCACAGGCATTTTGCACAAATCTAATTTTATGACACCAAATTCTAAGGCGGTGTCCAAAGATGGCAGAGATCATTCTTGTGCCAGGAGGGCTCATTGCTGGGGCCTCTGCCTGGATTTGTGATTTGTAGGCAGATCCATGCTCTGGCACGGATTATCATAAGGTGATCCGTCTTGGACAGAAAGTGCTGTGGGGCAGGAAAGGGCAGCAGGGGGCTGGAGGGGTACAACCAAGGGGCCCCTAAATGAGCCTGGTATGGTGGAAGGCCCTGCCCCATAACCAGCTTTGAGGTGAGACTGAAGGGCAATCCAGGTCAGCGTCTGTACTCAGACTGGGGAAGCCACCATCTTGTCCAGGGCTGGCAGCAAGGGTAGGCACACCTGGGCACCTGCTGAGGGGCCACCCCAGCCATGGTCCCCTGACAAGAGCCCCCTGGAGTTGCTCCTCCCTGTCACCATTGCAACCCACTTGTATAGCTGCTTGCTGTTGGAACAGGGCTGAGGAATTGGGTGCAAGTCCCATCAGCCTTAGCCAGCATGGCTAATTGAACAACCATCCAGCAACATCTGCAGGGTTAGGCCTGCCTATCCCTTGTTTGGAAGGCTCCGGGTTCAATGTCAAGTTGGAGTGTGATCAAGAGTCAGGTGAGGTGAAAGCACTGCCTCTGAGAGCCACTGCCAGTCAGAGTAGAGAGCACTAGCCTGGAGTAACAGTTAGACTTGCACCTTCCTATATTCCCAAGCACAGGCCTCCCATCACTTCCGCCTTAACAAAAAAAAACAGGTTCATGTTGCAGATTTTATTCCCCTCGTACTTTTTGCTGGCTAAGGGGAAAGAAAACTTCAGTCGTGATTAATGCCATTTGAGAAGGAGGCAGGTGTCTCTATTACATGGGGATGAACTTGAAAGCTGCATGCAACAAAAATGAACAAAAGAGAGAGGGCTCTTAGAAAATTAAAACTGCAGCAATGGAAGTTGTACAACAGAACAGAAAATAGAAACTGGCACATAGGCATGCTCATCTTCATTTTAATGAGTAATTATTCAATAGGCTGCAGGTGTATTGGGGAACCTCCCTCCTGAAATAAGTGGCGCCATAAAGTCCCATTCAATGTACCCTCCATTGCAATGAAGTCTATATGTATTCCTAGATCATTGTCTATCTGGCAAGCCTTCCTGGTTCTTTTGTGAGGTTTTGATCTGTTTCCCTGCCTGCTAACATTCCCAGAAACTTCTCTCAGGTTTTTCCAACTATGCTGTAAGGATTGCCAAATTTTGTTTTCTAGAAGAGCTTCTGCACCATTTATACCACTTCTCTCAGTCATCTGAGCCTTGGAGCACGCTTTTTTCATTTGCAATTACAAGAGGAGCCCTTGCGGAACATGTAAATCAGTGATATAGCCTCCTCCTTTAAACTGCAGGAGCTTGTCATGTGACATACGCACATGCACATAAAAACTCAAGAGTTGCAGTATGTGGTATGATAGCAAATGTATTGGGATCAGCAAGGCTGCGATCCCATGCAATTACTGGCCAGTTATCTCTATCAGACCCAGGTGCAGGGGAAGGCATTCCTTCAGCTTCTAAAACACAGGGGCCAGCTAAACATAACCTTTAGCTTTTAATTAGAAATTGCAAACATTCTAAAACAGAAGTGATTTATCATTTCAACTGCTGGCCAGAATTAGGAGCTCCATCAAAGGAGAAAAAAATGAGAGTTTTCTTGCTTATTTTCCCCATTCTCTGACTTCTTACCTTAAGGAATGAATTTCAGCCATAGTGGCTGATAGGAGACATGCCAACCGTGGGAGAACTGAGCGGAGAGGATGAAATGCTTCTGCATGAGTCACGGATCTGGCCTTGCTTCCATAACAGCAATCAACGCAGGGACAAAGCAGAAGAGTGCAAGTTCTCTTGCACAAGCCATTCTCCCATATCTCCAAATGGGGAGTAACAACCGTTAGAATGACTCACTCTCCAACCAAGGATCGGTTGGAAGCAGGCATAGGCAGGCCAGGAATTCATGCACAGATGCAGTGGGAAAATTCCTCTGTGAATGTTGTTGTGCGCTTAAGTCAAGTTATCACTGACTTAAGGAGACCCTATGGATGAGTGTCCTCAAAATGCCTTGATCAGCTCTTGTAAACTCTAGGCTGTGGCTTCCTTGATGATGTCAAACCATATTTTATTTCATCTCATCTGCCTTTTCTTCTTCAGCCTTCAATATTCCCTTGCATGACTGTCTTCTCCAGTAAGTCTTGTCTTCTCCTGATGTGTCCAAAGTATGACAGTCTCAGTCTTGTCATGCTTGCTTTGAAGGAAAGCTTTAGCTTCATTTGATCCAGGATTCACTTCTTCATCTTTCTGCTGGTCAAGGTATTTAGAAAGCTCTCTTCCAGTACCGTGAACTGAACACATCAATTCCTGATGGGTTTCTTCAAACTTCCAAACCCATACAAAGTAATCAGGAATACAATGGTGGGAATGAGCTTGGCCTCCAGTGAAACAACCTTATACTTGTTGATCTTTTCTAGTTCCTTTGTTGCTAGCTACCCTTCCAAATCAAAATCTTCTTCTAATTTTTTGGCTGCTATCTGTATTTGAGTTGATGAATGAGTTGAAAGTATGCAAAATCTTTCACAATTCCAATTTCATTACTGTTGACAGTAAAGTTGTGTAATTCTTTTGTAGTAATGATTTTTGTTTTAATATACTGCTATAGTCCTAACATAAGAGCAAAAAAAAGCCATGCTGATCAGACTAATGGTCCACCCACTCATACACTTATTTCAATTTGTTGCTGCTTTTTGCCAGTGAAATGTTTATCATCTGCATATCTTAAGTCTCTGATCTTTCTTCCAGAGATGTTCAGTCTTTCATCTGATCTTAATCTAGCCTTTATTATATATTCTCTGCATACAGATTGAACAGGTTAGGAGATAAAATACACCATTGTCTGATGCCTTTGCCTATAGGAAACCTTTCTGTTTCTCCAGAGTGAGTAGGTTCAATTGTTTTATTCATTTTTATCAGCAATTCAGACATTAACTTGCAACATGCTAGTGTGTTGCATCCCACAGTTGGAAAACAGCTGTGTCCAGCAGAAGTTCATTCAGTGACGTTTTCCCCATTACTCTATCTCTGCTGGCTGAGATAGTGCAATGGGAGATTCCTCCCACCCCTTCAGAGGGGGCAGAAATATCAGTTGCAAACCGAATATACTTTCTTTCTTATACCACATAACATTATCCACATAGAGTTTGCTTCTGTAGTCAAGACACAAACTGTGACCACAAAAGGGTACACCTGTTCCTGCCTGCTCAGCAGTCCCATTGATTCAATGGGACTTAGTCCCAGGTAAATGATATAGGACCGCAACTAGACCTCTGCTACACACACAGAGCAGCCATAGTCTAAGCTAAGACTCATTTCCCCCACCCCCCAGAATGGAACAGGATAATGCGAGTGATATGATCATTATAGAGCTGGCAAGCAGCCTTCAAATTGCATACCAGAAACAAATATGAGATGTTTACATGAGTCATCTATTGCGTGTTCAGGATTCCTAATTCACGGTTCTTTAGATGATGTCATGATTCTCAAGTTTCCCTTCTGTTTTTTAAGAGCACTTTCCTTTTAAAAAAATTAGAGCTGTTAAAATGGACAATTATTTGTGAAAGCAACAGAAAATGTATTTCCCTGTTTGTTGTTATGAAAATCCACTATAGCACAGTGCCACCTAGAGGCTACATAGCAGAAAAGTAGGAAAGGAAAAGCTCCTTGTTCAGAGCTAGGATCTCAGTTCTTTGTTGAGTTTTTAAATTATTTTTAGTATTTTTATAATGTTTATTACTTAAACTACTACAACAAAACAAAAATAAAATGCTTCATAAAAAATAAAAATAAAAACAACACAAAATACACACACATTAGAGAGAGAGTGAGAGAAACAACCAGTGCACTCCTCCACCAGGATCATGGCTACATATTTATTCCTTCACTTTTTTCTTCTCCTAGATTTCTGCTCTTTCAGGAATACCCCCATCCAAAAGTCTCTCCACCACTAGAATGCAGCCCTGACAAGGTCACTGAAATTGAATTCAACCCTTGAACTCAAGGAGATTCAACAGGCCTCTCTTAAGGAGACAAAGACTTGGTTCAGACAACCAGCTTGATTATGAGTTAAGCGCATGTGGCTTTTGAACTGTGACTTATCACACAGCTGCACTAACAAGTCATGGCTTGTTAACCACAAACAACTCATGAAGGGAACTTATGGTTTACAATTGGTTTGTGAACTGTGAGTTGTTCAGCATAGTTTGTTTATTGCACTGAGACAACACACAAAAAACCCCTTTTCAATGACAATCCATACTAAACCTTGGAATGTCAGTTACCATGTTTTCTGAAAGAAAAGACCTTTCAATTCCCTAATAGATACACATGTTGAGGGGAAACTGAGACAGAGAAAAAGTCAATGGTGGAGTTATAAGCTGTCCTTTCTGTCCCTTTAAAATTTCCCAGAAGTAATCAGAGAGATACAGTTGCTTTTCCCAGTGCCCCATCAGCCCCTTTGCTCCTGTCTGTTGTACCAATCAACTTGGCCATCTTTATATGAAGATTACATGTGTTAAACCAAGCCACAGTGGCTTGATATTCCAGGTCAGCAGGCCAGTCTTGAAAACTGAAGATCTGCCACATTCTGAGGGGAAAAAAGAGAAAGATCAACTGAGCCAGATAATGCTGAGCTTGGCACCTGTCAGAGTGCATTTCCATCTCCCTTTTCTGGACAGCATCCCGTGTGCATCTAAAACATAGCAAATCTGTTTGTCTTTAAAACAACGCATCTTGCAACACCTTAGCCAATTTATTCTGGCATATGCTTTCAAAAATTTATGCCAGAACAAATGCATTCATCTTTAAGGTGCCACAAGTCTCTTTGATGTGTTTGGACTAGCATGGACACCCCTTCGAAAATTGTCAGGAAGGTTACCCATCAGTCCATCACTAAGCAGACTGAGCCTGAATATCCTACCTATTAAGACTCACAGATCAACATTTCCAAGGCAGATGGCCTGGCTCCTGCATAGACCTGAGCGTCAGCACTGGCGTCTCTCTTTTTTAGAAATTAAGCACTGCCCACACACCACTCAGCAGCAGAGAACACACACCAGAAAATATGTTTTAAACATTTATAGCTTATAGAATGATTCCCATACCATTCCAAAAGCAGTCAAATGAAACAGTGAAAGCTGTCTGCATACCAGGTCCGACTGTTTCTCCATTTAGTTCAGAATTATCTAGATGGGCAGTTAGGAATTTGGGTCCTGGATTCCAGGCTACATGGCTCCTCGGGGGAGGGGGGTGCGTGTGAGTTTGCGACAGACCACCCCGAGAGCAGCGAGGGATGAAGAAAGCTCTATTGGATCCTTGTAGTCCTGGATTGCTGGCGGATATTGGGAACTGTCGGAGTTTTTATAGGATTGTGTGCTTTAAAATGCAAAACTGCATGAACTCAGGGTCTTGTGTTTTTTAAATTGATATTGGCAAAAAGTTTTGTGGGTGATGATGCAGAAGCGGATGTGAAGAGAAGGGAGCTCATCTCACCCAGCTGTGCCCTCCTGGGTATCTAGTACTGCATCAGCACAGATTCCAGGTAGAAGAGGAGGGTTTGCTGCAGTCTATAGACATTCCTTCTCTATCTCCAGACCTTGCATCTGCCCAAGGGCTAATTGGAGTGTCTGTATCTGGTGCTGAGAACCCAGGACTGGTTAGGGATTCTGCTGATGCACTTTCAGTGCTGTTACCCAGCAGTCTCCCTGTCTCCACTGACAAGACTCATGGTGCTGAGGATTCCCAGGATTACTCCCCTGGGAGACAAAGACTGTCCAATCGGGTGCAGCTCAGGACTTCACGGGTACTGAAACAACCATGCTGTCTCAACATGTCATCAACCCAGTACAATAAGGCAGCTCAAACTCTGGATTCTTCCCCACTTGGGTAGAAAAATGATGAATTCGGAAGAATTTGACGCCTGTCTCCTTGCCATGGTCAGATCATTATTGGCTGAGATTTAGACTTTCAGCAGCTTTCCCTTTCCAGAAGTGTATGCCCACCCAGGAAACTAGAGCACCCTCATAGCTTCTAAACAGGTCTGGGAGATTTTCCAGTTGGTAAGACTGGTGCTCCTGGTGAAATTCTGATCAGCCTTTTCCAGGGCTCATCAGTTAGCTCCTTGGTACACCTTGAAGGTGAAGGCAATGAGGCAAGTGGATAACAATGGAAACACACTCGTGCTGTATCGGACAAACACTGGTTAAAGATCACTGTGGGCTAAAGATCAGTGAGGCTGGCAGCTCCATTGCTTCTTCACACTGCTGTCCTACAGGGGGTTTCTTGGGTGCTGAAGGTATTGTTCCCACCTGACCCTGAGGGGGATATGGGCACACCTTCAACAGCCACGAAACTTTGAAAGATCTGCACAACATTTTGAAGAAAAACCCATGCAGTGTCTCCTTTGTTCGTCTCCTTTGTTAGTGCAGTTCCTTGAATGGAAGGGTTTGGAGCACTCACTGGTCCAGGTGTATTGGATGAGTTTCAGTTGTTACGGTATAAGGACACAGACAAGGGGCATGAAGAAGCTTGTCCAAATGCATGGATGCTTTTCCATTGCCCATGCTGGCTCGTTACTTCCAATAAGGAAAAGCCAGCTTCATCCAGGAGGATATAGATTCCTCCTAGGGAGTACCAGACTCTCTCTCAAAAAAAAAGGCCACTCTTGAAGAAACCTAGCCTAGACCCAGAAGTGTCAGGCAATTGATACTATCCCCTTCTCGGGCAATGTGCTCCAGCAAGGTGCTGATGAACTCCATAAATTCTTGGGTGTGGCTGATTTCTAGGTCCATTCCAATCTGGCTCTAGGCCTTGCATTGAGACAGACCTTGCTTGATTGCCTTGCCTCTTGGGTCACTGAGTGGCTTTCCATACCACTGACCCTGAGTATCCTTCTGGAGTGGCCACCTGGATTAGGAATAGTGGGCACAGTTTTATCATGGTTTGATTCCTACTTGGATGGTCAGCTCCAGAAGGCAGTTACTCTCTTCCAAGGAAATTACATCATGAAATTCCATTGGGCTCAATTTTATCCTCCAACTTAACATCGGCATGAAGACCCTAATGGAAATTATCCTGGGATGTAGACTAAGATGCCATTACTGTCAGTGATATTCATCTCTACCTCTCCTTTTCATAACTCCAAGCGCATGTCTTGAATTGGTCCCTGAGCAGGGAGATGACTGGAGAGAGCCAACAAACTGAAGTTCAGTCCAGACAAGGAGGAGGTACTGTTAGCAAAGGATTCATCTGCCCATTTGTGTGGTATTGAACCTGCTCCGGAGGGCTGCACTTGCCCCGAAAGGCATGCAGCACAGGGGTGCTCCTGGATCCATCACTGTCACTTGAGGTCCCGGATCTACCAGTTGATCAATATACCCTACCTGGACAGAGATAGCCTAGTGACACTCACCCATCCTCTGGTAACTTCCTGGATAGATGACTGCAATACACTGTACATGGGATTGCCTTTGCCTTATTGCAAAATAAAGCTGTTAACTGGGTCGATTCAACCATGTGATGTCAATGCTTTTGCCTTGCAGTGCATTTCAAAGCCCAGTTCGAGGCATTAGCCTGGACTCTCAAAGCCCTAAAGGGCTTGGGACAGGGTACCTAAGGGCACACCTCTTCCTGCATGTACCTGCTCAGACCCTTGGGCCACTCTCAGGGGCCCTTCCTCAGGTGCTCTTGCCAGAGCAAGTTAGAAGGGTTGCCACCTGCAAAAGGGTCTTCTTGGGATGACTTTGGGAATCCCAAAGAGGTTCACCTGGCACTGACACGCTTTCCTTTCTGGTGTCACACAAAAACCCTTCTTCCCTCCCAGGGAATTTTACAGACCTAGTGCCAGACTGTTAGGGCTGTTTTTGTCACTTCATATGTTGTTTCTTGGTTGTTCGTTCTTTTAAATATGTGAATTGTGTTTTGTTTTATTTTTATTCTGGCATTGCAGAAAGCATTTTAGTTATTTAATTAGCTGAGATCCACCCAGAGAGCTTTAGTTATTAGGTGGATTAGAAACATACCAAATAAATTAACAGTGTTGGGGGGGGGCAGGGGGAGGAGAAAGGGACGCTGTGCTTCACAATCGAAATAATAGGTCGTTGGGGTAGGGGTGCAAGCATGAAACCTTACAGTCCCTTTAAATAACCAAGCTGTCCCGAACAAGAGCAATCTCTTCCTCGTTACAACCACTGGTCCATTTAACTGGAAATGCTGGGAATTAAACCGAGAATTTCTGCGGGCAAGGCAAAGGTTCTTCCACTGAGTCCAGTCGGGTCATAACTGGGAAGGATGCCAACTGACGTCCACCTGGCCTGATCTTGTTCCTTCAAGGTCGCCTGATAAGTAGTAAATTGCTGGCCCTTTACAGAGCCAGATAAGACCTTATGACCCGCTGTGACTGGATCTTGCTTGACTTGGGCGACGGCGACTGGCGGAGTGGGGGCATGTTGCAAAGAAGCAGCAATTTGGACAGTGCTTTTTCACAGCCGGTTCTTGCAGGGCCTGGCGCAGGAACGAGCGTGCAACTTTGAACACTACTTCCGTTTGCACCTCCGCTCAAAAAGCACAGGAGCACCGGCCGGCTGGAAAAGTTGGCTCCCTTCCCTTAGAACCGGCTCTCCGGCCGGTTCTGCCGGCAATCGGCTCAGCAGCACCCCCGCCAAGTGTGCCTGTGCGGGGCAGGAGGAATAATAATTCAAACATTTTAAAAAATCAAACTACAGACGCTTTAACTCCTCCTCTCCCGCCCCCAAGCGAAAGCTCCCTCCACTGGCTGCGAGCGGCGCTGCGGTCCGGCTGGGGGCGCGGAAGAGGAGGAAGCAGCAGCGCCTGGCGCCGGCGGAGCGCGAGAGCCCCCCCCCCGGAAAAGCCCCTCGCCCTCTCCTCCGAAGGAGAGCGGCTCCTTTAAATCCGGGGGCCGATCCCTCGCCGCGGATCCGCCGCCGATCGCGAGCGCCGCGTCCGCTCGCCTCCGCCGGCCGCCGCTTGTTGCTCGGGCCGGCGGGAGAGGAGGCGGCCGCGCGCGCGCACACGGGCGGGCGGGCGAGCGAGCGAGCGAGCAGCTCCGGCGCGGGGAGAGAGAGAGAGAGAGAGAGAGAGAGACGCCCGGCCGTGAGCCACCTGCGGCCGCGCTGAGCAGTCGCCGCCGCCGCCGCCGCCGCCACGCGGCAACTCCGCTGCTCGCTCTTCCTCTTCGCGCGGCGCTGCAGAGGCAGCCTTCGCGGGCGCAGCCGCCGAGCCCGCCGGTTTGCCCCCGCGAGCACCCGCCGCCGCCGCCGCCGCCGCGTAAGTTTGCAGCCGCGGCGCCTCCGCCATCAGCCGCTCAGGACGGTGCAAGAAGCAGGCGAAGGCATGGCGAACGGATCAGGTGACGGCCGCCGCCAGGCGCACCTGGGCTGATCTTCGGCTTGTTTGTCGCTCGGAGGCAGCTGCGAGGTGAGTCGCTCGCTCGCTCGCTCCCCCGGGGCTGTGGCGGGGATCTCTGGTGCGCCGGGCTCGGGCTGGCCCGCCGCCGCCGCCGCCATCACGCACGCACGCGAAACTTTGATCGCAGGGGGCCGAGGAAGACTCCGATGGAGCGGCGGCGGAGCAGACCTGCGGGCTCGGAAAGTTTCCAAAGAGAAACTCCGCAAATGCATCGAGGAGGGCGGGCGGCTCCGGGGCGTCGGATGGCGCTGCGTCGCTAAAACCGCGCGCGCGCCCCTCCCCAGCCTGTGCGCGCCCTTGCAAGTCGGGTAGGTGTCTGGCAGGCAAAGCCAAGCTTAACCGCGGGAAGCTATTTTAAGGGTTTGGTTCTGCCGGCGTCTCTTGGTCACTTCGGAAGGAGGAAGCCACGCTGCTCTTTCCTAATTTCTTGGTTTGCTTGTTTTGCAGAGTGGCCTCCGTAGATTCAGAGGGAAAGGGGCGTCCGCCTTCTCTCGCTGTGAACTTCTGGAGTCTAACCGAAGTGAAGCCCTTCAGGACTTATTTCGACTTTACCCCCAGTAAGAGTTCATAGGTCCCGCTGGGCTCAGGCAAACCATTTATCAACCTCAGCTTATCTTCCCGTTGTTATTTAGTAATAACAGTGGCCTACTCTGCAGGGTTGCTGTAAGGGCAAACTAGGTGGGTCCAGGGATTTGAGCAGCTGGGAACATTATAGAAATGCAGAACATTGATGCCAGTTTTGATGTTCTTCACTGCCAGTGCTACCATCTGACTACTTTTCAAAGACTTCTGGCTGGCCACTGGTATCCAGCGGGTGCTGGAACAGCTGGGCATTTGGTCAGATCCAGCAGGACTCTTCTGCTACTCTGATGAGTGGCTCCTCATAGTTGGGAGAATCCCCTTGGATTGGACACCTCGCAGGGGGGATTGTGTGAATTGTGACCTTTGCTTTGATGCCTTCAGCTCTCCTCAGCAGATGGAATAACATCAATGCTGATACCAGGCTGGCCCCTGTGCAGCTGGATCCTTGGTATGTTTACTCCAAAGTAAGGCCCTCTCCTTTCAGTGAGACTTCACTTGGCTGTGGCTGGGTGGAGAGAGCAAGAGCGGGTCACCCCTAGCATTTAGCCAGCCTGACTAGCCAAAGCTTTCCTGTGTTTGTTGCTTCCTTGGGTGTCTTCACTCCTGTCTAGTGATAGATGCTCCCCACAAAGGCCGGAAACTGCGACTAGCTCTGCTCTGTTAGTCCTGCCATATGGGAAGATATTAAGAACCTGTTGTGGGCTGCCTATTCCGTGGGGTTTTCTCATGCATTTGGGAATATTTGCTTCATATTCCTGCGCTGAAGCCCTTTTTTGTGGATTTTGTGCCTGCAGGTTTAATGGGAGCGGGGACAACGGGTTCCTCTGCTGTCTTGTGAAACAAAAGCAGGTGAGTGTGGCAAGAGGCTTTAGCTCACAATCATCCTTAAAAACAAAGCAAAAAACAAAGCCAGGCCTTAGTTCTAGTCCTTCCTTTTCCTCTGTGCTCTTTCTCCCACTTATTAACTTCTGTTTCACCTTTTGCATGAGAGAAGTTGCTCAGGTTGCTCTGCAGAAGAGGGTTTGGCCTACAACTCCCATCAGTACCAGCCACACAGCCGGAGGAGGATGGGAGTTGCAAGCAGGGGTTGCTTACCCTGGCTATAATGCAACATACGTATGCTGAAAATGTACCATTAATAATAACAAAGCTAAAATAGCACTTCCCCCCTACCAAGAAAAAAATTGCACCACCAAAATAGATGCAGATGATGGGGGGAAGTAATCTTGGTAGTTACTGCTCGCTCGCTCGCAGCAATTTTGTGCACTTGTGCCAATTGCAGCCTCTGGCTACACTTCCCCAGGTTCTGATTCATTGTTCCATGCTATGTTTTAGCATCCCCCTGTGTTCCTATCACATCTCTGCTGTGCATGATACTGCCCCTTTTTTCAACAGGTGGGCAAAGACCTCATATCTCGGCATCTGTTCCTTTTCCAGCATCAGCCTCCTCCTCCTCTTGGAGGGATCGGAGCCTTCTCACCCCCAGCTTCTGGCTGCAACAACCCCTTGTCTCCTCGGGTATTCCCATCCCCCCAATCTGTGCCCAGCTAATGGTGACCTCATTGCATTTAAGGGCCAGGCAAAAAATGTGAACCGAGGCTGGGAGGGAAGCCAGAGTTTAACCCCTTTCTTCCCTGAGGAGTGCCTGAAGCACCCCCCCCCCAACAAAGGATTCACAAATACCCTGAGTTTGTGTTGGGAGGAAGACCCTCTAGAGCAAATGCCAACTTTTGAAGAGGGGTTTGTCCACAGGACCTATGCAGGGAAGGAGAGGGTTAAACCCCAGCTTCCCACCTGCTGCCATACCGACAAGGATCAGCCTGTTCCCCATGGGCATGCTTGCATTTTTAAAAACAAGCACAGGCAGTAGATGCAGGGACAGCCTTAGGTTGAACTTGTAATTTGGCTCTGACCCTAAGCCACTTGTTACCTTTTCCCCTCTGCGTCCCCTTTGTTTCATTACTGGTCCTGTTTAAGCTTTTATTCTGTTCTTCAGATAAATTTCCAGATCAAGCAGTCTGTGCATCTAGCCAGCTATATCATACAGCACATGTGGCACAGTGCATGGTTCGCATGTAAAATTCTCTGTTTCATCTTTGGCATTTGGATGGAAGAATCTCAGGAAAGCAGACCTGGGGATGGGCCCTGTCTGGCCCCGCTCCAGAGCTGGGGATGTTCTGACCAGCTTAGTCATCCCCAACATGGTGCTCTCCAAATGTTTTGAACTACAACACTCAGAACTTAGCCATGTTAGCTGGCATGGTTGGAGCTGAGGTCTGAAACATGGAGTGAGAGCAGGAAAGTCTCAACTGGAATGTACCTGGGTCAGAACAGGCTGAGATGGGCTGGCTACATTTAGGGCAGCTGTTTGTATCCCGCTGGGCATTGTTGTGTAAGACTATCAATGACTTCCTAGTCAAGAGCCGCCCAGAGGCTTTTGTATTGTGAGCCGCCCCGAGGCTGTTGCAAGGGGCGGCATATAAATATTTAAATAAATAAAAATAAATAAAGAGTGAATATTTGGGAAACCCTCTGTCATACAGTGGCTTGGAGCGGGTCTGTGAGCAAGGGATGCATTGGCTCCCCTCTTGAATGAGCCACCAATTCACCAGATAACTGTAATAGGCCATCTCTTATCCTTGGTTCTCTTCTGCAAAATGGTCAGGTCGATAATTCTGACCTGCGGAGAATTGGAGAAATGCTTCACATTGCTAGAGAATTACCAAGTGGGGCTGATGAACACCCTAGTGTGATTTATAGGTAACCCATGAGCTGCAGACCTGTGCTTGTCCACACAGACTTGAGCCCCACTGAATTCGATGGGGTTTCCTCTTGGATAAGTGTGCAGGGGGTTGCAGCCTATGTTTCTCTCTCAGATGGAAAGCTTCCGCACTGTCTTACTACTGTGATAACTTGGTCTAGGAACCCTGATCCTGCCCCCTCAAAATCTTTCCACCACAAGTTACAGGGTCAGTTTCGAATGGCAAAGGAATAGCTGATGGAGAAAGGATTTCTTAGCACCCTTCCAGGCACATACACACAGAGAAGTTCATTTTCCCAAGCTTCCAGGAGTTGTTTCTTGTAAAAACATAAACAAAAACAAAAGTTTAGGCAAGTTACTGTTATTGTGTAACATAGTGACTTGATGACACTGATCTTTAGTGACTGTCTTGCAAGACATTTAAATAGCTTACCATTTCTTAGATGTATATATGGACTAAAAGAGCTGTCTCCAATTTAATAAGCTCTGGATATGATGGGCTACATTGGGCATGCTTTCTGGGGATGATGGAAATTGTAGTCCAAACACATCTGGAGGGCATCAGCTTGGGGGAGACTAAGTATAGGTTCATGTGAGAACCACAAAGAGCTTGCTCCTTCTTTACAGCTGTACTAATACCCTCATTGGTTTTCGTTTCGGCAGGAATGGGAAACCAAGTGGAGAAACTGACCCACCTCAGCTACAAGGAGGTCCCCACAACTGACCCGACGGGTATGGACAGAGATGAGGGTCCCAGGATTGGGGTCTCCTACATATTTTCCAATGATGATGATGAAGTGGAACCTCAGCAGGACTCGGTGGTGTCCGACTTAGGCAGGGACCCCCCCACATCACAGCCCTATGACCCGCAGCTTCACGAAGTAGAGTGCTCCATTTATTATCGCGATGAGTGCATTTATCAGAAAAACTTTTCTGGGGAGGATACATTATCGGAGGAGGTGGATGGAGGTGGAGGGGGCCATCTAGCCACCTACACCCCAGAAAACCTGTTGAACAGGTGCAAACCTGGCGATCTGGTGGAGTTTGTATGCCAAGCTCAGTACCCACACTGGGTGGTCTACGTTGGGGATTTCCAAGTGGTGCATCTACATCGATTGGAAATAGTGAACAGCTTTCTGACAGATGCCAGCCAGGGCAGGAGAGGACGCATCGCAAACCAGTTGTACCATTACAAACCACTAAGTCCCGCAACAGTGGTACGGAATGCCCTGGATCAAGTGGGTTGCAAGGACCGGGATCTGAGCTGGAGGAACTCGGAGTGTTTTGCAGCCTGGTGCCGTTACGGCAAACGTGAGTTCAAAATTGGTGGTGAGCTGCGGATAGGCAAGCAGCCCTATCGGTTACAGATCCGGCTGGGAGACAAATGCAGCCACACGTTAGAATTCCAGAGCCTGGAGGATCTTATTATGGAGAAGAGGAGGAATGACCAGATAGGGAAGGCAGCAGTCATCCAAGAACTGTCCAGCCATCTTCAGCCGGCTGAAGCAGAAGACGATGACGGTGCTAATAATGAGCCCAGTGCCCGGACTGCCACTGAGTAGCAGCTCTTGTACTGCCCAGGCCGCTTAGCCTGGGTGACGGGGATTAAAACTGAAGGCGGCGAAATTGAGCTGTTATAAGCCCTTTGGGCTGCTTCAATGCAGCTTCACTCCAATCACATGTGAAGGGAGGGGGAAAGCTGATTAAGGATCAGCACTTCAGCACTTAACTCCTTCAGTGCTTGGTAGAGCCAGCAGCTTGATGTATTGAGGGTTAAAACTCAGGGAGATCTTCCTAACTCTCTGTTTATGCATAACTTCCCACTCCTGAACCCCCTTTCCTCTTCTAGCTTTGCTTTCTGCTGCTTTAAACTGAATGAGGCCCAGCAGCTTTCAACGTGATAATTAAATTGCCTAGCTGGGAAGTTCCCTCTTTGCTGCTTTTCCATTTCCTTCCTAGTTTGCATAGTCATTTCTGGAACATACTTACTTAGGTTTACTGGTAGCTCCTCCAAAAGGGACCTTCTAGCTATTCCTGTTCCTTCAAGGACTGAGTGGCCACATGATCTGTTACTTGTGTGTAATTGGGGTTGCTTGTGCTGGCTGTTGAAGTGATGTGGAAATGACGGGAGAGGGAGAAGTGGAGAGGTCATTTTCTTTCTGTGGCTTTTGTTGGAAGTATAGGAGGATTCTTGACCCTCCTTTCTGGTTTCTGCTGAGGGAGCTAAAATGTCTTGATAGAAGAGGGTAAGTTGCAAACTGTAAGGCTGGTAGCTTGTTCAGCAACCGGTGATGCCAGCCTGACTTTGGGTACCACTGCAATATTTGGGACCATTCTCCTTGGGACAATTCCTCGATTCCAATAGTGTGGAATTCAGCTGAGCCATGCCTACCAACTTTGTTCTATCTTGCAGTCCAGTCTGGAAATTACTTAAACACTTGTTGGAATGGAGTTAAATCCACTTAACATTATAAAATGGCTTCAGATCCAAGCACTGTTCAGGCACATCTGTAGTACTGCAAAATATGAATCGATTCAAAATTAGCCTGATCGTCTTGCTCTTCCAAGGAACTCGTTTAAGATCTTTTTGTTGATGAGAAGCACCCAAAGGTCGGCGGGGGGGGGTCCTTTTGAGGTGAAGCTGGTTTGTGGTACAGATGTGGCCTGGTGAAGCTACTCCGAAGATCAAGTTACTGGCAAATTTGAAAGAAACACCTTTCCTTCAGTTTGCACTGTAATTTGGTTTATTTGTCAATCTGTTGGCTTCGGGATTCCAGAAAAGCACTTTCAGAATGTTTCTGGTTTTTTCTTTGTGAGTGCAGCAAATGTGAGCGCAGTAGAAAAATCTCTCGTTTTTTTGAATAGATAGCTGGAAGAAGAATAGGGTTATATAAAGCTGTTGTGCATTTTCCACTCAGGGCAATTCTGCCTTCACTTACTGCAAGCTACTTCCACTTGAGGCCTTTCGTAAGCTTTCCCAATAGGCTGCTGCTTGTCAAGCGATATTGTTGGGGAAAGAAAGAGGGAGCAATTGTTCTCCTTTTGGCAAGAGAGCTGATTAAAAGCCATCTGACAAGTCTCCTGAACAGTAGGGTAAAGAGAGGGGTGTGGTTTTCTTCAAGTGTTTGCTGAGGCAGTGCTGTTGGAAGTCCAGGAGTACACTTGGCAAGGTATGATTTTTGTAAAGCCCCTTTCATTTCATGTGGAATCACACTTGATGGATTGCTTTCCAGCTGCAAGTAGAATCCCATCTTCTAGATTCCACTGAATAGAAATGTCGGTGTCTCTGTGCACATGTCTTACGTTCTGCTCACCTGAACGGACTGTTAATGTTCTCTCTCTGTATGAACAATAAGAAAATAGCTGATTTCTTGTACAAGTGTCATGCTTAGTCTAAGTCGTAGAAATTAGTGTTTAGAAGCAAAGAAAGTGTTCAGTGTAACTAAGCAGTACACATGGAGAGTTTGGGTCCCAACTCCAGAACCTGAGATTGCTTACTTCACTAACGGGTGCAGAAAATTCTACCAACTCTGCCTTGTAAGTTTGGGGGAATGCTTGTGGATCACATGCACTAAATTCAGCATTAGCTACAGTCTTCATGGATCATGGTCTGGGATGTTCCTGTGGAATTCAGCAGGTCTGCTCCAGAGTAAGCAAGTCATGTAAGAACTGTGGCTCTGAGATAGAAATAAGTTTCAGAAATGATTCCATCATGAATCATTAAATGGAAAATTGTCTAGTTCTCCTTAGCCTTTTGATCCATTCTTCAGATACGTTGTTTGATTGCAGCTAAGCTAGTTCCCTGATGATCATACGCAAACTTAAGATTGCTTTGCCTGTTTAGATAGCAAAAAAGACCTACAATTCTCAGCAGTCCCAAGGCAGCATGGACGTTTACTTGCATCTAAGCATACTTAGGATTGCACCCTTAGTTTGTGATCCTAAAAGGCCTTTGAGCAATGATTCTCAGGCTTCTCACTTGGACTTGATCAAAAGTTAGGGACGCAAAGTAAATGACCCCTTCAGGATCGCAGTTTAGGATCAGTTTGTGCTTTCAGCAAAACAGAATGCTAAAGCCAAAGCTTTTCTAAGTCTGGCTGTGGGGCGGGAGGGTCACATGACTGAATACTTCTTTACCCAGTGCCCAAACATGGACCCTTCTTGCGCCTGGAACAGTGCCTATCAGGCAGAAATTTAATGTGAACACATCTACCTCTGCTGATTTTCCTATGCATGTCATCGTACCCACTGGGATGCTCCACCATGTGATCTTGTCTTTCTCCCACACCTAGAGTAAAGTGGTATAGTCCAAACCCTTGGTTATTTTCTTCTGCAGAATGCAAAGCCGGCTCCATCCCTCATCCCGATGCACTTGCTGCCCTTGTCTGATTGAACTTACCCAGGTTGTGGGCTGCTTGCTTGCAGCAGGCAGAAAATAACAATGCACAAAGTAAGCTATGAATTAGCATTCACCCACTTGCTTCCAAACCTTCCATTGTAAGATAATGGGAATTCATAAGAATGTCTTAAGGATATAGGGAAGCTTGCATGGGGTGACTTCTTTTACTCGTGTGTTCCAGATACTGTGATGATTAAGTGGATGTGCACTGTTGCTTTTCTCTGCTTTCTGAGAAAGAACGCATGAGATCAGAACTTATCTGATTGATATATTTGGAGGAACAGGATGTGGTTCCGAGCACATTTTCATTACTGGTCAAACACGTCTGTGCTAGGTCATAGTTCCATCACAGCATGTAAGCTGTTGGCTCAGCCTCTGTAGATGTAATTCCAAAGGGAATAATGCATTTCAGCCTTTCTCCTCTATATGCCCCTTGGGAATAAACGCAAGCTAGTTGCAAGTAGTACCTGATGTGCTTTCTAGAGCTGTGCCTAATCAGGAGGAGGAAAGCCTATCCGGAAACCAATGGGTGTCTCCCCGCTCCACTCACATATCCCCCTCTTGTGGAATAAAATATTTAAGGATGCCCTGTAGTAGGACTCTTGCTGTCAGCTGCACTTCAAGATGGGTGGCAAGCAAATGTAGATAGAGTTGCAAAAATGAAGCAGGGGCAGATCTTACAGGTGAAGAGCAGTGATAGGAACGTGTCTCCATGCATGTTGGCCACTTCCCCCCCCTGCCCATTTACTGGCAAAATTCTTAAACAGGTATTCTCTAATATCACTGTGGAAAAGCGGCATGGAGGGATAGCAAAAGAAAAGCAGCCGGCAGAGGAAGAAAAGAGCTGTGTGTTCTCCCTCACACGTACACACATCTCATGTTTGCCTCCGACTGTTTAGTTCTGCCTTCTAAATTCTGCCCTTTAAGGATTCTGCAACTGGGAGAATTTTGGCAAGGACAACTTCTTCTGTTATTGCCCTGTCATGATGGGAGAAGTTCTACCTGCTGAAATTCTCCTCTCCAACGGCTACGAGAAGCAAAGGAGCTTTGCTTCCTGTTAAATTTGGCAACTGTGTTCGAGGCCCAGACTCAATAATTCATTCTTAATGGTTCCAGTCCTGAATTTTGTACAGAACAAAACTTTATTTCATTATGTAACAAGCAGTTGTAAAAGAAGATATTTTCTTACAAATATTTTTGAAAGAAAGTCCATCACAAGAATATTTACATTTTTAAAAAGTTGTATTATTTTTCACATGCAAAATTATCCTCCAAAATGATTTTTATTTTTGTCATTAGTGATCTAAAAGTATTTTCTAGGTCATAAATCTAATGTTAAAAAGCTATAGATGTCAAACATTATGAATCTATGTATCTACAAGGTACTGAATTGTAAATTAACTGTGAAAAATATTTTTCCCTGTGTGACAGAACATTGGAGATGGTTTATGGGGAAAAAAAAATCTGTTTTTTTAAAGCCATGATTTGTTTTATTTAAAAAAAAATTAGTTTCAGACAGATGGTCAGTTTCAAACAAAATTCATTTGTTGACCAATATGTTGTTATTCTGTAAACTACAGAGAGCTTTGGTTATATAGAAATATTTTGAATGATCAATGAGTCATACATTGATGCAGATTAAGAGATTGGTAACCAATGCTCAGGTGAACTGAAATTTCTAACAGTGCAATTTCCAAACTGTTGCTGATGCTGTGTTTTTAATGCTACTGTGACTCAACTTGGAGATCATCATTATCTCCTTTTATGGAAAGCATTGTTCTCATATAACTGGTCACGCGATGGAGGACAGGTCTGAAGAAATTTCAGGAACTCTATATTCCAATATCCTGAGCTGTAGTAACTTACTCAACACTCAGTGCAAGTGGTCACTAGAGCTCCCCTTTCCCCCAGTATACTGTGACCACCGTCAAGGTACTGCCTTGTTTGAAGCAGGTACAGGTCTGCACGGCGTCTGACCCTTGCTAGGATGCTCAAGTGCCGGGCAGGTCACAACATACGGCTGGTGAGACGGCATTTGACCTGATGGTTCACACGATGAGCAGATCTGAACTCCGATCTTGGCGTGTTTGCTCAGAGAAGTGATGGGTCCATCGCAGACATTTGCACAATAGCTCCACGTGAAAGGCACCGGTCTGCCGCAGCCAGCGGGAGTCTCTGCTGGGTGCTGTGGAAATGTGGAAGAGGCTTTGAGCTGGAAATCCGTTCTCTTAATTGAAAACATGTTAGAATTTATTTTATTTTACCATCTGCTTTCCACCTCCTGGGATATGTTTCCAGCACAGTAAGAAGCCTTTCTGCATCCCATGATATCAAAGAATGAGGCAGAGCTTCCTGAGGAAAGGAAGCTCTGCCTCAGGCAGTTGCTATGAAAACCGGATGTATGTGAAGATCGGCCTAGAAGGCAAAACTTCCACTGGCTACATGTGCGCATCTGTTTGTTCGATTGGCAAAGCCCCACACTTGAGTATGTTCTTCGACCTCAATCTTTGCCACCTTAATTTGATCTGTTTCTCCTCAAGCAGGGAGTGAGTTTGGTGGCTCCACATGCTCAGCATTGCTTTCTTAATATATAGACATATATTTGGATGGCTCCTCCCGAGAATCCTAGTGGTTCTGGTTTGGCAAAGGTGCAGAGAAATTCCTGTTAGCGGCTTTCGCCGAACTAGGGTGAGTAGGACTCCATGAAGAGATGGCTGTTAAGCAAGCTTAGCTCTGTGGTGCAGATGAGCCCTCTGTGCCTCTCCATGGCGTGGTTTCAAGCATACCCTGGCATCAGAGTTGGCATATGAGAAAATGGCCGTCTCTACTGTTATCACCACCTTTGAGGAGGCCTTCTCCAAACCGATCCACTCCAGAGGTTCTGCACTGTAGTTCCATCCCTTTCAGCTGCACAGCCAATAGTCAGGGATGATGGGAGATGTAAATGGAAAAATCCACAGGGTACCAGGGTGCGGTAGGGCATTCTAGGAACTTGTGGTATGTAGTGGGGCTGTCAGGTATCTCAGAGGTATCCCCAGTGATGTTGGACTGGAAAAAAACAGGTTCAAAGCCTGCTTAGCCACCGGCAACTGGCCCAAGGTCGCCAACCTGCTTGACAGGGCGAGTGTGGACACCCCACCCCTTGGGCCATATACATATAATGCAATCAGAAAGTGGCCTTACACAAGCCGCCGCCTCCTCAGCCTCTGCCCTCCTTTCGAAATACAATACTGACTTGCCTTGATAGGGTTGATACCAGGTTTGCAATATGAATATGCATAAAGCCTTTGGGAGACTCTAGAGCCCCATATAAGGAATTGGCATTCAATGCCCTCCATATGTTTTGGACTGCAGTGCTTGTAATCCCTGATGGTTGGATGAGTTGTCTGGGAATGGTCATCCCAAACATCTGGATGGGGCCCTGCATACATGCTAAGTATTATCCTTGTATGTATCCACTGGGAGGCTTTGATCATGAGAGATGTGGGCTTTTTTAAACGGGCATAAAACACAAGAAAAAGATAGATGGAGCTCTTGGTATGAAGAAGTTGTGAGCCAGCAAGATTTATTCAAAGCACAGAAACCCTGCCAAGAAAAAGATGGTAACCTCCAGTATCAGAAGCAGAGTGACTCTTCATATTACGTGCTTGGGAACATAAGCATACTGTTGTGCTTATGTCCTGCTTTGGAGTTTCCTGTGGATACATGGCCGGCCATGGGGTGCACAACACGGAGGAGTGGATGAAGCTTTGGTCTGATGCAGCTGGGCCTTTCTTAGGTTCGTTGCTATTTGCAAGAAAAATAGCTGTAGCGTGCAAATATCCAATAGATGGAACCCTCTCTGTAATATTCAATATGATGTCTGGGTCCTTCCAGGTTTACACTTCCAAAAGTTAAAAGCACATGTGAGGGAGTTGTGAGTTGCCATGGACTTGCCCTCCAATTGATGTTCTTCCTGGCCAAACTCCAGCTGGCAATGTAGTTGAGTGTATGGGGCAGCGGCTTAAAGAAGCCCTCCCACTCCTGCTTCCATTTGCTTTCCATGTGTCTTCATTGGAAGCGAGCCCATATTGCAATACATCTGGGTTATTGCAAAGCACAGTATTAAGTCAGCACTGGGTGTGTGTTTTAGAGGGCTTGCTGTTTGGCCAAACTTACTGCGATGAGTAGGAGTGAGTGTCTCCTGGAGAGAAAGCTTCAGCTCCTCAAGCAGTTGGAGACACATATTTGGAAAGTACAGTGACACTGAATGACCAAAGTGGACCAAGGGATTTTGCTTCTGAGGAATGGTGGCAAAAGTAGCACTCCTGAAACTGGGTCAAGTGGCTGCCTCGTTTCTTCTCTGCCACAGAGACACACATGGTTATCTGAATATCTGAGAAGGGAGGAATTATGTTATTTCAAATTACTAAGAGAAACCAGTCGGTGCTTATAACACTGTCTTGTATTGACAAATCACAACCTTTCCCCCACTCTTTTTGGAAGTCTTGTTAATTGGACGTCTCCTAACTATAAAATAGATAATGAGTTTCATTTTAGGAGTGTTATAGATATTGCACTTCATCTGTGAGATGTGAAAACACACAAACACATCATACATGAGTTTTCCCCGGGGTGATGGAGGGTTGTTTGTTAGTTGCTTTGGCACCTGTGCTCTTGGGCAATTAAATGTAATGATTTCTACGAGCAAGAGCTATAGGGGGAGAAATACTTCAGAAAGCAAAATTAGTATTTTTATAAAAATACAAATAATTTAGAATTAATATCTGAAGTAGTGTGTATTATAAAGCCAGATGTCCTATTCTTTCAGGTTCCTCTCTACTATTTATTTACGTGTCCAAAGCACTAGCTTCCGAATCAAAACTGAAGATATAGCTAGATATCTGTGAACGAGTATGCTTTTTTAATTCACAGCTGTCGCCTTTGAATAACAATCAGGATAATTGGACATCGTGATAAATACTTCTGACAATGGCAAGGTTTATTTTTACTTTGTTTTAATGCAACGCGGCACCATGGTGTTGTTGTCCACAGCATTTAATAGCTTTAATTAAATTAAATTAATTTAATTTAACAACAACAGGGGAGGGGCGTTCTGAAATGAACTGCGTATACTGCAAGCCAGCGTTCCCCATACTTCGGACATATGGGATATTATTATGGGATAGATGTTTCTGAATTAACACGGGCACTTCATTCTTGTCCTCAGTGTGTGTGCATGTGCACACATGCATGCTCGCTCACCCTTACTACCCAAACAACAGGGAGAGATCCTCTGATACCTTAATGCTGCCTTCCCATATTTATCTTTGCCCTGGCAAGGCCAAGCTATACACTGTCACTGTTCACACATCACAACAACCTACCATGGTGTAATTTACCCAGCATTGTGCTGGGCCTCCACAGGGGCCATTTCACATGGTGTCTTCCTGTGCTTAGCTTGCCATGTTTATATGAATCCAGGTAGCGGGTGGTTTGAAAGGTGGACATCCCTCACATAACCTAAACAATGTATGGGTTATTTGAGGGTTGTCTAGCCCACAGAGAACCCCCATGACCTGGGTTTGCACAGCACAACAAGCTACAGCAAGCTGGGTGCTTGCAGGCACCTGGCACATGAGAGCCCCACAAGTACATTAAAAATGCAGTCTGTAGCTGACCCTAATTTTCTTACACTTTAAGCAGACAAGCCACCCATCCAGACTGGGTCATCTGTACATGAGTAGTGTGTGTGTGAATCATCAACAGTTGTTTTCCTCCTCAATTTGCCCTCTACACAAACCCACACATGAGCAGGATCTAATGAAAGCATCTTCCCTGCAGTGGTGGAGAGCCATTTGCTTTCTTTAGACTCTGTATGTGAGCCTTGTGTGGTGGATAAACTTTGGGGCGAAAGTAACTGGATGGCAAGGCCTGTGGTTGTCTATATCAAGAACCCATGTGCTCACCCTAAAGTAACAGGAAGGGAGATCAACTGCATGCAGCAGTGCATCTAATTCAGCCCTCTGCTGGGGTCCTGCAATGGGAAGGATGCTTTCTGGGCAAGAGGGTCCTTGTCCAATGCCCAATGCTTCCTGGCTAAATGTGGGTTGAACTGGGGCATTTTGGTGTGCCTTTTTCCTTCCTCTGGGATGGTGTTGCTGCCTAAATATTAGCAAAAGGACAGTTGCCGGTCTCCAGGATCCAAAAAGGGAGAGTGGCAGCCCCCTTTCCATACACCCCTCCATATACCTTGGCTTCATATTTTGCGAATCACTACTGTGAGCTATCTTTCCTTGGTAAAACAGTTTTTTAAAGTTTGTTCAAATGTTGGTTCTTTTCGCTGGAAAAAGTAAAGGCTCCTGATTGTATCATTTCCTTCAAAATGAAGGGCATTGCTTAGTTATCAAGAAGAAATAAAAGATTAATAATATCTTTTACATGCTTTCCTTTTGAAGATTTTTTCTCCTCCCTCTTATCTAATCTCTGAAATTATAGTTGTATCTTTTGATGTTGGAATGCAGGACAATGGACAGGTTACGTGGCTCATCCCAACGCCACTCTAGAAGCCAATGGGATGAGTGGGAGAAACAAATTTTAAAATAAATAAAATAATAGTTTCACACTATGCCCCTCCTCCATTTTAACCCTTTCTGGTTGGTCCAACAAGTCCCAGTTCAGAGGCCACGTTGTACTAACTGGATCTTGTATTGTGAATGGCAAATGTAAGTGTTGCCAAATGCAAAATTATGTTTCCTCTCAGGATTTGGACTAGGAGGATTTTTCATGGTGAAGGAAGAGGACTCAGCAGCAATGAAAGCAAATGGAGATATGTATCCGCCATTTGTAATGTCAGAGCCACTCATGAGAGTACAGGACAGAAATAGTGCCATAAAAGGATAACATATTAATGCTATTTTGCTTAAAATCACAAAAGTCCCCAAACTTAATCACTGATTTTCAGAGTTGACAACTTGCCTGCTTCGAGCAGTTCTGGCTTTAAAATGCAGTTCTTCCAAGCCAGGCATGGTCTCCATGGCAACCAGTTTGGAGGGATGAAGGAACTTGGCCACCTAAACAAATGAAAACTTCACCAAGTGGCTCATTGAAGTTCAAATGGGCTGCACGTTTCTGTACCTCAAGATTCACATTCCAAGGTTATATCAGCAAATGTCCGTGTTTAATTAAATTATTTTAATCTTAAGGATTCATAGCTTGTGTTTCCAGGTTGGCTGAAGAGGCAACTTAGAAATACAGGCTACTAGCCTCATAGCAGGTTTGCCAACAACCCATGGAGCAGAACCCTGAATAGCCCACTGCTTTTCCATGGCGCTCATGGAGAAAGGGACTTTCCTTCTGTTGCAACTTGTGTGGAAAACAAGGGAGGGCTTGTTTTTTTTGTTTTTTGTTTAATTTGCATCCATGCATTTTGCATGTGGAAATTGGTGCCCTCATTTTGGGGAATGGGTTTCCTCTTGCTTGGTCAAACGTATGTTTCTTGTGCCAGTCTGCATTTACCCAGACTGAATTTTCTCAGCTACAGCTACTGAGTTGCTAAATACACGGCTGAGCAAATTATTTAGGCTGTCACATCACCAGCAGTTTGGGTTGGCTGTGAAAGAGCCATGGGCATCTGTCCAGCAATCCCTCCTTAATTTTATTGTGGGCACTCAGGGAAAGCATTCTGTGTACGCCCAGGGGCTGCTTTTCATGAGTTAAAATATATCAAGGCTCATTTAAAGCCAGTGCTGAGGCTGGGTACAAATTGGGCAGGGTGGAGCTAACCACAATCACCTTTCTGGGAAAATGCAGCCTTTGTATCTCAGAATAATTTATAAATTAAAATTATACAAATTTTATAAATGTTATAAATTAAAATTTCATAAAAGTCCATGAATTAAAAACACTCAGCCAGAACGGGTAGATTAAATACATATAATAACCTTTTCATCAATGCAGAGCGTGGAGGGGTATTTGTCCCATTGATCTGGTACTTCCTGTCTTGCTGCATTGTTTGGCAATGAAAAAGAGGGGTACTTCTGTTCCCTTTCTCCCCCCTTTACTCAGAGTGAAGGTAACAAAAAAACATATTCCCTTCGTGAAATCCCCTATGTAGATAATGTGGCATTCTTCTGAGTGGGGATTCTGGGGCCGTGTGTGAGGTGCATGCTGGGAACACCGTTGCCACCAAGGATAAGCCTCCCCATTGGCCATAAGCTCATCCCTACATAAAATTCCTGACTACTGAGGGCTGTGCTGGAAGGACCCGATGGGCACTGTAGTCAAACACTGGTGGAAGAAGCCTGCTTTCAAGTGGAGAGCTGATAAGAAATGTAAACTGGCCAGAGGTATTGCTTCTTCGCCATCTCAGGTCAGCTGAAGCTCTGCAAAACGGAAGGCCTGGTTGCCTTGACATCATTCTCTGTGAAGGATAGCAAAGGGAAGAGATCATGACAGGAAATAATGCCAGGTCGGGGCAACCGTTCTTCTTTCTCTCACACTTTTATTTTAATAACTGTAAGGTTTAAAAAGAAGGAAGTAAAAGGAACACAAGTAAAAATTACCAACACCAAGGGTTCTTAAACAAATGTTACACAGAATGTCAAGGTTTTTTTTAAATCACCATAAATCAACAATCGCTATCCTTTCTACTGAGTCACTTTTTTAGAACTTAGTTAAAATTCATCACAGATTCTTCTAATCTCAAACGATTTTCTCAAAAATTCTATTCCCTTTCTACCTATATGTTTCCATTGTTATTATCCCCATTAAAAAGAAGTTGCGTGTAATACAATTTCCACTTATCATTAATTTCTTTGGCTGGCTATCTTTCTGCATGGTTAGTAAGTATTACCATTACTTCATAGTCAAGTAACTTATTTTTCCAGTCTTCACTGATTACATTTCTTCTGCTTTCCATTTTAGAGCAGTTTTAACTCTAGCCGCAATTATCATGTACTTTAATAGCTCTATTCATCTTAACTTACTATAACATCAAAGCATCAGTACAAGACTTAATCTCTAACAGTATTTTCAAGAATTCTATTCCACTTATATAACTCTAGGGGCAACCCTATCTTCTTCAGCCACACCCTGGTCATAACTGCCCCATAGCACCATTCCTTCCAAAATTTCCAAATCTAGAAAGAGACAGAGGAAGCTGCTTTATGCCCAGCTGGGCCACTGGTCCATCTCATCAGCACTAGGACTGTGGGACAATCCTTAGAAGAGGTACTTCGATTGTTTTGGTATGAAGGGGGCACACACAATAGCTGGGAGACCACCAAAGGATTGCTGAGCAAGGGGAGAGGGTTCCAGCCAGGTAGTGCAGCCACTTGAGTGGTCTGGTTGGCTTGTGGGTCTGAGTTGGACCCCTTTGGTCCAACACTGGTTGGCAGCAGCTCTACAGAAAGTCAGTTGCAAGTCCTCCCCAGCTAAGCCCGGACTGAATCTTTCATATGCAAAGGATGTTCTCCTCTACTGAGCTGCAAGCCCTCCTTCACCAAATAAAGATATGAACTTTAGATATAAATAAACTGCTAAAATGTGTCCGTTTGAGCTAATCTGCTTTTCAAATTATTCTATTTAGTACAGGGTACTTTTCTTCCTTCCTCCCTGAAACTCCAGACTCTACAGGGTTTCTCCCCTTCAGCAAAACAGCTCATTCAAAGCAAGCGCTGAAAACAGGACCAATGTAAGGAGGGGAAAACTGAAAAGCTGCACAGAAATTTCACCTAAGGGATAAATACTTATTAACTATGAACACTTATAACCTTCAATATCAGTATTGTGAACTTGCTTGTTCCTAGCAAGAATGCTTTGCCAGACAGCATGTGTGGATGGGGGAAGGACACAGACCATGTTAAAACCACAATTTTATGCATCGAAAGGCACACCGCTGCACACAGGGTGTGCATACTCCCAGCATGCTTCCTGTTTGTGCCTGTTGCATTTGCCTTTTTCTGCAACTGTTCATTTCCACTTGTGTTCGGTTCCTATATGAAGTGCTAAGTCAATGCTAGTCCCATAATGTAGTATTAGACCCAATAGTTTGCTTCCTAAAAATGCCCCCTTTTGTGTTTTAAATGTTCTAGTCCTTATGATTGCGAATGGGGGGGGGGGCGGTATAAGTAACACCTGCTGAAATCTAAGAAGCCAAATAGGTGGTGGTGGTAATATAGTTCAGTGCCCTGCTAAGCTCATTACTCCTTTTGTGACTGCACTGCCAGGTAATACAAAGCACAGGACAAAATTATATACAGCTGTTCCATTTGTACAACTTATTCTAGTTTCACAACTCACTTTCTCTTGGTATGGAACCTCCTGGCTTCCTGGGGGGCAGGATTTCATTTTAAATATGGACTGTACATTACTTCCGCTGTAGCTCATAGATTTAGTAGAAATTCTTTTTCTTAAATTGACCAGAAACTGCAGAATGGTTTTGGTTATGATCACCTTGCAGGTTAGGACATGTTCAAGCATTATCCTGCTCAAACTTTTCACAGATAATATCCAAATCCCTGCATACCAAAGTGGGCTGGTCAGGCTAAGAGAAATGACTGCTTGGCTTGAGTTACGTCTGTGACTTACTCCTTTGTACTCTGAGAAGCTGCAGAGCCAGATAAGTCGGAAGCCGGTATGCAGAACTGCACGGGACCACACAGCCCTTATCTGCCTCCATGCAATTCCTGAGAGAATGAGGAGAGCTAAAGCTGTTTACATATCTGGCTTGCTTGATTTCAGGTAAGAAGTGATTAGGCCTTTGTTCAAAGGTAGAACCATGTGCCTCCCTTGCACTGTATTAGTATCAAGATACATATAAGAGTGGATGTTTCCAACCTGTTTGCATAGGGGAGGGACGGAATAAATGCAATGTCTTTCATGAAACTGGCAATTGTACATACGGCTTTTAAAAATATATAGCAGGCAGGGGAGTCTTATAAGTCCATGATAAGGAGAGTGGAGAACACCCCACAGTGATCTCCATTGAAATCTTTCACTTGAGGTTATTTGAAGAATTAGCCTTTTTGGCATTGAAATGCATACATTTCTAAAATGTGCACAACCTGCCCACCCTCTTAATCAATTGATGAATAAAGTGTACATTTCAGAATGAGCCCCATCGATGCATCTGCCTGAGAAAATGCATAATATATGCATGCATGCAATAAGAAACAAAGCAAGGCTTCCAAGCTGATGTGAGTGTAAGTCAGAATAAGCATTCAGGTGGAAATTGGAGAGTTTGAAGTTTCCTGATTTGCATATCAGCAAACTTTGAGCTTATCAAGGTTCCCCAATCAGTGGGTGGTCTCCCCTGCCCCCATCGCCTCTCCGTCTCACACAGCTATAATTTACCATATTTTTTGCTCTATAAGACGCACTTTTTCCCCCCTCAAAAGTAAGGGGACATGTCTGTGCATCTTATAGAGTGAATATGTGTGTACAGTAAGTCTGTCAGACGTGCAGCCCATGGGGAAGTGATGGGGAATGTGCCTGTGATCATGTGCCCATTTGATTCAGAATATTTTTTTTCTTGTTTTCCTCCTCTAAAAACTAGGTGCGTCTTATGGTCAGGTGCGTCTTATAGAGAGAAAAATACGGTAACTTCAAAAAAGCTACTATTGGTGTCAATACGAGCTTTTCTTCCATTGCAAATAGCAGGTGAGTCCTACCCAATCCGTATCAGGCCACACGGCAGGGTCCAGGGTTAGATCCCTGCCCCAAGGTCCCAATTCAGACCACACACCTTCTATTACTACCTAAGAGCCATTCATGGAATCTCTTGTTGTCCAAATGGCACCTTGTCAATTTTGACCCTGAATTTTGCCCTCCAGCTACATGTAGTAGTTCCTCTTCAGTTACACTGCAGAAGAATTTCAAGACAAGTGGTTCAGTGAGATGAGCAAAGTTCTCAGGGAGGTACCACACACTTCTCGTGATGCCTTAATATCCCATCAGAATGAAAATTCTTGGTACTCAGAAAGAATCCTGCTAGGGCAAGTGAATTCAAACATTATTCAAGTGAATGCTGACATTTCTTAATCAAGACCAGGGATGCTTCTTGCGGGTGTTCCATGCAGGAGATAGCTGTCTTCTGGCTCAGCATTATCTACACCAGAAGTCAGGGCTGTCCTGACCCATGGGCCTGATGGGCACTTGCCCATGGGCCCCATACTAATCTGTGTATGGTAACCCTTGGAAAATTGGAAAACTTCCAAAATTAACAGTAGTTGTAGTTGTCGTAGGGGCCCCGGTACACTGCTTTGCCCGGGGCCCATAATGTTGTTAAGAAGGCCCTGCCAGAGGTGGGCAACATCTGGCTTGAAACCTAATCCAGTCCTGTGGTGTCCTCCACAGGCTCCTTCCCCTGTTCTCTCTGAGGTCCGCCACCTGGACTTGAAGCTTGAGAAGGAGACAAAGGAAAGAATTCCCCTTGTTCACTCCAATCAGATATTAGAAATCGATTGGGATTTCCTGCACAACTTGTCAAGGCTGGTCCTGTAAGTTCTAATCAACTCCCTTCCTTCACTGTTCATGATTCATTACAATAAAATGCTTGCAGCCCATCCAAAGCTGTCCTGCATAACTGAATCATTGAGGGTGGGAATGCCTCTTTGAGAAGCAATGATTTCTCCCCAGTCTTGAAATATGCAGCTGAGGAAGCTGAGATCCTATTTATTTATTTGGTTTCTATCCTGCCCATTGGCCAAAATGGCTCTCTAAATCTTAAGGTTTCAGATAACGACTGACTGGTATTAAATTTACTATTCGGGGGCAAGGAGCTGGAGTCTGTGGTAGCTTCACAACTGCAAGCAGATACCACCAGCCATGAGAACCATCTGGATCATTTATCTGGATTGGGCTTGGGAGGCACAGGGTGCAGCCTGGGAGGCCTTGACCTTGCAGTACTGGGAAACCCAGGTGGCTGTGATGCCCAGGACTGCGTTATATCAGCTTTGGCCAATACACCTTTATGGAGAGGATGGACCTTAACCGTGTATGAGATATGTCAAGTCTGGACTACTGTAATGCACTCTACATGATTCTACCTTCGTTTGTTTTTTTTTAATTTAACTTTTAAACAAATACAAATGCAAAAATCATGTAATAAAGAAAGAAGAAAAGCTCCCCATACACAAATCAAGATTTTATTTTATTTTTTTTAAACAGAAATCACCCTTAGTACACTACTCCACCAGGACCATGGCTGCCTAATATTATTTCTTCCCTTCCCTTCCCTCATTTTCCACTGTTTCTGAGATCCCCTCTTCCAACCAAAATTGCAATACATCCTTTGAGGGTTTATTACCCTCCCCTTGTATTAACACATATTCAATAAACATACCCCATATATTATTAAAATCATTCTTGTTTACCAATCCTTTTTTCATCCTTATCTCACATGTTGTAATTAACCATAATATTCCAGACTTCTTTGTACCATTCAGTTAATTGGAGAACCTTGTTCTCCTTTCACTTCTTTGCTATTACCAATTTTGCTGTGGACACCAAATTTATTATTAATTCTTTGATATTCTACTTCCATTTCTTTTCACTAAAAATTGGCAACAACGCTCTTTCAGGATCCACTTCAACTTTTGGGTTCAATATTTTACTGAGCTGCTTAAAAATCATGATCCAGAATTGTTTGATGTTTTCACATTCTCACCACAATGAAGCTACCTTTGCAGATGGCTCAGCAATTTCGGCTGGTGCAGAAGGTGGCCTCCCAGGTGTTGATAAAGGTGAAAGTATTTGATCATATAACACCTATACTACACCAGCTACAGGGAAGAAGCTTCACTAGGAATTGGGCTGCAATCTTTACAGGATATAGTTCTGCTACAACTTGTAATACTTACATTTGGTTACCAATCCTTGTAGGAAGTTGGACTTGAACTGTCAAATGTTAAGACACATTATACATTGCTCCAGAGAAAAAAGGGAATGGTTTAATTTTAAAAAAAAATCCTGCATAAACCTGAATCCAGAACAAATATGTGTACAGATTCCCTGGATTTGCATTCTGATCATGGCAACTGCTTGAGACAGGTGGTGAGCTTTTAATTTTTAAAATTTTAAAATTAGCTCATGCTTAACCCAGCCTCTCTGCCTCTCTCTCTTTCAGACAGCAGACAATGCTGATGAGCTGTGATCCTTCCAAGGAAAGGACATGACAAAACTGAATGACATTGGTGGTTGGACAGCAACATCACCACCACCTACTGCCAAGTCCCTCCTGTCCTTCGGTTTCTAGTCCTTTTGTATACTCTGTATGTTGATCTTCCTCATCATCCTGTATTCCTTAGAGTTCCTTCAGACATTTTCAACATATGAGTGTGAAAATCACAGCTATGTCTTTCTGCTCTTTTCCCATTGAAATGCATTTGTTTCTTGTTTGCTTTTGTTTTCTTTGTGTGTTTTTTGTCGATAAGGGAACTGTACTGTGAACATCTGTGTTGACATCCTTACTGAGGCAGTATCACAGCTGGACATGTGCTGTTCCAAATGGCTTGTACTAGTTTTTTGGACACGGCAGGAGAGCTGGAGCAAATGATAACATTGAGAGATGCTGCCTCACGTGAGCTGGAATCCCGTGGAAAAATGGGAGGTATATTAAATGTCTACTCAGTGATTCAGGTAACAGCTATGCTTTGGACAGGGCAATGATACTATTTGTTATAAAATTGAACGCATTTACAATACAATAGTTGTTATTGTAGTTGTTGTTGTTAAAATGAACATTACATGCCACCGAGACCTATCTGGTTATTCATGCATTTAACATGGAAGTCAAGAAATTCTGCATCAAGCAAATTGGCATTCTGTGTTAGAAATAGAGTACAAAAAATCCAGAATTATTTTTGTAATTCAGTATACATCTATCTCTTCTTTAAGCAACAAATACCTCCCAAGAACATTTGAATCACATCTGACAATATCATTCATTCTACGAACAGTCAATCCAAAATATGCACATTTCAGATCTGTTCCAATCCATGAAAATGCTGAATCAGCATGTGACTTTCAATCCAGTTTCTCCAAGCAACACAAATTCCAAAATTCTCACTTTGTCTTAATCCCTCACATAGGACTGAGAAAAAAAATGGCAACTGAAACTGAACAAATATTTGCCAAGCTGAAATACGAGGGAATTTCCTGAATTTTAGACCTGGAGCAACTATCTCTCTCTCTTCAATTGTTTTGACTCTGAAAATCACCGGCATCTGTTGATCTGTGATCTTATGGGGGAGAGAAGGGCTTTGGTTTGGGGTGTAATTGTAAGCCACAAATTTGATGATGATCTTTCTGCCCCAGAATAAAAGATTAAAATGTTTGGGTTTTCAGCTCAGATATACACATTTCTTTAGGAACCAAATATTCCAAGGAAGAGCATTTGCATGGTGGTCATCCTGTTTGCTTGGATGACGTGGTCATCCTGTTTTCTTTTATAAGGATGCATTCCCTTTGTCCCTGCATTATTTGCCTATAATCTCCCCCACAATTGGAATCTGGCCCAGTTTCTCCCAAAGTGAATTCATCCCTTGTCTTTAAAGACGTCAAACATTCCTACCTTATGATGTAGCAAAATATCTAGATAATTAATCCCCTGCACCTGAAAAACAACAACTTCTGTAATAATGATACTTTTAAACTTGAGGTGAGACTGAGGGAACTGGGTCTCTTCAGCCTGGAGAAGAGGAGACTCAGAGGGGATCTGTTGGCGACGTACAGATACATGAGGGGGTGTCACACGGAGGTGGGTAGAGACCTGTTCTTCCTTGCAGAGGAAGGCAGGACGTGCTCCAACAGAGCAAAGCTCAGGGAACCAAGTTTCAATTTGGATGCCAGGAAGCACTTCCAGACAGTTAGGACCCCTAAGGGATGGAATGGGCTTCCATAGGAGGTGGTTGAGGCTCCATTGGTGAAGGTGTTCAAGGGTAGGCTAGACAAGCACACGGTAGGCATGTCATGAGCCAGTGCAGTGTGGTGGTTAAGAGCATGGGACTGGGACTCAGGCGATCTGGGTTCTAGTCCCTGCTCAGCCGTGGAGCCAACTGGGTGACTTTGGGCCAGTCACAGACTCTCAGCCCATCCTACCTCACAGGGTTGTTGTTGTGGGGATAAGATGGCGGAGGAGAATGATGTAAGCTGCCTTGAGCCCTTTGTAGGAAAAAGGCAGGATATAAATTTAAAAGAGTGTGTGTGTGTGTGTGTGTGTGTGTGAGAGAGAGAGAGAGAGAGAGCAGACCCAGCTAAAGCCGGAGGTCAGACTAGATGGCCTGGGAGACCCCTTTTGACTCGCACTGTTTCTATGTTAAACTTCATATGGGATAAAAGCAACCAACTTCTCCTGTAAATACTTACGTTTTTCATTTCTGGTTCTCTGCTTCTCAGAGAACCCTGATTCTCTGGGATGTCTTCTGCCATGCCATTGAGCAGTCCATGGTCACTTGCTGGAATGAATAGCTTCAGTGCTCTGATGATCTCTGGATTAGTTGGCTTTTTGCCCACATGTGCCTTACTTCCTGCTGCCGCTCTGCTTGGAATATTTTGCCTAAGGTCCCCCCCCCCCCCAATAATCAAATTCTCTCCTCTCCCGCATTCATAAATGCTCTTTACAAGAACTCTAGCATTAGGCAGAAATATTCAAAGCAGAGGGGTTCTCTCTGTCTCTTTCTCTCATTGATCATATGTCAATTAGCATAGAATAATTTGTGCATTTCTTTTGGTCCTATAAACTACAGTTCCAGATCCTTTTTGTACCAAGCACAGCCCCTGATGCACACTCTCGGTTTTCTGGGAGCACCCACTGCTTCTTCATCCTCTGAGTACAGATATCTTGGCCTACTTTGACTTTTCCATGGTGTGGAAGGTCTGTCTGTTGCTGAACATGTAGGAATTAAGAGATGAGGGACTGATGTGATAGCTGCTGAGGTCAAAAAGGCGCTGATGAATTCAACATCCATCCACCCATGGAATATATCTTCCTACGAGTTCCTCTCCTGCCTTTGCTAGCCAAAGGGAAAGGGAGACAGGCAAATCCATGAATGTTGGATCATTAGGGTTTTCTACCTATTCAGTCCTGGTACTCTCCTTTCATTTCAGTAGTCGGATATCCCTGAACTTAGTCTGGCTGTTATGTTTTCTAGACTATGCACCACAAGTTCATCCTTCACAGAGCCTGCCAGTTTGAACAAAACCTATTTGGGTTCCACTGGGATTAGAGAAGCCATAAAACTGTATCATTATCATAATCCTGTTGCATTATTAAACACCCAAGTAGGGGCTGAGAGAATACACAAGCATATTTGTGGAATGACCTTTCTAAAGCATGCCCTGACCTTTCAGATAGCTACATAGTGAATGCTAAGCAAGACCTTAAAGTTTTAGTGACTCAGTCTTTACTGCTGGTGATATCTTGAAGCACTTCTTTTAAGTAAAACAACCCACGTCTGCTACACTGAGCTGACTGATCAGTTTGATGAACTGATTAAAAACAGTTTGATTGACCAAGAAGGTACTGCGACTAATCGGTGAACAAACTTAAAAAGAAAGGTTATTCCAAATACAAATGCATAAAAAGCAGATGGCAAGTGCAAACTTAAAAGAGGCATGCACTCCTGCACCAGGAAAGATGGAAAGTTTTTTGAGATGTTGCTCATCTAGAAACAAAGTATGTCTTTTTTTTTTCTTTCTTCTTAGGAATGATTGGTTTTAATGAAAAAATACATGCAGACGTAATTGTTTGATTAATGAGTTGGATAGCAACAGACCTAATGCAAATTCCTCTGTAGTTACTTAACAAAAATAATAAAGCTCCAGGTCCTTGAACTTTGGACCCATTAAAACAATGAAACACTGATTAATTGCTCCAGTAAATGCATTACTAATCTATCTTTAAAAGCAAAACAAAACCCTGATGTTTTGGAAGCCAGCCATGGGTTGCTTGGGATGAAAAAGATAAGTGTGTATGCAGACATAATTTCTTACGTGTATGTGCATGTGTGTTCATGTGTGCACACACATACACAAACACACAAACATCTCTTTATTTATAAATACTCAGTTGTATTTAAATTTTGCCCTGCCTATTTAACTTATATGCAGAGCACATCATGAGAAAGGCGGGGCTAGATGAATCACCAGTTGGAATTAAGATTACCAGGAGAAATATCAACAACCTCAGATATGCAAATGATACCACTCTAATGGCAGAAAGTGAAGAGGAACTAAAGAGCCTCTTGATGCAAATGAAGGAGGAGAGTGCAAAAGTTGGCTTGAAACTCAACATTAAGAAAACTAAGATCATGGCATCCGGTCCTCTCACTCCCTGGCAAATAGATGGGGAAGAAATGGAGGTAGTGACAGATTTTATTTTCCTGGGCTCCAAGATCACTGCAGATGGGGACAGCAGCCAAGAAATTAAAAGACGCTTGCTCCTTGGGGGGAGAGCTATGGCAAATCTAGACAGCATAGTAAAAAGCAGAGACATCACCCTGCAGACAAAAGTGCATATAGTCAAGGCTATGGTTTTCCCAGTTGCAATGTATGGCTGTGAAAGCTGGACCATAAGAATTGAAGCCTTTGGATTGTGGTGCTGGAGGAGACTCCTGCGAGTCCCTTGGACCGCAAGGTGATCAAACCATTCAGTCCTAAAAGAGATCAACCCTGACTGCTCTTTAGAAGGCCAGATCCTGAAGATGAAACTCAAATACTTTGGCCACCTAATGAGAAGGAAGGACTCACTGGAGAAGACCCTGATGCTGGGAACGATTGATGGCAAAAGGAGAAGGGGATGGCAGAGAATGAGGTGGCCAGATGGAGTCACTGAAGCACTCGGCGTGAGCTTGAGTGGACTCCAGGGGATGGTGGAGGACAGGACGGCCTGGAAGAATGTTGTCCATGGGGTCGCAATGGATCGGACACGACTTCGCGACTAACAACAACAACAATTTAAATTTCATGGGGAGAGGGGACAAACTCCACAAATCATCTGCAATAAAATCCAACTATCCCAAACCGATGGAGGATGTCCCCCCACCCCAATTGCCACACAGCAAGATACTTTTGGGAGGCTGCTGAAGCTTGCAGAAAAGGGAGAGTTAATTTGTCCCTTACTGGCTGCTATCTCCTTTGAGAATTACCCCCTGTATTAAAAACACAGTGAGCCAGTGAACCCTCCAGGTCTCATGCAAGATGCCAATGATCAGGAAAATACGTAGATTCTGTCCCAGGGATTGCCCGGGATAGAACTGCAGGAGTGCAAGTGGCATGAAGCTGCCTCTAAAAACGGCATCTCACCTCTCCCGATGTCACGATAATGTGCATTTCCCCGCCAGTGGCAGCCAATGCTGTGTAGCTGGAAAATGCACTACATTTGCACATCATGACAGCAGCACATGCTAACATTGCAGGGAAAACACTTTTCCTAGGGTGCCCTTCTTGGAGGCAATTCCATGTCTCCTGTGAGCACGGGTGCAAGTCTTGGGCTCACGTGCAGGCTCTCCTCACATACCTTAACAGGCCCGCTGGGTAACTCTGGCGTCGGGCTGTGCTGTGCGCATTCGTCCTGTGAAGCATTCCCAATGCACGGCTACGTGCCTGCGTACAGAACGTCGTACATCTCGATGGTTTGAGCAGCTGCCATTTTACTACTGCCACTAAGGGGTGCTGGTACCTTCCAGCCAGCCCAAGGAGAGTGTTCCTGAGGAGATGCAAGGCATCTGACTGTGACTGCGATCAGTATTTATCCCTGTGTTGCTTTAGTTGCCTTCCGACTGGATAGCTCCTACAGCATCATTGCAAAGAGCACAATGAGTCAATGGATGGCTTCCTTTGTAGTGAATTGTATTATTCTGGCTGAAGTATGGAATGCTATCTTTTGAGTTGCAGACAGCTCTTAATTAGGAAGAATGAAATTGCCATGGCTGTGTGCGCTAAATAGGTTTTTTGCACAAACGGTTGGTTGCAAGGAAGGTGATCGGATTGGTTATTAGTAAGGTGGTTACCCTATTTAAATATGAAATTTAGCAATGGCAATACTAAATGCATCAAAATATTTTAGGAAGGAAATATTCAATTCCTTCTAATGCTGATTTGAATTTTTCCATGCTTGTGTGTCCGTGGGAAGAAACTACTGGTGCAGAAGGGGTATCAGCAAACTTGGGACGAGAGGCTTTCAAGGGAGTGGAAAATCTTAAGGAAAAATATCCTAAAGGGAAGCATGGGGTGGGAAACATGCTAGCCCCATGACAATTCAAAGGCATGGGGTTAGTCTGAGAGAAAAATATTTGACGACTGGGTAGAAGAAGGGATGAAATGAAGTAGTTGGAGAGAAAAGATGTGAAAACTGGAATGGAAAATGGAATGAAGTGACTGGGCAAGAAGGGACACATATAGGTATTTAAAAATGTCCAAACAGAACCATCTTATTGTCTGGATAGCTAATTTCCTGCTTCACACTGAGAAGCTATTGCAAGCGGTATCTAGGGATGAAAGTGAAAGTGGTCCCTAGACCTCAAAGGCATATTCAAAGGTTTGTCTATGGCTAAGGTCAGGGACAAGAGTGTCCCCTGGGAAAAGCAGCAGCAGATGGAGGTGGAAACCCCTCAGTGACAGAGAACCTGCAGAGGCTGGAAGTCTGGACTTCAGCCCACACGGCAATATTCCCTTTGTAGCACTCCATTTGTGTAATGTGATGCAGTCCCAAAATTCTTTCTCCTGCATGTTTTCTTCTTTTTCCCAGTAAAACAGCTGCAGGTGATGGTGGAGATTAATTTCATTTCTCTACTGCTCCATAGCAGAAGCTCTCACAAAATGTATAACAATTTTGTAAAACAATACGAACCATATAAATACCATTAAAATGTTAACATGGATATAAAATTAATTCAAAATAGCTAAAAAAGGAGATTGTTTCACCCTTTCCTTCCCAGCCATTTGCTGGAAATTGTCACTTCCCCGTTTTTTACCAGTGGTAAAACTGATTGATCAATCAATTGATTGATCTTATAGACCATTTCAATACTCCTCTTGGATTCTCTAAGCAGTTCACAATACACAATTGCTTTCTCTCAGAAAGAAAAGCAGCAGGGAGTGTGGAGAAGATTGCTTTGAACAAATGGTCAGGGAAGAATGAGTGTAAACACCCAATTTGTCTTCTTACCCCCAGCCTTCTGTCCCCTGGTAGCAACCTGGAGCTGCTGTACCTGCTTAAGAAAAGTCTTCTGGAAAAATAATCATGACAATATAAGGCTCACCTAGTTCTTGCCTACAGAATATAAAGGGCAGATAATAATGATGGTGATGATTGGGAACCAACAGATGCACAATGGTTGTTTACATTGGACCCAGGTGTCTGATGCAGACCCTAAAATGCGTAATGTTTATCTCACAGGCTGACTATGCAAATAATTCTCCATCTCCACAGAAGACTCCGGGAAAATGGAATGCTGGAACAGAGAAGACCAATGACTCCATTGTACTCTGTGCACACTTTGAAGAGGGAGAGAAAAAACCTGATCACTCAGGCTGTGGATTTTGGCCAAGACTTGCTTACAGTACACAGTGAGGAGACTTTGAACAGTTGCTGTCAATTTTATAGACTATAGATTAGTCATTTTGCTCTGCTGGGTATGCCAGATCTTTGCTCTCTTCTAAAAATTCAGGACAGCTTCTTTCTGATAAGTGTGAAAATATGATGGCAAAAAGCAAAATCAATGGGGCCAGACGTTCATAATTGGGGATGAACAGATTCCAATTATTGCAATTTGATTGCCTCCGAAGCTTGCTTTCTTTTCTTTCTCTCAAAACTGCTTCAAGTTTTTTCATGTTTGAGGAGAAGGGAATCCAAAGCTATTTCCAAATATGTGCAACATGTTCCCTGACTGTATTTTGACAGCTGCCAAGTTCATGAAAATGACACCCAAGTGCTATTAATTAGGTGAAACTTAGACATGTAGATTAGTGGAAGTTTGTCTCTTCCCCCCCTTTCCCATCCTGTATGGTAAACCCCAAGTGTAGCCCTCACTACTGAACAAATTCACCCACCCAGATTCAAGGACTTTATCTCCAGCACTTTATCTCCAAATTTATGCCAGCCCTTTATCTCCAAAGTTCTGGGGTAAATACCATTGCTTTGACTGCTAAAATAAAATACCATCCACACACAAGAGGAAAATGTCAAGACACTTAGGGAAGCCCAAAGGAATGTAAAAGAACATTAACACTTTTAAAAATAGAGCAAAGCTGGAGGAGAAATCCAGAACAACCCAACTTGGATTGCACATGTTCAGCGCACCAGATCGTGAATGCCTGTTTTAAAAAGAGTCGGGTGGTAGATTCAGGTTCGTATCTCGGCTCAGTCTAAACTAGGGGTGTCCAACCATTTGGCTTCTTAGGGCCACATTGGGAGAAGAATTGTCTTGGGATGCACATGAAATACACAAACACTAACAAAAACAGATGAGCAAAACAAAAAAGGCCTGTGCATAATATTTGTGATATCCACCATCACAGATAAGCAAAAAAGTTCTCACATAATAATCCTAATTATGCAGCATCCCATTTGTAGAGTCTTTAAAAATCATCGAGCAGGTCCCAATTTTGCAATCCTTAATATAGAAAATGAACATATTTAAGTAATAAAACTTCATTGATTTTTTTTGTATTTTTATTATAAAAAGAAAAGAAAAGAGGGCAACATAAAACTAGTGGGATATTTAACACTGTATCTGAGAAACTAATGTATCAGTATGTTGTTCGGTGGAAGTAGCTGCAATTCTCAGTGAGTTCTCAAGGTGCTCATCAGATATTTGGTTCTAATTTTACTCTTAGAGTGCTTCATTCTTGAAAATAGTTGCCCACAAATGGAAGCCGCACACCACCATAAAACTGAAGCCATGCATGCATACAAATAGCGAGAACATATGTAGGTTTATTTTACATATATGTTTATTTTATTTTATTTGCAATACAATGTCATTGTCTACAAAGTTCACACTCGAGAACCACACAATCAAGTTGCAAAACTTCTCAAAAAAAATCTCATAATGTTTGAAGTAAGTTTACAATTTTGAGTAGCCATCCTGGGCCGCATGTGGCCCGGGGGCTGCGGGTTGGACAGCCCTGGTCTAAAGGTTCAACTGGGTGACTTTGGAGCCATCCCTGCTCTCCGCCTAAGCTACCTCACAAGCTGGTTGTGAGAACAGAATGGAGAGGAATGTGATTTCAACCGCTTTGGATTTCTTCCAAGAAGGAATAAACAAGAGATTAATAATGCAATGACATCATTAATTAAAATCCACTTTCTGAAATGCAGAGTTTAAATGCATTTTCTTTGAAATGACAGTGCGGGGAAACACAATAGGCAACATTCACAGAAAGAACAGTAGGCAAACTGTGAGAAAGTGAAGTGGAGATTCTCCTTATTTATTTATTACTTAAATTGCAATAACAAAATACTGAACTTCAAACCATATTGCTTCCAATTCTCTGTCTCTCTCATATACCACTTCTTCCTTAAATAGCTAGCTTGCATCACATATAAATGGCATACTCTGTTATGTAGACGTGGGCATTTTCCTCCAGTTAACAAGAGCCATATGCCATCTGCTTGCTTACGGAATTAATTGTCTGGCAGATGCTCAAGAAATCAACTTGATGCTGACCCCCTGGCCGCTGACTATCTCAAATCCAGTCTTCCCTTTTTGGAGCAAGGCTGCAAATCAAAGATCGTCTTTCATCAGCTGGCAGACATGGACAGCCTAGGAGCTCCAGAAGCATATAAGACGGCTATGAATCATTTGTGTTTCCACATCGCTTACTTCTACCCCAACACATACTAGACTCTGTGACCCAGTTTGCACATTCTGATAAGCCATGCTGGCTTGTTTACCTTGACAGCCCATGCCGAATGCCGTGCCTCCAAACAGTGGTTTCCAAACAGTGGTTCTCCAAACAGAATGGGTTTCCAAGTTTCAAGCAGACCTGGACTGTCGGGCCACACTATGGCAACAGGATTGCAGTGGCATTGCATCACTTCCCCGGAAACAGCATCTTGTCAGGGAAAGGAAAGGAAAGCTCAGGAAACTTCATTCATGGGTTCAACTTGGAATCCTGCACTCAGCCAGGGGTTGGAGCCACTGGCCCTCTGGCCCCTTCCGGCTTGGCTATTCTGTGATTCTGTGCCCCCTGAACCTGGGCAGCATAACTTGTTCACGGGGGAATCCACTGCCAGTCCTGCAGTAGGCCAAGAATTATTCGCGGGGGTTTTCCCCTCATACAAGCCATGCTGCATGTTCAGAAGACACAAAAATGCAACTGCACCATTATTTTGGGCATGTGCTGCAGATTTAAACACGCCATCAAGGTTTATTTGCTCATGTAAACTGGCCAGGAGCCAGGTAATTTTTATACCCTTGATATAAGTCTTATGAGGGGAGGAAGGGCTAAGAAATAATGAAACTTAAGTTCTGAAATACTCAAGTAAAATCCATCTTTTTGCTGCTGTTACCTTTCCCTCTTTACAATTGTGCCTTCATTCTGATATATTAGAGCAAAACAAACACAATGAACAGTTTGCCAACCTGGATTTTTTTAAGGAAAGAAATGCTTTGTGCTTGTATAGTTTTGCATTACAGTTAAATTCGCTTAAATCATGGCACCATCAGGATGACAGAATGAAATGATGTTTGCTTCTGCTGCTCTGATGCTAAACTCATTTACTTGGCAACAAGCACCATTTTGTTGGAGAAAAACAATATATTTTTCAGTGAACAAGTAACATGTGGCTTGGTAACCATGCATATGCCCAGTCACTTGTCCCCTTTGCTACTGAATCTTTTTCTAAAAATAATCATATTTGTAAGGATGTCGCAGTTATTAGTGCCTGTCCTGCAAGGATCCTTTGGGTTGAGATTTGTTAGCCTCAGCACTGAGATGATTTGCATCACGGACTGGACTGATAGATTTTGCCAGCAGTGGGATCCAGTGGTTATCTCCTGGCACACAAAATTCCTAGGGCAGCTGGTATCCTCTTTTACAGGCTCTCCTTGAAAGGCTGCTGGAGGACTGTCTTGTTCAAGGGTGTCCACTTCAAAAACCCTTACCCAGCAAACTACCCAGACAAGACCTGAGGTCACCAGGTCAGTGTGTTGAAATGTACATTGTAATATGATTTATTTATTTATTTATTTATTTAAATATTTGTATGCCGCCCCTTGCAGCAGCCTCGGGGCGGCTCACAACCACTAAAAAACATATACAATATTAAAAACTGGCCCATCTCCAGGTTAAATGATGGTTCTATTTGCTTCTATAGATATAAATTAAGAAATGCAGATATTATGCAAATCAGCATCCTCTACGGTAGTCCTTTTTGATGATGAATTTACTCCTTTTTGGCAGTTTATCAGTGGCCAGCCAACAGTAGAAGCAGGAGTAACTTTCATCTCTGTCTTTTCTGCTTCTGAGAACCTTGCTGTATAGGGATTCATGCATGTCAGTTCACGGTTTTGTCCTGCAAGAATCCCTTGGGTTGCAACACCTGAATTACTATACCACACTGGACCACTCCCACCCTTTTCTATCCCTCCGTTTTTCCTCTTGGAAAGAACCCAAGGTGGCTTCTGTTATTCTCCTTGACTCCATTTCATCCTGACTTTATGAGGTAGCTTAGATGAAGAATCTGTGACTGGCCAGTGTTACCCTTCAGGATGGAGTGTACCATTTTGTGGTAATGTATATCCTTCCTTGTTGTCATGCAAAGTATGATGGGATCATTTGGTCTTGAATGGATAATGAAGACGTGCTCATGGTAGGGACGAAGGCTGCTCAAACTGGTTTGTTAATATGGATCCATATTTCTGCCTGCATTTGGGAGGGTTGTGCTTGTGGCTTTGGGGACTGTCCAGAGGAGCACTAACACTTTCAAATGTACCTCTGCACTACTGCCTGCTGTTGGGAAAGTCCAAATAAAACCCTTAATAAAAAGAATGGCTTGGCTTCTCTCCCCTAGAAAGGACTAGAGCATTTCAGCCAATCTCCCTATGCCTGGGAAAGTTGGCAATGTCAGAGGCTCCGTTATTTATCTATTCTCCTGGAGAATGAGGCATGCCCACGCACCTGAGGGGGCTTGATACAAAGTACTGGAACACTCAATCCCCTTGGAAATGCCTGTACATGGCTCTAGTTATCAGCTTGAGAACTCGCTACTTTCCTGAGCTATTGTGCAGCTAAAACCGAAAGAAACACATCTGGCCAGTCCACCTGCTGCAGGGAGTGGTTTTAAATAGATTCTCTTGTCTTGATGCAATCACTTCCCACTGAAAGTCAAAACCACACCTGGGAACTTTTATAGTTCATATCGCTCAACTGTTGCTTCGTCATTCATCGCCTAATCACTCTATATCACTGTAACCTCTTGCAACATCCTTTCCTCTGTTAACCTCATATTGTCCTGTTTGTATTCACATCATCCTCTGTAAATATACTCATTCAGCCCTCATCATTGCCCCAAAACTGTGTACGTGACCCACAACTTATAAAAACTCTGTATGCACCCAGGAAACTTGTAACTGGCTCAGTATATTGGCTACCCTGCTGCACTGTTGTGCTTCTCTCTCTCAGAGGGGGTACCTGGGTGTCCTGCAATAAATGGCTGAGCTTGAGCATTGGTCTTTCATGTGGATCCACGCATACATTCTCCTGGTTCTGCTAATCAGGATTCCCAGCACTGTCATAATGGAAGACAGAAAGTGAGACTAAGGTGAGGCCACACCTGTGTGGATGGGATGCACATTAATGTGCTACACATTATCTGCATATGTTATTAGATATTAGACTCTCTTCTTGAGGTATTAACAAGGTGAAACGTGGATGACAACATGAGGCTGTTCTGTAACCTTTAGCTTGGCTCCAGTTATCATGAAAGTCTGTTCGGAGATGTGCAGAAGAAGAGAAGAAGGTCCATACTGGACCAGACCAGAAGCCTAGCTAGTACCGCAGTGGCCGACCCTCTGTAGGTGGGAAGCCCGCAACCAGAACATGAGTGCTAGAGTGCTCTTCTACTCAGACTCCCAAGCACGTGACCTATGGAGACCTGCTCTGATAGTTAAGGTAATATACACCCATCAAGATTAGGAGCCATTGCTGGCTTTCTTCTCCATGCATGTGTCTAATTTTCATGCTGATGGCTATGGCTGCATCCATGGTGTAGCTGTGTGCTGGGCAGAGAAAGAGTTCCAGTGCAATCTTATGCACATGTGGACAGAATAAAGTCCTATCACTCCCAGCATCCCTCCAGCCAAGGATGCTAGCTGGGGCATGCTGGGAAATGTAGGACTTTTTCTGTCTAAACATACATAGGAATGCACCCTGTTCTTCCTTGATCTCTCACCTTTGGATGACTACCATTTCTGGTATTATGGGACAGGGAGAAATTTCTCCTTTTGCCACACCACTCACAATTTTATACACCTCTCCATGTCCCCGTTTACCTTCATTTTGCTAAGTGAGAAGCCCCAAACATTTAAACTTTTCTTCATAGGGGAGTTGCTTCAGCCCTGGAATGATTTCCTTGCCTTTTTCTGAACCTTTTTTCCAAGCTGGCGATCAATGCAGTGTTTATCTTTACATTTAAGGGAAATTGTAACAAAATGCTTCTTCTCCTGCTCTCCTCCTTCCTTTCCTCCCCTCCTTACCAAGTCAACAAAGGTGTAGACAAGTAAGCCTTGTGACAACTGATCATTAGTGGTCGTCTATGAATCCTCCAGGGAAATACAATTATATGCACTGAAATGCACACGTAAGGGAAAAGAGGCTTGCTGAGATGTTGTGATCAGATTGGCTGTGAGGGAATCTGACATGTTAATAGGCCAGAAAAACTGATTGAAGTTCCGTCCATTCAGGGCAAGATTCCCTGTAAGAGAGGAACGCTCTTTGATCTCCTTGGAATGTGCAAGCCATCCGTTTTGGCATGGAGGCTGCACCCCAACCCCAGCCAAGGGTTCAAGCCAATCTAATTGCACCAGGGGCAAAGCTACAGTCTATGTAACAGAAACACTCATAGATGAATACAAAGAAAAGGGGGACAGAGAGACATCTGAAGACTGAGCTCATCTTGGCTTCCTCTCAGAGGGACTGGTCTTGGGTACCAGAACTGTTACCTGCTAAGAGGACTTACGTTGCTGCCTCCACTTGCGTGCTACTTACATTTATGTAAATAAATGTAATATTGCAGAGATGACTCTTCAAACTTTGGCAGGTGCTGGTCCTGGGGATCCTTATTCCTTTGGAAAATGGGAAGCTCATGCCCTATGCAGGGCCTTCTCCCTTCCAGCCTCCCATCACCCTGGGACCCATTCATGGCAGTCCTGCCTGCAGCTGCAGAGAAAATTATTTAAAATAAAAATGAAAAGCGGGAAGCTGACAATGATAGCAGAGAAGCAGAACCTGTAACAGCCATGGATGCTGGCAATAAGGAAGATTTTAATTATATATAACATCATCCTTTGTTCATGCCTTTATTTTTTGGAGGCTGGGGCAAATAAATCACATAATGAATTTTCCAATAATCATGTAATGCATTTTCCCATAATCAATCACCCTGTTGCTCAATTAAAGAGGAAAAACAAAGGCTGTCTTTTCCTGTGGTGCTGTTTCCATCTCAGTTCACTCTTCCACTGAGCGCCCTGGCACAGGAGAGCAACGCTTAATAAGAAGTCCGCTCAGGTCCAAAGGTGACCTCTAGCTATTAAGCGAACATACAGACACACCAAATTGGAGCAGGCTCCTCTTTCTTTTCAAAAAAGAAAACAGGTTTTATAAGGCATCCCAAACAAGACTGTATTGATGGTGAAACCTCGATGCAGCCAAGGTTTACTGAGCAAAACTAAGCCGAGACGACTCCAAGAATAACTCACGCGCCGCAGGCTGCTTGGCTTATCTCTGTACTCCTGGACAGCTATTGTGCTCTTAAGTCTTGCGCTCATACAGCTGAACTGTGGTTCATTAGAAACTTCTCTGCAAAAGAAATGGGGCTCATGCAAAATTGCAGGTCATTATTTAAACATGGCTCTGACTTTTTCCTTTTTTAAGGACCGGGGCTCCAAGGGACTATCAATCCATCCTCAGGGAGGGTCTTCGTTTACCACAGGGGTGTAGAACCTGGAGACTGTACATGGCACGATGCTGCAGAGGTTGAGGATTTGACATAGTGTTCCCCTAGGCAGAAGCCCTTCATTCCCTTAGCTTTTTCAAGGTAGATCCCCAGCCCATCAGGGGTCTGAAAATATGCCGGGGAAGCAGTGATTGCAGAAATCTTGGAAGCCAGAGGGCTGACCGTAAGACTTCCAGTGGATCCGGGGTGGGCTACCAGCTTATCCCTTGTCATGGCTACAGATGCCAGACTAAATTGTGCAGGATTAAATTCTGCACATGTACTCAGCTGGCATTATTTGCATAGCTCAGATTCAGCTTATCTTGGTCTTGTTTTTCCACATTAAATGGAACGGAGCTGGATTGTTCAAGTCTTTCCTTTGAACCTCTTCATTAGAAACTATAAAACTCTTCATTTGCATGGCAAGACATAGTGTGTATACAGGGTCGTTAGCTAGTTTAATTGCTAGGTGACACTAGACTTTGTTGTATCTGGGTGGAGTAAGATGTTTCCTGTTACTTACTTAAATGAGATAATTGACTTGGTTCACATGTCACAACAGCAATTTCTGGGTTGTTTAACCCAGAAATGGCGGGGATAAGCAAATTATACAAGACATGTGCTAGTCTTTTCCACTTCTAATTCAGAAATACTGAATTGTTTATATGTTAACAATAGTTGGATCAACTTTGGGCTTTTTAACCCCTAAACAATGTCAGTTTCCAGGTTTGTAGCATTCCAGGATCATTAATTAATAACTGAAATGTGTGTTTATCCTCATAATTCCTGGGTTAAACAGCCCAGAAATTTCCACTCTGGTGTGCAAACATGGTCAATACAGTTTTTGTCTGGCTTCTTAATCATGGTGTCTTCAGTGCCTTCTTTACCTTGTGCAGAACTGTTCAAAGCAGTGTCTGATTTTACAATAACGGCCCCAGTACAAGTGTAAAACAACACCTACCAGATCGTCTCAGAAATATCTGGCCAGGTTCAGCCTGCACAATGGCTGAAAAGTACCTGGGTTAGAAATCCTGCATAATATAGTATGCATTCTAGTATTATCACATTTGTGAGCATATAGTTGGATTGCTGGCCTGAAGTAGCAGCCAGTCAGCGTCAAGAATACTGAGTGAGATGCACCAATGATCTGGCTCAGTATAAGTCTGTTTCCTTCATTCCTAAAGGGACTTGATAGAACTATGGCGCTGCTTGCTGGACCAGTAGAAATATATCCAATTAATGGATTACCTCCTTGTTCTCAGGCACAACAGATTCAGGGGGCACACCCCACAATTGCACGTGGTCTCCCCCTCTTGGGAAAACACCTGGGACAACACCATGACATGCACATGCTGGAGGTCAGACTAGATGGCCCGGGAGGCCCCTTCTGACTCTCTCTGTTTCTATGTTTCTATGTAAGTCTGTGCTAGGAACCCTCCCAGAAATCTGTATAGAGCCTGTGTATGAACCATTCCATTTAGCAGGCCGCTTCTGTCTGAAGCCTGAATTCATGAGCCAAGGTGGAACAGGTGGTGTAAGGCCCTGGATGTGGGCAGTGGGTAGCTGTGGTCAAGCAGGGTGGAGACTTATAGCAGGTTTAGAGCCCAGAGTCAAGAAGCATGTCATTGAACAGCCCGAGGTCAAGAAGCAGAGAGACAAGACGGTTCAGTCCAAGAGCACTCAGCCCAAGAGCAGGCAAAGGGTCAGGTACTGGTAAAACTCTCAGGTTCAGAAGCAAGCCGAGGTAGGGAGGGTGGATGCAGGTACCTGGTAGGGCAGGGTCAGGCTGGAGACACAGATGGAAGCAGGAACAAACTGGAGGTGGGTTGGAGCTGGGCAGGGGGCAGGATTCAGGCAGGCAGGAAGGCAGAAGCAAGGGCTCGCAGTAAGGTCTTGCTCAAGGCAAGGCTGGAAGTCAAATCATGATGTAGCCATCAGAACAGTTCCTGTTGCTTGGCCAGGAGCCACAGAGCAGCACAGCCCTGGGTGCAGCTGTCCAGGACTTCCAGCTGCACTGCAAAACTGCCACACAGCTGCACCCTGCAAGGGCCTGCAGGGGTGTTCCTGGGTGTACAGGCACTTGCATGGTCACTCCGGCCCTGATCCAGACCCGCTGTGTAGGGATCCTGAGCAAGAGGAGGTCACGTCGAGGGGTAGGGTAAATGTCGAACTGCAAGAGCTCATCATGCCATCTCCTAGGGAGAATCCACCAAGGAGTTGATCCATCATACAGACATAGCCATGGTTGGTTTTTCTGTGAAGTTTCATGCTTGTGGATGTCCCAGCGGCACAACGCTGTTTTATTTATTTATTAGATTTATATCCCGACTTTTAATTTTCTAAGGAACTCAAGGCAGCGTACATCATTCTCTTCCTCCAGTTCTCAAACTTACCCCCAACAACAAGAACTCTGTGAGGGAGGTTGGGCTGCAAGTCTGTGACTGACTGAAAGCACCCAGTTGGCTTCATGGCTGAGTGGGGACTAGAACTCAGGTTGCCTGACTCCCAGTCCTACATGCCTAACCAGTACACCACACCTGGTTTGTGATTGGCAGCAGCTAGAGACTTTTTAACTTGAAAAAAAGACCTGCCTTAAAGAACCAGCCTTAGTTTTACTGGCATAACTTTAAAGATTTTAATTCTGTTTTTCTCTCCTCATTATTGTTCACCACTACATATTTTATTGACTATAGAAAGACAGAGAAATCTTTTAAATAAATAAATTGTATGTCTTAAATAGCATACAACCCAATTTGGAGCAGCTAAAAATAGCACCAGAGTTCTGCTCCGCTGTGCTGTTGCAAGTTTACCTTATCAAAAAGTAGTCTAAAGTTCCACAGTAACTTTGGTCATAAAGACTTTTTTTCCCCCACACCCCACACCTGCACTCCTGAAGCAGGAAGTAAAATTACTATTGTCCTCTTTTTGTGCTCGGGCTTAGAAAAGTAGTGGCTAATTAATATTCCTTAGCACTGAGTAAGCATGCTGTTGGAACTACCTGTGCCTTTCTACTTCAGTCCTGCTTTGCACACAAAATGTCATGACTTCAGTCCTCCACATCTCCAGCTAAGGTTATGGGGGAAGGTTGGGGAAACTTCTGTGTGAGCTTGTAAGGCTGCTGCTAGATAGAAACACCTGAACTAAGGAAGCTTGGGACTATTTGCATTGGCTGTCTCAACCATCCTTGCAGAAGTAATTTAAGGTAAAGCTACCAGTGACCAAGTGTGAACTCCAACTATGAAATACAGCCCTAACCAGCCTGTACAAATACACTCTTGGCTTAGGCCACTGGGACACCTGTCTGTAAGTCATTAATTAATGGAATGGTGTTTATGCTTTGGTACAATTTGAGAGTCACTTGTAAAAGTTACTGCCTGTAACCTTGTGTTTACCCTGACCTTGAATAAAGTAGGAAAGGAATTAGTCTCGTGATTCAAAACTGTCTTGTGGGTAACACTGAACAGACTGAGTCTAGGAGTAATGGAGGATCCGTGTTTCATAACAGTTTCCATTTTATAGCTAAGACACTCTGACCCCTTGTTGTGCTCTGTTCTGGTACATCACACCTTAGGGCTCAATTATACCTGCATTTTTGAAAATGCAAATAGCATCATCTGGAAGGAGGTGGTCATACTTATGGGTAGCACAACACGGAACTGAACTTCTTCTGCTCTGGCTTCGGTCCTGCCTCCAAAGAAGTATTTGCTTCTGGAGAAGAAAATATAATAATAATAATAATAATAATAGAATTTTATCATCATATTTTAATTGCAGCCAGAGTGGGTCGTTAATTTATTTATGTTATGTTAGGTATTTGTATTTTATTTGTGTAAGCCATCCTGAGGCTCTTGCAAAAGACAGCATACAAATATGTTAAATAAATAAATAAAACCAGCATTTATAGAGAGTTTTCATGCACTCAAAGAATTTAACATGTTTTATTATGGGGGGGCCTCAGCCCCCTGAAGTTGCAATCTGACCTTCTAGGGTTTCTGAGAAGGCGGTGCCCCTTTCCTTTACCAGATCAATCATCATTTGGGGAGTTTCCTGGCTTTTATGCAGTTTTCCCCATTCTAGAAGGGTGGCATGACTCTCCCAAGGCTTGCTTACTGGCAGTGACTGGGTTCAGACCCTCAGGGGTTAAATGTAGGCTGTTGTTGAACTGGGTGTTGTTGTTGAAACATGAGTTGCATTCCCTCACTTCTCCTCCAGTGCTGTTCAGGTCACTGTTCAGGAATCAGTTTTTTAACCTCAGATGGCCACTTGTAAATCACCAAAATAGAAGGAAATGCATGGCAAAAAAAAGAAAAAAAGAGGTCAATTTGCATAAAATTTGCATGTGCTAATTAATATCTATAGATGTGAGATGTGGAAATGATGGCTCTAATTGCAATAGAAATTCAGTCTGCTATCCATGTTCTGCTATCCAAATTTAGTGAGCCTCCTTCTGCTAACCAGGTGCTAACCGGGTGGGTAACACTTGTAATTATGCGTTACCTTTAAACAGGAATTGGACAAGGCAGCCCTTTAATTAGAGGACTGTCCTCCGTAAAAGACGACACACGCATCCTATTCTATCCTATGTTGAAGCAGAAGCTCAGAGAGCCGTATGCTGAACTCACAATCACCCAGCACTGAAGCCTTTTTTTCTGTGATGCTCCATCACCACATTTTTCCTTTGCCAGGACAAAACGTTATTAAAAGAAATGTTTAAATGTCATTAAAAAGTTTTCATTCTATCATAATTCTCTGTAATGGCAGAAATTTCAGGCCTGGACCCTCAGTCCTGAAATTGCATTTTCAAATAACCCTGTGCTTTAAGTTTCAAATTACCTAATTACCATATTTATTGGCAGATCCTGTTTTCTAATCCCTGACGACTTTGTCAGATATATTTATGTCTTCTTCCTTTTACTGTTATACAAGGAAGAGTTACAAAACACAGGAATGGTGGATGATTTTGGAACTGGGAAGAAGCATGTGTGTTCCTGGGTGCTGGAGATGACAAAATATGCAGACTGACAACATTTTGTAACTAAATCTGAAAAATATTTGCAAGCATTATCCATGTTACATGTAATCGGATAGCAATAAACACTGGAAAGAAATCAGTCTGAAAATGAAATAACTGTTCCCCAATTCTGATTTTCTTTCTTTCATTCTTTTTCTTTTCCTTTTTGAGATTAACACACCCAAGCCTGATTTATTTCTTGGATTATTTATTGGAACCAGCTTTGTCTTAATATAATCAAGGACCGTTACAAATATCAAAGCACTAGAACTGTTAGAAAAAGGAGTGGGGAGAAGGATATAAAAACAAAATCAAGAGTGGTCGAGATGATGCAAGCTGCTTTTAGTTCTTTGTAAGAAAAAAGGTGGGATATAAATCAAATAAATAAAAAGACTCAGGAACAGTACATCTTTAAAAGCTTTCTCTTTAAAGACCAGTGAAGTAAAATCTGCTTTTACTGCTGCCTGTGAAAGCAAGCGATGAGAGAGCAAGCAAATTGTTCCAAGTTGTGGACTCCACAACTACAAATGTCTCTGGTAGATTTGCTTGTGCCTATGTTATTGTTTGGGGCTAGATCTTCAGAAAATTAAAATGTATCCTTTTCCAATTACATTTATATTTATTTATGTATTTATTTTAAACTTTTGTATACCGGCCACTATCAAAAGGTCTCGGGATGGTCCATCCCGAGAAATCTCAGGATTTCTTCTTGCAAGGAACGTAAAATGACCTTTCTCTCCAGTTTTTCTTCACAACAAGAGTCCACAACTGGCTCAAAGTCACCAGTATGCTTCATGGCTGAGTGGAGACTAGAACCCTGATCTCCTGCATCCCAGTCCAGCATTCTAGCCACTATTTCACAATGGCGAATCTACAACTATCATCTTAAAATGAGCCTGGAAGCCTTGGTAACTGGAGCTGGTAAACATTTGACTAATATGATCTTGATCCGATTCCAGTCAATGTCTGGCAGCCATATTCTAGATTAATTCCAGCTTCCAAATCACCTCAAGTTCTGCCTCATAAGTAGCATATTACCGTTTCTTGGCCTAAACATACCTAGAACATGAGTGTCTGAGGCCAAATCTGTTTATTTTATACAGGAAGTACAAAATTTCTGAACAGATCCAGAGAAAGGTGCCCTAGGCCACCACCTGAACTTTAGGAGTTGGATTGAGGAGTGACCCTGTGGGTGGGGAACCTCATTTTTTTCACTGTACTCTACAACTTCTAGCTGAAATTAGAAAAATGCCTCACAAGCCCACAATTTACCGATTTGAGAGGGGGGTTCAGCTTTGCCTTCTCCCTGGCACGTCAGGAGAAAGTATTCCCTTTTTCACTGTATTTCATCAAGTTGTATCCATTCATTTTTTGTTGTGTTACCCCCATTGTTGCATCCATTCGTTGCATCCATTCATTTCAAACATGCAGCCCTCCCATCCCACATACAACCTAAAGTGGCAGAATCTAGGAAAAGCTCTACCTCTTGAGCTTGCTAAATGTATGAGCTTGCCCTAGGTGTACTGGACTTCATTTGGTTTATTTATTTTTTAAATTTATATCCCACCTTTTTCTTTTCTAGAAAACTCAAAACATCACTCTCCTCCAGCTCCCTATGTTATCCCCACAACAACAACCCTGTGAAATAGGTTGGACTGAGAGTCTGTGACTGGCCCAAAGTCACCCAGGTGGCCCCATGGTTGAGTGGGACTAGAACCCAGGTCAACAGAGTCCCAGTTCCTCATGCTGAACATCTACACCACACGGGCTCTCCTGTGGTGAGAGAGTTAATTCTAACTTTCCTGTGATTCGTGGAGAATCCGGCACGTTTGGCTCACGGTAGGGAAATACATAATTTATTGTCTCTAGACCTGAGTGAAACCAAGCTTGCACAGCCCAGATTGATCATTGTTTCAGCTGCCCTGAACTATGAAATATTCAGGAATAAATCAAAACCTCCTCTGGAGATTGATAGAGGATTTTCTTTCTTGTTTTGATCCCGCAGTATTAAATGGAAATACTGATGCATTTCAGAAGGTTGATATACCTAGGACTAATTAGTAAGAAGCCCGAGGGCCTAATCAAATTCACTCTGGTCCAGTAACTAACAAATGTAGCGGGACCCACCGCAGCCAGCTGGAAAGAACCGGCGCTTGTTTTATATGGAAAATTCAGTTTCATCAAAATGAGTGGTGTTCATGGGACATTACATGCCACATTCTCCCCTTCACATAAATGCACTCTGCCGTGCGTACTTGACATATCTCAACCATTGTATAATTTCAGGATGTTGGTGATGGACGGGGAGTGGTTTTTTGCTTTTTCTGAGGAAGAGAGAGAAGTTACTGTTTCTACACTCACAGAATAAGCAAGTCGGGATGTACTAAAGCAGAAGTCGTCTAGACAAAACTGGTAACACCCAGACACACTCTCCTAACACTCAAAGGAAGATGGAGTGGAAATACGAGAGCAAATAAAATAACGATGCACATGTTAAAAAAATGATGCACCCCCCTACACATTAGTGTAAAATCTTCATTAGGCCGCCTCAAAAGTGATAAAACTGTGCACACTTTCAAGATCTCTAGATTTCTTCATTAGGCAAGAAATTGGAAAAAAGTCAGCTGGGCCTAATTTTTGTAGTGTCATCCTGGTCTTTCACCTTTTTATGCCCTTTGAGTTAGTCTAATGAAGGTTCCACACTAATAGAGGTTTTGGAATCTCACATAAAAATGGCTCCCTTATTCTCTTGGTGTGTGTATTGTGGTATATTTCATCCCCACAGGTAATTGGCGAAATATTATTCCTAATGTCTGGTTTGTCTTTTGTTTATCCTCTCATTCATTCATTATATTTCTATACTGTCCCATAGCCCACAGGCTATCTGGGCAGTTTACAAAATGTAAAAGCACAAAATTAATCAATAAATAAGCATATTTAAATACAACAATAAAAAATAAAACCAATTCAACCAGATCAGCAAACCACAACAGCTATGATAAAATTAGTATACAGTATGTCAATAATAATAATAATAGTGATAATAATGAAACACTGTTTAAAACAAACCCTTATCTATTGAAAGGTCTGGAGAATACAAAGCTGGAGCTGCAAAGAAGACAGAGATGGTGGCAGGTGTCCTTCTCTGGCTACACTGTCAGCCTCACGGTTCACATTTAGACCCCATCATGGCAAGGCAAGAGTGTAGATCAGAAACCTCCTTGCACAGAAATGTTGCAGGGTGCAATGCTTCACACAGCGTAAGGTCAACTTCCACTTCATTTAGCCTGCAGCTCCCAGTAGCCCTAGCTAGCAAAGCCTATGGTGAAGGTTCATGGATGTAGGAGGCCGAAATATCTGACCCTATGCTGAAATGTTGCACCCTAGTGCAAATACTAGGTCTATTTAGACAAAGAAAAGCCCCACAACATCCAGCATTCCCCAGCCAGCCTTAGGACTTTTTCTGCCTAACACCTTTAAATTGTGCAAACTTGCAGAGCTGGACAACTTATATCTTCCAGATGCTTTGATCTACACCTCTCATGAACCCTCACCATTAACTCTGAATTCACTGCATTTTGTGTGTGGGGAGAAAGAGAGAGAAACTTTCTGATGGTTTGTCACAAGGGTGCAAAAAGTGCAGCCAGTGTGCAGCAGGGAACCTATCATTGCTGAGTTATTTGGGTTTCCTTGCTAGGTCTCCTGTTAGCAAAAGAGCCCCTTACCCTTTCCAGCATCAGCAATAAGGTGACATTCCATTGCCTACCCCACTGACACTATCTAGTTAAGAAAAGGCTGTGGTTTCTCTCATTAGGGCTAGCAAGGCAATATTTTTGCCTTACCTCCAGCCTCTGATGGGCGACTGCAGATAGAAGAGTGACTTCTCTTGCTAACACCAGCAAAAGGAATGTCTGGCTTTTCATGATTAGCACTAGTGTGTATGCATTTGTCTTCACAGACACATGTACCACCACCCGCATTGTTACCTGGTGCAGCCCAAAAGTTTAAAAAAGAGCATTTTTCAGAAAATGAATCAGGGCACATGATTTAAGAGGCATTTGCTCAGCTCTCATGTAGACTGCTTTCCTCATCTTTACCCGAGTCTGCAAAATAGAAAATCTCTCCCTGCCTTTGCTATAAATATGTACTCAGTACCATTTTTGTATTAAGGTGTCTTATTAGGTGTCTGTCTGTCAGTCACCTATCTCTCTCTCTCTCTCTCTCTCTACCTATCTGATTAGGTATCTATCTATCACATGCTTTTTTGTTTTGTTTAGTCTTGGTTTTGGCTTTTCCCCAATTTAGCAGACTTTGTTATTGTTAGTTACAAAGTCATGTCCAACCCATCACAACCCCATGGACAACATTCCTCCAGGCTCTCCTATCCTCCACCATCCCCCAGAGTCCACTTAAGTTCACGCCGACTGCTTCAATGACTCCATCTGGCCACCTCATCCTCTGCCATCCCCTTCTCTTTTGCCATCAATCTACCCAGCACCAGGGTCTTCCCCAGTGAGATGTTCCTTCTCTTTAGGTGGCCAAAGTATTAGGATCCCCATTCCAGAACCAACAAGCTCCCATTTCCTCAGGATGGGAGCACCTGTTTTGACTGGTGGTTCTCTGGCAGATCTGCACTCTTCTTGCTGTGCCTGGAAGCCCCATCAGACATGGGTGCTCTTGGTTGTGCATGGAAACCCATCGTCATGTAAATTCTCTCAATATCTTAAAGCCATGTAAGCACCACTCCCTTTAACTTTTAAAATGCTTTGTCCGACTGCAGGAAAAGGAAGACTCATAAAGGAATACTCAGGAGACGATATCTGAAGGCGCTGTAGGCAAGATATCTTAGGCTTTTGTTTTTGAATAATAATCAGCTTCTAATATATAGCAATAATTTCCCAGAGTATTTACCCAGAGCTAAGGGTGTTTAATTTCTCTCTGATTTTATGAGCCATTGGCTTTGATATTAAGCCGCAGAGCTCCAATCAGATAACTGTCAATCATGGTTTGGGAAAAGGAAGCCAAAAAGGAGAGCATGAAAGCATTGTTGGAAGGACTCCAGTGTGTGCATCTCCATGTGTGCATTTTTAAAATGTACACTTTCACAAAATGTTGTTTCATGTGTTGCCTTCAAGGAAGGCCATTGCATAAATGAGCCACTGAGCTAGAAGGGGAAGCTGAAACGCAAGTCAGAACAATGGCTGGTGTTCAGCCAATTTTCCGTAGCAGTGGAACAACCCTGTGCTTTTAATCTAAATAGCCCTTTCAGAAATATTCTAATAGCTCCAGACTGCAGATTCTGGTGCATCTTTATGTATACTATCATTGTAAACGTGATAAAGGACATAATCATACACCTTGTTTGTTGGGGCCTCATGCATGATCCAAAAATTCTGTACAGCAGGGGTACAGAGCATCCCTGCTGTACATTGTGGGGTGGGTGGGAGTATTCCATTCCAAGGATCTGTCAGTGCTTCATTCCTGTGGTATTCGGGGCCAGAGGCAAAAGAGCAGGGCCAAAGTATTGAAAAGCCTTGGGGTATTTCAGACTAAATTCTTAAGGCCAGTGACGAAGCCTTAGGAGAGGTATTTCAACCTTTTTGAATGGAGGAATTGCACAACATATAGGAAATCACAATAAGTGGTTTGGGTGGGGGGGGGGGGAGGTGGTAGGATCAGGGAAAGAGTAGTCTTGATAATCCCCAAAGTCCTGAATTGGCTCGTGGGCCTAAGCTTTTGTACCCCTGTGGTACACACAAGTTGCTTGGCAACTGAGCTATTTTATGAATGTATGAAGAGCAGCCTTTGTCTGGTCAAAGATTCCCTCCAAGTATCATATAAGATACTTACATCTTCGCTTTTGCCTCCAAATCTGGGCTGCCAGATGCTTGATGCTATCGCTATAGAATGGTAGCAGCTCTCTGGGATTTCAGACGGGATTCTTCCCAGCTCTGGGAACCAGGAATTTTACCAGCAAATCATGTCCCTTTCCAGTGTTGATTGCACAATGCATTTAATTGCACATTTGGGAATTCCACACGTTCTGGCATTTTACACAGCTAAAAAAAAATCAATGCACTGCAAATTTTCACAAGAATTATTTTTAGTGCTAAGTTTGTCCCTTCCGTACTATTCACTCTGCAGAATGTATTATGAAACAGCTGTCTTGCAGGATGAGGGTTAAATTCACAGAAGATCTGATTGCAAATGTTGATTATTTTGCAATTCATTCTTCTCATGTTTCCCTTTACATCTCCCTCCATTTTAGCAGCGTGGCAGTGTCTAATAAATAACAGGAGCTGTGCATATCAGGTCAACTAATATTTATTTCTTGATATCTGTTGAAATATTCAGCTATCACTCAAAGGAAACATTGACTTACGGTGGCAGTCTGAGGCTAAAGATAAACAATGGGAATTTTGACAGTGTCGTTATGAACATCCGCTACCCATATAATTCCTTTATATAATATTCGGGAAACAGAAATTATTCCTTTGACAAAGGCCTTGGCCCACTGTTCTTGTGTGACCCAGCGAAGGACACCCAGCATAGAATACTGGGTTGAACAGAAGAGTCCTGGGTTCGAGTCCCACTTTGCCATGGAGCTCACTGAAGACCACTGGATTAGTCATTGATTCTCAGCCTAGCCTACCTCACAAGGTTGCCGTGAGGATAAAATGGAGAGGAGGATGCATTGCCAGGGTCTGGCCCAGCCAAGGGTACCTCCATTTAGATGTGAGGATAATCAGGGTAAGAAAAACCATTTGTGTGAAAGAGAACATCCACTTTATCAAATATACTGATGGAATATGGATGCAGATAATAAACAATAAATAGACAAAGATAAGCTTGCTCAAATTCCTCAGTCACAGGCCTTCCTAATACAATGGATGCTGCTTTAGGGCCCAAGTTAGTTGGGCAGTTACATGCACCTCACCCCAAACCAAAAACCAAAGCATCAGCTAACAAACTTTGGATTTTGTAGAGGCCACTCTCCCCTATGTCAGAGGTTGCCAGTAAGCCACAAGCTAACCCCTCTTTCTGAGAGAAAGCATGGCCACCCAGCATGGCCAATGAATAGGAATGGTACGAATTATAGCCCATGCTACCTGGAGGCATCAGCCTACTGACCTCTGCTTAATGCAGTGTTTAGATGCTATGCTGTTGTAGTGCGTTTAGTATTTGATGTCTGCATGTATTAACCTGAAATGCTCTTTTGGATGAAAGTATGGTGTATCTCAATTTTGAACCGATCAGTGGTTCCGTGTCCAGTTCTCACTGTTGCTTCTTGACTCGCATACTGTCACCCTGCCTATTTAACTTGTATGCAGAGCACATCATGAGAAAGGTGGGGCTGGATGAATCCCCAGTTGGAATCAAGATTGCTGGGAGAAATATCAACAACCTCAGATATGCAGATGATACCACTCTCATGGCAGAGTGAAGAGGAACTAAAGAGCCTCTTGATGCGGGTGAAGGAGGAGAGTGCAGAAGTTGGCTTGAAACTCAACATTAAAAAAACTAAGATCATGGCATCTGGTCCTCTCACTTCCTGGCAAATAGATGGGGAAGAAATGGAAGTAGTGACAGATTTTATTTTCCTGGGCTCCAAGATCATCGCAGATGGGGACTGCAGCCAAGAAATTAAAAGACGCTTGCTCCTTGGAAAGAAAGCTATGGCAAATCTAGACAGCATAGTAAAAAGCAGAGACATCACCCTGCCAACAAAAGTGCGTATAGTCAAGGCTATGGTTTTCCCAGTTGCAATGTATGGCTGTGAAAGCTGGACCATAAGGAAGGCTGAGCGCCGAAGGATTGAGGTCTTTGAGTTGTGGTACTGAAGGAGACCCCTGCGAGTCCCTTGGACAGCAAGGTGATCAAACCGGTCAGTCCTAGAGGAGATCAACCCTGACTGCTCTTTAGAAGGCCAGATAGTGAAGATGAAACTCAAATACTTTGGCCACCTAATGAGAAGGAAGGACTCCCTGGAGAAGAGTCTAATGCTGGGAACAATGGATGGCAAAAGAAGAAGGGGACGGCAGAGGATGAGGTGGCTGGATGGAGTCACTGAGGCAGTTTGGTGTGAGCTTGAGTGGACTCCGGGGGATGGTGGAGGACAGGAAGGCCTGGAGGAATGTTGTCCATGGGGTCGCGATGGGTCGGACTCGACTTCACAACCAACAACAACAAACAACAAATGGTGTATCTGTGCACATTCACACATATACGCGTTCTCCATTGCATAGGATGAATTCATAAGCATGGCTTTTATTTTTCATGTTTTCTTTTTTTCAAATTTGCTAACCTGCCCTTCTGGTGCTGAAGCACCTTTCAGTGTGCCTTACAACATTTACAGAACTCAATTGCATAAAAACAACAGAAGCAAACCATCAGCCAAGGAGAAGGCGAGCTATTAAAGCCTTAACATAAAAAACACTATCTGACATGTACAACAAAAGCCTGGCAGAATAAAACAACCTTCAACATCCAGAGGAAAAACAGTGAGCAGAGTGGGAGAGGCATCTACAGTTCACGTTCCATAACGCAGCTCCACAGAACTAGAATGCCAGGAAGGATCTGAAAGCTTATCTATTTGTCTAACTTTCTACCACCATCATGTATCCATCTCTTTGAACACTGATAGCAGGGATGGTGAACATTTTTCAGCCCAAGGGACCAATTCCATTTTGGATATGAGCCCAAAATACCAAAACTGCTAACATATTTTAGCCTAAAGCTCTTACTTCCAGCCACTAAGCCTTAACAGAGGCTCTCAATCTTTCAGAATGGGAAAAAACACATTGCACAAATGCTGGAAATTCACCAAATGATCAGTGCAGCCAGTGGACCAAGCCAAGGCAATGCACTGGGAAGGCAATACAGATGGTGGAAAGTGAACCAGGATGATCAATGCTGCTTCTGATGTCCCTAAAGCAAGGTGAGTTGCTCCTCCAAACTTTACCTTTGATCCATCTGTATTTGTGTTTGCTTTGATGCATGCCTGAAGGGTAGCATTTAACAGAGACTGTCAGAGCCTGTGTTCATCGCAGAGGCAGGATGCACTGTGAAGACAGAAGTGGTGCCCGGACCTTGAATCCCACATGCTGCAATTCACAGAGACTCTGCAGATGCTCATGAAAGCTACTCAGTTCCGAACCATCTAATTTCATTCTCCTTAACGTAAGCCTTTTCTTCTTTTAAAAACCTCATTTGTCTGACAAAGAGGAAGAGATATGAAAGGTTGAAATATGTCTCATTCTCACTCCCCAACATGCCAGCAGACTTTCAGGTGGGGTAGATTTTTGGAGGCCTACACATAACATCCCACTTTAAAAGAGATGCACAGAGAATTTCAGCCTTCCCAGAGTGCTTGAATTCAGGGGGTTAAGCCCCAGCAACTGTTCCATGGCCTGTGGAACTGGGAACTGTGTCCAACTCACACAAGAGACTGACAGAAAGAACATTTCTATGGTCAGATGACTATGGGAAGGTGATTTGTAGCAGCAGCTGTTTCCAGCTGTGGTTGTTATCAGGTGCATAGTGTGCAGAGGAAGCTTAAACAGGGCTCCCTGCCAGACAGTAACAGCCGTGTTGGCATCGCAATGAGGCATTTGCAGATATCTGCCAAGGTCAACCAACCATTGCAAGGGTGGGGATAGAGTGGCCTGGCCATGTTCCTGCTCTTCAACCTTCTCCTGTTCATTGTTCTCACCCGGCATTGACCATTGAGAAGCTGCAGACTAGCAGTCCTACCACTGCTGCCCCCACAATGGTTGCTCCCACAATCCTGTTGGGAAGGACCTCTGCTTGCCTTGTCCTCTTCAGGGCAGTGTTCAGACTGGATAAGAAGTTGGCTGCATGGGAGCAGTAGAAAGGAAGGTGGCCTTCCAAGGTGTCCCCTCTGCTCCAATTAGGAGGAAACTGTGAGTAACTGCAGTGACTTTCTTCATGTGAGGGTTTAATGAGAAAACATACTTTGGGAGCCTGGTCTCAGCCCCAATACCATGCAGAACTAATTAAGAAGAGCAAAATGCTTGCTTTTATTGAATCAATGATAACACAGTCTCAACACATGGAGATTGGTGTGCAGATACCAGACAGTGGCTGCCACACAACCTCTGGGTAGGTTTGATTCTCACAGCCTTTCATTTCAAAATCAAGCAAGGCTTGTGGGCCCCAAAGGAAGAGTGTGTATGTGTTAACTCTTTTTTAAGGGAATGTGCACAAGCAAACCCATGAAAAAATCAAGAAGGCAAAACTTTCCACTTTCCATCTGGTGTTTTCATTTCTGTTTTCTAGCTTTGCGATGGTTTTGGAATGGGCCGAACATCCTTCTAATTGCATCTCAGCCACTGTGGCACCACTGAGCCAGTCTTTGCAGTGCTGCAAGTTCAGTTGAACCATAGGATTCAAGGGTATAACATACCCCAGCATGATTTTGCCTTTGCTGAGCAGCAGCATAATGCAAAATTTTGAAATCCAAGCTCCCAGCCCATCATTCCCTGTAGCCAGGCCTCCAAGGAGTGTCCAAGCAACTTGTTGATCTTTAACACAATTGATATCAATAAATCAATTAAATAAGGTAATGTTTGGGCATGATGTGTATAAACCTGCAAATAACTTCCTCCTCCTGCTCCTCCTCTTATTGTAATTATTATTCTTTCTATGGCACCCAATAGCTGAAGCTCTTTGACCAGTTTTCAACAGCACATTAAAAGTACAATGTAAAATACATCATATTAAAATAGCATTAAAAACCTTGCAGTACAAAGTTTAAAACCAAAATTGAAACAGAATTTTAAAATTAGAGTTACTTGAAAAGTTGGCTTGGAGGCTTTGCTCTATCATGGTAAAAGCTTCCCAATCCATGCAAAGCCAGATATTTATTTATTTAAAACTTTTCTAGACTGTCCCGCTACTGAAGTCTTGGGATGGTTTAACAATACAAAATGTAAAAATAAAACACAGTGTCCTAAAAATTCAATTAACAATGAAACCCCAATTAAAACAGTTAGGTATTAAAACATTGGGAAAATAAAAAGGTTTTGGCCTGGCACTAAAAAGAATAAAGTGACGGTGCCAGGAGAACCTCTCTGGGGAGCAAATTCCACAATCGGGGCACCACCACAAAGAAGGCCCTTCTCCAGATAGTCGCCCTCCTAATCTCCTTCAAGGAGGGCTCCCAGAGAAGGGCCTCTGCCCCAGATCTTAAGGGGTGGGCAGGCACATATGGAAGGAGACACTTCTTCAGGTAACCAACCCCTAAGCCATTAAAGGTATGAAAAGGGGTGGGGATTAAATGAAGCTTTAAAAGCAGCTTACCACTCACCATGCCCCACCATCATCGCACACACAGTATCATGTAGAAGACAACAGAAATAAAAGACTTCTTGCATATGGTTGGCTGTGTTTGGTTTGGGAAGGTCAGAGGTGGCGGGCCCAGTACTGCAGTAGTAGCCATTTCACTTATAAGAAGCACTATTGGTTCTTCTTCTAAGTAGTAGTTCCATGTAGTAGTAGTGCTGCTTATAGGATAGGTTTTCAGACACAAGACACCATGGTGAACTCTTACTTTGGTTGGGTCTGTTGTGTTATCCAGAGACATTTCTGAAATTCCTGTGCAGTAGGATTATTTTTCTGAAACCACAGGGAGAGTCTGGTCTCAGGCTTCCAGGCTTCACTGCAGCTTCTCTGGTTGACTGGACCTAGGATTGCCATTGTACCATTGGTTGGGATGGAAATACCATCGAGTCCCCTATCAAGAGTGGCCATGGAAGTGGCCATTTCGGCCTTGATCTCTACTACCCTCGGCACCCTAGCGACAGATGCATCATAGTTTGCTTTATTCCCATTGGCTGTGTAATGCGTTTAGTTTTGGAGAATACATGGGTGGAGAAGTGGGGAATCATGGCAAAACTGTTCATTTTTATTTCATGAAAATCTCTGTGGAGCTGGATTGGCTAGGAGCACTGCAAACATGGAGGAAGGGAGGAACCACCTCAGGACCACAGTGGACCAATCAGGAGCAGGAGGATGCAGACCATGAGCAGAGTGAGGGAAAGGACACGGATTCCATTCATAGGAGCTTCCGGGATTTGGGGCAAGGTTGGGAGGACAGAACAGGATGTACAGGAACTGCACTGCTCAGGTAACTGCATGATTGTGTGGAAACATGTTTTCCACACAAATGATTATTTGCTGAGTTGTGTGAAACCAGCCACAGCCTCTATAAGACATGGATATTAGAAATAGTAGGAATTCCACCAATAGTTGTAGGCATCAGTGTCTCAAATAGTCATCTTTGTTGGGTTTCTTCCAGGAAGCATCTGTATGGCAGCACAATATGGAACGCAATGCATATTTAACTTTCCATAATTCTAGTTTTCATTTGGGAAATGCATTTGATCAGCTTCTGAAACTGCAGGGGAGTGAATTTGTGGAGGTGCTGGCTGGAGAATTGAAAGGATATTATGAGGGCAGGCAGAGCCTGGGACATAAGTAGATCACTGGTTCACACTCTAGAATGCTTATGGATGTGTCCAGGCTGAACTCAAAATAGAAACCTGGGCAGAAAGCATCGCCTGTACAGTGAAGTGCTGCACTGAATCCCCTAGAAAAGATGAGAAAGGAAATGCTCCCTTTCGCAATGCTGCAATACTTTGTTTTCCAAATCTCCTTTGCAGAGTTTGACTTGGAACAGAGCAGAATGTCAAGTCAAATGTTGAAGGTACTGCTGGCATGCCAGTGGTTTGGAGGAGTAAAAATGAGTTCGCGTAAAAAGCTAGCAATATTTCTTGGTGGTGGTGGTGGTAAGAGAAGGCTTCTGCAACATGTTTTGGTTGAACAAGTTGCAAAGGTCAAACTATGCATTTTATAGCAGATCCTTGTTTAATTGTGTTTCTTTTTCAAAAACAAAAATATTTTCATTTTAAATTAGGTAGGAGAGGGTCTCTGTGACTGATCCAAGCAATGGCACTGAGAGAGATGTGTTCAACTCCATTGCCACGTACCATTAGCACAGCTTGAATTCCACATGTCATTCCTGTTTCTATTTTACCCAGAGCATTTTGAGTGGTGATTTAGACAAATACTCAAATGATGGGAGATAGGAAGAAAGTGGGGTTCAAGTAGTTTTTCTTCCCCGAGTAGGATAGATAAATGGGATGGAATTACAGAAAGGGAAAGGCTCAAAAAAACTTTTCTCCACCCCCACCCCAAGAAGTACATCAAATTGTAGCTCTTGTGGGTGTATTTAGAATTAAATAGCACAGTAACTTCGGGCAGCAGGAACCTGTATAAATGACTCATTCGGTATCAAATGTGGTTTGGCCCTTAGTAATATTAGTCAAATAATTTAGGATTTTCATTGAGAAGTGATTATTCATAAAGCTTTCTGAGCATGTGTGATAAGAATTGATGTTTGCTTATGGTTAAAGTACCATTTGTGGATTGTTTGCAATTTTATGTGTGCAGAATCTAAATTGTCTAAGGGGATGTTGATGGAATACAGACTCAGGATGTTGCGTAACCATGCTGAGATCGGGCCCATTTCTCTCCAAACAGCATTCCCAGTTAAAAAGATCAGACTTGAAATGCGAACTAGACAGGACGGAGAGGGCTTGGAATGTGGATAGAAATGTCAAGGTTAACAAACAACTGCTGAGAACCAAACCACCTCATGCTCAAGGGGTGACACTGGTGAAAAGGGGGGTCTACGGAGGAGGGGTGTAAATTCATTAACTGAGCCAGCATCAAGCAAATGAGTGGCTTGATTAAGTGACATTTGACATTCCCACCATTCTGTTCACAGGCAGCATGAACCTCCCTGAGGATGTAGTCAAACCTTTTGGGAAAGGAAGGGAGGAGGGGTCTTCATTTTGGAATCAGCTCTTCACATGGGCAACAGCTACCTCAGAAATTTGATGGCTGTGACTTGAGAACAGCCGTTGTAGGAAATACCCTTTATCACAAAACTCCTGTCTAGCTTAAATAAAGCCCTGCATGCCAAAGTCCCCTGTATAGATCTGGTGAACTAGCAAAAAGGCAGAGATGGGCTCAAGAATCATGCCTTGAGCCTGAGACGTAAGAAGGAATCAAATCCCACTTCCTGTAAGACAACACTGAAGATTTAGACTGAAGGCACATGCTGCTTTAGAGATGCTTCAATCAGCTATCCCTTTTCACATCTTTCTCTTTCTCTAAAATAAGTGTGAAAGATGCCCCTGCCAATCTGAGTGAGAAAGCTAGCAGTAAGCGGTTTTGAGCCCTCCCTCCAACTGTGGAGCAGAGCAGGATCATGCTCCCCCACCCCACACACATACTTTCAATTTATATTTTATTGCAAAAAGTGATGCATGAAATAAGTGGATAACATTCAAGCAAATTACAGGTGTAGGGATCCCAGTCTGGAAGACAGCAGCAGGAAAGGATTCAAACCATGCCCCAGTGTTCACTCTAGAGTCCAAATCCAAATTGATTCCTCACAGGTACTCCGGAGCAGCACTGGCTTATAGCTGCAATGTCAGGAGGGAGTGTATCCCCTCTAGGTTTCAGTCTAAACTTCCAAGGAGCTCACTGTGCTGCTGAACCAGGTTTGGGGCCAGGATTCAGCACCATGGATAACTCCTCAAAAGTCCAGAGCAGAGCCCTGAATGGCTCCGTTGTGCCTCTGACATTGAAGCCATTGCCACTTGCTGTTCTAGAGCAGTGGCGGCGAACCTACAGCACGTGTGCTACAATGGGCCCGCGGAGCCCTCTCTGTTGGCACGTGAGCCAAGTTGCCCAAGCATCATCCCAGCAGCTGAACATCAAATAACAGCATACATAGGGGCCATGCGCATGCATGGAAAGGAGTAGTGGTGCAAGGCAATGATGTCGCAAGCCGTAACTCAGTAGCTGTGACTCGTCCGAGCTTTCACATGGCTGGTCAGTACAGTATACTGCCAAGGACAGAGAGAGAGAGAGAGTTGCTTGGACATGCTGTGAGTTGTTTTTTTCTAAACTAAAACCTAAGTTTTCAAGTTTTATTACACTGTTGGTACTTTGCAGTGAATAAGTGGGTTTTCGGTTTCAGTTTGGGTACTCGGTCCCTAAAAGGTTCGCCATCACTGCACTAGGGTTAGAAAAATGAGGTTTCCTGGCATGATTTTGATCATTGGAATGTGCTTAGCATGGGTAGAAATGATGAGCTGTGCAGAAAAAGTTACTCAAGGAAGGCTTTTTCAAAATCGCATTATTTTCAATGGAACTTTAGCCCTCTTTTAGGGTTCTGGGTAGGCACCAGGGCAGGGTTAGGGTTAAAAAACGAGGTGTCCTGGTGTGATTTTGATGGTTGGAATGTGTTGAGAATGGGCATAAATGAGGAGAAGTGCAGAAAAATCTAGTCAAGAAGGCTTTTTCAAAATCGCCCTCTTTTCAATGGAACTTTAGCCACTGCAGGCGTGCAGAGTCCCCCCTATCAGCATGCTGACCAAGCCTCCCCAGCATCGCCCCAGCAGCCGAGCATCGGATAACAGTGCACATAGGGGCCATGCACATGCTCGGAAAGGAGTAACAGCGCCAGTTGATAACGTCACGAGCCACAACTCATGAGCCGTGATTCGTGCGTCCTTTCACATGGCCAATCAGCGCACTGCCAAGGATATGTATATATTTGCTTGAACTGTCTGTGAGGTGTTTTTTGTTAAACTAAGACCTCAGTTTTCAATTTTTATTGCAGTGTTGGCACTTTGCGATAAATAAGTGTGTTTTTAGTTGTAGTTTGGGCACTTGGTCTCTAAAAGGTTCGCCATCACTGCTCTAGAGTGAGAGGGGAACAGGTGATGTGAATATTTGCTACATCTTTCGGTAGAGTATCCTTTGGCTGTTTCACTACAGTGTGCTCTGTACATTGTCTATAAATTACTTCTTTAGCATCATGAGTGGTTTGGCCCTTAGTAATGCCAGTCACATAATTTTGGCTCTCTAAGAAATATGCAGCCTCACACGGTGGGATTTGATCCCACACCTCCCCAATGGATCACCTTTTCAGCATTAGGTGAAGGCTACCTGCTGCTCCCAGGCATTGAATGGCATAAGATGGGGGCATGTCAGCAATTTTAGCATGCCTTGTTTTTATTAAATTTGTCTGGGGGTGGTTGTGTGTTTTCAATATGATGTTGGGATTTTATGTTGTCTGCATGCTATTGTATGTGTGTATTAACATTATATTTGAATTTTATTATCTTCCCATTTTTATTGATTGAGATTATATATTAAGATTATTTATTCAAACTTTATTATCTGTTTTATAGCAGTGCCTGTTATGAATCACTAAGAACTGCCAGGAAAGCTTTGCGTATTGAGCAATAAAAATCATCATAGAAACATAGAAATAGACCGAGTCAGAAGGGGTCTCCCAGGCCATCTAGTCTGACCCCCGGCTCCAGCTGACTCCACTCATGACATGCCCACCATGTGCATGTCTAGCCTATCCTTGGACACCCTCACCGATGGGGCTTCATCATTATCATCATCATCATTTTGGCTTCGTCTCTTTACTGAGGGCAGACAACTATTTGAAGGGCTGCTCAATCTAAGACTGGTACAAAGAATCCAGAGGAGGAAAAAACAGGGACCTGGAAGTTTCCCAGCAGCAGAAAGCCATTTTTTCCACTATGGTGAGTTGTAGCTCATCTCTATTTTAATTATGGTATTGTTGTTTTGTGCCTTCAAGTCATTTCCAACTGAATGAAGTTCTATTAAAATGCCCCATCGATGCAAGCTCCATCCACATTCCCAAGTGCAAGTCTGGTGCTTCCTTTATGAAGTCAAGCCATCTTGTGTCTGGCCTTGCTTTTCTTCTGCCTTCAACTTTCCCTAACCTGATTGTCTTCTCCAGGGAGCTTTGCTTTCTCATGATATGCCCAACATATGCAGGCTCAGCATTGTCGTTTTTGCTTCTAGGGAGAGCTCTGGCTGGATTTGATCCAGGACCCACTTGCTCATCACTGGCTCGGGAAAACCTTAGGCCAAAGCAGCATTACCCTTGTTCATAGCAAGGATGTTTTAAAAGATCAACCTGCAGTACAGCACTGGAAGCTGAACTGGCTTTTCAGAAGGGGTTGCCAAGCCATGTTCTGAGTCTTTGCAAGGCTGAGAGGGCCCTGTTGTTACTGCAACCATCACCACGCTAAGCTGCAGTTGTCTGGAATGCTTTGTTCGCTGTCACTGCAGCTGTGCTGAGCTGTGCTGAGCTCTCTAAATACAAAACATCTTGTCAATGAGAGGAGAAAATTGTTTTGAAAACAACTTGCCTTAAGACTTTCTCCCCTTCTTCGTCTCCTTTTCAGTTGTGTTTATCTCATGTTCTGCGTTGTGCCTGGCTTTCTGTTTTCTTTTCCTGACAGCATTTGTGCCAGAGTGCTCAGATGACTCCAGCATCCTTTTCACACCTCTGGAGGTGTCCATGTGAGAACTGAATTCTTTCATTCCATCAACAGGAAAAGATGCAGAATCATAAACCAACAGTCAAGACGTGGATCCTTGCTGTATGGCAAGATCTCCTATACTGAGGGAACCTCAGAACTCAGAACTGAGTCCTGGAGCTCCCCAAAAGCCAACGGCCCCTTCCCCTGGGTCTGCTCCTGCCTCCCAACATTTGGAGCTTTCCCCCCCACCTGAGCCACCCCAATCCTAACCCTCTCCCTAGCTCTAACAGGTTGAAATGTCTCTCCAAAGTCTTACTTACTTGCAGAAGAGCTTGAACCTAAAATATGAAGGTATTTGAGCTCCGCTACCTTTTGTCTCACCTGCAGATGGGTGTGACCTCTGAGAAATTCTCTAAAACGATATTCAGTCTTTGGAATTCTGCATTTCTTTCCTATATCATAAAGCAGACTTCTCCAACTTGGTGCACTCCAGATGTTTTGGACTTCAACCCATTACAGCACAAGACAGCAGATTCAGTGGCTATACATTGGGAGGTGCAGTGCAGAACATTGCGGAAGCACTAGATTTGGGAAGCTCAAAAACATGTCTTCTTTGTATTAAAAACAGCAGAGAAACAATTGAGAAAGGTATTCTCCCAGTATGGAAGGTGTGGTGAGAAACTGTGGAAAAGAAGTGTAATGCAGATGCACATGCAGCAATGGTGTGGTCCACTCCAAATGTAAGTTGTCCATCATGATCTAACCAACTTATGGTGGTTTTCCAGTGTGCATATCTGGCCTATGTGCAAGCCTCCAAATTCAGTGTGTATCCAGGCAAGGGTAACAGGACTGTGCCCTTACTGTACTTTTCTGAAAGCTGATTAAACATTTCTCAGGGCTGATTAAATTAAGCTAACTAGTTGTTTTCCTTTCTGTTTTGATCTGCATATTGCTTAGCCATTGTTAACTGGAAATAATTGGGTAGGTCCTGTATAGATTTTATTTATTTATTTATTTATTAAAACATTTATAGGCCACCCCATCGCAACAAAGCCTCGGGGCGGCTTACAACGTAAGTTAAAATACAAAAATACAAAATACAAAAATATTATGCCAGATCATCAAATGATACTTGAATTCTTTGATGGGCTGCATCATGTCACACCTGGACAGGAAGAACGTCACTTTCCATAAGTATGTGCTGGTTGATTTGAGTGTGTAGGTCCCGTCTATTTGTTTTCAGCATCTGAGCTTTGGTAGCGCTTTACAATGCTACTTGTTTACTCAGAAGTCAGCTCCTCTCTGTTCGGGGGAAGCTTATGCCCAGGTAAGTAAGCATAGCAATACATTGCTATACATCATGCTTGATTTGGGATTGCCATCTCCCCGGATCACATTTTGTCATGTAAGGAAAGGACCACCACTCAGGCACTTGACAGCAATACTCTTCCTTCATAAAGAAATAAAACTGTGCATAACTGACATGCTGGGGAGAAACTTAATGTAGGAAAGGAAGTGCTTCTTTATGCTGCACAGAATCAACTTGAAATTTAGCCACCACAAGATTCAGAGAGGATTGAACACATTCATGGAGGGAAACGTGATCAGTGGAGCTAATACAGATGGCTGCAGAACACCTCCAGGATGAGAAGCATGGTACTGCTTGCCATGTAATGCAGGTAGGAAGACACCCTTGAGATGAAGTCCTTTCCTGTTTGGGGGTTTCTCGGAGGACTCTGCTTGGCCACCGGATGAACAGAAAGCCGGTTAGATGGGCCTTGCTCAGGTCCAGCATGGCTCTTTTGCATTCCCCGCTATGAAGCGGTGTGGGATTTCGGGTAGCTTGGAAGAGGGGGTAAGAATCGAAATGTGCAACCCCTGCTTATGCAGCACACACTGTTTCTGCAACAGAATTGGCAGGTGGAGAAGAATATTTGGAGGTGGCAGAGCCCCACTGGCTGCTTCTCCTTACGTCCCTATGGCAATGCAAATTCATGAACACTTGGGAGCAAAATAGATTGTTGGTTAGAGCAGGTAAAGCTTGTGGGCACAAGCCACTTTGCCCATGGGGATTGCGCCTGAACTGCCGTGACAGAAGGGACATTTGGGCACTATGCGTAGCGCCACCGCATTGGCATTCTTCCCTTTGTGCAGTTTTCCAGGCAGCAGGAGGGAAGGTATAAAGGAAGATCGGACATAAATTAAGATCTATGCTTGGGAATAACTGGACCTGAACTGAAAAGGTCGTGAGACGTTTTATCAACTTCCTAGCCAAATGCTAACAACCCCAAAGTATTGCCACTTTATCGTCATTGCTGCAAATGCGAAATAAAGCATCTGAAATCAAAACCCAGTGGTGCAGAAGAGGCTGAGTGAGATTCTCCCCGTTTTTCATTTCTGTTCATCTCCATTAACTTGCCACTCATTAATAAGTGCAGAAGAACAATCAATCTAAATAGAAGCCCAGCAATCAGCTCCTCTAATGTATGAGCAAAGGCGATTAAAACATCCTTTGCAAAGCTTGAAGAGAAATGCTACTCACAAAAGAAGGAGCAAAGGGAACTTTATTGGAAGCATGTCAGGATGTAATTTTTATTTTACAGTCTCTCCATCTGATGAATCTCCAGCCACTGTTGCATCCAATTTTGCCTTTGAAGCTTGGCAAATTGGCTCCAAGAAATATCTTGTCATCATCGTAGTCATAATCAAAACTGCAAGATTCATATTTCAGAGACTTCTGCAGTTTCTGCAGAGTTTCGGTGGGAATTAGAGGCATGTAAAACAATGTCTCTGTTTGGATAGTGTGGGGGATGGAAAGAGCGGCTTCTCAACTTTCTGGGCAGGTAGCTTGTAGAATCTCTCTGATTAAAGCATGGTATTGTAACAGTGAAAGACATACAGTAGTCTGGCTTTAATTTATATATATATATACACCCTCAAGTAATTTTCTAACTCTTTATTTGCCAAGAACTACTGGTGTGTTGACATATGCTTTCCCTGCCTGCTATACTCATACTTTGAACATGAGTCTTTTGATGACAGAGCTAGCAGCTGCCCCTTTTCCTTTGGGAACATAAAAGCCAGGCTGGATCAGACCCAAGGTCCATCCAGTCCAGCACTCTGTACACACAGTGGCAAACCAGCTGCCCACAGGATCCCTCCAGCAGAGTGACTGCAAGACCTCCTCCTGCCCAAGCTCCTCAGCAACTGGTGGATGCAGGCAGGCCACCTCTGGTCAAGGAGGAAGCACATAGCCAGCAAGGCTAGTAGCCACTGATAGCACCCACCCTTGAAACACAATATCCTGATGTGGTCTTGTTTCTGCTCAGTATCTCCTTCCATGGTGATACTGTTAAGAATGAAATCCCCAAGTGTTTGATTAAGGAACATGAAGTGTTTCTTAAGATAGCCCCTCTGCAGGCAACTGCAGGCAAGTCTTTCCTCCACACAGGTTGAAGTAGATCAGGAGCAGCAGAACTTTTGGAGCTGTGGGCAGCCCCAGGAATTCAAACAATTGTCCTGGGCCACACCAGAAAATGGTTGCCATGAGAGGCAAGGCAAAGGACAAGTAAGTGACCAAAAGAAGGTATATAAGGTAGAAGTGGAACCTGAGCCCCAACCTTAAACTCCTCTTTCGAATCCACAGTTTTGAGCAATAAGGAAAACCTATTTCACTGAATTCCAGCTTCCAGTTAAGAAAATCGTTTTATTTCCTTTATCTTTTTGAGTGGGAAGGACTTGGAGGGTATCAGGAAAAAGGATGCGCATTAGTGCTTCTAAGCACAATGTCACCTATCACTGGAGCTGATTGCCCATAAATCCACCAGCCATTCCATGATCCTGTGAAATTGGACCATGAAACATAGAAACAGAGCAAGTCAGAAGGGATCTCTCAGGCCTTCTAGTCTGACCCCTGGCTCCAACCGGCTCCATTCATGACATGCCTACCATGTGCATGCCCAGCCTGTCCTTGAACACCCTCACCGATGGGGCTGGTAATAACACTATTCAGGTTTCTCCCAGACTTCACCAAACCTCTAGTGTTGCTAAAATTGAAAAGCGTTGTGGGTTTCTCTCCTGTATTTCTTAATTGCATAATTTTGCTTATTCAGTGTCTATGTTCTATTTCATGGCCTGATTCTGAATAGACATAGAAGAATTTTTCATTTTCATTTTTTGTTGTCTTTTTTCTGGTCTTATATTTAGCTTATCCTGAACTATGAAAAACATTTTTTTAAAGATGGCATGAAAATTTATATGCATATTTGTGTGTATTTCTTTGCAAAAGTACACTTTTGCATGCAATTTTTCCTAATATACATAGCTTTCAAAGTGGGTTTCATAATGTAATGAATTTTAACATTATTTTCACTAATATAGACATTTGTGTATGCAGCTTTCCTTAATATACATATTTTTGACTGGAAAAGTCAGAGAAGGGCAAATTTATTTCAGTCTGCATGTTCAAAAGGGTGGAATTAAGTAAGTTCGCATTCAAATGTGAACCCAGTAGATATCTCCTCCATCCCTACTTGTGAATTTTGAAGAGGCAGATCTCACTGAGATATTCTGTCTCGCTTGGGGCACCACAGTTTAATAAAGACATTGCAAAACTAGAGCATGTCCAGGGGAGAGCAGAGAGTTGGTGGGAAGTCTAGAACTGAAGTCCGATGAGCAATGGTTGCAGAAACTGAATATATTTAGCCTGGAGGAGAGAAAGTTATGGGAAGACTTCACAGTTGCCATTCAGGAAGTGAAGGACATCACACAGAAGATGGTAAGAGACCTGCTGTCTTTTGCTCCAGACAGTGAAATTAGCACTAATGTGTGAAAATGGCAAGGAACCAGATTCTAGCTAAGCATTCAGGCAAAATGCTCCTAAGAGTTTCTTATCAATGCACTGACTCCCTCAATAGGTCGGTTCTGCCACAGGGTGGGTCTGATGACTTCCAAGGTCCCTTCCAACTCTAAAATCTTTGATTATATCATTGGCCACAACTGGAAATACAGTAATAGGCCAGATGGACCTTGTTCTGTTGAATGAGAAACTGTTTACTTGCCAGAATAACAAGGAACCATAGCAACATCAGAAACTTTGGAGAGGAATTGAAGTAGCTGTTGGAGATGAATGGAGATTAATTTAAGAAGCTGCTCATCCTTTGATTCATTTGGCAAGACTGGAGATGCAGGAGAAATCTTCAGATTTCTAAGAATCTGACCTTTGGATTCTGCAGTGGACTGGGTTTCCCCAAGTTGCATGGGTTCCATAGGCTCGGCAACCATTTTTCCTTATAATTCTACACAAATTTACTCATAGAAAAATATGAAAAATGAAATAGCCAACAAAACTGCTCATTTTCCCCATCGGCTAAAGTATGAAAACACTCATTTTCAGGGATTTTCATATTAGGGGGCTGGCACATTTTTGACAGTGTAAACTGGAGCAATGTATTTGAATGAATCTGCACAAAATCCAATTTCAACAGTGAGCAAACAATGCAACAGAAGGCACCTGATGATTTGCAAAACGTAGATGGAACAGATTTTGTAATGATGGAACATCCCTAGGCAAAACTGAGAGCTAGATAGCCAGCCAGCCAAAGGAAAAAGTGACAGGTCATGCCAAAGATGCCACGACATCCAAAGTACAGGGTTCTGGCAGGCCCTCTGTTGCCATATGAGGAGGCTGTTTATTCATTGAGGAGGCATTTGAGCACAAGAGTAAGAAAGCACTGTGAACAAACATATATTTATAATATATATTCATGCAGGCAGTTTTGAAATTATCTTCCCCCTCCTTCTACCAATTCCTTTTCATTGAGATTCCAATTTGCCTCAGACCCTGTAAGCACAGTTTAGTGCTTGGTATTCATCACTGCACATTCAGTCCTAAATGAGGAAAAGCTTCTCTTTAAAGACAGAAAAAGAAAAGAAAAAGGGAAAGATTGCTTGGGCTTTAAATTCCCTGAAACCAAACCGCACCGTTCTGGGACCATTTCCAGCCTGTTCTAATGGGATAATCTGGTTACTCTATCACACGCCAAGACATTGGGCTTGTTTATTCATGGTTACTTGGAAGATAAAGGGTCATACCCAGAAAACTCCCCTCTTGGGGAACAACCATATCAATGCATGCCTTCCGCGTCGTGTTGGAAATCTCTTCCACATGGTTTCCAGCCATTCCCATTCAAGAGGAAAGAAACTCTCACAGGCAGGGGTCCATGTCCCAGCGCTTGCCTTATCTGTGAAGGCCACACAGTGACTGAGTGCCCCGTCTTCCATTGTAAGATCATCTCCCCAGAAGCCTGTAGCCTCCTCAACTCCCCATACTTCAACTATAGCCCAGGGAAAAACATCATCAGGTAACGGGGAGCCAGCGTAGTATAGAGGTTAGCGTGTGGAATTGGGACTCAGGAGATCTGGCTCTAGTCTAGGCTTTGGGATACTCACTGACTCTCAGCCTAAGCTAGCTCAGAGGATTGTTGTGAGGATAAAATGGAGAACATTGTAAGCCACCTTGACCTGCGTGAAGAAGAGAGGTGGGGTATAAATGCACAGCAGTGATAATGCTAATTCCTCCCAAAGGGGGGAGGAATTCTCATGTCACCCCAGTTCTCCGTCAGCTACACTGGCTTCCCATTGAAGTCCGGGCCCAATTCAAGGTGTTGGTTCTTACCTATAAAGCCCTCAACGACTTGGGTCCTGGCTACCTAAAGGAGCGCCTGCAACCATATATGCCCTCCCGCCCCCTACGATCGGCAGCTGATGCTCTCCTCCGGGAACCCTCTGTGAGAGAAGTGAGGAGGGTGAGTAGCCGGAGGAGGGCTTTCTCTGCGGTGGCGCCCCACCTATGGAATGTGTTCCCCAGAGAGGCTCGCCTGGCGCCGTCATTATTTGCTTTTCGGCGCCAGGCGAAGACCTTTTTATTTAAGAAATATTTTAACTGTTAACTTATTATTGTAAATTTTAAATTGTTATATTTATTGGATATTTATTGGTTATTTTAACTTTGTGACTATGAGAAGGGCCAGTTTTAGTTTTAGTTTTAGATTGTATATTGTTTTGGATTGTGTATGTTGTGAGCCGCCCCGAGGCTAGTTGGCAAGGCGGCGGCATAGAAATCTGGTAAATAAATAAATAAAGGCCTGTTCTTGGACAAGGCAGTGCAGGTAACTTGGGAGGCTGCACAGCAATGGAGAGATGTAGAATGGAAAGCAAACAAGCACACTCTGCACTTGTGGCCACTGCCACATTTCTGAACCATTTGTGTGGTGGTCCCTTTCCCTGCCCCCCAACCCACAATGCCCTGGAATGACACTCGATATGGGGCACAGTGAAGGATGCGAAATGGGGAGCAAGCTACCAATGCATTTCCCACTGGAAGCGTTTGCTATGGAATCCCCAAATGGAAAACCCAAGGCAAAAAGGAAGAAGCTATGCTGCATCCACTGCTGATGGCGAGTTGCATTTCCCAGAAACTTTTTGAGACTTTCTCCTCCCTCTTGAGAAGAAATTTCTCAAAAATTTGGTGAAATTTCTCTGCCTACAAAGAGGAGGGAGAAAGTTGAGAAGCCGTTTCCTCACATATCTCATGGAGAAGGTCTCAGATTCAGTCACTGGTTGGTAAAGACCTGTGTCTGAAACCCAGAAGTTATGGGACATGGACCTTCTGTTATAGGTCAGAAGTGCTGAGCCTCTTTCAGCCAGAGGATCTAATTCCATTTTCGAGAAATCTGGATCCACTGGAATCAGTTGCAGATTTCTTCAACATTCCTGCTAGGTCATAGGGAAGGTCCTTTTAAAAACAGTGAGAGAAAGTTGGGGAGGGGGGACTGGAGTCCAGAACAAGTGAGGAGGCAGCTGCATCACATACAATCAGTTCACAGGCTTCCAGGAGAAGAAACATGCACACATGCCCATGTTCCTCAAAAGCGAGTCAGGTCCATTTTGAGGGCGATTTTGGTCAGCAAGCCCTGTGGTAACAAGATGCACCTAGGAGAGGAAATTGGGCCTTTCGGCATTTAGCCTTCCTGAAGGCTTTGCCATCTCCAGTTCCTTGAGAGAATACCAATGTATTAGAGTAGCTGCTTCTCCAGAGAAGTGAAGTGAGTGGCAATCAAGTCACTTGACAGATGTCGATCTGTACTGGACACCAAGTACAGATATTGATTTAGATGAATGGTGAAACTTTTCTTCCTTGTTCTTTCCCAAATGTTCAGAATAGATCGATGTGCAGATGTTTACTTGTTGTTGATGATGATGTTTTTAATTGCCAGTGTTTCCCTTGTCAAATGGGTACTATTATTCCACAATATTTAGAGTGCACTTGCGCTCGCTCTCTCTCTCTCTCTCTCTCTCTCTCTCTCTCTCTCTCTCTCTCTCTCTCTCTCTCTCTCTCTCGTTCACCTTTCAATGTTCCATTCCTGAGCAAATGTGCAAACCGGAATGCAATTATCCCTCAGTTTTTTACTTCTCCGACTTCTGCAAAACTGTTCTCCAATCAAAACATGTGTGCAAAAGTTTGAGAAGTTAGAGAAAGTTGGAGAAAATAGTGTCCAAAAACATGTATTAGGGGAAAGCAGGAGAACTCTTCAGTGGACTGACTGAGTTCACATGTGAAATGGCATCTCTTTGGTGAAAGTGTGTGCAAAAATATTTGCCAGCAGTTGCAGAAGGAGGAATGGACATATGCTTGCAAAATGTGTATGTTAGAAAAAATGAAAGGGACAGTCATCTGGGCTGTCTGTTCACATAACATATTCTTCAAATGCTATTCCCCTAAAAGGTTCTAGAGCCCTCTGATAGACAGACTAATCCATCGCCATGTGTCAGATCTTCCCAGTGAGAGAGATTCCAAGAGAGTTTGTTTATAGAGCTCCCCAAACTCAAATCTCGGTGTTCTTTGTATCTCACTTGAAAGCTGCAGTCTGTCCCCTTTGTTTCCTTTCACAGGTACCTAGATTGCATCATCCTGAGCTAGGAGGAAAGCCTGCTTTTGCCCCATTTAGAAGAACATCTAAGAAAGATCATCTAACAATTAGTTCCTATGGGAAAACATCACCTGGCCATCCTGAGTTATTAACCCTCCCTTTGTTAAGGACAAGGCTCTGGCCAGGTGTTTTCACAATGATAGCGCTATTTACAGACATCTGGTAGGAAATATATAACAGTGCAGATGTCACTTGATACCAAAGGAAATTGATTTAAAGTGAAGCTGTTGCTTCCAGAATAGGTGAGTACCTTCCTGCCCTTTTTGGCAATTTCCCATGAAATTGCCTTCTGATGCTAATAAAAATGGCTTGCCCTTCTGGATGATCCCTAAACGAGTCCTTTTCCCCAGTTACTCAGGCAACTCTTTCGCAGGTTTAAGTGACTCTCTGTTAGGTTTAGTCCTCTGTTGGTCCAGCCATCAGAGGGCTCTATCTGAAGGTGCCCCTTGTTGCAAGAACAGGCCATTCCAAGCGGGGTTTAAGCCTACGGAATCATAAGGAGAAAGTTCCGGGGTGGCTCAGCAACAGTTCGCACCCAGACAGTTGGCTGAGGAGGCCAACAGGTTGTCTGGTTCCCTGTTAGAGTTGGATTTCTTGCATTTTCTTGCACAGTATTTACTGCATCTATACAGATGAGTGATGGGACTGCAGGTGGCACAGTGGTTTAAACCGCTGTGCTGCTGGGCTGGTTGATCGAAAGGTCGCCGGTTCGAATCTGCACACAGGGTGAGCTCCCGTGCGCCGTCCCAGCTCCTGCCAACCTTGCAGTTCAAAAGCGTGCAAATGCAAGTGAGATAAAAGTGTACCACTTCGGTGGGCAGGTAACAGCGTTCCGTGCACTTCGGTGTTTAGTCATGCCGGCCACATGACCACGGAGACTGTCTGCGGACAATCGCTGGCTCCCTTGGCTAGAAAACGGAGATGAGCACCGCCCCCGAGAGTCAGGCATGACTGGACGTAACGTCAAGGGGAAACCTTCACCTTTACCTTTCTACAGATGAGTATGGCCAGTTTCATGCAGATCTGTGTCCCCTTTGGTGACCCATTTCCTCTTCACAGGTGATTCATCAATGACTACCCTACTTTGATTGGGAAGGCTAAGAGTTCAGCACTAAGTTGTAGGGACCAGATTCTGGCTGGACATCAGAGGCCATGGGCTCTTCCACACTGGGACCACTCAGAAAGCAGATGGACAGCCATCCATCAGGGAAGCTTTGGACGTGGTCCTGTATTGGGAAGGGGTTGTACCTGCTATTCTATGATTCTGTGCATGGATTAAGGGAAGGGACAAAAGAAGGAGAGCTTTCAGGGCAGTCCTACTTTTGCATTATGTGTACAGGGTGTACCCGAGGCATCAGGACTAGCAACATGGTTTACTGATTAGAGCAGCATCCCATCTTGACAGTCTCAAGCTGGTCTTGTCAATCTCAGGCTTTTGGTGTCCATATTATGTCAGAGTTTTGGCTCATTTAGTCCTGACAGGTCCATTTAGTCTTGACAGTGGCAAGATTGAAGTACATAGTATATTTATATTGTGTTTCTAATGTGCGGCTATGAACCACCCAGAGAGTTCCAGGCTGTTGGGCAGTATAGAAAATAAATAAATGGAGAGCAGTGAGCAATTGCCATGCACAGCAGACCAGGAAGAAATTGCTACAGCACAGTCCTGCAGTCATTTCTAGGCTCCATGATCATTTCAGCACTCTGGAATGTGCTGAAGGAAGGCTTGCATCAAGAACATGTGGGTGCTTGCTCCTAGGAGGTCATTCCCCTTTTCATAACCAGTAGGATATAAATAGTACATTGGTGGAGATGAGATAAGCAGATGAACAACACCCATTGCCTGGCCTTGATCTAGTCACTGGCTCGTGTCTAAGCTACCTCACAGGGCTGTTCTGAGGGTAAGGTGGGATAGCTTTCTGTCCATCACACTGTGATCTTGGAGGCAGGACAGAATGCAAACATCATAACACAAATACGTATGGTCGCAGCTTGCTTGTCAGACAGAAGATCAGCTGGGATCCCTTTTCCTGACAGTCTTTGTTCTTGAGATCAGTTCAAGCAACCCCATAAACTGGGGGTAAGTTCCTCCTGGAAAAACTTTAAGGACTCAGTAATATGTCAGCACAAGGATTCCTGGGCAAAGTGTTTTCAGATCCTGGCACAGAAGTCCATATTTAACAACTAGACTAAATATAGGTTGAAAAAATTGTGTCAGTTCAGGCAGTCAGCTGGCAAGAATAGCTGTACTTTGGTAGATAACTTTCACCCCCTCCCCATAAAAAGTGGGGTACTGGAAAGGGATCCATATAACTGCTGGATTACCTATTTTCAAAACATAGGAGGGAAATCAGGGATGATTATTTCTTTGTCCCAGCATCCCCGGTTGCAATGTAAAATCTGTTTCGCACTTAAGAGATGCTAATCATGAAGTCTTCCCAGCTCCTCCTGCATCCAGCCTGAAGAATTTTGGCTACAGCTAAACCAAAGTTTGTTAAGACATTTTTCCTGGGAATATTTCAGAGATTTTTCTCAAGACAAAAGGGCACTGATTCGCATAATGGTTGCATATGCCAGCTTCTAGGTACAGGTATAGTATCAGAAATAATTACTATAATGTCATTAAAATTGCTATGCATGTCACCATCTCGAAGGCTTTGATCGTAGGATCAAATCAATAGCCAAATCTCAGTCAAGGGATTTTTTTGTTTGGAAAAGGCATTCTGACCAATATGTTAATCATCTATTCTTCTAGCTTTTCTAGATGGTATCCGAGCTTCAAGCCAGATCATCAGAAAGCCGGTTGTTCAGAACTTATTGGCTTAGCTCCACACACACGGCAATCCTTTTAGGGCACGATCTTATGGCAATGGTTATAAACTACCAAACTGAGGGGCTTGTGCACATCCTATACAAAGCAAGAGGAATAGCAGAGGAGATTTTCGGCTAAATGGGTTTTATTTTTTGACTATCTGCTTAGAGTGCCTTGGAGGAAGAGAGAAAGAACTTGCAGCACTTTCTGTTCTGACCTCTCTAGTGTCTATCCCTCTGCATCCTGCCCCCAACAGCCCTTTCCCCTCTTCTCTGGGGTTGTTTTCCTGATCTCAGGAAGCAGCTGGCTTTCATGGCTGCTTGCATGCTGGCTGCCAAGGTTTCTGCAGGTCTTCAGAGTTCTGGCTCCCAAGTCCAAGGCCAAAGAACTGACTGACCTAGGATCCAGGAGGCCAACCTCTCCTATACTCCCTCAGCCATTGCCTATTGACCACTGGGGTTGTTCCCTTACAGAATTAAGATACCACACTCTCTGTCCTTTGCTATCTTAGAAGTCCATTATAAGAAATCATGTGTTTTGTGCATTTTGTTAAACAGCTACTGAGAATATTATTCATTGTGTTACCATGCGCCCTTGTTATAAGGATCCACATCAAAAAGGTATTTGTCTCAATTTAGGCTAAGGAAGAATTTTGTTATACCTGGTGATTTCTTTTAAAATGTTTTCTCCTAAGTGGTAATGAGCTCTAAGTTACTTTGCATACTTCCTGTTTTGCTCTGGTGACCAGGGAATTAAGAACTGAATTTATTACTCAGCTCTTACTGTTCTTTCTGTATTATTATTTTTATGTCATATACCTAAACAATACAATAATTACAGCCATCTCACCATAATGGACAAGCTTGACAAGAGGACCTGTGTGTATACTCAGCTTGTTGTCCAGGCAACTTCAAGGTTCAATTTTCTGATGGTTTTTTATCTTTAAATTAGACCTGGAGCAGACTAATATTGCAATAGACAATGCCTGCAAGGAGAGAACGGCCCCCTACATAGTAGGTCAAATGGCCAACATTTTCTCAACAGATCACAGAGGCCAGGAGTTCTCCTTTAAGGACCATTTGTCAAATGAAACTATAAGTTGGAATATGACAGAAATCCAGAATGGACTTAAATAACTTAGGATTTCTATGAATTCAGTCCATGAATTCCACAGCGGACAGGCATCTCTCAAATTGTGTGGATTCCATGGATTTGCAAACTGATTAATTTCCATTCCAGAATTGATTGCAAAGTCCGATAGAGTAAAGAATAGTAATGTTTTAAAGAGTTTTATGCATTTCAAATCTCTCTTCAGCCTCTGCTGTGCAACACTAGGGAAAATAAGCAAAATGTATAACTGGTGAGAGCTATTAAACTGTGGAGGATATTTCTCAGTACTTGTATGAGGTAGAGGAGGAATCCAACTCTATCAGTGGCTGGATGATACACTGAAAGACGCATAACAATTTGCAAAAAACTTGCAGAATGCATTTCACAAAATCTGCTTAGCCCTAGGTGTAAGTTTTGAACATTCTCAACTGATGCAAACATTCACATTCAATGGAAAGAAAAGCTGACTTAAGGTGCAATGCAGTGCAATCAGGATCGCAGGCTGAGCAATCTAAGCCTTTTACCTGTCTAAACTTGCATAGGTTGTGCCCTTTAAGAGAGACTGTATCAATGAACAAAACCCTTTTTAGTTTAACATAATCTCTTAGGGGTTTTCCATGTTCACTCACACTCTAAATACGGGGAATGTTAGGCAATATAGATGTGTGACGGAGATGCTATTGTATCCTGAGCTGTGACTTGTCTCGCGTCACTGTTTCCTTGGAGCTGGGGGGGCCATCACTGGCAGAGAGGCAGGCTTAAGTCCCACATCGCCTGTTTCCTGGAATAGGCCCATGAATGCGTCATAAGCAATAAAAGGGAGAAAGAGGAAGAGGAGACTTCTTAGCCATCAGTTCTTAAAGCTACATTAAACTTATAATGCTCAGCTGGAAGGGGACTGTTTGGGGAGCAGAGGAGCCAAACAGGGCTGGTCTCTAAGAAAGCTGGTGAAGTGACCTTGACCTGCTTTAGCCAGCAGGAATGGCTGCTAGAAGATGACAGCTGAGGGATGGGAAAAGCCAAATGGTGCTGATGTCTAGAAGAGCCACTGGGTGGACCTTGCTTGCCTTCTCCCCCAGTAAAATGGCAGCTAGAAAAGAGAACTGCATGTTCAAGGGTCAGGACTCAATAGGAGGAAGAGGGGCTGGCACAGGAAGGGCTCTACGTTTGCATGCATTCGACAGGGAGAGGAGTTCAACAGCAATGCTAGCAAAGCTCTGGTGATGGAGGCAAATGGAGGAGCGTGTGTGTGTTTGCTATAGCTCTCCTGCTCAACAAACTTCCTCATTCTCTCAGACCTGCAAATGACAGCTGAGGTCTTTCCTTTTACGGTAGTCTCTGGAATCTCATAAACACTGAAGCTACCTTGGCTTTTTGACATCACTCACCGCATTTGCTCTGACAACAAATATGTGTTGTGCCAGCAGCAACCTGCTGTACTTTCTTTCTCTCTTTTCCCCCTCACACTCTCTCAGTCTTGGCAGCATGCAGTTTTCGGTGCTTTTCTGAGCTTGCAAAGGATGACAGCCCCGAGTTTATTTTTGCACATTAAGCAAAAGCCATATAATGTTGGATGACCCTCACATATGCTAAATCCATGGGCTAGCCCTAAAATTAATACTAGGTAGGGTAACCTAAGCTCCATTCATTTCAGGGTGTCTAGGATGACTAAACTAAGCCCCATTCATTTCAGTGAGTCTACTTCATGAAGGACTCACATTGGACTTAACCAAATAGGCGAAGCTGGATCTGATCATCTGCATCAAATCAGATACTGTTTATCAAATGATTTTGCATTTCATATAGCTTTGCAGCTAATAATATGCAAAATACAAATTACTCTGCCCTACCCCTAAATTTAAAGTATGCATAAATAATAGATGGCCATGGACAGATCCTACATTTCTCAAGAAGGGACAGAAGAAGAAATCTAAGGGAAGCCCTGCCAACTGAATCTCCTCTGAGACAGGCAACACATGCCCCTCCCACGAGGTTGCTTCTGAAGGGTCTATCTAGTGGAAACGGCACCTTCAGGAGCAAAAAGAAGCACTGGTTTGTGATGATCCCTTGAGAAGCCATCTCTCTTTTGTTTGTTGGACTTCATCTCATGCTTGGCCCTGACTTAGGAAGTGAGCTGAGCCAACAGGAAGCCCATAATCACTTGCATAACTCCAATTGTGCCATTGGGAACCTTTTTCCACAGCACACACTGCACAAACAAAGGCTGAAAGTCGCATATGCAGAAGAGAGATGCGGCTTGCACAGCATTCATGTGAGGCTCCCTTCCTGGCAAGCACTTGATGCCAAACTGGATGCATTGTCATGAGAAAGAGGCCGAGAGAATCCAATGGATTCCTATCCCTGGTGTGGATTCTTCAGACATCCCTAGCGGAGGATTTGGGACATGGATTCGCTCTGGGCTAGTGATAACTAAATGAGTGATTTTCGCAGCTGCCAAGATTCCCTGAGCCTCACATTGAAGCTCTGCTTGATGCTCTCCTTTTTGTCCTTTCATTCACTGGAATGGGAACCATGAACATTTTGAAGAGAAAGCACATGCATTTTTAAACATGCACTAGGAAAAGGCATGTTCCCTCCACAGAACTGCATGAAATACACAATCTTTGCAAAAATGTGCACTTTTAAAGGACAACTTTTTAAAAACATGCATTTCTGAACCTGGATGCAAATGTGGGAATTTGCCAGCATTTTAGAAGAATGGTTCCTCCTGCTTGGTTTTGCATTCCAGGCTGTGAATGGGGCATATTTGCATGAATTGCAAACACCCACAACAGTTCTCATGCATCCCTACTCTAAGCCCCTGTGAATGAAGAGCCCAGTCCAAACAGGACCTCACACAGGACCTCCTTCAAAATAAAAGTGGCCAGGTTATGTTAAATTCAATTAGCATAATCTGACCTTTGACTTACGAAAGTTAAACATGATTAGACATGATTATCCTCTCCTGTACTTTCCCCAATTCACCTTTGGCAAGGGGACCATAGGATTACACTCTTGCATGGCAACTCCATGGCTGCTAGGCAAAGACTAGATGGCCATAGAGATAATTCAGAGTCCCAGCACTAATCTCAGAAACTTGCTCAAAGGACAGAACTGGAAGCCCCCGTCGTGCCCTCATAGCCACTGCAGAAAGATGCGCTCTGGCTGCAGCTCCAAGGTCATGCCAGCAACCTTGGAGGTGGGTTTTGGGAGAAGGGGATGGAAAGAGACAGTCTCTACCAGCATATGTCATGTCCTGGGGATGCCTCACCCTGCTCTTCTTACTCTCCAAGGTGCCATATTTTGTCCCAGAATTTTGCACAGTGGGAGAAGCAGGGTGGGTTTTGCCTCTGTGTTCCTCCAGCAGGCCATAAACTGACTGGAATCCTCCATATTTGGAGGTCTGTGAGAAGCCTCCTTGGACTGTGTCGAATCCTAAGCCTGTCCAAGTCAGGAAATGATTCAGGATTGTTGTTGTCCAGTGGACAACATTCCTCCAGGCTGTCCTGTCCCCCGGAGTGCACCCAACCCCATACCCACCTCTCCAGTGACTCCATCCAGCCACCTCAACCTCTGCCATCCCCTTCTCCTTTTGCCATCAATCATTCCCAGAATCAGGGTTTTTTCCAATGAGATTCAGGTTTAATCCTTAAATTATTGTGAGCACTATCCAGTGAAGCTGCCCACTTTATTGGGCCTGTCATGTGGTTGTTAAAGATCCAAGATCTCTTGAGACCCAGGAGCTCTCATGAAGTTGGGATGGTGAGAATTTCCAGGATTAGCACGAGGAAGGTAAGTCTCTGCACAATCATTTCAAGGGAGGCAGAATCAAGCACAGGATACCAGAAGTCCAAGCATCTAAAGGCAGTGGAGCTTTCAAAGAAGCCACTCTAAAATGTCCACATTCAGTTGATCATGTTGATGCTCTGGTACCGCATAGAGCTTCATAAGACAAACACAACCAGCAGCACCCATACAAGAAAACGGCATCCAGTTTTTATCTGCTTTCATGTTTTCATGTTGTTATTATCTTGTTATGCTTGTTGTGAGCCCCCTGAGAAAGGAGCCATCAATACAGGCAAAATAAAATGGAGGATGAACTTGGAAATGGCAGTTCAATGCAGCACAAGGATTATGAACAGAAGATGGACAAGAGGAAAGCCTTATGCTTCAAGGACGGGAACCCACCAAAAAGACCTCCATGGAGTTACCCCTGCTCTTCACCACTGCATGTTCATTTTTCTTTCACCCTGGCCCACAAAATGGTGGTGGAGAGAAGAAGGAGCAGTAGGTGCCACTGTCTCCATGCTTGTTAGTAAAGCAAAGCAATGCTTGATGGGGCAAAAAAACCTAACTTTGAGTTAAAGCTGGTGAGGTCTGAGCTAGCAGGGACTAATCAGGAAAGGGCTCTACTGTCCATATAGGGCAGCCAAAATAGGATTGTATTGGCAAAAATGAAATCAAAACATGATATCAATTATCTGTGTTATCCTAAATTAAGTGTAAATGACAATCTGGAAAGAATGGCTTTAACTGAAGAAGAATTTTATTTATTTATTATACTTCTATCCCACCTTTCTCCCACTGTGGAACACAAGGTGGCTACATGCAGACCTCCCAGGAGGTCTCCCTTCCAAGCTCAGGCCATTCCCAGACATGCTTAGCTTCAACATGGTGGATGCCTTATGGACCTCCAGACCATCCTCTGGGCTATTTCACCACACTAGGAAGTTTGTGACCAGTTCAGCCTGCTGTTTAGATGTTAACTGGTGATGAACAAGAGTTCTTATGGTTCATTATCTTCAGACTAGAATAGGACTGAGCAGCCCCTCAAGTAGAGGATACCTTCAAAGAAGGCACTTGGCCAGCCTGTCTTCCTGTGGAAAGGAGGATGTCGGGAGAAAAGGAAAACCACCCAGTTCTACCCCACTTCCTCAGTGCCCTCAACTGCTTGAAGCAGTTATTTCCCAGCCTAGTACACTTCTACTATTGGACCAGTCCAGAGCGCAAAGCCATGGGGCCGAGGTGGAGCTTCTTGGTATCCATGGCTCCATCCCAGATGCTGTTGGTCTTTCTCTTCTTTGCAGTTTTGCCTCAGCTACCCTCTGCAAGGAGCAAGAAGCAGTAACATATGCTCAGCATCCCCTTTCCCCTTCCTGTATGAAATGATACTGATGGGACTCAATGGCGAGGGAAGCAAACATTTGGCCACAGATGGGCGAGAGTGAGGTTTGGTCTGCTTTTTGGTTGCTGTCCAAAATTTTCACATTTCAGTATAAACAGGAAGAAAAGAACACGAGAGATGAAAGGAAAAAATAATCAGATGTGGGAGAAAGGATAACTCACACATTTGTTCATCTGAGCAAAGAGCTGTGAGGGCTTCTCTCCCATTTGTGGGAGTTTATTTATGGACTGTGGAGTGGTCCATGCATCAGAATCTCCCACTTGTAACCTTTCTGTTAGTTCCCACCTGTTCTCCTATCCTTTTTCTTATTGCAGAAAGCCAGTTGCGAAAGAAAACCAATGGCTACACGACGCATTCTGACCTTCAGCACCACGAGTCTTCTGTCTGGAAGTGTCCTGGTTTTAAACCAACCATGGTGCTGAACTGGGGTTGCTTGCATCCTCTTTTTCGGGCAAGATCCTCTTCTTTAACAGCCACACAGCAGTCGACCAACCATGATCTTCTTCATGCTGGATATTGCTACACCTGGCCAGCACAGGTGAGTGCCAATTCTGTTTGGTTCCTTCTTTAAGAACTTATCAAAATTCACTCATTCCTTCCTATACTGAGATGTTCTCTTTACAAAAATGTAAGAAAGGAAAACTGACAGATTCATCCATTCCTCTGGGCAGCCATAGCAGCAAAGAAGATGAGATGGGGCGGTGTAGGGAGGTCCCTTTGAAGATTGTTGTTGCTAGTCGCAAAGTCATGTCCGACCCATTGCGACCCCATGGGCAACATTCCTCCAGGCCTTCCTGTCCTCCACCATCCCCCAGAGTCCACCTAAACTCACACCAACTGCTTCACTGACTCCATCTGGCTACCTCATCCTCTGTCATCCCCTCCTTCTTTTGCCATCTATTGTTCCCAGCATTAGGCACTTCTCCAGGGAGCCCTTCCTTCTCATTAGGTGCCCCTTGAAGATACCTCCTTTTATTTTTTGTTGATACATTTATATCCCTCCTTTTTCCCTCCAAGGAGCATTCGGTGGCTTACAGAACCCCCTCCTCCCCATTTTATCTTTACAACAACCCTGTGAGGTAGGTTCGACTGAGAGTCAGTGACTGGTCCCAAGTCACCCAAGAGTCAAGCATGGGGACAGGGAAGACTAGAAGCTGAATCTCCTGAGTCCCATTCCAGCACTCTAACCCTTGCAGGACTCTCTTGACACCTGCAGCCCGCAGTGAACAGATCACAAAGCTGTAATATGGAGACACAGGATAGATTTGCTTCTCTTCCCAGGATGCTCATCTCATCATGATGCACACACAGGTCATATGTGAATGGGGCTTTTAGAGTCAAGGACCTTTGGTCCCAGAAGAAACCAGCAAATCCCAGAAGAAACATCAGAAGGAAAGTAATGACTCTTTGATGGGGGTGACCAGCTGACAGTTGCAGCATGAATTCATCACAAAGCCGCATGCCTTCCTTCTCTTCATTGCACCCACCTTCCCTGGCCTGTGCTTTTTCCCTCCATTCCATTGGCCTTTGGCAACGCTTTCACTCCAACATCAGCGTTTGCTTTTCTCACAGGGACTCCACCTCTGCAGCCCAATCAGCAGAGGGCATTTTCTCCCCCACCCACCCGCCCGCAGTTTAATTACGATAGCACAACAGCTTGAAAACCCAAATGACTAATAGGTTTCTCACCCTGGAAGAAGTGCACACATTCTTTTGCATATGATTTATGTGGTGATAAAGGAATTTGACCTTTAAAAGAGATCGGAAGAGGAAGAGAAAGAAAGGAGAGCAGGATGGATAGATGGATGGATGTCTGAGAGTTACAGCCACCATTATCTAAGCCGCTAAGGACTGGAACAGAACGTATCTGCTTCTCGGAGATGATCTTAGACGCATTTGTTGCGATGTTTCAGCTAAATCTACAGAACACTGTACTGTATCTACTTCATGTCCCTTTGCTTTGAACAGGAATTAGCAGGCCTTGCGTCAACACCTGGGCAGTGCTGTAATCTGATAATTGTAGATCCCAAACTGAATGTTCTTGTGGGGGAATACACAGCTTTGTTTGTTTGTTTGTTTGTTTGTTGCAGATAAAGCAAGGCAAACTGGCACAAATTGAAGCATGTAGCTGGTGTTTGCATCCTTGAAAAGCATACGCAGTGAGCTTGATTTGCAAAGAATGGAGAAATTTGTCCTTGGCAAGGAGCACTTGAAGCACACACTTTCTTTGTCTCAAGACTGAAACAGTTCTGAGCAAGTGCACGCGGCTCATCCTCTCTCCTACTTCAGTCCCTCGCTGTGGACCTGGAGTGAAGGGAACACCCGTTTTACAGAAAGGAATACAGTCTCCTTGTCCTTGCCTTCCTGTCACCAGAATTTGCTTCTGCAGGGAGAACAAAGGTGCAGCCAGGTAAAGGTATTATACACCTCACCTTTGTTCCACTTGAAAGGAATCCAAGTACTCATGTGTACTCGGCTCCTCCTCCCCAGTTTATCCTCACAACAACAACCCTGTGAGGTAGGTCAGGCAGAGAATCAGCACATGGCCCAAAGTCACCCAGTGAGCTTCATGGCCAAGTGGGGACTAGACCCCATGTCTCCCAAGTTCCAGTCCAGCTCTTTAACCTCTGTGCCACACTGGCTCTCCTCCTGGAATTAAGGCTCTCCTAGAAGACTCTTCCTTTAGGCAACCTTCTCCAGTTGTGAAGCGCATGGCAATTTTCTGTCTTCCTTCTCCCCATGCGTTGCAACTCCTTTCCCATTCCTGATAGGTCAGAGCAACTGCCTCATCTCTTGCCGATCCCGATTAATACATGAGTCCTTTTGTGCATAGCTTCATGCGCCATGACTATGGAAATAAAATGGGGTTCGGCTCTGCCTCCCTGATACATTCACTTTGGAAGGAGCACCTTTTCTGATAGAAAACAGCAGAGGCAGCTAACTAGAGCATTGAGCCTCCATCCACACACTGGGCTGCAGCTTAGCAGAGATCAGCAAAGACTGTGGCAGCATCTCAACCTGCCATCTTCCACTGAGCAGCATCCTTTCTTACACCCTGACAGTGGGAAAGGGACAGATCCAGGGCCAGTACCAGGAGCCTGCATTGGGGGGCACTGGCCAAGGCCCACATTATCCTCGGCTTATTCCCAGAAACCCCAGGCCTGTCCTTCCTCTTTGCTGTGGCGCCCTGATCACCCGCAAACAAAGGGAATGAGCAGCAGGGCTTGCTCACCTTGCCTCTTCCTCTGATGATGGTCGTTGGGAGCAGAGGGAGAGGACCAATGAATGCATGGTGGTTGCAGTGGCAGGAGAGAAGCCAACTGGGAGATGGAAGGTCCACTCCCATTTGGCCAGAAGGCAGCTCAAAATCCGGAACCGACACCAGACAGACCCCATTTCAAAGGGAAACTCCCGTGGGTACATGAATCTCATAGACATTGGCTGAGATGAACCTGATCAAGAAACAAGCAAGGTGCAGGTCCTACATCTGTGATATAAAGATCAAGCAAACAAACAGTTGGGCTGTCTTTGTTTTACTACCATGGAATAAAATAAAGTCGCACAGGAGTCCGACTCTCTGAATCAAAAGGGGATGTAAAAAATTATTGCAGAAATATTCTTTCAGGTCATGCCAGGAAATAAAATTGCATAATGCTACCATTCAAGCTTGTCTTAAGCGCCTTGTGCTGTAGAAAAAGAAAAAGAGAAAGGAAAAGAGGGTGGGGGAGCTACATTCTCGCTAGAATAACTTCCTGTACTGATCCTGACATTCCATAAAGCCGCCTTATCCTTCTAGGGTATTAAGCCATTGCTGCAATAACCTGGAGCTTTTTGAATGGTGAGACTGAGTCTTTTGGCTGCCGTTTATCAGTAACATTCCTTGTGGAGGGTTTTTTGTGCTTTACAGAAGAAACTTGGAAGAAATTAAATGGAAAAAAATAAGGCCAGTAGAGCCAGTGGAGGGAAGTTGGGTAGTTTAATGCTTCTGGAAATAAAAGCTTTCACAGCCCTAAGGTTGAAATACTAATGGTGAACAATAGACAGAAAGCAGTTCTAGGGTTCCTTAGGATGCCATTCAATCGCAAGATGGGCCGGAAAAACTAACAAAGTTCTCAAGAAATAAGGACTAGGGCAGAATAGAGAACTGCATTCCAAGTCCCAAGACCACATACCTAGGGATGAACAACAGTGGGATGGATAAGCCATTGATGGGGAGGTCTTGGCATAGCAGCAGAACACCTGACTATATCCTGAAGGCACTGAGTCAGATAGACCCACGGTCTGACTCTGTTGAGACAGTGTGGTATAGTGGTTACGGTGTTGTACTGGGGACTTGGGAAATCTACATTCTAGCCCCCCTCAGCCACTAGGTGACTTCAGGCTAGTCATAGACTCTCAGCTCAACCTACCTCACAGGGCTGTTGTTGCAAAGATACAATGGAACTATGTGAGTTGCCTTGGATGCCTTACAAGAGGGAAAAGGGGGATATAAATGCAATGAAATATTAATATTAATAATAATAATAATAATAATAATAATAGGCAGCATCCTCAGTTCCTTTGTTCTTCCCATTCTTCTGTGGGGCTCCCTGCCCCACCACTGAAGTACTTGCCCCCAGTCAATGGCTTTTTCAAGCCTAAATGCCACTGAGAATATTTTGTATGTGTTATGTAGATTCTGTATGAATGCATTTGTCTGGCTAGCTGTATGACTGGCTGTGTGAATTTAGGAGTGAGTGAGTGCGTGCGTGCGTGTGTGTGTGTGTGTGTGAGAGAGAGAGAGAGAGAGAGAGAGAGAGAGAGAGAGAGAGAGAGAGAGAGAGAGAGAGAGCATTTCCCCACTCACTTTGGCTGTGCTGCCATTCAGCTTTCGCTGTGGTCTCACACAGGTTCTCTTTCTTTTGTTTTGCTTTGGATGCATCCATCGCACCATGTGGTCCCCAGAAGGTAAGCCAGGAGGAAGGGTGGCCTTCATATATAAAAGATTTCCCCATCCATGATTTAAACTGTTCCAGAAAGGGTTAAAATGTGCTCAAGCCTCAAGATGTCCTCACACAGGACAGAAGGTAGATCTCAGCCTTTACCCATTGATTGGTAGGGCAGCCTGTATCTTCACCTGGCCTCTGGGATCTGGCACCCTCATCCCCAGTGAATGGGGCAGTGGTCACCGTTAATAGCTCAGTGAATGGAAAGCCAGCCTTTAAGAGTCCTTCGCAATGGAAAGCAAACAGCGTGAAATCAAATGGATTACATTCTCTTTTCTTTTTCTTTTTTAATTGTTTTGCCCTATTGGTATTGAGAGGCATTGGTGTCAGCCATCTCTAAGTGCCCATTGAGAGTGCCCTGAATTCCTCAAAGGGAAGATTGATCCTATTAAATTCCAGCATAGTTATGAAGCTACAAGCAAGGGAGTAATCCCTTGTTAATGTGCAATTCTAATGTTTGCCTTCAAAGCAAGATAGGGACATTCTGTTTGCTGCTGCTTTCCTGAATAAGGTGGCAAGTCCTGGGATTATGATGTAAGCAAAGCTAGGCACTCTACTACAGTGCTGCAGGTGTGTAGAAAAGGCACTGGATGCATTTGGCAGGAAAACCCAGGAAACCTGCAAAGAGTATCTCTTTCTAACGCAATCAGCAAGTTTCTAGACCTCATGGTTACATTGAAAGGAGAGAAGACATGCTATAGTGACAAGAGTGCGCTCCCCAGAGAGGTCCGCCTGGCGCCGTCGTTATTTGTTTTTCGGCGCCAGGCAAAGACCTTTTTATTTAAATCGTATTTTAATGGTTAAATTGTTTATTTGGTTTATAGTTTATTGTTGGTATTTAGGTTTTATTTGTTGTCTAGTTTGGTTATTTGTTTATAGTTTAATTGTGTTGATTTATTTAAATTATGTGGTCTATTGGTTTTTTTGTGTATGATTTTGTATTCTTAATTTGTTGTATTTTTAGGTTTGCCGAGATGCACCAGGGGGGAGGGATAGACATATAGGTTTTAATTTATACAAATATGTTTGTATTTTTATGCTGTAAGCCGCCCCGAGGCTTTGTTGTGATGGGGCGGCATATAAATGTTTTGATAGATAGATAGATAGATAGATAGATAGATAGATAGATAGATAGATAAGAGTCACTATGACATCCATTGTTGCAGTACAGCATGTAGCTACCAAAAAGACGGAGAGACAGAGAATTTTCTCACCGCTTGAAAACCCTTCGCACAGAGATAAGTCTAAGGAAAGGCAGAAAACAAACACGAATGCTTATCCACTTCTATTTTCCCAGGTTTCTTAGAAATGCTAACAATAACTGTCGTTGATTCACCTCATGTGTTAGCCTGTATGCTTATCTTCATTATTTTCCCTTTTTTCTCCTATATTTATTCTTTCTTACTACTAGGCTAGCTGCCCTTATAAATAAATACACACTGAAGTTGCATGGTGGAAATTCCATAAACAAACAAATGAAGTGCTTCGGTTATTCATGTATTATATTTTCATGCCATCCAAGGGCTGAAACTTTCTGCTCAATTCACCAGATGAGAATAAACTCTTGAAATACAATAGCATAAGAAAATGCAATATAAAGACATTAAAAAGTTTTAAACAGAATAAAACCAGAGGGGTTTGTTTAATAAAATAAAAGTCAACAGCAGTGCAAAGATTTTAAAGTGCACAGTGGAGCCTTCTGTGTAATGGGAGAACAATCCATAGGATTGTACCCAAACTCATTAAAAAAATTAAGTCTAACAATGGATAAAGAAGGCTGGGAGAACAAAAGGGATTTCATCTAGCCCTGAGCAGGCCACAGACAATCTCTGGGGAGGACATTCCACAGCCGAGGTGCCACCATTAAAAAGGCCCTCTCCTTAGTGGCCACCCTACCTGTTGTGTGCTAGGGTTCCTCCCTTCACACATTCAGAGCCACAGACCTTCCTTGCAAAATGTTCTTCATTGACCAAAGAGTTTTCCAGAAGCACAAACACTTCAAAGGAATCTCTGAGCATGCACAGAGCAATTCCCAATAACTGTGTTTCCTGGTCATTTTCAGGGACTGCTTGTGAGCCCAGGGAGTCCAGCCATGGGATAAGCATCTCCACTTCTCCCGACACCGGCCGCATTCCGAGGCCCCCTCCAATTCCTCCTCCTCCAAATCCCAATCAGCCGGTCTTATGAGAACGTGCACCAAGAGCAACCGTCTTTCTCATTCCCAACCCTAACGTCATTTGATGTAGACATCAGCTAACAATCACCCCATTAGGAAGCTCACTGGATTGAACCTTGTCTAGTCACATTCTCTCAGCTCAGCCTTCCTCTCACAGCCATTGTGTGACAAGGAGGTCTCCCTTCAGGGTGCACTGATAGACTTTCCCATCAAAACATGTACTTAACGATTGAGCTACGGCCCTTCCCTGTAGCCACCAGGCACACCTACTGCTGCATTCGGGCTTCCAGAGCTCCCTTGGCATCAGAGAGACAGGCCTGGCCATCAAGAGTGGTGAGCTCCAACCAGCCAGGTAAGTTTTGAGTAGATATTACATGGCACAGGGGACAAAACAGCCCTGGGGGACTGCGTGGGCCACAGGTCACAGGGGCAAGCAGGACTTCCCAGGGCCACCTTCTGGGACCATCACCAGGCAGGATTAGAACTGTTGCAATGCCCCCAGTCTCACCCCCCTTTACTTTTACTATAATTAGTCTTGTTTTCATTATCCTGGATGATGTTTAGGGCTGGTTCTTTATTTTCTGATATAAGCTACCCTGGCAGATGATTGGAAACACAAGGTGTACGCTGATTGAATCATTAAAGCACATGCACCTGCCTTTGAGCGCATGCTCCTGCCTTTGTCCTTGCTGCTGAATCCAGTCTTCTAATTTTACAAGATGATACAGCAACCAAGTCCTGCTTCTATATGCTGAATCAAAGCATGGCAAATGACCTCATCTTCCTTCCTTCCTTCCTTCCTTCCTTCCTTCCTTCCTTCCTTCCTTCCTTCTTTCTTTCTTTCTTTCTTTCTTTCTTTCTTTCTTTCATTTAAACATTTTCTAGAACCAGTGCAGTATAGCAGTTAGAGTGCTGGACTGGGACTCACAAGAACCAAGATCTTGTATCCACTTGACCATGAAATTCAGCAGGTTACTTTGGGCCAGGCACCAATTCTTAGCCTAATCTGCCTCACAGGGTCGTTGTTGTGAGGACAGAATGGAGAGGAGGCAGATTATTACATTAAACCTCCTTGGGTTCCCTTGCAGGAGAATAAAAGTTGGGATATCCATGTTATAATTGCATGTCATTCTGCATAAGATGCCCATGGTGGCTTGCAGACCAGTAACAAAGCTTACAAACCACAAAATGAGTACTGCAGTACATCACCACCTTCAATGGATTTAAGATTTAACAAACTCTATAAAGGAAAGATTTTTTTATTTCATGAAAAGTGAGAGGAGAGGAGAGGAGAGGAGAGGAGAGGAGAGGAGAGGAGAGGAGAGGAGAGGAGAGGAGAGGGTGAACCTTGCTGGAAGAGAGTCATTCTGCCTAATGCTTTTCTGCTGAAATAGCTAAAGATGGGCAAAGTGGAGACAGCTCAGATAGGTATTGGATTGCCAATTGCAAGCAGTTCTGGGAAATACCTCCATGGGTTTCAGCTGTAAAGCAGACATTTCACCAAAAATATTGGGTTTTCTCCCCCGGCAGCAACAATGGGATCCACACGCACACGTTTGCAGGGACTAGAGTACACACCCACAACGCTCTCATTTTAGGATGCAAAGAGAACGTTTTGAAAGCACAGAGTTTGCCCCTGATTATATCCCGAATTACAAATAACAAAGTTGCAAACAAAGTACAAATGTCATAACTTCATTTCCATGCCACTGGTATTAAAGAGCAGGGACGGAAACGTCTTTACAGTCTCCTACGGGTTTCGAAAGTAGCTAACAACTTAGAAGAGCGAGGCTACTGTGCTGAAAAAGAAGCCCAAGTCGTCCAATGCACAGGGGGGTCTTGGCACTTGAACCGCTCTGGATCAGAGCCAGTGCAGAATTGCTTTTACGTTTCTCATCAATGCGTATATTGATTTGAGCCATTTCATGGTTTAAAGCTTATTTTGGAACTGCAATTGAAATCAATCAGACTTTCAAGTAAATGTGTCTTGTAGCAAGGCACATGTCCTGGCCTCTGGAGAGGGAAAGCGGGCCATTCCAGGGACTCCGTGCTGCTGATTCCAAGTGGCTGACTACAAAAGACCAAACTTTTGACTTCAAAGTAATGCACGATGTCTTCCTGTTAAGATGAAGTGAGTGGCTTGATCTTCCGTTGAGGACCTGCTCCTTTCTGAATCTAAATCTTTAAGTTCATCTAAGGATTTTTTTCACGTCTATCATTTTTTACCGTCTGGGTTCAGTTCACTAATGTACAACAGCAGTAGTATACCTTCTAGGTAAGCTCCCATGCTAAAGGATCCTCACAGATTGGGCCCCCATGGCTTTACCAACCTCAAGGGGACTGAGGTCCATCCCCTCCATCCCCCATGTGCTGCACACCACGGGGCACCATAAACATGATTTCCTCCACTCCAATGTAGTTTAAAACCCAAATTTAATTCCTTCGGAAGCTAAAATTGACTCTTTTAGCATTCTATAGCAACTGCAGAGTGCAGTTTAGAACTAGACCAAGTCGACCTTTCAGTGCCCCACCATGCTAACACGCCATGGGGGCTGTACTGTTTTTCGTTGTCCTTGCTGCTGAATTTGGTGGCATGGGCAGTGCAAGCCACACTGGGGTTATACATTGCCCTCCTCTGCACTGCAAGATGCTCAAAAGTCAATGGGTGAAGTTGTTTTCATCATGGCAGTGCAGCAGCAGCAGCAGAAGAAGAATCAAGGGCAAGATGAGAGGCTTCTGTTCAGCTCACTGAATGGTCTTGTACTTAGGAAGTGGTTCAGATATGTCAGTGGATATGTATCATGGCCCTCTCACTTCCTGGCAAATAGATGGGGAAGACATGGAGGTAGTGACAGATTTTATTTTCCTGGTCTCCAAGATCACCGCAGATGGGGACTACAGCCAAGAAATTAAAAGACGCTTGCTCCTGGGGAGGAAAGCTATGGCAAATCTAGACAGCTTACTAAAAAGCAGAGACATCACCCTGCCAACAAAAGTGCGTATAGTCAAGGCTATGGTTTTCCCAGTTGCAATGTATGGCTGTGAAAGCTGGACCATAAGGAAGGCTGAGCGCAAAAGGATTGAGGCCTTTGAGTTGTGGTGCTGGAGAAGACTCCTGCGAGTCCCTTGGACCGCAAGGTGATCAAACCGGTCAGTCCTAGAGGAGATCAACCCTGACTGCTCTTTAGAAGGCCAGATAGTGAAGATGAAACTCAAATACTTTGGCCACCTAATGAGAAGGAAGGACTCCCTGGAGAAGAGTCTAATGCTGGGAACAATAGATGGCAAAAGAAGAAGGGGACGGCAGAGGATGAGGTGGCTAGATGGAGTCACTGAGGCGGTTGGTGTGAGCTTGAGTGGACTCTGGGAGATGGTGGAGGACAGGAAGGCCTGGAGGAATGTCCTCCATGAGGTCACGATGAGTTGGACACGACTTCACGACAAACAACAACAAGAACGTATCATGGAATACTGATAAAATAAATCCAAATTTAAAAATGAAATAGTACCAACCATAAAACTTTGAAGCTAAAAAGGTGGCAAATGTTCTCTGCTATTTCATTGGAAATCTACCTGGCCCAGGTGATTTTCCAGTTTGCATCTAGAGGAAATCAGTGTCAGCCAAATCAAATTCTGCAATGTGGGCCTGAACTGAAGATTTCACCATTTCAAGGGCTGGAATATTTCCAGACATGGAAATCCCACAGCAATCAAATAATCATATGCATGTCAAGCCTTGTAAACCTTCCTGGAATATAACTAGAGAATTATTATTTGGCCTGTACAGATTGGTCAAAGCAATTATGTTCTTATTATATTATCCAACTAAAATAAAGACTGGACCATTGGGATCGATAATGCTCTGTTGAAATAAAAGCAAAAGTTGTTTATGAATTTAAAATTCCTGCAGTTTTGAACTATGCCAAAGGAGCCATTACAGCCAATCTCTTTTCACCTGGGATGTACAGTATCTGCTGCTAGATACATTTACTTGCAAAACTCTCCCACATTGGTATTGAATTTCTTCAGCTTGGCAACACTTTCTTCTGTTTGGTATCTGCAGTCCCTTGATGTTCTGTGAAGCCACATTAAACATAAAAAAATAGTAAGTATATTGTTTGCCCTGAACATATAAAAATTTGCCCTTTCTACAAAGAATACCTAATTTTGAATAATTCAACATGTATATCACGAATACAATACATTTCAAAGCACCCCCACAGTGCCTACAATCATTAAGCAAACTGAAAAAGAAAATCAAGTCCCGTAAAAGAGGAAAAAGGGCATTTTGACTTCCTGGGTAGCATCCTCATCTATATGATGTACATAGTAAGAAAACACATACTTGGCAAGGCTCAACAATACATCCTGAACTTCATACTTCCAACATTTTTATGGTTGCGCCTCCAAAATGTAACTTTGAATTTGGTCCGTGTCCGTTTAGGGCACAGCCTTCTGTGGCTGCCTTTAACTTTCTGAACGCAGATTATGGGCACTGAAGCAAGTGTGGGCAGAAGTGCAGAGGCAGAGACGGCCTCCAAGCTCCCCCTGCCCTTCTAAACTCTTTGGTGGCAGGTTTCCACTAACTGTTTTCCCCTTCCATGTGAGAGGAAACATGGTGGCTTTGCTTGGATTGGAAGCCAGTAGGGCTCAGCTTCCTCTCCCGTCCTCTCCATCCCCAGCACTTGCCTCAAAGACTTCTCCCATCTTCAGGCTCTCAGCTGACACAGAAAGACGTATGCAATCATGAAACACGGAGGGGGCCCCACTGAAGGCACAACCTTGGAAGCTTTTCTGAGGCTGCCATGGGGACTCTGCCTTTTTGCAGGCCGCAGAGAACTGCACCTTTCCTGTGTTAAACATGCAGATATTTTCCAAAAATATTTTCCATTCAGATAACACAACACAACTGTTGCAGTTCTAAAAATATTTCTTTTTATTATACAAAGGTTCATTAATATTATTATAGAAAATATTTCACATGGATTAATTGAAAGTGGGAAGTAAAAGCCAAGGAAAAAGTCATGGAGTTACTAACAGCATTAATTTAGTTGTCATTCCCGTAGATTTCACTATCCTTCCCAATCTCTTAAACCATCCATATTACTGAGAGTGCCTTCCCAAACTCTCATAAAATATGTCAGTTTCTATTTGTTTGCCAGATCTCAAACTTTCGATAATCACAGATGAATAGTGTGGATGGAGTGGGCTTCCGGTATGTAGCTATAATAATTTCTCTTGCAAATAATGAAGAAAATCTTTACATTTGTTTTCTGGTTCCGTTGTTTGCTGGTTGCCTCATTACATGAGTATTCACAGGGATGTGTATTAAATAAAATTGACACAAAAGTAAAACATAATGATACTGTCAAATACAACACAAAAATACAGAGCCAACACCGAATATAAAATAGATACCAAGCACAATCAATTCACCTAATTTCACTGGGAAAGCCGTCTCTCATAGTTCAACCCTATGCATGTTTAGAAAAATAGGTGTCCTACACTTCCCAGCATCCTCCAAACAGCATGAGTATCTGGGGAATTCTGGGAGATAGAGGACTCGCATCTGCCCAAACATGCATAGGATTGCATTTTTAATGACACCATTATTGCTTTGGCAGTGGTTGGCTGATTTTAGCCTTTAGGGTGCAATCCTATTAAATAATTATGACACAACCCTACAATTCCCAGCATTCCTTCAGGTGGCCAGGCTGACTGGGGCATAATGGGAAGTGTGGGACTTTTTTGTCAAGGGACACATTTACTTGCCTTTTAAAGCTGAAACAAGCCAACCACCGTCAGAGCAGGAACACTGTGCTACTAAATCATCCTCATATAGATTTGGAGATATTAAAATAATGCACTTCAAAAATGTCGAGAGTTGTTGAAATGACATCTACATTTTCTGGAGTAAAGAATTCTTTACAGAAGGATATTAAAGTTGGTAATTCTCCAGAGGAAGTGCTCCAGAATAGGTGGCTGCCATGAAAGAGACTCTTCCCTTTGCCATACTCAGGGCTGAAGGGACACTCAGAGGAAGTTTTGTTGCTCCTCCGAGCAAAGTTAGTTTCGCCAGTGGTATTACAGTTACTTTCCTTTGCTATGATTGTGTGGGTTTCATTTGAAGAGAGAGAGTGAGCGAGAGGGATGATGAGATACAACAATGCTCAGAGTTACTTTTTCTCTGTGAGCTACTGGAAATACTATTTTGGCAACCCTGGCAGTGTCTCTATACACTATATGTGCAAAATGTCCCCCTCTGTTATTCACCTCATTTTATGGAGGGGGCTTACACTACCACCTTCAGGACATGCCAGAAGACGTGTCAGTCGGTTCTGAACCTGGTGAAATACGGCTGCCCTGATCCTTTCCTCATCAGTTCCAGTCTCTAATCTTTTCCTAACCTGAAGTTCATCTCATCCCAAACTCTGAGGAGATGTTTTTTCAAATTAGCATGAAAATTTTTAAATTTTCATGAACAAGTCTCCTAATATAGGCATTTCTCTACACAATTTTGCCAAATGTATACCTTTTTCAACTACTGTTGCTGATATTGTGCATTTTAAATATTATTTTCATTTTGCATGCCTATTGCATGCCCATTCCCTAATAGACGCATCTTGGTATGCATTTGTGATCCTCATCGCCATTAACTGTTCAGTTGTGTCTGACCCATGACCACTGTATGGATCATTGCTCTCCATGCCTCTGTCTCATTTGTTATCAGTGAACTGCAAAGTCCAAAGCGTGAAATCTGAAGGATGACTGAATTTCAGTTCACACACTTGCTCTCCCCAACCCCCGTGTCTCCTTCCCACAGTGAGATGCTCCCATGGTCCATCTGTGTCATCAGAATTTCCCATCAGAGTATCAGGAGCTTCTTCGGGGTGTAAGTGGTATCCTACCAGAGAAGTGGCATTTCTACATGTTAGAGGCCAGCTGACAGGTTGTAAAATTGCAACCTTAACTAGACATCTCCTGTCTTCCTTCCGAGAAGTATTGATAGACTGCCTTGGAAGCTAATCTGACATCTTTTGATTGCAGCCAAATGTGTACTTGTGTAAGCACTGGCAGAGATCAGGGCAGGTGTTAAACAGACACTGAAGCCTGTGACATAAGTTGAGCCCACTAAAAAGTGAAAGACACAATTTTATTCAACAGTACAATTGCTATGAATACATCCTAGTACAATACCTGTTCCCTTAAGCCTTCAGTACAATTCACTTTGACCACAAGGCTACTACAAAATTAAATTTGCCTACTAGATTAGCAACACAGCAGGAGATAATTGCCACATGGTGGTGACTCATTCCACCACTGGTGGAACAGACAGGAACTGCCTAGATCTTCAGAGCAGCATGGCTCCCCCTGGTGGTCTGATAAAGCAGGCAGTCTAGTTCACCTTGCAAGGACTTGCAGGCTTTGTAGATGTTTACAAGGATTAGAACCGGTGCTTTTTTTGTAAAAAAAAAAAAAAGGTGCCAAAACTCACGTCCCCAGCAGTAAGCACACACACCAATCCCAGGCCGAGCAGCAGAGCAGCATCCCAAGCAGCTCTCTCTCACTATCAAATAGCAGATAGCAGACACAATAGCAGCCTGCAGGCACTATGTTAATAATGTTTGGTGCTGATCTGCTACTCTGTTCAAAATCGTAAAATCCATTTTACTTCGTAAAATCCATTGAAAAAAAGGTGCCGGAACACAGTTCCGGTATGTTCTATGACAAAAAAAGCCCTGATTAGAACTACCACAATTATGAAAACCAATGAAAGCCTCAAGAAGGGCTATAAAAGGCTGCTCAGCCTGTCTGGTTTTGCCTGGTAGGGACCTTCTTCATGATCCTGTCTCCAGTTCCATGGCACCTTCTTCTATGCCCTGACCCCTCCCTGCTCCTGACTCAGCCTTTGCCTCTGGTCCCACTACACCTTGCTGGGTGTCAGACCCAAACCCATTCCTTATTCTGCCATTGCCTTTGGACCTGCCATGCCATGTTGGCATCTGACCCTGACTTTGCTTTTTGCGCTGGCTCTATTGCATCTTGCCAAGGTCTCCAACCACCTCCATCACCCCTGGTCTGAGGGTTCACTCGTAGATATTTGCCACTTACATCTCAGAGCTGACAGGAACCATGTAGGATGGAGTCAGCTGATAAAGAGAATCCTTTTGGACAGGTCTCAATTCTGCGCATCTGGAGCTGGCTGACATGGCTCTCACTTAGAAGTTTTTCACTGCCACCTGTTCATTTTAGACTACAGCCAGTATAATGAAACTCAAGCTACTCCCTATAGTATCCTGCAATACTGAGTTCATCCAAACCATGCAGTAATTATAATTATAATAAATAAATTAAGGATCAGGAAAGTATCAAATTCATTTTCTCATTTTTCCAATCTGATGTTTGGTTCATTCTGAGCCCTGATACTTCACATGAGCAGAACCAAGCAAGAGTCAGAAGCACCACAAATCATTGACTCCAAACCTTCCTGCACCTGGGATCTAAGGCAGCTTGCTGGCTGTCACGCTGGGGTGGTCCTTGTAGCCACAAACCACCCTAAAATGGTCCTTGCCACAGAGAGTGCAATTGCTATTACCTTCAGATGGATTTAACCAACATTTTCAAAATATCCAAGAGCAGCTGGAACCTGCATTCTGAAATGGAAGTGATTTTTAACATTATATCTATCAGATGAAAAAGATCAATCGTTCTGGTTCTGTCATCAATACTGCTATGTCATCAGCATGAAGTGAGGCTGAAAAATCAATCAACTAAATAGGAGGGATGGGAAGAATTTCTCTACAAATAGTTTAGCTCTTCAAACAACTCCAAATCCAGAGTTTACGGAGCAGAGTGGCAACAAAAATGCGATCTTGTGCGATAAAGCTGCAATAATTACTTTCAGTGCAAAAAAAAGAAGTACGCAGCAAACTCCTCTTGAAGCAAAAGCACAACTTTGGACCAGTTCTGACAAAACAGAAGAGCAGGAGGTGAATCCGCCTTTGGAATCTACATCCTATGAGGCCTACCTGCAAACTGATACACCCCGGAAACAGGTTTAGCTCCCCATATGCTGCTTGTGGGAACAAGGGTGATTGTCATGAGCTTGCCTCTCCCTTTCCTGTTTTCCAGCAGATCTAGCTGAAAAGTTTTTAAAAGACAGTCCTTCACTGTGCTAGGCTGGCTTTATTTAGTTAGATATTTATTGCTTTCGTATAGCATCCACAGCTATCAAAGCTCTCTGAGTGGTTTACAACAAAACATATAACAATATAACAGTATAATGATTTAAAATGCATACAGTTATGCAGCAAATAAACACAGCAATTTATAAAAATAAAATAGAATCAATACAAATAAAATCCATCCACAAAGGCCCTTGCCTGCCCACATCTTATACGCACTCCTACATCACACTGCCTACAAGAAATATGATAATGTTCTCACTATCATCAAACTGAAGAAACCACAAACTACAATAAATAAATAAAATAATCAGTGAAAAAAATCAATAAACAGCAACAACATTGTAATTTTGATCAATAATTAGAATTTGCAATTAATAATTAGTAATTACTCCACAGTATCAATAATTAGAATTCACATTCATAATTAGTAATTACTCCAAAAATAAAAATGTAATAAAATAATGGTAATTAAAATGGTTAACAGTTAAAATATAGGGACAATACCAAGGTTTAGGCCTGTTGCTGAAAAGTGCAAACCTTTGGCCCCAGATATACCTCTCTGGGGAGCTGGTTCCATAATCAGGGTGCCAGAGCAGGCAAAGCCCTTCCCCTGGTGTCTGCCCTCTTTATCTCCTGAAGAGGCCCCTCCCAGAGAAAGGCCTCTGTGCCTTTGCAATACAAAGTATTAATAAAATTGCTAACAAGAACATCTATCAATGTAGTGATCTCTTTGATTGATGGACTAATTTCTTGCCCATATTAGGACTTGATTCCAAACTGAATCCTGTTCCTCCCTTATCCCCCAAAAAGTATTGACTTCACCCTCAGGGAGGTTTGTACTACTTGTGAATCAAACAGTGGGAATTCTTCACATTACTTAATTGGCCTGCATGGTTGGCTTGCTGATGATCCATTGGACTAATGACCTCACATCCCTCTACCTCTGGCACTTCCTGTTCTGCAGTGTCTCCTCCTGAACCAGAGGCAGTGTATCAGCTGCTTGGCTAATCTCACTTGTTAACACTGTCCTTTCAGCAATACTTTCCATCCCCTTCTCCTCTTCTTCTAGCTCAACTTCAGAGACTGAGCTTTCTAGCCTGGAATGGTGTATTCTGAGAGAGGCAGTCCCAATCCTTACATTGACACTCTTTTCTTCCTGTATGGAACCAGATGAAAACAGAAGGTCATGGCTACAGTAGTATCACTCTCCTTTCTCCTTTGCTTACTAGGGACATGTTGTTCCAGAACAGACACAACAAAATGTAATTATTTTCTAAGGTTTTCCACCCCACAAGTTGTAGCTGGTGAAGTGCGAGATGGGTGGAAAAAACTCAGGCAATGTTGTCACTAGGGTTTAGACAAACCAAATCCATCCCTCCAAGTGTTCATGGGCTTCCTCTTGTGCTCAGCCCAGTCTTCCAAAATGAGAGGAGCTGACAGGAAGTCTGCAAACACTCACAGATCTCCAGTTGAGTATCCAGCAACCTTCTTCCATGTCCGAAAAGGCAGGTGCAGGTGGCGTAGAAGAGGGCTGCTCTTTCACAGCAGTCATGAGTAGCTCTTTTCCCAGAAGGACCATCATGACCAGCCTTCTTCAGCCTCATTTGCAGTGGCTGAACTCAGTGTGGGAGAGAGGCACTGGCCATGTGGCACATAGGACTTAATTCCTGGTGAGAACCCTGAGAACACTGGTGTGGTTTCCAAGAACTCGGACTCTGGGCCAATGCAAAGCAGCCTGGAGCCTGGGGAACCAAGCCTAGGGAATCCAATGGATTCTTACCCCTAAATGGATTCTCACACATCCCTAGTTGTCACGTTGCCCTTTTTTCATTTTGGCTACACATTGCTTGATATAGAAGGCAATGTGGAGCCATTGCTTTGATAAATGGCTATACTGCATCTGTATTGTCTAGTTCTGGTCTTAATCCATGGGGAAACACAATCTTTCTTGCCTCTTGCATTATCCTTTGCAAAAGAACATATGTTGGGGGGTTTTCATTCATTGAATCATGTTTTAAAGAGGCTTTTGGCTCATGAAAATGTAAAGCTCAGTGCACTATAAGGAATTGCCTGGCCAAATCTCACAACACTGTGGGGTAAAGCTAGGTAAGGGATTTGTCCAAAGGCACCTAACTTGTGCCCAACTTGTGTCCAACAAGTCTATGAGTAGCTCATGTGCCAGAGATGTATTTGGATGTCGCTGGGAAAGCGTGAGTTCACACAGCTCCTATGGCCTTTCAAAATGTTTTACACAGAGCCAGTGCCTCTTGGCTTGGTCCACTTTCCAATATGAGAGGAAGTCCACAAATTCTAGAGAGACACATTCTGGTAAGCTTCATCCAATCCCTAGTCTAACCTCTGAGTGGAGCAAAATAAAATTCACCATTTGATCCTTAAAATAGGGTGTTTACCTGTCTCATCTTCTGTGCAGAACATGCCCATCTCTAGACAGGCACAGACAGTCTTCCAAATGAAGCTAAAGTTTGACATTTATGTTGGTACAGTGTATGAGGTAGCCCAAGAAATGAAGCTAAGAGCACCTTTCCAAGTCTGCAGATGAGACAGAATATTTACTTACGTTGTTTTTAATCAACAGCAACCAACAAATATTCTCAGAGAATACCCCGCTCCACTCCTTCATTGTGCTTTAGCTTATTTGAATCTGTTACACCATGAAAGAGCAAATCAGGCACTCAGCATTTTTTTTAATTTTCGAAACTCCAGTTGTGATGCCATTAGCAACTCTATTGAACGGCTTATGCTAGGATGCTTGCATGCATATCTGATCTTCCCCCTAAGGGAACGAAAGCGGTCATTGATTCTGTAACTATAATAGGAGTGTGATATTTGATTTTTGCACCTCTCGAAGGAGAAAAGGAGGCAAGATCATCTCTGTTAGTGGACCAGCATCTGTTGGCATGAGAACTAAGATCATTCACGTGGCCTTTGAGTAAGTTTGCATTCAAGGAGTTAGAGGGCCGAAATCTTCATTATCAAGACTGACTTTGTTTTTTAGGTAGTATTCCAGGAACACGTAATTTATATGGTCATGTGTACTTTCTTCCTGCGAATGACAAGGCTCTTTGGGTCCTAACCATCTGACCAAGTCCCTACAATTAGTTCCAAAGATGATGCTTTATTCATTCATAAAAAAAACTTACCCCTCACTTCTTCAAAAGGCTTTCAAAGCAACCCAGGAACACACTGGAAACAAAGTTAGAGAAGTGTAAATCTGCAACAATCCATCCCAATCAGATATTTCAGTTTCCCTCGCCAAGCTCACTCCAACTTGTGGACATGAGTGACTGTGAGCTTTTTGTTTCCCTTGCCCAGAAAGTCATCTGTATTTCTATGCTCATGGCTCCAAATCTTGGGTGCACATTTCTGAAAAATATGCACATTTCTTCCATTACCTAAAGCATACTAATGTGTATTTTTCTAATGTACTCTTGTCCCTTTTCCCATATTTAATGTGCTTTTTTCAAATGTAGTTATCTTTTAAACACATGGGGAGTGCTAGCATCAGATTGCAAGCTAATAAATATACAAATTTCTAATTACAAAGTGTAATTGAGTCCTGCGCTTGAACAACGGGTAGGGGCTTAGCTCATAGCCAAATATTTCTTTCTGCTGTTCAGTTCTGAGAAATAACATGCTTGCCAGACTCGCTCTCAAGGGAGTAGGAAAAGCTTTGTTTTCTTTTCAGATCTTAAACCCTGAAACAATACTTGCCTCCACCCAGGAGATCTGCTTCTTTGCTACGGAAAGCGGGTGAAGGGCATAGCATGTCAAACACACCTCTCTTCCTGTCTCCTGACAGTGAACTCGGGCTCTGTAGGCATTTATTTTTCATTCCCCTCTCAAACTCCATCCTCAGTTAAATGTGAGCAGATGCAAGCCAGGTCAGAAACATGCAACTCCAAGTAACCTGTACAGAAATCAGCCTCTTTGGTTAAAGAGTATTATGAAAAATATATTTAATACACGTATACAATACAGAATTACTCCAAGAAAACACTGGAAACTAAACCAATAAACATGGTATTGGGACCACTTGGAAAGGTGGAAGAGAAGATGGAAAGGAAGAGAAGAAGCATGACTTCTTCTCTTTTTTCTAGGCAGCTGGAGTCTTAGGGCAGAGATACAGGCTGGAACCCTTTCCCTTTCCCTGCAGGACCCAGACTGGATCTTGCCTCTCTCCTGTGCTTATTCATCCTTGTAACTCCATAATTTCCTGCAAGGCACACTGATAACAGAGATATGCACATGGCGGCTGCTTATTGTGCATGGAATTGCCTGCGGATGGATGAGAAGCATGCACAGCCTGTGCTATAGTGATACTTAGCTTATTGGATATTTGCATAAGCACTGTTAACTGGATGTCAACATGGTATTTTTATTCATGGTATCTCTATCCTGTCCTTTTTCCCCTACAAGGAACCCCAGGCAGCCTAAATAAGCCTGAGAGCAAATGTCTGGCCCAAAGTCACCCATGCACTTCCAGGCTAAGCGGGGAGCTGGACATAAGAAGACCTTCTGGATCAGGTCAGGGACCATCTGGTCCAGACTCTATTCATGGTGGCCAACCAGCTGCCCAAAGGACACCCACAAGAGTGTAGCAGCTAGGGAACCCGGGTCTCTGAGTCGCGGGCCAACACTGACACCACTGGACTGGCTCTCTTGATATGTCTAACATGTACGTCCCCTCTTTGCAGTACCCGTGGCAACATATGTTTCTCTCTACATGGCAGTGCATCTCCATGCATGTCTTCCTATCACCACTGCACTGTGGTTTGGATTTCTACACTTGCTTTCAGATCCACAGAGCTGTCCTGTGGTTCCATGGCAAGGTTGCAGAGAAGCTATGCAGCCAAGGCATCCCAAAAGATCCTTGAGCAGGGAAGAATTATGTGTCATACCAGCAACAGATAGTCGCTAACTGGACAGTTGTACAGATGTGCCTTATTTCCCCTTAATCATCCGGAGGCCTCAGCAAAAGCCTAATTCAGAGCATGAGTATGACTCCTCTTTCCTTCTCCTGACTGGAGTCTATGAGAAGAGTCTTTGCAGCCAGATGTATTCCATGGCTCCTGTGCAGAACTTCCACTTGGACTCTGTGGAGGAATGAACATGTGACGCTTGAGGTAAGACACATAATTGTTCCCTGCTGAATTTTCCAGATTCCTCCTCGACATTCAGCTCACCTGCGTAGTCATGGCTAAGTCATGAGCAGTTGAAGGTATGCTTGTGTTGCAGATGAGCACTGAGGGTGTGGGCATTTCTGGTGTAGAGAGACTTGGGGTCACTGGGGAGCCCAGTCCCAGCAAGCATCTGGGGTTCCTCAGGCACAACCTACAAGGGTGTCTGTTTCATTCATCCAGGGCTGAGTCAGTCCTCTTCTCTTGTGGCTGAGATGATCTTCTGCTGCCTTCTGCCTTGCATCAGGAATGGTGGGACTAGCTCATCAGCCTTGCCTCTCTTGTGCCTGAAGGGGGCTTCTAAGGGATCACAGGTCTCACTGGGGACCTTCATAGCTAAGATCTGCAGGAGAGGGCCTCTGGAGAGCACTGTTGCCAGAAGACGCCTGCTAGTCATGTACATGAGAAAGATCTTGCTCCAACGCTACTGCTTCTCCACAGAAAGTTCTTCTGCTGGAAGAGCCAAATCATACCCTTGGTCTATAGCAACAGTGTGGAGACATCCCTCTTATTTAGCCTTTCCAATGATAATAGCAGCTTTAAAGTTGCAATGTTTTACTGTTTTGATAGCCTCATTTTTGTTTTTAGATTGCTGTGTAACACTCTGATGGCTTTTTAGCAAGGAAGAGCAATAATAATGAAATAATTAATGAGGCATTTAGAGAAGAAACTTCTCATTGGGTGAAGACTGCCTTTCTTTCTTTTTTCTTTTTCCCTGATCCTCCTCCTCTTTTCATCTCTCTCTCTCTCTCTCTTCCTTCATTTTCATTCTTTTGTCTTCTCGTTCTCTCCTTCCTTCCCGAGCTGCTACTGAGAGGAAAACAGAAGTCAACCAGAGCCTTGCTGGTTGCACCAAAAACTTTGACTATTTGGTGATAATGAAAAGTAATAAAGCCCCTTCCTAATAGGATTATATTGATTAGTGAGGCTCCCATTCTGCTCAAATACATTGGACTTGTATTAATTTGCAGCGGCCTTTTATTGAATGTTTTATTTTTCCTTTGCCCATATTGCAGCATCCTTCAATATGATATTGTTCTTCTTATATTGCTAGAAGCATTATTGATAAGTCATGTTCTCATGGTTTGTTGTTTTTCTGAGCTGCTCTGAGCTCAGCTTTTTTGCTGGAAAAGTGGGATACAAATATTCAATCAAATCACATGATGTTTTTTTCCCCTTCTCTGCACTTCTATTTTTACATCTGTTTTGCACCTCGATACACCATGATGAGAGAGCTACTGACCTGAAAGACAACTAAGAAATATTTATATGAAAGAATATTTGCCTGCGTACCAAAGGAGTGTATTTCTCCTGGTGTGCAAATCTGTCACTGGGGGAGAGATGCCATGGCTCATCCTTGAATGGAGAGAGCACCCTGATATAGGGGAAGAAAATCAACTTGGTCTGGGGTAAAGAGAAATACATACAATCCACAAAGTTGGACAAGGGCAGTGAAGAAGGTCCTAAACCAATGTACTTAGGACCAGACCTAGATAGGCTAAAGATTGTAATGGAAACAATAGATTGGACAGACACAACCGCAGGAGGTGTTGGTGCTTCCATTTTAGAGTATGGGGCCTCAGAAAGGATGTCTCTGACTTCAGTAAATTGTGATGTTTTTTCTAACACTTGTCTGAGTTATTTTTAACAAATAAAACTTTGCACTCCATTAACCCATGAAATAAACTAACTGCAGACTATTTTGCTATTGAGGATTTAATTAAAAGCATTTTAAATGGAGGGCTAAAGATAGTCTGCTGTGAATTTTGTATTCAGTGTTTTTTATTGCCTTCCACACAAACAAACAAACAAACAAACATAATGGCTCATCATCATATCCCACAATGGATTCCAGTGGCATTTAACTGGCTGTTTCATCCACAATGGAAGAAAGGTGGAATTGATTCTGGCGAGGATGTTAGACTTGCTTGTCATTCTCTGAACTGATGCAGGAACACCAGGGGCTTCAAACACTCTATCCAAATCTTGGCTGCTGCAGTCCAGTTCAGATGACCCAATGTATACAGACTAACTGTGGGCTGCAAGGGGCTGTCTTTCTCTCCCTTCTCCCCTTTCATACAAATCTCCACTTCCAGTAGAATTCAGCATCCCTGCCCCCAGTCCAGCAAGTGTAGGAAACCTGTAGTGTTCATGAAGTCACTTTGGACCCTAGAGAGCAAAACTAGAGTTTCTAGACAATGTATGACCTCAGAACTGGGTTTTGGAGATCCAATTGGAAAGAAGCATATTGGTTGAGGTCAGGAACACAAAGCTGGGGAGGTATTTCGATATGCCTGATAGCTGAAGCTCACTGGGTGGTGTATAACAATTGTGGGGTTAAATATTTGTGTGTGCATGTGTGTGAGAGAGTTTTAGCCATAATGTTAATAGTTTAAAGGTCAAAAGTTTAGTTAGAATGTAGATATCAGGAAGTTTGCTCAGGAAGCCAGGAGATTATAAAGTTCAACAAAAGATCAGCAGAGAGAAAGAGAAAATTTTAATCCTGTGGCAAGGATGAATAAAGCCCATTCATTTGACATTTGCAAGAGCTCCTGCAAGCACTGAACGAGTGCAGCCTGGCTTTGCTTGTCCTTTACCTTTCTAGCAAGGAGAAGGCAGAGGATGATCAGAAATTGCAAGAAGTTTCCTCTGCATACCTTCCACTAGAGATATCACAAGGGTTTGACTTCCCAGCTCCTCCCGAAGCCCTTAGTAGACTTCAAGTCAAGAGCACAGCTGGAGAAGAGGGGTGGGAAGGCCCATGGAGGGAGCTTTTATGGTCCAAACTAACCACCTCCATGGGCCATATTAAGCCCTGGGCTTCAGGTTGTCCACCCAAAACCTATGGGAGCTGGAGTTCTGAGACAGAAAAGCAAGAGGCCCAGAGTCATAAGTCTGGAAGGGGAAGATTTCAAGAAAGAGAGGAAACAGTAAGATCGATGGCTTGTTCATCTTGATCAGTGAAAGGCCTGGCACTGCTTTAGAGAAGAACGTCCCAAACAAGAGAAGGAACAGTAAGAGGCAGAGTATCATCTGAAGGAGGAAATCTTCATCAACAGAAGCCACAACAAATGTATGAAAAGGAATAGCACAAGCATGAAACAGAGCTGTTGTAGTTAGAAAAGTAGCATCCAGCCAAGGTTGAGCCAAAAGATTTCACAATCTTCACTCCAAGAGGGGATTCCCACTTGTTTTTCTCCAGCTTGGAAAAAGCTGGGCAGATATGAGACAGCTACATATATACCCAGGATCATTAAAGGTGAGCTGGCAGATGTTTACAATAGCATCCCAGGAGAAGCTGTCATATATGCTGTTTACAAAAGGTTTTATTTAGGTCTGGACCATTTCAAGAAATGTTTGAAACGTTGCTGCCTGAAGTAGGCATTTGATGAATTTCAGGTTAAACTAGTGGACCTCTTACACAATTGGGAAGAATGATACACAGTAGATTCAGAGAAAGGGCTCTAGAGCTGAGAGGGCTTGATCAATTTTCTTATCAGATCCTCAAAGAAATTAAACTGAAGATCAAGGATCAAGCAGTGACAGATGACCAATGGATGTCAAGCAGAGATGATCTTGAGCCAAGTCTCCAAGGACTGGAAGAGGAAAAAGTGAAGTTCCAAGAAAGAGAGAAAGGAGAGTTTCAGCCAAGAGAGAAATGGAATTATCCACATCAAGACCATGTGTGTGTGTGTTTAAAAAACCCTCTCTAATTTATCTAACTCTCTTAGCTGTAAGGACAAATCTTGCTATCCCTGTAAAAACTAAGACAATTGAAGGCCAAATTCCTTGGGCACCTTTCTCCCAAACCAAACCACCAGCCTCAGAACAACCAAAAGTAAAAAGTAGAGATGTACAAGACATTCAATTCAGTTCATTTTGATCAAGTATGTGCATTTTCAAAAATCACTAAGAATATGTGGGCAAATTGTGTTATTTGCACAAACTGGAAGAGGAAAATTATGCAGTTCTAATGTGATTTGCACAAATCATGCTAGAATAATGCTGCTGATTAAAAAATTATGGTCACCAGTCCATGATCAGGGGATTAGAGGCATTCATGAAGAATAATGCTATGGGTTATGATAGCTATGTGCCACCTCAAAGATCAGAGGGTGGATGCCTCCAAGTCTCACTTGTTTGGAAATATGAGCCTGGGCTGTTATTCTGCTGTTTGTGGGTTTTCCAGGAGCATCAGTTGACAATTATAGGAACAGAATGCTGGACTGGATAAGTTTGGGCTGATCCAGCACGGCTCTGCTCATGTTCTAGGTTCTCAACATGAGTTCTACAGCACACTCCTTTGGTTTTGTTTTAACCTGAGTAGATAGATCAGAAAATATCCCTGCACAAATCCATTGAAGCTGGAAGAAAAAGAATCAAAGCCAGGAAGAACCAGTCTAGCTCTGAAGAAAATCTAGGAAGGATTGGGATAACTCTTGCCTGTAGCAACACCAATGGTCAACATTGACAATACTGGATTAGATGCTCTACTAAATTCGCAAGGCCTTGCACCCAGGTGAGTCTGTATAGGATTATAGCCTGCTTATAGACACTTACTTGGGAGTAATCTCATTGTATGTAATTGAGCTTACAAACAAACAAACAAAATATAGCATTACATTCTTAATGGACTAAAAGCCACATTTCTATAGCAAACTCACAGCCCTGCAGTTAACTGGAAAAATAGGAACTTGGGAAGATTATGGTGTAGACTGCCCACTTTCTGCCCAGACTGCGAAAATCATTCCTGTTCTGCCTTGGAAAAATGAACACACACCACAAATGATCTGCAGTAATGAATCAAACATGCACTAGAAAAACCTTGACAAAAAAAGAAAAAAGAATGGCGTTTTGACAGAGCGATTTGAAGATGAATGCAAAGATGTAGATACATTTGAACAACTACAGCTATGAATTGAATACTTTTACACCCTGTAACTTTTCACACTTCCCGACAATGCAAGTCGACAACAAATCATTATAATGTCTGTAGCAGGTCATAATTAGGATAATTAATTTCCTGTTGCAAATAGAATGTTTTTCTGCTGAATTATGACTAAAGAAAAAACGGTCATGGTCTAATGAGATGCCAGTGCATCTGAATGATATCTAGACATATGCTTCTGCTTTCAGATAGCTGGTTTGGGTGACAGCATTTCGAATTAAGGGTCACTATAATGCACGCACAATGGTAATTGATTGAAAATGTGCTAATTTATCTTTCCAACTAGCCAAGCTTTTACGTGAGCCTTCCCCTCCCACCCCGCTGAGCTGGAAGGGTAATGGAGTGAGTCATGCCATCTTGTTCTTACATGAGAATGGCTCCGTGAGCTACTGGAAAACGGGTGAACTTGGCCGGAGAATAAGAGGGAGAAATGAATGAAGGGAGAAGAGGGTTGGTTGGGTTGTGGAACACTCAGTCTGTGGATGGAAAAATGGAGTTTAGAAGCAGAGCTAAATCAAAGCTACTTGTATTGCGACATTTGTTTTCATGCATCATATATACCTCTCATTTTAGCAGTGCCCTTGGCCATGTTCCAGCCCACAAGTCCCTGTCTCCATTCAGGCAGTCCCATGTGTTGGAACCTGCACGTCTGCAGCCCAAGCAGTCTCCATGAGTGAACCTGGTTCTTCCAGGACTGAACAGGGCTCCTGCTTCCAAGATGTTCTTCTTGACCCCATTCTTTACCCTCCTCTGCTTCATTTGCCCACTCTGCCATCAAGTCCTACGCGATGTTGTAAAAGATGGATCTTGTCTATCATGATGACATCCTGGGTGCTGGTAAACCAGATATGAAGGCCATGCCACGTCCATGGGATTCAACAGTGGTATAGAGAGAAGCAGCCGAGGAAAGCGAAAGCAGACAAAAGAGGGGGCAGAAGGCATCAAGAAGCAGCCACCACTGAGGAACAAAAGGATGCCAGGCAGTTTCAGAACAAAGGATACACATGTCCCTTTGAAAGACTGACCATCTCTTGGAATGTAACACAAGGTCAGCAAAAATGAATTTTCCATGACCCATATTATGACATGGCAAGGAGGAACATCCACCAGCAACAGCACAATGGGTGGAAGGTTTAATGAAACTTTCAACTTTTGAATGGTGACCTTTAGGCATAATCTACAAATGGTTAAATATGTGGCTATTTGGGGTGTTTTTTAAGTCTGTGCATAACTATTTTTAATAATAATAGTCTGTTTCATTGTATACTGCTATATAGGAATATATAATATATATGTAATCAGTGCTATAGGTCTTTTCCTTTTCTATAATACTATTTCAGTATTATATTTTTTTCTTCTCTCTCACACACACACTATCTATCCCCTGCTCCCTGCCTTGGTTGTTTTTGTACTGCACAATAAAAATAAATGCATATAAGGTAACAGTTACAGAACAATATGAACACTGGGCCCAGTGATTTAATTTGTTTCCATCAAATAGGCCTTTTTCAAATGTTAATATTGTAATTAAAATATATTTGGCAACGCCCAACTTGGGAGACAATGGACTTAGTAAGAACCTCACAAAACCATTTTATGTCCAAAGATTTCACTTGCAATAATTCCTGGCTGGTTGAAAGTAGTTTATCATTCAAAAAGGAACAATGTCAGTGGGAAGAAACAAGGTGATAAAAATAACATTATCTCATCTGAGTCTTTCCTTCTGTAGCAACATGTGAAGAATCTGGTTTGGGAGCAGGAATCCATCAGATCTCCTCATCTTGGCTCCACAGTGTCTGGCCCACTTTCACTTTTTCTTAAGCCAACTTGTGCCAAGTGTGCAAAACGTTTGAATGGGCATTGATAGGAAGCAGGTCCAACAGTTGTGCAGGTAGAACAATTCACAGCCAGCAGGGCTGGCTTGCACACACACTGCCTGCCACCTGTGCATTTGCTATGCAAGCAGAGTTCAGCTTCTCCCCCTGTGACTTGTAGGCTTTGTGTAGTTTGCATAAGAATTTGGCACAAAGAAGCTTTCCTTTGCATTTGTAGACTTGCCCTAAGCTCAGCTTGCTCAAAGGCCAGGCCAAGCATGAGAAAGAAGTCCAACTAAGTGCAAGAGAGCTGGATCCTGAGCAAATTTCTTCATCATACCCTAATGTTTCCCTACATTAGGGTTTCCCTGCTTTAGGGTTTCCTGTTTGAATTTCCACACCATCCCTGTCTGCCCTTTCAAATTCCTGTTTGTTCCAATGTGCATGCTTTTGAATCTGGGTTGGGGCACTAAGCACACACTGAATGAATATGACAAGCACTTGTTTCCACATGACAGGTGCCAAAAAATAGGCTTACAATATTAGCATCCCACCACACATAAAAAAAAAGGGAAAAGAAAGTTCAGTAACAATTCAACATATGCATTTTGTGAAGGAAGATAAAATACTTTCTTTATGACCCAGTTTTATAAAGTACCCAGATTTGTGTTTTTTGAATTCAGCACATTAAAGTTGTTGTACTTAAATATTGAGAAATAATGATATATTTAGACTTCCACAAGGTATGAACAAATATTGATCAGGTCCACCTTCCCAAAGAGATTTTTTATCAAAAATATATATAAGTTGTCAAATGCACAAGATGTGGAGACTGGAATTAAAATAGATGAGGAAAAAATGCTTAATAAGATTGGAACGAGTGCACATGTCATGATGAACCAAATTACAATATGGGTATTTTTATAAGCTTTTGTTCGTCTGTCAACTAACTTGCAAAAAACTACCACTTACCTAATGCATCATGTTGGAGATGTAAGAAAGGCTGAACAGATTTTAAACTCATCTGGCGGGAACACAAGGAAATTGAAATACCAGGCTAATGCAATCAGTGTCATTAAGAGCACAGAGGAATGATGTCCCAATACGTTCTGGGAGGCCATAGAATTCCTCGGTACTCCATCTCTAAAATCTTGTCATCTCAGAGATGGGATTCTGAAGGCAGAGCTTTGCTGCTGGCATAGAAACAACCATGCCTGTGGCACCCGCAGCCCTGAGATTGCAGCTGCAAATGCACAGTGCAGAAATGAAGTAAAGGTAGAGAATATTATTCTGTAAGTGAACAGTAGATGATATTTATGGAAGAGCAGCGTCCACTGAGGCAGGCCGTGACCTTCCAGACTCAGGGGATTATAGGCAAGCTATGCATGGCAGGAGGAACACGGAGGCAAAGAATGCTTCTCTTTTTTACCGCAATCTACCTGGAAGACAATCAAGAGGTTTCTACATAATCATGGTTTCTACTCTCCCTCCTCCCACTGCAGCATGTATCCCATCAGCCGCTGCACCTGAAATTCAATCCCATGGTGCATCTCTCCCTGCCTATGTCTCCTGTCTCTTCCGCATTGGTCCACACATAGAGGTTGGATGGCTTGAGCAGCACTTGCAGTTGCCACTCTTTCCAGGGGACTCTGTGGTAGTTGCATGCCAGGGACACGGAAACCATGGCCAGATAGCACAGCAAGCTATGGCAGGACAGAGAAACCATAGAATAAACCTTTGTTTTTGATGATAGTTTCTAAAGATGAAATTTACCATGATACAATCCCTTAACTGGGCTCAGTCAATGTAGAATCATAGAACAGTAGAGCTGAAGGGACCAAGAAGGCCATTGGGTCCAACCCCCTGCTGCTGCAGGACACCAAGTTACACCATCCCATTCAGGTGTCTGTCCAGTTTCTTTCATTCTTTCATTCTCTCTTAATGTCTCTAGTGTGGGAGAACCCAAGGCCTGTCTAAGCAACCAGTTCCACTGCTGCATTGCTCTGACACTTAGGAAACTTTTCCTGATATCCAGCCTGAATTTGCTTTGTCACAACTTGAGCTGATCATTCCATGTCCTACATCCTGGTATGAGTGAGAAGAGGTCTTATCCTTCCTCTTTGTGCCTTTCAGGTACTTATAAAGTGATATCAAGTCCCCCCTCAATCTTCTCTTCTCAAGGCTGAACATGCATAGTTCTCCCAGTCTCTCCTCACAGGGCAGTGTTTCCAAGCTCTGGATCATTTTTGTTGCCCTCCTCTGGACCCTTTCTATTTTTTCTGCATCTTTCTTAAATCTTGGTGCCCAGAACTGGACGCAGTATTCCAGATGGGATTTGACTGGTGAGGAGTATAGAGGAACTACTACTTCTCACGATTCGGAAGTAATACTTCTACTAATGCATCCCAAAATAGCATTTACCCTTTTGGCTACCCACAATTACTCCAAGAGCTTTTACTTTTTCAATTCTGTTGAGTCCCATATTCCCCAGCTTGTTTCAGTGAATTTGGTTTCTTTTTCCTAGGTAAAGGATATGGCATTTGTCCCCATTGAATCTCATTTTGTTGCTTTCAGCCCACATTCAAGCTTGTCAAGATTGCCCTGAATCTTCATTGGGTCTTCCAGGGTGTTTGCTATTCCACACAGTTTTATATGCGCAAGCTTGATTATCTGCAAATTTGACTATCTTTCCTTGTACTTCCCCATCTAAATCATTAATAAAGATGTTGAAGAGCACTGGGCCCAGGACTGAACCCTGAGGCACCCCACTAGTTTCCTCCCTCCAGTTTGAGAAGGTGCCATTGATGAGCACTCTTTGTGTCCAATTTAGCAGCCAATATTGGAACCACCTAATAGTTTTTCTATCTACTCCACTTTTTCCTAATTGGCTTATCAGGATGTTGTGGCGTGGTATGTTGAATGTTTTGCTAAAGTCAGAGTAGATTATGTCCACAATTTTTCCACTGTCCATTTGGGAAAAGTGAGATTAAATTAGTCTGACAGGATTTATTAAGAATAAATCCATGTTGGCTTTTATTAATCACTGCATTTCCTTTGAGGTGTTTGAAGATTGATTTTTTAATAATTTGCTCCAGAATTTTTCCAAGAATTGATGTCAGACTGACTGGTCTGCAATTCCCAGGCTCATCTTTTTTATGTTTTTTGAAGATGGAGACAAAGTTAGCCTTTCTCCAGTCATCTGACACTTCTCCTGTTTTCCATGTTTTATCAAAGATAATAGATAGTGATTCTGAGAGTTCCTTCACTTCATCTTTTATGACACTGGGATGGAGTTCATTGGGCCCTGGAGACTTGAATATGTTTATTCCATCTAGATATTCCTTTACCATTTGTCAATCTTGGGTTGCCTGGCAGACCAATAGTGGTAAAAAACCATCATAGCTTGTTGGGTTGTCTGAACCCAGCCAAAGAGTCAGATACTTAATCTGTTGTTGAAGAAAGAGAATTGCAAAATGAGATTCCTTTGAAAAGTTCATAAAAAGGCTTACTCTGAGTACTTCGTACCTTTGACTCATTGGTCAGTGTTTGGTCCTCATGTCTGGAATATTCTGGAACTCTCTATTCTTCTGTTGCTTGTCTGTTCCTTTGACTTAAGCTAAATTGCCACTGCTACTATGTAGTAGTCACTTTGGATACATGAAGACCCACTAGACCTCAGACCTAAAGGGGCTTCCTCTGAAGAAGAGACAAGAAGTTCCTGTGTAGGATCCAAGCACAAGTGCCTGTTAAGAGTCCAGTTCCCAGATCTCTTGCCCAAGAGGCATTTGTGTGAAATGATCCCATCACCCTTTGTTAAACATCCTATCCGAGCTCTGGAGTGCACAGCTGCCACTGCCGCCACCAACTTTCGGACCTCTGGAACTGTGTTGGTGATGGGCTTGGGTCAAAGCCCAGCCTGACAATACAATGCTTCTCCGGTGAAGCGAGGCTGCTCATCCATTGGACCTGTTGGAGTTACATATAAGTAACTCCAACAAGAGGTTGACTCACTGGGTCCCAACTGTACTATGCTGACACATCAACTGCACATGGTAGCAGTTGATGTATCCTCAGCTTTGCAGCTCCAGTGTCTTGCTGGATAGCTTCTTTGTCTGGCTTGAACAGTACAGTCAAGAGGTTTCTGTCCTTGGGAAGGGAAGACCTGTTATTGCGCTTGGGTTTCTTTCAAGGCCCAGACCACCATTTCTAACAGAAATAGGTAGAGCCCCATAGAATGTTGGGTCTTTGCAAAGCTCCCTGTTGAGAACGGTATGGGTCCTGCCATGTGAACTTGTCCGCAAGAACTTGGAGCATACCATCAAACCTGCCCTTAAAAAAAAAGAAAAGCAGTGGGCTTTTAAAATCTTCCTTTGTTTCTATAGATAAATCTCACAGCTCCTCATTAACCTTTGCAGTAATCCCTATAGCGAAACTCAAGTCCTGCCCTCTCCATGCAAGCATCTGTGGCCTTGCCTCTCTTCAGAGGCTCACCTCTGCTGGAAATACTTTCCTAAAGCTAGTGGAAGAAAGTTCATTTTTAAAAAATCAGACTAAATGTGGCAAGTCCTTTAGCAAAAATCAAGGGAGAAAGAATTTAAGGAGGAGAGCTCAAATCTCCATCTTCAAGATGGACCTATAGGGTGGATGTGCTGCTTGCAAACCCATGTTTGAAGGGAAGCAATAAGACATGGCTGGAAAAGGGAAATTTGGCAAAGGAAGGAGCAGAGCTGGCCCAAGACCACTTCCGGCCAAAAGCGGAGAACAAGATGTTGGTCTCCCTCCATTCCAGGTATGCTGATGGTCCTGGCATGGACTCCTATTTAAACACCGGTGACTGGCAGTATTCTTCTGAGCACAGCAAGCTAAGACACAGGGCAAAGGACGATATGTGTATCTACAGTAGCCACGTGTCCTTTTGCAAAGGATGGTCCTTTATTTGAAAGGCTGCCAGAGGACTGTTTTCTACTTTGTCTTCTTTCTGAATGGCTGTCAGTCCAACTCTAATATAACGGTGAAGAACCATCAGAAGGGAGAATCAGGCCTTAAAGTTGCCGATCAACAATATTTGGGCTGAAAGCAACAAAATGAGATTCAGCAGGGACAAATGTCTAGGTAAAGGAAAGAAACCAGATTCACTGATACAAGCTGGGGAATATGCGACTCAACAGAACTGAAAAAGAAAAAGATCTTGGAGTAATTTTGGACAACAGGCTAAAAATGAGCCAACAATGCGATCCAGCCGCCAAAACAGCAAATGCAAGGTACACAAGGTACACATTTCTGCATGTTTTATTCCAACCACTGTCCTCTATTGTCAGTGTCCTGATTCTTTTTGGGGCGCATGCCCTCTGCTTTGGCCCCCTACCCTACAGTAAATGGCCACCCTACAGATAGGCTATATAGTGTTATGGCCCACAAGCCCAGTGCCAACTTTCCAAGCATCTGCCGCCTAAGACAGGCATCTCGCTTTGCTTCATGAGCGGCCAGCCCTGGGAGGCGTTGCTTAATAGCTTCACCCAATGATGCTCCCAGAATACATATCCCATCTCAACTGTTTCTCCATCCAGCTGCTTCTTCTGTAGCAACAGCAACAATAATTTATTTGATTTATATTTTTGACATTCCTTATCTTGCAAGTTCCCAAGACAGCTTATGAAAAGCTGTGCTTCACAACTGGAAACAGACCTGGCTAGGGAGAAAGGAGTCTCTTATCAAACAAATTTCTCACCCTTCTGCACTAGCCAGATTTAACAGTCCCAGTGATTCCTAGAATGGAGAATATGTTGTACACAGTTACCATGTGGCTGTTAAAAGTGAAGAACCTTTCAAGGGAAAAAGATGAGCATCAGAGGCACAGCTCAACAAGCAGGGATTGAAACCCAGACTTTTCTAAATATTCAAAGCCCTCTGCCTGGATGGATGAATCTGCCACTTTTGGTTTCTCCCACATCCAAAAATGTTGAGTCACAAGCAGGGATCCACTAGAATTTCATTTATGTTTGAAAAGCATGTAAACATTTCCTGTTTGCAGCTGTTTGAGCAGGGTAGTATGTTTTCTGAAAGAGCTCACAGATTACAGAACATTCAAGTAAAATACATATTTTTCAACATGTTCATTTGTATGCTTTATAGAAAGAGAAAGTGTACATCTTTAGTCAGATTTTTCCAGAAATGCACATTATTTCATTAAAATGCACACTTTCCCATTTAAACAAAAAAAGCAAGGGCAAAGATGCAAACAAATGCAGGAAATAAGCAAGCTGAGCTTTAAGCCAATGGTCTGCATAAGTGAAAATAATTTGTTCATCCAGAGCTTACTTCAAGTCTGTTCCATCCCATTTATGGAAAAATTTGTACATGTTGGGGAGGTTTTATGAGAAACAAACAAACAAACAAACCCAGAGGTGAGTGAAATTTTCAGCCACCTATTATTCGGTCTAACTTTGATCAATGCTGAATGCTAGAAAACATATGCTAGAGAACATGGGAGATGAAAACAGTTGCAGCATCTAGTGGAAGGTTGGGGAAAAGTTTATGGCCCTTCCATTCCCTTTCTCTCATTTCCCTCTGCAATTGTGGCCCCACCCGTTTGCTTATAAGCCAAATTTGGGAAGATCCCAACAAGCAACCAAAGGCAAGTGGAAGACTGACTTTATATCTAACCTGAAAAGCTTTTCTGTGACCAGGTTGGGGCATGGTGACAGAAGGAGATCTCACCTATTTCAGTCACCACATCGAGGGACCTTGAAGGCATCCCATTCTCGTGTTGACCCTAAATAACCCTGCTTAACTTATGCAATCTGACAAGATAAAAAGCTCCAGGAAAACAGGCTGCTGGGTCTATAGTCCCTGTCTTCCTTCACTTCTGTCTCCTAAAACCTGGAACCCTTCCCTTTCTCTTTGCACAAACAGCTATTTCTGTAAATGCTAGATGAAGTCTTGCCACACATCCATAAGCCCTGAAGGCAACACACAGACTGCTTTGAACAGCACAAGCGTCATTTAGGGGAGTCAAGGTTGGTTGTATTTACTCCAGGCACTAAATGTTCTGATGCTGAGAAAGAAGAACAAGGATTTTAAAGAATGCCAGAGTCTTGTCCTCTGCGTATCCCCCTAGCCTTTATTTACCACTGAGAAAACCCCTCTCTTTTATTAAAAAGAGCTGGTGCAGTATGGAGATAAGAGGGTTGGACTGGGGACATGGGAGATCTGGATTCTGGTCCCCACTTAGCCATGAAGTTTGCTAGGTAACTTTGGGCCAGTCACTCCCTCTCAGCCTAACTGACTTCACAAAAGGTAGCTGTTAGGACAAAATGGGCAGAAGAGGGCTATGTAAGTCACATTAGGTTCCTCACAAGAGGAAGAAAGGTGGGATAGAAAATGAATGTCATATTAATGAATGATATAAGGCCCAAAGTTAGCTTCTGTCAATAGGTCATGAGTATAAGATGCATGGGAGCCCTAGCAAAGGAGAATTGAAGAACAGGGGTGATTTTCTGAAGCCAGAATCAATACCACCAAATATTATGGATTGAAATGCTCACAGTCTCCACCTAGCATAGTATGGTAAGAAATGATGATGATTATAACAATGACATGTATATCCTGCTCTGTTTCCTCTTTTGAGGAATCCACGGCAGCTTATATAGCTCCATTTTATCCTCACAACAACAACCCTGTGAGGTAGGCTGGGCTGAGAGTCTGAGACTGGCCCAAAGTCCCCCAGTCAGCTTCATGGCCAAGTGGAGACTAGAACCTGGGTCTCCAGTCAAATATTCTAACCACCACACTACCCTGGCTTCCAAAACATTATGGAAGTCCAAACATCTGGAGGACACCAGGTTGTCTATTCCTGAGTTCAGCTGTAAAGAACAGAGCCAAGCAAGCTGGCAGCCTCATACACATAAGCTATACCTCCAGAATGCGCTAGGTCTGAGCTGTCCAGACAGAAGTCCATGTGGCTAAACTGTTCCTAGACTGTACATGGCTGAACATTCTCTCAAATATATTCTCTAAAGCCAGGTATTTGAAGGATAAGTTTTAGTTTATCCTACTCCAACTTCCAGCTTGCTAGTCTTCAGAATCCCAACAATGACATCAACCATAGAGTATAATTCAAACATGGAATACCTACCACCTTCAGTCTGAAGTAGAGCAATCCAGGAGCAGAGGTACCAATTGGCCATCCATGAATTTGTCTTTCTCCTGAATGACTTTGTGCTTGCAATGATTGTATCTGCTTTTCTTCAAGTTAAGTTGTTTCATCTGCTCTCCTCTCTAGAAACTTTACCAGTAGCCAATACCTTTTCTGCACAATTTTGATTGAACTTTAAATAGTTTCAGACCCCTCCAACATCTCAAGAGTTGAAGTGGAGCAGAAACAACTGTTAGCATAGCTAGAAGTGTTTGGGCACCTTTGCTATGTTTTCTGTCTGTGTTTAAAGTCTAGCATGGAAGAAAAACATTTGATAGATATGGGAGAAAAGCACTAAACACTCAAGCCCTCTTCAAGAGTTTGTTGAAGGTGGGAGGTTGGTGATGGAAAGCATGAAGAGAAAGGTGGGTGACTGTTCTAGCCCCTCCCCCTCCCTTCTCTGTGCCCTCAGGTTGAGGGAGAAGTTCTGCAAGGGAAGCCCAAAATCCTCAGCAGACCTGCTTGCCCTGCTCCATTCTCCGATCCCCTGGAGTATGAGGGTTGCTGGTCATCTGGGACTCCGTAATCATGTTCAGTTGAGTGTGGTTACAGCATCCTTTAGAAGACCTTCCCTGTCAACCTGGGGAATTTGGGTGACAGAAAGTACTCACTCAAAGCCACTCCACCCTTGCAGTTAATCCCACTTTGACAAACACCCATCAGAATCAATTAAATCCAATTTCCCCATCCACTTTTCTAGATTGACATTGAATTGAAATTGAATTTGGCAGCACACATCAAAATCTACTCATGTTTATCCTCATAATATAATATAACACAAACATCCTTCTTCTTGTTGTCTGTCATCAATTCATCTCAGGCTTATTTACTTATTTATTGTTTCACTTTATATGCCTCAGTAGCCCATGATTGGGCTCCCTGTGCAGCTTACGACAGATTAAAACAGCAACATTCTAAATCAATAATACTAAAAACATTAACAAAACATAAATAATACAAATGCATGGCCCAACAAGTTAATGTAATTATGTAATTTTTAATGAAATTAATTTTATTTAAAAATAAATGGTGACCCTTCAGAATGTCCTATCCGTGCGAACCGTGCTCAGCTTTTCTAAATTCAAGACTGCGACTTTCTTTATGGAGTCAACCATTCCAATTTGGTCTTCCTTTTCTTCTTCTGTCTTCTACTTTCCCTAGCACGATGGTCTTCTCCAGTGAGGCTTGTCTTCTCATGAGGTGTCCAAAGTGGGGCAGCCTCAGTTTTGTCACCTCTGCTTCCAAGGAAAGCTCTGGATTGATTTGAATTAGGATCCATGTGTTCATCTTTCTGTTGGCCCAGCATATTCACAAAGCTCTCCTCCAGGACCGTGCTTCAAACTTACCAGTTTTATTCCTCTTCACTTTCTCATCTGTCCATCTTTCAGATCTGGAAAATCCAGCCTTTGAACAACAAGGAGATCTTTTTGAATCAGAAATGATGTATAAATGCCGGCCTTCCATTGTCAGCACGATGAAGTCACCCCCTCCCCCATTTTTCTTGAAAGTATTAATTAGCACTAGACTCCTTAGGCAGCTCCCTGCCTTGAGTGACAGCATCAGCAGGGAGGAGAGATTTCATGGTCCAAACCAGTCAAAACAGCTTAGCACCATGTTCTACAAGGCTCTGCCTTTTGTTTCCTTCCTAGATCATGAAGGGAGATGGCATGTTTATACAGATAAATCAGATCCATCTATTTCTTACAAGGTCACACTGAAAGTTGATGCACACAACAACATTGCTGTCAACCATTCATAATGTTTAAGGCATGTTCCAGTGACCATAATAAATAGGAAACTTTTTAGAGATGGAGCGGACCCATATTTTTTCTTGTTGGATGCTGCTTCTCATAAGAAGCAGAATCACAGCAGGAAGAAATGCTGCATGACGCATGAATCACAGAAACTGCATAAGTGCCGTATGACTAAGTCGCAGCTCTCAGTCACGCCCTCAGGTTTATGGCTCTCAAGCCCCACTTCTGGACTTCTCAGTCATCTGCGTGGCCACTGGGAGAAAGAGGATGGTGGAGTAAATAGCTCTTTGGTCTGATCCAGCAAGGGTCTCTTTTTGCTTTTCTTTTTAGGATATTTATAGGCCGTCCATCACTGTTGTCTCTGGACAGCTTACAATATAATATAATATAAATCCTAAACAAAATAAAGTAGCTATTCCATGACTGAATACATAAAATAGAATAGTTAAAATAAGTTCAATATACAATTAAAATCAATTAACATTGCAATATCGGTTAAATAAAAAGGTCTTGACCTGGTGCCAAAAAGCATATAATGATGGCACCAGGCAGACCTCTCTGGGGAGCGCATTTCATAGGCCCTCCTGCGGGTACTCTGTCTCCTGACCTCTTTCAAAGAGGGATCCCGGAGGAGGGCCTCTGCTGCCGATCTTTTTGTGTCCTTATATTCCTTTTCCTGCCCTGTATGAAAGCAACAATATTGCCAAGCTAGAAAAGTGGGAGGAGGGTGTCACGTAGAGGACTCTCGTTGCCCCAAATGCCCTGAGTTCTAATTCAAATGTTTTGGCCACATTATGGAGCACTGGAATGCCATTGAGTGGAATGTGCATCAATGGCAAGGGCAAATTTGGCCATCCAGAGTATGGGGGAAATAATAGGGAATGGAAACCTTCACATGAGAGAAGAGATGGAGACCACCAGCATTAGCCATTAGAGAAAAGAGGAGCCATCAGAAGCTCCAGGAGGCAGAAAAGAGGCCTAAGCTCTCTCACTGGTGACCAAGAGACAGAATGGCCATGAAGATGGAGCCAGAAGAAGGCTTATGGCATACAGTAAAAGTATTCTGAAGCCTTGTTAAAACCAAAGGAGTTTTCTTCACTGGTTCTCTGCCTAATGTATTTGTTCATTATACCTCGGCAGACCTCAATGTGCACTTGAAGACTGACTGATAGCCATGACTGAAAACTGGGATTCACCAACATGCTGATGTGACACAGACTTGGAACCCCAGATATGAGGACCAGGCAGAAGGCTGGGATACCTCTGGGCTGCCACAAGAGGAACTGACAGGTATCACAGGTACCTGAAAATAGTGGAAATCTGCTAAAGCTGCACATCACAATATTATGCATTTCCTCATAGTTTTCCTCATGGCTACCTAAAGGAGCGCCTGCGACCATATATGCCCTCCCGCCTCCTATGATCGGCAGCTGATGCTCTCCTCCGGGAACACTCCGTGCAAGAAATAAGGAGGGTGAGTACCCGGAGGAGGGCTTTCTCTGCGGTGGCGCCCCACCTATGGAATGCGCTCCCAGAGAGGCTCGCCTGGCGCTGTCTTTATTTGCTTTTCGGCGCCAGGCGAAGACCTTTTTATTTAAGAAATATTTTAACTGTTAAATTATTCGTTATTGTTAATTTTAAATTGTTATTTATTGTTTTTTAACTTTCTAACTATGAGATGGGCCAGTTTTTAAATTGTGTATTGTTTTATATTGTTTTTATATTGTTGATAGCCGCCCCGAGGCTAATTTGCAAGGGGGCGGCATAAAAATTTGTAAAATAAATAAATAAATAGTTTTCCTACATCATTGCCTGCTGATGCACAAGAAGGTACCAATTAATAAAACTCAAGTTCACCAAAGTTCTCTGAATCCCATCGGAAGGGTTGTCAGATTGGAAGCTTTGCTTTCTTTTTCTCTTTGAGCAAAAAGCCACACATATTTTTAAAAATGTACATATCAATTCTGTGCATCTTCAAAATGTATGCATTCTTTTCCCATTGATTAAAGCTTGTTTGTGCCTATCTTTCATACACATTTTCATCAGGCAGCAGGTGTGTCTGGCTGAGACACTGCTAGTTATGAAAGACAGTTCTGAGCTACTTTGGCCAGTGGTCTGACTTACATAAGCAAGTTCCTATACTAATACCAGAAACATAAGAACAGTCATGCCAGATCAATTCAGCTTTCTATCCTGACATGGGCCAGCCAGATACCTAGAGGATGCCCAGACACAGGACAAAAGACAAATGGAACCCTTACTTGGGTTCCTCAGCCAATGAAAACTGAGAAGCATACAACTGCTGCTGGAGGCATTATATACCCACCAGGACAAACAAGAATTGATAGCCTTCTCCTTCATGAATGTGTCTAATCCCTTTTCAAGGCTTCCAAGTTGTTGGCCATCAATGCATCTTCTGGTAGTGAATTCCATAGTATGATTATGTCTCATGTTGTAGCAGACCTCTGGGACTCACTGGCTGAAGTCATCTCCATGCTCTGGGTGTAAGTACCCAAGCAGCTGGGTATGAGGGTAAAGGCGGGATGGAGGCCTGCCTGAAAGGGCCTCAAGTCAATAAGGGTAGGCTAGCCCAGCTGGGGGAGAGTGAAACTTCAGCAGCAATAGCTGGGGCTCATCAAGTGCAGACTGCTAAGTTCTGGGATGTAGCAGGAGCCAGGGAGGTGGAGATGAGGAGCTGTTAGGAAGAGAGGGAATTGCAGCATGCCATGACAAAAGAATGGGGAGGATCCCTTCTGCAGCCCCCTGCCCTGGCTTCCTTTGACAAAGAGTCTGGAAGGACCCAGAGACAGAAGGTATATCCAAATCTAGACACACACACACACACACACACCTTGTGTGGAAGCAGTGAAGAAGCCTCAAGTACAGAGAGTCTGAGGAAGACCTCTCCTACAGGACCAGGGGAGCTCCATCAGAAGACCAGGTGCTTCAGGCAACAGGTGATCAACATAAAGCCAGGAATTGGGGAAGGGAAGGGAAGCAAAAGTCTTTACCCTGACCAAGAATGTTCAGACTGGCTGGTGATAACCAGAGGCAAAGATTTACAAATAAAGATTACCTGTGCTTACCCTTAGAGTCTTGTGAATATGGAAGCTATGGAAGAGGGTGGGTTCAATATACCCCTCCCTGAGGAAAGGTGAACACATATGAATTATTATACTTTGCTTCCCAAATTTGAGAAACCCTACCCTGGTCAAGTGGCGCAGTGGTTTAAATTGCTGTGCTGCTGGGCTGGTTGATCGAAAGGTCACCAGTTTGAATCTGCACAACGGGGTGAGTTCCTGTTGCTCCGTCCCAGCTCCTGCCAACCTTGCAGTTTGAAAGCATGCAAATGCAAGTAGATAAACAGGTACCACTTTGGTGGGCAGGTAACAGCATTCTGTGCACCTCAGTGTTTAGTCATGCCGGCCACATGACCACGGAGACTGTCTGCGGACAAACACTGGCTCCCTTGGCTAGGAAAAGGAGATGAGCACCAGCCCCTAGAGTCAGGCATGACTGGATGTAATGTCAAGGGGAAACCTTTACCTTTTTTACCTTGATCATCATGGACCCATCAGTGCTTCAAGCACTTCCTTTACCAGAAGGATTAAGAATCTGTGGAAAGCTTCTGTTAAGTAAATTACAAGGTAATGCAATTTGTTTGCTGTTGTGGCTGTGGCTAGAGCAATTAAAGAAATGGTAGTTCAGCCTTTAGAAGAATCTTGGAGTAGCTGAGGACGGAACTTGATGGTTGTCTTAAGGGAAGAAGAAAATATAAAATCCTGAAAAACACATTGAGGTTTCAGAGTTACCAGGAGTTCAGACAATCACTACATGACAATGAGCAGGAGAAATGTTTTAATAGCATTACAAGGCAAAGCAGAACGTAAGAAAAGCTGGTGCATATTCGAATCAAAAATGCCGATGGCCTGATTCAATTAAAATATTTTCCCATTAATAATATTATGTTTCTGCAGCTCAAATGTGTATTCCTATCCCTTTACCCCACAGGAGATGTCTACTTTATTACAATAGGAGGTGGTGTGTAGCCAAATGGAGTCAAAGTGAACTTGATGCAAACATTTGTTATGTTGCCTGAGTCATTAATAGTAATTAATATTTACAGGTGGAAGTCACTATGGAGATCTCTGCTGCTGGTCTGTACCACTTATTTTGCTTTGAGGATTGTTTAATGTTAAGTATTTGTTATTTACTGCTGGCGGGGGCTTGCATGAAAATTTGTAAGCTGCTTTGAAGGTTGATGCACTGAAAGGTATCTCAAACACTTGCATGCACACGCACACACACTCATTTAAAATGAATGAATTATGTCTAAGGCCTGCAGAACAACATGCAATATAATAAACTGGGATTAAAGTGTTTCCTCACATAGTAAGACTCCCATGGCCCAACATGTCAGGAACAAAATTTGTAGTCTATTCCATTACCAATGGAGATGTCGTTCTAGTCACAGGTTCTTTAATATAGAGCAGTATTTTAATTCAAAAAATGCTGGTTCACTGATGTTTGCAATTACAATCTTTGGTTACTTCAGCCATCTTTGTTCAGAAAATGGGCCTTCTTTCTCCTCATCATAGACACATCATCATGAAGCTAGTGAGTTTTTACTTGGTGATGATGCCACAAAGAATGTACAGAGCTAGTTTGAAGTGAGGGGAAGAATTCCATCACTCTGAATTGGCTTTGTCTGCTCTTGGTGACATAATTGGCTACCAAAGCTGATCAACTTCATTTTTCCTGGGAAGGTTAGGGGCTATTTGTGAAACCCAAAATGTTGTGGAGATGCAGCTTTCAGAAGGAACTCTGATACTATGTCAGTGTCAATTAAGGGAGTGCAGGAACATGGGATGTGGTATTGGAGTGTGTGTGGGCATAATACCCTTATTTTCTGTAGCACCCATGAACTGTGCAAGGAAAACTAAACAAAGCAGTATGGGACCAAAAAAACAAAAAACAAAACCTTTTCACATGGGGGATGGAAACATTCGTGCAAAGCAAACTCTCTCTATTTTGGCTATGACCCACAGAAAACATCTCTGCCTTCAGAGGCATGAAGCAACACTGAGCAGAGCTTTTCTCCAGACGTAATTTCTACTGCTTATTTACATCATCCAGAGTACAGTTTGCATCATCATGAATTACACTATTTGTCAAAAAGGATAGCTTATCTTGTGCAAGGAACAGTCTATAAAAATTATGAGGAACTTTTGAAAATCATGTTTGTACTTTAAATTGAAACACAGTGTGTTGATCTTTAGAAGACCATCACCCATTTATTAAGAGCTATCAGAAATATGCCTATTCTATGCTGTTTTGGGATCTGGGGGAAAAAAGCACAGTGGAACAATACGTCAATGTTTTATCATTGTTTCTTGCTGACAATGATGCCACTTCTTTACTCACTGGCTTCTTCAAATCTATAGGCTCAAAGCAGTATACAATAACATCAAAATAAAATAATCATATAATGATTAGGATAAATTAAAGAAATAAAACAGAAGCAATGCAACACAACATCTCCAAGCCCTCACTAATTGAGGAGATTATCACCCCCACATGTAACATACACATGTGCAGCAGGAAGTATCTGAAGTATGGCGTATTGTGGAGAAAATAAGAATCCCAAATGCAATAGACCTACAACTGCCCTCTTGAAATAATTAATCATGAGGAAAGACTAATGCATTACAGTTCCATAAGTGACATTCAGATAGGACAAGCAAGTATTTTGTTAACTCTGGAGGTGTTTGGGAGTGGAGAGAATGCATGTGAGGGATTTAGATGGAGGAAGAAAGAGGAGAGGCAGCTCCAAAGGAGTTGGGAGGCACCTATTTTGGGATAGACATGTGTAGGGGACCACTGGCATAGTTGCAGGGATGTGAATGCAGATAACTCTTGCCATTGAGGCAAGAGTTAATTTTTGGGAGTGAGTGGGGAGGAGGAAGGGAAGACTGAGGAGCAAAAGGTATTCCTGGAGAAACGAGGTAGGTATCTCATCACTTTGTCACAGATATGGAGAATGCAGCAGATGATGTCATCCCTGGAATGCCACCTTGAAGTTGGCAACAATAGCTATGTGGAAATCCATTCCATCCATTTGTTATCCTGCATCCAGTGCCAATGCCAGTTTGAAGTACAACCTTTTCCTTCACTGGTCCCCCCTTTCTCCTACAGTAACTGTGTACAAGTATAGACAGATATCCATATCAGCTGAACAAAGACAACCCCTCTTATGGCAAGATGTTACAGTTTCTTTGAATGAATCGTTCACCAATAACAAAAGCTGTCACTGCCATGAGAAACCACCTCTGTGTTTGCTGCAGTTCCACTCCCTTTCCAACCTTAGACCATTTCCCCTGTAAAGTTCCACCACAGCTAACTGGCAAGCTATGCTGAGGGCTTTGTTTGCAGGCTTCCCATTGGTAGGGAATCTCTGCCCTCAGGTACTCATCAAGGCTTTCTAGAACTTCACCAACATCTTTGGTCCAACATCCACCATGTCCACTGGTCCGCTGTACCCCACTCCTACTTTGGCTCCAGCTACATCCTGAACACTGCCCCAGAGAGTCTCTCACTCCTCACATGGACACCTCCGTTCTGCTAGATTCAGCCTCAGGGATATTCCTCAGGCCACTTTCTGTTCTTCTACTGGCTGCTTCTCCTGCAGACACTGACTGCCCATTGGGCAACTCTGCCAAAGCTGGACCGGTCCTTATGTTCCCACTGGCCAGGACTCTCCAGCCCAACACTTCCTTCTGTGGGTAGAACCCTCCCACAAATAATAATTGGCCAATTGATTTGCATACAATGTTCACATGTTGCACAATCAGATCTGATTACTTTGATTCCACACTCCTTTATGAAAAGACAGGAAATTCACATGGCATAACCATTTCCTTTGTCTCTACCAACAACATAATGGGAGGTAATCAGCTGAGATTAACATTCAAAATTTGCATCACCATTGCTGTCTTAAGCAAAGTAAAAGACACTGGATTGAGGGTGGGTGTTATAGTTCATTCTTCACACATCAGCCGCTGTTACAAAAGAAAACACACAAACATCTCTAACTTTTACCTCAGATAAATACCTGAGATAATTAGGCAAATAGTAAATTACCTTGTTCTTGGAATAGTACCATTAGTGGGACTACATTGGAAGAGCTGGGCCTGTCACCCACAACTGTATGAAACCAAGCAGAATCAAGTCCCTGACAAGCTCAAGCTTTTCCCAATATTTGGACAAACTGACTAAGAAGCAAGTCACATCTGCACAACATGCTTCATAAGGAAGGACTTGCACCAAAACATCAAAAAACCACAGCTGCTCACAAAATCCAGACACAAGCAGAAAGATACACTTGAAGGGATTCTCCTATAGTCAGAAAAACTTCTCTAGAGGAATGCTGAAAAGAACTTCAGCAACATGCAGATCTTTGAGGAGGCCACTTCAGCAGTTTGGAAACCTTCAAAGGCAACCTGTATTAAATGTCATTTTCAAAAAGATGGATCTGATGTGATGTGAAAGTCCTCTCCAGGATGTGAAGGGCTTTTTTAAAAAAGCCAGAATCCCCTGAAGCAACATTAAGCCTTTGAAGCAACAGCGTAAAGCTGGAATAGACACATGAATACAAAGCTGTTCGGGGCATGAAGAACATTCCTGGCTGTGATTGGAGGCCTTTGGACAAGGAGAACTTGTTCCGAGAAGGTCCCAAAGTCCAAGGTCTGGCTTTCGGTGTCACAAAATGAAGCATTTAGCCAACTTGGTCAGTGCCCTTCATCTGTCCTGATCAATTTTCCTCATGAGCAGAAAAGTGATTGCTTGGGTTGGAGGAGTGGCCAGGATTTAAAAGGAATACCTACCATACAGCATATAATGACCATATTAATTTATCACAACCCTGATGACATTGTGATAAGAAATGTATGCCCACCCTTCACAAATACTTTCCCCAGAGGCAGCATACAAGTTCCAGTAAATAGAATCAGTGAAATCCGTTAAAGTGAAAGCTACGTCACAAACAAAATGAGGGTCTCTCCAAGATATTTTGCTGCCACAGGTAAATGTGCCACTGACACAAATATCCCACAATCCAAAATGCACAGTGGAGTAGCCAAGGCTGGTCCTGCTGCCAAAGATCCCACAAGGCCTCTGCTTGGTAAGAACAATACAGCAGGAATATGTTAACCAACAATTTGGAGTCCTTAAACAAGCCCAGATTAGATGCCTGGGCCAACACTTCACTCTGCCTTATGGTAGAACCAACCATGAATGAAAACAGGGCAAAACCAAATTTAGGAAAAGTGAAATGGTTCAAAGACCTGGAACAATAAAAAAGCAGTCTGCCTGGCAACAGCATATTAATGGAATAGGTGTCTTGCAAACTCCCTGGACAGAATGTTTCACCACTTTAGAAGACCCGCTTTTGTGTTAAGACTTCAGGATTCAATCTAGCATTGTCATTGAAGCTGACCTCTGTCATGCCCTGCTTTGGTGTCCTGCCTAGTTAAGACCTCTCCTGAAAGAGATAACTCGCTGGCAACTTCCGTCGTAGACCAAAGTTGCCTTTGATTGGGATGGGGAAATGTGTCACTGGTACATTTTATCACTTTGAATGTTTATTTTTAAACCCCAAGTTCTTTCAGTCCCAGATACAAAGAACTTGCAGAGGTTGCTAAATTCTGAACAAAACTGGACTGAAAGATAACCCTCATCCATGCACACCAGACAAATTCAAGAGGTACAGCTATTCCCAGAAGGAAGAGCATCATAATGTATCTGCCTTCCACAGAACAGTTCAAGATGAGGACCCTGCCAGAAAAAAGGAGGTAGGAACTCAAAGTCAGCACTAGCGTGGATGAATATACACAGGAATCCAAGCCCAGACTTTCAAGAGCAACGCATTCAAAGCCCTGAGTCTGGAGGGAGGAACCTGATGGTTTTGCTTTCTCTCCCAAGCTGTTTTAAAAGTCAAGCTCTTCCTGTCCGAAATACAGAGCACTGTACAAATGTTGGTAAATTCTTAGCAACACTAAAAATTACTACCCAGCCCTAGCCTTCTGAGCTGTAATTCACCATCGTGGAATGTCTGTCTCACATAAACACTGATGTCACTTCAGTGTCAGGTAGAAGAACTTTGATCTGCCTCAGCTTGCCTAATCAGGGTTCTGTTTGATCCATTCTGCTGATGCTGTAGTGTTTTTGACTCTGCAATCTGCTGTTCCATCTATGTGATTACAGGGGAGGGGGTATTTATTGTTGTCTCTTAGTGTGTGTGTGCATGATGGCATGCCTGTTGTGAATTGCACATGCACATGTGCATGTGTGTTATTTTCAAACAAAATAATTCATGGCTTTGTTTGAAAATACATGAATGCCACTCTTAGATTAAATGATAAACCCTCCCCAGAACTCTTGTGGGTTTTTGGCAAAACTTGGTTGTTCTGGTTTGCTGTTTGGCCTCCAAACACATAGCTTTCCATATGTACTCAGTTCCATAGGGTGGGGTTTCCTATTAAGGGTGGCATTTGCACTGAGGGGTTTTATTTATTTATTTATTTATTTATTTATTTTTATTTGACAAATTTCTATGCAGCCCCCTTGCAAACTAGCCTCAGGGCGGCTCACAACACAGGAAAACAGTATATAGACAGTACACAATCTAAAACAATACACAATCTAAAACTGGCCCATCTCATAGTCACAAAGTTAAAAACAATAACCAATATATATAACAATTCAAAATTTATAATAATAAATTAACAGTTAAAATATTTCTTAAAAAGGTCTTCGCCTGGCGCCAAAAAGCAAATAATGACAGCGCCAGGCGAGCCTCTCTGGGGAGCACATTCCATAGGTGGGGCGCCACCGCAGAGAAAGCCCTCCTCCAGGTACTCACCCTCCTCACCTCTCTCACAGAGGGTTCCCGGAGGAGAGCATCAGCTGCCGATCGTAGGGGGCGGGAGGGCATATATGGTCGCAGGCACTCCTTTAGGTATCCAGGACCCAAGCCGTTAAGGGCTTCATAGGTAAGAACCAACACCTTGAATTGGGCCCGACTTCAATGGGAAGCCAGTGAAGCTGATGGAGAACTGGGGTGATATGAGAACCATGCCCAGTCCCCGTCAGCACCCTGGCAGCTCTATTTTGCACCAACTGAAGTATCCGGACCGTCTTCAAGGGTAGCCCCACATAGAGCGCGTTACAGAAGTCTAACCGGGAAGTCACCAATGCGTGTGTCACCGTGCGTTATATACTGTATTTTCTCCCTGTCCTTCTTCTTCCCCAGTTCTTGCCTCCCTTGCAGACATTCCTTTTTTGTCCATTCCCATCTTCTTCCCTGCCCAACACACAGCCAGGAAAATGACTCGTTCTGCAGTGCAGCCTGAAAGAATAATTCAGAGGGGCTTTGGAACTTGAGACAGGGTCTGCGTGGGGCCCCCAGTGCACTTCTGCTGTACAAGTAGCATTTCAAGCTGCCATCCTTGCGTATAAATGCAGGTCTCAATTGGGTAACCCTCAGGCTATTCAGCTCCTCCTACACAAACTGGGTCCAGATGATCAGACAACCCACTATAGCTTGTAATCATAGCAAATTTGATGAGTTGTGTGAACATAGATCAGTTCACCCATGGAATGTTCTCAACCCAAGAAACCTTGGGCTGTTCTAGAGTTGTCATCCACCATAGGTTGCCATGTCATCTGAACCCAATATGACCCACCATGGGTGAGCCCAAACAGTCAGTAAGCCGCCTAGCAGGAGGGACAAGGAGCAAAGTACCCATGCTAAGCCTGAACATCTGTCAGGTTCATTCTGGGTATTGCTTACAACAACCTGGCTTATGGCCAGGATGGGTTGTCGTATCGTGTGAACAGCCTCATCGTCTAATACGATTTACAGCCGCTCTCCTGGGTTTCAGACAGAGAGGTGCTTTACAGCAGTGCTAGCCATGATCCTTTAATTCAGGGCGAAAGCTGGGGAGATATGGAATCTAGAGACATGTCTAAGACTTTATGCATGCAAAGCATGTACATTACACTGAACTAATTTGGCGTGCTGGGAAGGAATTAGTACTATGCAGCCTCTTGGAAAATAAAAGACAGTAGACATTAGCAAATCATTTGTACCAGAGATGTGAGAGAAATTCTGCAGTGTTCAGACCATGCTCTCTGTCAGGAGAGAGAAAGATGGCTGCTTTGGGCATTGGTGCTCAAGAACTGCTGGCTGGACTTCAGAGGAATCAGAATCAGAAAGAGAACTGGGATGAGGACCTGGGAATGTGGGCCATGCCAAGACACCGAGACAAGAGAAGAGGAGACACTTATCCCAGGGTCAGAATCCCCAGGTGGGCAGGCAGTCTCTGGGAATAAGATGTAGAGTTGGTGGGAAGGGATCGTGAACAAGGGGATCATGACTCAGGCAAGGTGAGCTCTTGACCCCATGATGTGTCACCAGCAAGGGAGGGTGGCCCAGTTAGAGGGATGGTGCAGAGAGAGGAGGTTTGCTCAATTTCAGAAGGCCGCTCCTAAAGGGATGGGGCCCAAGCATGCTCATGAAAGTTCCTGGAGGTGAATACTAGATTGGGTTCAACAAACCTCTCTGTGAATGCTCAGAGATTCATGAAGACTGCTTTGTGCTTTTGGTCAATAAAGAATATATTGCAAGGAAAAAGGTCTGTGGCTTTTGAATGTACAAAAGAGGAAGCTCGGCTCACAACATTAACAACTAGACTTCTTAACTCTGCCATCTAAATGCCAACTATTTGATCCTAATTTGTACAATAAGATGCTACCAAGAAGGAGAAAGTATGCCAGAGCTCGTCTTAAGGCCACACTTCTAGAGAGGAATGGTTTCGGTGTCAGAATGCTACACTTTATTTATCAGAACTGAGCACTGATATGATTCACCAGGAAAGGATGTTTATTGTATGTCTTCTAGCAGTCGTGAAAAATGGTCCTCTTTTCCCCTCCAAGAATATAAAGGGAGTGTCACACACTGAGAAAAATGGTGAAAGAAAAGGATGACATTTCATCCTTACCTCCCCTGGTTTTCCACCAGTTTCTGGAATCTCAGCACAGGCCATGATTGAAGTGTGTGTATTGCAAATCTCCAAGGACAATGGAGTGTCAACCGTATAATTTTCAATTTACCATCTTCTGTCAGCATGTGTCATACCAAACTCACATTATTTCAAGATAAGGTTATTACATAGAGTTTCCCCCCTCCACTCATTTTTCATTTGATCTTTATACCCATGAAAGTTGCTAGCCTTCAGTCTCCCAAAGGGAAAATAATCCAAAGATGTTATCGATACAAACTGTATGGCAGGAATATATATTTCTCAAATCTTTCCTTGACCTTAAAATATACTTTTACAAGATGGAGCAATGCCCACTTCTTTTTCTATGGCCTCAGCAACAAGAAGTGACATTATCCAACTAATGTTAAACACATGGAATCCCCTGTGATTTCTATTTAGGGTATTTAAGCATGTCATTAAGTTTGCAATCCTAGACACACTGACCTGAGAGGAACCCTAACTGAAAGCAGGAGGCTATGCACAAGTTCGTATGGTAGTGATCACGCTGATTTTTCCAGTCATCATGGTAGATTTCTGTGCCAAAGGACACAAGAAAACTCTTAGCAGGAAAAATCAAAGATGAGCTCTGTGATGGTGCATAAAGTACGTTGTATTATGGGCAGCTTTTGCTATGAGTGATCCATCAAAAATTTTCCATTGTATACCTAAGTTGCAAGAAAGCACAAATCTTGGAGAACAGCATGCTTCACACGATGAACCCCTAGTTGCTCCCAGCTTGGCTTTTAGAACTGTTGATTAAATAGGCGGATCAGCCTTCCTCAGTGATTTCCATATGTTTTAACTGATAGGTTAACTGATAACTGATAACCTAGCATTCCAGATGATTGACCATCTTAGCAGGGAATGATGGGAGATGATTTCCAAAACACCTGGAAGGCTAAGAAACCCAGTTGGTGGTGTAAAACATTCAGTCTACAACATACACACACACATACACACAGTGGTACCTTGGCTCACGAACTTAATCCATTCCACGACTCTGGTTGCGGCCCAAATTGGTTGTGACCCAATTTTCCCCATAAGATTCGATGCAAATAAGGTTAATCCATTCTGGCCCCTCCGAATGTGGTTGTGAGTCAATTTTCGGTCGTGAGCCAAGTCAAATTTCAGTCGCGAGCCAAGTAGAGCTCATGTCCCAAGTCAAAATTTTCATGAAACTTTTGTTTGCGACCCAATTTGGTTGTGAACCAAGGCGTTTGTGAGCCGAGGTACCACTGTATATATATGAGGAAAATCTTATAATATTTTAACTGAGCACTTAAGTAAAATAAGGAGCTTTTCACTTCCATTGTTGCGTTCACATAAAGACAAGGATGTCCTTATCTATATAAAAATAGCAAACTTGTCAGATTGTATGTGCGGATGTGATGTTAAGGAGCTTAGGGTGGCTCCTGCTGTAGATCTGCAGAAGAAACAAATTCTTTGGCAAATACAGTCCGGGGGGTGGGGGGAGGCAAATAGCCTACCACAATTCTGGCTTCAATGGAATGGAAAGAGAAGGTTTGACTTCTGAGCATGTGGGATGTCCTCTAGTTTAGGACATCCCACAACCTCCCATGGTCATTGGTTCCATTGTTGTGCTGCTCTAACACTTAGGAAGTTCTTCCTGGCTTGCTGTAGCTTGAGCAGGTTATTCTGTGTCCTGCACTCTAGGATTATCAAGATGAGAGCCTGGCCTTCTTCTTTGTAACAGCTTTTCAAGTACTTTTCAAGGGTACTATCCTGTCAACCCTCAGTCTTCTCTTCTCAAGGCTAAACATGCCCAGTTCTTTCAATCTCTCCTCATAGGACTTTGTTTCCAGCCCCTGGATCCTCCTTGCTGCCCTCCTCTGAAACCTTTCCAGTTTGTTTCAGCTGAACCCTTTCTTAAATGATGGTGCCCAGAACTGGGCACCATACTCTAGATGAGGCCTTCCCCTAAGTAAAGGGGAACATGAAGAACCTCTGAAAATACCCAAGTTGCTTAGAAGTTGATGGTTCAGAACATCCGTCGGTTGCATCCTCACCAGGATACAGCACCAGATAAAACTACTCCTACTATAACAAAGAGAATCCCTTTTCAGAGGTAGAAAAAGAATCTGTCAAAACTTCTGCCTGAGGGGATAGCAGTCTACATACTTTATTGTCGCATGCTGAGTCCTGCAACTGGTGAAAAAGACAAGTACTGAGGATACAGAGGTTCTTCTCCACAAACAAAAATCTGATACTGTCAATGAGCAGATGAGAGAATGAATTACATCAAACCCTCTGCAAAACTCCAGTGGAATAGAGTTCACAAAACCCATACATCTATAGCCAGGCCAACATATTCCAACATGGTGTTTACGAGGGGGGCTTGCAAGCCCAGGAGGTTTTAGAGAATGAGGCAGAGACGTATTGAACTGTTTGCAGAGGAAGTAGAAAGGTTTCTGATAAGTACAATTTAGAACCTTCGTTCTCCAAGGACGTTCACCCACACTTGGCAACCAGCTCTCAAAATAAAAGTTGCAATTACTTTGCAAAGAAACCACTTTGCAAGTGATCTCATTAGAACAAATGGAAAATTGCTTCTTTTGTTGTTTTTTTGCAGAACAAATGATTAAAATCAGCAGAAAAGAACTAGTTTTAGACCTTCAGAAATTCACAATCAATAAATGGAAGGATTTTTTAAAGTCTATTTAAAAGTGCTGGAGTTTGTCTATTAAAGTCAGTAGCTCCACAGAATTAATTACCAAGAAAGCTCTTTTATTATCACCAAATAGTCAAAATCTTCCATCAGGCTATTTCCAAATTAATGTGCATTTTTCTTCTTGAGATGGCTCCCTCCCTCCATTGCTGGGCTGATGTATATATTGTGAATTGCTAGTAACTCGTACAGTTAACAGCTCATGCAAAGTGTTTGCTGTGCAACTCAGTTCACAACATGAACCATGTGAAAGGTGAATTTTAAAAAGTGAGGACAAAAACAAATGCAACACCAAGAAATCCATCACTGATATACCAACGCTTTTAAAAATGAACTGCAGGGGACTAACAATTTAATTGCAGCTTAAGTCAGGACAGCCTAATTTCTTTTGGTCTTGGGAATGAATTCCGTTTTGGAGAACCTCTTGGGGCACACATTCCCATGGTGGTAGGGGCTGAAGGCATATTTTACCCCTTACTGCCTATGGCTAAGTTTTAGGAGAAGAAATTTCTCCTTTAAAATGCAGGAAAACAGCACAAAAAGTGATCAGTGATTACACGAAAGTTGGGAGACAGGAAGCATGTGTGTGGCCTTCTGGATTATTTGAATTTTTTGGCTGCCCTGCACCTTAGGCCAAAAGCTAACCCTTGCACCATTTTTCTCATTCAAATTGCCATCCTTGGGAGGATCCATTTGGGGCCAGGTGTCATGCATGTTGTCTCCCTACAATTATAGATGAACAAAGGCCATCGTCTTCCCAATATTCTTCCTCTCATGCGGCTATATCATTTGTGCGATCTACTGCCTGCTCAAAGCAGAGCCCATTTCAAGACATGAATTGTCACTGATACGCAGAGCTGGAATCAGGGTAAGAGTTGGCAGAGCCAGAACACCAAACTCTCCCAAACTGTGGTCCTAGATAGAGATGTGTGAGAAGATCGTATCGGTTCATAAATTGCCCAGATATGTCTTGTCTGCAGTCTCAATTGCAAACAGGAACACATTGTCCTGGAAAATGTTTGTGAATTCCTGATCTGGTGCTTGCATTTGCAAAAAATGCACAACATACACAAAATACTCAGGTTTCTTAAAAGGCACAAATGTTGATAAATGCACAGATGTAGTACTTTCTCAAAATGCAAAGCTTCCTCAGAATGACCTATGCATTAGCCTGGGGGAAAATGTGTGCTTCATGTTGTGCACGGAAGTCACAATATTTGATAGCTGTTTTGCACACTTTCTTGTTTGGGAAAAATGAAGAGCAATTGCAAATGTGAGTGTAAATGAGGGAGAGATGATCAGAGTATGGATGTTCAGAACTTCTGGAAGAGGATGAATATTACTCCTTTCGCCATCCCTAGCTTCAAGTCACCTAATTAGCATTCTTTGGATCTTGGTATATAACCTTTTAATTCTATTAGTTTAACAGAGAACAACAGAAATATTTAGGAGATTTAATTGCAGAGTATTTTCAATGTAATTTTAATCAAAAGTTTGAGATATGTGATAAGTAATTGATAGGAGATGGATGGATGATAGATCCATCTAGATAGATAGATAGATAGATAGGCAACCTTTATTATAAGGGGAAGCTTCAGGCCTACAGAACAGAATTGCCCATCTTGGGGTCTAATCCAACCTTCTGTATTTTCTTTAATTTATTTAAATAAATTAAAATGTATTTATTTCTATATCGTCCAATAGTTGAAACTCTCTGGCAGTTCACAACAATTAATCAAATACATAAGATACAGTACAAATACAATAAAAATACAAACTCAATAAAACACAGTATAAAATTCCAGTATGCAAATTAAAATGGTAAAAATTCCAGTTTACAAAAGTAGAAAACAGTTTAACATATAAAACATTTAATTAAAAATAGACCTAATTAAAACCTACTATATGTCATTTAAGCACCAATAAATGCCTGGAAATAAGTGTTAACCTGATGCTGGAAAGATGACATTGTTGGGACCAGTGGGCCTCAGTGAGGAGACCATTCCCAATGGAGGAATGAAAAGTCCCCCCTCCGTATTGCCTCAATGTGAATCAGTAAAATCTGAATTCTCAAATTCCATCCTGAACCTTGCTCCAACTTGACGCCATGTTGGATGGCATTCGCATGCACGTTTCTGCACATTTTTTCAAATGTATGTTTCAATTATATGCATCTGTCAAATGTAGGCCTTGTTCTCCCACTGACTAAAGCATTTTTATGTGCATTTATCAAAGGTACATATTGTGCCTTTTCCAAAAATACATGTGTCAATTCTGCAAATTTTTTATAAAAATGATCTCAACATTTTGCCCTTATCAAGAAAATGCAATTTTAACAAAGAAATCCAGAGTCACAGAATGGATGCTATTCTATGTTTAGTTGGAGAGCAGCTATACTGTGCCCTCTGTATATTCTTGATCCTCGACTTGTAATATGAATTACATTTTAAAATCACATAACTAGTAGAGTGACTGTTTTTCATTTCAATCTGTTTAAGGACTAAACAGGAGGAAAGGAAGCAGAAGCTGTACTAAAGTTCTCCCCTGAACAATGAATATATATATTGTTTCCTCAGTTCTCCTTTAAGCAAGTAAATCCTCAGAGCCGACCACAAGCTGTCCTCTCAGATGACTTTGTAAGGTCAGTGTACAGTGTAAAAATCCACTCAGTTGTAGCTCATGAAAATGGCATAGTATCTAAAACTTCCATCAATCACTGTGCTTGGCTAGAGCCTCTTTTAAAGTTCACATCTGCATGGCTTCTGGAACTGAATCTTCCGTCTCCCCCCGAGCCAGGTCTACGCAAAGCTATCCCACTCCATTACATACACATCTCTTCAATTTCTTAGTTGCCATCTGTTGCTCAGCATGATTTTTTCCCTTCCAGTGGCAATCATGATGGATAAATTTCCAGTCAATTGGACATTAAACTTTTGAGATCATTTGGAGAAAAAAGTATGAATGGAGTCAGAAATTTCAGTTCTAGAGGAATATATCATGGGAGATCTGATCACTGGCTGCAGGCTGCTGAAATTCCTTGGCTATTATTTAATAGTCACATGCCAAGATTTCCATTATTAATTTATTATTAGAAGCATCATCATCATCATCTGGCTAGAGGCTCTTTGGCTTCCTCAGATTCAAGTTATATTACCGGAAATACATTTGGAAGCCATTGCTCTGAATATCTTCCTGTTCACTCTGAACAGTGATCAACAACCATTCTCCACCAGAAGCTCTTGGTTCTTCCTTTTGGCCTGAAGCCATAGTCTACTCCAGTGATGGCGAACATTTTAGAGACCGAGTGCCCAAACTGCAACCCAAAATCCACTTATTTATCGCAAAGTGTCAACACTACAATTAAACCTGAAAACTGAGGTTTTAGTTTAGAAAAAACAACTCACAGCCAGTCCAAGCAAATTTTTATATATCCTTGGGAGTGCACTGACCGGCCATGTGAAAGCTCAGACGAGTCGCCTGGCGCCACTACTCCTATCCAAGCATGCGCATAGCCCCTATGTGCACTGTTATCCGATGCTCAGCTGCTGGGGTGATGCTGGGGCGACTTGGCTCACATGCCACCAGAAAGGGCTCTGTGTCCCCGCTGTGGCATGCATGTCATAGGTTGCCATCACTGGTCTAACCCTACCCTGGAGGGCGATTTTGAAAAAGCCTTCCATGAGTAGCTTTTTCTGCACAGCTCATCAGTTCTGCCCATTCTAATCACATTCCGACCATCAAAATCAAGCCAGGACACCTCGTTTTTCTAACCCTAACCCTACCCTAGTGCACACCCCTAACCCTAATATAGGGCTAAAGTTCCACTGAAAGAGCTTGTGATGTCATCACCTGGCACCACTACTCCTTTCTGAGCATGCTCATGGCCCGTATGTGCACTGTCATTCGATGCTCGGCTGCTGGGGCGATGCTGGAGCGACTTGGCTCGCATGCCAACAAAGAAGGCTCTGTGTGCCCGCTGTGGCACCCCTGCCATAGGTTCGCCACCACTGGTCTAGTCCCTCCATGCCAGGGCACAAATACAGAGGCCAACATTGCCTTCTGCAATTGGCAGACAATCCAAAGTGTCTGGATCATCCAGCCTCAGCTTGGCACCCTGCCTTACTTAACACACACAGCAGTCTCTTCTTCTGGCTGGGACAATTCAGGTCCAACTTTTGCAACATCTAAGAAATGATCTCAAAGAACTTCACTTCAAGAGAAACGCTCCTCGCCTATACTTATGTAAGCAGCCCATAGCCCTGGCCTTTCTCTTGATTCCCAAAAGGAAAGGCAGACATAAAGGTTGTATCACTGGCACTTCTGCACCACACATCCAACTGCAACAGGCACGTCCTTTATTTGTTGTTATAGTTTTATTTTGCTTTTTGGAGTCCTCCAGAAGTCTCTTAAAAGGACTCACAACAGTCAAAACTCTATGGACGAGGTTACTGGAGGGTACACTGCATAAAAGAAACCATGACTCAGGCACTGCCCACAGGCTTAGAAACTCAAAGAGAAGATACAAAAGGGACATGGGAAGGATAGGATAGACAATTCAGCATGCTGGCCAGAGATAAGAGATTGTAGTCTGACATACCTAGAGAAAATCAGGTTGAGAAAGACTGGAGAAAGGAATGGTGATCTATTTGACAATGCCAGCACAAAAGGATGAGTTAACCAGCATTAACAATGTCAGAGATAGGCGTGTGTGACAATTAAATATTTGCTGCTCGCTACCTGAATTTGTCCTGTTGGCAACCTTGAATAACAACCCATTTTGTGAACTCACACTTTCCCAGTCTGGCACTGTTGGGTCAAAAGATGCATAGTGTTGAAAAATCTGAACTTTAAAAATGGGTGTTTGGAGAAAATGCCCATTTTTACATCTTAGTCAATGGGGAAGAACATTCAACCACATCCAAAGGCTCACTTTCCTGATGTGAAGAGCAAGCTTATCATGGAAATAAGGTAGATTGAATTTTGAGGTGGAATCCCAACAAGTCGATCCTTCTATCCTTCACTGGGGGTCATGGTGGATTATCTTCCCTTACTGGAATAGAAGTGGTGCCCCCTTGGTTCTCTGGCCAAAGACAGGGAGTCAAACCCCCTTCCCGTTACTTCTATGTCCACAGAGCAACTGTGTTGCAGTGGTCTCCATGCTGGGAGGGAAAGGGGGAACAGGCTGCCTGCAATGGCTGCATTTCTTATCACTGGTTAGGCAAGGCTGGTCTTCCCTTTCCATCATGATCTTCTCAGTGGCCTAGTGGCTGTCAGGATGGGGAATCAATGCAATATAGGAAGCTATGATAAATTCCTCCATCTAGGCTGGAGTGCTTGACTGTTCTGAATAGTAGTGGCTTTCTTGGGACTCAGGCAGAAATATTCTATATTACTCGCTACTTGATTGTCTGGAGATGGCAGGGCTTGAACCTGAGACCTTCCACATGCAAAGCACCTGTTCCACCATTATGCTATGGTCCTTCTCCTAACGGCTGAATGGCGTGGAAGAAAATGTGAGCAGAACACAACAGAAGCATTACCTCCCAGAAAGACATCTGGTTTACCTGCCACCAACAAGCACCTGCTGTCCATTAAGAGTGCTAAGAAAGCACAGAAAAGTATGTTCCTTTCCCATGAATACTTTCCTCTGACAAGGCTGACAGAAGTGACAAAGCACATGCTTCCCTGGCAGCCCATCATCTTTCTAATGTGCTCTAAGTAGCTTTTAAGATGGATGGGATGATAGCCAACCATTGACCTTTGACAAGATTGGAGTGGCGAGAGAGGCTGCCATGCAGGGCCTCCTCCAATTAACCAAATGTGCCAGAGAAGCAAGAGGCAGCCCCATCATGTGTTTTTCGTGCTGCTGGATGTCCTTCGGACAAGATTTTCCATTCGCACTGGCAACAGGTGTGGGAAATGCTACATCTTAGCCAGCAGAGAAAGGAAACGAAGATGCTTATCCAGCTCCTTCCCTTCCAGATTTGTTGGACTGAAACTCCCATCATCCCGAATCCCAGAACAACAGGCCACACTGCTTTCAGTTCAACACATCAGGAGGGGAGCCAGTGGAGGAAGGTTGAGCCCAGCCATTGGTTCATTCTGCTCAGGAATGTCTGCACCAGGGGTCCCCAACCTTTCCTAGGCAACACACCACTAGAAAATGTTTAATTTGTGTTCGTACTCCCTACAAATGTGATATCACATTTGAAGATGAAGAAGTCACCTGTCTAACTTTTGAACACAACACGAACTACAAACCGTACTGCAGGTGAACAAATTGAACTAAATTAAAATGCTTTTAACTCTGTGCATAAAATTCAAATATATTGAGCAATTAGAAAAATAATGTAAACAGTAAAATCAATCCCAGTTGTGAACATAAAATTCAACGACTTCTTCACTCCTGCTTCTCATTCACGATTTTCTCAAAATGTGGCACTTTCTTGTTGATTGAGATCCTAGAGGTGGTGGGCTGCCTAGAGAGGTGGTGGGGTCTCCCACACTAGAAATATTCAAAAGAAACTGGATGGTGAGATGGTGTAACTTGATGTCCTGCAACAGCAGAGGGTTGGACTCGATGGCCTTCATGTCCCCTTCCAACTCTACTATTTTATGATTCTACGAAGTCTGCCTGTGGATTCAAGCCATCCCTAGATTTTGTTTTGATTGACAGGAGAGAACTGAATCCAAATGCAAACAAAATAATAAGAAAAAATCTTATTGGGATATTTTCTGGTGAAAAATGTCAAGATTTTGGTGAATTGCAATGCAGTCTTTCTCTTTGTTGCCCCCTTGAAATGCCACCTTGCACCACCTGGGGGTGCAGGCAGTGGGAACTCCAGCTTGGGAACCGCAGTCTATACGGCCCGAAGGGGATGCTCTGTGGTTTTGGGCACCATTCAAAAGTCCTCCAGTCCTCCCCAGAGTTGCCAGGGATGCAGTCTGAACACTTTGGGATGCAAAGCATGTGCCACAGCCCTTCCTTTTTAAAGGTGATCCCTTAAAATGTCATAATGAGGTTGAAGTGCTGAATATTTTATTTGGAATAGCCAAGAGAGCTTCACTATAATTACACTTCTATTTAAATGAAACCTGGTGACAGGCAGGTGTCTGTTAAAGAGAATGTTCTTTTTGTCATGATCAGGGAGACATCTGGGTAGCTAATTCTAGCATAATTATACATAGCTTATGAAAACAAGGCTATTGAGCATCATGAAATATGGGTCATCCATAACTCATTGAGATCATTTACTGAAGTCATCAGGACATGTACAGAGCATCCTAAGAGAGGAAGCTTTGGGGAGCGACACACACACACACACACAGAGAGAGAGAGAGAGAGAGAGAGAGAGAGAGAGAGAGAGAGAGAGAGAGAGAGAGAGAGAGAGATTGTAATCCACCCAGACAGAGAGCTGACTGGCTATAGGCACAATATAGAAATGTTTTAAATAAATGAATGAATAACCCAAAATTGAGCCCGTAGAACCCAGTTTCTCCTCTGTTTCACCCTTTTTTTCTTTTAAATCATGGAGTGGTGTGAGATACAAATTCTGGTAGTCCACTTGATTGAGGAGTCCTTTGATCTGAAAAATAATTTAGTGGACATACGACACAGAAAAATACAAGTGCTTTTAGCCTTGCAACTCTTCCCTGTCATGGCTTCCCTCAAAGAATCCCAGGAATGATCTTTTGATGAAAATTCTATGGGAGGCATCTCTCCACATCCCCATTCCCACTTCCATGGAGTCACAACTTCCAGAGTTCGCTCAGGAGACAAACTGATTGCTAATCGAGCTTAACAGTGCAATTCTACACATGTCTGCTCAGAAGCAAGGATGCAGAGACCAGGTTGGAATCTGGCTTGCCCTGGACAGGAGCAAGATCAAGTCCATGAATACTTGGGTACACTAGTGATTTTTTTTGTGCAAAGTATATAAAGTGTGTCATTCTTTGTGCAAGATGTGCAATTCTGTGCACAAAATAGGTAAATTATGTGACTCTTTATGTAAAATACACATATCACATAATTCTTGGTGCAGAATATGGAGAGTGTACAATTCCTGTGTGTGGAAACAGAACTCCACTTGAATTTGCTTCCTGCTGGACCCAGGCACAAACACTTGGCCAGAGGCACACACAGGAAAGAGAAAATGGGCCACAGTCTGGGGAGCAGAGCTGAAGAAATCTGACAGATTCCCATCCCTAAACCAGATTCCTCACAGAACCCTACTCAGTAGTACTCAGTACTCACTGAGTTCCTGGGAGGATGAATGTCAACTCCAGCCAAGGTTCTTAGTGCTCAGAGACGAACTGGTTCCTGTGGCATAATGAGCATTCAGAAACACCCTTGCTGCCGAATGCCCACCCTGTTCCACCTGCCCTTGCACTTAGAAGATGGACTACTGAGGGCAGCATGCAGTGTCGCTGCTGCAGCCTCTGAACTCAGAGGGACAAAGGGCAGGGGGAGCACAAAGGCAATGCTGGTGTCCGTGCTTCTGCTGCATAAAAGACTGATTCCAGCTGATTCCAGCCATCTATCCCTTTTGCCCCTGCTTGCAAGAAAGAGCAGCTGAGCCACCGCTGGGATTCCTCACATCTAGTGGAGCCTTCGGTCCGCTTGTCTTCACTCCCCAGAACACCTTGTCCTACTCCAGCTCCCAAGAAGCACTTGCAGCTTCTGAGATGCAGCAAGTGTGGAAAGAACAGTGCCAGCCATGAGGCCCGGTGGCGGGTGCTCCATAGTCTTAAGTCCCTGCTCTGGAACTACAACCTGCCCTGGGGTCACCCAGACAACATCCAGTGTCTATAGGATTACAGCCATATGTTTATTTAGACAGGCCCATTTAGGTATGCTTAACATGCTTATTTAGGAATTATTTGGCCTTCTGCTATTTATTTCAAGTGGACTCGTTGATTAGGAGCACTTTTTATCAGCTCAGGATGATTTACCAATGATGCCCCTATCTGGACAGGCAGACCTTGGCAACAATGATCCACATTCCAGTAGCCTCTTGTTTGGACCAGTGCAATGCGCTCCTCAGGGGACTGCCTTTGAAAATGACCTGGAGACTTCAATTGGTTCAAAACAGAGCAGCATGGCTTCAAATGGGGACTGACCGACAGGAATACCTCACGCCAGTCCCCTATCAATCACACGGCTTTCCGGCTGCAGTTCAGGCCTAGTTCAAAGTGCAAACATTGGGGCCAGGTTACCTGGAGGAATGCCACCTTCTGTATGGTCCTACCCAAACCCTGAGATCATCAGTGGAGGTCCTTCTCAGAGGCCCCACCAAGGGAAGCAAGGAAAGTGGCTACTAGGAGAAGGGCCTTCTTCACTGTGGCATCACATCTGTAGAATCAGCTCCCCCAAGAGGTGATCCTGGCACCCACTCTTTGCTCCTGTCAGCCCCAGGTGAAAACCTTTTTATTCTCCCAATAGTTTAATAGTTAGATTTTTATTCCTATTTTTATTATATTTTTGCTGTACCTCTAATGTTGATTGAGCTATGGTGGCTGTAATATTGTAATACTGTATTAAGATATTCTTGTGTTTGTATGATGATTTTATAATGATTGTTTATATTTATTATTGTATTTTTATTCTGTGAACTGCCCAGGGAGTCTTTTAGCTGATGACAGTGTAAAAATATAATAAATAAAATAAATAATAAATATTTTAATCATGTTTCAGTAAACTGATTCTATTATACATTCTCCAGACCTTTGGACTTTTAATTTAATTTTATAAGACACCTTGATATGGTATTTTTATAAGGTAGAAACAGAATAAGTTAAAATAAAATAAACAGAAAGCACCGTTCATCTCTCTCTCTCTCTCTCACACACACACACACACACACACACAAAATGGACATGCAACTTTAATTAAGTATTGCTTCTTGGCAAAAACAAGGCTGGATGTGACCTGTCCTCCCCAGTGGAAAGAGAATGCAAAATTGAACGCCCTCACATATTTTTAGAACGCACTTTCAGGACACTTTCTTGTCTTTCTCCGGCCCTGCAAAGTAGCAGATTACCAACTGAAGTGCTTCCATGGTTCTAAGGATTTGGAGCATGAAATTCTGACCCCATTGAACCAGGAACTGAGATTCTTCCCATGGCCCTCCAGCCGAGCACTCAAGTCCTGAATTGAGGCGGCCGCATTCATTGACAAAAAATGAGAGCTAAGAATTGACAGCGGTGCAATAGCCGAGCGGGAGTGAAGTCCGGTTTCACACAGCCTTTATCAGTATTCAGACTGGCTGATCCAGGCACTGGTTTTGGTCTGATAACTCCACTCCCCATTCCTGTGAAAGGGTAGTGTATGGTTAAGGAAAAAGGCCAAGCGCATTCGTACCTGTGATCTAAAATTCTGGTGTAACACACAAGGGAACCCGTTCGTGACAGATGGAAGTACAAGCACTGGACAGATTGCATTGCTTCGAATGCTGACTGCACCGACCAGACGTCTAGTTTAGAAGAACCACTTTGTTTCTGGGCTCTGTCAAGACAGGAATAAGGGAGAAATTCATTCAGTAATACAAACCTACTTAATGTTTCACTTTTGCTCTAATATGCAAACCGAAAGTCATTCTCCCTTGAAATTTGCAGCTCTCTGAATTTTGCATTGGAGTTCTTTATTCAAACTATGCATTAAAATGTGTACATGAGGGGAAGTTCAAACAAAATGCATATATTCATGAACATAAATGTCAAAAATTCATTATATTAGGAAACTGTTCACAAACAAAGTATATATTAGGGAAAATTGTGTAGAAACATGCATATGTCTTCGAAGAACAGTGCATTAATTTTCATGAGATCCTTAAAATCATACCTCAGAGATGAAGATGATTTATCATGCAATCCAAAGAGGCTGCCTGTCACTCACTGAGCAAAGAGGATTATAAGCATCCCATGGACCATGGGAGAAACATGGATGCGAAGGTCACTTCCCCACTTCACCCCTCCTGCAAAATACTCAGGCAGTCTACTTTGGCCGTCTTGCCCTGGAATGCCGAGAGAGGAGCCTGAACCATTGCCAGGTTGCGCCATGTATTTAAGGAGACAGTCTCCTTCCTTGCACACTCTCTCCCCTCTCCAAAAGCCCCTCACACAACCTTGGAATCACAGTTTGTGTAAACTGTGATGGTAGAAGGAGGATGCTTTGAGTCTGAAGTCCCAGATCTCTCCTCAGAGCATATGCCAGGGTCAGAGCTGGAACTCCAAAAAATCCTGCAGCTCTGTCCAACAGCCATAAGATTATACCCTTAAACAGGTAACTGGAGGAAAGCGACTCTTAAGAAGTTACTGATATTTAAACTCTGTACAACTTGAGCCCTGTGTATGCACTTCCGAGATTAGTTCCCACATATGAACCTTCCAGATCTGGAAGAAGGAGGATGACTTTTCTTCTTTATTAAAAGTTTCATTTGTTCCATTATTCATTTGTTAGAGTGGCATTTGTTTCCTTACTCAGCTGAAACTAGTTCATCCATTTTCATTTGCCAGGGTTTCAATGCCAGGCTTCTGTTGCCTGAAACTCTGGTGTTTCTTAATGGCATGAAATATTCAGGCACGCCACTACCCAAACAAAGGATTAGACAAGGGCAAAACGATCCATATTTTCTAAGTCTATATCCTACACACTTATTGTATTCTGTGGGGGAGGCAGTTGCTCTTTTCCTTCTTCAAGATAAAACATTGTGCACTACTTTGTTCCAATATGAAGCAACAACCACTTTACAAACAAAAGCTGTTAAGCACAGTGAGCCTCCATGCCCTCTCCTCCTGAAGTATCCATTTAGGAGATACCAAAGGAGACGACGCCAATTCCAAGGAACTGTGTTTTTTCCCTCATCTCCTCCAGCTGCTTCCCCCTTTTCTTTCTTGAAACTTCTGCACTTTCCATCCAATTGTATGAAATTTAGTGGCATTCTCCTGTGCTTCTGAATAGGGATGTGTGAAAAATCCTTTTGGGGATGGGAGTCAGTCAGATTCCCTGGACTTGGCTCCCCAGACTGCAAACTGCTTTGCAGCAGCCCTGAGGCCAAGTTCCTAGTTTGTGCCCCCAGTTTTCATGGGGCGTTTTCCAGGACTCAGGCCCCATGCACTGCATCAGCAGGGCCCCGCTTCCATGCCAAGTGCAACCTCCATCTGGGCAGCTGCACATGATGCTGCAGAAGACAGTTGGTTAGGGGCTTGCCGGGAAAGAGACCCCATGCAGCAGCTAGCACTGCCCCCTCCTGCAGCTGCCATAATAGGCCGGCTGCGAGGGCCTGACCATTAGCAACATTCCTTCCCATGCCAAGTGTGGCCGCCTCTTGCGTGGCTAGAGCTGTCAATGAAGAATGCAGATCTGCAGGGTTCACCAAGAAAGGCGCCCATGTGGCTGCTCGTGGCAACCCACTTCTGTGTAGCATCCCTCCACTTGGGCTTTTGCAGAAGAAGCTTTCTGGTTGTGCAGTCGGAGGGCTTCACAATTGTTCATGGACTCTATCTTTGGAAGACTGGGCTGAGCACAAGAGGATGCTCAGGGGTGCAGATCCCAAGAGGGTTTGCCCCAGCTCTGCTTCTAACCTGCCAGATTTCAAACACAGAGGATAAGTTGCCCCATTTCATAGGCAATTTAAAGGACATGGCCTAACAGAGCATTCATTCTTCCCCTCTCCCACACACTCTCTGTAACCTTTCTATGGCCTGTGTTCAGTGGTGCCCATTAGGACAAGACTTCAGGGCAGACGTCCAGGGCCCCAATCTAAAGAAGATGCAGCAGGATCTCCAAATGCATCAGGGCTGACTCCCCACATTTTGAAGTCTATGAAGGAAATTACAAAGTAAGCCTGCTGCCACTGTGAAGAACCATTAAGTCCAGTGTCTAAAATTGTCAAGCTGCACCACAGACATTTCAAGCAATGCTCCAAAGGAAATCAGAAAGAAACAAATGAACCAAACCAGAAACAGAGACACAACAAAAGGCTTTTCATTTAGAACTCATGCATTTCTTAGAACCCCATTCATTTCTATAACTAAAACCAGTGAAGCAAGTGAAGCATATTCATTCCATCTTTTATTCTCATAATGAATGTGCGTCCCTCGCATTCTGTTGCCTAAGGGGCAACATCCAAATGCCACATCACTCATTGGCATGAACAATGAGGACACCATGTTGAAAACAGCAGATAGTTTGCTGTCTTTTCATGGTACCCAGTCGGTGCTGCCTGACATAGTTTAGCATGGGCAGCTTATCCAAACTGCCATGATTAAGAAGGCAAGCATTGCCCAGAAATCACCACTGTCCAAAATCCTAGGTCTGATCAGCCAGGACAGCACTTCCCCTCCCCGGATTCTAGAGATGTTGGAGGAGTCTGCAGTGGGTCCAGAGGAGTCTAGATTTCTGAGTCTACCCTACAAATTCTGCAATGGAGCAGCTTTCTGAGGTCACATGGCATCTGCAGAGTGTTGTGTTTTTTTTAATTTGGTGTATTTTTGCACAAGTTGACCTGCAGAAAAATATGCAAAATGAAAAACGCCGATCAAAAACATGCAATTCCAACTATAGATTAAAGCATGAATCCATGTGTTGTGTGGACATTTGTATATTGATGGCCCTTTTACTCACTTTGCGGGAGACATATCTGTGGAACTGCACCCAGCTGCATTTGCACTAATTCTGAGTCTGAAAAATGGCAGATGTTGGAGCCTGAGAATGTAAAAACCATGAGCAGAACAACTGTCAGTTTGTCTGCACATTCCTACTTGTGCCCTCCAGATATTCTGGGCCTTGTTTTCCCAGGTCCCAGCTAGCATGGCCAGCCTCAGAAATCCTGAAAGCTTCTGAAGGGCATCAGAATGATGAAGGTTGCACTAAAAGAATGACAAGAATGGGATCTAAACTCTCTTTCGTATTTCTCATGGGATACTTCATTCATTCATCAGAGTTATACCTGCCTGTCTTCTTACAAAGAACTCAAAACAGCTTGCATCATTCTCCTCCTCCTGCTCTCAATTTCATCCCCACAACAACAGCCCTGTGATGTAGGTTGGGCTGAGAGTCTGTGACTGGCCCAAAGTCACCCAGTGGGCTCCATGGCTGAGGGGGGACCAGAACCCAGACCGTCTGAGTCCCAGTCACATGCACTCAACCGCTGCACCACACTGGCTCTCAAACACCATACCATGCCTGTAATCTTCCTAATGCAACTTTTGCCAACTTTATGCCTTCCAGACATTTTGGAAAACAACTTCCAGGGCACGTGGGATCTATACATTTTATTTATTCTATTTTTTAAAACATCATTCCATAATGGCAGAAAGCAGGAACTAGAAAGGACAATGAAGGAGAGAGTGAAAAATGACACATGGATGCGTGTGCACAAGGGTACTCAATGATCACTCAATGGTGGCTATCACAAAATAAACAGTGATAAGAAAATATAGTAGCAAGGCAGGAGAATACTAGTTTACAGCAAACGATCATGTAACAACAACAACAACAACAATCTGGGCTTTCATAGAAAACCGCCTATTTCAATAGGCACCTTTCTTTAATGGCCACCTTTTTTATTTCAGCAATAGATCACGCAGTACCAATTTCATTGTGTGTTGACATTTTGGTTCATACCTTCAGTTTCTAAAAAAATACGTTAAGATAAGGATTTTTTTTCCATTAATAAACCCTCAACATATTCCAGCTCAGTCCCCTATACTGGAAAAGGGGAAACAAAAGCATTGGCCTTCTGATCCTTCATTTCAATTTGCCACAATGCTGGCATTTCCATGTTTAAACTTTGATAATGAAAACCTGCTTCCCTATGCAAAGTTGGTGAATTTCGTTACTGTTTATCACCAAAGAGAACATTGCTGTCTGTCATATTTTATAACAGCGCCCTCTTTCTTCCATTATGGAAATGGCTTCTAGTTTGGTTCATTGTTTCCTCAAGCAAACCACAGGTAAAGAAAAAAGTTTTCTGGTTGTTGGAAAGTGTATTAAACACGTTCCATCTTGCCTTATTGTCAGCTGAAATCTATTACATGCTGGAACTTTAGGACTTCTTTTCTCTCTAGGATTGCATGCTAGGAAAATTGAGGCTGAACTCTAACGTCCAAATAGCCGTTATGTCTGCATGATAGCCTAGTAGAAAAATAGTGTCAGAAGCAATCTCATAGAAAGAATAGCAATGTACCTTTTGATCAAATGTCTCAGACACCCGGTGAAAAACCCTGCTCAAAAGAAAACAAGAGCAGCCCCTGGAGTATACGAGTTATGTCAGTGTCTCCTTCAGAGAAAAGCTTCAGAAGAGAAAAACGGGGCTCATCAAACTGATTTGGTCAAAGCGAGAAATTGACAGGATCTAAATTTGTATCTCTCACTATTCTCACTGAGTAGAGAAGCAATCCACAGGCATCCTAAGGGTGCGATCCTGTGCAAGATTAGGCAGGAAAAGTCAAACGACTCCCAGCACGTTGGAGAACTTTTTTGCCTGAAAATGCACATATTGTGTCCTAAATAAACGAAGCCAACAACTGGAGCTATTTCTCAGTTAAGTTGTAAATCATCATATGCAATAGGGCTAAGGAATGCAGCTCGTACAGAGGGGAGGGGAACAGGCATGTAGAGAGCAGCTACGAGCTGAGACCTGCCTTAAGAGGAAAATACACACCCTAAAAGAGCCAGTTTGGAGAACCAGTGTGGTGTAGTGGTTAAGAGCATGGGACTGGGACTCAGGCGACCTGGGTTCTAGTCCCCACTCAGCCATGGAGCCAACTGGATGACTCTGGGCCAGTCACAGACTCTCAGCCCAACCTACCTCACAGGGTTGTTGTTGTGGGGATAAGATGGAGGAGGAGAATGAATGATGTAAGCTGCCTTGAGCCCTTTGTAGGAAAAAGGCAGGCTATAAATTGAAAAAAATAAAAATAAAAGCTGCTGGGACTGCTATCCTAACAATGCTGGGTTACGAGCAAGCATAGCATACTTTGTGGCTTAAGGCTCAGTCGGGTGTGATGCTAAGCTGAATCAGCTGCTCCACGATTGACCCAGAATTCATGGAGGGGAGGTAATCTCCACCTTGCATTCTGGGAGCCCCAAACCCCCTTGCCCTGCATGAGTTCCAGGAAATCAGGAGAGCAGGTATTGCACATGCACACACGACTTCAGTCAGATCCCGAGGGGGTGGAGAAAGGAGGCATTGATGAGAAATGGCAGCAGCCCTGCACAGAGGAATATTAGGAAGGAATCCTGCAGAAAAACATCTACTTCTGCTTCATTGACTATGCTAAAGCCTTTGATTCTGTGGATCACAACAAATTGTGGCAAGTTCTTAAAGAGATGGGAGTACCAAACCATCTTATTTGTCTCTTGAGAAACCTATATGCAGGTCAAGAAGCAACAGTGAAAACTGGACATGGAACCACTGATTGGTTCAAAATTCAGAAAGGAGTTCAGCAAGGCTGTATACTGTCACCCTGCCTATTTAACTTATATGCAGAGCACATCATGGGAAAGGCAGGGCTAGATGATTCACCAGTTGGAATCAAGATTGCTGGGAGAAATATCAACAACCTCAGATATGCAGATGATACCACTCTCATGGCAGAAAGTGAAGAGGAACTAAAGAGCCTCTTGATGCGGGTGAAGAAGGAGAGCGCAAAAGTTGTTTGAAACTCAACATTAAGAAAACAAAGATCATGGCATCCGGTCCTCTCACTTCCTGGCAAATAGATGGGGAAGAAATGGAGGTAGTGACAGATTTTATTTTCCTGGTCTCCAAGATCACAGCAGACGGGGACTGCAGCCAAGAAATTAAAAGGCACTTGCTCCTGGGGAGGAGAGCTGTGGCAAATCTAGACAGCATACTAAAAAGCAGAGACATCACCCTGCCAACAAAAGTGCGTATAGTCAAGGCTATGGTTTTCCCAGTTGCAATGTCTGGCTGTGAAAGCTGGACCATAAGGAAGGCTGAGCGCTGAAGGATTGTGGCCTTTGAATTGTGGTGCTGGAGGAGACTCCTGCGAGTCCCTTGGACAGCAAGGCGATCAAACCAGTCAGTCCTAGAGGAGATCAACCCTGACTGCTCTTTAGAAGGCCAGATAGTGAAGATGAAACTCAAATACTTTGGCCACCTAATGAGAAGGAAGGACTCCCTGGAGAAGAGCCTAATGCTGGGAACAATAGATGGCAAAAGAAGAAGGGGATGGCAGAGGATGAGGTGGCTAGATGGAGTCACTGAAGCAGTTGGTGCAAGCTTAAGTGGACTCCGGGGGATGGGGGAGGACAGGAAGGCCTGGAGGAATGTTGTCCATGGGGTCGCGATGGCTTGGACATGACTTCGTAACTAACAACAACCTTCTTTATCTAGGGGGTTGGAGAAGGAAACAACCCAAACATTTTCTTAGCAGACAGAAATTCCAGCTCAGGTCTAGGTGAGTACTGGCCTCGACAACTGTCACCTGAGGCTCATCATGCAGAAAAGTAGCACCCCATGAAAAGAGATGTGCTAAATTTCTCCCTGAGTACTAGCTTTCTTCACACAGGGAGGCAAGGTATTTCCTTTTCAAGATGGGGGAGCTCTCAGAAATCTAGCTTTCCACTCTTAATATGGGATGATGCAGCTGGAAAAGCTCCCCTCACACACGATTGCGGTGAAAATGTCTTCCGGCTCTTAGGGCACAAATAGGCACCAGTTCCCTCACCACCACTACACATGCTCAGTGCTTCCAGGAATATATGGAAAATATGTCCTGATGCTCTTCCCACACAGTCTCGCAAGTGTCTAGCTCAGCATATCTTCAGTTTGCTGATGCCGCCTTATTCCAGACTGGGTGGCAGCTGTAGGACGCAACCCACACAAGCCCCGTAAGAAATCAAAGCATCTGTGCTCCACGGCACAGTAAATTCAGAGGAGGCATGGGTGTGACGGAGCAATGAAAGAAATGAAAGAGGAGAGGAACAGAAACACTGTTGATGTCAAAGAAAGAACAAGCAGCAACCGCAGACCAGAATTTCATTGAACTGGACTGCAGCCCAAAGGTCTGGACTTGATAGGACTTGGCCTGATCCAAGAGAGGGGTCTTGTGTCTTCTGATTGTGCATTGCCCTTGGGCCATCTACTGGGGACAGGATACCAAATAAGAGTGAGCAGGTCCAAGAAGTCACTAAAGATGCATTACAAAATAATAACTGTAGAATAAGCAAATGCTAAGCCTTTGGACACTCTCTGCTTTGATACCTGGTTTTGCCAGTGTAGTGATATTAAAGATACTATATAATATCTGTTTTGAAAATGCCATGTTGGTAAAGGAGTCAATCTATTCCTCATCAGTATAAGAAATCCTTGTCGAAGGATTAATAGCCAATGTTTCCTAATAGTAATTAAAGATCTTTCCATTTCTGCTTATCTTCCATCAACAGAGTTCTCCTGTAATTTTGCATGGGAGGGATAACTCAGCATATCAAACATAATTTATGGTTAAATCCAAACATGTTTATGTTTGGTGATCATCACCCAGAAAGCTTATCCATTTCCTCCCATCCCATTAATTTGCTGTTTCTTCAAATGCATGGAAAGTGGTTTCTCAAATTGCTTTTCAGTGTTAAAGTGGTTTTAAAACCTTTTAATTTTAAATGTCTAGACATAGGTTTGGTATACAGCCCTCTCCATCAAGATAAGGATACATTTATGACCGAAAAATGGCAAAATGCTCACAATCAAAAATAATGTGATGACGCTTAAAGCATGTATCATCCGAACTGAAGAATTTGGATGAAATATTCCATGCCAAAACAGAGGAAAGGCATCACCAGCAAACAGAGAAGATGGAATAATGAATTTAGAAATAATAGTTGTAATTTAGAAATCACTCTATTGTATCTAGAAAACTGAGAATAATTAGTCTAATATAAATAGAAATACAGTACATCGCACCATACTTTGGAAAACAATGACCAGGTGACCTTCTTGCCTACGCCACCTGCTGAGCAGATGCTGTGAGTGGCCACTAAGTCTTCTGTTGATCACCCTCCTTATGGTCCTCTGACTTTAAACCAGAACCAGACAGGATGGCTCTTCAGAACGGATGCGTTTAAATAGAGAATAGCCTCAAATACAGCACTTTTGCAAAAGGCACCTGACCTTCATGAGCCCAAAATACGGTCCAACTGTATGCCATGTTTTTTTTATTACTAAAACTAAGCTGATGTCAGTTTGGCCTATGGATGTCTTTATACCCCAGGCCGTGTGCAGGACTAGCTGAATGGATGTTGGTGGCAGTTGGTGTTACATCAAAACCCAGCCTAGCGACTTGTTTCTTCCCTAAGCCAGAGAAATAAGCCACTGCTTGTTTGGGGGCTATTTCTCTGGCTTGCCTCTCATGGGGAGAGATAGGCAGAGATCCAAATTTAGACAAAGGAACAAACAACTGTGGGAAGAAATGGCCAGCAGGCACCAGCAATCTCCCACAGCCATGGCAACCTGAGATTTAAGCAAACCTTGGTTTGTTGTGAACTGAGCTAGTGTCTGAATGGGAGACTGTTTGAGAACCCTGTATCAACAGCTTTGAGCTATGCAATGCAATTCTAAGCATGTTTGCTGAGAAGTAAGTCCTACAGGGTGGAATGGAAACTACTCCAAAGGACATATAATCTCAGTGAGATATGAGTGGAATGAATGGACATGAAGCTGTCAGTGGCTTCAGCCAGAAAAAGGTGTACTACATGGTATCTCTCCTTTTTGGTTTAGTTTGCACAAAATGTTAAATTCACTACTTTGCCCAGGGTTTCCAGTGTTCATGTTCACCTGATAATGGTGTCACTTTTTCTGCTTTTGTCCCCTTTGATCTTGTGCATAGAAGAGCCAAGTTCTGCTTCACTAAGAATACTCTGCTCTCCTGTTTGCTCCCCTGGGGTCTATACAGCCCAGTCTTTAAATGCCGGTGTGAGGTAGGGATGCTTCTCCCCTGCCCACCTCAGCAAGGCTTCTGGAATTTGGGCTGAGAAAGTCAGTCAAGTTATCATTGCCCCATCTGCTCCCTGTCCCACTGATCAGCTGCAAGTCCAAACACCACTGGGCCAACTCTATTGTCCAGCAGAATGAGGCCAACCCCTCAGGCCACAGACTTTTGGAGTTACATAAAAGTAGGAAATTGTTCACCATGAATATATCATGAATGTGTTGGAACCAGACTTAGCCATACTCATGGCAGAGCCACTGAAATGAGTGGGACTTAAGTTAGCCACGGCCACCTCATTGCATTGTAGGACATGGAACAATGGGCTTAAGCTTCAGTACACCAGGTACAAGCTAGACACAAGGAAGAATTTCCTGTCTGTGAGAGCTGCACAACAGTGGAACCAGCTGCCAAGAGAAGTTATGTGCTCTTCCACAACCACTAGATGCATTCAAAAAGCAATGGGACAATTCTCTGATCAGGTTGGAGTAACTGGTGTCCTGCACTAGCAGAAGGTCGGACTCAGTGGCTTTTGTGGCCCCTTCTGACCCAGCTGATCTGTGACTTTGTGCATTTGCATTTTTACTGCCAGAGAAAGTGGATTGAGAGAATTTTTTTTAGGTACCAACATGCCTCATTTGGTCTAGGATCTTATACACCTTGACTGGGCAGGGGTGTAATTTGCTGGATTACGTTGGGCAACAAAATGTCTTGGGCCAGCCCTGATTTACTGACTCAGTTACATGGGCAACTGCTGCTCAATAAAATGGGGAGGGGGCCTGTTAGCATGGCCATGGGACTTCTCCTGGCTCCCCATCCATAGGACACTATCAAAGGATCCTTAACAATATGCATGGAACCTTTCCTACTGGTTATATTCTAGGAATATTCTAGTTCCTTTCAGCAAAGGGAGGAAAAGCAGGACACCAGTTCCTCCAACCTGATCAGTGTTCTGCTGAGAGCCAGCTGATGGACAGCAACAATAGAAAGAGGGCTATGTCCTTCTGTGCCTTCAGGAAACAGGATGCTGAACTGGGCGGATCTTTGGCCTGATGCAACAAGTTCCTCACGTGCTTATGCATTTAGCTCCCTCCCCTGCAGTGGATGGGATCTTCTCCTTCCTAGGGAGTCTAGGTTGGCATCTTCCGTGCTAGCTTTTTGTAAGCAGGCAAAATCCCTTTTATTCCAGCAGATGTTTGGGAATGGCCTGTGAGTCTGTGCAGGATTAGTTTTACCGTTTATGTTTTTGTCATGTTTTTAATCCAGGTAGTGGCTTAATTTCAATATGTAATCAATTTAGTTATTATGGTTAACTTTTGTACACTTAATGTAGGTTTAAATTCTATGACTGCTAATGTTTTGAGCCACCCTGAGTCCCAATCACTGGGAATAGGCAGCATATAAATAGATACCCTCATCCTTGTCTCTGACCTTGCACAGAGAAGACTTATCTTCATGTCTCAGTGTACAAATCCCCATTCACATGTGCATGAATAGCTTTTCTAAGTCTGGACTGCCTGCTCCCTGTGCCCTCCCAAGGATCAGAAACACCCATCAGCCAATTAAATAAGAACTTACAAATATAATAAAATGATAATTTGATATATAAAGTACTGAGGTTAAAAATAGGCATTTGAGACATGTGCAGCACTTGAAGTGCCGTAATCTTACGGGAGAATATTTCCTCTTGTAGTCAGCATTTTGGCTCACCCTGGACATGTTGCCTGTTACATTTTGAAAGTAGTTTTTACCATTCCTATAAGTTTCTGCATTGTTTATCCACCTGTGTTTTAGGAAGGGACGTCTTAGTTTAAAATAATGGGAACTGGGGAAACAGGAGATGTATAGAGTCCTGCATAGCATGAAGGAAGTGGAAACAAAATATATGTACTCCCTCTCTTAGAATGCTAAAGCTCAGTGTAATCCAATTAAACTTCTCAGCAGGAGATTCAGGACAAGCAACAGGAAGTTTTGTCTTTGTTTTTGCAGAGTACTTAGTTAACTTGCAGAATCGGTTGTCACAGGATGCCATGGTGGGCACAGGTTGAGTTGGCTTGACGTAGGAGTTAGACCACTGCATGGAGAATAGGTCTATTAAGCGATGAGGTAATAGGGAGAGGCAGCAGGGCACTGAAGGCACAGGGGATGGCTTTCACCATCATGTGCAGCTTCCTGATAGCATCTGTAGAAGGAGGGATGCAGGGTTGGACGGCCCTTCTGCCTGGTCCAGCAGGGCTCCTTCTTAATTAAGACAGTGGGGCTGCCCATCGTCACTGCAAGAACGGCTTTGGGAAGATCTGCTTTGCCCACTTTCCCGCTAAGCCTTCATAAAACAGGCAGCCCTATTGCGTTTGCATTTCTCACTCAGAAACCGAATGTGTATATAGGACCGAAGCGAATGGTGCTTGTCCACTGTTTGACTGCAACACTGCGATGGGAGCCAGGGCACACGGCAGAGCCAACTGTGGCTTTTGGATCAGTAGGGGCGGTGCCATCATCTGGCTCCCTCGCTCCTCCTTGGGCTTCTCGGTGCTTTCTGAGTCTAGCATACTTTGTGCAAAGAGTCATGTCCTTTGGGGAAGGAAGCCACTAGCATTCCTGGGTATTCATAGACCTGATGTCAGCCCGGCTCGCTTCCTGCCCAGGGCCAAGCACAGGAAAGAAATCTGGTGAGCACAAGGCAGCCAGATCCTTCCCTGATCTTCACCAACTCCCTCCACCTTCCCCAATTCTTTCCCACTGCATTGATTCCACCATGCAAGCAGGACCCACAAGTTTGCAAGAGAGAATTAGCACTTCCCAGGGAACGCCCTTCTGGAAGGAGACAAGTCAGCAGAGCTTCCTTACGCTCTCCTGCCTCCTTGCAAAAATGAGTATTCAGCTCCCGAATCACTAAAGCACCACTGCACAACTGATAGAAGATGCTTGTGCAATGCAATCAGACGGGTGGAAGTGAATTACCCAGGGTAATACTCAGCTGGTTATTCTGCCCCATACTTTTAATCTCTTCCTTCTTTGCCTACCATAGCTAACTTAAATCACAAATAAATCAGACAATTTCCCATCCAAACACAAGGGAAAATAACATGTGGTTGAAATTAAGAGTTCAGAGGAAAGCTGTTATTTAGATAGTAAAGACAGCTCTGCTAATGTTTTCTCCTTTTTACATAAATGAGAGAAGAGGAGGTGAAATATTTTAAGTAATTAACTGGACTCGACTAGAATATAAAGTAGTTGATGGTTTAGCTAGCTCAAAGATAATCTGTTTTTTAGATGCAATCTTATGGATGTTTAGAAAGAAAGAAGTCCTACAGCTCCCAGCATTCCTCAGCCAGTGGGGGATTCTGGGAATTGTAGCATTTTTCCCCTCTCTAAACATGAATGGGGTTGTACCTTTCAAAGCTGAGCAATGAAATTAAATAAGGTTATGGGATGAAACCCAACATTCAGTTGCCTCCTTCCAGAAAGGAACATTTAGTTGGATTTCATGGGACTTTCCTTTGCTCTCCTTCTTTCTGCAACCCTCCAACCCATCATCTGCTCTAGAGGGTCCCCAAATACTTTAGAGCAAATTTGGAGGATTTTCAAGGAGCTCTAAGACAGAGGGCTCTTACCGGGAAATTAGAGTAAAATTAATAGTCCCTTATTAGGAAGAGATTATTTTGTTAACCCACACGCACAAGGTCATTGAGAATCATCCAAATGTTAAAAGCAGGACTGAGAAATTTCAGGTGAGCATATCTGCCTTTGCTTGCCCTTTTTTCTGTTTTTGTGACAGTTCAGAAAGAACATATGAGTAGAACATGAATGCTTTTAAAGAAAAACGTGCTCCAGAAATAATTCTTAGAAACCCTGTGGAAGGTGCTCTGCTTGCTACAACAACCACTTATCATGTCATGTTATCATGTAAATACTGCTTCGTATTCCGAAGCAAACACACCTTGTCTTGTGCAGTGCTTCTGCTGCATTCTGGTAGCTTTACAGGGAATCTAGCTAATAACGTCTTCAACATGCACCCTTCCCATATTTTCCAATTTCTGCTTCGTCTTTCCTCTTATCACGGAAGATGTGATGCTATAGCCTCCCAACATCACCTGGGAAGCCATAGGATTCATCAGGATCCCAGCTCCAAGACCCTTCTGTGCCTGAGCTGGGGTTCCAAAGACCAAGTCCCTGCCCCAGCTCCTCACAGCCAGCACAGAGACTCCCGTGCTGGCTGCTCCCCCACCTAGAGGGCACAACCAGGGTTGGGATGGACCCTGATGGAATCCATCCCTCCAGACCCCGCAGACGTCCTCTCCTGCTTGGTCTGCTCTTGCAAGATGAGCTGAGGCAAGAGGACATCCATGGAAGCTTGCCAGCCTCCAGATGCACAGCCAGCAGCCTTCCCAGCTGCCATTCCTGGCAGCCAAACTTGCGGTCACTGGCCTTCAAGGAAAGGAGGAGCGGCAAGTGGGCACGGCAGCTGCCATGCCCAGCGGCCAACCTTCTTCCCCACTTACTGGCAGCAGCAATGGTGATGGTGCATGCAAAAAAGGGGCAAGGAGCACTGGCTGCCTTTCCCAGCAGCTGATCTTCTTCCTCACTCCCTGCCACCACCAGTGGCAGGAGTGGAAGAACGGTGCTGCTTGTACAGTGCATGGGAACTCGAACTCTGAGCCTCTACAAAGCTGACTGGAGTCTGCAAGGCCAAAACCAGGGAATCTGGTGGATTTTCTGCACAAGATGGATTCTTCGCACATCCTAGTCACACCTGGAGGGAAAGCGGAATGTGCGGGGCATGCATGGAGTGGAGAAGGCTGGGTCCAAGGAGTTACCCCAATTCAGGTCAGTGCCCCAGGCTCCTTCCCTGCCCTTCCTCCCAAAGGACTAAATCCAGGCAGCCAAAAGAGCTGTAGAGGGGAAGTGCAGTGCTGGAAATTGCCAGCATTGGGCCTTGGACCTAATGCTCATAAATATCCAAGTTTGCAGGGTTATAAGCATCTGCTACTGGAGCAATTAAATTGTACCTGAATCTGATGCGATGGAATAGCTGCCTGGTGTGCTTGGTTGGTAGCCTTCTGTCTGGAAACCACTTCTGTCTGAATGTTTGCTTTATTTTCATACAAACACCTACTCAACTCACAATAGAAAGATGGTTGGCTTTTTCTTCCTTTGTAGGAGAATTTATAACACCGAGTTAGCCAATAACTGAGTGTTATCTAAATACCAAGCATATGAATCTCTCACCCAGAGGCCAATGTGACAACCTGATGAAGCACAAGTCGTCGTTGATGTTGCACAGGAGATTTGAGAACACATTTGGGCGAATGGTACAGAGATATCCATTGTGGAAATGTGTGCATGGGTGATCCTTCAGAAATAAGGCACCTCTGCATCGAAACGGGGCTGTTGCTCAATGGCAGAGCCCACACTTGGCATGCAAAAGGTCCCAGATCAGAGGAACAATCTCTTTCACCACCAGTTAAAAAGACCCCTCCCCACCTGAGTCACTATGGGTTCGAACAAACACACCAAGCTAGATCAACAGACATGGTTTGAGGAAGCTGTTTATGCTCCTGTGATGGAAATTTTCTCTGTTAAGAATCTGTAAGAATTGTGTGATGCGGTGGTCAAGAGGGCGAACGCCACCCTTGGTTGCATAGCCAGAAGTGTGGCTTCTAGATCGAGAGAGGTATTACACCACTCTATACGACTCTGGTGCACCTGCAACTGGAGTATTGTGCTCAGTTTTGGGCCCCTCGTTACAGGAAGGATATAGCCAGGTTAGAGTCAGTGCAGCATAGGGCCACAAGGATGGTGGCTGGTTTGCAGGGGATGCCGTATGAGGCAAGACTGAGGGAACTGGGTCTCTTCAGCCTGGAGAAGAGGAGGCTCAGAGGGGATATGTTGGCGACATACAGGTATGTGAGGGGGTGTCACATGGAGATGGGGAGAGGCCTGTTCTCCCCTGCAGAGGAAGGCAGGACATGCTCCAATGGAGCCAAGCTCAAGGAGCCAAGGTTCCATTTGGATGCCAGGAAGCACTTCCTGACAGTTAGGACCCCGAGGGTGTGGAATGGGCTTCCACAGGAGGTCGTTGATGCCCCATCGGTGAAGGTGTTCAAGGATAGGCTGGACATGCACATGGTGGGCATGTCGTGAGCGGAGCCGGATGGTGCCGGAGGTCAGACTAGATGGCCTGGGAGGCCCCTTCTGACTCTCTGTTTCTATGTTTCTATGTACAGCTTTAAGGATGCATGAATAATTAAAATTCAAGCTCTAATAGGGATGTGTGATGAATCTATTCTGGGAGTTGGCATCCAGCACAGTCCCTGGACTCAGGTCCATGGACTCCAGTCCATTTTGTCATATCCCTGAGTCCAGCTTCCAGGCAAGTACACCCACATTCATGCAGCCCCCACCCACAAAGCTGTAGCACACACTGCATTCCTCTTCCACATCATGTGCAACAGCCTTTGTTAGTGCTGCTGCACATGACAAAGAAGACAGTTACCAGTTGTGCAACCAGACTTCCACAAGTCTTTGCAGACTTCAGCTCAGCTCACTTTCTAAGACCAGGCCAAGCACTAGAGGAAACCCACAAATGCTAGGCAGACAGATTCCACGGAGCTTCTTCACACCCTGGGGCTGAAATTCCATCTTGAAGTTCATTCCAACTTATCTCCTGATCCGATTGCAAGCTTTATTCCATTATTATTATTTTTTTGCACAAATATATGTGTCCCTTAATATTTTTCCAAATGCAAGCATTGATTGTACACATTTTTGAAATGCAGTCATTGATAGGCTGGACGTGCACATGGTGGGCATGTCGTGAGCAGAGCCGGCTGGTGCCGGAGGTCAGACTAGATGGCCCGGGAGGCCCCTCCAGACTCGCTCTGTTTCTATGTTCCTATGTTTCTTCCATTGATGAAAGTGTATTTTTCTGCATTTTTCATGGGTACATATTTTTGTGCACATTTTTCAAAGGTACACACGCTGCCAAATGCATTGGGGAAGGTCCACAAATCGCACCGCAAGCTTGGAAATGTATGGATTTTGACTGCAGACTATATCTGAGTCATAGTTTCAGGTCTAGAAGGTATAAACTGGGTAAATCCTGATCAAAAACAAACTGGAATGACTTTCTCATCCACCCCTAATCTTTCAACACACACATGACTGCCCAGACACTGTGGTCAAGTTCTGGGACCTTTCTCTGATTGCGGCCTCTGAGGGAGGCTCAGATGGTGGCAACAAGGAGAAGGGCCTTTTCAGTGGTGGCTCTCCAGTTATGAATACCCTCTACTGCAGTGCATTTAACTAGTTATTGGGGCCTGCTGCTTGTTAGACAGGGTTTAACTGGGACTTTTAAACATGTTATCTTTGTTTTTCTGTTTTTTATTTGGTTTTAAATTTTGCATCGTCAACTTTTATGATGTTTTAATTGGTTACATCGTTCTGAAATATGTTACTGTGAACTGTCCAGAGAGCTTCAGCTCTTGGGTGGTATAGAAACTGAATTAAAAATAAATAAAATGTGCACATGGGACATACCACTAAACCCTGTCATTCCCTATACAACCTACTCAGAATACAGAACACCCCACAAGGAATAAACTCATATTCAGCAATCCCATGTGCCTCTGATTAATTCCAAATTGTGTGTGTGTGTGTGTGTGTGTGCGTGCATGCTCTGGGCTGGTGAAATATTTATATATTACATTCCAATCAGCCATTATTTATGGACACAACAGGGAAGACTGCATCTGATAGCAACAATGTTCATTGAGCTGGAATTGCATTCAGATTGCTGAAAGGAAGGGAAAGCAGCTGGAGTTTTGCAAATGATTTGTTTGGAGAAATCCTGACCTGTAAAGCCTTGAGTCTAAATTTAACTGCTCCACTCAGATAAATGGTGCCCATTAGAAAAGCTGAATAGGTGATCAACTGGCTAGCAAGCCACACAGTAAAAGTTCACAATCCAACAGCAGAGCAGAAGCAATCATTAAAGGATGGAAAATACACAGTTTGCCATTAAAAATTTAGATTTAATGGATGCCTCTGCTCTATTTTTAGTGCTTCTAGCAACAATATAGTGCTCCTGATTGTGGCAGCATTTACAGGAGGAACATAAATCCAGTTGGTAACTTGGAAAATAGTCAAGGGTGTCTCTTCATCCTATTTCAAGCTGTGGTACAGTTATCTGGGGAATAATATTCCTATTTTAATGAAATTATTTGCAGCAATTCAGCAAGTTGAGAATCTGCAGTTACCTAAACTGTGTCATTCGAATCAGCTACATGCACACATGCAACAACCCATTCTGTATATATAGCTCACCATCTGGATCTGATAGGATAAGCTGTTAAATATTATCCAGCATGTGTTAGTGGGTATTGTTTATTTGTTTATGAGCACCTTCCACCGTGTCCAGGAAAAGGCGGATTGACTGGGGTGCATATCTATGGAACCTCCTCACTCCTCCCCCCACCGAGCTAACAACATTTATGATGGTGCAAAAGCATTTCTGCGTTTCCACCTAACATTGATGGAAAATCATTAAGGAAGCCTAATACTGCCAAATCTTGTAGGCTTCCATAGTAGTTTGCAACTGCTGAAGAAACTTAAGCTAGCCAGATCTTGTCTGGAAGCCATCAAATGCTGGATGCTTTAGACTTCTTTGGCAGTGTGACACCAAAGTTCAGTAACAAACCATGGGGAACAATTCAGTGTCCCCTGGAGTATGACCCACAGAGGGCTCAGGGGGTGAACATGGCTCCCAGACCCCCATCGAAATTGCCCTGATGTTGATGTTCCCCAACCTATTTTCAGGCATCACACAGAGGTAAACCCATGTTTGCCTCTGACCATGCACCATACTAGACACAGCACTGGGAAGTTGCAGTTATATCCAGCCTGGTTGGTTTCTACTTTGACCACTCCGAAACTGGTTTAAACAGTGTGTGTTGAACGACCATTGCTATTTCTTTGTCCCACCTTTCTTCCATGGAACACAAGGCAGAATACATCAAAAGTTGGATCTAGTGCTGTAAAATTATTTTTAGGCTGCTTTGTAGGATGGGCCTTTTCAGATTTGGTTATTGCCGTTTGTATGCCATCAAGTTGTTTCCAACTTATACTAATGCTATGAATGAACACCCTCCCAAATATTCTGCCCTTGACAGCCCTGCTCAACTCCCGCAAATGCAAGGCTGTGGGCTTCTTTCTCATAGTTGGACCTCCTCTTATTCTTCTGCCTTCAATTTTCCCTTAGCTTGATTATCTTTCCTGGGGAGTCTTGCTTTCTCATGATGCGACTGAAGTCCAACAGTTCAATCTGGCTCAGTTTGATCTAGGACCCCTTTGTCCATTACTGAAATAATCACTGAACAAGTGTTGGAGCTAATTTCCCCATTTCAGAAGTAGTGATAAAGTGATCACCCATTTTAGTTGGAACATGTGCTAAGTGATTGTGTGCATGTCATGCTTCTCGTTAAAGTCCCCCTGAGATCTACACTGGTTGTTACACGAGTATTCAAGAATGATGCATGTCTGTGGGAATAAAAATTGAGGCTTGAGCAGAGGCTTAAAGATGCATGCTAGACTCCCCACAACAGTGGTAGGCAAGCTTTGAGAGATGTGGGCATGTTTGGTAAGTTAAGAGACCATCTTGGGCACCACCACAAAATGGCTGTCATAAATAACCTGCTTCAAAGGAGGGTATGTTGGGAGCTGATCCCCAACATACTAATCAACTCCTTTGAATCCACCATCTTCAGCATCATCACAAACCCATTTCACAACAATCCCAGCTACTGCTTAAAAAATGCTAATTCTTCTTAAAAAGTGGAAAGGGTAGGACACCATGGTAGGTTCCAAAAATGGTGCCAGGTATGTCCTACAACATTTGTGATTCATGGAGCGAAAGAAAGAGAGATATTTGGGCAAGGACTGGAAGTATAAGGTATTGGAGTCTTCTTTAATCTGGTGCCCCCCAGGTGGATTGGATTGCAACTCCCATCAACCCCAGTCAGCATATTGACTAGGGATGATGAGGGTTGCAATCCACCCCATCTCGAAGAAAGCAGATTGGGGAAGGCTGGGCCATTGCCATCTCCCCTTTCTTATACAGATGGATGTATCACCATCCCGTCCCAAGTTTCTGGGTAGCATAACAGAAATCTTTCCAGAAGCACCTGACTTCCCTGTAGCAAAAGAACAAAAGGCAAGCCATGGTGCTGGTTAATAGGAACCACCTTTCACTGAAATCACCCAACAGTCCCCAGACTTCATTTCAGAGCTGCGTAGAAGGTTGTCACTCACACTTCGCTATGTCAGGCAAGAGTGACTGGGTGTCTCTGGGACACACATGCGCTTCAAGCATTGGTTGACAGGAGAGATCACTGTAGCTGAAATCCCATGCATGGTAATGGATCATGCCTAGACCTGCTTAAAAGCACGCATCTTATGGCCTGTTCTCTTCCTCCTCCTGATCTACACATGCAGCTGAATGAGAAGTCTATGAAGCAACAGGGTCCTAAGGTGGCAGAATGGAATGAATAAGACTAGACCTAGCAGGTAGTGAACTGATTTTGATTTGTCGGTGTGTTTAGCATGCCCCCTTTTAGAAACAAATTAAAGAACGGTTTACGATGTTCTGTTTAAAAGGCCTGTAAACCAGATTATCTTCCACACACACCCTACCCTTTATACGCCCCCACCACCACTCTTCAGGCTAATTATAGGCCTTGCTGTACAATCCATTTGAAACGTAAAATGCAAACTCTAAAGCAAAAGAATAAAACAGAGCAAACTGAAGCCACTGAAGCCCCAGAAATTTCTGGCCTTGATGTGCTAGTTCCTGATTGGCAAATTCTACAGGGCGGGGCATTAAAAGAAAACTGCACCTTGCACAGCAGGGCTTGGAAGCGCATCCAAAAAGTTCAGACTGGCCACCCGATTCTGCTGCACGTGTGGCCTAGAGCTGCACAGTTGAGTCTCGTGCAAGAGAGGAAGGTGTATGTCCGTCACTCAGACCAGGAACAATCAGTCAACACAACCTGCACTTTGGTTTCCACCATTTGTACCATATTTTTTTACCTTGGGATATTCTTGCTGAATTGGGCTTTTTTTAAAAAAAAAACATAGATATTGTTTTTAAACGTATTATTGTCTGGTTCTTTTGCACCCACAGAACTAGTTCATAAGGCATTTAACTGACCTTCTGTGTCAAATGAAGATCTCACTTATTCTGTTCCAAACAGCTAGCAAAGCCTTCAGGCTGTAAAAAGCAAAGCATTAAGGGTGACAACAACTGCACATACATAAATACTTGTGCTAAATACCACTCCAGTGTTAGTTTCTTCACTTCGCTCAAAGTTCTGTTAGATGTCACGTCTTAGCAAGAATGAGGAGGAACAGACTGTGCTCCTGATAAAGGGCTTCAATGCAATTACTCATGTCCCTAATGCAAAAGCCATAGAATATTTAGGCTGTACTGCTTCACTTGCTTGCGAGTAAGACTCACTGAACTCAGTGACTCTACAGGATCGCAACGATCAATATGTCTACTCTGGTGTAAGACCCATTGGCTTCAGTGGGGCCTATGGAGCATGAGTTCTTGCAATGGGTTTTGGGAAGGATGGAAAACTCCCAGCTCCTCACAATATGGCCGGAAGCAAAACATCACACCCTTTACACATCTACCCAGACCAAGCCAGGTGGATACTCGGACCTTTAGAGTTTCCGTGGGGGCGCAGCCATAAGGCATTGTCAACTCTATGTCTTGACTCCTTCTTTTGAAGAAGCCTTGGAACCAGGCTAGAAAATTCTGAAGAATGGAGAAACTCTTGGAAAAAACAGGTTCCTCTACACAGGAACATAACCTGGCTGGGGATGCTTCTTCTGTTTCCTATGCAGGAAGCTTACAGCATCCTTCACATGGGATTATTTTTCTCCAGGACTTTCTCCTCTCTGCCTTTCTGTATGTTTCCTTGGATATCACAAGAGAGCACGGCATTACAGAGAGGAAATGTGATTTAGGTTTCTGCAGTGAAAAACAGTGAGAAAATCAGACCTCCAAAAAAAAAAGCAGCAAAAATGACTGGGAGGCCCTGGAGGATGGAAATTGTGGAAAGTCCACACAAACATCAGTGAGTAGGGGAACATCGATGCACAATAGATGCCTTGTGCCTAAAATGTGCTGCAGTGGTTAGGAGTGTTGGACTGGAACTCGGGAGATCCAGGTTCTAGCCCACTTGGTCAAGACGCTCACTTTTCCATCTCTAAGCTTAACCTACTTCATGGGGCTATTGTTGTGGGGGTGAAATGGAGAAGAAGAGAATGTTGGGAGTTGCTTTGGGTTCCTGACAAGGGGAAGAAAGGTAAGGGGTAAAAGTAATATAATAATAATGGAAGTATAATGGAATGAAATGGAATACAATAATGCAAGTAATATGATAATAATGGAAGTAGCTTCCATGTAGCCTGAAGTGCCTCATCCTGCCTAATCTTGGAAGCTAAGCAGGGTCAGGCCTGGGCAGAAGTGGGATGGGTGACTTGAGTGTATGATTCTATGATTATTGCTGTCAACTGCCTAGAGAGCTTTGGCTATGGGCAGTATAAAAATGTAAATGTAATAATTTTAAAACTCCTATCTAGCCTTTCCTAAACAACACACACGGGGAAGTTTCTTCTCTTCAGAGAGGGCTTCAGATAGGCTTCTGAGCTCATAGGCAAAGTCTGAAGTTCAAAACACCTTCCCTGTGAAGGGTGAAGAAAAATCCATTAGCTGCATAACCCACGTAGCTTTGTGGTACCACACCTCCAGGCCCTTAACTAGGTGTTCCTTCATAGCCAATCAATGTCAGATAACACCCTTGGTTTCCAGGAAGGAAAAGGGAAATCTTTTCTGCCGCCTCACTGAAATCAATCAGCTTCATTTTGTGTAAATATCCAACTCTGACCTTGAAGTCTTTGAAACGGGAAGGAAAAAACTAGGATAAAGCACACTGGTGGTTGTAAGGCGTGCGCACTGCCCCTCCTCACACAGCACAGTTAGCCCTTAGCAGGCAAATACCAGCAAGGAAGTAATGCATTTCTTCACAGAGCTGAATTCTGGAAGGACACGCACAGGATGGCTGATTGCTCATTTCATAGCAAGCCTCTCCAGATCGGGCTTCTACTGCCAGTAGAAGTTCTACTTCTACTTCTACTTTCAGTTACTCTGGGGCAGTGGTGGCGAACCTGCGGCAGCAGGCACGCAGAGCCCTCTCTGTCAGCACGCAAGCCAAGTGGCCCCAGCATCGCCCCAGCAGCCAAGCCTCGCACAACAGCAGACACAGGGGCCATGGGCATGCTCAGAAATGAGTAGTGGTGCCAGGCGATGACGTCACAAGCTGCGACACATTAGCTGCGACTCATCACAGCTTTCACATGGCTGGTCAGTGCACTGCCAAGGATATACTGTATATATATGTGTGTGTGTGTGTGTGTGTGTGTGTGTGTGTGTGTGTGTATGCTTGTACTGGCTGTTTTCCAGTTTTATTGCAGTGTTGGCACTTTGTGATAAATAAGTGGGTTTTGAGTTGCAGTTTGGACACTCGGTCTCTAAAAGGTTCACCATCACTGGGTTGGGGTTAGAAAAATGAGGTGTCCTGGTATGATTTTGATGGTTGGACTGTGTTTAGAATGGGCAGAAATGATGAGCTGTGCAGGAAAAGCTACTCAAGGAAGGCTTTTTAAAATTGCCCTCTTTTCAATGGTATTTTGGCCCTCTATTAGGGTTAGGGGTGTGCACCAGGGTAGAGTCAGGCCAGTGGTGGCGAACCTGTGACAGGTTCTGGCAAGGATACATACAAAAATTTGCTTGGACTGGTTGTGAGGTTTTCTTCCTAAACTAAAACCTCAGTTTTCAGGTTTTATTGCAGTGTTGGCACTTTGCTATAAGAAGGTGGGTTTTGGGTTGCAGTTTGAGCACTCGGCCTCTCACAGGCTCGCCCTCACTGCTCTAGGGTATTTCAAGGTGCTTTAGGGGATCCCGTCATTCACCAATTTCTGTCCTATGTTTTCTTAGCAGTTTTGCAGGTCTTCTTTTTTTCAAGCAGAGAGGATACTAGGATGTTTAGAAAACATGGAAGAAAGTGCATCTCTCTACCAGAGCAGTTTGTTCCAGTAATGCACAGCTCGACTTAGAAGTTATGTACCAGAAATTACAGAAAGTGAGGAAAAGGAAGAGAAACTTTGCCTAGAGATCCATCTGGAAGCAGATGCAATGAGTTAAAAGGCCTTGTCAAGCAAACTTTTCAGTATCTGTTACTGCAGAAACAAACACTGTTTCTTCCAAACAAGAATTGCAACAGGCACAAGAAACGTTTTTTGTGTTTACTAGGTAAATATTTGCACATCGTGTAATGTCAGTCTGAAGATATTCCAGCCCAGACAAAATTTGCCCTTTTAACCGGAAAACTAGAAGGGGAAGATATTTGGCATATCCCTATTAAAGACAACAGAGAAAGCCAGTGTGGTGTAATGGTTAAGACTGCAGGATGGGACTCAAGCAACCCGGGTTCTAGTCCCCACTCATCCATGGTGCCAGATGGGTGACTTTGTGTCAGTCACAGCCTCGCAGCCCAACCTACCTCACAGGGTTGTTTTTGTGGGGACAAGACTGAGAGGGGGGAAATGATGTAAGCCGCTTTGAGGATTTTGTAAAGGAAAAAGCTGGGGTATAAATCAAATAAATAAAAAATAAATCAACACACACAAAATATGGAGGATAGCATTCTTAAGAAGAATTATTTTTAAGCAAATGATTCCAAATGCATCAGAACTCTGGTTCTATTTCCATTGAAAAACAAAGATGCTCATTATTTGCACTAGCTAAAAGCAATTTTTTAGCTGCATTTCTCTCCTAATAAGTCTTGAGTAGCATTTGTCTGGCACAGTGTCAATGACTTGTACTAGGGTTCCAACGATAACTGCTCAGCACTGAGATGAGGTCTGATGAACGCCTTCAGAGAATGGGCACCCCCATTCTCAGTGGTCCCATGGATCATAATGACCCTGCTAGCTTCAAGGATGCACGATCGTCCAACTGGAATTTCAACCTTTTCTGTTCTTGTATTTCATTAAGGAGCCCTTTCGTAGACAGTGTGAAACAGTCCAGATCCTTTTATGAACTCTTCCATGTTATATCAGTACAACATGGTGTGCTCATTTCACAGCCTTGGCGTCCCCTCCATCTTTGCACCATCTCTTGGTGAAATACTGCTTCATTTGTTGCTGTGACTTCTGAAGTTTGCTCCCTGCTGTTGGACAATAAGCAGCCATTTAGTCTTCCGGCAAGGCTCCTTGAGTGGATTTAAAAAAAAAATGTTTCTTCCTAATTAGCCTCCAAGCTCACCAAGAGGTCACCCTAATTTGAGAAAAGGAGAATACAAGCGTGGAAAGCTCCATTACTTCTCAAATGAATGATTTTCAGGAAAGGAAACTTGGAGAATTAGGATTCAAACGGCACAAGCCATCATCCGTGATGAGAGCTGTGTGGAGTTTCAGCATCTCTCAAAGTGTGTGACCAAGAAGGTCAAATTTTGTCATACTGCATGTGGAAGTGAAATATTTGACACTTCATGCCATTTTCAACCCTTTATTCCCATCAAGGCCTTTACCATGGATAATCTCTGTTGGCATGAAACTAAAGTGCTGTTTTGAGCTAAAACAAACTACCAAAATGTTTTTAAAAAACAGAACTTCAATTTCTCCTCTTCAGTCACCCTTTCTGACTTCTGCATTCCACAAAGGACTTGCTTTTCTCAGTCCCTTGCCTCGTCTATGCCTCTTTCCAAAGTTACTAGTTTACCTTGTTTCATTACTATGTGCCCTAGCCAATCACACCTTCCTACCCCCATGGCATCACAGCAGCTCAGCCAATGGCCACAAAAGCTAGCAGTATGACCACTGACACATTGCAATAAAAGTGTCATAGATCAAGAATAGAGACCTATTGAAGCTGAGATGAACACTCTCATAGAAACATAGAAACTGAGCGAGTCAGAAGGGGTCTCCCGGGCCAACTAGTCTGACCCCCGGCTCCAGTTGACTGGGCTCATGACATGCCTACCATGTGCATGTCTAGTCTATCCTTGAACACTCTCACCAATGGGGCTTCAACCAGGTCCCATGGAAGCCCACTCCATACCCTAGGGGTCCTAACTGTCCAGAAGTACTTCCTGGCATCCAAATTGAACCTTGGTTGCCTTACATAGGGAGGAGATGGCCTTATTCTGTTCTTCCACCAGGCTGATTCAGCGCTGGCCCTGGGGAACAAAAGTGGGGAAAGATTTTTCTTATAAAGAGCTGTTAAGCATGGGTCAACCAAGGGTTAAAGTTGAGTGAAAACAGTGAAAGGAAGGTGGAGCTTGCAAAATTGCTTGCTTCCATCATTTTTTTCTGGTAGTTCAAGCTTTCCCATTAGATTAGCCTTTCCTAGTCATGCACACCAAAACATTGCTTATATTTATGACTAACAAATGCCACGCTTCCTTATATTCCTCAGATTCTGAAATGGAGGAAGTCCCATTGTTAACAAATGGAAAGCATGCCAAAAAGCGCTCTCCCGGTCTTCCACATCTCCCCTTTCCTCAGTGCACAAATCATGGTCCTTGAACTTAGCAAAAAGCAGGAGCTTTTGCTCTTGAGAACCAAACATCCATGAGGAGGGAACGGCTGCTCCTGTCAAGGTGACTAATCCTTCATTTCTTTCATGAGTTTAAGTTACTTATTTTAACATCTATTAGGCCATATCTAGAAACTCAGCAAAGAATCACTGTGGAAACTACTGGGATAAAAGAAGGGGCTATCCAACCTGCACATGTCTAAATCTTCACCTTGAATAAGCTGACATTGAGATGTACCACTCCAGGAGTTTACATCGCCATGGCTGCATTCACACAGCACAATAAGCAACCGTGTGTAGTTACAATGGTTTACCGCTTTTTGCCATGAACTAGTCAGACAATCAAGTGGTTTCTACATGGTTTCAACCTTCTATCAGTTCCTGAAGTTGCCACTCTTCCCAGAGGACTCTGTGGTAGTTGCATACCAGAACTGCAAAGAGCATGATTCTGGGTTCAGACAGCGCAAGTCGAGGTGGAGAAACCATAGAACAAACTACTGTTTCTCTGCATGGTTTCTAAAGACCAAACTTACAGTGATGAAGTACCAGAACTAGGCTAGATAGCACAACAGACCAACAACAGTAAAAAAAGTCTACCATGGCTTGTTGTGTTGTTAACGCCAGCCAGTCCGTTATTTCCTATAAATTAGGATCTTATGTATACTACAAGCTTAGATTGATTTAACAGTCCAGTCTTCTTCCCAAAGATCCATGGAAAGTGAAGCTACTATGGAAGGCTACTATCACAAAATTCTCAACAAAACTATAGTTCCCAAGAATCTTTGGTGGAATCCATAACCTTAAGATGATATGTGTGAGGTGCAAGTTTGTGATGTTCTGGCCAGGATTTAGACCACACACTGTCATGCCTCTTCTGGAAGAAACCTCTTCAGACCAGCTCTGGAGCCTCCCATGATAGATAACTCTGGGAAGCAAGATTCTTCAGAGAATCCTGGCCCTGGCCAAGAAGAGCTCCAGATGTTCCTTTTTCACCATGCAAGGTGGAAAGTTCTGCTTCCAAGTCAGAAGGGGATGCTGAGCTGCCATCCAGCCTGAGAATAGCAGTGCCTGAAAGTACAACCTGAGACCATGGGCAGGTATAGGAGTGCCTGCTTGAAGAAAAGTCTTCCTTGGGAGTAAAGCCCTCCTCGTGAATAGAATTTTTCCAGAGAGCTTGAGAGGAACCTGCTCAGGAGCATCTGGAGAAGTATCTGCCTTACCATTTCTGGGAACATCATCTGATCGCTCCAGTGCCTTATACATACGCCCTTGTTCTTTGCACTGCTGACTGTGGCCTCTTGCTTGATTCTTATATGACTGCTTAAAGGTGTTTGGACCTTGACTGCTCCTCAGATTTCTCTCTGGGAACTCTCCTTCTTGACTGGCAAAATGGTGCCTTTGACCTTCGCCTGGTTACTGACTTGCTTTTAGATTGCCGCTTCGGTTAAACTAACACTGAGCCTGATCCAGCCATAGCAGGATACACACAGAGATTATTAACTTGTACCTACAAAATTGTCTCCAGGGATTAATGTGAGTGGATGAAATTTACTGATGTGTTATTTGTTTAGGAGATTTATGTCCTGCTCTTCCAGTGTGAATGGTGTTCAGCCTGGCTTGTACTGACTTAAAAACAAACAATATATCTTAGATATTCAACACCAAAATCCAAGGGTTTTGTGGCACCTTCAAGACTGATAAAGCTTAACAGGAATAATATAGAGACAATCACAACAGATTAAAGAAAATGACTAAAAGCAATAGATCAGCCTTAAAATATTTAAGCAGACAAGCTGAAAGTCTGTCTAAATAACAAGTCCTTAGGATATGAACAGTTCATTTCAATTCATTTTTAACTTGAATTTGCGGTTTCCACCTCCCCGGAACTGGCATAATTTGGGGTCAAGGTTCATATATTTTCAGGCTCGCAGTGTGAGTCACAGAACAGCAAGAACCACATTGAAATGTGTGCATTTCCCAAATGTGATTGACAAATGCTTTAATTAATGGGAGACGATGCATACATTAAAATGTGAACATCAAACTTTTGGAAGCATACACACAAGAATACACATGATTTGTGCAAAACATGAAAAACAAAGCTTTTAATCCAACGCAGACATGAATCAGAAAGGGCTTCAAGGTAGAATTCAGACAAATTCAGACAATGAGCTTGGATTTTCCTGGTTTGCATAGTTCTAGTATAAAGATGCTAGAAGGCAACAAAACAGTTGTCAAGCAATTTTCCTTGTGATTGTCCAATGGGAGAGAACTGGGGAGTGTAAGTACGGTCTAAATGGCCCATCCTCATGCTCTTCACAAAACTTCACAGCCTTTCCACTCCTGCCTCCTGCTTCCTGTTAGGTACACAAAAGCTTCATGCACTAGGTTGATCTAATCAAGCCAGATCCAGCACCACCATTAAAGGACACCAGCGTTAAATTTAACGTGAAGTGCCCTGCCTCACATGGAGCAGGGCCCATGCAGCAACTGCCTTTTGAATACCTAAAGCTGCAATCAGACTGCTGCAAAGGAATCTGGGCAAGAAAGGGACGTATGGGAATTTCAGGTCAGTTCACAAATTGTTCAAAAATACTCCATTAGTCACTCCAATTGCAGGTGAGAGCGCATGCTCTCCACAACTGTTCACACACTTCCAAACCTACATTCTCATCTGAAAAATGCATGCGCATTAAGATGTGCACATTTCTTTTTCCTAAAGCACAACAAAAATGCATTGTTTTTTTTTTTTTGCACATTTTTTGTTAAGATTTTCAACAAAAACTAAAAAAATAAATCATCAATTACATCGGACATACTGGATCAGCCCCCTATAACATATCTTTTTAACATTCTATAATATTATTCTTGGTTTCACCTTTAAGTCAATGGAGGAACATGGCACCTTTGGCGTCTTCTGGTGTGAAATGGAAGAATCTCCTGCTTTTAGGAGACAAGCCTCCTTTGCCAAAATACTTCAAACAAACCCAAATATTATAGGAAAAACTCCTGTCTCCTTATAAAGCAAGGGTGTTGGACCACTGAGGGCCAGATACTCTTTTAGAGAAGTTCAGGAACTACAGTCCAGTAAGAAATGGAGCTGAAGATGATAGGATCGAGGCCAGAAGGAGCCCCAAGTCTTGCATTTTTAGCTTCAAGCTCTGACTGCCAGCAACAAAGCCTGTGGAGAGGCGAAAAAGGGGGGTAGGGGGTACAGAACCCTGAAAACCAATTGCTCTTTGTCCCAACAGGGCTGGAGGCAGAGAAAGTGATTATAACCTCCTGGAGAACCCCAGATCAGAATCCCTGGAGGGCTGCATTTGGGCCGTGAGCCTGAGGTTTCACATCTCTGTTCTATAGCTAACCAAGGTCTATGAATTCACTCCATCCATGGCCCGTCTACCTGGCTACATATAAAGGAAGGGGGGGCGGGTGGCATTGAGGATCCCTTCATTAGTTCTCTTGGGAGTCTGGGACTGCCTGCCCTTTGATTCATCCTCCCTTCCCTGACCATCCCATTGTGCTGCTTCATCACTTCTAGTATCTTTTCAAAGCCAGTGTGGCCTAATGGTTAGATTGTTGGACTGGGACTCAGAAGAGCTGGGTTCTAGTTCCAACTCCTCCATCACAGGGTGATGAAATGCAGAGGAAGAGGATAATTACATATGCCACTTTGGGCTCCTTGCAGGAAAAGAGGCAGGATAGAAATATGATAAAATCAATCAATTAACCAATAGCCAATAATTCCAGCTGGTCACAGCAAAGGGCTCTGTGTTGGGAAGGAGAGCTGTGATTGCAAATCACAGAAAGTCAGTTTTAAAGAAGGAAGAAGGGAAGGCACAAGATAAAACAAGGACCAGTGAGAGAGAGAGAAAGGGTAAAAAGGAGTCTTGAATGCCTACAGAAATCCTTTTAATGTTGTCCAAATATTTTGAAAAAAACATTTTTCTTTTGGAGCCATTTGTCTTTAGCTAGATACAATGTGGGAGAGAATGGAATAGTCCAGGCAGATGGTTGTCTGCTTTAGCACCTCCAGTAACAGAGACCCCTCCACCTCCTTGGGCAGACATTTCTGCCATTATAGCAGAATCTACACCACTTGTGGAGACACTTGTCCTTAGTTAGGTACATTAAGGAAAGTGACTTTTGGCTATTTCCTTGGCATGAAAACATTTTGAAGACATCACAGAGCTGTACAAAATTTGCTTGGTATGAAGAACAGGGTGAAGGACACATTTCTCTCTGTTTCTCATAATGTTGTTGTTGTTGTTAGTCACGAAGTCATGTCCGACCTTCGCGACCCCATGGACAACATTCCTCCAGGCCTTTCTGTCCTCCACCATCCCCTGGAGTCCACACAAGTTCATACCAACTGCTTCAGTGACTCCATCTAGCCACCTCATCCTCTGCCGTCCCCTTCTTTTGCCATCTATTGTTCCCAGCATCAGGGTCTTCTCCAGGGAGTCCTCCCTTCTCATTAGGTGGCCAAAGTATTTGAGCTTCATCTTCAGGATCTGGCCTTCTAAAGAGCAGTCAGGGTTGATCTCCTCTAGGACTGACCTATTTGATTGCTTTGCTGTCCAAGGGACTCGCAGGAGTCTCCTCCAGCACCACAATTCAAAGGCCTCAATTCTTCGGTGCTCAGCCTTCTGTTTTCATAATACTAGAAACCAAAAGAAGACATTTCATGAAGCTTGACTGATGGGAAATTCAGGGCTTTAGAAGGAAGGAAGAAAGAAGAAGGAAGGAAGGAAGGGAAGGAAGGAAGGAAGGAAGGAAGGAAGGAAGGATTTCCTGATGGCCATTAATTTGGACAGCTTTAATGGGTGGTTGGTCAAATTCCTGAGGAAGTCTACCAATGGCTACTAGCCCAAATGGCGATCAGATTGTCTACATGCACCAGTTGCTGGAGAACTTGGGCAAGAGAGTGCTGCTACGATCATTCTTATGGGTTTCCAGTGGACAGGTGGTTGGCCACTGTGTGAAGAGGATGCTGGATTAGATGGGCCCTTGGCCTGATCCAGCAGAGTTCAGCTGGTAGCTAACTGCTTTTATTTATTTATTTATTTATCACTCAATCTGCATGAATTTCCTAATCAATAGCTTCACTGAGCTGACTGCAGCTGAGACATATTTTAAAACACTTTCCGTGCAGTCAGATTTTTAAAAAATGAACCACTGAGCAGTGTAATGAAAGATCCTAAGAGCTCAAAGATGTGCTCTGCTTATTGGGAGACTGGGAAAATGAAGGGGAAGAGGAGAACCACGTGGGGGGAAAGTTTAGGTAGGATGTAAGAAGTAGTTTAGACCAGCAGTGTTCCTGAAGCTTTGCTTAGGCTATTCCAGGTCAGGATGTGGGTGGACAGTCAAAGGTTCCGATGCTTCCCTAAGCACTCCCACCATGTGCATCTCTGTGGCCACACAGATGTCTTTGAACATATCAAAAACTGTCACACACAGGAATAGAACCAATAGGTGGCAATGCAAGGAAGGGCAGAATTTGGCTAAACATAAGACAGAGCAGAGTTTGCGAAAACAGCAGAACCTCTGCTCCATGAGGTGCAGGGGTCTCTGCTACTGGAGGTGCTAAAGCAGACCTGACAGCCATTGGTCAGGACTATTCCAGTTCTCTCCCACATTGTGGATCCTGCACTGAGCAGGGGATTGGACTAGATGGCCCCTGAGGTCCCTTCCAAGTCTGTGGCTCTAGAATTGGAAGCAGAGATGTGCAAGCCATTGCAATCTGTGTATATGATTGCATTTTCAAAAGACTTCCTAGGAAGCAAAGTTCTCTACACATAAAAATGAATGCATCAAGAAGAAGGATGTGTTCTAGAAGTGCTGTTGACAGGCTGAATATATAAAGCTGCTGTGTATTGAGCAGTTGAGGGGAAAGGATCCAACAGGTACAGGAGGAAGAAAAGGGAGGATCCAACAAGAAGCAATTTTAGTGTGTGCTCCTGCTTAACATGAAAATGAACTCTCATAAGAATTAATCAGTTTTCCTAAACGAATTCCTTCTACAAGTTTTGGACTACACATTCCAGAATTCCCAACCATTGGTCATGCTGGCTAAGACTGACAGAAGTGGAAGGACCCCCACCCACCCATGTTGGAAAAAGCTGGCCTACCTAATATGTATTCAGACCTTGCTCATCCTACCTGGCACGTCATGCGACCTGGTGCCTTCCAGATGTCCTAGTGGCCACATTGGATGGAGAAAGTTGGGGATGGCAGCCCAACATGCTTGGGAGGAACACACTGGGGGAGGGTTCCCTTTATATTTTAGGAACCATATTTATAGAGAGCACTGTTTTATTTCTAAATGAACACAGCATTTCCAACTCTCAACCCTGGATGACCCACCGTTGGTTGGTTGGTTGGTTGGTTGGTTGGTTGAAAGGCTGTCCATTACTGGCACACACTCTTCCTTTTCCAGGAAGTGCTGGTTCACCTGCCCAGCAAATTAAGCTAAGATTTGAATAGTGGATTTGCAGATGTATAGCTTGTGTTCTTCACTGTTGCGCTGATGGTCAAGTGTTAAGTGCTTTCAAAATCCCTTCCTGGCTTTATAAGCAAGCTAGCAGAACCGGCAACACAATGCTGCAGTGCGGAAGGCTTCCGAGCAGAATTCCAGCCATTCCATTTCTCCTCCCTGGGTTTTCTGTCCCCCGCACTCTCCAAGAGTCAGTCAGCTTTTCATGGCCACAGAGCATGCTCAAGCATCTCTGAGCCTTTTCTGCCTCTTTTCCTCCTAACTTTTTTGCACTGCTGAAAACCACGGGGTTTCCCCTGAGCCAGCTGTTCTCTTCTTTTGCGTTCTTGGGGTGTTTTTGTTCTAGAAGTAGCAGTACCAGTTCTAGGCAAAAGGGATGGAGCCAAAGGTGAAACAGGGAGGGGGAGAGAACGCCAGCTTGTCCAGCTGTAAAGCATGTCTCGCCAGTAAGCCTTAGGGGGGCATTCCCAGCCTCCAGGGCCTTTCTCCAACTGCTAACAGGGAGGCTGGTAGGGTGGGAACAAAGGGGGGGGACATTCTCTGTGGTGGCCCCCAGTTCTAGAGCAGCCTTCCCACTGAGACCACCTGGTGCCAAATTGGTCCTCTTTGTGGCACCAAGTTAAGATGGCCCTTCGTGCCAAAGCTTTCGCAGACAGACTTGAGGGGTTTAGCCATCCTAGGTAATTTTTTACAGGTCAGTTTTACTGTATATTTTAGCTATATTAAATTCATGTTCATGCTTTGTTCTTATCATATTTGCATTTTATTGTTTTGTTTTTATGAATTGTCATAACATGTCCAGAGATCTTAAGCGATGGGGCAGAATAGAAATGAAATGAATTCATTCATTCAGCACACTGGATCAGGCCAAGCTTCCATCTCATCCAGCTGCCATCACTTCACCCAGAGGTCAGCCAGAAATCCCAAGCCAGAATATCAAAGCAACAGCACAGCATAGCACATATACTGCTTCTGAGATAGCATAAACCATGAGGACTAGCAGCCATGAATAGCCTAAAAGGTAAAGGTAAAGGTTTCCCCTTGACATTAGTCCAGTCATGCCTGACTCTAGGGGGCGGTGCTCATCTCCGTTTCCTAGCCGAGGGAGCCAGCGTTTGTCCACAGACAGTCTCCGTGCTCATGTGGCCGGCATGACTAAACACAGAAGTGCATGGAACGCTGTTACCTGCCCACCGAAGTGGCACCTTTTCATCTACTTGCATTTGCACGCTTTCGAACTGCAAGGTTGGCAGGAGCTGGGACGGAGCACGGGAGCTCACCCTGTGTGCAGATTCGAACCGGCGACCTTTCGATCAACCAGCCCAGCAGCACAGCGGTTTAAACCACTGCGCCACCTGCAGTCCCTTTTTTTTTACTCCTACACAAATTCGTCCGATCCTTTTCAAAGCCATGGTGGCCCACAGAATATTTTGTGCCATTTTCTGGGGAGGAGGAACTTGGGCCCCTTCTTTGATTCAGCGATAGCCCAGATGAAATTGAGTTCCGAACCAGAAACGGAAAAGACTTTGAAAAAGCTCCACCTCCATGTGCAACCGAGGAAAAGTTATGGGGCCATCCAAATGAAATAAATGAGTACTGCTGGCAGCTAATAAACTACAAGGAGAGTGGAAGCAGCCCTGATACATGGCAGCGGTAAATCGCCAACACATTCAGCAATAAAAACAGTACAACGGCTAATAAATGTAAGCTATTACCAGTGGAGCCCTCAATAAATAAAGCAGCAAGTCTTTGCGCAAGGCACCAGGGGCGTGCCGTGCTGCTCCTTCGTCTCTGCTCCGCTCACAGCTGGCCTGCAAAGAGGTGACTCAGCAGTAAAGTGAATTAATTAGGAAGGGCAAAATATGTCGCTAACTGAGCTTTGCTGGCATAATGTTGCAGCTGAGGTCTGTGGCGACTTCAGGGGGGAGCAGGGGGGGCAGTGATCCTTAATTATGCAAGGGAAACAGCCCCGCTCCTTCAGCTGACATGAACGATGCATAGTTCACACTCGATGCTCCCTAAAGGAAGGCTGCCTGTACGATGTCTGGCTAAGTATTTGTCCCTATTCAGTCAGACGCTGCTGGAAGAAACATGGGCCGCCGCCGCCAGCAGGATGCCCTGGAGGGAAAAGAAGGAGATACAAGATCAGAGGCATCTGACTCTCAATGAGCCCAACAGTGATTTTAATTAAATGATTCTCATATTTGCATAGCAGAGAATCCTGTTTCATTACCAGGAACAGATACGGGTGCTTCAGTGCATGACACAACCCACAGGACAAAAGACGAAGCCGTGTGGATTTCTGCCCCCTGTTTTAGAAGAAGAAAAACATCCATCAAGCGATTCTCTGACACGGTTTTTGCAGTCAATGGCTTGTTGAGTAGCGCCTGCTGGAGGGTGTACCAGGGGTACAGCCACTAAAAACCTCTCATTAATAGGTAATCAGTTTCTGCTGATCAACACTGCGGCTGCCTTCCAAAGCATCTGCCTCTTGATTGCTGTGCTTTAGTTCCGTTAGCAGCACTGCAAGCCGATTTATCTTGCTTCTTCTCTTGCTGTCCTTCTTAAGCATCCTGTTGCTGGAGAGAGAAGGGAGAGGAGGAGGACTCATTAGAGGAAATTTAAAATGGTGACTTGCAGCCGTCCACTGTAGCTGCCAAAAGCACACTGATGTAGACCTCATGCCACCAGCGGATACCTGGCAATTCCTGTAGGAACACCTATCTGGAAGCAACTTCAGCACCTTAGCATGGTCGTGGTGGATCTGCTCAACGCACTGCAAACATACAAGTTCGGTTGGTGTAGAGTGTAGACGGTCACAGGTATGGTCCTAAAACACATCCAAGTTGCTTCATGGATGAGGTGCACTTGGTCCTAGGAAGTCATGAAGCACTGGATTTTCCTGGCTTCCATCTTAACTGTACATTTCTACATTCTGGTGGTCTGCCATAGCTGCTCAATAACTCTCCAAAGTTGTTAATCTACTTTAAAGGTCAAAAGTGAACAGCAACAGATATTTCTAAACAGGAAAATTAAACTTCTTGAATGGATGTGAATATATAATTTTATTTATTTATTTATTTATTTAGAGTTTTTCCTATAACATCATTCATTAAACATCTCATGATGGTTTACAACATTTTAAAAAGCAATTAATTCAAACAAATAAATGCTTAAAAACTTCTTAGTGCCAGTACTTGATGCTAAAATAATTTGAATACCGTTTACAGTTAAATAAACTGGGTTAATAAAATGTTTTTGACCTGGCACTGGAATGAATGAAGTATCAGTACTAGGTGCACTTCTCTGGAGAGTGAATTCCTCTCCAGTGCTATAACAGAAAAGGTCCTTCTTGTAACAACCCTACTAGCTTTCAGGCAAGGACCTCCACAGATGGTCTTAAGGTCTGGGCAGGCTCATATGGAAGGAGATGTTTCCTTAGATAACCAGGCCCTAAACTGTTTAGGGCTACATATGTCACCATTAGCACCTTAAATCAGGCTCAGACTTCAACTAGTAGCCAGTGTAGCTGATATACAACCAGCATAATATATTCTCATATACTGGTCCCAGTCAGCAATCTGGAAGCTTTGAACCAATAGCTTTGATCATCTTCAAGGGCAGCCCCACATAAGGTGCACTACAATAGTCCAAGCGGGAAGTTACCAGTGCATAAGTTACTATTGATAGGGTCTGCCTGTCCATGTAATAAGTTATTAGTAATAATATTAATAATACTAATAAAGCTGCATAATTATTATATAGAATATATATAGAATAACTATTATATAGAATAATAATTCTTTACTGCACAATAGCCCAAGCTTTCTTTGCATGTCATAATACTATAAAATTTCTAACATACAGAATTTAAAATAATTTAAATATTTAAAATTTATTTATTTGCATGTATTTCTAGGCCACCTATAATTGTTGATGCCTTCTTAGGCAGCTTACAATACATAAAACATATTAACAGAATAAAACACATTAAAACATGTATAAAAGCAATTAAAAGGACCATAACATTCAGGCTAAATGCTTAAAAAAATCCTAAAAGGGTTTGTCTGTGCCGGGCACTGAAAGGAGAATAAAGATGGCACCAGGAAAATTCCCCTAGGGAAATGTGTACGATAAATGTTGTCATGTGCCACCAAGTCATCTCTGACCTGCTACAACCCTATAAATGAAAGCCCTCCCTGCCATCAAATGCTTGGGAGTCGGCAGCAGTTTTAACCCAACACGGAAAGATGACAATATTGATACAAGGCAGAGCTCAGTTCACAATCAGGGGCCACCACTGAGAAGACCCTCATGCCCATTGCAAGCCTTCCGAGGCCTCTCACATTGAAATGCAGCACCTAGGCAGTTACACATTTTAATGAGCAGTTTTCCCAAATACAATTTATTTGGGGTGTCATTTGCAAATAAGTGCAAATGCTGAATAGCTGAATTTGGCTCACCTAAGCTTTGTTCAGGTACTAATATGGTTTGCTGTTTAAGCAGGTCACGGGTGAGCATGCCGGCCTCAAAACTCTCTGATGTTGCCCACATTATATCAAATGCACAGAGGGCAGCTCGGTGAAGTGGGAAGCCCTACTGTGGGGTCTCTCTCCACATGATCCAGAAGGAAGATTACACTTTCTCCTAACAATCCAAGTCTGCCTCACATCTTCCAACTGCCCCGTGTTGACACATGGCTGGATCCAACTAGCATCTCTCTGCCTCTTTGATTATTTCAGCATTTTGATGTTTCTTTGGGCCATTAAGATAAATGAAGCTAAACTATAACAGCACAAAGCCACTTCTTGGCAAATACTATTTTTAAAGGAAACCAATTGCCTTTTTGATAAGTTTTAATTAACTTTGTCTTGCAGCCACTAACAATAGCTCCATTGATTTTAATTATTGATTGCAATTATTGAACTGTACTGCTAGAGAAGACTCTGGTGTATCCCTCGAAGCAGGGGAAAGGCAGTGGGGGGAAAAGACTTCTGTTCGAGATAATGATGATTACTGAGTAACGGGCTGTGCTGTCAGGAATTAATAGGATCAGATGTGTGTGCACAGTTTAATCTTGTGAAAGTTGGATGAAATGGTGGCAGTGCATGATAACTGGAGTAGCTCTACAAGGAGATGAATGCCTCCTATAAGAGATTTCTGGGATGCTCACCACTATAGCTAACAAGATTAGATCAGTCTGACCTTTAACAACAAGCTGCAGTGTGCCATTCCCTGGTTCAGACAACTCCATTACATTATGTGTTCCCCCATGCCTGTTCCGTGCTCCCACCCCCAGCTCCAGAATTCAGTCAGCAAACTGACTTGAAGTATGTACCATCCCTGTTGTGCGGCTTTGGTTCCCACCCATCTGCCCACACACAAAGATTGTATGTACTTTTGCAACCCTTGGGGTTTCCTGAGCCTGCTGGTACCTGTGTCTTGTGCACTGATGCAGCCATTGTGGTTACATGGCAACAGCTCTGACTGCTGGAAATAGTTTAAGGAATCAATCGTGATCCCTCCAGCTAACATTAACAAATGAGATTATTTCTATCGCCAGCTAACAAAATATGTCAAGGAGAGCCATGTTTCCAAACAGTGAGTTGGGTTGCAAACACAAGAATTTGTGGTGAAATCTTGCTGATGTGAGTCTGTTGTGTCATCCTAAACTTGTTCTGGAACTTCTTCCTGGTAGGATTTGTTTTCTGAAATCATAGAGAGAATAAATGGTCTGTTCTAAGATTTCTGCACTTCACCACAGCTTGTCTGGTCATTCAGACCAGGGTATGCCATTTTACCATTGTTGGTATGAAAACACCATAGAGTCCTCTGGAAAGAGTAGCTATGGAAGTGGAAGATTCTAGCCTTTCACCTCTACTGTCCTCAGTTTATTTATTTATTTAACAGATTTATATACAGTTCCATAGTAACGGATACATCATGGCTCACTTTATTTGCATTGGCAAAGTGCTGACTCTCTCCCTGGTTACTTTTGGAAAAGGAGAGATGACACTAAATACATAGAGGAAGAAGGAGGGAATTTAAGTGAAACTCTTTGTTTTCATTTAATAAAAATCTCTGTGCAGGATGCAGTGACAGGGAAGTTCCTCAGAAGTACACTCAAGTGAAGGAAGAGGAAACTCCACCTCAGGACAGTACTGGACCCATCAGGAGGAGACTCCTGTAGTCTGTAGGCAAGAGTAAGGAAAGTGGGGGAGATTTTGGTTATTGGGGCTGCTGGGATTCATTGCAAGACCAGCAAAATGGAGCAGGGAACACGAACACTGCACTGGCTGTGTAACTATATTATTGTCTGGCCAGTAAGCTCAAACTAAGCTCTATGTACCTTGAAAACCAGTGTTGGCTGAGCACTGAAGATCGGGAAAATGGCAGGCAGGCTGCTCAAAGGTCTTATCCTGAAGAAATGATAGACACATCCTGTGCTAGGCCCAGCCAAGGTCAGCTTTCTCAAACGGGAGTCTGGAAGCCCTTGCTCAGCAAGTCAACAAGGAAAGGCAGTAAATATTGTCCAAAACATGCCAAGCTTGAACCTCAAGCTTAATGGACCTTGTAATGATAGCAGTGGCTTCAGAGGAAGCATCTCCAAGATGGTACTAGCCCTTCTTATGGAGCACAGACATTGTAGAATAGGGTGGGCATAAAATAGATTTCCAGTTGTTTTGGCCTTCAGCTCCCAGCATCCCTGGCCATGGGCCATGGTCGCATGGCCTTCAGGGAGTCGAAGTCCAAAATATCCACCTTCTGCCCATCTGTGTTTTAGAAAGAGTCTTCAAGAGTGGTTGTCGGTATGTTGGACAAGAGGACTTTCTTGGTAATGGTAGCCAACACATGGAACTCCATTCCCTAAAAGGCAAAGCCGTGTTCCTCTTTATCTTTGTTCTGCACACAATTGATGAAATTGCTTTGTGAACAAGCATTAAATTGTTTAATGGCATTTATAAATTGTGGGTTTTGGCTCATCATGTTTTTGTCTTTGCTACTTTGAGCACAATGTAAATGGTGCTGGGAAGACCACCATCAGAATCCCTCCCTCCAAGCATTCATGGGCTTCCTCTTGTGCTTGGCTCAGTCTTCCAAAATGCTCCAAACCAAGACAAAGTCTTCAAATGCCTGGTAAGCCCTGGTAGCACAACCAGCAACCTTCTTCCGTGTCAGCAGAAGAGGGACGCTGCTTGCACAGTGGCCAGAGGGACTGCTTTCCTGGCAGGCCCCTCATGGCTATGTGCCCAATCCTCTTCTGTGCAAGGAGCAACCACCGTTTGAACAGCTGTTCCTGACATACGAACAGGCTCTGTGCAGCGTGTGGGACTCCTTTCCTAGCAAGCTCCCTGCAAGCACCAGGTGCGCTCACCAGGAACTGAGCTGCTGGGCTTCTGCAAACTGGACCAGTATCTGAGGAGCTGAGCCTGGCCAATTTATTTATTTAAAATGTATATACCCTGTCCTATACATAAAAGTCTCAGGGCAATCCAACAACAAAGGCACGGCATAATATCTGTGATACAAACCAGACTAAAATAAAAATTAAGGCTTAAAGGGAAAATATAAAGGTTTTGGTCTGGCACTGAAAAGAACAAAGTGTCGGTGCCAGGCACACCTCTCTGGGGAGCATGTTCCACAGCCGGGGTGCCACCACAAAGGAGGCCCTTCTCCTGGTAGCCACTCTCCTAATCTCTTTCAAAGAGAGCTCCCAAAGAAGGCCCTCCAATGCAGATCTTAAGGGGCTGGCAGGCACATAGGGAAGGAGACGCTCCAGTGGGTCCCCAGAGGATGCATGCATGTTTGGTGACATTTTGTGCTGGAGGAAGACTGGATGATGGAAGCAGCTGGCTTAGTGTTTTCACCTCAGGAAGTCAACCTGGAGCTGTAATGGGAGCTGAGAAAGTGGTCTCCAGTAGAATTTACTCTCCAATAAGCACGTGTGGGACCACAGCGTTATATTTGCAGCTCTTCCCAGGGAACAAGAACAGTGCAGTGAAAAAGGCCAAAACTTTGTTTGACAGTTCCACAGATACGCTGATTTATCTTTCTCCCACTTTTTGCAAAGGTCAATGTTCTTCTCTCACCGTTTAATGTCTCCTTTGTTCATTCAGATACTGAATTTCAGTATCTAAATTTAACTATGGTTTTAAAGCACTGTATCTGGGACACAGCTGCTGTGCATGAAGGTTTCCTTTATGTTTTTGAAACAGAATCCTGTCTAGGAAAACTCTCTGATATTTTAGAGTTGCATTATTTCATCATCTACTATGGATGGATAGACATGCAAACCTTGAGCTTGTTGAGTTTCTTCAAATTACTCCTTGAAGCTAATTTCTCCTTGTTTACATCCCAAATGCAGGTTTCTTTTTTCCTATCAGGAAAAAAAAAATGTGCATTTTAAAATTGGCTAAAGTATGAAAATGCCAATTTGAAAGGGTTAGTGCAAGTGCACAATTATACAAATGCACACTTGTGCAAGAGCATATAGGCACACTTTCAGAAGTCTGCAAGCGCACACTTTTGCGTGTGAACCAAGTTCAGGAAATTGCAAACATACTGTGTGGACTTGTCAGTAGGAATGAAATAGTTATGTTTGGTTTGTGTTTCAATACAAACTTTACACTTCTGAACCAAAACATGAACCTAAACTTATTTTTTCCTTCCAAATTTCCATTCTGTAAAAACTTGCTGTGGAGTTCTGTCATGATAAAGGGAATATGTCAGAAGAAAGCATGTATTCATAATGACATTATGGTAGAAAAACGATTTGCAAAAATCTGTGTAGGCAGCAAAACCGCTTACAAAAATAATCTTTTGAAATATTCTCAAAATTCAGGAAGAATCAAATATAAGAATGGAAAAATGATAAACTGGAAGGAAAAGAAGATTGACATATTCTTCCATTTCTGTTTATAATAACCAGTAGAAACATAATGTAATAAAAAGAAGTTTGGATCCACACTTAATCATGCTTGGGATAGACCCACTTAAATTAGTGGGGAAATTCTTAATAAAAGCTGAAGCCTCACAAATTTCAGTGGATCGATGCAAAGCACAGCAAAGTCCAGATCCAACTCAGTACATTGACAAATTCAGTACATTGACAATGTTTACTGTATTTTAATAAATCAAATATTTAGAGGTCTTTCAAATTCATATTTTTTCTGCCCCTAGGCACAGAAGAATAATAATAACTCTGGAATGCTATGGTTGCAGTCCTAAACCTACTTATAAAAGAATAAGCTTCATTGAACATAGTTGAATGTACTCCTGTTTAAACACACATTGAATAATTGTGTTTCTTGCCATGGAATTCTGGAAGAATGCATTCTGCTTATTGTTTTCCCGCAAAAGTCAATAAAATACCATAATATCTTATTTGGTCTGTTTCTAAAATAAAATACCTAAAGGGCTTTTTAGACAAGAACCCACACTCCATCCAAAATAACATGCAACTATCATAGTGTCACTGGGCCATCTTTGATCATAATGAAGTTCTGCTTGATTGTCAGGGACTCATGCAAATTCAGGATAAGAAAACTTTCTTGTACCAACTTTGTGTTAACACCACTGGAAAAGCAATGCTGGTCCAGGGAAGAGGAGCCCAACTTTAATATTTTCCCCCACTCCCATCTATGAGGTCCTCTCTTTCATGGATGTGTCAGGTAAATTGGAAATAGTTTCTTCTCTCCTTCCTGGTCTCCTGCCCCATTATCCCTGGCTGCAGCTTTTCTCCATGCTTTCCATTCAGTTCCTGAATTATCCCAAAATGCTCTCCTCCTTTGGCTCCTCCCAAGGCCCAAGTGCATCTCCAAAGAAATTCAAGACAGATTGCACTGTGGGGGAGCATGATAAGTCATAGAATTATGGGAAGTCCATTGGTCCATTATCTGCTGTGACAGATGACAAAAAGCTACAGCCTCTTCTAAGTGGTTGATCCTATTTTGTATAAAGGAAAACCCTCAAAAACAAGAATTATGATGGGCTCATAATGGAATTGTTCAGTCAATTGAACTTCCTTTCATGCCTTAGGCCTCATGAACCATCCAAAGAACACAAGGAATGACTTAAAGTCCATGCATTTTTGCCCACTGGGGGGGATTATTTATTTATTTATTTAAAAATTTTATAGGCCGCCCCATCGCAACCAAGCCTCGGGGCGGCTTACAACATAATTAAAAGCATACAAAACAGTACAAAAGTTAAAATACATCCCACCTCCCCCCCCCCCGGTGCATCTCGGCAACAAAATCACCAAATAAATAAATACCCCTTACCAAATAAATAAACCCCAATAACTATAAATAATAACATACTAAACTACATAGACACAAATAGACTCAACGTTAACAATTAAAATAAGACTGAAATAAAAAGGTCTTCGCCTGGCGCCAAAAAGCATATAATGACGGCGCCAGGCGAACCTCTCCAGGGAGCGCATTCCATAATTGACAAATGTTCTCTTAGTGAAATTAGTGAAAAAGAATCCAGAAAAGGGTCCTCTTTAAAACAGCGTCACCAAATTTCAAAGTATAAAAAAGAAAGCAAAAAGTGGTTTGATTACAGCTACCTTAGGAAGACTACTAATTTGGTTCAGTTTGCCATATCTGTGCTGGCTGTGAGTCTCCAGCATTCAGGCAGAAGACTTTCCAAGCCTTAGGAGTTGCCAAGGTAGGATCCCAAGCCTTCTGCTGTCCACAGGGGTGCTCTGCCTTAAGGTACCATCCCTCCATGATCTTTGGCTGAAACAGAGCAGGTATGATGACATTAGGAATGGAAGGGGCAGCTATTCTTGGAGCATTTTCCAAGTTCAGGAAGATTCAGTCTCATCAAACGAAGAGGGACCCTGGCAAGCAGCACACTCATCTGTGGGAGAAGCAGAGGGGTGTTTGGCAGATGTTGACAATAGTCAGAGTGCGGGAGAAGAACCGCAGGCATCCAACCCCGGCATGACCGTTGACCCTATGGCATGATGTCAGAAGGGATGTGGCAATGATCTAGAGGGGTGACGGACAGAGAAGAGGCTTGCCTTCTCCAAGAGGGCCTTCCCAGAATGAGCAGGGGCAAGGGTACTCCAAAGGAAACTTTTCAGAAGTAGTTGTTATACTGGGTTCAGCATGCTCCAAGGCACATTCTCTGTTGGTTGTGCTCCCATGTACTCCCATGTACTCTACTGGAAGTACATGGGAGAATAAAGAACTTTTGCCAAAGAATGGTCTGTTTTGGAAGTGTGAATTGGGAAACCTAGCTCACAATAGGTGAGCTGTGCTGTTGCCACAGGGTCAGACTTTGAACCATACATGCTTACATCTGTGAACCAAGTAGTGGTGTTAGTGACAGCTCTATTTTCCTTCCACCCTAAGTCTTTGTTTTTCTTTCCATCTGAGAAGCATGAAGAAATATGTGAGCATTCCCTCTTAGTTTATCACAGTCTCGGAAGACATCTGTTTGAGAACTGCCTCTAAGCAACTAAAAATACACAGGTAAAATTCAGATACTTCTATTGACCTTCGTAAATGTTCAGCTATCTTCTTGGCATGGCACATTTCATACAACCCTGACATTAGAGGCAGAAGAGAACATTTGTCAAACAGGAGTGACAGCCTCAATGACTTTGAAGAGATAGGCTTTTGAATTATCTGGCGAGCTATGCAGAAGGTGCCTGTGCTCAGATATTAAACTCAGATTTATAGAGATGCATTTTCAAATCTGAATGCAGTAATCTTATTCCTACAAACAATGAAAGGGAGGTAATCACTTCTTCACATAATTAAATTAGGAGCGAAGGTGTCATTTAACTAAGTTTCTTGCTTGTTTTTCCTGTGATAAAAGTGCCTTTTTCAGTGCCCATGTTTAAGCTCATAGCATGGGGCACAACCCATTAAAACTCCTGCTTGTGCACAATATTGTACTCCATGGTAGAGATGCAAGTACGTAACAGTGTTCATTGGCAATTCCTTTCCATCTGGGTAGGAAGGGGTTCTTTGGCTAGAAATTAAATCTTTCCAGAAAAGCATGTTGCATGAGTGTAGAAGATGCAAGACAAGTTTTATCTTCTGTGTTAGTATTATTTAATGCTATTGATATAAATATTATTCCAAACCAAAAATAATTGATTGTGAACCTTAGTATGGGCTAGACATTGGAAGAATGTAGATTCACTTTCTGTTTGTGAGTGGCTGATTAATGTTTGGATACAATCAACAAATTGACAGAATACCTAGCTAGAAGTGCTAGAAAATGATGCATAATGAGCTCTGCAGTTAAATGAAATAGCTTTATTGTCTCCTAGATCAACAACTGAAGTGAAATAAAATTGGACAGACTGTTTTGATAGCATTGGAGAATGATAGCATATCTTCCTAAGTTGGGGGCCTTTTAAACATTGTTTTGCTGATAAACATTTACAAAGGTCACATTTGGTAAGAGAATTGTTGTCATCATCATTAAAAATCCAGGGCATTTCAATATTCTTTAATTTCCTATTTGTTCACATGGAGAGGAGTCTTGGGGAGGCCTTAGTGTACTAATGGTAGTGGATATCCATTGTTACCTGGGAAATCTAGAAAGTGTGGTTAACAACAAGCTGAGGGAAAGTGAAAGCTGAATGCCCAGAGTTTTGACGGGTGGGGGAATAATACCTCTGAGGACATGCCAGAGCTATGCTGCAGGTAAGGGGCCTAGGTATCTAAAGAGCAAGGCCTCCATCATCACCAATCCTTCCTGCAGGCAAGGGATGGGAGCAGGGAGGGATACAACCACTTCAGGGCCGCTGGAAAGCTCCCTCAGGCTCAGTGACCTTCTGAGCTTCCCTGGAGAGCCCTCAGAAAGACTCCAGACCTTTTTGGAGAAAACCTGGATAGGCCAAGCCAATTATGAAATTAGCATGAGCAACACCACTTGACTGTTGCTAGGGTCAGGATGCTGGAGGTGGATCCTGCAACCGCCCATGCAATCCTTGCCTTCTGTGAAATATAAAAATATATTGTATAAGGAAGAGATGCATTTTTCTAGTTGCCCGTTGTTTCATTTCAGAGTTGTCTGCCTTGTATATGTCTAACTGAAAGATAAATAATTGCCCTTTTTTGCATTATTTATATCTTGTAAACGGAGCAAAATGGTGACTGGAAATTGTCTGTCATGAAAAAAATAACAAAGCTGCCAAAAAGTATAACTGCATTTTATTTTCATCATTTTGAACTTGAAATAAAATAATTTGTATCCATCTTTGTCAGTTTACAAGAAGGAAAATATACTTTTGCTTTTTTTTAATTCTCATTGTCTGGCAGATATTCCCCTCTAGTATTAGTCTTGCAAATAATGTAAAATAGAACTAGATTTATTCTTCCTGGGATAACAGATTTCAGGCCCATGTCAAAGACCATTAAAAACAATGTGTCTTCAATAAACTACCCACCGTGCACTGGAAATTAAACACTGCACTGATACAAGCCAAGCGTTAGAAAATTAAAAAGGTTCACAGCCCACATACTTTGAACTGTTCATTGGCAGTAAATGAGGGGCAGCTTGTAGAGGCGTATAAAATTCTAGGGAGTGATGTGCAGATTTTTAAAAAGGAACCTGGCACCATTTGTGCCATAGTGTTCTACTCTAGGCTGAGGCCCTGCAGGAGGGCTGGCAAAACTTGGCAATGAGTCAAGCTAGATGCAAGATTTCAGGACCCTGGTCAGCTCTCATGGAATCATAGAACAGTAGAGGTGGAAGGGGCCATGAAGGCCATCGGGTCCAATTCTGTTGTTGCAGGACACCAGTTTACACCATACCACTCAGATGGACATCCAGTTTCTTTCTGAATGTCTCCAGTGTGGGAGAGCCCACCACCTCTCTAGGCAGCTAGTTCCACTGTCGGATTGCTCTGACAGTGAGGAAGCTTTTCATGATAACTAACCTGAATCCAGGTTGTCGCAGCTTGACTTGGTTTTTCCATGTCTTGCACTCTGGTATCAGCAAGAAGAGATCTTGACGTTCCTCTCCATGAAGCAGACATCAGCAGCTAAGTCAGCTATTGGCTTCAACACTCCTGTGACCAAAAATGGCCTCCAGCTCCACCTCTGGAGGCTGTTGCTCCAGTTAAGGAGGACATCTTCTACTTTATAAGTTGTTGCCAGGGCTAAGGAGTCTCCTGATGCTGTGCATAAAAAAAAATGCCCTTCTGGACCATGCAAGATTTGAAGGAGTCATCCTGGGAAGAATGCATAAATATACCAAATCAGCATTAAAATAATGTAATATTTTCCAGTATAAAATATTAGAAAACAATTTAACAACTAGGATAATTTTTAATACAACCAGACTTTAAAAGCAGATGACATGACTTCCCTTCATGCTGTTAAATATTACTACATGCTTGGTGCCAAACCAAACACAGAGTTGGCACCAGGTAGGCTTTTTTTGGGGTGGGGGTGGGGGGGAGAGTAAGAAACAGAAAGAAACTCCATTTCCCCTTCTCCTCCTCTTCCTCCCTTCCTTATTTCTGAAAAAAACCCCAATCTTGTCATTATTTACATTATGCATCAATGATATCCAAAGATTCTTTTTTTCCTCTCAGTTACAGATAAAATAAAAATTGATAGGCTTTCCATTTGTAACTAAATTCATTAACTGGATTTCTTTTTTTATTATTTATTAGAAGATGAAACAGCTCAATCATCCTTAAACTCTATTTTTCATCTCAATTATTAAGTAAAATATCTATAATAAGTTTCCCATTTGTCATTAATATCTTTGACCAGTCTTTCACCAACATATTTATATATAGTATAACATATATAAAAACACTGCTTTTCCTTAAATACTTGTCATAATATGCTTCTATTGGAGATATCAAAGGAGATACTGGAGGGCTAATCCTTCTTAAAGTATTCCAAATTCATTGTAGACCATTTCTAATATACAATTTTTACTTTATGTTGGAACTTTTAAAATTGATTCTTTGACCCATAAATATGTATGTATTCCTTCCCCTAGATGTGCTATTTCCCGCTTTATTTGCCTTTCATCAGGATTTTTAATCCAGTCTGTAATCCAAACCAATGCAGCTGCATAATAATAAAATGCAGTATTAGGTTATGCTAGACCACCCCTTTCTTTTGTATCCTGTAGGACTTTAAATCTAATCTTTGGGGGGTTTTCCCCTGCCAAATAAAGATGCTCAGTTGTCTTTGCCATTCTTGTAGAGTTTTTCTTTGTATGCAAGTTGGTATTGTTGTGAACCGCCCTGAGGCATTGTTGCGATGGGGGCGGCATAAAAATGTTTTAAATAAATAAATAAATATTGTCTGAAGTAGAAAGTCTGGTAGGACATTCAGTTTTAGAAACAGAAATTCTTCCCAGACATAACATTTTTAATTTAGACCATCTCTGTAGATCTTTTTGGATCCTCATCCACATTATTTTATAATTGTTGTGGAATAATGTATTATTACAACAGTCACATTTATTCCCAGATACTTAACTGGATTAGAAGTTATCACACATTCTGAGATTTTTTAAATATTCGCTTCTTCCAATTTCATTAGAAATTTTTTTGACTGAGACTTCCAATATAAGGATAAATAGATGTGGTGATGTGTTCATTTTTCTATTTGAAAGATCCAAAAAGCTCCACTATTAAAATCTTTGCGTATAAATTGCCTGAATCTAATTCATGAATCTTGAACCACAATTAAATAACTAAGAGTCTTTACTAAAAAGGGCCAAACCACATTATCAAATGCCTTTACAGCATCTGAAAACACAAATGCAGCTGCTTTGGAATGCATTTTCTTAATCTTTCTGACATTACTGACATAACAAGTCAGGCTTCATTTGGGTGATATTTCCATAAATGGAGAGCTATTACTAAGAAGATGCTGTCTTTATTGCCACCCATGAGTGGCACATGGAGGAAAACTTCAGATATTGACTGTTGTGTCGAGTAGACTCAGATATGTCCACTGCTGGAGAAGACATTATCTAACAAAACAGAAGCAGTCCCTGATGAAGGAAAGGATATTTTCCAAAACACCTTCAGCAATAATAAAAGGCTTTCCATGGGTACCAGAAACTCCCTTTCCACTGGCTCTTATTTCTTCATGGATGTGCCTTCCCCTGTTTCATCATAGATAAGTTTTCTGCAGTCCATCTTCCGCTGCCTCTCCTTTGGGTCCTGCTTCTACAAGGACTCCATGCTGTCACATACCAGCATTGGACTCCACTTCTACATGAAGAACAGAGGACTGAGGCAAAATGGAGACTGCGTGCCACTAGAAAAGACACTTGCTTTACGCTCACAGATGCCCCCATCTGTCAGGCAAGCAACTCTTCCCTGTAACACAGAAGATGCTGCCACAAATGGAATCCCCACACTGAGTTCTTCTCTACCACTCTCTTCACACAATTTCTTAATTCACGCTGTGCCTCATCTGCATCTCATGCTTCCTCACATCCACCAACAGAAGTCAATCATGTGAAGCTGGGAGAACATAGATGTAATGACAACATAAGGAAAGTAGGCCTCATCCTTTGGTATTGGAGAGGTTCGCCTGGTGCCGAGTTTATACTCCTTTCAGTGCCAAGTCAAAACCTTTTATTTAATTGTTATTTTAAAAACTAGTATTTTAATGTTCAACGGTCACTTTTTATTTAATTTATATTTCCTGGTTATTTGTTATTTTGATATGGCTTGTTTTACTGTGTTTTGATTTTAATGATTGTAAGCCATCCTGAGATGCCATGCATAAGGAATAACATATAAAAGTTTTAAATAAATAAAATAAATAAATTGCAGATTCCATCACCCCTGTTGAGCAGCAATTCATGTGAGGGAAATATCAGATTAGATGGTAGCTGGAGTATGTCTTAGATATAGACGATACAGAACCCTGGGCAGACCTGCAAGTAGAAACTCCAAGATTGTGGGCTCAGGTTCAGGACCACGAAAAGCAGTCCTGAGGTAAAGTATCTAAGGTAAAGTTAAGTTATCCTACCACTGGCCTGGGGCAACTGACATGCTTTTATAGCCAGGCCAGAAGTGTTCTTCTGGGAGTTTTGTCCCCTCAAGTGCTGCATCTGGTGCCTAAAGAACCAGTGTCCTTTCTCATAGTTTCTGGGATTTTCTGGGTGGAGAGGGTCTGAGGAGGTGGCTGGGGATTGCTCTCCAGGGCCTCCCTGTTCAATGGGGGGGTGGGGAGGGGTCCACAGTCAACTCCGCAGCATCAAAGTTCAGCAGAACCTCTTGGACAATGAATGCAAAAGCTGCAGATCTAAGATGGAGGGTCTGGGAACCCCTCCTTGGAGTCACTGCAGCTTAATGATTCAGTCCTGAGGCATGGTATGTATACAGAAGAGATGGACAGCTCATTTGTGGCTGTACCTCCTATTCCATGAATAGAGCATCAATCTGTCCTATGAAGGAAGCACTTCCAGTGACTTGAAGTTAGCCGGAGAATGTTCTTTCCCCGCTTGGCTGCCACATACATCTGGAAATGATTGTCTGAAGCAGCCCCAACTATCTTCCTACACAGATACTCTGATTTAATTAGCTTGTGGGCCATAAAACATTCTTACTATGGGAAGCAGCAAAGCTGGAGATGCCACTCCGAAATCATTCCTTTTTCCTTTGTTGCAAAAGGCTACATTTTCTGCACTATACAATTTTGCTATCTCTTGGTCTCAGCCTCCAAATTAAGTCTCCTTATTTGCAGTGTCATTTCCTTCCCTGTTCATTGCTTGCTCAAATTATATCCTTATTATTATTTAAACATAAATCTAGCTCTCTCCTTTTGGAGTATTATATTCATATAGAATTTCTTTTCCATATCCTAACATGGAGATCTGGCTGCCACTAAGATGCTTATAGAGAACTAACTTTTCTACAGCAGCTATGAAGAATGACACAAGCTAGCAATAGCCTATAGCCTGTATAGCAAATACAGACTGTATAATCAGCAAGTTTGCATATTTGCTGGTCTGATGGAGCTTAATTTATCTGCCTGTCTGAAACAGTAATTTGCAACAGTGTTTGGTCTTGGAATTCACAGACCAAGTGAGCACTTATTGCTAGTAAAATGAAATGGACTAGCTAAACCTTGCTATATCATTTTCTAACACACTTTTCAGCTTAAGAGATGAATTATTACAACTGTACAGAACAATGGCATTGTCCCATAACAAGCAAAATAGCCAGGCAAAAATATTATCAAATGTAACAAAAGGGCCAAATGTAACCAGGGATTCAACAGCTTTGTGTTACCTTTGTCCCACCTTGGAAATTCACAGCTGATTTAGGGGTGACCTATGTGCATTACCCTTGAGGGAAATGCTTGCAAAACTGGCATATTGAGCAACGTTGTGTGCAGAACATGCGTATTAGGAAAAGATGCACTAAAAACGTGAGAGTTTTCATGGAATGATTGTCATCCTCATCATCTCGACCTGATGTGGAAGGAAGATAAACATGAGCAAGAACCAAAAACTGGGAAAATGAGAAACTGATTGAAATTGACAGATTTATCCCGCCCCCCCCAACCACCATTCACATTTTGCTTGAGGAAGGAACACCCCAATTCAGTTAATAAAAAAACAGCAGATTGATACTCATGCATGCACACATGCACAGTTTTACAAAAGCCGCAACACAAATATATGTTGTTTGTTTGTTTGTTTGTTGCTTCCCAGCACAATCTGCAACTGGCTTAATGGGAATGGGAGTGATCCTACTACCCAAACAAGTACAAGTGTGCATTCAAAGAAAGAAGGGTACTGCTAATGAGACATTGAATCCAAACTAGGTAACCTATCCAGCAATGTGGGTTACTGAAAGACAGGGTGGTATAGTGGTTAGGGCTTCAGAGATCCAGAGTCTAGTCCTCCCTTGGCCATGAAGCTCTTGGATGACCATGGACCTGTCACTGACTCTCAGTTGAACCTACCTCACAAGGTTCTTATGAGGACAAAATGGAGAGAAGAGCCATAGAAAATGCTTTGGGTTCCCTGCAAGAGTATAAAAAGAAGTGAATAAATGCACCAACAGGATTTGGACAAAAACTGGAAGAAAATAGGAAACTGGTCCCAGCTGTTGCTTGCTTCCTCCTGTCTAACTGTAGCAGAAGACAGAATTTTGCATTGACTATGGAGTAGTAGCAGTAGTAGTAGTATCAGCAGCCCCATATGAACCACGTCACAATAATCTTGCATGTGTCTATGGAATGTAGAAAAAGAGCCAGTCCCTTATTTGATCAGAAGCTGCTGAGATGAAACTGTCAGCTTGATACATAGATGTTATGATTTTACCTTCTTAGAATGAGTACGGCCGTGTCTTGTAAAAAAAAAAAAAAAAGCCTTGACTTGCAGAGGAATGTTTCTCCTGATTTGCTTAAATTCTGCACCAAATTCATGGTGCAGAATAATCACTCCTTCTCACTTGGCAGCCTTTGCTGAAGCTGCTTACATCAACTGATAGACGTGTCTTGCTATGTACAATTCATTGCGCGTGCAAGGTCAGGGTTAGATTTAGATCAAAGGCTCCTGAATCCAGATCCTTGCTCAGTCACTAATCCTCATGGACTACTTGATATCTTGCAGCCTAGCCTGAGACATGCAGGGTAAGCACCACCAGGGCTCCCCGCTGTGAATGAGGCAAAGGATACACGAGGAATGCTGGAATTCTTGTAGTAAAAAGACCATGCATAAGCTGGAGAGATTTTCCTGCAAGAAGTCAAGCAAAACAACTCTGCAGGTTACCATTGTCCAGATCCTAGGGGTGAAGGAAGGAAACACCAAACACCTGGAAATTACTCCATCAACAGCAGCCAGCAAACACAGAGAAAGAACATGCCTGTTAACCCACACATAAGCAGACAGCAGATGACTGAAGTCGTCAAGAGGAATCAAGCACCCATCAAGAAAATAGCAGGAATCTGGAAAACAATGGAATGTTTTGCTATTCCCACAGAAGAACATGCGGGGAAAGGGTCTAAGAACCAGGGACTAAGCAACTGGAAGGGGCAAACTCTGAACACGGACGTTCAACCAGGCTAGAATGTAGACTTCCAGCCCACCTCTCTACCTCGTCCACCTCCAACAACCCTGGGAATTAGGCTGAACTGAGAGGTAGTTGACAGCCCCAGGGTCAGTTGGTGAATGTCATGGCTGAGTTTCAACCTGGGTCTCCCCAGTCCTAACCAGACAGTACAGTCCGTATACCATGCTGACTCAACAGATATATCAGATGTTCACTAACACTCGTATGATTAATTGATTAAAATGTCTCGCAGCCCCTGGTGGGGCAGCGGTGGGGGGGGAATACAAAGGCGTCTTGCAGCTGTGTAAATAGTCAGTTGAAAAAACAAGAGTGGAAAATGAAATAGCCATGCTTTCAGTAAAATCTCCAACCCTCATGAATTAGAAATTCAAAGCACTTTTTAACCAGAAGAATTTTTCTCCTCCACTTTATTAAACATACATTATACGTAGAGGTGTCTAAAGGGACTTTGCTGCTTCTGTGCTAAAATTGTCTGTTTGATCTTTCTGCCTCACTTCAAGATGACTCATTGAAATCTTTTTTGTCTTTCCCCCTAATATTTGCAGGGGGGTTGACCCCCCCTTTAAATGGAATGGAATAAAACAAAATATAGGGCCTTCCCTAGTCACTTTTCTCATTTTGATTTGGAATTACAGGGAACTAATAGCAGAAGATAACTGGTGACGAGGCCTCATTAGGTCAAATAGTCTATTTCCATTGTGTGATCCTGCCCTATCCTATATTTTCCAACAACTTGCCCAGAACAAGTTTAAATTATTTACACAGCATGATTCCCAAGTGTTCCATTTAAAAACTTGCTTTCCATTGCAAGCTGACAATATTATCAAGATCTTTGGCCTTGATAGGTTTGTGAAATAATGCCTGTGTCGATGAAGCAGCATCAACTCTTGCTCTTTTTTTTAAATCTGAGCATTAGAGAACCTGTATAAAAGATTCAGACACAAGAAGCAAACTGTGTGAAAGGAATTATAAGAATCCAAGAAGGGTCCTACAGGACCAGATGAAGATCTACCTACAGTAGCCTAGCATTGGCTTTTCAAAGCACAGCTGAGACACATGCCTTGTGCTTAGAAATTCAAACACACACCTACCTCCCCTTTTAATGACCTAGCATTTGGCTCTTAAAGGTAAACTGCCTCCAAGCATGGAGGCTTTGTTTGATTATCAAGACAAATCGTGGTTAATAGCCATCGATAGTTCTCACTGTCTTGCCCTGATGGGAGTGATGGACAATATACCCATCGCCCAAACTTAAGAATGGAAAAAAATGAGGAACTGTAACAGACAGATTCATCCATCCAAGGAGAGAGGAAATAACTCCTCTGGATTTGATCTTTCTTGCTAAGGAGAGAGACAAAACATGCAAAGAACAATAGGCTGCAATCCAAAGACAGAAAAACCAGCCAGAAGGGGACGAGGTTTTAAACATTATAGGTTTGTTCATCCCAATTTTCCTGGTGTAATGTGAAACCTACATGGAAACATGAAGGGTAAAATCCAGGAGCTGGAAAGCTGCCATCTTTCAAATGGTTGAGACTACAGTTCCCATAAACTTTGACCATAGGCTGTACTGAGTTAGGGGTACAGGAATCCTAGACCAAAACCTCGGTTGGACAGCAGGTTGCATACACTTGTCTAATCTATTTAATGATGCAATCCCATATTTAGATGGGAAAAAGTCCTACAACCCACAACATTTCCCTACCTACATGGCTGGTAAGGGAATGCTGAGAGTAGTGGGATTTTTGTTTATGTCTAAGTATACGAAGGATTGTAACCTACATCTGTGAATGCTTCTTTATTTCATCTTAAAACTCTGACCAAACAGACATCATAATATTCTGATTTTATAGGATTGAATATGTGTACTCCAATATGTCAAACAGAATGGTGGAAAGATCTGGAGAACATCTTCTGTAGATCAACATGAAAATTGGTGGAGAGGGATGTATTACTTGTAGCAGAAGAAGCATGTTCTGCTGCACTTAAAACACAGGCATTTTGCATGGATCTGGAAAAAGATTAGTATTACTTCATTACTGAGTTCAGACAACGTGCTGACCTACACTCAAGGATTCACTATGGGTTGAGTGAGGATTGTTGGTTGAACTGTGAGTTACCATATTATCTCAATCCAGCAATAGTTTGCCTACCACAAACAGCCCACGAAAAAACTCTATGGTTTGTTGTTGGGTCATGAACTGTTTGTTGTTCACCATGATTTGTTATGTCAGTTGTGTTCAGACAACATTATAACCTGCATTTTGTGATGCCATTCCACAGTTCAATGGCAACCCCATTCAACCCATGCTCAGCCTTTGAACCCAATTAATGTGACTAGAATTGGCCTGGCTCTTAAAGTTGAAAAACTGATTATCTGTTCCTCATAATTTAGCCACTAAGTTATTAAATCGCTTCCATTAAAACATTTTGATTTTTCAATAAATAAATGCTAATTGGTTAGAAGAAATTGACACTAAGGAAGATGAAATATTCTTATCAGGAGAAAAAAGATAGAACAAGGAGAAGCCAAACCATCCCTTTAGTTGCAATCATGAACACCAGTTTAGAACTCCAATTGTCAGCAAAACACCAGGAAGTTAAATCCAGCCCACCATCAAGGAGGGGTTCTCCTACATTCCACAGAGAATAATTTTCTGTATTGAATTTCTTATTTCTTTCATTGCAATTCTTTACTGAATTGTTGCTACCTCTTTAGAAAATGAAATTTCTCTTTGCCACCCAGAGCAAATGAATAGGAAGAACACAAACAAAATGGAACAAAATCAGTAAGGTTCGAAAAGAAGGTCTGCTTGAGAAAATAGGGCTTGGATGGAGGGGAAATGGACTGAAAGGGATTAACAGAGGAGTAATTTCCACTGAACAAGACGCTGATACTGATTTTTCACTGGTTTGGCTGGCAAAGCATATCCATTGGTTTTAAAAACTAGGTCATTTACCATAACCATTCCCATCTTCTCACCAAATTTAGGACTGGAAAAATTCAAGAGACTGCAATTTCCATAAGTGATGTGTGTGGAAAGTGAGAGCTGATCCAGGAAGTAATGCAAAATCACTCCTTGGTCAGTTGCTAATAAATATTTGAAGCCAACTTTTCCAAACTCTCAACTTTTTGTTTATTGCTTTTCTGCATCATGCAACTAGCCTCAAGAAACCCCCCGTCATAAGCCAATCAGATTTCATGGAGTGTGAAAATATGAGAAAAGTCTCATTAACTTCAGTCACTGAAGCATACAGCACAAACCAACTTGCTCTGGGGTTCCTACTCCTATATCAGGGCTGCGGAAGCATATGTCCCCCTCCCCCTTCTTCATCTGCCTGGTTTTAATATGGAGTCATTGACCGGTCACTTCAATTCTGGGCCAATAAACCGAGTAGCCCATAAAAAGGGCAGTATAAGTTGTATGGACAAGCAGAGACCAGCGGTGGATATGGGACCAAGCATCTTGTGGATCAGTGATTTCAGAGCAACAGGTGAAGACGTAAAACTACAATAGGATGATAACTTACTCTGAACCAAAAGCATCTGCTGGCAAGCAGATTTTCCAACTTCTCTACAGAATGACGCTTTTGTTTGCCTTTGCTCATTTCCCGAACTAAAAAGCTCACTGCGCTTTGTGAGCTAGAGTGATTTCACTGCAACTTCTCATGATGATGCTCACAACTGTGTTCCCTGACAGTTTTGAAATATGACAAATATATGGAAGGCTTGCATGATTCTGTGGAGCAATTTGAGAGAACCTGAGACTGTGAGAGCCAGAGCACCAGTACAAGAACAATGGCACAGAGAGTCCAGGGTCCAGTACAGATCAGATGCACAAAGGCATGAGCTTTCCCCCTAAGTTTCAATTCACAGGCACAATTTGGCTCTACTGGGGGGATAAGCCAATCATGGGAGACAAAATAAGTCAATTCAGAGGGAGGGAAATATCATATTGGGCTGCAGGTCAGTTAGGGTAATGCAACCCTGCTGCTTACTGATGACATGGAATACCTGCTTTGGCTCTCTGGGTTAAATGAGTCATGGAGGATTCCATATCCAGAGAGTCAGCCCAGGTAAAGGGATCCAAAGCATGTTCTTTCTTAACTTCTGAATGGTGGCCTCACATTTCTCATATGTGACTATCACCTTAACAGAGCAAGTGTTCCTCTTATACCAGGAAGAGGGCCAACCCATGAATACCTAAGGGTTATGGACGATCTCTGGTTCCACTACTTAAACTCTAATTTGATCTCTTTTGTCCTGTGCAGATCTTGAATACTGTAGCTAGCTGCATTTTCTCTGCTACAAAGTCACTGTTAGCCTCTTTAATTCAGCAGCAAGCTCCCCTCTCTCTCTTTCTTTCTTTCTTTCTTCTCTCTCTCTCTCTCTCTCTCTCTCTCTCTCTCTCTCTCTCTCTCTCTCTCTCTCTAGCTTCTTATACTTCCCTTCAGTGAAAAACCCTGAAGAATGGCTGGATGGGACCTCTGAACCAGCAGAGGATGAAAATAAGCATCCATCGTGCTCTAGAGGGCTGCACTGGTGCCCATAGGTGGAGGCCTAGAATGCCACTCAGAGCAGCAACTGGACTCCTCAAGAGTAAAGGTCCACTTGAGAACAAGGATGTCCTCAGATGTCCCTGGCTTCCAGCTGTGCCCAGGTGTGGGCTAAGAGACTTAGCCACATACGTTTTCAACTGAGAGTAGCTGGTTTCTGGAGTACTGTCATTCTTTCAATTTCCAGTACCTGGATTTCCTGGCACTGCCTCTCCTTTGGCTTGATCTCCCATGATGCTGAGCCCTGGACCTCCAAAGCCTGGAGCCAGCAGAGGGTAAGAAGAGCGACTCCTTTTCATTTTGCCATCTGGAAGCTCCCATTTCTTGCCAAATACATGCTTTGACCAAGGTGCCACATGATGCCAACCGAAAATTTGATGCACATTCCAGAAAGGCATCATGGCTTGAGCTATAATGTCTGATCTCCAACACTGTGTACCATGGTGGTGAATGTCAGGTTCTAATTCCTACTCAGCCATGACTTTGGTGACTTTGGGTCCTTCCCTGACTCTCAGCCTAACTTACCTCAGAAGGTTAGTGAGAGAATAATGCTCTACCGCTTCCTCTTCATACTGTCAGAGTGAGTTTCAGGTTAGGTCACACAATGGTGAAGAGGAGAGCCAGCCCCTGGGGTTCTCATTGGAGCACCCCTGCTGCAGGGAGAGCCTTTGACAGCTGCCTAACTATACCCTGAATGCCAGCCCTGTCAGACAGATTATTAGAGATACATAACATTTATAACCCACCCTTTGTGCCTCTTGTGAGGACCCCAAAGCCATTTCTGAAGTCCCCTTCCTCTTACCATCCTGTGTGGTGGGTTCAGCTGAGAGTGCCTAGCCCAAGGTCACCCAGTGAGCTTCATGGGGGAAGTTCCAGTGGATACTAGAACCTGGAGCTCCCAGGTCTTCAGTCCAACACTCTTGCCACCACACCACCTGGATCTCAGTGATAAGACCTGCACAATGGAGCAGACTGAACCAGCTTCTGTGGTTTATCCAGACACCAAGCAGCCCTCTGTTAAGCTTAACAACAAAGCCAAGAGAAACACAGCACACGGATTTGTGCTGAGCATGAGTTTAATGCCACACCACCTGGAGGTAGTCAACTTATGAAAAGCGACACCAGTAGCGTCTCCCTTGATTAAGCAAGCAAAAATTAGTCAAGGCCACAGAATCGGAATTCTACTCTACCATGACCTGAAACAATGCTGCTTTTCATTACAGTGGCCCAATCTGCATACTCAAATTCTTCTTTGTTCATTCAAAATACATCTTAGCTGTAGCAGCCACAGCAAGAGAGAGAGAAAGAAAGCTCGCACATATTAATAAAAACATGAATACAGTTACACAAGGAAATGGGGCAAGGCTACAGACAAGAGGGAATAGGAAACTGAAGAATCACTCCGGCATATGCATTCTGAATAGCTCACATGTAATGCAACTAGTACTGCCTGTTTACAAATTGATACGTACAACCCATCTCCGCTTTATTACAGTAGCCTGTTAGTGCCCTGGGTTGTTTCTCTGCTGCATAATTTCCCTTGCTGAACCCTAGGAGTAGGCCAACTAATTTACCTAATTGTGTATCGTTCCATCACTATCCTTAAAGAATGCATCAAAGGTGGGGAGGGGATGCTGATCAGAGGTCACATTCTGCATTCAAGGACAATTTTTGTATTAGCCCTTTCCTTCAATGAAGTCGCAGGATGAAAGTTCACAGCATCACAAGCATGGTGATCGCCTGAGTCCTATTCAGTCATTTCCATCCCGTGTGGCTGAGTCTGACCAATTTGTCTCCATTTCTGCTTTTTCCAATCTTAACTTGGGTTTGTCCTGAACTTCGAGGAGGGCAAGTGGTTGGAGAAATGTGCATGAAAATTCATCAGCATTATTAGCACATTTCTCTTATTAGACACATGTTTATGCATTGTATGCATTTTCCCTACTACGCACATCTTTTGGTAAGCAATGTTGCCTTTTCACCTTGTTTTCCCTCCATATACACATTGTTGTGCAGCGTTTTTAATTGGACAACTCCGTTTGCAAAATAAGAAGACATGTGGATGTCCGAGGATCATGGAGTTTTTTTCTGGGATACTGGTTTGAAAGTATGAAACTACCGTATTTTTTGCTCTATAAGACTCACTTTTCCCCCACTCAAAAGTAAGGGGAAATGTCTGTGCGTCTTATAGAGCGAATATGTGTGTGCAGTAAGTCTGTCAGATGTGCAGCCCATGGGGAAGTGATGGGGAATGTGCCTGTGATGATGTGCCCATTTGATTCAGAATTTTTTTTTCTTGCTTTCCTCCTCTAAAAACTAGGTGCGTCTTATGGTCAGGTGCGTCTTATAGAGCGAAAAATATGGTAGATATGAGCAAATTTCTCCCCATCCCTAAACATAGCACTCATGTGAAGGAAAAGAAGAATGAAATCCTAAATTTGAAGATGCCCCTCCAGCATAGCCCAATCTGTGGATATTCGCATATTAAGTGCAGACATCTTGAGTAGGGTATCTATGTATAAACAACTATTTTCACATAGGTGTCCCTTTGTAGTTGTCCATGTGTTATGAGAGTAAGTTCCATAGCACATGCGATGTTGGAAAGGCTGGTAGCACTCACTGACCCTGTTCAACTCACAGCAGAGATGGAAGAGGACCAACATGCTCTGAGGTTCAAGACTCTTTTGCCTTCACCCTGCATCACTCTCAAACCCAGCATGAGTTGCATTCGGGGTCATTTTATGATAAAGCTGCCAAGGCTACTAGTCCGGAAGGCTCTCTGCTGCCTTCAGTATCAGTTCATGCCTACGTGTACCAGTTGTTGGGCAACACAGATGGAGGGTGGTGTTGCACTTGTGTCCTGCTTGTACCTTTCCCATGGCTGGTTTGTTGGCCACTGTGTGAACAGGATGCTGGACTAGATGGACCCTGGACTGATCCAGCAGGGCTCTTCTGACCTTCTTATATTCTTGTAATAGGACAGGGAGGTGGGAGGACATCTCCAATAGGCCTGCTTAGGAGCCCTATTCAATACAAAATGTTCAGTGTATTCTGTGCCCCTTAAGCTTTTCTTCAAGGAATGAGCAAAATATATACCAATGATTTGTCCCAGAAATATAGAGCCTAATTTCTTGCATTGTTTGTCCTATAAAATTACTTCACATTAGTCATTGTGCAGACAGTTGAGGTATTAGTAAAGGTTGGTCAGATGTGGTGTCACTGGTGGTGAGTAGGAGGAAAAGAGGAGGGACACCTGGGCCTCTGAAAGGGAAAACCACATGCCTATAAAATAATGTTGGGAGTTTTTAATACAGTTGCATTAATTGGCATGAACCCAAAGGTAAGTTGCGTATCACAGATGTATGCAACCGCAGGGTTACAGGAGACTGATTACAGCATTGCATATGCTGGTGAAGAGCACAGAATCAGCATACCTGAAATCCAGAAAGGCATAGATGGCCAGAAAGGAGTTTGTCAGGGGCTACTGGAATCTCTGTGTGGCTTCCTCATGTGAACCACCAAACCACAGGGACATCCGTCTCAGTGATGCACCTTCAGATCCTGGATTGACTCTGCCTACCCAAACTAGCCATGGGATTCAGCTGGACGGGGAGGAGCTTCCTGCTGACCTTGAGCCTTGCTTTAACAATGAAGGCTTTCTGAGTTCCGGCATGTTTCTGTATCTGCTGAGCCTGGCTTGCTTCATAGTCCTCCTTTCTAGTTTGTGCTTTGGTTGGTCTTATCTACTGGCTTTGTCCATAGCTCCTGACTTACCTTGGACTGCTGCCTCCATCCCAGCCCTCACAGAAGGAGGCTAAAGGGACAGAAGAACAACAGCCAAAACCTAAACCTAGGTAGCCTGGTGTACTTAAAATCACTGAAATCACTGAACAGTGCAGCCATGTATGTGTATACTCAGATTTAAATCTATTGATTTACAGTGGGTGTAATTAATGGGAGTTGTACTTCAATGCATCTGGAGGGGGCCGGGTTAGAAAAGGCAGCTATAGAATCATAGAATAATAGAGTTGGAAGGAGCCAGAGGGCCATCAGGTCCAACCCCCTGCTCAGTGTAGGACTCCAATAAATCATATAGTAAAATCACTTTTCAGATTTTCATATCTCCCCACCCCAACATGTTAAGTGTTTTAAACAGCACTCCAATAACATTGCTAGAATTGCCAAGAGTTGACAACTTAACAAAAGAAGAAGATAACAGGGTTTCCATTGATATAATTAGTCCCTGCTATGTGACATGCGCTTTGCTTCTATCAGACACCTTATAGTCATTTATGATCATTGTTTATGTTTAGTACTTCAGCTATAATTAAACTCTTACCCAAAAGGGACAATAGAGAAGCAGATTATAAAGATGCTATTTTCAGTGCCTTGACATTTGTTATGTAGTAATGTAATCACTGGGCTATTGTAGTGCCTTTGAGTTAGTCATCCTGGGTTGGAAAGCACCAGGGGTGAGAAAATAATCCATGTGCGAAAACGGGAAAGGAATGGGGCAGATGAGAATTAAGCAGGGATGTGCTGACAGAGAGAAGACAATAATGCTAGGGAAAGTCAAAGGCAGCAGACGAGGATGATCAGCTGAGAGAGAGATCAGTTCCATGAAGGAAGCACAGCCTTGAGCTTACAAGAGCTGACTGAGCAGGGCTGTCAAGGAGACGGTGCTTTGGAGGGCACTCATTCATAGGACTGTCATAAGTTAGAGAGGACCTGACAGCATGTAGCAACAACAAATGCTATTAGAAACCTTCAAAAGGGACTTTAGAGAGAGCTTCAATATCTTCCATATAAAGGAAGGCACAATGGTTTTAAATTGCAAGGTGGTGAAGTTAGGGCAAACAGGAGAAAACACTGTTTGCTAGTGTTGGATCACTAACAACCACTTCATACGGGCAAGACACACAGTCATTGTTCCAGTCACTGAAAAATGGGCACACGTGTATGAATACACATTAAGATGCAGAGAGCCAGGTCCCAGATTCACAGCAGTCGTATGTCAGGAAATGTTAGGCATCCTTTTATTTCCTTATGTTGTTTCTGCCCCCCTGGGTTTGACAGGACATTTTTCCTGCTGCACAGCAAACACTTGGGCTGTCCCAACCCAAATCAGACCAGTTGTTCTTCAACCTCAGAAATGTTCCTAACATTCTTGTGTTCGGCCTTTGTTTTCTTACCGTAAGAGTGCTGCATTCATTGGTATGTGTTAAGCTGCAAGCATTTAGATGCAAGCATTTGTACATGCCATGTTAATTGGGCCTTGTTGTGTATCTCAGTAATGAGAGCAGAACTTGGATGGTCCAGAGGGTGATGGAAAAGACATCCAACCAATCTAGAAAGATGGCATGGAGTCAATCATTGGTACGAAGCTACAAAACAGTGTCGCTTCCACAGGAGGTGGTAGACTTCCATGTGAGGTGGTTGAAGCCCCATTGGTGAGGGTGTTCAAGGATAGGCTGGACACACAGGGTAAGCATGCTATGAGCAGAATCAGCTGGGTATGGAGGTCAGACTAGATGGTCCAGGAGGTCCCTTGTGACTTGCTATGTTTCTGTGTTTTCTCTGCAGCCAAAGAGCCGGTTGGTTGGTTCTTCCATGGATGAATCCAGCGCACACATTTTCTCCCTTCACTAGACCCATCTTTCATCAATGTCCTTTTCTTTTGTCCATGTTCTCAACAGTCCTCTTGCCTATTTTGTACCCATTGGCCTGTTTCAACGTTTTTCTTGCCCTTGGTTTCTCCTACTAAGGGTACAATCCTGTGACCTCCCAGAGCTGAGACTCTGAAACCTGAACTCCTGCCTCACTCCCCTCATAGCCCGAGTGCAGAAAGAACCACACCGCAAAGCTCACTTTGATGTCACAAATGCGCCTTGAAGAGGAGGACAAGTGCCAAGGGATGGAGAGGGAAGGTGGTTGCAGCTGTGGACATAGACTGATTCCCATCAGCATCCCTGTCTCTTTCCTTCTCCCTACCCAGTGCTTTATGCAGATGGCTGAAAATAGCTGTCTAGATTGTAATGAGGGCACACGGTGTAGCAATGGCAAGGGAGTGCTGCCACCATGCCACGTTCAGGTCACAGGGTGCATGTAAGCCACCAAGTCACATGTATTAAGGACAGGAGCAGTATGTTTGTGCCCTAAAAGTACCCTGTGCAAACGAAATCATTCCTTACTGTTACTGGAACTCAACTGCACCCTTTCTGGCCATGGCATTTCTTATGAATTATATGATTCCACATCAGCCAACTAGGCAGACTCAGAAACTGTGCCAACACAACACAGGCCAAATCTGATGCTTCAAGTTCCCAGTGGAATTTTATGAAATTCACATGCTATCTTCCTATCTTCATAGAAACCATTATTAAATAATGATTTAATGCTGAGGGAAATACATTTAGAAAGCATGAGATTAGATAGATAGATAGATAGATAGATAGATAGATAGATAGATAGATAAATAGATAGATATTATTTCCTTTTTACATTTATTGACGCTGAGGAGAAAAGTCTTTTCCTAGGTAAGAATTCAGATTGTGCTGTCCCAGTTCTAAGCCCAACCTAGGGTCCTTTTTCATTACATTCATCCTATCCATTTGGATCATACAATATCTAATTCTGATGGCAAGATATCATTGCATTATATACCTGATTGATAAAATTAGTGAGCTACCATCATGGGTAAGTTAGAGCTTATTTAAAATGTCACAAATTTAAGGTGTCATAGGCAGAACATTGAATATGAATGTAACCTTGAAATTCTTGAAAGCATGCCAGGCCTCATGGCCTTCAGCTGGTTAGGAAGAGCACTAGAGATAATGGTTTGAAGCTGCCTTCCCCAATCATTCCGTAAGATGAAGGCTGTCTTTGCTGCGAGGACAAAACTGTTTGCCTTATCAAAGAAGCTCCATTCCCTGTCGGGCTCTGCAATAGTGAGAGGCACTGTCTTTCATTCTCCACCTAGCGAGAGGGATCAATACATTTATTCTACAGGCCCTTTTGGAGGTGCACAGAGCACCCCTGGCCTATTTGGGGAATATGGTCACAGAGAAGAGAAGCGTAAGCTTTCTTGTGCTTGTTTAACCATCACTACATCCAGATTTCATCATTGTATAAAAAACTGGGCCTCATCTTTGACACAGGTGGTTTCTGTCTTCCTCGGTGTCCTCAAACCAGGCCCAGGCCCTTCCAATCAGAAGAGAAGCACAGCAGCAGTGATCTTCATCACCCCGTGTTTCACACCCCTTTTTCATCTACCTTGTTTTTGCCATCTAGACAAAAAGCCACAAAGTAGGAGAGAAGGAGACTGGGGCACCATTTGGCTATGGCATCCCATTCTTTCCCCACCTTTCCATACTCCCCTTTAACCTTCTCCGAAGTCTACATCTGACCTCAGAGACACAGCCCATACCATTCTTTCCATATGGGTAACAAAGGGATGAGATTCATAATCCACTTTTGGAGTCCAGTTCCAAGGTCAGAGCAGCAGGGATTCTACATTGTCCTATGACCCCTCTGCCCTGACATTTTTAGGGAGCCATGGGATTACACCCTTGATCTACGGAAACTTCTTCATTTTGTGTATTGTTTGTTGGTTTCCCATAGAAGGGTTTAGGAAGTTGGACTAGATAGGCCTCTGGTGAATCTGATGCTGCAAAACTTCATATTCCATCGGTACTACACAACTCTCAGGTGATCAGCCTTCTGATATGATCCCATTACTCTACCCACCTTCACTGGCATACAAATTACTTCATTTAGAACATACGACAAGCATCTGACTGAAAACTCTTAGGTGGAAGGACACCAAAATTGCATTCCTGTGGAAGTTTGCAGCTTGATGCACCTTGCATGATGGAGTTGAAATCCAAGGCTTTGCAAAGGAAACACTTGTTTGATCTTCACCACAGAAGCCGCAAAAGCGGAGCTTTCTTCTGCCTGTCCACCAGCTTTAAACAACTGGGCATTACAGTAAAATTTGATCAGCTTATTGTTAAATTCCATACTGTTCCCCTTGAGTTGCTCTCATGATACTCAGTCAGCGTAATGAGAGAATAAAAGGAAGGGAGCAATGGGATGCAAAGAGCAGAAGCAACACCCCTTGGAATGCTGAGCAGATCTCTCCCTCTCCCTCTCGTTTCGCTGAATTTTTATTCTGCTGGATTTTATTCAGGGCAACAATCCGAAAATACAGATAAGGAGGATTTGATCTCTTTTTGTTGTCATTTTTGTTTGGCAGGTTCGAGTCCATTATCACTGCAAATTGGAAGATTGATGTCAAATAACACTAACCATTGCTCATCAGGAAATGATAGGGAAATTGCAGACAAATAGCCCATGACTGCAGAGCATTTTTATAAATATGTAGCAGGCCAGTCAGTCAGAGAGATGCACCTCATTCCTCAGGCATTCATTCCATTTATCAGGGTGATGCTGCTAAGGTGCTCCCTCTTGGTTTTGAATAACCTTGCAGGCATTTATACTTAGGCTATAACCAGCTTGAGCCTCTCTCTCCTCTTCTTCTCTCAAGGCTTTGAGCAATTGGACATTTTGAAGTGAAGCTATATAGTCAGAAATGAAACAGTAACTAAATTAGTTAATTTGAGGAAGTTTATAGATTTTTTTCCTTTTCATTTCCCTTTTTCTTTTTTTACATGCTAGAAAAAATAAATTGCTATGGATTCAGTTGCAAGGCTGGCACCTAGGTGAGGGATGGTATCTGCTAGATGCAAAAACTATCCGGAGGATCCACAGTTGGCTACAGAATAGGATTCAAAGAGTCTTATCAATAACACCTTCTCCAACTGGGGAGAGGTAACAAGTGGGCCCAGTGCTCCTCAACATTTGGAAGTGCAACAACAATCCAACCTGAAGATGACACAAATGGAGTGGAATAGAGTAAACCCTGGAAGACAGAAAGAAGATTCAAGGTGATCTTGACAGGCTGGAGTGCTGGGCTGAAAACAACAGAATGAAATTCCACAGGGAGAGATGTCAAGTCCTGCATCTAGGAAAAAGAGACCAAATGCATTGTTACATGATGCAGAATACTGGACTCAACAGCAAGTGAGAAGGATCTTGGGATTGTTGCAGATCACAAGCTGAATATGGGTGAACAGTATGATGTGGCTACAAAAATGCTCTTTTTAGGCTTCAAATCAGGTGAAGCACTAGTCCCCCTTTACTCGGTGCTGGTTAGGGCTCATCTGGGGTACTGTGCCCAGTTCTGGGCACCACAGTATAAGAAAGATGCAGACAAGCTGGAAAGGGTTCAGAGGAGGGCAACAAGGAGGATCCACGGAATGGAAACAAAGGTCTATGAGGAGAGATTGAAAGAACTGGGCATGTCTAGTCTCAAAAAGAAGACTGGGGGAAGATATGATAGCACTCTTCAAGCACTTGAAAGGCTGTCATAAAAAAGAAGGCCAGGATCTCTTCTCCGTCATGCCAGAGTGAAGAACATGAACCAATGGGTTCAAGTTACAGGAAACCAGATTGTAGCTATCAGGAAAATTACCTACCTGTTAGAGCAGTATGAGAACAAAGCCCATGACCTAGGGAAGCTGTGGGCTCTCCCACGCTACAGAGGCATTCAAGATGCAGCCAGACAACCATTTGAGAGAGACATTTAACTTGGAGTCCTGCAGGGGGTTGAACCCAATCACTCTCTGGCTTCTTCCAAATTTACTATTCTGTGATTCTTTGATAGATTAAATAGGCCCATGTATAGAAATGGCTATCAAAGGCACAAATCCCTTTTCTTCCCAAAAGACTAAAAGGGATTGTCCCTGTGTTAATCAATTTAAAATAGGCCATCTATAAGAAGAAACAGTATATTTGTCCATCAGTCCATCTATTGTGTCACATTACCATGACTGTGAAACCTATACCTCTGAAACTTGGTGTTCATAGTAAAGGGACCCTAAGGGTATGCACCTCAGGTTATTCTGTTTCTAAAATACAATTCTGTGTTCCCTAGTCAGCCTCTGAGATGCCAAAGGATACTTTGGATTCCCAGATCCAAGTCTGGAGACAATGCTCCAACCATGGGGCTGGACAACAGAACCACTTCCTTTACCTTATAGCTGGCATGAAAGAACCACATCAACTTCCTTCCAAGGTCTTGCACTCAACATTGGAGAAGGGTAAAATTGGATATTTTTGTGGATGGGAAGGAAGGAGACTGTGGAGGCCAGAACATGAGCTAACCTGTAGCCTCTCCAATCTCCTTCCCTCCCTTTTTGAAACATTTCACCTAGAGGAGCAAAAACACACATCTAACAAAAAATCAGGATGGGAGGATGGAGTAGCTGTTAGCATTGTAAACTTGCTAATTGCCCCTTCTGAGAGGAAGTTATAATATGGATAAACATTGTACTGGAACAATAACATTTTCTAGCATGCATGTTCTTTTAAATCATCTACCTTTTTCCTTGGAGATTAAAGCAGGATCAACACAAATGACTCTTCCATGCCCTTTTGACAGACCGAATTTACAACAGTAGAAAGATAAAAGCTCACCTTCTATTATGCAATGGCTTCAAAACCTAATGGCACTTCCAATATTTGAGCAGATGACAGACACTATTTTCAAATGACAAATCTATGTATATGGGTATTTGATCTGCCTTTGTTGAAGCTTATGTATAATTCATACATTTAAAACTTGTTTTATTTCAGAGAAATAATGAGTAGATTTTGTTAAAAAGTTAAACCCTGCAGTACTCTCTTCAGCCACCAGGACAGATGTTCCTAACTAAGGTGTGGCTTCACCAACAGATGTGGTTTCACTCTGACATCTTCATTCTGATTTACCTTGGCTTAACAGCTTTATCATCTTAAGCTAAGAGTTTTCCAAACCCATGTACAGTTGGGCCCATTTGCTAGTAAGACCTAAAGCAAAGTAAGTTGCATTTGCACTTAAAATGCACCACTTTCCCACAATTTATAATTGAACACAGCAAATAGCATAAGAGTTGTTGCAGAATCTTGCTTAAACTCTCACTCATTCTCAAGCACATGCACCCCTTTCTTGATTTCTTTTCCTGTGAAAACCCGAAATGACCAGGTTGTGGAATCAAACTGCATTTGTCAAAGAACGCTTCCAGATGAGGCTTTGGTGGTACAATCACCCTGCCTGGGTCACAGAATTTTATTGTGAGTGGAGAGAGAGTCTAGAAGGCTTTTTAAAATATCTGTAGCCCTCCTGTGTTTTCCTGCTACTATTTCCATCTTTTTCTGTATCGGGGCAGAAGGAAGTCTGTTAAGAAGGATAAGATGTATTACCAGCACAAAGCCTTTTGATGGGTCCCTTTTGGATCCCTCCATCAGGAAGCACCTGAAATGCATAGAAACAAACCTGTTGAATCACATTTGGGGAAGATTTGCATTGTGGAAGCACTGATGGAAATTGCTCTGCCTACAGTAGTACTTCCTCCCTTCTATGCTCCATAATATCTTCTCAGCTGGTGCCTTTGTAAACAAAGTTGATGACAAAGCCATCATCCTTCCCTGTTCTTCAATCTTTCCTTTCCACCAAAGAGAATGAAGGCACCCCAGGGCTGCAGATAGGGACAGTGTGCTGAAAAATAAGCTCAGACAGATTCTAAATTACTGTTTGCAGTTTACTAGAGTGTGGCCATAACATAGCCAAACAGAGACTGGAAAGTAAGGACAGAGTGAGCATTTGATTCTCCTGAGGTGAGCAGGGATTTGTAAGGATTGAACCTGTGCATTGTGCTACCTTCCCATTTCTGCCCTCCAAGGTCCAGTCACTTACTGTGGGATTTTGGAAGGAGACAAGCAGTGGTGGGTCAGTGCTCCAAGGCTGGAGCAGAATTCCTTTTCCTGCCAGGGATGGAGTCAAGCAGGAGACTAGCAGTTCCAGGCTCCTCAACAAATGGTACGGATGGTGCTAGCTTCCTGCAGAAATAAGCAACATTTCACTTGGACTCTGGGGAACAATCAAGATGGAGGGAAGGGACTTGGAACAAGGGAGTTTCTCAGACACAGACAAGGTGACCCCAGCTCTTGAGCCCATGACGCAGCATCAGCAAAGGGGGGCAGCCCAATTAGAGGATCGGCATGCAGTGAGGAAGTTGCTCATTTTCAGAACACGCCTCCCAAAGGGATGGGGCCAGGCACACTCATAAGGAGAGTTCCAGGAGGTGTATACTAGATTGGGTTCAAGCTGTTGAGAGCTGAGGTTCCTCCTTCAGAGCCATAGACCTTTTCTTTGTCAGGTGTTCTTTATTGACCAAAAGGCACAAAACACCCAGAATGAATCTCTGTGTCTGCACAGAGTGATTTGTTGAACCCAGTCTAGTATTTACCTCCAGGAACATTCCTGATTCTTCCAGAGACCAGCCAGCAGCCCTTGAGAATGTGCACCCAAAGCAGCCATCTTTCTCACTCCCAACACAAGGTCATGTCCAGGAAGGCAAAGTCAGGTTAGGCAATACCAGATCCCAAAAGTCAAATGAAGGCATGTTCCACCTAGATAGCTCACCAGCTGAAACTCACCCACAAAGAGCTGTTGTCTCAGCAACATGCAGTGGCCTTCTTAAGTCTTCTAAAGGCTGGCAAGTCCAGGCCTGCTGTTACTTCTGAACAGCCATCTACTTCTTAAAAGACTATTGTCCAATCTGCAGTTGTTGGCTTCTGTCATGTAGTGGTGCTGAGGGATGCATTGGAGCAGTCCCACAGCAGCTGAAGGCCAAAAACACAACAGACCTAAGATAAGTTCTTGAGACAGGGAAGTGGATGGAAAGTACCTCCGAGCTATTTGCAAGTAGATGAAGTAAGCAATCTTACAAGCTTGACCTTTTTCAGGCAAACCAATGGAATACTCATACCTCCCTACCTGCAAACACAGCTTGAGAAATGAAGAGTTTCTTTGTTTTCCTATGTAGAAAGACTATTTTGTGGTCCATCTATTCAAAAAGAGCAGGGTTTTGTTTTCGTTTTTCTCAGAGATGCTTGTGCAGAGAAAATAGGCTCAGGGCAATGAACCCATGGGAAACTCCTAATGACACATTAAGAAGGAAAGTAGGAAAAAAGAGTGTTCAGCTAAGATCTCAAGGGGGAGTCAAGACAAAGGGAAAGCAATGTAGTTGCAAATGAAATGAGCTCCCTGGCAGATTAAATTTGGGATTTGAAAGCACTAATAAGGAAAGAGGCAATGAAGACTCATAAAAGGAAGGGTTATAATAAAGGAGATGTCTAGCAGAGGAATATAGACAGGCAAGGGGCATCCCTCTGTACCAAAAGGAACAAGAAAAGAACAGACATATCAGCTACTGGGACACAGAATGAGGAGGAAAAGCTATTAAATGTGTGGAAACCGAGCAAGCCTGCACAAAAGATGACTTCACCCAGCTAGGCACTGTGGGTTCTTCTCAAGACCCTTGCAAAAACTTCCTTGGTGAATGCTGGTAATGCACATAATGCGTTGTCTTTCTACACATAGTCTACCTGCTGTGATAGTCACAGCATGATGCATAATTTGAGCACTGATAATGGGATGTGGCGTATGCCTTCAGTGGTTTATGCTCCACACTTGATCTAGCTCTTGAAGAGACCCCTTGAGCCTGGGTTCAGGACTGAGAGATCCCCACTAAGCCAACAGTGAGCTGGAAGGCTCCTAGCATGCCTGTTCCAGGGAGGTCAGCTCGCACTGAGCTCATAAACTGAGCTTTAGAATAGGTGGGTTAAGAAAGAAAGAACAGAAACTGCACAGAAAGTCAACCCCAAGAATCTGCCATTTTAACATATGTAACTTTCATGTTTATTCATCATAGACTCGTTGAGTAGTGCAGTTGGAAGAGACTCATAAGGCCATTGGGCCTACTCCATACTTAATGCAGAGTTCCAAGTTAAGGCATCCATAACAGGTGACTGTCCAGTCACATCTTGGATGCCTACAATGTGGGAGAAACTACAACCTCCCTGGTTCATTGGTTACATTGCTGTATGGATCTAACAGTCAGCAAGTTTTTCCTGATGGTCAGACAGAATCTCATTCTCTGTATTATTCTGCACATTAATCTATCCTCTGCAGTGTAAGACAATCAAGAAGAGGTTCCAGTCCTCCTCTGTTTGACAACCTTGGGGATGAAAAGATCTGGTGAGAATCTGGCTCTCTTGTGATCACCAGACTTCTTTCTCATGCTCAACCCTGGCAAAGAAACAAGCCGAATCATGTTCAAGTCTGCAGGTGCTTGGAAATGGTAGCAGACCCCTTCTTTGAGCTAAGCATGCAAAGCATTTATTTATTTATCTTTTTATTAGATTTATATCCTGCTTTTTCCTTATGATGAACTCAGAGCAGCCAGATCACATTGTTGATTCATATTCAGCTTGTGATCTACAATGATTCCAAGATCCTTGTCATTTGCAGTATCGCTGAGCCTTGTAATGATACATTTGGTTTCTTTTTCCTAGGTGCACATGGCATTTGTCCCTGTTAAATTTCATTCTGTTGTTATCAGCCCAGTACACCAATCTTTCAAGTTCACTTTGAATTTTGTCTTTGTTTTCCAAGGTATTAGCTATCCCAAGGATGGCTATTGGGTTGTGTTCGACTTAGTGAGTTCCACGTTCTACAGACCAAATATATTTATGAATTCAATTGTTTCCTCTGCCCAGTCTGTGGGACTAGAGGCAACTTCTACTGCATTGCACACAAGGCAATATCCAAATAAATCACTTAATGTGGGACATTTTAATAGACTCGCCCTACAGACCGTGGTCTGGTGCACGACTCCTTCCAATTCAGCCTCGCTAAACCCAGACTAATTCCTTTTGTGACTGTAACTTGTTCGTTGAACAGCACCAAAGCAAGTAGAAGAAAGGGGAAAGTACAAGTGCAGGATAATTATGCTGTCAACTTCTGCAGGAAGACTCAGTTAGATGAAATATATAATCAATTAAAATGTGGATGGGTTTTTAGAGCCGTGTAAACAAAAAGAAGAACAAGTAAGCCATGTTAAGTGCAAGGGTACCACTACAGCATTCATGCTGAGATGTTAACTTGAACATACATTCCTTGAAGGAAAAAGCTACTGCAAAGAGGAAAAAATGCCCAAAAAACCAAAGAAAGGCAGCTGGCAGAAATGCCAGTCTGAAAATAACCGAGAGAGAAATCTAATAGCCCCTAGTCATTGTCCAGGGAGGTATAGAATAACTCAGATTCTAGATCCAATGCCAGAGACAACACTCCAGCCTTGGAGCTGGGATCCAGAGGGCCAAATCCACTCCCCAGCCCCCTCTCAGCCAGGAAAGCAACTTTGGGCAGGGAGTGAAGAAGACATTCTTGGGGTGGGGGAGTGAAGAGAGAAGGGGAACGGAGTAGCCAGGATAAGAACCACCCAGACTCTTTCCTCCCTCTTCCAACACACCATTGAAGAGCTGCAGAGCAGGAGAGGTGAAAATGAGGAGCAGGGGTGGCTTCTGACACTCCTGGATTCCACTGGATAAGTGTGAGCTTTTCAGCTCAGAGGTTCTTGCTTTTCTCAATAGATTGTGCCCCATGGTGCTCAGTTTGCATTATGAATGGACAAACCAGCAGAAAGTAGCCTATAGAGTCATCCCAAGAGCTGGATCTCAGTCCTTATGCAGCCAAGCCAGCAAAATGCACAGCAAAATCTTGAGTGGGAGGCTCAAGGGAACCCCAAGGTTTGCAAAAGGGCAAAGAATCTGGCAGAGAAAAACACCAAACCGGGGGACCCTGGAAACTGGGGGACCCAGTGATGACAGGGATGTGGAATGGCCACAGAATAAGGGTTGGAACTTGGAGAGAGGGAATGAAATGGAGGGGTTAGTATGATGCTTAAAGGTTTTAAAAACAGGGGAGCTGCTGTGAAATATTCAAACGTACTTTATTTATCATGGGCTGATTGGTTTTATTTTTAACTGGCCTATGGTTTGATTTTCTTTTAAATTGCATGGCTGTCAATCATGCTGTGATTTTCTTTTTTAAATTATACTTTGTTATGATGTGAATTGCCTTACAAGAGCTATGCCCCAAAGGCAGCTCTATGAGCACTTGAATAAGTAAATACAAAAAAATAGACATGTTGCTGTAGGTCTCACTAGTGTTGCAATGAAGGCCCTTGAATTGGCCCTCTTCAGTTCAGGACTTCCTCTCTCGGTCAGCCCTGTCTTAGAAAGCAGGCCGAGCCAAGAGGGAGTTTGCAAACGCTCATGGAACACCAGTTGAATGACCAGCAACATTCTTCCACAGCAGCAGCCCAAAGAAAGGCTGCAGATCACATGCATGGAAGAGGGACACCACCTGCACTGCAGCCATGTGAGACTCAATTCCTGCTGAGCGCATTGCAAACACCCAAGGGGCTCACCAGTGAATCAGAAGCACAGCCATGAGAAAGCCAAACCCAGGAAATCTGAAGGATCCCCGGCCTCAGAATGGATTCCTTAATCTCATCATCTATATGGTGATGCCATAGTATTTTATGTGATAAACACCTAATTTCAGAAGCATCTGGCCATTCATTGGTGGTAAGAAGATGCAATACAAGATGGACCTTTCACCTGAACTTCATCCCTTCAGTGTATCATAGGAAGTGAGCATCAGTGTTGTACTATCAGTCTCTCAGCCATTGAAAAGGCATTCATACTGAACATGTGTTAAATTCCAGGAAGAACATAAATAATAATTATTTTATTTATTATAATTTATTCTTTCATTTTATGTCTATCCTACCCCATAACCAAAGCTCTAATGTAAGAGGAGTATGTGCATGGGCTATCCCAAAACAATGGCAAGGCAGTTCGTAAGCTTCAATAGGCCATGCAGTGAACTTTCCCGGTGTCCCGCAGCCAGTTAGTTTCCTGGCGCTATGCCAAAGCCTTATGGGCTTCAGCTTCTTAGAAAGAACACCAGAGATGATTGCCTTGAAGCTGCCTTCCCCAGGTACTCTACAGATAAGAGCTGCTTTTACTGTGAGGAAAAAAACTGTTTGCATTAGGGAAATACGTTTGCTCACCTTAAAAGCTAACAGCCATGAGCCAATTTAGACAATCCTTAAAGAGAAAGTGTGATGTCCAATAAGCTTGAAGCAAGTAAAGATAACAACAATCTAAAATCCATAGACATGACAAGTAAATACTAAAGCAGGATCTACCAGTCAGTCATTTTGTGGTGAGGTTCACAGCAGTTTCCCAAATTTCCAAATGCATCCCCATGTCCAAAACATTTGCACTTCTGTTCTACGCAGTGGTTAAGGCTGATAAGAGCTGTAATTAGCTTTCATGCTGAATTCTACCCCTGCTGAACTTTGAAGATCAATTTGGAGGTTCTTGCTGGGGGAAAGCATCCAAGACATTTTGAGGAAAAGTAAATTTGAATCAGTTATCAAAATTTCTCAATGGGTACTTTGCACAATTTTAGATAACAGGGCATATAAAGGAGAGTTGATTGGCAAAAATTCTATTGTGCTGAAAATTCAATGCAAGTGAAGGTTTTGGAGATCATAATGAACAGAGTTTTCATAACTCACATGTGCAAGATAGGGAAGGGAATGGCAGAATTTTGCTTTCATCCTTGGGAGTTCCTTGCAGGACAGCATTTAAATTTTTTATCTCCCTTATTCTTATGGAAGGAAACCCTAGAGATAAAAGATTTGAGCTGCCTTGATATTCTCAGGTACTACATTAAGTGTATAAAGCAAAATTGGCATATCAGCCATTTAACTGTCTCACTTTGATCAAAATTGGTCTTTTTTCCACCCCTCCTACAATTCTGAAGGCTGATTAACCGGTTAATGTTCTGCACGCTCACTCCAGCATGATATGAAAATAGACAATACTGATTTTTCCCCTCTAAAATAAGTTGTCAGGAAGCTTCAAATTCAAGCTGGAAACCTTTTAGACTAGAGTTAGCCCTCGTTCTTAAGAATGTAGGATGAGAGAAACCAGGACTGAGCAAAATTATGCTGGATAGCAAGGGAAGGAAGGGGGGAAATTGAGAGCCAGTCAGTCACTTGAAGTTGCATCTGCCATTTCTGAATCAAGAGGCATAGCTTGCCAGACACGATTATAGGGTTAGGACAGAAGGCAGAGCATTTTCTTCACAAAAGAAAATTACCCCGCCTCTGACTTGGGATACTTAAAAGAGGAAAAGGTTCTCTTCACATACATAGACTGCGGTGCCAGTAATCTTGTGCATGACATTTTGACAACCTTCTGCTGCTTCCTTGCACCAGCATAACTACTGATGCTCAGTTTATCCAGACAGAAAGAGATGCAGCCAGGGAACGAAACTTCAGTAGCAACATGTCCATGAAACAGCATCCATCTGCTCAAAGGCTGCTTCTACTTTTTCATGGAGAAAGGAGGCTATTATGTATGCAACAAGACCCCAATTGGTCATGCCGAAGAAACATAGAAACAGAGCGAGTCAGAAGGGGCCTCCTGAGCCATCTAGTCTGACCTCCGGCTCCACTCTCGACATGCCCACCATGTGCATGTCCACATGTGCATGAAGAACACTACAGAAGCTCTTCTCCCACACACACCATTACAATTCACTAGAGGAATAGGAAGGAAACCAGGCAAGGCCTCTTCCTAGGACAGGAACTGGCAACTGTGCCCTTCCAGATGTTGGACTCCAACAGTAGAAAGTCTTCTTTCAGTTTGTAAATCACTTGAAAATGCCATTTTACAACCACAAACACTAAACAGAGCCCTGGTTCTCCAAATATTTTTGCAGATTCCCAAACTTGTATTCATGTTTGCACATTATGTACTCAAAATGCAGGACTTTCTTATAATATACAACCTTCTTATAATGAGCCATTTTCTCAAAATGAGCAATTTTCTTATAATGCGCAAAATTTCAAAAATGCAGAATTTAATCAAAATGTACAGTCCATTCACACAAATGAACCATAAAATGTGGCAAATTAAAATGAAAATAGGATGACTGGAACTTTGAAATAATTTCAGCTCTGTATACAAATAGAACTTGGTGTTTCTTTGAAATATTCTCTTTTCTGAATTTAGCACTGGAGTCCTTCAGTCAAAACACATCCCTAAGAATATGTATAAGAGGAAATAAATGTTCAAGAATGCATTATATTGAGAAAATAATTGCAAAAAAAGTGTATATTAGACAAAATACTTTCAAAACTGCCAGTATTAGGAGAAATGTATACAATTCCTTATGCTTTTTATGCAAAATTTTAAAATGGCACATTCTCAAAGTACAAAATTTTAAAACAACAAATTCTCATTCTAGCATACCTTTCCAGAATGCTAGAAATTTGAGTTTGAAGAAATTCTAAAGTTTGAGATTAATTGAATTTAATGTTGGAAAAAATGAGAAACCATAGGAACTGAAATTGACACATTTGCCAGGATTTAGAATTTGCTGTCAAATTTTACTGACTGGAGCAAAAGGTGTGGGGGGGGAGTCCCCTTTTTGCTAGTGTGCAAACTGATGCATACTTTAAAACACAAAAAACATGAGGACAAGCACTGCCATGCTGCCATGTTTCAAGATTTTGGTGGCAGCAAATGACATTTTTGGAGAGAGAGGCCACAAAAAAGACCAGGAGGGAGGAGGGGTGCATGTAGCCTATGGAGGTGTGTGAAGCCTAGCCCAACAGGGCCCTGTTGGCTAATTACTAGTGTGCCAATAAGAAAGATTAAACAGGGAATACATGGCTGATATATAAAACAACATCTGGTGTGGCTCAGCCTCCAGGCATTCATTCTGGTGGAAACATCTTGAAACAAGAGAGAGCCTACGTTGAGTTTCCTATCTCAGTCTTGTTTGAAAAGTGACTCTTGTAGCTTCTCTGATGGGAAGTAACAAGAATTCCGGAGAGTAACAAGTTGTGGCGTTGGGTTAATCCACTGGATTTCCCTCGTAGGTGCTAAATGCCTGAGAAATACACCAACAGCCCCCTCCCCAAGCAGCAAAAGCCAGCAAAGAACGAAGGTATCCCACTGCTAATATAAATTATTGATGCCTGCTTTGGAGAGACACATTAATTAATTTCCCCCAAAGTGTAACATTCTGATTCTCAAAGGACTCTGCTGTACACAAGAGCATTCCTGCCAAGGAGACTGCCTGGATTTCTCAAGCAAGAGTTTCGCGTTGGGTCTGTTTTGGTCCGTGGCGCTCATTTATTTATTCATTTCTATACTGCCTCTTAGCCGGAGCTCTCAGGATGGTTTGCAGCAATCCATAATGAAATACAGTATGGATATTATAAAAACAGGAAACATTAAAAAGGTATAAACAAACAGCAACAATGAATGACTCTGTAAATTACCTGCGATGGGTGGTCCGCTCCGGCCCCTGGGGTCCAAGAAGCTCTTTAAAAGCCTCGACATAAGGGACTGTCTTAACCTGGGCTGAAAGGATGACAAACTTGACACCAGGCAGGATGCAGTGGGGAAATTGTTCCACAAATATTCTCAAGGTGGCTTTTCACTCTCGTTTTTGCTGAGGAGGACACAGTAGTCAAGGTTTGGATGCAAACCATCTGTCTCTTCATTTGCCTTTTGCTTCTTCCTGTTTCTGTCTCTTTGCCCTCCATTTTTCCCTTTTCTTCCATTTTCCCCTCTGCAAGGCCACCATCAAGGGTTGGCGTACTCAGGGGAGCAATTGATAAAAACCCTGGGGACCTGCTTCTCTTGTTCACTATCATGGCTGGCTGGTTCACCTTCCACTCAGTCTGGTCCATACAACAGTGTTCCTGAGAAGGTGGAGAAGAAGCTGCCACTGCCCACTCACTCCCTTTCTGCCTCCAAAGCAAACTCATGGCAGTAATGATAAGATAGAACACACATCTGGAACACCTCTGGAAAGAACTGTCACAATAGAAATATCGCAGTGGTGTGAAATGGTCTCCTGTAGACCCACAACGTCTCTGTGTCTGTTGGCACTCATAACACTCACATGGCTTGGGACCAGGCTACCTGATGGAATGTTTTTCCCAGTTTCAATCTACCTGGGCACTACAATCTGCATCTGAGGCCTCTCTCACAGAAGAAGGCAAGAAGGAAGAGCGCCTTCTCAGTGGTGGCCCCCAAAGTATGGAATCATCTCCCCTTTGAGGCCTGCCTGGCACCAACAATGTCATTTTTTGGCAATAAGCTGAGACTGACCTGAATTCCCATGCATCCAATGACATATGATGGGACATATCTGCTCTTTTAACAGCTCTGGCTTTTATGGAATTTGTTTTCCTTGTTTAAACTGTTTTAACTTTTGGACACTGGAATTTTACACTGTTTTTTTGCACTTGTATTTTTATTGCATCTATTTTTATAATTGTGCCAATGCTTCTGAACTGTTGTGAACTGTGCAAAGAGTTTTGGCTATTGGGCAGTATAGAAATGATGATGACAATCCAAATAAGGGACGCCATCCTCCGTCATCAGATGTCTGGCAGTAGAGGAAAGTCTTAACTAAAAGAGGACGATTTTGATGCTGGGCAGAGAGGTCCATGCTCTGGGAGAGGCCCAACAGAAAGGTCTTCTCCCCTTCCTTTTATCTCCCATCAGAGGAAGCACTCATGAAGGTGTTCATCATATAGGTAAGTTCATAACAGGAGAGGCACTCTATCAGGTACTGTAGTCCTGAGCCAGGGAAGGCTCTACAAAACCTCCAGTTTGAATTGGCCGTGAAACATGCAGGCAGGCAGTGCAAGTGAGCAAGAATCAGTGTTATATGCATAGACTGTCTAATCTGTTGTACCAATCTGGATATTGCCAGAGCCCATTTCCTTCCTTCCTTCCTTCCTTCCTTCCTTCCTTCCTTCCTTCCTTCCTTCCTTCTTGGCCTTTTGTCCAAGAAGAACTTCAGAATTTCTTCTGCCATGTTCAGTCCCATTTTGTTTTCTGTACACATAGTCAGGGCAAATATAATGAGGGTCCTCCATCAGCCAGATTCCCAAGGCAGCCATCTACCTTCTGAAACATCTGTGTGCCACTTGGTCCCACCACAGGAGAGCCTTTGTGCTTTCAGCATCCAAGAGGCAAATGTGTATACTCTCCAAGCCCACTGCTGACTCCCACCTACCTATGTGATGCCCCTTGGATTCTCTGTATTATTAGCAAAACTGCGGAGCTACTTGACACAAGAAGGAAAAGAGCCGTGGCAAAGTCTTGCTAAGGCAGCTGCAACAGAGCTGTCCACCTGAAGAGTCAGGAGTCTCCCCACAGAAACGGAGAAAAGAATGTGTTGCACCACATGGGGAAAGAATTTCATTGGCTCTGCTCAGCTACTGACTCAGCCACCCTATTCCTGTCTGGAGCACCACTGACCCTTGATCTCAAGTATGCTGATGCTTGCGCTTCCTCCAGAATAAGACAGACTGAATGCTGCCTGACATTTTGACATCTCATTTTCCTCATGGTCCTAATGGATGTTTTTCCTTCTGTTCCTTCAAGGTCACATCCTGTCCCAGTCTGATCCTAACACATCGTGAAAATATGGGCAGAAGGTGATGTGCTGTGAGTTGACCCAACAGATGGACTTCCATTTTTAAAAAACAGGCCACAATTTGTGTGCTCAAAGGGGGGGGGGGAATTTGCAGGACTTTGTACAAAATTTGGGCCTCTTTGCTTCAATTTTTGCAAATTTGCATCATTTTGCAAGAACCTGAAATTAACCATCAGAAAATCCAAGGTGGCCATGCAGGAGTGACTGCAGGTGTAGTGTGCGGAGGCAGCTTCCATGTTTCTCATGCTAAATGCAACAACATGAACAACAATTCAGACCAAATAAACCAGCCTCAGTTTCTGCAAATTGTGCTAGAGATATATAGTTCCTGGCTCCAACTTTGCACAAATATTTCAAGCACTATTACAGAAGCTGGGCAGCGGGGGAGGAAACCTGAGTTGCCTGCATTTGGCCATTGGGTGAGGAATGTATTGGAAGTCCATCAAGCTGAAATGGAATGAATTTTCTAGGATCACAATTCCCTATTTCAAAGTTCCACTGTGAGGACAGAAGCATCCCTCTGTTAAAATGAGCCAAAGATCTTTCTAGCCCAGGATTTTGTTCATAGGAGCAGCCAAGCCTGTTCTCTTAACAAGCTCATGCACACTGCATGATGACAACAAGCAAAACTCTGCAAGTTCAGGGAGAAGCTGTGAAGGAGAGACCTGTTTTCCAATGGGTCGGTGTGTATGGAGTTCTGCATCTCTTCGATATTTCACACACATCTTCAGAGCACCAAAAGGACGGTGGGGGGACAGGTTTCCAATAGCCACCTCAGGATACTGGTCTCTATTCAAATATCTCCAGCTTGATTTTCCATCTGGCAAGAGTGGGGACCGTTACCTTAATTGCAGGAATGTACAGTGAATGTCCCAGCTTCTCATTCTCAGAGCTGGAGCAGCATCAGTGGGTGAACAAGTGATGCCTGCATTTTCCCACATCCTCTGAAAATCAACTTGATGCGCCATTCATCCCATTGACCACAGTCATTTGTGACCTCTGTTCAATTTGCACAAATGGGGAAATTGTGCAATTGAAAGCCCTGGTTCTACTGATCTGGGGAAATTGCACCAAAAAAGGGTGTATTTTCCAAGGTTGGGTAACTTCCCCCATTAACCAAAGCATAAGATTGTTCAATTTTCAAACTGTGCAATTGTGAACAGTTTGCTCGATTAAAACTGTGCATTTTTTGAATACAATGGCATGCCAATATTTGCAATTTGCAGTTTGCAAATATTTCCAAGGAGGATGTTAGGGGTCACAAGCAGGACTTAGTCGACTGTTTTTCAAGCACAGACAAGCTCTCATACATCCCTAATCAAAGAGCTAGCCTGTTCTGGAGCAATATGCTCATGAAGATCACTTTAAGCAGATCTGAAGTCAAAAGAAGTTGCCCGACCATGTCAAGTCTAAGCAGACCTAGCAAAGTCATCCGAGTCACCCTCCCCTTGCACAAGCATCCTAAATCAGCAGAGAGGTTGTCTTGACAACAGCTGTATGTGTTTTTCTCTTAGCCACCTTTTCTTCTTCGATCAAAAGTAAAGAGCCAGTTGAGGCCTGGTGGATTAATTTCATTATTAATCTTGCAGTAAATGGAGAGACGTCAACAGCAAATGCAACAAGTTCCCATTTAAGACAGAATCATAAAAGAGCCCAAAAGAAGGGATTTGTACCATTGGCTTGTCAAGGCTGATTTGGCTTTTTAAAAAGGTAATAAAGATATGCATTTAATATCTCTTTGCCTATTTACATTTATGACTTGAGGAGGGAGAAGGACATTGTTTGAGATGGTCAGCACTGATTGTTTCTCTGAGCTTTAAAGAAGATTTGATCTAGTGATTTAACCTAGTGAGCTGTGCCACTTCAAGCTTGGAGGGTTGCATCGTCCTGTGGGGGGAGGAAGCAGTGTGGAGGCATAGGTCACCTCTGCACTCTTCCTATGCTACAGAGCTGTTAGCCAGTTTTACAGGCTTCTCCTCCCTGCCATCCAGATGGATGCCTAAGCCCCTTCTTGGACAATGCTGCTAGGACCTCGGAAGAATCTGGCACAGCTTCTTCCATACTGGCTCCACAGACAAGGCGGACACTCCAAGGACAGAGTTCCAGCTCCAGTGTCAGAAACATTTCCCAGTCTCAGGGCTGGGATGCTGTCCAAGGGCCACAGTGTCACTGTCCACTTTTGGACAGTGTCTTTGAAGGTCAGCTACCCAAACCCCTTCCTCAGCTGAGGAATTCCAGGGCTAAAGTCTCCCCAAAGGATGGCTGTTCTGCTTCGGCATGAAGACTTCCGGAGAAAGAGAAACCGCCATTCCTCTAGGTATTTTTCCATGAATATATTGCTTTTACTAGCAAGATGAGTTCTTATATTCATCCCAAATCTACTGCCATCCGAGGTGGCAAGAAACAAGGTTTTGGTCCTTTCTAGGTGGCAGTCCTTTGGGAATTCAAAGAGTGCCAAGAGGGCCACCTCGGTCTTCTCTTCTCCAGGCAGTTCTTTCTATCCTTCTTCACAGGACTTGTTTTCCATATCTCTTTGGAGCCAATCCCATGCAGACCTTATACTTTTAAGTCAAGGAAGCTTTCACAGACAGGCTTCAGGGGCTAGAAGAAAGACTTGGAAGCTTCCCGTAGAGGGTTATGCAGTTCATTGGTTAAGTGCCATCAATAACCTGAAATAACAGAAATCATCTAAGCGGTTCTGTGTAATGGTGGAAAGGATAGGCCTGTAAATCCGGTGAGGATTTCTGTATCCGCACCAAAAGAGTCTAGGGATGTGGCTCTGTGTAGCCTCCTCTTGCAGTCTGATCAAGGAGATTTTCAGAGGCTGAGAGAACAACTATTAAGCACCAGTCTCATTCTAAGCAAAAGAGGTACCACTGACAGCCATTGACAGACAGGTGAAGGCCCCTAGGGATGAGGATGACTGCTCTGGATGATACTTGTAAAAGGCGACAAGTCTGTTTGGTTCTTCAAGTGAGTCTCTTGCTTGTGAATAAAGCAAACTTACTACCAGTCAGAAATAATATACGGCTCCTTGAAAAATCTGCCTTAAGAAAGAGAGAGAGAGAGAGTAAATGCAGGGAGAATACCATGATGTCCCATCCAGAGACCCAGCATGATGGAGTGGTTAGAATCATACAATGGTAGAGTTGGAAAGAGCCAAGAAGGTCACCAAGTTTAACCGCCTGCTCAATGCAGTCTCCAGTTAAAGCCTTCCTGACAGAGGGCTGTCCAGCTAACTCTTGAGAGTGTGGGAGAGCCCACCACCTCCCTAGGTCATTGGTTCCATTGTCATACTGCCCTAACAGTCAGGACATTTTTGCTGTCATCCAGCAGGAATCTGGCTTCCTGCAGCTCGAGCCCATTACTCCATATCCTAGCCTTTCAAATATTTGAAAAGTGCTATCATACCTTCCTTCAGCCTTCTATTCTCCAGGCTAAACATATCCAGTTCTTTCATTCCTTCCTCACAGGGCTTTGTTTCCAGTTCCCTGATCATCTTTGTTGTCCTCCTCTGAGCTTTCTCCAGTTTGTCTGCATCTTTCTTGAAGTGGTGCCCAGAACTGGACACAATGCTCAAGTTGGAGCCTAACTAATGCTGAATAGAGGAGAACCAGTACCCTGCAGATTTGGAAGTTGCACTTCTGTTAATGCAGCCCAAAACAGCATTTGCCTTGTTCTGCAGGCATATCGCATTGTTGGCTCATGTATTCAGCCTGTGATCTACAAACGCTGGGCTCGGACTTGGAAGATCTGGATTCTATTCCCCATTTGGCTATGAAGCTTCCTGGGTGACTTTGGGCCAGTCACTGGCTCCCAGACCAACCTTCCTCAGAGGGTTATTGTGAGATAACAAGGAGAGGAAGATGACTGTGTTTACTGCCTTGGGTTCCTTGCAAGAGGAAATGGGATGGGATCTAAATGTATTCAATCAATTATTAAATGATCGTGAAGCATCTGGGGTTGACAGCATTCCAGTTCAGCTGCAGGATGCTGAATTCACCAGTTGCAAACTTCATCTTCTGTAAAAAGTGAAACTTGAGGTGGCTGACAAAACAATAGCAACAATTATTAAGACTGCCCTTGAAGACAGTCTGGATACTTCAGATGGTGCAAAACAGAGCAGCCAAGTTGCTGACGGGGACTGGGCATTATTCCCATATAACCCCAGTCCTCTACCAGCTTTACTGGCTTCCCATTGAAGTCTGGGCTCAATTCAAGGTGCTGGTTATTACCTATAAAGCCCTAAATGGCTTGGGACCTGGATACCTAAAGGAACGCGTTCTTCCCTATTTGCCTTCCCGCCCCCTGAGATCGGCAGTAGACGCCCTCCTCTGGAAACCCTCCGTGAAAGACATTAGGAGGCAAAGTACCCAGAGGTGGCGCCCCATCTATGGAATGTGCTCCCCAAAGAGGTCCGCCTATCACCGTCATTATATGTTTTGCAGTGCCAGGTTAAGACCTTTTTATTTCATCAATATTTTAATAAGCTTTAATATTGTATTTTTAATATATTTTAACTGCAGCCAGAGTGGGTCGATTTGTTTATGTTGATTTTTATGTTGATATTTTATCATAATTTATTTATATTGATATTATATTTTATTTATGTAAGCCATCCTGAGGCTTTTGCAATAGGATGGCATATAAATATCACAATACATAAAGAAGTAAATAAATTATTAGGGTCATAATTGTTTTAGCAGTGCAGAGAACAAGTCTGCAAACCAGCAGGGACCATCTCCAGCTGCCCCTCTTCCTCACCTTCTCCATTGCCTGGGTGAGAGTGAGAGCCAGGTGTGAACAAACAGGTTGCAGTGTTAAAGAAGAGCAAGTCCAGGGGACTTTAGTGGGTCCCTAAGTCCAGGGAGTGACCCTCAGCAGGTGCTCAGTGATCCTTCCCTTGGATGCCAGCCCAGGTGGTAAGTCCCTCCTAAATTTAGCCTGTATCTGTCTCCTCTCACTTTCCACACATTCATTCTTTTCCTTTCATCGAAAGCAACAGAAAGAAAGTCTGCTCTGCTTTCTTCATGATGTCCTCTGAGAGGTTTCGAAGCAGGGATGCGCACTGAATTATCTCCTTTGCGCAAATGATGCAATCCTGCCCTTCGTGCAACCCCAAAAATAAACTTCCAAAATTGTGTTCTTGTGCAAGTGTGTACTTCCCAAAAATATTCATCCTCTAAAATGATATGTCCACGTGCATATTTGGAGTGTACATTTGGAAAAAGAATCTTTTGGCATGCTTTTTTCTTCTGTTGGGGGAAAAAAGAGAAAAGGATCTCATGTTTGGAAGAAAGAACTCTTGTGTTTGGTGGGACTAGTGATGAAAAACAGAGAGCCAGCCTTGCTCTAACTTCATTCTTCCGTTCCCAGTTGAAAATAAAGTCTTTGAAGGGAAGATTGAGTTACACCAGGATAATGTAGGTGAAGTGCTTTGAATATTCAAAAGCATTATATAAACATGGAGATCCAGCAGCAGAATTAGTACTGATTAGTGCCTCCCACACCGAACTCAGACAGCTGGTCTAAAAAGATAGCATGGATGGTTTTGAATGTAGCTGAGAAGTGCAAGCTACATGGCAAAGATCATCTGCTAATACGGTTCGTCATGCTGCCAAAGTGGATTACATGTATCTATTTTTGTCATGCGCTGTCCTGGGAACCTGAATGGTGCACATCCCTTCAGTGTGTGCAAAGAATTGGTGCTGCACCTGGAGCTTTCTTTGCATTCTGCCGCATGCCGATAGACTGCTGCAACAGAGGGGGGCTCCATTGTACCCCAAGAGATGCAGTGGAACTGCCACTGTATGAAACTCTGGAGAGGAGACAACCTAAATGGGTTTGATTGACCAATGATGCCCTGCGATTTATTTATTTAAACCATTTTTATGCCACCCCCATCGCAACAAAGCCTCGGGGCAGCTCACAACAAGTACATGATATAATTGTTCTTCAAACACACTTTATAAAGTACATTAATGCAAGATCTTCCATTTTAATAAAATGAAATAAGGCTGCTTCCTAAATATGAACCCTCATCCAATGGAGGGGAAAAAAAAGGCCTGTAAAATATCAGAAGGGCCTCCAGCGCTTGTGGAACAAGGCAGAGTAGAATGGCAGACTTCTGATGGGGGGAAATTTCAAGAGTGTCCTCAAGGCAGGCCTTCTAGAAGCAGTATTTTGCATTTCATACCACGTTCATCAGAGCAACAAGATTACAACACCATCGTTAGCAATCATAAGCCACGATTTGGCCCTCCTACCCACCACCTGGACAGGCATCTAATGCAGGGTACAGAACCTCAAGCGCAAGGATCTGACCCCTCAAAGTTCCACAGGTGACCACATCCCTTTTCCCTTGACCACCAGTCATTTGGTATTTTTCTGGCTTTTGTGCAGCTTTTTACCCTATTCTGAAAGGCTGAATTTTTTCTTTTAAGCCTCAGTGAGTGACATTAAAATCCATAAGCCATGATATGCTGATATTTAAAAAATGCTGGCCCACCCCCTTTGCTTTTGGCTCTGCTCACCCTGGGAACAGAACCTCCTCAGGCTTCTCCAAAATAGAATTTGGCTCTAAAAACGAAAGAGGGTTCATAGCCATGATTTAGCACAAGACCCCTTGAGCTGTCTCAACCTCCACTTGTCAACAAGCTTCTACTGTGATGATAGGCCCAAGATTCCAGGGATTCTGGTTTTTCCTCTAAATATGTACATTACAGCAATGATAGAGAGGCAATCACCTAAGTCATTCAGAAGAATTTCAGGTATGCATCAACTCTTTTTATCTTCACAAGGATCAGTGCTTTTTTTGTAAAAAAAAAAAAAAGGTGCTGGAACTCACCCCTTGGGGTCACACTTTTACACTAAAAAAGATTTTCAATTTACCAACTTTTTTTTGAAATAAAGAACTTATTTACCTTTTGCACATAGCCAGTCACTCTACACACACATAAACATAATGGTCGCAGCTGGCAATAAGCACTCGGCACGCAACCACACGACCGATCCCAAGCTGAGCAGCATCCCGAGCCGAGCAGCACCCTCACAAGCAGCGCGGACACACATGCAGCCCGCAGGCACTATGTTAATGCTTTTTGCTGCTGACCTGCTATGCCCAACAGGGCGATTCACAATCACATGGAAAAATCCATCAAAAAAAGGTGCCGGAACACCATCCCGGTGCGTCCTATGACAAAAAAAGCCCTGACAAGGATACATTCATGACATTTTGTATTCCTCCAGGCACCTGGAAATGCAAGAATTCAACGAGTTCAATTTCCTTGCGTGAAGAGTGTTTGGCCCTCATGTGGTACCTTGTGTAATTGCTAATAATTTGCAAATATTCGAGTTGTGTTGGGGAGAAAAGAGAGGGGAATACAAACAGAGACAGAAGGCCTTTGAACTAATGTCAGGGCCCCCTCTCACCCACCACCCAAATGAATGTTTTAGTGCTCTTCCTCTTTGAGATTGCTTCTTAATGGCCAGATGCAAAAGCTGTAGCCAAATAAAAATGAAAAACACCTTCCATCCATCCTCACCCAGCCAGGAAGACTAGTATATCCTATGCACGGAGTGCCTTCCCCAGAACCAAGCTTTGGAATAGGTTTTGCTTTATTGCATTCGCCATGCATGTCATGACTCTGCTGCATAATTTGCCTACACATTTTTATGCATGCAGGAGATGGCTTAGATTGGTCTGATGACAATCACATGCATGGGTTTTTCACCAGACATGGATGTTGTCCATTTTCTGGTGAACTGAAAACAAAAGAACAGGTAAGTCAATGTTGCTTTAGAAGTGAACTCTCCAGAATTTTTTTCCCAGCTGTTGAGTGTGTTGGGGAAACTCAGATAAATTCTGGGAGAACAGGGTTGCTTATATGTGCCTTTGTTTTGAAAATCAATCTGCACCGCTTTCTCAGAAAGCACCAATTCCCAAGCCAAGTTACTTTTTGGCATTTGCTGTTAGTTTCAGAAGTGGGAAAGGATAGCTTGCCTAGAAGCTGCCAGGGCTATAGATTTGCTGATCAGTAAGAATTGATAAGGCTACCAGATTAACAGCATTGCAATCACCCTCATTTGCATGCCAAGACTCACAATAATCCTGTGATCATTATGTTACTATCTTGAAATCAAATGCCATTGAATTGAACCCCCTCTGAAGACCTCTCACCTTCTGACTGTGTTCACCTTATTTCATCCTCAACTGCCCAACTGCTGAGCCCATGTGACTCAGAATCTATAAAATACTCTGTATATGTTCTAAAAGCTTGGTGGTGCAGACCACTACCCGGTAGCATGCTGCCGGAAGTAACTGCAGGGGGCCTGGGTGATCTCACCACTAAATACCCTGGGGTTCAAGACGATTCAATCTTCCCTGTGGGCCCTGGTAATTCATTCTCACCAGTAGTAAAGAGACTCTGACAAATGGATAGTTTAGTTAGGTTAATGCCTTCCCAGCCGTGGCCTCAGGGCATTTCCCTGCGTTAAATTTGGTCTTCAGCCGAAATAGGAAGTCATTTTGCACATCAGAGAAGCATAACTGTAACAAGACCATGGCAGCTCTGAATGACAATAATGAATGATCGCCAACATTGGCAGTGTCATCCTTCTCATGCCATTTCTAGAGTAACCTGGCAAAATAACCGCGTAACAGAAGTACTGTGAATTGCAGAAACACCTTGGAACTTCTCCGGTGATCACCAGCAGGCTTCCTTCTGTCTGCCTGGGAAATAAACGCATGCTTGTTCAGACGATTATTTAAATAAATATCTCACAGCTGGTTCCTACCTCCCTACTCATAAACTTCAACCCTTTTGAGCAATAACTTTCCAACTGTCACAGGCTTGTGAACTGCCAAAAATATAGCATGGAAATAGAAAAATAATCAGGCACTGTTGGAAGCCATCCTTTGTCACTATGGACTTGTATAAAATCCAGTTCCAAACTATTTGTCACACTTCTAACATGACAAGGGAAAGTAGGCCCAGGGTGAGCTGATGCAGATGAATTGCTGGGACCAACAGACAGGAGCAGACGTGGGTTGCAGGTGGGAAAGTGTGTTTAGATTTTGCCCCAGCAAGATGCTCAAATGGATCCCTTTACTTTGTCCTGCATAAATAACCTTTTGCTGTCCTGGGGGAAAGTAAAGCTCGACATTTGGGGACACTCAGTATAATGGTTACTTTTGAAAGGCAGGTCTTCATCATGACAATTCCGAGTCACCCCCTTAAGGAGAGTCCAAAAGTCCATGCAGATCACGGACTTGATTCATATCAACAAACCAGTTCTGGCCATTTTATCTCTACCAGGAGCAGGTCTTGTGTGAGGCAAATAACTGTTAATTGCCCATTCACGAACCAGGACCAATCCAACCTCCAAGTCATTTGAATTGCAAAGTAATTTATATTTATAAATATTTTGCAACCCAGAAGGGACTTGACATGATATTTGTCTGATTTGATTAAATCTTGCCCTCCCCTTTTTCGGGTTAACTCCTTTCATTTTTTATTTGTTTGTGAGGAGAGGTTAGCTAGTGATGTGCAAACTGATCCTGTTGTCATTTGTTCCCAAGCTCATCAAGTTACATTCGAAGTTCAGATGGAAGTTCGATGCTGCAATGATATTTCTGCAGTAAATGTAGTACAAGCCTCTCCAAGGGAGTAGGAGGTGTGACTCCTACCACATGCTTTCAGGTTTATCCCTGGAAGTCACACCGCATACTAATGCAACATTCTTTCCAGGGACTGTACAGAAGAAGAAGAAGAACTGACAGCCATTTTTCCCATATAGCTCCAGAAGACAAAATTCTGTAGAGACAATGTTACATGATCATTTAGCTGCTTTCCCAGGGAAAATTCTACTCTGGTTTGCCCAGATGATCCTAATTTCTAGCTGGCCCTATGACTGTTGACTCATCACTGACTGCTGCACATGTTTCAGCCTTGGCAATGTCTCTGAGGTCACTTTCTTCCATGAGTTAATGACTGGGGCTGTTCATAAGTCAATATATGAAGCAGCTAGCAAGACCGTGACCCCTGATCCAACCTGCAATGCCCACATGTCTCCTTATCCTATTCTGTTAGAAAGCTGGTAGCGATGTCAAGACAGGAAGAAAGTAGGACCTTGGAGAACTCCAAATGGTTCATGCTGGCTGAAATGTTCTCCTATTAAGACAATAGAAGGATGTTGTCTCAGCAGGGAGCTAAAGCCAATTGTGCCTTATCTATGCTGAAAAGACTATTATGAAATCTTCTCCACTCCTATTGAAAGAGTTAGTTGGATCGTTAAAGGACCACCACCTGATTTTGTAGTCTGACACTTCTGCAACACTAAGGAAATGGCGATCCTTCTGGGGACTCCTCCCCTGAGCCAGAACATGATGCTAGGACTGCATCCTGTGACCAAAAGGGTCCTGAATAAGGCACCGATCACCCTTTTCCTAAGAAGTAGCCTATACATTAGCCTCAGAATCAGAATCACCTGCTGCACCCTGGAATGCCCATGGTCTGGAGGTCACTCGTGATGTGCAGACTCCACCAAATACCATCCACATTGAGTGCAATATCATCAAGGATAAGTGTGCAGGAGGGCCTGCCATATACATCCATATATGTCTATATCAGCCCCCCACATCAGTGATAACTCTGCCCCATTGAACACAGCCTGGTTGTATGCATGCAACTGTTTGTGTGTGGTGATTTTCATTCATCTACCGCTCCACATGCGCAGGGGCAGGCCAGCTGCCCTCATATGTTTTTCTTATAAATGGCTCTGTGGACTTCCACTGCTATCCGGACACAGGAAATAAAACACAGCTCTTGGAAGCCAATAATGCAATGATATGAATGCCTGTGTGGCGCTTTAACACCGAATAGCCTAGACTTCCTCATCAGAAGTAGGAGAGAACATTGGACTTTAGAAGATAGTGCCAACAGGTTTTACAGCAAAAGAAATAAAAGAGTAAAAATGACATAAAAATAAAAAACAGACCAAGCAATAACAGCATTATCATTATTATATCACATAATGATAAAAGGGAAAAGACTCACATAGACAAATTTCTTGTCCTGATCTAACGGTATGTCCTGCTAAGGAAATTCATGAGTTTCAAAGTGTTTGTTTACCTGCCAAGCAGAAAACACACTTTGCGATCGACAAGTCATAAATGAATAAGTTTATTGTTTCAGTGTATCTGGGTAACTTATTTTTCCAGGATTCCGACATTCAGTCCATTTGGTCGTATATAAACGATGAGCCTGTTGTCCTGGTTAGGCTTCCGAGGGGCTAATAAACAAAATGGTGAACAGCGCTTTTCTGGGGAAAGTACAACCCAATTGTTCCCCAAATGCTAGTATAAATTGTTGGTTTTTGTTAAAATGGTCAACAAAATGTCAACTGTATCAGTTAATAAGTTGCTCATGTCTCTCTTGTTTTTGAACTTATTTTTGACTTCCAGCTGCAATTTATCCTAAGATAAATCAACTTCCTGCTGAGAATATTTGTTAACCATGAATCATTATGAATGGTAAGTGATGCAACCTGGAAGATCTTACAGTTTTCATTATGGAGACAACCAATAATAATGATTTCCAGGTATTATTATTAATTTATTAATTAATGAATTTCTATACCGCCCTACAGCCAAATCGTTCTTGGCAGTTCACAACAGCACATTAAAATATAATAAAAGATATACCACATTAAAACATATTGAAACATCGCAAAAGGTTTACAATACAAAAATTAAAATTAAAACAGATAAACACAAACACATAATAACTTTTTTCAAAAATCTAACAGGTTCCAGTAAAATGAATGCCCTGCAGTAGAGGACAGTCTTTACCTGGTGCCAAAAAGGTAGTAAAGTTGGCACCAGACAGGCCTCAGTGGGGAGCCTGTTGGGTGGGCCACCACTGAAAAGGCCCTTCTCCTTGTTGCCACCATCCAAGCCTCCCACAGAGGTGGTAGTCAGAGGGAGGTCCCAAAACTTGATAGTAATGTCTGGGTAGATGAGAGCTGAGAGAGGCATTCCATCAGGTATTGCAGTCCTAAACCATGTAGGGTTAGAACCAGCTCCTTGAATTGAGTTTGAAAGCATAGAGGCAGCCAGTGCAGCAGGCCAGAATTGGTTTTACGTGATCCCTGTTACTACTCTGGCTGCTGCATTTTGCACAACCTGCTGCTTCCAAACAGTCTTCAAGGGCGGCTCCACGTAGAGCACATTGCAGTAATCCAATTTAGAGATCACCAGAACATAAATCACTGATAGTAGGCTCTCTCTGCCTTGACACAGGTGTACTGAGCCACCAGCCAAAGCTAATGTAAGGCACTTGGAGCCACTGAAGCCACCTAGGACTTCAACAACAAAGGTGGATCAAGGAGCACCCTCAAACTATGAACCTGCTCCTTCAAGGGGAGTGCAACCCCATCTAGAGCAGGTGGAATTTTCTAAATCTGGTGGGAAGAACTGCCCACTGATAGCATCACAGTCTCACTGGCTCCATACAAAACAGTTTAATGTTGTCTGTCCACTCCTCTGGCACATTGATCTGAATGTGTGATCTCTGTGAAAAGTCAAATAGAAAGTATAGACACAGTTCATTCAGATATCCAGCCCAGCAAGAAATGTGCCAGTCAGCAAAACTCAAGTTGCAGATGTTCTCCAAAATCCACTCAATGCCTGTTAAGAATCAAGTAAATATCAGATTGTGAGTTTTGTTGTTGTTGTTGTTGTTGTTGTTTTTCTTTTCACATGAAAATCCATGGATAATTTTCCAAATGTATTCATTGCATGCATCTCTCAAATATACACATCCTTCCATTGATTAAAGTGTATTTGCAAGCATTTTTCAAAAGTATGCTTTTTAACGCAGATTTTTGGCAGTCCACAAATTGTACTGCAGGTTCAAAACTGCACAAATGTCAAAGGCATAGAAACCTCTCTCGATCTAGAAGCCACACTTCTGGCTATGCCACCAAGGGTGGCGTTCTCCCTCTTGGCCACCGCATCACACGGCTGGCTCATGCTCAGCCTGCAGCCAACCAGCACCCCAAGGTCCCTTTCACAAGTGCTGCTCTCCAGCCACTTGTCCTCTAATCTGTACTGATGACAGCTATTCCTAAAGCAGATTGAATCCAAGTCTGTGTTTCATCTGGATGGTATAAACCATCCAGAGAGCTCCAGCTATTGGGACATAGAGAAATGAAGTAATCATAAATAAATAAATAAATAAATAAATGTTAATAATAAATGGCTAAACCCTGATAAAAATGAACTGAAACCATTTTCCCATACACCTCTAAGCCTAAATGTAAGTTTAACTTCAGGTCCAAGACCAGAGGCCAGTATGTCTAAAAAGGAACAACACTACCCACTACCAATGCTCCATGGCTCTTTTGTTGCTTCTCTTCCCATTGCTCTGCTCTCTTCTCTGGGCTCACAGAAACGGCATGAACTGAGCAGTACCTTTCATGATACTAGTCCCTGTGGATCAATTATGGGAAAGAACTACTGCCATTGAGTCCTTCTTGTGGGCTTCCTAGAAAACCTTGAGCTGAAGCAAGATGTCTCCCCCATTTTGGGGCCCATTTGCAGGCCGATGAATTATTTTAGGCTATTTTCAGATATAGCTGGATAGGTTTAGATAGCACAAACATACTGTCCTGCAATAAACTATCAAGTTCAAAATATAGCTCAACATCTAGAATATGTATTTATTTCATGGGGCCTTACTGTTCATGTGCATTCGTTTATATACATGTATACTAGAACAAATATGTACCCATCCATCACTCAGAAGTATACCTTTAAGAGACCCTGGATGAGAGATGAATCCCGAAGATTTATATTTAAATGCACAGATACACACTTCTCGGGCTTTTTCGTTCCAATAACTTTTAGTGTATTTTAGATTCAACTGACTTTTTGGCTTCACTTTGCTTAATGCTGTTGCTGCTTGTACACTGCATTAAGTGTTCATTTTTTTCATCTGTGGAACAAATACATCTAGCAAAGTGGGAATTCCGTGTCCTCTCCTCCCCCTGAAGTCTCCACATCCCTTCCTAATCTCCTTCAGAGGGTCCCCCAAGCCCTGGAGAAGATGAGAAGACCATGGAGGGGTCGCACAAAGGAAGTGAGGACACAGAAGTCCCATCTGTTCTGTGGTTACAGTTGAATTATGTCTTAATTTTTCTCTTCATTTTAGAATTCCTGTAAAACTTCCCAGAAACATTATTTACTGGGCAGGATACGATTAATGTGAATAAATAAATATGAATGACAGCTGGAGTCACTCACATTAACAACATTTTAATGAGACATCTCTAAAAGGCAGGAATACGGACCGTGATCTACCAATGACACATAATAATTTTTTAAAAATGACTGTCCGTGCTAAATGGAGTATATGTGACAAACGGTGTTTGCCTATTTATTGTGAATGATATAATGGTCTCTCAATAGAAGTAATAATGCAGAGTTGGGAGGGGTTTTGTTGGGAAGGGCTGGTGCAGAGCTTCTGAATCATTCCAAACTGCCTGCGAGAAAATGCACCTTAAAAGGATAGAGATTTCAAATGGGCCAAACAAGACTGGTTTTGAATCCGCTAACTTACCATGAAATTATGCAAAAGCCATTGACTGTCCTCTGAATAGCCTCATTTCTTCTGTCCGCCTTCTCCGGCACATTAACTGCAAATCGGGAACATATTTTCTTGTCAATTGTTCTGTCTATTTCCGTAATGGTATAATCAACTCTGAGGGGTGTGTGTGTGTGTACTTACTGCTGAAAAATACTTCAAGATTCTCTTCCTGCTAAACTCTGTTTACAGGTAGAGTGAAAATCCAGGGCCAAAATAGTTGATGTAAAATATCGGAAAGCTGCTTACCAATTGTAGTTGACTTGCTAATATTAAATTACACTTTCTTACTATTCACCTTAACTTTCCCTAAAACAATCTTATCTCTTTGTGGTGTGATTAAGTATTCTGAAGTGCTGTAACTCATCCCTTCTTTGGGACATTTTGGAGGGCTTTTGTTCATAGCGTCACCATAATCAGAAATTCTGTAACACCAGGAGAGCTGCATGGGATGTGATGGGAGGAATCGGATACCTAGCAGGTCATGTTTGCTTTACATTTTTAGCAGTAGGCCTTCAAGAAGTAGTTTGTGAAGCAGCTGTTCCTCCAAAGGGGACCAACATGTGGTAGGTACTTTAAAATTATTTAAAATAAGGGCACCCGAGCACCACCACCACATTCCAGCTTATCACCACTCAGAGAACTATCAGCAGGCTCTCATCTGGGGCTTCATTAGGGCAGGAGACAAGAAAAGCTTGGGATCAAGGAGCTGAGAGCTTAAAAGTGTAAGACAAACTGCAAGCAGATAGTGCACAATCCCTTCTCAAAACAATTTGGATGGAAAGAGGGCAGTACATATGAAGTGCCAGCATCTTGTGTTAAATTATGAGAGTAGAGTGTCCAGAACTTCATAGCAGCGCAAAGACAGCCAGAGCGATGTGCAAGTTAGAGTGATGGGCTGGGGCTTGGGAGATCCAGGTTCGAGTCCTCACTCGGCCATGAAACACTTTCAGCCAGTCACTAAAGGTAAAGGTAAGGGTTTCCCCTTGACGTTACGTCCAGTCATGTCTGACTTTAAGGGTCGGTGCTCATCTCCGTTTCCTAGCCGAGGGAGCCAGCATTTGTCCCCAGACAGTCTCCGTGGTCATGTGGCCGGCATGACTAAACACCAAAGCGCATGGAATGCTGTTACCTGCCCACCAAAGTGGTACCTTTTTATCTACTTGCATTTGCATGCTTTCGAACTGCAAGGTTGGCAGGAGCTGGGACAGAACAATGGGAACTCACCCCGTGTGCAGATTCGAACCGGCGACCTTTTGATCAACCAGCCCAGCAGCACAGCGGTTTAAACCACTGTGCCACCTGCAGCCAGTCACTAAGTGTCAGCATAACCTACCTCTTAGGGTTGTTCTGAGGATAAAGGAAGAAGTAGGGCATCTTGTCAAGGACCTGGGCTCCTTGTAAAAGGAATAAAGCTGGGATAGAAATGTAATAATAAAGAATAAAAAGCAAAAGCTTTCGTGCACAAATCCCAAGGCTCAGTCAGTGAGACCCCCAGTGAAAAAATCAGAAATAGCTGGGGTGGGCGCAAAGCCTCCATCCCAGAATTTGCAGAGCCATTGCTAGTCATGGTAAATGGTTCCGTGCTGAATGGATATTAGCATTAGGCAGTAGAAAGCACCTTTCGGTGAATTTACAAGATCTGCAATCCAGTCCAAAATATCTTCACAGTCAAACTCCCTTGAGTTGGCTGAAGGTGGTTTTTCATTTGTTTAAACAAGGGATTTGATTTCATAAGAAAGAAGTAAAACAATTCCTTTTTTTTTCCATTTTCATTTTCATTTTGATGTCACAGTGCTATCATTCAAACCTCTTGATGTAGAAATAGAAGATTGCTATAATCATAAAAAAATTCCCAAAGGCTTAAGGCAGACTTTGAGAAAACTTCCACTCTGACGATCTCCCCTCTCTAATCAGTGTTCTTTTATCTGCCACAGAACAGGCTTATACATATCTGCAGAGAATGAAAGCATTTGTACTGATCGCTCCCCATTAATATGTCTACTTCGGCATTCCTCTGGGGAAGCGACGAATAAAAACATGGGGGACCCTTTTAACATCCTGCTTTTCCTTCTTGCAGCAAAGCACATGAAAGGGAAGGAGAAAGAAAAGCTAGAAGAAGCAGGTTAATGGTGGAGGAAAGTTCTTTAATTTTCCATTGACCCGAATGTGTATCTTTTAAAAGATTTACTAGTGGGGGAATTACCACTGGGAGAACATTGATGTTCAATAAATAGTTTAAAAGCTGTTGCTTGCTGGTTATCAATGGAGAGATCTGACCAAAGTCACTAGGTTGCAGTTTCAGAGCAAAAGTTACAATTTTGTTCTGATGAAATTCTTTCAGATGTTCCAATCAATGGGATAGTGGGGCTAACCCTGAGAGAGCAGGGTTGCAGTGGCAAGATTCACCCTTAACCTACACAGATATGGGGGAGACCCCGCACTTAGGATTGTCTGTATAGCGAGCCTCTTTCCTCCTGCTTTGGAACTCTGGAAAGGTACAGCAGTGGCCCAAAATGCAGATACCTGCAATGTTGGTTGCTGAGGTCCCTTCCAAATCTATGACACTATGAAACCCAAACTAGACATGAGACAGAATTTGTTGCCAATCAATTCTCTAAGAGTAGGCAAATAGATGACTGGGTTGTTAACACAGTTGGCTTCTGCTGCCGGGAAGGCAAGGCAAGGCAAGGCAAGGCAAGGCAAGGCAAGGCAAGGCAAGGCAAGGCAAGGCAAGGCAAGGGAAGGGAAGGGAAGGGAAGGGAAGGGAAGGGAAGGGAAGGGAAGGGAAGGGAAGGGAAGGGAAGGGAAGGGTGTGCAGTAGCTCCTAGGACTGAATATTAGGCCAAATGGCAAGCTCTGCTAGGATCATGGAAATTAGATGGCAGAACCACCTCTCCACTGTGGAACAGACAGCTTCAAAGTTACCAGGTTATGCATGGGTTTTAAAAGTTCATATAGTTCAGGTTGCTCTTTCATAAGGGGTTTCAAAATTATTGAGTCATCTGATCCAGATACCTGTAACTCTTCACACTTGGAGGATTCTGGGCATCCTATGCAGGATGGGAGGAGTGTGAAGAGAAAGGTCACCTCCATGATCCTACAGCCTGAAAAACACTTAGCCAATTTTGGCCATCTCAGTGGGGCACCTTGGAGCACAAGGGAAGGAGGCTGACATGCCACCAGGACAATTCATGGCATGGCTGGTCTCCTTCAACACCTGCCCTCTAAACCTCATCACTGAAGTCGCTCTTGCATCCTTGGAGATAGAGCCAGTGTGGTTCTTTCTGCAACAGCTGCAGGAGGAGGATGAAGTTTGGAGAGCCAGCTCCAAAGCTGGAGCACTTTCCCAACCTTGATCTGGGTCTGAGGCCCTCTCACCTCTGCCTAACAATCATGGGATTGTGCTCCCACAAATCAAGATTTCCTTTTCATGTAAGGGTGCTGTTGCTCTTGTTAAACTGACCTATGTTTTATAATCGAATTTTGGGTTGCTGTCTAGTTTTACTGAATGTGATTTTATTGTACGAGTATTTTACTGTTTTGAACATCCTTTTAAAGACTCTGTCCTAAAAAGCAGCCTATAAATACTGCTGTAAAATAACAAATGTATAAGTTTCTAAAAGGATCCCTCAATATCTTCTGCAATTAGTCAGATGAGAGATAATAATAATATATTCCTTATCCCTATATTTCTTGGCTTCCTGAATAATTGGAGTTGTACTATGGATTAACAAAAAAATGGGGCCAAATGGGCAAAAAAAAGAGGCCATGTGGAATGATTATTACTATAAAAATAATTGCTGAATTGTTAGTATCTGGACAATGGACTTATTTGTTGGACATGGACGCTGCTGCTGAAAATCTCAAAAGCAAACGTGCAAGGACGGTGAGGCCTGATAATAATAGTGTGTGCATTTGTGTGAAATTTTCCAGGCAGGAATTTGAATTTCTGTAGGTCATTTACATGGTGGTGGACAAAGTTGACTGAAATTATGAAAAAAGCAAGATGCATTTAAAAAGATATGAGGAGTATCAGAAGTAAAATGTGAAGAGTTCTGAAGTATTCATTCTACAGCAGAAAGACATTGTCAGTATTTATTTTATTTTATGGGGCTTACAATGTCAGTAAGAAAAGCAGTGTAAATATTTCCTAAGGGCACAAGACAGTGGGAAATTCTGCCTGCCCCTTTTATTCACATGGGAAAATCTAAAGTACTGCACTGGGAGAGCAGGGAGAAATGATTGTGGTGGAGACGGGGATAGAAAACCCTCACCTGCTCTCTGTGCAATGCATAGGAGGGCCCAAACGGACATGATCTTATGCATGGGGTGAAGAACTTTGTGGATTTTTAAGAAGTACAAAGGAGTTTCAAGCCAGAATTTTCTGTAGAAGCAAAAACCACAACACTGAGGCAATTGTACTTTGGACACGTTAGGAGAAGGCAAGGCTCCCTGGAGAAGACAATCATGCTATGGGACATCTAAGGCAGAAGAAGAAAAGAAAAACCAAATATGAGATGAATGGACCCCATAAGGAAGTCACGGCCCTGACTTTAGAAGTCCCAAGCAGGGTGGTCAAGGGCATATCACTCTGGCGGGCTTTCATTCCCAGGGTCACCGTAAGTCGGAGATGACTTGACGGTACATAACAGCAAGAGACAGACAAATAGGAGTTACTTCAGTGTGGCAATCCAGACTGGAATCTTGGCATGAAAGATTTCATTCTTTGCCCCAGCCATGATCCTATTCTGGATACACACACGATGATTCTGGACACACACTGACTCAGGAGCAAGGCAAACATGGATGAATTTCAGAGCCTTCTTCCTAGTGCAAAGAGTAGCTAGGTAGGAGGATGATCAGGATATAATCCACTGGGGGAACAAGGGATTCATATCCCCCCACCCACCCCGATTGGATCCCAGTCCAGATCAGCCCTTTCAGTGGCAGCTGTTTATTTAAAGAGGGGAAATTATAGCCTGAATAAGAGCTAGTGTGGCATGGTGATTAAGGACTGGAACTCAGGCGCGCTGGATTCTAGTGCCCACTCAGCCATGGTCAGTCATGGAGTCACCTGTGACTTTGAGTCTGGGTCACAGGTTGTTGTTGTTGTGAGGATAAGATGGAGAAGAGAATGTGAACTATATAAACTGCCTTGAGTTCCTTGGAAGGAAAAAAGGTGGGATATAAGTACTATAATAAATTAAAAATAACATCTTCTCTTCTTTTAAACTCACAGTGCACGTGGACACTTATCCATGCTGTGGAAACTCCAGGTTAGGCTCTTGCAATAGAGAGTACATGGGGCTGCCTTTGATGAGTGTTTGGAAAGTGCAAAATGTTGACTAGTTTATTAACTGGACCTGGCTTTGTGAGGTTACAACATTTGTTGCAGCCACTGCATTCACTCCAGTCCATTTCTGGATCCAGTTCAGAGCCCCAATTGTTTAAATCCCTTTATGGCTTTTTATAGTCACCAGGACTAAGAGACATCCATTGCTTTATCTTCCTCTTTAAAAAAAACCCTTTTAAAGCCACCCATGTGACTGGATCCTAATGCACTTTCTGGAAGCAAATTCCACAGTTCTGAAATGCATTCTATGCTTTCTCCTGCTGACTCCAAATTAGCATGTCTCCTGTTGCAAATTAGCATATTTCACCCCACATCCCCACCCTATTCAATGAAGTGAGGGGAAACAGGAATGCTTTGCATTTGCAGTAAGCAAGAGAAGGCAAGCGAGGGAACTGAGTTGGGCTGATGTATGCCTCACCCCCCATGCGCAGTGTGCTTCCATCCCTCACATGGGTGTAACTCAGAGCAGTGTTGATTCCATTTGACTGCCACCTCTGAAGCTCAAACGTCTGTCTGGTTGCAGTATTAGCAGATGGATACCAGTTAATTAAGCCACTTGTTGTATGCAAGTACTGATTGCCAGGTTCTACAGGAGGCATCGACCAAATTGTTCGCAAATTGGGGGAAAGCAATTGTGCTAATTAAATCTGATTAAGACCTCAGCTGCACTAGCACAGGCTAGTAACCAACATCTTCTTTGGCTGCAATCTAGTCATTTTGAATGCTGTGCTGGTGCAGTAAGCCCCCAGATGTGACAACTGCCTCACGGTCGTTCCTCAGCCTTGAGTACCATGGTAAACTGGATGGAAGTCTTTGAGGAAGATTAGATTAGAGTCTAGGTTGTCTAGAAGCAAAGGAAGGCTTGCTGGACTCTGGACTGTAATTCCCACTCACTTTCAGGAACTGATGAAGATGAACAGTGGGAGATTCAGGACAGACCAGTGAAAGCACTTCATGCAGCACATAGTTGCAGAATATGATTGGTTACTGCCGGATGCAACCTGGCAGCAGCCATTACTTCAAGCCATAGCAGGGGGAGTGAGTGGAAGCAGGATCACCATCAGTGCTGCTGAGAAGCCACCATCCTCAAGCACCTCCCTTCCCCAATTGTCGCCTGTTGGCAGCCTTTCTATCAGACCCCAAAGAATAGTCAGCCAACAGATTTCAGTAGCTTCAGGAGAGGCTTCTCCACTCTTTCTGACCACTGTGAGGAGCAGAACTACCAGCTGGTTACTGAGAAGACCTCCTCAAGGAGCCTATAGCTTCGGCATTGGAATTAGGGCAAAGCACAGGCAGCTAAACAGATAGCCACCCAAAGCACTGCAAGAGCTGGTCCATTCGAGAAGCCAGGGGAAGGGCTGATACAGTGCTCATTGTCATTCCATAGCTTCCTGTAGCAGTGAAGATCAAGAGATCAGCAATTTGAAGAGATGTCCAGGTGACCTGTAATCATATTTTCATGTGCTTTATGCTTTTTCACACTGTCTTGATATCAGTGTCCCCTGCAAGATGGGTTGAAACACCACCAACAAGGGATCTCTTTTGGCTCTTGCCTTTAAGACAAGGGGGAAATTAATGGGTACAGTTCTTTGTGTGTGGGGGGGGGGTGAAATAGACAGGCATTTGTACAAGCAACTCTCTTTTATCCATCTCTTAAAGGTACGAAATACTTCTCTTCAATTGCATTTGGCTAGCCTTCTGTTGCACAGGTGCATAGGAAACAAATTCCCCCACATGGCATGAAGTTAAATAAAGGAAAAAATCTCCAATTTTTCCTATCTTTTACCATCCCACCACCTCAAACTCTGAAATGCTATGCATGTCTTCTCAGAGGTAAGTACAATTGCATTTAATTGTACTTTCAGGTAAGTGTGTATAGGACCTGAGGCTTAAATACAAAATTACATACACTCTTACTTCTGAGTAAGTTCCCCGGAACTCAGTGGAGTTTTTTCTGAATAAACATACACAGGATTGGACTGCACAATTGAGTTCAAGTTTATTTTTTGTTCTTGAAGATACTTGCCATGAACTTTGAACTTCCTGTAATTCTGTCTTGCTTGATATTATTAACATTTACTGAAACAGATAATAGTCTCCAAAAAGGGCCTGCTCTATTTTAATGGAAAATAAATTATCAGGAGAAATGGAGTGATTTTGCTTAAAATCTCTTTGCATATTGATTACATCCCATGGGGTATATTTATAAAAAACATGGACTATGGGAGAACTTCAAGCTGATCAGGCTTTGAGATAAGGGATTCTTAAAAGTGAAAAAGGAATATTGCCTAGGATTCTCATAGGGCAATTTTAAACCAAATTGCTTGGATTCCAGACACTCCAGTCCTCAGAGGAGACAAAGACGGCTAGAGGGGAGATGACTTTCTTAACACTGGCACTTCAATTTTGCACATTCTCCCCAAATCAGTGCAGCAAGCTCCTAAGCTGCTCTATTCGAGCACCAGATGTAAAACTTTCCAAGATAAGTTTCCCAAGCCTTGTAGGTGATTCTTCCCCCATTTTATTGTTTTACTGGTTATTGGGTTTATGAACTGCTTTTTTATTGACTGCAGTCACTGCTGCTGTTCTTGTTACTGATGAATGTTCTTGTTTTAGTGTTTAAATTGTATATTTTTTATTGGCGTGCAGTTGCTTTTATTGTTGGATGGTGCTTTGGATACATGTGTAGAAAAATGACTCAGGAAACTAGTTCAAATAAAGAACCACTCTTCTGTTGAAACATTCCAATTTCCTAACACGTGTATGTGTTTGCTGTTTAGTGTTCCTCACTTGTTGGCTGGAAGCCTCCTATCTTGGAAGCTTCCAAGTAGCCAGTGCCCTGTGGGGTGGCTGCTGGCAGAACAACAAGAGGGGCAGAGGAAATTTTTGCTTTTCTATTCTCCTTTTTGTTTTTTCCTAGTAGACTAAAGGAGTCATGCTTGCGTGGCAGGGCTGAAGCAGGAGAAGACATTGTGTTTTCATATCTTAGTCTCTCCTCTCCTCCCCACCCACTGCGGCCATCCCTTTCCAACCTCTCTGAGATCTTTCTGAGGTTGCTTTTCCAACCTCAGGAACAGTGGAACAGCTGTGGGGCCACAGGAACAGGGAGAGAGGTTCAATTCTGGAGTCTTATTTGAAGCTCATGGCAGTGCCTTCAAACGGGGAATCCAAAGGACCCGATAGTCCCTGGGGTGCTTTCCCAGGACAACAGTTCTCTCCTTGATGTGTATTTCTAGTACATCCTCCTATTTCTCTGCTATAACAACATTGGAAAGACCTAGTGCATATCCATTCGGACCACAGAAAAAATGAGGAATGGAATATGGTCTCAGTTGTTGCAAGACACCAGACAAAGGTGAAATTCTAAGGCAGGCTTCCTCTTGGTCAGAGAGTATTGCATATTTTCAGAAAATCTACCAGCTGAGTGGCTGTTCAGCTCCTCGGCTGACACCAATCTATATTGGAAATGGAGAAGGAAGGTGTGAGTTGCTTTATCATCCCTATTCTAGATCTAATGGAAAGACATTGCCTTACATGTGGTAATAAACTCCCCAACAGATGGCTTGGCTGAAGCTAATATTACTGCCTGATCCAAAATGCAAATCAGCCCTGAGGAAAAGCTCACACACAGACTTTTCAGCTGTCCTTTAGAAGGAGATTGGAAACATATCCTGAATGTTGTTAAAATGAAACCTGGGTTTTGTTCAGTGAGGAATCTTTTAGGTGGGGAATGGAGAGAGGAAATGATGATACCTGGAAGACATTTAGCAGACAGAAAGTCTTCATCTTGTAAACTAGCAAGTAGACCCAACTTCTCACGGATTGCAATAGTCTGAGACAGTGAAATCTTCAAGAGAACCTATACTGTTCACACAGCTGCTTCCTTTTTGCATGTCCGTAGCTTCCTTAGACACAGCTGCAGCCCTGAAGAAGGCGTTTGTCCATGGCGTTCCTGGGAAGAAGGGCTTGTGGGGAGGCAGCAGGTGTATAACTGTGTCTCTCATACTTTGAATTCACCTGATTTCACATCATATGGACTATAGCCATGTGTTTGCCATGCATCGGAGGAGGAGGAGGAGTCCTACTTAGGGAAAGCCTGCCTCTAGTGGCTGAAGATGTTACTGCAGACTTCACTGCATGGATACACCTCATCACCCCAAAATAACCCTAAGGAGCAAACCCTCATTAACAGGGTGCCCTGTGTCAAGCTTCCACATCTTCTGGTCTTGGCATTATTATTATAGATAATATGCCATTTTTCTTATTAGAATTGGTTTTGTAATGTGGGTATTTTGATGATTCCACTTATACTTTGACTAGATTCTATACATTATGGCTGATGTTCTCCTACTTCCCCTCTCACTAACAGTTTGTATGGACTACAGCTGCTCACTAGGACTGGCAGATGCAAACATTTAACACTAGTCCTATATCACCTTCATTGGTTGCTAATTGAAGTATGGGCCCAATTTAAGGTGTTAACTTTGCCATATAAAGACTGAATTGGTTTAGGCCCTGGATAGGAAGGAATATCCTCTTTCATATACAGCTACCTGAATTCTAAGATCTTCCACTGAGGTCCTTCTTGGAGAGCCCTCTCTGAAGGAAGTTAGAAGAAATGATTACCCAGAGAAGGGCCTTCTCTGGGGTGGCACCCCAGCTTTGGAACCTGCTCCCCAGAGAGGTTTGCCTGGCACTGACACTGTATTCATGTTGGCACTAGGCCAAAACCTTTTTATTCACTCAGTATTTTAAGGGTTGATCAAATTGGAATTTTACTGAATATTTTATATCATATTTTAATGTGCTGTTACTGGTTTGTAAACTGTCTTGAGATCCATTTTGAGTAAAGACAGGGTAGAAATGTTTTAAATGAATTAAATAAATAAATAAATTTCTCTCATTGTCTGTGCAGCAGACCATGTCACTGTATTGTGCATTTCATTGCCTTTGTAACCAAATGTGTTCTTTGGGATGACACCATGACTGAGTTCATGGTGGTTTCTTTACTGTTGTTGGTCTGTTGTGTTGTCTGAACTCAATCAAAGAATTTCACAATGGTAAGATTGGTCTTTAGAAACCATGATAGGAAATGATGGTTTGGTCTATGATTTGTCTGTACCACCATGGCTTGCAATGTTGCCTGAACCCAGGATCATGGTTTTCATGGTCTTGGTATGCAACTACCACAGAGTCCTCTGGAAACAATAGCAACCGCAGGAACCACTCCAGCCTTCCAGCCACTATGTATTGACCAAGGAGGAAGAGGCAAGCAGGATAAGAAGGCAGCAATGCAATTTGGGGTTGAATTTCAGGCATGGTGGCTATAAGAATATGGGCCAACACTGTCTGAGAACCTGGAGAACTACAGCAGGCTGAATAGAGCAAGCATAGGCACTGTGGCACGAATATGTTCCTAGAGCCCTTTCTTAACACCACCAAAGTGCCTTTCCCTCCCACTTTTTAATTATTTTTATTGACTTATTTCATTTCTATACCATCCCATAGCCAAAGTTCTCTAGATGGTTTAAAACAAGGTATAAAACAGAAAAATGTTAATACAGAGACCATAAAAACAATGGGATAAACATGAATTAAAAATTGCTTGAAAAGTGTAGTTTAAAAATGACCCTGCAAAGGATCACCTGGATAATCATCTCAGGCCCCTGAGTAGATAGATCTTAGTAGGTAGATCTTTCAGGACCTCCACATAAAGGGCCGTCTTAACTGGCTCTGGAAAAAAATGGCAAGTTTGGTTCCAGGCAGACCACAGCAGGGGAGTTCTTCCATAGAGGGGGCCACCACGAAGAGACCCCTCCCCTTTGTTGCCACCCTCTGAGCCTGCCTTGGGGCTGGCACCCAGAGGAAGGCCCCAGATGCTGAAGATGGCAGTTGGGAGAGGCGCTCCAAGAGGGATTGCAGTCCCAATCTATGTAAGGCTTCACATCTGTGTTAAAAACAGCACGCTGAGTAGGGCTAAGAAGCATACAGGCAGCCAACACAGGTGAGAACAAACTGAATCTCTGCTTTCGCTCTGCAAAGTGTGAGGTCGGAGAAGTTGCTTGGCATCTTAGGGCTCCGGCCATGACTTTCCCTTGTACTTATGTGTTGTTTGTTTTTCAGCGCCAGGCTAAGACCTTTTTATTTAAACAACATTTTAACCATTTTTAATATCATCTATAGGTTTTTAATTCGCAGCCAGGGTGAATCTGGATTTTATGTGTTCTATTTGTATTGGGTTTATTTATTGTATGTAAGCCATCCCGAGGCTCATGCGAATGGCATACAAAAATTCTAAATAAATAAAATAAAATAAATAAATACTTTATCTTTTAGCCAAGTTACTTATTTGTAGCCAAGTATGCCTGCCCTGGCAGCCACTCTGAGGTCATTTCTTAACTAGCCAAATATACCCACAATCCCCGGAGTAGAGGGATTCCTGGGCTGCTGCACTAGGGTCATTTGCTTTGTAACTTGTGCCAGACTTCAGGAAACTATCTCAGAATCTCCAACATCAATAAAGGAAAACTAAAACCTTAATTTAAAAACAGCACAAGTGCTTCCATACTATATATGGACATAAGACCCCCCAAATTTATAAGCCTTTCATTCTACTCTATAGCCCTGCCGGGTAATTTTCAGCGATGTGGAACCAAACACTGATGAGGAAAGGGAAAAGAGGAGAAATCATTTCACTGTAAGGAGACGAGAGTCTCAGTTCAAAAATGCACGAAACAGGCATGACGCAGACAATGTTTAATGCTATGCATGCTGAGAGCTGGCTCCTTTATCTCATTTTTTTAATATGTGTGCAGCTCCTTGAGCTGTGGCAAGGCGCAACGCAGGGTGGGGATATCAGCATCACAACACACCACGCTTCATGTGCACCAAAGAGAATGCCCTAGAGGCATTTACCACGCATAGAATAATAATAAACAATTCTGGAATATTTTACATTTATATGGAATTTTTAATATACTGAAAGAGTCCAAAGGACTTGGCAAATTTTAACCCAGTATGTAGAATTATACACAGCAAGTACTTTTCCCTCCCCTGAAACAAAGCAAATCATAGACACAATACAGCCGAAATCAGATTGGGCTCGCAGAGAGCTGAGGAAAGTGCCAGAGTTAATTAGGACTGCACAGATGCTAGAACTGCTATGCAAGCTGTGATTGGAATTGAGATGCCAGATCTGCCTTTCCCCCAGTTACGAAATGTGGGGGCTCTCCCCACACTTTTCCAATTGAGGTTATATAATTTGACAAATCCCCCTTTAAAGGCATCCAAATCGGTGGGCATTCTTTTCCAATGTGCACCCGCTGCGTACACTTTTCCAAGGGTGTGCAGAATTTGCAAGCAACTGCTTCCTCGAACAGAACATGATTGTGAAGGGAAGTATTATTGTGAAGGCTGTCTGAAAGAAAGCCTCATCCCATGTGTAGCTTCCCACACCTCGAGGTCATCTTCTCCTGGAGCCCCTTCCAAAGGAAATAAGGTGGGTGGCTACCAAGGGGTGGGCCTTTTCCGTTGTGGCACCTTAGTTGTGAACTAAAGTCTGCAAAGAGCTTCAGCTGGTACCTACTTCGTATTCTTTGTCTTCTCCTAGCATTTTAACAGTTTAATTTTTCAAACATTATTGTTTCTATCACATCTTATCCTGTCCTCCATGCTGATTCAATTGCAATTGCTCTAGTTTTGTTGTTTGGGGTTAATCTTATTCATGTGTGTGTGTGTTTTTAACTTTTGCTAGCTGCCCAGAAAGCCTCAGCTATTGGGTGGTATAAAATTGAAATAAATACATAACTATGAAGCATTTTTCCAAATGTGTATTTTGTATAAACTGTTCCAAATGTTTTCATTGTTTGGATGCCCTTCTTCCCTTCCTCCCTTTATTTGTTTGCATGCTGCATTGAAAAAGTATTATTTTGACATCTGTGCTCTAGTTCACGTTCAGGAATTGCACATTTGATAAATTTGCACAGAAATGGAAATCACACCATTTTTCCACCCACCCCCAGATGCATCAGTGTCTCTGTTGCATCAAAAAGACTCTGCTGAAAAAAAAATATGGTACATGATAGGAATCAGGGCTCTGCCTCCTGGAAAGACTACATGATGATAAATGGACATATTTAAAATATCCCCCGGTATTTCACAGCAGGGACATAATTCTCATACCCAAATTCTCATACAAGGAGCTCTTTGTGAATTCATTGCTGTTTACATATTACTGGAGGATCTTCTCTACCTGCTCTGTGCTGCATTCATTTAGTAGGTAATATCCTGACCTCCACCTTTTCAACTCTTCTAAACTGGGTTGAATATCCTTGAAGGCAAACCTTTAGTTCTGTTTGCAACCAAATTGGAGTGAGGTAGGTAAAAACCTGAGTTCAAAATTGAGCAATGTTGTGATGTGGGATAAAATTGAGTGTCCAAAGCCATGGCTTGGAGGCAGACCACATGCCTTGGATGCAGAAAGCCCCTGTTTCCATCCCTGGCATCTCCAGGTAGAGCCAGGAATGAAGCTTGCCAGAAATCCTGGAAAACTGCTGCCAGTCAGTGTCAGCATACTGGACTAGCTTCCTACATTTCTAAGGCTGAGAGGAGAGGAGAGGAGAGGAGAGGGAAGTTTCCATATGAGTTTTTCTACTACATCGTCTCTTAGTATCACTATCAGAGCTTTTGGAGAGAAAATGGTTATCATTCACAACAGCACCATCGAAGTTTGTCCTCCCTGATGCACACACATGGACAATGTCACACAACCCTATGCCCTAGTTCCCCAGCACCACATTTGTGACCCATGAATGGGATGGAAATTCAAGGCAGAAGTAGGGAAGTTTTAAAGAGCTGGCACATTTTAAAAGCAAAGAGGTTAATCATAGCTAAATCTGCTTCTGGCCTGTTTGCAGAAAAAGGCAGCATATACATGTTATAATGTATGAATGAATGCATGAGTGTCTATATAAATATCCAACAATGTATTCTCTATACCTGAAAATCTATCTCACTAGGTGAAGAGTGATTGGTTTTAAATTCTGAAATTTCAAAAGTTCCAAATTCTGCAGGGAAAAATGCAAGTATCATCTGAAAAATAAACTGCCAAGTACTTTTGTGTTTGAAAGAAAAAAAACAACCACCAAAACCACCAAAGAAAATGTATTGATATTCATGATTTTGCATTTTCCTCATACAGCATTTTGAATATTTTAGTGCAGAGTAAGAACAGGACTCATACACATCCCGTTTCCTTTAACCATTTTTCCCTTGAAGCAAAAACCAACAGATCTAAGCAGGAAGTGTTCATTTCCCATCTCTAGAATTCTATGTTGCAGGTCTAATTGTCTTGGGTTAATCAACCAACACTGCCACTTTGACCGAGAACATCATGGGTTCGTTGTCTGCACAGCTGTGCCAACTGTGTAACAATCAGCTATTTCTGAGCTGAGCTGAGCACTGGAGCCAAATACATTCCGCTGACTAGGAGAGGATCAGCTACATGGAACAGGCACCAAGAGATTAAAAATGATGCCCCTGCAATGCATTGTGACAGCAGAGAGGAAAACTCGCTCTTGATAAGTAGTACAAGCTTTAATAGCCTTTTTCTGTCCCAACAAAGGACCCCTGAGACCCATAGTTCTAGGAGAGGGTGCAACCAGGTCCCATCACTGCTGTTTGTGGTACCTTACATGAGAACACAATGGAAGGAGTTTCCAAGAAATATTAAATATTGTATTTTCCAGCTGTGCCTGGGTATTCTGTGATATTTTCTGGAGTTCTCCCTTGGTGATACTTCAGAAAATGAAACTGTGAACTTTTCAAAAGAAATATAAGTTTGCCGTATAGTTTTGTCATGGATACGAAACTATACTTCAGAAATGACAGCCTGAAAGGGAGCATTCATTGGGCTCATATTTATAGAGATCAATATGTTCTCCCTACGATGGGAGACTGTGAGGGTTCCCAAGGTGGCCTGGATAAACCAGTGGACCAGGACAGAACCCAGCAACTCAGGGCTTTCCAGTCTGGGTTCAGCAGGCCAGAGTACAGAATGGCTGGTTGCCCAAGTCAGCATTCCCAGTATGAACATCTTGATCATTGTAGACACCTTCACTGCAGCTCGCCCTGTCTCTGGGAAAGTGTGATAGGGCTGTGGTTGACTCTAACCTCCATCAACACTGGCCAGCACGGCCAATAGTCAGGGATGTGCTTCACGAGAGGTGAATAGGATTGCAGCTCCACTCACTGTGAGCCACTCTGCATTAAGGAAGCATCGCCTTGCTTCCCTGCCCCTCTTCCCCATTGATTACTCTGTTCCGTTCCATCTGTGTTGCATGTCCATGGATTCTGTCCTCCAAGGAAACCAATCCTCTGCCTCTGTTGAAAGGAACAGGGGACAGACATGTGGTCACTGGATCGGAGCAACTAGTCTGCTCAACTTTACCCTGAAGAGTCTTTACCTTGTCTCCTCTACGTCATTCAGGGTTTGCTGCTCAACAGGGAGCTACGACTAACCCCAACACGGCTAGTTGGCAAGGGGCGGCATAGAAATCGGTCAAATAAATAAACAAACAAACAAGCAAAGATAGACTCACATGCTGTTAGTTGCATGATGCTCATGGCCCAGCCAATATTTTATGCATGAGGTTCCTGCCCCTTTAAGAACCTTCCATTGGCAGTTGGAGCCGTTGGAACTAAGAGGGAAGCCAACCATTAGCATTCTTCCTGTGGACTCCAGCTGTGCACATCTGGAAATAACTGAGACCCTGTCCAGGACCAAGGTTAGCAAATTAAGCAGGGGTGGGCAGACTGAAGACTGATGGCACCTTCAGTTTCATGAAGTTCACTAGTGGGAGCTAAGTGCAAAACAGTGACTTGGGGGTGGCGGGCAGTCATACAGTTAGAATTAAAGGACATGGATGCCTCTAAGCCAGGAATTGGTTTTCAGCACCAGCACTGGTAAAAGGTAAAGGTTTCCCCTTGACATTATGTCCAGTCATGCCTGACTCTAGGGGGCGCTGCTCATCTCTGTTTCCTAGCCAAGGGGGCCAGCGCTTGTCTGCAGACAGTCTCCGTGGTCATGTGGCCGGCATGACTAAACACCGAAGTGCATGGAACGCTGTTACCTGCCCACTGAAGTGGTACCTTTTTATCTACTTGCATTTGCATGCAAGGTTGGCAGGAGCTGGGACAGAGCAATGGGAACTCACCCCGTTGTACAGATTCGAACTGGCGACCTTTCAATCAACCAGCCCAGCAGCACAGCAGTTTAAACCACTGCACCACCTGCAGTCCCTCATAAATAAAACCAATAAAACTGATAAAACCGGTCAGTCCTAGAGGAGATCAACCCTGACTGCTCTTTAAAAGGCTAGATCCTGAAGATGAAACTCAAATACTTTGGCCACCTAATGAGAAGGAAGGACTCCCTGGAGAAGAGTCTAATGCTGGGAACAATAGATGGCAAAAGAAGAAGGGGATGGCAGAGGATGAGGTGGCCAGATGGAGTCACTGAGGCAGTTGGTGTGAGCTTGAGTGGACTCCGGGGGATGGTGGAGGACAGGAGGGCCTGGAGGAATGTTGTCCATGGGACTTCGCGACTAACAACAGCAACAACCAGCACTGAGCTCATGCTCCTATGAAGTAGCAATCTACCACTGGTTTTCCTACAAGCTTTCTGGGGGACCTTCTTGTGGCTGCTGGATTCTAAAACTTTAATGAACCTACTGCCAATCACCTAGGTATTTAGCTAAAAAACCCTGCTGTATTCCCTTCCCAGCCCAGGGTTGGATAGTTTGATGGAAGAAGAGGGTATGGAAGCCTTAGGGAGAGGAAATACTGGAGGGGAAGTTTATGGAGTTCAGCAAGTTTATTATACTAGCCAAAGGCCATGACAAATATCTCAAATGTATGTGCATAAACAACAAAATGAAGAATTTCAACAATATAAATAAAAATAAATTAAAGTATAATATGAGCAGAAATTCATCTTTAACTCTGAATCCCCAATGCAGTTTATAGCAATTTTTCCTGATCTTTTTGCTGCCAAAGCAAATAAACCAACTTCATGTGCCACATAACTATTACATCACTTAAAAAGAACTGTTTCTGCCAAGACATTTCTGTATCCATATGATAGCCAGGGTTTCAAGAATGTCTCTCTAGGGTCAGCATATAGAGGACAAATTAACCTGTAATGAATGAAGTCTTCAACTTGATATAAACTACAAATGCATAATCTGCATTCAAGAGGTGCCTTGTTATATCATCCATCTAAAACTGCAGTTGGCATAACTTGAAATCTCAACGCAGTAAAGACTTTTCTTAAAGACAATCCAAACAGATAGCTAGCTCTATAATGTTTTGTTTTCAAAAAGGAAACCACTGGGAGAATACCAGGAAGTCGAGGCTTCATCATCTGGCACATAGCTATTGTTTCTGATCTGAATACCATCTTTACTCTAGATAAGAGACAATTAAGGGAATGGTTATTTTGGATAGACTCTAGAAAAGACCTCCACTTAATGAAAAACTCATCGGGAGGTTTATTGCATTAAATGGTAGGACAGTGAGAACACGAGGAGGGACGTTTTCTTTTTTGTAAATGTTTTGACAAATACCTTTTCACTCATTGGAGTGCTCTGTGGAGTTGATGCCTGAGACATGTGTATTCAGACCAGGCATAGTATAGGTATGTCTTTAACTACAAAGACATTCTCATGTTCTATCAGGAAGTGCATTTTTTCCTAATTCAAACATGACTCTAGGAAACTTCATATAAGTGGTAAATTTGTAAGCTGCCCAGAGAGCCGTATGGGTAATGTGGTGGCACATAAATTGAATTAATGAACAAATGGATGGATGGATGACATTTCAGGACTTTCCATTGCAGGATCATTTAATTTGCAGCTTTTAGCAGCAATGTTTATGATCCTCCCAAACTGTTGCTTTGTTTGATGGACAGGTTCACATTTCAAAGCACAGGGTGCAGAATTAAAGAAGGTTTTCTGACCTGCATGTTCAAGAATTTTGACTTAGGTTTGGGTAAAATACTTACAAGTTCTCATCCGTTTCAATTCCCAGATAGGTGAACATGATGAAAAGCCCAGGTGGTTCCTGAGCCTGTTTTAAAGGCTGCCAGAATGGATTCTACGCAAGATAGTGATGAAGAAGATGGTGGAGAGAAAACACTTCAATCCCATGAAACCTACCTATGTCAGGGTAAGTCTCATGAGTACCCAGAGTGATGGATACTTGTATGGGTGAGTCTTGAAAGTGAGAGCTTTGGTGGCATGAGAAGTGATTGAAGAACTGGTAAGTTTAGAGGGGGGGAAAGAAAGTTAATGAGAGACCTACAAGTGGTCTTCAAAAGTTTGAAGGGCTATCATGAAGATGGTGAGGCAGACTTCTTCTCTGTTGCTGTAGTAGACAGGACTAGAACTTATGGCTGGAAATAACAAGGATGCAGATTTTGACTAAACATTGAAGAATCTTCATAAGAGTGAGAGAGTTGTTTGATGGTGGAATAAACTGTCCCAGGAGGTGGCAAGCTCTCTTTCCCTAAGATCTAGTGTGGTGAAGTTGTTTGCAGAGTGGGACTGGGACTCAGGCAATCTGGGTTCTAGTCCCTGTCCAGCCATGGAGCCAACTGGGTGGCTTTGGGCCAGTCACAGACTCTCAGCCCTACCTATCTCATAGGGTTGTTGTTGTGAGGATGAGACTGAGAGGAGGAGGAGGAGGAGAATGATGTAAGCCACCTTGAGTTCCTTGAAAAGAAAAAGTGGGAAATATATTTATTATTATTATTATTATTATTATTATTATTATTATTATTTTCAGAAGGGTATGGCTGGGCTTCTATCAGGGATGCTATCATTGCATCTTGCCTAGTAGATCTAGCACTGAGTAGAGACTAGACTTCAGGGTATCTTCCAGTAATTCTTTGTTTGTTTTATCCCAAAAACATCTCAGGTGTAAGAAAGTCCAGAGAATTGTGTGGCTTTCTGTTTCTTCTTCTTCCTTTTTGTAGGCTTGAAACAACTATATGAGTCTCAACAACTCTGTGATGTCACCCTGGGTGTTGAAGGAAGAAGCTTTCCTTGCCACAGGTGACTCTGTACCTTCTAGACAATGTACCTTGCTTACCTTTATTCCGACCAATTTCTATTGTACCATGATATTTCTGTGGTTTTCAATGGGAGTGTGAGACAATCATGCCTCACAGATGCTGGGTGAGGCCCAAATTTGACCTCTAGCTGTCATCCTTCTGAAGATGGGTGGAAACTCCACAGCCTAGTGCATACTTACACTTAGGGTGGAATCCTACTGTGATGATTGCAAGCGTTTGGACTCATGGGCTTTTGCTCAACCTATGCAGAATGGGAGGAGTATTGGAGCTCATGCTGACCTCCCCAACTTCATACCCTGTGTTTTTGATAGTAAGGCTTTTTCACTTCATTTCCAAAGGGCAGCAAAGGAGGCTGGAGAGTCCCCAAGACAGCCCGCACCCTGGCATCACCACTGTCCTCCCCACCCAGACCACCATGACCCTTCTCACCCTCTCGGAGGCCGCACTCCCAGCCTCAGAGAGGCAACCGGTGCAGTCCTGCCACCCTGCAATGTGGAGGGGGAAACAGTGATGGATTCCCCTCTCCAAGGCTGAAGTGCTCTGTCCAACCCCAGTGCTAGGAATGCAAAATATTCATGCCCAAGAGCTAAAAGATTGCTCCTTTGCTCAGCCAAAGGAACCTAATTCTGCAGAATGAGTAATCCACCTACCCAAAAGCCAAAAACTTAGCAATACGCTGGGATGTCTGGACTTCTCAGCCCCTCTTTTTCCTGTTCCACCAAGTTAGTTTAGCTTTTTGACAGTCCTTGTTTCTCTCAACACTTTTTCTTGGCTAGAATAAATGCCTGACCACTCACAGAACAGTCAGGCCACTACGAGGGTATCAGCCATCCCCAAGACTCTGTCTTTGTGGCAGAATTGTGTCTGGCATTTTCTGTTCATCCATCATTTATATTGGAGGAACAGTTTTATATTGCCTTTACTGAGTAGGTTCCCTCATTGCTCACATGATTTCCATCCGCCACATCTTCTGGCCGGAAGCAATAGGTAGGTCTCCCTGTCTGTGGTGAAGTTTATATTCTGTGCCCTTCAAATCAAGCAGGCCCATGTTAAAATAATTTCTGGGGTTAAGCTTGAGTGAGGCTGTTGAGCTATATCATTTTGTTTCACCGAGGTGCCATGGGGCCTACAGACGCTCTGATTTTGGAACAGGAACACGGGGATGTCAATATTTGATGCCATCAGATGCTAGAGTAGCCGGTACCCCACCAGTTCATGTAAAGGTGAAACAGAGGCAAGATGGAGCCTGGCTGTCTCCCTGTTCTGGATCGCCAGGCACCCCAAATTAGCCTCCGAGGCCTCAACCACATGCTCACACTGAAAATCCACCAGGTTGATGGGCACGACAGTGAGGAATTTCCCACACCACCTCCATCCTTGCAAAACTCACTCCTGCAAGATGTGTTTGCTGTTCAAACAGGCATTGAAGACTTGGCTGTTCCAAGGTTTTCAATTGCATGAGGTGAATGATCTTTAATGTAAACTGCCACTGCTTCCAATGCATAACATTGCGCTAGATGGTTAATTCCTTTTGTTTCATTCTTCAAAGTAACAATGAATAGTAACATAAACAAGTAGGTGAGTCGATTTCTTTGCCATCTTTCTGGTCACTCAGGATCTCTGGTGCAAGCAAGATTCTCTGATAATGTTATCATTCAGTGTAGCAAAATCCGTCGTCACCTGTTGCCAAAAGAAAACCATTGATCAGATCATACTCTTACCCCTTTTGATGGTCCTTTTTTCCAAATATAGGATGCTATTAGCATCAGTCAGCCCTTATTTCCGAGATATCTTCATCAATTCCAGCCACGAGTCTCAAAACGGGGAAATCCAACTCAAGGACATGGCTGCCTCCACACTCCACAGCCTGTTGGACTATCTCTATACGGAGGAGCTGTCTCTCACAGCGGAGACTGCTCAGGACCTTTTCACCGCAGCCAGCAAGCTCCAGATTCTTCCACTGAAAGAAGCCGCTGGAAGGTAATGCAAGCTGTCCCCGCAGCATGTGCCACTTTTACATTAAGATGCATGAGAATGCCATTTCCGTTCATTAAACATCAAAACGTTCCCTGTTTGCAGCTCCGCAGGTGAATGTGTTCCTGCCAAGGCTCATGAATGCTTCCAATGGTCTCACTCCTGTCTTTCTCTTTTTTGGCAGAACACGCAAACTGTGCCTTTCAGCACAGTTGGGGTCCCCCTGCCGCCTCTGGGAAAACACAACCAAACGTGCACTTTTCTCCTATAGATTAAATGTGAAAAGGCATTGTTGATTCAAAATGTGTCTTTTTTTACACGCACATTTTCCAGAAGGAAGCACAAGTTCCACCGTGTGTGAGCTTTTCCTGGGAAAAAAATGTGCTTGTGTTCACCTTTGTGGTTGGAGAGTGCAAACGGGGCATGTTCAAGTTAAAAATGCATAAACCACAGGCCATTTCTGACTTTACATGAGACGCTTTCTAAGAAATGATTTACAGAGGAAATTATGATTTTCACCAACACTGTCTCAAAGCCAGGGTAGCTTGCAAAAACACCTTTGTTTACATCCGTGATGTTTTAGAAGATATGTGATTCCTTTGCTTGTATATTCACATGAAAGAGAAATGCCCAAAAGTGCATTCATGTCAGGACCGACCTTGGACCAAGAAAAAATTGTTGCTTTGGGCAGCAGATTCCACAGAACCACCATTTTTCCAGGTCTCATCTCCATCCATATAAAATTGGAGCAGAGGATTGAAGAGCAAAAGCTTTAGAATGGGGCTGTCAATACCAATGTTACATATGATTTTGGAGCAAACATATCTAATTCATTAAAAGCATGGGGTTGAAGGCAAGTTCTGGACCATGTGGCCCAAGCTATGGACTGATGCAGAGTTAGGATGTTCTAACAGATGGTTCTTCAGCTTCAGCATGAGCTCCACTGAGGGGAAGCCCACCATCCAAGTAAGTGATTGGTTCCACTGCTGAACTTTCTCCTAATATTTGCCTTTCTCCTCTGCCCTCCTGTAACTCAAGCCCATAAGTAATAGCCCTTCTGTCCAAGGCAACAGGGAGAAAGTCTTCTTGCATGTGATACCCCTTCAGAGACTTGGAAAGGGCAATCAGCTTCAGTCTTCTCTGCTCCAGGCTAAACCTTTCCCATTCTATCGAGATAGAGGTTTGCAGACCAAAAAGGTGACCTACCCCTAGAAGCTGTCTAGCTGTGGCACCTGAAAGCAACACCAATGTTGTTGCTGTGCCATTGTTTCTCTGATGGTGGTAGAGGGAGAAAAGAGGCATGCTGGGCACAAGAGAGAGGCCTTGGGCCTACAGGATACAAATCCTCTTGTCCCCCCAGACATCCCTGGCAAGGGAGATGCTCTTGCTGAAACCAACAGGAAAGGGAGATGTTAAAAAGGGATAGCCAATGGCCTCCTAAAAACGGGATTCAAGGGGAGAGGAAGCTGCCATCAGATGCAGGATGGCTCTGTATAACCATAAGCACCACCATCTTTATAAAGAAAAAAGACGTTCCATTCTAGAATTGGTACATGCTCTAGGGCAGTGATGCCTCCATGGAGAAAACCTTCCTCTGAGTACTGTTGGATCTTGTATCCTAATAGAAGGAACCCATAAAAAGATTTCCTCTGGAAACCGTAAGGGGAGGAGGCCTTGGTATGGAACTGGCAACGGTGTTCTGTGCTCTTCTTGCCAGGTTTCTAGAGATGAACATCTCCATGAATAATTGCCTCAGCCTTTATGGTCTAGCTCATCAACACAATCATGAAGCTCTGACCCAAGCAGCCTCACGCTACATCAAGCAACACTTTGGGCCCCTTACCAAGCAGGATGCCTTCCTGAGCCTGCAGCACGATGCCTTGACCAACCTCATCTCCTCCGATAGCCTGGAGGTGTCCTCTGAACTGATCATCTACCAAGCTGTGCGCAACTGGGTAGAGGCTGCCACCTCAACGCGCCTCCCGCTGTTTAAGGAGCTCCTTGGACATGTCCGCTTCCCGCTGCTCACCCATGAGGAGCTCACCGATGTCCAGGCAGATATTGCGGAGTACTACAGACACGTGCGTCTGAGGTGGAAAGAGCTGGACGGAGCTGGGAGGCTCCAAGAGAGTGGCGGGCTCAGAAAGGGCATGTACAATGACTATTTTGTGTGTGTGGAGGTCAGCGAGAACAGGATCCAGGGCGGGAATGGCCCTGAATCTTTCCTGCTTTGCTTTGACCCTCAGGCAGAGAAGTGGGAAAAGTTGCCCCCTGTGAAGTACCTGAGCTATTCGGGATGTGCCTCCCTGGACTGCAAGCTTTACTTATCTGGCGGTCAGGAGGACAACTGTGCTTTTGTTGACTCCCTGTATGAGTACAATTCCTTGACCAGCCAGTGGACTCAGCTCCCATCCATGTCTGCAGCTCGGGCAGTGCATCCCTTCCTAGCTTGCAACAAAATGCTCTATGCTCTGGGAGGCTGCAGCGACGCGGGGCCCTCTCTCTTCTGCCGAGGCCTTCAGCGTGGTGCACAATGCTTGGGCCCCCATCTGTAACCTGCCCCTTGCCTTGATGTACCCCGCATCCACTGTGCTCAAAAGCAAGCTCTACCTCATGGGGGGGAAGGCCACCAGGAGCTACAGGGGCCTTCTCATCTATGACACCAACACTGACTGGTGGACTGAGGTGCCCATGGAGTTTGCCTGCTATGGAGCAGCAGCCATTTCAGTTGGCCCCGGGATATATGTTTTTGGTGGGTACACAGAAGAACGAGGCAACCTTCTGAGCCATAGCACGGCAGCCACCGAAGAGGTTCCTTTCTGCACCAAAGGGAGCTTTTACCTCCACGAGAACGGCAGAGTATGCTGGGACATGAATATCCCAGACCTGCCAGTGGCCCTGGCATTTGCTTGTGCAGTGCAGTGGCAAGGTAAGATATACCTGTTGGCAGGCAAAGATGAGCAGCGTAGATATAATGCAATTTACAGCTGGGCTCCGGAGGATATGAGCTGGACTCAGTGCCCAGAAGAAATCCCTGCTACCAACAGCGACACACAAATATTCAGCTGCACAGCCCTGAAGATGCCCCAGAAGCCAATCCGGACCCTCCTGCTAGAGACAGTCGCAACCTCAGCTGCGGTTGGGGTGGATGTTGCAAAGAAAGGACACCTGTCTCCATCCGCTAGGGATGGCTGCACCCTGAACTGTTGCTGGGGTGGGAGATAATCCCCAGTGGTCACCTCTGTATCCATCTTGTCGCCTGTGCTTTTATCAACAGACTCCCATCAGCAGCCTGCCTCTTCCTCTCTCAGGGCTTCCCTCTGGCAGCACTGATGCACCCTTTGAAATAATGGCTCCTCTTGGGATGGACAGAACGGTTGGATAGCGATCCACTCCTGGTAATCTTCTCTTTCGCTAGAACATGGTTGCATCTGCCCTAGACTCTTATTAAAAGCCCCAGGCTCTGCTTGAATGGCTGGCTATTTTCTCCATCCAGGAGGAAACTATTTCTTTAGTGTCTTTCCTTATTATGATTATAACCCAATTTTCCTCTGAAGAACTCTGGACATCTCACATCTGGCTGCCAACAAGGACATGCAGGGCTGTGTCTGCTTAAAATTATATCACACATCTTCAAGCTATTGAAAGGAGTAGTGGGGAAGGCATGGCCCTCTAGATGTTGGGTTTCCAGCTCCCATCACCTTCAGTCAGCATAGCCAGGGATTATAGGAGCTGTAGTCAAATAACAGAGGCTAGTTATTACTGCTGCTAGTTTTCATGGGTCTATGAGCTTTTGTGCAAGAGGCCTTTATTGTGCTCTGCACACAGCTGATTAGATGATCCTGTGGCCCTCCAGTTTTGTTTCTGTCTTTGCACAAGTGCAAAAAGTGTTTCATGTTGCTTTGACAAATTTAAACAGCAATTGCAACTTTTTTTTAATAGCTGGGAAAATGGGGTAGAATTTGTCAAAGCAACACAAAACACTTTTTGCACTTGCGCATTTGTACTGTTTGCTATACTGCAGTGCCCCCTAAAGGCTATGTAGCAGGAAAGGGAAGGATGGCTGCGTAATGCTCAGATGGCAAATCTGTGACAAAACGGGAAGCAGATACAACAGATTAGCAGATTCATGTGGAAAAGCTCCCCGTTCAAGAGGTAGCAAGCATCGGCATAGCAGTTACTAAGCGCATGAGTGACGGGGCGCCAATTACACTCATGTCCTGCTGACCACAAGCATCTGTGTGACTCCTGTGCCAGCATCAGGCCTTTGTCTGATCAGACATGTTGCACCTTATGCCAGCCACAGGATACCTAACCCTGATTCAGAGCCACTATACATGGAACCAACCCAGCTCTTTTCATTGCAATTAAGAAACCAGGAGGTGGCAATGGAAATGCACGGTGAACTGACTCCTGCCCTCTTAACTGCAATGCAGACCTTGGAACCTGTTTCACTGCAGTACCTCAAAGCTGGGGGTGGAAAAACAGCCATTCTGCAGGGTGGGTTTTCCCCTCTGCCATCAGAGGCACATTGGCATCACTGACGGTAACAGGTCACGGAGCTCATCTCTGATCATAAACACAATGGCAGTAGCGGATGGAACCAGGGCAAGACTGGGTTCCAAAACAATCTGCAGCTGAGGCCCACAGGTCAAAAAAAGAAACATATTTGCATATGCTAATTTCTATAGCCTTTAAGTGCACGTGTGCATGTGTGTGCGTGTGCTCACACCTGTAAAGGACCCCTATTTGAAAAAGGGGGGCATGGACAGAAGGATGGAGGGCAATTGAGTTCCAAAAGGCAATCTCAGGCAGAAAGATGGGAGGAAGCGAGGGCAAAAAGGCAGTTCATCTGGGGGATCCATTCAGTAGAGACTCTCAAGGTTCCTGTAAGATTGATTTTAGCCAGTGCCCACAGACAGCAGGATACTAGGGCAGATGGCCTCCCAGAGATTCATGTGGTCCAGCTCTTGTCAGCCAGCCCCTAACATCACCTCTGGGTCCGTTGCATCTCCTGCTGTCCTCTGAAGGAGCTGATTACAGAGACCCTTGAGGGTTTAATTTGCTATTTCTCAGCAATCTGCTCTGTGCTTCCCAAGAACTAATGTGCAGATGGGACACCGCCCTCCTCTGGATTTTAGAGTTTCCTGAGTTTTGTGATGCAGTTGTGATGCAGTTGTCCCCTCAAACAAAATGTACCCAGTTGCATATAAAAAGGAGTATATTGTTATTCGGTATGTTTAGAATTGCAGATTTGGACAGAAAATATCTGTAAATGTGCATTCATGAGGAAAAACTGTTCAAAATTTAAGTACGTATTTGTGCAGCTTTTGAAAACTGTGCTGGTGAACACAAGCTTACCTGATTTCATACTTCTGAGCTGCTGTATAAACATACATACTTTGAAATTCACACTTTTCCTACTTTTGCAGTACAAGCAAAAACGCATAATTAACATGCTTTATAGTAGGAAGACCACGTCATACACACATTTTTGTAACGAAATGTGCCTATAAAATAATTTAATCAAGAGAAAAACACACAAAATGTATGCCGATTTCAATGTATCTTAAAACACATGCATGCACATGCACACACACATTCTTGAAGTTCAGGAAGAACCAACTTAAGACGAGAAAATTTCACAGGGCTTGAGATTAACTGATTCGGAAAAGAAGAAACTGAGAGGAACTTGACTAGAGAGATTTGACTACCACTATATAGTCATCAAATGTACCTGAGTATCATATCAAAAAAGATGCTTTTAAAAATAGCCCCCTGCATCAAAGTGTATTGCACACCATCTGTGCAGTCTGTGTGTGTGTTTGGGCAGGAATGAGTCATTAAAAGCACACACTTTTGCACGTGTGCAGTATTCATTGGGAAGCAAAAATTGGTCACAGGTGGTAGATGAGCTTGTTTACATATATAGGCTCCATGAAAAGATCCATAATTGAACTAAATTGCAATCATAATGTTGCAGAAGAAAGGAAGAGTCACGTTTGCCTCTGAACAAAACATGTTGAGGCTGATTACTAAGTAGCAGTTGTATCCTCCAACTTTTTATGGCACCTGGTATAGATTATGAAACCCTGCGTCTCTGCTCTCTTGTAGATTGCCAAGCATGTATGATAGAGACAAACCTCTCAAACTGAGTAGAAATGACTTCCCAAAATTGTGCACTCTGTTTGTAAGCAGTGAAATGAAGTGCACAATTGATTTGGGACCATCTCACCAAATATTCTCCAAGGCAAGGCTATACAGTATCAGAATCCGGGCTGCTCTGGTGGCCAGAATCAGAGAAACCACCACAGTATTTGCTGGATCAGTCCCAGGTCCTGCTGGTCTTCTTAGTCTCCAGCTGAGAAACCTGGGAGAAGAGCTATATAAGAGTAAGCTCTCCCCTCCCCTCCAAAACTGGCCTCAGTATTGCAGGATTTGCTGGTTGCTGACCCAGATCTTGGTTTTGTCTCATCTCAGCCACATGGGTCTTAAAATCAAAATTTAAACTCATAATTGAGTTGGAAGGGGACAGAAGGCCATGGGGTCCAACCCCCTGCTGTTGTGACATTAAGTTACACCACCCCATTTAGATAACTGTCCAGATGCTTTTTGAACATCTCCAGTGAGGGAGAGCCCACAACTTCCCCAGGTAATAGGTTCCATTGTTGGACAGCTCTGACTGAGGAAATTCTTTCTGGTGTCTACTCTGAATCTGTTTTCTTACACCTTAAGTCTGTTATTCTGTGTTCTGCACTCTGGAATTCATGAAAAGAGAGCTTGTCCTTTCTCTTTGTGACAGCTTTTCAGGTACTTGTAAAGTGCCATCATATCTCACCTCAGTCTTCTCTTCCTGAGGCTGAACATGCCCAGTTCTCTCAATCTCTCCTCATGGGGCTTTGCCTCCATTCCCTGAATCATCCTGCTTGCCCTCCTCTGTACCCACTTCAGCTTTTCTGCATCTTTTAAAAACTTAGGTATTCAGAACTGGACACAGCACTCCAGGTGAGGGCTGACTAGTTCTGAGTAGTGGAATGAGTACTTCACGTCTTTTGGAAGTGATGTTTCTGTTAATGCATCCCAAAATATCATTTTCCCTTTTTGCAGCTACATCACGTTGTTGGTTCATATTTAGCTGCTTCTTCCCAACTGCGGGACTCAGCATTTGTCACTATGGAATTCCATTCTGTTACTATCTGTCCAGCATTCTAACCTATCGCAATCACCCTGTATCTTATCTCTGCCTTCCAGGGTATTGAGTATTCCACCCAACTTTGTGCCATCTGCAAATTTAATTATCTTGTACTTCCTCATCTAAATCATGAATAAAAATGTTGGAGAGTACTGGTCCCAGGATGGAACCCTGTGGCACCGCACTGGTCACCTCCCCTCAGTTTGAGAATGTGCCACTGGTGAGCACTCATTGAGTCCAAATTTGCAGCCATTTGTGGATCCACCTAATCTAGCCTGCTTTTTACTGGTTTGGTCATCAGGACGCCATGGGGTGCTTTCGCAAAGGGTTTGCTAAAGTCTAGATTGTGTCCACAGCCTTCCCATAGTCCATCTGGGAGGTTACCCAGTCAAAAATGAAATTCGATTCATCTGGCAGGATTTGTTATTGAGAAATCCATGTTGGCTTCTATTAATCACTGCATTGTCTTCAAGGTGTTTACAGACTATTTGTTTTTAAACTTGCTCTAGACTTTATCCAGAGATTGGTGTCAGACTAACTACGAGTAATCTATAGTTTCCAGGTTCATCTTTTTCCTATAGATAAGGACAACATGAGCCCTTCTCCAGTCATCTAGCATTTCTCCTGTCTCCCATGCATTCTCAAAGATGATAGGCAGTGATTCTGAGAGTTCTTCCACTAGCTCTCTTATGAATCTGGGATGGAGTTCATTGGGCCCTGGAGATTTGGACTCATTAGTCCTATTAGAATATCCTTGAGCCTTTGCCTGCCAGTCTTGAGCTGCCAACTTGCCCCTTCAGCTTGTACTACAGTTTTGTTTGGAGGGTTGTGTAGCTCAGCTTCTGCAACTTGCCTGACCCTTCCTGCATGTGGTTCTTGTACCCTACCTTGCCACCTTGCCTCAATGATGCAGGTTTACCTGCTCGCTGTGGTTCAGTTCCTGCATCTTCCCTGACCCTTGCCACGTATCCTGCCCAGTTATCCTGCCTCAAGGTGCTTGCACCTCTGTCTTCAGGGAACTTATCCCCAGGCAACCCAGATGTTTGTGGCTGATCGGGTATGGGGAAATACACAACAGCCTTTAGTAAGCAGGAATTCTTAAGAACCTGGTCAGTGGATTGCAGAGTAGGATGGCTCTGCCCAAGCTTTGCAGACCCAGTGGCCTTCAGTCTTTTTTAAGAAACCAAAGCTCTTAATCTCCTCGACAGGCAAATCCTCAAAATGTCTTAGGCTATTTGAGGGGGGTTGGTAAATTTTGGGAAGTGCAAATACACAACTTGAATTTGTGCAAATGTGCATGGATGCATTTTCACAAAATTCATTTCCGTGGATGATGGACCACTTCCCTGACGATCCACAAAACACAGGGAGAATGGATTTTATTCAGTTCATACATCCCTGAGATTTCATTCACGCACTAAAAAAGAACCAACAGAGAACAGCTGTAAGGAAATAGCCATTCAGAGATTCTCCCCACCTTACGAAGAGCAAGGCTTTTGTTGAGCTTATGATGTGGGAAGGATCCCGACGTGTCTTGGACACCTCAGAAAGTTACAAAGGCTCAGGACCTCTGGAAATCCATTGTCACATTACGCCTCGGTGTCGTTTTGTGTTGTGTTTTAACAACGGTGGTATTTCTTCTTAAAGTTATTGAAAAGCCACAAAGCTCTTGAAGTGCAATTTCCTGAGCAGCAGCTTCTTGGAGACTCCCTTCAGGTGTCTGATCATTATGCATGCTGATAAGTGCAATGCCTTAATTCGATGCCTGTCATGGTGGTTTGGGGCTTTTAACTCTCAGCAACGATGCCTTTACTCTTTGCCCATCCGTTTGATGTGGTGACTGCAGGGAGAGATCCCATCACTGCGAGGGCATGCAATCAGATGGATGCTGGGAGACTGCTGGGGGCTCTGGCTTACTGATTTAGCCCTGCCAGCCCGTTAAAAGTTCTCCGCAACCATATGAACAAATTCCACCAGCAAGTTTGTCCCAGTGGCAGAAATGCTGCATCCTTCAAGGAAGAATGGGCTGCATCCTGCCTATTTCTCCTTTCTCTGTCCTTTCCCCATTTAGTGACCTCTAGTGACTCCCACCTTATAATTGCATGGCATCCCCAGCCCAAACTCAGTGGGTACTGGGCAGATGAACATTTTCCCCATACAACAGCCCTTCTCACCATGCTGAAGTGCAATAGCAGGAAACCTTCATTTCTGAAGTCACCATTTCATAAGACTTGCTATTGAGAAAAACGGAGCACAACAGGGATTCATGGAACTGGCTTTCCCTCCACACACAGAGACCCCCTAAAAGTCCATAAAACCTGTGCATACAAAACATGCATTCACTAGTTCCCAAAAGATCTAGAGTATGCCCTCCCCAGTCCCATTTTGAAAATAAAATATTGACTCCTCCAAACTGAAAGGACTATGTTTAAAACACTCCAAGAAGCCCAGGATGAAGAGGTGGCTGATGTGTCTCCCTATCGTATTCACTTTACGTGCAACGAGAGAGCCCTCTCTCAGGCTCACAAACCATGTGACAAATGTTTCTCATGAGCTGTAAGAGCCTGCTGGTTCTTGCCCCATGTGGTTCATGGGGCTGTTTCTTGCCCCATGCCTGACTACTGCTTATCAGAGGAGAACCTCTCATGAGAGCCAGTGTGGTGCAGTGGTTAAGAGCGTGGGACTGGGACTCAGGCGACCTGGGTTCGAGTCCCCACTCGGCCATGGAGCCAACTGGGTGACTTTGGGCCAGTCACAGACTCTCAGCCCAACCTACCTCACAGGGTTGTTGTGGGGATAAGATGGAGGAGGAGAATGGTGTAAGCTGCCTTGAGCCCTTTGGGGAAAAAGGCAGGATATAAATTGAATGAATGAATGAATGACTACCCAGACCGGCCAGTGGCCCCTCATGGCCAGAAAGGAGAATGAGAGGGGGTCCTTTTTCAGTGGAACTTTACTCGAGTGACAGAGGTGCACCCAAGCACTGGCATATCTCGTGTTTTGGCCTTGCTCTTTGGTCTTGACATCTGCTTTGCTTGCCAGCCCAAGCCTTGTGTTTTGTTCCTCAGTCTTGCTTAATCTTTGGTCCTAACTCTGTTTTCCCACATCCTGACTTCGTCTAGATTAGGAACAGACAAATCAGTCTATATCAGTTCCGTGCCAGTTTTGCATGCATTCAATCTCATTTCTTCATTGTTCTATGAAATGTTAAAGAATATTATTTTTCAAATATGAAAGCAAATACAAAAAAATGGAATTTTGATGTTACATCTAATATAGTCCTCCCCACCCCCTGCCCCCACCCCCAATTCTGCAGGCAAAAAAAAATGGAGACTCCACTAGTTGTTTGGAGACTAAAAAAAAGATTATTTATATTGTTAGGTTTTTTAAGGTTTTTTAATTTAAGGTTTTTTCCCATAATCCATGCAAAGACTTCTATGGATATGTTGCTGCGTATGTCCCTTATTTGTATATGACATAAAATATACCATATAGTATAAAAATCACATTTTAATTTTGCCTTCAGCTAATTTAAGTTGATAAATTAATTTCTTCCACGGCTTTTTGCCACAGCTCAATGTACTAAGACATCAATGTCAAAAGTTCTGCAGTTTTCCAACTTTTAGCTTCCATCAGCATGAACATGATTAATTCCTTTGATATCATTTCTGCATGTTGTTCTTCCCATATTACTAATTAAGCCAGTGGTGGTGTGACATAGTTTGATGTGGAATGCTTGCCATTTCTGAAGATATCATGTTCCCAAATTATAACACAGGACAGAACCACCACATCTGAATAGATAAACCTTGTTGATCACAATTTCTCCAACACTGTCCATTATTATTATTTTATCTCCTTGTAAATGTAATATACCAATAGCATAACAAACAATTATCTCTAAGGATTATTGATACAGTTTTCTATTATCCCTGAAGCACAAAAACTGCATTTATTTTCATGGGCATTTCTCTATGCACTTTTGGAGTGAATTACTGCATTGCAAAACTGAAAAATAACTGTTCTGGTTCTCCTGTTAGTCCAGGAAATATACATTAGGTTGGTTTGCTTAAAATGCTGACCAAGCAAAGTCTTCTCCTATCCATACTCCAGACTGCTTTCCGTGGCATGAACTAGATCATTTTCTCTTCAGTCCTTCCAGTTCTTCAAAAAAGGAACAGGAAGGGAAAGAAAAATTCTCCAAGTGAATGCCTGCCTGTGAAGGTGGGGCTGACATGAGAAATTTGGATTCTAAGATCACAGGTTGCGCTTCTTGAAAGATGGCCTGCTGGCAAAGGATGGTTTGCGTCTAACTAGGACTGGAAAGAATGTGCTTGGCCACAACATGCAGAAGTTTATCAGGACGGTTTTAATCCCTAAATTCCCTAAACTGAATCCCTACAGGGGGCGGAGAAGTACACCTGGGCTTAACAACAGATGAAAGCTTATGCACTACAACAGAGAAAGCAACTCTAACAGTGCCCAATAATAGTATTCCAAAAAAAGAAGGAAGAATGCTAAAGAATGAAGCATGTCGTCTTCAGTGTCTATATACTAATTCCCCAAGTACAGGAAACAAACAGCATGAACTTGAACTCTTAATACAGGAGAGGGAATACAACCTGATAAATATAACTGAAGTGTGGTGGAATGACTCTCATAGTGGAATTCAACCATTGAAGCTATCACCTGTTCAAGAGAAACAGAAAGGGAGGCGGAGTTGCACTGATTGTGAAAGATGCATATCTGTGCCCAGAAATACATGAGGATGAGCTTAGTAGGCCCATCGAGAGCATCTGGATTAATATAAATAGAGCAAGGAATAAAAGGAATACAATGGTTGGAGTCTATTACCAGCAACCTAGTCAAGGAGAAGACAAGGATGAAATGTTGACAAGCGAACTGCCAGGGTTTCAAGGAGGCACAATGTTATGGGGGACTTCACTTTCCCCAGTATATGTTGGGAGACAATGAACTTCACCCTAGAGTCTTAAAGGAGCTGGCAGAAGAACTCCCTAAACTCTATCTTTGAGAAATCATGGAGGACAGGGGAAGTGCCAGATGAATGGAGAAGGGCAAATTTTGTTCCTATCTACAAGAATGGCAAAAAAGAAGAACATGGGAACTACAGGCCAATCAGTCTGACATCAATCCTTGAGAACATTCTAGAGCAGATTATAAAGCAGTCACTCTGCAAATAACTTGAAAACAATGCAGTGATGACCAGAAGCCAACATGAATTTCTCAAGAACAAATCCTACCAAATGAATTTGATTTCATTTTTTGTTTGGACAACCTTCCAGATGGACTGTGGGAATGCTGTGGACATAATCTATCTTGATGTCTACACAGCTTTTCACAAAGTACCACTTTATATCCTGATTAGCAAACCAGCTAAAAGTGGGTTAGATCCAAACTATCAGTTCTATAGCCAACTATCCAAAGGTGGTTATAGAACTGGACTCAAAGAGTTCTCATCAATGGCAGCTTCTCAAACTGGGGAGAGGTAACAAGAGGGGCACAGCAGAGTTCAGTCCTGGGCCCAGTGCTATTCAGGATTTTTATTAATTATTTGGATGAGGAAATGCAGGGAATGCTTATCAGATTTGCAGATGACAGAAAACTGAGTGGGATAGCTAACCACCCCCAGATGACAGAAAAAAGATCCAGGGTGATCTAGATAAGCTTGAACACTGGGATGAAAGCAACAGAATGGGATTCAATAGGGACAATTGCCAAGTTCTGCACCTAGGGGAAAAATAACAAATACATCACTAGAAAATGGGGAATACTTGGCCCAGCAGCACTGAAAAAGAAAAAGACCTTGGAGTTGTTGTGGACAACAAACTAAATATGGTCCAAAAGGTAAACACTAACTAGAAGCATCACTTACAGGACAAGAGAGAACATGTTCCCCTAGTCAGACCTCACCTGCAGCACTGTGTTTGGTTCTGGGTACCCAGGTTTTAAAAATATGCAGAAAAACTAGAAAGGGTTCAGAGGTGACAACAAATCCGGAGTCTGAAAACTAAGCCCTATGTGAGAGTCTGAGAAAGCTGGGCATTTTCAGCTTCGAGAAGAGTAGACCACAAGAGAATATCGTATCACTCTAGAAGTACCTGAAAGGCTGTCACAAAGAGGAAGGAAAAGACCTCTTCTCACTCATCCCTGAGTGTAGGACGCAGGACTACAAACTTAAATTGCAGAGTCACACCAGATTCTGGCTAGTCACCAGGAGAAACCTCCTAACCACCAGAGTAATACAACTGTGGAACCAGTTGCCAAGAGAGGCCGTGGGCTCTCCCACACTGGAAACATTCCAGGCAAATCTAGACAGCTAGTGGGATGGTGTGGTTTGGTGTCCTGCACCAGCAGAGGTTGGGCCTGATGGCCTTCTTGGCTCTGTCAAACCCTACTATTCTATGAATCTGTAAATCATCCTACAGTGGAGGACAAGAATACCAGGCTTGATGTACAGGAAGCCAGATACCAGGAAACATTTCCTGACAGCAGTGTGACAACAGAACCAAGGGCCTAAGGAGGTGGTGGTCTCTCCCACACTGGAGGCATTCAATAGGGAGCTGGACAGCCATCTGAGAGGAATGGTTTAACTGGGAGTCCAGCACTGAGCAGGCCGTTGGCCCTATTGGCCCTCTGGGCCTTTCTAACTGTACCATTCTATGATTCTAACTAAACTCCACATACATATGATTGTTCAGGAGAATGATCCTCTCATTCAGAGCAGTTCTTGCATGGAAGGGGTATAGCCTACACCTGAGAAACTTGACCCATCTAGGCCTCCATTTACACTAAAACATCTAGGTAAGGTGGATATGAAATATGAATATCATGAATATGACCTGTGGATACTTATGCCACAAGATAGAAACAACAAATGAACAACCAGACAAAAGGAACCTGATTAGATTTTCTTGAAGGTAATATATCATTCAGCAAATACAACCTGCACTGGTATCTTTGGCTGTCTCGTCCATGCATCAGCTCAATTGAGTTTCTGGATTAAAAAAGGACACCCCAATGTATGAATGTAGCTGGTAATGCAATGCGGAAAAGGTTAAACTCTGCCTACGGGAAACCTAAATCCTTTTTTATTGGCAAGCTCTTTCCGATCTTCTGAGGATGAGTGGGAAATTAAAGCTGTACTGCTATTAAGGGAAAACACTGGTGATCTTTAAGAAACATCTAAAGGACAAAAGCAGATACCTGATGCTTGGTTGATTGATATGTTTTCTCAGATAGCAAGAGCCAAAAGCAGGAATTTTTTTTTTTTTTTTTTTTTTTTTTGCTACAGTAGCATATAGTTTTCAGTGGACAGGTTACAGAGAAGAGCACAGAAGCTCAACTAGTTCATGTATGTCTTGTCAGAGTGACTCGGAACTGTGCTACTGGAATCTCGTTCTACACAGCCGAAAGGAAAGCAACAAGCACTAAGCGTTTAAAGGTGCAGAACTGTGAATTTCATTTCACAGTTTTGGAGAAACTGAATGCTAATGATGCTGACACAGTGGTAGATCCAACCATGAAAGGCACAACCTGCCTAAAAGCCAGGAGGGATTTCAGACATGAATTCCTACCAATTCTGTGTAAGAGAATGCCCTCCCCCACCCCAAAAAAGGAATGATCAGCTGGTCAGAACAGAAAAGCAGTAACTTTTCACTATACTAGAAACCTTCAGCCAAAATATTAGCTGATTATTTCATGTTTAGTTTTTTATCATCATTTCCTGCCAGGCGTCATATTCTGTTCAGGGCAGCAGATGGTTGCAGAGGAAAAAGTCTAGCTTAACTGAGTCCCTATGGGGTTTTCAAAGAGAACATTCCAGAAGTGTGATCGGACATGACCATGGTCAGGTCTAGGATAAGCAGAAAGACAAAGTGGGTGGTACCATGGAGAGCTCTGAGTAGGAAGCCATACATGAGTGCTGGAAGCCATAGATGCTTAACCTGTAGCTGCTCCGAGAACTAACCGATTCTACAGCTGGGTTCAGATAATGTGAAAAGCCATGGTGGTTTTTTGCCATTGTTTGTCATGTTGCCTGAACTCAGGCATGGTATTTCATGATGATATGTTTGGTCTTTAGAAAGTATAATAAAAACAATGGTTTGTCCTGTCGTGTCTCTGTACCACCATGGTCTGTTGTGTTGTCTGAACCCAGGATCATGGTTTCTATGGTTCCATAGAGTCCTCCGGAAAGAATGGCAACTTCAGGGGCCACTCTAGCCATCCAGCTTCTGTGTGTGGACCAATGAGGAAGAAGCAGATGACGTAGGCAAGGAGAAATTGGGACTGAATTTCATATACAGTGGCTGATGGGTTGCCTGCCAATAATGGGAGGACTCAGTGGGAGGGATGGAAACCATGGCAGCATAGCAACCACTTGTTTGTCAGGTAGGTCATGGTAAAAAACTGCAAACTGTGGCAACCATGCAGGGTTATTTTCCAGGTTGTGTGAAACCATCCTAAATGATCCTGAAGTAGGGTTTTGGTTCCCTTTAGGCTGTTTGCCCTCGGCTTCAATGCAATAAGGTGATGGCTTCACAGGCAGAGTCCTCAGGTCCTGGGATGATAATTCTGCGTCCTCCAAAGGCAGGCTTTTCTGAAGGAGGGAAACCTGAGGGGACTGGAAGCGGCAACGTTTACTCAAAAGCTCAAGCCTCTTCCTGGACTGAGAGCGCCAGTTCTGCTAAAGAGCAGGACCTGGATTTCTGGCCCCTAGCAGGTTATCCAAAAGCTGTAGTAACTCTGGGGGCTAAAACTGTCAGAGTTCCCCTGACAGGTTCTGGACTCAAAGCTGATCCACTCCAGGCTCCCGAGCAAGAGGAAATTCTTCAGGACATGATTCATCTCAAGCCGAGCCGTTTGCAGTATGAGCACCACAACATGTCTAAACCTGGTTTAAGCAGGCATTGTATTCTTCCACTGCACGCTTCCCTCCAGATGCAAGATACATCCAGGCCTTCAGAGGGTCCCTTTCCCCACCCCCACCCCATTCTTTCAAGCAACTTTATCCTGAGGCAGTAATATTCAAATCACCTCTCACTTTCAGGCTGCTCCCTGTCTTAAGCAGGATGCTTCACTTGTTTCCCCCAGGCAACGTTTTAAAAACTATAAGAGCAAAACGTGTGTCAGTTTTTCACACCATCTTTTTATGCTACATAATACTCGTAGCTGAGGGAGCTAACATGGTGTAAGGTGCCACTCCTGGAGCAGAGGGTTGTTTTCTTCGGCCTCCAAGCTGCTAGGATTTAGATGCAGTTTCCTTGGCAGCTCTGTCCCTATTCATAACTGAACAAAAAGACATTTAAAAGGAACTTGTTCAGCCGGGAATTTGAACATAGACAAGCCTGCCTCTAAGCTGACAGCTTTTAAATGTTCAGGCCCGCTTTCGAATAAAGCATCTCTGAAGAGGCATATTTTCATATATATTTAATTGTTTATCCAGTTTTCCTAGTAATTTAGGGTCTGTCGTCGTTGATCCACTGGGGCAGGAAGCGTACAGCCCACTAATGTGGCCCCAGGGATGCACAGGCCCTGTACAATACATTCAAGTCTCCTTTCCGTGGATCACTGAGTGCCGTTCATGCCTTCATCTGTCCATTGATGAAATTGGCATTTGCAAGACTGTGTCTGTGCCCATTTCTGCAGATTCAGAGTTGTGCAAATTCACACTCCCAAAATTGCATTCCTTACTCATAAAAAATACACAAATTCTTGAAACATGTGTATTTTCACAGTGTAGGAAATAGAATTTGGGGACACTCTTTCTTTTCTGTTTTGCAAGTCTTCCAACAACTAAAGTTGTATAAAAAATGGGCCACAGGTCTATGACATCTACATGGCTAGGGAAAAGTTGACCCACTGTAAAATCTGAGGCTTGGATTCTTGGCAGCCCAAACTCTTTGAGTCCAGTGTGGGTTTCTCTGACATCTCTAATCCACCCACCCCAGCAAGTTCTCACCTGCCAAACCCCAGCACACTTGCAAACTTAAGTAAAATGTTTTTTACTTAGAGCAGCAGGCACATGCTCACTGCTTTGCACAAAGGAGCAGAACTCTGCACATGCTCACTGCTTTGCACAAAGAAGCAGAACCCTGCACATGCTTGCTCTTTGCAGCTTCTCCTCCACCTCCTCAAATATCAACCTGTCTGGATGCTGTACATGGGGGCATATTCGCCTCTCTCTTCCTAGGCAACCAGGGGACTGCCAAGGTTGAACAGAAGGCATGAGTCAGATGTCTCATGCACACAGCAAATCAGCAAATTTCTTCCCCGATCTTTTACTTTCTATGTACTCGCAAAACGCTGCTCACTCCACTCCCTGAAGCCCTGAAAATGAGAGAAGGGGAAAGATAAGTCTCCTGCCAACCTTGCAAACTGTGATTTATTTCTCTGGATGACTATCACACCAATCCAACACACACACACACACACACAGAGATTAAGTGTGTGGGTGCAATTAAATGTGTGGGTGTGATTAGCGTATCACTGCATAACAGCCATTAGATCGACACCAGCCGTTTCATCAGACTTCAGCCATTCCTCAGCAACTGAAACTAGGAACATTCCTATGTCATAATTAATTTTTCATCCATCTCTTCTTTTGGCTTTTTAAAGGTGTGGACTATTTCTTCCATTTTTATTGCTGATTTAAATGCTGTCATTGATTAGGCATGTTTTCCTCCTAAAAAATCTATTTTTATTTTTTGTGATAGGTTTAGTAACCTTCTTTATTAAAAAAAGAAAACACTTCTAGCTCGAGATTTTTTTAAAGATCCACATCAAAAGCCTTTGTTTTGCAATCCTGATATTTACGTAATGTGTGTGTTTCCTGTGCAACAGACCGTTAAAAATAAAATTAGGAGTTTTGTAGTGTTGGGTTCTGTGATATGGGTTGTTGGCTGTTGTGGATTCAAAAGACTGCCTCTCAGGAAATGTTCTGAAGGGTTGCTTTAGTCGGTATCCTGCGCAGAGACCCTGGCTTTGTGAGCATTGACTTCCAAGTTCTCGTGCCTTCGCTTCCCTCTTCTGTGTTAAGGGTTGTTGGCTGTTGTGGAACCAAAAGACAGCTTTTCTGTGTTGTTGTGAGTACATTGCAATTCAGCCTTCAAGTGTATGTAACAGTTGAGCTCACAAGTAATCCTCTGACATGGAAATATGAAGGGGGGATACCAGCACGTGCCTATTTTTATCTGAGAAATATTGGCGTGTATAACCTTGCACTGATCTAAATCTTAGTAAGAGCTGGAGTCCAGCTGCTGGGAAGTGTGTGTTTTATATCCCAGCAACACGAAAGAGTTCATCTCATAGATAAACAGACACCAGACTGAATCCAGCGCTAGTCGCGCTGAGAATAGACCTGTTCAGATCAAGGGGGCTCAGTCTAAGAATGCCTCAGTCTGGATCGAAATGTTGATCCTCACTGTATCCAAGCTGTATTCAAGCTAAGAAATGCAATATGAAACTTGTCTGTGAAGTCTCACTGTCAGCATCCAGTCCACTAAATATCCTTTCCTTATCATTGAGGTATAATAGCAAACTACTTCGGAGTTTTAATGAATAGAATGGGAATGGGAAGGGCCTTTAAGACCCTCACTCTGCTTCCACAGAGGTGGAAGTCACCACCCTGAGGTGACTCAACATGCCTAGTGAGACTAGCTTGCTGCTGTCTGTCTTGACTCTCCAAGATTTCAGGAAAAAGTTTTTTGCAAACCTCTCTGGGAATGCTAGGATCGAACTTGCGACCTTCTGCCCTACCACTAAGCTATAACCCTTTCTCCTTCAGCCCCTTCTTTCTTGGTATTGCCCTTCTTTATGCCAACATTCTGACCATTCATTTCTCTCACATGCTGAATCTGTGCAGCCTGCTGGTTACACGGCAGCCTAGCACCTGCTTTTGTCTAAGAAACCCACAAGTAGGACAACTGCACCCTCTGATGTGTACTCCCTGGCAGCAAGGACACAGGGACATACTGCCAGCATGCTGAGCCCAGCATGTAGCCAGCAGGACTAGTAGCCACAGATGGGCTTCTCCTCCATGAATTTGTCTAACCATCCTTTCTAAAGGCATCCAGGCTGGTCATTGCCACGTTCTCTCTTCTGCCCACCCTGAACGATGGAAGGGCATTACTGCCAAGTAGTGGCACATATACCACTGGATGATGTATGGCATCATGCAATATGGGTCAAAACATCCCTGGGAAAGTGAGGCATTTCACTAGTGCAATATTAGTGAAGCAAATCAGCCGTGAGGTCTTCAAGTGCTTTTCCTTTTAAAGGGATGTCTTTCCTTTGGGTACCCCAAATGCATTGAATCTTGTCATGAAGTTTGCCATGCTTTGAGGCAATATCTCTGCATAGTTTCTTTCTTGATAGTGTGACAGCCTTCAGTCATAAAGCAAATTTGAACTGATCCATTGATAGTCTATACATCTAAAGGCATCTTGGGAAGTACCACTTCATTCCAGTACTTAGAACTCAGAGCCAGGAGATTGAATCCCCTCTCCGTGTGAGATGTTTCACAGACACTGGATCTGATACCCGCATTAATAAATGCATGGCCTTCAAGATTATTAGCTTTTCTAACCATCAGTGAGTTTGGCTCGGTGCTTTGTAGCCATGGAACACGCCAGCCTGTCAACAGCCTTAATCATTTGTAATTATATTATTTACAGTACATGCTGAGCGGTGTCATTTGAAATTAAGGTTCTCTAAACTGGATGGGCTAGACTTGGTGATGTAACATTTCAATGAAAATTGAGGCAGAGTATTTATCCCTCTCCTTTTCCATTTAGAGCCATTAACAAACGAGTAGAACAGTACATCAAATTGTGCATGCCGCACATATCCTATTATATCAAACAGTTTGGGACACTTTAGCTGTTTCCTGGTTTTACACAATATTCAATTTGCACACAGAGGGAAGTTTTAATCTCTCTCTCATAGTATTAGAACCCTCTTTGGGAAATCAGTGAAATGTATTGGCAGCATGGAAGAACATAAAAATATAATTATGAGTAAAATTCAAGTAGAAGAATGCTTTTGCACATGTCCTGCTTTCATGCTTTCTGTGGGCTTGTGGTTGCCCACTGCGGGAACAGAATTTAGAATGGATAAACCTTTGCTCTGATCCCGCAGGGCTCTCAAAGAGAAAGCTGGTGGATTGTTTCTTTGTTTGTTTATTTTCTATATCACCCAATAGTAGGAGCTCTCTGGGCAATTTACAAGAGCACATAAAAATACAATGAAAAAATACAAGCAACATTAAAAATGTCATAAAGAGGTTATCATACAAAGTTTAAAAAAGCAAATTAAAATGCATTTAAAAATTTACAGCTCCTATATAATTAATCAGACAACTCCTTTAAGCAGCTAACAAAGCACCCATAAATTAAAGGCACTGCAATAGAAGATCATCCTAACCTGGTGCCAAAAAGGTGCTGAAGTATGCTCAAGGTGGGCCTTGGTGGAAAGGCCTTTCCACAACTGGGAGGGCCACCACTGAAAAGACCATTTGCCTTGTCGCCGGCAAGCGACCCTCCCTTGGAAGTGGCAACCAGAAGAGGCCACAGACCTTGCTTGCAGTCAGGAGAGGAACTCTGTCTGCTGTTGAGGTCCCAAGCCATGTACGGCTGTACTGCTCTAGCAGTCATTTCAGACGTTTAGCCATAATTTGGCTTCCTGTAACTTGAGCCCATTCGTCCACGTTCTGCACTCCGGGATGAAAGAGAAGAGATTCTGTTCTTCTTCCTTGTGACAGGCCTTTAAGTACTTGTAGAGTGCTATCGTATCTCCCCTCAGTCTTCTCCTCTACAGGCTAAACATGCCCAGTTCTTTCAATCTCTCCTCACAGGGCTTCGTTTCCAGTCCTCAGATCCTCCTCATTTCCCTCCTCTTCACCCTTTCCATCTTGTCTGCATCCTTCTTGGTGAGGGTCTTCAAGGATAGGCTGGACATGCACATGGTGGGCATGTCATGAGCAGAGCTGGCTGGAGTCGGGGGTCAGACTAGATGGCCCAGGAGGTCCCTTCCGACTCGCTCTGTTTCTCTGTTTCTTAAACTGTGCTGCCCAGAACTGGACGTGGTCCTCAAGATGAGGTCTAACCAGTGCGGAATAAAGGGGAACTAGAACTTCATGGGATGTGGGAGTGATACTTCTATTAATGCAGTCTAAAAGAGCATTTGCCCTCTTTTGCTATGTCATCAGGCATCCTGTTTCAAACAATGGCCAGCCAGAAGCAACATCCTTACTGGAAGCCCGCTAGCGGAAGCAGGACACCAGGGCACTATTTCACAGAGTTTTGTAACCAGAGGCACCAGGGGCAACATCTCGTCTCCTCGCCATTGATAGGCACCGGGGCAGCACCTCATGGGTGCACATGACGTCTCATCGCCATTGGTAGCATCAAGACCCAGTCCTGAGTTTGTTTAGACAGAAGAAGCCTTGCCATTCCAAGCATGCTTGAAGTAGAAGGCTTTTTTCTGTCTAAATATGCATAGGACTATATCCTGAATTTTTAAAATTCCACTTCAAATCTATTAAACTTGGTGGCCATCACAGCATATTGAGAAAGCAAATTCCATATGACATTAATTCAATTTATTCAATGTATATGCGACTTACTGTACCTCAACAATGTTCTTATTCATTCCACAAGATGTTTTAATATTTCCCACCATGTTGAACAATTCTGAGAGGACACAAAACTTCCAAAAGGATTAACTTGTAATGCATAGCCAGCCCCTGGGTTTCCCCACCAGATGACATGGGGGAAGCCTTGGAGGAGTCTCAGAAGGTGTTGTGCAGGTTCATGGAGGACGCATCAGTCAGAGACCTAGTGGTCATGCTGTGATGGCAATATGGGACCTTCAGACCCCTGAATGGCACCCTGTGCCCAGCAACAGCGTTCAGAGGTTCATCCCCAGGTTGTGAGTCACCTGGGGAAATACCTGCCTGAGCCCTTTGGGAGATGGAATGCCAGACCAGATGGGCCATTCCGCTGATCCAGCAGGGCTCTTGTTAAGCGCTGATTTGTTACCATAGTTTTATCCTGCCCCTCAGGCTCCTGGATCTGCTTGTAAAGTGAGGGGTTTACAATCTAAAAAAGATGCACCGCAGATGGAAGGAGGAAGGGAAGGGAAATGGAATGACGGGATGGCTCTGACTTGCAGCTCATCTCCCTTGGTTCAGCCTGCTAGAGCGGCTGCTGGCGGTGACACTTGAGGGAGGAAGAGGCTCCATGGCTGCAGGTCCCATCATCCTGGACGATTGACCATGTTGGCTGGAACTGGTGGGAACTGGCAACCAAAACATCTGGAGAGACTCAGGCTGAGGAAAGAAGGCATGTGCTTTATTTCACCCTCACTGCGTAAGGGAGAACAGGGGCAAAGGGGCTGGCTCACCCCCTCCATTGTGCCTCCCAGGCCAGCTATCCTCCATATGTAGGACAGAACGTGCATCTCATAAGCAGATTCCCCATGCAGCTTAGGACCTGATTGTGCAGGTGTCTCGATCTCATGGGAAGCCTACCTATGCAGGAACCAGCTCCTGCCTCAGAAGTCCCCTCTCCCCTCTAGGAAAGCAGCAGGGGTGGCAGTGGAGAAAGGTGCGAGAGAGGGCATAGCAAGCAACCCAATTTCCACTCCATTCCTGGTGTGATTCAAACTGCATAAAGGGGAGACTGAGTGACGGAACAGGACCAGGGTGCAAAAATGCATGCCCATGGGGCAAGCCCATCTTCTGGGGGTCCCCAGGTAGCCACAGTCCTTTCCCCAGAGCACACATTGCTTGGTGGCTTCTTGGATTTTCTCTCCCTCTAAACAGTTTTCCTTAGGCTTAGTGACTGGCAGTAATGGATTAATCAATATTTGCTGCTATTTTGGCTGCACCCGTTTGGCTCTGCTCACCGCAGAACAGGCCCCAAGGAACTTCAAGAGGGAATCCAGCCCTTCAGCTGGGAGAGGTCCTGGACGCCTGGCAGAGAGGGTGTAGTCTTAGTGCTGGGTTTTCCAGTGCAGTGTTTATGTCCACCAATGTGCCCACAGATATTCTCCCCGACCCTCCTTTTTATTTTAGTTTTGAAGAATAAAATCAGCTCTCCCCCCTTAAGCTGAGGAGCTGGCCTGCTGCAAAGATCCAATGCACAATCCTATCCCATGCATGCTTAGCTATGCTGGCTGGGGTTGTAGACCGTTTTTCCTGCCCAAAGATGCATTGGGTTGCGCCTTTAATCATTCAATGAGTAGGAAGTGCATGTTCAGCGTAAGGGATGAGGCTGAGAGGCAAGGATGGCGCCCCTGAAATGCAGGAGCCCCAACATAATGGGTCATTCCCTAGCACTGACATGAACCCAGCACAGCTTAGAACAGGGATTCTTCATTGATGGCATGATGGTTCTGCCCATCTCTAAAATGAATGCCAACATCGACCCTTTATATTCAACATCTGGTTGACTGTAAACACACACATCTGGTTTGGCTGTTAGTTCTCCTTCAGAGAAGCCTGCCAATTCCCATCCCTAGGCTAAGATCAAAACTCCCTTTTTCAGGCTGGTAGATATAATGTTTCATGTTATAGAGCCATGGGACTGGGACTCAGACGACCTGGGTTCTAGTCCCTGCTCAGCCATGGAGCCAACTGGGTGACTTTGGGCCAGTCACTGACTCTCAGCCCAACCTACCGCACAGGGTTGTTGTTGTTGTGGGGATAAGATGGAGGAGGAGGAGATGTAAGCTGCCTTGAGCCCTTTGTAGGAAAAAGGCAGGATATAAATCAATCAATCAATCAATCAATATTTGCTTTTTCAAAATGGGCAGTTCTAAAGGTAATTTCAGGTGTGGTATAGAGGTTGGGACAAGGATAGCTCAGGTTCTAGTCCCCTCTCCCCTTAGGGCCAATCACTGACTGTCAACCTCACCTACCTTGCAGGAGTGTTGTGCGGAAAAAACAGAGAAGGATACTGTGCATTACCTTGGGCTTCTTGGAGGAAAGACAGGATAGAAACTGAACAACAAAATAACTAAATATATCTCCCACAGCATCAAGCATCAGATCTAAGGAGGCAGCCACTTTGCATAACAGGCTTGATCTCGTGTGCTTTTGCAATGCGATTTTGTAAAAATCCATTTCCCAAAATTATACACAGCGTCTTCAGTGTTTAGAATGCTGACATACGAGGATTATTTTGCAAATGTCTCCACGTTCAACAGTGTTGTCCCATGCTGAAAACCTATCCATGGCCAGAAGCACCCCGACTCTATTTTTCTCATCCAAAGCATATCTACAGCAGGCAAGACTAGTCGGACGGCAGCTAATTATTCAGACACACTGCCCAGATCTCCTTGTTGAATCCTCCAGCAATCCTACAGGATACTCCATGGTTATCAGTAGGGTGGAATTGTGTGGCTGATTCCTTGGGCAAAGAACTGAGCATTCCAGCGGATCAAGCACGGATCCTTCTGGCAGGCGAGGGCTTGAATCGCACGTTGGTCCTTTGCCCTTATCTCTCTACTAAGCAGCAGCCGAAGATTAAGGCAATATCATTACAGGTTTGGCTGATACCCTCTTACACAGAGGTATGTTTGTACATATGGCCCCTATCAGAGCCTTCCATGTTGTAAGGAATTATGTGGTGCTGTCACTTCCCCATGATAATTGTGCCAGGAAGGCTAGGAGCCAAGAGAAAAAGGAGGTCTTTGAATGGATGGTGCATCTGAGAAAGCATGAGAGTTTCAAATGTACCCGGGGTATCCTTCTAACAGCAGCAGCCCTGTTCAGACATTCCACGTGTTTTCAAAGATCACATATGGAGGCAGCAGGATCAAGCTCTGCCCCAAATCTATTAAGGATTCTTACAACATTTTGACAGATATAGGTCTCTCCATCTGACAGAGAATGTACAGAAACTCGCTGAAAAAGTCCTAATGGATCTTAAATCCCCTGTCTGCTTGCAGTCACTGTGTGTCCTTAAAGCACTGACCAGGGCAAGGCAGGTAAGGTGGGTCTACATGCACAGATGAGGGTCAGGGCGTGGCAGGTGTGCTTAGCTCCACCTGCACCAGTGGCAGAGTGAAGCCAGGGCTCCCATGGACACATGTCAGCACTTCTTCGTTTGCAGCCTCTGCCACTCTACCCAGATTCCCTGTTCCCTCTGAGTTTACCTGCAATTCTGTTTACCTGTCCCCTGCTATTTTGCAGTGGCTCAGTCTTGAATGGGAAATTAACACCACTTGGCTTTAGAAATGACTTGCTCCTGGTGGAAGTGGAAAGGATCAGAATTCATTTATGGATGGGAGCCAGCGCAGGAACCTGATTTTGGGGACTGTCCTTAGGGATGTGGCTACAGGGACTGCAAGGGTAGCTTCAAATTGTGCCACTAAGTTGCTACCTAGCACCCATCCAGCCTTCCTACCAATGCCTCACTCAGCTGTTGTTTTAATGCTGCTTTTCTTCCAGGTAGACTCCAAGGATCCTGGTTGTTGGAAAAATTATCCAGAGACAGTACAGAAGGAATATTTCTGCAGGAAGGAAGAAGGAAACCAGCAGGTTCAGCCAGGGATAAGCACCTTCTTCACTACAAACCTCTCTAGCTCTGTGTTCGTATTAACCAACAGATACATTTGTGTTTCCTGGTATACACCAGAGGCCAAAAGCCCCATGCAGACTATGCAAATTCCAGTGCTGCTCATTTCTAGAAGGACATTTGCCTACTCAGACACAAGGACAAGCAGCATAATGACTTGCAAGTATGCAGGACAAGGACGGGCCTCTCCAAGTCTGCTCCACAGGAGGGTGTCACTCAAACTACCATCAGCCCAAACATCAGACTTCTGCATGTATTATCAGAAGTCCGTTGGAGAATCATGTCTCCACAAGTTAACTGGGCAAGCCTCAGGCTATCTACCCAGAACAAAGGAGGACTGACTCTCTCACAAGCATTCTCCTCCACAGGGAAAAGTTCAATCAGTAGCTGATCAGATGCTTTCCCTGACTGAGCAGTGTGTAAAGGAGGCATTCCAGTGCAAAGTAAGGCGGAGCACTTTTTCCCGATCAGCTGCTGACCAGAGGCAAGCCAAGCGCTCGCTTCCCCTTTCTTATTGCTTAGGACCAGAAGAAAGAGGTGAGAAAGCCCGTGGGCCAGAGAACTTCCTTCCCTGCCTCACGCTGCCTCTCTCTTGGAGTTGCTGAGGGATGAACTTCATCTGCATGCAAGTATGTGCTCTTCTGCAGCACTATAATGCTTTGACCAATGTGCATGAGTTCCCTGGTGCATATGCCAAGGTTGTTCAGCAGAAAAGCCAGTGCGGAAAATGCTCCCTGGACGCAGGATGTTTATAAAAGCACTGCCTTCGATAAGAGGTACATCATTCCTCTCAGAGCGCATCAAGCCAAACCAAAAAACAGAATGTTGCACGTGGGTGTTCTAAAAAGGCCGAATGTTGCTTAACACCAATTGTTCCGTATAATTTTGGAAGTGCAATTACTTAAGCATGCTCGGGATGTAAACAACAGTGCAAATTGCATTTCTAACTGTTCCAACTGTACCCACAGCATAATTGGAAGTAGTAATTTATTACTCAGTGTAATAATTGGATGTAATTAACCACCGAAAGTAAATTAGAAATAGTGATCCATTTCTTCTTATAATGAGCTGCTTTTTTCTGGTGCATGGGTGAATATTTAGCAGCTGATAATTACTTCGAAATTGCACTTGCCATTTCTGTAGCCTCCTAGCACTACACGAAAAACACTTTGCAGCCCTCTCCTGGAGAGCCTCAGGGACCTACTCTCTGTGCTGGTTATCACAGCAGAGTGCAGTGCGGAGTCTCTGTTGAGGCCACTGAAGAATGAGGCAGAGCCAAGCAGCATGACCTCTCAGCCCGTCTCAATCACTCCCTCTCCAGGCTCCCTCAGCTCTCGGCTTTCCACCAATGCCACGCTGCCTGATGCAAGAGGAATTGGCACACAGCTGCCCCACTGCCAGGCTAAGTCCAGGAAGCGGCAGTGGCAAGCATAGGCCAGGTGCAGAGATAGCAACGAGAACAAGGCAGCAAAGCATCATTTCTGGATAGAAGATAATCAGTGGACTGTTTCCTTTCAGAGGAGGCTGTTCAGAGACAGAGTAGAAGAAGATGGCAAGGACTTGCCCCATCACTGGGCCGAATGAGGGTCACTATCCTGATTGTCAGGTGGTGGATGGTACCAGAGGACTGAACTGTGTGTACCCCTGCAGCCACCAAGCAAGGTTGCGATCTGGCAGTGTGGAGGATCATTGCACCGCCTCAGTCGCAGGGAAAGAAGCTTCCAGGGCCTCTGTGCATGGCACCTGTAAGTGGACTGGCTAGGCAGCGTTTTGCCCTTTGCCTAGCGCAGCGAAACATCTTGAGCTTTGATGTTCCTGTTTAACCAGCTAGGCTCAACCTTGTTAGCAGAGACACACAGTATCCAGGCTAAGTCCCTAATGGAATCCTTCCCCACCCAGCCCTGTCCCTGGAGAACTGCTGCCAACCATACTTAGGACTGGAAAAAATGTCAAACTGAAAGCAACCACAAGTGACAGTTTTGTCCATCTCTAATCAGAGGGATTCTGATTTCAGAAAATGTACTCATCACCCCTAGATAACCCTGCCAGTAACATTTCTGATCCTGTTCTTTTCTCTGGTGTGTGTAGCAAATGTTGCTGAGCATAACCTGCCACTCCCCTCTCTCCATGCTTCTCCTTTGTGCACACCTGAGTAGAAATTTGGGTTGCAAATGGCTGTGCCTGTATTTGAAGTGTTGACAACATTCTGCACAAATTCAGTGAGGCCTGTCAGCAATACCGTCATGACTTTGTTTCCTGGTTTTCATTGTGGAAGTGAGTAATGTCATTTCACAGACATGATTGCCAAGCACAAGGGGAAACTGGCCAAGACTTTTTCCCCTGGATTAATTCTAAAATTGCCTCTCCCAGCTAACCTGGACAGTATTCAACATTTCTTCAAACTCCCAAACAAATAGCTAGGAAGATAACTCAAGCAAAACATGGCACCTGAGAGGTGGAAAAGGGTTCTGAAGCTCACAGGTTGAGTTGGTAAAGACCCTTGGGACCTGCCACCTGAGTTCATTCTCCAACAGATGTTTAAGTTCTCTTCTGTATTTTTATATAATTTGGATGCAATTTTATAACTTCCCAAAATTGTTTGGAAAGCCATAGATTTCTTCAAAGTCCCACCTCCAAGATCCTGCATCTGGTGTTGCCGGGATACATAGGGATACCAGCAACAGGAAAAATTAAGAGTAAGAAATACTTATGTGGTGGGAGGTATTTGCTGGCAGGATGCTTTGGGAATTGGGGAAGGGAGGTATTTTCTGAACTTCCCATTTGAGGTTAAAAACAAAAAAATCAACCATTCTACCAAGAAAATGGCACTCAGGTTGGCTTGTAATTGTAGATAAAAACATGATCAAAACAAGAAAAATACAAATGCATTAGAAACACAACAGTCACAACATAAATTAGCACCCAATCCAACAGTCCTGCTGACTTTCCAAAGACCTTCCTGCGATAACTCCAGAGCATTTGATTAGTCCAGTGGGGCCTGCTAACTGCTAATCCTAACAGTTAAACAGGTCTTAAGATTTTCTTCAAATTATTGTAAATTTTAATGTGTTTTAAAGTTGGTCCTAAATTTTGTATTGTAAATGTTATGATGTTTTAATGTGGGGTATTTTATTTTTTATTTTTTATTTGCTGCTGTAAACTGCCCAAAGAGCTTGAACTATTGGGTGGTATAGAAAATACATACATACATGTATGTATTTCTGAGTCAATCCAAGGTGACCAGGAGCAAACCTGTATAAATCTTAGAGTTCCTTCTTTTCCACTTACCTCAGGTCCATGCCTGCTCTGCTTATTTCCTTCAGAGACCTTGCCTCTGGGCTCCCAGGCTTTTAGATTTACTGCATGCTTAAGTATCTCACCAAGCTCCAGTCTACCCCAGCAAAGTTACTCTTACTGGGCACAGGGCTTTTGTGATCCCAGCCAAACTGTCAATGTTGCTTTCCTCATACAAACTGTCCTGCACACAGTCCAATACCTTTATTCTGTGAAAGGCCCTTCACAGCACCAATCAGTACCAGATGCTTTGCCACCATAAGCCAATATATTTGTTGGTCAATAGGATAGAGGTGGAGCAAGGTTTATTCTAGTTCCTAAAGAAGTTGACATATGCATCTACAACCTTGTATTCATGGAGCCACCATTTTAAAAGTTTGAATTCACATATTGTCTGCAGTCTGTCTAAAAACCTTTGCCTACCAGCTGGATGAAACTAAGTTCATTTACTGAATTTTTTCCATACTTTATGATTCATTTGAGTTATGCTCCTTTGATATCTCTTGCTGCATACCCATTGGGAAAGTTAATTATAAAAAATAGTGCATCTCTCACAGCTTCATGGATATAATTCTGGAAAGAATCAGTGAATACAAGTTGTCATCTTTCAGATTCATATCCAGGAGGAATTAAACCTTACTCCACATTAATGGTTCATAAATGAAGCCTTATACATTCCATGATTGATTCAAATAAGATTTCATAGACAGAAATTTACGATATAATTAGGGTTTCCAGTGCTGGGCACACATATTTGTAATTTTAATGCAAATTGAGTATTTATTAAAGAGGAAGTAGGGGCTGTAATATTGTTCTGTCTCGAATCAAAAACAATCTCGTTATTTCTGCAGATTGGATTTTTTTGTACCATGAAGTAGAATGCTGTGGTGATCATTTCAAACACTGTAGTGACTTCAGCCTAAGAAAACCTTGACAAAAAAGAGTTCCTAACATTATTCCAAAAGCCACAATTACTGGGTTCAGGCAGGGGGATAAATAATGGACAGAGTATTCCACGAGATGAAATTAACCAAAGTCTATTCACTGAGCCCACTGGAGTTACCCCTCTTATTATTAATTACATTTATACCACATCTTTCTTGCTCTTGCCAGGCACATGAGGTCGTTTACAAGGATCTCCTCTTGTCCATTTTATCCTCACAACAACCACCCTGTGAAGTAGGCCAGACTGACTGGCCCAAAGACACCCAGTGAGCACCATGGCTAAGTGGGAAGTAGGACTCAGATCTCCTGCATCCCTGTCCAGCGCTCTAACCACTGTGCCACACTGGCTTTCAGTAAATTCATCTTATTTATTTTATGTACTCATTTGATGTTTTTCCTGCCTTTCCATTCAGTACATAAAGCATATCATGGTTAACAATAATATGTCTTTTTTACAAAGAAATAAAATAAACGCTGCTTGAAAAAAAATTAAAGCAAATACATTGCAAACACAGTTAAAACACCTGGCAGTAACACAGTAAGAGAGTGCGGTGCTAGAGCATAGCTTTCAGACAAATAAATACATACATCAACCGACTGCACTGACCAGTGTGAAGGGCTGCTCAAACAAAATTGCAATGACTGCGTGCAGAAGGACAGCAGAGACAGGCGTTCCCTAAAGATCTTTGAACGTGGGCAGGCTCAACAAGCCCAGTCCAAAGCCATATATTGGCTCAAGATCTTTGGCCATTTACTATTTGGGGTACGGACCATTTCAACAGTACTTCTCAACACGACACTTAATACCCCCTGCCTTGTGGAGCACTTTATGAAGATTATTTTATTTATTTATTTATTTTTCAATTTATATCCTGCCTTTTTCCTGCAAAGGGCTCAAGGCAGCTTACATCATTCATTCTCCTCCTCCATCTTATCCCCACAACAACAACCCTGTGAGGTGGGTTGGGCTGAGAGTCTGTGACTGGCCCAAAGTCGCCCAGTTGGCTCCATGGCTGAGCGGGGACTAGAACCCAGGTCGTCTGAGTCCCAGTCCCATGCTCTTCACCACTACACCACACTGGCTCTCTCAAGTGTGATCAAACAATTCTCTGAGGATTTTTTTCTTTATGAGTTCCTGAGTGACCTGATCTATCCTGCTCAGACTCGCATGTGGCTCAGAATCCCTTTAGCATCTGAGTAATTTCCCAGTGCAGTGGGAAAGCACTCAACATCAACCCCTTTTAAAAACAGAAACCAAACTAAAGACATCATCAAGGTTCCATTGCCACATGGATGCCCTGCAAATCATTTTTTTCATAAAAATATAATAATGCTAATAATGCTACCACATATAATGCCACTAATAATGCATATATGGCTGCTACCCCATGCACACCTACCTGAAAGAAAGCTCCATAGAACTCAATGGGGCTTGCTTCCAACTAGATGTACGGGATTGCACTTTGTATTCCCTCTGCCCAATGGAGGAATGTACACACTTGATTATTTTATACAAGCAGTGGAAGACTTGCCCTTGTAGCACATTCTTGCACCATATGATACGAGTCAGAACCTGCCTTCCCATGAGGAAGAGTGAATCCCCCACAGCTTGCATGCACCCACACACAGACCCACAGCAAATGCAGCTACAGGAGAGTAGCCCAGTTCTTCAGTCTGGGGACTTCTCAGGAAAAGGGATTAGGCCAAGAGCCTCTAAGGGAATGTCACAGAGGAGAGAAGCCAACACTGCTCTCAGAGCAAGACTTTCCCAATCAGGGGTCCTCAAGATGGCTGGTGCCAGCCATCTGCAAGGCCACCTCCCTGCCAACGCTTCATTCTAAGGAAGGTCCCATCAGAGCCAGCAAGCAAGGGATGGTGCCTGGGTCTGGTGGAGCAGAGGAGGGTAGAGCACCTTCCTGTCACAGGAGGCGGGAGGTCTCACAGCAGCCCTGATGACATGATGCTCTATCACCGATTCTTCAAGCACTTGGACCTTTGGTGAACCACTTTGCCTGGTCTCAGAAATGACATCAAAATGCATTCAATGGTCAAACTGGTGCTAAGTCTAAGTGAGGGCCTATGCAGTATGAAGGACAAGTCAAGTTGCGCCTTTCATCATCCGAATAGGATTCTGAGAGCTAGAAGAGTGGGGAACGTATGGCCTTCCAGATGTTGTTGCTAGACTGCCATTCCCACCGTTTCTCACCACTGGCTATGCTGGCTAGGGCTGATGAGAGTTATCAGTCCAACATCTGGAGCACCACATGTTGCCCAATCCTCTTCTGCCAATTCAGTGATGATAACCAATGATGCTTTCAGCTTATGCCAGCTATTAGTTGTCCAGGATGCTAACCATGAGTGATGCTCATACCTAGCTCCAGTAATTATCAGGCTTATGGAGTAGTAGCAGCAACCAGTTCATGTTTATCACAATTTCCTTGACAAGACAAGTTAATTGAGAGGCATTGATGTCTTTCTCAGTCCTTTAGTTAAATGGATGTCTCTTCAAATGTATGCAGGTGTTTGAAACACTAAAGGTGGTGTCAGCAAACAATCCAGTAAACTCCCGACTCAACATGCCAAGGACTGAGAATGTAGAGCAAGGAAGCTGGGAGCTACACATCTCCAGCCATTGCTTACACATCAGAGATCCGTTACGGTAGTCTCTGCATTTCCATAAATGTCCTAAGCTGGAAATGGGAGCAGAAGAGCTAATTATGTCCCACATCACAGCACAGCTGATGAGCCAGAGTGGCTTCTAGCAGATCATCTGAGTTGAGCAGTGTGTCCTGATTTCCATATTTTAGCTCCTAACTTTCACCACTGCTCTTTTATAGACATTTAGGAAAGAAAACCAAAACGGGATTTCCTGATGCATCGCAGAAACTGTCGTGCCAACAACTCAGAGATGTTTCGTGGAGACGTCTAACTTCTAGCTCGGAATCTGTAACTGAGAACCATTCGGGTTGTCAACCTTGCCCAGGCTTTGATGCCTTCAGCAGCCTCCAAAAAGGATTTCAGAGCTTTTGACAGTGTTGCAGCTGGAGACAAGAGGTTCCCATCTGCATGACTGCAGGTGGTTATACAATTAAGCCAATCCCATATCCCATGCTGTAAAGTGCCATCTAATGGCATTTCTACCGTTACTGCGCATCTGTTCGTTGCTGTGATGAGCCAAGCAAAATCTGTTGTTCGTTAGAAGCAGGGGAGGGCAACTTGAGGCAGGAGATGCTAAGTGTTTTGACTTGACAATTCCATTGACCAGAATTAGCAATGCTATGCATTCCCCATCAGTGAGTGAATTGACAGAGTGTTCTTGACTGGGAATAGCTGCTGCTTCTTTTTGGGTGGAACAGCATGGAAAAACTGAGAGTGTATGAAACTTTGTTTACAGCAAGATTCAAGAAAAAAAGTGGATTTCCCACAACATCACACATTGACAAAAAAGAAATGAATTCCATGGTGTTTGAATGGAAGAATATGAATTGTGGGGTGGGGTGGGGTGGGGTGGGATGCTTGGACATTTTCTTGCTTTCAAGTTTCAGCACCTACCTAGGCTGATGCTTAGCAAAAAGCTTTAACTAGAACCCAATTGTCAGATGGCCCAGAGTGCCGGAAGGGCAGTTAGAACTCTGGCTCTACATAGCATTTTATGCAGTTATATTCCACAACATCTGTCCACATGAACTAGAATATTAACATTGTTGTTAGTTGCAAAGTCTTGTCTGACCCATTGTGACCCCATGGACAACATTCCTCCAGGCCTTCCTGTCCTCCACCATCCCCCAGAGTCCACTTAAGTTCACACCCACTGCCTCAGTGACTCCATCTAGCCACCTCATTCTCTGCTATCCCCTTCTTCTTTAGCCAACTATTGCTCTCAGCATCAGGCTCTTCTCCAGGGAGTCCCTCCTTCTCATTAGGTGGCCAAAGGATTTGAGCTTCATCTTCAGGATCTGGCCTTCTAAAGAGCAGTCAGGGTTGATCTCCTCTAGGACTGACCGGTTTGATCGCCTTGCAGTCCAGGGGACTCACAGGAGTCTCCTCCAGCGCCACAATTCAAAGGCCTCAATTCTTCGGCGCTCAGCCTTCCTTATGGTTCAGCTTTCACAGCCATACAATGCAACTGGGAAAACCATAGCCTTGACTATACGCACTTTTGTCAGCAGGGTGATGTCTCTGCTTTTTAGTATTTTTAGTATTAATATTAACATGCTAACACAGAATTAAGCCCTGTCTGGTTGAATGGGAGGTGCTGTCTGGAATGTGTGCTTAAGATTTCCTCCCTCAATCTTCCCAGCTGTGTTTTTAGCAGCTCCTGAAAATAGCAGCATTATTAAAAATTATCTGTTGAGCCATTTCCTCCTAGCCAGCAACACTCAAGTCAAAATTCAAGTCAAGATTCCCACCATTTCCTCTTTCTGCCACTTGGCATCTCTCTGCCCAGGTGTGAAAAACCAGAATCAAACTGTTGGCTTTTCTACATGAAAAAGAAAATACGATTAAGCCCCAGCTCAAGTAGATGCACTGCTGTCCTGGGGAGCCTGACACGGGGAAGGTGCAAGTGGATCACCAGATTCAGAGTCAGAGAAAATGTATACAGTTTTGAATCCCCTGATTCAACAGGAGGCAAAGGAGACTCCGTTTATCCTATCTCAGAGATGGGGGGGCCTAATTTAGGATGCAGTCCCATGCACACTTAAGAAGAAGGAGTCTGCAACCCCCAATATGCCTCATGCAGCCATGGGTAGCATTGTCCTTCATTCTGGAGAAGTTCTCTGTATGGCCCATGAAGTACCCTTGGATTCCTCCAAGGGTGGGCTGGCTTTGCCCTCAGAGAATGGCCATGGTCCACCAAATGAAAGTGTTAAGGATCGGAATCCATGGACTATAAAAGAGCTGATGTTTTGGTTGGCTCAAGACCAGCGCTTTTCCCAGGACTCAACTTTTTCCTTCAACTTCAACGGGCTCCTACCCTTTTATTCAGCAAATGAATGGCCCATGGATTGGCCACACTTTCTGGATTCCGTGTAACAAGAGTCCCGTGTCTGAAAACCTGTGGCAAAGTTCTTTCTGATTGGAGTGACCTCTGGAATTCACTTCTGGCCCTTCTCCTCCATTGATATTCATGGTTTTTATGCTTCCAAGCAACTCTTCTCTGTGTAAGCGAACCACTCCAAGGAAACTTTGTCAAACAGACCCACCATAATTATCCTGAATCCCCTTTTTTCCCCTAAGAGCATTTCTACTGGCGTTATCGGTACACCCGAACCTCACATGGCCTGCGTTTAGCTTCTGATAATAAATTAAATCATCCAGGGTACGTCCAGTGCCCTCTGGGTAGGCCGTTCCTCCACTTTGAGGTGGCCCACATTCTTTGGAACCAAAGGCCATCATTAAATGGCCAGCACAGAAAGAGATGAAGGCACACAAATCTGCCTCCATGCTGATTCCGGCAGGTTTAATAGCGTTCTGTGAAGATGGGTGACATTGCCTCAGCCATTAATCTTGACTTTCATGCTCATGAAATAATAAAAGTGTTATGTTAATACAGAAATACAGAGAGGGAGGGAGGGAAAAGAGATTCTTCTTTTTCTCAATAGTTATGATAGAATCTGTGTACTACTGGGATTATCACAAACGGGGTGTTGTAATGGGGGAAGAGGGGGACTTAGGCTTCCTGCAAATGAAGAACAAGTGGCATATCAGTATCATGATAAATGCATAAACACTCCTTGCAAGTGTGGAATGAACATGCACGACACTGATAACTAGCAATTGCAAATGCAAAATTATCCCCCTGTATACTGACACTGAGTACATTCTCCAAGGACGGATCCCTGTGCAGACAAAACAGCAACACCCATACAGGGGAGGGAGGCAGCAGCAGGCACAGGGAAGGCATGATGTGAAGGGGGAAATTTAAAAAGGAACCACCAAAACATTCCTGTGAAGACCAGGCATTCTTGCTAGGTATGTAATTCTGACAGGAAACCAGAAAACCGGCAGGGGATTGAAATACAATGGAGTATCCTGGGAGTTGGCATACCCTGAAGAAGTATACCCCATGCTGCAACATTTTGTTGCAGGTCTCACCGGTATCTGCATAAATGTCAGTTTCCAACCTTGCATTCCATTTCCAGTTTTCAGCCATTCTGTAGCACAGACTTCCCCAGCCTGGGTCCTCCTACATGTTTTCCCCACTGAATATCTGAGAATATGACAGCGTTGAAGGAACAACATCTGGAGGGAAAGGGAGCACCTGCTTTGTTGATGTGTGAATCAGTGATGTGTGAATCAGCAGACTCTCAAGCTCACCAAGCATCCTCCCACCAATGACTATTCTGCAATACACTTCTTTGGATGATGGAGGCTCCATCACCGCCCAGAGACCAAGCCTTCATGAGGATGTCTCACCCAGGTAAAAGTGCAATCAGTGGCCATCACTGCGACCTGTGAGTGATGTACAGATCAGCAAAACAGGAGCTTGCCAGATTCCATGTCAAAGCTCTTTGCGACTCAGATCTATATCAGAGTGTGAACTTTGCTGCTGCCGCTACTACCACTACTTTTTGCTTGACAGTCCATGCATGTTTTTCCAAACGTGCACATCAATTGTGCGCATTTTAAAATGGAGGTAGTGACAGATTTTATTTTCCTGGGCTCCAAGATCACCACAGACGGGGACTGCAGCCAAGAAATTAAAAGGTGCTTGCTCCTGGGGAGGAAAGCTATGGCAAATCTAGACAGCATACTAAAAAGCAGAGACATCACCCTGCCAACAAAAGTGCGTATAGTCAAGGCTATGGTTTTCCCGGTTGCAATGTATGGCTGTGAAAGCTGGACCATAAGGAAGGCTGAGCGCCAAAGGATTGAGGCCTTTGAATTGTGGTGCTGGAGGAGACTCCTGCAAGTCACTTGGACCGCAAGGCAATCAAACCAGTCAGTCCTAGAGGAGATCAACCCTGACTGCTCCTTGGAAGGCCAGATAGTGAAGATGAAACTCAAATACTTTGGCCCCCTAATGAGAAGGAAGGACTCCCTGGAGAAGAGCCTAATGCTGGGAAGAATAGATGGCAAAAGAAGAAGGGGATGGCAGAGGATGAGGTGGCTGGATGGAGTCACTGAAGCAGTTTGTGTGAGCTTGAGTGGACTCCGGGGGATGGTGGAGGACAGGAAGGCCTGGAGGAATGTTGTCCATGGGGTCGCGATGGGTGGGACACAACTAACAACAACAACAACAACAACAACAAATGCCACTTTTGCATGTATGCATTGTTTCATGTTATTTTTTCAAGTGTACACATGCCATTGGATGCTTCTTATTTTTGTCCGCAAATGACATTGCAAATTTGGAAATGCGCAGGTTTTGAGCAGAAGGTAAGAACTGGGTGAAATCCCGATCCAAACTCCCTTCATCATTCTCAGTGGTGACCAAGAAACAGGAGAGGTTCAGCAAAGCCACTACAACTCCCAAAAGGGGGCATTCGTCCCATCCTTTGGTACCATTTACAGTACGTGTTGTGCATTCCCCACTCTCCTAGGTAGGAGGTCATTTCTGGGGCAGTAACTACCAGGGTCCAACTTCCTTTGGAGGAAGCAGCACTAGCATCTGGGTAATATCTACCTTTCTTACATGGTACAAAACAGTGTGTTCAGTAACACTGCTTCCCAGGCATCACACCTCCAGAGACAGGAATAGGTGAACATTATACTTTGGTGCAGTTATGTTAAAAATTTAGCAAAATTCACATCCCTGGGAGGCCATAGCTTTCTTTGGAACTCCTAAAATCTTGGTGCTGCACCTCTGAAGGTCAAGCTCCTCCCCGCTTCACAGCTGGCATCGGAAGAACCATGTTGGTTGCCTCTCCAAAGACACAGATGTACCTTGGAGAGAGAGAGCAGCGTGTGCCAGAGAGCAGGGAGAGGAGGAAGCTGGGGCCATCCCCGAACGTTGACTTCTGCCTCCAGCCTGGCTCCTTCCCTCCCTCTCTCCAGCACTTTATCCGGACGGCCATGAAGAGGCATCTAGACAAAATGCATGGGACAAGCCAAAATGGGAGTGGAGATGCACACAAATCTCCAAGGTCAAAGGCTTATGTGCATCAAAGATTTGCATCACTGGATTGCACCCTTAATGGAGCTTTGATCCAGCCCAGTCCACATCTCTTCCAATTAGCAAAACTGATGAGCATGGGATTTGCTGGAAAGCCACCTGAATCCCACCTTTTCCAGCAATCCTCCTTATATCTGATCACATTATGCAACTGTTCTGCTCTGCGTGCACCAACGCGCCATCAGTCATCCAGTTCAATAACTGCAGTCTCTATTGTCGTGCCACTAGATATCCACTCAGCATCTTTGATGGCTGATATATTAACTTCTTCTTTAAACAAGTATGAAATTAGAAGCAAGCAAGGAAAGGGAAGTGTGGCGAAATTAAACAATGAAATCGAAGCCTGAGGCACAGTTTTAGGCATGATCAATTTGTCTCCAAGGGCCTGGCTTTTTCTGCTTTACTGGGAAGAAGGATCTCACTGATTCTAACAGGATTAACTGCATCAGCGGAGGCAAACAGAGCCCTCACTGCTGCGGGACATTTCTCCGCCCTCTGGAGATTACGCTATGTGAGTGGAGATGCAGACTGCTGGAAAGAGACTGGAGTGCCCCAAGAGAGCATGGCAGAGCATTCCACACACCTCCTTCATGGCTCAAGCTGCAGCATCTTCCAGGAGGCAGAGGTGCAGCGGGGTCTTGACCTTCCACCAAACTAGGGTCCTGTAGCCCAGAGGGCCACGAGCAATTACCCAGGGGATAGCAGGTGACCAGTGAAGGCGCTCCGGTCTCCGTTGTACTCCTGTAGTTACGCTATTGATAAGATCTAAGTGAATTTAAAATACAAGACTGCACTTGTGCAGAGGTTAGTTCAATCATGTTGCAAGTGTCCTAAAATACCAGGAATGCTGAAGCAATAGTGATACATGAAATGGGGGAGAAGAGGAGCATTCACAACTAAAAATACTACAAGATGGGTGCCCCGTAGGGTCATTAGGTGTGGGGTCTGAGATGTAGCTAGCTGCATTCCTCCCAGAAGGGTCCACAGTACTTAAGAATCACAGGTTAAGAATGCGGACTTTCAAGAAGGGCAGGTGACACTATCGTGATTGGTCCATGCCACCTCAGATGGCATGTGGGAGGGTCCCTTCTTTGGTCCTGCCCCCTCATCCAAACTTTCTCAACAGGTGGAAGTGAATGGACATCTCTTTCTGCCCCTTCTGCTAGGGAAAAGGGTCTGGAATAACAAATACCACAAACTACCAGGGATTCAGCAATACGGGTTGCTTCTCTGCAGGTTAGTGTCTCTTACCATCTGGTAGCCCCATGTCCATCTGTATGCCCTCTGTCTCCATCCTCTAGAAGAAAAGGCCTGAAAACTCTGTTTGTGGAAGCATCAGCCACAAAGATTGGAAAAGTCTGCCAGCAGCCCCTCCATGTGTCCTTGGAGACACAGCATGCCAGTGTCAACCTGTGAGGCAGTTCTTCCCATCTGCAACTTTTCTCTCTCCACTTGGTTCAAAATGCAAACGCTTGGAGAGAAAGCCCAGCTGCCTCTGTAGTTCCCCAGTCACTGCTGCCTTGCTGTGCCTCATCTTGGCAGGGCACAGGAATTGCAGCAGAAGGAACCAAAGAGGCAACAGGGCAGCTTCCTCTCCCTTCCTTGATGGGACATGGTGTACTATAGGAAGGGAAGTTAGTTGGGGGGCTCTTGCAAACTGCAGTTTGTCTGAGTAGGGGAGCATTCATAAGAAGGGGAATGCTTTTGAATCAGTCCAGTAAACTTTGCCAGTTTCTTTTTCTCTTGCATGTGCAGAACAGGGCCCAGAGTAGTCTGACGTTTAGTCCTGTCCATTTCAACAGGAGTGAATTCCATGCTTGCTGCATTCTCTTTGTTGGAAATCAAGACACCTCACTACTCTGGTGAGCCCACAATGGGAGTACTGTGTTCAGTTCTGGGCTCCACATTACAGGAAGGATACAACCAGGGTGGAATCGGTGCAGCGTAGGACCACAAGGATGGTGGCTGAATTGCAGGGAAAGCCGTATGAGGCGAGACTGAGGGAACTGGGTCTCTTCAGCCTGGCGAAGAGGAGGCTCAGAGGGGATCTGTTGGCGACATATAGGAACATGAAGGCATGTCGCACAGAGGAAGTTGGAGACCTGTTTTCCCCTGCAGAGATGGGCAGGACGCGCTCCAATGGAGCAAAGCTCAGGGAACCAAGATTTAGGGTGGATGCCAGGAAGCACTTCCTGACAGTCAGGACCCCGAGGGCGTGGAATGGGCTTCCACGGGAGGTGATTGAAACCCCATTGATGAGGGTGTTCAAGGATAGGCTGGACATGCACGTGGTAGGCATGTCATGAGCAGAGCTGGCCGGAGCCGGAGGTCAGACTAGATGGCCCAGGATCCCCTTCTGACTCACCCTGTTTCTGTTTCTAAATGGTACTTAACTTTGGTTGGTGATTGGACTATTAATAAAAATACCTCCCATTTATCTGGTCTGAGGAACAAGCAAGTCACAATTATTGTGGGAATTATCTCCTTCCTTTCTTTAACCAAAACAAAAACAACCTTGATATTGCACAACAATGTTAAACAAGCTCAAATAAATTTGGTCTGAGCAACAGCACAGAGAAGGGGATACCTTTTCCATGTGCAATTTCTCCACTCGAAATTCCTCCCTCCCACCAATACTGAAGCTGCTATTACTGGGGGGGCAGGGGAGGTAAAACTTTGGGTGTGTTTTGTTTGTTCATTAAATGCATCCTTTGCACTCAATGAAGCCTTTCCCCTTGTGCTATTTGCACATTTAAAGCTGTGAATTGCCTGTTACAAACCCCTCCAGCTTCTGCTTTCCTGTGAATTTAATCCTAGTAAGTGGCACTGCAGAAGTTCTTTCCTGAAAGTTAAACAAAAGTAGATGTGAGGACATAAAAATGGCTTGAAAGACCTGCCTCATGTCTGTGGTGGGTATTCTGTACCTGTGAGGACACACGGAAAGGCTCCTGGCAGATTTATGTGATCCCACCGCCACCCCACATAGAAAAAAAAAAACCCCAGGTTCCAGGCCTTTTCCTCCAGAGCCAAAAGGCAGAAGGAATTACCAATGGATTTGGGGGGGGAGTGGGGGAGAACGTCACTCTATAGCGATGCAATCTCCTTTGTTGAATTCCTGATTGTCTGCCACATATAGAAAATACGTATGGTCCATATAGCATCAGTGTTAGGAAAAAAACCAGTCCCGTTGAACTGTAGTGGTTTGGCTTGGAAGTGGTCAGAGATGAACTCAGACTTCCTTCAGTCAAAGAAATATAAGGCCAAAACAATTGTTTCTGACAAGCGCATCTTAGGCACTGAGACAACGGGTTCAGGTATTTGACTATGGAAGTGGGCAGGAGACAACAGGATGGCGTTCGATGTGGATAAGTGCAAGGTCTTGCACTTGGGGCATAGGAATAGCTGTCATAAGTACAGCTTAAGTGACAAGTGGCTGGAGAGCAGCACTTGTGAAAGGGACCTCGGGGTACTAGTTGACCGCAGGCTAAACATGAGTCAGCAGTGTGATGCGGAGGTCAAGAGGGCAAACACCACCTTTGGTTGCATAGCCAGAAGTGTGGCTTCTAGATCGAGAGAGGTATTACTACCACTCTACACAACTCTGGTGCGCCCACAACTGGAGTATTCTGCAGTTTTGGGCCCCTCATTGCAGTAAGGATATAGTCAGGTTAGAGTCAGTGCAGCGGAGGGCCACAAGGTTGGTGGCTGGTTTGCAGGGAATGCCGTATGAAGCGAGACTGAGGGAACTGGGTCTCTTCAGCCTGGAGAAGAGGAGGCTCAGAGGGGATCTGTTGGCGACATACAGGTATGTGAGGGGGTGTCACATGCAGATGGGGAGAGGCCTGTTCTCCCCTGCAGAGGAAGGCAGGATGCGCTCCAATGGAGCCAAGCTCAGGGAGCCAAGGTTCCATTTGGATGCCAGGAAGCACTTCCTGACAGTCAGGACCCCGAGGGTGTGGAATGGGCTTCCTTGGGATGTGGTTGAGGCCCCATCGGTGAGGGTGTTCAAGGATAGGCTGGACGTGCACATGGTGGGCATGTCATGAGCAGAGCCGGCTGGTGCCGGAGGTCAGACTAGATGGCCCGGGAGACCCCTTTTGACTCGCTCTGTTTCTATGTTTATTTAAGGTGTGCAGAGGAAGGAATTCCCATTTAAACAGCAGTGACTGGCAATTTCAATATCAGTGGGAAAGGCCCTTCACTCCAGATCTCAATCAGAATTTTTAAGTAACTGACCATGGAGTGGAACCTATTCTTGCTGGTGGTACAGGGTTTATAACCATGGATGGACAGGCAGGCAGGCAGGCAGGCAGACAGACAGACCAGAGGTAACATTAAGGAACTTCCATAAAGGGGGGGGGAGGCATTCCCCCCACTTTTGCTACCATTATGAAAGGGGAGTGGTTAAGCGAGACAACATGTTTCATGTTGCTTCTTTTGAAGCCAAACTGTTTGCTTTTGCCCCAGAGCAGAAATCCGTGCTGCGGGCTCCCATTAGGACACCCTGCCTGTTGTCGTCCGTTCCACTCTTTTTCAATGTCACCTTGTGTTGGAGTGCAAAGAGTCTGCCAGCCTTTCTTTGTCTCCCTGTTTATAACCCCGAGCTACATGGTGGCTTGGGGAGTTCAAGAAAAGCAGCTGGATGGATATTCTCCCTGCGTTCTTCCTTGCCTCACATAAATCTGACGTTCCCACTGTTGAAGTTAACCCTAATTGATACCCAAAGTCAGCAATCTAGCTGTGATCCCAGCACAGCAGGCATTGGACTAATTACTGAGGAGCTTCTTGCAGGATGTGGAGATTTAAAAGTTCCTTTTAAAAGAAACATGAAATTTTGGAACTGCTTTCAATTCTGGGACAGTGATGTTGTGAAACCTCTAGAAAATGGAGTGATGTTTACTTTCTCCCTCTTTGATGTTTACTCTGTCCCTCTGCAGTTGGATCAGCCGCCTCTCCTCAACTAGATTTTCTGTTGCCCCCTCTGTTTTGCAAAGCCCCACCATTTTTGCTGGATGAATATCTTGCCTGTCCTGCAAGTAACCCACAGTAGTGCACACAATTCTCTCCCACTGTATTTCATCCTCACAAGAAGAACAACCCTGTGAGGTAGGTTGGGCTGAGCATCAGCAACTGGTGAAGAATTACACAGTGAGAGTGGGCCCTCCCCACCCTCCAGGTTCTGGTTCCACTCTCAGAAAAGTAGTCCTCATAGTTTGCTTCATGCCAGCTCTAAGAGGAAGGGTGAGAGACGGCAGATTCCCCCCTTGAAGGGTGAGCAATTCAGCGCTCATCCTGGTTTTGCATCCCTGCTGTAAAGCTAGGACTGGGGGCACAGGTTATTTCCTCTTTCCATTTCAGATAGTGCAAGAACCAAAACAATACATGTTTTGAAGGACTACATTATTAGTGAGCACTGCGCAAGAATTTCCAGAGGCGTGAATATTGTATGGAACAAATTTGTGTTGGGGATAGTAGGACAGGAACAGGAAATATTATTATACCAAACTCAGTGCTCAAGCAAGTGCTTTCAGTGTGGGAACTCCCCAGTTCCATTAGCAGCTTTCCCTGGATTGTCCTCCACAGAAACTTTTGGGAGCATTACCAGAGACATGATGCCCATGTTTATTTGTATTCCGTGACCTTTCTGCCTGAATCTTCCCCACAGCCTCCTCCAACCTGGCATCCTCCAGATGTGTTGGACTATGGCTCTCTTTTTCCCCCTTTTTTATTTTTTTTAGATAGAAAAAAACCATAAATACAATCACAACAATAATAATATAACATAACAACAACACAATAATTAAAAAAGAATAAATGAAAGAGGGACTATGGCTCTCTTATTTCCCTGCCAACAGCAGTGACTTCAGATGTCTCTCCACCAAATATAGTGGGAAAATCCATTAAGCATGGTATAGTTTTTCAGTTGAGCTGGGTGGGAATTGCAGGTAGAACACAGCACCCCCTTCTGAGGCCATGAAGTCTGCCAGATTTCAGAGAAAAGACTGCAGAGGGGAGTCACCTTTTACATGTGAGGATTTAAAAGAATAAAAACATGCACCCAGTAGTTGCTACATGCTGGCACTTTAGCAGAATTGGGTGTTGTATGTTTAGGCTGGAATCCTATGCTCTGTTGGCTGGACTGTAATGGATCGCATGTTTTTGCAGAATTGCTAGTTGGTAGGACTCCTCACCTGGTGTGGCTTTTCTTTCAAGCTCGAAAGGATCTGACTGTGGGTCTTGGGCCTGCAGGATCCAAAGTCCTTCATTTCTCAAACATTATTCTCAATGAGGGAGAGAAACTCTACAGAGATCTGTGGATCAGGTCATTGAAGAAGGCACATTGGCAGGGTGTATCTGATACTCATTCCCTCCCTTCTCTTGCATTAAAATAGGATTTTTGGAGCTGAGGCTATCAATCCTAAAGAAGTATCTATATCATTTGAAGTACAGAGAGTGGAAGAAGTTCTGTCTTACCAGGCATGGCTCATCTGTTCCTGGATGGCCCTTCTCCCTAGCACTGCTGCAAATAAAAGGTGGACAAAACAGAATGCCTTCATCAGGGCAACTTCATTGGGGAAGTCACCACTTAGAATTCCCCAAAAGAATGATACTGTATTCTCAAACAATGCGGGCATTCCAGCCATCAAACAATGAGAATTCAAGAAATTTTGTTTCTTGAGATCAGCACCAAGCAGAACAGGAGCAACATCACTGGCAAGAATCAAACCAGCTGACATTACGGAAGTCAAAACCAAGGGAAGAGCCACTGTTAAGCAGCCATGGACAAATCGGCTTTTGCAGTATCTGCTCTCTGCATGGAACAGCCTCCATTGTGTGTAATAACACCCAGGAAAATCCAGCAGAAAAGGTTTATCCAAGAATGAATTGGAAAGTACAAAAGCAAGAGCCTGCCTGAGGTCATCACCCAATTTAATCTGCTGTGGCTTCATATGTGGGGCTTTGGCTTGCGATGGGTGTGCAGTTTCTCATGTCTATAAAATAGGTCCTTTCAAATGTTCTGGCCACCTTTAACTAAGCCACAGAGCATACCTGAACATGTTTGGGAGGGGGTTATATACAAACATGTGTACACCTGTACATATGCATTATATATAATAGAACAGAGATTTAAGATTCTGCAGACATGAGTTAAAATTCTGTGTTATTGATATGCCAACAACCTAAGTTTCAGGGTTAGATATCATAATGGACAACCCCCAAAGTAACAACCTTTGGTTGTTTCTCCCAGCAAGAGTGGGCAAGAGCAAGGGAACCAACACTGAAGACTGATGATTCCAACATCTGTAGGATCAGGATTAACGATGCAGCTCCTTTGGGTGATCCCAGCAACCCCAGCAGGGGGACCAATGCGATGGAACAGCCATGTGCCTTAGCTTGGACCCTTGGCCCAGTCAAGGTTTGCTATCACCACCGAGTTTTCTTCTGAGTCCCTGATTCACTAGCTAAGTGGACTCTCTTCTTCCAGGGTACCTGCTTCAACAACTACAGTAGGATGCGGGAGCCATTCTGGTATTTGAATGAGCTATCCATGGTGCTTAAGCTTGCCCAAGTTCTTTCTCCAAGAGGCTTGTGTTCAGCACCATGGATAGCTCCTATGCCTCCTGCCACCCAGCCTCTACTGGGAACCAGTAAGCGCTCTTGCTCCTGCTGCTTCATAACTACTAATAACCCATGTGCCATCGCCTCCTTGCTCTTTCCCCAACTGGAAGCCTTGAATTTTGCTGCCACACACTGTGGTTCTGGTATTCGGATATATATGAACACATATAGATGAAGACATTTGGTAACAACCTTCTTCCAGCCACCTTGCAAAAAACACATCAATGCAAAATAACCCTCTTTTATGCAAGAGTTTGAAAAGATGAACTCAATGTTAGCATTTTTATACAGAAAGCATGAAAAATCTGGCAGAACAAACACTCATGGAAATTCGCCAGCTTCTTCAACATGCGGCTAACAATCAGGAATGCATGGAATTTTGCCAGCAATGCAATTGCTTTCTGCAACTGGGCTGCCTTGGAGAATCCCTCTGATCATTTAAAGGAGGGTAAATCTCCCTGACTAACCTCATTTCAATTGCTACAAAAGCATATGCTCAATTTGCAAAATGGTAAAGAAACTCTCGTCTTTTGCAGTGCAGTCAGATGTTTTGTGCTACCATCTGCAACATGCCTTCCCCTATTTTTCTTAAAAGAAGCCAGGTAGCAACACTTTTTCAACACTCAATTTAGATAATGAACGTTCCATCTTGGAAAGGAAATATACTCCCTGAAAGACAATTGCCGCGCAAAACTATTCCAAAGGGGAATTATAGGGAGCAAAGCATGGGACAGTGGTTGTGTTCTCCATCAGTGAATTTCCATTGCTGAGCGTAATTAGGAAGTATTTACAAATGCTATCACTCCTTGCTCTTTGTGAGTACGCCAAGCATGCCATTTCATTGGAAAACAGATGGCGCGATCTGGCTGGGAAAATGCACAGCTCTGTAAATGTAAACCTGGCTAGGACCCCTTCTATAATGTGATCCCCATTTTGCCCAGTGGTAAGAACGTTGCAGGGCAACTTTGCCAGGGCAACTTGGATGCTTGGTGAGGAGAAAATGATGGGCCATTATGGCTCCATGAAAAAAACCTGTTCTCTGTACCAATGTATGAGTTGAGCAAAAGGGAAGAAAGCTCCATGTGCATACAAGAGTGACTCACATTGCCATTAGCCTAGAAGCCCAACACCTTCAGCATTGCTTCTGGTATATGAAGATCTCTTAGTAACGTTCTCTCTAAGGTCAGGTGGGAGGCTAACGGAAGGAAATACCTTCTCAGTGGTGGATCATGTTCTCCCGTACCTATCACGGTTTCATAGGGTGCAGTGCTTAGATATAAATGCTGCCTGGTGAATTCTGGGACATGTAGAAGTTCTTTCACTCTCAGCATGCATAGGGTTATAACTTTATAATATTTTATTTTTGTAGATGTTGCCTTTGTATCATGTTTACTGATGTGTTTGCTGGCTGGCTTGGCTGGCTGGCTGGCTGGCTGGCTGAATATGTCCCGCAACTGATCGATGTCCTTGAGGCCACAATAAAATACAGCTAAACCAAACCAAAACAATCATAAAGTGAATGCAAAGATTGAAATATTAAGATGCTAGAATCATGAAATGTATTTAAGAGCTAGCAGTAAAATTAATAATAAAAATATTAAACGTCAAAAACTTGTTGAAAGAAAAAGGTCCAAATGTTCATAATGAGGGCCCCAGGTGTATATTCCTCAGAAGGGCATTCTACAAACTAGAGCCACAACAGAGAAGGTTCTTCCCCTGATCACCACCCATCACCACAGCTGGTGGCACCCAGGGAAAAGCCTCCAAAGATTATCTTCACAGGCAGGGACGACATCCAAACGAAGATGCTCTGTCAAGCAGACTGACCTCCAACTGCTCAGGGCTTTCAAGATCATGACCAACAAATTGAACTGGCAACATGGCAAAAACTGACTGGCACCAGCACAGTTACCCATCTTTACCCACAGTTACAGTAACCTCTTCAGAACCGTCAGTCCAAATAAGAAGACTTGCAATTCGGTTCTGCACTAACTGAAGTTTCCAGAACAAAGACAAGGACATGGTAAGGAACAAGCTGAGGGTTGAGAGCCAGGATGACAGACAGAGGTGCAAATACCTTGGGCAGAGTAACAGGACAGGAGACATGGCAAGCATCAGGCATCCCTATCTTTCTCTGAGCAAAGCTCATTCCACAGGGCATGGGTCCTCAAACTGTGGCTTGTGGGTCGGATCTGGCCTGCCATGCCCATTTATCAGTCCTGCCATAGAGGTTTTGGACATGCTGCATGCGCATATGTGTGCGTGCGTGGTGAGGTGGGGGGGGCTTGCTCATGGGGAGATAGTTTTGGACTCACTCGGAGAAAAGGATCTCCTTGCGAGTAAGCTGGGGCCACGACACATGTGCAGGCACACGCCCCCACCTCCGGCCTGAGCCCCCTGCCCACACCTCCTTGGCCGCCCGCACCCATCACCAGCACCTTTCAACTGGCCCCATTTAAAGTTTGAGGACCCCTGCCATAGGGTGACCAAGGCCTTCTCCACTCTGAAAGCAGGCTTAAACCCCTACTGAATATTCAGTATCAACCGAGAGAGCATGAACTCAGCCAGCAACCACCTGCTCAATTACCTTGCCCAAGGGCAGGTTAGCCACTGGTCTATAGCTATTGTATGGTTGGTGCCTGCCAAGGGTCCACATCCCATGAGGGAGCCACTGGCCACACATACCTGGACTCACTACTCCTCTGCATCATTGCAACCTACTTGTTTCGCTACCTTTTGCTATGGCCCAGACAACAATGGAGGTGGGAAGCCGGACCACACTTGCTTCCTGCTTCTCTGGCTGTCAAGCAGGAGCCATGATGAGAGGCAGGGGAGACAATAGCTGCTGGTGACCAGTGAGAAATAGACTCACTGAGGAAGCGGGTCCATTGAAGTCATCCTATCCATGGGCCCTCAAAAACCTGGAGTTGGCACTGCTCCTCTGGATCCAGCCTAGCCTTTTCAAGAGAGGCCAGTCTATCATCTCTACCACTTGCTTGGCCAACAAGGAAGCACTGGCCACTCCTTGGAACCAGATTCTTGGCCAGATCTACTGGGTACCTGAGCCATGATAGGGTTATATAAAGCCCTAAACAGCTTGAGCCCTAAACGGCTTCGGACCTGGATACCTGATGGAACGCTTGCGTCCACATATGCCCTCCCACCCCTTGAGATCAGCAACAGAGGCCCTCCTCCAGGAACCCTCAGTGAATGAGATTAGGAGGGTAAGTACCCAGAGGAGGACTTTCTCTGCAGTGGCGCCCCATTTATGGAATGTGCTCCCCAGAGAGGTCCGCCTGGCGCCGTCGCTAATTGTTTTTCGACGCCAGGCTAAGACCTTTTTATTTAAAACTTATTTTAATTGTTAAATTATTTATTTAATTTTAAAGTTTTTAGCCAAGATGCACAGGGTTTTAATTGAAATTTTTGTATGTTGTAAGCCACCCCAAGGCTTTGTTGTGATGGGGCAGCATAAAAATGTTTCAAACAAACAAATAAATAAATAGGCAGTTCAAGAGCACAGGTGGTTCAATGCAGTGAACCAAGTACCTGCCAATGTCTTCAGGCACACTGATATTTTGATTTGCTTTTGTGCATTGTTATTGTGATGGATATTGACTTCCTTGCAAGCAAAACCTTAAGACTATGTTTTAAAAAGTAGGATGAAAGTCCAATGAACAAAAGGATAAATTCTGCCCAGGCACATATTGTCATGTAAAGCATGTCTCAAGCAACTCACTGTCACATAACATTGTCATCTTGTGCATTGTCCCTATCCCACATGAGCAGCTGCAGCTGACAAAGGCAGAGAAACAGGAAACCTAATAATGCCATTTAGGGTAGCCACGTGTCCTAGGTGCCTTCTCCTTGAAGGACTGGCCAGTCCAAGTCCAGTTTAAAGACACAGCTCCATCAAGAAGGAGTGGAGCCTTGAAGCTTCATACCCACAATCAGCACAAATACAACCAAATCTTTTCTACATTATGGTGCAATGTGATATGTTTTAATTTAAACTGTACTAATTATTTCTAAATTTGCATGGAAACTCATGAATTAACATGCGGAATGCAGTGAGGCATTTCCTCTCTTTTGGCAATGTATAAATGGTTATGCTAGTTACAATCCACCTTCACACTATCTTTTGAGGTGAAAGCCTTTGGGTTTAAGCAGATCCGGACAGAGTTTTAAAAAGCTGTTTATAGAACATGCACTGCCTCACCCACATGAAGAAGTCCAACTTTTTCACCCTGCCCCACACTTTCCTCTCACTTCCCAGTCCAATATGCCAAGGCTCACTTTTTCCTGTGCTGCATTTTACAGTGGTGTCAATCTGAGCTCCAGGTGCAAGGATCAGGTCCCTTCATGCAGAGCATGAAGCCTGAGCTAAGAGAAACAGACACTTCGTGGTGGAAGGTGATGAAGGAAGTAGGCCAGCCCTAAAAGACCACTAATTCAGTCTGGAAAGAATAATAAACCATTTAACCAGAAACTGTCATCTTGCGGAGAAAAGAAACTGCTGAATTCCAAGTGATTGGGGTGTCTTCACACCCTCACCTGCAGCTGTGACAGCTGGGGAAGGGATTGTGGTTGCTGTTTGAATCTGCCTGAAGTACAGGTCCTAAGGAGGGGCCTGTGCTTTGTAAAGAAGGGTACAAGGTCCCCTGAAAGCCCATCTTGAAGCCTGTGGTCCATACTTGTGAAATAGAGCACAGCCCTCCATTCTGCTGTCCTTAAATCAAATGTAACTCCATCAACCTCTCCAGCAAACCTAATTAAATTAAACCACTCAGCAATTAGAATCGGGCCAAGAGTCACAACCGTGGACCTGCCGGTCATTGATGCCCACAGAACCAAAATGCACTTTGCCCACAGCACTGACCTCAGACTTACATTTCATATCTTCAAAATGAAGATTATGGGAAGAGGTTTTATAGCGTATTATTAAGCTGCCAGCTACATGTTGTGATAATGAACACGGGCCTTAAAATATATATTAAGAGGAATATTTGAGTATCTGTAGGAGAAGGAACCAGGCTATTATCCCTAGGAATAACTGTAGGGAAAGGAGCAGAAATCTTGGTGTATACAGGAAATGCACCATTACGCCCTGGTTCAATGCAATAGAGGATTGGCTGGGGAGGGGAGCACTTACAGATCATCAAAAAAGAGAACATACATAATCAAAAAAGAGAACAGAAGAGGACAGTAAATGCATAAAATCTGTAAAATTTTCATGCACTGCTTTATGTGTGCACACAGATATGGTAGTAATTGCTAAAATTTCAGCAGGAATTCAGTACATCCCACCCACTGCTTGGTTTGCTGTCCTGACTGTGGATGGGCAATTCTGAGACATGGTGTTGCACTCTCTTCTTATGGTTCTTTAATTTTAAACCACATTGGACCATACCACCCTCCAAACAGAGAGCAATACTTTGTAAAGTTGGGCAGGTGGCCTCTCTAGGTCAGGTACCGACATGAGAGTATTCGGAGCTGTGTTTATCCTATTAAGTAACCAATGCATTGTCGGTTCAGGCCAAATAGGCAAGCCCTTCATTTAAATTATGCCCCATGTTTCTGCTATGAAATGATCCCATAAAACTAGGAAGGTTTATCTGAGAAGCCCAAAGTGGCTACAGAGTAAGGCCCAAGATGTACTAGGAACATAAGCAGAATAATGCTAGATCAGACCAGAGAACCAGCAGTTTTTTCTGAATAGTAGCCAGCCAATTTATTTGTTTGTTTTATTTACACAGTCCACTTTGTGAGGGAGTGAAAGCTCAGAAGCAGTGACTGGCCCAAAGTCAGCTACAGAGCTTCATGGCTGAGTTGAACTAGAACTGAGATTGCCTGAGCCCCAGTCTAGCACTCCAGCTTATGCCACACTGACTCCAATTCTGGCATAACAGAATTTCTAGGGGAAACAGTTATGCCAAGAAATGCTCTTGATGTCATTCTAGATGTCTCTTGCTCCTGGGATGACATTCAAAAGTACAACCACTCTTTTGTTTAATTCCCTGTTCCAGGGCCTAGAACAGCAATCTGGATCCAATCTAAAGTCCAGATTCACACCTTCCACATGTCTGAGCCATATCTGGAACATATCTGGAGAGGACAAGAACCTCGTAAGCTGCCTTGGGTTGCTTACAAGAGGAAGACAGGTAAGTTATCAGTGCAATACAATAGTAATCTAGCTCCTTCAAGTTACTTCTGGAGTAGTAACTTGGATGGGTCAAGCCATCACATGTTTCGAAGTTCACTAGAGAAGTCCCCATTTGCAACAGCTGAATTGCTATCCTTAACCATATTCACATTAAACCAAGGGAGATTGTTTGGATTTACTGGGCAAGTTTTTGGGGCTCCGATTAGTGTTAGAAAGTGACTTCCTCTCAGAAGCCTGTGGGCCTTGGCAACACCTGGTATATTAACTTGTGTCAACTCATATGGGAAAGCCAGGTCTTGCTGCAAGCTCACCAAGCAAGATCCCTCCAACATGAATGGACTTCCAAGCCAGAGGAGCAGAAGGCGAAGGTGTCTCCTCCAAGAATGTGGCAGGCAGGAACTTCCCAGACCTGGTGTTGCTGAACAAGATGAGGCCATCCAAGAGAGTGTTTCTGTCCCTGAGAAATGTTGTCAGGTTTAACTTTCCTTTTGTTTCCCCTCCAAGTCTTCCTTGTCTCATTAATCTTTAGAACAGTCATGTGAAGTAGGTGGTGGGTGGTGTGGCGGCTGTCATTAATTATGCTCACTATCATTATCCTCCTCTTGCAGCAAAGGCTGAGTGATAATGGCATCCTTAGGTTCATGGCAGAGGTGAGATCTAAGCCGTAGGACTCCCTGCTTCACATTTCAGCACTTTAGCATCTCTGCTTCAGCGCTCACTCTCTGGTGAAGGGCTGCCTGAGGTTTGGCATTGAAATCCTAGAATTGGCAGGCTGGAAAAAGTCTCAAAATAGCATCCATTCTCTCCCTTTAAGCTTTATCAGGATTGATGATGCTTATATTATCAGTGACAGATTGTGTATCAGTGTAACTTTACCCCAAAGTGATGGGAATGCCATGACCTAGTTCAACACCTGCATTCAACTGCCTCTCGGTGTTTAGCATAAATCGGCTTTGCTGATGTTATTTCTTGGTTCCCTCTTGGATGGGTGGCTGGGTTCAGCAAGACACTGGGTCCCCGTCAGCTTTATAATACAGAGCCCTTGAAGGAAGCCAAAGATGCACAGACCTTCAGCACCAGAGAAGCTGCACACAAGGGGAATTCTCATACCTGCAAAATGGGGAAGGCTTGGGTAGGATACAAATTTGAAGACAGAGGTGGGCAAGACTGTCATTTTTGCCTTCTCTCCACTTCTCATTTTCTCCATCTAACATTTGTAAGGTTCCCCCTGTATGATATAGAAAAATTAGAGCTAAGTCCTAGACCTGGAAAGAGGTCGTTGCTTTGTAGGGTTCTCCAAAGGATTACTCATGCTCTAGATTTCCCCCATGAGGATGTCAGTGCTGGTATGCCCAAAGCAGAACAATGACTTGCAGAAACCTGTTTCCACAAATTGGCAGTGCAAGGACAGGCATTGCAAATCCCACTGAGTTCGACAGAATTTACTCCTCGATTAGTGTGTGTAGGAGGACAGCCTGAGCTGTCTGGATCCACTCGCTTGTAAAGAATTCATCAAAAGCAGACTCAGTTGTAACAACTGTTACCCTTTATGCAAGTCAAGTTATTTGATCACCACCCACCCAGTCCCCCACAAAAAACAATCACATCTAATTGTGGACATTCACAGATACAAACACACACAAATAAATATTTCTGGCATCTGTACACCAGCCTGCCTGCGGGCCCCAGAAATGTGTGGGACCTTGAAGTAAGTCGGAACAAAATAAACAGTTCCTGGCAAGATCAGAGCCTTTTGACTCACCTTGCTTTCATTCTAGGATAAGAAGATTGCATTACAAAATGAAAAATTAACTGAAAAAGCTGAGCTGGAATTGCTGGAGTGTGGGAATCTCAGTTGCACAGAGAACTGTTGCATCTGGGGCTTGATTTGGGGACAAAAGGCAATAGAGGACAACTCAAATGGGGGAGGAATTCCAAGGTGTGGCAACATTGGATGAGACTGTAGGAATCTAAGGCCATCTTCCAATATGGCTGCCAATTACCCTCCAAACGCAGAGAAGGGTGGGCACCCAGTCAAGGGCAGGAGAAAAGAGGCAACCCTGACCTCCACACTCCTTTCAACCCACATAAGATATAGCTGGCCAGTGTCAGCCCTTTGGGTCTTCTCGCCCTGCTTTCTGGAGGAGGGAGCAAGGCAGTCCTGAGATGCCTCACTCCCCAGCACAGCCACACTGCTCTCCACGCCTCCCACACACATAAGATCAGCCACTATAAGCTGCAAAGTCATTCTTTGAAGTCATACCCAGTGTAGAAAGAACCACAGCAGCCACAAGAGTGGAGGAAGGGAGCTCCATGATTACAGCATCAGCTCCTACCTCAAAATGCTTTTCCAAGGTTGGAACTGGAGGAAAATAAGCAGTTGCTGTTGTTCTCCAGAATGACAATATCAAGGACCTTTGGGAAGAGAACAAGGTGGACCATGGGACAGTTCATGCTCAGTCGTAAAATACACCCCGTAAAAAAACTGAAATCCCCCTGCCGCACCATTTCACATCTCACAAATGGAGCACTGAAGTAGGAGCATTTTGACTCAGACCTAAGAACACACATTCAGTTCCGGCAGAATCCACCCAACCTCCTATGCAAGTGCATGAGGCAGCCAGAGAACCTATGATGATGTAGAGCAGTTCATATACACCAGAGCTCTTGAATCTCAGGCTGTGGCCACGTACAGCCTACCAATCTGGTCTTGCAGTGTTCCCTGGTTGGCCATGTCCTCTTCTTTGGCTTCCACCCTCATGTGGTGCTTTCCTGGATTTAGTGCAGGTTTTATCTCCATTCCAAAGGGCTGAGAGGCCACACCTGAGGCCATGTACATGTAGAGGCAACAGGAGCATCACTGTTGTCCCAGCCCAGGTGGCCTGCATCCATCAGCTCTGCACAGGCATCTGGTCAACCTGCAATGAGAGGGTGCATCCAAAGCAGGAGTCCATCTTCACTCCGCCTGTTTCCTGTGCACCCTGTCTGACTGAACAAGGCTGAGCCCTCTTGAGTAAGGCTTCAACCCTATCCCCGTCTGAATCCAAATGAGAGTTCTTAGCATCATCGTAGACTATCAGGAGCTGCTTAGATCCGTGTGTGGTTGCTCCATGGGATGAACTGCCAAACGTCAAGTGACAGCTTTCTCAGGTAAGAACCATCTGATCTTGAACCAACTCCATGCATCCAGGCTGGTCATGGAATCAGTTGGAAGCACAGTTAGCTGTGGCAAATCTAGACAGCATACTAAAAATCAGAGACATCACCCTGCCACAAAAGTTTGTACAGTCAAAGCTATGGTTTTTCCCAGCCACAAAGTATAGCTGTGCAAGTTGGACCATAAGGAAGGCTGAGTGCCAAACAATTGAGGCCTTTGAATTGTGGTGCTGGCAAAGACTCCTGTGAATCCCTTGGACTGCAAAGAGTTCAAACCAGTCAATCTTAAAGGAAATCAACCCTGACTGCTCTTTAGAAGGCCAGATACTGAAGATGAAACTTAAATACTTTTGGCCACATAATGAGAAGGAACAACTCATTAAAGAAGACCCTGATGCTGGGAATGATTTTTTTTTCTGAAAATTTTTTATTAAAATTTTTAAACTAATGCTAAAAACAGTAATCATTACATACATCAGATTTACTGGGTCAACCCGCTACTTCATATTTTTTAACATTCTATAGTCATATTTAAATCAGTTTATAATGACTTGAAAACATCTCTAAATTTACACCAAGTCCCGTTTCTCCAGCCAATTATAAAAAAGATCCCAAGTTTGAAAGAAGTCAGTGTCTTCTTTCTCCTTCAATGATAAAGTCAATCTATCCATTTCTGCGCAGTCCAAGACCTTTCTTACAATCAATTCATCGGTGGGTAATGCTGGGAATGATTGATGGCAAAAGGACAAGGGGACGGCAGAGGATGAGGTGGCTAGATAGAGTCACTGGGGCAGCGGGTGTGGGCTTGGGTGGATTCCAAAGGATGGTGAACGATAGGAGAATCTGGAGGAATGTTGTCCATGGGGTCATGATAGGTCGGGCAAGACTTTGCAACTAAACCAAAAAAAAAGAGTTGGAAGGGGCCAAGAAGGCCAGCGGTCCAATCCCCTGCTGTTGCAGGACACCAAATTACATCACCCCACTCATTCCTACCATCAATGAGTAGATGGCTTTTCTTTTCCAACTGAGCCTGGTTTGAGCAACATGGTCTTAGGGTGGGTGATAATTTTGTTTGGTCCCCCTTTTTATAGAAGAACTTAACAAAAATTACTAATTGCTATATAGGGGATGGAGAGGATTTGGGGTTTGGGAATCCAGATAGGGAAGAAAGCAAAACTGACGGACTCATTCATGCAGGCAAAGCTTTGAGTCCCTGGCTGTTGAAAGATCTGGGTCTGAAGTCCTGGGTATTCAACCATGTGTGTGATACTAGGCTTAGGTTACCACCCCCTTTACTAGCTACATACCAGCAGGTACAACATGGTTCCTTCCATGCTGGGAATAGCTAGAGGGCTATTTTTGTACAATGATATCAGAATTCACAAATGTTTTTGCCTGGGGCAGGATTTTTCTGAGAAAGTTCTAGAATTCACAAGTATTTTCATAAATAGAGTGGAAAGAACCTATTTTTTTTAAAAATGGGGGAAATATGAATATTCTTCCTTCCCTGTGTGGTCTGAGCACTGGTATATTTCTACACCCTTGGTTATTATTTATCCTCCTGACCTCTGTTTGAGCTTATCTTCTGGTTTCTCCTTTGGTCTTCACATTCTCCAGTCCAGGCTACTGGCTTGTCCCACAACTCTTGTTCTACTCTTGGTTTGCTTCAGAAGGCAAAGGCCTTTGCAGATCTTTTCATTTCATGAAGGAAACGAAGAGGCTCCTGCTAAGTTTCTCTGTTGATGGACTGCTAACCAAGCTTCTTCCATACAAGTTGACTCTAGACTTAGTCCCAACGCTAAAGACATTCAGCAGTATTGTACCACCGCTCCTTTGAAGCAGGGAGTGAAATGTGTACCTCTGTGCAACCTTTTCATGCCTCTTTCCCCCAGCTACTGATCAGTGGGTGGTTTCCCTGTTCTTTGACATTTTCCTCTATTCCAACAGATTGGAATAGTCAGAAGGAGAAAGATCTTTAAACTCAAATACGCTGGACTGATCTGTATTTTGTCCCCACCTCCTTGCCTTTGGCCACACTGACTTGTGAAATGCTTCTCTGCGATGGAATTTGGTGTTTCAGCTGAAAGAGGTTCGAGACCCCTGCTGTGAAGGGTTCTATTCTAAATATCACTCTAAAAATATTCATCAAGGCAAGGTTCTTAAGCCAGGCTCAGCTTATCTGGTCTTGGAACAAATGCCTCCATTCCATGGCTCCTGTAAGCATGCCAGAGTCTCTCTAGAATCCGGCTTTCACCTTCCAACTGTGTCATTTTTGTGATATTTATGAGCCATGAAATTCTCTTTTACAGGCCTGTGGCACAAGGCCGTGGAGTGATCCCTCTTTTGGGCCAGTTGTACCACAAACAAAGAACAGGCAATTGTCTACGGCTGCAGAACACTTAGTGAGCATTGCTCTTGTGAGTGGTAACACTAGTAAGCAGTCCAAAACCCAGTAGGCATCATTGCTCTTCTACACAATCTTGCAGAAAAAGAATCCTAGCTAGCCATAGCTTTCCATTCTGTGCACATTATGAAATGATGGATGTCACTGAGCTATGGGGGAGAGAGAGAAACATACAAAAATGCATTCTGGAGCAGATGTACAATGCCTCACCTTGTCAGCTGAAAATTACTCTGCAAAGGTTGGATCAGAAATGGATTGAACATGGACCACATGGGTCTAATGACCTTCCTTCCAAAGACGCCCAGGAGTATCTTGCAAATAATGCTGCCTGGTGTTTATCTTTTATACTTATACTGAGCTTTGTTCCTCCAGAGCCATGTAGGTTGCCTCCACATGATTCTCAGAAAGTCTCCCATCCAGGCAATGCACAGGGCCAGGTTGTCTTAGCCTCAAAAGAAGAAGGGTGTGATAGGATTGCACCATCTTTACCATCCTTAAAGCCATCTACTGCATCCTTCCTTTAGCTACAAATGCTCCATGAGGAGCAGGTGTTGGAAAAAAGGAGGTGCTAGCAGAATAGTTACAGTGATGCCCAGGAGGACAAATTGGAAAGCTGAGTTCAAATGTGCTTCAGCGCAGCTTTCAGTGGACTTCACAAATACATGCAAAAGAATAGTCTGTAAAACAATAAAACACTGAATAAAGGAAAGCAATACTAAGAGATGCAAACCAAGAAGAGAAAGCTGTTCCCACTGAGCAGATCAGAAAGCACCAAAGGTCGCAGATTCATGAATTCATAGATTCATAAATTCATAGATTCATGAAGGGTCAGAAGGGGGCAAGAAGGCCATTGAGCCACACTGTCCCACTCTGATTACTGTTCAGTTTGAATGTCTCTAGTGTGGGTGAGTCCACGACCTCTCTAGGCAACTGGTTCCACTGTTGTATTGCTCTGACAGTTAAGAAGTTTTTCCTGGTCCCTATCCTGAATTTGATGTGCTGCAGTTTAAGTTCGTTGTTCCATGTCCTACACTCTGGGATGAGAGAGAAAAGGTCTTTTCCTTCCTCTTTGTGACAGCCTTTGAAGTACTTATAGAGTGTATCCACTTGTAGTCTTTTCTTCTCAAGGTTGAACATGCCCAGCTCTCTCAGAACAGGGCTTAGTTTCTAGACCCTGGATCAGCTTTGTTGCCACCTCTGAACCTTTCCTAGTTTTTCTGCATCTTTTAAAAACTCGTGCGCCCAGAATTGAACCCAGTATTCCAGGTGAGGTCAGCTGGGTAGCCAATTGTAGATCCACCTAATAGTAGTTCTGTCAAGCCCACTGCTTGCTAGTCTGTTTTTCAGGATGTTGTGCAGCATTCTGTCTAATGCTTTGCTAAAGTCTAGGTAAACTATGTGCATGGCATTTCCGCTGTCCATTTGGGTGGTTACCCAGCCAAAAAATGAGATTAGATTAGTTTGGCATGATTTATGCTTAAGAAATCCATGTTGGCTTCTGTTCATCACTGCATTTTCTTCAAGGTGCTAACAGACTGATTTTTTTAATAATTTGCACCACTGTTTTCCAGGGACTGATGTTAGACTGACTGGTCTATAGTTCCGCTTTCTTGCAGATGGGGACAACATCAGCTTTTCTCCAGTTGTCCAGTACTTCCCCTGTTTTCCAAGACTGCAGGTCCTCTGGAATAAAATAATTTTTACCTGCCGCTAGATGTCCTGCTAGAAGCAAAGAGATTCTGAGCCCTGGAGTAGAGCTGTATAAACATTGTAAAATCTGTTCCATCTTCATGTTACAGAGTGTTGGGTTGCTTTCATTCTGTCTGCTTCTCATTGATAGAATTGGATTATCATACATGAATGCCACCCACCCACCTCCAAATATGCCTTTTCACATTTTAGCCTATGAAGGGAAAACACATTTTTTATCAGTGCTTTTTTCTGTATTTTTCTATGACCAAATTTCCCCCAAAAATGGAATGTTTAAAAATATGGTCCACAAGTCTGCAGAACCCATGCAACTTGAGAAAACCAGTCAATTGCAGAAGTGTGAGTCAGATTCTTTGGAATTCAAACTCATGTGAGTCCATTATAGATTCCCCTGCCATCCCTACCCTGGAGAGGGTTTCAGAGAAACAAAAACAAAACAAATTACTGTGTTGCAGAGACTCACAGCAGGGCCTTGGAGAACAAACTTTAATAAATGATAGGGCTATGTGGTTTTCAGTAGCCCATGTGGGTAGTCTTGGCTAGCAAAGTATGAAGACTCTGGCTTGGGCCTGGGAATCCTTCAGATCCCCTCAGCTCAGCTTCCCAGACTCTGGCCCACTCTGTTTCTGCCCTAAGCTCACTTTGTGCCATGCATCCAGCAGGTAGTGAGTCCAGGTGAGTCCACGAGGCCAGCTAGCACATACGCTTGTGCTATATTAGGCAAAGGCCTGCATGCAAGCAGGTTCTGCTTCCGCACATGTGGCTTGCAGGCTTTGCATAATTCACACCAGGGACTGAGTACCTGCCACGAAGAATCACACACTCTGCATATTTTACACAAAGAAGCTGCTAGGTATTCTTGAGCATTCATGGACTCTGTCTCAGCTCACTTCACTTCCTGGTCCAAACCAGGTGTGGGGAAAAGTTTGGCAAGTGGAAGAACCAGATTCCAGCCTGATCTTTGCATCCCTAATCTTGGCCAGCTGTAAGCACCCATTTTAGGCTGGGAACACATTTGACCATTTAAAAAACAAAGTGAGTGCCATGGAAGGCATGACTAAGGACCAGTAGTCTTCCAAAAGACTGAGTAGAAGGCAGAAGCGGAGTTTAACCCACAGCTCAATTCCTTTAAACTCAGTTTTCAGAACCAACAGCAACCTATGCTGCAACAACTGTAGGTAAGTAAAACTGGAGATCCCTCTGGAATTCAACTCTAAGCAACAGAAGGACATATGAAAATATGTTTGAGATAGTGAATGTTGGATCTTCCTTATAAGCATGAGAAGAACCTGCCAGAAAAGATGAAGGATCCATTAAGCTCAAGCAGGACAGGAGTAAAAAGTATCTTCCCATCCATGTTCTCCAGAAACTTGTATACAATGGCATGTTACTACCTTCTGAGACTGGAGGTAGCAAAGAACCAAGATGACTAGTTTGCACTGTATCTTCCCAAGCTTGCCTCCATACTGCATCAGGTTCAGTAAGTGCTAAAGCTACTGCTTAAAATGGAAGCGTTCCCTGCAAACAAATTCCCAAAAATCTGGACTGTGAATTCAGCCTGTGAATGTTCTCCAAGTGTGCAAATACTGAGCAAATGTTTTCTGTTCGGCAGCAGTTGCTGGCCAAAGATTTCCCTGCAGCTGGTCCTTTTGCTCAGTGCTTGACAGCTGGCATGCAGCGGCAGGCAATGTGTGTCAGGATTTGGCAGATTACATGCAATATCCATGAGTAGCTTTGCAATTATCTCCATTCATTCATTAAACCAACCAAAACAGACACACTGCAAATGTTAACATCAAATGTTGATTCCAGGACCTACACGATGAGTTCCATTCGCAGGGTCCAGATTTTGAAATCTGAAGATTGTACAATGTCCATTACTGTGCAAAATCGTTTGGAAGTATTTTGATTCTCAGTTTTAAAATTGTGGATGAATTTAACTTTTGCAAACAGCAGCAGTCATAACTTGATGGAATAGCCTTTTGTTTGGGCCAGATGTTCAATTTGAGGCATGCTTTAGACAGAAAAAATGTCTTAGAATTCCCAGCTGACTGGAGAATGGCTGGAGTCATAGAACTTTTTTTCTGTTTCAATCTGTTCTTTTTTTTTTTTTTTTAATTTAAAACATTTCTATGCCGCCCCCATGACAACAAAGCCTCGGGGCAGCTTATTTTCCAAATATATGCCACAGTTGTACATGCCTTTAAATGTTCTCCCATTGATTCTTCTTCTCCCATTGATTAAGGCATGTTTGTGTGCAGTTTATCAAATGCATGCATTTTCCATTCACATTTTCCAAATTGCATATCCCATTGAATGCAATTTCTGAGGGTCTAAAAGCACATTGTAAGAAATGTATGGACTTTCACTGCAGTTAGCATCCAAACTACGTTCAGTCCAGAAGGTGAAAACTGGATAAATTCTGATCAAACATTAACTGAACCAAAATGATCATATACCCCGATCCTTGCAGAGGAGAATTCCATACATAGATGACACTTCAGTAAAGAAATACTAATTTTGCCTAGTAAGCAAACTTTCATCTATTTGGTTTGCTTTGCTTTTCCCAGCCAAAACAAAAGTGGCTCACAAGATATAAAAAGCATTTGGAGGGCTCCAGACAGTGTATTTGAGGTGTCCTAAGGCATGTTTAGAACAAACAAAAAGATCAACATATAAAGCCAGAACCCCACCCCCACCCATAACTAATAAAGTGAAACAGTAGCAGAGCCAAATGCTACTTAAACAGAAAATCACTTCCTGATTAAAAACAACCAATTAAGAAGGCAGCATGGGGCATGAAGTTTCTTGATTGATTGATTGATTGATTTCTATACTGCCCAATAGCCAAGGTTCTCTGGGCAGTTTACAATAGCACATAACCCCTTTATTTATTTGTTTGTTTATTTTTTTAAAACATTTCTATGCCGCCCCCATCGCAACAAAGCCTCAGGGCGGCTCACAACATTCAACTAAATATCCAAGTCACTAAATATCCAAGTCAGATATAGCTTTGCAACCCAGGTGCTTTCTTTTGTCTGTCACATAACTTTGTAAATTCCTAGCATGATCCCATGGTCACAGTAGTCCATTTCCTCAATGTAAACGCCCATAATCTCCTTCCACTAGACCTTCCTCCCTCCTCAGACTGCCTGTTGCTTGGAGCACTGGAATAATTCTTCTAAAACCCCTTCTTATAATCTCCACACGAGTGACAGATGGGGAACCTTTTTGGGCAAAAAAACCCTGCTAGATTCCTGGCTTTTGACTTCCTGGAGCTGGTTCTCTTGACAGCAGCCCCAAGCCCAAGTTCCTGGCAAGCATGCCCACGGTTTGCAAGAGGCTGGCTGGAAAGTGAGTCCCAGGAGTTGCACAAGCTGCACCATGGTTGGCCACCGAAAATGGCGGCCAACCATTCCAGGTCAGCGCACCCCTTTTCCTCGTGCACCGCCACCAGCAGCAATCAAGGACGAGGGGTGGCTGCCGAGCATGGTGGCTGGGAAAGGTCACCCTTTCTTAACTGGGGGTCTGGGATTCAGTAAGCGCTCCCACCTTCTTCCAAACTTGACTCTTCCTTAGAATGCATTCTGGGGAGGCTCGGCACATCCCTACTTCACAGTAGGGATAGGTGGACAAGTGAAATTCATGAATTCCCAGATGATCCAAGCACATAGTTCACCTTCATCTTGCCTTGTTTTCTGCATTTGTTTCTGACTGCTGTTCATGTTACGTGGATGGGAAAATCGCACCCAAGAAACATGAGCAAAACAAGGTTTGTGCCAAAACTGTGCACATTTTCCCCATGGATAAAAGCATGAAATGGCATGTTTCTAAAAACTGCAGTTTGTGAACTGCTGGAGGGAACAGTTAGGCAATTCTTGTACATCCCAGCTTCACAGTCCAACAATTCTGCCAGGCTGGCTTTACACAAGCAGCTCCCATTTTCTGTATCCATTTCCTGAACCCATTTCATAGGATCTTCATGTCAGTCTGGGAAATGCTGCCTTTAAATGCGTTCTGCAAAGACCCTTTCTGTTATTATCTCCTGTACTAGCCTTTGCACCCTGATGGTTTAGACTATAACTCTTCCTACTCCCATCAAGGATGAATAACCTCGATATTGATACCCCAATAGTGGATCCCAATAGCTAGCATTCCCAGATGGCACGAATTCTGCACCAATACACCGCAGGGGCATCATGCTGGGGAAGGCTGCATTGGTCCAGTGTTCATAGGAAAAACGCTTGTAAAATTCACTCCAGTACCGGCCTCTATGCACACTCTAATGCACTGCCCATGACTTGTGGAAGAAAACTATGAAAGAAAGCAAGAGTCTGACTTTCTCGCCACTCCATACTGAAAACTTTGGCTAGCTCTCTTTCTGATTTCAAGCAGGGCTTGAGCGCCCCCTACTGCATATGAATAAAAAAGGCCAGATTCCACATGCTAGGTAAAGATGAAACCTTATTCAGGTTCAGACAAGGAAGAAAAGTCTCACAATTCCCAGCATTCCTTTCTGGGGAATGCTGAAAGTTGCATTATTTTTTTCTTGCCTAAGCATGCATAGAATTGCACCAAGAGTGAGCAAGCAACTCTAGTGTGGAGAACAGTAATCTGACGTCTTTGAGCATGCAGGTTGTATATGACATGTTTACCCATGTCCATCACTGAAACCCTGAAAGAAGGATGTATTGACCTCAGCACCCAGACCTGCTTTGAAAGTGAAGTCCAGGAAATTATAGTGCCTATAGCTTAACATTTGCATCCATTCCCAGTACATGGGGGACAATCCAGGACCTATATGATTTAATGAGTCACAAAACAAGGACGGAATTATTCTGCTCAACTTGATTTCATAAAAGTATCCTGAACCAAAACAAAAATGCCAGATCAACAGTCTTGCTTGGCACTGATATGCCATTTTTGATGGTGGTGTTTTTCAGTTTTTAAAGTGGTTCCCATGCTTTCGTTCAGTAATCCTTATAATGACAGTGCTGTAAAGTTGGTTGGCATTATCATGATTACATCAATTACTGTGGGGAGGGCTATGAACAGGGAATACTGCCAAAAAGCGTTCATGGCTGCAGTATGTTACGACTTCCTGGATGGTAGCTCACACACCGAACCATAGTACTAGTAAGTCAGTAGTAAAAACCTTTATTGGCATACTTATAAATATTACGTGCAAGATAAAATCTTAGTCTAAAACACAGAGGCTTAAGCCAACTAGCTTCCCTGAAGAATGGGGACCACACAGCTCTTCTTTCAGGACTTCACAAGCCAAACCGTGATTCTACAGCAGGTTGTGTGGCACCTTAAGCACTAACAGGTTGATTTTGGAATGCGCTTTTGAAGGCTGGATCCTATGCAGAGCAGAGACGGAGGGAGAAGTTCGGTACCAGTGGAGGAGGACTACTATAAGATATTTCAGTGAATAATGAAGATACACATACGCATCACTTGATGTCTATGTGACATAATTGAGACAGACAAACAGACAGATTGATTCTGGGTGCAGTCCTGCAGCCTCCTGACTGTGGATGTGAAGGTCAGGCAAGAATTTCACTCTCTTGTGCTCACCATATCCTCTTTCCTACTGTTGGGCCTGGCAAGGAAGCAAACAGAGCTGATACTGAGTCCACAAAAGTTTGGGAACTCTAGCAGCTTCTTTGCACAAATATGCAAAGTACACAAATTGCACAATTCTTCGTGCAAAGTGTGCAAAAGCCAACATGTGCAGAAGCAAAATTCTGCCTGAGCTCGCTTCTTCCTGGTCGCCCATGCACATGTTCAGCACAAGACAGACTTGGGGCAGAGAGCAGGTGGGATGCAGTCCAGAGAGCAGAGCTGAGGAAATCTCGCCTATTCCCATTCCCAAACTGGATTCTTCACCCATCCCTACTCCTACATCTGGGGTGGGAGACATCCAATTCTTTGGTGTCCCAGTTCTGAGGTGCAGGGGGACTCTGGAGCCCAGGCCCCACCCCACCCGCTTCGCAGCTGGCAGGTAAAGCTTCTTGCTGATGTCCTGAGATCGCAAGTGGGTCTCTTGGAAAGGCAAGGAGTGATGTGCCAGGGAGGTAAGGCAAGGAGAGGCAAGAGGATGCGAGAGGACAGTTCTGTCCACTTAGACTGGTTCTATCAATGCTCCAGCCTCCTTCCCTCCCAAGAATTTTCTCTCAAAACGGGCTGCCTTGATAGAATGCAAGGCACAAGGCACGGCAAGGACCATACAGCCTGCAGAGGATTCGGAGACGCCCCAACTGTGGAGACTTGCATGCAGAGAAGACAGGGAGCCGTGGGTTGCTCCCTGTGTTGCATAAGCAGCAAACATTGCCTCTCTGTTATCTCCATTCTCCACTGAAGTACTCTTTAACCACTTCATCCGCTTGCACCTGCACGCTGCCCTGCGGAAGCTCCTGGGTTGCAATCCAACCCAGAGTTAAGTACACTTAAGGGTGTTGACCTGCATCAATTTAAGTACACTTAGCTCTTACACTGGATTGCAGGTATGATCTGTTGGCAGCACTTACACATCCTTCCCTCCATTTCCACTGTTTAGACTCTGAGTGCCACCCACAAATGGCATCAACTCAAGGTGTGCAAGAGCACAAACTTAGCTCGGGGAAGAAATCTTAGGGGCTGGGAAGGAGCCTGATGAGACACGAATGTTCAGGTGCAATCGAATGTCGACTGTTTGTGCAGGAAGGCAGAAAACTGGGGGAGAGCAGAGACGGAGTGCAGTGGTTGGAATCCTGAACTGCTGTACTCCATGCTGCAAGCTCTTGTTGCAGATCCCAATTGTGTGAATCAGTATTATTATTATCATCATTAGTGTAATATGTGTGTTTACATATCTTCCATAGCCCAATTATTATCTTTATTCAGCAAACTCACAGATTCTGAGAGGGCATGTCTGCCTGTCTGCCTACCTATTCCCCTAGACATTTTCGCTTGCTGAAAATAGCTCCTCTGTTAATATTGGGGAATTCTATAGCTCACATGTGTCCTTTTCTCTGGCTGAATTCTGGGCACCAAGTCTCAGTGGAATGGTCAGAACTGTCCTGGTGCTGGGAACCGTGCATCATCTTGGGATAATGTTCTGCAGGGTGAGGCAGGGAGAGCTGAGCATGTCTACAAAAAAAAGGAAAGGATTTGTGCTACTCTGGGTAGGTCAGAAGGAAAAGCTGGGCCTTGAAACCCCAGGATAGCAGACTGCACAAAGCACACTGGTCTTCTGTCCACCGCCTTCCTCATTAGGGTGCCGTGTATTTCTATTTAAATTACAGTAATTACTTCTACAGTTGCATCTACATATATGAGAGAAGAGAAGACTGAGGGGGGACATGATATCCCTTCATAAGTACCTCAAAGGCTGTCACAAAGCTGAAGGTCATGATCTCATCTTATCGATGCCAGAGTGTAGGACACGGAACAATCAATTCAAGTTGCAACAACCCAGATTCAGACTGGACATCAGAAAGTGATTTCTCACTTTCAGAGCAACGCAGCAGTGGAACCAGCTGCCTGGAGAGGTGGTGGGCTCTCCCACACTAGAGACATTCAAAAAGAGCCTGGACAGCCATCCGAGTGAGATGGTGTAAACTGGTGTCCTCCAACAGCAGAGGCTTGGACTCGATGGCCTTCATGGCCCCTTCCAACTCTACCATTCTATGATTCTATGACACAAAGTAATATATGATAACTCAGTTTTTTGTCCTCGTTGTTGCTGATACATTTCATTCATCCATCCATCCATCCATTCAGATGCAGCAGTGACTGTCAGTGGAAGGCCAACATCCAATGGATGGAACAAATTTATCCTTGGAGGGATTACCAGAATTTTGGAGCCACTATAGAAAAGGCTCTGCCTTCAGTCATCTTTCCAGGGTTACCCGTCTTCTTGAGACAGCAAGAAGTATGGCACTGCTGTATTTCATGCAACCCTCAAATAACTAGTTGGCCATTTGCTGCACGTGGATGAACAGATGGCTACAGTGCTAAAGGTGAAGATAAAAAACATTTGCTCACATGTCTTTATTTGGCTGTAATATAATTATCTGCAGAACTGAGGCTGTAGCTTCAGGGAACCTGCTCCACCCCTTCTCATATTTTTTCTCGTTTCTATGTGTGGGAGATATTTGCAGATAATCTCGGCCTTGCAACAACAGAGGTAAATATTCTATCTGCATGACTCAGTCTGTCTCAAAGGTTACCCTTGGTTTATATTCCAAGTGAAAAAGGAAGCCGAGCCTAAACGTTTCTCGCTTGCATTCTGGACCTGGGTTTCTCTCGGAGGTGAGTCATCTGCTACTCAGAGCTATAACATGACAAACACTGGTAAATAAGATAATATTAATTACACTGGTGACTCAGCCGAAATAAACAGAGCTCAGTGCCAGTGAACTGGAAATCAAAGTACCCTATAGAAAGTGGGGGAGGGGAAGGAAAGAGCAAGCAACCCTTGAATTAAAAGCTGCATATTCAAGGCAATCAGTAGGGTTTTTAATGATAAAGGGGGACATGGACTGCCTAAATGCATTGCCACCTGTTTTCCTGTGCCTTCAACAGCATCCAGGTACCCAGAAATATAGCAGGTAGACCTTTGGCACCAGTTTATCCTCATGCCAGGAACAGATTTGCCAACTAGCCAGAAGAGAAACAGCCTGGCCTGTTCCTGCCCATTTCATCCAGAGGGGCAGAATTTCACATTTTATGTGGGGAAGTTCTTGCAGGTGGCTTTTCAGTGTCCAAAGTCAAAAGGAGCATGTCCCACCCCCTCCCACCCACCTCCCCAAAAACGCTAACACTATATTTTAACTTAAACTTCTTACTGCCACTGACTAAGCCTTTGGAGATGCTTTTCAGCCCTTTAGAATGGGGAGAAACTGCACAATCAGTGAAGGGGAACTTTGTCAACAGGACTTGAGTCAGGCCAATGCCACATGATGCACAGCATCGCTGATGCTGACAACTAGCAGCTCTTCAAAAACGTTCCCAATCCTGCCACCTTGACAAGCCTGTCAGGATAACCAAGGGTTAACCTGGGATCCTTTGTCTACAAACATCCCATCTGTCTCTGAGCAATGGCTCCTCAAGGCACAGGGCAAAGCTGCCGGATCCCATCAGACCATACGTCTGGGCAGCCCAAAACTCTGCACTCAGCTCAGTGATGCTTCCCACAAAAGCCCCTTGAGCAGTTCTGGTACCTGAGCACCTGGACCAATGATGCCAGTGATTCTGTGAGGTCCAAGACACTGGGTCAGTCTTGTAGGACTGATCCCCAAAGACCTTATTTATTTATTTATTTATTTATTTAAAAATTTATATGCCGCCCCTTGCAACAGCCTCGGGGCGGCTTACAACATAAAACACATATATTGTTAAAAAACATGTACCAAATTTAAAAACTGGCCCATCTCAGGTTATCAATAAAAACATACAACAAAAATCAAAACAAGTTTAAATTAAACTTAAATTAAACATAAATTAAACATAAATTAATTAAACATAACCTAAACCAAAACATAAACATAAATTAACAATAATATTAATTAAAATATTGTCTAAATAAAAAGGTCTTCGCCTGGCGCCGAAAAGCAGATAACGACGGCGCCAGGCGAGCCTCTCTGGGGAGGCTTGACTTGACTGTATTCCTCCTCCTCCTCCTCCTTACTGGGGCTCGTTGACCTCCTTCCTCCAAGTGTCTCGTCCTTAGCAAGGGGCAACAAGGAGAGGGCTTTTTAGGGGTCGCCCCCTCAACCCTGGAATGTTTTTCCAGATGGAACTAGCCTGGTGTCCAACCGGTGAGCTTTTCAGGGCCAGGCATTCCTGTTCTTCCAGGCCTTTCAAGTCTTTAAACACAGTTCAGTATTTTTCTGTTTAATTATACTGTGTTGGCGTGTTGATTCATTTCATGTTGATGATTTTCTTGCTGTGTGATTGTTGTTGTTCTTGTGGTAGGTTTTAAGTGGCAGAATTCCTGGCACGATGTATGGTATAAGGAAATGCTTGATTCAATAAATGAGCAAAAGTAAAATGAATGAGCAGACTCCCTTAGCTCGCTTACCTTTTCTGGGCAGTGGTACCGGTCTGTGCCCAGAATTAAATGAAAGGTCATAGGAAAAATCCACAGTTCAGTGGTAAAGTGAATGTTCCAAGACTCAGGAATCCCAGTCTTCCAGCCTCTTATTTTAAATCCACTCTGTATTTTAACCCTTCATACTGCTGCCAGGTTTTACTTTACTTTTTATTTCAAGTTTGTACTGCAGTCTGAAACTTTTAAGCATCCGTGTTGCATGTTAAGTGGTATTTGATGCTTGGAATGGTCGCAAATCACCCAGAGAAGTTGGCTATCGGACAGTACAGAAATGTCGTAAATACAGAAAGAAATATACATGCACAGGAGAGGGCGAACACGGTGCTGACCCACTGTGGGTATCTTGTCCTAGCCCAGCCACCCACCAAATATATCTGGAACCAACACTCTTAAAGGCATGGTAGCAACAGTGGTCTTCGTATACGAAGGTGAGATTGAGAGAAGACTTGCCCCCTGGGCCACACAGCTGCTTCAGTAGCTTGGCGCTAACAAGTTATTGCTGCGCACAACTGCAGACACTCCGCCGTACTGTTCTCCAAAGGTCCCATCTGCATCCTCTGTGTGCTTTTGCCTGCTACAGAACACAAAAGGCATTCTGCTTATTATCAGGTACCAGCCCCAGGCACTTGGCTGCCTGAAGCAACCCGACAGACAGCGTCCAAAGCTGGTCCAGTTATACAAATAGAACAGGGAACCTCCTGGTGTTTTTCCGTGCAGTTCTCCGGCTGCCTCTGCCTAACGACAGGGCCGGCCTGTCGCTTTTATCACAGGCACATAGGAAGCGGCATTTTCCCCCAGAGTCTCTGAGCTCTTGAAGTGTCCCTTGGTCGATAAGGGACCAAGGCGAGACACAATTTATAGCAAGAAGATGACGAAGCCACCTGGCTGTCGGTAGGCGAATGCTGTCCCATTTCTGCAAGGCTGGGCGAAGCTATTGCAGTGGCAGCTCTTATCATTAATTACTTTAATTTGAACTGCAATGCAATATGTCTAACCAGCTTAAGGAGGACTGTGACTGCATGGCCTGTCTGTCTACTCAGTCACTTGTGACTGTCGCCTGTGAAGTGGGCAGCCAGGGCCACCCTACACCGCACGGTGAGCCAAGCCTGTGATTCTGGACTACAGTCACAACCTGTGTTATTTCGACAATGGAATGAAAACTTTGCCTCCCCATTTTCAGGGGGGAAATTTGAGGAGTGCCTTTGGCAATTGCTTAAGATGATGGGCAAGTTTTGAGCAGGTGTTCAGTGGGGTGGAAGCAACACTGTTGCTTTTCTTTCTCGGCTTCTGGCTGCCTCCTGACAACCATCATTTTGCCCTTCTCATGTGCCTCGGAAGTGATGTGATGTCATGCATGGAGAGAGTGCCTTCTGGTAGTGATGCTACATCAGCATCCAAACGGTGCAAAGTTTCTGGGTTTCAGCACATGCTCAAGCTTAATGAATTAAAACCTTATAGGTGATTCTGAATCACTTTGCTGTGAGAGACATTGGCTGGGTTCAGATGATAACCCACACTGAAAGGTTATGTATGAGCTCACTGTGGGTTATCATTGAACTGGGGGCTATTTCTAAACCTGGGTGATCATGTAGTCTGGACTCATCTGTGCTCATAATCCATGAACCATGTCAACCCGTGAAGAGAGCCCATGGTTTGTTGTTTGGCATGAACTGTGGGCTTTTCAGCATGGTTTATGATCACAGCTGGGGTCAGGCAACATGATAACTGGTGTCTCCGTGGCAACCCACACTCAACATTTGCATGAATCCAGATCCTGGCCTGGAAAAGGACCTGTGGATATTCCCTTAGATTGACCCCAAAGAGAAAGATGCATAAAGCCCTGGAGGAATGAATTTCAGCCAGCATTCAACCTGGCTGACCCAAAGCCTTTGCATCAATACCAGTTCTCCTATCATTAGATCATTAGAGGGAAAGGGGTGTTGCTGATGTTGTGCAGGTTAATATCTTGCCCGCACAACCAAATAAGCACTAATGTGCACACACACACACATATGAATTGTGGAGGGCAATAGCAGAGCTTCCAGTCTGAAAATGGACACAGGGAAGCTACCTGAGTGTGGCAGTTCGATCCCTCCAAGTCATGGGTGCAAGCAGAAAAGCCACCATGCATGTACTTCTCATGCAAAATCTTGCTGAGTTCAGTCCCTTGGCGCATTCCATTGTTCTGGGGCTCTTGACAAAGGCTTTGCAAAGTCTTGGCCAACTACAGCATGAAAGAGCAACTTGGCTGGACTGAAGCTAGCTTAGCTGGACACCAAGGTTGTACAGCTTACTCAGTGGCACCGGACAAGACACTTTCTTCCCATCTAACGAACCCCCCAGGGTTGTTGTGAGGCTAAAAAGGCTGTTTGAAGCTCCTTGGAGGAAGGAAGGAACACTAAGTACTGCTTAAATAAATCATACCATGCTCTTCATATTTCACCTAGCAAGGAAGAGTCTCAGCTCAGCCACAGGTGGAATAGATGTACCAAAGCAGGGAAATCTGGTTCATTGAAGCTTGATGGGGGGTTTTGACTACCACCACTACAATGACTGGAAGCAACCTAAGTCAGGGCATTTTTTTATAAAGTTTTTATTAACATTTTAACTAAAAATTAAAAACATCAATCATCAAATACATCGGACAAGCTGGGTCAGCCCCCTATAACATATCTTTTAACATTCTGTGATCATATTCAAATCGATTTATAAAAGTTTAAAGACATCTTTAAGTCTAAGCCAAGTCCCATTTCTCTAGCCAATCGTAAAAAAAGTCCCAAGTTTGATAAAAGTCAGTGTCTTCTTTCTCCTTCATTGATAATGTCAGTCTGTCCATTTCTGCACAATCCAGAATCTTTTTTAAAATCAGTTCCTCAGTGGGTAGTTCCTCACTCTTCCAGTATTGAGCAAGCGCAATCCTTGCCACTGTGATTAAATGTAGTATCAAATACATTTCTTGTTTACTAATATTTTCTGGTACAATGCCTAACAAGAAAATTTCAGGTTTGAAAGTTAAGGGTTTTTGTTAAGGATTTCCTCAAGCCATTTATGTATTTTAATCCAATACTTTTTCACATATTCACAGGTCCACCACATATGGTAAAAAGTACCCACATCATGTTTACATTTCCAACATCTGTTTGACATGTTTGGAAACATCTTGGCTAATCGATTTGGTGACAAATACCATCTATAGAACGTTTTATATAAATTTTCTTTATACAAAGTTGCTAAGGTTACCCTAATATTTCTCTCCCACAGCTTTTGCCACTTTTCTAATCCAATATCATATCCAAAATTTTGTGCCCACGTTATCATAGTGTCCTTAACCTGTTCCCCTTCCATTTTCCTGTCAAGCAAAAACTCATAGATTCTTTTAATCATTTTCTCATCTGTTTTTAACATCACTTGATCAAAGGCTATTAGTTCTTTATAAAACCCCCATATTTTACAATCTTTGGCATATCTTGATTGCATCTGCACCTTATACCACCAAGATATATTGAGTCCCTGTTCTTGTATTTCTTGTTCCAGTTTCAGGCCTCCATCCTTATCCAAAATATCATCATATCTTATAATCCCTTCAAAATTCAATACATTTGGATACACAAAGGCTTCCATAGGTGAAAGCCATCTTATTTATTTATTTATTTATTTATGGATTTATATCCTGCCTTTTTCCTACAAAGGGCTCAAGGCAGCTTACATCTCCTCCATCATATCCCCACAACAACAACCCTGTGAGGTAGGCCGGGCTGAGAGTCTGTGACTGGCCCAGAGTCCCCCAGTTGGCTCCATGGCCGAGCGGGGACTCGAACCCAGATCCTCTGAGTCCCAGTCCCATGCTCTTCACCACCACACCACACTGGCACATCTTGGTAACTTATGATACAATTTTAGCTTTAATGTTTAGTCAGGGCATTTTTCATGGTCTTCTGTCTCTTGGTCCATGACTTGTGCATACTTTTTAACTGTTAATACACCTTGCACCAAGAAGCACACCCCAAACCACTTGGCATGGCTTTGTGCAAAATCAGCTTGTTTGCTCACATTGCACTACCGCCACATAGCTTTCAGGTGCTTAACTGTGCAAATCTCATAAGTGGTTAAAAACATGCAAATTGTGCTCCATTTCGGAGACAGAAATCCATTGGCTGGCTCAGCTCTCGTCGCAGTGACTCAGCACCAGCGCAGAGCTAATGAACCAGAATCGGTGGGAATCATGATAATCCCTCCATATTTCATCCCTCTGTTGGATTCCTTCCACATCCTGAGTATCAGTGCAGCCCTGACAAGTTTGCTGTAGAATTAGCTTGCAGCGATGTTGATTTGGTGGGGCAGGTATGAAACACAGCATTATTCGTCATCCTTTTGCAGAAACAGACTTCCCTTGCAAGCATTTGAAGAAGCTGTTGCAGGGTGTGACAAATTTAGGTACTGTAAGGATTAGGAAGTGCAAGCAGAGTTGCTTCCTACAGCACTACAGATATGACTTCCCATATTCCCTTGGAGCAGGGAGCATGTAGCACAGTAACCAATGGCAGCACCTTCATGATGCTGGCCAGAACACAAATGAATGTCCCAGAGAAGACAAGAGAGCATGCTGCACCTCAGGCGTTGCTGCCTCCAATAACCTGAACTGTGTCTATTGTTATGGTTTTGCCTTTTGGCTAAATCAGGGACTGGATCAAAAACTGGCCTTGCCCATCCTTTAATAGCAGCTGAGGATGTCTTCCTTGTTGTTGCTGCTGCTAGTTGTGAAGTCACATCCGACCCATCACAACCCCATGGACAACATTCCTCCAGGTTCTCCTGTCCTCCACCACCCCCGGAATCCACCCAAGCTCCTGCCGACTGCCTCAGTGACTCCATCCAGCCACCTCATCCTCTGCTGTCTCCTCCTCCCTTTGCCCTCAGTTGTTCCCAGCATCTTCTCCAGGGAGTCCTTCCTTCTCATTAGGTAGCCAAAGTATTTGAGCTTCATCTTCAGGATCTGGCCTTCTGAAGAGCAGTCAGGGTTGATCTCCTCTAGGACTGACCGGTTTGATCGCCTTGCGGTCCAAGGGCCTTGCAAGAGTCTCCTCCAGCAATGTGTTCCTTACTAGCCTGGAAATCTCTACCCCCTGCCTTTAGGGTGTGATCCCCTTCAGTGTCCAGGCTGCAGCAAGTTCTTATGTCAAGTAGGCAGGATCTATCGCAGGGCAAGGGGTGTTTCCTCTCCTCCAGGAAGACAGTGAGGATTACATCAGATAGTTCAAGGAAGAGGAGATGAAGATGGCTGGGAATCTTTGCACTTGCTTCAACAAACCTGTAGGTGGCACTAGTAAATTTTGAAACTGAATTAATTCTGCCCAAGGATGAATTCTGTAGTAATCTGGTTCTCAAAAGAAAAGGGTGGCTTATAAATAACAGCACTAGCTACAAGAGATTTTCTACAGGTGTCTTTGAAAAGAACCTGAAGGAATGTGAAGCAACTTCGGCATAACAACTTCAGCATGTGTTGGTCTCCATGTTGCGCACACTGATCCACATCCATGCCTGCATTATTGTGGCATCAAAGTAGGGTCTGAACTCTGGATGGTAGGATTCATCCTTTTAGCACAGAGAGGCAGGTATCCAGTGCTCATGCCGTTGTTTCTTCCAGGTGCCCCACCTGTTCTTTTGGGATCCACTTCAGCTTTTCCCCTGGTGCACCTTTTGCTAACCTGCTGCTTTCCAGATGCTTTGAACAGCAGCTCCCGGCCTTTCTGACTCTTGGCAATGCTACTGGGTATGATGAGGGGTGGGGGCAAAGCACCTGCAGGGCACCAAATTGGTGGGTGTATTTCCTGGGGGGATGGAGTGTTGCACAAAACACCATCTAAATCATTGCACCATCTTCAACGTGCGGGATCTGCCTCGGAAAAAACAGACTGGGAGAGGAGGAAAAGGGAGACCCAACATTGTGTCTCATTTAATATTATGACACAATGTTGGGTCTCCCTTTTCCTCCTCTTTTGTTCACTTACTATGCCAGAAACTCAGACGACACATGAACTGAAAAGGGCATTTCCCCAGCACCAGCCCCAGACTGCTCAGATGCAGCTGTGGTCCCAGCCACATTGACATACCGCGCAGACGGAGGGGAAAGCATCGCTATTCTTACACACAGCTTTCAAGAAAATGTGCTGCAGGTAGGAAGGGGGGGGGTGAGGATTCCACTCCCTGAAATGCCCTTCAAAGGTCAGTCTTGCTCACACCCCTTCTCATTTGCAATCTTTATTTCAGCTGGTTCAAGCAGAGAAACATTGCCCTCTTTGAGATCGGTGTGGCTTTCGGAAGTGCAGATTGTCAGGTATTGGCAAACATTTTTGGAGATGGTGTGCTCCCACCTGCATTTGGGGTTGTACATTTGCAAGCCGGAACAACTTTCAGACATTCCTAGTCTCTGGTTGGTTCTGATGTCTTAGCTCCCCTTTTCTTTCATCTTATTTATTTTATTTATTTATTTTAAGAAATGGTAGTCCGTCCATTACAGTTGTCTCTGGATGGCTTACATTATTTCAGACTTCAATAAAATAAGATAAATTAACTATTCCACACTGAGCATCATTTAAAATAAATTAAATAAGTCCATTCTTAAAAAGCATACTTGAACGCTTGTTTCAATATGCTTGCAAGCCACCCAAGCAACTAATCCCAGAGAATGGCCTCCACTGGCTGGTGAGATTATAACATTCACACTCTTCTTTTCCAGAAATTGAGCACACCTGTCCAGCGTATTCATTTTGTACGGATGGATGTATTACATTTATTCACGGCCTGATAGCTGAAGCTCTCTGTGCGGTTCACAGCAATTAATGGGAAGGGGCCTTCGTTGTCAGCAAGAATTAGCACTTGTTCCTGAAAATTGCTTTTGCCATTGGGCTGGCCATGGCGAACAGGATAGCTGGCCCAAAGTTGCTGCTGCCACATGGAGGAATGCCTTCTCAGCACATGACTGCTCAGGAGAACAGTCAGTAGTAGCATGTTTTGTGCTGCTGACTTTCGATATTCATACTATGCTTTTCCCTGATCTTATTGGGTTGCACTCAGGCTTAGCCATTTTTAGTGTAGACCCACCAAAATCAATGAGACTTAATTGCACATCGATTCCAAGGGGTCTATTCCATGGGAAAAGCAGCACCTGAGGCAACTGCAGTTTTAAGTGGTAACACGACATGGGCCAAGGAGAGCTAAGCAAGACATCCTGTTCCCATTCCCTGTGTTGGTTCTGATTCCCATCAGTGGTCCCTGCTGCTGGTTTTTGCAAAACTTTAAAGAGACAGAAGATGAAATCTCAGATTTCTGTCTTATCCCATTTGGTCCCACAAGAGCTGGTGTGGTGGGAGAGCACTGTTGTGGAAGCTGCTGTTCTAGTTCTCATTCAGGAACCGAGGTTGTATCTGTGCTGCAGTTATGAACCACCCAAAGAGCTTCAGCTATTGGGTGGCATAGAAATACAGTATTATTATTAATAATACACATTTCAGGCTGTAGCTGGGCATTTGCATGAGTGAAAGTTCTGCTGCCCCTCTTCCACTACACAAGATTCTTACACACAGAAAATAACTGTGTCTTGGAGAAGGCGAAGTGAAAAACCTTCTCTTCTATTGTTGTATGGAAAGGAGTTAGGGAAAGGTCTCCATTCAATCCTGAAAACTTCAGCCCAAGGCTGTGCAGCTAAGGCACTGGTTTATCACTTCGGTGAAACAAAAATGTAAAGTGACAAGAGATCCAATGTCAGATTTCTGTTGCTTCATCCAATACAGTCCTTGTAAGACTGCTGACATGTTGATCTTATTCCCACTGGCCAAGCATTGTTATCACTAGCCAGGGAGGCTAAAAACTTAGGAAAGGCTCCTAGAATTATTCCTTTGATGCAATTTACATAATTATTCCACTAGTGCTTAATAGCTCATTGTGGCTTTTTGTGCAGGTGGGACTCCACCAGCTTGTTCTCTCAGCTCCTGAACAGCTTTGCTTCCTGTTTCTGTGCTCCTGAACTTTTCAGTGAGCTGATAAAAGCATTGCTATCTTGTGATAAGAACCGTGATTTTTTACATTTGGAAATAGAACTAACATTATACTTAATTTATACAGGGTTGCCATACCTAAAACCTTACAATAAGCTTGGACAGGCAAACTTATATAATCCAGAAATTTGCTATTTCAAACAGACCATGAGGCAAATAACAGAGGGGGGATCCAATGTGGTGTGGCTGAGACTCAGGTACATGTGTTGACCATGTGTTGAATGTTATGTTCTCACCCTTTTTTCGCTTTATTATTCTTAGACTTTGTATTCTAGGCATAGCTCCTGTCCCTCTGAACTCAGGCCAACCTGTAAGCTCTCGAGTAGAACAATCCTGCAAAGTCAAGGAAAGAATTCAAAACCAAGCAAGGAAAAAACAACAGGAACTCTGATGGTAAGGCGTACAATCATGGAGACCCAAAAGCTCCCAGCATAAGGAAGCATGGTTTTACCAGCAACCACTAAAGAAGGGGAAATGTGGTCCTTAGTAGAGTGTGACTTCCACAAGCTTGGAAACATTGCAGAAAAGATTGTCTCTTGTAGAACCATTTTCCACACGTCCAACGGAGGGGGCAGGTGAAAACGAGGCCTCCGCCAGTTACCACAATTGTTGCTTAGGTTCATATGAGGGAAGAGAGATTCTGAGATGTTTTGTTCCCAGACTCTTCGGGGTGCTTTTCTACCACCCTTCAGTGTAATAAATCTGGATCATATCCAAAGTGTTGTTTTTCTAAGTCTTTGCCTCCACTGGCTAACCTGCGTTTCAACCATTCCCTTTATTACACTATACCATATTGCACAATATTTCAGCAGTCCAAATGTCCCTGTTGGATTATACAATAAGCTTTTTATTGGCGGGCTTGCTCAATTTCAGTCCACGTTCCTGATCTGCTTGAAGTGTGCAGGTACGGTTTGGTGCTGGATTGCCAAAGGAGATGAAAGCCGGAAGGTCAGCAGCAAAACTGGACAGGAAGGAGTGAAGTCACAAGGTAATTTACAAGTATTTCACAAGCCAGCAAAGCAAGACATTCACCCTATTGCACAACAGTAGTCTCAAAGCACAAGCTCACAGAACTTGTTAGTGGTGTGTGTGCGCAGGCGTGTGTGCATGTGGGCAGTTGTGGTTCAGTGCAACCGTCTATTAGAACCTAAGCCCTGACATTGTTTGACCCCTTGACAAACAGCATTGAGATTGCAACATACACAAAATATTAGACTGCTGAAAGGAGTGACAGGGGAAGAAAAAGACTGAGTGGCAAACTGGGAGTCACCAGCTGGAAGTTCTAGGGTCAGAGTCAACCCTTGAAGTTAGACCTTCCCAACCATCTTTCTTGCTTCTGTGCTCCAAGAAGCAGAGGTGGTGAGGAGAGACAGAAACAGAGCAAGAGGAAATTACTTGGAAGAGAAAACGACCCATTTCTTGAACTGGCTGATGGGATCAGGGAGAGAGAAATCATGAATCAAGCAGGCACAAAAGTAGGAGCTTGTTGTCCTGGTTGGGTGGCCAAACTCGGAAATGCATTGTCCCCCAAAATAGGAAAGGTATTGCCAAAAAGCACAGCATGAGGGCGGGGGGGGGGGCGGGGACTGATTTGCAGCAGCTACTTTATGATGCTCATTTAGAAATGATAAGTTAAATAGAGCTTTAATATCACTCCACAGTGGGAAAGAGCTTTAAGAGGTGTCCAGTTTGTCTGCTCTGATGCTAATTGTTGGTGGGCAACTTCAAGAACCTTGATCTCCCTTCTTATGATTTTTATCTTTTAACTAGACTTAAGACTGCACGTCTAACAGAAGATGCCTTCACAGAGAAAGCTGCCCTCTGTAAAGTAGAACACACAACCATCCAAATTCTCCTCCTCTTATTCACAGGAAGTTCCATTTCAGTCTTTCTTTTATTCTCTTGTGTAAGTTTCTTAAGGACAGGATCTTTTTCTTTTGCTTATGAAATCGACATGTAAACACAATGAGACCTTCATCACCCAGATGCTAGATTTAGCAATGTCTTCCCCTAGGGAATACACTTGTTAGCAAACCCTAGTTTCCTGTATAATGTGTGAAAGAGCCCACAGCAGCCTGAGAGGAAAGATGGTATTTCAGCAATAGCCCTTTCTGGGAAACGTGTTGGCCTTCTTTCTTCATAGACTGATCAAGTCATTCCCTGGGCCAGCCTGGAGGCCTACCTTAACCCCACCCCACAAAATGAGACTCTCTTTATTATCTTATCTTTTACATTTTGCCTTTTCAGATCATCCACCTAATTATCACTCTTTCCTTTCCCCTTTCTCTTTCTTTCATGTAGTGTGACCCAGCCTGGATTTGACTGCAATGTGCCAGACCCTAGCTGAAAAACTTGGTTTATTTTAATAAATACCAGGCATAATTAAGGCGTCTGGACTTAAGATTCCCCCTTGTACTTTCTTTTAGTTTGCATTGTGCTGACTGCTGATTTGTTGCAATATTGCACAAGTGGGTAAATAGAAACAACCCAGATGACTTTCTCTGTGCCATTCATTATTTGTAAAGCTCTGTTGTTTTTCCTCTCTGAAGCTCATACCCTAATCATTCTCTCCTTCTCCCTCCCTCCCTTCCTCATCATGTGTTCTTTCCACAGCCTTGTTTTTCACTTCCAAAAGTCTCCTTTTTTCTTTCTTTTCTTTCTTCTTTCTCCTTTGGCAAAGTGAGTTTCAATTGTGTATTTAATTAGATACTGTGAATTCCTGTGTTGTACCATGCTGGCTAGTTGTGCAAGAAAAGAAGAAATGTAAAAGAGTTGGTACCGCTAAGGATGTATTTGCATCTGTGTTCTCCACCCTGCCAAGGTATGCGGCCCAGAGGCTGTGCAGAGCAGAAGCATCTGTCCTGGTATTTGCTTCTCTCTCTCTCTCACTCTCTCTCTCTCTCTCTCCCCCCCCCACCCCCCTTGTGCACAAAGGTGCCACCATTCCCAGACCTGGCACCAAACGTTGAACTGTCTGAGGCAAGGAACAGGATGGCACTTCCTTCCCATTCCAACTTCAGAAACTACCTGGACTGGCAGTCAAATTGTGTTTCAGTCGTGTGGATAGCTTCCAACACAGCGCCTGAAGCTGGCAAGCCGCCTCCCGGGAAGGCTCTCTCTGTTCCATCCTCTTGCAGAGTTTCCCAGCAAGGCAACCAGACAATGTGGCAACATGGCCACCTGTCTTCGCCTAATAGTAAGGCCGGCTCAGACTCCACTCTAGTGTTTTTACTCCCGGAAGTCTCTGGTTTTCTGAACCAGGGTCAGCCATGATGTAAGCTCTCCCAAAACATCTGCTCAATGTCACAAGAACACGAGCCTGAGGTTGGCCTGTACCCGGTCCATCCTAGCCAACTTGGGCCACTTTGACTGAGAGGAAGGCTTCCGACAAAGGTCTCTCCTAATCCTGCAACCCAAGAGCCTAGTTTAGGTTGCAAGAGCAGGAGTTAAACCTAGAACCTTTGACATAGATGGCACGCACCCCATCAATGACCTAGTAGTACAGTTTTGTTCTACAAAGTCAAGCCAGGACTCTGCTTTCCTGGGAAATGAACAATACAATGAGCTATGAACCGCTAAGCACCTAGCATGACATCTCTACAGAAAGACCTCTCAGAAGGACTGTATCACTGAAGTCTGTGAGTAACCCTGAAAGAGAGGAAGATGGATACACAAACACACACATTTCCTCCTTAATCTTCTGCAGTTCATTCTTCCTGCCTGCATTTCTGCATCTTCTAAAGCCTACAAATGAGTTTTGTTCACACCTTCAGTGCAAGGATTAAATATCCATGAATCCTTATTTAAGTCCTGATCAAAAGGGTCATGACAAAGCATAGAATTCACCAGCTGACCCTCTGTGTTTCAGGAGGAAGCAGTCACGGTTTTCAAAACATGCAATAGCCCATGGAAAATGTATACCTTTGCAAAGGTGATAGTGCAAGATACTCTGCCATGGAAGACTAGATGGAGTGCAGGAATGACTCGGTTACATCAGGAGGAATCTTTCTGACTGTTGGAACAATATGACATTGAAGCAAATTCCTTGGCGAGGTGGTGGGCTCTCCCACACTGGAGGCATTCAAGAGGCAGCTGAAAAACCATCTGTCAGGTGGTTCACTGGACTTCCTGTCCAGTGGGAGGGATGGACCCAACTTCTTTCTTGGCCCCTTCCACCTCTCCTAGTCTATGATTCTCAAAAGGAGTGTCCTGAGATAGAGCTACCTCTGCCAACATTTATTTTTCTACAAGGTATTTCTTGTCCTACAGCTGTTAAAAGAGGAGGAGACGGGGCCTTCTTCCTGGTCAGCAACTCACCCTACATTCCCCATAGCTCCTATGCAAAGTGCATGTATTATATCATAACCCTTCTTTCCACTCCAAATGGTAAACCATTTATTTATTTATTATTTATGTATTTAGAATATTTATGTGCCGTCCTTTCACAAAGCCTCAGGATGGCTTTCATAAATAAATAAGAATAATAATATAAAAAATAATACAAATAAATTCCAAATCCACCCTGGCTGCAGATTAAAACTTATATAGCTAATATTAAAAGTTATTAAAATATTGTTGGAAAGAAAACATCTTAGCCTGGCACCAAAAAACAAATAACGACGGTGCCAGGCAGAGCTCTCTGGGGAGCGCATTCCATAGGCAGGGCGCCACCACAGAGAAGGCCCTCCTCCGGGTACTTTGCCTCCTAATGTCTTTCACGGAGGGTTCCTGGAGGAGGGCCTCTGCTACCGATCTCAGTGGGTGGGAGGGCAAATACGGAAGAAGGCGTTCCTTTAGGTATCCAGAGAAATGCAACACTGATTTGGGTCTCATCTTCTTCAGGAGGTGTATGGCTTTCGGGTCTCATCTCCTACCAGAGGTGTACGGCTTCTGCCCAAATCTATTTTGCCCATTCTGAGTTCATTTACAACTGAGTTCAGGCTGAGCAAAAGCATCAGCTCAGACCAACAGACAGCTGAGAACCACTGATCCCAAATCAGAGCAAAAGAGAGAGGGCTTGTTTCTTGTTTAATGCCTTGTTTTCCTTTGCAAGCATGAGAACTGAAAGCCTTCCAGGAGGAGGAGAGACGGAGGCCCTGAAGGTACCAAATGGCATGTCATTTCCCCGAGTCCATGTTTGCAGTACAATATCATGTGGCTCAGTGGCTTTCACAGGACCCTGTCTAGGGGTGGAATGTTTCTTGCTCCCTGGGAAATAAGGAAATCAGCCCAGTTTTGAAAGCAGACATTCATGACAACAGATACTGGACTCTGAGCAAGTTGTCACACTGTGCTTACCACACTGCATTCAGGAGTGTCGTAATCTGCCCCCACATGGCATTCGGAGGCCTTCATGCGAAACCAAGTCTGTGTCTGTGTGCAATGCAGGCAGATCAGAAACTTTGCAAGACGGGAAACTGCAGCCCTTGCGTGGGGTCCGGTTCTTTCCTCCTGCACTTTAAAATTTCACTTTGCCATTTTAGCAAGGAAATCCTGAGCCCTGCATCGTGAGCAGATTTTTCCCTGCACCTTCCCACCTGTGCACATATGAAAGGGCCAGCCAGTAGCCAAATGTTTCATTTGGATATAAGCAAATGAAGTGAAGTAATACGCCTCTTAGGAAACACAGGTGCCTTTTGAAATGTCACCTTTCATGTTCAGATAAGGCAGTGATGACAGCTCCCAGAAAGGGCATGATAAGTTTTAATTAGGAAAGCAGCATGATTTTTTTTTTCCCAACAGCAGGTTCCTGATCCAAAACATCCTTTTTGCAAACCTTTCTGTTTTCTATCTTGCCTGCCCCATCCCTGGGCCAGCAATTTATTTCCTAAGATAAGAGGTTTATTTCCTAAGATAAGACAGGTGATCCATTTTTTTCTTTGAGTATTATACAGTTTGGGAGAAGAATGACCTCCAGGCGCCATCCAGTGCTGGCCCAAAGTTTCATCAATACTCCTGAAACCTCCCAAACCAGCTCCAAAATACAGAACCATCTCCTTCCCTCCCTCTCTGACAATTAAAATTGTGATTCTCACCCCACATTCAAGCCTGAGCAGTTTTGGAATCTATCCCATCCTGTGGGTGAGCATGAGATGGTCAGCTGCAAGTCATCAGCTGTTTTGATTTTTCATTGTTAGTATTGATTGAGGCACACCTAGGGATGTGGGAACCTGTCCATCATTTCTCCCAGTTTTTCATTTCTCCAATCTTAAGTTTGGCTCATCTCAAACTTCAAGATTGTTTTAAGTTTGCATGAAATTCATAAGTGTTTTTGTATGTTTCTCCCAAGACCTGCATTTTTGCCAGTTTTCCTAATATAATGCATTTTGCCTACAATATGCATTTGTAAACTTTTTATTGGAAAGGGCCTTTGCTTTCCTGAGAAGCTCAGAATGTGAATTGAGGGAAGTGTGACTTTGAAGGAAAGCAGACTGGCATACTGGCTTGTGAAATGTGAAGTTAGGTAAATTTAGTTTTAAATGTGAAACAACTTAATTTCTACCCCATCCTTAGTTACAGTATGCTATCACAAAGTGCAAGAGAAGCTGTACATGTCAGACAATGGATCATAATATGACTTTGAAAGGGTTCTTGTATCTTTATTTGGGTTGCATTATTTCCCACCTTTCCTCCAAAGTTCCCAAGAAGGAGCTTTTGTGGGCCCCTGTCTCCCCCACATACATGTCCTTGTTTTTCCTGTCCAGTAGTGGAATCCCAGAAATATCGCAAGCCATTTTAATCCCGCCCTTCTTCCATGGGAATCATGGTGGTGCTACACAGTTACTCCTCCTCAGTTGCAGCTTCACATAATCCGGTTAAGCTAAGGAGCAGCACTTTGCCCCAAATTACCCAGCAGATCTCAGGAGCATGGGTCTCGTCATGCTGGGTCCAGGACTCAGCCCATGACATCCTACTGCGAGAGTAGTCGCCCTGTTTGGGCTTCAAACATTACAGATTCCCCGCACAAGAAACCCCATGAAGTGCATTTATTTTATTTATTTATTTATTTATTTATTTATTTATTTATTTTGTATGCTGTCCAATTACTAACGTCTCTGGATGGCTAACAGCATAAATAAATTGACGACCCACTCTGGCTGCAATTAATAAAATAGAATAATACAATTCAATATTAAAACTGATTAAAATATTGATTTAACAAAAATGTCTTAACCTGGTGCCAAAAAACATATAATGACAGCGCCAGGCAGACCTCTCACAGGCATCGCCCTGTAAGACCATGAGTTTCATGCAGCAAAACACATGGGTGTGAAGCCTTCACACACCAGAACCTACGTATGGATTCCTTGAGGTTTCTCAAGCAGACATGTCTATAATGCATGCTGCTGTCCCCATTCTAGAGATGACGGAAGTCCACAAAAAGAGTGTTTATTAGCAATCCAGAATGCGGCCATCTTCACAGGAGGGTGGTCAACATGATGTGCTTGTGACATCCATGGAAGCACTCAAATGCCATTGTTTCTGAGCCATGTTCAGAAGAACTCAGCCCTTCATTCCATGGAAACTTATTACTCAATGCGCAGACAGGACAAGGCCAGCTTTGGAAGCAACAGTGGGAAGGGTCATGGCTCTCATGTCCTATCTGGCTGACCACTTTTGGAACAGGATGCTGGATTAGAGGGACCTTTGTTTGGATCCAGTGAAGGTCACCCGTGGGAATGTGGAGGAATCTGTTTTGGTGCCAGGAAGCAATTGGATTCCCTGGCTTGGATCCCTGGACCCTAAACTGCTCTGCAGTGGCCCAGAGTCTACATTCCCAGTGAGTGTGCATAGAGTCACACGGTGCTCTCAAGGAGCTGATTCCCATGCACAGCACAAGCAGCTGCTTGGGCAGCAGCTGCAAAAGGCTCCATTCCTGGTAAGGGAACACAGGACCACCTTAGATTGACTCAGACCAGGGGCCCAGTAGTGCTGGCACTGAACGGCAGCCAGCTCCAGGTTTGCAGGCAGGATTCTTTTAGAGCCCTGGAATCTTCTGCCTGCAAAGCTTGTGCTCTACCAGTTCCCAAGTGCAACTTAGTCAAACCCAAACCAACAGCTGTGGCCAGTCCTCTGCTTGAAAGGCTGTTAGAGGACTACCCTGGGGGTGTTCTCTATTTGAAGGACTGTCCTGTCCGAGACCTACTTAAAGATAAGAAGAGCTGGTTCTTGAAGTTGCCTATCAGCAGCACCTGGACAGCCAACTGAGCAAGGGAAACTGGGGGATTTGAAATTCTAATCAAAGGTGTCGAAGTGTCTTGTGATGTTGTTAATTGGCTTGGGAATTATGGAGCAACCTGCATCCACAGGACCTCACTTTGGACATCAGCTATTCAGAGGTGCACTTGCCAGCTGATGGGAGATGTTGAACTATGAATCCATTATCTCTAAAATTCCTTTATATAAGTAGACATAGGGACACCACAGTTTCCAAATATTGCACAAATTTAATAAAAGCAGGTGACCCTTTTGGACCAAGTAATTCACAGGACCTCCTTCACCCCAGGTCAGCAACCAAAGCTTGCTACTGAGGTTACTTGGGTTGGCAAGTACAAAGGGAAGGGCTTTTCCTGTTATCATGCCAACGCCAAGACTGCTCACCAGTAGAATCAATGCCTGTTTGCAGTGTAAGGATGTTTTTGATGTCAGTTTGCAAACCATACACCAAGAAGGCCAATGTGGTGTAGTGGTTAAGAGTGCAGGACTGAGACTCAGGCAGTTTGAGTTCAAGTCCCCACTCAACCAGGTGACTTCAGGCCAGTCACAGACTCTCAGCCCAACCTACCTCACAAGGCTGTTGTTGTGGGAATAAGATTGAGAACAGGAGGAGGAGAATGAGGTAAGCTGCTATGGGTTCCTTGTAAGAAAAAAGGGAGGATATATATCTAATAACTAACTGAATAAGACAGTTGGATAAAGTCCTTTTGCAGGTTTTATCCTCCAAATTTTCCCACTAGCTCTGTCCTCTTCATCACAGCCCCACCTCCCAAAGCCGGACAAAGCCATCCATTTCAGTTTCTTCCCATTTCTCTCATCCTTCACTTCATCCCAAAGTTTGAGCAATCTTTTTTTCTAAAGTAAGCACAAAATTTTGTGCACATGTTTGTGTGCACTTCCTCTAATATACACAGTGTCTTGTGCACATTTTATTAATAATACTAGAGGATACTATTGCAAAATGTGAAGTGTGAATTTTGAAGGACCACTGAGTTTTCGTTCACAGAGTGATTCAGAAATGCAAAGTTAGACAGCAAACCAAACTAGTTTCTCTCCCATTCCTGGCTCCCACCATCCCCATACGGTGAGAGCAGAGCCTATAAGGCGGAAGCCTGCTGAACAGATGTAGCATCTCCTTATGTTGTTGGACAAAAGGAGGATTCCACTGAGGTTCTTATAACCCATCCAGCTTGGAGGATTGCGGACATCCTGGGCAGAGGCAAAGGTCTCCTCGACATTTCTCCCTCCACAGAAAGCAGTTTGGCAGTCATTTTCAGCTGCCTAACTGTGGCATTGCCAAGAGTGAGGGCAAGAGGCTGAGACACTGCTGGGAGAACTCATATCTTGGTGGCGCCAGTCTCTTCCCCTTCCTACGCCCCAGTAAATCCCTTCCCCAAGGTCACTTTTGCAATCTTGGAGAAGCAGCAGCAAGGGGCACCTGAGCACGAATCCCCAGCTCAGAGGTCAGAGAGATTTCCCAGCCTCAGAGCTGAGACTCTGAATGAACCTGTGACTTTCTAGAGACCATCTAGGAGCTACAGGTTTGCTCTGCTTGTTGTCTGATCAGCTTGTATTCAACAGGCCTCCTGCTAAAGAGATCCAGTCTGGCGTCAGAGGACCAGTGCCTCTCCAGGGTGCAATGGGCTTGCAGGTCAAAAATCTGAAGGGCCACATGTTATCCACCCTGCTGTGGAGTGCAAAACAGGGCTATCCGGAATAGTACCAGCAGGGATGGCCATCTGCTCCTTTCCCAGGGAAAGCCGCGCTGGGGCAAAGGGAGATGTGAACATAGCTTGAAGCTACCCCAGAGCAAGAGGTTTCCAGATTCCGCCCATAGGCTGCAACTGCATTAAAAATAGCTCCTGTGCAATCCAGGAGCTGATTCTGAAATTCTGACATTATGGGTCTTCCCCTCTTAGTCACCCTCACTTCAACTCACTTCCATGCTGGCAAGAGACCATGGTGAAGGAAAGGCATCAACTTGAAAGAGGAAGTGAAGCAGGCATTGGGAAACCCTGTTAGAGCAGGTCATCATTTCTTTGCAACTACGAGATGAGGAAAGCTCACAGCTGTCATTCTCCTGGTAAGAAGTGAAATACGCCAGCTCGACAAAAAAAGGGAGAAGAGGCTTTCTTCTGATCTGTGTGGGGAGGGAAGGAGAGAGCGCTCTGGTTTCCTTGTGATTCAGAGAGCGTGTGAGCTAAAAGCACAAGGGCACATGAAGAATGGGCTTCCTCCATCCACTGGGGACGGGCAGGGGAGCAAATGAGGAAAAAGAGTCTCCATTCCTACCAAGGGAGGCTGTTTTCTTTTTTCAGCCCGCCTTCACCAGGAGGTTCAACAATGGAAGCATTCAGGAAATCAAGGCAGAGAGGGATGCGGAGATCCTGATCCAAGCCAGGACCATGCAAAGAGAGAGCGAACGAGAGAGAGAAGCCTGGCAGTTTAGCTCTAAGGATGGCGTTTGACATCACAAGAAAGGACTGCCAGCTGCAAGTTGCGCTGCTTCCCCCTGACATCCAAAGGGAGATGGGCTGCTGCACAAAAATGACATTAGTCACACGTGCAAGGAATATCCCTGAGAGTGGAGACACTTCCCTGTTATGATCAGAGTCTCTCAAGGCAATACATTGACTTGGCTTCTAACGGCCCATCGCATGATCTGTCTCTTCACACAGGCTTTCCTGAAATGTGTCCCAGCCAGATACAGTCCATCGCATCCCGTAGGCTGTGTGAATTTTAGTGCTGATTATCTTTTTATTATGTTCTTTTATTGTTGCATTTTATTGTACTCTTTATGGCATTGCATTTTATGACCACCACTCTGATACTTCTATGGAAAGCAGTACGTACATTTGAATCATAAAACCAGTCAGTCAGTCAGTCACGGAGGGAAACCAACATGGCACAAGTGAAAGTCCGCTCACACGATTGGACTTCCTCTTTCTCTTCTCCCTCCTGCAGCCCCCTTGAGGGTCCCCCAACCTTCAGATCAAATTTTGGGGCACCTGCCAGGTTCTGCTGATGGAATGAAAGCCCTTTGTTAGCCGTCCACCCTGCCTTGCAAAGCCACTTCAATGTGCTCACAGAGTAAAGATGACCGTGGCTTAGCATTTAAAACTGAGTGTGGGGAAGTGCACAGAAATAGCTGCAGGGGAAAGGAAAACCAGCACAACCCAGAGAAGAAGAATCATTCATTATGAGCAGAGCCAGCTGGAGCCAAGGGTCAGACTAGATGGCCCAGGAGGTCCCTTCTGACTCACTCTGTTTCTATGTTTCTATGACTAGGGTCCCAGTGCTACCTGGGAATAGGCTCTGAAGCAGGGGCTAGGACTTACTTCTGAGAATGGGATTTCACCGAAAGCCACGTATTGTTACACTTTGTTTCAGAAGGGAATTGAGACTGAGGGGTTATACCAAAGGCTTTATGGAAGCAGTGGGTTTTGAGAACAGAACTGAAGGAAGGTCTTTCAGATGGACACGGATCCTGGGCAGGATCCTGGGATCCTGTCCTCCCAGCTGCCCACCCCCATTTACCAGAATTTGGTTTTTAAAAGTGGCACCTGTGGCAGGTACAGAGCAGGGTCAACAGCAGGCTGCTTGTGGCCACAACGGCTGGCTTCTGGGGATTTTGGGAACCTCAGCGGTGTGGGACCTTCAGGGAGTCCAGAGGCAGGAATGGTCCCACCTAGTTTATAGATCCCATGTGTTGGGATCTAAGAGTCAAGAAGTAAAGAAGCGAGACCACAGAGAGCTTGGAGGAGGTGGAGGAGGCGGAGGCGGCAGCAGTGGCTTTTGCAAGATTTCTCCACCTAGTGATCTGCCTTAATGTAATAAAGGGACAGGGGAGGTAAGCAATTTAGCAAGAGTGATAAGGAGGGCTCTCCAAGACTCCATCATGATATTTTTTATTTATTGATTGAAAGCTTTTGTATGCTGTCCTATTATACAAGATCTCAGGATGGCTTACAATATTTAAAAGGACAATTAAAACAACAATTTCAATAAATAATAAAACAGAACAAAACAATAAATCACAAAACAAACAGAGCATCTAAACTTAAAAGCTATTAAAGTTTAAAATACTGTTTAAATAAAAAGATTTTGGCCTGGTGCTGGAAAGGGTATAAACTTGGCGCCAGGCGTACCTCTCTGGAAAGTACATTCCAGAGTCTGGGCACCACCACAGAGAAGGCCCTACTCCGAGCTGATGACCTTTTTACCTCTCTTGGAGAGGGTTCCTGGAGCAGGGCTTCTCCCACAGATCTTAAGGGGCGTGAGGGCATATAAGGAAGGAGACATTTCTTCAGGTATCCTGGTCCCAAGCCATTTAGGGCTTTATAGGTCAAAATCAGCACCTTGAATTGGGCCTGGACTTCAACTGGAAGCCAGTGGAGCTGGTAGAGGACCGGCGTTATGTGAGAGTATTTAGCATTGATGAAGAGTACAGAACGTGGGCCCTTGCAATGTCAGCATTGGCATAATGTTTTTCATGATAGACATGGTAATGTAAAGGCAAGAGTCAGTGCAGTGTAGTATAGTGGTTAGAGGCACTGGGACTGAGAATACTCATCCCTTCCTGGCCATGATGCTCACTGAGTGACTTTAGATCAGTTACTGACCGTCAGTCTAACCTACCTCCCAGGGCTGTTCTGAGGATAAAATGAGAGGAAGAGATAAGGCCAGCCACCCTAAGTTTCTTGCAAAAGGGGAAAAAAAGCAGAGTGTGAATAAAATAAAACACACAATAACATAAAATGGATGCCTTCTACTGCAACATCCCAAGCAACTCAGTCCCTGAATATTTGCCACTTGAAATGGCAGGCTGCCCTCTCTCTGAGGACAAGGACGCACCCAGCCTGCCATACCAAGCTGCAAGCTGGTGCTCCTAGCAGAGATGCTGATCTGTGGAGCTCACTGCCAGATGCTGTAGTCCTCAGGCGAGGAACTCACGATGTGAGAACCAGGCCCAGATCTACTTTGCTTATAAAATTTATAAACTGCTCCCCATACCTTAAGACACAAGGCATACAATGTTACTGCAGAGCAAACAGATCACTCAAACCAGGACTGGACATCACTCGCCCATCAGGAACTGTTTGGCTGAAAAGAGAAGTCTCCAGCAAGCACGCACAGAGATGCAACTGGGACACATGCTTAGTCTCCGTTGGAAGGGCAGGCATAAGGTGGGAACAGCCATACAAAAGCCCACCTCCTGCTGCTTTTCATGCAGGATCTCCCACTCATGAGGGGACCACCAGGAATGTCTCTTCAGAAGACCTCAGTGACTGGCTGGACCCTAGGAGAGAAGTGCTTGCCAGCTCTGTCAAGGGACAGGCATGTGTGTGAAAGAGAGCAAGCCACCCTTAAGCAAACTAAGGTGGGCAAAGTTAACCCTGGCAAGAGAAGTTCTCCTGCATTCAGTGCTGCAGTCCTTCACCCGCCCCCCACAAATGCACCCGGAGCCACCTTTGCTGTCAACATTACTTCTGATGCTCTTGGAAACTCCCTAAAAGCCCAACAAGAGTTCGTGGTATCAGCATAATTTTGACTTCTGTGATGGCCTATCCTTTCTTCAGAGCACCGTACGGCAGGGTTATCCCAGCCTCGCTGCAGAAAGATGGGTTTTGAACCAGGGACTTTCAAGATCGCCAGCTAAGCTATGACACAGCAGCTCTTTCTTAGCTGGCAGCCTGCCAAGCCTCGATGGCTCCAGAGAACATTCAACATGCATCCTAGTCCATCACTTGAACTCCTGCAATTTTTGACCAGGCCCATATTTTGAACTGAGCAAGGTCTAAAGGGTAAACGACATTGTGTCCACCCTTCTGCGTCATTCCTGTCAGTCAGACAAAGGACTCTTTTGCCCCCTCTATCCTGGTGGGAGCAGCCTCAAGCTCCTAGCTTATGGTGGTACAAACTGATCATAGAATAGTAGAGTTGGAAGGGGCCATGAAGGTCATCGAGTCCAACCCCCTGCTGTTGCAGGACACCACATTACACCATCCCACTCGGATGACTGTCCAGTATCTTTCTGAATGTCTCTAGTGTAGGAGAGACCAACACCTCTCTAGGCAGCTGGTTCCACTGGTGTATTCCTCTGACAGTGAGGAAGTTTTTCCTGATGTCTTGCCTGAATCTGGGTTGTTGCAGCGTGAATGGATTATTCCATGTACTACACTCTGACATCAACAAGAAGAGATCTTGACCTTCCTCTTCATGACAGCCTTTGAGGTATTTAAAGTCTTCTCTTTTCAAGGCTGAATATGCCCAGTTCTCTCAGTCTCTCCTCATAGGGCAGTGTTTCCAAACCCAGATGTCACAGCTGAGCTCTAGTGAGCCATGGCATGGTTGAAATCCACTAGCCAGAGCCAGCACAGTGTTTAACTGTGCAGGACTGGGACTCAAGCGATCTGGGTCAGAGTCCCTGATCAGCCATGGAGCCAAGTGGATGACCTTGGGCCAGTCAGTCTCTCAGTCCAGCCTACCTCTCAAGGTTGTTGTTGTGGGGATAAGGTTGAGAATAGCAGGAGGAAGGAGGAGAATAATGTAAGCTGCTTTGAGAGCTTTGTATGAAAAAAGCTGGAAATAAATCTTGAACATACTTAACTCTTCCAACTGGTTAATAATGGGGAGGGGTGGAACCCATTTGGGCATGGAAACCATCTGAATTCCCTGGGTTGGCTTAGCAACGGCCTTTGACCAGCCTCCTGGTATTTCACCCATTTGGGCAGCAGGACGTGATGTAAAAGAAGGTTGCTGGTTGCTCAGCCGCAAGTTCATGGACTTCCTCTGGGCTCGGCTCACTTTGGAAGACCTGGCCAAGCCCGAGAGGAAACCTGGGAATTCTTGGAGGGGTGGATTCTGACAAGGTCCATCCCAATGCTAGTTAATACTGTTCACAGGTTCGTTCAGGGGGCTGACCCTGTGTTGCTATGAAATCATGAAGTTGCCACAGGGAAAAAAGAATCCAACAGATCAACTAGTCTAAGATGCATTTTATCAGAAATTTATTAAACTTGTGGTTTGTACAAAACAACTGTGCAACTCTGGTGGCATCAGTGCTCCTCCAAGGGACTTCACTGCACACAAACCAACGGGATATGCATGGGCTCCTCCACCAGAGCAACAAAATGAAAAAATTAAAACCCACAATAAACACAAAAAGCTTTAGGAGTCCTCAGCCCAATATAAGTCTTTTTACTTCCACGTAGATCTTCTTGCTATGAGCTCTGTAACTGGGTCTGTGATCTATAAAATTGTGGCATGACTCAGGAAATGAATTCCAGGCAGCTTCCAAGTCCTAGTGCTGCCTGAGCTGACTGCAATATTGAGACGCTCCTCCAAGCGACACAAGGAAGCCCCTTCTGTAGGGCAATACAGAAGGGGAGACCCTAGCATTCCCAGGGACTGGAAAGCAAGCTGGGCAGAGAGGGAGTCTACAAATGTTCACAGAGCAAAGGTTGTGCAATCAGCAACCCACTGCCCCAGCGGGTAAAGCAATCCAAGCAAAGGCTGCTTCACATGGTGTGGCAGAGGGATGCTTCTTGCACACTGGCTGCACAAGGCTCTGTACCTGGTGAGCCCCATATGAACAACCTTCTCCCAGGTCAGGTGCACCTGGCACAAAAGGTGCTTGCGCAGGGCTTGGAGCTCAATTCCTGGTGAGTGCTCAGTGAACACTAGGTGTGCAAGCCAGGAACACACACTCAGGTCCATGACAAAGTTCAACCAGCATCCAGAAAGCCAAGCCCAGGGAATTCCTGCTCCCAGTAGAGAAGCTTCCATGCCCCAAGTTCCATACACACTGTGGTTTCATAGCACAACTGGCCTAACCCAAGTACAGAAGGCAGCAACCGCAAACACATGAAAAGAGAAGGAAGGCCGAGTAAGTCAGGTCACACACCCTGTTTTCCTCACAACAGTTGTGTTTCCAGTAAAGCATCAGACTGGCACAGTGCAGGGAGAGTTGCCGGAGCAGGAAGTGAACAACCTCCAGAAAGACGTGTGAAGAGCAAATTCAGCAATTCCACAATCACAAATGAATATCCCAGCCTTCTACAACTTGGTACCCTCCAGACATGCTGGAGTACAGCCCCCAAAAGTCCCCACTCTTGATAAAGAGCGCTAGGAACTGTAGTCCCAGACTTCTGGACAGGAAACTGCATTACCGTTTCGTGAACTTGCTGGACGTTATCAATGCAACGCATAAGAGGAGAGTTGTGCCTCTTCTGTTGGAAAGCAACCTTCCTGGGTTCCTTGTTGTTATTTTTCTTGTGGACCTTTTTTGAAATCCAAGTCTAAAGGACAGCTTAACTGCAGACAGCCATGCACACAAAGGGACATGATGTTCAAAACACTTGCCATGGTTACCAATATTGGGCAATATCATTTCTCACCACATAGTTTATTGACAATGCACTGCATGCAAGCCATGTGCACACGCACACAGAACAATATTGACTCCCCTTGCCATGTTGACTGAAGACAATCCTAGCGCGATAATTCTGTTTGGCTAAGGTTGCCAGCTTCCTTGTTTCAGAGAAAGCTCCTGTGCCTCCCAGCAGCTTCCTGGGCAGGAACTCAACTTCAGATATCTAGTCCCCCATTCTGCTTCCAGCCGGATGTCTGTGGAAAGGGGCGTTCTCAACCAGACAAGGATTCCCCCCATCTAAGGTAAGTTGAAGGCAGAAGAGGAAAAAGAGGACCAACTATGAGATGGGTCAACTCCATAAAAGAAGCCGCGGTCTTGAGTTTACTCGAGCTAAGCAGGGCTGTGGAGGACGGGGCATTTCAGTGGGTTTTTGGTGTTCATAAGCTGGAGATGATTTGACAGCATATAACAACAACAACAACGATTTCTACTCATACTGAATTCCTGCTTGTTAAGCACTTTCTTTTTCTTTATCCCTGCTGTACATCACTTGTAAAGTTGCAATACAAAAACGGGCTTAAGACACAGATCTTTAGAGAGGATCACCAGGTACACAAGAATCATAGAATAGTGTAGAGGTGGAAGGGGCCAGAAGGCCATCAAGTCCAACCCCTTCCTCAATGCAGGATTCCAACTTAAACCATCCCTCCCAGATGGCTGTCCAGCTGCATCTTGAATGCTTCTAGTGTAGGAAAGCCCACCACCTCCTTCAGTCATGGGTTGCATTGCCGTACTGCTCTAACAGTCAGGTAATTTTTCCTGATATCTAGCCAGAATCTGGCTTGGTGCAACTTGGACCCATTATTCTATATCCTGCACTCTGGGATGATGGAGAAGAGATCCTGTCCTTCCTCCTTGTGACAGCCTTTCAAGTTCTTGAAGAGTGCAAGCATAGCTCCCCTCAGTCTTCTTCTCAAGGTTAGACCTGCCCAGTTCTTTCCATCTCTCCTCACAGAACTTTGTTTCCATCCATGTTGCCCTCCTCTGGACTCTTTCCAGCTTGTCTGCATCTTTCCTGAACTGTGGTGCCCAGAACTGGGCACAGTACTCCCAGTGAGGTCTAACCAGTGCTGAGTTCGCTACCAGCTTCACTGGTTTCCCGTCCAAGTCCAGACTCAATTCAAGGTGCTGGTTATCACCTACAAAGCCCTTAATGGCTTGGGACCTGGATACTTGAAGGAACGCCTGCTTCCATATTTGCCCTCCCGCCCCCTGAGATCAGCAGCAGAGGCCCTCTTCTGGGAGCCCTCCGTGAAAGACATTAGGAGGGTGAGCACCCGGAGGAGAGTCTTCTCTGCGGTGGTGCCCCACCTATGGAATGCGCTCCCCAGAGAGGTCCGCCTGGTGCCGTCGTTATTTGTTTTTCAGCACCAGGCTAAGACCTTTTTATTTAAACAATATTTTAACAACATTTATTATTATCTATAGGTTTTAACTTCCAGCCAGAATGAATCGGGGTTTTTAATTTGTGTAATTTGTATTTTTTGTATTTGTGTTGGGCACTATGTTGTCTATTTATGTTTATTTATGTAAGCCATCATGAGGCGTTAAGCGATGGGATGGCATATAAAAACTCCAAATAAATGAATAAATAAATAAAGGGGAAGTAGTACTTCACCTAATTTGGAAGTGATACTTCTATTAATGCAGACTAAAAGACCATTTGCCCTTTTTGTAGCCACATCACATAGTTCACTCATATTCATCTTGTGATCTTAAACAATTCCAAGATCCTTCTCAGTTTCAGTATTTTTGAGTCAAGTTCTGCATCTTGTAGCGATGCATTTCGTTTCTTTTTCCTAGGTGCAGAACTTGGCATTTGTCCCTATTGAACGTCATTCTGTTGTTTTCAGCTCAGCTCTCCAACCTATCAAGATCACCTTGGAACTTCTTTCTGTCTTTCAAGGTATTAGCTACCCCACCCAGTTTTGTGTCATCTGCAAATATGATAATTGTTCTCTGCACTTCCTCATCCAAATATCAAAGAGCACTAGGCCCATTGAAAACCGAACTCCACTTGTTGCCTCTCCCCAGAATAATGAGCAGTCTTTGAGTCCAATTCTGTAGCCAACTGTGGATCCACCTAGTGGTTGTTCCATCTAGCCCACTTTTAGCTAGTTTGCTAAACAGGATATCATGGGGCACTTCGTCAAAAGCATTGCTGAAGTCAGGATGTAGTATGTCCACAGCATTCCCACAGTTCATCAGGGATATTACCCAATCAAAAAAAGAAATCATTTTACTTTGAAAGACACAGGGTGAAAGTCTTATGCTAATATTGAAGATGCAAGTAGGACACCATGGTGTTTTCCTAGTGCTACTTGTGTAAGACCCGAAAAAGAAGCAGATTTTTTGTTGCTGTTGTTACATGCAAGTAACTTATCTCCAACTTATGGAGACCCTCTGAATGAGTGCCCCCCAAAGCCCTGCTCAGCTCTTGGAGGCTCCCTTCATGGAACTGATTCACCTCATAATTGGTCTTTCTCTTCTGCCTTCAATATTTCTTAGTACTATTGTCTTCCACAGCACATTTTGCCTTCTCACAATGCACCCAAAGTATGATAGCATCAGTTTCATCGTCGTGGTTTCCAGGATAAGTTCTGGCTTGATTTGATCCAGCACCCATCTGTTCGTCTTTCTGTTGGTATGAATATTCACAAAGCTGGCTGGAATTTAGTAAGTTTCATTCTGTCCAGCATGCCAGGAACCCCCTCTAAGTACTTTTTATAGAATTGCCACATTTTTATCTGGGCCACATCTGGACCTTTCATAGCAACTCCTCACAAACACGCAAATGTAGCAACAGTGAATCTTTTCCTATCATTTATTTCAACCATGCCAGGAAAAAGCTTCCGCATTTAAATATCTTTCTGAAAGGCTGTTGTTAAAAGCACAGATGCAGTACTGGCTGTTTGTTTGTTTCTGAGTGTTTGCTTTTTGCATGCATCTTCCAGGATATCAGGAGGACCTGCCCTGTGAAACATGGTAGAATCTTGCATAGTTAAAATGCTGCTACTCCTGCAACAACTATCGCTGGGGACTGCGAAGTTGCACAAAAGTATTCAAGCATTTTTGTGCAGAGTCTGATTCCATCACATGAACAGATCTTTCCAGTTCCCAAGAAAGCCCAGAAACTTTCTAGAAACTATTTAGGAAAAAATATGGGGATGAGGAATCTCCAAGATCAGATGCCAGAAAAATCAGGTATGTCCTGATTTTTCAGCTGTGTTCTCAAGTTCACAGGGCTCCACACCTGGAAACACCTTCTGCCAAAGCAACAGCAAGTATTTGCACAATAGTGAACAAAGTTCCTCATTCACAGTGTTGAACACACACCTTGCTGCCATTGCATGTTAGGGACAGGCACAACAATTGGGTGTGAATGCCAACACCGGCATTAGAAGAGGAGAGGATGGCCACCTCCTAAAACACATCATAATAGCACTACAACAGCAGTGTTTGACCTCCCTCTCCTTGGGAGGACACAGCAACAATTTTGTGACCATCCCCAGAGATGGATCCTCCGACTCGGGATGCACAGCCCACCCAGGAGTGGACTGATGTTGACGCTGCATCCAAACTCCACTTCCAAGTCTCCTACATTCTCCAAGGGGATTCCCCCCGTATAAGCCCGCAAAGACACACTTTGAGAGCAGGTATTGGAAGACTCCACAAACTCTCTGGCATTCAGTTCCGTTCATGCTTGGAAAAGAGCCTCCTATAGAAAAAGGGGTGCAGAACTGCAGCCTCAGGGGTACGCAAACCTGGCACCCCAATCCAGCCCTGGAGGATCATGCTCCTTTCCCCAACCACTGATTGCTGTGTAATGCCCCAGCTTTTGGGAAGTATTTCCCCCACTCTGCAAGAGTTGGGTAGTTCTTTTAAGGTTTAACTACTGGCAGTAAGAGCTATAAGCTAAATCTGTCTGGTATTTCTGGCCTTTAGCCATGCCTTCTTTGACCTCTGGGCCCAACATCCTCCAAGAGTTTTATCAAAATGGTATTTGGCCCTCTGGCTGAAAGAGGTTCTGTACCCTGTACAGGGTGGTCATGTGTTCTACGTTATAGAAGACAGTCCTCTATTTGAACCCATCCTCTGTTTGGAAGTCCCAAGTTCAAACCCAGCTGAAAAATAAAGAACTAGAAGAAGGGAAGAGATGTAAAGAAGGGAAGAGTTGCAAAGTTCCTCATCAGCAACTTAGCAGGCTGGGGATAAAACTGAGGCAGTATCAGCTCTTCCCCATCATAGTGAGAGGTACTGCACAACCAAATTGTGGTCTTTCTTTCTACATCTGCTAGAAGTTTGCATATGCATGCTTCATGCAAACCTGCATCCTCTCTTTTCCACTTCTTTGGTGATCTTGCATCAGCTGGTAATCCCCTTCTCCTAAAGGAACTGCCCCTCTTGAGGTGAAAGGGTTGCTGGTTGTCAGAGCTGGTAGGGAAGAGAAAGAAGCAGCCATATTAAGCATGTCGCTGCTGCTTCATAAAAAGGAGAAAGGAGAGGGGGGATGTCCCCTCCCAGCCTCAAAAGACACCGTGTTAGAGAAAAATCCCCCAGCTCCTACACAGAGGCCACAAAAGGCCTCAGCAACCCGCTCAGCTGCTCTCCCTGTGCAATGCAGTCATGAATTTTCAATAGAATACCTTGTTGCAATAGGAATAATTGGCCTTCCTGTGAGTCAGGGTGAGAAAAGAGAAGAAGGTGGGCGGCTGGGAAGCAACTGTTTTCCAGCAGAACGAAACACTATTATTCCACCATAAAGTGCAGGGCACAAACTCCCTTCACACGCTCCTCACACCTGTAGGTTCTAACAAGAGACTGGTGTCACACTGAGGGATGGCTGAACAGCCTGCCACACCAATGGGTCCTTTGTGATGGGGACTGGCCACAGCTTGCAGAAGGGGCTTGTGCATCAGGAGGTCTCAGCAGCCACCCTGGCTTAGCCAACCCAACCCTCTCTTGGCCCGCTTTTGACTTCCCAGTCAGTACAGAACTCTGAAATCTGCTCAGCATGAGTGGGTCTAGGAGTTCAGTGCGGCTCCGTCTGGCCACACTGCTCTTTTGGATGCCAAGTGAAGGCTTTTTTTAAAATTTTCCCAGACTTTTTAGGACTTCCATTTTCAAAATCGTGTTCGCACATGTCAAGATCTTTGCACTGCTGCTGTCTTCCAGCTTGGTGACTGCTTTGGCTTGAGTCTGTTTCAAACAGAAGGTTTCATTTTATGGACCCAACAACCACATGGGCCCCTTCAAGCTCTGCTGTTCTATGATTCTATCCTTCACTAATTTATTGTATCCCGTGGTTTAAAGCTCTGTCTTGGAAACCACCCAAACAGCTTTGGCTAATGAGTGACATAGAAAGTAATAAATACCAAAAAAAAGAGGGTGGGGGGGAGACCAAGGAAAGCACAGTGGTCGGGGCAAGGACCACATCCGGGTTCCCACAGCTCACCAATAGGCTCATTTCTCTGCAAACTGCAGTACCAGCACTCTGCTCTGTCCTGCTCTTCCGATGGGATGTCTGGGAAAACTCAGAGGGGAAGCCTGCTGTGCATTAGCAAGACTGCTGCAAAAATATCGGGAAGTACTTCTGGAAAATGCGTTTCACTGAATTCGTCCATTTACTTATATATTTGCTGGGTTTGTGTCTCACTCCTTTAGCCAGAAAGGCTCTCTGGGTGGGGATTGATCCATCCAGTTCAGGGTTGTCTGCAAACAGCTCTCCAGGGTTTCAGAGAAGTCTTTCCAAGCCTTGTGTGCAGATACCGGGGATGAAACGGCACCTTTGGTATATCAGTGCCTGAGGTGGCTCTAGCACTGAGCCACAGAATCCCTTGCCAGACCTGGGAACAACGGTAGTATAGCATTGCCCTTTGTCCGTCGGTCATTCAGGGCAAAACTGGGCACTTGAATGAATGAAGCCACAGGGCATCGTCATGTCCTGGCTGCTTAGAAACTGCTTGTTCACAGCACTGTATTTTTGAACTGAGCAAGGTCTAAAGGGACAGCAGCATCGTCTCCACCCCGCAGAGCAGCCCTGCTTCAGCAGGAATGCAGGCAAAGGACTTTTTCACCCCCTTCAGTCCCAGGATGGGCAGGCGGACACTTGTTCTCCACTTCAGCCATAGACCCAAGGATGAATTCAGGCAGCGTTTTGCAGCTCCATTTCCTTGCTGTAAAGCCCCAAGTTGTGCCAACATCTTGGATCACCCACTGTGTTTCCCCTCTGAGGGGCAACACACAGAGAATTCTGACAGCAACCCTGGCAAGGGGGTCTACAAGACCGTTGCTCATGTGGATGGGGCGATTGAGGTGCACAGGAGGGGCATTTGGAGTTGAGGAGATGCTGTCCAGCTCCAGGGCCACTGCCACCCATCAGAGAAGTGAGATGAGCACCTCCGAGATTATTTTAATTATTTGGAAACCAGGAGGTTGGCATGCTGCAAAGGGAGCAGCTGTCCTCCTGCACTATCTTTGAGTTCAAAAGGGTAGCTTTGGGTTTTAGCTTGGCCCTCCACAAACCCCACAGCAACTTGTGCCTTGTCCTTGGGTTCTTGGACAAGTTTCTTTTCTTTCCATCTCCCCAGTTTGCCTTCGGGGAAAGGAGCTTTGTGACAGGTCACACGCACCACAACAACCATTTTGTGAGAGCACCAATGGCACCATCTGCATTCTGAATGTACCCACCACCCCAAAATTTTTGGGGACCTCTGCTGTAAAACCACTCAGAGATCTTTGAATTTCATTTCCCTGTTAAACATTAGCCACATTTCATATTTTTTCTGCACTGGCTCTCCATTTCTCTCTCTCTCTCTCTCTCTCTCTCTCTCTCTCTCTCTCTCTCTCTCTCACACACACACACACACACACACTAAGAGAGGTACATACACAGAGCCCAGAAGAAGAGAGAGGTCACTCATGGATCCATTGACTTTTCCCCCGCTGATCCACCCCACTATTTGCATTTAGCCTGTCTTGCCTTGTGTATGTTTCCTTGGAGGGCAACACCTGTTGCAAGGTGGAGTATTTGTAACATTAAGCTGCAACCCGCATTAGGTAACCTGGTTGTGTTCGATGGAAATATCTTGAGTAAACAGTTTCTTGTGTACATGGGACACTTGCTCAAGAGGCTAAATGTTGCATTAGCCATTTGCACATGGAGCTCTTTGGAAAAAATAAAACATAAGAAATGCACCAGCAGGCTTAAGCCTCTGAATTTTGCAACAGGTCTACACAGAGTACCCCATGCAATTCCTAAGCAAGGGACTAAGACACGCATCAACCGGCTTGTGACTTCATTCCATTTCATAAGCGTTTAGCACCACTCAGGAGATAGGTATGCAGTTCCTACAAGCTACAGAGCTGTGCTTTGACCATTTTTCCGATCCGGCCATTTCCAGGAATTGATCAGGAAGCCAGTGTTTCCAAGGCTCTGCCCTCGTGTTCTGAGAAAGCGATTGAAAGGGAATGAGCAGCTTTTCCTTTTTAGATGAGAGCGGCCCCTTGCACACCACTGGGGAGGAAATGAGTAATTGGAAAGGGGGACAAAAGAGGGCAGAGCTCTGCATGAAAATGCTGACTGCTCTGAAGCAGAAAGCTTGGAAGGCATCGCTGTGCTTTAAGAGAAATGCCGTGCATCTCACAGGGAAGGTGGGGGACGGGGGGGGGGCAGATCCCTTGTGGCCTGATCCACTTGATGCGCAGATTCCTGGCCCCTGCACCTCTCCCTTCTTCTTAGAGCCAAACTAGACAGCCCTTCAGAGTAGAGGACGCCCTCAAACAAGGGATTTCCCGTTGCAAAGGAGGATACATAGCCACCCTGTTCAGCTGCTGTGAAAAATAGTGATGCTCTTTATTTGCGTATTGGAAAGCCGACACATTCGGGGTGGTTCCCAATTAAAACCGTATTATGCAGCATGCAATATAATATAGAAGCTTCAAAGTGCAGAGTAGAATTGAGATAAAAACCAGGGTAAAACCAAGCAACAATACAAAGATTTGAAATGTTTTGGAGGATGGTGAGGCATGGCAGCAAACCTAGCCTCTGCACTCTTTCCATGGTCAGTTGGATGCCTGTAGCCACTGGATTTGGAAAGTTATGGGCAGCTGCAGAGAATGGCACCATAACAGATTGAAAACAGGCAAAATTGAAAGACTAAAATGCCTGGGGAAATAGGAAAGTCTCCACCTGGTGTCAGAAAAAGCACTAGACAGAGCCAGGCAAGTGCTTCCACAAATGCTGTGCCACAACAGAAAAGGCCCCGCAGTCTTACTTAGGCCAGTATTCCCTCGGCAGAGGCATAACGTGTTCGCATCACACAGGGACTGGTTGATGGACTGATTTGGATGGCCACTTTATTCTCTTTTAAAAGAACTCAACGCAGCTTTACAATTCTCTTCCTCCAGCTCTCAGTCTTATCCCCACAACAGCAACCCTGCGAGGTAGGTTGGGCTGAGAGCCTGAGACTGCCCCGAAGGCACCAGGTTGTCTCCATGGCTGAGTGTGGACTAGAACCCCGATCTCCTGAGTGCCAACCCTGTGCGCTTAACCACTGCACCACACTGGCCCTCAGTGTTAAACACCCAAACGTAGGCGCCTAACAGGGCCCCATAATGGCAGCGGAGCTGCTCCCTTTCTGAGTCCAAACAAGTCCTACCTCACAGCTTCTCCTAAGATCTCCATTAACTAATCCTTCCTGGTCCTTGTTCTCCCATGAATTAGACCCAGGCTGTTAATGGTAGCAAAAGGAAACCAAGCTGACAGTCCATCGGAACTGAATTCCAGGGCAGCTTCTGATGTGGCTGGTGGACTGAGTTTGGGGCTAGGTCCAGGATGCTGCAACCAAGCAGGTTCTTCAGCAGTGCCCAGGGCATGACAAGCCATGAGGACACTGGAGGCAAATCCCATCTGTTCCTGTAGCTTGACAGTGCCATGACTGACGTTGAGGGTGCAAGGCTGCACACGCTCAATATATTATTATCGATCGACTTTGGCAAACAGTTTTGTTGTCATTCAATATATCAGGTGAGTAGATGCTGTTTTAAGCACAGAATGGCAATTGGGGGCAGGAGAAAGAGAAAGGCTGGTGGCAAAGTCATGCCTGACCCATTGTGACCCCCTGAACAACATTCCTCCAGGCTCTCCTGTCCTCCACCATCCCTCGGAATCCACCCAAGCTCACACCCACTGCCCCAGTGGCTCCATCCAGCCACCTTATTCTCTGTCACCCCCTTCTTGTTTGCCATCAATGATTCCCAGCATCAAGGCAGTTCCAGTTTAGTTTTACAATCTAAAAAGACATGATAGAAAAGGAAAAGGAATGGGGAGGGAAGAGGAGAAAAGCAAGTTTATTTGCAGACGGTATGGTGAAATGGTGGCATCTCTTTCTATGTTTCTATGTTCCTATTATACCCTTGCAGGTAGTAAATTAGCACAACAGGACTCAAGAACAACTATCTTTTTGCCAGTTTCTGCTTGTCAAAATTTGCATTGATGCGTATTTCTTCCTTTAGCCACAGCCTTGATTGCTCCAGTCTGTGGTCTGACATTGTGCAGACCGTTTCAGCTGTCTGGGACTCTCCTTCATTCACAAATCATTTTGCTGCCTCTGTGTGCACAGCTCCAGCCTCACTTGTTCCGAGACAGCAATTCTCTTGATGACATAGTCAATCTGAGGGTGGAAAAGTTCCCCACCAACACCAGCATCATTGAAAATCCCGGGCTGCATGAGCAAGACTCTGCTGATTACAGCTGCTGCACCACCATGGCTTCCACTGAGTGGCCATTAGCCATGGACCTGATCCAAGCAAAGTCCACCCTGTGCTTAACTCTTCCTCATTTAAATCAATGCAACGTTGAAGGAGTTACTTGTGTCTGGATTTTTCTGTCCTCTCTCCCACCCAGTAGAAATACCTTTGGCCTACCAAAGCAATGATGCTTCCTGTTTCTTTCCTTGAGGGAGATGGTTAAGTGTCTATAGGTCAGAATAACCTATGCCCAAACACAATGCTTCCATTTATGGAGAGTAGATGGTACAGCCAGCATTAAGGGTGTGCATGGTTGGGCACATGCTGGGGGGCCACACCTGAACAGGGGCTGGCTGACAAGAGCCCTCTGGATTTGCTGCTCTTCTTCACCATTGCATTCTTCACCTGCCCTTATCTCTGGTCCTGGCAAGTAGAAGATACCCCTGCCTATCAAGCAAGCTGCAGCAATCACGAGAAAGAACATGCAGAGCAAGAGCAGATAACCATGGCAGTAAGAAGGGCAACCTACTGGGGGAACGGTTCTCTTAGGGATGTCTAATTCATTGCCCACAAGCTCTGGCACTGACCTTGGAGGAGGTGACCTCTTACTCCTCTTTCGGAGCAATTGTGATTAGTCTTTGGGAGCCTGGTCACCCAGTTCTCAGTGAGATGGTAAACTCGGCCCTGCCCTGTACCACTTCAGATTGTAGGGTTGCAGGCAGCATATCACACATGTTAAAGTTCATCCCTTGACATAGACAAGTGTAGGTTTCAAGAAGAAGATATCTCACCTGGCCTAGAACCTCCATTGCTTACCTCCATCTCTTGAAAGTGTCGGAAACATGGTTGCAAGAGATAAAATTCCCAGGTAAGATACAGATAGATAAGGACATGTTTTGATTGCACATCTTCCTTTAGCACCCCCTAATTAATACATTAATTGCATTTTCTTACCACCTGATAGCTGAAGCTTGCTGGGCAGTTTTAGCAGTGACATGGGACAACTTAACCTTGCCTGCTACAGAATTTTCCAACTCCAAATTTGGATCTCTTTATTTATTACATGTATATGCTATAAATATTTATTTATTTACTTGGGTATTTTTGTTTATTTGGCTTATATTCCATCTTTCTTCCAAGTATCTCAAGGTAACATATATGGTCCTCAACACCCTCTCCATTCTGTCTTTACAAGAACTCTGCCAAAGATCACTCTGTAAGAGTTTCAGTTAGGATTTGAACCTGAGATTCCTCAGTTTAAGTTAGATGCTATAACCCAGGAGCGGACAGAAAATAAATCTCCAGATGTTTTGGACTTCAGCCACCAGCATTCCTGACCATTGGCTATGGTCAATGTAGATTCTGACAGCTGAAGTCCCAAACATCTGGAGATTTACCTTTGGCCCACCTTCACCTGCTCTAATTCACCATTCCTCAACACTTCAGTGCCTTAGTGTGCTTCTGTTGGTCTTGACTTCAGCTTCGAACAGCTGGATCCAACATGACCAACAGTCAGGAATCCTGGAATCGTGATCCAAGACAATCTGGAGGGCATCAGGTTGAAGAAGGCTGCTCTAATCATGACCCCACATTGGCAGCAGTCCATGTATATGTTAATGATTCTTTGTTGACCTCTACACTCATGTAGACAAGGATCACGCTTGGCATCTGGCTTGGGAAGGAGCTGATGTGTGTCTGGATAGTTCAGAATTAGGTCATCCCACCTCTTCCTCCTATTGCCTTTGAGATGAGAGCTTAAACGGAGCAACCCACTCAATGGCTTCAAACAGAAGGTCACAAAAGTTTGCATGATAACACCCGCTAGGGAGGTTCCCCGCCAACACTGGAACCTTGGGAAACATCAAGCTGGAAATTGGAGCTTCTGCCAGTGTATTTCCCCATAAAGGAAAAGCATAACGATGGATCTGATCCTGTCATGTGCCTGAAAAAATGTCTTCTGCCATGACTAAAAGGATCGTTTGATCCGCGTGCTGTAAAGTAAGGCCATATAGAAACCATAAATTCTTCCGATCAAATAATTCATGAAAGAAGTTCCCACTCCCAAACCCACTGAAGTCCAAGTATGTTTGCTCACAGCTGTATTCCTCACTCTTTGGTTCTGGTTCTTGTAGTAGCCTTCTCTGCATCTGTTGTATACTCTAACAATCAAAATGTGGATTGCTAGCTCCTTCCAGCAGCCTACCATTTAGTAGTAGTAGCAGTAGTAAAAGATCATAATGCCATCTGACACCTACTAAACCGTAGAGGAATATTCTATTTTTCCCTCGTTTTATGTGTATCTACCCACTTGCTATTCCATCCAACAGTGCATCTCACATGGTCTTCCAAACATGGCTGTCTGGAGTTTTGAGACTTGGCACCCCAGTACATTGATGACACTCATCAGTATCTCAGGAAAAACAAAAGGGAAAAGGTCCTTCAGGATAAGTCACTGGCCAAACAAATCAATAGACCCAGAAGTATGAATAATATATACACTCAAAACCCACATGTGTGTGTGACATTGGGCAAATATACAATATTTATAAGGTGCCGTTCCAAGCATATACAAAGTGAATCCATGTTGTCTCTATATAACAGATTATATCTACATAATAGTAAATTCAGTGGTCTTCAAAAGCTGTTCAGAGAATTCTGGTAGGCCAGAATGCTGTGAATTGGGGCTGTTTATAGGAAACTCATGAACCCCATGTTACAACAGATTCAGTCACTAGGTCGAATTCAGAGTTATGACGAACATGTTGTGGGATAAGTCTATCTGAAAGACTTTATTCTCCCATTTGAGTTTGCCTGTGTCTTCAGAACTTCAAGAAAGGCTTCTTTTGAGTTGGTGATGGTCAAAGGAGGGTCTTCTTGGTAGCTGCTCTCTACCTAATTGGCTAGGATTGCTTCTTCTCTGATCTCCTTCCACTGGCAGGCAAAAATGTTTTTATTCAAGCAGGACTTTGGTATATAAGTGGGTCTGTTGAGTTGGATGGTCTTACTATTCTGTTCTTGTCATACTTTAATTATTTCAATGCATTTTATTATTGTTTAATAAAGGTTTGATTATGATTATGCAAGCTGCCTTAAGGACTATTTTCCTTGGTTAGAAAGGTAGGATAGCAATCAAATAAATCAATTAATGGTATGGGAATATTAATATCAGTATGTCTATCCCCTTGATATAATTGACCAGAATTGACCACGTTGTAAAGAAAATCCATGCTTTGTTCTCAATGTTTGGTTTCTCCAGTACCTCCAGGCCTCCCTAAATTTGTTGGGCTAATGAGTATCTTTCAGTCTTTTGCTGAGAAAACTTATCCTCTGATTATGACACTGGAATCCACGAGGTATTTCATTACAGATACAATGGCTAGGTTCAGACAATGCAACAAGCCATGGTGAATTTTTACCATTGCTTATCTGTCATGTTGTCTGAATGCAGTCATGGTATTTCACCATGGTGAGATTGGTCTTTAGAAACAACTTCAAGAAGCAGCACCTTGTTCTGCGGTTTATCTGTATCACCTCAACTTGTGACATTGTCTGAACCAGCGGGTTTTTTTGTAAGAAAAATGGTGCTGGAACTCATGAAATTATTCACCTTCACTCAGTCAGTCACTGTACACACACCCACACACATCAGTTGTGTAACGAACATAATGGTTGCCGCCCACGGTAAGCACTTGGCACGCGACCACACAACCAATCACAAGCTGAGCAGCGCCACAAGCCGAGCAGCGCCATCACAACCAGTGTGGATGAAGTACGCATGCATCGGATTCGACACACAAGCAGCCCGCATGCCCCGTTTTAATGATTTTGCTGCTGACCTGCTACGCTCAACAGGGAGATTAAAATCCACATGGACCAAACATCAAATTTTCAAAAGTTACTTTTAAAACTTGGAAAATCTGTCAAAAAAAGGTGCTGGAACTCCGTTCCGGTGCGTTCTATGACAAAAACAGCACTGGTCTGAACCTCGGATGATGATTTCCATAATCCTGATATGCCACTTCTACAGAGTCCTCTGGAAAGAGTAGCACCTGCAGGAGCAGTTCCAGCCATCCAAGCTTCCATATAGCCTGGAGTGCCTGGTCCTGCCTAATCTTGGAAGCTAAATAAGACTGGGCCTGGTTGGCATGTAGATGCCCAGAGAGCTTTGGCTATGGGTGGTATAGAAATGTTAGTAATGGCGGTGTGTTAGCCTCTATGAGTGGACCACTGGAGAGGCAGGCAACATAGGCAGAGAACATTGTACCTTGGGATTGCATTTTAGACACAGTGGCTGATGGGACACAGGTCAACTGAGGACTGAGTGGCAAGGATGGAACCCATAATAAAGTAGAAAACACTCCATTGTCTGTTGGGTAATGGTAAAACAAACAAACAAACCATGAGGCATAGTAACAATGCTGGGTTGCTTGTCGTGTTGTATGAATGCAGCCAGTTTGCTGCAATCCCATCTTGCTTCCAAGGAGGGTGAACTATTCTCCTGCCTCTGCAATAAGAGACTACAGCAGCAAATCTCCTCACGTCTGTATAGGAGGACCTTCACCAAAGGCGGTGCTATAAGGCCTTGTAGCTACATCAAAGCCCTGGTAGCTTAAAAGCTCCTGTGATCTACCCTGGACTGAGCCCAAGTCTCAGAGGATGTCTCTCTGGTCTATGATGAGCCTCCCTTTCTACAAAAGAATACTGGAGCATCCCCCCAGCTGTTGCCCTCCAGATGTTCTGGACATCAACTGCCTTTGGCCACAGCCAGTATGGCCAATGACCACAATGGTGGGTGGGTCCAAAGCCCCTCCCTCGCTATGCCTCCCTGACAAGCCCATTCTTTCTCTCGCCATCTTTCTCCTCTTTCTTTTGGGGCAGATCGCTCTCACCTGAGAGCTAACCAATTCTTTGCAGTGGGTTTTTAAAGTTCACCTGAGGACCACAGGTTTCCCTCTAGGGTGGCTACTTGTGGGGCGTTAAAGAGTAGGGCAAAAGAGGGCAGAGGCTTACATAAAATGGCTTGAGCAAGTTTATTAGTCTAAATCCAAATTTCGGAATAATTCCACTCATTTAAATAGAAAGGCAAAAGATCGCACTGTACCAAGGAAGACTTGTGTCTGCCAAGTCCACTGAAAGACAACTTCAAGACTGCCTCTGCTCACCCTTCTTGTGGTTCTTTCTGTTTAAACAGCACTTAGATCAGGCAACCATTCAAAGAAAGGATACGTCACAGCTGTCTTCTAACAGGCTTTCAAACAGAGAATCATCCTTTGTAAATTAGGCTTGGCTCCCTAAATCACCTTGTTGCAAATCACCCAGAGAGCTTCAGCTATTTGTGTAGTCGCAAAGTCATGCCTAACCTATCACAACCCCATGGACAACATTCCTCCGGGCTCTCCTGTCCTCCACCATCCCTCAGAGTCCACCCAAGCTCACACCAACTGCTTCACTGACTCCATCTAGCCACCTCATCCTCTGCCGTCCCCTTCTTCTTTTGCCATCAATCATTCCCAGCATTGGGGTCTTCTCCAGAGAGTCCTTCCTTCTCATTAGGTGGCCAAAGTATTTCAGTTTCATCTTCAGTATCTGGCCTTCTAAAGAGCAGTCAGGGTTGATTTCCTTTAAAATTGACTGGTTTGATCTCTTTGCATCTCTATTGGATGGTATAGAAAATAACTAAATAAAAGTCAACATGCCTTAGAAGCTGCCTTCTCTTCTGGTGGTCTCCAGACATTAAGTCTGCAATTCCCATCATCCCCAGGTAGTATGTTAATGGCCGTGAATACTGGGAATTTAGCCCAAAACATCTGGAGGGCACCAGGTCGCCGAAGGATACCTTGAATGCTGCCTTCTCCGCACTGACACACCACAGGCCAACTGCTCAGTCAGAATGGAGGTTGTCCACCACCGGTTTGCTTAGTCATGGACGATGACGGTGGAAGTGTGGTGAGATTTTTTTCCCTGCCACAGATTCTAGTATGTACTAATGGTTCACGGGTTATCCTGTGGCTAAGCTTTTGTTGAGTTTCTCTGCGTTAGCACTCTGTGGCAGCTCAGCTCCAGAATCCCATGACTAGCATTATCTTTTCACAAACAGCTTTGTCTTGCTTGTTTGGTGTTCAGGCTGTCAGCTGTAAGCTTTCTGATCCACGTGTTGTTTATATATTTTGAAAGATTTAAGATGTAATCCTATGTATATTTAGACGAAAAAGTCCTACCACTATCAGCATGCTCAAGCCAACATGTTCTCTCTGGCTGCTACAAGGTGGAGAGGCATGCCGTGTTCAGACTCCCAGATCAGTTTTTTGACAAAAGAGCTGAACTCTGAAAAATCCTAGGGCCCACTTGACCTTGTCCCAGGCTCTAAAATTAACCCCACTGTGTTGGGGTCTCAGTGCACCTGAGGATTTTTTACTGTAGTTACTAAAGTGAAAACCAGTAGAAATATTGTTGAAGTTGTGGTTCTCTGTACAACATATATGCACTCTCCATCTTTTCCCTAGAGTTTTGATTTTAAAATGTGGAATTGCAGACAACTGAAGATTGTAGCAACTAAATCTTTACCACATGCCCCCAAGAGAAAGAGAGCCATTCCAAAGAGAGGATTAATGTTTCATTGATGTGTTTGAACAAGACTATTATGTTGGTGAGATTAAACATCAACTGAGAGAAGGGACAAGTGATCTACTTCCCTAATCAAAGAACCAGGAAGTTGTAGCAAAGCACAGCAGGGATGGCTGGAAGGATGGGAGGTCTTCATTCCATAGTAGCAAAGCAAGACTGCAACATGGAATAAGACAAAGGCAGCTACAGTGTTAAGGGCGTGCTTGCCAAGATTCTCCAAACATCGGCTCGGTGTGCGTCTCTCCTCAGTGGGCACTCAGGTTTGTGATCGATGCTCTTTTTGCTCAAATGGGAAATTGCACCAAATGAACAGCTACTGAGTGAGAAAATTGCACAAGCACTGCCCAAACGTGTGCAAACTTTCCCCATCAACTAAAGCAAAGGTGACTTCAAATGTACACACATTTGTGTGTTTTATGGCCTGGACAATTGAGCCACGTTCTGTCTTGCTCCTGGCTTTCCTCAAGTCAAATGGAACAGCCCATTCATATTAAGGCTACTCCAAAAACTCCACACCTTCTCAAAATCTTTTGGTTTGTGCAAACCCACAGGTTGAACAACACCCATTCCCAGTGATAAGGCTCCCAGAATTAATCCTGTCCTTTTCCTGCCCTTTCCAAAAGCAGGTTTTGCATTTGCAGTACAGATGCAAGACAAAACTTCAACTTATTTTTTTCTACCAGTGGAGGAACCTGTTATATATTGGACTTCTATTGTAAGCACACCCGCTAGAGTGTAAACCCCACTGAACTCAGGATAAATTATTCTGAGTAGAAACACTTAGGATGCATGCGAGTCAGGTGCAGCCGGCAAAACAAGGGCTGCTTTGAAAGGGAGGATGTGCGACATCACAGCTTTGTCTAACACTCCTCATTTAGGTATTTGAAATATTATTAATATAATCAGTTCTCTGAAACATCACTCCATTATTCTACAAACACTTCTTACTACCAGCAATTGGTCCACCCCCCACACCCATAAATTGTAATTTTCAATTCAATTGTAATAAAATTGGCTTTGTATCTTGTTTTTTGTCACTTAGAGAGCTCTGTCAGGTTATTCAGTGGCATATAAATTATAAAATGAATGAATGAATGAATGAATGAATGAATGAATGAATGAATGAGACACATGTACTTCCTTGTGCCTGAGGCACCTCCTGAATTTAGTTTCCCATTGTGATGTTACTACCGGCTTCTGTAAGCATCACAAGATACCATTGTGGCTCCCTGCCAAACTTTGCATCAAATGGAGAGAGAGCTATTGAGTAAAAAAAGAAGGCAGCCACTGTGGCTGGATGCACCATGCCAGAAATCTGAACTCCAAGTGGCTGCAGACCTAAGCCAGCACTTTGAGTTAGTCCTAGAGATGGATCAGAAGACAGTTATATCGATACATTATTGGTTCTGAGTGATGTTAAGCCCCCTGCCTCCACTGCTTCTCCCTACTTATGCTCTGGCTGATACAGCTCAAGGATCTGTCAAAGGTGTGGGATAGGTATGTGGAACCACATCTATGCTGGATCCTAAGAAAAGCCAGCAGGGAGGAAAATGGCCAGCTGAGCCACTGAGGTGACCGATGCCTCTTTACAGGAGAGAGGTGCCCTGCACTATCTGAAAGTCGCAGTGGGCAAGCTTCTTGGGAAGTGGTAGCTGAACAGCTCCAGGCATTATAGGATGAGACTGGTTACCCTCGCAACATCATCAACAGCAACCCTGTGAGGTAGTTCAGACTGAGAGACAATGAGTGGCCCAAAGTCACCCAGTCAGCTCCATGGCTGAGTGGAGGCTAGAACCTAGATTTTCTGGGCCCAGTCGAGGCTTCCTAATGACGGCACCACTCTGGATCTCACACGGGATTGTTACAGACTCAGAGTCGAGCCTACTAAAATCCACTGTGCTTGCTGATTAACTAAACTCAACAGTTTACAACTTGCATGTTGCATCACCCGGAAAATATTTTTTACAATTACTTTTATCTTCTTACTTAGTCATCTTCCCATAAATAGGCAGCAGTGAGTTCCTCTAGTCTTTTCTCTGCCGAAACTAAATAAATTTAGTTTCGGCAGAGAAATTTAGCCAGTAAGAAATTTAGCCAGTTTGTAAAGTCCTCAAATAGCTTCCGAGGTGTGAAGATGATGCCATTTCCTACCAGAGTTATTTCTTTTCATCATTATTTGTGCTGCTTCATTTACTCATGATTAATGCCCCAAATCCTCACCAAAAACTTAACAGCAGTGGCAAACATTCCAAATCCTCCTTTAGCCCTTTTGGGATAAGACATTCAAGACCCAAAAGTTTGAAACTCAAAAGATCTCCCTTCTGAGGACAACCTTGGATCTAAGTCTTGCAATTTTTCTATTGGCTAAAAGACAATTCCTCAAGGGAGTGTTTTTTTTCTGTATTTTTTAGAGGGATTAGTAAACTTTTGGGTGATATCTTCCAAGTGCTCACTTGCAGCCATCTTTGGGTTTGTATATTTTTTGGCATGGACATCTAAGTTCATGCAGCACAAGCACGCTGCTGCACATTGAAAAGTATTGAAAGTTACATGTTCTGCTGTCCACTGCATTAAAAAGGACTAGCATTTTTAGTATATTTGTACTATATATCCACATGGATTCATGTCCCTGGGTTCCAATTCCCCTTAGCAGTGTTCAGCCAGATATGCAGCTGGACATATTTTAAACAAAATATGCAGTGGAATAAATTTTTGTGCAGTTGGGAGTAGGAACTCCTGTCATATTTTTGTTTCTGTTAAAATGATTCAGTGAGATACTCCAGTCCTGGGTGTACCAGAATGCTGTGCACCTGAAAACGATGCTTAGAATAAACCTGAACTACCCCAGTGTATAATTGGTGTCATTGCATACCAACCAAATTTCCATTCTTCTGTTCTAAACAAAATGCAAGGTCTGTTTCCTGCACCCAAATTGTCCTCTGCCACTCTTCCAGCAAAATCGCCATGCGAGGCTTTAAAATAATTATTTATTGCAGTCTGGCCTCTGATCAATGAACAGCTGCTGCTTGAAAGGACTGCCTGCAAACCTATGAGGGAGAAGCTTATAAATTCACAAAAAGTTACAGAGGGAATCTGTTAAAAAAAAGCAGTGGAATCTATGGAAAAACTTCTGTAAGGAAAAAGACTTTGCCTACACATAACAAGCAATTGTGCCTAAACAAACACCCCTTCCTGGCTTACTCTGACGGGATGAGAGAGACGGTGCTTCTTTCCCATTACGCAACTTCACACCACTGCATTCCTTGCTTCTCATTAAAGGTGTTGCTCTGCCTTTGATGGTTACCCTTTTCATTGAGGTTTTGCTTGATACTGGTTTGCAAGCACACTTCAAACCTTTCCAGGACAACTCTCAGGCTGCCAGATGCCGCCCCTGTCTGGGAGCACAGCTGTGCACCAGAAATCCTTGTGCTGTTTCTGTTTCATCTCTGCAGTGGCTAAGATCCATCCTGCGGGAATTTTGCCAAGCTGCATACAAAACGCAGTGGGGGTGGAGGGGGACTTTCAACCTGAGAGCCCGATCTAGTCTGCTGAGCTCTTCCAGTGGGCAGGACTCATTCTCAGCCCTCGACTGCCCATGCCCCTTACCCTGTCTGGGCCCAGTCAACATGGTATGCCACACACACAAGGACTGTGTATAGGTTGTCACTGAACTGTGGGTTCTTATTGAAACATGGGTTGTGATCTCTGAACCCGCTAACAAACCAAGGTGAACACCACACAGTTCATAATGCAGCCACAAATGGGCTGTTCATGGGCTGCTCCTGGTTTACAAGCCATAGATTGTTAGCACTGTTGAATGAAGACGACACAATAACCCATGGTTCTAAACAATGCACTGTTCAACAACTGCTCACATTTGACCCTAAAGTGTCAGTTGTCTGACCCCAGTTGATGCTTTTTAAGCATGAACAACCAATGCAGAGAATCCACGGTTTGTTGTTGGGTTATGAACTGGGGGCTATCTGCCATGGTTTGCTAGTGTGGCTGGGTTCAGATGGCATGATATGCCATGTTTAAACAACAGCCTTTGGCTCAATCAACCAAGATTCAACCCACATTCAGCCCAAGTTTATTATTATGGATGATGATGATGATGATGATGATGATGATGATGATGATGTGGATTATTGTGCTGTCTGATGCCTTGCCTTAGGCAATGGAAACTCAGCTTTTAAATGATTTGCTTTCCAGGAAAGCATTCTGGAACATGCTCTTGAACCCCTTCTGTAGCACCTCTCTTCTTCACCCCATCCACACACCTGACCTGAACCCACTCACCTGCCCCACTGCTACCAGCAAGGTTCATCTTTTGCAACAGCTTATACAATCACTCCCATGCCACTTCATCGTGTCCCCTAGAATTCCTGTGCAGCATTATGCACCTTCTCACACCTAAAGCACCTGGGAACATCAGAAGAGATTTAGATGTGAGAGGGTGGGGGAACGGTCTCTGCCCATGGTCAGCACTGGCCCACCTGGCTTGCTTTCAGCTAGCATGCAGCCCTACGGGATTAGCCAGGAGGGAATGCAGCCCTTGCGTGGAACCTGGTCCCCTCCCCACCCTCAAGCACATGCCTCTCCTTTTGATACCTGCTTTCTGGGAACAAGCACACCAGATCATCTTCTTCTGTGTACTCACCTTTTTCCTAACAGGGAGGGTGAGCAGTCTGCATATTTAATATCCCCAAAAAATGGGATTTCCCAGCTCTGCAGGACACCTGTGGCTGTGTCAAGGCATCGTCAGGAAGTCAAGAGGCAGTAAGACTGCAGGGCTGCTCAGTTGCTGCCTTCATGGCATGCCGCAAACACCCCCTGAACCACCCCAAAACTTCCAAAATCCCTTACGATCCAATGCACACAAGTACTTTGGCTCACCCCACTTCATCCCAACATCATTCCACTTCCCTGTGACTCTTGATGAAGGAACCGAAGAGAGCTCCGTTGCGAGAGTTTGGCTCAAGTTCTCGGGGTTGCAAAAGCGTGTCCTATTTCAGATGCCTTAATGGGCTTTCACTGCGACTAATGGCATTCCAGTGGGCTACGGTTTGGATCGTTGCTAATGGGGATGGTGAAGATGATGAAGTTTGGTCCAGTATTTTCTCTCTCGGTTAAAAAACAAGAGTCTGTCATATGCTAGCCGAGCTTCCCCCAACCTGCATACTGGCTGGGAATGATGGGTGTTGCAGTCTAATATATCTGGAAAGTTCTGCTTGGGCAAGGCTGTGCTAGGATTTCATCAGGAGCCATGAGCCTGGGGCAGAGATGTGCCATTGACCCCACGGGCCTAGGCAAATACCAGCTACCCACTCCCAGCTCCTCCTCCTAAATTTTAGGAGACAAAGCAAAGCAGCAGCAATTTGGGATGATGGTCAGAGACAACGCCTCACCCCACCTCTGCCACCAGATGCTGAGTTTGCCAGGGACAGATTTAGCCCACGTTCCACTTGCGTCCTAAGTGAATTCCTTATTCTGTTCTGCAACCAGGAAGGAGAAAGTGGGGAGACAAAGCATTGAGATTTGGGGACATCTTTGCAAGGCAGGAGAAAGTGAAGGCGGGTGGCTTCAGTGAGAGTGAGCCTGCATAGCTACTCCACGTTTTACTTTGACCTTTAAGGAGCTATCCTTTGTGCTGGATCTCATTTTCAGCTAAGGTTCAGCACCATGGATAGTTTCTTAAAGTTCAGAGTGAATTTCAAAGTGGATTCCCAGCTCTGAAGGCAGTGGAGCCACCAGCCCTGAGTGGTTCAGCAACCACCAATAGGGATCTAGATCCCATTGAAATGAATGGTTCAGGCACAAACACAACACCCTGTGCAGATGAAATAGGTGGGCTGAGGAGAACAGAAGGCTTCAACTCCTTGTCCCACCGTTTTTTCATGCCAGCCCCTGTCTCTCCTCTCACCCAAAGCCAAGTCTCCAATAAAGATTATGGACTAAGTCCAGAGTTAGTTGTGACTGACTTAAGCCCCATGGATTTCAATGGGTCTGCTCTCAATCTGGATCCAGCCCTATAGGTCACAATGCACTGAAGACCAATCCGTGAAGCTATTTTCTTTTCTACCCTGGCCATTTATTACAGCTGCTTTCAATCCCTTCCTGTATATGGAGGAGAAACCAGCAGCCCCATTGAGTTCCTGTGGGGAGGAAGTCTGTACAGCTGCCCAGCTTTGCAGCTGAAATTATGGATATATATTCCACTAAACTGAATGCTGATTCAGCCATGGACTCTTTTCAGGTGGCCTGTTTGTCTTGCTTGTTTTTTTGTTTTTTGTTTTTTTAATGGCATCACAAATAGTCATGCATTAATCATTTCATGTGTGGACTTAATTTAAACAATGCATAAAGTGCTGCAAAGAATTGGGCGTGTGAATCCTGGATGCTGAGTTCATGAGGCATATTACACAGGGCAGGGTTGGGAGGGGGGCTTCCTGGTAGAGGATGCTCACCGGGGGATATGTATTGAATCATAACTAGTCTCAGCATCACACACCGCTTTAGGGGCTCTTAGGAAATATTGCTCCCTCCATCAAACACCTGAATTGCTTCAGGGGACAGGCAGAGCCTGCAAAGTCACAACCTCTCTCCAAGAATAGATCTGAGTTCATTTCGCACTGGCACAAGGGTTGCCCAATTGCACATGCAATTTTCCCTGCAGTGTTTAACAGTTTATGCTTTGAAAACAAGTTTTATAAAAAGTAACTCAGTTTCAGAAGTGCTGTGCTGGCCTCCCATTCTCCTGAGAGTTGTCTCCCTCAGCATTTTGTGCAAGCAGAACGCTTCTTTGTGTTGGGGAATTCAGAAGACTTCAAAACAAAGTGCAGAGCACAATTAGCAGTAGTCTTATATTCACTGGGGGTCATCTGCATCAGGGCTGAATAGTCCCGTGGAGGTAAACTTCACTGTTCTGTATCCTTTAAAGAAATGGCCATCGCAGCCACAGCCGCTGTTCACTTGCCTTGCTCTGCCACGTTCCCCCAAACTAGGGCTACGTAGAAAACTTTTTCACATAACTCTGGGACCACTTTCCTTTGTGGCTCAACTGTAAGGCAAGACTCCCAACAAGTCTGGAACTGTGGGCACAAGGGAAGATTTGAGAAACTGCTGTGGGCAGCACCAAAACTCAGTTCCCGTGGAGTCACATACTGGCAGTTGTCAGGGCTCAGGTATTCCAAAGAAGTGTGGAACAAGAGAAATGGCAAAGGTTTGGGCTGTGTTAGGGAGGGAAAAATATCAAGGCTTTGGGGAGTCGGGAGAGTCAAAGCAAAACTACTAGCTGAGAGCGGAAAGAAAGAGCGTGTTAGTTAACATGGGTTAGTAGGAGAGAAAGATGCATCCAGGAGCTGGGAAAAGTTAGAACAGTCCCAAGGAAAGGGGCTGGATGGGGAGAAATAGCAAGCCTAAAGGCTCAAGACAAGAGTGCAAGGTCTGGTGGACAGGCTCCAAGACCAGGCTGTCCTACTTTGACTGAAGTCGATTCTAATAAAAGGTGCTATCCAAAAATCAAGATAAGAAAGCAGGCAAAAGTTCAAGCATCAGGTTTGGAAGCACATGTAGCTGCTCCGGCCAGCAAGCTGGGAACTGCAGACTTTTTTCTGTCTAAACATATATAGAAATGTACTCTGATATATTTATACTCTACACATCTGCTTGGAGGGGCTTCCCAGCATCTTCTCAAAAGAGAGGGTTGAATCCGGTGGTGCATTTCTCCCAACCACATTGCTTCTTTCTGTAGAATCAGGAGTGATTCCCTATCCTTCTGCAACCCTTCCTACAGCTTCAAAATCTGTTCTGGAGGTCTGAGCGGATTTGGGAGTAGTCTATAGGGTGAGCAAGCGTGGGAAAGTAATGCCAGTGAACTTCCACTAGTATAACCCAGATCACACACACAGTACACCATCAAGCATGGCCATAAATAAAATGCAGCAATCCAAAGGATACCACCAGAACTGGGAGCACTGAAACTTGGTTCATTCCAAATTGTTCCCATACAGAATTGATTTATTTTCAGCATTGGGAAACTGCTCAGTATTTAGGCAGATTCTGAAGCAGATCAAAGAATAAAAACATGAGGCACAAGAAGCATCACTGGTCAGCAAGAAGGTCTTCCTAGAATGAAGATGTCTTCAGCAGATATCAAAAACACTCCTGTGTCGGTGCTTGGCTGACCTCAAAAGCAGGAAATCTCATAGGAATGCTACTTAGTGAAGTTCTCCCATGTGAAAATGTGCGTACATTTTCCTAAGCAGCATTTTTCTGTATTACTACATGTGAAGCAGATGCTGTTGTCAATCGCATCATCGGGGTGGGAACTGCCATCGTTCTTCCGAAAGCTTTCCTGGCAGGGAGGAACTCCTCTTTCCACCAAGAGGTCCAGCACCTGCTTGCAAAACTGGGTTCCTTGGTTTCCATTATCTGAGCTAAAATTGGCCACAAGTCATTCTGACATTTCCCCCATTTTTCATGGTGCTATGACTAAGGTGACTTGTTGAGACCTGAGGTATGAACATGAGCATTACAACCAACAAAGCGTTTACCCTTGATTACATCTATCAGTGACTCATCTTGATTTTCAAAGATTTGGCATCAGTGACTTGCGTGTTCATTTTTAAAACATCATGGGCTGATTTTCAGCTTAGAAAGAGAACCAGGCTGTTGCTATTGTGGGTCTTGAGTATGGAAATTGTGGAGGGAGGGAAGATTACAGATTCACCTACATATCATGTGGCCTAAGACATGTCAAGTCCCCACTGGGGGATTCCTTCTCAGAGGAAAAGCTAGAACTCGCAGAAATGGAATGTTTGTCAGATCGGCCTCTGTCACCAGACTGGGAGTCCCTTGGAGCGAGGACTGGAGATCCGTTCGTGGCAGAGGGATGGACCTGCGGCCAAGGCTGAGCAATGCCCTGGCCTCCCAGGAGCACAATTGCCTCTGCCTCCATCTTGCAAAGCAGGATTTCTCAGTAGCAAGGGAATCCTCATTTGTAGGGCCCTGTGATGGACTACATACCAGCCAGGGCTCAGCAGGCACCTGCAATGTCTACCTAGCCAGTGCAGCAGACAACATGACCTTTTAGTTCCAGGGTGGTCTACCTTGCTGCTTGCTCTGTAATGGGTGGCTGGTGCTTGTCACCCTTGGAAACCTGTGCGATTCTTCCCCTGGACTGTATAATGCATCTGCTGCTTGACTGTGGCTCAGCCTCTGCCTGCTGTCTTGACTTCTGCTGCCTCAGGCTGGCTGCTACTGGACTGGAACCTCTGTGCTTGAATGCATGCCTGCTTGAGAGCAGCCCCTGCACTCGGTGTGCTTCAGGCAAAGCAGGACAGGGTGGCCATGGACCCTACTGGCAGCCTGTATTTGAAGCATTCCTCAGTCCAAGGCTGCTTGAAAGACAAAACACCATCAGAGGAAAGGCCTGGACTTTGGCGATGCTTATCCACCTGGACGGGACACTGAGCAGTCCCACAGGGCTCTTGCCACAGGAGTGCCGCATGCTGTTTGGACGCTAATCACTGTCTTCAGATGTGGATCTATACCCAATCTTTATGCAGATCTGTGTGCTCCCTTCCCTTCTTCCTGGGGGAACCATTTCCTCCTTGGGCCATGTGTGAGCCACCCCGAGGCTTTGGCGAATGGGGCGGCATAGAAGCTTGCTAAATAAATTAATTAATAAATGTGTGGGGGCCACCCTATACTCACCTCTGCTTCCCATTTGCCACCTGCTCTTTCTCTGCCCTTCCGTGCTGCCGCCGCCACCACTGTCATCACCCCTTCCATAGCAGCTGCTGCTGCTCTGGAGCCTCCTTGTGACTCTTATCGCCAGAGACCCCATCAAGGTGGGCCTGGGTGACCACTTTAGCAACAGCAGCATACAGAGAAGAACATCCTGAGCTTGCTCTTCCTTTTCACCACTGCAACCTGCTTCTTCACATGCCTCTCACCTTGGTCCCATCAATGGTGGTGAGAACTTGCCTACTTGCTCCCTGGTCCTCTGCTTGTCAATTCTCCATTGCAGAGAAAGAAGATGAGAAGTCAGAGAAGCCACTCATGATGGAGGTGAGAAAGTAGACCTCATGAGAGATGGGGCCTATGGAAGGTGTCTTTCCCAAGGGATTGGCTGGCCATTGTCTCCAACCATCTCTTCTTCCATCTCTGATTCTGAGGAACGGCTCAGCTACCTCTGCCAAAAGTCAATAAGCAAAGACCTCCAAAACCTATGAAACCGCCTAAACTTGAGTCAAGTTGAGTGAGTCAGGAGCCTAGCATGACTGCACTACCCATGGTTGTTCTCCAGGTTTTCAGACACAAGTTTTCCCACCAGTCTTACTTGGAGGAATCAGAGATCAAACCTGGAATCATTTGCATGTAGCATAGTGAGGGATGGACAGGACCTGTTGAATCAATTTCCCTTTCTAAGGCATGACTCACTGCTGTGATTTCCTACCATGCTCAGCTTCTGTTTTACAGACATTGAACAGTGATACTGAAAAATAAGTAATTTGCCCATGGCAGAGGTCTTTTCCTGAAATTTCTCTTGCTTTCAGTTTTGCAAGTCAGAAACTCCAGGAGGTCTGCTGTGTATTGGTCAGGGGATCAAGATTTATCTCCTATTTCTGTCTCCTGCCTCTTGTGGTCAGTTTTTTTGGGGTCTGACATTCAAATGATTGCACTTTGGACAAGGGATTGGAGGATGACAAGAGTGCAGGGTTGGGACTCGGGAGATCCGATCCCAGCCCCCACTCAGCAACCAAGCTCACTTGGGTGACCTTGGGCCAGTCACAGACTCTCAATCCAACCTACCTCACAGAGCTGTTGTTGTGAGAATAAAATTGAGAGGAGGAGAATTATGTAAACTACTTTGAGTTCCTTGGAAAGAAAAAAGGTGGGATATAAATATAATAAACAAACAAACAACAAGCATATATTTTTAAAAGATAAGGTCCCCTCTGCACTCCGCCCACCCTGGAAAACAGTGAGACATCCGATTTGGGTTGTGTAACTTTCAGTGTTTCAGAGGTACCCCCAGGATGTGCTATATCTTGGTAATGCCAGTCTTTTTCCCTCGCTGCCTCCCCCTACCCCAACACCACTAAAGCCCTTCTCTGAGTTTGCTTTGCAACCTTGGAGAAGCAGCTCACACAGTTTTTCTGTGCTGGCTGAGTAGGGTCAGTGACCTCAGAACTTGAACAATTCTATAACCCCCTAGACACTGTCTAGGTATTCCCATGAAGTACGCAGGCACCAGCAGGTTGGCTCTGTTACATACAAAAAGTTTCCACCTATCATTGGAAGTGCTGGATGAAATGAGATGGCATTCCCATTCAGCCTGGTGACACGGTATTCTTGAATTGCAGTGGGAACCACACAAACATTGGATTGGATGGCCACCTTCTCATCTCTCCATCCTAGTGACACTGCTAGTGCCCACTGTAACATTGCTGTAGGGTAACTGCAGGAGTGTCTGGGAGAGAGAGAGAGAGAGAGAGAGAGAGATTGACTCTTCCCATGAGAGCATTCCCCAAATTTCAGGAAGGAGTGACTCTCTCGTGGAAAGGTGCCACCAGCTGGTCTGGAAGGTTGCATTATGGCAGTTCCTGCATTACCGTTACACAGGGAAGGAGGAGTCTGCAGGTCAAACCACAGCTCCATCTTTTTGCTTTTATTCAAAAGTTAGCATGAAGCAGGGAGCAATCCCTGTCAGAAACTCTGCCCCCTGCTGCACTCTTGATCCAAATTAAGGGAGAAGCCTGGTCCAGATGTGGGGCATGTCAGCCCAAAACATCAAAGCAAAAAAATAAGCCTCCTGAAATGAGCAGCTGCCAACCTTCAGGAGCCACAATCTTCTACAGGAAAACATGATGTTACTAAGGGAGCAAAGACTAAGCTGCTTCCTTGGGCAACAGGAGGGCAATTTCTTGTGGCGTCCAGGGCTATATTTGACTTGTTAAGCAATGTCAGCTTTTGCATGCTAAATTCCTTGGCTAACAGCCAAGAGCGATGCGCAATACTTTAGCCACACTGTTGTTACTTAATCCTTTCCTAATCTGAAATTTGCTCAACAGGGTCAAAAAGGGAAAAAAAAATGCTACACAGAACTAGTGAGTACAGCATTGCTAATCATTTATCAAATGCTAGTTGTTGTTGTAACTGATGACTGGAGAAATTGCTGCCTGGAAACTAAGGCTTTTCTGTAAAGGGGATATGAAAATAAAAGGACTGTTCCTTATGGCTGTGCAGAGTCTCTCTGCCCAGGGAAGGGTTAGATAAGAAAACTGAGATAATGCGGGTCATGGTATGCCATACCTCCATTCAGTTCTCAGTTCCAAGGGAGACCGCCAAGAAATTTGACAGACTGAGACTTGGAGGGGCAGCGATGAAGGAACTAGAAAATGCCAAGTGTAAGGGTGTTTCACTGGAGAGCAAGACCAGGTTAATCCACACCATTGTATGGGTGTGAACACTGGACAGTGAAGAAAGCTGGCAAGAGAAAGCTGATGCATCCACAACACGGTGCTGGAGGAGAGCTTTGCGAATACCCTGGACTAACGGAAAGGCAAATAAATGGGTCCTAGATCAAATTGAGCAGTCCTTAGATACAAAAATGACAAAACTCAGGCTGTCTCCTTGGGGCGCATCATGAGATGGCAAAGCTCCCTGGAGAAGGCAGCCATGCTAGGGAAAGTCAAAGGCAGAAGAAGACAAGGAAGACCAAACAGGAGATGGATGGACTCAATTAGGGAAGCCACAGACTTGGGTCGCAAGAGCTGAGCGGGGCTGGCAAGAACAGGGAATTTTGGAGGGTTTTCATTCATAGGATCCCCATAGTCAGAGACAACCTAAAGGCATCTCTCTCTCTCTCTCTCTCTCTCTCTCCCCCTCTCCCCCCCCTCTCTCTCTCACACACACACACACAGCCCTACCTCAAAAGGGGCTCATTAAGAATCTTCAGCCTTTTCAGAGTTGGAGCCCACCTAGAATTCCAGGATGGAAAATAGGATGCACTTTTTGCTGATTTGCTATATAGGCTCATCCTTGTCTTAAATCTTAGACAAGTATTTATTTATTTTATTAAAAGCATCTGTATGCCATCCTATTATACAAGATGGCTTACAATATTTAAAAGAACAATTAAAGCAACAATTTCAGTAAATAATAGAACAGACAAAACAATAAATCAGAAAACCAGCAGAGCAACTGAACTTAAAAGCTGTTAAAGTTTAAAATACTGTTTAAATAAAAAGGTTTTGGCCTGGCACTGAAAAGAGTATAAACTTGGTGCCAGGTGTACCTCTCTGGGGAGTACATTCGAGAGTCTGGGCGCCACAGCAGAGAAGGCCCTACTCCGAGTTGATGACCTTTTAACTCTCTTAGAGAGGGTTCCCGGAGCAGGGCTTCTCCCATAGATCTTCCTAGGGGCATGAGGGCATATAAGGAAGGAGATGTTCCTTCAGGTACAGCAAGGAAAGTAAAGGAAAGTTAAATGATGGGTGCCACCAGTCTGGTCTGTCTTGACTCATTTATTACAAAATGAGCAGCAAGTGGAAGAGTTGTGACAGCAAAAGCTGTAGGAACTGCCTTTCTTCTCTTATCTCACGGATTGCAGCTCATTCACTCAGCTCCAGGAAAAGGTGACTGTTCCTAACTAGGAATGGGCTGGCTGAGAAATTTGCTCAGTTTGCATTATAATGAATGCAGGTTTTGCACTCCTGAAACACACAGCAAGCAAACTTATGAGTTAAACAAACTCATAGTTATGCTTCAAACTTGGTACTTCTCCAAATTTTGCAATAGGGTTCTCCAATCCAAAGTGCAAACCAGATGTGTATTTTAAAGGAAATGATCTAAAACATGCATGATACTAGGAAATGTAAACACCTGTATCTTAAGCAAAAAAAAGAATTCAAACTGTATGTAATGGGGCAAATGTGCCTGGCACTGCTTATAAATTTTGCATTCAAGACAAACCAAAGTGGAGACTGGAGAGATTGTCAAAGTTTGAGATGAACCAAACTCAAGTTTGCACAAAACCAAAATAACCAAAGTAACCAAAATTGAAAGATTTATCCATTGCTAGTTCTAAACTCTTTCTTGTAAGAGTTAGTTTATTATATTTTCTATGACCCAAGACTCAAAGTCCTCTGGGTGATTCATAAAACAAGACTTAGGGTGCCATCTGATGTGAATGTCCATAACTCACTAAACTCAAAGGATTATAGGCACCTAGTCAGGTGTAGGACTGGCACAAAAACATATATGCCCTTGGTAATTCTCCCACTGGACTGAAAACAATCTTTTATAAGATTGTAGCAAGGACTCCCACTTTCCCATGGCTGACCAAACGGTGACTAGCAGCCATAGGATTGCATCTTGAATGATAAAATTCAATGTCTTGTGGATGTTGGCATCTCTGGTTAATCTCAGTGGCATTTACTCCCAAGTAGCATCCAGTTCCATCTTTGTAGCTTAGCCATTAGACTTTGCAAAATAGTTTTTAACAAGCAAAATCAGATACGTGAGAGCATCTGCACCTCTTCAACATGGCCAAGGATGTTTCTCTCAATGAGTGCCCCATGAGTCCCACTGAAGCCAATTTAATACGGGCAAGTTCTTTTCATGATCCTGGAATCATCACTGAACTGCCGCTAACCTGTAGTTTGAAGGATTGTTTCAGCACATGTCAGCAAAATAATTTTCTTTGTACATGCCATGTCAGTGGACAATCACTACATAGTGAGAATCATACTCATCTCAGAAAGTCCCACAATGAAAGAGATGTGAGTTCTTTGGAATCTTAGATCGCCCTCCCTTCTCAGATTAAAATCAATGTTAAATAAATAGTTCTCCGAGTCTGGTTTATACATTCCAAGTAAATGTAATTAGGGATCGCTCTTCCAGTTTGACTGAAAAGAGGCATGGGGTATCACTAGCAGGAGTAAAATTGTAGATACTACATAGAAATAAGCAGGTCTACTATGATTAAAGATGTTTAGCTGGTTACTAATTGTTTGGCTTTTAACTAATTCACTGACTGATTAATCAACCCAAACTGGAATGTACTAATGTTGTGGAAAATTAGTTGGCCCTGCCAATGACCAGTTGAGTGAGAACCACACAAATGCACCAGTGTAGACCTGCCCAAGCCATTTGTGTGTGTTGTGTGTGTGTGTGTGTAGAGAGAGACTAAGAGAGAGAGTCTGATTTTTAATATAAATAAGGAATGCAGGCAAGCATACAATTCCACCCCAGACATAAGCCTCTTCATACAGCACCCCTACGTTCTCCCTAGGGCTTTGATTAAAGAACTATTGGTTCACCTGGTTTGCTAATGTAAACAACTGTACCTGTGAAGCAGAAGGCAGTCTTTCTTTGCTTTTTGGCTGCTGCATGAACACATCACAGCAGATGCCATCTCAGAAGGACGATTCCTTCTTGTGACAATTGCTCTTCCAAAAAGTTGCCTGCCCTCCATTTAAAGAACAACACTCCCCTTGCACAACATTTCTTCAGCTTACACATTCAAGTCATACCTCAGTCAACAAGAGGAAATATACCACCAGAAGAGGACACTGATCTGCATGCGTACAGATGTACTTGCAGAACTATTTCCTTGCAATTTCAACAGAAATGGATTGCATCTTGCCATAGCAGGTTATTCAAACCCAATGACTTGAAAGCCTGCACTTTCTTCTCGGCCAGTGCTCACTTCCGAAATCCCTGTGTTCTCCCAGCTCCTTTTGGCTCTTTTAGACTGAACTTCAAACTGGATCAGGCACCTCTTCAAATGCAGGAGACCTTCAAATAGAGGACTGACCTTTAATATCTTTTAAAACAGAAGACTGTTCCTTATAAAGAAAGACACCTGCCCAGCACAGGTATAGGAGAGAGTGTTGGAAGAAAGGTGAGGAAGAACAGCTGGGGGAGAAAAGAGCTGACATTGCAGGAGATGAAGGAACCTGAAATTTGCGTGTGCATCTGAAATCATCTGCTAAAACTGCAGAAATCATTTGCCTGCAGGCCACTCGGACCAGGCCCAACCTGCCTTGCCCCCCTGAGACAAGCTGCTGCCCCCTGCCTGCCATCACCACAGTCACCTTCGCACCTGGCTGTGTGGAGCTCACCCAAAGTCTTCCAAGAGGTGGCTGAGCTCTTGCAACACCTGCAGCAGGGATGAAAGGTGGTGGCAGCCCCAAGAGTGCAGCTGTGACGGAGGGGAGGGCTCATTTCACTGCACTCTGGAAGCTGCCCCTCAGCAAGGGCTTCACCTTGGCTAATGGAAGGACCACCTCCAAGGCCTCGAGTTATATTTAACTTCACCATGGATGCCCTTTTGGGATTCCGAAGGAAACTGAGATCACTTATCCTTCAACAAATGAAAGCTACTGCAGCATGTTAAACTCTGGAATTGCTATCCCAAAACACAATTGTGGACACTAATCAGGAGGACTTTGAAAGGAGATTAGACCAATTTGTGTAGAATGAGGCTGTCAAAGGCCGTTACTCATGATGACTGTAGATTATCTCCAGCATCTGAGGAAGGATGTATCTGGGGTACCAGTTGCTAGGATGCATCGATATAATGGTGTGGAATTGTCCTGCTTCTAAGCTTTCCATCTCACTATGCAAACAGAATACTCGACTACTTAAGCCTTTGCTCTACTCCAACATGGTTCTTCTTATGCTCTCACCATTAGAAGGAAATGTGTTTGTTTCCTTCCTTCCTACTGATGCAGCAGAACCAAAATAGCCTCCAGACTTCAAGCATCTGTGCCTTCAAAGTCTCACCCCAGGGATCAAAATCTGTAATCATACCATAACTTACAGCATGTCCTGATGCCCTTACCCAACCCTGACCCTGATTAGAAATTAATCACTCACTAATGTTGGTGGGGAATTGCATAACCCCCTCTCAGACATCTAGGCTAAGGAAGGCAATCAGCGTCTCATCTGTCATCGATTCCATTTCAGTGCAAAAAGAAACACTCAGCTGCCCAGTGCAAAAATGCAGTTATCGGAGACGTCTCTGTGTGAAAAAGGCCCCAGGGCATGTGGGGAATGCACTTATCTCTGCAATTTTATGTCCCAGTGTCAGGAGAGGGGTTACCTCTCACTCTGTGAATTCTATTTATTTTGATCTTCTGTACATTGCTTGGCGCTGTTAGGGGGATGATTACGTCGTGCAGTTATGCTAATGTTTGCACTTCATAGAATGTAACTGATACTCCAGCAGCTTCCATTCCAAATATGGAAGCAGAGCCCTGGCAGATCAGGGCTGCTTTACTCCTTCCATCATGTAAATAAAAGAAAGAAGCTGTTGCCATTGCTTTAAAAGTGAGGGGCTTCTTTTAAGAAAGGTGTTCTCTTGCATGTTGCATTTATTTCCTTCATCCCCTCCTTCTTTCCTTGAGCATGTGTGGTTTGTATGTAAGCAAGGGGCAATAATTGGATTTTGAGCCACAGGCAAATGCTTTCCAGGTTCTGCAAATGATATTCTTGTAGACTGCTCTGCCATCATGCCCAGCTGATGTATTTGGGCCTCAGCCTGCCAGCTTCGTTGACATCCAGGGAATGAACCATCCCTGTCAGAGATGGAAGCTGCAGATACATCAAGTCCTCTGCATTCACCAACTTTAGGAATTTACATGAGGTGGATGAAGGGGGATAAATAAAGGCTGTTTTGCAGAAATGAAGCCAGTCTGCAGTACCAGTACGACCCATTGAAGCGGTTTGCATAAAGTCATGTGTAGGCAGATCAAATGATTCAGTCAGCCGAGCCAGCATCAAGCGAGACCCCACAGAAAAGAGACACTTGGTGGCCTAGGTTAGATGGACTGAGGTGGTCCCTAATTTTACAGGCTTCATGCCCAAGCTGCAGTTCTGGAGGGTCCTTCTTCAGCATCGATGTGTCTGGAAGAGGATTTGTATTGTGCTAAAGACTCCTTGTGGGTTTTTCTTACTTTGTTGCTCTTGTAAACACCCCTTCTGTTTCTGCAAAGTGTCTTCTCTCATGAAACTGGAATTATCTACACTGAAGGGAGAAAAGGCTGGACAGTCCTGAATGACAAGTAAACCAATTTAGGTTGTAGGATTCACATGTTCTTTGGTAAATTGGAATCCCAGGTTGTATCTGTCACCCCAATCCAACAGAAAGGTCCAATCTGCCTCCAGGAAAGGTTGTGGTGAATTATAATTGACTAGCCAGAGCCTGACATTCAGGTACTCTCATGTTTATCATTATTTCTTTGTATTCAGATGAGTCCATACACACATGCATATATATAATGGAGGAAGTAATGGAGGAAGATACTGGGAGATTCTCTCTCTCTACACGCATATGAAAAAGGACTTGACTTCTCATGGGTTGGCATGGCTCTCTTCACCTGATACTTACAAAAAACCTTGAATAGTCAGGGCATGTATTAAAACAGACTGCTAATTTCACCAACCATAATACTCATAGCTGCCTTAGTATGCATGCCTCTGTTTCTGATTGCATCCCGGATCTGCTATTACAATACAGGCCCACATTCAAACGTGGCATTTCAGATTTTATTTTTTTTATGCTGTTATTGTGGTTTTCTCATGGTGCTCTAATGCATTTGTTTTGTTGCTGTTTTAAGCAAGTTTAGGGGGTTTAAGTGACTGTAGACCACATTTGAGTATGACGGACTCTGTTCTGAGAGCTTTAAAAAAAGGAAAAGGAGGGATATAAAACTAAAAAATATAAATAAATAAGGTGGGATATCAATCAAGTAAATAACCTGAAGTGTGTAGGCTCGCATTTCAAGGGTTTTCAGTATTTAGTTATTTCAGTATTTAGTTATTGCCAAGGGAATAGTAAGCGGATGTGGAACAGGACAAGGAAGTCTTGGTTCAAACCTCCACTGGTGTGAAGCTCTGTGTGGAAGCCAAGCTGACTTCTCACAGTTGCTGTGAGGTTATCAAGAGGCAATCCCATATACAAGCCCCTCTGCCCCCTTAGAAGATGAAATGTGAATGGCAGATGCTCATTCGGTGCTCATGTGCATTTCACCTGTGTTTGCATGAAATTAAAACAGTTTCAAAACCAGCTCACAGAAGCCATTTCAGTACCTCCAGCTCAAATTGGTTTTAAAATGCTTTCCTCTCCCCATGAGTTCAGGTAGCTGTAACGAAGGGCAGCTGGAAATCACAAAGATGTTTTGCCATACAATCACGCCTTCCAGGATTCTTTGGGAGAAAAGGCTGGATGTAAAAAAGTAAAAGACTAGGTACTAGGCACTAGGTAAGCGGTCTTGGAAATTCACTGTGCGGGGATTCTGAAGCTTCCACCCAAGCTATAACTTGTGGTGAGGGGAAGGTAACCTAATCAGACTACCTAGGTACAAAGCCAACCAAGTTCACTTTAGGGAAGTAACCTGATAAGTGCTGGTGGGGGACCTCTACTGAGCAAGATGACAGGGCTACCATAATCTCTCCGTATGGTAACACCCTCAGAATAGCCCATGAAGCTGCAGCTGAGGTGAGAATGTTTTCCCTTGTTTTGATCCATTAAATTGCATTATTCTTTGCCTTCTCAAAAGGAAACATCAGGGAAAACTTTCTTCAGTTTCAACCAGGTTGGGATGATTGATGGATGGATGGACGCACACAGAGACACAAAGTTCAATGGCTCTTGGAGTTTATGAGCTCCGTTTCTCAAATGCTTACCAGTTGTGAAATGTTTCTGCTTCTTGTAACGTGTGTTCCCTCTTTTGGTGAAACAGCCCCCCAAATCGGTCCTTCCTTACCACGCAGTCAGAACTAGGGCAATATTTCTGACTTGAACAGGCTTTGCAATGTTGTCAGAGTTAATGGTGACTTGTGTCATGGCCTTTCCTTTTTGCGTGATCCCAATTGGTTGGAATTGCATGTGATTAGGAGGGGTGGTGCAAAGCAACCCAGGGTGATGCTGTGTCTTACATTACAGAAAGCAGTCCTGTGTTTGAAGGGGGTCTTCTAGTTGAAGGACTGTCCAGCTTAAGTCTGCTTTAAAAAGAACCATAAAGAGGAAGACCAAGGGACTTAAAGTTGCCATATAACAACACTTGGACAGCAGATGAAGTACAAAGATAGGCCACCTGCTCACCATGGTGTGATTACTGAATTTCTACCAAATGTAGTCAGTTTTAGTTGTATATCTGTGTATTAAAAAAACAGCAGATCTGTTTTGTACCCAAATATTCATACCCAAATATTCAACACAGCCCTTAGCGGGGCGGGTGGGGGCGTTACTTGATTACAGTGCATTTATAGCTTGCCTTTCTTGACCGGAACTATGGAAAAAGCCAAAAGGAAATACAAGATAGGCAGCTCATCATCAGAAGGGACTGAACCAGTCTGAACAATGGCAGAAGCGCTGCTCGTGTGTTGGACACATGCTCTGCCTGCTGGGGTCAAGTCAATTGCACGGCCGGTCTGGAGGGTCATGAGGATTCTTGCCTGTGCTAATCACGAATTATCACAAAAGCATCATTGCCCAGTGGCTCCCTTGGCTATCTGGACACTTAAAAAATACTTCTGTGTTGAGAAGGGCCAAACATATTGAAACATCCTTCTGTTGTTGTTTTTTTAAAGGCAACATACTAAATTACAGGACCAGGGGCCAAATCTAGCCCTCCCATGTTTCCCAGATGGCTATACCATCTTTCTTCCAACCACTGCTTGTTTGGTGGTTTCCTGAGTTTTGCAGCTTTTTCCACTGTAAAAGGTCAAAATGCCACTCTTAGGCCATAGTGACTACTCGTAAAACCTTTGAAGCACAATATGCTGGCAAGTGTCTATTTTTAGCAGTACCCTTTTGGTTTCTGCCCCACCCAAACACTGGAATGTCCCCCACACAAGCCAACACGCCCTTCTCTCTGAAAATGAGTTCAGCACTCGGGCCACACAGGTCCCCATCCTTGCTCTAACCGTACGCCCAACGCTGCCTCGCTTTGCCTACTGGTCGCATCTCATGCTTGTCCCAGAAGGTAAGGGGTGCGCGTGGGCAGGAGAAATCCAGGTATGTGTCAGGCCTCGAGCTTGTGTGAGTCCCTGCGTGGCAGACTGCCTTAGCCGCAGCATCTGAGAGAGCGATTATCCTTCCCACATGCCGATCAGCTGCAGTCATACCACAACTGGCTTGCTCAACACAGAACAGAGCTTTGCCACCTACAAACACCACCACCCACAAAAACCATCTTCCATGCTCTTTGCTCATCGCAGTTCACTTCTGCGGAGCCGAGGGAGGACGACACTGGGCGGATGGGAAGCGTGGCCCAAGCTCTCCTTTTAAGCAGCCGTCTCCACACCTGCTACCCATCCTCATCCAAACATGCCTCTCAGGGCGGTTGAGTCAGGCACCATCCTCCCAACCTGCTCTGCTTTGGCCTGCGCCGCACCTGCCTCGTTAGGTGATGCTAGGCTCCAGATTTCTCCATCTTCTAGGAAGCCGCTTGCGCCAAAGGCAAGGCTGTTTTGCCTGCTCGTTTTGGGTCCTTCTGCTTTAAAAGATGGTCCTCCTGCTTTAAAAAATATCTCAATCTCCAGGATAGCTTAGGATGCTACCTAAGGGAGGTTTAGCCAGAAAAAGATCCAACTCCCAGCATTCTCCAGCCAGCCTCTGAGAACTCTCATATTATGCCCCATGTTGACTGGGGAATGCTGGAATTGGAGGACTTTTTCCTGTCTGAACTTGGATAAGATCACACCCTCAGTGTGCAGTGAGAATAGCAGTAATTAAAAAAGCAATTGTAGAGTGAGGCCTCCGGGGAATTCCACAATGCTGGAATTCAATGGTGGGGATTGTTATGTTTATTTATATTTCACCTGTTCCCAGTGATTGGAATAGCTTTCCATTGCAGGCAATGGAAGCTAGGAAAATGGATACTGCACGCAAGGCTAGCCCAGTGTTTCAAAAATGCATTTTCAACACAGGGCAAAGGTGTCACGTGGAATTCCCTGACATCACCAGACATGCCCATCTGGGAAATCAGCCCTGAAAACCTGGGCAGCGTGTCCCGAAGCACTGCCCCTCCCAACACGTTAAACAAGTCCCTTCATCCTCAGCTATTGGCCAAAATAGATGGGGACAATGGGAGTTGTAGTCCAACACATCAGGACAGCAGCGGATCTGGGAGGTTTGTTCTGGCAACTAGTCTTTCTCCTTCATCCTGTCTGCTGTACATGCATCTCACCAACCAGGAGTGGCCAACTGGGAGGTAAGGTAGGGAGGCAGGTAAGGTAAGGTAAGGTAAAGTAAGGTAAGGTAAGGTAGGGAAGCAGGTAAGGTAGGGAAGAAACTACTGCTGTCTGCTGCCTCCTCAAAGGAAAGAGTTTAAAATGTATGTTTCAAATAAGGAGGCTCCCCTTACGCATCACCCATTTTTAAGTCCAGGAACCTATGTGGCATTGCCTGAAAACCAAAATTACAGTTATGGTTCCACAAGTTCTCACCACCCCGTATTTGCTTTTCTTCTATGGAAACCCTACAAGAGTCCCATCAAGGAGAAAGGGAAAGGAGGCCTTTTATTATGAAACCAGATTTATTAAACTTGTGTACAGAATTTTTACAGCTTCATCATGTCGATTTTCAAATATGCACGTATTTACAAATATCTGACATAGTGTTATTAGTTTTCCACCTACCAATATATACAGATTTATAGGCAGGTCTGGGGAGATTCTTTAAAAAAACTGTATCACAGATACAAATATATTAAAGCAATCACAAGAGCTTTAGTGCAATCAAGGTAAAAAAATAAAGTTTCACCTCTAATTCTCTTGATTTTATCAAGTTAGTATTGCCAGGCATAATTCACATTTAAACAGCTCTTTGAAACCTCAGGTTTTTAGGACGCACACACACGCCACAGCCTCAAATGGCATAACTTGAGTAGTTTATGGGAAGTACAAAGAAGGTGAGGTATACAAAAGTTTTGCAAGAGTGCAATGGCTCCCCCAATGACAAATAGGAGCTGTAGACCTTTTAAGCAAAATCGGCATTTTGAAGTTCGAATCCAGGGCTACACAGGCAAAGGTGAAGCTTTCCTCAATAGCATACCACCACCCAATGAACAGAACGGTCTTAAGCATGGGATATTTGTGCTTTGTCAGAGAAGTCAGTGGGATCCTTTGGCGCACACCAACTCGGCTTTGCAAAGCTACTAGTCCTCAAAAGTCATTGTTGGTCAGGCATGCACGCATCTGTCTGTGGCACATCAATGCCCTATGACGACAACAATGACCCCAGCACCACCACCACCAGCGAGCCAACAGTCTTCCGGGTAACAAAACCTTCCCTCTGGTTGGGAAATCAGGACAGGCTTGTTCACATGGTGAGAATGACATTCATTACCCTATCCAGGAAGCTGAAGTTTATTCAAGTGTATGAATTAACTGCCACAAATCTGAAATACAGAAACAACCGCAGCCAGAAATGCACGATAATGGAGAAGGGGCCGGGGCAGAGAGGTTTCCAAATTAGGCCTGATGAGTCAAATAGGAAAATGTGGGTATTGTTCATTAGTTTATCAAAAGAGGAGATTGTTTTTCCATTTTCTTTCGCTTTGGTACGAAGGACGATGCAATGCGCCAGAGAACAGAACCCACACAAAGAAAGTCAAACATTTCAGTGTATGTAACGAGACAGGACTCATCTTTGTCTCTCAGGTTAAGCTGCTCCGCCCTTGACTACAATCTTTGGGAATTCAGGGATGGAGTGCAAAACCACCAGGAAACAAACCTAACTGTGCTTAGCGTGGAACGCTAAAGGGTTGGGAAGAGCCAGTGACAGGGAGGTGCGAGCTTTAAAGCAGGTCACACGATGCTCTCGTCTTAACCAGAATTGTCCCTCTGGCCTTAAGCAGCAGCCTTTTCACAGAAGGAACCAAAAATGGGCCCCTAAGTTGCACCCAATGTTCACCTAAGACCCATTCATTTCAATGGACGTATTCCAAAGAAGCCTGATGAAGACTGCCACACATGGATCCCATGGGCACAGGGGAATGAAACCACGTGGCCAGTACAGACAACAGCCCTCCAGATGTTCTGGATATCAACTCCCATCAACTTCCCAATGGTTAGGCATCCTGGGAGTTGCAGTCCAAATATCAGAAAGGCGGCAGGCTGAGGAAGGCTGGACTACAATGCTGAATCTGGACGTGCTTGACTTGGGGGAGAAAGGCAGTTAAGCAAACCTTGAAAAGACACTGCCTCCTTTCATTTCCGTATCCTATCTGGAGATGCATGGTGGCCTGCCTTATAAAGCCGTGCAAAAATACCAGCACTGGCATCTCATCTGCAGGTCACACCATATGCACTGGCTTTCCTGCAGAGACGAGCCGGGAGCCGGTGGACAGGAGAGTCACCTGTGCAATCAACAGCATGCATCGTCCGTCAGCAATTCCATTTACGTGTCATCTTAGGATACATACGTAAAAGGGGAGGGGGGGCAGGAGGAGTCCTCGGCTGCCAACTGAAATGAGAGATTTGAAAACAGCCGCTCACCCGAGGAACGCCAGCGCTGGCTACGGGAACCTGGATCAAATGCACTCCAAATTGCGACACAGAAAAACTGCAGGCCGGAATCTCACAGCCACGCAGACATGTGCTTTGCACCAATCCATCAAGGCGTTTACAGTCCCACTTGCATTGCATGGATGTGATTTCTGCAGGCCCAAGGAGGACGTGGGGATGAAGATGGTTCTCTCATTGAACCCCCAGAAAAGCTGAATTGTTCCAGTGGGGCTGAACATCCTGCTGAACAACTTAAAACTACACTGCAATTTTACCACTGCGGCTGGGAGCCACTTCCAAGGACAGATTTGGCATTTGTGAAATTCCCCAAATTTGATGGATCAGCCCCAAATCCTCCGCTGGCCTCCAAGTTACTGCCAGTTCATTCAGATGAAAGCTCGTTTAATTTCTACTGCCTATATAGCCGGACATGCAATCTGCATCATGCACAACACTGTTAAGAGGAAGGCCAAGGCCTAAAACCAATGCAGCTCTGCTAATCACCTGAGCTGGAGAAGTCTTCAGGCTGGATCATTTAACCAGGAAATTCAGTTCTTCCAAATGCAGCAACAGCTAAATATTCCAGGTTAACCCGAAGTGATTTCAAGCCGACTGCGCAAACACAGCCAAGAAAGCCACCGAGAACTGCAGGCCAAAGGATGCAATGCCCACAGATGCGGAGATTCAGCTAGAAATCAAATGCAAGAGCTGAGCTTTTAACAGACAATCTCATTCATTTAGCACACACCCCATCTGGCATTGAAAGACTGTGCCTCGCATGCTCTCTTGCATCACCGACAGTGCCTAAGCCAGAGGTTCTGTCATTTTATGATGTATGAGATACACAAAAGAATGCAGCTGGCTCTTTTTCCATGTGTTCCCAATTGGAGCACCAGATGAGTCTCCTGGAGCTCAACAGGGAATCCCCTGGATTAATAAGGCCATGAATTGCAATCTTTCTGTAAGTCTCCCTGGAGAGGGAAGAAACAAATGGGACCACCACTACTAGCCTGAGCACAGCAAGAGTGTGGAAAGGGTAACGTTTACAACACAGAAAATGAGCAACATAAACACACACACATGCTTAAGGGCTGTATGAAGTGTGAGGTCTCTTGACCCAAAGCAAAAAAACAACACAACACCAGAGTTAGCAAAAGAACGAGCTCATATCATTGTCCTCCTGCAACTTTTCTGGAACGACTTGATCAGAGGTTCGTATGTCCTGGTCTGCATACCCAGACTCCAAGACAGCGTCAAACCAAGGATGGAGCAAGATTTCTGGAGCGGTGAGTCTTTCGGAGGGTTCTCGCCTGAGCAAGCTACGGATGAGGCACCGCGCTTTGGGAGAGACGTGATCAGGGATGCAGAACTGTCCGCGTCGGATTTTCGAAAAGAGGGCAGTAGGGTCCGAGTCATGGAAAGGGTAGCGTCCTACAAGGAGGGTGTACAGCATGACACCTAAGCTCCACACGTCTGCCGACTTCCCAGAATAGGTCCCTGTTGTGTTTAGGATTTCTGGACTGACATAGGCAGGACAGCCATGCTTGTCCGACAGTGCATCGTCCTCCCCTTTGATGATGTGAGTGTCTTCCAAGCTTTCTAGTCGCAGCTGCATCCTGGAAAAAACAAGAGGCCAGACATATTAGTTAGTACGCCTTGCCAGAAGGCAGCATAGCAAATACATTTACAAAAAGTCCTAGGGAAGGTCAAAGACAGAAGACAAAACGGAAGACCAAATATGAGATGGACTGACTCCATCCAGGAAATTTGCTCAGCTCTTGAATTTGCAAGAGCTGAGCGGGGCTGTCAAGGACAGGACGTTTCGAAGGACATCCACTCGTAGTGTTGCCATACTTGTAAGTCAGAGGCAAGTTGGTGGCACATAGCAACAAGAGCTCCTCCAGACTTGCCTCCCCAAATGATGCCAGCAAGAACCAAAATAGTAGTGGGAATGTAAGGGTCAGTACAGACTGTGCAAAGCTTTTACACACAGGTAATCTGTGAGCATCGTCACACAACACAGCTCATTTGAGGACTGGTTCACATGCAAACATATATGTTCACCTCCAGTTGACTGCAGCTTTCGCATACTGAGCCAGGAATCACCAAGTGACAAGAGATCAAGTAATGCACCTGGGGGAGCTGGCAAAAAGTCGACACTCTCAATTCAATGAGCCAGCTCCTGGGAAGAGCTGTGAATACTGCCCTGTCGGCTTTGGCCACATCTCGCTTATGAAGGTGCAGTGCATCTCTCTGGCCACGAATATTCCAGAGCAAACCTACAGCTGCTTGCTCTCAGGCACTTAGCGTTGTTCACAGTCCTTGAATAGCAGCAACATCTTGGAGGGGCTTACAAGGGTGAAGAAACCATGGCAGATCCAATTGCACACTTCTGCTGACATAAATGACATTGCACTAGCACTGCTGACCCCTGATCTAACACCAGTTGTTTTCCAAGGAATCCCATCATGCCAGCAAATACTTCTGCAAGCATCACCTACGTTAATGGCAGGGTCGAACAGGAGGAAGTTCATAACACCAAGCACACACACTGTTCACTGATTCCATTCACACATCCATACTTTGGAAGCCATCAACGAGGCCACAGTCAAGCAATCCGCAGGAATGCATCTGACAGTCACCCCCAAGACTCCAGAGCTGCCCAGCCAAATTTGCAGGGCAAATGTCTTGCACAGAAGCCAGCTGTGCCCGAGTGACGTCAAGATTTAACTGGCTCGTGGACCGTGGCCAAAACCCACATCCCTTTTGTTCCTGAAATAGTCATAACTTTTTAATACTGATACGCAACCCCCACGCAAACTGGCCCGGCAGGTTACACGGCTTTTCTGCAAATATCCTATTCCCAGCACCTTACGCTACTGAATGGTTGTTTTTACATTCGCCGATTAGATATTCCAGGGCTCCAGAGAACTCAGCTTGCTGCCTTCCCTACTTGATTTTACAAGCGTTGTTGGCTTGTAAAATGCATTGATTGGTTGTTGTCCTCAGGGTGACCTTCCTGTCCTAACACGAGATCCCCCCACCCACTGCCCCGACACACACCGCTTGGTTCTGTAAATGGAAAATATGACTCAATCTACCCTGACGGGGCATCCAAACTCTGCACCTGCGCTTGCTAGGCTGAAGCCTTGCCTGGCATTGCTTAACCCTCTGGTTACCAAACACAAGGCATATGACAAGCTGGGCAAGGAGGCTGCGTTTCCACCGAGTGCAATCTGCTATTTCAGCAAGTGGTTGGGTTTGTCGGAGGCAGGCAGAAGAGGCCGTTGCTGTTTTTATCGGTCAAGGTGTCCTTCCTGCTCTATTAGCAATTTAAAAAAATATATGCTGGAGGAAAGGAAGGAAGGGGGCACCACTTTTTCACTACAAGCTCCAACCCAGATTTGTCCTGATGTGGGCAACAATCACATATGCATGTCCATTACTTGATCACGGTGATGGAAGGGGAGAGCACCTGCTTTGCAAACAGATTCAACCCGCAGCTTCTCCAGGTGGGGCTAGGAAAACCTCCTGCCTGAAATGCCGGAGAGCTGCTGCCAGTCCGTGTCAGCAGTATTGGGCTAGATGGACCAAGGGTCCAGCTCAGCAGAAGAGAACTTCCTGGGCTCCCTGCCCTGAGCGCCAAATGAATCCTTTCTGAAAATGTCTTTGCTGAGGAAATGTTGGCTCTACGGCCACTCTGGGTGACAAAGGAAGTTCTATTTGTGATGCAGTATCATGAAAGTCACTGGAATCATTCCATAACTTTCCATAACCTTCAGCCACTGCACACAAGAAAATAAAGACTTTTCTGTTTGCCATCCTTAAATCACAAACTGCTATTTGTTTTCACAAGAGACGCTCTCTCAATCCACTCTGCACACCAGCTTTCTCCAATCTGGTGACAATCACAACTAGACAATCACAACTTCTGCAATTCCCCAGCCAAGTAGGATGGTACACACCATCTGCACACACTACCTGGGGCAAATACCCGCCCGGTGCCACCTCAACCCATTCTGTTCATTGGCAGAGCCCTGTGCTCTTCTCCCTTTCCCCCAGTTTTTATGACTGCAGCTAGTCTTAAAAAAGACAAGTCGAATTGATCTGATCACACCTGTTTGCTTTCATGCCTTGTTAAAATTTAGCCTGCTGCTCTTTCTTTCGCACAAAAGAAAAATCAGAATTATACATAAGGATATATGTACAATTACATCAACCCAACAGTCCATCTAGCTCACAACTGAGGGCTCTCAGCCTCTCTCTATGATTTTCTCCTTCCTAACCCTGCAGTTAAGGGTGGAGTGGGGACTTCATTAAGTACAGGAAATGCATGAAACTTGGTACCCTGGCGGTGATGGGGAGATGGAACGCCGCACAGCCTACCAAACCAGCTCTCTCCTGCCTCTCTTAGTCTGACCTCAAACTTCAGAATTCCCGGCTAGGCTAGTGCTTAGGAATGGATTTGCCAGTCTGCCTCGGGCTGGCTACTGTGCAGCCCCAAAAGCAGGTCAGAGAACTGAGAATCTATGCTGAGAACAACCAGCTTGTGGGTGGAAAGCAGAACCCCAAGTTCTATACAGTAAGCCACTTGTACCGAGAAGAAATCACTGGAATAAAGGATCAGCCAGCTTGAAAAAGCCAGGCACACTCAGACGAAGGCTGCAGTCGGCAAACAAACTCCCCACGATCCAAGACCACGATGGCATCACTTCAGAGCAATGCCTGGATTGCAGAGCTCGACTGTGAAATTGTTTCCGTTGATGTCAAAAGCAGAACTCCCACAGAGTTCAAACAGGATGAATTTTCACACCTATTAAGGGATGCCCAGATGTGACCCAGCTATAGCTATCTTCAAAGAGTGAATTTTCCAAAATCTGCTTTAACACTTCAGTAACTTTCTCCTCTGCACTGAAAGGCACAACAACCAACAACTTCCCATAGATCAAGCAGTGCGATTCCAACCACTTTTTGGTCCAGTGTACAAATGAGATCAGGGCTGGACATCTAGACGAGCCCCACAACTCCCTTTCACTCCAACATACATTTCCTTTCCAGAAATGTGGACTCACATCTATTTATATCCCACCTTCTTTCTTTTTCAAGGAACTCAGTGCAGTTTATCAAATTCCCCTCCTCTTTTCAATCTTACCCTCACAACAACCCTGTGAAGTAGGTTGGGCTGAGTGTCTGTAACTGACCTAAAGTCACCCAGTAAGCTCCATGGCCAAGTGGGAACCAGTACCTAGATCTAGTCCAGTTCCATGCTTTTAACCATTACACCACTCTGGCTTTCATCCATTACATTTTCCCAGGCACTAACCACTTCAAGCCAAGATTAGTGTTAATCATGGTTAATGTTAACCACAGTTCCTGTTACTGGGATCGAAACTGACACCCTGTAAGTGCTGGAACTGCTGTGAGTAATGAAATGGCAAGCACACAGATGGTTCGCGGCACATGCTGCAGGTCATAACAACACCCACTCAGCTCTGCCATCCTACTGACTGCATGTCCTGTATGGGTTTCAGACAGGTTTCCCTTGCCTACCCTTTCTTCTGGTTTCTCTTTCCCCAGCTTCCAATCAATGCCAGGTTCCTAACAATATTCTTGTTCAGTTGTGCCCAAATATTACTTCCCTCAAACAGATGACACTTAGGGTTGGGTGCCAGACAGCAAAACGCATAATCAGACTGAAGCCACACAGGTAGAGTGCAATCCACAAACCAGTTATGCTACTCTTCTTGTCCTAGAGTGAATTAACCCTCCAGTCCAATTCAAGAGAGGGGAAGAGTTTCAGAGTTAAAACAATCCCGCCCCAGCCCAGGGGTGGGAATCCATTCATTTAAACCCAAGGATTTCCCCTAATAATCTAGCTTTCAATCCTTTTCCATCTTAAACTTCTTTATGTCCAAATACAGAACCAAATGAGCCACTTGTTATGTAGCAACCAGCTTCCGTATTTTTTGCTCTATAAGACTCACTTTTTCCCCCCTCAAAAGTCAGGGGAAATGTCTGTGCGTCTTATAGAGCGAATGTGTGTGTGCAGTAAGTCTGTCAGATGTGCAGCCCATGGGGAAGTGATGGGGAATGTGCCTGTGATCTGGTGCCCATTTGATTCAGAATATTTTTTTTCTTGTTTTCATCCTCTAAAAACTAGGTGCGTCTTATGGTCAGGCGCGTCTTATAGAGCGAAAAATACGGTATATATGAGTATCAGAAAAAATACACAAATCCACAGCTTGTAAACTTGTGGCAAAGCAGAAGCACAGATGCCTTTGACCTCTTTGCCTACAGTACCTGCTGCAAATTAAACACACAGAAATGCACTTAGGTGCATTACAACCTAAAGGTGTAATAATTCTATGCACATGTAGACAGAAAAAAGTCCTAAATCTCCCATCCTGGCTGGGGCATTCTTGGAGATGCAGGCTCTTTTTTCTTCCTAAATACATACAGGGGGATTCCTGGACTGGCTTAAAGAGGCCTATGTAAAGTTAGAAGTCCCCAGACTTGCCTTTTAGCAGCCTAGATGTTTTCTAAGGAAGAAGGGAAGTAAGCAATAATCATGGACTTCCTGTAGAGAAGGTAGCCCAAGGAGAATATCCGGCAAGGGACCAAGCTCCAAAGAATTGCCCAGTTGGTTCAGTGCACCCCAAGAAGGCTTTGGACACAGACAAAGGAGGACTGTCAAAGCCGCTTGCATCTGACATGGGCACTGCTCAAGTCAAATGTCCCACCAGAAACATGGACATTCTTGCAAATACTCAACAGATAATGCAGCTGTTACAATAGAGTGGAGAAGACACTGGGTCTTGGACCAGGAAATCCCAAGGTCAAATGTCGTGCTGGCTGTAAGCACAGCGGGCTTCCATACATCCTTCCACCCACCTGCAATTGCACTTCTGGTGTCGTAGTGCAAGGGTGCTGAAGGATTGTTGCAATGTGTGTGTGCGCAGAATGTGTGTTAGCCAAGTATTATTTGACCTGTGCCGACTGGGATAAGCAACAAGCATGATGCAAACTCAATTTACGCTGCAACCAGCTTTCCCTAAATGGTCCACACTCAAGGTCCGTTGCTTTTTCTCTTCTTTCAAAAGGTATGTCTGCCAGCACAGATCACTGGTACAGAATGGGCACGGCCAGTGAGGACAAGTGCGGTTCATGCCCCAGATCTGGCCTAGAAGCCACAAGGTTGGGGAAGGCAGTTTTTGGCTAAAACTCCCAGGATTCCTGACCACTGTCCATGCTGGCTCCCGATGAAGGGGACTGAAGTCCAAAACAATGGGAAGGCAGCAGGTTGAGGGCGGTCTGTTAGAGATTCTCTCTCTTCCCACCCCCACTTCAAAGCAGAGAAAAATGCACCCCCTGCTCACCTTTCCTCGCTGGAAAACACAAACTTCCTGAGTTTGAGGTCGCCCAGTACGATGGCCGACTGGTGGCAATGAGCTACCGCAGAGACGATCTGCTTGAAGAGCCGGGCAGCCTCTTGCTCGGGCAGACGCTTACAGCTCCTGACGTAGGAATGCATGTTGCCAAAGTCCCTGTCGAAGAAGACGTAGGCCTTGGTGTCCCCGAGAATCACTTCCGCAATGCCAGTGATGTTCCTGTGGGATGGCAGCTGGATATACGGCCGGATTTTGTCCTGGTAGTGTTGCAGGGGGAAGACCTGGAAAGGGGACCAAAGGACGGAGAGTCAGGATTGAACCAAAGGGTTTTACAGCAGGGGGGGAAGTGGTAGGAATGGCCCAGCAAGGTTGAGTGCTGACAAACAGGTTTAAATTAAGTCATCCAATGTGTGAAGGGACTGGGATGCAGGAGATCCAGGCTGTTGTCCTCACTCAGTCATGACGCTCTCTGGGCCAGATCACTGACTCTCAGCCTAGCCTGCTTCACAGAGTTGTTGTTGGGAGGATAAAATGGAGAGGAAAGAGCCCTGCAAGCTGCTTTGGGTTCCTTGTTAGAAGAAGAAAGGCAGAGTAAAAATGCAATGTGATGATGATCTTATGCACCCTCATACAGAAGTGAGGCTCATCTATTAAAAATACAACCCAGGTAAGTGGGGACACACTTCAAGGAAGGAGAACTAAAGTTGGAGCAAAGAAGCAGGATTCTAGTTAAACAGGGGCAAATCACATTAAAAAAGATCATGCACTTTCTGAATAGCGCCTTTTGAAAAAGCAAACAGAATTGCATTTCCATGCACCGTATTTCGAACGGAGCAGGTGCATGGAAAATAACAAACCTATCAGCAGCTGTGAGCCAGAAAAGCTGCAGTGAACTTACACAGCTAGGAGCAGTAGGCTGAGAAATCAGAAAGGTCTTCATGCCCGGATTGTGACTGACCAGAGCTGGCTTCCCAGACCTGGTACTTCCAAGATGTTTTAGACTGTAATTCCCAGGATTTCTGAGCACTGACCATGTCAGCAAGGGCAGATAGGAGTTGAATGCAAGGCAACTGGGGGGGGGGGGGGGTGCACCAGGCAGGGGATGGCAGAACCAGAGCCATTAATCAGCTACTGATGAAATGGGAATGTTGGACTAGTCGGACTTTGGCCTAATCCAGCAAAGCAAGTCTCAAAGGCAACATTATAGTTTCTCATTATATTTGCATTGCTGTCACATCAACAACACGCCCTTTTGTTCTACGTCAGCCTTGAATTTCTGGCAGCCCCTAGTTTCACATTCACCAATTATTATACCAAGAGAGACTCCCACTGCATCCACAGCTGGGGATGATGGGAGCTGAAGTGGATCAAAACTGGCAGGCATAGGATTGGGGTAGCCTAGCCTCAACAGAGCTGGGGGGGGGGCTCACCCTCTAAGCCTCCCCACCCACCCCAGAAATGCATTGCTGGAGTGTTGCATAAAAGACGGCTGCAAAGTCTCTGCCAGCACCTGGTTAATACTTCACTCCACTAGAATACAGCAGGAAAAGGCAGCGAGAAATCGCTAAAGTGTTCACCTTCCGAATGATCTAAGGTGATGATTCAGACAAAGGTGCCAGTGATGACACTGGGATTTCAGGGCATGCCAACCCTCCCAGCCAAGGAAGAAGAGGCTTAAAGCCTCCAAAGTTTTATTCACAGATATTTTGCAAGACTGCCGTCATGCTCCACTAGGCTGTCTGCTTGGTTACTCACATCTGGGGCCTGACTGGAAATGGCCACCTACAGACCCTGTCATGCTTCCCATTCATCCGACAGGGCAACACTCACACAGAGGAAAACATACAGCAACTCTTCTCCCTTTTCCTCCCCCAATGACACACCAACACATATGCATTCTACCTCTCTCCTTTTAGGTTGTGACTGTCCTTTTAATGTCTCCACTTAGAAGCAGCCTTGCAAAAATAGGGCCTACGTAAGTTACTAGTTCACCATCACAGCAAAAGCAAACTAGTCTTCACCAGTCATTTGGAAGTACATTGGTGGCCTAGAAAAACTATTTCAATGGCGTGAATCTTCCCAGGAAGAGAGAAGGTTGGTTCTCACCACAAGTGACCGTATGTAGGGTCACATGCAAGCTTAATTCAAGATCCACACAGCCCAATCTCTCAAGGGAAAGGTCCCAGTTTGTCTAGATTTGCTGTAAGAAGTAAACAAATGCAGAGCCAGCAAGTAACTACTGACATGGGCATGTAATATGTTAATATGTCTTCCGCATAACCTCTCATTTCCCAACCCTACTGTAACTAAGCCTAAATAAGTCTAACTAGAAAACATATTTTCCTTCCTCATTTACCCTCTATCACTTTCCTGCTCCTTCATCTCTTGCCTATCCAGAGATTAATTTTAGACTGTATGCTGGGGGGGGGGGTCGTTTTTTGAAAAGGACACAGTATCCTGGCTGCCCTTGCCATCACAAACAACCATAAACCCCTACACTTGAAGGAAAAAAGCCGTGCATTTCAAGAGACAGCCTCCATCGGTTGTCAAACTGGCACCTTCCAGATGTTTGGGGTTACAGTTCCCAGTTCTTTACCATTGAACATGATGGGAATTGTAGGCCTTTTTTCCTGTATTGCACCTTAAGCTGCTCCCCCTGCCCCAAAGGAGGATCCTCTCACAAGCTCCAGGTTCTGTATCTACTAAGTGCTGCAATCCATAATTCAGTCCAGTTGACATTAATGGGTCCCCTGCAGCAGAGCAAAGTCAGGATTGCAGTCAAGGGTTCCGGAACAGGTCACGAGGAGGGCTGCAGCCAGCAGGGGGCAGCAGTAATCCCAAAGAGACAGGAGGCAGGTCAGGGACAAGTATGTGTGCGTGTTTTATTTAGAGAGCTGAGGACACCTCATGGAAAACTTGGAAAGCTATGTCAGTCGCAGCCAATTCCTACTTGCGTACTATATTCTGCAGGAGGGGAGCGGAAAACAGAGGAGGATGACGGACGAGAAACTTAACCCCTTTGTTAACCGGGGAGCTTTCCAGATGCATTTAAAAACAAAAACACCAAAATTCGAGCCTGGTTTCTTTAGGCGCCTGCTCCTCGTGTGTCGGCCAAAGAAACACGATCTTCTTTTATAAGTCTAAGGTTGCAACTTCTGCCGGCTCAGCAGAACCATGCCTCAACGAGGTTAAGAAATACTCTTCCAACCCACACGCATGCTTTGCAGCCTTTTTCTGGGGATCAACGTTAACTTAATCCAGTGGTCACAATCCAGATCCCCTTCGCAAGCCGAACGTGTTTGCAAAGCACGAAGCCCCAATTCAGTGCAGAGTCTTGCTCCTAAATCAATGGATTTTGCAGCCTTTTGAATCAGCTGCACTCAAAAAGTGCAGATCGGTTTGGGGATCGGTTGCGGCCCGTGAAGGACAAATCCCTGGGACACGTTCTTGCACCTCCCCAGAACCAACCCCGCATGAGGGGCCCGATCCATGCAACCGTTAAGCCGGAGGAAGAGAGACAAAAAGACCTGGCTGCGTCATTTAATTCTGAATCATGAGCCAGGAAGCTCTGAGCAACCGATTCGGCTACGATCTAAATGCCGGATATTCGAGGCTGCTAATTACTCACGCTTTACACAAGGTAGAGAAGTTCCACTTAAGTTTAAGAAAGGAAGCTTTCTTCCGAGCGTAAGCGCCACAGCGTCTGGGACCTAAGGCCGCCAACTCGACCCTCCCAGACGCTGATCAGGCTCTCCCGTTAATTCAATCCTCAGCGGCTTAAGTGGCTCGGGGATCGCAGGGACCGCGGGCGCCCGCCGAAAAGCCCCACCGCGCAGCAGCAGCTCTCCCTGTGGCGCTTACCTTGCAGCGCAGCTCCCGGCCCGTGTTAATGTCGAGCGCCCGAGAAACGTGCTCCCTGTCGGGCAAGGGCAACAAAAGATAGCCGGCGATGAGGCTGGGCCCCTGCGCGCTGCTAGCGCCGGGGCTGGACGCCGAGCCGGCTCCGGGGGCCGGAGAGACGAGTGCGCAGGGCGAGCCCGGCGCGCTGAGGCAGTCCTGGGGCGCCGCGCTCGAGCAATCGACGGCGAGGCGGGCGCACTTGGCGGCGGAGGGCGCTTCCTCGGCGCCGGGGCCGTCGTGCACAAGGAAGCGCTTGGAAGGGGCGCCCCGGCAGCGAGGGCCGCCGGCGGCTCCCGGCGGGTGCAGGAGCGCGGCGGGGCTGCGGGGCTCGAGCTGGCGGCTCATGGAGCTGGGAGAAAGGCGGGCGAGCAAGTGCGATCTCGGGCTCGCGGCGCGCACGAAGCCGGACGGGCGCCGGCTCGGGAACAACGGCAGGCGGTGGCCAAGCGGCTCTGCCTTTGTTCTTCTTTGCCGGCGGCTTCACGCGGCGGCGGCGGCGGCGGCGGCCTCCTCCGCGGCGGCGCTCAGAGGTAACCTCCAGGGAAGGCGGGCGAGGGTTGTGCAATGCCGTCCAGGCTAGCGCGCATCCCCCCCGCGCCTCTCGACGAAGAGCGCCGGCCCGCAGCTGCAAGCGCCCAGCTCCGCGCTCACCATCTGCCGGCGCTCCGGCCAAACTCCCGGGAGCACATCGAAGTTCCCCGTGACGCAAGGGGAAGTGGGCGGGCGGCGCGGGGCCAAGGCGCTCGCTCATTGGTGGCGGTCACCCCATTCAGAAGTGGCTCGGGCGAGGGAGCGCGCGTGTGTGTGTGCGCGCGCGCGCGCCGCCGGAGCGCGCGCGGGGCTCTCGCCTTTGAACGGCGCTTGTGCAGGCGGACGCTTAGGATGCTTCGGCAGCCCCGCAGCCAGGATCCCGGCCCCGCGCAGCTGCTGGATGCTTGTGGGTAATTAAAGAAAGCCGCTTTCCCCATATTTATGAATTTGAACGCTGCCTTTCTTCCTGCAGGGAACCCCAGGCGGCTGGCTGGCTGGCTGGCTTATTTATTTATTTATTTGGGGTATTTTTAGACCGTCCAATCACGCTGAGTCTCTGGAAGGCTCACAGCAAAATCAGTAAATACAACAATATAAATATAAATGCCATCATCTTATTATAAAATCTGCTTCATCTCCGGGTTATCTTCACAACAGCCCTGCCAAGTAGGCTAAGCTGAAGGTCCGTGTCTGGCTCAAAGTCATCCAGTGGGGCTAGAACCCGGATCTCTTGAGTCCTAGTCTATTACACTACAGTGCTTCATACTGATGGCCTCCAGGTGTGCTGAACTACAAAACCCATCATGCTTTCCCCACAGAGGCGGTGGGAAATACATAAGAATGGTGTACAGGTGTTAGGAAAAGCAAAAAACATTTCCTGGAAGATGGAGGAAGTTTAGTCCCACAGCTCAGGTTTCTGAAAAAGACATTTCAGCAGAGCTTATTTTGCTACTCCCCTCCAAAACAGATTCTCCCCTTATTTAAGGCCTATCCATGAAATGTGCTAGTGAGCCCACACCGAATCTGGTCCTGTTTTTAATTTCCAGTTTAGATTCATTCATAATGTATATCAGTCTTCCCCAAGCGGCCGTGTCGTCTGAGTGCATTAGACTACAACTCCCACCACTCCACCCCACAGGGTCATTGGGAACAGGAGCCTGGAGCTGATGAACCTTGAGGTGATCTGGCTAGGCTCCTTTCCCATCTGTTTCTGCAGTTAAAGAAAAAAAAAAAAAAAACAGAACAGTAAGGAAATGCAGAAGATGGCCATGTGGTCCCCACCCCATAAGATTCCATGCATGCAGCAGGGCAATGGCCAACGGTTCAGTTTGGACCGGCCCTTGTGGCCAAAGTCCAGGGCTCCTGGGGCCCACAGGTGAGCCCAAATGTCCACCATATCGCAGACAGGTCCACTGTCAGGGACTGGACTGGGACAGACACAGCTTAGCAGCTGTTTGCGTATGCAAACAGGCAATTCTCATTTGTTGCTCTAACATATTGGGAATGTAGAAGCAGGGATGAGCCTGCGGTCTAGCAGACGACAGGAAGAAAAAGCTCACTTGTATGGTTCACCACTGAAGGATCCTATAGGGCCACCTAAAGCAACTTCCCGCCTGCCCCAGCCAGATGTAGGACATCTTCTGTCTGAGCATGCATAGGATCGCACCCTAAGCGCAAGCTGTTATTTACCCAGTTGCGCTGCTGGTGACAGTGCCGCCTGGAATTTCCCTGCAAGAACCGCTTTTGGCTGTGCACGTGTGCCTGGCCTCTTGTGTAGGCCCACACGCTTGGCCAGCGCATTCAGCAGGCCACGGGCTTGGGCAAGACACAACGTGGGCAAAAAAATGAGTCGGGGGCAAGTCCTGGGCACCCTGCTTGCGTGTGTGCAGTTGTGTGTGCTGCAGCTCCGCCTGGATGCAGCATGGTGGGTCTGCATTGCTAAAGTGCATTCAAAAGCGGTCGCTGCAGCCTTGTGGTGTATCCCCCATGCCGTTTGCCGAGGGCAGAGCATCATTTAGATGTTTCTCTTGCTTGTGATGCAGGTTGCTGCAGAAAACTCTTGCATGGCACGTCGGATAGCAGCAGGCATGCGACACTGCAGAGTTGGGTCGAGGGGGTTGTTTTGTTGGTACTGATGGGGTCTGCATGGCCTGAGGCACCCCAAGCCATATAGGCAGCTTTAGCTGGACAGGTTACTTGCTGTGCACGCCTGGTTAACAGATACTGGTTTTTCAAGGAGTGCAGAACACCTAAGACTGGAAAGGACCGTTAAGAGACAGCAAGAAAACCCTCTTGAAATATCTCCAGGGATGCTGTTAGACCAGGGCTCATGGGGCTAAAGCACTTCACCAGGTCCCCGATCCTTTTCCAGAGTCGCAGCATAGGGGAGAGTCAACCCACCTGCAATGCCCCTTGGAAATTGTCCTCTGCATGGCAATAAAGCTGAGTGGGAGAAAACCTTCCATTGTCACCAGTGGGCCCATACTCAGGGCTCTGGGAAAATGATCCAGATGAAACTCTGGGGACAGAGAGAGAAGGAGACTGGGGACCCTGTGGGAAGTGGTATAAGCAGTTGGCGGTGACCACTTCCTCCCGCTGGCATGCTTCTTTTCCGCCTCAGGCACACGCTTGTGTCCCCCGAGAGGCAGCCGGTGCTGCTCTTTCTAAGCCAGCTGTGAGGGGGGTCAGGCGCTTGGCCTTCCGAGTCCCAGCTTTGAAGTTGCCCTCTGAATCATCCTCCCGCATCCCCGGGCGACTTCAGGAGCCTGCAGGATTGCATCCGTAGTGTATTTTGTTATATGGAGTCATGCTTTGAATGTTCTTTATGTGGCGTGTTTTATATAAGTTGCTAGCCACCACAGGCAATTTGTTGGGAAAGGCAGAATCTTAACAAATAAAAACCCTGAGATGATCGTTGAATCATTCAGAACTGAATGATTTGCAAACCACCCAGAATTGCTAACATGAGCGAGGCAGTTGGACCCAATCCATCTCGACTTGAGAGGGCTCAGCCAGCCATAGCCAGCAGAGGAAGAAGCAAAAACACAACCTCCTTTGTTTATCGGTACACACACACACCATCTTCCGCCGCGTTGAGGCTTGGATAGCGAGCGACCTCATCTGCTCGGCTGCAAGTTCAGTTAGCGCAGCTGCGATGGCGCAATCCAGCAGTGCCCATCTGGCAGCGCTGGAGGCAGGTTTACTGCTTGAGGTCACTATGGCAGGATCTGCACTTCACAAATACAGGTATTTGTAGAGATCTCGAAAAGGATAAATTAACCACATAGCAATGACCTGCATGCCATCAGCTACTTTCAGTGTATTTTAAGACGCACATGAAACTCCTTGTGCTTGATGACTCATAACATATCGGTCTCATTAAGCCTCTGAACATAAAAGCTCTGTGTAGTTCAAGAGGGATATCCCAGGAGTTCCATTTGCTGCCTTCCTGCATGACATGGGGCGGGGGGGAAGGGGGTGTGTGCAAATGATAAGCCCACAACTCAAGATGCAGTATTCAGAGGCAGGAGCCCTTCTTCTAACTCAGCAACTGCATTTTTAAAAGCACACAAGTGATGTCAGGCTCTCGATTTCACTGGTAATCCTGCCTCCGGAGTGGAAGACTTCAGGCTGCAGACTGGGGGCCACACTGTTAATTGCTATTTAATATAATGAAGTGTCTGTGCACGGAATATTGTATGCATCAGGAAGGGCTGCACCCGTACCTTCTTCCTGACATACTGGTGCTCTTTGTGTGTGGATTACAAACAAAATACTTCAAATGTCCATTTCTCTGTTCCCAGCTGTAGGATGAAATGGTATAGGCCTCAGGCAGGTTTGCCACCTCAGTGAGCTCTAGCCCCTTGGGTGTGGTAGCTATGCCAGCCAGTCATAGTTACCACACCCTTCCAATAACACTTTTGTTATGGATGCATAAGTTAGCTACATTTCACCCTGCAATCTCTCTTGCGGTGCTGTAGCCTGGTGTTGGACCTCCTTCACCTGAAGGGCCGAAATCAATTTTGGAAAAGTGCCAGGGCGCATTCCAGTGGTAGGTGGGGCTGCAGGGCAAAGGGACTGGCCAAAATATCATATTTTAGCCTAAAGCTTTTTATACTAAGCTGGATTATGGCAGTGGAATTGCACCCAGTGGGCAAATTCCATTTCTAAGGAGGTTCCCAGGGCCACATGCCAGTGGTGCACAGGGCCAAAGGCAACTGGTGCCGGGCACAATGGTGGGGATACTTTTGCTTAAAGCTTTCGTGCCAGGGGTCCTCAGACTTTTTCAATAGGGGGCCAGTTGAAAGGCGGTGGCTACATGCATGGGCCGGTGAGGAGGGGGTGAGGCGTTGGGTGCACGCGAGGTGGCGTTGGGCAGGTGCAGTGGCGGCTCGCTTGCTCATTTCCCAGCGAGTCCAAAACCATCTCCGAGAGAGAACGCCACCGCCTCCAGCCCGTGCTGCAAGACAGCAGTGAGCGCGCGAGCATGCGCAGGGGAGGCAGCCAGCAGCTTCTTCACTTGGAGATCGTTTTGAACTTGCTGGGAGATCTCCCAACGAGTCCAAAACCATCTCCAAGTGAGCAAGCCACTGCCTCCTGCCCATGCGCGGGCGGGGGGGGGGGGCGGCGGCACAGGTGGGCCGGATCCGTCCCACGGGCCGTAGTTTGAGGACCCGTGTTTTATGCCTTAGGAGAGGCATTCCAGCCTCTCAGAATGGGAAGGGAACTGAATTAATGCTGGGAAATCACCCCGCAATCAACGCGAAGAGAAAGGGGGTGTGGCCATCTAGGAATCGCAAGAGGCCTACTGGGATCCCCAGTGGGATGCATTCGATAGCCCATCATGCACTGAGTGGCAGCTTGGCATTTTTAAACATTTCTGTCTGAAGAAGGCATTTTCTTTTCTCCCCAAACAGTTCCAGCCTTAAAGGGCATTTTTGGAGATGTCGACTGGAAAGACAGCAAGTCCCCTTTTGGGGGGGGCACAGGTTACAATCTGCTCAGCTGATACACGGTGTAGGCAGATCCTGTCACAGCTTTGCATTATTTTACAGTCGCTATTTGTCACCACACCGTACGTTTTGTTGAGTTTGACCTCAGAGCAACCCAGTGAGTAATCCACAACTCCTATTCATATTTTTATAGCTAACTGTGCTAGGGTGGAGAGCTTATGCACAGAAATCTGAATGCATCACCTTGCCTTGCCTGCTTTGTATCAGGGAAACCCAGGCGGTAGGCAGTTTTTTTTCCCCAAAACAGACAAAAGCTGCTCAGTCATGATGGCTAAATGAAATTTCCATGATCGGGGGCAGTATACCCCTGAAGACCAGGTGCTACAGTGGGCTATTGCCATCCAACCCTGCTTGTAATCTTCCCAGAGGCATCTATGATCTATGATTCTATGATCCAGATGGACACTGTGGAAAACAAGATGCCAGACTGGATAGACCGTGGTCTGGTCCAGGGGGTTTCTCTTACTTCCTTGTTCCTTTGCAGGGGCCCACAGGGTGTTTGCAATATATATTTGGGTGGGGAGGCAGGAAATGCAGCCCCTAAGGTGAGCCTATGGGACAAATGGCACATCTGTTCTGCTCACATGACACTGTGCATGAATGGAGAAGGGAAGAATGTGAGAATTCTCCAAGCCATGTGCTATACGCAAAATCAGCTCCTTTGCACATTTTATGTGTGTTGCTATGGTCGTTCCACAGACTTTGTTGGAAGTGGGTGAAAGTTACTATGGAATGAACTTCCCCTGAGCAATGAGTATTTGGTGTTAGCTGGCAAGCATGCTGAGGGTGACTACTTTGTCTCATTGCTTGGGTGTAGTGAGGAAGCCTGACAGCACAGTACTAATAAAATGACTCAGTGTGGGAGCTGAGCAGAATCGGAGAGATCAACACTTTGCAAAGTCATTCTAGGTCATCATTTTTTAACTTTTACAATGGAATTGGATGTCATTTTTTGGCATTTAAAAACGGAGCTTCTGATGAGCCGTGGTTTGTTGGGACTTAGATATTCGAGCTGTTTCCAAGGCTGGAGAATAACCTCTTGGAACATGAGATGGAAGGCTGCTTTCACAGAGATGCGTCACAATTATGGAATTAGGATGCGGCAAGAAAAATGTGCACAATTTGCACGTTACTCGCAAGGACAGAAGAGAGACTTGGTATGGTAGGAAACCAGTCAATCCAAACTCCCATAAGCAACCTCTCATCCTCTCTCTCTCTCTCTCATTCTCTCTCTCCCTCTGCCTTCTGGTACCCCCAGATATGTTGAACTACAATTTCTAGAATCCCCCCAGCCAGCTGAAGGGGATTCTGGGGACTCTAACTGGCTGGGGGATTCTGAGAAGTGTACGCAAATGCATCTAGAGAGCACCAGGTTGGGGAAAACTGGTACAGAAACTGTACTCTGCCCTAGACATAGAAATGACCCAATATGGCACCCTCTGGCTGGAATTTCTTACAGCAGAGACATGTTTGCAGCAACATTTCCTTTTTGCAATGACTGCTCTGATATGCTCCTAACTCTGCAGCCGCTGCAGGGCCAATTCTGTGACAGTGATACTGGCATTTTCTGGCATTTCTCAAGGCAACCCTTGAAAGAGAAAATGCCAGCATTTGGAGCGCAGATGGTGGCTATGTCAGGGAATCAATGGGAGCTTTGTTACACCAGGCCCATCCAGCGCAGTGTTTGTCTGCTCTGAAGGGCAGCAGTTTTGCAGAGTCTCTGACAAAGAGAGGCCTATCTCATTATCTCCTTCTGCCTTTTCACTGGAGTTATCAGGTCTTTCCGTAGGCAAGCCATGTGCTTCTTCTTCCAAGCCGTTGGAGGAGGAGGAGCAGGTGTTTGGGATGCCAACTTCTAGCATTCCTGAGCATTGGCCCTACTGATGCGCGTTTTGGGAGCTGCAATCTAAAACATCTTGGTATCTTATCCCTGCTTACGCCTGATGCTGCTGCCACTTTCCATGGCAGCTGCAATTTCCCTTCCACATTTTGCGGCTTCACGGCGCACCCCTGTAGTGAGACGCCCATACGGCTCCTCCCACATCACAGCTCCTTGGCTGATTGCTCTTGCTGTCTTCTCCTTGTCTTCCTCTCTCCACTCCCACCGCCTACAGCTGAGTGGCTGCTCGCCCCCAAAGCCACCTTCAGCAGCCCAAATCATAACAGTTGACCTAGCGTTAGAGAAAGCAACATGGCAACACTAGGAGCTTCTGCAGAGAGTGAGCCTTCACCAAAAAATTTGTGTGTGAGACAGAGAGAGACAGAGGGAGCATGACTGGGGACCTCTCAGTGGCTTTAAGACCTGAAGAACTTGACAGGTATAGCAACATATAGGTAAGCGAAGGGGTTTCACATGGTAGAGGGGGAGGAAAGGATGTGATCCAACAGGGCAAAGCTTAAGGAACCAGGTTTCAGGTTGGCTGTTAGGAAGTGCTCCCTGATGGTTAGGACCCCTAGGAATGGGCTTCCATGGGAGGTGGTGGGGACTCCATCAGTGAGGGTGTTCAAGAAAAAATTGGACAACCACATGTAGGGAGCTGCAGATCAGACTAGATGGCTCCTTCTGACTTGCTACGTGTCTATGTTTCTATGATGCCTTTGCCCATAAACACCATGCAAGGCATCATGGGATAGCCTCGATATGCTTTTCTTCTCAGCCTGCTGATGTAGCAGAGAAGTGGTTTCTTCTCCACTAAAGGAGCAGTTCGTTCTGCTGAGTGGAGCCCCAAGCCTCTGCCCCAAAGTCCTACCCTGATGGTGTTACTGCATCATTTCTTAAGCAGCTAGGCCGGAATTTCACTGTAAAATCCTCTATTGGGCGAAACATTGTTAATGAATCCATTGTCAGGAAGTGGCTGTGATACCCCAGAGTGTGTATGAATGCTCCCATGCTAAAGTGAGGGACGTACCTCAGTTCTTAAAGCTGCAGGGCATCATTAGCCTCAATGAAAGAGACAGCACAGCGAAGGACCTCAGCCAACATCTCATGAACACGCATCTCCTGACTTCGCTCCTTGTGGATCGAAGCAGCATGAAAGCATCCTTTGTTGTTGGTTCTAGGGCATTTGCAAAACACACAGAGACAAGCTTTAAAACCTCATTCATTTTCCTTTTTCCTTGCCTCAGAAGTCGATTGCACAAGTGAAAACACTCGAGTCTGTGTCTTTCAAGCCTGCCCCCTTTTTGGGCCAGGCAAATATTATTCATGTATCACAAGCTCCTAGATTTTGCAGCAAATTCTTTTCTGTGGAATTGCAATGTACCCACACTTGTTTTTCACCTTGGATTTGGACACCGCATGTCTTTTCCCTGCGGCCTTTTGGCAGAGTCATTCACCACTTCTAGGTCATAAAAGCGGAAACATGCACACGCTGCTTATCCTCTGCAAGTCAGTGTGGAGAGGCAGTGTGGTGCAATGGTTAAGAGCGTGGGACTGGGACTCAGGCGACCTGGGTTCAAGTCCCCACTCAGCCATGGAGCAACTGGGTGGCTTTGGGCCAGTCACAGACTCTCAGCCCAACCTACCTCACAAGGTTGTTGTTGTGGGGATAAGATGGAGGAGGAGAATGATGTAAGCTGCCTTGAGCCCTTTGAGGAAAAAGGCAGGATATAAATTGAAAAATAAATAAAATAAATAAATAAAGTCCCAGTTTGGTATGCAGAAGTTCCAGGTTCAGTCCCTGGTATTGCCTGATAAAAGGATCTAGTAAGAGTTGATTGGAAAGAACTCTGCTGGAGGACCCAACAAGCAATTACCGAGGGATGAAGGCACAGCCTTCCAGGCTCTTGCCTAACATTTGTCCACCGAGTCCAGTATTGTCCCCATAAACTAGGGCTTCAGAACTTCAGAACCTCAGGGGGTGGAATCTGAAATCCATCAATGGCCACGTCCCCTTCCCACCTCCTTTTCCCCCAACTATGGGTGCTTTCCTGGCTTTCATGCCATCTGTTTCATTCTAAATGGTCAAAATGACCAGCACCTTTATGCTTAACATAATGCTTACGTTTTTGCTCTGTCCCATTTGGCCCAGTCCTTTTGCCTTTGGTTTTGCCCACCAAAGAGAACGAGACACTCAGAAGTTTCTCAGGAGTTGAATTCAGCCCTCAGGATCAGCCCCTGGACATCTGAGAACACTGGGTACATTCTGAGAAAGCATCTCTCCATCATTACTGTATTGGGCCAGGTGAATTACTGGCCTTACTCTAGCACAGAAGCAATTGCTCCTATGCCCCAAAGAGGGCAATCTGAGTGTGGACAGGTAAGGTCATACGGTTTCATACAAAAGGCGAGATTTTCACTTCCTCTTCTGTTAAAGAACTTGGACCATCTAAGCTGCCATCATACAGTATGTGCATCTGAAATTATCATCAGTTTTCCCACAAGGGCATGTGATGTTCTTATCTGAGATAATTGGTAACATTTATGCCTGCTGCTGAGCCCCTCTGGAAAAAAAAGATGGGCAGGAGCTTTATTGTATTGATAGTATTTCATGGCTAGTACAAGGGAGGCACAGGAACAGGTAAGAGTTTCATATTTTCCCAAGAATTTACTAGTATACTTGGGATAATAACCATTTCAGTTCAGTTCAGTTTAATTTTTGCATAAGGCGTTTTACAGAGTAAGGAATTTAACATCCTTTTCAGTGGTGGAATAGGGTGAAAATGAAATGGGAAGTATAATTGCTATTAGTATAATTGATCAGTATAATTATTACTACATTACATTTATAATATTAGTACAATATACATTTATATCCTGCCCTTTTTCCTCTTGCAAGGAACCAAAATGACCTACAAGGTTCTCGTTCTCTTCTTTTTATGCTCACAACAGCCCTGTGAAGAGGGTTAGGCTGAGAGGTAGTGACTGGGCCGGAGTCACCTAGTGAGCTTCATGGCGGAGTGGAAGCTAGAACCCGGCTCTTGAGAGTCCTTTCAGATAAAAGCTTCTGCAGATCTTCTGAAAGACGTCAGGCTTGAGGCTTGTAATCCGAGGACGGACTGCCAAGCTCTCAGGCCTGTCATGGTAGCAGATTTCGGAGTGGTTGGGGCATGGGACAAGGAAACCTTTTGTGAGCTTTTCCAATTCAATCTTTGATTTAAAGTTCAGAGAATGACAGGAGGAAGAGGAAAGGCAGCCAAGAGATGAATATAAACAATTGTGCAGCTTGTGCAGGGACAAAGATGAAAGATTCAGGTTTCTAGCATAGCTGACCAGCATAAGTGTCCCAGCCAATTTTATCTTCTTAGTCCAAGGAAAGAAGCGCTGTTAGTGCACTGTGGGCAATATCCCCCAAAGAAACACCTGAACCTTTCTCGGGGTGTGTGGAACTGTTCCTTCATTTAGCCCAGTGTTCCCTGCTGCCCAGCGTCTCCGTTAGAATGATGGAGATGAAGATGTATGAAGATGAAGGGAAATTCACACAAGCCACTTGCTCATCTTGATGGCTTTGTGCCATACTGGGGAACTTCTTGCTGCCTGGTTTCTTCCTCAGACTGCCTATTTCCCTGTTTAGCACTGAAAATGGCAGAACCTGGGAAGCATAGCCGAGATTACATCCAACTAAGAAACATCCTGCTTGCTTGTGAGTGTGCATGCGGAAGTGTGCCCTGGTCACTTGTGAGTGGACATGGTGCTCATGCTTACTTCTGACTAAGCATGCAAAGGCTTGGTACTTTGGATGCTACTTGTTGCTGGCTTATGCATTCCAGTGCTAGTGGTATCTCTTGGTAGATATGCAAATCTTTGTCCTGCTGAGAAGGCTTGAAAGGGCTAAGAATCACATTCCGGCCTTCCTTACAATGCCTTTGGCCCCATCCACAGAAAGAATGCAGCCTTTCCTCGACTAGGTTCTGCTATTGACTGACAGTCCCCACCCTTCTTGTATGCAAACATGCATGCATATAGGTGGTACATTTCTTTTACTTTGCATCATGGTTTTGGAAGAGGGAATGAGGTCTATGCCAGGAGAAGAGGATGAAAGTCACAGGGAGCTGAGTCAAATGGGGAAGTGGGGAGAAGGCAACAGTCCAGGTGGGCACCTGGGCCTTCCTGGCAGCCAATCCTGGAGGAAGGGACCCTGAGGCTACCTTGCTACAACCTCCAGTGCTTCCCCAGGAAGGAATGGAGTCTAGACCCAGCCTAGGAACAATCGCCTACTTGTGAAGATGAAGGTGGTGGTGAGATCAGACAGGAAATAGGTGTAGGTTGGAGAGCTGTCCTTAGAACAGTAGCAGGAAAACTGTAGCCCTCCAAATGTTTTTGGACTGTATCTTTCATGATCTCTTCTCTGATTATTGAGCAACTGAGCACCTTGCAGGGATACATCAACAACAGGGAGAACAAACATAGAGCAAGCACAGAAGTTTTGGGAAAGTAGCGGGATCAAGCTCAAAAGCATGCCCTTTGTCTTCACATGTGGCAGCGAATGCTGTTTGGCTCGGTGGGTCTTAAGCTGTGCAGACGTGCTACAGAACATGAGACAAATTTATGGCAAAGGCCAATTTCTCTTGGCCAATTGCTTTTGCTGCTTGTTTATGAGTTGGGCTCACCAGTCAGGTACATGTCTTCTTCAGGTATTGCTTAACTGAAGCTAGAAATGAAGGAAAGGTAAAATAACTTAAGTGTGTGGCAATAGTTTCCATCCGCTGCACCGGGTCATTAATGCAACAGCCCGTGTCCTTGTTGCTGCAATGCTGCACTTGAGCTTTGCTGGCATTCTTCCAACAGACTCGCTGTTCCAATACTCACCATAATCCAGAGAAGCTAAAAACAGTTAGGCACCTGCCACAACAACACTTCAAGCGGCGGGGTAGCTTCAGGGAGTTTTGCTCGAGGGTTCTGCAACGTTAAGTGCAAAACAAGTTGGCTTCCTGTGGATGAGGTCCCCAAGAACCCCTGCCTCCCTCAGGGCCTTCCCAGCTGGCTGCATCAACCAGCAAAGCCTCCACTGGACTGGCTGCAAGGGCCGCTTGGCTCCTCACGCCACAGAATTCCCTCTGTTGGCAGCCATTCTGCCTGGTAGCCCCAGAGGAGAGGCAAGAAAGTGGGACCCCCTCCAGTGGCCTGGCCAGGACCCATTCCCACGCAGCTCCTTCCCTTCTAGAACTGCCTCCATGAGAGACCGTGCTTTCTAGAAGCGCAATATGCAGCTTCATGACGTAGCAGTGTGCTATGTTTCAGGCTTCGTATCTGAATTCCTGTTTATTTTCCTCTTCACACCCCATTCCTTTGTTATTAGTCTCTTCAGTTAGGGACCTAGGAAGCTGCCTTGTAGAAAGCTGAACCATTGATCCAGTACTTGGCATTGCCTAACCAAGCCTTCCCCCAATCCCGTCCTCTCCAGATGCTTTGGACTTCAACTTCCATCAGCTCTAGTCCACATGGTCAATGGCCAGGAAGCTGGGAGTTGTAGTCCAAATCATGGGGAGGGCGCCAGGTAGGGATGGCTGGTCTGCCCAGCTTGGCTGGGGCTCTCTAGGGTTTGAGGTAGCTGTCTTTCTCATTCCCACCTGGAGATAATGAGACCTTCTGCACACAAAATTATGTGCTGTGCCATTGAGATACTGTTCTTTTGGCACAGTTTTAAGCCATGAATTGCCTTGAGTGTTTAAGCAGAAAGGAGGTATACAAACTCAGCAAATAAAATGAAAGAACTACATTCCTCAAACTAATAGGATACTGGGCCCCGATTCCTGACTCCCATTTGCAAATATATATTATATGCAGGACTTGGCTCTGTGATCAGATCACTTGATCAAGGATACAATGCTCAGCTCAGGCTCACGCCTAACACCAACAGGAGAATTTCGATGAGATCAAAGTATTGGTCAAAGAAATAACCAGCCAAGCTCCAAGATGCCATGTTTAAAGTCCTTTATATCTACATCCCCTAGCATGCATCAATTTCAAAAGACTTTTCTCTTTATGGATGACCACTGCATTGCATTGTGCAAAAGTCTATCTGAATTATTCAGGCCTCTTTAGAAAAAACCCGAGTTGGCACGCCACTATGTAGCGTCCTCTTCTCTTTCTAAAGGGCTTTTGGTGGTGCTCCTGAGTGTGGTCTGTGTTCATCAGTTATGGTATTCACCATCCGCCCACTTGTCATGTTAGAATCAGCCAACCACAGGGTAGCTGAACCCTTTCCCTCCCTCTCGTATTCTCGTGGTCTTAGAAGAACATTTGCAGAACTTCTCTGAGCAGGCATTTGGATTATTATGATGTTTATACTTTCTCCAGCTTCTACCTTCATACCTTCTACCGAGAGACTTGTGGTTGGAACAACATGTGACGTGTGGTTGGAACCTTCTACCACGTGATGCTGTGGTTGGAACAGGCTATCCTTGCCTAAGCATGAGACAGAGTGGCTGGGGAGTTCAACTTGGCCGCGAGGAGATGCAAGGATGAATCCTTTGCTCATCATGAAGCTGGCAGTGGCTGCAATCCTAGACAATCCAACTCAAGAGTAAGTAACAGAGAATTCAATGGAACTTACTTCTGGTTAGACCTGTCTACAATCGCACTGCTGCAGCACCAGGCCAGTTACGTTCCCAGCCCAAGGGACTGTGGGACTGTTACATTATGAGAAATATGGGCAGAATCCCTGCATGCTGCTCTGGAAGATTAGTGGAACAGCTGCCATTAATAAATAACTGTTCCATACATTTCTGTTTGCTTCTTACACCTGCTTTTTCTTTGGGATCTTCACTACACTGCTGCAGTCTCACTGCTTGCTCCCAGTTAAATATTGCTGTTCCATATGCAGGGTGAGGCTAGGGTTGGGAAGTATTACTTCCAAATCACAAGAAGTAGTAGTTCCTCTATACTCTTCACCAGTCAGACCTCAACTGGAATACTGTGTCCAGTTCTGGGCACCAAATTTAAGAAAGATGCAGGAAACTTAGAAAGGGTCCAGGGGAGGGCAACAAAAATGATCCAGGGTTTGGAAACACTCCTGTGAGGAGAGACTGAGAGAAATGGGCATGCTCAGCCTTGAGAACAGAAGAGTGAGAGGGGGCATGATATCCTTCTATAAGTACCTCAAAGGCTGTCACAAAGAGGAAGGTCCAGATCTCTTCTTGCTGATGCCGGAGTGTAGGACACAGAATAATCAATTCAAGTTGTGACAACCCAGATGCAGGCTGGACATCAGGAAGAACTTCCTGACTGTCAGAGCAATACGACAGTGGAACCAGCTACCTAGAGGTGGTGAGCTCTCCCACACTGGAGACATTCAAGGCAAAACTGGACAGCCATCTGAGACGGATGGTGTCACTTGGTGTCCTGCAACAGCAGGGAGCTGGACCTGATGGCTTGCATGGCCCCTTCCAACTCTACTATGAGTCTATGGGACATTGCTTGTGCAATGGCCAGGCAGGGGAACTGTCTTCCTGGCAAGCCCCTTGCAACCGAATGCCCCACAACCAGCCCCAGGAACAGGTGCTGCTGACGTGTGGTGGGGCATGGCTTGCCCAGCACACGGGATTCAGTGATTTGTGGGTGCCCTGAAAATGCTGGTCATGCTCGCCAGAAACTTGGATTCCAGCCCACTGGTGTCTGGGGAGCCAAGCCTGGGGAATCCGACAGATTCCCACCCTGGGCTGATTCCTCACACATCTCTAGTTGAGACACATGAATTTGGCAAGACAATGCCATCATGTACACATTATACAAGCAAGCATTTTGCTGAGCCTTAAGGCTGGACCACTGTTGTTCATTATTGTTCGGTCTTCTGCACAAGAGCAAGCATCTGGCAAATCCAGGTTGTTAAAGAAAATAGAGAATACTTTGTTATGGGGACCTTTAATCTGAAGACGTGTTGAAAAAATGGAGGAGGAGACAATGGTCCGCATATCTTTATTTACAAAATGCGACTCCCTTTTTTAAAAAGCAAAGCAAATTGAACAGGTTACACTTGGCAGTTTCCAAGGAGCAATGAAAATGCTTTCAGAGTCAGGTCAGACCTTCAACTCTTTCTGCAATTGGAATATTTTAAATAACGATCTCTTACACAACCACCTGACAATCAGCAACTTATCTCAGGCGACCTCTTCTAACACCACATTTCTTTGTCATAAGAACCACTGGAGCGCCAGCCGACTTCTACCGTGTGGATTGGCTCTGTTTATTCTGGCTGCTGATTGCTCTTTTCAGGACTTCATCGGGCACCAGGTCTGATTTCTTGACATGAAGGTTGTTGCAACCGACTCTGGGACAGCTGCAAAGAAGGGACAGCAACTCTGTAAGTCAAAACCATCCAAATCCGTCAACTGGCATTCCTCACCTTTTGGAACTTCCTATTCAGTGCGAGTTCAGATTGGCAACTTTAAAGGGTCAGGGATTCAGTCACAGTCACGTATTACTTGATCTACTTTCAACAGCAAAAACTCAAGTGGCAAAATACCAGCTTGCAGATCAGCCATGGCTCAGTCAATGTTATATTCTCTGAAGTGTGGGAGATTTTGAAGCGGATACGGTGTTTATTGTACGATTGCCCTGCTGCCTTGATCAAATGTTCGCAGGAGTCCAGATGACATTGTGTTGAACTTTTAACCATGATGTGCTTCCCGATGACTTGTGTCTATTCTCTTTCCAGAAAAACACCTGCTCTGGAAATGCTAGTGCCAGAAATTGGCCATTTGGAAGCATCTAAATGTGCCAAACCATTTGGGACCATGTTAAATAAAAGACCACCTTCATCTGTATAATCTTACCTACATGCCAAGATCTGATTTGGGGGCCCTGATTGTGTACCCACCTAGATGTTGAGTTAGGTCATATTGAGCACCTGGGACAGAGCCTTCTTTGCGGAAACTCCTCAGCTTTGTAATGACCACCTGATGGAGTAGTGTCTCTCCTCTGCTACTCAATAATTTAAGCAAGTCTTTAAAAATATTTTATTTAAGGCTGTTTTTCACTAGCCTGCCTTTGGTGAAAAGCCAAGATAAAGTAAATGAATAATACAAACCAAATCTCTTATATGCTAAGAACAACTGTCAACATTGGCTTTCATCCTCTGGCAAGCTTTTGTCCTCTGACATCAGCAATAGGCAGAACGCAGGCTGAAATCTACTGATAGATCCCTGGAAGTTTTGCAGTAGATGGGCAAGGATTTCTGACTCCCGCTTTTCTAACAAGACAATTGAACAGTTTTCTCTGTCCTAAAATCAGGTAGCGGAAAAAGAACGCTGGAGTGCAGGCAAAGCTGGAGTGGATTTTTGGCAAAGTATCTGCAAGCTTGCTTCTGTTACTGAACTCAGCCCTCTCGGCTGAGCATGTGTTCAAGAGCACCAGCTGTTGCACTGTCTTGCATCTTATTATTCTTGCATAGTGCGTTATTTTGGAAGGGTATGGCCCTAAAAAGCAGCTTATAAATTCCTTAGATCATTATTAATTCTACATTATGGATGAGCATAATAGACTTCCTGCCTATTTCTGATTCAATTATTAGAAGGAGGCTGAGTCAGGGGGATTTCTGTGGATGTCCATCTGTCTGCCCATTTTTGAAAACACGCTAAGGAAATCTGCACAAGTCACAAAATTTGTACTATTTGTGCACATTTGAAACCAAACACTATATAGTTTAATCTGCTCAACTCTCATTAGAGCTGCATGGTTTTCAGCTTCCAGTATGTGCAGAAAGCATAATTTGCATACATTTCCTTAGTGTTTTTTAAAATATGCAAACTACAGCACATTTAAGAGACAGGAGTCAGTGACCTGGCTTAATTTACACAACAGTGCATTGGGGCCAGTATGTGGCTAATCTGCCGGAATTCAGGGGGCAAACTGTGAAAAACTGTCATATTTTCACCCCCTTTTGGATACCTTACACATCTCTACATATTATAAAAAAATAGAGCAAAAGGACATCACAGCAGGACAAACTGAACTGAATTTGTAAATTTCTACACTAAAGAAGGAGTTGAGAAGCTTGGAAATAAGAGTTATATTAATTACAGATTAATTAGGCTTTGAGAGCTATAATAATTACAGATTAATTAGGCTAATTAATTACAGATAAGGAATTGGATTTATGTATAGGAAATCGGATTCATGGCTTCCTTTGGGTAGTTTTCTTGCTTTTCTTTATTTACATTAGAATAAACTCTAATGCATTTTGATAAAGCATTTCTTTGGTATGAATATTACGAGGAAAAAGATGAGGAAGTGGCACATATTTTACATTTTATTGGGAGTCTCTCTTTCTGATATCAACTAGATTCCAACAAAGTGGCACTCACCTTCTTGGATGGGTAACACATTTTTGTTTTGTGGAGACGCATGATGGGGGAATGTAATTAGCTGAACAGGTAGGAATGGATAGCCTTGGGGGAATGAGTGTACTCAGAAATAAGAACAACTGCTTGGAGATCAGTCTTCAGTGGAACGCAATTTGCCCGTGGTGGTAATAACAGGTAATATCATTACACATTGTAATCTTCACATATTGTTTGATGCCTTCAAAGAACTGTACAAATGACAATGTCTACATTCTCACCCCACTGATGCCTGCTGATGAGTTTCAAGAGACAGGAGAACAGATAAGAGAACTTAAGTGGCTTGCCTTGGGCCACACTGAGAAACTGCAGAGACGCAAATGTCATGGGAAATAATCAATTCTCTCACCTCATACACTGAATGCTGGCTAAACCAGATTTTGTGTTTATTTCTTCAGTTGGTGAAAGAACTGTTCAGACAAGGAATCAGTGCACAGAATTTGCTTCCCCAAATCTGATAAATTGTCATAAAAAAAACAAAAAACATGCTTCTACCCCTCAATAATTTTCAAAAGTATTTTTATATGACAGAAGCAAAGAAGGCAAGGGTAAGTGTCAGGACAAGAGATTTCCAGCTGTAGCCAGAGAAATAACTTGAAACTCACCACTGATTTTATATTAAAGTGAGAAAACTGCATATTAAGAAAAAGAAGTTTAATGAGATTTTGGATGCATTTATTATGCATTTAAAAAGGGATTTGAACAGTCAAAAGAAGCAATGCAGTTTTGGAAGGGGGGAATGTCCTGAAAGAATGTTTGAATGAGTTCTATTTGTAACATGTGTCCTATGGTCCCAGTGGTAAGGGACACAGTATCTTTAAGATTAATTTTAACTGCATGGTCAATTTCATATGTTTTTATAAGTTTTTAGTTGTATTTTAGATTGAAAACTTAATTTGAAAAAAAGAAACTCACGATTGATTTTAGCTTTTTCTTCTGTCTCCTAAATTCTGTTCCCAACTCTTCCATCTCAAGCACTCCTTGACCTCACATCATTAAACTTTCACCTTGCTCCTCATTAGCTACAGGGCACTCTATTTATGTACTCAGATGTGAACAGTTAATTTACATTTCGTTTCAGTTCTAACCCAGAAGGCTCAAGGCAGAGAATACTTCATTCAAAAGTGCAAGAAAAGGCAGCTCTTGCTACACAAATCTTGTAATCGTTTTTCATAGGTGACTGTGACAAAGGCAAGACACCTTACAACAGTTGCCCAGCTGGGAAAGGGGGGACACAATGACAATGATGACATGTTTAGTGACGGGCTGCAAAGGACATGGCTGCATTTCCATTCAAGCTTTAGAGCATTCCAGTCTTGTGAGCAATTGGGCTGGCATGCTGGTTTCGACAATTTCCCTCCAGGCCTCTCTTCTCTTGCAGCTACAGTTAAGTGCAGGCACTTCCTCAACAAAGCCTTCATGGAACAGTATGATGACGCTTCCCCTTTGCTGAATGGCCAGAAAGGCCTTAAAGTGGCCCCGGTCCTTTCTCTCCATTCCTCATGATGGCCTTTTTGGCTTGGGAGAGCTGGGAAGGAGGGGGAAATGGAGGGTGAGAGCAGAGACGCAGCACAGGGTGCCCATTTTCAGGTGGGCCCAGCTGGACCAGACTCGAACAAGGGACAGAAACGGCAAAGAAGGCAGACAGCTAAGGCTGCTGTCTGATCTCCTGGCCCTGCTGACGCTGCTATGAAAGTCAGCATCCACCCTTATCAGAAATTGTCCTGTGAGTTCTATTGTTATCATTACCGTTGCTATCACCATCCATTAACTAGGCGGCTTACACAGCTCATTTTGTCCTCATAACAACAGCTGTAGGACATAGGCCGGGCTGAGAGGGAGCAACAGGCCCAAAGGCACCCAGTGAGCTTCATGGCCGAGTGGGGACTAGGACCCAGATCTCCCAGGGCCCAGTCAGCACTCGGACCACCGTCCCATGCTGCCTCTCAAGGACCAGGCCTGTCCAGCCAACGGGGGGCTGTCCAGTAGAGAGCACATCAGCAAATCCAGCCTGCAACTGAGCAGTGTGATGGGGAACGCTGAAGCCCCTCTCCCCTTCCTGGCTTGTCATTAGGGCCCCGATCCAAGCACACTGCCTCCTCACAAGCTGAGCTCCAGGCCAGGCGAGGTGCTGCAGCTAGGTGTGGCAATTCCAGCTGTGGTCTTCTGTCTGGGCCCACTTCTGCCTTTGCCCTTGGGATGGGCTTCTGCGGTACAGAGAGCAAGGGGGCATGTGCTAAGCTTCTTTTCAGGCCACAGCCTTTGAGAATGGAGAACTGCTCCAAGTGGGGGCCCATCATCTGACTTTCCTGGCCCTTGCACCCACTAGCATGGCTGGCAGAACCCTCTTCTTCCTCTCCTCAGATTCCACAGCTAGCCTCACAGGGAGGTGTTGGGGCAAGAGACTCACCCCACCTACCTCTTCACTGCCCACCCATAAAAGCTGTTGCTCACCAGGGCAGCACTAGAGGGAAAATTGTGGTGGAAGACTATCAGATTGTTTATAACAGCCCTTCCCAACCTGGTGCCTCTGTAAGATTCAGCTTGCAGTGCACACCTTTCTCGTGCATTGGCCATGCAAAGCCCAAAGCATCCATGGCTTCCACCAGGCGCAAACATTGTGTTTAAAGCACAACACTGCAAAGTCTTCAGTTATCATACCAAACCACCAAATATTTGAGGCCCAAACAAGTGTAGAGAGAGGCCCGGTGCAAAACATTTTGAGGTCCTTCTCTCCAGAGAGGGCACCCATTCTGCCTGGGAAGGCATTTTGCCTTAGACTCAGCATCTGGAGCTGAGCGCCAGCTTTCATTACTTCTGTTTCTTCTGCACCGTCTCCCCTTGCTGGTTGAGTTTGCCTTGGGCAAAGCAAGGAGTCTCGCTGTTTGGGGTTTGTTTCTTCCATCTACAAAGAGGCTAGGATAATTATTGTTTATCTGACACATGCAATTTATTTTTTCTGTGTGGGGGGGTAGGAGTAATTAATTCTGGTAAAGTGCCTCAAAAGCCTCAAGTCAAAAAGAAATTGGTATGACATAGGAGTGCTGATGCATCTTCAGCAGAGAGATAATTTTCAACTGTTAAAGGCACCAAGAAGGAAGCTACAGGAGTGTCATTGAAGAAGGGAGGGGTTGTTTGTTTGTTTGTTTGTTTGTTTTTGGATTTATATCCTGCCTTTTTCCTACAAAGGGCTCAAGGCAGCTTACATCATTCTCCTCCTCCATCTTATCCCCACAACAACAACCCTGTGAGGTAGGTTGGGCTGAGAGTCTGTGACTGGCCCAAAGTCCCCCAGGTGGCTCCATGGCTGAGCGGGGACTCGAACCCAGGTCGTCTGAGTCCCAGTCCCATGCTCTTAACCACCACACCACACTGGCTTTCAATATGATGAAAGCCACTACGAGTTTAAGTGTGGAAAGCCTACACACTTTTGACCACAGGAAATAGAATACAGTCCTTTAAAAATCTGAAATATTGGTTATACCCAAACACAGGAGTGTTAGATTTGAGCTACATGCATTGCAGAACGAGGTGCTAAGGTTTACAAGGTGGAAAAATATACTGTACCACTTCAGTATAGGTCAGAGATGCCAGCAAATATCCTGCAAGTATGTGCACAAAGACCACAGGAAGAGGTATTCCCACTAAGCATCCTGGAAAAAGCCTCTTGGATGGATCAGGAGGCCCTCATGATTGGGATGGGATGGGGTGAAGGGAGGAGGGAATTGATCAAAATTGGTTGCAGGAACCTTGTGTGAGTGGGTCTCAGGAAAGAAATCCCCGTTCTGGGAGTTTTTTTTGCCTGTGGATTGCAGGATCCAAGATGCACCCTTGTGTAAACAATATCCCTGCAAGCAGAAAGCTAACACAGCAAGAGTCAAACTGGCCTAGAGCATTTTTTTCATTCTGTTTCAATGGACCTTAGTTTGTTTGTTGACATGGCAACATGCAAAACTGCCATCTCCTGCCTGAAGTGGAGCAGAGTGCTTATATCACGTCATTTTGTATGTACAGATCGGACCAAAGATTACCTACAAAAGCCCTCTTGATCAGGATTTTGGTGCAGAACATGGTCTGCCAGATGACGCTGTTACAAAGAACTGGTTTGGGCACACAATGGCATTTCCTTTCTGCTCAGCCAACTGCTGAGCATTTGATGAAAGGGAGCTGAATATATGCAATGCCTATCCTGAAGGGTGTTGCATTTGAGGTACCACCAGGGCCTTGGTTCTTGCTGAGATGATAAACGTGTACTAGACAAGAATTTGTGTGGAATGGGAGAGGCTGTTGAGGAGCTCCTGGAATGTGTCTGGCGTTGGCTGATTGGCCCAAATTTGGTCAGCAAGGACTTTTAGGGAGCTGAGGGTTAAGACTGGGAAGCTGTGGAACTACCTTAAAAATACCAAAGGCAGAGCCTGGGTTTTTCAGAACATCCCCCACCCCAAACTATTCAGAACACATGAACCCTAATGCCATTTAGCAAATGCGAATTAGCGAATTTGCACAAGTGTTCATTAATGCTAAGGAACACTTGCAAATTAGCATGCATTCCACCCCCTCCCCACTCCAAAAGTGACAAACAGGTCCACAAGTCTGCAGAAACTGTAAACTGGAAAAACCCAGTCCATGGTGGCATCCAAACTTATTTGACTCTGTTGTGGACTTCTCCAACATCTCTGGATTCAGATGATCAATCTGCATCCTCTCTTGACATGGTGCACTTGGTGCTAATTATACCTCTAGATATACATTGGACCACCTGTCATGGGTGGACAGAAAGATGAGAACAACATGAAACAGTGCTATGCTTATCAGTTATCATAATAAAAGCCAATGTGACTGCTGGTAACTCTCCCTACTTGGAGGTTCATGGGCCAATGGAGGGCAGAAGGAACATGGAGATGAAGATAATAACTATGCTTTTTCTGCCCTGCAGATCATAGCCATCTAATTCTTTTGCCTCCTGTGTGTAAGGTCAGGCTGAGGCACCACCAGGATACATAATATGCCAATGGACCCTTTCCTATCCCCTGGAACACCCATCCAAGACCAGCTCTGAAGATGGTCTTCCATTCTTGGAGCTGCTGCATGGAAAGAACTGTGCCAGCTGTGAGGGCCAAGGGAGGGCAGTGCCAGGTAAGAATCCCAGCTCTGGCCATTCTCTCCATGTTTCCAAACTCGGAGCAGGGACTCTGGGTGGTCCTACCACTGGCCAGCCAGCATGTACCAGCCATAGTATGGGGTCCTAAGACAAGCACCCATTTTGGGGGCTTTAACAGCCAGATGATCCAAAACATGGGATTAAAAACACAACCAAATCAAGCCTAACATGCCCACCTCTATTCAGTCTTTTCATGTTGGTCCTCCAAAGAACCTTCATTTCCTCTATTACTTCTCAAACATTTTCATAAATAAATAAATGGGCAATCTTTAACAGATAGACCAAATGGTTTTTCACCCCGTCCCCAAGTGAATTAATTCATACACTAGTGCATACATGAAAATCTGACTTTTAAGACACTGGCAAAGGTTGCTTTATTCCCTATTGCCAATCATGATAGAGCAGGCAACTGAATAACTGAATTCAGTTATTCAAAATATTGTCATCCTGGAGATATTTGCATAACTTGGCTAAGTGATAACATAAGAGATGCGTAGAGAGCAAGAGCACATCACATGAACTGATGCAACACAGAAACCCTTTGCAGCAATTTCCACAACTGTGATAGCTCTTAAAACGATAAACTCAAGCAATCAAAATAATTAGAGCTGGTCTGGTTTTATTCACCCAGCGCCAAAGCCATTTCCTTGAAGAAAGCAGAATTTCTTGAAGTAAGAAGCTCATGGGCCATTACCCAGAAAGGAAGAACCAGGCCTATGCTCTAGAATGCTCCTATTTTCCATGGAAGTAACAAGCTTTAGGTTGCTTTTATGCAGCACCACAACTTTCCTGGTGAATGCAATTATCCTTTGTTCAATTGTCAAATCCATTCCATTTTACACATAAATTAGCTGTTGTTTGTTCCGTCATCTGCTGATCAATGAAATCAGATCCAAATTTGCACTAGCACTAATGAACACTCACACAAATGCACTAATGCACATTAGTGAATGCACATGCGTGCTAATGCCCACACTCACACATAAAACACATGAACTGCTGCAGAACCTTCAAGTTGAACAGATAGAAATGCAGGAAACCCAAACTTGTCTAACTGTATTCTGGATTTCTCTGACTTCTCTAAACAATCCACATGTTACATGTGGAGCTTCCCATAACCAGAATATATGGAGCATCTTTAACAATGCACTGTGTGAATGTGCAGGAGGATTTAACCCCCGAACAAAGCAAAACTTTCAAGGATCGATTCTACGGTAGTTGACTAGATTTGCAAGTGCTTTGCGTCTACAGATTCAGTGTGCCTGTATGTGAGCCCCTTGCATTTCTGCCTGCCTAAGCACAGCAGTGCAATTCGTGCCAGGCTAAGTGGAATTCCTTTCCTACAGACTGATGACTGCTTACCGTGCTACCTTCTTCCGTTGCTCTTTGTGCTGGATAAGTTCTAAGATGGCAACTTCTTCATAGGCGTGGCCACAGATTTTATTCTTGACTGGTTTCTTCATTTCCTCCTATAATAATTAATCAGACTGTACTTAACTCTCCCAATCAAGTTGCCATTATGTCCTCAAGGCGACTCTAGACCAGCACCGACCTCTTCATCCTTTGGCAACTGAGCACCATTTATGGCTTACTGTTCTTTATTACAATGCTCTGTGGGGTTGTCAATGAGTAGGGTGATTCGCAGTGCCCTGCATGCATGCACAGACTCTGCCCAAGGAGGTCACACTGCCCCCAGGAGCTCACCTTCAACCCCCATGGGCTGAATCCAGCCTGCCAGGCCCCCTCAGACACCCATAAAGGCCTCCCCTGCAAAAGCCCCAAATCTTACAAAAAGCAGGCTGAGTGGCTTCCAGCTGAGCCTCAGGGACAGATGTTTTGACACTGCAGCTCAGTGGGGAGCTGGCTTCCCCAGCCTCACGGTGTATTCGTGCCGCCTCAAGCGAGGGGCAGGGCCGCTGTGATGCTTGTCCGCTCTGCTCCACTGCTTGTGGGGTCACTGGGTTTGGCCAACCCCTCCCTCCCACCTTGAAGTTGGTTGACCTCCCCCCAACAGTTCAGCTGACCTCCCGTGGCAGTCCCAGCTGGGGCACCATGTGGGCGCGCCGAGGTGAGCAGAAGCAAGTGGTGGCAGAGCTGGCTGGTTGAGCAAGCGTGGGAGCAGCTGGCCAGCTAAGCAGACGGACGGGCTGTGGCTGGTGGTACACCTGGCAGGTCCTCTGGGGGGCTCTGCCAGGTGCTCGCTTGCTCCCTGCTGGAAGGGCCTCCTGGCGGGCCTGTGAGAAGGCAGAGCAATTTGCCACTCCTTGGGTTCGGCTACCACCGCAAGTGTTCCCAGCTTGTGCATTGGGCTTCCCCTCCAGTTGGAAAATACAAGGGGGTGCAGGGAGTAAAGTCAACTCCTGGCTGAGCCCTTGGCTGCAGGAGTCCTCGTGCTGGGAAGGTGATGGAGGGAAGTTGGATCGCTGGGAGTCTGCTGCCAATAAGCCGTTCCCAGAGTTCTGAAGCAGCATTGCCCCAGGGCTCCCTTGCTCCTCATGTTTTCCAAGAGGGAGAAGCAGGGCCCAGCAAAGCCAGCTCACTCAGTCTGCACATCTGTGCATTCATGAGGTGCAAGCATATGGCACACCGAGAGAAAGAATATGCAGATGCAGCCCAACTTTGGGCAGTGATGCCACCTGCTACCCAAAACTGGCCATGATGCCCTGGTATATGGCCATTTCAAACTTCCGTTTGTAAAAAGCTTCCCTACATCTGTTCTGAAGGAAGGCAGCAGTGGGAAATATTAGGAGGAGTAGGAGCAAAATCAACACTTGGCCAGGAGTGGAAAACAGGCATGGCAAAGGTTAGGAAGGCTACAGATGCATTTATAAGGACTTTTCTATGTGACAAATTAACTCTTTGGTTGGTTGGAGGTGAGGGAGGGAGGGGTTGGAAGGGCTGTGTGGAAATCAATATTTAAAGGAGGGATTCACAGGGGAGAAGAGGGGCTGATAGCATATGTACTTTCAAAGGGGAATTCCAGAGCACATAAAAGCTGTATACAGATTCTTTGGATCTGTAGTTCCTGGTCTTGCAGGTATCTGACCGGACTCAGGCATACAATGACCTCAAACCAGGAGCAGCTTGTGGGATGACAGACACAATTTTTGGCATAAAGGTGGGAAATACATTTAGTATGTGCTTGTTTGTTTAAGGCTTTTTTATACCGTCCGCTTACCAAGAGTCTCAGGACAGTTTTACAAACCCTTCTTCTCTTGTGCATGAATGATCTTCTCCCAATGGATTGAATATCACCTGTGCCAGTCTAGGCTTCAGTGAAGAGGGGACACGCTAACTTCCTTTGAGAACCCGGATTAGAACATGGATCTCACAGTGAGCTTAGGAGCATTCCCGGGGGACTAATTTTAACCAGGGCAGGAATGGGGAAGAAATTGTGCAGAGCAGTTGAGTGTACAGAAAGCAGGCACTTAGCCTGAAGCTCTGAAACCATAATTCTCCACATATTTGCACTGGGGTTAAACTGGGCACCTGACCTAAAACTGAGATGCTACCTCTCTTTAGGACTACTGTGGTGGTGACACCATTTATGGTTTTGGATGGCCAGCTTCCACCAGCCTTACCAACAGTTTACTGGGAGAGATGCTCAAGAACGCAGGCCATTTACTGCTGGCTTCTTGCCAAACAGCACATTAGGCAAATCACAAATCATATAACTGAGACTTGTCTTTTGTTTTACTCCAGTGCACAGTGGTCCTGATTTAGACTGGGACCAACATGGCCTGGAAGGGTAGGTTAAACGCTCTTTCCTTTCCTGCCAAGATTCCACCTAGCACAGGTGGGGGTGCAGGGTTCACTGGAGTAAACGCAGGCTCTCGCTCCTTTGCTTTAAAAACGCCATCTCCAGTGTCTTCCTTGGGCATGCTCACACCTGGTGTTTGTGTGGCACAGCATTCCTTTACTCAGTGTAAATTCAAGGATCTAAAGAAGCGTCACACGATGGCGATGAGAGACGGACTGCAAGCTGTTTGTGGGCCACTGGCTAATTTCATCTTGGAGAGGACCTAGATGCTGAGATCCTTATAAAAAGTGCTAGATGAGGTACACCGCACTCTGACTCAGTAAGGCAATTCTTAGGTTCTCAGACAAAGGAGAACTGCTTAACTGTCTCTCTGGTGAGGCCAGCCCTGTGTAAAACTGTAGGTCAAACTTTGTCTACACTTGCCCTTAATCATATTGGGTTTCTTGACTAATATCGGAACGGTGTCATATCGGCACAGCAAAGGATCAGCTTGGTGCAATTTCACTTCAAATCGCCCTCGTGTATGCAGAGTGATGCTTCCCTCTAGCATTACATTTGAAGCTCTGGCTAAAATTCAGTTTTCAGGAAGTTCTTGCAGGTTGCACTCCAGTGCTGGGTTGTTTTGAAGGCAAAATGGGTAGGGACAAAAATACAGTGATTTAGAATGGCAGAAGACTGCTTAGAAGGTAGGAAATTGCAACCTGAATGACAATCAAGATGTGGGGTCACTTGGGGACCCCCCTTCTGGGCTAGGTTTGGTCTACACGCATAGTTCAACACCCCTGATATACACCATGCATCTAGCACATATATTTCTTCTGTGAAATGTGTGTAGGTTTAGCATCATTCTGGAAAGCCTATGAAGCCACCAGTAATACGTACATCCTCTGGACACAGTGGGCAAGTTACCTACCTGTGTAATGGGACATATGAAGTTCATCTGACTTTCTGTCACTGCAATATCCTCATCGACTTGTTCAAGAGCTGGGATGTCGTCTGAATGTGACTGTCTATGAACTGCAATATGAAGAAGGAGGGGTAGAAGGGAATACTGTTCAGCAAAAGTGTGACTACCATCATTAAAATAATAATTGCTGGAACTAATTGCACTCCTTTTTTTAAACGCAGGTTTCCCCTGCAGCTGGGAGTGGTAAGTAAACACAGCTGGCCTTGATCCAACTGTGCGTGCAGCTGTTGGAGCTGCATCCGGATGATAATGGGCATGAACTCTGTCAGCAAAGATCTGAACAGCTATCATGCAAAAGCTGGCAAGAGCTGTCCTCTGTCGGCCCAGAGGGTGGGACTAAAACCGATGGTGGAAACAGCAAGATTTCGACTTGGCATTATCTTTTAGGTCGTTTGTCACCAAGAATATTTTCACCCAGACACGGAAGCCCAGAAAACCATCTGCTGTAAAAAAGAAACAATTCTAAGATGAGTCAGGGTTGCATGTCATGTTTACATTTCTCACCATTATGGGGCTTTCTCCCACCCCATGCCTTGCTTTCTCCTGTACTAGTTGGGAGTGTCTTTGCAACCCCACGGAGCCATTGTGGAGCTGCTGTTTTTTAACAGCTCCCCTCCCCCAGGAACACATGAGCCATCATGCAGCTGAACAGATGCCTCTTCAAGAAGCAATGCTCTCACTCGGAATTAGCTTCATTTGCCACACTAGTGAATTTTTTATCAAAAATATGACTCCCTCAGTCCTAGGTAGAACAAAAGATACAAAACCCTCCTGCACCTGCCTGTTACAATACGAATGCAATAAGGACACTACTGATGCTACACCTGACACACCATATGGCCAATGGGATGGGAAGGGAGCCTGGAGCAAGAGCAGAGTTATGCAGCCAGGCTATGAACAGTTTCATCCCTGCTTAACCCTCCCTGAGGAGCTACTAAAAGTCTCCAGGATGAGGTGGACCTTTCAGAGCTGGTGCAGGGAGCTTCAAACCACAGCGGGGACTGTTCCGGCTCAGTCCAAAATAAAACATGGCAAGCATGGTTAATGTTACCACTGGTCCCTGTGGATTCCTGCACGTGGGTTTTTCTGGCTGCTATCCACAGGGAGGCAGCCCTACATTAAACCAAAAAGATCTATGTTATCTCCTGTCCACAATTTTAATGGCCTTTTCCATATCAACCTAATTCAGTATTAAATGGAGCAATGGAGATGTCCAAGGAGGCCATGGCTGCTCCTGCAATGTTTCTGATGGCTGGCACAGCTGATGCACCATGCCCTGCCCTTTAAAGTTTATGGGCACTATATTAGTACTAATTTATACAGCCTGGGGCTATAAGGAGCCATTTACCTGTGAGAAGGTAAGGATCCTCCTCTGGGGACCCTGGGGGAAAGCTTTTGCCAACTGGACAAGAGCAGAACTTCTCTATGCTTTTAGGCATGCATGAGAAAACAGGCCAGTGAGAAAACTTCTAGGGATTTATTTGCAAAGCTGCAAATACTTGGGTGGGTGATCTGGAACCCGAGCTTCCACAAATCATTGCTTCCTGCACTGCCATAGTCCTATTTCCTCCCAAAGCCTTTTAAGCAGCACTTCATTTTAAAATGAGATGAACTGATTCAGCCTGCTGATGAATCAAGCCATTTCTATGCAGTGCCAGGCTCTGTCACTCCAGCTTAAACCCCTTCCATCTGTCGAAGCAGAAAAGCAAACACAACCGAGATCTGTGGAATACACAGACATTTCTCTGGGGGCATTGCTGGTGCAACAGAATAACACGGTGCCACATCAGTTATGCAACATCGTTCATTTAGAGATTCCTCCTCCTTTCTCCTGTGCCAAATAAAATCCATTTCTCTATTTCCTCATCCTTCGATGTGGCCAAACATCTCTGAGACAGAAACTCTGACAAATGCTGGCTAACACACCACTTATAGGGAAAGTATTAAATAAAGCAAACAGTTCAACATTCAAGACAATTCCAGGATATGCGCACGGTTAAGTGCCTGTCAGGCAGAGAAATGCAAAATAAGATTTTGGGTGCAGGTGTAAGCTTCCTGAGAATTTGACTCTTTAAATACATAAAAATGGAAATACTTGTGTTCAAATCCATTATTGGCTAAAAAGCTTAATGTTTCGGGCTAGCCATTCTCTCCCAGCCTAAGTTACCTTTTATTCTTGGATGAATAAAATTTTAAAAACCCACAAATCAAACTATATGTGTTCCAAGGTGGCACCATCTTCATTCCATGTAGAGAAGGTGACTGCAATAGCAGTTGAGCCTTACCTGAGCAGTGGTACTGCCAGGCAACTGGACCTCGTCCTCTGCCATGATGGAGGGTAGCAGATTAGGGAGCACACGACAGGAAGTGTGGCAAACACAGCTATATGCTCCAAAAGATGCCACTGAAACTGCCGTCTGAAGCAGTTGTCTCACTGTGCTCATTGCAGGGCTGGCCGTGTGAGCATGTATTGTTATCATGTTATCAATTTCAGAATACCATGAGAAGGGTGAGTGAATTGTACAGCACATGGAAAGGCATTACAAATTCCAGAGCGACCACCAAACAGGCCCCACTTCTAGAAGCTTTCCAAATAAGTTGGAACACAGCCTTGCTAGGCAACCTTAGAGGTTTAGAAGGTCCATGAGAGTGGAGTCTGTGTTTATCTTGCTTTGCTGTGGACATTTAGATTCTAAGCAGTGGATTGGAAAACAAGCTGCCTTCAGTGCCTCCCATCAGCTGATGCTCCTTGCAGTAGTTACCATGCAAGAGAATTATTACATAAAAGCAGAGCTTGTGATAACTGGAGAGCTTTGCCCCTATGGAGGTCAACTTGTAGAATGCTATCCACTGCACAACTTGTGGTCGTGTCCTAGTTTACAAAAGTGATGGGGCACAACATGTTATCCAATCTTTGTTAGTAAAAGATTATTAGTAATACATTATCAGTCCAATCCTATGCATGATTCCTCAGAAGAAAATCCTCCTGAGATTGGTGCAAATTACTCTTAGGTAAGTGTACACAGGGTTGGAGCCTCTGATGTTGTATATATAGATGCTTTCCAAACTGGTCTTGCATTTTCTCAGTCTCACTAGTTTTGGAATCCGCGCTGCACAAAGCAGCCAGACCTTGAGAACGCTCATACACCTCCAAAGCTGCTGTGCAGGCCACCTATAGCCCTGCTGGCTGGAGAATGCTGGGGCGTGTGGGATGCTTCCCGTCTCAACATGCCTAGCATTGCACCTTTACGTATGATAACCAGAGATGCAGGTGACTGAATGGGATTGCCTGCACACAGAGCAAATGTTGCAGCTCTTTGCTTTTTCTCATCGAGTCTGAGAAGAGGGAGGGGAGGGGGAGGCAGCCGTTTCACCTTATTATGGTACATGCTGGAATAATCAGTCAAGGAGAAGACACAGAGCCCTTTTCGTCTGGGTTTGCCCAGAGCTCTTAAATTAGTTACTGTCTCCTAAGCAGATGTCCTGAACCAGAGGCACAAATGATCAGCAACACACAGTTAAGTGGAATACTAGCTAATGGCATGTGAGAACAGATGATGCAGATGAACTAACACGAGCCAGATTCTATTTTCTTCCAGTAAACAAGCAGGCCTTTTTGGTGTGGAATATGTATAGCACATAACTTCTGAAAAATTACATAGTTTGCAGGACTTTACTCAAACCAAGGCATGGCCTGCCCAAGGGAGTGTCTTTGCACCGCTCAGGCTGAGTCCTCAATCCCATGAAGTCATAAGAAAGGTTTCTGAACATGCATGAAGTATCTACTACAGGAGATAGGACAGAAAATATTTAATGTTACGTTGGCACCTTTTATTGATTAGATTTATATCCCAACCTCTTCTTTTAAAGAACTCAAAACAGCTTACATCCTTCTCCTCCTCCTGCTCTCAATCCTATCCCTGCAACAACAACCCTGTGAGGTAGGTTGGGCTGAGTGCCAGTGACTGGCCCAAAGTCACCCAGTGGGCTCCATGGCTGCATGGGGACTAGAACCCACATCTCCTGAGTCACAGTCCAGCAATCTAACCACTACACCACACTGGATCTCCAATTGTTAGGAGAAATATAGTGGGAAGGGTTGCTGCTTCATGACCTTCTAGTTTGCTTTCCCTTTGGTTATCATGAGGATCTTCAATACCAGGAGAAGCAGGATGCTCAGCAAGATGCCCTTAACCACTACACAGCACTGCCTTTTTTCCACACTAGGACCTCCATGGCTCTTGAAATGCATGAGCTGGGACAGCCCATGCCCAGCTTAGAGACTGCCTCAGAGGAAGATCTCTTCGGGTGCTCTCTAAATAAGCGTTCTACTTATTTCATTTATGACCTTTATATCCTACCCTTCTTCCTGTGAGGAATCTAAGGTGACCTGGGGAGTCCTCCTCCTCACGGCAATCCTGCAGGTGAGGTTATATTGAGTGTGAGTGACAGGCACCCAGCAGCTCAATGTCTGTGTGAGGACAACTGCCAGTGTCTCCCCAGTGCCATTGCCATTCTGCTGCTGGGACATAAGTGGCCCCTCTTTAACCACTATACCACACTGTCCCTTTTACTGTGCATTCATACTGTGCCTCCGCATTCATGGAGCAGGTCCAAAAGGTATTGTCTTCCATTTCCCACCCTCCATGTTTTCCTATCCCTTGTTGTTAGTTGCAAAGTCATGCCCGACCCATCGAGACCCCATGGACAACATTCCTCCAGGCCTTCCTGTCCTCCCCCATCCCCTGGAGTCCACCTAAGCTCACACCAACTGCTTCAGTGACTCCATCCAGCCACCTCATCCTCTGCAGCCCCCTTCTTCTTTTGCCCTCAATTGTTCCCAGCATTAGGCTCTTCTCCAGGGAGTCCTTCCTTCTCATTAGGGGGCCAAAGTATTTGAGTTTCATCTTCAGGATCTGGCCTTCTAAAGAGCAGTCAGGGTTGATCTCCTCTAGGACTGACCGGTTTGATAGCCTTGTGGTCCGAGGGACTCGCAGGAGTCTCCTCCAGCACCACAATTCAAAGGCCTCAATTCTTCGGTGCTCGGCCTTCCTTATGGTCCATTTCCCATCCCTACTTTCATCTTTTTTTCATTTCCCAAAAAGCTGCTAAGGAGGAAACGACTGAATGGCCGTGCAGTGCCTTCTGCCCAGCAGCACCTGGAACCACCTTCCTCCTCTTTAGGAGTGGAAGGCAAAGCTCTCAGAGGAGGCAGCCCCGATCTACAACCCTCAAGCCTCCACTGATGCTGTACCAAATGCCGGAGTGGGCACAGCTGGTATCTGCTACAGGACCAAATGCCAGCTGTGGGGCAGGGTGGCACAACAGGCATGATAAACAAACCCCACCTGGCTGCCCCTCCCAAGTCTCGCCAGTGCACAGCAGGTCTGCTTTCTCGTCCAAAAGCGAACCATTATTGTCAACGGACTCGGCATTCATTAATAGCAGCAGAAGATTTGAAGGCATGCTGATAAGACACCCAGTCTCCATCTGGCTGGATGGAAAACCAGATGTGGGAATAGAAGTGAATTGTTTACTCCCGTATCTCTCCCCTTCCCACCATGCCATATCTCTCCCTATCCATAATAACTTCAATAGGGGCACCCTCCTCCCCTATTACTTCCTCCTCCCAAACACAGCTCCAAAGATTATTAAAATACCAGACACTAAGAGGGCCATAAAAAGAGGTGAGTTAATGGAACAGCTGCTCATATTTGAAAGGCAAGTCAACTTGCTTTACTGGGAGCATAATCATCATGGGGATATCTGATGTGTAGGAGGGATGGGAAAGACAGGGAAAAGACTTACTCTTTATTAACTAATGTCTGGTTGAGGTTCAATGACCGGCACATGCTGAATGACCTGTCATAAAAGACAGATGGCCAAATTTGTCTACCTAACCTAAGAAGTACCTCCTTTCACATGTCCAGGACTTCCCAGTTTTGTGGCGGCTTACAAGAGATTGCAATAACACAATGTTACTCCTCCGGCTGTCTGCACATCCCGTTATTTCAACAGCACCAGGCCATCCAGCATTGTGATCTCTGTCCTTTGTCACTACGAAAGTGGATGGATGGGAAGCCACGAGTTCCCTGAAGCTGCTGTTGTCAAGTGTGATGAGTGGCACTACCCTGAACTTCCCTTTACTAGGATATTCTTCCTGGGAAACAGCGAGTGCCACTTCCCAGTGGTGTTTAATCCTCCGGCTAATGACAGCAGCAGTCAACACGTGTCCCTTTCATCGGAAGGCAGAACCATATCCATCCAATTTGGCTTGAACCAACCTTGCACAGTGTGAGCTTTGCAAAATTATGTAACACTTTTATTATTTGTGTGCGTGTGCATGTGTTATGATTGGCTATATGACTGAATTGAGAGCCAGCATGGTACAGTAGTTAAGAGTGCAGGATGGGAACACAAGAGAGCTGGGCTCTACTCCCCATTTAGCCATGGAGCTCACTGGGTGAGTCTTGGCCAGTCACAGACTCTCAGCCCAACCCGCTTCACAGTGTGAGGATAAGATGGAGAGGAGGCGGGGAGAATTATGTAAGCTGCCTTGAGTTCCTTGAAAAGAAAAAAAGCAGGATATAAATATTATTAATTAAACCAATTCCCTATCCACACACGCACGCATGCGCAAAGCTATGTCAGCACATCCTGTTTCCAATTAAATTTTCCAAAGGGGTCATCTGTAAGTTTGAAACAGCAAAGACAATAGGAAATTTTATGGCACCTTAAAATTAAGACCAACAGATTTTTTGCAATGGTATAACCTTTTGTGAACTGGAGCCTACTTTATCAGATGCAAGATAAAGCTGATGGACTCCAGTCCAGGAAAGCTAATACCATAATAAATCTGTTTGTCTTTAAGGTGCCAAGACTCTCTGGTGTTTACCTAATTACCTATCTGTTCAATCTTCATCCCAAGACTAAAAGAAAAAAAAAATCTGCAGACTTGGAATGGTTTTTTCCTCTTTTCTTTTTAATATCCAGGCTAAGGAAAAGCAAAGAGTTCTGTGTTCAAAGCTTACATGCTACACAATACTTGCTTCAAGGTGAACAGAGACAGAGGGACCTTTGTTCTCTAATCCACCTGAACAGGGACAGGGCCTGTTTATAGAGCAATACACCAATCGTTGAATTTGCAGAAGTGAATCACCTGTTCAGGCTACTCACAGATAAAGGAGTGAAATTTAAAAATAAACTCTGCACCAAAAACACACACCCCTCTGAAACATTAAGGTTGCACAACTCAGACCTATGGTGAGGAATGACTGACTTATCAGCACTCCTCCCAAAGCAGTAAGCCAGTCGTCAGAGTTAAAGACCTTTCAGGTGAGCATTCAGGGCAGTTCAGCCACAGGTCAGTGTCCCACGGATGGGAGCCAGACCCGGTCTTTCAAACCTCTGCGGTATCGCGATAATAATTCAACTGAAGCCATGGTTTCACAGGGAGCATTAGCAAGCATTCTGGTTTTGAAAGCGACAACATCAGGGGTGCTGGGAAGCGGGTCATCACATTACAGAAGAGCACAAACCCCATCTTGCAAGATTCCAAGGAAGGGCTTCTCATTTCCCCAAGAGGCTTCACACATTGTACACCTTAGGCAGCCTTCCCCAACCTGGTGCCTTCCAGGTGTATTGGACTAGAACTCAAAGCATTCTTTTTAACATTTATACTTTTTATGTGATGTTTGCAATCTTTCAACACAACCAAACATCAGCAAAAATTCTGAGACTATAAAACAAGAGTAGAACCTCCAACACATATACAGTAAAATGGGGTAAAACACAACAAAGAAACCAACACACACACACACACACACACACACAGAGAGAGAGAGAGAGAGAGAGAGAGAGAGAGAGAGAGAGAGAGAGAGAGAGAGAGAGAGAGAGAGAGAATAGTTACACAGTAATGATCAGAGCTACACTGAACTGATCTTGAATTAATTGCTAATACTATACATGTATACATATACGCTCACATATAAGTACACAAAAATTCAAGTGTCTTTTCCACAGCACTGGACATGTTGGGTGGGGATGATAGGGAATGATGACCCAATCATGTGGACACCCCTCCCAGCACTACAGAAAGCAGGCTGAGTTTGTCTGTTCTGAGCCTCCGTGGCAGTCTGCTGTCAAATTTCAGCAGCAAGCCATCCTCCTGTCCGTGTTTCCAGCTAAAAAATAAATACAGAAAATAAGGCTGTGTGTTTCTTAACCCTGGTTTAGCATTACATGGAGGAGTCCCCTGTTCATGTGTAGCTAAGCTTAACTACAGTTTAGGGTTAGCAATGCTCTTGAAGGAAGCAATGTGTTTTAGCTTTGGGGTGGGTTACGAGTACCATTATTTAGAAAATGAAATGGCAGAGGATCAGCATTCTCCCCTTTCTTGAATGTGAAAAAAGCAGTGATGCAGTTGCATGAACAGTATGGGGGTATTCCTCATTTGGGGCATAATTGCCCAGCTGCAGGAACACTTCACCATTCCCAGGAACATTCTTGGGGGAATATATGGCTTTCCCAGCTCCTTTCCCCTTTTCCTTCCCATGTGGTAATCAGAGATCAAAATTCTCCCAAATATGGCCCACCTGGTGCCAACCCTGTTGCCTTTTCAGTGCCAGGTTAAGACAGACATTTATTTTCATTTATTTTTATTATTTTTATTTATTTTTGGATTTATATCCTGCCTTTTTCCTACAAAGGGCTCAAGGCAGCTTACATCTCCTCCTCCATCTTATCCCCACAACAACAACCCTGTGAGGTAGGCTGGGATGAGAGTCTGTGACTGGCCCAAAGTCACCCAGTTGGCTCCATGGCTGAGTGGGGACTAGAACCCAGATCGCCTGAGTCCCAGTCCCATGCTCTTAACCACTACGCCACACTGGCTCTCTATGCTAAGGCTTTTAAAAATATACTTGGTCATCCAAGGGCTTGAGGGTATTACCCATCCCAAGTGATCTTTAATTAGCAGGGTCATTCTTGATTGTATGTTTGCAGATGTTCATAATTTTACAAAAGTTTCTTTTGGTAAGCTTTAGAGTTTCTCATGGTATTTTTATTGTATTTTACTGTACTTTTATTCCCTGTTGTCAACTACCCAGGCAGCTTTGGCTATGGGGCAGTATAGAAATGAAAATAATACTATTAACCACAACAAAATATAGTTGTTGGACTATTCGGTGTGGTATATAAATTTAATAAATAAATAATTTAAATTTAATAAACAAGCTTCACTCTTGAACTAACCACAGTTTCATTTTTATATCTGTCTTTGGGAAACTGTGGTTTGCTCCAAATATGCAAAGTTATACAATTATCTGGCTATTACCTAGACAAGGAATACTCCGAGTAGTTAACAACTGCTTTGACAGACAATACTTTGAATCTATAGCAATGGTATTTAACTCCTCACAGATTGCAACATATAGGTTACACCTCACCTGTACCTGTTGCAGGTGTTGCATACCAATTATTTTTGCATATTTTGCTTGCATTCTGTGATGCTACTATTTTAGGTAGACATACTTGAGTTCCTCTAAAAAAAACCTGCAGGTGGATACACCTCCTGAACCTGAAAAGACATTTTGAGGTTATTTGGATTATGCTATTGATGCTACAGATTGAGATTCTCTTGTAAATTTGCCGGCTGTCGCAAAGACAGGACTGATGCACATTGGAAGAAAATTTCAGCGCAATCCCATGTGGAGCAGTTTGAAAGATTTGGAGAGCTGCCTTATTACTATATTGACCCATTACACAAGATGTTATCTTAAACAGTAAACTGAGAAATTTGTGGAAAATTTGATACCTTTTTATTGTGTTTTGGAACAGCACGTTTTAGCATTACATTCATTCTTAGCTAATTTGTAAGACAGTCTTTGAAAAGAAGTCCAAAGGGGTAGAAGCAAGAAAGTCTAAATACATAGTTGGGGTCTTTCTGCCATAGGCTGGGTCACAGCTTCCGTTGGAGTAAGCAACCAGAGGACCTCCCAATGCGGTCATACTACAACTCCCATCATCCCAACCAATGGTCATGAGTACTGGGGCTGATGGGAGCTGGAGTCTGCTTAAAGCCATCTATACCAGTCACCATCACCACATCTTGTGGCAAAAGTGAAAAACAGATTTTTTGTTCATCTTTTGTTTATACTTTGACGCCAGCATAACCCAAAAGGGTTGTGGAAGGGGTTAGAAGATGCCAGAACTGTCAATCAGTTTAACTGGGTGACCCCAAATTCTAAAATTACAAGGCAGGGGCAAAGAATCGACTTCCTTCACACCCTCTTCACCTTTGCCATCTCTCTTAGTAATTGAATGTGGAGTCACCCACATGAACGAATCGAATGAATTTGTTCAGGCTTTCCTGAATTTACTGCGGATCATTTCATTGAGCGACCTGCATTTCCAATACAAAAATAAAAGCAGGAGTCAGAAACCAGATGCCACCCCAAAGTTTTGGACTACATCTCCCTTCCACTCAAGCCAATATGACCTAAAGTTAGGAATGCTGGAAGTTGCAGTCCAAAACATCTGTGGGAGAAGTCCATGTTTCTAACCAAAAATTGAAACAAAGCCAGGTCAATGAGAACCTTATACTGAAGTCATACAATCCAGAATTTAAGGCAGCCTTCTACAAGCTACTGACTCCAAATGTTGAACTAATGCTCCCGTCACTGGTCATATGAGCTGGAATTGTAGGACATAATCAGAGTCGCAATACAACATCACTGGAAGGTTATGTTGCAAAACTCTGTTTTAAAGCAAATGTCAGGCCAAACATCAATTTCAGGTGAATCTATATGCAAGAATTCCACTAAGTTGATCTAAAACTTATGCCAAAATCAACACAAAACACACACATCACAGTGTCCTTATGCCATGGTAATTTCTTTGGCCCAGCTCATGTACTGCTGTATCTTTTGAGGCAAGGATACCCATTCACACAATACCAATACCCATTCACACAATAAGGGTTTATTTTGTTTCTATATGTTGTTAGCCGCCCCGAGGCTAGTTGGCAAGGGGCGGCATAGAAATCTGTCAAATAAATAAATAAATAAATACCGACACAATAAATAGAAGCTATTGAAAGAATCTGGACGCATCTCCACTACAGACTGAAAGTAGTTTTAAGACTCACTACTTCTGCCCAAGGAATCCAGGGTTTAACTTTTGTAGCAGGAAAGAAGAACTTTCTAACCAAAAATTTTCAGCACCCTCCCAAAAGTGCAACCCCCAAGATCCTTAAGAAGAAGTCATGAAACACTGGCCAGTCTCAAACATTATGGAAGTCTGTACCACAAATATATTGGGGCTCTCACTGGAGGATCTCCCCTGAATAAACGCTTTGGAAAAACCACTCCACCCAGAGTCCTAGCATCCGAACATGCAGAAAGGAGGGCCGATAAAAAACACCCAGCAAAAGCTGCATGCAGGGTGCGGGTGAGGGAAAGTCAGTCTTCCACACAGATCAGAAGGGCGGATCTGCAGTAAAGCCCTTGAGTCATGATGAAGCTACTTTGTAAACAAGGAGAAAAACTTTTTCTCAGTGAAAAACTTCCTCCTGGCATGGTCCTTGTGCTACCCAGTCCTGTGCTCACTCTCCCATTTCCCCACACCCAAGGAGGTGAAGAAACAGAAAGCAGTCATCAGCAAGTCAGAGGTGTTCCCTGAGAAGCGCTATTATCTGGGATTACGCATTCCTTGATTACTACATGGGCAGAGGGTTTTGTGTAGTGCATACAGCCTTTAAAACTGATAGCTGGGCTATGCTGCCAACAGCAATCAAGAGTTAAGGGAAGGGCTGGAGAAACCATTTTGCTTTCTGAGGCTGAAGCTCTTGAGCTCCACCATTGGTGACACCATTTGCAAGCCCTCCAGGGCCATGTCGGGAAGGAGGTGCATCGCCTGATGCCACCTGAGCAAACGGCAGACCCTGGCGCAAGTGCCTGTGTACCTGAGCGTCCATGGAAACCTTTCCAAAGAACTGCCTGTGAAGGAAAACACATCACCTGTAGCTTCTGCGCTAAATAAGCTGCAATTCGGTGCCAAGTCTGTGGTGTAGGTGATGCAAATCGGTCCCATTTCTATTGGGGCTGAGGGAGTTCACGTATACACAGCCCTTAAATGCTGAAGAGACATCACTCAAATGGGTGCAGGCATGTTTCTTAAACCACCAGGGATTGAAAAAATAAATACAAATAAGCAGCCTCCAGGAAGGCTGGGGATGATGAGACATGTCATTCAACCATATTGGGAAAGAGATTCCTATCCCCAGACGGTGATGGTGATAATTACACTACATGTATATCCCACCTCTTTTCTTCTTGTGAGCAACCCAAAGTGGCTCACAGAGCTACATTTAATCCTCACAACAACCACCTTGTGAGGTAGTGTAGGCTGAGAGTGAGCAACTTGTTCAAAGTCGTGATATAAAGCACAACAGGACGAATTCAGCAGTGGATGGCAGTGTGGCGCAGTGGTTAGAACGTTGGACTAGGACTTTGAAGGCCCAGGTTCTAGTCCCTGCTCAGCCGTGTAGCTCACAGGGTGACTTTGGGCTAGCCTAACTTACTTATTCCACAGGGTGAAATATCTTGTGAGTATACAAAGGAGAGGAAGAGGGCCATGTAAGCAGCTTGGGGTTGCTAGAGGAATACAAAACAGGATATTGAAGTAATAGTAAATAATAGATGAATAAATGAATAGAAATGCCAAAGTCCACTTTTCCCAGATGCAATGGCAGACCTACAAAGAAATTCAACACAGATACTGCCTAATGGCCTGGCAGCTGAAAGCCAAAATTAGTCGCAAGAATAGGGCCCACCTAGGTTGGAATTCCCCAAACAACTCAATTCCCCAGCTACTGAGCCAAAGCTGCAAGTCTAGGCAGCTGTTCATGAAACACACCTCTGGCTCCCCAAAACAGTTATCAGGCTAGGAAAGTAATCAGACAGACAGAGGCTGAAGAAAGAGATCAGATAAACCAAGTCCTGGTTCCCCCAAGATATATTCCAGGCCCGAATCCTCAAATTTCATTAATACAAATAAGAGCATATTAAAATGTATTTCAACCCGACTTAAAGCATTCAGTATATGAAACAATTTAGAAAGATGGCATGTTCTCGGCACTTGCACTCTGCCTTCAAATCTGAATGACAAGATGTGCCAGAAAATCCAAGAGGAGACACAATGCAGGATGGGGTCAACAGTGACAGCGAAGACAGGAAGGCCTCGGTCAGGTTGGAAGAGTGCTATGAACATACCTGGATCTCTCCCTGCCCTGCACCTGGCCAGCATTAGGGATACAAAGAAGAAAGAATTCTCTCCTGTGCTTAGCCTTGGCTAGGAAATTAGTCCAGCCAAACTCATGTCGGGAAATACTCAGATACAGTAGAGCATTTTTTGGGAAGTATGTAATTCTTTGCACAACGTACCCAAAGTCCAAAAGCCGCATATGCAAAGGTGAAACTCCACTTGCATATCGTGGGCACACAGTGCTCAAGCCAGTCTCATGGACTTGCCTGGACTCACTTCCTGCCAGACACCCACATGAATGCTTGGGGCAGGGCAGGTGTAGGGCAGAAAGAAAGCAGGCCAGAGTCTGGCAAGCGGAGCTAAGGAAATCTGACAGATTCCCTCCCCAGGTCAGATTCCTTGCACATCACTAGCCAGCATGAGGAGGAACCACACCCACTCGCCACAGCCCATATGTCTGTGTTTCAAGCAGAAGGCCAGGAACGGACTATATATGTAGACTTTCCACCTGTCCAAGGCCATGGGCTAACATGAGCAGAGACCTGGGCACTGACAGCCAAGAGCTCAGAGTCAAAGAATGAAGCCAGAAGCAAAGTCCAGAGAACTAATCAGGATTGAAGGACAGACCAAGAAGCAGGGCTGAAGAACAACCAATGGCCACAGGAATAGCCCAGTGCTTAGATGGAAAAGGAAGTCATCTTGCATTCCTTCCCATCAGTCTAGGGATTGAAGATTCTTTGCTGTCCAAGTCAGGTGTGTTACAGGGTCCCAATCCAGCCTTCCTGGGGTCTCAGTCTGCCCTCCCAGGGTCTATCAGATGGCCAAAAACTGTTTTCGAGCTAAACATGTCCACTAGAAGACTCACAAGTGACTTGCCACTGAATTTTTACAGCAAATCTACTCTGCCTTTTTAGTTCCTCACCTTTTCCCTCAATATTTGAAGACCTGCGCTGGCTCTGGGTTGCAGGGGAAAGGGAATGGCCAAAGTTATCCACCCATTATTCATTTTCCCCAAAAGTTTACTAAATACTCTCCAGCAACCAGGCAGGCTATGGCTGATCAGAATAGCAAGGTCAGAAAGCCCCAGCTAAGGGACTCAGTCTAACATTGCCAGAGGAGATGGCATGGAAAAGAAGTCATTTTGAGTTTTCCAACCACCACCAACACCATGCAAAAGCAAGACCAGAGCTCATGTCTCTGAAATGTAAGGAGAAATCACCCCAACTGCCTGCTCAAAATCACAGAGGGTGGGTTTGCACATCATGCAGAACATTGACCATGATGGGCTGTCATGTGAACCGGGTCAGTAACACCAATGGGGGCAAAATTTTTAGAACTTTTTTTACCTTCCAAGAAAGAAAATATTAGGGTGAGGCATAGAAGGAGCAACAAAAATGAACAAGAGCACAGCCACCAAACGTAAGAACAGTCTTCTTCGGGCTACCTAGAAGCAGCTTTCCAAATTCTCAGATAGGCACCTTTCCCTGCCCTACCTGGAGATTTGAACCTGGGACCTTCTCCCTGGAAAGCAGGTGCTCTACCACGGAACTTCGAGCAGTCCTACTTTTCCAAGCTCAGAGGCTCAGGAGCCCTGGATCCCTCTGGGATATTTAATACCTCTGGAATTCAGATTTCATCAAGGTCTCAACCTCTTTGCCTCAGTTGTGATGTACCATATTTTATCGATAAGCCCAGTGTGCTGGACAAAGGTACTGGCATAAATGAAAAAAGCACTTGGCAAAGCTAGCTTGCTTGCTTTCCTTCCATTTCTTTACTATCCAATACCCAAAGCTTTCTGAGCAATCCACAACCATTCTGTTATTATTATATTTCCTTTCCAAGAACAGGAGCGGTCTCATCCTCGCAAGTTCCATCTTCCTGGTGTGGAAACCTCGGGAGCCCTTGTGGCTTTGCTATCAATGCTCTAACAGCAGTACCAACGAAAACAGGATGTTCCGGGTTTGGAGCGGGGAGGGGGCCTTGCCTCTGCCATATTTAAACCCAGAAAATCCGAGAGGCGTCCAGTTCCTCCCACCCCCACCCCGAATGGGGAGAAAATAGTCAGCCTGGAGTGGTGCCAACTTCCCCTTCTGCTCTGTTGCTGGTTTCTCCACAGTGATTTCCCTTTCCCAGCTCTTTCTGGGTAGCTCTGTTAATCTCATTATAATTACTTAATACAGAAAATCACTTTTATCCTTCTTTTCCTTCCTGTTTTTTATTTTTGTAAAATGGAATTTTTAGCTGTTTTAAATTTGCACATTGGAATCTTATACTGAGCTTACTGTATTTGCATTTTTTTGTATTTGATTAATTGTTGTGAACTGCCCAGGGAGAATCAGATATTGGGCAGTAAAAATGGAATGGAGTAAATAAAATCTATCAATCAGTTAATCAATTTAAGGTTTCTGAAGTTTCTCACAAGATATTTTCTTGTTGTTATATTTATTTCTTTGCTGCCTATTCCTAGTAATTGTGTCTCAAGGTATCTCACAACATTAAAAACTTATACAATTGAAACATTCAAAGATATATACAAAATTGAAAAAAATAAACCAGCCAAATATTAAAATTGTGCTGTATTAGTAATACTGGTTCCAAGTGAGGCAAGATTTTATTTATTTATTTATATTTATTTTTGGATTTATATCCTGCCTTTTTCCTACGAAGGGCTCAAGGCAGCTTACATCATTCTCCTCCTCCATCTTATCCCCACAACAACAGCCCTGTGAGGTAGGCTGGGCTGAGAGTCTGTGACTGGCCCAAAGCCACCCAGTTGGCTCCATGGCTGAGCGGGGACTCGAACCCAGGTTGTCTGAGTCCCAGTCCCAGCTCTTAACCACTACACCACACTGGCTCTCCAGAGGGGGACGACTCTCCTAAGACCTGTCAGAAAAGCACCTTTGCAGAAATTTCTCTCATAACCTCAGTCTTCAGGGTTGTCCAAAGGGAAAGGCAAGAGTGGAATGAACAGACCCAGTTCAACTGGGGGACAGCAACATGGAGAGGAGTCCCCACTGTCCTCTTGGATCACTAAGTGGAGGGAGCAGCAGGGTTTCCTCGAGAGCAAGGCTTACTTAGCTGCACCACTTTTCTGCCACTTCAATGAATACTTCATCAGCTAGACTGGAGTTCTCCAAACTTTCTGGGTCAGTGAGTATACCTGGAATCTTAAGCGAGTGTTATGGGCACTCTCACAAAATCTCTGCCATGGAGGGTTATAAAATGGATACCAGGGTGAACCATACAAGAGAGCCATGTGCTTTTTCCAAACATTTTAGCCTTTCTTTTAGTTTTGGTTGTTTTAAACCCATTAATGTTTTTTTTTTACATATTTGCACTACTCTTAGGTCTTTTTTGGCTATTGCAGTTTAAATTCTATTTCATGTTTTATCATATTGTATTTTAGGGTTTTAATCATTGTGAAGGGCACAGAGAGCTTTGGCTATTGGATGGAATAGAACTGAATCCAAGGAATGAATGAATAAGATTCAAAGATACACAAATTTCCCTAAAGGCAAACTAGTGAGATTAAAAAATAAAATAAAATCAATTTTTAAAAAAAGGGAAAAGAAAACCTAGGTTCAAAAACCTTCCAAAACATAAAACCTCTCTTTTGAACCCAAACACAGGTGGTTCTGGAGACCAACACTTTGCTTTCTACATGCTCAAACATGTATATATGTGCATATGCATAATTTTTAGGCATCTTATGAAATACAGGCCAAAAGCCTGACAGGTGCTGAAAGAGTTGTCTACAGGCTCCTTAATGCCCATGGACACCACGACGGAGACGCGAGTGCTAATTTATTGGGTGCTGCTCCTGCTGCAGCTCACCAACTTTTGCAGCTTAATGGCGCCATGTAATCAGCAAATCACTGGGAAATATTTGAAAGAAGAAGGATAAGGGAGTTGCTTACTCCCCAGATTCCTTCTGCCGCTTGTCACATCCTTCTGGCACAGGGCGGAATAGAACGACGCGGCACACTGCCTGGAATCAAAGCAGGGATCACAACCGAGGCAAAGAAAGAGGTGGCTGATAAAGCAGGAACAGGGTGGGGCTTACACCGTGAAGTTCCTTGAGGGCTACAATGCTCAACCATCCCACCTCTACTTCAGAATCCTGTCTTCTTGTTTTTGCTACAAGTGTTCTCCCTAGCTCCTCCTTTTTCCTTGAAGCATTGGCCCTGTGATCTGGTTGTACTCTTGGCAATCTCAGGTTTTAAGCCCTTTAGGGCAAAGGGATGTTTCATATTCTAAATAGACGTGTTAAAGAAGGAGCATTGCTTTTATGACACCATATAAATTACTGCATGTAAATTAGTACTCTGAATAAATGGAAAAGGCTCCCAAGGGATCCACCTCCAGCATGCAATAACGTCTAATTCCAGGGCTTCTTTAAGCAAGAATAAATATATTGCTGGTAATAAAGTTATTTTAAAAGAGATTGCTTATGGGGGAATCAAGAGAATTAAATCGCTTCAGAAGCCTTCGAAAGTACAATAATAGAAGCTCAGCTAGAAAGTATTCCACAGGTAGCACCAAGTTACCTGTGGAATACCTTACTTAAGAAAAGTAGCACCGAGTCCAAGAGGTCAGTAGCATAGTCAAGGAAGAGTGTCAAAGTAGCTATTACAGAAAAAAGAAATTCCTTCAGAAATGGGAGCCTTGCCCAAATGAGAAAACAAAAGTCAAAAACTTATCTTTTCTGACAGGCTGTCTCAAATCAGTCCTCATGTCAATTTATTTAATATGTTGCATTAGTCAATATTACTCACTGTTGCTTTAATTTCCTGTAAACTGCCCCAGAGCCTGTGGGAATGGGGTAGTATATAAATATTAAGATAAATAAAAATAAAAGTAAAATGTAAACATAAGTTTGCACAAAGTAGATTCAAGGAGACAATAAGAGATGCAATATATATATATATTGAGGAGTGTATTGCTAAAAACTCACAGCCAACAATAATTATTGTTGAGCAAAGCAATCCAAGAGCCCTTAAGCAACATTGAGAAGGCCATTGGTTTTTTCAGAATCTCAGCTCTTAAGCTGGAAAATCATTTGAAACTTGGAGCTGGGAATCTGTACTCAGATCCTTCTCCCTCCCTTGCAGCTGGCAGGGAAAGAGCTGCACCAGCTGCACCAAGGTTGCAAAATACAGCACAGATTAGCTTAGTGCCATCAAGACATAATGCATCCTTGCTTCACCTCAGTGTCTTTCCTTGCACCTCTGAATGGGCACAGTTAGGCAGCCAATTTGGCCATCTAGCTATTTGCAGACCTTCACTTCCACACTCCTTCTACCTTGCATAATCCTCCAAATTCACCATCCTGAGATGGTGCCCTAGATGCATCAGATGCAGGAAATTAGTCAGGGAGGCAGTTTGACCACTGGAAGAAAATGGAGTTAAAGGTATAATAACAGAGGATATGGAGATTGTAGATAAGTTGTATGAATTGTTTTCATCTGTCTTTTCTGCAAAATAAAAAGATAGATATTTGTACCTCAAGTGATGTTTTCAGGAGTCTGATGAATTAAGGCAAGTAGTGGTGACAAAAGATTATGTTCTCAACCTTATTGACAAATTGAAGGTTAATAAATCACTGGACCTAGAAGGCACCCATCCTAGAATCCTGAAAGGACTCATATATGAAATTGCTGATCTTCTAACAAAAATATGTAACATCTCCCTAAGGTCAGGACTGAAAAATAGCCAACATAACACCAACATTTAAAAAGTTATGTGGAGGATTTGGGAAATTACAGGCTGGCTAAAGCTTTCTTTTTGTAAATCGGTCAGAAGTAGTATTTAAGATTATTGGAAGATTATTCAGGATAAAATTAGTAAGCATATAGGAGGAACCATCCTGCTGGAAAACCCTCCTGCAAAGTTAAGTCCTCTCTCATTAAGCTTTCAGAGTCCTTTGAGAGTGTCGAGAGACAGGTGGAAAGGGGTGTTCTGGTAGACAATGCTTACCTGAACTTCCAAAAGGTTTTTAACAAAAATCATTCGCCTAAGTCTCTTGAACAAACTTAGCAGCCATAGAATAAGGGATGTCTTTTTATGGATCAATAATAGGTTAAAGAACAAAAAGCAGAAAGTAGGAAGCAATGGTATATTCTCCCAGTGGAAGGATGTAATCATTGGAGTCCCACTGTGATCCGTATTGGAACCAATTCTTTTCAACTTGTTCATAAATGATCTGGAATTAAGAGCAATCAATTACAACTATAGTACAGATACCATGTGCAGTTCAGGTCACCAGAACTAAACAAGGATATTGTACAACTGGAAGAAGTGCAGAAGAGGGCAAATGAAATGATCCAAGGACTGGAGCAACTCCTTTATTAGGAAAGGTTACACCTAGGCTTATTTAGTTTAGAGGCATAATAAAAGTATAATTATGCATGCTGTGGAGAAAGTAGATAGGGAGACATTTTTCTCCCTCGTGTAATACGAGAATCCAGTGAGGTCATCCCATGATGCTGATTTGTGGGGGGTTTGGGACAGATAAAGGGAAGGCCTTCTTTACACAGTGTGTGCTCAAAAGATGGAATTCACTTTTACAAGATGTAGTTGTGAACACTAATCTGGATGGCTTCAAAAAGCGACTGGACAAATACATAGTGGAGAAGCCCACATATATGCTCAGAAAAGGGCATGTTGTGGGCAAGGAAAGGAGAAAACCAAAGGGTTGTTCCGTGCATAGAAACTTGTCAAAGATACCATCAAGAATAAGAGAAGAGGGAAAAAAACTAGACAGTTACTCTTCTTTCTCTGCAATGCTAGAGGGGAAAATTACACCCAAGAAAACTATGCTTGATTATGAAAGCATAATTTATGATAGGATAGATCTTTCAGAAAGCTGGTGTATGTTTGCATCCAGAGTGGGAATAAGGAAAACCCAAGTTCAAAGCTCAGTTCAACTATAAGAACACTACATGGGCCTTTTTCCAAGGCAGTATTCTGTAGGCCTCTGTTTCACCCATGGGATCGACAAGATGGGACACAATGACTTTGGTTCAGCTTGCAAAGATGGCTGAAATCATATTTATACAGTGTTCCAAATACTTGAGATGTGATGCTTAAACAATGAAGCATTATCATCAGGATTTTAAGAATCTAATCTTTGTTCTATTCTAGAAAAATGAGGCAGGCAATGCAATGCAGAGTAATTACTGATGAGTCTGGATGCACAAATATTCACAATGATTCACGAAGTGCCAACACACTCTGGGCACACAAATTGTTCGTCAAGTAGCAGAAGATCCGCACCCTGTCCTTGTAATAACTAGCATTGATGGGGCCATCAAGGACCTATATTATGCAAGTTTCTCAGTTCCCTGGGAATCTTCCCACATAACATGCTGCACTCTAATTCAGCCCCATTAAATTCCTTGGCTCATTTTCCATTCTTCTGTTGGGCTAAGAATAGGAGAGGGTGCTTATCTTTTGCTTGATCTGTGCATAGTTTTGACGCTGCACTTCAGCGATCAAGCTTGGTACTGAATCAAAGAAGAAACAGATGAAGGCAAAGGTCTTCATTATATTGTGATGGCTGAACATGTTGCAAAGGAACTGTGAGCTCCCGAAAGTTCCATGTGTTCTAAGTCTCATGTTGCCAACATGACAAAAACTGACACTTTCAGCTGTTTTCAATGTGATTCCGCACTAGAGATACACCTGTATGCACAGAACTGGCATGCCTTAATGTCTGCACTGGCTCTTGATTCTCTCTGAAGCACAATTTGGTAACCAACAAATCCTGAATCAGAGCTGGAGAACATATGGCCTACAGATAGTGGGCTACCATCACCTTCACTATTGGCCACACTGAAAGGAATTGGAGTTCAACAACACCTGGAAGACTACAGGTTCTTCATGCATAAATACCAGTTCTTCCCTGGACAGTGAGATGCAATTGTCCATACTTGGAGTGTGGGAAGGGGAAGAAAGTGCATGTATCTTTTTGCTCCAATAAGGAAAAGGAATTCTGAATTGATTTTGAATTCAGAGTTGGTATACCAAACATCTAAGCCGGTATAGTGCAACATCATAATTTATCTCATTGTCTCATATGTTTATGCTTGAATATTTCCACTGAAAACAGCAGAGTCATATATTACATTATACATTCAAATATATTTGTTTAATTGATGTCCATTAAGAGAAAACAACTGGAATGATCCCATCAACCAAGATAGAACTTAGGACGGCACAATGACCGAATATGAGATTTTGATCAGTTACATTGCACTGTTCTAGCCACAGATCTCTCAGATACATACAGTGCATGCATCTGTACCTTTAAATGCCCTACAATGCCCGGTCCTGCCATGTCAAGTATTTTAGATCTCTGTCATTCATTTTTCTGGTGACAATGTCTTGCACCAACACAAGCATGCTACAGTTATCCCTAGCTTGGGAAGGTTCTGATGAAACCATTACATACTATGAAAAAATGACCTTAAAATATCTCATGGGAGAATTAAAATTAAAATTTTAATTTTAAGGGGAGGTAAAAAGCAAGAGTTACTCTGCTTTGATTTTGATCAACAAGGCAATGAATCTAGAACCTCTTTAGGTAGCACTCTAATAGTTCATGAATTTAATCAGACCAGTTCCATCTTTCAAATCCCTTGGTTTTGTGAATCAGAATCTCCTCCAGTGCCAGTGCAAATCCAACTGGAAAATCATGCTGAACATATCCTACAACTCTCAGGGCCATTGGGCAAGATACCTTTTGTGGCCCCCTTCCTTCAGGGAGTCTACCTTCTCATCCTCCATGTCAGCAGCCTCATCTTCTTTCTCATCACTACCACGCACTTGCCTGACAGGCAGAGAGCCACTGAGCTCACAGACAGCATGGCACCTTCTATCTTGTCTTGCCACCTCCACTGTAGTCTGGGCCAACACGAGGGCATGTGGAAGACACAGCAGGCCCCTGCCTGGGAGTAAGGGCTCTGCGGGTGCCCCACCATACCATGAGACCCCGAGGTCTGATTCTGCAACAGGTCCTGAGGTGGCTGAGCGGGACTGCATGCCTCAGGACTGGACCACTTTTTTAAAAACTCAAAGAAAGAAAATGGGGAAAAGCCCTTAGCTCATGATTCTGAGCAAGCCTGGCTCCCGGGCTGGTTGGAGGAGTGCCTTGGGCTTAATTTCTCACAATGGCTGGGAGTTTCTGCTAGGTTGGTTGTATTGAAGGAAATGTAAATTACAGCATTCCTTGGAGTGCCATTGGGCAAGTGACTGTGGATGCCAGAGTCTGGTCTACGGGGACCTGTCATCCACAGGCACCCGGCTACTGGTGCAAGGCCTGGAGCAGCAGCACCAAAACTGGCTGCCACCACCAAGAATGAAGCAAACTCAGTCTTCTCAGTCCCCAAGTGCTCTCAGTCCCTTGGTGGTCACTGGCCAAGGATCCCACTGGGAACTCCTGTGCTGGGTTTCTTTGCAGGGCCGTTAGGGGAGTACAATGAAAGCACAGGTTTTGCTCACAACGTTGCATGAAGCCTTGTTAAATGCACTTTAGCATGACCAATAGCATGGTGCACCCCTTGGTAAGTTTCCTCCTTTGGTCCCCAAAGCACCCAGCCTGGGTTTTGGTGAAAAGGGGGTAAAAGATTTATTAGGATTTAGGAGAAAGTACAGGATGAGAAAAAGCTGGTACAATTCAGAGCCAATAGCAGTTAAGCTGGCAATTCAGTGGCAAATGACAAATAGAACAGAAAATATAGCAGAAATATAGAAAAGCTAGTGGAAACTCAATGAAGCTGCTTCCTGGTCTTTGGAAGCCCCTGTTTCCATGAATTTCTCCTGGTACTTGAGTTAGGTCTTCCACCCATCCATTAGAGGAAACCTTTAACTAAGAACCTGCATTGGAGGTAATTCCTGCTTTAGTCTCCATTGGTGTTTCTATCAAACTCTCCTACTTCCTGGAAGAGATGCTCTTAGTCCCTGTACTAAGAGAGCAAAACAATCCTTCAAGTTCCTTTCCAGTGGAGTGAATCTCCTTTAGTTCTCCTCCCTCACCTAGCCGGCGATTCCAAAAGTATCTCTTGTTTTTTGTCTGCTGACTGTCTGGTGGTGGCTTGTCCACAGCTCTGAGATGAACTCCAGAAAATTCTGCACTGTATAGGCACCTGGGCAGTTTTACGTTCAATAAACTGAGGCACTTGGCCTTGAGATGGCCTCAGCCAAGGCACCTGCATTGCAATGCCAGCATCCAGATGACATGGCCTTTAACTTTAGCAGAGGACCTGCAAATAACTGCAGGAGACCCTGGGTAAGATGGACTCAGTATGGTCTGCCTGAGTGGGTCACTCCAGGCTGACCATAACACAGTCCTAATTGGGGACCACGTCACTGGATATTTGGGATCCAGTGGTGAAGATTAGGGTTCTAAGGTTGGCATACTACTTTTCTGCTCACAGGAAAGGTTTTGTTTTCGTTTTTAATGTAGGGGAACATCCAAAACTGGCACCTCTTAATGGCAATTAATCCATTCTACTGTCTCATGGTGCTGCATTTGCACAGTAGGGATAAACCATGGGAAAATATGTGGATGGCACCATGCTGACGAATGTGGATAGACTAACATGCCATTGCAAAGACCCTAAAGCTTAACTTCAGAGGGAAAAACAAAATCAGCACAACTGTGACTTTGCCATCAATTACCGAAGGAGGTCAAAATGCAGTTTAATAAAAATGAATTTGTCTTATCTGCATCCAACAAGTGGCACCGTTTTGCAATCAGAGGGGAATTTGTAAGTTGATCCAGGAGTGGGGAATTGCCAAGCTTCATTAGCACTTTGGAAACTGCACTTCAAATACATGAAATCTTATAATCAAAACATTTATTTTACAACCTTGGTCTGAAATGCTGAAACAGATCTGTGTTCAAACAGGTTTTAGGAGTTCCCCCTTCCTTAGAAAGGAAGGGGTGGTGGAGAGTGGAAGACTACATCTTAGTGCTTGAATGGATGGGTGGGTGGGTCTCCTTCTGAGATGAATCAGACTTTTCATTCAGTTTTATAAGAAGTCTTGCTTCAAGCATGGCCTATAATTACCTTGTGTTGCAAATCGGATGTGCAGTAATTATAGAGCGGTTAGAATCCAATACAATTTGTGGAACTCAGCTAATGATGCAGTGATTATGTTAGCCCTCTCTTGTGCTTACACAGGTCAAAATCTAGGGCTCTCTCTCTCTCATTTTGAAGATTATACTCATAAGCAGAGAAATCATTCCAACAGCTCTCTGTTCCCAAACCCTGCATTTTCACTTACAGGATTCCTTCACTGCAATATGAGATCAGCAAGGAGCAGAATACTGGAGACAGCAGTAGAGTGCCCTTAAGGAAAATATGTGATTAACGCAGACTTCTGCCTACAAGAAGTTTATCTATCTGTTGTATTATAAAGAAGCAAGGGCCACTTCTCTCTGCCATATGAGAAACAGAGAAACAGAGTGAGTCAGAAGGGGTCTCCTGGGACATCTAGTCTGATCCCCGGCCCTGTTTGGTCATCTTTTGCTGGAGGTCTGCTTCTTTCTTTCTCTCTCCAGGCCAGCTTAACATTAGCTGCAGCCACTCACAGCTTTTGCAATACAAATAGCATTGTATCCTACTCAGATCTTTGCCTCTTGCTTTTCTCTGATCACTTGCATTGGGGAAAGTCTCTCATAAATTAAATGACATGGTATCTCCCCTCCGAAAGTTGATTCCCACTCCTCCTTAATACAATTTCTTTCCCTCCTTATCAACAAATCTTGTCTGGGGACATTATGACACCTTTAACTGCCAGTATTTAACTCACTCCTACTTTCCCTTGACATTATATACATACATACTCTTTCTGTTGAACTGAACCCAGCACTGTGGCAGGCAGATGCCTTTTGTTCAGTGCAGGAGCAGGTTATGAGCCTTCCATCTATCAATTCTTTTAAGTCTTGATCCAAGTCTGTGTGCTGCTCCTTCCATAATACATCCCCCCATAGACCAAACAATAGATATATAGATTGCAGTCCACCACCAGGGCAAACTGTACAATTAAAATCTGGCTTGCCCTGGATGATCAGTTGCACAATTGAAAGTAAATGCAGCTGAACAGTAGCTCTCCAGTGCCTTGGCAAGGTGTGAGGTTCCCTGGGTTGTTTGTTTAAAACCTCTTATTCAGACCAAGGGGTCCAAAAACATAGTAGTATGTTTATCCATGCAGAGAATCCTAAGATGGTTTTGTCATCTTTTGTTAGTAATACATGGGAAGCATAGGCATAGGAAACATAACATAGCATTTTTTATAAATAAGATGTTTTTTGTGTTCATGAATTAACTTCAGATGGGAAAACAAACAGCTTATCCTGATGTAGTTCAGGGCACACTTTTAAGACTGAAATAAATATATGCCTAATTTCTGGCATGTTACTAGATTTTGCATAGCTCCATGGCTCACTTCACTGGACACACTTATTTTCATATGCAGATAAATCTCTGTGTCACAAATTGCATGGACAATTATAATTTGGCCACAATGGGAGTATGTTACAGATACTGACTTCCTGGTCCATATCTCACGAGAAAAATTGTGCTCCTTACTTTTATGTTTTAAAATATTTCAAAATACACACAGAGTCTCTGTATGTCTGACCCTGAAATTAAACTCCACTTTGAGTAAGAAGGGAAAGATAGGTCCAGCTTACCTTTTTGAACCAGGAAGAGACAAGTTGTAGCCCTCCATCTGCTCTAGCCAGACACAGTCAATGGGGAGGGATCATGGGAGTTGCAGGCCAAACCATCTGGAAGGACACAACTTGTCCACCCTTGCAAAACAGGAGAGATGAGCAGCAAGCGACTCCATTCACTGTGATAGAATTACAAAGCTGGGAGCAACCTCAAAAGTCATCTAGCCCAGCCACCTGATCTCTACTGCTCCACTCACGATCTCTACTGCTACAGCATCCCTGGTGGGTGGCCATGCAGCCTTTGCTAGGAAGCCTCTCAAAGCAAGAGAGTCCACCACCTTCTGGGGCAGTCTGGCCCACTGTCCACTTTGAGTGTACCATTGTCCAATCAAAATCCCCTTCCTCATAAAAAGAACTTCTTAGTTCAGATCCAGCCTCTGGAGACGTAGAGAGCAACATTTTCAGACCTGGCAAATGTCTCAGGAAGGAATCGGAGCTAAGCCATTTTGTCATACACCCACCCAAACTGTACAAAAACGGGGAAGGAAAGAGAAGCGAGGCCTTTAAAATCCTCTGCAGTGGGGCTTGGCGGCGAACACCAACATAATAGAAAATGTGTGCTGCTTTTGTGGGCTGTGAAGAGAGGAAGGCCGCTGAAACACTTGTACTCTTTTTAGAGGTTTCGTAAGGCTGCAACTGAGACATAGCAGTGATTCATATTCTGGCATGAGTAAGAATATATATATATATATATATATACACACACACACTCATGGAACTGCTTATAGATTTGAGGGAATGGAGAAGAATATGAATGCCACGGGTTCCTCGCAGCCCTAAAAGGAAGTGGGTTACAGCATGTGTGAGGCTGTTCACCTAATCACCAATTAGCAAATGTCATTGCTCAGCTGTCTCTGAGTCTTCTCTTGCTCCAGCTACTACACCCACAGCCACGCTGATCCCCGTGCACAGGATGCCAACTCCGTGTTTCTTCATCCGGGCCATTGCATCTCCTCCTTTCGAACAGAGTGGCCTTGGTGGTGCAGGAAAGGAAGGCACACAGCTATAGTGGATGATATTCAACAGTGTCCCAACGCAAGAACTTATCAGGTTGTGCTAGCTTAAATCAACGCTTGTGGAACGTGACTAGTGCTCGCTAAGCGATGGAAAAGTGGCATTTCAGCAGCAAATCACTGCTTTTCCCATTGTGCTAGCAAGCTCTAGTTGTACTGTGCAAGTGTTGGTTTATGTTTTGGCATAGTGGTTAGAATGTTTGACTGGGACTGTGGAGATCTGGTTTCTAGTCCCTAGTCTGCCCTGGAGCTCACTGGGTGACTTTGGGCCAGTCACACACTCTCAGCCTAACCTACCTCCCAGGATTGCTGTAGCTTGAATAACACAAAGAGAGAATGTGCTGCCTTGAGTTCCTTACAAGAGGAAGACAGGTGGCCTATAAATGCAATATAAATGACAACAACAAATACATTGCATTTATGTCTTGCCCTTTCTCCTCCTATGAGGAGCCCAAGATGGCTTAGATTGCTCCATTTCATCCTAACAATGACCACCTTGTGAGGCGGAGAGTTAGTGAATGGCCCAGAGTGAGGACTAGAACCTGGATCTCCCTGGGGCTAGTACTCCAACCACCACATCACACTGGCTCTAATACCACTAGTGCTTTGGCAGCATTGCATATTATACTATATATCTTGCATAAATGAAAGCTTGCTTCTTTCTCTTTCTTTCTTTCTTTCTTTCTTTCTTTCTTTCTTTCTTTCTTTCTTTGAGAAGCAGAATATAAGCTTAAGGGCACAATCCCATGCATGTGCATTTTCGTCTAAACATGCATAGGGACTGAGTCCAAAGAAACAATACAATAAATCTAAGTCACGTTGAATTCATTGAGCAACTTTAAATGCTTATGACAGGGGTACACATAGCTTCAGAATAATGTTAATTTCACAGCTGCTTAATATTTCCTCTAAATAGCTCTTAGCATTTCTTTTGGGGGTTTTTTTCAACTCTTGTGGAGTAAAACCACAACCCAACACTTAAGCAGCTGGTTTCAGAGAACCATCTGTATTAGAGATGCCCTCAATTTCTGGGTAAAATAGCAAAACCATCTGCTGGAATCTGCCATATGGTTCTTCCAGAAAACATGGGGGAAATCCTGAATGCTTCCGTTAAGCACCAAAGGGCTCTTAAAGCAACTTACACGAAGCCCTATGATTTACAGGAATGAAAAGGGAAATCCCCAGTTAAAAAATATTGCATCACCCACCTATCCAAGAGAGATCTGAACAAGTCAGTGCAATATGAGAACCCATAAATTTCAAGCAAAATTACCACAATCCCAATTAACTGCAGGAGTTTGATCTGCAGAATGCTGCTGCCATATTTTTTTGTATATAAATAGCCTGCCGAATACTCAAGTTTTAGTAATAAAAAACCCTGATTTTAAAAATTCCCACAAAACAATTAAGTGAGCAAGCATTCATTGTGTAATCATTACATGCACCACCCTTTCATCAAAAGGGTGTCAGAATCATTTAAAAAGGTCTCAATATACAGATCATCTGTGCAACAATAGTTAGTGCACTTAGTTCATATAGACAGAGGACTCTCTTTCCACTTTTCAGCTAGTGCGATCCATAAAGCATTTGTGGATAATAGTCCATTATATATATTGTCTTTTCCAAGGGAGACCTTGCTGGAGGAGACTCCTGCAAGTCCCTCGGACTGCAAGGCAATCAAACCAGTCAGTCCCACAGGAGATCAACCCTGACTGCTCTTTAGAAGGCCAGATCCTGAAGATGAAGCTCAAATACTTTGGCCACCTAATGAGAAGGAAGGAGTCCCTGGAGAAGAGCCTGATGCTGGGAACAATGGATGGCAAAAGAAGAAGGGGACGGCAGAGGATGAGGTGGCTGGATGAGTCACTGAAGCAGTTGGTGTGAGCGTGAGTGGACTCCGGGGGATGGGGGAGGACAGGAAGGCCTGGAGGAATGTTGTCCATGGGGTCGCGATGGGCCGGACACGAGTTCGTGACTAACAACAACAAAGGCAGACCTTCTGGACTCAGGTTCATTTTTTTGCATTCAGCCAATCTTTCAAGCAGATTGTGCATCTCCACATGAATAGTGGCCTGTCACAGACTCTCAGCCCAACCTACCTCACAGGGTTGTTGTTGTGGGGATAAGATGGAGGAGGAGAATGATGTAAGCTGCCTTGAGCCCTTTGTAGGAAAAAGGCAGGATATAAATCCAAAAATAAATAAATAAATAAATAAATAAAATATGTATTTTAAATTCTTCTGTTGTTTGCATATATCTGTGCAATATATGAGGGTTTTCCTATGCCTATGAGGGCTTTCATTCATAGCATGGGTTCTCAAACTACAACCTGCAGGACGGATCCTGGCCGCCAAGGCCATCCATCCGGCCTGTGCTGCCGTTCACCGCCTGTACACTTGCTTGCTGCATGGGCGGAGAGGTGGTGGCTCGCTCGCTCGGAGACGGTTTTGGACTCGCTGGGAGATCTCCGAGTGAGCAAGCCACCACCATGTGTGCCCAGTGCCGCCTTGCACGCAGCCGACGGACTGCTGATTCATAAGGTCGCCCTAAGTCGGAGATGACCTGATGGCACATAACACATGCATGAAATATACACAGTCCTCTGACATTATCAAATAGACTCTGACCATCAGTGCATTATGCAAGCATCCAAAAGGAAAACAGAATGTTAAGGGTTATTTGGAAAGGGAATATCAAATGGGGAATTGCCAGACCCAGTTCCTGCTGAATTTATGGAGAGGAGAACCAAAGCAAAAAGAGAAAGGAGAGAAGCAAATGTCACAGTGGGAGAGTGGCTGGTGGGCTCCCCAGAAGCCTGTGGATGCTGCAGCAGGACCACCTAGTAGAGGCAGAGGTGGTACTGCAGCCCAATCAGCCATCCTTCTGACCTACTGCTGGATGCAGGGTCTCACCCTGTTTCATGCGGGGAGGGGGCAGTGTTGCCTAAAGGTGATGAGACATGGGCCTTGGTGATCCCCTGCAGGGCACAAGTCTCAAAAGCTGCTGCAGAGGTCAGGGCTATGTCCACATGGACTCCTCTGGCTTACTGGTATCAAGGGGGTTTCCCTGCTGGTGCATGCAGTTTCCTGCCTGCAGCATCTTCCCTTGGCAGAAGACTGATTTTCCCCAGGGCAACGAGTTCAAAGCCCACAAAGAACTTGACACCGACAAACAGCATCACAATAAAGCAATGGCCACCTGCATCTGTGTGTATCTTAAAGCAGTGTTGTGGGTCCTGCACAACACACCTCCTGGTGCTTTGTTTTGTTTTTTAAAGCATTGGTAAAGCCAGGAAAAGTAAGGCACTGAATGAGGTTGTCTGCCTTACTGAATTACAGCGAGTACCTTGGAGTCATTACAGTGGCCATCAATGGTGGCCACTGAAATCAGGACAACGTCTCTCCCACGATACACACTGCAGGATACATGCATATACGTTGGCTGCAACCACAATAAAACAGACATATATTTGACCTTTTTGAGTCTCGGGCCACACTTGCACCATTTCTTCTGCATCTAGCCAGAACAAACTGTAACCCACGGATCCGGGGGGGGCGGGGGGGCAAACCCTTTTCAGCCCAAAGGCCACTTTCCATTGCAGAAATGTTCTTGGGAGCTACTTTCCAATGGGGGGTGGGGTCAAATGCCAAGGGGGAGTGGACAAAGGCAGAGGAGGTGAGGGCCAAAACACCAGAAAAACTGCCCATGTCAGCCTATGTTAGCATAAAGCTTTTAATGACGGCAATTTAGCCATCCGGGAGGCATTTCAGCTGTGTAGAACTGGGGGCTCCAGTGTAAAAACTGGGAAAACACTCAGTGATGGGTGGTTGGGGAAAAGGCGTGGGGCAGGTGTGGGGAACACACAGCCATCCAGGGAATGCTGGAGGGCAGGCTCGTGACTGTAGGCAGAATGCACTTGCTCTGAAAGTCTGAGGCTCAACACATCTGCAATAAGCTGCATACAGCCTGTCACTCATTAATTATGATCAATCAGGTACCTAACAGCACCCAACCTCTCCCCCATTATCACAATCAGGGATGGAGCAGCAACAGAGCTGCCATCAATTCCCTAGTGGGCAATGACGGAAGGGCTTCTTCCATCTTCTTCCATCAACCTTGTGTAATTTGTATGTTTTGTATTTGTATTGGGCACTATGTTGTCTATTTATGTTTACTTATGTAAGCCGTCCTGAGGCGTTAAGCGATGGGGCGGCATATAAAAACTCCAAACAAACAAACCTTGCTGAGTGACAGGTAGAGCAGCATTACAGCCGCACCAAGCAAGGTTGTGGAGGGGTAAGGCAGCGATGGTATTTTCAAGCAACTGAAGGTGCCAAGATTTTCACACATCATAAAAAAGCACAGAAATATTACGAAGGTGGTAGTAAAAGTGTTAAATGCCTTAACCACCAAACTAGTGCAAATTTGCACTGAAATGTTTTGGCAGCAGACTTTCAAAAGTTTTCTGTGCTCCCAGAAAGAAGGATTACTTCCAAAAATGTATAAAATGATCTGCTGATGTTAAGTGAAACTAGATGGATCACATTTAGATGAACAAAAGGCACATGACACAGCACCTGACTGCTTGGCTTGCCTTGAATTTAGAAGAAAAATGTCATGCAATTCCTTGCACCACACAATATTGCTTAAGAATTGCATTTATCCTACATTGTGCAGAAAATCTTGCACAATGTGTGGGCAAAATGATATAATTTACTTGGTAACTGCTTGGAAATTCTCGTTCATCTGCCAACTCTGATGCTGTAACTATTATTATTATTATCATCATCATCATACTTCGACACACCATGAGAAAGCAGGACTCACTGGAAAAGACAATCATGCTAGGGAAAGTTGAAGGCACATGAAGATGAGGACCACAGAATAGGAGATAGATTAATTTCATACCAGAAGCCAGAGCCTTGAAGTTGCAAGAACTGCACAGGGTTATCAAGAACAGGAACTTTTTAAAGGCACTCATTCATGAGGTCATCAACTTGACAGCGCGTAACAACAAAAATGCTGATAGGAACAATGATATGGCTGCCTTTACTGCGCACAGTGATTTACAAAGGTCAGGGAGGTCAGGTCTCTGCCCTGAGCAACTTACAATTCAAAACCTGACACACAAGGAATGAATGGGAAAAGGTAGAATAGAAAAGAACAGGTACATAAGTTTGTATTTTACACGTACTTTCATATACCCCAAGGTCACCTTCTCTCATCTTGCCAAATGAAGTGAGAGTGGTGGCTAAGAAAAAATTAAGAAGGGCCTTTTTTGTTGTGGCACCCTGGTTGTGGAATGAGCTTCCCAGAGAGCAAGGCAGTCTTTTGGTCTCAAGGCAAACATGCTTTATCATGCTGTGCTTTCTGGTTTCTGCTGAAGTGCACCACCTAGAGATCTTCAGCTATTGAGCAGTATACAAATCTAATAAATACGTAAAATTAGGCTTGGCTGTAGCACACTGACCCATGTGTGGGACTACAACTCCTAGCATCTCCTGCCTGACATGCCAGTGGATCTGAACTGGTACAGTTCAGTTTCCTATGTGGACTTGGAGCTGCATAAGGACTTCTTAAAGGGCAATTACACACATCAGGACTGCTTATGCATTGTCTGAAGAAGGAGACAGAATTCTGAGACTTCAGTTCACAAACACATCGGAGGACCATGGCATGTTCTAGCTGAAAGCAAAACAAAGCACGAATGACGGCTGAACTTTAACCTTACAAGCAATCATTCCACTACCATCTCATCCTGCGGCATGGACATGCCAAGCCAAAATCACAATTTCTCAGTCTTGCCTCATGAAGATCTGTAAAAATCTATCTCCTAATTTGAGAAGAAATGCCGAGTTCCTCCAGAGTAAACAGCCACCCTTAAATTAAATTAGCCAACCAGATTGTTGAGTAAGTGGCTGGTCCTTACTTTGGCAATTGCGGTCAGGCTTTACCAGGCTGTCTGTGCAGTGGCCACTTTTCTCCTGGGATGAAGTCATAGTTCTCTATAGTATTGGTTCCCACCCACACCCAGCATGTCTTTTGTTGGCTTTGCTCCAAGCAGAGTCTCCTTCGTGGTTAGGCTGTTATTTGCCTCAAGCATCTCTGTTTCTGTGACAGAGAAACACCAGTAAGAATGCTATTTCCAGGACCAGAAATGGTGTTCATGAGACACTGTGTACTGCATTCTAAGCAGACAGTTCAAGAGACAGCCTGAACACTCACAAGATTTTTTTCTGTATTCTTAAATATACAATTAGCTGATGCAGCCAGCTGAAGAACCTTGTGCCACAACCTTCCACATGTTCCCCATGAGATTTATGCAACCCAGCATTAATGTGTTCACTTACGGCACAAGCAAACATGTACAACAGTAATAGCAGTAAATGGGTTGTTTACTGCATAGCATCATACACGGTTTGGAAACTGTTGGGACATTTAGAATGGATTTTATGAAACATCAGCCACACTGGCTGTCAATCCATTTCCAACCCCTTTAAAGTGGCTTTAACCCTTAAAGCTTTACAACGATTTGGGCCAAGTTACTTGAAGGAGCACTTTTTTCAGTACCAGCCTGCCCATGCTTCAAGAACGTCAAGCAAGTCCTTCTTGCTAGTCTGGCAAGGACCAGGGAGAGAGTCTTCAAAGAGGTAGTCCTACAACTTCAGAATCAGTTTCCACCATGGTTTATGAGGCCCATTCTTTGCATGCCTTTAGGAAAGTTCTGAACTGCTCTTTCCATAAATTCTTGGGCTGCTGGTTCTGGGTAACTCCCACTTTTATTGATTTTTTAAAAACATCAATAGTATCGTTTGCTTAAATTGAACTTTTAATGAATACAATTTCCATGTATATGATTTGTACAATTTTATAAAGGGTTCTGCCCTGAAGGTTAGCCTAAATCTAATTTTATTTTTAAAAAAATAAAAATAAAAATCTGAAAATTGGCTTAACTCATGTGATTTCATGCTCATTCTCTTGGTATACCAGGAGGAGGAAAAAACTCATGACTTTGTGTATCAGGCAAACCAAATACTCCGTGGACTTAAAAAAACACCTAAATCTTTTATAGTTACCTTTCAATTATACATCTTTGGTTCTTCTTTACTAAAACTGTAAGAGCCCTGCTGGATCAGACCAATGGGCCCATCTTGCTGAGCATCCTGCTTCTCCTGGAATTGAAGATCCTCATGACAACCAAAGGGAAAGCAAACTAGAAGTTCATGAAGCACCAACCCTTCCCACTATATTTCTCCTAACAATTGGAGATCCAGTGAGGCATAGTGGTTAGATTGTTGGACTGTGACTCAGGAGATCTGGGTTCTAGTCCCCATGCAGCCATGGAACCAACTGGGTGACTTTGGGCCAGTCACTGACCCTCAGCCTAATCTATCTCACAGAGCTGTTCCTGTTGTAATGATAAAACATAGAGGAGGAGGATTGCATAAGCAAAATTGGGTTTCTTGCAAGAAGAAGCACGGCAGGATATAAATGTAATGTAAGAATAACAACAACCAGGCAGAGAGAGAGGTGCATTGTTGCCAAACATGGATGTCACACAAAACTATCACAGCTAATAGCCATTGATAGCTTTAGCCTCCATGACTGCATGTAATCCCTTTCTCTCTTTTTTTAAAGTAAATTTTATTCAAAATAACCCTAAAACAAAGGAAAACTAAAAACAACATCAATCATCAGAAATATCGGACCTGCTGGGTCAGCCCCCACATTTTTTTCCATTTATGATAACTTAAGCACATATTTAAATCTATATGAAGTCCCGTTTCTCTAGCCAATAATAAAAAGAGTCCCAAGTTTTAACGTAATCCCTTTCTAAATGCCACCTGAGCCATGGCCACATCAACATGGCAGCAAATCAGCACTCTCACCCACTATTTCTTGAATGGGTTTATTACCCACTTCCTTACTCATTCTCTAAGATTATCTCCAGCTTTATTAACATACGAACTTATCTCATTTTCTCTGCATCTCTTTTCCACCTACCAGGGAAACTGGCTGCTTTGCTGAAGGATGAAGACTATAGATTTTATGTTTTCAAAAATGGGGCTTGAGGGTTCCTTTACTCCACACAGAGCTCATGTTTTGGATTGTTTCCATGTACTGCCAGTACCTGGAAGTATGAATCCAAGCATGAATGTTTGGTGGCAGCAAAGCACATCATATAAGCCTATGATCAGTATTCCTACGCAATGCTTTCCCTTCCTGTTTGTCTTCTCCCTTTTCTACTTTGCCCTTCCTCCTGCTGCCCTCCTCCATAAAAACTGAGCTAGGGTAATATGAGTCACATGAGAACATGGATCTAGAACTGGGGAAAGGTAAAATTTGGGATACCGTCATTAGATTTCTTTTTTTAAAAATCTGAAATAATTATTCACAAAAATATGGGTAAGTGTTGTGGCAATATTTTTAAAAGTGGCAAAAAGTATTCCTAATATATATAGCCTTCTGTCATTCATAATCTTTCATGAGGAAGCAAAGGCATTTTTTACCCTCAGTCAAGGCATCTGTTTTCCCACCCAGGGGTTCAGGTTCCACATAGGCCTGAAACTACTGTCCAAACTCATTAGAGGCAACCGAATTCAATTATGCTTCACCTGAAGACATCTATTTTTAAATTTGGCCGCATGAGCAATTTAACTCACACAGGACATCCACTGAAAGGTGCTCTCCTAATAAGATTATACCATGTCTAATCACTCAATTGTACACTTCCTCAGAAAGGAAAATGATAATGAATGTAATCTGAGAAGTCCAGCAACTTTCTTAGCCTCTTAAATCTGTATTACTAAAATTTCAGGAGTCAACAGAATGAAGCAGTGAAACATTACTGGAGTCCATTTCTGTTTCATTCATTCATAACATTACAAATAAATGCAACGGATTTCAAAGGAGGTCCTGTGAAAGAAAAAAAGCCACCCATTTGCAAATGAGCAATGAAACCAGAAACCGTTCCAAGTTTTCCATTAATATTCCGTATCCTGTGGACTATTTCCAGACATCTGAATGCAGTGCTAGTAACTGCATTTGTGGTATGCATTTTTCGGTCCTGATCTCCCGAGAGATATTTGCTTGCATAGACATAGGCTATAATGCCCACCTGGTACCTACTGAAAGAGAGCCAATTGGAACTATGCATCCTCCCCGACACTATTAGCTGCATAACTTGTATGGCATCAATGACTTTGCACAAAACTATGTATTATTTATTATATGTATACCCCAGCTTTTTTCCTTCCAAGGAACTCAAGGCAGCTTACATAGTTGTCCTCTTTTCAATCTTATTCTCACAACAATACAACTCTGTGAGTTACAGGCATTTTGATATTCCCTGCAGGCAGCCGCACTAGAGATTCAGCAGCAGACCAAGATCTGGGAAACTGGGTTGCTAAGCAACCCAAAAGTGATGCTGGGACATCATCTGTGCAAGGGAAAGGCTGGGTGGGGTTTTCTTTTCCCTCACTTGCCATCCTTCCCTAGTGACTCTCCCCAATTATTTCTCCCCAATTCCCCACTCCAACTAGAACACACCCCTACCGCAGCTAGGACCGTAAGTTCTGGAACAGCCTCTGGCTAAGGGTGGAGGAAATAGCAAGGGGTGAAAGGGACCACCACTGTCTCACCCCCAAACAGTATTCCTCCCCACCCACCCCCTGCCCAGTGTGCAGCTGTGTTAAGAAGACAGGAATCTGCCTTATAATACCAACTCAGGCCCTTGCCCCATCTCACCCAGTACTGCAGACATGGCCTGGCAGTGTCAGGAGCTGGGCTGCTCTGGTGGCTGTCAGAGCTAGACAAACACACAGATATGCTGAAAGTTAAAGGCACTGGTTTTACAACAGGAACTATTGAAAAGGGGGGTGTTAAACTTGGAAAGAAGAATAATCGCAAAAGTTGAGAATGAGAAACGGTTAGAGCGAGAGTGAAAGTGGCACGAGGCACAATGAACGGCGGTCGCAAAGACTGGAAAATGGCGGACACTCCGCCCCATTTATACTGCGAAGGGGGGGAGCAGAGTTTTTCCCACCAAAATCCATTAGCTATCAATCTTCTGGCCACAGGCACTGCACAGGCACAGAACGCATATGTGTGATGCACAGAGGCCACGACGAAGAACAGCACTGCAGAAGCACATGTGTGTGACAGAGTGCAAGAGAGCAGGTCTCAAAGCAAAACCAGAGCAACCACCACTGTATTTGCAGGATCCATCCCAAGTCCTACTAGAGTTCTTAGTCTACTGATGAGTGCCACTAGGGGAAGAGCTATCTAAGGGCAAGCTCTTCCCTCCAGAACTGGCCTCAGCAATGCAGGTTCTCCTGTTTGCTGCTGTGCCTGCTCCTGATTCCTGCCTCTCCATGTTGCCTCGCTGTATGCCTGCCTCTTGCCTGACCTATATCCTGTCTTGCCTGTGATTCCTGCCTCACCGTGTTGCCTCAGCGCCTGCATCTTGCCTGGCCCTTGCCACATTTGGTTCCTGTTGTCTCCTGTATCCTGTCATGCTGGATCTCCCGCCTTGCTATCCCATCCAAAGTACCTGAACCTCTGTTTGTCTCCTGGTTCCCAACCCTTGGCTTGTTTCTGACCACATCCTTGTTCTGATCCCATGCATTCTTCTAGTTCCTGCTCTCAAATCATACCATGACTAGGACTTTCCATTAAGCCCTGTGTTTGGACTGTGTCCTGTTGCCTCTGCTGCTTTTGTCTTGACTCTGCCTGCCCATGTCCCGGCCCCTGACCAGCAGCCCTTTTTCTTTCTTAGCCCCACCTGGAGACACCAGGGAGTGAACTCGTGCCTTGTGCACATCCCTGAGCTTGGCCCCTCAGCTTTGGCAGCACATGGTTAGTTTGATTGGAGGGCCCTCCATATTCCATCCTCCATTGAGATAATGTTGGTGGAATGTTTGCCTCTCTCCCAAGCTTAAGGAAGTGCAAAATGAACGTAGCAAAACGCATCGCTTCTTTCGTCTTCCTCTGCATTCGGAGGAACCATTCATTACATCCGTACATAGTAATATGACATTCCAAAGTTTCAAAGGAACCAGCTGTATGGTTAATATGTATATTGTCTTTCAAGTATGCTGACAGCACTTCACAGAATTATCTTGTCATCCTTACAACTGCCTAGTCTGGTTGGTATCAGTGCACCTATGTTGCAATGGCTGTGGTTGAAAAAGCACGGCCCTCTCTAAGGCCAAGCGGTGAATTCATGGCAGAAGTGAAATCTGAACTAGAGACTTTCTGATTTGCAGCTCAGCTTCTCAGCCACCCTGGTTCTCCTCTAGATATATATCAGAGAATACTTGTGTGGGCAGGAATATTCTTGGATGTGATATTCAAGGACAACTACTGTACCACCAAGAAATGCATGCCGTCACTGGAAAGCATGAGCAATTTATGGCCATTTGAAAACCAAGTGAGCATGCTGTTTAATTTCATTGTAGATATATTTATGTGTTCCTTAGTATATTAATAGTTTAAGGACTGACAAAGGGGAAAAAAATCACAAGGACCTACTTGACAGTCTGTTAATCTGAGCTTAAGCACAGGAAGCAGAAGACTCACCCAAATACCATCCTCTCAAACAGGAGTAAGTGATGCAGTCCGTGAAGAGGGGAAGGAATTCCTTTGAGTGTCTACTAGGGCTTTCCATTAACAGAAGAATTTTTTTTCATTAATCACCTGCCTGAAAACAAACTTTTCTAAAAGTTGGCACAATGCGCATGAGATTAAAAAAAAACAAAACAGAAATGAGGGGTGGGAACTCCAGTTTGCTCACGGCTGAAGGAACATTTCATGGCTTAGTGCTAAATGCAAACAAAGCTACTGAAGGCAGTAAATGATTCCCCTGCTACTTAACAAAAGAAAAGACCCAGAGAGAAGCTGCATCAGCAACATTGTGAGAATTTTAAACACTGGAGTTTGCTGCAAGGTCCACCCCATGGAACCATGAATTGTTTTTTTGATCCCTCGGTTGTCTGTTTTCTTCCTCCCTCTCCAGCTACCTCCATGTATCCCAAATGCCTTAATGGTGCTTAGTACTGGCATACAGAGCAGCTGGGGTGTGTGTATTTCTCTTTTTTAGCCACTCTTGCCCATTAGTACTGTAGCCCAGACAAACAAACCTCAGTTTCGAGTTCCCGTGTAATGACAACCCAAAGTTCACAACTCAACTAAGGTCTATGGGTTCTCTTTCCGGGTTTTTGTGATGAAGAAGTATGATTTGTTAGGATGGCCACATTCACAGAACATGATAACCCAGATTCAGCCATTCAAACCACAGATTAGTGCTATGTACAAGCAAGGCCATCGCGTTTGAATTATTTGAAAATTCATGGCTCTGATCTAGCTGGACCAAGTATCCAGAGCTGCATGGACAGCTTATGACTCACTATGTTGCTGCCTACAAAACATGCCATTTAGAACACATTCCATTCCTCCTGAGCATCATGTTCATTCTACGTGACTCACATATGCTCAGTGCTATACACCCTAAGATCGCACAAATGTGGGAGCAATACCCAAATAAATAAATACAAATAAATTGTGCTATGTGCCACACACACACGTGTGTGTGTGCGTGGGGGGGCGGTATTACACAGGCTGTGCCATTCTGGATTCAATTATCATATCAGCAAACAGCAGCAAAAAATAAATTCTTTGGGCACTTATTGAAGGATAAGATGGTGCTGCCAGATAAGGTTGCTGCAAGACTGCACTTAGCATCTCATTGGTGCTCAGGGAATGGGGCAACCAGAGAGCTCTGAAATACATGCGCAACACATTAAGTCAGTGACTGTGTGTTGCATATCCAGTCCATGTGCACTCCAAAGGTTGACACGACTTTTTAACAGACGCCTCCCAAGAGGTACATTTAGACATCTCACTGCCTTTGCAGAAGCCAATAATAAATTGCTCTGTGGCTTTTCACTGACATCACCCTACTAAGGGATTGAACTGATGCAACATTTAATGCTCACACAATGAAATTTATGAGTATGTGTATATGAACAGTACGGAGGGCCTAAAAAGGGGGGAAAGGTTTCCTTAAAAGAAACAGTGCTGGATTAAATTGAATACTTCAGCCATTATTCTGAAGATTATAGCTGGGCATGAAGATTATATCTCCTCCCCACCTGTACCCAGCACCTTTTATTTGGAAGTATATTTAACAAGCAAAGATTTGTTGTGAAGATTGCTTTCACTTGTGATTCCAAAATTATTATTATTACTTTGCATTTATATCCTGCCTTTTCCCCCCTCTTGTGAGGAAGCTTTTATTATTCTCCTCCACTTCATTTTTATCCTTACAACAACTCGGTATTGTAGGTTAGGGTAAGAGTGAGCGACTGACCCAAGGTCAACCAAGGAGCTTCATGGCTGAGTGGGGGCTAGATCCCAGGTCCCTAGTCCAACATTTTAATCACCACACCACACTAGTTCTCAATATGAAATAAGAATAACTGTAAGAAATGAGATAAGATGCAACAGAAATGCTTATACAGCAGATGAGCAGAATTCCCATGAAACTCCTATATCAACAGGTATCTCACAATGTTGACTCCCTGCTGAAATTCTTGGTAAAAACCATCTGAGCTGAGACAAACATATCAACAGGTATCTCACAATGTTGACTCCCTGCTGAAATTCTTGGTAAAATGAACTTAGGCAGGTCACTTGGAAACCTGTACCTTCTGTGCTGCCATCTTGGATTAATCTGAACACTCATGTCAGCTCTATTGTGCATCTTTTGCACAGATCAAGGAGGAAATATCCTAGACACACATTATCTTAGAGTATCCCATCACCTGTTTTAAAGATGTCTTTCCCAACAGCTATATCACAGCCCCCCAACATAGCCAATGGTAAATAGTGATGTGAATTGTAGGCCAAAACTTCTGTGGGGCTATTAATTGCCCAGCCCTATATTAAGCAAATAAACATGGTGGCAGGCTCAAGAACCACTGCAGTAGCAAGAACCATCTGAGCTGAGACAAACATCCGTGGATTCCAGGCCTATCTCCAGCACTAGGTCAACATACCCTTCTCCAAGAGCGCCGCCTTCCATGGAACCATCTGCCAATGCAAGCAGCATATTGAGCATGAGCTCTTGGAGAGATGGAAGGCTAGGTTCCAGACAGAGGCCTGTCCCTTTAAGGAGCCCATTTTGCAAGATAGGGTGTAGTCAGGAAGGGGGCATCCATACTGAAGCACAAAAAGCTTCAGTCTGCGCTCAGACCTTCTCAGAGCAAGTGGCTCACTAGGTATTCCCTGGCCCTGCTCTGAGCTCTGCCCAGAACATAAAGCAGCACCAAGATTAAGAACCAGGGAGAAACTGATGACCACGAAGGTTGCTGAATTCAGCAAGCCACTTGAAAGATGTATCAGAGCAACAGAAATAAAAGTTGCTGATGAAGAGGAATCAAGACCTGTAGTCCTGCAGTCACGAGTGCTGCATCATTATACATGTGGGATCTCAAGATGAAATGTGTAAGAGAAACATTACACAAAACGATCAGCTAGAAGAAAATATTTCATAATGCATCCAATGCATGGCTGGGAGATGTTTAACTCATATTGCATTAGCTCTGTCACAAATCCTTTGAAACAGAGAGACAAGTCCGGAGCCAGCAACTTCATCTCGGTGGCATTTCAACAAATACATCTCAACTTTCTCATGGTTGGGAATCAACCATCAATGCACTCTTATTGGCAAGGCCCGTCCTTCATTTCTTCCCACCAGGTCATGAATTTGCAGGTTCTGATTGGGAAAGAATTACACTGATGCATATCATCAGCATGTTAATGGGTTTTTTATTCTGTATACAGGATTAATCTGGAATCAGGAGATGGCAAACATATTGAGCAACAAATAAGATAGGCTACGGCCTTGAGGGTTGTTGCATTTCAAAATACCAGCCGATTATGTGCAATTGTTCTTCATCACCAATGGAGATCCACCTTCTAGATATGGATGTATCCAGGCACAAGAACACCCTAATTTGCCAAAAGAGCTATGCGTAGCCAAGCCCTATTGGGGGTGTTATTATTTTCATTTCTATACTGCCCCACAGCTGAAGCTGTCCGGGCAGTTTACAAAAGTAAAATTAAAAAACCAGACAATTAAAAAATATATTAAAATATCATAGAATCAGGAAAAAAAAACATTAAACAGTTTTCAATGCCTAAAACAGACAATAGGAAAAATGAATCTGCAAAACACCTGGAATGGGTATTTCCCCTGGGTGGCCAAGTAAATCTATAAAGGCTTCAAAAAAGAGGGTTGTCTTAACCTGGTGCCAAAATGATGGCAAATCCAGCGCCAGCTGGGCTGCAGCAGTGAGGTTGTTCCATAGATGAGGGGCCACCATAGAGGAAGTCCTCCCCTTGGTTGCCACCTGTGGTTCCCTTGGAAGAAGGCCCCAGAAGTTGAAGCACGGCAGTTGGGGGAGATGCTCTTGTAGGTATTGCAGTCCTAAGCCATTTAAAACTTTATAGGTTAAAACGAGCACCTTAATTGGGACTGAAAGCATACAGGCAGCCAATCCAAGCAGGCCAGAGCTGTTCCTATGTGTTTGGACCTGTGGGTTCCAAGTATTAATCTGGACCAGCTGCAGCTATTGAATGATCTTCAGGCCAATCTATTAAAAGTAGTTGGAACAGCCAATAATAGCATCTAGTTTAGGGATCTGAGAGAATTTTTGTTTCATCTGTGTTTTCAAGCCAATTGGCTTAAATTTCCTAAAACCCTACCTTTTTAGGAATTTTTTTAATGCTTAGCCCTGCATGCTGTGGCTCTTTTTTATATTTCTGTTATAGATGTTTTAATAGGTTTTATTGAGTTTTACTTTGTTTTATTATGTTTATGTACTGTAAACCACCTAGGAAGGTCTTGATGGGCTATAAATGCATGCATAAAATGAATGAATATGTACCCGATAAAGATTGAGTTATCCTTTGGGATTTTCTGAATATCTGGCTCAAATTTTACATATAAAAAGTCTTATATTAGGCAGTGCTGCATACATAAATGCATATATTGGAATAGAACTGATTGAATCGGCAGTCTGACAGCCAGTCTGCAGACTATATTATAAGAGAACTCAGTAAACCACATTTAAACTCCACAGTGAAAGTGTGTGTTAGGTAAAAGATCAGATGGAAATAAATCTGATATGTGCATGCACACGCATGCATGTTGTATGTGTGTATCTTTTAAAAAAGAGAATGATGCAGAAGTGGGATGGAATGGATTTATGATTGCATGCATGTGAAACAGTCTGGACTACAGGCAGGCTAGCTCTACTCTGGCCAACAGCATAATTTTTCAGGAGGGCAAACAGAACACCTATGAAAACTACCCAGGTCAAAAGCAGGAATTGCTAGAATGTACAAGGCTAAAAGTAGAAGTCATGGACAACAGGGTAAATATAGCATTCACGTCAAATGAAATCTAAAGGAGACACTTGTAAGTCATTTTTGGTTCCTTGCAAGAAGAAGGGAAGTAGGGTATGAATGTCATGTAATACCAGTAAATGCAATATAATAGAGGCAGTTCATGAACACGATGGGTTTCAAGTGCCACAGCCATCACAATTTACAGCAGATGAAATGGATGGCAGTCCTAGCACTGTCAGCTATTCCAGATGATATTGAAATGGGTCTCAGTACCAACTAGTGAGGGCCACTTCCTTCATGCCCTCCTTCTAACCTTCCAGAGATACCTGGGAGGGCTCTGTTGCAAGTCTAGTGCTGAATTTGATGGACCTTGGTCTGCTCAGCTCTTATATGTTCAAAGCTATGGCTTCCTTGAGGGACTCTATTCATCTCAAATTTGGTATTCCCCTTCTGCCTTTCAATTTCCCTGGCATTATTGTCTTCCACAGGGTGTCCTGCTTTCTCATGAGGTGTCGAAGAACAGCAGCTTCAGTTTCATCATCTTTGCTACTAGGGCAAGTTCTGGCCTGATCGGATCAAGGATCCCCTTGTTTGTCTTTTGGCAGGTCCACCATGTTTGCAAAGCTCTCCTCCAGCACCATGTTTCAAATGCATCTATTTTCTTCCTGTCAGCTTTCTTCACTGTCTGACTTTCACACCCATACACAGCGGTCAGGAATAGTGTGGATGATCAACCAGCTTGCACAGGGAACAAAATAAGCTGCCAGGGCTTATTTTCCATTTGTGATTGTGTGAACCAACCCAGAGAGAGGGTGGGGAGAGAGCCAGGGAGATCTTTGCAGCTACTCATTCTGATGACTCAGGGAGCGCTCTAGCTTGGAAGTTGTGGCATCAAGTGAGAAACTCCTTCAGGTTGTGTGCATATTTTACAAGGCATTTCTGAGAAACACACTTCAAGTCAAAGACGGGCTTGTCCCCAAGGCAAAAAAATACCAGAGACAGATTGGGCATCTGGTGTTTATCAGCTGATGCTGTTTTCAAAGGTGCCAACCAACCTCAGCGGACTGGAATATTCAGGAAAACATCTGGCTTAAGCAGGGAACAGTCTCCAGACTGGACTGAAGGATTCACATGAAGCACTCTCCCTAACTAACTGCAGGACTGGAGGCAACAGGTCATCACAAATTATCATTTAGAAATGGCAGCTTGCCACAGTATGCATCTAATCACTTGCCAATCAATTGCACCGTCTCACCAACTAACAAGGAGAATTTTATCATTCCGCTGCACTGGACAAGATTCCCCAAGAAGCAGGAACGGGGGGGGGGGGGAATCATGTTATCAGTTTGCCAGGTTTTTGCACTAAGGTGGGTTAAATCACCACTGAACAATTGGTTGGCCAAGGCTGCTGCAAGTCTAAACACCCCACTTCTTCAAAAGTAATTCCCATTTGAAAACAGGTGACTTATTTGCGATTAAGCATGCGCAGGATTGTACCAATCCAGCGGCACTAGATTGGGGAGCTGTGGATTTAAATGCCTGCTCTGCTGTGAAGCTCACTGGATGATCTTGGGCCAGTCAGTTTTCAATTAACCTACCTCACAGGATTATTGTGAGAATAAAATGGTGAAGGGGGATGAAAGAAGAAGCTCAGACTAGCTTCTTTCTCTTGGTATTCAGGGAATATGAGAGAGGAGAGAAGCCAAACCTCGGTGGTTCCCCATCCAGCAAAAGTCCAGATGAGCCAAGTGGGTTTTTCAGCCAAAATGCCAATGGGAAGCTCCAGCTGGTGCTGGTCAGGGATGCTGGTGTCTGGGGGCACAGTCCGGTTACCTTGACAAGCCCCCAGGGCAATCTGGAGGGCTGGCTGGTGTCCAAACAGCTCACCTCTGATTTGGGGACACTGACTGCTGGACTGTGGCAGAGAAGGAAAGAAAGAGAGGCAAGCAGGCAGGCAGGCAGAAAATGTCCCCCCACCCCCAGTTCTCTCCCCAGTGTCTGTTGAAACCTTTTTCAGGGTGTTGGGATTACCTGCAAAATGGGAAAGTTTGGCATTGTAAAAAATTCTCCTTTAGGATGCTCAATAAAACATTTAATACACAGAGTTCATGCATTGCTACCTTGCCTTTACCTCCCACAAATAACTTCTAAGAACGATGCAAGAATTCTGGGTTTTTGAATCTGGGTGAAAAAAGTTTTTAATACTTTGTAAAGATTTCCAGCATATTTATTCCATTCCTTGTTAAATTTGATTTAGGACACACTTTTGAGGAACAGAGTACCCACACCATGCTCAATTTCTCAACATGTAACTTGAGTCAACATAAAAATGTGAAGAATATGAGCGTTCTTGAGAATGCAGAGTTTGTTCTATGGGGCACCGTGTTTCTGGGCTCATTTTCATTAGTGGCAGGGCTGGTAGCACCATAAAATGCTATATAATATAATTAAAATATTCTTTACCTTATTTCACCTAACGAGTTCCAGTATGCAATGCTATAAAAACACTTCCTCAATTACTGAACAAGTAAGACATTTACTTTGCTACTTATCTGTTTATGCTGTGGCTTTGTTTAGTTAACAAACATGAGGCCTGAAGGATTCATAAACCAGGGTGGAGAATCCTGGCAATGATATATTGAACACGCTATTCCCTTGTCAACAGCTGGACTTCAAACACTACACTTGCTTTTTCCTCTTTCCTTTTTTTGAAGCATGGAAAGATAACACTTCACTCAGGAATGTTTACGAGTTGGAATATTTTTCATGTTATCAGTGGAGCTCTTTAAACCTGAGCAAGGCTATACGGGAGCCCAGTTCCAGCTCCTGCGTGGCACAGGTAAGTGGCCCAGCCATACGAACAGCAGCCGATTGCATGACTCCTAGCAATGACATCAACAGATACTGAGGGGAACATTGACAGCATTGGCTGCCACCCACGTAGTTGCGCCATTTAAACATTGCTCCAGCCACATGGGAACCGTGCATGAGAAATCAGCTCTCACGTACCTGGGGTAGCCTTCCCAAGCTGGTGCATTCCAGATATTTTGGGCTATAACTCCCTGTATTATTGACCACTGACTTTGCTGGTTGGAGCTGGGAGGCAGTGGAATGCTTCTCTTACTCTATCGAGGGGTCCTTTAAATTGCTTCTGCCAGTTGTTTCCATCTGTTGCTATTCTGGAGAACATGTATTTGGGAGGGATCTGGGCTTCCTTGGAAACTCTTGAGAGCAGTTTCTTATATATTTATACTAGCATCTCTGACAGTAAACAAGCCCAGTGATGTGTCTGTAAATACCAGGGTTGCCCTGAAAAGTTCCTTGAAGTGAAACTTGCTATTTAATTATCTCATCCGCTGCCCAGAAGAACGGGCTACAAGTGTAAGAATTCTGGCATTGAGCTTGGATGTATTTCTATGATGCAGCAGCCTTTGCATGCAGCAGGCTCATTCATGTGCATTGCAAATGTTCTCGGTCCAGCATTCAGTGAATGCTACACTGACACCTCTCTGGCTCTGCGCAACCTCCAGTTTGAATGGCACATGGAATTCTTTACAGCACGAAATCACACACACACTAACTGTCGCTCTATCTAAGAAGGTCATAGCAAATCCTACAGTAAACACACAAGCATAACTGCAAAAGCACGCGTTGGTACATGTAAACAGATACATATTCCAATATGCCTTTTGTGGCGTTTATAAGAAATGCACAGGAGGACAATGGAAAGTGACAGCATCTTGCTTAGGGAAATAACTCCAGCAGTGGAATGGAACAAAGGAGAGCCACTCATCCATACAAAATACTTTGGGAACACATTTCTAAGACCCCTAATCATGGCTATATGAGCACATACCAATCCTGGATTTATGGATATAGGGTTGCCTTTTGCAGGCATGTGAGAAGCACCAGTGTGGCATTGGAGTAGTCCTACCACATACACAACTGCTTCATCAAGTGTGACCCTGCCCTCAGAATTCCAGCTATCATTCACAATAAAAAGTATGTTCCTCAATTCTTCATGAACATATAAGTAGTAATAAAAAGGCATATGAACGTTTATTTTAGAAGCAATTTGGCACGCAAACTGAGACACAGCTCAGACTGTTAAGCACCTATCGGAAACTGAAGGGAAAACAACTCCAGATTTTTCAGCAATGGAGTGTAACGATTTTAGAGTGGGGAATGGGTGTTGGAACATTAAAACTGTGGCAGGTAGTGTCCTTATTCTCCCAAGTCAAATCTTCTCCCTGCCTGGCTCACAGTATATTTGTGGCTAATTGGTGTAAAAGTTCACAATTGTTGTAAAACCTTCAAGACCTACCATTTATGGTCAGAGCCATTAAGCAGACAGAAAAAGACTTCACCTTTGTAACATGTGAACAAAACATGTTAGAGGGTAGATATTCTGTGATGTAGCTCTATCATAAACGGCTAAAGTTCATAAGCTGCAGAAATTATAAAACGTCACAGTGGAATATTGAGCCTGCTGCAAAGCCTGAAGTTTCCATTGTTGTCTGTCCAATCTCTGCGCGCACACACATACACACACAAGCCACCAAGCAAGGAGAAGTGATAGCTGTCTTGCAGCTTGGCTTTTCTTGCTGGGAGGCAGTGCAGAGTAGATCCAGGAGGAAGAGAAAAAGGAACAGAACTCGGCCAAGTAATTGAGGAGTGAGCATGTTGCCAGCTGCAAAACATGGAAACTTTACCAGGCTGGACCAAGTTAATGAGGAAGTGCAGATGGAGGCTATGGAGAGAAGCGATCTCTGCCACTCTTGGAAACAAGCTGGTACTCCAATACAAAACCAGCATCCCAGCCCTTTAACCAGGCACAATGGGGCAGCCAGTAATTTTAGCCTCTGGAATTAACCATTGAATGGGGCTTTCTTTAGATAGTATTTAACTGCAATTGTTGAGCATGCAAATAAAACTTCTCTTCTTGTCCCACTTTGGTATTTTGCACACCCTACAATGCCTTTTCATTCCGAGTATGTTATTGCAAAAGGAAAACATTATAACGGTTACTAATCCGTGGTTTTGTTTTGTTTTTTAAGAAATGGTCTCTCCATGTATAGTTTCACCTTTCCAACACACTTTTTTATGGCACTAATGTGACTAAAGGAATAAAGAAGAGGATTTTTTTCTGTTGCCTTGATGCTAAAACTATTTACTAGAAAAAAATCACCATTCTGTTGTAAGAAAGGGCAACACACTTTAAGGAAAAATATTACAGCGAGCATCTGCAACCCTGAGGCCCAGTCCTAGCTGTGTTACAAACAGGACGATCTTAACCTGTCCCACCAAGTTCACTGGGGCAGATTTCTCCACAAGAGTGTCCAGGACCGCAGCTACAACTGTACTGTTTTCTTGCAAGTTCCATTTTCCCAGACAATGTCAGCAAAAGGTCAGCTAAGGTAATGTAAACCATGGCCAACCAGTTGGCAAGATAAGCATTACTTAATGGGCTTGATCTGAGATCCATTACCCTGCAACCGCTATTCTCATTGACTTCAATGTAGCAGAGAGAACAATGTTGACCATTGTCTCCGACCGCAGTATTCATGCCTTCTCCCTCCTACTACAGCCATATGAACTGTACAACACCTACCATTGATATCAGATATGCACTAGGACTTCAGGCTACAGCTAAATGCTTGCTTTGTTATTAAAAAGACCATGCACGCATTACAGAAGTCAAAGAAAATGTAACCTTGGATATCCTTCTGCAGAATAAGAAGGGAATGGGGGAGGGGAGAGAATATACATAATTTCCCAAGTAGTAAAAAAACCCCTTTCCAAACCAGTATCTCATCTAGAAAAGGAAGCAGGGGTTTCTTTGGGAGGATGGGGTGGTCAGTAAAACCATTTCCGATTATTCTGCTCTCATGCTTTCCATCAGCCATCTTTTCCTTTCATGCCTTCCACAGGCAAGGTTGCATGTACTCACTGCACAAAAATATCCAGAAGCGCATGGATTGCTTTCTGTGGCGCACTCTGCAAGTTTTCATCCTGTGTTCTTGTTCAGCTTGTCACTGGGGCAGGGTCATAATACCAGAACCCAAAGGGGTCATCCCATGACACTGATGGATGGGAGAGTTGGGCCAGATCAAAGGACAGGCTTTTCCACGCAGCGCATAGTAATTTGGATAGCTCTGAAAGGAGATTGGACAAATTCATGGAGGAGAATGTGATCAACAGCTACTAGTCCTGATGTTATATGCCACTTCCTCTATTAGAGGCTGTATGTCTATACACCCCAATTTCTGGCAAACACAAGCAGAAGGGCACTGTGGCACTCCTTGACTGGCTTCCCACAGAAAGACAAGCCATGGTTTGTTCACAAGCGACAGGTTGTTCTATGGTTTCTCTGTACCACCTGCCACCATAGCTGCAGGATCTTGGTTTCCATGGTTCATGAATTCAGCTACCACAGACAACTACCACAACTACCATGGTTCATGACAACTACCCGGAAAAAGCGGCAGGATTGTTCTGATAGCACTCTGGCCACAAGGTCTGCTGCCAGACTTCCCCACAGGCAAAGTAACACCCTGGGCAAGATTCCGCTTGTCTGAACCTTTCAGGTCAATGGCCAAATCCAGGTGCAGAGACATTTGAGAGCCACACTGCCACTGGGGGTGGGGCCAGACACAGAGGGGCGTGGCCAGAGTCAAAAGTGCCAAGGCCAAGCATACAAAGAATACCAGCACATTGTCACTGAAATGTCCTATTGCCAGTAACAAAGCCTTTGAGAGTGGGGCAAAGCTCCGCAAAAGTCACCCAGTGGAGCCAAAGCAAGGCAATATAGGTCTCTGAGGAATCTTGTAGGGCCAGATTTGGTCCTCGGTCCTGAAGTTCCCCACCTCTGCCACAGAGATATGTCTGCATGGTTCACTGTCCCTTTTGGTTTGGATATAAAATACTGTGTCACTAAACATACCAAGTGCCTACACATGTTATTCATAGAACCAGCTTTGCTGCTATATAAATGAAAAGAAGCTACTTTAAAAAGTAGCTGAGAAGGAATTCTGCATAGCAAAATTTTTCCATAACTCAACACCAGCCCAAAGTGGCTGAGGAAAAAAACCTCACTTTTGTGTAGCTGGCTACAGCTACAAAGATGGAGCAATAAAAATAGTTCAAGTGAAAGGAAATTTCGATCAACTTCGTAACACGTCTTTTAAACACGAGCGCTTGGCAAGCCAAAACCAAGCAATTCTTCTGGGTCTGGCCACAGCTACAAGGATGGAGGTACGAAGAATAGTGCAAGCAAAAGGGAAATGTAATCCAACTCATAACAAGACTTGATTTTTCTTGGTTCCTCTTTTGGACAACTGAGAGCATAAATATTAGCCAGCACTTGAGAGAGAGAAAAGCAATGTGACGCATCCGAGGCTAATTTTTCAAATGTCACACATTCAGCGTTGATGTTGTTTTTCAGTCTGGCCCTAAATCTAAGTGATTCTTTCTGAAAGTTACTTCATTGTGCACAAGAACTCTCCATTACAGTTCATTTGGACTCTGTCCAACTGTCATTACTTTAGTTTCCAAGACAGAAAGGCACCTAACAGTGATAAAACCCCAAACACAGGTTTGGTGCAGGTCCTCCTTTCTGATGTTGCTAATAGCTTGCCGTAGCAGCGGCCCAAGGGGTGAAGAAGATGCATGGTTCCCAAGACAATTCTTTGATGTACAGGTAAGCTCTTTCTTGCCTATCTTGCGAAATCTGCCCGAGTGTAAATTAAAAAGTGGAGCCTGTGAACTGATTCACACTGCAAAGATCAGACACTCCGCACTCATTTACTGGAATAATGACAGGGCCTCTCGCCTCTCCTGGAGTGCTGAGCATCTTTCTCTGACCTCTTCCAGATCCCTTTTTCTCTTTCTTAGATGTCGGCCAACTTTTGACAGCATTCTGGGAGTACGGTAATGTTTATATGAGGCTAGCAAAGCAGCAGCAATCATGACAGTGGAGTGTGTGTGAAGGATGAGCTCAGCCTGGCCAGATGACCCATGCTCTGGTAACTTCCAGATTGGATTACTGCAATGCACTCGATGTGGGGCTGCCCTTGAAGACAGTCCAGATACTTCAGTTGGTTCGGAATAGAGCTGCCAGGATGTTGATGGGGACCAGCATGTACTCACATATAATGCCGGTCCTCTATCGGTTACACTGGCTGCCGATTAAAGTCCGGGCCCAATTTAAGGTGCTGGTGATGACCTACAAAGCCCTAAACCTCTAGCATCTTAATCTGACATTGTATAAATGGACTAATGATGTTACGTCTGCCCCCACCCATCTTGGCTTGTTAAATTTTTCACACAGAATAAAAAACAGTTTGAACCTCAGAGAAAGCCTGGCTTATCTCTAGGTCTGCTGGTCTGGGCACTTTTGCTGTGAATGGCAGTCCTGCCTCCTCCATTTTTGAATCAGAACCCAACTCAACAATATTTGAAAGCTGTTTTGATGGAGGAGAGGGCCGAATCCCTGCAGCAGGGCTTGGAGTCGGGGAGGCATGTCTGGCACCCTGGAGAGTCACTGTCACTGCACATCGACAACAGCAGACTGGATCGCCTGATGGTCTGACCCACCAAAAGGCACTTGCTCCATATTCTCCATTTATAAGCTGCATTTCAATACCACCCATTAATGGAACCCATCCTTATGTTCCAGAAAAGTCCCTGCCCTAAGGAGGTTTGGCTACAGACAAAAAAGCTTTGACAGGCCTTTAATGACTCCATGTGTCACTTCAACTGCAAGATAGATAGATAGATAGATAGATAGATAGATAGATAGATAGATAGATAGATAGATTAGGGGTATTTCTAACCTGTCCATTACTGTATGTCTCTGGACAGCTTACAATAAATCACCCAATGAACAACATAATAAAGACATCATAATGCATAATGTATCTGGATGCAGAGCCCCGTTCTTCCCCTAGTCCACTGTAGTTTGGGAAAAGCAAAAGTAAAGATACAGGGGACACTTGCAGCCAAGTGCCTACCATGGGGAGACAAAATCCAGTGGAAGAGTCCCAAGCTGTGCAGACATTCAACCTACATAGATTGTTGTTGTTGTTGTTGTTAGTCACGAAGTCGAGTCCGACCCATCGCGACCCCATGGACAACATTCCTCCAGGCCCTCCTGTCCTCCACCATCCCCCGGAGTCCACTCAAGCTCACACCAACCACCTCAGTGACTCCATCCAGCCACCTCATCCTCTGCCATCCCCTTCTTCTTTTGCCATCTATTGTTCCCAGCATTAGGCTCTTCTCCAGGGAGTCCTTCCTTCTCATTAGGTGCACATGAAAAACACTTAAATCAAGGATGGGCCACTTGTGGCCTTGCAGATGTTTGGCCCACAACTCCAAACTACCATGTCAAATAGCAAGGGACGATGGGAGTTGTAGGCCAAAACATCTGGAAGCTCACAAGTGGCCCACCCATGACTTAGGTGATGCCAGGTCTTGATTCGTGGGCGATTCACGTCCCAGCCAGCTTTTCCGGGGTGGCTTTTGCCCCTTCATCTCCAGCTCCTTCGAAACCCAAGCCTAAGCACGTGTTACTGAAAGGAATGTACACACTGACCCTGAACATACCCTGTTTGCCTTCCCTGACTCTTCCTCCCCTCACATTCTGCCCCTCCCCTGTCACATTTTAGAAAGTGTACTCCTTGGGAAAAATGCCTGTCTTTTCCTTGTTATATGCCATGAGTTATGTAAGTGGTAATGCTTTAAATTGTGAGTTATTGCCTAAGATAAGATAGAGTTATCAAAGTTGTAACATAAAGCAGGTTCACCTAGAGTGACTTATAACAAAATGGTTTATAATTAATTTGCTCATGATCAGTTGGTTTACCAAACAGTTTCACCTGGACTGAGATATAATAAGATATCCTTACATAAGTTATTGTAAAATTGATACTGTAGGGCAACCAATGGGTGCTAAGTCTGGGCTACCTGGCAGCAATATAGCCTGGACTCCCTCTCCCTCTGTCCACCACACGCACACACAGAAACACAGCCTCCCTGCACCTGCCCAGTCACAACTGCTCCACCTTCCCTTCTGCCCAGCCCACTCTCAAGACATTGGGATGCCCAGCTGAGAGCAGCTAAGCACTGGGAACGGCTAAGAAGCGCACCACTTGCCACGCGCCTTAGACGCTTCTATATTAATCAGTTTGGTGGCAGGAGCATGGAGGTGCTTGCAGGCCACCATGACGTTGGCTGAAGGTCACACGGAGCCCCTCGGTCACCCATGTCTTCTGTAAGGCCAGATGCAGAATAGATGTCCTGAAGAAATGTGTCAGGACCTGGGCTGCTCTGGTGGCCAGAACAAGGACAACCATCCCCCTGCTCGCAGGATCAGCCCCAGGCCCCGCTGCAGCTCTCAGTCTGCTGCTGAGCACCAGCTCAGGGTCCTGAGGGCAGAGCTATCTAAGAGCAAGCTCTTCCCTCCAGGACTGGCTTCAGCAACGCAGGTCCTCCTGTTTGCTGCAGCGCCTGCCGCAGTCCCGCTCCTGGTTCCTGCTGTGAATCCTGCCTTGTCATGCTGCCTCAGCTATGAAGGGTTGCCTGCTAGCTGTGGTTCAGCTCCTGCTTCTTGCCTGCCCATTGCTGCATTGGGTTCCTGTGGTCACCTGCAACTTGCCGTGCAGCCTGTCCAGTTATCCTGCCTCTTGTGCCCGATGCTTGCCGTGTCTCCTGCCCTAGTATCCCGCCAGGGTATCTGCACCTCTGTTTGTCCTCCTGGTCCTTGACCCTTGGCTTGTTCCTGACCACATCCTTGTTCTGCCCTGATATGCACATCTGATTCCTGACTCTGGCCAGTGTGGTTACTACAACTTGAACTTTGCTATTGGACTTGCAATTAAACCGTATGTTTGGACTCTGTCTCACGTCAGGTTCTGTTGCCTGGTCCTGGTGCCTCCATCTTGTCTCTGGCTACCCACATTCCTGCCCTGGACCCTGACAAAATGGGGAGCATTAATGCAGAGGAACTGGGATCTGCAGAGTTTCCGTACAGACAAGGTTGGGATCAGCCAGTGGGAGCCACCCTTAGCCTGTCTGTGTGTACGCAGATTAAACCTATGCCCAAGTTGACACTGCAGAAGAGTGCAGCCGAAGAGCTAGAGGTATAATAGTTCTTCAAACGTTCCTGGACAGACTCACATTTCAGAACAGGCCAGCCTACCTCTTTTGAGCTCATTGTAGGTAACATTGCCTGTAAGATGCATAAGATGTAAAAGGATTTCTGAACATTCTCCTCTCTCCTCAGAAAAGACAAGCTGGAAGTAATCTGAATGCTAAGATTCATATAGTTCTTACAAAAGTGAGCTCAGTGTAGGGTGTGGGCATATTTTCTTTCCCTTGTAATTTGCAAGAAGACGGAACCTGTGTGTATTCTGCTGCCACATTCTAATTAAGATACAGCAGTCACATCATGTTTGCATGAATGATTTGCTATCACATCTCTTGTACTTAAGGAAAAAAGTCGGGCCGTACAATTAGCAAAACATCTGTACATCGCATTAGATGCACTGATGTGTTATGACAAATGTGTTCCAAAAGAAACACAAACGCTTTCAAACTGCTACACCAATAGATACTGTTCCAAATGAAAAATGGGGAGCGGAGGGAATCAGTAATTTTAGTAGTATTCTAGAGCCTAGAGGTGTTTCTGGATTCAGTGCTTCTTTCTAAGAAGTATGACAGGGCTTCTTTCCAACTTCGGCTCATCCAAAGGCTTTCCCTCTTCTAAACAGGTCTGATCTATGCTCCTCTTGATGGCTGTTTTATGCCCCATGAAGAGCTGCTCTTAAAGATGACTAAGGTGCTTCAACTGGTACAACACACTGCTATGCACATCTGATATGTGCTAAAAAGAACCATGCTTGATCTACACCGGATGCATCAGTTCCCAATTGGGCATTCAGGCCCAAGTCAGGTGGCTTGTCCTACTCAGAGAGGTGAGTGCAGCTCCCCACTCCCCACAAGACCTTCATTTATTTTGGTGAAAGACATTCTTTGACTGTCTGACGGCTAGATTTCCTAGCTTTTCTTTTATGTGCATTTTTATTCCTGGATTGTAAACTATGATACATAAATGTTTTAATCATCAAAATTTCCTATTTTTCTCTGCTATTGTCCAGAGGAAGGGTAGCAGTAACAACCTGTGTTATAGTGAGGGGTATCAGCCCACAGTCCCTTTTTATCTGGACCAATTTGTCTATTTTTATCTGGTCTGGGCATGGGCCACATCAATGAGTGAGTGGTTCTTTGTTTCTTCTTTTTCACAAACAAATCATTCTAAAGTCATTTCTGCACTATGCACTGCTCAATTTACATGCACCATAATTCCCCACCAAGGAAATCTCAGAACTATTGACCTATTGGAAGCTCTACACAAAAGATTTTCAGTACACAAAAGATTAATTCTAGTTCTCTCACAGAACTAGAATTCATGTTAAGAAGACATTAATGGCTTTCATTAATCTGTACCATACATGCAGCCTCCCTTTTCTGGCTCATAGTGTTGGTTCAGGAGCAATTGTCAGAATTCATTCTTAAAAGATTCAAGGGCCATATCCAACAAGGTCTTTCTACTCCCACCAATTCCACTGTATGAATGGGGCCTACAGCTTACATAATGGGGATTTAGTTATTCATGAAACAAGTTCCAAAATGAGCAGAAACATTTGCTTCTGGATTGGAATAGGACGACAAGCTTTACTGACCTGCCTCCATTTACAAAACAAGCTATTCTGTTCACTTCTGTTTCTACCCAAAGCACTAAATTCATACTTAGCTAGCAGTGGGTCCCAGTGGTGCTTAAGCAGTGTTGTATATCTCCCACCCTATTGTGAGGGTCAACACGCTTGTAGATGGGGTGAACCAGCTAATGTATGATATTTGAACTTCCAGAAAGGATGTGACATGCTCCTTCACCAAAGGAGTGAGCAAATGACCATGTGGACGAGTTAACTGACTTTATTTCTTTGCCTTTGAGATCAGCTTAACCAGTAAATAAGTTTTACTCCCCTGTATTTCTTTGATGAAACCGGCAAGACAATCTGTAACATCCATTTTATTAACAACAATCAGCAACATCCATTTTCCCAGCAAGGAATACCCAGTCTCCACTCCTGTCTACATTACTTCTCCGCATGCTGAGCACTATATCCATTTACTTTGCCTTCAGTGAACTGGCCATTTTGTAAATGGGACAATTCAGTTTCCTGTTTTTAAAATAGTTAAAAATATTTAATGGATGGTTTTATCTCTCAATTCATCTGGGATAGAACAAGCAATCCAAATGACCAAGAAGTTGGGGCAAGTCTTGCACAAGGAAAGGTTTCAACCTGTGGGGCTACTTAGAAAAAAAGTTGAGTAGAGTAGACATGCTAGAAGTGTACAAAATTATGTGTGATGTGAAGAAAGTGGATAGGGAAACATTTATTTTCCCTTTTCCCTCTCCCAAATATTAGCATCAGTGGGAGATTCAGGAGAGTTCACAAAGAGCACAGTTGCATGGAGGAATTTTGTGGAAGAAGTAGTAGTGATGGCCACCAACTTGGACAGCTGTAAGAAAAGGTTAGACAAATTGATGGAGAATAAGATCACCAATGGCCACTAATGCTGATGGCTCTGTGCTACTTCCAGGATAGAGGTGCATACCTCTGGGCAGCAGCTGCTGGGGAATGTGAGTGAGAGGGTAGCGCTGCACATGTATCTTGCTTGGGGATTTCCTGTGGTTGGCTGGCTGCCTACTGTGAGAACAAAACACTGGGGCAGATGGACTGCTGGACTCATCCAGCATGGCTCTTCTACATTCTTTAGACTGGGCATATTCTACAAAAGCAGCCTTCCTGTCACATTTACTGGTTTGGTAAGGGAAGATGGCTGGGGGAAGGGAATGGGGTGAACTGCACCTTTTGGCCTGTGCCTCCTTAATATGCAAACACATTACAAATGCATCTGCTGCAAGGCCCCTGTGTCACTCAGATATTTAACTGCCTTGAACGCTGAATAAGTTTAATGCATATGTATCACAGCTAGACATACTTTTAAAGGTATTTCCCCAAAAAGCAAAATAGGAATCAGAACTTATCAAGGTGCAGTGTGCCCAAAGCTGGCCATGTTATTTTGGCACCTGAGACAGAATCCCATACATTCTTCTCCACCTCACAGCAGTAACGTCGAAGGCTTTCCGGTATGGAGTCATAGCACTGGTATGCTTGACACTGACCGGCAGCAGCATGGCAAGTTTTCAAGCAATTGGAGATGCTGGGGATTGGATGGGCGCTCTTGTCAGTGCAAAGCAATGCTCCGCCACTGAGCTGCAGCCCTTCCCAAATGCAATACTGGTAAATGAAATAGCTTACCACTTGCTGCCTTTTCATGACACTTAAATCAGCTGTCCAATGTGGTTGCCTCACTTGGTCTCATGGTAGGGCCGGCCAACAGGAACCCCGTTTTTTTAAAGCAAGGACAGACATTGAAATTAGAAGATGACCCTGGTAAAGAGTGACTGAGATAAATTGCTGAGCTAGGAGGCCATGCAGTCACATCCACACAAGGGCCCCTGTCTGACCATGTCTTGTTTTATTTTATTTTGATTTAGATATTTTGATTTATTTATGTATTTAACACTTTTGTATCCTGTCCACCACTGGCTTACAATAAGTTTGGATTCTTTCTCAGGAGCACCTTTACCTGTACTGATTTAATGTTCTGTAAACTGAGTGATAAATGTGTATATCACATTATTGTTTTGTGTTGCTGATTTCACTGGCTTTTACACTGTTGTAACCTGAGGGATGCAAACGCATAGGGAAGAATGAGCTATAATTGCGGCTAATAAAAAAGAAAATAATAAAATATCCACTAGCCTTGCATTCCATCCCATAGGCATGCATTCTTTCACAGTACTACTGTACTGTGTACAGTACACAGTACTGTACTGTACTCCAAATGCTCCTCTTTTTTTCAAGTTTACTTTGAATATATAGAATAGAAACATAAGAAGCTGTTGGGTCAGAGTATTTCTTCAGCCTTCCCCAACCTCCAGATGTTTTGGACTGCAACTCACACCATCCTGAACCATTGCTTGTGGTGGCTGATGGGTCTTGTAGTTTAAAGGACCTGGAGGATACCAGGTTGGGGAAAGAGCCTATTCTGACTAGCATTACTTCTGCAGGGTTTCAGTCAGAGAAGAGCATGTCCTATCAACACTGACCAGTAAAGCCAATGAAGCAGTAAGACCACTGAACTGAGACTCAAGAGATACAGGTTCTAGTCCCCTCTTGGTCATGTAAATCTCTGGGTGACTTCAGGCTAATCATTGACTCCTGGAGTTCTTGCTGTGAGGGCAAAAGAGAGAGTAAGATTATGCACACTATCTTGGGCTCCCTGGAGGAAAAGTAACACATAAACACTTTTAATTGGAGACACAAGGGATAGAAACCGGGGCCTTACATCTACAAAATGCATGCTTTGTTATTTACACCACCGCAATCCTGCCTCCGCTACTGAAAAGTCTTTGCTATCCAACTGAAATCGGAAGCGACACCCCTGAAATAAAACAGCCAGTGAAACATTTCCCAACAGGAAGATACGGTGATGGGCAAAGATTCATTTGCTTAATTTCTGCTTGCCAGGTTACAGTTAAGGTTACAGGAGAAGGGCCAGTGAAAAGGTGGGAGTGGGGAGAGACTTAGATGTCATCAAAGCTTAGATACACACAAAGGACTTGACCTGCCATTTTAAAAATACCAATTGCATTCACATTCCTGACTGTTTAGATTAAATACTTGCATTTGCTGCAAATGAAAAGAAAAATGAGGCAGGAGAGAAGCGGGGGAGAAATTACGGTCCTTTTAAAAGAAAGCTAGGCTTAAGACAACATATGATGAAAGTTCAGACAAAAGCTAATTTGGTTTAATGAACTAACCATGGAGGTATTGTGAAAGGATTGTGCAACCGAATGCTTAGCTAATTATTGTGAGATCAAATAACTGTTGCCATCGTTACTGCACTGTGTTTTCCATAACCACTTTTATCTCTTCCATAAATCAGGGTGACGCAACCAGTATAAAAAGTTTACTGTAACATGACTATGATGTTGTGGAAGGCATTTGGCTATGGCTGGCCAGAGACTGTGATTGTGTTCTCATATTTGTTCGAAGATTACTAAAAAGACAGTGCAGCAGAGCCCAGCTTCATTCCCAAATGCTTCGGCTTTGAGCCTACGGATTAGACTCTACAAATAGGTGGCTGCTAACCTCTATCTGGCCACCGGCAAAACCCACAAACCCAAAACACCACTTTGCAGTCAACCACAAGCTTGGAAAGAGCTGGGACACCAGCAATCTCTTCTTTACTTCCCTGCCCTATAGAGAGATCAGCAATAGAAAATAGTAACAGAGCTTGGTAGCACCCTTATTATACACATCAGCAAATTACTCCAAGACCGAAAGGGCTGTTTAATCCTTACTCTTGCAGTTCAGAACGTCAGGAGCAAGGGCCAAATTCAGCCTGCCCAGAATCTCAGTCCAAACCTCTGAATTTCCCCAGAAGGGCATGCCCTGTTCTTCTGACACTTTCTTTTCTGAGGATTGGGAAAAACCTGCACAAAAGCTGTAAAAATATGCTTTGATTGCTTCCCAGCTTTTGTGCAGGTTTTTCCCATTTTCCAAAGGAACATGGGTCTCTTCTGAGGTTTAGTTACTACCAATAAGAGCTTTAAAGTTATTAAATGCTGGCATTTTTGACCCAGTCTCTTTTGCATTTGGTCACATCCTTTGTCTTTCAACACCACCACTGAAATGTGACCATGGGGAACTTCTTCCAGTCCTTGGACTAGAAGACATCCACTGCCCCTCCAAGCTGCCTTCAGAAGAAACAACAGAGGCTTTGGTAGCATTCTCCCATGATGCATTAACACGCAATGATGCTCAAATGAGAGTCAAAATCCAGGCAAACAAGAAGGGTCGTGGCTCAGCAGCAAAGCACCTGTTTTGCATACATGAAATCCCAAGTTTAGCCTCTGGCATCTCTGGACAAGGCTGGAAAAACTGCCGGAAACTCTGGCAAGCTGGGCTAGCAGGACCAGAGGCCCACCTTATTGTTAAGGTGAGCTTCCTCTGTTCTCCTGCCAAAGACTATTTTTGTACCTATATTGCAGCTAGGGGTTGGAAGGCCTGCTTGTGCTTTAGTTCAGGCAGAAATGAGTGTGCATGATGACCATTCACACCTTTAGCATATGGCTGACTGATTTTCTGGCTCCTTAAAAAAAAGTTTTTCAAACCAAGTTTCAAACCACGTTTTAATGAGGTTCTTCACAAATGAATACAGTTTAAATTAAAAGCACACATGAACACTGACGAAATAATTAAAACAATAAAAGATAATTACTTAAAATAAAACTCCAAGGTAAAACGTCCAATGATACCTACAAAATCCAACAAAGCAATGAAAACAGCAAATAAAAGACCAGTGGTAAATGAATGTTAATTAAGATGCAGCATGGGAACAGCAAGAAGTAATGAGAACAAAGGTTATATCTGATGTTCATCCTACCTAGAAGAAACCCATTGAAATGAATGGGACATACATAAGTTAGATTCAAGCTAGTGATGCTAGCACAAAGGTATTAATGAAGGTATTTTAATCTTATATATCACTTTGTATTGTTTAGCTCATAATTCTGATATATCAGTATCTCTGATGTTATAAATAAACACTGGGGAAACAAAGAAACCTGCCCATATAAACCTTAATTTGGCATGCTTTTTTCTAACGGTGAGAAATTCCACGTTCTGTCCAATGACTGGAAGGTGAAAAGAGAGTAGGAGCTGTTCTATCTTTGGGCCTACTCTAGAGCTGTATACAGAAAATACATATACTGTGGATAATCTATGACTTCTGACTTCCAGCTTTCCCTCTGTAACTAGTGGTGAAAGTTCTTGTCAGAAAAAAAGGCAAAAGTGGTAGGAAAATACAGATTTACAGAAGGAAGACAGTGGTACTTGGATACCTGTAAAATTCTGTGAACGAAGCACAGTAAAGCCCTTGCCTAGTCAAACCTCAGGTCTTCTGGACATAGGGCAGTACCCCGATCATGCCATTTTTCTAACGCAAAGGACAGTGATGCACAAAGTTATGTTTGCACCTGTTGTGCAACTGGCTGCATAGATGGAGTCACTGAAGCAGTTGGTATGAGCTTATGTGGACTCCGGGGGATGGTGGAGGACAGGAAGGCCTGGAGGAATGTTGTCCATGGGGTCGTGATGGGTCGGACATGACTTCACGGCTAACAACAACAACAACAACAACTGGTTGAGCATTACACTTGCACAAGTAGTTGTACAAGCATAAGCATAACCACTTCCCCAACAGAAAGATCGGCCAACGCTATTTGAGTTTCCTAATTGCACCCAATCCCTGAGTGAACACGGCTTCTACGCCCATTATGTCTTCATGTGAAGTTTACCAGGCTATTCATTGTTTGTGCAGAAACCACACATGGACAGTAGGTGTGGCAAACTATTTCTGGATAGAGGGAAATATAGCCTCTCGTCCAAATCTGCAGGCAAAAAAGGCATCGGGGGGCATGACAAAGCCCCATGATGTAATTTAACCCTTGGCCAGCATGCTGGGTGTAGGATGCACTCAGGGCATTACCTGGGATTCAGCTTTGCTACACGTGGGCTTCGCTTGTCCATGCCTTCTCCCACCACACAGGTTTGTACGTACCTCAGCTCTATAGGCACAGTCTATGCCCTACAAAACTGCAGGGTTGCATCATTTGAAAAGGGCTCATCTATCTGTGTGAGCTGCCCAGATGACTTAATCATTGTGTAGTAGCTGGGAGCAGGGAAACAGGGCAAGAAGCTATGCCACTTCCCAGAGTACATTCCCAGAGTACATGTCCATTGCACAGGGCTTGGCTTAGCTTCTCATAATGAATACGGCAGAAGGGAATAATGTGATGCAGGCATCAATCTATTAACATAATAAAGCAGCAAGCCACAAACAAGATTTAAAGGTGACTTGGTGCCAATGATGTGGCCAATCAGGGTTAGCATGGTAGCCAAGAGTGCTTTTTATGACTGAATTCCCAGCACATGTGGAGAAAATCTTCTATTGCCTTCAATACAGACTCCAGTTTTAAATATAAGCTGAAGAGATGTCCACCAGCTAGAAGGCATTTTGTTGGCTGGTTCTTTTAGGTGGGAAGAGCTACTCTGTTCTGTTCTGTTTTGTATAGCTATTTCCCAATCATAGGATGTAGCAAACACCTGCATATCTGCCCATATGTAGAAATCCAGGCTGCAGATTAGCTCTTGATGCACAGGCTATGCTGTCAGACATCACTTCAGCTCAAAGCCCGGAAAGAGCATTGCAGGCCTGGGTGCAAAAGTCTCAGTGTGTGACTGTGGCTACGAGCATCAATCAGGGACACTCTGTATTCCAAGGCAGCAGTAGACAAGAAAAAATATTGCCTAAGATTTCTGAAGGGTCGGTCAACACAAGGGAGAGATGTCATCTGAAAAACAGCAGATGCAAATATTTCTCATCCTGACTTTCAGACATGTGAAGTGGTCTCAGTAAGGAATTGTGTAATTTATGAAGAGCCTCATAACTAAGTGGTGACTCAGTCAGATTCTGAAAACTTCCTTGTCATACCCATGTATGTGCCTTTCCTACTTAAATTCAGCACTTTTGTCCTGGTTCATTTACATTCTGCAATATGCTCTGAACTGGGAGATGTGATAGCATAACGGCAAAGTACAGCATGAGCCAAGTTGGCCCCGGTTAAAAGATGCCAACCAGAGTAATAAAGATGCTTGCATTGTTTTGTAAAACAAGCTAATCTGTTTAAGGCATCTCACAGTGCTATTCCTCCAAAAAAGATTAAACAAACCCAGCCTTTTGTGTGTTACATCATTTTGGATAATAAAATTGTGGTACCAAAGGGTTGAAATGGCTAGAACAAGTCAGACTTCAGAGAAAAACAAAACAAATGATCAAATGAAAGAAAGAGCCAAATATCAATGTGAAATTAGTCTGATAATTACAGGACAGAAGGAAAGGATTGCAGAAGAAGATACAGAATGAACCCAAATGCATCCAAAAAACTAACAGGACACACGGATTATGCTGAGCAAGCACAGACATAATGCCTCTGAATATGGAGGATCTATTTAGTTACCACAGGTGACATCTATAGATACTTCTACATCCAAGAATGAATGTATTGGATTCTTTTTTTTTTTTTTAAGTACAGGCGGTCAATACATATTTTGGCACTAATTATGCTCATCAGTGCCCATATAAGGTGGCCATGTGTCCTCTTTTACAATCCTCTAGTCAGAGTGTCCTCTAACTAAAGGACTTTCCTGCCAATTCTGGTTTAAAGAGAAATATTTGTTTGTTCCATTCATATTTTATTTATTTATTTAAAGTTTTTATATGCCGTCCCCATTGCTACACAGCCTCAGGACGGCTCCCAATACATATAAATAAAACAAATAAAATTACAATTTCTTCCACCATGAAGCTCAAGGTGGCTGCATGTGGGTTCCAGGGAGTCTCCCCTTCAAGTGCCATCAAAACGCACACCAGATTGCAAGATGGCTGCCTCGTGTGACTTCAGATCCATAAGAACTGCTCCCAATCAAAAGTTAGCACCCGAACAGCCTAGCCCGGTAAGCACATGGGGTGCCTGAACATAGCCTCCCATGTTGTACTTAGGTGACTATTATAATTGCAATCTACACCTTAAAAGCTTGATATACTCATGTCTAAAAACATGTAAGACTTAGATTTTTTTAATACATTTTAAGTAAGGCCATGCCTTCTCAAATGCATGATTTAAAATTGATCACATCTAGCCTAAAGGTGCATGTATATGCTTCCCCAGCACCACCATGTTCTACTTTTCTAGGAATGTTAAATAACAATTAAATAGTTATAACAACGAGCACTAATTTATAGGATAGTAGATAATATTAGCTATGAGGTAATTTCTACATAAAAAGATATAAATTATGCTGAGTTTAGAATGTGGAAACTTATTAGAAGTTCAGCAGGTCTACATACCTAGACTAAATGGCCTATTTATTATTGAATGTGGAACTTGGTATTTAGCATTAATATATTTCCTTTTTAAACTACTAAGAACAAAACATGTTTAGGAAATTCTCTTTCTTGTTAAGCTGTGAAGATCTTCAGCAATGCTGTTTAACAAGAAAGAATTTTAGGTCATTCTATGCAAGTTAAATTTTGATGTGGAGCTGCAAGTATATTTCTAATAAAATATGAAAATGGATCAGCATTTCCTCCTTACTAATTCCTCTTAGTACAAAACCACATGGAAACCACCTGGAACATTTTAGAATGTATGCTTCGTTTGAAGCATATCAATTAATTATGAATAGTTAACTGGCAGCCAAACCAAAACTATGGTTTGAAAACTCTCAGAAAAACCGAAATCGATAAACTCTAAAGGTCCCCTTTTTCAGCAATGCATTTCCTCTTTTTATTCTGGAGATTCATAAGTGCATGAAGTAGCCATATATGAGAAACAAGTGTTAGAAGTATCATTTATATTATGTTATTGTATTTTGTCTTGCTATAAGCTACCCCAAGAGCCCTATGGCAATGCAATGCTGCAGTCCCCAAATAGTACAAATAACTGGATTAAGTTAAAAGCAGCACTCTAGCAACAAGAACTGAAGGTATCAGAAGCAATTTGCACTCATCATTTCCAAAACTCAGATAAATCTGTTATCCTTCCCTGAGCTGGTGTCTTCCAGATGTTTGGGACTACAAATTCAACAGCTTCAGCTGCCTAGCTAATGCTGAGGGCTGACAAGAATGGTAGTTCAAACAGGCTGGCTAGGTATCCTCCTTTTCAGAGGATGGTCCTCTGTTTGAGGGGTTGCCCCATTCAGATCTGATTTAAGAATAAAGACACACGTGGCCTTAAATTCACCCACAGAGAATACCCTTAGATATGCAGAAACACAGTAATTCTCCCCAGTACAGAGAGATACATTTGTACTATAAATTATAATAATGATTTCTAAGTGCACATCTGTAAGTATTAACATATTGCAAGACCATATGCAAATAAGCAAAACTGCGTCATTTTTTGGGTGGTGGGTAAGTGGCCACTTCAAAACATCTGGAGTCAACAGCCTACTGCTTCTGCATCCTGCCTGGGATTCTGCAGCCCCCAACGCCCCTCTCCACAACCTGGGTGACCCTTTGCCTTTGGTGCTGAACAGTAAACCAGTTAGAATGCTGGACTGGGAGACATGGTCTCAGTCTCACTTTGCTGGCAGCTAAGTCTCTACACCTCCTTCCCCTGCCTATGAACAAGGCACAGATTCAGCTAGATCAAAGAGCTGGAGTGAGATTAAATAAGATACAGAAATGCTAACTGCAAGCATGACCCATTTATGTAAATGCATAGACTGGAATGGACTCCAGGCTGACCCAGAAGCATATTATTACACACGGGAACGTCCACACATTCACCTGCCATTTCCTGTCTGCATTGCCTAGGCAGAAGCGCTTCTGGGTCTACATTCCTTTGTGTTCCTTTGGAGCAGCCGTAAAGGCAAGGACTCTTCCCTGGGGCAGCATTGCTGCTGCCTTGAGTTCTGGGACATCGCAAAGGACTGCTACATTCGGGTCCAAGAGCCCATGTCAGGCTCAAAGGGGAAAGCGACATGCCACAGTGGTCGGGCCTGGAAGGAACCCGGGAGCCGGGCATTCTGCTTTGTCCAGCACATCCTGCTGCTGCACGCCAGCCAGGGCTAAGGCACAGCCCAGAGCCAAAGATGATGGGGTTGCAACACACAGGCTCGGCATCGGCTCCGGGGCCAGCAAGGGCAGGCTGCAACGCCATTTTTCTTTGTTGAACTATTTATTTACAAGATTTCTGGACAACATTACAGCTAATAAAATATCCAAGCAGTAAACAAGATGAAGAGGGGGGATGATGATGACGACGACGACGACGACAGGAATCCATTATGAAAACTTTTTAAAATTAAGCCAAGGAAACTAACCTGGTTAGCCAGCAAATGCTTGCAAGCACCCATACACACGTGCAGCCAAAGGGCAGCCAGGTGGCGTTGTATGTGGCTACGGATGTTTTTTTATTATTTTGCTTGAAAAGTGTATTATCGTTTCCTACAACAAGATACAGTGCATGCCAACATAAATGTGCTTATCATCAGAGAAGCAAAAGCAAACTCCATTTTATTTCTGTATTCATGGTAGTGTTATGATTTTAGTGAGTTTAAAGTGATAATTTATTTATCAGGTTTGACAAACAGCCTTTTTGTTTATTGCTTTAATGTATCAGCAATATGGAAGGAAGCAGGGGGAGAAATGCTCCATTTAGAGGTCCCTCAGGCTGATTTAGTGGAAAGTAAGCCTATAAATAAATACATAAAGAAATTCTAGTTGTAATATTACAACAAGTATCTAGTCCTCATAGTTCAAAGGTCCACCTGAATGACAACAGTACTCTCACTATTTGCTTACTGACAAAACAGTATAGACCAGACATACAAGGTTCCAGACTTGGGTGCCCATACCTGTTGGGGGTTCGACAAAAAGGAAGGCTGATGTTTTTTGCCAAAAATTGTCCCAACAGTAAAATTATTTATTATTATTTTGTTTGCATTTGGATTCAGTTCTCTTTTGTCAATCAAGACAAAATTTAGGAACCACCCAAATCCACAGGCAGACTCGCCGATTGCAATCAGTAAGAAAGTTCTACATTTTGATAAAATCCTGAATGAGAAGAAGGAACAAAGAAGTAATTTACTTTTTTTGTTCACAATTGGGATTGATTTTACTGTTTACAATTTTTCTAATTGCTTGATTTATATTTGATTTGTATGCAGAGTTAAAAGCTTTTTTTTAAGTTCCATTTGTTCACTCACAGTATTGTACGTCATTCAAAACATAGAAATCTTTTTCATCTTCAAATGTGACATTACTATTTTAGGGGGTGTGAACATAAATCAAACATTTCTGTAGAGCACAGAAAAGGTTGGGAACCACTAAGGTAGATTCTGAGAGAATGAAGGGAAAGCAAGTGGGTACCCCAAGTGACCAACTGCAGTGATACTGGGTCATTTCGCATCTACCTACTCTTATTCTGCTTCAACTACCCCTATTCATGGGCTGCAGTATGCAAGGTGGAAAGGGGGTATCTATATTATTACCATGCAAAGATGCCTTCTGGCTCTCCACATTGCTATGGGCACCTTTTAAGATCATTTTTCAATGATTATTGTGGGAAGAGGCAGTGAGACTCCCTAGAAGGATTTCAGAGAGTTGGGGATTTTTGCAAACAGCCACTACTTTTTTTTCAAGGAAGAAAACTCGCTGCCCACCTTCTCACTGAAAGGTGGTGAAGAGGAAAGGTACTCACTGAACAAGCTATACAGAACAAAGACATCACAGAAAGGGATGCTTCTAACAAGTGTTCACATGTACACTGAGGCACATGGCAGAAAGAATGTTGTGATTACTGAGCAAACTTTTAAATCGAAGCAAGACAATGCATCCAAAATTAGCAAAACCCTGCATGCAATTTCAGAAGTCCAGGAATCCATAGAATATAGAACTTACTTTGGTGCCTACCAGTCTGGCAAGAAAATAAATACAGCCAAGTTTGTTACAGTCATATCTGCAGGACTCCCAAGGTATGATGTCTAAAAACTAACGTTTAATAAATAGAACTCTTGTAAAAGCCCAAGAGGGTCTTAAGTATAGTGCCTTCCTATGTCTACAGAATATTGAGGGCATTATTTTGGGGGCCTAGATGGGGAGGTGAGGGCCGTACCCACCAAGATTAAAACAAAAAACAAAACAAAACCTCTCCTCTCCCATCATATGGAGGGGTGTTCCAAAGAGGGGAAAGGAAACAGGTGATCCTTCTCATTCTCTGCCTTTCAGAAACTTTCTCACAATGATTATAAGGCAGCAAGTGTTCAGATTTAGCTCAGAACTAAAGCTTGTTCACACTGGTCTGGTTTCCACAATAAGATGCAAATGTACAAGTTGCAGCCGACAGATGTGATTTGCTCCCAGTGTCATCCAATCGGGGTGGTCTGGCTTGTTACAGGGTTATCTGAGGGTTGTTCAACCCTCCAACAAGCCATACCATCCATGTTCAGACATCAGTCATACCTAGCACATGTTCCGGCATGAAGCTATGCATCAGTCTGCATCGTCACAGTGCAGGGAATAAGTCACTGTGGCGTATTTCCCGCGCTGAGCGTGCTGGGGAAATTAATCAGTGATTTTGCCACTCCTACCAAGTGGCTTGTTTGTGGAGGATTTGCTGTCTGGAAGGCTAGGTTGTCTAGGTTTGGATGGCACAGCAAGCAACAACCCCTACAACAAGCCATGGCTTGTCAGAGTGGCATAAAATCAAAGCATTAGTATCTTAATGTGCGATGCAAATCCAGTCAGTGACTGTTCTAAGATGTGGTTTAATGCTGATCAGCTATTTCGGTTCAGTTTTCTCCAGTCCAAGTATGACTTTCTAACCACTACACCACAGTGCCTCTCAATCTGAAACCAGTCCTGAATCACTTCTAAATTAATGATCAATAAGGGAACTAATAAGCATCATGCCAAATGACTGTTGGTCACTGCAACACAAGGGTGTATTTTCCATGTGAAAATGTCACCCTCCCCATGTACACAGGTGACCACCAGCAAGGCCAAGCATACACTGAGGATAAGGAAGAATCAGGCATCAAGGAAGCTGAGCATTGCAACATGAAGAGCAAAATTCCACAATCTTTATCCAACTTACTAGATCTTTTTTTTATTTTCTTGCAGAATGGAATTTGGAACTTTTACCAGTTCAGTTGACAAGGAGGGCGCCACAGCCCTATGACCTGAAATAGTATTTAAAACGTGTCCTGCTGGAGGAGACCAAAGGTCCATCTACTCCAGAATCTTGATTCTCACAAAGGTCAACCAGATTCTTCCAGCAATCCATTAGCAATGCACGAAAATGCTTCCCTGCTATCAATCCCCATCAATTGGTATTCAGTAACTCTTCAGGTTTCTGAGAATTTACCAGGGAAGGCCCATATGTTTCAAGTGGGTTTCTTCAATCGCAGTAGAAATATGCTTTTATAGCTATAAAACAACACTGAAATTCAGTGAGGATTCAGCAAAGTATCTCAGATCCTGCTGCATTCCTGTGCTCCCACAAAATCATGGCATGCAAACAAGGTCAGACTAACTCCTTCACATTTTATATGAAATGGAAATTATTCTTCATAATGCTCTACTTACTTTTATATTACTTGGCTTCACCTGATTAGCTTTTAACCAAATTTAGATGTTTTTTGCTGACCTAGTTGCAAAGCTACCCAACACATAATCCGCAAATCCCAGTTATGAAACCTTTAGAAGGATTAAGCGTTTGTCATGCAAAAGCCTGTATTTCTTTAAGCTCAATAAAGTTCTATGATTTAAATCAAGTTCATTGATTAAATTACATTCATAAAAAACATTAGCTCTTACTGCTGCCAAAGTAGCTCACTGAGACGTGTGTGATATAAGCATTGGCCCAGAGCTAAAACCACAAAGCATTTGCTGTGTGGTCTTTTCTGGAGGCAAGCTGGCCTTTGGGGTTTTAAATTTTCCACAAAGGCATTATTGCAAGATGTTTAGAAAGAGACCAAACATGGCTGAGTGGGTTTTTCCTTCTTCTTTTTATCTTAGGTTTTGACAACATTAACGTTAAGCTTCAGGAAAAGGGGGCAGGGGGACTTAGAAGCTAAAGATGAGGAATGTCTGCATTCTTGGGGAACATTGAACATTCCCAGCCAGTGTTCTCCAGATGTTCAGGTCAGGAATCCTGGGAGTTATCATCCAGAATGTCTGGAAGTCACCAGGTTGGGGAAGGTGGTTTAGGCAGTAGCTCAAGGACCTGTCTGCCCACACAAACTGATTTGCTCACAGATATGAGAAAACATCCACCACAATGAGGTTGGCACCATCTGGCTTTAAGGATGCCTTCTTCCAGAACGTGTGCAGTCAGATTAACCTTGGGCACTGCCTTCAACCTTCAAATGAGATGCATCCTGCAGTAGCCACTGCAGTGAAGGCATTATCTAGTGCAGGGGCACGAAACCTGTGAAACCTTCAGGTGCTACTTGACTACAATGCCCAGCATTCCCGGACAGTGGCCATGCTGGCTGGGAGTTGCAGTCCACCTCTGTTCTAATGGGAACTATTGGCCACTGCTGCAAAGCAAGCGAAAGGGAGGAGATGAGAAACTGCCAAGAAATGGTAGAAGGCATACCAATCAGCGCTGTACAAGCATGTGGTTGCTGATTGGCTAGCTACCTTTGACGATGCCATTAGACATACCTGCAGGAGAGGTTGCTAACAGAGCACTGACCAGTTGCTCAGCTCTATTTCCTGCTCATTTCTAGTGGAGACAGGAATCCTCTTTCCCTTGATTTCCCCACCCTGGCCCATGAATCCTGCTGCAGAAGTAGCTCACCAGCTACCACTAGCCGTTTCATGAAACTATTGATTGCTGCTTCTTGAAAAATGTTTATTTTGGCTTTACAAATGGAACAATATGTTAATGTCTTGTTGCATCTTCTTTTTTTTAAAATTGCAGGTGGGGGGCAGATAAAACTGCCCCAGGGTCCTAATTCAGTTGCAGTGAGTGCCCTTGATTTCATCAAAGAGGCAGAATGAGGAAAATTAAAAAGCGCTGGGATGAAACAGGAGAGGTGTGAGGTAAGGCAGTAGAAATAGTAGGTTCACCATTTTTAGCCCGGAAGGGCATCTATATCATAATACACCATCTGTCTGGGATTGCATTTTCTAGCACACAGCAGTGTACAGGCAGGTTTTGATGAGGATAAAGATATGGTGAAGGAGGCCTTTTTATTAGATGTTCTTAATTTATTAGGAGCCTGACATGAGGAAATGCTAAAACAGGTGTGTCAAAGAAGGAGGCATTTTAAACTGCAGCTACTCGAGATGAGGAGCTGAGTGCCAAGTCCTAGCAAATGATAACTATTTCAGCTGAGAAATGGCACTTCATCCCAAAATGCTTTCATGAGAATCTTGAGAATGCAAGTGAGGCTTGGAAGTTTGATGCAGGGAAATAAAGTATGATAGCAGGAGAATGAAGAACCCAGTGCATCCAAAGGGAAGCCCTTTGGATCACATGCTTAGACTTTCCCAGTGAGTCAATGGGAATTAATTAAATAAATTATATCAAATATACATAGATAGCAGAGGCAACCTTTATACAAGTCTGTATCCTCTTTTATCCTCTAATTTTGACTAATTTGTGATTAATTTCCTCTCTTTTAGCAAAGTGCAAGATGCTACTGCAGCTGTGAAGGGAGTGCCCAATTTTCAAGCCCATAATTAAACTAAAAAGGTGATGATCATCCTTGGAAAATGATTTTGTTTTCCAACAAAAACCCTCAATTCTCCTTAATATCTGTGCAGCATCTAAGAATAATTCAGTAACATTGTACAGTGGTACCTCGGCTCACAACCACAGCCTCGGTTCACAACCAAATTGGGTCACAAACAAAAATTTCATAAAAATTTTGACTCAGGACATGAACTTCACAATGGGTGGAGACCGCAATCGCAGCCAACTCCCCACTCCACCCTCAAGTGGGGAGATGGCCACAATCGGGCAGGGGGCAGTGGGGAGATGGCCAAGATCGCGCCCATCTTTCCTGCACGAGTGCGGCCGCGATTGTGCCCTTATTTCCTGCAGGAGTACAACCGCAATCTTGGCCATTACCATGATAGCACCCCTCTCTCCCCCCCCACCCTGTGTGCCGGGATTACGGGCGCGATTGTGGTCAAGCTGAGGGTGCGGGGAGATGGCCGCAATCTTTGTTGTTTTTTTGTCACTTTGCTTTACATTTTTCTGATTAAAAAAAATAGTTACAGAACAGATTAACCTTATTTACATTGAACCTTATGGGGAAATTTAACTTGGCTCTTGACCCATTTGGATCATGACCAGAATTCTGGAACGGATTGTTTGTGAGCCAAGATACCACTGTATTTCCAGCTATTCTATACATTTCACACCTGGGTTTGCCACACTTGAGACACAAGAGGCAGCAGCACCAATCCTGACTCCCTAACAAGTGCATCATTGGTCTGTAAGACACATGTATTTGCACACTCATGTTTATTAGTCGCACTCCATGCTTCACAGTGTTTCCTTACATTTTTCTCACCATTCTAAAAAGCTGAAATGCCTCTCCTATGACTTAGTTGCTAAAACTTAAGTTCTTTAAATTAGGTTGGCATTTTTAACCTTTTGCCTTCAGCTCAACCCATGAGCAGCACCCAGGAGCTCCTCCAAAATTGAATTTAGCCTTTGGGAATTTACCCCACTTTCTCTCACCTGTCTTAAATTTTCTTGGGGCAGGGAGAAATCTGAGAAATTTTCCCATTTATTTTTTAGCAAGCCCACCAAGCAGGAAACCATTGAGTGCTGAAGACCCAAGAGAATCATAAGCTCTTAGTCTGGTTTGTGTCACTTTTGACTACCACAGTTCTGAAAGGAAATGCAATCATTCCTTTAAATGAGCTCGCACTTTACAAAAGCACAAGTGACTAATGTCATAATACAAGCACTGCTTCCTTCTTGAATCAGATTACTTCATTTTTTTTTTAAAGGGCTTGTTTGAAGGAAATGAGTTGCTTCAAGCTTTCAGTTTCAGTTATTTGAGTAATTTTTTTTAAGTTCTAAATCAACCAAAAGCCTGTGAATGAAAGGAGGAAATTCTATTCCATCTGAACAGGGTTACAATTGCCATTTCAGGACAACCTGCACAAAGTATGACATAAGCTCCAATATAAGAGCCATTTCATACAGAACATTACCAAATCTCTCCTGCAGGGGTAGGGAACCCATTCAGATGGTCCCTCCAGGAAATCTGATGGAGTTCTGTGCACTCCTGGGAATTCTCCAGTGGAAATATGGCCCAAAATAGAGCCCTAGTCCGTTGGGCTGCAGTGATTCACAAAATGTCTCTGGAGCTCATCTGAGGTCCCAGAAGCATTCCTGGAATTAGAGATGGTGCTGCAGACACTCTGTGGGAATCATTTGCTTTGCAGCGTGCCTGCTTCCCAGCACAATTCCCTAAATTAGCAAGGAATCTTTTAAAAACCAAGGAGGGGCAGGGAGCTTAGCAGGCCCCAAAGGAGGAGTCCATGGGCATACTGGTGTACGAAAAACCCACCCTGAGGACCTCACTGCACAGCTACTATCAACTTTGGGTATCTGGGACAAATACTAGAATTATACTAGCTTAGGTATTACAAACAAGCAATGCTTGAGAGCTCTAGGATTCCCCAAACATCGTCTTGCTGCACTTTTTCTGACCAATTCCAGCTCTCGAGTGCTGCTTGCATTGCATGAAGAGGAAAGTTACATAAACCCAACAGTGACTAAACAGGAGATCTGTGCAAATCTCCCCAAACGGGTGCAAATTTCTTCCATAGAGCAAAGCTCTACTGAGGAAACTTGTACAAATTAGGAAAATTGCTGAATCAAACTGGGAACAGGAGGGATGTAAGACAGTATTTGGCAATCTGGAATTATTTTCAGAAGGCCACTTGTGTTTGGGACTTCAAATAGGGCACATGCCCATGTTTTCAGAACAAGATTCATTTTCTCCTGTCTCCCTAACTAGCCCCAGACTTTGAAGCAGCTCAGGGAAAGTGATGGCCAAAGGTGGCATTTCCACCAACTTCACCACAACCGTAATAGCGATGCAGGTGTGTTTTCCTCCACAGATGCATGGCTTTAGTCATAGTTATGTGCCTCATTATCCAAATCAATTCTATCTATGGCAGAAAAGAACAGCCTGAAGTACCATTATATTTATATTTATTATTATATATTATATTATTATATATTATATTATATATATATATATATATTATATTAATCAATTTGTTTATTTCCATAGCACCCACAGTCAAAGCTCTCTATGCAGTTTACAACAATCCGAATTGAAACAAGTTATCAGCATGTATGTGCAAGAAATCAGGGTGTATTTATTGAGGCTTTGCCACAAAAACGGAACTTCAGTTATGACTGATACTAGAACGTTGACGCAACTGGTCAAGAATACACATCTTCAATATCTGGCCCATGTGAAGAATACATTTTCTGGGTAGACTGAATAAATCACATGATGAAACATGAAATGAATAAACAAAAATGTGAAAAGGCAACTGTAATACCTTGTTTTGTTTTATTACAATTCACAAATGACGATGGATGAAACAAAAGAATTTGTGGCATCCCATGGCACTTTAATAAATTTAACATGAACTCAATATCCCTTTGGGGAAACCGGTTCCGTCAGCTAATCAGTAATTGTTTAATGATATTTGATTTAAAATTGAGCAGCTTTTTAAGAAAAAAATTCTGGAAAGATAAGTACTTTCAAAAACTGCAGCTGGCAGGTGTCATCGTCAAAGTGGGATTTCCTCTCCCTTCATCACATAGGACATGCCTCTTCTTAGATAATGCTACCATGCCATGTGTGTACATGAGGTAGGGTGGATGAGTCAAGCCTTCAACTCCCTTTGGCTTCAGCCAGGAGACAGGTGGGTCATTCACGCCTTGCTTCTTCCTCACTCCAGAACTCCTAGCTTTGTTTCCGAACAAAGACAGCTGCAAACAAAGCTCATTCTTCCTCGGACCTCTTGCTTCTTCTCCTTGTGAGGTGAAGCTTTCTGGCCACAGCTGCTTCCTTTGCCTTGCCTTGAGTCAGTCAAGAAGAGTGTCCAGGGTCTGCATTGGAACTTTGCAGCCATGTACAGCTGCTGGAGACCTAGCACCTTGGCAGGGCCCACAGCTTGTCCTGGACCTCAACTCCTTCAAAATAAATAAACAAACTAGAGCCAGGCAGTTGAGTTAAGCCACCATTTAAACTTCCAACAGTGCCTCAGTGGCAAAGCATCCGGAACATACAGAAATATTAAAATGGAAGTGAGTACCAGCAACCGGGTGCTCCTTGGTTTGCTGCCTCCACTGCTGTGATAGCATCTAAGATAGCCTTGGCTCCACCGATGGAAGAGGAGCCTACCAAAGGGTCTTTTGTCCAGGGCTGCTTCAAATAATGGAGCCAGCCCTACCTCTGGTTCAGAGACACCAGCAGGCTGAAGCAATGGATGGTTGCTTCCTTCCCAGTGGTTCCTCACTCATCCTTCTCTCTTTCTGCCTCTGCTGTTAAGGACCCTGCTCCTATACGGGATACCCAAACGAGATGAAAATGGAAGAAGGGCCATGTGTGATCAGGCCAAAGTTCTGTCTAGTCCAGCATTCTGTTATCCAACTGAGTGCCTGTGGGTGGTCCACAGGTAGGACATGAACGCAACAGCGTCACCCCATTTGTGCTTTCAGAGGTCATAGATAGCTATCATGACCCGTTGCCATTTATTTTATTTTTACTTTTGCATTCACATCCTGAATTCTCCCTCTTGCAAGAGGCCCAAGGCATCTTCATGGTGGCCCTCCTCTCCATTTTATCCTCCAAACGATTCTGTGAGGTACTTTAGGCAGTGAGCTTCATGCTCAGATAGGGACTAGAACCCAAATCTCCCAAATTCCAGCTCATCACTCTGACTATGACATCATACTGGCATTAATCTCTATGAACCTCCAAGATGAGGTTGCCCATTCGACCTCCACGGCAAATTATCCAAAAAAAGATTACGTTAAACCCATACAATGAAATTAACTGAGCTTATTTTCACTGAGGTGAAACAGAATGTCATTGAACTAATTTGCAAACACAGTGTAATGACATCCGAAACACCAGTGCCTGTTTTCCATCATCACATCAGTGACTCCTGTTTTCCAAGAGTTGCATCACTGGAGTTGACAGTCAACTCCCAAGAAACCTGGCTCTCATCCTGAGCTGCACTCTGCATGGCTGAAGAGGAAGTCATCTCGTGGGCATCTGTGCAGTAATTGGCTAAAAGGTTCTTTGGGAAGGATGAATTAGAAAAGACAAAGCACGAACAACATAGTTTTATCAGTTCCAGTAAAGAAAGTTTTGCAATTCCTTTTCCATGGCGATGGCAGAAGCACACAAACTGCACTTAGCATCTATCAGATTTGACATCAGGAAATGCTGGGGACACAGACATAAATGACCTCTTGACTTGTGTTCAGAAGAAATGAGCTGCTGGATCAGACCAAATGGTCTTCCCTATCCCACTTTCTGTTTCCAACAGCAACCAAATAAATGATTCTGGAAGCTTACAAGTAGGGCTTAAAGAAAACTCCTCCCCTCTCTCTGTTGCACTACTTCTAATTCCATTTAACTCCTGTGGCTAAGAGCCCGTGAGACATTTACGCTTGATGAAGATTCGTAACCTCATTACATAAAGGGGCTGTGCCAATGGGGCAGGGCTATGCATCAATAGCAGAGCACCCAATTTGCATGGAGTTCCCAAGTCTCATTCCCATAATCGCCAGGCAGGCTGAGGAAAACATCCTCCCAGAAACCTGCCAATCAACAATACTGGGCTGAATGGACCAATCCTGTGACTCAGCATAAGGCAGCTTCCAATGGGCCTATTTTCCAGCACACAGTCAATGCTATTAAGTTAATTACACATTGCCTACTTTTCCCTGGAGTGTCTGAGATTAAGACAGCCCACCGGTGTCGGTGGATGAAGAGCCCTGCATGTTCAAGAGTGTTTATGGTATTGGAGGTGACCCCACTTGATGCCATGTATGGAGTTCTGTAGGGTGCCCCAAGCAGCTGTTATTCCTCACATGAGGGCCTTTTTAGTGGTGGGCCTGCAACTGTGAGACCCTAATGAGGCCTGTTTGGGAGCAGTATTGCTATTTTTTCAGTGCCAGGTCAAAAATGTTCCCTGCTCTCAAGCATCTGAAGGCATAGAGTAGGATTGATATGCATCAGTTGTTTAGGGACTCCTCATGCTTTTGTTTTTTAATGAAATTAGCTTTCACCTGTTCTATATGTTACATGCTTTAAATATTTCTTGTAAGTCATCTTGGGTCTTTTTAAGGAGAATGGCTTCTGCCAAATCCAATAAATAAGAATATTTCAAGGCAGAGGAATTTATTATGACATGGTTCAATATCCATTGTAAGAATTAATATCATTTTTGTCTCTTTTCCCTTTTGGTAACTACTTAAGAGTAGATATTATGAAACATTTTCTCATTTTTATTTTGTAAATTTATTTTGTAAATTTAAACACATTAAAAAGAAATAAAAGCTCCTTTCTAGATGATTCACTCATATGGAAAAAAAACCTAAAGATTGCATTGTATTCCAGAATACATAACTATTCATTTCTTCATATAACGCAAATGGGCTGAAGTGAGAGCTAAACCAGAATCTATTAATGCTCAGCTGAAAACTTTTCCACAGAAGATGTTTTGCTCAGATTTTGGACACATGGAGAGGCAAAAGGGTAGTAACAACCCCAGCTGTAAATTTCAGGAGTCAGGAGAGATCCAAGCACTCCAAGCTCCTAGTAGTCGCTGATGTACCCCCTCCCTACCAAACCTTGGTGCAATACAGTTTAATCTAATTATGCAAGGTTAAACTAGGATTGTTGTGGGGGGGGGGGGGCTGTAACCACCAGCTGCAGAGAAAAGGGAAGAGTTTTGGCCCAATCTCCCCTTTCAAATAACTGGAAATCCTGCTACTTCACCACCACAATTAGAGTGTTTCAACTTTGTCTGGGTCCCTATCCACTTAGACTGGAACAGAGGGAGGGTCCCTTTCAGCCTGAGAAGGACATCAAGTTTCAAAGAAGTTCTTGCTGGCCACTTTCCAGTGGTGAACAGGACTAAAGCCAAAGGAGCAGTGCCCCCAAAAACAAAACTACCAACCCCCCACCCCCCACCCCAAAAACCCCAAGAATACATAAATTCAACTTTCCAGAAAGTGGAAACTAGACTTCAATAAACTCCCTTTGAAGATGGATCATAAAGCCAACAGTATTCATTATTATGAGCCATTAACCTCATTTATTTAAATAAAACACACCAGATCACTATGCAAGAAAATATAAGACAACCAGGTTTATAGGCTCAAAAACAGCAGGACATGAGTATTTAGACTACAGGCCTGGAGACAAACACTGTTTTAGGCGAAAACAAATCTCCGTTCTAAGGTCACTGTACTGCAATGTGACACAGTAAGCAATTGTGCAACTAAGCCCTCCAGAACCTGATTGCAACTTTGGAATGTGACCGTTCTTATGCAATGGAGTTTGTCACCATCATATGAAAAAGAGCCATTGGGACATAAATGTCTTGTTTACCTGTTAGTTGCTGATAATCATCAACTGATCTCTTTACTGTAGAAGATTTCTAAACTAGAAGAATTAGGTTCAAATTGCTGACATGCCATCAACTTCTCTTCCAAACATTCCAATTAGCAGCTGAGGACTGTTGCTATGATTCCAGGGGTCTGTGCTGGAGTGCCCTGGCATAACATGAAGGAGGTGGGATATTTTGTATAGCTACTATGCTAGTACATCCACCTTCTCATTATGCCACCGAGAGTGAGAAAAGCCCATGAAACATGATCCTCAGGTTCTCTCACTTCCATCTGTGCCAATGAATGAGTAGTGACAGCCTCTTAAAGGAGGAGAAAGGAAACCATAAGAATTTCGGATTTCCTAGGCTTTAGCTAAAGGCATGGGAGAATCCTAAAGGATGTACCACCATTATCCAAAAAGTGTGGTCCACGTGTTCTGGCTAAAACAAAGACAGGACGCTGGGAGGCCTCATTACCTGAACTCTCACAAAACTGGGAAAAAGGATGCCTTCTTGTTGAAGTGAGAGCTGATTGAGAAAATGCATACATATCTGTACTTGCATCTTGTTTTTGCTGTTGTTGTTAGTTGCGAAGTCGTGTCCGACTCATCACGACCCCATGGACAACATTCCTCCAGGCCTTCCTGTCCTCCACCATCCCCTGGAGTCCACTTAAGCTCACACCAACCGCTTCAGTGACTCCATCCAGTCACCTCATCCTCTGCCGTCCCCTTCTTCTTGTTTTGCCATCTATTGTTCCCAGCATCAGGCTCTTCTCCAGGGAGTCCTTCCTTCTCATTAGGTGGCCAAAGTATTTGAGCTTCATCTTCAATATCTGGCCTTCTAAAGAGTAGTCAGGGTTGATACTTACATATATGCAGACATAAATCCTTTGGTGTTTTATTTTGTTTTGTTTTTTAGTTGGCTGTTTTTGTTTCGTTTTGTGTTTGGTAAAAAGTGTTCTACAAAACCTTCAAATTCCACAGGTATCTTGAACATGAAAATGTTGCTGCTATACACCATCAAAACTTCTCCAAAATGTCCTGCCTTGACAAACTTGCTCAGCTCTTGTAAACTCATCCTTTGTGGAATCGATCCATTTCATATTTGGCCTTCCTTTTCTTTTTCTTCTGCCTTCAACTTTCCCTAGGATTCATGTCTTCCCCAGTGAGACTTGCATTCTAATGAAGTGCCTAAAATATGAGAGTCTGAGTCTTGTCATTTTTGTTTCTAGGGCAAGTTCTGGCTTGATTTGATCTAGAACCCACTTGTTCATCTTTTTGTCAGTCCAGGATATTCACAAGATCTGCTTGAGCACCATGTTTCAAAAACACTGCAAAATACCGCCTTTTTAATTTTTGCACATTAACACTGTGGGATACTTTTGATTTTGAAGAAACAACATGAAACATTTGATTAATATTTCCCTTTTAGATTTTACACATCACAATTCTGTTAACATGGAAATCTACAAGTATTGAAACAAGATAATTTATGCTGGAGATGTTTGGCAGAAGCACCAAGTCAATGTCCAGTGGTAATTTTATTTTGAAAAGAAATTCTTATAAAAATTTGAAGTATTACTGGTTATGAGGTAATGTATAATCCTAAAATGTTCTGCTGCATGAAATGTCTAGTTTTCCCTAAGGACACAGAAACAGTTGCATCTTTCTTAGCAGCTGCTGGAAGTTGTATCACAACCAAATACAAAGCCCAAACCATATTTCACTGTCTCCATAAAACAGGTCTTCATCTATCTATCTGCATTTCCATCCTGTTCTATAACCAAAGTTCTTCGTGTGGTATACATTAAAATTATTTAAATACCCTATATTCTGATAAAACAATATGCATTGACAAAATAAAAATACAGGAGAGAAAAACCATGTTTTAAAAATACTTTTATTACCAAGCTAAGGGACTGCAACCAAAAAATAAAAAATGGGGGACTAATGAGAGAGACATTTATGGATTTTATGAGTTAATTACTGGAATAATAAAGTAGACCCATTATTCTCCTTTCTCCTTTGAAGTTTTAGAATGTTAAACATCATATGGTCAAATGAGTAAGCAAATAGGATATACTATGGAATTTGCTTTCACTAGATGCAGTAATGGTTATTCTGCCTTGGATGGCTTTCAAATGGGATTAGACAAGCCACCCCCAATTTGGGCCTCACCAAAGACATCTGTGGCCACTGTGGGTACCTAATACTAAAGGAGGTGGGACTTTATTCTGATTCAGTAGGGTTCTTCTTAAATTTTTATGAATGGAAGGGCACAATCCAATAGAAGTGAGCCCTGATCTTGGAGTCTCACAGTCATCTACTCCAGAGCAAGAGAAGCAGTGGAAACATCCATTCTCTAGATAGCCATTTCTGGCCATCTAGTTGGAAGACTGCAGAGTGGGAGGGAGGGAAGCTGGAACAGTATCTTCTCACCTCTGAGTGTACATTCCCAATCTCAGAGAGCAGCCAGTGCAATTACTGTTCTTATTATTATTAATTACATTTCTGTACCGCCCTTCGCTGAAGCTGTCTGGCCAGTTTACAAAAGGTCATGCAATTCTTTCCATGCAAAGAAACAGGGGGTCAAAGAAACAGAGTCATGCAAAGAAACGGGGCGGGGGCAGCAATCCAATCCCCCCGTCCAACGCCGAAGCATAGTGTCCAGCCCTAGCCTCAGGAATGTCCTAGGCTGACAGCATCTCTCCCTATGGGAGGGATCCTTGTATCTTCTTTCCTGTTTTTGTTTTGTTTTGATTTTTAAGAAAAAACATGGTATGTAGTTCTGTATTGCCTGTCTTGTATCAATAATATATTTATTCATTTAAAATAATTCTATATTTCCTTTGTAAAAAAAAAATCAATGTAGTTTGCAAAAAACCCCAAAATATATGAATCACAAACAAAATATAGTAAAAAGTTAAGAAAAACCTTAAAAACCCTAACACGTTTACAAGTCAAATTAAATAGTTTTTATCTGTGTGTGTGGCGGAGGGGCAGCTGTATTGATTAATACTTAAACAGAATCTAGCACTAGAAGCCAAGGACTAAAACATAATCTGCTATTCGGAAGGGTGTAAAGTAAACAAACCAAGGCTTAATTTTAGATTGACACACTCTTTTTGCTTTGGTCCATGTGACAGGAAATTTAAGCATCAAAGCAGAAATTAGTTGAGCCATATAATTACTGAGAAGTAGCAAACTATATATTAGCTCTTCCATCCAGTGTATCTAAACTGATGAGTGCCACAGTAAAAAGACATCTGATAGCATCAGTCTGAACTAAGAGACAAAGACTTTGTAATTGGTGCTAGATGGTCAACAGCAAAGCTTTCTGCAGAAGCACAAAACAACCTTATTTTTTTCTTTTAAAAAACTAAAAGCAGATTACATTCTCCTCCTGCTGCTGCTGCTCTCAGTCTTACGCCCACAACAACCACCCTCTGAGATAGGTTGGGCTGAGAGTCTGTGACTGGTCACCCGAGTTGGCTCCACGGCTGAGCAGGGACTAGAACCCAGGTCGCTTCATAGTAAGGGCAGATCTAATGAAACCAGTAGAACCTAAGTTAATCACAACCAACTTAGTGCATTGGATTCAGTGGGTTTACAGCACCGTTTAGGTTCATCATGGCTCTAGCTCACAGAGCAGACTGACTATTGGAAAGACAGGGTTCAGAGTTGCGCCAGGGGTCTTTTGCCAAGAGCCATGAGTCCAATTCAGACTAGGTGCCTTAAAGCCAGGAACATAATCTGGACCACACAAGGGTCCACTGAACCTTCCTTGGAAGCCTTCCTCCATGAATTCCAAGCATATATGCCAGGCAGATGGAGAAAGGACAGAGGGCCTTAACTGACATGGCATCGTCTTATACAACGCCCTTCCTCACAGAGGCTAAACTGACATAAGCAGAGCTACGCTGGTTCAGACTAAGGGTCCAGCACTCTGCTCACCAGTGGCCAATCTGCTTCCAACAGGAAAGCCACAAATGCCACATCACCTTCTCACCCATCTGACACCCAAGTCTGAAGTCAATTTGGTATTGTGCCAGAACAACATTAACCTCACGTGCAGAAGTCTTGAATCTCTTTCAGTATTGAAAGCTGGGTTCCATTTTGGTCATGTTCTCAGAGGTTGCATTCCAGAGGGAGGCAGATCCAAGAGAAGAGAGACAAAAGGCCAAAGGCAAAAAGAGTGAGCCCCCAAAACAGCCCGGCATATTTTAGCTTACTACTTTTAACTGTTAAAACAGACATTTCAACTGCACAAATATTAATCATTTGAGTGAAAGGGGTATAGCCATTTTGGGAACTCCTGGAGAGCAGGAACTGGTATTGTGGAATGACCAGATTTAGCCCAGAGGCCTGCGCTTCCCCACCCCTGATGTAGGGTAAACTAGAAACATAGAGACCGAGTGAGTCAGAAGGGGTCTCCTGGGCAATCTAGTCTGACCCCCAGCTGCAGCCAGCTCTGGTCATGACATCCCTACCATGTGCATGTCTAGCCTATCCTTGAACACCCTCACCAATGGGGCCTCAACCACCTCCCATGGAAGTGAACTACCTGTAGTGTTTTTTGTATTTCAATTGGTATCCATTCCAGATGAACTGTCTGATTGTGTCTTAGCCGGTTGCCTGTGCTTTTTTTATTTGTTTGATTAGTTTTGCTTCCATATTCATTGTTATGATGTTCCTTGGCTTTCACAGTTTTGTTTCAGGCCACCCTGGCAGTCCTACAGAAGGGCAGGATAATAATAATAACACTTATAACCTCTTATAAAGATTTTTATTGATTGATTGATTGATTGATTGATGTCCTGCCTTTTTCCTACAAAGGGCTCAAGGCAACTTACATCATCTCTCCTCCTCCATCTTATCCCCACAACAACCCTGTGAGGTAGGTTGGGCTGAGAGTCTGTGACTGGCCCAAAGTCACCCAGTTGGCTCCATGACCGAGCAGGGACTAGAACCCAGATTGTCTGAGTCCCAGTCCCATACTCTTAACCTCTACACCACACTGGCTCTCTAGATGCGCTGCCAGTCAGAATATGTTCACCTTCCTTTGTGCACCTTGAGATGAGACAATCTCATATGCTCCACCAGTCTTCCCCAGCCTGGTGGCCTTCAGAGACTTTAGATTACAACTACAAGAATTCCCATGCAGCAGGGCTGTTGAACTCAGTGTGTTGCAGTCCAAACCTGCCTGGAAGGCACAAGGTCAAGGAAGGCTGGGCTACACCAACTTTTTCCAAGGCAACCAGTGAGCTTCTGTTCCATTTGCAAGGTTCTTCCTGATATTTAATTTAAGCCTACCTCCGTGTGGCTTAATTTTCTTTGCTACATTTGAAAACCACTCAATAGCAGAAGCTGAAGGCACTATTTTTTGTTCTCTCCTCAGCAGAACCCTTTAACATGTTGAGAATTTGTCAGCAACACCTTCCTTCTGACATTTATTTTATGACAAAGCATCCAGGGGCACCTTAAAAGTTAGCACATCAATTTTGCCCCCGTCTTGTCCACTGTTTCCCCACCTTCTTCCATGATCCTGGCAGCCACTCAGAAGGCAGGAAAGACAAACACACAATGTGCACGTTGATGCTGGGGAGTCACTCTGAGGAGGCTGTTTTTGGCAGTATCTCCATGGTGACCACAATGCGTTTTCTAGCCCTCACAAAATGGAGCTCAGATGAAGACAAACCAACCATTGCTCCACCTACATATGGAGTAAAGGAACAACCATCTGTTGCAGCCAAGTGGGTGTTGTGCATACCTCATCCATTCCTCCCTACATGAATGAAGAGGACTTATAAATACAATGGATCCTAAAGCAATAATGCGGTGGAAGAGTCCTGACCTTTATGCTACTGCCGACAGCAATTGTTTAATGTGTCCCTATTTGGGGTGTGAGGAGGATTCCTTGCAGATAAGTGACTATCTCAACAGTAAGAAGGGGCTTAGGCCTCTGCCTACTCCTTTTACTCGGGCACATGAGATACACAGGGTATCCACCAGCATAAAGTAGTTCCCAATGTACTAAGTGAGGTTCATGAACCTCCATGTCTGCATGGTTTTTGTTCTCATCAAGTTTTCAAGAACTTGCACAAAGCAGTGTCTCAAAGACCACAATGCAAGTTCTGTCTATAAATAAGGACATTTTAGCAACCAGAATACCTAATTTGAAAGAATTACTTAACAGTAGATCACTAAAGATCATGCATTGTGGAATAACTCTGCCCAACACATCTTTTAAAATTAATTGTGCTTGTGACAAGAGTCACAAAACTATTATAATTAGAGTTGCCACTGAACTGTGCCCAAGGTGACTTTTCCTGGTGCAAAGCTGGAGTCCTGTCCAAAATGAAATACTGTGGGATTTTCCTCACAAGTGAAATTTCTCAAGTGCTGAGGCAAATTCTGAGGTTTCTGCGTAGGTAAAACTTCTGAGGAAATGCAACCTTTGGCAAGAGTGCTGATAAATCTTTTTAAAAATTCTGGAAAGTTTTGCAGATCCATTTTACAATCAACATTCTACTGGAGGGGGCAAGGTTGATTTATGTTCCCAGTACAAGGAATACACAATCCCACTTCTTAGTTTTTGGTAAATATTAACTTTATGGTTATTGCTGACAGTAACCTTTCAAAGCAACCTTCACATTGTCTTCTTGGATTGGCTGGCAGCTAGGCAACCACTGACGGCATTTCAAGCAATTTGTATTTAAAATCCCTAATTTACCTCCATCAAAGTTACTGCTTCTAATACAATAATTCCATGTAAAACAAGGCCATGTTTCAAGATATGTCTGGCTAGAAAAAGAAAATAAAGATAAAATGTAAGTTATGCCCATTGGCATAAATAGAAAAGATATTGGTTAGAGAACTCTCTCAGCAACTCAAATAGTCTAAATAATGAGGATTATCTTACATTATTTAGGCTATCCAATATATAATAGTATGTCTGACTTAACTTAATGAGAGTCGCACTGAACTTAATGGGACTTATCACTGAGTAGACATGCAGAGGATAGCACTACCGACAAAAAAACTGCTAGTTAAGAAGGCTCAAGAAGGCTACTTAACATAGTCCAGGGGCCTCCCAGATGTGTTCAGCTGCAACTCCAACCAAAACTGGCCAGCATAGCCAGTGGTCAAAAACATCTGGAGGACAATAGATTATGCCATTGACACAATCCCATGCATTCCTTTTACTGGGAGTCTCAAGTTTATTCTGATGAACTTTCTCACCAAAATTAATTTTCTGTTTCAAAATGTCACCACACTAAAGATGGCAGAAGATCACTTTGAGGTTTATTCTGAATAATAGGAAGCCAAGAGTTACGTTGAAATAACAGATCCCTATTGCTAGAAAAACAGATCGTGGAATGCTGATGAGGAACTAGATTGTAATACTAATCAGCTGGTTTCTTTTTGGGCCTGTGAAAGATCGATCCATTTTTATTTCTGAAGATGGCCCTGGAAACCTTTGTTAAAAGAGTGGAATTTAATTATACATTTTTCTTCATAAGTCACAGAGAGGCTTTTCCTTCATTATTACACAAAAGCACATTTTTGGACCACATTCTCCAAATAACGTGAAAACAGTTTAAAAGCAACAGGTTATATAATCTGGGTAAAGAGTCACAAAGCTGAACGCCTTAACTCAACCAACACATTCCTGGAGCCAAAAGCTGGATTCAGGGAACTCATCCACTCCAGAATCATGGAACAAAATAATGTCTTTTTTGTGCATGTCTTTGACCATTTCCTGATTCATCTGACTCTGAAAGCAAAACAAACACATTGCTGCATGTATTTGCTTTCGTATTATTGCACAAGATGGCAATTCGCAAGAATGAGATGTGTTCACAGTTCCTAGAAAATGGAAAAAAAAATTCAGCAATGCAGGCTGCCAACTCGTTCAATGTCAACCTCCAGGCAGCCTAGCAAGCCCAGCAGTAAAATGAGTCATGGTGAGTCACCCCAAAGCTATTTTCGCTTTGAAAGTATTGCCAGGCACAGTGTTAATATTCAACCCAGGGTAAATTTAGCAATGGCAGGAAAACAAGAGTTTCCATGGTTCCTCCTCAACAATGTTTATGATGTAGATGTGCAACCAATAAGCAAAGGAGGCGAAGGCAATAAATTAGGGACATGCATTCCCTTTTTCATTTACAAACCAAATTTTGATACCATGGGCTTCATGACTCACTCGGAGACTACCTTCTCCGATTCTGGCGAATGTATGAAAAGTATAGCAAGCATCAACATGCCAGTCATGATCCATCAGAGGGGACTATTAGACTCCTATCGGCACTATGCTTCTCCCCACTCTCTTGGAGACTGCGACCCACTTCTTTCTTTTTGGCTAAACAAGAACTGATGACCTTAGAAGGCTCATACATCACTTCTCCAGCAAAGGGTAGAATGAGATCCAATTAGCACAGCTGTATCATGTGACCATTTCAGCTAGCAAGTGCTACCTTGCTGCTACAGATAAGCTATTTAGGATGGATCGCTCTTATCATGGGAAAATTGCATCCATGAATGGAAGAAAGCTCACCTGCCACTGAACCATGTGCAGTGGCTGTCAAAGGTAGGATGCCGTTAGTACCCTGGTTGCTCGGTCAGTAAAATTAGCTGAAAAGAGAGATGGAGCTTCAGGCTTGATTTTATAAACAGGGACACATGGTGAGATCAGTCACAACATATTTGGGCTGATGCACTTTAACTAATGCAAAATTTGTGCAAGTCCTCTCACAAAAGTGAATTATCAGTCTGCAAGTCCATGGAATCCCTGTGACTCAGAAAAAAGACAGATTCAGAGACATACAAATTCACTGCAAAAAATTTCTCTGACATCTCTTTGCTGTTGTTGTTAGTCGCAAAGTCATGTCCAACCCATCGTGACCCCATGGCCATCATTTGTTAGCAAAAACAAATCTTGGGTCAGAAAAGCCCTGAAAGTTGCTGCCAGCTAAAGTGTGCAGCAGTGCGCTAGATGGACCCACATCCCGTGAGCAGCATCATGTGATAAAAGAAACCAATGGAAGTTGTCTGGAGGCAAATTGTATTTCCCCTAATCTTTGTATCTATACTGATAAGCAACATCACCATTTGGATGTGTTTATTGTTACTGGTACTGTGGCGATGCTTTAATTTGGAAACAATGTGGGTGCATTTGCAAAGACATTCAGCTAATACACAATACAAAAATTCAGTAATATGAATGCACGGGTCTGTTGCTGTCTGCATAAGATAGATGGCTGTTGGTTAAAAGAATCTCACTTTCAGGGAAACCAGTTATGGTAGATAGCAGTTAGTCTGCACCATGGCATAAGAAAGCCATAAAACATGGAAAAGGGTGTTTCATTTGTTGGTCGGCTGGCCCAATGGCCAGACTGCCAACCAAGAGACCTCCCAGAGGTCACGTTACAGTAGTGGGCATGGCCATCTCAATCCCTCACACACACCCCTTCCCCATTCACAAACCCTGCTCAGACACATACATGCACATTGCCATGCATAAACACATGCCCTCCACACTCCAGGTTACACTTTTATCTATGGTTCTGTCCTTTAATGCTATCCTTGTCTTCTTCTCCTTTAGCCGCACATCTTGGTCAACCCTGGACATGACTGCAACCTTCCCATTCGCAATCTTTCATTGTCACAATTAAGTTCCCTCTGTTCTACTCAAAATTCTCTTCCCAGAAGAGCTGACCTCACACATTATTCTGACTGCATAACCTTGCACCAAAATTGCTCCAGTGGGTTCTTCTTTGTTCCTGCATCCAACACAAATTCCTTGTTCTTAACTTCAAAACCCTCCAAAGTCTTCCGTCCATACCATGCCTGGTCTTGTGGCATGTGAGCAAGTCAACCAACCTCAGCTGTCTGTGTCTTCTGCACTCCCAAACAACTTCACACTTTTCTCCCTTTACTGCATCTGATGCCTCCTGAAACTGCCTCCTGGACTATCTCGTTGATGCTGTATCTCTTTTTTTCAGAGTTCACACTTCTCAGAACTTAGCAATGCAAAATTCATGGCTCAAAAAAGTACCAACATGCATATAAAAGCTTCTTTTAAGGCATCATCAATGTAGGAATGTGCCGTGTGAGGGAAAAATGCTACATATTTAAAGACTACTCAAAAGTATTTAAAATGGAATTTTCGTGCTTTAAAAAGAACACAGCGTAATGTAGACATTGGATGGAACAGGTTTATGAATAAACATACATAAAGCTCACATGGCTGGAAATACATTGTTCCCTCTCTATTCAAATCCCTACCCAATGTATAAATTTTTCCTAGGTGTAACCCTGTTTCCAACTCCCTCCCCTTCCTCTAATGTACACTCCAAAAATGTTCCCCTGTTGGTTCTTCCAAAGTATATGAGAACCCCTCCTCTTATACTTTGCAAAGGACCAGAAGCAAATATTCTCAGTACCCAATCCACTTGGGATGCTCACAATCCTGCAAACTTTGAAGATTATGGAGATGCAAGGCAGGACGGAAGGAGCATGGAGGAGATATTTTCCTCCCCCTTCTCATGACAGGAGAAGACAGTTGGAGAGACAATTTCAGCTGACTAAAAGTGGAGCTTCAGACAGTCAGGGAAGGCAGCTGGAGCACCACTAAACTACATGATATCCTCACAGCCTTGCTCTCCATCCTCCCCCAGAACACCTCCTCTACCCCTTTCCTGAAGTCATTCTTATGATCTCAGAGAAGCTGTGTGTGTGTGTGTGTGTGTGTGTGTTTTCTTTTCTTTTTTTCCTTTCTCACTGTAACAGCTGAAAGGTATTGAGAGGGTGGCTTGAATGCAGATCCCCAGCTCTGAGGTCATGGCTCACTTTCAGCCTCAAGTCTGGGAATACAAAGAATCCTGTGCTCCCACTGATACGTTCTAAGGGGCCATAGGGACACTCTATAAATGTATATTTTATTTATTAAAACATTTATAGTCTTCCTTCCCCTCCAAAACTTTCAAGGCACCTAACAGTAGAGTCATATACATCTCTACTCAGAAGCAAGTCCCACTGAGCTCAGTAAGGCTTAGTGGCAAATAACAGGATTTCAGCAGACATATACCTAGAACAGGGGTGGCCAAACCGTGGTTTAGGAGCCACATGTGGCTCTTTGAGTTTATTTTGTGGCTTGCTGCTTGCCACCACGGGTGTCCACTTGGCACTCACCACCTGCTACTGCCACCCATGGGCGTCTGCTTCTGGCTCTCAAACATTTACATCTGACATTTACTGTATGAAACTCTTCCTTTGAGCAAGTCCGGCCATCCCTGCCATAGAGTAGGCATATGAAGTGAGGGCTACTGCTGTTCCTACCTTTGCCTACCTGTTTTTTCACAGGCTGTGCGTTTAGATTCTGATATTCTCATAGGGAATATGGACTCCAGCACAGAAATCACACTGGCTGATGCTTGTTCATTGGGTAATTCCAAATATTTTCACTGCAGTAGCATCTCACTGATACAAGGGCGGATATTAAAAAGAACACAAAAGGTAATTGTGCAGATAGATTATCAGGCCACACTAGATTGCCAAATAATTGCACATGATTACGGCTGCCTGTTCGAGAAATGCTTTCTTACTTTGCATTTTAATGCATGCTTTTATTCATTAGACTTAAGTTGCAGTAATTATTATTTGCAGCCTAAAGTAAGATAAAGTAATCAAGAGACTATTACTTATTGCTCTTCTGACTGTGGGAAGAGGATTCTTACACAATCTTTGTTTACAAGTTTAAATATACATTAAGAAAGACAAAGTGACTGGGATTTTTCCCTTCTGTTTTCTTACATTTCCCAGATAGATAATCCCTGGTGATTCATCAGAATTTGATTCTAAGAATTTATCATAAGCACAAAGAGACTTCTTTAAATGTTCTCCCATGCCATTTATTTTCTCTAAGTGTAAGGTACAACAGGACCAATTTCTAGAAGAGAACTCATTTCCATGTAGTTGCCAAAGTCCTTTAAATCTGCTGAACTTTTAAAGCTCTTCAACTAACAGTGATTCAGATTCTATTCATGAGATTTCTGGATAATTGGGTGTTTTATCTAGTATTTTATAATGCTTCTTTCCCACTGTACTAATTTCTTCTTCTCCTGGTTTATTACCATATTATGCAACTTAGTATTTTTATTACTATATTTGAATTGCGATGTCCAAATATTTGGGAACTTTTAAACAGGTCAAATGTTTTCAAAACAAATAATCCGTGGCTTGTATTCCCCTGGAGAAGTTTTTAATGGAGTGAGTGAGAAAGCAGAAGCTGTCAGCTCGTGGTATTGATTTGCACCAGGGAAAAGAAATTGACTGCATTTCTTTCATGGGCTCCTGGTACCCCAAAGATAGTTCCTTGCAATCCAGGAATGTTCAGCACACTGCGAATGAGCCGTTCCATCCTGCTATGTGCCTTGAACAGCAGCAAAATAAACTGGGACGCCGCCCAACTGCAGAAGCAAACCACTACAACGCCGTCAAAAGGACACGTTTGTTTGCAAGCTAAATTTGTCCTTTCTAAGGTTCCAAGCAAGCAAATGCCCAACTGTTTTGGCATAGCAGCAAGAGTGCAGTCTACCAGGCAGGAGCATCTAGCATTTGGAAAATGGGCCCCGGAGTCCCAGAAAGTTGTCCATCCCATGAGAAGTGCATTTTCTTTTAGTTGCATCAATGCCTCCTGCTTCTGCAAGCCCCACTCATAGGCTGGGAAAGAGGGGGGGCACACTTCAGAGTGAGCAACTGACCAGTGATGATGAGAGTGTCTTTGTCAGTTTTTACAAAGTGCCCCCTCTACACAGACACACGCCCGCAACCCAAATTTCATCTTCTGCTTCAAGTCTTCTCAGCCCTGCTATACTGGTACCAACCCTCTTCCAGAGCTTCCTTTAAAAATGTTTGCATTCTTTCTGCCTCCCTGCACCCTGAATTTAGTTCTCCCCTCAATACTTCAACATATTTCAGTTCCTTCCCTGATTAACAACAAAGTAAAGGCCAAATGCTGTTGTTTGTTTGTTGTTGTGAGCCGCCCCAAGGCTTGGTCGCAAGGGGGCGGCATACAAATTTGTAAAATAGATAAATAAATACGTCAGCCTGGCACTCATTTCTATCTCCTTATTGCTATAGCAGACTGAACATCCTAAGGAAATGAACTGGCAATGTATTAATAATAGCACATGGGATTGTAATGAGCCAACCATTTTGCTTGTGCTCTCGCTCTTCAATACAGCCTCCCTCACACCTGTTTGACAGCCCTCTGTTAGGAGTTTTCTAGTACTGGGTGTGCAGCACTGCGCCATGGGTAGGACGAGATGGCTCACAAGATACCCTCCTACCCTACAGTTCCAGAGCTAGAATCCTACATATAATTATGCACATTTCAGAAATCCAGTTTAAAGCAGTAGGGCATCCCTGTGAACTTCCTGCTTGGATGCAGAAATTCAGCCTTAGAAGTGCCGCTACAGCCCAGATTGGGAGACCGGAAAGAGTACAGTGTAGGACAGTTTTAATAGTGTCAATGGGGTGGTCTTTAGTCCAAACCTTAACCATTAAAAACTTGTACCTTGCTGTTGAACCCTGTCCCCAACACAGGCTCAGTGCCATGCATCACTTCTTCAAAGTTGATGCTACAATCTGGAGTGGATACATCACTCCACTGAAGCCAACAGCCTCCACTGAGTTACACGCATAAACATTGTTCAAAATGGAGGCCGGGGGAAAGTTGGGACAAAGCGAATGTGCCTTGAAACTGGAAACTGCGTGTTGCTTTAAGAGACAAGCTGTGGAATGTAGTCCTCCTTAAGTTTATAAGGAATTGAGATGCAACCTCCAGCTTCTGTTCATGTGTGCATTACTCATCTGAAATTAATACAATTGTGGTGAATGCAAGCAAGTCTGCTCACAAGGCATAACGATTTTGTAACACAACGAAATTGCACAAATGAATAACTTACACAGTCAAGAAATATGGGAACAGGATGATCTGATGGAGAGGAGAAAAATCTTGCTGAACTGCTTAACCAGTGCACCTAGCGAGTGTACACTCAGCTGAAAGGAGCCCAAAGTTGTCTTCTGCGCAAAGATAATGAGGTCACTCAGTCACAACACTGCCGGTCAAGGAGTTGGGGGGAGTGCATTCCAGCTAAGTGGATTCTTTCCAGTGTGATCTTGCCTGACTGAGAATGCAATGGCTCATTCAGTCAGTTCCAACTTATGAGGCAGCGAGGGGAAAACTTGGAGGGCCAGGAACGGAGGTGGGGTGGGGGAGTGAATGAGGCAGGAAATATTTGGGAAGCTTTGGTTTACCAAAAGACTTGATAGCACATGCACAAGAGTTACCCTCCCCGTCAGGGCTGGAGCCTCAGTCAGCTGACTGGTCAATTGACTGCCAGTTATCTGAACAGTCAACGGTTGTGAAATAATTCCATGAAGTGTTAAGAAAGTGCTTGTGTAAGTGTCAGTCTTGCTTTTGTATTGCAGCACCAAGTCACTCAATTGCACCAGAAGCAGTGAGAGCCCTTTGCTCTTCAGCCCTGGAGGGGGACACCGTATATTTGTCATTAACAAGCAAAGAAGAGAGCGTGCTCATGCCTTCTTTCTGCATCTCGTGTCTCCGAGGGGCCGTTTCTCAGCAATGGGCACCTCTGAACGGGAACCCCTTCAGGCAAATGTACCCTAACGAACTCACTGGCACAGGTTGACAGCGGTCGCCAGAATGTGACACATGGGCAGCAGCCACCTTTGTAGGATTGGTTTCGTATGTGTGGGCCTTGAATGCACAAGTGAGCGCACACGAGGCTATCGCAGCCAGCTCTCCCAAAAAGACCACGGAGGAGGCCAGCACAATTTTTGCAGGGTGCTGTCATCAGGGCAGTGTTCCTCTTTCCCAGCTGCTGTGCCGACGAGCCAGCCAGCCCTGGGCAAAGCCTGAGTGCCTCCCACTCCACTGAATGCCTGCTTCAGGCCGGCCTCTTCAGGCAATGCCACATCTCCAGAGCCATTAGCAATCTGGGAGGCCGGGCTGAAGCACAGGTTACCAGATCCCAGACTATGGAGACAGGCGAGGAAGCCCTCCTTTCAACAAAACCAAGGCAGGATGCACATTCCGGGGCTCTTTGCCATGAAGCACTTTCTCAGATCGGTTAGCTACAGCAGTGCATTGCACTGGTGCTGGAAGGAAACAGGATGTGTGGGCATCATGCCACCATTGGAGGAATCCTCCTCCATGAGGGAGCTTCCAGAACAAAACAACATCAAGAAGCCACCCAGGTCAGGAGATCTGAGGGAGCCTGGACCCTCAGGGGAGTTCAAAGGCAAGCTTTGCAAGAATGCATCTTGTGGTCACTGGTAGAATGCCCTTTAAATGTATTATGACTAAGCAGTCCAGAAATCATGAAAAGTGCCATTGGTGAAATGCTGGCAGACTGCACAGACTGAACAACATCACAGTGTATTCAGAGTGGCCACACCATCTGCAGTTTTCCATTCATCCCCAGCACAGATTTGGACCAGGTTATAAGCCCCTTGTAGAGCTGACTCAGTGGGGGCCTGCTAAAAGTTTTTAGAAATAAAAATAATTCTAAAATGAATGGGCAGTTCCATATAAAGTACATATTGAGCCAGCAAGGTTGAGAAAAAGTCAGACAGCCCGTCAGAATGATCAGGGACTGTGACAAGAGACCTCCATCTTGCAGGCATTGGTGGAGGCAGCTGTTGGGCCCAAACTGGTCACGTTGGGCTTGCACAATCTTCATGAGTTGAATGTCTTGCTCTCTTAGAGTGTGGTTTTCTTACAGCAAGGCCTCCATTGTGCAGTTTGGCTGAAACAGACTGTCCAGCTATGGCCAAATCAGACTTAGCATTAGAGCAAATTACGGGACAATACAAAAGCTTAGGCAACATAACAAGCCAATGGTCAAGCTTTCTGTAGAGTAAAGGTCCAGGTGGTCCAGATATGAGCAACCATCAAGCACAGTTAAGTAACTAGATGACAATGCACAGACCAGAAGCTGAGTCAAACATGAATCCAATGCGTAAGCATCACCACGAGGGAAGATCCAGAAAATAAGGCATGTGCACTCCTGAGAAGGGCTCCTTTGTAACTGAGCCTTCTTCTCCAACTAACCTATTGGCTTGCCTCTTGATGTGACAGCGCTCTTGGGAGCGAGCTGATCACCCACCTGCCAGCTGCGAAGCACAACTCTCCTCTTCCTAGAGGGACAGACTGACACTGCTCTTCCCGGAGCCCAGCCAACATCTCCTGACAAGGGTAGCTCCTCGGCACTGCCAGTTTTTGGGAATTCTAGTTTCTCCTAAGAGCACAATTTTTCTAGTAGGGATACGACAGTGGGCAAAAGACAGAGCACGAGAGACCCACACTATGACTGCTTGTAATCCTGCATAGAGCAGGACATTTTCTCAGTCATGAGAAAAAGATGCACCTAATTCCAGGACTGAAATAAAACTTTCCACACCACTGTCTTGCACTGGTGCATGTGCAGAACCAGCCCAGTGGCCTTAAGAGTGAACATCAGTGTCCCCACAGTGATAACCACTGCACTGCACTGCACCAGCAGCTGATAAGTAGCCCAACACTGGCCAAAGGGCCCTCAACTTTGCATCAGTGCAGTCCATGGGCAAAGCAACGGGCATGGCAGAGGAACTGGTGAGGCTGAACAGTCACCTTTTCACAGCCACGCATCTCGTACTGGCACAGCCTATTGACAATGAGGGAGACAATTCACAGTGGGAAACTTGACTGCAACCAGCAGCACGTTGGTAACCACAGTCAAAAGCTGCTGAAACGTTAGAAAAAGTCGAGAGGACGAGCCCTCAGTTCTACGAACAAGTGGCTCTGAGTGAGCAGATTAACATCTCTGCCTCAGATTTATTGCCTGTCACAGGGAAATGCCGCTAGTTATCTAACCCAAATTTACTGGGGTGTAAGGAAAATTAATTAGATAAGTTGTAAAGCACAGTGCAGCAGCTTGTTGCTGCTTGTTCACGGGTCCTATCTAAGCCAGATGCCGGTTTATGAGAGCACCCATTATAACGCTGTGGCTGAGTTACAAATGGGAAGCCCGTGTTTTGACTCTCACTCTCTGCTGTGAACTCACTGTGTTTGCTTAAGACAAGGCACTTGTTCTCCGTTTCAAGCTGCCGCCTCACCTCCATTTCCATGAAGGGCATGATAATCCTGATTCTCATTGCAGGGTTTTTAAAAAAATAATACATGAGAAAATATTTGAACCCTCTAAAATGACAACAACTCTAAAAATCAATCTCACTGCATGAAACAATTGACAACTTAAAATGAATTTAAAAGGCACTACCAATTAATCAAACAATTTCAAAGGTGTTGATTCTTTTTGCAGTCTAACCACGTGCATATTTACTCAGAAGGAAGCATCACAGGCATGTGAGTGTAGGAGTGCAGCTGGAGATCCGTACATTCACCCGCCACCTTGCAAGCGGCAAAAAGATCTTTTGCTCTGGCGAAAGCAAAAAAGTTTATAAGTTGCTTGTCTGTATCAGAAGAAAGGTGAAAAATGTTCATGATGCCTGGCTGAATTACAAAGTATGGGGGAAATGCAATGTTTGCCACATTGCTACAATGAACCTTGACAACATAGAAACATAGAAACAGAGCGAGTCAGAAGGGGCCTCCCAGGCCATCTAGGCTGGCCTCCAGCACCAGCCGACTCCGCTCATGACATGCCCACCATGTGCATGTCCAGCCTGTCTTTGAACATAGAAGCCTGTCTTTGAACATTGAACAACACTTGGAGATCTCCGGATGTCTTCTAAGTGTCCAACTTTGAAGTGCCAAACTTGACAGCTGCAGAGAAGGCAAGCATAGAAACCCCTACCCCAAACTCACACTCACACTCTCTCACACAAAACACTACGAGGACCTAAATTCTGCATCAAAGCAGAGACATTTCTCACTCTATGAAGTGGAGATGGGGGTGGAAAAGCTAATGAAGTAACAAATATTGGTTGGCTATAAAGGCATGCTGGAATGTTTTGATAACAGCAGCCCTTGTGGTACCTTGGCTCACGAACAAAAATTTCATGAAAATTTTGACTTAGGTCACGAACTCCGCTTTGGGTGGCGACCATGATCGCAGACATCTCCCCCCCGCCTCCAAGTGGGGAGTTGGCCACAATCGCAATCGCGCTCGTACAGGGAACACGTGCGTGATCACGGCTGTGCTGTGCAGCGCCCGTCTTTCCTGCAGGAGCGCTCCCATGCCAGGCTTTCTTTGAGAAGCACCACCCCAACGTAACTGTAATGAACAGAGTGCTGAATCTGATGAACGATAACGTGGTCTCTCATTTCTGGAGGGTTATGCAGCGCATGAAAAAACAAGTGACTATAGACATCACCAAAATTGATCCTGCAGCTACGAGACAAAGAAGAGAGGAATCCCCTGAAAGCGATCTCCCCAATGTCCTTATGGAGGGGGACTATCCCTCAAAACAATAACTTCCCCCCACCCCAAGGTTAGTGTTCTCCACTGTACAGTACTGTACGTTGTTACTTCGTTGTTCTTTGTCACTTTGTTTCAAATTTTTCTGATTTAAAAAAATAGCTACAGAACAGATTAACCTTATTTACACTGAATCTTATGGGGAGTTTGACTTGGGTCACAACCAGAGTCGTGGAACCGATTAAGTTTGTGAGCCAAGGCACCACTGTATTTGAAGATGGCAACGCCCTTCACTCCCACGAAAGGCAGAATGCCTCTTCCCAGGGCAGTCTTTGCCAGCATGGTGTGGTGGAACATGGACCTGGGAACCTGGGAGATCCAGGCTCTAGTCTCCACCTGGCCGTGAAGCCAAGTAATTCTGGGCCAGTTACAGTCTCTCAGCCCAACTTACCGCACAGGGTTGTTGTGTGAAGATGAAATGGAGCTATGTAAGCAGACTTGGGTCCCTCACAGGAGTGAAAAAGGTAGGATATAAATCCAGTACCGTAATAATTCTAAGAGGACAACTGCGATGACACATGTGTGCATTATCAAAAAATAATGTATACTTCCCACTCAACCAGCACCATTTCAAAACTATTGTTTAGCCATATATACATATATTCACATTCATGATTAATGTATTAAAAACTCACCTGATTAAGATTTCTTTAATCAGGTGACAGCCTTATTTATTAATATTATCTTCACTATTGACTGGAATCCTCAGGTGAATGGCCTATGAATTTAATAAGAGAGCCCATTCCACTACTGGATGTATTATCTCACCTCAGTTGTGCCTTTCAAGTAAGATTTTTAAACCACAGTTGTGCCTTTCAAGCACATTTTATTTATTTATTTAAAATATTTGAATGCCGCCTGATTGTGCCACAGCACCTCTGGTGGATTAGTCATGCTATAGCACCTTTAGTTTTAAAGCAAATATAAATTAATTATTTTATTTTTAAAAACATTTATATGCCACCTATTTCACCATGGCATTTCTGGGTGGCTAAAAACAGATAATTAAAATAGTTTGTAAAAAAAAAAAAACACCAAGAACATAAATTAATATAAAACTAAGGTAAAGGTTAAAGGTAAAGGTTTCCCCTTGACATTACGTCCAGTCATGCCTGACTCTAGGGGGCGGTGCTCATCTCCGTTTCCTGGCCGAGGGAGCCAGCGCTTGTCCGCAGACAGTCTCTGTGGTCATGTGGCCAGCATGACTAAACACCGAGGTGCACGGAACGCTGTTACCTGCCCACCGAAGTGGTACCTTTTTATCTGCTTGCATTTGCATGCTTTCGAACTGCAAGGTTGGCAGGAGCTGGGACGGTGCACGGGAGCTCACCCCATGTGCAGATTCGAACCGGCAACCTTTCGATCAACCAGCCCAGCAGCACAGCGGTTTAAACCACTGCGCCACCTGTAGTCCCTCAATATAAAACTAAAATAATATAAATTAATATACAATTTAATTTAAAAATTAGCATATTATAATATAATCAATATATAATATTTAAACGCTGCCTTTCTGCTATTTCCAAAGCAGATAATTATTTCCCCTGCAGCAAGGGCAGAAATGCTCATTACATATGTAGAGTTATTGCCTTGCAAACGCTGCAATTCAGAGCCTCTGCTGTTGTGAGAAAATGAAGACTGCCAAGCCAATAATGTATCCATAAGTGATCTATTTCTCCATCAATATTATCAGGCATTTCCAGAGCACACTGCCTTAAACTGATTGACAGGCAGGCAAGCAGCCTTGCTTCAGAAGTGACCTACACTAGAAGAGGTGACTCGTGCCTTCCAGATGCTTTGGAATACCATTCCCATAAACTGTGACCATTTTCCACCCTGGTTGGGGCTGACTGGAGCAGTTCATGACATCGGGAAGGAACTAGGGTGTCTATCACTGCCGAGTAAGGAAAGACTAAAATGCCTGCCACTTTTTAGTTAAAAAGGAATGCTTGACCAAGACTGTAATTCTGTGCGTATTTCTCCTGACAGTGAGGCTAAGCAGTTTAAAGAAAGCCAAACCCTACTTAAGGCTCGGTCATGGTCTGCTTCCTGTTGGAACAGCATACAGATAAGCTTGTCTGGCTTCCAACCCGATCTCCAGCTGAAGGTTTCCAGGGTGCTGGTCCCAGTGTCTGTTCCTGCCTTCCTGGGAAACTGACCTCATACAAAACACCGGTAAAAATCTTATCTGTAACAGAACCCTGCAAAACAGGTCTCACTGGCAGCCAATAATGCTAAGGGCTCGCTACAGGACTACTAAACAGAACACACGGCCTCTCAGCATAACCTACCTCTTAGGGCTCTTGTGAAAATAAAATAGTTGAAGCACATAAAGGCACCATTCTGATCGCCTTGGAGAACAATGCAGGATGAAAGTTATTGAAATAACTTTCAATATTGTTATTGAAATACTTAAGCTCACCAGCAAAATTGCGGAGAAGTACAGGTTGAGAGTGACAGAAGTAAAGTGTTTCTTTGCAGAGTATACACTTAACATAAGAACACATAAGCACAAAGAGTGGTGACAGTTTCTCAATTACATGACTACTGGAAAGGGATTAGACAAAGGGAACTGGCAAATCACCAGCTTCTCATTATGCCCAAACCAGTCTGATCTCAAACTCCAGATCCCTTGTCCAAAAACATTATTTTTCCAATAGGAGCTTTCCCATCCCATTTTCAGGAAGCTGGCTCACCAACACATGCTCATTGCACAGGGGCTGTAACATTAAATAGTAATTATTTGCATGTGTGAATGGGGGTCACTACCAATTAAACATTCCAAAAAGAATTTATGTGCTCATACCAGCCTGCTCACATTCGGAGGCGAGAGGCCCTCCCCACCTGTCCTCCAGCAAAGATGCTTGAGAAGGTGAGTACAACCAAGAAGTCCTTTCAAGTACTGGCCCTGCTTCTCTGGAATCAGTTTTCATTACCGGGGTCATTAGAGCCCTTCTTGTGGGTCTTTAGGAAGCTCTGAAATCCACTATGTCCCCTTCAATGGAATACTTTTCCACGTACAGTGGTGCCTTGTACTTCAAACTTAATTTGTTTCAGGAGGCTTGTTGAACTCTGAATCGTTCAAAGTCCGAAGGAATGTTCCCCATTAGAAATAATGGAAAGTGAATTAATCCATTTCCAGACCCTAAACAATACCCATTTCGGCACTGAGAATGCTCAAAAAGGCACCGAGAAAAGATCGAAAAAGCGCTGAAAATGAATCGAAAAAGCACCGAAGCATTTTTTTACTGTGCCTGCACTTCAAACTTAGAAGCATCATTCGACCTTTGGAATGATCTTATCTAGATTTTGGCGTTCGAACTCTGGAACATTCAAACTTAGGAATGTCTGAAGTTCGAGGCACAACTGTAGCCTTTCACACATTTAACTGAAATTGACATGATCACAAATCCAGCAATACTCGTGCATGTATGAACCTAAGTTCTGGGGGACTAAATGTTCTGTAACTTCTAACATCAGATTTCTGCAACATCATTAGAAATACTCATGCATCTCAATTAAAGAGGAGTTCACAGCAAGGTGTATCATTCAGGCTCCTCTGTGTTCTTAGAGATCCTGAAGATACAGATCCCACGATTGCCTGAGAAGAGGGATTGACTATGGCTTGGATAAATGTGTAGGATAAATACAGCCCAAGATATCCAGTGCACTTAACGAAAATAGCATGGGGTGGTCCCATTTTTAGCCTCTCCACCCATCTCCAATGGGTTTACAATAAAACTTAAATGTTAAATAAGTAAAGGAAAGGCTGTTTGGACACATCTGTGTTTGGTTGTAGAAATCAATGCATGCCTCAAACCTTCTGCCCCTCTATTAAAGGCAAGTTGCAACTGCTAAAGTTCATTCTAGCAAGGAGTTCTGATAAACTAAGTACTTAAAAAGTTGGCTCGTATGACCAAAAATTTAAGGGTGTGTACCCCTTTTGCAGCAGAGTACAAATCCCACCTCTTTCCCAACAACTGGGTGGGAAGCAGCCCTTGCTTCAGTTATTATAGCTTTCAGCTTCAGCTTCAAACACCTTGAAATTAGAAATTACAACACAATGGCAATGGCAATTTCATATGATGTGAGGAACAGTGATTGCTCCAGCATGAGGTCTGCCACTTGGAGCTGTCATTCCTGGAGAAATGCCAACAGCTCTTAGAATCCTGCAATGTCTCTGAATCCCAGGGCTGGGAATGGAACGATATGCAGCACTGTGGCTAAGAAGCACCGTACTGGGTCTGGCCATGGCTGCCTCTGGTTCAGCATCCTTTTCACACAACGGCCAACCAGCTGCCCATGGAACACCCCCAAGTGGCACATGATTGCAAGAGCACCTGCCCAGTTCTCTTCCCCAGCAAATGGTGTGCATTGACACACTACCAAAGATCCTGGCCATCATGAGTAGTAGCCAAGGTAGCCTTAACCTCCATGAATTTGCCAATCCCCTTTTGAAGCCATCCAAGCTGGTGGCCACTACTACGTTTTGTGGCAGAAAATTCCAGAGTTCGGCTATGCCCTGCGTGAAGACAAAGAAAGAAAACTCAAGACACAAAGGAAAATGTAGCTAACACACTGAGACAATCTCACACCTTGTTTGCCACACGCACACACACACATGCACACACACACACAGAGTTCCTGTGACTATAGACACTGTTTGCTTGCTTGCTTGTTTTTCCTGCAAATCATTGGCTGTTTATTTTGTCTGTTTTTGACATACCAGCTGGTAAGTTGTTGATAAAATCAGAAGGCTACACCAGAATGAAAGGTGCAGCAATTATTTTACAACACTGGCGAGACCTAGACTGGCTTAACTTTAGCAAATTTGCTACACCATCTTCAAAACATGTCAGTCAGTTGCCATTTAAACTACATCTTGATGTAACAACTGAAATATTTCCCCTCCTCACAAAACCTGCATACGTCCTTCTACTGTTCAAAGATGACAATATTTTTAAACAGCCATTTGTGTTCACATAGCAAAAGACAGAAATGCGGTCCATGGCTAGCAATTTCTCATTCAGTCTCCTGTCCAGAAACCATAGTGCAAGAAATAACAATAGCTGGAGGACAGAAATGAGTTGTACCAGTTGTTTCCAAAATGATTTTCTTTCAGGAAACCGCTTCCACATCAAACTGCTGAGGAGCTCCCACCGCACTGTGGAGCAGGGATGCAGAGCCTCAAACCAGGGACCAAACCAGGGAATGCGCTCCCCAGAGAGGCTCGCCTGGCGCCGTCGTTATTTGCTTTTCGGCGCCAGGCGAAGACCTTTTTATTTAGACGGTATTTTAAATGTTAATATTATTTTTAATTTAAGATTAATTTATTGGTTTATTTATTTACGTTGTATGTTTTTATATTTAACCTGGAGATGGGCCAGTTTTTAATATTGTATATGTTTTTAGTATTGTGAGCCGGCCCCAGGCTGTTGCAAGGGGCGGCATATAAATATTTAAATAAATAAAAATAAATAAAATAAAATTATGAGCCTTCAATGGTCCCAATTCACCTCTCTCAGGTTCTCCAGAAAGCCAGGTAACCATACCTGGGCCCCACCTCCTTTTCCCCAATCACAGATTCTTTGGAAGTTTCTCGGGTTTTCTGCAGCTTTCTCCCCATTCTAAAAAGTTGAAAAGCCTCTCCTGGGACTCAGTTACTGGCAGTAAATGTGTTATGTTACTATGCCCTCCCCTTTGCCTACAGCTTGCCTACCACTGGACTGTGGTCGCTGAAACGGAGTTTGGCCTGTTGCAGTAGAGGCTTCCGGGGGTAAGCCAAGGTGCAGCAGCAACCGTTACAGTATGTTGGCCAGGTCCACCTCGCCTCTTTCTTGCCACTGAGCAACTGGGAGTGCATCCGAAGCCCCCGCAAAACTCCCCTGTGATCATGCCATATCAGGGAATCTTAGAATTGCTAGGAAAGCTGCCTTCTAGGGAACCTAGCCCACCGTTCCAAAATTTTCACTGAACTTTTTCACTGATAAACTTTCCCAAGAGTTCCCCAGGACCTATTTGAGAGCAACTGATTTAGGGCACAGCAATTTTAATATGTTACAGCGTTACATGGCTCCTGTATACAAGCTGTAAACCTGGGAACAGACACTGTAAGCATTTTCCAACAATATAGTTCTATGATTAAAGCAAAGGTTTCCTTAGGGTTGCGACATATCCTGCATTGTGAAATAGAAGCAATTTGTTAGAGTGACAAAATGAAAACAGCTTACCTAATCCTTTTGAAAGATCTTATTAAAAAAAGAATATGGCATGCATTTATCACAGACATAAAAATCTCACCTTCAAACATTTAAAAATAAGCATGTAAAATAAGATTTATATTACATATATATGTGAAGAAGGCAAGCACCATGAAAGAGATTCAGGAAAATCACACGCATTCTGCTGTGCATTTCACTGCACCAAGTGATTTCTTGGTGAGAGAAATGCAAATCACAAGTTAATCCCTGCTTGCTGCCTTTTGTGCTTGAAACAATTCATTAGTTAATTAAAATGAAATTCGACTTCTGTATATTTCACTCTACCCGTTCTTTTACACCAAGGTAGCACAAGAATCTTCTTTACAAAAAAATAAAAAGATAAGCTAAACAAAAGTGAAGTGCTGATGAGCTTGATTGTAATTTCAAATAACCAAATCCTAATATGGACTATAGCAATATTCCCTCTTTCTTGTAGCTCATATGCACAGGTGCAGCTGAGTAAAAAGATTGCAACCACTGTGTGATATGGATGGTGCTCCACTGGGGTAGAACCACTGGACAGAAAATCTCAGGTGAGGGCTCACAAAGCAGCAGCTCCCAGGGCCTAGAAAGCAACCAGAGTGGGCAGCCCGGAGCATCTTGGATCCCTGAGCAGGACGAGAGCCCTGGCAATTCAAGAGACAGGCCAGGCAAGCAGAACAGTCCAAACGCTGCAGGGGATGAGCTGCATTTCTACATTTCTGTGAAAGTGGACACATTCCAACAGGGTGGAACTATTAGATGGAAAACCTCAGGGTCAGCTTAGGAAAGTGGTGCTCCTTTGCAGCTCTTAGGGCCTGGAAAACGACCAGACTAGGCAACCTGACTGGGCTAGTGCAAGGAAGGCCCTGAGTGCTGTATCTTGGCAGAACCTATGGAAATTCCAACTGGCTGCTAGGGGTGTGGTGAAAGTTTGGGTTAGGGGTGGGAAATCCTGGATCCCTGGGCATGTGCAGGGCCCGGACAATTCATGAAACAGGCCAGGCAGGGAGAGCAGTCAAAAAATGGCAAGTGGTGAACAGTATTTCTACACTTGAATGCATTTGGATGGGGTGGACCTACTGGATGAGAAAGCCCAGATCAGGGTTTAGGGTTTGGGGTAACCCTCGGGGCTCCCTCTGCAGCTCTTGGGGTCTAGAAAACAACTGGATTGTATGGCAAAACCGACCCGTCGTGAAAACAACCCTAAATGCCACAGCTTGGCAGCAGGAAATTCTAACTGGCTGCTGGGGTGCGGTGCAGCTTCAGGTAAGGGTTCGGGATTGGCAATCTTGGATCCCTGCACATGTCCAGGGCCTTGGAAATTAATGCAATTAGCAGGAATGCTGAATGGTCAAGGAGCACAGCTGGAGAGAGGCACCCCTGTACTTGTGAGTGTGGATCTACTGCAATAGAGTAGAACCACTGGAGGGAAAATCTTGGACCAGGGTCACAGTTAAGGGAACAAGGCTCCGCATGCAACTCTGCAGGCAAACTGAGTGCTGCAAACTCAGCAGCCTCTGAGTGGCACATGGCACAGCCAATGGCAAACAGATCTGGCTCAACCAGACTGCAGATGCCAACATCCAGAGGAGCAAATGCTGTTTGCAGCAGCATCTTAGTTTCCTTCTCTTCTGCTTCTTCTTCCCCCTTTTAATTAACATCAGGGGCCAGCTGGACAGGCATTTCCATGGTTACAGATGTCCATTTTATTTTACCTTAAGAAATAAAAGTATTTTCTGGAACAAAATAGTGCTTGTTTCTATGCAGTTGGCTTCATACCAGCAGAGCATCCCCACAGATATGATGGTGCCGTGATCAAAGCAAGTGTAAAATGCAAACCAGCAAATGCACAAGGGTATGTATTTTTTAAACATGGTTTTAAACATGTGGGGACTTGGGGGTGTTGCTCTAAGATCACAAATGTGAAACCCGATGCAAAGTGTGGAACAGTGTGGGGAGAAAAAGAGCTATTAGTTGTGTACGTCCTCAGAAGGAAAACAGGTAGCTGTCTGAAGGGAGAAGTTGCAACGAGATCATTAAATCCAGGTTCTAGCTTAATCACTGTTCATCCTGCACAGGCAGATTCTAGGATGGGGAACAGGGAGGCCAAATTCACGTCTTGTCGAGAAGCCAAGCAGAACAGGCATTTCAGTAAGAGACTGATATATGAAAGGAGATGAGCCGTTTGTACCTGTTCAGAACTTTTTTAGGCTAAAGATTAAGTAAAGACTTACCCTGTGCCTTCATTTGCTTGAGCTGATCCTTAAAAATGACAAATTTCACATTTCTTTGCAGATCAAGGTTATTGTTTCTGCTTGCCAAAGCTTCAAACTTCTCTTCAACCACATTTTTTAAATCTGGTAGCGTATCCGGCTTGTCTTGCTTTATCTGCGAAAAACCCAAAGAAACAAACCAACAAAAAAATGTGACCTTGCTAGATGCCTGACCACCCCATCCTTTTTAGCCCACTCCAAAGAAGAAAAGCCAGATAATGTGGCAGTAAATTTATGAGACTTTCTCAAATACCCCTCTCTTATCAAAGAGCTAAAAATTCTGGAACTGTAAGCGGATAGAAATTGTTAGGTATACATGCTGCGGTTTTCATTAAAGTCTGATTGCTGCACTTTGTCACTGCCTTGTGCCTGATTAGAATAGAAAATTCAGAAAAGGCAGCTGTAAAAAGCAAACTATGCAGGAGCAGCATTAAGATTGAAGAAGCATGTGAATGTTAAGGCTATCGAAGAAGGAACAGAAGCAGCGCACTGAAAAACGCCACCAGGAATGACGCCGCTTTGGCAGGTCTTTACCAAACTGGCCTCCTCAAAGCGCACAGCCATGCCATGGAAAGGGTGCGAGCGGACCTCAAACAAGTGAGCTACCTCATTACATAAATGTACAGCTCTATTGGGACTGCAGGTGGCACAGTGGTTTAAACCGCTGTGCTGCTGGGCTGGCTGATCGAAAGGTGACCGGTTCGAATCTGCACACGGGGTGAGCTCCCGTGTGCTGTCCCAGCTCCTGCCAACCTTGCAGTTCGAAAGCATGCAAATGCAAGTAGGTAAAAAGGTACCACTTCAGTGGGCAGGTAACAGCGTTCCGTGCACCTCGGTGTTTAGTCATGCTGGCCACACGACCACAGAGACTGTCTGCAGACAAACGCTGGCTCCCTCGGCTAGGAAACAGAGATGAGCACCGCCCCCTAGAGTCAGGCATGACTGGAGGTAACGTCAAGGGGAAACCTTTACCTTTTTTACCTTTTACAGCTCTATATTGTGTGGACCGTTTTGAGAGCATTCTGCTAAGCAAAGCGTCTATGAATGCGATGCATGGATGGATGGCTGTCTGGCTTGCTGGCTGGATGGATATGTCCCTTGGAGAATAGAGACTCCACAACACCCCCGCCCCCCACTCTCTGCTATCTTAAAAGCATCACCTTTGTCCAGAAAGCATTTTTCCATCCCTGAACCCACAAATGAAAAGATGGCATGCCAGGAGGAAATCTTAAGACGAAAGTCCTGGTGATGTAAGGGTGCCGGTCCCTCATTCCATGAACTGATCAAAGGCATGCATGTGCAGCAATCTGAGTGCAAGACTGACAGACATGTATGTACACACTCTGGAGAGTGCATTCCAGAGTTCATGCAGTGAGCTGTCCAGGCCTTTGGAACCTGCTGGGAACCCTGAGTGTTCTGTGAACATGATCTAGAACAAGATTCCACCACCTTGTCACCTCCAGATGTGTTAGAGTGCATCTCCCATCAATGGTTCAGAGTTATGGGATTTGTAGTGCAACACATCTGAGAGGATCAAGTTCAGGAAGGCTAATCTAGAGTTCATGGGCAATATTTATTTATTTATTTATTTATTTATTTAAACCATTTCTATGCAGTCCCCATTGCAACAAAGCCTTGGGGCGGCTCACAACATCCATAAAATAAACATAAAAATACAATCAATAATTTAAAAACTGGTACCATCTTGACTATATATTAAAATCTATAAATACAATAATAATAAATTAACAGTTAAAATAACTTTTAAAGAAAAAGGTCTTCGCCTGGCACCGAAAAGCAAATAATGATGGTGCCAGGCGGACCTCTCTGGGGAGCGCAATATCAAACTTTCTCATGGGTACTGATGAGCTTGCTAATATTTTCATGAACAGCCTGTACTTACAAATAAACTGCTGTAAAGTCTATTAATTTTTTTAAATTACTGTGGAAAATTGTCATCACCACAGAGAGAAAGGAAGCACAGGAATAGAGAGGGCGGCCTCCAAAGCAGGCCTTCCTGCCTCACCCATCCAGAGAAGGAAAACCAACTGGCATTTCCTTGCTGCAAAGAGGAGGCATTTGTGGGTTGAGATATTCACAGTTTCCCCACTTTCACGGGGTCCTGCATCCCTAACTCCTTCAAATGTGGAGGGCCGACTATATGTGATCTGACTTACATACAAATTCGACTTAAAGGTGAATTTCCGTTTTCTCAGGAACGGAACTCTTTCATAACTCAGGGGCTGCTTTTATACATGTCAACCCTAAAGGTTTTTAAAAACATGTTTAGCAATATGTCATACGAATGTTCATCATTCTTCCTCATTTTTAGTTGTTTCTATATACTTTGCAGTAGCACAAATTGAATGACACATTATAATTACAGATATTTGAAAGTCTAAAGTTTTGTGAAACTGTGAAAAACAGTGCTCTAAAGCACTTCACAAACATTTAAAAGTTTTCTTGGAGTTGTATGAGGACCTGAGGAACCCACCACATACGACTCAAGTTTCCTCTACTGCCTTCCCCAGTGAGCATCTGCAGTTCAGCCCACCTCTGCAAACGTTCGCATTAAAACAATCACATGTATGGGATTATACAAAACAGGCTTCTTTAACTGGGCAACAGCCCTAGGGCGCATCAACCAGATATCACTTCTCAAAATGTATTGAAGAGGAACTGCAGAGATATTAAGATGCGCATTGTTTTAGGTGTAGACAAATGCATACAGATTGTTGTTGTTGTTAGTCATGAAGTCGTGTCCGACCCATCACGACCCCATGGACAACACTCCTCCAGGCTTTCCTGTCCTCCACTATCTCCCGGAGTCCACCTAAGCTCACACCAACTGCCTCAGTGACTCCATCTAGCCACCTCATCCTCTGCCGTCCCCTTCTTCTTTTGCCATGTATTGTTCCCAGCATTAGGCTCTTCTCCAGGGGGTCCTTCCTTCTCATTAGGTGGCCAAAGTATTTGAGCTTCATCTTCAGCATCTGGCCTTCTAAAGAGCAGTCAGGGTTGATCTCCTCTAGGACTGACCGGTTTGATCACCTTGCGGTCCAAGGAACTCGCAGGAGTCTCCTCCAGCACCACAACTCAAAGGCCTCAATCCTTCGGCGCTCAGCCTTCCTTATGGTCCAGCTTTCACAGCCATACATTGCAACTGGGAAAATCATATTGACTATATGCACTTTTGTTGGCAGGGTGATGTCTCTGCTTTTTAGGCATACAGATTATTAGCAGCTAATGATTTCTGCAAGAATGATGGCACTTTTGCCAATAATTCCCGTCCAGTCAAGGAAGCAGCCATGATCCGAGGCACCTTTCAAAGTCGCTCCAAACAGCAGCTGCAGAAAGCTTTCGTGTTTCCACGCAGCAAAGGTGGATTATTCCACTGGACTACTGCAACGGTATTAAGGAATGCTCCAACAGGAAGCATGCTTATAAGCATTTCTGCCTACATCAGCATGCAAGGTTCTGGATCCTAGTGAGGAGGTGTGGGGTCTGGGAGCAAGACTGGCAAAATTGCAGTTGCCTGGACCTCTTTTGCAGGCATGCTAATGAATATGTAGAAAAATGGCACAACAATGAAAAACAAGGAAACCGAAGCTGTCGTAACCTTGCTGGAACTCAGTGAAAGCAGGAACTGTAAAATCCGCTGGAATCTGCAATTTCATGATCATAATTACTTAGCTCCCTTACAGGATTAGTGTGAGATACCCAAGAACAATGTATATTAAACACTTTGAACATTTAGTATTAAACTTGGGTTGTATCCAAGGGTGGCTTTAGAAGCAGTCTCTAGCAATGCTTTCTCAAGAGTGGGTAATAGCAAAGCATCTTTTGGAGAAGCTTAGATGTCATTTTTAATTGTCTTCTCTTTGATAAAACCCAGATATCCTTCTAAGAAAACCCAGGGTCCTTGCATTATATAAACTGTTTTAAGAACTCAGTGCTGAAAAATGGTATCTACATATTTAAAATAAACAGGTGAGACCTGCAACAACATTTTGTAGTATGTCACCTCCTAGCGGGAGTGACCGTGTTCATGGTCCTTTGCATCCACGTTTGCTTCCAGGATGGTATAAGAGGCTCCCCCAAGCTCAACACACACACAGTTTCCCTCTTTTCTATCCCAACTAACAATCAACATTCATTGTGAGAGTCAGTGTGGTGCAGTGGTTAAGAGCCATGGAGCCAACTGGGTGACTTTGGGCCAGTCACAGACTCTCAGCCCAATCTACCTCACAGGGTTGTTGCTTATTTATTTAAAACATTTCTATGCCACCCCCATTGCAACAAAGCCTCAGGGCGGCTCACAGCAATACAAACCTAGAAATAATTTAATAATAATCTAACCCTAACCCTAACCCTAACCCTTTTTGTGGGGATAAGACTTGAAAGCAGCAGGAGGAAAACAGTGCAAGCCACTTCAGGCTTTTTAAGGCAGGATATAAATCTAATAAATAAACAAACAAACAAAAAACCACAGGAAATCACTTGTCTAGTTTGCCCATTAGGTATTTTGTGTGGTTTCTTTTCACTGTACTTCTGCAAAGCTAGGAATTCCCCTGATTATGTACAGCCCTAACTGTTGTCTCTTGCTGAACCCATTTGGGCTGCAATCCCGTTGGCATTCGCTATCAGATGGACGAAAAAATAATACCAGTCTCATCAATGAATGGCTTGTTCACTCAGTATTGGCAATGAAAATGCTTTCCATGCTCAAAAAATGTATTTTAATTATGTTTGCTTCTGAAAGATTCACACATGCAAATAAAAACTCAGCTACATACTACTAACTCAAGGCCAGTTTATATAGGCATGTTTCTTCCTGACAAGTTAGAACCATTGAAATGAGATCCATAAAAACTGACATTCTACCTTTCTTATGCTTTGGAAAATTTGTAAAAAGCTGCCAGGGGTGTTAAGTATGGCATCTACCATAGTTTGTGGAAGTTCTCGGCATAAGCGACTTCTGCACAGAATTGTGGTGAATGCAACCGTATTAAGAACCACTGACAGAGGAGAGAGAATGACTGAAGTAAAGCAGGTGAGTGGGAGTATGGACCACAAAGCAGAAGAATGAATGTCTAGAAAGGGAAATCTAGAGAGAAAAGAATGAAATAATTTAAAAAATCAGGGGGTAGCAAACTGTCAGCAGCTTTCAAATAAATTTAGAGAATGCCAGAAGGATAAAGAGGAACAGCTGTTCATGATTTCTATAAAAGAGAGAAAAACGGCTTTAGATTTTAAGAAGGCAGCTTTAGAACTAACCTATCTGTTTTGGAATATTGCATGGTACAATATTTCTAGGCCTTTGCTAGTTCAGGATACAGGTGGGAAAATCACACGACAATGTTCTCCATTCGTAACAGGGAACAGGCGATTGGAATGACATCTTGACAAAAGAGAAGGGAACCTTCACATATATAACCGCAGCTCCCCTTGTTATTTTGGGGTGACAATATCAAACAGTATTTCTGACTCTGTAAGCTTAGTTTTTCAGTTTGATCAGTAAGAAAACTATCTGAAGAAGAAGGATAATTCAATTAGGGAGAAAGTTGTCTAGGAAGATTAAGACCTTTTGGAAAAGAATAGCTTTTGGCTTGGTTCCCCTCATACGTTATGTAACTTTAATGTATAGCTTCTGTTTTCTTGCTTGTCTTTAATGTTTTAAGAATCATATAATGTTTTATTGATGTTGTCAGTCACCTTGAAGGGATTCTTGAGGGACGGAAATGCAGATGTGGGATAAGTTGTGGGATAATTTTCATTTCACACAATTTTAAAATTCTCTTGTAGCAGTCAATGTTCTGCATGCTGCTTATTTCATGACTGGTCACATCAAGTCTGATGAATTGCTCAAAAAACCAACACGGTGTTCACAAATGTTCGCATGTTGCCTTAAAGTATAGAAACAGGGCAAGCCACATGAAGCAAGCCACTGATTTGTTTATGATACTTCTGACAACTAAGAAATAAAAATATACCTCAATCAACACCTCACTAGCATTGGCCAATCCACTTGAGAGTCACAAATCATTTTGTACTGGGAGTGGAGGCACTGAACGTTACCGAAACACCTTGCAAATGACATGCTAGTACAAGAAGGGAGTGGTCAAAACACATTTGAACCAATGAGCCAATTCCCAAAACTTGTTTATAGTAATACCAGCACTAACAAAGATGGTAACAATGGAGACAGCATCCATTCTCTTCTAATTTGGACAAACATGGTTCCAGCTATCATGCTCACCAACGTTTACTACTGTTAGTCCTCATCAGCAAAATGTGCAAATTCGTACATTTTAAATGTGCAAATCACTTTTCAGCATTCAGCTTTCTTTCCCTGCAACATCCCTCACTGAAGTCTTCACTTTGTGGGCTAACGGACATCTATGCCTTCACACAGCCATCATTTTGGTCCAGCATTGGCTGTGGGAGTCAATGGCTTCATTTCTGACGTGTTTGTGCTACCAGCAAAACAGGAGAAAACCGAGTTGGCAGTCAGTTTGAAAGCAGACATTAAAACAGGGGCAAAAGGCAAGGACATGTCATGCCTGCTTCATGCATGATGCTTTTCTTACATAGAAAAGAGGTCAGTGAATGAATCATGGTTAAGTCATGGATTGATTTACTACTTTAAATCCTGCTTTTCCTTCCAGGAACTCAAGACACCACATACCACCTTCTTCACTCCGTTGTATCTCCACGACAACCCTGGGCAGCCAAGTTAAGAGTCCGTGATGTTGCATCCAATCACAGCGGTGAGGATTGCGTTTGCCCAATACTGGAAAAGGGAGGAGCTGCCCACTGATGGACTGATTGTAAGAAAAATCTTGGACTGTGCAGAAATGGATAGATTGACTTTATCGTTGAAGGAGAAAGAGGATATTGATTTCTATTGAACTTGGGACTCTTTTTATACTTGGCTGGAGAAACGGGACTTGGCGTAAATTTAGAGATGTTTTTAAACTATGATGAATTAATTTGAATTTGATATGTTAAAAAATATGTAGGAGGAGGTTGACCCAGTGAATCCAATGTTTGATGTTTGATTTTTTTTACTTTTTCTTTTTTTAGTGTTAGTTTTAAAATCTTAATAAAATATATATATAAAAAAAGAGTCAGTGAGGGACCCAAATTCAGCCAGTGCCTGTTATGGCAGAGTGGGGACTAAAACCCAGGTCTCCTGAGTTCTTGTCCAACAAACAAGCCTCTACCACACATTGCTAAGTGCGATAGTGGCACATGCATGCATTTTTTTGCATAAAAATGCACAATGTGCAATCAGTTTGGAAGCCACAGCCAGTTCTGACTTCTTGGGAGAAGCACACACTATGAAATGCACAAAGGTGTAATTGTTGAACCTGATAATCTACATGTTGGTTTTGTTCCACTGCCACTAAAGAAGCAGGTTCTGTCATCACCAACACACAGGACCACTTTAGGGTTTACTGGCAGAACAGGTTCCACCTGAGCTTTCTGGCATAAGGCTAAGTCCTGAAGGCCAAAAAGGATGAGGAGAGAAAGGCAATCCGAGGCCTTGCGGAGGCTGTCAAGCGTAGTAGTTCTACCGTTCAACAGGCAAAATACAGTTTTTTGTTCTTTGGTGCACAGGTGTTTATGGGCTGGTTCACAAAGCGGACTTATAAATAGTTAAGATTACAGAAGGTTCCAGCCCATGGCCCTAATCCAGCCCAGTGAACTTCCCATTAGCAGCGTCTCCTGGGGTTTCCTAGGTACCAGTGTGAATGGCAAGAGGTAACCAGAAGAGTAGGTACTCAGTGCTCGCCTCAGTATGGAGAAAGATAAAATGGTTGGGGAGTGAGATCAGTGGGTGTGGCCAGAGTAGCTAATGTTACCTGACCCACAGAGGTCTTGGTAGGGGGCAGTCTGGCCACCCACTGAAGAAATGCTCGATGACCCTGAAACAAGAAAATAAAGATGGAGGGGACATACAGCAATTTTCTTTCTATTCACAGGCAGCTATGATAAATCATTAGGAGCAAGAGGCTCTTATTCAGAGAATACTTTCCATGAGGAATGAGAAGATCACTGAATTCTTCTAGAACTCTCTGTGAAGAGAGCATAATAAACCAGGAATTGCAGGCCTGGTAGAGACACTTGAAATCAGAAAAAAGCTGTCTGGAAGTCGCCAGAGACAACCTCTCTGTCCTGAGATTGTTTTTTGGCAGAATCAAAATATTAAGATTCTAAAATAGTGAATACAATTGTAAGTAAACATGGACTTTTGCTCAGCCTCCCATCTAGCACACACATGCTGAGCAGCATCATATACTGAGTAAGTGCCAAAAAGAGTGACTGTAACAGGGGCCACAAAGGCCATCAGGTCCAACCCCCTGCTGTTGCGGGACACCACATTACACCATCCCACTCGGATGGCTGTCCAGTTTGTTTTGGATGTCTCTAGTGTGGGAGAGCCCAGCACCTCTCCAGGCAGCTGGTTCCACGGTCGTATTGCTCTGACAGTGAGTGAGGAAGCTTTTCCTGATGTCTTGCCTGAATCTGGGTTGTCGGAACTTGAATTGATTATTCTGTGCCCTACACTCTGGCATTAGCAAGAAGAGAGCTCGACCTTCCTCTTTGGGACAGCCTTTGAGGTTCCTTCCAGATGTGTTAGACCTACAACTCCCATCAGCACCAGCCACCACCACATTCTCTACACACAACATGGGATCCTAGCATGAGGGACTGGGGGGGGGGGGCTTAAACCTTTACCTGCCAAAGTGGTCAGCAAGCAACTGACACCACCACTAACTAGTTATGTGTGAGGAATCTGATTTGGGTGTGGGAATCCTCCACATTTCCACCAGATTTCCAGGATTCCAGCCCACTTTCTCTTTGGTGCAAGCCCATCTCACCCCGGGCGTTCGCATAAGTGTCCAGCGGTACAAGGAATTCCATAAGGCCGGCTTGTGCACATGGCCCCTGTGTGCCCACTGGGCAAGCAGAGTTCGGCATCTGCACGTGGGATTTATGGGCTTTGCATACCTTGCACAATGCATTGCATACTTTGTGCACTTTGTGCAAAGAAGCTAAGAGCATTCCAGAGCCTTCACATCTCGGCTAGCTTCTAGCCTGGTCTTCACATCTGCTAACACAAATTGCCTTAAATTACACGTATGCCGTAGCATAAGCGACCTCTACCACAGTGCCAATAATCTCGCTGATGCAATGGGATTTCTGGGGAAAGCAGTCACATCAAGAAATGAAATCAGCATTGTGCTGGAAGTTACTTACAGGAGTGCAATGTGTTATTTGTTAGTGCCGAATAGGACACTACATACCGGAACCTTTCCTAACACTCCAAATTGAAGTCACACTAGCCCACACCATGTCAGGACTGCAGTGTGTGTGGATGGGGAGAAGCAAGGGTTAAACGGCCCCATGCCAGGTCCAGTTCCCGACCGGGTTCCTCCTGCCTCCTTTTGGGTAAGGGAAAAAAAGACCTACTGGTGAGTTCTATCTTTAAAGTAATATTTCACTCAGGATCATCCATTCATTCTAATGCCAAATCATACAACTATCATCTGCCAGAAGAGGTTGCCCATTGCTTCTCTGTATGAACTCTGTTCCAGGCCCTCCACTTTCTAATCAGCAATATTCCCAAAATGGTAGCTCACCCAGAAAGACAGAAAGCAGGATAATTTTTGTTCCTATGTGGTGCAAAAGGCAGTGAAGTAGGGCTCAGATTTTAATTTGCAGGGGGTGTTCTATCAGAAGTCTTGGAAAAATGAGTATACACTGCTCATACACATGTCAAATCAGGTGAGCTTGCAGACAAATTACAAGAACACTTCATTACTATGTCAGCTTATCTCCTTCAGTGCAGCAGAAGCTTCTTCTATACAGAAACAAAGAGGCTGCACAGATCAAGAAGAGTGAATCATCAACACAGTACCAGGCCCATCTTGCTAACTCACACCTAAATCCCACTTTCAAAGCTTTGCTTGGATTAGCCCCGGTCGGGAAACACCTCTGAATGATGAAAACAGGAGGGAAACCAAAGTATTTGCCCAGGTGTGCAATGCAATCTCTTTGCCTAGATGTTCTTTTATATTTGGAGGAGAAAGTCAAAACCATTGAATGTGATTTCAGTCTAAGGGACCCTTCTGGTGCAAACTAGACTAGATGACCCATGGAGCCACTCCCTGTTATGTTTCTCCAGCTACATGGTCATGCGAGTGGTCAGTGAACCACATTCCAAGCAAAATAGCCCAGTGAAGCACTATCAACCAGCTTCTATAGAAGTGGAGTTGAGCCTCTTTCAGCTCAAGGGCCAAACTGAATTCCAGAAAAGTTCTTGGGGGTCACACTCCACTAGCAGGCGGGGGAAAGGCAAAGGTAGCATTAGCAAAATACCTATTGCTGCCAGGAATGAAGCAATAGGGGAGGCATTTCAACCTTTTAGGAAAGGGAAATGCTGTGCAGAAGCTGGGAAACTACCAAAAGGTCAAGGAAAAGCTGCTGGATGCAGGGGAAGGGGATGTGGCTAAGTGGGGATCCCAGATGGCTAGATTTGTCCTGCTTGCATATATATGAAATCTGCAGCTCAGCACTTCACAGGAACTCCATAACATGATCAGGTTGAAATTATTCAAATGCAATTAAAATAAAGCCCTAGTTGCTTTGAAGGTCAGAAAAAACACCCAATGGTACTCCCATTTTGGTTAGTGTGAAAACATAGAGAAGGGGGTGGAACAGTTTCTATATGTGTAGGTAAAGTGGCTTAAAGTATGTGGTTGACTCACTCTGTGCAAACACATCTACAAGACCTTGTGGTAGCTTATCATGCTTTCTGATAAAATAGCTACACTGTTCCTACCACAAAATTGCCCTCTTGCGCTTTATAATTCTGTGATTCATAGCTAGGTTACTCAGAACAATTTAGAGTTTCATGATGAAGAGGAAATATGTGCCGTCCTATGTATTAATTGTTGACCAAAGCACACCATTTTTTAAACATCAGCATTTCTTGCTCACAGGAACAACGCTTACAAAGAGCAATGGGGCATCAGATATACATGCAAAGTTATTTTGCAGAAGCATGAATATCGCAATCTATTCAGTGGATATATCATCACAAATAACTTCCTTGAAAAAACTAATCTTTCTGTGATTTTGCAGTAAGTATCTTCTCTTAATAGAAAAAAACAACTACTCATAAGTTTTGCAAGTAAACTGGTAACATTGCCTGCATTCTTGTCCTTTGCTGTCATAAAATAAACATAGAGTAACTTACAACATTAAATCAATAAAATGCACACCTTTCAAGAATATAAAAGCAAAATATTCAGAGAAGCAGCTGATTAGAAATGCTCGGAAATAAATCTTGGCTATTCCATGGACTTTAACACGTACATCATATGGTCAAATATTTCCAGAGGGGTCAGTGTCTTAGTCTACGGAAGCAAAAACAACAGTGTTTTGTGACACTTAGAGACTAACCAATTTATTGCAGCGTAAACTTTACCAGACGCATCAAAATTAGTACTTTGCAATATAATTTATATCAATGAAAATGTGAAGCAGTCCTATAAACCAGAAATGTGAAACATACAATCCAGAGAGCCTTCTTGGTTTATCTGGGGCATGGCTTGGCCTTAAAGCCCTGACTCTGAAGAAAACCCCCAAAGAAACCCTCATTATTGGCTCCAGTCTTGGATCAACAATAACCACTAAGCTTCCCCACTGTACTCCCACAACTGGAGACTGGAGATAACAGTGGGGGTACAGGCGGTGAGTGGTTGGTGCTTGGTGGCGAGGCTGATCTTCCCAGCACCTGCTGAGTCCTTTGTACAGCATGAAAAGCCACAGAGTTGGTCAAATCCTTTCACTGGACTGAGAGAAGTCGGCCAGTGCAGAGAAAGATAAAATGGGTGAAGTCAATCATGCATCTGTTCTACAGAGGGACAATTGGCACCTGACTGCCGCATGGCTTGACACCTCCACTCTGCGCATTGACTGGGAATACGCTTCAGAGAGCCCAATGCAAAGTGTGTGCGTAAATTTCCCTTGTGACTGAAGTTAACAGCAGTAGCGTTAGCCTTTTACGTGACACAAGGCATTTTGTAGTTTCATTTTTACTGCAAGAGATTAGCACAGCTCCCCAAATTGGTGAGACAGCCTAATATGGCTCTTTAAAACCATGGCTTCAGGTTATAGCCTCTGTGTGCTTGCTGAACCATGTCCTTTCTGTTTACACCAGAAGCCTGTCAAATATTGCAAAAGAGGAATTCTTGGGGGAAGCCATCCTCAAAAAAGGAGACACAATAAGTGGCCCATAGAACAAGCCTGGGCAAGTACCACGACTTGAACTACTTGCCAGTGTTGCTTTCATTTACTCTGCTACTGAAAAAATACTGCTCTGGCAAGAATTATTCCAATATTATGAGCTCTGGAGCATGTCCTTTTCAAAAGCAATTTTTACGGGGATAAGTACATGAGATTCCTTAACCCTATAATAAGTGATTTCCTGGGCAGGACTTCTGATTGGTATTAAAAATATTTCCTAGCTAATAAGAGTAAGTCCAACACAGAATCAGTGGCCAAGGTTTTTTTACCAGCACAAAGAACATGCAATATTATTCTTGCCTCAGTCTTATACTTGTTTGTTTTTAAGTCATGTTCATGTAATTTATTTAGCTGTTCTTAATCATTTTTATAAGGGACTGCAGGTGGCACAGTGGCTTAAACCGCTGTGCTGTTGGGCTGGTAGATCGAAAGGTCGCCGGTTCGAATCTGCACACGGGGTGAGCTCCTGTTGCTCCGTCCCAGCTCCTGCCAACCTTGCAGTTCGAAAGCATGCAAATGCAAGCAGATAAAAAGGTACCACTTTGGTGGGCAGGTAACAGTGTTCCGTGCACCTCGGTGTTTAGTCATGCCGGCCACATGACCACGGAGACTGTCTGCGGACAAACGCTGGCTCCCTCGGCCAGGAAACGGAGATGAGCATCGCCCCCTAATCAGGCATGACTGGACTTAATGTCAAGGGGAAACCTTTACCTTTACCTAATCATTTTTATATGTTTTTATGAGTTTTGTCAGGTCTGTGACTGTACCATAAAGATTGATTGACTGACTCCAATATTATGAGGTGTAAGTCAGTAACCAGTGAGCACTTTTGAAATGCGTTGCTTGAGCAGTATTTAAGGTTTAATGCATTTAATAGCAACGTATGGTGCAGGCCTGACTTCCCCATAAATGCCTCTCAAAATACAGCGCCCCTAACCCATGTAACTAGCCTCAATTCTTCAAGGGGACCAAGACAGGTCCTTTCACGTGCTCCTTTGATGCACCAAGGATACCCACAGGGAACAGAGACATCCAAAGTGGTGGCCATTCACTTCTGTAAGTGAATTCCATACTTAGACTCTATGCTGTGTCGAGAAGCCCTTTCTCTTATCCGTCCTGAATCTCCCACCAATGAGTTTCATGGGATGATCACATTGGGTTCTAGAATTATGGGAGAGAGGGAAATGTCTCTCTCTCTCTCTCCTTTAAAACAGACTGAATTGCTGCCCTCATCGTTGATGCACTGACTACCAAAGGACACCGATACTCCATTCTCCTCCGCTTAAACTCTCGGAAGTGTCTGCCCTACAGAAAGAGCCCTGTTCAGTGACATAACTCTGGAAATTATGTGCAAGCTTGAGCCACCCAAAGCCAGGCTCAGCAGTCACAAGTGGTTTCTTTTTTCTTTTCTTATTGGCCGGAGCTGAAAACCCAGGAACGGATTTTTACTGGGTGATTTGTCACAACACTTATGTACCAAGAGTATGACTATCTCCGCATGATTGTGAACTCTGCCTGATCAGGATACCCAGCTGTGCAGAGGTTTCTACTCAGATGCAAACAAACCAGAACCGGATCTTTCCCCTCAACACAGGAGGGTTGTGATTGAAGCAGCAAGTCCAGCATGTCCAAGGACACTGGGGATTGGGGTGGGGTCAAAAGGCAACACCCTATGGCCCCTACAGACTGATATAACATGGGAACAAGACTATAAATTGTTTTTATTACAGTGGTACCTCAGCTCACGAATGCCTTGGCTCACAAACAAATTGGGTCATGAACAAAAATTACTGCAAAATTTTGACTTGGGTCACGAACACCACTTTGGGTGGCAACCAGAATTGCAGCCATCTCCCCCCCCGCCCCCATCGCAGTTCCATTCGTGCAGGGAAGGCGTCCGTGATCAGAGGAGTGTGGCTGCACTAAAGACGGGCGCAGCAAAGCAGAGCCGCGGGGCAGATGGCCGAGAATCCGCTTGTCATTCGTGCAGCCGCGTGCCTCTGATCACGGATCGCAGTTGCTTTCGTGCAGGGAAGGCGTCCGTGATCAGAGGCACGCGACTGCAGGAAAGACGGGAGCAGCAAAGCAGAGCTGCGTGGAAGATGGCCGAGATTCCGCCTGTCTTTCCTGCAGGAGCACACCTCTGATCAGGCTCACCTTCCCTGCACGAACGGAACTGCGATCGAGGCCGTCTCCCCACCCCCAGCGCACCGTTTGCGCCCCTCTCTCCCTTCCCCAGTGCGCCCGCGATCACGCCTGTCTCTCCCCCACCCTCACCCCACAGTGCGCTGGGATGAAGGGTGCCTGCAGGGATGACAGGCGCGATCTTGGTCATGCTGGGGGTGGGGGGCGCGGAGATGGCTGCGCTTGTGCTTGAGGGGGGGAGGAGGTGGCCGTTGTTGTTGTCGCTTTGCTTCACATTTTTCTGATTTAAAAAATGGTTACAGAACGGATGAACCTTATTTACACTGAACTTTGTGAGGAAATTTAACTTGGCTCACCACCAATTTTGGTCACTACCAGAGTCCTGGAACGGATTAAGTTCATGAGCCAAGGTACCACTGTATATCCATTGGTGTCAGGCAGTTGAAAATGAAGGCCTTCTTTCTTTTTTCCTTTGCTAATTTTCAATAATCTAATTGAGGAAGCTATTCATCCTATCTCCCTTTTCAGAGCCTTACAATATCATAATGTTTTGGCAATATGAACTTGATCACCCCATTTATCCTTTATTTGTTTAAAAAAGCCCACATATGCAGCAAAGACCATGAATGACAATGATTGGATCTTTATATATTAAACCCAAGAATACTTATTATACTGAGGTCACATTGGTTGCCACCAAGCTAAAAAGCAAACCTTTTTCTTCTTCCTCTGCCACCTCATTTCAAAGACTGGATGTGATTACTCAGAATGCAGTACAGTTTAACACCTACACATTAATACACTTTTAGAGGAACTTGTGGAAAAGGGTTCCTGCTAGTTTATCTGAAACTATGATGATCTCAGAACAAGAAATTATTTGTAATTTAAGTTTCCTCACTCTTTCCTCCCTGCACAATATCTACCTTTCTCTCCAGATGGATAAAGAAATCCACTGAACTGCATTTCTCCTTCCTACCTTTTCTATTGAGGGGATGCGGTCTCACCATCACAGCTTATGCTGCATTTATCTCCTTTCACTGGTTCCAGAATGTCCCAGTAATTGCATATACTGGGCAGTGGAGTGGCAGACTGAGTCTACATTTGGAGCACAAGTGGCGCTTAGGGGAATTTGTCAGAAGCTGGCTTCCCCCACCTCTCCTTTCTTCTTCCAAGCTGATCAAGGCAAGAGACTTCTAACTACCGTATTTTCCACTCTATAAGACGCACTTTTCCCCCCTTCAAAAGTTGAGGGAAATGTCTGTCCGTCTTATAGAGCGAATATGTGTGTGCAGTAAGTCTGTCAGATGTGCAGCCCATGAGGAAGTGATGGGGAATGTGCCTGTGATGATGTGCCCATTTGATTCAGCATATTTTTTTTTTCTTGTTTTCCTCCTCTAAAAACTAGGCATGTCTTATGGTCAGGCGCGTCTTATAGAGCGAAAAATACAGTAGCTTTGTGATACAAAAACAGTACTGCAAAGGTCATTAGCAAAAGTCATCCATCAGGTCAGGAAGCCAGCAACTCAGGGAGGTGATCATTCATGCCAAAGAGCTGATCCCAAACTGAATTCCTGCCCTCCCTTCCCAGTCAGTTAGCTCCCCACTCAGGAACGTTCCTGGTGCTTGTGCGCCACACTTTGGGAATACCAAATGTTACTGAGTTGGCCTGCTCTTTTGATCCGATGTTGGATGATGGGATTATGTTACTTCCCTCCTCCTCTGGCCCTGCATTTTCCACAGTGTTTCCCCCAGAACCAGAGGTGGTCTGATTCTCATCAGCTGCTTAGCTTGGTTTGGAACCTGCTGCCTTGGCATTTCTGGTAAGAATTCCAACCCACATGTTCTTCCATCTCAGATTCACAGCCGAAGATAATTCCTTTGAGATGCTGTATTTTGGAAGAAGTGGGCCCAATTCCTACAAAATCCCACTGTTGTGTCTGATCTGAGACTGGAAATAACAGATGGTGGGCCAGAGGTCTGTGCCCCAAATACTAGAAGAAAAATATAATCGGGCTTCTGAGAGCTCAGTGCCATCAGGACATAAGCTGGCAGACTTCATGCTAATGGTTTCTAAAGTCACAGGCTTACATAAAGTGTGGGGGAACCAACACTGTCATCCACAAAGAATGAGGCAACAAATCCATCAAAAAGAAGATATGATTTTTTTTTCAAAAGACAGGGGAGCATCATTCCCCCCCACCCCCCATAACAAATTTTAGATAGCAAGCTCCTAGAGGCAGGGTCCCTGTCTTTTGTATTCCATGAAATGCTATGAACATGTTGCCACTACACAGATAATGATACTAATGTAAGATGAAAAAAGTAGTGTTTCTTTATTTGTCATGTCTGTGTCCTTTATATCTGCCAAAGTAGACAACAGAACTATTACCTAATGCTTGAGAGGATGCCCATTCGCATCCCTGGTGGAGTTTGGGGGCGGGGAGTTGGGGGGGGGGTCCTCTTTTATTACATGTCCATGACTTGCACACACTTGCATATCCCGCCAACAGCACAATCAGATGGGTCCAGATAACTAACACAGATGTTTGACATTTCTATCAGTTAAGGCTAACTTTGCTTTGCAACAAAGGAAATCAGGTCAAAACAGAGCATCAGTTTCCGGAGGGAGGAAATATGAGAAAGTGGACTTTATATGCCAGGAAACAGGCGTATCTAAAACATGAGGTTTTTGCCACTGAGGCAGCTTGTGACTTTGGCATCGGGGCACTGCATGCATTGCAACCATATTGTTGCTTACTCTAAGTCGCAAGTTACGTTGTCTTATAAATTTATGATCAAATGCCTCTGGATATTTGTCCTGTCCGATTTTGTGTGCGTGTTTTCCCCCTTGAAACAATTTTATAATTTTAAAGCCACACAGGGTAAAATATTTGAACTAATCTGTGACCTGTGTCAACCCATTGGCAGGGTTACATAAATGTTGGCACCCAAACAAGGACTTGACCTCTTGTGGCCTATTAACATAAAAACATCAATTCATGAAAGTTGCTTATTAAAAGAAAAACATCAGAGCGCTTTTATAGCTTGATTGCATAAACCCATCACTGTGCTAGCAATGGAAGCTCATTAGATGGATCAGTTTGAATTGGATAGCTCAGTTAGTATTCATTATAGCATTCATTAGAACTTTGAATGATTATGGTGCTCTTACTAAATTTAAAAGAACTCAAAGTACAATTCAAGGTCGAGCCACTGCATCTGAATTCCACGTAAAATAAGTGCTGATGAAATTCTACCGTCAACATGTGTACAGCTGAAACTGAACGATAAATGAGATGTATTCCTTTAATAAAGATGGACCTTTCCAGTAGCTCAGATAACCATAGGTTGGCCCTAAGTGAGGATATGAGTGCCAGTTATTAGACTATTGGAACTGCAACTTCAGCTCTTTCAGGCAAGCTTACATAGTTACCTCCGGAGAGTTTCCCTCACTCTACACCCCTTTTCAGCACCCTGGAGGTTGCAGGTCCTTGTAGAGTGAAGCCTTCAGATGGGAGTGCATGCTATGACCACACTAAAGTCCTGCAAACTGAAGTGCTTTCCAGGACTTTCTCCACAACCTTGTGGAAAGAGATATTAGTCACAGAAGCTACAGATACAACAGCTCTTGGCTGACTTTGAGGTATCTTTCAAAGGCAACATTAGGCTTCTAGATCAAGAGAGGTATTACTACCACTCTACATGACTCTGGTGCGCCCGCAACTGGAGTATTGTGTTCAGTTTTGGGCCCCTCATTACAGAAAGGATATAGCCAGGTTGGAGTCAGTGCAGCGTAGGGCCACAAGGATGGTGGCTGGTTTGCAGGGGATGGGGTATGAGGCGAGACTGAGGGAACTGGGTCTCTTCAGCCTGGAGAAGAGGAGACTCAGAGGGGATATGTTGGCAACATACAGGTATGTGAGGGGGTGTCACATGGAGATGGGGAGAGGCCTGTTCTCCCCTGCAGAGGAAAGCAGGACGCGCTCCAATGGAGCAAAGCTCAGGGAGCCAAGGTTCAATTTGGATGCCAGGAAGCACTTCCTGACAGTTAGGACCCCGAGGGCGTGGAATGGGCTTCCACGGGAGGTCGTTGAGGCTCCATCGGTGAGGGTGTTCAAGGATAGGCTGGGCATGCACATGGAAGGCATTTCATGAGCAGAGCCGGCTGGTGCCGGAGGTCAGACTAGATGGCCCAGGAGGCCCCTTCTGACTCGCTCTGTTTCTATGTTTCTAAGTTAAGATAAACTTTATCACTTCCACCTTTAAATGAGGCCTTCAGCATAGGGAGTCTCAAACAGCTGAGGAATGCTTAGCCATGCTAGAAATGCAGTATGTTCCGGTGCAAAGTTGTGATGAACGGTAGGCGGAGTTCCTAGACTTTTCAGAAGTCTGGGCCACTATCACCCGAGGATCTAGATGACCTCTCCCAGTGGTACTCAGATTCAGGCTGGACATCAGGAAAAGCTTCCCCACTGTCAGAACAATACGACAGTGGAACCAGCGGCCTAGGGAGGTGGTGGGCTCTCCCACACTAGAGACATTCAAGGCGAAACTGGACAACCATCTGAGTGAGATGGTGTAACATGGTGTCCTGCAACAGCAAGGGGTTTGACCCGATAGCCTTCATGCCCCCTTCCAACTCTACTATTCTATGATCCTATGATTCTATGATCTAGGAAGGCCAGAGAGTTGTTGTGATGGGGTGACGAAGCACAAAACACAGATATCAGGAAGCACTAAGGTGTAACTATTTAAGCAATTCATCAAAGGATGTTTGGGATAAATCCTTTATCATGCATCTCCTTCTGAGAGTTTAATTATATAACAATTCTTCTCCCAAAGTATCTTATTCCCAATTGTTGTAAAGTGTTCAATAGTTTGAGAAAGAAAGAGAAAGCAATAGGGAAAAATACAGTCTAGCAGTACATGTCATATTATGCATCTTGAATGTAGCTTGACGTCTGCAAATAGGGAAGTTAGGAAAGTGTATGGATCAAATTGAAGCAGATTGAGTTGCAGAACCAGTCTGTTCCCCTGAAAGATCAACATTGACCTAAATGAATCAACCCAAAACTATCCAACTACCTATAATGTTGACACTGCCCCAACACAAAAGTATAATCCCATCAGATCAAGTTTCTTCTGTTATAATTATAGAAACATTGGGCATTCTAGTTCTGCATGAACTAATGCACTCAAAGATGAAATTGCAGTAGCTATGACCTCACGATGCAAGACAACATCACAGAAAGGGTTGCTGTGCAGAAAGAATGCAGATCGCTGTGAATCTGACGGCACGAAGACAGGAGCAAGTATGAAAGGAATTAGTGTTGAACCATAGCTGGTACTGATGGTGTTACTGTTAGGGGCCATCAAGTTCTCTCCAACTTATGGTGACCCTATGAATGAAAACCCTCCATAATGCCCTATCCATGAAAGCCCTACCCAGCTCTTGTATATTCAAGGCTATGGCTTCCCTTTTGGAGTCAACCCATCTCACATTTGGCCTTCCTTTTCTTTTTCTGCCATCAACTGTTCCCTAGCATGATTGTCCTCACCAGTTTGCTTACTCTTCCATGATGTACCCAAAATATGACCACCTTCTGTTTTGTCATTTTTGCTCTTTGTCATTAATTGACAGCATTGAGTACAATTGCTTAATTGATGCAGTGACATGTATTACTCAGGAATTTTACAAAAACCAATAAGCACATCGAAAACTGCACCCAATGGAAGAGGTATTTCAAGGATTAGGCATTTGCTTGGCAAGAAATTCTGTCATTAAGAAACCCTGTTGTCACTGAAAGAAGGGCTGCTGCACATAAACACAAGTTTCTGGCCCTTGAGTGAGCTCTAAATGAAAAGGACAGCCACTGCCTCACCTGGATCAGATGTAAATAGAGGAAAAGCTGGGTGTCATCAGCATATTGATGACTGCGCAGCCCAAACCTTCTGATGACCTCTCCCAGTGGTTTCATGTAGATGTTACAGAGCGTGGGGGATAAAATGGAACCCTGCGGAACTCCGTGGCAAAGCTGCCATGGAGCAGAACCATAATCCCCCAGCACCACCTTCTGGAATCGGCCTGTCAAGTGGGAGTTGAACCACTGCAGCACAGTGCCTCCAACCCCCACCTCGGCCAGCTTGGCCAGAAGATGGTAACAAAAGCTGCTGAGCGGTCCAGGGAGAACCAACAGGGATGCACTCCCCCTGTTCCTCTCCCCACACAGGTCATCATACAGGGTGACCAAGGCAGTTTCAGTCCTATAGCCAGGTCTGAATCCAGTCCTTGTAACTGCAAAAGTGGTTGCAGCATGTTACCTGTGGGTGGTAACACTATCAACCTGTAATTTGACCCTTAGTTACAGATCAGGTAAACTGAAGACAGTTGTAAATGGCTTGTCATGAAGACCCCATTTATCAGTGCTTTAATATTGCATATTAAAAGAAAAACATTTTGGCTGACACCTTCTTCAGCTGTTCTGATGTAAATCCAAATATATACATACATACATACATACATACACGATAAAAGACTCTGGGTACTATATTACTATTCCTTTTTTAAAAAGTCTGTTTCCCAGAGTATTTGCTATCCATCAAAACTTGAGACAAGCTGACCTGCCCTCTGGATTACCAACTAAAAAAGGACAAGAAGGACAAAGGAAGGAGGAAAGGGGAGAGAAAAGGGAGAGGACTAGGGGCTTGAAGAAACCAAAACAATGGAGGGAATTGCAAATTAGCATTCATCTGAGCTTCTGAACAGATGAGGCCGTCTTAAACTGAATCAGGTCATGCTTCCCTCTAGCCCAGAGCTATTGCTGCAACTGGCAACAATTCCCTGGGACTCTAAGATAATTATTTCCCAGACATGAAGCTTGAGGTGCTGGCAACTGAATCTATAATCCTCTGCATGCAAGAAGAGTGCTTTACCACTGAGCTGTGACTCTTTTCCAGTTTGTCCGCAGTGTGGTACAGTAGTTCTTCCTCAATATGGTGCTTTCTGGATGTATTTGTTGTTAGTTGCAAAGTCGTGCTCAACCCATCATGACCCCATGGACAACATTCCTCCAGGCTCTCCTATCCTCCACCATCCCTCGGAGTCCACCCAAGCTCACACCCACTGCCCCAGTGGCTCCATCCAGCCACCTCATCCTCTGCCATCCCCTTCTCCTATTGCCATCAATCATTCCCAGCATCAGGGTCTTCTCCAATGAATTATTCCATCTCATTAGGTGGCCAAAGTACAGTAAAACCTTGGATTGCGAGTAACTTGGTCTGCAAGTGTTTTGCAAGACAAGCAAAAAGTTTTCCTAAATTTTAACTTGATAAACGAGCAATGTCTTGTAGTACGAGTATTACGCACGTTTTGCCTGCCGAACATCACGTCACAACTGAGCACTGGTTCTTCTCTCTCTTGCCGCGGGTGTGAGTACAGCATCGTCTCCCCTCCCCCCCAGACCACATCCGTGATTGCGTCCGCCTGCCCCGAGAGTGCCCACAATCGTGCCCATCTCCCCTCCCGAAAGCATCCACTTCAAATTTTTGTGAATAAAAAAAAGAAGTTACAGAACAGATTAACCTTATTTACACTGAACCTTATGGGGAAATTCACTTTGATATACAAGTGCTTTGGATTACAAGCATGTTTCCAGAACGAATTGTGCTCGCAATCCAAGGTTTTACTGTATTTGAGTTTCATCTTCAGGATCTGGCCTTCTAAAGAGCAGTCATGGTTGATCTCCTCTAGGACTGACCGGTTTGATCGCCTTGCGGTCCAAGGGACTTGCAGGAGTCTCTACCAGCACCACAATTCAAAGGCCTCAATCCTTTTGCGCTCAGCCTTCCTTATGGTCCAGCTTTCACAGCCATACATTGCAACTAGGAAAACCATAGCCTTGACTATACACACTTTTGTGGGCAGGGTGATGTCTCTGCTTTTTATATGCTGTCTAGATTTGCCATAGCTTTCCTCCCCAGGAGCAAGCATCTTTTAGGACGTCCCATTTTGGCCATGGCAATGATGGGAACTGCAGTCCAGCACACCTGGAGGGTACCCAGTCAGGAAGACTCAGTTGTTTTTGGATAACAGCATAGCATCTTGGAAACTCCCCTCTCCTCATTCAGTGCCTTAAAGCAAATTCATTTCTGAGAAGGTCCTCCTTCCACACAGAGCAGTGTTTATCTGGCAATATGACCCCATACAACACCCCCCACCCGCCCAGCCCATCTTAACTTTCAACACTGGAATGAAGGGTTGTTATAAAGCAGAAAAGAAAAGGTGCTCATTTGAGTAGGATTTTGTTGGTCAGTCCTTCATGGGGACTCTGGCACTCTGCACACTCTCCACCCACCCGTTCTCCTGTGAGGATGTCTGAGAGGTTGTCTGATGCGATGCTATGGATGCTCCATCTGATTGCAAATCCATTCCCTCCTTTCAAAAGAGCACGTCTGATACCTAGAAAATCCGCTCGTACAAAGCCATGCTACAACTGCCAGGAGAAAAGCAATGCCAAGGGTGGCCCTAAATATAATAACATGCATATGGACAAAGCAGTAATTAGATGACGGGTCCTGAACCTCAAGTCTGCTGGCCAAATCCGGCCCTCCAGCATTTTCCTGATGAGCAGCCCTCTTTTCATTTTGAAGGCTGAAAGGCCCCTTCTAAGGTTAATTGCTGGCAGCAAGAGCTTGAAGTTAGAGGATGCTGCTATTTTTGGGCTTTCTGGCATTTTTAGCCCCAGACCACCCACTTTTGCCTTTGGTCCCACCTACCACTGGAACGGCAAGAGCGGCAACAAAACTGAATTTAGCCTTCAGGCTGAGACAGGTTTAGCATCACTGGATCAGATACGTGGAACTGAAACGTCAATCATTTCTAACAGGCAGCCCAAAACTTCTGGAGTACATCAGCTTGGGCAAGCCTGGGTGAAACTTCGACTCAGACCATAATTCCAGGCTCAAAGTCCCACTCCGCCATGAAGCTCACTGCGTCACCTGGAGCAAGTTGCTCTTTCTCAGCACACCTTTCCGTGCTAGAATAAAATGAGATCTCATGAATACCAGCCTTATAAATAAGCCTGCCAAAGTAACTAGCCTGCTCCACCCACTGCACCAAATGACCAGCTTGCTGTGGGCTGTTGCTGTTGCTTACTAGCCTGTGGGAAGAGCTTTGCCCCATCACTCACAGCGTTCTTCATTTCCATGTTGGGAACAGAGGAGACATGGGGTTATACAAACCATAATCGAAGTGACTGGAAAAAAACAGAGTGGCTAAGAATGTCTACTCATGAAGGTTCACATCCGGGACCTTCTGCCAAGCACGTGAAGGCTGGACCAAGCGTGGACTGCAACATCATGGAGGACTACCACACCACCACCCTGGCATGTTTTCATCAGCGCATCTCTACCTGAGAAGGAAGTCTGTGCCTGGCATGGGAAATTCCTGATTCAGGCACCTGAGCACCAGGCACAGGCTGTCCCCAGGGCCTCCTGCTGCTTGGAAAGTCAGGGTGCTGCAGACACTACAGTCCTCAAGGGAAGGCCCAGCTGCAAGGGCAGGTGTGGTTGTGTACCTGCTGAGAGTGGACAGCCCAGCAGGCCCACTGACAAAAGCCCCTTGGACACGTGCTTCTTCTTCACTACAGTGACCTGTGCGCTTAACTTGCTTCTGGCCCAGACAAGAGCGGTGGTGGTGATGAGAAGCATCTAATGCCACTGCAATGATGAGAGAGGATGAGGAACAATAGCTGCTGCTGACAATAGTGAGAAAGGTTCCGGGGGGCATTGTAGGGCTCTTGCCCAAGTGCCCTCCAAAGCCTAAAGCTGGCACAGTGCAGGAATTCTCCAGATACACCAACATACATGTATGCACAGCCATTGCAGAAAAAACACACCTTATCCCCCAATTATTTTGGCACTGGTTTCTCTGAAGGATGATCCTGGAAAACAGTATAACGTATGTGCTTATTTCCTGCCCAGAGCAAGTCAAAAACTCTCCCTCTAAAATCATAAATGTATTTATATTTGGATCGCCATTATTTCTTTGGAAGAGAAAAAAGAAATCATGGGAGCTAACCAAATGTTCAGACTGAGTCATATGTGGCCATTCTGAATCATCTGAAAACCAATCTTTGAAGTGACTCATCCGCTTAACTGAAATCAGGCTGCAAAGTTTCTGCTCCCCCCGCTCCCCGCCCCAGCAGGAAAAAAACAAACAAACAAACAAAGCCTGCACCTACTAAAAGCATGTATTGGTGTTTCTTTCTTCTTCTCTTTAAAGATGGGCTTGCATGCCCACAATTGAGAATTGTAAAGTGGATCGGCCATGTACGAAACAGAACAGGGTGGAAGTGAGGGGAACTGAGAAAGAGAAGCTAAACAGATAACTAATCAACATGCAGCTGTAAGTATTTCCATTAGATGGAAGGCAGCTCTACCCAAGCCAGAATCACCGCAGGGCTGACATCTGATTCAAGAGACTGAAGCTGCTCTGCATCGCATCCTCCATCGCTGGAGGGCTGGAACCAAGGTTGAGCAACAGCGTCCCAGACGATTGCGAAATGCCAAGGCAGGCACGTTTATGGGAGTGGACCCACACGTATGACACACTACTTGAGCAAAACTGAGCCTGCACCACAGGGGAAAAAAGATTATAAAACCATGGATGTCAGCATGTCGGCAGCAACATGGCAACGAGCCTGCAGGGACGGAGGAACAGCTTGGGAAAGCAATCAAGGTGTGCAGCATATCCAAGATCTGGTTCATAGCAGTTGCAGGTAAAGCAGGACCTCTACCTAATTAAATGTGCATGCTTCTTTGCCCTGCATGTATGAAGACTGTCGCACTCAGGACGTTAATGAACACTCAGGGAAGCCAGCCGCACTTGAGAAAAGTGGGAAGAATGGCTTTGGTTTGCACACCAGCGCCTGAAGGAGCAATGTTGCCTCTAATCCTCATGCCAATAGGAAGCCTTTAATCCTCATGCCAATTGAACACGACCTAAGCACACAGTGTAGTATAGCACTCCCCATTCCAACACACTGTCTACAGGCTGCACCTGAGTCTCATTCAGATGCAATTTTCCCTGAATTTAAATAAAATAATGGAGGCTGCAATTTAAGCCAGAAAACAGGAAACTTGTTTTCCTGCATCCCATTTTCTTGCTAAAGTCACCCCCCCCCCATTTCAAAGGTTTTTGCCCCACAAAGCAGGGGTGCACATGCTCAGGCATAGGGGCCTAACTGGGCCCACAGGGCATCCCTATGTAGCTCTCACACTCTCTTGGGGATCCCCAGGGCGGAGCTTATCCTACAAGCCCCACCCCCTGGAGGAATCTCCCAGGGAGCCTTCTCCCCCTGCTATTTGCAAGCAGAGATCAGAAAGAGCAGCAAGAACGAGGGGCACAGAACAAGTGCCCTGACCATGTGCAGGAGAGTCCCCCCCAGCACATTCCTCTTGCTATGCCTGCCTCAGATCAGAGACAACACTGGGGTTGAGGAAGCAGCCCGGGAAGTGAAAAAAAGCAGGTGACATTAGGGAACCTCTGTCCTCTGATGTCATCTGGCCCCCAGTGGGGCTGCTGGAGGGCAGGGCAAGCCACCTCACCTCTGTATCACTTCCACAAAGGAAAGGAGTGGGTTTCAGCAGAAAAACAGCCGGAGATGAGAAGGGCCACGCTGCCAGGACAGGATCTGAAACTACGTGACACAACAAACCCACAAAAGTTAAGAAGAGCTGCATTCGTTCTGGTCTGTACCAGGAAAAGTCATTCCCCAAAACAGAGAAATTAATGTTCAAAAAAGAGAAAGGGGGGGGGGGTAAAGATTTGCGTAACATTTGCCTATGTTAGGGAAAAGTCGAAGGCAGAAGAAGAAAAGGGAGGCCAGATATAAGATGGAGGGCTTGACTCCTTAAAGGATGCCAGAGTCCTGAACTTGGGGGAGGTGAATGGAGCTGTCATGGACAGGACATTTTGGAGGGTCTTCTGTCATAGGGTCACCCTACACTGAAGATGACTTAATGGCACACGACAACGACAACGACAACAACACATACGGATGGGCAACCATCTAGAAATAATTTCAACAAGGGGTGCACAAGCTGATTCCTCCTCAGGGCCTTTTCTGCAGCCCCTACATCAAAGCAGTGGGCCTACCAATGAATTTCCAACACCTGTACTCCTCACTTTTCCTGCAGAGCTCCTCACACAAAGAATTATTTCTGGACCTTGGCTAGCCGTGACAAAAGAACTATCGTGTTCTGCGACGGCTGATGTAATGGGTCAGCATCACATGTAGCCCCTGGGGCTGAGAAGACCGCAGAAATAAAATATTATATTTTATTTAAATGAATAACTTAAATTATTAATTATTTAGCTGTAGATCCCACCTTTTTTCATACAAAGAATCCAAAAGGGTCTACATTATTCTCCTTCTCCCACTCTCAAGCTTAATTCCACAGCAACAATCCTGCAAGGTAGATTAAGCTGAAAGTCTGTGACCAGCCCAAATTCACCCAGATTGCTCCATGGCCGAGTGGGGACTTAAACCCAGATTGTCTGAATGCCACTAAACACACTGGCTCTCATTGCCAAGAATTTTTTTGATTATTTCTTTTAATGAGGCAGACTTGGACTACCCTTGGGTTTCTCCACTTTTTTTCCAAATTAGAATATGTGGTGTGTCAATCAATTTCCCAAAATATTAAATATTATCAATAAATATTGAAAGTATGGCTTTAATATTTTAGCACTTGCAGTGATGATGGGAGAGTAAGCGCAAGCATAGCATTCTTAGGACCCCCGGAGCCATCACGGTGCAGTTAAACATAGAATTTGGTTGTAGAACCTTAAAAGAGAGGTTTCAAAGAAGCAGCCAGAATGTCAGCTGCAAGGGTGTGGGTAGTGCAGGGTCTTCCACATATGGGTCCAAGGTCACAGGACCTCGGAGCTGGGACTCCAGATCATCCTATGGCTCCCAGTCAATGTCGCCATAGGATTATACCTTACAGAAAGGTTTTAGCCTTATCACTGCAAGCATATGCTTGAATTCATGATTATTATTCTATTAATATCCCACAGATTTCCCTCTTACGAGGAACCCAAGGTAGCTTAGGGGTCTTCTCTTCTCCGTGATATCCCATAACAACAGCCCTGCAAGGTAAGTTAGGCTGAGAGTCAGTGACTCGCCCAAAGCCATCCAATGACCTGCAAGGCTGAGTGGAGACTAGAATCTCCTCAAAAGTCCATCATTTTAACTAAAGAAAACAGAGGAGCTGGTAATGTTCTGGATGTCTGGGAACAAAGTTTATATTCCCCCAATAACTGAAACATAGAACAAAAATTACTAATAATGCAAACAAAATGGGCAAACAAAATAATGAAGGAATTGGTGTTGCCTTCAATATAAGGAAATGCTAAAAAGGTGGTGCTTTTTAATTTAGAAAGATTACTTGAAAGTGCAGGGGAGAGAGATGTTCCAGATGTGTGCAGGAAGTCCAGGGAGGGGGAATAATCACTCTCTAGCAGAATATTAGATGACAAGGTCGCAAGGAAGTTTATGGACTGAGATTCAGGATAGGTAAACAAAAGCGTATGCTGAATTCAGTTATCACAAGATCTGCTGGAAAACACTTGCTTCAATGATGGCTGTTTAAGGGTTGGACGGGCCTTTCCCATTCTGGTGTTCTCCAGATGTGCGTACACATCATCCCTAATTGGGACTGATGGAAGTTCTAATGCAACCCATCTGGAGAGCCCCCATTGAGGAAGGCTAGATCCGATACACTCACAGAGGAGCGGTCTAAGCAATTGATAACAGCTGATGAAATGAGAAGCCGAAGGAAACCGATGGAAGGACATCTCTGGCGAGGTACTCATAGCATTTAGTTAGCCACAGATGCAGGCAGAGTTTGGACCTCTTATCTCATCCGGCAAATCAAGTTGTATATTAATGCTGCTCTTGGGGATTCTTTTTCAGAGGAAAAGCTCCCCTCCCAGGACACGCAGAACCAGTAACACCCAGGAATTATCTGTGCCTTTTGTCCAAGATGAGACTGGGCCCTTGGAGCATTACCTAGGGACCACCCACCTCTTCCCAGGAAAGAAGGAGCTCCTGTTTAGAGGACTGTCCCACCCCATTGCCAGAAGCAATGACACCAGAAGAGGTCAGCTCGAGTCCTCATACTCAACAAGGAGTGTGCTTACCACAAAGGACACCTTTTGAAGGAAGGCGTTCCTTGTGCAGGTGCTCTTCTCACAAGGAGAAGTTCATCCAAAGGACTCTACTGAACTGAATCTTGGGTGGAGTTCTGGCAGCCTGTCTTAAAAGCCTCAGTCCCAGGCTGGGAGGATTGCTAGAATAATGTCTGTGCACAAGCTCTAGACCACGCCAGTATACCTCACCTCCCTAGCACTCGCTCTGATGGAACTTTTGTATTTAAACTTGGATTGCCTTTTGCTACTCTTCTGACTGAATTAACTGCTGTCTGAAAGCTTTGCTGGCCTTGACCTTGAAGTGCTTTGACCATGTATTTGACTATGCCTTCATTATACTGAAAGTTTGGGGCAGATGGGGGGTTAAGTCTGGACCATTAATCAATACCCTTAATCACTTCAAAGCCATGCCCCTTAAACTAGGACACTTACAGGAATGGTAGGTATAAAATAGTACAACCCATAGCTCTTAAATGCTATACTAGTGAGAAGATCTGGGACATGGATACTCTGCAAACAAAAGCACACACTCATGAATCCCTGTGTTCAATGCACTTCCATAAGTGAGAGGCAGACTATGCAGAACATAAGAACAGACTTCTGGATCAGACCAATGGTCTATTTGGTTCTGCATGTTCACACCACAGCAAACCCGCTGCCTGTCGAAACCAACAAGCAGGATGTGAGCGCACTAACGCACTGTCACTCGTGTTCCCCAGGGATGTACTCCTTCTGAGATGGAAAACAGCATATAGTCATCATGGCCAGTAGCCTAATTCTCCTTGAATAGACTCTTTCTGAAAAAGCAGCCCAAGTTGATGGCTAGGGCTAGACCTTGCGGTAGTGAAATCTGCTGCACTATTTTGCACTCTGCGATGTCATTTCTCCTTTTGTCTTTCCCAACTCCACAATTTTCAGGTCACTGGTTGAGCCCAAGTTGTAGTATTCTTGTCTGCATAAAAGATTTGTAGCAGACTGAAAATGACTGGAAAGAAAACCGTTTTGCATTAATGGTAATGGAATAATTGCTCTGATTTACTAGAGTCAATTTAAAACTTATTTGCAATTCTCAAAGGAAATAAATACCTGAACTTAGACTCTCATGACTCGAAGAGGTCAAAAGGCCAAGTCAAGTAGAACTTTGTGCCGCAAGAAGGACTGACTAGGGATTTACCGTATTTTTCGCTCTATAAGATGCACCTGACCATAAGACGTACCTAGTTTTTAGAGGAGGAAAACAAGAAAAAAAATATTCTGAATCAAATGGGCACATCATCACAGGCACATTCCCCATCACTTCCCCATGGGCTGCGCATCTGCGAGACTTACTGCACACACATATTCGCTCTGTAAGACGCACAGACATTTCCCCTTACTTTTGAGGGGGAAAAAGTGCATCTTATAGAGCAAAAAATACGGTAGTTCATACTGTACAATCCAGACCAGTGCAGGGAATTAAGATGGTGCTGTACATGAAGTTCCTAGAAACAGATACCCAACACTTGCTTAAGAAGTGATTCTATCCAGAATCACCATAGCAAAGGAGGAATCTTCCTGCTTTTTAAACAAAATTGACATCTCACTGAAATGCAGGTCATACATTTCTCAGAAATCAATTCACATGGTCCAGATGATGTTTCTTTGAACAGAGGATATAGATGGTTAGCACTGTATATCTCTCTGTATGGGATCCTGGGATTGAGAAACATTTTCATACATTATCTTAATTACTGTGCAAGCATTTTCAACAATTATCGGCTAGATTCAGCAAGGCTTGCAACAAGAAAAACCACCATGAGGAACATGTGTCTTTTTATGCCAAGATCTTATGATAAAGAGCTCTATCATAAAGGCCTACTTTTAAGAGCATCTTGACACATGGTTCTGGCTGCAACCTCTGCTACTACAATTGCTACTAAGCCTACTATTTTAGAACTGTGTGGAAGCTGCTCAGCTTGAGATCTAAGAACATGCCTGGAATTAATGGCCCAAAGGTTCTATACAGCAAGTTAAAACTGTACAGTCTAATAATGTCTTCATGAACAATCACATCATCATTCATAAATCAAAATTGCAAAATTATCTTCTCTTGGCTGGAGAGACCAGGTTTTTCACCCCTGTAACTGAGTATCAGTTTCTGGAAATGCCAGTGAATGGCAAGTGAAAACTCACAGATTGCAAGTTCGCCATTATTTATTTATTCACATAAACAAAATAAATAAATACATTCTAACTCCAGCTGAGGTTGAAATTAAATTCTCTCTTCCCCATGATATATAAAGGTTTCCTGGCTCCACTTATAAGAAGAAATATGATGCATAGCTCGATGCTATTCTCCCACAATCCAGTATTCAAACTTCTTTCTCCCATCCACACGTAACTGAAACAAATAAATCATCTTTATTAATTTAAGAATATTTCTACCTGTCTTTGACCTCCACGATGACTTCCAGATAAAGCATAAAAATGAATAAATGAATAATAAAAATTAAAGCAAAACTCATCCATTAAACCATTAAAACCAGAGGAAAGGGGAGCATAAAACAACCCTGTCAGTTTAAAAATGCATTACCATAAAGAGTTTAAAATAAATTAAAAGCACAACAGAAAAAAGAGCTTTTGTCACCCTGCTAAAACTGAAGGGCAAACCAAACTTCTCATGGGAAAGAGTTCAACAGTCTCCCAAGCCTATATCCTAAGGTGGTGGAGCGGGGCCGCAAAGGTTGAACACAGTGCAGATATAGGTTCATGCAGAAGGAAAGGTCCTTCAGATAAATTGGTTCTAAGCCGTTGAGGGCTTACTAGAAACTCAGCAGCACTTTAAATTGTGCCCAGAAACAAAGCAAAACCCAGTGCCACTGAAAAACAAACAGAAACCAGTATAGTTTTAGAGGCAAACACCAGAACTCAGCCTGGTTGCTGCGCTTGCATTAGCTGGAAGTTACAAAGCATTGTTCTCTTCAGTGGCAGATCTGCGTAGAGCAATGGACAATAGTTCAAATCTGGATGAGACCAGGAGGTGAGTGGCCATGGCCAGGTTGTACCTGATCCAGAAAATGGCACGGCTGGCCTGCAAGAGGAAGCTAGGTGCATCGCCATACCTCCTGGCCCCACACCTGAAGGGAAGTCTGTTCCCCCACCCCACAGAAGGAGAAACCTTTGCACGAACAGCATGGCGTCAGAGGCAGGGAGAGCAGCCCTGCTCGCCATCCGTACATCTAGCTCTGCATGCAGACAGCATTGTCAGAAAAGGGCTAATATGTTGCATCAATGTCTCTGAGTCTTGGCAACAGCCAACCCCCCCCCACACACACACACACACTTCCAGCAAACAGCTGCACTGACAAAAAACACACACACTGGATGCAAGTTGTTTTGAAAACCAACTGCTAAGCAATTTGATATGGGAGCAGCCATGACTCAGACCATGGGGCAGGTGTGAGTCACTTGGCCAGTTCCAGCAGTCCTTTTCTGTAGGGCAAGGAACAGTCATTGCCGCTGATGGCAGCTTGCTCTTCGCTTCCCCTCAGCCTCTTCGCCTTCCTCCCTACTCAGAGGACTGCCAGTCCACTGGGAGATCGCCTTTGCCAAAGGGATAAACTGAGCACTTTGCAGAGGGCCACAGGAAATGAGGAAGAAGGGTGCAGGAGATAAGACAGGGATTGCCCATCACTGGAGGGAGAAAACAATTCAGGTTATGCATACCTTAGTTATGACTGCTGGCCCAAAGGGCCTACACTTGAATGCTGGATAAAAAAAAAAAATTGGCCAGAAGAGAGCCAAGGAAGAAACCAGGGGAAAGAGTGCTCCAGTGCTTCCTTCAGGACACTTCCTGTCTCCTATGTTGCCTCTGCCTCTCCTGGCAGGATTTATCCCGCAAGACCTTCCTGCCCCCTCTGTCAGATAGCAGGGGGTGGCTCGAGAGCTTTCCTTGCAGGATGCCCAGCTCTATATCCTGTCCAGGGCTCTGCTGGGAGGGAGGAAAGAGTCATCCGGCTTGGCCTCTTCCTCTCTGGCAGTCCCAGCTCTCTCGAGTCTCTTGGGTCACCCTAGCTGGCTTCGTCCTAGTGATGGGAGAAACAGCAGAGGGAAAGGTCACTGTGCGTCATCAGAGGTCCGTGAAGGGCTTGATCGTGGCAAAAAACGGACTAGAATGTTTGCAACACACACTGCAGGAAGGGTGGTAGAAACGATGGATGGAGAAGCCTGCCAATTTTCTTTCCTCTCAGTTTCTCCTTTTTCCAACCTTACGTTTTGTTTGTCCAAACCTTTGAGAATTTACCCAGTTATAAACTGCTTGAACGTTGACCATATTCTCATGTTTATGCGAACATCTGCAAACACTAATATGCACAATTTCCTAATAGAATGAGTTCCAAATGTTATTTTCACCAATATAGACATTTCTGTGTGCACAATTCTTTCACTAGGAGCTTCCCCTTCAGGTGGTAAAGAGGGCAGCTAATAGAGGAAGAGTCTTCCCTGCCATGGCATCCCTGTTTGGGAACCAGGTCCCCCTTCCTAGTGAGGTTTGCCTAGGGCCAACACCTTACACTTTTCGGTACCTGGCCAAACCTTTTTATTCTCCCTATATTTTAATTGTTAACCTTTTAAATTGCTATTATTTTATTACATTTTTATCTTTTTGTCTCGTGGATACTGTAGAGTAATCACAAATCATTAATTGTAAATTTTAATTGTTCATCATATTACATCATTTTATTGACTTTATTTATTTGATATTTGGTTTTTGTTCGTGTTTGTTTGGTTTTATTTAATTGCAGGAAGAAAGCCACTATATTTCTTGTGGGCGCTATGATGTCAGAGTGGGTATAAGATGTGGACGGGCATCCATGGAAGGATTATACAAAAGCAGTAAATAAATAAATCATATAGTCATGTCCATATGCATGTTTCAAACTCGGGAAGTCCATTGTAAAAATGGGAAAAAATGTGAATTTAAGAGGATAGTTGGATTTGTATTCACCATTGCCTCAAAGGACAAAATAAGGACTGTATGCATTGAAATTTGAACCAAACAAATTTCTCCCCTACTAGGCATATCCTGCCACAACTACCTTTTCTTAAAGCTTGAGGTCAGGCTGACTTTTGCAAAACTGAAGCATGACCAAGGTTCTCCACAGAACACTAGTTAAAAGAGGGGGGGGGGGGGAAAGTAGATGACCCAAAAATAATTCTAAACCCTTTTCCACTTCCAAACCACTCAGAGAGCTTTGGCTATGGGGCAATATAGAAATGAAGATGAAGATGAAGATGATGATGATGATAAGCAGCCGCCGCCGCCACAGCCCCCACTTTATGCAGTTGCACTTCTCTGAAAGCTCATATAATGGCACCCGCAAGTCGTAATTAAATAAGGTTATTCAGCATTTTGTCTAATTATGACGCTGATAATATCACCCCATACTAACTGGCTAAAAGGTAAAGGAGCACAGAGGAAGAACAGGTTGGAATTCTTAGGTCAGAGATTATTCTTCAAAAAAGAAAATAAACGAAGACGCACCTGATCTTCTGTCTACTAGTCTGTCTCCCTTTTCATCCCACAAAGAAATCCTGACTCACCCGATTATGATCTTACACCTCAAGTTTCTGCAGCACAAATCAACCTCGTTTTCCAAGATCAGTCCCTTATTTCAGTATCTCCTTCTCCTCATATCTTTATGCAAATTAGACTTTTCTCATCTTTCTTTCACTTATTGCAAATTTAGTCTATGCCCCCACAGAGCAATGTGGGAAATACTTTGCAGTTCCTCAGCCTGGTGTGTAAGCAGAGCTCGCAGAGGAGCAGCCCTTGGCCTTCCGGCATCCCAGTCCAGTGCAGTCTTGTTCTGAACCATGGTGGATCTAAGAGCCCAGACCATTCTGCATCAGTAGCCACACTTGAACTGTTGAGTGTTGTGGGCACTAGGGATGTAGTGAGTGAGGAATCTATTCAGCAAAGGGAATCTGTTGGATTCCCTCATTTCAGCTCCCCAGACTCAGATCCACTGGTCCCATTCGCAGAACACTCACCAGGAATCGCATGAGTAATGGCTTCCTGTGTGCCCCCTGTGCAAACAGAGCCCTTCTCCTGCACGTGTGACTTCATCTGTGTGATGCACATGATGCAGAAGTTGACCAGGTATGCACAGAATGTTCCTTGCTGAGGGGAAGGGAAGAGGGTGCTCCAGAAGCAGACACACAGAGGTGGGGTGGCACTGGCCGAGTACGCTGTCCCACACGTTACTCCATGAGGGTACAGGCACCAGGCAGGAATGTACTGGGGGGCTATTGAAGGAATTGTACATGCACACCTGGCCACGCCCATGTATGCACGTGTCACACTTGCGTGCATTGCTCACAAGCATTTCAGCACAAAGAGTTCTGGTGGCAACGGCAAACACTCGTGCATTTCCTCTGTGCTTGGCTTGCTTTCTCAGTGATGGACAAGCACTAGAAGAATTTTGATAGGCAGATGCGGACGGAATTCCAGGAAGCCTTGGCACATCTCATAATAACACATATTAGGGCAGATGTGCCTGTACAAGGGGACAGTGGCTGTGGATGGCACTCTGGCTTATGTCTCACAGCAGCCATGGATCTTCCATGGGACGATCAGAGAAAACATCCGTTTTGGAGATCCGTATGAAGAACAAAGGTACAATCACGTGATCCAAGTCTGCGGCCTGAAGACTGACATCAACCATCTTCCGTATGGCAATCTGACTGAATATTTAGAATTTTGCGATGAAATCATGTTAATCGAAGATGGAGAAATACGTGAGAGTGGTACCCATACAGAACTGGTGGAAACAGACACGCGACTACACACAGCTCATTCAGAACCTGCACAGGGAGGACGCAACGGTGAGCTTTAGTACTTCACAGGGATGAACCGCAGACAGACTATTCCTGGACTATACTGGGGCGGGGCGGGAGGGTGCTTAAGAAAACATTTTTTATTGTTCTATTGTTGTTTATTTGTACATTTTGCTTTGTTGTAAGCCGCCCCGAGGCTTTGTTGCAATGGGGCAGCATAACAATGTTTAAAATAAATAAATAAATAAAATTTCTGGTGGACACTCTCACAAAACGGCTGCAAGGGTGTGCTTGGTGGGTCACGAATCATATAATTTCCTGTAATACACCTGTATGTAAACAAACCTCTCCAAAAATCTAAGGACAGAGCAAAGATGGAATCTCAAAGCCAAAACACATATCTGGTTTTTTTTTTTAACTCAAAGTTGATGCTGAAGAACAGCATTCTACCCTCCCCACTGAATTTATTTAACGTAAAAATCCTAAACTTAAAATAAAAATCAAACAGAGAAAGGTGCTTGGTAAACCCCAAGTGAAGTATGTACAGGTACACAGAACCAATGGGCTCCATGCTGGAAACCACAAGCATATGCAAACAGAGATCTATCTCTTGATTATTATTTTATTTTTCAGGATCCATACAGATTACAGCTACTAACAGTATAACTGAGAGCCAGTGTGGCACAGTGTTTAGAATGCTGGCCTGGGACTCAAGGGATCCCAGTACGAGTCTCCACTCAGCCATGAAACTCATTGGGTGACCTACTTAGCCTATGTCACAGGGTTTTAATGGGGATAAATTGGAGAAGAGGAGGATCGTCATCATTTTGGATTCCTTCCAAGAGGGGAAAAAAGGCAGGATTTAAATGTAACATCATAATAATTTAAACCTAAAGCTATATGAGTGGGAAACTCTTACTGACCTACAACCATTAGGAGTCATTGGTCAGTCTTTTGATGTACCTTCTCTCCCTATCGCTTATTCAGAACAATTGTTCTGAATGAAGACTTAATGATTTATGAATGATTTAACCAATCAACACATACAGTTCAACTATAGAAGGATTCCTTTAAATTGGGCAATGGTCTTAGAAAGCTCATGTGTGGCCCTAAATGCAGGATGTCTGTGTTTCATATTTATTTTCTAGTTATGTTTAGTCGGCACTGAATCAGCAGCCTTGCCAACACTATCCCACCATGTCCACAAACCTGGGATGGATTGTGACTGATTGAACAGCCAAAGGCCAATTTCCAGAGTTTGATGTATCTAAAACCAAATTTAGGGTGGGTGAGCTCCCTCCCTCCCTGCCCCAGATCATCCTGTAATTAACTCATCCCCCTGCAACCCCACCGCAAGGTTTCTTGAAGTGTTCACAGAAAGTTGGTCTTTCTGAGGTCTTCCTGAGATAGCTCTGGAAATTTTTTTTTTTTTTAAACTGGCCTTCAGAGCTAAGCTCTGCCTTTTCTGCTAAGCTCAATTCCTGCTGGAAGGTTGAAGAAAGACCCTGGCTTCCCTCCCACTCAAACTCACCAATGCCTCCTCTTTGCAGCAAGGGCATGCTAGAGAGACTTCCCTCTCCAGACAGATGTGGCAGGAAGGCAAGATGTGCATTGCAGGCCTCCATCTCTACCCTTTCACTTCTTTTCTCTCTATGGTAATGACAATTTTCCACAGTATTTTTTTTTTAATTAATAGGCTTTATGGCAGTTTGTGCTTAAGCATGGGCTGTTGAAAACTTGGACATTCATAACTTGGGGACTGCCTGTATAAGCTATTGAGAATGGCATTTCCCAGCTGCAAGAGTGCAGATGCGGCTGAATTCACGGCTGCCAAGCGACAAGTACTCTCTTGCAGTCTCTCCTGCAGTCTCTTGGGGAAATCTCCCCTTCACTTTGCAGTTGAAAGTCTCCTCTAGCAAAGCTCTCATCTTCTGGGTCAGGCTGCAAGCGGCTCGTGACATATATTTTCAGTCAAGTGAACCCTGGAATTTAGGTCAAGTTTGTGCATTTCTCTAATGTATAATTTATCAACTGTAAGAGAATAGAAGGAACACACAGAGGATGAAGGCAGACAGGCAAGGACCACCCCCAGCTCATGCAAAACCAGCTGAAGTTTGTTTGCCTTAACCATGAGGAATAGAAACTTGAAAAGCAAATGAAACCTTGCTTTTCAAAGAATTTCACAGCAGCGGCTGAAAGATAATGACTGCTCTGTGCGCTCTGCCAAGCTGATTCCTAGTTATCTTGTCTCTCGTTAGCCCAAGTACACAGTGGTGCGCACACTCTTAATCATGGCATTGCTCAATGTGGAACTTCTCCCGCTGATTTCTAAAGCAAGAATGCCAGGCAGGCCCCACCAAAGATTGCCATGATGCCCTGTATTTTGCTCCCATTTTATCTCCCCGATGCCAAAGACAATTGCAGCAAGACAGAAGCTTATTCTGCAGACGTGCCAAGCAGGATGCTCCGAAGGCTGCACTCTACCACCTGCTGGACTCTGCTGAAAACTACAGTGGGATGCCAAAGAGATGACAATGAGACACAAAGGAATACTACAAGATATTTTTGCTGTCCTGTTTTTATATGCAACAACAACAACAAGTGAAGGCAGTCTTGCAAATATACACACATATTGCACAGGCATTTTATTTGGAGCAGGGAAGAAGTAGCAGTGATGCCAGGGCTGACTGGATAGTAGATCCCCAGATGCTGTGAACATTATTTCCCAGAATTCCTGATTACTGGCCATGCTAGCCGGGACTTCTGGGAACTGAAGTCCAAGCACCTGCAGTTGTAGCTTCTGCCCACCCCCATCCCAAGCAACTAAGTGAGCAGCAACAATTATGTCCAACCCCTTGGCCAAGGCGACATTCTTCTTCAAGACAATCACCACATCCCTGCCCTGCTCATTACTTCTGGGCAGTGACCTACCCAAAAGAGAATTACAGGATGACAAAGCTGCCTCTATCAGACCTAAAGGGTTCAGAAACCTTTCCATTCAGATGAGAAAGTTGGAGGTGGGACTTAGGGCTGAATTTAAATGGCCTCCCCAAATCCTCCAGCCTACTTGCCAACTTGAGCAGTGGATGTGGGAGGACGGGGGTGTTAAATATTCTTCAAGAACGGGGTGTAGGGGGTCAAGAAGACTGCTGAGAATTCTCATCTGAAGATTTCAGCCTGGGTGAAGAAAGGCGTCGAGGACTTGAAAGAAGGAACGTTCCAGTGGCCAGAAATAGGAAGCAAGGGGTGCTGGCATCTGCCAATTGACCTGGAGGACATTTATTATAGGTGATGCGGGGTTGAGGTAAGTCATTCCCGAAAAACAGCTCGTCCTCCTCTCTGCCACCACAAGGAAAGGGGCCCGTTTCTTGCACTTTATGCTCTGCTCAAATAGGAGCAAAGTGGGGCAGAAGGCTTGGCTGTTTCAAGCATGAGAACTGCCCCACCTTGGAAAAGGAAGGAGACTTTTTGGAGTAGAATGGGAAGAGATGCAGGGGGAACTCTTTGACCTGGTCAGGAGATGACAGGTGAAGCGAGCAGGCCGATTCAGAAGTGTCAGCATCCCCCCTCCCCGCCCCCAACTGGCCTACGACCTGCGGGTTGAGACAGAAATTTTTCTGAAGGGGAGGAGAGGAGTGGAAGATTCCTTCTGGATCCAGCTCCTTACCTGGGCAGATGTTTCTCCCGCATCTCAAAGAAAAAGGTACTTTGTTTTGTTACCAGTTAAACAAAAGAACTGCACTTCTAAGGTTTCTTTGAGTCTGCTAGAGAGGGAGAGAAAGGATTGATCAGTTCTGAACAATCCCCACCCCAGCACTGGGGCAGTGCTACCTACTGGGGGACACGTTCCTTCACTGGGCAATTCCACCTGTGGCTTTTCATTTAGCAAATGTTGATGTGTATGGGTCTAAGGAACTCTTTGGCCACCGTAACACTGAGTGCCACAAACTGACCCTTTCCTAATCATCCTTATAGTAGATATAAGATGCTTAGACAAGAGATGGGCACCCCCATTAGAAATGATGAACTATTAAACAAGTTCATTTATTAAACAGGTATTTTAATAGGGGATTACTGATATTTTGAAAGATTTTACTAATATTTACTTTCAAAGATTTTCAAATCAATTTGAATCACTAGTCGGTAAGACTAGATTTAATTCATGGTTTTCTACACAATTTGCATGCATGCATGCCTTACCTGTAGGTAAAGGAACTTCATTAAAATATTCCCAAACTGGGTCTCTTTTACTGCCTGCTGCCATTATAGGTTTTCCCCTCCAGGGAAAGAATAGTATGATAAACCTCAGGCTATACTCAAAAAGATCCAAAAACTTGTGGATGATTTATTTATTCTTCGATTTATATCCTGCCTTTTTCCTACGAAGGGCTCAAGGCAGCTTACATCATTCTCCTCCTCCATCTTATCCCCACAACAACAACCCTATGAGGTAGGTTGGGCTAAGGTGGCTCCATGGCTGAGCGGGGACTTGAACCCAGATCATCTGAGTCCCAGTCCCAGTCCCAGTCCCACACTCTTAACCACTACACCACACTGGCTCTCAATGATTCTGCTCAAACACTTTCACTTCCATTTTTACTGTTTGCTTCACCCTCCACACACTTAGCTTCTTGTGCAGATCTATTCCACTCTCAACAATCTTTTTCTATTCATTGATTTTTTTGAAACTCAGCCCTTAAGATATAAGGGGTCCATTTTATGTACATAGATTTGCAAAGAAACAATGAGAGCAAAGTCTTTTTCTCAACTCTGTATGTTTACGTTATAACCTTTTTGCTGTGAAGAAGAGGCATGTGATCTCTGCAGACACAAATTCACAGTTCTGAATACTGTTAAACCAAGCATCTGTGATAACATCTTATAGACAGAAAAATTGCCCAGCAACCTTGCAGAAAACTGGAAGAGCATGACATTTAAATGGATTAATGGATTTAATTTATCAAACAATTTAAACATTGCGTGAATATACAGCTTCATGCTACACAATTAAAAACTAATCCTTATTTCTTGATGAATAACCTTGGGACTATAATGCAACTTAAATAGAAAACTATCTTTACATAGAGATTTCCTCAAAAAGCATTTTATTTAAAAATCAAATTTAAATTTTAAAAAATCCATTTTTTATCATTGATTTTTATCCACCCTGTGCCTAATCCCTATGCATGATCTTCACAAACCTTTTGCTCCCATAGAGAAAGAACAGCTTAATATTCAGGCCTTAACCATATTTCCTCAGCTTTCTCTTAGTCCTTCTAAAACACAGAGCGACCAGCAGACCTTCTTCCTCACTGGCATTCCTAAATTGCCATTTCTTTTTCACCTACCTAGAATCCCTAGCCAATCAGAAGTAAATTTCCCTAATCCAGGCTCCATTTAACAATACCCAAAGCAATTCTCTCTCTTTTTCCTGCTTCATGATGTCAACTACTACACAGACCTTTGACAGTAACAAAACAAGGCTTCAGACCTCCATCATTGCCACATAAGGTAAACTTCGCTGAACAAACATAGATATAGATGGGAAATTCTTCACAATTAGGTTTGCTAGAGCCCTAGGGAAAGTGGCGCCTCCCCCCCCCCCCCCTTTTAAGAAGACATGCGCATGTAAAATTTTGTATGATGTTGCAGTAAATTATGCAAGGGAAACCCATTTGGGATCAGACCTCTGATGCAAAAGCTTGGCGTCTCCCCACTTCCACTAGTGTTCCCATCACTGCAATTTACACTGGTTCCAGAAGAGCCAAGCAAATTGCTAGCTGGTTTCCACACATACACATATACCAAGCCTAAATTCCAGTGCATTATTTACTTATTACTTATTATTTACTTATTATTTACTTATTAGTAAATCTTGCTGATCACAGTTAAGATTTACTTGCTAGTGAGCCTGAGTGATGGATCAGGTTGTAAAACTATGCTTTTTGTAACAGCAATATTGGTATCATCATCATCATCACCATGGATTCCAGTTGCCTTTGCTTATTTACATCAGCCTGGGATTTAATGCAACCACCATACCTATCATCCATACTGAGGTGTAGAAGGATGAGCCTCCAGCCACATATCTGATGAATGTGGAATGCCACACAGTAAGATCTGCTAGTCAAATATGTCGCTTTCTGCCTCAGGGGGACATAACCAATGGGGTCATGGGGATTTAAACATCTCCATGCATCTTGCCCAGGTATGTCACTAGGTTATGGATGGTGCTTTGATAGCAGAAGAGCAACATGGTGCCTATTAATACTCAGGTTCTTTGAAACGCTCTAGTGCCGCGTTGGTAAAGAAGTATAATTGCAAAATCTGCAAATTCATGTCCTGCAGGACTGTTTAGGGTGGTAAGGGATTTGTCTCAAGCCCCAATGCCCCCTCTCCTATTTTTAGCACCATCAATTGCTCACTGAGATGCTTTAACAAGCTTTTTGCAGATAACATTTCTCAGATAAGAGCCAAGCTTGATGCAATGCCTGAGGCGGAGACTGAAACAGAGGTGTCTAACAACCCCATGAGTGGCGTTATCCTGGATCAGTTTCCATTTGTAAGTCCAGGCTGCTTGGACTGGCGAGAAAAACCACCTGCCCTCTCAAGGCGTGTCCATCTTGGCTGTTAGTCCTGGGGGTGGAAGCACTGAGGAAGCTATTATGCCTTCATGGAATAGTAGAGTTGGAAGGGGCCATGAAGGCCATCAAGACCAGCCCCCTGCTGTTGCAGGACACCATGTTACACCATCCCACTCAGATCATCAGGCCTTATCATCAATGCCTCCTTCAGGGAGCGTAGGGTTCCTGCTTGCTTGAAGGAGGTTATCGTGTAGCCCCTCTTCAAGAAATCTAATTTGAATCCCCTGGACCTTAACAACTTTAAACTAGTCCATTTCCATACCAAACATACCATTTCTTTGTAAGGTGACTGAGAGGGTGTTATCTTTTCAACTCCAGCCAGTTCTGAGTGATATACTGCCCCTGATTTCTGGACCCATTTCAAACTGGCTTCAGAGAGGGACATGGAGTTGAGCCTATGTTGGTTGTTTGAGCAGATGACCTACAACTCAGAATTGATGGGAAGAGTGTGTTCCTGCTGGATCTCTCATCAGTCTTTGAAACTATTTATTTATTAGGAAGCTTCTATGCCGCCCCATTCGCCGAAGACTCGAGGCGGCTCACATCAATAAATAAATAATCACAATATAAAAACAATATAATTTGAGTCGACCTGACCAAGGTTCCTGTCCTTTGCCCTGTCTCCCATGGCAGCCATTTTGTGGCAGTGCCCAGGATAGTTTTGCCGAGGTCCCGATAAGCCAACTTTTGTGTTCAAGAGATACTTTGGGGAGACAAAAGCTGGGCCATCAGAGAGAGGCCTGCATGGACTGAAGGGGCGCTTCTGCGTGCGCAGCCCCGGCTGGTCCCTTCCTCTACGGCCTGAACTCCTTTCCACCACATGGACTGCATCTGTGAGGAGAAGCAGAAGGCTGGCTTTAAGGACCTGTCACCACACAGTGAGTTTTCCCTCTCAAGAGAGCTGCGTACACCAGGGATGGCCGGAACCTCCAGCTCGTGCGGCCTCGCTGTGCAGATGGAGCTCTGCTGGTCTTCTGAGAGACAGTCAGGAGCTGGTGCCATGTGGAAGCGAGTCGACGGCTCCAGCAAAACCAAGATTGACTATCCAACATCCAAGGCAGTTTCCAAGTCCGGGCGGTTTCTTATGACTTGAAAATGCTTGCTTTTTAGTGGAAACTATTGACCATAGTACCTTCTGGACTGTCTGAGGGAGTTGGGAATTGGAGGCATGGCTTTGCAGCAGTTCCATTCCTACCTCTTGGATCAGTTCCAGATGGTGATACTTGGGGACTGTTGCTCCGCTAAGGAAGAGTTGACTTGTGGATTCCCACAGGCCTTCACTCTGTCTCCATTGCTGTTTAACATCTACATGAAGCTGCTGGGAGAGATCATCTGCAGAAGTGGCACTGCTATTATCGGCATGCTGATGACACTCAGCTCTGCTTCTCCTTAGCATCATCTGCTGCTCCTTCCAAAGACAGTGCCTCCTTTCTGAATGGCTACCTGAAGCTGGTAATGGGCTGAATGAGGAAAGCAAACTGAAGCTGAATCCAGACAAAATAGAGGTGCTTGCTGGGATTAGAGGCATGTCAACCCATTCTAGATGGGGTCACAATCCCCCTAAAAGACCAGGTTCACAGTCTGGGGGTGCTGCTGGACCCAGCCCTTCAGATGTCAGCTCAGACAGAAGCTGTGGTCAAGAGTGTTGGCTATCGGCTTCAGCTAATTAGACAACCGCATCCCTTTCTGCAAGGGAGTGACCTGAAAACAGTAGGGCAGGCATTGGTAACGTCAGGGCTCAATTTCTGCAATGCGCTCTAAGTAGCACTGTCCTTGTGCCCACGCCAGAAACTGCAACTAGTACCAAATACGGCATCCAGACTGGTCCCTGGAGAGATCGCACATGATTTGAAGTCTTTGCACTGGCTGTTAATATGTTTCTGGGTAAAGTTCAAGGTGTTGGTCATGATCTTTGAAGCCCTTCAGGGCTTGGGTCCAAAATACCTTCAGGAGTGCCTTTGCCCATACATTCAACCTCACCAGCCAAGGTCCTCTGGGGATCATCTCCTGAAGTCTGCTTCTGTAAAATCAATCTCAACCACCCAGGGGACTTTTTCAGTTGCTGCCCCTAAGTTGTGGAATGGTCTGCCAGGGGAAATATGTCTGATTCCCAAATTCCCAACTTTAGGAAGGAGTTAAAGACGTATCTCTTCTGACAGGCCTTCCCAGATTAGTTCTCATGTCCATTTTATTTAATATGTTCTCTTAAATCATTTAATCACTGTTGGTTTTAGTTTCTGGTAACCCAACCAGAGCCTATGAGAATGGGGCAGTATTTAAATATTAAGATAAATAAAATAATTGTAATCAATTATTTCACTGAAGCTGAGCAGTGGTAAATACAGCTGCTCGCCAGGATAGTATCAATGGCCATGCCACCAAGGGGAGTCCAAAAATAGAGGCAGCTTTGTCAATTTGTATCGGGAAACCAGCTCTCATCATTTTCATCTCCACCAAGAGCAGATTTTTTGACAGCTAATGGATCTTAACGGTCCATACAAAATCAAGTAATACCAGGATGGTCTGAATTACAACAGGGAAATTCATCTCCAGCAGCTACAGTGGGGATTGCAGCTAAGCTCAAAAGAAACAGAGAGCTGTGAGGGGAGTGACCAAGGATAAGGGTAGGTGCCCCTGTTAATTAAAAAAAAATATTGGTGTTGCATCCCTGAAAGCTGGCTCAGCCACACCACTGTCTCACAGCTGTGAGAGGTTGTAATGGTTACTCTCTTAAACAGCTTTAAAAGTGAATTCGCCAAACTAACAGAGGACAGATCTAACAAAAGTCATGCATCACAACAGGTATATAGTGTCTGCATGCACAGAGGAAACCAGTTGCTAAATATCCTTTGCTAGGAACTAAAACGGTGGAAGCTTAAGGCCTTCCCCTCCCACTTGTGGGTTTCCCAGGTTGGCCACTATGGGAATCAAGAAGTTGGTCCTGATGGACCTTTGGTCTGATCCATGGTCTTGATGGACCTTTGGTCCGATCCAACAGAGAATTTTTTAAGCTCATTCAGGAAGATTTATTACAATCTCCTTGTTAGCCCCACTTCCAGCGCTAGGAAGCAATATTTATACCCAGATTCAGAGAATTACATTAAATTCAACCTGATATTTTTTAACACTTGCTTCACAATCTACACAAAAGATGCTGATATATTTTAGTTAACAGCTGTCCACTTCACTCAAATGTCACCATGAAGTTTGAGAAATTAGAGATGTCAAGGCTGCTGGCTCTTATTACCTTGCCCCAGGCAGAGTCCACCCCTCCCTCCCCCGCTCCATTTCCCCATCCCTATTCTCAACTGCTTATGTTTGCACCAGGAGCTTCTTTGTCAATGTTCCTTTCCATCCAAAGTTATTGTCTCTGCATAAATACAATTTCTAGTACATATTAACCTTTGACTTCTGCAAGACAACATTCTCAAACTGTTTTTCAGTTGTCACCATCTCTTAGGACAAGGTCAAGGTATTTTTTGCCCATCAGACAGGTGTACAAGAATGAAAATGAAAACAGAAACAGAAGCAAACAGTATTCTTTGCAGACTGCAACTAATGCCAATTTTGCCTATTACCCCCTGTAGATGAACTCTAAAGTTGTCAGACTTGGTTCCCAGTTCCCAGACCACAGAAGGTGGTCATACATAACAACATACTCCTGTTGATTATGTCCTCAATCATTGTAAGCTCCTGAACTCAGATGCTTACAATCATCTTATGCAGGGGTGAAGGCATTTCAGAGGGGAGAAGAAAGTGAGAGAAGCCTCAGCATAGCTCATTCCCTGGTCTTTCCAGTCTCATCCCAGCCCACCAAAAAACCCCTTTGGTTGAGTTCTCAGCTTTGGGTGCCAGCCAGCATGGTTTCTCTATGCCTGATATAAGGGTGGGAGATTTCCAGCTCCCCCTTCCAATGTTGGAGTGCTAACCCTGATTTTGGCATGAGGACTCTGAACAATTCTATGATCACTGAGTCATAGGGGCCACAGGACCATAGAATAGTAGAGTTGGAAGGAGTCTATACAGGGCCACTGAATTCAGCCCCCTGAGCAGTGCAGGACTCTGCACTGTTAAACCATCCTTCTCAAATGGCTGTCCAGCTGCAACTTGAATGCCTCTAGTGTAGAAGAACCTGCAAGCCCCGTAGAACATTGTCTTACTACTCTATCAGTCAGAAAAGAAATCCTGATATCTAGCTGAAGCCTGGCTTCCTGTAACTTGAGCCCATTATTCTGTCTCCTGCAGTCTGGGATGATGAAGAAGAGATTCTGTCCTTCCTCTTTGTGACAACCTTTCAAGCACTTGAAGAATGTTATCCTATACTCTCTGTCTTCTCTTCTTGAGACTAGGCATGCCCAGTTCTTTCAACTTCTCCTCATAGGATTTTGTTTCCATTCCCTGGATCATCCTTGTTGCCCTCCCTCTGGACCCTTTCCTGTTTGCCTACTTCTTTCTTAAAATGCGGTGCCCAGAACTGGACACAGTACTTCAGTATTTTAGGAATTATCATTTCCTAAGATAATTCTGTTGTTGTTGTTGTTATTTATTTATTTATTTAAATATTTATATGCCGCCCCTTGCAACAGCCTTTTAATTTGTAAGAGGGAGATTGTTCTTGGACTAGAGTATTACCTCTGGATTATTGTAACGCATTCTAGGTGAAGCTGCCTCCAAAGAGTGTTTGGAAACTTTGGATGGTTCAGAGACTGCAGCCGGTGATCACCTATAAAGCCCTGAATGGCTTGGCTCCAGGCTATCTAAAAGACCGTGTTCTCCTGTATGAGCCCTCCAGGGCTCTAAGCTGTTCTGGGGAGGTCCTTCTCTTGGTCCCACCACCTTCACGGGAATGCAGGAGAGGGCCTTCTCTGTGACTGCCCCAAGGGCCTGGAATACCCATTCCAGGGGTGCTGAACTGGCACCTTTCTTGTCATCATTCCATAAACTGGTTAAAACTTTTTTATTCCAGCAGGCATTTCAGAATGGCCTGTTTACACTGGGTTAATCTTATTTATTGTTTACAATTTTATATATTTTAAGCTATTTAGTGATTTAATTTTAATAGGTAGTTGATTTAACTGTGTTTTTAACTTTTATATACTTTTGAATGTTTTTATTGTGTAACTTTAATGTTGTGAGCTGCCGAGAGTCCCAATCTTTGGAAACAGGTGGGAAATAAATAAATAAATAAATAAATGTGCCTTGTTGTTGCTAGTCGCGAAGTCGCGTCCAACCCATCACAACCCCATGGACAACATTCCTCCAGGCAAATTTACTTTACAGGTGAGGAAATCACATGGGCATGTTTTTTACCCAGTGTGATATAACAACAAAGTGTTGGACTTGATCCAGAACAAAAATCTAAGCTCAACCTTCAACTCATCCACAGAGCTAGATACTTGGGCTAGCAGTGGAAGGATCCTTCCACTGATCCTTCCTCATAGAGTTGTTGTGATAATGGGATAAAACTTTTTTATTTTTTAATCAATCTTCTATTTGTAATATATATGATCAGCAACACTTCATTAATACTTGTGTGAACTAGTTCAAAGCCTTCCAAGAAGTGCAGAGCTTCCAGCAATGGGAAGTGTGCTGAAAGCGCTGTGTGTGACCTTAATTGTAGGTTATTGTAAATTTCATCTACATTTTGAACTGGATTCAAAGAACAAAGAATTCCTATGTGCTATAGTTTTGTATGCATGCATGCACCTCTCTCTATCCCACACAATGCTGAGTTTCAAAAGCAATACGAAGGGTAAAGGCTCTAGAACAGGGGTAGTCAACCTTTTGGGCCCACAAGCACATTTGGAAATGTGAGCTATGTTCATGGGCACAGCCATAACATGTCACAAAAGACAACAAACCCGCTCATGGGCATTCACTAGAAATGAAGGTGGATAGAGGGTCCCACTTCGCTTCGAAGCAATCTCAGCTGCTAAGAGGAAAATATTAAAATAGAACAGCAAAGAAGGCATTAGACACCAAGCTGTCTCCCCATGCTATACAAATCCAAAGCTCCCTTGGGCAAGCAGAATGAGCCACGAGGCTCTTTTGATCCTGGCCTACATACTCCAACAGTGTTACAAGTGGGCTATTTTCTAGAGCAAGTGCTAATGTAGAAACAAATATGTACTTCAGGGTGGGTACTCCAGATGGTTAATCTCATCTTTATTTTTTCCCTAGATAAAGTTAGCAGCGGAATACCCTTTAAAAAATTTAAAAGCTTTCATCAGCCAAAATGTTTGTCCCATAACAAGGGCTCTGTTGACACAGAACAATTATGTCAAAACACATCCCTGGAACAAAAGGGTAAAGTCCTCTGCCATATTTCATTTCCATAGGGATTTAAGCCATAATACAACAACGAGCTGACTCAGAATCTAACACAACTCAACTAACATGCATTAGTCATTCAACCAAACAGTGTGCTGAGAGTTTAAAGAAAATATATTTGAGAAGGAAAATAAAAATAAAAGGGAGCAGCCTAGCCAATAGGCTCCAGAACCGATGTGGTGATGTGTGTTTCCACTTGCCACAGTGACTAATATTGAGCCGGTTCCTAGATACTGGCAGGTCCCTCCAGCCCAGCTTCCCTCAGAACCAGTGACTTCCAACCAGTGTTTCAGACTGCAAGGCTGCTCATACAGGATAAAAGAACAACAACCGAAAGGAAATGTATCCCCCCAACCCCATGGAAAAGAAGAGAGGACACATGCTTGCATAAAATTTGCATTTTTCAATTCCCACATAGGCAGCCATGTTTAAAAACAAGGCCATATTCAAATACATCGCACCCTAGCAGGGAAAGATGTGTCCAGGTGAACTGCATACCTATCTGTTTGATCCAGGTGCTAACTGTGGATGGGCAACCTCAAGGCCCCCCACTATAAACTGGGATTGGATGGACTGGCTTTCCAACTATCCTCTGAGAATGCTTTCAAATAGAGAACAACCCTCTGCAGAGAAGGGCACCTAGCTGCCATGGTTTCAGAGAGCCCAGGGATTCCTTCAATTGGAGCCTTGCAGAACCTTCACTGAGAAGTGGTACCCAGGTTTCCTAGAAAGGGAGTTATCCAGGCTCTTGTCATGTTGCATCCTTGGCAGTTTGGCAGCATATGAAGCTGCCTTCTTGAAGTCAGACACTTGCTACAGGGTCAACCAGGACAGAGCTGAAAAACGCTTGTCGGCAGGGTCTCTCCCGTGTTGAAGACAAGAGCCCTTCTCAGCCATAGTTGGAGATGCTGAAGATGGGAACGGGACCTTCTTCATGCAAACTAGGTGCCTTGCACCAAGTTAGGCCCTTCAGTATAACTTCTGGAGGCCCAGCGGAGTCCCCTGCTGATACAAGCCCCCTTTAAGCAACTTGGGCGGGGGGGGGGGAGGTCACCAACCAGTGCTAGGTACTGACTCTGGAAAGCCACTGCCATCTTAATTTCCAACAATACATCCTGCTGGGATTCCCAGGAATATTAAAACAGCTCAATTGAGGCTCTGGGAGCTTCCATTTTTAAATTTCCATAATGCCCCTGGTGTAGCATTGCTCCAAGATAGCCTTCTCCAATCCAGTCCCCCACATTGTTTGGCCAACAACTTCCTTCATCCTCAACCAGCGTGACCGATTTGCAGGAATGTTGGGGGAAACGGTCCAAAACATCTGTCAGGCACCAGCTTGGAGAAGGTTGCTCCTAACCACTGTGGGAAATTAAAATGTCAGTTCCCAGACCCAGCTGCACAGCGCTGATGGGAGAGCGGCTGCTTCTACTTTCCACTACTGATCATGACTCATAGACCACAAGAGACAGGCCCCGACACGACAGGAGAGCTCTACCAAAGGGAACCTCACTAAGGGACCCTTAAAAGCTAGACTTGTCCCTGAGCTTTCCCACCCCACCTTCCTTTCTCACCAATACACAACTGTAGCAGAGGTGGGAGGACAACCACCAACTTACGGGCCTAATGCAGGACCTGAGTCGCAGCACTGCGTGGCTGAGCTCCTGCAAATCCCAGTCAAGTTTCTTCCTCTGTGCAGAGAGAGGCTGAATGAGATCTAATACCTTGATGAGATAGTAATGTTCAGTTCATTGCCCTATTTGGGTTTGCTGTATACCTTACTGATCCTCTTATTTTCTTCATGGTTTCCATCTCCTGTCCACTGTTGGGCCACTCTTAGTCCCTGGAGCCTCATAAACCCACAGCAGCTGATCCTGACCATTCACTTGTCTCCTCTGAGAAAGTGAGCAGTTATAGTTGTGATAGTAGAAACAGCAAAAGCTTCTCCACCTCCTAGTCAACCTCTACCTTTGGGAGGTTGTCAGAATGCATTCAGAGGGAGGAGCAAGCGCAAGGTCAGAAGCAACAACGCCAAGGCAGAGAAGGGGTAGGTACACCCAGGGTGGAGGCTACAGCAAGTTCCTTGCCCAAACTCCATCTCCTCTCCATCTTCCCACACTTGCACCAATGTAGAAGTGGTACTCCACTCGCTCCTCAGCTTCATAACCTGGCCAGCCATCAGGGGGAAGGAGTTGTTAGGCAACCAACAAGGGTTGGATGCAGGGCTTCCAGCACCTTCGATGGTTCCATGGGACCTTATGCACGCAGTTCATTTGTCGTGTTAGTCATTTGTGTTATCTCTCAGTGTATACAGCAGAAGTAGCCAAAGCTCTTAGCCCGGAAAGCCACAAGCAAAAATATCTCCGCATGACAAACAGCAATGGAGACCACAACTGAGGTTTGTCCCACCCACGCTGCTCTGGGCTGGGACAGCTCAGAGCCTGGCCATTCCCTCTAACTTCTTACACTTATGGTACACTGTTTCCTGGATACCATTCTTGGCAGTAACAACCAAGGCTGCCCAGAAAAAAAGTAAACTACCGTATATACCAGCATAAAAGGCAACCCTTGAAAGCGGAAATAGAGAGGCAAAAATTGGAGGGGGGGAGTTGCCTTTTACACCAGGTGAAAAAAATTCATTATATTATATTCATCTTTTTTTAAAGGATAGGTAATAAAGACAATTGTATTTATAAGCTCACCCAGGGGGGCCACGCACCATTCCAAGCCAGCCGGGCTGCAGCAGCTGGAGGAGGAGCGTTCCCCATGCAACCATCTGTGCGGCCATACAGCAGTACCCACACATGCCTCCCCGCTCTCGTCCGCCCCCTGTGCCCCCCCATCTGTGATGCTGGCACTAGCCATCCTCCCTGACTGAACCCAGACAGCCAGCCCCCTTGCAGGCTGCCGTCTGTGCAGAAAGCCCAGATATGGGCTACTGCAGTGGCATATAAATCAATTAAATAATAAATAAACAAGGTAACATGACATCATGAGATTCTAGAAGCTTCTGGCTGACAAAAACCCATATATACCAGGGTATAAAAGCACCTTGAAACTGAAAATAGTGAAGGAAAAATTATGGGTCATTTATATGCCCAAAATATGACAAACACCAGAAAACAGCCCAAAATATTAACCTCATCTTATATGCATCACTTTATACACTGGTATGTATGGTAATAATTCTGCATTCAGGTAATCCAAATTCAGCTGCAATAAACAGACAGATTCTGGAAATGGTGTCCCTCAGATTAGGAACTATTGGAGTAGATCAATGGGCGATTTCCAGCAAGGATTTTAAGTGCCAATCATTGCTAAGCATCAGTGTTTCCCCCTGCCTCCACACTGCTACAATGTGTTGTAAGAATTCCTGATCTGTAACGATTCAGACACCTATTCCTCATTCCATGCATAGTTTGTCCCAATGTACAGAATCTCAGACCCAGGAGTCCAATCCAGCCCTCTGGGGTTTCCCATATGGCCACATCCCTTTTCCCTGGCCTTGGGGAACACCCCATTCCTACTTCCCAATCTCCTCCTGGTCTCCCTAGCTTTTGTGCAGCTTTCCTCCCATCCCTGAAAAGCTGGGATGCCCCTGCCAAGGCAGCAAGAGCTTCAAGCTAAAGCAAGCTGGCATTTTTGCTCCTGCCCCTGCCCCCCTTGCCTTCAGTAGCACCCTGCTGGGAGCTTCTCCAAAATGGAATTTGGCCCTTCAGCGACGAGGGGCTTAATGTCCTGGCGAGAACTTGTGGAGGCACAATAGGTGACTGGCTCTGCCTTCTCCTCCTACGCAGACAAGCCATTTTTGCAACTGGTTCCCTAAGCTCACTCCATTCCTAAACTGCCACTTTGTACCTTCCCAGTTATCAGACGTTGTTATCAGTTCTAATAAAAAAACCAGCATGAATTCCAACAAGCCTGAAGTTCGCCTACACCCAGAATGTAACATTCCCCATAGCTCTTGTCTTTTGCATGAAGAGCTCTTACTGGCCTGTCCTTCTATTTTGCTTTTGCTGATCGAGGTAGGTGGGTGAGCAGGAAACTCTTGAGCAAATGAGTTCTCACCTTCAACTAACATTCTCTGGCTTCTGAGACACTAACAGCCTTACCCACACACTTTTATAAAATATCTTTGCAGCCCTGGACCACAAAGAAGGCCGAGCGCCGAAGGACTGAGGCCTTTGAATTGTGGTGCTGGAGGAGACTCCTGCGAGTCCCTTGGACTGCAAGGCGATCAAACTGGTCAGTCCTAGAGGAGATCAACCCTGACTGCTCTTTAGAAGGCCAGATCCTGAAGATGAAACTCAAATACTTTGGCCACCTAATGAGAAGGAAGGAGCCCCTGGAGAAGAGCCTAATGCTGGGAACAATAGATGGCAAAAGAAGAAGGGGACGGCAGAGGATGAGGTGTCTAGATGGAGTCACTGAAGCAGTCGGCGGGAGCTTAGGTGGACTCCGGGGGTGGTGGAGGACAGGAGAACCTGGAGGAATGTTGTCCATGGGGTTGTGATGGGTCGGACACGACTTCGCGACTAACAACAACAACAACAGGCCAGATGAACTAAGTTGTCATCTTCCTTTTATTTCAATAAAATGTCTTCAGAAGAAATACCCAGAAAACTGCCATTTCTAGTTTCATTTTAAATGTGCATAACAAATCCTGTTAAAAAATATCAGAATGCAAATATCATCTCTCATAGCATTTTTTTTTCTTTTTCTTAAATGAGCACTTGGGCTATTAATAGATTATACCAGTACCGGAAGGGATTTTACCTCTTTCAGAGTTTTAGCGCTTTAAAAATGCAGACAAACTGGATTTGGAAAATGAAACTTATCAGGGCTTTTACTCACTCTGGGACCCACATTCTTTTGAAAGAAGCTTATTGCCTAAAAGCTGGAAGGATTTCCATCCCGCCACAAGTGGAGGATTAAAAAAATCATTTTCGCTATGCTTCTTGGGCAAAAATAAATAAGCAAACCCTGGCAAAAAGGTTTGATGGTGTCCTTCTCCCACTTTCTGTAATTGCAGTTTAGATACATACTGAGGTTGGCTAAACAACAGAAAAAGGGTTGTGCAGGGTGAACATGTCAAAACCAAAGAATAACCTTTCAGCCTTCACAGCATCAGATGGTCTTGAGAGATCCAGCATGGATCTTCCTGTGCATGGAAGATGCCAAAGGACCCACTGCATACACTGTTAAAATATCACAAAGTCGGGCAATTTTGGGCAGTCTCGGCACCATTTTTCCTCCTGTGGAACCATCACCGATAACAGATAAAAGGCACATTTTGAAAACAAGCTAAGTTTGCTCATTTCAAGCCTCCATAGCTGCAGGCCTCTATTGATCTGTAGTTTGTTTCCAAGTTAAAATGTTCCATTAGATCCCTCTGTTCTACAAGGAGAAGTTGAAAGAACAAGGCATGGTTAGCCTTGAGAACAAAAGACTGAGGGGAGATAGAATAGCACTCTTTGGGTACTTGAAAAAGTTAGGGAAAGACGATCAGGATCACTTTTAAATTATCCCGGTGTGCAGGACATGAAATAATGGGCTCAAATTATGGAAAGTCAGATTCTGGCGGAACATCAGGGAAACAATCATGACTGTTAAAGCAATACAACAATAGAACCAATGACCTGGGAAGGTCATGGGCTCCCCCACACTGGAGGTATTCCAGATGTGGGACAGCCATCTGTTAGGAAAGGGTTAGCCTGGATTCCTCCTTGGATGCATCAATGGCCTTATTGGTACCTTTCAGCTCAACTATTCTATGAGTCTATGAATTTATGACTTCAAAGGTTAATGCCAGAAACAGGCTAGGAGCCAATGAAGTACTGCCACTGTAGGGTTCATAGGGCAGAGTATTTTTCATCACCTGTGTTTTGTTCCTTCTGATGACAGCCAGAGCAGTATAGCGGTGAGAGTGCTAAACTGGGGACCTGGGAGATCTGGGCTCTAGATCCTACACAGCCATGAAGCTCACCAAGAGACTTGGGGCCAGTCATAGACTTTCACCCCATCCTACCTCACAGGATAAAATGGAGCAGTGTAAGGCAACTCGGATTCCTCACAAGGGAGAAAAAGGTGGGATATGAATGTGATACAATACAACAACAAAAGTCTTCCCTCCATTGTGTTATAGGAGGTGAGCATTTATTTTGCCAGTGTGGTAGCATCCCTCTTTCAGCCTTCAAAAGAGCAAAGGAAATTCCTCCTTTCAAACGTGACAGCCCTTCAGGTAGTCATCCTCACCTCTGGACAATCAGGTTAGAGAAGGAGTTTCATAAATGGGGGACACTATTTCTCCCCCCACCCTGCCAAAGCCCCTGTTGAGGCTATTGATCTGGCAGAGATTACTCACTCAAGTATCCACGGGCAAGCCTGCAATTCAACTCTGATTAACAGCCTGCTTGGGGATTCTGGGCCAGTCTGTTCTAAATGGAGATAAATATGACAGAGTAGAGTAGGATTTTGATTTGGGGTTTATTGTTAACCCATTTCCTGCTTTATTGTTACTGTGCAACAGCTTCAGAATCACACCGAACTGTACATTACAAATGATATTACAGGGTGTATCCAGTTATTTTTTAAGGCATAACATAATGCCCTTGCAATGATCTTCTGATTGACACTGAATGAAAATATCACTTAGCACCTGCATTATCAGTACAATTTGGTTCTAATGCAATTCTCGTACCCATTAAGACGAGTTCCTCCATCTCACTAATCCTCTTCCTCTTGTGCAACTACTTAATTTTGTCTCTGAATACTGAAAAGTGATTCCTATCAGGATGCATTTAGCCAGATTTTCCAGATTATCCTCTTGCCTAAGAAACACTGCTAATGAGGAAAGCATTCCAACCTCGGAATTTCTCACCAGAAGCTCAAACTTGTGTCTGAAAACAGCATCTCTCACAAGCCGCTGCCCAATCAGCCATCAGTCAGCCTTGTGCTTTGCTCTTTCTGTAGACATTGCTAATCCTGGGCCCCAAGTGTCCATGGACCTATTCACCAGGCCCTGAGTGTCTGCTCATGCTAAAGGAAGAGTTCTTTCTCAGCTGAACTGCCATGAGGGGCAATTTTCAAGGAAGAACGGAGGTCAGCAAAGGAAGGTGTTTAACCCTCCCGTGTGGTAATGTACACACCTAGGCCCCTGCATGGCAAATAAACCTACCCAAAAGCTTCTGTTGGTATGGATGGAAACTTTTCTTCTAAGTTTAATTGTATGAAGTAGAAGGGGCAATTTTACCCTTGCAGGGAAAGGAAGAAAAAAGGTGGAGAGAGTGACAACAACATTCTGCAAACTATTTGTAACTGAAGAGGAATTACTAATCTAGAGTTGAAGAATTCAGTTGATTTGAGGTGACTGGGTTGAAAAATATGAAATATTAATAAATCAAGTTATCATTTCTACATTTAGATACAGTGATACAAATTGGCAATTTATTTAAAACTTTTCTATACCATCCCATACTTAAAAGTCTCAGAACAGTTTACAGCAAATTAAAGGCAGCATAGAAGCCTTCTAAATAAATAAATAAATTAGTCAAACAAAGAATAACAATAACAACTGCCTAGCATCCAATGTTAAAATATAAACCCACCACTAAAACAAATTAACAATTAAAATGCTGGGAGAATAAAAAGGGTTTTGCCTGATGCCAAAAGGATATACAAGTTTTATGCAGATTTGTGTCTTATGGGCCTGGGGCCCAAATTTTCTAAGTACCTAGCGATGTCCCTGCAATTAAATAATTCCAACCAAGGCAATTAAATAATTCCAACCAAGCATGCACTGTTTGGTTCTAAACCATCCACAGCAACGTCACCTTGGAATGAGCAGCCAAGCTACACATGTTGTCAGCCAGGTGCTGTTGCACACATAACTAGAGAGAGAGGGAAGACACAAGCATTGGCCACCACTCAGTAGTAAGAACCTAAGAGAAGCCCTGCTGGAAAAGACCAACGACTCATCAAGTCTAGCATTCTATTCACACAGCAGCAAACCAGCTGCCCACAAGAAACCCACAAGCAGGATATGAGTATAACAGCACACTGACAACTGGACCTTCTGCATGCAAAACACCGAGTGCATGTTTTGCACACACATGGTTTCTGTAAGGTTTCTTCAGCACCCTGGTTTCTCTAAGCATAATGTGCTAGACCTAGTCTCAACTTAGAAGGTAAGTAGGCATAACCTTTACTCATGAAAGGGCTTGAGTCCTGAGTTAGAGCAGCTGCTTTGCATGCTGATAGCCCCCAGTTCAATCCCTGGCATCTCCAAGTAGGGCTGGAACCTCTGGACAGCAGCTGCTGGCCAGTGGTAATAATACTGGACTAGATGGACCAAAGGTTTGATTCAGAAAAGGCAACTTTCTGTGTTCCTGCAAGAAAGCCAGTGTGTCAGAGGCTGGTCTTTTCCCCACTCCCAGCTTTCCTTCTATGTACATCAAGATCAGAGGTTTCCAACTACAGCCATTATTATTTTAAAGCTGGCCAGCTAGGCTGACTTTGTGATTCAAAAAGGAGTATTGCAGATGTCCTTAACAAAACACACCAGCAAAGTTAGAAAACCAGCTCCTAGGGAAAGATGGCACATGCTCAGAAGCTAATTCCAAACTGTCTCTCTCCCCTCATTTCCCAACCAAGCAGTTAGCTCAACGCTCAGGGTGGTTCCTCCTGTTTATGGGTCAGATGATAAGAACATTAGATACAAGATATTGCTCAGTTGCACTACTATTTTTATCTTATGTCAGATGATGGGACTGATCTCGCCCTACCTGTCCCTGTTCAATGGAATAGCTCCCAGAACCAGAGGTGGAATGGCTCTCAGCTGCCTCTGGCTTACCTCAGGGCATGCTAGCCTTCCATTTCTGCTAAGAAATCCGACCCCACCTATTCTTCCAGTTGGAAGTAATCACCCTGGAAAGCTGTATTTTGGGGGCTCAGTCTCCACAGACTGCCACTCAGGGTTCATGCTACTGAGGTACAAGGATCAGTAGACAGCAAACTACTCCGTATAAGGTGGCTTCATATATATCTACTGTTGTATGATTCTTTTGCCTTGAGAAGTAGGCACCCTAGCTACAAAAAACCCAGTCAAAGAGGTAGCAAGCAGATGGGGGTAATAGAGGTCATGCTAGAGAAAGCATGACTGGAATTATTCGCAAGGCTGAACATATGCTGATGGCTTGCACACAGAACAAAAGAATGCACTTTTTCCACAATGCATAATGTTAAGTTCAGTTAAGTTCTTGGTCTTAACAATAATTTGGGTGTTGGTTAATTCAAAGGAGGGAAAAAAGAGGTAGCACAGTAATCCAGACCATTTGGAAAAGAGAAGTGCCTTAAGAGAAGTGCCATAAGGGAAGTGCCATAAGGTAAATCATCTTACAGGTGAGCTAAATGCAGCACAAAAGGGAGTTTCCACTCCTTATCAAACAAAGGATTTCCCACAGTTGGTCACTGCAACTATCAGTGCAATGCAGTTGCTGATTCCTTACTCAACAGGCCACTGAATCAATCAGAAGAGATGCTTCTGAAGCTCACCTGCTGCTTTTGCCATAAGAGCAGGTTGAGTCAACAACAGCCAAGCTTTCTGAACCTCGCAAATGTACCCGCTGCCAACAATCTTTCATTTTAATTAGACACTTTTATTGTTTTATAAGTAGCAAAGGTAAAAGATTATTTAAACCCCAGAAATTGGCAGCTAGTCTCAGGATGACTTATTCAACATTCACAAGTCCATTGAAAATGTCCGTGGCTGCACTCTATAAATTATAAACCTGGTCCCCCTAGAAAAAAACATATGGTTAGAGTTGCAAAGGGACGTTCTATATCAAACCACTGTTTCGATTCATCTAAAGCAGGTCAAGCCCTACATCTGATGCTTTGAGCCTTTGGCTTTAATTATTTATTTTTTGTTGGTTGATTTATATCCTTCCTCCTATCTTTTTTAAAAAGAAAATCCAAACAGCTTACATCATTCTCCACCTCCTGCTCTCACACTGATCCCCAAAACAACTACCCTAAGTGGTAAGTTGGGCCAAGAGTCCATGACTGCCCTAAGGTCAACCAGTTGCACACGGACTAGAACCCAGATCAACTGAGTTCCAGTCCTGTGCTCGTAAAAATGCACCACAGTGGCTTTGAGGCTTCGGCTTTTATTAGCAACAGAGTTGAATATACACGCTCTAGTGTTCTGCCAAACTATTTGTTGAAAATTGTACAAGAGAAAAGAAGTAAATTCCGGTTGCCCCTTTTATTTCCTGCTACTGGGTTGCTCTTCCCTTGTCCATCCTTCAGGTCCTAGGCCCTTTCTCCAAGGCTCGTGCAAAGGGGGAGCCTTCCTCAGCTACAGAAATTGTCCATGGTTATGCTGTCAGCCTTCAGTCTACTGCCCATGCTGCCTCCCACATGACTCTTAAGGCCTGCATCCATTCTTCTCAGCACACCCAAGTACATCCAGAGCCACCTCTGGATTCAGCTGCAGCTGTGCAGCCATGGTTGTGGATGTTCTGGAAATTCTGAACTGGAAAATGTTTCCACACAGATCAGGCTAATTTGCAAAGAAGTCACTCTGCACTAGAAATTTTTTGTTTTGTATCAGAAGCGGGGGTTGTTAGAGGCTACAACAAATACAGAAATCAAGCCTATGAAAATCAGGGGTTACTGTCCCTTCCACTGGTGCATACAGCAAGAGTGCAGTCACCGCTGTGGTAAATGTATAACAACATGGGAGTTTGAAATCCACTACAAATATGCAAGGCCGTGGTGCCGCCTAGGGATGGTGAGCCATACGCAACTCACGCAAAGCAAGGTTTCTTTGACCGTGGTTTCATAAAACACCATCATATCCCCTGCTGCATTTCTTTCAACCTTTTCAGATGTCGATACTGAAGGCAGATTACTCCAGGGGTGTCAGACCCGCTTCCAATTCAGATTAAAAAGAAAGAACATACATCCCTCTCCACATGTAATGCGAACACTATAATTTACCTTATTCACGATACCTGTAACCGCTTCTACATAATGGTTTAGTTCTCTGTTCATTGCAGCATATTCTAACATCACATTTTCCATTTCATTAACTTCTTCTGCGTCGTCTGCAAAACAAAACATTTATATTTGTGTCTGTCTGTGTGTGTGCATTTGTTCTTTTAAAAATTCAGGTCAGAATGCTAAACAGAAGGAGATCCATGCCAGGGACAGAAACAAAACAAGAAGCTGCAAGAAAAAGCTGCAAGCTATATGTTGATTTGCATTGGTAGATCAAATAAGGCCACATTCCTGAAGTCTGCACTTTACAAGAGTGGGATGCAATGCAACTTCACAAAGGCTCGATCTAATCCACTGAGAAGCATGGGCAGAGCCTTCTCAGTGGTGATTCTAGGGAAATTTGCCATCCCCTCCTTCATTGTTTTTAAGCAGGCTTCAAAGGCGTTAATATTTTAGAGGACCTTTTTACCATTATACTCTATTAAATTCCTGTTTGAAAGGCTGTTGTCTTTATTGTCTAGTTTAAGATTATATTGCACTGCAATGTATTATATTTATACAGGTTTAACTTTGTGAAGGCACTTTGCTTTGAAAACCAGGTAGCCATACTTAAATAAACACAGTAACATCAACACAACTTTTTACTGTCAGGTCACCACTGCTCCAGGTGCATGCTCTGACACGGCTAGACACTTCATGGAAACCCTGTGTCTTCCCACACTTACCTAGAAATTTGCAGTAATTCATTTTTCACCACTACCATCTCTCTCTCTCAATCACCCTCCACCTCCTGTATTACAGCTTCTCCTACAATCACAGTGGCAATCTGGCATTTCCTACAAGTTATAGTGAAGGCCACTAATTTGGAGAGCTTGAAAAGAAGACTGGACAAATTCATGGAGGGTACTATCAATGGCTACTGGAAGGATGGCTGTACATTACATCCTGAATCAGATAGTATGCTTCAGGATACCAATTGTTTGCTTCAGGATACCAACACTAATTGCTAAGGGACAGGAAGAGGAGGGTATTGATGTCCTTCTAAAGGGCTTTCCATGGGCAGCTGGTTAGTCAATGTGCAAACGGGATGCTGAATGAGACAGGCCTGGCTCTTCTTATGCTCGTATATTATTACACAAGTATGTTGTGGGACCAGGTAAAAACAAGCTGCCAGATGCTCCTTGTCAAGGACAGAGGAGTTTTGCACTGGCTTGACAGGCGGTTCACCTCCCCCTATTGGTAGGGGAAGAAAAGTCCAAAAAAGTGAGTTTTCCTCCCTGTTTCTTACCAAAGCTGGCAGCTATTTGGCATTTCAGGGCAACGATGGAGCAGCCGCCAGTAAAGAAAGAGCCCACAATCCATTGCACCACTGGGCAGCAAGCAAGCGCGAATGTAAATTCCACTGTGCTAATGTAATTGCATTGGCTGGAGCAAGGAGATTCCCACGTTCCCTCTATAGAGAGGTCCCTCGCTCTTCACAATTGTGATGACCATTTTATTAAATTAGAGGATGCCCAGAATGGATGTAGGTGACTATGGGAGACAATTGACCAAAGTGAATGTATCACACTGTGCATGGACCCACTTGAGAAATGTGCTGTCTGTATCATCCTGCCAAGGAGTGAAGATAATTTTGCCACATTCCTGGAGTTGATCGGTCTGACACATTCCTCACTTAGTGGTATGACACAGAATCAATTTATCCCACGCTTACACTATGGTAATGTATCACTTGATAAAGGGGCCTCTGTATTCACCTTCCTTCGCTTACATCCCCCTTTCCATGTTATCCTTACAAGAACTCTATAAGGTAGGTTGGCTTAAGCCCAAGGAGCCCCAATAAGTTACACAGCCAAAGGGGTTCGAACCCAGATTTCCACAGCTCTCTATCCACTGTATCATATTAGCTCTCTGTAGTGGTTTTGTTCTGAAATAATGGTTATTTTCCCACCACTCCTAATTATATTTTATTTGTATCTTTGTTTATTTAAGGATATTTATGACTGGCTTATATTAAAGGCATTTCTAAGTGACGTACAAAAGCATATGAAGGAGAATATTACTGTATTGGGGATAAGAAACCTGGAAATGTGTAACTGCTAATATACCATCTTTGCCAATGAACATGCAGAAGTAAAATCTTGTCATAAAGTGTGACAGGTGTTTTCCAGGTTCTTCGGAATGCAAGGCTATATTTTTACAGGTTTTGCAATCAAAAGCCATTTTACAGTCCTTGGGCAACCTCAGCTAATGCATTACTCAGAGAGACACTTCCCTGATTTCATGCAGGGCAGATTGTGTGAGAATAATTTCAGTTACCAACACCTAGTCATTAGGCAATCAGGGTATTTTGTGCAGAAGCTGTATTTAGTGACTCATCACATTGCCTGAGAAATATTTAATAGAAACATAAATGCCCTCTCCTGTCGAACCACAGTTGAAACTATAATTAGCCCCCATTCTTATAAATGCCAACCGTTTTAAAATCAAAAACTGAGTCAGCATTTCTAAACAGAAAATAATGAAGGTATGATTGAATTGGAAGTGCCCCAACAAGGAGCTGGGGCTTGCCTACAAAAATTAAGCAAATAAAATGTGTATTTGAAAGACAATATACATGTTTGCTACGATGGAATTGTTATGAGGGCGTCTGACTAGGACTGGAAAGATCCAGGTTCAAATCACTAACCCTCAGCCTAACCTACCGCACAGGATTGAAGATAAAACTGGAGAGAAGACTTTTAGATTCTTAAAGGAATTGCTAGATATAAATAAGGGGTAAAATCTACTCTAAGTCCACCTTGGAGTAGACTCACTGAAAGGAATGAGACTTGCGTTTGCCACAAGCAGCTCAGGTCTATTCATTTCCTTGAGTCTAGTCTAGATAGGACTTATTTTCCACCCAAAATGTGAATTATCTTTTTAAAATCCCTCTGCCCATCTTCTAAACTTGACGGTTCACCTTTCTTCCCGATCACCCTTTCTCCATTGCAACATACAATCTGGTATCACTTTTTCATGGAAAGGACGCGTTAACGGTACAAAAGTCCAGGGTTACCTTCTCTTCTGGTTGTGCAACAGGCTTTTCTTTTCTCGGCTGAAACCCACAGGAGTGTCACAACAGCGACACACTCCCTCCTAGCTGGGATGCTCAGTCCCCTGCAGTTCCTCCCCACTGAGGCTCTCGCTTGGCTAGCAGCGCATAGCCACCTACATACAAAAGCACCCTCCGCATGGATTTGAGCAGCCTGCCCAAAGCCGATTCAGGAAGCAAACTCCCAGGTCCTTATGCGCATATACACACATTGGCAATTGTCAGTGTGGACCCAGAATACTTGGCTGCACCATGCACAAAAGCGATATACTGGGCGCAGTGCAAGGGAAAGATGAAGAGGCTATTCTCCTAGTTCTATGTCACACTGGAGGGTCCACAGCTTATTTCGGGTGTACAACTCCAGCTCCTTAGGCATGTACAGGTATGCTGAAAATAACTTGCAAATGGACAGCATGCATCATAACATGTTGTGGGAAAGAAGCGTTTGGCCAGATGTTACGCTAAAACGTTGTGCAGGAGATGGTTTCCTGGTTAAAAACATAGCAGGCTGCTTTGGATTAAGTCAAACCTTGGTCGATCTAGTCCAATATGTTAGCAGTGACTCACTGTGGTTCTCCAAGATTTCAGCCAAGAGTCTTTCCAAGGCTGCCTGGAAATACCCAGAGGAGCTCAGGGCCCTTCTGCATGTAGAACAGATGCTCTCTCCCGTGTTGTGTCAATGCATGATTTATGGTCTTGTTTTGAAGTTCACACTTCTGGATCTTCAACCATTTGTATCTGTCGGCAATTACTGGAATAGGAACAGTTCCCTGGAAAGTGACTTGTTCCAAAAATTTGCAAATGGGGCTAACACCAGTAAAAGAAGGAAAAAAACAGAGGTGAAGGAGACCAGAACCCCTTCTGCTTTCCCAGAAAGGACATTCAATTCTTTTCTGAACTTGACAAATTTCATCTCACCCACCAACATCCAGACATGTCATCTGGCAAATGTTGCTACGTGCCTGAGAATCCACCTTGTGTGTTTCCCCCTTTTCTAAAACATTTAGCATTTGGCCAGTTTCCCATGATCCTTTTAGAAGTAGCTCCCCCACCTGCCAGGTGGCCTGTGAACTTACTTCCTACAAAGCTGACATAGATGGTGTTTCATGAATCACAAGAAAGGTTTGTTTAGCAAGCAAATGTCACCCTCCTTCCCCAAGGAATGAATGACTCATACAACACACATAAACCTTCACCAATCTACATCTCTGAAAAACATATAAAAGGAGATGCAAAGGAGTCGCCATTCTCATCAGATAGAGAGAGAACACCTTCTTAGCTAGAAACCTTTCAGCGTAATAGTATATCGGGCAATAGCTTAATTGCTGCAAATCCTAAAGAGCCATTTTAAAAAAGGAGTAAACAAGCAGGCGGAACCCAGCTGAGAGGAGAAGGATATTAACTAATTACCTCTTATTCTGTATTCCTCCAGTCTCATCATTCCACCCACAACTGCTAATTTCAAAATGATGCTCAACACAGTCTTTATGGTCTTCTAAATTCTAGGGTGGGTGCATGTGTGTGTGTGTAGATGAAACAGCATAAATATTACATGGATCCTATTAAATACTAGTGCTGGCCTCTGAAGAACATATTGCAAGAGTAATTTCAGAAGGATTAAGCTGCACATAATGACCTGGTTTGCCCAGAATTGGTGGCAAACTGTGGGTTGATTAATTCACAATGGACTCTGGCACATGCAGCTGCCGTTTTGAATTCGAGTGATCTGGGTTGGGCCACATGGTGCAAACCCAGCCACTAGTACTAACTGAGGGTTGCTTAAACTCTGAATAATCCATGATGGCCAAATTCACACAACATGGCCAAACCTCCCATCAGCAGGTTTATATTCAAAATGGCAGCTGCACAAATCCTGCAGACACTGCAACTCACTATGGGTTGTTTAACCCAAAGTACCCAGCATGCCCTGCAAACTGGATCCATAGGCTGATTATGGCTTATACAGTCCACAGCTAGCCTTCAGTCTGAACAATGTTTGCTCTCAACCCAGGATGCTAAATATCTTAGTTTTGTCCTTCTGCACTAAAAAGTTTAAAAAAAAAGGGGGGGTGCTTCAGGTACCTGTCTCCAAGCCATGGAAGTTGTTAAAGGTCAAGACCAGCACTTTGAATTAGCCTGAAAACAGACCAAGTTAGCTAAGCATCAAAATGCCTTATTCCAGGTAACTGCCTAGCGGCCAAATTTGGAAATGACTGAAGTCTGCAAACCAGTAACAAGAACTACTCATTCCAAACTCTCACAAGAGTCATCCCCATGCATAATGCATGAGAGCAGTCAAACATCCTAGAACTTTTCTGGAAATAAATTGTTTCAGGGCTGTTGTTTAACAACCACCTAGAGACACTACCACCCAAACTCAGCATTGTTAAACTCGCTGCATCCAACCCAAACTTCAGCATGTCATAAAGAATTCACAAAGGCGACAAACATATACATTTCAAATACACCCCAGATCAGCAATGACTTCAGGATGAACACTATAAATCCATACCTGGATTTCACTGACTTGCTTACCATGGCTTCAGTCCTATGAGCTCACATGCACCAAAGCTTGTTTGCAGGCAGGAGATGGGTGTTTTCATGCAGAATCCCTCCCAGTCAGGAGTGCTGCAGGAGACCGACGGATGCAAAGATCTGGGTGTCACAGCCTCCCCCCCCACAACAAACTCCCCCATGTTTGCAGCTCAGTGGGGAACCAACAACACCCAAGTGCTTGCACCAAGTGGCCTCGCTAGGTTACAGCCATTGACTTCAACTAGCGATTATCATTCCAAGTTTTGCACTCCTGACAAGTTTACAAACTGATAGCAAACCTTGCATAAAGGGGCATATAAAGTTGCATTGAGGCTCTGAGTTTCACAGAGAGCCATGACCCCTAGAGTTGCCTCATCTCATTTCCCCAACCACTGACTGTCTGGTGGTTTCCAAACTTTGTGCAACCTTTCCTTCTAAAAGGCTGAGATGCCCCTGCTAAGGCTTTGTTACTGACAATAAGAACTTTACACTTTAATACGCTGGCGTGTTTTTGGTCCTGCACTTTTGCCTTCGGCTTTGCTCACCGCTGGAAGATGGCCTCCAAGTACCATATTTTTTGCTCTGTAAGACGTACTTTTTCCCCCCTCAAAAGTAAGGGGAAATGTCTGTGTGTCTTATAGAGCGAATCTGTGTGTGCAGTAAGTCTGTCAGATGTGCAGCCCATGGGGAAGTGATGGGGAATGTGCCTGTGATTATGTGCCCATTTGATTCGGAATATTTTTTTTCTTGTTTTCCTCCTCTAAAAACTAGGTATGTCTTATGGTCAAGCGCTTCTTATAGAGCGAAAAATACGGTACCTCCTTGAAATGGAATTTGGCTTTTGGGCTGCAAGACATTCAATATCACTGGAGAGGGTGAGAACAGAAGACAGAGCTATTAGCATGCAACGCCCACGCAGCTATGGGTTTTTACCTTGGAGAGTATCTCTGAAAGGTAAAGCTACTCCTACAAGGGGCAGAAGGAATCTCAAAAAAGACATTCAGCAGCCGACCTCTGGTGCCATACTTCCTGGGCCACTCAAAAAGGCAGTCTAGCTCAACTCCATGGGTCACGTACACCATTTTGGCCACCGCACTGATCCAGTTACTGCCTGTTGACCCTGAAAGGAGTCAACTGAGTTCACAAGCCACAAGTTCATCCATGATTGTGTGTGCCGCTTCTGGCCTATCTGACTCTCGCCTACCTGTGTCAGAATCCGGCCACAGTTATAGTCTATCACAGAAGTAGGTTCCCAGCTGCTCAGGTTTTTCAGAGATAATACACATTCTTCCCCAGCCAGGTCTCCTGAAGATGTGTCAGTTCTGTAGCTCCCATACTATGGACATTATCTGAGTGTCTCAGTTAGATAAGCAGTACAGGTCCTTCCAGGGCTATTGTCTTCAGAATTTGAAAGTCTCTTCCCCAAGAAGACTGCTCTGTCACTTCTTGGCATTCCTTTCAGAAAGCATGTGCAAAGCTCCTTGTTTCTCAGGGCTTTGGCGGGATGGAAGGTATAGCAAAGTAATTTAAAATTAGAACTTTTATTCATTCTAGCAATTTTAAATTGGAATTCTTCTTTGTTGCATTTAACTATTGCTTTACCACCGAAGGTATTGTTATTGCAGGGTTTTTATGTTATTTTACACATAGCTACAGACTTGCATTAACTAGAAGAATGTTTGTTTAAACAGAAAGAGGACACACAAAGCTTCAATATATCAAAGTACAAAATATTTCCACTGTTTTGTTCCACTGGAAACAGAATTCTGTGTTTAACATGAAACTTGGCATTGTGAGATTTGTATTTTTCATTTATTTGTGCGGGAAATCTGGGAAAACATTGTAGGAGAGGAAGGTGGCCCAGAGCAGGAAGGGCCAAGATGGACCAGCAGAGCTAAGCTTGGATCTCTCTGAATTTTTTCTATACGTCAGCCAACATCGTTTCTTTCAACTTAGAGCCCATTTAATTCAAATCACAGAGCCATTTATTTTATCTATCTCACTGGGCAGAGCAATAACTGATTTAAAATGAGCTTTACTCTCTCTAAGCACAATTAAATAATACTTAGAGGTTAATTGTAGGCTAATTTATAAATAAATAAAAGTGTTCTGGATTGTCAGATGTTATGTATTGCTTCCATTTAAGATTGAACAGGCCAATAAGGACCTAGCCAGGCTAATTCCCATATCAAGAAATTATTTTTTTCTATTTCACTGGAACTTCTAATAGGTATCGAAAAACCCCATGGGACACAGAGGTGTAATTATGACACAGTTGGTTCCTATTTTACAAAAGGCCCTTACCATTTCACAAATAGGCAGTAAAAACCAGAGAAGGAAGGAGGAAGGAGCAAAGCAACAGAGAAGGCATGGCCAGGAATTAAGAGATATTTGTTGAAACAAGACTTTTTCAATGGGGTGCTCTCCAGACAGACTGGACTGCAACACTGAGCATCTCCCAGCTACCCATATAGATGGGGGATACTGGGAGTTGTAGTCCAATGCATCTGGAACATACCTGGCTATGAAAGCTTGGTCTACACCATCACTGAGGAGGGCCAAGGGCCAAAAAGGGCCAGTTCAATAGTGGATGAAGTGTCAAAAGGGGGCCAATAAGATTCCACTCGGTCATATATGTTGACACTGACTTGGCTCCTCAGGAACTTGTCTCTCGTACAGAGTAGCTCCAGAAGTCCTGGCTTTCTGACGTGTATTGTGCACTAAGTATACAACTGGTATTATCTTGGTTTAATAATCAAGTTTTGTTTCTGAATGATTAACTTAAAAAGCTTCCGGGAATGTTGTGAAACAGCCTTTGCTTCCTCCTTAAATAGATTTGTTTTTATTTTATTTCTGATACTTATATAGTTCTAGCGATAAAACAGCTTCTAAGTGGTTAGCTGGCAGAAGGTTGTGCCTGAGGGACCAAGGAAAACAGGCAGGTACCTGCCAGACTGCCAGGCCGCCATCCAGCCGGATAACCCTCAAAGAAACCTGAGGGTTGGCTGATCAACATCCCTGGTGAGGATGATGCTCCAATCCAGAAGCGTTCCCACCTCAAGCACTCCCTGAGCAACCCTGATGACACCTTCTGTTTTGGATGTTGTATGACGCCACTCAGTGCAGGCAGCCAGATATGCAATTAATCAAGAGAGATGGAACCTTCCCAGAGCCTTCAGTTCAGTTGCCCTAAAACTTAACTACTGATCTCCTTGTTTTAACTCATCCTGGGCCCAGCCTCTGACTCACCAAGCTCTTCTTTCTAGCCGAACTGTTTGTCTGAAAGTTCTGACTCGGAATGTAAACTAGAAGGAGATGGAGGAGGAGAGGGGTTGGAATGTGGCACAGAAATGTCAAGGTTAAAAAGCAAGATTTTTCAGATAGCTGCTAAGAACCAAACTACCTCAGGATCAGCAAGGAGACACTTTAGAACAGAAAGGATCTGAGGAGAAAGAATGTGAATTGACCCAGTGAGTCAGCTTCAAGCGAAAGGAGCAGACCAAAGAAGTAACATAAAATGTTCCTAGCCAACAGGCAGCACAAACCTTCCTGAAGGTGGAGTCAAGCTTTTTGGAAAAAGAAGGGAGGTGGAGGTCTTAAGTTTGGAATCAGCTGTTCACAAAGGCAAGAGCTGCTGCCACAAACAAAGGGAAAGTTACTTTGATTGATATGACTTGTAAACAACCTCCTTATGAAACACCTGATGCCACAAAACTCCTGTCTAGCTCAAATAAAGGGCTGCATTTCAAAAGTCTCCTGTTTAGAACTTTAGGACAAGGAAAAGGGAGAGAAAGGATCTGAACAATCAAATGGACAGTAGTCTACAAAACTTATGGCATAGTCATCAAGCCATTCATTTTTAAGGTGCCAGAATATACTTTGGCTTTTCGTGCAACAGACGAACATCGCTACTCCTCTTGAAATTTAGAACTCTGTAATGCCATTGACATTGTAGGCATTGAGCTCACTCATCTTATAATCGTTTGCAAAGGCTGTGGATCCAGGTTCTGATCCAGATGGAGGTGGCAGAATCTGCAGCTGAAATACCAAGGCCAGTGGTTCCTGAGTAAATTCAGAGAATCAATGAGAATCAGACAGTTTAGAGTTCTGTGGAAAAGTTTTACAAGCCACTTGATGGAGGGAGGGAGGGGGGGAGGGGGGAGATACAGCTTCAGGTTAAGAGGCCTTGTTGAGAAGCATCAGGTGCTCCTAGCAACTGGCCAGGAAACAGGAGGACCAACTTTGAAGGTATGGTTACCTTTTCTTTAATTTGGAGGGAAGACAAGTTGTTCAGTTTGGAACCAAGTTCTTATAGTTGAGCCACATCTCCCTAACGACCAGCATCCCATGCATTACCCAGGGAATAAAACTTTACCCCTTGGCATCCCATTAGGCCCAGAGCGACTGGATTGTGTGCAGCACAATCTGCCAGCTCCATCAGTTTTAGGGCCTTGTGGGGAGTGGAGGCTTGTCTGTGTCTTCAGTTCCAAGTCCAAAGATGGAACTGATTGCACACCAAGCACAGAGCACTGAGAAGCAACTCTCGAGGTAAACACACTATTTTTTAATTTGGAGCTAAAGAGCAGTTTGTGCCTGCAGCTTTTTTAACATTTTGACAAGCACTTACGAAGCAAAGTGCTTCTTCCGAAGTCAAGCATCTGCAGCTGTCCCTGCTCTCTTCTCCTTTCCTTCTAAATCTATCCCTTTCTGCCTCTGCAGCCCATCAACACCCAATCTGCCTTGGTCACACAGCCTTCCAATGTCCTGCTCCACCATTTCCATCTTTATCTGGCAAATGCCAATTTCCCTAATCTTCATCTTTCTCTACCTATTCTATTTAGACCCACTGCAACCGGCACATGCAAGGGGCGAATCTCCTAACCAAGCCACCTTTATCCTCTTTAATAAATGCCCATGTGTTTTGAGAACAAAAAGGTACAGACAGTCTATTCTTCTGAACTTTAACAAGCATCTCAGACAATTTCCCTATTTTCAAAGTAGCCATTCCCAACGTATTAAAAGCAGAGTGGGTGAATCCATTATGTCTGTGTACTAAACCGCTGATTAAATACCCCTTCAGAACTGCATTAATCATATCTGTGTGGATTTCAATGTGGAAGCACTCAGGCACCCCATTGATAGTCTGACGGCTCAGGTTGTCCACCTAACTGAGCATTTTCTGCTCCAACTAGCACTCGCCACCAAACGCTTTTCCCCACCATCTGACAGTGGATCTTCTTTTAAACTGAAGTTGCCCAGAATTGAACTGGGGACTTCCACATGCAAGGTGTGTTCTCTGCCAATGAGTTGAGCAAGTTCCCTCGCCAGGCTGACTAGCAGCTTGTTCAGCACGCACTAGCCTCTAGGCCATGAGTTCTGAAATACATTCATACATGTTGGGAATGAAAGAGGTTGTCATTCTTGGTGCACGTGCCAGGGGCAGGGTGACACTGGCTCATCAGAGGACCGCGGGGCCAGGAAAATGACACCTATGGACGTGGACATGAGATGGCAGAGGAGAGGGAGCCTGTCTCAAAACCACCATCTCCAGGTGTCCAGGCAGACTCTGGAAACCAGTAGGGTTTGGAATGCCAGGAAGGGACTTGGGAGAGCAGCCTGGTCTGATTCCTGACCCCACGATGTGAATGTGGGAGAAAAGGGCTAGCCAACCAGAGACCCAGTGTAGACCTAGCCAGAGCCCAGGGTTACTGAACAGGAGGGTTTTCAGAAGGCATGTTTAGTTTGGGTTCAGCAAACCTCTCTGTGCATGCTCAGATTCTTCCTCCATTGGTTATTAGCTTGCTGGCTGCACACTGGAAATAAAGTGCTTTTTGCCAAAGATCTGTCTATTATTTGAGAGGAAGGAAGAGGGAACCCAGTTCCCAACAATAGATACCTGATTCACATCTGAAACGGAGGAGACAGCAGGAGAGATGCTCTGTACCAAAAAGTTCCAGTGCTGAGGCACATGACAAGAATAAGCAAACAACTTTGCATATGCTAATTTGCATATGTTCGAAAGAGTGTGTATGAGAGACACACCTATTACTGTCCTTAGAAAGCCTTGTCATTAATAGTAAAAAGGGTGTATGGCTTGATTTCCGGGGTGGAGGGTGGGGAAACAGCCAGTCAGATACAAGGTGCAAACTGCAGGAGCCAACTAGATGGTCTGGGCTCCAAATTTTCTGGGACTTCAAGACTCCTGTCCAATGTCCACTCCCTAACACCACTTCTGGGAGAGAGGCTGGGGCTTCGTCTCTGTCCTTCCAGCAAGGCTATAGGGAGTACCCCCCAGGCAAGGGAGGCTCAAAAGATTTCTCTGTCAGGTGGCACCTCCTTTCTTTATTAAGGCTTCAAAGTAGCCCTGAAACTAATGAGACTGGTTGAAGTATCCTCTCTTTGATATGTTGCTCAACTCCCACACGCTGTCACAGAAAGACCGATTTGGAATTAACAAGGCCAAGTTTTCACCCAGGAGATGCCATGAAACTAATGAGAGTAGGTGAAGCAGGCTCTTCATTATATCACACCGTGCCCACACATTGCTGCAGAAAGGAGATCATTGAAGAAGATTTAAAAGTGTCCTCCTGAATGCAAAACTAGGCACCTCAGCACATCACTGACTTTATCAACTCCATTGTTCCGGGCCTTTCATGCTGTGTGGACCTGAACGCAGCAGGATGAGATCTGTACCTGCCGCTGTCTGCATTTCCCAGGAGAAAGGCAAGACCAGAGCGACTGTGGTAGGGTAGCAAGAGAAGAAACAAGCTCATTCTTAGACAGCCTGCGTGCGTGAACATTTTGTACCTTCTGCTATAGCATTTGTGTGCTACAGCTTGCCATTTGCACAATGGAATAAGCTCTTTTCAAGAGTTCGGGCCATGCGTAGAAGCTGGGCATTTGCGGCCATGTGCACATGATTGTAGGCATTGCAGTAATGCCAACATGTGCACTTTCAGGGCACAATACCACCAACCCACTCTACATTCCTTAAAAGGCTATGGCAGCAAACCTACGCACTAGGGCTGGCTTGTGCATGGCCATCTCTGTGTTGCGGGACTGCAACTCCCATCAGCCCTAGCCAGCAGAAGCAGTGGTGAAGGATGATGAGAGTTACAGTCCAACATCTAGAGAACCACATATTCCCCATCCCTACTATGTGCATTTGCCCAAGTGCCATTCCCATTGAACCAAGCAGGAGACAAGCCCATAAGTTTCATGGCAGAGCAGGGATCTCGCCCTGATCCATCTCTCTAACCACTGTGCCCAACTCTCTTTGGGAAAGCTGAGGAACTATCAGAAGTATATGAACAGGAGCAGACAAGCCGGAAAGGGTTTAGAGGAAGGCAACAAGGATGATCCAGGGACTGGAAACAAAGCCCTATGTGGAGAGAACGAAAGCATTTGGTATGCTTTGCCTCGAGAATAGAAGCCAGAGGAAAGGTAGGATGGCACTCTTTAAGTACTTGAAGCATAGTCACAAAGATGAAGGCTGGGAATGCTTCTCAATCATCTCAAAATGCAGGACATGGAACACCAGGCTCAAGTTACAGGAAGCCAATTTCTGCCCAGATACAAGGAAACATTTTCTGACTATTAGAGCAGTACAACAACGGAACCAACAACCGAGGAAGGATGTGGGCTCTCCCACACTGGAGGCATTCAAGATGCAACTGGACATGATCTGAGAAGGCTAGTGTAACTTGGGAGTCCTGCACTGAATAGGGAGTTGGAGCCGAAGGCCTTCTTGGTCCCTTCCAAATCTACTATTCCACGACTTCTTGATTATGTAGAACAATGGGGAAGGGATGCCCCTCCAGAAGCTATTGGACTACAATTCCCATCATTGCCATCCCTTACCTTTGCTGGCTAGGGGTGATGGGAGTTACAGTCCAACAAGAGCTGCAGGTACACACATTTTCCACCACTAAAGCATAGAGTTTCTGGGCTCTGGAGTGAATCCGCCTACTGCAGTGGATCTCCTCAACAGGAAAAGTTACGCAAGCTTCCTCTTCAGGCTGGGACCTTGCCTAGACAATGATCCCTTCTTTCCTGGAGCTGGTCTCTCAGCATCTTCCAGACTGCTGGATACCCTTCCATGGCTGCCTAAGACTCATCACTGAGGGGCACAAAGCCTGCGAAGCATCGATGAGTTCATAGCAACCACTGTAGAATCACAGGAACAAAGGCGCCGCCTTAAGCCAGGTGGACTATTTGTCCCGTACTCACGACTGTGACTGACAGTAACCCTGAAACAAAGGTTTTTGCTGTTCCCTTCTGCTTGCTAGGCTCACTTGACACACCAGTTGGGACTGGACATGGAACCCCCCTCATGTAAGCCACGGGCTGTATCATGGAGCTGCAATCTCCACAGGTACGGACGACAGCTGAGTCTTACTCTTGGCAAAGCACTGGCTGTTTCACATTCCTCACCATGGGCAATGCAGCTCCATTTCAGAAATTAGCACTGGACAGTAAGTCACCATTATTGTTATCATCATTACGTTTATACCCACCTTTTTCCTCTTGCAAGAAATCCAAGGTAGCTTATGTGATCCTCGTTCTCTGCATTTTTATCATCACAACCATGCTGTGAGGTAGGTCAAACAGCAAGGCAGTGACGGGCCCAAAGCCACCCACTTAGCTTCACAGCTGAATGGGGACGAAACCCTGAATCTCCTAAGCCCCGATCCAGAAGTCCTGTCACCAATCAAATCAAATCTGGCCACTACTTCGGCAGCTTTGAAAAGCCAAACAATGAAGCATCTCCAGCCTGCAGAAGCCCTTTCCCTCCCTGCACCACCAGCCACCTATTATGAAATATTTCTGAAAATACAATGCATTCTATCCTCAAGAACTTTCTATCCTAGCTCCCAAAATATAAACAGCTCGTGAAAGTCATAAACAGGTAGAAAAACTGCTTCTTGGAGGTAAAAGCCTTGTCGTGCTTACTCAGAACTCAGTCTACTATCTATTCATTAGGATTTAGTCCCAGTGAAGTGCACACAGGATCCCAAGCTATGCCATGAGGACGGCTTCTGCAGAATTAAAACCTACATGCACTACTGCTCTTTGCAAATTAGAAATGAGCATTCTTAAAGCACGTGTGTAAAAGCCGTCTGCCTCTGAGAGGAAGCTTAGCTTTTACTGGCTGTTTGTCTTGCTAATATTCACTCATCTGTATAAGTAAAAGAGCAATTCATGCACCAGGATTTAAATGGGCTTTGTCTAGTGCCCAGAACATTTGGCTTCATATCAGGAGAGTGATCTTGCAGAGGGAATAAAATGTGACAGGACCAGCAGCCATTAGAGACCAAGGAATCTGTTCCACAGAGGAAAGACAAAGATATGGACATTAACAGCAGCAACAGGTAAGCTATGTCACAATTGTTCAAGACTCGGGAAGATGGAAAATGCGCCATCTTGTGGTGAAAGAGTGACAAATACCAAGCTCAGCATCCTGCTGAACTCTTACTGAATGCAAAGGCCACGGTAGACTTGAGGAAACATTTTCTTCATCACATCGCAGGGCCTGGCTTCTTCCATCAAAAGAGAAGGGAAGAGAACTAAATCAAAAGAACTAAATCAAAAGAAAAGAAATGTCCCTCGTGTCATTTTGTGTCCATAGGGTAGATGCACTATTTAAAAATGGATTGAATTTAAATTGGATTTTTAAAAATTCAAAGCCATTTTTATATTTTTAACATCAAAAATAAAACACTTAATTACTTTCTCACTTAAAAGGCAACACATGCTAAACCTGCACTTACAGCCTGATAAAAATGAAGTTATTGCTCAAACAAATACAGGCATTTGTTTTCATTTTTTATTTGCAAAATATGCATGCCAGTTAGCTTCCTGGTAGGGTTAGTATGAGAAGGGTGCATATTGACATAGGCATTAAAGTCCCTCCATGTGACACAGGACCACCCCTCTATGAGCAAAGATTTCCACAGGGCCTCTTCTGAAACTGATGAAGCACAAGCAGCTATTGGTGAACACATGCATTTCTTAAATGCATGAGTTGTTTGTACCCTTGTGAACGGTATAATATAAGCCATCTGGGTGTCTCACAAACACCCTAGAAGGAATCTTCATCACACCTCTTGTGGGTATCTCTGCAGCATCCATGGGCTTCTCACAGACCATTGGCCAGGTGCAAAGAGAGCACTGGACTCATTCGCCCTTTGGGCGGACGCAGCAGGGCAAGTCTCGTGCATTTCAGTCTCTCAATACGGATCACATACCACCTGACTTTGTGTAGCCCATACCTGCAATGACCTGTGCTCTAAGAGATGCCAATTATGCTATAAAACTTAACCATTCATGAGGAAATTGAATTATTTCCCAGAATCAGTACCTGGAGAATTGTTCTGCAACACTTTCTAAATAATGCGTATTAATAACACAGAGATCAACTATAATGCAGAAGTTGACCATCTCCGACTAATGCTTAGCAGTAGGGATGCTTCAAATATTTAATTTAGTAGATTTTTTATTTACATTTTAGTTATTTTATTCCTTTTATAAACCTAACTGGGAACATGATTGAAGGGTAACAGAAAAATAGTTATGATAAATAATCAAATACTTTCTATCTGGCATTAAAAATGATCATGCATTGACCTGAATGGACATGAAAGAATTGACACATCCCAGCAACTGATGAAGGAAGATTATAAATTTTCAAAAGGGAAACTGAGACATTGAGAATATTTAAGTAAATTCCTCTCAGGGTACAGAAATGAATCACTAGCAGAACCAGAAATGAGAACAAAGCCAAAAAGGACCTGAGCCTGATCTACAAGACACGCAACAATTCAATTGTCATATTTTTGCATACATGGACAAGGTGCACACATGATCTAAGCAGAGGAGAATGAATAAAGCGCCTTGGATAACCTAAACAGAGTGATAGTTTTAGGTGGAGTGGGATTGGGGTTTTGATCATGAGAATCGAAGACTATTTTTTAGCAGCAGTGAGTCGGCTGCAGACTTGCACATAACAAACCACAGTTTAGAAGAGCTACTACTGGAGAAGGGAGCAGGAAGGGCTTCTTACTAGTTCCTTTTTCTATGGTTGCCCCCTGAAATGTTTCTCAGAAGGAAGGGGGAGTACGGGGCAATACAGTGCATTGCAGGGGAAAGAAGGGCCGGTGACAACAATCCCCACCTCCTCCAGCAAAAAGCCTTTCCAGGTAGAAACACAGCAAAAGGTGGAAAAGTCAAAGGAGGAGAAGGTGAATACTTCTGCAAGGCACTGTACATGACACATGGAAAATCCACAACTTGATTTCATGGCATTGATATTTTACATTGGGAACACAAGAACATGGGCGACTGCTGCAACATGAGACAGACCACTGGTCTAGCTGGTCCAGTACAGTCAAGACCACACTAGTGGTGGCCTTCCAGGCTGTCAAGCATCACTTGGAGGTGCCATAAAGTAAAACTGGGATCTTCTGCATGTAAAGAGTGTGCTCTATCACTGAGTTACAGTGAAACATGATGGCTTTATAACCCATGGTTCAAAGTTGGCTTGTTTCAAGAAAACCATAGTTAAGATTAATACAGTTTGTTGTTTTTTCAACAACACAGCAAGCTGTAGTTAATCTACAAAGAAATCAGAGTTTCAATGTCCTCCTTTTGGCTGTACCAGAGGAGGAAGGTGGGAACACGTGAGCCCAGGAAGAAGCAAGGCTCATTCTAAGAACTCTAAACCAGGGTTGAGCGTTTCAACCCAACGAGCAGAGTGAGAATATATAACTAACTAAAAGAATGTATTGAGAGCTTGATGTTGGGCTGTCCACTAGCTTATATGGTTTCTATCTTTCTCAGTCTTGAGAAAGTCTCACATACACAGATAACTGGACAACAATCAATGGCTGTTCATTAAATTCATTAAGGCTATAATCTTATACATCTCCACTGGAGTTACATCACATTCAGTTCAATGGGGCTTACTTTTGAGAAGGCACACATAGGAAAGCACTGTAAGTTATTGTGACTAATACTAATAGTTCTAATTGCATGAATCTACTTTTCATTCCCTTCTCAAAGCTATCTAACCTATTAGTCAGTCCCGTATCAAATAGCAGTAATTCCATTAAATTAAACAATCACAGCAGTTGTGCAATGGTGCAGTTCACACATCACAATAACCTTTTTTTAAAACCCTGGATTGTTATGAATAGATAACAAACAATGGAACTTGCTGGGTCCTGCTAGCCCTGCTGCAAATGGAAGGAGCAGAACAACCCAGGAATTCTTCATAGGTTTACCTATCAGTTCCAACTCTTGAGTTGTCTCTTCCCCAATAACCCAAAATGCCCAGTTCAGACATCACTCAACAAACTAGGGACAGGGCATCCCTGGGCATCCTTCATGGATCACTGCCTTGTCGTGGCGAAGGGGCTTGCGTAGCTCAATGAAGCTATGAGCCATGCCGTGCAGGGTCACCCAAGACGGACAGGTCATAGCAGAGACCTCTGACAAAACGTGATCCACTGGAGAAGGAAATGGCAACCCACTCCAGTATCTTTGCCATGAAAACCCCATGGACAGTACCAAAAGGCAAAACGATATGACGCCGGAAGATGAGCCCCTCAGGTCAGAAGGTATCCAATATGCTACTGGGGAAGAGTGGAGGGCTAGTACTAGTAGCGCCAGAAAGAATGAAGCGACTGGGTCAAAGCCGAAAGGACACTCAGTTGCCAATGTATCTGGTAGTGAAAGGAGAGTCCGATGCTGCAAAGATCTATAGTCCATAGGAACCTGGAATTTAAGATCCATGAATCAAGGCAAGCTGGATGTGGTCAAACAAGAGTGACAAGTCGATGTGACAAGACTGAACATCGACATCTTAGGAATCAGTGAACTAAAATGGACAGGAATGGGTGAATTTAATTCAGATGACCATCAGGTATACTACTGCGGGCAAGAATCCCTCAGAAGAAATGGAGTAGCCTTCATAGTCAATAAAAGAGTAGGAAAAGCAGTACTGGGATACAATCTCCAAAATGACAGAATGATCTCAGTTCGAATCCAAGGAAAACCATTCAACATCACAATAGTCCAAGTCTATGCCCCAACCACTGGTGCTGAAGAGGCTGAAGCTGACCAGTTCTATGAGGGCCTACAACACCTTCTAGAATTAACACCCAAAAATTATGTCCTTATCATCATGGGGGATTGGAATGCTAAAGTAGGAAGCCAAAAGATAACTGGAATAACAGGCAAGTTTGGCCTTGGAGTACAAAATGAAGCAGGGCACAGGCTGGTAGAATTTTGTCAAGAGAATACCATGGTCATAGCAAACACTCTTTTCCAACAACCCAAGAGACAACTCTACACATGGACATCACCAGATGGTCAACACAGAAATCAGATTGACTACGTGCTCTGCAGCCAGAGATGGAGAAGCTCTATATAGTCAGTAAAAACTAGACCAGGAGCTGACTGTGACTGTCAAAAACTAGACCAGGAGCTGTCATAAGTACAGGTTAGGTGACAAGTGGCTGGAGAACAGCACTTGTGAAAGGGACCTCGGGGTACTGGTTGACCGCAGGCTAAACATGAGTCAGCAGTGTGATGCAGTGGTCAAGAGGGCGAATGCCACCCTTGGTTGCATAGCCAGAAGTGTGGCTTCTAGATCAAGAGAGGTATTACTACCACTCTACGCGACTCTGGTGCGCCCACAACTGAAGCATTGTGTTCAGTTTTGGGCCCTTCATTACAGAAAGGCTATAGCCAGGTTGGAGTCAGTGCAGCATAGGGCCACAAGGATGGTGGCTGGTTTGCAGGGGATGCCGTATGAGGCAAGACTGAGGGAACTGGGTCGCTTCAGCTTGGAGAAGAAGAGACTCAGAGGGGATATGTTGGCGACATACAGGTATGTGAGGGGGTGTCACATGGAGATGGGGAGAGGCCTGTTCTCCCCTGCAGCGGAAGGCAGGACGCGCTCCAATGGAGCAAAGCTCAGGGAGCCAAGGTTCAATTTGGATGCCAGGAAGCACTTCCTGACAGTTAGGACCCCGAGGGTGTGGAACGGGCTTCCACAGGAGGTCGTTGAGGCCCCATCGGTGAGGGTGTTGAAAGACAGGCTGGATATGCACATGGTGGGCATGTCATGAGCGGAGCCGGCAGGTGCCGGAGATCAGACTAGATGGCCCAGGAGGCCCCTTCTGACTCACTCTGTTTCTATGTTTCTATGTTTCTATATGCAGGTCAAGAAGCAACAGTGAGAACTGGACACGGAACCACTGATTGGTTCAAAATTGAGAAAGGAGTTCTGCAAGGCTGTATACTGTCGCCCTGTTTATTTAACTTGTATGCAGAGCACATCATGAGAAAGGTGGGGCTAGATGAATCACCAGTTGGAATCAAGATTGCTGGGAGAAATATCAGCAACCTCAGATATGCAGATGATACCACTCTCATGGCAGAAAGTGAAGAGGAACTAAAGAGCCTCTTGATGCGGGTGAAGGAGGAGAGCGCAAAAGTTGGCTTGAAACTCAACATTAAAAAAACTAAGATCATGGCATCCGGTCCTCTCACTTCCTGGCAAATAGATGGGGAAGAAATGGAGGTAGAGACAGATTTCATTTTCCTGGGCTCCAAAATCACTGCAGGCGGGAACTGCAGCCAAGAAATTAAAAGACGCTTGCTCCTGGGGAGGAAAGCTATGGCAAATCTAAACAGCATACTAAAAAGCAGAGACATCACCCTGCCAACAAAAGTGCGTATAGTCAAGGCTATGGTTTTCCCAGTTGCAATGTATGGCTGTAAAAGCTGGACCATAAGGAAGGCTGAGCGCCAAAGGATTGAGGCCTTTGAGTTGTGGTGCTGGAGGAGACTCCTGCGAGTCCCTTGGACAGCAAGGTGATCAAACCGGTCAGTCCTAGAGGAGATCAACCCTGACTGCTCCTTGGAAGGCCAGATAGTGAAGATGAAACTCAAATACTTTGGCCACCTAATGAGAAGGAAGGACTCCCTGGAGAAGAGCCTAATGCTGGGAACAATGGATGGCAAAAGAAGAAGGGGACGGCAGAGGATGAGGTGGCTGGATGGAGTCACTGAGGCAGTTGGTGTGAGCTTAAGTGGACTCCAGGGGATGGTGGACGACAGGAAGGCATGGAAGAATGTTGTCCATGGGGTTGCAATGGGTCGGACACGACTTCGCGACTAACAACAACAAGAGGTGGGAGGCAACATTCTTTCACTTCTTCACAACAACCCAGGGTTAAAACAAACCAACCAACCTCTGGCTTGTTACAACACCTGAACTGGGCAAATGTGATACTAAGACACAGGCTAAATAAAAAGGAGACATATTCATAAAGGACCATTGATAGCTATTACCAAAGATAACACCATGGAGCCTCCATAGTTAGAAAAAGTATACCACGAATACCAGGCTGGTTGTTCCACTCTTAAACCAATATATGCATGCCCTTCTTATAAGCGTTTCCATTCAGCAGGAATTATATTGATGCAAAGGCTACTGCGGTCATACTAGGTCACAGGAAAAATGGAAAAAGAAACAATAGCTCAGATTCGAGGGTTCTGGATTGTCCTGTGCAGTATCTTCTTTCTGTAACCATTTTCAGTCAGTATGATGACTAAGAAAGGGAGGGCTGGAGAGGCGTAATATTTACACAGAGGAATCGCTCCGACTCCAAACTGAACACACGTCAGCTGTGTTTACTTTTAAACCTGTTAATTTGTTCCAGCTGGTTCAGTTTCTTGAATCATGCTGAATATCTTCCACTCGGAAAGCAGCGAGGTTCAATTAGTCATCTCCACACACAATTTGATCACTGTCTTGACACAGACGGGAGGAAGGGTTTGCTCAAACTTGGAGCGCAGCAACCATATTGGAGCATGTCCCCCTTGTGTAATGAACGGTCGTGTCAGTGCAGGATCGGGGCTGCACTTGCACGTCCCAGCTCCACCATGGTATCCCCTTCCAGATGACATGTCTGAAGAGGGCAACCTGTGTACAACCTGCTTGCCACATCACAGGAGAAGATGAAAGGCGGGGTGGAGGCCAACAGGCAGTGGCCCATTCTCCCCACCTGCAACTGTCAGCCCGAGGAGGTCAGATGCCAAATGGGGCCCCAACAGCTCTGCAGAAATGTCCATGCAAACACCTAAATGCATGTGCCAAGAGAGGCCTGCAAAACCTCGTATGAAGGAATAGTTACTGCAACAACCATATAAAACTCTGTATATCAATTATACGTTAACTTGCACCTCAGAGTTTCTACACGATCAGTAAGAGATGGGAATATAAAATTGCTTTTATCTCAGTAAACATGTGCATTTACAACATGATACAAGTCCTGAAATATCTTATCATGGGAAGAGTCAGTTGTTACTTTCACTAATGGCTGCCTGAAGCATCATTTTTCTTGGAAGAAAATAAGGTACAAGTCAGTAAACAAATGAAGTAGATATTGTCATTTAGACAGTTTTTATTTGATAGTTTATAGTGTACTGTTCTGCTGTTGTTTTTAAATTAATCCATAAATAAAGGTAAAGGTAAAGGTTTCCCCTTGATGTTAACTCCAGTCATGCCTGCCTCTAGGGGGTGGTGCTCATCTCCGTTTCCTGGCCGAGGGAGCCAGCGTTTGTCCGCAGACAGTCTCCGCGGTCATGTGGCCGGCATGACTAAACACCGAGGTGCACGGAACACTGTTACCTGCCCACCGAAGTGGTACCTTTTTATCTGCTTGCATTTGCATGCTTTCGAACTGCAAGGTTGGCAGGAGCTGGGACGGAGCAACGAGAGCTCACTCCGTTGTGCAGATTCGAACCAGCGACCTTTCGATCAACCAGCCCAGCAGCACAGCGGTTTAAACCACTGTGCCACCTGCATCCCTGATGCAATCCATAAATACTGCTGGTCAAACTTTTGTTTTTCAGTTATTGTTTTATAATGTCAATGTAATTCTTGTATTGTAGCTTCAGGATGCATGTCATCTTGGATCCTCAAAAAAGCAGGAAAAGCTCTACCATTAAAATTTTAGCAAGCAAAGGTCAGGTTTATTAAAATGCAAAGAAATGCTGTAAGTAATATTAACCTCAGAGATTATCTGCATGACACCCCTTTAATTCCGACTTTCAGGGTAATGTTGTGAGATTTAATGGCCTCTTGTTTTTTGATTTGTTTAAATGATATATAAATTGCCTTTTTGAGATGCTCCGACAAGCTTTCAGACAGTGAAGACCAGAGTGGTGTGATGTTTAGAGTTCTGGACTGGGACCTGGGAGATCTGGATTCTAAACCCCACTCAGCCCTGAAGCTCACTGAGTGACTTTGGGTTAGGCATGAACTCTCAGTCTAACCTACCTCACAGGGTTGTTGTGAGGATGAAAACTGTGTGGAGAACTAAGCAAGCCACCTTGGATTCCTTGCAAGAGGAAAAAAGCAGGAAATAAATGCAATGCAAAAATAATACATCGTTCTAAACCACAAAATTCAATAAGCAACGATAAAATTATATACTCAAAATAGCTCCAGGTTACAGTTATTCACAGTGCCACTCAATAAAGTCCTGATTCAATTACAGGCTCACATAAATACATAATTCAGTAGGGCCCACCTGAAGGCCTTTAATGGTAAGGTTGGTAACCATGGTAACACAGTCTAGAAAATGGGGAAGGGAGCTAGTACCACCACCCACCACCCTAAACAGTTTGACAAGTGAGCACATAAACATGGCTTCCAATCTCATTGCTATTTCCTTTTCCTAACAGACTGAATCAGCACCTCTTCCGTCTAACATGCGATACACTTCAACTTGAATCAAGGGAACAGGTTGCTCATAACATAATTGCACCATGAACCACTTCGCTGGAACAAAACTTGCCTCAAGCTACAATCCTAAACTCTTACTAGCAAGTTAAACCCCACTGGATAGGGCAGAACTTACCTTCAAGTGTTATCAAAGAACTGAGCACCAGTGACAATTGAATTCCTATAAGCTTGAATCAGAAATAGATTAGGAAACTGTTTTTTTCCCAAATGTGTTTTGATTTTTTTTCCCTAATATGGGTTGCACTGTGTTAAATTGGCTTGAAAATCTCATCTGCTTTTTGTCCAGAATTTAAATACTAATCAGAGCAAAGCAAACATTCTCACTTTAAAAGAAAATAATGTTCAATTCCTATTGCTTCTGAGCAATTATGAGCCTGGCAAATCTATCTTCCAAACAAGGTAATTGTGAGTTTTCCTAATGTTGTTACTCTGGAAAACAAGTGATCTGTGTTGCTTGGGAACTCACGATTTACATGAACAGTCATTGCAAAGCAGGCACAAAAAGTTCCTTCCTCAACTGTAACCTTTGGAAGAGACATTTCCTTGTGTGGAAGAGGAAACCCCAATTCAGAAAGCCAGATCAGTTGCTCCAGACAACGCAGGTCAGCAACAAAACACAAAGGTCACACAGGAATTGTCTTGATAAAGCAAGCAGAGAATGACGAGATTGGTGCAATATTTGTCTCATTAAACCTACCTGCCTACCTACCACAAGACCAAACAATATCCCTTAACATAGGCTTATTGATTTATTATATCTTGCCTTTTTCCTACAAGGAACCCAAAGGAGCTTACACAATCCCCCTTTCCCTATATATTCCATCTTCACAACAACCCTGTAGGTTAGGATAGGGTGAAAGTCAGGGACTAGCCCAAACTAACCCAGTGGGCTTCATGGCCAAGTGTGGACTAGGACCATGCATAACACAACATGAACCTTATATTGACCCTGCCGAGCCACCCAGCAGACAGTCCTAACAAATTCTGTTTTGGGGCCCAATTCCTGAATGACCACACCTCCAAGACAATGCTTATCAGTAAAATCAACCATGCCTGTCTTGCTGAGAATGGCCAAATTTGATAAAGCCTCTCTCAAGCCACCCAAAAATGCTGAAGATAAACCTAGAGCTTCTATGTTAACGAAGTATGTGCAAAATATATGCCCGACATCCACTGAAGACATCCAAAAATCTTTGAACAGAGAATGGAACCTGCCTTATACCAAATGATGATGTCAGTGCTTTGCCAGAGTTTTAGAAAAGGGTCATTCTTAGCTGTTCCTAAAGATGCTGTATTACCTGAGCTCTACAGCAGAAAGGTGGGGAGGTTATGAAGGTTCAACACCCAGCGCAGTGAACTTCCCCAGTGTCTGAAAGCCAGGATAGCTTTTTGACGACACTGCCAAAGCCTTATGACCTTCAGCTTGTTAGGAAGAAGGGATAATTGTTAGGGATAATTGCCGTAAAGCTGTTTTTCCCGATCATTCTGCAGATAAGGGCAGCTTTTGCTGAGAGGATGAAACTGTTTAATTTACTGAAGCAGGTCTGTGCCCTTCCCCCTTGACATCCCCGGAAAAGTAGGGATGTAGAGTTTGGAAGTCTCTGAAGCAATGAAAGGGAAAATATCTAAAATCCATGGCAAGAGGTATTGGTTTTTGTTCAAGCTTGGAGAGGGGGATCAACACATCACTCCCCCAAGCAAATCTGGAGGTCTGTGGAACATCTTCTGGCCTCTTCGGAGAACCGATACAGCCATGGAGAAGGGGGGCATTCGCTTTCTGTCTCTTGCTTATATTCTGGATCCACATCTTACCATGATATTCAATAAATGGTATATAATCTTTGACATTGGCAGTTTCATTTCTTCCTAAGGATCTTCAAATTTAAAGCAAAATGCCTTGGCCAAAAATTCTCAATAGGACATTCAGCAACTCACCAAACATGTTTGGCAGCCCACTAAAGGCTAACTCCGCCCCCCTCCCCCCAGTCTTTTTGTTTAAGCCACCAGTTCCAGCTGCGAGCCCAGGAAGATCCAAATCCTGCCACACCGAGCCCCAGCTTCTCTACCTGCTCACATCTCCACCTGGCCTGGGAAAGTGAGGCCCTGAAACCATCCATGCAAGGCTGTCCATGTTATCCAGAGAGCACTACTTCACAGGGTTCCTGTTATGGAAAGAGGAATTACCGTATTTTTCGCTCTATAAGACGCGCCTGACCATAAGACACACCTAGTTTTTAGAGGAGGAAAACAGGAAAAAAAATATTCTGAATCAAACGGGCACATAATCACCGGCACATTCCCCATCACTTCCCCATGGGCTGTACCTCTGACAGACTTACTGCACACACATATTCACTCTATAAGATGCACAGACATTTCCCCTTACTTTTGAGGGGGGAAAAACTGAGTCTTATAGAGCAAAAAATACGGTAGTGGTGATGTTGATTGGGGTTAACGCCTGCCTAGTTTTCTGCAGCTCAGTTGTGATATTGTTGCTGTAGTAGTTTCTTTTTGCTATGGATGTGTTTGCTATGGATGTGTTTATGTACAAAGAAATGTCATTCGTATGCTTTGCGGAATGATAGCTGTAATCCCTGTTTTGTTATACCTTTATCAGGCCAACTCAAAGATCACAAAAACCGGGGAAGCTTTCAGGATCTCCAGATAGCTTCATCAGCAAAGAGGCAATATTTCACCTAATGAAGAGATTTGGGGATAACAAATAATTGCACATTTTGCGGAGACATCTTTGAGTTGGTATTACAATATAAAATTTTTGGATTTTTCAAAAAGACTGCCTTCATTGTTGTTTTTCCATGGTAATATTAGCTTGCTAATGTGGATTTCAATATTATAGCATGAAGTGTGCATAATATGTTTCTGACTCTTTTAAATATACCGTACTTTGTGACTTATTTGCTGTTCTTTTGATCTAGCTGAGCTTAACTTAGAAAGGAAGCATATCCCTGAAACCTGATGAGGACAACAATAACTACCTTAAAACAAACAGGGTGCCAAGGAGCAGGCAGGGCATAAGGGGTATACATTACTAAATAATGTCATGACAGCCCCAACAAGGGACAGTATATAAAATCCTGGCTTATGTTCTTATTTATATTTTTATTTACTATTTTATTTTTATATCCATCTTTTTCCTGCAAGGAAGCCAAGGCAGCTTATATAATTCTCCTCCACTCCATTTAATCCTCACAACAACCCTGTGAGGTAGGTTATGTTGAATCAGTGACTGGACCAAAGTAATGCAGTGTCGTTCATCACCACATGGGTACCAGAACCCACATCTCCTGAATTAAGGTCCAGCACTCTGGCTGCTACATCACACTGACTCTTATTAGAAGGGCTGGATAGCAGTGGTAGGAATGATCCCGCTTGATACCCGATACCATTCAGAGCTGACAATGCGGTAGTGGCTATGGAAAAGGACACAAAATTCTGACGTAGTTTATCTTACAACAAGAGCAGACAGATAATAGCTCTGGATCTAATAATCAATGTACTGGTGATCTACAGTAGATCATAGTGACAGATTTTATTTTCCTGGGCTCCAAGATCACCGCAGATGCAGCCAAGAAATTAAAAGACGCTTGCTCCTGGGGAGGAGAGCTATGGCAAATCTAGATAACATACTAAAAAGCAGAGACATCACCCTGCCGACAAAAGTGCGTATAGTCAAGGCTATGGTTTTCCCAGTTGCAATGTATGGCTGTGAAAGTTGGAACATAAGGAAGGCTAAGTGCTGAAGAATTGAGGCCTCTGAATTGTGGTGCTGGAGGAGACTCCTGCAAGTCCCTTGGACCGCAAAGAGATCGAATCAGTCAATCCAAAAGGAAATCTACCCTGACTGCTCTTTAGGAGGCCAGATACTGAAGATGAAACTCAAATATTTTGGCCACCTAGTAAGAAGGAAGGACTCATGGAGAAGAGCCTAATGCTGGGAACGATTGACGGCAAAAGGAGAAGGGGATGGCAGAAGTTGAGGTGGCTAGATGGAGTCACAGGGGAAGTGGGCGTGAGTTTAGGTGAATTCTGAGGAGGAGATGAGAGCCTGGAGGAATGTTGGCCATGGGGTTGTGATGGGTCGGGCATGACTTTACGACTAAACAAACACAGTAGATCAACAAGCCCCTACAATTCTTTAAGAGATATCTCTCTAAGACGGGAAATGTAATCTTTGCTTCTTGTATTGTAAAGTAGTACTGAACTCAGGAAAACTCCTAGAAATAGTACAGTGATCGCCTCAACCCAAGAATTGTGGCCATTCCAGACAGCACCTTACCGGGCAAATGGTTGATTGCATTTAGCTGGCATCAATAAGCCTCTGCTGCCACCTCTTGATTTACTTATTCCATTACTGTTAAAACACTGAGAATTCAGATTATATTCATATGAATTGTAATGTTTAAAAAAGTAGTCTACAGCATAAATGGACTTGGGGACAATCCTATAACAATTTACTTGGAAATAACAACATCATCCTATATAGATCTACCCAGAACTAAACCCACTGCGTTCAAGAGAACTTACTCCTAGGACATGGTGGGCATGTCGTGAGCGGATCTGGCTGGAGTCAGGGGTCAGATTAGATGGCCCAGGAAACCCCTTCTGACTCACTCTGTTTCTATGTTTCTAAGCGGGTAGAAGACTGTAACTTAGTCACTTTGCCTCTCTGTCCTTCCACTCTGCTTTTTCACTAGACGGGCTTTTTTGCCCCTCTAGCTGGAGGGTTTTGGTGGCTGAGAGAAGAAGGCAGAACACTTCCTACCTTGGCATCCCCAGCCTCCTTCTGTCCCTGCCGCTCAAACTGCCCCCCTCCCCTCCCCTCCCCTCCCCTCCCCTCCCCTCCCCTCCAGTATCGCTTTCCCAACCTCTGCTGGACCTTCCTTGCAGTGAAGGCAGCAAAGCAGGAAGTGAAGCACACTCTCCAACCTTGAAGCTGGCAATCTAAAAAACCCCTATGGCTCTTCGGATGCTCTCTAGGGGCCACAGGACCACATCCTCGTTCCATTAAGCGAAGTGGGACATACTTCCAGATGTACAAGAAGAATATTATGCTTGTAATCCTTAACTAAAACTTTAGAGATGGGAGTGGGTGTTAAAATGTGGCCATAACTTAGGTTTGTCCTGAGTCTGGTTTTATTTGGGAATGCTATAGCAATAAGGATGAAAGAGAAAAATATTGAAATGATGTATTTTCTTTCCAACAATACATGGGAGTGTTGTTTATTTAAATTGGTAAAATACCTCGGAATTCCTTGGAATCACACATATATAAAAATGAGTCTAAGAGTTGGAATTTGTAATAGTGGATGTTTTTGATTTAAAAACAGATGATTGCTGCCAATTGAAAAATTCTGAGTTGGCAAACAGCCTTAAAAATTCTGTTTTGCTCATTAAGGTTTTGGATCCAAAAGGAGGCGGACTAATAGTTGCTTGTGGCCATTAATTTGGACAACAGCTCCCTCTACTGTTCTATTCTTAAATAGCTTCTGATTTTCTACCTTCCTTAAAATGCAAAGATATTTTAATAGTAAAATAGGTCATGCAGGAAGCTGTAGGGAGGGTCTCTCTAAGACAGTGATGGCAAACCTTTTAGTGACCAAGTGCCCAAACTGCAACCCAAAACCCACGGATTTATCACAAAGTGCCAACACTGTAATAGAACTGGAAAACTGAGGTCCGAGTTTAGAAAAAACACCTTACAGCCAGTCCAAGCAAATATATATCTATATATGCTTGGCAGTGCACTGACCAGCCATGTGAAAGCTCGGATGAGTCACGGCTCGTGACGTCATCACCTGGTGCAGCTACTGCTTTCCGAGAATGCGCATGGCCCCTATGTGCACTGCTTTCCATTGCTTGGCTGCTAGGGTGATGCTGTGGCGACGGGTCGCATGCTGACAGAGAGGGCTCTGCATGCCCACAGTGGAACGTGTGCCAGAGGTTCACCACCACTGGCCTTACCCTACCCTGGTGCACACCCCTAACCCTACTTTAGGGCGAAAGTTCCATTGAAAAGAAGGCGATTTTGAAAAAGTGCTCCTTGAGTAGCCTTTTCTGCACAGCTCAACATTTCTGCCCATGCTAAACACATTCCAACCATCAAAATCATTCCAGGACACCTCCATTTTCTAACCCTAACCCTGCCCTGGTGCACATTCCTAACCCTACTTTAGGGCGAAAGTTCCATTGAAACGTGGGCGATTTTGAAAAAGCCTTCGTTGGGGAGCTTTTTCTGCACAGCTCAACATTTCTGCCCATTCCAAACACATTCCAGCCATCAAAATCATACCAGCACACCTCATTTTTCTAACCCTAAGCCAGTGATGGCGAACCTTTTAGAGACCGAGTGTCCAAACTCCAACCCAAAACCCATTTCTTTATCGCAATGTGCCAACACTGCAATAAAACCTTAAAACTGAGGTTTTAGTTTAGAAAAAACACCTCACAGCCAGTCCAAGCAAATATATATATATATATATCCTTGGCAGCGCCTTGACCAGCCATGTGAAAACTCGGATGAGTTGAGACTACTGAGTTGCAGCTCATGACATCATCGCCTGGCCCTGCTACTCCTTCCGAGCATGCGCATGGCCCCTATGTGCGCTGTTATCCAATGCCCGGCTGCCGGGGCGATGCTGGGGAGGCTTGGCTCATGTGCCGACAGAGAGCGCTCCGTGTGCCCACCGTGGCATGCGTGCCAGTGGTTTAAGACATCACCCTTAAAGAGGATGAGAGGGTATTTATCCCAAACTTACCCAATTTGATGCTCCCCATGTGTTGGACACTCCTGTGGGAAGCTGTTTTCTACTGTGTACACAGAGTGCTGGAAGAGATGGACCTTTGGACTGATCCTGCATAGCTGTTCTTATGTTCTAAGGAGAGTACAATCTTGGCCGTTTTCATTCCAATTGCATTCCTAATTCTGCCTAGCATTAAATTTGCTGGAGAGCTTTGTATGGCAAAATGTATTCTCCTAAACGACAAACAAAGGGAGTTTCCTAGAACAAAAGGGTACTTTAAGGGGTACGCAGATGGTGCTTCATGTACTGGTTCACCCAGTGGGAAGTCCATCTCATGCTTCTCACCAAGGGTTTAGACTGGCCAATTTGCAGTTGCCCCTGTGGTTTGCTTGACTAAACTGTGGTTCAGGAAGGCATTTCTATACATCTGGAGTTCCCCGACTTTGCACGTCGTAGAAGACAAGTTCTCATCAGGCAGTTAAGGGGTGAAACGTACAGGTCTTTAACTTCAATTGCAATATGGCAGGTCAGTTGAACATAGTAGCCAAATCCCACACTACAAAATTACTACTGAAAGAGATTAAGAGACCCAGAGAATTTTAAAACTGCTTGATGGAGGCAGCAGGGGAAAATAAAGAATTTCACTGGTGGCAGCAAAACGGAACTAGGAAAAGAAATATTGCTTGTTTTCCCTTCCACATAAAGATCAGGCTGTAGCTAGCCCTGTGACACTGGACAACCGAGTCGCTGAAATCTCCTTCACAGATAATTCCTCTTCTGTTTGTGCCGCACTCCACTCCATGTCTGTACGTATCAAGAGAGCTGTGTACCTGCCTTGGAAAATGTTCTCTGGGTAGGATCCCAGAGCTACTAGTCCTCATTGAGCTTTCCATCCCTTCATCGGAGGCTCCCAGACAGCAGGGAACAAAAGCTAAATTTGGGCACAGTGAAGATGCCTCCACTGTGAACCCACCTTTGAGTTGAAACAAGTGTTTACTTCATCAGCAGCTGTTAAAGAAATCCCACCAAATGGATGCACATCCTGGAAAAGCAGAGTATAAAAGTTGCATGCAGTGTATGAGGCTTTGGGGCGGCATAAAAATGTTTTAAATAAACAAAATATGAAAAGTGCAACATGAGACCATATTTATATTTACATCTGATTTGTCATTCAAACTTTAATTTCTACTTGGGAGTGGAGGGGAGAGCATGTAGTTGACCTTGTAGATCAATTTCAACATCACTTCTTGTCTCTTTCCCATCCTTTGTTCAAAGGAAAACAGCTTCTGCCCAAATAAAGATGAATGGCATCAAATCTTTTTCCAGGGTTACATTTCCATTCCAGGATTCTTTCAAAGCTTCAAAAAGTGACAGTAGTGAGAACAAAAGTTATTTTACAAGGAAAAAAACTACAACTCACTGTGATTTTGCACAAGGTCAAGAGCAACTTTTGTAGCAACATCCATTCCGGTGCTTATGTAGAACTGGCAGTTTCTCAGAGATGAAATGCACGATTCCACAGCACCGAAGGACACAACAGTACGGCCAGACATCATGAGTGCGTTTCCTGAAAAATATATATTTTTAACAGCTTTAACATCAGGCCATGCAGTAACTCACATGCATGAACATGCACTTTTGCAAGTACCAGAAGCCAGCCGAAGGGTCATGTGGCCTCTCTCTCTTCTCCACATTGTCCTCCTTAAAGGCATCCTTTCCTCATGCACCTGTCTGCCAAGGAACATCACCAGTTTACACTAGTTCAAATTATTTGGTCATCTTGCACTGATCAGCACAATTTACAGGGCTTCAGGCAGGAGGTTCTCATAGTTCTGCTACCGATCCTTTTAACTGGAGATGCCCTTGTCATGCTGGTCATACTGGGAGGAGCCATCAGGTGCATTTGTGGGGTTTGGGCGAGCTTGTGTAGGCTGTAACTCCCCTAGGAACATAGAAAATTGCCCCACCTCTGTCTGACAATTCATACATCTAACCCAGTATTACCGACACAAACTGGCAGCTGTTCTCCAGGTTTTTCAGCAGAAATATTCCCCAGGGTTTCAGGCAGAAATATCCCGCTCAGCTCCCCACACCTGTAAATGCTTGGAATCGAATCTGGGATCTAATCTACACAGCACAGGTGCTCACACACGGAGCCATGCCTCTCCCCATCACAAATCCTTTCCAAGGATGTGCCAAGCGCGTCTTCTGAACCCCCTTCCGTCTCATTCTTATCAGGAGCTTTGTTGTATCTTGCCGGTGCTGCCACCTTTAATGTTTTTCTCCTTCTATGATCTAACTGTAAGAAGCTCTGAAAGCCTTTGTACCAAATAGCAGGACAAAAAGTACACGGAAGAGGCTGATGAGGACAAAGGGCAGCTGAAATAAATGTATGAAATAAATACATAAGAAGAACCATGCTAGATCAGACTAAGGGTCCATTTAGTGCAGCATTCTGTTACCACAGTGGCCAAACAACTTCTCACAGGATCCCAGCATACAGCTGCACCCTCCTGCCCAAGTTCCCCAGCAGCAGCTGGACATACGGGCTGTTACTGAAGGTAGTATATAGCCATGAGGACCAGCAGCCCTTGATAGCTTTCCCCTCCATGCAATTGTCCAATCCCTTGTTAAAGCCACCCAAATTAGTGGGCATCTTGAACAACTCAATTTAGCAATTTTGCATTTGGATTTAGCAATTGGATTTTAAAAACATATGAAAATCTAGGAGGAATGCATGAGAATACAGTATTATGAGCCAGTGTGGTGCAGTGGTTAGAATGTTGGACTGAGGCTCAGGAGATTTGAGTTCTAATCCCCACTTGGCCATGAAGCTCACTGGGTGACTCTGAGACACTCACTCACTCACTCTCACTTTGTTGTCGTTAGGATAAAATGGAAAGGAGGAGAAACTTGCAAGAAACTTTCTTTGCAACAGGGAAAATGGCACAATACACATGTATTGCAATAAAGTAATAAAATGTAATAACAATGCACTGCATTAGGCCATTGTTAAGGAGCCAGTGTCTGTTGCCACAGGAAAGTAAGTCACCTTATCCCCAGTCAGAGGTTTTGGTCCATCTGGCTAAACCAGGATAGATCTCCATATAATTGGCACTTTTAGTCCCAGAAACCTTTGCCAGCAGGTTAGCAATGCTGGAAATCAACATCCAAAACTTCTAGAATTCTATTTTCTACCCAACCTTATTTTATACTATGACATTCCCTTAGATAGTAATGGACACTCCTTGGTCCAAAAAAGTCAACCATACAGGCCACACATCTTCAAAGCACCCCTTCCTGTTGATGTCTGTTTGCTTGGTGTGGTGTCCTGCACACTCACAAAAGCTGTTTCATGATGTTTTTAATGCAAATGATAGAACAGTGGCATTTTGGCAGTCTTTATCTGGTGCACAAAGAAGCCATTGCAAACCAAACATCAATATTCATTATGCCAATCTGCACAAGTCATGCTGGCATGGAGTGATGGCAAATAGAGTTCCACACATCTGCAGAGTACCAAGTTGGGGAAAACAGCTTTGTGCCAATATCAGCCCCATCAAATTGCCCACTCCATCCCCACCATCTATCTAGAGTCTAAGAGAGTGGATGTGCAAAATGCAGACTGAACATGGGAATGGCAGAAAAGTGATGCTGGATCAGACCAAGGGCCCATCCAGTCCAGCACTCTGTACACACGGTGGCAAACAGGTTGCGCACAGGATCTGCAAGCAGGATGGGTGCAAGACGTCCTCCTGTCCAAGCTCCTCAGCAACTGGGGCATGCAGGCAGGCCACCCCTGGATAAAGGAGGTAGCACATGGCCAGCAAGGCTAGTAACCAGCCACTGATCGCCTCCCCCCTCATGAATTTCTCCAATCCCCTTTTAAATCTTCCAGATTTGTGGCCATCACCATTTCCTGTGGCAGCAAATTCCAGAGTTTAACTATCAGTTACCTTAAGAAGTACTTCCTTGTCCTCAACCTCCCACCAATCAGCTTCATGGGATAGCCTCAGGTTCAAGTGTTAGGGGAGCAGGAGAAAAATGTCTCCCTTGCCACTTTCTCCATACAATGCATTATTTTAATGACACCTCTCTCATGTCTCCTCTTACTGGCCTGGCTAAACAGCCCTAGTTGTTGTAGCTACCCCTTATAGCAGAGTTGCTCCAGCCCCCTGATCATTTTCCTTATTTATTTATTTATTTATTCAACATATATTCCACTATACTAGTCTGAAGATTCCCCAAGCAGATGACAATATTTCATAAAATAACAATAATAAAAGCGACATGCAATAAAACATAGAAATATGCAGCTGAGGTCAGATATCAATAAGTTAAAATATATTAAACTTATATATTTTAACAGTTTTTTTTAAACTTATTTAAAAATAAGTTTAAACTTATTTAAACTTTAAAAACTTAAAGTTTAAAACTGTTTTTAAACTTATATATTTAAAAACAGTATAAATAATACTCAAGTACTAAATCAAGTATTAAAATGTCTGGATAACATTCCTTGCCCTTCACTGTACTTTTTCCAACTCAATAATGTGCTTTTTCAGGTAAGGCAACCAGAACTGGACACAATATTATAAATGCAGTCATATCAAGGATTTATATAAGGGGAGTAAGGTCTTGGCAGGTCTATTTTTTTCTATGCTGTTCCTAATTAAGCCCAGCATGGAGTTTGCCTTTTACACAGCAGCTGTGCACTGTGCAGACATTTCACTGAGCTGTCCATCCAAGGTCCCTTCCTTGCTCAGGCACTGCTAGCTCAGATCCCATCAGCATACAAATGAAGTAGGGATTTTTTTGCCCCAATGTGTGTTACTGTACACTTGCTTACATTGAGCTGCATTTGCCATTTTGATCTGCATTTGCCAGCTTGGAGAGACCCCTTTGGAGCTCCTCACAGTCCCTTTTCGGTTTAACTATCCTAAACAGTTTGGTGTCGTCAGCAAACTTACCCCCCTCACTACTTACTTCAAATTCCAGATCATTTATGAATAGGATGAAAAGCACTGGTCCTAATACGAACCCTGTGGGACTGTTTACTTCTCTCCATCGGGAGAAATTGCCATTTATTCCCACCTTCTGTTCAATATTAATTCTACTTAAAGCCATTGAAATGAATGGGGCTGATAAGTTAGATACAACTGCGTTAACTCCAATTCATAAAACGCTGAGATGTTCCCTGCAGGGATTCCTTCGGGGTTCCTTTTTCTACAAAGGTATAAGATCAGAAGCCCTGCAAGACTTTTCAAATAGAAGGGGGGCCTGGAAAAAAGCACAAAAGCCAATACGAAAGCCAGAACTATGTACCCCATGCTACAGCTCTGCTCCAGAACCCCCTGAACATGTACAGAATATCCAGCCATACTGGGAACCTGTTGGAAGGGTGATCCATCCATCAAATATAAAAGCCCAATATAGAGACCCATCCACCCCCATTCCCGCTCAAAATTATCCACAACTTCTTGCCCTTCGACTGGGAATTACTCAGTTGAGGGGAGAGAATCCACCCTGGATGGAAAGTCGCCTCCCTGCTTAGTCCCACCTCTGCCCAGTTTCAGATTGTAAACCATCCCGGGCAGGGACCTGCCCTCTTGCATCCGATAAAGAGCCACGCACGCCGCTGGCACAATGAAGCGCGTGATAACGGAGAGATGAGCTCCCGCTCCTTTCCGTTTCTTTCCCCAGTTCGGGGATTCGGCGAGGGGCACCGCAAGCCCCGCGGCCCTCACCTCGCGGCCGGCTCCCCTCGAAGCGGCGGCGGCTGCAGGCACCGCACTTCTCCCGCCACTGCCGAGCTGCGTTTCCTATTGCGAACCACTCCCCCGACCGCTCCGAGGGAGGAGGAGGAGGAGGAGGAGGAGGAAGCGCCGGCCGGCTCCTCATTAGCCGGCGCCCGTTCACATGACTCGGCAGCTCTCATGTGATGCGCGGCGAGAGGCAGGCTCAGCGCCGGGTCGCCTGATGGCCGCTGGGCGTTGGGGCTGAGCACCCTCGCCCGCTGCCGCTGCCGCTGCCTTGGCGCACCTCTCGGCGCGCCCGCTTTGCAAGCTGCCGGGGGCTCGCGGCCCGGACCCTCTGCCTCCCCCCTCTGCAAGCCCGCGGTCCCGGGGGCGAGAAGGGAGGGCGCCCCCGCTGCCCTCCCTGCGCGTCCAGACCCTCCAGCCCACCGCGACGCAAGCCGGCTGGCAAACCGAGTAAGTCCAGGGGGGCATCGGGACTTCATCTTCAGGGCCCGGATTTTCCCCCGCCTCTATTCACACACACACGCTGCTGCATATGTACTTTTCATAGCCTTTTTCCTGCTGAAGAAATTGCGAGATCTCGAAAGCTTGCACAAGCGGCGTGAGCTTTAATTGACCTTTATGCTCATGTCGCTTTTGGAATTTGACTTATGGTCAACATGGCTGCCTTTCGGGGGAATTGGTTGTATGGAGTTGAGCAAACAAGAATCTAATTTGAGCCCAGAACAGAGTTGCTACTTCCCCAGCAGTATCACCACCTCCTTCCTGCTTCAGATGCTCTTGTGTAAGCGGCTGACCCGGGCGCTTGTTCGCAACAGTGGCTGGGTGTGTAATTTAGGCTTGTGGCCCCTTTGAAGACTAAGGATGCAATCCTATACAAATTTAGACACCCATCCCCAGGTAGGCAACATGCTGAGAGTTCTAGACCTGTTGCAGTCCAAATTTGTATTGGATTGCCACTTAAACTTATTTGGATATATGCTGAAATAGAACCATGTAGTCTTCAAGGTGCCACAAGTCTCCGTTGTTGTTTTTGCTGCAGCAAGTTTATCCCTCTGGAAATCATGATGTATTTGAACATGGCAGGCTATTCAAAGATACACCATTTCTCTGCATGGAGGCTCTGCATAGTTGTCATCAATATTATTGGTATTGGCCTTTCCCAGGCCTGCTACTTGAAATCCTTGTAAAACGAAAGTGTTTCCAGGACAATAAGACAGGAAGCTTATATTGTGATACTCCTATAAGGACCTGACATGGGGACTGGGTGACTCTGGAATGGGGGAGAAGACAAGGGAAGGGGCCTAAAAGGGCCATGTCAAATTGATAAGAAGAGCATCAAATATTGGTGAGAGAGAAGTCTGAATTAAGAAACCTGTGTTACTATGTGGTGAGGAAAGGAAGATGCCTGAATTTGTGACAGGGACTGAAAGGATTGGGCAGAGAGCATTGGAAATTGAGCCTTGATGATGGAATGATAGACCTATTAAGTCTGTCTGGGAAAGTAATCTCTGAGTAGGAGTAAAATTTTCACCTTGTGTGTGTAGGGTTCCAGTTTGTACACAGTAGATAGGTCAGTGTTCTACCCATTTTACAGATAGAAAGCTGAGGCTAATTATCAGTGACAACCCATGGTGGATATGACTAGACTAATTTGGACACAGATATCTATTGCCTGTGAAGATCAGTTTATCACCAGGATAGCCAAATTTTGTAATTTTGGAGACTTTGGATTGTGCTCCAGGGTTCACCTGCATTTTTAATGACCCCCTTGGGATTGAGTTCCATCATCAAATTGCTGTGTCAGGGCTTCCCAGTTGTGAAGCTCAAGCATTTGTGCACAATATAAATACAATCATGTGTTTTCCCTGTATTGTACTAGTTGCATGCAAAATCTAGAAAGTGGTAACATTGATGAAAACATGTAAACAGTTGTTCTCCTTATGGTTAAACGATGGAAATGAGGGTTTTACTCTACCCTAATTAAAAGTGAGCAGTGCTACCTCGCAATAAAATCACCTTGCAGGTCTGATAAGATGATAAGCCACCAGTTGCCTACCTGTTTTCTCCAGTGGTCTGTCTTTTCTTTTAAATGGGTGCCCTAAACTTATTTTGCAGATAAGAATGTGCTTCTTTTCCTCCTCTGACTTAAAAAGCACATGAATTCCTATTGCATGAAGTATTGACAAACTGTATTTTTATGAGTTTTTTTATAAATGACTCTAAATTGTCGAGGGTGGTCAAAACTGAAAGAGATTGCAAAGAGCTGCAAAAGATTCTGTCCGTTCTGTGTAAGTGGTCATTAAAATGGCAAATGTTCACCAGGGTCAAGTGATGCATGTTGGGACAAAAAAACCCACTATACTTATACACAGGATCTGAGATAACGTGGTGTGAGTTATCTGAAGAGAGAGCCATTTTTCTCTTTCTCTTATAATACTAGAACCCAAAGAGGTCCTTTCATGCAGCTGATAGGTAATTTATTCAGTATACAGTATTAAAATACTCCTAACAATGGCTGATTTTCAGATACATCAATGGAAGACTCAGCATTGCATCTTTCTTCTGATAACATAAAGAGTGAAAATACCAACTTGGACTGAAAGACGCTGTTGAAACTGCCGGTTCACCATGTTGGACTTCCTAGCTGAAAATAATCACTGTGGGCAAGCTATCCTTAGGATTGTTTCTTGTGGAAATGCAATCATTGCTGAACTTTTGAGGCTCTCGGAGTTCATTCCAAGTGTGTTCCGACTCAAAGACAAGGCCGATCAACAGAAATATGGCGAAATCATATTTGACTTCATCTATTTCAAGGTAAGCATTCTGAACCGTTCTTTAAACTTTTCCCTCTTACTGGAATGTTCCACATGCTTTGCAAAATCCTATAGAAATCAAATCCTATAGAAATCAATCAATGATTAATTTTAACTGCTGTGAGGTCTCATTTAAGAGGAAAAGAAGAAATTCATTATATAGAACCTTCTCTCCAGAATCTTTTTTTTTCCCCTGAAGAGGGTAACAAATAGACCTGGTTCACACATAATGCTAACCCATAGTTTGTTCAATCCATGATTTATTGCCCTATCCCAAGCTTGTCTGGCAGATGGTTGAGCAAACCATGGTTTGTTCTCTGAGTTGCTGGGTTGTTTCCCTCCTCTTTCACCCACTCCCCTCCTGAAATCAGTTCTTGTATGCATGCTTGTGGTTCCAAAACATTGTATACTGCCAGGCCATACAGATTATGGAATATCAATTCTATTTCAAGGTGCTGCCACATGTATTTTGAGGTAGGAAAAGTCACAGTTTTGCTATTCAGAAGGTGATAACTTTATTTCTCCCTTGCCACCCCAACCAGATTTTGTTAAAATAATGTTTTCCTGTTCTCAGGGGCCTGAGGCATGTGAAGGAAGGTTGGAAGCCAAACCTGAGCTACAGGATTTAGATGATGAATTTCGTGAAAACAACATAGAAATCTTGACGAGATTTTATCTAGCATTCCAGAGTGTTCATAAATATATAGTTGACTTAAACAGGTAAAAAAGTATTCATGAATACTTTAATAATCAATTTCTTTCCCCATCTTGGTCTTTTTGCCAAAGCTTCACTTGCTTGTTTTGTGTTTCTATCCCAGCCTCTTTATTTTGCCTTGCAGTGGCAGCTGTCAGTATAAAATCTCAAGAAAATTGCGATATTTTTAAAAATCACAGGAATTAAAACCAGGCAAGAAATGATGACGCACTAAAAATAGTGGGAAGGGGCACAGCAGCTGCATTCAGTTGTTGCCTAAACTAAAGATAATGTTTCATATGTTCAACTTCTTTCCAAAGGTCATGAGGGGTGGGCCTAAAGCAGTGATTTTTAGAGGTGAGGCACCACAACCAAAAAGGCCCTGCTCCTTGGCGCCACCTGCTATGCTGCAAAAAGCATGGACACTCTGAGCAGTCTGGAGAGAAGTTTAGTGGCTTGTAAAGCCTCTTCAGCTGCTTTGTTAACAAAATGCATTTTCATCGCCAAAGCTGTCATCCTTAACTTGCTAGCATACACCATTCTGTTGCTGTCAGTAAGGCTTACTATTTAAAAAAGGTGTTTAGGGCTGAGCAAAATGCTTCAGTGGGTTCTGTTCCTGGTGATGATTCTCTGGGATGAAGTATGTGGGCTTCACCTGCAGGAGTATCACTGGACTCGGAGCATCTCAGGTCAGAGCTTTGCCATAATGAGAGTACCATTTTTCCTTTTCTCATATGCATGAATATTTCCAGAAACAGAGAAATGCATGTAAAGGTGCCATTCTCCTGGGGGCAAATCCTCTCTCTTCCGCATTGGCTAACTCACATATTGGGGCACATTCTTACCTTAGATATTTAACTAGAACTTAGAGAAATCTAAATATCACCATATACTTACAGCAATCTTGATTTTCTGTAATGCTAGTTCTTATGTAGTGAAAATGGCAAAGTCCACACACAAGTGGCAGCCTGGAAAACCCCCAAGGTTTTGCAGAATCACCAAAAAAACAATAATAATCCTTTGTAAAAGCAATCCTAAACAGGTGGGGAAACCAACCTGATTGAGCATAGTTGATAGACATCAATCCTCGTTAGAGACATTCAAAAAGTATCTGGACAGTCAGCCAAATGGGATGTTCATAGTGTAATATTGTGTCCTGTAGAAGCAGGGGATTGGACACAATGGCCTTCTGGCCCCTTCCAACTCTGCTATTCTATGATTCTATGACATGGAAAGCTGACTGTAGATTGGGGAGGGGAGGGGAGATCGTAATTGGCTGCACATAAGAACATGTCTTTTTATGCTATGGATCCCACTGGTTTGTTCCTAAACAGTTTACAGTTAGAGGCTGTTTATAAAAACCTTTCTTCACAGGGAACCTGCCAAAAAGACATTACCAGTATTGAGATCTGCCTCTTTCGTTTCAGGGCAGGCCATTTGTTTATAACCATTGTCAAGCAAGCTATTCAGCATTTGGTGTACCAAACAAACATATCTTTTTCAAATCAAAATGTCATTAAAACCGTTAGGGGGATATCCCCAATCTTAACTCCTTAAAACAGCAGCAAAACCTATGACTAAAGGGGGAAATCCAGCCCTTCCCTTTCCTCAACTATCAGTTGTTTGGCGGCTGCTCAGCTTTTGTACAGTCTTTTTTCTCATTCTAAAAGATAAAATGCGCTGCTAAGGCTTATTGAGTCTTATTCAGCATTTGTAAGCTGCCCAGAGAATGTTCGGGTTATGGGGCAGCATAGAAGTAGAAGTAGATAGATAGATAGTATTTACTGCCTGTAAAATAAGCTAACACATGCTTGTATTTAGGGAGCTTGGCGCCATCTTTTTGCCTTCAGCTTCCTAGAGCTTCTCCAAAGCACACTTTGGCTTTCAGACTGAATGAGGAATACTGCTTCTGCCTAAAAAGATTAAAGCATGTATTTTTGTTATTTCTAGATATCTGGATGATCTCAATGAAGGAATTTATATCCAACAGACCTTAGAAACTGTGCTGCTTAATGAAGATGGGAAACAATTATTGGTAAGCATTTGGGCTTCTGTGTAATACTGGGACTGCCTTAGCCAAAATGCTAGATATACAGCCCTGGAATGCTCTGTTGGCTTCAGTAGATATTTTTCCTAGCAAACCTGCACCCAATTGCTCCACACCTGTTAGCTTGCAGTCCTATAGTCTGTGCCTCACTGCTTGGAAGCTCCTGAACATAGAGCCATTCATGACTCCTCTTCCCTGGGTTGAAGCCAGCAGGGTTGGAGCAGGTGATCTTTGCTTCCCCATCTTCCAATCACCCTCATTTGGTTTGGATTGGCTTTTCAGCAGCTCTAACAAAGGGAGCCCTAGAAGAGGGCAAAAAGAGGCTGGAAGAGGCTCTCTTGATAAATGCTATCCCGGCCTCTCCAATTATCTCTTCTCCCACCTGCAGTATGTGGGCTTCACCTGTGGGATTATCACTGGACAGAAATCATCTCAGGTCAGAGCTTTGCCATAATGAGAGTGCCATTTGCCCCTGTCTGAGGTCAGTTTTCCAACCTTGGAAAGTGAGTTGGTGCAGTTCAGCTGTGAGAGGACAGAGAACCAACTTCAGAAGTGTGTTTCCGGGCTGTGCTATGTTCTCTAAACTACATATATTTACGATAGGTGTGCGTGAGCTTGTTTCACCCTTCTTCATCACCGTTAACGTGAACAAACACGAGCTCTTCTTTTGTTTGCTGTAGTGCGAAGCCCTTTATTTGTACGGAGTCATGCTGCTCGTGATCGATCAGAAAATTGAAGGGGAGGTTCGCGAGAGAATGCTTGTTTCCTACTATAGATACAGGTATCCTGGCCCTTGATTCTCAGTTGCGTAGCCCTAATACAGGGGTGGGATGGGCAACCGGATTGCACAAACACAAAACTCATTTAGAAAGGAAGGTAATGACTTGCATTGGTAAGTGAGGAGTGAGGGTGACCCAGAGAGTGACCTCTGTGGAGAGGTGGACCTTGAGCTTCTGTGCCATTGCTCAGAAGGTCTTCCAGTGGATTCCCCCAGTTATGGTGCATGGCCCATCCAAGCAGTTCCCTTCTCAGTAGACCTCCACTGGTGGGTAGGACTATAAGAAAACCAGAGTAAGGCACGATTTAGATGCAATTATTTGGGGCTCATATTTTTAGTTACTAAGAAACACCAAATGCATGTTCGATTGCATCGATGCATCTGTTGTAACTGTTTGTATGTATGTTGCATCCACTTCTCTCCCTGTTCTTTGGCAAGTTCTGACTTCTGGCGTTTCCTTCTCTGTTCACCATACAGTGCTGCTCGCTCCGCTGACTCCAATATGGATGACATATGTAAACTGCTTCGGAGCACTGGGTATTCGAGCCAGCCTGGGGCAAAGAGGCCCCCAAACTACCCCGAGGGTTACTTCAGCAGGGTACCCATAAACCCAACCTTCATCAGCATGGTAATTGGCCGCTTGAGGTCAGATGACATATATAATCAGGTGAGCCATGACAGGCAACTGAGAGGAGGGGAGGAACACATGTTAAGGCCCAACCTAGCAAGATGGCTGCCATCTTTCACAATGTTTGTTTCTTCCTTGTTCCTACTTCCTGTGGCAGGTTTCTGCATATCCATTACCAGAGCACCGCAGTACGGCTCTCGCTACCCAGGCGGCCATGTTGTACATCACGCTTTATTTCGATGCATCCATTCTTCACACACAGCAGGCAAAACTGAGAGAGATAGTGGATAAGTATTTTCCAGACAACTGGGTGAATATTGAATTTCTGTATCATCTGCCAACTAAAGCTCTATGGACAGCTCTCCCATTCTCCCCTCTCAACCCTGAACTGTTGCTAAGCATTGAATTTCTGTGCTGTTGAAGAATAGAAACTGAAGCAAGCCAATAATTTGGGGAAAAGGGAAGGACTTCAGCCTGCAGTAGGATGCGAGGGATGCCGAGCTGGGAATTGGTTGCTCTTCCATCACTTGGCTCTGTTCTCAAGAGGCTTCACTGGGGAGAAGCCATAGCTCAGTGGTGGAGCACCTGCTCCACCAGGCATCTCCAGATGGTGTTGGGAAAGAATTCTGCCTGATACCCTAGAGCTGCTGCCAGTCAGTGCTGGCAGTACTGGGTTAAATGGACCAGTGGCATGACCTCAGTACTTGCTTCCTATTAGTCTCCCTAAGATTTGAAGGTCCAAACCAGTCAGGTGACAGGCTCCTATAAAAACTTTCAGATCAGGATTGCTTCCTGTTCTATGACTACAACTGAAGAAGGAAGACCAAATTCAAATTTTACACCTGGAATCGATTTAAATCATTTCTAATATAAAGATGACAAGTTCACAACAAAGGATACAGGCATGTAAAATTTGGTACCCTTGAGATGATTACAAATAGCAAATAAAATGCAAAAATACTGTGCATTTTAATATATATGCAAGGTTACTCAAGACAGATAGATGGGTTCTTACAGAAAAAAGTGGGGAAGATAAATAAGAAATTGAAGGTGCAATCCTATGCATATTTAGGCAGAAAAATGACCTGCAACTCTCAGCATGACTAGTTGGGAGAATGCTAGGGATTGTGGGACTTTCTGTGTCTAATCATGCATAGGAATGTACCCTAAATCATTTTTAAAGTATTCCCCATAATTTATAAGCCTGATATTGGGCTTCCTGGATCCATGCTGTGGCAGAAATTGGCCTGAAAATTTGCCACTGAAAACTTGGTAGTTTTAACACACTTGTCAAGTAGCATATAATTTTTCTTTTAAAGAGACCATTATTATTGTCTTACGTTGGTGTATTTTAATAGTCTCACAGTATTTTTGTACTCTTATTATATATGACTGTTTCTTTGAAGTAATTCATCCCACTTTGTATAAAGTTTTATATGACTGCAGATGTCTTTGTTGTGCATTTGTAGTCGTCATTTTATAAATCGTTTTAATTAATTCTAGCTGTAACATCTATCAGATTCTCCTCATCTCCTATTTGTTCTTTGAACGAGTCAGGAAACAATTTCTCCTTTTCTTGCTTTCTGTGACTAAGGCTTTGCATACCAGTCGTCTTGCTTGTACCCTAGCAAGGTGCCCCCATCCTCTTTGGGTGCCCCCATCCTTTGAGATGGGTGGTGACACATGATGTGGCCTTTTGGTGGAATTCTCTTCCTAAAGAGATTTCTTGGGTACTGACGTTGCTCTATTTGGGAGGGGCATGCCATTGAAGGCCGGTCTATTTTATTTTCTGTTGTGTGATATGTGAGCTTCAAGCTGGCCTCAGCTTTTTCTTGGTTTCAGCCTCTTCCTCTGTTAAGTTTGCCTGGGAGTTTGCCTGTAAAAGAATTGTGGGTACATGATAATGAGTCCCACCTTAGATTACAGCAGCTTATTCCAAGCTGTTCCCCTCCAAATACTTCAGGGTGGGCTTGACAAAAATGTTGCTTCTGCCTCCTTCCTAGGTTATTGGCATTTATATGGGGATCTCTGTGAATTTGGCTGAAGCCTGGGAACCTTACAAAGCTGCAAGAACTGCTCTGAACAACACGCTGGACCTTTCCAATGTCAAGGAGCAAGTAGGCAAATGTTCTTTCCGAAATTCACATGAGCTCTCATGCAAAGTAGGATCTCAAGTAGGAAGAAATGCATAACCCTCATGTAGACCATGGATCAGATAGTTTAATTATTATTTATTTAAGGTGCAGTCCATGCATGGTTAGACAGAAAAAAGTCCTGCAACGCCTGTCCTTTCCCAACTGGTAATGGACTTGCAATAAAATTGCTGCTTACATGCCATCCGTTGAGCATGACTGTCCCTCTGCAGGCCTACAATCTAAATGGCATGGCACACGAGGAAAAGGAATGGGGAGGGAAGAGGAATAAAGCAAGTGATCTTCCAGCCTGGCTGAGGGAAGGAGCCTTCTTTCCCTCTGATCTCCCTATGTATAGCTTGCTGGAATGAGTGTTCTAGGCAGCTTACCATGCATGTTGCAGAGACTGTGCAAAGCTCCGGGCAAGCCAGTCGCACGTTTATTTCCCATCCTTAACACAGAAGGCAATATGAGCGAATGATGGGCTCTTGAATCTTCACCACAGAGCAGTAAGGACATCCCGAGTGAGGGAGCTATCACAGTGATGGCGTTCTGGCCCAGGGGCAAAGCACCTCCCTGCAGCCAGAAGGTCCCAGATTCAACCCTTGGGATCTCCAGGTAGGACTGGAAAACTGCCTGCCGGAACCCTTGGAGAGCCAGTGCCAGTCTTGTCAACAGTACTGAGCTAGATAGGCTCATGGTCTGACTCGGTCTGAGCCATCCTGCGAGGTTCTTCCAAGGAGGGCCAGGGCCGGTGCTCTTACAAACCAGAGCATAACACCCCTGTGGTCCACAGAATTGAATTGGAAGGGGGGCGTCCAGTGTCCCCCTGACTTAAGTCGCATCCGCTTCAGTGAGTACTCGCTGGATGCTGTCCAGTTTTTCGGTTGGGGTTGCATCGGGAGCCTCCCAGCCACTCGTGACCAGCGCCGTGCAGGCTCTGGCACCCGGGGTGCCTTCCCTCTTGTTCTAACGCACCGGCGTCTGTCTTGCAGGCCAGCAGGTGTGCCGCCGTCACAGAGCGGGTTCACTCCCAAGTGCAGCAGTTTCTTAAGGAAGGCTTCTTGAGAGAGGAGCTGGTGCTGGACAACATTCCCAAACTGCTGAACTGCTTGCGGGACTGCAATGTCGCCATCCGGTGGCTGATGCTTCATACTGCTGACTCGGGTGATGCTTTGCTTTGGGGTTAAAAGCATTACAGGAGAGCCAGTGTGGGACCAGGTTAAGAGTGTGGGACCAGGGCTCAGGTGATGTGAGTTCTAATTCCCGCTCAGCCGTGAGCCAACCGGGTGACCCTGGGCCCACCAAAGGCTCTCAGCCCGACTTCCCTCACAGGGCTGTTGTTGGGATAAGCAAAGGAGAAGAATGATGCAAGCCTCTTTTTGAGGTCATTAACAGAAAAGGGCAGAATATAAATAAAATAAAATAAAATAAAATAAAATAAAATAAAATAAAATAAAATAAAAAAATTTGTGCTCCCTACTTTTCCTCATAGCCCAAAGACGTTTTCAGAGAATAGTGGAGCATAACACACTGGGTTGGTCCCAGAATTGCAGTGCAGTCGTGGGTGTGTTTGGTCAGAAAAAGGGCCACAGATCCCCACATGCCCCAGCCAGCATCCTGAGTGGGGAGTCGTGGACCTTTTTCCTAACAAAACATGCATATGGCACCGTTAGCCATTCTTGGAGCAGAACCCCTGAAATCAAGAGCACGTAAGCAGTTGTTAGACTGCTTGCTTCCTCTTGCACAGAACCCGGAACAACTTACATAGACCTCCTTCCTTCCATTGTATGCTCCCAACAACAGCCCTGTGAGGTAGGATAGGCTGAGAGTGAGCGACTGGCCCAAAATCACACAGTGAGCTTCATGGCCAAGGGTGGACTAGAACCCGGGTTCCCTCTGTCTCCATGCCAGCAATCTAACTACCATTCCACCCTGGTTCTCTCCTGACAACTAGTCGCAACTAACACAAGTCACTCCTGTGCCTATTTAGACACAAAAAGATCCTAGAACTCCCATTGTTCTCCCAACATAGGACCAAGACCTAAATCTGAAATAATAAATATCAACATATAAGAGGAAAATGAAAGCATTTTAAAGGCAACAGCAGTCAAAATCATTATAAAATATGGCAAAACCTAGAGCTCAAAAACAGGATGAATACAGAAGAATTATGATAAGGAAGATTGTTTTGTTTTAAACACTTTCCTTAATAGGGAGATATTAACCACTGAACAGTTATACTATCCCATATACAGTTTTGGCTCATGAGGCCAGGAGCATTTCTGGACTTTTCTCTTGAAATGCTCTTTAGAGAGAGGATTTTTCTCCTTATCCTGCCCTGACATTTGAGATGAGCAACAGGAGAAATCCACACCCTCCGTTTCCTGCTTTTGAGTTTCCTGAAAGTCCTCCAGTTTGCCAGTGTTGCAGAATGGAGGCTAAATTTGATGGTGCTTTGGGTCACATCCACCAAGCATGTGTTCCTTCTCAGTAATGGTTCATGATGCATTCTGTGCCTCTCTCACTTTAAGAAAACGTTTGTTTTTCCCCGTTTTTCCCTAGCTTACGATCCAAATATTAAGCGTCTCCGCCAAATAAAGGACCAAGTTATAGCAGATTCGAGGTACAATCCCAAGATCCTTTTCCAGCTTCTCCTGGATACAGCCCAGTTTGAATTCATCTTGAAAGAGGTATGGTGACGTTTTTGTTCCCCCTGAAATATGTATATTCACACAAGACAGAGGATTTCTTTGGAATTTTGCCTTGGTCCATGTGCACAGTTGAAAAAGTAACTTGTTTCCTTGATTGTTGGTAGAAATTTAGGAACCTGCAGTTTCTTAGCATTTTCTTCTGCTTACAGCATCGATTAGGGAATCACTTGAAAGTATAGCAGAGATTCCTGCTGTAGATCAGTCCATACTGGAGTACAGTGTGGATATTGCTGTAATTTCAAATTTGCACTCTTTTAAAGTGAGAACATCCTGCTTTTCTCATAGATGTTCAAGCAGATGCTTTCAGAAAAGCAAGCAAAATGGGAAAGCTACAAAAAGGAAGGGTCGGAAAGGATGGCTGAACTGGCAGATGTCTTTTCCGGTGTTAAGCCTCTAACAAGAGTGGAGAAAAATGGTAGGCTGAAATGAAACAATACTTCAGTTTTGGTTGTCCGTGTGTTTTCATTCTTGTTTTGTAGAAATATGGTTGTGATGGCCTGCTTTATGTTAGGCCAGGTTTGGGTTCCATCCAGCCCGGACTGTGCATCATACACATACACACACACACACACACACACATATACATGGCTGATGGCTTTCCAAGGTTTGCTACATCTAATTGGGAGAGATGTGAAATCTTCTGCATGTCAAACAAAGGATTTGTCACTGCATTTTTCAGGTCTTTCAAAGATTTCCATGTCTGTTTTGCATAGTGTGCATATAATGAGAAAGTGGGCAGACTTCACGCTTGCAAGATTTGCTTGTTTTTATGAGAGCCCCAAGATCCAACAACCAGATTAAGGTGCATAATAGTCAGGCGAAGCTTGGTGCAAAACTGTGGCTCAGGGAAGAAGCACACATCACGGGACAAACACTTGGTCAAAGTATACTCAAGTTATCACAGATCAGAGATTCTGAAGCAGAACTCTGTGCCTGGAAATCTCTAGCCAAAGGCAACTGATTAGGACTCATATTTTACAAGCACAGTACCTGCTGAGGCCCAGAGCAATATAGTGCCATTAGTGACTGGGAGTCAGAATCCCTTGCCAATGACTGCAAATGATTCAGAGATGTGCATTAGATCTCTGTCTCCCTCCGCGGCTCACCCCACCCCAGTGTGCTAGGAGAGAACTGCTATAAAAACGATCTTAGAATTGATTGAAGGCTCTTTTGAGCCCAAAGGCACCTGGCCTAGCCTGCAAAAACAACAACCCCGACCCTGAAGCATCCTTCCAAATCATCATCCACACGAATGGATGAATCAGTGTCTATGAGATTAACTTAAATGGCACTTTTCCTCCTCAAAACAGAAAACCTGCAGGCCTGGTTCAGAGAAATCGCCAAACAAATAATGTCTCTGGATTATGATGACTCCACCGCGGCTGGCAGGAAAACTGTGCAACTTATACAAGCGCTGGAAGAGGTGAGGCTTGCACCTTCCATCCTTGTCCTTCCGTCAGAAAATGTCTCCTGACTACCCAAATACAAAAGAGCTACAGCTATTAGGAGTGTTGTTATTACGATGCATTTATATCCCACCTTTTTTCCTCTTGTGAAGAATCCAAGGACACTTATATAGCCTGGTGGTACCTTTGAGGTACGTTAGGCTGAGGGTGAGTGGCTGGCCCAAAGTCACCCAATGAGATTCGTGGCCGCATGGGACTAGAACCTGCACTTCCCAAGCCCCCAGTCCGACATGTGCACCACCAGGCCACACTGGCCACGCCAAGGCCGAGAACATCAAGAGCATGTTCATCTCCACATTCTCAGAGACCGTATTTTTAGCTCTATACGACTCACTTTTCCCCCCTCAAAAGTAAGGGGAAATGTCTGTGCGTCTTATAGAGCGAATCTGTGTGTGCAGTAAGTCTGTCAGAGGTGCAGCCCATGGGGAAGTGATGGGGAATGTGCCTGTGATTATGTGCCCATTTGATTCAGAATATTTTTTCTTGTTTTCCTCCTCTAAAAACTAGGTGCGTCTTATGGTCAGGTGCGTCTTATAGAGCGAAAAATATGGTATCTGTTTGATTCCTGCGCATGGATACACTTTATGATAGGAAGCTTTTCCTTGTTAATGTTTGCTTTTGTTGTTGCATTGCAAGTAAATTAAGGAGGAAGAGAAAGGATGCTTCATGATTGTTATTAATTATCGTGGTAGTTGAATAAACACAGAAAGACAGATCTTCATAGATCCATTCACCAGCTAAGCTTTCCCAGATTATTAACTTTGGTCTGACTTGCGGCAGGTTTAGTATTGAATCCATGTCAAAGGAGATTCTTGTTCTGCGCAATATACAAATGACCCACAAAGTACGTGCTGCATGGTGTGTATGTGGATAGGAGAATCAGCCAGGTGGCGCACACCCTCGGGCCCAAATAGCAAATCTGCCCCCCGCCCCCCAGTTTCCTGGATAGACATACCCGTTTCTCCCTGACTGAGGATCATCTGGTGGTTTCCTGGCCTTGGTGCATTTTTCCTGTTCTGAAAGGTTGGCATATCTCTTTTTGAGGCTTAGTTACTGGCAGCAAGACCTTTCAGCAAAGATACGCTGGCACTGTTGGACCTGCCCCTTTTCCGTAGGCTCCGCCCACCATTGGAATGTGGCCCCGGGTGCATCTCCAAAACAGAGTTGGGCACTTGGGCGGAAAGTGGCTCAGGCATCCTTGAAAAAGGATTCTCAGCAAGGCTGAGTATGTGCTCATGTTCAGTGATTGTTATGGAATGTCATATAATTAGAATTTCTTTAAATATCTGAGATTTAAAATTGCTCTCTCTCCTCTCTCTCTCTTGCTCGCTGTCTCTCTCTCTGCCGTATTCCTGTAAAAGGTACAAGAATTTCACCAACTGGAATCCAACCTGCAGGTCTGCCAGTTTCTTGCCGATACCCGTAAATTTCTCCATCAGATGATCCGCACCATCAACATTAAGGAAGAGGTTCTCATCACCATGCAGATAGTTGGTGACCTTTCATATGCCTGGCAGCTAATTGACAGGTAGGTTTCTGCAGGTATTACCTTGGTTTATTGTTGCAACTTCCACAGAGGACTTCTGTTGTGGAAAGGATCTGTCTGGATTCATCCTACTCTGCCATCGTTTTCCCTACTCCCAATTCTCAATAGCTCTAGGGAGCAGTTATATCCAGACACATGACCTCGAGTCAACAGTCCTCTTTAAATTCCACAGTCAGTAAACCTAAAAGGCTGCAGATGCTGTTACCCAGAAGGGAGGTGGGCAAGCATCTTGGACAGCTCCCTAGAATGCTGGGAATCGTCTGAAATATCTGGAGATCTACTTTCTGCCTGCCACTGATTCAGAATCATGCTTGATCATGTTTATACACACTGTGTATAATGCAGGGTCGCAGAACTTCCAAGTTATGAAATGTAGTATCTGCATGCTTTAAATTTTATTTAAAAATAAAAGTGAAATGAATACTTCTTGAAAAAGCAGTCCAGAATCCTAGAGGAATGTAAATGGAGGAGACATACAAGAGGGAAATGGAACATGGAGGCTGAAATGAAGGAAGCCAGCAATCAGGATAGACATAGACCCCAAAGAAGGAAGCCAGAGAGAAGCCAGATGTTGCACAGGGAGTAGCAACATCTGGAAGTACAGTTCTGTTAAGTAAGCAGGAACAGAAGAACTGCCATTGTGTGTCTGATGGAATGCTTCTCGTGGCAGGAAGCTCCCCATTTATTTATTACAATCGTATGCCACTCCATAGCCCACAGGGCTCTCTGGGTGGTGAACAAGCAGAGAACAAGTTCAAGACATGTAACAGTAAATCGGATGATCACAGAACAATTTTAAAAATGTATGTGGCCGACACCCCACCTGCAGTCCGGAGGTGGCACAGCCATGGCAACAGGCTTCTAGAATTAGGTTTAGAAGCTTGGTTCCACTCACTTTTTCTTCCTTTCCTTTTCTTGCAGTTTCACATCCATCATGCAGGAAAGCATACGGTTTAATCCATCTATGGTAACCAAGCTGAGAGCCACATTTTTAAAGGTGCGTAGGAAAAGAGATCTTCAATAGAAACCCCCATGCATGCAAAATATTCCTATGGCATACAGCGCATGTGTTCCTACAGGATGCAAACATATCCCTTTGGAGCTCAGAAGATGCCTTAATAAGGCTGATTTCATTACACTCCATGGAGCTCCTTCCTTTAATCATAATCAAATCCCAGGAAAGGATTCCCAATCTTGTTTTCTCCTCCAGGAAGCCCACCAGTTTTAGATGAAGGCCAAGTTCCTCTGGAGCTCCACCCAGTTCCAGATGAACTCATTTCAGCCCCCAGCACCCCGATGTCCTGCCATTCTGTGCACGGGAGCCACAAGGCAGACCTTGGTCAGGGGGGTCTTTCACCCCAAGAGCTGAAGTCCAAGCCAGAGAGGCTCTCCCTGGGTGCATTCCAGGGGTGGGGGCACAAATGCGAAATATGACTGCGCGTGGTAACTTAAAGTTTTTACTGTTGGAACTGTAGCATGAGAAGCATGCCACCTTTTGGAGGGCTGCATAAATGCTGGGAAACTACACAAAGATGTGTGGCTGGGGAAAGGGTGGAGTCTCCTGAGCTCTCTCCCCACTTCGGAAAAGCTTCTGGGCCTGAGCCTTTAGACCCCTGCAGTAGTCCCAGCCCAGTCCAGAACAGATATAGAGCGCAGATTAACTTCCAAGTTTCCAGCAAACCAGTGCCTTTTCCTCTGGGTTATTTTCCAAGTATAACTTGGCAGTTCTGCACATCACTTTTTTTCCCCAGAGGTCCATGTGGAAGGAAAACATAACATTTAAGGAATTGCGCTCATGGAATCAAAGAAGGCCATATACAGATGATATCAATTATGCTACCAGCAATGCAAGTTATAGCAATATGTAATTCTCTGGGCAATGGCTATGAGGATGTGCCCAAGGCCCTTTCTGTTTTTCTAGTCCTTCTAGTATAGCACCCTAAACCGTTATGCATTCTGGTTCTAGTTGGCTTCGGCGCTTGATATGCCACTGCTTCGTATCAATCAAGCAAACAGCCCTGACCTTCTCAGCGTATCACAGTATTATTCTGGAGAACTGGTTTCCTATGTAAGAAAGGTAGGCTCTACCTGGTAATCCCGTTCTCCCTTTTCTTTCACGAGTCCTTCAAGAGATCCATCATTTGTTAACCCTGCATTGTTCTCTTTCTCCCTTTGTGTGCCTGCTTGTTACTTCATAAAAGGTTTTGCAGATCATTCCAGAAAGCATGTTTACGTCCCTCCTTAAGATTATAAAGCTGCAGACCCATGATATCATTGAAGTGCCCACCCGCCTGGACAAGGACAAGCTGCGAGACTACGCCCAGCTTGCGCCACGATACGAGGTGCATCTTGGACCTGGATTTGTTTTCCTGACTCTCCCTGGTTTTATATGCTAGACTCTGCATGACTTAATTTTGTGTTACTGTACAGTATTTTAGGGACTTCATCTTGGCAAGCCTCCCAGAGAGCTTGGGCTATTGGGCAGTATAGATCTGCAGTAAGTGCCCTCAGATCAAACAGGCCTGGAATAATGGTGAAGACAGAGATGAATTAGCACAGTCTCCCTGAATTAACAGTCCTGCAGAGGAGTTGGGCTACTTGCCTTGAGGATCGGGCGTTGCAGGTTTGCAGCCAACAACTCTGGAAGGCCCCAGATGGAGCAGGGCTGCCTTAGCACCTCCAGAATATAAAACAAGCCCTGCTTGATCAGATCTGGAGTCCAGCATTCTGTCTCCACTGCCCAAGACGAGCAGGACACAAAGGCACCGTCCATTGTCACTCCCCAGCAACTGGTTCCTGGATGTATCCTGGTTTATGCCAATATTTGTGTCTTAAAGATCTGGCTGAAAGAAGTGTCATGCCTTCCCTATTACAGGGTGACCGGAGTGCAGTGGTTGAAGGCAAGGTGTGCAGGCCGGAGGGGTTCTGCATTGCATGTCCCGTTTCTTCCAAAGGGGGTCAGCTAGGAGCCAGCATGGTGTAGTGGTTAAGAGCGTGGAAACAGGACTCGGGCAGTCTGAGTTCTAGTCCCTGCTCAGCCATGGAACCAGCTGGGTGACTTTGGGCAGGCACAGCCTCTCAGCCCAACCTACCTCACAGGGTTGTTGTTGTGGGGATAAAATTGAGAGCAGGAGGAGGAGAGTGATGTAAACTACTTTGAGTCCTTTAAAGGGAAACAGGCAGGATATAAATATAATAATAATAATAAATACAATAAATAAACTATTGGTGCCTTGTGTGAGGCCTTCCAAACCCTGGAGCTTGCACAGTGTGCGGGACGGAAACAGTCCTCTTTTGCAAGCGGATGCTGGTGGCTCGCTGCTAACAGAGCCCTTCCTGGGCAGACATCTGAGCCCAATCTGCACACTGTAGCCTTTCCAGTGATCAGAAGCCCCCTTTGCAGTCCCAGGTGCAAAGCACCCAGCATAGAAATTTGGTGACCCTCTGCTATGGAACATCACCTGAGCCACATAATATAAATACAAGCAGAGATTCAAAGAAATAATGAGACTCCCTGGCCAAGGATGTCCTTTCTCTCCATCCCATCACCTCATCCCTGCTGTTTCCTTTTTAACGCCTGGCCCCTTTTTCTGTTTCCTTAGGTTGCTAAGCTTACGCACGCCATCTCAATTTTCACAGAAGGCATCCTCATGATGAAAACGACATTGGTTGGGATCATCAAGGTAATGTTCGTCGCAGGTTGAAAAGCCAACAAACTCCTCCCACCCCCACCCTCTGCAGGCGACTCGGTGAAGAAATACCGACTCTGCTTCCTGAGGGACTTGCTCCTTGTCTGCTTTAATAGCAGCCGCCTCTTGGCCTCAAAACCAGGACCATTTCCAGACAAGAGATGGTCAGGTGATAGGGAGTGGAGACAGGGGAGGGGGACATGAGCCAGAGGACCTCCTTATGCCCCCCATGCGGGCAAGAGTCTTTCTGAAGTCTGCAGTTCTGCACCCCTGCTTTAAATCTGGTATGTAAAGGATTCAGCCTGGGCCTTGTGCAGACAAGTTCTGTGCCCACCGCTAAGCGATGGGCCTTTTCTATCCTAAGTTTATTTACACAGAAGCACATCCCAGATACTTGTGGTGTGTGTGTTCCTATGCCCAGGATGGCTGCCTTCAGCTAGGACGGCGTTGCTTGTGAATGTTGACGGTGCAAGACGAAAGGCATGGCAGAGATCACTGAATGCACACTGAGAGCCAGTGTAGTGTAGCGCCTGGCGTGTTGGACCGGGATGTGGGACGCCTGGATTGTGATCCCCGCTCTGCCGTGAAGCTCACTGGGCAAATTGGGGCCAGTCACTGACTACCTCACAAGGTTGTTGCGAAGAGAAAATGGAGAAGAGGAGAATTATGTGAGCTGCCTTGGGTTCCTTTCAAGAGGAAAATGGGAGTATAAATGTAGTAGTAATGACAATAATATTATTTCCAGTCAACCTAGGTTTTGAAGTTGTCACAGCAGGTGTGAGATATCATATAATGAAAGGTCACCCCCAAAAACCAATGTCTTCCAAGCCAACCTTCCTTTGGCACCTGCTAAGCGCAAGCAGAGGCTGAGAAATGAAGTGAACAAAATGAATGTTCGGGAGGAAGCCTGGGGTGTAGAGCTCTGCCGTTCTCGCCCAACCCTCAGGGAATAACTATTTGTAACAAAAAGCAGAAACTCATCCGATTCTACAACCACCTGTGTATTCACATGGGTAAAGAGGACTGTGTTTATGTCTGATTTCTCTCTTTCTACCTCTCTAGGTGGACCCAAAGCAGCTGCTGGAAGATGGAATAAGGAAAGAGCTGGTAAAGCGGGTGGCCCTGGCCCTGCACCGAGGACTGACCTTCAACCCCAGGGCAAAGGTGTCCAGCAAGTCTCCCATGCTTTCCCCACTTCCCTTTCCTTCTTACATCCACCCTGGCTAAGCTAGCTGTGAGCACAGTTAGGCTAAAACCCGCAGATTGCTTTCCTTTCCTTTGTTGGCTTATACAGTAAAACCTTGGATTGCGAGCACAATTCATTCCGGACACATGCTTGTAATCCAAAGCACTTGTATACCCATAAGATTCGATGTAAATAAGGTAAATCCGATCGTAACTTTTTTTTTAATCACAAAAATTGGAAGTGGGTGTGCTTGGGGGGTGGGGAGACGGGCGTGATCGCGGACACGCTTCAGGGGGAGACAAGCGCAATTGCGGGCGCACTGGGGGAGGGACGGGCGCGATCGTGGGCATGCTTGGGAGGGAGGTGGGCACGATCGTGGGTGTGCTGGGGGGAGACGAAGCTGTACTCACACGCGCAGCGAGAGAGAGCAGAACCGGCGCTCAGTTGTGACATGAAACTCAGCAGGCAAAGCCCACGTAATACTCGTACTGCAAAACATCGCTCATTTATCCAGTTAAAATTTAGAAAAACTTTTTGCTCGTCTGGCAAAACATTTGCAGACCAAGTGACTCGCAATCCAAGGTTTTACTGTGTTTTCTTTTGAAAATAAAGCACTCTTCTTAACTCGGAACAGATTACACACATCACAAAAATGTCCCTGCCTTTGACTAGGGAGCTTTTGGTTTATTTTCTAAAGCAGGTAAGCATAGAACATTGCAGGCCAGAAAGAGGTTAACCAGCAAAGGCTGAATCTCCCTGGGGTGGCATTTTCACTGTGCCCTGTTTCTGTAGCCCAGTGAACTCATGCCCAAGCTGAAAGACATGGCAGCCACCATGGATGGGTTCCACCGGTCCTTTGAGTACATCCAGGATTACGTCAATATTTATGGCTTAAAGATCTGGCAGGAAGAAGTCTCTCGCATCATCAATTACAACGTGGAACAGGAGTGCAATAACTTCTTAAGGACGAAGGTACAAGATGCTCGGATAGAAAGAATTTCTGCACCTCCTGTGATGGACTGCATGACCCATCTTTTCTGGGGGGGGGTGGCAACTTATGGGTGCTTTGCTCAAGGACCCCTCAAACCCTGGAGCAAGCATTGCACAAAAACAGCAGTTGGAGGAGACATGCTCAAAGACAACACAGTGTTCAAATGTAACAGAAAAAATGTGTGTTTAGTTGAAGGTGGAACTCAGAATTACTTCAAAACTATGTTTTTCAGATTCAAGACTGGCAAAGTATTTACCAGTCCACCCATATCCCAATACCAAAATTTGTACCAGTGGATGAATCAGTCACGTTTATTGGTCGGCTCTGCCGAGAAATTCTGAGAATCACAGACCCAAAGTAAGCATTGCATGTGACCTGCACAGTCTCCTTCGTGTTATTTTTTTAAAAAAATGGTTTGCATGAGTGCGTGGTGACGAAGGCTGTGTCAAATATTTACTCACAGAAATTTAGGAGGCAAGAGATGGGATTTTGTCGCGAAAGTGTCGTGAAGGGTCCTCCCTCACCATTTCCACAGCTTGTTTGCTGCATCTTTCAATAGTCACACTATTATTTAAGTTTCTCCCTGAAATCACCCCAGAAAATGTGGGATCCAACTGTTATTATAACGATATTATGTTATAATGTGACTCAAATCAACTGAGATCAAGAAACCAAATCAAAGTGAAGACAAGTGCTTCTATGCTTACTCTGAATTGTGAACCTATTTGCCCCATTCCACAGATTTCCCAAGCGAGGCTGAAATGAGAAATATGTGAATTTTATGGTTTTTTGTTTGCTTTGCAAAAGAACACATTCCGTGTAAGTGTGCGAATGTGTTTTGGCTCAGCCTTTGTATTACCTTACATAATTTTGGGGACAGAATCTGCTCTAATTTTTAATTATATTTAGTATCCCTTCTTACCTCTTGTTCTGCTCCTGTTTTAAACTGGGACCCCTCCCTTATAGATGTATCATATGCAACTAATTTTGCATAGAAATTTCCTTAATTTTTGCAATGTGCCTGCTGTCCTTTTTTCCTCCTGCGTCCCATCAGAGTTGCCTGCTACATTGACCAGCTGAACACCTGGTATGACATGCGAAGCCATCAGGAAGTGTCCAACAGTCGCCTGTTTTCTGAGATCCAGAACACTCTGGGCACCTTTGGCCTGAATGGTTTGGACAGGCTTCTCTGCTTCATGATTGTGAAAGAACTGCAGGTAACTAGTTCATAATAATTAGGATGGGCCAACAAAAGATGTTCCAAGACGTTTGGTGAGCTCAAATATCAGCTCAAATATCTATTCAGTTTATCTATTCAGTTTATACTCACATTGTCATTGCTGTTCAATTCATGCAAATAGGAGAATTTCACAAAGCGAAAGACATCAAACACAAAAATTATGTAATTTGTCCCAAAGTTGCACAAATGTCTTCTCCTAGGCTAAAAGGAAAAATTCTGCATTTTTTACAATGTACAATTTCTATTTTTTGACAAAATCTGCTTATTTTTCAACGGCAAGTATATCTTTGAGAATTTGCAAACATTTTCTTTGTTTTCCTGCTTAGGTTTGCATTGGTGAACAAGACACATTTGTATGTTTTTTAAACAAACTATGGATTCCCATGCATTTCTGCTCATAACCATCCAGGGCCAAACCAGTCATAAGACAAACAATAGCTTAGGATGCAAAAAAATCCCAGAATTTGGTGATGCAAGCTGTATGAAAAGAAAAGACCACTCCTGTCCTTTATAAATTTATCCATTCTTTTGAGGCATGCTGTTTAAGTTACTGTAAATGTAACTTAAACAGCATTTATTTATTTATTTATTTATTTATTTATTTATTTGAGGATGTCAAATAAATAAATGAAAATACTGTTCTGAGCAGCTCTTGATAGTTGACTGTGATACTGTTATGTCACACAAGTAAAACATAAAATGTGAGGGAGTTAAACCTCATGAAAAGGGACACCTGGTGGTACCACATGAGTAATAGAGCAACTTACAAACTACCTGAAGTAGACCCTTTAATGTGCTGCCTCCCACCTCACAAAAAGTCTTTCCAGCTGAGATCAGGCATATTTCTAAGTTACTTGGTTTTAGTCTTTGCTGAAAACCTTTCCGGCAGGTATTTCCTGACCAAGGACTAAAGCTGTAGACTATTCTAAGGAGCGTTGCTGATCATGTATTGAGACTTCCTTTGTGTGTGTGCTGTTCGTTTAGAATTTCCTCAGCATGTTTCTGAAAATGGTGCTGCGTGATAAGGGCGTGCATGAGGCCTTGAAATCTCTCATGAAGACAGTCTGCCCTCTGAAAGGAATTGTGGGTAAGACCCTTTCAGCCACGGTTTCCGGGTCGAAAGGAAGTTTGATTCAGAGGAATTTGGCAATGGGTTGCAAGCACTTATGTGAGGAAATGCTGAAACCATGGGACATGGAAAATCAAGATGGTGCCATCAAGATGGTGCCATCAAGGCCCACGCCCAGGGTTATCTGCTGCAGGCTGTTGGCAGGGCGGAAGGCCCACGACTGCCGCTGTAGCTCCAAGCCATGTCTTTTCTCTGCCAGCTGCCGTCTTCTCTTCCCACTTTCCTGCCCTGCCTGATTGGTTGTAGCCAGAGGGACACTTTGCTCTTTCTAGAACACTGAACACTGGCAGAAGGCATCTAAAATAGGGTGACCCCCCCCCCACACACACACACGCACGCACCCATTTTAGAGACATTTGGACATACCATGAGATGCAGAAGAGACAAGAAGCAGAAATGTCTCACGCTTCTTGTCTTCAGCCAGAACAGTGTGCATGCTTTTTCCGAATGCACCAGAGCTAGCTTGAGCATCACTGCCATAGCCTGTGAAAGACCTTCCTCCAGTGTCAACTTCAACCACTGCTGCTGCCCAGTAACTGCCCCCTGGGGGGGGGTTTTTGCCCCATCAGCATTAGAAGTACCCATTCTCTTCGACTGACGTGACCATTACTCCTGAACTAAGTGGGCGCATCCTAGTCTGATGTCTCAGCCTTGGCCATTTGGGCTTGGTGACCCTGCTAGGAGACCTCCTAGAGAGACTATCTCTGGCCTCATGGCAGCTTTATTCTCAGCTTCTCAGACCCTCTCACACCCCCTCTCACACGGGGTATCCATGAGGGTTATTGCCATGCAGAGAGAAAAACCTTCTTAACTCCTAAGGGTTCGTTTTTACTAAAAATGTTGGTGTTCTACCATCTCTTTCTTTGCTTTTCTTGGTTCCAGCCAACTGTGGCAAGGTGTATTCTTCAGCAGTTGCCAAAACCCAGAAGATCTGGACTGCTTACCTGGATGCAATTATGAAGGTACTTTCATCATAACTCTCTTTGGAATTGGTGTTCCTATGGGCACTTGTAATGTCCCTAATGTTGGGTCGGCTTTGAACATACGGGTTGGTTCTAGACTTGAATATTGCATAGAGCATGAAGCACTAGGACTTTGGTCAGTCGTGACAAAGTTACGTTCCACTCATTTCAGTGGAAGTGCACCAAGCACGACTGAATTTTGCTTCAGCTCACCAGGCTAGAAGTCATGGGATGTGCTCAATACGAGCAGCGTTTCTCACTGCATGCCTCTCCACTTTAATTTGTGGGTTTTTTTATAAAGATTTTTATTAAAGTTTTAAAGTAAAAACTAAAAAACATCAGTCATCAAATACATCGGACGAGCTGGGTCAGCCCCCTGTAGCATATCTTTTAACATTCTATAATCATATTCAAATCAATTTATAAAAACTTAAAGACATCTCTAAATCTAAGCCAAGTCCCGTTTCTCCAGCCAATCATTAAAAAAATCCCAAGTTTGATAGAAGTCAGTATCCTCTTTCTCCTTCAGTAATAGAGTCAGTCTGTCCATTTCTGCACAGTCCAAAATCTTTTTCAAAATCAGTTCCTCAGTCGGTAATTCCTCACTCTTCCAGTATTGAGCAAGCGCAATCCTCGCCACTGTGATTAAATACATTTCTTGTTTGCTAATATTTTCCGGTACGATGCCTAACAAGAAAATTTCAGGTTTGAAAGTTAAGGGTTTTTGTAACATTTCCTCAAGCCATTTATGTATTTTAATCCAATACTTTTTCACATCTTCGCAAGTCCACCACATATGATAAAAAGTACCCACATCATGTTTACATTTCCAACATCTGTTTGACATATTTGGAAACATTTTAGCTAATCCACTTTAATTTGTGTTAATTTCATGTGCAGTCCATGCAGATGGAGAATTAAGGGTTAAAGCTCCCTAAAAGTTATGTCTGTCGCCCACTCCATCAATTTATCATACTCTGCCCTTCTCATAAAGCATGCAGAGTATACTTTACAGCACAAAAGTATAATAATTCTAAGACAGGGCCTCTCATTTTAAAGGTAGCTGTTATTACATTTTTTAAAAAGACGCGTCTTTTTTTCAAGCAGTATATGCGCTTTCCCTCAAACCCATCTTGTCACAACAGCCCCATGAGGTGGCTTGGGCTGAGCAGGGATAATTGGCCAAAGCTCACCTGGCGAGCTTTGTGCCCGATGGTTGATTCGCAGCCTGGTCCTAGCCCTGAGTTCTCAGCCACACATCACATGGCTCCTTTTGTGGTAGCCCCTCTGGCACTGTGGGCCAAAGAAGGCCGCCTGCTCATGCCTCCACAGCCGCTGGAGATAGAGCGGCCATGGGCACTTCCCCCGATGTCCCTCAGCTTCGACCACCATCAGCATCGCAATCTGAGATTGACGTCTGCCACGGGAGGTGATGCCCTGAACTGGTAGGGTGGCACACGCTTGAGCTCTTCAGGACTTGGAAGGTCAAAAGCAGAATCTTGAACTGCACCTGGAAGGGAGAGGTCACATCAGTGCAGGAGCCAAAGCAGCAGAGATCTCCTGCTGCCACAAAGTCTCACTGATGCTCTGCAGAACTCTATTCGGCGCAAAGGTGTGCTCTCGATTATTCACCTCTTGGTTGCAGTTCCCACTGCAATTTCGGTGAGAAGGACCTGGGCTGCTTCTGTGGGAGTAAGTCTCCTTGAACAAAGCTGGCTTAGTGTTAATTAATGTGCACAGGGCTGGAGTTCTGACTCATGTTTCCACTTGATTACTCCTGTTCTAGAAAGATAGATGCTTTGTGCGTCTTTCTCATTCATTTCATTTTTTCTTACTGCATGTTTTTCTTGCTCCCTCCCCAGGTTGGCCAGATGCAGATCTTAAGGCGCCAGATAACGAATGAGCTTAACTTTTCCTGCAGATTTGACTCCAAGCATTTAGCAGCAGCCCTGGAGAACCTCAATAAGTAAGAATCCAGCCCCTTGAAGATCCACGTAGATCCCACCCTGGTGTTGAAGGCAATGATCTGCTGTTTTGGCAAAGTGTGAACTTTTAAGCACATGATGCAATGCATGTTGCGACAGAAGGAAGTGCTTCAGCTCCCTCTGTTTCCCAGCCAGCATGGCAGTGCTAAGAGTCGTGGGACTTTTTTCTGTCCGAACAAACGTCATATTGTGCCCTAAGCTTCAGGGTTCAGACAACTCTGCCAATTTGGATGAAACGAGGGAGGAAGAGCGAGATCACCATTCCAAAGGGGATCCAAATTAGACTAGGGAATAACTTCCTACCAACTTCTAGAAAAATGTGCCCAATTTGTGGAATTCCTCTCCACTCACCCAAATCTTTCCCCAGCTTTGTGTTTGCTAAAGTGGAATGCCTTTCCTCCCACAGCCCCCAGACCCAGTTCTTCCCAGAGTGAATTCAGTTTTGCTTTCAAGATTTCTATCCTGCATTTCAATTGAATGATACTTAGAGCAATTTATGACTTATTGACTGATATTTGATGTGATGTGATATGATTTCTACCAAGAAAATGGCACTCAGCACAGTTTACAGTCGTATATAAATTAAAATGGATGTAAAACAGTAATAAAACAAATACATTACACTACAGTGAAACACACAACAAGAAGAGAATAAAAAACAGCTTCCAGCCCAACAGATGTTTTAGGCAAAGGGCAGCTTGAATAGAAAGGTCTCTGCCTACCGATGGAAAAACAAGAGAGAGGGAGGCAACCTATCCTTGTCCATGTCCCCAATTCCCCACTTCTGAGATTTTACCAGGCATCTTCCTCCTGGTTTCAAGTGACAGGGACTAGAAACTTGCATTTCTTTAAAGTTGAAAAGTTGTGATGCTGGATTTATGAATCAGAACGGTAGGCAGTTGAACTCCTTTTCTGCTGTTGTCTGTTTAGAGCAATCCTCGCTGACATAGAGGCTCATTACCAGGACCCATCCCTTCCTTGTCCTAAAGAAGATAACACCCTTCTGTATGAGATCACAGCTTACCTGGAGGCAGCAGGCATCCACAATCCATTAAATAAGGTGAGCCTGTTTTTCTTTTATGCACCAAGAGTGACCTCGGTTCTTTGCTGGTCTTCAGGTGCACAAAGCAGCAGCACCCAGAAATGCAAAAGAGTACTATTGGCAGAGTTGGGGAAAATCCTTGGGGAAAAATATCTGGAGAAAATAACCCCAACCCAATGAGATCTACATGTGCTTAGGAGGCACCATATGCTGGCAAGCTGTGATGGAGGGGAAAGACAAAAGACCGAAGGAAAAGAAATTTAAATTGAGTGGTGTTTCCTAGAAGGTACCATTAATGCCATATCCCATCATTCTCAACCATTTTGGGCATCTGACTTTGAGTTATATTACTTTTAATATTTTTAATTCTTTGCATATGTTTAACTTTAAAGGTTTGTGTGTTTCATGGTTATTGTTAGATGTTCTAGGGATGACCTTAGATACTAAAAAATCAGGGCTAGAACATAATGGATGCATTTAAAATAAACACATGAACAAATAAATATTCAAACAAATAAAATGTATCTTTCTACTTATCACCTCAGGGCTTTCTTGAAGTGCATCTACCAAGTGAGACCCCCAAGGAAAGGTCCTTTTCAGTAGTGGCCCCTGAGTTGTGAAGCACCTTCCCCAGAGAGATCCACCTGGTGCCAAGTTCATTGTTCTTCCATTTCCCAAGGACTTTGTCAGGGCAAAGCTACAACATTTGTTGCCTGAAGGAACAGACAAGATGCCGTCTCTTCCTGTTTCATGTAGAAAAGCAGCTGGATTGTCAGTTGAATCTTACAGAAATAAGATCCTGCACTGCCCATGAAAGCAGCAGCCAAGCTTGGAGGGCACATGTCAGGCTCCTAAGCGCATGGATCTCCCTTCCCGACACCTTGCTGCCCTCTCCCACCTGGGGCAATTGTCTCGCTCTCCCTAATGGTAGGGCGGACTAGTACACAATGACTTCCTACTGTGCCTATTAGATTTTTCCCTTCTGTTGTTGTGATTGATTTAGTGCAGCAAAAACTCAGCTTCTCTGCTTCCCTCGCCCTCATTTTAAAGTGATTTTCTTAACAATAACAATACTGTATTACAAGGGTGGGCAAACATCTTGATCTTTACTAGGACCCAAAGTTCCACCCTGATATAAAAGACATAGAAATAAATGTTCTGAAACCACCCATTTGCTCTGAGGACCAGAACTGACCTGGGTTCATGGTCCTTCCATGCAGTGCTTCAGTCCAGATGACCCCAAGCTTTCTTCATTTCAGCTGCATAATTGGCGGGGAGCATTTTAAAGCTGCTATTGTTATGCAATTACGATGCAGAAAACCTTGCAGATTTTCTGCAGATCATCCAGAAATCTACCAGATTTTCCTACTGCCCAATCATCCAGCAATGTATCAGAACTGCCTGCCCCTGCTGGGAAATGCTGTAGCTGTACAAATTGTTCTGTTTGAAAATGCATAGGATTGCACCTTTAATCTCTCTAAGATGTCCAGAGAATTTCAGTCGTAAGATGGTCTATAAAGTATAATTTATGTCAAATTTATAAACAAACACCTTTTCCTTTCTCCCTCCATCATGTTTTCCCTCCTAGATCTACATAACTACAAAACGATTGCCGTATTTCCCCATTGTGAATTTTCTCTTTCTGATTTCTCAGTTGCCAAAACTTCAGTACAGTAAAAACTTAGGTATAGTATAACTTTTTTTAGCTTACAACTTTAACTGTGGTTGGTTACCAAAGAGCATTCATCTTAATTTTCACAAGCTTGTTAATGACTGCATCCCAATTACCACAGCTTATTTTTAATAACCACTTATAATGTTAATTCTAAGTGTTTATTAATGATAACCCTAATTATAATTATCACAAGAAAATTAAATTATGAAACAAACATGATCACTAACAAAAATGAGCCAGGGTTTGGAAACCCTGCCCTGTGAGGAGAGACTACGTAAGAGAACTGAGCGTGTTCAGCCTTGAGAAGACAAGACTGAGTTGGGTCATGATATCTATACTTGAAAGGGTATCACAGAGAAGAAGATGAAGATCTCTTCTTGGTGCTATCAAATATGGAATAATGAAGTCAGATTGCACACCCCAGATTCAGGCTAGATATCAGGAAAAGTTTTCTCACTGTCAGAGCAGTACAACAGTGGAACCAACTGCCTGAAGAGGTGGTGGGCTCTCCCACACTAGAGACATTCAGAAAGAACCTGGACAGCCAACTGAGTGGGATGATGTAACTTGATGTCCTGCAACAGCAGAGGGTTGGACCGGATGGCCTTCCTGGCCCCTTCCAACATTAATATTCTGTGATAAGCAGCTGTGGATGCCAGTTGTGCAACTGAAGGGTTTCATAACCAGATACTCAGAAGACTTTGTATGTGGGAAGTTTCAAACTTTCCCATTATATGGGGCAACAAGTCTCACCAGCACCATCCAGTTAGCAGACTATTCTGTACAGTTTCTCACCAAGCACTGGTGGGGAATTGTCTCTGCTGGTTTGGGTTGTGTGCTGGGAATCCTTTCCCCTACCCAACCCCTAATCCATAAGAGTGAGCCACTTCACCAGGGCTGGCTCCGGGTTTCTGAGGGCCCTGAGGCAAGCTTTCCCCAATGGGCCCCTCATGCACTACCTTCTCATTGTCATTGTCAGCAACTGTTCTTGTGCCTTCTCCTCTTTCTCATGGCTCCTACTTGCTGGCTTGACAGCCTGAAAGCCCATGAACAAGTCCCCCGTAGCTTCTCCTGCTCCACCTTCTCACCACCACCATTGTCTGGGCCAAGGAAGGAGCAGGTGAACCAGCAGGTGAACTGGGAAAGAGGAGGGCCAGCTCCAAGGAGCTCTTGTCAGGCAGCCCAGCTCCCTGACGCTGGCCCTATGCTGCACGTGAACCACAAGCCGCCAGAGAGCCATTCTTCAAGGCGGCTGATCTTCTCCACCGACCCTCAGAAGGTTGCAAATGTCTGTCTCTTGTTTTGCTCCTTTTTCTTCAGGGATGATGTGCAAGAAGCCGGCCGATCCTATTGACTGGCCCCCTCTGGTGCTTGGGCTGCTGACACTGCTGAAACAGTTTCACTCGCGATACACAGAGCAGTTCCTGGCTCTGATTGGCCAGTTTATTCGTTCAACGATGGAGCAAAGCACGAGGTACTTTCTCCTTCTCCTTCGCTCAGCAGCTACCTCTGTTTTTGTAAGCTGCCTTGTTTGCAGAAGCCATTCCATAAGGAAACAGCCAAGCAGCTTAACCTGGTTGTTTTGACTTTTTGCAAGGGGCTCAGAGGGACTGTCACCCAAGAGAAAGCCATTCCCTTATTTACAGGTGTACGTGAATAAGAAACTCCTTCAGTGGCACCGACACGTCATATCCTAGCCATACCTGGACGTGCTGCAGAAGATGTGGAAGATAATCTTAGAAAATCCCCTCAGTTACCTATTTCTCCTGCTTGTTCCAATATTTATTCATTTTAGTTAACTTCTATACAACCTCTATAGCAGAAGCTTTCTGGGCAGTTCCTAACAGGACCATGAGACCCTAAAACACCATATGATTTCCTATAATAGAAAATTTGAAACATTTAAAACAATTAAGAGGTAAGACAGTATGTAATACAGAGCACCAGACAAGGGTGTCCTCTTTAAGCCATTAGATAACTATAGACATCTTTAAATGACTTGGTGCAGAGGCCCTTATCTTAGCCTGGTACTGAAATGATTTGGGGGTCGTTCCACAGTAGCTCCACCACTGTGATATGCAAAGTAGCTTTTGAATCTTGTTCCAATAAGAAGGGCTTTGTTTATCTATCTATCTATCTATCTATCTATCTATGTATCTAGGATTTTTCTAGGCCGTCCAATCATTTTTGTCTCTTATGCAAATTAGGTTTGGAATCTTCATCTCTTGGAGATGAAGTGGGAGAAGTATTATTATTAGTAGTAACTTCCTTCTCCCAGTTCCAGGCTGGTTCCCTCCAAACTGGCTCGGTATCAGGGCACTGTGTTAAAACTCATTATGGGATGGCTTTCTGAGCCCAAGGAGCAATGTTTGCCTGCTCCAGTGGGATAGTCTTCTCCTTGCCCATTAATTTTCCTTTCAAACTGCAGAGATGATGTAATAACTAAGTAAATGTTGGCCCCCATGTTCTACTTCTTTTGCCTGTCCTTGACAAACCGAATCTACTGTTCACAAGAAGCTGCAGTGTGAATGCAATCATGCTGGCCTTCGAACCACAGTTGGGCGAAGTTCAACATTCAATAAATATGAATAACACCAGTTCCCGCAAGCGCAGTCCAGGCTGTGAGGGAGCCTCAGGCCCAGGTGATCATAAGGAGCCATACAATGCCTTGAATGGCACGCCCTAGTTCTGAACCACCCAGTAGTGTTTGTAAGGATGGGATGGTTGCATTTCTTTGTTCTTCCCACACTCCTGCTACGTGTCTTTGGCTGTCTTCCTACACTCCTGCTCTTCCCTGTATGCCCTCCCGCCCCTTGAGATCTGAGGCGAGCGGCCTTCTTCGGGAGCCCTCCTTGAAAGAGATCAAGAGGGTGACTACCCAGAGGAGGGCCTTCTCTGCAGTGGCACCCCGATTGTGGAACACACTCCCCAGAGAGTCTTGCCTGGTGCCAACGCTTTTTCCTTTTCAGCGCCAGGCAAAACTCTTTTTATTCTCCTGTTATTTTAATGTTTAATTGGCTTTAATTGTGATTTTATTGTGAATTGCTGGATGCTGTGCCATTTTTATTTGTGCTTGTTGTAAACCATCCTGAGACATTCATAATGGGACGGTCTATAAAAGTTTTGAATCAATAAATAAATGTGGAAGGAGCTACTTCCTTCAGAAGACCGTGTGGCTCAAGTACAGGGTGGCGCAGGGAAACGGGAAATTTTGGAACTAGGAGTAGGTGACCCTGGAGCGTCGGCAATCGTTTGGAACCCCTTTCCATTAGTTCTAATGGGGCAGTGGAGTGGTGCACGACGAGCATTCGCTGTAAAAGCCCTTTATAAGAGCAGTGACCGTGTGACTGCTGTCAAAGGGAATTTCAGCCTCATTACCAGTGGTCGTGTCCCATCTGCTCCTGTGATCACAACTTGGGTGCATAATTTCGAGAAATGAGTTCAGCCTTGAAGAAGAAGTTCCCAGGTTGTGTTCGAACAGCCCACACGCCAGAGAATATTGAGGCTGTTTGAGCTGCCGTCACGAGGGGCCCTCGCCGCCTCGTTCGACGACACACAGCGTCATTTGGGGTGATGAAGCATGCAAGTGGAAGTTCCAGCCCTGCAAGCTGCAGATTGTGCAGGAACTCAAACCCAAGGACCACGTGTTGCATCAACAATTTTGTGAACGATTGCTGGCTAAAGTAAACGAGGCCGCCAATTTCATTAACAACTTGTGGATTTCGGACAAAGCCCATTTTCACCTTAACGGATATGTTAACAAACAGAATTTTGGAAGTAGGAGTTGGCTACCCTGTGGCATTGGAGATTGTTTTAAAGCCAAGTGTCTCGCATGCGTCCCGCAACCATTGCTGAACTAAAAAGGAGGATTGGAAGAAATCACTGGCTTTCTTCTTGACATGCTGCATCAAGCAATACAGAATTTGCACAACAGGCTGTCAGGATGTGTACAGAGAAATGGGCAGCACGTCATGATGTTATCTTCAAAACATAAAATGAATATTGAATGAATATTGATTACCATCAATTGCATATCCTGTACAATGCATTTCATCATGGAATGTATTTTGTAATGTGTTTATTCATGCATTGAGCATCAATTGGAAATTTCCCGTCTCTCTGCGCCATCCTTTATTACCAGCAGGACAATAGAACTGGAGCCCAGGAAAACAGGACTTGTCTCACTCTGCTATCAGCCAGGCTAGAACATGACTCATTAAGTAAAATACAACTTTTGCTGTGGAGGTAGATATCCAGAAAGTGCAGCACCATCTGTTTTCCCAAGATGTGGACCTACTCTGAATCTTGATGTGTGGAGGGACTGCTTCCCCTCATGCAGGGCTGAGACAGGTGCCCTTTGAACCCACCTGATTTCTTTGAATTCTGTGGCATTTGCTGTTACCCTGCAAAGCTAAGGGGAGAGTGGGGTCCCAGGTGCAGTATAATTCAGGTATCAGTACTGCTTACCAAACTTACTGTTCTGGTGGACTCTGCCTCTAGAGCATGGCTGGGAAAAACAGTGTCTTCCCCACCCCCCCCACCCCAAAGAACCATGCTTGGCCAGAGCTGCTTCTTTTCTGGCATCCTGCCTCCGTTAGTGGGCAGCCACATTCCTCTGGGAAACCCCAAGCCTGATAGGAGTGCAATAAAACCATCCCACTCATGTTCCCCAGCAATTGGTGCACATAGGCATACTGTCTTCTATACTGAAGACAGCATATACTCATGAGGACTAGTAACCATGGATAGCCGTATCTTCCATGTATTGGTCTAATCCCACTTAAAGCCATCTTAAGGTGATGGTCGTCAGAACTCTACACAGGCAGTGCATCAACTTCTAAGTAATATCTATAACCATGAGTATCTTCTATGGCAGCTTCTTGAAAAGCAGCCTTCCCTAACCTGGTGCTCCAAGATCTTGTTAACGACAACCTCCATCATCCAGCAGCAGTGGGTTCAGGGAGAATAAGACAAGCTTCAGAGCCCAGAGTTTCCTTCGCTAGAATAGCTCAGTGCTATTGACTTCTCAGTGCTTCAAGTCAACAAGGCTGGGTGGCCCCAACTTTTTCAGTCACCCAGCAGGTTGAACCTGGGTTTTTCGCATCCAAGCACAGACCTCCTTCTTCTGCAACATGCTGGATTCATTTTAAGTTATTCCGTTAGTGCCTTTAAAAACAAAACAAGCTTCAAAACATACATATACACCCCGATGTGTGTGTGTGTGTGGTGGGGAGGGGAGGGGAGGGGAGGGGAGGGGAGGGGGTTCAAGCCACCTTTACAGTTCTTTTTTATAGCCACAAATTGGGTTTCCAAATAAAGCCATGCTCATTGGTTCTGAAAGATCTCACGGTTGTGTCTTTGTATCTAACTATAGCCAGAAGGTCCCAGAAATGCCCGCTGATGTCGTGGGTGCCTTGCTTTTCTTAGAAGATTACGTTCGTTATACAAAGCTGCCACGAAGGGTGAGTAAATAGAGCTTTTTGAATCCGCACAGAGGAGAATGAAAAAAAAAAAAAAAAATAACAGACCCATTTTGCAAAGCAGAGAAAAAGCACTGGAATGTTCTGCTCCAATCTTGCTTTGCGTGTGTGTCCTTGATACACTGTGAAAGCTTGTGGGGGGAAACAGGGAAAACTAGCAATATTTTATCCTCACAACAACCACCCTGTAAGATAGGTTGGGCTGAGAGTGAGTGACTGGCCCAAAGCCACCCAGGGAACTTTATGAATGGGGACTAAACTCAGATTTCCCAGGTCCCTGTCCAACATTATAACCATCACAGCACACTAGTCCTCATTGTTCAGGAGCGCAGTCCTCATTGTTCAGGAAATGGTTTGGAACCCACCCATCTTGCCATTTTGCTTCAAATTATTTTTCTTCTTTTAATGTGCAGTGTTACTGTACCATCTGAGTTAGAGAAGCCGTTTCTACAGAATGTTTAACACTGTCTTGGTGAAATGTCCTTCATTCTTCCAGGTGGTTGATGCCCATGTGCCTAATTTCATTTTTGATGAGTTCCGGACAGTTCTGTGAATTTCCATGCAAGCGACAGACCAAAATGAAAATATTATACAAGGACTTGGGAGACAATGAAGAGTGAGAACAAAAATTAGCACTTCGGCTCTGCCTTTTACTTTTGACTTTACAGAAAACCTCTATAGATGCATGAACTTAACATAATAATAGATGCCAATCCCTTAAAACTGTGTTTCAGAATCCTGCCAATGTGCTTAACTGATACAAGCAAACTGACTTTTATATTTAATCTGTCATGTTGTAGACAATACTTTCTGTACAAAAATAATGCAATTTGTTCCAGCAGTTTGTGGACAGAAATGACTTTTTGAATAGCAATTAAAGTAATCATAATGAAATGAGAAGCCTTAGTATACTTACCAGTTTTTTACATACTTCAGCAATATTTTATTTCTTCAGCACCAAACCCTTGTGGCTTTCTTCATCTCTAAGACTGTGGAAGTCATTTTCATAGAGGGAATTGGTACTTTTGGAAATGCAGATATATCTCACTGATTATCCTAAGATGAATGCATGTGTACCTCCAGCTACTGTTGGCTGCTCATACAGAGGATACTTTCTACAGATGGATCTTTCTTGCTGGACCACAAGTAACCAGCCTGATGAAGTAGAAGATTCTCTGAACCATCATGTACAGGATGCAGCCTAGTTCAGTGCATTTTTACTCAAGAGAAATTTCCACAGAATTCTAGGTTTATTCCCAAGCAAATATACACATAAGGGTTGGAAATTGAAATCCCACTGCTGCCGTGCTTCTTAAAAATCAGAACTACATGCTCTGGAGTGTTCATTGTGCATTTTCTTGTGGTTGGCTGTATTTGATAATTTGGGTAGCATTAGGCAAGATTCTTACCCTTCTGCAAAATAAATATGAAGTATGAGATGGTTTGTCTGGAAGGAGAAGACGTGATTGATGCTTTTGCTGCAGTCCGATGCATCAACTTTGTTTGAGAATTAGAAAGGGCCTTGTGTAACTCCTTGGTCAGTTCCCTATCCAGCTCTGCAGCAGCATCCTCATATACATGGTATGAAAGCCCCCAAGAATTAATTGCCTCACCCTCAACAGAATTAGCAGGACTTACTCTCCAAATTTCATTCTGGATGAAAAGTGTGGAAGAATACAGTCTCTGCCATCCCCTTACAAAGGAGAAAGGAGTTAAAAGTATAGCTCCTGAACTAGTCTTTTGTGGGCTGTATCCCATCCTCAGGATGCTTACTTCTGACTTCTGAATAAAACTGTGTGATATCAGATAGCACTGCAGCATCTGCTATTTCAGGATGTCATTTTTTGAAATCTGCAGCTGAGTCAGCAAGTTATATTGCAGGTAATTACGTGGGATGGGAGTTCTTGGCAATGGGTGATGTGATTTGTAAACTAACAGGTTCCATGAAAGCTTAATCAATCCTAAATGTGTTAGCATTTAAGGTTCCATGAGACAATTGTTTATCACACTTTATCTTTCAGCTTTAATGAAGCAATGTTTCATTAAGATGTCTAAGATTTTTTTAAAGATAAATATAAGTTACTTTACTAGATCGGATGACCTCTATGGGCTACACATATGCAGCTGCTTTTGCACATTCCTGAGCTGAGGATATTTCCCCTGCCATCGACCGGAGAATCAGCAGCAGGTCCTCCAAGAGCAGCCAAGGTTCACTTGCAGCTACTGCTTTCCTCAGAGGCTTCGGGTGCAGTGGAAGTTTAGGAAGAGGGGACCAGTTTAAGGCCAAGGGTTCATTCTGTTTCCAGCTCAAGGCCTATCTTAATTCAAATGCCCTTGCTGAAGCCATCCTTGCCCAAGTATCTCATATATTTACCCTGAGTCCATATAGAAAAAAATAGTCTCACAACACTGTTATACACGTTATGTGAATCATTCTGCAATGCATTACATGAGAAGTAGCTGCTATTACTACACTTGCAGGGAGGGTTAAATTTTCAGTTCCCCTCAAGTCAGAAAAAAACACTTGTTTAAAGTATCATAACTTTTATTGAAATATTTATCTTCATTATAACAATGGGCCTTTTGCCAATAAGGTCTGTGTCCCAGAAGTCTGACAACAAAACTTTTAAAAAATTAAAAACGGATGTAAAAAGTTGTTAAACAGATATTATATCATGTACATCTGCAAACTGCTATGGTTCAGCTTTCATCGTATATGGAACTGACACTTCAGACTTTTCAGTATGCAATTTCAAAAGGTAAAAGGCAATATCAGTGAGAAAAATTCATTTCTGAAATTTTTTTTAAAGTCCATGATAAGATGCTCAGTTGTCATGACCCAAAATGCTGTGTGGACTCTTGTGATTCACATGTGATTTACCAGTGCCATGTGCAAAGTTTCCCATCCCTTCCACTGAAATGAATGAGACCCCCACCTGCCCAGCTCCTCAGAAACTGGTGTATGCAGGCAGGTCACCTCTGATCAAGGAGGTAGCACATGGCCAGCAAGGCTAGTAGCCACTAATTGCCGCCTCCTTCATGAATTTCTCCGATCCCCTTTTAAAGCCTTCCAGAGTGGCAGCCATTCCCACTTCCTGCAGCAGCAAATTCCATAGCTTATATGTTATGCATAGAAGTGTCTCCTTTATCTGTTATTGTCAAAGGAACTGTTCGTAATTAACCATGCCAAGGTTTAACGAGGAAGTTTAACGTAGGTGGCATATAAACAAGCACCCCAATTGCTTGTAACATCAACATGTTACAACATGGAGATGTCTGGGTGTAACTTTTCATTCAAGAGGCTCTCGGGAAATACAATTGTCACTGCAAATTTTCAGAGGAGTTTAAAGCATTCTTTGGGGTTTTTTAAATTCTGGGGGACGCAGTTTATCCCCTCCGCTTTGCAGGTATTTACAACTCAGATGCTATGCGGCCCACAGATACGTATTTATGACCAGTACAGTCAATTTGAGGTTATACAAACTAAATTTCTGAGGGCCATATTTGGAACCCCAAGCTGCATGCCAAATGCAATGTTGTGTCTAGAAGCAGGGCAACTCCCCATAGCAATGCAGACATAGGTACACAAGATAAATTTCTGGCTGACAATGCTCTTTTTCATGTAGGACTTGCCCCATTAACACTAATTGATGATTTCCAGTCCAAATGGAAAAGAACATTGAAGAAACTACAGTCTACGATTCTCATGTTCTCTTGGTACAGCAATTGGAAACCCAAAGCTAGTATCCCTCTAGTATGGTGTTGTACATGGTGTTATTATGTTGTATATGGATTTTATCATGATGTAAGCCCCCCAGAGAGCCTATGGATAGTGGGGCAGCATATAAATTCATTAATTAAAGGCATTTCCCGATTTCAGAGACAATGGGAGAGCACTTCTGCTTGCAAATTAGTTGGTGAATCTATCTGTTCCTAAAATTAAGAAGGCATTTACCCCAGCCAGATGTCAAGTGAGGCTATTTAGGTTTCCCCTGACTTGCTGGATTTCTAAGTGCAAGGATTGTTCTTCCTACTGGAAAATAGTGGATTATGCCGAAGCATGCATATACTTGTAGACATTATACCAGGAGGCAGCTTTCAGCAAACCAAATTCAGAGCAGCACTTGGAGCTGCACTCCAGTGAAGAGCAGGGCTGAGGGCAAAACAGGGAGGAGATAAGGTGAAGGCAGTAGTTTAGCTTAATGTTCCTACTGCCAGTAACTAAAGTTTAGATTTTTTTAATTTGTGAGAAAGGGGTAAAATGATGCAAAATCCACTGAACTACCAGACAACTGGCAGTAGAAGAAAGGGAATACCGTATGTGTAGACTGGACTGCCAGGATAGCTGGATCTGGGCCACAGGCCTCAGGTCTGGCTCCTCTGACATGTACTTTGCATTCCCAAGTGGTTACTGGTCAACGATTTTACTGTCAACTGGCCATTGACTAGACCAAGCCCTAGCGAGGATTAGTCCGGTTTCTCCAGTCTAACCCACAGAACTGCCCATGTTTACATGGGGAAAATATGAATGCGAACTGAGGCACTACAGATAAATTGCAGTGGCTACTGAGGTCCCAAGGACTGAGCCAAGTGTTTCAAGTGCGGCATTGATCTGCAGCACTGCATTTGTTTTCATGCAGAGGAGAAGCTCTTGCTTGCACCGACAAAACTTCCTAAATTCCCTTACAGTTTCCCTATATTTAAACATACCTACTTTGTGAGTCACATAAGCTCCCTTTATGTTTAAGTGATGGAAAAACTCCGAGGATCTAAAACGGGGCTGCAGCCCAAACGCTCACACCTCCCTGTGAAAAACTCCCACCCTTTTAAGTGTAGCAACTAACACAGAGTCAGATTCTGCAGGCTACCCTTCCCTAACCTTCTTTCTTCTACTCCTCTCATCTTCAGCCAAACCAGCTTTGGGACCCTTGCCCAGTCGCAGAAAAGGCCAATCTACAGGCACACAGAGTTGTTAGCAAGGATTAGTTAGCAAGGATTAGTTAGCAAGGATGATGACATCTGTGCTACCGTAATGCCTTCTACCTTTACCAGTGCAATACCCTCCCATCCCCCTCGCAAAATGAATTTTATTTTTAAAAAGAAAAAATCCCAGTATTTATAACAGAGGAAGCACAACGGAGGCAACAGGTGTTAATCGAATACAATGCATTTAAATTTTATCTTGACAATAGAGGTTTTGCATCGAAATAGAAAATGTAAAGGTAACAGTAGCCCAAAGACAAGTTAATGATTTGAGCTGTCCCGTCTTTGTTTCACTAGCTTTTATTAACATTAAGAGGGCATGTTTAGCAACGCTGTTGGGCATTTTAGCTATTGCCTTTCTTAATAGTGGGAACTGTAAACATCTATCTCCTTCAGGTACTTCATTTGTATAAAGAAATTGTATCTACACCACATTTTTGTACGTGCATGTGCACATATATTCCTCTCTGTAACTATTAGCAAATCATCCATTTTTGTGTGATGCTGTCACACTGTAGTCCAACATCTGGAAGGCCGTGGGTTACACATCCCTGCATTAAAAGCTGTAAGCAGGACCCAGTGGTTATCTGAGCCAGCACAATGCAGTTCTCCAGGGTTCATCGTAAGACTCAAATAAACCTAGAAAATGGTTTAGTTCTCATGAAATGCTAAACTGAGTGCCAACCTCCACTTCAAAGTTCAGATAAGGACATAGCAAGATTGAATATTCCTCCACAGAAAGCAAAACAAACACCCCAGAGGACACAAGGCTAGATGCCAGGGAGGCGGCTTCCAGCCTCGCTTTCTCCCAGACAAGCTAGTTTTCTGTAAGCAGGGTGGGGTTTGGCATATGGAACAGCATTCCAACCATGCCAGTTCTCACCTGCAACTTCAGCTGGTACCTCCCAGAAACAGGTTTACCACCTCTGGATCAGTGAGAGGAATGATTTAGGGACATCTTGTCGCCAGTTCTGGCAGTGTAGTCACACTATGGAGGTTGCGTCACATTTAGCTCCACAGTCAGAGGAAAAAACTTGGCTGCTGCCAGACCAAAGATCATTAATTTCTGTGACTGGTTCCCCAAAGTCCCACTCAGTCACATGGATGAAGATGCTTCCTACAAAGATGTCACCTCCTTGTTTGGCAAGATTACGTGTGTACCCCTGGCTTCACCAATTCAAGGAGATTTTATACCAACCATATGCATATATCAGGCTGTCTCTAAAGAAAAATTTGCGTCAAGAATTGCAAAATAAAACTAATAAAATGTGTTTTTTTAAACATGAGATGGAGCAGAACCCATTCTATATCCACAAAGTGGGGTGAGTAAGGAGTACTTCCTCACATCGCAGATTTGTCTCCATGAATTTAATAGATGAGGTACTTTATTTCAGAGTATATGAGTGGAAATATGACAGAGCAAGCCCGGTATAACACAGCAATACTGCTGAAAATTGCCCGTGGCTTGGTGATCCAAGATTCCGACTTGAAGCAGAAATAGACAGCGTAGAATGCTACGGCAAAGAAGTGGCCGATCAGTGTACCAGGGTTCGGTGAAAGGCTGTAGGGAAGGATTCGATGAAAAGTTATCTAGAATCTAGGACTGACAAACACTAGAATTCATCAAAATAATCATCTATTGAAATTAGTAGATAATGAAAGGCATAATCCAGTGCCTTATCCCTTGAAAGGCAACCCTTTGTTAAAGGTACTTCTTTTCTTCTTTCTAAGCTTTCCCATAAGTGGCTTAGTGCTAGCACAAATCAGGCTTAGCAGTTCTCTCTTACTTTTCCATGCAAACTTTTCTATGATCAAATGCAGGAGTCAATGGCTAACAAGCTGCTTTTTTTAACATTTTGTACATCTTCAAGAAGCACCCTTAAGCCTTGGTTTCTACCTCACAGCAACAAACCATGGATTAATGAACTCATGAACAGCAGGGGACTTGCAAACCATATGCGGCTTCTGGTTGCAGAGCAACCTGCAAACATCCCATTCATAGGTAATCGGTGACATCTATACCCAAACATTTTGCATCCTTTGTGGGTTACATGACCTACAGATGATCTACAATTTGTTCTTAGGTTAATGCCAAAGTAGCTGAGGGCTGACTTTAACTCATCCCTGTTTTCATGAATCTTTCCCTGTTAACTAGTTGATATAATTAGGCTTGTGTACAAGGGGCAGCATACAAATATGTTAATAAATAAATAAATAAATAAATAAATAATTCAGTGCCTCTCCTTCTCCATTGTTTCTCCTTGCCCCCCTTGCACTTCCTCTTCCCATATGATTCAGCTTATCAAGGTTGCCCACATAGAGGCAAAATCTTCTTATGACATTAGTGCTACTGTTCTATTGCACAAGGCCTTGTTTAAGTCTTAGATGCTTCAAAAGGGAGGGACCGCAGCTTAATAGGAAAAGTAAACGCTTTAAACGCAGAAGGGTCCAGGTCCAGAGTCTGGCAACTAGGATTCACACAAAACTACACGGAGTCTCCCTCTAGCATTCGCCGACTTCCTCTTGTGCTTTGCCTGGCCTTAAACAAGCCAAGCCAGGAGGAAGCCTGTGAATGTTCATGGAACCATGGCTGCACCTTCCTCAATGTCACATGAAGTAGCACCAACAAAGGCTGCTGCACATAATGTGCAAGAAGGATGCCGCTTGTGCTGCTGTCACCCAGGGCTCAATTCCTGGTGAGCGCCGTGCAAATTCTGGGCTTGCTTCCTAGGAGCTTGGTCTCACAGCCCCGCGAAAGCAGAATGGAGTCCAGTGAGCTGAGCCTAGGGAATCCAACAGACTCCCACCCACAAAATGGACTCCTTATTACCAACAGTCTAAGTAAAAGGATCTAGCAGCTAGTGATGTGAAAGAGCTCTCACTGCAGTTATTCCCACTGCAGAAGAGATTACACTGCACTAGAGACACAGTTATTTTGACCTGTCGTAAGGTAGCTTCCTACATTATAATGAAGAATTCAAATGGGTGGGGGGTCAAAATACACTGGCACATAACTTGACTGGTTTATATATATTAAATAGGTGGAAGATGTTGGGGTGTTCATTCTGCTAGATACCCAGTGCCCTCTGTCCTTCCCTGGGCAAGCAGGTTTCACTAAAAGCCTCTTTAACAAGGCTTCTAAGCTCCCGGAGCAAGACAGTACCTTCTACTGTCTTGTTGACAACTTGAGTAAGGGTTGTAAATGTGTCCCCAACTTACACAGAAAGCAACCCGACTGGACCAGATACACATTTGCCACCAAGCTTGAAGTAAAGGAAACAGGCTTTTCTTAGCTGATGTAGAGAATCTGGCAAAAAAGAAAGAAAGAAAGGATAAGCCGCTTTACAAAAACACCTGGAATGAGAATGGAATTAGTTTGTACATGAGGAATAATCTTGCAGCATATAGGGCAGCAAAACATTTATTTCTAAATTTCCCTTGAAAATCTTATCCTGTACATTTGAATGAAATCTTCACCATATTAAACTGACATGCAAAAATTACGCCTCCCATGTCTCCTCACCTGCTGTCATGCACATGTGTACCTGAATGGCAAGTCTGAATTTTTAGCATGCCATCATAGTTCCACCATTGCAGGAACTGGGGTGCCCAGGTGGGAAAAAATTGATTACAAATGTGTAATTGATTACAAAACAGACGATGTACAACTGCATAGAAGCAGCAGTTAGTTTATTCTAGAGGGGGTTGTGGATGCAAAGAGAAGGCAAAGAGACAGGACCATCTATTAGGATGAAAATGGAGAGGCTGATTCTTAATAAGGAGACACACACACACACACACACACACGGCTAATTGGGTTGCATACAGGGAACACAAGGCAAAGAACTTCATCTGTAGCTACACAGGTAGGTTGCTAAGAGTTAGAGAAATGACATAGTGAAAAATTAGAGAAAGAAATAGGATTGAGGTACAAGTAAAAGGGAGAAAGGGGATTCTTCCTTAGGGGCATCTATGAGTTTGTAAAGTCATTCCAAAAATCTGTGTGTGGTCAGGACCTCTCCAATTCTCCCTTTTTGAATCTGTGGGCACATTTGGAAAAATGAGAAACTGTTCTGGGCACCACCACAAAATGGCTGTCATGGACCCCTGGATTAAGATGGGTTAAGATGACACAACAGCCTAAGAGTGCTGGCCGGGTGATGGAACACGTACCCAGCACATGCAGTGTATCGCAAGGGGTTATTTAAATCGCCATGACTGCAGATGATCATGTGAACCCACGCAGAGACAGTTCATGTGAACTAGGTCTGAGTCCCACACAGAGCCAGCAGGCATTCTTGCAAGGTGCAGATGGCAGTGACTAGGGGCCATTGCTTTGCTTTAAAGCAGCATTCACTTCCAATTAGAAAGGTGTTTTCATTTGGTTTTTTCCCTATTAATCAAGAAGAGGTAGGGTGCCTTGACAGTTACCGAGGAAAATAACCAGGGTACCCGTAGGGGCTTTGTTGCTTGTATATAGTAAGTTATTCTAAATATCTTTGGTTGGATGTGAAGAATATACCCAAAATGCAGTTCAGGGCAGCTATTTCCATGACAATCAAAAAGAATTCCTGTGTCCAAGTTATAAGCCTAGGCTAAAGCAACACTGGGGATGAATCCAGCTGCTTTGTCCTGCCAGTGGGCATTTAGTCCTTACAAAAGAACCATGTGGATCGGAGACACAGATATGGCTTATGAAGATGTGTCGTTTAGAAATGCGCCTACCGTCTGTTGCAGCAAATAATTCATACAGTGCTTGAGCAAGAACATTCACAACAAAGGAATGGGAATTTCTTCTTGTCCAATAAAATGACTTTTTTGCCTGCAAAAGATAAACAAGAAACAGCTATTGTTGGGACAGAACAGAGAGACCCAAAGTGCTGCCAGTTTATTATGTTTTAAGATGACAATTTAAGTTGCCCGTGGTCCAAGAGCCAACCTACACAAGGATTGAGAAACCAAGGGGAGACAGTGAAAGAGAGTTTCAAGTGCCTATGGAAAGCATTTATTATTGCCTAATGCACTTTGGAAAATGTTTTTCCCCCTGCAACATGGACCACTTGTCTTTTGTTAGATATATTAAGGAAGCAATCCTCACCTATGGAGTCGCTCTAGACCCATGGTCCATGTAGCTAATATTGCCTACTTGTATTGTATCCAATTTTAGTCCTACTTAGCAGATCCATTGAAATGAATGGGACTATGCTGACTGCGCCATATAGACCATTTTTATTCTAAACTTGTGTGTGATTGTGCCTTAACTTAGTTAAGTCATCCCTAACTTAAGTGTTATTCATTTCAATGGGTCTATTCATTAGTAAGATTAATGTTGGATATTACTGCAGGGTCTCAGGCAGTAGACTTCCCATCAACCTGCTACTTGACCATTTACTTTGGGACATCTGAATTTAAGATGTCCTGCATGCAAAGCACGTGTTCTACCAATGGCTCTTTCCTCAGCACATATTCTCTTAACATGAATTCATAACACATTTCTCATTCTCAACCTGGTAGATAAACTTCAGGAGCAGTAAGTCAGCCGTTATGGCACATACTTCAAACTCATCCCCCTTCTCCTCAGAAAAAAATTGCCCTTTACCACCATCATGCAAAGGGCAGAAAATCTCCAGAAATTTTGTATGTCGAAACAGAACGACTGGGAACAAAGATACAGGGCTGTCCAAGAAGAGCATTTAGTTTATCAGAAGTCACAAGTCTCCCAATATCTTAAAGATTTATTGCTAGTTAAGTTTGGTTCAATGCATACATCATCAGATGCACAGGACAAGAAATGTGGCCATATTTGCCCTCCCACCCCTTGAGATTGGCAGCAGAGGCTCTCCTCCGGGAGCCCTCCCTAAGAGATATCAGGAAGCAAAGTACCCGGAGGAGGGCTTTCTCTGCAGTGGCGCCCCATCTGTGGAATGCGCTCCCCAGACAGGTCCGCCTGGCGCTGTCGTTATATGTTTTTTGGCGCCAGGCCAAGACCTTTTTATTCAAACAGTATTTTAATAATGTTTAACATTTATAGATTTTAATAGTGCAGTGAGTGTGTTTCCAGGTTTTCATTGTATTGTTATTGTTAATGCACGGCTCACACTCCTTGCCCACTTCCCAGCAAGAAGAGGAAATGCAGGTGTGCCAGACTCATGACCTACTTGCAGAACAGCTGAGTCCTCATACAGGTCTGGAATGGTTTGCAACAGGTGTCTCCATATCTTGATATCATTCAAAACAACACTCATTCCCCCACCTGTGAGAGGGTGCCTCATGTTGTAAGCATCTCCCAAGAGAAGAACACCTAAAAAGAAAAAAGTCCTGAAGTCAACCACAACTGTACAGGTACAGCATTATGGAATTCATTTTGAATTTTCGCGGATCTTGTTTCAAAGCGCCAACATTCTGAATGCTGGTTAAAATTAACATCCTAATAATAAATACAGCCTCTTCTGCGTCCAAAATTTCAACATAACTAGGCCAGCGTTCTGCGTGAGTCACAGAAAAGAAACAGGAATACCACTGGGCCTGCCCGAGCCTTTGGATAAGCTGCCCCTTAGGTCTTCAGCAGTTGATGCTCCCTTCCGCTCACATACCAGATTTGTTAACAGGAGAAGGAGGCAAGAAACTTGCTGGCATGGTCCTCAAACGATCATTCTGTACAGCTATTAGGAAAGCCTCCTGTATATGCTCTGTAAACACAACCAACAAAAGGAGAGCATTTTAGTCATTCCAAATATTTTCCATTTGCCCAAAACCCAGAAGAGGAAATTAACCACGCAGAACAACATGCACCCTCCACCCTCATGTTGTCCACCTCGAACATGGCTGGTGCTGCCATTGGTGGAAGAAGCATCAGTGCAGCCTAGGAGGTGATGGAAGGAGAGAGGGAGATGAAGAGGAGCTGTCCAGGAGCAGGAAGCTGTTCCACACAGGGACCTCCTCCTGGGCGGAGACTCAAAGACCAGGCCCTTTTCTTGCCGATGCTGCTAAGGATGGCAGCCTTGGGCAGCTGCCGAACAACAGACACCAAAGGGCACAGCTAATTTGCTGCCCATTCAACACCTATTTGGACCTACATCTGCGCCCTCTGCAGAGCGGCATGCTTTATGCTGCCCTCATCACCTGTCATAGCAGGTCCCCCCTCGAGGCAGGGAGTGAGTGCCACCCCTGGGGAGAGGAAGGAAGGGAAGCAGTTGCCGTCCCTCTTGCAGTCACAGGGGCTCTGTCTGTCTCCCTTTGAAGGAACGTCTCCTTCCATATACACCTGCCAAAGCCTTAAGATCTTCTACTGAGGTCCTTCTTTGGGAGCCCTCTCCAAAGGAGGTTAGAGGAGTGGCTACCTGGAGAAGGGCCTTTTCAGTGGTAGTGCCCTGGCCCTTCCTGCTTCCCAGGGAGGTGCACCTGGCACTGACACTTCAGTCTTTTCGCATCAGGTCAAAACCTTTTTATTCGCCCAGTATTTTAAGGTTTGATGGTGTTTCATTACATATTTTTACATTGTATTTAAGTGTGTTGTTACCGTTGTGAGCCTTGTTGAGACCCATTTTGGGTATAGATGGAGTATAAATATTTTAAATAAAATAGATTGGATGGATGGATGGATGGATGATTTCCCAACCATCTCTCCAACTACAACCAGCAACAAACAACTGGTGTTCTGCCCATCTGCCCAGTACCTTTGCAGTCCAGCAAGCCTAAACAAGACGCAAACCCATCAGCTCAACCCATCTGGGCAAATGAGCTACTCTAATTGCAAAGCAATTAAGCAGCAAAAGAAATATTTATGCACAGACTTAAGCAGCAGGGTCTATCAATAATATTGACATTCTAACTACACATATTTACCTGGTAGCTGTGGATGAATCTTTTCAATCATGTATTCTTTAAGGTTCTTTGGCATTTCACCTCGAATGTCAACAAGAACTCTGGTTTCATTGGAAGAAATCTGATAGATAAGTACTGGACTAGGGTTCCCCAAAACAAGTTCGGCATGATTGGCTTTAAATTGAGGTGAATCCTTTAGAGACAGAGAGAACAAGGATGTTACTGAAAGTGCTGCCGGATGGACTTTTCTCAATAAATCCTGGTTCTACCATGAATTTCAGCAAGCTACTAACCTACACGCTCTTTTCCTAATTGACATAGCAACATCCAAATGTCAGAGGTAATTACAGTAAAAACTGAAATGGGACTACTCTGAAATACACATCCTGGACACTGTGTTATGCATCTAAAATGGATTAACAACACATCTACATCTTCTTATCTTCAAGAAAAGGTAATTATACTTACCTTCAAAAGGCATCCTACAAAATGAGATGGGACTCTAACTTTGTTGGAGGTAAGATGTTTCCTAAACTTGGAAAAAAGTCCGTCAGCAACAATGGTGAGGGGTGCATGGAGCTCCTGAGACACAAAGGATTACAAGAAAAGGCAATAAAGCACATTTCCACCACTTTGACACCAGCTTTATCGTAAAATAAGTAAAAGAAGCATGCCTAAAAGGTTATTTTTTCCACCAGTGACAGTATCAGGAATCTGATACCACAAGCATACTTTTTGTTGGTACCACAACCGTGGGGAGTTTACCAATCCAGCTTGTGAATAGTGGAGGCTGGATGTACGGAATGGACTCCAGCTCTCATCAAAACTTGCAGGCCACTAAATCAAAATCCAAATGAGGGCCAAAATCCAATTTGAGGGCCAAATTCATTTTTAAGGAAGCTGCATGAGGCTGCATTTCATTTGTACGCAGGGCTGGAGGCAAAGGAAGGTGGGATCAAAATATAAAAAGCCAAAAACAACACCATGTTTCAGGTTAGACCTGTTACTGCTAGTAACTGAGCAAAGGATTTTAGCTTTTCAGAATGGGAAAAGACTGTACGAAGGGCAGAAACCCACCAAGCTATTGGAGTTGGGGAAAACTGGAGAAGGGGCCTTCTGGGGAACCCCCCAAAATTGGAAGCCACATGCCTGAGTCTGCTACCCCTACTTTAGGCTATCAATATTGAGTAATTTACTCTGAGACAGCTAGAAGCTTTGTCAATATTCCATGGCTATTAGCGTATGGCAAACTAGCGCACCATTGCACTCATTTCACATGCTAGCAAAGTGATGCTCAAAATCCTACAAGCTAGGCTCCAGCAGTATGTGGACCGAGAACTACCAGAAGTACAGGCAGGATTTCGAAGAGGGAGAGGAATTGGAGATCAAATTGCCAACATACGCTGGATCATGGAGAAAGCTATGGAGTTCCAGAAAAACATCTACTTCTGCTTCATTGACTACGCTAAAGCCTTTGATTGTGTGGATCACAACAAATTGTGGCAAGTTCTTAAAGAGATGGGAGTACCTGACCATCTTATTTGTCTCTTGAGAAACCTATATGCAGGTCAAGAAGCAACAGTGAAAACTGGACATGGAACCACTGATTGGTTCAAAATTGAGAAAGGAGTTCGGCAAGGCTGTATACTGTCACCCTGCCTATTTAACTTGTATGCAGAGCACATGATGAAAAAGGCGGGGCTAGATGAATCACCAGTTGGAATCAAGATTGCTGGGAGAAATATCAACAACCTCAGATATGCAGATGATACCACTCTCATGGCAGAAAGTGAAGAGGAACTAAAGAGCCTCTTGATGCGGGTGAAGGAGTGTAAAAGTTGGTTTGAAACTCAACATTAGGAAAACTAAGATCATGGCATCGGTCCTCTCACTTCCTGGCAAATAGATGGGGAAGAAATGGAGGTAGTGACAGATTTTATTTTCCTGGACTCCAAGAACACCGCAGACAGGGACTGCAACCAAGAAATTAAAAGGCGCTTGCTCCTGGGAAGGAAAGCTATGGCAAATCTAGATAGCATACTGAAAAGCAGAGACATCACCCTGCCAACAAAAGTGCGCATAGTCAAGGCTATGGTTTTCCCAGTTGCAATGTATGGCTGTGAAAGCTGGACCATAAGGAAGGCTGAGCGCCAAAGGATTGAGGCCTCTGAATTGTGGTGCTGGAGAAGACTCTTGCGAGTCCCTTGGACCAAAAGGCAATCAAACCGGTCAGTCCTAGAGGAGATCAACCCTGACTGCTCTTTAGAAGGCCAGATAGCGAAGATGAAACTCAAATACTTTGGCCACCTAATGAGAAGGAAGGACTCCCTGGAGAAGAGCCTAATGCTGGGAACAATAGATGGCAAAAGAAGAAGGGGATGGCAGAGGATGAGGTGGCCAGATGGAGTCACTGAGGCAGTTGGTGTGAGCTTGAGTGGACTCCGGGGGATGGGGGAGCACAGGAAGGCCTGGAGGAATGTTGTCCATGGGGTCACGATGACAACAATGGATGATTAATGGAGGAAGCAGTCAGACTGCGTTTTCCTTGCTGCTTTGTTCCCCCACCCTACAGAACAAGAAACGAACAGACAAGCCAAAACCCTATGCATCTGGGGGCAGGTTTGCAAACCTACAATTTTCCCACAAATCTATATACTCCACAATAGTAAGTGCCCTAAAACAATATCCCTACTGTGAAAGGTAGAGAATAAAAATATAGTGCAGGTTAACAATTATAATACCAAGTCATCTCACTTGTTCCTATATTTTTATTGAGCTCATTGTACTAATGTATTTGGTTATGGTTACACTAATTGTGGGTTGCTTTGGTTTTACACAGGATCACTTAAACCAGAAAAAATTTGGGTGCCAATCTAGGAAATTTTATATCTTACCTTTGTGTCACCTGTTTCTTTATCTTTGTACAAAATTCCAACTACACATTCATCTTCTTCAAGCAAATGCACTACTGTCCCTTCAATGAATTTTGTACTGAAAAAAGAAGGTCTCTTTTTAAAAAAAAATACATACAAGTACAAATTACATAGAGTTGCAACTCAAGCAGTTACTTGTACCTAGAAGAAGCACCTTTTACCCTAACAGGTGCAAATGTTCCTCTGAAGAGAAGCAACTGCACAGGTTATCTCCCTGTTCTTGAGGGGGAAGGAGACTCAGCTCAGCTCACCTTTGTCTCCTTGAGTGGCCATTGGCATGGGGTTTCCTTCTCTGACTAATGACCTTAGGGACTTCTGCCAAAGAACTTGATCATTACTGCTAGGCCAGAGGATCTGATACATTCCCTCCCTATCCTTATAAAACTTGTCACAAGTCTACCCAAAGGACTGGACTGTTCATAAGTCAATAATAACCTGTAATCTGAGATATATGGGTCAGGTATATCTTATTTAAAACCACAGGCAACTATGAGGAATTGAATCTGCTTCTGCAGCAAACACCTTTATACATAAGTATACATATATAAAATATATGTCTCAAATTATATTGTTTTTATATTGTTATTATTTATTGTTGTGAGCCGCCCCGAGGCTTCGGCGAATGGGGCGGCATAGAAGCTTCCTAAATAAATAAGTAAGGTCTGGGAAACATGATCCCATAAAGCTGTGTGCATGTGGGAGTTGCATTATTTATGTGCAATTAAGTGTTTCACAATTTAAAGAATTAAAAAAGCCTTGGGTAAAATCTTATGATCTAAAAGTCATAAGAGATGAAGAAAGAGGGAAAGGATAGGAAGAAGAATGTAGAAGGTCTTCAAGAAAAAATTAACAGTGAAAGAAAATCAGTCTGTAAAAATTGAAGAAAAGAAACCATTCTTCCCCAGATCTGTGGTTGAAGCTCTTTTCCAAATCTGGATCCCCAGCCTCCTCTCCTCCCACAACCCCTTGCAGCCAGCATGGAAAGTACCACCCTGGCCACCCTCTGAGGCTGGGAAAGCAACTTTGGAAAGAGGTAAAAGAGGCATTTTGGTGGGTGGGGAGCAGAGGAGATTGAAGAAGCCAGGATATACGAGGTGTGATCAAAAATGCAATGAATGTTTAAATTTCAAAAATTACAGTAAAGGGCACATTGCCATCAATCCCCCTCAAAATACTGTCCCTTGCTTCAAACACACTTATCCGATCATTCTTGCCACTTTCCGAAGCCGTTCTGGAAGTCCTCTTTCATGAGTGTCTTTAGCTGCACTGTCGTAACTGCCTCAATGTCCTGAATCAATTCAAAATGGTTACCTTTCATGATCACTGGGGAAAGAGCCAGTAGCTGCACAGTGCCAGATCCAGTGAATAAGGTGGATGAGGACACACCGTCATGTTTTTATTTGACAGAAATTGCCATGCCAGAAGCGATGTGCATGGCAACGTCCCTTTTACTGTATTTTTTTTTATTTAAACATTCACCATATGTTTTGATCACACTATCCTTTTGTAAACCATCCTAGCCACTTCCTCCAGCCACTTGTTAGGGGACAAGTGGCTGGAGAGCAGCACTTGTGAAAGGGACCTCAGGCTGCTGGTTGACTGCAGGCTATATATGAGTCCGCAGTGTGATGCGGTGGTCAAGAGGGCAAACACCACCCTTGGTTGCATAGCCAGAAGTGTGGCTTCTAGATCGAGAGAGGTATTACTACCACTCTACACGACTCCGGTGCGCCCGCAACTGGAGTATTGTGCTCAGCTTTGGGCCCCTCATTACAGAAAGGATATAGCCAGGTTGGAGTCAGTGCAGCGTAGGGCCACAAGGTTGGTGGCCGGTTTGCAGGGGATGCCGTATGAGACGAGATTGAGGGAACTGGGTCTCTTCAGCCTGGAGAAGAGGAGACTCAGAGGGGATCTGTTGGCGACATACAGGTATGTGAGGGGGTGTCACATGGAGATGGGGAGAGGCCTGTTCTCCCCTGCAGAGGAAGGCAGGACGCGCTCCAATGGAGCAAAGCTCAGGGAGCCAAGGTTCCATTTGGATGCCAGGAAGCACTTCCTGACAGTTAGGACCCCGAGGGAGGTTGTTGAGGCCCCATCGGTGAGGGTGTTCAAAGACAGGCTGGACGTGCACATGGTGGGCATGTCATGAGCAGAGCCGGCTGGAGCCAGGGGTCACACTAGATGGCCCAGGAGGCCTCTTCTGACTCGCTCTGTTTCTATGTTTCTATCCTAATACCTTTCCAGTTTCATTCTCTCCACCTCTGAAATATGCCAACTAGATGGAGGAAAAAGCCCATCTTGCATAAATTGGAAGGTCCAAGCACAAGAAAGCAAAGATCGATCACCTCTCCTGCTTGACATAAGACGACTGTACAATCCTATGCAGAACAGGAGGGCATAATAAACTGCAGATGCCGAAGATGCATCCTCTAATTGATACAGGGCAATAAAGTCTCTGCAAGTCAAAGAAATAAGAGGAGGGGGACAACTTTTAAAAAACAAGCAAAAGGATGAAGTTCCATAGCAGTATGCATAACCTGGGCCTGTAATGTTAGCTTACTAGATGTCTTATTATTTTAACCGCTGCAGACTTACTTGGGTTCTGCCATGGCTGCCCTTCTGAGACCCATGATGAAACGCCCATGATGGAATGCTCTGCCACTCTGGATCTGACCATTTGCTGCAGCAGGGTAAGGAATTTCAACTTCTGATTTGCTTTCTAGGTCATGAACTATATAGCCATTAATTGTGTGACTATCGATCCCTTCTACGGCCTCTAGAAAATAAGTGTTAATATAGAAAGAAAGAAACAAAGGATATGAGAAAGATGCACATTGCTGCCCCCAAAATAAATGCACCCATTATCTGCTTCTTACAGAAAGGATAAATGATGGAAGTTTTCCCCAACTTGGGAAAATGTTTTGCTCAGTCTTCAGAAACTTCTTGGAATTCTGAGAATTTAAGGTTATCCTACACTATGGAAAAACTGTGAAAAGACTTTTTATAATTTCCAAAATGCAAGTTTCTGACTCTTGTAGCTGCCAAAATACACTTGAAAATGTACTGGCAAAAATTATTGTAGAACTAGAAGTTATTCAAGAAGCTGGGATCTCTCCAAGTCAATCTGTGGTGGATTAACTTCTTGTTTGACTAGTGCAATATACTCTGTACAGGGCTGTCACTGATGACTTCAGTTATTGAACTCTCTGAATTGTAACAAATAAATAGTAATTCACAGCCCTGGACAAACCTGTTTTAGAAATATTTCTGCACATATTATTCCATCCTCTTCTAGCCACTTGTTGGTGAAACAAGGCCATGCTTCAGACCACTTCAGAAGATGTCATAATAACAACTGCTACTAAAAACAAGCCTCATGCAGCTGTACCTTCCCTTGCTTTGAGGATTGTTTAAGCCTTGCTTTCATTCAAACAGGCTTTTAAAAATTCATTTTTATCTGTCCTTAAAAACTTTACCGGACTGTTTTGTACTTCTGACATGTTTTGTTAAGTTTTATCAAAATTCAAAACTGGGAAAGATTTCTGGAATAAAAGGTCTTCAAATGCAAAAGAAACTTTAGTGCATTTCCAATATCTATGTTACTCTGAGACAGCAACTGTCAAGGCACTTATTCTGCAGTTATTTTAGAAAATGTCCTAAGTTTGTCAATTCTCAGGACCAGCCAAAGGCAAAGAATTTTTTTGTCTGCAAAAAAGGAATTAATACACACAGGTACAAATACACAGCTGGTCAAGGAGTGTAGTAATCTAGGCTAGTCCAATTATTTTAGCAGATGAAGCAGAAAACCCTACAAGCACATCTCCCCAACCCTACATATTAAAAAGGAAAAATAATAAATGAAATGTCTAAACCATTTGCTGCCTTTTCCTAACACCCAGTATCAGAAATCATTAGCTAAAGTTTTTGAAAATAGCTACCAAACATATGTGTGTGTGCATATGTACCTCTGTGTATATATACATGTGTTATACTATTCATCCACATTCTGTGAGCACCACTTCAGGCTTCTGGAAACTTTTTTTCAGGCTTTGCAGCAGGCAGTCTGAAATGCTGCAAAACTTGCAAAAGCAGCTTGACAAAGGAGATAATGGCAAGACACAAATGATTATACCATACAGGTAAGAATATTCCTTTCTAGGTGGTAAAAAAAAAGTATTGTTTGTTTACAATCTATGGAAATTTGGAGTGGGAGGAGGTTCCAAACACTCTTGATCAGGTTTAGGCAACTTGTTGCCTTCTGTCCTGATATTGGGTTCTGTCTCCCAGCAGCAGTAGACAGCATCACCAGTTGTCAGGATTTAACCCTGAATGTTTAGAGGACATTGGCCTTCCCTTGTTATAGATGGTTCCATATGGGGTGAGGCAAGAGGCTTTCAAAAAGGTAGTGGGGATTTATTGAACCCTGCTCTTGCCTCATGTTATGGGCATTGCCCTTTGCAGCTATCGCCAATCCCCAAATCTCAAAGACTTGCCTCTTTCACCTATTCCAGTCCTGCTGTATCTCATAACCGTCACTGCCACAAACGCTGAGACTTGAATCTTTGAAGTTATGGCATGTTCAAATCACAGCAACAGCCATGCTGGTGCAATGGTGTCTGTGCATGCTTGAATGCTAGTGCAACATATTGAACATCCCACCCACTTTTAATTTACTCTGCAAGGGTAGCCTTTGATTGAATTTACTGGAGAAAATTAGGCAAAGTTGCACCCAGAATCATTTTCCATACAAGGAACCACTTCACCAGCCCTCACACCTGTGCCATTCCTGAAAAATCTCATCCCGATTGCACAAAGCCATGATGTAGGATATTTTCCTATAGCAACAGAGACTGCTGAAAACAGTTAAGAACTTTATGCTGATTCATATTACTCTGCTTCCTAAATTCTTAAGTCTTTCAAACCTAGAAAGCAAAGACACTCCTAGACATCTACAGGTGCTATGTTTCAGCTATTAGCCACAGGACAGTAACTTTCAGGCTATGAGATGCCTCTCCTATTTCCAGAAAAATCAAGGAAATGGTCTGGAAGCCTTTGATGAAACACACCTTGCTTCTTTACTTCCAGATGTAGGAAACTTTCCCCATTTGCTGTGTTCCCTCCTCATCCTATTTTCAAGATTTTTCTCCCTTCTTTTTCTAAGGTTAATATAAAGTATAGGGGTAAGACAAGGGAAGGGGGAGTTTAGACAGCATAACCATGGCAGAAGCCTGGATGCCAATGGGTAAAGGGGAAGTGTCTTGTCTGTTTATATTCTTGTATTTGTTATAAAACATGCAGCTAAAAAAGGAGAAGCGAACTCTCCACTGATTTGTTTTAAAAAGAGGGACAATGAACACAGAAGAGAACAAGCTGTGACTCAAAGACTTCAGTTTTTATTAATATTAACATACCTTCCAGGCCTAAATCTTTAAGAGCATTGTAGCCCCCGGGTTGCAACAGTTCTCCAACTATCCGGTCTGGTTCTTTCAAATCCCTCTCGATTACAGTCACTTTCCTTCCATCCCTTGCCAGTACCGCTGCCAATGCCGAGCCAAGTACGCCAGATCCCACAATGATAACTTCTGGATCAGTCTGAGGAGGGACTGTTGAAGCTGTGGTCAACTCATTTGCGGTCCCAGGTGAGATACTGATTTCCTTTCTGTCCTGTGTAAAGGTAGTTAGAAGCAGATCCAAAAGATACACATAAACACTATTGTGATGAGCGCTACTCAAGGTATACACCTTTATTACAGCTTGAGTCCCATTCACTTGGATCAAAAATATCAAATTAGCACAGCATATGAAGGGAAGAATTTGGAGCATGCAGTACGCACACATCCTGAGAAATCCCAGATCCATACAGGGAGTTGAACAACACACCACTGAGACAAATCCACAGCTACCATCCCATGCAGTTTCCTAAGGAAGTGCTGACTGGCCAGCTCAGATATATCTTCAAATAAGTTAAGCAGCTGTAAAGTTAAGTACTGGTTTTATATATTGGCCCCAGGGTCAGTCACTAACCAGTGGGGGCGGGGGGGGCGAGGAAAAGAGTGACCCTGTAAAAACTGGGTTTAGGGCAGAGGTCATATGAGGACCCAAACAGCTGCTGGCTGCAGCCAGACAGGGTAGACAATACTGCTCTTAGTGAACATGTAGCCTCATCTCTGGTGTGAGGCATTGTAGTAGGAAATGGGAGTCACAAGAGCAAGAGCAAATTACATTCATACAATTTCAAATAGCAGCATCTCAAGCCTGCAGAGTGGAAATGTTCTATCATCATCTCCTAAGAGGTTTCCCCAGCACCCTTCTGCTGAGAAGAACCAGGCAGATAATCAAGACACCCGTGTGAAGAGACTCCCCAGCCTCTTCGCGATGAAAGCATCTGGCACTTCCTAGTTCTGATGGCTAGGTAGTGTTGGGTAAATTACACAATTATACCCTGTGATTGTTATCCTGAGAGGGTTGGAGCAAATTTGTCATTTCAAGAGGGAGCCAAGACTCAAAGTAGGCTCAAACATACTTTTATTTAACAGGCTTCAGCTGAAGGGCAATACTGCCGTGGCTTTTTGCCATAAGCAAAGAGCAGTTTCTCACGCTTGATGGCACACGTTCAATAACCTTTTATACTTTTGGCTATTGTTTCCAGTTACCGCTCTCCTAAAGTAGTTGTATACCTACCCTAAGCGGTCAATTGGCCAGGTTTCCTTAAATGATCAAAAAGTAGCCTAGCTCAGCCTGTCTCATCATTTTACACATCGCTTTTGCGCATGGCTCTAGCTTGCTTTGTACTAATGATTACCAGGCAGCATTTTATCTAACAGTAGCACGCATGAGAGGGGCACCATTCTGTACTATGGTCTCCAGGAAGCCTTCAAAAACAGCAGCTGAAATAGCCAGTGCGGCCGCAACATGTAAGGTCTGTCAAGGTGCCATTTTCCACCTTCATCAACTCAAGGCTTAACCAAGCAGTAACCAGTGACTGATCATCTTTTGAAAGATGATCTTATTGTATGTTGTTGTGTTCATTCTCACTTATTGTCAGCCACCTTGAAGGCCAGTTGTTAGGCAGAAAGGCAGGATATAGTTATTTTAAATAAAATAATCCAGTAAGTCTCATTGACATTCATTAAATGTCACGAGCCCGTTCCCGCGCCAGAGCCCCACCGGCCCTGCGGCTGCCGCGCCAGATGTCACCGGGCCGCCGGAGAGCCAAGTAAAAGTTTCGAGTGGTTCTGCTTGCAACTGGGATGGCCCAGTGGCGCACGCGCTTGCATAACGAGCTGAGCTCTCCCGGTTCGAATCCCGGGCTTTGCTCTTTTCCAATTTTAGCACGGGGGGCCTTATAGGGGAAGAACTGAGACATCCGACTCCACCCTGACTCCTGGAATGCTTGCTTGCCCTGTTTCTGGGGCTCTCTGCCAGGCTTTGCCTCTGTGCATGCAAGAGAACCCTTGAACCTTAAGGACTAGAAACTTGCATGTTAAGTTTTATGTATGTGAGCCGCCCTGAGGCTTCGGCGATGGGGTAGCATAGAAATGTGCTAAATAAATAAATAAATGTTTTCAGTGCTCTTCATGAAGATTATCATGAAGATAATAACTTACAAGGGCCCTATAATGTAGGCCAGAATCTTTACCCTCAATGCAAAGCACAAAAATGTAAGCACAAAAATTTGCACATTTTCCCATTTCTTTTTTTAAAAATTAGACTTGCACAATGGCAAAAATGCGCATTGGCAGGGATAAGAAATCAGATATATACGTATATATGCAGATTCCCTTTCCAAATCCCCAATGAGCCCTGTCAAAAGTCCTACTTTAAAAGGAAGCCTTAGCTATGAGGGCTACTGAAGTGCCATTCTCCCATAAATGCCCAACCTACACCAACTTCGGAGTCAGTGAAAGGGGAAAAGAAGAGTCTACCCTGAAGCAAACAGTCCTCCAACTCTGGGACAGCAAGTCAGCAGGGCTATGGAAGTAACACATACTCTGCTGAAGAACTCCCTACCCCTATTTAAGATTGCTTTCCTTTTTGGTTCCAATCCTCAAGACGCTTGCAAGCCCATTTCACAGATGGCACAGCATACCACAATGTCAAAAGCAGACTTTCACCCAGTACCAAAAGAGGTGAAATGTGTCTCCTAAATTTAGTTACAGGCAGCAACGGCTGTAAAATACAATATGCTGTGTACTCTTGTATCTTGCTCCTCTTTTTTTTTAGCCCCATGTTTGCCTTTGGCCCTCCCCATCACTGAGGCAGCCCCGGAAGGAAGGAAGGAAGGAAGGAAGGAAGGAAGGAAGGAAGGAAGGAAGGAAGGAAGGAAGGACGGAAGGACGGACAGACGGAAGGAAGGAAGGAAGGAAGGAAGGAAGGAAGGAAGGAAGGAAGGAAGGAAGCTGATTTTTGCTCTTGGGCTGGAAGTGGTTTTCAACCCCTGCTCTAAATGAATTGTCCTCAAATACAAATAGAGCCCTTAGTAGCAGCTGTGATATTGCTAGCATACTCTACTATCTTTGAGCAGTAAGATCCCAGTAATTATTTTCTTAGGCAACCACTACTGAACACTTTGTTCTCATATACATCTTCCTGGTATCTTACCCATATCTGAAGTGAGCTTGGTATCCACTGTGACCAGGAACAGAAAAAAAAAAATAGCAATCAAAGCTTTGGTACTTCAGTTAGGGAAGGCAGGTCCACTTGAAGTTGGCAAGACTGGCTCTTTGCTAATTTCCTGAAAACTGTCCAAGGACTTCAAAGAATATGTTTAATTATTATTTTGCCTTCCATTCCAGCTTTGTCACTGTAAAAAAGCTGCATTTGGCTTTGAGTTTTTTTAATGATTTGTTCATGATTGGCTTTCAACTGTTTCTAGATGTTCTATTGTATAATCACTAAATTGTAAATTTTGTAAGCTCCTTAGTCCACTTGGGGAGAAAACTGCAGCAAACATGGGGAGAAATAACACAAAAGAAAGTAGATATAGGATAAAGGAAAGTGTCACACTTGGGAACGACAATTGGAACAAAGGTGAAGTTTTACCATTTCAACTCTACTTGTGAATATAGGAAGCCAAATCAACCCATGACCTACATTCTCTAGGTAGCGGCAACTTATTGTTTCCAGTGGAGGTCCTTTTCATTCCTGCTACCTGAGATTTTCCTACCTGGAGACACCTGACCACGAGTTTGCTGTCTAGCACTGAATCTCACCACTTCCCTCAAGGTACAATGACTTTATGGATATAATGTACTTCTGCCCCTCAGAAGCACAGAAGTCACAGGTGCCTGAAAGTTTCAGTCCAATGACAGGCATTTTACTAACAAACAAACACATGTAAATAAGCTTATGTAATCCATGACTCATATTTTAATGGTTTTAAAAAAATGAAAACAGCCAGGATATTTATGCCTCCTCCCTCCCTTTCCTTTTATCTTCCATGAAGGTGGCAGGAAGCAAACAAGCCAAACCCTTTTTTCTGCAGTTAATCCAACCACAAAAAATTGGGGGCGGGGGGGACACGACCTTTGTCATTCTGTCAAATAAACTGGGTGGGGGAGGAATCTAAAGGGTGCTGGGGCTAGGCCAGGAGGAAGCCCGGAGAAACCTGCAGGGGAGTCAGGGAAACCAGCAGGGACTTGGGGGAGCCAGCTGGAGCTGCCAAGTGGATTGGGGTGGATTACGTGTTTGCATGTCTGAATGAATGCGAGCACATATTTGTGATGCTCAGAAAACGGATTTGAGGATGATATGGAATAAGGAAGAATTTTGAAGGGATCCTGAGAGAGTCTTTTTTTGTGCAACTACAGCAAAGAGAAGGAAGGGGGGGTGCATATATGCACAGATGTGTGTAAGGTGCATGGGTTGCCTGTGTGCATGTGTGTGGGAGGGAGGAAGGGAGACTTAGTTTAGATGGGGAAGGAGAGTGCATATATGTATGGATTGTACAAATGGTCCAGACACCTCCCCACTGATTTGGGGGATTCCATTTTAATCCTTCTCTACAGGAGGCATTTACCCTGCCCTTGTGATCCTTCACGTAAGTTTGCATGGCCTTTGGTTCACTACATCATCCTTGCCATCCTCCAGGACCTTTCTTGTGCAGGAGAGGAAATTCAAGTACTAAAATGCAAATCACAACGAACAGTAACAATTGCTTCACAAAAAGTCACAAATCTGCTCCACTATAGCTATACCACATCATCCCCCTTGGGCTGGCTAATAGCATATATAAAAAGACAGAGAAATAGAAACCTCAGGGAAATAAAAATCATGCAAAGGGCAGATTTTCCTCCATCAACAAAAACAGAAGAAGCCTCAAAACATGAGAGGTTTAATCTGCTGCCATACTGAGGTTTCTTCTATTTTCATTGCAGGTCAATTGCATCCTTCACAGAGGGCCCCCCCCCCGCCCCGCCCCGGTTTCTGTATTTCTCCATCCTTCCATATATTCAGTTAAGCAACCACAAGGTAGTACTATGGTACGGCTACATTTAGCAGATTTGTGACTTTTCATGGGATTTTTGTTCCAGTTTAAAATTAAATATCAGACTCTCCTTACTCTCAAAAACTTGGTGAGAAGATTGGAAAACACAAGAGAGGCCCTGGAGAAGGAGAACATCGTGAAAAATCCCCACAAACACCAATGAGTAAAGCCTCACAAGTTTGCAATAATTGCCTCCTGTAGAGAAGTCCTTAGATTTCCACCAAAATCCATAAGGATGCTTCAAACACACATACCTACAGAAGGAGGCTTAAAAAGAAAATTATTGTATTTTCCCTCAAAAAACCACAATGTTAAAGACAAATATCTCTGAATAAGGCAAAGTGTTTGTTTTAAGGTATCAGAAAGGAAATGCAGCTCTGGTTTGTCATGTGAAAATCCAACATACCTTTCTGGATTTAGGATGCACTGCCTCTGGGGAACCAGCATGGGATTTTGACCAGAAAAAACCAATGAATGGCACAGCAGCAAGGAAATTGGAGAGCACTCCACAGTGAGGTTGCCTGTGCTTTTGCTGTTTGAGTCCCCATGATCGGTAGCGATAGGAAAGCAGCAAACCGAGAGAGAAGAAAACCAGCATGGAGATCAGTACCTCCTTGTTGGCATAACTCAGCAGATCTCCACATTTCTTATAGACATAAATGAAAGAGGCAATGCCCAGGAAAGTCCACATTGTGCAGAGAAGGGGGTTAACTCAAGCAGGAGTTTTCACAGGCTTGATTTTGGATAAAGTCTTCTGAACAGCTGCTTTCTTGCACTCATATGAAACCTGTACAAATTGTTTTAAGAAATTACAAAAACCCTCATTTTCAAAGAGGAGAGTAGAAAATACAATGTGATGCAGAAGCACTTCCCAAACGGCAGAATATTCAATGCAAAACTCTTCTGGGTAATGAAAAGCAGTTTCTCAACTTAGGTACCAGAAAAAATAATCTATGTGCACATTCAGGTCAGCGTATATCTCTGGAACTGATTCGATTTTTTCTCATCTGTGTGACAGGCTCCTGGTTTGTGCCAATACACATGATGGGCCACTTAATTCTTCATTCAGTAACAGCAGGTGCAAGCAAAGGAAAAGAAGGATGGTGCATCTGAATGTGCTTAAAAGCGTGACATGCCAAAATCCATCAGGAATGCAGCTTTTAAATCAAGCTGCAGGTTTGTGTTTTCTTCATCGGGTTCCGTTTACCTGCAAACGAACACAAAATCACAGTTACTAAACGGGAGCCGGCAATCGCTGTCAGTCCCGCGGGCGGAGGGCTTCGCAGAGGCATCCGCCGTCACAAACGAGCACACGGGGCCGTTTGGTCCGATCCGGCGCCGCTTTTCTTAAGCTGGGTGGGCAGATAAATGCGTGGCTAGAGAGAGAGATGCATCACGCCTAAGGGACCGGCAGGCTATTCGCGGTGGCGGCGGACCCTCTCCTTCCTTGAGCGCAACACCCTGGCTCAGGATTTCCTGAAAGGAAAAAGCCAGCTGAGGGCCCTTTGGGCCCCGCCGGTGGCCCCCTCCGCCCCCGTTTCTCTGCGGAGGAGACCTGCGCGCTCAGCGGCGGCGGCTGCTCCCCATCCTCGCCCTCCTCGGAGATGTCCCTGGCTCCTTTCCCTGCCGCTTCTTCCCGGGCTTGGCACGACCGCCGCCTCCGCGCACTGCGGGAGAAGGTGCGCGGCTCCGCGGTGCGGGATGTTCGAGCGGCGGCGAAGCAGCAAGAGCGGCGCACGGGCGGGGGAGCGAGCCCAACGCCACGGGCGGAGCGGGCGGGGATGACGCCAGTGACTCGCTCGCCGCTGCCCCCGCCCGGCGCCGCGCGCCCCGTGGCCCAGCCCCTTCTGGCCAATCCGCCGCGCTATGCTGAGATGGTCCTATGGCGCTCCAGCCAATGGGGAAGGAGAAGAGCGGGCTCTCTGTCCCGCGGGAGGCTAGTGCGATGTGACGTAGGGCGCGAGAGATGTGGGGTTTCTGCGTGGCTCCCCGAGAGCGAGCGAGAGGGGAGCGATGGGGCGTGCGGGGGGCGTGCAGGTGCTCGCTGTGGCCGTCGAGGCGGGAAGCCGAGCGTAGCGCTCTAGGCAGGCTTCCCCAACCTGGTGCCCGCTAAGTGTTTTAAGACTTCATTTCCCCTCAGTGCCAGCCAGGGCGCCCAGAAAAACTGAGGAACCGCGGTTGAAGGGGGAGAAAGGCGGCGGCGGCGGCGGCGCCCTCAGTCGTTGCGACCCCGATGGAAGAAGACGGGAAAGAGAAGGAAGGCTTCCACGGGCATCGGGCAGAGGTCTCAGCGAGAGCATGCGGACTGGAAGAAGTGTGGCTGCCGCCCTTAGCCTGACACCGTGAGGGCGAAGCCGAGGCAGCGCGAAAGTGCCCCAATGTCCGCGCGGGAAGGGCGCACAGCCAAAGGAAAGCAGGGTATCACTGGAGCCAGAACGCCTTCCCACAGGCGCCGAGTGACCCTCCGCAGCCGCAAAGGGATAGGGGAAGGGGGGCAGCGCTCCGCGTCAGGCTGCCGATCCTCTGATCCATCTATTTAACTCTCCTGTTGAAAAACGAGGTAAAGGGAGCAAAAAGGCAGCCTGAGGTGAATCAAGGCAGCGGCCAATGAGCACCTTCGCGAACAGATAATCAAGGGGCGGGGCCGTAGTGTTTCGCCAATCATTTCTGCTCATTCGCCGCAAAGGCCCACCTATCCGAGATCGAGGAGGGGCGTGTCCGGTTGCCCGTGGCAGCAGTCTGTGTTGCGCGCTGTGCACGGCGCCGTTGCTATGGCCACCGCGGCGCGGCTGGACCTTGGGCGGCTGGCGCAGGAGGCCGCGGCGCTGGCGGGTGTCGTGCGGGGCTCCCTGGGGCCCGAAGGAGGCCAAGTCCTGCTCACCCGCCCGACGGGGGAGGTGGTGCTGTCGCGGGACGGGCGGCGCGTCCTGGAGGCCTTGAACGTCTCCTCGCCCACAGCTAGGTAATCGCGGCGCCCCGCACTGTCCTTGTCTTCCCCTAGAGGCGGTTCCGTTATCTCAGTGCGAGCGGGCCATGCCCGCTCCAGGTTTCTGAGGGCCCCTGGACACGATCCATGCAGTGGTCTTCCACTTTCAAGGTGCCTCACCATTGTAACCAACTTCTCTTGCTCCGCATCATCTTTCTTATGTTTATCGCTTGCTTGCTCATGCTTGTTTAGCAGGTAAAGTGCTTGTGATAAGTTAGGCACCGGCCTCCTCTTCACCACCCCTGTCATCTGGACCAGGGAGTGAGAGACAAATGACCGAAAAGGAGGAAGAAATGGTGACAAGGAGGCGCAACTCTGGGGTCTTTTTCACTGGGCTCCTGCTGATGTGTGAGCCCATAGCCTTCGCTCAACTATAGGTCCTCTAGTGGTGAGGAGGAGAGGCTGGCATAATGAAGGGGGTTGGTCTTTGGCTTCATGAAGGAAAATGGACAGAAGCCAACAGAAACTGCATTTCCCCAGACTCTTAAGAGGCATGTAGGTACAGAACTTAGGAAGAGCCATGCTGGATCAGGCCAAAGACCCCTGTAGTCTAGCATGCAGTTTACACAGTGATGAACCAGCTACCCATGTGAACACTACAAGTGAGGCATGAATATGACATTGTTCTGCCCATATTCCCCAGCAACTGGTGTACATAGGCATCCTGCCTTTGATACTGGAGGTTGCGTATAGACATCTGGACTAGTAGCCTTCACCTCCATGTATTTATCCCATCCCCATGAAAAACAAGGGAGCAGAGGACTGGAGGAAGGGACTGTGTGAGATGAGTGGGAAAGGCGAAGAGAGCCAATATGTTTATTACCTCCCTAAAATGTTGAACCCACCCAGGAGTGCTTCAAACGTGTGCTAGTCCCTGGGTTAATGTGTGTGTATGTTTGGAATATGACTTCTCTTGATCTGTTTGTATATGTGTGCAAAACTGTGCCAAATTGGTAGGTAGTGGTTAGTATGGAATATCCTGGCCTGCTCTGATTACATCTTCCTCTGTATTTGTTTATCAGGAGTTTGGGAGGCATGTCATAAGTCTTTGTTTCATAGGGAGATAAGGGATAAGCACAGATAAGGAGAGAGTTAATATTCCTCCTCATCTTTCTCTTTCTTTCTTTCACGCTTCTGCTCAGCTCTTGTTTCATCCTTCTCTTCCCTCTGATTCTGTTCTCAAACCTGTCCATGCCTACCAGCCCACCCCCCACTCCCTCCTTGGTCATCATCTATCTATCTTGGTGTTGTCATTTTTACCGCTATACTTTTCTGGAAATTTAATATTTCAATGACAGTATTTTTTAAATGAATAGTTGTGGTTTGTTGGTTTGTTTTTTACAGAACGATGATAGCATGTATTTCCACACACTGCAGTTTCACTGGAGATGGTGCAAAAACATTCATCATCCTACTCTCCAATTTACTCCAAGAACTTGAAAAACTTTGTAGAGGAGATGGTGCTTTCTTTTGTAAGAATATCCAAGGAAGAGAGAAATATAAAGAAAAATGCTACAGACTCAAGCAAGTTTCTCAGTTACTTATGATGATTCAAACAGACATTCTGGACCCCATAATGATACAGGACCTTCAAAGGCATTTTCTATCAGTTTTTTCTGTTTTTGATGCAGAAATAAATAGAAGTGCTATGTGCTCAGTATTAGAAGCATATTTTTGTGGAAAAGTAGGAAATAACAGACAAACGTTTCTTTCCCAGTTGACTTACGATTTCTACCTCAAAGTTACAGCTGATAAAAATAGGAATGAAGTACTATCTTTGCTAGATGAATGTTTTGCTGAGTTGCACGCTACTGTGACAGGCCTATCTGTTTCAAGTTCAAGGATCCTAGATGGACTTATCCTTCAGAGAGACTTTACTGTATATTGTCCTGCAGATGGTAACATAAAAGTTCTAATTATAACAGAACCTATCCATGCATCTGTTTCCAACTTAGGTGTAGAAGTTGCCATAATGTCTGAAAGTCAGTATGAGGCATCTGAAATCTGGATTACAAAAAGAACAGAAGCTCTTATAAAGCACATGCAGAACAATAACATAAAGGTACTATTGTCGAGTGTAAAACAACAGGAAATTGTTCATTACTATGCAAAAAATAGTGGCATATCAATTGTAGAGTGTCTGTCACCAGAGGAAATCTCTCTTATTTGCAGGATCACCAAAATATCACCTTTTAGGCCATCTGTGGGCAATATTTACAGTGAAATCACTGAAACAGCTGTAGCAGTGTTTTGCCAACCATTACAACTTGGCCCCAGAAGATTTGTGCATGTTGGCTTTGCAAAGACTTGTGCCCTTCAGCTCCACAGTGTGATTTTCTGTGGACCAGTAGTTGCAGTTGTGGAACAACATGCTTGTGCTTTTCATGGAGCATTGAAAATGCTAAAGCAAATGTTTACAACTGTTCACCTGACTGAACACTGCAAATCAAAAACTGGAAATCAAAGTCTTTCAAAAGCAGTGAATAGTGGTTCAGTTGTACAGCAGTGTTGTGTGGAGGAGCACACCAATTGTAATGGTGTTCAGGCCAGCACCAAGCCGCTGAGTCCTTGCAGGATTAAAACTCAAAAGCTTCCTGTCCCTTCTACTTTGGAAAGTTCACTTAATCAATCTCAGAAATGCAATTATCAAACAGAAATGTCTGAGAATGAATTGCTTGAAGGTAATCAACTTATTTCTACAACAGTAGAGAAAAGCACCAGTTCCAGAAATGTACCTTTGCAACTACCAGCCTATAAGAACAGTTCTAGCATCCCAATTTGTGAAACCTTGTTTAATTATGAGGAAAATAATAAAAGCAATATTCAGAGAAATTCCAACTCTTACATACAGGCAGGTTCTGTTGTCCCAGTAGGTGGGATCTTTGAGATCCTCTTACATTATTACCTGTCTTACTATGCAAAGCAGTGCCAATATCCAAACATGTCCATTCTTTGTACTCTGATTGCTGATGTGTTGCTAAACGTTCCAAAACTCCTGTGTAGGACGCAGAAAAGGAGTGCATTTCCTCAGCTCTGTTTCAAAGTTACCAGTACCCTCAAGAATCATCAGCCACTTTGGCTAAATCAAAGATTAGAATCTGTGTCTTGTAAGTACCAATTAGTGGTTTCTGTTCTTCATTGTGCTGCTAGACTTCTTAGTGTTGACATGATTATTGGTATTAAAAGGCTACCACAGAAGACTGAAGAGAGTGACTCAGATATTGATCTATGAAGATGGGCTACTTGTACCCTAGCCATGCATGTCTGCCTGGTGGTTGCTGGAACAGGTGTTAGAACAAGGGATTCCTCAATCCTGAAACCCACCAAGTATTTCTTGTGGGTAGATTGGCTGTACTTTTAAGCAAAGAAAAGTAACACCTTTAGAGTGCAGTCCTACATCCATGTACGTGAAAGTTAATCCCTTTGAATTGAATGGAATTAACGTCTAAGTAAATTTTAGAACTGCACTGTTGGAGGGACATTGACACTTATATTGGTTTCCTGTATACATTAAAAAGGCTAGTAAGTGGAGTGTAACTGGTTTTGCCACTTACATTAAAGTTTATCTACATTAAGGCTAACTATCCTGTGAGACCAATCCTGTAAGAGCGTTGCCTGTGCAATGTCTAATTTCCTTTCACTCCCTTCTAGCTAGTGATAGTTAAGTACTGAGGAGAGAAGGAATAAAGTGCTGTTGGAGAAAGGCAATCAGCAGCTTTTACTCTTCTGCCTTCAAATTTCTCCAGCAGTTGGGGGAACCACAGAATTCCTAATAGGCTGAGCTCTCGTGTAAGTATGGAGCCAGGCTCACTTAAACTAAAGGGTCAAATCTGCAAGCGCTTCTTGGCTTCCTTATAAGTTGCAAAATGTGAGCTGTTTTGTCTGCCAGATCAATATATTTGGTTGTAACTTGTTCAGAAGAAACCACATTAAAAGCTTCTTTAAGTGTGGCATGTTGAATTTTTAATTCTATTTTGTCTTGCACTTAGATGTAATGCTAGATGTCACTATTTTTTAAAAGACTAGATAATGTCTAGTTCACTTTTCCGACAGCTGCCTGACATAAGATTAAACTTAAATTGTTGTATATATAATTGCTCTTAGGAGCCTCTGCTAGATCAAAGACCCTTCCCTGAGATAAAGCGTGTATTGGACGCACCAATAAAGTATACCAATAAAGTACAGAAATGTTTTAATAAATAAATAAATATTGTACCTGAAAAAAAGCTAGACACAACTTTCATTTTAAATTTGACTGGTATCATATCTGTTCCAAGTGGTCCTGTCCAACAGCAGTTGTAGGGCTGATTGTTTTAATTGGCTTGAACCCCAGTATTCTGTACTAATGATTTTTGGGTGAAGCTAACAATATGCATAAACCACACTCTATGCACCAGTGACATTAACCCTAAAAGTGAAGAAGCATGTGAACATTTAAATGATTTCTACTGAATCCTATAGCTGCTGTTTTAGTTTACTGTAAGCCTAGTGAGTTCCATTCACATAAATGGGAGAGCCAGTGTGGTGTAGTGGTTAAGAGTATGGGACTGGGACTCAGACGGTCTGGGTTCTAGTCCCCGTTCAGCCATGGAGCCAACTGGGTGACTTTGGGCCAGTCACAGACTCTCAGCCCAACCTACTTCACAGGGGTGTTGTGGGGATAAGATGGAGGAGGAGAGATGATGTAAGCTGCCTTGAGCCCTTTGTAGGAAAAAGGCAGGATATCAATCAATCAATGGGAGATTCCTAGTTTAAATCAATCAATCAGTCAATCAATCAATGGAAAAATCCTAGTTTCTCTGCTTACCGAACATGTATCATGAGAGCAACTGGATTTTTAAACTTGGCAGAGAGTTTCTTTGACAAATGTGAGCCATTCCCATTACTTACCCAAACTTCTCAGGTTTAAGAATGGGCAATGGTGCCCTCTAGTGCGTTTATATATTGTTGCAGCTTCTTTTAAAATGAGTTTTATTTCATAGACCTATTGCTGCCAAGGGACTGCAGGTGGCGCAGTGGTTTAAACCGCTGTGCTGCTGGGCTGGTTGATCGAAAGGTTGCCAGTTCAAATGTGCACACGGGGTGAGCTCCCGTGCTCCGTCCCAGCTCCTGCCAACCTTGCAGTTTGAAAGCATGCAAATGCAAGTAGATAAAAAGGTACCACTTCGGTGGGCAGGTAACAGCGTTCCGTGCACTTCGGTGTTTAGTCATGCCGGCCACATGACCACGGAGACTGTCTGCGGACAAACGCTGGCTCCCTCGGCCAGGAAACGGAGATGAGCACCGCCCCCTAGTCAGGCATGACTGGACTAATGTCAAGGGGAAACCTTTACCTTTACCTTTATTGCTGCCTAATTGCAGTATTTCTTTTACTTTGGCTTTACCTCAGCCATGCTATGTCTTGAATATTGCTCTTTAATTCAAAGTGAGAAAATGGCTGACACACAGAAATTTACCATGTGATGCTTTGCATGGCTGGAAAAGCTGTGTACGCTCAAATTCTTCATGCCTGATACCCCGAAAAAGACAGCACCTCACGAGGAGGTCTTGTGCTTGGGACCCTGTACCCAAAAGCCAACCCCGCAACCTAACTTAGGGGGGGCTGAGCAGATAGCTGCACCTTCCCCTGACTCCCTGCCCATTGAGCAAACACCCGAGCCCACATCAAAGCAAGAGAGCCCCGAGGGAAAAGACATTAGGAGTCAGAGCAGGCTGTCCTTCCTCCCACTGACGCTGAACTTCCTGAACATGACACAGGAGACGCAGGGGGCGTAATAGACTTTTCCCTAGCAACCAATCCTAGAATTCTGAGAAGATATGAGCAAAGGCAGGCCTTGTTACATCAGAGGGAAGAAAGGCATGACCAAGAGAGCTAGTCCCACATGGGCTCGGGGAGAGACACCACTAGAGGATTAACATCTGCATTCCAAAGACCTTAACAGAAGAGCTTATCTACAGAGTTGTAAATCTTGTAGACAAGTAGCAATAAAGGACTTTAGTTTTATTGCTTGTGAACATGTGGATTGTTTACATGTTGGGCAGCACCTCCACACACAGGAGCACAGCCATTAAAAAGGCGACAACCCTATTTTTACAACAAACAGTTGCCATCCTTTTTCTCATCTCAGCTGTAGCGCAACCCTAACCCTTACCAAAGAAACTGACTTCAGACCGGGGTGCACAACCCCCATCTGCTGGCCACATGCAGCCTCTGGATGAGTGCTGTGTGACCCCATGATGCCAAAGTAGGAAAACTGGTTGACAGCACCAAAGCAGTGATCAGTAGGAGCAGGAAAAGAACACCACCTCCCAGTGTTCCTGCAGCAGCCAGAATTAATAGCACTGAAGCAAGACTGGGAAGGAAAGGAGAGTCTCTAGCTCACTTAGTTACTAAAGCAATTGCCCAACACCATCCTAATGATCTTACCAGAACTGCTGTGATGGGGGTGAGGTTAAGGCCTCTCCCATTCCTGCAATCGTATTTGCATGTTTGTCTGCACATGTGTTTGTATGACTCAGCTTCTCTTCTTTGATCTGAGTCCCTGAGAGCCAAAAGAGCTGTACACTCCTACTCCATTCTTTGAACTTGGAAAACTTTGCAGTGCCGTACCGTCCATTTCTCAGTAAAGTCTTAAGAGTTTTACCTCTCCACTCCAGGTACTTTTGGAGGAAACTGATAATTTAGATCAGGTCTAGTCCAGGTTCTGGTTGTTTTCAGGACAAACTGCTTTGATCACCCTAATAGGTGACAGTTCCAAAGCCGCAACTGGTAGAAAATGCCAACCCACACGCCAACAGGGCAGTAAAATAACTTTCATTCTGGACTGGCTACCAGAAAGCTTCTAGGGACAGTTCAAACTGCTGGTCTTAACCATTCACGCCCCAACCAGCTGGGCCCATGCAATCTGAAGGCCTACCTTGGTCCATGCATTCTGCCTGGATTACAATGAATGTGTGCATATGAAACCAGCTGTTCTCAAGCTGTTCAGTATGTTTGGTAGCATGATTTTTCTAACTCTTCATTTCTTACATTTCCTCTTGCTTATATGAGCATGGGCATGCCCAGTCATGGTATGCATAATCACAGTCCATTTTCTGTCATCTTGCTCTTTTAAACGAGTGGTTTTTCAAATCCCATATTTGAAAAACCCTTTGGCACCAGCACCAAATTCAATCTGTTCAGCTCCAGGCAAAGGCCTTTTCACTTGGCCAAACTATCTGACTGTCAGCTAGCTGGCACAGGTGTGCTGAACTTTTTTTGACCTGGGGTTTGGATACAATGCTCTCCAGAGCCCTGTTGCAGCACAAGGGCAAAAGGGTATGAGCCTAAAACAGCAGCATATTTTACTTTAAAGCTGTAACTGCCATTAAATGCTGTAAGAGACACATTTCAGCATTTTAGAATGGGGGGGGGGCACAGAAAAGTGAGGAAACCTCATCATTGGTGGCCAAACAAATAGGACTGAAAACGGGGTGGTGGGGGGGAGCATAGTCATCTTGTGATCCCAAGTAGTCCAGATGGAGACCAGAGACATTTCTGTTCTACCATGTACATATGTCATTTTTGCCACTGCTCTGATTGTCCCGCTGCATTTCATACTTGATTGAAATGGCATTGTCTTTCCTTTTATTTTTTTTTTGTGAGTGAGTTTGCTGCTCTGAGACTAATGAACTTTGCAGAGCAGCAGATACATGTCTTAATAAATTCACCTTCAGTATTCTGATTATTTTGTGTTCCTTCAAAATCCTCTCTCTAAAAATAGAATAATACATCCTTATTTAGGTCACCTAATACCAAAGGTTCTCTGGACAGGTTGCAGTGTAAGCATTATTGGAATGTCCCATTTTGAAAAGATGTATCTCTCTTCAGCAGACTACAGTAGCAACCCTGTAATGAGAAAAGGCTGAATGTAACATACCGATGCAGTAAAGCGAGAAATTCTACTTTTCCCTCCTGTGTTTGCAAATGGCTGATGCTTCTAGCTGATTCAGTCCTTGATCTCTCCCACACATTCAGGTGAATACAGTACAAGAAGGAGAGAAGGGAGATTGCTTATCACCAGCTATAAATAATTGCTGCATATTTTTGTTTTGTTACTTTGTCTTTGAAGGACCCTGTGCAACCTGAGCCCTGGGCAAGGACTAATGTATTGTAGCTTATTTATTCAGTGTCCATAAGCCCATTTTCCCTCTACAGAGGACAAAAAGGCCCCACCAGGTTGTCTTGTGATACATACGAGGCAGGAGAGGGAAGAGGAAAACAGAAGATTCTCAAAACAATCTTATGCTATCTACCCTGATCTAACAATCTATTTCACCTTACCTTGGTTTTGTGCAGTTACCCCTATTCTAAGAGACTGAAATGCCTTTGTTAAGGCTGTGTTACTGAGCTACAATGTACTGGCATTTTAGCCCCACAGGAATGTGGCCCCCAGGATCATCTCCAAAATGGAATTTGGCCCTCAGGATGGAGAAGGTTCAACACCTCTAGTCTACAGGATTGCAGCCTCAGATGAATTAAAACAGCCTCCAGGAGTAGCACTGAGGTAGGTCAAAGGCCACTGGAAGCAATAGCTAGGGATGTTTCTTGGTGCAGATGACCTGAGTAGCAGTTGGGCCTTCCCAGCCCATCTCTCCATCTAAAAGTTGTGAACTGAAAGGGCAACTGATTGAGTCACGTGAAGAGCCATCCAGCAATCAATGTTCAGTTCACTTGATTTCTGCAGTCCAGCTGCCCCTGAAAACAGGGTAGAAGGTACTGGATAATAGGAACAACTCTGTGACTTCAGACACTAGGTGGCAATAGAGAATGTGCTGGATCAACAGCCACTAGTCTTTTTTTTTTAAAGTAATTTTTATTATTTTTTACAAACTAAAAGAATCTAAAAAACATCAGACCTACTGGGTCAGCCCCCCCCCCTTTTTATAGCAATCCATAAACATATTCAAATCTATACATAGTCCCATTTCTCTAGCCAATAATAAAAAGAGTTCCAAGTTTGATAGAAGCATGTATCCTCTTTCTCCTTCAGAGAAAAAGTCAGTCTGTCCATTTCAGCACAGCCCAGAATCTTTTTTAAAATCAGTTCATCAGTGGGTGGTTCTTCACTCCTCCAATGTTGGGCAAATACAATCCTTGCTGCAATAATTACATGTAAAATCAAATAATTTGCTTGTTTATCAACATCAGCAGATACAATGCCTAGTAAAAAGACTTCAGGTTTAAATATTAAAGATTTTTGTAACATTTCCTCAGCCATTTATATATTTTGCCCAATATTTTTTTGCCTTATTACAAGTATACCACATATGATAAAAAGAACCCAGTTTATGTTTGCATTTCCAACATCCATTTGACATATTTGGAAACTTCTTTGCTAATCTATTTGGCGATAGATACCATCTATAAAACATTTTATAAAGATTTTCTTTATATGAGGTTGCTAAAGTTACCTTGATATTGCTTTCCCCCAACTTTTGCCATTTCTGTAACTCAATATTATATCCAAAATTTTGTGCCCGTGTTATCATAGTTTCCTTAACTTGTTCATCTTCCATTCTCACATCCAAAAGAAAATTATACAGTCTTTTAATCATTTTCTCATCTGATTTTAAAATCACTTGGTTCAACAGCCGCTAGTCTTGTTCATGCCCTTGTTGCCCTATCACTTTTGTACTTGCCCATGTTCTGCAAAAGTAACCTGTGCTCAATCCCAGGTGGAAGTAACCATATCTTACACCTTGCCTTGCTTACACTCATGCACCAAGGTTTCAGGGCTACTTCTAGTTAACAGCATTAGAGAGCCACCTTCTGCAGTGTGTACTGAAACACTAACGACGTAAACTGATTTGGACTTCTAAACTGGTTCTAACCTGCATTTATTCCCCTCCAAAACAAGATGGTTTGCTACCACAGTTTATATAATGCGACTCTGCTTTAAGTCACACTAGGCCACTTTCCAGTGGTGGGTGGGGCCTGTGGGAAATGGGGGAGGGCCAAAATGGCCAGCATATCTTAGCCTGAAAGCGATTGCTGCCAGTTACCCTTCCAAAAAAGGCATTCCAACCTTATAACTGTGTTATAACGTCCCTACAATGGGGGACAGAACAAAATCAGGAAAGCAACCAATAATCAGTGGGGTGGAAAGAGGTGAAGTCAGGGAATAGGGGCATGGGGAGCTCCTGAGAGCTGAATTTGGTCTCCAAACCTGAGGTTATGCCCTACTGTAATTTTCAATATTGTTTGTTTCCCTGACCCTGCACTTCCTAAATGATTGGCAACAGCATAACCTGACAACATGAACCAAGTTTCAGTAAACATTATAGAGGAGCAGGGGCAGTACTGGGTACCTTTAGGAAAGTCCAAATAAAGCCTTAAATGAAAACAAAAAGCTTTTGCATGTCATTTTACTATAAAATCAAACAGCAGCGCCCTCACTCCTCTCCCCTAGAAGAGACAAGAACTTTTTGCCCAGCTCCACCTGCCCGGGAAAGCAGATTACTCCGAAGCCTCCAGAATTTAATCCATTCTCCCAAAGAGCAAGTCATACAGGCAGCAGAGGCTACAAGATATAAAGTATCATCAGGCAAGAGCACATAATCTGCCCAGGAATGCTGGCACATGCCTTCCATCTGCAGTTAAACAACTGAAACATTCCTCAGCTACCATGCAATTGAAAGGCAAAACAAAGTATCCCACTAGCTCTTCTGCTGATTAGATTCTCTTTGTCCTAATTTAATCACCTTCCACTGAATGTCAAAACCTACACCTGGAATCAGTTATGATTCATATCACTCAAACTATGCCCCAAAACTGTGTACATGACCCACAAGTTACAAAAGCTCTGTATATGCTCGGGAAGCTTGTAGTTGGTTCAGTACATTGGCTACCCTGCAGGGCTGTTGTGCTTTTTTCTCTCAGAGAGGGTACCTGTGTGTCCTGCCAATAAACTGCTCAGACTGAGCGTAGCATGTTCTGTGTGAATCCAAATGTACATCCTCCTGGTTTTGCTAATCAAGGTTTCCTGACAGCTCCAACAAGTTGCTTGACTCAGGGCCATTGCACAATACCCCACCCCAGACTTGCATATATAAGATTACATATGATCTAAAGTCTGTGTTTGTGTGCTTATCTGTCTTTAAAGGGTCCTGTCTTCTAAGGACACTCCTTTTTGTAAGAAGAAATGTAAAGGCAAGGGAGAGGAGGGCACCCAATTAAAAAAAGAAAAAGTGCAGGTAGAAATGCTTGGGAGGCAGCTGGAGGTAAAGCACACGAGGGCAAAAAGCCAGCTGTAGCAGGGAAATCCAGTGCAACAGAGCATCAAGTGCTCGTGGACAGCCGGGTGGTGGGGCAGAGGGCCTCCCAGAGATTCAGGGCTCCAGATGGAGAGTTCAATGCCCCAGTGCTATCGGGCCAGCTCCTACCCTTGGGAGAGGGGGAGTGAATGGAGGTATAAAGCGATGTTTTTCCCACCACATGAAGTTCCACTCAGAAATACTGAATCACCCAGCCTTTGGAAACAGACACCCACTTTTCCCCAAGAACTTTGCCTGAAAGCAGGATTATTAAGTATATTGTCTACCTGGCACATGTATAGAAGTGTAACTGATCAGGACTGAAACCCTCTTCAGAGCAACAAAATATATTATTTTTTAATATTGAGTATCAGCTGTCAAACCAGCAGAGGGCAGTGCCTGCGCATCTCAGAAAAACTGCATGCGCTGGAACAGCAGAGGAGGCGATCCTGGTGTGGTAACCCTGGGAGGTGGGTTCACGGAAATCGATAACATGCAGCTGAAATGATACTAAATCACATTAAGCTGAAAACATGAACAGATGAATCAGGGCAATTGGAAGCATTGATTCATTAGGCTGCTTATTTAAACTGCAGCATTTTAATTAGATTTAAAATCAGAGCTGTATATCTGTTATAGACAATCTTGTAAATTTACAGAGCACAGTTCTGTGTTTAAGCGGCTGGGTTATCTCCATAAACCTATGAGCCACCACTCTTTATTTAGCTACTTATCATGGATATCCAGGCAGAGAACAATAATAAAAAGACAAATATACATGACAGGTAAAACTGCTATATCACATAATGCACTGGCATGAATGGAAAATCAAAGAAACATGGCATGAATCACTTACCTGCTGAACTGAAAAGTTTTCAATATGCTCCTAAACTGGAACAGAGTTGGCGCATGATTTGTTATGTGGGGAGACCACTCCATAGAATGGGTGCCCTGACATAAAATCTGTCTTCCTGCTTTTTGTTAGGTGGGTGTCTATAGGAAACAGCGCAACCGGGGGGATCTTTGAGGATCATTGCCGAGCTTGTGCAGAGTCATACAGAGGGACGCATTCTCTCAAGTTTCCCTGTCCCAAGTTGTTTAGGAGACCAAATGACAGCCCAAAACCAGGCAACCAATTTGCAGCCAATAAAGTTCTTTCTACAGTGGTGTCATATTGCAGTGGCTAGACACAACTGCACAGATGTCGCTAGTGCCTTCTGTGCTAGCTGCATCTTCCTGAACGTGCGTAAGGACAGCCCTACATAGAGAACATTACGGTAATCAAGGCATGAGGTTACCTGTATAGGACGTCTAATGCCTGAGCTGTCCCTGTACAGCTGGGCCAACAGCTGGCTCGCCAGCCAAACCTGGCAAAAGCTGTTCCTTGTCACTGCAGCCACTCTGACTACCAGTGAAAGGGTGACCTCTTCAAACAACCCCCCACCCCAATCTTTTTACCTGCTCCTTCATACAGAGTGACACCAACCTAATTCCCAGACTTAGGAGCTGCATATCTACAAGAATCCGTTATGTTTATGGGAACCACCCAGCCCATCACTGCATCCAGATACTATCCAGTGCCAGTGGAACAGAGCAACAGCTTCGAGTGCCATCAACATACCAGTGCATGCACTCCAAATCTCTAAATGGCAGCTCCCAGGAGCTTCAGATATATGTTGAATAATGTTGGGGATGAGATGGCACCTTGAGGCACTCCCTGGCACAATTGCCAGAACTCCCAGAAAGAATGTGTCCACTCAGTGCCATCTTTCAAGGGCCCTCCCCACTCTATGTGGATAGAATCAGTTGCCAAGTAGGCCAGTGGAACATGGCGTGACAGCTCCAGTTGCATAAACTCTTGGTGTCTGTTCTAGTGAATGGACAAATCAGGGAACTGAGTTCCCTTCTCTGCTCCTCACAACCATCCAGGTCCAAGATAGTGATGAAGCTGGAATGAAACAGACAATACAGTAGTATGCCATGCACATGTTGTTCAAGTAACACATCTGTTAAAGGCAGAGCCCTTCGGCCATCATTTTCCAGCATTTTGGAGCTTGAGGGAACATGAGAAGCCCTTAACACAATGGGCACATTTGCACGGCATGCAAACCCACCCTGGCAATAGTCACAGTGGGTTGGTTGTTGACTAGAGAGCTCATGGTGCACCCAACAGCCACCATCTGCGACAACACATTGGCTTTCTGTCTATGTATCTGAATCCACAAATATATGCAAAGGATACTCCAGAATGACCCCTCTGATCATAACAGTAGGCATTTTGCAGAAAATCCCAGAGAAAGAGCTGGTTTGGGCTTCCTTTCCCACACTGCACAGGGAAGCATTAAACTCAAGGCTTTTGCAACAAGAATGACCCAGGAGGGAAACAAGAATAAAAACACTGTCTGTAACAGAGGTTTTCTTTAAGCCCTTATGAAACTTTAAATATGATTAATAAATAACCAGGTTTCTCAAGCAGAGATGAGCCCTACACTGCTCTGACCCCTGCCTGAACTTTTTTCCATGCTCTTCTCACATAGCAGTTCACTTAAAGGTGCAGTGTACCGCAACACAGCTGATAAGTAGCAGGGGAAATAGACTTCTCTGTGAAGGCTTTTAGCAGAGCGTGGATTTTTTTTTAAGTGCATTAATATATGCAGATAAGTCAGCACTCACTTGTGAAATGCTAACGAAAGCTGAGCACTAGGCCTGTGCAACCTAAGTTATTAGGCCAACTCTTAATTGCAACAGCTTGTCCAGAAAGTTAGTAAGTTGACTTGGCCAGCAACCCTGTTCACCAGGGCTGGGAAGCTTGAAGACCTCCAATTGTTTTGGCATTCTACTCCCGTCGGTTCTACTGTTGCCTTTCTTTAAATGGTACTAGGTTGTCAGATCCAGAAAGATCCAGATTTCAAGCACACCAAATCAAGAAGAAAAGTCTGTATGCTAATTTACAAATGCTCTAATCTCCCTACCTCTTTCTCAGGTCCGTGTCTTCTAAGGACACTCCCATATGTACAAAGGGATGCATAGACAGGGAAGAGGAAGGCCGGGCAGCAACGGTGTTTTATGGACCTAGGAAACTTGTGTCCCTCCAGAGCTTTGGCCTTCGACTCCCATCAGCTCTAGCCAGCACAGCCAATAGCAAGGAGTGGTGGAAACTGTCAGCCAAAGCATCTGAATGGCCACCGGCTGTCTTCCTGTGCTAGGCATACTTCTCTATTGAGCTTAATCAGACTTGCTTCTGAGCAGACACGCTGTCCATGAGATGGAGCCATAAGAGTCACTTGCTATTTCCCTTGAACCTTATGCCAACCTGAATGTCAGGAGCTGGGGTTCCCCCTTAGCACATTCAAAAGGCACAGACTGTTTTCCTTGTAAAGTGTTATTTCTTGACCCCAAAGCACAAAACATCCAGGATGAAGCTCTGAGCATGCTGAGAGCAGTTTGTTGAACCCGGTCTAGTATTCACCTCCAGGATCTCTCCATATAAGCATGCCTGGGCCCCATCCCTATGGGAGGGTCCTTCTGAAAGCGAGCATGCCTCCTTGCCACACACCAGTCCTCCAACTGGACCACCCTTCCCTGCTGGCAAGGCATCATGGGAACAACGGTCATGCACCGCCTGCCTTCTACCTTTGAGTCTTTGCCCCAGACCAAGGATGATGGCTGGCAGCCCTTTTGGGGGGCATGGAGCTGATGACCCCTCTTGGATGGAGCAGCTCTGCACATGAACACCAATGCTCACCTAGAGCCCTTTCCCACTCGGACCAAATGCACAGATGCGGGGAAGGATTTACGCAGGGCCATGAGAGAGGGGCTTGGTGAAGGTGCGCAGCCGCCTTAAAGCCCTGTGACATCTCCCATGCATTTCACTCATCCCAAGACCACTCAAGAGATGAATGAACTTGCCTTCATGTCATGAGCAGAAGCAGCTGGAGCTGGGGGTCAGACTAGATGGCCCAGGAGACCCCCTTCTGATTCGATCTGTTTATATCTTTCTATGTTTCTATTTTATAGGGGTTCTGCGAGACTTTGAGTAGATGTGATTAGAATTTAGCTAGCAAGGAGCCTCTCTGTGTTTATCCGTGGCAGGAATAACTGACTGCCTAGTCATCTATGCTCATTAAGGTCAGCCTTTTGATTACCAGAATGGATGAACAATATGCATTGGGAGAGGGCTGTTCACACCCTCCCAGGGTGAATACCAAAGAAGGGGTATGACAGTGAAAGAGGAAATGGTTCTTACAGTCTTGCTGCATAATTCCTTTAAAAATCAATATATAGCTATATTTCCTGTACTTAAAACCACTTTCTCGAAGTTTCTTAGAATCCCTTAGAATCTAGTTCCCCATTTCCACAAAGAAGAGAGAAAAAATCCTGTGCACTGTCTCTTTAGCAAGCACATACTTCAGAGATCTCTCTGAACTGTTCAGTAAAGTGCTCTGGGCAATGCTTCTGACAAGCAGAGAAAGGAACAGAGCAGAAAGCCCCACGCAAAGAACCATGATACATAACCTACTTTTGCTGGGGAAGACTTCGTTACGTTAGCAACAGCGCACCATATTTGTGCAAGTTCTGGGTCAGATGCAGCGAGTCGAGGGGCGCTTCTGCCCCAGACTCCCTGCGTTTAATAGCACTAGTTTTAGTAGAGCAAAACGAGGGCCAGTTCAGGCCCTGTTCACTCACCCTGTGGGTTCATACCCACAGAAAAACCAGGAGAAATTGCTGCCAAGCATGATGCATGCACCCACAGCACAGCTCTGCGCTGCTTTGGGGCACACCATGGCAACCTATGCTCTGTGGTTTTTGTGCTGATGTGTCAGAAACCAAATGGCCATGGATGCTCACCTCATTATCTTCCCGTGAGGTGAAAGCCAGTGTGTATAAACTTTTCCTGCAGTGAATGGGCACACGGGTCAGGGGGTGGGGAACCTTTGCACCTCCTGATGTTGTTGGATTACAAGTCACATCAGCCTCAGCCATGGCAGTGGTGAGTGATGGGACTTGTAGTCCAGCAACGCTCGGAGAGTCTCAGATTTCCCAACCCTGGCCTAGATAGCTGCATGAATGTGACTAATTTATGTTTGTATTAAAATACCTGTAGCCTGCCTTACCTGTTAAAAATACCCTGTTGGTTGGGGGATTCTGGGACTCTTAGCCCAGCTCACCTGGGAGGCACCAGATTGGGGGAAACTGTTCTACAGTGTATCTGAGAATTTAGGGAAACTCATAATCAAAGCCATTTTTCTGCTAGCTACGAATCCCAGCTTCTCAAAATAATTAGTCACATCCTCAGGGAAATTCAGAAGCAGGTCAACATGGCAATCCATCCACTGCTGATTTGCAGAATCTTTTCCAAAAGCCCTTTCTGTCTGTGGGCCTCGCATACAAACCTCAATGACTCCTATAGGCTGATGATACTTTGCATGAGGATCTTTTTTCACTCACATTAGCTGGTGATAAAGCATTAAAATAACAAGTTACTAATTGATTAGTGGGCCAGATTAATGAGTTGGAACCCGACCACCTGAGCAGGGATTCTTGTTTCCTCTGTCAGTCCCAAACAGTGTTTCACTTGTCTTCAAATGCCTTGTCTCGTTAGGTCAATTTCAGCAGCGATTTGTCAAGCATTATTAATCCATCAATCCCACCAGGTCCTGATGTCAACTACAATGATTATTTCACAGCGGCTGAGCATTTTAAGACAGACCCTTTCCCTTATTTATAAGAGCGTTGCTGGAGAATCAGAGCAAAGTCTGTAGCACAGGGCTGCATGCTTTAGGTTTATGGGAGACACTGCTTTTTTCCAGAGCCCCAAGTCCAAACAAAGCTATGGGAAAAACAGAGGCAAAGAGAGGGGAGATGTGAGCAAACAGTCATGCACTTAAAAAGAAGGAAGTCTCTGCATATATGCAGTCCAGAAACTTGATTTTTGCAAACAGAATAGAGCTCAGTTCCATCACACAAACATCTGTTCCTGTTTTTCCTTCTGTTCAAGCCTTTTGGTTTCATCATCCTTTCAAGGATGTTCTTGTGCCAACTTTGGCAGCCTGAAATTATTGCAGAACTACTGAAAATCACCCCAGGATCTACTTGTAGATTCCAATTTGTTTTTGCTGCTGCAGTTAAGTTTGGAGAACCGTTTCCGACAGTGTCTAGCTCAGCTGGGCAATGCCGGAGAATCGTGGGCCCCATTCCCATGACCCAGGGACACCTGTGGATCTTGTCCACCCAACCAGAGAGTATCAGCTGCACAGTGGCAGCAAAGCAAGAGTTTGTCGCCGTATCACAACAGAGGCTGAGATGGATGCATTTAGGGTTTTGAAAAGTAAAATGTGCCCCCTTTCCATCTCTATTGTGCCGCACCGCCAGAATTTAGTGGCAATCCATAGATTTCTTTGCCACTGCTGTTCCATCAAATTTCAGCACCAGGAGGCAGTAAGGACCATGACAAAGGCTGGGGGGGAACCCTCTGGATGGATGCCTGTGGGATCTTGCAAATAGGGCAAGCTTGTTGTTTGTTCCTAAGATTTGGCTGCAGAAATGTCTTGCCAATGAATATTTAAATTCAGTTTAGCTACCTTGCTGCTGGTTTCTCTGTTTACTCTGCTCATATGTTGGCTTTCTGCCACTGTACTCCAGCCAGTCTACAGTTTCAAGAATGGCTTACAGTGACGCAAAAGGGCTGATTCAAAAGTCATGATGCAATGAAACAGAAAGAAACAGGAATCTGGAGGGAAAAGGAAAAGTTAATTTTCCATTATTATCATTATTCTTACAATTATTATGTTACTCTCAGTCAATATTTAAATATATTCAAATATATTCATTGCACAAGTAATAAAATCAGAGTAATTACTATCATTCCAAAATGGTTGTAATGTACATTACATCCTGGTACCTTCCAGGTGTTTATGACTACAGCTTCCATAAACCCATGACTATTGGCCATGCTGACTGGGGCTGATGGGAACTGTCATCCAAAATATCTGGAGGACCTTCTGGAGGTTGACACAAAGCCATTTTAAAAAACAACCCAAAGCAGTTTGCCCCTTGCTAATCCCAGTGTATGGGGCCAATTGCAGAGGGGTAGCATCATATCCAGGCCATGCAGGGCTTTCGGGCAAATAAGCAGTGAAGTAGTGGAGCTAGGGTTCAAGGGGATGGTGCACCAGCACTGTGTGAATAGCAGGGGCTATTATATGCCCGCTATACAAACCCTCTCGCTATTCCGTTGGGCTTAAGCTAATAAACAAATTTAGGACTACTGCTTTAATCAGTGAATGTACCATGGAAAAAGTACATTTTCACCTCTGAAAAGAGGAAAGGAAGCGCTTGCAGAATTTTCAAAGAGGTCACCACAGAAAAATTCCCATTCCCTGCTGAGAATAACCTAGCATCCACAGCTGATGGTATGTAAAGCAGGCCTTTAATGACAGATCTTCATTGTCTACCAGAGAAGGCTAATATGGAAGTGATCACTTTGAATATTTCTAATTCAGGATATATGCCTGTCAATTTATGTTGCCATATTTATTATATTTAATATATTATGCTTTCAATTTATGTTCCATCAAAAAGAATCTGTAAAAACACATTGCTTGATTTTTAACTAAATGCTATGTGTCTGTCTGAGGGCGGCAGTCAGAAGAAAATACAATTCGTGCATGTTTATGGAGAAATTTATACTCTGCTATCCATGGATAAGCTGAAAGCAGAAATGGGAAATACCACATTTGGAGAGAGACAGCTCACAGTTAAGTTCATCCGTATAAAAGAAGGCCCTCTTTGTTGACCCAAATCCTAATTCCAGGGGAAAGAGCCTTACATAATCAGCTAGCAGAGCAAAGGGGGCTATCGGCTGCAGCCGGTTAAAGTACATCCTATTAAAAAAAATGTCCCTTAGGTCAGAATTTAATTGCTTTCTCAAAAACCGTTACATTGTATGGAATGGCCCTGTGGGCCATTCCGAACATATCACCCTTCAAAGGAAAACCAAAGTGCCTACTGTCTGTTTTGAATGTCTTTTAGTGTGCATGTGTGCACATACGTGTGTGTGTGTGTGTGTGTGTGTGTAGAGGGAGAGGGAGTGAGAAACCTCACACTTGCTCCAGCTATTCTGTCTATATGAAGCTGCCTTTGAAAAGCATCCAGAAACTTCAAAGAGAACAAAATGCTTGCACAAAATACTTGCCTTACTGGTTAGAGGAGGTCAACTGGAGGACACCACACCCATCTTCCTTGATTTGCAATGGTCACCTGTTTGCTTCTGGGTTCAGTCCAAGGAGTTGGCTTTACCCTACACTTCTGAGCACGTATCCTATATGTCCCGCACTCTCAATGAACATAAACTTCCAAACCTGGAGGCTTATGGACATCCTATGCACAGAATGAGTTGCAGCTGCAGGAAACTCCTTGTATCAGGTACTTTCTGTCCACAGCCATTTTCAGGCTCCTGGATTTACTGCTAATGGGAGGGAAGGAGGCAAGGATCTCTAGCATCCTCAATACTCATAACCTTTGGTGCCCAGTTATGAGCTGGTGGGGGAGACAGTTTGAGTGGTTCTTTCTGTGCCAGATGCAAGGAGCAGAGGGTGAGAGCTCAGAAGCCCAAGAAACGTCCTTCTCCCCGTCGCCTCCCCCTGCATTCAACTCCATATCAGAGGCATTCCACTGGGTGGCTCCACCAAAGAGTCCCAGAAGTCATGCGGTCAAAAACTGAGTCTTCTTAGAAGGTCCTTTTCTGGAAGGCCTGTCAAACCTCACCATTCCAGGTTCAGGTGCCAGGCTTAAGCCCTGACTCTTCTTAGTTACCTTTGGGATGCTGAGTCTCAATTTTGTGTTTCTGTGCTCCGTCTACTTCTTCTGTTCAAGGGAGTGTGTTGCAGTATACCATCTCTTGAGTCCAATGGAGTACCAGGAGAGATCTGTACTGGTGGGACAGCCACCAAGAACGATTCTCTAGCTGTTGTTGTGATAAACCAACCCTCCCAAAACAGGTGCCCTCCAGATGGGTTCCACTCCAACTCTCATCATTCCTACGTAGTCAGCATGGGTCTGCTGGCTAGGGATGCAGTCCAACACATGGGAATCACACTCCAATCCATCTGAAGGACACCAGACTAAGAATGGCTGCTATAGAAACTTAGTTCGGGGATGATGCAGATAAGACGGGGCTCTCAGTGGCTACAGGCACATGACAAGGGAAGAGCTGCACGTCCAAACCCAGAACTGGCCTAGAGAAGGGGAGAGATTTAATTCTAAGAGCAAAAGGGGTGCATGGGATAAGGAGAGCAGAATCCTTGCCGGATCCATACCTTTCTTCCCACAGCTTTTCTTCCCAAGTCTTTTGAGCTCAGCTAAACTTAGATCCCAGAATATGAAGGCTTACTGCAGGGAGGAACCACCTTTCCAGCTCTACAGGCCACACGCAATCAGGAGCTGCACTCGAGCACACCTATGTACACACACACACAGAGCACAGAGCACAGGTGGTGGGAAATTTGGCAGCAGTAGAGAGGCAGGACACCCCTGTGGGGCTGCAGGAAAGGCCTTGGAGGGACGCATGCATGCAGCCTCCGAGCCACAGGGTGTGCACCTCCGGTTGATGGGGATGAATCATTCAGCACTTTGCATGAATGCCTCAGCTGGCACCCTTGCCAGCATCTCCAGTTAATGGGATTCTGGGCACTGCTGATCAGACAGATCTTTGCCTGGGAGTTTAGTTAGCTGTTGCCTGTCCTGTACTAGTGAAGACAGACAGTCCTGGACTAGACAGACAAACAAACTGAGCTGCTGCAAGGTGGCTGTACTTAATTTTATTTATGTATGAATTTTCAGAAATCATGTGTTTTTATTTGTTTCACACGCCCATTGGTTACTTACCATTCATTACATACATAGTTACTGACTCGTTTTGTCACTCTTCACTTGGCTCCACTCTTTCCAATAAAGTAGATGTTATTGAGACCATAGGCTATTAAAAGCATTTGGAACCTGACTTGGTACTATTTTATTTGTATATGAAGTAAATCAGTGCCATTCTGTTGCAAAAGAATCTGTACTTATTCCTATGAACAGTGCCTGAGCAGAGAGAGGAATTGTGGGGAGGTGAGTAATGGGCACTGGGATCGCACAAGGGACCCCTAATCCATGTTCTCCCTTTGTTGCCAAAATTGGATCCCTTCTTCCAACCTTGGTCTTTTCATGGACAAGATCCAAGACTCAACCCCGCCTAAAATAGACCCATTGGAATCAGTATGGCTAAGATCTGAACCCAAACTCACCTGAAGCAAGCAGTTCTGTATTTAAGCATAACCACCATCATTTCACTTCCTGGCAAATAGATGGGGAAGAAATGGAGGTAGTGACAGATTTTATTTTCCTGGACTCCAAGATCACCACAGATGGGGACTGCAGCCAAGAGATTAAGACACTTGCTCCTTGGGAGGAAAGCTATGGCAAATCTAGACAGCATACTAAAAAGTAGAGACATCACCCTGCCAACAAAAGTGCGTATAGTCAAGGCTTTGATTTTCCCAGTTGCAATGTATGGCTGTGAAAGCTGGACCATACAGAAGGCCAAAGAATTGAAGCCTTTGAATTGTGGTGCTAGAGAAGACTCCTGCAAGTCCCTTGGACTGCAAGGCAATCAAACCAGTCAGTCCTAGAGGAGATCAACCCTGACTGCTCTTTAGAAGGCCAGATACTGAAGATGAAGCTCAAATACTTTGGCCACCTAATGAGAAGGAAGGACTCCCTGGAGAAGAGCCTAATGCTGGGAACAATAGATGGCAAAAGAAGAAGGGGACGGCAGAGGATGAGGTGGCTGGATGGAGTCACTGAGGCAGTTGGTGAGAGCTTAAGTGGACTCTGGGGGATGGTGGAGGACAGGAAGGCCTGGAGGAATGTTGTCCATGGCGTCACGATGGGTCAGACATGACTTCACGACTAACAACAGCAACAACAACAAAAACCATCATCTTGTCTACTTATTTGTTCTTCACTTATCATAATTGCAGAAAGATGAGAAGATGATGTCTTAAGTCGTTACAGTAAAAAATAACCATATATTAATTATGGGCATTCACTGTAACATATATAATAATCTATTTCTCATTGCCTATCTATTGTATCTGTCTGACACACGCACCATCAAAGGAAACCTTCCTTTCTTTCTCGCATTCTTTCCTCCTGTACATTAGTTGATTGGGTGAATCTGTTACAGCTGTCACTTGAGAAGGGAACACACATTGTGGAAACCACTCCATAGCCATTGCGTTTTAATATTATACAGCCATCAGCGCTGAAGAATACGACCTTGCATTGTGCTCCAGGGTTTCTAAAGGGGTTGTCTGTGTCCCACTTCTCTCTTTGTGGAATCACAGCAGTTATGTCAATTCTCATCTTACATTTCTATAGGATTCTTTCATCCTGGATGAGCACAGAATGCCTTGAAGACTGACATTAAAGAGAGATGACCTCACGCACTGCTAAAATCGTGAGTCGCAATGACTGAATTCTGCAGAGCTTTTCACAGTAGCAGATCGACTGCCTGCTCCGAGGATTCCATGAACAGATGTTAGAAATGGGCTTTATAATTATATTTGTCAATTTTTTAAATCCTCACATTCCAAACCTGCACAATTGTAAAGCAACAAGACAAGCACAGCTAATAGCCCTGTATTCTGGCCCATCATGTACCTGATTTTAGCGTCTCAGAAAACTGCAGTGACAAAAAGAGAGGGAGCATTTTGCTGGACTAGCCCCAGGTTTTTGAGGGCTTTCAGGTGCAAAACCTTCCTTGGACCACCTCCAAAAGTGAGTCTACCTTTTCACCACCCTGCTCCCCAGTCACATGGCCTCGTTACCTCTCCCTTTCTTTCACATCAGCAGCATTGCTTCCTTGCCTGGCAGACCGAGAGTCCAGAAACAAGCAGCTAGAGGCATTTACTGCTCTTCTCCTCATCACTAGTGCTGTCTGAACCAGAGCAACAAACAGCTGCAGAGAAGAGGAAAATAAGCCTGGGAAGACTTGGGGACGTGAACCTTCGGCAAGGGCCCAAGTGTGACTCAACCTTGCTGCCAGCCCTGGTGCCAAGCGTGGCTGCCAGGCTCCATTTGCTGTAGTGGGCTCCAAATTAGGCACCTTTGGGTCTGACACTACAACCCCGAGAATGGTGCAGTGCCCTTCTTGTGTGAAGCTGATCCTTCGACCTCGAATAGAAAGGTGCATTTGGACCCCAGGAGAATTTCAGACTCAGTTGATGCTATTTAATTATTTACTTCATTTTTATACCGCCCAGTAGCCGAGCCTCCCTAGGCAGTTAACAAAAGCTGAAATTAAACAAAAGTTAAAGAAGGCAAGCAAAATAATTTAAAACCACAGAACCATAATAGCAATTGCAATTGAATCAGCATAGAAACATAGCAGCAGTGCAGAATAACATGTAATATAAAAAATAAAAGGTTAAACTGTTAAAATGCTGGGAAAATAAAAGCTCTTCACCTGGCAGTGAAAATAATGCAAAGTAGGCACCAGACACTCTGCTTCCAGGAGCTCATTCTACACCTGGGGTGCCATGATCAAAAGGCCCTCCTCCTGCTAGCCACCTGCTTCATTTTCTTTGGAAGGCATTCCTGGAAGCACCCCCAAAGATGACCTCAGGGGCTGGGTTGGTACCCGTGGGGGGAATTGATCCTTCAGATAGCCTGGCCCCAAGCTGTTAGAGCTCTGAATGTTAGTGCCAGCACTTTGAATCGGACCTAAGTTTCAACCAGCAGCCAGTGCATCTGGAAGAGGACTGGCATAATACGTTCTCATGAGCCAGTCCCCATTAACAATCTTGCAGTCCTGTTTTGGATCAGTTGAAATTTCTGGACTCTTTTCAAGGCAGCCCTCATGTACAGTGCATTGCAGTAATCCAAATGAGAGGTTACTAGAGTGTGGATAACTGTAGCCAAGCTCCCTCTGGGTCATAGTTGGTATATCAGTTTAGGTTGATGAATGGTGCTCCATGCCACTGAGTCTCAAGGGACAGCTCTGGGTACAGGAACACAAACGTTGTCCTTTGGGGGAGTGCAACCACATCCAGAACAGGTTGAATATCACCCAACTGGACAGACGAACCGCCCACTAAATGCACCTCCGTCTTGTCTGGATTGATTCTCAGTTTGTTGGCCCTCCTCCAGTCCATCACCACGCTCAGACACTGATTCAGAGCTGCCTCACCTGGGTCTGATGCAGAAGGGAGGTGGGAGTAGATACAATACAGCTGCTTGCTGTCCCTCAGTAATATGTTGATAGAGTCCAAAGGGGCATACCCAGCCCTTGAGAGCACCTAAAGCAGCTCTTTGCACAGAGCTCTGAGACTTCAGTCTCCCCATTGTGAAACCTGATCTTCTATACCCAACAGCTGAATGTTTCCTACTTGGAATTCAGAATATGCCATTTGCTCCAGAGAGACTTCCTTGCTGCATGAGAAACAAACTGGCTTTGTGCCATCTTGGCTTCCATTCAGATGATTTTCTGCAAATGGCCCTGCTTTTGTAGGTTTATTTATTATCATTTTTATTTTATTGTAATAAAGGGTCAGAAATGACCAGTTTCCGGAGAATGAAAAATTATCTTGGAAAATGCTTAGCTTGTGCAAGAATGTTCACATTTTTCTGTCCTGTCTCATGCCAATGGATCCAGATTTAAGCTACATAAACTCCAGTGGTAAAAGTGGACTTTCCCAGACCCCTTTTTCCACAAGGATCACTCTCACCCCAGTGTTGCTACACAAAAGTCAGGGAACACAGTGAGTAGTGCTGATGCTGGTGTGTGTGTGTGGGAATGATGGAATACCAAGAAGAGAGACCTTGTGGGAAGCTGAAGCCTGGATCCAGCTCCCAGAATCTTGCTAGGTAAGGGCCATAGCTAAGTGCATGCAAAAGGTCCAATTCCCCCAAGCAGGGCTAGGAAAAACTATTGTCTGAAACTCTGGAGAACCACTGCCAGTCAGTGTAGACAATACTGAACTAGATGGACTAATGATAGGACTTGAGATCACATGGCCTATCTATGCCTTAGCCTCATTTTGGCCTGGAGCTGCTGCTGCTTAATTATATAGCAAATTCCACCCAATCCGAGTTCATGGAGTGAATAGGAGGACACAGTGAAGCTACACAGCCAATCATATTATTATCATTTGATCCATTTCCATACCACCTGTAGACAAAGCTCTCTGGGATTGTGGGAATATCACCAGGAGCAGCAGAGAGTTAGGGCAAGGGAGGGCACTAAAAAGAATAAGCAAACATGTTTGGAAAGGCGTGCCCAAGCATCATTCTAAAAGGGGGAAGTGGGTTTGGCCATACCAAAAAATGCTTGCACTAAACAATAAACAATGACTAGTTTAATCTAGTCTTGTTTTTGTTTGCTATACCATGCGTCCTTCTTAATTAGACTGATGCACCCACCCCTTTTAGAATCATATATCATGGACAGCTTTGATAAAACTGCAATTTTGCTAACAGCTTAAGATGCTTGTACATACAGTGTGCCCTAGAGGTTATTGAGTTTCTTGGCATCCACTCCCCCTGGAAAGTTTCCAAATGGTGTTTATATATTTCCAATATATGAGGCTGAAGGCATTAATCATATAAACCATTCATCAATTAGCATATTTGTCACAAAGGTAAAGCTAGAACTAAATCTGCAGCTGTCTCTGCTGAATTGGTGCATAACTACGTCATGCTCTTGATCTCAGCAATGTGACTGATCCAAAGGAAGCTCAGGAGCGGAGAATCAGAAATCAGAGAATAGTAGAGTTGGAAGGGGCCGGAAGGCAACTGAGTCCAACTTCCTGCTATTTCAGGACACTAAGTTATGCCATTCCATTCAGGTGACTCTCCAAACACTTTTTGAATGTCTCCAGCAAGGGAGAGCCCACAACTTCCTTGGGTTAGAGGTTCCATTGAACTGCTCTGACTGTTCCATTGTCACGCTGCTCTGATCAGTGTTAGTCTGATTTTTTTGATATGAATAGTTTATACTCACTATCATACTCTGCTCCTGGTTTTGCTTTGACACTGAGAATCTAACTTCCCCCAGTGTCACCTTCAAATACTGTTGCTGCCCAGTAGCTTCCACTTCAGGAGTTTCTCCTCTCATCTCATCCTTAGAGATATCCATTGTCTCCCACCGATGTGACCATTACTCCTTAAGAGGATGCATGCATCTGAGACTGATTTCTCTGTTTCGACCATTCCACCTTGGGTGATCCAGCTAGGAGACCAGCCCAGTGAGAGGGTCCAACGTCCTGGTGACTTTGCTCTGAGCTGCTCTGACACTCTCAAATCCCCTTCTAAAGCCATCCAATTAGAGACCACCACCACATCTTGTGGAAGGGAATCCCCCAGTCTAGCCATGCACTGTGTGAAGAAGTCCTTCTTTGGTCTGTCCTAAATCTCCAGCCAATCAATTCCATGGGAAGACTCCAGGTTCAACTGTGAAATTAGTTTTCACAGGATGCAATGATGGCCACCACTTGAACTGGAGCAACGCACACCACTCTAGAGTCAAAAGAAAGCTAAGGCTGAGCCACGCACTGCAGAATGATCATGACCTGTAACTTGACCTTGAGTCCCAGAAGCTGGGAAGAGACAGGAAGGATTGCTCATCAAGTGTCAGAATCTTTCCAGACTTGAACTGACAAGTCTTTCGAATGGTGTATGGGACCCTGAGTCACCAGACTGCAGGTTGCAGTGCCTAGCTAGGGCAGGGTGTTGATCCTCTTTTGGCCAGAGAGTCAAATTCCTCTTCAGAAGCTTTTTGGGACCTCAGTCTAGTTGTGGGCAAGACCATAGGGAGAAGGAATGGGGCAAAGGGAAAAAGGCAGAGCCAAAATGCTGGCATACTGTAGCTTAAAAGTTTGTACTGCCAGCAATCAAGCCTCAGGAATGGGAGTTCACCTTTTTACAATGGGGAAAAACTGTGAGAAAGCCAGAAGTCCACCAAACCATTGGTGCTTGGAGAGAAAGGAGTGGGGCCCATAGGGACCCAAAGACGGCCACATTTGGCTCCCAGCCCTGAAGTGCTGCACTCTTGATCAAGGTGTCTTCTCCCAGTCAGGGGGGCCATTGGCTCCTCCCGGGCAGCAGGGCTATAAGGGAACGTCTAGAGCCTTGCCTAAGAAACACAGACTTAGGCGTCACTTGGTTGTTCTTTGATCTGAACTTCTGTCTTGCATTTTGGGCCTGGGACAGGCAGGTAGAACACTGGGACCAGGGCACCTGTGCAAGACAAGCCTTTGCAACCAGTTTGAGGCAAAGAGCGAGTTGCCAGTCCAAGGTCGAAGCTAGAAATGCCGTTCAGTCTGATACCATGCAAAGAGATAGCAGAGTCCACAAAACAGTTCAGGGAAGGTCAGGGATAAGGGATGCTGGAACGGGCAGGAACAACTGGAGCAGGGCTGGAGCAAGGCACAGAGAGGCAGGCCCCAAAGCACATGGGGTCGCAGAGGCACCTTGCATGGCTGTGGCATTGCTGTGGCAGAGCAGCAGAGCAGGGAGGCCTCCCGTGCGGGTCCCCCGCATCTACACTGCATCCCTGCTCCTCAGCTCTTCCCTGCAAGCACCTGCAAAGGTGTTCCTGGTTCTGCAGGCACTTGCGAGGTTGCTCAGGCCCTGATCCTGACAGCCTGCCTCCTGGGAGGTCCTAGGATCCTGACTCGCTCTCTTGTCCTAACCTACCTCAGAGGGTTGTTGTTGTGGGGATAAGATGGAGTTATGTAAGCTGCCTTAGGTTCCCCACTAGAGGAAATAACGTGGGATATAAATATTATATAATTATATATTATTAATAATAACTACCAGAAGAAGAAGAACAACAGCCATATCATATTGCCTCTGTAAACATCTCTTGTATGATCCCACTTGGAATGCTTTGTACATTTAGGGTCATCACACCTAAAAAGGATGCTGTAGGGAAAAGTTACAGAAAAGACACCCAGAATGGTTAAGGGGTTGGAGAAACTCCCTGGTGAGAAAGGGTTACACAGGTTGGCTCTGTTAGTCTTTGAAAAAAGGATGAGCACCGTAACCTCATGAAAGTGTTGTAAAAGATTACACATGGTGTGGATGAGGACACATTTCTTTCCCTGTCTCTCAGTTCTGGGACCAGGGTCAGTCAGCCCAGGAAGCTGAATGAGTCTTTCTTTTTTGTCAATGTTGACTTCCCTCTGTGGGAGGTTTTTCATATGAATTTTGTATCAATTTTGCCCAGAAGCCTTCGCATTTTGCAGGACTACATAACAGGCAGCCTTGCAAATATTTATCCAAAAGGAAGAGTATTGATTTTTCTACCTATTTATCTCAGAAGCTTATCTCTCTCATCTGTTTCTCATTTTCATCGTGAAATGGATGATATACCACAATGCATTATCACAGGAAAGTTGGATCAGTTTAATTCTAACAGAGGCATTCTCACGGAACTACATATGCTGACGTGCTGTGACATTTGACTGGAGGTGTCACTGACCTTGGAGGCTGCTAGGGGAATGATGAACTTGGTCCAGCTTCCTGAGGCTGATGGGGATAAAATCCACAATGTGGATTGGGATAAAGCCAACATGGATTCCTTGAAAACAAATCTGATTTCATTTTTTAAATGGACCATGGGAATGCTTTGGACATAGTCTATCTTGACTGTAGCAAAACTTTGGGCAAAGAGCCTTCAGTGACTTTAACAAACTGACTCTGGGCAAAGCTTTTGTAGGGATATGTATCCTACATCCTCTGTTCTCTCTGACATCTTTTTTTAATCTTAGGAAGGTTAATTCTGCTTTTTATAATGCTGTGTATTTTTTCACAGTTTCTTTTGCACTTGCTCTGAAGGGGTCAGAGCGACCTGCCATGTGATCGGGGTTTTTAACACAGATGTTCCATACAACAAGTTGTCATACACGTTTTTAGAGATGGTGTCGATTTGCTTTCTAATCAGTCATTATCTGAAATAACCCTGCTTGGTAAAAGCTACTTCAACTTCTTACTCAATGTGCCCCCAAAATGAATGAAGATCAGAGTATGATCATTTGAAGACTGGAGGTGTGTCTAAACTAGGACAGAACTCCTGGAGACTTCCAAAATAACTCCAGATCCTCCACCTTCCATTTACCAAAAGTGTAGAAAGAGGCAAAGATAAAATCTGTAGCATCTGAAAGGACTTGCCATAGACAGGGGTTGATCCACTTTGCGTGTGAGGAATTTGGGCCCTTGCTCCCTACTCCTGACTTCATTTTCAAGACTGACTTACAAAATATATAGTTGCTGCCAGTGCAATATCCAGATTCATTCATGGGGTCAAATGATAAGTCTATTTTGTGTTTGCAACATGTGGAATTAAGTGGAAGGTCTTGGCTCACTGCTGAATTTCTGCCTTGCCAACTGATCACTTAGTCTCTTTTCTGCTGGATTTTTCCTACTCTGCTGCAATGCCACACTGTGCTAGGATAAATTACATCTGATGATGGTTACTTAATCAGATGTCTAGACTATTGTTTGCATCTTTTCAGCATTAGGCATTTCACACTTTCTTTAAAGTGTGATTTTTCTGCTGTAAGCTGTGCGGGATGTGCCTGGATATGCCCTGCACAGAGCATGTGACAGCAACTCCAAGTCGGTGTAGAATATGCTATAACAGAGAATAACTCATTGTCTTCTTCCAGTTCTGCTTTTCCTCTTCTCCCCGGAGCACAGTGAAAAGATCGTTGCATTAGCCATGAGCTCAGGGCTACGATCTCTGGGAAGAGACGTCGGCTGCCTCACACAGTCATCTTCCTCCTTTGCGATAATCTGCCGCAGAGGAAAACAGAATGTCATCTGGCCTGGTTTTTATGGCTATGATGGCCCTTGAGTCTCATGCACTGACTCATTTGCACTGGGGACAGGCACCAAAATGGTTCGCACACTTCCACAACAAAGCTGAAGTGATTCGAGTAGCCTGAACAGGGGATGTTTGCACATTATAAAGTCCTCCTTATGGCAGGAGACAGTAACCCAAGCATCACAACATAGCAGGGTAAAAGTTCCTCCCTTTGAAGGTTGCAGTAGTTGTTGCCTTGGGAGTAAATTCCATTGAGCTCAGTCAGATTCACCTCTGAATATAGTTGGATAGGACTGTGTTGTTCACTGCATTCATTTCTTAAGGGCACAATCTTATGGCTACTCGGCATAGTCTAGACAGCCACGGGGAAAGTCGGAATCCCAGACATGAAAAACAGGCTCAGAGATCAAAGTTGGGAGTCCAACCTCAACGTGCCATTCTCTGCTTTCTCAACCATAATGGAAAGAATTGCACTGGCTGTAGCTCTATCCGAAAACCAATCTTGGGGCTGGAGGTCTGTGGGAATTCTAGGAGGCAGGAGGGGAAGAGACCAAAATACCTCATTTGATGTAGCTTTACGTGGTATCATGACCTATCGAGTGCCATCTTGTAGCAACCCAAAAGGGGGTCTTCTCTTTAGTGGCACCCACTTTATGGAATTGCCTCCATGCTGACATTCAAGCGTAGCAGGTGGAAAGCACTGGTTAAAGATCCGTCTTTTCACCCAAGCCTTCCCTGAGTGACTATGCTACCCATTTTGTCAATTATGATATTGAATTGGCCTCAGTGCTTTTATTGCTATTCTATGCATGCATGCATGCATGCATGCACACACACATGCGAATACCTGGAAATTTTAATGTATATGTATTTAAGGGTGATGGTGGAGGACAGGAGAGCCTGGAGGAATGTTGTCCATAGGGTCATGATGGTTCGGCCACGACTTTGCAACTAAACTAAATTGCAACTAAATTTAAGGGTGCAATCTAGTGAGGCTGCCCATAACCCTCCGGACTTGGAGGATCATGGGGATTCTATGCCGGGCAAGAGGATCTTGGAGGTGAAGATCACCTCTGTGCTTCTTCTGCCCTGAAAATCTGCTCAAGAGCTAATCCTGACCGTCCAACTGAGAGTCTTTGGAGAAGGAGAGAAGGCACTGCCAGGATAAACCTCTATCACCAGTCTCCTTCTTTCCCAGCTCCCCAGAATGCCCCTTTACCCTTTTCTGAAGTTGCTCTTGCAGCCTCAGAGATGCAGCTGACACATTTCTTCCTGTGCTGGCTGTAAGGAGTGTAGGAGGGTGTTCTGACTTGGATCCCTAGTTCTGAGGTCAAGACTGTTTTCTGTCCTCAAAGCTGGGAATCCAAATGATCCCGTAGTCTTCTAGATGCAGTCTTGAGGGGCACAACATCACTCTGTTAATGTCTCTTAATTCTACTGTAAACCATGCAGAGGTATTTTTAAAAGAAATATTGCAAGGGATATCTAAATCTCTTAAATAAATCAAATAATCAAATGGAATATATTGAGCTAGCCTTGTTCATGGCATGTCTATTTATCATTCACAGAAGTGTTTTGCATTTTGAACATCAAGAGATCCACTTCTTACGACAACTTTTGCACTCTGGTAGTGATAACCAAAACATGCACTTTAAAATCAGTTGTGAGTGGCACATGAATATTTAAACCACTTCTTAGCAATATACTGAGCAGCAGGGATCTTCAGAAAGTATTCAGCACAGGTGCTGGGCTCATTTCCACTGCCAAAGGCAGCAGGCTAGTTTGGGGGTGCCTACGACAGACTGTACAGTGACTGTACAGTGATGCGCCTGCAACAGAGGGGGGCAGCCAGACAGGTCATGGATGCAACATGGAAACTGTCACTACTACCCAAGCATCTGTGGCAGTTGTCTTACACTGCCCAATGGTAGGGCTGGTCCAGCCATCTAGTTTCCCTGTGGCTGACGGCTGTTGCTACTTAGTTCATTCATCCAGCTTTGATCATTTGTAGGCCTCTGTCTATCTAGATCTCTCTCATAATGTCATTTTGGGTACTACGCAGAGTGCCAATTTAAATGTGTTTGAACAAGCGTTTGAAGAATGCCTGGAACAAAACAATACAAAGAACAGTTTCTGCTGACCTGCAGAGACGCTCCACAGGTCTTTCCAGCCTGACTAAATGAAATCCTTTGACCAGACATGACACAAATAAAAACTGGACCTTAATGCATGCAGAGCATGTTCTCTCTCTCTCTCACGAGTGTCTGTTCCTTTGCCTCTCTAGCTTACCCTTCTCTTTGGGGAAAGCTATTTGTTGCACAAACATCCATTCTGAACATCATACAAATCAAATCTGTATCTCTAGCCATTCCCAGAATCTTTTAAGTAAATACTAATCTCCTTGGCATGGAGATTACCTTAAAATGAAATTTCCATTTTGAGCACTGACAGAAAGCAGCTACATCACCGCTCTTAACTTGACGTATTCAGCGTCAGGCAGCCCTGTCAACCGAAAAACAGCTCAAGCTTGAATTAATGGTAAGGAAACAGGAAACATCGCTCATAGTATACTAAGTATGGAAACGAAGCTACAATCTGTTATTATAACGAAATGTTTGCTTCTGCTGGAATACATCACATTGTTGTGTGCTAAGTACTTTTGCTTGCTTGACTGAACTGTCTGCATGCAGATGTTTGGAGCATTTATATGCAAATCAAGGTTTAGGGAGCTCCCAGGGCCATATGGAAATACTTAATCTGCATGGCTACCGAAGGTACTGGACTCATGCTTGGAGGAACGCAAATACGTTAGACCATGGCCTTTAGTCAAGGATTGTTAGCACCGTCTAGACAAAACAACAGGGAAACGGTGGAACTTCCCCACTGACGGAAATCTTGCCCCATTCCAAGGCCTTCATTCGCTCAGCTTCTCAGCCTTCCTTGGAGAAAAATACATTCATGCCATTGTAGGGGACAAGAAAGCCACTGTCCCACGGGCATCTGGAAGCTGAAGAGGTGCGGTGTTTTGCAGGGAAACGGTTCTTCCCTAGAGTAGAACTAAACCCCAGTTACCTGAAGCTCATAGTTAAACAGCTGTGATTAGCATTTCCTCTCATGCGCTGTGCTTGGTATTGTAGGCTCTCTCACAACAGAAGGGGACTGTGCTCGCCCTCAGAGGTGTGTGTGTTAAGCAAATGCAAACGGGCAGAGGAGACCAGGCTGGGTGAGCCAGGGACCTTTCCTCTGTGGCTGGGAGGGGCTTCCTGCGACAACACGGCGATGGTGTGTCTGTCAAGGCAGGGGCCTGGGACAGATCAGGCAGGAGTTCAGCTTGCCCATCGCCAGGTTGAACCCACAGGATAACCAGGCAGAGGGCAAACAGGCACTTCAAAAGCAGCAGATAAGAAAGAGTCATGTTGCACCTGTTGTACATTTTATTTCTGAACCACCAGATAGCAGAAGTTTTCCTGGCAGCTCACAACAATGTGATAAACAACTGATAACTCTGATCTGTGCAAAAAGGAGACATAGGCCAAGTTTGGACAGTCATGGAGAAAAGACGCCACAGTGGTTTCTCTCCCTGCAATCACATGTGCAGGACACACTATTTGCTTACGTACTGGATCATGGTGTTGTCCAAACCTAGCAAGCGGGGTGCTTCAAAAGCACCTCCAAACCCTACAACAAGCTGTGGGGACTGGGGTGATTTCAGAGTCAGCCCTATTGAGCACCTTGCCAGGTTCAGAAAACATAGCAAACTACATGCAACATGGCCAATTTGGCAAATTATGTTGGCACACATAGGGGTGGGGAAAAGACGCCACGGTGGCTTCTTCTCCCCATAATCTTCCCCCACAAACTGGGCTATTCTGCCTGCTGTAGCCTGCCCACAAGTAACGTATCAGCTGCTTGCATGAGTAGGAAACACACCACTGTTCACGGCAGGAGAATCGAGGCTTGAAATGTGTCGAAAGCAGTCAGCTATTTTCGCACCTCGGATACTCAGGAAATCCTCTTCACCTCAGGTAGGCATCCACGGTGAGGTACATTCTGTCCTGTTGCAACAAACAGGGATGCTTGATTCAAAGCAGAGGGCTCTGGGCCTGAAGAAGCTCAAAGTTATTGAAAACAAATTTTGCAAGACGAACCAAGGATTCCAGCTGATCCCTGAAATGTTCGGAATGTTGTTGAGGAGGAACAGTACACAAAGTGCAGAGACATTTAGAAATCACATCTTAAGAGCTTTGTTATTTTGAAGAAAAATATTATGGTTGATCACATTGCTCTTTTACCCCCTGCCTTCCCCTCGATGCTAGGAAGGAATTTCTTTGTCACAGACCCCATCCTGGTTTCTGAAGCAGGAAGAGAAGCACATTGGCCTGCTCTAGCACTGAACTCTTGCATAAGCCTGGCTGGCCAGATTCACACAACCATTCAGGATGATTGTCCCTAAATGCCACCGTTTGTTGTGGCTTTAGAAAGCCATGGCAAACCATGCTGTGTCATGCAAACTTTCTCACTAACTGGGTAGCAGCTTTCCAGAATTTCAGGTAGGGGGGTTTTCTGTCCTACCTGGAGTTGCTAACTTGGGATCTTCTGCGTGAAAAGCATTTTCTTCACCACCATCATGTGCATTTCCTCACCATTCAACTCAATATTTTGAAACAGGTGTAAGCAGTCAAAATACACACCAGTGAGAGCAGTCCTCCCCATTCTGCTCCCCTCTGGATGTTCTGGATCACAATTCCCAGCATCCCTTACAGTGGACATGCCAGCCGGTGTCAAGGGCTGGTATCTCTCTCTCTGAACCTCTCTCCTTTTTCCGCCTCAGCAGATTGTGATGAGCACCTTATAACAACAATCTTTATTATATTAAAGATCATTAGCAAGAGGCATTCATCAAGTTAATTTCACAAGTTAATTGTGAAATTAGTTCTTGCCCATACCAGGAGTTGACTCTGAACAGAATTCCTTTCTTCCCCATCAAACCAAATTGGCTGTGCTCTCAGGGAGGTTTGTGCTCATTTGATTGACAACTTCCACAGCATCTCCCCCTGAACCAGAGGCAATGTGAGAGTTGGACCATAAGGAAGGCTGAGTGCCAAAGAATTGATGCTTTTGAATTGTGGTGTTGGAGGAGACTCCTGGGAGTCCCCTGGACTGCAAAGAGATCAAATCAATTGATCCTAAAGGAAATAAACCCTGACTGCTCTTTAGAAGGTCAGGTACTAAAGCTGAAGCACAAATATTTTGGCCACCTAATGAGAAGGAAGGACTCCCTGGAGGAGACCCTAATGCTGGGAACAATTGAAGGCAAAAGAAGAAGAGGACAGCAGAGAATGAGGTGGCTAGATGGAGTCACTGAAGCAGTCGGCATGAGCTTAAGTGGACTCCAGGGGATGGAGGACAGGAAGGCCTGGAGGAATGTTGTCCATGGAGAAGAGTCGGACATGACTTTGCAACTGAACAGCAACAACAGCACAAAAGAGATGACAAAGAGTTCTGGAGCATTCGAAAGCTCTTTTGTGCATTTTGGTTGGTACTAACAAAGGTATCACCCGGCTAGATTTTGCATGTCTCCTATACTTCTCTAATGAAATAATTGTCGTCTTTCTTGTAATGATACTGTGACAGAAAATGAGAGCGTCTTTGGTGTCCTTTGCCCTCCTATAATCATCACATTAACAGGATCACAAACTATTAACCTTATATGACATCTTTCAAAGACATTATACTTGCAACCCAGGGGGTTTTTCTAGAGCAAAACCATTTACCTATTGTGAAAACAACTGCCACTCCCCCTTTGATGGAGACCAGCAAGAAAACCGGGAGGTTCCCTGCTTCTTATCTTTGGGTTACTCATTCATTGCATTTATCTGATCTGTGGAACCAAGAATCAGCCAAGCATTCGTGATTACAGTAGAGCCCCTTACTCATCAGTGTGTCTTTGTCTGTAGCTATGATTCGCCTTTTCAATTGTTTTTTCAAAGACAACTCTGGGTCTTTGTACAGGGGTTAAGCAATACCCAGTGGTGAAAAGCCACCCAAGTCCTGCAGTGGTGCAGTGAAGCTGAGGACAAAGCTCATAGTGCAGGAGCTTCAGGGGGTACCAACCATTTGGGGGGTGGGGGGGTGGGATGTGTTGGGCCAGCAGCAAATCGCCTTAGCACCTAGCATTAACGCTAAAGCATGTCTCCTCCTCCTCCTCCAACACACACACACAGAGAGAGAGAGAGAGAGAGAGAGAGAGAGAGAGAGAGAGAGAGAGAGAGAGTTTTTTTATATCCTGTGGTGGCTGACTGGGGATATACAGGATTACTGCTGTTCATTTTTACTCCTACTTTCATAATATACCACTTCTTTTTGCTACTTATTTATATCTACTTTTAACCTTTCTACAACAAAAAGGTGCTTAAGCAAATTTCATTTTATTTCTACACTTATGTCAGTGTTATAATTTAAATAAGTTTAAAATGTAAAACTGGACATGTTCAAAGTCATTTTTATTTTTATTTTTAATCAGGCATTGCATTTACAATGTCACAGCTTCCTCAATTTTTGGAATATTTATTATGGCTAATCTACCCACAACCCATGCATGAATATATGTATCTGTTATCAGTGAATAAATGATAGTTTGGGTCTAATAGAGGAATGGAATACAGAACTGGAACATCTTATTTGGTCCTTGCAGGAAATTGCCACTTTAGAATCAATCGTTGAGCCTTAAATGGATTTCAGATTACGTCTTATGCAACAAAAATGTATCTTTCGTGTTTACTTGATGCCAAAACATCTCTGTAGTTAAGGTTTGTCTGAGTCAGTTCAATACTGAAGGCGCAATATAACTAATTCTTCTTTTAATCATATGCTTTGGCAATGTTCAGCAGTTACCTCCTTTTCGTGAAAATTAGAATATAGATAAATGTTTTCTTAGAGTACTCTTTGATATTTTCTGATGTATATTTGCTTTTAAATTATTGATCTGCTTCTTGCAAGGTAAAGCTTGGTCAATGAAAATGGATTTTCTATGTCCTTTGGACAGGTAAACGACTGATACCACAACACAACAAAGATAAATCTTGCAACACAATGGATTGAAACTTAACAACGCTTTCAATATTTGTGTAGATGACCAACCAACACCAATATGGCATGGAATATATACAGATATTGGGTCTGGCTCTGTTGAAGCTTATGCGTAATGGATACCTCTGGTATAATGCTCTTACTTGGATATTTACATATCAATAATATGTAAAATTCCTGGCAAATAGATGGGGAAGAAATGGAGGTAGTGACAGATTTTATTTTCCTGGGTTCCAAGAGTTGGAACATAAGGAAGGCTGAGCGCCAAAGAATTGAGGCCTTTGAATTGTGGTGCTGGAGGAGACTCCTGCGAGTCCCCTAGACTGCAAGGCGATCAAACCAGTCAGTTCTAGAGGAGATCAACCCTGACTGCTCTTTAGAAGGCCAGATCCTAAAGATGAAACTCAAATACTTTGACCACCTAATGAGAAGGAAGGACTCTCTGAAGAAGAGCCTAATGCTGGGAACAATAGATGGCAAAAGAAAAAGGGGACTGCAGAGGATGAGGTGGCCAGATGGAGTCACTGAGGCAGTTGATGTGAGCTTAAGTAGACTCCAGGGGATGGTGGAGGACAGGAAGGCCTGGAGGAAGGTTGTCCATGGGGTTGTGACAGGTCGGACACAACTTCGCGGCTAACAGCAACAACAATATGTAAATATCCAGATAATTTGTAAGCTGCCTAGGAAGGTCTCGGCAGTTATAAGCAGCCTATAAACAAACATATAAAGGTAAAGGTAAAGGTTTCCCCTTGACATTACATCCAGTCATGCCTGACTCTAGGGGGCGGTGCTCATCTCCGTTTCCTAGCCGAGGGAGCCAGCGTTTGTCCGCAGACAGTCTCCGTGGTCATGTGGCCAGCATGACTAAACACCGAAGTGCACAGAACGCTGTTACCTGCCCACCGAAGTGGTACCTTTTCATCTACTTGTATTTGCATGCTTTCGAACTGCAAGGTTGGCAGGAGCTGGGACGGTGCACGGGAGCTCACCCTGTGTGCAGATTCGAACCGGCGACCTTTCGATCAACCAGCCCAGCAGCACAGCAGTTTAAACCACTGCGCCACCTGCAGTCCCAAACAAACATATAAATAAATATAAATAAACAAATGTTAATTCCAGGATTTTCCTTGTTCCATTTTTGTTTGTTAGTTTTTGTTGAATTCATAATAAAGATGGAGAAAAATAAATGGCAAACAGTTTTTTTTCTTTTTGCTCTTAATCAGGTATGTAGAAACATTTGTAAACAAGGAATGTTAGTGTAGGGGTGGAGGTACGGGAGAGAAGAAAATATTTGTTGTATGCTTTAGAACTGAAATAATGCCCACAGTCATCTAAGGCCATTAAATCCAGGGTCTAAAAGGACTTAGAGGCAAATAGGTGTCTTCATCAGAAGTACTTGCTAATGAATGACTGTTTATGGAACATTGACTATGGCCCTCAGACTACATTTTGGGGAAGAACCCAGATTCTCAGATCAAAACAGGAGCTCCAGCCTTGAATTTGGGGAATCTGTTTCCACCCCCTCCCATCCTGACAGCCGGCATGGAAGCAACCACACCAGCTGCTTCTCCAAGGTTGGAACTTGGAGAAGCGAAACGAAGACCTTTCAAGAGGCGAAATGACCAGGGCTGTCTGTGTATAAGCTTCTGCAGCAAGACAACTGAAATCAACCTGCGGTAAGGAAGAAAAAAATCAAACTAAAGGTCACGAGAGGAGAGAGTCTGAGTAAGAGTGGATTGTGGGGCTTGAAAGAGGACTGGCAAGCTTTACCTGCTCAGGTGAGAGATGGAGAAGGGACTGTGAGAAGAGATGCTGGAGAGAGCTGAGAGGAAAGAAGCTTCCAAAAGGTGAGAGATGTGGCTGCCAACCAATTGTAGGTTAATTGTGGTGAACAAAAAGGAAAAGGAAACATTCTCTGTTGCCTGGAAAAACTTTTTAATGTGTATTCTAATGTAACTGTAAGTAGATGCTATAAAATATCACCCAATGTAAAAATTCCCTTTAATGGTTAGGCTTTATAAATGTTGTAAATTTGTAGAAACCATTGAGAATATTAATTGTTGTAATTTCCCGGACATGTTCAAAATTTTTAAAAGTGTGTGTTAAAAAAGTTAATAATGTTTTATAATGGCATTTAAATTACAGTCCCTGAGAAAGTAAGTTCTTTCCAAAATGACACAATAAAATGGTTTTCCAGCCACATAAGTATATTTTTCTCTCCTTTTTGTGACATAGTATTGCTTCCCTTTCTTACTGTTTCCTTAATAGTGGAAAATCCCATGTGGAATTGAGATTTATTAATTCTTGTAGGAATTGTGTCATCATAATAAGCACAATCATCATTATCATCATTATGATTTTCCCTCCTGTTTATGACTTAACTGTTGAATTAGGTTATTTTATTTGTACTTTTTTGTTAAATATTGTAAGTATCAATATTTTTGTTATGCAGTTACCTAACAATACTGGCATTGTATTTTTAAAATATTGTTACATTGACTGCTGCTCCTTTGATAAGCTGTAAGTCATGTTTGTTGCTGTGCTGTGCATTTGTTATGTTGTGAAACCCAAGTTTGTGGAAAAGTAACATGCGAATAAACAGATCAAAACAATATGGAAGGAAGGAAGGAAGGAAGGAAGGAAGGAAGGAAGGAAGGAAGGAAGGAAGGAGGTGCCCGTTGTTTTAGCTGGACTGAAAGTTCTCTAGGAAGGAACTACTACACCTTACGAGGAGTTCATCCTTGTCCTCCAGGAGGTTGAGCTGTCACCATTACCCACAAGAGGCTCTTTCCAGATCCTGACGTACCACCATCAGAGGGTTCAGGTGGAGAAAAAAAATGGCTGCCAGCTAGCAAGATAAGCACCTCTGCCAGTAAGATCTCCGTTTAGTCTCCATTCTGCTCCCTGCCTGAAAATTTCTGCAAGGCCACCTCACAAATGGGGCAGTGTGTTGGGAGTGAGAAAGATGGCTACTCAGGGCTTTCATGCTCAATGACTGCTGACCGGATTTCAGAGGAACTGGACTGTGAAGCAGAACTAGGAATGTGGGCCATCCCAAGGCTCTGAGATGACAGAAGTGGAGATGCTTCTCTCAAGGCCAGACTCCCCAGGTAGGCAGGCAGCTTCTAGGAACAACCAAGATGTGCTGCTGGTGAGAGAGGACTTGGAGCAGGGGAGTTTATTAGACTCAGGTGAGGCAGTCCTGGTTCTTGTTGTTGCCAGCAGAGGAGGGTGGCCCACTTAGAGGACTGGTGCACAGAGAGGAGGTGTGCTCACTCTCAGAACCACCCACCAATGGGACCCAGGCATGCTCATAAGGAGTGTTCCTGGAGGTGAATACTAGGTTGGGTTCCACAGCCCACCTGGTGCATGATCAGAGATTCATTCTGGGTGTTTTTTGGTCAATAAAGAACACTTTGCAAGGAAAAAGATCTGTGGCTTTTGAATGTGTGAAGGAGGAACCCTGGCTCACAAAACAGAGAAATGCAGATTGGGAGAAGTGGTGGAGCTTGGTTCCAATTTGTGTACGAGCCATTAAAAGGATTTCAAACATGATTAGATGTTATTAAATGCCAAGGAGAATGGAATGCACCATCAAGCTCCTAAAAGATAGTAAGAAGGCAGGGCTGGCCATACCATTAAGCAGAGTGAGGTGGCTGCCCCAGGCAGAAGATGCTCAGGGTGGAAAGTGGAAGTTGGGTGGAGGAACAGTATCAGCCTGTCCCCTTTCCAGATTTAGGTATCATTGAACGACCAGTCCAATCAGCTACCTTACATGGAAAGTGATAAAGTACCGCCTTGTCCTTTGTGTGAGGCAGTCAAATGTATAAGAAGACTCTAGGCACAGTTTAAGTGCAACACTGAGAACACCTCCTTTCAGGTAGCTACCTGGCTGAGCTTAGAAGGCGGGGACATCCATAGAATGGCCTCCAGTGCAGATTACCAAACAGGTACATATGGGAGAAGTTACCAAACAGGTACCTACAGGAGAAGCAGCAATCTTTTGGATACCTCTGTCCCAGGTTAAGGTTGCTATATAATATTGTCTGTTAAAATTAAATAAAATACCAGATTCTGCAGTGATTATCTAGCACTGTGTGTGTGCATTTCTGCCTCGCATGCACAGTTAAAGAACACAAGAATCCTTATCCCTCCTTTCTTTTTCAGTGTTAATAAGGAACCTGGCTTTGCAAGTCAATCCGCTGTATGAATTTCCTTTGTCCTCATATATGACTTTGCCTGAAGGGATGATAATAAGGAAATGTGAAAGCTGGTGTCACAGTAATTTTAGCAAGACTTTTTACATGATGGTTTTCTGTGTATTTTTTTAGTAATTCTTCTTGAAGTTCTTTGATGTGCTCTCTCCTTTTGCTTGCACTGAATATCAACACAGAGTGACAGATTTAATTGGGTTGATACAATCTTGGAATTCTTCAACTAGGGCAAACTGTAAGCTGATTCACAAATTGAATTTTTTAAGTATGCATTAAAAATATTTTAAGGGTACACTTGAAAACGTAAAACGGGAAGAACTGAAGACAAATACTGGCTGTAAACACACGGCTCATATGAGCATTAGGTTGGCCAAATTCCATGGATATAAAAGGTAGACTTCTCAACTGACACTCAGCTCTACCTTTCTTTTATATCTAGTCCAGTGAGGCAGTGACTGTCCTTAACCAGTGCATGGCTGGAGTAATGGTCTGATGAGAGCCAACAAATTGAGGCTTAATCCAGACAAGACGGAGGTCCTGTTGGTAGGCCGTTCAGTCTCCTGGGTAAGTCATTTTAGACCTGTTCTGGATGGGGCTGCATTCCCCCTAAAGGACAGGGTGCACAGTTTGGGAGTGCTCCTCAACCCAGAGCTGTCACTGGAATCTCAGATGACTGCAGTGGTGGTGAGAAGTGCTTTTCTTCAGCTTTGGCTGATCTACGAACTGCACCCTTACCTAGATGAGCAATGCCTAGCAAAGGTGCCCCATGTTCTGGTAACTTCCCGAATGGATTACTGTAACATGCTCTACGTGGGGCTTGAAGACAGTTTGGATCCTTCAGTTGGTTCAGAATAGAGCTGCCAGGATGTTAATGGGGACCAGCAGGTAGTCACATAGAACGCCGGTCCTCTACCATCTACACTGGCTGCCAGTTGAAGTCCAGGCCCAATTAAAGGTGTTGGTGATAACTATAAAACTTTAAATGGTTCAGGTCCTGGATACCTGAAGGAGCACCTCCTTCCCTATGTGCCTTCCTGCCCTTTAAGCTCAGAGGCGGAGGTCCTTCTCCAGGAGCCTTCCTTGAGGGAGATTAGAAGGGGGGGCTACCCAGAGAAGGGCCTTCTCTTCAGTGGCACCCCAACTATGAAATACACTCGCCAAAGAGGTTCGCCTGGCACTGACACTTTATTCCTTTCAGTGCCAGGCAAAACCCTTTTTATTTTCCCATAATTTAAAATTTAATAGGTTTTAAGGTGGGTTTAATTTACTGGAAGTTTTGGGCGCTCCATTTTTTTCTGTGCTGCTTTTATTGTAAAACCATCCTGAGATGCTTGTAGTGCACAGTATATAAAAGCTTTAAATAAATAAATAAACCAACTAGGGACAATACCAAATACTAAAGTCTCTCTCTGTCTCCCCTGTGTGTGTGTCTTTAAAGGATCCTGTCTCCTAAGGACACCCATATCTGTGAAAAGGATACAGAATATATGAATGGGGAGTGGCAGGCATTTGATTTCAAAACAAACTGCAGAAGGTCAAAAACGGAATAGATCTGTTGAAATCAATGATACTTACATTAGTCGCAATTAACTTAAGTCTCATTGGCTTAAGTTAATTCAATGGCTCTGCTCTAACTGTCTCTAAGTCTAGATCCAACCCTTTGAGTTCACTGTCCTGGAGTATTCACAACAGACTAAAATTTTCAGCACTGGAGAATGTATTTCCTGTTTGGATTTCTCTCTGGAGCTTTGTGGGAACCACAAGAATAAGCATGGCACGCACTACAGATTTGTAAGGCTTTTAACTGAAGTGCTGCTCAGCAAAGATGGGCAGAAGTCAATCAGGATTCATCGGTAGGAATCTGGAAGATTTGCAGTGGATCAGGGAAACTTGGCAACAAAAAGCAGCTTTTCGCCCCCCCCTCTAAGAGCTTTCTTTTAATCAGTGGTTAACCTGCTACTCTCAGTTGACATCCAAGCCCTGTACAAGGGGTATTTCCTTTTCCGCTGCATAACCTCTAGATGGCACTGTGGCATATTGACATAGCACAGATACACAAATTAAAAAAGCACTTTCTCTTGCTTTCATAATTAAATATTGCACTATTTTGACTCTTAAAAAGACTCACAAAAGTGCGGGTTAGGCACAGCAGCAAATCTGAAGAGTCATGACATTGTCTAAAGAATCCATAAATAACTGAGTTGGGAAAGACAAGCACACACCTAGTGTCTTATGCAGAAAAGCCCTAATGCAGGTTGCTGAAATCTGTAGATTTCTATTTGAATATGCAGGTTGCCCCCATTGAATATGCAGGTTGCCTCCATTCCAAAAGCCCACCTATTGTATTTCATCCCACCTCTACTTCCCCATCTGCCAGTTTCCAAACGGTCTGAAATCTGCCCGCGTCTGCTTTGGAGCACAGGCCTGTGCAAACTTTCTCAGAAGAAACCTGGCTGGGTTCAGTGGGAGCCACTCCTGTGAAAGCATGTATAGGATCTCGACCAAAGGCTGGTCAGGAATATCACTTGCTTCTGTTATTGGTTTGTTTAATCACAAACATGTGGGAAATGGGAGAATTGACCCCATTCCATGTACCCGCACAGCCCAGCACACAAAGAACCATGCTGTCTGTCCTCTGAAGATGAGAAAGTAGCCTCCAAGAGTATGGGAAGGGGACAAAGTGGGCAAAGATGCAAAGAGACCGAAGAAGCCAGAATATGAGTTCCTTCCCACTCAGCTAGGTGAACAAAAAGCCTATCCAGTGAAAAATACAGGGTGGGAAGATGGTAGGCAAGGCTTGTGTCCACTGCTCCTCTCACTCTATATAGGTAAAGGTAAAGGTAAAGGTTTCCCCTTGACATTAAGTCCAGCCATGCCTGACTCAAGGGGCGGTGCTCATCTCCGTTTCCTGCCGAGGGAGCCAGCGCTTGTCTGCAGACAGTCTCCGTGGTCATGTGGCCAGCATGACTAAACACCGAAGTGCACAGAACGCTGTTACCTGCCCACCGAAGTGGTACCTTTTCATCTACTTGCATTTGCATGCTTTCGAACTGCAAGGTTGGCAGGAGCTGGGACGGAGCACGGGAGCTCACCCCGTGTGCAGATTCGAACTGGCGACCTTTCGATCAACCAGCCCAGCAGCACAGCGGTTTAAACCCCTGCGCCACCTGCAGTCCTCTCTATATAGGATGATAATAAACCTCTGAGTCTGGGCATTTACAAACACTGGGGACTCAAACCTAGGACTGTGGCCAAACTGGGCAGCACAATTAAACAAACACATCATTTACTTATCTGTTCCTACTCATGGCTTTTTATGGGTCCTTTAGACTATCTTGATACCCCTCCCACATTTTGCTTCTGTGTCTAACCAGCACTTTCGGCGAGTTTGTTTAGCGCAAGGAAAATGCAGCATTCAATCGCCAAAGTGAAAGCAAGCATGATTTCCTCTTGTGCATTGGTGCTATTCTGCTGTGCCACAGTGCCACCTAGAGGTTACACCATGGAAAAACAGAAACCAAAGGTAGATATGACCAGTTAACAGGCTTATGTAGAAAGCTCTAAGGGAAGGCTTGGGTGAGGAGATGGGTCTTTCATGGGCGAATAGAGCACACCACAACTGGGACTTTCTGAATACTGGGGAGAGGGGCTTTCCATATGGTGGGTGCCCCATAGGTAAGGGAGTAAGCCAGTGAACCTAGTGGCTTTAATTCTGGGTGGAATTATACAATTGCACTGTTAATGTGGTTTGAGGTATTAATTAGCATGGGGGGAGATTGAAGTTTGCTGTTCTTTGTGGATGATCAGGATCTATACAGCGTTTGACAATATTATTGCTATCATATGCTTGGTCATAACTGTAACAATAACCAGTTACTGGTTTACATTCTTGAAAGTGCTCCGGAATTACATGCTGGACCTTTGTTTGCCTGGACTGGTAGACGTTGCAGTAGGAGGGGGAAAACTGCTTCCACTCATAGGGTTGTCATAAGATGAAGAAATCTTGACAGCATGTGACAACAACTATGTCTTCAACTCCTCCAGTGTTTTCCTCCATGCTTGTTTGAGCTTTTCTCCTACTGCAAAAACTGTTAAGGAAGAAAACATGAACTAGTCCCATAACACCCTCTGACTCATAGTGCTAGGAGTCCACTCTCTGGAAATACCCCCTTTCTCCATATGCAAGGCTATGTACATCCAGCTGTGCAAATGCATTCTCAGAGCACAGAACCAGTTAAAAATGTTTTGCAAATGAGGAAGAAGGTTGACGCTATGGCCACGTCCCGTCTGGGCCATCAAACTCTGTGAACTTCTTAACTCACTTAGACGTTGAAGTTGTGTTCTCTGTCTGTCGTGTGGCAGGGTGCCCACTCCAGTCCAAAGAACGACTTGCAAATCTAAAATGGAAGGTTCACAAAACTGTAAGATGCAGGAAGGAGCACCTGAGTCCTCTTCTCCAAAACATTTTGACAGGAAGCACATCCCTACCCTTGTCCTTTCCCCCAAATGCCATTCTTTCCTCTCCTGGATCACACAGGAGCCTGGCCCTGAGCAAATTTTACAGAGACTAGACTGTACAGTAAGAGGTTTATGACTCCATAGCTAGCTGACATATGTTGGCCGTCAACCTAACTTACTCAATGGGTTTAAAGCCATTGTGCTGCATCAGCATTCGCAGTATCTTCATTTGTGCAAACAAACTTCTGCTCAATTTTGTGCACTGTGGTGGCTTTAGCTTCCCCGTACTCCACCAGCTTTTTAATGTTCAGATAATCTGCTGATATTGTAGCAACACACCTGGGTTTTCTCCAAATTTGACTATCTTTGTTCTCATCTGATTTCTTGAATAGCTGAGTGAGCAAATTCCAGGAAGAGTTAAGACACTGCAGGATATGATGTGGCTGATTCTGTTTTCTTCACTCTGAGTCAGAACTTGAGCCCAGTATCTTTCTCCTCCAGCTCTTGCCCCAAACACAGAGAGATTAGATTGGGGAGAGAGAAGCCAAGCTCACAGCAATGGCTCTCCTTTTAAGAATGGGTCTGTACTCTTTGATCATTTCCCTTGCCAGGAAGGGTTTTCATTTTCTGGAACATCCCTGTGATCAATCACATATTTTTCCAGATTTTTACCTTTCACGAAAGACTTTGTCAACACTGGCCAGCTTTATGCAATTATTTTAAGACAGTGTGGCTTGCACTCACTGGCACCTTTTCTGTAAACCAAGCCCTGCTCATTAGTTGTCATGTCATCTGAACCCAGCAAGACTGGGTTGCTGCCCTGGCTAGCAAACTACTCTCAATCCTAAAATGGTCCATGGGTTCCAAGGGGTTTGTTAACCATACCAACATGCTATCCTCCATGGGTTTGGATGATATGACCATCCACAAGCAGGGACCAGATCGTGGAATGGGCTCTGCTCTGGACCCAGCTCATGGAGCAAGTCAGGGTCATCTTTAAGCTACCATGGCTCAAATGATTACACAAACCAGGTCATCGTTCAATATGAATTATTACGTTATAATTGGAGATGCTGTTGTACATTTTGAGTGTAGGCTCTCACCACACCATTCCCCACAGCCAAATTTGGAAGAAAGACCCATATGCAGCAAAGCAGTTCTAGTGTTTTCCATCTCAAGGAGGAAAAGAAGGTACATGTCCTGATTTAGTTCCCTGCTGTGTTGAGGCTAAGTAAAAGCGGAAGAAAGGGCAGGAAAGGCCAACACAAATTATCACAAGGACGGAGGAACTCCTGATAAGAAATAACTACGGTTTGAGGCTTTTTTGTGTACAAGAAAGATGACTACGGAAAGGATGTGACTGAACCATATCAGATGATCCATCAGGCGGAGAAAGTGGATGGGGAGACCACAATGCATAGACAGATACCACATCTCTATCCTGTCCCCTCTTATTCTTCTTCTTCTTAAACGCCAAAAACCCCCAAGCCTCTCCATCTAATATTACACTGCAGAATTTGTTCCTCAAGATGTCGCGATGATCACCAGCCTGGACAGTGCTAAAAGGAGATTGGGCAAGTTCATGGAGGAGAAGGCTATCAATGGCTACTAGTTCTGATGGCTTCCATATCAGAGGAAGAATACTTCTCACTGCCCGTTGCTGGGGCAGAAAGCAGAGCAGTGCATCTGTGCCAAAAACCTTCCTGTGGATTTCCCCTTGGGGAGGCAGGATGCTGGACTAAATAGGCCTTTGGTTTGATTTAGCACAACTCCTTACAACATATATTGTTCTAGTTTTGTGTGACTGTGTGAGTTGGGGCTTGGAAACCAGGTTGCCAACTTTCTGGGGAAAAATGCCTTCTTTCGCACTATTGACAGCAGCTTGCTCTACAGAAAATAGCTTGGACATAGTAATTAGAATATGTTTATGTCTACAACTATTGCTAAATGCAGAGTCACAGAGAACAGTATAACAGTTGGCAGCCTACAAAGTCCTGTGGAATAGCTGATAACTTGTGACATTCCAGGAAGAACTATATTGAACAGTTTGTATAACCAGGTTTTCTGAAGCTGTTGAAAGTACATTCAAAAATACACACTCTTGCAAGATGACTGAAGTCTTTATTTCTTCTCAGGTTCCTGCAAGCCAACTCAACTTACTCATCATTTTCCTCTGAGAAATTAGAGAAAAGATTTTTGGAATTTCCTTTAGGGTTTCAGTGCCCTAATGTCTGCATTTTGAAGGGGAAGGAATATTAGTCATTGCTTTAGAGAGCTCTCTAATTGAGATTGTCATATCTATATGTAACATAACTGCAAGAAACCTCTTCCAAAGTTGATAATTTTTGCCTTATTTCTTTATTTTTATATTTATATCCTGCCCTTTTTCCTGCAAGAAGTCCAAGGCAGCTTACATAATGCACCTCCTCTTTCATGTGATCTTCACAACAACCTTGCAAGGTAGGCTAGGGTGTGAAGCAGAGACTAGCCCAAAGACTCCCAGGAAGCTTCACGACCAAGTGGGGACTAGAACTCAGATCTTCTAAATCCCAGTCTAGCATTCTAATCCCTACATCACACAGGTTCTCTCTAGATTGAGAGAAATCAGCCACTTGAATTATTGTATGCTTTTTTGTTGCCAACTGATCTTCTCAGAGCACGTTCATATGCAGAAAGTAGAGAAAGAAGCACTTCATGGCATGGAAATATCACAGCAAATAAGCTGCTTGCCTACTCTGACGTCCAGCCATTGACTTGCGGAGCCTGAAGGTTGCAGAAAAGCTCACCTTGCAGAGAAGCCTTCGGGCGCTGAGGTCAGGGCCAAAGGAAAAGACATCCCCACGTTTTAGAATGGGAGAAATCATGACCTGAACGCGGGAAATCAAATACTTGGTGGTTATGTGAGAGGGGTGGGCTACGGGAAGGGTTTGGGCATTCGGGGGACCCTAGAAGGCCAGCTTTGGCCCCCAGACTCACGGTTCTGCATGTCCAATCTAGCCCACTACCATTGACCAAAGATCCATGAATGCACTCACTAGTTTGCCAGAAAGGTTGTCCCTAACCCCATTTTAAAGCACTGTAAAATATTTTTATTTATTTTTGGATTTATATCCTGCCTTTTTCCTACAAAGGGCTCAAGGCAGCTTACATCATTCTCCTCCTCCATCTTATCCCCACAACACCCCTGTGAGGTAGGTTGGGCGGAGAGTCTGTGACTGGCCCAAAGCCACCCAGTTGGCTCCATGGCCAAGCGGGGACTCAAACCCAGGTCGTCTGAGTCCCAGTCCCACGCTCTTAACCACTGCACCACACTGGCCCTCCTTATATATCAAATATATAAGTAAAATGTGTTATATTCAGGTATGCATGTAAGTTTTATTCCTCCACCTCCCACCACCCAGATTTTTTTGTGACTGTGGCATTATGCTAGTCGGGTTTCAATCCTGCATTGCTTCCATTTTCTAATTGCATTTGATTTGCAATTGCCTGTAACAATATAAAATAAAGGCTGTGATCTCTTACCTATCTATGAGGGCCCCATTCAGCTCAACAAAACTTATTTTGGGTGCTGGACCGCAAAACAAATCAGTCTGCCAATCAAAGAAATGAGCAACTTGGAATATTAATATGCAGTCTTTGCAGCGAGTTGTGTGTTCAAAGTAGATTTTTTTAAACAATCGGAATAGGAGAACAAAACCAGAAAAGGTTGGTACCTAACTGTGCACCAGTATTTGAAGCGTCTGGTATAGCTTTGCTTAAAGCGCCTGTCACACTGCATCAGGTCAAGTGAAGGCTTCAGCAGGTGTGATTCCCATGGTATCAATGGCTCTCCTTTTCCACTAGGATAGATGGAATCCTCCAAGCAATCATGCAGCCTGGCTAAACTGCTAAGACAGGATGCAAGATGATTCCCAAAAGGAAGGGAAAAAAAAACAAACCCATCTTTTGTTGCTTTACTTTTCCTTTGAGTCAGTGGTGGGCAGCTGATTTTGTGACCATGCACACCTCCCGAGCTGCACAATTTCTTGCCTTTGTTGTAATTCCCACAGAGGCAAAGCAAGGTCTCACTGTTTGGGGGTTTCCAAGAGCGGAAGTCTCCTTCCCGACAAGGCTAATGCTCAACAAAGGAAAACGGGGGGGGGGGGGCATGGAGGAACTTGCTGCTAGGGATATCCAACAAATCCACAACCAATTCAAATAAATTTAGATTTTTAGGAATCCAGCCTTCAGATGATTCCTCAGCAGATGGGCTTTTTACAAAGCCACGCCGATTCTGTGGACTTGCAGTCCAGTTTTTCAATTTGGAAACTGGGGGTTGCATCCATTTGCTTTAGCATGAATGCAAATTAGCCTAATTAGAACAACATTCTGGTTTTTAAAAATGTGATTCTGTCAATGAGCAGATGATGGGATGAAAGAGGCCTGACAAGCTGTGAAACACAGATGGCGCTGATTTAACAAAAGTCGCTGCCCCTCTGGAGCTGAAAGACGGGGCTGCGTAAACAGTCAGGAGGGGCAGGAAAAGGTGTGGTCAGACTGAAACGTAGTGCAGAAAGGAGAGAGGAGAGGAGAGGAGTCCGTTGTTATAAGTACATTAAAGTTTCAGTGCATACAAAATAGGCTCAGTAACCATTAATGACAACAACAGTAATGGTAAAATAACACTCTTAAAAGACGCTTGCTCCTGGGGAGGAACGCTATGGCAAATCTAGACAGCATACTAAAAAGCAGAGACATCACCCTGCCATAAAAGTGCGTATGGTCAAGGCTATGGTTTTCCCAGTTGCAATGTATGGCTGTGAAAGCTGGACCATAAGGATGGCTGAGCGCAAAAGGATTGAGGCCTTTGAGTTGTGGTGCTGGAGGAGACCCCTGCGAGTCCCTTGGACTGCAAGGCGATCAAACCGGTCAGTCCTAGAGGAGATCAACCCTGACTGCTCTTTTTAGAAGGCCAGATCCTGAAGATGAAACTCAGATACTTTGACCACCTAATGAGAAGGAAGGACTCCCTGGAGAAGAGCCTAATGCTGGGAACAATAGATGGCAAAAGAAGAAGGGGACGGCAGAGGATGAGGTGGCTGGATGGAGTCACTGAAGCAGTTGGTGTGAGCTTAGGTGGACTCCGGGAGATGGTGGAGGACAGGAAGGCCTGGAGGAGTGTTGTCCATGGGGTCGCGATGGGTCAGACACGACTTCGTGACACTCTTTCATTGATAATTCAGCTTCTACAGTAGGTCAGGTAACCATTTTCAGGATTCAGACTACAACGGCCAGAACAGGATAAGGTGCCTTTCAGTCCATGGAAGCTTTGGACACAATAAATGTGCTGCCAGGCTCTTCCTTGTTCTTGCTGCAACAGTTTCCCATTTGGAAATTAGGCGTTTGGTGGCCATATGGAAGGGAGCTCCTCAAGAGAAGGAGATCATGCTAGATTTTCCCCACCCACAGAGTCTTTGCAATTCTGCAGACCTTGGGGCTCCTCCGTGCCTGTCAAACCCTCTCTCTTGTGCATCAGTTTTGGCATTTTGGCTCCATAAGGATCCACATTTGGAAAGTGTGCTCAGTATGAATCCATATGAGGAATATAAATTCAGTATGACTACATAGGGTAGTCATTCTCAAACTTCCCTCAAAGTCACTATAAGTGTTCCATGCTAATAATAAATCAAACAAAAATAGAGATATTGCAGGGGTGGAGGGAGGGACAAAGGAACTTTCATACAGAAAGGAAAGAGAAGACAAGGGGGTCTTTCAGAAGCCTGGCCTGTGACTTAGCTATTTTGGCTACTGAGAGCAGGGCATTGTTTACTAAAATGTGGTTGCAGCATAAACTGTAAGGATGGACATGATACAAAACTGGCTGGTAGCTTCCTTCCTGGGCAGGACCAACCCAAAATATACACATGAATGAAACTCAGCAGCATGTCTTCTTGAAAATCTTCAAGGATGTTTCCTTTGACATTGTGCCTTGGTTTGGAGTCAGCAAATAGAAGAGGGTATTTCTTCTATTCAGTCCATGGTAGCAGGTGGATTGATGGTTTTTGCAACTCCATGAATGTATCATATTTAAGCAAGGGGCATGATAGACAATGGCCAAACAGGAGTGGAGCAACCTAACAGAGAGCAAGGTCCTGCTTTGGATGCTGTGTAGAAGCACGCCAGTTACTTACAATTAAATGATCTGAGCTTCTCCAACTGGCCAGCCTGCAGCCAGGGTTTTACTGACTGAGACCCTACTTTTTTGTGAAGGGTAAGGGAGAAGTGAGACCATTCCAAAGTAGCTAATGCCCAGATTACAATAAAATAATAAAGCAGATTAAAAAGAAATAAAACATGCTGCATACAGAACATAACTGTATTAAAACTGAAGGAGACAGCATAAAGACAGTAGAAATCAATCATAAAATGACCGATGGATTGTTTTAAAAAAATTAGCATCGGACTAAAAGGAAGAAGAGAGGGAGCTTGGAGCATCTCTTTGGGGATGGGATTCCGCCACTGAGGTGTCAATATTGAGAAGGCCTTGTGCCTACTACTTACCAACTGATCTGTATTAATGATAGACCAGATGTGACATCAAGGCTCAGGTTAGGGCAGAATATATGGTTCCCCTCCATTTTATCCAGCTCATAACCCTGTGAGGTAGGATAGGCTGAGAGGAATAGTAACTGGCCCCAGGTCATCCAAATGAACGCAGGCTTCCCTGGTCCTAACCTAAAGCTTAGCTATGCACCACACTGTCTTTTTGCAAAGAGACATTTTTTCCTTGAAGGAATGAGTCACTCCCCTCCAGGAGCTGAGCAGGGCTGTCATGGATTGGACATTGTGCAAGGCCTTCATTCATGGGGTCACCATAACATGGAGACAACTTGACAGCACATCACAACACCAACAAGCCACTCAGACCTGTGCCTCCGACTTGCAGCTTGCAGGAGTTCCATCTTGGAAAAGCTTAACTGTTGATTCTGAAAAGGTTCCCCAACACTACAGCAACCTGTGCCTTCTATTTCATTAACGGAAGATCCTTCAGACTAGGTCAGACTATTGGTACCAATAGCCCCATACAGTCTCCTGCAGAGGTGGAGAACAGGTGGCTGCCCACATGTGACTGGACTGCACTCCCATCAGCCACAGCCTGCATGGTCAATAGAGAGGGATCACCCCGGTTTATATGAGCCATTAAAAATACCTGCAGGCTTCAGGGACTGAGCATGAGACATTCTGGATGTCTCTTTCAGCAGACTGCACCGTATCCTCACTTCATGGTCCTTTCTCTGGGTGTTGTGTTCTGCCCAACAGCACAGAGCATTGTAAGTTGGATTCCAGCACAGAATCTTATAGGACCACGTTCTCATGTTACAACGTGGCTACTAGTCACACAAGCAATATATTGCCTCCAGTATCAGCGGTACTATAGCTGTGTGAACCAGCTGCTGGGATGCTGTTGCGATGGTGTCCTTCCACAGGCCACTGTGAAAATCGATGCTGGATTCGACGGACATGGATGATCCAGCTGGGCTCTTCTTATGTTCTGTTCTGACCCCTGAGCCCTTTAAAGAGAAACACCCATCCTTCCCCCCATTTTCCAATAAAATTAAGGTGTGGGATGTAACCCACCCTTGGGTTTCAGGATGGAGCTAATAATAGCAATGTGAGAAAATAAATAGCCGTCCCCATACTATAGAAAAGAGACGAGGTGTGCAGAAATAAAAAAGCACATGTAGGAGTGCAAGAAGAGGGTGGCTGGCTAATCAATCCAATCATCCCCCTTTGCCATTTCCTAGAGCCCTCTGTACGATCGCTGTGTGAATAAATGCTCTCTTTTGTTGCTAGTAATGGATGCCACTTTTAAGTGGTTAGAGCTTCTTTGAGAGCAAAAAATGGTTTTTTGCTCATTTACCCTAATAAAACATAAAGGCAATTGATCTTTCTTTCTTCCTTTTAATTGTCTGCCTTGTAGAAATCAAAGGCTAAAAAAGGCACTTTCATATTATCCCGCTGGGCTTATCAAGGAAATGTTGTATTCCATTAATAACCCTGGTGTGGGGAGGGGGTGTCAGACTCGTAGAGGCTGCAATTATGTCACACGTTACAGAATCCTGTAATGCTGAAGCGGCTTTGAAAGAATTCCTTCTCTGGAGCGTGTGGCTCTGTGAAAGGGTGAAAAGCATCATGATCTGGCCACGGGGTGCTCCCAGACTACAGCAGCCTTTTCATACTCTAGAAACTCTACCTTGCTTCTGTGCAAATGGTACCATGCAGGACCCCAGCTGCCCTTGCCTTCGCTCCTGAAAGAGCCCTCTGGAAAAGTGGCTCTCGCAATGTCTTCTCTGGCCCTCACAGGAAGCATGTCTGGCCAGGGAAGCTGCCGGCCACTGGGGAGATGGTCAGACAATGAAAGACCGGACATTCACATGCACCTCTTGACTTCTTCATACACAGCTGAGCACAAGATCCCTACAAGGATTTCAGTGCGATTTTCTTCTCCTTTGAGTTCCCTCGCACTCAGAAGCAACTGGTTTCTCATGGAATTGAATGGGAATGCTTGAAATGGACAGGGAAGGGACAGTTAACACAGTGCTGGTTTGCAGCTGAAAAGAGTTGTGTCAAGAGAACAACAAAGGCTCTGGAAACTCCTACAAACAGGCAGTTTAAAAGGTATATTCTATGCCACCTGAGGGGAAAACAGAAGGATCCTTGGGTATAAATAAGAGGGAGAATGATGGGGGGAAAGGCCGGGGTGGAAAGCACAGAGTAGCTGCTTTCTTTCTTTCTCATCTTCTTTTTTTACAGTTAATAGAGGAGAAAGCAGTGTATTTCCAGTCAAGGTACTGGATTCCTACGCGCATCGGGCTGCTTTCCCCTGTGCTATTCAAAACATGCATTACTTCCATTTTAAAAGTCTGCATAATAGCTGTGTTTCCTCCAGCATGGGGGACACGTGGACGAGCCTCTTTTGCCCTGATTGGACACAGTCTCTCAGCACAAGAACGCTTGTTGGTTTCCCAGGTGATCTGCCCAGATGTTTCAGGGAGATGCAATTGCGTTTTATGATAAACAGGAAAACCTCACCTCAGGAGCACAGGAAAGAATGGGAATGATTTGGATCCTCCATAAAAAGCGAGTGAGGAAAGGTGGCGTAAGTGGAAGCAACTGCCCTTTTCTTTTAGGTCATAGGAGCTCGCAGAAAATGACAAGACCTTATAGTGCTGCGACTTAACTACTTAGTCTTGGTAAATGAAGAGGCCTCGTAGTGTGTAAGGCAGTGGTGGGGAATGTGTGGCATTGGAGTGCAGCTTCTGTCGGCCCGAACCAGCATAGCCAATGGTCAACAATTAGAGTAGCTGCAGTCCTATGCAATCCTGCATGGATTTTCCTATCTTTTTGGCTCCTAAACTCCCCATTTTATCTGCAAGGAAAAGCTGAGCCTCGCCAAAGTGGACTTGTGAAGAGCATTTACAAGGGATGTGTGAGGAATCCATTTTGGGGTGTCGGCCCTGAGCCTGGCGAGTGTGCCCAGTGTTTGGGGGGCACTCACCAGGAATCAAGCCCCATGGGCTATGCAGGCAACACCCCCATTCACATCATATGCAGTGGTCTTTGCGCTGCTTGACGTGATGTGGAAGGATAGGCTGGACGTCCACATGGTGGGCATGTCGTGAGTGGAGCTGGCTGGAGCTGGGGGTCAGACTAGATGGCATGGGAGGCCCGTTCTGACTCGCTCTGTTTCTATGTTTATCAGAAGAGAGAAGATTGTGCAACCTTCATTCAGCGAATGTTGGCAGACTTCCTCTCAGCTCAGCAGGCTTTCTAAGACCAGGCTGAGCACAAGAGGAAGGCCACGAATACTAGAAGGAAAGTGCTGAGTTTCATCCCAACCCTAGAATATTCTAGCTTTTCTCTAGAGGGAGGGAGGTTCCTAGCACTAATATCCATCCAGTAGACAGAGGCCTCCTCTGGCATGCATGGTCTGAAGTGGGGTAGCCATTACCTCCGAGGTAGGCAGCCTGCTGCCCTCCAGATGTTTTGGGTGTTTGTGTCATCCCACAGCTGCTTGAGGAGTCCTTCTGTGATGAGGACCCTGACTGACTTGGGAGGGATTTCTCTTCCCCTGTGGATGAACCAGAAGCAGGGACTCAGGAAGAAGCTGGGCTCCCACTGTGCCCTCAGGGAGGCAGTGCCCTCAGGGATGAGTCCTGGGAGCCTTCCTCCTCCTGGGATGACTCAGAGCACAATCAGCAAGCAGAACAACCATCCATCCCCCAGGATTACAATCTGAAGTCCCTCATTCCTGGGAGAAATCCCAGCTTTTTCCATTTAAACAGTCCACAAGCACACTGAGCAGGGTGCTGGAGAAGCATGACTCTTCTGGCTGCTGAATCCTCACAGCTCATCTCCTCAGTCTTGTGAGTGACTTTGGGCTGCTATGTTTCGCTGAGCTTCAAATGGATACTGCACTCCGAGTTCTTATTGGCCTCAGCTCTGGATTGATTTAGAGTTGGGACAAAACTCAGGGGATTCCATCCCTCCAGCAGTCATGGACTTCCTCTCATGCTTGACCTCATCTTGGAACTGAGCTGAGCTGAGAGAAAGCCCATGAATGCTCACAGAATGGAGGTCACGCAACCAGCAACCTTCCTTCATGCCAGGTGCAGCAGCACATGGAAAGGCTGTTGCGGAAGAGGGACACTGATTTTGCCATGTGTCAGGCTCAATACCTGGCAACCAGTCCATGGACAGTGGCAGGATTCGCCAGGAACTCAGAATCAGGGCTGTGACAAAGTGGAGCAGAGTCCAGGGAGCCCAACAGATTCCTACCCCCAAAAATGGATTCCTCACACATCCCTACATTGATTGGCCATTCATTGACCTCTCTCCTAAATGCAGCTGCAGTTATCAAACGATCGATCTTGTCTTGGGACAAGCCTTAACAACCTGTTTGGTCATTCACGAAGATAATAATACAATGCAGGTGGCTGGTTTCCTGGATGATTGGTCACCTAGTCATTCAGAGCTGGTCAAAACAGGGCACCCTGACTGCTGGGCTGAGTTTGTGGAAGCTGCAGTCCAAAACATCTGGAGAGGAACAGGTTGCCCATCCTGCTCTATCACCTGTCCAGCTCCAGTCTAACCAAGTCTCTTGAGTCATTGGCTGATTAGCAGCTTAAAACTTCAGACATGAACAACACTACTGTAAAAGCATCAAGAAACCCACTGGAAAAGCCAGCACATGTTAAGGCTGGGTGAACTTGGACCTAACATACATATAAGACTTCCTCTTGCATAGTGGACCATTTTCTACCAAACATCAATGGTAAGAAAAGCAAACCCTATCCGCATCTTCTTCACCCCTCTTGCCAATGCTTGGTATGGGGGAAAACTCATCCCCAAAGCCAAGGTTTTAAAAAGGAATCCTTTACCATAAAAGTTCATTTCACCTTTCAGCTAACTGGTCACCCACTTCTGGTCCATCCCAACGCTATCTAGCGAGTTGCTTTGCTGCTTAGCCAGAGAGCTTTGGCTCCAGGGCCAACATCAAGGACAGGAATGGTTGGGGAAGTGCCCAGGGCCCACACCTAGCAGGGGCCCACTGACAAGAGTTACGTTTCCTGTTCCTCATTGCAGTGGCTTTTTCACCTGCCTGGCAAGAAAAGTGGTGGCGAAAAGGAAGCACCATAGATGCCATTATCTGTTCATGGGCTCTCTGTCGGTCAATCAAGCCAGCAAGCACTAGTGGGGAGAAGCAGTGGTAATGGCAAAGATGTAGAGACACTGATGGTCCATTGAGGGCTCCCTGCCGAAGGGTCTTCACCTCTTCGGCAGCACTGTTCCCCTCTTTCTGTTTTGGTCAACCCGCAGATTTGTACCCACTTGGAGAGTTCAGGAAGAACCCAGTGTTTGCTTTAATTTCCATCCCATACCAGGCTCCACAAGGGCTCCACTGAATCTCAGTCCCCATCACTTTTGCTCCAAGTACGACATCTTGTTGTTCGAGTGAAGGTGTGTAGCTCATCCCCATCTTCCAAGAAACAACACACACATTCTGTTTTGCTCCAGTGAAAAAGCCAAAGTGTTGCATCACAACAACCCCCTGCGGAAGCTGTGCCTTCCTTCCACCTCTTTTGATTTGTGATAGGTCATATCGGTGTTTCAACCATTTCCTTTCTGACTCTCTTTCTTCAGTTTCCCCTTTATCTTTTGAAGAGCTATCCATGTGCTCTGGGCCAAAGAGCGATCTGCATTCTGCCTTTTTCCATTACCCAGTTAGGCCCCTTGCATGTCTATCTGCCCTTTATCATGTTCTTATCTTAAGAGGCATCAGTGCTTCCTCCTGTGTCTCCTTTTATCTTTTGCACCCTCTTCCATCTTATTCAGCCATTTACCTTACTTTTTCTTCTCCCACTCAACCTTCTTAACCATGCAGTTCCCACTCCTGTTCAGTCCTGGATACGGTACTCTTCAACCTTTTTATTAATGGCTTGGAGGAAGAGATAGGGAGAATGCTTAGATGTTTGCAGATCACAAGAAAAGGGTGGGATAACTAATACTTAGAAAATGACACTGGTCTTGTTAGGTTAGAAACTTGGGTAGAAAATAACAGACTGAAATTTAACAGAAAAAAAGTGCTTTAATCTCTCGTTAATTACTTTTCTTTCTTCCCACCTGGGTGCCTAATTCTTGCTGTGACATACTGTGACTTTTGGTTACAGATCTTAAGGTGTTACTCAGGTGCTTGCCTGCAGTTGTACTTGTAGATGAGGAGATATGGTTGTACTTGGTTAATGGTCTCTTGAGCAAAATGATGCTTAGATGGAGGGGTCACTATCACAGCTCTGGTTTGTTTGTTGGGGTTGTTGGTTTTTTAAATGAGGGTGCAGCACAGAAGGAATAATCTTGCATTTTCTAAAAGTGCCTTTGTTGATAAGTTGCTATTAGTTACAGAGTACTTCATTGTAGTATAAAAATAAGAGCAATCCAGCATATTTACAATAGCGCCATATTTAGTACATTCCAGTTAGTGGCTCAGTTTGATGAAGAGTCCGAGGAGGAGGAGGAATGTTCCATGAGTTTGTTGCTGTTTATGTACCGTCAGGTTGCTTCTGACCCTATGAGTTAAAGCTCCAACATGCCCCGTCCTTCATAGCCTTGCTCAGCTCTTGGAAACTCAAGGCTGTGGCTTCCTTTATGGAGTCCATCCATCTCATATTTGTTCTTCCTTTTCTTCTACGTTCACATTTCCCTAGCATGAGGCGCAAGCGAGTCTTGCCTTCCCATGATATGCTTCAGTTTTGTCATTTTTGCTCCCAGGGCAAGTTCTGGTTTTATTGGATTAAGGACCCACTTTTGGTCACCTTTTGTCAGTCAAGGTTAGTCGCAGGACTCTCCTGTCTTCTTCCTGTCAGTCTTGTTCACTGTCCAGCTTTCACAGCCAAACATGACTAGGAATACAAAAGCATGGATGATCTTGGCCTTTGTGTCCAGTGAAACGTCCTTACACTTGATCTTTTCTAGTCCCTTCAATGCTGCCCTTCTATGTCCCAGACTTTTTTTGACTGCAGTCTTCCTTTGAACTGATAACCAAGCCAAAGTATGCAACATCTTTCACAATTCCAGTTTCTTCATTGTTGACATTAAAATTGTGCAATTCTTCTGAAATCATGAGTTTTGTTTTCTTACTGTTCTGCTGCAGTCCCCCCTTTGCACCATTCTTTCATCTGCCAGTAATGTGGAATCATGTGCACATCTTAAAGAATAGATGTTTCTTCCACCAATTTTCACTTTTGCTTCTTCTGATCCTAGTCCAGCTTTCTGTGTTCTGTGTTGAACACAGAATCTGATCTGTGTTGAAACAGAATGTATAAAATACACCCTTATCCCTGACACCTTTGCCTATAGGAAACCATTCTGTTTCTCCATCGTCTAACCTAACAGTAGCTTCTTGACCATGATGCAAATTACGCATCAGGACCTCAGGATGCATCACACAAATTACACATCAGGACCCTTTTCTTCCAGGACTATCCATAGCTTTTCTTGATCCACACCGTCAAAGGCATTGCCGTACTCTATGAAACATACATAAGTGAAAGACTATAGTTCAAAGAAAAATGATGTTAATGCATCATTAACAATCATTTGTTTGTTTCTGAACAATCAGGCAAAGCATGAGACCAACATATTATATCCTTTGCTCCAAAGTCCTGGCATCTAGCTTTGCTGAGCAAATAGATTGGGGTGGCATTAGCTAAATATTGGAGTCCACAAAGTGAAGGCAGGGCCAAGCAAATTTAACTTGATTGCAAAAGGCACACAAATACATATATGCGTATGTACACATTCCTGCGTGTGTCAAAGGTGCACACATACAGGGATGCAACAAGCAATCCCTGGAGAAAGCAGCAAAAACCTCTCTGCCTCCTCCTTACTAGCAAGCAGCGTTTCTGCATGAATCCAGGCCAGCGGTTTAGTGCTGCACCTGGGTGACACCACACATCACATCTCCAACACACTAAGGGCAGCGTTTCCCTTGGATGAAATTTGTCGTTGGAGTCATCTCCTGATAGCACTATTCAGGCATAGGCGGTGGTGTAGCAGCAAATTTAGAAGTGAGGGGTGCTGTCATGATCGTCAGAGTCGCACCTCAAAGCCACGCCCCCATCAAAGCCACGCCCCCGAGAAACCACTCCCAGTCTGCTAGGTAAAAAGGAGAAGCGAAACACAGCTGCTCGCATCGAAACTTCACTACTCCCTTGCAAAAATTAAAATAATTTAAAATAAATTATTATAAAATATATAAAATATAATTAAAATAAAATAACCCAATGTTCTGTGACTGTGGAGCCGTTCCCTGCCTGTTCAGGCCTCCCCAGCTGAAGTGTAGACATCAATAACTGGGATGAGGAGGGGGTCGGGGGGTAGCTTTCGGAGCAGCGAGGGCATGCTGACCACATGGTGCTGAGGAGCAGAGGTTGACCGTGAGACAAAGTCTCACAAAAAACACATGTGCATGCCCAGAAATCCCTTTTCTTAACCTGTTAAATTCGGGACTCCAATGCAGTGGCAGCTGCCAGCCATGGACAAGCAAAACTAGGTCTCTTAAGAGGTGGTGGGGGAAGAACAGTGACATTGGCTTAGGGATCCAGCAGACCCCCCCTTGAGGGCCCCCTCCAAATTAGTGGGGGTGCTCTGACCCCCTGAGGGCCCCCTCCACTACACCCTTGGGTAAAGACCCAATGGAATTTCACCATCCTCATGCAGCAAAGTAGGTCGCAGGGGCCTGAAGATTGGCTGGAATGGTGCCTGCAAGGAGGCGTTCTCATGCAACATGGGTGGGGCTTTGTCACAGATGGCCCTGGGGCATAATGCACCATTGGAGCACTGCCTCTCTCTCCAAAGCAGTGGTGCAACTCCCAGCGTGACTTGGATACACTTCAGTGGAAGGGAAGACAAATTTCTCCTCATCTGCCATCACCACCGTCACAATGAGTGGAAGGGCTGAAAAGTCGCACAGAGCTCATTACCCACACACAGTACACCCAAAACAGTACGGAATAATAAAAGGACCTCCTTCACATGGTTATTATGAAATAAAAACTTAATGGCCTTTTCTTACTCATACAGCACAATGGTGATGATATAACTAAATTCTAAGTGGCTCCCAGACAAACCAAATCTGGCACATATGTGCTGTTATTGCAAGTGGTAATAGAACGGGAATATCTTTACCCACCCCCAGTAAATTCTAAATAAGGAGGAGGACCAACAGCTTTGCACTGTGTCCAGTTTGGAAAGCTGGATTCTTTCTACATCTCTCACTGGAGGAGTTTTGTACCACAGTAAATATTTAATTGGAAACCTCTGAAGTATTCATGGTACATTTCTGTAATATTTGCGCACACATTTTTATTTCACTGTGCATTTCTCATCTATTGACTCTAAACCTGCAACATTTAAGGTTTTTTTCGTAAATATGGGGAACTGAGAAAAATACTCCCCTCTGAAAGAGAGGGGCCAGAGTAATAGTCTACGTCATTCATGATAATATTGTTGATCACTCCTAGGCTGAGGCTTTTAATGTGCTCTCAGAGTGCCTTGTTCGTGGGATTTTATGGGGATTTCTCACAATGTAGTCATCCTCCTGTAATCCTATGATGGCTTATTCTCACTTACCCCCTTGGAAAAATTGGCTAATTTTTCAAGATGAGCATTAACCACACAAACATCTACAGTTGTGAGTGACTGATACTACATCAGTCCAGCATTTTGCTGTAGGCAGGAGGTTCAGACATGTGATTCTCCTAAAGAGCAAATTCCAAGAACACACCACGGAAGCTCCTTCATACTTGTACCGTTTTTATTCTAATATCCCTGTTGTGAGAGCTCAAATACACCCCAAATTCCAGCATGCTTTCACGGCACCACAAAAACCTTGGGGACAAGCAAAATGAAAGACAAGCACTTTGAAAGGTTCCAGCTGAACATCAGGAAGAACTTCCTGGCACTTAGAGCAGTAACATATTGGAACCAATGACCTAGGGAGGTTGTGGGCTCCCCTATACTGGCGGCATCTGCTAGGGATGCTTCAACTGGGAGTCCTGCACTGCGCAGGTGGTGGGACCTGATGGCCCCTTCCAACTCTACTCTTCCATGATTCTGTGAATCTGGGATATCTTATGCTTCGGCTGTAATTCAAGTTCTTCATCATAAAAGTGCTCTACTCTGAGCCGAAGCAGAGGCTACTTGAAATGTGTGTCTGGTAGCAGCAGTATCTTTTTTACTCTAGAGTAGCAAAAGAAGGCCTGATCCACCTCTTAAAAGTGCCCATGACTCCCTGCTAGGAGGGGTGTAGCCAAGTGGCTGCAGAGATGGGAAAATAGCTGCAACAGACAGTGCACATTTCCCATTGAATCGCTTCCCTTTGGTGATGGGATTTTGCATTTACTCACTGAACGCCCACAGCAAACAGTGAGTAAGAGATTTGGGTGGGTTATGAGTAATAGGCATGTGCTCATTTCTTTTATCATGCTAAGATATACTTTAAGAATTTCAAGTGATTTCTTAGAATCCAGAGTGGGAGGAAGTTAAACCATACCTAAACCCACAAGAACATGTTGGGGGTGTTTTTGGAGCCCGATACATAGCATAGCAACGTAATCTAGAATATACATAACATCTTGGGGGGGGGGTTACATTATGTTATCATCGTCATTTCTGCAGGCAAACAGGGCTGTTGAATGCGTATGTTTGGGGAAGTTCAGTATGGGCGCCAGCTGGCCATGAAGATCTGCACATTCACCGGCCCTTATGCACAACGATGTGAGAACTGAAGGCATGTGGGGATGAAGGATGGGTCCTGCAGCTGCACTTTCAGCACCCCCTAGGTGTGGCATTCCTGCTGGACCTCATGATGGCAGGACTCAGCTCTGCTTAGACTTGGAAACTGGGGTGACCCTAGAGGAAGGTGAGCAGAACCCCGAGCGCCCTCCTATGTCCCCAGCAATCCTTCAGACCCAGGCATGAAAGCCATGGGACCAGGGGTCCCTAGGTCAGTGGCCTGGATTCCTGGGCCACTGTCAGACCCCACCAGTGCCTCGTCACCCCTATGACCTCAGGAACAGAGGAGGCAGGCAAGATGGCAGGCAAGTGCCCAGCTGTTGGCATGGAGGTCCATTTAGAAGGCTGCATCAGGCTGGGCCGGATCCTCCTGCTCATCCATGGCCCCTTGGAACCAGGGTATCTGCTGAGCTCTCATCAAAACCAGACTGTGGAATAGCACAACACAACTCATAAGCTGGACTTTGATCTGAGTGGAGTGAAGCCTTTTGTAACGAGATTGTCAAACCAAGGGGAAAGGCAATGCCCTTGGCCAAAGAGATAAGCTGAGATCAATGTCTAAAAAGCAAGGGACAGAGGACCAGGAGTGGCCACAGGCATTTTGCTTCCTGAGGCAGAAAAAGTAAGCATTTCCCCCACATGCACACACAGTCAAGGTGCAAGACTGGCTACTACATCTGCTTGAGTTAAGCCTACGTATAATGCTTTATTACAGAAAGATGTATTTTCTAATTAGGTATGCACACACACACACAATTAATTGGATTTAATAAATCCATGTTTGTGTAGTTACATTTTTCTTTGTATTGTTTTGCGTCCTTTTTCTGAATTTTGTACCAAAATATTTTCCTAAAAAGTCTGGCCATAGTATTTTGGTCCCTAAGATTCCTAAAGCCTCTCTCCCTGGAAACAAAAATATACAATTTGTTACAGGTCGAATTCTATGCATGTGAGATAGGGAAAAAATCCTACAATTCCCAGCATCCTTTCAGCCAGTCATGTTGGTGAGCGTGCTGGGAATGATATGACTTTTTTTCTGTCTAAACATGCAGATATTTTGCTCTAAATATTGCAAAGCTTCTGCCATTTAATGGCAGCAAAAATCAGCTGACAGGTCATTCTGCCAGGTGATATCGCCAGCCTAGAACAAGGAGCTGCGGGGCAACCCACGTAAGCGACCTGAGACAGGTGGAAAAATTGGAAATGACTTATAGGCAGAGGGCTCAAAGAAGGAAAAACTAAGAATCTAAGTTGTCATGTTATGTTGCAAGTATGTTTTGCTACTTAATGAGAAAGGCAAGGTTTATATACAGACAAGAAACGATGGTGACCAACAGATTACACAGTGGTGGACTGGGGCAAGGAGTCAGCAAAGTTTTGTGGGTTCCACAAGATCAATGGTTTCCATGGAAAATGCATCAAATAACTCTGGACACTGAGATGTTGGTATAATGTGATTTATTCCTGAGGATTTTGCTTCTGTTTACTTCATTATGTACTTCCTGGGAATCTCTCTAACATATCAAGCAGTGTATAAATTTTGCAAACAAACAAACAAACAAACAAACAAATCCAGGAGCATGACTTTTCTATACTTCATGCAAGCTTCACATCTTTTCAAATCCAGCATCCTGGAGATGTAGACAGGTGTGCACGGAAATGCTCAGTCTAAACCGCCTTAGTGGCAACTGGCAGCCTTCATATGAAACCCAGGGAGCCTTTGTGGTGTAGTGGTTAGAATGCTGGACTGGGAAGGACTGGGTTCAGCTCCCCATGGGGATCTGAAACTCACTGGATTGACTGACTCTTAGGGAAACCTCCCTTCCTCTCTATTTGATCCTCACAAGGTTGTTGTCAAGTGGAATGGAGAGAAGTAAGATTGCACATGCTTTTTTGAGTTTCATGGAGGAGAAAGTGGGATATAAATGCAAGAAATAAATACATCTGACTGTAGAAAGCCACCAGCTGACCTGTGGACTGAGGATCCCCCAAACCTTTTCCCTGCATGGAAGGTATTTCAACTGGGCTTGCATTCATTCTTCCAATGATTATTTTTTAGATTACGTCCTCCTCTTCATCTTAGCATCATTAGGCTAGATTAGTCTACCCAATTGCAGCAAGTCTTGACTCACTGACTCACTCACTGTAATTAAACTTCCTTCCTCACCTCTTAAATTAAAAGAACAGCCTTTCTTTCCCTATTTATTTGTGGGATGTGGTAAATTAGTACATTGGCTTCTGTGCAAAAACCAATTAAAGGGGTCACATAATGGGGCCCATTCATGGCTAAACTTGTCCCACACTAGATCAGGCCCTCATGTCTGTTCAGTTTGGTTCAGGGCCCAGATTCTTCCCTAGATTACAAATGCCTTTGTCAGCACTGCGGATTATTACAGACTCTCCCAATAGTTCAAAACCTAAGTAAGAAGAATTTGGTAGGTTGCTCTTTAGAAACTGCATTGGCTATATTAAGGCTCAAAACTTAGGGTTATGCTGAACCCTATTCCAGGAATATTGGTTTTCTTTCTCTTCTCTTCTTCTGTCACACCCTCCTTCAAGCAAACACACTCCTGCCACACTAATCTGATTAATAAAAGTTATTTTTGTCTCTGGTCCTCAGTTGTCACCCAGTCAACCTGGAATATTTACTTATTCAGTTCAGCTTATATCCTTTCCAATGCTAAAAGAGGCTCAAAATGGCTTTGACTGGTTATGTACTTCCAGTCTCATCTCACAAATCATTTCCCTAAATCCCATAGCTTGCTACCCACTCAACTCTGTGTCTTTTCTTCCCTAAGTTAACACATAAGAAAGCAACCATTCTGCAGCTGATTTTTCTTCTCCCCACATCTTCATGCAGGCGCTACCCAAATCATGTTGCCTGTCCTCTTATCAGTTTGCATCTCACCATTTTTCTTCCCAGTGAGTCACCCTACAACTGAAATTCTCAGGGCAACACAACACAGGAAAACCAACACACTGAAACCAACAGTATTATTAAAAAGCAGTAGTAACCTCAGCTTTTGAAAAACAGGAAATAAATAAAACCTGGTTACCTGGTTCCCCAGCTAGCCCAACAGATTTGGGCTATCTATAGCTATGTGGACATTTAGGTTACACCTGCAGGGGTTAAAAGAGAAGCACACATAGGTGCCTTCTAAAATATGCACCCTGGGCATGCAGGTATCTCTAAAAGCCTTGGCATAATGCATGCCTTATACGCATGTCCTCACCCTTCCACAATTTAAATCCTCAAAGGGTTTATGATTTAAAGCCTCATGAACACCCGCATAAGATATTCTTGCCCCTTAAAACATACCAAGGGGGTAGAAAGAGAGATGGTACATATGCAGAAAAATGTGCAGAGCAGGGTTCCTAATTTTCTAGGGTTGGTGGGTATATTTGAAGTGTTGACAGTCTTGTGGGTGCTCTCACAAAATGGCTGCTTTGGAGGAGGGGCTTGCCCAGTAATAAAATGATCACCACAGTAGGTATGGCCAGTCAAATTCCCCCCACCCCACTCATTTCCCAGAAGGTAAATTGATGAAATTGAAAAGTAAGAACAAACTGAAGTACAAGACAGGGGAGGAGTCTTTGCTCCAAAACACATCTATGCTTTTGAACCCCAATAAAGGTAGTGCTAGATAGCCGCCTCCTGGCTAGACAAAAATGAAAATATTTTAAAGAAAGACAATGAACATTAGGAACAGGAAAATAGCGTGATGAGTGTCCTAGTGCAGAAAATCCGGAATTACTTTCCCATGTGTAAACATGTAGGCAGACCCAAATATTCATACTCTGCTGTATCACTATCCCTTTGTGATAAGCAATAGCATGTCATTGTTTTCCGTTTAAACTTTGAGCCAAGTAAAAAGTACTTTTGGGTTGATTCATTGTGTCATTTTAAATACCAAACTGATTGATTAAAGAAAAACAACTCTACAATATTGCAATGCAGCAGATATTACAATACTAATAAATTAGGAGAGTGGCTTTATTGCAATTCAAGCTATCCAACAGCTTGACTTGCTATGCTGCAAAATAAATATACAGAACCAAGTGTTGTGATCTTCACTTCAACAAGACATCATAAACTGTACCAGTGCTAAATGTTAAAGGGAGACATGCCAGAAGAAATGTGTCAAGTTGGGGCATTAAACGTGAATAAGCAATGCATGTAGATTTTAAACAATCCGATCACCAATCAACACACTGTCAGAGCGCAGCTTCCATTTCAAATCTAATGAGAAGTTCAAATTTAAAATCTTTCATCAACCAGGCAATCAATTCAATGCCACAGGCAGTTCTGAGAAAGTGGAAACTTTTGTCATCAATGCGTTCTAAGTCCAAAATGTTTCAAGAGCATCTGCATGGAGTCACTAACCAGTGGTCAGCTGTATATACCAAATATTATTTTAGAAAGTCTTTAACTGGAACTGTGTGCAAGGTATGTTTGCCAAGGGCAAAAATTTCATTTGGAAAAACAACTTGTAAGGACTAAGCAGTGTGATCCTAGGCATGTTTATTCAGCAATGTGGTGGTAAAGCCCAGGCAGATGGAATCTGCTCCCAAGAGAGGTCCGCCTGGTGCCGACGCTATATTCTTTCCTGTGCCAGGTAAAGACCTTTTTATTTGATCGTTATTTTAACAACTCATGTTTTAGATGTTTTAGAATTTCATTTCTTTCCTTCTTTTCACAGTCACATTTTATAGTGATGTTATAGTGATGTTTTCTATTGTTTTAATAATTAATGTTTTTATCGTAGTTTTACATTTATTGCATTTTTATATATTTTGTAAGCCATCCTGAGTGCTTGAAGCGATAGGACAGGGTATAAATGCATGGAAATACGTATTAGCAAGAACACACCCCTTGAACTTCCTTCTTCCCTCTGGAGTTAGTGGCAATCTTCGCAGTAGTGTGGGAAGTGGAATAAATTTCCCCAGCAGACAGGAATTGTTCCTTTTTATAAAGCACAGCATTTGGGGGTGGCTTGGTCTCTGATAGGCAGTTAAGATCTATTCACTTCAGAAAGGACCTCTCCCTAGTAGGTGAACATTCCTAGTTTGTTGCTAGAGTCTGACCTGCTTGAAATTTTGGACGCTGCTTGGGGATGTGGCCACCAGGGCTGCCCGCACTTTGTCACTGGTACTCAAATAGAAGTCCCATTGAGTTCAGTCACGTCCAAAGCAACAGCTGCTTGGATGAGCTGCAGGGAGAACTCCAAGAGATAGCAGAGTATATTCCTCACCAGTTTTCTCACAGATGGCTGTCCAGCTGCATCTTGAATGCCTCCAGGGCAGAAGAGTCCACAAACTCCCTAGGTCATTGCTGTAACCTGTTGAATTTCTGCCTTCTTCAAAGCTTTTAATGCAGGGGTGTTTTGGCCTGCAACACCCATGATCCCTCACTTCTGGCTGTGCTGCTTAGTGATAGGAGTTGTAGGCCAATAAATCTGCAAGACTACAAGTTGCCCACCTGCCACTATTTTAACAGCATTACAATATTTCCAATCCTAAACCATATACAAAATGCATCTTTTGCAAGCGATAAACCTGCTGCACAGAAACACAGAAGCAGTGCAAGTCAGAAGGGGTCTCCGGGGCCATCTAGTCTGACCCCCAGCTCCAGCTGGCTTCACTCATGATATGCCTACCATGTGCATGTCCAGCCTATCCTTGAACACCCTCACCGATGGGGCTTCAACCACCTCCCATGGAAGCCCATTCCATCCCTTAGGGGTTCTAACTGTCAGGAAGTGCTTCCTGGAATCCAATTGAACCTTGGTTCCCCAAGATTTGCTCCATTCTCTGAAAGGGAAAACAGGTCTCTACCCACCTGTGTGTGGCACCCCCTCACATACCTGTATGTCACCAACAGATCCCCTCTGAGTCTCCTCTTCTCCAGGCTGAAGAGACCCAGTTCCCTCCGTCTCACTTCATATGGCTTTCCCTGCAACCCGTCCACCATCCTTGTGGCCCTACGCTGCACTGACTCCAACCTGGCTAGATCCCTCCTGTAATCTGGAGCCCAGACTATGTTATGTTATGTTATGTTATGTTATGTTATGTTATGTTATGTTATGGGCAGTGGGAATGAAACCTGTGGTTATAGTTGAACTAAATGTTGAAGTCCAACACCCATCAGCCCTAGTCAGCACGGCTAATGGCCAGCGATGATGGGTGATGAGGCCCAATGACATCCGAAGGGAATTAACAGTTGCAGCGCTGGTGTTCCAAGGCAGCTCCATGATCAGCTTAAGAAATGTGTGTGCGCGCACACACTTAAAATGCTGGGAGTTGTAGCACTTTTTCTGACTAAACATGTGTAGGATATCACCGTGAATTATTAAAAAGGAAGCATTGGATTATAAACGTATTTGCATTAATTTGTGCTTGTGGTGATCTGTTTATGCCTCATAATATCAGCACAGATCGATCAACTTTGCTTTCTGCGCACAAACAGATGAATCTTTGACATAAATCTTTTGGCATTTATAGCAAGAGAGCAACTTACTCCCATGAGTTTCTCCTAACTGCGACAGCAATCAGCTTAGCCACCCACCCCAACACTTGGCATTTCTTTTAAAAGGACGCTGTACAACAACACTGTACTACACTGCAAGGTTGTCTCTCAGTACCTACCTGCCTCCAGCAATATGACTATAACACCACGGAGTTACTTTAGAGGGCTGGTCTAACCCATGTGCTTTCAAACTCAATGGCAATACAGGTATTCTTATGATGGAATTCATTTGAATTAACACTGCTAAGGCGATTTTAAAAAATAGTTATGAACTGAGAAATAATATTTTTTCCTTGAAATCAAACCTGAGTTAGAAAGGGCATGCATTTGCTGCTTTCATTTTCATTTGGCCAAACACACTGCTGTTTAGACCCAATTCGCTAGATCCCTCCAGTGTTTCCTCTGGTCAACAATCGCTTCTTTCCTAGGGAAGGCTTCAGAATGAATCGGGAAGTTCCTTTGCCCCCTCTCCAAGCAATGTGTTTGAGTAGCTTTTTTTCTTTAAGCTGCAGCTTCCCTAAATGTTAACCAGACCAGACTCCACAGATGAGGAATTTGACAAAGACAGAATCCACATGGCAGACAGATGAATCTGCACTCCTGCCCACTCACAAAAGACGGGGAATAACACTGATAATCATAGCACAATTCCATTTGCATGCATCTGAGGCATCAGGGGTGAAAGATGGCAACCAAGTGGCAAGTGACAGTCCTTCCGAAGTGCCATTTTGGCATCAGTGCAGGAAGAAGCACTGGCAAGGGAGACTGGATGTAGCATTCAGGAGATCGTGAAGATCAGAGTCAGGCTTCCTGCCACTCTTGCTGAGACGAGACGCTGTGTAGTTGCTTAGGGCAAACCATGCTGCCCTGTTTGGATGTCACAACAAGCCACCCTGAGAACAAGCTATCCTCATTTACCTTACTAGAAGCCATGGGTATTTAGGGCAACTTGTATGCCTTCTTGGGAGGCAAGTTGAGAACATACATGCAGTAAGTAAATTCATACTTCATCCTTTGCAAACACGAGATAAACAATGGAAGGGTTTCCATGCTTCATTTTGGACTCACCTGACCTGCTTGGTAAAAGTCTGTGGCAGAAAGAAGGAGTCACAGACCAAGAAATTGAATCGCCTTCAGCATAAGGATCTGGTTACATCTTCACTCCAAATTTGGGAGGCTGCTTTTAATCGAAACTAACCAAGAAATCAACAAACCAATGTCTTGGCTTTTTGAGCCTGATGTTAAGCATATGCTAAGTTAATTTAGAACAAACATTGTACCCAGTTCCTTTAATGTTTGCTCTGTTTATAGTATTACTCTGAGTCATGTCCCAAATAAAGGAAGACCTAGTATGTGCTTGCTATGAAAAAGGAGCAAGCCACAGCATCAGAAAAGCAGTAAGAAAGAAAACTGCCAGTCTAATGATGCCGTTATAGAAACGGCTTGACCACACTTAGAAAATGGTGCACAAGTGTGGCCACTGCATCTTTAGGTTTGGAAGTCAAGACTGTGTGCCAGATGATGGTAATTATGCTGATCAGGCAGCTCACAATAGACATGCACCCGCCTTGAGCATGTGAACCCACCTGGCATGTCTCTCAATATCAGGTGCAAAGTTACTGCATTCATGTCTAGTTTACTGGCATCCCACTGGCATGTTGGTGGTCGCTGCGAGAGCAAATGCTGGACCAGACAGGTCTTTAGTTTGATCCAGTACAACTCTTCCTCTCTTCTTAAGAAAACCTTGATTTTAAGTGGCAATTCATTTTGAAAATTATAAATTCATGCCATACTTTCCAGAAGAGAAACCACGTATCTCTTGCACATAACCACAATTGATCCCTGACTGGTCAACACTGCCTACTAGGGAAGGATATGAAAGGGAAGTTCTTCCCCTTTCCAAGAAACTCTCGGTTTAGGCCATTTCTGTTTGGTTGTCTGTGTTTGCTTCTCCTGCACAAATTAAGGCTTTTCTCTCCTTTGAACTGTCCCTTCCAATTCCAAGGCATCCCTACAATTATAGTCCCTCCAACTACTTTTTCCCCTTCTAAAATAAGAGATGAGGATATGCCATGCTTTCTTAACCCTGAATTACCTCTTCAATTCTTTTGCTCAGACACTTGTGCTCACTTATCAGTATCACACCCCAAGGTTGTTCAGAGTTGAATGGTTCTACTAGAAATAGGCTGACTGCCTGGCTCCGTGTCCCACCACCACTTCATTCCTTTCTGTTGGTTCCACTGATCACATGTTAAAAATTATTTTCATTCTGAGTTTCAACAGCATAAATCAAATCCATTAAAAAGGGTGGAAAAGGCGAGGAAAAAAGATCAATTATACATCAATTTCAACAAAGGTATATCAAATATTCGTATCTATCGGAGTGTGGGGTCGATTACCTGTTCAGACGTTGAAGCTGTTGTTAAGTCCTCAGTCCATTCCATTATAGGAAGCGAACATTTGTCTTTCCACCATTGTAATATCAGTCTTGTTGCTGTTAAAGAGCGTGGGAAATCCATTTATTTTGCCTTTGGTAAATATTAAAGAGAGCTCCAATACAAAGTCTATCCATCTTAGAACCACCTCTCCAAAAAAGGCAACTACTACATTTTGATTTTAAAAAGTACTAGTATTATTATGCAACCAGCAGTTAACCTACTTAGACAAAACTTTCTTAAAGAGACATTGTGGCATCCAATAGACACGAAACAAGAATTTTTACTACGCAAGATGTCCATTTGATCAAAACGACTAGGTTTGGGTGAGAGAATACACTTATTTTACACGAGGAGCTGCTGTACCTGTGAGTGCCATATTGAGTCTTGTGAACACCCAGCCTTGGCTGTGGGGTCCCACAGAAATGAAATAAATAACAACAGCAACAACTCGGTGAGTGTGGGTTACCTAAGAGTTAAATAAACTTCTCATAACCATGAAACTGGCCATGTTTAACCCTTGCATAACCCAGGTGCACAGCATTCACATGACATGAGAGTCCCCGAGTGGAGGTTGCATAGTCAAAATGGCAGTTTCAACGCACTGCAGCCCTGCACTTTGGGTGCCCGTGCTTGTCAAAGGATCCTTATGGAAGGAAAAACAGGTTTGCTTCTAGCTCTTAGCTTTCAGAAAGGCCTTCTGTTGACGTAGCGTATTTTTCGCTCTATAAGACGCGCCTGACCATAAGACGCACCTAGTTTTTAGAGGAGGAAAACAAGAAAAAAAATATTCTGAATCAAATGGGCACATAATCCCAGGCACATTCCCCATCACTTCCCCATGGGCTGCACATCTGACAGACTTACTGCACACACATATTCACTCTATAAGACACACAGACATTTCCCCTGACTTTTGAGCGGGGGAAAAGTGAGTCTTATAGAGCGAAAAATACGGTAACTGGATTTCTTATGCCAGTGTCCTAGAAAGTTACTGCAGGACAGAAGGATGCTGCTTTCTTATAAAACTCTGTTTTCAGCCTCTCATCACTACCTGCCCATCTGCAGTGGCAAGAATGCTGGAAGAGCTATGTGGGGGCAGGGGGGAATCAATTACCTAAGGTGGCCAATGGTGTCGCCCCCACCCACCCAGTTTGTACAAAAATATCTATTCAGCTGAGTACTCTCTCCTGCTCAGACATCTCAGAAATTCCTTGTATTTTGTGCTTGGGAATAAAATAACAGATGGCACTTCTTAATCAGATTTTCACGCAACTGCTCTAGCTGACGACCACCTAAGGGCAGCAGCTGTACAACGAAATGCTGCTTTGTGCTGCTTCCCGTCTCTCTGAGCAGCAGGGATTTCCAGGGACAGGGCAGGCTCGACAGGGTCAGTTTATTAAAGGAAGCAACAGACCTTACAGTGTTTTTGTAACTCTGGTTCATTTACTGCTATACAAGATGAACACGGAGCGGGTGCAGGCACCCGGCCAGAAGAGACCGCCTGAAAGAGCGCATTTGTTCTGCCCCTCGCCCCGACAGTGTGACCTTAAAGCGGCATGTGACACCTCCTTGCAATCCCGTTACAATAAGTAAAGTTGCTTCTTTTTCACTGTCCAAGCAGGTGTGGTGCATGAAGCTACTGGAAGCTGCTATGCATCCAAAGTAGCCTGGTTGTGCGTCCTACTTCGGAGGACAGTCCTCTATTTGAAGAAAATAGAAATAGAAAATACTCCACGATTTATTACATGTAATCACTGCGGCGAGGATTGCATTCGCTCAACGCTGGAAAAATGAGGAACTACCCACTGATGAACTGATTCTAAAAAAGATCCTGGACTGTGCAGAAATGGATAGATTGACTTTATCACTGAAGGAGAAAGAAGATACTGACTTCTATCAAACTTGGGACTCTTTTTATTATTGGCTGGAGAATCGGGACTTTGCATAGATTTAAATATGTTTTTAAGCTATCATAAATGGAAAGAGAAGGGTGTGGGGGCTGAGACAGCGGGCTCGATGTTTTTGATGATGGAGGTTGTTTGTAGTTTTCTTTTTGTTTTTCAGGATTACAATTTCAAATAAAACTTGTTTTTTTAAAAAAGAAAATACTCCACTGTTTAAAGAGTCTGGCTCAAGGGTTGCTTAAAGGCGGCAATGAGGAAGACGGCTGGTTTGATGTTGCCCATCAAGAGCCTTTGGACACTGTACTGAGTGGGGACACAGGTCATGTGGACACAGTCTCTCACACTGGTGACCTGTCCTGTATTTCTCTTTAAATTATAGTACAGATTTATAGAGTCACAACTATACCGTTTGTTTATTACATTTCTACACTGCCTAGTAGACGAAGGCCTCTGGGCATGTCACAACAATTAAAACCGTAAAATTTAACACAAGAGACAATATAAAAATGTAAACTGTTAAAGCTACAGTACAAAAGAAAGTAAAAACTGAAGTAAACCCTAGCAGTAATGAAAATTTTTAAAAATTTAGTCACGGATTTAAAGCAACAGAAATGGAAAGACATTTTAGTTTAATAAAAAGGAAGGAAGGGTGGACATGATGCGGATGGATAAAACCAGATGATGCATTTATGGCCTGGAGAAAAAAGACTAGGGATAATTTTTTCCCTCCCTCGTAACACATGAACTTGAAGTTGCCCAACAAAGATGCGTGGCGGTGGACTTAGGACAGACAAAAAGAAATACTTCTTCGCTCAGCACATAGCTAAACCTTGGAATTTGCTTCCCTCGGATGCAGCCAAGGCCATCAGCTTGGATGCCTTTAAAATGGGCTCAGACAAGTTCATTCATGGGGATGAGGCTGTCAGTGGCTCTTTCTCACTTCCAGTATCAGAGGTGCCATCCCTTTCAATACCAGTCCCTGTGCAATGCAAGCAGAGAGTTGTTGCTGTGCCCACGTCTGGCTTGTGGGCTTCCCCTGGGCCTCTGGCTGGTTGCTGTGCATACAGAATGCTGGCCTGGACAGGTTTTTGGACTAATCCAGCAGGGTTCTGATGATGACCTGCTTGGAGCACAGACCCAGCAAGGGTATAGGCCATCAAACTGCTTTCCACTTATGGCGACCCTGTGAATAGATGCCCTGTCCTTTATAGCTCCTGCTCAAGGCGGTGGCTTCCTTTATGGAACTGACCCACCTCATAGTTGGCCTTCTTCGACTTCTACTTCTGCTTCTTCTTCCTCGTCCTCTTCCACCTTGGACTTTCCCTAGCATTAAAGCAAAAGAGAGCAGGGGTCATAACAGGTATTTAGAAAGTTATTCAGAGTGAGGAAGGCAATGAAAGAGTTCATTTTTCAAAGACTGCATAACTACTGTAATTTTCTGGTACAGGATGCAGTGATAGCTCATATCAAGGAAGGTTTTGCATATCATTCTTTCCATGTATAACATTAGGAACCTTCATGTTCAGATGGAGTATATCTCTGGTTTAAAAATGCTGAAGACAAATCACATGGGATAATCACATGGGCTTTGTTTCGATGGGGCGGCCTATAAATGTTTTAATTAATAAATAAATAATCATCACAATCACTACTGACCAGTTTCTTCTAGCTATCTAACTATCTATTCAATCTATCTGTATGTTTGAGTGACTTTTTAGTGGGTTCAAACTGAACCTGAAAGGGAACAAGAAATCAAATTAACAAAGAGACCATGCATATTGTTAAAATGCTCCTGGTGTTACCAGTCAGAAGACATTGCCTGCCTTTTCCAAGAAGGATGGCAGAAGATACAGGGAATAAAAAAACATTACAGGTGGAAGACAATGATATCTGGATCCCCCTGTAAAATTCTATGGATGAAGCAGTGGGATGAAGCCTTCTTCGGAACAGACGGAGACAATGCAGGTGGGATCTGTGACCAAATGTTGCCACACAATGTGCCGCTATTCAGGATTCCCGCCACTCCACTACACATGTCCTCCTGCTTGCATTTCTATTTTTTTCCCCCTCAACAACATGTCTGTCTGTCTGTCTTTCTACTGTTGCAAACCTTTGGACTACCCCAAGCTTACTGGCTACTTCCTATGTTGGACTACAACTGCCATCATCCCCTTCCAGCATGACTTTTGGAAGGCACCAGGTAGAACATTGTTTTCACCTATCTTTGGCTCAAAATAAATTTTAGCCCTGCACTCCCTTGAAGACGAGTCATACGCATGAGATGTGATTAAACTGCCATTAAATAAAGTTTACTTAGACACACTCAGCCATCCTGAGCACCGCAAGGTTGTGTTGGCACGTTGCCATGCAACTTGACATTTTGTTGGAATTTTACCCCTTTCACAAGGCAATGATGCCATATGTGTACTCATGTGGGGAGGGAGGGGGATGATTCATAACTTCTGCAACTGCCTGGAGGGTCTGCAATTGTTTTGCAAGTAATGTTTGCAGGAAGTGGCTTGCCATAGCAACCTGATCTTCAGACAACCCTACTGCCCAAGCCTGAACTAGATGAGATTTGCAAGTGGTGGAAGTGTGCTGAGGACTACAGACTAAAATTAGCATGAAGACAATAGGAGGGATGGCATCCTAGACTGTGGAAAGGCCTGCTTAGTGTAGTGTTTGTTTTGGTTTACAGCTAGAATTCATGAGCTGGGATCCAACAATATTTGAAGGAGAGCCAATTATGGAAGTTCTGGGGATGTTCTGCCACCTGCAGAAGGATTCCAGTCTCAGTACCACCCTGGAGTCAGTACACAAGCAGGGCCAGTGCCTGATGGTCTGGCCAGTGGCATTCAGTGTGGTTCCCTCCTGCCAGGGCTTTTTTGTCATGGAATGCACCTTTTTTCAATGGATTTTACAAAGTGATTTTGGAATAGCAGATCAGTAACATGGTGCCTGCAGGCTGCTATTGTGTCTGCTATCTGATAGTGAGAGAGAGCTGCTCCAGACTCCACTGCTCGGCTTGGGATTGGTGTGTGTGCTTACTGCCAGCGGGAAGTGAGTTTCAGCCCCCCCCCTTTTTTTTTTTACAAAAAAAGCACTGCCTCCCGCCATGACATTTGGGGGTCTGCAGGTGGCAAGGCTGGGCTCAGTGGGTCCCATTGCCATCATCACCTTGGGGGCCACCCGTGAGAAAGGATGACCCCCTCCTGCAGCTTGCCTCCCTCCCTCTGAGCTTCTTTTGTAAAACAATTTTATAGGGCTTTTATTGTTTTTATATCCTGACCATTTTCCTCTTGAAAGACACCCAAAATGCTTCGCATAATCCTTTCCATTTTATTCTCAGGAAGACCTATAAAGTAGGTCAGGCTGAGGGTAAGTGACTACCCCAAAGTTGCCCATTGAGCTTCATGACCAGGTGGGGGCTACAAAGTGGGTCTCTCCAGCAGTCTATCCACGAAGTCACATTAGTTCTGCCTTCCTTCCCCTTCACAAAGGCCTTACTTCCAGCTCCCTTCTCTTTCGCTTATGCATGTGTACACATGATGTCTGGAGCCTTCAGAGTGGATCTGTCATGTGGGTTGCTACAGGACCAGGACTTAGGCCACAGGTGAGCACCTGGTAGGCTTCCGAATGTTTTAGACTACAATTCCTATCAGTCTTAGCCAGCATAGCCAATAGTGAGGAATGATGGGGTTTGTAGGGCAAAACACTGGGAAGACCACAAATTGCCCACCATTGCCTTGGGCTCCTGTAGCCCTTTACCTGTGTATATGATTTTTGATGCAAATTCCAGTGGCTGAAGGAGCTACCATGTATAAAAAAAGTCATTAATCAGAATTTCATTGCAGGACTTCATTGCCTGCTCTCTCCAAACACCAACCTATTGATCTCTATCTCTATCATGTCTAAATAATTGATACAGAAAGGTATTTCACAGATATGAAAAACACCTTTAGAACAATATTGCACATAAAGGTATAAATTGCACAGGTGTTGGTAGGAACTTAAAATGCTTTCTTTGGTTCTCCAGTGTAGTTGCATGTAATCGCACAATGGTTAGTACCAAATCAGCATTGAAGGGAGTGATAGAAGCAGTGCTTTTTTTGTCATAGAACACACCGGAATGGAGTTCTGGCACCTTTTTTCAACAGTTTCCAAGTTTTAAAAGTAACTTTTGAAAATTTGATGTTTGGTCCACGTGGATTTGAATCACCCTGTCGAGCATAGCAGATTGGCGGCAAAATCATTAAAACGGTGCATGCAGGTTGCTTGTGTGTCGAGTCCGATGCATGCGTACTTCGTCTGTGCTGGTTGTGATGGCGCTGCTCGGCTTGTGATTGGTCATGTGGTCGCACGCTGCGTGCTTACTGCAGGTGGCTACCATTATGTTTCGTTACACAACTGAAATGTGTGGGTGTGTGTTCAGTGACTGACTATGTGCGAAAGGTAAACAATTTCATGAGTTCCGGCACCTTTTTTCTTACAAAAAAAGCACTGGATAGGAGCAGACCCTGAATGGAGGGTGTATATTGTAACAAGCTCCATGTGCAGTTAGGTTTTTGTCACGAAAGATGAGACAAGTGCCTACTACCTGTGTTGCATTCCATGGGATCCTTGTTTCCTACCTTTTTATATTTAATTGTACTTTGAAGCTAGCTAACAGTAGCTCTGAGAGGCATCCAAACTTGTGCATTTTTAGCATAGAGCAGCCTTCCCCAACTTATCCTCCAGATGGCTCGGGATGATGGAGATTGCAGTCCAGGACTTTGGGAAGCTGCCACAGAACCACTGAATGGGGGAGTCGGAATGCTCTCAAAGGCTATCAGGTCCAACTCCCTGCTCACTGTAGGACTCCAAGTTAAAGGACCTCTAAAAGATGGCCTTTCCCAGGTTGGGAAAGATTTGAAGTGTGCACTCTTACTTATTCTTTAGTTGTTCATATAAATTAATCCCAGATCCCATCTTTTGCCCTAGTCCAAAGTTAGAGTAGGCTCATAGCTCTAGATTAGAAAATGGCTTTGGGCTTCCTCATTTAAATAAGTTCACTTTGCATCAGCAAAGTGTTTTCTGGATCAGGCCCAGCATTTCTGGAGCAGGCCCAACACATTTATACATAAGACTGAGGAATGTGGATTTATTTTGCAAGTCGAAGCAGCGGCGCCAGAGGGAAACCAGCTTTTATCGCCTACTGCTCAATTAGGTTTAGCCCAGGTGTGGGACTCAGAAAAGTTATTAGGGCAATCTAAGCGCTTGGAGCAAAGAATAGGTAAATTCTGTACATCAAAATATAATACTGGGCTTATGTATTTGCATGAAATGTTGTTCAGTTGCCAGGTGAGTCAAGGCAACTAAGTGGCACGTAACAAAGATCTTACACAACACTTAAACCCTCACAATGAAGAAAAGGTAACTCAGAAGGCTGTGTTACACCAGGCTAGATTAGCTGTTCAACAACATCTGCTCTAACTGGCTGTACCTTTCCAGAGTTTCTTTCTCATAATGTCTTGCCTGATTTCCCTAACTGGAGATAGCAGGGGCTGCCCCTGAGCTGTAATTCCTCCCCAATTATCCAGAAAGATATTATCAAGAAAGGCAACAGACCTTCCGGCATGCACTTATTACTACTGTTAGGCAACCTGAGCACAATTTCTTTGGTGGAAAGACAGGGGAACAGATTGAATAAATAAATAACCTTGTGCATGTTATTCTGTTGTAATTTCACATTTGGTAAAAAGTGGGAGACAAATCCTCTGGCAATGTTTCTTTTTGTTCAAATGGTAATTGGAAGGATGCTGTACCTTTAAAAGTTGCACAGTAGGTACATTCTATCAAGAACAGGTGACCATGCAGCCTGATCCTATCTCATAAAAGCCCTAAGCATTCCTAGGATTGCAGCCTTGCTTTGAAATTTCCTTTCTATTGTTGTTCTAGTCATTGCTTGGAATGGAGTATATAAACAACTTTTCTGAGTCTGTATTTATGCTGCAAGAAGTTAGCCATTAATGAAAAGTTGTCCAGCTCCAGCAGATGCAATGGTGGAATAGTTCAGGGAGATATTTCAGGGAATGCTTTGAGAAAGGATAATCTGCAGTGGGAAATCCAGACTCCATGGGAATCCGGACTCCATGTTAAATGCATGCTTCCTGGGAACTAATCCTACTAATATTAGTTGAACTTACTTTTGAGTTGACATGCATATCACCTGGCTGATAGTCCTCAGCTGGCCTGGGTTTCTCTTTTCATGTTCTAGAAAGAATAGAATCCCTTCATTTTAAAATGCTGAATTTTATGCACAGTATTCTTTGTAGTAATGATATAACTCATCCTATTAACAGGAGAGTCAAGAAGCTATTGTTATTCCTGTTTTGGAGGATTGTCTGTTCAAGAGCTGGAGAATCAATACAAACATTCCCTGATGCCTTGGGATAAAGAAGCAGCCAGTGCCTTTCTGTCCTCATAGGTGGTGGCTCCTGCATTGGCTGCTGTAACAAGGATGAGCAGCTAGAGAGAGAAGGGAATGACAGGAATGAGATTAAAATAGTTAATAGAAGTCTAACCCTAACATACCACTCAGGAGAACATTGGCAATGACTCTGGGCAGATTCAAAGTAGTAAAATTGCATGCAACTAGATGGAGTCACTGAAGCGGTCAGTGTGAGCTTAAGTGGACTCTGGGGGATGGTGGAGGAAAGGAGAGCCTGGAGGAATGTTATCCATAGGGTCTCGATGGGATGGACACAACTTCGCAACTAACAACACAGCTCCTGAAAGACAAAAATGAAATGTGCAGGTGTGTAGAATATCAAATCTGTGTAATTTTAGCACACAATTAACTTTAAGCACTTAGATGTAAGTATGTAAGATATTCTGGCAGGATGGGTTATGAGGCTAAATAAATATTTTTAGATATATATTTGCATTGGATCTGTTAGGAGTCTACCTATATTTTTTCTGTAAAGCAGAAGTTTAAGTTATTTAAAAACAACAACAGCCCGCCAACATCTACCCAGTGGTTATTTTGTCTCCCTTGCCTGATGAAGAGGCCTGGAGATTTCTAAAGCTTGCACAATTCTTGGTAATTTTGTGTTGACCTAGTAAAGCTATCACGTTATGTGGATTCTTTTCATTTGCTTGCAGTTGGATTTAATTCTTTTTTTTTTAAAGAATCCAAGGCTCAGCGCCTACAGTTCCTGCTGCATTTTCCCTCCCTAGAAACCTTGTCTAATAGAAATTGTCCGGGAATCCACCGCAGGGGGTACTCGGCCCAGCGACCTTCGAGCTCTCCCGCTCGGAAGGACCGGCGCGCTTGCCTGTTAGGCGGCGCTCGCGAGAGAGAGCCTTCCAGCACTTCCCCTCTCCGCCAATCAGGAGCCGCGGCCCGGGCATTCTGAGCGCGTGACGCCTCTTCCCGGGGAAACAAGGTTCCAAAGAAGCAGCAGCCGCTGCTTCAGCGCGCGCTTGCGTGCAGACTTGGTTCGGCGCTACGGCAGAGAGAGAAGACTTGTAGTGGAGCTGGGAGGGGATTGTAAGCTGAGGAATCGGCACGCTGGAGTGCATTTTGGGTGGGAAGGGGCTTTCTTTGTGCTTTGGCTTGCTACCTTGGGGAGGGGGGGTTGTCTAAAAAGCAGCAGATCTGGTGCTTGCGAATAAAAGCACCGCAGTTAACCTTCCTGTCCTCTCCCTCTGATAGGCTTGATGCATTCAATGCAATAGGGGTATTTTTGGCTGGGTTTTTTGGGTGGAGGTATTTGCTTAATTTTTATTATTGCAGAGGGCTGCTGTTTTTTAATTGGAATCTAATTTATTTCTTTAGGAGAAACAGCCTATTTGGCGAATGAGTTTTGGGTGGTTGTTTTGTGTGTTACGCGTGTGTATGCAAGATCGGATCTGCAGCTGTTAAATGAATAGTTGGATGCGGGGGAGGGGGTTGTCGGGGGAGGCAGCAGACCTTCTGGTGCATCCGATGCATTTTTAAACAGCTCGCGTTGCTGCTCTTCCCCAGTTGAGATCGGTCCTGCCTACTTGTTGTGCATGCGGGGGCATGAGTCAGAATGGAAAGCGATGGGTTCTGCTGCTATCCTTGTGTGTGGGGGATAGAGACGTCTTGATCTTTTCTCGGGGTGGGATTGCAATAGGAGCGGTGTGTTAACCACCAAATACCAGTAATACAGCAGGCTAACAGAAGCTGGAGAGGCGCAAAGCAGGGTTAGGTTAGCTCTTGGATCTGCTGCGTTTGAGATTGAATTCTTCGCTGATTTTTCACTAGAAGGCAAACTCGGATTTTTCTTATCCTCCCCCCCCCCGGGGTAGCAATTGAAGCGAGAGGTTTTATTATATATATATTTAGGGTGTGTGCGCGGGGGAGCTGAGATTGCTAGTGAAAGCACAACAGTTTTCTTCGTGTCCTGAGCTGGGGGGAAAAATGGAGGCTGTGATAGAAAAGGAATGTAGTGCGCTTGGAGGACTCTTCCAGACCACCATCAGTGACATGAAGGTAAGAAGGCTGAGGGGTGGATCGGGCTTGGACGGGGCTGAAGGGTGGGCGAGAGATGCGGGCCCCTCGGCCGGCCGCGATTGGCAGATCCCTGCCTGAGAATCGACTCTACAAATTCCACCTGCATTGAAAGGATGGCTGGGGGTGGGAGGGGAATCACCAAAACGCCTCTCTTCTTGCTCTTTCCCTCCCTTCCCTGGTGTGTTGCATGCAGATGAAGGAATTCTGCACTGTATTGACATTAGCTGCATATCGCTTTTCCCCAAAGAGTTGCGGCTTGTTTAATCTTGGTAACATCATCCTCACAACAATAATAAAAATTATCTAGCTGTTTGCGTGTTTCTTTTTTAGTTGTATATTGGCATCTGTATCTTTCTCTTTCAACCTTCGAGGCCCAGGATTTTCCTGAGTCCCTTGGGATTGTCCTAATTGTTAGTCTAAACGGAGCCATTGAATAATGATGATGATGATAAAATAGAGGGAGAGCCACTGTAGCGAGAGTCAGCACTCCATATTCAAAACCCTCGAGGTGGGGCTGAATCAGGAAAGGCGTTTGTATATATCCTGCAATGAATGCTAAACTAGGACTTTGAATATTTGTTTTGCTCTCAGCGTTCTTCTCGTCTGCCCCTCCCAATTCCCAAGGCCTCGGGAAGATATAAACCTGATATTCTTCAAATAAGGTTTTTGTTTCATTTTCTTACCCGTGTATCTACTGCTAGCCCTTTTTGCTAATGGTGGAGGGGGCAGGGGCCAATTTACTCCAGGGTGATAAACTAATAAATGCATACATTGTGAATTGCCATATGTAGCTGTGTTTCCTGGAAATATACTTACAGCCACATGTTTAGTCACAAGGCAACAATGTGATTGAAAATGGTGAACTGCAATACCTCCCTGGAACCTCCATAGGCAGAGGCAGTATATCCTTGGATACCAGATGTTGGGCACAGATAGGGAGAGACCATTGTATTCAAACTCCCAGAAGCAGTTGGCCCTGCTTAGAAAACAGAGTGGTGGACTTGGTTGTGAACTTTTGAGCCGGTTCGTCCGTTTTTAAAGTGGATTTGAATTTAGGCAGCAGCCGCCTGAACTTTGTGCACCACCATCTTGTGTGGAAAGGCAGAAGAGTTACTGACCTGAACTTTTTTTTTTTAAACTAGGTTGCTAAGAGGCAACTGATTGGAAACTGATTTCAGCTGACTAATTTTTTTTTAAAATGAAAAGCCTACTTATAGGCTGGTGGAGAGGAGCACGGCTCTCCTTTCTCATCCTCTTTCCAGTTCAAAAACCCAGTGGGCTGGCACAGGAGCAACTTCTTCCTTCTGTGGCAGCCTCATCACTCTAGAGTACCATGTACTCACCTGGATAAAAGCTCTAGTAGCCCAAGGTGACCAGGAGCAGGGTTAAACGCAAGGCTGAGCAAGGATGCATACTTGTGTTTGCAATAATGCTGTTTTCTCTACAGCACTCCATATTTCAGTTATATCGCAGCAAGGTCGTTGATCAAGATCTGTATGCATAGTGTACTTCTAGTTGCAGGTAAAAAGGGCCATAAAACTCAGCGAATAATAATTTACTTTGCATGTAGAAGGTTACAGGTTCAATTTCCAACATTTCTACTAAAAGAAGATGCTTGATAGCTGTTTCCACTCTGCAAACTTTTATCTTTTCATTAGAGGCCACTGTCCAATCTGTATTGGCAATACTGGGTTGGATGAATCCAGGTGATCTGGCAGGTTATAGATACAAGAATATAGTTAATTCAGTGGAAAGTAGCTACTCCTTAAGGTGTGGACATTGCCTAGTGGTTGGGTACTGAGCACCCCTTGCTCATGGCCATCGCAAGGGATTGTGAGCCATATCAGGCCAGTTGTAGGACCGTAGAAGGTGAGAGTAGCTGTTGGAGAACATTGTGGTGTTCTTTGTCAGCAAGGGTGAAATGTTTGGTTTTTTAAATCAGGAGAAACATATCAGGGAAAACATATCAGAGAGGGAAGCACAAACTAGTTGGAGAGAATGGGTGGCAGGAGTTGAACCCAGCTGCCAGTTTTATGCCCACTCAATTGTTACGCTTAAGGTGCTTTGCTGTAGTTTTTGCTAGCCATGAAGATAGGTTCGTTCTCCTTCACCCCTTTTCCTACAAAGAAGTCAGGGCGGAAGGATGCTACTTGGAGGTGAAAGATCGACTTTTGGAAGCCGTAGGTGGGTGTGCCCAGTTCCCGAACTACAAAGAAACTGTTAATGAAGGGCCGGGATCCGGGTTGCAGCCTGTGTGCCTTGAATGGAAGTTGGGCTTTTTTGCTGCTTTTTTCAAAATCCTTTTTTTTTCCTCCCATCTGAGCAGCCCTCTGGAGATAATAGGAGTGCAGTTTCTTTAGATGGGGGTGGGTGAGAGGAGCCCTGTACATTAGGAGCCTGTCATAATGAACTCTTTGTGATGCGATTGGGTTCCAGATCCTCTTTTGTTGAGCAGCCTGCAAATCTCTTGGGAGGGAAGGGCTTCCAAACAAAACCTGCAATCATTTTCATTAAGGCCACTTCAGCAGTGGGAACATTTTAGCAGATGTCGGTCTTCCTGCCAGATGGAACATTCCTACCAATGGTTAAAAGCAGAACTTATCCTTCCATTCTTTCCAACAGGAAGCAGATAAATCTTTAAGTCATACTTGAGCTGCTACCTGCAGGTGAAGAAGTGTTCACCTGGAACATTTTTCTCTTGCCCCTTTCAAGAGCATATCAGTTCTGGAGAGCTTAACAGAGAGGCTAGATGTGTTTTAAAGGAAACAAACATCAGTCAGGGAAAAAGAATTTTGTGGGGTTTTTTGTTATGATGAACATTATGCAGCAGTTTCTGAGGATAAGGGGAAAAAACCCTGGCCACCAGTTTTATATTTGATCTTGCAGTGTGGAACATGCAGACAAGTTCCAGAAGCAGGAAGCTGTCTTGGACTGTCAGCAACACCCACCAAAGAGCCCTGTGGCACCTGGAAGGCCAACAGATTTGCAGTGGCACAGTTTCTTGTTAGATTAGAGGCCACTTGATCAGATGCATGAAGGGTTTGCCAAATTTTGCTGTTTACAGTTCAGACCTATCCTTTACATAAAGCAGATTTGCCTTTGCTAATGGTGTGCAGAAGAAATGCCAATTTAGGGCGCAGTCCTGTGGGTTGCATCCTTGATCTAAACTCCTGAACTCGGAGGCTTATGAGTATCTAATGCAGGGCAGAAGAATTGGTGGTGGAGATGATTGTTGTCTCTGCCTTTCAGCTCTGCATGTTTCACTAGCCTTTTTGCTTGTCTAGTTGGAAAAATCTTGGGGTGTGTGTGAGAGAAGGCTAAAGAGGCTTTAAAATAGCTCTTATCCTGGCCTTTAAGTCCCTGCCTCTCCCCTTCAAGGTTGGAACTGGTGTGGGGGGGTCATTCCCCTGATTTCCTCTTCCAAGTTTGGAATTCTATTTCTAACATCCGAGTGGGGAATCGGAATCCCTCTGGGCCTTCAGGTGCTGTCCAGAGGTCTGTTGGATTGCTTCCCCGGCTATAATTCTGTGTACACTTACTTGAGAGTAAGTCCTATTAAATTCACTGGGGTTTTCTTCCAAGTTAGTGTGTCACAAGATTGGGTGTTGGGGCCTGATCACATCTTTCATCTGATGTCTTCCCATGTGATCCAGTGAAAATTGTTAAACCATCTACTCTTGGGAATAAACCCCATGAATTCTGTGGGATTTAAATATTAGAAACTGGATCATCAGACTAAATCTAGGAACACATCTGACCAAAAGTCAAACATAAAGCGCATGTATGTGGAGGTGGCTCAATCAAAGGATGTAGAAATCCAAGTTGATTATGTTTCCTTTAAAATCCAGTGTATCAAGTTGTGATCCTAGGGCTCATAGGAAAGGTAGGAATCCCAGTTCAAACCTTGGAAAAGCAGTCTGAGCTAGGAGCTGGGACTCGAAATCCAGGGTGCTGTTTCTCTTCATGTGAAGCTGATTGGGAAAGAACATGGGTTGCCATTCCAGGGTCATAAGAGCGACCTCGAAAATGGTGGTTTGGGAACAGGGAGGGATGGAGTGAAACAGACCTCAGCCCCTCCTCATTGTAAGCAGCTGAAATATTTAAATTGCCAGAATCAGTGGTCTTAAGTGAAGCAGGAAGGCAATCTGTGCCTCAGTGTTTCTTCCATTGTCAAGTAATTTCTGAATTTGGAGGGTTAGAAACAGCCTCATTGGATCACGCTGTAAATGTCTGGAAGATCTTCTATTGGCATAAGTCTTGGTAGACCATCAAAGAGAAATAAAATGCAAAAGAGCTACGACATGCATATTCACAATATGTGGTACAAGATACTGTGTTACCGTTTTATGCCGCCATTATTCACATTAACTTACCCTTATTAATGCTGTTATGCTACTATTGCTAGCAATGGTAGTATAAATACTGCTTTCTTTAGTAAATGTCCAGGACAACAGGGCATCCATCCATAGTGTTGATTTGCATTTGATTTGTTTTTTCTGAAGTCCAATCCTGGACTTCTACATTCATGGCCTTTGTGCTCTCTCTTTCTTTCTTTTAGTGGATTGTAGTGCATGATCCAAGGTCAGAGCAAAGAAGTCTCTTTTCCTCCTAAAACCTATTTATTTGGCACTGCTTGGTTGTGCTTCCACAGTGTGTCAACAGGATGCTATTGCTGGAAAAATGTTGGGGACCCTTTTTGGGTGTAGCTTTAAATATTGCAGATTTTGTTTTGTGGGGAGAATTTCCAGTTGATGGATTACGAACTAGAGAATGTTTAGGATTACCCAGTGTGGGTGTCGGCAGTGGGTGTAGCTTTGAGAGCTGGTTCAGCTGCAAGCTGAGACAAGGGCAAATCCTATTGAACAATTTGTCCTTGTCCACGCTTGTTGGACATGGTTTTAAGCACTCCAGTTCAGCTGCCACCTGTTTGCTTGTTGTGAAATAATGGGAGAATTTCCTTAGTGCAGGCAGGTCTTCCAGGATTTCGGCAGCCCATGTGTCAGAGTCCTGAACAGCTTTCAATGATGTTGCAGGAAATAGCATGTTAAGTTGGGACATTCAGGAACTCAAGAGCCTAAAAAGGTGGTCTTAACTTGTCACTGCTAGTCAAAACACTGATCTGCCTATCCAAAAGGACCTCTTGTGTTTTCCCAATGTCAGAGTCCAACAGCTGCCCAAATTCTTCGTTTTTTATGGCCACTTCTGATGGTCACTCTTAAAAGTCACCAGATAGCAATTTCAGACATGGGTGGAGGGGTTCTGGAGATTCTCCCCTGAAATAACAAATAATGGAATTGTTATATGATGCGTGACTGTGATGTTTAAAGAAGGAAGGAAAGAAATCTGATAATCCTTATGTCCGTTCATGAAGCATTACAGATTTAGTGATTTAAAAACTGGCTCAGTACTATTCAAATTTAACCTTGAATTTTAATTTGAAAAAATGATTGTTTGCATCTGATCCTGGCTTAGCTGTACTGCTCGCCAAATTGGTTTCTAGGCCAAATTCAAAGTGCTGTTTTTAACCTTTACAGCCATGCCTGGCCTGGGACCCCAATAGCTCGCAGACAGCCTCTTTTCTGCTCATCTATCCAGTCAACTTCAGAGCCTTTTCTCCTTTGTCCTCTGGTGGTGTGTGGTGTGAATGTGGAAATGTGTTTGGGAATTGGCCTTTTCTGTGATGGCCCCGTGTTTACTGATTTTGCTCCCCAAGGAAACTTACTTGGCTCCAGCACTGTCTCCTTTTGAGTGCCTCGTGAAGATGTACTTATTTTCCCCGGAGCTGGACTTAGTTATAGCCAAATGTTAGGGATGCAATTTTGATGTTCATTCTCTGCTTGGGGAAGATAGGCAATTTGTTGTACTGGTTAAAGCATGGAACCTGGGCCTCAGGAGATTAGGGTAAAATTCTCTATTCAATCATGAAACTCACTGGGTGACTTTGGGCTGACTCTCAGCCTAATCTACTTCACAGGGTTGTTGTGAGGATAAAATAGAGAGATGGGCCATATAAGCTACCTTGGAGTTCCTTGCAAGAGACGAAAGATCATATGTGATATGTAACAACATTTTAAAAAGAGTTTTTATGTGTTTGCTGTGGATGAACACATCGGTAATGAATCGTTTTTAGATTATGCTTTTTTTGTACCTGCATTGTCTACAGATTATGCTTTATATACTGATTTAGGGATTTTTCTGTTGTAGTCACGATGCTTTTCTGCATTGTGAAAGTCACTTTGAGACCGCTTTTTGTGGTGGGAGGCAGCAGGGGATCATAACGTCCATTTCAATTGTAGTTCAACATTGTCCATTTTCTATGGAAGTCAGGACTGCTCTGTGCTACCTCCAGGATCAAAGGCTTCTGCATACACGCCACTGTAGCTCATTAATAGGTGAGAGGACTCTTTTCTCCTGTACTGCTTGTGGCTTTCTCAGAGACATCTCGTTGGCCATCGTGGGGAAACAGGATACGGCGTAGCCTTTGGTCTGGTCCAGCAGGGTGCTTCTTGTGTTCTTCTGCCTTAAAAAAAAGAAAACAACACGGTTAGGAAAGTTTCAGTCATCTGTATTGTGGATTCCTAAAACCTTTCCAGTTCGTGTGCCTGTGAAGTTTTGCTGAGGTTCGTCAATGGTACGTAGGCCATTGACGAAGACGGCCTGAGGTCTGCTGTGCTCCCAGTTGGATCCATAGGTGGACTCTGTTTGCTGTGGAGATGAGAATGGTTCAGAGTTGATATTGGATCAGTGTCAAAAGAACAATGGCATTTCCAGAGACACTGCATAAGGGAAGTTATGACTTGATACGCTTTAAACATCATCTTGTTTATTGGGCGTTTTCTGTTCTTCCAAAGGATGTTTTAAAGGGTGGAGAGGGGTTTTTAATCAGGGTGGTGGCATTAATCCAGGATAAGACATGGCTAAATGTAAGTTTGTGAGAGAATTAGCAGGTGTTACATAAGGGAGCAGGATGAGGGGGAACAGATGCGTGCAGACTCCCACCCTTAATTCTGTGGTGAAAATGTGCTGTGGCATTATGGAATTTATAGTGTCCCACATCCATAGTCCACCATCTTGGGGAAGACTGGTCTAGTCAAACAATCAGATTGGTATTCCAGTCCTGTACATACTTAAATGGGAATGAGTCACATTGAGCTCTGCAAGTGCTTTGGGATTGGGATAGTTCTAACTCCTGGACTTCTGTAACTTCGTGCTTCCTCTTAAAGCGTTACTCCTTTCCAGATCTGCTTGCCTAGGGCACGTGGCTGTAAGGAGTGAGGGCCAGAGAAGCTTCAGCATCACAAATTCTGGTTGCTGAGTCTTTGTGCATGACCTTGCCTATTGACCTTGAGTCCCTCAGACCATGAACAAACAGGCTGAGGCTTCTGCGAGGTGGTGCTCGCTTTGTTTTGGCCCTAGCAGCTTTGTGGCTTTGAGGCCTTGATGCAAGTGAAAGGTACATGGGTATTCCAGTGAAGCTGGTTTGTGCCCCAGACGTTCCAGCTTTGGACGCACCTCACCTAGAGGCTAAGAGGCCTTTCTTCAAGCTTCGCTTCGCTTTGCTTGCAAAGTCCATAGGCAAGTCGCATGGTTTTTGAAAACCAAATTGTACCCGATAGATGAACAATTGGTTTCTGTGTTACAATTTGCATCCTACCCACTCAGTTCTCCCACTTCTGATAGATATCCCATCAGCCACCCTGCCTGAAATTCAGTCCCAAGTTGCAGTGCTCCCTGCTGACATTGCCTGCTTCGTCCTCATTTTTCCGTGTATCTGTCACTGGTGGGGGAGGGGGGTAGGCAGTGGAAACTGTATGGCTGGAGTTGTATCCTACAGTGGCTCTTCCTTCCAGGGCACTCTGTCGTGATCGCATCCCAAGAAGGTGGAAACCATATTGCTGTGTTCAGAACAGGGTGGATATGATTTAAATTATTTAAATCACAATTTAATCGCTAGTCAGTGAGACTAGATTTTGAATCATGGTTTTCTAGACAATTTGCACACATGCCTGCCTTATCCATAGGTAGAGGAGCTTTATTAAAATATTCTCAAACTGGGTTTCTTTTATGGCATGCTAGTACAGGTTTTCTTCTCCAGGGAAATACTATGATAAACCTAAGGGTATTCAAAAAAAGATTCAAAGACTTCTGGGGGAGCCTGCGCAAAAGGTTTCACTTTCATTTTTACTGCTTGTCCCCATTCCTCACACTTAGCTTCTTGTGCAGATCTATTCTACTCCCAACAGTCTTCTATTCATTGAATGTTTTGAAACTTAGCACTTAAGAGGTAAGCGGCTGATTCTGTGTACATAGATTTGCAAAGGAACAATGGGATTAAGGTCTTTTTCTCAGATCTGTATATTTTATAACATGTTTGATGTGAAGAAGAGGCATGTGATCTCTGCAGACACAAATTCACAGTTTTGAGAACTGTAAAACCATCTGTGACAATATCTTCTAACTAGAAAAATTGCCCAGTAATCTTGCAGAAACCTCTGGAAGAGCATGGCATTGTGAATGTATTAATGGAATTAATTTACCAAACAATTTAAACATTGCATGAATATACAGCCTCATGCTACATAATTAAAAACTCATCCTTATTGGATGCATAACCTTTGGACTGTAATGTATCTTAAATAGGAAACTATCTTTAGATGGATTTTTAATAGATGCTTTTTGAGGAAAAGTAATTTAAATGATTTTTTTAAACCATTAGTAGTTATCCACTCTGGTTCAGAGAATATGGCAAGCAATGGTAGCACGGAGAAACTGTAGAATAAACCTTTGTCTCTAACTGTGATTTCAAAAGGCCAAACTTAACCATGGTGAAAGACCATATGTAGATTTGGACAGCATAACAGACCAGCAATGGCAAAAAATCTACCGTGGTTTGTTGTGTTGTCTGAATCCAGCTGTTATGTAAACTTGCCTAAGACCAGGCTACGTGAACTGTCATGGAGATTGGCCACAATAATTTTTGTGCCAGAGAGAAGAATTAAATCATTTTCTGTTGGGTTTTGTTTTCCTTGGACTGGCCTTATTTGACCACTTCTATCAGCCGTGGAATGTTGGCCTTGCAAACAGGCTAATGTCTGGTTAAAACTGATCACAGATTTGAATTAAGCATTCTGCGTATGTTTTTATTCTTTGCAGTTTCCTTTCCTCTTTTTTTTTTTTAAAGAAGATATTTTCGCCAGCACATTGTGTTGAGCCAAAATACAGCTGATTGTTCACTTGTTTGTTTGCAATTAAGTGCAACCAACTGCAATTCTTTGCCATTCTAAACAGCTGCAGTATGTTTCATTTCGGACTGGCGAGGAGGAAAAGAACCTCTTCTGATTTTTATCCTCTGATCTTGAGTGTTGATCTTGGAAACAATCAACCAAGCAGCTGTCTGCACTTTGGGGTTTCTTTAAACCTATGGCATAGCTATGTAAATGGCTGGCTATTTTTAGCTCTTAAAGCAGTTGCTCTGGATGTGGGAGGCAGGCGCCCTAAGGAGGAGCAGACAATATCCCAGAGGATGTTTTTCTTGCACCCTCTTCTTTTCTTTTTGGTGGAGCTAGGGATGCAATCCTGCATTGATTACTAGTGGCACAGATTAATGGGACAGCTGTTGGAGGCCTTTCCTTGTCTGTCTGTCTGTCTGTCTGTCTCTCTCTCTCTCTCTCTCTCTCTCTCTCTCTCTCTCTCTCTCTCTCTCTCTCTCTCTCTCTCTCTCTCATACCTTTAAAACAAAAACTTAACCAATCATGGCCACACTTCAGTCTTGGAAACAAATTTACAGTGTTGTTTGTTTTCTTAACTTGTAGCACATATTTTGCCCCATGGAGGGAGATAAATGGGCTGCACTAGGTCTCTCCAAAATTCACACGTTTTCCTTGTTAATTACCTGGAGGTGACTTTGACTTACTATAGGTGATTAGGAAGATGGTTAAGACCAAGCTGCCTTCTTTTTCTGTCTCCACAGGATTGCCCCAAAGTTTTTGTCATCTTTGTCCTCTGATCCCTCCCAGGTATTACCACTTATAGGGTTTTCACAGCCCCTTTGGGTACCTTGCTTCCAGGCCCTCTGCTTTATGAGGGATGCTGCTTTAGGAATGAGCCCTTGGGTGACTGTCTGAATGGTAAAGATTTCCTCCAGGCAGTCCGGTGGGTCTCTACATAAAGCAGGAAACACCACAGCACTGCTTTGTGCTTTTTGTGACATCATTTAATTTATGTTGTTCCTGCACTGCCCAACAGCGAGTGCGCACAGGGCAGTTCACATCAGTAAAAGAAACCATAGTAATATCTCAGGTCCAATAAGTACCTCATTACACCAAGACACAACCCAATCAGTTCATTCCATGAATATGAGCATTATAATATTTCAGATTAGTTACACAATAGGAAAGATCAATAATTACAACATGCCAATTATTATTTATTAGTAATGTCCAAGCCAGAGCCAAACAAACCAAATACATCTGTGCATTAAGGTACAAAATGCAGGAAAAAGCCAGCTTTTTTAATGCTAGAAGCAGACTCTCTCCCCGCCACCCCCCACTCCATTCTTTCATCCTGGTGCAGTTTTCAGGACTTTACCAGAGACAAGAGTGGTGGTGGAGGTTAGTCCCCCCCCCCCTTGTGCTCTGGATGCTCCTACTGTTTCTGGAGTTTGCAGAAACATTTGTGGTAGTGGCAAATATGTACCCAGGTGCTGGGGAATCTGTGCATTTTCTCTTCTGCAAGGCAGAACTCGCCATGCGCAATTCTGTCATGCTGGCGCAGTTCTCAAAGCTGCAGTGGAGGTAAGGGGGGTGGATGGGGAGAAGGTGTCTATTCCCCTGATTGGATGTTGCTTAACTAAGTTTCTTCTTGATTTTTTGGATGTTCCTTTACCACTCTTTCATTCTGCGATCCTACGTTGGAAATCAGCAGACTCACAAAGATTGCCCCTGCTGTAGCCAGTATGCAAAGCAATTCTTTGGGGCTCTTTCTTACACTGGGGTTCAGGAGAGGGCTCTGCTTCTGCTCTTGGAATTGAGCAAGCACTTGGCGTAGGCTTGGTGTAGTGGAAAGCTGGTGCATTGGCAGCTGTGTAGGGACAGGGGAGAGAGTTGCTGAATAATTAGCATATGGAACTAACTTAGACTGATTTGGATCCTTGGCCCATTTTGCTGTCTGCACTAATCTCTCCAAGGCCTTAGTCACATTTTCCCCCTGTGCGGTGACCTTTGAGCTGTGCAGGTGTTGCAGGTAAAAGGTCTGGTACTGGACAGAAGGGTTTCAGACCCAAATGCTTGTTGGAGGGCATGTATGGACCAGCCCAGCCTTTGAGATCTTGGGAGGGAACTCTCATGGTGGCCCTACCTATGGGGAATGCCCAGGGAGTGGTGATTCAAGCAAGAGCCTTCTTGGTGGTAGCACCCCCTTAATGAACCTCCTTGTTTTTGGAGGGAGCCCTTTTGCTGTCTGCTGTTCTTCCTTTATTTGTTATATTTATTATCTAGCTGCTGGTTGAATTGGTAGGATTTAGAATAGTGTTGTCTTATTACTGCATGTATTTTCCATTTTATTCTTACTTTGTAAACCGCTTCTTAGGAAAAGCAGAATGTAAATGCAACAAACACACAGTGAATCCTGGTTGCTGTAATGTGTTTGTGCATGCATGTGCTCAGTATTACGAGGAACATGATGTTCCAAACTGGGAGTCACAGTGAGTGGCAGAAACATGGGAGAGTTGACATTCTTGGGGGTACCCAATCAAGGAATGGTCAAGAAATGGATCAGTACTGCTCTTTGAAGAAGCCAAGAGAGTACCTGTGACAAAGGTGTCTGTCTCGGGCAGTTCATACTCTGGTTTAGGAGCATCCTAATTTAGCAACGTTTGGGAACTATTGCTTTACACCCCCTCCCCTTTCCAGTAATGTATTAAGCCACATGTGCTGCAGAAAGGTTTTGAACTGTTACAGCATAGCAAGATATTTGTGCATTGCTGCATAAAAATATCACCCATTGAACTAGTATTTGAGGAGGAAGCGTCTATGTAATTGCATACTGAATGCTGGTTAATACATGACATATGGTGCTTTTTTCAGTTCATTCATTTCTCAGCTTGCTGCCTAGGATGGGAGGGAGGCAATAAAAACCAGCAGCGTAAAACGGGTAGGTGCACCGAAGAATTTGCTATCAGTTCTTCATCTTGGCTGCTACAGATTATGAAGAATGAATGCATTGAAAAGGGTTGGGTCTGTGATTAATTGTGGAAGATGTTGTCCAAAATCATTGTCGTTCTAAAGCTTTAGCTTCGTTGGGATGACAAAAAAGATTTTTACTTTTTCTGATTCACAGTAAGAACAGCCCTGCTGGATCTGAATAAAGGCCTGTTTTGTTTACCATCCTGTGAAACCTGTAATAGTCAGCCATAGAAAGATCACAAGCTTAGTAGCCCTTGGCTGTTGTTCCCTGGTGACTGAGATCCAGAGGCAGGCTGCAGTCCTTACCTGGGAGTAAGTTATATTGAACACAGCAAAGATTAATTCGGAGTAGGACTACAATGCCCAAATCTTTCTCACAGAAATATCTTACTTTAGCTGATTCCCCCCCCCCCATTATTTCACCAGCTCCTTTTTTCTAGACCCAAGTTCCAGACCCTCTTGGGTCTTTACGGAGCGGATGGTAAGGTCATAGGGAAGTTGCTTCTCTGCATGATGGTCATAGGCTGTGTCTTCTGCCACCAGTGACTGTGTGCACACCCAGCGGAGGTGCCTGGCATTATAGCAGAGTATTTAATAGGATAAGTGTGGCTGGGCTTCTGTAGGGTCAGTGAGCAAGCAACCCATAAATCGTTTACTAACACGTGACAACCTCAAGAAGAAAAGGTGAACAGACACCTACATATTGGCATTCTTGACTTTATGGAGTATTTGGTAGTATTTCTCCATGGTCAGTGGGTCAAATTTTGTGACCGTGCTGTGGCCTTCCTCAGGTAGCTTTCATCACCCTAACGTTTTTAATAGCTTCCTTTGCAACTGTTCTTTATATTAGGTGGGTAAAGGAAGAAAAAAGAATATAGTACTGAAATGATGCCAGTTGTCCACTTGAACACAATCAAGTTCAGCTAGAGGTGACTGAACAACTTCAGTTGGGTTTTGAATTTCGGAAGATAGCTTGTCCCTGCAGAACCTCTCGGAAGAACCCAAACAATTGTGTTGAAAGTTAAGGTTTTTTTCAATGCCATCCACGCTTGTTGACTCAGAAGCAAGTCCCACGGTGTTTTTAGGACTGACTCCTGAATAAATAAGCACAGAACTGCAGCTTCAGTAATGTAAATTTAAGATGTGACTTCTCGCCTGCCTGCAGCCTTTGTTTTCCATGTGTATTCTGCTTTGGTTAACTTTGGAAAAGGCAAATTTGAATTTCATATTGAAAGGCTGACCCCCTCCTCACAAAAAGAGAGGAAAATGTGTTGTAAGCATTCTGGTGGCTTGCTCAGGGTTGCAGATCTTTCTGCGTACTGAGCAGGGGAATGCAATGGTGTATGTGCTTTACAGCCATGTACTTTTGGCCTGCCAAATGGCCTTTTCCCTTATTGATTGACTGGAACGTTTATGCAACAGATGTTACTCCAGTTCAGTAAATCAGTTTGTTAGCTTCTGCAGCAGTGCATACGCTGATACGCTGCAGTGGTCAAGGTTTTCCATCTTCTGTGGTACACCCTTGTGGTGTTTTCAAATTGTGCAAAGAGTCTCAAAAGTTGTGTTGGATCTTTATGTGCAGGAGAACCCTGGTCTTGATTCGTGTGCTCAGATGACTACACCCCATGGGTTGCTGGAAGTTTGGATGCAGATAAACATGGTTAGGTAGATGGTAACAGGTTTGAACTTTCCTCTCTAGGCTGCTTGCCAGAGTTGGAGGGTAGAGTCGGGAGAATATTCTGGTGGACATTTGCTTGCTGACTCTGCATGTGTGTGAAGATGTCGTGTAGTGTGCAGGGATAGACTTTGAATGTGCCTGTACTTCATTACTGTGCCCCACTGAGTGTCTTTGGCAGGGTTGGGGGAGGAATAGAACAGCCCTAGGTGCAAAGGCATCTACTTCAAAGGAGCAAAATGTCAAATTTGCTTCTACAGAAATGTATAGAAATGCTCTGATGTTGCAACTTGCAAATGGTGGGCATGCTGTCCAGTGTCCATCACAAAAGGTAGCCATTCACCTTGGTATTTTATGTCTGCTGGTATAGCTGAAAAGTTGTACAGTAGACTCTTGACTATCCGGCTCGTGACCATCCGGCCTCTGTACTATCCGTACTTTTTCTGTAATAAATTTTTAAAATGTATAGTACATAACAAACATTTATAAAGTACTGGCCTGTACTAAGAGGTCAGAAAATATGAATAAGAGCAGGTTTTGGTATAAAAAGGGTGTTTTTAATGGTATGGGTGGGGTAGGAAGTGAGCATTTATAGAACTCTGGCCTATCCGGCCTGCCCTTCTGCTACATTAGGCTGGATAGTTGGGGGTCTACTGTATATGTTAAAGGCAGGAGAAAACAGAAGGCCAGTCTTGGGATAGGCCTTTTGCAAAATTGGGGTGTGATATCTGAGGTGGCTTGTGGTAGACCCTTCATTGAGGGCATTGTCATGCCGCTAGGATAATTCCATAATGGGTTGTTTCCACTGAGGAAACAAAACTTCACTATTTTTATGATTTTTTCTATTATAGAGGTAGAATTTAGACATGGTCTTACAGGACAAGGAACAACTGAAAGCCATGTGCAATTAAAAGCAAGCAGATAGGCAAGCAATCTATATTTTATTGGGTTATTAAGCAATAGAGAGTGAGGGTGAGTTGGTTGAAACTCACGTACTTCATTGCGCTGAGCATTCAGATGTCTCTTGCTGAGGCTCTAGTGGTTTCATGATTATCTAAAGGCATCTAATCCCTGACCAAAAAAGTGCCTTTTTAATAGTTCCCTGGATGATGTGTCTTGGAAAGTGACTCTCTGGGCATGATCAAATAGCTGTTAAATTGTCCCAGAACAATTCTACATTTTTGCAAAAAGATAGGAGTTGGGTTGAACTTTACTTTTCAAATCATCCTTTGCTGGATGGAACTGAGAAGTCAGTAGAGCAAATACTGCTAGCCTTCTCATAACCATGTAATGAACCACTCACAATAAATCATGTTTGGGATTTGTGTTTGGAGAATAGCAGGAGGAAATCACTAAGATTATGGAATGTCAAGGTATGTGCGGAGGCTGGACCTGAACTTTGGGTGCTTTAGACAAGGATGGGAACTCTGTCAGCTGACAAGGGATTAGCAGGGTGGAATAAGTTCAGGAGATTACTAGTTCTTACTGCATTTATCTCAGAAACCAGTTTGCTGTGAATTTGTTTGAAAATATAAGTGGGGAGGGGGAATCGGTGGTTGGGGTGGATTTTAGGTCTTTTAAAGTCTGTTTAATTTTGGCATGGGCAAAGTAGGAAATGTGAGGGAACACTGCGAAAGCCCCCCCCCCACACACACACACACTCACTCTGTTCTGGGATGAATGAGATCCTCCTTAATTGCAGGGTTTATGCAGTCAAAATGTGCAGTATAAGATGTTCATGTAAGACAATCTACAGGTTATTTTTCATTAAATGTGACCAATTTTGTCCACAAAAATAATGCCATTATACATAATATAAGATCTATTATCTATCTACCTCACAGGGTGGTTGTGAAGATATAATATATATGAGCCAGCTGGAGTTCCTTACAGAAAGAAAGGCAGAATATAAATAAAACTAGATATCCAGTTCATTTGTAATGTTTAATACTGAGCCTCTGAGATTATTTTCCATCAAAATCATGCAGCTTATTTTGTTTCCTAAAAAATCGGAGCTTCTTAGTCCTTGACTTCTTGGAAATTTGAAAAATATGTTTGCATTTAGTGCAGGATACATTGGCTTGCAGCTCACTGTCTCGCTTTAGTATGAGTTTATTCTGTTTTGCTTGTTCAGAACTGCCGTTTATCCTTTTGAGGCTGTAATCTTAGCTGCATATTCCTGGGAGTAAGTTCATCTAAACAGACTGGATCTTCTGAGTAACCGCATATATATTTAAATCTCACATATATGCCCAATACTGCCAACTAAGTTAGAAACACTGTATTTCACATTAAAGCAGTAAAACAAGGTTTAAGGTTGATTAAAAAGTATTACATGTAGTTCTTGATATCCCCAGCATTTCTAATTTACACATGCTCCTAAGTAAAAGAAAATCCCTTTTTTCATGGGTTCAAAATTTATAGAACATAGGCATAACATCTGACTGCAAATCATGGGCTATTTAACCTGTGAGTTGCCATTTGTGTGTAGATGACTGTCCTGAACTTGGAGCTCTCTAGCATTCTTGACTACTGGCTATGCTGACTGGGGTTGATGGAAGTTGATATCCAAACATTTGGAAGGTACCAGACTGGAGAAGGCTGGTCTAAACATTAAGCTATAATCTTTCATCCCTGCATTGTTATGTTTGCCTAAAGAGATTATAAACATTCCATGAATAAAAACATAATGAATTAATATGTAACTCTTCTTTGTATAGTTGAGAATTTTAGCTGATGAAATGGTTTGTGCAATCTGAAATTCTGTATAGGCTTAAAGCAGGGGTTTTTCACCCTCTTCTCAGTTGACCTCACATTCCCAATTTTGTTTTCTCTACTACTCCCTTCCTGCAATTATGAGAAATACATCAGAACCAGAGCTAGTGTGTAGCTGTTTGGTAGGACACTCCCCCCCGCCCCCCGCACGCGGATAGTGCCTGTTTTTACCTGCCTTCGCTTCCCAAAGGGGTTGAGGAAGCATAGAATACATTCCTTGCCTGAAAGACCTTCCCGTTTTGGCTGTCAAAAGACAAGCGGAAATGGGGAGACAAAGTTTTTCACAATGGTCAGTGGTTTTATGGGATCTGAATGTTGTCTTTGTTAAGTGGCTTGAACTTTTTAGTAAAGGCAGGATATAAACTTTTTCAATAAATAGATGGAACTGGCTTGAGTACATGTACACTGTCTTCTCCCAGTTGGCTTTCAGAGAAAATCTCAGAAGGAGGATGATCACATTAAGATAGTTAATTTTTTGTATGTTTCTTTCTCTCTCTTCCAGGGAAGCTATCCAGTTTGGGAAGACTTCATCAACAAAGCAGGGAAACTGCAGTCACAACTTAGGTAAGCTTTTTTGATGCCATCTTTGGTCTTTCTCTTTTTTTCTGTCCAGTTTTCTATATGGATATAATGGTGTTCCTCCTTTAATCTACTGCTTACGTGGTAGATTATGTAAAAATTGGAATAAATTTTGTCTTAGAATTGATGTATTCCTGTCTCCCGAATACATGGTTTACATTTCAATGATGTGGCTTTGTTGTTCTCTCTTTTGTACAGCGAATTCTTTCTGGCTCTTTTATTCTCTGGCTGGTTGTAACTATGATGCGTACAGTGATATTAACCATAGTTTGCATGTAAATCTCAACTTGAAACTATGGATTGAAATTTGTTAGGACAGGAATGGCAATTTCTGCAGGTGGGGAGCTGCATTGTTTCCCCAAATTACTGGAGTACACACCTCAACTTGTTTGAATTGATTTTCCTGCGGTAGCAGCCAAAATTGTATTGAAATAAGGTACATGGACCATTCACATGCCTTACTTGCAACCATGATTGTGCTTTGGAAGGCTTCTGCAAATTAATAAAGTTTAGCTTTCATAAGATGATATGTGTGAAGCTTTCTTAATAGGGAATTGTTTAAAGAACTAGTACTGCAGGCAGATTAAAAGAAGAGCCATTAAAAATAATTATTTCAATGCATTATAAAAGCACAATTTTAGCTGCAGATGTCATAATTGTGTGTTGTGGGGGCAGGATCTGCAGAAATAGTGGGGTGGAACATATGCAGGCCACATGTTCCCTACCCCAGATTAGGAAACCTTACGTATGATTAAACCTATTAATGAAAAGTTTCACTGACAATAGCATTGTGCACATAGAATTGTAAACCAAGGAGAGCCAGTGTGGTGTGGTGGTTAAGAGCATGGGACTGAGTCTCAGACGACCTGGGTTCGAGTCCCCGCTCAGCCATGGAGCCAGCTGGGTGACTTTGGGCCAGTCACAGACTCTCAGCCCAACCTACCTCACAGGGTTGTTATTGTGGGGATAAGATGGAGGAGGAGAGATGATGTAAGCTGCCTTGAGCCCTTTGTAGGAAAAAGGCAGGATACAAATCATAATATAAATATAAATAAATAGCAAAAACTGCAGAAACGAGATATGTAAAATCTTTAGAAACTTCAAAGCTACAAGGGTCCTGTCCCCCCCAGTTATTTTTTAAAAATGGAAATTTGCAGGGAAATAGGTAGTTACATGTTGTTTAAACCTAGCCAAGATAAGAAACCAAAGTGAACAACCCACTGTTCACAGCCGAACAACAAACCATGGCTCCTTTTTATAACTTGTTTATGGCTATGTTTTTCGGTGCCAGGTTAAGACCTTTTTATTTAATCAATATTTTAATAAGTTTGAATATTGAATATTATCATATTTTAATTGCAGCCAGAGTGGGTCATTAATTAATTTATGTTATGTTAGATATTTGTCCTTTATTTGTGTAAGCCGTCCTAAGGCTCTTGCAAAGGACGGCATACAAATAGCCTAAGTAAGTAAGTAAATATGTTTGTTAGCATAGTTGGATTCGGATAACGTGATAACCCACAGTTTAGCCAGCAACCTACAGTTCAAGAGTAACCCGGCCTCAACTTGTACTCAGCACAATAACTCCATACGCACTTTTCCTTCCTCTTGTAATGCACTACCCATTCTCTCTTCCTTATGTCTTTATATTCTTGATCAGACATGGAAGGAAGTAGAAGCACTGCAAGGTGCATGGAGTTCACGTACCTGCTCCAATTTTTATGCCCTTGCTGTTTCAATTGTGTGAATGTGCTGGGAACACTGGATGAAAACCTTCCCAAGGGAGCAACTTCCTTGGCATTCTGAGCCCTCACTTGCAGTGAGCCATTTTCTCTCCTCCTAACAATTGTTTTGATTCTCGGGTGGCTGCAAAAAGGGGTATTTTATGTGCATTTTAAAATCTTTAGCTGACCTGTAAAATGCTATGTCTCTTAACCTTTCTCTGTGGCTGCTTGGGAACCCAAGGGTGTGGATAGTCTGAGGAACGAACTTTGCTTTTGGTGGTAAATAATGGATTTCCCATTCATGCGTTTGTTGCATTGTAAAGTAGTGGTTTTGAGAGCGGGGGTTGCTTGCAGGGGAGAAAGAACAGGGAAGCGTGTGACATTTAACCCTTCCACTGTTATCCTGTGACATTTTCTGGAGAAGAATTAATCAGCCTTCTGCTGCTTTTTGCGCTCTACAAATGCCAGCACCTCCTTGAGGTTACTGTGTGTCCTCGTCTGTGCATTTCATATAGACATCTACACAGGGAATGATCTGACAGGGTCTCTTGTGGTCACAATGTCTATTGGCAAGAATTGGGGTGCTTCGGAGGGAAAGATCAATAGATCTAAAACTGGCCCCTCTGAAGGACAAATAGATCAATGAGACAAGAGCCAGAGGTTAGAATAATTGCAAAAAATAAGAAAATTACAAAAATTACAAAAAATAAGACAATTTACATGATGGCCATGCAAATGGGCCTGGCAGGTATTTAATTTAAGTCTGAGTGGTGTTGTGGAATGGAAAGGCTGAAAGAGAGAGGAACTTTGTGCCAAAGGAGAAGAGAGGGTTGCCGAAGACACCTGGTGGACACAGGGGGATCCCAGCTGGGGAAGAGGAAGGAAATTGGGGATGTAAACAATGTGTTGCTTAAGGCAGTGTGCCTACCTTGCATGAGGCGGCTTAGAAAGACAATGAGAGAGTAGGGACAAGGGAAACTGGACTGCAGTCTCTCGAGCAGAAGGGGAAACAGTGTCTTTTGGGAAGGGATTATATTCTGCTCATCTGCCAGTCACCCTCTTGAGTTGGCCCACAGAAGACCTCCAGAAATTCCCATTTTTCAACCTTCAGCATCTCCAGGTAGGGCTGAAAAAATTCTGTCTGACATTCTGAAAAACCGCTGCTGTTAGCATTGACTATACTAGCTTTGGTGGATCTGCAGCCTGCCCTAGGATAAGGAGCTTGCTATGCTCCTATGTTTATTTTTCTAGGAATATGTGATGGACAGGAGAACTGAGGGCCAGTGAAGCCCTAACTGGTTCCTTAATCATTGTACACAGTGAGGCTTCGGGGTGAAGGGCTTTGGGGTGGGAGAGGCTACCAGCAGGGCTGTGCTTTCCCTTGGGACCCTGATGAGACTGAGAGCACGGCAGTGTGGAATTATAACTGGTGAAACAAAACCAGCCATAGGTAGAAGAAGAAAAATCAGCATTCCTTACTGGACATTATTTCTTGTAAGAGTTTTGGGAAGCGATTTCCCCAAAAGTACAAAAGAAGGGTTAGGAGGTACCTAGGATAGTGCTGAACTTGCCATAGAGCCGGTGAATGCAAACCTGCAGAATGCGAAGGGGAAGGTTTCTGTGCAAATGCTGTGGGTAGAGCCCTCATTTTAAGGATTGCTAATGGGTGTTGATGTACCTTGCAGCTGGGAGCATTCCCTTCTGGATTCTGGATTCGCCTGCTTAAAGTGATCCCCCGAGGATTGCCTGATTGCAGTAAGAGCTAGGTATAGGTCTGTAAGGCATTTTCATTTATCCAGTCCTTGCATAGAGCAGAATGGGTCATTTCTACTGTGCAATGTAAAACAAGGGCAAGAAATATATGCTGGTTATCTTGACCTGCTTCCTCAGGCCTTTGCTTGAATCACCTTCCTGAGCAAAACCGGTGATGATGGAGACAAGTTGCTAATGAGAGTCTTAAACGGCAGTGAGACTGTGTCTCTTAGTAATGGCCATCCAGATGCTTAGCTCCGTCTTGAAGAAATCCTAATTTTAGGAGTGTGTTGGTTTATTTTCCTTCTCTTGCTGTGTGCCCTTGTTTTTAGTTTATCCCGAATGTCATGTCCCAGATCTCTCTAAATCTGAATATGCAATTAATTAAACCAGCGAAGGAGACACTTTAGCATATGCTTCTAAGGTGAATGGGGTCTGTAAGACCTACTTAGTCAAGAAATGCTAGCTATATTTAGGATCCCTGGATCTACATTCTATTTCTTGTGGAGGGTGAGACTCTGGGGACCTGTTGCCAGGATATCTGTGCTTCAAAGTGGCAGCGAGTGGGCTATCATTTGCTACCTGAGATGTTTCCTTTGGGATTCCCAGTAGAAAGTCTGGTTGAACTTTGATTTCCTTGTCAAAGGTTTCAGCTCAGAGCAAAACTAGATGTAACAGCAGACTTCTTTGATTTAAGCGTAGCGAGTTTATTCCTCTTGAGACACCCAGTGGGGTACTGACTGCTTGACGGTGCTCCCACAACTGCAGACACCCAGAACCACCTCCTTATATATTTGGCATTGAGGAGAACGTCTCCCTGATCTTCTTGGAGATGCTAGTTCTAGATGTGCAGTGCGTTTTACTCTTTTGAAGAGAAGGAACCAGACAAAAGAAGGGTTCCCTTGCATTCCCCTTGAAGTGGCAGAGTCCGGGAGCATAGGTATCATGTGATCTTTGGTGATGTGGCCCCTAATAAGACTAAGGAAACTGGAGTTCTACTGAGCTGGGTTTTCCTCTCCCATGCTTGTGTTAGAACCAGTGCTTTTTTTTGTAAGAAAAAAGGTGCCGGAACGCATGACATTATTTACCTTTCGCACGTAGTCAATCACTGTACACACACCCACACACGTCAGTTGTGTAACGAAACATAAGGGTCACCGCCCGCAGTAAGCACTCTGTGCGACCACACGACCAATCACAAGCCGAGCAGCGCCATCACAACCAGTGCGGACGAAGTGCGCGTGCATCGGATTCGACACACAAGCAGCCCGCATGCCCCGTTTTAATGATTTTGCCACCGACCTGCTATGTTCGCCAGGGCGATTCAAATCCACGTGGACCAAACATCAAATTTTCAAAAGTTACTTTTAAAACTTGGAAACTCTGTTGAAAAAAGATGCCGGAACTCCGTTCCTGTGCGTTCTATGACAAAAAAAGGCACTGGTTAGAAAATTCAAAGCTGCATCCCTTCGTCTGTGGACTCCCAAGGCTACATATTGATCCTCTCATGGAGGGAAACAGTACAGACTGCATGCTGAGTGATTTTTGCTGCCCAAAGATACTCTGGTACCTTAACTGGACACTCCAAATGGTGAGCTTTCAGCAAGTAATATGAGCACAATCCACTGGAATTTCTCCTGTGCAAGCCCCATTGGAATGATTCAGGGTCATCGCAACCCTTGGGCACCTATCTGTCTGTCCATCTATCATCTGTGCAGCCCCTATCTATTTCCACATGGCTTTCATAGCAGAATATCCTGTGGGCTTGCATTCCTAGGCCAGACCACTCGGCTTTCCATTTCTGTGCTCTTAGTATCCACTCCACAGCTCACCTGTTTCGCTTGTCCCACAGTGAGTGAGGACGGCTTCCTTGGATGTTCTAGATTACAAGGAAAAAGCTACCACCACCATCCGATTACTGTTATATCTGAAGGTATTCTAATAAGTGTCTACTCATTTTGTGGGCGAACTGATCTGTCTTGGCCAGAGACGTGTGTGGCTTCATGGTCTCCTAGCACAGATCCATTCCCTGTTCCTTTGTGGGCCACCTGTGTGCCTTTGACTTGTCCGCAGTGAGAAGGAGGTACCTTTGCTGTTTAGACACCTTTGCTCTCCTGTATTAAATAGTCAAGATGCAGGTAAATTGTACAGTTGTGCAAGCTCCAAAGACTTGAAGGCAGAAGGGGCCAGTTGCCTCAAGCAGAAATACAAGGATCTTTCTGAAGGAGTTTTTATTAAAATGTTATCCTTCCCCCTCATTACTTAGCATTTCTGATGCATTTCTCCCTGTTTTCGCTATCCTCACAAGAGTTCCGTGACTTGCAAGCCTTATCCCTGAAGTCTGCGTTTTGCACTTATAATAGCATGGCTTTCCCTTCTGGCATAAAATATGGACATGTGCATCTCCCTTCAGACTCTCTTCTGTGTCTGTGAACGAGATGGAGTCATACTTCAAATGGGAACTCAGAATAGGATCTGTGCTTAAGGATGGAAAGAACAGCAGTTTGCTTCCTGTTAAGTCCCAGGGCTTGCTTGTGGTCTCTCACTAGACTGTTGAGAAGGAAGTGTAGGAGACAGCCCAGCGACTCACTTCGGGGTCAGATTTAGGAAATGTTGCAGAGGGCTTTGTGTGTCATTAAAGCTTCTGCCAGCAGCAAGAAGAAACCCTAAAGCAACCTCCTCAACCTGGTGCTTCCAGAAGAGTAGGGCTGCAGCTCCATAATTCCCAGCCAGCTGGCATCAAGCATCCTTTAAGTTCACCCTTCTACTGTTAAAATGTTGAAAAATTGCTATTGTGCAAGTACATGAGTATTAAAAATACATTCAGTGTAGATTAATTATAAAACACGCTTCTCAGTCGCTTGGCACGCATTATGTTCTTCTGCTTTTCTGCTCATATTCTGCCAAGGCTTGCACCCCAGATTACAGAGTAGCAAACTTGGATTTAGCAGTTTTACAGAAGCCTTAGTCCACCACAACACCCGAACAAGTGTGCCAGTATTATTGGCATGCTTTTTATTGTTTATTTATTTATTTAGGATATTTGTATGCCGTCCTTTGCAAGAGCCTCAGGACAGCTTACCCAAATAAAATACAAATATCTAACATAACATAAATAAATAGACAATCCACTCTGGCTGCAATTAATAAAATACAATAATAAAATTCAATATTAAAACTTATTAAAATATTGATTAAATAAAAAGGTCTTAACCTGGCGCCGAAAGACATATAATGATGGCGCCAGGCAGACCTCTCTGGGGAGCGCATTCCATAGACGGGGCACCACCGCAGAGAAGGCCCTCCTCCAGGTACTCTGTCTCCTAATATCTTTCACAGAGGGTTCCTGGAGGAGGGCTTCTGCTGCCAATCTCAGGGGGCGGGAGGGCAAATAGGGAAACATAGAAACAGAGCGAGTCAGAAGGGGTCTCCCAGGCCAGAAGAAGAAGAGAAGAAGGCGTTCCTTTAGGTATCCTGGTCCCAAGCCGTTTAGGGCTTTTTTGCATCCACACTTTCCATTTTCAGGTGTTACTTATGAAAACATCTTGGAGGGATACCTTAAAATGAAAATGTGTGTGAGGAGGGATTGGCCCTGCTGATTATTTCTCTATGTATCAGCCAAATATATTGTTTTAATTATCTGTCTGTCCTTTCAAGCAGTCTTACCAAATTCGCACTATCTGTGGTGAGCATAGCCAATGGTTGATGGGAATTGCAGTCCAACAACATTGGGGGCACAGAGTTGGAAATTAGTTTATTAATCATTATATTTATATCTCACTTTTTCTGCAAGGAACTCTAGGCTTGATGTAATCTTGCTCCTGCATTTTTACTCCTACAAAGATAGGTCAGACTGCAAGTCATGGACTGTCCCAGAATCACCCACTGAGCTCCATGGCCAAGTAGAGACAAGAATGTGTCCCAGTCTAGCTCTCTGACCAGTACACCACACTGGCTCTGGTGTTGGAGATGGTGCTTGTATTTCAGTTGTACGAAACCACCAATGCCCCAGCTGAAACTACTTTCTTACCGCGTTCAAAAACATCTAAAAGTTGAGAGGGTAGAGTAGAAATGAAGCTGAGAAGCACATGAAGCAGTGGCTTCAGGTTTGTGAGAACTCTTGGACAAAGCACCCTCAAAGGGCCTCTTCCATCCACAAGCCCACCTTCTCACTACCACGATCTCCAGCTGCTTTTGCTCCTCATCCCCCTTCGGATCATTGCAAGCACTTCTTTGGAAGGCAGAAAGCCAGTGAGTCCATGGGTGAGGGCATCTGCAGCCTCTTCACCAGTGTTGCCTGGATCCCACCGCAAGAGGCAGGCGCACAAACAAGTTGCAGTGGTGAAGAGGAAGAACACCTCCAGTGGACTCTTGTCTGTGGTCCCCTTGTTGGAGGGAGAGCCCTCAGGTTGTCTGCCATGCCAATCCTGACACTAGCCCTGGCTGGACAGATTCTTTTCGCTCTTTGTACAAGCTCCTACTAGCTTCTCTTTACAGCCTTTGCCCTTTTTGTTTTCCTGTGATGTGTAGTGACCCAAATAGACTGTGACAAACTATTTCTAACATCACACTGTCTGTCTGTATTTTAGGACGACGGTAGTAGCAGCAGCTGCCTTCTTGGATGCTTTTCAGAAAGTGGCTGACATGGCGACCAACACACGTGGTAAGCAGATGTGTCAGTTTTTAATTCAATAGAATGCAGCCTGTGTGGTTTGTAATGGTTGTGGGAGATGCTGTCTCTCTTTTCTTTTGAAATTTTGCTAGCATTGCCAACCAGAAGGTCTGTTATACATCTGCGGTGTTACACCCTCCAGCCCAAGTGTGAACATGTGCTACAGGAACAAAAATATATATATATATATAGAGAGAGAGAGAGAGAGATGCTTTGCAAGAATGAGGAAAGGCAAAAACCTGCCATTGAGTTTGATCAGTGTAAATAACACACATGCCGCTTCATTTGCCACCTGAATGGTTTCTTGGTATGAAACAAAATGGGGGATATTTATTTATTTAAATGAGAATTTATTAAAAATGCAGGCATATGTAAGGTGAACAGAATGCAGCTGTGTTTCTCAGCTTCACATGGAAGTGTACAACTTGCTTGCTTACCTGTGCAAGTCACTTTATGGTAATTTGGACAGCTGACAGGATCAAACAAAACTCATTCCTACTTTACAGAGAAGTCTTCTCTGATCGCCTCGAGGCAATTATTTCACTCAGATGAACAGCTACTCACAAGGCTGGTGTTTTGGGAGGTGCCCTCCTAGAACCTGAAGGATGTGCTCCCACTTTGCTGTTGGGTTCAGCCAAGAGTGATTCAGGAATCTTCTGTCTTCCATTTATAGTCTCTCTACCTGTGTCGACTGGGGACTCTCGGGCAGTTTTCAGTTGTTCTAGAAGAATGTTTCCTATGTGTTGGTTGGCCTTTCTGTACAATCTTGCTTACAGTGAGAGTCTGTGTTCTGGTAGTTGCGTGAGCTCCTATTGGAGTCAGCTTGGAAAAAGTTTTGGCACCAAGGCCTAATGGAGAGTTGCTCAGTACATCTTTTTTGAGGGGAGGTGTTACATGTATAAGGATTGTATGAGTGCCACTCAGAATCGTGGGAAGTGCAACCACCTCTTGTTTTAATATCTCTTCTGCATGATTTCGATTAAGAGATACACCCATACGGTGCTCTGGATCTGATGGTGGAAGAGCAGGCCATGAGTAACAAATGGTGACCACCATCTTTTGCTTGGTCCCACAAGGAGCAGGAGATGGCCATTGATGGAGGCGCACGGCACACAGATCTGGCTGGGATTGCATTGACGTTGGTTTATTTAAATTTTATATGCCATCACCACATGCCTCGGCATCTCGGGGCAGCTCACAAATGTACAATTAAAAACAATAAAACAATACAAATTCCATAAAATTACATAAAAACAAAACACAAAAAAGCGACTGTTAATGATAAAAATATTAATTTTTAAAAGAACAATTAAATGAAAAGGTTTTAACCTGGCGTTAAAAAGAATATAAACTCGGCACCAGGTGCACCTCTCCAGGAGCACATTCCATAGCCTGGGCGCCACCGCAGAGAAGGCCCTGCTCCAGGTAGTTGTTCTTTTCATCTCCTTTAAAGAGGGCTCCTGGAGCAGAGCCTCTCCCGCAGATCTTAAGGGGCGAGAGGGCATGTAAGGGAAGAGGCACTCCTTCAGGATCTGTCTCCCAAATATCATTTTGATAGAAGCCTTGATATAAAGCCACAGGTCAACAGAACGGGTCTCAAATGTCCTAACTCCAAAGCTGTCAATCACATGCTAACTGAAAATGGGAACCTTAATAAGTTCCACAGGAGCACAGGAGGTTCTCCATACTAATCTAATGTGATCCCCAAAGGGATTTTCTGATGGCGATGAGGCCTCTGGGTGCTATGCTGGCATCATGGAGTGGCAGGGCAGGAAGAAGGACCTAGGTGAGGTTTGGAAGGTCTTGGAAAGAAGGAAGGCAGTTGAGAAGGCAACAGGGCAGGGAAGGCACAGAAGCAAGGTGGAAAGATTGGAAAGGAGCATGGTCCAGAGAGGTGTGAGGGCCAGAAGAAGGACCCTGAGAGGAGAAAGCAAACATGCAGACCAAGAAGAGGTGTACATAGCCAGGAGCTGCACAAGTGGAGGGAAGCCTGAGGCCTGCATATTGATTTGAATTACACTGTTGAAACTTTGGCTTCAGTTCTGCACTCCTGAATTCCACCTGTATGTGTTTCCGATTGAGAAGGTGTGTCTGCTGTTTCGTGCCTTAAGGGCCAGTGCGTTTGGACAGCTGCCTTAGAGCGTCTCTCTTAAATCAGTCCATCTGGCAAGTGTCTGCATTGTACTCTTGCCTGTCTGGAGGGAATTGCCCCATGGCACAGCTTCCCGTTGCTCCGCCACTGCAAGTGTGTCAAAAGGTACAGCATGCACTAGGTTCAGGTTGCTCGGGTTTTGCTTTGGGCGGGCCATATTCAAAGGCATGGCCTTTTTCTCATCTGTCCCTTGTGGCAGAGGGTTACAGCAGAACTTGCTGGAGTCACTAATGTTGCTTTGAGAGCAACGCTGCTTTTCTGATTAGCAAAGCATGAGCCTTCCTTGATGCTAAGGTGCCAGTTAAGCAAACCTTACACTTCTTATGTTTATTGTCATGCGATCCTTTGCAAGAACAGCAGTCGACTTATTTGAAGGGTGTGCCAAAGAGAAAGGGCCTTTTGCAACTTGGAGTTAATTGTTACAGCACATAACAATTCTAAAACATTTTTCAAATAAAATAAAGAACTTCACCCTGCTTGTTCTTGAAATTGTTATAAAAACTCTAAAGTTAACAGTGAGAAGCAGGGCCATTCTTTTGGCCCTGCTGATGGACCAGTTCCTCCTCCTGAATTATTTCTTGTTGATTGCCATAAAACTTACTTTTAAATTGAAGAACTGGAAACTTGCTTTTATTGATTGTATATATGCCATTCTAGGAGTTTGAAACAAAAATAAATACATCTCTCAAATCCCTGTTGTTAGCAGCACCCACTAGAAATACTCAACGTCTCTGTATTCCACTCCATTGTAATCTCAGCACATTTAGTGCATCGATTCCTAAAAGCAGTGGCTTCAGGCTTCCATCTACAATATCTCTTCTGTGCGACCAGTTTTTTTTTTTTTTAAGCCTTTCTTCCTATTTTGAGAGACTGGCTGATGTAGCGGCAACTGTTATAAGAGCTCAAGGGTACCCTGGGCAGTATTTTCCCTTATTCATCTTGCTAGGGCTAGAAATCTCCATGCTTTACCTGACACCTTATTTCAGCACAGGGTTACTAAACAGGTTATGGGTACTTTTGGGATAAGGGGCACTTGCCCATTTATAAAATGGCTGCCTTAGCTAGCATGGTCCATCACAAAGCAAGCATTTTTCTAGAAGGTAAGCAGATGAGAGTAAAAGCAAACTGGGTGCCCAAGAACCTGCTTACAAGGCAGAGATCGGGTCTGAAAGGTAGACTTTTACTTTGCAGAGAGCCAGCCTCCCAGTTAGAAAATAATAATTATAAACCTTTGAAAATGCAATAAATATTGGGAGATGTTCCGTGCCACATCTGCATGGAGCAGCTGAGACTCACCACCTGAATACTTGTTTCGCATTTTGAAAAGCAGTGCTGTCGTCAGCAGAATGCCTAAGCGTATCTTTAGACTGGAGGAAGCAGAGTAGGTCTCTTGAACATGGCACAAGCGCATGGGGTGTATGTGTGGCTTCATTCTTTTCATCTTGTCCTTTGGGCATCTTTAGACAAAAGTGCTGACCCTTGTGCCCAGTGCTGAAGAGGAAGGAAAAGGCTCTCTTTATTTGCTTAGAATTTATTTTTAAACCTAATGGGACAGTTAAAATGAAGCTGAATGTTCTTATAGTTGTTACTGTTTTACTGGAAGTTGAATTCTATTTTAGGTCCTCACCATTCTAGCTGAGGGAAGCATTTTACCCCTCTTAGTTGGCAATCACCCTCGTGAGCTGTTGGTCATCCTGCTTCTATCGGTGCTCACGTTGCAGAAAAAATATTGCTTCGTATATAATATTTCCGCATATACATGCTGTATTATTTAAAAGGTAACACACACAAATGGAAAGCTAGAATTGTCTTCAGTGCCCTATGGCTACCATTCCTCACTTTTCACCTTACCTTCCACTCCCTTTAAACATGCAATATAATAAAATAAAAATATGTGCAAGTAGGAATTCCAGTTTCTGGATCTGGGATAAAAAGGTTTTCCTGGTTCTTTTATCTTCCCCTTTCTAGCTCATTATTTCTCTTGCACTTTTCTTTATCTGAAGTGTTTTCTTGCCCAAAGTTTGCAAACAAAGAAGGCAGTGTTGCAAACAGAAGTTTGAAAAAAATTGGTGCATATTTTGTGTAAGTTCCAGCCTTCACTATGGCATGACATGGGTAAATTGAATCCTGGTTGCTGCTGTTTCCAGGCAGGACTAATTGCTGTTCGTTGCACTACCTGTGTAGGTATGGAGACATGAGGATGTAGCAACAGCCGAGGAATTGGATCTGCAGCTTGTTTTGGGAAATGGACTTGAGTCCACGCTCTGCTCTAGCCAGTACTTGATGATCCTGGAGGAGGGATTAGCAGGTAGTGGCCCATGTTCCAAATTTGGGCTCCAGGTGGCATATGGAGAAGGCAGTACCTGTGACCCTGTGATTGGCCAATAGCATACTCTGGTACATGGTGATTGGGGAAGTGTGACCCCGCACTTGAACATCATCCTTTGTATGAAGCTCCAGTAAAACTAGGTGCCTCAGTTGTTACTGCTGCAAGAATGGATGTTTCCTGGTTGGGGTTCTAGTTAGCACAAAGAAACATCATCATCAAAGCTGACTGGGTCAGGCTAGTCTCTTATAATAACTTGGAGATGAAGTGGGAACAAATATTTTGCATCTGCTGCATCAGGAAGAAGGGCAGATGTGAGCACTAGAGGTAGTACCAGCAGGCAGGATGGACAACCCCGATAAGAAGGTTTTGCACACATTTGGGAGAATAGGCCTAGTAAAGAAATGAAAGCAGATAAATATGAGTGTAAACTAGAATTCAGGAAAAAGGGGGTTGAGGATTTTTTTTTTTTTTTTGCAATGATGATGAGCAAAAATTGGCAGAGGTGGCAGGTAGTAAGCAGTGGGAACATGCTTTCTTGAGGAGGTGGATTGATCTAGGAAAACCAGAAGCTCTTGAATTCGAACTCAAGTTCAGCTGGCTGGTCAACGTTATTTCAGGTGATGAAGTAGGAGTCCTATTTGGTTTCCTGCAGATCAGAAGTACATCTTGTATTTCATCTGCAGGATTTGCAATGCACTCTGGTAGTTGTGCTCTGCCATGGGCTTGGATAGTTGAGGAGGTGTAAAGTTAGGGAGCAATCAAGAGTAGGAGTCTAGTGTGCAAATTGTCTTGTACTGTATCATCAGAATGGTTCTGTGCAACCAGAAATGTTAAACTCGATTCTGCTGTTATTCCTTCATTGTAGGAGTGGTTCAGACAGCATGATGAGTAAGTGCCGAAAATCCAGTGATCCACACTCAAGAACTGAATGTGTGTTGTCACTGAACTGTGAGTTACCATGTTGGCTGAACCCAGATGAGATAAGCAACCGTGATGAGAAAACAACCCACAGTTCACAACTCAACAGACCATGGCTTCTCTCTATGAGTAGCTTATGGTTAGCAAGCAACGACGTTTTATTGCAGCTGGGTTCAGACTTGTGTTGCAGAGAAACACCTTGGAATGCTCCCTTTTCAGTGAGCAGACACTGCCTTGTGCTTGGCCCTGTTGTAGAAAGGGAGCTGAGCCAAGAGGAAGTCTGCAAATGTTCACAGAACTCCGGTTGTGCAACTGGCAGCCTTCTCCTGTGTCACATGAAGCACAAAGTCCTATCCATGAAAGAGGAACGCTGCTTGCTGAGTGTTCACATGGGCCCAGATCCTGATGGGTTCTCATGTGAATGCTCAGTGCATGCATCAGGAAGTCAAACTCACAACTGTGAGAAAATGGCCGGTTTCCAGGGATCCAGTGGATTCCCATCCCCAAAACAGATTCCTTACACATCCTTGTTCAGACCACATAAACCCACTATTCAACTCCTGAGTGTGAGCTACTGTGTTGTCTGAACTCAGGCAAGGAATTGCACTTCACAGTAACTAGGTCTAATAAATGCTGTATGTTGGACCAGCTATTGGTTAAAGGACCAGTTAACTCTTGCTTCCTCTGCTTGCTTTCAGAGGCAAAACCGTATAGTAGGACAACCTTTCCCCAACTTGATGCAAGTTCAGATATGTTGGACTAGCACTCATGTCCAGCTAGCACGGCCCGAGTTGACTGGGCAATGGGAGCGGAACTGGTGCCTTGCTGTCCTTGAAGGGGGAAAGCCTGCGCATGCCCCTCTGCCCCCAGTAGCCAAAAGGCAGGTGCAAGATGCTTGCTTCAGTTGCTGCTTGACCACTTCATGAATAGCACGATAGGGAGCAGCTCTCTGGAGACTCAAATGTTGCTCCTTGTAGATACTGTTCACGTGACTCTCTCAGATTACCTCTCTCTGCCATTGTTTTTAAACTGGGCAGACAAAAAAGGGAAGGAAAAATAAAGCAATTTATGGGCTGAATCAGGGAGGATTTCCCCCTCTTGTGAATATTCCTACATGATCTTTACTTCATTTTCCACCTTGTTTTCTTCTTGCTATAGATCTCAGCTTGTCCAGGCATGAGCTGATACAGTTCCAAGGTAGTGTATAGCTGAGGTTTAAGACTGGCAACTCTATTCCTGTTCATATTAAGAAAATTCTATTCCTTTCCCTCGCAGATGCAAAACATTTATCAACGAAAGAGCAACTGAGGTTTATAATCAAGCTCTTCATTTTTGGGGTGAATCATAGGATTTTGAAGCTGGGAGATGCTTCCTCCTTGAGCATCCTTTTCCTGTTCCTTTCCTATGAGATGATGGCTAAGCCTTTGAATCTGACTGCCTGTTGTGGCAACATTTGAGGGGCAGCCCTGCTTCAGATGGAACTGCAGTTCATGGGTTGTATAAAAGATGAGTTGTCAGGGTTGTGCAGCCACCTGAGAGTGCATTGCATCCCAAGCACTCAGGACTTTGCATCCCATGTTTCAATGTACCTGGATTGTCTGATGCAACACATGAACCTGGATCTTGCTAAGATGAGCTCTTTCTCCTTTTTCTGCTGCAAGAGTCCATTGCACACACCTCCTTCTCCTTGCCTTTTACACAAGGCCAATTTGTGGTGCTTCTGCTTTGTATCCAGTTTAGTATACAACTGGGAACTCAGCGCCGGTAGAGTTCTGGATCTAGGCATCAGGGAATGTTGTCAGCAGATGCAAAGCATAAGCAGCAACCATGTGGGAGGCAGCTTGTTTTGGCACTGCTGTGGCAACTCATAATTTGAACAAACCATAGACAGGCACATATGAACCAGGTCACAACGTCCTACTTCAGTCTCACACACATAATTCTGGTAGTCACACCTATGCCTTAGGAAAGTATAAGGGACCACATCACCTGAAATCACCTTACATGTTTCTTAACCTGTACCTTCTCTATTGGTTGCCAGCTTTTTGTATAGGGCTTTGGTGGACATGATCTTCGAAATTGAGTTTTTAGTGGGGGCTGGTGGGAGTTCGCGATGGAAAGAAATTCACGATGCTTTGTTTTAACCTGCAGTTCATAATCAAAATTGAGAAACTGAATTCTGTAACCCAATGTTTTTGCTCTTTGGTACAAGGTATGTACAGTAGGCTTGACTGGAATGGGAGGAAGCTATCAACAAGAGAATGGGTGTTGTGTGTGTGTCCGTGTCCGTTTTTTCCCTTTACAATTGGGGCTAGAGCAAGCTGGGAGTTAATATGGTCCCAATTAGTGCTGCTGCGGTGCTCTTTTGCTGTGGGGATATTTCCCGCTTGATAGATAAAATAATCACTATGGTAACCAACATGGCAGTTTTTATCTGTTGGCCTTGGAAAATTCAATATATAAGCTACATGTAGGTCTTTTTTGGTCTCAGATTTTTTGAAAATACACAGTCTGCTAAGAAAGCAATTTGAAAAATACCGTTTTGTGTTCAGATTGCAGGAGCGGAGAATGTTTAGGAGCTCAATTTTCTTACATGTGGCTATGTAGTAGACTGAGACACCAGTGCTGGGTGCTGCTTTAAAGCGACAAACTTTTGGTCTGCGCAGCATGCCCTTTCTATTCTGCATGAGAACCTGGAAAGTCATTGTCAGTTGGGTGTCCTTTGTATCCCTTGATACTGGTCCTTCGGTTGAACTGGAGACGACTAGAACTGAACCAGAGACCTTCTGCATGCAAAGTCTGAACTCTACTCCTGAGCCATAGATTGTTCTCTTAATGAAGGCAAGCTGCATAAATTATGTCTTTCCTCTGGTGCAACAGGAATTTACCCTTTATTCAGACTGTCTCTCAAGGAAAATGTTTATGATATTGTAGATAATCTTGTTTATAGCCTCTGATTTGATTTAGAGAAATGGAAAAATTTAAGCTGTGTCAGCATTTAGGGCTGCTGCATAATGGAGGAAGTTCGTTCTCTTCTGGATTCCACATGAGCCCCTATTTGGAAGTAAGAGTCTTTGTTTTGGGTGAGTTGTTATTTTTCTGTGGAGGCGAAACAACTTTCCTTGGAAAGGTCTTTGTATGGAACCTGCAATGCACTGCTAATGTAATGTATTTTCTGAAGTGCGTGAATGTGCACCAACAATGAGAATTTCTTTCATTTTGAGCAACAGATCTTGTGTGAAGAATGCCTTCACTTTAAAGAGATCCCCAGGTTTCTACTTCCCCCAATGCCTTGTAATGGCATTAAGTATGCCTTTTGTAGTAAAAGCCCTTAAGCTTCCAGAACCTTCCAGTGGGCAAATACTTCAAAATAACCCGTATGTGGCTAGCCTCGCTGTTCATTTTTTACAAGCTTTTCAGTGAGGCCCAATTTCCTGGTTTTGTAAAACGAGTCTTAAAGGGATGAAAATAGAAGTTCAAAGAGGGCTCAAATCTCGGTTTTGGGGAAAGTGTAAAATTATTAGCTATTTGAAATGTCTACACTTCATTTTTAAAAGATGAGAGGAAAAATACCCAGTCTTTAAAGTCTTTATAATTAGTGGCTTTCTTCAGCAGAAAGCAGGGCATCCTTGCTGGTTCAGCGTCAATTTTTGATGCTAGAAGCAAGCCAGGTAATTGGTGCCATAGCGACCATAGTGGAGTAGCCAAACATGACAGGGCTTTCTTTTTATGAATCTGACGCATTGGATGGCAACAGTTGCCAAAGACACGCATTGTCTGCTGGTGATTGATAGATGTTAATCAATATTTGTTCTAATTTGCTTCATTTGCCACAGACATTTGGGAAAGGGGCAGAGAGATGGGAAAAAACTCATAAGCTGGTGCAGAATGCGACCTAGGACTACTGTCTGGATGAAATGGAATAGAATTAGATGTGATACTGGAAGGGGTGCGTATGATTTGTTACAATGGGGAAAGATTCTCCTTGTTGCATTGTGCAAACTATCGAACATACTGTGCAAGAATGCTCAAGACCTGCATTTCCTGGCTCCTTAGAAGATCTGCACCGAAGCAACATCAAAGGCGATCAGCTGTTTAGCTGAGCCAGACATCCAGTTGTGGAACTGATTCTGTACCCCTGCAGAAGTTTAGTATACATTTGTGTGGATTGTGTCTCTATATTTGCCTTTTCTCTTGTCAAGAACGCATCATATGCTTAAAAAACATGTATACCTGGGGTAGGCGATCTTTTTAGCTGTGGGCACAATTGGGCATTTGAGAAACTGCCCTGGGCACCATCACAAAATGGCCGACATGGGAGGCATGGCAAAGAACAAGAAACCTGACCCAAGGAGTGATAAAATACAGAGGTGGGAACTGACCCCACAACACTGCTTGAACACACAGTTTTCAGCACTATCAGAAGCTAATTTTCCAGCATTCCCAGCTGTTGGCAAGGAGTGTATTGATTTATTTTTTGAAGTGGGGGTAGGACACCTTCTGGGAACCAAGAAACACTGGTGCTCCCCCTTGTCTTGCACCTTCATGGCTGGGACTCTTCAATGCTTTGAAGGGGTGCAGTGTCCAGGCTGTTGAAGCAAGTATCCACTTTATTTGGTTCCCTTCCAGCCTCATGTTTGGCAGAGGGAGCTCACCTTGTGAACAAAACCATGCAAGCAAAAGTCTTCCGGATCCCATATTTGGGAACACAGTCAAGGAACAGGCTAATGGTGGAACCAACTAGGATTAGAAGCTGCAGTGTGAGTGAGAAGGAAGGAATAATTTTGAGGATTGCTGTGGAAGGCCACACAGGAGAAAGTATTTGGGGTGGGAAGATTTCTGTTGCATGGGGAGGAACTCCTTTCACCCAGAAAGTTGTGTTTGGCTCTTAAAAGTAGTTTCAAACCTAGAACATAGTGGGAGCAGGAAATGCAAGGACCGTGTTCTTCCTGTTAAGTCGCCCACCTGTATTGCCTCAAAAAGAACGTCTGCATCTCATCCTATGGGAAGGAGATTTATGGGACAAAGCCACCTGCAGTTGGATCTCGGTAGCATTCCTGTCCTCTTGCTCTCATTGCTGCCGTTCGTCTCATCCTGTTTCTTTCTTGGAACATGTGCCTTCATATTAATTTTCTCATTTCCCATGAGCATTTGGCAGCTTGCATCTGCTGATTTTGTGCCTGCATGTATCTTGAATTAGTTTTAGCAGAAAATGAACCTGGCTACTTCATTGTCCCATCCTAAGACTCTTCTCAGATCCCTTCCCCTCTTTTTTTGGCACCCTGCATTAACATGATGGGTTTATGCAGGGCTGCAATGAGGTACATCCAGAATTTGCTTATTGCTGGGGTGGTGCTGAACTCACATCATCATGAAGAGGATGCACACAGATAAAAGAAACACAGAGATTAAAATTGGAGCAAGCAAAGGATGTGGCAAAACGACTCACAATGAATACTTGTCCAATTTGACCTTTAAAAATCAAACATGTTTTATTGGGGTGAATTCTGTGCAACAGTGCAAGTTTGTTTAAGCTGCTTTTGGTATGGCCTTTGGCTTGGGATGCAAATAAATCCGTTAGAGTCAAATTTGATGGGCAAATTCTGTGTGGGTGTGAGAACCAAGGTCAAAGATGCAAGAAGCCATGAGAATATGAGTTTTAGGAACCTCTCCTTGAGTTTACATATCCAAACAGCTTTGTTTAATCCTTAAACACAAAGGCCAATGGTCCTTGGAGTCTTGCTTAGGCATTTCCCTTCTCTTGTCTTGGTGCCTTCCTCCCAGGGAGATTCCGTAGCTGTTCCAGTAACCCCGGAGAATGAAACTCTTCTCTGCTCTTGTGTGTCTTAATGCATTCCTGTTGCAAAAGTGTTGCTCTGCGCTGTGTATACTGCATACAAACCAGCAAAGTTTGTCATTCTGGAGCCATAGATTCAGGGTTCTGATGTATCCTTTGTTCCTATGCTTACCTTGATTGTATGGTGTGCTGTTGCTTAAAGTAAGCCCACTTCACTGTTTGGTTCTCTATTTCATTGGGTGGAGTTCAGTCAGTGCTTTCTACTGTTGCTGGATACCAAGCTTTAACTTGTCACAACAAGGTTTCTTTACCTGCACCGAAGCAGGTACGTTTTCATTTTGCTGTGTGTTTCTGTGGTACCTGTACTGCAATAAATGGAACGCTTTGAAAAGAGGAAGCCTGCCAAATGTCAAAGAGCTTTAGACGTAGTGCATTGTCTGGGCAAGACAAGTTCCTTTTTGTTCATGTATTTTGACACGTATACAGGCAAACCAGCTTCTCTTCTCCCATTTCAGGAGATGGATCTTAGCAACATTAATGATATTTCCAAAGAGGGTTGGGCTTCATTGATCTCTTTTCCAGGAAATGTATTTATTCATTTATTTACGATTCTATTGGAATTGCTAGCTGAAGCTCTTTGAAAGTGGAAGTTGTTTAGGGAGCTGTCATAAAGGCAACCCTGAAGAGTGTTCCGTTGCTAACCACCGGGTCAAATACGACCTTTTTTTATGCACAACAACCAGATGAGGTAGGATACTCCTGTTTGAATCTTACAAGTACAGAGCTGAAGGCCAAGTTGCTCACAGATTTTTGACATGGGCAAGAGAATTCAGAGCTACATATTAAGCCACTGCCTTGTCAATACAGTCACTGATATTCTGGATTGCAAAACATTCTCCCCATGAGCAGTAAGGTTTAGATTGTATTATGTTTCCGCTTTGGCTTTTGGGGCGAGCATTTGGGGCTGAGACAGCATCCAACTTTTGGTCTACATGATAAAATGCCACTAGCAGTAACTACACCAGTAGCCTAAATCTCAAAGAGTAGTTGTAACTTCAGGTGGTGCACATTAGAATCCATTCGCAGACTAGTCATTGCTAGTGGCAGTGAGATATAAGATTTAGCTAACCTGGTTCTGTGGGATGTGCCATTCCCAGTGCTTGTCTGCTCCGGGGCTATGAGGTTCTGGCAAGAAGACATTCCATCCAGTCGAATGGATTGCATGCTAAGCGCAATACAAATCTTGCACCCTTCTATTTGGAAGGAGCTCGTATAGTGTTTCAGTGTTTTTGAAACACATGAGACTAAGAGCATGCATTGACTCCCAGTGCTTTGTCAATTTGCACCCCCTCAGATGGAAGACAGTGTTTTAAATGTACTTCCTTACAGTCATTAGTACTTGCGGTGTCAGATGCACAGTTTTCTGCTGCCTGATCGGGACCTCTGTATAATGCATGTTTTGTGGGACTGTAAATTTCTGAGTGCCAAAGATAGGTTTAATTCTGCCCAAAACTCTCTATTTGAAACTCCTAGCAAAATTAGCATGTCAGGCTAGCCTTCTCCCTGATACGATTCCCCCTTCGCCCCTGGGGAGTATTCCTCCTTCTGCAGTCTGAAATGATGCATTGCAGCATGCAAGGCAGCTAATCCTAGAGCTCATTTATTTAGATTAACCGTGGAGCCATCAGCACAGAGTTCCCTTTTTACAAGAACCAGACCCAACTTAAAATGCACGGCCTTAAATCTCTTTTAGTTAAGTACCACTGCTCAGCCAGTGCGTGCTCTCAGCTGTGCAGCCAACACCCTGTTAAAAACGACAGGGCAGTAATCCGTGGCCATGTGGCATCTCCCTGGGTACCTGGCAAGGAGCGGGCCAGGCAACATCTTCTCACAACAATGGTGTTTGGAATGGGTTTCCTGCACTCATCTTGCAGCATTTATTTCTGAGCAAAATTGAAAAATTTGCATTATTCCCTGCTGTGAGTGCCTGGGCTTAGGGGCTGGTTACTATAGAAACCAATATTGAGGAGCTGGCTGGGAGTTCAGCATTGGAGTTGCCTGAGCGTCGTTCACAGTATGGCTCAATCCCATGTGCAAACACCCTCCTCCTCTTTTTGCAAAAAGGGAAGACAATGTGATTTTAGTGGAGGAGGTGCTGCCTATGCCACCTTGGGAATAGCTGGACACGGCTCAGCAGCATCCATTTTGTAATACCTGTGGATGAAGCAAGAGTATGTAAACCAATGCAAGGATCTGTCTTGAAATCTTTTTTGGCTCATCTGGAATTGAAATTCAGACCTAGCAGTGGGTGCCGTACCTTTCCTTTCGTAACCTCAGCGCAGCCCCAAAGGACAGCAGATGGGTTGGTTGCAAAGGCAGTATTCCCAGTAGTGATGAAGCTTAGCTTCCTTCATGCTGCATTGCATTCTCCATAGTTTTTCCAAAAAGAATTCCAGGTAGAGGGGCCCAAATTCTTCCCTGTCCTTAACAGCTCAATAAACTGCATGGGGTATGTGTGTGTGAGAGAGATCAGGATGAAGTAAACTGTCGTCCATCCTCTTAAAAAAAAGGAAGGTTTATCTCATCCAGACAATGCTGTCATTAATATCTGTGCTGGATATCTCGTTTATCTGCATGTCTCAGAATAGCACAAGAAAAGGCAGTGTCTTGCCTCTGCTGTGCTCAGAGGCACTGAACCGAGCGCTGTAGTGTGGTCTCATATTCCAAAGGTTATTTTTATATAACTCAACCCACTTCAAGGCTTGGGAGATTATGAATGAGCTAGAAATAAATTAAAACGTAAAGGTGCAATTGCTCTGTGAATGAATGAAGCACTCATCCGTTTGGACAATCTTGGCCTTTAATTTTTATGGATGCTCAATTTATTTGCACAACTCGGCTAAGAGGGCAACATCTTATTTCTGTTTATGGACTTGATTGCTGGGGTGGTGTGGGCTGTATCTGAGTAGCAAAGGGAGCTCACTGATTTTGGAGATAACGAGGTCATCTAGTCATCTGCCCCAACTGCTGCCGATGCAACAGGGAGCCCTGTTCCCATTTTGTTATGGGAATTTGTGTGTTGCAGAAAAGAGGTTTCATAGACAATTACGGCTTTTGTAATATAAAATGAAATTGGGAAAATGATAAGCTTAGCAGCCCAAATTCCTCACTGAAGGGTTTTCATGTTAAAGAAATTCTAGGAAACATTGAATATCTGCTACAGCCATTGCCAGATCTTCTGAGCTGTGATTCACAGGAAGTCCTGGCCATGGTGCTTGGCCTTCACCATTGATACATGAACTGGAAATGCTCATTGAACTGCAACACGAAAGAAATAGGCTGCTGATCTGGGAAGCAGGTACGTGAGTGGGATGACCGCAGTTGTAGTGGCAGGCTGCAGGTTAAAGGTGGGTTTTCCCAGCTGCACTGGTTAAATGACACTGAAGTAACGCACAATGCACCCCTTAAGGTGAGGTCTCTTCAAACAGCAACAATCTCATCTGTATTATTATGGCTGCAGTCCTTTAGCAGAACTTCAGATGAAATGACATAGTGCAGAAGTAGCATGAACCGTAGTCTATTTTGGTGTAGTACCTTCAGTAGCAAGCTCAGTTTCCTTTCCATGCGGCTTTGGCTCACAAGATCCCCCAATGAATAGATAACCCATGCTGTTGAAACTGGTGTGCAGTCTCATAGTGTTCTTTTTGCCACAGGCCTGGCAGTGATGGACAGTGAACAGTTTGGTGAGTTGCATATGTGGTTGGGTCCTTCATCATTTCTGGATTTGATTGGCTTGAAGCTGAGCATATGAGCGAACATACTGTTGGATGTACACACAACTTACAGGGTTATCATGATCTCCTGGGCAAATATAGAATGCATTCTTAATGTTGTAGCATGACAAATGCCTAGAGCAGGTATTCTCATTGGGTTCCCTTCGCTCTGAACTGAAATGCTGTTACACACTGCACTTCATCCTGGAGGAACTTAAGAAGCGACTGGGTGGATCACCGGCATATCCAGTATCCTTTCCCACACAGTGATGAATCAGATGCCTCTGGAAAGCCTTTAGGTGGGTCAAATGTCAATAATGCTATTCCACTGTTGTTAGCAAATGTACTGGTCCTTGCTCTTTGTACCACTTTGTGACATTGCTGTGGGCTTTACCCCACACCATATGCTATGCATCTCTTCTAGCATTGTATTTTATTCTTCTCCTTCGGTACCAGTATGGGGAGAAATTCCTATGTAGATAGATTCACTGAAATTTTTTCTGTGTGGTAGGAGAATTTTCTAGAACGATTGCCCCTTGGGTCCACTGTAGTGTGTAACTTGTTCTTTGCCAAAGTTGTGGAGTGGTGATCTGTTCCAACCACAACAATAAATATGGCTTAAGTGAAGCAGAAATGGAAGCACAGGGTTGATGTTGACAATTGGGAGTCATGAATTTTGAAATAACAGTGTAAATAAAGGATGACTTGCTTTAAAGGCAGAGGAAAGCATTGTTGAGGGAGAAATTGCTTTGTCAAGTAGTCCTGTGCGTTTTTGCTTATTGTTGCTTTTGTTCCAGTACGCTTTTTGGTTAAGTTGAGGCACTGTTCGTGGGATCCATAAATGGTATGGAGATGATGGGTTGGAATTGCTGAGGGGGTGATCTGCAGCAAGGGCTGAAGCTGTAGTTTTGATGAATCTTGATTTAGGTGCCCCTAGTTATGCTCAAAATCCTACAAGCTAGGCTCCAGCAGTATGTGGACCGAGAACGACCAGAAGTACAGGCAGGATTTCGAAGAGGGAGAGGAACTAGAGATCAAATTGCCAACATACGCTGGATCATGGAGAAAGCTAGAGAGTTCCAGAAAAACATCTACTTCTGCTTCATTGACTACGCTAAAGCCTTTGATTGTGTGGATCGCAACAAACTGTGGCAAGTGCTTAAAGAGATGGGAGTACCTGACCATCTTATTTGTCTCTTGAGAAACCTGTATGCGGGTCAAGAAGCAACAGTGAGAACGGGACACGGAACCACTGATTGGTTCAAAATTGAGAAAGGAGTTCGGCAAGGCTGTATACTGTCACCCTGCCTATCTAACTTGTATGCAGAGCACATGATGAGAAAGGCGGGGCTAGATGAATCACAAGTTGGAATTAAAATTACCAGGAGAAATATCAACAACCTCAGATATGCAGGTGATACCACTCTCATGGCAGAGTGAAGAGGAACTAAAGAGCCTCTTGATGCAGGTGAAGGAGGAGAGTGCAAAAGTTGGCTTGAAACTCAACATTAAGAAAACGAAGATCATGGCATTCGGTCCTCTCACTTCCTGGCAAATAGATGGGGAAGAAATGCAGGTAGTGACAGATTTCATTTTCCTGGGCTCCAAGATCACCGCAGACGGGAACTGCAGCCAAGAAATTAAAAGACGCTTGCTCCTGGGGAGGAAAGCTATGGCAAATCTAGACGGCATACTAAAAAGCAGAGACATCACCCTGCTGACAAAAGTTGTATAGTCAAGGCTTTGGTTTTCTCAGTTGCAATGTATGGCTGTGAAAGCTGAACCATAAGGAAGGCTGAGCACCGAAGGATTGAGGCCTTTGAATTGTGTTACTGGAGGAGACTCCTGTGAGTCCTCTGGACTGCAAGGCGATCAAACTGGTCAGTCCTAGAGGAGATCAACCCTGACTGCTCTGTAGAAGGCCAGATCCTGAAGATGAAGCTCAAATCCTTTGGCCACCTAATGCGAAGGAAGGACTCCCTGGAGAAGAGCCTGATGCTGGGAACAATAGATGGCAAAAGAAGAAGGGGACGGCAGAGAATGAGGTGGCTAGATGGAGTCACTGAAGCAACTGGTATGAGCTTGAGTGGACTCCAGGGGATGGTGGAGGACAGGAAGGCCTGAGGAATGTTGTCCATGGGGCCGCGATGGGACATGACTTTGCGACTAACAACAAGTTGTGGTTCTTGGCACATATTTATAGGTCTCCAAAGCTAGAAATGCAAGAAATGGTGCACAACATACAGGAATGGTCACTATAAGAGAGGTGTATGAATCAGTGCCTCAAAGCTGGTTTCACAGTCTCCTTGCCAGTTGATGGCTTGGCCCAGTATTTCGGGGCTCTGACTTAGGCTGTCCAGGGAATGCATGCTCTACTAGTTCGTTTTTAAGGGCCATCTGAAACAATGGCATTCCAAAGTAATGAAGAGAAGTAAAAACAAACACAGCATAACATTTGGAAAGGGAAACCAAGGGATTCCTCTTAGAGTTGGGAGAGAATTTGTCTTTTAGAGCCTTTGCATGAATTGAAGGGAGCTGAAGTCAAGCAGAGGGGTTGGGAATGCTTGCAGTGTTCCTACTGTGTGGTATCTTCTCTGGAGTTGCTCAATACTATCTCTATATGAGACAGCCAATCAGTGGCCAGAGGTTACTTCTCTCTTCAAATTCTGAATCGGTTGGTGCAAGGACCTGCATCTTCCACAGGTACAGCACTGGCTAATTTTGTAGGGCCTTTGTTTGACTTTCCCAACAGTTTCTCTTCTTTCTTCTCAGTCTGAAAGGAGAAGGCTTTATCCTTGACTGACTGGAGGTTTCCTCATAGACGGCCTGTCCTCTTGACAACCATTGGCTTTGCTTTCCATTCAGTTTGCAAAGCACTCCTGTTAGATTCTATCCTTGCCAGCCATGTCAGGCATTGTGGATGCCTGGAAACCTGTGTTGTCTCTGATGAAGGCATGTTTGAGGTGTTGAGAAGTAAGGGATAGGAATGTGACAGTACCAACCAATGACTGGATGCAGCAGTATGATGTTCTTCGTGAATGGCTGCTCGATTAAAAATGAAAAAGCCTCTATTTTAGTACATTCTGTCTTTCATAGAGTGTCACCCCAGCATTGTGCTGGCTGTGCTTTACCATCTGTATATTCCAAGAGTCCTGCGGGAGCAATCCCTGGATGGTGTCTGTGGGGCCACAGAATAGTTCAAATTTCCAGATCCAAGATTGGAAAGAACACTGCAGTCTTGGAGCTGGGAACTGGAGCTTTGCGCCTTCCCTTGTGTCTCACATCTTGGATGGAAGGAAGTGGACTGGCTGCTCTCAGAGGTTGGCAGACCAACCTTGTAGAGTGGGCAGAGGATGGAGGAGAGTGGATGAGCCAGGACATGAAGGGCTCTGAAACTATTCCAGCTTTCATCCCTCCCCTCTCAGAGAGGCTGTAGCCAGATGGGTAAAAAGCAGGTTGCAACCATCTTGCTCTGCATTAGTTTACAGTACGCCTCTGTGTTTGGGGCCATGATGATAGGATTGCACTGCGAAGTGAGACACTTTGGTATAGCTGCTTCTTAAGTCCCAGTTAATCTCCTTCCTGTACCTTAGATAAATTTTTCCCCTACTTCATCACTTCAAAATTCAAGTACCTATAACATTGATTTAAGTGGCATAAACTCCTCTTTCTCCTTGTCTCCCAACCCTTCTTGTTTTACAAATCTGAGCTTAGGTGATCAAAATCGCTTACAGTTTTCTTCTTAAAAAGCCATATTTTATTCACTATGATAAGAAAATTAATGCTTGCAACAAATTATGACCATTAGTTAGTTTTTAATATCATTTTCAATAAAGTGCCTTCTCATGTTAAAACCTTCCCCTGGCAACAGGGATGAAACATTAAACATTAACACTGTGTTTCTAAATCAGATGGAATGAAACAGGAGCAAGTCAGTTTAGTTTACCTTTGATTCACTGCATCGGAGGATTGTAAAAAGGAAAGGTTGAAAGGACAGAAGGTGAATACCATTTCCTTGTGCTATCTGTCTTTTTCAGTCATGTCCTGTTTTCTAGATGTTTGCCTTACTGCACTGATATACTTCCTCAGTGCGACTTCTGTATACCAAAGTGCACATGTATGTAACATGACACAACAACCTAATATCACAGTGTTGGTTTTGAAGAGTGTATAGACTTGTACTTGAAACCGGAAACGACATAGGAGAATCTACGGTTAACATTCTCTGTTGGTAGGGAATGCAAATGGTGAGCTCCATGTGGAATGTGAACTTCTTTCCCAAGAAAATGTAGAGGAAATCCCCAAAGTGCACAGAGTGGTTTATTGGGCCCAAGCCATTGGATATTTGAATTCAGGTGAGTTGAGTTAAACTGTGAAATTCACTGTCATGGGAAGTGGTGATGGCCACCAGTCTGGATGGCTTTAAAAAGAGATTGGGCAGATTCGTGGAGGAGGCGGTGGTATCAGTGGCTATTAGCCTTGCTGGCTGCGTGTTACCTTCTCTACTAGAGGTGGCATACCTGTATATACCAGCTGCTGATGAGCTGGGCAGGTGGAGGTCTTGGACCCATCTTGCTCAAGTGACTCTGTGGGCAGCTGATTGCCACTGTGTGTGTGGCATGCTGGACTGGATCCACCTTTGGTCTGATCCAGCAGGGCTATTTTATGTTCTTAATTCTTCCTTAGGAGCAACCAAGATTGTTGTTTGAAAAAGTGCAATCTTGACTAGCAGGAGCTGGTTGCCCGTTAGCTATTCCATGTGGGCACACATGGTACAGAGCTAAGTATCTTGAAGAGCCTGGTGTTACGAAATGCGGAAGTGGTATGTGGAGTGAGTAGGATTTCTGCTAGTTGTGAGTAAAGCTTTAGCCGCTCCTTTCAAAGGATTAGCAAATGTTGACTAAATTATGTGAGGCTAAAAAAAAGTGAAAGTTTAATTCCATAATGCAACATAATTTATGTAGGTTTCAGAATTTGGCTTTCTCTTGGTGCAGAATTCTGGGTTACCTTGATATGAAACATTGCCTCCCTCTCTCTCTCGGACGTAGAGTACAGGGCATGACCTTAATATTTTCTGGTACATTTGTGTGTTCAAAGGTTACTTGGTATGACTTAACTATTTTCTCGGTAGTTGGGATTAGATGTTGTGTAATTGAGCCAGTAGGAATGGGGCAGTGGCTTATGTCCTCATCCCCAGTAAGAGGCCTGTGCTGGTCAAAGTGGTATGGGAACATTTCACCTGAGTGTTAATAGGAAGAACTAGAATTCTAACAGTGTACCTTCATCATGGCCTCTCTCTGAAACTTTCTGTTCTGACTTGCGAGCATAAATTTTCCTGAGCAAATAACTTGGTCAGATGAGAAGATAAAAGCACTCTGAATGCTGCAATGAAACTACTTAACTTGTCAGTTTGTTGTAATCAGGTTTTTCCCCCTATTCTGTGTTATTAATTGGTTTTGGCAAAGCATTTGATTCTCAGATTTGTGTGCAATATTCCTCTGATAGTGGCCTTTTTAGTACTCCAGTTGCTGAAATAAAATATGAAAATAGACGTTAACAATGTTACCATTTTATTAAAGACATTTCTTAAAACAAACCCTTTAACTACATCAGCAGGTAGATTTCATCAGGAATTTCTTCATGAAATTCTCCCATTATAGTACCATTTAAAACTCTTTAATGTTTTGTTTCAGGCTCTTGGCTCAGGATGGCTATTTTGGCAAAAGGCACAAATGAGCATGCAGCTTCAGCCCAGATGCTTTATGCAGATGTGGCTCATCAATTAATTAACCCTGTGCTTTGCCAGCCTCGGTGGAAATGGAAAAAGACAGAAGTAACTTTGATTATCTGAATATTAATGACTACTAATTCATTCCTCAATGAGAGTGGCAAGACTCATAGGTCTGGGGTTGCTTTTGTGGGGTGCCTTCTAAGCTATTTCCCCATAAGAATACTCTCTAGATCTATAGATGAAATCATCATACAGCTCTAATTGGGGGTGGATGAACCTGTCGCATTCCGTTTGATTCAGTGTCTTATTTTTCTAACCTTTATTTTGCCTTGCCTCTGCATCCATTTATGAGTTTACTCGGCACAAAAATATGAATGCATGTTCATGTGCAGTTCCCCCAATACAGTTGGCCCTCCACATTTGCAGGCGTTCAGGGCACAGGGTCCCCATGAAAGTGGAAAAACTGCAACTGGCCCTCTCTCCAACCTTAACTCTTAGTCCTGTCGCCCATATGTGAACCAGTTGTTGTTGCTAGTAGTAGCTGTGTTAAAATTACCTCTTTAGCCATTTCAGGAACCTTTAGGCTAAAACAAGACCCAGTGTTCCAGAGTGGCCCACTCTGGGGGAGCGTGTTGTGAGCCTTGTGTGCGGCCACATGCACAGCCCCTAGTGTGGTGCCCACTCTTGCTGGAGGGTGACACACTGTATTGGGTCAGCTGTGGTGGCAGCCGGGAAAAGGGCCGTTCGCTGTATGACTGTCTGTGGAATGATAGGAAGTAGGCCACAAAAGAGTGCAAAACTCCAAAGAGATTCCCATATAATTACAGATGGCAAACTCACAAATAATCAACTCCACTAAAGGTGAACCTGCAAAAGTCGAGGCTTGACTGTATATGCACTTTTGCATGCAATTTGGCCATATACGCATGATATTGTAAGCTGTTCTCCTTAAAACAAATTTTCTGTTTTGTTTTTATCGAAATATATATTTTATATGTACTTTCCCCTAATATGCATATTTTTAATTGGAGAGCTATGTTGCAAAATTTGTAAATGTGCGGATATTCAAGTGTAACTGTTTCAGTGGTGTCTTAGTATGGGAAGTGCCAAATAGGTAAGTTTGCTTTAAATTGAGAACTGAACAAATTTCTCCCTTGTCCCTAGCCCTAAGGTGTTTAACAAGTGTAAAAGAACTTGATACATAATAGGATTCTTGGGGCTTGATGATTTACAGTCCAATCCTGTGCAAGCTTTACTTAGAAGCAAACCCTGCTTAGTTAAGTAAGACTTATTCCTAAGTTGACTATGCATGTGAATACAGTCTGGGTTTGCTCAGATGCCTGCCATTGTCCTGGCAGTATGAAAAGTGACGATGCGCTTCATGATGTTATTTAGGAACAATTTAATTTAATTTAAGAACATGCGGAGTCTGCTGAATCATGCAGAAGGTAGCTTAGTATACTCTTTCCAGTAGTGGACAGCTAAATGCCCTCGGATACCCCCCAAGCAGGGCAAGAGCCGTTTTGCATGGCATGACTGACTCATGGTAGGCAGTTTAGTGCAGGATGAGTCTGCAGCACGTACCAGGCGATATTTTGCATGCGCAGTCTTGGCTGGAGCTTGCGTTTATCATGCAAATCCAGCTCCCAAGGGTTATCTTGGGGTTAAACTACCCTTGCATAACCTTACAATCCTGGGGAGTCTGGCATGCTATGAAAGCAACAGGCCTGTCATGTGAGTTTTCAGCACCTGTGTTGGCAACTATATCATATTCTAAGGGTTGAGGGCCATGGATCCTCTAGCATCAGAAAGAGAATAGCCTGTGCAATAACCCTCCTCAGATGGGTGTTGGACTACAAATTCTGCACGTCCCAACCAATGGAATGCGCCCATCTTGGGACTTCAGATTGGAGTTAGCTGCTAAGTGGTTTGCCACAAGCAAAGGGCAGAAAAAAACACTCCATTTACATTTCTGGTCTGCCACTGCTGCACCCATGAATCAATTCCATCTCATTTTTGAAGTAATCTCTGCTTTCACATTGAAACATTTATTTCTAAACTTAAGCTTCTCTCCAAAATACACATTTTGATACAAATCTGACCTGCATCAGAAAATTCAGGAAGCTGATGTGCAATTTTGTGTATTTGTTTGAGAGGTAGAGATCAGGTCAGTTCATAGCAGAATTGCCAAAGTCCAAATTCTTCATGCCTGCTACATATTGGATGGTTCTGTGTTTGCTCTTAAAACATTTGTTAAAAGCAAAAAGTTTGCATCCCCCAGATTTATTTTCAAACTGGATATACTAATATATCAAGTGATTTCTCAAGTGTTCATATGCTACAGCCTGACATATTACCCTTTGTATAGGCAGGTTATGGGCTCTCCTACATTGGAGGCATTCAAGAACAGGACAGCTCTCTTCAGAGATGCTTTAACTGGAATCTTGTATTGAGTAGAGGGTTACACTAGATGGCCTTATATGGGCAGCTTTCATATAGTTCTGTGTTTCTATGATATCTTTAGTATCTGCTAAACACTCACTCCAGAGAAGTGCACATCAAATAAAATCAGAGGTTTTTTTGGAATTGTAATTCTTGTATGTCATGCAAGTTTGACTGTCAGGGCAGCTCACAACGTGCAAGCCTGAGCTTAATAGGGAACTTACTGTAAACAGAAATGATTGCCTTGGTGCTGCTCCCCCCCCCCCTTCAGGAAGTCCCAGAAGGATTAACAGATCATTTGGCAACAAGCAAATAGGAACTCATAATCTGTGATTGCAAATGACAACACACAATGCTGAGTGTGTCCACCATATGGCTGAAATAGTCACTGTGTGGTGTCTGGATTGCTGAATATAGATAAAGGAAGAGTTGAAGAACATGCCTGCAAGACAATAGTTGTTGTTTAGTTGAGCATTGAGATAGAAGCCTTGTTTTGTGTGGTTGCATTGTGTGAACAGAAGCAAGAATGGGGGCGTGTATGGCCAATGACACTTCTGTCTTGCCACCACTGATTCAGACTGTCATCTACTTCCAGGCATCGTGTGGACTCTGTGTGTAACTGTACATATGTAATTTCTTTTTAGTCTGGATGTTGAGCACCAAATAAAGTAATTTTTATTGAAGTGAAAGGTTCAAGTTTTCAGGGACTACGGGTGAATATTTGGAAATCAGGATTTTGATGTCTAGCAATGAGGCAATTGAAATAACTGTATAATTGATTTATGAAAGATGGGCCATGTCTCCTTAGTCAGCTGCACTTTGTGGTTCTTGTGCACCATATTCCTCTAGGTAAAGATGTAAATGGTTAATAGACAAGAGCCCTTAACTTTTTTATCAGGGATAACTGGCGCAGGCCATGGAAAATGCACATCGCAATAGAAGAATATGGAATGCGCTCCCTGGAGAGGTGCACCTGGCACAGAGTTTATATTCTTTTTGGCGCCAGGTTAAAACCTTTTTATTTAATTGCTATTTTATCATATCAAGTAATATTTTATCATTAACAGTTGCTTTTTTGTTTTTATATAATATTTTAATGGAATTTGTTGTTTTAATGTTTTTAATTGTACGTGTTGTAAGCCATCCCGAGATGCCAAGGCATGTGGTGACAGCATGTAAAAGTTTTAAATAAATAAAGAATATGGAAATGAACAGGAAGATAGAGTGCAGGTAATGCCAGCCAAAACGTGAGCTATTATTTTCTGGAATAAAATATGTTACTTAATGTCATGTGTCCAACTTGTAGCAGAAGCTTCTTCTGTGGCTCAGATGAAGTCAAATGGTTGCCTATTATGTACATATTACATTTATTTCATTTCTTAAAGCATGCTTGGGGAATAGGCATCAAATGGTAAGCTTTACTGATTGAAATGCCACAGTAAATCTATTAAAATACTCATAAGGTACATTCTAAAGCTGTGGTTTAGTGATCCTGAGAATTCAAAGCTGGTGCTGCTAGGAAAAACAGACAGTCAGCTCTGTTTTTTCCTATCACCAAACATCTTAGCAAGTCACGCTCTTTATATCCAGTGATATTTTTGAGAAACTACAGTGAAGCTTTGCCGTGATTCCCCATATTACTTACAGCAAAGTTCTTGGCTAGAAAGAAATTCTCCAAATAGAACTACTATTCTAGCGTCTGGCAAAGTGTTATTTCTACTGTTGCATAAAACCTCTAATTAGGTACCTTCCTGCTGCAAGAAGGTCGACATGGCTTGGCTGATGGCACTTTTCTAGCTGCTTCTGTTATTTGGTAGCTGTGATAAGAGTGCTTAAAATAAATTTTGGATTGAAGAGTAAACTTATTTTACTTGAGCTGAATGGCTCAAGATTCCCTGGGATGTGAGGATTGGCGCTGGTAGTGAGACTTTGCTGTTGGGAGATTCTTGCCTCCCTTGCAAATTCCAAGGGTTCCTTGGAGAAGCAGTTTAAGTTCTGTAATATAATTGTTCCTTTACAGTACAGGCAAGCTGTGGCGCAGCACAAATCGGATGCGCTAGTCCATGCATTTTTTAAAAAAATTCCATGATTTGGTTTCTGAGATGCTTTCAAGCGTTATTTTTTACAGCCAAAGATCAGTGCCCCCGTATTTGTGTAGCTCAGAGCACAGAAGAAAATAAGGATTTAACCATGGCTTGAATTATGGGCACTGTCCAAATGGAAAAGTAGAAAGTGCATTTGCATTCTTCAAGTGTGATGTTAATGAAAATAGTGGGGAAGATGAAAAATGACCTTAGAAATGGTGAGGAGACTTTTCTATCAGCTTCCTAGAAATGGGAACAGGATGCTAGATTCCTGTTCCAACCATTCCATGTTTGTTCCCTCACAACAAAGATTGTGCTATAGGATGGGTTGGGAATTGAGAGCATAAGAATACTTCCTCAAGAGACAGACCAATGGGACTTGGTCCTTAAAAGTGTGCATAGTGGCTTCTGATTGACATTCATTTCTAAATCTCGTTTCCCGAGTGTCTTCCTCATTAGTTGTATTTCAGGTTTTCGTTTTATGTCCTCTAAGTGCCTTTGCATGTTTTGTAGGGGAGAGGTGGGGAGGAATGGCAATAAATTAAAAAGGGTGTTGAGATGCTGAAGAGGAGGTGAAGGGCCCACACAGCCATGTTTCAGTGCTCTTGGAAGTGACCCAGGAGCTCTGGAATGGGGAGTCTCAAACCTCCACTGCTGCAGCCTGTGATCTTAGTGCCAGGGCAACTGGACTCTTAGGCAGGAAACTCCACCTGTGCAGCTCAGTTCACAGCTCTTAAGTGGTCATTTATCTTTTCCCTTTCCTGACCTATTTTGGCATGTGGTGGTGGGTGGAGATGTGGAATAAAGTGCCACCTCTCCATGCTCACTTGACACATTCATCTGCGCTCTCCTCTTTGTCTTTGATGTTGCTGTTGCACCAGGGAGGAGGAGTAAATCCCTCAGGTCATGTGTACCTATTGATGGTTTGTGTAATACTTTAAAAACCTGCCAGGGACTGAGACACCTTGGGGTGGAACTGGGGAGACAGTGACTTGGTGAAACTCTAGTTTCCTTCAACTGTGCAGTCTTTTCCTCTGTTCAACTATTTGCCAGTTTGCACATGAATGCTTAGTGCTATAGTTGTGTTGGCAGGTCAGAAAAATGGCCATAAACTAGGACTTTAAAAGGACAGGAAAAAAAACAGAGAAACACCCAGAGTGCAATGGCCTGGCACCAGGGTGACCAGAATTCTGTGGAAAAACCTGAATGAGCAAATAACTGTAAAGAAGAACCAATGCAGAAATGATATGGGTGTTGAATACCTGAGCTAAGAATTGCACCTGGCCTAAAGCAGGTAAGAGCATGCCTGCTTTAGCTCTTACCATATGAGTTGATACTTTTGAGCAGTGCATTTAGGAGAGGAAAGTGTGTGCTCTTCAAATTAACCAAATCTGTTTTGAAAAAGATTTCCAAGAGTACAGATGGATTCTAAGTGGCATTAATATATAACCAGCTGCCAGGTCCTTTCAAGCTGTCTGCAGTTTCTAGTATCGAAGAAAACAGTTTCTGTTGCCAGCTTCTGTATAAGTTCAGGTGCTAAGGTCTCCTGTCTGTGCTTCTTTTGAATCCCATGTTCAGTAGCTGCATGCTGTTCCTGACATTCGTCTCCATCATGTTTCCAAGGCACTGGTTTTCAAAGTGTTTCTCAGAATATTTTTAACTACTCTAATTAGAAAATATAATTCTATTCTGTTCTTTTAACAAGGTGCTTATTGACCATTCATCTAATTAAAAAGGAATAAAACTTGTTGATCTTCAGTGCTTTTTCAGATCTATAGAACATTACTGTGTTCCAGGTTCTAGGCTGGTCCAGATTCTGGCTACATTTGTGCAAGGCGGCAACGCAGAATGGGAAACTAGCCACGGTGGGTGGTGAGTTGTCTAAACCTGGAGCACTACTTACAGCATTCCTTGCTTGTGGTCAGCAAACTGGTGTGTCAGTTCACAGCTTGTTCAAAGGGTTGTTCTACCCATGAGGAATTCTTGTGTCTGCTGAACCTGGGTGTTCATCCCCATAATGTTACCAGGGAAGTAGTGAGAAAGCTGTTGACTGGAGTGGAAGGAACCCTTTGCTGCTCTCTTGAGCTCACCCAGGCCACCATGAGTGACAGCTGTTCCACAAAGTACCCAAATAGCATATTGGAATAACCACCACTGGTTTGGTGTCCCTGTGCCGACCATTATGCCTTCTTCAGTCTCTGCTGACATGGTACTGTGGAGCAAACATGGAATCGGGCAAATGGCAAGCCATTTGCTACCTTCAAGGCTTCCATCTCTTCTTCTTCCAATACTGCACCACAGCTGAAGTTCTCACACTAACAAAGCAAGGTGACAAGTAGGGGTTTTTTAAAAAAATTGCTTCCCATTTGACAGCTGTCAAACCATGAGCTGTTAGGTGAGATAGCCTGTCTTTATTGGTGAGATAGGATAGTGTGTAGATCACTCGGTTTCTAGTGAGATGCTCTAGTTTTGTTTGTTTCTTTGGACCAGACTGTTCTCGGTGTGACCCCTTTTTCTACCCTTTTCCAAGACACTATTTGTTCAGGAAACTAGAAAAGCTTGAGCTACCCCATTTACACAAGCACAGAGCTTTGAAAAGTTACAGATGATACAGGGAGAGAAGACAAGATGGGTCCCCTCATGGATTCCTGAGGGCAGACCAAGGGAGAGGAATATGGGTAGACAACCCACAGTAAACCCAGTCATCTATGTAGGATGTGCTGTGGGTTGTTTTACAAGCACCTCACACTGTGTAACTTATTTGCACAATAGGTTGCCATGGTGTATGAGCTCATCAGTGCTAAAATAAAATAACAGTAAAATAAATAGCACCCACTCCATTAAGATTGAGCAGATTGAGCAAATTGAGTTTACATGCCAGAGGTCTACCTGAATAAAACTGTATTTGCCTGACAGGGAGAAGACCACAAAGATGAGCTCTTTCTTGTCTCTACCAGGCACATCTCCGATGATGACAGGACTAAGAGAAGGGCCTCCCTGAAGTTCTTAAAACGTGGCCCAGCTTATGTAGGAGAATATTCCAAGTTTTATGGGGCTTCATCTGTTCTAAGCAGCATTTTATATGGACCAACAGCAATAGATTGTTGGTCCCTCTACCCTGGCTTTGACTAGCAGTGGCTCTTAGGACAGAGGGTTTTCCCACTCCTGCTTCCCAAATGCTTCAATTAGAGATGCCAGGCTTTGATCCTGGGACATTTTGTGCATACAAAGCACATGTTCCATGACTTATCTTTGCCCCAGTGCCCATCAGATCTTTGGGTAAACCCAAAGTCCTGCTGCATAGTAGCATGGGGAGGAGGTTTTAGGAGCAACTACTGATAGCTACTTGCTGGAAAGCATGGAAACGTTTCAGTGGCTGGAAGAGGAAGAGCTCACAAACACCAGATGACTCCCTTCCCCAGCAAAGATTCCAGCAAAGGTGGTTGATGTAGGACTTCCTCTGTGCAGAGCTGATGAAGTGTATCCCGTCATAGCAAACTTTTGAGTGTACCTGCTTCTAATGAAAATGTGTACATCAGCAGGCAAAACCCCTCTCTGGATGACATAACTTGCACACTGAATCAAGACATGAAATGGGAGCAGTTAAGACTCAACGTAACTAATAATTCAAGAGTCATGTTAAATTGTAGGTGGTGGATGCATCTGAAAATGACAGGGAGGGGAAAGTGGTAATCCTTTGTTTAAATTTGCACTCTATTGTTCAGATGAAAAGGTGCACATACCAAGATGAAACTGTAATTAGAGCTCTGAACTAAACCTTGTACTCTTGAAGTGTCTCCAGTACAGTCTGGGGAACTCAGTATAATGAAAAACTGAAAACTGAAATAGCTAACGTTTCTGTTCCAGACTGTTGTTTTTACTTGGAAAACAGAACAATAAAATGCAAGCGCCAGATTTTTCTGAGCATGCATGGGAGATCAACTTTAGCTATGGCCTGTTTCTTAAACATCAGCAGAGCTTTGATCCAGAGTTTTACATGCAGGGTAAGCTAGTTTGTTCCCAGTTTCCATCGACCTTCTTTTTTTCTCCTTGTACAATCGAGCCGAATCTGACTGAAGGATTGATTGGGTCAGGAACGTGAGGGTGGACCAATTTGATGTTGGAATCTGTTTGCTTTACTCTTTCATCTGCATTCTGCAGAAGCAAGGACATGTGCCACTCGCCTCCAAAAATGCATGGAACAGTCATCTGTACAATGCTGCTCAGACATGCTGCTCATACTTCCACTTAGCATCAACAGTGCTGCAGTATCGGGTCCCTCAACCATTCAGTGATATGTAGGCTAATGAAATCCCATTATTTGTGTACCTGACCCCATTTGTCATCGTCATGCCTATTTATGGATCTGCCATAATTCTGTGATACTGTGCTCTTTCTAGAGATAACTTAAAAAGAGAGAGAAAGAAATAGGGTGTATAAGGCTTCTGGTAGATGATTAGAGTTTAAAATAATATCCACCCTGTTCTTTTTAAAGTATGGGATTCCTTATGTGTGTGTGTGTGTGTATGAGAGGGAGAGAAAAATATAAACTATATTTATCTGTTGGAGCAAGTTTGGGGTGTCTTTTTGGACAAGGGCAAACAGCTGTTACATACTTTGACAAATAGCAACCAAAGCGAGGTTGGAATATTCCAGCCCTAGCATTCTGCTGCTGTTCACTGACTGTCTGCATAAGTTTCTAGAGTGATGATAGGAGGTGGGTGTTTAGATAGAAAATACGCCTAAATATTCACATGGTCCCATCTTTCTGTGTCTTGGGACTTTTGCCTCTAAGCTATTCACGTCTCTTTAACTGCTGGGCCCAGTTAAGCTCCTTTTGTGGGCCTGCGGGCAAGCCAGTACTTGAATATTTACCCACATACAGACTTTTATTGCTATTATCAGGAGCAAAATAAAAGACCAAGCTGCGCAATGCTCTTCCGTGTATGTTAGGAATTTATGGACTGGTCAGCGCTCCATCGGTGCTAGCTGTGAACAGCTGATGATGGAAGACACCCACTTTGGAGGAGGAGCGGTGCCTCCGTGCCTGATGCCATAAGAATTTTGTTCCCTCGGTGGTTATTTGAAAGGGGAAGATTGAAAGAGGGAAAGCGTCACCCCTTCCCTTTTGTGTAATACACTTTTTCAGTCATTTCCCATTATGGATTAGAGGAAATTGAACATTTCCTTCAGTAGCGACTGTGTGTTTTCATATAATGGTGTTTTATGACATTCTTTATATTTGTCCCTACTACATCTATATTAATAAAGTACCGGCATTTTATTAGCTGCAGTTTGACCTTGCTGCATCAGAGGAAAAGGTGAGACAGCATGGGCTCCTTTATCGGTTCTGCTGGGACCAGGTGGTATTTGGCTTCTTATTTCCCAGAATTTCTCTCTCAATGGCTGTTCCACCTGGTTATTAAGCATCTGTGTTACTTCATGAAGAATCAGTGCATGGACATGCTTACATTCCATTTTCCTCTTTTGTATCATGTCTGTTAGATTGTTAGCCTGTGAGCAGGGACTGTGCAATATATGCATTCCTGATTTATGGCCTAAAAAGTTATAAGCTCTTTAGAAATGATAGTATTTTCCATGTTAAGGACCAGGAACATAAGGCTGAAACACAGAAATGCTTGAAACTATGCAGCGAGGGCCATTCCACATGTGCCAGTTGCTTATAAAAGAAGTCTCAGGAAGTGCATGAAGTCGCATTCTGCTGTGGTTGCTGATATGAAAATGCTGTTGCAAGCAAGGCCTGTGCACATCTTTTCCAAATCACTCTGTACACGTCTCTGTCTCTTTAAAAAGTTTCTTCTCTCGATGTTTTGAGAAACAAGAATTTTACTTGTGAAGTTGACTCGTGCACTTGTCAGAATTGGCAGATTGAGCTGCAGGTCTTCAGGTCTGCAAAGAGGAGTCTTTGATGAAGAATCAGCAAAAGAAATCAGTTCAGGTGACACAGAAGGACTCCCCTCCCCAGAAGTGCTGCCTTTGGAAGTTTTGTTCCTCACTGACCTGTCCTGGTTGTAAATGCTCTGAGTGCTTGATCTCTTGCTTTGTTCAAGGACAAGCTTCTGGCTTTGGCCTTTCTGGCTCCTTTAGTCATCTTGCTAGGTCCTGGTTCCTTTCTGGTTCCTGTAGTCCTTTGGCCTTTCTGGTGCTTGGTAGCGCACCTCTTGGTCTTCCTGGTTGCTGACTGTTCTGCTTTGCCTGTGGCTGCCCCAGTCACCTCGCTCGCAAGGACTCCTCAGTTCAGCCTTGCCTGTGATGCATCTCTTCAGCCCAATCTCCCTCAACCTAGTTCTAGACCTGCGGTCAAGCAGAACTTGGGGATACAAAGTGTTGGACTGGAACTCAGGCCTCTTGGTGCTTTGGTCACCATCCATGAGTATGGACAACCTGTTTATTCTCAGTGCTGTTCACTGGAGAATGGACTTTTCTCCATGATAAAATAGCTCAAAAGAACGGACAGGATCTGGTATACCTTGTTTCAGCATCTCCACTTTGAATCCTCAGTGTGATGTTTAAAGAAGTAACATCTTGGCCTTGGACCAAGGGCAGCTGGCCACATCTCTGGAGGTTATGAGCAGATCATGTTAGATTTGCTTCATCCCGAAGCTCTCAGGGAATTGGGCTAATTGGGGATTAAAGGGATCCCATTGCACAGTTAACAGCCAGTAGATCATATACTCAATTTGGGTCACACAAATGTATCTCAAGTATCATCTTAGGCATCCACCACTCTGGACGTAGCTGCAGAGTGTATGCGCTTTCCACAAATCCTGTTTTCCCCCTGTCCTCTTTAGTCTATGTCCCTTCCATAAAAGTGAGGAAATGCTTTAGCATCTCATTAAAGTTAAAAATTCGGTTTGCATTTTGCTGAGAGTGATTTGGCCATCTCTCTCCTCCAGTGCTTACAAGGAATTTTTAAACAGCTGTTGAAAAGTTTTAAGCAGGATTTAAAAAAAAAAAGAACCTATACTTTTATTTTGGAAGCAGGGCAAATCCTGGAAGAGATTGACTCCTCTATATGCAAGTGCTCGTTAGGGATTCAGAAACAGTTGCTGTGAGGTAAGAGCCTTGCGCTGTCGCATGTCTGCACTTGTCCTGGTATGTTGGCCTTCAGCAGGTAGGTCAGGACCCTCGGCTGGGTAATACTAATGTCCTGACCAAGGATGGTTTACCTCCATGGCATTGTGGACCATTTTATGACCTCTTCTGGGTTTAAAGGGTTGTATGGGATGGCAGAGGATGAGGTGGCTGGATGGAGTCACTGAGGTGGTTGGTGTGAGCGTGAGTGGACTCCGGGGGATGGTGGAGGACAGGCGGGCCTGGAGGAATGTTGTCCATGGGGTCGCGATGGGTCGGACTCGACTTCGCGACTAACAACAACAACATTACTAAATGGGTGGGGAAGAGGCAGACCAAGAAGCAAGTGGAAAAAGAGAAGAGCTACCAGTTAAAGTGAAAAGAAAAGCAAAGTCATACAATTGTATGTAGTTTTACCACATTTTTATCCTACTCCTCTTCCTGGGTTGTTTTGATATCTACCAGCAGCTAACCCAGAACTAGCACATGGGCAATATTTGGGATAACTCTGGGCTGTTAATCCCTAAACAACCCGGAGTTATGTGTTTGGATGTTTCTGGATTGTTGATTACACCTGATTGAAAATGGAAGCAACAAACATGTGGGGATGCAGGATGCGGATTTTCAGCCAGACAGCCGTAACTAAGAGTTAAATAACATGTGAACTGAGGGTTGATGGGGGCAAAATGCAATGTATTGCTATATGCTATGACTAATTTATTATTTAAAAATTACTTGTTGAAAACAAACTTGCTTGTTGAAAACAAAACATTTCCCCCTCTGGCCATTTTATCAGCATGGGAACTATGCAAATTAACAGCTCTCAATGCCTTGCTAAGTATATAGGGGGAAAAAAATCAAAGGCTTTATTTTTCTTTTGTAACAATGTAAACATTGTTCCTACAGCCTAAAGATGATTCCAGATGAGACTGTTACTGTGTGCTTGCCATGACTCATAGTCTTTAACTTGGGTCCATATGTGGTCATCTTCTGCTTGTAACCCTCTGATCTTCTTTTTTCTTGATCCTTCTCTCTAGTCTAACCTCCCCTCTTCTTGCTCCATTACTTCTCTTTGCCAGACTGGGTGGGTGGGAAGGAGGAGGGTCCAACGCCAGCCTCATTTCTCCAGACTGTGGAAAACCAGGGACTGTCTCCCGGTGCTGCTTCTCCAGGAGAACGGCCTCAGTTGCTTCTGAAAGCTGGAGAGGTTTGCTTGGCGTTGTTCCAGGGAAATCCAGGCCATCCTCATGAGAAGAGCTAACATAAGTTTGATATTTTCTGGGCACTCCGATTTTGCCTAGACAGGAAATCAGAGTTTAGAAAGCTGAAGCCTTTGTTTATATCTGTCCAGGAAAAATCCACGGGGACAAGGCTTTCAAGTCAGCCATTTCCCTCTAGTTGTGGGGTTATATTGTGGAGGTTTAGGAGGCCTTGGGATAACAGCCTCCATGGGAATCACTGCACACTCAGGAGAGGGGTTTTCAGTGCTCTTTAGGGTTAGCTCCTCCATAAAAGAGATGCATCGGGTGTCCAGTTGGGCCTTTGCAAAATATAATTTGGTATTGTTGCCCTTGGGGAAACGAGTGCCGCTGCAGGAAATGGCAATGCTGTAATAAGCTGGTCTGAGAAGTCCACTCATGGTTGATGCAGCTTTGAAGTATTCCAACATTAAACTCAGGAAAAGGGAATGTTTTTTACCATGAGTGTCTATTTCCTGAATCACACGGGTGGCACTTGGCCTGCCCTTACTTCCAAGATCAGCATTCTAGGGAACTGCATATGTGTAGTCAGAGTAAATAAGGGTGTGATCCTGTGCGTGTACAGACAGAACAAATTCTTACAACTTCTGCATTCCACTGCTAGTATGGCCATGGTGGGAGACATAAGACATTTTCCTGTCTAAACATCATAGGATTTTTCCTTAAAATGAGGATATCTAGGGGCTTCCTCCTTCACTATACATATGGGCTGGCATTCGGGTTTGTTCAGGGTCAGGTACTCTGTTTTTCCATCTAAATTCTTAGGGGGCAACTTGCTGCACGTTTACATGGCTGGCTGAGGCATGCTGGAAGTCGTCCGTCTTTTCCTCTGTCTAAACATGCATAAGGTGACTGTGCCCTTAAATACTTTGACATGTGGTTTTGGCACAGCTTGATTTCTCATTGCTCTTATAGGTCACTGAACAGTGAGCAATGTGTGCTTTCCAATCCAGCTTTGGAGGCAGGATGCCTTCTCCCCCCGGAAAGGGGAAATTGAATGTGGACCGTTCCTCCATGCTCCACGAGGGGAGGCACCGTCCTGTGGGGAAGAGTGCCTTCTGTGACTCAGAAAACAAATTCATGGCATGAAAATGGTCTCTTTTTCTTCCACCCAGAAAAGGGGGTGGGGGGGAACCAACCACAGTGTTGAGGAAGGCCTAGAATCACTGCACAAGGTCTTTTATAGCACGAGAAACTGTCCATCTAGAAGCGTCATAAATCAGTCTTGAATATTTCTCCGGCACTCTCCCTCCTCAAAAGGGATTTGATTTGCTGAAGAGAAATGCTGCTGTCAGGAAATGCATTCTCATAGCATTTGCTGAATATGGACATTGTCCTACCTACAGGGTTCTTTTTAACTCCTGCTAAGCATAAAACTGCAGATGGTATGGGAATACTTTGTAGTTCCGGAGGAGAATTTCCTGAGGGGAACTTGGAAGTATGATGCAATTCATCAAGCAGATCCACATCCTGGTCACCTCTCTGTAATCCTGTTGAATCGAAGTTCCATGTAAACAGTAATTGTGCCTCAGTGCATTGTTCATTGCCCCTGAGTTGTGTTTATAGCTTCTGCAGTTGCTAGCTCCAAAAACATGGTTGTGAGAATCTGTTGTGGGGAATTGCATGCATGATAGTAGAAAATAATAATGGAGCATGAACAAATCTAGATCAGGGATGGGGAATATTTGGCCCCCAGAGAATCACTTTCTAGTAGTGGGTCATTCTCCTTCCCATCCTACAAACCTTGCCCCCTAGAAGGTACAATGGGCTGAAGAGGAGGGGAGGGGGATCCCTGTCTTCTCTGATCATTGATGAAAGTTCACTGGGATTTCCCTTTCTTGGTGTGCCATTTGTCTTCCCTGTTAGGAGAAGGAAAGATGTGCTTTGCGTACCCTGCAGTCCTCTGCATTGGAGAGGATTTCGAGATGGACCTCCCTTTTAGGTAGCTGGAGCATTCCTGTTCTATCCAGCTCCATCCTCCATTGGGTAGGACCTACATGGGTTTCATGACAAAGCTTCCTGGGCTATGGTGATGGCTGGAGCTCTCCAACCACCGTGTTGATCAGGGTGGTCTCACCCCATGCCAGACCTTCACTTGCCTTGAGGGTGTTGGTTGCAGGCATGAATGGGAGTTGCAGTTCAACACATCTGGAAGTCACCAAGTTAGGGAAATTTGCCTTCAGCGGTATAGTTCATAGGTCTAATAATGGAGAGGGTCATTCTCTGATTCACGAAGTTTATGTAAGCCAAGATTCTGGAGCTGTAATAGTCTGGTTCATTTTTTGTTTCCTATATTTGCTGATGCTGGGAGTTGAATGAATGCATGAAATCCAATCCTGTGTTGCCTGAAACTAGTTCAGTTTATATACATTATTCTGATTTCCAGGTTTGTGATTGTTCAGCTTTTGTTTTGGTTCTAGCAGATGGGATTGTGATGAGCAGAGAAAAGGTTTGGGTGTGGATAGATATGCAAGGTAACTAGTGGCTCTCCAGTGAAGACACAGATGGGCACAGAAATGCTACTTCTTGAGTGTTCTGATAGACTAGTTTTCTTCAACCTTCTTGAGTAGACTTGCTTCCCCCCAGCAATCTGTTCTAAGAATGGGAGCTTTTGAGAAGGCATAGAATTACCCTTTCTTTAAGTGCTGGTCTCCTTCCTCCTTTTGAATGAGACACGATGCCAGTACTTGAGTTCATAAATACATTGCAGTGCGTGCAAAGATTTCAGTCTATAATACATTGTCATTCCGAAGAATAAGGTCTCATGCAAAATGCTGCACATGCTGTTGAACTGCTTAAAAATTGCAGCTTAATGGACCACATCAGCCATTGGCTTGCTGATGTTTCTTTTAATTGAGCCGCTTCGGAAAAAATATGATCAATTGAAGGGACCAGCCTTGATTATGCTAAATGGCCTGCTGTGGATATTGGAAACTCGTTTGCCTCATAATTGAATAGGTCATCATAGAGTATTGAACATTTTGCGTAACTCCCATTTTAACTCTGAGCATGGTCTGTTGTTGAATCACTTTGTTTAGTTCTACAACTCACAGAAACATTTAACCCACACAAGCAGTATTCATGTCTCTTTATTATGTGCAAGTGTCTCCTTCATTTAAAATAGTAAATGTTAAGCCAAAATGTGGTGGCACCCACTTTCATAACCACGATTAGGAGATTGACGCATTTCTGGTGGCTTGGATGCTCCTTCTTCTTCACCTACATGTGCGAATCTCTCCCTTTGCAATTTTGGACCAATGGTGACTAGATAGGCTCTTGACTGATGCTGAGATCAGGTCTGCCTTTTATGAAGTCTCTTCACATGCTTTGAACATGGACAAAGGACCACTAGACTACCAGGTTTTATTGGAAAGGTGCCTGACTTGACTCCATATGTGTGTGTTCACATGTGCAACCCGGTTATCTCAAACTAATACATAGTTTTAATTCTAGCACAAATTATAAATTTTTTAGTGGTGGTAAGTTGCCCCTTAGGAAAACCATAAATATATTCAGATTTGATGTTTTGAGTATTTTTCACCTTTTCTGCTCCTCCTCCTCCATTTTTCTTCAGGAAAGGACTGAAATGTGAACCTCAAACTCTCCTTCATGTAGTGTAACAGCTTTAGTCATACTAGGATTAACAGTAATCCTGTGAGTCAGGTTATTGCTGGTCCATATCAGCAAACATGCATGTGTCTGTACTTTGGCCTTTGAGGGGTTGCCTAGTGATAGAATCTAGAAACCCACTGGACAGAGCATGCCGGTTGATTCTCTAGTGCTGTCTCCATTAAAGAGTATGCATGCCAAGTGTGCCAAGCATATAATGTGGTGGTGGGCAACTCTCAGGAATCCAAAAGGGAACTCTGTATACTGTGAACGCAGTTGAGAGAAATGCAAGCTCCATGTGGCACGGACATCAGTGCAGGATTTCTGTGTGACCTTGGGTCCATGCTAGTCCCCAGGTACCAGGGCTAGGTTGGCCGTACACAAATGAAACCCTTTGGAACTCCCCCACCCCTGATGGGGAAGCGACTTTAGAATAACTTTCCACTTAACATCTTTATTATTTTACCTGTTCAGAATCCATTACCAGAAATTGCAGAGTTGGCGTCTGCATGGTTGCTTGTACAGTGAAACCAGTTTTGTGGCTCAGAGACTTGTACCCTTTAAGTCATGGGTCCTCAGACTTTGGCCCCTGGGCTGGATTCGGCGTGCCTCAGAGGTTTTGGACTGGCTCGGAGAAAACAATCTCTGAGTGAGCAAGCTGCCACCTCGCCTTGCTGCATGACCGCTGCCGCCTTGCCTCACCACTCATGCACCCGTGCCCACTGCCACTTCACCCTGCCTCGCCGCACATGTGCCCCCGCCGCCTCACCGGCCAGTGCCGCCTTGCCGATCAGAGCCCACCACTGGCACCTTTCAACTGGCCCCCTGTTGAAAAAGTTTGAGGACCCCTGCTTGAAGTCAAGGCTGCATTCATTTCCCAGAAGGCTTTTCTCTGTATTGCTACTTCTTTAACCAAGGACCGTTTCTGTGCCTTGAACTGAGTCTTGGCAAGTGTTGTGCTCTCAGTTTTGGAACCCTTGCATAGCTGTTACAGCCTTATAGCTATGGAGAGAAGCCAAAAGAGGCATTCAGCTCAGCCCAGGAATATCCAAAAGAAAACTCGAGGCTTAATGACTTATTAAAAAAAGAAATAGCCACTTTCATCATTCTTAACACTTGAATACAGTTGTATGGGGAGGAACCACAGTTTAGTGATAGAACTAATGCCTTCCATTCTGAATGTCCCAGTTTCAATCCCTGGAATCTGTCCTTAAAATAATGCTGGGTAGCAGCTGATGGGGGGAAGATCTTTGCCTGGGATGGTGGCTCACTGTGTTGTCGGAACTCAGCCAGAGTGGCTTGTGCATGGTTCACAAGCCATGTTGTTGGGTTCAGAAAGCACAACAATGCACCCCGGTTTGTACACCACCATGTTGTGCTGATCATGTTGTGTGGACCCAGTTGTTGTAGTATGGGTTGTTGTAGAAACATGGATTATCATTTTGTCTGAACACAGCTAAGATAACAAACCAGGCTGAACAACCCACAGTTCACAACCCTGCAACTAGCCATGGATCCTCACTATAAATTGTTTCTGGTGAACAAAGGCATTGCTTGTTAGTGTAGTTGGGTGCAGACAATATGATAACCTTTTTATTTTCCCAGCATTTTAAATGTTAGTATTGCTTTTAATATTGATTTTAAATATTACTGTGAAGCTGCATCTTACTCATTTATGTTATCACAGCCCTGAGGCACTGTGAAGAGAAGGATACAAATATTTTAAATAAATAAATACCCATGTTAAAACAACCACCCACATTCAACCCATTTTCAACCCTTGAGTGTGGGTGATTGTGTAGCTTGAACCCAGTCATAGCCTGATCTAGTATAAGGCAGATTCTGTATATTAGAGTGGATTATAAACATGTGTCCTTTGCACATAGTTTTGAATATTCCTAGATATACAATTTTACTAGATGTATTTTGTAACTTGTTTAACTCACATTTATTAGGTGTTTTGTTATTTTGTATGACTGATAATCCCCCCCCACACACACACACACATACAACTCCTACGTCCTCTAACCACTATCAAACACTTTCTGAGTAATGAGCTGGGAAGAGGCATTTTCTTTGAGGTTGGGCTTCCTGCATTAACTGCAAACATTGATTACCTTCATGTACTTGGTTCTTTAATTATAAATGAAGAAAAACTATTGCTCCATTAAAATGTGAGCAGAGATATACCATTTATTAATAAGGAATGGAAACCCTCAACAGGGCACAAATTGTGCAGGAAACTCCTGAGAAAAGGGGAGACTGCATGCATGAGGGTTGTGATCATATTCCTCTTTGACTTATAGGGTGTGTGCTTGTATGTGTGTGCTGTTAAACAGTGACTTTGGTAGCGTGATATATGCCGCACATCTCTTTCCCAAATGGTGTTGCTGCTGTTGAGCTTCTTGAAAATTGCTGTTACATATTAGGTATGGATCACCCTAAACCCCAAGCTGAATATTCAGATATTTGCCTTGTTGTATTGTGGATGTGCACATTCATCTGTCCTTTAGAATATATTTTCCATTATTGAGAACTGTAGGATTAAAGACACATTAAAAGGGAGAGGGCAAGAACTTCCATCTTGGGTACAAGTTCTGGCTTTAGTGTACCACTTAATTTCCGTTTGTTTGGATGGCTTCCTTTCCTTTGCTTCTACCCTGGTTTTAGTCCATAGATACAGTGGAAGTGTCCTTTATTTACCTCATTAAAGAAGGAACTGTCCATGAAATGTGCTGACACAGCCTTGGCTCTCTTAGTTTCTCTTTGCGATGCATTTTCTCACTGAAAGGCTTCATCTAATCTATGTTTTTTGTTCGACAATAAATGGCTGGTTCTTCTGGTGAAAGGCTCAGATTTGGGGGACAGGAATTGTGGGTTCTATTTTTGGCCAGACCACAAGGATCTTTTGTCACCTTAGGCCAGTGTTCATTAGGGCATGACATAAAGCCCACTGAAATGATGAGACACTGTCTTTCTTTTCCTTAATGGGGATTTGGATAATCAACCTGTAATCTGTGAATTATAGTATCTTGTCTCAGATGGCTAATATTTACTTCGCAAAAACTCATTAACAGTTTTAGTCTTCACATGTCTCAACTGCAAAACTGAGGGGAGTGAATATCATATAGAAACAATCTTGTCTGAAAAAATGGGGCTTGTTAGAACAAGCGTTCTGCAAAACTTGCTCTTTAGTTTCTAAACTCTTTGGGATAAGGAACTTGACCTCTTTCAAATCTCAAATGAATGTGCTTCAGTCCGTGGGAGAATGCCATCTTTGCTTCCTCATGTAAAAGACTTCCTGCACAGTTTTTTTCCTGCTTAACTAGAACAAATACTAGTTCATCCTGTTTCTTACCCTTCTCTTGTCCTGTTCCTTCTCCATGGCTGAATGAGGATTAGAACTTGGATCTTCCAAGTGCTAGTCAGGCACCCTATCCTCCGCAGCATGCTGGAGAGGGCATTTTAAGATGTTGCCTTCATCCCGGAACTGGAAGTCTGATGTGCTGCAAATCAGTGAGAGATCTACCTTCAGTCCCCCCTGCTAAAGAGAGAGCAAGGGACCTCTTAAAGCAAGAACTCAAGCTCCTACTCCTTTGGTACAGCAATCCTGCTTGCGTGCTGTGCACCACAAAAGGCGCATTAGCCTGCAAGGCAATAGCATAGCTACCGAAGTATACGTCAGCATTAATATCTGCTTTTGCTTTTCATGCTGCTATTTGTTAACATCCTTGATTTTTTTTCGGGTGAAAGCTCATCCAGTAGTATCCTGTTGTTGTGTAGAAAAGAAGGGGGAAGGGGAGATTAATTTGGGTCTGCAAGGTTTATGTGACTTCTAACCTCCTCCTTCTTTGTCTGAAAGATCACTGAATGCCCCAAACTTCAGGTTGCAGGCACAATATCCATTACATTTTTTGTTCTGAACAGAAAGGGTTTTGTGTGTGTGCGAGAGAGCGAGCGAGCATGAGCAAACATGCAAAAGTTGATTTCCAGTATATTTCCAGATTCAATAAAAGGCATTGTTTGATCTTTCGTTTTCCAAAGATACATCCATATCAGAATAGATTTCTACTCTATGAAAAACCACTTATATTGTTCTTCTCGGAACCTTTTGAACAAAGTCTCCTATAATGTTTAATACCTAAATTTTGGTCACATCTGTTGATCTGTCAGTCCCCTTTCCTCTCTAATAACACAGCATTGGATGCTCTCCGGATGTGTCATTTCTCACTTCGGCATGGCTTTCTAGTACATTCCTTCCCTCTTTCACACTTTCCTTATGCCACATCAAGCATGGAACTTTCTTGTTACTTCATCTTGCTTTTTTGATAGGTTTCCTCAAGTAGGAGGTGCCCAGACACAGCAATGTGGTGGCAATGGTAATGATGATAACAATAAGCAGGTTGCTGCATAGTGTGTTTTCATGATCGATGCGGTACTCCGCTGCTGACAATGGCATTCCCACTTGAATTGGACTCTTCTCCTGAGCTGTCACTCTACGCTGATTTGATTGCTGGATGTTGCCATGTGAACCATCCATCATGTTTCACTTTATCTTGAGAAAATCCCAAACCCTGGATACTTTGCTATAGGGAGGCTGAAGGCCACGCCACTTCACATGGCATGGAAGATCTGTGAACATTAATTCTGGAGTGGTTGAAAAGAAAATGTCAAAGCAGACATAAGGTGGGTATGGAAATGGACTGAGCTGGTGGTACTGTGAAAGGTCATTACCCATTCTTTACCCCTGTGTGGCAAATGGCATTTGGGGGGGGGGGTCCGTTTTATTTGTGAAAATGCTATTGGAAAAGTGTCAACCCTCTTTCTAGAGCACCACAGCCCCAATTTGATTTCTGCTCCTTGCCTGGTTGCTTTGATATTTACTTTTAAAGAAGAAAAAAAATCATTCATGGATGGCCTGTGGCATGTCTACTGGAGTTCCATAAGTTTCCCACTACTGTTTAATGTATGGGTGCATCAAGTGCTTTTGAGTAAAGCCAGGACAGAGAATTGATTGCTTCAATAATTGTTCCTTTGCTGGTTATAACAAAAACCAGTGAACATACAAAATGATAGATGTATTTTCTATCATTACCTTTTCCTTTTTTCCTGCAGACACAGCAGGAATTTAGTATCTTTGCAGAATGTCCAGCTGCTTTCTTAGAATTTGCATTCTTTGGAATTGTGTGATTTAGCCATTTGATGTGTTTTGTGAATATTGTGAAAGACGCTTTCTTTTATTTGATTAACTGAAAGGAACAGGGTGTGCTGATAGTGTTTTCTATCCATTTTTGTGTGTGTCAACTCAAAGCAGCCTTGATGTAAACAAATGTAGAATTGCTTTGTTTAGCTCAGTGTTCTATCACCCTGACCAGCATGGGTGCTGGAAGTAGTGTAGAAAAACAAACTTGCTCCGGAAACCCAGTCTGCCTGCCTGGGTGCTTGTCTGGCATGTTGGAATCCTTGGAATTTTATGAGGCTTACCTGTGCGGGAAGCCACTGCAGTGCACCCTGTAGCCTTCCCCAACCTGGCCTGCTTCAGATATCTTTGGCTGTAACTCCGATCAGGCCAGCTACCCTAACCATTGGGTCCAGAGGGCACCTGGTCATGCCAGGGGTTGGGCTAAATCAGTGTTTTCATGTACTGCAGGGGTGAACCTGCTCCTGGGCAGGATGGGGCATAAGCAGGACTCAGTGCCTGAGCAACAAGGAATTCCTGAGCTGTGTTGTGTTACTGGCGGGATTGTTCTTCAGTTCTGACCTCTTCCTTGCTCCTCAGTCCTCCTCCAGACTAGCTCTGTCTTGCAGTTCAGGCCTCCATCTTCATTTTCTCCCATAGCTCTTGACTCCCAACTCGTTTTGGACTGCTGCAAGAGGCCCAGCCCTGATACCAACAAATCCATGTTGTCTTTCTCTGTCAAAATGTGTATTGTAAGTTACTTGGCCACAGGGACTGTTTTGTTGCTGTTGCAGAGCTAATGGATTGAAGCACTCCTCAAAATTTGTATGTCAAAGCTCTAGCTTTTTTGTTGACTTCGACTGTAACATAGCTCCTTCAAGAAAGAGTGGAGGAAAGGCACATGATTCAAAAGTTGTGAAATCCTGAAGTTCGACTCTCCCCAGTCTTAAGTTTTTTTTGGGTAGTCTTACAGAGTTGTCCCTTGAATGAGCTGCGTGCCCAAAAGAGTTGATCCTGTGGGATTATACAACAGGACAGGTTAGAAGGACTAATAGGAATATGGGCAAGGTGTGCAGAACACCTGGAATATGCTGTCCGTATTCTTCGTACCGTTATAGGTCACTCTCCTGCCTCCCCCGGCCTCAGTAGTTCATGCATGGAAGGCACATGCCAAGCTATTTTGTTAGTCTTTCTTTGCTATTCTTCTTTTGCTATGCTTTCTCAACATGGTTCCCTCCAAATGTGTTGTGTTGCAACTCCCATCATGCTGGTTGGAATGATTGGAATTGTAGTCCAGTAAATCTGGAAGGAACCAGCTTGGGGAAGGTATTTTACTGTGTCTGCCCTGGGGAACAACTAATTTGGGTTATAGAAATTTGTGGTGTCACATGCATTATTTGAATTTTGTAAAAACAACAAGAAATTATAAATTCTTTATCCAAAATGGTACCACCAAAGGGGAATGTGAGGTCATTCAGGTACGACTTTCAAAACAGAAGGCAATCAAACTTCAAATGTGCTGTGCTTGTTTTTGTTTTAGCATGATGTTGTCTGATATTATAGTAGTCTTGCTTTCTAGTGTGTCTCTTAAAACAGCTTGACTGTACCCAGCTGACTGAAATATTCTAAGGAGCCGGGGTGTTCTTTTTAATCCTATGAAAGAATTTCATGGATGTTTTGACTTCACGCTCCAGTAGTGATAATTAGATATGTGACCCACTTTCAGACTGCTGCCTCATACGGATTATGCAGCCTCATTACAAAAACAGATTAGGGGGGGAAAGGGTTTGATTTTCCACTTTGAGGTATTCCTTTAGAAGGTGCCCCAAAGAGCTTTGAGGTGCCTCTGCTGCTGTGCATGTGTCTTATACATCTAAGTAATTGCTGCAGTTACTGTTTATATCCTGGAATAAGCTCTATCAAGAAGCATGTAAAAGCTCTTAAAGCAAATGGGGTGAAGAAACTAGCTCTGTCGAATTTGCTTGAATTCTACAGTGTCTGGATTGATTTTGTATATACCTTGGCTCTGTTCCCTGGGAGGGGTCATGGTGCAGCATCTATCTGCATTCTTGAGGTCTTGGGTTCAATTTCCACATGGTTATGACTAGAACGACCAGCCAACTTGGTGCAATCTTATACATGTTTAGACAGAAAAATGTCTTGGAACTCCCAGTGGGGGCTGTAGGACCTTTTTTTCCCCTGTTCAAACATGCACAGGATTCCTCATTGTAGTGGAAAGAATTTTAGGATCAATGTACTAGTTATAGTAGTTTAGTTAGCTGACCTTTTTTGTGTCACATCTTTTTGTTTAAAATCCATTCAGATTCACTTTCAAGGACTGAAATGAAACAGTAATGTAATGCATAATCGGAACCAACTCTGGCTAAAAAGCAGTGTTGTTCCTACTTTCTGAGTGACACTGTAATGCAGCAAGAGCAGGAAGCAGGATGTATTTGTGGTTCCTGTTCTCCATGCTCTATTGTAATGCTCAAAGAGAAGCTGGCACCTCTTCTGCACCTTATCTGCCTGATAAGATGTCCAAATGCAAGCCACAGCAAGAGTTCACTCTTTTATGTGAAAATTCCTCATTGGGTATTACTGAAATATACAGAGAAAAGAGAGAGGAGAATATACTTTCTGTTCCACCTGCATTATCTAATTTTCAGAACTGCTCTGGGCACAATTCTGTGGACTCCTGATATTGGCTGGGAGGCCATAGGGTTCTTTGGTGTCTCAGCTGCTCCAAGATCATACAATCTTGGAGGAGACTCTGAAGACTAAGTCTTTGCCCTGTCCCCTTGCAGTCAATGTAGAAAGAATTTCACTGGCTGCCCCCTTTCCCAAAGTTGCATTTGGGCCTTGGAGGGGTAAAAATAGGGCATGCTGGGAGAAGGGGAAGAGTCTAAGGCTGTGGAGTTACTCCTACACCCCCAGCCTGTTTTCCTTTCCCCCCGATACTGTGCAAGGCAGATGTCCATAAGCAGCCATTCAGATAAAATGGAGGGCACAAGATTCAAGTTTGTAATTTTCATAGAATGTCATAGGTGGTCACCCAAGATTGCTGCTATGGAGGGGGGGGGGTCTTTCCCATTCATAACACAACTTCGAGTGTCGCATGGCAGGAACAAAACATCAATTTCCCAGGAAGCAAACTGTTCAGATGAAAAAGAGGAGTAACTTGCACAAGAACCTAAATGCAGAGCTATGAAACAAAAGCCATTCTGTGAAACACATTACAGCTTACAAGCACTTCATTAGACACTCAAGATCTGTAGAGTTCCCTTAGGCCAGTGACTGCTTTTTGAGCAACACCCTTTTAGATTGTATCACAAACCACAAACTTTTTCCATGTTCTAGAAGTGCCTGGTTGTGTGAGCTGGTTCATGGAGCTTGTGGAGTTGTTTATGCAATTCTTTGGATTGTGGCCAAGAAATTGGATGTCCTTTTGGCCCCATGGTGGAGTTAATCACCCCAAACCATCTAAACTTGGGAGTCAGGTTGAGTTTTCTCTGATGTGTGGGTAAAAGGTAGAGAAACCTGTTTGGGGTGGATGATTCTCTTGCTCCTTGCAGTCAGATCAGGACAAAAGACTATCTAACTAAAAGTCTTTATTGTGTTAAAGCAGACTAGTTAGGGTGGCTTTATAATACAAAAGAAGAATATTGCAGAAATCAATAAGACACAAGCAGAATTGGAATATGGGCCTTTAGGGAAATGCGGCTTAATGATACAAAGCTGATTCCAAACTGAAGAGAACTAGCCCCACTTTCAGGTTGCCTCCACCTGCTTCCTACCTATATCAGCAAGCTCACTAGGCTTTACCACAGAACATGAAACTGCCTGGCTTATCTCTGGATCCTCAGTTCTGGCAATTTAGCTGTGAGTTCTGGTCCAGCCTTCTGAATCACAGTCTGGTTCAACAAACTTTTGAAGGCTGTGATGTAAGGAGGAATGGGTGCCGTCTGTAAGGCTATACTAACCCAAGGTTTCTTCTTTCCTTTAAGTTATGGAGGAGCAATTGCTTTTCTATTTAGTTTCACTGTTGTTGGAGATAAGGTCCATAAACTGCCCAGAACAGTTGGTGCATCCTTGCAATCATGGGGGGTGCTGATTACTGTCTTTTGAAGTGAAAACAGATGAATATGTAAAGCAGGCCACTGTGCTATTCGTTGAGAAATTGGCTTTACAGAATGATTGGCTTCTGAACTATGTTGAAGTGCTTGAATGAAAGAGACACATCTTTAAATGTATGATATTATAAGTGCATCTATGATATCTGTGTTTGTGCTAAATACAGGAAGTGCTGTGTCTAATGGCAAGTTCACTGTCCAAACATTTGCTTGCAAAGCCACATTTTTAAGGTGGGGCCCTTGTTGATTTAAGCTAGTAATTTCTGGTGGTGTGCTCACTAGGCTTGGTGTGATTACTGTGTGTGTGGGGGGGAGGGGACGTGTTCACATTTGTCTGTAACGTGGCATTCCGTGTATAGTTCAGGCTCTCATGCAGTGCTGTGATCCCAGGAGCTCTGCTCCTTCCCTTTCATATAGCTGTGTTGATGTGCAGTGGTACATATGGAACTTAACCTTTCGCAAGACCTTTGGATGGGAAGGAGAATAACCTTTTCAATAACTCCATAATTTGGAACTTGCAATGTTTCTTTTTTTAAAGTCTAAAAATGGATGGAGGAAAAGGACTGAGTGCCCCTGCAAGCCAATGCAATCATGTAAGTGAGCTTTCACCAGCCTGGTGCCTGCCAGATGTTTTGGCCCACAGCTCCTTTCAGCCCCTGACAACACTGCCAGTAGTCAGAGATGATTGGTGTTGCTTTTAAAGATATCTACCAGGTAGGGGAGGGCTGAAGTAGGATATATATATTTGAGAGGTACAGATGTAATGTCCCCAGTTTTGCCTAGCTACTGTTAAACAGTTGGGAGCAGGCTGAAGAATTGTATACCCCTTTCTTTCTCGATATTGAATTCCATCTTATCCCTCTTAACTACCAGTAAGTTACATCATTCATAATGGACAGCATCTATGAGAGCCTATGCCAGAATAAATGAGTAAACATCATAAGAGTCTCTGTTGTTTTTATTGCCCCAGACAAAGGTGGCTACCCCTCTGGAAGCATTTGTGATGTTATCAGCAGTTAAAGCAGATTTGCAAGCAACCTGGAAAAGTTGTTAGTCTGTCTGCCCATACCTACCTTGGAGGCTTGCTTGCTTGCTTGCTTGCTTGCTTGTCTGAAGGCAAACTAGAGCTGCTGTATAATCAGACTTTAGAAGACTGATTACAGACTTCGAACCATGGTGGATTTGATTTAAATCACCAGTTGGTAAGACTAGGTTTATATCAGGTTTCCTACATAATATGTATACATGCTTGCTCTACCCATCGGTGGAGGAACTGCATTAAAATATTCCCAAACTGGGTCTCTTTTACAGCATGCTGCCATTGTAACTTTTCTCTCCCAGGGAAAGAATGATATGATACACCTCAGGCTATACACAAAATGATCCAAAGATTTGTGCCTCCGTATGCTTAGCTTCTTGTGCAGATCTATTCACTCCCAACAATATTTCTTCAGTTGACTGAAGTTTTTGAAACTTGGCCCTTAAGAGGTAAGGAGTCCATTCAGGGTACATAGATTTGCAAAGGAACAATAGGATTAAGGTCCTTTTCTCAACTTTGTTTGTTTATTTTACATTTTTCCCATGAAGAGGAGGCATGTGATCTCTGCAGACACATTCAGTTTTGAGAACTGTAAAACCAATAAACCAGAATTGCCCAATAATCTTGCATAAACCTCTGGAAGAACATGACATTGTGCCTGGATTAATGAAATTCATCTACCAAACAGTTTAAGCATTGCATGAATGTACAGCATCCTGCTACATAATTAAAATCTAATCCTTACTTCACGATGAATAACCTTTGGACTGTAATGTATCTTAAACAGGAAACTCTATTTAGATAGATTTTTCCCTCAAAAAGCATTTTATTTTTTAAAAAATTCAATTTAAATTAAAAAAATTATTTAAATTTTCAGAATGCAATTTTTTATTGAAAAGAAATCATTGATTTTTATACATCCTGCTTTAAACACCCTCTGTTCTTTGCCCGAAGCTTTATTTAATGAGAAACAAAGGCAGTTTTTTGGTTTGTTTTGGGGTTGTTTTTTTTTTTTTTTTGCAAAGGATTGGCTATGCAATGTTGGCTGATTTGCAAACTCTGTCCAGGCCTCAGTATACATGCCTCCTTCTGATATAATCATTGTGTTCTGATCTGAGGTTTAAGGCTAGGGAAACACTATCTCAAGTAAATGCAAGGAAGCTTAGCTGATGCAAAACAGAAAAAGCGTGAAGGAGGGTCAGATTTTGCTAACATGTTGACTGGAGGAATGTTACCTTAGGTCAAGTAGCAAACTCTGAAATGACAGTTTGTGTCTTCCATTTCATTTAAGGTGTGGGGGCTTGTGTGAGAAGCGGGGTGGGAAGCAGTACGCCACCTGTTTGGGTAGGCCACATGTCTAAAACAGCAGATGGTGCCTGAGCAACAGTGCCCGAAAAGCCCCGCATTGCATTCCTGTCTATAAATTGCATACATTTTACAGAAAAGATTACCCTTTGTATTCACTCAGTGAATTCTTGATGAAGAAGAAGAATGCTAATACAGGCTTAGTGTTTTGGAAAACCCCTGATTCCTTCCTTGGAGAATTGAATTGAAGCTTGTCCATGTACATATTTTTGTATGTTGCTCCTGCCCCAAAGAGTTGACAGCTTTAAGTAGAATTTTATGCATGCACAGGAAAAAAATGACCTGTTTTCTCTCTAAACATGCATGGGATTGCACCATTACTACATGGTTTGCAGCGAACCATTTCTAAGCACATTACAAAAATGGGCAAGTGACACATGTCTTCCCTCAGGCTTACAGTCTAAAAGACCTGATTAGTGAACAACCAGAGATGGACAAGAACTTTCCAAGTGCATAATGACTGCCTGTCATGGCCAGTAAGGAGAGCGCTTTCAGAGAGGATATACCAACTAGGAAATGGTTCCTGCTCAGTCAGCCTCACCTCTCTCTCTGCTGCAGCTAAGTGCAGTTTTAATCTTGCAGCAAGTTATGGGGCTAGTTAGATTGATGAAGGGGAAAGCTACTCAAGGGTTCTCAGTCTCTCAGCTGGAGAATCAATCCTGGGTTTTTGCACATCCAAATATGCCACTCTCTTTATCTCTTCCCACCACTCCTGCCTTCTTTCTCTGGAGTTTGTTCCCTTTTTACCTGGTTCAGAATCTGAAGCAAGTCTGAAAACATTCAGGATAACTTGAGTATGTAAATAATCCTTTTGGCAAGGGGATCTTTGTCTTTCTGCTGCGATGTCCAAAATGCTCTTAGTTGTGTGTCAGTCACTTCCAAAACCCTGCCAGTCATCCTTCTGTTTTGCTTTGTTTTTTGACAAATGGCTTCAACACCTGACCTGAAGCATCAAGAGTCTAGAAAAAGCAAGTTCTTTAAATGGCAATCCATCACCCTTTCACTGGTACTTAATAGCATTGTACCTTCCCTCACTGCCATGTAGTGGGATCTCCAGGCAGCAGTTTCACTCTGGGGCATCATGGGAAATAAAAAAACTCACCACTTTCCATTGGAGAGCTCTCCTTACATTTCCCACAACACCCCTGGGCAGTATTAAATTGGGGCGTTGTGGGAGATGAAAGGGGTGGCTGTGAGACTGAGCAGCTCAGGTTGGTCTGTCAGAGGAGATTGAATAGGCCTGCTTCAAAGTGGTCCTAGAATTATCTGACAATCTTAGCACTAGTGATAGTATTTTACAGCTGTGCTCTGCATCTTGGTGAATAAGTAGATCATCCAAAGCATTAAAAAGGCCCTTTTGTTCGCAAGCGTATATAAAAAGGATTAAAAGAGTTTTCAAAACACCTGAGGGGATGTTAAAGGAATGTACATGAATTTGTTTGTCTGATTGCAATCCCCTCCAATATCTGACTTCTTGATGTGGTCATGGAGAAATAATTTAAATACATTGAAACATACAGGGTGAGGGCTCTTTTTTTGCTGGATCAGTGCATTCTCTCTAAAGTTGGGGGATCATGAAGTGCTAGTAATTGCAGCTATTTGAGCATGGTTGGTTGGGCTCTCAGGCATACTGAACCTAATTTGTCACAGCTGTCGGAATGATCATGTCATACCAGATGCCTTCAGGAGGAGTTACAGACTAGAAAGTCTATATTGAGGTGGAACTGGGAAGTAATTTGGAACATCTGCTGACCCAGGATTTCTAATAGAAATCCCTCCCTCCACAACTCCTTTAATCGCCTGCCCTGTCCTTACAAGCAGCATCTGATTTAATGAACTATAGTCACATGAGACTGGAGCTTGATAAGTTGGGTCAGTCACGGGTGTACTTCAAGCAAAGCCACCTTCCATCTCCAAAGATGCTTCCTGCCTGTTTTCCTCTCCCTGGTGCCTTCCAGGTGTTGGTTAATTATAAGGAGAGCTGCAGTCTGGAGTACACTAGAAGGCTGCTTTATTCATGCTGAATAATCCACTGGCTTGAATACTTTGTAATTTAATATTTGGTGGGGGAGTGAGCTGAAAATTCATATTATGATTCTTTAATGAAGGAAGTGTTAGAAGTAACTTTCTGCAGACACTATCAGTCAGTGGGGTGGGTTTGCACCTGGAGCAGCACATGCAGAAACCATGTTGGAGACTGTTGAGGGTTGTAGAGGAGCAGGCAGCTTATGTGAGCCAGGCCTGAAAGAGGTACATGCTGCATCGGAGAACATGCAAGCATCTGCCTCATGAGCCAGCCTGGGTCTGGCATGGTTCAGTCTAGTCAGACTAGTGCAGAGAAATTCCATAATGGTAATAGATACAGAAGTTCATTTCTATCCCTTTGAGACATTTTTCCTTCAGGTCCACCAAGCTGAAGCAGTGCCACAGTCCATTAGTCTTTGATGCATGTTGATTATGTCAGAGATTAAGATTATTTCATGGATAGGAAATCTTATCTGCAACAGGCTGTTTTAAATTAGAAGCAGCAGAATTCCGACTTTCGTCATTACCAAGATGAGTCCATGCAAGAGATAGTGCCATGGTTTTATCTCATGCTGCCAAGACAGTGGGGTGAGGGGAAGACCTTCCTCTTCAATAAGGCACTGTCTGCTTAAATCTAGCAAAGATCAATTATGCAAATATGTGTCCTATTTTCCCATCTTTGTTTCTCATCCTTCCTTCCAGGGCTCAAGGATGGGGTGAAGGAAACTCTTCCATTTTATCCTCATGACAGCCCTGTAAGAGCAGCCAAGCTGGGATGACTTGCTCAAGATTGCTAGTGATCTTCATAGCTGAGTGGGGATTGGGTTGCTGTAGCCAACAGCCTGTGATCTTGAGTGAGCCCCGGGGGATGGTGGAGGACAGGAAGGCCTGGAGAAATGTTGTCCATGGGTCATGACTAACAACAACAAGCCAACAGCCAGTTCTCCAACATCACACTGACTATTCGAACTGTGTGTCTCTGTATGTGACTGTCTAACCCAAGGGTACAGAACTTGAGGCCAGTGTACTCTACAATGCACAAGGAAAAATCTCTTCCCTTCCAGCCCATAAGGGAAAAAAATCTTAATGGTTTATACTATATAAACACTACAGAGTTTGAGAAGGGGGAAAAATAAACCCCGTAAGTGGAGCTGTAAATGCAGCACTTCCCTCCCTCATCATTGCTTATGCTGGCAATTATAACCAGGGGCAATGAGGTTTGGTGAATGCTTGTTAATAAAATGTTTGGGAGGAATTCTGTGGATTGGCTGTGCTTGGTTTTCTTCACCCATGGTCTGCTCTCCCTCTCCCCCAAATTTGCAAGTGTAAATGTGTACAGTGATCTTATACAGACATTTGGAAGAAGTGGAGTGGCACAAAATTGGGTTTGGAAAAGCTGAATCGTATCATAACATAAAGAGGACAAAAGTGTGTGTGTTAGTGTTATTGTTTAGAGACCCTTCGGAGAGTCCCTGTGCTGTGCCAAACCACCATTGCTCTTGTATAGGAGCAGTAGTCTGGAGGTAAGAGTATTGGAGCACTTCTTCTCAGCCTCACGTAGGCCGGCAGCTGGGTCCCAGGTGGAGCCTAAAATTCTTCTTAATTGGAGATGGCAGAAAAATTGAACCTGGGGAACTGCAGCATATAAGCCATGTGTTCTGCTGCTAAGTGATAGCACCTCCCAGTTTCCCAACTGTATGTTTGTGAGAGAACTGCCACTTTGCCTTGACGAATCCATTAACGAAGTATTGAGTTGAGTGAAACTGAAGAATGCACTCAGAAAGGAGACTGCCCTATGTGTCTCTGCACGAATCCCTGGTCTGCCTGTGTGTCTTTCCAATTGCCTTCTAATTCTGCCATGTCTCTGCATCAAATTTTGTGATAATTTGTCATTTTCACACAGCAGAATCCTTTCTCTTCGAGGGAGGTTGCCTGGTAAAGTTTCCATGTTGCTGTTCCAGTCTGCCGGCATGCCCAGAACAGTAACTCATGCAGAAGCAATCTGGTTGGTCTCTACTGAAAGCATGTAATTCATATGCCTATTACACGCTTCAAAAGTAAACCCCTTTGGATGGAAGAATAAAGTTTATCTCAAGGAAAGCTTGGAGCCCTGTCTGGCCTCCCATTCCTGTGCCTGCCTGTTGCCTACTGTGCTAGGAGGAATTGCTTCTTGCCCTGGGCTAATTACATAATTGGGATGACCTGTTATCAATCAGAACTAAAACTCTAAGCCATTCCAAGTATTATATTCATCTATTAACTGTCTGGCGTTTAGGGAAATGAGTGAACTGTACAAATAAATGGATGTATTGGAAAACCTGCCTGATCAAGGTATTTCCTTTAAGGCTTGTGATGAAAGGCAAATTCTCTTAACTTAACATTTTTCAATCTGATAGCTTGGATAACTGAAGAAGGAAAAATGTTCTTAAGTGCATGATGTTTACCACTGGCACAAGAGGTGAGAGTCCCAATTCACAGACTCCTTTTTCTTACTGACTCCCTGATTAATAGGGAACAAATTTTAATCTTAGATTAAAGCTTTAGTTGATTTCATTTCACCAGTTAATGGATTTAAGGCTTGCCCAAAGCCCTTTCCTTTCAAAATAAATGCCTCTAGTTTTAATTTTCCCATGTAACCTACTCTGAAGCTTAATTTCCCCTGAGTATCTGTGCATCACTCCTGTTTAAAACTGTGTGTGTAAACCCATCAGTGCTTAGGCGAATATAACTGCTCTTCTGGGGTTTTTTCCCTGCTATTATTTATTATACGCCCACCAGTGGATTCTAATGGGCTGTTAAGGAAGCTTCTCAGCTTACACAACAATGCAATTTTTCTTAATGGAGAATCTAGCTTGATGGAGTTGAAGCTGTTTATGCTCTTTCTTGAGTTGGCTCAATTTCCCCAACACATAATGGAGGGAGATATTGCTTTTCTTCATCTTAGATGGCTTCATGTACCTGTTTCCTGGGGAGGATGTAATTATGGGGGCGGAGACATTTTTGGGAACTGAGGGAATGTGGATTTGATTGTATGGAGGAGAATTGGAACTTTTATGGGGCAACCTGGAACCTGGAGACAGGGTAAGAGAGAGACTTGTTCAATGGAGAATGTAACCGTGGCTTGTTGGCACACACTACTGGGTGGAGGGAAGTGTATGAGGTCTAGTGGGATGTCAAAACTTGAGTTGCATTATATGTTATAAAACGTGGAGAGAAGAACGAGGCATGAGGGCCGTATTCTTTCAGCCCGGACCAGCAGGGCAATGAATGTAGTGGCTTCCGCAATTGTTGCTACTGGCTATTTAAATTAGAGGTTGTTGCATAGAAGGTAAACACTATACTTTGGTGATGTGTGTTCAAACTGTGAGCTTATCTTCTTTCACTCCCCAGGAGACAGGAAGAAAGGGTATCTTATGCTGAAAACGTTCCCTGGCTTATTGTCTGATAGATGCTTCCAAGGTGTTGCTATGGTTTCTCTCTCATGCTATCGTCTTCTCTCCTGCCTACCTGTCACTCCAAGCCTTGTGAATGCAGGGGAGAGGAATAAATAGCTCCTGTCAAGCCCCAAGTGGCTGGCTTGTTGCAATAGTACATGTAACTTTGGAAAGAAAAGTAATTGCTAGATATTCTCTTCACCAGTACTCTTATACCTCTGCTCACATTGTCCTGGGGGCAACCAGCTGTGTTACTACGGAAAATGAGAGACACGCCTGTATAATTCTTGGATGCCAGTTCTAGCTTCCCCAAGACTGGGATCTCGACCATCAAATTAAGCTTATCATAGAGAGCTGTGGCTTTTCAATTTTTTTTATCTTCAGGAAACTGTTTCTGCATCTGAGGAACTCTTTGCATTGCGGTAGACTTTAATGTGCCCAGTTTACACGGAGCACTGAGTAGGCCTGTCAGGTATCATAATATTTATTTATTTAGAGTATTTGTATGTCGTCCCATCGCATAGCCTCGGGGTGGCTTACATAAAATAAAACATAATACAAATAAAATCCAGATCCACCCTGGTTGCAGATTAAAACCTATAAGCTGATGTTAAAAGATATTAAAATATTGTTGAAATAAAAAGGTCTTAGCCTGGCACCAAAAAACAAATAATGATGGCGCCAGGCGGAGCCCTCTGGGGAGCGCATTCCATAGGTGGGGCGCCACCGCAGAGAAAGCCCTCCTCCGGGTGCTCACCCTCCTAATGTCTTTCATGGAGGGTTCCTGGAGGAGGGCCTCTGCTGCCAATCTCAGGGGGCGGGAGGGCAAATACGGAAGAAGGCGTTCCTTTAGGTATCCAGGTCTCAAGCCGTTGAGGGCTTTATAGGTAATAACCAGCACCTTGAACTGAGCCCAGACTTCGATGGGAAGCCAGTGAAGCTGGTAGAGGACTGGGGTTATATGGGAATAATGCCCAGTCCCCGTCAGCAACTTGGCTGCTCTGTTTTGCACCATCTGAAGTATCCGGACTGTCTTCAAGGGCAGCCCCACATAGAGTGCGTTACAGAAATCCAACCGGGAAGTAACCAATGCATGTGTCACTGTCACTAATAATTTTCCCTATATGCGTGTGAGTTGCATGTCTTAATGCTTCTAGCTTGTCTCTTTGCATTAGTGATACTGCAAACATGAGGAAACTCCTGATAATCATCCAGAAACTCCAGGGTTCCTTTGAACACAATTTGGAAACTTCTAATATCAAAATAGTCCTGCTTTCCTTTTCCAAACCTAATTCCATTGGATCATGTGGAATGAAATAATGGGGTATTACCTCCTCAAGTTAAGAACATTAGTTGCTTCCTAATTACCTGGTCAGAGTACTTTGTTTATCCCAGTCCTGTGTTGTCTATTCTGATCACGGAGAGGTTTTTCATTTCTTTTGCCCTCATCTGCTGCTTCTAACTGAGAATGTCAGGTATTGATCTAGCAGCCTTCTGCATGTGAAGCATGTGATGTACTTTTGAGTGCTGGTCCTGACTGAAAAGTCACTGAGAACAGTAAAAGCGCTGGTGTTTGGTCTTTGGACTTAACAGCGTATTCCCTGATGGAACTCTGTTGCTTGCAAAACCACCAGAGTGTCTTATTTGAACTGAAACATGGGATGTTAATTTAGGGTGGAGTTTCACAATCAGTAGTCTTATCTAGCAGTCCTGGACTATATAACTCTGAACCGTCAATGGGAGATGGTATGTTTTCTGTATGTTCTCCTGCATTAAAATACATACACAAAATACACACTAGTCAGGATCCAGGCTAGATAGTCTTGCCTTTGGCCTAAGGTGCTGTTATCCTTGATCTGAAATGCTGTAGTGCAGTGAGAACAAGCTCTGATTTTGCTGGTAGTGTAGCTCAGGTCTCATTTAAGGCTCTTGCAGTGGCATTTAAACCCCTGAGCAGAGTTCAGCATGTTTAATTGCTAGGGAAGATCATGTTAGAATGTATGGAAGCAGCATTAAATTTGTGTTTAGGTCACATGTTCTCCTCTTGCTCTGTATTGTCAAACTAGCTTAGATTCTTTGTGGTGAGATTAAAAACTCAAGTGTGGCTGAGTTTAAATGACTCAGTGGAATTGTTGAGCATGTTAATGAATGCCAGTGGACAAAAATGTGAGACGTGGATGTGAGACACTGGGATTGCTTCTTCTCTCTGACTGTGTGACATTGGCCAAGCATTTTTTCCTTCTGTTTTCACTCTCCATTTGTACATGAAGGCCAATTTCTCAGGGTTGTTGCACTAAGATGGTTAAATGTATAGCAAGTTTATGAATGACTGGTATGGATTAGAAACAACAATCATAACAGACTTTTAAAATCTGCCTTCAGTGCTAGGAAATGTTGCATTTAATGCTTGCTTAAGATGTTCAGTGGGAAAGCTTATTCTACATAAGAATTATGCCTGATGTATAACATTTATATGTGGACAGATCACTCAGTCCTTATCATGTACGTGTTTGGAAGTAGTCAGTGCATCTGCAAGTACAAAGGCAAAATGCCTGGAAGAATTCCTGCTGGAAGTTTTTGCTGCTGATACAGAAGCAGGAGACAATACTGGCCTTGATAGACCAACAGATCTGCCTCACCTATGAAACATTTCCACATGTTTGTTGGAAAGATAAGGGATTGGGTGTTCAGTTGCTAAATCCTCTTTCTAGTGTCATCAGTCTTGATAATTGGGTAGATGGGAATTTTTGAACTCTCAGGATTTCTACTGTGATAACATCTTTGGGTGGGGTCTTTGATGAGTCTTGAGTTGTTTCCTGCTGGTCTTTGGACTGCCTGGGGAAAGGATCAAGAAGAGGAAATGTCTGGAGAGAGAGTGTGTGTGTGTTCTTTCCTGGTTGAATTGTAGGCTGTCATGTTGGTTAGCAGCTGCTTGACAAGACTATGCTACCCACCATCCTGGACCGGAAATGAATCACACTTTGGACAGAAGCCATTGAATGAACTACAGAGGGCAAGGCAGGGAGTTCCCATCTGTAGGTTTGGATATGGAAGTGGACCAGAGATTTCACGCTTCATATACCTGCTGTTGTATGAATTCCAGAGGATTCCTAAACAATGCTTAAGATTGGGGATTCTTCCCTTCCCATTTCAGAGTGTGTGCATGTGTGTTGTATATCAGGTTGCATTTTTTGGGCTCTGAAGGATTGAGTCATGGTGAAGCCAATCCTTTCTTCAGCAAAACTGAGCACAGTTAGACTTAGCACTGGTTTATCACTCACAAAATAGTCCACTGCCTCCCAGCTGTTCTGTTGACCGAGCTTCCTGACCTTCTCTGACCTGTCATCATTATGAAAATTGCTAGGGTTTCATTGTTTTCTCTCACTAGCTTTGTCCCTGAAGGCATCCCCATGGAGCCTGATAACATGAGGGCTGGAGAAATGACACTATGTTGAGCTCTTGTGCTACCTTGAACAGTACAGCTAACAGAGCTGTTCCTTCGTGGAATGGATGAGATTTCAGTTCTTACAAAGCTATTTTATTTTGCATCCCCCAGTTGGTAACTGCCTTGGACTGCTTTGCATGGTCAATGTGGCTGAGTAACTGGTGGGACTGTTGCCAAAGCTAGTAGAGGATCTGCCAACTCAAAAGCCAACCCCTTGTTCTGTAAAGCTGGAAGGATTACAGATTCCTCAGGGATTCCTTCTGCCTTTCCCAGGTGCTTGTTCTGCAGAGAGTTTGCATCAGTGTGGTGCATAGAGGGCCCTGATGGGTGTGCGAGGACGGGAGACTGCACCCTCATGTTATGGGTAGGAGAAGATTGACAGTTTGGGACTGTTTCAAAAGGGCTTCTGGGGTATTTTGTGCAGGTGTTGAAAGATGTCCAGCATAGGATTACAACTTCAGAGGGGCCCTGTAGTATTCATGGAGTGTGTGATCTAAAGACTGAAACTGTCCTCTGTTGTTGTACTCTGTTACATGACTGCCAGTATTTGAATTGTTTATGGTCAAAGACATTTCAAAGGAAATATAAATATGTGCTCCCTGCTTTTCCCCCATGGTGAGAAGCTCCAGTCTCTGTCCCCTTTGATGGAGGAGAGCAAGGAGGAGCTGTATTTCTATAATAATCCGTTTATTTGCAGAGATACAGCAAAAGCAAAGTAGAGGCCAGGACAGCTTTGATTGCAAACCTGTGATCAAGGAATGTCATTTTATTGCTTGCATGGAAGCCATTCTGGAAGCTCTTTCCATGGAGAGGTATAAAAATGCTTTAAATAAATAAAGTTGTCCTGCCAGGTACTGGATCCCCCACAGACAGATCTGCATGTTCAGTGTTTCTTCAGCCTTTTGCTAACTCTCAGCTCCTTCTTCCTGTCCTGAAAATATTCTCTTTTTGTTTCTTCACACTTGTCCTCCCTCCCTCCTTCCCTCCCTCCCTCTCATATATATATACACCATATTTTTCGCTCTATAAGACGCGCCTCACCATAAGACGCACCTATTTTTTAGAGGAGGAAAACAAGAAAAAAAATACTCTGACTCAAATGGGCACATAATCACAGGCACATTCCCCATCACTTCCCCATGGGCTGCACATCTGACAGACTTACTGCACACACATATTCGCTCTATAAGATGCACAGACATTTTCCCTTACTTTTGAGGGGGGAAAGTGAGTCTTAGAGAGCAAAAAATATGGTTCTTCGTCGTGGCCTCTGTGCATCACACACATGGGTTCTGCGCCTGCGCAGTGCCTTTGGCCGGACGATTAAAAGCTAACGGTTTCTTTGGCGGGAGACTCCACTCCCCCTCCCCCCTTGGGACTATATAAAGGAGTGGAGAGTCCGCCATTTTCCAGTCTTTGCGACCGCCGTTCGTTGTGCCTCGTGCCGCTTCGCTCTCGCTTAGATCGTTACTTACCTCTTCTTTGTTCGAAAATCTCCTTGTTTTTCTCCAAGTTACTCATCCTGTTGATATTCCTGTTAAGTATACTCACTTTGTTCGTTCTTTGTGCACTTCTCTTCTGTTTCTAAAAAAAAAAAAAAATATTATAAAAATATTACTTTCCCGCTTTACTATCTTCTTTTTTTCATCTTTCTACGATGGCGCAACGGGCGGCGTTCCGCAAGTGCGGAGGGTGCGGCTCTAAAATGCCCGCGGCTGACCCGCACGATCTGTGTCTTCTGTGCCTAGGGGAGGGGCACAGAACCGATAAATGCCGCCATTGTTTGGCCTTCTCAAAACAAGCGAGGAAGAACCGGGAGAACCGCCTCCGCAAGTTATTGTGGGATCAGGCGCTCCGCCAATCGGACCAGATTGTGGCTAAAACTACGGCCTTAGCCCCGCCCGAAGGCCGTCCAGCCTCGGCTGATTTGCCACAGCGTCCGGCTTCCTCTTCGGCTACTCCACCCTCACGCCCTTCGGCTGAAGGCGCTTTGAGCATGGCCGACCAGTCTGCTCCGAAAAAGCAGAAGGAGAAAAGGAAGCACAGTGATCCAGAACAACATACTGTGCACAAGAAGGCCAGAAAGGATAAGGCTAGTAAGCCTTCTAAAAAACCGAGAGATCCCGAACGCCCAAAACATCGACATTCGGGTTCGACAGCCTCCTCGGTACCGATGCCGGTTTCGGATCCGACGCATTCGACTCCGGCCATCCAGGCGGCGATGAGGGTCACTCCGCCAGCCTCACCACACCCTCCAGAGCCTAGGGTGCAAGAAGACCCACATCATGGCTCCATTTCCGATGGTGAAATAAGGGATTCTCCCCCTCGGGTGCGATCCCCGACACCGATGCCGTCTGCTCCTCTTGAGGCTGAACCCGCCTTTTCGCCACCCAGAAGCCGAGGGAGCCGCTCCTCCGACATACGGTCGGACGACTGGTACCAGTCACGGTATTCCTCGGTACCGAGGCGGGAGGAACACCATTCTACGGCTTACTATCCAGCTCCCAGAGGTTGATCATCACCGCCAGCCCCTAGGGACCGCTTCCAACCGGCACCTAGAGACGCTCCAAGACCTCCATCCAGAGCGAGCAGATCTGAGTCTCCAGCGGAGTCCTCCTCTAGTACCCCTCCGCCATACTGGATGGAATCCAACGAATCGGATGTTGATTCGACCTCCCCAGAGGCAGCGGTCTCCTCACAAGGCCCTGGGTCACCAGAGGAACCATACACTTCCTTTTCGGAGCTTATGGCGAGACTGGTAAAATCTCTAGAGATTGAAGCACACCAACAACCAGGACCGAGTACTGACCGCTTTTATGATGTGGTCAGGGGAGAACAATCCACATCGATTGCCCTGCCGCTGATCACAACCTTGCGGCAAGCTATGGTCCAACCATGGGACCTCCCGGCCCACCCTCAACCGACATCGCGCCGATACGAATCCATGTATCGAGTCCGAGAGGAGGACATCCCATTTCTCCTCCGGCACCCCAAGCCGAATTCGGTTGTTGTCGAATCCTCCCAGGGCCGGGAGGCACGCGGACATACATCACCCCGCGATAAAGAGGGCAGGAAGGTGGATTCCTTAGCGCGCCGGGTCTACGCAGCATCCGGGCTCGGACTGCGAATTTCAAACTACGAGGCGACCCTGGCGCGCTATCAGTACTTCTTGATGCATGCAGCGCCTCGACAGCATCATTTCCACCTTCCCGGGAAACCAGGCAGACCTAGCAAAGACCTTTGTGAGGGAAGCCATGCAGGTGGCGGTACAACAATTATCGACAGCCCGCCACCACGTCGATACCGATTCGAGGTCCCTCGTAGGCGCCATCTCTCTCCGCAGACATGCCTGGCTGAGAAATTGTAATTTTCCGGAAGAGATGAAACGCCGAATAGAGGATATGCCTTTCGACGGGTCCGGCCTGTTCAATCTGAAGACGGACAGTAAATTAAAAAAGATACACGAATCCAGGATGACGGCCCGTCGGATGGAGCTACAATCCCAACCGCGACGTAAGTGGTCATGGCCCCGCCCTCAATTCCGCCAGCAGTACCAGTCTCGACAACAACAACAGTCTCATCAACGTCAACAGCGCCGCAGACAAACATCCCAGCGCTTCCAACAAACGCGTCGCCGCTTTGACGTCGACCGGCGCCAGCGCTGACGGGGCGAGCGAACCCTTCTCCTCCCATCTACACCCTTCCCCTCTCTTTTGGGGACCGATTGAAAAGTCGGCTCCCCATTTGGGAGACCATTACATCTGATGGTTGGGTGTTATCCATCATTCGACACGGATATAGAATCGAATTCGATGTTGTTCCATCACCGAGTCCTATCCGCTTTACTGCAGCCTCGTCGGTTTTACTAGACGAAGTTAACCAACTGCTTGCTAAAGGAGCGATCATTCAGCTACCGCCCTCGGATGGACTCCATGGATTCTATTCCAGGTATTTCACTGTTCCGAAGCGGGATGGAGGTCTCCGACCAATTCTGGACTTGAGAGCGTTAAATGCGTTCATTGTGCCTAAAAAATTTCGGATGACCACGTTACAAACTATCCTCCCGCTGTTAGGAAGAGGAGATTGGTTCGCCTCACTTGACTTGAAGGACGCCTATTTCCACATTGCTATTCATCCACAACATAGGCGATTCCTTCGTTTTGCGGTAGATTCCAGTATCTACGAATTCAAGGTGTTACCGTTTGGGCTGGCCACTGCACCACGCGTTTTTACGAAGTGTATGGCCCCTGTCTGTGCATACCTTCGACTGCACGGAATCCAAATATTCCCATACCTTGATGATTGGCTGTTGGTTTCAGAGACTAGAGAGGAACTTACCTCAGCGGTCCAGTCTTCGTGTGCTCTCTTACAAGACTTGGGACTCTGTATTAATCGACAGAAATCTTCCCTACTTCCTACACAGGTGATCAACTTTATCGGAGCCACACTGGATTCGACGGTGGCAAGAGCCTTCCTCCCGCAGCAGAGACAAGATACCATTGCAAGACACATCGCTCGAATCCGACGACAAAGGACCGTCTCTGCGCGATCCATTCAGAAACTACTGGGACATATGTCAGCTGCGATTGCTGTAGTTCCTCATGCCAAGCTCCGCCTGCGACCACTACAGCTATTCTTCAACAGGATCTTCCAACCGCAAAGGGACCCACCCACCAAACGACTGCGAATTCCCTCTTCGGTCCTACAGTCGCTCTCATGGTGGACAGATCCAGCGAATCTGAATACGGGCGTCCCGTTTCGACCTCGGTACCCCACGATATCCATCGGTACCGACGCGTCCCTTTCGGGATGGGGAGCCGTGTGTTCCAATCTCCGCACTCAGGGGATTTGGAATCCTACAGATGCCAACAATCATATCAACTTCCTCGAACTACTTGCTATCTTCAAAGCCCTACAGTCGTTCGAGGACGTACTTCGACACCAAGTAGTCCAGGTCTCGTCGGACAACATGACTGCGGTGTTTTACTTAAACAAGCAAGGAGGCACTCGATCCCGAACGCTGGCCCACCTAGCGATGCAGATCTGGGACTGGTGCATCCCGCGGGACATTACGCTGCTGGCAGTCCATCTAGCAGGCACGGACAACACGGAGGCAGATCTCTTAAGCAGACACATGTCATGCTCACACGAATGGGAGCTAGACCCTCGAATTCGGGACGAGCTGTTTCACCTTTGGGGCGTACCGGACATAGATCTCTTTGCTACCCGTCACAACAGGGTGTGCGAGACATACTGCTCCAGAGCAGGGATAGGACGGGGATCGTCCGGAGACGCTTTTATGATCCCCTGGAACGGCAGGACTTTTTATGCCTTCCCACCCATTCCCCTCATCATGCGAGTTCTGGCGAAGATTGTCCACGAAAGGGCGACGGGGCTCCTAATAACCCCTTGGTGGCCCCGTCAGCCGTGGTTCTCAACCCTCCTTCACATATCACGGGACGAATTCATCCACCTACCGCATCTCCCTTACCTGATCACCCAGGAAGAGGGCACAATCCGACACCCCGATCTCCTGTCGCTGAAGCTCACCGCCTGGCGAATTCGATGATCGGATCCGATGTATCGGCATCGACACACACTCCGTCTGCCGGTACTGCCCATTCGATTCCCATCTCTCCGCAGCTGCAGTATATTCTCGATTCTGCGTTGAGACCATCCACGAGGAAGTCGTATGCTGCAAAATGGCGCAGATTCTCTGTTTTCGCCGACTCCCATTCGTTTCCGGCCATGTCGGCATCGATACCGCAGATCCTACAATTTCTTTTTGAATTACACCGATCTGGACTGAAACCTTCCTCGATCAAAGTATACACAGCGGCGATCTCTCACTATCGGGGAACTGTCCAGGGCTTCTCCATCTTTTCCCAACCCCTGATAAAGAGATTTTTGAGAGGACTCTGTAATTTACACCCAACAATCAAACCATTCATGCCCACCTGGAGCCTCTCGGTGGTGTTGCAAGCACTGACTCGACCACCCTTCGAACCCATGGCGACAATTGATATGCGCCTCGCTTCCTGGAAGACTGCCTTTTTAGTAGCAGTTACTTCAGCCCGTAGATCTTCGGAACTTTGTGCTCTTAGGGTGGATCCTCCATTTATGAACTTCCATAAGGAAAAAGTAGTTTTACGCCTAGACCCTACCTTCCTTCCTAAGGTTGCTACTTCTTTCCATATGCAGCAGGAAATAGTTTTACCAGCCTTTTTTCCTGTACCCTCGAATTCGATAGAGAGGTCGTTACATATGCTAGACGTCCGACGCTGCCTAGCATTCTACAGATCCCGGACGGAGTCTGTTCGGCAATCTAATAGACTTTTTGTTAAATACGCTGAAAATGGCAAGGGCTGCCCGGTCACCCCCCAGCGGCTTGCAAAATGGATAGTTAATACTATTGTCCTGGCCTATCAACTAGCGAAACTGGACTTGCCATCCACTCCAACGGGCCATTCTACCAGGGCTGTTGCTGCCTCATCAGCCTTCGCGTCTGGGGTACCGATGGAAGATGTATGCAGGGCTGCTACCTGGGCCACGCCCTGTACCTTTGCTAAACACTACAGGCTGGATGTTCGTGCCAGGCAAGACTGCTCTTTTGGCAGAGCTGTCCTTTCATCTGTTCTTCGATGATGACACCTCCCTCCTCCTATCGGGTAAGCTTGTTATTCTACCCATGTGTGTGATGCACAGAGGCCACGACGAAGAAGAGCAGGTTGCTTACCTGTAACTGATGTTCTTCGAGTGGCCATCTGTGCAGTCACACAACCCACCCACCGACCCCACATGGTGTCATGGGTGGATTCGCTCTGTCTTTTCTCCAGTTCGATACCACCTCCTTCTCTCTTTTTTCTTCAAAAAAAAAAAAAAGAGAGAGAGAGAGAGAGATAAATTTAGAATTACTTATCAAATACTAAACGAACGTCCGGTCTCCAAGACTGGAAAATGGCGGACTCTCCACTCCTTTATATAGTCCCAAGGGGGGAGGGGGAGTGGAGTCTCCCGCCAAAGAAACCGTTAGCTTTTAATCGTCCGGCCAAAGGCACTGCGCAGGCGCAGAACCCATGTGTGTGACTGCACAGATGGCCACTCGAAGAACATCAGTTACAGGTAAGCAACCTGCTCTATATATGAGAAACCTAGCATATATAAAAAAAACCTAGCATATTGGTGCGAGCTTAAGCAGACTCCGGGAGATGGTGGAGGATAGGAAGGCCTGGAGGAATGTTGTCCATGGGGTCGCAATGGATCGGACACGACTTTGTGACTAACAACAACAACAAAGTCTTACTAGTAGACTTAGGAGACATTTCAACCTTTTAGAATGTGTGTGGGGAGGGGGAACTGCACAGAAGTGAGGAAACTGCTAAACAATCACACAGAGGTGTGGCTAAAGGAAGGGGGTGGGACATATGGAGAGCCAGATGTGTGGGCTTTGACCTGCAAACCAGAGGTTCCCCATCTCTGGCATAATGTTGGGAAGGAATAAACCATCTTCAGACCTTCAGAATTCTCATCCTAGAGCAGAAGTAGAGAAATGAACTGTCTGCCTTGACCACGCATCTCTTTATGGACCATTCTCCATGTTGACAGATCTGAGTAGAAACCGTGGCTGCATTTGGCTGAAGGTTTAACACAGGAAGGTCAGAGGGGAAGGGGCCAGAGTGTGTCCCCATCTCCCTTCTTCAATTTGAATGCCTTGTGATAAGAGGAGGATGGTTCTGCTCTTATTCTTTGTCGATCAGCCCTCACCTGGAATACAATGTCCATTTCTGGCCACCTCATTTTAAGAAGGGCACTGGCAAATGGGAGTATGTCCAGCAGAGAGAGCTACTAGGAGGAAGAGGGGCTGGGAACCAGATTCCGTGAGGAATGGCTGAAAAACTGGTTATGTTTAACCTGAAAATAGTAATTTTAATTTATTATACACTTTATTATTGTGAGTTTCAATAAAACAAAAGTAAACCCAGTATGACAGTGCGGTTAAGCTGTGGCACTGGAACTCAGGAGGTCAGACTTCTAGTTCCCTATCAACCATGAAAGCTCGCTGGGTGACTCTGGGCTAGTGACAGGCTCTTAGCTTAACCTACCTCATAGGGTTGTTGTGAGGATAAAATGGAGAAGAACCTAATAAGCTGCTGTAAGTTCCTTGTAAGAGGAAGAAAAGCAGTGTATAAATGTGATATAATAACAGTAGCAATAACATCATCAACAACAACAATGCAATAATAAAACAACATATTAAAAGGTTACATAAGTTTGACAATTTCAGTTGATGCACGTGAAGTGTGTGTGCATATATGTAAATCCAGCCTTCTTGAGTAGATACATGCATGCACAAACTTGAGGAAGACCAAATATCCTTCTACAATTGGCATCTGTGTAGCACCCATTCACATGGAACACATGATATGTTCTGCACACATCTGAAGGGCAGTCATGCAGAAAATGGAGCAGGTTGTTCTTTGTTGTTCCGGTGGGCAGAACTAGAACTGATAAGTAGCCTTCAGCCATTGCAGAGAAGTAGATTCCTGCCAAATGTTAGGAGGATTCCCACTGGTTGTTGGGACAAACTGCCCTGGGAGGTTGTGGACTGTCCTTTGCAGGTGGCATTTAAGCAGGGATGCTGTAGTTGTTCTTGAACTATAGTTTCTGGATTGAGTACAGGGTTGGATTGAATGGCCGCTAAAATCTCTTCCCACTCTCATTCTTAGGAGTCCCCTTCTCTGACCTCTGATGGTTTTTCTATTTGAAACGTTAAATCATCCCTCTTTCAGGAAACTCACCACAGTTAGCTATCCTTAGCTCCCAAAAAGAGAAAGCCACTGATCATCCTGGGTCATTGATCAGTCATCTGCCTAACAAAAGTGTTTTGTGGGCCAGCCTTAATAGTATTCTCTGGAGCAGGTCATTTGGCACAATGATCTTGCTTTACACAGGTATGTTGTTTTAATTAAACTTAGTAGGAGTGTCATAAACTTTGAGTATCTGCCTATGTAGTATTACTTCAGCACAGCCTTTTTTTTTTTTTTTTTTTTTTGCCCTGAGGTTCTCTGTGTGTAAAGCTCTCCTGATGAGAATATCCAGGCATGGGGAATACTTTCCTTTGGTTGTGTGCCAGCAGGACTGTGCAGCATTTATTGGAAAGTTCTGTAGTATTGGATCATTCTTTTCTACTAGTCTTACCATGCAATCTCTAGAAATAATAAGGTTTGCCAAGAAAATTATACAGCACCTCATAGTACTTGGAGGTGTTGCTATAGGAAATACTTCCTTCTATAAACAAAGGAGCTTATTTTTTAAAATGTGGGCCTATGAATGGGCAACGCCTGGAGATTTCCTTTTGAAGTAACTGTGATTGCTTTGCATTGGCTAAAAGTTGGCCATCTTTGAACATTACAAGTCTGGCTGGTCCTTTTATTAACTTGCTATTGTCAGGATTAAAAGTCAGCCTAGGAGACTGCTTGCCATGTAAACAGTTGACATTCCCTTTTGATGTTGCTCTTTGGTAGGGCATAGTGATTGCACGTAATTACTTGAGGAAAATATCCAAAAACTGATTTAGAGCACATGTTGTGAAAAATTATGAGAGCACATGGCTACAACTTCCCAGTTTTCAAGTGTGTTTAAGCAGAATCTGCTCTTTGAAAAGATGCCTGGCTATTTCAGAGGAATGACAAATCAAACCTTAGGTAGAAAAGAAGAACTGAGTCATCTGATAACTCTGGCTGTAGTTTTTGCTTCTGCTGATATGCAACACATTTCAACCCAGCAGCATGGACAAGATTTCTGCTGGAGATGGGAGACATGCCACATCTCCTTTCTGGAGAAAACTTATCACATTCCCAATCTACATGAGTGAAACTTATTACTAGTTGTGACTGAGGTCCAACCCATGACACCACAAACAGCTTATGGTTATGGGTGCCATTCTGCATCCACAGAGGCTGTGGGAATCTTGTTAGTTTGGCACATGATTTACGTGTGGAAAGTCCCAAGTTCAATTGAGTAGGGTGGAGAACCCTATTCTCCTGTGAACCCTGGCAAGCTGCTGCCAGAGTAGAATATTCTCAGCTTGGTAGTCTTCCTTGATATCAGGCGTGTTATTATGCACATGAGTGGCTTACATTTGGATGATGAAGATGATCTCCAGATCTGTCCGTATAATCATGAAGGTTAAAAAAATAGAATCATCAATGGACTTTTGGGATTCATACGACTTTGAGCAAGGGACCACAGGATAGTGATTTAGGGCTGGAAAATCCCAAATCTAGTTTCTCATGCTTCAGAAACCCGACTTTTTGTGTAGATACTTGAAGTGTATTGCAGCCACAATGTCATCTTGACTCTTCTGCAGAGCATAGTACATTTCCACAAATACTTGCAAATCAATGAGATTAAAATGCTTTGTTAGGCAGGCTGTCTCACACTGTAAAACAGTGCCTCTGTCAGTTATTTTATGTTTTCTAGTAGTTTTAAAGGACTGTCTTCCTCCTAATTGTGTAGTTTAACCAGATTGTTTGCTGTTCTTCAGTGCTATATTAAATAGTAGATGTATGTACACTGAGTGCACCAATTATTTTGGTAAAGAATTCCTCTGAATTTGGCTTAGAAGGACTGACATATTTGAATCTCCATAGGACAAGATCTAAGTCTTGGGAAGACTTCATCATTATAACAACTGCTCTGAGGCAAAGCTGTGATCCTACATACACTTACTTGGGAAAAAGAACTCAAGTGGAATTCCTAGTGAACTTCCCTGAAAATGTATATTTAACTTGATCAAAATTAGATCTGTTTAATTCAAAAAGTGGTAGGATTAAAGTGTGATAGATTTCTTTTGAGTCACAGCTTGCTTTGAAAACAAACATAAACAAAACATAAAGAAAATCTATGTGTCCCTGCTTCTTCATTTATTCCTCCCTTCAGGTTTATCATATAGGAAATAGTTGACAGAAATAACAGACACTTTTTTCAAATGTAGTTACCTCATTAAAGCAGCTTAAAATCAAAAGGCACTAACTCCCCCCCTCCCCCCATGTATTTCAAAGACTGTTTGAGTAGAAAGATGTGACATAGTTTGGTTACTAATAATTTCCCACATGGACAGAATTCCAAACCTGTGGTACAGCCCCAAAGCCAGCCTTTCCAGGCATGCCTTGATGTCTGAATATGGGTCATACATGACATTGTAAATAAAACAGACTTGTAAAAATCAGTTGTTATGTGACATAGGACAGGATCATTTTAGATGTACTGAAAATGGGCAGAGTTCATTCCTGGAACTAAACTGACCTTAATTCTGGGGCACAAGGATGTTTAACCCAGATGGAGAGGCAACTAATTTGTGCTTATCAGAGTCTGGGTATGCCCTCTGTCCTAAGAGTAATAATTGAAACCTTTGAGAATCAAGCTCTCTTATTTGTCTGAGGCCCTATTCTTCATAGAGCTTTAGAAATTGTGGATTTCTTATACATGTGGGCATCTAGATCTTCACTAGAAAGGAACTTAGAGAGGTTGTAGAATCAGAAGGATCCTGCATTTGCAGAACCTAGAGAAATGAGGCAGTGAGAACCCAGCATCTCAGATAGTAAGCCCATAATTAATCTGTGAACCTGGTCCTATAGCACTAAATCAAAGAGTTCCCTGTAGGAATAGTTTAATTAATTCTAAACAGCAGGTGAATCGCTGAACACCATTCTCTTTAAAGCTGCAATCTACATTCAGACTGTGAGCAGGCAAGGCCTTAGTGCCAAGGTCAAAAGCCCCTCAGCCCTAACCTGGTGAGTTCTTTTTTATCTTATTAATAGACCATTTAGTGGCAATAGGTGATAAAACAATGATGTGCTTCCCCCAGTTAAAAAAGGGATGGTGAGATACAGTGAGCAGAAAGAGCAAGTGTATAAGGGATGATTCACTTTTCCTCCCTGTGCTGAATTTGTTAACTAAATTGTAAGGTCATCAGGTCAAAGTTTAGGTCTTGTTGAGTATAAATAAGGTTTGCTAGCTATAGGAATAGCAGCTAAAGCAAGATGGCTGCCACTGCCTTTAGTATGGTCAAAAGAAAAAAAGAAAGGTTGCAGCCCCAAACATCACTCTGTTGATACAGTCTAAACTTTTTTCTCTTCATACGGTCATGGTGTAGCCTTTGCCACAGAGCTGTCTTCTCTCCAAGTGTATTGACCACAACCCCTAGGCACCAGGATGAGGGAGGCTGTCCTACTGTTTGATGGGTGCACAAAGTGAGCCACAATATTTATTTGTTTGTTTGTTTGTTTAAACATTTTTATACCGCCCCATCGCGATAAAGCCTCGGGGTGGCTTACAACAGCATTAATATTATACAGAATTCATTTAAACTCCCCCCCCCCGGTGCATCTCAGCTAAAAACCTTTAAAATCCAACAAATACAAGAGACATTAACAGTTAAAATACGTTTTAAATAAAAAGGTCTTGGCCTGGCGCCGAAAAACAAATAACGACGGCGCCAGGCAGACCTCTCTGGGGAGCGCATCCACAATAAAACTGTATACAAATGATAAGGTGGCTTGTTCAAGCACATGAATTGACACATTGTGAGAGGCAGGAGGAATGGACACTGTAATGAAAGGTAGCAGGTGGATGACAAGTGCTGGGTTCTTGGAAAGGGCAGTATTGTCTAGTTGCCCTGTGCCATTGACTGTTCCATCCAGCAGGTGGTAGTTGCTCTTTCCATGCTCATATTCCTTTACATATTTGGTTTGTTTATATCCTCCTTTGTCTGTTAAAACAAGTCACAATGACAGACAAATAAAAATACAGTTCAATAAAACAATCTCTTTAAAAAGGATAACAATGACTAGACACTAATGGCAGAACAGCAAAAAAAAGTAGAAACATAGAAACAGAGTGAGTCAGAAGGGGCCTACCAGGCCATCTAGTCTTACCCCGGGTTCCAGCTGACTCTGCTCATGACATGCCTACCATGTGCATGTCCAGCCTATCCTTGAACACCCTCACCATTAGGAGCTTCAGCCACCTCTCATGGAAGCCTATTCCATACCCTAAGGGTCCTAACCATCAGGAAGTACTTCCTGGCATCTACCTTGAATCATGTTTCCCTGAGCTTTGCTCCATTGGAACACACATCTTGGCCTCCTCTGCAAGGGAAAAACGGTCACAACCCACCTCTGTGTGATACCCCCTCACATACCTGTAGGTCGCTAACAGGTCCTCTCTGAGTCTCCTCTTAAGGCTGAAAGACCAAGTTCCCTCAGTCTGTCCTCATATGGCTAAGTATGGCTTTGAAATGAAAATTATCAAAATAAAAAAATCAACAACTCTGGTTAATAGGGATCCACTGGGGGGGTTCAGGCAACACAGTAACCCACATTGCAGGGTTGTCACTAAATTCTGGATTAGTGTTGAAACATGGACTATTATATTGTCTGAACCCATCTGTGCTAGCAAAATATGGTTGATTAATCATGAACAATCCATAGTTCACAATCCAATGACAAAAGTCAGGTTCTCTCCATGGATTGTTGGGCTTGAATCAACTGTGGCTTGTTAGTGGAGCTGGGTTAATACAACAGAATAACCCACATTTCATCAACAACCAGTGGTTCCATGGCAACCAATGCACAGCCCTTGAGTGTGGTTTATTGTGCTATCTGAACCAAACAAGTGTTATTTTTATTTATTTTTATTTTATTTATTAACAAATTTATATGCCGCCCCTTGCCACAAGTTATATGAATGTTTTATCCTCCAGTACCTTTGGTACAATTCAAGAGACTTGTTAAACTTTAACTGTACTCAGGCAATACTGAGCTAGATGCATCAGTGGTGTACCTAGGTTTAGGCCACGTTCTTAGATTCCTTTCCTTCTACTTACCTTAAATCTGGTGACAAAAAGATGCTATATAAATGTATTAAAAGGTGGTACATCTCTGATGGGATTTTCTGTGGTCTCTGCATTTTAGTGTTCTCTCTTGATCCAAGAAGAAAAGATATTTCTGCTTTTTGGAATGCAGGAGTTTGTGTTTTATCAGTTCTTTGCCCTCTTCCTCTTTTTGTGACAGGTGGCCTGTTGCTGCTTTCCCATTGCTGTGAAACTTGTGTACCAAATTCTTGGGCTTATGGGGCTTAAGGAGCCAGCTGCTACTCTGGGGGTGGGATGGGAGTGGCGCTAAAGGCAGTGCTATAACAGAATTAGCAAAACTGATGCTGTGAGTGGATACATATTTCCTCCCACAGTGAACAGACACAAGTTAGCTTGCCGAATTGTGCAAGATAATTTTGTCTCAGGACATGGTTCTGATTTGTAAACAGTTTGTTAATTGATAGAGCTCGAACATTTGCTGGACTGCCTGTACTGATTCGATAAGTCCTTCCTCTCCACCCTGGTCCAAGTGTCTCTCATTCCAGGCACCATGCTGCATAACCCAGATATCTAGGCTGAATTGACTTGGCTGGGCCAGCATGGAGGAGCTGGAAGGCAACGCAACTTCCTTTTGTTGTGCCTTCAGAGAGTTTTGGAGCCTGGATTGCCCCCGCTCTGTGTCCTTATGTATGAAAGACATTTGGGCCTTGCTCACTGGTCCTGGTGTGAGCTGAAACCATAGGATTATTTCTGAGTGATGTGATATTTCTATGGAGCGCCAGTGTGATGTGATTCAGAGTGCAGGACCAGAACTCAGGAGATATGGTTTCTTGTGTCCACTCAGCCATAGAGCTAAGTGGGTGACTTAGTTGGGCAGACTCTCAGCTCAGCCTGCCTCACAGGGTTGTTGTGAGGACAACATTGAGAGGGGAAGGGGAGAATTGTATAGGCTGTCTTGAGTTCATTGGAAGGAAAATAGGTGGGGAATAAATTTGGTGCATGTGCACGTGTTGCCCAAAGAATTTAGCTATGTCTGCAGCAATACTAGAATCTGGATTTCATTTATATTATTTTACTGTGTTTATTGTGCACACACTTTGGGGAAGTATAACAAAGGAAAAAGCAATGTGTTATACTTCAGAGCAAAAATAATATGTAAAAATATATATGCCTAATAATTAGATAGGACTACAGTTGGCGCAGTGGTTTAAACCGCTGTGCTGCTGGGCTGGTTGATTGAAAGGTCGCCAGTTCGAATCTGCACAACGGAGTGAGCTCTCGTTGCTCCGTCCCAGCTCCTGCCAACCTTGCAGTTCGAAAGCATGCAAATGCAAGTGGATAAAAAGGTACCACTTCGGTGGGCAGGTAACAGCGTTCCGTGCACCTCGGTGTTTAGTCATGCCGGCCACATGACCACGGAGACTGTCTGTGGACAAACGCTGGCTCCCTCGGCCAGGAAACGGAGATGAGCACCGCCCCCTAGAGTCAGGCATGACTGGACGTCAAGGGGAAACCTTTACCTTTACCTTTAATAATTAGATGAAGCTGCTAAGACTCTGATTGGCTCAAATGCACTTGTCATTAGAAAATTATACTTGGACTGTATTTGTGTGCATGCTTACATGGGAGTAAATGTGCATTCTGAACACACAAACTGCATTGTTAGCTTAACATTGTTTCTTTCGATAACTGGGCAGTTAGGCTATTGATGTGGACAGTGTAAAAGCCGTTTAAGAGCAAAAGATGAAATAATTGTAGCAGGGGGAGCACATGGGGGCAGTTAAACGAAATGCTTGTGTTACGCCCTCAGAAACAGAAATGTCATGAGTTTGGAATATTTTTTAGGGAGTCAGGCAATATTGTAAGTGGGAGGGAAGGACAGCTGGTATCCCACGTAATCCTTTTTCTGTCATGTCTGCATGTCTTCAGATTATATTTATTTTGTGTTTATGTTTTTCGTTGTCTGCCTCTTTCTATTCTTTCCATCTGTTCCACTTATTTTCTTCTCCTTGCTGGAAAAGGGCACAGGACAAAGGATGATAGGGGGATAACTCTGGATCCAACCTACTTTTTTAATATCAGGCCCTCTGAGTATGCTTCTGGTAGCCAGTCTTAGAGGTTAAACCATAGCTAGGGCTTTATTTTTATCTTTTATTTTTGGTAGGGGAGGAAGCAGCCATATATGAGTCAGACCCTCAGTCCATTTAGTCTTATATTATCTGGCAGCAACTCCTCAAGGTCTTCAGGCGGATGTCTTTTCCATCACCTCTTACGCTGTGCCCCACATCCTCTGTCTGAGTACTGCATCTGTTAACTTCTGTGCTTGCATTCCTGATGATTCTCCTCCTCCTCCTCCTCCTAATTAGGCCCTTAACAACATTAGCTTTCAAAGAGGAGATTTGTACACACAGCCTCGTTACTGCAGAAAATACGTTTTGACAAAAGAATTACGTTTTCTCTCTCCTCTCTCCATTACTCCCCCTTGAGCTGCGGCAGATGCCTGCTCATTTGGAACAGTAGATGAGGGTACAAATAAACACCACTTGCCCCTTTCTATGGCCACATGCCTGGGTGTCCATTAACACCCTGATGGGTTTCAAGATGGCAGCAGCCTCCTGTATGCGAGGCGGCAGCTCTGAGGGGAGAAAACAAAGCTCATGACAGCTTGCATCAAATGGCACTGCCGCTGTTTATGGCAGGATGCTTCACAGAGCTTCTCTTCAGGGTTGGTTCCTTTTAACAGAACTGCCTTGACTAGACTGGGAACTGTTTATTTTGTGAGGCTCTTTCAAGCAATCCCTCACAATGGGGGAAATAAGGTTGTAATGTTCTGCCTTGAGGGCCAGTTTACAGATGACCTGATTGAGTAGGTTATACATATGGCAGGCAGCAGGCCTTGGGCTTCTCTCTGCATTACACAGAGAACCAAGGAGTAAGTAGATGTTGGTATAAGTAGGCCTGAGCCATATATATGTGCCCAGGCTGTTTCCTGTGGAGCTACCAGGGCCTGTTGCAATCTAAGACAACCTTCCCCCAACTCAGGCCCTCTGAATATGTTGGACTACTACTCGCATGATGCCCAGCCAAGCACGGCCATTGGCTGGCTACCTGAAAATCACAGAATTGTAGTCCCAGACAGTGGGAGGGTTCCAGATTGGTGAAAGCTGGCCCAAGTATTTGTGGACTGGTTGCTTTATTGGAATGCTATAGAAGATTGAGACTTGTACCTGTAGGCTACTGTTGATACAACCCACATGTCCAAGCTCTGTGTGAATGGACCCTAACTATACATTGAAGGGATGAGCTGAGATCAAGAGGATGGCACATGAGTGCCCACATATTTTCTCTGTTCCAGTTTGGAAGATAATCTTTGGGAATATATAAAGCTGCCTTTATCCAGGGTCAGACTCTTGGTTCATTTAAAGCAGTATCGTCTTCACTGTTGATAGTAGCTCTCCAGGGTTTTAGACAGAAATCTTTCCTAGCCCTTCCTAGAGATACCAAGGCTTGAACCTGGGATACTTGGCATTTGAAATATGTACCTTATGACTGAGCCATGGCAGTAGTTAAAAAAGCCTATATTCCAGCCTGTCACTTAAAGTGGAGCAAAGATGGGCCAGTCCTCTCAGCTGCTTACACATATGAATGATGCGTTGAAGTTGACCTAAATGTTAGTCCTCACTGGTACTGGCCCCCGAAAATATCTCCAGGGAATGTCATTGGTTTGAGGCCTATGTGCATAGGACAGCTTAGGCATGCCATTCCTGTGCAGATGGGTTGCTCCATGCAATGGATCACATCATTGCCATGATATCCGTTGATACAACCCTTAACATTTCAGAAGAAATCTTTCCTGTTTCCTCAAATTCACCAAGAAAATTCTCTAAAGATAAAAAATGTGCAGAGATCGGACCACACAGTGGCAGTCTGGAGATGTTGTGGCTTACCCACTAGCAGTTTAAAATTGAAGGGTGTTTGCAAACTTCTTTTGTAGTGCTTGTGCAGGTGGCAGCACCTTCAGGACAACTAGCCGTTTGTGCATGCCTCTAGAATACCTAGTGTGGGGAAAATAATAAGAGATGACTCAAATTGCTAGAGTTCGAGCCCACCATTTAGTGAAATGAGACAATAGATTCAGGACAATCAGAATGTAATAACTGCACCCAAAATGTATGTGGAGTTCATTATTTCAAGAGCTTCCATCATGCAACAATCACATGAGCTGGTGTATGCCTATCCACAGCAGCTTGCAGTGCAAGCACTCTTGCAGAAGTATAGTATGCGTATGTATACCCATTGTTGGTGGACAGGGGCTGGGGTTGTTGCTGGATGTTCTTATGAAGGGGGTCCACGTGCTTAAATGGTTAGGAGGACAACACACCACTGCCCACAATGTCTGTGTCCAGTGGGTGGAAGTTGGGGTGAGGAGAAAAGCCATGCACCAATGGAGTAGAGCCCTGTAGGGCATACCTGGCAGCTCCACAATCACATGAACACCTCCATTAATGCATGGATGTCACCATAGCCACTTGCATAGGTGTGTTTTGGAGAGGTAAAATAGATGTGAGGCAAAACCCCAAGTAGTATTCTTGCATTGAGCAGGGGATCGCATTCCAGGCCCATTCCAACTCTGCTGTTCAGTACTTCTAACCCCAAGTTGTGAACAGCTGCTATATCTGATTATCAGATGCTAAGGACAAACAGGAGTTGATTGTCTTCATCATGTCCTGAGTCTCCCCAAGGGCATCTGGCATTTTCCTCGGCTGGAAACAGAGTGCTGGAATTGAATAGTCCTGGAACACGGATCAGAAAGGTGGTTCTTGTTTTGTGCAAATGGTGCCATCTACTGGGGATTCAAGAATTCCACAATGTGGAATCTCATTAATAGGCACTTAGCTGTGTCATCATATTGTTGAGGTCCCTGGAGCCAGTGTGAGCTGATTTTGTGACTGAGAAACAACCATGTGTCTCTTCTCCCTCATAAATTATGCAGCAGCTGCGTGATGAGATGCAAGCGCTTGCTCTGGGGAAACAGCTAGAGCAGTTGCCCTCTGATGTGCAGTGAACTAGTGGCCTGTCTGCTTTCATGGATGACTAAAATGCACACATGCCTCTTTGTCAAGAATCTGGAGGTGCAAGAATGCACAGATGCACCCACGATGGACAAGTGCAACTTTTAATGGCATGAGTTCACCATCATGCAGAATTTCTGTATTCCTTCTGAGCTTGGAGTAAGACTCTTATCCCCAGTGTGCTGAGCCTTGGAGAGAAGCACAGAACAGAAAGACTACTTTTTTCCTTTCTGAGTATCTCTGAGATGCAGCACATCACTTCCCCCCTCAGAATTCAGAGGTTTCCCCTCTGAATTGTGTTGTGCCTTGAGCAGTGTGATGCCTATTGCACAGCAGTAGCAAAGGGAGATAATTTCAAAGGCAGGACAGCATAACACACAAACTTTGAATCGGAACCTTCTCTGCTCAGGAGATCCTCCTGAATGGGCTGATGTGAGCCTTAGTCCTTGGCCACATGAAGCCAGGCCTCCTTCAAGTACAGCGCTTGCCTGCTTGCCTACCTCCCTTGAGTTTTAGGTGAGAAAGGCTTCCTGCTTCTGCTAAACTTTTCCATTGAGTGACTGAATAATCCCTTTTTACTGTTACATATAGGCTGGGGGACTCTGGTTAGCTATTTTTAATCTCTTCTTTCATTCTCATTTCTTTTGCTGTCTCTGCAAGCCATGCCAGCCTCCAATCATTTGGAGAGACGGCCTCCCTGCCCAGCAGATGCTGTGTGAACAGCATATAATTTTTCTCCAAAAATGCATATTCCAGCCAAATTGGGCACAAAACCATTCCATTTCCACATAACTCTCAATTAGACTTCTTTTAGGCTAATTCTGTGGCGTGCAGATCCACCATTGCTGATAAGCACCTTGCCCTACTAAAGCCATCTGTTTCCTGCCCTGGACATGGCTCAGTAATTTCTGTGAAGGTGCTGTGGTCGGCATTAAATCCTCAATGAGTTTGGATAAGAACCTGGTCCTTAGATTTGATGCTCTATTCTACTCTGTGTTTTAAATAGTGTTTTTTTATTCCTTCTGAAATTTTAATATCGAGGTCCATTTTCTTCTTTTTCAGGAGCTACCAGAGAAATTGGCTCTGCTCTGACCAGAATGTGCATGAGGCACAGAAGCATTGAGTCGAAGCTCAGGCAGTTTTCAAGGTGAGTAATGCATGTCGCTGAGCTGACAAGAGTTTGGAAATGGTCCTTCATTAGCTTCTGGATTGCAATCAAGATGTAATTGGTACACAGCCCCTTTCATTCAAGACCACATTAAGTTGTTTACTGGGGCTGGCTTCCAGCTAACCTCTGACTTTCTGTTGCTGAGAACACCCTTTCCTTTTCTCTGATCACACAGACTGGGCTTTGTAGAAGGCAAAGATTTAACTGTCCATCCCAAGAAACCAGACTTGCTGACTGAAGTCTCTTTTACATGCTAGGAATTCCTGTCCTTGATAGTATTGTAGCTCAGCAGTAACTGAGGAGTGCCAAGGGACTCCTCCTATTGAGAACTTCAGCTATTGCTGGAAAAGAATGATAAAAAAGAATAAATAAAATAAATATTTGTTAAAAGAATTTAAAAAAGGGCCTGCTCTAAGAACTGGTAACTCTGAATATGAGAGATTAGACTGGTCAAATATGGATTGTGCCACGTATTTGCTAAGTGGCTTTTGGCGGGCCAGTCTGTTTCAGTCCCTCACTCCTCTTACTGGACCTGCAGTATTCAAACAACAATATGAATCCTACCTTGCTGGGGTGTGGTAAGATCAGGTAAATGAAGCACCATGGAGCAATCAAAAGTATATGTATAAATGTTAGCAGAAATGAATGGATTTCAGAGGTTTCCATGAAAGGGTTAGTGTAGTTTCAGATTGATTTTTTTCCTGCAGGATTTGATTCCTCTTTGTGTTTTCTCAACAAAATTAGTGCTTTAATTGACTGTCTGATAAACCCACTCCAAGAGCAGATGGAAGAGTGGAAGAAAGTGGCCAATCAACTGGATAAAGACCATGCAAAAGGTAGTCATAGCAGGAGGGATAGATGCTACTAATTTTTAAATATGGATACATGATTCTTCCCAAATAACCTTGCTTTCATGTGGTATCTTCAAGGAAAAAAATGTGTTAACTAACCAGCTCATAAGGTGGTGATGGTAGGTGCAGATGTGGCACTGGCATCCTAGGGAAGAGATTGGGAATGGATAGTGGGAATTATATGCTGTTTTGCTGCATCCCTTCACATGTATGGAGCAAATTTCCCCTTCCATGGTTAAGTGCCATGTTAGCGGCAATGTTAACTATGGTTAAAGCAGCAAAATTAAACCATGGTTTCATAGGGAACCTGGTTAGCTTTAAGCAGGTTTTCTGTAAAACAGTAGTTTAATGTTTTTGATTTCAAATTTTGTTTGAATGAGAACCATGGTTAGCTTGGACAGTGGCAAATATTTGTATCAGTGTAATGCTCACTTTTCAGGCAGGTATGTTTCTAATATTTTCAGGAAATGGGAGGGATTGTTAGCAACATAGGGTGTAATATTGCAGGTATTTTCTGATAAGAGGGAACCAGTGTTGCATCTTCATTTACCCTTGCTTACCTAGGAAACAACTCTCTCTAAAAAGAGCAAGGTAATGTGTTCAGTTTATGAGATTTTCAGCCCTATAGTTATTGGTGGCAGGTTTTGGTAATCACACAGATTGTTTATGTGTGTTTTTTTAAATTAATATCGTACATACTAAACTCCAGAGAAAGAAAATAATTTTGTATAATTAAAATAATTTAATTTTTAAAGGTAATGTACTATAGCATTATTATTTAAAATAAAAACTTATTTTACAAATTATAATGGTAATATAAGCAAATAAAAGTTTAAAAATGCACCATATCAGAACGCAAGGTGCTGTGCTAACTTGATAACTCTTTGCCTAAGAGCAGCCTGTCTGGCTATTCTTGGTTATTGCTGCTTCTTAATTGTGTGTTTTTAACAATTTAATAAAAGGAACGTTTGTAATTTCCTTTTTTACTTATTAAGTGCATGTATGTAAGCGTAAGCCACAGAGGTAGCAAGTGGAACTCAGGGTGCTGGCCTGGCCAAGCAGAGTCCTGCCCTTAGCAGGCAATGAGTCAGGCCCTGTTCAACCTGCTTTTCATTATGCATAACCGAACAAGGGAGTTTGCTCTTATGAAATCTTCTTTGTGATTCCTTGTGAACTCCCTAGTTGCAGGTAATTGTGTGCTTTCTTTTCTTTCTGGATCTTCTGCATACATCTTCTTGGTAAACTTTAAGGTATTTTGAAATGTTTTAGATTGCCGTCCTTTGCACATTTTCTTGAGAATAAGCCCCATTGAACTCAAGCTTCCATCTGAGTAGACATGTATGACTTATACGGTTAAATATTCTTCACCTGCATCATTCCTTTTCTCATCCGATATCCTCAAGGTTAGCATGGCAAATGCATCAAATGTGTTGATATTACACTCATGAAATGTGTTAAATGTGTGTATCTCTTTAGAATACAAAAAAGCCCGCCAGGAGATAAAGAAGAAATCTTCAGACACATTGAAACTACAGAAGAAAGCAAAGAAAGGTACATTTCCCCATGGTTTTTCTTTACTCGCTTTTTAAGATGCTGCTCCGAGGATTCCAGTTTGATCATAATGATATGCTATGATCATTATGGAAGTATATTTAAATAATTATTTAAACATACTGCTAGTTGGTTTTTCTTACAGTGGCTCACGTTATGTCCACTCAGAGCAAATCACATCCCTTTCTAAGTTTGTTAAGGCCGTCAGCATATAATAGCTCTTCCGTATTTCACTTTCATACCCAAACAGAGCTTTAGGCATTGAACCCAGATTTGCAACAAGGTTCCAAGGCCTGCTTTGAATCTATTCAGATTTGAAAGCTGCACATATGCATGATGCCTCATAATATGCAGATGTATAAGTGCTAGTGTGGACTAATCATAATCGCTCTGAAAGATGCTGAACAACTTTGTTTTAGGTGTGAGCTTGTGAGGACTTGCAATCACACTCTTCCATTATGGCAATCCCAAGTGAGGTCATGACCCATAATTTGGAAACTTCAGCATAACCTGCTTATTCATTTTCTTGCAATGTAGGGAAATAAACCCCCACTTCTCTGCTTCACAAAATAAGGCCTCACTTTTGCATGAACAGGTGAGCCTCCAGCCACCAATTTGGGAAACCCTGCGTTGGTGGATTGGCATGCAACTGTAACTGATATAAGGGTTCTAAAAGCTACACATTTTTGAAAACTTAACATTCTAGCACAATGTGCTTCATGTTCTATAATAGCATTAAAAAGATTGGAAAGTGAGCCATCAAATTGAGTGTCATGCAGCAATTAGGAGATTATGTGTTCCCCGTTCTTTGTGTTTAGTCTTTAAATGGTAAAACTCCCACGGTCACTGCTGTTTTGTTGGCTGTTGTAACGTGCTCTTCTTTGTGCTCAGGAGGAGGAAGTTTGGATAGGACAGTAGAACTAGTTCATATGACTGCACTGATGCATTGCCATACGAAAACTTCTGATGCATGATAAAATGGTTTGTTACTACATTAGTTCTGGGTTAGCTTTCCAAATTAAAACCTAGTGATAGTTTTCAGAGTTCTGGAGTAAGTTGTTTGTTTTGTGCAGAAGCTCTACCTAGCTGTCCAGTCCCTCTATCCTATTCATGCTATAGATCTGATCACCAATTCTTTTGTGTGCTTCCAGCAGCCATCCTGCTTAGTCTAAGGACATTGAAGTAGAGAGAAGCATCTAGACACTCTTCTGAAATGTGTCCTTTTTGTGTTCATCCCATCCTGTTGGGATTAGTACTCCGTGATTTGGAGTATGGCATTAGGCGCACATGCTGTTAGTTGGTCCTTGAAAGTTATAGAGGTACCAGTCTTAGATTGGCCTGTTCTTGAAGCTGAGCAAGAGTCCCTAAATAGTCTGAACTAGTTTTTCTTTAGTAATGCCTCATTTTCTGATCTTTATTTCCTGAAGCAGATTTCTCTTCAACTGACCTGAAGTTTAAAGTAATGGCAGTTACTGTCATGCTGATTTTGAGATGTCTGTTCATGGTCGGGTTTTTTATATTTTAAAATATAATTATAATAAAACTGAGCAGAACAATAGTTATTGTGACAATCAAGGTTATACCTTCATGTAATAGTTAAGAAATAGGGCAGCTTTCCTCAACCCAGTGCCCTCCAGGTGAGTTGGACTACAACTCCCAGCTTACCACACTGATAGATGCTTCAAATCTGAAACACAAATAAATAAATAAACAAACCAAAAGCAGGATCCATAAGATTCTTGTAAACTCTGACCTATCTGTATTGTATGGCCAGCTGATTTTACAAACATGATTCTTGTAACTCCTTGTGTGGAACTCATTTTTCAGCTCTTGGGTCTTGAAATCTCAAGTGAATAAAGATAATATATAAGAAATGTGAACTAGTAACAATGTTAAAATATATTTGGGAATCCCTTTGAAGAATTCTGTAATTCTCTGTGTTCAGAATATGACTTTGCCTTGTCATGGTTTATTTTTGGAGACTTTTTTTTCTGGTATCAATCACAATTTATTTACAAGTAGCTTGGGTAACCAGGCTGTCCCTGTCCTTTGTTCTTCATCGTGGCCTCTGTGCATCACACATTATGGGTGCTGTGCCTGCACAGCGCCTCTAGACTATGGGTCCTCAAACTACGGCTCGTGGGAAGGATCCAGCCTGCCATGACCATCCATCCGGCCCGTGCCACCATTTGCTGCCCACACACATGCTTGCTGGCCGCCTGCACGCTTGCTGGGGCGGTGGCGGCTTGTTCGCTAGGAGATGGTTTTGGGCTCGCTGAGAGATCTCCGAGCGAGTGAGCCACTGCCACGTACGCCCAATGCTGCCTCGCGCACGCCTGAAGCCACCTCACCGTTGCGCGCCCCCAGGCACCCCCACCTCACCGGCCCACGACGGTCACCGCAGCCTTTCAACTGGCCCCCTATTGAAAAAGTTTGAGGACTGCTGCCCTAGACAGTATTTTAATTACATTTACATAATCTTCTTAAAAACAGGAGGTAGGTGGCAGAGCAGAAGGAAAGCAAATGAGACACACATTGTGGACTGTACTTCTGCTTGTCTTGGGATGCTTCCATGCAAACTCGTTTGTGGGTTACTTCTTATAGATCCAAACTTTCAGTAGGACAATCACTGTTCTGGTTGCTTGTGGTTGATCCAGATGAGCTAGTTGTACTGGCCCAAGAGATAAGAGTTTAATCATGGAACAACAGAACATGTAGTTCTCAAACACCACAACTGAAGTACCTCATGGAAAAAGAACATTTTTGAATAGGTAGCTGTGGGGTACTGTAGAATAACTACCCCACAACTAATTAAGTAACTTCTCTGCATCTATAAAAGGTTAGAGGGGGATAAACTTTGAGCATGTGGTGATGTGAGTTTCATTAAGACCAAGAGGAAATGTGTTTAAGTGGTGGTGGGGTTGTAGATAAGGAAATGCAGTAGACATGTCTGTGCTTGTATTTGTGGGGAACTGGACATTCTTGGATGGAATCTAAGCCAGAGGAAGAGTTTTGTGAATGTTAAAATGCGGCTTTGTTCTGCGATTTGCTTTAATAGGCTCCTGAAGTTTATTTCTGAGCCTGGCTTGGCAGAACATCACCAACATCCTTAATTAGAGCACAGAAAATGGAAGCAAGCAAATGTTTAGCTAAGCATGTTTAAAATATGTCAATAGTTAAATTTAAATATTTAAACGTTCTACAGGCAGATGGATTAAGTCCATAGCTTTAGTGTGGCAGGCTTTGAAGTAGACTTCAGACTATTCATTTGCTCCAAATAGTGAAGCTATAGCTCAAAAAGGTGCTAGGTGAATCTGAAGTAACTTTCTAATGTAAACAGAGCATATCATTTCCTGGCACAATATTAATAAGCATCTAGGGTGGAACAAAATGGTATGGAATGAAAATGATTTGGGAGGAGCAGAAAATGAAGAATCTGCTGTTGGACTGCAGTGATGTGCATAGTGGCACCTTTGTTACTTTGATGAGATGGTGTATCTGGAAACTTCCCTTTCTTTCTCCAACTCCTTGTTTGTCATAATCTCTTTGGTTTGGCATACCTACATCCATGGAGAATTGTATGAAACAAAAATGTGTCCTTCCTACTTTCTGTGTGTGTGTTTGTGGGCATTACAAAAAATGCAGTTCTCTACACACAATGGATTTGAACAGTATTGACTGATGTGACTGAACTGGAAGTGTTCGTATTTTATCCGTTTACAAACAAGCCCTCACTAAGCACCTTACTGTAAAAGTACTTAAAAATAAAATGGTAGATACATATTCCTAACCTTCTTGTTCCAGACTGAAGGTATGGGGCCAATACTTGTACAGGTTTCTCTTTGTGATATTTCACAGTAGCCACACTGGGAAATGCCCCATCCTCTCTGGGTTCATATGTTAAAGGTGACTTTTGAGCTTTAATTGCATAGTTGGCCCCAGCTAAAAATACTTTGGATTTAATAGATTTGTTGTGCCATTTTATGCCATATTGCAGAAATAGAAATAAACAAATAATTTAAAATTCCTGTGAATATGCTAAAATGTTAGATTTGTGGTCAGTTTTAAATTTACACACAAACTGTGTTAAAAATTGGTATAGATAGCTATGTAATTACCATGTTGCTAAAGAGGAAGCATGAATGTGTAAATAAGATACTCTTTTTTTTTTGTAAATGCTTCTCATCACAGCTTTGGAATTTATTGTGGTTCCATTATGTCCTTAATGTTCTGCTGTACTGAATTATCTTTTGTGTCTATTTTCATTTGTTTACCAACATCCTAGAAAATAGTTTTGGATATATTTAGCTCGATACCATTTCTAAGTGGAAAATGTGGATTCCATTACTTGAACCATTTTTATCCATTTGTTGAACCTTCAAGTGCTGCATCGTCTCTGTGATTCTGCCTGGAGGCACATCTCCAGTAAATCTTTGGTGTAAGGTGTTCTTTCTGGCCTTGTGTATTTATCTCCTCACAGGGAGAAAGAAATGGATAAAGCAGGGAGCTCCTACATAAACTTAAATCTTACCCAGCCAAATTTCTGCAGTTCGATAAACACTCTTTTATAATGTTAATGAAATCTTAATGGGGTGTAGAACATGGTGAGCCAGTTTGAGCAGCAAAAGCAAATGCAGCAGTTACAGTTTGATTTGATATTTGCCTCTTTTCAGATAATGCAATTAAAGTTATTGTAGTTCGGCCTCATGGTTTTGGAGAGTTAGTTCCTAGATATGTCTACATCATAGAACCTTTGGCAGTTTTCATGTGTCTCAAAGGAAAGCATCACATCTCTCACAAATATTAAAAACTTTTCTTGGGATATCTGTCTTGGGATCCAAGGCTGCCCCTTGCTAGAGGCAGTTAACAAAAGGAAGTGCTCTGAGGGCCATTTTGCTTAAGAATTGCCGTTGCTCTTGTGCATCTGCTATGTTGCAAATGTACTTTCTCAGCTCATGTCTGGACAGTACTTGCATGGTGCAAATATCTTCAAAATCACCCTGCCTCTTGCCAGAATTTATCTAACCTATAAAGTCCCTCAATCCTTAGGACCACAATACCTGTCGAAGCATCTCTCACAACTGCAATCTACTGGACACTGCGCCCAACCTTTGGGGTCCTCCCCTGAGTACAAACTTCAAAGGAAGTGTGGAGGGTGGGGGCTAGGGGGAGGGCTTTCTCGCCATGGATGGCACCGAATCTGTCATCTTTCCAGTGCCAGCTTAAGATCCTGAAAGCCATCAACATGCTAACTGTCCACTAGGCTGTAGTCAGGAAACTCAGAACATCATTGGTGTGACAGCTCAATCAGAACATAAACCATTGTCATAAATCTTTCATGGTGTTTCTCTTGGTTCCTGATCTAATTCATTAAGTCATAGCATAATGATCTGGCATGGAAACATTTGTGAGACCAGCTGCTAAATCCCATGCTGAAGTTGGAACTCTAGCAAATGCAAATAAATTCAGAATAGTTGGAATACAACAAATTTCGTTTAAAAAAGTAACAGTTCAACCTTAGTTTGAAATGTGAAAGAATAAAGAAGTCACAACATATATGGAATCATTTTGCTTCTCCAAGCTAATAATAATGAATGAACACTAGGAGTGTTAGAACACTGGTTTTGACTTCTTTTATTTTCTTTTCCTGTATCAATTTTTGTATCCTGCTATTTCTCATCATGCTCACCTTCTCGACAGCTGAGGCAATGGGTAAGTCTGAGCTGCACTGTATCCCTGGTGGCTGGTCGGTATAATCATTGCTGTGATCTCTTTATGGTTATCTAGCTGCCTAGACTTTAATTTTGAATTTTAAAAACCAATAACTTTTGGACTTAAAATCCAGAAGCAGGTGGTAAGATCCATGCCCTCCCCATTCAGATGATATGAAAGTACCAGTTGTCCCACTAGCACAAGAAAATATTCTGAGTCCCTTCTCACTGGCATCAAAATTTTAAGTTATGACCTGCTCCCACACCAATATTATCTGTGCCTGCAGTGTTTTCTCATCCTCCTTTGGGTGCTCAAATATTCTAGGATTACCTTTCTTGCTGCATAGCTGCATATTTTACTAGCTTAGAAAAGAATACCATAGTTAAAAATGCAACCCAATTCTTGTAAGCAAAGTGATTTGTAAAGACCCGAGACATTGGCTTAGGACAAGGTCCTATTTCCCGAATCTTACCACTGAAAACTTTGACAATTTCTCAACAGACCGATTTTCAGAGATATTTTTAAATTCACATCATTTAAAGTCTAGAGCCTAGGATCCTTTGTAACCCCTTGGCCTAAAATCCCCTTTCTCCTTTTGGAAAATCACTTGCATGCTGCATCTGATATATGAGTTTTATATATCAGGAATTCCTTCTTCCCACTTCCAATTACCAGCTTTTCAATGATGGGTTGAATTAGAGATGGCTAACTTTGAATCAAGCTGATGGGAATAGAAAATGATTGCGGCGTGATCTTCCCAAAACTTGCAGCAGGAAAACCCTATTATATGCTTGTGTTGGTGGGAAAACTTAAGGAATTCCTACCAGAATCTTTGGGGTTTACCAGCATCTTATGGCTAATAATATGAATGGTAACAGAAAGATTTCATAGGATCATTTGGGTCACTTAAAAATGGTTTTTGTGCAAAATTTTGAAGTGCAGTCTTGTCTTCAAGCCAGGCTGTTAGAGGAATCCAGGAAAACCCCAGAACATCATTCTGAAATTTCAAATCCCTGTATTGTCCTGCTGCTTCTGGGCATACCTGATACACTTGTCAGGCAGTGCCCAGATGGAAGACTTGAAGGAATCATCTGAAAAAAAAAAACCCCACAAGAATGGGTTTCGAATGCAAACTGCTTTTTCTCCTTTGCTTCAATGCAAACAGCAGCACTGCCTTGTAGAATGTTTATATATAATCACACTGTAATATTTGAGTTGATAGTCTGCTTCCAAGCACTGCATGGAAGTGTATTGGGATATTCTTTCATGTCAAGCTTCCCCCACTGCATGTCCCTTCTGTAGATCATTTGCAAGCCACATACAGTGGGTGGATGAGGTGATAGACCACTTGAATAGATCAAACACTACTTGGAGCTTGCATGTATGCAAAAGAATTCTGTTTGCTGTGACCTCCCCCGTCTCCTTTTGATCTTTTCAAAAGCTAAACATGCATTCTGTTGCATGCCTGCTTTGCTGTGTAAAGGCTGCAGCAGCTTCCCGGAGCCTTTTCAGCCTCCTGATGGCTAGTGGCTAGTGGCTAGTGGCAAGCGTGGAGCTATAGACCTATTGGGCAGAATACAGAGATGGAGGGCAAAGCCAGGACAGAAAAGCAAGTGTGCAGCACTGTAACAGAGCCCCTTTATTGTGAGTGAAGCGCTTTGCAGCAGTGTCCAGCCAGAATGATGCTTAACTAGGGACTTTGGTTTGTGGTAGAACACAATATTCTGGCATGCTGCTCAATTTTGCAAGTGTGTATAAGAAACTTCTCTGAAGAACTTTCAGTCTAAACAGTGAGGGAAACAGTGGACTGGACTGATGAGGGATAAATGTAGGCAAAACAGGAATGGGAGCTAATTCAGTGATCTCTTGTCAGACTTGGTAATTGTTGGGGTGAAAACCTAATATTATGATCAGCACGTTTAAGTCAGAGTGTCATGGAAAAGGTGGTATTTGAGATGCACATTTTCTTTCCCCAGTCTGGCACCCTTCAGGCACATATTCAGTTCCGGCATGCTGGCAGAGGTTTGTGGGTGCTCTTATCCAACATGCATCCTGAAGGCATGAGGCTAGGGAATGCCGACTATTTCAGGGAAGCAACTCTGGCTGGGTGGATGGTTGTGTAGCCTCAGAGCCCTTTTCAAGGGTAGAAGGAGGTTGAAATATCAGGTCACCAGTTTGAAGCCACTATTAACTAAGCCTCTGTGAGTATGGAGGGTCCTGAATACGCGTTTTGTGAGATGTGGTTCATCAGAATTATATATGTACAGTATTCCAAGTGTGCCTGTAGAATTGTATAAAGATTAGTATAAATTAATATAAAAATGCCTCTAGTACAGTAGAGGTATATTTTGGCTTTATTCCTCTCTTAATGAATTCCCAACATGGAATTTGCCTTTATTCCACAGCAGTCATGCACCAAATTGGTGTTTGTTTTGTTTATTAATTGAGCCCTCCATGACCTCGCAATCCTTTCCCTGGTTGGTCACCACCAGCTGAGACCTCATTATTTACACTGCAGTTTATATTGAGTTTTGTTTTGTTTTGTTTTGTTTTTATTTATTAAATTATTAAATTACAGAATTGCACTTACTGTTTTAATGGACATTCACCTTGTTTGGAGAGAGCATTTTGGAGTTAGTTTTACCCATTCTGAAAATTATCATCAGCAAATTTTGTCATTCATGCCTAGAAAAAGATAATGAGAAAGCCAAACTTCATTTCTAATTCCACAGTATTGACAAACAATTTAAATAAGTGTAGGTCCCAGCCGTTTGCAGCTCTCCATTGCAAGCACTGTCCATTTATTCCTGCTCTCTGCTCCCTGTTTTAACAAGGTACCAGCCTATGAAAAGGCCAGCTTCTTGCGGTATCTTCCAGTCATTGGCCTCTTTTAACTGGTGATTGCTATCTGTAGCCCTTACCCTGTTCTGACATCCGGACCACTTCCTGCTTCCCTTCATGGAAAGCTGAATGGCTTTCCTGTTAGTGAAAGATAGGTGTGCCACGTATGAGTGTGTGACTTGACAGAGTGTTAGGGAAAAGTCATAAGTATGTATGTGTGCATTTTATATGACGGTGCACATACCAGTCCTGTGCACATTGATAAAGCAACTTGCTTGTGGTTTGGCAGATAGTCTTTTGGTAGCATGGAAGCAAAAGTATCTGGTCTGTCAAGGAGATATTATCAGGTAAAGTTCTTTCTAGGAGTACCCTAGTCCGTAGCTATTGGAGTATTGCTGATATTAAGTATGATATTGAGGCTGATGTCTTCCAAGCGTGCATTGCAAATGATGGAGATGGAACTGGATCATAAATTTGAGCTTTCTGCTTTAGTGCACTTCTAGTTGCACTTATGGTAGCGCTCAATATGTACAGAAGCAGGTTTAGAGAAGTAATTTAGATTTAGTATATGCAAGTAAAAGCTTCTGCCATGCACAGCTGCACTTGGGTAGCCAGACAGATCTAAGCAGGGTTCAGGAACTGAACATTTAATTTCCACTCACAGTTCAAAATTGGTATGTCCTGGGGTGTCCAGCTCTGGTCCTGTAAGCCCCAGATAGCCCTTGGAGGATAAATCCTTTTTCAGAGAGACAGTATCACCAGCATAAACAATGAGTTTAAATTGTTTTAAATGTGGAAGGAAGGGACCCGGGAGAGTCCTTCACTGATGGTGAGTTGGAAACCTGAGTGCATGTGGGTTTGGGATACATGATTCTAGAACTGCTTGTACCATTATAGAAGATGATGGATTATATTCTTATATTAAAGGCCAGTGCCAAAGTTGAAAGCACTGTTTGCTTTCTCTGATTTAGATGGCCCTTACATCAAATCAGAACTAAGATGGCAGGAAGTGACTTCTGGCAGGTGGACCCGATGGTGGTTCAGGGCCCTAGCAGCTGTAACAAATCATCAACCTCCCACAGTAACCATTCTCCTTCATGTGCCTCTTGATACAAGAGTAGTAGTTGGTGTGTGACAGGTGGAGGTGTAGTCTGAAGCTGAAGGTGAGGGAGGAAGCAGCAGCAAGCAGGAGGTGCTGGGGTGAACATGGAGATAAAGACACCTGGTGCCCTGTGATTCTGGGTCATGTGAAGAATTAGGCGTACATCTCATTGGGGCATTCTGAGGATGGAAGCACTTCCATAACTGGAACTGCGGTGGGGGATGGGCTGGATAGCGCCTTTGGTACCTTCAAAATCACCTCCAGAGCAGATTTTTCAGCGGCACCAAAGGCTGCAAGGGAGAGTAAGGCAGAAAGGCCCATTGCTCTAGCAGATTTCAGCCAGTGTCATGTTGGATGTATGCCTTGTATATAGAGAGGTTTAGAACTATAACTCATCCCTCGATAGATTTCACCTCTTACAGTAGGATTTTCTCTAGAAACAGTATCGCACAGAACTAGCTTTTGTGCATAACATTTACTCTCCATGACCTTCAGTTACAAAAATGCACTTTGACCTAAATGTATCAATAATGTTTTCCCTCTCAATAAGCCTTTTGGACTATTTTATAAGTTGTGATCCTATGGGTTGAATTGAATTGATTCTCTGCCTGATCGTTTTCTGTGAAATACGAACTCTTACTATACTGTTTAACTTTTGTTTAGCAAGCTGGGTTGTTTTTAAATTGGGAGTGGGTGACTTTTGTCTTTCCACGGAACGGGTGGAATAGAGCCTGATTCTTGGTGAATTGGCAGGTCCTTGGAGTCATTGACAAGAATTGTTGCATGACCTTGATATAAATCAGTCTTCAAACTTCCTATGTTCAGGGAACCATTTTTAAATTCATTTTCTGGCTGAGAAATCCTGGGTATCAGCTCTTGAATTCCTGCAGAAGATTCAGGAGTATATCTTCGGGTGCATGATCACATTGCTCAGAAGTAGAGCACATGTTTTGCATGTCAACGTTTTAGAGCAGTCACTGATGTCTCCAATTTGAAGGATCCAGTTGTGAGTGACATGAAAGACCCCTGCTAGAGAACTGGAGAGACAGTGCAAGTCTTAGTAGTCTGTGAGAAATGGACAAAACAATTGACCTGGTATAAAGCAGATTCTCTTCTTCTGAACAAGCTTGTTGAGCCACCTCATTGCTCTAGATAGTACACCATGGAGCAATGCGCATGTCGTTCCGTGACTGCACATTGCAATGGAGGGTTGTAGGCAAACCATCTCCATGAGAAGCTCCATGCTGGATCAGACCTGTCTAGTCTAGCATCCTGTTGACCTCATTACTTCTTGTATATGACATAAGAAGCATCTGATTGACCTCTGATGCTGGAGATAGTATATCACCATCGTGCGTAGCTGTCATTGGTTGCCATCCTCAGTAAACATATCCTATCTTGTCCTAAAACCATCTTAGTTGATGTCTATCACCACAACTTGCGGTAGTGAACTCCACAGTTTAGCTGTATCTTATGTGGAGGAAAACCTCCTTTGGTTTGTCCTGAATCTCCAGTCCATTGGATTACCTTTGCATTCATTATGATGGAAGAGAGAGAAACCTCCCTCCCTCCCTCCCTCCCTCCCTCCCTCCCTCCCTCCACACACACACACACACACACACACAGAATCATGTCCTCTGAGAAGCACATCCTCTATTGATCCTTACCGGGGGCAGGGGGGTAGGGGCCTCTGATAAGCTATCTAGTTTATTTTACATTGTCTCCTATAAAAAAGTGTTTTGCACAGTGTTCCATTAGAATTCTCTTGATTTAAACTGAAAATGAAGGCAAAAATCAGTCTAATAGTGGGGGCAGAGGTGTAATTGAAATGGGTTTGCTGGGGAATACCAGCTTGATTGCATCTGTAACTTTCAGCCATACAAACATATTTCCCATGTACTCATAGGTTGCTGCACGTGGGAGTTTGGCTGCGTGGAATAAATGACCAAATATTCATGGGCTTTACTAGGAATTGCCTGGACCTAAATTTGTTTCTGCTTTCTTCTGTTGTGAATAGGTAGAGGAGACATCCAGCCTCAGCTGGACAGTGCATTACAGGACGTGAATGACAAATACCTGCTCCTCGAAGAAACAGAGAAACAGGCTGTTAGAAAGGCCCTAATTGAAGAACGTGGCAGATTCTGTGCATTTATTTCTATGCTGCGGCCTGTGATTGTGAGTTTCATTTCAAGCTCTTCTACCATTCATTTGCATGGAAATAGGACTTGAGTTCCTGAAGAGGGTCGTGTGTTCCTAAGTTGATGTATTTTAATTCTCATCCTTCACTATTTCTTAAGTATTTTTAAGGCGCAATCCTCTGCAGGTTTAGGCAGATCTATAACTCCCAGCGTGTCTCAGTCAGCATAACTGTTTTCTGACTAAGGACTGAGCTCTTCAGCACTTTCTGAGCTACTTTTTCACAAACAAAAAAACTGAAGCAAGATACAGTGCAGACGGTGTATATTTAAAACAACCACACAATATTTGAGAAAGCTATTCTGGACACGCAAGCTGGGTCCAAAGGCCACATGCAAAAGGAAGCTCGCCAGTCTCTGAATGTGCATTCTGACAAGCCTAGGTGTGGGTTCATTGGAAGGAGGTTCCATAGGATTGAGGCCACATCTGAGAAGACCTTGTCTCTCATGGATGCCAACTTAAGCAGTTTCTCAAGAAAACAAAGCTGACAGGTTAGGAAAATAATGTACATTCACATTAGAACTTTAGACTGCAGTCCTGAACACATTTAGTAGGGCATAAGCCCCACAAAACACATTCGAATTTCCAAGTAAAATGCACAGAATTGTGGAATAGTATTTGAACTGTCTAAAACAACTGCACAAAGTCATGAGATCACTCACAAGTAACCTTGACCTGCCATATCTACAGAACAAATGGTTGAACATTCCTGGGCAACATGGACCTTCCTCTCTTCCAAATATGAAAATCAAACTATGTTCACCTTTACTGTGCTTTGGCTCGATCAACTCAGGTTTGATCAGTTCCTTACGTAGCCCTTATTAATTTGGACCCAGTGCGAGATTTATGTTGAACAGAGGCACCAGAAAGCAGGAGGCTTTGATGCGAAATAATCAGTGTGCTACAGAAGATTGGCCTTGGCACATCTTTTTTTTTTTTTTTTTTTTTGTAAAAACCTCATAGGTTACCAAACAGAGGTAGATATACAAAAGCCCTTCTGAGTCACCCTTTGCCGCTTAGAATTAAGGAGCAAAGTACCTCTGAGCAAATGCTCAGCCCTAGTTTTCCATACTAGGCATACCTCTCTTTCACATGTTTTCCCATAGATTTGTGCCTGGATCTTTCCCTTGCTGCTGTCTTTATTAGAGTAATCTGAGAGGGGAGGAAGTGTTTTAATTATCAGTATTGTTAAGCCTTCGAGAGTTAGAAATTCTTGCTGATTGTCTTTCTGTATAATGTCGACAGCTACAGAGCCAGCCTTTTTAGTACCCCAAGGCATAAGTAGCTACCTACTTGGACGTTATTGAAATGGTGCTGGCTTAATAAATCCAGTGGTGTTTGTGTTTATTGTGAATAAAGGGAAAGAGCTTGAATGTTGAAGTTGAAGAAAGTTCTGCACATGGTAAAGCTTAGTTTGAACAATGCTAATTTGCTAGATTTTTTAAAAATCTTCTAGGAAGAGGAAATATCCATGCTTGGAGAAATAACTCATCTACAGACCATATCAGAAGATCTGAAGAGCCTCACCATGGATCCTCACAAATTACCACAATCGAGTGAACAGGTTTGTTTGAGGAAAAGCTAATATTTTCTATTTACTGTATTTGCTAAACTCTGAAGAAATGACAGTCCATATATGTGACTTTGTACTGTTCACTACCCAGGTATATCTGGCAGATACAGAATGGTATGTCAGTTCTGTAAATGAAGAAAGCGTGCTTGGAACGTTATCCCTGGAGAATTAGTGTTGTTACGGAGACCCCCCTCATCTGCAGAACTCCCCAGTAGACTGTGCCTTTGACCTTAATTTAGGTCAAAGGTTCTCAACTTAGGGTTGGCTGGAAACCAAATTCTAGAATCCTGGAACCCTATAGGGAGCTGTACCTACTGCTTAATCTTAGTGCTGCTTTGATGAATTACAAATTGGTGTTTCCTTTTTAAAGATTCAGTGTTCTCAAAAAAAAAAAAATTCTTCAATCTATAAAAGATGGAGAGATTTGGAAATATATTTGTCAGGAGGACTTGCAATTAAATGTTGCACTGCAGGGTGGTTCTGTTCAGTGCGGCAGCCAGATATCCATACCTCTTTCAGAATAATCAGTAGACCTTCCTTGACTACAAAGTCTCCACATTGGGTTGATATTTTAAGGGGTTGTCTTGACCATCTAAGGTTTTTTCTTAAATCTTTTGTATTCCTGTAAACCTTGCGGTTCCCCCAGATCTGCTGGTAACTCCTCCTTTTGTTTGCATGGTGCTAGTTTGACTATATAAAGATCCACATTTAGAGAAAGAGTTTGCTAGTAGTATATACATAGATTTGGGAAATTGCTGTGTATCTTGCCGTGGCAGCCCTCACCAGTGACCTGTTCAGAAATGAAGGATGGCAGTTAATGACATGACAGCTACCTTGATTTGCATTGCTGAAAATAAATGTATTGAGATGCCAGTGGCAACAGTTTGCTTCAGTCCCCATTAACTGTGGTGTCTATCTCTACTTCTCCAGGTAATTCTAGATTTGAAAGGTTCTGATTATGGCTGGTCCTATCAGACTCCTCCATCTTCTCCCAGCACTACCATGTCTAGAAAATCTAGTGTTTGCAGGTAAGCAGAAACCCCTAATCATCTCTTTGTAAGTGATTCTAAATTCTGGCCTCACATCTGGAAGCTTTATTTTTCTCATACTTGGATTTCATGTTTCCTAATGCGGGTTGGGTGGTGCTCCTGGACTTTGCTTGGATCCACTTGGGCTTTGCTTTGTCACTGCTCTACCATCACCACCACCTCCTTCTCTGTGTATGAATATTGAGCTTTCATTGGGTTCACATCCATGAAATTTGTATGTAGAATTGTTCAGCCTTGGTATATGCCTGACTTCTGTTAAAAAGCAAATGCTGTGAATGGTGCTCCTTTCCTTCTGAAAAAAAATGTTTGTGGGGAATATTCATTGTTCCCAGTTGCCTTGATCAAACAACCATATAAAGGGACTTGAGAAAACAAACTGTTTTCATAGGTAGATTTGAAAAAATGTTGTGTTTTGTAGTGACCACTTTCTTGAATGACCTGTTCTGCACAGTTAGATTTAGGATCTGCTATTTTTTGCAACTGCCTGTGAATCTTTACGCTTTGTGGTATATTCAGTTTGAGGGGTGAGGGGGGGACAGGTTTACTTTCTCAGTAGATTAAACTATCCGAATGTATCAATTTCTCTTTCAACTTGCTGGAATAACATTCTTTAAACATAAAATGCAATAGCTCTTAACTGTTCAGCACTGTCTTAATTCAGTTCAGTTTTTTGTTACTTTTTTTCTTTCTGTGTTGGAACACTCAGATACCTTTTCTACCTCCTCCACGAAACTGTTTTCTCACAGCTAAAACAGTTTGGCAGCATGCATCTCCTCTTCCCCGCTCCCTTCCTGGCACACTGGTGTCGAAGTCTCTCCTTTTCTCCAACAAAAGGAAGACAATTTGCCATGTGTCTCCTTTGCATTTCTTTCTAGCCTCTTATATATATATATCTTTAATGTTTGCCTTCCAAATTCACCTGAATCGGAAAGCTGACGCACCCTATGGCATGGGGGACCAGGATGACCTTGCATTTCCCTGCATAGCTAGCTGTCAGTGCATGCATATGTACAGTATCTATAGACAGGAGATCTATGGATATTTATTAAGCACAGGCTTTTAAACATGCAATATCCTGAAAAGTAAAAGGAAAATGGCCAGCCATACAATTCTACTAACAGACTGAAGGCTGTAATGCTGTATTCCAACGGTAAACGGCATGACTGTGTGTCTCCCCTGCCCCAGTTTCAAATTGGAGGTCACAGAGGGTACAGGCATTGCATAAAAGAAATCAACAAGTGATCCCTTCAAAGCTGTCGTGATTTCATCAAGTTGCACCCATACTTGAAGGTGGCATTTCAGGAGCAGGATTTTAAAGTTTAAAATGACCTTCCTGTCTAATTGTTAATAACCTCTCCCCTGTCTGCAATTGGGATTTAAAACTGTGATACGAGAATTGATAAATTCAGGTCAGCAGGGGTTCCAGATGCCCCTTCTGGTGATAAGCACCATTATGAGGCGAAATGAGCAGCCCCAGGAGGCAGATTTGGGCATGAAGAGCAACAGCAGAGTGAGAGAAGGACCCAGTCCCATCCACAGGGCAAAATCCCCTGGGAAGATTTGCTGTGCATGTTTCCTGGGAGCGGCTTCAGTTCAAAATGGTGCTTGTGCACCATTCCCACTCACTTTAGTGGGCCTTGCAGCACAGTGGGTTGTGTCTCGCACTAAGCAGGTTTCAGAGATCCATTTTGATCCTCAGCCTCAGGTACATAAACCTCTTAAGTCAGCTGTAATCAGTATCTAATGCTGCATCACAAATATTTCTGTAAAATCACTAGCCCTCCTGCCTCCAAATGCACGGTATATTACTGCTTGCCTTCCACTTATTTGCCTGGTCTCCTGGAAGACATTCATAGTCGCCACAGGTGGCCAGGTACGTCACTGCAGGTCTGCTATAAGGTAGAATTCCCCTGGCAACCTCCTTACAATTGATTTGCCATTTTCCGTGTGATTACTGAGGATACTGCAGCTCCTCACAACTCCAGCAGTTGTGCCATTGTATGATTTGTGCTGCATGCCTCCGCTGGAGAACCATGGAATGTTAATTGTACTGTGCTGGTCTCTCCCCCGCCCCTTTTTGTTTCTTCCTCCCTTTTTCCTGGTCCCTGTTTCTCTTCCTCTTGTATCTCACAGCAGTCTGAACAGTGTTAACAGTAGTGACTCCCGGTCAAGCGGCTCGCACTCTCACTCACCCAGTTCACACTATCGCTACCGCAGCTCCAATCTGCCTCAGCAGGCACCAATGAGGCTTTCCAGCGTGTCCTCGCATGACTCCGGATTCATGTCCCAGGATGCTTTTCAGTCCAAGTCGCCATCCCCGATGCCTCCAGAAGCACCCAACCAGGTATGTTTGGAGACAGTTGCATAAACAGAGCCCAACTTTGGCTTCTCTGCTTATGTCCCCCAAAATATGGGCAGTTGGAGAAATGAAGCCCCACTTTGGAGTCTCCAAGGGTTCCATAGCATTTTAGCAAGAAAGACAAGAGAACTGATGTTAATACATAAGCCAGTTGCAGTGGTCTCTGCTCCAGGTTGTTTGGTTACCTGTCTTGCTGCATTTCTCTTCTGGTATATTACAGCTGCTCTCTAACTCTACTTTACCTGTAGCAGATCCTGTTTAAGCATGGCTTAAAGCAGGGGTGCAGAACCTCAAGCCCAGGGTCCAAATCTGGTGTGGGTCCCTTCCTCTGGCCTTACCCCAGCCCCACCTTCCTACTCCCACCAACCCGGATCATTTGGTATTTTCCTGGCTCTTGTGCTGCTTCCACCCCCTCCAAAAAGGTTGAAATGCCCTAGTGAGGCTTGCTTACTGGCATCAAGAACCTTAAGCTGAAATCTGCCAATATTTTTGGCTCAGACCCTTCTGCCTGAAGCCCTGCCCACTGATGAGGGGCATCCCTGAGGGCTTCTCCCAAGTGGAACTGAGCTCTTGGGCTGAAAGAGGTTCCGCACCCTTGAGTTAAATTTGTTTGTTACCGCCAATAGGAACACACTGGTTACAACCGCCAAAAACTAATACGTTGGGCGCTTTAATGTATTATAGGAAAGAGGCTTCCCTCTTCCCACACTGTCTTTCAGGGTGCTTCCAGAAAGAGGACTCCTAGTGCTACGTAGAAGGCATTGTGCAGCTATTTTTGTCTCTTTCCCCATAATGGATTTTCTATGGGAAGAAGAAAACCAGGAGATACTGTGGCAAAAGGCAGGAGAGTTACTAGTGGAAAGCTGTATCCTCTGGATCTCCTGCAACATGGCCCAAATGAGATGAGGCAGTGGCAGGGTAAAAGGCTCATCTGAAAGCACCCTCAAAGCGAGTGGATCACACTTTTTGTGTAGCATTTTGCAGAAACACGCTTGCAAGTGACTGACCAGGAAATGGATGCCTGAGAATTGACATTAGCCAAGGCTCCCCAAGTGGGAACGTGTGTGTATCACCCGTTCAGGATGTCACAGTTGGTGGAAGGCAGGCTATGAAGTCATGGGGACTTGACTTTCAGCTTTAATAGTCCCCAAACAGAGGGAGATGTTGCACATTTTAATTGCGGCCGGTGATGACACAACACAGGTTCTTCATCGTGGTCTCCGTGCATCACGCATACGGACTCTGTGCCTGTGTGGAGCCTGTTGTGAGGAAGTTTATACAGCTGAGTGTTAGTTTGGTTGGCAGCTCCTCCCCTTTCTGTTCCCTGAGTCCATGGGAAGAGCTACCACCCACTCCCTCAGTTCCTTTTTGACTGCTTCCGTTGGCCAATCACTGACTCTCAGCCTAACCTACCTCACAGGGTTTTTGGGAGGATAAAATGGAGAGGAGGAGCCTACCTTAGATTCCTTGCAGGAAAAAGGTAGAGTAGTCATAGTCCAGCACATCTGCAGAGACCCAATCTCCATGAGAAAGGCAGCCGTAGATTCTCCCATTCTATAACAGCAGAAACTTCCACTCACATTTAGAAATTTCACATTTAATCAGTTTCTACATTGGGCATCATTACCTAAAGTGCATATGAAGAATTCACAGATGTACAATCCGCTCACATTAAAGAGTGCTGCACAAGTTACTTGTTTTAGTGTACGGTGAATAACACAGCACTTAGAATGTTGGATAGAATCCAACGTGGTAGCAAATGTCAGCACATGTGACTGGATTTACTCTCCAGGCACAGCCTTTGGCTGTCCCCATCTGCTCTGGAGGGATGCTGTGCAGAGAGCACCCCCGCTTCCCACAGACGGACTTGTATGATACAGACGTGCTTATCTGGGAGCCACGATTGGCTGAATGTGTTCTCAGTGGCAAACCTGGTTTTGTCTCCGTGGCGTGTTGAAATGCACTAGGCTCAGTCATCCTACTGTGCAATCACTTCCTCTCCTCCTTTTGCAAGGTGGGTTCCACATGGCACTGGCTTTTAAGAAGAGTTACACCGCACTGCTCTTTCTGGGTCTGCCACCAGTGTAACCCACCCAGATTTTTTAAGCTGGTTAAATTGTGATGGTGGTTTTTTTCAGAGCTCATCATAAGTTGAACCTTTCTCTGCTGACCCAGTCCCATGTGGATCTTTGCCGACTAGCATAAAGCATTATTGCTCAGTTGGAGTATTGGCTGTCTGAAACCACTTTAAGCCTCATTGTAAACTCTGGATTTTGAGAAATAACTTATCTTAACCTTTTGCTGATAAATAGTTCCAATGTTTTAAAAATAAACAGAAGTCCTTAGCATAATTTCAGCATGGGGATAAAGTGGATTGTTTTTCTGTCCTGGATGTTTTGGTTCTGCTCAGTGTCTCACTACTCACAGTCTACATCTAGTAACCATGTTGACAAGCTTCCCACCAAGCTGTTTAATGTGCAGTGTGCCTGGTGTTTGTAACCAATTGACAGTGTCTCATTTTGGAATTTGTGTTCCAAGGGCAATGTAAGAAAGAAATAATCCTGGCAGTGCCATATGCCACGTTTGAAAGCAGAATGCATTTATAATAGTAATGTTATGGTAGATGAAAGCACCATCCCATTTTCTTGGCGATGTGTTTGTGTATGGTTGGTGCCCTTTTCATGTAAGTTTGTTCTCTGTTGCTGAGGGACAAAAGAATGCAATGAACATTTAATACATTTCTTCTCATGGGGTAGACACAGAAAGGTTTGGGGATGATCCCTGTAGAAACCATTTTCTATGTCAGTCAGTTTGGAGGTTTGAACTAGCAAGCTGGAGAGAGAGGTTCTATCACAAAAGGTGTCAAAGCAATCATGCTTGTTTTATCTTCAATTATACCTTGGTATGTAAATCATACAGCTATTTGGGTGCAGTTATGAGCCTAGAGTTCAACTGTACATACATATAGCCTGTAGTATAACTGGGAAGTAATAGCACGCCCAGATGTCCAGTTCTTGGGCCAACAAACTCCCAAATCTATGCTCAGTGTCAATTATGCAGACCTTGAATTGAAATTGGCTTATTGCTTGTGCAACAGTATTATTTACTGAAGTTTTAACTTGCCAAGCTCACCATTTTATGGTCATATATGTTGCTTGCTTCTGTTCTTCGCTTGCTAATGTTGCCATAATGACATAGATGTGGGTTAATCTATAGTCTGGGAAAGCATGGTGTGCTGTAGAAGCAGAGAATCCTGCCTTGCTGACCATCTGTAGCCCTTCCTCAAGCTCCTTTAAAACACAGCAATAGATTTTGAATGCTTCCTAAGAAAAAAAATAAGTGGAAAGAATGATGTCAGAGTGACAGTTAGTGGTTCGGTTTTTCAGGAAAGATCTGTGTGCAGCTGTAAGGAGCCCGGGATTTTGCTTCTGGTTCTTTCTTGACAAAGCCTCATGCATCCTCATCAAGCATTTCCTTGTGTATCTCCGAATAGATCTTTAAAGGAAGGCCTAGTTAGAGTGCTCTTGGATTATGCCCAAGCAGCCCCTGCTGATTCCAGCAGATCAGTTTATTCCTGTGCTAGCTTTTGGGCCATTTAGAGCCAGGGGGTGGTGTGTCAACCCTGCCCTTGAAATGGAAGTGTCAGGGGACTGCCATTTTTAAGGCATTGCTTTTGTCTCTCCTGCACTGTTACTGATCAGCACTGAAAACTTTCAGCTGTGTTTAATGATGGATTTTTCCCCCTGTAACCCCTAACACTCTGCTTCTCTCCTCCTCCTCTCTCTTGTGTATGTATTGTCCCTCTGTGTTTTATTGGTTTTGTTCTGTCGGCTTGCCTTTTGTTTCCTTCTATTGCTGTGTTTGTGGTGCCGTTTTTGTTTTTTTCTTTTGGAAACCCAGCAGAATTCGTCCAGCTCGGCCTCCTCTGAAGCCTCTGAAACTTGCCAGTCAGTCAGCGAGTGCAGCTCCCCCACCTCAGTCAGTTCAGGCTCTACCATGGGGGCTTGGGCCTCCACAGAGAAGGTGAAAAAGACGTCATCTCACAAACGTGTTCATTGGTTTTCCCAGGCTCTGTGGTGTTCAAATCAAGATAATTCCATGAGTGCCAGTGGAGGATGAGAATATACAGATGAGAATGGGGAAACATCCTCACTCTTGGAAAAGAGCTAAACAAATGACTGTTTTTATGTTGTTCATTTGGCATTTGGAGTTTGTTCCCATAGATACTTTTAATGCCAAATTACTACCACTCCAGAGGAGTTTGGGGCTCATAACTGGTTTTCTGACTGCTCTGAATGCAGCCTGTTGCATCCTAGTAGAGGATATGCCAAGGCTTTGCATGTAATGAGTGTGACCCGGGTCGCAGCATTCTGAAGACCCTTTGCCAGGCATTTTGCAAGGACTCCTGTGGTAGGCAGTCAGGCTGCATTAGGAGCAGTTTTCCCACTATGGAAGCACCTTGATTAAAATAACAGTAATTGTAACTGCCCGTACTTTGGCTTTTCTCGTAAGTGAGACCAAAACTGGAAATGATACATCTTCAGGTGTCTTAATGTGCTAAGTCTCCGCTAGTGCACTTTCCAAATTCTTTTTAAGAACCGGGAAGCCCTTGAAATATTCAAGTCTTTCAGGAATCCTAGAAGAAAGCTTTGGATAAATTCTGGCCTTGACCAGAGAGTGATGGATTTGCTCCAGTCTCATCTGGTGATGCCACTGATTCACTCCTTCATTCCCTATCATTATGTTATTCGTGGAATATGTTATTTTCTGAGGCTGAGCAGCTGCTGCTCTCACTTGAATGGAATGCAAAAATGCTAACCCAGAAGGCATGTTAACCACTTTGGAAAGGTTGCCTCTTGCTTCTGGAGGCTGAACAGAAGCTTTCAATAGATGCACTGGTGCATTAAGAAACACGGCTTCACAGCACTTTCCTCCTCCTCGCTGTGTTTATCTGGCATACTAAGACTGACAGATACTCGGAGAGGGTTGCCGCTTTAGCACAGTTGCACAAGGCTGTTCAGCCCCTGAAAATGAGGTTTTTTTCCTTTCTTGGATATTACTGCATATATGAATAACAAAGCATGTGCAAGCACTATATAGGTGTTCGGTTGCAAATGTTACCAAATCTTCATGGGGTATGCTCCCCCGGCCCTCTTTTTTCTCTCCGGTGGTGCATGCCCGATTCATCTTGTATTTTTCCCATATTTTGTCCTATTTATATTAATTTCTCTCCTTTTTCGATTTTTATTTTTGTTTGTTTCCAGTTGTCTAATGGCTATTATCACTGTAGTTTGTCCAGTGGCCCATCCTTAGCCTCAGTTGGTGCAGGCCCTTCCCCTCATATCCTGTCTGTCTCCCACGCATGGACCCGGGCTTCTTCCTCCACCCTCCTTCCAGACTACGCTCATTATTACACCATTGGGCCAGGCATGTTACCATCATCTAAGATCCCTAGCTGGAAGGTTTGTGTTTCTTTTGTTTCTGTCACATTCTCTCCTTTCCATTCCCACCCCACCCAACTCTACTGCAAGATTTTGCTTCTCAAATAGCATTTAATTCTCGGTTGATTTTTCCTCCCTTCAGCACTTAACACCATTCTGAATTTCCTGTCTGAGAGGGGATTCTTCCCTGCCTCATAACCCCAGTAAATCATTAAATAAGAGAACTTGGTGTTATTTGAATCAGCATGTCGACAGCTTTACAATCTATGCAGTGCATCGAGAGTTCAGGATACATCTAATTCAAAAGTTGGCGCTCGCAAGATAACTTGTTGATGTGACCTAACAGAGTGCATGCATGTGTTAAATTGAATATTGAAGCTGCTTCTCTGTATTGACTTTTTTACAGGGATGATCCCATGAGCAGGACTTGTGGATCTTGAACGTGGCTTCATCCCTGAAAAAAGCTTGGCAGAAAGCTGCTGTTAGTTTTCCCATGTGTGTGCACTCCATAGGATCATGCCAAGAAGGTCTTCCTGCTAGCGTCAAACATAGCAGGAGAACTGGCCTCTTAAAATGGATTTGTTGTATGTTTATACATACGAACCCTACACATCTATGGAGTATGTTTGCTAGGTTTTTAAAATACGCTTTAAACGGGGTGCGTTTGGGAAGAGCGGGGAAGTGAAGTGCAGATGATGGCAGAGAGAACTTGAGCATGGACCCTCATGCTCTAGACATCTGAGCCTTGTCTGTCTGTCCCAGGACACACTGAGAACAGACTTCAGAGTACAGGACACGTGCATCTCATGCGAAGGAGGCTTCTCTGTATGTACAATGTGCAGAATCAGTGGCCAAGAAATAGCCACTGATGCCTCTGCTCTCGTTTAAAGGAAAATGCAGTGATTTACACCCTTGAACGTGACATGTTATGCGTGGGTATTTCTACATAAATAGAAAAAAAGCATGAGAAGCAGCCCTGGGAACACTCATCTAAACTCTGAATGCTGAAGCTAAGTTTCCAGTACTTTTAAAATCAAAGTACTACTTTGTTTGCTGTACCGCACAAAAAGGGACATGGGCACACATGAGTGTGCTATAAGTGGATGGATAGCAGCTGCATGAAATGTTTAACTGAATCCATATAATGGACAGATTCTGGGCTGCTGTAGTGGAGTGGTGTGTATCAGTTCAATGCTGCCACTTGTTGTTCAAGCCTTCAGAATTGTGAGAATCCAGAGAAAGTAGTAGTTTGCTAGTCCTGTCCTACTCCTGACTTCGCTCATCAATGTTATTTGCCTCCAGAGAAGTTCTGGTTAGAGGCCTGTACCACATACTCTTCCTTTTAGCAAATAGTATTTGACTCTTTATGGGCTCATAGAGTTTCATTTATATTATTTTAATAATTCTTACACATGCCTTATACGGCTTACTGGTATTATAATCTTCTCTTTACTGCAGATGAGGTAGTGGAGGCAGCTGCAGGTAGGAGAGTGTCTCAGATTTTTGGAATGGATTTCAGTCTCCACCCAGTAAGCTTTTTTCAATGGACTGGAGTCTTTCAAATTGTTTGGGTAACACGTTACACTACAGTGTGTAGCAACATTCAGGTTAGAAGGAACCAGCTGGCTTAAATTTCCATCGAAAGAGGCTCCAACTTATTGAAGGCTGGTTCCCATATTGGATGGGAACCACAACATTCATGACTAGGGTAATGCTTCACATCCATAAAAAAGAATTCAGGTTTGTGTCTCCAAAATGAAAACCTGCAGCTATCATTCAGATCCACTTGTGATAGATTTTGAGCTCCACCTTTCACATTCTCAGAGCAGAATGTGAATGCATAATTCCTGCCATTTGCAGATACCATTTCTCCTCTGGCACAGGCAGATGGCAGTACCTTTGCAGTGTCATTCAACGGCACCGATCAGCCTCTTCCTCCCCAGTATAGATATACCACAGATAAACAATAGATAAAAGCTTTCCGTAAAAGCTCTGGGTACTACGGCCAATGAACTCATGGCAGTTGCTCATAACTGCATACAGAAGTGGCCCTCTCTACTTACTGGGGTCTGCTGTTCGTTCTCCAAGTGTTTTCCTTTTCTGTCCAACAGGAAGTGGGCTTTTTAAAGAAAGCAGTGAGTCTCTGGGCTAGACCAGGAGATGGATGGATGGATGGAGTTAGTGCCTGTCCTATATATATAAAAGTCTCAGGACAGTGGATCTTTCCCCACCCCAAGGTGACAAGCATTGACAAGAGATAGGAGACCTCTTGAGTGTGGTTTACTGGCCAATTACAGAGGGATCACATTTCAGCAGCTATATCAAGGAGAGTGTGTGTGTGTGTGTGTGTGCTCCAAGCATGGGGGGAGCCAGAGCCCACTGGGGGCTTTGTCAGGGCTCAGCTGGAGTTTATGTTGGCCCTGGTCCACGTGTTAAGGGCATGGTAATTGGTGTCCTCTGCATGTTGTTCTCTGAACCCTTGGGGTAATTGTCCCCAAGCTGGTACCTCCCAAATGTGTTGGATTACAACTCCCATGATGCCCAGCCTGCATTGCCACTGTCCATCTGCCACTGAGTTGGGGAAGGCTAATCTAGGGTATACTTCCCAACCTAGTGTCTTCCTGATGTTTTGGGTCACATCTCCCAAATGTGAGATGTGGGTATATTGGCTTTGGAGGATGTAATCCAAAAGATCTGGAGAGCATTCTGTTAAGGACAAATGACTTCAATCTTAGACATTTTCAGTGCTATGACAGATTTCGCACTCCAGTGTGAAATGTAAAATGGCTGTGAATATTTGTCTACCCAGAAAGTGGTCCGAAGAGCCCCAATATTGTAGTTAGCTCTGGATGTAAGCAAGTCAAGGGCATTCTTGTCCTTGGGTTCAGAGTGTTATGCTTCAGAGGAAGAGATGAATGATCAGAGACATATAAGGTCTCTATGGTCAAGGAACTTTCAGAAAGAGAGAGAATTAAATTCTGATGCAAACCTAGTGCATCACATCCCTGATTTTTCCTGAAGTTTTTTTTTTTTAAAAAAAAATCTTTCCTTTGCAACTTGGGAGAAAGGGTGTCATGAGCCTAACGGTTAGTACAGCAGCCAGCACAATGTAAACAGAAGCACCAACAGGATGGAAAGTGAGGGAGGGACAAAATTTCAAACCAGCGTCTCAGCCTGGGTATAGCGTACTCTGAGTGGCAGCCAGGAATACAGCTCTGAAAATTGGATGAGCAAGCCATATCTATGGCTTTTCCCTGTTCATATATTTTGCAGCATTTGAGTTGAGGGAAGGGGAATTCTCCACTGCAGTTAGGAATGTTTCTCTTTCTGCAAAATATCATCTGCACGTATTGCCTGGTACTATATTTAAGGTTAGAAAAATGTTAGGAGGGCATTTGGGAATGGTGGACCGGCCTGTGCCGCACCATTCCTGGCAGAACAGACATACTGGGCCAGTTCAGGTACAGGGATCCTGGCCAGGAACAGGGCAGGGCCCTGTGCACTCTGCTGTGCAGGTACCAGCTTCAGTGTTTCTACCTGGTTCGTTTAAACCCATCTCCCATCACATCCAAATGTGCAGCTGTAGCTTAATGTCTGTTTGCAAATCAGGTGCAAAGGATTCGTAAATAGATACGAAGCCACGGTGCCTGTTTTCATACCTACAGGGCAAATCCTGGTTTAAAGGAATCAGGACTGGAGCCATGCTGCAGAGGAGAGCTGAGGCAAGGGAGAGCCATGTGGGCCTGGCTCCTGTTCCTGGCTGCCTTAACTGTGGCACAGCAAGTTTGATTGTTACATCCAGATGAGTCCTCTCTCTGGTGCTGCTGCTCCTGCAACAGGGTCGACATGACTTTAAAATGTGTAACACCTAAGAGACTTTTCAAAAGTTTGATGGGGGGGGGGAAGCTAAAGGTGGGCTGAGGAAAAAAAAAGGCAACCACCCCGTCAAAATTATGCTTTTTCTTTGAGGAGGAGGAAAAAATCCTCAGCATTCTGTTGGTGTTGCAGAGAAAGTATATACATTCTGTAGAAACCTAGGCTAATAGGTCTTTCTCCCTAGGATTGGGCTAAACCAGGTCCTTATGACCAGCCCACGGTAAACACTTTGCAACGCCGCAAAGACAAACGAGAAGCAGATCCTGCTGGGGGAGCCCAGAGTGGACCACCAGTGCCCACAGAGGAAGCTCAGAGACCCCGGAGCATGACCGTATCAGCTGCCCCACGGGTAAGATGTTTGTTCATTATCTCACCGGTGCAAATATTAGTGTCACACTGTTGCTTCAGATAACTGCTTCTCATTAGCCCTGACTGTCTTTTGAGTTGCGTAGGCTTCTGTGGTGTGAAAGCTCCCTTGTATCCTACCAAAATTAGTCTGGACTACAAGAAATGTTTCTGCTTGTATGCAGTCCACAAGCTTTTTGCCCTACAATGTTGGTTGCCAAGCAGGAGTCATCTAAAAACTGGATCAGATATGCTAGACCAGCACACAGTGCAGGCTCCTCTCAGTACCACCTTGGGTAGCAGAAATGACTGGATGCATGGGGTCAAAGGTTTTCTTGTCCATATTTGTCTGTCTGTTCATGTACTGGTTAAAACATGTCTGTATATCCCTTCATCCTATTAGATTTCAGGGTGATGTACAATATGGATTATTTGGGAACAGAGTCGGCCATAGCACTGCATAGAGGAGCCAGAGAAAATCCTGATAGTAGTTGAATAATAAAATGTAAAGATGACTTTCATTCCAACCTATTTGCCATGGGAATTGGGGTTAGTCAGATTGTTCATTTAAGTGCATCTATAACTGAAATGCAAAACTTCAAACCTGGGGGTTAAATCCAGCCCTCCAGGTTTCCTCTCTTTCCCCTTTTGCTGCCTTCTTTCCCCAACCACTGTTTGTTAGGTTTTCCTGATTTTGTGCCATTTCCCCCCATTCTATGTGTCTTCTAAGGCTTAGATACTGGAAGTAAAATCTTTCAACTAAAATATATTGGTATTTTGGGCCCCACTCCATGTCTTCAGGGACTGCAGGTGGCGCAGTGGTTTAAACCACTGTGCTGCTGGGCTGGTTGATCGAAAGGTCGCCGGTTCGAATCTGCACACGGGGTGAGCTCCCGTGCACCGTCCCAGCTCCTGCCAACCTTGCAGTTCGAAAGCATGCAAATGCAAGTAGATAAAAAGGTACCACTTCAGTGGGCAGGTAACAGCGTTCCGTGCACTTCGGTGTTTAGTCATGCTGGCCACATGACCACGGAGACTGTCTGCGGACAAACGCTGGCTCCCTCGGCTAGGAAACGGAGATGAGCACCGCCCCCTAGAGTCAGGCATGACTGGACGTAACGTCAAGGGGAAACCTTTACCTTTACCATGTCTTTATGCCTCACCCACGACTGGAATGCTGCTTCGGAGCACTTCTCTGCAGTAGATTTTGGCCCTCAAGCTGAAAGGGGCTGTGTGTCTCTGGTCTATGCCAAGTATGGTTTACACTAAAGAGTGTTGTAGCAATAGGTCCAAACAGCTCAAGAGCTCCATAGGGTTTGCCCAAGTTTCTCATTCCATCTAATAAGACGCCCCCATTGTGTTTGTAGCAAGGAGAGGAGATGGAGGCATGTGAAGAGCTGGCCCTGGCTCTTGCCCGAGGACTGCAACTAGACACCCAGCGAAGTAGCCGGGATTCTTTGCAGTGTTCCAGTGGATACAGCACTCAAACAACCACACCTTGCTGTTCAGAGGACACCATTCCTTCTCAAGGTAAGGCACAATGGTCATTGTGGTCTCTGTGCATCACACATGTGGGCCTTGCCACACAGCACAAGGGCCAGATTGGAGAGAAAACTTCCAAAGAGTAAAGTTGAGAAGTAGCCATTCCACAGGAAAATATAGAAAAAAGATTGTACTGGAAACAGTACTTGTTAAGGTGTGATTTGTGTTAGGAGCTGCTCAGTCTGCAGTGTTTGCCCTGTGATTCACATACACATTCTGCACATGAAAATCAGCCCCTAAAAATTTCCTCCTGGGCTTACAAGATTGCTTTATCAGTACTGTTGATGTGTTTTACCCCACTTTTCAGCTGAGTGGCTTGACTAAGATCAGTGCAATAAAAGACCATCCCTGCTTGCAAACATATGGTCTAAATACATTTATTTTAATTTTAAACAATATTTTTATACCTTTTGTGGCCCTAACTGGAGCCCTAGACATGACACTAAATGTATGGGGAGGGAAGAGGAAATAAACAAATGCAAGCACAAGTCCTTACAAAATTCTGGCATAAATGGACACAATTTGGAGAGGCACCTGACTGCTCAGCCGAGCTCTGCCTTCTGTCTTCCTCTGCTGCAACTAGATGAAATATTAGTGAAAAGATGACAGTAACCTGATTGAAAATGCTTGTTTTCCAGTAGGTTCCTGATTTGCCTTTTTCTACCCCCAGTTTCCGACTATGACTACTTCTCCGTCAGTGGTGACCAAGAGCCAGAGCAGCAAGAATTTGACAAGTCTTCAACTATTCCAAGAAACAGTGACATCAGTCAGTCTTACCGGCGGATGTTTCATGCCAAGCGTCCTGCTTCCACCGCAGGCCTCCCAACCACACTTGGGCCAGTAGTAGTCACTCCAGGGGTGGCGACTATCCGACGGACCCCTTCCACAAAACCCGTGGTCAGGCGTGGGACCATTGGGACGGGGCCAATCCCAATTAAGACACCGGTGATTCCTGTCAAAACGCCAACTGTACCAGATCTACCAGCAGGGCTGCCCAGTGTGCCAGGTGGGGGCGAAGAAAGCCCTGAGCAAAGCCCTGAAGCTGGAAGTGGCACACAAGTCCCTGTAGGTGCACCATCAGTGTGGAGTGGTCAAGCATCTGTCAACCCTCCATCCACAAGCCAGAAGCCAACCACCATAGAGGAGCAGAGACAGGCAGCTCCCGAAAGCGAGGGAGAGGCAGGCGAAAGGGAGAGTCCAAGCATCGCAGCTCCCCCTTGCCAGCCGGTGCCTCCGCTGGGAGGACAGAACCCTGGAGAAGCCCCACAAGGCGAAGATATGCTGAATGCTATACGCCGTGGCGTTAAGCTGAAGAAGACCACCACGAATGACCGCTCAGCACCCCGCATTTCCTAGATGCTGGACCACTGCCAGGAATTACCAACTGAACAGAGACTGAACTACCTGATGAAATCATCTTTGTCTCTCTGTCCATTCCACTGTACAATCAAGATTTTGTAGAATGCTCAATAACAGATTGCTGGAAAAGCTCTATAAAAGGTAGGGGGAGGGATGGAATTTGCAAACTAAAAAGATTAAGAAGCAACCTCTTCCTGACTTTTCATTTTTTTGTAAATACTGCTGATTATTATTTGTCCGCACTTTTTTTTAAAACCCGATTTTTCTTTTAATTTTTTCTGAAGGTGCCAAATCCCATGTAACTTTTTTATAACTTTGTAAAAGTTTTACACAGTAGAAGGAAGAACTACAATAAATGTCAAGTAGCATAGTGGTTGTGAGGATGCAAAAGCTTTTATTTTATTGTACAAAGGACATGGCAAGAAACAGGTCCTCACTGAAGTATAGTTAATTGTTTTTATGTTTGAAAGGCAGAAAACCACAACTGATCGATTAAAGCAATATAAAGTGAAAGAGAGTAAAAGCCTGTGATTGGTTAACAGTCTTTAGGGGTGTTAGGAAAAGGGGAGGGACTTAACTGTTGCACAAAAGTAGCCTAGCCGTAGCTTCATGGTAAATGCATCCGAATAAGCCATATTGGATTGCAGTGTTTAAGTAGGGTGTTTAAAGACTTTTGGGCGCTGTCCACTAGGAACATCTCCTGTGTTAGCCCCATGAAAATCTGTTGTGGTGGCTGTATAGGATTTCTTGCCCAGGAAAAGCTTCTGTGGATTGTTTTGTTTGTTCGTCTCCTTTTCTTCAGAACTGCATAAGCAACTTTCATCAATTCATGCCATCTTAAACCAAGCAGATTTAAAAGTTTTTCTCCCTTCACTTTCTGTTCCTTTTAAAAGTAAAATCTACAGTACAGTGAAGTTGAAGGGAAGAGAGAATTGTGTAAACATTAAACAATAAAATACCAGGGAGTTATTTAGTTATAACTTTATACCTTTTACTGGCTATGCCCAGCAGGCTGGGCAGCTAAACAAACAGGAAAAGCCCCAAATCGTGTGGAGGGAACTTACGGATCTGACAAGCAACCAGCTGGGAATTCCAGTAAAACTACAAACAGTTCTTTTAAGGGGCCTGTTTTTCTTAACTGGCATTTTGGATTGGCTTTTCCTAAATAGTACAAGATTTGGGGATGTGGGAGGGATGGGAGTCTATGTTTGATCTTATTTATTACACAGGGAGGGGATTGACCACTCTTTTCTTTTTTTAATTATTCTCAGCAAAGTTTTTTGGGGAAGCTGTTAATAAATTTATAGAGGGGATTTTCTTTTCTTAAAATGAAAATTGCTGTGATATATCCATTTTATGGGGTCGGCAGAAATGTGCATAACTCAGGCACCACAGGTGTCCCAGTTTTGTGAGTTTTTTAAACATTCTGCAGTCTAAATGGATACCGTCTGCCTTATCTCTATACGGGCAATGCAAGCAGAATTATAGAGAAGACCTGTGTTGTGTGGTTGCAAAAAAATGCACCAGCTACACTGGAAGGAGCTGGGTCGTGTGTACGCACAAGCTACTCCTCCCTAGATATTCTGGAGACTCCTGTTGGCTGCCATCTTGCCTACTTAACCTCTTATGCTTTAAATACATAACTGCATTGGATGTGAGAAGTATTGTAAAACTGTTAGAGTCACTGTGTTCTATATACATTTTCACTGCTGTGGTTGCTTAACACTTTTTATGTTAATAGCTTCATAAGCAGAAACAAAAAAAGCATGATCCTTAAATTATAATCTCTCCTTTCTTTGGAAAACAAGCTCCATACTACAAAACATACATAAAAACAGCAGTGCCTGTGGTATTAGCCCAGCATCTTGATGAAACGGCGGATGCATTCTGCAAATGATGCTTCAAGATGCTTACCTTCAATGAACAAAGCTTTATAAACCAATGCAAAGGATGCAAAGTGTCAAACTCATTTCCTGGCAAGCTTTGTTTTGAAATAAATGGGAAATTACATAAGGGCTTGTTTGTGCCCTTGTGTGCAGTTCTCCTTTGTTTCAGTGGGGTTTGTGTAGGAGACATTCCTGATGGATTACTTCTAATGTGTGTTTAGGAAACCTTTCGGATGCAGCTGTACTCAGAAGGGCATCCTCTGATTAGTTCTTTAAACACTAGAATTACACTCAAGTAAAACTTTTGATTAAACTATTGCCAAATTCAATGTTAAAATGTGACAAACCACTTCAAATAGTTTTCTTGGATTTATTTGATTTTATTTTTTTGTGTTCCTTGCCTATTGTAAAAGCAGTGTCACCATTTAAAAAAATGTTTCTAATGGTAAGTTATTGTGGTTTAGTTGCTAGTTTGTACTGAGAGTTGACCTCTCTCCCATGCAGCGTTTTTGTTCTGAACGGCTATAAATAAACAAATGCTGTTAAGTGTGTTGCCCTTCTACATTGTAATGATTGCTTCAGTCTATATTATAAATAAATACCTGCTGATAAACCTTTAAAGTTGTTTGATTTTTCCCTAATCTGTTAAATTGGAGAGACTCAAACTTTGTGGATCAGTGGGAACAACAGAATCATTAATTTCACAGCAGACAAATTGGTGATGCATGGGGGAAAAAAGCCACCACCAGGATTCTCCCTAGCACATCCCCCAGATTACTATTTAACTTTTTTCATTTACTGCAGCTAGCACAACTACTCCCAAGGAAACAGGACAGCCTATGTGGAACAAGGCTCAGAAGGAAATCTTTTTCAGTGCTAAGCAGAGGAAAGCGCTCCTCCAGGCTGGAGGGCAGGGGGGGAAGCTACCAAATGGTGAACTCCTGTGCTCCTCAGCAGGTCCACTGGCCAGAGGTTTTCTATCCCTGCTGTGGAGCAAGGACAAAATGACTAGCAGCCTGTAGCCTACTTCTAGCTCCATAGCAACTACCAACTTTTAATCAAGACTTTGCTCATAGTATTTCACCCAGCATTTCAGTGTATGCATTCTGGAAAGAGGAAGGATTAAATTAGTTGTTTAGCTAAATGACTTTCAGGAAGCATACTTCTCGACTATATTCTCAAGTATTTATACTCCATACCTGCAAAGCTCCCGCAACAAGGCAGCTCTAGCTTTTAGAGACACCACTGCTGTGTCTAAATCTGTTCACCCTCGCGCTAGCATCTGGTGAGCATTTGGCTTGCACCAATACAGGGTTAATACCCGCTCTAACTTGAGATGGCTGCATATTAAAATGAAGCATGGGAGCAGTCTCCACAAACAGGCATCCTCTCTTGATGTGATATGACTGTTAGGCAAAGCTAATGGGTTTGTAACGGTATGTGAGCAATTTGACTCCAACTTGCCAAAGATCCATTGTGTGCCAATGCAGGGGAAGGCAGAGTAGGAATCCTATCCATGTTTTAATAAAAATGAATAGTACAACCCTGCTAGTTTACCCTTCAGAATGCATGCCATTGGGCACTCTATACAGTGCTACCTCGGCTCACAAATGCCTTGGCTCACGAACAAAAATTACTGAAAATTTTTACTTGGGTCATGAACACCGCTTTGGGTGGCGACCAGGATTGCAGCCGTGTCCCCCCCCCATCGCAGTTGCTTTCGTGCAGGGAAGGCGTCCGTGATCAGAGGAGTGTGGCTGCACTAAAGACGGGCGCAGCAAAGCAGAGCCACGGGGCAGATGGCTGAGAATTCGCTTGTCATTCGTGCAGCCTCTGATCACGGATCGCAGTTGCTTTCGTGCAGGGAAGGCGTCCGTGATCAGAGGCACGCGACTGCAGGAAAGACGGGAGCGGCAAAGCAGAGCTGCGTGGAAGATGGCCGAGATTCCGCCTGTCTTTCCTGCAGGAGCACACCTCTGATCAGGCACACCTTCCCTGCACGAACGGAACTGCGATCGAGGCCGTCTCCCCACCCCCAGCGCACCGTTTGCCCCCCTCTCTCCCTCCCCCAGTGCGCCTGTGATCACAACCGTCCCCCCCCGCCCCCCAGTGCGCCAGGATGACAGACATGTGCAGGGATGACAGGTGCGATCTCAGTCGTGCTGGGGGAGGGGTGGGGCGATGGCTGCGCTTGTGCTCGGGGTGGGGGGCAGGGAGATGGCTGCAATCTTTGTCGTCACTTAGCTTCACATTTTTCTGTTTTAAAAAATGGTCACAGAACGAATTAACTTATTTACATTGAACCTTATGGGGAAATTTAACTTGGCCCACAACCAATTTGGGTCATGACCAGAGTCCTGGAATGGATTAAGTTTGTGAGCCAAGGTACCACTGTAATTGAACTGTTTTCTCCATAACTCCCTGGGTAGGAGCACTTCATGCAAGTAGGAAGATGGACTACTAGCACTGTCTTCATCAGAGACATGCTGTGCCTCTCTTTAAGAAGGTGGCTACAGCTCCAATGGCCTACAATACTGGATATTCATAGAACCTCAGAATTTGATTCTCAACAATCACTGATGATTTACATTCAACATACTTTATTGTGCATATTTTAGTGGTGTAACATGTAGATATTCCACCGGAAGGTCATAATCCCCCCCGTACAATTTTAAATCCAGAACGCTTTTACATGGGGCGCTCACGAGGTCTAGTTACATAATGCCACCACAGAGGCGGCAGATGTCCTGGCTTACGTGCCGGAGGCAGGGCTTCAGTCCTGGGGCCATCTGGTGGGGTTTCTTCCATAAGCTGTTGCACCTAGAAACGAAAGAGAGAACTACTTAGTCACAGAAGTGTACCAGGCAGTTAATGCCTAAATTAACGGGATTACTATTTATTACGTCCTTCAAATCATTCTGTAGAAAAGAATTATTCAATATACACACTATACTTGGCCTGCTGCAGAAGAAGTGATACCAACCTCTTTCTCCCAGCTTTCCATCTGCAGCTTCTTCCACTGTTCTCTTTTGGCAAAGTAGTCCGGGTACATTGCCTTCTCTGAAGGATGCCACATGTCTAGGGCCCATTCAGGTACCTGTCAGATTGCAAAGCAAGCTAGGATTTAAGGCAGTAGTAACACCATGTGTACAAAGCAATAGCTTGACTCTTCTTGAATGGGCAAAGGAATGGTTTGTCTGTAGCATTTATACCCTTGCTCAGGGATTTCTGATGGGTTCGCATAATACTGACCAAGCCTTTTAAAGGTGTTGACTGCCATTAGCTACAGTTTAAACTAGACCAAGGAGAAGGTCCCAGAATTCAAATTCTGTGTACTGTTCAACTTCTCACTGAGAAAATTCCCTGCCCTGGTGAGCTATCCAATTTAGTATGTTATTTTAATTGCATTTAGTAAACTAATGCAACACAACTATGGACTGAAATATTTGAGTGGCATTAAAGCACACAGAGTTAAGAGTTTTATTATGTAGAACTTCATTTTGGACTACTTGTAAAAGAATGGGGAATATTCAACTGTGTCATTCTGCTACTGCAAACAATATTGCACAAGCAGAAACTAGCTTCTAAGCTTCCTGTAAGAGGAAAATCCAATTAAAGTTACATTTTCACAAGAGCTATTCAATGGAAATATTTGGTGGAGGACACACACACAAAGGTATTAGGAACTGTTGATACATTAAGGATACAACCCCATGGCCATTAGGCAGAGCTCAGGCAATGACAGGACAATTTGCAGTCCCTGCTCTGACCTCAGAAACATGCTCTGAGGTTGGTGATGGGACAGGAAGAAGTCAAGCTCTGCCAGCACATGTAGTATCCTAGTGGTGCCTCAGCCTCTTCTGCAAAACACATAGATGGCCATGTTAGGGTAGGAAGACTGTAGAGATGAGCTTCACTTCTGCACTTGCTCCATAGGAAGGGTGTAATCCTCCAAGTTCAAAGGACTACAGGAAGCCTCACTGAACTGAACTGCCCAGGTGCAATTCTCTCCCCTCACCGTGTGTGTGTGGGGGGGGGGGGGGAGACACAGAAAGGCTTACTTTATGCTGGGAGCTGTAAGCTTTTTTCCTGGCTAAACTTGCATTGGATTGCACTCTTAATGAATTTAGCTACTCAAAGGATTGTGCATGATACACTGACAATCAGTCATCTCAACTTTGAAAATGTGAAGTGCCCCCAAAATTGCCTTTGCAGGTAGCGTATGTAGCGTATGTTACTAATGTACTCATATAATGAAAAAAATTGCTGTGGAAATATGAAACACTGGAAATTTTTTGCAACACTGTCCACACAGCTAAACTAACTTACTTACTTATTTAAAGTTTTTATATGCCGTCCCCATTGCTACACAGCCTCGGGACAGCTCACAACAACAAATAAATAAAACAAATAGAATTACAATTACAATTAAAACTTGGAAACACACTGGCTGCATAATTAAAAGTATAAATATTAAAGATTATTAAAATACTGTTTGAATAAAAAGGTCTTGGCCTGGCGCCGAAAAACAAATAACAATGGCGCCAGGCGGACCTCTCTGGGGAGCGCATTCCACAGATGGGGCGCCACTGCAGAGAAAGTACTTCTCCGGGTACTTTGCTTCCTGATGTCTCTCACTGAGAACTCCCGGAGGAGAGTCCCTGCTGCCGATCTCAAGGGGTGGGAGGGCAAATACGGCCACAGGCGTTCCTTCAGGCATCTGGGTCCCAAGCCGTTAAGGGCTTTATAAGTAATTACCAACACCATGAATTGAGCCCGGACTTTGATGGGAAGCCAGTGAAGCTGGTAGACGACTGGGGTTATATGAGAATAACGCCCAGTCCTTGTCAGCAACCTGGCTGCTCTATTTTGCACCATCTGAAGTATCTGAACTGTCTTCAAGGGCAGCCCCACGTAGAGCGCATTACAGAAATCCAACCGGGAAGTAACCAATGCATGCATCACTGTCGCTTGGCAGTCGTCTTCCAGGTAGGGACACAGCTGATGGATCAGCCGAAACTGATGGAAAGTGCTCCTTGCCACCAGCGACACTTGAGCTTCCAAAGTCTGCTCCGGGTCGAGGAGCACTCCCAAGCTGCAGACCCTGTCCTTTAGAGGGAGTGCAACCCCATTCAGGACAAAATTCAAGTCACCCAACCAGGAGTTCGACCCACCCACCATCAGGACCTCTGTCTTGTCTGGACTGAGCTTCAGTTTATTGGCCCTCATCCAGCCCATTACCTTGGCCAGCCACCGGTTCCGTACAGCCACCACCTCGCCTGGATTGGTTGAAAAAGAGAGGTAGAGCTGGGTATCATCAGTGTACTGCTGATTCCGCAGCCCACACCTCCGGATGACCTCTTCCAGCAGTTTAATGTAGAAGTTGAAGAACAAGGGGGACAGAACAGACCCCTGTGGAACTTCATGGCACAACTGCCATGGCGCAGATGTAAAGTCCCCCAGCACCACCTTCTGGAATAGGCTGTTGAGGTAGAAGCGGAACCACTGCCAAGAAGTGCCTCCTACTCCCAGCCCCCTTAGCCTATCCAGAAGGATACCATGGTCGATGAGAGGTCCAGGAGAACCAACAGGGACGCACTCCTCGTCTCTCTCCCTGCACAGGTCATCATACAGGGTGACCAAGGCAGATTCAGCACCATATCTGGGTCTGAAGCTGGACTGAAATGGGTCCAGCTAATCAGTCTCATCCACGAGAGCTTGGAGTTGTCCCGCCACCACCCACTCCAGCACCTTACCCAAAAACAGGATGTTGGCCACTGGTCTATAATTGGCGGCCATCTCTGGATCCAGGGACGCCTTCTTTAGGACTGGCCTGACCATCACCTCCTTTAGAGGGGCAGGCACCTGGCCGTCCTTCAAAGAGGCGTTGACGACCTTCTGGATCCAGGAACCAATCCTGTGTTTGGCTTTGGATAGTAGCCACGATGGGCAGGGGTCCAGTACACAGGTGGTGGTCTATGTACTTGTCCAAGCACCTTGTCCACATCATCAGGCTGCAATAACTGAAACGCATCCAACAATGTGTGACCAGACGGTAACACTGGCACCTCCCCTAAGGAATCTGAGTCACTAGTGGAGTCCAGCTCGTGACGAATCTGAGCGACTTTCTCCTTGAAGTGCTGGGCAAAGTCATCACAGCGGGTTATCGAAGGTGGTACAGGATCTTTCTTTGGGCCTGGCTGTACCAGCCCCTGTACCACCCGAAAAAGTTCCGCTAGATGGCATTGTGAGGAGGCAATGGAAGTGGAGAAGAATTTTTTCTTCACCACCCTCACCGCCACAGCATAGGCCCGATAATGGGCTTGTAAGTGTGTTCGGTCAGATTCATCCTGAGATTTTCTCCACCTACACTCTAGTCTAAACTTAAGTTTCAAGTGCCATTTTAAACATACCCATTTCTGTTTATCCTTAAGAGTTATAAGTTCCCCCTACTCCACACACAACCATTCTGTACATTTTTTATATTTGGTTTAATATTCATCATTCAAAACTTTTAACTCTCTCAAGGCTGAGCATACTGACCACTACAGCATCTGGGGGTTACTCACAATCTGCCTGGTCACCTACTGACCTTGTAGCATTCATATCTCTCATAAGATGTGCCCTCTGGAGAATCAGGAAAGATGTAAGGCTGTGGATGCTGATTTGCCCAAAATTCTGCTTCAGCTGCCATCAACAATTTGGTTGCTTTCACCATATCTTTTTCATTCTTATGTTCGTCAAACCGTGCTCTCATCAGGCAAGCAAAGAATCGATACTTGTCCCTGAGAATTCAAGGGCAGTAATATTCAAAGAGAAAACTATAATAATAATGAACTTAAAGATTTCACAGATAAACTGATGATGAAGAGCAGAACCAGGAGCAGCCGCTAGGCTCATGCACTCCTTTCTCCTCCTTTGCATTCATGCAAAAAATTACCCCCCTTTAGAGCTAATCATGGTTAGGGTATTACATGCACCAAATGTAATAGTAATGAATAGATGAAAACAGAGTTAAATATCAGTTTGCCAACTCTAGATGGAACTATGGTAAATGTTAAAGTCCTTGTACATAACATTAGTAATGCTAAGCTCAAAAAAGGAGAAGGAACAGAGGAATCTGTTTGCTAATGTAATAGATAAGAAATCTAGTTTGAAATGAACTCTTCTACAGAATGGGCACTAGGAGGATCTAGTGTCTGGGCAGACAACATAAAAACCCATTCAAATGCTTGGTATTATTCAGTCTAATTAATTGTGGGTCACGGTCACACATTTAGACAAGATAATGCACATCCAAGGGCTGAGTATGGTTGTTGTTAGACCATGGTTTTTTTCAACCATGGGTTGTTGAAACATGAGCTGTCATCCCTAAACCCACCCACAAACAACCCATGAAGAAAAAAACATGATTTGTTGTTGGGTTATGAACTGAGTCATCCAAAGTTAACTGACCATGATTTGTTAGGTTGGTTGGATTCAGACAACACAATAATCCACACCCATGAGTGTTGATTATCATGTTGTCTGAACAAATTCAATGTAGGACTAATGTGTCCAACCATTAATAAGGCTGAATTATAGAGACATAAAACCCTAATGATTATCTGTGTAGTAGATTAATTATCAAGCTAGTTATTGTCTGACACTCTAAATACAGCAACACATGCCCACTTCCTACTACCCCCCCCTTGAATCCACCTATGCTTTCTTTCTGAAATCAAGTATCTTCCTCTCCCCTCCCTGTACATCCCCTTTTACAAATAGGTGTGTCCTTAGGAGACAGGGTCGTTTCAATGCAAACACAGGGAAAGACTTTAGAGCATATATAAATTACTATATGAAAATTGATGGGGTTTTGGTTGTTGTTGTTGTTGTGTTGGTCCTGAGCCCTGATCTTTTCAAAATCTATCACCGTCCTTGCCCTCTTCGGCTAGGAAGATCATCCCCTGACACTGGGGCAGTCCGGGTCTTTCAGTCCAACCTACCTCACAGGGTGGTTGTGAGGTGAAATAAGGGGAAGGGGAAGAGAAGGAACGAATCGTGGGCGCCAACCTGAACTACTTGGAGAAACAGCGGGACAGAAGCGTGCCGAAAAATGAGATCAGCACGACCTCATTCAGCGGACAGGGGAGAACACGGCTTGCCCTCGCCAAACCGGCCCCCCACAATAACAAGCGAGGGCGATGGGCGCCTGCGGCGGACTGAGAGGGAAGGAGCGCGGGGTTACAGTGCCCCGTGGAACGGGGCTGCCTGTGCCTCACCGGAAGATGCACCAGGACTCGAGGTGCCGCAGCGCTCGCTTGTAGAGCCGCAGCACTTTCTGCTGGTGGGTCAGGTACGCCGCCATCTTGGCTGGGCGCCGCTTCACCTTCACTCGGGACGGGAAAGACGCGAGGAGGGGGCGAGAAGCCCTCGCCGCAGAGGACGATGGGAGTGACGCGACCCGTTCTCACGCCTGCTCGCTGTAGAGCTAGGAAAGTTAGAGTGATACTCAGCTTGAATTAAATGGCCAACCATTGAAAGCCGCCCTTGATCCCTACGATGACCTCTCTGGAGACGCTCTAAATGTTTGTGACATGGAAAGCTTTTCCATACTGGAGATGTAAGGACCATCCTAAGGTATGTCCTTACACAGAGAGGAATGCGTTTCTCTACTTTGTTATCTCTATGGGTAAAGGTTAGGGCTACGGAGGAAGTGCAGCTTCTTATGCAGGGACGGGTATAAATATAAAAAATATGGGCAAGAGGGTGCTGCCCTACTCTAGGGATCCCGTGGGCCGCTGATTGGCCACCGTGTGAAGCGAACACTGGACTAGAAAGACTCTTGGTCTGATTCAGCAGGGATCTTCCTAACTGCTTATGAAACCGGAAGTGATGGCTTGCGCGTCACTCTCATCTTTCCTCCGCACGTCTATGGGCCGAGCGAGCAAGGAACGAGTGCAACGTGGGCGCGAGGGCCTCGGTCGTTGGCGTCATGAGCCGCTTCAAGTTCATTGGTGAGGGCGGTTGCTGAGCAACCGGGGCTGGAGGCGGATGCGGCGCGGGTGGGCCGACTTGGCCGCGGGCTGCCCCTGAATTGGGGGTGGCGGGTTTTGGGGGGCCTGGTGCAGGCACAGCTGTGGCGCATGCCGAGCATCACCATGCCATAGGGAGATGCCGGTCTTGTCCTGTTTATAGGGACGTAAACCCCGTTCGTTTTAGTGGGGCTTAATTCCGCGTAAATGTGTGCTTGAAGACTCTGTAGGGCAGCCTTGAATCTGTAGGGCTGCCTTCCCCAGCTTGATGTTTTGGACTACAATGCCCACCATTCCAATGATTGCCTGTGCTGGCTGGGTCTGATGGGAGCTGTAGTTCTGGAGGCCACCTGGTGGGAGAAGGCTGTGGCAGAGTGAAGAGTGATCTGACCCATGCCGATGACTGGAAGCTGGACACACTAGGTTTAGCTTGATTAATAATGCTTACTCACAAGTAAGGCCTCTGAATTTTCAGTAGGACCTATCTCCATCTAAAGTATCCTCTTAAGGGTTACTTCTAAAATGGACAACAAAGGGTAACAATGTGCACACACTACTTTGCATGTATAGGTGCAAATTTAAAAATTTAAATGAGAATATACAAAGAGGTGGGCCCTAGATCAAATTGAAAAAGAACTTTATCTGGAAGGAAAAAAAACCTGAGGTGGTTGCATTTTGAGGACATCATGGGAAGGCAAGATGCACTGGAGAAGACAGTTGCATGCAAACAAGATGAGGAAAGACCAAATATGAGGAAGAGCAATTCCATAAAGGAAGCCACAGCCTTGAACTTACAATAGCTGAGCAGGGCTTTCAAGAAAAGGACACTTTGGAAGGTATTCAGTCATAGGGCCACTGTAAGTCCAGGGAAAATTAAACCTGGCCCCACAAAAGATCTTGTTCCACCCTCGAAAGCCCGCTGTGACAACTTTGCCACGCATTTTAGGGAGAAAGTTGATCAGATTCATCAGGAGCTGGACTCCACTGTTAATACAGATTCTTGTGGGGAGGGGCCAACCGTGCCAGCTTGTCCCTCATTGATGGATGAATTTCAGTTTTTGCGGCCTGATGATGTGGACAAGGTGCTTGGATCGGTACGCTCAACCACCTGTTTACTGGGCCCGTGCCCATCTTGGCTATTAAAGAGCGCCAAGGACGGGATTGTGCCCTGGATCTTGGAGGTGGTCAACGCTTCTTTAAGAGACGGCCGGTGCCGGCCCCTTTAAAGGAGGCAGTAGTCCGGCCAGTCCTAAAGAAGGCTTCCCTGGATCCAGAGCTGGTCGCCAACTATAGACTGGTAGCCAACATTCCCTTTTTGGGAAAGGTGCTGGAGCAGGTGGTGGCGGGACAACTCCAAGCACTCTTGGATGAAACTGATTATCTGGACCCATTTCAGTCCGGTTTCAGACCCGGTTTTGGCACTGAATCTGCCTTGGTCGCCCTGTATGATGACCTGTGCAGGCAGAGAGACAGGGGGAGTGCATCCCTGTTGGTTCTCCTGGACCTCTCAGCAGCTTTCGATACCATCGACCATGGTATCCTTCTGGATAGACTGACGGGGTTGGGGGTTGGAGGCACTGTTTTACAGTGGTTCCGCTCCTACCTCACAGGTCGATTCCAGAAGGTGGTCTTGGGGGACTATGGCTCTGAGCCATGGCAGCTATGCCATGGAGTTCCGCAGGGTTCCATTTTGTCCCCCTTGCTTTTCAATATCTACATGAAACCGCTGGGAGAGGTCATCAGGAGGTGTGGGCTGCGGAATCATCACGCTGATGATACCCAGCTCTACCTCTCGTTTTCCACCGATCCAGGTGAGGCAGTGGCTGTACTGAACCGGTGCCTGGCCGAGGTAATGGGCTGGATGAGGGCCAATAAACTGAGGCTCAATCCTGACAAGACGGAGGTCCTGTTGGTGGGTGGCTCGGGCTATGGAGCGGGGGACCTGACCCTTGTCTTGAATGGGGTAGCACTCCCTCTGAAAGACAGGGTCCGCAGCTTGGGAGTGCTCCTCGACCCGGAGCTGACCTTGGTAGCCCAAGTGTCAGCAGTGGCGAGGAGCACTTTCCATCAGCTTCGGCTAATCCATCAGCTGCGTCCCTTCCTGGAGTTCGACTGCCTAACAACGGTGACACATGCATTGGTGACTTCCCGGTTAGACTTCTGTAACGTGCTCTACGTGGGGCTATCCTTGAAGACGGTCCGGATACTTCAATTGGTGCAGAATATTGCTGCCAGGATGCTGACAGGGACTTCTCATATCACCCCAGTTCTCCGTCAGCTACACTGGCTTCCCATTGAAGTCCGGGCTCAATTCAAGGTGTTGGTTCTTACCTATAAACCCTTAACGGCTTGGGTCCTGGTTACCTAAAGGAGCGCCTGCGACCATATATGCCCTCCCGCCCCTTACGATCGGCAGCAGATGCTCTCCTCCAGGAACCCTCTGTGAAGGAAGTGAAGAGGGTGAGTACCCGGAGGAGGGCTTTCTCTGCGGTGGCACCCCACTTATGGAATCTACTCCCCAGAGAGGCTCGCCTGGCGCCGTCATTATTTGCTTTCCGGCGCCAGGCGAAGACCTTTTTATTTAAGAAATATTTTAATTGTTTATTAATTTATTAATTTATTAGTTTAATTGTGTATTTTAGTTTTTTGATAGGTTTATTTATTGTTTTAATTGGGGACTATGAGATGGGCCAATTTTAGTCTTTATAACTTGCAGGTTAGTTTGTAGGTTGATTTGTTCTTTTGTTTTATATTGTATTTGTGGTTTTTTTTTTGTTTTTTGTTTTTTATAGACCTGCTGTGAGCTGCCCCAAGGCTAGTTGGCAAGGGGCGGCATAGAAATTTTTCTAATAAATAAATAAATAAATAAGTAAGTCAGAGATGTAAGAGCAATCTAATATTCTCACAACCAGGTGACTAGTGCCTGCTGCACTTGCTGCTGTCCAGGAGTTTGTGTTGATGGAGAACTTTGAGGCCTTCCTTCCTAGGATTCTTTATCTTTTACTCGGTCGTGGGCCTAGCTGTTCATGCTGAGAAAAAAAATTCTATAATTCTCAGCATTCCTAGAAATCCTGGGTGCATTTGGTCAGCCAGAGACTCTCAGTCCACCTACCTTACAGGGCTGTTGTGAGGATAAAATGGAGAAGAGGAGAACCTTGTAAGCCTCCTTGGGCTTCTTGCAAGAGGAAGAAAGTTGGGGTATAAATATAATGTAGTAGTGGTAATAATAATTTCTCCTCTCCCCATATTTGCCTGTGAATTGACTTGTACATGTACGGTAAGTATCTGAGATTCATAAGGGACAAGCAGAGTTCTTTACCTGTCTCTCAGTGTAAGAGAAAATGAGGTATATAATAGTGTATTGGAAGGATTTTGAGATGGGGAGCTGGATTTGAGTGCTGCTCCCTTAGCTGCCTATTCCTAGTCCAGATGGATGCTTGTTTTGATCCATCTAGACCGGGGCTTTTCCTGTTCTAAAACATTTTTCTACCAGACAATCCAATTTTAGATAGATGTATGCTGTATGTTCGGCAAGGCTGTATACTGTCGCCCTGCCTATTTAACTTATATGCAGAGCACATCATGAGAAAGGTGGGGCTAGATGAATCGCCAGTTGGAATCAAGATTGCTGGGAGAAATATCAACAACGTCAGATATGCAGATGATACCACTCTCATGGTAGAAAGTGAAGAGGAACTAAAGAGCCTCTTGATGCAGGTGAAGGAGGAGAGTGCAAAAGTTGACTTGAAACTCAACATTAAGAAAACTTAAGATCATGGCATCCGGTCCTCTCACTTCCTGGCAAATAGATGGGGAAGAAATGGAGGTAGTGACAGATTTTATTTTCCTGGGCTTCAAGATCACTGCACACGGGGACTGCAGCCAAGAAATTAAAAGACACTTGCTCCTGGGGAGGAAAGCTATGGCAAATCTAGACAGCATACTAAAAAGCAGAGACATCACCCTGGCGACAGAAGTGCATATAGTCAAGGCTATGGTTTTCTCAGTTGCATTGTATGGCTGTGAAAGCTGGACCATACAGAAGGCTGAGCGCTGAAGAATTGAGGCCTTTGAATTGTGGTGCTGGAGGAGACTCCTGTGAGTCGCTTGGACAGCAAGGCGATCAAACTGGTCAGTCCTAGAGGAGATCAACCCAGACTGCTCTTTAGAAGGCCAGATCCTGAAGATGAAACTCAAATACTTTGGCAACCTAATGAGAAGGAAGGAGTCCCTGGAGAAGAGCCTAATGCTGGGAACAATAGATGGCAAAAGAAGAAGGGGACGGCAGAGGATGAGGTGGCTGGATGGAGTCACTGAGGTGGTTGGTGTGAGCTTGAGTGGACTCCGGGGGATGGTGGAGGACAGGAAGGCCTGGAGGAATGTTGTCCATGGGGTCACAATTGGTCGGACACGACTTCGCGGCTAACAACAACAACAATGCTGTATGATTGCTGTGACAGCTTAAAATTGCAAGGCACAAAATTAAATGCAGTAAGCATATTTTGCAAAATACTGTAGTGCCGTTGCACCTTTCAGTATACCCAGAGTTAAGGTTATTAATTATTGTCTTTCTCTCGCTAGATATTGGTATTAACTTAACTGATCCTGTATTCAGAGGCATATACAGAGGTACTCAGAAACATCAAGGTAATTTTTCTTTCCTTTTCTGGCTTATTCTGTTGGCTTTCCATTCACAGACTTTTGTGGTGGTATAGTAAATGGAGGCAGTTATAAATTTGATTCTGCCTATCACTTTTCCTGGCCCCCAAAATTATATGTGCACATACTTCCCCCACTTTGACATGACATGAAGAATGCAATCCTGTACATACCTTACCTGAGTGCAAGTCACTCTGAATTCAATAACATTTACCTCTGACTTGATATTATAGAATTAAACATTACAGGCTTAGTACGAATATTGGCTTTATCTGCCCAAAACAGGTATCAGAAACCTCATTTATCAAACTTTCTAGGAATCTTGATTCCTAAACCTTTCCTCTATTCTCTTGTTGAATGATCCTGATATTGCTCCCCTTGCAATTTTGTTAGCTGGAATATTTTCAGCTGATTAAAGGAACAGTCTGCATTCCTCCATGACTGTTCCTCCAGGAACAGTCTCCTCCAGTCTCCATTAGGAACAGTCTCCATTCCTAAAGCACCTAAGCAAGCAAGTAAGAACCTTCAAGTACTGGTTCATAGGAAATTTCATGGACACTCTAGAAACAAAGCTTCTATGGGAGGAATCATAGAGGCTCTTCCTACCAGATGTTTCCTTTCCTAAAGGCATTCAGACAGGGCTGCTTGGGAGGACTTGTAGCCTGCACTTTCTGTGCCCCTGGCCTAGGAGAAGGTATTTAACAATTGATGGGCAACCACTAGCAAAGTTTCAAGGAGTTCCTCTCAGGCAAGTGAAGACATACTGTTGAAGTATAGATGTGGTGCTGCTTGGTTATGTTGCATAGGTACATGGCAACAACATTTATGCAGAGAAGCAACCATAGTCCTCAAACTGCTTGAGTAGGTTACTGCTGGTGGATAGTGGGTCATGAGAATCAGAGCTACGGGCTTCCTGTGTATAGAAGTATCCTCTGTACTTCATGAGAATAATGCAAGATGATTGGCAGCATTACTGCTGTGAAGTTACAGTCTTCGGGGGTGGCGGGTAGAAATAGGTTGGGCTCCAGTAATATTTTAAAATACGAATATGAATTGCATGATTTTTGCAGATGACTTCTTGGATGTAGTGGACAGGGCAGTTAAAACTGGTGTTAAAAAGGTAAATACATTTTGCATATTTTGTATATGTAGCCCTTTTCTCTTGGCTTTTATTAAAAGCATTTTCTGATATTCAAAAACTTGCACTTACATTGATTATTATTTTTTAATTCCAGTTCATGATTACAGGTGGAAGTTTGCACGATAGTAAAGATGCAGTGCAGCTGGCGCAAACCAATGGTATTTGTCTCCTTATGTTGTATAGCTTTAATGGAATTCTTTCATATTTAATATTTAGAAGGACCAGAATGAATGTGAATATAAGTATAGATATACATACATGCACATGCATATACACATGTAAACATTAGTGGAATCCATGGGTTGGATCCTAAGAATCACGATGAGTGGAAAGACAGAAACTAGTACAGTGTCTTTTCAAGTGCTTGGCAGAAGACTTTCCACATTGTTATAATGAGTAAGGTGGGTCTATAGGAGTTCTTAAATTTTTATTTGTGCAAACTGGCACAAGAGGAAGAACAGCTTTGGATCTATTTTGACCTTCCACTGGCATGAAGTGTAAGACAGTCCTTTAATGAGCTGAAGAAACTTTCCACATATGGAATGGTACCTTTGGAACACTCTGTTTTTCAAAAAAGTTGAAAAGCTTGCTCTGTAAGTAGAAAATAAAGAGGCAGCTATTTGATAGCAAAGTGTGTCTTGAGGTGGAGCCCAATGTAAAATTTGAATTATGGTGAATTTTGGTTTGTATGCACTGTGTGGCACTGAACTGATTTACTTAAGCTGGGGCAGATATTTTCAGCCATGGATACTGCCTGCATATAATTTATCACAAAATCTTTATTGATATTATTCTTTCAGGTTTTACCAGAAGCTAGGCTTATGTTACACAGCAGTAAATATGGGTTTATCATAGTTCATACACAGAAGCAGAGCTGTGGAGTCTGTACATAAAACCTTTGACTCCAACACCTCAATTTATAGTAGGGTTGACGCAAACTCTTTTATTTATATATCAATATAAGAAATAAATAATATATTTATTTCCTATATTGATTGAAAGCACTCAACCTACAAGGCATTTCGTCATGGCCAATGTGAATCATCAGGCTACTTTCCAGAACCCTAACCTGTTAAACTTTGGATTTAAAGACTACAGTTATGTCGTTGTAAACTTTTTATTTTATTTGTTAAAGAAATTATAAACATTCAGTAATGTTAATTTTTAAACAAAAGACTGAATTTAAAAAATGAAAACACTGGTCAATTCAGGTTATATTTTTTTATCCGAAGGCCATAAAGTAATAGGAATATACATAGAATATAAAACAAAAAACAAGGAACACCTTTCTCTACCAGTTCCCATCCTTTTTGAGATTAAAGTATTTAAATATGGTAAGAATCTTGGTAGCCATGTTTGGCCTGTAGTGGATTTCTGATCTTTATAGCCTCTAATACTTTAGGGTGAAAATGCTGCAAGTGTTTTAAATTTTAGAATGTGATGCCCTTGTAGGTGTATTTTTATTAGTAACAAACTACTAATTTTTGCAACACAGGCTTTTTCACAACCATCATCTGTAATACATTGACACACATAATATTTTCCATCTGTTATTGTAAAGTGTTCAAAAACAGTCGACTTCATTGGCACTTTTTCTCCATCGTGAATTTTTTCATGGGGTTCCACTTTCACTAATATATGAAATTTTAAAATGTCATGAAAATATAACCTGAACAAATAGATTACTCAAATTATTACCTGTGAAATAGGAATTTTTAATGTTTTACTCATAACACAACTTAAATTTATTAGGTGTCAGAGTCGGTACATTTTTACTGACTTTCACTCTGACTCCAGTAACCGAAGAACTGCTTTCAGTGTCAGTACTCCAACTCCACAGCCCTGCACACAACAGGGAACTGCTGCCAATCTCAGCTGTGCAGTAAATGTGCAAGAGTGTTTACATTTCTGTACAGTTGTTTTTGATACATGCCTCAAAAGTCTGGGTATATAGAACAATGTTAAGATGTTCCCATAAAAATATGTGTGAAATGTTAGAAATTATAGTATATAGGTGTCCCACTCATCCAAACATCCCACTCATCCACGACAAATTGGGTCGTGTACAGAAATTTCATAAAAATTTTGCCGCAGGTCGCGAACTCTGCATTGGGTGACGATCGCGAAGGCACCTGCCTCCTCTGCCTGGGCACGATTGCAGTCATGCTTGGGGGAGTGGGGAGATGGCTGCAATCGTGCTGGGGGGGGGGAGATGGCCACGATTGTGCCTGTGTTCCCTGCCCGAGTGCGCTCGTGCCCACGCCCGTCTTCCCCCACGCATGCCCGTGCCCACCTCCCCCCATGCACCCACCTCCCCCCTGTGCACCCGCCTCCCCCCACATGCCCACGATTGCTGGGGGGAGGGCGGAGATGGCCACGATCTTTGATGTTCTTTGTCACTTTGCGTCAAAGTTTTGTGAGTAAAAAAAAAAGTTGCAGAACGGATTCACCGTATTTACATTGACCCTTACGGGGAAATTTGACTTGGTTCACAACCAATTTGGATCACAACCAGAGTCCTGGAATGCGTTAAGTTCATGAGCCAAGGTACCACTGTATTTCAGTGTGGGTTTTTCTTAATCATTAACTATAGATCATTGTAGGCTGCTACTGCAAATTCTTGCCAACATGTTAGGTATTGCTCTGTTGTTCTGATCCAGTGAATGGCATTTGTCACGCACTGTCTTATTTGTCACGTTCTCTTTTACCCTCAGTTTCCCCGTTGTACAGTGGGAATAATACTAGCCTATGCCACAGTGCTGTTGAAAAGATGTATGCTGTAATAATCATGAAGCCAGTACATAAGCTTTATAGACACTAAATTTAAAATATGAAAAATGTACTTAATTGTTTTCAGGAACAAACTGCAGAGCACAGCAAGAAACCAGCATTCCAATTTGGAGAGAAAATGCATAATTGATGAGAGTGGGACTTTTTTCCAGTTAGAGTCCTCTTTCCAAGTAAACATTCCTGAGCACTCTACCCAAGTGTCTTCAGGTTTTTCAGAGTGGACATGCCATTTGTGTTGTCCATTATGGTGAAACCACCACAAGGTGATTTAATGTAGTGTGGTGTAATGTAGGCTGTATTAACTCATTAAAGCAGACGCGTTTTCAGTTGCCTTTACAGACTTGACAGATCGCCAGGCAAGTGCACATATCTGTAGCACACAAAAGTGAACACAATAAAATCACCTGATGTCAACAGGTCACATGTGGGCTAAGCTCCTGCCATTATGGCCAGTGGTCAGAAATATTGGGGATTGTAGTTCTGAGCATATAGAGATCTATGGCATCCTGTCTTGCCATTGAACCCCTTCTTAAGATCCTCCTCCATGAAGCCCTTGCTCAACTTCCTTAATTTTCACCCCTAATCTAAAGTACATGGAATGACATTCAACCTGTGTTGTTGCTGCCTCTCTCCGTTGTCAGACTTTAGATTGCAAGCTCTCTGGGGCAGAGGATTTAACTTCTACTACAAGCACCATGAATATTGATTGTGCTGTAACAATGATTAAATTTTCATGTCACTTGTTTTCAGGCATGTTTTACAGTACTGTTGGCTGCCATCCTACCCGCTGTGGAGAATTTGAGCAGGGTAACCCTGATCAGTACCTTGAGGAATTACAAGATCTAGCTGAGAAAAACAAAGGGAAGGTTATAGCAATCGGGGAATGTGGCCTGGGTAAGTATTAGCCAACTAGCTTAAGAAACTGTTTTCATGAAATGCTTTCAAAAGCCAATTAATTGTGTTTTCACTTTCAGATTTTGACAGATTAGAATTCTGCCCTAAAGGCACCCAACTCAAGTAAGAGAGATTTATTTATCCTATCAGATAAATGTTTGTCATTCGTAACACACTTTTGCAGGCATATTGCTTTTTTTGTGATAGTCATTAGAAATCACAGCACAGTTGTTCTTCTTACTATGCTTGATGTAAAAATCAAGGAGCAGCAGCAACTATTTCCCTGCTCTTTCATCCATGACCTACACAGGACACAAACCACCCACTAAAGGAGCCTTTCCCTGGCTGGGGACCGCCAGTGTCTTGGGCTAAGGCCTCCATTATTCTTAGCCACCATGGTTCTTGGAAAACAACAGGTTGGACAAGGCTATGCTGAAGCATCTCCATGGTTCCCTGGGACATTCTGTTCTCCCATGCTATCACCTGCTCCACACAATGGCTGCCCAGGCTTTGATTCCAGATGTAGTTGTTCTGCCCCTGCATGTATTCAACGTGCTATCCTAAAATTAGGAGAAGAGAACAAGTTCTTTCGAGCAACTGGTGTGTGTGGCTGTCAAGAGATTTACCAGGGGTAAAAATCCCGTCCCCTCTATGAAGTAACACTGATCTATTCACAGCTCCCCCTTTTTCATCTAGATATTGCTACAGAGTACATGAAGCAACAGTTACTGTGATGGGTATCAGTGCGACAAACACTTCCTCTCAGGGTGAATTGTTCATTGCTTAAGAATGGCCTGGCACTTTGCCACCATTGCTTTTCTCATCCTCTAACCCTGGAGAAAGGGGACCACATAGTCCATCCTCGACTGCAGCTGCAGCCCACAGTCTGTTCCCTGCTTCCTTCCACTGTAGGTGCAATTGCAAATAATGTAGTACTGAGATAAGTGGTGAGGCAACAAGGCAGGGTTGGGTAATAGCAGAAATTCTCTTGGCTTTGCTTAGAACATTCTACACTCCAAATTCCAGCTTGAAGTACGTGAGAATGCTTAGTAAAAGGAATATCAAAGGAGGCAAGAAAGGAGGCAAGGGCACTTGAAAGAAAATAATATAGCTAACTTGTGCTGAAGCCTTGGAAGTAACTTGCTCACATAGCGGATGCTGGGCAGGAATGCATGCCTCTCCTCCTTGCCTGAGTGAGTCACCTGGATTCTAGAGTGTCAGCATGTCCAGGAGACAGTGGATCACATTGGCAAGGAAGCAAAGATCCTCAGTCCATTAATTAGGTTTGGCTGGAGGTTGCTTTGATTGACAGTGGGCAATTAGCATGGTCACAGAGGCAGGAAAGAACTGATTCTCACCTTGTTGGGTTGAGTCTAGCAAGATAATTTTTTAAAGGATGTTTTGCACAACTATGGCCAGCTAGGTTATCTTACAAAAGTCTCCTGCTTGTGGATTCAAGAGTCTGAGGAAAGACATGACAAGTGGTATGCACTGGATAGAGGCCCCTGCCTCAGCTAGTATAGGGGAAGCTAAAAGACAGATTTGCTGGGTTGGAAGGAAGGATCAAAGATGACATCTTTGCTTGGGAACACATTGGACAAGGAAAACTCAAATGGGAGGAAGAAAGAACCAGGCACAAAAGCCAAGGAACTTTAAATGAAAGGACACTTCTGCTGCACAGAGTTATATTTATGGAAATAAATTGTATGGAACACAGTCATACAGTTAGGACCATGTAGGGTAGGGATATGTAGTCTAGCATTTCAGCAGCAGCTGGAAAGGTGCATCTGAAAACTCACAGGCAGGTTGGGAGTTTGATGCCCAGTGCTTGTTTGCAACCAGCATCTAGGTACTTTAATAGTGCCTCTGAACTTGGAGGCTCCATTCAGCTTTCATATCTAAAATAGTGCATAGCAAACTTTCCCAACTTGGGGACCTCTAGATACATTGGACTGCAGCTCTCATAATCCCCCAGGCAGCAGTAGGGAAAATGGGTTCACGGAATAGATCTAATTCCAAATATTTGCATCTTTTATGGCAGATTGTAAAACAGTTCTGAGAAACTGACAGTCATGTGCATGATATTTATGCTCCTCTGCATAGGGAGAGAACCAACTCCAGTCATGGCAGCACAGGCAGAAAGTTTAGCTAGGACCCTTTCACAGTTCAAAGGTAAACTACAGTGATGTAATGTTCATGTTGACACACTGTGCTAAGATCATGTTTAAACAGCCTTGTTTTTCCTGGTAGCATCTATAGAAGACCTAACAACTCTATCAACTTTTTAAACAACTTCTCTTTGGGCTGTATGGAGGTCTAAACATTTTAGGTGAGGTTTTTTTAAAAATTATTTAGTTCAATGGAAGACTCCATATCAGCCTAAAACAATTCAGCAGCCACGTGTAGGCTATTGAAAATGTTTCTGCATGTTGCCTGTAATATTTGAAAGTGAGTTTTTATATAGCTCATCCCATGGAGAGTTACTTTGAACATGGAGGTTTGGCATGGACACACTCATGTGATCCTGGCAATCCACTAATTACAGCATGCAGTAATTTCCAGAAGTTGTAATGTCTGAATCAGCTCTGAGCTACTGAAGTATCAGGGGCCCATTATGGCACAGAACCAGCATGGCCTGGCATAAGATTGAGCAGTTTTCTTTGGATTTGCCAGCCCAGCTGAGAGCAATGGGATAATTTTGTAGGTTGTCATTCTAGGCCATAGGAGGGCATTGTGGAAATACTTCTTGAATGGTTTACAATAGGAGTGGGGAACTTTGTTGGTCTGAAGGCCATTCTCCCTTCCTTCCTCCCTAACACACACCACATTCATAACACACACACACACACTCCCACTATACCATACTGCAGTTAGACTTTTAAAACACACAGGAGGGACAATTTTCAAGGGGGCTTCAGGGCTCTGGGTAGCAGTATCCCCCAAAATGTCTCCTCATGTAGTAGTTAAATGAACAAGCACCTACTAATTGCAGCACAGGGAGATGGGGGTGGGCATCAATAAGCATATTCCACAGTCACTTTTTTGTGGGCATTCCACCTCGTGGCCAACTCACTAAAAAAAGGACTTTCAGGTTCTGTTGCTTTCAAAGCATTAAGCATATGCTTAACCTTTCAGCTGGATACAGTGCAAATTAAACTGTTTCACTTTGGTGGGATTATGCCCCCTCTTCTCGTGCTTTCTGTCTTTCTCTCTGAGTCGCACACACTCCATTCTTTTCGAGCACCTTGCATCTACAACCAAAATAATGTTAAATATGGGAGCTTTTTCTTTATTTCCTTTCAGGTATTTTGAAAAACAATTTGCTCTGTCTGAGCAGACAAAATTACCAATGTTTCTACACTGCAGGAATTCACATCCAGAATTCATAGGTATGTTTTGCTGAAAATTGAAAGGATTAAAAAAAAAGATCTCTCAGATTTCAAAACCAAAATATTCTCATTTTTCAGATATAATGAGGCAAAACAGAGAGAGGTGTGTGGGAGGAGTGGTAAGTGCAAAATGAATATTTGTCTCTCTTCACTCTCAGTCGCATCTGTCTTGTGATGCAGCTCTCTGTGGTTGCTAACACAGTGCAAGCAAGCTGCAGGTTCCTGTCGAGTTTCTTATTTTTTTATTCAAAACAGTCCATGTGAGAATGGAGCACCAAAAAGACCTACAGTCTGTACCCAATGTCAGCCATTTTGCCTTGGCCTGCTTACCTGAAATAAAGTGCTCCAGAGGGTGGTCCTCCCCCAAAATCTGCACTCTCCTTAACCCTCTTTTGCCAGCCTAAAGGTTCCGCTCTGCCAGCCTTGCCAAGAAATAGACATCCTGCCTCGAACTGGAGCCAAGTAGTTTCAGTTCAGAAGACACGGGAGAACAATTTTTAGACTTTTGCCATCCCTAAACCAGAAGTGCATCCCCCACGGCCTTAACTGTGCTCCCATACAGGACAATCCTTCCTCCCACTCCCCTAGTGATTCTGGTGTGGATCACCCTTTCCCCACCACTGTTGCCATTCTTGAATATCCAGACTACTGGGAGACATGGGGTACCTATGTAAGTGCAACCATGTGTGGGACCCCCTGAGCCAGTATCACACACAGTCCTTGTAGCCAAAAGCACTAGGCACTTGGTTAGGGACCAGCAGCGAGAATCCTCAGACCCAGTCAGGTCTCTGGAGAAATAGCAGTTGGCCACCCAGTTACCAGCCCAGAGGCAAAAATGGTCCATGGGACAAAGGGTGGCTCTGGCAGTCTGTTCTGGGGTTGATGGGTGGGATTCTAACCCGCTGTGCTCTGATCTCATCCTCAGAGTGTCCCCTTCCCAAAAAAAGGCAGGCTGCTGAGCAAGGCTTTGTGTGAACCTGGAGTCCTGTCAATTCAGAAACAACATTCTATGCTTCCTATGTAAAAAAGGGACAGTGGTGAAATAAAGGCCTTCCTGCTGGATTGATGATCCCATTTCAAAATAAGTGTGCTATTTCATCTATATGTATATGTAGTAAAGGACTTGTTCTTGCTGCTGAATTATAGCAGAATTGCTCTGTTAGCAATCAATTTGAGGTAGGGCATCGTAATGAAATGTACGAACAGCCTCACCATTTTCAGCCTTCTCCAACCTGGGGTCCTCCGGATGTGTTGGACTACAGTTCCCATTGCTGGCTGAAGGACTATATGAATTGTAGTTCTATGTATCTGGAAGGCATCAGGTTGGGGAAGGCTGTTTGGTTGCTGAGCAAGTCGTATCTTGGAAGGTAAGGGAATGGTAGAGCTGGTTCTTCCTCATTACTTGAAAATCCTTCCCTTTTCTCATGGCATGAATGTGACTGACATGCTTCCTTAAAGGCTCACATTCAACTGGGAACCACTGCCCGGTTTGGGGAATTCATTTCTTATAAAGTAAAATGTACAGAATGGTATGTACAGTAGAACTTATTTGGAAATAAGTATGCCTAGCACTGCATCCCCATTAAGGTAGCATAATGGCCCTTAAATGACACACCTGTGAAAAGAGGGGCCAAAATGTGCTGCTCCAAATACCTGGGTAGGTTAATCTGTCTCATGAGCAAAAAAGCTTGAATCAGGGTGCTGATCCCATTTGTTGTTGTTGTTAGTCGCGAAGTCATGTCCAACCCATCACGACCCCATGGACAACATTCCTCCAGGCTTTCCTGTCCTCCACCATCCCTGGAGTCCACTTAAGCTCATGCCAACTGCTTCAGTGACTCCATCTAGCTGGTCCCATTAGTTTAGATTAATTAAATACAGTATTCTGGCTTAACTAAATTTTATGTTAATCTGCAAAAGATGCTAGCTATGCTGCTAATGTTTGGTTCTTACCAGTCTATGGCCATACACTTTCCCATTTATGTTGGTACAACTACTTACAGAGGTCAGCATGTATATTGCTGTCAAATGCTTTCCAAAAGACCAAGAAAAAAGGCAGCCAAGAGGAAGCAGCAAATGAGGTCAAACTGGTAAAAATGAACACCAAGCACTTGAGACACACAGCGTTTCTTTTCCCTTGTAAATGCATACAATTATTTTTTTACAGGTACATTCTTTTGATGGCACCAAAGAAGAGGCAGCAGCTATATTAGAGCTGGATCTCTACATAGGAGTAAATGGTTGGTAAGTTATTTTAAATGTGTAATGGCTGAATTATACAGGACTCATTTTGAATTTGGCAGGGATACTGCAAACAAGACTTGAACAACTTCTTACTCACTTAAAGACGGCCCTTGTGGATTGCCATGCATGGCTGATGGTCTGTATTTGATTTTAGGCCTGCATAAATGCTCTTTGGTTGAATATAACATTAATGCAACTAGCACCCATGTGACATTATCAAAATCCAGATTGTGTTGGCCCTGACTCTTAGGAAATCATTTTGTTAAACACGTGCTTAGCCAAAGTTGTGCAGCAGCACCCAGAGACAAATCTGCTGGCTCGGGGACAGCATTCTTAACTGCTTTTGTTGATTTTTGAATGAACATGCTTGAATTGGATTGCACAGCTTACCAAACTCATCAAGAGCTATGTAAATAGTTAGGTGCTTGTCACATTGATGTCATTGAGACTAGAAACACAACTTTGGGGCAACAGTGGTTCTGTATAAAACGGTTCTTTGAATCTTGAGGGCCTTTCCTTTTATATGAAGCATACAATTTCAGCAAGTCATCCAACTCATAAAGCATACATTATCTTCAAAGCAGGGTTTTAAAATTTATTTGCAGTTCACTGAAAACAGAAGCCAACTTAGAAACTGTGAAGTCAATTCCCAGTGAGAGATTAATGATAGAGACAGGTAAGTTGGTATTGGTTAATATGATTTTGTATTTTGTTTTCACCAGTATTTTCCCTTCAGATCTCAGATCTGGAGTTTATTTGCAGTCTTTGGACAGAATTGCAGTCCTTAGGTGACATACTGATAGAAGACTAGACATAGGTTTCCCTCAGTATGATTTACTTTCCACAGTGTGGTGCCTTTTAAATGACTTAATTACAAGTCCTATCATTCCTAGTCATAGTGGAGGTAACAAGTTGAGGAAGCCTGGTCTAAAAAGGTGGGGAATGACTCCAAATATAACTGAAAATAGTATTTTATTTCATGTTATGTAATTCATTGGCATTAACAGAGAGAACTCTGGTTTATATTTAAAATGCATGTCTATCCATTGGTTATGCTGTACTACTCGTGTGTATGTCCTCAAATCCAGTAGAGGGCAATGATGCTAGAAATGTCAATATCCTCCAGATGTCAGTCATTTGTCAAAAATAGTACAACTTTTGCCAAGCATCAGGCTAAGTAGGCCCTACCTCAGTTGTCCCCAACATGGTGCCATCAATACATATTAAAGTACCACCTCCATTGTTCTCAGTTTACATGGACTGTCAGGAATTAAATTGGCTGCTTTGCATATTAATTTCAAACTTTAGTAGAACAATTGAATAAATACTGTGGCTTCAGTGACTCTTGGTCATGCTTGTGATTAGGGGAGAACCATGGGCAGAGCAGTCTTAGACACTGTCCAGTGGACACTTGGATTCCCCTCCCCCCAAAGCTGGAACAGAAAGAACCACACTGATCGCTTCTACGAGGTCAGAAAAGCAACTATGAAGACACACAGGGGACATTTGAGGGAAAAGACTGGACCTGCCAAAATACAACTGATCCTACTTGCACCCCAGCTTCTTTTTCCAGTTGTCCCAAACCCAAACCACCGCAGTTAGATAGCAAAAATCAGCTGTGTAGCTGGTTTGCAGAATAGGTGGTGTGGCGAGGCAGAAATGGTCTCCTTTGGTCCTCTCACTCTGCACAGGAAGCTCATAAACTTCTGAGTTTAGATGCTTACAGAAACATCCAAGGGCATGGTTGATGGACTTGCAATCCTAATTTCTCAGTACAAAACTAAATATTACTGGTTTTAGTAGAGCAGGTTTGCATTTTATTGTTTGTTCTGTTAATAGATGAAATCTTAAAAATATTAGTTCCAAATGAAGAAATTTAAGGAGTTCACTGCTTTGGCCTTAGCTGTAAGTTTCAGGTTTCTGAAATTGTATTAGCAATGGATTGCAGCACTACTTTCATAAAGAATTGATCACTGAAGTGATCTATTGTAAAGCTTTTTATTGTAGAAATATGTGGTATGTTTGGAAAAAAAAACTTCTGCTGCCTTTTGTACCTATTTTCTGTCTGGAAAGCAACTTTTACATTTATAGCTTTTTAAAAAATTAACAATTTGACATTTCTTAGATAGTTAAAAAGAATATTGGGGTGTGAAGTAGAGGAAGAAATATATGAGGTGGCTACAGGAAACTAACTATTTATGAAATCAGTAAGAGTGGCATTCATTCTTAACTGTTCCCTAAATCAAACCAGATGCTCCATGGTGTGGAGTGAAAAATACCCATGCTGGTTCGAAATACATAAAAACTACATTCCCTACCAAGAAAAAGTGGGAAATGGGACACTGCCTGAAGGACAGAAATGAACCTTGCCACATAATGTAAGTATGTTATTTAATATCTGCCAAGGCTCCAGTGCAGCTGTAGTTAGTTATGATGGCTCCGTGCAATTGAACACAGTGAATTAGTCATGATACATTGCATTGCTTTAGATTGAACTTTTGTTTAAGTGACTGACCATAGCTCAGGCCTTGCCAACCTGATGCCCTCCATATAATATGTACTACAACTTCCAAAGTCCTAGCCATTAGATTTGTTGTCTGGGGCTGATGGGAGTTGAAGTCCAAAACATCTGGAGGATACCAAGTTAGAGAATAACATGACATATGAGTGACCTGCTGACATAGTGATATGACTAGCACTGAAAACACTGACAAAATTGGAAATAAACCAGTGTTCAACTGAGCCAGGTACATTTAAACACCAAAATAGAGTGCAGAACTTGGATATTTTTGTCTGTTCAAAGGTTGGGAAAGTATCTTTGGCCTAAGAGTCATAATAGCACTGGGCAAGCAAATCAGACTACATGTCAACACTGTGACCTCCATAACATGTCTATTGAAAACCTACTTATCTTTCACACTTGTTCCAATACCTAGATAACGTACCCATACTCAAAAGCAATTTTTTAACTCCTCTTGGCCATGCAGAGAGGAGAAAGTGAGCATAAATCTGGGGGAGACAAATAAATCAGTCTTTGCTAAACCATAGTTTAGCATGGTGGCTCCCATGTAGGCACTGTGTTTGTGTTGCACCTAACTGCAGAGACTGAGCCAGAATGATTTGTGAAATTCCAAAAATAGTTTATACAAACTTTAATCAACTTGATCAAAAGTTTAAGTTAATTATACCACCATCTTTAATTTCTCATAAAATGTTTTGTTTTGTTTTGTTTTAGCCAAATCTTGGAAATACTAGCAGCAGTACGTGAAGAAGATCCACTAGAATTGGCCAACACTATGTATAACAACAGTATTAAAGTCTTCTTTCCAGATGTTTAAAGCACTTTATGTATTATGATACAACTGATTCTTTTAAATAAAAGAATTTAACATCTTTATCTGCATTAAATTTGAAATAATTACGTTTATAAGTATGCTTGCTCTATGGGTGGTTGGATTAAACATACAGGTGAAAAGCTTAACAAATTAATTCTTTTTTTGAGGGGGGGGGCATATTTTTGCCATACCAGCTTCTAGAATAATAGTCCTTAAGGCCACAATTCAGTGCATTCGGAGGGAGATACATGTAAGTCTCTGAACATGGAAGCTTATGTGCATTCAATACAACAGAGTGAGGTATGGTGGTGACCTGCCACCACCAGGCCTCATCCTGTGTATTTACTGTAGATAGCTGGTTTTGGCCATCCAGGTTTAGCAATGGGAAAGGAAGACAGAAGGGGCATCAAAAAATCTGCACAAGGCAACAGCAACTGCCCTAGCTTTCTCCCCTTCGTGCCTTTTCTGGTTCTCTATGCGGTCCTGTTGCATGCTCAGAGGCAGCCTGGGCAGTTCTTTCTGTGTTGGCTAACGGGGCAAGGCAGCATCTTGGCCTTCAGAGCTGGACTCCCAAATTTCCTATTCCTGAAAGAACAAAATTGTTCCTTCTCTCCTACATTCCTGGTCTTCTCCATAAACATTAGCAAGAGTAGTAGCTATTATGAAAGCCTAAAATTTTATTTTTAGCTGTCAAGTTGGGTCTCGGGCTTGATAGGGTTTGTAGGTAACAGTGTATGATTTTCATTTACTTGAATGCTGCCGGCTAAAGACACCAACTCCTTTTCAAGATATCCTAAACACCATTAGTTTAGGTTTACCAAACTGTGGGAACTTTTTCACACAATGTAAACACTATGATTTTATTATCAATTAAGGAGGGTTTTGTTCAACTTTTTAAAAAAATAAGTGAAAACACTTTATTCCATGTACAATAATGTACATAAAGGTTAAGGTGGTCACAAAAAGGACCAGTAGCAATTAGAGGTATATTTACAATAGCACATCACAGTAAATAGACAACCCATTCACAGATTTAACATTTTGATATACTGTTCTTGTGCTTAGATATACACTGATGAAGTGAAGTTTTTATTCCACTGTTGAACTCCACTATTAACAAACATCCACAGTGTTCAGTACATGACATTTTAAACCTGCATAAACTCAGGCTTAATTTTCAGAGGGTTGTTCAGGCACTGTGACACCAGACTGAGTTGAGCTCTGAGTTTCTACTTCCTCCTCACTCTCAGTACTTTCATTATCTTCATTTAGCTCATTTTCAGCATGAGCAACTGCTCCTTCTCTTTGTGCAGGATTTTCATTAGGTTCATTTTCATCAAGTGCAACAAAACCATTGTTATTTGAGACATTTGTGTTCTCCTTCTCATCTATATAAACTTTCTGATGGCACATTGGACAAGTATCTTGAATATAGAGCCATTTCCGAAGGCAAAGTGCATGGAAATAATGATTACATGGAGTAATACGAGCAGAAGTGGTAAACTCATGATAGCAGATTGCACACACATCATCTATTTCACGTAATTGCTCTCCTTTGACTTCAGGAAGTGAATTGATTTTCTTAACAGCTGTCCTGCGATTTATAAAGATTTTCCAGCCATTCTTGGCTTGCAGGTAGATGTTGAAATAGGCATGTAGACACATCATACAGGCCCGGATTTTGCTTCCTGACTCGAATATCATGGTATAAGCACCATTCCCAAACATTATTACTCCAAATATAAATTCAATAATATTGCCCGTTGATCGAACATAGTAGACATAATCATCCAGCTTTTCCCATAGGACATTATAGTAGCCATCAATCATGAACAGTATATACACAGTGATAGAAACAATAACCTTTAGGCAGAGTTCCACACAAAATGCTGTAACAGCAAACAACCACGTATTTAGTGCATAGTGGTTCCAAAGAATATAACTGAGAAAAATTGGAAGAACAAAGAGGCAAGCTGAGACAAAGAGAACAGGGAAGTGTCTACGAAATGAGGACACATGGGAGGCACTCAGAGACATCAGGACAGGGTCTGTCATTCCATGGATAAAATGCAGAACTGCGGTTAGCAAAAGGCACATGTTTCGACTCAGTCGGACTAATCTCTCTTCTGGCTTTAGCCCACTTAAACCAGTCTGCAGGGCCAAAATGAAAAATAAAACTGGTGCCACAAAACCAAGCCTCTTGTCATCTTCATCAGTAGATCCAATAAAGGCTAAAATGCCAAGCCCCAGATAGTGAGCTACAGATGAGATTACAGCACTCATACCTAATACAGTTAAAGTAGAATCACACCCACTGATAATAAGGCTACAAAGTAATTCCCAAAAATTGTCCCAAGAAATCAAATAGGATTTCATGCCTGCATCAGTTTCTGCAGTTTTGATAACGTAAGTTAGCACAACAGCTTGTACTGTAAGTCTTGTTAGCCAAAAGACACGCAATATATCTGGAAAACGGATCCTTTTCCATGTATCTTCCAGCAACAATTGTAATCCATAAATGCGATACATGTGCCTGACAAGAAGATAGACATACCTTATAGAGTAGTAGAACCACTTCATCTTAGGAGCTAAAATGATGAGGGTGTATAATGTCAAAATGAAGCCTGAGATAAAGACTAGAATCTGTTTGATGTGTAAAGGTAGTTCAGTGATCACTCCTATAACAGGCATCAATAAATCCAGGATGAGTAGTTGAGAGTATATGGACTCGATATTGAACAGTGCAACGTAGCCAATTCCAAAGGCAAGCTGAAGGATAGAGAGTGCCATCCATAAGGAAGGTCCTTTATGAGGAAGGAGCTGAACTCCAAAAGCTGTTGTATAATAGGCACTGTGGAAGTTTATGTGCAAAGAAGCATAGTAGTTCACCAACACTGATGTTGCGGCTAGCAGAAAAGCAAAGCTGATCATGTAAAATTTGAAAAGTGCTCTTTGTGGCAGAACCAGAACAACACTGGATACAAGGACACCTAGAAGAAAAAGAAGAAATTGTTCAATTGAGGGTATACTTTATAACTATTAGGTTGCTTGCAGCTGTGAACACATATTTTGAACAAATGTAGCTGTTATTTAAGAGCATTTCTAAGTGATCTATAGTTCATTTTACTTAAGTGACACTCCAGTAAGCAAATCCCAATAAAAACTTATTTCTCACGGAACATGCATGCTTGGGTGGGCACTTCTTCCAAACTACTGCAGACAACTACTTGTGGATAAAATTGCTCACAAAGACAAGAGATTTGACCTATGTACTGATTCTTACACAATATCTGAAGGAAGGTTAGATGCAGAAAACATTTTATTGAATGTTGAAAAAAAGACATCTTTAAGAGAACATTATTTAAATCACTAACTGCGGAACAATGCTATTCTTGTTTAAATGGGCCCCAGCAAGCTGGACACAGCCCACAAACCATCCAGTATGGTTTCCTGGGTGTTCAACAGCCCTCTCTTTTGTTATCCTAGGAAGGGTTAGGGTTAGGGAAGGCAGCCAAAACAAGTTCTTGGCACTTGTGGCTGGATGGGTCATAAATTGTAGAGAGCTCTCATTAAAGAAATATCAAAACTATAACATGCAGTGGCGACTATAATGTTCCGAAGTTATTCAGCAGAGTTGAGGACTGGCTCATATGGCTTACAATAATTATTTATGAAGCACAAGGTTCATCAAGGCTGAACTAGAGGTTACCTGTAAGGTGAATCAATAAAACTTTAACAATCTAAGATAGATTGTAAAAATACCAAAGGGTGATATGACTGGATTCTAAAATATGCTGGCGGTGGCAGTGGATGGAAGTTACTTGGTACAACACTAAGGCTTACACATTTTCCATTAATAAATTTAGCTTGGACACAAGACAATTTTAGGGACACAAGTTAGTGTGTCCAACAAATAAACTGGTTTAAAAGAACTGGATAAGTTTCAGAAAGTTATTTATTGGATATCAGTTAGTCACTGCTAAGCCAAAAAGGCTTCCCTATCATGGGATTTTGAGTGAAGGCGCAAACTTAAATACTCTCTGATGTATTCAAGGCAAATGGCTAAAATGTGCTCAACTTTAATGGAAGATAGCTCCTCCTATTCTGGCTTTAAATAACTTGTTTGTAACACTGACCTTTCACTAATGCTAGTTACTGAAAATAGAGACTAACCTAAACTGTCAGTTAGAGAAGTAGTAAACCACTTCCACAACCATTTTCACAGTTACTTAACTTGATTGAGGGAAGCAACCTATCAGGAAAGGGGACAGGAAAAAGGTGGGGAGGGAGGATCTGGATCAAAATCTAATTCCTGGGACCATGAAAGGATTAGGACATTTGCATGATGTTTGTCCTAAAACTGATGTCCATTCTCCTAGCTTGGGGAGATCCCTTTGCAGTGTCTCACAATCCCTTTTGGTTTTAACCACCCTAAATAGCTTGGTGTCGTCAGCAAACTTGGCCACTTTAGTGCTTACTCCTAGTACATCTTATTCATTCCACATCCATATGCTTCAGTTCAGTTCAAGCCACCCTTCACAACTCAGTATAAGATCAATGATCACAAATTTATTTAACAAACAAAGCCAATCTAGTATTTAAACTTAGGCAGTTCCTAGTCCATTATAGCGAGACCTCTGCCTCTTAGCATAAACTGAAGTTTCAGTAGTAGTTAGCCTAATAAACCGCAGTCCTAACTAGAGAAAGTTATGCTTAAGTCCCACAGAAATCTACAAGACATATTCATCAAGTGCCATTCATTTCAGTTGACCTTAAACACAAACTCTCACTCACTCGAATGGGGACTCTGAATACAGCACAGATCAGGATCAAGCAGAACACCACTTTTCAGTTATTTAGGCTGCACTCCTGTATGTCCCTGTGTTATGAGTACATCACAGGAAACTGCATAGGCCTCACCGAGATAAGATTGTATAGGATTGTGCTATAAAAGTGAAGTGTCTAAGATTCAATGTAAGTGCAAAATTCACACCAAATAACAAGGTTAGTTATGACAAGGTATCTTAGACAAAAATCTCCCAATGTAAAGGCATTTTATGGAACAAGTTGTTATACATGTCATTTAATATTTATGGCACTTTGTTTTCTCCTGAAGAGTACTTTCAATATTTTCCTTCTAAGTGATACAGCACTGAGTAATTACAGAATTTATATGGCGAGTTTCAAATAATCAAAGATAAACTCAATTTAAAATAAGTATTTTTGGGAGGAAGAAGAGGCAAACCTCCAAAGGACCCAAGAGCTGAACAAGTTGGCTTCTTTTCAGACTGGATAAAATTGGCATTATAAAACATTTAAATTAGACCTTTTAAAACACACGCACACAACAAAGCACTAAATCTCTAACTTAAAAAAATAGCAGTTACAATTAAATCTCATTATAAGCATGCAAAACGAGCATGTACAGTCTCCTAACAAGAAGCTATGGTAGAGGACAGAAAGACCTGGAGGAATGTTGTCCATGGGGTCACGATGGGTCGAACGTGACTTCACAACTAACAACCACCACCAATAAAACATGGCATGATTTCAATTTTTTCATGTCATGTCCAGCCCAAAGGTTTTGCCACTTGAAAGCGCTAGACTTTCAAGTTTCTTGTGCAAAGGCACAAGCTAGACAGAATTGCCCTTCTATGATTATGTGGTGGTGGAATTGGACCAAGCAAATGATTACTTAAGAAGGAAAGACAATATAGCAGAGTAGATAAAAGTTTTCAAACAAATTAAAAGAACTAATTTTTAAAAATCACATTACTTGTTTTCCAGGCCAGTAACAGTCAAACCTTTCTTTGATCTATCCATCATGGTCACTGCATACTTGCTCTTATGTGTTTTGAAAGGGCAGACAGAGCAAAGCAGGAAGGAACCATGCTGGAAGAAAAAGAAAAAATGTCCAGTGTACATCTTCCTGTATCTGATAGTAAGGTTAGAATCCTATGCCTATTTATGCTAAAGTAAGCCCAGTGAACTCAATGGAACTTATTTAGGAGGAGACATACACAGGACTGCACTGTTAACCTCAAATTGTCATGGGTACTGGTCATAAGGCCCTATATGGAAATATTCTAAAGAAAAATATTATTTTATTAAAATACTTTAAATATTTTAATTAAATACTGTTTTAGCTCTATAAATAAAAGCATGCAAACTATATATAGTGAGATGAAGAGATTCAAAACCTACTTGTAAGAATGGAAGTATAACTAATACTCTATTTAGTTGTAAATCAAAATAGCTCAGAGAGCAGATTTGCGCCATTGTTTAGGAAATGTATGAAAATCTTTCAGTGGAAAATTTGAGTTAAAGCAGTGATTTGAATTGACCCCTTTTGTTGCTGAATTAAAATTGCATTCAACGTTTAATCAACATTTAAATTGCATTAATTTAAATCAATCCACACAGCTATTTGTGAATGAAAACGCACTCCTCAGTCCAAGCTGCATCCATTTCTCTCACTGCATTGATCCATATGAATGTCATACATCATATAAAAGGATGCCTTAGGCAGACCCTCCTCATCCCCTAATCCTTTTAACAAAGTAACCATTAAAACCTAGTTCTCAAGTGGCCATAATCACTTAATCTTATCATTGCACTCTTTAACAGAGATCATCTAGTTATAGGCCTGCCAGATCTCATTTATGAAGGATTACTTTTAAAACATTTCATTGTAATGCATCTTTGGAACAGGATAAAGAAGACATGTTTCAATGGGTTTACAATTCTACTGTCACCTCCTCTTACACAATTAATAGAAACAAGCAAGTCAGTTAAAAGCCACAATCTGAAAATTATCCCATCCCTCTTTCTAAAGGTATTTTCTGGTTTAGAGCTAGACTTTGCCATACTTGGAGTAGAACCACTGAAATCAATGAGCCTTAGTAATGACTAACTTGTCCCACTGATTTTAATGGGTTTAGTCTAAGTATGACAGTCTGGATACAGCACTTGCTGAGTTACTCTTGCTGAGCACTATGCTCAAAATCCTTTAGGGTGCAATGCTACACATATTTAAGCAGAAAAAGTCCCACAACTAAGGGCTGGCCTCAGCCATTGTTAAAGATCTGTTATCCTTTCTCAATACACCTGTTTCCCTGCCTGTATGCCAATATCACTTTGTCAGGCCATTTCACTGGCATAAATACCAAGATCCCAGTGATAACCTAGTGTTAATATGCAACAGTAGCCTAATTCAGATACATTCTAATCTCCAGAGTACTTTGGGGACAGAGGGAAAGGGTCAAAAGTATTCAAAATTACTTTTCTGGGGTGGCTATGAGTTAAGTCTGAAGCTTTGTTCTAAGATACTTTTAATACACAATACAAGATTTAGTTGTACTCAAGAGAAACACAGTGTGCTTCAGGCATAGCAGTATATCTTGTCAGACTAATAAAATTATAATCAAACCCAACATGTAGACAAAGTGTTCTGAGTTTTTGCACTGAATTAAATTGGAGTTGATAGTTAAATTCCATCAGCTGTTCTTAGGAATATGTCACAAAATAATAAGGAACATCAGTTAAACTTTACTTTGAAATACAGCTTTTAGAATTTAGAAGTTGTTTACAGTAGCTTTGGTAAATAGCCATAACATTGTTAGTAGATTTATTTTTTTTAACAACAATATAATCCACAAATAGGTATGTTAGTAATCTGAGGCACATAAAACACTTTTTAAAAAGGGAAATTGATACCCTATCTGCAGTATATTCTTTGTCTGTTCCTGGAGAAGATTCCTATCACAAGCATCCAGATGAATGGCTATTTTCAAACCTGGTTTACATATGAGGAGTAATATTTCTTCTATGGTTAGCACTTCTGTGCAGGTAAAAACATGCAATGTCATCCATGTGATAATAAGAAATTTCTGCATTGTTGTTTGGATGTAACAGGCTGTTTCTTTCCAGTGGAAATACTGCTGCTGTACTTGTGCTGGATAATGACAATTGCCATTATGATTTTGTTCTTTTAATTTTATTGTCATCTATGTGTCATTTTAACTTTTAACTTTAATTCCCCAGAAAGCCTTGGCTATTGGGTAGTATATAAATGAATTAAATAAACAACTGTATACACAACAAAATAAGTCATTGTGCAACCACCACATTTTATCTATGCGTGGTTTGAATACCATTTTCTATATACACAATTGCTAGCTATATAGGAAATTATGTATAAAGTAAGATTTTTTAATTTATTGTAGCTATCTTCTGCCTTTCTGTAAACAACCAAAGCAATATACAAGAACTGAAAAGACAAGATGAATAAACAAAAACATAAAACAAACAAATAATAAAGGCTACCTTAAAACTATAAACTTTAAAAATCCAGATTAAAAAGTTGTATATTGACTCCCTTCCTGAATGCAATGGAGAAATACCTTCACACTTAATTCCTTCTGCCCAATCATGAAATCCTCCAGAAATACACATAAAATACTAGCATGTATGGATGGCCACTTGAAAAACACCAGTTAAAGGTGATGGGTTGCCTTTCTTCTGTGTGTAGTCCAACAGTTTACGTGGCCTGAATGGAATATTCATCATAATTATATGTGAAGCTCAGCTCTTCCAAAACTAACATCAGTGCAAGCTTTATAATATTCAGGACACAAAAGTTAATTAACATGGTTGGTATAGGGCACATTGCCAACCTTACAAAGTTCCAACATGCTAACAGCCCTATGATCAATGATGATGTAATCAGCAGCAGGCCCACACTAATTATACCAAAACAAGCAAAGATATTGAAATACCAGGGATTAAGTTACAGATAAGAGATTTCAGAATTGCAAACTTCAGCCAAGACAAGACCATAAAAGATCACCTCAAGCTTAATCAAGAAGGTTGATTCCCTAACTATATAAATTTTACTAGGCTGTTCCCAGACTAATTTTTGCCTCATCTGAATGACCACAGGAAAGTGTTTTCTACAGTTCTTTTAAGAGCAATTTGAGGATGAGCAGTCTAAATTTTTATTTTAGGAAAACTGAGCCCTTGGCATTAAATAATTGATACCTCTATGGGTTTTAGTAAGAGATGTGAATTACAAAGAAACAAAGTTGAAATCTCACAGAAAACATCTAAGCTTAGTGAGATAAGAATATGTGCTACAAATGTATTACAATTATTTTAAATCTTGCCTTTCAGACTACAAATCCTTCCAAGATTCATAATAGCAAAATAGTAAAGTAGCAATCAGCAATAGTTACTCGTTTATTAGATTTATATCCCCCTTTTATTCTTACAAAGAACTCAAAGCAGTTTACATAATTCTCCTTATCCTGTTCTCCATCTTATTCCCACAACCACAACCCTGTGAGGTAGGCTGGGCTGAGTGTCTGTAACTGACACAGAATCACCCAGTTGGCTCCATGGCTGGCGGGGACCAGATTGCGGAGTCTCACTTCCACACTCTTAACCAATACAGTACACTGGCTCTACCCAATATATTTACAATTCTCATTTGACAACCACAGAAACAGTCTAGTCAAGATCAAGCTACCATAGAAGGATCTTTCACATCTCTTTCTCTCACACAAAGCCATTTCAACATCTATTTATGGGACAGACAGAGATTGGGAAAGAAGAGCTTGTTTTGAAAAGGCCAACAACAGTCTGCCACCAAACTAGTAGTTTATACCTGTCAGACAACCAGTTTCAGAGACAAGCAGCTGCAGGAAAAAAATACATACCTCTTTCTCTCACTCACCTACCAAAGCAACTAAAAGAGAAAAAGTGGAAAAGTAAAAAGTTGTCACACAGGAAAGAGAAGGAACTGCTGACGAAACAGTGCCAGGCCGATGTGTTATTATGCAAGGAGAGGGTCCCCTCCCCAAAGGAGAAGAGATGGGGTGCGGAAGAGCCCGTGTGGCAAATGGTGTCCGGCTGGGGCTCGAGAGAAGCAGGTCCCTCAGGCGATTATCACTCGGCACGAAGCTCACTGGATGAATTTGGCCCAGTCGCTCACTCCCAACCTAACCTACCTCACGGGGTTGTTGTGAGGATAAAATGGAGACACGTTACGTAAATTGCTGCCAAGAGGGAAAAGACAGGATAAACATATAAGAGATAAATAACATAAAAACTGAGGAAGGGCATCTCTTCCCCGCACATGTTTTGGCGCAATTATAAGACCTGGGGGACAGAAGAAAATGGAAGGCACCGGCGAGAAAAGAGGCTTCCGAGGGGGAAGCGCCGGCGGATCTCCCGCCAAGGCCTCCGGACACGGAAGCGGGGGAAGAGGTGAGCTGAAGGTGGGGTGGGGGAGCCTCTCACCGAGCAGCCGCAGCAGCCCTCCCAGCAGGCCGGCCCACAGGGATTCACCGGGAAACACCGGGACCGAATTGAAGATGGCGTCGATGAAGAAGAGGCAGGGCGCCCGCAGCGCCACCTCCGCGGCCACCCGGAGCCGCGGGCCCAGCCGCTGAGGCGGCGGCTGAAGGGGGCCCGTGGCCGCCATCCCCGAGTCCCCGCCGCCTCCTGTCCGTCTCTGGGCGGGTGGCGGGAAAAAGGCCGAGAACGGGGGTGACGATGACGATAACGACGACGACGGAGGGGCCGCGACGGACGGACCGACGGGCTGGCGGTGGCGGGTCGCTCTTATCGCCCGGCTCCCGCCTCGCCTTCCTGCCAAGCCACGGGGGATCCCAGCCGCGGGGCAGCCACTCGCGGGATCGCCGCCGCCGCCGCCATCATGCCCTCGACCCCTTCTTCCTCCTCCTCCGCCGCCGCCCGCGAGCAAGCGAGCGAGCGAGCGAGCGCGCGCACCACCTCACGACGGCGGCGGCGGCGGCGGCGGCCGCGGGCCTCTCCGGGACGCGGGAGGCGTGGCCTCGGCGTGCTCCGTCACAACGCTACGCCCCGCCCCGCGGGAGGGCGGCACCAGCGCCGGCCCCTCGGAAGCGCGCCCGCCGAATGGCAGCGGCGGCCCCGCCCCTCCCCCGCGGTCTGTCCCAGCACGGCCGTTACGCCGCCCGTTGGCACGAGCCGCGTGCCGGGAGAACACGTGACTTGTGCACAAGTTCAGACAACTTTCTCCCCCGCTCCCCTGCTTCCACACCCAAAGTCAGCTTCTAGGTTGCTATGCGAGGCCCAGTTAAGAGTGCGCCCGTTGAAAGCAATAGGGCTTGTTTTATTTATTACATGTATATCCCGCCTTTTTTAACCGCCAGGCACCCAAGGTAGCTCATAGCATCTTCCCCCTCATCTTACCCTCACAGCGGCCTTGTGAGGGTAGGTGAGAATCAGTGGCTTGGCCAAAGTCACCCAGTGAGCCTCATAGATGAGTGGGGACTGGAACCTGGGTCTTCTGAGCCCTTGCCCAACACCCTCCTCACTAGGCCGCACTGGCTGTTATGGTAGGAGATACCGTGAAGACTGCTACCCACATTTACTCAGACGTAATAAGTCCACTGTGTCCCATCTGGCTTTCTCCTTCGTAGCTGGATTTAGGATAGCAGCATTAGCCTGGGAAATCAACATCACTGAATTCAGTGGAGTTTCTTCTAAGTAAATGTGCATGGTGTTTGCTGAACTGGAAGGACACCTTTGGGTGCTTCCATATAGCAGGTTGTGACCTTAATGCTAGCAAGACTGGATCAGATCAAAATCCACCTAGTTCAGTATATTGTTCCCAAATATATCCCAGCTCAAAGCTTTTGTGAATCCTAGAAGAAAGCCATGAAGGCAGCAGGCCAGAGGGTGGTATCATAAAGAGCACAAGATTTGCCAGGAAATTTGCATGTCTGCTCCATCCACTGTTCAACTTACCGGTAGGTGTCACTTTCCCTTCTGATAATTATCTTTAGATCAACCTTTAACAAGGTATCTCACCAAAGAGGGTACAGACATTTTCAGCACAGGACTGACCACCCGTCAAACAGAATGTGGTTACCCTATGTTTATTGCCGTTGTCTGTTGGTCAGATAAAAGTCCCTCTGCCTTTACAAAAAGCAATCTCTGTGGCATCATTTTAAAGATGAGTTGTCTTACTGTGGCATAAGCTTCCCCTCTTCCTTAATCCAATGCACACTCTGGACCAGGGGTCCTCAAACTTTTTCAACAGGGGCTATGTGCTTTATTCCAGATACTACACGGTTAGAGGCAAACAGCAGATAATATTCATATTGCATTCAAGCCCCTGCTACGGACTTCACAGAAGTATCTAACTAGCCATCTAACTAGAAGTAGAAGTATCTAACTAGAAGACAGGTTGTTGATTTAGATGGCCCTTTAGCCTGATTCAGGGGAGCTTTTTCTTTGTAATTGTTTCCATGGCATGTGATGGCTGGCACACCCTCACTCCTCCTGTTTTGTAGAAGATTCATACAGAAATGTCTCTCTTTAGTGTTTTATAGGAATTGGTCTATTATGGTAAATGTCATATTTTGTGTACATGCATTCCAGGTAGTAACTTTGTGGCTAGCCTGTTGGAAATACAGTAACCATGTGAGTGTACCCTTTGCTCTCTGGTTTTGAGAGAAATACAAATGTTTCTGTTCAATACAAATGTACAAATATAGTGTCTTAGTTTGTAGCAGTACAGGGTAATCTTGGGTAATGTGTATCAAATTTCAGGGCTCTAGCTCATTGTGGAATACCTTAACCTCTTCAGTGCCCCTGTGAAGTAGTGTTTGTCAATCAAGGAGGCTGAACGGTCTTTATATATAGTATACTATAGTCATCTGTGTTATTTTTGTTGTTAGGGAAAAGCTGTTGACTCATGCAGACACTAATAACTGCAAATGCTATGAGAATCCTTTTACACGATCTCCAAAAGATTTTAATGAAAAATGGAAAGCTTATATTAGCAATTTAATATTCCAGAAAACAGAACTCATAAAAATATTAGTGAGTCTTATCTCAGTAGTAAAGCTATGTTACTTACAATTAGTTTGATAAACAAGATCAATTTATTTATGAATCTTAATTTAGAACTGATTGACTTAACTGTGGTTCAATAGATATATTTGTGGGGGTTTTTTTGGTGAACTTCCTAAATGTTGGATTTATATGCTATATTTGTGTAATATCTCTTGGTATCATTGCCATTTTCTCTTCCACTTTATTTATATCTTACCACTTCTTTTATCAAAAAAAGAAAAGAATCCTATTGCACATACTGTACTCTGTTGCAATGGAAAGTTCACATGAATTTTTGTGAAAGATTTGGGATCAAAATATTCCTGCTTATATATCCATCTCTGTGTGTGTTGTCATGGGGCAGCTTGTGTGTGTCCTTGTATTGTTAAAGAATTTTAGTAATCTCTAAGAACAATCTTGTGCTCTCACTGGGATGTTCTAAGATTGAAACTTTTTGCTCCTTTTTGTGTCCTGTCAGCTTTTTCCAACAGGACAGAAATAGAGAGAAAAGCAGAGTTTAGAGTATTTTTTTTTCTGTCCAGACACAGAAGAAAAATAATTCCCTCCCACTGCCAGCAATGGAAGGGAAACATTTAAGTGCAATCTTGAAGGTGTCTAAATGTTATCTGGGGAAGAGGACATAATGGATGCTAGGAGGACTTAGGATCCATGGCTATTCCCTTCCCACCCACTGGCATATCCCCCAGACTCATTCTACCGCACATTTTATTTATTTATTTATTTATTTGAGATATTTCTAGCCTGTCCAATCACTCTGCGTCTCTGGATGGCTCGTTTGAATGTCTGGCCTCATAGAAGGAGCCACTATGGAACCCTCTGGGATAGCTAAGGATTATTTATTTATTTCTATACCATCCCACAGTTTGGGTGGTTTGCAGCAATCCAAAATGAGGTCTCTGATGTCAGTGTTCTTTCTATGGCTTGGATGAGTTTTCCTGCACAGTCCTGTGGCTTTAGTTGTATCAGCATATATATATTATATATTAATTTATTGGAATGCTATTTATATTTTGTGTTTCTTTGTTATGTACAATGCCTAGATAATTGTATTTATCAGAAAAAGTGACTAACAAAACAGAAATACTAAATTCTTGAAATAAAACTTTTAGCTTCCTTCTCCTCCTTTCAGTTAAAGAAGACCAAAGTGAAAACTTTATTGCTTAACACTTTTAGACTTACACAGATTTTAGACGGTCACTCTATAGATATATGTGTGTGTGATTTATTGCACCCTTCTGGGATCTAAAATAAATTTGTTTGAAGAGTCTTCATGTTTTAAAGATCATGCAAACACAAAGTATTTCATGCAAACACAAATGGTATGATTTAGTCACAAGCATCATGACTAGAGTAGAATTTAATGCATGAACTGACCTGCTGGGATTGGGGGGAGGGGGCAGTGTTATAGACTTAATTCAATTCCTGAAACAAAAGAAATCCAAACACTGACCTGTATGGCAAGGGGAGCATTAACATCATCGATATTGAAATTAAGCACAACATCAAGGCCCATTATTTCTCCTGACCTGACTCTCCCCAGACACTGTGATCAACATCTGAGAGTACCCCCTTCAAGGGAGGTTCAGAAAGTGGCAATAAGGGAGAGAGTGTTCTCAGTGGTAGGCCTCAGATTATGAAATGGTCTTCCCATTGCTGTGAACTGTTGGGCTTTTGGGCAGTCAAGAAATGATATTATTATTATTATTATTATTATTATTATTATTGCTGCAATAAATGATGCAAGCAAATCATGCATCAAATTCATAGAATGATCTACAAGTGTGAACAACAACTTTTCAAAGTTGTTTAAATGGTGGGAAAGGGTGCTAAAGATGGTAGATCTAGGGCTGATCCTGAGTAGCAAAAAGCCCAGGATCTAACAAGGTTTAAAAAGACTGAAATAAGCTATAATACAAGGACAACTGCCTGATTCTTCTCTACAAACACCAAAAGTGACGTCCCATTCTCACCCCCACAAACTAACAAATCAGCACTCATGTAAAAGCCTAATTTAATTCTTGCATCACTCCTGTGCCACGTTTTGCCACCAGGTGGCAGACTTGCTTCATGTGAATAAAAAAAGTGTACAAATAAGGTGAAATTTAATTTTGGCTATCTGTTGGGAAAAAAAAACATTTTTGAGTTATTTAGGGTGCAATTGTATGACCTCCCAACATTGTCTGGGGAGGAGGCACAGGATTATTCAGAGTCTGAAGCCTGAGATCCTGCAACCTTGGAGGAAAAACTCAGAATGTGAAAGACACTGCTGCACACCACAAACCAGCAGAGAAAGAACCATGTTTGCTACCTCTCCAAGGTCATAAATTAACCTGGGAGAGGAAGAAGGGGTGTGCGCTGGGGGGGGGTGGAGAGGGGAGGAGGCTGGGCCAACAACTTTACACTATATCTAAATGACATGTGGCCTTCTTTCCTCCCGCTCTGTAGCACTCTGGACTGCTGGAAACAGCCATATAGATGACATGCAGGTGGAAAAGTGTAGGGTGTCAAAGACCGTCATGCCTCCCACCATTCATTGGAAGCATATACTGTATGCCTTTCTTATGTGCATCAAGGGTGGAAGACATAGGATTGCTCCCTTAGTATTTTTTGGTTTTATTATGTTGATGCCTGCACTGTGGTACACTATGCTGTGTTGTTGATTTTATTGGATTTTTATTGGATTTTTTTCATTATTGAAAAGTGCCTAGAATAATTTATTTTATAGGATATTAAATACATGATTTTAATAAATAAACATATTGTATGGGAAGTTTTTCTATTTGTTCTATGTAGAAAAGTTGGAAGGAAATGAAGATCTATATGTTTATTTATTTAGTAGACTTATATGCTGCCCCATTTGCCTAAGCCTTGGGGTGGCTTACAAATAAATAAATATCACTAGTACAAAAAATACAGTTGGAGACATCCTGGCCAAAGTTGTTAAAATCAATAAATAAAATCAACTATTAAAATGACGTTTAAATAAAAAGGTCTTGGCCTGGCACCGAAAAGCAAATAACGACAGGGCCAGGCAGACCTCTCTGGGAAGCACATTCCATAGGTGGGGCGCCACCGCAGAGAAAGCCCTCCTCCGAGTGCTCACCCTCCTAATGTCCTTCACGGAGGGCTCCCGGAGAAGGGCCTCTGCTGCCAATCTCAAGGGGCGGGAGGGCACGTGTGGACATAAGCACTCCTTTAGGTAACCAGGACCCAAACCGTTAAGGGCTTTATAGGTGATAACCAACACCTTGAATTGGGCCCGGACTTCAATGGGGAGCCAGCGAAGCTGATGGAGGACTGGAGTTATATGAGCACAACACCCAGTCCCCGTCAGCAACTTGGCAGCTCTGTTTTGCACCAATTGAAGTATCCGGACCATTTTCAAGGGCAGCCCCACATAGAGCGTGTTACAGAAGTCTAGTTGGGAAGTTACCAATGCGTGTGTCACAGTCGCCAGGCAGTCGTTCTTCAGGTAGGGACGCAGCTGATAAATCAGCCGAAGCTGAAAGAAAGCACTCCTTGCCACCACTGTTACTTGAGCTTCCAGCGAAAGCTCTGGATCGAGGAGCACTCCCAAGCTGCGGACCTTGTCCTTAAGAGGGAGTGCAACCCCATTCAGGACAAGATCAATGTCCCCTTCCCCAAAGCCCGAGCCACCTACCAACAAGACCAAAACAAAATATGTGTTTGTCCACCATATATCATTCTGCTCTGCCCCCACTCTATTCTCATTTCTTTTTATAGGACACATTTTTGCAAAAATTAATTTCTAGACCCATTTTATTAACATGAAACAAGTATGCCACCTGGTGGCAAGACAAAGCTATAAAGCACTGGACCACTGCGAGAATTAAATTAAGCTTTTCCATGAAAGTTTTGAGTGCTGATGTGGGATGCAAGCAGGGAAAATATTGCCAGAATCAGCATTATTACTCAAGCCCAAGGATCTCTCTTGTTACTGGTTACAAGATTAACATTTCAGCATTCTTTATGAGAGAGCGTTCTGGTAGCCTAAAGGATATTCAGATTCCCGGGTCCAAGGTTGTACAGAGCTCTGACCTTGGGGTTGGGAATCTGTACTTCAGTCTTTCTCCCCTCCCTGCCAGCATAGAAAGAATAATTCCGTCTGTCTAAGGTCAGAAGCGCAAACCTTGGAGAGGAGCTCAGCTGCATTCCAGTGGGTGAGGAGGAGAGTAGACTGCAGGGCCCTTGGAACAAGTTGCCTTGTGTCCTCTGCAGCCTCCTTCCCTGCACCTCCAAAGTGCCCCAGCTATACAGCTGGAAATGAGTCTGCAGTGAAAGTGCAGGGCAGGAGGATGGCTAGGTGGAGGTCACCTTTGCTGTGCCTCACACTGTTCAAAGCTTACTCTTAAGTGCCAGAGGGTAGCCAATGGCCTGAATGTGAGAGCTCAGGACTATGTGAGTTCTAATCGAGCCTCATAGTAACAATATCAGATTTATAGCATAAATTCATAAAATGACAGCAGCACCAATATCACACCTTTAAAATCATCATTAAAAACCACCAAACTAACACATTCACCCACCAAAACACCACCAAAAAAGTGTTTAGTTGGCATCTAAAAGGATAAGGAGAGGACACTAACCAGTGGAATTGAATTCCATTCTTGGGGTGCTATGATGGAAAAGGCCCTCTTCCTTGCCATCTCCCCTGTCACTTCAATAGAGGGAGGAATGCGGGGGGGGGGGGAGCTCAGATGCAGTGATTGGGTTGGTATCTATGGAGAAAGGCGCTCTCTCAGGTAGATTGTCTCCAAACTGTTTAGAGCTTTGTATGCTATTGTGAGCACTCTGAACTGGGACCAGACAGCAACTGGCAGCCAATGTAGCCTGCGTCAGACTGGTGTAATATGTTCGTGAGTCCTGGTCCTTGTCAGCAGGGGCACTGCCTGATTTTGGGCAAGTTGCAAAGCCCAGACTGTTTTCAAAGGCAGCCCCACATAGAGTGCTTTGCAGTAAACCAAGTGGGAGGTTACGAGCACATGAATAACCATACCAAGGCTCCTCTCATCCAAGTAGGGACACAGCTGATAGAAAGCACTCCTGGATACTGAGTCCACCTGAGTAACAGATGACAACTTGGGATCCAGGAGAATTCCAAGGTTGCAAACCTGGTCCTTTACAGGGAGTGCAACCCTGTCCAGGATAGGTTGGAAATTCCCAAACTGAACAGACAGACTCCATACCAACGGTACCTCCATCGGATCTGGATTGAGCTTCAGCTTATTGAGCCATACCCAGTCCTTTACTGAGCTTAGACACTGGTTCAGAACAGTCATTGCCTCACCTGAACTTGAGCACAATGAGAAGTACAGCTAAGTGTCATCAGCACTTAGCTCTAACTGTCATCAGCATACTGATGACACTTCAGCCCAAACCTCCTGATGACCTCTCCCAGCAGTTTCATGTAGATGTGAAAGAGCATGGGGGACAAAACGGAGGCCTGCAGGACTCCATGGCACAAAGGCCATAGCACTGAGCCATAGTCCCCAGCATCACCATCTGAAGACAGCCAGATAGAAGTGGAACCATCACTCCTATTGATCTTGACCACTGTGAATATTTATTTACATCACACCATCAGTGTGTATAGTGCTTTACAGGACAAGTGATCAGCCCTCTGACTCAAAGAACTTACAATTTAAAATTTGACACAGGAGACAACTGATGACAAGAAGGGACATTGGGAAAGAGGTGAACAGGAAAAATAATATGGGAATGCTTTAGCAATACATGTTTAGACTTGTTCATAGCCTCAGTGATAGTAAGGCTTGTGCAGCTACAGTGGTTGTGCCAAAGGCTTTACGGGCACAGGCCAGTAGGGGAGAAAGGGAGCAGGAGACTTTTGGATTACTGAGGTCTTGGAGCTGAAGAAGCAGGGCCATCCCATCCATGAAGCAAAGTGAAGTGCCTGAATGAGGTGACGGAATTGGAAGATCAGGTAATTGCTCTACTCCTCTAGCCCCAGCCCTTCCCGTGGATCTGGAGAGCCTACAGCTGCCTCCACCAAGTACTTTAGAGGGACCATCAGCCATTTTCCCTCCATGACATCTGCAGCTATGAGAAGGTGGCCAGTGAGGCTGTTCAGAGCAGCCATGAACATTCAGTTGTTCCAGGGTTCTCGTGAGATGTTGGCACATGCCTGACCATTCACAATATTTCAGCCATATTCCAAGATCTCACAAGATCCCAGAGCCAACTGGATCTCCATCCTCCTTGCTGCTGCCAGCCAAGGCCCATAGAGCCCGCATAAGCAGCAAAAGAAAGCCAAAGGACTCTAGGGCTCAGGCTAGTGGTGGCAGGGGGGGACGGAGGCTGCATGGTACACATTCTTCCACTTCTGCTGGCAAGAGAGCAGCAGAATACTTCATGCTGGGTCTCCGGAGAAGCAAAGGGAATGGGCAACAATTAACTGAGATTTAAGAGCAGAGTTATAAGGAGCACTACAGTTTAATCTCCATTCCCTATCTGCACAGTTTATTAGCACCTTGCAAAAACAGCATTCCAGGATTTATGGAACCACTTAAACATTTCCAGTGTAGCACCACATGTGATTTCTGCTGACAGTTCTGTACATTGTGCAATGGCTGGCAGCCATTAATAAACAGAAAAGTGTATGGCTTCTGATTACACTCTTAGCTTCTCATACGCTATTCATATTAAGGTCACTCACAGAAACATACTGATATCATTCACTCAACACATCAGTATTTTGTCATGGCAAAAAAGTTCTGGGTTAAATATAGAACACATGACAAATAGACCTCCCCACCTCTTATCCCAACCTGCGTTAGCAAATTACATTTGTTGAAGCTGAGAACATAAAGCAGAAGAAATGATTTATAGTTCTAAAAACAAAACAAACATCTTGAAAACATGTGCACTGTTCCTCCATCCTTCCACCAACACATTAGATTCTTTATCCCTTGAGAGTAGATTATATGTTAGGAACATTGAGCATCTAGAAATAGGACTGATATCTAAATAGTAAAGTATTACTAATGGTGGATTTGCATGCCGTATTCTTTGCAGCAGTCATAATAATTTCAGATATCAAGGTATTATGGTAACCATGTACAAATATGTGTTTCTCTACATGGTGGGGAAATCTCACATATGACAAATATAAATCCAACATTATGCTCGTGGAAGTCTGCTAGTATAATAGGACTTCTTCTCCCCCTGTCCCCATTTACAGTCCTCTCCACCATTCACAATATGTTCCAGAGCAGTTTGCGATGGTGTGGGGGGTGGGAAGGTACAGGGAACTGCCCCCTTTCAGTTCTGTTGACACAAACAGTTCTGTCTGCGAAATTACACTATTGGATCAAACCCATAATGCCAGAGTTACTGCATTCTGTGAAATTTGCTGTGCCTAGAACAGATGGTAGCTGCTAAGGCTGGTTGAAAACCAATTAAGGGGGAAGTCCTATGCATGTTTGGACAGCCAAAAATCGTATAACATCTAGCATTCTGGAGGTGGGTGGTAAATTCTCAGAACCAGAGAACTTTTTTTTTCTATTCAAACATGTATAAGATTGCACCCTTAATCAGAATACTAGGTAATCACCAACATTACACTCCTGGGAACTTCCATCTGTATTGCACTATGGTTTTGTTTGTTTGTTTGTTTGTTTTGTTTTGTTTTAAATGGAACAGTGAAACAACCTGGCAAGAGAATATGTAGACTCTTGTTGCTCTTTAGAGATCAAAAATGGGACTAGATGACTCTTTGTGATAGTGCTGCTAAGGTTTTAAAAAGTCAAAAGATGAGTGCCCTTTCTTCAGTTTCGCAATGCAACAATGTTGCTTTTGGTGCCCTCTCTAAATGGGTCTCCATTCAAGTCTTCAACCTTCAAGAGTGTTTACTGGAACTTTGGGTTTCTCTGTTTCATTTTCAGTTGCTTGGTTGGGCTGCTTGTTTAAAGACAAGCCTTCGAAGTGTGACATGGTAACACACTACTCACTTGCTCACTTCATATCCCACATGCTTCAAAAATCACGAGCAATAGGCTTTTTCAAGTCCCCTCTCCTGTGTGATCTTATAAACCAATGGGCAGTATCCAGTGTTGGCAGAACACTAGGGCCAATCATGTTGCACTAGTGGGAATTATGGTTAGTCTTCATAGCAGCCCTGGAAACACTCAGACTGGTTGTCCTGGAATGAGAGAGGTGTGGAGCTCTGGAATGCTGGTTTGAGCTAACTTCCATATAAGGTGTTCCATATATCTTGAATGTCTGAGATTTATTGTCTGAGCCATATATTCATCCTGATGAGGGACCCCTCAGTTCTCCTGTACATGGACACCCTGGACATCTGGCCCATTGCTCACATGCACTTTCAGGAGCTATACTTCCTTATTTATATTGCGATTTATATCCTGCCTTTTTCCTATAAAGGGCTTGTGTCTTTCCAGTACCTCTGACTGCCTGCTCCGATTAGATGAATTCTAGAAAGTCTTTCTTTTCAGGGAGCTGGGCAAGGTCAGCATTATATTGCTATTATAATTTCAAGATTAACATTTTAAAGTGCAAGGATTAGCAGTGTCTTTTCTAGATTCAGGTATCACAAAAAATCCACATTCAGGATAAATGGCTTTAATGATGAAATGCAATGCATCTGCATAGTAAATATATGGTAATTATGAAGCCATTTGAATCACAGGATAATATCCCCAAGAGGCTGCTTGCGGTATTGGAGCTCATCAGGATTATTGAGTAGTATAGAATTACCATCAGTGGAAGAAATTAACTCCAGACTGTTGATGGTGACGAATCATGGTCATGAGTTAACAGAGAAATAGCTAAACTGAAAGGAAACATTGAACTGCATTCTATATGCCTCACCCCCTTGACACACTGGACCTAAGAACAAATCCACAACTGAAAAGATACAGAAAAGCTGTAACTTTGCATGCAGAGTAGTCAGTCCCTTGCATGTACAGCAAAAGAGATCTAAGACCCCAGCTCCTGAGACCAGGAAGAGAGCCAGCCCTACCATTAAATGGCATGATGCAGCTTCCTTAGGTAGCAGATGCTGAAGTGGGGTGTGGATAAAGCTGTGTTTGCCTCCTAAGCAGGTCTGCTGTCCTCAGTTAAGGACAAGACTTGCTAGTGTTGAAGAAAGAGACAAATGTGTATATAGAACTGGTGTGTGTGTGTGGACAAGGGAGAGAAACCATCTGGTAATTCATCTCAGGCAGCAAAATGTTTTGATGCAGCCCTGTCCTGAAGAGCTATTATCTGTCATTGTTGTACTCAGTCGGGGAGACCTCTAAACAACAATGCATTGCAATAATGGGTGCCTTTAGTTACCCCCATATTAACTGAATGAATGCATGTTTCAGCAGTGACACAGAGGTTAAATTTCTTTATATTCTGAATCAGGGTCTTGCAACTTTTTTTTTTTTTTTGGTTCCTGGGCCCTTTCTGAGCTTCATTTGCCACTGTGACCCTTTTCATAGTCATGTTAGTTGGAAAATAGGTACTTTACCATCTGCACTGTTTATTAATCTAAACTGTATCGTGGGATGTTTCTAATGTGGATATAAAATTCCATTTCTTACAAGCTGCCTTTTTCATTAAGATATTTATTGTAAACTGCAGTAATTTTCAAGATTTATGCTGCTGAAATTAGCACAGAGAATGAGATGTGAGGATTATGACAAACTGATAATGTGCCTGGCAGTTAAGTTTAGGTGGTCCCTTCAGAAATTTACTGTAGTCACCTAGAAATAAGGCATGGCCTGCTGGGAGGGCATATGGCTAATGCTGAGAGCCCTGTTCTAATTGACTGTGCCCTAGAGCAGTTGGTCATGAAACTGAGTAACTAGAGTAAATAAAACAAAAAGCAATTGTAAGGAGCTCCTAAAGCATGGGTCCTCAAACTATGGCCCACGGACTGGATCTGGCCCACCATGCCCATTTATCCAGCCCACCAGAGGTTTTGGAATTGCTGCACATGTGCACACTCATAGCAAGGCACCGGCTTGCTTGCAAGGAGATCCTTTTCTCCAAGCGAGTCCAAAACGATCTCCTTGCTCGCAAGCTGGCACCTTGCCGTGGGCTTGTTTTGGACTGCTCGGAGAAAAGGATCTCTGTGCGTGCATGCCCAGCCCTGCCTCGCTCCATGCCCCCACCCCCTGCCCACATCACCTTGGTGGCCTGCGCCCATCGCTGGCACCTTTCAACTGGCCCGCTGTTCAGAAAGTTTGAGGACCCCTGCCCTAAAGGATCTCCCCAAACCAGGAGAATAGGGATTGAATTGGCAAATGCTGTTTAGTGTCAGCAAGTGTTGTGACACATGTTGGGGCAAATAAATCGCAATTTCAAGAATAAGATGACAGGAAATGAGCTACTGGTGAGTGACCAAGAAACAGATCTTGAGATTGTGGAGGATAGCTCAGCGAAAATATCTAGAACAAATGCACAATGGCAGCTGCCATAAAATGTTGCAGTGTGAAATGTTTCCCATTCAGGATTCAAGTGATTCCACTCTACTCCACAACACTGCATTTATTTATTTATTTTTAGACTTATTATCTGCTGTATCAGCCCAAATGCCCTCTAAGCACATTACAATCGACACCCCCCACCCCACCCAAGCAGTCATAGAATCATAGAATTGTAGCAGTTAAGCATACACAGTCTTCATTTGGTTGGGGCCTGGGGGTGGAGGGGGTATTCCTAAATATTTTATTGTAGTATAATAAAGTAGAAATGGTTTAGCTTAATTCCCTAAATTTGAATCGTAGGGATCATATGTCCACACTGTTGCTTCTGTTAAAGGACTGCATATTTTTAGACAAGGGAAGGAGGAGAGGAAAGATGCTTTATAGAACTGTTGATTTTCTTGAGGTGTTAAAGTACAACCAGGTTAGATCCATATGGTGTTTCCTACCTACGCTTCCCACACAGTTATACAAGAGTTTGTTTTGGGGTGTGCCCTGCCACTAAATAAGAACTTTAATTATCACCTTAGGATGACATTAATGCCAGCAATAAAAGGCAGATATTGCTGCCTTACAGAAAAAACAAAGTGTCTTGTGGCACCTTAAAAGACAAAACAATTTCTGATGACATAAGCTTTAATTTGTGAGACTTTAAAAGTACCATAAGACCGGATTCTTCAGTTTGGTTTGGTTTTGCTAAAAACTATCCCTCTGTAATGGCTGCATTATAGCAAGAGAAACTGGCTGATACTCTTGTATGAAGATAATTGTCAGGTTGGCCACTTAGGCATCACATGACGACTTGGTGCTGAAGATATTTTGTACTGGGCTGAGGTGTAACTCTGCAGTGGGGGCACTCCAAAACTAGTGTACCATCACAAGGAAGGCCCTCTTCTTTTTAACTACTTAGTACACTTCCGGTAAGAAGGGTGGTTAGAGTATGTCCACTAGGAAAGATTGTAAAATGTGGGCAGGTTGGAATGGGAGAAACACTGTTTCCAGGAATTTCAGTTTATATCTTCAAAATCTAGCCACAGCACCATATATTGAAATCATGCCAGGATGCTTGTTTTTGTATCCATAACTCTGCCCTGGTACACACCCCTAAACCCAATATAGGGCTAATGTTCCATTGAGAAGAGGGCAATTTTGAAAAAGCCTTCCTTGAGTCGCTTTTTCTGCACAGCTCAACATTTCTGCCCATTCTAAACACATTCCAACCATCAAAATCAAGCCAGAACACCTCATTTTTCTAACCCCAACCCTACCCTGGTGCTCACCCCTAACCCTAACATAGGGCTAAAGAGCCATTGAAAATAATGTGATTGTGAAAAAGCCTTCCTTCAGTAGCTTTTTCTGCACAGCTCAGCATTTCTGCTCATTTTAAACACATTCCAAACATTGAAATGATTCCAGGACACCTCGTTTTATTAACCCTAACCCTACCCTGGTGGACACCCCTAACCCTAATATAGGGCTAAAGTTCCATTGAAAATAATGCAATTTTGAAAAAGCCTTCCTTGCGTCGCTTTTTCTGCACTGCTCATCATTTCTGCCTATTCTAGACAGATTCCAACCATCAAAATCATGCCAGGACACCTAGTTTTTCTATCCCTAACCCAGTGATGGTGAACCTTTTAGAGACTGAGTGCCCATACTACAACCCAAAACCCACTTATTGATCGTGAAGTGCCAACTCTGCAATAAAACCTGAATACTGAGGTTTTAGTTTAGAAAAAACAACTCACAGCCAGTCCAATCAAAAACTATATATCCTTGGCAGTGCACTGACTAGCCATGTGAAAGGTCGGACAAGTTGCTCGAATGAGTCACGGCTTGTGACGTCCTCGCCTGGCGCCACTACTCTTTTCCAAATATGCGAATGGCCCCTGTTTGCACTTCATCCTATGCTCGGTTGCTGGGGCAATGCTGGGGCAACTTGGCTCACGTGCGGACAGAGAGGGCTCTGCATGCCCACTGTGGCACACATGCCATCGGTTCGCCACCACTGCTCTAGGGCTTTTTGGGCCTATGATCAGTTGTCATGTCATTCACACTTGGATAATTGACCCCTTACTGGGTACCGTGAATTGACAAGTTCTTTCTAAATTTTCCCAGGCACCCTCAGTGTCATCTGTTCCAAAAATTCCAAAGTGGCAGCTGGCATTGGCATGTTCCCTCCCCTGCCAATATTACAACTCACTTTCAGCTCATTGATGTTTATTTATTTATTCATTATTTTTGTGCATGGAAGAGGGAGAGAGGAGATAAACAACAAGAAAGGTTCTGTTATTGGGTGGTATAGATATATAATTAATAATAATAACCCACGGTGAGCCTAGTCATCTGTCAGATGCACCTTTGGTTGTTTGAAGAGTGCGTTGATGTGACATGAACACACCCATTGCCTATTTGAAAACTCAGTAACCTCACAAAGGCAACCATGAGCTCAAGTCTGAGGGTTAATGAGTACATATTCTGTGCATCTGTTTTTTAGTGTACTATAAAATAAAGTGTTATACTTCATTGCAGGGTGGGCCTACAACTCCCATCCTCCCTCACCATTGCCTAGAGAGAGTTGTAGGTCAAAATGATGTGAGGATCACAAATTGCCCATTCTTGTTTTAACGATTAATTTTGTGCAATCCAGGCATTTTTGTAGTCCCATGGTTCAGCTAAATGAATTCATAACTTTGCCTTGTGCAGATGCACTATATGTACATAGAAACATAGAAACAGAGCAAGTCAGAAGGGGTCTCCCAGGCCATCTAGTCTGACCCCCGGCTCCAGCTGGCTCCACTCAATTTTCATATTGCCTGCTTGTAATTACACCTGAAATAGTCTCAAAACCTTGCACATGTTTTATGATCTTTGAGTTGGCCTGATAAAGTTATCATCCTATAAAGATTATGGAATGCTTCATAGAGTTTACTTTGAGATAATAGCACTTGACCCTGCATCCACCTGGAGAGCATTTCTGAAGTGGGTTGAGGCATGGAAATATCTGGAGGAGAGGACAAACCCATAAAATCAGCAGTCAGGAGGGCTTGTTGTCACTTTGGACAAGCTTTGGATAGGAAAGCACAGATGCCTTCAAGGGAAAGAGAGGACAGAAAACGTTCCTTACATTGACTTTCTTATGCTCATGTATTTTAGGATCCAAGCCAAAATCTCTCCACAGAATAGCTCTCCTAACATGTGGCTTGCAGAAGTCTCTATGGTGGCCAGCGCATGCCTCCAGTGCCTCTTTCCCTCACCATTGCCTAGTAAGTTGGTGCTGGGAACAGCTGAGAATTGCACTGATCAGTGTGCACCTCTGCCTTTTTCTTCAGGTGGTGTGCTGAGATGACTCTACCCAGGCAGTATGCTGCACATTTAAATTATGCTCCCCCAGCCTGGCAAGCAGCCCTGGTGAGAACCATCTTCCATGTGCTCCCCAGCTGTCCCAAGCACCCATCAGCTTGGCAGTTTGCAGGGAGGGGAGGTTTAAACCACTCCATTCCCATTCAGTGAGATAGGAGGAGGTAGGGAGGGTGTATGTTAGAAATGTGCAGGATGAAGCCTGTATGAGTTGCTCAGTGTTGTTTTTAGTCGCAAAGTCATGTCTGACCCATCGCATCCCCATGGACAACATTCCTCCAGGCCTTCCTGTCCCCCACCATTCTCCGGAGTCCACTCAAGCTCACACCAACTGTGTCAGTGACTCCATCTAGCCACCTCATCCTCTACTGTCCCTTCTTCTTTTGCCCTCAATTGTTCCCATCGTTAGGCTCTTCTCCAGGGAGTCCTTCCTTCTCATTAGGTGTCAAAGTATTTGAGTTTCATCTTCAGTAGCCATTCATGAATTGCCAAAGAGAGGGAAAAAAAAAAGGGGGGGGACACCATATGTATACATGCTAATTTAGAAATTATTCTAACTGAATTAGAAATGTCATACAATTACCATAGTGTGAAAGACTGTGATCAGGTGATCTGTGCATCTTGTTCAATCTGCTGTCCAAGTGCTAACTATTGATCAGCAGTTTCAAGGCCCAGGTCTGCCATCTGCGGGATCTTTCAATTTAAACCAGAACTATTTAAAAAGGACAGCACATTAAATAGAGGATGTTTTCTTGTTTTCTGTAAATGAGGATGCACGGCTACCCTCCAGTGTGTTTATATGATGGGAAGGTTGTGTGCCTGTGTGAAGGTGCATGTATGCACATGGGGAAGACACAGACCCTGGCATATTCTGCTACTTCTGGACCAGCTGAAACACCTGTGAGGACCCAAACCTTATTCAGAGATTCCATAGGTTCCACTGCCCTTCATAGCATGTGGTTCTTGGGACAAAAAGGTTACTTGTTCTGTCCTAACAGAATGATTTGAAATACAACACATGAAAATCAAACAAACACATAAATAACATCTCAGAGCGTTCAAGATTTATACAAAAATGTAACCACCAGCCCATGTCATATAATTTTCAGATAAGCAACTTCAGACTTAGCAACAGAAATTCTAATGCTGGCAGATCATCTTAGCCCACCAAAAGATGAATGCAGGGTGGGAGAGCTCAAACTAAGAGTCTCATGGCAACCATGTATGATAGTCAGAGACATTTATCTTGTATACCCAGGTTATAACTGGCCACAACAACAAAACAGATTTACAGTTGAGGAATGGAGGTGACAACAATACATTTATAGAAAAGTAAGGGCTCTTTATGCTTTACTGAAATGATGAAGTTCAAGATGCTGCTCAACATTTTCATTAAAAAAATCAACCTATTATAGTTTAATTTTTAATTCAGTATATTGCTATTCTTACATTTAGAATTACCATTGCCATTATTGTTGTTATCATTAGAATTTATAATTAATATTATATTTTAAAAATTACTACATTTCCTACATTACTGTATTTATACATTTCATTAAAATATTAGTGTAATCTAAGTGCAGTGGAAAGCTGTAGTGTGAGAAGAAGAAAGGATGCCAGAAAGAGGAAGGAGTGTCATCAAAAGCTTGAACTTTATGGACCGAAAATCAGAGCTGCAAAAATAGATTATTGTACTACAAAAGGTCTTTGCAACCAGCAATCTTTTATGCATTTCAGTTTTATAGGATTGCAATCTAAAGCCAAAAAAAAAAGAAGCATTATGGGGAATGGGCAGTTCATTTTTGCCTAGTAACAACTCTTGTAACAAAGTGGAAAAGTTCTTGATGATTCATACTCTCCAGGCACCATCAATTTTGGAAGACTACATGTTTGAGTTTAACCTTGCCACACCTTTCTTCTATTTCTAATCTTTCAGAACAGATGGTTGTTTGCAATTTAGCTCCTACAGGGTGGACACCTATAGTTCTTGCAAACAAAATTCCCCCTTACCCTTACCACTTTCAGTTACATATTCCAATAAATCCCTTCAAAATACATTTTTTTACTTAACCAGTTTTTAAATCCTTCTGTTTCTTTGTGTGTGTGTGATAATAATTTTAAACTGTCATCTTCTTCTCTTCTTCTTCTTCACTGCCAGCTGCCCTGAAAACTAAAATACTGTGCTATGAGTAAGTAAAAATGGGGTGGGGAAATAAACTAAGCCAACAAAACCAACCTGAGGAAAACTAAGCCATGCTCAGCGGCCTCACAGAGTGTTGGCTTGAAGGGGAGGTAGACTAAAAAACTGGTGGGGCAGAGGCTGCCACATGCACAGCATTGTTGTTGTTTAGTCACAAAGTTGTGTCTGACCCATCACATGCACGGCATCCAAGTAGTTATTTCTTGGATTGGTGCGCTCAACTTCGGAGGCTGTTGTACTAGTGACATGCCTATGTTCTCTGACCCTCAAATCTAGCCAAGTTGTTTGGATGTGCCAAGGGGTGCCAGAGTCTTGTGGCAGACACCTCCCGAGAAACTACTGATTCTTGTTCTGGAATCTTTGTCCCTTCTTCTAGAGACATTTGCTTGGGGCTAACCAGTTACTATTAACTATTATTTTATTATTTGTATTTTTGAGAAAACAATCAAATCTCTTCCCTAGGTGACAATCTTTGAAAGACAAAACAATTTATAATAATACAACTTAATGTGTCTGTCTGTGTGCACTATTGTGCCATGACTATGAACTCTAAACATCTGAAATGTGGCATGCTTTCTAATGGGACCCTAGGGGTGAGCACCTTGACCATATTTGTTTGGCTTAACACATTAATTCTTTTAAATTAATTTTAATGTGTTCATATGCTTGAAGCCTGCAACAATATCTGTAGCCACTGTAAAGTTACATGCCCCAACCAGCAGTTTGAAGCCATGGAGATTAGCAGGGACACACCAGAGACATACCTATATACCTGTCCCTTCTCTTTGCTGTGGGGGCAACCCCACTGCAACAGAATGCACAATGGAAAGGAGTGTGCCTTCATTCAGACAGGGGGGATTATTTGGACCCATGCACAAGGGGGTCTGTTTGCTAACAGCACAACAAAATCAAAGAAAACCAGGTTTAGGCCCACAGGGCAAAACACACACACACACACGTATGTATATACTAATATACAGATGCTCTAAAATTTTGCATTTGTGTCTTTAAAAGTTCTCCTCCTCTAAGACACCCCATTTGTAAAGAAGGATGTATGGTCGGGAGAGGAAGGAGAGATTTGATTTAAAAAAAAAAAAAAGGAAAGCAGGAGGTGAAAAACATGTGGGCAAGAAGCCAGCTAATTCAGGGGGATCAGAGGCAAAAGAGATCATTAAGGGCCCTATAATTTAAGCAAGTGTCAATAGAGGAAAAGGGGGGAGAAGCACATGACCTACAAGAGATTCAGGGCTCCAAATGAATGTTTGGGGGCTTGGGCCCTTCTGGGCCATCTCCTAATACTACTTATAAGAAAACCTAAAAAGAAAAAAAAACCAAAACAAAAAATATAAAATCAGCAGAAAACCAGTGCAAAGTTGATGCTGTGAAAATCAGTACAAAAAGCCAACATGATGAAATGCAATACCAACAAAGTGCTATGGTGCAATGTTACGCATGTTTAGCTTACAATTTCCAGCATTTGCCAGCCATGCTGGTTCTTGTCTAAATATGCATAAGACTGCACCATTCATGCAGAAGCGAAAATCACCACAAGGCTATCAAAATTAGAAATCTGAAGGCCTGGAAGAACGCCACCGCAATGTGTCTGTTTCGGGAGGTAGCAAATGCACTCTGCACATGCTCAGGGGTAACTAGAGTTGGAGCGCCTAGGCTTATAAAGCAGCTTGGGGCAGGTCTGTCGGGAGGGAGGCGGGGCTCTTATCAGGCTCTCCCTCCCTCGATTGGCTGTTTCGCGATCTGCCAAAACGCCCGGAGCGTCCGGTAGCCTCTGTGCTCGCGGGTGGGGCGGGGTGCGAGGGCTTCTGTCAGGACTTTGGGTGGAGCGCACGGCTTGTCACTCTACCGAACACGTAGCCGTTCCCTATAGGCCGGTGGGTGAAGAGGCGGAGTAGGGGGCGGTGCAGCTTTTCTGTTAAGCTGACTGGCGCCACCGCGCATGTGTGTGGCTTGTTCTTTCATCTCCAGCGCTGTGTGTTTGCGGCTGAGCGCGCCTGCCTGAGGCGAAAAGGGAGTTCGTCGCTCATCCCGCCCAGAAAGGAGGATGCCTCGGCTGTCCGGAGCCTCCTCGAGGCGGCGCAGGGAGCTGCAGTGACAGACGCGCCCTCTCGCCTGTTTTCCCCGATCCCGAGGCAGCCGCCGCCTCAAGCAGCAGCAGCAGCAGCACCAGCAGGAAGAGGGAGGCAGAACAGGGAACGGCCGCTGAGGGGAGGCAGAAAGGCCGGGAAAGGCTGAGCGAGGCTCCATGAGCAGCGCCTCCCTCTCTTCGGGCCAGCGCCGCCCTCCGTCTTCTCGGCCCCGGTAGCGCGGACCGTGCCGCCGGGCCGCGTGCGCTGAGCGGTCGGCATGGCTTCACCGACGTGGCTGAGCGGCCGCCTGGCGCTGCGCTTGGGCTCGGGGTGGCCGGGGGGCTCCTCCCCCTCCGCCCCCTCCGCGGCGCTGGCCTCCCGCCTGTGCCTCCAGCCGCAGCGGCGGAGGCCCCTCAGCAGCTGCTGCTGCCTGCTCCGCCGCCGCCCCGGCGCCCGAGAAGGACTCTGGCTCCTGCCTTCCTCGTCCGCGGGCTTCTCCCGGTGGCTGGGCACCCATCCCAAGAAGGAGCCCATGGAGGCACTCAACACGGCGCAGGGAGCCCGAGACTTCATCTACAGCCTTCACTCCACCGAGCGCAGCTGCCTGCTGAGGGAGCTGCACCGCTTCGAGTCCATCGCCATCGCCCAAGGTAAGGCGAGGCATTTGGGACAGGCGGGTCACGAAGGCGACGACGGGGGGGGGGGGGTGCGCGAGCGAGGGAGAGACCCGGCGTCGCGGCCCTGCCGGTGGGGCTCGATCCGGCGTACGTTTGCTTGGAGTTCAGCAGGACTTGGCTCCCACGCAAGAGTGCTGCTGGAGATAGGAGTCGGAACTTGGAGAGAAGCTGCGCGAGCAAACTCTCACTCGGAGAGCCGCCTCATTGCTCCTATTTCGGGGCAAGAACGTAGCCTTGAAACGGACAAAGTAGAACGAGAGTGCCTCTGAACACGTGCAGAGCGGTTGGCTTCCTTGGAACGCTGTGTAATCACGGCTAGCCTAAGGAGCATTGCGAGGTTCTTCAAAGATTGGGGCACAGGCCATCACACACACACACACACACACACACTCTCTCTCTCTCTCTCTCTCTCTCTCTCTCTCTCTCTCTCTCTCTCTCTCTCTCTCTCTATCAATCGATAGAAAATGCACTACTTCTTACTTTACTTTGGAGTCAGACCATTTTGACTCGGTACCAAATCTGAGTTAATGTCTGGAAAACTTGAGGCATTGTGCTTCCAGTTCAACATTTTTAGGAAATTTTCAAAATAACTATTTTTTTTTTTTTTTTAAAGAGGAACAGCTTATTCTTTTTTCAGAATTGGATGACAGTTCTATGCATAGTAACCCCTTGTGGGAATGACTATTTCTGCCTGGTCTCAGAAAAAATAGGTGCAAGGTTATGCGGTATCTTTAAACACTGATTGTCTTTTAAAGGGAGCTGTCAGTACTCTTAGTTGCATAAAAGTTCTAAGGATTAGTTGCTCTAGTTAAGTTTGCACCTGCAAAATCCCGAATGATTGACACAGGAGGTTAAGTGTTAGCGTAATCTTGATCCTTTGAGGATCAAGTATAAAGACACTTGATAAGATAATTATATAGATACTGATTTCCTTATGTTCTTTGTAGACCAGTGCTCTGGAAGTTAAAGGAAGCCTAGTGGTACCCCTAAGAAAAACTTGTAAAGTTCCAAAAGATAGGTGCAGCTGTTCATCAGTCAGGAGAGTTTTCCAGATTTCAGTAAAGTGATTTGCTTTCCCTTATTTTCATCCTACCGTAGGTGTGCGTGCGTTTGTGTGCGTGTGTGTGTGTGTGTGGGGGGGTCATTCAAATGAAAATGTCACAGGTCATAGACAGGCATGAAACCTGCAACATTTCAAAATGGTTGGAGTTGAAGCTGCAAAATTATAGTGCTTGAAATCTACTGTAACAGTTTTTAATAGGAAAGGAATGTGGCATTAGAAGAATGGCCATCTCATTGTCCTGTCCTTGCCATCCCTCAAAGCACCATGATTGGAGCCCATGTCAAATGTGACCTAGGATTAGAAGGTGGATTCTCAGTCATTCAACCTACCTCCATCCTGCAGCATTTAGAGAAACTAAACCAAAAGGGTATTGTGAGACATTAAATGTTCCTGATCTTGTTAGGTCGTCAGACAATACTACATTCAATATGTATATACTTGAAAATGTAGACGTTCTAGAAATTATTTCCGTGTTACCAATGTAAACAGTGAAATAAAAAATGTCTCTGAGCACATGCAGAATGCTTTCTTACCATGTGTAGCCTTCCACTCCCTCTTCTGTTCCCCTCCACAGTCCCTCCTCCTCCAGTCCTCCCACTCTCCATAAAACACACACACACAGAGAGTTTAGGACAGCTCTCTTCTGTCGCATCCTTGTTATGTGGAAGCTCTTACTGTTCCATTCTCCCAATAACTTAATTTGTATGGGTACCTCACCAGGACTCAAAAGAGTCTGTTTTCAAAACTATAATGCATAGAGAAATAATGAGCATATACAAGATGCCTTTCACCCTGAAGGTAGAAATCATGCAAAAAGAAAATATGCAGAAACACAGGCTTGCATAGGGTTGTCATTTCAGTTGGATTGGCAGTTATTAAACTTGATTTACTGCATATACTAAGGACTTATTTCTGAGTAAACCTGCAGATGATCGAGTTACAGAGCTCCTCATTAAAATAACTTGTGCTGAAATACTCCAGGAGTAAGCCCCATTATGTTCAGTTCATCATTGTTCAAGGTTTATGTTTGTTATGTTATCAATTGAACATAATGGGGCTTACTTCTGAGCAGACATAGGGTTGCGTAAGTGTCATCTAGTCACAAAAAGCAATGCCTATTGTTTTAAGCTTTCCATTTATCCATTTGGCCCAGCATTATCCACTGGAAGTGGCGTTTCAGGGTGTCAGACATAATCCTACCCTAGAGAAACTGTAAATTGAACTTGGGACCTTCTGCATGCCAATTATGTACTCTACCCTTGAGCTAGTGCTTACCAATTGCTGGGTAATGGTAGCAACAGGCAAAACAGTACCAGATACCTCCTTCTGCAGCCATGTGAACCTACTCTTTTTGAAGATCTGAATGAGGAAGAGGATGAGGAGAAAAACAAATCTTCTTGTAGTCAAACACAATTCGGAATTACCTTGCTTGTCACCTTCCTCTCGGAATTCCAAATACATGTTCTGCATGGAATAAAGTAGAGAAAGAAAGGCCAGGATGGGGGTGGGAAGTGAAAGGAAAAAAGAATAGTGACTGGAAATGGAGGAGGTGGAGACAGAATTTCCCAAGCCAAGTGGCTCCTTTCAGAGGGTACTACTTCAGAGTAATTTAGAAGAGTGTATAAGAATTGTACTTTAGGTCAGAAAGTGTGACTGCATGATGCCTTTGAAGGCCTGGCCTGCTATCTGTGTCTTACTGGTGGAGAATCTAAACAAACTGGGCCTGTGCTGTTTAATTTTATTTTTAGTGTATTTTATTATCATTCTGCAAAAGCTGATGTGGTATAAAACATGTCAAAAACAGTATAATGAAACCATTAAGAACAACAAAATAACTCATTCAGAAAATGCTAAATAGTTATTTTAGTAATCCTGAACTATACCTGATGTAATAAATAATCTCAGAGTTTATAGGAGAATTCCACCTATCCGGATTTAAGGGACAAAACTTTAAACTCGAAGAGCATTCCATACAGAGAAGAATTGAGCCTCCAGGCCTACACAAGTAGCCATCTTTGGTGTATGCTGACTTGCTGTTGAAAAAGTGTATATGCCGCATGTGTTAGTTCTCAGCATATGGTGACTGGTTACATTTGTTGAGCACCACATGCAGGTGTGATTTTTTAACTTGCCATTTATTTTTCTAGCATTGGATAAGATGTTTTCAAGCAAAATCCCGCATATGTTAGTATTTGCACAAAACCAGCCTCTGTACATTGGATAACATGCATGGTCTCTTCCCAATGCTTGTCTTGTTTTTGTTGTGGCAATGCCAAATGGCTGTGTAAGCACATTCTTAAAACCCAGGATAATAGACAGCTAGATTAGGTGTTAACTATCAGTGCTGAAAATACTAACATACTAACAATATTTCTAAGGGTATAAAATCTCTGAAGATTAACTGTTAGGGTCTTCAGTCTTTTGGGAGCCATTTGTTGACAGTAAGTAGGCTTGTGTGTGATTTTTTTTTTTAAAAAAAACTGCTTTCCCATTATGCTGCAGTGTGTGTCTGAAATTGATAACTTTCTAAGTAGAAGTGGATTTATGATAAATTTTTATCATGCAGGATATTTCACTCTGTTGATACTTTAAGCAATGTGATTTGGATGGATGGTACTGTGGTGTCTTTACAGAATTGGTCCATTAGATTAAAATAGGTGTAACAGACAACCAACGTTTAGTTGCTCTGTTTTGAAACACAGAATGGGACAATTTTTTTAATTCTTTAATTCTTACTGAGGGGTAAATTTATGAGAGCGTACGTGTGTTCTATAGTAGAAGTGATGCGAGTGTAGATGTGAAGGTGTTGTGGGAGGAGGAAGGGAACCCCTTCCTTCCATTTCCAGGCTCAAGCCAAATACAAATGTATACGTTATTATGGCATCAGCTTTTTCCATCATCAACATTGCTTGCTCTAAATATAATTGATTAAATCTGTCTGCTTCGTATTTGCAGGATTGCATCTGGAAGGCAATATCTTTCAATGCCTGTACAACTGTGGTTAAGTAGTAATATGGTAAGGGGAGATACCTTAGCTGAAGTGGTCTCAAATAAAGCCAAGGGTACCAAGATATCTAGCCAAAGTGGTACCAAGTTCAATGCTGGAGTCACTAATGTGAGCTATGCTTTTATTGCCAGCCGACTCAGATTCTTTATGAGGCTAGCAGATGACCGGTGAGCCATTTGACCATTTATTTTGTGTTAAAAACCTGTTACACTCAAGTACCTTGTCTATTGCAATGGGACAGAAATACGAACATAATTGTTTTAAATTCTCATTTTTGTGAAGAAATAAAGCAATAGAAAAGAAACAAGAGTTCAGACTTGATTGAAATTACAGCTTGTTTTCCTTCTGTTAATAATTTGGATGAAAATAGCTATTTACAGGATAGAGAAGGGATAACATAAGATTTTATCACTCTGATTTGTATCATGGTATAACTTAATATTTATTTTATTATATAGCATCATCATAGATTTTATTGTACAGGTAGATAGATCACAACCTAGCAGATTTATATCTAAAATTCAATGAAGGGAGAGTTAAACAGGAAAGAAATTGTAGAAAACCTTAGAACACTTGGAACTTACCGAGATTCTTCATTTAACTGTGCAGATTTATGTAATACTTAAAGTGAGGTCACAGTTCTATCTAAATTAGCACAGTATGATTAACTATTTGCAGTGTCAGTACATTATTCTCTCACGTTGAGCTAGTACATCAATTGACTTGTTTGGAACACTGCTTTTATTTATAAGGCTTGCATTACACTGTGGACAATGTCCATTTGACTTTTTCCATAGTGAATGAGAGCACCTTTTAGAAGCTCATGTTAAGTGGTTGTATCTGAGTTTGAAATGACTCTAAGGGTCACTTAAGGTTATTTTTGACATTGGTTTTTCACCAGATTTGCTGTTGGACAGCTGATGATAAATCCAGAGAAGGTTCATAGATTAAATCTTTGCCTTTTCAGCTTTTCCAGTGGAAAAATAAGAAATTGCTGAATCCACACCTTTGATTTCTTAATCTGTTATTAGCAGCAAGCTTTTATGGCTAAAGTCTGAGGTTACTTTATTCATGGAGGAACTAGCTTCCATTTGAACTATGTAAATATGGCCTTGAAAAGGGCACTTGCATGACTTAACTATGTATTTCCAATCTAAAGGAACATAGTTTAAAAGGAAACAAATGTTGACTTTGTTTAGTCTCAGATGAATGTGTAATCGAAGAAATACTTCCTATTTTCAAGAACATCTGTATAAACTTACTAAATGTTAGGTATTTATAATTTGCTGTTCTTTATGAATCTCTTAAATTGCTCTTTACTTGATTTGTAACAAAGTTTGAAATAATTTAGACTCCCAGGAATTTCAAAATCTCGGTTACGAATTATTTCTTGCCTGAATCTTTCAGAGAATTAAAATATTTCTGTTTTCTATTTGTGAGGCTTGTATAATGCCTGCACTGCTCCTTCCAGCACCATGTTGCTGAGTGGGAGCTTGGTAATGGCCTATATAAAGACTTTACATTTGCTTTTAGTACTTTGTTCCCCTAAAGGTTTCTTTCAGGCTTTCCTTATTGGCTCCTGGCTGAGAGTTTCCTACTAATGGAAGCTGTGTCATATTCTTCCTCATTTCTACACTGCCCTTGCCTTCAAATCTCTAGTCTTGTATTATGTGGACATACTTATCATTCTCATTCTTCATTATTTGGGGGCAGGCACAAGGGTTGGTTTGGCTTACTTTTTGTCGATGCTACTGAACCCCTATTGGAAAACAGGGGAAAGTGGCAGGGCTTACTGTCACTTGTGTGTGTGTAGAGAAGTTAAATAGTAGAATTCTCTCCTGCTCATCAGGGTGTCTGACTTTAATATTCAGCATTGTTTGAACTGGTAAGAGCACCATCAGATGTTGCTGCCTGAAACACTCCAAACCTGAAGGATTATGGATGGCACCCAATAGAAAGTGGGGGTACAGTGAAGGCTAGGATTGCCTCTGAACTCCCCTCACCCTTCACAATGCTTAGATGGCCATTTTCAGCTGTTGAAATGTGTTTCCCTTCCCAATTAATTAATTTATTTACATGCATTTATGGGCTGCCTAATGAGGAAGAGTTGAGGCAGTGTCCCACTCTTCCACTCCCCTGGAACACTCCCCTGTGCCCTGCTGGCTTCTGTCTTCAGAGTCCATCTAGTGTGGAAAGAACCACATTGGTATTTTGAGTAGGAGGAGAGCCCTCCATGGAGAGACTCCCAGCTTTGACGTTAAAATGTTTCTTTGAGGTTGGAGCTGGGATTCTGACCTATCCTATGGTTCCGCAGACTTCAGATAGAAACCTGTGTGGTATTCTTCTCATTGGAGAGTTAAGGGCACTTGCTTTGGTTAAGAGAATATGTGGAAGCCTGATAAAATGAAGCTAAAACATTGACAGTCGAAGCTCCAATGTTCTGTGACATCACAATAACCAACTTGCTAGGAACAAGATGACATTGTGTACACCAGGGTCTGTTTTGACCTTATCTGGTGGATAGCTTTGACTGACTATTCTGTTCTTAATTTTGTGTTTCATTCATATCTCTCTGACCATATTTGCCTGAAGGGATTAAAGTAGGATATAACTAGCTTGTGTAAACTATTCAACTGTTTCTATAAAATAATTAATATTCTTTCAAAGTGACTGAAATGTAGGAAAACAGAATTCATTAAGTGGCCACTTTGCAATCCTGTTTGTAGATCCTTGTAATTATGGCAACACTTTAGGTTTCCAGGGAGTCTTGGTTGAAGGGTCCAGGGCAGTTTACATGCGCTAATTTTTCCTCTGGTAGTGCTCATGCACAATCTGAAAATGAAGTGGGATGGGGTATGGGAGGAGAATTGAATTTCAGTCAAGAAACACAAAAGATTACAAGAACTAACACCTAAACCAGGCTTATAGATCATTGTCTTCCTTTTCATATGACACCCAAGTAGGTACATGCTTCAGTCTTCTTCATTTTAGACAATAATTGTTAGACAAGCATCTTAGTACATGCTTCTGTGGTCCAGTTACATGTGGGCTTGTATACAAGGCTGTTCAAAATAAAGTTACCATGTGCTTTAACCAGTTAACCATCTAACATGCTGGTTAAGTCACAAGTAAAACATTTAAGTGTTGGCCTGATAATTTGCAAAGATCCAGATTGAAGAACAGATGCTGAAAAGCAGTTGATTGGGGGAAGTACAAGGGCGCAATAAGAAGAAAGGCAATTCATTGAGGTCTTGTATTAGTAGCTCAGTAAGCATTTGTACCATTTTGAGATGCAAAATCTCAAGTGATATGTTGGCCATATTTTTAAAAAATATTTTACAAAAATGTGCTTTGGTGTTGTCTGGGCAATATCTTTACTTTGGTTCCTTGTCATCCACTTAGGCTAGCCCAAATTAACCTTTCTCCCAGATTATACTTTTCAGAATGCGGACTCATCAAACATACCACAAATCTTCAACAATACAATATGATCAGCACACAATGCTTATTTACTTGGATATGTGATTGGTTAACCTCCCAAGATATGTTAAAGAATGTATGAGGAGAAAATATAGGAACATAAGCAATTATTTAGATAGTGTGATTACCTAGCTAAGCATTAGAGACTGATGCTTTGAAATTTGGAACAGAGACATAGTGGGTTAGTGGTGCATAATCACTTCCCTGCTCTGCATATCATGCATCCAAAGTTATTTCCCCCTTTGGGGACTACAGATAGCACAAATGCAGTGTGAATAATATGAAGCAGTGTGCTGAATCAGGTTAAACCAGAGTGCAGATAATTTGTTGAAACTTGCAGGGGGACGGGAGCAGAGAAGACACAATGAGTAAGGCAGGGCATTAGCATGCCTCTTCCCACGCATGAAATATACCAATGGCACAGCAGAAAAATAATCTGAGAATGCATTGTGAAGGATACTTCAGGGAGTAAACCTCATTAAACCCAGTGGGGGGGGGGTCCTCAGTGAATGTTCATAGGATTGTGCTGCATTTTATGTGGGTGAATTAATTATTAAATACTGATACATGGATTTCACGTCCTCTGAGTACTGGAAGGGAAAATAGTATGACTTACTTCTCATGTTTGAAAAACTTTTAGCATCCAGATTTCCTAAACCACTGGTACCGTTTGAGAGGCCAATGAAGCAGGTAGCACCACCAGAGCCAGCTAGTACCTGGGGTACAGTAAACCTCTCTTTTTGCTACATGCATGACTTGAGTAGATGCTGCTTGAACCATGAAGTAGTGTGTGGTACAAAATGCATTCTTATATATGCTCCATAAAAATACCTACATAACCTGCTAGCTTCTACTTTGTTTGAATAACTTGGCATGTTCCTCTAATAGAAATCATCATGGCCATTTCTATTTGCATAAGTACATGATCATAGCAAGTTCTGGGGGAGGTGAGCTTCTTTGGTCCCTACAAAGATATTAAAAGTTACCTTACTTTATCTTAAATCCACAGAAATACTAAGGCTGAGTCTTAGGCAGGATCTAGTTGCATTTTAAATAAGTGTCCACTTGAGTAAAAGATATTTGGGTGTTGACTTAAGTATGTATGCCAGTTCAAGTGGGTTGGTGATTATATCTATGAAAAAATCATGCACATTCTAATACAACCGTAACATGTTTTCTTCTTCGTGGCCTCTGTGCATCACACATGGCTGGAGAAGGTTGAATTTGGAAAACTAAATATTTTGAATTTCTTCAATGCTGACATTATTTGACTAACTCTGGGGCTCAGCTGAGATGACTATGTTAAACCATAGTTTGTGATCGTAAACGTGAGTCCTGCTTGATCTTGAAAATGGCAAGTGATGTTATGTTTGCCATGCAAAATTGCAGGCCATTTGGATGTAATGAAGAATTGGTTTGTTTTTAACAAGGGAGGGATAGTGTACATGTTCAAGGCTCATACTTCTAGCTCTAAGCAATGGTACATAGCTTGTCTAAATTGTGTTGAAATATTGTTTTGTGATGGTATGTGAAGCCATGATATATGCAATTGGCCTCTATATTTTTATTGAACTAGTAATCTTTTAAAATATAGGCAATATATTATAGGGAAAGGTGATCCAAATTTATCTCTAATTTATTATAATCACAATTTTAATTTATTCTAGTCTTTTGGTTAGTAAGCCAGAATTTGCTTCCTGAACTATGAAAAAGCAGATGAGGCTTCTATTGTGCAAACACACTGTCATGTATGTTTGTTCGGACAATGTCATCTACAATCTGTAGTCCTCCTGTGTTTTCTGACTGGCTTCTCCATCTTTTTTCTTACCAGAAAAATCTGCTAAGGAAGAAAACACAGTATAGTGCATAATTCTGTTTGTTAGCATTAGGAACCATTGGTCTAGAAGCAGATTAAACAATGATACATATGGTTATAGAAAGAGCTATAGCTTACAAGCAAATAAAGGTGGTAATAGGTTGTAAGATCAATAATGCAGGCAATATTAGGATCTTTCGAGAATCATTGCAGAAGGACATCATTCTAGCAATGCTTTGTGTGTTGATGTGTTCTAGCAAATAATGTAACCTTGTTTCTCTGTCAAGTTACACATTGTATTTTTGGTGTTCTTATGACGTTCTTGATGTCTGAATGCGTTAAATACCTGATGCATGTATATTGATTCATTTCCTCAATAACTCAGTTTTAATTGAAACAGTATTGCTTATTTGGTAGACTTTTCTCCAGTATGTGGGCATTTATTTTGCTAAACACTACTGAGATGTTTGACAATTCATCTAATTTCAGCAGGATTGAACCACACAAGCGCTTGCTGTCTCATCTAGGATCTGCTTGCCAGCCCTCTTGGCTGATGTAGCTTTTATTTTCTTTACTGGATTTTTAATACTTTTGTCATAGAATCAAATAATAGTAGAGTTTGAAGGGGCCAGAAGGCCATTGGGGCCAACCTCCTGCTGTTGCAGGAGACTAAGTTACACCATCTCACTGAGGGGATTGTCCAGATGTTTTTGAATGCCTCTAGTGAGGGAGAGCCTACAACCTTCCTAGGTAAGACGCTCCATTGTTGTACTGCTCTGGCAGTGAGGAAATTCTTCCTGGTGTCTAGTCAAAATCTGGTTTCTTGAACTTAAGTCCATTATTACATGTCCTGCACTCTGGAATGGACAAGAAAAGATCTTGTCAGGTAATTGTAGAGTACTATCATATCGCCCCCTCAGTCTTTTCTTCTTGAACTTATCTTCCCCAGTTCACTCAGTCTTTCCTGCCTTTTTGTGCTTAGCATGTTGAAGTGTTGAATCATTCCCCCCCCCCAAAAAAAATCCTAGCTCCTTTAAGGAAAAATGCTAAAGTTTGTAGTCTGTGATTTAGAACTCTGAAGCAATTTTTATTTGTATTTCTTACCGGCATCCAAGTAGCACTTTACTGTTTTGTAACATACTTGTAGTCATAACTCTTCTTTTACCTTCATACTTAACCATATTGTTGAAAGCACAGTATTAAACTCTGAAACTGAGCAACCTATTTCTATCTACTGCACAGTAGATGCTAGTTCAAAAACACAAATAATTCGGTCTGGCATTCTAATTCATGCAGAAGAAACATTTCTGATAGCAAACAATAAGGAAGAGCACTTTAAAGTCTGGGGTACTTGAAGGAACACCTGTCTTCAGTTATGCCTGTCTGTGGAAAGTCTCTTATAGATGTCTCTGCCATTTGGCTACCAGAGCGAGGGCTGCTTGGTGGTGGCACTCCAAGTTGTGGAGCGCTCTTGTCAAAGAGCCTTGCCTGACCTTATTGTCACTTCAGTACTAGGAAAAGACTGTGATTTCCTAGCCTTTAAAAAATCCATTTTAATCCTGTGTTTGTGCTGGTTTTAGTTTTGGTCATTGCCATTTATTCTTTTTGGGAATATGAATGTTGCACAACTTTCAAAAGGGGCACATTTTTGTGAATGCAGCTACAAGCTGAATAATATGTGATACTTGCTTGGCAATGGGAATTGTAGTCATCTGTGTATTTTGCTATTTTCGCAATGAATTATCATCATGTCTTGTGTCCAGAAGGAAATGGCAGGGGAATGGACAGAAGTTAAATGGTGTGTGTGTTCTAAGCTTGCTGCTTAAACAAGTTATTAGCATAATATGTAGTTTTGCTCCTTGAAGCACAATAGCCTGTGGAAAAAGTATGCCTGTAGGGATGGATAGACCCTGACCCTGAAAAGAGGGATCTGTCTTTGTGGCTTTCTAATCCCCTCCTCTTCAGATTTTGAAACTGAGTTACTATAGCATCCTTCCTCTTTGGAGTATAAAGCTAAATTGGCACAGATTGTTTCTAAATTATTAATCTCTGATTTCATTCATGGGTAAAGAGGCTATAGTGCTGATATGTCAACTGGAAATATTCTGACACGGTTATTGACATTCCATTCTAATTGTTTATGTGGTGCCTCCATAATGATTAATAAAACATCAATTCAGCTGGTATGGACATGGATACTTTCCCCTAACATCTTAAATTCATTGTGAAAAGTGTACTACCAAAAATTAAATAAAGATATTAAAGCAAAACAAAGCATAATGCATGCACTAAAATACACAAGCAAAAATACGAACATTTAGTACAAAGTAATGCATTTGTTTTGGGTTGGCTTCTTTTTTTCTCTTTAGGTGTTTTCAGGAAAGACTAGGCTTGCACGACACAACAACATACCATGGCTTATAAAGGGTTTGCATGACATGCTAACACGTCAAGACATGGAACCCCCTATATGTCAGTGTGGCTTAGCTTTGGCTTATGTGTTCTTATGTGGTACAAACCCAGATGAGATAATCCATCATGGGCCAAGCTCAGCCACTAACAGGCTGCTTGGCACGAGTGGCAAATCTCCCATGCAGCTCTTAGCAAGCAGCTTACAAGTGACTGTCAATGCTAAACTTCCCTTGTAGTGCTCAAGCTCTCACTCAGGGTGCCTGGCAAAGGCTCCCCCAGCTTCCTGCTGCTACTGCATGCTATTTTCAACTTACTACATTTTAATTTCCCATTCACGTTGTTTTGTTTTGGAATATGAATGCTGACCCGACAAGTGGCTGCAACAGTACATAGATTGCAGCAGTGTCTGTCTCTGCCAGAAAGAAGCTTTGTAGCCCCCTCCACATCTATTCTAGACCTTCTGGTATAGAAAGAGGGAGGGAGGCTCAAAACAACCTTAGCATGAAGGTTGCTCAGGATATTTTGTATAAGCTAATATATCCACAGTGTTGTCTCCCTTTTGGCACAGTTTTTAAGGTGATATCGTCCTGGGAACATGCAATACTGAGGGGATTCCCTGAGGAAAAGGGAGTCCCAATTTCCTCCTTGCAAACAATGATCTCCCTGAATTTTTTAAGCATCTGACAGCTTAATTTGACACTGTCAAATAGGAATGGGGTTGGAGAGGTTTATTTACTTGCACACTTATGGGAGCAGTGCATGAAGTTGGTTCCTGCTGGATTCTGCCAACCAGCAATAATTTTGTTTAATTGCAAATTTTTGCAAAAATTAATCTGAATATTTTAAAAAGTTCTTTATCACCCCAGGCAACCTCTACAGAGTACTATCGGTGCCCTTGGAGGAAGTGCTCAAGGATAAATAAATTGGGATTCCAAAAGCTTTCTTGACAAGTGGTTTGCATGTGCTTGCTATTGCAAATTCAAGCCTCATCAAACTAAATCAGTTTGTGAGTACAGCAGGAAGGGAGGGAAACCTCTCTGCTTCTCTAGGGTCCTCTAAGATACTTGGGGGAAGATCAAGTGGGGAGAAAGTGTATGGGAACTAATGATGTACCTGATTGCCTGTTGGGCACGAAGTGCGTCTTAGGATAATCAACTTACATTATGAGACCTGTGCCACAATGTGGGTCATGCAAATCCTCCCAAAATGCTACCTAAACATCCAAGTTGTTTTCCATGTGTAGACAATAACTAATCTGCTATTTGTCCTATATAAAGCAGCTGGTGGAGGGGGACAGAAAAATAGCAGAGGGTTAAGTCGATACACCTTTACGAAGTACAATACAAAGCAAAGAAAGTTAGTTTTGTTTCTAAAACTCTAAGTAGGAAAAATAGGGCATTTGAGAATCAGTAGATGTTCACTGACTATAAACTATTTGCTTTAACAGAAGAGCGATTTGTGGAAAAACCTGGAAACGACTCTCGCCCTTTGGGTAAAACTAACTAGTTCTCATGCTATATTTGTAATATTACCTTTCAATCAATTTTATGATTGTAAACCAGTCTAAAGGCACTTGCCAATTGGATGGTATACAAATCTAAGCAATCAATCAATCAGTTGCTGAAAAAAATTAAAATTGATTTTATCTAGTTTCTGTGCATCTTATCCACCAGTCCAGATGTCCTCTACCACATAGTGCTATTTGTTTTTATGGATTCTTGGATAAAGACTTCCTCTTCAATGCAAACAGGAATATATTTTGTTCAATGAAGTGTATTTAAAACTCTCACTGTCCTGATAATACCTTGGCAAGTGATTTGCTGGCTTTGCCTTGACAGGCAGGTTGGAGAGAAACTACGTTCTGTATATACTGAACTGATGGATCTGACGCACAGAAACTAACTTAAGGTAAGATGATACTTCAGTCTGTATATATAGGCTACTCTGTTTAAAGCAAGTTGTATTTCTACCAATAATGTTTATAAAATGCAGCCACATCCACCCAATCATGATTTCTGCTTTGTGATTTGGAGCAGAATAACTTTTATTGTGTTGTATTACATCTGTATCCTGTACTTCCTCCATGAAGCTCAAGGAGGCATATTTGGGGTCCCCAAAACAGCCCTATGCTTTGATGTAGGCTTAGGCAGACTGGCCCTAAGGCACCTGGTGAGTTTCTCCTCAAGTCAAAGGCAAAATTCTATCAACTGCATGATATTGAGTGTAATATGTGTACTGTGTGAGCTCTGATTTGCTTGTGCCACTCATAAAATTTCATATACTAATCATAATTCTTTCCTACCCACTGGTATTACTTTAAGAACTGCTAAGTTGTAATCAAAGAGCAACTATGAATGTTGCAATCTTGGTTCTTGCTTTTGGATTATTTGAAAATGCTTCATGTGTGTTCATAAGCAGCAATTTTCTTTTTATACTGGTGATTTAATCTTTTATTTACTCACAGTGCAGCAGTAGTGTATGGGTTTAATAAGTCCCATAGTCTTGATATAATTTCACTCCAGTGAAGCAGAATTATAACCCTATTTAAGTGGGTGAACATTGCTTGAAGAATTTTTGAGATTTTTGGCAAAAAACCAATTAATACCACCAACAAATATTACAGATTTGTTCACATAAGTAGTCTAACCTTATTTTGTGGTGTTCAATATTGCACAGAGCTCCAGTTCTAAACCTATACATTTATGCCTTCCTTGGCTCAGGATGGATTTAATCAAGATCACTTAAACATAATAAGTGGTCTCTTTAGAAAGTCTACAACTTTGTCTTCTAGTATGGTAGGGTTCTTAAGGCTGTAATCCTTAGTGCAGTCCTGTGCATCTTTAGACAGAAAAAAAGTCCTCCAATTAACTATACTAAACATGCATAGGATTGTGCCCTAAGTAGGTTGTAGACCATGAAGTAATTTAAATTTTGCAATTTTAATAAAGGTTATGAAATATTCTTCAATTACCTTGTTATAGTCGGTGACTAAAGTATGAGTTTTTCAAGATTAATTATGTGTGAGTGTGGTGAATCCCATCAACTACCAGTTGAACCTCTGTGTTCTACAGATGATTTTTTGGAGAATTTTAGCCTTAAATGATCAAGTGCAAGAGTTCAATTGTCAGTGTTTTTGTTTTGTGTTGCTTTGTTAATGTATTTAAGAGATGGAACAGTACCACCAGCATGAGTACTAACATGTTTAGGAAAACCATTGAAGCATAACATGGATTGAAACTTGTCACCGGAAACTCTGGTGGGTTGTCTGTGTGCAATTTTTGTGTGGCTGCTTGTCAAAGCACCGCATGAAAATGACATTTTTGCAGGAAAATGAGTATTTCATGCCCTATATATTCAGATGTAAATTGTGCTGTTAGATAATGAATAATCAAATGTGTATAAATTCTTAGTTAACAAGGAAGTAAATCAGGCAAGAAAGGATTCATTCCTAGTTTTGCTGGAAGGCAAGGCTAATAAGATCAGACTTATAGTCACCTAGAAGGGCAGTGACTGACCTCAGTCTTGGCTCTGCCTTCCATAGGATTTTTCTTTAACAGTGACTTTGTCAGGTTTGGATCTTGTTTGGATTTCTGATATGGGTTTAGGCATGATACTCTTTGCTCTCTGCCTGTCTCCTTAGCGGCTGTTGCTTTAAAATGATGATTTTATTTGTTTAAAGAAGCAGAACAAGAAATACTTTAACACATCCTTATTGTTTTTTGGTAGACATATTTGATTTTTGGAGCACTCCAGTCCTCATACCACCCACCTGGTCTAACTGCATCCCAATCACATGCCCTTCCTTCAGCTTGTTTCAGGGATCTGGAAATGGAGATATCAGTGCCCAGGTGTCGCTCTTCATACTTGGTTCTTTCAGAATTGGGCAGAGCCAGTACTTTTGTCCTTCAGTGACACTCACATGTTTCCGTGTGGGAAACATGCTGGGGCTCACAAGCACTGCAGCTGTGCTGTTGGACACTACACAATCTCTTCTTGTGGGGTGTGCAGTCTTCTGCATTTCTAAGTTTCTTCTGTAAGCTGAAGTAAGACTGATGATTGATGTGGGGCCCTCCCTGTCCGCTTGGTTACAGGACTGATCTAATTGGCCCTTCCTTCCATGGTAGTAGGAGTTAACCCTTTTCTACCTGTTCCATCTTCCACTGACTAGAAAACCATTTCACTTGTAAGTCTAGCCTTCCATTTTCAGTCAGTCATTTTTTTCTTTTTTGCTTTTTTTAAACTTGTCTAGAGAAGTTGGAGGTTGCACCACCATCTACTGGACAGCTGAAACATGGTAAGTTCTTAAGAATGCAATCCTGCTCATATTTAGTTTGTTCCAATATTGCTGGCTTCTGTCTAAATATGAACAGGATTATGCCCTAAGTGTACATTGTAAATTATAAACACACACACACCCGAGCAGTATTTTCTGGGGGTGAGGGGAGGGGTCCTCCCATGTTCTGCCTTATATTTTCCTGCCTTCCATTGACACTAATTGGGAAGAAAATAATTCATCTTTTTGGTTCTCATCGGGGTGGTAGGTCCACAATATCTGAATGCCATTAGAGTGTCCTCCAAGGGATCATATGACTGCAGCTTTAATTGTATGGAGGATCTTGCTAAATAGGATTTTTCTGGAAGCCAGTACAGGCCATGCAATTACACATGGTGGGTATCATGGGACAAACTAGAACTCTTGTTTTCTTCCCCTTTTTCCCAAGTTACAAATCAATTATGGAAATCATTGGATTTCATAAAGTAGCTTTTTATATAAAAATCTTTGCCAGTAAGGTAAACAGTGGGTTGTAAGATTTTAAACAAAATTTGACCATAAGAGGAAGGACCCATTGCACTCAAGCACTGATGTTTCTGATTGATCTCTACATGTAAACAGTTTTCCCTCTGCATGAGCCCTGCTTTACATCAAATTATCTGGAGAAACCTCTAATGATCTTCAACTTCTGAAGCAACCACTTCTGTATAACATATTGTTGCTAGTTATTTGTGTATAGAAGAACATGGAGAAGCATTTGTATGTTGAATTGTATTTTTAAAAATTCATGTCAATTCCTGTGATCTATATACCAGTTCATATAGAGGCTTTTCCAAGTAATTTCATAGGTGGTGTAATCAGAGAAAGAATCTGTGGTTTGCATTTGTGAACTGCCAGTATGTGAAAGCTCTCCTCACACATCTCTCCTTTTCTTCTAGTGTTCTTCCACAATGCAGTACCTTTTATAGGGTTTGGATTTTTTGATAATGCAATCATGATTGCGGCGGTAAGTCATGTAATTTCTTGATATCAAACTTGGGTTTTATTGGGTTATTTATGTTAATACAGTAATATAGATTTAATACTGTTCGTACTGCCTTTGGGATTTCCAGGACAACTGTGGGGAAGGAACCTTCTGTGTCTCACCAGTGACTTTGTCAATGTATAGCTAGTTATGAAGCTTTCTGTTAAAATATTCTTGTTTATTTTTAGGGCACACAAATAGAACTATCAATAGGAATTGTGCTTGGAATTTCTACTATGGCAGGCAAGTAATCTATGTTTTGTCTGGGTGGGTTTTGGCTTTCGTTAATCCATTACTAAATTTGTGTGCATAAGGGAATTCATAACAAACCACTCCTGATGCTTGAAGAAAGCAAATGTTTGCTATTAGTAGCGCCAGACAGAAATATTATAAAAAGCCAGTTCGTTAATTGAAATTACATGTCAAACATAGTCCATGATTATTCTTGGCTTTATATCTTTTTAAGTGAAAGCAGCCTGGGACAGGTAGTGTCTGAGCATACCTTTTTTCTTCTATATTCTTCTCATTTTCATCTCAGAACCAATTTTTCAGAGATGCTTTTTCATCCAGGTTGTGGGGTGATATACAGTCTCAAGGGGAGTGGGTGAGAGAAAAGAGAAAAACATGCCTCTCCCTGTTTATTTCTATCTCATAAGTTATGTTTTTTGCCTCTTTCATTTTTTTCAAAAGTGACATGTAGATTGTTGCTATTAAAGCATGAACAGCAACAAAGAAACACCTATTGCATCTTTGCACTTAATAAAACATCTTTTCAGATTAAAGTGTGGTAGCATATCATGTTCTAGAAAATAAAAGCTTAGTAACATTTGAATATTTTTAATCCAGTGTGGTTGGATTTATATATTTGTAGCTTTTATATACTGTTATTTAACAAAAAGATAACTGGCAATGAACCTAAAGGCAAAATATTAGGAACAGATTCTCATATTCAATAATCTGAGCAGTTTTCTGTGGCTAACATGCACATAGCAACAGACACATGTTTTATTGTACCAATAACTAGGGATGTCAGACACTTTTTTATATTGTGTCCATTGGACTCATTGGTAGTGGCTCTCCTAGAATTATCAGGCATTCAGTCTGAGACTTTCTGCTTGCAAAGCATTACTTTGCCATGCAGTATGGTCTTCTACTGAAATAATGGAGTTAATTTAAACAAAACTTTGTGGAAAACCACACATTGTACTTAGTACCTTTTGCTCTATTTACCCTGTAGTTTTGAGAACTATGATACACTCTATATAGAGCTACCCTGAAAGAGTCTGGAAACTTCAAAATATGGCTGCTAAATTATACTCTGCTTCTCTGAGGTCTCAAACATGCCTTTGGTGAAGGGGTTCAGTTGGCCCTCCAAAGAGTAGGGAGCAGATTGGTGTTGACAGAATATGAGAGATTCTGTGGCTGACTTGGCTTCCTTGCTCCACGGTGTGATACTTGCAGAGCAGAAATTGACCATATTGGCATTTTGCAAGATCAAAGGAGTACAGAGGCAACCTTTGCCTCAGGTCTTCTTCCTCCCTGGATAGGATGCTTGTAGTCCTTCACATTTGGAAGGTTACAGAAATCCAGATTGTATTGTGCATCAAGTTGTATTGTGCTCCAAGTTATGCTTCTACTATGTTTTAGTATTTTTGTTTTGTTATTACCTTTCTTTATTGTATCTTTTATTATTTGCAAATGCCTGGACTATTTTATAGAAATTGCTATATGCATACTGAGAATAGGAGACTTCGAAAGATTTGGGGTAGTGAGTAATTCATGTTTTAGAAATAAAGGCCTTATAGCATGTATGTATTATTATTCCTTCATTAGTAGATTATATCATATAACACAATGCTTGTGATTTTCCAATATTTAGCTGCTGCTTTAGGAAATCTTGTCTCGGACTTAGCTGGATTAGGGTAAGTTTTAAAAAATATTTTAATGCTTTAAGCATTGATTAATATGTAGACCTTAAGGAGAGCAATGCCTGCCAATTTCTATATGGGTCAAATTGAATACTGTGTAATGAATTGTATGCAAACATTGTTCATACGGCTGTGCAGAATGTAGAAGTGGTACATTTCCAGACTAGTTCCTTATGACTACAGTGAATATAAACTAAAGATGTTGCTTGCCCTCTGTGATAAACTTGACAATCAGGTTTTTTAAGGGTTCATAGTAATCACCTGAAGTCTTGGGGCTTTCCAAAAAATTTTTCAGTAATGTTTTCTGGAAATTCTGAACTGGAAAATGTTCTATTGCATAGGTTCACTTGCATGAGAAAAAATTCAAGTTGTATCAAAAAATGTTCTGATGTGCTAGAACAAGGATGCATAATTTGTGACTCTCCAGAAGTTGTACCCTACAACGTCAGTCATCTTTCACCATTGGCTATGCTGGCTGGGGCTCATGGAAGCCATGTGGCCAAACTATCTGAAAGACAAGTTGTCCACCCTTGTCTAGAGAGCTGTAACTTAGGATAACTCATTTCATTTTTATTCAGTAAGTAGAACTAAAGAAGTATCCCATGTTAATAGCTTGCCTCAAGAATACCACAAATATTTGACCTTAAATATTTTAGGAGAAACATTCAAGTCAATTATTGAGAACTAAATATTATATTATGTAGAATTTTATTGTATTTAAATTTTATAAGAATTCTAACTGCATGTATTTCCCTTATTAAAATTTAATGGGGAAAAGGGAATCAAATGGTTGACACACTAATTAATTTTCAGCAACCAAAGAGTGCATTAACTACTGACAACCACTCTTCTGTCTCACTTTTCCACTAAAGTTGTTGGGGCAGCGTCAGTGTGATTTTTATAGTATAGTATTCCATAACACTCCAAAGCCTGTATGTATTTTAATAACATATAGTATTTGCTCACGTATTTGCTAAGGATAATTAATATTTATGAATTAATCATAATTACAACTTTGAAATTATCACGCTTGCCCAATACTGTATGTATAGTTGGCACAGATTCATTTTTTTGACCTAATAAAATGAAAGGAATGCAGGTGGCGCAGTGGTTTAAACTGCTGTGCTGGTTGATCGAAAGGTCACCGGTTCGAATCTGCACAATGGGGTGAGTTCCCGTTGCTCTGTCCCAGCTCCTGTCAACTTGCATTTCGAAAGCATGCAAACGCAAGTAGATAAAAAGTGCCACTTCGGTGGGAAGGTAAACAGCATCTTGTGCACTTTGGTGTTTAGTCAGGCCGGCCACATGACCATGGGGACTGTCTGCAGACAAATACTGACTCTCAGCTAGGAAATGGAGATGAGCTCTGCCCCCTAGAGTCAGACATGTCTGGACTTAACGTCAAGGGGAAACCTTTACCTTTAATAAAATGAAAAATTTTCTGTAGGAAAAATTAAGCACTAGAAAATTTTTCACCCCATACCAAATTTTCCACCCCCTACGTTTGGTATTCATGCTCCAAATATCCAAAGTTAGGTGCTGCAAATATTTTTTTTTCTTGAAAGTTTGCAGAAGAGCGGTTGTAGGAAGTGATAATATTGAGATATGTGCACCAATTCAAGTAAGGGTTTGTTGGGGTTTTGTGGGGGAGGTCTGTGCCCCACAAGTTGGGGCTGTTAAATTACTACATCAGGGACTTCACACAGTAACCACATGTATCCCATCTTTGAAGCAGGTAGCAATCAGACATCGATGAGAAGAGGAATATTGGGGACACAGTCAGGAAGTACAACAGTGGCAAACATGACCAGAGGCTGAGGAATCACATAGTTAGTTCCAAGTGCATAATGAGGTCTGGGGCTTATTTATAATTAAAAGTTATATGCCATCTTATCTGTTAAAAAGTGTTGAAGGTGATGTAGTATATTGGATACTAGCCACCATGTCCTGCAAGTGTCTATAGCTGACTGTTTTCAAACTGAAGATTTGTCATGTGATACGTGTTGATCAAGGATGAAAATCATCTTGTACTAGATTAAAACCTAGCAACCTTTTGGTGTTCAAACTGTTACATTCTTAGAGCCACTGGTATGTTCCAGTCAATCCAAAATGAAATTGTATGGTGTTGAACACAGAAGTAGAGATGTCTTCCAGGATACACTAAGCACAGAACCATATACCCAAGAGGGCAGAGTGATTCCTGCATGAATTCCTCACTTGAACTCTCAGTGAAGTGTCAGTGCTATGGAGTCTCTGGGAGGTGCTAAATAAGAGGACAAGTCAGCCTGTGCAAACACTGCCCAATTTAAAGTGACTCGGGGAAATTTAAGAACTGGGACATTAACTTAGAAGGTCTCAATTCATTAGAGAACTTCCATGCAAATTAAAATTTACACCATTCAAGCAGTTATTGATCGTGTGAGGGAGAAGGAGAGGTCGATCAGCACCCTGGTGAGGAAAGAAAGGATCTTGAACCATTGGTCAATGTCTGTGGTCATTGAACCCTTGGTCAAACTCCCATTTGTCTTCCTGCCAGTGTAGACAATGCGCTCATGGTATAACTGTAGAATTGCCTCTTCTGCACTAAGTTTTTGATAGGGATAGAGGCCCCAATGCCTTCTATTTATATATAAAAGCTATTCACCCAAATTACTGAACAATGAGAGATTTAGTTACATAAGATGGACCAGGAATACATCTAGTCATGCATTCTCTTTGCATACTGGCCAACCAGCTGCCCATGAAGAACCTGTAAGCAAGACTTGAGTAAAATGGCACTTTCCCAACCATGTTCCCCAGCAAGTTTGGTCTTTAATTACATAGATTATTTCCAAGCCATTACATACTAATCATTTAACCCTTCAGCCTTGGGAACTTAAATATCACTTTACCAGTCATGGCTATGAAGGTCAAATGAGTTTCACAGAAAGAATTGAAATTTTTGTTATGACTATTGCACCATTGTTCCAGTAAGTCTGGTATAGTTATTGTCTGGATCTTTTGGCAGAGTTGCCCAGGTGAGCTTCTTTGTTTCTGGAAAAAACACTTCCATACTTTACTTAGCAACAGTCTTTCCCCCAAGCTACTTGGTGTAGAGAAAGCAGTATAGAAAAGATCCTACTGCTGAGTGTAGGAAATATAGAACAGTTTTATGAATGCTATTGAAATACTAGCTTTCCAGCTTTATAGACTTAGTTTGCCAAAACACTATTTTGACAATAGAGGTTTTCTTGGGACAGAAGCCTAATCACTCATTACTTCTCTACAGCCATCAAAACCTGTAACTGGTATATTTTATATTATTGTGCTCAGTATATATATATTTTTTTCCAAGACTTGCAGGTTATGTTGAAGCTATGGCCTCCAGGCTGGGCCTCTCAATTCCTGAACTCACACCCAAGCAAGCTGACATGTGGCAGACACGTCTTAGTGCACATTTTGTAAGTATGTGTATGTGCATGTATATAACAATGTGTACACAACACGTATAACTTAATACTAGGGGCATCAAGTACAAACTACTGCAGAGCTTCTCAGAACAGAGCTGATAAGCATCAGCTGGAAGAAACTAAGTCTTCTCAGAACTTTGTGGCATAAGGGCATTTATTTAACTTGTGACTTGCTCAATAACCATAGCAGGGTTTCTGTACAAGTTCTGTACAACCAATATATAATTGGAAACAAGTTATGTTTCCAATTCTTCATTCAAGTGTTTCACTCTTCTGCTATTTTGAGAGGAATGCTGCTTTGGTGAGTATATAAGGCAACAGTAGGAGTGATATGGCTATGCGGAAGGGAAATGCCACTTCTTATACATAGGCTACTTCTGAGCTCCAGAACTTGAACACATGCTGTATGTGTCTAAACATTTTTAGCCTTCCCTGTGATTGTGGTAATAAGCTCTTCCAAAAAATAAAAAGTAGATGCTCTCAGGAGTGCAAATTCTATAGCAATGGCAAGAGATGATATCAAACTTCAGGAGTCAGGAGGGTTACAAATGTTAATAGGATTTTCAGCATTTGGACCGACCCATAGTTGGTAACTATATTCTGAACAACCCATTTGTTTGTTTGTTTTTAGGGTAAAGCTATTGGAGTGACCATTGGCTGCCTTTTAGGAATGTTTCCATTGTTCTTCTTGGGAGATGAAGAAGAAAAAAAACTGGAAGGAAAATAATCTTTTTACAATGCTTAATATATATATATGTACACACACATCTAAACTAATGTACCTCAGTTATACAACTATGCTGTCAAAATATTTAGGATTTAGCAGACAGTAACAATGTATAGAATGGGGAACAAAACAGCATGCTGTTTCATGGAAACACTAACTTATTGTGGCTCTGTCTTAGTACATCTTTTTATAAGGGGTTTTCCTTTTTTAAATGTAAAGTGTTGACCTGTGTGTTTCACTTACACTGGCAGTTGACTCTAAGCTTCTGCTTGCCACCCTTTGCCTGTATTGTTTACGAGAATTATTACTTTAATTGCCTGCCATCAATGTACTGTATGGGTTTTGTTTTTGCATATTTACTTAGCATTTGAAAATGCATGACACAAGTTTCCCTTGCCGCTCATCAGACCTTCCAGTCTGATCTTTTAGTACAGCTAGGTGACAGATGACTTTACGAGATACCATGCCTTGGCTGTCGTGCAGCTTTTGTTTATCCTGAGTCACTATTTGCACCACGTGTGCCTGAAACAAGTCTAGTTTGAACCATCAGCTGAAAATAGTGTTTGATAAATGTTTGCTGTGGAACACTGAGGCAGTTACAGGGACTGTATGAAGTCAGGTATAGGTTGTCACAGTTTTAGGTGCTGCCTCAGCCTTGAAATTCCATAGACACTATTCAGAATGGGTCTCTAATGTTATTGAGGAGGACTTAGAACTGGGAAATCTTTAAAGGTGGGATCTCAGATAGGGGCTTACATGCAGCCAATGGCTAGATTTGGAAAGCTGTGGAAAAATATCTTGCCTCTATGGCTACTCATGACAGTCTCCTTACTTAGCTTTTCAGTGCTGAGCCCTGTCTCCCTGTTTTGTGTTTGTGTTTTGCAACAGCATTTTTTGAAATTCAGGCTTAGTTCTATTTGGCATGTATGAGCTATCATCATTCCTTACCTTCCCGTGCACCACTCCCAAAAAAGAGAAGAAAATGTAACTTTAATCTGTCAGAACTTCATTCCTGAATACAAGGCATTTGGGAAACCCCAACAGGGAAAGGTTTTATTGGTTGCTAAAAAGCACTATGGGTTTGTAGGGTGCCGTATGTGCACTTGGTGAGTAGAGGCAGAGAAAAGGCAGCATATAGCACAGTGTGACAGATGAAGTGGTATTGAGATGAGTGCAGGAGAGTTTAGGATAATCAAGTAAGGTTGAGCATTGAGAAGGTATTGTTTTTAAAGCATTTGTGTTGCCTTCAGTGTGAACAAGTTTCAGTGTACCATTTCTAGTCTAAGAATTCAAAAATAATTAGTGTCCTTGTCTCTTTGAATACTAACTTGGTAGGAATGTTAGTTTGGACCTGTCTTAGATGACTTTGGACTGTTTAAATTGGATTTTGTTTGAATGAGTGGATCTTATGTGCAGAATGTAACTTACAGAAATAAACATGTTTACTTTTATTAGAAGTATATAAGGGGTTTCTTTCCATTTTGCTTCACAGGTTTTGTGGTCATGCTTTTGGTGTGTGATATCCAAAGTAGCTTTTAACTGTTGGAGCTTTAGTAGCTAGAGTTACACTTTTCCATGATATGAATGATCAATGGATAGCTTGAGCTACAGCACTGAATATCCAACTTCTGAACACAGAATTAATAAACAGCATAATTCAGAATGACTAGCTGATGGTAAAAAAAGTGGGACATCTTGCCATCTTTTTATGTCATTTTCATTTTGGCATCCTAGATGTTTTTATCCTATAGTCAGGCATTACACTATGAAACAGTAGCTTGTTGGAGCTGAATAATGTGGAAAAGAGGCTGCTAGGACCGTGGATTTGCAACCCTATTCCTGTATTCTTGGGAACTGATGCATTCAAGCTACAGGCATAACTGTATACTTGGAAGAAAATCAGTGAAATCAATGGGACTTACTTCTGACGAAGCATGGTAACCACTGAATGGATAATTCAGTGAGACTGTTCGACAGTAGCTGGCTTTGGAATTTGGCTTTTGTCCCTGTACTGCAAGTTGTCAGCTGATAAGAAAAAATGGCCTAGTGTGACCTTGTACCTTTAACAGAAACTTGAGCTGCAGAAAGCAGTAGGTGCTTACCTTTTTAAAGCCCTGGAAAACTTGAAATGCAGTAGCAAAAGGACTTCAGTCCTTCCACACACCTCCCTGTACATTAAATATAGTCTTCCAAAGCCGTTTTGTAGTTGCTTCTACATTCAAAAGTTAGGTGATGGGAGACTGGGAAAGCACCTCTTTGGCTATAGCAAAAATGGAAGCTTACCTTGTGTTGACTCTTTTGTCTTCAGAATGACACTCTTTTTAATTTTGTTACGACCTTTGATGCTTCTTGTTTTTGGTTTTAAACAAGCTGCTGTTTCTGATTTAACTTGTTGTAAACTGATTTTTTACTTTTACTTTATTTTAGATTTGTACCTGCCTTGAGGGTATGTGTACTTGATAGTAGGCTTAAAACAGATCCAAAGTGGCCTATACATCATGCTTCTGTTAAGGTTACAGCTATGAAAATTTGGCAGCCCTAGGAAGAGTTATCTGCAAATTCCTACAGAGTAGTATTTTCAAATATAATTCAATTAATGAATATAATAAAGAGATCTGTGCCCTTATTCTACCATTCCGACATGCTGATTCTTCTAAAATGCAGACTGTTCTTTCCCCCAATGTTCCTCGGGTGTGTGTGTGTATACACACTGTTTGTGTAGTGGTAAAACATCCAGGCAGTATTGACCTGTCTGAATGGGCATTAAATACTTTTTTACTTTTTTTGTCATGAGCACTAGAACAAAAACAAAATCCCCAAATATTAGCTGTTGTTAATAGTTTGCATTTTTGAAATATACTAGCGAGTTCATTTAACACTATCTGTTGGCTTCTTCATGGAAAATTATCTTGTTGATTCTGTGTGTCAGCTTACTATAGTGCAGCCAATATTTTTAACAAAAATACGAACCAAATCTTACAAAAGTGTGCTTAGTATGTTTTTCTCACTGTCAGGTGGTACTAATTTCTATCCAATGAATGACTTGTGATATTACAATTATGCCATCCCTGTCAAGGGAATGCCTCTGAATTGAAATATGAGGTGACCCTTCAGGTTTAGGGAATAACTGATAACGCTTCATAAGCAAACCTTAAAAGGATTGGCCATTCAGTCTGTAAAGAATCTAGCAGGGCAGTAGATATTTCTAAAGTTCACTTTGTTGTGGATGCCTAGGACACCATAAGTGGGGAGCATAGGGCTAGAAGCCTATCTAAAAATCTTTGGCTGTAGATTTTGATCAGGGAGATGGGGAATCAAATGTGTAGAAATGCTAAATAGAAGATGTTTTCTGTGTAGAAAAATGATTTGAGGGGGAGTGAGTGTGATCAGATACTAAAGAGAAAATTCTACAGTTCAAGGGTTCCTTGCGGGAGAAAAACTGTCCCTTTTGAATTTTTTCTTCTTCCACTGCTAGTAAAATTGCTAGAGCCCTGCCATGTTTTTGCTTCTGGTTGCCCTAGATACCACCAGCAATTGAACTGTGTGGCAGCCAAAAACACTGAATTGGGGAGTTTGGATCAATGAACCTTCATGAAAATAAGGAATTCATTAGGTTAAATCTATGCAGTTTTTCAGTTTTGTATTCTAAAATATAGAAGCTGTAACATGAATAAAGCAGAGAGCCAGTGCTTTTCTCAGAGTTCACTGTACATGAAATAACACTTACCAGCTGAATGCACAGATGGCAGTGTGAATTATTCTCTTCTTTGTGTTTCCAGGAGAAATCATCCAGTTTTCCTTTTCAATGCAACAGATTAAGATCATGATTAATCGTGGTTGAACTGTTTCCTTTGTCCTCCTAAATTCTTCCTCATGGCTGCTATTTCTCTATAAATATTTAGTAAGGGGTGGGAAATTATTTTTTAGATACTGCTGCTTATATAGTGACACCAATTTGCTTTCATGGTCAGTCAGTTGATCAGTCTGCCTGTTTCTAGCTAGGATACATTATTGAGGTATTTGTGATCTCTAGTGGAAAGGACACATGGCAGTAACAAAACAGCAAGAAAGTTTTTAATAGCATAAAGAAATTTTAGTTGGGGCATTGCCATATTTTGTAAAGAGCAAAATGGGTTAGTCTCATACTGCCATTAGAGTTGGTTTACGTCAATACTTTATTCAGTGCCTTACACCAAACATTTTATACCTAGCATGGCTTTGGGCATCTCTATATGCTGATAGCATTGGATACTAGCAGTGATATTAAGGTTGTGGAGCTGAGATGGGCAGCTCAGTGAAACATCAGCTTGTTATGCAGTGGCAATGTAAGGCAAATTTCTATGCAAAATGCTAGTGGTTATTAGGAAAGGATTGAAAATAAAATGTACAGTATCATTGTTTTCATATGAACTTACAACACAGCTGTAGACAGTTTAGGTTGTCCAATTTCACAATGGATATAAAGCAAGAAAATGGCATTCCAAATTATCAAGGGCTTGGAGACCTTGTCTCATCAAGAAGGGCTAGAACATTGGGGCCTCTCTGGTTTAGGGAAGAAGGGACAAAAATAAATAGTAGACATTAGAAGTATATAAAATTGGGCATGTAGACAATATTTTGTCCCCTTCATAACACTAGAAGTTGAGATCACTCAGTAACATTGAAGGGTAGTTTCAGAACAGAATACTTCACACAAGACTTTTTGGAATTCAGTGTCATAGAATCTGGTGATGACCACATTAGAGGACTTTATTATTTATTTCATCTCTGTATTGCCCATAGCTGAAACTCTCTGTACAGTTTCCTGTAAAAGGAAATTAGAAATTTAAAAGAAAATTAGATTAATAGAGCAAAGATCCAAAGTGCTAATCCTTAATTTACATATAAAGCCAAATGTCATAGTTAGGTAATGAAATCACAGGACTCAGATCTATGGTAACATAAATTCACACTTACCTAATCAGCTGCTAACACTGGTTAGATATAATCCTAGAAAATTACCAATATATTAGATTAAATATTTCAAATGCAAGCAACAGTGGATATAAACTTACATAGTTTGACTTCTAAAAATAACTGGAAATAAATAGCTGGAAAAGGAGGACCTCTCTAGAACTTACTGGGTTTTGTTGTAAGGCTGACTTAATAGATTTTAACCGCTAGACTCTTTTACAGGAAAGAATTAATACTAATCAAATAGGCTGCAATTTTATATCCACTTGCCTGGCAGTTAAGCTTGCTCCTGAGTAGACATATCTAGAGTTGCACTATAAGCATGTCATTGCTCATGCCCATTCTACAATACTTATTCTGAATTTTTTCTGTTTTAAAAACTTGCCGTTATAGCTGGACTAACATGTTAATTTGGATCTAGGTTATGTTTCAGTACACCAATTTAAATCAATATGGCAAGTTAGTCATGGCCAAAGTTCCACTGATTACAGTGAGAGTCTTCTGAGTTTGGTGCAGTCTGGATCAAACCCACAGTACCTAGTTTTGTTTCAATCGAAGTATTTAGTTTTGACCTAAGAAGCATCTCCATTGTACTGTTTTCATTTCCCAGTTCTAAACAAAATAAAAATCTACCTATGAAAGAACAATGGGTGCTGTTTTTCATGGCTTTTTTGAATTTCTCCACTATGGTGCTGATCATACACTGCAGGGATTGGCAGGATATGAGATGCCGCTTGTTCCCAGCAACAACCTATGAGTGCGCCATTCATACATGCTCAATGTGATATACAAACTTGGACACTTTGGAATATTCATTGGTTTGCAGCACAAAATTAAGAGCAAACCATTGGTTAATTTTAGATCATTTAACCCATGAACAACCAGTGTTTCAGGTTTAGATGTCCCATGAACAACATACGGATGGGGCATTTGCGTTGTTGCTGCAGTACGCTTCACTGCTATTTGTGGTTTTATTAACCCATAATTTGCTGCCAGAAGATGTTATATACAGATCAGGTCAATGTATTAAAGGCCAATTCTTATTTCTTTGTTTCTATCCATTTATCACCTGTGGCTGGGTGAATAAACTGAAGGTTGGTATGACCATTAAAAACAGCAATTTATAATGCCAGCACTAAGCTATTCATGGAATGCTATACCTCTGTCCGTATTAAATATAGGCACATAGCTTTCTGTTCTCCTAAATCATGTAGCAAATAACACATCAGATTATTTGTGCATGCACTGCAGAATTTCTGATAGACCGAACTGGAGGCACTGTGGATTAAACTTGGGGCCTTCTGCACACTGAATAGCTGCTTAGACTGGAATTTTGCCAGGTTCATATTCCTACCAAACCTGAAATGTGGAAACGGTGAGGTTATTAAAACGAGTGTCTGCAGGAGAGAGAATGAATGGCTGATCATGAAAGTACAGCGCGATCCTTATAGCTTGCATTAAATATCTTGTGGCAAAACACCATGAAACAGTATTTTTAAAGGCAAGCTTATTCCTTCACTGTTCGTTTACTTTGCGGCTCTGAATTCTGCAGAGGAGCTTCAGTTGTGAATGCTGCAGGTATCACTTGCCAGTGATTTGAGCTTACTGGAATGAGCTTGTGTGAAATATATAGTTGCAAGTAATTTCTTTTTCCGAATTCAGTTTGTTTCCTTCTTGAAGCCAACACTTTTTAAACTAATAATTGGAACTCAAGCCAGGTTTCACAAACCTTGATCTCATGCAACACTTTGGAAGATGCTCAGACAAAAGGCTACACTGAGTTCTATAGCAGATCTCCCCAAGTTATGACATGGTCATGAGCAACACCTGTTAATGCCAGTCACTTGAATAGGCACTGTGAATGTCGCCCCACTTTCTTCTTTTACCTCACTTCGATGATATCTTTGAATCTAAGTTCAACCCATTATCGATGATTCTTCCTGTAATCCATTGCCATACTACCAACTTTCCCAAGGGAATGGGATGGATATTGGGAGGGAGCTGGAAGGAGAGGAGCAGTGTTCTGCACTGTTGGAAAGGGGAATGGAAATAACCAAAAGGGCTTTCAAATGTTTGCAGGTTAACTTGTATCTGTTAAGCAGTCATGCTTCTTCAGTAATAAACCTCTGACTTCCCCGTGTCTGGAGTATACTTAATGCCTTCTATGCTGTCATATCTCGGGAAGAAAAAGGATCCAGATAGTTGACCACCTCAGAAATGGGCTAGGGCTCCTGGATGGTATGGCCCTTGCAGAAGACTATTCAGTAGCAACAATATGAACTGGATGCTGGATACCCAGATTTCATATAGAAAATAAAAAAACTTTTTGTCATGGATAAGGTTGGCTGATACACTGAAAATGCATATTTTTGACTTCTGCTTTTCTTTTGGAGGGTGCATATTTAGAAAGTGAGAGGTATCCTGATTTCATTAAGTCATACTATGCTGGAGTAGAGGGGGCAGCCTTTTTTTCTTTTTTCTTTTTTTACTTTTGTCTTTTTTTGCTGCCCTGTGTATGTTCTAGCCCTTTGATTTACTGCGGTACAACAAACTGGACACAAAGGTGAGGAGAAACATTGCTGGCCTTTGTGGGAGTGTGTGGGATGATTAAACCTTGATCATCTAGAATTCTGGTGCTTGTAGCAGTACATCTAGTGCTGAAGCTGGACATGGCCAAGAAAGCTACCTTGTATACGTTTAGTTTAAAAACTAACTGGCACATTTCACTGTTCTGCTTCCATATCTTTTTAAGGCTGTCTCCCAATTCTGGACAGGTCAAAAAAGCCCTTTTTCCTTGATTCACTGTTTTATACAAGAAGCTTGAATTAGACCCAGTGAACATTTTTTTAAAATCCCTCTTGAACATATTTTCTATACACTTGAGTCTTAACCACACAACAGAATGTTGTAGATTTTCTGTGACTGACTTCATCTCAAATATAAATTTTTAAAAATTAAGCATCAGGCACAATGAAAGTCTGCATACAGACAATGTCATTTGGGTCATCCATCACACTGACAAAGCTTTATAGTGCACGACTATAGAGGGAAGTTTATGATGATCCAGACACATTTGGAATAGTAACTGCTGCTGAGATTTCCTGGTGTTGGTTTGCTGTCCACTGAGATGCACTTGCTTAATGGCTGCTTAGCAGCAAAACTGTTGGGACACATTGCAGCATTGTTAGCGAATGTTGGCAGCCTGACCTGGGTATTTTTCCTACCTATCATCCAGCTGTGACCCAGCTGCTGCTTGTGTTGAAACACCACTAAAACATTAAATTTTTCTGTACAGACATCCGAAGGTTATGGTTGCAAAACACTTGGTGTGGTTTTTCATTTGCTTTTACTCCCTTCTAAAGCAAAGCACACTATTTCCCATTCTAAAGCCAGGGTGAACAACGGTAGACCAAAACATCTGGAGGGCCACAACTCCTTTTACTCTGGTTAGGCTGGGTAGTTCACAGTTCCTTTCCTTAAAGGAAAAAAAAGTAACATACTTGGTATAAGTTCCATTTGATCCAGGATCCTCTTTCCAGCAATTGACAGCTAGACATGACATAAAGGCAAGAGCAGCTCCCCACTCTTACACTTCTGTGAACATGGTTTAGAGTAGGGTCATTGAGCCCTTTTCAACTCCAGAGTGGAATTCAGTTTGGGAAAAGCTCTGGGGGAAGGGGGGATGACACTTTTTAGTGATCAGACTGAAGGCAAAAGGGTCAGGAACAAAACAGCACTGTAGTTTAGCTTAGGGTACTTCCTGCCTAATTTAGGAGGGGTAATTAGTCTTCTGTAATGAAAGGAGAAAATGTGCAGAAGCTGGAAGCCACCAAATGAGCAGTGTCAAGACACGGATTGACCCAGAGGAAGGGGGTATGGCCTGGGTGGGGAGGTCCTGAGGTTTAGTGATAGTAGTATAGAGCTGCTCTTAGATCTGTTCTGCAGCTGCCCATTGCAATTGTTATGCCAGGATTTGTTTCCAAAACTTGCCAAAAACCTGATTGCTTTTGTTGAGAAAGGGCCAGACTTCTTTACTTAAAAGTCTCAGATGCTTTAGAGGAGGATTAGAGATGGACAGATGGCCGCAGTTTTAGGGTTATGAAGATGCTCAGAACATGAGACCCAGTCTGCCTAAGAAAAGGGGGAAGACATTGCAGAGCCAGGTGGAGAGGAGGTTGAGAAGGAGTTCCTTGAACCTGTAAGGAGACAGCAGGTGAAATGAGCAGGCTAGGTAAGCTGTGTCTGACTTTCATGCCAATTAGTCCAGGAGCAATGGGAGCCACCCTGAGGGTGTAGTCAGAATCTCTCTGAAAGGGAGGGAAGGAGAGCTTGTTTCAGTTTAGATTGAACTCACCTGGGCAGATGCTGCTTCGTCATGTCAACGGGAATGTTGCTTTGATTTATGTGGTTTTGTAACCTGTCACGCTCTAATAAAGGACTTAGCTAGGGTTTTGTTTAAGTCTGTTGGAGAGGAAAAGTAGGAGTTTGAGGGATTTGCTCATGACACTATTCACATACAGGAGATCCAAGTCCAGTTTCAGAATCTAGATAGTATCTTGGCAAAATCTGGGAGCTGCTGTAGATTTTTGATCTTTTTGATTTGTTGTGCCAGCAGAAAACTCTGCTCATGCAACAGAGCTAGTGCTTTCAAAAGGAATCTTGGAAACAAGCAGAAATGCTCTCCTGAATGGGGACAAGTTACTGGGGATCCGTCTAGGTTTCACCTTCTTGCCCCATCTTGGAAATACAAATACAAATACAAACACAACACTGCTCACTCCCTATTCTGTGGGTGGGTTTGGATACCTGTCTTCTGCTCTGTTAAGCACTGTGGGATTTTGTTCTGCCAAAAGAGTGCAAGTCAAATATATGGCTTGAAGTAAGAAGGAAATTTGGCTTGGTGAGCTGTCACTGGCTAGCTGCTCTTCCACCACAGGGGCTTCTGAAGCATCGTTGCACTCAGCATGGAGAAGAATGAGGAGCAACTACTAGACCAAGAGTTCTTTGCTTTCTTTGTTTTCTCATATAATTTCTATTCATGGTTTTTTGTGTTCACGGTTTTTATATAACTTGCTTTGTGAAGTCTGCTGGAAAGTGGTGTATGAATGCCTTATACAAGTAATTTGTGCCTGCTTTGATTTGAATGTACCGAAACCTTCACGCTTGTAGAATATGCAAATAGATAAAGTGGAACAGAGGTTTGCCTAGCTGATTAAAAAGACATCTCCTGTACAGGTATTTTCCAACAACTGAAAGAAAGAATATCGGGGAAAGCACTGCTTGCAAATGGGCATAGACACATAGACTCACACTTGAAGCAGGAGCTCATTTAACAAACACCTTCTTCCTGTATGTTGAAATCTGCTTCAGTGCTTTGCAGAAATGCATAAAAATGCCCATTTTCTGTTAAGCAAGAGAAAGAATTCGGAAGCTTGATTGTTCACTGATTTCCCGTCTCACTCTTTTTAGCACTGGTGGCAAATTTCAGGATTAAGCCTTGGTACTCCAAAGTGATTCCGAGTTTTTGTCCTGTCTCAAACGAGCTCTGTGGTGAGAAGCAGTATATTCAGAGGCTATTTCGTTTTTGCAGCTGTGCATATTAAAATGTCTTAAATAATAGTGCCATTATGACTCCAGGGTTGCAGGCTTAGTCTGGCAGGGAGGGTGGAAGCCGCCCAACATGTATATGGCTACAGATGCTCATTTTAGTTAACTTTAAAAATAAACCTTCCTCTTCTACCTCAAAATTGGTTTTATTTCTAAATAAATAAAACATCCAGGCAGCAGAAAGAAACAACATTTCTCTCCTGCATTCTTTTTTAAAATAGCAAACATGTTTCTAACTCATCAAGCATTTTGAATTGAAGCAGTTGTGTGTGAAGGAAGAAGAGAATTTCTAGTTGTGTGCTTCATAACTGACAACACAGCAATTTAAGCATCGGGGACATATGACAAATATGGATCTAAAGTTAATTGCAGCACTAGAAGAGGAGCTGCAGAAAGGGAGAGAGTGAAGGCTTATCCACTTCCTATATTGTGAGGCTGTTTGTGAATTTATTTTATAGATTGCTAAATATTCTGCCTGTGGCTGGACTTCCTAAAGAAAAAAGAAAAAAGATTGTGGCTTGGCCTATAAATTCTTTGGCAGGATCATTCTTCATTAACTGATATGGACAGCCCCACTAAACTGGCGGTCTGCAAGGCTTTTTTAAAGGAAGTCCATTAGTCCAAGGGCTTCTCCGCAGATCATTGTGCTATCACGATCCCTCCCCCTTGGAAGTTTGGGGGGTCTTTTTACAATGTTGGTCTTCTCCAGAACCTCTCTACCGTTTTCCAGCCTTTTTCCTTCAGGATTTTTTGTTTTGTTTTTATGAGGAAAGTCTGGTGTTAAAATTTAAACAGAAACAAGTGGGAACCAAAGCCATGTGCATTGCTACCTGCCTGCCATATATCACAATGCCACTCACAATCACCTAATGTATTATATATAAAAGCAAAGAAGTACAAATGCCCAGAAAAACCTCAGGGGAAAGGATTGCATTTTTCCTCCCACAATGAACCAGAAGAAGGCTCATAAAGCATCAGGTTAAACTCATGGATAGAAGCTTCGAGGGGGACTCAAACTACAGGCAACATTGAATGTACATAGTATGAGTGCATGAGGTCCTTTCTACTCAGCTGCTGCCCCCACTTAAATCCTCACCTGCCTGCACACATGGGATAAAGGAAAAAGAAAAACCCAGTTGATTTATGATGTTTATGGTTGATCTGCATATGTAGCACAAACATTCCAGGACTCGCCTACCCTGTGCAGGTGCTCAAGAGCAATAGATTGATGAGAAATGATAAAGCAAGCAGACCAATGCACATGTGCAGTGCCAATGAGACTGCGTGCAAATGCTTTATCACATGCAGATGTGAATGATCCCATGGCACACTGACTTAGCTCATGAAGTGGCTACCCACCATCTTCTGCTGTACCTGGAAAGGCAAGAAGTATGGAGTCAGTGGCCAAATGCTTTTTGTTTGGGTGGGGGGCCTTTAATCACAAGCCACCAGCTGTCTGCATGGAGTTTTGAGTCTGCCACAGTCTACCTGTGCATATGAACATTCACTTCTTGCCTGGGAATTAATGTGCCATGTCAATGTGCCATGATTCATAATCTAATGTGCCATGATTCATAATCTAATGCAGCCGTAGGAAACATTTTGCATTGAAGCTTTTATGGCAGCTCATGAATGCATTAAACATCTTTGTTGGCTTATAAGGATACATGCATGCACTGATCTATGTCAAACCATAATAAATACACAGAGGATATAATCCAGTGTGACTGCCCATAACCTCCAAACTCAAGGGATGATGGACATCTGATAGAAAGTGGGAGGAGCCAAAGGCCAGAATTGCTCTTGCCCTCCAACACATTTCAATGGCCAGTTTCAGCCATCTAAAAGTTTTTCCCCTCCTTGAGGAAAAGGGGTTGAAGCCTCCTTGGAGGAGAGTGGAGCCTCACTCCCACCCTCCTTGCCCCATCATGCTGGCTTCAGTCTCATTTTCAGAACCCAAGCCATGTGGAAGAAAGCTGGACATGGGCCCTCTGAGTTCAGAGTCCCAGCTCTAACCTCAGTGTTTTTCCATGATTGGAGCTGGGTCTCTGACCTATCCTGTGTCTGCCCCCAGTCAATGTGAAGATATATATGTATGGAAGACACTCTGGCAGCTAATCTAAAATCCACAATGAGAAACATACTCCCTTAAAGACCAAATGAGCCACAAGAAGAAAGCTAACTACTTGGAACAAGTGCTTCTTCATCCACTGTTCTTCAAAAAGAACCAATTACCAGTAGGATAAAATCATTTTGATTTTTGCCCGTTTCACATTCAAAGCCAGCCTCTTTCAATCACACTTCTCTAGTCACCTACTGGGGAAATGATTCTTCAAAGCATAGCATTAACAAAGCAATAAAACAGACTTGCAGGCAATTCCTGTACATGGCACATTTTTCCGTGTTCTGGCAGCGTAACAAGAGGATGAAAAGTAGACAAAGCACATTTCCTGCACATTCATATTTTTACTGGGTCAGAAGACAAAAAGACAGCATAGTACCTCATGTTCCTAGCAATTCTTTCTTTTCCCCTCCTTTTGTTTGTGTCTGGACATTATCTGGCAGAATTTCTGACACAGAACATAAAAGATGACATTTGAACAGGACTCCTAGTGGTCAGAGGCAGGATTTCCACTCCTTGCCCTGGCCCATTATCAGCAGATGTCAAATAAATTGTGCAAGATAAGAAACTGTGCTGCCGTGATTTTGTCCTTGACCAGCACCTGGGACAGGGACTCAGAAAGAGGCACACCGGATTCCTATGAGGATCATGTGGTCCAACAGCTCATGGAGGGGCTGCTGTTCAATGATAAGGCAACTCTTTTTTGTATTTCGTTAACTGCTCAGAAAGCCTCGGCTATTGGGTAGGTAAATTAAATTAATAATAAATCGATAAAGATTGCAGGTTGGGTGCCTGACATTCCTAGTTTATTTGCTTGTTTATTTTTTAAAGCATCACTTAGTGGATGACCCAAATGACACTTTTTTTTCAGGAGAGCAACTTGCAGATCCTTTAAAAAGCATCAAGGAAACTGACCTATTCCAGGTTAGAATATTAGGCTATCTACTTTAGTATTGCCTAAAGGGACCATTCTGAACAAGATGGATAAATATGTCCCTTGTAGAACAGATGGTAATTCCTGTAAACGCACAGAGAAGACTCATACCTGAACATGAACTCTAAACCAGTGTTTGCCATCAATGGAGCACAGTTTTTCTAGATTGCAGTAGAGGGAAGATTCTACTGTTAATTGCAGAAATCTGCATAGATGCATTTTAAGTCAGCTCCCAGAACAAACAGCAGGCACCTCCTTGAAATATTTCATCCTGGCACGTCACGTGGACCTTTGCTTTGCCAGAAAGCCAGGCCAGGAACAGCTTTAGGACTGTGCTTTCTCTGGTCAAGGGTGATGCTTCTATGGAAGCATAAGAAAAGCCATGCTGGCTCAGACCAAAGGTTTATCGAATCCAGCACTGTGTACACACAGTGGCAATCCAACCGCCCACAGGATCACTCAAGCAGGATGAGACCTCCTCCTGCCCAAGCTCCTCAGAAACTGGCGTATGAGGGAAGCCACCTCTGTAAAGGAGGTGGTGCATAGCCAGCAAGACTAGTAGCCACTGATAGGCTTCCTCACTGACAGGATCTCTCACCTGTGGCTTGTAGCATCAGCTGCTTCAGGAAATCCAGGTGCATTCTAGAGATGATGTCCCTGCCCATGTATTGTGGCGAGGGGAGTATGGATAGACACCGATCCTTTGTGGCTCTTCCCTAAAACAGAGACCTTAGAGATGAGATTTTTGAGATACACTTCAATTTATCTTGTACCAGGCTAATGTTTGGATTAGTTGCTATTAAGCTAGCCATCAGCTAACTTGCTTGACAGAACAATTGACAGCAGAGCACAGGACCAAATGGCAAATCCACATGACATGCTCCTGCATCTTCAGTCAGCCCAGAGTGACAAGCAAGCCACCTCCTTGGAACGTAAACAGATGCTCGCCCTAAAAGAGCATTAAAAGACCATTTCTAGAACATGAGAACCAGGTGACAATCTGAATGAGAGAAGCTTAATACAAGGACAACTAAAAGGACACATGTACAAAAAAATGTGAGTTTCCCCATTCTATAGAAATTGTGGAGGGGGCTTAGTATGGCCAGATGGCTTCTTTTAAGAAAATGATTCAGTTGCAGTATTAAATCTAATGATCTGTCTGTGAAGCCTCATTAAGCAAATATTGCCAATTAATGAGTGTTAGGAAGAGAGTGACACTGAAGGGTAACTTTCAGTCACTTGGCCAACTACTTGTGTGCTCTCTCGCTCTCAATTTAAATATTACTGTTACAAAGATATATGCATCTTATTAAAAGCAGAAGTTGCCATACTGACTGTTTCTCTAAATCACAGGTGGGCGATATGTGAGTTAACCACAGTTCTTGAATACTAAACTTTCAAGATTTTAGTATACTAAACTTTCAAGGTTTTAAAATAACATTATATTCCTGGTGTAGTGCAGTGAAGTGGTTAGATGATGGGCTGGGATCTAGGAGATTTGGATTCTAGTCCCCGCTTGGCCTCAAAACTCACTAGGTGACTTTGGGCCAGTCTCAGATTTTCAGCCTGACCTACCTCACTGGGTTGTTGTGAGGATATGATTGTGAGAAGGAGGATTATATAATTCTCACCAGGGTTTCAGGCAGGGGTTTTCTAGTCCTACCTGGCAATGCTGGGACTGAATCTGTGATCTTCTGTGTGCAAAGCAGGTGCTCTACAGCTTCTCCCTCAAGTGTTTTAAGACAAAGGTATGAGCAGCATAAATAAATGGCTTAATTTCCGAACTGACTGTCGTGGCTGCATTATTAATAGCCATTTGATCTCTTGAGCAGAGCAGAGCAGACTAGTAGTAGAGTTGGAAGGTGCCTACAAGGCAATCAAGTCCAACCCGCTGCTCTGCTTCTGCATGTGGACTGTAAGTCCTGCCTTTCCAGTTTAGCAAAGATGACTCAATGCATTAGTTCAATGTATAGCCATGCAAGCAAGACAAGTGATATGACTGAAAACACAGCCAGCTCCAAAAACTTTTGCTGCCTGATGCCAAGGACAAAATGACAACCCCACCCCCTCTTTCGACACACAGAAGATAGCTGGATGGTTTCCTTCACTATGCCTGAGTAGGTGGAGGGCGAGCCGTGTGGCAAACTTGGCCCGATCCTCCATTAATGGCTGCTTTGAATGGGGCCGAAGTGGTGCAGTTACATCATTTTAGATTAGGGATGGGTACCCTGTGGCTCTCTAACTACAACTCCCATCAGCCCCAGCCAGCACAGCCATTTGCAAGGGATACTGTCAGAGGTTCTGCCAGCCTTAGGAGGAATGGCAGCATTTCTCAGTGCTGGCCAGGTCTTCCCTTGCATGCCTCTGACAATTGGGATGGTGGAAGGAGTGCAAGGCTGGCACCAAGGGGAGGCATGCTGGGTACATACCGAGGCCCATACCCAGTGACAAGACTCCCCAGGTGTTGCCTTCCTCTTTGTCCTCGCAAGCTCTCGTTCCGTGGCCTCTGGCCGTGGCCCAGGCAGTGGTGGTGGTAAGGAGCAGTGCATGGTGCCACCTCCCTGCTCACTGGCTTTCTGCCTGCCAAGCCAGCAAGTGGCAGTCCTGCTGAGAAAGAGGAAGAGGAGCAGCGGTGGCTGGTGACAATGGTGGGGGGAAGGAAGGCTCCATGACCGAGGAGGCCTCCTGAGGGTGTCTTGCCCAAAGCATTCAAAAACCAGGAGGTGGCAATGGGCGCACAAGGGAGGCACCCAGTTTGGCTGGTGACGGCACCAGGTCCATTCACATGCCATGTTGGTCTGAGAAGCAAAACAGGTGGAGCAATTGGCACCTTGCAGGCGAGGACTTGGTGAGCCTTTTGCCTCCTCCGATGGGGATGGTGAGGTGCCTGCAGAGGAGCTGCTCCTCTGATGCAGCCACATCCCCTTCTCCATGCTAAGAGCTCTGTGCTTATCCTCAGTGTGGAAGGCAATCATGAATGGGGCAAAGCACCGTCACCCATCAATTTCATCAGGCCCACGGAAGGCGTGCGGCAGGAAATCTGGCCTCTGACCACATATTTGTTCTTCACGCCTGCAGTGCATCTGTCTCATGATGCACTTTTCACTGCGCACATTCTAAAGCTACCCTCCATCTGCCCATAAAGCATGAATTCAGTTGTGTGTTTCCATCGATATCGCAGTGCTGATGGGGATGCACATCTCACTGTGAATGGGCTTGCACTGCTGTGTGTAACTCTATTGGAACTGAGCCTCACATAGTTGCTTTTTCTGCATGAGCATCACTCTATTGCTTATATACAATACACCTGATTCCAGAGGAGTAGCCTTGAAAGCATAGGCCAGCCTTCCCCAACTTGGTGTCTTCCAGTTGTGTTGTACTGCAACGCTCATCATCCCCAACCGGCATGGCTACAAAGACTCCTTGTTTGGGTTGTGCAAAGACAATCTTGTCCCACAATAGGATAAGCATGGAGAGCGCAATCCAGCACAGTCCACAGTGCTTCCCTAAACTCATGTATTCCAATAGGTCTTGAATGGTGATCCCCCTGAGTGGACCTTTGAACAGCACTTTGACCAACATCCAGAGGAGTGGCGATTACAGGCAGAAATCCCTATTTTCCCTTCAGCAAGCTTAATTAAAATAAGGAAAGTGGAAGGCAAGTCTCGAACTTTCTTATACAGCAGCAAGGGAATGTCCAAAGTTACAAAACTCTGAAATAAAAGCAATGAGGGGTTTGTTAAGCTGATGACTCAAGGCTTCTAATTACCAAGACAGAGTTACTATTCTTGCTGTAACTGTGGTTTTCTGCTGTAGGTTGTAATTACTTTTTTGTAGCTATTCTGTTGCCCTTTAATCAGTAGCAAAGCACAAAAGCACAGAGACACTCCAGAAGGAGGTGGGGATGTACCTATTATCTAGGTCAAAATGACTAAATCAATGAGAAGTTTCCCTGGAACCCCAGGAAAACCTGACACACTCTTTTTGTATTACACAGAGGATCCCGCGAACCTTTGCTGTGCTTGTTTTTGTAGGAAATGTAATATCTAAGGAATAACAAGGGCAATAACTTGCAGAGAGAAGGAAAATTAAGTGTAGGCACTGAGTGCTGAGATAAAGAGAGTCATGCCTGCTATTTCAGAATACTGTTTGACACAACGGCTTACTTTCAGATTGCTGGATTAAAGATGTAGGTTGCAAAGATCTATGTAAGGCAAAGTTTTAGTTGCAAACCTCCAAATCTTGGATTTAGGCAGGGGCAGTGCTAAAAGATCCAGGACTCAGACCCATAGAACAGAAAAATTTGCCTGCATGTGCATGTGTGCATTGAGGTATGTTCTAAAGTTTGAGTCTTGAAAGGAGCCTGTCTCCCAAGGACACCCCTGTTGTCAAAAGCGATGCCTGGAAGCAGGCAAGCAGGGTGTTTGGATTGGGTGGGAGACTGCAAGCAAAAGCATTCAAAGGAGAGGGCAGTGGAACATGAAGTACATTTTGAACAGAAGCCAGCAAATCCAGGAGGGATTGGAGGGATCTGTTCAGGACTCCCATACCTTTATTTCAGCAGCTGTCTGTGGTAACAAGGACTTGGTGCCTCCCAGAGATCTGGCACTACAGCTTTTAGTGGGCCATCCAGTAATACTCCCTCTGCATTTCATTGGGGCTTCTTCTAATTCTTGACATTAATAAAGATTAGAACCCCAGACCTAATCTTACAGGGTGCATTCCAACTAGTACCCCTCTGCTGATGGAAGGCTTTCATCCATGGAATGGTGCATTCCTCTTAGAAACACAGAAACAGAGCGAGTCAGAAGGAGCCTCCTGGGCCATCTAGTCTGACCCCCGGCTCCAGCCAGCTCTGCTCTTGACATGCCCACCATGTGCATGCCCAGCCCATCCTTGAACACCCTCACCAATGGGGCCTCAACGGCCTCCTGTGGAAGCCCATTCCTTGCCCTGGGGGTCCTAGCTGTCAGGAACTACTTCCTGGTATACTCTTCACCATGTAGTCCCATGGGCAACCCAACTCTGCTTTGGCGATTTTGGGGATTCTCTAGATTGGACCTGGGGAGACCCGGGGCAGAGGGGAAGAAGGGAAAGTTCTGTGGTCTGTACAGGAAATTGCATCTTGAGATAGTCTCAGGGCACTACGTTTGGGCTCTGCAGCTCCTTAGAAGGCTGGCTGTAACCCTGGGAATCTGATTGATTGATTGATTGATTGATTGATTGATTTAGAAGACTTCTATGCTGCCCCATTCGCCGAAGCCTTGGGGCAGCTCACATTCATAAATAAATATAATTAAATATAATACAATATAATTAAATATAATTTGAGTTGCCCTGGCCAGAAATTAAAATAGATAAATAATATTAAAAGTTAGAATAATGTTTAAATAAAAAGGTCTTCACCAGGCGCCGAAAAGCAAATAACGACGGTGCCAGGTGGACCTCTCTGGTGAGCGTATTCCATAGATTGGGCACCACCGCAGAGAAAGTCCTCCTCCGGGTGCTCACCCTCCTAATTTCCTTCACGGAGGGTTCTCGGAGAAGGGCCTCTCCCGCTGATCTCAAGGGGCCGGCGGACAAGTACGGACATAAGCGCTCCTTCAGGTAAGCAGGGTCCAAGCCATTCAGGGCTTTATAGGTCATAACCAATACCTTGAATTGGGCCCAGACTTCAATGGGAAGCCAGTGTAGCTAACGGAGAACTCTGGTTTTATGAGCATAATGCCTAGTCCCCGTCAGCAGCCTGGCAGCTCTATTTTGAACCAATTGAAATATCCGGACCATCTTCAAGGGCAGCCCCACATAGAGTGCGTTACATGTGTCACTGTCGCTAGGCAGTCATTCTCCAGGTAGGGGCGTAGCTGATAGATCAGCTGAAGCTGAAAGAAAGCGCTCCTCGCCACTGCTGTCACCTGAGCTTCCAATGAAAGCTCTGGGTCGAGGAGCACTCCCAAGCTGCAGACTTTGTCCCTAGAGGGGAGTGCAACCCCATTCAGGACTAAGTTCAATTCACCTTCCCCAAAGCCTGATGCAGGAACGATGACAGGTTTATGCTGAGCACTTCCATGTTGGCTGGCCTGTAAGGCTGTAATCAAAGAAAAATCTTACGAAATGCCCAGGCCTTCAGAGACCTCCTGTGGGGCAGCAGCTTGGGAAAGACTGGGTTAGATTGCAGTTTAAAATGAGGGCAAGGACTGCAATTCTCCCTTGAATTGGAAAACCTTAATTTAACTGCCTCTCTTTGGTAGCAGTAACAACTTTCTCTCAGTGAATCAGTCTTCCTTAAGACTGTCAACAAGCCACTCTGTTGTTATTCCCACTTCCTCCTGTGCTTTTATTAAGGCAAACTGCACATGGAGACTTAAACATGACTAAAGCTACTTTTCATTACTTTCCCACCTGCTCTCCCCCCTGAAAATCATCAGTGCCCACAGATCTTGTTTAAATTGTCATCTTAGTGTGATTCTTCTTGAGAGAGAGAGAGAGAGAGAGAGAGAGAGAGGGAGGGAGGACGAACAGCATGGATCTTGAATAACTTACATTTTAAAAAATATTTTCTTCAAGGATCCATTCATCACCCTGCTGATCCAGAGTTCCCAGTGAGATCCTAAAAATAAATATTTCCTTTGTGGTGCAATATTATACACTCTTATGCAACCTTTTCCTCCTGGGGGCCAAAGTTAAACTTGGAGCTTTTTGGGATAGGTGGTCACAGCTCAGTGATCAGAGAGGCCAAAGCAAAAGGATTGGGGCCAAATACTCCTCAAAACATTATTTTTAAATTAATTTCAAATACGAATTATACCAAACCAAGCAAATGAAATGTCCTTACAGTAATTTAAAATACTTAGTATAGGTGTGGATGAAGTGTATATCCATAATGATGCATGGATGCAGGAATACAGCTACCAAGAAAAACAGTTTATTTTTATACTCTGCTGATTTCCAGGACAAGGAATACAGGTGACTTGCAACACTAAGCACTTATACAAATAAAACATTAATAAAAGCATTCAAAGTTTAAATATTACTAAATCAGCTAGAATAAGAACATTAATTCATTTTAAGCATTTATATCCTGGCCTTCACAGTGTCTCAGGGCCATAATACAATAAAATAAATAGGATACAGCATCCAGATAATAATATATAAAATCAATCATAAAACACTACTAACATTTAAAATATTGGGAAGATAAAAAGGTTTAAAAATGTTAAAATACCAACCTTAAAACAGCAGTAAAACAAGTCAACAGAAGTTATGCATAAACTTCAGAAAAGACACACCAATTATTCACATATATATTTTAGATTAAAGCTCTTGCTGCAAGTAACCAAGCCGTAGGAGAGGCAATTCAGCCTTTCAGAATATGAAAACACAAACAATAATCAGAAATCAACCAGCAGTCATCAGTCAGGGAACTGTGCTCCTGCCATCCAGCTTTGCGCTGAGCCATATTGCGGGGAAATAAAAGTCTGCTCCATAAGGCTGAGTGATCACGGCCACATGCAAAATCAGAACCCTCGGCTTTATTTACTGCAGACTCTGGTCCAGGGCTGCTCCGAATTCAGCCCTGAGCTGGCACTGAATCAATGTCACTAAGCCCTGCCGTGGGCTATTCTTCAGCTTTCATATGCTAAAAGTGGAGAAGCACAGATGGGTGGGTTCCTCTTGCATAGTTCAACTATGGAGCTTGCGTCCACACGATGTAGGAGTGGCTTGGATGGCTTTAAAGGGGGATTGGACACATTCGTGGAGGAGACAGCTACCAATGGCTTCTAGGCCTGATGGCTGTGTGCTTCCTCCGGTATCAGGGACACCAGTTGCTTGGGAACTTGAGCAGGAAGGGGATGTTTCATTCATGCTCTGCTTGTGGATTTGCTGTTGGCAACCGGTTGGCCATTGCGTGAACAGAATGTTGGACTAGATGGATCTTTGGTCTGATCCAGCAGGGCTCTTCTTTCATTCTGCAAACAAAGCTGATGAGAGTGTGTTTCCCATGTAGAAGGTCCGTGCTCCTCTGCCTCCTGCATCTGCAGCTAGAAGATTACTGGGGAAAGACCTTCTCCTGAACAGAAGCCACCAGCCAGAGTAGGCAGTAATGGGTGAGATGGACTATTTGTGTGTCATAGTGTAAGGCCTTTGAGGAACACCTGAAAAAGCTAGTAGAGTTCACAAGGCAAGGAGAAGATTGAGGGAGGTAGCAGTCAGTATCCTAAATGATGTAGTTCAAGATATCTGGAAGGTCAACATCATCTCCCATCTTGCTTTATTATTGTTGATTCTGGGTGGGAAATATAATCTGGAGCACCTGGAGGTTAAGGAAGCCTGCATGGAAGATGGAACAGTCTTTCTGCTCTGCTTGGGAAAGGGGGGAAATGGGATGAGAGGAAGCTGCATGCAGGCTGCACCTCCTGTCGAATTTGTGTTGACCCCCAAAGAAACATATTTATATACACATGAGAAAGACAGACTAACAGGGTCATTTTGGCTTCCACCTCATCACTAGTCTTGTGAAAAGGGTACCAAGAGTAGCAGTTGGGAGTGCTGGGAGATGAGAATTCCTAGGGACTAAAAAAGCAGAGGTAAAAGTACTGAAAAATTTATAGATTGTCCTCCAGATTAAGGCCATTTGGACTAAGAACACTGAGTCTGCAGAAGTTTTCCTTTCTGTCAAACATGTCAGCATTCTTTTTGTTCAATTGGCAGCAACTGTAAATCTGAGAGACTGTGTGAGGGTGCTATCAAATGTCTGGCATTAGACCGTCCTAGTGTTTTTTTGAGTGGTGGTAGTAAGAATCACAGATGTGTGTTTATAGAACCTTGTTTGTACTTTTTCCTACATATTGCATTTGACACCATCTTTTTTACATTCCTAAAACTCTACATCACATTAGTGGAAGGGTATGTTACTGATTGTCCAATGCAATAAGGTCGGTTAGCAACTGTGTTCCTAGAAGTGGCAGTTTCTTTTGAATGATGCACACCAACATGCTTTAATCTCTGGGAAATGTGTGCCACTGCAATCTGTGCACATATACATATATGCACTGATAGAAACAAAAACAAAGCTCACATCTGATCTGGACTTGAGTCAGAACCTGCTTTGAGATGGAACTTGGAGACCTTTGGTGAGCTCAAGTGTTCTTGATATGGAAGCCACAATCAGAAATAAAAGGAATGATAAAGGAGGCATTTTCACCGCTGAATGGTTCAATTGGCACCATTTTGACTCTGAATGGATTTCTCATATCACCCCAGTGTCACTGGAAAAAACCTTCTGATGCATTTTGGCATATTTCTGCAAGTGGCAGATGCAATGGAGACTGCCAAAATCCAGCCGTGCAAAATCAGAAGCAAGGAATGTGAGGTCTTTAAAACATCTGTGGCCTTCTCTTTAGGAACTCCCAAGCATGGGTGAGTTCAGTTAAAGGACATCTAATTGAAATTAGAATTAAAATATGCTAAGTTATTCTAACATAGCCGGAAAGTTCACAAATCGAGCATCAGGTGTACCTTAGCAGAAAACCAGCAGCTGGAGGTGTTGCCCCCTGTACCAACCGGCTGTTGTATCAATTACCAACTACCCCAATTATCATTCAGCTCCCTTGGCTGCAACAGTACCACTGAGATCGAACAGATGGGTTTTTAATGTTGATTCATTGAACTCCTAGCTGTATTCTGAAAGAGTGATACAAATGAAACTTGAATGGCTAAATCACCTGCGATGCTCTACAATGGTGAATCGGATGGGAGTGAATTGGGGCAGAGATGCATATTAAAAACACAGCCGAGATATAACCATTATAATTGTCACAAAACTACCTTATTTTTCTTAGCAATGTATTCAGAACCAATCTCGTGTCCGACCCATTGCGACCCCATGGACAACATTCCTCCAGGCCTTCCTGTCCTCCGCCATCCCCCAGAGTCCACTTAAACTTACGCCAACCGCCTCAGTGACTCCATCCAGCCACCTCATCCTCTGCCGCCCCCTTCTTCTTTTGCCCTCAATTGTTCCCAGCATTAGGCTCTTCTCCAGGGAGTCCTTCCTTCTCATTAGGTGGTCAAAGTATTTGAGTTTCATCTTCAGGATCTGGCCTTCTAAAGAGCAGTCAGGGTTGATCTCCTCTAGGACTGACCGGTTTGATTGCCTTTTGGTCCAAGGGACTCGCAGGAGTCTCCTCTAGCACCACAATTCAAAGGCCTCAATCCTTTGGCGCTCGGCCTTCCTTATGGTCCAGCTTTCACAGCCATACATTGCAACTGGGAAAACCATAGCCTTGACTATACGCACTTTTGTTGGCAGGGTGATGTCTCTGCTTTTTAGTATGCTGTCTAGATTTGCCATAGCGTTCCTCCCCAGGAGCAAGCATCTTTTAATAGGTGGTTTGAAATAACATATTGTAAATTGGAAAAATAAACAAATCAGGCTTGCAAAAACAAAGTAGCTGAGGGGGAAATACTATAACTGGGAGAAATGGAAACACATTGGAATGAAATGGCTCAAAAAGAAGGGATTTCTAATGGGTTTCTGGCACAGCAAGTGTTTAAGGTGCAATCCTGTGCATTTTTAGGCACAAAGTCCTATAACTCTCAGAATTCCCCAGCCAGCAAACTTTTTCTGCCTAAACAGGTTCAAGAATGGGCAATAAGATGAGAACTTAATTTCACAGTCAAATGCAAATGGAAAGAATACCCCCACAATCCCTAGCAGTAGCATCACATTTCAAACATATTTGCTTCGTTCCCACATTGCAACCGATATGACTTTGCTTTGCTTCCCTCCGCTTTGATTAATGGCATCGCGGCTTATGAATAAACCTTTGCGCTGCTGAAAGAGCTGCTTCTGCCATTCCAGCCATGCTGTATAGAGTTTAGATTTAGTTGACTGTGTCACATAACGCAGCTTTCCAATATAAGATGTAAGTCAAATTGATGGAGCAGCCTGTAATTCAATGGCTTCCTTGATTTGTTTTCCAAAGTCCAAGTCTGCGGGCTTTAAAAATGGCTTTCGTGTTGACAGTTGAAGATCTTAACGCTCCAGGAGGTGAATCAACCCTTTCCCATGTTCTTGCCAGTGTATTTTCTGATACCAGCCACCCAGGGCCAGTGCAAAAATTTACTGCCAGAGGCAAAGGACCAAGCAGCCTCACCTTTTTCCATATATAGAAGCCAACTTGCCTGGTAGCTGGATTTTATTTCATGCCGGCAATGGTACAGTACCCTTCATTACACTGGCAGGATGGAGGCTAGTTTAGGCGAGCTGCTAGGAGACTTGCTACACTCTGCCTAATGGAAGGGCTGGCCCTGCAGCTGCTGTGTGAGCAAATGAGCAGCGAGTGACAGAACCCCTGATCGGCTTTGCTACAGGTGTCAGCCAGCCAAGCAGGAGGCAGCTCTCTCTGTGGAGCCAAACTATAGTCAGCAACTTTCTGGAGTGAAGTGCTGCCCAGCTGTCCTGTGTGTCAGCCAGCCGCAGCCTCACAGAGAGCAGCCCAGCTGTTCCGTCTTCCCGGATGCTCCAACACGGCAGCTGGATTCCTTGCTGGTGCCAATGGCCTGAGGCTCCAGCTCCTTACAATGCAAAGGGTGGTGCCTCCGGCTCTGCGGGAGTCACTGACTCTTGGCCTTGACTATCTCACAGGGTTCTTGTTGACAGGATGAAATGGAGAGGAGAAGAACCTTGTAAGCCGCTCCGGTTCTGCAGAAGGGGTGGGGGGGCTGTCACTCACTCATTACAGACAGTTTATTTATTTATAAAATTTGTATGCCATCCAATTACTAATGTCTCTGGATGGCTAACAACATACAACATAAATAAATTGATGACCCACTCTGGCTGCAATTAATAAAATACAATAATAAAATTCGATATTAAATTAAAATATTGATTAAATAAAAAGGTCTGAACCTGGTGCCAAAAAACATATAATGACGGTGCCAGGCAGGCCTCTCTGAGGAGCGCATTCCATAGTCGGGGCACCACTGCAGAGAAGGCCCTCCTCCGACTACTCTGCCTCCTAACGTCTTTCACAGAGGGTTCCCAGAGGAGGGCTTCTGTTGCTGATCTCAGTTCAGATGGATTTGTTTGATTCTGAGGAGGAGGTGAAAGGTTAAGGGGCCCAAGGACTTTAAAGTTTCAAGGTCACCTAGTGGTTCAAGGTTCCTGGGTGGAGCATGAGAACTGGCCTGCTTTGGAAGGGGTAGAAGGGCTTTCAAGGTAGCATATGAGGACCCAGTGCATGGCCCAGTAAGGAGGCAATGGAAGAAATGAGCTGCCCAGTGAGAGGGTCTTTGCAGTTCCCACTGTCTTGTCCTCATACAGCAAGAGCTGCCCTGAGGTTGGAATCAGAAGCTTCACAGAAAGGGAGGGACAGAGGAGAAGTTTCCATTTTGGAGTCACCTCTAAGGCTATTTTAAGTTCATCCTTTTCTGTAACCTGTTAGTTTCGATGAAAGAACTGCACCCAATGGATTGTCTTGGGTTTGATAAACAGAAGGAAAGAGGGAAAGGACCAGGTCATGACAGCCTCCTTGCAAGAGGAAGAAAGGCAACTGCCATCATAACAATGTAATATACATCATTGAGAGCTCCCTAGTCCTGCTTTGTGCAGGGGAACAGGGAACTTTTTCACATATGTCTATAAACGGCTATGCATGTGGTGCCCATGGGGATTAATGCATCCATGAGCACCTTTCATGGTACCCACCAACGTGCCCTGAAACAATGTCTTCTCCAACCAGAAGCTGAGATTATTGCAAAATAGCTTTCCATGGTGCTGATATGCATCTCATAGATGCATTTTGGTACACAATTTTGGCTGATAACATTTTTGGCAGTCTTTTTCTTTAATGCTATTTTGTGTGTGTTTTCACCAGCCGTGTACTCACTTTGCTCTTGTACAAAAATTTCTGCATGCATTGGTTTTGTTTGTTCAGAGAACTGCATCAAAAAGTTCTAAGACATGCGAATACCACAGGATAACTAATTTCTGGTGATTGAAAAAGTGTGTGTTTGGGAGCACTGCCTGCACGGAATCTGGAGGCTTCCCCTAACCTTGTAGCCATTTGAAGAATAACTCTCTGGATAAGGGTGTTGCAGTGTGGCAACTCCACTTTGTCACACAAAGTCTCTGTGCATGTCAGAATGCAGCCATCTATACCTGGGAAGCAAGCCCAACTCAAAGACACTCAATTTTGAGTTAGCCCTATTGAAAGTGGGACACAATTTGATTTTGGGATGAATGGCGTTTAATTTGGGTTGTTCTGGTTGGAATTTAACTGGATTCATAGATATGCATTCTGAAGTCTCATTCTCTTCTATGGTCTGACAGAATCTGTTAATTTTCAGGTTTTCTCAATTTTGCAATCTTAAATTTGGTGTATTCCAAACACTGAGATTTTAAAAAAATGTTTGCATAAAAGGCGACCCAGTATACATAGTTATTCAAAATTGCAACATTAGGTAAGTTTGCCTTAAAATGTACAAACCAAACACATTTTCCCTATCCTTAATATGAACCCTTAAAAGCTCATTGATTAGTTCTAGGCAGTGCAGTTTCAAATATGGAAAGACTGTTTAATGGGGCTGAATAGCTAAGATACCTACCAGCGAGGAAGAACTTGGGCTGATGGAGCAGCATTCCTGCTTCCATTAGCACTGTCTCATAAATCATCTTCCATCTGGAGACAGACTGTAGCATCTTTAAACTCTATCCCACTGCAGAGGTTCTCATGGCTAACCAACTGGTAAACAAGAAACTACATGACAGCTGGGTAAGAATACCTTGGGCTGTGAGCTATAAGGATGGCACCACCTTGTTCAATGACAACCTATATTTGCTGATCATCTTCCCCACCCCAGAGAAAATAACACCATTTCTATTCAATGTGCAACTTCTGATATATCAGTGCAGATACAGCCCAGAGTGCCTGATCCTGCCTAATCTCAGAAGCTAAGCAGGGTTAGGCCAGGTTGGAATCCGGATGGGAGACTTGAATTCTGCACTGAGCAGGTAGTTACACCTGCTAGGCCCCTTCCAACTGCAGGATTGTATATGCAGGATTCTATAGGATTCTATATGCAGCATGCACAACACAAGTGCCAATGTTGTAGTTCTCTGTGGCTGTTGTGTGACTGGCTCAGTCAGAATTCCAGCAATAAGTAGTGCTGCCAAGAAATTTAAAAAAGTTTTAGAGCAACTCATTCTCCTCTTGCTCGAACTTAGAGCTATCCATTCAAGGATGATGTTCTAGCCCTAAAGCTTTCTCTTCTGTGAAAACACCCCAGAAGGAGACAATTGCAGAAATACCCAAGGCCAGCCTTAACAGTTCAGCTAGGATTGCTTGAAAATTTCTGAATTATTATCAAGGAGCCTTGCCATGCAGATTAACAAAGAGAGAAAGTTTGTGTGCATGCAAGATGTGCAACAGTTTAGCAACCACACCTCGTAGTAGCAACAAAGCTCCAGATGAGGCTCTTTATCCAGCCTGTTAATTAAATGGACCAAATGGTGCCCAGCTGGGTCTCATCCCAAGTCACCCAGCCAAAATGAGTTCACTGTCAGCTATGCTGATAGACTTAGCAGGGGCAAATTAATTAGTTTCCATGCTTCAGTGGTTTGCCCAGTATCCCTTAGGATGGGAAATTAGGGGCAATCTACCGGATTTTCAGAAAAGAAGGCAGAGCAAAATCCTTCGGCACATGGAAACGACATTGGCAGCTGCAAAATAGATCAGCCAACCTTGATACAACAAAAAACCGTCTTCTCGTATGGATAGTGGGTGTCAGTGCAGGTCTCACAAAGACAGAAATGTTCTTCATCCACTGTGAATATATGTGCGGGGTTGCAAAGCTTCAAAACCTGGTGTCTGCACTAAGATTGGTTGTCCTTTTGCCACTAAAGGGACAGGATGTCATAGAGAGAAAAGGACTTAGGAGTTATGTACCCCCTTCACCCTCAACTTCTACCTGAATGCTGCTAACTGCAGTGAAAGAACAAAATACAAAATACTCTGTCCCCCAAACAGTATGGAATACTAAACTTTCAAGCTGCTTTCCCCACACACATGTGGTTGAAAACTGACAGGGTTGCTATAATTTTGTGATGTCTGTGGTGCCTTGGAGTAGAATCCCAGTTCCACCTGGCAAGCAGAAAGTTAGCGGCTGAGCAGTCTGTGTGTCTTGTTCTTTTGTTTTGTTGAGAGGCTACTATTAAAGCCACAGCTATTAAAGCTGACTCAAAATTTTGACTACCCTGCTTTTCATGTAACTCTCTTCCAGAACACTTAAACAATTTTTAAACCTCATCTTGGGGTCTAATTTCTTGCACTCCTAAAATCTAGATCGAAAGTTGGATTTTTATTTATTTATTTATTTAAAACATTTTTATGCCGCCCCCATGGCAACAAAGCCTCAGGGCGGCTCACAACAAAAACAAAATATACAAATATAACCATTATACAATAAAAATATTAAAACCCAGTGCATCTCGCCTTAAAAGATTTAAAATCCTATAAATACCAATACATTAACAATTAAAATAAGTTTTAAATAAAAAGGTCTTAGCCTGGCGCCAAAAAACAAATAACGACCTCCTTATCATACAACTCAATGTATCAAAATGCAAGGTTGGATATCTTTATCAGGACTGACTGATGTTCCTAATTAAAGGTGTTGCCCAGCTTAGGGACATGTGAGGAATCCCGTTCAGAGGTGGAAATCCTTCAGAATCCCTGTGTTCAGCTCAGTTGTGGCTACGGGTCCAAGACCCTGTTGAGTGTGCAGGAGTCATGAAACACTTGCCAGCCGTCAGGCCCTGCTATGCATGTGGAATTTCGATGCCTATACAGCAATCCCATAGGTGTGGTGTCCCTTTGGGGTTCTAAAGTACCTCTAGATGCAGTACAAGGAAGATCCTTGCAGGAAGGCTGCTTCCACATGGCACTAGAAGTTTGATTGCAGAGAAACTGATAAAGACAAGGTTGAAACTGAGCAACCTGTTATGGGAAAGGGATTGTGTGCTGGATATTTTAGCTGACAGGTTTTTTTTTTAAAGGTGAGCTTTTTTAAAAAGAACAGATGGAGACGTTAGCATTATTTTGCTTCAATAATTCTATGCCTTCACTTACAAACCTGCCCTCAACAAAGGGTAATAGGCAAGGGAGAAACAAAACCTATTGCAGGAGAAGCCAAGGCACAATGGTAGCAATCATGAGCCCTTGTTAGTTCCGGCAGACGATCTCAGGCCACCTTCCCCTGTCCTTTGGGATGTTCATCGCAGGCACTTCCTCTTCTGGGGCATGCCTTTCTCTTTTCATTGTGCCTTGTTGCTACCATGTGGTGTCTGGCATTCAAAAGTAACCAGGGAAATGAACAGTGCAGGGCCGAAAGGAAAAACGGGGACATTCTCTATGTTTGCTTGAATCATCAGAAATATAACAGGGATTCAGCATTTTATGAAACTGCCAGAATCGCACATTTCTTATTTATTTATTTTAAAATTTATCAGTTGTCCTAAAAAACCGCTTAAGATGAGAGATGATGAAATATGAAACAACACACGGATATCTCAAAATCACACAGAAAAAAACAAATGAGTGTTAAAAACAAACCAGCTCCAAAACAGGTCTGTCGCGGAAATCATGCCCACAGCCAGTCTTGAACTGGCAACCTAAGGTGGCCATGTATGCAACTCCAAAAAAGAGGACTCAGTTTTGCGTAACATTTACTTGTGCTAACTTATAGATACCAATTTATTGAAATAATAACCAATTGAAATAATTTAAGCAGAAGCACAAATCGTCTTTTCATTGTGGAGAAGATTGTGACCAGGTATGCTGTGTGTTCACTCTGTTTGCTGTCCTGGTGTCAGCTTTGATGGGCAATGTGAGGGACCCTGCTGTTTACGGTCGTTATCTTTAAACTGGACTTGGACTAGACAGCTGTTCAGAGGACAGCTTCAAGAAGATTAACCTTTATACAGCAGGACATCTGGCCACTCAGATTTCACCAGTGCATAATAATCCAGCACCAACCTGGCTGGAAGAAGGTTAGCCACATTAGCGGTAATAATGGATGTTACCTTGAATTGATAGAGCAAAGCAAATCAGTCATGCAGCCTGATTCTCCAAGGGTCATTGGTCTTCAAAGCAAAGAGACCTCTTCTTGTTTGCTGGGGCTGGATCAGACAGCCTAAAGAAGAAGATCTTTGATGCCTCCTAAAAGTAGACCAAGGTGGACTCATGGTGGAAGAGAGATCTGGAAGGTGAGGTTCTGCTTCAACCTAGCCTCTTGAAGAGATGAGACACACAGCTGAGCTTTCCTTTAACCGACACATGTCTTTCCACATTGAAGACATTCCTGCAGACCCAGTGAGGTTAGGCCACAGTATAGGGCTTTACAAGTGACAAGGGGACCTCCAGTCATGCTCAACACATCCCAAGAAGCAAATGTCAATGCAGGTGGGTTGGTGTCACATGCTTCCACCTACTGCTCTCGTTAAGCAATGAGCTACTGTGTTTTGTATTTCTGCTTAAACTTCAACAGCAGCCCTGTGAGAAGACAAAGACCGTGCTATCGTGGTTAGTCCAATGCTATGTTGGACTGGGGCCCCAAGAGCTGGGTTCTAGTCCCCGCTTGGCCATGAAATTCAGAGAGTGCTTTTGGACCAGTCACAGACTCTCAGCCCTCCCTACCCCACGGGAGGTGGTTGTTGTGATAAAATTGAGCTATGTAAATGGCCTTGAATTTCTTACAAGAAGAAAAAGGCAGCATATGGATGCAATGTAATAACGATCATAATAAGAATTACATGATGCTGCTAAAATTTCAGCTAGGCCAAATTGGCCTGATGTAATCAATTGGCAAGATTGGGCCCCAGAGAAATTTCATTGCATAGTTGATTAAGTCACAGGGATGGCTCTAAATGATGAGAGGAGCAGTTTTGAGGTCCTGTTATCTCAAGATAACAACATTGCCTAATAGAAAAGATTTTAATTCCCAAGCAGTTCCACTGGGAGCCTGAATGCCCTTTAGTAGACTGTTACACTTTTGCTTTTCAACAAACACCAGTTTCTTTCCTCAAGTTCTTTCCTTGCCATCCTTAGTATAGCTAGCACAGTAATAATAGATAATTCTCATTTTTTCCTATCACCACCCTGTGTTATTTTCTGCTTCACTTCACACTTTCAGTCTCCAACTTTTATCAGTAACCAGAAGGTACTTCGGTATATTTCCCGCAGACCACACAAGAGAAATAATTTTCTGCTCAGCACAGGAGTTAATCGAAGGCAAAAGCTCCACTGAGCTCCTGTCTTTAATTATCCTGTGTAATATTGCATTTTCCACTTGGCTCTCTGTGCACATCAAGAAATTAATATATATGCACTTCTGGTAATGAATACAGACCTTGTGGAGATTCATCCAGTTGTCAATAAAGAGAGTCATCCAACATGCTGTGAATTGTCATCCTTTTTAAAAAGGTAATTTATTTCTACAGTGTGAAGATTTAAAGCAGGTTTGCAATACTATAACAAAATTGTAGACAGTAGGAAGTGCTTTTCCACACGAGGTTGTTAATTGACTGTTAACCCGCTGTTTCTATTTTTGGTTTTCTCTCAGAATTGAGATCTGAGTACCACACAATTTCCTTTCCTGCTTTTCCACTATGTAACCTCTAGGTGGCATGGTGGTATAGCAGAATTATGCCATTGCACCAAAGGAAACCATGCTTTCTTTCACCTTCACAATTAAACACTGTGTCTTTGCTCACAACGTCATAAAAAAGAACCCTTAAACTACTGTGAGTAGGAAAGCATGCGCACATGATAAATGCCTCCATGCAGCTCAAAGTTTGCATGCTGCTTCTTTATGACCCTTCATGGTGTTTTGCCCAGGAATAGCTATCAATTATTTTCTATTTTATTCTTAGTTTAAAATCTTTCCTAGCCCAGTTCTTCTACCAGTGAACCCAGTCCCACCCTCTGTGGCTTCCAGAGGGCTCCGTCCCCTTCCCCTGACACAACCCTTTTTCCTCCCAACCAGCACTGGTGATTTCCCAGCTTTCATGGGTATTTTCCCAGTTCCAAAATGTTGCACTGCTTCTCCTAAGGCTCAATTACTGGCAGTAGGAGCTGTAAGCTAAAAGATGCAGGTATGCTTTGTTCAATTTTTTGACCAGCCTCCTGCGTAGTCCCTGAGAACTTTTCTGACACTGAATTTAGTCCTTGGGCTAAAAGAGATTAGATGGCGTTGATCCAATACAATTACATAACCAGAATGGCAAGTCAAACGACTCAGACCAGGCGTGTTGCATGTGTGGAAGGGGAGGAGATAAATATCATGCATGTATTTTGTCTGGGTTGGCTCTCTTGATATTTGCACTTACCTACTTTCTGTGCCTACCCTATACACTGCCTGGGGCTCAAAATTCATGGAGGAGAAGATTATTGATCTCTACTAGTCTTGATGGCTGAATCCTACCTCTGACTGCAGAGGCTTTATGCTTCTGCACACCAGTTTCTTGGGAACATGCGCAGGAGGGTGCTGGAGCACTTGTTTCCTGTTTGTGGGCTTCTTATGCTTGGCTGGTTGATCACTCCATGAGCAAAAGCTGGACTAGATGGACCTTGCTCTGAGTCAGCAAGGCTCTTTGTATGTTCTTATGTTCCACCATGGTTCTTCTTAAGTTCTTATCCAGCTAAGGGAATCAAGCAAGCAGGTAGAGCAGAAGCATGAGAACCCCAGGAAAATTTCATGAAAGGAGCCTAGACAGCATCATGGAAGGTAAGGCTATGATTGGCTAGTCGTCCTGATGGCCATGTGCTACATCCCATATCAGAGGCAGTATGCCTTTGTACAGTGTCTGCTGGGGAGCTAGGCAGGTGGCGCTGTTGAACTCATACCTGCTGATGGGTTTCCAGTAGGCAGCATGTTGGAACAGGATGCTGGACTAGATGGACCCTTGGCCTGATCTAGTACAGCTCTTCTTACGTTCTTATGGAGCCCCAATAGCCTCTGCTTAGTCTGGCTGTGAGGATGTTTCCTGTTTAATACACAATGGAAGTGGAGGAGAAAATTAGAGCTGGGTTAGCCTTACTTCGGACTGCAGGTGGCGCAGTAGTTTAAATCGCTGTGCTGCTGGGCTGGTTGATCGAAAGGTCGCCGGTTCGAATCTGCACATGGGGTGAGCTCCCGTGCTCTGTCCCAGCTCCTGCCAACCTTGCAGTTCGAAAGCATGCAAATGCAAGTAGATAAAAAGGAACCACTTCAGTGGGCAGGTAACAGCGTTCTGTGCACCTCGGTGTTTAGTCATGCCGGCCACATGACCATGGAGACTGTCTGCAGACAAACGCTGGCTCCCTCGGCCAGGAAACGGAGATGAGCACCGCCCTCTAGAGTCAGGCATGATTGAACTTAATGTCAAGGGGAAACCTTCACCTTTACCTTTACCTTTACCTTTAGCCTTACTTCTATCCTGGACAAATGGTTAAACATGCAAAGCAACAAAAATTGCTGAAAAAGTAGCCCAGAAGGAAGTCTTGCCTCACTAATGTTCTAGATCCCTACTGAAGATATCAAGAGTGGTGCTTCTGGCTACAGTATGTAGGCAATGGTGCTTCAGTGGTTGCTGTACATTCAGGCAGGGGAGCAAATGCAAGAGGGGTTCCATGTCCATTGCCCGCTTTCTTTGGAGCTTTTCAGGTGCTATCCATGATGCTGAACCCATGTGAGGTTATTCCACAGCAGTGTAATATTCTATCTAGCAGTATAGAAGTGTCACACATAAAATAGATAAATGTACGCACACATTCAAATGCACATGTGTAAAGACAAGAAATGGATGATACTCATAAATGGTCCCCTCACACACTCTGCCTTGGCAGTAAGTCTAGGAAAGCTATGAAGAAGGGATGCTGCTCACCATTCACGGCATCATTGGATCACTGGGACAGGATATTTGAAAAAAGCTGGTGGCTTAGCTTTAAAAAGGCTTGGATGAATTCACAGCATGGAGGCCCATGAAAAAGCTTCTAGCCACCAAGCTCTTCAGCAACATGCTGCTGATGACTCAATGCTGGGGACAACAACATGGATGTGGCCATCACACCGCACATGTGAACTTCTCCAGGACATCTGACAGACTGCTGCTACAGATGGACCAGATGGAGCCTTGTTCTGATTCCACAAGGATGTTTTTATGTTCCTATGAAAAGGTTAATGTTGGCCATTTGCTATCTTTAGAGGAGAGTTGTAATGCAATTGACACAAGAACATGGCAGTGTGTGCTCTCACTCAAGTCCAACATCTGTTGGTATAACTGGCCATCTGGGAAAGGATGTCAGCTACAGAGTCCCAGAGTGTTTGCCTCTGGATTCATGGGTTGTGTAATATTTTTCCTGTTGCTAAATGTATGCAATGATACTTGGGCATTCAAAGTCCTTAAGAGCTGATGTAGAGAGACTGTCAATCTTTGAGTGTGCTGGAGTACCAGCTATGGGCAGTATGAGTATACTGGTGATTCTTGAAAGCTTGATGGCTTTTACTGACTTGCCTACATCTCTATGGATTCAAAATGTTTCTTAAGCAATTAAACTGATGACTTAATTGACTTTAATGCTGCAGCTTCAGTATCTTCCTCATTTTCCTAAGAGCTAAAGTATCTGCATTAGGAAGAGCTTTGAAAAACTTTTCAAAGGAACAGGCACAAAAATTTCCTTTCATTTCAGTTCCAAATTACATTGGGGGTGATGGTGTTACAGAGATCCAAATATATGCAAAATTTTAAAACAGCATATTTAGTGTACATTCCTTGCAGCTTCCTTTTAATGGCAGTCCGTGGTCCCTGACATAATATTCAATTTATATTTTAATGTTGCCAGCTTGTACCTTCTAATTCAAACCCCTGTTCAGTTTAAGGCTGACCCTGTATTCCCAACTCAACAGCTTTTATCACAACATGAAGCTAAAGTCTGTGAGGAATAGAATTTTATTCCTGATAACCAAACAATCAGGGTCAGTTACTAAGGGTTCTGTCAGAGAGACACAAGAGGGTCAACAATATTAAATAAACCTCTTTCAAGAAGGTTAGAATTTATAAAAATAAGCCCCGAGAAACATGTTTTAACACCAGATGTCCTAAAGGAAGTGTAGGTCAAGATAATCGTGTGCAAAAGTAGCTGAATGTTTCCTGCTATGAAATGATTAGTTCTGTTACTAACCATTATGTCAAGCTTAACATATAAATTCTCTGTGCATAATGACTGTGGCAGTTGGTCCTGACTGGTGATGCTCACTCTATATTCTCTGATTCCATTTTATTTTGAGATGTTTTATTTACATGCAGGTTTGTTGAATAAGGTCTTGTTTGGCACTGTATAAGGAATTTGGTTTGGGATTGGGAATCCACTGGATTCCTTGGCTTGGCTCCCTGGACTCTGACCCACTTCCTCTCAACTCTATGTCCTCCTCACTCCAAACATGTTGGAGTGTCCAGGATGGAGTGAGGCCAGATGTGGTCCACTCCCATGTCCCACTATGGAAGTAGAATTCTTCTCCCGTGCATAGATCTTGTGTGCTTTGTGTACAAATAACGGGTCTGTCCGCATTTCCAAGTTTTTGCAGGCTAGATCTTCACCTGGCTTGCTTCTTGGCCTGGGCTGAGCATGGGAAAGAAGCCTGGGGAGCACAAGAGAGCCAGGTTCTGGGCAGATGTTTCCATCCCTATGCAGTTCTTAAGGACTTTGAATCTCTAAAAAAAGACCACTTCTGCCTTCGAAATCATGGTCAGTAGTAGACCTGGTCAACCTTCCCTGTACTTTAGTGAATTCTTGTTCCTACTTTGCATTCCAATAGGGGACCAAATATACATTTGGGAGCTACCTTGATCTAGACACTGGCATGTGTATCAACAGGAAGGTTTTCTTAGGTTATTCTTAGGGATGGCAGCAGTGATGTGGTGGTAAATCCAGAAATACAAAAACTCATAGTGGCAATCCCAAAGGAAAATGGAAAATCGCATCCTGAGGAGAGATGGGGGCATCTACACCCCTGTAAGGTAGAGCCTGACATTGTCATATAGTTGCCAGTTTCCTGAAAGACAAAAGTCTGGTGCTAAGGCAGAATGCAATGGTAAGAGAAGAAAATTTTAAGATTCAGGAGTAAGGGGGTAGATACATGTACCGGGGTGGATGACAATTCAACAGTTTCTGCCACTGGGCTAGAGTTGGGTCCCTGCAGCCCGGAAGACTTTACCAGGCCAAAATATGTGGCGATCCTGCATTGTATAACAGAGGCAGAGGCGACAGCTTCCCAAATTTTGATTGGGTGCTGTAGAAAGGAACCAAATTTGGAGCGAGGTCTCTAGCATATCCTTCCAAACCAAATTTGCTTGCAAGCACTAGAATGTGATTTTGGGGAAGGGGTTTGGGTTTAAAAGTGTTGCATTTCATTAGGTGCATACTTAATACAAATGCCGTTGAATTCACGAGAAAGGTGTGCATTTCTTTAAAATGATCCCTTAAAGTTACATCTTTAAAAAGTTCAAAAATTAAGAAGACTTAATGTAAAATTGTGAAATTTGGCCCAATTTCAAATGTGTGCATTTTTTCCAGATGTAGAAGGTAGTGCACAATAAGGATTACTGGGAATAGCCCTGGGAAAGGCAGATCCTTTCTTTCCAAGAAATCCAGTGTGACTTACAAGGTTTAGTATGTTGGTCTAAGAGTGGAAACATGCAGGCTCAAGTCCTTGCTCAGCCAGGAAACTTGTGACATGACCCTGAGCCAGTCATATTCAGTCTCACCTGCCACACAAAGTAGTCATGCAGATAAAATTAAGGAACCCAATGTCTGCTTCCTCGAGCTTTGAGAAAGACGTATGTTATAAATAAAGAGGTTTGGATGATGGCACTCTGGTTGTAGATGGGTTCCCCCAGGTGAGGTCTGCCTGGCTCCAACATTGTCATCCACCTGGCACCAGGTTAAGGCATTTGACAGTACTAGGTGGGCTTTTTAAAGTCAGTTGTTTGAATGGGTCTTGGTATTATTGCTTTGACTGTTTTAAGTAGTTTTAAAATTACCGTATTTTTCGCTCTATAAGACGCACCAGACCATAAGACGCACCTAGTTTTTAGAGGAGGAAAACAAGAAAAAAAATATTCTGAATCAAATGGGCACATAATCACAGGCACATTCCCCATCACTTCCCCATGGGCTGCACATCTGACAGACTTACTGCACACACATATTCACTCTATAAGATGCACAGACATTTCCCCTTACTTTTGAGGGGGAAAAAAGTGAGTCTTATAGAGCAAAAAATACGGTAAGTCTGTTTTAAGCCGCATTTTAGGACAACTCAAGCATTTTTCTAAGAAAGTCATCTAATAAATTAAAGGTGCCATCCCATGCATGTGTAAGCACCTTGTTTAGCATGGTTGGCTGAGGCATGCTTTCTGTCTAAAAGCACATAAGGGTGCACCCCAACAGTAGCAACAGCAACAACAATAGGAGAATATGCAAAGAGGCAAAGTGAAAATATGCCAACAATATCAACTTTGGATATAAAGGACATTAAGGACAATGGAACGCCTCTTCTTCAGAGATCAAAAGAGCCCATAGCCATGATTCTGGCAGCTTAATGTTCTTGGATGCTTTATAAGAGCTTGGTTTTTGTGCACCCTCATGGTAAAATCTTGCGACCAAGTGCAGGGTGGGGACCCTGCTGCAGTTCTAGCACCAACATGGGGATTTTGCAAATCTTCCTTCAGTGCCGTCCGAGCTAGCAGCCATTGCCGCTTCCCAAGAAAGCCTTCTGCGCCTTTGTATGGCTGACAGAACTTCAGCAGGTCCATCCATTCCCAGTATGCTGGTGCATGAGATCTTCACCTGTTGATTTTCTGACTGTCTCGCAGCTGTTGAAGATAGAGGAGTCCTGCCAGGAAAAAGAAAAGGTGATAATCCGAATGGGCATCTGTAACACTACAAACGTGTTGAAGAAAGAAGCGGGCACTGATCACAGCGATACGTATTCCTTGCTTTATCTGGATTCGGTCCAGAGACATGTGTTTTAAATAATACAGCCAAATGCCAAGGTCACAACATACAGGAACAACGAAGCAGGGCACACAGGGCTGGATATTCTGGGAGACTCAGAGAAAATCTTATGGGTCATATGGGGGCAAAGCAGGAAACATGAGCAGCTTCCGAAAAAGGGCTGGTTGAGAACAAGGAAGGAGAAAAGAAGAACCAGATCACTGACACTTATTAATATTGCATGTCTCTCTTAAAGTCCTGTAAAAAGATGGGGCATCTTATGTACTCCTGTGAATCTGAGTGCTGAGAAGTTCTAAGGGTAGCACCACTCTGTTTTCTTCCTTAGGTTGTAAGAGCCTTGGATTTGCCTTTATGCTATTCAATTTACAAAATATATAGGCAGAGCATAAGTGGAGGCAAATCGGCACTCTTATGTCCAGCACAAGACTCTCCAGAGAGGAACTTGGGAGTCCATCCAATGAAGGTGGAAACGCTGAGCTCTACCGCTCTGTCTCTGCCTTTTCCCCCGGCATGCGGCAAATAATGTTAGTCTTGATGAAGAGGTGTACATGCTTAGTGCAGACAGAATCACCTTTAAATTAATGCATGATCCAAATGGTGGAAGTGCATGTTCTCCTTGTGTTCTGCCCCATTTATTAACAGTGGTACCTCAGCTCACGGATGCCTCAGTTCACAACCAAATTGGGTTGCGAACAAAAATTTCATTAAAAAATTGACTTAGGTCGCGAACTCCGCATTGGGTGGCAGTCCGATTGCGGAGTGGGGAGATGGCCACGCTCTTCCTGGGGGCAGGGGGAGGGGAGATGGCCGAGATCGCGCCTGTCTTTCCTGCACGAGCGTGCCTGTGATTGCACCCGTCTTCCCTGCAGGAGCGCAACCGCGATCTCGGCCATTTCCCTTCTCAGCACGTTCACGCCCATCTCTCCCCCCCCCCCCACAGCACGCCTGCATTTGTGCCTGTCTCCCCCCACCCCGAGCACACCAGGATGATGGGCACATGCAAGGATGCCGGGAGTGGGGAGATGGCCGCACTTGTGCTTGAGGTGGGGGGGTGGGGGGTGGCCATGATCTTTGTTGTTCTTTGTCACGTTGCTTCACAATTTTCTGATTAAAAAGACAGTTACAGAATGGATTAACCTTATTTACACTGAAACTTATGGGGAAATTTAACTTGGCTCATGGCCAATTTGGGTCACGACCAGAGTCCTGGAATGGATTAAGTTTGTGAGCCAATATACCACTGTATACGGTGCCATCAGTATCCACGCGCTCAGCTTGTTGATGTGAAGGCTAAAACGCAGGTGCCTCGTGCTCATGCCTTCCCTTCCAGGCCATGGGCTTCCTGTGTTCAGGGGGAAAGTACAGGGGGATGAAATACAAAGAGACGCGACCTCTGTGTGATTTAGAACCTTTCCTTACTCACAGCCTTGCAAAGGCTAGAAGAGAGGCAGCCTACATGCAGTCAGGGATTTTAGCCCGGCAAAAAGTGATGCCAAATCATATTTTTATTTTAGGCTCTCCTTTCCACCTTTGCTTATGACCAGATATGCTCAGAAAGTTCTTAAGAGACAGTATGGTGTAGTGGTTAATTGCATGGGACTGGGACTCAGGAGATCGGCTTCTAGTCCCCACTCAGCCATAGAACTCACTGGGTGACTTTGGGCCTGTTGTGCAGTCTCAGCCCAACCACCTCACAGGGGTGTTGTTGTGAGGATAAGATTGAGAGAAAGAGAAGAATCATGTAAGTTGTTTGGAAGGAAAAAAGGTAGGGAAATAAATGAATAAGAGACTACTCCGAAAATGGAAACATGTGTTCTTTTGAAGGTTCTGCTATTCATCAAAGAAGCAAGCCAGTTTCATTTTTAAATGAAGTGACCCACTTTCATTTTAAATGAAACTTGCAACTGCATTGCAAACCGGAAAGCAGTTTTCTTAGCCGTGTGCATCTTTCTCCCTTTCATGCACCTATTACATATTTTTCTTCATGCTCTTCTTCCCCTGCTGCAGGAATGCAGGAAATCCGCTCCCTCAGCAATTTCTGTTCTTCTGGGCAACAGCCAGGATTGGACACCACCTAGAATTAAGGAACCAAAACTTGCCTACCACACCAAAGCAGTTTGCAGATGAGGAAACCTGAAGCAGCACCCCTAGTGTGGGTTGGGGTGAATTTGTGACCACTGCTCAGAAGTGAAGGAATTTTTACAGGGCTGAGAAGCTCTCAGAGAGGGAAGTTGGAACAGACCAAGCAGTGCTAGGGATGATGTGATCAGATGTCCCCTAGGTGACTAGCACATGTGCCTCCTTAATATGGGTCTGAGTCATAATGGGACAGGGAAGGAGAGAGAATCAAGTCTCAGATGTTGAGTAAAGCTGATTTTGATGTATGTGGATAATTTGTCATACTGGTACATTTTATTTGTTCAGAGTAGTTTCTAGGAAGGAAGGAGAAGGCCAGAATTCATCACACATTCCATTTGCTTTTCCTAAAAAAAAAAAAAAAATACAAACAAGAAATAAAGTAGTTACTGCCCTGACTTTCTTTGACAGCCTTCAAAGAGCACCCAGGAACTTGGTTTTCTTTTTCCTTTCCAAAATGCCCAAAGCACCTCCCTTCTGCAAGGATCCTCCATCGCCACTAACCCTTTATGCCAGCACTGCATGCATGGCTGTACCAACTTGCTTTCACAACTGTTACTTACCACCCCAGTTGCATTAAGAAAACTGTGTGGACTTTGAAGCATAGAAATCAGAGTTCTGCAAGCAGCCCAGGAGTTTGTGCTCATGCAGTGAAGCAGTCCGGGCTGGACAGGAATGTGGGAGAGCCACGGTCAAACCCCACACAGCCAAGCCGTCTCCAAGTGACTTTGGGCACTTGCCGATTCTCAGTCTACTCTCAGGATGAAATACATTGAACGGAGCTGAGGCCAAAGTCTTCTAGAATGAATAATTTACTGCAAGTGAAACTTTCTGGGCTGCAGGGGTGGGGCGGGGTGGGGGTCTTATTCCCTCCTGGCCAAGCATCTGGGGTCTCATGGCATTAGCAGGTGAGGCCAAATGTAAAAGTGGGCAGAACCCTCTCACACATTTCCCATGCACATCCATGCACCTCTCACACGCATTTATCCACATAGCCACACATGAATCACACATGCACACGAACTCCCTTTGCACTGCTGTGCAGCGATTTCCAAAGCATCATGACTGGGGGAAGGTTGTGGGGAGCTGAAGTTAAAACCAACTCTTTCCGTGAGCTCCCCCAACCCTTGCTGAGCAGGGGCAAAAAGGACCTGCTTCACCATCAAGACCAGCTTCATGGACCAGCTGAAGAACTTGAATTTCCCTTTTGTGTGCTCCAGGCATATTGAGCCAGTGCCTTCTCTAATCATCTGCGTTTCTAAGACGTGAGGCTTGAGAAGAGGTATTAGTATTATTAGTATTGAGAGCCAGTGTGGTGTGGTGGTTGGACTGGCGATCCGGGAGATCCAGGTTCTAGTCCCCACTTAGCCATGAAGCTCACTGGGTGAGTTTGGGTCGGTCACTCATTCTCAGCCTAACCTACCTCACAGGGTTGTTGTTGTGAGGATGAAATGGAGCTCTATACTCTGCCTTCAGTTCCTTGGAAGAGGTGAAAAGATGTGATATAAACATACTAATTATTTATAACATTTATATCCTGCCTTGATTCCTCTTGCAGTGAACCCAAGCGGGAATTGCACAATCCCCCCTCCTCTCCATTTCATAGAACAACAGCCCTGTGAGGTAGGTTAGGTGGAGAGTCTGTGACTGCCCTAAAGTCATCCAGAGAGCTTCATGGCCAGATGGGCACTAGAACTGGGATCTCTGGAGTCCCCAGCCCATGCTCTTAACCACTTCACCCATGTTGTGATAGGAGTGCTGATGATGTCTTGGCTGCAAAAGCAGCCATCTTTTATTATTAGGTGACAGAGCAAAGGGGCTGGATCCATCCGGGTGCTGCAGCGCAAATGCTGCTGCTCATCTGCAGTTTGATGACCCACCACTTTGGCTTTGCAGTTTTGTGTTCTCACCAGCCCCGGGCTTGACTCAACTCAGCAATTGCTTTAATCACCAGGACTGTATTCTCCCCTTCCCCCTTCCTTCTGTTCTATTTTTAGCATGAGCCAAATTCCATCTATTTGTGGCAGCCTGATGGGAACTTATTATCACCTTCTATATATAAACCTGCAAAGAGTTTTTGAAGCTGCTTTCCACAAAGCCATGAAAAATGCAGCAGCCACATCCCAATTTCTGTGTTCTGTCTGTGTTATCTGTAAAGGCATTTATATGCTGGCCAGGGCATACTGGGAATTATAGTGTGTGTGTGTGTGTGTGAAAACAAGCAGGGTCATGCTGTAAGTCACTATTGGGCCATCACTATTGGGCCAAACGGCCCCATAGGACTGACAAAACATCAAGTGATTCCTAAAAACAACAAATTATGTTCCTCTTCCATGTAGAACCTCACTGGGGAACATGCATTTCCCATCAGGCCCAGGCAATGCAGCCAACGGTTAGGAATTGTGGTGGTCCAAAAATATCTGAAGGACCACTGTGTTCACCACCGCTTTCTGGAATATTGGCCTTGAAGACCAAATTTGCGCCTTTCTGTTGCCTCCATTAAAAATGCCTAACTGAGCAAGGAACTGCAGGATGCCAAAATATTGCTGCAGCTCTGTGCTTTAGCAAATTCTTTCTGGCACAGGCATGGAAAAAGTAAATGCCCAGGTTGTTTTTATTATCCATGCATCACGGTATTTCAGTCTAAGGGAGGAATGCTAGACCCCCAGAGCTGGGAACTGGAGGTCCAGCCCTGCTCTCCCTCCCTCACACCTGGCATGCAAAGAGTCCACACCTGCTGCCTCTCCAAGGTTGGAAACACAACCACAGGGGCTTTTTTGGGGAGGGGAGGGGAGGGGAGGGGAGGGGGTGGGGGAGGAGACTGCAGCAGGCAGATGATATCCTGAGATATCTCTAACTTCTTTCCTGCCCGCCACTCTCCCTGACTTATTCTTCTTTTGCTAGATGGGCAAAGAAGCCCATCTAGAGAAAATGCAGGGTGGGTTGGCAAGGAACTGAAGACCATGTACACTGCCCCTCCTGCCCTGCATTGAATGAAATAAGCCTCCATCTAAAGGCTTAGAATCACTGTAACAGGATTGCATCCCCAGAGTATTGGATGAGTCAGTGGAAGAGGCACTGTTCTTGTTGTTGTTCCATGCCGTCAAATTGTCTCTGATTTAGGGTGATCCTCTGAATGAACAAGTCCCCTCCAAAATGTCCTTTGCTTGACAGCCCTGCTCAGCTCTCGTAAATACCGGAAGATGCACTCCCTGCTGTATCGCATCCTTGGAAAACGGTAGTTGCCGTTGTTTTGAGGGACAACACTTCCCCACATGCCTTTTTAGTCTATCCAGTCCCAGTCCTCTTTATCATCAAAGCATGGAGCTTTCTTCATTTGTTCTTACAGGAAATGTGTCATTGTGAATGGAGAAATACATTTGCTCTTGTGCACTGTTGAATTCCAGGGGCAGAACAAGGAAAATTAATTGTGTTCCTTTGGCTGCAGACATGATACTGAGCACTGCTTGCCAGGGGAAAGCATTATCGGAAACTCCATTACTATGCCATTTGCTAACAAAGCTGACAAAGCGCAGGGATTACTTGGAAGGGCTCATGTTGTTGCTGTTTGATCAATAGCACCCACAGCTAGGACTACACTTCCGTGCTTTTGATTTCGTACAGCAGGGCTCTCAGCATCTAGCCATTTCTGCAAAGAAACCATCCTTTACTCTCAATTTTTAAAAAGCCCCTCTTTCCCATTCTTTCATATCAATGTTTTGTCATGCAATTGAAGAGTCTTCCATTCACATATTAAATTTCTTCACTGCCTGGTTGCTGAAACTCTCTGGGTAGTCTATGGAGATTTTAAAAACATAAAAATACATTATCAAACCACACACACACACAAGTATATAAGCAGATAATGCAGACATAGACACAGACACAGACACATTTATTGTGAACTGCCCAGAGAGTTTGGTTGTTGGACAGTACAGAAATAAAAAATAAAATAAAATAATAAATTTGAGACAACCAGCAGCAAGAAAAAATCCAAGACCTGATGAAAAACCTCATCATAGGATCCCAAATGCCTGAGACAAGAATTTGGGTACCAAGTCTGGTACCAAACAGATGACAAGCTTAGTGCCAGGTCATTTCCTAATGGGAGGCCACCACCAAAAGGATTATGACAAATTCCAGAAATACCAAGACCCATGCTAGATGCCAGGTTGCACCGCTTGGAAGGCTGAAATTGGTCCATTTATGAGGGCATGCTGAGGAAAAGTAGCGCGGCACCTGCATTTTGATATGTGCATGATGCAGAGCTCCTCCATCTGCAGGGAAATGCAGGCCGTCAGGTTCCCCCATTACGTGTCATAATTGCATGACACGTAGGGCCTCATTTCATGCTTGCCCTTCTCTTACAGTCTGCATGGTTTGTGCCTACTGTGGAAGGCATTGATGCTATGCCTGACTGAGCTTGTGCACCCTCACAACCCTCCCATGCATTCTTTTTATACCTGAGTTTTTCTCAGGGGCAGAAAGATTCTGGGCATGGCTAGGAGTGCAGGAAGACCTCTAGCCCATCCTTCCTCAACTGGCCCATTACCCAGATGTTCTGAACTTCAGCTTATCAGCCCCAGTTAGCATGGCCAAAGGCTATGGATGGTGGGACCCACAGACCAAAACCTTTACACCTGGTTGGGGAAGATTCCTCTAGGCTCTGGCATGCATATATTATATAATCACACAGACTGGGAAAGTCAAGCCATTCGCACACAGAGTAGGCAGGTTAATTGTGACTTGTCTTGAAGGATGGTGCCTCTATACATTCACCATGTGCCCTACCTTGCAGAAGACAGTCCTCTATCTCAAGACATCCACTCTCAAGGGCTATCCCATTCAAATCTGATTTTGAAAGCATAGAAGCAAGACCCTTGGAGTTGTCCATCAATAGTTAGCCCACGGACTACAAACAGCTGGCGAATTTATCATTGTTTTGGACTGCACTGCCCATGATTCCTAACCATTGGCCACATTGTCTGGGTCTGATGGGAAATGTAACACTTAGAAGACTGCATGTTCCCCATTGCTGTTTTACAGGGAAGATTAAAGTAATTTGTAGTATTGGTAGTGTAGGTTTGAGGCCGATGGCCCGATAATCACTCATGGCATGACCCTTTTTGTGTTTGGACACAAAAAGGCCTATAACTCCCAGTGTGCCCCGGCCAGCATATAAATGTCTTTACTGATAACAGATACAGAAACATTCAGCTGCAGAAATAGGGATATTACTGCTATATTTTTCGAGGCTTTTATTTATTTATTTATTTATTTAAAAATTTATATGCCGCCCCTTGCAATAGCCTCGGGGCGGCTCACAACATGGTACATTATTAAAAACATATAGCAAAATTAAAAACTGGCCCATCTCAGGTTATAATATAAAACATGAACAGAATTATAAATTAAACCTATTAAACATAAATTAAACATTAAACATAAATTTTTAATGTTTAATGCTTTGTGGAAAGAAAAGTTTGTTATACTACCTGCTGAACTTTAATAACCTCTTTGTCATTCTCAAGGCCACCAAGAGTGATGTGGTGGTCAGACTGTCAGAGCAGGACCTGGGAAATCCGGGTTCTAGTCCCCACTTGGCCATGAAGCAAACTGGGTGGCTTTTCAGCCTAGATTACCTCCCAGGGCTGCTGTTGTGAATATAGAACGGAGCTATGTAAGCCACTTTGGGTTCCTCACAACAGAAAAAAGGCAAGATATCAATGCAGATGATGATGATGATGATGATGACGACAGCTTCTGCTCCCCACAGATTCTTATCTTTCCTAGCAAAGATGCCACCTGTACCACTTTGGATTATAATAAACATTGCTATATTCTTGTCTAGGCTGTATGTTCCCTTTTGGCTCTGTACAGCCTAGTCATGTTTTCCACTATATCATTGGCAGAAGCTTAACTTCAATAAATCCATTTTTTGCACCAATTATGTCTTGGTAACCTGCCATGTTTATTTACAACAATGATTTTTTTAAAATAACAAGCCACTGTCTCTGAAATTGCAGCATGCCAAGATCAATTTATTGGACCATTAATTGTATCATCATTCAACGGTGAAAAACTATAAACAATAATGCTTCAAAGTATGATGGAAGCATGTTGTGCTATAATAACCTGTTTTTTCTATAAAAGATAATCTCTGCTGCCTGGAAGTAGATAGAGAAAGGAAAAAAGGCAGAATCACTGGGAATGCAGGAAGCATAAACACATATACAAACATGTGCCATCTTTTTTGCTCTGTAAAATGGAAAACCTGGAAAAAATCCAAATAACTGCCTTGTTCTGATGATTACAAAACCCAGCATTGTATCCTTTCCAGATGATAAAGAAGTTTTCTTGTTTACTTCTTTCTCAAAAGGAAGGTGAGATGATCGCTTAGAGCAGGGCTGGCCAGCTTCCTTTGGATTGAGGGCCACTTCAACCCACTTCAGGGTGCACATTCAAAGAGGGTGGAGCTCCAGCCAGAAGGAGGCAGGGCCAGAATCAACATCGTTACAGCCATTTACGTCATCATTCCTGAGGGATGGAGAGAAGGCAAGAAGTGTGGTGTCCCCAGAAAAGTTTCCCAGTGGGTATTTCTGTTGGGAGGACAAGGGCACCACAAAAGAATGGCAGCACCATGAGTGCTTGCTACAGCTGAAGGGCAGGTGAGTAGGACAAAACACTGAGGAATTCATGCCTGGTTCTTATAGTGTGGTCCTGGGGAAGGTGTGTGTGTCCGAACGGCTGGAATGGAAGGCCACTAGAATGGCAGTTTTCAAAGACGTAGCGTCAGTCAAGATAGTGCCATTTCAGCAGCAATTCAACAGCAACCCATGGGCATCTGCATGGAAAGGAGGAAAAACCTTGCAGAGCTGTATACGGTCCATGTGCCCACCCATCGAGGAGACCCACCCATCCCAAAGCCTGTCTCCAAGGGCATTCATGTGATTTTGAGCACAGATGATGTGTTTCTTTCCACAACAGCTGTAAGCACAGTGGAGGGTGCTCTGAGGACAGAGTTAGGATTCCAAAAACATCCATCGCTATCTAGACAGCTTCCAGGGGCCACTGGATTGTGCTGTAAGCTTGCTACCAGTTTGAAATGTGATCATGGTATTATGATTCCAGTTAAGAAAAATAAGAAGAGTACCAAGAGCAAGTGGTAAATAAGACAATCTATAACTAAGATGCATGTTCCCTTTCCCCAGTGTGGCTGGATTAAATACATACAGAGTGGAGATTGCCTGTTATGGAAACACTTGCAAAGCAACTGGTTTTGTAGAAACCATTGCTTTCTGGACTATTGCTTGTGGTAAAAATTAATCAGAACCAAAAGAGGAGATAATGCAGGCATTCGTTCATATACAGGATAATTGTTTATAACCTAAAGCACCATTACTTAATAGATTTTCTATTGGCAGCAAAATCACTTCTGTCACATTTCTTGGTTATTACTAAAGAATAAGAATAAACTAATAATAAATCTTAGGGCTCTGGTCTATCAGCTTCCACATTACCTGGGGAAAAGGCAGGTGGCCTTATGCCAAAATTTGCAGAGGATGCTCCTCTATTTATGCAACTCTGGCTCTACACTTGTCCTCTCTTTTGGGGGTCTATTTCCCTTTTTGGCAGGGGGGTGATGTATGAGCAGTCATTCTAGAAGAAAATCCAGTGAGTTACTTAAGAGAATAGAGGAAACAAGTGCTAAGCTTTATTGAACAAGGGAGGGAAAAGAGGAACCACACAGATGGGTGACAGTTGAAAGCGAGGCACAAAGCAACAAAGCAATCAGGGAAGGAGACCAAGAACTGAAATAGACATGGGTGTGCATTCAGAGCAGCGATGAAAGAGAAACCTGCAATGGATTCAAATGAGTTCAGAAATCTATGAATATGACCTTTAGATTCTCTAGCAAATCATTGTATCCCAACTCACCTGGATTCCATGGCCTTGAAAACGGTTTTTATCATGGGGAGGGAATTTGTGCAAATTTGCACTTGCACTAATGCATAGCAATGCTCATGCACACTTAGCACTAATGCACATTTGCACAAGTGGAACAAATCCCTTGTGCGTGCCTTTAAAAAAACCCCTATTCCATCATTGTGTGGAGGACAGAACTAATGAACAATGCCAAAAATACAAACAGAACAGATTTAACTGCATTCCTAGTCGACAGTCTTACATGTCTTTCTACCTCGACTGTCCTGGGATGCAGGTGAACTCCATGTCACACATCTGGGCAGTGTTGCTGCTGATGGATGAAGGCTGCTTTGTGAGGGCAGACTGGAGCTGCTGCTCTCTCCTCCAGGGCTTTCTCCAGATAGTTCCTTCTCACCACTTCTCCCCAGAAGCTGTGCCTAGGGCAGCTCCTAAGAACCAAGATGAGCTGTGCACTCTGGTCATCCTGTGACAGAGGCAGTCGTGGACTGGGATGACCACAGCTGATGCAGAAGAAGGTTCTTCACACGGGGCTTGGCATGGATGGAGCCCCTCATGTCCAATGTCCCAGCAGCCTCCCTCTCCTGTATCAGGGACCACCTAGTCCAACATTCTGTTCACACAGTGGCCAACCAGCTACCTGGGGAACCCACAAGCAGCACATGCAGCAGCCCCATCCATGTTCCCCAGCCACTGGGCTACATCAGCATCCTTCCTCTGGTACTGGAGGCAGCATCGCATTATCAGGCCCAGTGGCTATGCCTAGTCTTGTGCTCCATGAATTTGTCCAACACTTTAAAAGATACCTCAAATGGTGACCATCCTAAATTGTGTGAAAGTGTATTCCACAGTTCAAGTATGTTCTGTCAGAAGTAGTATTTCCATTTTATTTGTCCTGAATCTCACTCATCAGCTTCATGGGATGACCTCCCTGGGTACTGGTATTATGGGGGAGGGCAAAAATTGTCTCCTTGTTCACTTACTTCACACTGTGCAAAATTCTCTACACCTTTGTCAGGTGCCTCCTCACTTGCCCTTTTTCTGAGTGAAATGGTGTCAGCCATTGTAATCTCCCCTCATAAGGGAGGTACTTCAGCCGCTGGTTCAATCTGGTTGCCTTCATTGTTTTGGTTGGTTTCATGGGTGGTTTTCCTCAATATGGCCCCTCCCTCCATCAGCACATGTTCCGTCTGGCTACATCGGAGGAGAGGAAGGTGAAACAGTGAGGATCCATCATCTTGGGTAGGGCCAACTTTCCTTTAGCTCCTCCCACTCACTTTTCTACCAGTGCCCACTCTGCCTGATGTTTATAAGACCTAGTGTGTACATATGTGAAGGAGTTGCTGTTGGAGGTTTTAAAAAATTACTTCTGTCCTCCCTACCTGCTTCCTCTTTCCTATCCTATCCTAAGGATTGGATTGGATTGGATTCATTTGGTGTGATTTGTAACCCACCCTTTGTCACAATCCAGGGTAGCTAAACAACCTCTATAAAACACCACATAAAACACCACATACACCACATAAAACCAAGACAGTACAATGACAACTGTACATAAAAATACAGCACAACCATCAACAAAACCAACAAACTGATCAAAAAGCAGTTGCCAGTACCCTCAAGGCCTACACAAATATGTAACTGGCTGGTGCTAAATGGCAATAGTAAGGGAGAGGGCTGCATTTTTACCCGTCTCTGGACCAAGGAGCAACACGGATTCCAATTTCACCTAAGCCTCTGGATCAAAAAGAAACACAGAAGGAGCTGAAGTGAATTTCTGCTTATGGGTGATGATTTGTTGATGTCAGAGAACGGTTAAGCATTTTGTCCTCTTTGTTAGGTGGCATTTGTTATGATTTATAGTGCATGGGCTTAGATCTGAGTGCATCTTTTTGGTAAAAAGGTTGTAATTCATGTTGACTTGGCTATTTATCATTCAGGGTTCCATCTTACCACCCCGCTCACCCACAAGGTCAAAAATGAGCCCTTCAACTTTTCATGCCCTTGCTCTGGGATCCAGATGCAAAGGAGCGATCAATCAGGATAGAGAGCAAATGGAACTTCTCCGCTCATCTTTTATGCCCAACAACATCCCTGCCTCCTTTAGTGGAGGCTGTTAGTTTCTCACCTAAGACAGGAAAATGATGAAGCTGTTGACAAGTAAGCTTTAATTATATCTGTAGACTGATCTCATGAATTTGATGGTACTTTAGCTGTCCTTGTTAAGTTGTTACATCATTTTATAGCAATACAAATATACGTATTCTGGTTTGATATATATGCGTATGTATTAATCATAAATAACAGGTGAATCTATTGTGGCAAAGATCTATAATCTATTGTGGCAAAATCGAGTAAGGGTGAGCAAGCATCTACCCAGAAAGTATAATCAGCATCTGAAATCTCTGAAGAAGTGCCATCCCCAAGGGAGGTTTGGAGAATGGCAAAAGGGAGGTTTGGAGAATGGAGAATGGCAACAAAGGATGAGGGACTTCTCAGTGGTGACACCCTCCCCAAATTATGCAAGGATCGCCCCACTGAAGGCTGCCTGGCACCAACTCTTCTGCCTCTTCTCCTAGGCGTTTAACGGTATTAAATGACTTGATGGAGCATTTAAGTCAGTGGTTTAGCTGGTCTATTATGTATTGCAATTGCTTCATTTATTTATTTATATTTATATTGCGATTTATATCCTGCCTTTTTCCTACAAAGGGCTCAAGGCAGCTTACATCATTCTCCTCCTCCATCTTATCCCCACAACAACACCCCTGTGAGGTAGGTTGGGCTGAGAGCCTGTGACTGGCCCAAAGTCACCCAGTTGGAGCCATGGTCGAGCGGGGACTAGAACCCAGACCGTCTGAGTCCCAGTCCCATGCTCTTCACCACTACACCACACTGGCTCTCTCTCTTTAACTGTTTTTTTTTTTAAATGTACATTTACAGTATTTTATTTGTGGTCTGTTTATTTATGGATTGTTGTGAACCACCCAGATAGCTTCAACTGCTGGGTGGAATTGAAATGAAAGGAATCGATTAATCAATAATCAATTGATGGTTCTAATATATCCTCACAAAAACAGCCCTGTGAAGCAGGCTGGGCTGAGTGTGAATGACTGGCCAAAAGTCACCTAGTGATCTTCAGGGCAAAGAGAGCCCAGAGTTCCTGAATCCCAGGCTAACACTTCGACCACCCCAACCCTCACCACCCCATGCAAGTTGCTGTTCTTATATTTGTAGCACACCCTATGCTGACCTCAGGGTAGCACACCTGGATATGGGTTGCTGCATTATCTTCACAACACTTGCAAGGTAGTTCAGTCTCAGCAAGTGCAACTGCTTAAGTCAGCTAGTGAACGGCAGGTTCAAGGGGGGCTTCAATTGGGGGTTCAGGTCCATTCTCTCCACCCTGAGTATGAGACAGCCGATCATGTTTGTTCTAGTCCTCTTTGCTTCACACATAGGGAGATGCAAAACAGTAAAATATAACGTCAACAGAGTCCTCTGAATTCCACCTCAAACCTCGGTTCCACTGGTTTGCATTGGATTGTGAGCAATTTTTCTCATGGAAATCCATGCATAATTTCATGCATACTATTCCAAGTGTACAGGCCAATTGTGTGCATCTTTGTGCATATTCTCCCATCGCTTAAAGCATACCTATGTACATTTTTTCAAAAGAACATGTTTTTCTGCATGGTTTTCCAAGGTAAAAATGCTTCCAAATACAATTCATTTCTGCAAATCACACTGAAATTTGAGAAATGTATAAACTTTTAATATAGATTGCACCTGAGTTTATGCTCAGTCCAAATGTCAGAACTGGGTAAATACTGACCAAACCCAAGAAGAAATGAATTTCCCATATACCCCCCTGCCTTTGCAATCAGACTCCTGGCAGTTGTTCAGTCTGTAGGTAGGATTTCCTAGTCAGCATTAAGTTTCACTTCGATGGAAAAACCGAACTTTGTCCTTATGTGTGCCAGTTGCTCGTTCATTCATATCGAGTTTCATTGTCAGGTTCGATCAATATACTCTGCCTTTTGAATGAAGTTGAAACATTTCTTCTTCCACTGAGACCTCTGTCACTCCTTCGTTTCCAGATCTTCCTGTACTCTTTCATTTATTAATGATCCTCCTGAAACATTTTGTGACATTGATCCTGGATGGGTTTAAAAATGAATACTCCACTAATTATGTGGCCACAAGCCACCGTTTATGTAGTTAAGGCACACATTAATGAATTTTATTTGCAAAATATCCTGAATTGGGAAATGGTTTTGCTCTGAAGAATTTGAAACGTGTGTGTGTGCATGTGTTTGCGTACATGTGGGAGCTGTGGTAATTTTCTGGTTTCCAACCCCAGCCAATTTTCACATGTTGGAAAAGAGTGGGGTCCTCTTTTCTCATGGGCTTGAGGAAGAGGGAGAATTTTCCAGCCTCATGGAAATGGCAGCCTCCTCCTGCCTCCATCCATGCTGGCCAAATTTCTCCCTTGGACAGATCGAAACTTATTTCTTAAATGACAGTGCATTTCAGCTCTGAAGTATCTATTGCCGGTAGTGTATGAAGGCTCTCTAGATGAACTGCTCTGAGCAGAGATGAGGCTGACATCTTTCAGGATGAATAATTTACTGTGGGGGGAGGGAAGCCTTTTGAGCTGGGGGGCGCATTCCCTCTCGGCTAAGCTTCCGGGGGGTCACGCCATCGGTGGGTGAGGCGAAATGTAAAAGTGGGCAGAACCACCTCACACATTCCTCATTCCGGAGGTGGCTGTTTCCATGGGAGGTGCCTTCCCTAACCCCTGCCTTCCCAATGTGGGGCTTTGAGAAGGGGTACAATTGCTATTGCTATCGCTTTTACCGAGAGCTAGTGTGGTGTGATAGTTAGAGAGCTGAACGGGGGGCCTCTGTGTCTGTGTTTTAGTCCCCACGAGGCCATGGAGCTCACTGCTGACTTTAGGCTAGTCACTGATTTTTGGTGTAACCTACCTCACATGGTTGTTGTTATGAGGATGAAATGGAGCTATGCAAGCCACCCTGGATTCCTCACATGAGGATAAAAAGGTGGGCTATATGATGCTCTTCTTACGTCCTAAACGGCAGCCAATAATAGCAGAAATGGCTGTGATTGTGGTCTCCAAGAAGCTGCCATGTACTCATGCATTCCTGCGTACAATCATGTGCTCGCCTAGACAGTGCCTTGGAGGGGAATGTGTAAGTTCTGTGATACATCCAGAGTTCTGCTCACGTCTCCTGTTTGGGACTCTTGCCCGCTTCCTTGGTTGAGCAGGCTGGAGGCAAAACCATACCAGCACAGAATACATGGCATAATTTATAAGTGCCAGAGTGGCAGGATGGGATACTGTGGGTGCAGCATTAGACCCACCCCTTTCAAAATACAGCATTCCAAGCTAGAAAGCTCAGACTGGGAGGGTCATCTGAGGAGGTCCTTCTCCAGGCCCTTCTTCAAAAGAGGTGAGCTATTATGAGCAGGGTCTTTTCTGCTATAGCGCCCCAATTATGGAACTCACTTTATTCATTCTGACAACAGGCTAAAATCTTTGCATTTACCCAGTTTTTAAATTGTGAAATGGCATTTTAATTATTTTAGCATCAAGTAGTGGCATTCAGGAGTTTTTAATTGTTTAATTATTTGAATTAATCATTTTTAAAAATGTTGTGAACCTTCATGAGATTTTTAATGAACGATGGTATAGGAAAAACTTTAAATAAATAAATAAGGTGAACCAGAAGAAGAGGAGAACGGGTAGGAATGTGTTACTGAAATGCCAAGGTGATTTCTCCAAATGTCCGGGAAGAACTGGATCGCATCTTGTTCACAGGAGACACTGTAGAACAAGCAGGGGCAGAGGACAAGGGCCGAGAGTTCATCAGACCAGTGACTCAAGCCTGAGGAATGGAACAATTAAGTAATTTTTGGCATTCTGGCCACCTGGCCCCCAAGCAGCACAAACTTCCTGAGGGCAGAGCTAGCCCCTTTTGGGAGAAAAGGGAGGAGGAGGATTCCATTAACTGAGTAACAGCTAACACCACTAATCAGAGGGACCATTATATTAGGAGATGCTCTTGTTAACAGCTCTATTATTATTCATTCTGTATTGCAAAGCCAGCTCAATAAAGCACAGAGTTTGAAAAACCTTTCATCTTGATCTGCTGAAAAGGGACAAGGGCAGAGATATGCTTTTGACATCAGGCTTCTCTTGGGGCAGAAATGAGAAAAGAGTTAGTTTAGGAAGGTTTCAATTAACATTTGATGGGGGTTCAGAGTTGACTGAGGTTGCCTGCGATAAGAGCACAAGAACAGCCAGGCTGGATCAGACCAAAGGTCCATCTGTTCCAGCCCTCCATACACACAGTGCCAAGCTCACAGGATCCCTCAAGCAGGATGGGTGCAAGACCTCCTCCTGCCCAAGCTCCTCAGAACCTGGTGCATGCAGGCAGGCCACCTCTGGTCAAGCAGGAAGCACATAGCCAGCAAGGCTAGTAACCACGGTTAGCCATTTCTCTCATGCAAACCTGTTTGCGGAAAGTGCATGCTTTCTCCTTGTTGCAAGTAAAGCAGCCTCCAGAAAAAGATTCCTCTCCTCTCCCTAATGGCGTCAGGAGCCCTGCCCTGGTGTTGCCTCAAAGGTACGTAGGCAATCATATGGAGGAAAATAACAACCTGTTCATGAAAGGTTGGCCCTAGTCCCACCCATTTCTGCTCGATGCAGAAACTTGTCAAAGAACTGCATCAGGCCATATGGATTTCCCAGCAAATCATGCATCACGAGAGATGGCTGCACATTTTGAGGTTCTATGTTTTCCACCTCATTGCTTTGTTCACCTTGCTCTCTTTCCTGACTGGGAGCATCTTTTCCCCCCTCAACAGGAAAAGTGTGCATTTTAAGACAGAAAATGAACTCAGATGTTCACTTCCCCTCATTTATCAAAGCATGAAAATGCATCTGTTAAAAAGAAGAAAAATGCAAATGCATTTTCAAGTGAAAGTGTTATAAAAGGATGCATTTTGTGAGTGTGTTTGCAAATTTGGCTTGCATTTGGGGTTGCAAGAGGGTCCATTTGACTGTTTTCTGAATGGAAATGCACTGCTTTAAAAGTCACATCTACCAACTTGCCCTTGGATATCAATGTGAGCCAAGAGTGCACCTGAACTCTCTGGAACTGAGGGAGAACATCTGATACTGTATGAACCAGAGCCAAGTGCCTTCTCTTTAAATTTCAACAAATGCTTTTATACCATTCACAATACCTGCAGCAAAGCTTGTGAGTGTGCATGCATACACTACAATGTGGCAACTTGGAGGTAAGACAAACTAGGTGATGGGTTTGTCAGGAATGAATCGCTGGTCTTACAAGAGCTCTCAGTAGGTGGTGCTGAGGAAAGAACATGAAGATGATAGCAAAACAACACAGCCATGGAAGGATTTGTATCAGCACATGTCCAAAGACTGAGTGTGTGCTGCATGCATGCCCACTCAGATTTTAAGAAAATCTTTCCCATTTATTGAGTCCTTTCACCCTGTGAATCTCGCAATGCCTGTGCATCTCCTGGAAGCTCTGCCACTCATGCCTTGGGCTGTAGTTGCTAATTAATTCTTGGTGGATGATCCACACCCTGCCTTCTGCAAAGAGCACAACTGGATTGCATCCCAAATTCCCTGTGGCTATTAATATCTATCAGTGCAAACAACATTAGTGTGAGTGGCATCTTTTTCCTTCTCTTCCTTCTGGCTCTTTCTCTGCTCTGTGTTGATCATGTATTCAGAGAGATAAACAATTCAACATCCATCTGGGCAGGAGAAATTCCCACTCAGAGACTCCCCTGGAAGCGCTGAGCTCAAGGAATGCTGCTCTTTACAATGTGAACTGGAAGCACCTGACCAAATACCATTCTGTCCAGTAAATTCCCGTGCTATTTCAAAATCGAAGCCTGAGCTTGCTAATCCTCCAATGAATTGTGCGTTGTGCTGCGTTTGTTTTGGCCTCCCAGAATAGATGTGTCCAAAAGATTTATGGGATGCAGGGATAGGTAGTAAAGAAGGGTATAAAATCTGCTTTTGAAAAATTGCAATTTTAATGACCCGCTCAGGGCTCAGGCATGATGACATGGAGGTCAATGTACTGTTAATTGGCTCCATGCACACAGGATGCCTTCACTGTGTGTCCTGCTGGGTGATCAAGATTAACAGGCTGTTCCTGCAGTGTTGCTCATCGTTCTGTCTCCCTGAACGGAAACCTTCCCTCTAGCTCTGGCATTGGCCAAAGAACCAAGGGCCCCTGCCTTCCGGGAAGAGCGAGAGAGAGTTCCGTTGCACAGAGCTTCCTTCACTTCTGTAACTATGAACTGGTGCCCCAGTTTGGCTTCTTTTCCTCCTCCTCCTCCTCCTCCTCCTCCTCAATACTCTTCCTTTTGTGTCATGCCTTTTAGTATGTAAGCCTTACAACTGATTCACTTATTGTCTTATTACTCTTACTTTGAATGCCTTTTATGGCTGAAAAACAGGATTAAAAAACTGCAAATAAATATAAATGGATAAAACACTGCACAACACTGGTGACTGGGACAGCGTTTTCCCAACCAGATTTGTCCTCCTCCTCCTCCTCCTCTTTTAAGTTCAAAACAACTGGATTGGTGTGTAGGACGGTGAAGTGAAGCGATGGTGGATGGCGCAACAGTGCAACCCAGTGCATCAGGCTGGTCTGGGGAGGCCGTAGGATAGAACAGGGATGATTCTGAAGGAAGAAAAGGCCATTCCAATAGCTTCTGCATGACCTCCAGTTATGCATACAAAAGCCACATGTCTGTTGCATCAACTGGTCTGTTTTCCGCTCTTGGCAACAGCTTGCTGTCACTGATGAGCATTCCTCCTGTGTGGGCTCTTCTCCAGAGTAGATAGCTCTTGGGTAATTATGATAAACAGTGGGATGCAACCTGAATTGTCTGCTTTTATGTTTTCCAAGCTAGATTAGCTTTTATGTTTCAGCATCATTTTTATTTGCACAGTGTACGCGTTCCTTTTTCATTCCTTCTGGTACCTGTCCATGCCCATAAAATTCCAACCGTGCTTCATTGTTTCTGCAAATAAGAGACACCGCTTGGCATTAGAAGGTTTGGATACTCTCCACGTCTTACTTAGGGGAGAATCTCATTAGGCTCTGTGAGAGCTCTCTTTTTTCATACGTACTTGCCTGCTCCATCTCTTTCATGATGACCCTAAAACACAAGGAGGCATAATCATTAAGATTTGAGAAAAACAAGGAGGTTCCACAAAGAAAAAGAACACTGAGCAAAGTCCTTGTCAATTCATATATCTGAGGTTACCAATCAGCCTGCATTGCACTGGTCCCACCAATTAAAAAAGTCTTATTAGTGAGGGAAGCCAATTGTCACTCTTGAAAGGTGTCCCTGGGATCAGTGGGGCTGATGAAGGGGACCTTGCCACAGTGGAGAGGGGAGCTTTGTGAGAACAGGCAGGGGCACCGGCCTTTGAACCACCCTCAAGGTTCCCAGACTGGCCAGGAGAGTGGGAATGGTTTGGGAGGGATGGTGGGGGGTTGAAAAAGAAGAGGAGGGAGAGCCATTGCCTTGCTGGGTCCCTGGCGCTGATGAGGCACTGGGAGAGATGAGCTGCCTGGGTGGAGGGCTTGTGCCAGTCTTGCCACCTGGCCCTTCAAGTGTGGGAGCCACCCTGTGGGAGCCCTGGAGTACTGAAAGGGAAGGGCTTTGGGGAGAAGTCCCTCGGTTGGGGTCAACAAGCACAGAGGCTTATCTTTCAGCTTTCTAGAGAGATTGGAAAGTTGCCCTGTCTTGTAGCTGAAAACTGCCAATAAATATCTTTTTTGCAGTCTGTCTGGAGTTGGGACCTTAAGGGCCAAAAGGGCTTGACTGAGCCCATGACAGAAGCACACCTGCTTTGGAAGCAGAAGTGTGCAGATTGACACTAGAAGCATGTCTAGTTAGAGGATGTCAGGTAGCCATGCTAAAAAAGAGTCAGGGAAGGTCAGACAGTATTCTGGACTAGATGAATACTGGATAGATGAACCATTGGTCTGATTCTGCATAAGGCAGATCCATGCATCTTCCAAGTATCCATGAAATCTGAGGGTTGACTCTAACTCAGTAATTACCAATTCATGAAATAAGCAATGGCATGAATTGTGTTTTCAAGCTTAGTTGCAGGTCCAAAGAGGAGCCTTCTCCAAATTGGGACCCTGGTGTACAGTCTCTCCCAGACTGAGAGAACTGGGCATGTTCAGCCTTGAGAAGAGAAGACTGAGGTACCTGGAGTGGGCTCTCCCACACTAGAGACATTCAAAAATAAACTGGGCAGCCATCTGAGTGGGATGGTGTAAACTGGTGTCCTGCAACAGCAGGGGGTTGGACTCGGTGGCCTTCATGGTCCTTCCAGCTCTACTATTCTATGATCCTCTAGTGAGCTGGAAAGGGGCAGAAATCCTTTTGCCCCCTGGTCTTATTGCAAGAAGATCCTCTCATTCCATTTCCCCATCTAGCTGTTCTTCCACGCCAAACGACATATGGTGGGAGGCAAAGCCCCCTTCACCCCCTGTCAGATGGCCTCCCCAGCTGTTGTTTGCTTCTTAAAAGCCATCACATGCCTGCTGAGGGCATGAATGGCATTGTGTCTAGTATGGCCCTGAATTTCCAATGACAGAAGGACTCACGGACAGTCCGTGCTCCCAGCGCCAGCATTGGTCTTGAAATGGTATTAATAATGGCAATGCAGTAGATAGCCTAGACAGCTGCGCCCAGCTCTCCATGTCCGTCTCTTGCTTTTTTCTTCGTCTTGCCATTCTATTGATTTCTCCTGCTGAGCAGCATTGATTTCCTTCCAGTTTAAAAGGATAAAAAGGGAACATTTTCATGCAGTACTTTTTTTAATGATTGAAGGGTGTTTCTTTTTCTTGTTGTGCAAAGAACAGACAGTCAAACCGTCTCAGGAAATAGAAATTTCACAGCTTTGGGGAAGTGAGAGGAATGCTAAGCACTGGCTGCTCAGGGAGAGATTTCTATTTTACTTCCTGAACTTGGGCACAGAACTGTAGCCTTGCATAGTAAAGTCCTAGCTGTGTAGACTCAGTGGGAAAAACTGGTGTGTTTAGGGTGCAATCCCATGTCCTCTAGGTGCTATCTAGTCAGCTATTGGAAAATTGGGAGCACCAGCCTGGACCTCAAGAAAGCACTCTGAAATTGGTACTAGGGCTCTGAGCTCAGTGCTTTCCGCTTCAGCTGTGGCTTCCAAGTCAAGTGCAACTTTGGAGCTGGAGTGTCATCCTGGGGATATGGAGGGGAGGAGCAAAGGTTAGAGGGTTTTGGACGGTGAAGGAATCCTTGTCTCTGTGCTTCTTCCGTCTTCCATTGGCGGCCTGTAAAAATGTGCAAGTTTGTGGCTAGACATATTGAATGGGACCCTGAAAGGTGCATACCACAGGTAACTGCATAGGATGGCAGAGTTATTGAGACACAGCTTATACCCTGCAATTCCATTAAAAAGACATTATATATGCGGTGCTGAAAGGAGGCTATTTAGTTGTAGATATTACAGTGATCTTACAGCTAGTGAAGACATTTCTGAAAAGTTCAAAATATGAACAGCTGAGTTATTCTGTGGATTAGCAAATGAATTCTTTGCTGTAGAATTGCCTTCCTCAAATCGATGCTTTCAAGATATTTTGGACTACAATGCCTAACACCCCTGATCTATGCAAACTGAGAGGGATGGGTGCTGTAGTAAAAGCATCTAGAGGGATCAGGTTGGGAAGGCTGCTGTTGAACGTGCCAAGACACCTGTGCCAGTGCAGCAGCGCTGCTCGGCATGCAGCTGTTGAAGAGCTTTTGGAATGACCAACAGGTCGATTTTCTAATTCTAGCCCTCATTTTGCAGAATCATGTTGCTTTTTGGCAGGGCAAAGATGGGACTGCAAGATGGTCATTGTTCCCAACATCCTCAGGTTTCATTATGAAAATATCCTTAAATTGATTTTCAGCCATTTAACTCCCTACCTGCTGCACCTAGCCCTCTGAAACTTTGTAGGCAAATTTTGTAGAGGCACTTGTAAGATATGTTGTCATCCCCATAGAAATATCAGTAAAAATGCATTGGAGGAGGGAGAAGGGAAGAGAAACTGAGTGAGAAATATTCACCTATCTTCCCAATTTTTCAGAGCTCCGTATCCACATAAACTACTTCAGTCATCCTTCTGAAACTTTGCATTCTCCCCTTCTAGACTACTTCTCTGTGGTCTGTCATTCTTAGAAGAATGGTCAGCAAGGAGCACAGGGAGACAAATACCTCCTTTTACACATGCCCTCACAATGTAATACTGCCACACTTTCTAATATTTGTAACCATTCTTTATTTTCCCGCCACTTTAATCTATTTTTCTTATGACTGAAAATGTGTTAAGGAGAAACGAAAGCATAATCTCCTTGCAGCTGGAATTGCCGGGAATGTCTTGGTGATATTAGAATGAAGTTGTATACATTTGATACGGAATGAATTGCAGGTTTCAAAACCTCCTGCATTTCTTTGATTTAGTTGCTTTCTGGTTTTGTTATTGTTTTTGGTAGGTTTCATTTAAAATTGTTTTAATAGTACATATTTTCACTGAGAATTCCATGAAGTGAAAGGTTTGGGACAGGAATCCTAACTAAATGAAGTGAATGAATGAATGAATTTGAATAAAATGTGTAATAAAATGGGATTCTGTCAGCTTCCTCTGAGAACTTGCAATTTTGGAGCTGTACCTTTGGAGGGCAAGCCTGCTCTACTCCTCCTGCCATTCCTTGCACAGAACGAACCACATGGGTTTATTGTTGCTTTATTATGTCATGTTATGGCAGGAATAGACAACCCTACAGATGCTTCAGTCTACAGATCCCATCAGCTCTAACCAACACAGCCAATGGTGAAGAATGATGCTAAAACCTCTAGAAGACTACAAATTGCTCATGCTAGTCTCAAGGGAACAGTTCTTATGAAAGCTATAGAAATATTTATCTATTTGTTAATGACAGCTTGTATGGTAATCTCTGTTTTCTTCCTTTCTCTAATCCATGTTTCACACCTCACTCTCCAAATACTCCTACGATTCCTAGTGTAAAATTATTTTCTGTTATGTTCCCAAGGGCTTGAAGTAGGTAACAATAATTACATGCTGTTAAATGAGTCAGATCATTCTAAATTCAAGAGAATTAGGGAATCTGAAATTGACTCTGCCAAAAATTCTGTAAAGATTATTTTTGATTCAAATTTAGGGAGACTGCTAAATTCAGCCCTTTAAAAAGGGGCACTTTTAACCACAAGTTATTTTTGTGTGAAATTCTCCAACACTGCAGCAGGGGGAAGCTGATAGCACCAGCACATCTTATTTCCCTTTTGCCAACACACTCAAGTCACAGTTGTGGTAACAACAAAGCTATTGTGTTGGCAGCCTGGCAGCCATCTTGTATCTCCCACAATGCCTCAGAAATTGCCATCATTCAAAGGCATTCTTTCTGAAGGGAAAAAATAACAGTAGTAGACTCCTGATACATTTGAAATCTCTCTCTCTCTCTCTCTCTCTCTCTCTCTCTCTCTCTCACACACACACACACACACACACACAGAGTATTTGATCCCCTCACACACCCAATTTTGCATTAACAAAACATGGAGAGAGGCATTTGTTCTGAGTCTTTGGCTATGCTGGGAAATGAGATTTCGACTCTCTGAAAGAAATTCTTCAAGCGCTTCGTTGAGGTGCTCCATGTTGACAATGTGTGCGCATCTGCTAATGCTAATGGTACTGTTGCATTGTTAACTTTCTATAACGGGTTAGACATTTTTCTTAGTTATTTCTATAGGAGATGCTAGAGATACACCAGCGATGAGTTTGCTTCTCCATTATTCCATTTATCTTATTCTTCACATGTATATTCACTCTACAGCCTCCACAGCAAAAGAACTGCTGCAAATTGAGGATTTTATCTGATGTGACAAAAATATGGAGCAGGAAATGAGACTTTATCACTATAGCTGTGCAGAATTGAACCTTTCTGGTTCACAGAAAGGGCACAGCCAATATCTGCCTTGTTTGATAAGAGCAAACTTTATACAGAGACAATCTCAGCAAGTGCGTACCATAGATGGTTTTCGCTCTTCACTTTTTTGTCCAGTAACACTGACGTTTCAAACCTTTTATAATTATGCTGATATTTTTAAAAGCACCTATAATGTAGAACGTTGAATAACTTGTAATTTTGGGCCATGATGAGAAAATATGGAAATGGATTTGGATTAAATCATATTTAGATAAGACCAAATGAAACCAATAGGATGGACTTAATCATGGCTAAGTTAAATCCCATTGATGATTTATTTATTTATTTATTTATTTATTTGGAAATTTATAGGCCGCCCCTTGCCACAAGCCTCGGGGCGGCTCACAACAAAATACAAACAATTTCTAATACATTAAAATTTCCAAATGCTAAAAATTACATACATTAAAAACTGATGATGGGTCTTTTTTAATTAAATCTGGTTCCAACCATGGTCTATATCTGTCCCAACAGCACCAGGTCACCAACATTTCTCACTTGTCCCAGGGTAAATTCTGTTTAACTTGATCAGTTTTGAATACCAACTACAAACCAATCAATAATAAATAAAATTCATGTACTTTGTTGCTCATGATGCATATTTCCAGATCCATTCCAAACTCCAAAGGCATTTCTTTGGAAAAATCAGTCAATGCAGCCGTACTTATAATAGCAGGGGCATGAAAATTTTTCAGTACTAACCATTGAAAACTTAAAGCAAAAACCCCAAGAAAAGAAGTTGCAGTCCGATTGCTGTAGGGCTGCAGAACCCTTTTCAACTCACAGACCAAATTCTATTTAGGAGAAACTCTCAGGGCCACTTTCCAGTCCTGGATGGAACCAAAAGCAGAAATGGCTGGAGCAAAGCTAACAGCACATTTTAGCTTAAAGTTCTTAGTCCAGTAACTAAGCTTTAGGGGAAGCATTTCAACCTCTAGAATGAGAGAAAAGCTGTACAAAAGTCTGGAAGCTCGCAAATGATCAGTGGCCAGGGAAAATGGTGTGTGGTCATGGACTGGCCCCCTGGTGAAAAAGTTTGGGGATCCCTGTGCTGGCCCCCTGGTGAAAAAGTTTGGGGACCCCTGTGCTGGAGGATTAGCCCATGCAACACAAGGATGATGTGATCTCGAATTCTGATGAGTGGAAGAACCATTTCCAAGGTTAACATTTTCTGCTGCAGTGTTACAAATTTTCCCTCCAATATTTATCTATGGCTCTTGGTTTTACAGCTGAAGCAGCGGTCCCTAACTTCTGTAAACTGAAATCCTTCATTTAAAGTCCCCCTGCAAACATTTTAAGGTAATCTTGGCATTAACAGAAGCTGCAGTGAAGCTGTGCACAGCTGTTCAGTCATTCCTGCCCTCTTAATTTGCACTTTATTTTGATTAATATCTCCCAGCCATGAAGGGGACTTGCAGCTCCAGTTTATACCATCAAGGAGCAGAGAACATGCTACTCGTTTGCTCTTAGAAGCACAGTACAGTTCAGTTGAGTGAAATCTGGTGTTATCTTAAAGAACTCTGAAATTACTAGACAGTTGACAGTACAGAATGCTAATTGGACTTAATGAGTTTTCCATGCTTCGTAGTGCAGAGGGGAGAAGGAAAAGAAATGGAGATAAGAACTATGGCAAGATCGTGCAGAAGTTCCTGGGTTCAGTGCATAGCATCTTTATTTTATTTATTTCATTTTTATACCACCCAATAGTCAAAGGCTCTCTGGGTGGTTAGCAAAATTTAAACAAGAAAAACAGGGAACAAACATATAAAACCATAAAAATGCAATTGCAATTTCCAATTAATAGAGGCATTAACAGAAGAACTGGATCACACTGCAGTGATACAGAGAGATGCAGTGATTAAGAGAAAGGTTTATACCAGGAGTGGCGTATCTCAGATCAAAGGACCAAATTTGGCCTCCCTGGAGTCCCAGTCTGACCCTCTGAGGTTTTCCAGGTGGTCATTCCCACTTTCCTGACAACCACTGATCAGGGGTGGGTTTTCTGACATTGCACCCTTCCCCCCACCCCATTCTAAAATGTTGATGCCCATCTCCTGAGGCTTCATTACTGGCAGCAAGAACTTTCATCTACAATCGCCTTTCACATTTTGGACCCATTTTGGACCTGTATTTTGCCTTTGACCCTATTTCACTTGTCTCCAGCCCTGCCAGTGACTGAATGTGGCCCTGGTAGCTTCTCCAAACTTGAATTTGAACCTCTGAGCTGAAGACGGTTCCCCATCCTGGGCCAACACAGATGCCAAAGAGTGAGGGAAAGTCCACCTACATACATGGTGTATACGTATGGGTACCATCTCACCACCTTACCCTGAACTTCTTAGGTGGTCTTACATAAACTGCTCAGCCTAAGCTCCTTTGGCAATATGGAGGTAATCATGCTGATCTACCTTATTTATGAATGTATTAGTGAATTATATTATAGCCCTGCCTTTTTTACAGGCAAGGAACCTGAGGTAGCTTAGATAACCCAACCCTGTGATTTATCCTTGTGACAACCTTGTGAGGTACAGTAGATTAGGCTGGGTATAGGGACTGGCCAAAATCACCCAGTGAGTTGCAAAAAGGGCAAATGTTATTTTAGGCTGCATTAATAGAAGTATCCCTTCCAAATCCCATGAAGTACTAGCTGCCCTTCACTCCACACTGGTTAGGCCTCATCTGGAGTACTGCATCCAGCTCTGGGCATCACAATTTAAGAAAGATGCAGACAAGCTGGAAAGGGTCCAGAGGAGGGCAGCAAGGATGAGCCAAGAACTGGAAACAAACTCAAGGAGGAGAGATTGAAAGAATTGGGCATGTTTAGCTTTGAGGAGAGAAGACTGAAGGAAGATATGATAGCACTCTGCATGTACTTGAAAGGGTGTCGCAGAGGGGAAGGCCAAGATCCCTTCTTGATCATCCCAGAGTGCAGGACATGAAATAATCGGGCCAAGTTACAGAAGCCAGGTTCTGGCTAGGTATCCAGAAAAAATTCCTGACTGAGTTGTATGACAATGGAATCAATTATCATGGGAAGTTGTGGGCTGTCCCACACTAGAGGCATTCAAGATGCAATGGGGTTGAGTGGGGAACAGAATCCAAACCTGAATCTCATCTTCCCAGTCCGGTGCTTTAAAGGTTATTGAGTATGACAAATATTTACAGGAGAAATAATGCAGGAGAAGCATCAACCTGTACAACAGTCTATTTTGCAAATATTTATGCAAAATAGAGTTATATGCTCTTCCACATTTTTCTCAGATATGTTTCTCTCTCATAAGTTTATCAGGTTCACAGAAAAATTAATAATATTTTGTAATGTATAGTCATATGATGTTTGACTCAGTTTGATTCTAATGGAGCATTCGACAGAAACATTTGTGCTGACAGACAGTGACTTTTGACTGAATCTTTCACTGACCTAAGAACCTGCTATGGAAAAGATTTTTTTCCAGTTGAACTCAGTAAAAGAGCAAAATCCCTTCCAGATAAGGAGGTTAGGAATAGGGAGAATGTCAGCTAAACAAGGTACATGTCCAGCTTATGACACGGGTTAATGAGCATGAAACATTGTGGGGAAAGTGAGATCTACAAAAGAAACAAATGACATCTTTTGAAAGGAAACAGAGTATAGAAAAGCTGACAAATAACAGCAACAAAAACCCCTAAAGTGTAGTTGAAAACTTGGAAACAACCATCACCACAGCAGCTAAATGTTAGCCTAATTCTAATTTTATGATAACCATATGCAAAGAGTTGATAAGAAATAATTAGAGGTAAGGATCCTACGGGCTTGTCCTGGAGACTGTAGGGTAGATTGCTGATGTCAGGATACAGTCTCACAGAAGAAGTAATATCAAGTGAAAGATGTTTCACTGGAGGTCAAGGCCAAGATCATGCACAAGATTGTGTTCCCCATCGCTATGTGTGGGTGTGAAAGCAGGACAGTGAAGAAATCTGACAGGAAGGAAATGGATCCATTTGCAACATGCTGCTGCGGGTTAACTTTGTGAATGCCCTGAACCAACAGAAAGGTGAACAAGTAGGTCTTAGGTCAAATCTAGCCAGTGCTTTCCCTAGAAGCAAAAATGACAAAACTGAGGCAGTCATACTTATGGCCATCCTAAAAGGACTGCATCCTAAATGGGAGAGACAAAATGTAGGAACCTTTGTAGGAAAAATGTACCTTTTCTCACAGTATCCAACATTGGTTCTCACAGGAGGATGCAGCTGTCCTCAGAAGAACCATGAAACTAGTCCTCATTGACTTCTTTGCCAATTTTTTTCTTTCAGCTGAGGAATATTGTAGGGTAAGATGCTGTAATCCTTCAAGGCAATGCTCCTAGCTAAATGTACAATGCTTTAAACTATGCCTTTTTTACATCCTCTATGTATTGTACTTGTGCCATGAGCTTAAAGCAAATGTAAATAGAGAAAAAACTGCTTGAGATTTTGAAGTAAAAGATGAAAAGATGTGCCTGATATCAGGATTCTCTTTTTCTAAAGACCTCCTGTGTTGATATCAGGAATATTGTAATGTAACGGTTCCTAAGTGACACTTTTGTACCTGGAATATGCATAGGATGCTGATCTACGTTCAAAGCTACAGCACTTACCCCATAGCATAATATCCCAAGACAAGGACAATTCTGCCCCATGAAATAATGAATGTGAAGTGCTTTATGCATAGCACGCGGCACCATGGAGAGCTCCCGTGAAGCTCAGGATAAAAGCCAAATGGATCCTCACTCACAGAGGTGTCACCAGCCTGCCCTGGCTTTCTGTACAGATTTATGGTTCCGCATGCCCATTCACACAAGATTACCAGGTTCCAGTGTCCACATCTTATTTTGCTGACCTGACCAGCAAGAGGAGTGCAAGGGGCTAAGGGACGAGCTGGCGGAATATAAGCCAAAGTCGAGTACGCACAGTATATTTGTTTTGATTTATTATATTTATATCCTACCTATTTTCCTTTCAAGAAACTCAAAGTGACTTATATAAGCCTCCTTTCCACAACAACACCCCTGTGAGGTCGGTTGGGCTGACAGTCCATGACTGGCCTGAAGTCACCCAGTTCCTCCATGGCTGAGCGGGGGCTAGAACCTCGATTGCCTGCATCCCAGTCCCATGCTCCTACCCACTACCACTGTTAGGGGAAAAAAGAGCAGCTCCGAAAAATATTTCATGGCAGCATTATGGCTTTCCTAACTCCCGAAAGGTCACATTTGCAGAAAAAACCCCACACACAACATTCTTTGGAGATATCTATATAGCTTTGCAGCTGCTGCAAACCTTCGTGGGGATGTGCTTTGTTTTTTAAATGTTACTGTTCGGGCACTTCAAGTAAGTTATCATTAACTCTAATTGTATATTTTCAAAATAGTGAGGCAACAGTTCTCCTAACTAGTTTATGGAATTAAACAGGAGAAAGTGGGAGCCTTCATAAGGATATCTGTAGAGCCCTGCCGGATCAGGCCATCATTCTGATCACACCATGGTCAACCACTTGCAAGATCCACCCATGTTCCCCAGCAGCTGGACTACATATGCATCCTGCCAATGAAACTGGAGGAAGCATATACCCATGTGGCTGGCTGTAGAGTCAGCATTAGCTTCCCCCTTCGAGAACTTGTCCCATCCAAATTGGGATTTGTTATTTTTCCTTTCTTTATTTTTATTATATAGATTTATATCCCACTGATTCCCAATGCTGGGACCCAAGGCAGCTCACATCATGAAAAACTTAAAGCATTATACAACTTGTTACTCTTCAACTACACTAACAATCATTTTGGAACAGAGGCAGCTGCTTTCAGCCACCTCAGTTTCCAAGGCTATTTTAAGTAATTGGTTTATTTTGTATTTTCTTTTTTTATTAAATGTGTGTTTCAGTCAACTGACAGATGTCCCTGAGTGGCTTACCATCATACAAAATGGCAATAAAGTAACAAGCAACACAAGGATTGAAAATATCAAAATATTAGAAGATTGAAGAAGTTTTAAAGGCCCATTGAAAGCCAGCAGTAAAATTAATAATGCCATGATAAACTGTGGTTTATTATTATGAAAATTAAATACTGCTCAGGCTTCCCTCCTTCCTTCTCCTCCTCTGCTGTGGCTAGATGTCCGGAAGCTTTGTGTTCAATTAAGAACAGTTTTCTGTTCTTTCTAAGCATTAAAATGTGGTTAATTTTCACTATGATTTTTTTGAAACAAACCAGCTTCATAAACTACTGTTTAAAGTGGGCTTGTTTCCAAGAAGCCGCAGTTAAGCTTAAACACATTTTGTTATATTTGGAGGACAGGGAAAGCTGCAGTAAATGGAATAGAAATGAACACTGTTGAAATCTAAGATGTGATTGGGAGACTCGGACCATTTCTGTCAAAATAAGCCATGGTTGCTCAAGGCAGCTTAACAGAGCCAATTCATAAAGTATTTATTTATTTATTTTTCAATTTATATCCTGCCTTTTTCCCACAAAGGGCTCAAGGCAGCTTACATCCTCCTCCTCCTCCATCTTATCCCCACAACAACAACCCTGTGAGGTAGGTTGGGCTGAAACTATACATAGGAAATCCTGATAGGTACCAAATGACATCTACAGACATACTAAGATTAGTTCACCATTCTACAAAAATTCTACAATTCTACTATTTGTTTCAGTTCTAAAAGAATGTTGTCACTTGACCTTAAAGATAATGGATACTCAAACTTTTTCATAGTCACTAGGACATTTTATCTGCAGGGAGTTCCTTAACAAGATGTATATATGGAACCTGTGCAAATCCTCGTGAAGAGGAAACATGGACTGCTGAGTCCTATATTGGCTGAACCCTAACCCTAAGATTGTTCTTGAATTGTGAGTTGTCATTACATACAAACCTGGCGCTATGGTTTTGTATGGTCTGCTAGGCACAAACCATTCAGAATTCACCACCTAACATCCAAACATGGGTTCTCTTCCTGGGTTGTTTGTGGTTCACAACCCATAGTTAAATGGCAGTACAGAATTCTCATGTGGCAACAACCCATGATTCAATGACAACCCATACTCGGGGCTATCAATATGGGCAGAGGAAGCCATTGTATCATGAGCATGAAGATATGATGCAAAAAGGCCACCATTCAGTGGAAGTGCCTGCTTCACATTGAGAAGATCCCAGATCCAACTCCAAGCATTGGGAAAGACCTGTGTATGAATACCCAGGCAGCTGCTGCAAGAGGCCAGGAACGTGTTGCTCTGTTGATGTTGTCAGACCGCATCTCCCATCACGGCCATGTTGGCTGGGCTAAGGGTGCTTGGAGTCCAACAACATGTGGAGGGCTGCAGGTTTCCTCAGCTCCTTACAGAGTATATTTGCTCTTCCCCTGGTTTACTCAAGTCTGAATTATGAAAATTACTCGCCATAAAGTTGGTGGTTTTGCCTTTTGGTAGAGAGATGATCAAATGGACTTCTGGTCTTTTCCAAGAATATGTGTCAATGATTCCATGAAATTGTGGGCAATCTGTCCCCAAAAGTCCGTGGTATGTCATGCATTTATTTCTCCTTGGAAAAGAATATGGAAAGTCTTGGTCAACAGAGCTTCTAGTTGGTTGGTCCCAAGCCCAGCTCTGGTTCTGCATGGAGACATGTCAGGCTTCACATCAGTTGCATGGATGTTCAGCAGGGATGTTTAAGCACTGTAAAATGCACCCAGAGCATGTTTCTATCATGCTGGATGGCAGTGAGCATATTTCCTTCTGATAACTTTGTTTTAGTGTGCACATACAGTTTTCAAAATGTCACCTTTACTGATTGCAGTTTTCTTTTTTGTTACTAGAAAATACCAAGATAGGTATTAGAAACTTCATTCCACAGCTGCGAAGGAAAATGTCACACATGCATTGCACACGCTATAACCGTAGAACTTCTGCAGACAAATTCGTCATGGGGGAGCTGACCTGCACAAGCAAGAGAATTAAATTACGTGAGCTGTTGCCTTTCTCATTTCAAAGAATAGTGTTTGCTCTCTGTCTTGCATAAACTCATGTAAAATGACCTGATGTCACAGCTTTTTGAAGTGTATTTGAATTGAGAAATGTCTCCTAAATGTTTATTTCAGAATGAATAAATAGCATCGCCTTGAAGATTTTCATTTTCTTTTATTTCTGCAGATGAAAAAGATTTAAAACAGGCCATGCTATTGTCTCATAATGCAAATGCCAGCTCTCAGATTCCTTTTTCAGCTGCTGACACTTTCATATGTCAGCAGCTGACTCCTGACCTTCCTGTCATCCATGATCCCATGAGGTCCAGGAAGCATTCATTATTCTGATTCCTATTCAGGCTGTTTCTTAGCAGTGCAGGACAAAAAAACCCACAATTTATTACTGCTCCATCTTTGGAGAAAGAGGTATGTAAATGTACACACACTGATTTGTATTTTGCTCACTAATGTCTTCCACATTGGAGTAATTAACATCTCAGCTTCCATTCTTTTCTTCTTTCTTCTTTCTTCTCCTGCTCTCAACAAAGCCAAGGTGCTTGCAAGTTGCTCATTCCTTGTCCGTATAGCACTAATGGCTGTGACATTTATGTAATTCCAGTGAAAGAACACGTCCCACAGATGGGGTGGTTTTTTATGGAGCAAAGGAGGGGGAGAAGAAAAACTGCAGCCTCCCCCTCCTATTCTCATTCTTTTGTTTTTGGCTGTTTCCCCCCCAGTTCTCAGATCCTCTCATCTCCTTGCTGCAGACTCGTGCTCTCCAATTAACTTGTTGTCTTCGCATTTCCCTTCCAACCGTTGCTCCTGTCCTCCCTTTTTGATTCCCAGTAATCTTACTCATCCCCTTTCCCCCTTCTGTTCCATCCATCCTCTTGTTCTGGCAGTCCTCTGGTTTCCCTGACCAGTTGTGGAACCCTCTAGGAACCCCAGTACATCTTTGCTAGAATTTATTGGAAAGGAATGTTACCCTTTGTCATGGAACAGGGCACTTGCCTTAGGTCCTGCATGTCCACAACCACCACCCCCACCAAAAAAAAAGAGGGAATGTATCACACAAAGAGAGAACACAGATTTGAATAAAATTTGCATGTGGCTGTATATTAAGATGCACATTTTTAAAGTAATCCCTGGAAATGCAATTCACCGGGCCATAATGAGAGAGAATATGACCAGGGGCCAATGGACAGTAAAATTTCCCCTTGGTATTGTATCATCTGGCTCACATGTGGGGCACATGACAGCCCTCCAAACCCCGTGCCCCGTTGCTGTTCCTCCCTCAATATTTTAGAGCCAGTGTGGCTTCATGGTTTGAGTGCTGGACTGGATACTGGAGATAATGTGATTTATGTCTGAGTCGACATGAATCTTGGCTAGTTTTCAGCTGCTTGTTGCTTGAGGCAAGGGGAGAAGGCGGACCTTGCAAACTTTATTTTTTCAAAGGCAAAGGGGACAGGGAAGCAACATTGCTTTTACCCTTCACTTAGCTGGCTGAGTTAGAGAGAGAGAGAGAATGAGAGAGAAAGAGGAGCCCATTTGAGAGAGGGAGGAAGGAAAAAAGCACACTGAGGATCTCTTTTTCAGAGCTGCTGCTGTTTTGCCAAAGCCCCTCTAGGACACTTCCTCATCCCACCAGACCTAGCCGATTGTAGCCACTCCTCCCAGATGTGGGGCAGTACCACAAGTTTAGCACACACTGATATCTATAAATGCGCAGCATATACAAAAGTCATGATATAACTGGAGTGAAGGAATCCAGGATAGAATCTCAGAAGCCGCACAAGGAAGACAGTTTGTGTCGAGTGTTGCATGACACATGAGTGAGTCAGGCATTACAACTCTGGTAAAAATCCCAAATGTAGGCCCTGCCCAAGTGAGGAAAACGAGGGCATGGGAGTGGGGATGTCTCAGCAGGAAGTGTTCCAAAGGCACAAGCAGAGGAGAAGGAGGCTGAGGGAGCCCAAGAGGAAGAGACACAAGGAGTGATGCTCACCCATCCTGCCAGCCTCTGTCCCGGACAGCAATGGCACTGGCACAGCATCATGGCCGCTTGACTTTAGTGCCTGCACCCTTCTCTTCCTCCTCTGTGTTTTTTGTGACTGTTTCTTGCAGTTACTTTTAACTACACGCATATGGAGGAGGAGAACTGTGAATTATCAAGTGATGTATTTTTAAACCTCTGTTGTTGTGCTCTGTTGAAAGTGAGCATGCAGCCCGTGGGGTTAAGAGGAAGAGGAAGAGGAAGAGGCTGCAACAGTATTCTGACGGCTCCCACCATAAACTCACATGGTAGACCACACGTGACTTTTGAACTCCTACTTCACTGCCAGTTGCATCGGTGTGTGGCGCTTGATTGCATCATGCCAATAGTAATCCTGCAGTTTATTGATTAGGATGTTTCCCCGTGACGGCATTTTGAAAAAATGCTGGCATATTGGTGCCTCACACATGAAAGCATCTCCACAGATGATCTGGTACCTCTCAGTCTGTGGCTTAACAGCTATTAGGCAACTCCAAAGTCCTTCCTCACCTTTCTGATAGTTCTTTATCTTAAAATTAGTTTCAGACCAGGTAGCCCTTCAAATTGGAGGATGTCTTCAAATTAAGGACGACCACCTGACAGCCTTTCAGAGAGAGGTCTGTCATTTGTAACCTGCATGCTTGCAAGCTTTGAAGCACATCCCATGAATTGGAACTTCATGCATAGAAAAATATTACAAAGTTTCTGTGGAGGTTATTTCTCCCTGCTAGGCTAGTTCTCATTGTGGAGAATGGCTATTTCAGAGGGGGACCAGTGAAACAGGCAACGCACCACTAACACACACACACACACACACACACACAGAGCATGAAGTGGAAGCGTTGACCATTTCATGCTGATGGCCGCATAAACTGATGATGAAAAGACCCAAGCAGAGGGAGGGGGCCCTGATCCATGTAGTTGCTGGGCCAAAAACACAGGGCAACCTACTATTACACATCCCAGTTGCAGTCTGCACAGGACTCGTCCTCACAGTGGTTGAACTGGGCAAAGAGAAGAATAGCCCTCCTGTTCTAAACATTCATTTTTGCTAACCATGTGGTTTCCAGGTGGTCTCCCCTCCCAGCTCAGGCCAGTCCCAGGCCTGCTTAGCTTCCACATGGGACTGATTCGAGCAGTTGAGTTCCCACCTGAGCAGGACAGGGAATCCAGGTCTCCCCTCCAGGCCTTGGTAACCTCAATGTTTTCCCCATGTTGGCCATCCTTTTTCAACCAGGGGCCTTCCCTATGAGCTCGACTACAACTCCAATCAGCCCAGCCAACTTCACTGATGGTAGAGGCTGCAGTTCAACACATCTGAGGGGTACCAACATGGGGAAGGTTGGTTTTAATCCAGTCTCCTCCACAAACAAGGCTGCTTTTTCCTCTGGCTCTACAGTGACCCTTTTAAAAACAGTATTCAGGAACCAAAGTCAGGCTTTGGAAATGTAGGCGGCAGCTTCTTTCCATGTTTGTCTTAATAAAAGCCATTATATTTGAGAATGCTGCAGTGTCTCATTCCAAGCTTCTGCAGAAGACGTGATTAAATTTAAGTGTCTGCTGTAAGACGCTTTGGTCTTCGCCTTTAGCTACTTCTTCCCCTGGTTTCAATGGACAGCTCTAAATCAAGCTTAAACCAAAAGCAAAACAGAGCAAAACTAAACTAAATTAAACAAAACAAAATCTGGAATTTTGATCCTTGCATTTACCCTATTCAACTCATTAGATCATAAATTCAGATTCATACGAGCCACTAATAAAAACCTGCAAACGTCATCTGGTCTTTTTCTTAATAAAAGATGCCCCACCTGATTTTATTGGCTTCTGAACAATATTTATGCTAAAGATTCGCTGGGACATATATTCACTTAGATTCTAAGCTGTAATTAGGTGGTGATGGGTCTGGGCCTCTGGGCACAGAGGACGGTTTAGCTGGACATAGGCTGACCTCCATTTCCTTCCTTAGGCATGCCAATGTTGCAGGAAGCATTGCAGAACCTGGGACCAGCCTTTGCAGGGCTAGCAGGTCTATGCAGACATGTAAGCAGTCAGGGCATGAACAGAAGTGAAAACAAGAATAAGGGGGCACATGTGGTGGTAGGACGCTATATTATTTTCAGCATCAGGCAAAAACCCTTTTATTTTCCCACTATTTTAATGTTTAATTGATTTTAGCTGGGGTTTTAGCATATTAACTGTTGGATGCTGTGGAGTTTGTTTTATTCTATTCATTTATTGTAAGCTGTCCCTGGACAATTGTAGTGGACAGGTTAGAAAAGCTTTTAATTAATAAATAATAATAAATAGGTTTGATGGCATCTCAACGATATTTCTGATTGCAGCCTGCACAAATGTTTCCTGCAGAACTAAAATGTGAGTGCTGACATGTAGGAGAAAAGGCGAGCCTGCAGAAGGGAAGTTTAAGGGTGCAATCCTGTGTACGTCTCAGCAGAAAAAAGCCACCCAACTCACAGAATCCCCCAGTCAGCAAGCTGGGAGCACTTTTTCCCTGTCTAAACATGCATTGGATGTCACCTTTAGTGCAGGTATATCAGGAAGGAGTGGGGTGAGGTTGGAGCAGGAATTCTGGAGCCCTCCCTTGCCCTCCAAGATGAATTGGCACAGCCTTGATTCATATCAAGGCTCCACTTTCATTTTCCCTTCTGTTGTTGCCTGTCCTCTTCTCATCACAGTATATAATAAGCGTATCTGCTACCTCCCTAACACTGCTAATGAGATTACCTAGATAATTCTTCCGTTCATCAAGATGAGAACAAGCTTTGATGGCGCCCTTGGCAAAGTGAGCTGAAACTGTCTGCTGAAGTATGGAGGTGCCCAAGCTGGGTGTTTGGGCATGAAATACATTGCACAGCCCAAGCTGTCATGTAATCTCATTTATTTCTTTCCTATACCTCCCCACCGCCTAAGCTCTAGCCTAGCTGAGATAACGTGGCCCAAGCACCATGGCACCACTCAGCCAGCCAGCAATTCGAAAGCATTCGAAAGCAAATGCGAATGGATAACAGGCATGCAGAATGAAGAAATAAAAGAAAAATAAGGCTACAGCCCTTAATGGGAGGGGGCTGGGGCACCCCTGCCCTACGGGGGGTGGGGGTCCTGTGGGAGCTGATTGGCCAGTCTGTGAATGGAAGTCTGGCTGTACTTGGCCTGATCTGACAAGGCTCTCCTTATGTTCTCCATCCACTTCACCAGCCTTCCTCAATCCCATTACCTCCAGATGCTTTAGACTACAGCTCCCATCAGAGTCAGCCCACATGACCAATGGTTAGTGATGATGATAATGATGATACATTTATGCCCCAACTTTCTTCATCTTGTGAGGAACCCAAGGCAACTTATAAGAATCTTCTCTCCATTTTATCTTCACAACAACAACCCTGTGAGGTAGGTTAGGTTGAATGTCACTGACTGGCTTGAAATCACTACTGAGTTTCAAGACTAAGTGGCAGCTGGAACCCAGCTCTCTGGGTCTCTGGTCAAACACTCTGAACTACTATGCCATGCTGGCTCAGTGATCATGGCAATTATAGCCCCAAACATCTGGAGGGCACTAGATGTCTCTATACTCTCACCAAAGCATACATGCCATTAAGCTCAATAGGAACTTCTTGAGTACACCTGCATAGGATTGTAGCATAAAACAACCCATAAAGATGTACATAGAGGTGTCACAAGCAGACAATCACTCAACAAGGCAGTGAGCTGGAAAAAAAGACTCATGCAACAAAGTTGTTCAGAAACAGGGCCAAAACAGAGGATTTCTGTATAATAAGCTTTTGGTTTATCTGTCATGTGAACTATGGTCTTTGTGATTCTAAACCTGAAGTCAATGCAATGCAGAAGGAAAAAGCTTTCCTTCACATCTGGCCTGAGGATGATCGACATTATAAAATTAAGCATGGTATGAAGAAAGTGGTTACAGACACTGCTTTGGTCCTCTCTCATAGTGTTAACTCAGGTCCATCCAGTGGTGTGATTGGCATGTCCCAGGAACACCTCCCCTCACCCCCAATTTGTGTAATAAGCTATCAAGTTTGCCCAAACGCAGTTCTTTACCCATAATTAACTTACAGATCTCCTTGCTACAACATGTGAAAAAGAGCACTGGGTTTTAATGAGGGTTTAAAGAGGATTCCACACATCATGGGGGAAAGGTATATTGACGGTTGTGGTCCATGACAGCTCTAACAGTCTTCATCCTATTGTCTGGAAAGACTAGCAACACCTATGTCCGTGGAGTACCTTCTCTTCTGCAGCTATTCTTTTCAGGTACTATCCGTGGTACTCCATGATGGTGAACCCATTTTGCAGATGGAGCTCAGCATGGGTAGATCTGATAAAGCTCAAAAAGAAAAGCTGAAATGGAGGAAGGTCTTCATGCTTAGGCTGCTCCATCATTGCCTGAAGTCCCCCATGCTGCTGAGGAGCTTGGGCAGAAGCAGGCCTTGCTCCCATCCTGCTTGAGGGCTCCTGAGAGCAGCTGGTTTGCCACCATGTGTACAGAGTGCTGGACTGGATGCGCCTTTGGTCTGATCCAGCATGAGTTTTCTTATAGTAAAAACAGTGTGAGTCCATCCCATTCTTATTGTCAATGTTTTGTCCCTTGATCTCTCTTGGACACAACCTTGGTTGTCATGTCTTTAACTAGGAGACATGTTGCTTGTGTGTTTGCTTTTTATGTACCGATAAACCCAGAGACAGCACAAACCCCACCATGTAGTAGTGTAGGACCTCAGCCCAAAGGTCTGCAAGTGCCAAACCTGCTGTTGGTTCCCATTCATTCTTCCAGGATTCTGCAGACCCTTCCTCTAACCATTTCCCCTGATGGGTTTTCTGGATCTTGTGCAGTCTTTTGTATGTGTTATGTGCCATCAAGTCATATCCATCTTATGGTGACCCTATGAATGAGAGCCACCCAAAATGTTCTATCCACGACAGCCTTGCTCAGCTTGTGTAAATTTAGGGGTTTGCCTCTTTTTATGCAGTTCATCCATCTTCTTCCTTTTCTGCTTTTTCTTCTTCTGTCTTCAACTTTCCCTAGCATGATGGTCTTCTCTTTTTGACTTATGATGTTGTGCTGAACTGATCGTCTAAGAAGTTGAAATGCCCCTCATAAGGCTTAGCTACTGACAGTAAGATCTTTAAGCTGAGTTGTGTGCTGGCTACTTTGGCCCTGCCCTCTTGGTTAGTGGCCCACCCCGCCATTGGTAGGCAACCCTCAAGAACTCAGAAATGGAATATGGCCCTCAGGCTGAAAGAGGTTCCCCATCCCAGCTCGAAAGGCCAGACATGAAGTACGCAGAACAGCATCGGTCAAGTTCAAAGGTAGCCTTCCTCTGAACACCAGACTATCAGACACCAGGGTCAAAATTGGGGAAGGTCTTCAAGCCCATCTTATGTGTTTTCCAGAAACATTTAGGTAGCCAATGTTGGAAAGAGGGTGCTGAAGCTGATAGACCCCTCATTGATCCTGCAACAAGAAAAGCAATGAAAGAAAGAGGGTGCTTTCTATGTCATGGAAAAGGGAGAACTGAAGTAGAGGAACCACCAGTCCAAAACCTTTGGGCACTTGTGCTGGCAGGCCAGAAGCAGAGTCTGGGAAGGCAGCTGGATCAGGGTGGCAACTGATCAGCAAAAAAGAGGAAGAGCATCCCGGAAAAGAGAGCAAAAGAGGACATGATGTACATGGAAACTTAGTATAGTGCCTGCGATTAATCTAAACACTTTTTTACCATTTAGTTTGCAGCGCAATCCTATGCATATGTACTCAGAAGGAATTCCAGCAGGGGAGCCCATTAAAATGTACAGCCCCTGAGAGATCCTCCCGAGGCAGCAGGATTGTGGCCTAAAACTTATTATTCTGTTCTGTATTAACACCTGGTGGTCTTTTTTCTGCTGCATTTCAGCAGTTAATCCAGTCACTATTATAAGTTAGCATTTGGATTTCATGCTAGCATCAAGACTTGGCACCATGTCTTTACCTAGAGAGATAAAAAGCATGTTGCTTCTGTCAGTAACGAGAAGAATATTCTTCACATTAATATGGCCAGACACAAGCTGAATTACTAGTAAAAGTCTATTCTTTGGCAGCCCAGGCAAAAGTGTAGTGTTCTCAAGTGGAAAGCTTTTATAGGATTTTATACATTTTATTGGTCAATCTGGAAAATGGAACCATACATGAGTCTGCTAATTATATTTTATGTTCTGGGCTCACCTCAGTTGCCATTGAATCAAAAGGAAATGGAGGAATTTTCCAGAGGTGCATCCCCTCAATGAAATGTTGGCAAGTTGTAAAATTCTGTGGGCATGGAAAGGTTTGGAAGGCAACCATCGTAAATGCCCTTAATTAAAATAGCTGCAAAATAGCTGCTGTTCTGCCTACTGCCTAAGTTGATGCAGCAACTCATCAGATTGGGTATCTTTGTGGCCTTGCCCTGGAATGAAGGAAGTTAATTACTCTGCATCCTCACTGGCCTTTCTCTTCCAATGCTGCACTCCTTCAGAAGCCGGAAGGGCTGCCTAAGGGTCTATTGGAAAGAGCAGATCTCCATCTTTGTCCCGGTTCACCTGCCTCTTGCTCTGCCCCACGTAACTTTGGTGGGGAGAAGGAGGAACAGATGCCACGGCCCGCTCGCTCACTGGCTGTCTTCCTGCCAAGCAAGCAAGAAGGGAGCCAAGAGGAGAAAGAGGAAGAGAAGGTTGATGAGAAGGAGACACTGAGGGTATCTTGCTGAAGGACCCTCAAAAAACTGGGGTCAGCCCTTCAGGCCTTCAGTGTTCTCATGTTATTGCAACATGTGGTATTCCAAGAGGGATCAGAGCCAAAGTCTTCCCATAACCTTGATAAGCCCTCAGAACAAAGGAAAAGTTACTGAGGCCATTCAGAGTTGGAAAGAAAAGAGAGAATGGCCAAGGGGAAAAAAGACTACGAGAACAAGGAAAAATGACCCCCTTCCCATCAGTTTGACCATCATGAGCTGCAGCCGGCCTCCAGGTGCCACCTCCAAGGGAATCTCTTGATGGCAACAAGAAAAAGGGCCTTTTCATTGGTGTTATGGAATATGGAATAAGCTCCAACCTGAGGTCCGCCTTGCACCAATTTTAATACCCTGTTGGTGCCAGCTTAAGATTGTCCTCTACCATGGGGCTTCTTGAGCTGCTTAAGCTTGCAATTTGTGTAAGCTATTGCAACCTTTTTATGGGTGTTTTAAATCTGGTTTCAAATTTTTGTTCAATAATCTTTTAATTCAGTTTTTAATGCTGTTGTATTTTATATTGTATTTTTATGTGTTGTTGTAAACTCCCAAACAGCTTCTACGATAGAAAATACATACATACATGCACAGTGGCAGGACCTCATATTTTGAGTTTATGTGCTCTGGATTCTTTCTTTCCTCTTCCCATGATATGGTGCTGCCTAGAGTCATGGACAGGACATTTAGGGTGATTTCATTCATAGGGTCACTATAAGTCAAAGACAACTTGATGGCCTGTGACAACAGTGTCAGCCGGAAAGGCTGATGCAAAAAAGGGTTCTGCTTTGATTAGGTGGCCTCGGCTGGAGTACCATGCCTGGTTCCGGGCATTCCATAATATAAAAGTTACCAAGAGACTGGAGCAAACCTCCCTTCCAGAGGAGGGAAGACGAAAATGGCAAGAGCCAATGTGGTATCATGGTCAGAGAGTTGGATGCAGGACATCTGGGTTCTAGTCTCTGCTCAGCCAGGAAGCCCACTAGGAGTCCTTGGCGTTTCATTTACTTTCAGTTTAACCTGCCTCACAGGGCTGTTGTGGTGCGGTTAAAAAAGTGGACTGTGTGAGCCACAAGAGCTAAAAAAGATGGGATATAAATTAATTAAGTAGATAAAAACAAGACATCTGGAGATCAAGTTGTACGAAAAAACTTGGAGGAGTCAGGTGATATTTCACCTGGAGTGATGATTAAGAAGTGATATGATGGACTGACATGCAGGTGATGCAATGCACCTTTGCACATTGAGTGTGCAGGTATACACAGGCAGGCAGGCAGGCAGGCAGGCAGGCAGGCAGGCAGGCAGGCAGGCAGACAAAGAATCATTTCAGCGTAAAATGCCAGCTGTGTCTCAAAGCGCAACAATATCATGTATAAATGAAGTCAGAACCAGTCAAGAACAAGCCAAGCCACAGACCAGAGTGGAAGGTGCAAGATTTCCTCTTGCCAGGGGCTGCTATGCAGAACCTGGGTAGTCATGGAATGCCATGATTCCCTGCATCCACAGAAAGTTGGATGGGGAGAGCAATCCTACAGCCCTCAGCAATCTCTGTGGGGTACTTTATATTCCCAGATCCACCACAGGGAACAGAGTTCCAGTCACAGAATTGGAGATCTGTGTTCTGATCTCCCTCTCACAAAAGCAAGCATGGAAAGGAGCCCTCCGAGAGCCAACGAGTGCGGGTCAGGGAGGGGAGGAGACAGGGGCTGCCAGGGTTCCTGAAGGGGTTCCACCTTCTTTCTCCCCTCTCTGAAGAGCTGCCCCTAGGTGGGTGAAATGGGCTTTTGTACCACACTGGGGAGCAGGAGTAGCGGGGAACTAAATTGCTTCTACTGCTGCTTCTGCTCTGTGCCAATATTCATAAGCGTTGGAAGTCAGAGGCTTACAAGCATCAAAGGTGCTATCAATAGGACTGCTCCCTAGTTTACCTTTCTGGTCCCTTCCAACTTGGCATCCTTAGCATAACTCTGGCTAGTGTTGCACAACTGTGTAATTGACACTGAGTCAGTTACAATGCAAATGCTCTCCAAGTCAATTTTCTTTCTTCCTTTATTACAGTGTTAACTATAGAATTTGTGTAGCAGTGCAAAAGTGAACTTCTGCTCTGTAGGGTATTTCTAGAACTTCCAGAAAGTACCTGGCCTGCAGCATCACCAAAACAAAGAATATGTTCAATTACCAAGGAAATACATTCCTGCTGCAGCCAGGAAGGCAACATGTACTGGTTGCATTTTTATTTTTTTTTAAAAGTAACACTCTGATCCAGAGTGAAGACTGCAAAGTGAAAATGATACAAAAACTTATTGTCTGGACTAGTTCAAAGGGGAAAATGCAAACAAGTTACAAAGTACATATATATAACGTATATTTTTTATGTATCATCAAGCAAATGCAAAAGTGTCTTTGATGTTTCATGAGAGGTTCTTAAATGCAACAAAAACATTCACACACCAGTTTTTTTGTGGACATTACAGGATTCTGGAGCCCCCTTGGAAATTCTGTTGCTTAAAGAAATTCTGTTGCTTAACCTTCTTGAAAGTGTGTACAAACGGGTTCTTCCTAATAACTGAAAGGCCAATTTGTGGATTTGGGATTCCCCACACTACCCTGCTCATGGACTAGTGGGCACTTTTGATTGCTGAAATGTCTTGGATGTTTTCTCTGAAGAGGTGTTGCCCAATTCACCTCAACACGGATTCTGTGGGAGAAAAGAGCCGCAAACACTATGGCTGGCATAGAAAACACAATTGGCTTGCAATCGTCTGCAAGAATTGGGTGCAATTTCAATACTTCTTCATGGGATTCAGCCCCTTAAAATAGTGAAATGAGCCAAATATAAATCCAAGGGCTTTGCATTCAAAACCATATGTTGCCGTCAGTTCACTCGCCTGTCTGTCTGTCCTCTATCTATTGATCAATTGATCTCTCTACCATCATCATCTATCTTTTTCATCTGTTGAAGTCTTCCTTCATAATAAGGAAGGCATGCATATTACTTACTGCTCTAGGTTGCCTGCTTTTCCTTTGAACATCTGAAACTGATACAAGAATGGTTAGAATGGTGCTGTTTTCCTACTCACATCTTTCACGTCTTTCCCATTTTTCAAGAAAATCTTCTGTGAAAGATGTGAACTATGTCTAACGAAATTTCCGTTGAAGATCATGGTGTATTGAATATGAGAAGAAGCATGGCTTGGCTATGAGGTAAAGGCCAAGATTCATCATGTGCTCTAAACTCCACTTCCAGCCATCTCATAGTTCAGACCGACCTTCCCCAACCTGCTGTCCTTCAGAAGTCTTGGACTCCTACAAACCCCAGAGAAGAAAGCATTTGCTTTGGAGGGGAGATCTCACATTCTGGTCATGCTGGCTGGGGAAGATCAGATTTGTATTTCAAACACATAGAGAGGATACCCAGTTGGAAATAGCTGGGCTAGGCTGAATTTCTTACACCTCCACCTGCCTTGTGATAAAAGGTGAAGACATGGCACCACCTGCTGGTGGAGGTGCTACCTACAGCAGGTGACATTTTCAATAGTCACAACTATTTCCTATCTGTCCTGAATCTCCCATCTTCATGGGATGACCCTTCAGGGCAGAGCCTGGGTTGTGAGGTTCTCCACTCAGTCCAACCAGCGGGGTGGGAGCGCACTACACGGCTAGGGTTCCCTCCAATCCACTCCACTGCTGCAGCCTGGGCTCCTCCTTCTCTGACCAGAGAGCCATTGCGATCTTGCCCCCAAGCCTCCCTCCCTTAAGGCAAGGTGGTTTATTGCTGCAGACAACAGTCAGCCAATGGTTGGTGGGGCTGGGAAGGACTTTCACCTCTAGAGATCAATCGTTTGGGTTGGCAAAGCTGCAGAAGTTGGCTTGAGTTATTTGGTGGCGGCAACATCTCAATTTCAAGGTAGACGGCACTGACCTGGATGCAAGGCAAAGGGAATAGGGTACCCTAGGAATTGGAGCCACAGGACTTCAGCCAAGTTCAGGTATTAGCATGCCAACACCAACCCCAGGCAGTAGGAAAACTTGCAAAAGGCACAGACCAGCTCATGGCCAACCCATGGCTTGGCAGGATATCCACCACCACCCCACTTGAGTGGGGCTGCCCTGACTGGGCGTAAATTGGCCAGTAGGTGAGCTGGCTGATGGAAGAATCCACCCCATACCATGACTGATGCTGAACTGTAACCAATGAAGTAGCTGCCGAGTTATCACCCAAACTTGGTTCTGTATGATTCTTGAGCACTTTCCCTGGGATGATGACTATTCGATGCTTGGGCTGAAATTGGAATGTTTCCTCATGGCAGGCCCTGCATCATTTTAGTTCCCTTTTAGTTCCACTCTCTCCATCGTTTGCACTTCCACAAAGGAACTGCTACCAATGAGCAACTGCTTGTGCACAGCAACTCCATTTGATCTCTACAGCCACACACTGGGGTGGCCCCAGTGTATGTAAGCCCAACCTGCAAGCAGCTACTGATGTGCAGGGCCCCCCTCAGACATCGGGGCTCCCGTGCAACCACTCTCTAGCACCACCCCTTGTGTGTCTTACACACGAGCTTGACATAAATAGGGCCAGAGTCGGAGGGAAGATTTCCACGGCAGCTCCTATTGTGCAGTCTGGGGCTTGAGACAATATTCAGGTAGTATAGGAAGAAGCTATACACAGTAAGAAGGAAGAGATGACCGGCCTAAGTTAGAGAGCTCTTCCCAGTTGGCTGCCAAGTTTTCAGGGCTTGCAAGTTTTGGATGAATAGGAAACCACACCCTGTACAGCCAGGTGGATGGTGCCTACCTCAGTATAATTGGGGATGTATGACAAATGTCTTTCAGCTCATTTATACCCAGCTCACACTCCCCAAACAGCAACCCTAAAGGGGAGCACAATCTGTACTTGAAATTGGTGCATCCACCAATTTGTGAAGCAGTTTTCTGGGCTGGTGCAGAATGCATTTGAGAAGCGCATGCATTAGAGAAAATATGCATGGGAAGGTGTATAGAATCACATATTAATAAATGGAATAAGACTGCACACTTTTGGATGCCTGTGCAAGAGCACCAAAGGTCTTTGAGCATTTCTTACTATTTTTTTTAAAAAACCATAATGTGATACAGTTGTAAATTGAAATGAACTTCAAGGTGGAAATTTGAAAATCTCAGTGAACTGGATAGTGCTGCTTTTCACATTGTTTGTGTGATAATGTGTGTGCATGTGTTGTTCATCATATTTCTAAGCCTTTGGCAAAAGGTTCCAGGTTCAATCTATGCTATTTCCAGTAAAAAGGATAATGTTGAAAATGATGAGAAAGACCCTTCTTGGGACACTGAACTGCTGCTGACAGCCAATGAAGGCAATGCTGGGTTATAGCAGTCCAATTTGGCTAAGATAACTGAGGATGTGAAATAAAATCCCAGTATTTTCAAATCCTGTTGCATTCCCAGATCCTGCCCCATTCCAACGTGCCCCATTCACTACCCTGAACAGATGGGAATGCATTTTTGGAAAACAGTATCAGCACATTCCTGCATGTACATGCTAAATGCAAATACTTTTCAAAATCCATTTCCATGTTTAGTAAATTGGAGAAAATACATACACTTTTCCCATCTGAAGAAACTGCAAAGCAGGTTGCAAACAAAGACATGAGTGAGCCAAACCAAGCTTCAAAGCGACTTGCAGAGAATTTCAGCAAGCCCCAAAATCCCAGTTTGTTCCTCCCATTCCTAGTGCTGTCCAGCAACAAAAACTACGAGGAATGTTGACATTTAAATCCACTGCTTCTTGCTGAAAGGGATCCTACAGGTGACATTAAGGAAAGTTTTCTCTGCTGAGCACCATCCAACCTGCTGTTTCTTCTCTGGAGATGATTTGAGTAGGCAATGGCAGATCTAATTCAGGGAATGATAAATGCAGATAGAGAAAGATGGGTTTCTATGAAGCAACAAAAGTCTGGATAATGTTTTTTTAAAAAGCCCTTCAGTTTCTTTCTACTGCTTCCCTCTTGCCTAAATTATAGTAGCATCCCTGAATTGTAGTAACATACAGATCTCCTTGACCAGGGGCAGGCAAGATTTGGCTTTCCAGATGTTGTTCAACTCTGGCACCCATCTCACCCTGCCAGCATAGGGAATGGTCAGGGGTGACAAAAGCTGGGCTCCAAGCAACATCTGGATGGCTGCAGGTTGCTCGCCTCTGTCCTACCATTAAGGTTCTAGGAGTAATTCAGTTCTGTGAATTAATTAATGCATGATTGCCCAAAATCTACACAATTTGCACCTCCTGCACCAGAACAATGTGGGGAAATGCCTACAGTTTGAAAAAATGTACAACTTTTTGGAAAATAGGTATGAATTTTCTGGTAAAAACAGCAACAACAACCAAGTGCAAAATCTGATATGAACATGAGTTAGTAAGAAGCTTCAGGACAGAAATCGGAGAACTTCAGTGTCCTTGAGATTTGCTGATTTGCACATCCTTACCTAGAATCCAAGTGTCTCTACCACCCTGCCTTTTTCTTATCTCCAAGACACGGAGGGACAAATTGAATGTGATATAAAGCATCTCATTTAGCAAGCATTGTGGTCCATTCACAATTCCCCCTTCCCCAAGCTGGTATCAGTACCGAGAGAAAGAAATGGATTGGCATAATCAGAACTCTGTGTGTCAGCCAGCTCCTAAACTCATTATTTAAATTAAAGATGTATGCCAAACATTTACATGATTTGGTGCCACGTAGAGTTTGGCACCGTTGCTCTTTCTGGAGCCAAGAAAGAGCTTCATTATCTCAGCCCTCTGGAGGTTGGAGCCGTGTCATTAGGGTGCTCTTGAATGTTCTAATGGAAGAAGCCTCCTCCCATATTTGTCTCTCCAGACACCACCTGAACTCTTTCTCCAGGTGTTCCTGTCAAATAAGGTAGGTTTGGAGGTTTGGCGGCTCCTATGTCAGGGGTCTTCCAGGGCTGGCACCCAGGTTGAAGAATGCCTTCCCCAAAGAGTTGGGCCCATGTCATGCTCTCTTCGGTGCCTGTCCTCTCAGGCACTTTAAGAACTGTTTTCAGCGTTTCTATCAGTGTAGTTTTACTGCTGCTGGTTTCACTTTGGTTTTGATCTGCTGGAATATTTTTTACTTTGTGCTGCTGATCTCACATTGGCTTTTATTGCATTTTGTCTTCAGTGTTTTATTGTTTGTATTTTATGTGTTTAATGTATTGTGCACTTCTTAAAGAACTTGAGTTTATAGGCAGTTTGAAAGTATATTAAAGAGATAAATCTTTATTAAGGACTGGCTGAACATTACTGACTCGATTTCTGAATTCAGAAACAGATGCTACAAACTTAGTCTAAGCATTATCAATTCTATCAGCTATGTTAGAAAAGCCAGATTCCCTGCTCCCTTGTCCTACCATGCAGACTTAGCTAAAGTGGGGAGCACTACTATGGCTCCAAGACAGCATCTGATGGGCCCTAGGAAACTTTGGATTCCCAGAGAGTCCTCTGCCCTCACTGGGAGGAATCTACAACCAGTACCATCTCCCGCTCACAGCGGGTACAGGAAGGACCACTCTCTAAGCTGCCTCTCCAAGGTCGAGAATATGAGCTCAGACAGTGGGGAAAGGGGGCATTTTCTGGACTGGGAAGGGAAGGAAAGGGGATTTATCTGGAGGTCTCCCCAGTCTCCTTTCCTCCCCCTCCAAAACGCTGTTGTTAGATGGGCAAGAACCGCAGTCACCGCAGTCGGGTTGTGGCCTCAAGCAATAAACTTCATGAAGGTTTCTGGGCAGCTTCTGGCTCTGCTTCAGCTGGCTGTATAACTCTGTTTCCTTTTTTTAGCTCCATTTATTGTCAGATCATTGGAGAATCTGTTGACAGGAGTGTGGAGAAGATGGAGAGCATCTCGCTGAGCTCAGGAAATGCATTCGGTGTGAAAGGAGTAGAGGAAAAGGTGTCTGACAAATGGCTCGAGAAGAGTGGCTGTCCATGACAGAAAATAGATGATGATAAAACCTGGAGTGTGACAAACAGAGTGGGCCAAAGTGTTCAAGATGCTGATGATGCTCAGAAGCAACAGCAGCAGGGAGGATGGAAAGGCCCAACAAAGTTATCTTGTTTTGGATGCCTTAAGGAGCAAAGGAACAGCAAACAGAAGTGATGATGTAACCCGGGGTGGGAAACTTCAGCCCCAGGAGCCAAATCTGGCTCTGCAGGCCTCCTCAGATGGCCACGCCCCCCTCCCCTAGCACCATCCACTTCCTTACAACCACCAATGCTTTGGTGGCATCCTGGTTTTCCATAGCTTTCTCCTTGTTCACTAAGGTTGAATCGCTTCTCTTAAGACAGGCATGAAGAGCTTTAAGTTAAAACATGCCACTGTTTTGTGGTTCTGGTCATGCAACCTTTTTCTTCTGGCCTTCTACCACCACTGGAACACAGACCTTGAGAGCTTGTCTGAACTTGAATTTGGCTCTCCAGGCTGAAAGCAGCTCCCTTCTGGTTTAGCCCATCCCCCTCCAGGTCAGGACAGCATTCTCCTCCCCACAAATGCTTTCCCCTCCATGGGGCAAAAGACTGTGGGTCCCCACCAACAAACTCTGAATGCAACAACTCCTGTGAGCTGACTGGCAAGACTGCTGTACCATTTGGCAGAGCGAGGTGCTGGGTGGCCAGAGGGGTCGTGGCATCTGGAGGAAAAAGGCTGTGTGTGATACACAGCCTGCCATGGGCTGCCTAAGCCAGTCCACAGTCTTCAGAGCCCACAGCGGAGGTTGTCTCACCACCAGTGCATGGACAGGAAAAGGGGATGCCATTTTCTTCTTTGGCTCAGGCAGAAAAATGTCTTGGGCCAGCCATGCTCATTGGTTCTTCCACATCCAGACTTTAGAGCCAAATTCCGAGGCCTTATTTTGAATAGAGTCTTACGCTATCTTACGTAAGTCTTATGCCTTATGCTATCATTGACAGATGCTCCTGTTACACCAATTAGCTCAAGCATGTCACACAACAGGGGTTTCATGCCATGTTTGTGTATATGTGCACTTGGGGGCAAGCCACATTAAACTAAGGCAGGAGTGAGGTGCAGCGCTGGATCTTGACCACACAATTGCCGTGCGATTTCTCTAGGCAGCCATTTTTGTCCATTTAAAGCACTGGAGAGGGGTAGGGAGAGAGGCTGTGATATTGACTGGAATCAGCATAACTCCATGGCCCCAGCCTCTTCCCCACCTCAGGATGTGTCTCTACCACTTGTGGTTGCAACCTTGCAGCTTACAACTGCTAATGCAGTTCTCTCCACATTGGCTGCATAAAAGCAGGGTGGAGACTTGGCTGAGATAGCTGGGACTCCAAAGACTCCTATGGAATCTTGGACAGTGCTGGGAGGCCACAGGATTGTACTTCTGGTTTATCTTTTCAGGTAAGAACAAATTAATATATAAGCACAAATTCAGCTGTCCTTCTGATGTTATTATGCCTTAATGTTCCATCACACATGAATTCTGTCTTTTCAGTACTTTTTGCTAGCTTTTCTGCACCTTTTTTCCAAAGGCCCATGGATTGTGCAAATGTTTTTGTATTTGCAGGGAATGTTCCCTTAATCATTTCTAAATGTCCTTCTCTCTTCTTTAATTTTCCATCTGTTTTCAGCCTTCTTTATGAAAACTACTTTTGTCTGTGCATTGATTTCCTTCCATTTCTCACTTGCAAGTTCCTCTAGGCACAATAAGATTCTCTCTCATGAAATGAACTGAACCATCAAATCTGAAGGTCCATTTGCTTGTTTTCATTTTCATAAAACTTGCATTGCAAACATAACATGACAATAATTGGTAGTGTTAAAAATTTGAAACCTGTCCCAAAGCACAGTACAAGCATTTCAGAATTGCATATAAATCTTTTACACTAGATGTTAATTCATAATATACACAATTGTTAATTATTTATATTGAAATGTGATACTCGTGATGCATTGGTGCAACATACAGTTGCACACACGCTATTCTGTATGATCTGCACAAGAGGAACAATTTTTTTAAAAAAATCCTGCACTGACATCACAGCTTGGACAGGATTTTTCATGCAATCTTTTATCTTCCATATGCATTTTTTTCCCTCTGGATTGTAGTGAGAAAGTCATAGGTGCTTAAGTCCCACTCAAATCACAAAGCTAAAACCAAAAGTGCAAATAATCCCCACTTAAATCCTCAGGTATGATTTAAGCAGCCTGCATTTTTTTTTAAGCTCAGCTCAGTACAACTATAGTTCTATCTGTGGCCTCAACACTCAGGCCTAAGCAGGATATCCATTCACTTCAATGGAGGGAGAGCCATGCATGCATCTCTTCATGTATCTAAAGCTCTCCCTTCAACTTATGTGAATGGCAAGAAGACCTGTGGCACTGAAGTTCTTGCAACTGAAAGGTATTAGTGAACTGACACAAACACTGAAAGTAAATGTTAATTTTTAAAAAGCCATTGAAATCCAGATTCTGAGAGCAGATCTTCGCTCACTGACAGCTGATGGACACCTGAGCGCCTGGGATTGATTCCAGAAGTATCCAGGCAGTGGCACACCTGTAGCTGTTCAAATTGGATCTCCAACCTTTTCTGCACAAGTGAAGCCAAGCTGGGTTTTAATACCCCTGAATTGCTCCCATCTTCGTATTGGGTTTGACCCTGGGACAATAGTCAATAGAGCTATGGAGAAAGCTATTACAAATGTATTTCCTGAAGGGCAGAATTATTTGCCATTCTGGGTAAAAGCTATTCCTGTTCACTTGGCAACACCACAATTGAGACCTGAGTCTACTAAGAACCCCCTACAACAATCCTACGACTGATGGCTCCAGGAAGAGTATAGATGAAAAGTGCTAAGAATATCAGCAGGATAAGCAAAATGAAACCGATGATGATGTATTTCTTGTAATTTTTCCAGATGAGGTGAAGGAAACACTTGAAAGGATTCACAAACCAGGAGAAGGAAGTGTCAGGTCGGCTGAAAAAAGAGCAGACAGAAAAATAAATTAGAATTGTCATATTCTTATCTATCTATCATCTCCCAAAGTAATTGTCTCATCAGTTTAACCTCTGAAAGTCACTGGAATTGAAAAGAGAAATATATTTTGTATTTCATCTCTGCAAAAATTGAAACGTGATGTAGATTTTCCATTTACATGCATTTTTTTGTAAATACCTATCACAATAGCATATTCTTAGATTCCCTAGTTTCTTATCAGATGCCTCAGGAACTAGTTAAGAGATAGAGAGAAAACAAGTCTGAACAGAAACTTTATCCTGTGCAAAGGAAAATGGAAATGATATGACCCTGAGTGTCTCACTTGTAGTGTTGGATGAGTTCACACATAACTGTTGTGGTGTGTAGCTACGTACACAGAAGTGGAGCTGACATTGCATGGAACAACTGGTCATTCTGACACTACTGATATGTGAGTCTAAGAATGCAACATTCACATGGGGTGGACAGAGGAGACACTGTTAATCTGGATCGCTATGACTGTGCTCTCCCTTTCCATCTCTGATGCCTGACCTGCATGTCCAGGACTAAGTCAACTCAACTCTCAACTGAGTCAGAAGAAAGACCCCAGAAGAGATTGGGTGTAGTGGGGAAGCTCCATTCCACCATACTGCTTGAACATGGGCAATATAGCCCTTCTCTATTATAATATGAGCTGAATGTTTCATTTCTGAAATAGGCATTACAACCCTGGCAATAGAAATGTTGCCATGTCACTAATCATCAGTGTATAGCTTATGCATGAGAGTGTTCTTAGTTCTTCTTCTCCATTAACCAATTGCAAGCAAGGACCAAAACTGGTATTCACAGATTTCAAGCAGCCAGATCCAGGTACTGGTCATACAACATTAATTCTTTGACTGCTAGGGTAAAATAAACAGCAACATGCGGCTACCCCACTTACTTGGGCTTTTCCAATGGTTCTGGCTCCTTCCTAGCTTTGCCTACTGGATTTTTCTCTGCTTCCTCTGCCGTGACTAAATGAAATTCTGCTTCCACTTTGCCCTAGGGTTGAGAAAGCAGCCTGTTTAGGTTCAGAGTATTTAACCTTCTCATAATGAGTTTTTCACCATGGTATTTTTTCCCGAGCAGTTCATCAATATATAGAAACTATTGTATATTGAAATTATTAATAATAACTACTGACATGGGGAACTGCCTCCTGGCAAACTTAGAACTGGGCTTGGAGCTTGCCTACAAATTATATTCCAGAAGCTCAGAAAATATTTTGGTTTATTTTGAGCCCAATTCATACCCCATTAAATACCCTGTGATGTCAAAGGAAGCACAACAGGTTCGGTCCTTCCTCCAATCTCTCCTCATTGTGGCTCTTTCCTCTTCTCCCCATCTCACCTGCTTACCTTTGTTGTTGCTCCTGTGGAAGTAAGTGGCTGAAAGAAAGGGAAATCTCTATTCCCCTTTCCCTCTATGTTAGGTGGCATAACACTAGGGCTGCACAGCAGGCACAAGGACGACTGGGAAATGTAGTTTTCCTCTGCTTCCGATGGCACTGGCGCTCAGGGAACTACATATCCCCCATGCTCCTTGCCCTCCCTCCTTTCCTCCATGATAATGTGAGCTTTGGCACTTTTAATGCTCCTGTCCCAGATTCGTAGCTCTGAGCTAGGAAACAGAACTAGTAATTAGCATGCATATCATGCACCAGAGCATTCAACATTCTTCCAGTTGCTGCTGTAATTAAAAGCACACTGTTAATAAGTACAGCTGCAGCAAAAAGCCACGGCTGATGAAATCTCAGAAACCGGAGGGAACTAAGCAGAGCAACCGATGGCTAGGGAGAGCATTGACTTCACGCCCAGCTGCTTGGCTCTCTAGGCAGGGAATTGAAATCCCTCCCCATGGCAACTTGAAGTCTTAATCAGCTTGCTACTGGCTTCTGATATTTCACCCATCAAGTTTTTCTCCATACAGGGGGAATGGTTTAAATGTGTTACTTTGAATAACAGCAAAGATGTTCATAATCCCATAAATTCTGCAGAGCACACAGACCATGCATGCTTCTGACCATAATAACTTAGCACCTCCACTTGCAATTTAATTAAGAAAAGGTGTTAAGTAAGGATATTAAGGCAAAGGCACACACCTGTGCCTTTGAGATAATGAAGAGAAATGCAGTGCAATGAGTGTTATATAGTCTGTGGTGTGAAAAATGTGGTTAGGAAATAATGATATGCCTTAAGATACCTAGATCAAAAAACCCAATGTCCATTAATTTATGGAAATCTTTATGTTACTCCCTTGCTAAGCTGTACACTTCACAGTCATCCAAACATCTGTAACAGGCATGGTGCTTGAACTACCGTTAGGCCAAGATGGCTGCTGCAAGGTGCAGATGAGTCCTCCTGAGCGGCTGTGTTGCCACCAGGTGCAGCAAAGGATGTTGTGCTCATTACGAGCACTGTCTCGTTACGAGCTCAACTTATTTGCAGGGTAATAGCTTGAGTGCCGGGCTAGGAGTGGGGAGACTTCGGTTCAAGGCCATCTTCCCCCATGAAGCCCATTGGGCAGCTTTGGACCAGCCATTGACTCTCAACCTTACCTATCTTCCTAGGCCTGATGTGAAGATAAAACAGATCCTGTTTCATCATGGATCTTGCCTTGGGCTCCTTTGAGGAAAGGCGGGATATAAATTTAACAAATAAATTGAAACACTGCCATTCCAATTGGCCTTTGCATGTCCCACTGGCACTGTGTCAGCCTTTCTTCAGGCAGCCAAATGTTTAAAGCTGGTTCTCACTAAGGGTACATTCCTTTCCTCATTTTCCCAGGACTTCTGTTTTCCAACTCACAGTTTCCAACTGGCCCGATTTTAACCTCCTTCCAATGGTCCACCTCGTCTCAGGACCCCACTGTCCAATCTCACATTAGGAAAGAAACCCCATAATAAATTGCTGATGTTTGGACTGAGAACTGTTCCTTTTATAGCAGAAAACTGATGCGTATCAAGAGACAATGGCTAGGTAAGCCTGAATCCATGTGCAAGATGCTGGAATTAGTTGGCTTAATGAAAACCCCATTTGCAGAAATACTTCCAAAAGATCTAGTCCCAATGCCATGAAAATTGGACACACTGAAACACAGAATGTAAACAAACACTGGTGGTGGGGATGGAATAGAGTGGAGTGGCTGGAACCTGAACAGTGGCTTTTGTCGCCCGTCCCACCCGCTGCACTGAGGATCTCCACAGAATATTTACCGTGAGTTCCCCAGCTTTGATGAAAGGCCACCAGCCTCTGACCCGCTTCTGCTGAAATATGGAAATCTTGTTCTCCTCGCTCATTGCCGTCACCATGCTAATGTCACAGCGCTTGGCAGTTTTGGCCGCTCTGGGGAAGCCATTCAGGTTCATTTCCAGAGAACCTGTGGGGCAGGTGGATGAAATCACACATCAGTCACAGATCGAACAGCTTCCAGCTCTGACAAGCCAAGCTCCACATACTATAATCTGATCACATACTATAAACTGATCATAATCTGATCACCAGTGTTTCCAAAATTCTTCCTTATGATGCTTAGCAGAGGATGCAGAGCAGCATATTAAAACTGAGCTGTCTCACTAGAGAGCATGGCTTTCCCCATCCTCCATTAAAGTGACAAGCTGTCGCTCAGTGGTAAATCGTACACTTAATGTTCAAAAGCTCCAGGGTTCAGATCCTGCAATAATTTATATTGTTGTGTATTTTTATCTGTATTTATTAGTGTTGCATTTTTAAACTGTTGCTCTTAGTTTGATTGTGATTTTTTTAATCTTAGGATTGTGAGCCTCCCAGAGGTGCTGTGGCACAATAAGCAGCATACAAATCTTTGAATAAATAAGTAAATAAATAAATAATCAATCCTCAACACTTTAAAAGATTTAAATCCTTTAAATACTGCCTTATTTGCTAAAAAGCCATCAAGATCATACTCAACTGTTTTAAACAGTAAAACCTTAAAATGATCAAAAGGCATTAAAAAGTAAAACATTAAGGGCAGAATTCTGTTCGTTTAGATAGAAAGAAGTCCTGGCTGCAGCATGTTGGGAGCTGTCGGTCGTCTTTTCTAAATTGTCCCTAAATCACTGACGCTCCTATGCAACTGAAAAGGGTGTCTTCACACCCCTTCTCAAAGCCAAGAGGTCAACCGTAGTTCTTGAGGGAGTGCATTTCATGCTTTGGAAGCATGGCTTATGCCCAAGATAAAGACCTCTGCAGCTCGTGCTATCCCAGGGAAACCTTTCCTGCCACTCTTAGCCACTCCCAGCATTCCTGACCATTGGCCATACTGGCTGGGGCTTATGGAAACTGAAGTCCAAAACATCTGGAAGTCACCAGGTTGAGGAAGTCTGGTGTAAAAAATACTGAATTAGTTAAAACAGTAAGATGGCCCGATAACGCCACTTTCCGTTCTGTCCATGCAATATATCTGCAGTTCTTGATGTGCAGGCACCAAGTCTGCACAGTGGTATGGGCTAGCCTGACTTCACTACAATGGAGGATGGGTCAGTCCAGGTTCCATCGAAGCGGGACCTGACTCTGCATCACAATCAGCACTGTGTACAGTTGAGCAGCAACCCGGTTATCCTTCCGTCCATATCCAGGCTGCTCCATTTAGCTGGGGGCTTACCCAGGAAGTCATCAGAAGAAAGCCTCTCGAAGTCCCACACCTGGAGCACTAGTTCTGCAGGCATTTTGCGTTCTGTCTTTTCCAAGGAAAAGATGTTCTCCCTCTTGCAGACCACCATTTGCTTCTCAGCTGGGAGATAATGGAAAGGGAACACGAAGCGCCAGTTGAAGTTCCCTTCCCCAGTCAGGGAATTGTAATGCACGTCTGTCTCCTGATTATCCTCCTCGAGGCCTTTCAGCCACCTGTCGTGTGTGATGTTGAGAAGCAAGAAAGAATCAGAGGGAATCGCAAGGGAAGCACAAAGGATGGCGCCAAGATGTCTTCTGCTTAAGTGTTCCAGACAGGAGTCTGTCCAGCCTTTTCTTTAATTCCTTAACATTTCCATGGAAGACAGATCTGTGACTTATCAAGAATGGCCCTGAATCCCACCAACCCCTTTTCTATTCTAAATTATTTGCAGCTGGAACTACAAGCAAGAGGAATGTGCCTAAGACCACTTCCCTCCACACTTGGAAAGGAGCCACCTGTGCAGAGCTAAAAGGGAGGAAATGCAGCTCCTTTTAAAAAGAGGGCAAGGGAGGACATAGCCATGTACAAAGTAGAACATGCTGATTTGCATGTAGCAAATGCATGTGATGATTGTACTTGCTCAACCATAATGTGGGGGGCTGTGGCCAGATTACTCACATCCGGCAAAGTCTACTGTCCAGGGAGTAACTGGGGACAGGCACCTCAAGACACCAGTCTTCATTCTGACTTATTTAAAATCTTAAACTGGACTTGGATTGGAGAGCACTTCTAGGAGACCATGCCTTAAAATCGCAGATTATTCTCTGATAGCTCTTCAGACAGAGGACTGTCCTCTGCAAGTTAGGATACCTGGTCACCAGAACCCTACCACTGTCCTTTAAAGGAAACAACAACAACAACAGATAACTATAGGACAAATGTCCCATCTATAGTAGTTGTCTAGTAAAGGAGAAAACAGTCTGTTAAATTGCAGAAACTACGCATAAATACTATAAATATTTTCAGGCTTCTCAGACACTCCCCACCCCAACCACACACACATGGGTTTGCATGGCAATGCGATGGTCTAATAATGGACTTAAAGTTCTCTGGTAATTTTCTTGAAGGAGGAAGTGCAATGCAGAGCCCAGGTTGTTACTGAAACGATTTTAAATCTCAAGAAGCAATTTGCTTCAAACCAACATTCAGCTCAGCTCTGCGTCAACTTAAAAAATGTTCCCTTCCTCTCGCTGTTGATTATGTTATGCAGTTGCAACGGAAGGGAAAGCATGTCAGGAATGATAACAAATTTGCTCCATGATAAAATCCTAAGGAGAAGCGATTAACGTCCCTTGTTGCACCGCTATGTGTTTAAGGAGCACATCTAATGGTGACATACAACACATTTCCAAAATCACTTACCTTTGCTATTGATTTCCCCCTCCTTTGGTGACTTTCTGCACACAGCCACAGCTCGCTTCACTTTATTAAGAAGCATTGCTCACACACAGGGAATTCCACATGGGCCCCGTTGTGGAGTCCACTTTAAAAAATTACATAACAATAACAACAGCCTATACATATTCTATAGAGCAGTGGTGGCGACCCTATGGTGTGCATGCCACAGCGGGCACGCAGAGCCCTCTCTGTTGGCACGTGAGCCGAGTCGTCCCAGGATCGCCCCAGCAGCCAAGCATCTCATAACAGCACATATAGGGGCTATGCACATGCTCGCAAAGGAGTAGCGGCGCCAGGCAATGACATCATGAGCCGCGAATCATTAGCCATGACTTGTCCAAGCATTCACATGTCCGGTCTGTGCGCCGCCAAGGATATATGCATATATACACATATATATTTGTTTGGACCTGCTGTGAGTTGTTTTTCCTAAACTAAAACCTCAGTTTTCAGGTTTTATTGCAGTGTTGGCACTTTGTGGTAAATAAGTGGGTTTTGGGTTTCGGTTTGGGCTCTCAATCTCAAGAAGTTTCGCCATCACTTCTATAGAGGAATCTGGCATCCTACAGATGTCTTGGACAAGAACTCCCATAAGTCCTAACCAGTGCAGCCATTGGCCAGGCTGGCTGGGAAATATGGGCCTTCTCAACCTGGAAAGTTGTTGGGGAAGGTTGCTGTGGGCTCATGGCATGTGCCATGAGTCCCCTCTTGCTTGAGAATTTTGCATACAACCTGTGGAAGAGCATGGGAATTGTGGGCCTTGCTTTCCATGTATGCTGCTTCTCTCCCTACTTAATTCTTGTCAGCGGTGGAATTGCTGATGCTGTTGCAATGACTTGCTGAAACAACAGTGACCTTGCTAGTAGATCCGTTACCTTCTTTTGATGTGTTGTGCAGGTAGTGAATCAGTGAATCTGCCCATGACTAAATTATCCATTCAGAGGTCCGGCCAAGGTGAGCTTACCCTTTTACGTAGATGTCACTTGACTTTTGTCCTGTGAAGATATTCTCATCTTCTAAAATGACATCTTCTGTATTCCAGATTATTACTCTCAGTTCATAACTAGGAAGAAGTGGTGGGATTAGATTAGATTGGATTGGATTAAAAAACTGGTATGATTTGCAAAGGTATGTTATCCAACTACTGTTAATTTGTAGAGTGTAGTCAATCATTTTGGTCACATTTCTAATATTGCATTATCTAAACACAAGAAAATAAAGTGGATTTAAAGAAATTGGATCCTTCTCTGTTTTGCCTTTCATGTTAAAAGAGAATGAATTACTGTCTTCATGCTTGTTTGATGGAATGACCGGGAGCATATCTACAATGTAGGGTTAAACAGTGATTGACCAAAACTTTCACAAAACTACTCTAGTAATTAGAAGATAAAAAGATTTGTGAACTCTCCAGCATCTTTTTCTCTGAATCATTTTGCTAACTGTGCTTGGAAAAAGTCCCATTGATCTCAGTGGGGTTTGCTTCTAATTAGACATACAAAGTACATACTATAAGGATACAATCCTACACATGTAGGAAGTGTCCTGAAGGTCTCAGCATTCCACAGCAACACCATGTTGGACTATTTATGTATCACTTTTTTCTGTCTAATCTTGCATAGGACTGCATCCTTAATTTCTAATTCCCCGCTCCTCACAAAACCCCAAGCACAGAATGCCTAGACACTGTTGGTTCTGCTTCCAAAGAAAGCCACAGTGGAACTTTTGAATTTGAAACTGAGGAAATTTAGCTCAGTATTAGTAATAGTCACATAAAAGGAATATACCACAGGCCACCTCAAAGGGTTGCATTCACTCCGACACGGTGTCTAAAACTATGAACAAAGGTTTTATACTGACAGCTGCATTGTTTGTATTTATTACACATAGATTTTTCCTGCTGGAAAGATGCATCATTTATAGCAAGATAAAAAAAAAAAAATCTTGCTACAAATTAGCTGCTCTGAAAGTACCTCTTTTAGGTCTTCATTATTTTTCCCTGGAAAGAGGCAAACATTTTATATTTCTGTGTTTAACAGTGTCAGCTTTAGACTGAACATAACTGATGTAGAACCCCACCCCCCTCAAAAGACTGCTAGTCAAAGCCCTCAGTAATTCCTTTTAAAAGAGCCTTGAATTTTATTTCTGTCTTTGTCCATTTTATATGCATCATATTGTCTTTGGCTGTCTAGTCTATTCAGTGAAATTATACGTTTTTTATCTGAAATTATGTCAGTCAAGTACTGCCAAATTCCTTCAAGCCATATACCCAAATAAATATCTCTGGGTAGTTTAAACCAAGTAAGGTCCAACATGCGATGCACCAAGTTCATTCCAAGGGATCTTAGCTCTAAATTTGAGTGGCAATGTAAATGCTCTTAAAAGTTAAAGAGCAAACTTAAATATCTTAATACTGGAGACACAGATCAAAAGAAAATAAGGATGGAGACAGACAACAGACCTCAGAAAAACACAAAACCAAACCTAATAATTAAAAGTTTTAAATAGTTTTAAATTAAACTATTAATAATGTTGACACTTGTCTCCCTTCTGGTAAACAGATCTTGCAGGTTTTTTGTTGCTTTAAAAACCTGTAGTACCTATTTAACCAGAGAGGAACTAGGATGAGACAGGACCAGCTCCAGCTTTTCAAGGGTCCAGGAGGAATATTTGAGCAGGTAATGGTGGAAGGAAGTTGAGGCACGACCTGTGAACAGTGGAAGGGAATGAGGAATGTGGACTAAGATGCCCTTGGGGCACTACATGGTGTGCACTGCCCCTGCCCTCATTTGATGCACCTCTTAATGGGGTGGGGAACCTCAGGCCCGTGGGCCAAATCCAGCCCTCTACGTTTCCCAAGTGCCACCCCCTCTTCCCTGGTAATAGTCTTTTTTCCCAACCACCCACTGACTGGTAGTTTCCTGGCTTTTATGGAGCTTCCCCCCTCTTTCTGCAAATGTTAAAAGCCTCTCCTAAGTGTTAGCTGTGAATGGCAGTAGGAGCACAAATTCTGTGGTATATTTTGGGTTTTTTATTTTAATCTTGGGTTGGGCCTCACTTCAGCCTGCCCATCGCTGGAGTGTGGCCCTTGATAGGCTCCCGGAAGAGGTTTCCACACCCTCTGCATTAGTGGGTCTGTGCCTGGAAGGATTGCCAAACTAACTTGTACCCGATACACACTTCTAACAAGAAGAATTCTTGTTAACTTCTCTTCAGCCAGTATTCGATACCTTCTAATATAAGGCATTACAGCTGCTTCTCGCACCATCACTTTTGTTAATAAATGAATACTGTGCAACCTCATTTTACTCTCTTCTTTTCTGCAGAGGATTATTTGCTTTGCAAGTCATCTATTAAGTAGAGATGAACCTTGTTGATGAACTACAGTGAAGGGTAAATGATTTTAAAATTAAATGCAGGCTCCACTCTCTGGCCCAGTTCACATCTCAGAACAACTCAGGATGTTTTATTTTTAAATGCTGGATTGTAGTGAGCTGGCTCCTGCTGCCTTATCACCCCTTCTGCAAGCAGGAATGAGCTGCTGCTGGGTTGCTGCCTGAGAGACAACCCAAAGTTAGAATGCAGGTTGTCTGTGTTCCATAAACCTGGGTTATTTAGCCCTTCCCACTCACAGCAGAAGCAACTAGGCAAAGAGACTCTGCATACAATTTCATGCTCACTCAGTTCAAAACAACCCAGGGAATTTTTTAACCTCCCCACCCTTGTGATATGCTAAGCAAGACAATGTTTGAAATTCAGAATTACATGTGTGGGAAATTCAAACAGAAACACAGAAACAGAGCAAGTCAGAAGGGGTCTCCCAGGCCATCTAGTCTGACCCCCGGCTCCAGCCGACTCCGCTCATGACATGCCTACAATGTGCATGTCCAGCCTATCCTTGAACACCCTCACTGATGGGGCTTCAGCCACCTCCCATGAAAGCCATACCCTAGGGGTCCTACTCGTCAGGAAGTACTTCCTGGCATCCAAACTGAACCTTGAGTTCCTGAGCTAAGCTCTTACATACACAGCCTGAGAAAGAAGCAGAATATGTAAAACTGTAGATGAAGGAGAGGAGCATGTGAGATGAATTACCCTTTGGGTTTTCTGGGTGAAATATCAACTGGTGGTCCTGGGAGAGGCATATCCTTAGGAAACATGTCCACCCACATCTGCACACGGCCCTTTAGGAAAGGAAACAGAGAATACTCAGAATGGGACTCCTTTGGTTAAGAAATAGCAGGTTGAATTGCAGCATCGTGTCTTCACTCCTGGGGCCCAGGAAGAACATGTCTCTTCCTTCCACGAAGGCTCTGCTATGATCAGTGAGCCCCTGCCATTCATGGAAAAGCAACTCTAACCTAAGTTTATGTGACTAATCAGATATAATATGGTTTTTGGTGGCAATTTGTGGGTAAATGGTACAAGCCAGGAGTTAACTTGGGGTTGTTTAACCCACAAACTGAAAGATCGAAGCAGCTCTCTCACAGGGTTCAGCTGCTCACTTTGTGGGTTAATTAACCCACAAACGGTCCCCAAAAGATGCTGTTACATCTGAACAGGGTCTAACTCTTGAGTGGGAGTGGATGAATCTGTCAAGTTCAATTTCACCCAGTTTTTCTCTTATGTTGGGCTCATTTTGTCTTGTTTCTGTATCAATTGATTTTGTTATTTAAAGTCTGGATGGAAGCCTGTTCACTGTTTTGTATTTGCCTTTGTTTTTGCATTTATATAAGCTTATACATATAATTTTTTATATATTCATTTTATCTGGTTTTTTGAATATGTGCATTTTGTATACATGACTAAATATACACATTAGATTTCCCTAACATAATGTGGTATTATGCAAGGGGCTTGTTGCAAGGGGTGGCATACAAATATGTTAATAAATAAATAAAATAAATAAATTATTATATTGCAAACAGAACAAATTTCTCACCCAACCCTACTTCTGAGTGCCACAAAAGGAAGGTGGGAAGTAAATTATAAAGCAGGCAGGTTACTGCAAGATTCTCTTCCTTGCCACTTACCTAGGCCAAAGCATTTACCTGTTCCATCCCAGGCTTGTCTTTGTGATAAAGAGGACGCGTCTCAATGTGCTCAGGCACCAGCTTGCAGCCAATGTCTGGGATTTCATTCCAGGAGCGTAAAACCTTCAGAGCAAGGTGCTCATAGGATTCCACAGGCTCCTCTGCATGAGAAAAAGCAGTGAAAAACCCAGAATCAAGTCGGCCCTTACAGATGCTGATCAATATGGCTGCATCATTAAAATCCGCTTGGGTGAAAGCTGGTTTCTGCTGTAGCATCCTGTGTTCATTCTAGAGTAGACCCATGGAAATGACTACATAGGACTAATATTGGATACTGCACAATGGTGCTAAAGGGAGAATTCTCATCAAATGGATTCTTCAACATTTGTGTATGAAAATGCCCCACGGAGCTGTCAGAGCTTTCATGCCAAAGAGCCAACTGCCCTTTGAAGATTATAAATTATAAGTTATATGCAATAATAAAAACTGAAACCCTGAAATGTGATTTTCTATGTATTTCTGCTGGTTTTGTAACCTAAAGCAATTAGAAGACTAAATACTGAGACACTCCCCACCCCCACAAGCTAGACCTACCTGCAAAACAGGGGTACTAAAATTCTTTTGGAGGAGCTCTCCAAATGTGGAGAGACCACATTCCAGTGGTGGACGGGGACACAGGTGAAAGAAGCAGGGCCAAACCTACCACCTGAATATAGCTTAAAGCTTCCATTGCCAGTAAGTCTGTCCTAGGAGACAAACGTCAATCATTTAAAATGGGGGGCAGGAACTGTACAGAAGCCAGGAAACCATCCAAGAATCAGTTGTTGCAGGGAAAGGATCATAGCCAGTGGAAGGCAGCCTGGGCTTTGGGGAAGCACAGAACCAGTTCTACTCTCCTGTTCTAAAATAGCTAAACAGGAGCCTGGGTCCTGGGTCTCGGTTCAGTCCCAGCTCTGGGTGGTTGGAGATGCCCATCTTTTTTCATTAAGTAAATGAACAGAAGCAGCACTCAGAATGGTTATTAGTACCATGCCATCAGAGTGAAGTTTCACTATGGAATGACAAAAATGTTGGGAGTATGGAGACATGCTCTTGGTGCTCTAGATATCAGTGATAAATAGATAATATGCAGTTACCATCCTCATTTTCCTGGAAGACTGTCTGCCCTGTAAAGACCTTGCTCCCTACTTGTATCTTTCCAGGTTGCATGTAGGGTCCATTCAGTTTGTTCTCTTTGCAAAGCTTGGTCAAGATCTCTGTTGGCTTGGTGGCATCTCGCCAGGCATTGTATCCATCACTGCAAATTAGACAAGATGGTTTGGGATGAATGGATGTTTGTGGTTATTAAAGACATTCCCTTCGGACTGGAGCTACTCAAAGTACCTCCACTTTGTTAAAAAAAATCATTTCTGTGGTTATACAACCACAGGATGCATAACTTTAAGCAGCAGTAACCTTCCACTGGACATTTCTGAAGCTGCATAGGCATTCAATCATCAGCTGCTCATAGATGAAATGTCTGGAGAGAAGCTTACATTTCGTATTGACTCTGTAGCCCACAGGTGGCTCGATGTCGACTGTAGAAACGGTTTTCCAAATCAATTTTTGTTTCTCCAATGAGGTCATCTGAACCAATCAAGTCATGGTCATAGATCAGGACTGAAAGCAGAGATTCCTTGGGGAAAGTTGCTTGAATTTCAAATGATCTAATACCGGAAGATAGATAAAAATATGTCAGTTGAATCAATTTCGGACTGGAACCCCAACCATACTTATCTGCAAATAAGTTTCATAGAACTAGTGCAGCTTTCTTTTCAATAAAGATGGTTAGGATTGAGGTATTCAAGAAATTAGCATGTGTGCTTAATCGAAAAAGGTTATCACAAAACTCCAGAGATGACTGAGCTCTCCAAAGTTGACCTGAGTTTCCCAGAATTAAAATGGAGACCCAATTGCACCTCTCCAGGCTGCTGCCTCCAGGAACAGCATTCCCACAAGCACATCTTCCTGACACTTCCTTCAACTTGGTGGTATGCAGTAGAGAGAAGCGAGAGGGCCTTGACTAAGACTGTAATGGTGCTTGAGGAATGATGGAGGGTTCTGGTTCCCATACAGGAAGGGGCAGTGGGTTGGCGGCTGGGCTGTCATGGGTGGAGAGACATTTGATCCAACTTAGAGAAGCATTCCAGTGCATTTAATGCTTGCTCTCTCATTTTGAGGTTTACTTTATAGGCTCCTAAGGGGGTCTTTTGAGCTTGCTTGGAAGTATTCCTCTGGCATCCCTATAAAACATTCATTAAAATGGCAACAAAATGAGCAAGAATTAAATTCAAGAGTTGTTTATGGCTGCTTCCAGGGATGGTATAAGAAAAAGGTTAATTCATGCAGGTATCTTTCTGGTTGTTTACACCTTTGGTTCAGCATTCTGTCCTCTTAATTTCTTTGCAGTAAATTTAGCAACACTGTGCATATCACACATACCACGATTTGAGAAGAAATATCTTGGTGAAATTGTTTGGTTAAGGTACACCAGGTTAATAGGAAATGCATCCTTAGGTTTAGTACGTTTTGCACAATGTGATGCATAGTGGTAAGCTGTTTCAGTGGCTGAGGCCTTATTAAAAACATGGAGAAACTCTGCTGGATGTAAGTCAGGAACGTTGAACTTTAGATCCACAGGCTGGATCTGGCCAGATCCCCGTCCAGGGTTCCCCTAATGGCCATACTCCTTCCTGCCTTCATTTAGTGGCTTCCCAGCATTTTTAAAAAATAAATTTATATGCCACCCCACTAGCCATAAGCTCTCTGGGTGGCTTCCATCATATTAAAATTCAACAATATAAAACAATACAAATGCAATATAATATTTACTACAAAGAACAATACTAATAGCAATAAAGTCAGTAAATAAGCTAACAGGATTAAAACTAAAATAGAAAAAATAGAATTAATAAATACTAAATACTATATACTACATACATATATAAAAATCCTAAAATAAAGCATAAGTCATTAAAATTAGAAATGAATATTCCTCCTTTAAAATCGTGTCCCATTGGCAGCAACATAAAATTATAGTGTTAAAAATTCAGCAGTCAAAATAACTGCTGAACAGATCAATCTTGAGTTGGCACCTAAAAGCCGAAAGAGTCGGTGCCAACCAGTCCTCGAGAAGGCCCTCCTCTTTTCAAAGTCCCCCCTCACTTCTTTAGGGTGGGGAATGAAGGAGGGCCTCAGATGGAGACCACAGGGAACAGGCTGGTACACATGTGGAAAGGCACGCCTCAGATAACCCAGCCCCAAACCGTTGCGCATCCTAAAAGGTTGATCTACCTCATTTAACAGATTCACTGTGAGCAACAAGAGAAAATATTTTAGCTTTTCAGTTCCATCCATTTTGCCTTTGCCCTTATCCTTTAAGGCCTTTAGGCTCATCTGCCACTGGCATGCAGCTCCTGAACATTTATCCAAAATGGAATTGGGTCTTCCAGCTAAAAGAGGCTCGGCACCCCTGCTCTATGGCTTGGACCACGGTGTTTGAAATTTTAGTGCCAACTGTGTTGCCTTTGTGAAATATTGGTAGCATAATATTCATCTCTCAGCCTTCAGGGAGCTTTCCAAAAGCACTTGCTTGCGTAAACAGATTTGGTCAGGGATGACACTCACCAATTAAGATTGTTCAAGATATATTCTGGAGGAAGTGTGTCCCCCCAGGGGCTTTCTAAATACTGGAGCCCCTGGATTAATCTTTCTACCTTTGAGATTCAGAAAAAGGCATGAATTAATCTTTTCCACCGTGGGGAATTTAACTTGGCAACGTGGCTTGAATGCCTGTTCCCTTTTGCAGCTGAAAACATGCCAGAATGAAGCTTCCTGTCATTTACAAATTCAACTCTTAATTTTTCCCCAAATACCAACATTTCAAGGTATCGTCACTCACTGCAGCAACTTCTAACATCTCCATTTTATGTACCAAGAAAGTTAAACATTGAATACTACAAGTACATATTAATAATACACAATAGACTTTCCTCTTGAGCTGAAACATGAATATAAAGAAAATTATTCCTTCTACCCTACAGGTACCCAGTATTTCTTGTAATCCTTTGACTTGAACTAGGAACTGCATCTTAGTTGGACTAAGACATGAGACAATTCCACTCTTTATTAAACTTGATTTTTATCTGATGTTGTAGACCTGTTGCATGAGTAAAACACTGGCCCAACTATTTTAGTTTCAGCATAGTCATATAAGCTTAACTTATGCCTTGCTAACATAAATAGACAAGGTAATCTGTGTTATTTCATGAGAAGAAATGAAGCAGAAGAAAAAAAAAGAAAAGTTGATAACTTGTAATTAGATAATGTGACACCTGGTAAAAGAAAATTGTATTAGTTATTTAAAAAGCACAAAAAAGACAGGCATCGATCTTTAACAAAAGCTCTTTGTGCCAAATAATGCAGAACATGGATTTACCCAATACATTAATTTTGGAACATCACACAAATCTAAAGAACTGACCTTCCAAATATTGGGTTTAGTTGCTTGGGAATGTAATTGTCTCGATCTTTAATTTCTGTTTTCCCCAGTCTGACCACAATATAAGGATCAGATTTGCCATCTGGGTCAGCTGGACTGAGATTAAATGCCTGCAGGAACAGAAACAGTTATCCAGGAAATGCCAAATGTTAGAAGTGCTTTTCAAAGGCAATACTGAAGCTGTCTTTGAATACAAGGAAGATATGAGGGGCCCAGGAAGCATGTACCATGGACTTCCTCTAGTCTCCTTCTATTTGATCCCAAATAGAGATACCCTCAAGATAGCAGGGACAGCTCCCCAGGAAGTATGATGCAAATACTCTGGCTCAGTGTATAATCAGTGGCAAAGGATGTACATGCCTCTTATGCTGCCTGTTCCCAGTGCATCTTCATTACATGTAAAGGGTCTGTGTTCAAAGTTCACAGAGAAAGGAGGAAGAGGAGGAGATGGAGAGGAGGAAAGATGCATGTGCAACTTGACCCCTTTCCCTTATTTCTGCCATACTTCCAACCGCAATTACCTTACCCTAAGCATCACCTCCAAGGGAGGCTCACTTAGTGGCAATAAGGGGGAGGACCCACAAGTTAAGAAGCAGTCTCCCCACCAAGGCTCACCACACACCAAATTTATTGTCTTTCCAATGCCAACTTAAGTCTGTGCCCTTTGCCAAGGCATTTGTCAACTCCAATAGCACATGGGGATGGTGGTGTTTCCAACTCTTTCCGCGAGTCCAGCTCCAGCCAGCTCTGCTCATGTAATGCACAACATGTGGTTGTCCAATCTTTCCTTGAACAACCTCATGGATGGGGCCTCAACCACCTCCCTTGGAAGCTCATTCCATATCCCAGGGGTCCTAACTGTCAGGAAGTACTTCCTGACATCCAACATGAAGCCTGGTTACTTGAGCATTGTCCCACTGGAACATGTCCTGCCTTTCACCTGGCTTGGGGTTCTTGTGATCCTGCACTGAACTGATCCTAACCTAGCTATGTTGTTGAGATCCAGCATGGCATGGTGGTTAGAGTGTTGGACTGGGGACCTGAGAGTTCCAGGTTCTAGTTTCCAATCAGCCATGAAGCTCACAGGGTGACTTTGGACCACTCGGCCACTCTCAACATAATCTATCTCTCAGTGTTGTTATTGCAAGGACAAAACCGGCGTGGAAGAGGACTACTATGCAAGCTGTCTTGGGTTCCTCATGAAAGAAAGAAGCCAGGATAGAAATACAACATAATAATGAAGAAACAGAAAATCCATACTATTTGAAAAAGGAATCTTGACATTAGCTTAAAGCGATAACGTGTGCTATTACTTACTGCCACGACATATATTCTGATTAGAACATTCACTGAATGATTTGGAGGTAGACCTTGTAGAATCCTAGGCTGGCCTCCATCTCCCGAGTAGCCCTCTTCTGGACTTTTGTATAAGCAGAAACAGCCCTGTCAACACACAGCATGCCCACAGTTATAAGCCGCAAACCCCAAATCAGAAAATGCAGACAAACTGTCAGGCATGCAAGCAACATTTTGCAAAATGCTTCCCTGGCCTTTATCACGAAGTGTCATCTATGCTGTGCTGCTAGTCCTCTGTTTCAGGATTGTGTCCTTTATTATTTCTAGGCCATTCCCAGAAAGATATTCCAGTTTCTGAGAACTAAATGTAACTGCGGTAGGTAGTCAACTATAGGTTGATTACCGATATTAATGCTCCGATATTTAATGCTTGGAGCTATTAATGCTCCAATATTTAAACCAGTTTATGAGGAGTTGTCTCACTTACTACAGTGAAGCAACTCCAAATTAAATCCCTGAACCTCTACATCCTTCTGCTAACCCAGTCCCATCAGGTGCAGTAGTAGTTTACTATACCTAGTAGATGGGAAACATACTGGCCATGCTTGAGTGGATTTTGACTGCTTTAAAAATGGATTTTATTCTACATCACCAGTGAGCCTGAAAGGCATGTTGGCTTGCAAAATATGTGTGTTGGCATAAGGCAAAGAGGGGAGAGGAGGAAGGGTCTTGAACTCATGTCTCCATTGGGAGATGGGGAGGCAGCAGCCTGCCCTGGAGGCTGGCTGAGGTCTGGCAGACCTCACCACCCCTTTCCCACCACCCCCAACTCTGCCTCAGGCCACCCCTTGGCTGTCTCTTTGGTGGCCTGTCCTCTGGCCCCCAGGCACAAGCCACTGTGGCTGACAGGACTCCCACCCCAAGCAGCATGCCAGGCCTGGAATCCACTGCAGGAAAAGGAGTTGCAGGGGCCAGCAAGCAGAACAGTGGCACTAGAGAGACAGGACACCAGCCCCGGCTCCAGCGTCTTGTCCACGTCTGAGCCACGTCCTTTGGATTAGGGGGCCCTGATCCAGAGATCTCTGCTGTGACCTCCAGGGTCCATATGTTGGGTGCCTCACTTCTTAAGAAGCTGCTTCTTGGGGAGCCACGCTCCCAAGTCAGCCTGTCTACAGCAGCAACATGCCTGGCCAAGCAGGCGTGTTGATGGGCACCATCCTGGAGCGTCCTGCTTGAAGGTCTTCTTAATTGATGGGCAGAGCCTGAGCGGAGAACTAGACTTCAAGGCATACCAGACTTCAATCGGGATCCAGGCAAGATGTTCACTCTGAGCTCTCCTTGGTGCTGTTGCAACCACTGGCCTGCCTGGCTCGATTGGGACCTGGGGATTCTGGGTCAAGGACAGAATAGGAGCTACTGCCCCAGCACCTCTTCCTGCGTCAAATCTTGCTCTGTGGTTCAACACTGCAGGGTATTTGATAAACTGGATGCAATCCCACCCTTTGTGCTTGTGAGAGCTACCATGGATGCAGTGGAAGCTGATGCTTTCCCAAGCACCTGGAAACTATCTGAAAGTAGCATTTCTGGAATGGACTAAGTTCATGGTGCTTGCAGAAGGGAATTCTACTGACCTGTCCCTCTTCTGGAAATGCCAGCTTGGATAGCTTCCTGGAAACACTAGCTTGGATAACTAACTTCCTGTTGTGCCAGTTGGCATTCCCACTAACACAACCTAACAAGCACTAGCAGCTAAGTTTTTGATAACACTGCAAATATTTAAAATCTAAGTTAAATTCAACTTCAAGGTACATTTTTAATTGTTGTAAGAAAAGGGGAACAACTGTGCCTTGATTAGGGAAGTTAAGATCCGGTCAGAATTCGGTTCTCTTGCACTTGTTGGACTGCTTTCCCATACCCAGCTCTGGCCAGAAAACAAGTCAAGCTGAGATCAAGTCCACAAATGCTTAGGAAGGCTAGTAGCTTCTTTATGCAAAGTGCTCCAAGTGACTAAAACCTTGTAGAAATACAGAAATTGCATAATTCTTTGCTCAAACTATAAAAGAAGTCACATGTGTGGAAGAAGAGCTGTGCTTGAACCCACTTCCTGCCACATGCCCATGCACATGAGATGGACTTAGGGGGAAACGAAAGTGGGTCAGAGTCCAATGAGCCAAGCTGAAGACGCTGATGGATTCCCACTCCCAGATCAGATTCCTCCCTAGCCTTGAGCTTACTGAATGTGTGAAAGAGGTATCAAGGCTTGTTTTCTCTTGTGCTTGGGAGCTGAATGTCATGTGGTTTTTCAGTCAACCAAGAACCACAAAATAAGTCACCACAGTTGACTGCAAAAATGTGAGGAAATTGGCTACATTACCAAAGTTTTCCCCAGCTTGGTGCTCCCCTGTTATTTCACACTTTAACACCCAGGATTCCTAGCTGTCAGCCATGCTTACTAGGAATGCTGGGAGTTCTAGTCCAACACCTCTCAAAGACACCAGGCTGGGGAAGGCTGTTTTACCATATTTGCATATTTACTGTTATTTTTATTTATATACTACATTTCTATACCACCCAGTAACCAAAGTTCTCTGGGTGGTTCACAAAAGCCAAAACTCTAAAACACAACATGATAAAACATAAACCTTTAGAAGTTTAAAAAAGAATAAAACTAGCAGTAGGACAAATTCTGGAAATACAACAAAGCACATTTACAAATTAAATTAGACATAAAAAGACTTGGGAAAATGTAAGGATTATCTCTTTGCACCAAAAAGAACACAATAAGTGCTCTGGGCAAGACATAGCTGAGAAACCCCACAGAATGCATGCAAACTTTAGAAGATTATCAAGTAATACAGATTTTGGTGCAACATGAATTTCTATAGCTCATCTAACAATTAATCCATGCTCAACAATACCTTAAATTTTCCTACTATCCTCTCCTCATAGTCGCTGTGATCTTCATCACTCGATTTGCCACGGAAGAGTTCAAATGTTTTTACCCAGTCTTCAAAGTTGTTAAATTCACTCTCCAGGTCTCCATCATAGATCTTTGCAAAAAGATTAGATGAGGTTCAGCATTTCATGGTAATTAAAGGCCTCATTTCCTCAGGGGAAACACTGGCAGAACAGAGCTGAGATTCATTAAGCATGCAGTCCATGTTTGACAGAAGAAGCAGGACTTCTCAGGATGGCTGGGGCATGCTGGGAACTGCAGGACTTTTTTCCATCTAAACATGCGTAGGAATGCCCCCCAAATAAATAATAATTGTGCCATGCAGAGCTGGTTGGCCTGGTTATTCCCATGTAAACACACCAAGCCATCTTGTGGTTTGGGCCACGCCAGTTCTCTAAACCAGATTCCCAAATTAGCGGGACAGTCTCAATTACAAACTGTGAAAGGATTGTCGTAACTCTACCTCCATGGTTGATAGTTTTGGACATTCCTCTTGCACTTTCTTCTTAATCAGTTTATCCTTCTTCTTTTTTTCTGGTTCATCCTCAATGCTGAATGCGATGTGGCCAGTCTTCTCATTTGCTGCAAAGATAAATGGGCAGTTTTCGCAGTTACAATAGCTGCATCGGAGCATGAACCTGAAGGCTGCCATCCTTCTGGAGTTCAAGGCAGAGTTCAAGATTGCAAGCCAGACATTTACATATTTATTTATTTGATGTGCATCCCGTCTTTCGACCATGAAGTAGTATTCACAGTGGCATTTAGATTCCCTTGAGCAAAAATAAGGCATCATTCAGATCCAGCTTGGAGGACTTCATCAGGCCCATTGACTGAATATGGCTGAGGACGAGGTTCTCTTCTTTCCAAGTTTATTTCCCATGCCCTAGCCCTCTCCCCTGCCTCCCTTCTTTCCCCTGACCATCCACTGACAGAAGGAAAGGGCTTATCTCCAGTTTGCAGCACAGCAATAATGCGCATTTCCTTTCTGCATCAGATCATTAACCCCTTTCCCACTTTCGGTCCTGGAGGTGGGAATGGTACTTATATCCCATCTGCTGTTTTGTTGGAGCCAAAGCAGAAGGAGTGTTGGAACAGGACAAGAACTTCCTGGGCAGGGGGCTGAGCACAGAGCATGTGCCTGTGCAATTACAGTTTGATGGACAGACAGATGTGCCTCCTGATGGACAAACTCTCTTGAGAACAACCAACCCCAGAATGCCTTGTGCATAAGCAGAAGGAAGAACTGCAAGAAGGGTGGTGCACTACAGTAAACAGGTTACAGAGAGTTAGTCTGTTGAAGCAAAAGCAAAACAGGGTCTGTAACGATTAAGGATGCAATCCAATGGGTTGTACCCGTGATGCTAACAAGATTCTGAACTTCAAGGCTTACAAGCATCCAGTGCAGAGCAGGAAAAACAGAGGGATGATAGTCTTGCTCCCGACTCATCCTGTTCTGCATTTCAGCCAGGTGGCCAATGTCAACCTGACAGCTACAGTGCTTCAGCTGGGGATAGAAGGAGATTGAAGAACTGCCAGGATAAGTTGCATTCTCCCGCCCTCTCCTGCCGCAGAAGTTGCTTCCTCGTCCCTTCTCTGAAGGCACCTTGGAGAAACACCCAACACAGTTCTTTCCCTGCTGCTTGTAGCGTGTTGGTGGGTGGGATCCACCTGCAGATCCCTAGCTCTGATGCTGCAGCTCTGTTTCTGACCTCAGGTCTGGGAATTCAAAGAGTCCTATGGACCTTTAGACATACTTCTGGGGCCCCAGGATCAGTTTCTAACCCATTTATTATGGAATACATCTTCAGGGTTGAAAGTCCATTTCAGATACGTGTAGTGTTATTCAAAGTTGCAGGTACACTATTTGGCTGATGAAAGGTAAAAGGCAATGTTATTTCAATACAGGAACAGATATATGGCTTTATGGAGCTTCACTGGCCCATAAAGACACTTCATTCAAGCGGAGATGCAAATTGCCTACATAATTAGATTTCAGCAAGCTCTCAGTTGTACCAGTGATTTAATGATTAAAATTCTAATCACCTGCAGCTTTCAAGGAGAACTATAAATTAGGCTATATATGTGATTTGTCCAGCTCTTCTCCCATCAGCTGTCCTAGTGTATCTACTCTGCAATGCCAGATGTGTAAGTGTAGAGTCAAAAAACAGATGTGGTGTCAGTGTCCTGAAAGCCGTGTGCAAGCATGCTTTTGTTATGGAAATGGCAGCCATGCGGGAGCTCGAGCAAAACCAGAGTTATAGGAAAGGGGGAGGAAAAATGTAAAACTGCTCAGGCATACACACGTAGCACACACACACACGCACACACACACACAATGGTCATAAGAACATAAGAAGAGCCATGCAGTTCACCACACAGTGGCAAAACAGCTTCCCACAGGAACCCTCAAGTGGGATGGGCAAAAGAATTCCACCTACCCGAGCTCTTCAGCAACTGGTGTATGCAGGTACACTGCCCCTGTTCATGGAGGCAGCACATACCCAGCAAAGCTGGTAGCCATGGATAGTCTCCTCCTTTAAAAATTTGTCCAATCTCCCTTTAAAGCCATCCAGGAAATGCTGCCACCATTTCCTGTGGCAGCAAATTCTATTGTTTCGCTATGTGCTGTGTGAAGTCCTTCCTTTTATCTGTCCGGACTCTCCTACCAATTAGCTTCATGGGGTCCTGGAAAGTACGATCCCCGGCTACTAACTACCTCAGGAGGAAACGTTGGAAAGGATTGCAATGGAAAGTATGGGAGGCTAATTTTCATCAAAGGGGTGGAAACATGAAGGGGATTTAGCTGAACCTGTCTGCGTGTTCACGAGTGTGTGAGGATCTGTGTAGCCGAGTCCTTGCCTGATGGCCACGCTCTCCCTGCACCATCTGCATGGAGGTGCATAGAAGAGACTGTCATACAAGAGCATGCAGTTCCTCCACGCAAGGCAGAATTATCCTTGGCTCAGGTCCTCTTGGTGCATCAGACTCTTCATCAGGTGGCTAGAGAAGGCGTTGGCAGCAAGAGGGAGCAAGAGTAACGGTATTCCTCTACTCCAGTACACATGGTAACATAGGGGATTTATCCTAGGCACGGGTATCCCACCATGGTAAGTGTAAATCCAACCTTGCAAAGCAAGTGCTTGCTGCTGACTCTTCTTCTTAATGGTGCAGCATGCAAAATTGGTGGCTAGCTGGATAATTGCAAAGAGTGGGGTGGATAACATAAGCAGGGAGACCCAGGAGAAACATGGAGGACCTTGTGCCATGGGATGAAGGACATGCCTCCTGCATGTGAACTCTCTACAGTGGGTGAGGCAATGCACATTAAAACTGGATAAAGGCAAGCTTTGCCCAAACATCTTCTTCAATTAATGTGCTTTCATCACTAAACATGAAAAACATAACATTTTATGTTAATAAAATGCAAATATTTACTCACTGTTCCCTGGTTTTCCATCACTGAAATCAAGCACTTTTGCCTTTCAAAATGAAATTAAAAAGCACAGTCAGAAACTTAAAAGAAGCATTGGTGGAGCATTACACTAAAGCCATTTCAGTTGCAAGCCAGCTTTAATATATCAATTTTTGTTTATTAAGATTTGCACAAATCTACCTCCACACAGATTTGCATCTTCATGTTTTAGCCTATGGGGACACAGACTAGGTTAAACAAACTTTGAGAAAGAATTTGGAGAACTTCCGTGAGCTCCAACAGGAATCTCTCGATGCAAATGCACTCAGACAAAAAGAATTCTGTGGCATGTTAAAGAATGCTAACAGATTTACTGCAGCACAAGATTGTGTAGACTAAAGTCCATTTCATTAGGTGTACGATGTGTAATCCTGAGTTGGAGACACATGTGCATGCAACTTATGAACACGTGTGGGTCAAAGCACCATGGCAAGCAAGATGTAAACACTGAACTATAGACATAAACCTACTTTCCGTGAACTTCAGCAAAAATCCATGACAGAAAAATCTTTTCTACACTTTTTGATTCTGAGGTTTTGTACTTTCCCTGCTTCCACCAGTATAGAAACAATAATTGTGCAAAACCTTCTTTTCCTTGCTTGCTTGAGGAAAAGGAAGAGATGTAGGCACATAGTTCTTTTGGTTCTAATGTTCAGGCTGTGCGTGACATTCCTTATGTACCCTAAAGTGATCAACAAGCTTGGTAGAAACCCAAGCAAATTGAAAGTCTTCTTGTAAACCTTGAAAATTTACAAGAACAACTACAGTTAAGAGGAAAATAATCTAAGGAGCAGAGTCTCAAAACAACCCAGTGAGGACTGAATGTCTTCAGTGGACATTGAAAGCTGACAATTGAGGTGGTGGTGGAAAATAAGTGAGGATGGAGTGGAATGAGGCAGGAAATGTGAATAGCCACGCTCCATCCTGCAATATTTTGTTGTGGTTCCCACTTCTAACCATGCATCTTCTATAAGAAAGCTGCCATTTATATATGAGAAGGTCTTAAGATATTTACCTTTTGGACTTTTTGTACAGAAGCATAATATTTTGACCACCAATCAATAACATTTTCAGCAGATTCATCAGCTATAGTTCTCTTTTTTCTCTTCGTAGAACGCCGAATTGATTTTCTAGAACCCTAGGAAGGAAGAAGTTTGGGATGCTGAAACATCTATACACCTGTCCTTCCCAATCCAGAGGTCCTCCTCTGTGTGCATGCTTCTTTGGGAAACTGTGTGCACACATATTTTGGAAGAGCAAATCCAGCATTGTGTCCTCCTTGCATGGAAAATAATATAGGATCCCAGTGTAACAAAAGCATCTCATGCTGAAGGAGATCAGCAGATCTCCTGTTTCTGCATGAGGAAGGATGCTGCTCTCACCTGTATCTTAAGATGAATGTGGAAATACACATTGCATTAAAATGTCACACACAGAAGGCCTTCTGCACACCACAAATAGGTGAACTATGGAATTCAGTTCCACAAGATGTCGTGGATGGCTTTAAAAGGGATTGGACACATTCATGGAGAAGGTTATCAATGGCCACTAATCCAGATGGCTGCCTGCTATCTCCAGCTTCCTTCCTTCTCCTTCTTAGGCCCAGGTACACCCAATGCTGGGTGACAAAGGCAGGAGAGTCCTGTTGCACTCACTTCCCATTTGTGGATATCCAGTGCAAAACAGAGCTGTATCTTTTCCCCTTTGTGAACTGGATTCCTGCTCTTTATTTCATAGTCTGACCAACTCTCAAACTGAGGTGCATCAGCATTTACAGAAAACCCTGTTGCATCTCCGAAACAAGTCATGAATCAAGGAAACTTGTAGTCATAACAGGCACTAAGATATATAACATGAAAGAAAACGCTTTGTGCAACAAGCACTGTGACTTATAACATGGAAGAAAATGCCTCATGTAGTAGACAATGCAGAGTTCCAAGCTGAGGAAGCCAGTGGTTGCAGTACTACCTACTTTTTCTTTCCCATCTTTTGTAGGTTCTGAGGTAGAAGTTGGTGTAGGCCTCGGAGATGCTGGTGCCAGTGGAGGTGGTGATGACACAGGGGGTACCGCTGGCTCAGGCTCGGGGATTGCAAAAGCAGCTGCACCATGTTCCACATCAATGTAGACATGATCTGTTGGAGGCTGTTGAGGCTGTGGGGGCTGAAACTGCTCTGGAGGGGGTGAAGCTGGGAACCAAAGAACATGTAGAAATGGATGGGACCGTAAGTGGGTAATGCTGTGCAAGCACAGCCAGAAAAAGGCCTACAACTCCCTGCACGTTCCAACCAGATTTTTGAGCCCTAATCCTAAACTTGCAGAGGATATTGCAAAAAGATAATGCACTTAGTACACTACGTATTTTGCTATGTATGGGTGTGAATGCAGGACTGTGAAGCTTACAGGAAGAAAACTGATGCGTTTGAGACTTGGTGCTGGAGGAGAACCTTGTGAATACCCTAGATCAATAGAAAGAGAAACAAGTACATCCTAGATCAAATCAAATCAAAATGGAACTTTTCCTATAAGTAAAAACAACAAAACTCAGACTGTCAAACTCTGGGCACATCATGAGAAGGTAACGTTCCTTGGAGAAGACAATTGTGTTAAAGATAGTTGAAGGCAGAAGAAGGAGGAAAGGGTGATCAAATAAGAGTTGAGTCGCAGCAACAGCAGTGGTGTAGTGGAGCCAGGACCTACAGGGAAGCAGCACAAGCACTTTTGAACTAGCAAGAACATGGCCATCATTTGGCACCCCTCTCAGAGTCTCCTGATCCCTCTGGGCTTAGCTGCAATTCTCACAATAGCTCTCTCTGTGTATTGAATTTTCCCAACAACAATGGACTTTTCCCTGCGGTCAGGGAAGGTTATTTTGGAGTGGCTTGGTCTTGAATGATCAATCCAAACCCATTAGCTTCACAAACAACCCTCTTCTGGTGGCAAAGGAAATGGATGAAATGGGTTTTTTTGATATGGTCCCATGCAGCTGGTGGAGTCTTTGGAATGTCCTTGGGGACATGGCTATGGGGAGTATGCCTACATTTTAAACGCTTTTTATTCAAACGCTATTTTAACTATTAACAATATTTATTAATTTTAATTTCGGGCCAGGGCGACTCAAATTATTTTTATATTGATTAATACTGAATTATTTATGTATGCATGTGAGCCTCCCCAAGGCTTTGGCGATGGGGCAGCATAGAAGTCTACTAAATAAATTATAAATAAACAATTGTCAAAATCCACCACTGTGCCACTGCTCAAGAGTCAGCCACTGGTGCATCTGTTAGAACAAGACCACCAGGATCTCAGACAGAAGTTGCCCCTGATGTCCCTTAAGTGGAAAAACCAAGGACCAAACCTTGGATTTCAGTGTACACCCAAAGCCAACCTAGGCTTATATGATTATGCCTTCAGCAAAACGGATTGGAAATATCTAGGGGGAATTACAATTGATTCCTATTTAATTAATCTCTTGGATAATATACAGAGATGTTGAAGGAATCCTGTTACAGTGGGTCATATTGTTGCCAGACTGAATATTGATTGCATTTGGTCTATGGCAACCCGCTGCAATAAAGCATGCCATATTAAAAAATAATTATTATTATCCAGGTATTTCTCAGGAGAGTTGCTCATGTAATAATATATCAGTATAAGGCTCCAGAGTGCAGTTCCTTGGCACATCCTACCTTTGTCTGTTTCTACAACGTCAGCTCCTTTTGCTGGCGAAACGAACGATTCTTCCGGCTTATACAGAAACTGCTTGAGGCAATTGATGGTGTGGGTCCCAACCAAAGTGCTACGGCCAAAGGCTCTCCAGTCGACCACACAGATGCTGAGCGGAGGGTGCAGCAGTTCATTTTCAGGCAATTCCTAGCAGAGGAGAAGAACAAGTCTCCATAGCAATCCATGATTTGTCTTCTTGTTTCATATCTATTAGCATTTGCTCAGGGGCTCACTGAGAATATTAGCTTCACCGAGATGCATTTTCAGTCCAGTCTGGAGAGGTGCAGGAAAACCCGTGGGAATTTATCAGATTATTTCTTCCCCAGGTTCCTCTGAAACTTCTGGACTTGTTTGAATAAAATTGGGGGTGGGGGGCACTATTATGCAGAACCTCCGTGGAATGAAATTAGTCAGGTTAGCCTTACTAACAGCCACGCACTTTAAAAGTTAAGCCAAAACTATGCAGTTTATGTTTATCATAAAATTAAGTAGAAACAAGGCCAGAGACTTCTCAATGAACATTACAGTTTAAGTTTCTGGAAAGAAACCGCCCTCTGCTATTACAATACTTTGGAATACACAGACATAAGATTCAGTAAAAATCATAATATGATAACTGTTGGTGATACCAAGTTCTCACTATGGGAAAGCAGACCAGAGTCCAGGGAATCTGATGGGTGTCCAGCCCCAAAATTGATTCCTCACATCTCTCTAGGAGGTTTAACCCTTCCTTCGTCAGCCATAGTCTTGGTGGAACTTATACACCTCTTGGTGCCCATGGGAAGGTTCCCCACAACCCCGTCACACACACACGCACACACAATAACTGCTGGGATGCTAAGGCTTTTATATCTCCCTTTCTTTCTTTCATGCCATGGCTCTTCTGACCATTTGCACTCTTGGCCCCAGTATTTAACTGGATACAAACGATAGACAATGTGCTTGCTGAGCATGTCATTCATGCTCTGTGCAGCAAGGCATAAGTCAGCCTCCCCCAGTCTGTCCTCTCAGCAACTGAAGCAGCATTGAATGAACAGAGAGCTGGACTGATCCAAAGTCAGACACTGAGCTTCAGGCTGGAGCCAGAACTGAATCCAAGTCTCCCCAGCCATAGAGCAATACAGGCCCTCCCTGAGTTACAAACACCTGAGTTATGAACAGCCCATAACTGACCTGCCACAAAGTTTACTGTTTTTTTAATTACTGCAAGAAATTGTCGTCACCAGAGAGAGAGATCCGACTTACATACAAATTCGACTTAAAGACAAATTTCCATTTTCTCAGGAACAGAACTCATTTGTAACCTGGTGACTGTCTGTACTTTATTTCACTGTGGAATGCTGGATCTAGCCAAATTTGCCAATGATGGAGGACAGGAAGGCAAAAGTTGCCTCCAGAGCATCTCCTGCCAGTTTCAGCCCAACAGTGCACAGAAATCTTGGAAGCCTTCAAGTCCTGAGATCACTGAGCAGCAAGGGCACAACTCTATCAATTAACTTTTCTCCTGGCTCTCCGAGTAACTCAAGACTCTACCTAATGGCTGAGTCTCTATGAAACAGCCAACTCCATCTTCTCCAGTTTTTTTTTTTTTAAGGAATAAAATTAGCAGAGCATTGCATGTATGTACCACTTCAAACCAGTCTGTCAGGACATTAAAGTTTGGATTGTTTTTGTAGCTCTGGATAACACACGATTTCACTCCTTTGCTGGCACATTCAACGAGAACTTGTGGCCGATCCACAGAGAGGAGCTGCACTTTCTTGAGTTCACGAAGGCCCCAAAACAGAACCTGCAGCAGGAAAAGTAATAATACTTGACATGCATGTAGCCAGGCTTCATGAGCACCATCTGAGTAATGCGAACCACAACTTTAAGGCCGGTCAGTATTATTGTTCCCACATTATAGATGTCAGAATGAAGAAGAGAGGGGATAAGTTTCATTGAATGAAGATTGGTTTTCATCAAGATTACCTTTTTTCCATTTTTTAAAAAAGGGATTGATTTATTTAGCCAACTTACAAAAACAGTAGAGAAGACACAAGTTAAAAATAAAATTTCTTGGCATATAAAGACTGCTGCTTCCAGTTCCCATGATTAAACAATGTTTAATCATGTTTGTAAGCACATAAGAATGAGTGCATGGCTTCCAATTGCTTGACAGCTTCTATGTCCTGTTCCTGGGATGTTCTCTGGCATATCTTAGGTTGGAATTCTGGGTTGCTGAATGAGAAACAACCCTGAATTTTAACCCGTGGTTTGTTCCTGGTTAAAAGTTCAGGTTGTTTCTCTTTGAACCAACCAGAGTTTCGGGTTCAAACGTCATGGACAACAACCCAGGAATTGAGTGTTTTTGAATTCTTTAGTAAAACAGAAGCAGGGAAGCAATCAGGAACCAGCATTCTCACTTGCTCCCATATGCTCAGGAACAACCCATGGTTGTTTTGGGTCATTCAGTGTGCTGGTTCATAAGATCACCAGAGCCCACCAGGGCTTATTTAAGTCACAGTGAGTTGCAGTGTGCAGGCAGTCATTCTGACTATTCAACTCCCAGTGCAGGTTGCCATGGTCTCTTGAGACATCCAAACCTGGGCAGCAGGGGTTCCTGGAGGGAGGAACAATCCCAAATATCCCTACAACAAACTATAGAAATAGAATCAAAGAATAGTAGGATTGGAATGCGCCAGGGGACTTCCATGACATGACAAGCCATGACTGGGCTTGAAGTTGTAATACAGCATCTACAGGCACCATGGCTGATGGTGGGCTGCAGGGAGCCAGGCCAGTGACTGCATAAAATAAACCCATTTACCTGCAAGGTGTTTGTTTGTTGGAGGATTGACCTTGTTCCTAACAGAAGATACATTTGTACATGGGTGGTCAGCGGATCCTTAGTGAATGATGCAGGTACACTATTCTTCATTAACTCACCTCTACTCTGTATTTACTTAATACAGGTCTGATGTTGGCTGGGACTGGATAGATTTGACTGGCATCTGCAGGATCCACAGGTGGCAGGTTTTCAGGGCCAGAATCAGGGACCTGTAAAATGAAACCCTCTCAGTCTTTCATGGTTTGGCTAAAGAATACCTTGGAGATTATCCAGAAATTCTCACCACAAGCAAGTCCACCACACAGATATAGAGGATACGGTCTTGGTTTGTAAGGATCCATGATTGCTTTTCTATTTATACCTAAGAAAGGATGCTTGTATCACATGCAGAGGATAAGACAGGTCTACTGAATGGTCATTCCTTATTTTTCCTTATTATTTCCTTATTATATAGTCTGGCATTTTAATACAGTCGTAGTCTATACAGCAGTGACAGGAATGCTTCTGGAATAATGTTTACCATTTTAAAGAGCAATGTGGAATCATCAGTTATGGTTGGCTTGCTCCACATTCACCCCCATCTGCTGAACAGTAAGATCCCGGAGTCTTTTGGGCATCCTCTTTGTTTACTTTTATTGTACCTAAAATTAGTCAGAACCTTTGGAAGTCTGACAGCATTAAAAGGCTTTTTGCTGTACATAGAGCAAATGATTGGGTACAAAATCCCTGGAAAGGCCATGTGTGTGCATTCCTGAATTACCAAAATCAACTGATTGAAGCTAATGGCCTAGAGAAAGAAATGAATTTCCCACCTGCTGAAACATTTTCAATGACTTGGCAATCATTCCTTGCTGTCATCTCCCCACCTTCACATGCCCAAATCAAAACAGTTCTACAGAATTTCAGGTTTTAGTCATTTAACTCTCTTTGTTAGCATTTATGAACCAACTTTCTATGAAAAATAAACACTCTCAAGACACTTTACAAACAAAAATATAAATCACACTAGATTAAAGCAATCTTAACAAGAAGATGAAACAGGTGAACAGCAGTGGAAACAGCGTGATAAAAGCCATTAGCAATACTAGACTAAAAGAGCCATTCTATCCTAATTTCTGTTGAAAGCGGGCTGAGGATACAGGCAAAGCTGCTAGGCCATCAACAGTGAGGTGCATCTACGACTGCAGAGAATACCAATAAAAAATACTACTGTGTAGGTGTACCAATTTTATGCACACCAGCAGCAAGGGCAGAAATGGGGCATCCCAGGACAGTGGTTTGCATACAAGGAAAACATTAATTCATTGAAGTTCTCTAGATTACACCTCAAAGTCTCATGTCCATATCAGATAGTTCTGATAGTTATATGTGTGCATCTTTTCATGTATATTTCTTGCACGCTTTCTTCTCCCATTGATTATCATGCATTAATTGATGGGAGCAGAATGCAGTTTGCAAAAGTATACATTATATCATGCACATTGTTCAAAGGTAAACATGCTGCCAAACACATTTGGGAAGAGGGTGTCCATGAATCACATGGCAAGCTCAGAAATATACAGACGTTGACCAAAGATTGCATTCAAGTCCTTGCTCAGTTCGGAATGAGAGAACTAAGTAAAACCTGAGCAAAATGAACTAAAGGCACAATCCCGTTGGGATACCTGGAACTTTTTGAATGAAGAGGATTAAAGGGTCCCTAGGCAGGTCACCATGGTGCTGCCTGTGTCTTGCAAAATATTTGCACAGCTAATTTCAGTGTTCTACACTTCACACCACAAGAGTGTATGGAAAAGTGGCTGAGGTGCCAGCAGCCACAATGCTTTGTGTTGTGGCTCTGTGTGTCTTCTCCCCTTTCTGCTCCAGTCCCCCGCCCCCACCCAGATATTCCCAACAAGGGTACACTGAGCATGGAGACTCAACTGCAAAATTTGGAAATGCTTTTGTGGCCTCATTGCTGGGTCTCTCCCCCTGCCCCCCCCCACAAAAAAAAAATCCTATTGTTGTCTAGGCACAATCTAGTGGCCAAAGGATTGCACTGTGAAAGAAACTTCCCATGCATGCTTGTTCTCGTGATTTCTTTGAACCCACTGGATCCACACATGCCCTTCTCCCCAACATGCACCCAGGTCAAGCCCTTTAAGTATATGGACCTGAGTTGGCATAGCTAATTTCCTTTCCCTTGGTTTCAGCAGGAAGGAAAAATGAGCAAATGAAAAACATATTTGGATTATACTAGGACCATCCATTGATGAAATCATATTCTAATCATTACCAGCCCCAGATGGAAGAGTTTTAAGTGTTTCAGTTATAAAATTAAATTATTTTTCATGGAAAGGTTAAGAAACGGATAGATATTCTTTGGGGATATATAATTTTTGCTCCTATCAAATGAGCTCCATCTGGATTTTTATCAATTGAGATAAGGTGAATGGTGGCTTTTACAGCTGTACAGAAAAGCTGTCGAGCAGCTTGCTGGAGCACACAAAGGAACTGTCTCAGTATATTGGAGAACCACAGCAATAAAGGACAATAAATCATATTATATATAGGACAGCCTTCACTGAGAAGAATCCCAATGCAGTGGCAAAGAAAATAGAGAAAAAGCCTTCCAGACCTCTGAGAACTCATAAAAGAAATACTAGTTAATCTGTAGGGAGGCTCACATCAATCCATTTCCAGTCCCTTTTACTTCTGCGCATATTTGCTCATAAATCTGCTCCATCCCATTTCCACAATAATCAGTGCTTTTTATAAAACAATCCACAGCATTCACATTTAATTAATATATACCATCATACTATTTCCTCTCCAAACAGAGATGTCAAAGAATGCAATTCTTCTGACCTTGGGAGGGCAGTTTTATGGTATTGCAGATATTTCTCTCAACAGGAGGAGACAGGATTCTGCAAGCCTCAAGGAAGGAGGCTTCAGACTAAGCCCTAAACCCTAACCCTGCCTGCCCAGGCTTCAATGTGATAGCTCTGGTACCCCACAACCTCACGCATTTTCTCACAAAATATGCACCCTGAAATGTATGTAATATCTTTCTATGTATTTATTTTGGTTCAGATCATCACCAGAACACTCAGGAAGGACAAAATGCTGCAGATAACTATGTTTTGATCTGTGCAATGGTCCTGAATGCAGATTGGGTTGGTCAGTTTGCACTTGAAATTGTGATTATCGGGTTTTTTTTAGCATCTCTATTAATTTGCAATAGGGATGCAGGTGCACAGTGGTATAGACTGCTGAGCTGTAGGGCTGGTTGATCGAAAGGTTGCCGGTTCGAATCTGCACAATGGGGTGAGTTCCTGTTGCTCCGTCTCAGCTCCTGCCAACCTTGAAAGCATGCAAATGCAAGTAGATAAAAAGGTACCACTTCAGTGGGCAGGTAACAGCATTCCGTGCACTTCGGCATTTAGTCATGCCGGCCACATGACCACAGAAACTGTCTGTGGACAAATGCTGGCTCCCTCAGCTAAGAAACGGAGATGAGCACTGCCCCCAAGAGTCAGACATGACTGGACTTTAATGTCATGGGGAAACCTTTACCTTTACCTTATTAATTTGCAAAGAGTTCACCTGAGGGACTACTTCTTCTCACATTCCCTGCAAGATATGAATTCCTTAAAAGAGGTCCAACATGGAGTGATTCTGTGCACACACAGATCCCACTTTTATGAGATTCAGAAATTGGCTACAGTGCTTCTCAGTGGCTGATTTCAGAGAACACAATAGTAGACGAATAACAACACAGCTGTTGTTGAACTGTGGAATCTTGTCAAAACATGGATTATTGTGTTGTGTGAACTCCAACTCTCTAAGAAACCATAGTTTGTTGCCCACAAACAACAAGAAAACCTATGGTGTGTTGTTAAGAGAATGGGGCAGGCCAGTCCAGCAGATTCTAATTTGCCAAGCAGATTCCTCAGACATCCCCAGATTGAGTAGAAATGGCATTGCCTTCTTGCAGAAGGGCAGCAGAGGGGTGGCACCTGGCCTTTCTCAGCAGGGGGTTCCAGAGCTTTGGCGCATCTCACTGATAACAACTGCACCAAAAGAAGGGCAATTTTAAGAAGTGGCTGGTCTAGTCAGCTCCATCACTGATGCAGTCTTATGTGGGTGGCCAGAACCCTCTAAACTCAGAGGATTATGGGCATCCCATGCAGAGTAGAAAGAACATGGGGCAAAGGTCACCTCTGCATTTCTGCTCTGTGAAGCAGTGGGACAACTGATCTCCACCATCTAACTGTGGCATCTCAGAGGAGGAGGAAAGGAGGTTGAGGGGCTGCCAGGATCCATGGGATCTTGGTGGCAACTGGTCTCTTCTCCTTTCTGCCTGCAGCAAACATGGCTCTTTCCATATGAGGTACATGGGGGATCCAAGGGTGGATCCCCAGCTTCAAGGTTGGAGAGATTTTCTGACCTCAAAGCTGGGTTTCTGAAAAATCCATGGCTGTCTAGATGCTGTTTAGCTCTGCAGAATTGTTCTTCCTGAGAAGCTTTGCACTTTTTGAAAGATTGATGTATGTGGAATTGTACTCCTCCTTGACAGAACTGCAGGTTCGGACAAGGATACAACTGCCATGCTCAAGCCCTCCACATCAGAGGATGTCCTCATGGGTAAGCAGATGCAGCTAGGGTTTCATGTGGCAGATGAATGCTTGCTCACAATTGTGTAATTGTGTACCCTTAAGCAATGGCAGAACATTTTGGGAAGAGGTATAGGAAGGAATAGATAGAAGGAACACCTCCAACCATTAGATGAGTCCGTTCTGTATCCTTATTGGTTCACTAAGGTTATCTTATTATTTTGTCTTGTTATTCTGTTGCTTTGTCATGAGAAAGTTTATGAAAAGAACAGATCTTTGTTGGAGGCCTCCTCTTTTGGTTTAGCTTATTATTCTCCAACAAGGTCTGTTCCACTAAGCAAATATTACAACTGGAAGCATCCTGTTGTGATACCCACATCTCCTCCATACATTCACCAATAAAACATCGATAAGGAAATTATCCTAAGCTCACCTGCAGAAGCTCAAATGCAGCAAGAAGATCTCCTCCAGAAAGATTCCCACAGTGGACTGGATGATAAGTGAGCTTTGGAGGCTGATATTTGTCACCAGCCAGCGTAATTACAGGGGCAGCCACGGTCGATCCAATATATTCAGATTTACCCTACATGTTAAAAAAGATACACACAGCATGGCATAATTTATCTGTATGTTCCACAGGTGCTTTGTGGTTTCAGGACGGGGCTTTGGGACGTTGGAGCTTCACTCAGCAGAAGAGGGTTCCCAGACTAAGCAAGTCTGGCTTAGCACGTTTTGACATTAAGTGGTATAATAAGCATTACCATGTAAAGACCTCCTGCTGCTGTAAGACTATTAAGCCCAAAGTGTGTAAAATTATCTAACTGCACTAGAATACTGGCCATCTGAATGTGCTGCAATTAACAGGAGTTGGGGATATACAAAAGAACTGTTTAGCGACCTGGCCCAGTTGCAAAAGGACACATTTAATAGTGCTTAGACAATGGAATTTCTGCAGGTGCAGCTTCTATGCTAAGCACATTTGGAACCCTTCTGGGCACAGAGGTAATAAATGTGCATGTGGATATTGTCTGGTGATAAAACCCATAATGGGAATGAGCAGGACTTCCATTAGCCAAGGTTAAATGTGCAAGAGTTGTTTTCCACGTAAAACAATGTAAAATATATCAGGAAACAAAATGGAAGCAAAGTTCTGTGAGACTCAGCTAGTTTGTGCTGGTTCCACTTCATCAGGCCAAACTCTAATCCAACTCTGTTCCAACCAGTCAGGTTCCCCTGGTCTTTGTCCCAAGACCAGCCGAAGACAGCTATGCCTGCTCTATGCCAGGAGCCCAGTACAAATGAATTCCATCTTTCTTAAGCTCCTTTCCCTTCTTGCACAGAAGAAGAATATATTATACTGAGCAAACCTAGTTATGCATAAAGTGTACTTTGTCCTCGGCACTGGGTAACGCAAGGAAAGGTCGCGCATATGCATGCATGTGTTCCTTTAAAAAATGCCCTGCATCTGCTATATATAGTGGAAAATCTTAGCCAGGTTTTAAAGACAGCTTAATTTGAAACCAAATAAAAAGGGGGAGTGATCTTTACCACAGCATCATCATCATAGAGCTCAATAACAATCGCTGGAGGGAATTTGGCCATTTCTTTTGCATCCCCGTGAAGCAGGATATTATTAAACAGCAGCATCTGATTCCAGGTGGGAGACAAAGTCTGTTGAATGATCTGAAGGACAGAAAGCAGTAAAGGGTTTTTTTTAAAAAAAGCCAGGGAAATCTGCACACAATTTGGGTCATTCTTCTGCAATTTGTGCAAATTTGCATAAATCGCCTACATCTGAGGAAATTGCATAAACTACACTTTTTTTTTGCAAATGCCCAAGCAGATTCATGAATTTTGCACAAATCAGAAATTAAATATCAGAAAATTCAGGGTGGTCAAAGTAGAGTGTGTGTATATGCAGCAAGCAAAGAATCTTCCACACTTGTCTTGCTCAGTGCTACAACCAGAATAGTGACAAGAGCAATAACTTGAAACTAATGAGTCATCTCTGATTTTCACAAATTGCACTAGAGATATGCCACATCCAGCTGTACATTTGTGCAAATATTTCAAGCAAGTTCACAGAGACCTGAAACAAAAACCCAACTCTGCCCCTTTTTTTTCCATCAGAAGTTGGATAAGCACAATCAAAATGAGTTTTCTGGGGTTGTGCCTTCTGACTTGACTGGTCCAGGTTTACTCCAGCTCATCTCTCCTTGTGTTCTTGTATGGCATGAGGCAGGAGGAGGGCTTCCCTCCATGCTATCATCCTCAGCCATGCTCGGCACATGCCAGGAGATCTTCTCTGTGGCATGAAATGGTTATTTGCTGGTGTCGCTTAAAGACATTTCAGCTTCCCATCTCTCGACCCTGTAACTGTTGGATTCATCCTGAGTGGGTTGTACTTCCTAGGAGGTGTTTGAGGGTAACACCTAAACAGTGTTTTGGCCTGAGAAAAGAGAGGCCAGAGCTGGGGAGATTTCTGTGGAAGAAGCATTGTTTAAAGCATTGTTTTAATCTCTAATTGTATTGTTATTTATATGTTTTAACTATGTTGTGAGCCGCCCTGAGGCTTTGTTGCAATGGGGGCAGCATAGAAATGTTTGAATGAAAGAAAAAGAAAGAAAGAAAGAAAGAAAGAAAGAAAGAAAGAAAGAAAGAAAGAAAACTGAGGTTTGCTTGGGAGGCTGAGATTGTGGTGTGCAGTCCATCCACTCTGAAACACACATCCCCTTCACAGAAAAAGAGCAACCCCTCCTTACCTTTGTGGTCTGGCAGTGTGACACAAATGTCACTTTGGCAAAGGGATCTGAGAGTCCACTGCTGTCGGCTGCAATAAGGCTCCTGGCCTGATACATGTGAGCTCTCAGCTGGAAGATATTCTTGGCTGTGTAAGGACAATAGAGAGAAGCAATAGAGAGTTGGGTGGACCACAGTGGTGCATCCTGCCCCAGCAGAAGATGTGGGAGAGGATCAACGAGTTTGAAGGGACACACCCCCTGGAGATTCAGGAAATCTGCAGGCATCGCATCCCTGAGAGGCGACCGTCCAGCCCCTGCCTAAAGACCTCTGGAATGGTTTCTAGGCAGGGGCCACCGACATCCAAGACCACCCACTGGATGGTTGAACAGCCTGCACTATCTTCTTCCGAATGTTGAGTCAAAAATTCTGTTCTGTTTGAACAATCAGTGAACATCCTGCCCTCTGGAACAGCAGAAAAGGGATTCTTTGATGGCCCCCAGAAAGTCAAACATTCAAGTTGTAAGAGCCAGTGTAATGCAGTGGTTAGAGTGTTGGACTGGGACTCAGAGGAGCCGGGTCTTGGCCATTGTTGGGCCATGAAACTCACTGAGTGACTATGGGACAGTCACTGACCTTCAGCCTAACCTACCTCACAGGGTTGCTGTGAAGGTGCAATGGAGAAGAGCAAGGGGATAATAGAAGCTGCCTTGGGTTCTTGCAGGAGAAAAGGAGGGGCATCAAATAAATAAATAAGGTAAGAGCCAGAAATGATAGTCATTGTGGTGATCATGGCAGCCCCTGATGACCCTTGTTACAGACCACATTCACATAAAGATGTCAAAGTAACACACATCTCCAAGCTGACTTAAGGGTTGCTGCTTGTTCATGGTACATCCCAGCATTCAGTGGGACCGCTTCCTAAATATGTGTGTATAAAGCTACAGTGCTAGGGAGTGTTAAGACTCCTGTTTGGTTTTACAGGAAACTTGACTTGCAGCCATTCCTGAGCCCCAGCACATGGTTGTTCCAGTAGCCATGCTGTTGCGGCAGTCTTTGGATACACCACTGCATACTGTCCTAAGTGTGAGTTAATGCTGACATTGTGGGAACCTGATTCAATGCATGGTGCATAAGACTATTTGGTGTGCAGTGGAAATGGATGAGAGACATCATATGATAGGCATGTCATGGAGCTGGGGGTCAGACTAGATGGCCCTTCTGATTTGTTCTGTTTCTATGTTTCTATATTAGGCACATCTACACCCCACATCTACTTCTCATAAAAATTGTTGTGAGATCAGATCCTGGCAGAGGAATTCAGATTTGGGGGGTGGGGGGGGAGAGAAACTCTCAGAATGTATGAAATATTGAAACAGCAACAATGCTTTCTCTCTGTTCATTAAGATCCCTTCCAATATTCTATCAGTGATGCATCAGTCGGTGGCTTCTTAATCCACCACTATGGTAATGCTTGGACTGTCTTGGTGAAGCCAACTGCTTGGCTCTTTGCCATCCAACCACCACACTTCCTCCCTTGTATACAGACAATGAAGAGAAAGGCAGATACATGGTTGGCAACGCACCTGTGAGTCTAGACTTCTCAGTGTAATCACAGAAATACAGGAGAAAGCCATGGGAATGATCTTCCAAACCTGCTACAGCAAGGCATGAGGTACTGCTAGAAGGAATGACCTTACTAGAAGCATAAAGACTTATACACATGAACCCAAATACTGGATTGTTAAAAATCCTCAGACACCTTCATTTCTTCACTGAGAAGAAAATGCAATCATGCCGTGGATACTTTACTAGTTTGCATCCCTTCCCCTACGTAGGTTGAAATTATGACTTACTTTTATACACCAGACTAACAGGCGGAGGAGTGGCGTGATGTCCTGCACTGGCTGCTGAAGCTGTTTCTGCTTCATATCCAATGGGTAAATTGTCCAAAATTGTGTGGGCATATCTGGCTGAGCCAAGCCAGAAGTAGGCATCGACTTTTCCATGTACATTCCAGCCTGGAGGGCGTTTTCCTGGCAACTGAAGAATGGATGTAACCAGAGGGTCAAGTGAAGACAGACACTCCCAATCTTTTTTTGAAAAGTTTCAACCAAAGATGCATTGTCCTAGAGCAGGATTTTAATTCCTAGGTTCGAATCCTCTGCTTTCTCTAAGCGATCAGAAAGTGACATATGTTCCCATAAATCTCCAGAGCCCAGAGCACAGTCTGAAGGCACATAAAGGCATCTACCATGCAGAAGCTAAGCAGGTCTGAGATTGGAGGAGAGACCACCTGGGAACGGACTGTAGCCACATTTATTTATTTATTTACACACACACACACACACACACACACACACACACACACTTGTATGCCGTCAACTATTCCAACAGGGATCTCTAGTAATCTCAGTAATCTCTTTGATTACTGCTCTCTTTGCATCAGTAATCAAAACGCAATTCTTAAAAGCAATAAAACAGTGAAAACAGCATATAAAAACAGCATAATAAATCAGTTTCAATATCACAGTGGCCATTTAAAATAGGGCTAGTTAAAAGGGCAACATATACATCATAAGCAAAAAAATAAGTCTAAATCAGTTATTAAAATACCTGGTAAAAATAAATGGCTTTTGCCTGTTGGCAAAAAGAGAAGAATGTTGGCCCTGAGGCTTATGCAAATGGGGCAGCATATACCGTATTTTTTGGTCTCTAAGACTCACTTTTTCCCCCCTCGAAAGTAAGGGGAAATGTCTGTGCGTCTTATAGAGCGAATCTGTGTGTGCAGTAAGTCTGTCAGATGTGCAGCCCATGGGGAAGTGATGGGGAATGTGCCTGTGATGATGTGCCCATTGGATTCAGAATATTTTTTTTCTTGTTTTCCTCCTCTAAAAACTAGGTGTGTCTTATGGTCAGGTGCGTCTTATAGAGCAAAAATACGGTAAGTCTGCTAAATAAATAAATAAATAAATGATCTCTCTGGGGAGCCCATTCCATAAATGGGGTGGGGAGGTTACCTTGAGTTCCACGATGGGAAAAAAATGGGCTATAAATAAAATAAATGGATAATGAATTTCACTGGCTAACCATTAACTCCTAACCTAACCCACTTCACATGGTTGTTGACAGGGTAAAATAGAGAAAAGGATACTGAGGTTGAAGGGCTATGTATTAATTAATATCCTCAGCAAATAAATGTACACTGTATATTTCTGACTTTAAAACTACTGAACTGCTTTTCACACCTAACACACACCATATCTGCCCCTCTGCTTAGTTTAGTGAGCAATAAGTTAAGTTCAGATGACATCTCCATTCAAATACACAGAAAGGCTGCCCACTGCTCCCAAACATTAGTTCCCGTTACGGAAACTGCAAGCAACCGTCAGCAGCAAGAAGCGGCAACAATTAAACAATTATTCTCATTGTCAGAGGAATGACCAGTGACTGACTATAATATTTAACATGGCGAACGACTGTCCCAAGACTGGAACCCTGCGCAAGCAATCCCAGCCTTGAAGAAACAGGAGATCATGGCGGACTGCAGATCCTTTTGTATATGTGGGACTTTGCTTCAACATTTGACCTCAGATCAGATGGGAGAGGGTCTTAGTGTAATGTAATGGCTAAGAATTTAGGACAGGGATTGGAGAGACCCAAGCTCAAGTCCCTGCTGTATCATGAAGCTCTTTGGGCATCCTTGGGACAGTCACAGACTCCCAACCTAACCTACCTCACAGGGTTGTTGTAAGGATAAAAATGGAGAGGAGAAGGACCATATAAGCCACCCTAAGTTTAGTGCAAGAGGAGAAAAGTCAGATCATAAATGTAGCAGCAACAACTTTCTTTCTTTTCATTGACAGTTTAGACTAGGCTGTCTCCATACCCTTAGAGAGTAAATGAGGCATTTAATTGTTAATTAAGCTTATTTCTACTACATTGGCCAAACGGCCTTCTATGGATCTATTCCTCCTATGGATAAACCCTTTGCAAGTCAGATTTGATGTATTTATTCAATTTCTCTACTGCCCACTAGCCAAAGCTCTCCAGACAGTTCACCACCATCAAACCAACTCCCAGTTCCAAGCTGAGGTTAGAAAAGTGCTGAGCAGAACCAGCCCTTCCATTCAGCCCTTCAGGCAGCTGCTGGGCTGGGAGGCAGGAGTGGAAGCCCCCCAGGTATTCCCCTCTTGGAGGACTCAGTGGGCTGAGCCACATGGCCTCCCCTGCATTCCCTAAACCTCAAGTACGATGTGCTGTGTTTACTGTTTCTTCCCTCTCTTGTCAATGTGGTTGTAGCTGTGGTCAGCCGCCCTGAACCTTGGGCTTCCTATCCCTGCCCCTGGCTTGAGTACCGGGCCTTGCATCAGGTGGCACTGCTTCAGCCCTGATGCAGTCCAGGGGCCTGGAGTGCTGTGGCTACTCATATGGCTCGCATGCATAAGACCACGGGCAGCGTCCTTATCAGCTCCAGCTGGAAGATCTGGGAGCAGGTTCTAGAAGGGCTACTGCCTGCTGGAGGCATGGGAGGGTTAGTTTAAATCAAAGTAGACAATATGGGGAAAGGCACATGGTGGCGTCCCCAGTAAGGTTGGGGAGCTTATCTGGGTTTCCTTTGAAATTTTAAGGAGCTATCCAAGGTGCTGAACTACAGCTCCCATAGGTTCTACACTATGGTCTGCAGCTCTGTTTTTGTTGGTGGTGGTGGTGGTGGTGTTAGTTCTGTAACACCCATAGTCAAAGATCTCTTGGTGGTTCATAACAGGATATAAAGACAATAAAATAAAATACTTAAAATGGCATTTAAAACATTTAAAAATTAAATAAACATAGAAACATAGAAACAGAGCGAGTCAGAAGGGGCCTCCCGGGCCATCTAGTCTGACCTCTGGACTAATGAAATAGCATTAAACTACATTAAATAAAATGAAAAATACCCAGTCAAGAAGAAAGGGGGGGGGGAAAGGCACCTGGATAAACCCATCAGGCCCCTGAATGACCAGGGAAATCTTTAAAGGCCTTATCAAAGAAGGCTGTCTTAACCTGCTGCCAAAGAGACAACTAATTTGGTGCCAGGTGGGTCAAAGCAGGGAGGTCGTTCCAAAGATGGGGGCCCACCACAGAAAAGTCCCCCCACTTTTGCCATCCTCCAAGCTTCTCAAGGGGTTGGCACCTGGAGGAAAGCCCCAGAGGCTGAGCATAGTTCCAGGGTAGATCAAGATTGGGAGAAGAGGTCCAGCAGGTATTGTTGTCCCTTTATACGGACTTCATATAGGACTTTATAGGTTAAGATCAGCACCTTGAATTGGTTCTGGAAGCATTCAGGCAGCCAATCCAGGTGGGCCAGAACTGGTTTTATAATTAAATTTCAGACTGAAGGCCAGGCTGAACACAAGACCCCACGGGCACGATTAGCAATGTGCATCTCTCTGTTAAAGTAAACAACAAACTGGAGGACCTGATCAAGACAGGGACTGTGGCCAGGGACATTACCCCTTGTCCTTTGCCATGATCTCAATCTATATGTTGCCCTTGGCTATTGCATTGAAAGAAAAGTCTTCAGGGACATGAATGCGGGCTTACCTTTCAGGGCAAAGAGCATTGCAAGCCCTCTAAGTGGGCTACCATGTGGGAGCAAAGGATTAAAGCTACTCTGAGTTCAACTCTACTTATTTATTTATTTAATTTTTTTCTAGACCATCCCTTATGGTGGCCCTGGGATGGTTAACAATAAGACAAAATAAAATAAAACACAATGTCCTAAGAAAATTTCCAACCAGCAATAAAACCCCAATTAAAACAATCATATCTTAAAACATTGGGAAAATAAAATGGTTTTAGCCTGGCACCGAACAGAATAAAGAGATGGGGAGGTAATTTCACAATCAGGGTGCCACCACAGAGAAGGCCCTTCTCCAGGTAGTCACCCTCCTAATCTCCTTCAGGGGAGGGGGGCTCCCAGAGAAGGACCTCTCTCCCAGAACTTAAGGGTTAGGGTAACTCTATCCCAGACTCACTATTTGGTCTTTATAAAATAGAAAGATATAAATGATTGCTAAGTTAGTTTACAAGACCAATGAAATAACTGTATTAAACAAGTAAGAAAAGGCAGCAATGCTTTTTCAGAGCCTCCAACTGTGCCTTCCCCAACCTGTACACAAGACTAGTTCACTCTCTTTCTCCCCATTGTTCCAGAAAGGAGGAAATAAAACTTAGTATTTGCTTAAGGGCACTTGTTTTCAGCCTGCCAGGGTGACTAAACCTGCCTGGTATATGAGATCTTTCCTCCTTTACACTTTAATCAAAGAGCAAACATTCTACCAAGAGAGTTATTTGAAATGGCCTCTTGACAGATTTGACTTGGAAGTGCCTCTGAGAATTATCCTGATTAGCAGACTGATATTTCATGGAAGAAAAAAAATGTTAACAGCTCTTTCACTTGGAGTTTTCACCACCTGGTGCTTCTGTGGTTTGCTTTAATTAAACAGGGCCATTTTATAGAAGTTGGAGGAGATTTTTTTTTTTCTGAACAGGGATTAAATGAATGCTGCCTCCTTCACAGGAATACATCATAAATATTTATCCTGCTGCCTCTTTGGCACAAAGAAGACTCTCTTATTTAAGGTCTTCTTTTAAAATTCTTCTGATTACAAGAAAAGATAGAATGCAGCAACATGGAGAGGCTTCTGGCTCAAATGTCTGTGGAGGAGCTTTGGATTTTACTCTGAAATTGAAGGAGGAGGCAGGGTGGCTGTCTGTGGAATAATGCAGGTGCAGCTAGTGGGAGCATTTATGAACTAAGAAAAGGAAAGGCATTGCTACAAAAGAAACAGCATAAAATCTGCATATTCCACTGTATATGCATCAATGCACATCTGGAAACTATTCCATAGTGTGGAAGACTAGCCAGGCAACCTGGGAGTCCCTGTTTGTCCAGGTGCTAACTGCTGATTGGCAACAGTTTTTGTGGCCAGTGGTGTAGTAGAGACGGGGCTCGCAGGGATACAACAGCAGCACTGTTGTTGTAAGGAATACCAATATTGTTAATCACCTGCCTGAGAGTAACCCGTTCCCTCTGGCCTTAGCAGCAATTTGCACAGTAGCAGTCATGGAGGGAGGGCAGATTTCCCCAGCAACAATACAAGGCTGCCAGCTGTCAATATAATGAGAAACACTTTGGGCAGCTATTACTTTACAAAAGATCTGTTTCCCAGCAGATGAAAACTCCTACATCTCAATTATTGATTTTAATTGACACAAATTTCGTCAGAGACCTCAAAATTCAATCACTTAGACAGAAGGAAAGACATCTCATGCTGATTCATAGAGGAATACTTTAAAGCTGGGGTGGTGAACCTTTTTCTTATGAAGGGCAGTTCATCCACAAATGGTGGATGAACCTGATGTGATGGTGGGTGAACATCAGAATTGGGCCTGATGTTGAATGCAGGTTTCAGCATCACGGTTCTCTCTTGCACTTTCTTTCTGGGTCACCCCTCACTCCATTTCTTCCCCATGATCATCTGTGTTTGGGTGCATATATGTGTTCCCCATCTCTCTCCCTCTCTCTCTTTCTCTCCTCCCACCTCACCCCTGCCAATGTCTCCCTCAGTGACCTGGTTCACACAATCACCACAGTCCACCAAAACTTCATGAAGCCAGGATGAGCTACTGTTCCAAGTTGCTATTTGGCTGCAAATTGTCATACCATCTGGTGTGACTTGTTGGAGGTGGGGGGACAACCCTCCAATACCTCATGGCCAGTTGCAGGGTTCCTGGAGGGGTTTTTCCCCCTCCAACAAGCCATTCTGCACAGATTCAGACTATAAAGCAAACCATGGTACCTCTCCCCTGGGGGATGAATATTCTAAATCCCTGACCACATGGTAGGCATGTAATGAGCGGAGTCCAGCCAGGGATCAGACTAGATGGCCTGGGAGGCCCCTTCTGACTTGCTCTGTTTCTGCGTTTCTACTGCAAACGACCATGGCTTAAATAAACCACACAAGCTTTGGTAATGCAAAGCAGCCCCAGCTTTCTATTTCAAGGGCAGCAGGTTCCCCACCCAGACTTTTTTTTTTTAAGTACATCAGGCATCATAGCATCTATTTCTCTTGTGGCCTAAATGGGACAGCTGTAATAACAATGTGTTACTTTAAAGCATTAGAAGCTTCCCAAACTTACTTTTAAGAAGTGGGTTTTAATTTTCCAGCAGTGTTTGCCTCTCTGCTTGCTCACAGGGGAATACAGCAAGTCCTTGGCTGGGATTCTTACGTATGCAACTCTTTTGTTGTTGCTCAGCATCCAGATGAAGACATCAGGCACAGTATGCTGAGGCTAAAGAAGAGAGAGAAGTGCTTTGAGAAGTGATGATGGCATTAGGCTCCTGAAACCATCCGAGAACATTTCCCTTCCCAGGAAATCTGCATTCTTCCATTGTGTGTGTGCATGACACAAGGAGCAAGAATAGCATGCCTTGGTAGGGACTGTCAGGCTTTAATAAGGAAAATAAAATGCAGGCAAAGTTTGAGAGTGACAGAAAATATTCAGTCCACATGTAGGGCATTCCATCATGCACTGAATTCAGGTGTGCAAAAGGTATGCCAGAGGTAGCTTGTTTGGCATATCTTCTTTATAAACAAAGGGGAGGAGGCATCCTCTGGCTGTTGGGGCTGGTTTCACCAAACAGGACTCACCTCGTCTACCAAGAAGCGAATCTTCTCGATAAAGTTCTGCGTCTCACGCATCATTGCTTCAAGAGGAATCTTCTTCTTTTGCTGTTGGATGATCCCTTTGGCTTCTTTGGACATTGCATCCTACAAGAATGAGGAGGAAGTGTGTTACCAAAGCCCACGGCACTGTCCATTCCATATAACAGAATTCCACACAATTTTCTGGGACATACAAGGAACACTTGCAATGTACATGCAGTGGTGCACGTTGAAGTGCCGTTGCTCATGTTCTCATAACAGTTCATATCGGTACACACAGATTGGTATGCATTTGTGCACGTATATGCACCAAAGACCATCTGGACACAGTATAACATCCAATTTATTAGGTTCAATGATAGTCATAGAATAGTGAGTTGGCAGAGAATAGCACTGAGCACGCTGGACTTGGACCACAGAGAACTGGAAAAGGGAAAGAAAGAGACCCAACAAGACCTAAAGGACCATCTACTCCCATATATACCTGCCTGCCCCTTAAGATCTGGGAAGGAGGTTCTTCTAAAAGAGCCAGCCCTTAAAGGAGATAAAGGTTGCTTGCATCTAACAAGAAACAACATCACACCCCACTGCACACAAAGCTTTCAAAAGTGGCCCTGAAGGGAAATTCACGCAGGATGACTTCTCAGGACAGTGAACCAGACCTTTATGCCAGTGCCAACAAAGAAGTTCTACCAGTTCTCATTCTCCCATCAGAAATAAATGTTTTGCAAAGCTAGCAGGTCTTAATTGCCCATTCAAGTCTCTCTCACAAAAAGCCCTAATGTGCATCACAACAGGGATATGGCTGGATTTGGATGGCATAAACCACACTGTGGAACCCTCGACATAATGTGGCTTGTAAGCCACTCCGCCAAATAGACTGGACACCAGGCGTTATGTGTAGGGCGCCTGCTCCCTCTGCATATCCCAGAGGACACTGTGGGAGCACTGCAGGTTCCACCCACTTCTCTGCCAACCATTTTGGGCTCTTTGAGTCTGCAGCTTTACTTTCATAGCTATTCTCTTCAAGCTTGTGAAAAAACAGCAGTTGCACCAGCTTTGGCAATGCCCATGGGGGCATCCAGGAGATTTTGGAGGGGATGCCCATGCTTGCCCTCCTTTAAAAGAAATGATATATAATGTGTACAACTAATTGCATTTTGAACATGTCCTGCTTTATTTGCACTCTTTCTTGCAGGAAGCATTAGGGGAGGGGTTTCCTAGGACAGGGCAGGCGGGTGCCTGCTGGACTAACCCAGCAGCTGTTCATCCTGTACATTGCCTGTAAGTAAGTATTTGCAGGTAATTTTGGGCTGTAGGTAAGTATTTCCTCCCTTTGCAAGTCTCTGACAGGTTAGGTATAGCCTGAGCTGCCAGGAGCTTGCAAAGCACTGAGAGATGGAGATTTGTGGAAAGGGGTTCACTCCTCCCTTTTTGCAGTGAGATCCTTGGCTTTCTTTGTTTTGGATCAGATATCCCTACTGACATCTAAAAAATAGTCTTAAAATAAAAGTTTTGGTTGACAGTCATGGCTGCCCACTGGCTGCAGGACAGGCTTGGAAAGCAGTTTCTGCCACTCTTGCCGAACAGTTCTCTTTTAGCGAGGCCTGATTAAGATCATGCAGGGACTGGATGACACAATACTCATTGTGGTTGAAACAACCCCAGTTACAAACCTTGGGTTTTCACGGAGGCATTTAACCCTGAAATAAGTCACCTGGACAAGCCCATCTCTGGTTCAGGTGATACAACAATCTACCCATACGCAGTTGTGCTGTGCAAACCCCGTCATAATATTGTTGCTGGGAAAAGCCATTCTTTCCACTCCTAATTTTTTTCCTTTGCAACTTTGAGAACCGCAGCTAATCTTAGAGAGACCAAGGAATTCATGAGGAGGAGATGCCATCTCCCCTGTTAATCAAAAATTTTCAGTGCTTTGGACCGATGAGCCCTACTTCTGCTACATCACTGCCATGGAGACATGACCATTTCTTTTAATGCTTTTAGGCAACAACCTCACAGCAAGTAGCAGTTGGAGTGAAAAGTCCCCTTTGCCCCAATAATCACAGTGGGACAGATGGAGGTCAGAAGATCTTATGTATATACATTTCTACCAGCATGTTTGTGCATCATGAACAGTTGAATTATTCGGTGGGGGGGTCCCCTCACTTACAAGAACCCCAAACCTGTCTTTTTAACATCAGCCTTTATTGCTCCCTGAGTTCTGTGTGAATTGAAGAACTGGGTCAATGTTTTATGGACTGAGATGTTTGTTAATGTACTTTATTGTTTATTAATATCCTGTGGTTTTATTTATTCCTGTTCTGTCCATAAGCTGCGACCCACTTTGGAAACAGCATGCAATGGAGATAAATAAAAGGAGTGAGTCAATGAGTGAGTGAATCACTGAGGGCCCAGTGGTGTGCATCCGAATGTATGAGCTGCCTCCAGTCAAAAATATCATATTTAAAAGGAGGTGAATTAGGACAGCTCAAGGCTTTTAGTTTGCCATTGCAGGAAGGATGACTCTTGCTGATGTCATAAAGAATTCTGGATATATGCTTATTTCTCCGGGGAGCCAGCCATGCTGGAAGCATATGTATTTGTTACTTCTGTCACAGCAGGCAACTTCTCAATATCACCCTAGGCAGCAACATCATCTGACTGAATGAGCTGCTTTCCATATGAAATGCCAGTGAATGGCTTTGATCTTTTGCAAATGCAGATTGCCATTGCACATCTCCTTACAGGGAGGGATATGCAAATCCTCACTTTGAAGGGTATTGGTGTGCAATGCCAAGGGTTCCAGCATGAACCTAGATAAACCTTGAGATCATCAGCTGAGGCCCTCCTTAAGGTGCCTCCCGGCAAGTGAGGTATGACAAGTCGCAACTACAGAAACCACCTTTTCAGGAGCAGGTCCCCAGCTGAGGAATGTTCTCGTCCTCACTCTAATGCAGCCTCCCCCCTTCAAATAAATCCTCCAGGTGTTTCGGTCTACAACTATCAGCATTACAAATCCTTAGCATGCTGGCTGGAGCTGATGGAAGATAAAGTCCAGAACATCTGACAAGTATCAGGTTGGGGAAGGCTAAGTCAGGCTCTCCACCTTTTTGGACTCATGGGCCACTTGGGAAATGGCAATACGTGCCATCACAAAATGGCACCCACAGTGGATGTGGCTAGTTACATAATGGCTGCTGCGAGGAAGTAGCTGATCAAAGTGAAATAAAGAGAAGGGACTGCAGGCAGGGAAATAGTGAGGTCGGAAGCTGGGAAGAAGGAAGTGTTACTACTGCTGTGTTGCATTTATAGCCCACTATTTTCCCTCTCTGAGGAACCCGAGGTGGCATACCTGGTCTTCCGCCACTCCATTGCATGCTCACAATAACAATCCTGTGAGGTGGGTTGGGCTAAGAGTGAGTGCTTGGCCTGAGGTCACCCAGTTGGATCCATGGCTGAGTGGAGACTAGATCCTTGACCTCCCAGATCCAAACCCAACACTCTAACTAGCACATCACCCTGGGTCTCAAATAGCAAGGCCAAGAGAGAAAGTCAAGAAGAGCAAGCCTATTGCCTACAATGGCAGAAGAGAGCCTTATTTATTTATTTATTTATTTATTTATTTAAATATTTATTTAAATATTAAGGAAGCCTTAATGCTTCCAGGGTGTTTTCTTTTCCATTTTTGGAGACAGGCAGGGGGCAACTTTATAGGCACTATTAGAGGCCCCTGTGGGTGGCCAGAAGCCCACAGAAGCCATGTTGGGGACTCTTGATACTGACAGCGTGAGAAAGCCTGATAGATCTGATGTGATTTTTTTAACTAGATGTTTAAAAAATGTGCCTTATATCTGAAATCTTGAAGAGCTAGGTGCATCTGTCCCTGGTGACGAGAGTGGACAATGCCACATTAATCATGTGGTCAGAGCTTCACACAACTTCTTCTCAAGTTGCATGGAATTCATCATGCCAAAGCTGGAAGGTCCATTTATGAGGTTGCAAGCTCGGCCCATTCTGCTTAACTGTATTATGCTCCCCAAAGGGCTTTCCTGTAATTTCCCTGCATATTATAAAGTACCCATCATTCTTGAGATAGGTATAATTTAAAAAAGGACATAAACACAATAATTTGCAGTGCCTTTCAAACACATTGCAGCAAGGATCCAAGAAATATATTTCACATACCAATTCTTGCTTACACAGTGTCAGCCTCTTTTTGTCCAAACTGGTCCTATTCATCAATTTGGGCTTCTTTTCAGCATTTGCAACAAAAACCCTGGGAGGAAGACACAGAAGTAATCTTTGGAGTCAATAAAAATGTTATCTTTATAATGATGGATAATAATCTCCCTGTGATAAGTTCAGTTATATAGCAGCGTAGAAGAGCTAGAAGATTCAAAAAGCTTGGATTCATAATATTAAAATGGAGGGGTCATTTATAGTTGTGAGGAGCATTGACAAGTAGAAATGCAATTTGTATGGTAATATTTCAGTACAAATTTAATTAGCTTGGGGATATGTTACTATTTTGCATCTTGTCTACTGCATACAATAGAGTTTTAAGCAAGTGAAGCCTTTTGTATGCATGTTGATCTTGTAGATTTATGCAGAATATATTAGCAAGGAATGTCAATGATTATTTCCAATGAATGTCTTCTCTGAGCTCCAAATGATGGGTTGACAATCTAGTAATGAATTGCTGGAAAATGAACACAAGAGACAGAACTGAAAATACGTCAATGAATAAAGTTGGAACACATGGGATCTTCTGAATTCACTATAGGATAAAAAATTAAGCAAGGAAGGAATCCATGAGGATTTCAGTTGGTCCACAGTTTTAGGGTACACTAAACTCCTATGGCTTGCATCTTCTTTGTTTATAAGATCCCAGACTCTGAGACTTAAGAGCATCCTAAGTGGGGTAGAAGGAGCCAGATATAATGTTTGCTGCCCTGCCCTGGCTTCCTCCAGTTTCATAAGCTGAGCTTCTTTGGCTGTCTAGCAAAAGTGTTTCAGAAGGAGAGAGAAGGAAGCTGGAGTGGTGCCAGAAAAGTTGTTGGCAACTCCAGTCTTATCCCCTTCTGGCCCACCAAAATGCCCACTTTTATCCCATTCCAAGACCATGTTCCTGAGCTCAACGATGCGGCCAGCATGGTTCTTCCTAAGCTAGCTGAGAGGGCTGGGGAAGGCAAGAGCTTCAGCTCCCAGTTGGGAGTCTGCAGCACTGTGTCTGACTGTGGAACTGGAAGTTAAAAACCTTATGGCTCCTCAGATACTTCCTGGGGCCATAGGATTGCTCCTTTGCTGAAGCAGCCTTATTCACCATTTTGGAATAATATAAGACTCAGGGTGCAATTATCTTCTGGTTTTTGCACATCTCTAGATTTTTGGATGCAGCTATTTGTCAAAAAGGGGTGTCAAAATGTGTACTTTAGGTTCAAATAGATACAAAAGGCACATTGTAGGATAAAATGCCTACAGAAATGCTGGAAATGTAGGGACATGTGTATTTTGAGAGAACAATACATACTAAAAAGTATAAAAAATATAAACAAAATATACTGTAAAAATATGTAAGTGCAGATTCATATGGAAACAGGACAGGAGAGATTTATGAATGAACATGTGCGAAACTGACATGGACCAGAAACAGATCCTGAGGTGTAGCCACTTTTGTACATATCGTAGATTACTTACTCACCTTCTGGGACCCATTCCCCATCTATAAGGTACACTGCAAGTTTCTCCCATACATGTTCTTACCTACTTTGGTTAATAAAATCAGTTAGAGTGGACTTCATTTTCTCCTCTGATGCAATCTCAGAAACTTTGATTAAATCTTTCACTTGTTCTAAACCTTCTTCCTAAAAAAAGGGGAAAAAAACCCAGTTGCATAAAGAACATAAATGTCACTGGAAATAGCAAGTGGTGGTTTAATTTAATGAATCAATAGGAGGAAAGTTATCACGAGCTAATTAGCATGAGTGATCAGTGATAATTGGTGCCAATTAGCTGGTATACTAACACATTTTCAATTGAGAAATGAATGCATTTATTTGTCAGTTCAATGTAGACTCAAAACATTTAATTTTAATTAATGGAAAAGTCTCCAGTGAGACATTGTTCACTGGTAAGGTCCTATTGTAAACAGCCTGGCAATGCAAGCTGGGAAAGAAGCTGCCCCTTTCGCAGCAGCGGTAGAGCTGCTGAAAAGGGGTCCATCCCCATCACTCCAAAATCCTCCTCCACAAACTGCTTTCCCACCCATCAGGATGGAGCTGGAGATACAGGACATTTTAGCCTTGGTGGGCATGGAAATAGAGGACAAACCTGAATGCAGATGTTGCCGCCCTAGGGAAAGGGTTCTGAGCAGCTGGGCCTGGCTGGCCTGAAGCAAAGAACAAGGCAGTCTCTCTCCCATGCTATGTACAAGTGCTGACTGGACCGGCAAACACATCTGTCTTCAGGACTGATTACATTCGTTTTATTGTTGGGAGTGAGAAAGGTGGCTGCTTTGGGCACTTGTTCTTGCGTAAGGACTGCTGGCTGGACTTCAGGAGAAGATGGAGGAGAGGAGCAGGAAGGGCTGGGAATATGGGCCTTGTGGAGACACCGAGAGGAGGGAAGCAGAGATGCTTCTTTCAAGGCCGGGTTCCCAGGTGGGCAGGCAGCCTCTGGGAATAACCAAGACGCACAAGTGGCAGGAGGGAACACGGAGCAGGGGAGTCTCTCAGATTCAGGTGAGCTGATCACGGCTCTTGCCCCCATGGTGCATGGCCAGCAGAGGAGGGTGGCCCAGTTAGAGGATCAAGGAGGTGTACTCAGTTTCAGAAGGCCCCTCTGAAAGGCACGGAGCGCAGGCAGGCTCGTGAGCCGGATACTGCACTGGGTTCAGCAAACTGCTCGTGTGCTGAGAGATTGCAAGGAGAAAGGACTGTGGCTTTTGAATGCATGAAGGAGGAACCCCAACTCCTGACATTTACACACATTTCTACACCACCCAATAGCTGAAGCTCTCTTCCTGGCGCTTGCCCCATGATGCCAGGGCAGGTAGTTTATGGGGTGCTGGGCAGGCAGCATGGCTCACAGGAATCTCTTCCCACACCTCGCTCCTGCATCCCTGAAGCTTTCACCTGGCTGCTTTGCTCTGCCCGCTTAATGCTTTGGATGAGGAGGCTCAGGGAATTCTTATCAAATTTGTGCAAGACACAGAATTGGGTGGGATGGCTAATGCCCTGGAAGCCAGAAACAGAATGCAAAGTGTTCACAGTAGGTTGGAGGGCTGGGGTGAAAGCAACAGAATGAAATGAGAATCGCTCTTTGATACTCCAACAGACTTACCAGGAGATCTGCCATTTTCTCCAGGACATTGGAGAAATACAGCCTGAAGGTCTGGTCACCCCAAAGGCTCTTTATGTAGACACAGGGTTTCTTCTCATCGTAGGGCAAATAATAATAGTTCCTAGTGAAAAAAATAAGGATGCACTTCTGAAATGACAGAATGGGCTAGGTAGGGAAAGCCAAACACTCGGCCAAGGAAGATTGTCCAACTCTCCAATGCTAAGCCAGTTTTCATCCCCCACTTTCAACTTTGAAATGCTGAAGTCAGGGCTGGCTCCACACTGGGGAAGCCTTCCAGGGCTCCCTATCAGTGACCCCGCAAGGCTTACCTGGCGATCTGAACAGCGCTGGGCAGCTGTGTCCAGCAACCCTTCCAACTGTCTGAACTCACATAGGTTTGGGGCACAGTGGAAAACTGAATGGGTGGTGCGTTCCAACTGCTTAGTGGTGCTTTGTGTGCAGTAAGCCAATATGAGAATATCATAAAAGGATATTTGTGGATATGATGGAAGGATACTATAAAGGGATATTAATGGAAATCCCAAAGTGGCTTCCCAACCTGGTGCCCTCCATATATGCTGGGCTACAGCTTCCACTCTTACCCAGACAGAATGACTGGCTGGGGGATGCCAAAGGTTGTAGTTGATTTATCATTTTCTTTATTTATTATATTTATATTCCACCTTTTTTTCTTTCCAAGGAACCCAAGGTGGCTTACATCATTCTCCCACTGCTCTCAATCTTATCCTTACAGCACAACCCTGTGAGATGGGTTCGGCTGAGAGTCTGGGACATGCCCAAAGTTCCAGTGAGCTAGAACTCAGATCGCCTGAGTCCCAGTCCCACACTCTTAACCACTGCCCCACGTTGGCTCTTCAGATAGTTCAACACATCTCAAAAGCACCAGTCTGAGGAAGGCTGTCTTAAGGTGCAATTCTATGCATGTTAGGCAGAAAAACCTACAATTTCCAGCATTCCCCATTGTTATACTAGGCGTGTCCTGGTGGAGGTTGTAGGACCTTTTTCTGCCTAAACATGTATAGGATTGCACACTTAAAGAATCAAAGTCAATTTCTTTGTTCTTCTTTTAAACAATGGTTTAAAGCATGCATTCAGTGATGGGATCCTGATTTTTTTCCTTCATTTCTTTTGCATTTTTGAAAGCACGGTTTACGGGCAAAAATTAAGGACAGAGGAAATGGCTTAATACCAGATTGGGCCATTTTTCTACCTAGCCTAGTTCAGTCAGCCACTGACTGCAATTACTGTTCAGGGTCACAGGCAGAGGTGTTTAACTGGAGATGTTGGGGAATCTTCTGCCTGCACAGAATGTGCTCTACCACTGAGTGATGATCAGTGCAGAAAGAGTAAGGGATGGAGTTCGAGAACCGTGTGCGCAGCCAGTTGCTTCCCATATGGTTAAATCATGGCCATCTCACTCTTGGACCAGGCCGTTTTCTCCAGAACACCTCAGAGCGATACAAAGCCATAGAACAAGGGAGAATTCAATAGCCTCTCTTTAAACAAAAAAACAACAGAACAAAACAGGGGAAAGCGGAATTGCAGAGACAGATGACAGAACACCCCAGTTATTCTCCCTTTCCTGACAGTATTTTCTCCTGAATCAATTCAGAAATTCCTTGCTTTGCACTTTGTGCGTGCATGTGCAAAAATAGAAATCTCTAAAAAAGAGCGTGAGCTGGGAAGGTCAGCTTGGTGGGAGGCACTCTGAGAAATGGGCCATCCGTCAGAACTGCAGCCTGATGTGTTTATTCCAAGCATTGTCATGTCAGCATGCTGTGCTCGAAGGCCATTTTTAAGGCAAATTTGTTTGCAGTCAGGATGTTCGACGCCTGCTAAATTGCTTTCCTTTCAGACTTTCTCCTATAGAGACACACTTCCATGCTGCTGATCGTTACTCTTTCCTTTGTCTAATTAAAATGCATTGGGCACATCACTGTGCAGTTTTCTAAGGAATGAAGTCTACAGAATGGGGGCATGTGAGGAGGAGGAAACATCTCTGATGTTTGTTAGAAGAAAGTTGAGTCTTGTTGCCACATTTGAGGAAGATTTGGGGCTGGAGACTTTATATATATAAAGATGGAAGTCACCTTGGATTCCTTGCAAGAGGATAGGAAGGTTTTTACTTTGTTTGGTATTTATTTATATCATCTTGCACGGAACCAAGGGAAGCTTATATCATCCTTCCCTTTTTCCTTGTATCCTCCCAACAGCCCTGTGGGGAAGGCTGGGCTGTGAATTGGTGGTTGGTCCAAAGTTACCCAGTGAGTTTCACAGCTGAGCAAGTACTGGCCTCTGGCTCTCCCAAGACCCTGCCTCACACGAACCAGCAACACTGCACTGGCTACATCTCTGACGTTATGGCAGTGTTGTGCCAAAAGCACAACACACACTGAGAGCCAGTGTGGTGTGGTGGTTAAGAGCATGGGACTGGGACTCAGGCGATCTGGGTTCTAGTCCCCGCTCAACCATGGAGCCAACTGGGTGGCTTTGGGCCAGTCACAGACTCTCAGCCCAGCCTACCTCACAGGGTTGTTGTTGTGGGGATAAGATGGAGGAGGAGAGATGATGTAAGCTGCCTTGAGCCCTTTGGGGGAAAAGGCAGGATATAAATCGAATGAATGAATGAATGAAAAGTCCAGCTTCTGGGCTGCACTTTTATGGCAGCTCTCCATCCAGGCAGAGATGGTGCTTAGCTGATTTGAGGCATGAGGGATGCTGATGCTTTTGTGCATTCATGTCAGTCCTCCACAGGGTAACATCCACAACTGCTTCCCTGCGTCAAGTCATCAGTCTCTTTGGCTCAGTATTGTCTGGTCCAGGGGTGGGCAGAAGGAAGTCCAAAACCATCTGGAGAGCTACCTTCTGCGCAAGCCTGACCTAGAGAGATTGTGAAGATGTGCTTCAGAACATTTGCAAAGGACCTGAGAGAAGCTCATCCTCGCTGGCCTTCCTTTTTCCTAGTGCTGGCCTGGACAACCGGAATGCCTTTTCCTTCTCTCCCCTGCTTGGACAGCTAGAATGGAGAGGGAGAGGAAGAGAAAGGGAGGGAGGGAGGGAGGGATGAAGCAAGAGTCCTGGAGTAGCAGGCAGAAATGGGCTGTGCTGGGGGCTCGTGGGAAGCTGGGGCAAGTGATTTGGACTATGTTGCACGCTTGATGGTATCATTAAGAGCATGACAAATTAAGCAAATTTCTGAGAGCTGTGAGAGTAGCTCAGTTTGCTGAGCAAAATGCCAACCTGGACTTAGCAAAATGCCAACTGCAAAATCAATTCCATTTCCAAAGATTAGTCATTTCTGTAATGCGACTGCTGCATAATTTTCCAGGTTGGGTATACATTTTATCCATTATGTTTCCATACATTGAACAAGGGATATAAGCCATGAATGGCCAATATCTATATTCTCAGGGGCATTCATTGCACAGCTGGGGGCCAGAAATGTATTTTACCTTACAAACTCCCCACGACCAGCACCCATAGTGGTAAGGCTCTGTAATAAAGTGGGTGCTATCCAGGAATAAGAGGACAGAAATATGTAACTAAGTGTAGAATCTCTGTCTTTTCCATCAATTTTGAAGGAAAAAATATAATGCACTCAAATTATATTGAACCAAATTATGGGCATTTTTAAAACCTTGATTAGAAGTTATTAATCGTCACCAAGGGCTGAATGCAGCCCATTGGCTGCCAGTTGGCTATCTCCAATAAAGCCTGATTCGGTTATATTTCATGCCAGAAGCTCAGTTGGCTGCAAGCATTGCACGAGGAAGGGGAAATGCAAAGTCTATAATAATATTGCATCTCCATCTGAGAGATATCAGTCTTTAATGAAAGAAAGTAATGGGACAAATATTGCAACCATCCATATAAAGCAACTGTAGATCTGAAAAAAAAGATTCTGCTTGTTTATATTGCAGCTCTTTAGATCTTAATTTCTATCTGGAGCTGACATAAAAACCCACCAGCTGGCTCTCCAAGATAATAGCTGACTGCCTGCATTCTCTCTCACTATTACAAGGGAAAGCAACTATATTTTTGGCAGATTCTGCTTTTCATCGCTTGGAGCATTTCTCTTCCACCCTAATCTTGCTAAAAATGATTTCATTTGATTGTGTCCTTTACTTAAGAGAGAAACAGAAACAAACATTCCTGTGTTTTCTGAAGTTCCAGGAGGTAGCATCAGGTCCCAACATTCCCAAACACATGGGGTGTCCAACATGGAGTCCATAGGGTTACAGACTTTTCTTCTGGCAGCAGGGTCCCTGTTCTTCCCACCATTTTATTTTATTCAAGATTTCTAAATTTAAAACTTTATTTAAATTGGAGGTTAGGATGCTGCAAAGTGAAGTGTTGCTTCTCCTCCACCATCTTTATTTGCCTTCAAAGGAGCGGGGTGGGGATGGGGGTTAGCTTCAGAACTAAGCCCCACCTGAATGTCCATGATTTCATGAATGGATGGAGAATCATAGAATAATAGACTCATAGGATAGTAGAGTTCGAAGGGACCAAGAAGGTCATCAGGTTCAACCCCCTGGTTAATGTAGGACTTCAAGTTAAACCATCCAAACCCCTGCATCACGCCATTTGAGAGCAAGTGTAGAGTAGCAACTAGCAACGCCAACTAAAGAACGTTTATTTCCCTGCTCGGGATCCTGGTTCTAGAGGTGCAGCATTAGGCCAACAATCTCAAACTTCAGGGCTCTACCTGTTTCCCTCAGTGATGAGCGGTTTCTCAGGGTGCGTGGTAGGTATCAGTGGCACCGCAATATCATGCGAAGCATCTTCTGTCCCTTCATGCAACAAGGGGGCACTTTCTTCATCTTCACCTTCATGGGTCTTCTTTTTGCCTCCAGCTCCTGGTGACACCCCATCGATGACATTGCCAAAATTCCCTGGAGATACAAAAATGGACTTGTATGTGGGAAAGGAAAGATTGAATTAGACAGTTTTGAGAGGTAAAGTCATTAATATGATTATAGCCATATCCTTTCCTGTTCCTTAAAAAAAGTATTATTGTTTCCATTACCGTTACCGTTACCATTTATTCCTATGCAGCCCAGTAGCTGAAGCTCTCTAGGCAGTTTACAACCTCACATAAAATTAACAAAATGCAATATAAAATACGGACAACAGTATAAAATCATAAAATTGAAATTTAAAAGCCAATTTTAAAAGCGATGAGATCTAAGAGCAATTAAATCAGTAAAGCAGTAATGTAATGCTCCAATATAATGCTACAGATAATTAAATGCCCTATCATAGAGGACAGTCTGAAACTGGCACCAAATGATAGTAGAACAAGTGCCAGGTGGACCTCAGTGGGGAGCTTGTTCCATAACAGGGGGCCACCACTGGGAAGACTCTCCTCTTTGTTGACACCAATTGAGTCTTTCTTGGAGGTGGCAATTGGAGGCCCCAGATCTTGATCATAGTGTCTGCATAGATTGTGCTTGAGAGAAGTAGTCTCTCAAGTGCTGTGGTCCCAAACTGTGTAGGGTTTTATGGGTTAGAACCAGCACCATGAATTGGGCCTGAAAGCATACAGGCAGCCAAAGCAAGTGGACCAGAATTGGTGTTACATGTTCAGACCTTTTGCTCTCAGCTGCCTGCTGCATTTTGCACAAGCTACAGCTTCTGAATAGTCTTCAAGGACAGTCAAACTTCACATGCATTGCAGTTCAGAGATTACTGGAGCATAGACCATTGAATCAAGGTTTTCCCTGTCTAGGCAGGGGGACAGCCAGGCCAGCAGCTGAAGCTGGTAGAAGGTACTCTGTGCCACTGAGGCCAACTGGGTCATGGGTGATAGTGGTGCCTCAAGGAACACCTTCAAGCTATGAACCTGCTTTATCCAGAATAGGTTGACCACTCTCCATCCCATCAAAGAACCACCCACTAGCAACCTCTCCAAGCTGAGCTTCAGCTTGTTGGCTTCATCCAGTCTATTGCCACCACCAGGCAACAATGGAATAGATGAGAACATTTTGAATTAAGCATTTTTAAGCAATTATCCTGTGGCCCTTATTTCCAAAGACTTATCCTGTTTAATTTCAAGGATCAATGCAAATATGTGAATGGTACATTTGGTTGCTTGGCTTTAGCATCAACATTAAAATACACTCACTCCTGTAGCCTGAGCCTTTTTATATTTTGTTGTTGTGGCAGCCATTCCCCCAGCCCCCCGCCTCCCAGGAAGCCATAACAATGCTACATGCAAGGCATTTTGGGACAAAGCATGTCAGCCTCCATCTGCTGGCTGCTGGGGGTTCGTTTTTGTTTATTTAAGTTAAAGGTTATTTAACTTTTGTGCCACAACAAAAATTACTTTGTGTATTCACAGTGTTGAGTACCTTATATTCACTGAGTGGTGACAAAGTCAATTAAATCCATTTCAGTTCCAGATTGCAACAAAACAAAATGTGAAAAAGTCAAAGGGAAGTAAAAACTTCTGCAAAGCACTGATAAAGGATTAAGGGTCATATAGAAAAGCTCAAAGTAGGACTAATACTAGACATAACCAATGTAGCTCAACTGAAGACCAAAATACCCTCATCCAGTGCCCAAGCCTCAACCCTTAGCACAAAGCTAACAGGCGTTTAAAGGTCCCATTTTTTAAGTACATACTCTGGAGTTTTCCAAAGCAGATCTGACATTTCTGGTCTTTGAGCCTCGATGCAATGATGCCACTACTGACCTTGGCTCCTTGCAAGGGTCTGACAACATGGCCTTAGAGGCAGAGTCAGGCATCCAATCCTCTTCCCCAAAGTGGCCCAGAGTGTGTTTTCCCTCCTTGGGACAGATTCCATGAGACCCACATTGGTAGAGGATTTTTTTCTCTCTCCCCTCAAATCATTGAATTGGCAGGAAACCCGTGGCCATCCAGTTGGATTACAGATCCTATTATCTGCGGCCATTGCTCATCCCATCTGGAGTTGATGGGAGCTGAAGTCCAACAACATTTCAATTCTTTCACCAAATACATTAGCTAAGATGTTTCCAAATATGTCAAATGGATGTTGGAAATGTCAACATAAATTGGGTACTTTCTATCATATGTGGTAGACTTGCGATAATGTGAAAAAGTATTGGATTAAAATACATAAATGGCTTGAGGAAATGTTACAAAAATCCTTAGCTTTTAAACCTGAAGTCTTCTTATTAGGCATTATACCTGTTGATATTAGTAAACAAGAAATGTACTTGATTTTACATGTAATTACATTTGCATTTGCTCAACACTGGGAAAGTGAAGAACCACCCACCGAGAAACTGATCCTGAAAAGATCTTGGACGGTGCAGAAATGGATAGATTGACTTTGTCATTGAAGGAGAAAGAAGATACTGACTTCTATCAAACTTGGGACTCTTTTTATTATTGGCTAGAGAAACGGGACTTCGTATAGATGTAAATCTGTTTCTAAGTTATCATAAATGGAAAAAAATGTGGGGGCTGACCCAGCAGGTCTGATGTTTCCGATGATTGATTTTTTTTTAGTTTTTCTTTGTTTTAGGGTTATAGTTTTGAATAAAACTTATTATAAAAAACATTTCAATTCTTGCTAGCTTTCTGATAAGGCACTGTTGAGGCAAAGGTCTGGCTTGCCTGGTAGCCCTCACTGGGAGTCCTCCCAGGTCCTGGAAGATGTGAACGCTTTCTCAGGCTTGCTGATCAGTATCAGACACCAGGAGCACCCCAGGTCACCACCCCCTGGTTGATACTACACATCTGTCCCTTGGCCCTTCTTTGGAAGAAAGAATCTGGTACAAAGCAGGACCCAGGACGTGACTTCAATCAGGAACAAGATCTAGCTCTTTATACTGCAAGTACAAACAAATGAGGCTCAGCCTTTTCTAAGTCCCACCACATTTAAGTAAATATTAGACATTGCCTTGTTTGCCCACAAGGGCTTTCCCTACACGCCCAGTTCCTCACAAGAAACACAAGGGTGCACCATCACGCATGCTGATAATGCAGGGCTGTTGTTTTGCATATAAACAGGGTGGGACATTCTTTGCAGGACAATACAAACGATTGTCATTTGGGTGAAAAGAGAAGCTGCAGAGGAATAATCTGTTGGCTTTTTCTTGCTGTTTACTTTCTGGTCCAAAATAGTAGGTAGGGTGTTAATCTAAGATACCAGAAGCCGACTGGATGCTGGCATAACATGGTTCGTGAATTGTGCTAACATATCACAGCAGCAAAGAGCATTGCTGCCCTGGGTGTCTCTGGGCCTGTCCCTGACATTCAGCCTAACCTACCTCACAGGGTTGTTGTGAAACTACAATAGGGAGGAGGAGGATTGTTTAAGCTGCCTTGGGCTTCTTGGAAAAGGGCAAAGGTGCTGCACACATACAATAATGAATATAAAAATATAAACCAGGAAAAGCACAACAGAAGCCCAGCACACTTGGTGCTGTCACACTCCAGAGAAAGAGCCTATATTCTTGACAAATTTAGAACTGATGCTCACTATGATCTGATTCTCTCTGGAGTGAGAGACTTTTCCATGCCTGGTGCAATTCCTCAGATCAGATCCTACATTTAAAAATTGTGCCAAAGAGAATCATTCCTTGAGGGATGTCAAAATTCTTTTAGGCTTCCTCAAACTCCGTGCAGATGCTTGCTGGAGAAAAACCTCATAGATGCCCCGTTTCCACACTGCTAATGGCAACTTGGAACCAATGCTACCGGTCAGGGCATGGGGCTGGGTTGGGGTAAGGAGGCCAGACATAGTGTGTGGGGAATTAAAGAGATGAATGGGGCAGGAGGTGGGGATGACAACAGAAGACAAATAGGTGGCACTTATTCCCGAGGAAACATGCTAAACGCTCTTTCCTAAATGCAGCACTGGAAGGCTCCCTGCCTCCGCCCTCCATTATCATCCAGAAGACTGGATAAAATCACTCCTCTGTTCATATTTTTAATGCATGTTTGACTGCACCCAATTCAAATTAGGACAGTTTTCTAGTAATCATCAACCCATTTTGGCTAGTGTACACAGAATTACTTAGGCAAAGATGCTGAGCCCATAATTCTCTGCAGTCGGCATGCCAAGCCAATACTGGAAAGCATCTGCATTTGTTCTGTGTCCAAGCCAAGATCCTTTCGAGATTTATCTATCCATAAAAGGGAACTTGCTTCTTGGAAGACTTCCATGCTGGTACACTGCTGGATGTATATGTCTCACCAATGCACCATAGGCCCAAATACTATGGAGATCCAGCATGTTTCTCTCTGTACCCATGACAATATTTACCATGATTCATGGAATTGAAGGAGAATGAAAAGAAAGAAGCAGGTTTACCTCCAGGCATTTCATTTCATTGCAAAGAGCAGCTAGAAGAATCAGCCTGACAGCAATGTAAGGTTGAAGAAGAATTTAGAACTTACCTACAGATACCTCAAAGCTTATTGGTTTATCTCCAACCTTCCTATCAATCATTGTAGCTTCAAAAAATGCCCCAAAGAGAAGAAATTCCTCAAATTGTTCTTCGTGAATCTAGTAAAAGTTTACAAGGAGAAGAAATCTAATTTATTACATACTCATTGGGAGCAGGTATTTACTCATATTATCTTATGAAGAGGAAATTAAGAGAATCACATTAAATTTAACCTTCTGTTCTTTAGCTATCTCAAATTTCTGACCAGAATTGATCTGTCATTTTCTTGGGCTGAAAGTCAAGATTAGTAATAATGATGAATGGGAGGATGGCATACCACAAAGAATTGTCTTCCAACCCCATTTTTATTTGGTTTTAAAAGAGTAATTTCATGTTCTGGAGCTCTGACTTCACCACTATCTTAGTTTTAGGGACAGGGTTTTTTTTTTTCCTGAAAAGGTATAGGTTTGTAGCCATAATCTCACGAGTTCTCATCTAGAAAAATAGTGTTTTGTGACCAGCCTTGCCCACCATTTTATGAACAGTAACACTCCCACATGGCAGCCATTTTGTGAAACTACTCACAAGATTCGCAAAGCTGCAGATGTGCCCACTGACCTCGAAAATTTGAGGATTGCTGAGCTATGGCATCCATGCCAGGTGTTCCTCTAAGCCTAGTTTACTTGTGAAATAGATCCACATTTTAACATTTTACCTCAGGTGGCACATCAAAAGGCTCCACTTCCACATCTGTTGAGTTTGTTTTATCTGAAGGTGGAGCAGACTTCCCTTCTTCTGCTTCTTTCTCTTTCCCTTTGTCTTTTGAGCTTTTGGAGTCTTTGTCCTTCGAAGGTAGCTTTATGTCCTTGATGATCTTTGTAAACTTGGACTCATGGGCTCCTCCAGAGAGGATCTCCACAGCAAGTTCAATCAGGAGGCGTCCCCTGAAGGAGACACCTTCCCCATAACCTTCATTGAGCTCCTGGTGGTCATCCATCAAAGTGTGATTCCTGGGTGAACCATAAAGGTTGATCCAGGCAGGTCCAAAAGTAGGCAAGAAGCCTGAAGAAGAAACATATTCAATAAACAGAGAGACAAACACACAAGCATAAACAATTTCAAGCAGGCATGCCTACTTGCATACTGTTTACTTGTGGGCACACAGAACAGTTTGCTATTGAAGAGAAAGGTTAGCACAGTCTCCTCGCTAGCAAATTTACACAACTCTTCAAGTTTAAAGGGCAACATTTCTCACTGCACAGGACACTGTGGGAAACTTAATTCTTAATGACATGCCAACTTTTCACTGCTTTCACTCAGAGCACTCCTGTTGTGGGTAGACCAAGTGCTTCCTTCCTACTTACATGCCTTGTGGCCCAAGTTAAGATTTCTATAAGGAGTTTCAGCAGGGCTGGAGCCTCCCAGGAATACAATTTCCTTCCCAAGAATGCACAGACTTCTAGCAGTCCTTGCTTGAAAAGACCCCCCTGCTGCTTGCTGATCTCCACATATACACACTTTTATTTTTGGCTGTCACTATTTCCATGGTGTGAAATTTCAACAGCAAAATTGTTGGCGCAGCCATGTCAATTTTGCTAGCAGCAGAAAGGGAGGCAACCCTGTTGGGCTCTGGGGGTAGTAGGTGGGGGGAGAAATTGGCCCCTAGATCTATGGGATTTGGCCACCCATGTTCTATAGGGGACTTCTGAAATGTGTCAATATAAAACATTTACTTTAAAGAAAGAGTTGTCAGCCTCCAAAAACAAGCACAGATGTAAAAATTTAACTATGCATCGCAAGAGTTTCAATCTTGAATTCTGCTGGTCTTACAAGTGTAGAGAGTTCTGTAAGCCCTAGAATGGTAGAGTTGGAAGAGGCCAAGAAGGCCACCGGGTCCAACCCCCTGCTGTGGGAGGACACCAGCTTACACCATCCCTCTGACTACCCATGTACTACCCTTTACCTTTATCACCGTCCTGTTCATTTGAGATCTTCTTCAAGTCTACGAAGTGAGTTGCTAAGGCCACATCGTTCACGCTACCTTCATCCCACACCTGGATTCTGACTCTTCGACACAGTGGAGGGAACATTTCCTTAAAGACAACCTGCTCATGCCACACAGGGTCAGCGCAGTTCTTCCGCACTGTGGTCCGTCCCTAGAAAGAAGGACCAGAGGCAGTTTTGGGAAACTGATCCTAAATCAGTGAGTCCGCCTCTTGGTTAGTAAAGATGCTTTGTACACAGAACCACTTTGCGCTGCTTGTAACTCCCTACTAGATTCTCCAATGTGTGGAAAACAAGAGCAATCTAGTTCTCTGCCATCTGCTTTTAGAAATCTACCCAAGATCCTACAATGAGTGCCAATCAGTTAAAAAGGATATAAGGATGGAGATGAATGTAGATTTATAGGGTAGTGAAACCATTTTGGTAGCATTTCCAGTACAAATGTCCTCTTTCCCTCTGCAGAGCTGAGTGCTAGAGAGAACAGTTGTGTGTGTGTTAGCAAGCACACAATGAAAGGGGCTGATTGAACATTTGACTTGATAGCACACGTGTCTATCTGAGCTGCATCATCTCTTTAAATGTTGCATCTATTGATTCTGAACCACTGAGAAAACACGAGGGGGTTGGAGGCTTTACATATTCTGAAAGAAGGCAGAAAGCGTGCAGTCCCTCACCTGGACAAACTACATTGTCTAGAACTCGCACAGAACAAACTGTTGTCTCAGCAACATGCAAAACCCTCCTGAAGGCTGGTCGGTCTTCACTTGCTCTCAACCCCTTCCCCCTCTGAGGAGCTGTCTACTTCTGAAAAGGCCATTGTCCAGTTGCACACAGTTCACTTCTCTGCCATGTGGGTGGTAAGGAGTGCCCTGAAACCAGTGATCCAAGTAAAGCATCCTGCATTGACCATGTTGCCCTTCCAGGAGGCTGGAGTGTCCCGGAGTTAGAAGATTGATTGCTGGATGGCATCTCTTCCCCTTCTGAATTCTCCTTGAACCAGAGCAGGTATTGAAGAACACGACCCTCTGTGAAGATGGCCTCTACCATATTCAGGGGCCCCTCAACTGCCTGCTACACTGACCTGCTCCCATGCAGTGAGTTTGTCCTCACAGGTGAGCATATCAGCAATAGATCAAACCAGCAGCATGAGCACAGCTGGGAGGGTGGGTCTGCTCACAGAATTTGAGGAGGGGTGGCTAACACACTGCGAGTACCTCAGCATGCTCAGTGCTAAACCTGACTAATGCTGTGCAGTAATTCTGGATCAAGTCCACTGACAAGACGACGCCACAGATGAATTGCTTTGTCTTCTCTTTCAGCACATTCAGTATAGCAAGCAGGCCTTACAAATAAAAGCCTCTTCGATAACATCATTATCTAATTGGCAATGCTTCAAAATGTCTGTTCTTGTTTTACGAGCCAGTGTTGCAAAGAGCAAAACTGCATCATTAAAATTAAAACTGTGCCTGATTTTTCAGCTCTGTGGCTGCTATTTACTCTAGCTATTTGTCTGAAAGATAGGAAATGGAAGCTCCCATGCATATCTTTTCAGCAAAGTATTGCCTCTTTAAAAACATAGCAACAAATACAATGCAGAATCAAGGTTTTTTCCCTTTTTTTAAAGGATGGAGAATCAGAAGTACAAACAGTGAAACAGGGAATGTTGAATGTGAGGAATAATGAAAGCTGAAAGAGCAATGGAGTCCTATCCTCAAGAAGGGTTGAGGATAGTGATAAGAGAAACCAAGAAAGAAATGCTACAGTAGTAAAGGCTGGAACAGAGACACCTGAATTCAAAACCCTGTGCCACTATAAAGATCAATAAGTACTCTTGGATCTCTCTCTCTCTATTTCCTGACCTGACCTCACAGAGTTGGTTAGGATGAAGTGAGACAGAGCTACTATTCTGAGTTTTGAAGGAATGATGGAATAAAATTAAGGTCTACTCATTTAAATGTTTCTTCCACATCACTGTATTTAGGATTGCAATGTAGGTTGCATCCAGTTGACAGGCTGAAACCCAACACAGCAACCCTATGCCTCATATGTCCTATCTACATGTGTACGGGGGAGCCTTGAGTAGCCATGAGTCCCCCGCATCTAATGTGCACTGACTAGCTCTGCCTCTCAGCGTCCATGCGTTTAGCACAAGCGTAGCTTCTGTGTGGCCTGAAGTGCCTGATTCTGCCTAATTTTGGAAGCTAAGCAGGGTTGGTCTGGGTTGAAATCTGGATGACTTGAGTCCTGCACTGAGCAGGCAGTTGGACCTGATGGTCTGGTAGGGCCCTTCCAGCTGTATGATTTTGTGCTTCTATGATCTGCAGGAGAGAGGCTTTGCACATACAGCTGCGATCTGAAACCCCAGTCCTAAGGCAGCCCTGCTCCCCTTTCATAAACTGATAGGACATGTGAGGGCTCTTATCTTCTGAATAGGACTCAAGTGCCCACAATGCACTCTTCTATGTCCATTTGCTTATGTAGTTGAGTGTCTTCTGAGTTTTCTGATGCTTTTTTCTGTCTACTATTGGAAATAGGGAGGAATGGATCCTTGATCGGATCCAGCAGGGTACTCATGTTCTTCGCAAATAGTAATACATCATGATCTCAAACTGGGTCAGGATCACAGAAATGACGAGAGATACACACACACACACTCTCTCTCTCTCTCTCTCTCTCTTCCTGGAAAATATCTCAGACAGCCTCTCAAACTCTTGCCAAATTTGTTCAGACTGAATGTACTTCAAGAAGAGTTCGGGGACAGTATGCCTACTCTGTTGCTTTTCTTTGAGGAGACCTCTAGAAGAAGTTCCAAACAAGAATGATTGGTACCTCACCAAACTAAAGTTCTCAGGATTCTTTATGGGGAGTGGGACAGCCTCTATGATGATTAAAGGGTTAGGGGTTGATATGGGCTTGTAACACAGTAAGGGCCAAAACATAACTAGGAAGTTAAAATTCACATTGCGATTCCTTTCAATATATAATCTTTCCATGGTTATTGTGTTTGGGTGGGAGATGGCCTGACAGCACTGAAATCAATCTGCTCCAAAGTCTACCATTCACTCAAAATGCACAACAGCAATTTAAAGGCTTCAAGGATTTCTTCTTGACAGCAATAACATGAGGAAGATGAAAATTACAGGAAAATGCAACATTTGGTCAGTACTGTGGTTCCTCTTTACCATTTGACCCGCAAAGGTGACCACCACATATGGGTCTACGAGGTCTTTGCTGTCACCCATGAATGCCTTTGTGACGTTGGCCATGATGCTAGAATTCATTTTGGGCAGCCCTTCTGCTTTGTAGATTCTCACATAAAATCTGGCCCAAGGCCTTTCTGAAGGAAATCCTTTGGGTATCAGGAGGTTCCTAGAGAAAAGAAAGCAAGGACAAAAGAAAAAACAAACAATTGTAAGAATGGCTTCAGAAAGTAACTGCTGGTCATTAAGGGAAGGCAATCCAAATGGGGACCACGGCAGTTAAAGGGGCCTTTAACCAATGCCCACCCTTCAGCCCCAGGTCTGGCATTTAATTTTTAAAACCATTCATTCAGTTGCTTGCTTCTCTGGATCTACATGTTATTCAGTGGGGAATATGAAATAAGAAGAGAACAAAAGTACCATTTATTCACATAAATATGCATGGGTTGCCTGTATATAGAGAACTGCATGTTTAGAATTGCCACAATTTAAGAAGAAATATCATACATCTAGGCATAATAAGGAAGACTGCAACCAGATGACTCATCTGCCTTGCTCAGCCTCCTGCCCAGGTGCTGTTGATGGGCAGCTTCAAGGCCCAACTCTTCCTTCAGATGTTTTTAGCTTTAAACCAGACTGGGATGGACAGCCCTTGAAACAAAGGCTGTCTTTCAAATGAGGACTGCCTTCTGATCCCCTTCAAACAGAGGACCATCTGTGGTAAAGCAGGACACAAGGCCACCCTAGCTGGTTTGCTGTTCCTCTGCCTTTTCTCTATGCACACACACATTAAAATGATTCTGGATATGAGAACCATAAAAGGAAGCCACGCAAATGCCTGTGTGTACTGCCCTAATGGATGCAAAGACCTAAGCTGATGATTCATTCCCAGAAGAGAGGCTGCAGTTCTCCTCCATTCATTTTCATGAGGGGAGCTGAGATGTGCACACATCCATTTCTTTGACAAACTGACAGGTTCCTCTTGTACTAATTGGATCTAATAGTTCAATGGACACAGATAGGCAACCGCAATCGCCTGATGCAAGAAGTGGACACATGAGCCTGATGGCAACACAGAATTAGCCCCTGGGGACCATCCCAAGACATGCTGCTGTGCGAGTTGAAGGATAAGGTGGAGCCCTTTGCAAGTTATATACAGAAGCTCGCTGGATTGCCAGATGAACCTCCTTCAGCACTGACAGCAAGGCTGTCACCTGGCCAGCACCTGAAGGCCAGTTTAGCAGGGTACACTTGCACACTGACTACCCTGACTGCCCTTTAGAAGGTCAGGTACTGAAGATGAAGCTGAAATACTCTGGCCACCTAAAGAGAAGGAAGGACTCCCTGGAGAAGAGCCTGATGCTGGGAGCGATTGAAGGCAAAAGAAGAAGGGAACGGCAGAGAATGAGGTGGCTGGATGGGGTCACTGGAGAGATGGGTGTGGGGTGACTGTACTCTGGGGGATGGTGGAGGACAGAGGAACCTGGAGGGATGTTGTCCATGGGGTCATGAAGAGTTAGGCATGATTTTGCAATTGACAACAACAACAACAACAGATAGAGAAGGGTGAGGAATCTAATATGAGGCTGGGAATCCAGTGGATTTTCTCAGCCTGGCTCCCCAAACTCTGGCCCACTCTCTCTCTCTCTCTCTTGCACTGAGAATTCACATGGGAATCTGGCTGGAAGTGAGTTCAAGAGGCGTTCTGCTTCCACACACATGACTTGCAGGCTTTGTGTACTTTGTGCAAACAATTATGCACGTTGCATAGTTTGCACAAAGAAGCTGCTAGCATTCCCAAGCATTTGGGGACTTTTATCTCAACTTAGCTTGCTTCTTGGCTAAGGAAGAAGTCCTCTAGTGCAAAAGAGCCTTATCCTAGCCTGAATGGAGAGGGGAGGCAGTAAAGTTCACATTATAATATAAACTTAGCTCATTACAAATTTTTCAACTACACTGTGAATGAAAGCACTATTGGCCTTCAAACTTTATCCTTCTCCGCATTTCACTGTGGAATTCGCCAATTTAACATGCGTAGAAAAGTTACACTGTATTCAGAAAATTGCTTGTAAATACACACACACACACAAATGTGTGCATTAGGAGAAATGTCCACAGATTGCTTATGAATTTCATCCAACTTTTCAAAAAGTCCTCCACATTTGGGAGCAACTAGACTTCCGGTTGGATAAGTGATGAAAGTTCAAGATAAATTAAACTTTAGATGGAAAAAAGAGAGACCGGGACAAATGAAAACAGCCAGGTGTGCCAATCTCTCTTTGATTCTCCTCTCATGGTCTGGCTGCCTCTCTGCCTCCTCACATGGCCAAGAGAAGCTGCACAGGGGCAGACCTGGCTCTGGGTCTCTGTACCCCTGCCATAGAGCTGGGCCATTGTAGCAGATGGAATTGCTGCCTTGATTAAGAGTTCTGGCTACATCAGTGGAAGCCACTCAGCGGTATATCCATGGCAATAGTCCTCTATATCTGGAATCAGCGTGCCTGCCAGAGAGAAAGTAATTAAGCCATGACAGTACTTTTCTATCTGTTCTTCTGCATCACTCGCTTTCTGAAGGGCTTGTATTGTGTCTCCTTTCCCTGCGACGCTGATATCACACTTCAGATATCCCTTGGTTCCTGTCCTAATGTCAGCAGGGTCTGTGAGAAGGGCCCACTTGTCACAAAACTGATGACCTGGAAAAACATACAAGCAAGAATGGCATACAAGAGAGTGGTTTTGAAAGCTCTGCCTTTCTGCAGGTGTGCACACTGGCAGTCACAAGTTACGGGCAATAACTATTTTATCTGCCAGACACATAAACGCGGAGATGCTCTGGAAAGTAAATAATGAAAGCATCTTCTCCTCTGAAGAGTTCTCAGGTACTGGTAGAGCAGATTACATTCAGCTTTAAATGCTACAATTTCTTTTGGAAAATTATCTTCATCCTGGGCTGGTCCTTTATCCTATCCATGCAGCTGTTGTTTTAGAGGCAGCTCTTTCACCTTTATATGTGTCTCTTTCCCCATTAATCTCTGTAACATCTAATATGCAGTAATTTATGCTTAGCACAACATCATGATGTTGCACATTTAATGTGCTATACAAGGGACTCTCTTTGAAAACAGCCCAGAGACTCTTGCAGCAAGACTGTGAACAAGGACCAAACAGCTGACTCAGACAGGCACAAAAGAAGTGTAGCGCTGGAAAAAGGACCTTACCTGGCTCGTTATAAACTGTCCCCAAATCAACTTTGAAGGAGCCAATCAATACACTTCCTATCAGCTTGTTATGCATAACCTGTTAGGGAAAGATGCATCAGATGTTACACTTTTGCTAAGTAAGGCATTTTTCCAACAGAAATCCAGCATTATTCCCACGATGAAAGGAGCTGGGCATTTTTGGTACTGGACTGTGAAAAACACACATATTAAAACCAGTGAATAGTTCTGCCTTTCTGTGTCACTATAATATAGTAAGCCCAGAAACAGAACCCAGCACGCACCTTGGATACTGGGAAAATGTGCTAAGTCCATAATAGTAGTGGATCCTCCAAAAAATATCCATAAATGCCCTGCTTTAGGCACCACTTAAAGAGACATTGCTTTAACATGGTCTTCTCAGAATGCATGTGTTGTTCCAATTTCTTGTTTGTAGTTATACTATTTTATTTATTTATTTATTTAGAAAATTTGTAGGCCGTCCTTCCCTGTCATCTCTGTAGCTGTTGTACTGGCTTTGATGTTTTTATTCTTTAAAAGAATGGGCAGCTTCAGTGGGGTGCTCTGAGTGTTTCAGTCCAAGCTGCTAGGTCGGAGCTTGGTCTCTGACTAAACAGATGGTCTTTGAGGCTCTGCCCAGGGGTCATAGGACTGCTCCTGAAGTAACCAAGAAAACTGCTATTTTGAGGGGAAACAGAGTCACCCCTCTGTATTCTCAGCTAGGTGTATCTATGCATTGTTTGCATGAAAAGAAAAATGGAATGTCAGAAAAGCCCTTAGTAGAAGAACATGGTGCACAGAAAAGATCATCCACAAGACAATGTTCTGAGTCCCTCTTGCTCTATTGCTTCTGCCATGTGCGAAAGAGATCAGTGCAAAGTGCAGTGCTGAGGTGATACCAGATGCAATTCTTGGCTAATTGAAGCTCAAGCCTTGGCTCAGATGTTCAGGGCTGGCCTAAGGGGTGGCATAATCAGCCATTTCTCTGGGGAGCACTTGTCAAGGGCATGTGCTGCAAAGCCTGGAGTCTTTGGGCCTGGCAGCTGCTTCTTGCTGTCCCTGCCTGTTCACTTGCTTCCTCAGGCTGGGCAAGCTGGAGGAGCAAGGCTAACAAGCCAAAGCTTCTGCTTTCCTCTCCTTCCAGGTGGTCATAAAGATTGGACACATCGGAAAGGGCAAGTGTGCCGGGAGTGTGTGACATTAGTAAGGAGAACTTGGGCCTACTCAGGGAGGGGACCCCACCAGTGACGGCCACCAAGAATAGAAACAGAGCGAGTCAGAAGGAGCCTCCTGGACCATCTAGTCTGACCCCCAGCTCCAGCCAGCTCTGCTCATGACATGCCTACCATGTGCATGCCCAGCTTTGAAAGGGCACTGGACAAATCCATGCATATGGACAGCTTTGAAAGGGCATTGAACAAATTCGTGGAGGATACAAGGCTACCCATGACAGCTTCATGCCACCTCCAGTAACAGAGGGAATGTGCCTGTGTACACCAGATGCTAGGGAACATGGATGCCCTGCTTGCAGGTGTCTCAGGGGTACCTGGTTGGTCAAGGTGTGAACAGAATGCTGCTCTAGTTTGATCCAGCAAGACTCTCTTATGTCCACTAGGAGCATATTCCCAAACTCTGGATCTGTACTGCAGGCGTTAACACACTCATGTCAGCTGTCATGTAGCAGGGGAGTTTGCAAGCAGAACACAGGAAACTACCTTAGAATGCATCACAACCTTGATCCATCCAAGCCAATATTGTTTGCACTGACTGGCAGCAGCTCTCCAGGATTTCAGGCAGGTATTTTCCCAGCCCTAACTAGAGGTGGCAGGGACTGATCCGGGGACCTTCTGCATGCAAAGCAGCTTTTCTATGCCCCCTCTCATAGCCAGCCTTTCCATCATGCACCTACTAGTCAAGCTTGTGGCAGGCATCCATGTGATTCTCCCCTTTCACAGATGGGGAGAGGCAAGTGCAAAATGGACACCCCCAGGGATGGGCTGCCACAGTGAGCTTGCATCACATTATCCTTTGTGGAGCTTAGCCACTGGGTGCCTTCTGCCCCATGCTTTTCATTTCATTCTGTTGGCTCCATTGGATTCCCAAAGCAGTGCAGCAAGGCCAGCTAAAATAAATTTGATCTTCACCACAGGAAATGCTATTTGACACAGGAGGTTACTAAGTCTTGTAAAAACTCCACTCCCTTGCAGCACTCAGGAATCAGCACTTGCACCAAAGCAAATCCAAGAGCACCAAATGCATGTTTTTCAGATAGCAGCTGAGATTCTGTCCCACTTCCTATGCTTTAAGATCTGTTATTTACAATCATATCTTAAATGCCACTGTAGATGTAGGGTGACCATTTATACATCACCCCAAAACAGGATGCTAGAGCACATTGCTTTGCATTATATTTGCATATTCAAATATCTATATAAGCATATGTGCCAATTTAGAAGTGATGACTTTAATAGAAATGCAAGATGTCTCAGCACAGTGAAGAGGACTAACTGGGTGATCTGTGTGCTTGCTACTCTGTCTGCTGTCCAGGAGCTACTTGGAGATGGGAAAACTGAAGTTTCTTCCCATACATTCCTCTAAGTCTTTATTTGTAAAGCAAAGCTGGAAGCCCATCAAACAGAGGACAGTTTCAAACAAAAGACTGTCAAACTTCCCAAGCAGAGAACTATTGTCTGTAAAGTTGAGTGCCTGACTACCTTAGGGCAAAATATAAAAGATAAAAAACAAAATACAGAGAAGAGATGAGGGAATGAGGTGATTGTTGTAATTATAGCCTCTTTCTGCAGTGAACATTCTTTGTTTAAACATCCAGGAGCCAATTATTAGGAAATCTAATGAGTTCTATATCTGTACAGCTACAGAGAATTCCTTTTGTCTCAGTTCTCCTCCAGTCATTATTTTCAATGCCAGCTCCTGTTTGAAAATAATGATTTCCTGTCATTCTAGCCATTCTCACTCACTAGACTGAGAAAAATACTCACAGAGATTTTGATGATCTTGTCAAAGAGATGTACTTGGGGCCCAACAAAGTCGAACACAAAATACTACAGCAGAGAAAAACACAGGTCACCAAGGTTAGTATATTAATACGAACAGCACAAATAATACCAGTAAACTATGACACTGTCGGCTTTCCACCATAGGTCAATAGGCACATGGGTAACTGGGCGAAAAGTTAATCCCCTCTCACCCAGTTGAGGGTGAGGGAGGGGGAGGGTGGACTCTGCCCCTTAAAACTGTTATGGCCAATCCTAAATAATGTATCTCCTGCTTCACCCCTAATTGAACACGAAGTTGGACCTCACCCCTAATTGGACCTCATTCCTTCTCCCCATGGAATATTGGGAATTGTAGTTCTATGGGAGCATTTTAGGAACTCAGAATTCTGATAATACTCAGGCTACAACCCCAAGGATTCATTACAGAACTTCATATGTTAACTACAACACCGGTGTGCAGGTATGCCTTAAGATTGGGAAAACTGATGCACAGGGAGGAGAGTTGGCATTTCAACCAGTTACATTTACTTTACACAACAAACCTCCTTTTCAAACTCAGTGGGATGTCAACATTTTGTATCAACAGAATAAAGTGACCTAATTTACGTACTTCATTGTAAAATGGTGAATTGGTTCCTTCTTTGACTGTTGTCTGCTTCTTCTCATCCCCAATTTCTATAATCACAACTGGATCTATATTCTCACCAACAAGCTGTCGGGCTTCAATGATCGTTATAGCAATCTGTAACAGATGCATTCCTATCAGAACTGGAGGCACTGATGGAGGTATGGGTCATTCATGATAGACACTGCCATTTATTTTGTTCTTTACCTGATAATTCTGAGACTTCACCTCCCCTTCATGGATCTTCGATTCCAGCTTTGCTCTGTTGCCATTTCAGAAAACAAGGACATACATCAGCCTTTAAGAAGCGGTATTTCTTCATCTTGAAAAACTATCATGCGATTGAGCTTAGCACATGTCCCCACTACCAACACCAAGATCAGTTATAACTGAAGGCAATCCAGGGAACTACAATAATCCAGGGAAAGACCCAAAGTTCAGTGGTAGAGAATTCATAAAGTATCACGTTCAGTCCCCAAAAGACCTCAAGGAACTGGGCTGGAACATAACTCATCCTGAATCCTTGGGAAGATGCTGTAAGGAAGTTTGGACCAAATGTGCTAATAGACTAAATATGGTAGCTAAACCTGAGACAGGGACCGTGGTTTCACAGCAGAGCACAAACGTTGCTTGCAGAAGATTCTATGTTTAGCCTGGTTGCAAGATTTTCCCTAGCTGGAAGCCGCCCCCCCCCCCCAACAGAAATTTCCTAGAAATTGGGGAGTATCAGCTGACCTAGTTTGGCCTATCATGCTTAAAGGGTTTTCCTACCCACCTGGCTGATCTCATTACAGTTCCTTCTGCTGGCCAGAGTGCATGCTTGGTGGCACACTGGCTGAATCCCAGCCAAGCATCCCTCAGGATAGCAAGACTTCATTCAGACTAAAATTCTGATAGGATAGATGCTACGCCTCCATTTCCTGATCACCTATAAGGTGAATTATGTCAGCCCAGAGAGGAAAGGTGATAGTCTTTTGTTTGCTATCCAGATACATCCCCAACTTCACTCTATGCTGCTTTCTGCTTCTGGCATATGAAATATTGCTGAGTGTTTACTTTGCAGCTTCAGCTATAAAGCAGATCAAGAAGGTTGATCTGGTTTCCACTGCAGTCAGCAGCTCTCTTCCAACAGTGAAGGCTACATCAAGACCATGGGTCTCTTTTTCCTTAGACGTGCCTGTGACAATTATTGTCCATCCTCCATGCCGTGGTTGGTGGCAGAAACTATAGCTTGTTCTCCTCCTATCACTCTCTCCAACCCAAGGCTTCCATCTGGTGGTAGTTTGTCTTCTGCTGAGGGCTTTGCTGACAAGTACCTCATTCTGCCAGATTACAGAGAAGCACAATGAGCCGGAGAAAAGCTCCCTCAGGCACGTTGCTTCTCTGTCACTGGCTGTGCCAACAAGGCAGTGCCTCTTCAGCAAGGGGAGGGACAGGCCGCCATTTTGTGATGCAGCAACGCAATACCTCTTCCTCCAGGGCTCTGAGGCACCAGAGCTACTGGAGGAGACACAGTCATCGTACTGCATTTCCTCTTCTTCCCCATCTTGACCAGCAGCGATTTGTGGGTGCAGGTTTCCAAGGTCCTCCTGGTCTCCTGTTGAGGAAGGAAGACAGAAAGACAAACACACAGAATAATTAATAAACAGAGATTCTAGAGGGTGGGAGGAGAGCGTTTTTAAGACCAAGGGTTTCAAAAAAAAAATTATTTGCATACATTTGAATTTCTGCATATTTGCCACACGACTCACATGCACTCACAAGGATGTCCCGACCTGCAGCAATTAGGCTTGGGCAATGCCTTTCATAGTAGCCACTGGAAGGCTTTCCCTCAAGCCTAACAGCAACATGGGGGTGATGTGAAAGGAAACTTCTTTTGAACCTTCATTGCTGCCAGGATGGGGTGAGCAACAAAGGAAGACTCCATGGGATGGTTGTGAATAGCACGCAGGCCAGAGTTTTCTCACCCCTTGCCTGCAAGGATAGACAGAAACCCACTAAGGAAACACTCCTTTGCATGTTTGGGCAGAAAAAAAAATGTTCTACAACTTAAATTGTGGGAGCTTTTTCTTGTCTAAGCATCAGCATCCTGTGCACTTTGGATCCTCATAAATAATAGCCTCCGAGGGCCAAACTACATGTTACATTAACCACATAGGAGGCAACTGTGCTGTATAGTTTTATTTCCCCTTATGTAAGTACACATGGCTCCAATTCAAATAAGGACCAGCATACTTCAGGGGGAGGGAATTAAATTCCCTCCATCGGTTTTTCCTTGAAATCCCTCCCACATACACACTGAGAAGTTTAAAAAAGTCCCCAATTAATTTCATTTTAAATCCCGCTCCCTTCCAGGTCCAGGCAGAATATCAGACTGGTGGAAAGACATGTGGCAGAAGATTTAATCTTTCCCTCTTGCAGCCAGTCAAAATCATGGCTGCAAATACTTATGCAAGGCTAAGAAGAAAAAAGAAACCACCTCAATCGCACACCATGCAATGAGCGTAACATGTACTTTGGTTCGGCAGCCTGAAAAGTGGATTCCTGCAAGGATGTCACTTGCTTTTTTTCAGAGTGTCCTCTAGGCCAACATAAATCTGAAATGGGCTTGCCTGCTTTCAAGAGGAATATGCAGCCTTCCCTAGAACGAGCAAAGGTGATTTAGCATGTGCAGAGTGCATTTCCATCTGCTCTGAATAACCACAGCAAAGAGACCCTTTGGCTCTTGGGCAGGATAAAACTGAAACAAATAAATAAATTCTCAGAAGTTTGTGTCTATTGCTGGCGCACACGCCCCTTCTAATTTGAATGGCCATCTCCACACAGCCACATCATCCTCCAGTATTGTGTGGGATTGCAACATTCAGAAGAAACTCCTACAGCCTGGCTTGGCAATGTAGCACCAATAACCTAAAAAATAGTGCTTCGTGTTTTCAAATGTTCAAGATCTTTGCAATGAAAGTGAGTTTCCATTAACTATAGCCAGTTTAAAGTTCTTGGAGCATACAAAAAAATAGCAAAGCAATTCATCTGGTTTGCAGAACAGAATGGTATATGGTTTTCAAATCATTTATTTGTTTAAAAATAGGGGATGCAAAGAAAATGTTGGGGGAAGACCCCTGGTTCATCCCTGATTACATCCAACAACAACACTGTAAAGCAGGTCAGTAGCATAATGCCCTATATTGTAGATTGGGGGACTGAGGCTGACAGGGACCAGGTGGCCTGAGGTCACCGAGAGATCAGCCCAATGAGGATGCCCTTAGGCTTCTGACCTGGGAGGATGATGGGCATCCTGGGCAAGGTGAGAGCAGCACAATGGTCCTCCCTGGTCCTCCAGCCCTGCAAGTCACTCAAAGGTGAATTTTGGCCATTGGCTAAGCCCCTCAGCATGAAGAGGGAGCAAGGCTGCTCTCCTTCCAAGCTCACTCTTCCTCGGAGAAGCCGCTGATGCGGTTCTTTCCACACTGGCTATGAGGACCAAGTAGGGAGACCTGGGGGCAGAGCTCCGGCTTCAACTTCACAGCACTTTTCTGATAGCGGCCCTGGGAGTCTGCAAAATCCTGCATCCCCTGGATGATACCTAGGCCAGTAGAGAATCCCTCTGCCTGTCAGTTCATGGTACAGACACACCTGATTCATGCATAGGTCAGCTCCCATGATGTATCAGCACAGAAAATCAGAGAGGCAAATGGAAGAGCTGCTGGGTGCTTCAAAGGTCTTAGACTCTCTGATCCCGATATTGGTAGGAAAAACAAAAACAAGACACTCCACTGGGAGCACTCTAGTCGGGGCTCACGTTTCATCCAGACAAACATAACAACCTATCACTTATTTCTGAGCTGCAGCCAAAACAATTTCCCAGTGACATTGACTGTGGCTCCATTTCATGTTTACTCTTCTTTCTAACCCCCTGTCATGCCAGGGAAAGCTGAAGGCAGAAGAAGAAAAGGAAGACCAAATAGATGGACTCCATAAAGACCAAATGGTGGATGGACTCCATAAAGGAAGCCACAGCCTTGAACTTGGGAGAGCTGAATGGAGCTTCCATGGACAGGGCACTCTGAAGGGCTTTCATTCATAGGGCTGCTATTGGTCAGAGATGACTTGACAGCACAACACTGCAACAAAAACAAGTCTTACCTAGTGCCCCTTTGTTTGCAATCGTTAACCCCTTGTCTTCTTTCTTCTTTTTCTTCAGCTTTATTCCAGCAAACAACCCCTTTCTGCAAAATTTAAAAAATAAATTAATAGGAAAACCTGCAACACAATATTACCATGTGGAATATTCCTGTTCAGAGCTCCACTAACCACAAGAAGCTTAAGAATGCTGGATCAGGCCAAGGGTTCATCTCCCCCAGCTTTCTGTTCGCACTGTGGCCAGGCAGCTGCCCACATGCCTATAAGTAGCCCGCAAGTAGAAGGGCATGAGCACAAATGAGTCTTGGAAGGTCCCAAGACTATCAGCTTTTTTGCTTAAAAACAAAAAGTTTCTAGCCCTCATGACTGAGAAGGTATGCTTAACAGTGAATGAGCAATGAATGCATGGTGAAATCTGAAGCCAGAGGAATACGTCAATGGAATCATGGTCCACCACTGCTTTGTATAATTCACCTCATTATATGGACATGCTGCATTCCACATTTGAAAGACTGAGAGTGACCTGGTTCATGTGACATAGATGATCACCCCTGATTGTTTCAAGATAGCTTGTCATCACATCCAAGCCCAGCATAGCTACCTCAGTGCAATTTGTTAACCGAGCACAAACCATCCTGAGAATCCATGGCTTGTTTGTGGGCTGCTCAAGATGAGGCGTTTCCAGAGTGGTTTGCTATTCTTGTATTTTTAGTGGGAAATGTTTTTGGAGTGCAATCCTATGGTAATAGCTATAATCCCCTGACCTTGGAGTTTATGGTCATCCAATGCAGAGCAGGAGAAGCATCAGAGATGACCTTCACCTTCCTGTCCTCCCTTCCTAAATCTTCCATTAGTTGGACTTTGCTGCCCATTCAGCTAGAACCTGCACAGACCTCAAGATGGCTCATCTCCCTTTCTGCCCATCTCCAAGGTTGCTTTCCCAACCTCAGGGAGAAGTTGGTGTGGTTCTTTCTGTACCAGCTGCAAGAGGTTGGTGGGAAGCAGCAAAGCTACATCCCAACTCTGAGGGTGAAGTGCTGTTTTCTTCCTTAGACTTGGGAATCCAGAATATTCTGTAGTCCCTTGGATGCTGCCTCAGGGCAGCAGAATTGTCCCCCTCACTATTTGGTATGCTTTCCTCATTTTTGTTATCAGTTACCCTTTTTAAAAGGAAAGAAAAGAAGAAATTGATTTGAGAAATACTTTTAGCAGGTGCAGTATTCCTCTACCCAGGATGGTAAATGAGATTTAATCCAAATTAGAGTTAAGACACCATTAAAAATAATAAAAACCATAAACACTCCGTGAACAGGCAATTAATTTGGGAAGCCATTTCAGCATTTTTTTTCTGAAGGGTGAATACCTGCAAAAGTTTTGGGGTGGGGTGGGGGGTTACTGTTGGCAACAGCCCTGATTTGTCCTTACTTCCCCAGTTATTAAATTTATTTTTGGTGCCTCCCCCTCTGTGGTTGGAGAGAACTTTTCCCATGACTACTGGTCAATGTCGTATTGGTTTTATTGTGTTTTATACTGCAAGCTGTGCTGTTTTAATTTCCATTTTACTTGTTGTTTGTTGTAAACCATCCCGAGATGCTAGTATATGGACTTTAAAAGCTTTCAATCGATAAATAAAATACTGCTCCAATCCCGAGAACTTGCTGAAGCATTTCTGTCCTTGGAGGAATGGCCCGGGAAGTAGTCCCCATAATTCCGCAGCTGAGGAATAGGGTGGAGAAACTTGGGAGGCTGCTTTTGCTCAGCTCTTTGGCACAGCACCTACCTGAGAATGTCTAAAATAATGCAAGTCTGTTTGGAATTATGTACCAGGACACAGTATCATTTCTAGGGATTCTGCTGGGAGAGTGGCCAGTTGCCAAGCTGGGGCAGCTGCCAAGACCAACTTCACCAGTTCTGAGGCAGCAGCAAGAGCCATTTAAAAAAATCAAGGGAAAACTAGTGCCACCAAAAAACCAGAAGGTCTCCTGACACTTTTGCAGTCCCCCATCCACAGTTTCTAACTGAGACTCTGCATGCACTGCTTTGGTTGCTGAACAGGAGTAAGTCTGGACTGGAGATTATGTATTTAAGTGGAGAAAGAGCTTTACAGTACAGACCATTCCTGTAGTTGTGTCAGGTTTTGTACCTTTCCTTTGTGGTTAATAAAGAAATAATGAATGTGGTTGAATAGAAGAATAAACTGTTTCAAGCACCTCTTGTATCACTTTCCACAAAAGATCGCACTTGACCTGTAGCTTTCTTTGGTGAGGCCAAATTCTCTCTTTTTGAACTCAGCCCCAAATTTATATTAGCCTTTCTCTGTGAGTTTTCCGTGAAGTCATATCTCTCAGATCCTGACTGATAATATCTGTCGTGCAATTGAATGACCACTCCTGGAAGTTCAATTTAAAAACGAGTTTGCAGAAATGTTCTTACTCTGGCTCAAAGCAAGGCAGAGGACATTGATCTCGGGAAAGACTGAATAGATTCAAAATACCGCCCCCTTTTTCAAATGCTCTGTATCATAAGACAAAATCTTATCATGCTGTATCTTATTCCAAATTAGCGCAAGAAATCATTTGCATTACTAATCACATAATTCGTGCAACTCACACCGAATGTCTCCTTAGAAATGAGAATGTTGCTGAGAATTCCGAGGTGCTGGTTTTTGTTTCCTGCTTTTTTAAGTGTCCTTCCCAGCAACTTTTAGCAGGGGATGTTCCAAAGTGGGCGAACCTGTCAGTCTACTGTGTGGATGTAAGAACTTCAGAAGAACGCCACTGGATCAGACCACGCAGCATCTAGTCCAGCATTCAGTTCACACAGTGGCCTGCCAGCTTCCTATGGGAAACGCACAAGCAGGACACGGGGGCCGAAAGCCGACAAAAACCAGGTAGATGGAGCGGCCGCAGCTTATCAAGCAGAGGCAGTGCATCGTCCTTACCCCACAGACATCCAATCCAGGGGCAGCAGCACTCCCTTGCTCAGCCCCCACCACCCATTTGGAGTGATGGTAATGCAAGACAGAAGCATTGCCCTGCCCCCACTCTTAATAACTTCACCCTCTGTAACTGTGGCATCACCACCATGACATCATCGCACAAGACCTCATGATCTCTGGTCAATATGGAACCCTCCAAGAAGAAAACCCAAGCATGATTTGGTATGTGTGCACGGACACACTCTATAGCTTCCAACTGGGAGAAAAAAAAGATGCAGACTTGCATGACAGAAAGGAGAACTTCTGGGTCTGTAGGCCCCAGATTCTTAGACCAAATGGACTTACTTGAGGGACAATTCGTAAGTTTTGTCCAGCGCTCATGCCCCTCTTTTCTTTTTTCTTTTTACCTCCCGTGGAATGTTCATCTCCCAGCATTCCCAAGTGCTGCTCTAGGTATCCTTTCCACATCAGGTACTGATGTGAAGGTGGAAGCCAAAATGTTTAGCTCTAAATATATTTTTGAAACTACTCCATTGTTAGCCTGCCTTTCAGATATATGGATATGCCTAACTAGGAAAGATAAGCAAGGGACTCAGATTGATTGAGTTTAGTGTTTGCCAAATAAAGAGGGAAAGGTGCTGCTAGTGAAATGGGAGAGCAGGAAAGTGGAAGACATCAGGTTGTCTCCAGGATCTGCCTTTCACAACAAGTCTCCACCTATGGGAGGTCCCTTCCCTACACTCCCCACGTCTCACTCCATTCAACAGGGTCTCTTGACACTTCATGGTATTTCCAGGCGGCAGGAGGGGCTGCCATAGGGTGGAAACTGTCAAGAGGAAAAGAAAAGAAGCAGAGCAGAAGCAAACATCTGGCTTAAGAAGGGGAACCCAAAAGATGTTGGGCTGCCCACCTATTTGATAGAACAAAACACTTTTGTGTTAGGACAAAATACTTTGGTGTTTTCCAGACTTGTTTTGGATCAAAAAAGTTGCCAATCCTGATTTTTAAAAATACTGCAAGCATGCACAGTTTTGCATTTTAAACTCATGTCAGTCACAGCTCCATCCTGATTACATGTAGGCATTCGGGTTTCCTTGACTGCAGAGCCCTGGACTTTGGTCCCAAATCCACCCCTAGGTACATCACTGTCCTTTGGTGATAAGAACACAACAATTTAAGGTTTCTCTCACTCCTGATAAGAGTTACACTGTTCACAGCATAGAATCTGCCTTATCCTTGGGTCTAGAAACCTTGGGGCGGGGGGGGGGGCGGAATGACAGCTTAATAGGTTGGCAGTTTCTATATGGAGATTTCTACCCCCCCCCAAAATATACCATTAATATCTAATCCACCCACAAAACAGTCAAATTACTGATCAAAGGTGGAGATTTCTAGGATGGCAGGTGCAAAATACCCAACTGTGTTCATTTCTGAGCAACCGAAAGCACATTTGCAGAACAAACTGGCATGTTGAACAACCTGAATAAAGACATCACAGCCTCTTCTCTTTCGACAGACTTGACAACAATCTCTTTTTTCCCCAGGTCCGTATGAAACAATGCACACTAATAACGGGAAATAGGAAAGATGTCCCTGCAAAGGAGGAGGTGATTCAGAGGACTATTCCGCATACAGTTTGCAAGAATATCGCCTCCGCGGCCTTCATTTCCCTCGAGCATATTTCAGGCCCTGCCAACTTTCCAAAAAACAAGGATCTAGACGCTTTTCATGGGAAAATGTGCAGACAGAATCCTACTCACTTGCTCAATAACAACTGATCCTGCACCAAACTGGTGGAAATTTGGCACTGATATTTTCTTGGTATGTGTTGTCAAGTCATCTCTGAGTTATGGTCACCCTATGAAAGAGTGCCCCCCACACGCCCCGGATGTCCTGGCCTTGACAGCCCAGGTCATGATTGACTTCTCCAGGGAGTCTTGCCTGCTCACGAGGTGCCCGAAGTACAACTTGTTTTGTCATTTTGGCTTCCAGAGCAAGTTCTAGTTTAATTTGATCCAGGACCAACTTGTTCGTCTTTCTGTCTGGCCAGGGTATTCACAAAGTTCTCCTCTGGCAAATGCTTCATTTAATGTCTATATTTACCGTATTTTTCGCTCTATAAGATGCGCCTGACCATAAGACGCACCTAGTTTTTAGAGGAGGAGAACAAGAAAAAAAATATTCTGAATCAAATGGGCACATAATCACAGGCACATTGCCCATCACTTCCCCATGGGCTGCACCTCTGACAGACTTACTGCACACACAGATTCACTCTATAAGACACACAGACATTTCCCCTTACTTTTGAGGGGGAAAAAAGTGAGTCTTATACAGCAAAAAATACGGTATATAGATCCATGAAGCCCCTGGGCCAGTCCTACTACTAGGCAGAGTAAGACAGTCACCTCAAGTGGTAGATGCTATGGACCACTTGGCTTGTCCTGTGTCCCCAAAACTAGCTTGCTACTGTCCCATCACCAGCGCTGAAGAAAGAACCCAAACTGCTCGTCCAGGGACCATCACATGGAAACAGAAGGAGACACTTCTGTATCTATTGCCTCAGGAGGCAAAATGTCTTGCACCAGCCCTGAGAAGCCCCTTCCCCAGAAGGACCATCCACCACTAAATGCCTAGGTTTAGTTTTGTTGGCCTGTTGCACTGCAACCCAGAGAAGAAATGCCAAGCTTCAGAAGGATCAACAGTCTTGAGGGCTGGTTTGAAGTTATCATGTAATATCTAGTGAGGGTTTGCAGGTGCAGGTGGGCCATCTCAGATCACAACTGGAATACTCGGAGCGCTTCACACCTGCATTCCTGCAAACACAATGCACTTCAGTGGAGATGGCTCACAAGCCAGGTACCAGTGGTCAAGTACAGGAAAATCAAGTGATATTGATTCGTGTGAGAACCAGTCCTGGATCATTGGTTGTAAGTGCAAATTCATAGAAACATAGAAACAGAGTGAGTCAGAAGGGGCCTCCCAGGCCATCTAGTCTGACCTCTGGCACCGGAGGTCACAGTCAGACACATCAAAAAAACATCACAGTGGGCTGGATAAAGACTGAGTCATAGTTAGAGCAGACCCATTAAACTATATGAGACTTACTATCTACTGAACCAGTTATCCAAAGGGACTGGAAGCAGTGTTTTCCACAAGCACATAGGATATTTAACCATTAATATAACTGGGATATTTGACCATTGTACACTACTCAGAGTGCTTTGGTTAGGAATAAAAATCCTCAAAATCTCCTACAGGGTTACTCAATAAAAGGGATCTGCTTATTCCCTATACGCTCAGCAGCTTTCTACCATGTGCTCTTTGCTATGCAGAATCTCAGCTATGTGCAAAGATTCCAAATTGTTCGGCTGAAAAGTCTGAATGAATCGAAACTTAGCCCCAGTGCAAAAATCAGACTATGCGCCAATCACTTAATGGTTTGCCATTAAGTGGACACTCAAAAGGAACGTGCAGGTAGTCATGGCTCTTGTTTTATGCTACCAACGTGATGCAAGGACATGTGACATTCACACTTTACATTTTCAAAAGAACGCCTAACAACCATCATGTGTGAAGTAGCTCCATTGAATATATGAGAAATACAATTCAGCAAAATGTATGTACACTTAAGGCCGGCACTGTGCAGATTCTATCATGTCGCTTGTAAAACTACACTTCTGGACCTTCAAAGAGAGGCAAGAGTATAAGTGGAAATATCCTCATCATCTCATTTCTGTACACCCCTCGCTGAAGCTTTCTGTGTGGTTTACAACAAATGTAATGTGGGTCTAAATAAGACCCATCCAGTGTGTCTTGTGTTCAGTACAAACCAAGCTTTTGAAAGACTAGGGAGAGATGATCCAATCCCTACTTCCTTAGCTACTCTAATAAGGAAATGCAAAAATAATGATGAAAACCCACAATTCAACAACAATCCATGGTTCAACAATAACCTGTGTTCATATTTTGAGAGTGGGTTATGTTGTCAGAACCCAGACAATAAATGTGATCAAGGTACAGCCAAATTCTGTGCATGTTTGTTTGGAAGCAAGTTCTAATACGTTTGATGGCGCTCGCTCCCAAATATCTCAACATAACACAAGTTGTTCTGAACCTCCCATAGAGCAGCTAAATAAAAAAATAAAAAGCATCGAGAGTAGTATAATCCTGATATGCAATATAATTTTTACAAAATAACCTAATAATCTGAGTATTCTTTACCTGTGACTTTGTGGACTGCTCCCTGAGGGCTCCATTTCCCTTGTGAAAGTTTTCCTCCCAGTACTTGTGTTTTACATTCTGTGCATTTTCTCCACCTCAAATCTGTGTATCAAAATGTATTTACTTCTAAGTGATGGATTGGTCAGTTCTGCAAACACTATCCTAGAATGAAGAATCATGCTGCTTGTGCAAACAATAGATTTCCATGGCTTGGCTTTTCAAGTACAAACTGCAACATAGGAGGTTAGAGGGCATGGTGATGCTTCACAGCATGATACAAGGACAGCTTTTGCTTCAGCAGGCCCTTTATGCCTGCAATTCTACAGTGGAATGGGACAGTGCCAAGTATCAAAGAGATCCAAAGAGATCTTTATGCTGTAAACCATCCAGAGACATAAGTAATTGGATGGCACACAAATTTTATAAGAAGAAATAATACTAAGATCCAGATAGGACCAAAAAAAGGCAAAAAAGCAGATTTACACATGCTCTAAAGTCTTTCTGTTTTAGTACTTTAAGAACCCTGGCTCCTAAGTACAGTACCATTTTTAAAAATGCTGTTTAATTTATGGAAAGGGAAAAGGAGAGAGGGCATCTGATTTCAGAAAAAAAACCACACGTGACAAAAAGAGTGGTTAATTCCCAGATATGCACCCACACTGAGTTCAGATGTCACAGCAACCAACAGCTGTGAAGAATAATTAAGGCAATTCAGCCAGCATGTGCAAGGCTAATTAACATACCACCATGGTTTATTAACCACACTCAAGTCGTCTAAACTCTTTCTGACACTGTTCCAAAGTCAGCTAGTGAGCTCCATGATCAAGCAGGGAATAAAATGCAAGTTTCAGCCCAACTCTTTCATCACTACCATATACTCATATGTCCCATTCAACAGACAGCTCCTGCAACTTTAGTTAGCAGCTTGCTTCTTGGTTCATGTACAAGTTTTCATTCACTTCTTTTATCATGGATAAAATCTTTTATTGATAAAGGAAAAATAATGAAAGAGAGCTGGCAATCAAGATGCCTCTGCTACCTCATGCTAGGGAAACAAAAGCCATCTCAACACTTCCGGTATAGATTCATCCCTGGCTGCATAAAGTCAAAATAACTTAGACCCATGACATCCATGCACTGAGTACAGACATCTTAAGAGGAGCAGCTACTCACATAATGAGCTGCATGCGATCAGGACACTTATGCAAAAACTGAGGCATCTGAGTTAAGGAACACTGGAGAGAGAGACAGCAGACCAGTTTTCATTAAATAATTTCTTCATGTGTCAAGCACATAAAGAAGACTTAAAGATTACCGTATTTTTCGCTCTATAAGACGCACCTGACCATAAGACGCACCTAGTTTTTAGAGGAGGAAAACAAGAAAAAAAATATTCTGAATCAAATGGTTTACTGAACTATTTAATAAACTATGGGAAGTGTTGGGATCTCTTAATCCCAGTTGCTTTACTCTCATGTGCCTCTAGCATACTGTGTGCATGACCCCCCCATCCCCCACAGACTGTGCATGTAACTGTTAGGGGATGAAAACAACTTGTATAGAATTCATCTCTGCAGTCCCTTCAATGCCACATGTATTTCCTGTAGGTCTGAATAAACTGTAAATATTCTTTTGAATATTTTTAAGAAAACTAAGATCATGGCATCCGGTCCTCTCACTTCCTGGCAAATAGATGGGGAAGAAATGGAGGTAGTGACAGGTTTTATTTTCCTGGGCTCCAAGATCACCGCAGATGGGGACTGCAGCCAAGAAATTAAAAGATGCTTGCTCCTGGGGAGGAAAGCTATGGCAAATCTAGACAGCATACTAAAAAGCAGAGATATCACCCTGCCAAAAAAAGTGCGTATAGTCAAGGCTATGGTTTTCCCAGTTGCAATGTATGGCTGTGAAAGCTGGACCATAAGGAAGGCCGAGCGCAAAAGGATTGAGGCCTTTGAGTTGTGGTGCTGGAGGAGACTCCTGCGAGTCCCTTGGACCGCAAGGCGATCAAATTGGTCAGTCCTGGAGGAGATCAACCCTGACTGCTCTTTAGAAGGCCAGATAGTGAAAATGAAACTCAAATACTTTGGCCACCTAATGAGAAGGAAGGACTCCCTGGAGAAGAGCCTAATGCTGGGAACAACAGATGGCAAAAGAAGAAGGGGACGGCAGAGGATGAGGTGGCTGGATGGAGTCACACAGGCGGTTGGTGTGAGCTTGAGTGGACTCCGGGGGATGGTGGAGGACAGGAGGGCCTGGAGGAATGTTATCCATGGGGTTGCGATGGGTCGGACACGACTTTGCGACTAACAACAAAATTCTTTTGATTGCACACCCCCAGCATACCTGCTCTCTCTGGTTTTTCTTGCCTCTATCTTAGACAGAGAAGGTGAGCAATGAGGAGAGACCTAAATTCAATCCTCCAACTTTTCTCTCTCTCTTTTTTCATATTTAAAAGTGATGCTTAAGAAACTCGGGCTGCATCTACGCATCCTTTTGAGTTGAGAGAAATGTTCACTCAGTGGTCTCTTGTGTGTCATTTCTTCCTCTGGACCAAGGGCATGAAAATCTAACATTTGCACAGTTGCAGAGATCACTATAATAATTGTGTTTCTTGTATCCTCAATTGGAAAGGGAACTTTATATCCACATTGTTTTTGTTAAGCATTTAGAAGTCCCAGTTAATTATCCATGAGGTATTAAAAGACCCAACCCTTGAAAGACAAAGCTGAATTGTGGGGAACTTCCCTTCCATTCCCAAAAGGTATTTCAAGCTCACCACACTTCTGCTGTTGAATCTTTTTTTTTTTTTTTTTCAGAACAAAGGAGTGATGGGTGTTTTCATGGGGATTAACCCTTTTTTTTTCAGAGAGGAGGAAAATGTCCCACTTTCCACTTTTTCACACCATGCATAAAGTCTGATAGGGGAGCTGCTCCAATCCCTTGATTGTTTTAGTTGCCCTTCTTTGCACTTTTTCCAACAATGTCATTTTTCAGGTGTGGTGGCCAGCACTGTACACAATACTTTAAGTATGGTCATATTAAAGATTTGTGTAAGAGGAATATGATCTTGGAAATTTGATTTTCAATTCCTTTCCTAATTATGGCATTTCCTCCTAACATTTGACATTTTCATCAAGCTGTCCCCCACATTCTCAAGACCCTTTCTGTCAGCACTAGTTCAGATTCCATCAGCTTAAACTTGAAGATGAGATTCTTTCCCCCCAGCATGCTAACTTTACACTTGCTTACACTGAAAGCATTTGCCGTTCTGATGCCCTTTTTCCCAGCTCAGAGAGGTCCCACTGGAATTCCTCACAATCCCTTTTAATTTTAGTATCATCAGCAAACTTGGCTACTTTATTGCTCACTTCTAATTCCAGATCATTTATGAACAGGTTGAAAAGCACTGATCCTAATGCAGAATCTTGTGAGAATACCATGCATTCTCAATGTTGGCTTTCAATTCTGTAATCAGTTACTGATCCATAGGACAACATGTGTGTGCACACACAGCCCTTATTCCATCACTGCCAGGTTTTCTCAAGAGTCTGTTGATGGATTTTATCAAAAGGCTTTTGGAAGAAACAATGTCTATTTGACTGCTCAGTCCATGTGTCCAGCTCTTTACATTGTCAATTGCTTCTCTCACATCTCAAAGAGAACGCTGCTTCAATGTATACTGTTTCTTAACCTGTTAAACTTTAATAAAAGGATTGTGCTTCTAAAGCAAAGGGTCATCTGTGCCTGCCCCCTGTGGTGTGGGGGGAGGTGGGGGATGGCGCGGGATGGCAATGGGGGATGACAGTGCAGGCGGCGGAGGCTTTAGAAGGATCGTGCTTCTAAAGCCTCATCTGTGCCTGCCGCGGCAGTGGCGTGGAGGGGGGGGAGCGGATCGGCGCGGGATGACAGTACGAGCAAGCGGCGGAGGCTTTAAAGGATTGGCGTGGGGGGGAGGTGCGGATCGGCACGGGATGACAGTGCGAGCGGCGGAGGCTTTAGCAGGATTGGCGTGGGGGGGAGGAGTGGATCGGCGCGGGATGACAGCGCGAGCGAGCGGCAGAGGCTTTAAAGGATTGGCGTGGGGGGGGAGGTGGGGAGCTTCCGGGTGGGGGTGATCAGTTCGCGGTGGAGCAGGGCACGCCGAGCACATGCCGGCCTGGTGGTGCCCGCGGGCGGGCGGGCAGCGTCCCGGGTGTCAGGCACATTCGCTCTATAAGACGCACAGACATTTCCCCTTAGTTTTGAGGGGAGAAAAAGTGCGTCTTATAGAGCGAAAAATACGGTAATCCTCCGCTAATGCCACAGGTATGCTGAACACAAAAACAACAGGTGGAAACTACGAAGTGGAAGCTTCTAATTAAGGGCACATCAGCACTTAAAAACCTCAATAGCACTTTGCCATTCCACACTGGAAAATCTAATGCCACAACTGAGTCTTCTGCCCCTCCGACCATTGCCACAGGAGAACAAATCAGAAAACACTGGGATACAATCTCTGGTCCATGATGCTTTCAGCATTTTCTGTTAAATGTGAATGAACAAAGGATAACAATTCCAGAGAGCTAAATAGTTCAGCATGCAGTAATTGCACTAATCCAATGTGTTGGTATTATCAACTCAGAAGGCAATTTGTAATTCTTTATACCTCTCTCCTTTCCAAGTATAATGAATATGGACTCTTCTAACTGAACATGAGCTTTTGTCCCTATCTTGATGGAAAACAATCAATTACTGAATGATAAGTTCAAATCTAACATCAGAAATGAACTCAGCAGGAAGAAGTAAGCCAGGCATTATCTCTCAGCCTCAGGCCCCCGTTCACACCTGAAATATGGAAGTGATAATACTGGCTAAATTGCAAAGGTGTGATAAGAATCACTAAGATGACATACAGTTTTGAATGCTTGCAGCCACCGATATGCTCCATATCATAATTCAGTCTAGTTTTATTTGCACAGACAGATAAGGGGGCCATGTGTCCCCTATTATACAGAGCAGTCCTATAGTTGAAAGACTGTCAGAGTTCAGTTCTTCACTCTATAGCATTTTTTATTTGAAGAATAAAAAGACTTATCCAAGTCTGAAAGATCAAGGTTCATTAAAAAGGGAGAGCAGGGGATCTTGATGTTTCCCTTGTATTTCTTTTACCTGTTCCCAAACACTTGAAGAACAAGACCCTAAATTATTTGGGTCATATTCATGTGGCTTGTTAAGCAATGGAATGGGGCATCTTTGGCTGATCGGGTTAAATTGCAAAGAACTGTGCGTTTCTCATTCTCTTGTTCATTCTTCCACTCCCACTTTTGAGTGTATGTATACAAAGGTTGCATAGAAACCATTCTCTATTTACAAAGGAGGTGTTTCTTTGGGCATCACGATAAATTTAGGTGGGAACTCTATCTAGCCACGAGTCATAAGATATCCATCAGGAGCTACGAAGTTTCACTCATAATGGGGCGTTTCTAGTGAACTGAAAATGACTCCAGCTTAAATCGCTTATGAAGAGACAAGGACGTTCAGCCCACAAGCAATTCCTACATCCTTACTCCATTTTATTGGTACAGAAAGCTATACTTGGGTCTAGATTCCCCCCCGCCCCCTGCTTTTGGTGGACTCCAGCTCCCAGCTTGGCTGCCTACTTAGGAATTACCCAAAAAGGGGAAACTCAAAAAAGAAGCTAAAAAAAGACAGTTATTTGCATACACACCTGGATTTTCCAATTTACTTGTCTAGATGCACATTTAGAAATAATGATTTTAAATGGAATTTGCACATTTGTATCTACATACGTAAATCAGCATATGCGCATTTTATGTGAACTGGCATGCCTGTTTGACTTCTCCTTCTCCCTTTGGTGATACATTTCTTCTTTTCTGGCAATGGGTAAATGGCCACCCATGTCAGACCCCATCTTTGTAGTCCAGGAGTGAAAAGGAAGGTTCTCCATTCTCATGTCTGAAGCCTCCAGGAAGTGAAGGGGCAGAGCTGAATGGGTCCATTAGCACTGCCTGAGAGGCCACATGGCCAGGTGGACCTCCGGCATCAACATGATATCACAGAGGTGGAAAGACTATTGGAAATAAAGTGATGCTAAATGGAGTGCGTTCATCTCTTGGTTTTTCATTTGCCTTTTTCTATGACCATATTAATTTGCTAAATTCTAGGCAACTATATAAGTCTAAAAAATTGCAGACCAGGTGGAACAGGTGCAAAGAATTTTTAGAACTTTTATTTGCTTTTCAGTGTCGACTCTGCAAAAAGATCACTTTGGAAGCAGAGGTATGGTTTTTCAAATGTGTTGGGCTCCTTTTGATTTTCCTCCAGAAGGCTGGTCTTTTTCCTATCTAGTCTCAACCTAAGGGCTGCTTCTCTTCTTGTGATCTCCATTCTCAGAAACTGTCTCTTTCGGGGTGGAAGCCAGGGTAACCTCAGCTTGTCCGAAAAGAACAGCTGGAGGCCTCTCAAATACATCACTTTCATTTTTTTGATGAAGCAGCATAGATGTGAGAGGAACAGACCTGTGAACCTGGTCTGTTTGGATTCTGTTAATCCATTCCTCGCACAAGGAATGCACCAGCCGGGATCTGGTGAGATTAAAGTAGAACAAGCTAGAAACTGAGGAGAATGAAAGCAAACAGCTTGCTGCAGGGGAGAACTTGGCATCTCCTTACCCATTTCATTTCTCTGTATCTAATAACCATTTAATACACCTGAAGTTTTTCTCTGAAGCTGGTGCATTGTTTAATCATCATTCAGGAAGTTCAGCTGGGTGTTTGCCAGGGTCAACAGCCTTACCCTGGTAAATATTCAAGATTAGTCACAGAGATGCTCCTGAATGATTCGACCAGCAAATGCGCAGACACATTTTTTCCATTCCACTGTGCATGGGAATCTTTGTTTTCCTCATTGCTACGCAGTGCAGTAGCTACAGAATATGTGTCTCTCCTGCGACAGCCTGTTGCTTTATCATTCTGCCTAACAGAAGCATGATTGCAACAAATGAGTCATCTGTACACGCGGACAAATAATTCCAAATGAAGCAGGGAAAGTGGGGCTTTGGAGACATCTTTGGGTGACCTATCTATTCTAGATCAATCTTGCTGGTTTTAAAAGCCTGCCTATGTCGCAAACATGCCCAAAACATTTCTGAGAAGGAAACAGTAGGGCCATGTTTCTCAACTTAAGGACTTTTATGAACGTAAAAGGTATCCTGCTGGATCAGATGAAAGGCCTGTCCAACAACATGATGCAGCTATGCAGCCAAGAACGTGATGCAAAAAACAAAGTTGCAAAAATGCTATCAAAAAGGTAAATGCTATTTTGGTTGCAATAACAGAAGTATAGCTTCCAAATCATGTAAGGTACTGGCTCTCCTCTATTAGGCACTAGTTAGGCCCCAGTTTGAGTATTGTGTTCAGTTCTGGGAAACACACTTCAGGAAAGATGCAGACCAGCTGGAAAAGGTTCAGAGGAGGGCAACAAAGATGATCAGGGGCTGAGAAACAAAGGCCTGTGAAGAGAACCTTGAAGAACTGAGGATGGTTGGCTTGGAGAAGAGAAGACTAAAGAGAGATATGATAACCCTTTCCAAATCCTTGAAAGGTTGTCACACAGAGGAGGGAGAGGATCTCTCCTGAAAAGTATCAAAGTCCAGGGTGTGGAATAATGGGCTCAAGTTGCAAGAAGGCAGAATCTGGCCAGACATTAGGAAAAGACTTCCTGGCTGTTAGAGCAGTATGGCCATGGAACTTATGACCGAGGGAGGTTGTGGGCTCCTCCACACTAGAAGCATTCAAGATGTAGCTGGACAGCCATCCATCTGGGATGCTTTAATCTGAAGCCCTGTCTTGAGCAGGAGGTTGGACCAATGGCCTGGTACGTCCCTTCCAACTCTATTGGATGATTCTATGGTTCTAGCATTCTGTTTTCTCCCAGATTCCATTGATCTCCTGATGCTTTTCCACAGCCACTGGTATTCAGAAACATGCTGTTTGTGATACTTCTTGAATCTCGCCCCTTCCCCTTATTTATTTATTTAGTTAGTTAGTTATCAAAAAGCTTTTCCATATCATCCTTCACTGTGAGTCCCAGGATGGTGATACAATAAAAGCATAACATCATCTGAATTAACCCAAATAAAACCCATCTTTAAAATAACATCAACACCTAAAATATAGAGCAAATTAAAAGGTTTCAGCCTGGCCAAATGAATAAAGTGTCAGCACCAGGCACACCTCTCTGGGGAGCATATTCCATAACCAGGGCACCACCACTGAGAAGGCCCTTCTCCAGGTAGCCACTCTCCTGATCTCCCTCAAAGAAGGCTCCTAGGGAAGGACCTCTGATCCAGATTTTAGGGGGCAGGCAGATGTGAATGGAAGGAGGTGCTCCTTCAGATATCCTGTTTCTAAGCCCTTTAGGGATTTATACGTCATCATCAACACCTTAAATTGGGCCCAGACTTCAATCAGAAGCCAGTGCAGATGGGAAAAGACTGGTGTCACATGTGTATATCTGCCGGTCCCTGTTAGCATCCTAGCTGCTCTATTCTGGACACTTTTAATCTTAGCATACGAGCTTGAATGCCCCCTGCCCAATGTGTGCACTGCCTTCTCATGGCTGGCATGCACCCAAGATCACCAGATCCAGCGGAATGTCTGGAACCCACCATGATGATGGTCTGTGCACTTCTCATGCCAGGTCGTTGCAGATCCTTGAGCAAGACACTGTTCATGGGCACCCTCCATCAGCGAGTCTACTCACTCACCACCACTGCCACTGCTTTCCTCCTCCTCTCTCATCACTGCTTGCTTGCTTCCTTGCTTGATGGTCAGAGACCCTGTGAGCAAGAAGGCAGTGGCGTCTGCTCCCTCTCCTTCTCGTCACTATCACCATCTGGGCCAGAGCAAGCAGAGTTCAAGGATAAAAAGAAGGAGCCAATGCAAGGGTTCCTTGCCAATGGGCCCCTGTTGAGGAGAAGGCTCTTGGAACATGCCCAATGAGGCCGACCCTTGATGCCCATCCTGCATTGAGGCATGAATGCAACTCTGGTGTTTGAAGACAACCAGAATAGGGTTTCTCACACGCTGTCCTTAATAAGCTCACCAGGGAAGGATAGTGGATGGACAACATCTCCCAGATGCTCCCAAATGCTCTGCAGGTTTTATGTTTATCTGAATAGATTTGGTGGCTACACAAAAACTCTGCTGTTAGGAGAACAAGGTCTCTGGATCCTCCCCTTCCTGGAAACTTCCCCTGGAAGTTGGTACTCAACAGCCTGAGAACCACTGTAATAGAATGGGTGCTAAGTATTCAGCCAATGCTCAAAAGAGTCATGGGCTGTGTCAGCTAGTGCTAGGGTGGCCGCTTGTAGATTGGTAAAAAAGAGAACACTCATGACCAAAAAGAAGGACATTAATTTACATGAATTGTGCATATCCTAATTTCTATGTACAGGCACTCATTTATAAATTATTGTTATTCTGATTTAAATGTAGTACATCTCCACCATTGTGCGGAAATTGGTGACAGGTAGCCTGTGCTCATTCTACTGTCCAGGTGGTGCTGATGGGCAGCTTCAAGGCCAGCTTCAGGTCTCCTTTCAGGAGGTTCTTTATCTTTAAACCAGGCTTGCACTGGATAACCCTTCAAACAGAGGAGGGCTTCAAAAGAAAGACCATCCTCTGGCAGTCCTTCAAATAGGGGACTGGCCTTCAAAAATGAAGGACCAAACTAGGTAGGTTTTTAGTCTCAGCATAGCTCATTCAACATTCTAGAACATCAGACCATGCATGATAATATTCACCATCTCATCCAGAATTCTGTTTCTACAGAGGCGAACCAGATGCCCATGGGAAGCCCTCAAGCTGAACAAGGAAGCACACACACAAAATACATTTTTAGCTTATGCACTGCAAAGTGATGGGTTCCCCTTTGTTGGTGTCCAAAAGAAAGTACTTCATCTGTGAGCTGAGCCCAGAGAGATTTTTTTAGGTGGGGACTGACAAATGGGAATTACTCACCAGACTCAGCCTACCCCTAGAGTAAATAAAGGCTGAACCAAATAAACAGCTTTGCTTCTCTGACATTTGCCAGCATTTTTCAGTCTGGGATAGAACGGCCTTTGCCAATAGCAACGCAGCCCTGGTGCAAAAAGACAAGAACCGAAAGCGAATGGCATCTCCAACAAAAAAGCAGGCATGGAACAGATTGCCTTGCCTTTGCAGTTGCTTTAGCATTTTTTAAAAAAATTGTCAGGTGGGAAAATATCCTGGTTTCTAAATAGATCGCCCCATAAATAAGCCTGTGGGAGTAACACTGAGCTAACACAGAAATGGGTTGGTTTGCTTTTTTGTGAACTGAAAAACTCTCTCCCCTAAAATCTCACCCCCTATTTTTTCTGGGGTGGGAACTCCAAAGGGGGTTCATCCTGTCTAGCATTCTGCACACTGAGTAGCCAACCAGCTGCCCATGGGGAACCCCAGTAGGACAGGAATGCATTAGCACCTTCCCACACTTTTCCCCCAGCTACTGGTGTTTGCAGGTAGTATATCACCACCTGGATTAGCTGTCAACAAGAATGCATTCCGAGCACAGCAGATGAGCAAATCCTCGCACTGCCTGGTGGCAAAAGCAATGGCTTCTCTTTCCTCTCCCATGAGCAAGCCAGAGCACACGGCAATTCAGAAAGAGGGCAATGAGAAAGCAGGAACAAATGCCTTCTCTCCTGACTAGCTTAATGATGTCCAAGGGCCAACATGCATTGGTTCTAGGAAGTTATCTTTCCCTTGCAACAAATATGACAAAACTGAAGCTGTCGTCCTTTGGGCACATCATGAGAAGGCAAGGCTCCCTGGAGAAGGCAGCCATGCTAGGGAAAGTTGAAGGTAGAAGAAGAAAAGGAAGATCAAATCGGAGATGGATGGACCACAGAAAGGAAGCTCCAGCTTTCGATTTACAAGGGCATTCTGAAGAGTATTCATTCATAGGGGGGTCCATTGATTGGTGACAACTTGATAGCGCATAAGAATCACAAAGATGAAGTTATGACACTATATCATCCCCAAATAGCTGGGAATCGCTATTTCCAGGAGGAAGATGCAGTTGGAAAGACAAATCCTGGCAGAGAACAAGGATGGATGGGCAACAACAACAGACAAGCCCAACCTATTTGCAGGGCACCAGATTTGGGGAAGGCTGAGTTAATAAGAGGCTTGGAAAAACGCATTTATTCAATTACCATACACAAGAAATGCCTATCAGTCAGTGTTGGCTAGAACTGCAAAAATCAACTTTGAAGTTCTCCAGAAGATGTTGGACAATTCCCATAATTCCCAAACTTCATAGTCTATTGACAGTGCCCATTTGGGTTGGAGGCGAGATGGGCCAGATGCTGCAGGAGAACAGATGCGTGTGCACTCAGAGGTTCCTCACTGTGCAATGTGGCTGGTTGTGGCAGCGGGGGTGAGTGGGTGGGAATCTGTCTGCCACAGTTGGATGGGGAATGGATGGGGGTCACTACCCCATTTGCCCCAAATCTAAGATTCAACTACCTCATTCAATCAGCATGGATAATAGGAGTTGTGGGCCAGCACAATCTGGGGACCCAAAGTCAGGAACCATTGAATCTTAAGAGGGAACTAAATCACCGTAAGGCCAGACACTGCACTGGTAGGATGCAGCTTCAAATCTAGCCCTCCTCAGAAAGGATGACAGGGAAAATGCACTTTACGGCATCATGCTGGTCTCCAAGACACTGGCTTTTGCTGCAATGAAAAGTCAGTGTCCCACTTTATGATCTCAGAAGAACAATTTGATAAGAGCTGAGAAACGATGAGGAAAACAGGACCTGTGTCTAGTCTGCAGTGCAGAATAATACCTGAACAAAGAAAGTGCACTTGGCTTCAAAATGTGACATTTGCAAAAGTTTCATTTTATGGAACAAATCTGAAAAATGTTTAGAAAATTTTCTTGCAGAAAAAGATACCAACGTGCACATAGTGGCTGCATCAGCGGCTCTTTTTTATTATCATGTCTATGCATTTCAATTCATCTCCCATTGCCTGGAACTGGTTTCTAAATCTCTGTGTTTTCCTGGTCTCTATAAGTGTCCTTATCTCAGAATTGTAGAGCTTTTTCTTTTCTTTTTTAACCATTCATTCTAACTGAATGAATATGTAAAAATGCAGCTACATAACGTCAATTCTGATGCAGTGTGTTAAAAAGCAGGGGAAAAAACACAAAGACATCACAACAGATTGGCATTACACAGCACCAGAAACAACCCCTCACTCACAAATTTGTGAGACTTCTGTGATGGATGGACAAATGGGCAAATGGAGCTTAGGGTGACCTTCCCAAGATACTGGAAAGCAACACCCATCATTCCAAACAGTGTGATGACTGGGAATGATGGAGACTGTAGTCCAGTGTATCTGGAACTCACCAAGTAGAGAGAGCTGGTTTAGGGTGTGATTTGCTGTTTGCACATATACATTGACACACAAAGTTGCTTACACTGCAAATAGGCTGGCCCACCGTTGCCCATTGAATTTCACAACTGAGTGGAGATCTGAACTGTTCTGCTATGCAAAACTAGAACGGACATCTTACATAGACTCGTCAGGAATCTTCAATACATCTCACCCCTCTTATGAGATTAGGTTGCTTGTGCATTGTAAAAAAAGGAGGACCAAGATTTGCATTGTTAATTGCTCTATACAGGTAAAGTTTTAGAAATTGTTACTATGACATGAACAGAATAGAATGGATCTTGCCCTAGTGAGGGGAGGCCGTGAAGATGTGAGCAGTGCCATTTGCTCAGATTGGTGTCCAGCCACTGTTGCTGGCAACTTCACGGGTCTCTAAACAAGACCAGGATGGGGGAAATCTTCAAATGAGTGATGCCTTCAAAATAAAGGACAGTCTCAGCGAATTTGCAATATGATTTCCTGCATGATCATCACACTTGCTTTGTAAGCTTCTGCTAGCCACATCCACACTTCACATTTCAGGAGCAGACTGTAAGCTTCTTTGGTGAATACCCCAAAAGGCCAAGGGGGCCCTGATCCTGTGCGAAATATGATTCCTAAAGTTAGACAGGCCCAACATACACCATCAAATATATTGCAGGTGTCCCTCCCCATCTTACCTTCCAAACAGTTATACTAATATCAGACTCCCGGTCATCCCAGGCCCAGGAGAGTCCTCTTTGAAGAAGGAGGTCACAGGGCTTCCTCAACAAAACCCATTGCACAGACGGTGCCACCTGAGGACTCCTGCTGCAGAGACAGGTTATCCAAGGTCCCAAAGAGCACATTCAATCTTATCCTAGTCACTGCCATGATCCTTTAAAGGCACAATCCACATGATAAAGCAAGACTACCACGAATGGCATTTTGCTTGCTTTACTAATTGCTAATGAATTTCTTTTGTGACATCTTGCCTAATGAAGAGACCTAGAGATCCTGAAAGCTGGACCTTTGCATTGTGTATAAATGTATTGTGCCAGGAAGCATAAAGGAATTTTTCTTATGTGCAAGTTACCCATCTCTGCTTTTTCTATGACATAGGCAATACTGAACTTAACTCCACAGCAGTTGCCTGCACTGGAAGAAGAGGGCTTTATACCCAGTGAAATGTGGACTTTATCTCTTGACTTCCACTTTTTTCTGCCTAGTACAACAGGAAAAATGCAGTTTCTCTATATAAAAACAACCTCATTTCTCTGTCTCCCATGATAAAGGATCCTGGTGCTTTGCTAAAGATGGACACATTTCTGAGTAACAGCTGCATTCTATATTTTCAAATATGGCAATCCAACTTCCCTCCTTTTCTCACTTCTAATAGTCCCAGGAGCAGCTCCAAGGGAAACCTTGAGCCATGACATCACCTGCTACCTGATATTTGAACATCTGCAAATCTTTTCTTCCCCGTTCTGTCTCAAGATTGGGGTCATGCGGGCATGCTGAATTTAACATAAAGTCAGCCTTTTTCTGTTCTGCCATCTGCTTTTTTGTACCTTCTCCCTTGATGAAGAAATTGGAGCTCTCCAATGCTTATACCTTCTTGGTGACCTTTTAGTTGGCCTTATAACAGTATTACACTAAGATGGACTCTGACTGTTTTCTTTTAGCTTTTTGTGTAGCATTGGGCATCACGGTTGGCTCCAATGCAAAGTGTAAGCTTCTTATTGCAACCATTTGAATGGTCCTGGTCCCACTGCAGAACTGCTCTGCAGCAACATCTAGTGGTTTCAGAAATGTGCAGCACCAATTGAGGTTCTTCCCAACACTTTTTGCTTTGCCTGACCAGGGAAGTACGGCAATATTCTGCATTCATAGCAGGAGCGTGTCCTGTTCTAAGAAATTGCAACCCTTCTGAGAAAGCACACGTGTTAGGACCATGCAACTCATATATCAGGTACATAATGGCCTATCATAGCAACACCTGGACAGTGCCTTCATCCCTGACATCTTCTATGGGATGTCAGGCTTCCTAGGAGGAGAAATACACTGGAAATTCCCAGCAATAACAGCAAGCCAAGGGGGAGATGAACCTGCCTCATCCATCAGCCAGAGAAGAAGCTGTAGCGGGAGATCACTTCCCCCTCTGTGCCAGAAAGAATTCTAAGCTCCAACTGGCCAATGTCCTGGGATGCAAACACAAGGCGAAGGAATGCCATGGCCCAGTTCATCACCTTAAGGAACAACAGCCTCATTCATGCAAGGACACAGCAAAAGAAGTTCAGTTGGCTGGAAGTGCATTGAAATGCCCACTTCTCACATACATTCTGACCTTGAAAAATTAATCCCCCTCTTCCCTTCCCTCCACCTCCCTTGTGTGTCTTCTTTTAGTCTACAAGCCTGACGGCAGGGCCTGTTTCTCCATTACATTGGTGCAAGCCTCTTTGCGAGGGCTCCGGTGTCTATGGGGGCCCTCATCCGTTGCAGCTTTAAAGGCGCTGTCCATGGTACTGGACTGCATCCCCAGAATAGTTCGGCACCATGCAGCAGCAGAGATAGCTGCCATAAGGCTCAAAGGGAAAGCTGCAATGGATGAGAAGCCCCACCAGCCTCCTCTGCCACTTTGGAGACAAGAACTGTCTGGAAGGCAGGTAAAAATGCAGTCATTAAAAAGCAGAGTGTGTTGTTGTCTTCCTTCACTGGGGCAGTTGTGTAGCAGCATTTTGGAATGCCAGGGATATGCTGACAAGAGGCGAAACTATCTTGATCCCCTGTTAAATGTGAAAGGAAAAAAAGCAATCTTCTAAGGCACGGAATTAGAAATTCATAACTCAAGAGTAGCTTCCTTTTCAGTAAAGCCTTCCAGCCATAGGAAAAGTTAATTCTCCTGGAGATTTTGAAATTCAAGGGTATAAAATACACATTACTTTGTACTTGCTTAATTATTCAGTATTATTGCTTTTAGACTGCTTGTAATCTTAATTGTTAGTTATGTGTTAGTAAAGCCCAAGTATTAAGTTCTGCCCTGGGTGTATTATATGTGAAATTGTAAACATTTCATTTTCTTGTAACATGATGTAGTCCTATATTTACCTCTACATGCTGTTTCAAATGTGTCTTGCCTTCTTTTCAAAATGGTCTTCAGGCCAATTCAATACATTCTATTATATTCATATTTATTTATTTAGAATATTATGTATCAACATTTCTTCTAAGAGTTCAAGGCAGCTTCCAGTATTAATAAGAAATATAACTGAACTAAAAACAAACAGAAAAGCCAGAAGAACAACACTGCTAGCAAATAAAAGACCATTGAAAACAGCAGCAAAACAAAATGAGATAAGACTGTAAGAGCAGCTAATTTTATCAGCAAGATAAATATAAAAAGGTTAGGTAATCCAATCACACTTTTCATGGCCAAAGGCCAGTCTAAACAAACAATTGTTTCTCTCCAGAACTTTCCATCTTCTTTTTGCCAACATACATGAAGAAAATTGCTATCTGGACAGTCAGAGATGTAAGAACAGACTACAGTTTCTATCATGCCAATTAGCCATCCTGGCTCAGGCTAATGGAAGCTGGAGTTCAATACCTGGAGAATCCTAAATAATGCATTGCATCAACATGCAAAAGGGAAATAAGGTTGCCAGCAGTGCTCTTAGGCCAAAGCACACCTGAGACTCTGTAGAATCTAGTTGTCTTGTCAAATCAAGTTGTAGCCTCAGAGAAACGGAGGACAAATCTTTAGCCCGAGGAAACATTGCTTCCTTGCTCAAGTACTGGGAAAGGAACTTAACCACATACCCAGGTCATGGGTTCAAAGTATATTTCTGTAGAGTTTGTGGGATACACCTCAAGGCCTACATTCAAAGAAATTAGCACAATTCAGCCTTCCCCAACCTGACATCCTGCAAAGGAAGTGGGCTGAAATTACTGTCCTCTCCAGCCAGCACAACCAACAGAGGGTAGTTGTATTTCTCTTTCCCAAGTCCCAGCAATACGTGCTCTGATGCGCAGTGAAACTGATGCACCTATACGCAAAGTGAAACTGACTAATCTTAATCTAGCCTAGGGATGTGGAACCCGCCCATGCCACCTGGGCTGGAAGGCAAAAAGCCAAAGACTTGCTGCCTGGCACCAAAGAAGGGGATTCTTCCATTTTGGTTTGAAATTGGTCAGGTTCATCTCCCTCCTCAGCTCCTTTGCGTGCTGGACACACCTCTTAGGACCATGACAGGGGATTGGTGGGGGAGAAAGGATTCGCTTATCACCTGTGTAGTCACAGACACTAAGTGAGAGGTGCCCACGATACAACTGTACTCCAGACATCATTGTGTGGGAGACACTGACACCTTCCCAGCAAAAATAGGTCACTCTTTCACTTCTGAGAACACCTGAAACTTCTTATACCATGTCGAACATTTTGTCATCTTGTCCAGCTGGCAGTGGCATTCCAGCATCACAGACAGGTGATCTTTCCCATTGCCTTTATTATTACTTTTTAATTATTTTTAGCAGGAAATGCCTGGAATCAACCCAGGGACCTTCCCTGTGCAAAGTATGTACTCTGCAACTGAGCTGTGGGCCCCTCCATGGGAAAATATGAACCCCAAACTACAAGTCTTTCCTTAAGGGGTGGCAGCTGCTTGTTTGCTGTAACAGAAAGTGATTAGTTTATAGCCTCATGCAACCTATGAATTAAGAGCCATTATAAGTTTATCCAGCTAATGTATTTATTTAAAAAATTAATCCACTTATTCCAGAGTTGTCTCATGTTCACAGACACTTAAAGAGTCGTAACACAACCCTAAATCGGTTTACTTGGAAGGAAACCCCACTGAGTTTGCATGAGCTTAATTGCAGACTTAAACCAAGGTTGGGTGCAGTCCTATGGAGATGCTCATAGCCCTCATACCCTGGAGGATTACAGGCATCCTGTGATGGGTATCTTCATTTAGGGCTTCTCTGCATGAGGCATTAATTGTTCATTTGTGATCTCTCCCTCACAGAAGTTTGTAGGGCCTTTTTGTGAAGTCATTATCCTTCTCCTGCGTTTTCCAGCCTTTTACGCTTTTATTTTATTTTATTTTATTTTATTTTATTGGTGGCAAGGAAGGTCTGGTATTCAATTCTGAATCCAAAACAGAATCTTGGGTATTGCTGCAATTCTGCTGTAGGGCAGCTGTGCCACAGCTCCACCTTGTGGGTGGTCAATAGAATGTATTGAAAAGCAGAGCAATGCAAACTGAGGGCTTTACCCCCACAAGGTAAACAACTAAACAGGAAAAAGCCTCCTAAACCCCTCATACAGAAAAGCCCTTAGGTTAAGTTCACCCTAGTTCTGACTGCTCCTTTTTTTCCTCAAAAGACTGGATTATTCTACCTCCCTGAGGTCAGGGGAACACCAAACCCTGATTCCAAAAAGTCTCTTTTCAGAAGAGTCCCTCTGTATCTGTGGTGAGCCATCTCAGGGGCTCCTGGGGCCAATTTTAATCCCCTGGGGGCCACATGCAACCTAAATGTCCCAGCAACAGATGCCCAAAAAAGCCAGATTAGCTTTAAACCAAGCATGGGGGTGGGGGGAAGTAGAGGTTATAATTTAGGCTGGGGGGCACAATGTACCACCTCTCTCTCTCTCTCTCTCTCTCTCTCTCTCTCTCTCTCTCTCTCTCTCCCCATTCTTTATATAGAGCATTAAAAATAAAATAAAAAAGGAAAGACATTTGACCACTATTTTACCTAAGGAAGCCAATTAACACAGAAACAGAAATGGAGTGAGTCAGAAGGGTCCTCCCAGGCCATCTAGTCTGACCCCCTGGCTCCAGCTGGCTCAGCTCATGATATGCCTACCATGTGCAAGTCCAGCCTATCCTTGAACACCCTCACCGATGGGGCTTCAACCACCTCTCATGGAAGCCCATTCCATACCCTCAGGGTCCTAACTGTCAGGTCCAGACCAGGGCTATAAAGGACCCCTGAAGAGGAAACCCAAGCTAACCACTCCACCACCACCAAATTTAGTGAATTTAGTGGAACTTAGTTCTGAATAAGACCAGGCTTACTCCTAGATTAGCCTGCATAAGACCATAGCCTGAGAGATCCTGGCACAATTCAGGCTCATAGGCACTCTTTCCTTGGAAGAAGGGGGCAAAGTCCCAGGAATCTGTCCCTAGAACCAGTTCCTCTTCCTCTCCCACCAACTGGCTGCATCAGCTCCCTGTAATACCAGCCTCCAAGATGACCCAGAAAAAGTAGACCTACTTTGCTGGCTTCTCCATCGTCCTGCTGAGCTTGGGGCTGGCTCAGCAACCTCCCACTGAAGCCCCTGTCTTCTGCCGCTAAGTCACAAGCACGGCATTCTTCTGCTGCCACCAGAACAAGGATTTACCTGTAGTTAACCAACCAAGATATCAGCGGCCACAACAGGGTGGGGCTGTTTAAACATACAATTGTATTCATGGCTTTGTCATTCCACCTAAGAATGTCCAAGACCGTGCAGTTAAATGAGCCAGTGCACAACTAGGCAGCTTTGACATTTTTTCCAGTGTGGGATTGCAGGACAATAAAGCATAAATTGCGCATTGTTTCAAACTGTTCAGATCAATTTCTCTAACGGAAATGATGTCATACACTGGTTAGAGCATTACACAAGGACACAAGAGACCTGGGTTCTAATCACCACTCTGTCCTAAAGCTTACCAGCTGACTTTGGCCCTAAGCTACCTCGCAGGGTTGTTGTGAAGATAAAATGGAGGAAAGGAGATTCGTATATGATGTCCTGGGCTCCTACTCAGAAAGCCAGGAGAAAATGAATGAACAAGCAAATAACTGCCTCCGTTTGGCATCTCCTGGATAGATTTCTTGCCGCATTTCATAACTGTGTCATTTCAAAACAAACCTTTGCAGCCATGTCACATCTATGCTATAAAAACATCAGTAATGGATCCCTGTGTTAGCCATTAAAAAACGATCAAAATCCATCTTCATGTAATACCTATATTAAGTCAACCAAAAGATCAACAAAAATGCACAAACATTTGAGATCTCTGGATTGTTTTGTTTGGTCACTTGGTACTGTTAACCCAGGGCCGTCTTAACAGCATTATGGGCCCCGGGCAAAGCAGTGTCCTGGGCCCCCTACAACAACTACAACTACTGTTAATTTTGGAAGTTTTCTAATTTTCCAAGGGTTAACATACACAGATTAGTATGAGGCCCATGGGCAAGTGCCCATCAGGCCCAGCATGCGTTCAGAAGGCCCTGTGTTAACCTCCCCCCACTCCACACACCCCCCCACACACACACACAAAACTTGCTTTTAATAGCAATTCCTGGCTGGGGCACGCTAGAAGTTGGGAGCTTTTATCTGTCTCCACATGCATGGGATTGCACCTTAGGAGATGAATAGATGCATTGGTGATCTTTTAGTGATCATTTCTGGTGATCTTTCAGTTGACCTGATAAAAGTATTATACTAGGATGGATTTTGCTTGTCAAACCAGTCCAACGGCTATGCCTTTTAAAAAGAATCTCAGAGCTTGAAGCTTGAGGGTTCCAAGAATTCTGTCATAGACCCCATCCAAGCATTTTCCATCAAACTACATTTTCCCAAGTGTTTTGGGGTGGTGGGGAAGCCCAACACATATAGGAGGCAGTATACTGAGGAAGGCTGGTATAGAGCTTTGGGCTGCATTTGTGCCTGTGTATAAGAGCCATTCACACAGTGAGACTTCTGAATCACCATTATGCAGTTACATTGTCAAAATCAGCAGGATTTGAGGGGAGGTTGGGGGGGGGGGGCATGCAGAGGATTCTGTTGTAATATAACCTTGTGATGTAGGATATGGTGACAATTTCTAATGAATTCATACAATTTCTAATGCACCTCAGTCCTTTTTATTCATGAGCAGTCGTGAAACACATAGACAGCTGAAATGTTTTGGAGGGCCAGAGATGCATGGAAGCAATTCCAGCCTCAATGCTCCTCCCATCTTCCATTAGATGCCCATCATCCCCAGAATTCGGAAGGTTATGGGCAGCTACGTTGGACGGCCCTGTAAATGAGTAAATAAAATGTCTCCCAGTTTAAAGCAGGCATCTATTTTAAGAAAAGGAAGTTCGTCATGTTTACTCAAACGGTATGAGCCAACATCAGCTATCAATCAAACACAGCATGAGATAGTAGGATGGCAGCTGCCAAGCGTGTCCATCAGCCACTGTCCCATCTGCAGAAACAAGCATGCTCCTTTTTTATTGCACTACCCTGTGATTTGGAACAAAGCCCAGCATGGCAACGAATGGAGGAAAACATGCAGGGTGCTCTGCTGCAGGAAGAGGAGAAAGTAACCAATAGGCATCCCCTGATAACCTTTCCTTAAAGCCAATTGCCAGAAACAGTCTTGTAAAGTGCGGCTGAGCAAAATTATAATTCTGCGCTGATCCAAAAGGTCAGATGCAGGGCCTCAAGCAGAACAAGCCGACTCAAGGAGCGGTCGGTAAGAAATCTGATGGGAACAGACTCAGCCTGTCAGCTGAGGCGGGCCAGAAAAGTCCAGCAAGCTACAGGGCATCCCATGAGGCATGGACACATTAATGCTTTAAAGACAAGCACATATGGGCTTTCCCACAGGACTAGACATTTCGGGGCCTTCCAGATGTTGGCCTACAGCTCCCATCAGCCCTAGCCACCCTATCCAATGATGAAGGATGATGGGAATTGTGAGCCAACACTTCTGGAAGACCACATGTTACCTTCTCCTGCCCCCTTGCTCCTTGCCTGCCAAGCAAGCAAGTGCTAGCTATGACTGCAGAGCTGGTAACATGGTGCTGAGTGTTAGACTCGTCCATCCAAGGAGGGGCCGTGAAAGAGCCTGCAAAAGCCTGGAGTCGGCACCCGTGCTCTGGAGTCCCCTGCCAGCATCAGCCAATGGTCAGGAACGCTATAAGTTGTCACCCAAAACATCTGGAGGGGGCCACAGGGAGAGAAGCTGAGCTCAGGAAACATCTGGAACATCTCCTTGCTGCCTCCCCAACTCAGGATGGCACAAGCAAAGACTTTGTGTGGAGAATTCTCAGCATCCCTAACCAAATTACCATTCCATAGATTCTTTGGGAGGGAAGGCATGCCATCACTGAGTCAGCATGTCCTAAAGAGGAGGTTCTCGTTACAAAATTCAGGTGGCCAACAAATTCACATGGAGAAACTCCATGGGATCCTGGGACTTCTTTGCATCTAAGCATATATAGGATTGCACCTTTAATTTAGGTGTAACCCTGACTTATTGTAACCAGAAGTGCTTTTAAAATTGTACTTTAAACATGATTTCAATATTAATGTTTTAAATGTGATTTTAATCTTTATCTATAATCCTATGTCCACTAGGATGCTGTCTAAATAGCCATTGGAAAATTCAGAGGCCTTAGGTCAACGGCTCCCTTAGGAATTTCATTATGCTTAGTGGTAAATAAATACTACAAAAATAGATAAGAAAAAACAGTCCTTCTGACATATTCATGCAAAGAGGGAATCATGTATAAGATATATGTAGCCCATAAATCTGCCTGTTCAGCACATGGAAAGATCCCAGGGAAAGTCTTGGCCATAGGATTTTTCCTATGGAAACTACTGCAGGTACCTTGAATGCCGGGAAGCAGCCCTGCGACAGAATCTGAGCTTCCTGCTGCTATTTGACATACCTGAGGCTTTCCCCAGCCTTGCTAACCTGAAATTGTCATGCTGTTTTGCAGAAGGACTGCCCATTCCAGAGGGCAGGAAAGTGGCCAGGCTGGTTAACATCCTGGTTTATATGTAAAACAATTCCACAGGCCATGAATAGTTAGAGGACTCGATTGTTTTCACTTGCGGAAGGTGAGAATAGTGCTGGATGTTGATGAAGGGGTGACACAGCTGAGTTATGAGGCTGGAATGTAAGGAGGCAGGCAGAGAGCTGTGAGTAAGGAAATTAACTGCCAGTTCCATTTGTATCTCTCAGAAAGCTCCATGCTCCAGTCCACAGAAGTGCACAACATTTGTTCAGCAATGACATTTACATCTTGCCTTTTTTCCTGCAAGGAACCCTGGGTAACCTACATAATCCTCTTCTTCTGCCTTTCCATTTCATCCTGAAAACAACCCTGTAAGACAGGTTAGGCTGAGAGTCCATACCAGGCCCCAAGTCACCCTTCAGGTTGGGTGGGGACTAACACCTGGATCACCCAAGCCCCAGCCTATCACTCTCATCGCTTCACACATGTTGCCACTACACACAGCAGGATCTTTTCTGTGCTGGCACCCTCTGTCCCCCACTATGGAACTTCCTTCCGGTGGAAGGGTTGCAGTTTCCCACATGGCTGCTATTTAAACACCAGTTAAAAATGGATCTATTTGTGCAAACTTCTGAAGTGCAGGCAAGTCTTCTACTTGTTTTTCTTTTGATTGTGTTGATAGTTCTATTGTATTTTATTATATATGTGTGACTTCAGAGTTATGCCTTTACTGACATCTGTGTCTTGAATTTTGTTTTAATGTTGATTGTTAGCTGCCTTGGTCTCTTTGTGAAGAAGGGTGGAATATAATTTGATAAAATAAAATGTAGTGGTATTTCTCTATTATCTAATATCTCTGGAAAATAGATATAGCCTATGATGGATTAAACTAGTACAGCCATCTTCAACCTGGTGCCCTCCAGATATCCACCCCACCCCCACCCCGGATTCACGACCACTGGTTATGCTTAGCTGGGCTCTCCCAAACCAGTGGGGCGGGGGGAGCCTATATGCATCATATTTTAACTTCCTCTAATATCTCAGCATCTCCAAGAAAATAGAATCCGTAATTTACTGTCACTCAGAAGCAATCAATTTCTAGTGTAAGATTCATCACCTGAATCTCGATTTCAATCCAAGGAGAAAAGAGAGTAATCTTGATTTCATTTTTTCTGTTACTCATAAGGTTATTTCTCAACACTTCTTCCCACCCAAGACCAACCCCCTTAATCAGTGCCTTTAAAACAAAAGAATATGCAATTCTGTTTCAGTCGTACATACAATACTGTTTTGCAAGACAATTACATATTACCAGTCGCTTTTCACTTGCCTTTAGAACAGTCCCTTCCTCTCTCACTCCTACATGCACGTACACGTGTGTGTGTGTGTGTGTGTGTGTGTGTGTGTCTGTGTGTGTGTGTGTGTTTATAAATGGCACGGTTGATAACATGTTGCCACCTTCTGAAAAAAAGAATTTGGTGGTTGAACCAGAGTCTGGCTCCTGATTGTCTTGCTTCGGTTTGCAAAACCCACTACAGGCAATCCAGGGACGTATTGAATGGATTTATTGCTTTATATATCTATTTACAACATTTATAGGCCACTTTACATCTTTGAAAAAATCCCTGAGTGTAAAAAAAAATGCATTTAAAATGCTTTAAAAATGTTAAGGAATTTTTCAAATTATTTATTTATTTATTTATTTAAAGTTTTTGTATGCTGTCCCCTTGCTATATAGCCTCGGGACGACTCACACAAATAAATAAATATAATACAAATACAGATAAAACCCAGAAACACCCTGGCTGCACAATTAAAACCTATAAATATTATATGTTGTTAAAATATTGTTTGAATAAAAAGGTCTTAGCCTGGTGCTGAAAAATGAAAAATGGTGGTGAAAAATGATGCCATTTTTGCTTTGATTATACCAATAAAATCATGACCGAGCATCAAGAAGCACCTGTTTAGCACATACCAAAAACAGAGCAAAATTGGTGCCTGCTAGACATAAGCACCAACTTTTGACAGATGGAAAGAGGGGCAGTTGTGAATTTATACCTGTTCTTATTGGAGGGATCATTATCTGAACTCACAGTGCATAACCTGATCCATATGGTTTTCAACAGCCTGTCCAATGTGAGTTTCATAATCAGGATGCATTAGTGGAAAAGGAGTTGAACTGTAATAGCTAAAGCAGAATTCCCTGGCCTGGTGCCATCCAGATGTGTTGGACTACAACCTGCATGCCATCAGCTATGCTACCGGGGAATGGTGAAAAATGCAGCCCAAGAATTCTGGAAGCATCAGGTTGCAGGTGGCTGAGTTAGACTATTGGAGGAGGATCAAAGAAACCTGGGCACAAATCCTGACACATCCTTGAAGCCAACAGGGCCATCCGGAACCAGTCAAATGCCTGTATCCTAATCCACCTGGTAAGATATAACTGAGTAAGGGAACCATCTACATTGCCTTAATCTCTTTGAAGGGGAGCACAGTGATAAAGCGGTAATAATTGATTCCCCTGGAAAAAATTAAAACATTACATCAATAAAATAAATAAGCATTTGTTCTTTAAATTCCAAATGGATCCAAATGACTGCATCTCAGGCACATTCAGCAATATTGATTATTGGAAAAGGTGGTCATGGATGCTTGCAAGGATGAAGCAGTATACTGGGCATTCGGTGCTCATGTAGTGGCACTCACATGTAAATGGGAAATACTGCCTTATACTGAACCAGTTGTTCTTAAATTAAATTTATACTCCACCTTTTTTCCTCTTCCAAGAAATCCAAAGCAGCTTACCAATTCTCCTCCTCTCTATTTGATTCTCAGAACAATTCGGAGAGGTTGGTTAACCCTCGGACTGACACAAAGTCTACCTGTAAATTTCATGGCAGAGTGGGGACTAGAACCCAGATTTCTGAAGTCTCAGTCCAATACTGTCACCACAATACCACACTGGCTCTCCAGTTAGTCCTTCTAGCCCAATATTGACTTCTATAAGTGACAGCAATTTTCCTAGGTTTCTAGGGATTGTCTCCCCATCACTTGCTACTGGATAAAAGGACTTTAAAGGCCCTGAAAGTTGCTGCACAGACCTTAGAAGCAAGCTAAGGACTGGTAATAGTTTCATTTCAGTCTGTATTTGGTGAGCTTTTCAAAATTATCCTTATTTGGAAGAAAGAGAAATTCATGTTTGTACATGGGGAAAACCAAAACAGGGAGATTCATTTACTCAGGACCAGAGCTTTGGGTCTTAAAAGTGTGAGTCTGAATCATGGTATGTTCAACCATGCTAATTAAGGTTTTAGGATAGGCTTTAGGACATCATCCTCTTTTAGGATAGGGTCCTTGTGTTTAATAGCTGTTTGGCAGGCAGGCACATCTTGGTCTTCTGTAGGCTGGAAAAATCCGGACCTATTGAATTATGCTGATCTAGACAGGTAAGAACTTTGCCTCAGTTTTTTGTAACTATTGACAAAAATTTTGCAACATTCTTCATATTGGAGGAAGAACTCCAGATGTTAAAAACAGGAATGTGGGAGAAAGTAAAACTGACAGATTTGCTCATGGCTCCCTGCAGCTTCCATCGGATAGTCGTAAGTTCTGAATGACAACTGAGATACTGTGACAGCAATCCTATGCATATTTAGACAGAAAACAGCTGCATCCCACCCCCCACCCAGCTAAACAGGATTGCACCCTATAGATGAGTTTCTAGGACTGCCATTCTAGACATGCTTGCTAGGAAGCCCTATTGAAGACTGGGTGTCTTTCGCCTGAGTAAATATGACTAGGCTTGTGCTTTAGATTTATGAAGCTAGGAGAGCTAGTTTGGCATAGAGGTTAGGAGATCCCCAAGTCTGGGGGCTTACATGCATCTGTATCGGAAGGCACTGGACTGCATCCTTAGTCTGCACTGGCCTTGGGAAATAAAAAGGGAGCAGCTACTCGTAGCAAACATTAACCAACAGGTTAAGGTTGGCTGCTTTGGGCAGGCAGGATTGCTTCCTGGTGGACTGCTTCCCCCTCCCCGCATGTCATTTGCATGTTCCATTTCTTTGCAAAGGGAAACCACATGAATCATTTTGCCCGGGTCCCACTCCACGTGGCTTCCTCTTTGGCTGTTTTTAAAATGGACGAGCTACAGCTGGAGCTCAGGTGGCTCGCTCTGACCAGAACGAGCTCTTTAGTACTTTCATGTCTGCCATACTCGTCCTGAGAATTATCTCACCTCAGTTCCTGCACCCCATTGGGTAAGTCAGCTTAAAGGCTGTAACGAGTAACCCTCTGCCACATTGGGGCTGCATTCTGATTAATCATGCTTAGACTCGCACAGTTATTGCTCTTACTGATGGCATCATTGGAGGAAAGGGTGCTTCAGAGTGCAACCCTGGTAGGTCTGCCCTGGGTAGATAAATGTTGGCAGTAGGGAAAACTAGAGAAAGGGGCAAAGATGCTGTGAGACCTTGCCTCAGTCCAGAGACCTAAATGGCTTGGGTCCTGGATACCTGAAGGAGCACCTTCTCCCCTATGTTCCCTCCCGTCCCTTGAGATCTGAGTCAAAGGCCCTCCTCCGGGAGCCAACTTTGAAAGAGATCAGTGGGATCACTACCCGGAGGAGGGCCTCCTATGTGGTGGTGCCCTGATTGTGGAACACGCTCCCCAGGGAAGTCCGCCTGGCACCAACGCCTCTTTCCTTTTGGCATCAGACAAAAACCTTTTTATTCTCCCAGTATTTTAATTGTTAACTTGTTTTGGTTAGTGGGTTTATATTTTAACATTGGATGCTGGGCAACTGTTATTCTTATTTCTATTTTTATGATTAATTTGTTGTAAACTGTCCCGAGACATCTAAGTATGGGACGGTATAGGAAAGTTTTAAATAAATAAATACCCGTTCTGGCTTAAAGGGAGAAGCTGAGCCACCTGTGAAGAGAGAGGAGCCAATACTATTACATTACAATATCAGAGTCTGAGGATGATGAAGATGAGGATGATTCCACCTTTTTCCCTGCATGAGGAACTGAAGAGAGATGACATCGTATGCCACTTTCATCCTTACAACCACAGCCCTTTCGTGGGCTAGGCTGAGAGTGAATTATTGGGCCCAAGGCCCCCACTGGGCTCCATGGCCAAGTGGAGACTAGAACCCAGATCTCCTGGATGCCCAATCCAGCCATCTGAACCACTGTGTCACACTGGCTGTGCCCCACTGGTCCACCACTGGAGCACTTCTCCTTGATGGAGACCCTGCAGCTCCACCAGAGGCACTGTCCCTGGAACCAGATAGCAGGGGGAGGTCCCTGCAAGAGAAGGTGCTTGGGGTGCCTTGGTACACCCTCAGCAGAAAAGGGCAATGCAAAACCACCCACTGAGGCACCGGAGCTGCTTGAGAGACAGGTTTTTGCACTAGGAGCGCATCTCCAGTTGCAATCCTTGTGGACACTCCCTTGTATTAAACCAGTGCATCTTCCAGGAGACAATGTACTGAAAACCTGGAAAGCATTCTGCCATTTCTAGGGATCTTAATGGGATTTTTTCCAAGAGGTTGCACTCTGCATGATTGTCACTCTTTCCTGAAGAGACTTATTCCTGGGACTTTGCTGTAATTGGTTTCTGTTGGTCTTTGTCACCTCTATAAATGCTGGTAAGTAATGACTGGAATTAATGTAATAAAGGATTTTGACACTTGTCTTGACTCTGGGAAGCCAGGTTCTGACAGAAGCACAGGTAATTAGGGATAAATTTGAGCAAGAACCATTGCACTTAGATTCTGTTTCAGTTATACAGATGTGTGTGCAACCCACTTCCAAGCAGTGAGAAGTTTCAGGGTTCCACTTATTTACACCTGGATACAGACAGAACCTAAGATGGGAGCTCCTGGCATTAATACTGCAACGGACATCTGCTTCTGTGGATATGTAGGGGAATAACCATGCCATAGGATTTCCTGCAGAGGGTCAGGTCAGTTTTCTGCCTCCTTTTCAGACACAGTCCTAGCACAAACTGACTGTTGTACCCAGGAATGGTTAGTTCATTCTCACCCCTGACTCAATCTGCCCATACCATGAGGAGAAAAAGAGACACGTAAGCCCAACTTCAAGAATAGCTTAGCAGCGGCGGGTGGGGAAGAAAATGGGTCAGCTGTGCCTATAGCAAGATGGGGAAATAGGGTCAAACCTGACCCTCCAAAATCCCCCAGAGCAGATAGCCATGCTTCTTTTCCCCAGACATCCCCCCTTTCCCCTCTGCCAAACATTCATCTTGTGCATAAACCACAATCCATTCTAACAGAACGAAATGGTTAGTTACTGGAGGTAAAATATTATTTATTTTGTTTTAGTATTTTGACCCTACTACCCCTGGAATGAGACAGGTTCAGAATTTCTCTGAACTGGAATATGGCCCTCAAAATGACAGGGTTTCCTACCCTTCACCTATTTCTTTTTACTCTATCCCAGCTACCTTTAAAATCTACCTGCATGATGTTATAGAATATTTCTGGCCAGTGAGATTTAGGGGTTAGAGTACTGAACTGGGACTCAGGAGATCTGGCTTCTAGTACTACTCAGCTGAGAAGCTCACTTGGGTGATTTGGGGCCATTCACTGATTCTCAGCCTAACTTGCTTCACAGGGTTGTCATGAGGATAAAATGGAAAGGAATATAAACTACCTCGGGTTCCTTGCAGGAATAATATTGTCATAATAAATAAACAAACAAACAAATAATTGTCAGGTCTTAGAAAGATGTTGCCTTCAGACATCAGGGTCCTGCACTAAGCAGAATTGGGGCCTTCTGGCCCCTTCCAGCTCTACTATTCTATGATTCTCTGATCTACCCTGAAAGCTCCAGTTACTGAAAACTAACAAGAAAGAATTACAGAGCCAGAAGAGGAGCTGAATCTCTTCACAATTAGAGGAACTTAACACACTTCTGAAGGGTCATTCAGACTGACTTCAAATCCATCCTTCTCCCAACCCCTAGGAATGATGGCCTAATTAAATTTGATTTTATTATCAGTGCCTCCTACAGTGATGTAGTACTAAATTTAAGTGAAGAAACTCATCTTGTCAGCCCCCTTAGCCATACCTCCAAAGAGAGACCCAAAATTCAATCTGATCCATATGAACAAACTAGTTCTAGCAGTCTGCATCTCCCCTAGGAACAGGTTTTCTGTAAAACTAATGAGTCTTAATTGCCCAAATTCCACCCCCAAATCCTTTGCATTTCAACAACAAAAAAGTAGATTATTACATAGAAAATGCAGCCCCCCTCCCCACCAGCTGTTGTAAAGGTTGCAACTGAACTCAGAGGAAGTTTGCTTTGTAAAAAGAATTGAATGAGTAGAAATGCCAACTCTATAAAAGCGCCTTCTTGCTGCACACTTCAAAGGATATCAGTATTACAATGATATCGTAGTTAACTTGGGTGCCCTGGGGATTGTAGCTTGACTGTGCTGGGAATTCTGTAAGATCTCTAATATAGTGGCCCATAATTATAATTCCTAGGTTCCCGTTTGTTGTTATATGTCATCAAGTTGCCTCCAACCTATAGCAACCCTATGAATGAGTGTCCTCCAGAATTTATTTATTGTATTGTATTTAAAACATTTACATGGCATCCTTTGCAGCAGCCTCAGGACAGCTTACAAGAATAAAATTTCCAATATGAATAACAATATAATATTATAAAATAATATGTCTTGTTCTTCACAGCCCAGCTCAGCTTTTGTAAAACTCAAGGCTGTGGCTTCCTTTAGAGAATCCAGCCATCTCATAGGTCATTTTCCTCCTCTTCTTCTGCCTTTGACTTTCTCTAACATTATCTTCTCCAAGGAGACTTGTCTTTCCACAATGCACCCAAAGTAGGACAACCTCTGTTTTGTCATGTTGCTTCCATGGAAAGGCCTGTGGGGAGAAAGAAATGACAACTTGTCCTAGTGCCAATTAGAAGAGAAGCAGTGGGTGCATTATTAGCAGTGGTGAATTCTGATGTGCAAGAACATCAGAAGGAGAGCCCCAAAATTAGTATTATCAATCCAGTTCTTGCAGTTTTCATCTCCCTGAGGAGCAGGTAGATTTTTAGAGCCATGTATCTCCATTGCCCATTCAAGGCCAAGGTACCCCAAAATATTCTGCACTGCAACACGGAGCAATCCATGGGCTGGGAAAAGTCAATTCTCCCCGCTACTGCAGGGATAACAGCTAATCACAGAGGGAACAGGGAAACTGGAGGGGTGCCAAATGATGTCAGTTCTTCCTGCTGATGAAAACAGTCCTGGTGCTGCGACTCTGTCAGTCCTGCTTCCACTACACCACTAAAAAGCTGACAAATCTCACTGTGCTTTTCCCTCCACCTCTTTTATTTCCCCCATGCCATTACATTCAGAAGAGAAAAAAAAGTAAACATGTATTACCCAACAAAAGCTGACATAGTTACAAATATATCTGCAGTTGCTATTTAGAAAGGGGTAATCAAATGGCCAAACCTGATCAGAAGGTTAGGAAGCTGCTTGAAGCGATAAGCTGCCAAATGAACGGGACTGGTCTCCATAGTAAATTCCATGTGACCTGCAGAGGCCTTTGGATCACATGTCTTAGATTGTGCCTGGTTCAAGAGAGAAACCTGCAGGTGAGAAAGGAAGATTAACCAAGATTAGCATAATAAGGTTCTTGAAAAGGAGAGCTGTATGCCATCATCAGGAAAATTGCTTCTTTTTTGGACATGGTTGTAACTTTCACAAAGGGAAAATGTTCTTGTTTGTGCCTGATTCCAGATATCTCCAATAACTTCTGATGCCACCTGCTCAAAGGCATCAGGCAGTGTGAAAAACAGTTCAGACTTGGGAGGTGAATTGGAACCTGTCCTTCTATATATTGCTTGTAGAGTGCTTTAAAATTACAGTTACATAGAAGTGAATGATATTTAATAATACAGTATTTCTTCCACCTGGAGAAAGATTCCTCCAAATGGACTATAACTCCCAGTATCCCCAGCTGCATGGCTTTAGATCATCAAATGGGTACCTGGCTTTCAAATTATATTTTCCTACTTTTGATTGCATAAGGATATGTTCAAATGATGGTCATCTACATCTACTCCTTTAGTACACCCCTACCCCATCCATTTATCCTTCAAATAACAATTAAGGAACTGTGGGGCAGAAGAACAAACAGGCGGAAATTCTCTTTTTATTCTTTTAACTCCCTCCATATTTATGCCAATTATCAAAGTCAGGTTCCACTGCTGGAACTTAACAGATTTGTTAACAAGGGTTTGTACAACGTCTTAACATGAGCCTGCAGCAGGGCTTCTCTGCAGCAAGGGATGAGCAGAGAATGTGTTGTACTTAAGCAAACACCTTAAACTAATTCACAATGCCTGTAATTCCAGTAACAGCTAGGAAACAAGCAGAGAAGACATTGTAGTGCTGCTGAGACAAGGCCAGACACCCTCATTCCTTGACTTTATTCCAGAACTGATCAAACCAGAGGCTTCATGCTGCTCACAAGTCACAGGGTCCAATACTGCATCCTTCATTCTGTTCTTCTTCCAGAACAGGCCTTTGCAGGATGAAAGTACAAACAGTTGTAGATTATGCTCTATATGTTAAGACCTAACCCCCATCTGCAGGTTCATGGTTCAAGCCCTGGAGTATCTGACACTTTGGGAGTAAAATGATAAGCTTGGAATAAGCTTGCGATTTGTTTGATTTTCTGCACCATTTAGCAAGCACTGTGTGCATCTCCTAGTTTAACATTTGCTGTTTCACTCCAAGCAGACCTGGGGGAAGGAAAGCAATTAAAACTTTAGAAAGTCTGCACACAATGCCATGCTGTTTGCTCCAGCCCTGACTTGTCGCTAGTGAATGTACCATTCTACTAGCTGTGTTTCGCTGACGGCATTTGCAGAACCCTTGTGATTAAGACACTTTGAGCCTGATACACGGTTCAATTAAACTGTGCTCTCTCTGTGATGTGGCGGGATCTATTTATAAGCTGATTAATTACTTGGATATGAGAATATGCTAGGAAGCTGTCTCTGCATTGCAGGATGGATTAGATTAATACAAGGTCCCATACTGCCCATTCAATTCTTTTTAATTAAAGGGTACACAAAAATGAACACATCCCAATGAGTGCCCAGAGAAAACAGAGTTATTCTGAAAGACGGAGTCATTCTTTATCTAGAGTTCAGTTTAGATCCAGGGTGGGCACATTTCAGACTTGCAGGATATTGTTTTTAACTAGAGCTTCAAAATCCATCAATCATTGCTTGGTGCAGGAGACATATTAGTCTGTTGCAACAAAAGCAAAGAATCTCATGTCACCTTGGAGCCCAACAATGATATTAAGACAAAAGCTTTTGTAGACCAGAAACCACGTCCTTCCTTAGTTGAAGGACTAATTAGTTGCCCCAGTTTGCAAAGTTTGTGCCACTTTTGATTAGTGAGATTAGTGCTATTGTTTGGGATTGGTCTATGGAAAATGAAGACAGAATTAAGAGGAAACTATAATGCATTTTGGTAGAGCATCAAAGAATTTTGGCTAGGGGCAAATCTTTTCTATGACAGACTTCCTATGTTGTCTCAACAATTGTGTCTACAGTTGTTGGGGAATGTGACTTGCTGGAGCATCCTTACGTGGTTTGGGAGAAAGGTTAGCATGTCATTTTAGTTGAATAAATCTAAGGAAAGCCAGTGTCCTGCATCAATTAGTCAGCCATTGCCTGAGAATTCTGGCACAAGGTTGGGGAAGGCTGAATTAGCTCATTGGGTTGGGACATGGAAGATCCAGGTTCTGGCACTTCCCACCCCAGCATGAAACTCGCTCCGTGCCTTTGGACCTAACCTACTTCACAGGGTTGTTGTTGTGAGGAAAAAATAGGAGAGGAGGAGGCAGATTATATAACTTGTCTTGGAGGGGAAAGGATGAAGGGATGGAAAAGACTGCCAGCATGGTGAGGGGCTCAAAGTGCTGGCCTGAGTCTTGGGAGATCTAGATCCTTATCCCCACTCAGCTGTGCAGTTCACTGGGGAACTTTAAGCAAGTCACTGACCTGTAGCCTAACCTACCTCGCAGGGTTGTTGGGAGGATAAAATAGAAAATAAGATCATGGAGCCCATCTTTGGTTTCTTTGAGGAAAGGGGGCTAGATATAAATGTAATAATGGCAATGATATCAGTAGTATGTTTTCTAAGCAGATTTAGTCATTGTTTTAATATTAATTTTTGAGTTGTTTCCATATGGCAATTTTAGAACCCAGCTTAGGGCATGTGGTTAGGGTTATGCTGTCAGTGATGCAAGCTCCAGAACTTAGAGGCTTTTAGTCATCCTAGGCAGAACACGATATTCATCTTCCTGTCCTTATGGCCAGCATCATTTGCCTGTATAGTTTGTGTCACAAGTCGGGATTCCCCCTTCATGCAATCAAAAGCCACAGACCGTTTTTCCTTGCAATGCATCCTTCCTGACCAAACAGCACAAAACACCCGAATGAATCTCTGAGCATGCACAGAGTGGTTTGCTGAGCCCAGTCTCCAAGAACCTCCTTATGAGCAAGCCTGGGCCCCTTCCCTTTGGGAGGGGCCTTCTGAAAGCCAGCACCCCTCTTCTTTGCATCCAGTTCCGTGTAATGGGGTCAAAAGCCGTGCATGTCCTGTTGGAGTTTTCACTTCTTTCTGTGTTTTCTCTTCCCTCATTGCAGTGTCTCGGCATGGCCAGATCCCACCCTTGCCCATGACAGTTCCATTTCACATTCTGATTCTGGTTCCTCTGCAGCCCAGCCAGCCCCTTGAGAACAGCACCCAAAGCCACCCCCTTTCCCGCTCACAACAGCTGGGGTGTTTCAGAGGTAAAGGGAAGGAAGCTTCCATCCTGGCCTTCCCACCCTCTAAGTCACCCCCTTTCCCTTTCTTCACCCATCCTCTGGTCCATGGATGCGGTTTAGGACCACACAGGGTCACTCCCTCCTCCTCCTTTGCTAGGAACCCTGTTTTGGAAACAGAAGCCTATATATCTGAGTAAGTAAATATTCCCCCTTTGTTGACAACAACATGCTCACAGCCCACTCAAAACCTATTTACTATAGATTTTTCTCAGGAACTCTTCATAAATTCTGCACTCTAAAATGGGTTAATTATGTCATGCATATAAGCATTCTATTGCTTACAGGGCAAAATGATCGATTTGAAAGATAACCAGCTGAATGTAATTAAGGCATTACTGGTCTTAGCAGGAACTGTAGGGCAAGCTGTTACGTAGGCCTGGGCACATGCATTCTAGCCTGGATTGAGTTTTAGCTTTTGTCTTTATCATGTTGAGATTTACTTGTTTGGTTTACATTGTACACAGTGCTTTTTTTGTAAGAAAAAAGGTGCTAGAACTCACATCTTGTTAATCTTTTATTTAAAAAAATATATAGTCAGTTCTTAACATAAATTTAATTTATTGTATTTAAGGCAAATGTTCATAGTAAATTCCAAAGTTTTGTTCAATTCTCGTCCGACAAATCTTCTCGACTCCTTTCCCTGCTGTTAGTATCTATGTGTTCTGTCGTTGTGTCTGTTAATATTCTGGCCTTTTTATTAGCAGGACCAGTGGTTGAGAAGTAATTAGTATTTTTTTTTTATTTTTAAATTTGGGGTCACACTTTTACACTAAACATTAAAAAAAGATTTTCAATTCACCAATGTTTTTTTAAAAAATAATTATTTACCTTTTGCACATAGTCAATCACTGTACACACACCCACACACGTCAGTTGTGCAACGAAACATAATGGTTGCTGCCCGAAGTAAGTACTCAGTGTGCAACCACACGACCAAGCACAAGCCGAGCAGCACCATCACAACCAGTGCAGACGAAGTGTGCATGCATTGGACTCGACACACAAGCAGCCCGCATGCACCGTTTTAATGATTTTGCCACCGACCTGCTACACTCGATGAGTGATTCAAATCCACATGGACGAAACATCAAATTTTCAAAAGTTACTTTTAAAATTTGGAAAATCCATCGAAAAAAGGTGCCGGAACTCTGTTCCGGTGCGTTCTATGACCAAAAAAAAGCACTGATTGTACATCACTTTGAAGGCTGCATGGCCAGAAGAGTTATGCATCAATACTTTTCTTAGATGATGATGATGATGATGATGATGCACAATAAGAAGAAACAACATGAGCACCATGCCATACAGAATCAACACCACCATTAAAGCATCAGCAGAAATTAATGCAAAACCTTTGGCAGCAGAGATTAAAGCAATGCCAACTGATCCTTAAGAAAAAGCAAAAAAGTATTTGCCAAATGATGGAACGCCCAACAAGAGCAGGCAAGGAGAACCTTCTCTCCTGGTCCCACCTACCTAGACCATTACGATGAGATGCATTTATAAGACAATATACGTGGCTTGGAATTTTTGTCTGGTTGAGGTTCCACAGATTTTCCACCCTCGGAGATACATGTCTGTTGAAAACCAGCTCTAGTCTTGGCCAGGCACTCAGGTTAAGGTTGAGCTGGAAATCTGAACATAAAGAGATCAGTTAGGGAGCAATTGTAGGGAGATGTCCATAATCATCTGAACCGCAGGCAACCCAGGCAGCATGGGAGGACATAGAAGGGAAGGTAAATCTACGTTCTTCTTACCCTGCAAAGCAGCTAGACAGCAGATTTCTGCTAACTGCTGTGCTTGGGATGGGGCCGAACACCATAGGCTGAGACACCACCAGGAGGCACCATAGCTTGGTGACACCCATCTATCCCCTCCCCAGCCCCTGGAGCCTCTCCTCACCTTGGAGAAGCAGCCAGCATAGTTCCTTCTGTGCCAGTTCTACCGGGACAGAAGGATCATAGCATGGATCCCCAGCTCCAAGGTTAGAGTGATTTTCCGACCTCGAAGCTGGGAATCCAAAGAATCCTTTGTTGTCTTCTGGCCATAATTCTCCTGAATTTTGGGCAGAGTTTTTCCAGCCTTGTCCAAAAAGGCCAGGGGTCTCCTGTTGTCAGGCACAATGTCTGTGACCACAGCACACCACTGCTTTGCTTGAGAATTGTGCATGATAGCTCTCATCTGGCCATCTCAATTTGTGACATGGTGGGTATTAAAGAATGCACAGCTGACACCTGCAGGTGGAAAAGGAAACTCCAAGTCTATCTATAAAATGTGTATAGAGAGAAGGAAGCAAGCATGTGGACAAAGTCACAACCTTTCTGTGATTTGTGAATACTGTGTCAACAGCGAGCATTTGGGGGTCAAATGGGATGATCCCATAATCAGAAATTACATGTGTAGTAATTGTTGTTGTTTTAAGTAAATGCAAAAAGAGCCTTTGGCATGGGGAGGGGGCATAAAGGGGGCACTCACCCTTTGTCCCCTGCTGCATTTAGATCTAGCTCAAGCACTTGCTATCTGCATTGGAAGTAAAAGCTTCCATGGGAACCAGTTTCACAGACAGCTTTTACTATCTGGACTGAAATTCCCTCTTCCTTTGAAAAATGGACTTTTCATTCCATGTCACATTTATGCCTTGTCAATGCTGTATTCCTGAAGTGGCAACAATTTTCATCATCATAGCAAAAACAATCAAAGAACTTAGCAAGCAGCCTCAGCTATGTTCCTTAAAGGCAGTTCTGTGAAGAAATAAGGTTATCCCAAAATGAGTGTGTGGCAAATACCTCTGTTTTATCAGACAGTATAAAAACCAAAGAATACAATAGCACAAGAAACAATATATTAAACATCAGATACATGAAGGGCTCAGTCCATTGTCTGGGAGGTGATAGGATTCTTCAGAGTCCTAACTCTAAGGTCCTGTTACCTCAGGACTGAATTTCGGAAATCTGAGACCCTTCCAGGAAAAAACCATGCTTGCACCCCTGCCCCAGGGTTGCAACTGGGCTTTAAGTGCGGAAAAAAGCAATGCCAGGCACCACATCAATCCTTGCATTGCACGCAGGGTGATTGCAGGGGCTACCGCTACCTATGTTGCGAGTGTAATGGGGTTCTGTCTCAAGTTGTAGGAAATCTCACTGTTTATTTGCAAAACTGGAGTCAACCCCAAAGGTTCAGCTTTTCTCTTGAAATGTACCAAGGCTTTAACCTGGAAAGAAAGAATAATAATTCTTAATCGCCATGTCAGAAGGCTTGCTGCTTAATTCTGGTGTGGTACTTTTAACTCTTTCGTATTTGCTAAGTCTCAATACTTGAATAATTTTCCAATTCTATATATTATTTGATTTATATGATATAACCTTTCGGCAGCACACGAAATACACTTTGAACAGGAGAGAACAAGCGACTCAAGAAACGCGGTTCAACAAAAGTCGCGTTATAAATCCGAAAGCAAGGAAAAGAAACAGCCTCTAGAGAAAACTTAGGATCTGCCCGGGTTCCCTCCCCTTTCGCGACGTCACAAATGGAAGGGCACGGTCCCTGCAAAGCATCACGGGACTTGTGGTTTCACAGGGCGATGACGCAAAATGACGGGCCTAAATGTCAAGACTTTAACTTTCGAGTCTTACCGAAAAGCGGTTTGTTTATAGTATATAGATTTTTGTGTGCGTGCATTTCTATGTATATGTGTAATGTATGTATTTTTTTTAAAGAATCGGACGATGCTCTTGGCTAGAACCTCTCCCCACGCGCCAGCATCGGAAGTGACGTTGAATGGGAGGCGGGCTTACCGGAGTCTAACGCGGAAGCGCGCTGTGAGGGGAGGAGAAGGTGGGGCGGGGAGGAGCGAGCGAAGTCCGGGCTTTGGTGGCGGCCGCACTGGGTCGTGGCTGGTCCGCGCCTCGCTTCCAGTCCGGGGCTGGGGCGGCCGTGTCGAGGACTGGGGGGCGGCCAACCGCCACCCCCTGACACCCGCCCTCTCCTCCGTCACCCCATCCCGGGGTGCCTGCCATGAATGTGGACGTGGAGTTCCACATTCGCCACAACTACCCCTGGGCCCGCCTCCCTGCCAGCGTCAAGCAGGTACTGACTGACCCCTCCCGGCACCTGTAAACAACAACGCCCCGCCTCTCTCCCTGTCCCCCGCGAACTGACCCCTCCGGCCACCCGTACCCCACAAATGCGATATAAGCGAGCATGGATGGTTTCTCTCCGTATCGCTTGGTGTCGGGCAGCTTCTGAAGTCCCGGTTCAATATTCTTTCCAGGCAGGTCTCCGGCTGTTTGGGACTACAGCTGTCATCAACCCAATGGGAGTTGTAGTCCAGCACAGCTGGAGGATATCAGGTGGCCAGAAGCTGATGTAGGGTCTTAACTTTCCCAGGCATCTGTATCTTCACCTCCGGACTCTTGCATTTTAGGATCCGAACCGGTTGGAGCAACAGTATCTTAGTACACTGCTTCTCCATAGGAAAAAATCTTATTAATTATGGATTACAGTACAGTACGTTTAGCCTTGTATTTTCCGCTCTGGTTGGTATTGAGCTCCGTGTAATTGGCAGCTTTGCTGCTGGAGATCTTTTGAATTTGAAACATCAGTGACTGTGTGCAAAGCATGTGTCCTGCCACTGAAATGCAGGATGCCCAAAACTGCATTACTTATTTGAAATTATCAGCATTCACAGGTTATCTGTCAATGCATTGGTCCATAGAATGCTCTTGGCACCCATGTCCAACAGAAATTAATCCCAGCCCATGACTTTAGAATTGTGCTGCTCCTTGCCACTACAAAGGTCTGTGCTCAGTGTTTTTGGTAGCAGTTCCTTTTGGAAAAATTGTGCAAAACTACTGTGACAGTAGATAATTGCAAATCTTATGTTACTGTGTTTGTGCTACTGTCTTGATTGCTTTCTTCCCTATTGTTGTTGTTGTTAGTCGCGAAGTCGAGTCCGACCCATCGCGACCCCATGGACAACATTCCTCCAGGCCCTCCTGTCCTCCACCATCCCCCGGAGTCCACTCAAGCTCACACCAACCGCCTCAGTGACTCCATCCAGCCACCTCATCCTCTGCCGCCCCCTTCTTCTTTTGCCATCTATTGTTCCCAGCATTAGACTCTTCTCTAGGGAATCCTTCCTTCTCATTAGGTGGCCAAAGTATTTGAGTTTCATCTTCACTATCTGGCCTTCTAAAGAGCAGTCTTCCCTATTAGTGTCAGATATATGCTAATACTAAGCAGTGTTTGTTTTTAAGGGTACTCACAGAACTAATATTGATGTGAAGATTGCTTTGTCCTTCTCAAAACTATGTCTGTTGTAAAGAAGACTGGTATATGAAAATCTCATGATACATAGTAAATTCGTGTTCTGTAGGAAATGGTGTGTGTGTTCACAAACCAGCACTTTGCTGATTGCAAATGTGGGGCAAGTTCTGTTAAAACCAAACAAGAACACTAATTTATGTAAGTAGCAGGTTGTCATTGAAGGTCTGCACTGATGTGTTATGGTTACCTGAGAAAGCACAACTTGTATGTGTGTTACACTAATTTAATCTAATTGCTGTTGGTCTAGATCTTGCTGATCAATAAAATTCATGCATAGGATAACACTTTGACTCTTTTGTTTTTAACATTTTAACTTTCAGTGTTCAAGTTTCAGTGGGTCTGAATTATAAATTTATCTTCTAGACTAAGGATCAGCAACTTGTTCAACACCGTTGACCTCAATGGAAATTTCTACCACAGCATATTCAGCTGTATCATTCTAACTGTGACAGCTAGTATTTCTTTCAAGTGACATCTAAGATTCTGAGCTTTTAGGTCTATGAGCTCCACAAAGGAGACAGATAGCAGTTAATGATCTACAGCCTGGAAGTAGCAGCCCTCCCCCAATGTCAGGCAAAGAACCCTTAACACAACCATCCCACCTGTATCAAAATACTGTACATTCTTAGCCTTTCCCAAAGCCTACAACTTGCATGAATCCATCTACAGGCATAATTTGACAGTAACAGGTTTTAGCAAATGCTTGTGGGGCAGGGGTACATTTGTACTGGCTTGCCAGTTTAAGGATCCAATACCTGGTAGTAGTCTGGTTTCAGCATAATTTTAAAAAAGGGTTACAAAATGAGCCTAAGCTAACTTTAACATAATCTGCTTGGTCCTCCTTCATGGAATTCAGAAGCTTTTGCTTCCATTACAGTTTGATCACCATATGCTGTGTTATCTGAATTTGACAAGCTGATTGATCTTAACTACAGCTTCCTTAAACAAACTTCACTCCGTAGATTAAGAAGTTATGTTTTTTCCCCTACAATGCGTAGTGAAAATTAACCACAGCATACGGTTTGGACATAAGCCTAGACTGGGCCAGTGTAAAATGGAAGTGGATATTCCCAGTCTCCTCCTGACAGTCGCACAGGGGAGGGGAGTCTGCTAGCCAAGGCTTTCTGTAGCTTCTGCCTATAACACTCCACTGGGACTGCATGTTGCAAGTAAAGAATTAGCCCGTTCTGTATTTTCAAGCCCTTTTCCTGCAGGTGCCATATGACTAAGAGATGCATGAATCAGCTATAACAATCAATTTCATGTGTAAGAAAACCTCGAACCACTTTTTAACCGCCACACGATTCTATAATAACATCTTAGGCCAAACTGTATATTAAAATACTGAGAATTGCAGTCTTAATGTGCTTGTTTACTCAGAAGCAAGCCCCATTGAGATAAATGATACTTTCAAGCATTGTGTGCCCAGGATTGGGGTTAACTGTGTGAACATGCCAACGTATCGCATTATACAAAGCTTTCAGCAGTTTAAATAAGGTTGTTGTTTTTTTCATAGGGTCTTGGAAACTCACAACGGGAATATGAAAAGCAGGTTGTGCTATATAGTATCCGCAATCAGTTGCGGTATCGGAATAACTTAGGTGAGTAGAGGAAAAATAAAACTGGGTGAGGAAGAAGTTTTTGAAAACATAATATCATTACCCATAATTCTAGCTGTGTGCTCGGTGCTGAAGTTTGCTGGGAACACACCTGTAACTAAATACTTAGGAAGCCCAACTTGGGAACAAAAAAGTGTATAACCTCTCAGAAACTTCTTTTTTTAACACAAGGGCACAGGAAGAATGTAGGGTAGGGTGGTTGGGAAGTTTTGCTCTCTGCCAGAATGTATTTCATAGCTGTATGCAGAAGTGCTGACATCACTTATATTTGTAAGTTGCCTTGAGCTTGAGCAGATTGGTGAACTTATTTTAAATAAATACATTAAAAAGCACACATGCCTTGACTTGGAGGTAAGAACCATTGACTTCATGGACTTGAATTTTATTTCCAGGAAATATGTCTTTGGAACTCAGTGTATGCATAATGTGAGATTACCCTTCTTATTGTCCTTTCCCTTGCTGTTAAACACTTCTTATTGGAGTGTCCTTTGTTCTCTAGTATACAAAAGGCCTCTCTACATACCCAGTTCCCTGCTCTGAATTTATTCTCAGTTCTGGGTGCTGTTGATTTACAAGCTTATTTATATTTCTGATCTCCATTGACTGACTACCCTCTTTTCAAGACCATTAGAATTATTGGGAACAAGCCACTGACTAATTGCTCTGCATATGCCATAACTAAATTGTGGTGCAGTAGGACCACTCTGCATAAACTTGAGCATGCCCACCAAATGTCTTTGAAAATGGACCCTTGAAGTTTGCATGACAACCTCTCCCAAGTTTTCATACACACCCCATAAAAATTTAATAAGTTGACTAATGTATTAAGTCTGTTGCTAAATGCATAATGCTTCTTTTCTCTTACAGTTAAGCATGTCAAGAAAGATGAACGCAAATACTATGAGGAACTTCTGAAGTACAGCAGAGATCATCTCATGTTATACCCATATCACTTGTCTGACATCATGGTGAAAGGCTTGAGGATAACGCCCTTTTCATATTACACAGGAATAATGGAGGTAAGTTTGAAGAAATGCTTCAGGGATGCATTTTGTTTTGCAGAATGATGGAATTATAAAATAGTACAGTTGGAAGGGACTGGTAAAGCCATTGAGTCCAATGAAGGACACCATGTTGTCCTTCTAGCAATCCATGTGTTTCAGCGTAATGTAATACATGCCATATGGAGTGATGGGTCCTTTTGTTCACTTTTTGTCAGATGGCTGTTGGTAATAACCACCAGGAAGCACAATCTCCATCAATCAGCTTTGGCAGCTGCCCTTTGGACTTGTAGCCAAATTACAATGTAGGCGCTTGCAAACTTTTTTTTAGCAGAAGAAGCAAAAAACCTTTGTCTCCTCATGTGAGAGAAACAAGCATGTATACTTTGGCACAGAATAAACTGGTAATTTCTGATAACTGTTGTTGATGGCCAACTTTTTTCTAATGAGACTATTGTCATTATACTCCATGAAATTGATTATATATGCCTCAGTTCTGTGGATATGCAGAGTACTAGCTATTAGTGATGCAACTTGAGGATAAAAAGTTGATTCCAAATTACATATCTGTCCTCCATTACCAACCAGAAGGAATTAACTTGCACCTTCTGAGAATGGCTGATGCTACCCAAGTGGTCTGCCTTTTTGAGCTGATGCCATACAAGCAGGCTAAAAATGTCACATCTGTCCCCATCCATCTCTGCCTGCTCAACAGTTTCCCATGGAATCAAGCCTCTTAAGTTATTTCTGGGTTTGTTGGCCTTGGCATTTCAGCTAAGAATTCCAGTTCTGATTCAGAATCTCAGGAAGGTTGTACTTTAGGAAAAGTGGGTCTGGTCCTTACCCAAAGCAACACAAGGAACCACACAATCAAGTAGCATGACCAATGTAATTATAATCCAGTTTGAAAGATACTACATTATTTGTCCCCTTGAACCGCATGGCAGCCTGGATTCCAAAAAAGCTTCGTGGTGATGCTTGATTCAGTTGGTCGGATGGCTGGAAGTATTCTTATTCAGGAACCAACAAATGTTCGCAATGCATTCCTTGTCCTGGGCTAGTCTAGTCCTCAATTTCTTTCTTGTAGTATCTCTTCTTTTGAATTCACAGTCTCTTCCTTCTCCCATCCCCTCAAGGAGCCAGTCAGTGGCCACAGCAAGTTCTGTCTGCTTTTTCTCCCATGCTGTCAGGGCAAGATGTTTCCAGTGGCAGTTGAAATCTCTAGGCCTGTCCTGTTTTTCTTTTTCCCTTTTGCAGCGTTACAGCTGATGGCAGCTCCTCCTGGTGCTGCAGCGTCTAGTGTCAGCCACAGGCTATTCACTGAAATTCTCAAACTAGTTAATCCAACTTACTATCAGAAGTGATATGGTGAGACTCTGGGGTTCCAGTTCCTGTTCACCCATGAAGCTCACTAATAGGATTGGAGAAGGAAGAGATTAAAACAGGGATCTATGCATTCTTCCTTAGAGCAATTAATAGATACAAATGTGATCAATAGGGAATTATGCAGGACAACTGATAGCATGAGATTATAAGGTTTACATCCATCTCTATCCCAGTCCACCAATCTCTTCCTGGTGTGGGACTGCCATTTTGCATACAGAAAACTTCAGTTGCTTTCCTCCTACCTGCCATGCATTTCATTAGTTGGAGCACTAGAATGCACTACTTTAATGTGCTGGTGGAGCCCCTCAGACAAGTGAATGGGACAGTCCATGCGCATGTCTCGATCTGAGTGTTCTTGCTTAAAATCAGCATTTCCTTGATTTTGTATATCTAATTTTAGATTGTACTGATGGGAGGGGTTTTAAAAGTTGTTTGTAACATAAAAAATTTCCAAATCAAAAGAGACATTCTTCTCATAGACGATAACCCATGAGTTGCTCTCATCTTCAGCAATCTATGGTGTAAACAAGGGAATGTCCGCACTGACTCCCACATGCTTACTACCTCTATTTTGAATCAGTTTTAATCAGTGGCCCAAGAACGGGGCGTTGTTTGATGCGACATCTGCTCCCAAAATCCTGGGTCCTTGTTGAGTTAAAGCTCTATGTTCTGTATCTCTTAACTCAAGGTTCCAGGTTTAGGCTTCATATCAAACTTCCCAGGCTTGGGGCATTCCTGGGTTGTTGATTAAAGCTGCTAGAATGTGGAAAGGACAAGCATGTGGAAGGCAACATGTTTGCTCATAGCCCCACTGAATCATGGGTTAAAGAACCTGTGAATTGGCATTACTTGAAAACCATGGCATAAAAACAGAACCCAGGCCAAACCCTTTTTATTTGCCTGATATTTTAAGTGTTGACATTGTTTTAAAACTGGGTTTTATTTGTTGCCCATTGTTGGTTGATGCTGTGCTTTTGCTATATTACCATCCTGGGACTCAGTGAAGGATGGTATGGAAAAGCTTTTCATAAGTAAAATAAACTCCAGTGAAATAGAGTTTGAGTGCAAAGTTGGTTCAGCATATGTACTAAAGTAACATGAGTGCATGATTATGAAATGAGACATTACAGTGGATCTAACTTGACACTTCAACTTTTCCCTTTTGTTAAAGGATATAATGAACAGTGAAAAAAGCTATGATTCCTTGCCCAATTTTACTGCTGCAGATTGTAAGTATGATTGTGGTTTATTTTTCCATGGGCTACATAAATGTTCATTGCAGGGACACACACACACACACACACACACACATCTTCCTGGTTTCAAAAACACAGCTGCATGGTCGTTTCTTTTTGAAGTTGTAGACTTGTTTAAAAGTGCTTTTGAAATTTGTGTTAAATGTCTGTCATGCATAAAAAGAACAAAGGCAGCACTGATTACAAAATAACACAAATAGTTAAGAAAATAAAACACTAGCCCATCAAGTGACTCTTTTGTGGATAATTGATGTCTCAACTGTAAGCCGCAATAATAACATTTAGATTAAATTTTACATCCATTTACTATAACCACTTCCTCCTTGCTGGTTTTCATAGAATTAGCTGTCAGCATATTAGCCTTTGAAGCTAATATGAGTAATTCTTCCTTCCCATTCAGAAGGAACTTGATTTTCTGAACTGCAGACCATGACCACTGCTGGCCTAGAAGAGGGAGAGTAAGAAAACCATTTGGCCTTCCCTTGACCATTGCCCCAAATGCAGGTCCTGTATGTCAAGCCCACAATTCCCGAGCAAATGGCTAAGTCTTCAATTAAAATATGTTGTAATTGTATACATTGTCTGGAACTTCCAAGCTATAAAAGACTTGAGGAAATCTTTTACACTTCCAAGCCGATCAAATATCCTTAATGAGTGTGCTTTGGGTTGAAGTCCCAGACATCTTTTGAATCAAGGTTAAGCTTATTTGGTGCTACATATATATGTTTTAAACAAAATAGGAATATTATGACTATTTCCAACTGAAAGTACTGTAACAGCAAATGTCAGTGTTCAAATTCATGTTCTTTTATGAAATGTATGAACCCACCAGCATTGCTAAGAAGGGCAGCTGCTCCTTGGTTAAAAAGCAAAAGGTAGAAACATTTTCACTCCAGTTTCTTAGAATAGTTTCATGAATGTAATTTTTTAAAGGGACTTACAAAAATATTTCTTTTTCAGGCCTAAGGCTGCTTGGCATAGGAAGAAACCAGTACATTGATCTAATGAACCAGTGTAGATCATCAAAAGTACGAATTCAGTTTTCTTTGTTCGTCTGCTTTCCCAGTTCTCCTCCATCTGCCCTAGTACTGGTAGTCTATCCTAGAGATGTTTATGCCTTTAGAATAAGAGCATGCATTTTAAAAGAATGAATAATTTTAAATCTCAAATTTAGAATGTTTGGAAAGCCCACCTACCATTCTTGAGTTGAGCTCTTGCTCACAGAAAACTATCAAAATAAAAAGGCATTGCAACACTTTGGAAATAATAGATCTGGGTCACTATAGTTTAGCCCTTTAAAGTAAACAGTAGCAGCAACTTAAAGTTGGAACATCCCTGATAGCTGCCTGAGCGTGCTTTCTTGAAAACCTGGAAGGAGAGATTGCTTTATTTATGTGGCTTTGGAAGGCAAAGGGCACCAACATGCTGAGCATGCTGTCAAGGATAGTTGTTTTTGTTGCATACAGGAGGCAATTTACCAATTACTAACTTGCCATAGTGGGTGTCCAGTCACCTTCATTTTTCTGTAAAGTTGTGAGATTCACCTGTCTACTCCTGCAATTTCTGATCACAAGTAGTAAAATACCATTTGGTGGAATCTTAATTCCTTATTAAAATTACGTCCTACACTTCAGACTGTTCTCAGGACAGATGGGAACAGATACACTACAATAAAACAATTGACTAAAAAGTGATTTAATTAGAACAGGAGATATATACACCAAATAAAGCTGATTTTTAAAAATCCTAGAACAGTTACAAAGTTCTTCATCTGGTGGTACCCAAAGAACAATAAGGTAAGCACCCTTCAGACCTTCCCAGGAGAACTTTCCAAAGACACAATAGTAGAAATAGCTTCAGTAGAAATCCTCTTCTCCCCGACTATTACTCATCTCACCTTAGAAGTCAGGTGCCCATGGAGAAAGTCTCATAGTGAAGTACCTGGACAGGTGCCTATGGGAGAATGTGGGCCCACAATACCAGATCCCAGCGTTCAGAATACTGCCAACCAGCGAAGTTGCATCAACAGCGGCATATAAGGTGTTCCTAAAGCTGGTCCCAGGTGACAGCTTTGTAGCTGTTTTCTGAACTAACTGCAGTTTCCAAGCAATTTTTGGAAGTGCCCCCTTGTACAACATATTGCAAGGGAGGGTGTTATCTGTTAGATGGTGATCTATGGGTTATGTTGGCTCTAGTAAATTATCTCTTGGTGAAAGGTCTTCTCATGAGTCTGTCATTCTGTGTGCTTGGTGCATCGTAAGTATGAGCAAATGCTTGTTCTCAGATAGATGAGACATAATGGAGAAAGCAGATCCCTAGAAATGGTTAAGCCCAGTGTGCTGAGTACTTTATGGACCAAAACCAATTCCTTAAACTCTATTCAGACATTTATAGGATGTCTGTGCAGTTATTGAGAGTTGTTATATACAGATATGATAGAGAACCCAGTGTCCAGCCCAAGTTTAGAGCCATGCAACCAATCATGCCAGAATATATTTACATTAACCTTATTTTCAGATTGCAGAAAAATAACTGTACTTCAATTAAAATAAATCTTACAGTTTTTCTGTGAGGGTGTATGTGTGGAAATTGAAGGATGAAGCAGAACAGTAGAATTGCCTGTCTCTAGAAACTATCATATTTGATCAGTTTTAGCCTATGCATTTTGCAAATGCACTGAATCAATCTGTAGATAATTTACTGTACAAAAATGTCTGGGAATTAATTATGAAAAGTAGTATCTTTTAATAAGATAGATGAGCTTTGTGGGGTTAAAGATTTGTGTATGCTGTATTAGGAAAACATGAGTGATAATTTCTTCTGTGGTATAAAGTAGTATGTTGGTTACTCAATTTCAAATGGTCTGTGCCACTTCAGAAATTTTTCAGAAGGAAAACAGCTCGTGATCTGCTGCCTGTGAAACCAGTAGAGATCGCTATAGAGGCCTGGTGGGTGGTACAAGCTGGTTACATCACTGAGGATGACATAAAGGTACCTTCACAATATTTTTCGGGTTCAAGTAAACAAAAGCTTTGACTAGGCCTTTCATTTCGTTTCATCCCACTCTCCAGATCAGGAATATAAACATACTTGCTGTTACAATCAGAACATGCTTTTGTTTAGAGATGTTAAGGGCTGCAGAAATTTAAGGGGAACCCTTTTTGGTACTAGTTTCGCCTTCTCCCTCCACCCCCAGTCTGTATTTATTCTGCTGCTAGCCAATTCTGTTGGGTTGCTCAGAGTTCTAGTATTAGAAAAGCAGAATAGGCATGAGGATGGCCCTTCCATAGTGGAAGTCTATTCTGGTATTTAATCCATGTCCAATCGGCCTCGCAACGGAGTCTCAGAGTGGTTTGGACATGTGCTGTTTTGTTGTCGAATTTCAATCTGAAGTTTACCTGGAATAATTAAAAAAGACTTGTATATTAATGCAAATATCTCCTTTAATAAACATTTCTCACTAGATTTGCACTAATGCTGAAAAATCTGCTATTGATAAGATCATTGATTCGGGTCCTCAGCTTGCTGGATCTCTGGACTACAACGTTGTTCACAGTGAGTTTGGGTGGAGAGATGGAGGTTAACTGAATAAATTCTGCATATTGTATTTGTTGTAGTAGGTTTAAGATAAGCAGCGTGCACTGTTTGTTCAGATACTATTGCAAATATGTATTGGCATCTAGCTCATTAAAGTTTAGTGCTAAGTATATCATTTGGATTCAAAGATCCTCTTATTTGAGCACAACCAGTTGAGTGGGAAGGTTCACTTCCTTTTTCTCTTTCTCGCCTTTCCCCCACACCACACTCATGGTCAGCATCCTTTATGGAAGTTGCTGCTTAGAAAACTGGAAAGATTCTGCAATTCCACAGATTGTGACTTTTGTGTCTATATCGGGAACATAATCTGTCCTCTTGTATGTTGCACATTTTTGTCATATGACCTTGTTTTCCTTTCTCTAGGTTTATATAATAAAGGATTTATTTACCTTGATGTACCAATATCAGATGACAGTTGTATAGCAGGTAAGTTGAATGACTGTTTAGAGGGATTTCCCCAATCTAATGAAGGGCAAACTTCAGCAGAAAATAATAAAACTAGCATGCCTCCCTTTTTCTTCTGTTTCCATTTTTACATAGCTGTCTAGATGTGTTTTCAGAAGTAATAAGAAGCTAAATGTTTGCAGGAAATACACTTGTGGCTCTTAAAGGCGACTTGATAGCCCCTCCAAGGGGTTAGTACATATCTAAGTTCTCTGCTTGAGTTTGTGTTCGAGTCTAACCGCTGCTCCTTTCCTACCCATTTCTGTCCCCAGCTTTTTCTCATAACTTCCCAGCCTTATCCTGAATATATTTAGATTTCTTAATTGCTGGTGAATGGCATTCCTAATTTCAAAAAAAGCAATTTGAGAGCTAATGTACCTATATCTTATGCAAATTTATTAAAATAGCTGATTAATATTATTATTAATGATAATAAGAGGAACCAGAGAGCCGGTGTAGTGTAGTGGTTTTAGAGCATGTGATTTGGAGTCAGGTGATCTCGGTTCTAGTCCCCACTCAACAATGGAGCAACTGGGTGATGTTAGGCCAGTCACAGATTCTGAGCCCAACCTATCTCAGAGGGTGGTTGTTGTGGGGATAAGATTGAGAGCAGCAGGAGGAGAATGGTGCAAGCCACTTTGAGTTCTTTGTAAGAAAAAAAAAGTGGGATGGATGAATGGATGGAAAGCCAGCCAGCCAGCAAGCCAGCCCGTGACATGCTCAAGAGGAGAGTACATAGCAAAATTGTTGCACAGGAGAGATTGAGTAGTGGCTAAATTGAAGCAATGTGTGGAAAGAGAATGGATATTCTATTAAAAGAAGGGCACAGTCATGCTTAGATGGAAAAAAAGCCTGAAGCTCCCAACATTTTCCAGCCACCCATATTGGTTTGGGCATGTTGGCAGCTGTAGAAGTTTTTCTATCTAAACATGAATAGGTGTGAGTTTTATGCACATTTTTTTGGTCATAGCCTTACGAATGTTGAAATATCAATATAAAATATAATCCAAGAGCATATCTTATATAGGTGCATCATAGCCGTACTGTAATGCTTAAGGTTCTGAAAGTGTGATGCATTTCATGATCCTAGAAATGTGATCTTTTTACATTCCCAGTTTGTAAAATGTAATTTGAAAAATTCAAGCGTTCTTAGCTTGGCATCTGAGGCCCTGTTCTCCAGATCAGACAGTTTCAGGGCACAAGCAAGCCTCCTCTTGTGCAGGATGGGAAGAGCAGTGGAAGTGACCTCTTCCTCCTCAGTCCTTCAACTCTGCATTTTTTGCTAAACAGACATGTTCAGCTCTCTAGTTGGGTCATTTTGGAGGTAGACGTGAGGAGGCTGCAGAGAACACAAGATGCATTGTACCTTGGTATCTGCCGTCTTCTCGCCTCCCTGCCTGCCGGAACAGCCCCTTTAGCCCCTCCCAGTGGTTGAACTTCCAACTTTCGAGAGGCACCTGATACGGTCTTTCTGCATCAGGTGCTAGGAGTGGCTGGGAGATGGCGCTCTGTTTCTGATCTTGTTGTCTGAAGTATCCTGTGGTCCCCCAGGCAGTGTCCAGGAACCAAAGGATCGCTCACTTGTTCTCTTACAAAGATGGATGGGAGACTTTTATGCATCAACAATATCCATAGATTGTATCATTAATCTTACCTTTTCTTTTCAGTGCCCCCGCTCGAAGGTTTTGTTATGAACAGAGTACAGGGTGATTATTTTGAAACCCTGTTGTATAAGATATTCGTTTCAATCGATGAACACACAAACGTGGCAGAGGTAAGATATTCTTTGAACAGGTCATTATATTGGCAAGCATCTGTCTGGAAACCACATGATAAACCTGTGAAATGTTCACACTCTTCATCAATGTCCTTTGGTTTGCTGCCTGTCCCTCTTGCCTTGGAGATAAACTCAATCACACATGTCTGATTTTTCTCATTCTCTGCAAGCCTGGTGCAGGTCAGGCATGCATAGTTTGGGCTCTAGGCTTATGTTTATCTAAGCAAGGATTTGCTCTGAATTTGCTCTAAGAGTGCTTTGCTGCTGTTAACTCTAAGGTGATTATTTCTCTCCATTCCGGTATGAAATTGACTTCTGTACTAGGGGATAAATGACTGATAAATGACTTCTGTACTAGGGAAAATAAAGAAAGCTATCTTGTCATAGTATATGGACCTTTTCTTATCTCAGAACACTTTTTGGCTTGCTGGCTAGGTTGACTGGCAGCTGTTCTCTTAAGCAATCTTAGAGCAAACTTTCCAAGCAGTTGAAACAATTTTAACTGGAAGCATCCAGGATTGAGCCTTGTACTTTGTGAATGCAAATCATGTGTGCCACACCACTAAATCAATATCTTACAGTTCTCTCAGGAAAACGTATTTGTGCTAAAAATCCTACACTTTTGGTAAGTGATGCCCTAAAGCTACGTACCGCTTCAGAGAAAATTAAATAGAAGCCTTTCTGAAAACAGTCATGATCACCTTGATGGTCACCCTGATTTAGGAAACTGGTTTAGAACAGAATTGGAATGCTGGCTAATCGACTAAACAAATGTTATCCATTCACTGACTATTACTTGACTATGCTCAATTATTGTTGAATATTCCAACAAGCTATTCATTTAACCAAGTATCTTTTTGAGCTCTGTCTAAGTGAAGGTGTGACTTTTAATGGATATCAGCAGAATTGTCAGTACCCCTTACCTATTCTTGTGTTCTTTCAGCTTGCAAACGTCCTGGAGATAGATCTCTCACTGGTGAAGGTAGGCTTCCACTCAGTTTAATCACTTGAGGGAAAAACACCAGTCTTTTATTAATACACAATTATTTGTCGGTCGTTTTGAAATGAATAAGCAACAGCAACATGTGCTGATCGTGAATGTCTTCTTCGCTTCAGAATGCTGTCTCCATGTACTGCCGGTTGGGGTTTGCCCATAAAAAGGGGCAAGTAGTTAATCTGGAGAATATTCACTTGTCATGGAGGAGAGTCCCATCTATAAACAGGCTGAAGTGAGTACCTGGCTGCACACTGCTGTTGAGCGCACAACTGGGCAGCTTTCTTGGACTGGCAGAGCTTTCCCCTCTTAGCTTAGTGAGCTGGTGTCACTGCATTCGTTATTAGATGCTGTCAGGCTGTATCTGACTTAAGGGAGCCCTATGAATGGATTCCCTCTGTAAAGCCCTGTCCTTGACAGCACTGCCTAGTGGATGGTGTTTGGATGTTTACCCCATCCTGATCTAGCGTGTGGTCAGTGGGGAACATAAAGGCTGAAAGCATCCATCTCCATCTGCCTGGCTAGTAAATTTTTTCCCAGTTCCGAAGGTCTGATTCTACTTGCGAAGCTCCTTTAAGGCTCAGTTCAAATGCATTGTTTTGCAGAAAGACGAGTCCTAGCTGTCAAATCAGAGTTACAGAGGTATTTCGTGGTTTCCCTGCCCACACGGTAGGACTTTTCTTATGTTATGACCTTTTTTCCAATTCTTAGAACTACTTTGGATCCACAGAAGATGCTGCTGTCCTGGGATGGCACAGAAAGCAGGAGCCCTGTGCAGGAGACGGGCTCATCCGCCACAGATACAGACACAAATAGCCAAGATGACCAAGGTAAGAGGCAGGGCATCGATCGCTAGTTTAATGGTTACAGCTTTCCATGCATTCCTTTTTGTATTCCATACACAGCAGTGTCCTTCATTCAGTGGCATGGCATTCTTTGTTCTGGATTTTATTTGTTTGTTTCTCTTGTGTGCCGCACCCCATAGCTGTAAGGCTCTCTGGGCAGCTTATGTTGCATTCAGTGACAACAAATAAAACAATTTGACCATACATGATAAATCAATAAAACAAATTGTAAAACATAAAACCAAGCATCCACTTAATAATAAAACCATTTAAAACAGTCAGTTTAAAACAACCTTTTAAATAAATTTGTCTGGCAGCTAATATTTAAGCATGGCAGTGGCAGGAAATCAAAACAATATGATAAATGATTATAAAACCAACTCAACTCATTCACCAAAATGGCTGAAGAAAAGAAATGTTTTCAATTGGCATCTAAATGAGAAAACAGACAATGCCTGGTGGATCTCCATCAGAAATGTATTCCACAGATAGGGCACTATTGCAGAAAAGGCCTTTTCCTAGTCATCTCCCCACTTACTTCATTGAGGGGGGAGGAATTTGGATTATGTGGACTAGAACCAGGCTAGAGGTTACAGTTTGTGCTGGCTGCTTAGAATCCTTAAGGCGTCTGGTTGCCCAGTGGCTCATCCCTGAGGACAAGGAAATACAACAGGGAGAACTGGACTGGTCCCACGTATTGAGGAGGAGGAAGCACTGGTTAGGCTGGAAAAAGAACCAGTGAGGCAGATGGTGATCTTTTAACATTCTGTTGCAACATTGATACCCGTTTCTCTTTAAAGCTTAAACCTTTATCTCTGGATTAAAGACCTGTATTTGTATGTTTGGAACCTTTGCGGAAAGGCAGCATTTTGCCTTAACTGTCAAGCAGACAACCCAGAAAGCTCTGGCTATTGGGTAGTGCAATGGAATGAATGAATGGATGGATGACCTGCTCATACAAGCAGCAAGAATACTTCAAATATCTTTCGTGAAAGTGTGGAGGCACTTCTCATGATCTGTGCCAGCAAGATGTCATGCAGAAGCCCCTTCCATAGATAGCAATCCCTCTGGTGTCTGAGATAGCCAGAGTTACACATGGACCTCACCCCGAGACCTTAAGTTGGTTCTGTTAAGTACTCCACTGCCTGGCCCTGCAAGTCTGTCTGTGACATCAGAGCAGCTGGGCCAATAGCAGCCCAAGGTGCTCTGGCAGTTCAGGCCTTCCTCGGCCATTCCGGTGTCACAAGAGGAGGGATGCTTGCCTGACTCTATCTGGGCAGCTGACCACTTCAGGACTCGTTTACAAGAATAGCACAAGTCTGCTGCAGTACATGAGCAGGTCAGCTCATCAGTCACGCCCAGGCGACACACACAGCCTGTCAGAGTGCTGAAACCTTCGCTGGCTGTCAAAATTATGAAAGTTGACAATTCTGTTTCTGTTTTGTCTTTTGCTTCCTTAGGTGATACTGCCAGTGTGAGCAGCTTGAGTCTGTCGAGTGGACACATGAAGCGCATAGCCTTCTTGTTTGATTCAACTCTTACTGCCTTCTTAATGATGGGGAATCTCTCACCAGTATGTCAAGTTGCTTAAAGCACTGATATAGAAATGACAGAACTCTTTAAAAGTTCTTTAACTCTGGTAAAAAAAAAAAAAAAAAAAAAGAAGTTGCTGAGTTTAAGTTTTCAAGTCTGGCAAATTTTTATGGGAAAATGAAACTTTTGACCATTATTACAGTCATTAAAAGCACAATCTTGTGAATGTTTAAAGAGAAAAATTACTACAGCTTCCAGCATGCTGTAGTACTTTTTTGTCTAAACAACCACAACCACACCAACTTGGGAGAAGGAGGGGAGCTTGTCTATGTCTTTACTTCTTTACCATTAACTCTATTGAACACTGGATAGATGCAGAAAAACTGAATATTAAAAATTTAAGGACATACTATTGTTTGTCTTGCAGAATTTGAAAAGTCATGCAGTCACCATGTTTGAAGTTGGAAAATTATCAGACGAGTCTTTGGACAGTTTCCTTGTGGAGCTTGAAAAGGTAAGTGGCTTGTTGTTCACTACTGGTTGAAGAGTGGGAGCTGGTTAACATTTGCATCCTCAACAGTTTGCTTTTCCATGGAGTACAGTTCTCACAGGACTGGTCTCAGACTTTATAAGAAATCTGGCATGTTAAAGGTCTCGCTGTTACTGCACATGCATGCTTACAAAATGTAAAAATCAATGTGACCTAAACCTTCAGGGTATCTTCTTACCAGTTGGAAACATTTTTCTTATCCTGTAAGCAAAAGCCTCCAGGGGCAGATGAGATTACTTCAAGTGCTGAGAATGAAGCAGTAGAGGAGATCTCGTGTTAACATAAACCTCCCCCCGCACTCTACGTTTTTAAAAGTAACCTTAAAGAGCATGTTACAATGCTAAAAGTTCATGATGCAACTTTTTTTTGTAATGATCAAAATCTTTAAAAGCTCTTTCATTCCATTTAAGGCATAATCTTGTGCGTGTTTAGACAAAGTAAAGACCTATGGCTCCCAGCCTGTCCCTGGCATTGGGCATTATGACTGGGAATGATTGTTATAGTCTGACACATCTGGAGGGCACCAAGCTGATCTAATGCCTATAACTTATGAAGGCTGTTTAAATTGCTGTTAAAACGTGCCTTCAATATTTTTTAAAAAGGTAAGCATATTAGGCAATACTAGAAACATAATAGTACTTGCGAACATAACACTGAAATATTTTTTGTTAAGAGTATCCAAGCAGCTGCATATTCATAATTACTAGGAATGTTTTTGTAATATTTTAATTTGATTTGCATCCATTGTATTTGCATAAACAGCTCATGAGAAGTACACATTAATGTTCTTTTATTTAGGTTCAAAGCACAGGAGAGGGTGAAGCGCAAAGATACTTTGATCATGCACTAACCCTGAGAAACACTATCCTGTTTCTAAGACATAATAAGGACCTCGTGGCTCAAGTTACACAGCCTGAACAACCTAATAATGGTACAGCAAACACTTATCTGTTTTAGAAGAAATTCTTTATCTATTTTATATGCTTGGTACTTTTTGCTTTAATGAAAAGCTTTCTTCAGTTTTGAAAAAGTGTTCCAAATGGGTACTTACAACCTTTCAGAACAAACATTCTATTGTTAACTATTTTAGGCCTCTAATCATTGATCTTAGTGTGGCATTAACATTGCAACAGGCTGTGAAGTCAGAAGTGTACTGTATACAAAGCCAAGAAATAATCCAAGCCACAATGAGGCCATCTCATTAAATGGAACCAACCTGATTGACGTTCTTGAGTTCTAATGACTGTAGGTAGATTTGCTGACAAGCATTATCCAAGGAGCACGTTGATCTTACACAATATTTTAGGGAGAACAGTGTTTGCATTAAAGATTTTAACACTATGTCCAGATGATAGTTAAGGCAGTCACGTTAGAAAAAAATTGATTTTGGTACCTTTCTGTGGGACAGTCCCATTCCTTTCCACTGTCATCAACAGGGCATTAGCTGCCTGCAACTACTTTTGTTTCCCATTACATTGTGCAAGTGAAACTGGGGCCTGCCTGGGTACTCATACTTCATCTTGCAGATAATGTTCTTCCTCTTCCCTGGCCTGATTCGCATGTACCAACTACCGGGAGATTATTAGAACCATGCAGGTGGGAAACTTGTGCTACTCAGGGTGTTGGTTCCCAGTTGCTCACTGCCTCTGCTTCTTTTCCTCTTTGGTGAAGGAACCCATTCCTGTGTTGTGCTGTGTGGCATCTGAACCGGGTACTTTGGGTTGTTGAGAGAGAAGCAACCCTGAGTTTTAACTCCAGAACATACTGTGGTTTTTTAGTCCCCGTGCATCACCTTTTGGGCAGAGGCAGAGGAGAAAAAACCTGAACTATTATTCCAGGGTCAAGGAATGCATGAACAAGACTTCAGTTATCATTTCAGTCCACAGCAGTGGGTAATGTAGCTCCCAGCTGCTCACGAGGTTGGTTTCACTTTGAAGTTGGGTCTTATATGACAGGTTTATGCCTCTGGAGAAGCTTGATCTCCAACACAGAAAATTATCTTTTGCAACTTTAATGTACCCTGAGTTTCTTGAATCGGAGTTGTATGCTCTGAGAAGTGAGAGTGTTGGACTGCATTCTAAATTCCCACTTGTCCACGAAGCTGACGGGGAGTTTGGGCAAGTCACACATGCTCAGCCTAACCTACCTCACTAGTTGTTTTTGTGAGGATAAAATAGAGAAGAAGAAAACCTTGTAAGCCGCCTTGGATTCCTTGTGAGAGGAAGAAAGGTGGGGTATAAATACAACACAGCATAGTATTTGAGGAAGGGCTGTAGCTCAGTGTTAGAGCACTTGCTTTGCATGTAGAAATTCCCAGTTCAACCTTCTCCATGTTGAGATAGAGCTGAAAAAATTCCTGCCTTCAGAGCTGCTGCCAGTTGACAACAGTAGGTGAGATGGACCCATGAGCTTTGTCTGAGGGAGTTTCCTGGGTTAGTATGAATTGCTGTTCTGGTTTAAGTAGTCAGAAGCCAGGGAATTCGGTGCTGTTGATTCAATTGTCCTCTTCAAAAGGAGATTTATAACCTATTATGTACCTTAACCCTGAGATATACAGCATTATAAATTAATGAACTTAGATATCTTCTTCAATTAAAAAACAGTGTTGCTGGAATCCAAAGTATTATGTAGTAAGGGGCTGCCTTTCAAGAAATGCAAATTCAAAGAACGTATGCCCAAGTGAAAGTTGGGTTTATGTTTCTTGAACAACAGTGTCCCCTATGCCTCCTGGCAAAGCCCCCCTAGAAACAGAGGGACAGGTGTGAGATATCATGGGAGTCTGTTCAAGGTGCAAGGGGAATATAAGGGCCAGGCTCATAGTGGCTCTTAAATTCCCTGCTGTTTTTTTTTTTTTCTTTGTTAGGCGAAAATGGGTGTTCCTACCTCAGCTTTCCTTAACATTGTGTGCTCCAGGTGGGTTGGGCAACTCAACCAGTGTGGTCAATGGTGAGGAACACTGGGAGCTGTAGTCCCTAACATCTGGAGGACACCAGGTTGGGAAAGGCTGCCCCAGGTAAATACCCTGTTTAAGGGTGCGACAGGTGGTCTGTGGGAAGGCTTCTTTGGTACGTAGGAATATTGTGGACCCCCCTTTTTGCAGTCAAAGAAGGGATCCTGTGGTTAGAGGAGAAGGTTCCTACTCTTTGCTGCAGTGGCAGAAAACTGCACTGTTACCTCTCCTTTGTTACAGCCATAGGATCTGAAAAAGAGCATGTTGGAGCAGATCAGGGGTGAGGGTAGGGGGCTTAGGTGCACAAGTTCTATGAGTCTTCCAAGCCAGCTGGCCTTGTAGCTAATTCTCCTCTTCTTGCCATCAATGGAAGGAATATTAAAAACATCTGTCTGCATTGGGGCATGAAGTTTTCATACTACCATCTTCCGACATGACTTTCATGAGCTAGCGTGGCTTAGGAATTGGTAGTTTCTCTCCTAGAGAATGTCTTTCCCCCCACAACCTCCACAAGATTGCTCTGTAAATCATTAAGTTGATTTTTATTTAAATATTGAGGAAGAAAGACCATCTAAAATTGTATTTTTCCCTCCCGCTTTCCCATACCCCTTTCAGTTGTATATGTTCGTTTTTTATCTGTATTCCAAGTGTCTTTGACATTGTTAATGTAGGTTTTCCTCTGGATTTGCTACGCTGTGAAAGTTTGCTTGGCTTGGACCCTGCCACATGCAGTAGAGTTTTGAACAAAAACTACACACTGCTTGTCTCCATGGCACCTCTCACAAATGAAATTCGGCCCATCAGCAGCTGTACGCCCCAGGTAAGAAAATCCTCAAATGAAACCTCAGATGGGGTGGGAGAATATACAATAATGTCAAAATCCTTTTGCCTGTACCAAAGCTGCCCAAGTCAGAATTTGCAGTTGCCCTGCTGGCAGGTTCCCGGAAGCAGAGGAGCAGTTTAGAAAATGCTCAGCACCAGATTCACCCCGGATAACCGGGATGGGGACAAACCCTAGCATCATCTGTCCCTCTAGCATTCATGGAGTTCCTCTCATGCTCAGCCTGGTCTTGCAAAGCGAGCCGAGCCAAGCCAAGGGAAGGTCCACCAAAGCTTGCAGAAGGAAGATCATATGACCAGCAACCCCCTTCCATATCAGGTGCAGCAGCTCAAGTGGGTGCTGCAGATGGTGCAGAAGAGGGACAAGGCTCATGCAGCATGTGGGGCTTGATTCCCTGGTGAGCATCCTGCAAAGTCTCAGTGTGGTTGGCAAGATCTTGCACTCAAGGCTGCTGTGAGGTTGACTGGAGTCCAGGGAGCCAAGCCCAGGGAATCTGATAGTGTCCCACCCGCAAAGGGATTCCTCACACGTTCCTGCTGATAGCAGCACTGGGATGTATTCCATGTGAGTGGCTTTAGAGGTAAAATGTGGCAACTTGAAATTGTTGTTATTGCACGATGAGTCTTCTGGTCCATTGGATGTAAGAAAGAAACTAGTTAGGCATAAGTGTTCCAAAAGACATTTTTAGAGCTGCTACGGGTTAGTATTACTGCTTGATTCTAATATGTTTTTAACACTGGCTTCTTTTAGTGTCTTTCTGATGACTGCTTTTAGAAAGTCATGAAGGATTGGGGAAGTTGTTTTGAGGAACTTTGAAGGCCTTGCTGTCCAAAGGGACTTTTGGATATGTAATTAACATTTGTTGCTATGTCTTTCCAATGTTGCTAATTGGAATTATCATATAAATCATAAAAGCAAATAGTTACATGGAAGCAATGTTCATTCTTGCTGCAGTGTGAGTTATTACTTCAGCTGCCTTTTTAATGTTTCAGCATATTGGACCAGCTATTCCAGAAGTTAGCTCTGTATGGTTCAAGCTCTATATCTATCATATTACTGGACAAGGGCCACCATCCCTGTTGTTATCTAAAGGAGCAAGACTTCGAAAACTTCCAGATATCTTTCAGGTTAGTACTATGGATAGAGAGGGAATGAAAGTTTTGTGTAATGAAGTCGTGGTTCCTTCTGTAAATTCACACACAGGATGAAGTTGGTGCTTTTACTAAAACAGACTGTAGAGCTGGAAATGTAGGAGAAATTATGTTTGGGTTGAAGCCTTTCACCATTTTCCTCTCTGTGTAGATAAACAGCTACTATCAATGGATCTTAACAGAATTTACTGAGCAACACAACCCAGATTGTCCTTGATTTATATGCCTTTGTTGCTTTAGAATATACCAAATCACTATCTGTTAAAAAGTATTAATAGGAGGAAGCCACAGTCTTGAATTTGGAAAAGCTGAACAGATCAAAATAGGACATTTTGGAGGGTTTTCACTCATAGGGTTGCCATCTGTCAGAGACAACTTGATGGCACATAACAGCTATAGAGAGATGGGTATCCTGATAAGAAACTTGGTGTAAAAGAATTGGAAAAAAGTAGGTAAGTCAGTACAATTGGTATTTTGGAATACTTACCAACAGACAGAAAATTAAGTGCTCTCAGTTCAGCTGAGCAAGCTGGGAAAAGAGCTTGTTAATTTTTTGGAGCAAGATCTGCAGAATGTTGCTCTTGATGGAAGAATGTTGCTCTTGATGGAAGGCTGTATACATCTCAGTATTGATCTGACTGTATTTTCACTTCCACTTCCCAGGGTTATGACCGCTTGTTGATAACCTCTTGGGGGCATGACCCAGGAGTCGTCCCAACTTCAAATGTGCTCACTATGTTGAATGATGCTTTAACCCATTCTGCTGTTCTGATTCAGGTATGGATTATCCCTGTAAAAATGGATGACGTCACAGATGTTTGTGGCAAGGGGAAAGATAAAAGAAGGAACTGAAGTTAGTTTGCTTAATAGGCAGGTGCCAAGCAATGGTCCTATCCTGTCTCCTGTCTCAACCTAAAATGTATTGGGATTTGGTACTTACTGTTAAAAGCAGGCTGGGATGTTTCTGCCATCCCTCTGAATGGTGGAAACTTATTTAAAGAGCAGATAGGATTTCCATTATCTTATGAATGACGAGGAAGAGAATCGTGGCAGCCTAATGATCCTCCGAGGATCTTGGTCCTCCCAGCAGTAATTTCTCTTCTAACCTAACCAGAGCAAGCCATTTAAGGTCCTGAAATTGACTTAGTTCTTCCCTAATGCAATTGCTGTCTTGGGAGTGTTGTATCATGTAATCTCACTGTCACAGTGAGGGCTAGGCCCTTCTGAAAATGAAAAGCTGAAAAAAGTCACAGTGACGAGGATTCCATGTCTTGTCTTGGTTCTTAGGGGCATGGCATGCATGGTATGGGAGAAACTATCCACATGCCATTTCCATTCGATGAAGCGGAACAGCAGGGAGGTAACCATATCACTTTAATTATTATTCTTTGTTCAGGTTCAGCATGTGCACCATTAGCTCCTCCAAGCAGGATCTTACTCCTCACAGTAGCATGTTGATACTAAAGCCTAAGGGCTGAATTTATATTTGGAGAAGCTTTAAGGGGCCACAGGTCAGTGGCTGCTTGGACCAAACTGGTCACAGAACTATAAAAGGCCATGGCCCAAAAACTGAAAAATGCCAGCATGTTTTAGCAAACTTCTGCTGAGAAACCACCATCATTGCTTGGAGGAAAAGAGCATGAGCCAGTGGAAACCAGGAGGCTGGATTTGGACCCCGGTTTCTGGGGCCGTGCACTCTGGTTTTAAGGGTAAACAAGAAAATGCAAATATTTCTCTCCAGAATCTCAGGTCTTTCCCATCACCTGCTCCCTGATCCTTTTTTTAATTGAAGATACTGTGGTTTGAACTCAGGATCTTGTACATGCCAAGTGTGTTCTGTGCACTGAGCTGTTCTCCTTCGCTCAGTTTTCCTGGCTTTCAGATTTGTGTCTCATGAGTACTTAATTTTACCCATAAGCATTCTTTTTATATACATCTTTCTTGTACATTTTTTCCCAAAAGGATTCATTTAACCCAAACAAAATGGAAGCATAGCTCCAACAGACTAGAAAGTCAATGCACACATTAAAACCAAAACTGAAACTTGTAGTTGAACTGATGAAAAGTAGTACTCTTAAAAGTTGAGGATTATTTGGTGGGGGATGGTAGTAAGTGGTTTATTACAGTAATTTAATAATGTGCATTTTTGGCGCTTGTTTCAAGATTTTTCTCGTCTCAACATGGGTGTTCATAAAGCGCTGAAGATGTTACGGGAAAAGATGGATCTGCAGCATTTCTGTGGCTATGTAACCATGTTGAACCCTTTCAGTCATCATGTGAACAGAAAGCTGAGTGATGCTTCTGATGGAAAAGGTTGGTTAGTAATATGTCTACATTGTCAGATTTGGTGGCCTGTAGCCTTTGAATTTCTTTTTTTTTTTAATAAATTTTTTATTAAAATTTTAAACTAACACTAAAAACATCAAACATCACATACATCGGATTTACTGGGTCAGCCTCCTGCTACATATTTTTTAACATTCTAAAGTCAAATTCAAATCAATTTATAATAATTTAAAAACATCTCTAAGTTTACTCCAAATCCCGTTTCTCCAGTCAATTATAGAAAGAATCCCAAATTCGATAAAGCCTTTGAATTTCTGTGCATCCTTCTGTGCAGTGAAACAAAGCGGGAAGGAAGCTGAATGTAGCATCGCTAGAGCATACATAGTCAAAAGGCCAAATTCCAGGGCCCCATACATTCAGGATCTTCCCTGTTTTTCCTTCGAAAAATGAACATCCTGTGCATGGTCATCTACCAAAAAGCACATCAAGAGTGTCCATATCAGAAAAGCCATGGCACGGAGGATATGTCAGAGCTGCTGCATCATAGCATGAGTATAGCCTAAGTATATCTTTCTTTTCTTCTAAGGTGAGGCAGAGCTGGCACTGGGCTCAGATGTAAATGGAAGCACTGAATCATTTGAAATGGTCATTGAAGAGCCATCCATAGATTCAGCAGCTAAGCAAAGTCCCGAAGGTAATCTTTTTAAAAGTTTGTTTTTTAAAAAGGCAGGAAGAAAAAAGGTCATCTTTAATAGGGTGATTTTGTCATCTTAAATATTCAGTATTGGGTTTGCCTCTAGAACTTTGTAGCTGTTGGGCATTTGCATTTTGTCGGAAGTACTCTATCTGCCTTGCAGAACGTCGGTCACTGGCTGTGGATCATGCGAGCTGCAGGTGGTAGACAGAAGCTCTGGACATAGATAGACTGGGTGGTGCATGCCAGAAAGCTGCAACACACACTGAAAAGATGCCTAAGGTAGAAACCAAAGCGTGCAGAGAATAAATGTACTGCTGAGCAAATTCCAGTATGTTTTGTATACACCAGGTCTTCCTTGGGGGAAATTGGAAGCTATGGAAGCATCATTCTACTCCAATTCTGTTCTCTTCCAAAATACTGCAACATAGAGTGAGTGAGCAAGTGTATGTGTGAAGTTGAAGTCTGGCAAACTCACAAAATGAATTGTTTGCAAAGTAATGCACTAGTCCATCTATCCTGTTACACCTGTGTTAGTCATTTATGCACAGCATGAATTAAAAAGGAAAGAACAACTCTCTGTTTTACTTGACAAATTTATTTATTTATTTATTTATTTGGAAATTTATAGGCCGCCCCTTGCCACAAGCCTCGGGGCGGCTCACAACAATAAAACAGCAAATTCAATACATTAAAATTTCCAAATATTAAAATTCACAAACATTAAAAACTGGCCCATCTCCAGGTCTGAATTAAAACCGCCACAATATAAATAAATTAACATTTAAAATATTGTTTAAATAAAAAGGTCTTCGCCTGGTGCTGAAAAGCAAATAAAGACGGCGCCAGGCGAGCCTCTCTGGGGAGCGCATTCCATAAATGGGGCACCACCGCAGAGAAAGCCCTCCTCCGGGTACTCACCCTCCTAATATCTTTCACAGAGGGTTCCCGGAGGAGGGCATCAGCAGCAGATCGTAAGGGGCGGGAGGGTGTATATAGTCGCAGGCGCTCCTTTAGGTAACCGGGACCCAAGCCGTTAAGGGCTTTATAGGTAAGAACCAACACCTTGAATTGGGCCCGGACTTCAATGGGGAGCCAGTGAAGCTGACGGAGAACAAATGCTTCCTTGTTTTCTAACCTGGAGGCAATCTATAATTCACTGTGGTTAAATGGCTTCTTACCAGCCTGCTGTATCATGTTTTTGAAATTTAGCCCTTCAAACCAGTTGGAAGGGGAGAAAGAAGGCAATAATCTATTGTTCCATTGCAGAGAATTTTAATTTGACTGAGCAGGGCAGGATTCAACAGTGTGGATTTGCATTGTTACTTCTTCTAAAGAACTTTCATTTTGAAATGAATCCAGAATTAGTTCAGCAATGCATTCATTTCCAGCATCTTCTGCTTATTCTATTCCACATCTTTTCATGGTGGGATTGACCTTGTTAACTGCCATGTACAGAACCAGGCCAGTGCTTCATGTAGGCAGTGGTATCTGGTCTCACTAGCATCATCGAAGACAAGGGTCCCCAACTTTTTTGAACCAACAGGCACAATTGGGAATTTGGGAAACTCTTCTGGGCGCCACTACAAAGTGTGTAATCAGTGGATTGCTGCTTTGGCGTTGGCCTGTTGAGTCTGTGAATCTTAGGCTGTATCTAATACAGCAAAAATGTCTGTTTCATGTGTACTGGACAGCACAGTGTCTCTTAATTATGTGATTGTGTAATTCAGTTAATTGCTGGTAGTGCAATACAACTAAGCCTTTTAAAAACATGCTTTGGTAATGTCCTGTAGTTGTTTCATTTTGTGGGAAGGTTTGTTGTTGTTAGTTGCAAAGTCATGTCTGACCCATCGCGACTCCATGGACAACATTCCCCCAGGCCTTCCTGTCCTCCATCATTCCCTGGAGTCCACTTAAGCTCATGCCGACTGCTTCAGTGACTCCATCCAGCCACCTCATCCTCTGCCATCCTCTTCTTCTTTTGCCCTCAATTGTTCCCAGCATTAGGCTCTTTTCCAGTGAGTCATTCCTTCTCATTAGGTGGCCAAAGTATTTGAGTTTCATCTTAAGTATCTGGCCTTCTAAAGAGCAGTCGGGGTTGATCCCCTCTAGGACTGGGTGGCTTACATCATATTAAAATCCATAAACAGCAACAAGTTCTTTCCAGATGTCTCAAGACAGTGTGCTAAACTTATTAAATATGGTCTGATTTTCAGAGAAGGGAGATGGGGGAAAGGTGTCCATTGGAGAGCAGCAATCTGTCTCTAGAGTAGCTTTCCCCAAACTGAGCCCTTCCAAATGGTTTGGACCACAGCTTCCATTATGCCTGGGTATGCTAGATGGGATGGCAGGAGTAATAGTTCAAAATATCTGGAAAGATGTTCTCAGTTAATGAATGTTGGATATTCATTTTAAGTCCATTCCACTGTGCCTCTGTCTTCACAGTTCCTACAACAGAACTGGAATGGGTTCCCCTGGAACTGTGCTTTGGAATTCCACTCTTTAGCTCAGAATTAAACCGGAAAGTCTGCCGGAAAATTGCGAGCCATGGGTTGTGTAGCAGAGACAGGTGAGTTGCTGGGGGCAAGTGGGGAGATTATTGCAATATATGTGTGGAGATTGTTGGCAGACATAAAAATGGAGAACGTTGTCTGACAGGTTTTTTCTCTTCTTTTGACAGCCTTCAAAAACTGTTACATTCCAGTAGAAAACTTTCTCTTCAGGTCCTTAGCTTTGTCCATTCATTCCAGGTAAAAAACTATGTTTCTGAAGAAGTTCCTTTATGATACAAATGATTGGGGCATGAATGAATCAACATCTCAGTGTTCTTTTTAACTCAGATGTCAAAGGGCACTTTCTGCTTAGTAAATGAGCTTATTTTCTATACTGCATTCGGCATTGTTGTCGGGCTGACCGTGTGGCTTCATCATTAACTGCACATTTTCTCTAATTGAGCCCCTTGCTAAAAGGACCATCAGAGCTATTCCTGTTGTCTCATGAACTTCTCCCCATCCGCTTCTCCCTTCAGTTTAGGTCTCTCCGTTCTTCATGGTCCTGTCTGCTTGCCTGGTCCCTTCAGGGGCATCTGCTTGAGTCAGAGGCTGATTTATTATTTATTTATTTATTTATTTATTTATTATTTATTTAGAATTTTTGTATGCCGTCCCATCACTTATAGCCTCAGGATGGCTCACATAAATAAATAAACACAATACAAATACAATTAAAATCCAGAAACACCCTGGCTGCACAATTAAAACCTATAGTTAATAATAAACATTATTAAAATATTGTTTAAATAAAAAGGTCTTAGCCTGGCGCTGAAAAACAAAAAACGACGGCGCCAGGCAAACCTCTCTGGGGAGCACATTCCACAGATGGGGCGCCACCGCAGAGAAGGCCCTCCTCCGGGTACTTTGCCTCCTAATATCTTTCACGGAGGGCTCCCGGAGGAGGGCCTCTGCTGCCGATCTCAAGGCACAGGAGGGCAAATATGGAAGCAGGCGTTCCTTTAGGTATCCAGGTCCCAAGCCTGATTCCCAGGCTTTAAAATCCCTCCGTGACATCCGTGGGGCCTGGTGCAGGTGCTTGGTGCCACCAAACCACTTGGTGCTATAGGCTTGGCAGAAGGGAGCAGAGCGGGGAGGACGAAGGAAAAACCCGCACTTTGTTGAGATCACCTGGGGCTGGGCTGAAGAAAGGCTTTGTGGAAACATGTAGTTCCCTGCATTGCCTCCCCAAAGTTGTTTGTGCACCAGAGACAAATTGCTAGAAGATCCAGGGCAGTTTAAGTTCCCTTCAGTTGCCTATACATGATTATCATTGAAAGAACTGCCTGAACCCCCATGTAAAATGGAGCTGTAAGTTGGTTATTGACCAAAAATGAACCAAAGTAAGCAAATATGAGCCTTCTAGGTAAGTAACCCAGCACAACACAAGATCCTCAAGTGCTTACAAAATGCTTTTCTCTCAAACATAATCTAACGATATGCATCATATATAAAACATGCATCCATACAGAAAAAATATAACAATACATTCAACAAAAAATGTGGAATGCCAGTATGTATTGGTTTCGATAGGCTTTATCAAGTACAAATGATTAATTCTAGTTAGTTAATTCCTTGGGGAAAATGTTTATGTTGGAATCTAGCTTTACCCTTACTGGGCTGAAATCCACTCATATGGTACTTACACTCTTCTATTCTAAACAGTCCTATTTGAAGCATGACTCCCTTTTTCTTCCTTAGGAAAGCATTTCAACCGTGGAATTACTTTCAGAGACCAGCTTCTCTTCTTCAGCTGCAAGTTTACTTTCGCATCCAGCTTCTGCTGACACAGGCGTCCCGCTTCCTGCCAAGAATCTAATGTTCAAGGATGGCGTGCTATCGGAATGGAATGGACGGTCTCCTTCTTCTGTCCTTATCGCAACCGTGCCCCCGGAACACCTGAAGTAGTTTGAGAATTCCCCGCGTGGTGTTCACATCTTGCCTTTTTTCTCCTGGTAACCAACTGCATTCAACTTCCAGTGCCAGTCTTCTCAGAAGTTCAGTGCTACTGCAGCATGACCTCTGCAATGATAAGTGTTATTAAAGTGTCTAGTGTTGCACTTAACCTGGAGGAGATGCACCCCCATCTCCCCCATCTGTTACTGCATGACCTGCTGCAACAGAAAGCTTCTTAGCTCTTGGCCTGTCTCTCTTTTTATCTCAAGACAATCAATCTTTCTTTTATAATGGAAAGCACCCTTCTTAGGCTCTCTGATTGTTGAATTTGTATGCCTTCACAACAGATAATAGTAATTTTATACATTAGTGATGCAGATCTTAAAATTGCTTCTAATTTTTGTATTGTATTAACATGTAACGGTTAAACAGTTTTTGGCATTAGAATGGCACAAAAGGTATTCAAGTAGTGTAACAAAAGCATCAGTGATGCTGGTGAGGCTGTTGAGGGGTAATGGAGGGAATGGTTATCGACACATTTAATAATTAGCTATTAACTACCTGATAGGAAGCGTAGTTGGGGAGCATCAAGCTGTTTTCTAAGCAGTTTTAATCTTAAACTTAAAAAAGCACCTAAAGATGTCTCCTGCAAAAACTTTCAGAGATGGAAATAATTTTCATCCATGGTCAAACCTCATTGTTTGATGGAATTTTGCCAGAGTTAAATGTGGTGCTGTCTGTACATAGAAATCCTTGTTTAGAAACTGTGTTCATCCAACTTGGTTTTATTGACACATTTACAATACGTCGAAAAGCACGGGGCCCTTTGGCTCCGGTCACTTCTCTGTCCAAAGTGAACGAAGAGCCTGCTCGCATCCCTACTTCACTGTGGGGTAGCTGTCCTCAAGCCTTGCATGTGAAGGCCTCCGGCTCATACTTAGCCAGCCGCCCGTGTGACTCTACCACCACGTGTGAGATTCAGCTTTTGCTTCGGCACTGCAGGAAGCTGCAGTGATGTTCCAACAGCTGATCACGTGCCTCTTGGTAGGTGCACATGGATTTTCAAGCACACTTCAGACTCCCGGGAAAACCGGTTGCATGAATAGGTGCTAACCAGTGAAAAGCACAGAACAGTCAGTCAGCATGGAAAGCAGTCTACAAAGCTTTGCATCCCCTAATGGGTGTGGCATGTCATGGAGGCTGCGTTGAAGCAGTTCTTAGTGGATTCTTCCCACTGATATCTGACATGGAGAAAGTCCATAAGCTGAAGCAAGCCCGCCTCATGTTGAACTCTTACCTTCCATATAGTAATTGACTCAGCAATTCGGATTGAGAACAGACCTGTATCTCATTGGCAAGCTTAGGTTGCAGTCCGCTGAAGGACGTCAACTGTCCACTGAGATGACAGGAGCACTGGTATCACCTGTATGCAGTTGCCATTTGTCTCAGTGGGGATGGCACAGAAGAACATTCCAGTGGATTGAGCCATGGTGGGGGAGGTGTTGCTGTTCACCATGGGAAAAGTCTTAAGTGACGATTATTGCATTTTGATCCTTTATATTTTTTCTCAGTGTTCCCTTCTTAGAAGGGCAGGAGGAGTGTATGCAGTGTTGTATAACAGTTAGCTTTGTATAGTTCCTATGAACTCTATGCTTGTGGTTCTTCTAGTTTCAGGATCTTTGCAACAGCTGTGAAATGTAAAAATGCGGCTGTAAAACAGTTAAAATTAGAACCTTTCATGTCAAATCAGTGTGGTCTAAAAGGTTTTATATAGGGGCTTTCAGGAAGGGTGGCTATTTTTCTTTTACTGGAATAGTTTTTTAAAAGGCATGTTAGCAGGCTATAATGGTTGGGATATCTGGGGGACCAAAAACCCAGGGAACATCAAAGTGGCATTTAAATAGGATGCAGTAATAGCAGGTTCCTTCTCTAGTTATGTAGATTTATAGAGAGAGAGATAACAGGATTTGTTGTGCATATTTTAAAAATGGGAAATATGTTACAATTATCTGCATTCTAATTGTTAGAAATGGATTCTCTCTTTCTCTCTTTCTTGTTCCTTCTGTTTTTACACACTAATTCTGGAAATAAAGGGTTCTCTTTCGTCTTAAAAGCAGGCATGATGCATACTTTGCATAAGCAGAGATGGTTTTGGCCATCTCTGCTTTGTCCTTTTGTTTTTTGTATTTCCCCCCTCTACAGTGTGAGTGGGACTCTTTTATGCTGCACACAGCACAGGGCTTCACCTGCTAAAATGATTTAGCATGCACACCCAGTGCTTCTGGACAGCTATCACAATGGAGATGCAGCCGCAGGCGCTTTATTGCAGTCTAACGCAAGAACGTAGGACTTAGATGAAGGCTAACTGCTTACTCAGCTTGTTACCCCAAAGTATTTCAGGGCTGCAAACTGATTTTTAAAAATGCTCAACACATGCCTGCCCAGCTCCTGTGCACTGATCAGCAACATAATACGCAGAAATCAGTAGACTGAAAATGTTCACAGCACACACTTATCACTGGCTGATGGCTTCATAGCAAGGTTCTCCCGATAGGTCACAAGAGCAGGGGTGAATAAAAGAGTTGGCAATGCTAAAGCAGTTTCCCCAAAGTCATCTGATCTACTTACAGAAGTGACTTGTATGTCCCAGCCAGCTGTATTTCATCCAGGCTGAAATACAGTGAATACAGAGTCAGTGGCTTTTCTTTTCCCACTTCTTTGGTGTAAGATCTACCTTGAGCAGTATTGATTTGCATAGGTGTGGGGCAGGGGTTCCTGATATGATTAGAGCAACAACTAGGGGGATTAACTCTGTGACTTTTTCCAGCTCTAAGTTGCCCCACCATGCTATTATTAGCCAAGTTTCAGCCCACGTCGCCCTATTCCTGGGCTAACAGCAGCTTCAGATGCCAGTTTATGTCAAGCGTGGGGAAAGGGGGAGGTTAAATACCCCCACTGCCTCTGCTCTGATAAAATTCAGGCAGCCCCATTACTACAAAGAAAGTACGGATCTCCCGCGTGCTTGGCCCTTGATAGGTTTTCAGTGGATGGAACAGGGAGGCCTTACTGAGAAAGATGCAGTGGCTTATCCATGCCCTATCTTCTGTAAACGAATGCAGAAAGGCAGCCAAGGGACACCACTAGAAACCCCGCAGAATTCCAGGGCTTTTCTGCAACTGGGCTTAAATCCCTACATGATTCAACTTGAGTCAAATTGTAGTTTTACTCTCCAGCCCCAAGATACCATCCTACCCTAGAGGCCCCTTTTGTTCTTGTCTGCAAGTTCCATTAAAACCATGTTGACTGCTGTAGCCCATATGTGCTTTTGGCTTAATCCTAGCAAGGTAAAACTTAACGGTGGCACCTTGACTGCAAGTGTTATCACAGTAGTATTTTAGGTGCATGGTGGGCACGCAAACTTACAGGCATCCACCATGGCGGTGATGGAACAACATTCCTTAGGCAGGTGGTAGAGGGAGAGCAAGAACCATTCCACGTCACATCATTCCCCACTCTTCCCCACTTATGAACAGTGAAGATGCAAAAGAGTCGCTTAACCCTTCCGTCTCTGATCCTTTCTGCCATTTATTCTGTATGTTAGGTGTGTCATGAAATCTGAATTATTTAACTATGCTGTGAACAAAGACAAAACTTGTATTCAACCAAAAATCGTTTTTTTACTCTGTCAAGTTGTATCCCTTTTTCCCTCAGCAGCTCTGTACTTGTCTAGAATCAGGGTTGTGATGTTTTAGGCCTTAAACATTTCAAAGTTTCCGTCAGAACAAAGATGTATTTTGGTTTCTTAAGTATGGAAAGAAATGAGACATCCAGAATCATTTTTAACCACACTTGCCCTGGAAGACTTAAGAGTTTTTCAAGACCGGTTTTATCAGGATATCCCTTCTTTTTATATATGTGCACATGTATGTAAACACACACATGTGTTCTTCCTTCCTATCTTCTTGGCAATTTGATTTCTTTTCTTTCTTTAATGATCTTGTTTTTATTTGTATTTCTTTGTCCAGTAATTCTAACCTCAGTGGTATCTTTTGAAGGTTTTAAAGTGTGAAAATCTGACAACCATAAAGCAACTCAGTTGCTTTCTTCCTAGTCTGACATTGATAGTATACAGTGAAATGTACAAAACATGGTATTCAATTAAATTATTGGAACATGTAACATAAGTGTTTACAAATAAAACTGTGTTGCTGGTCAGAGGGTTTTCACAGAAGGACTCACTTTATTCTATAAATTGAGCATTCCAGCAGTGGGTGAGTTTGTACACTCATAGTGCAAACAATGCCTGCATATATGTATGTATTGAAAAACATGGTGTTCGGAGTAACATGGTATGATTTGCAGATTTTGCATGTAGTTGGTTTCATTTTTATCACACTTCTGCAGTTTCTCAGGGCAACAATAAAAAGTTAAGGCAACAATAAAGCAAACATGAAAGCAATCTAAGAATGTATAAAAGCATCCAGCAGAATGAAATACAACTCTAAATCACAGGAAAGCAACTTTCAGAATATTAAAAAGACAGAAAATAAAATGGCTTTGACCTTGTGCCAAAATAATATAGAAGGTAAGTGCTGGGTAACAACCATAGGGAAATTACTGTGCAGTTCAGGCACCACCACCAAGTAAGCCCTTCCTGCTGAACCTACTCAATATATATCAGGCTCTGGGAGCAGCAGAAGGGCTTCCGTTGATGATCATATGTACAGGCGCAAACACAGTGTCAGGCAGTTCTTCTGGTGTTCTTCTGTTCCTTAGGCACACCAAGCTGCAAAGGGCTGAGTCTGAGTCTGAAATCTAATTGAGAGTTGGCAAAATGGGGGGCATGAGGTAGTGACACCCAGATGCAGTTAACATTGCAGATGTATTTTGGTTTTGGTTTAATTGCAGTTTCTGAACCTCTTGGCATTATTTCTATAACCCTTATAGCAGCCAGAACATGGATCAGTCTAGTCTAACTAGGAGGCCATGCAGCAATCAGCATTCTGTGCCCACCGAGCAGGCTTGGCCTGGCTTGGCTTGGCTTGGCTTGGAGGGACAAGGGAAGTCTCTGTGTATGTAGTCCCAGCTACAGTCAAGCATTTGATTTTATCATTAATACCTACGACTTCTGCCCTGCGAACATTTAAAAGGCTTTTCAGCGTGAAGCAGCAAGTGACCTTTGCTGAATATTCGTTCTACACTAGTCCTTGATCTGGTACCCCACTAATGCTAGCCCATGGGGGCGGGGGTTCACCCACTGCCTGCTTCCCTCCTTCATGGCCTCCCTCTCTCCCAAATAGTCTTGCAGCCCTGTAATACATGTAGAGTGGCTGGGGAGATGGTTTGTTTAACCACTCTTGCTTTAATCTAGGAACAACCCAAAGTATTCCAGTTCATGTATCACACTAAGAACCTATGAATGGGGCATTTGTAGCTGGTACTTTAGGAGAGGAACTGGTGGTAGAACAACCCATGGGATGTCGTCATGTGAACCAGGTCAATGCTGACCTCCAGTCTACACCCTTTTTCCATGAGGTGCTTGGATTCCTCCCCCGCCCCCAACATTCTGCAGTATTGTCTATTTACAGGGTTTGATGTGCAGTCTTCCAACACAGACACACAGAAAGAGAGACACACGCACATGCTTTTTAAGAATATTTTTATACATCTGCAAACCTCCAGATTTCTCTGAATCTGCCCATATATCTTTTGCACATGGGTGATGGTGTTCTGGCTACAGCTTCACAAACAGAAAAAAACAGAAGTAGTAGAATAAATTCTATGGCCGACTAATAAGGCCAGCCTACCTTACTATGTCAACCAGTTTTTCTGGTATGCAGTTTATTTTTGTTTTCGTTTGAAATTTTGACAAGTGTCATGCCCAAATTGCATAAGAGTAGATTCATGACTATGCTTGAGATTTGTGTGTGTGGAGGTGGACTGAACTGGATCAGAGTAACAATACTGTAGAAGATTTTACTCTCCCCTGAGTCACTTCCTTCATCACTCTTCTCTCTCTCACACACACAGTTAGCTCTGCTCTGTGTTGTGGTGGAAAACAAATACAAGTCTCTGTCTCTCTCCCTAACAGTGCTAAATTTAGGTTTTGGTGCAGGGCAGGAAGCACTGTGATTTAAAAAAAAAAGCATGACAAACAGATTTGAACTTCCTTTCCCAGTGTCACTGCCCCCAAAACCATTCTTTCTAACCCACACCTCTGCCACCACACTGCAGCTCTTCTTACGTTAAAAATCAGGCTTCAAAAGTTCTGACTGAATCTGTCACATTCTGTTTACCCTCCTGTTTGCCTTAAAAGCCAGCTATGTGCATAGCTGCAAAGAGACAAACCAGAAGTGCTCTTCGGGCTGGATTGGGGTCTACAGGTTGGTGCAGGACAAATTACTCTGGGAAGAAATCTCAGCTACCTATTTATACCTAAACATCTAATGCAAGATTAAAACATTAAGCCAGGAAATGAGAGATTCCCGCCAATTCTCCAGCTCTCTGACGTACAAGGATTTAATTCAGTTCCCTACTTGAAATGAATCTCTTTTTAAGCTTGTGGCAAATGTTGAGCATCAACTGCAGTTGTGGATGTCCAAAAACAAGTGTGTTAGTCTCTCATCAGAATGAGTGGTGATTAGCGATTCAGAACATGGTACAGTAAATCTGCCTTTTGGGGTTTTTTTCCATGAGTGACCTTTATTGGGCATGCTGGGAGTTGTAGGCCGTTTGTCTGTGTAAACAGAATTGCAAGTGAACAGTGAATAGCAAGCGCTTTTCAACGTGTGGGGAAACTAGGCATGTGTGTACACACAATCACAATGATCTCCTGCTTTTAAAGCACTTGATTGACTCATCCAGGCTCTGAGATGGAGGGCAGTTTAGCAGTGGCAGGTGAGAAATACATCAAGATGTCAGGCAATTGTCAGGATAATGGACAATATTGTGACCAGAAGCAGAGAATAGTTGGTTATCAAACTATCGGAGGTGGTACGATCATGGTCCATCTTTCCTCAAATCTGTAAAACCTGTTTGACCATTGCTCCTTTTTCACCCACTCAATTGCTATCAGGGATGACCATCTGCCTACAGCCATTACATGGCGCCCTTTGAGAGATGGAGTGCATGTTGGAAGCTGCCTTGCAGTATTGGGTCACTGCTCCATCTCATCTGTACTGCCAAAACGGACCGGGAGCAGTGCCTCCAGAGATCCAGGCAGGAGGTTTTTCCAGCCTGATGCCCTCCTTGGTCTCTTCCAGCTGTACTATTCTATGCCAGGAATGGAGGCTGGAACAAGAGGGGTATGGAAGGTACCAAAGCAGAGACTTTCCACAATCCCTGAGCATCCTTAGAGGAGTTAGTAGGTAAAGGTAAAGGTAAAGGTAAAGGTTTCCCCTTGACATTAAGTCCAGTCATGTCTGACTCTAGGAGGCGGTGCTCATCTCCGTTTCCTAGCCGAGGGAGCCAGCGCTTGTCTGCAGACAGTCTCCATGCTCATGTCATCGGCATGACTAAACACCAAAGTGCATGAACGCTGTTACCTGCCCACCGAAGTGGTACCTTTTTATCTACTTGCATTTGCATGCTTTTGAACTGCAAGGTTGGCAGGAGCTGGGATGGCGCACGGGAGCTCACCCCGTGTGCAGATTCGAACCAGCAACTTTTCGATCAACCAGCACAGCAGCACAGCGGTTTAAACCACTACGCCACCTGCAGTCCCTAGAGCAGTCGGTAGGGCTCAGCAAAACCTACCTCAAAGGGCTGTTGAGATGGCATCTATCCTCTGCAAGATGGAAGCTCTGCCACTTTCCTTCGTCCTGACTCTCCTTGTGGGGAAAACAAGCTTGGCCTAAGAACTTAAGTACTGACTTGATGGATCAAGCTAAAATCCAAGTTTTTGTTCCTGAGAGTACTCAGCCAGATGGCTCCAAGGCCAAGTAAGCAGCACATGATGCCAAAGTCCTTCCACTGTTTTTCTTAGAAACCACAGGATGCAGAGATTTGGAGCAGCAGTAAAAGCAAGCATGGTGACACATCTGGTGAGATCTTAATATGGTTAACCCTTGAACTGCATGAAAACTGTCAGAGCATTATAAGCAGGAGCCACAACAGAGCTGACATATCTTACCAACAGGCTCTGTTCAACTTGTGTCGTAGGGATTCACAGAATTGGCAAATTGTAGAGTTGGCAGGAGACTTAGCAATCATTTAGACCACCCCATCCAGCCCAACCCACGCAGGTTCTAAAGTACAGGAGGCATCCAGAAGAGATGGCCCTCCTACCTCAGCTTTAACATCCCCAGTGATGGAGAGCCAACCATCTCCCAGGGCAGACCACCCCTTTGCAGGACAGTTCTTGCCAGTAGAGAGCTTGTCCTCATGTTAGCTGAATGCTCCTTCAGCTAAAACTCACTGCAGATAGTAAACAAGCACAACAGATTACCCCTCTCCCGAGCTGGTTCGTTTCCATCATAGAGGTTGTTTTTTATGTGCAAACGATGTGCAATCAGAAGCATCCCGATCCAGGATCCAATTCTTCCATCTACCCCCTCATTTCGCATAATGAGCACTTTCATCTTTGCTCTTTTTAGCTCCTTTTAATAGAAAAAGTCTATAGCACCTATAAAATGTTTCTTTTAGAGGACGAACTACCGTACAAGTAAGAAAGAAAAGAACCAGCTTTGGGTTTTTTCTCCTAAGCAGTGTTTCACAGTGCACAGCAGAGGGCAGCAAAAAAAGCAATGCATTTGGTTTTCTCGTGGTGGTTTTCAGTTTGCAAAAGGCATGAGCTGCTAGCCCACTGGTGGTTGATGCTCACTGTATTAATTTGGAAAATCCAGACAAGATTGCGTCGAAACCCAGGCATTCCCACGTTTCCCTTCCAAATCAATTCAAACACTTGTTTCTGTTGTGAAACCTCTTTTAGGTTCATGCAGCACAATCCCTAAACATGTGAATTGATCGGGTGTTACTGTCTTATCCTTTAATTCACAACACAAATGCCATTACAGCTGGTCATGGTGATGTGGTCCTCCCCTTCTGGCACCCGCTTGCATCACCATCTTTTACATTTCTTTTACATGAGCTCACCTGCTGTTACTCTTCGGTGGTTTGCACTCACCCTTTTCAAACAGCACTATCCCCAGAATAATTGTTGTTATTAAAATGTCCAAAGTGCAACTGCACATAAGTAACTAAAAGCACTGCATGTATGTACACTGAGATGTGGGAATTTTTCACACATCTGTTCAGGTATGAAAAAATCCAAGGATAATAGCCGCCTTTAATGAATATGCCCATCAGTTCTACATCACTTACTTACAATACATTTTCTACCCGCCTTTTGTATCAAGTGCATTTGTATATTTTTGCTCTCTTTAATTTTATACTTCACATTCCTCTTGCCTATTGATTTGTTCACAATTTTCTGTGCTGTTTTGGTTTGTTGTTACTTGCCATCAATCCAGCTCCACTGTAGGACAACCCAATCGTAGGAGTGAATGCCCTTCAAAATGTTTTGTCCTTGTCAGTCCTGCTCAGCTCTTATAAACTCAAGGTTGTGACTTTCTTGAGTGTAGCATGCAAAATCTTTCACAATTTCAGTTTCTTCATTGTTGACATTGAAGCCATGACATTCTTCTAGTCATCATGTTTCTCCATGTTCAGCTGCTGTCCTGCTTTTGCACTTTTTCACATTCATTAGGAGTTGCTTCAATTTACTGTTGCTTTCTGACAGTAAGAGGGTCTTATCTGCATATCTGAAATTACTGATGCGTCTTCTGCCAGTTTTCACTCTTGTTTCCTGTGATCCTAAACCAGCTTCCCTTAAGATACATTCTGCATAGAGATTGAACAGATAGGGAGATAAAATACACCCTTATCTGACACCTTTGCCTGTAGGAAACCATTTTGTTTCTCCATGTTCTGTCCTTACAATAGTCTTGTGTCGGGACATCAGGACAATCAAGTGCTGAGGCACACGCATTTCTTTCAGGACCATCAAAGGTTTTACTGTATTCTATGAAGCATGGACTGATCCTTCACATATACTTTGATGCTCTCCAGTAGCCAACATACGTATATTTGCAATATGATCTTGCGTGCCTCTTCCTTTTCAGAATCCAGCTTGAATATTAGGCATTTCTCACTCTACATAAAGTAACATGTTGCAACACCTTGAGCAGCTCTTTGCTTGCCTGATAAATTAGTGCAATGGTCCTATAGTTGCTGCACGCCTTAGCATCCTCTCCTTGAGGATTGGAATGTATATTTACTGTTTCCAGTCTTCAGGCTTTTGTTTTGTTTTCCATATTTGTTGTTATATTCTCATTAGAATTTAGACCAATTCAGTCTCTGCAGCTTGGAATAGTTCTGTTGCTGCTCTGTGTACTCCAGGTGCTTTGTTCCTTCCAAGTGCTTTCTAAACATCTTTTATTTCACTTTCTAATATTGCAAGTTCTTCCTCAAAGGGTTCTTCATCAAAGGAACCTGCCATATTTTTATCTCTTCTGTACTGTTCTTCTGTATAATCTTTTCACCTTCTCTTTATTTTCTTCTGTATGTTCCCATGTTGGTCTTTCAACATTTCTAATCTAGGCTTGAAATTCCATTTCATTTCTTGTATCTTTTAGACAATCTCTCTTGCTTTTCCTCTTTTGTTCTTCTCTCCTATTTCATTGCACTCAGCATTGCCATAATTCTTTTTGTTTCTACATGAGAGTTGCTGAAAAGTTCCTGTTTCAGCATTCAGGATTCTGAGCCAATTTCTGTCACCTTTTGCTTCTCATCTGTCCTTAGCAATTATGCTTCTTCTGCCATCCATCTATGCTTTTGGCCAAAGGATATCATAAAAATAAACAGCCATGTGATGGAGCACTGATGCACTGGGAGCATGGAGAGGCTTCTGGCATGCTAGTGGGAAATAGCAGCTTCTGTGTGAAACTGTGGATACAGCTGTCCTTCGACCTCACTGGCAGAAGGCGCATTCTCAGGGGTAGAGTGCATACTTCCCATGAACAAGGTCACAGTTCTGGCCCTGCCATCAATGGCCAAGTAGCCTGGACGGCATCTCTCCCTGATTTTCGGGGAGCCTTCCTTCTTCCTTCTCCCACCTCCAGCACATGCTCTGCAGCACAGCCTATTCCGTTCATCAGCTCCAGTAGCCCACTGAAGGGATAAAGAAGCCACTGTGGGATGGTGGGGGGGGGGGTGGAGTGGACTTCCAGCAGCCCCTGGCTTGTGCCCACATCTGGAGATGCCACAGTTTCATGAGAGGGGAAGCCATCTGCCCAAAGTCCTGAAGAGCTGCTGCCATTTAGAGCAGACAATACTGGAGTAGTTTGACCTGCAGCCTGACCTGGCCTCAGGCAGCTTCCTATGCAGCCATTCTCTCTCCTTTGCCTCTGAAAAGTGCCGGCCACAATTTTGGCCAGTGGACACAATGGGCACTTGGAGACACTGTCCTGGGTGCCAGGAGAGGTAAAGTGGCCCAGAGCCAGCATAGAAGGCAGAGGTGGTGTCTGAGCCCCAAGCCATGGAACAACTGCCATGGAGACGTTAGTAATTGGACGGCATACAATTTCATAAATAAAGAAACCCACCCATGTCACCATCTCCAGAAACCCACTTCATAGCAATCCCAGCTGCCAGCAAGAGAACGTGCACCTCAATAGGCACCAAGAAAGGTGTCTAGGGGCACATTGGTGCCCAGGGCATCCCCTGCCTTGAGTATCTAGCCAGTGGTGTCTTCTCTCCTTTCACAGCAGCTTCATGTTTAGGCATCATCACATGTCAGGGCAATCACAATATAACTTTCTAATGCCTTCCCAGTGCCATCTATGGAGTAACCACTGTTCACAGATTCCACATGTCAACCCTGTGATGTCTAATTTGCTCCTTTGGGTGACCCAGAACCTATTGCCAATTGCCACACAGACACAGCTGTGCCTACATTGCACACCCAGAAGTCAGCTGGGCTGCATTTGAGCATTAGATTGACACCTGCAATGAGGCAACATCCTCCATCCCTGGGAGCAAAGCATTAGCTCAGGGGACAGGGCAGCCCACCTCACGGACACAGCAGCTCTGTCCTGCAAACCCTTCCTGTAGCTCTCCAGCCCCAGAACGGGCTGTCTGGGGTGACTGCCTTGCTCTCTCCAACAGTAGGGCCAACCTTGCGATCAGTCTTGTCAGGGGAAAGAAGGAGAAGCCCCGCTGAAGCTTTAATGACAAGCTGGAAACGGACTGAACGGGCCTTTGCAACATAATACCACAATTCCTTTATGCATGGCCTGAGAAGACGTGTGTTCCGCTGCTCGTGGTAGATCTGGCTCCCAAGTAAACATGCTTCTAAGCGAGCCCGCATGTGGCTGGGTTGCACAGGTGACAACAGGAGGTCAGTGGGGCATCCCTTTTTCCATTCTATTCAGGCACCATGAAGTATGTTGTGGGCAGATGTAACTTAGGGCACAAGTAAACATTGCAAGCCGAACCCTGTCACAGGGCAAGAGGAAGCATCACTATAGAAAAACAACCAGCACCGCTGCCACTGCAGCAGGTTGCTGCCAAAAATGGCCCATCGGTTTAATAAGATATTTGATTTTAATTAGCTTGAGTTTCCCACTTCTTCTTGCAATTAGAACCCATGGCCTATCTTATCCTTGATCATTTATTAATATGTAAAAATGTTTTTGTCTGACCTTCCTCCTGAAATGTCAGGATGCTAAACAAGAACATAGAAATAAATATGTGGCAATAAAAGCCAATTTAAAAAATAAAGAGATCCTATTCCACAATATAACACAATAATGTACTAAAGTAACATCAGAATAAAAACAAGTTGGCAGCATAAAAAGAGCAGAACAAACTAAGTATACAAATATAACAGTGTTAAATGCCTGGACAAAATGAGCAAGTTTTAACTTGGCACTGAAAGAACTGCTCTGGCACAAGCTTCAACTGAGAAGATGTTTCAGAAATGGGGCAGTCTCACTGAGAAGTCCCTTTGCTTGGTTGCTGCACTGAAAGGCTTGTCTGGGATTGCCAAGCCAGAGAACCCAGAACGCAGAAGTACAGACAGATAAGCCGAGGGGGAGTTGCTTCTTTGGGTTCTAACGGTAAACAGCAGCCCCTTGAATTGCCCTCTGAAGCTAGCAGGCAGCCGAAATGCAACTCTTCAAGCATCATTGTAAGCCTATCCTATCTGGCTGTAGCAGTTAAAATTCTGGCAACTGGCATTCTAGGTCTGTTTCAAGGGCAGACCCAGGCATCCACGTGGGAAGTTACTAGAACATGGATGTCAGGCTCTGTCTGTCTAGGAATGGCTGCAGCTGGTGAACCAGCTAAAGCTACATAAAGTCCTTCCATGCCTCCATGGCCATTTGGGCCTTGAATGACAGTGCTAGAAACAGGGGGATGCCCATGTTATTCTTTCGAGGTGGGAGCAACCCCGTTTAAACATGAAATGCACTTAGTTCCCAGGCATAAGAAACCTGTACCCATACTCCTCATCATATCCTAAGTTTGGTGGCCCTCATTCATCCTCTTCTTGAGGCCAGACACCTTTGCAGAGCCTTGCTATTATTGTCCTGTGTTAGTTTCCTGCCCCACATCACTGGTTTGCTGATGACACTCATTGATTTAGGTTAAACCAAAAGATGATTGTGAGGACTGAAGAACTCCAGAAGGATCTCTCTAAGCTGGGAGAATGAGCATCAAAATGGCAAGTGTGTTTCAGTGTAAGCCTGTGTAAAGTAAGTAATACACACTGGGGCAAAACATCCCAACTTCAGGCATAAACAGATGGGATCTGAGCTCGCGGGGGCTGACCAAGAAAGGAATCTTGGGTTTATGAAGGATGAAAAGTCAATAGAGTGTGCAGTTGCTATGAAAAAGGTGAACTGCATCTTAGGCATAACCAGGAAAGGAAGTGAAAAGAACGCTGGCAATTGTATACCGTCCTTGTACAAATCTAGGATGTGACCACCCTTAGAATAATGCATACAGTTCCAATGCTTTCCCCAAAGCGCCCTTTCCTTCACCAGCATAGTGGTTGTGTTGGGACAATCATATCCTCATTGCAGAATTAATACAAGGGGTAAAAAGGTCTACCAAATTGACCCAAGGGCTGGGGCAATTCCCGTAGGAAGAAAGGTTGCAAGAGCTGAGGCTGTTTAGCTTCAAAAATGGCAAGTGAGGGGAGACATGAAGGGATGTGCAGAATTCTGCATGGTGTGGAGAATGTGGGTAGGGAAATAATTTTCTTCCTCTCCCATGAAACTCCAACCTAAGGTCATCCCATGAGGCTGATTCGTGGAAGATTCAGAATAGATAAAGGAAATGGATCATTATTCTGTGGGATTCACTTCCACAAGGAGGTGTGGGTGGCCACCAATTTAGATGGCTTTAAAAGGAGAGTGGATAAATTCATGGAGAAGAAGGCTATCAATGGTTCTATGATCCCTCCAGGGGCAGAAGGAGAAGTCTACGTGTCCCAGTTGCTGGGGACATGAGCAGATCCCTTGGTTTGATCCCGTAGGCTGTTCTTGTGTTCCTAACGGCACTGATGTAGGTAAAGCACAGGCCTTGGTGACTTAAGGAGACGGATGATGGTGTTGTCAGATGCACAGAAGGGGTCACAGTACAGGAGTATCAGTTTTGGCCGTAGGCCTGTGCTTCTTGTAACACATAGTTCCGGACTCCTTTAGGACCAAGCCAGATGTGAAGCAGGAAATCTGCACTCAGGGCTCCCACAGCTTTTTTTTTCATTGTTTATTTATTTGCTAAATTTATAACAGTGCGTACAGCACATGTGTTCCCATATGAATCATAATACTGATCATTAATAGGAACAGCATCCATAGGCTGCTGGTTGGAAATTATGGGAATTGCAGTTCAGTGTATCTGAAGAACACTGAATTGGGGAAGGCTGAGACAGGGCCAAAATTCCTGGAGAATTCTTTTCCTCCCTGTGCCATTTTTCTGGGCCCACTAGGCCAGGCCAGTCCTACCATTAAGCAGGGTAAAGTGGCTGTGGGGAGGGGCAAGGGGGTAGCCAGGTATTGGAGGATGGATCTGTACGAGTAGGTGCCACAGAGCCTGCTCCTTGCCCCCTAAGCTAGTCCGAGTCTGTTTGTGAAATCAAAGAGGTTATTTCTTGGTTTGGAGAGGCCTGAAGTGGAAAGAGAACAGCAATGAGAGTGCAAATATGGCACTGAATCTGACTTGGCAGCTGAGCCAGTTTGAAGGGCAATCTATGCAGGAACTCTGCATGAAATTCCCACATGTGTGCAGGATTTTCAGTATGCAGTTGAACATGTGTAGGTTCCCCTTTTTGCTTCAGATGCGAAGATCAGGGCCTTCCTCTTCAATGTTCTCTGCTCCCCTGTTTTCCCCCTTTAAACAAATAATTGGAAAAATTAAAAATAGTTTGCAATTTTGTCTTTAAAAGACCTGCAAACCAAATGAATTGCTCCCCTAATTTTAATGCTCCTACAAAAGGTTTAGGCTGGCAATAAGCCTGGTTAGGGATGAAGCTTGCAGGTTTGGAGACATTTTTCCCCCCGATTTATATCCTGCCTTTTTCCTCAAAGGGCTCAAGGCAGCTTACATCATTCTCCTCCTCCAATTTATCCCCGCAACAACAACCCTGTGAGGTAGGTTGGGCTGAGAGTCTGTGACTGGCCCAAAGTCACACAGGTGGCTCCATGGCTGAGCGGCGACTCCAACCCAGATCACCTGAGTCCCAGTCCCATGTCCTTAACCACTACGCCACACTGGCTCTATTCCAGCACACATTTTAAGCAGGATCAGCGTGTGTTCCTCTTCGCAGCAATCCTCAAACCTTTGCAGTCATTGGACACAATTGCAATGTTGTCGTGTGCAGACTCACAAAATGGCCGCTATGATGGGGCAGATTGTAAACTGGTGGGACTATAGGAAAAGCAACACACCCCAAAATCCAAGGACAAGAGCAAGGTGGGGTCTGGGCCCCACATGCAAAACCACATTTTTCTGCTCCACCATTCATTTCACAGAAAGCACACTGCTGAGGCTCGGCGATCTGGGACCCAGAGGCAGAAAGTGAGAGCCAGGGAGGCTTAATGGTTAGAGTGTTGGACCAGGACACAGGAGATCTGATCTAGTCCCCCCATTAGCCATGAAGCTCTCTGGGTGACTTCATGGCAGTCACAGACTCTCACCCTAATCCACCTCACAGGAGTGTTGTTGAGAGAATAAAATGGAGAGGAGGAGAACCTTTTAAGTTGCCTTGCATCCCATGCAACTGGCAGAAAGGTGGAGTATAAATGTAATGCAATAATAATAAAGATGGTAGTGGAAGCTGACACTTCACATTGCAATGGGTCAGCCACCCTTAAGCCTTCCAGCAGAAGTACATTGGAGACAACAGCTTTAATGTGCAGAACAGGGTTGGGCATCTCCATTTCAACCTCTCTCCAAGCTGATATATACAGACCTGTTGTCCATACTGGCTGAGAATCATGGGAAGTGCTGGCTAGCACATCTGGCAAATACCAGGTTACAGAAGCAGTTCCAGATCGCATGGCTACAAGTCCCATCAAACTAGCCAATGGTGAGGCATGCTGGGAATTTTAGGCCCAAACATCAAGTTGCCCACCTTTGGCATGGAGGAATAATTTCTGGAGAGAGTTCTCCTCTACTTAGGAAAAGGAATGCTACAGCAGAGACACACGCACATCCCCCAAACCTCCGAACCTTTCTGTAATAGGAATACCCTTCTACAGATCTGTAAATAATTTTTCCATCACCCAGTCAGTCATGCAGGGATCTGTTCACCTAAGACTTTTTAAACACAGACACTAGCAAAGATCCCTTTGTGGCAGAAGTACAACTGGGCTGCAGCACAAGCAGAAGTGGAACTAATTTTAAAAAAATAAGCATGAATTCAGGAGAGATCGATTCATATTCTAAAAATAACGGAGACATGGTGGCAGCAATAACTGTGAATGGCCAGCAAGCTAATGCTGCCTTCATCCTTCAGCTATCAGCATGGGAGCCACAACTCAGATAGAAATGCATTAAATAATCAACACATACAAACTACTCTAAGTTCTTGGAGTTCAGCGCAATCAGAGATCTGGACACAACTGTGATGTTTATGCTTATTCCGTGACTGGTTCTCTTCCTATGTCCTGGTGCACAGCACCCCAGCAACAGAGGCTGGTGATTTCTATGTCCTGAGCTTTCATGGTGCTCCGTGATGCTAAACTTGTTTGGAGGGGGTTCAGCACCATGGATAGTTCCCATACAGCTCAGGATGACCACCAGAATGTATAAGGAGCCCCGCTGACATAGGAGTCACCAACTTCTTAGTTCTGCAGCCCAGTGAGATGGATGCCTTTTTGCAGCAGTACTCACCTGTGCAACTCCTCATTCTCCCCAGCCTACCCCGGTTTTCCTCCCCTCCTCTCTCTTCCCCAGGCCTCCTCCCCTTCCGGCATGCCATGCCCTCTTCCAACTCTGTCCCTCTGGCCCTATCCTCCTTCCCTTGGTCTGCTGCCTTTTCAAGCCTCCACCTTTCCTACATCCTTGTGCCTCTTCTCATTCCACCCCTAGGTTCTTCAATTCACCTTCCCCACCCAAGGATGGGAGCTGCTCAGCCAATGGCAGCTCTGGGCCCAGCATTAGGATCTTGGCAGCCCGCAGAGGCCACAGATGTACCACTCCAGCTGAGTTCACACACCTTCCTGTGTTCCTTACTGTACATGGCACCCCACCCCCAGAGAATGCTCCACTGTGCTACTCTCCACCATCGCTGAGAATGTCAGAGGAAGAGGGACCAGCGGCTCTTCCACTGCCCTGAGATCCAACTCTGTAACGTGCAAAACTTTGCAAGGAACAGTCCAGTGCCCAGCTTTGCTTCCTCCTACGTCCTCCCTCCCAATCGCCTTTCCTTTTGTGTCATGCCTTTTAGATGTTCAGTCTGGGGACAGGAAGGGCCTTGTTCCTTATCTCTGTGAGCTGCTTTGAGGCACTTTTTGGACGAAGGGTGGAATAAACATGCTATGAAGAGATGAACAAAAATGCATTGCTGTTGTTATGTGCTGCCAATTTGTCTCTGACTTATGGCGACCCTATGAATGAAAGCCCTCCAAAATATCCTATCCATAACAGCCCTGCTCTGCAAATGGCCCCGGACCACACTGAGGGTGCACAGACAAACATCTCATGTGCCTTTCAAACGAATGGGTGGGGGCATGGGAAAGTGTTCACCTGGCAGCCATGCTATGCCACGTGCAGGCTGGTCCTACCCCAGTGACTGCACATTCGGCCTTGTTGCAAATAGGGCCAGTGGGTACACGCCAGGCGCTGTGGCCAGTGAGCATCTTGGTGTCAGGATATAATCAGCAGGTACCTTCCCACCACCAATGTGACGCTGCAGCAGTTAGAGAGCTGGAACGCAGGAGGTCTGGGCTCTTAGTCCCCACTCGGCCACGACGCTCCCTGCATGAGCCTGACCTGCCTCGCAGGGTTGTTGTGATGAGGAAATGAAGGAGAAACATGTTAGCTGCCCTGGGTGTCTTGCATGGGGTGGGAGGGGGAGATACAGATGATGAGATAATAAAGTCAGTTTTTAAAACTTACCATGCATGGGGTGTTATATGACTTTCTCTTCCAAGTTAATTGCTTAGAATTATAACTGCTGTAAGCCAAAGTTCATCTCGTGTAGTTCAGGAATGTTAAAGCAGAAGAAGCTGTGCTGAAAATTATCCCTGTCTCCAAAGGAGATTTGAAGCATAGTGACTGGGAAGGCTGGAATCTGCCCAGCCGCTGCCTGGGCTCGGTCTTACTAGCACTTTTTTGCAAAAATGCCCATTTGTCTTCTATTTATGGCAGTGTGCCTAAGACTGGGATTTAAAAAATATCCCTTCACTTTACAAATATTCACGTAAAAGTTTGTTCCCGAGCGCCGAAGGACCCCTTTGGCTCTGCACGAGGCATGCAGTCCGTGATGCAAAAGAAGGGAGACAGCAAAGGCAGGACGGACTGCCGTGCGACTCCTGCTTCACATGCACTGGAAGTCTCAGACATGTTCTAAGGCATTCTGAAAAAAGAAACACAATCCCGCGCTTGAGCTGCCACGAGTTCATTTGTGACATTGCCTGCCTCGGTGGCCCCTGCCTGCCCCCCGGTCCTGCTAAAGTCCTGCCAGAGTGTAATTCAAGTGACTTCACTGGCAAGCATGAAGCGGTGGAGGCGACGGATGCCAGCAGGGGCTTTAACCCATCCAGAAGCAACAGCCCGGGATAAAGTTCTGGGAACTTTAATAACCCCAGAGTGGCACCATCAGCTGATGGCTGCCAGGGCCTCAGCACTGTAAGAAGACCCAGAAGATCTGCCTTTTGTCATAGCTGTCGGGTGGCCAGCTGTCCTTTGTACAGTCCTCTTTAGATGGACTGCAGGAGAACAGTCCTCTATTTCGGAGCCGTTTTCGACCTGAAGAGCTGCCTGGTCCAGGTCTGGTTTAAGGACAAAGAACCACCAGAAGGAAGAGCTGGGCCTTGAAGTTGCCCATTGACAGCACCTGGACCCAGCTCACCTGGCAGCCAGGCCACCTGGGCATAGCCTTCCACACTAGGAAGAATTGTACTCCATTGACATTGTTGCTGTTGTTTTGATTATTGTTGTTGTTGTTATTATTATTTCTAATTTGTATCTATCTATCAAAATCAGCATGTGTAAATGTTATTGTTTGTCCTCTGCATGCACAGTTCCTCTCTGGGAATAATTCACAAGTTCCCACCTTAGCCTCCGGCCTGTGGACCCGTTCCCTGGAGACAGTGGCAAGAGGTCCTCTTCATGTTGCACCAAGACCTGGAATAATGTTACAGCAGGGGCACTGTGGCGATCACTTTGCGACAGTTAGAGTGTTGCCATGGGGATATGGCAGCTCCAAGTTCTAGTCCCCGTTCAGCCATGGAGCTCACTGGGAGATTTTGGGCCAGTCACAGACTCTCAGCCCAACCTACCTCAGGATAAGCCTGAGAGCAGAAGGAAGATTATGCATGCATCTGTTTTGAAGCATGGGAATTTTTTGGCAAGACTTCCTTATTAGGTGTGAAGGCCTATTCTTTAAGATTTGTATTCAAGCGCTGTGAGTTAATAACGCACTTTTTCTTAAGCAGCACTGACATGCCCCAGTAGTAGTTACTAAGGCAGGGAGGCGAAGGAGAGCACCGTCATGGATGCGAAAGGAGGTGACTAGAGGGATTAGACGAAAGAGGAACCTTCGTAGGAAATGGGTACTGGGGCAAACAGACAAAAGGGTATGGGGGGGGGGGTTGCAGAAGGATTCTTTGCAACGCTAAGGCTGATTACAAGCTGAGACTTGCCAAGAATATCAAGAGCAACAAAAAGGGCTTCTTTCAGCATGTAAATAGGAAGAGGGTGGGGAGACAAGTAGTAGTACCACTAAATAAGGAGGAAGGAGATCCAGTGACTGATACGAGGGAACAGGCACAGATGCTAAATGACTATTTTGCCTCTGTGTTCTCCCCAAAGCAGGATGGGGGAGATTTGCATAGGAGATTAGATGAGGCCGGGGACTTAGGGGCACAGATTAAATCACCCCCCTAGAAGTCAAGGGGCTCCTCAAGGGCATTGGACATTACAAAGGCGCCAGGCCCTGACGGGTTACACTCGAGAGTACTTAGAGAGTTGGCAGGGGTTCTCTCACGCCCGCTGGCCTCCATTTTTGAGGCCTTATGGAGAATGGGTGAAGTTCCAGAGGACTGGAGGGTGGCATCAGAGGCCCAATTTTCAAAAAGGGTAGTCGGAAGGACATGGGGAATTATAGACCGGTTAGCCTTACATCCATTGTAGGAAAAACAATGGAAAGGCTCATAATAGAGAGAGATCTAGTGATGCTAGATAGGGAAGGGAGGCTGACAGCCACACAACACGGTTTCCGCAAAAACAGGTCCTGCCAGACAAACCTTGTGGAATTCTATGACAAGGTTTTGAGATGGCTAGATGGAGGGGATGCAGTGGATGTGGTTTACCTGGATTTCAGCAAGGACTTTGACAAAGTGCCCCATGATATCCTGGTTGAGAAACTGAGGAGTTTTGAGATAGACCAAAGCACTGTCCAATGGATTAGGGCATGGTTGACTGACCGAAAGCCGAGGGTAACCATTAGTGGGGAATCATCGGGATGGCAGCCAGTGACAAGCGGGGTCCCCCAGGGATCTGTTCTGGGGCCGATCCTATTTAATCTTTTCATAAATGACATGGAAGAAGGGGTGAACAATCTGCTGATCAAATTCGGAGATGATACTAAAAATGGGGCAGTGGCCACAACTGAGGAGCAGGTACTCCAGATCCAAAAGGATCTGGACAGACTATGGAAGTGGGCAGGAGACAACAGGATGGTGTTCAATGTGGATAAGTGCAAGGTCTTGCACTTGGGGCATAGGAATAGGTGTCAAGTGGCTGGAGAGCAGCACTTGTGAAAGGGACCTCAGGGTACTGGTTGACTGCAGGCTAAACATGAGTCAGCAGTGTGATGCTGTGGTCAAGAGGGCCCTTGGTTGCATAGCCAGAAGTGTGGCTTCTAGATCAAGAAAGGTATTACACCACTCTATACGACTCTGGTGCGCCTACAAACTGGAGTAGTGTGCTCAGTTTTGGGCCCCTCATTACAGGAAGGATATAGCCAGGTTAGAGTCAGTGCAGCGTAGGGCCTCAAGGTTGGTGGCTGGTTTGCAGGGGAAACTATATGAGGCGAGACTGAGGGAAGTGGGTCTCTTCAGCCTGGAGAAGAGGAGGCTGTTGGCGACATACACGTATGTGAGGGGATGTCACATGGAGGTGGGTAGAGACCTGTTCTCCCCTGCAGAGGAAGGCAGGACGCGCTCCAACATGTCCTGCCTCCAACACTCCAACCTGAGCAAAGCTCAGGGAACCAAGGTTCAATTTGGATGCCGGGAAGCACTTCCTGACAGTTAGGACCCTAAGGGTATGGAATGGGCTTCCACGGGAGGTTGTCAAGGCCCCATCGGTGAGGGGTTCAAAGATAGGCTGGACATGCACATGGTGGGTGTGTCGTGAGAGGAGCTGGCTGGAGTCAGGGGGTCAGACTAGATGGCCTAGGAGACCCCTTCTGACTCGCTCTGTTTCTATGCTTCTATGTTTCTATGCCTCCTCTTCCTTTGCTTAAGAAGAACCATGTGCAGTCCTGCATTAACTCTGCAGCCACAAGGCCAGCCAGACACTATTAATGAACCTCTTATATCTCCAGCAACAGAGAGGACTCAAAAAATCTGCAAACAAGTTTCAAGAAACAGCTGCAGCATCCTCAAAACATGGGCTGGGCCATATGATCATGTGGCAAGAGAAGAGACAACATCCCTTGAAAAATCAAGGCACAGCATTAGTTCCCCCCTCTACTCTATGCTCCTCAGAAGTGGGAACTCTCTTGCAGCGGAGGTCCAGCCTCCAGCTTAGTCAAGATATGAGTGCTGGCATCAATTGGAGTGGATGAAAACGTGCTTTGGAATTCCCTGACAGGCACAGGGGCATCCCCACTCCACAAAGACCACATTCCCCAACAGACACGGCATTCAATCTTCTTTAAAACGTTCTTTTTTGATCTAGAGTTAGCCCCAACGTCCTCAACTTGGGGGAGGGGGGGACTTTTAAGCTCAGACTGGAGGCTCTGTACCTACTCTACTGTAAAAATAATAAGGAAGAAAAGACAGTGTTGCTGGACCCAGATTAAAAATCAGAGAAAGATTTGCAAGGCTGGACTGACTCTACCACCGAGGCTGACCCTTGGGTCCTCCTGGACCAGAAGCGGTATAAGAGCTCTTTCCCTTCTATCGGAACGTCACCTGAGCAACAAGGTCCGATGTGTTCTGGTTCTCTGGCTATTCTTTGGCCTGGAGTTCTGGTTGGTGATCTGCCCCTCCCTTGCGGCTTGCCCTGCAGCCCTGGCCACTTCCCCATCTCCCTAGATCCAGCCAGGTGCTTTTATTTATTTTACTCGTTTATCCAGAGTTCTTTTCCTGCCCCCATTCCAAGGGCTGTGTCTCTTTTTTATCGACATTCCTGGGAGGAGGCTGTGGTTGAGAAAGATTTCCCCTTGGCCACCCAGGGAGTTCTGTGACTGCATCCAAGATACTGTGAAAATGTCTGCAGACAATCATTCTTCTTCAAGACGGCCCATTAACACAACAAGCGTAGATGAAACAGCCAATCATTCGGTGGCCGTGTTGCAGGTAACGATAAGCCAGAATTCCAGAGTGGCCCGGCTTTGGCTCATAGGCTGTTTGTTGGTGGCTCCTCCCACCAACTAAAACAACTAAATACAACTAAACCAGACAGGCCCAAAGTCAAATCTGGCTCTCCAGGGGTCCCAATCCAGCCCTCCAGGGTCTCAGAGAAAGCCACTTTCCCTTCCCCTGTGCCATCCTTTTCACTCAACCACTGATTGGTTGGTGGCTTCCCAGGTTTGGGGAAGTTTTTCCCCACCCTCAAAGGTTGAGATGCCGCCTGAAGCCACAGTGACCAGTAGTCTGCATTCTAAACCAGGATCTGGGGCATTTTGGCCCATCTATTCTGCTGTTAGGCTGATCCCATGGCACCTTATCCTTCCAATCAGTGAATGCAGCATCCAAGGGCTTCTTCCAAATTGAATCCATCTCTTAAGCCAAAACAGATTCAAGGCCCCTGAGCTAAAGTGACCAGAAACTAACTAAAAAGCAAAGGTTGTCATTACATTCAACTCAGAGCTCCATGTTGTCTCTCCTCTACCAAACCAGGATCTGAAGCCAGGGTTTGTATTTTTCCAATTCCTGGCTTGTTTAGGACAGACAAAATGTAAGTTCTATTTCAGAAGTAACACTATGCCTTCTGTGTAGGCTCTAGTTAATTTACCTGCTTCTGCTGCCATGAGCACACTGCTCACGAACAAAACGCCAGGATCTCCCAAATTCTGGCTTACTAGTATATGCAAACATGGTTACTAACAACCCTAACCATTTTGGAAGGCAAGTGCTATCCATCTTTTCCTTCTCCACTCAGTGCATATTCAATGGATTCAGTGTGTATGTTTCTGAACATAGCTTGCTAATACTCTAAAGATTTACTTTTTATTTGTAACTTCTAGATCTCCTTCTCTGGGATTCTAGAGAGTTAGCGAAACATACAGTGCTAAAATAATCCCAAAAGTCAGGAGTTGAGAACTCCCATAAAATCAGGGTTGCCAATGAATTCTCCACAAAGACTTCCAGAAATGCTTCTTCTGTGCACCTGCCCCTCACCTTGGCCCAGTGGTGGCAGGAAGGATGGGCAGTGCCTACTTGCTCACTGGCTCTCTGCCTTTTAGGCAAACAATGAGCAACTGTGCGGAGAAGGACAAGGAGGAATGAGCAGCCAAGGACAATGCTGGTTAGATGGTAGGAGCACTGAAGGTGGCCATTAAAAGCCAGAGCAACCGACTTCTCCCCATGATTTCGTGTTCTTTCTGAGGCTATGCAGAGCAGGGAAGCAGTATGCTTCTGGGCTGAAAGTGTAGCCTCCCTTAACGCCAAGAAGAAAGGCTCACAATCCAGTGGCATCTTCATTCCATGAGAGGCACAGACAAAATTAGCAAGGATCTCTGCAGGAGGCTGGCTGCAACTGGTATGGAAGGGGCCTCATTTAAGCATCTGGGTCAGAGTTCAGCTGGGGTTTGCTAAACTAGAATCAGAATCAAGGTGTCAAGCCTGCGTGTTTTTGCAGAACCAGCAAATGCAAAAGCACACGATATACCATAACTTGCTAACAGCACTTGCATTCCCAAAGGGCATTTCATCATATTAATGGGTAAGATGGCCATTTACCAAAAGAAAAGACATCAATTAGTGTAAAATGTGCAGATGCTAATAGACATACATGCATGCAAATGTAGAAAGGCTGTTTATAATTTAAATAGAAAGCACAGAAACATAGAAACAAAGCGAGTCAGAAGGGGCCTCCTGAGCCATCTAGTCTGACCCCCGGCTCCAGCCAGTTCCACCCCTGCAATCTCCAACAATGTGGTATCTCCATACTGGAGAATATTGTGATCCAGTTGACTAACTATTTGAAGGTGGACAACTTCAAGGTCGCTGCTTTCCCACTGATCTATTTTTGTATATTTTCTTTCCATACTGCTTAGTAGCTAAAGCTCTCTGGAAGGTTCACAACAATAACAAAACAACCACATAGTAAAAAAAAAAAAAGTCCACATTCAAAATTTAAAAACAATGAAGAACTGCTGAAATAAACCCCCAGTTGCAACCATATATTGGGTTCTTTAAACTGGATTTGGGCTGCACAGCTCTTAAAATAGAGCAGTCTCCTCCAACCTGGTGCTCTCCAGACATCTTGGACTTGTCCCAGTGCTGGGATCTGTATCCAAAACATATGGAGACAACCATGCTGGGGAAGAATGAACTAGAGGATGCCTTCAGACATGGAAATGTTCTCAGCAGAGTCAGACACACGGCCAGCCTACTAATGGTTCCCATGTGATAATTACTCAGGGGTTTAGGCTATGTCCTGCATATGACATTTTTCCTGCATGCATGTTTAATACAGTCCTGCAAATAAGACTGCAAAACTTTCTGCCTTGTGGGTTTATTAGCCTGCCCTCTCCATTTATTAGTAATCTGCAGCACATCTCTGGCCTCAAAAAGGAACAACATTTTCCTACCCAGTTTACAAAGCAGGCATGTTTGGTTGCCTTGGGGAACTATTTGTTACAGGTGCAGAGTCAAGCACCTACGTTACTTGTCATATGTGCAGTTGGAAGTAACCAAGACTAGCCTGTACTCTGTAGATCTATCCTTTGACCGTTCCTTGAAGTGTAAGAAGGTAAGAACAGAGCTCTTCATTTGAGTTTAAGTTGCATCTTGCATGATCAAGAGTCCATCTGGGTTTTTGCTTCTCTGCTGCTAGAAGATAAGAAAAGCTGTGCCATTGGTCACTCTAGTCCAGTATTTGGTTTGCACAGTGGTCAACTTCCTGGGGAAAACCCACAAGCAGAATGTGAATGCAACAGCGCCCTCCTGCTTGTGTTCTCTAGCAACTGGTGTACCTAGGCATGCAGTCCATGATAGTGAAGGCACTGTGCAGCCATGAGGACTAGTAGCCTTAATAGTTGTATGCTCCATGAATTGGTCTTTTGAGGTCATCCAAAGTATTGCCCATCTTGTGCAAGTGGATTCCATAGCATTGTGTAAAGAAGGGGCTCCTTTTATCCAACCTGAATCTCCCAACAGTGAACTTCTTAGGATGGTCCCAGGTTCTAGCATTGTGAAAAAGGAAAGACAAAATTCTCCCCATGCGTTTTCTCTACACTGCATAACTGTGTACACTGGTGTCATGTCTCCTTCTCATACCCACCTTTTTACTAAGTTAAACAGTCCCAGATGTTCCAACCTTTCCTTGTAGGACGAGTTTGCTCCATCTGCTTGCCCATTTGAGTTGTCCTTTTCTGCACCTTTTCCAACTCTAAATAACCTTTAGAGTGTGCAGTCTTGTGCAGAGGCAGACATTGGTCCAGCTGGCATAGACTGGACTACGCCATGGTCCGCTGTTAGGTACAATCCTACCAGCAGGATATGCCAGGGATTGAACGAGGGACGTTCTGCATGGAAGGCCTGCTTGCTGCCGCTCCTGAGCTATGACCCCTCCCTAAGCAGGTCCTTCAATCATGAACCAGAATACAGAATTATAATAAGGACCATCCCCAACCATCACCTTGAATAGCAACTACCCTGAAATAGCAAATACTCTGGAAGACAGGGATGAGCCACAGGGTGATTTCCATAGGTTAGAATGCTGGGCAGACAGTAACAGAATGAAATTCCATAGGGACAAATGCCAAGTCCTCTACTTTGGAACAAGTAACCAAATGGACTCCTACAAGATGGGGAATACTTGGTAGGCATTGTACCTGGTGATGTTGGTAATCAAGCAATGTATCTGATTTTGCATGTAACTACTGCGGCGAGGATTGCATTTGCCCAACACTGGATGAGGGAAGAACCACCTACCAACAAACTGATTCTAAAAAAGATCTTGGACTGTGCCAAAATGGACAGATCAACTCTGTCTCTGAAGCAGAAAGAAGACACAGACTTTTATCAAACTTGAAATTCCTTTTATTATTGGCTAGAGAAACGGGATTATGCATGGATTTAAATATGTTTACGGATTGCCATAAAAAGAAAAAGTATGGGGGGCTGACCCAGTAGGCCTGATGTTTTTGATGATCAATGTTTTTTTTAGTTTCTTTTTGTTAGGTTTGTTAGCTAGTAGAAAATAATAATAAAACTTAAAAAAAAAAAGATAGGGAATACTTGGTTCAACCACACTGCAGATGAGAAAGTTCTGGGGGTGGTTGTTGATCACAAGCTAAACATGACCCAAACAATGTGATGCAGCTGCAAAAAGGGCAAATGCCATTTGGGGTTGCATTAGGAAAGGTGTCACTTCCAAAGTGCTAGTTCCCCTACACTCAGCACTAGTCAGGCCTCACCAGGAGTGCTGTGTCCAGTTCTGGGCACCTAAGCTTTCCAAAGATGCAGAAAAGCTAAAGGGGGTACAGAGGAGGGCAAGCAGGATGATTCAGGGAGTGGAGGCAAAGCCCCATGAGGAGAGATTGAGAGAACTGGGCATGTTCAGCCTCAGGAAGAGAAGACTGGGGGGTGATATCATAACACTCTACAAGTACCTGAGTGGCTGTCATGAAGGAAGAGGACAGGATCTCTTCTTGCTAATTCCAGAGTGCAGGACACCGAAAAATGGACTTCAGCTAAAAGAAACCAGATTTAGACTAGACACCAGGAAGAATTTCTTCACTGTCAGAGCAGTATGACAATGGAACCTCTTACCTGGAGAAGTTGTGGGCTCTCGCTCAGTAGAGGCATTCAGAAAGCATCTGGACAGCCATCTGAGTGGGGTGGTGTAACGTGGTGTCCTGCAACGCAGGGGACAATCATCTCAGTGGGACAGTGGAACTTACTGTCCTGCAAGAACAGGAGGTTGGACCCGATGGCCTTCTGGCCCCTTCCAACTCGGCTATTCTATGATTCTATGGCACAGCTAGTGCCAGTGGAAAAAGGCTTGGTAGAAGGGAGCAAAGACCAGGTCACAACCCATCTGATGGTGGCTGCTGGATGTGCAATGGTCTACCATAGAACAGACTGGCAAAGATAATGCTCCCACCCACAGAGGCAACTCAAACTGGCCAACAAGCCAAAGCTGACTCTCCAAGGTTCCCAGTCCAGCCTCCACAGACTTCCAGAGAAAGCCTGCACTAGCAGTCGGCCTGTGGACAATAACCTCCTGAAACTGCTGCTCCATGTCGCCATTGCAATCACTTTGCTCAGCAGCCCAGCTAGTGGTGGCAATAAGGAAGGGACAGATGCCCTGTCCCCCTTGCTCACTCACTGTTTGATCATCAAACAAGCTAGTGGCCGCCATGTTGAGAAAGAGGAGGGGGAGACGAGGAGCTGCAGCTGGTGACAGCACTGGCTAGAGGGACGACTCACTTGGGACCCATTAAGTGAGTCTTGCCCAAGGGCCAGCAAAAGCTTTGAGCCAGTCCTGCTCTCATACCAACTTCGACAGGGCACCTCTCCACAGAGTCGCTTCATATCTTCAGCCGCCTGCCAGTCCTCAAGCGCAAAGAAATCAAGACACATACAAACATGTCTAAACCAGGTCAAAGGGTTTATCACTCACACAAAGTGCTGTTGGTCAAATTTGTGTTTGTCCAGTTCATGCAGTACCTTTGGCCATCTGGTGTTGCTCTACAATTCGGACTTTGGAATAATCTAATAAATGTAAAGCGAAGGATTTATCCTTCCCATGAAAATTGCTCCATAACCTACCATTGCCAGGTCTTTCCCACTGTTTTCATGGAAATGCCAACGTTTTAAAGTAATATGGAGCTTCACTATGTAGCCCTCACCATCCCAACCCAACCAAATGTAAGAAACAGTAACTACAACAGGATGAACGCACGAGACAAGAAGCTTCTAGAAGTTTCAGACTGTTTACAAGCTTCTCGAATTACTGGTTTGTTTCAGAGCCCCATCGTGGTTTCCAGCCAGGGCTTTTGTAAGTGCCCCATCCGTCATCTGCGCATCTATTTTCGTAAGTAAACACTTGCCGGAAAAACACGCCTTGAGCATGCTCTGTAGTGCGCTGTTCTGCAACGAACTGCAGAGTCACATGGGACAACACTGAAAAGTACATGGGTGACTATTCTTAGTTTAGGAATGTATACAGTGCCTCGTCCTGCTACCTCATTAACCAAACTTCAGAGATCAGTGTGACAGTACCTTGATACTAAACAAACCCAGAAATCTCCCCTCAACGAGTATTTTGCCAGCAAAAGAACAATCTCGAGAAGTTTAATGGCTTAAAAAAAATAGCATTCATATTCATGATCTAGCCATCGAACGTTTCAGCAGAGAATAAACAAGCCAAAGCGACTGAAGGCAGGGAAAGAATAATAAGGTAAACAGATCTGCCACAATTTCACTACAAATGTGAGCCTTTAGAACTGGAAGATCATTTTGCTTGACACGTGTGGGTGTTTTTAGTCACTGCATTTAAACTATGTAGCCTGTAATACAAAGTTTATATATTTGGGTTTTGACTGATGGAGCCGGGCGGGTGGCTGCAAAGCTAGCTTGCAGCTGTCCTTCTCTCCCAAGAGTAGCAGAGACTTTAAATTAACTTTTCCTTGCCCCACGCCACAATAAAATCTAACAGCATTGCCGCTTGTCTTTTCTTTTCTTTTCTTTTCTTTTCTTTTCTTTTCTTTTCTTTTCTTTTCTTTTCTGATAAAGCGTTGGATGCATTTTATGAAGAATGTGCTGGCTGCATATGAGAATGGGGTGCTGCAGAGCCGGGGGAAACGTTCTAGCAGACCTTGACACGGAGTAAAGAATAAGAAATCTGCAGCTCTTGTTCCTGGTTGATATGAAAGCAAAAGCAATTCTGAGTAAATAAATATATCATTTTTCCTACAGATTCCTAGACCCAAGGACGTGAGTTTGTCATGTTGCTCTGCCAGAGTTGCATTCTTTGGGAATGACTAAGCGGGGTAGTCGGGAGAAGAGGGAGGTGATTGAGATGGAAGATACAGAATTGTAAACGCTCCAATGGAATGAAAGGCTAGCATGCATGAATTGCAGATATGTATCCCAAACAAAATGTTTGCTCTGGGTTTGACCATTAATCACCACAATCATTTTGCAGCCCATGCTCTCACATATTTTTAAATTCTATCCCTTTTATGAAGCAGGCTGCCGAAACTGGGTAACTCCAGAATGGTTTATTGACAGAAGATTTGTTGTGTGCCTTTTCCTTCATCTAGTTGCCCTTTTATTGGTATGTGTAGTTAGACTTCTCATTTCGACACTAGACGGGCAATATTTATAGGGGCCACTGTATTGTGATCTTTCACATCAAATGTTTTCAGGAAACAGCACAGAGAATTCGTGCTTGTCTGCTGTTGATCTCTTTCTGGTTCCACTATGGAAGAGAAATCCCCCAAAGAGCTCCTCTTCAGGGACCAAGATTTCTCCTCTGAGTTGCTAAAGCAGCTGAACATTTTGCGGCAAAACAGAATCCTTACCGACGTCGTTCTGTGCACAAGTGACACTGAAATTCCTTGCCATAGGAATGTTCTTGCTTCAAGCAGCCCCTATTTCAAGGCAATGTTTTGCAATAACTTCAAAGAGAGTGGTCAAGAAAAAGTCGACCTCAAAGGCATTGACTCAGGCGTTCTCCACTGTATTATCATGTATGTCTACACAGGAGAGATTCTTGTGACAGCGGAGAATGTTTTGTATCTCATGGAGACAGCTTCCATGCTCCAATACACAAAACTATTTGAGGCCTGTTCGGCCTACCTCCAGGACCAACTGACACCAGACAACTGCCTCAGCCTCATCAGGCTCTCAGAAATCTTGTACTGTGAGAATCTCAACAAGAAAGCCAAAGCAATGGCCCTGAAATGTTTCCCTGAAGTAGCTACATCAGAGGACCTAAAAGAACTTTGTGCCTTGGAACTGATAGACTATCTTGGAGATGATGAGCTCTGTGGAGAGGAAGAACAGGTTTTTGAGGCTCTCATGGTTTGGGTGAGGCATGACCTACAGGAACGTCAAGGTTATATCCAAGATTTGTTCAAGAAAGTAAGGCTTCAGTACGTTCATCCAACATTTTTCTTCCACTTCATTGCCAATGACTCTCTCATTCAGTCATCCCCTGCTTGTAGAAGCATCTTGGAGCTGGCCAATAGGCAGATGTTTTCTTTGTACAGCATCAATGCTCCTGATGCTAAACCTATGTGGCATGTTCCTCGGAGATACTCATACCGAGAATTCCTTCTCTTGATTGGTGGCCGCAAAGACAACCAACAGACAACGAGGGACGTCTTGCTGTATGATGAGAAGACAAAGCACTGGCTGAGTCTGGCCAAACACCCAACACGTCTCTACAAGGCCTCTGCAGTGAGCTTGTACAGCAATGTTTATCTCCTCGGAGGCATTCCCATAGGGAATGGGAACAATCACGTCAGCAGCGATGTTTACATTTTCTCTCTCAAACTTAACCAGTGGAGGCTGATAGAACCCATGCTAGTTCCACGATATTCCCATAGGAGCACTGCCTATAAAAACTATATATTTGCCATTGGGGGTATTGGAGATAATCAGGAAATCTTAAATTCCATGGAAAGATACGACAGCATCTACAATGTTTGGGAGCAAATGACAAATATGCCTGTTGCTGTTCTTTACCCTGCTGTGTCCGCCAAAGACCAAAGGATCTATCTCTTTGGAGGGGAAGACATGATGCAAAACCCGGTCCGACTCATACAGGTACCTCCCAGACCTCCCCATCTCGGGTGAACTTGGCCAGTTGCATCATTCCAGCCTTGACAGACTATTGGCACTGAGCACAATCGGCTGCTTCTGCCATCTCCAAAGTGAATGTGTCAAGATTCAGAGGGCAATATAGAAGTCAGCCTTTATATCGTAGGGATGTTTGACTTCTAGCACACAAGTAAATCCAGCCCACCTGGAATCCCATTCCAGCCCTCTGGGGATGGCCAGATGGCCTCACCTTTTCCTCCCAACTCCCCATGATTGGTGCTTCCCCGACTTTTGAAAAAGTTGAAATGGCTCTCCTACAACTTAGCTACCAGCACCAAGAGCTTTAAGCTAAAATATGCTGCCATTCATGGTGGGGTTTTGCCTGCCTGCCTAGTGGTGTTCACATAGTCTCTGCCATTTCATCTGTCCCAAAGGGTCCAAATTTTTGACATCAAAAGTGGGCAAACAGAAATACACATTGGAATATAGCAAGCAATCCAGGGTATCTTTGCTTTCAAACAGGAGCGCTCCAGTTCTGAGCTCTGGTCAGCCTGGAACAGGAGTCTTTCAAGTTCAGGAGGTAGGGAAAGAAAAAATAACATTTTGTTTCCTTTCTCACATTCCTGAAAGCTACCCTTCCTGTGCTAAGCAGCAATTAACTGCTCAGGTTTGAGGCTGGCCTAAATCCATTCATGTACATGGATCTTCTTAGCTCAGCTTTCCCCATCCCGATGCTCTGCAGATGTGTTAGACTGCAATATCCAACATGCCTAGCCAGCATGGGCACTGGTGGTGATGATGGGGGTTGTAATACAGCACATCTGAAGGTTGCCTTTGTCTATGGTCCAGGAGAGGGTTGAAGTATCTATAGGGATGCAAATATGGCATTCTTCACTGTACCTCAAATCTAGGCATCTATTTCACATCTCCTGTACTTCACAGGTATATCATGTGACTAGGAATATGTGGTTCCGAATGGAAACCAGAATGGTCAAGAATGTTTGTGCGCCAGCAGTTGTGATCGGAGACCGGATCTTCATCGTTGGAGGTAATGGTTATTCAAATGTTCTCAAGTGAGTTCCATAACTGAAATGCTCAGGGTTAAAATTCGTAGAATCATAGAATGCTAGATTTGGAAGGGGCCATCAGGTCCAACCCCTTGCTGTTGTAGGGCACCACGTTATGTCACCCCACTCCGATGGCTGTCCAGACTATTGCCATTGTCATTCCTTTCTGCAACTATGGCTGCATAAAGTTGTGCAGCGTCTTACGCTGTGTAGCTTTGATTTATCATCCTTAAGAACATCAAGGAAGAGGCAAGCTACTCCAGGTCCCACACGGGAGACTTGACCATCCAAATCAGTTGTCTGACTCAGGATGAAGGACCCATAGCAAAGATACAGCCTGTATATTCCTTTATGTTTGTTTTTCACAGCCCAAAATTCTGAGGAATAGCTCTAGGCGGCGCAGCTGCAGCAGCTGCTGGCTTCATTTCCCAGAAATGCCTCTGGGCCTGGCCAAGGCCAGTTGCTCCGAATCCCACAGTGAACCTTTAACGGGGGGCACCAGGGAGCCAATGCCAAGGGTGTCCTGAGACCTAGCACTTGTCCCATTCACAGCCCCCTTCATGCTTCATCCAGGGGTGGGACAGACAGAGCAGAACATCTGCAAGGCCACAAGTTGCCCACCTCTGATCTAGAACTGGACTTTCTCGCAGTCACAACTGAGCATGGCTTCCCAATATGTATGTGAAACAAATATATATATATGACAGATATGCTTCAATATCCATATGGATACACATGCTTTTCTAATATGATTTTTTTTTCTTTTGAGAAGCAAAATGTATGAAATGGCTCCATATGAGGGAAAACAAGGGAGCTCAAAGTGTGAAAAGAGCAGAGATTTTAAAAGGATTTTCAAAAATGAGGTCTTCCAATGTATTCTGAATATTTTTGGAAATGAGTCAGCCGAGAAGCTGAAGCCATAGGCTTTTTGGTTTACTTAACAAAGTGCCCAAACATTTCACCTCATTTCAAACATAATTCATTCTCTCTTAAAGTGGAGAGATTTACTGCCAATAAGTTTGCATTTATCCAGTAAATATGCTATAACATCACCCATTTGTTTTTGGCTTATCAGTGACTGGAACTGAAAATGGCAAAAAATAACAAACAGATTCTTTTGTATCCATATGAAAAAAGCATGCAGCTTATTTCGAACTTTCCTTGAAGAATTACAACAAAGCAAAGCAGAGTACATTGGCTCCAGTAATGCAATTCTCACTTTTAATTAGATAGTGCCTTCTTTTGCATTGTTATCACCTACTTCTGTTGAAGGCTGAACCTACACTGGTTCTGAGTTAATAAAACCACTGCATGATAAAACATGGTTGTTAATAACAACTTGGCAAAGGGCCAGCTTTCCAAGGCCTGTTTGCACGACCTTAGAACTGAGCTATCTACCAGCTTAAATTTAGCCAAAACCAAAAACCCTTAATCCCCCCGATTAGATCTCTGTGAGTTTAAGAGTAGAGATAAGGGAACTGAAGCAAAAGGAAGCTCGTCCCATTCTTTGCCTGCTTCCTCCTTCACCGAGTTATCTCCCATCATCCTTCTAGCCCCTCGAAGAAATTGAACAGAAAGACTCCTGTGAGCATCTCAGCCACAGATGCCGCTGGAAGATTGTTCCAAGCAGAGTTGCGTCCACAGTGCAGGTCTTTCGTCTCTGGGCAGAAGGACTCAGCACAGCAGAGAGACTGCTCCCAGCACCAGCTGAATCATGCCTGGAGTTTTTGGGCTAAGCGACTGGTTTTTGCCACTGCTGTGCCTCGGAGCTGGCAGGTAGTGGGAGACTGTGTAGAGGACTATGGCTCTGGTGTCTCGATCAGACAGGGGTTTATGAAAGGGAGCGTAAGGAGGTGCATCATGTACATGCACTTCCACTTGGACATGCAACCTGAAAAGTTGTTGTTGAACCTCCGGCTTGCATGCCAAACCTGGGGTTCCAGTCCAGCTCTCTGGGGTTGCACAAATGTCTACCCTTCCCCTGTGCATACCCCTTCCCCTGCCCCCAGCTGCCTCTCATTTGGCGGCTTCCCAGAGTTTGCATGTGTTTTTCCCCATTCTGAAATGTCCTTCCTAAACCTTCAAGGGGACTTACACTGGCAATAAGAACTTGAAGCTAAAATAGGCCGTCATTTGAGATATTTTAGCCCCCCTCCTTCACCTCCGGCCCTGCTCACCACTGGAAGGTGTCCTCCAAAATCTTTCCAAAATTGAACCTCTGGGCTGAACATAGTTTGACATCCCTGGAGCAGAGACTGGTGCACCCGATGACAAACAATGTATGACATGGTGGATCTGACTCTATTCACTATGTAATTGTAAGCTGAAAAAAATTACGGAAGGTCTTAATGATGTGTTCAGAATGGACTGAGTTATTCTCATAATTGGGTCGACCCTGGAGCCGTTTGCACACCATGGCATGATCAAGCGCTAGCCAAGTCGCTAGGCCCAAATGATTAATATGATCTCCGTTTCAGAAACACTTATAACTCGAACAACCTTCTGTATGCATTTGATGTAGGGTGGAGAGGTGCCCTTGTTTACAGAGGACAGTCCTCTATTTGACGTGGAGGGTATTCCTCAATCACAATGGTTTTGGTTTCTACCTCCTAGGGTATACCAGGAGAGTAATTGCGTATGACACAAAAGCGAATAAATTTGTGAAGTGTGCAGACATGAAGGACAGGCGGATGCATCACGGGGCCGCAGCAATCAATGAAAAGCTCTATGTGACTGGAGGTCGCTGCCTTACTGCAGATAATGCCATCGAAGACTCTGATTCCCTCGAATGCTACGACCCCCAGGCAGACACTTGGACTTCAAGCGGGCAGCTGCCACACAAACTGTTTGACCACGGATGTCTTGCACTCCAGTGTGTGCCTTATGCCAACGTCTTGTGAGAGGAAAAATGAGGGAAAAGGTTTTTCCAAAGCAGAAAGCCCAGACTGTGAACTACACGGAGAAATACTGGCCAACTCTAAAGATGTTTGCATGTCATCTGGTTCCCTGTTCTTTGGCTACTCATGTCCCACCCCTACCATGCTGCAACATGAGATGCTTCTCTCAGGAGGTAGATTTGAAGGCTGCGTGAAGGACAGCAAATGGTCTATAATTTATTACTATTATTATTCATCACTGTGAGGGATATCTCTGAGAAGTGGTGGCCCTGTACAAAGTCACAAATAGACTTCTGGGGAACTTGGCAACCCCTTCTGGGCAACACTTTTTCTTGAGCGGTCTTCATGTGTAGGACATTAAATCTAAATGTTCTTGCTTTCCTGGAAGTATTCCCCCACCAACACTTGAAGCTTATGTCCTTTTTATATGATGTTTTAGAAAAGCAGTAATGGATCTGAAACCAAAGAGTCCCACCCCACAGCCTGGATCTGGTGCAATCATGGTTGAAGTAGGAGAGACTGGCAGACTCTGTCATGGAAGGAAGGAGTACCAGAAGGAAGCCACAGATGGGGCTGGCTTGGGTTATCGTATGTTCAGCTAAACAATGAAAAAGAAAGACAGAAGGCAGGAAGATGTGAAATGCTAGTCAACACTGCATCTTGGGAGACGACAGGATGACAGGGTGACTAGGTGCCTGCTATTACAGAGGACAGCCCACTATTTGGAAGCCTGCCAGAGGACAGAAAGGGAACTTCTGTTTAAGAGATGACTAGCCCAGGTTTGGTATAAAAATGCAGCCCCATGAAAAGGAAGAGCTGGGCTTGGAAGTTGTCCATCACTACCACCCTGACAAGAGATTAAGCAAACATGCAGGTCATAGACTTCTACACTCGAGTGAGATGTACTGTATTTCTATTTAAATTATAATAAATATTTTAAATGTGTATCTTTGCATATAAATTAGCACGTGCACATTTTATGAGATCAGCATCATCTTTTGCTTTCTCTTTTGGTTATGCATTTTCTCTTTTGGGGTGATTTTCATTCCCTTGCCCCACACTTAAGACATGCAGGATTAGACAGAAAAAGGCATGCGGGAAGTTGTAGGCCTTTTTTCAATCTAAGCTTAAGCAGGACTGTGTCTTTAATCTCTTAACCTCCCATGAATCCTCTATGTTTTTAAAGATTTTCATTTTGACCTTCCTCAGGACTCTTCAGGGTATTATTATGCCTCTGTTTTTTAACTTCATGTGCAAGGATGGTTCGAAAGGCCGTGTTTTCCTTGTGCTATAATGTTTATTACTTTAATGCATTTCTCATTTCCTTTTGATTAAACAGACCTGACAAAACTATGAAATATATTGGTGGAAAGATAAATAAGTATTCCAGCTTTGCCTCACTTTCTCTCCCTCTTGCTCCCTCTGTTTTCCTGTTCTCAACTTTCAGCAGTTTCAATGGAAAGGGGATTCTGAGCTCTGACCATTTTTGCAGAAAAGATGGAACAGAGAATTTGATTCATCTTTATTATGTGCATTAAAATCATAGCTCCATTCTCTTGGGCCTGGAATCTCTTCACTGTGAGTGCCAGAAGTATGAGTTAGAATGATGTCAAGGATTTGAACCAGGAACCTCAATAGCTAAAGTTCAGGGCCAAATAGATGCTATTTTAAATCCGTGTCTAGCAGCAACTTCTCCCCTCCCCTTCTTACTCTAGAGTAGACATAAGATTCCCAATCTGGGTCAGTACCTCAGTGCAAGGCAGTAGGATGGCTTTTAAAATCTGGAATGCACTCCCTCATGCCTGCTCCAGGGTAAAAGATAACAACAAGGGTAAGCATGAAGCTGCCCGATTGAAAGTAATGTCTGTCCTGGTTTGCTTATCTAGCCTGCCATGAGCAACCATGAATGGTGGGTGCTCAGGCCTGGAACCCTCTTGAGGAGCATAATACGGGAGCACCATATTGTCTCCTGCTACTGGCAGGTGACACGAAGCCCTTGGATTGGCCAGACCTGGTACTGCACTGGGCTCTTCCGCCTCATCTTTTCTAGCCACCAACCTCAGCACGCTGCACTTCTAAGCCCCAGGACCTGCCACACAGAACACAACCTCCTGCCCAGGGTTTGTCCTTCAGTGTTTCACAGGTGAAAATCTGGATATGCTTGCGACATGCCAGTGTGGCACCCTGGTTCGAGTGTTGGACTGGGACTTGGGTGGTCTGGGCGTCCTCCCCACTGTCTGTGAAGGTCATGGGGTGATTTTCAGCCAGTCGCTGCCTCCCAGCCTAACCCATCTCACAAGATGTTTGTGGGGATAACACGGAGAGGGAGAAGGAGATTATGCAAGGCAGTTTGGGTCCCTGGAAGGAAACACAGCAGGATATAAATATAATTAATAAATGAATGCATTTTCTTAGACCAAGAGTAGACCACTTCTTATCAGAGTTACATCACGAAAGACTCCATTCTGCCTGTTACATTATTTATTCTTTCTTCAGTATCCCATTTTATTGAATAGCCAAGCTGGTGCTTGGCATCTTGAACTGTTGTTAGTTTTCTTGCTTGGGTCAAGCACATATCAGAAGAAGATAACAGACAATATTCTGTGGAAGCTCTGAACAATTGCAACCCTAGCAACTCTCACTAATGACATTTTAATGAAGCATCCCGAAGAGCGAGAATTAAGGGCAAAATGTGGGGACAGTGCCAGTGTGCTAGGGACAGATAGCAACAATTTCTTATTGTGCTTGGAATAATGTTTTGTCAGAGGGGATCATGGGAAATTAACGCTGCAGGTCCCGGCTGGTTTGCAAGGGGTCACATTGTGTGTGTGTTTGTGTGTGTGTGTGTGTGTGTGTGTATATATATATATATATATAGCTGAGATTGTACCAGTTTTTAAATTATTAATTGCATTTTTATGAATGTTGTGAGCCGCCCCGAGGCTTTGTTGCGATGGGGGCGGCATAGAAATGTTTTAAATAAATAAATAAATAAATTGTAGTGATGGGTCCCCCTGCCCCACTGGGGTCCCTGCAGCTGCCCAGGGGTGCTCTGTGGTGACACCAAACCCGGTTTAAAGCTGAATCCAGCATCTGTGCCTGACACTGGCCTTTCGCACATGCACAAACACCCTGCAATTAAACCAGGAAGCCTCTTTTTAACCACCATTACATATTGCATCTGAACATGGTTACCAGGTTCAGAATAAGCGAGAATATTAAACATGGTTTGAAGATGGCTTAATATTCTAGCTTGTCAGGAAGTGGCCTGAGAGGGCAGGCAGAAGGTACATGCTTAATAAATGAAGATACAAGAACTTCAGAAGAGCCCTGCTGGATCAGACCAAGGGACCGTCTAGTCCGGTATTCCAGACACACAGTGGCCAAGCAGCTGCCTGCAGGAAACTTAGAAGCAGAACAGGAATGCACTGCCCTCCCACCCATCTTCCCCAGCAACTGGTGTATACAGGCCGATCGCCTCTGATACTGGAGAGGGCATATAGTTGTCGGAACTAGTGGCCACTGACAGCCTCCATCCTCCAACAATTTGCTCAGTCCCCTTTGGAAGCCATCCAGTCACCACCACACATCCTGGAAGGGAATTCCATGGGTTAACCCTGCACTGCCTAGACTTCCTCTGATCTGCCCCAAACCTCCCACCAACCAGCTTCATGGGATGACCGCGGGTTCTAGTATTACAGGAAAGGGAGAAAAGTGTCTCCCCCTTTGCTTTCTCCACTCCAGGCATAATCACATAATTCCTTGCTTTTTCCCCAAGCTGAATGATCTCAACTATTGTAACCTTTCTTCATCAGGCAGTTCCTCAGCCCCCTTGATCATTTTAGCAGCCCTTTCTGCACTTTTGCTCACTGCCATGGATTGTGCTAACACACCCACTATGCTGGAGAGTGAAGGAAAGTGTGCAAGGATAAAGGTGGCAGCTTTGGGGAAACCGTGGTGCTGTGGACTCCGTCAGCACAAACGCCGATGCTGAATCAGATCTTCCCTTCTCTAGCCACTTCACAGTGTGGCAAGAACAGTGGAGGAAAATGTCTGCTTTGTGTTGTGACATACATATACAGTGCCCTGAAAACACTGAAAAGCAGGGAGAGAGTCACACCATTGGGTTTGTGGATATTTCTCAACCGGGGCTCATATTCCAAAGGGCAAAGTAAACATGGCAGGATGGGCTATAACTCCTGGAAACTGTAAGAGCAGAAGCGAGGCCATGCTGTCCCTGTTCAGCTTCCAGGAAAACACACACTGCAATTTCTCCCTGCTACACAAGAACTTGATCCAGGTACAGACACATATTCACAATCAAATGCTCAAATCATGTACACACACAACAGCTTCTGGTTTTTGTCCCTCTGTAACCTTCCGGTATGAGCAAAAAGTAGAAGCCAGGGTGCAGCTATTGAACGGACATGGGTGGATTTGGTTCTCCATGGATTCCACTTAGTTTGGTGGGATAATCTGAGAAGGATACACCCTGTGACACAGTAGGGAGGGACCCTCACAGGACCCTTTCTGAGATGTGGTGCCCACCTCGTGCAAGAGACAGGTTAAGCCACTATCCACCCCAATGTTATCCTGTAAAGAGGAGGACCACATGCAGCTCCTGGGCCATGTTTGTGCTCTCTGCTCCCACCACTGCCAATGTCTGCACGCATTTGCTGCAGCAGCAGAATGAAAATAAATAAAAATAAAAATGCAGCCATGCTTCTTGCAAACACGGTACGTGGCGAGCATGCACGGTGTTTGCAAGGGGAATTTCGGCCGCCACAAGTTGCTGCCAGTGTGGCAACTTTTAGCAGTAGCTGCTGCTTTGGCAGTGTTAGGGGTGGACTGCAACCACAGTTTGGTTCTGAGGGGAAGGCGTCTGTCACAATTTTTAATGTACAATCCTTGCACATAAATTCTTACGGGAAAAGGAAACTCTTTCTCATGCCACAAGGCCCAGCCTCTGTGGAGAGAATATGAAAATAGTGCCACCCGAGAATAAAAGCAAAATGCACGACGTTCCCCTGAATCAGTGCAAAGTATCTCTTCCCCCCACCGTTTATCTCAACTGATAGCCCATCTGTTGAATCAAAAATGAGTACGCCTGCCACCAGTTGTTGCTGCACCATGTATGAAATCTTCCATGTAAACAGAGAACGGGATGATTACATAGCTGTGAAACTTGGATAAACAGAGCAAGGAGCAAACCCAAATAGTGGGGACAGTTTGCACTGCATAGGAAGAACAGAGCAAGCAGAAGAATTGGTTTTATAACTGCAAAGCTTCCTTCCATGAGGCTTCATAATGGCCAGAAGCCTCGTCCGTTTGGGGACACACATGCAAGAAACCCTGTGGCACCTTCAAGAGGCTTGAAGAACCTGCCTTATAGCATAAGATACCATGGGCCGTAATGCATTCATCAGATGTATAGCAGTGCTATCTGCTTCAGAGATAGCCTCTCAGACACCAAATCCCTCTTTTGGCAGCCATGTGCTGTTGCATCTTAGGTCTATGATAGAATACTAACATTAAAAGGGAGCCCAAAGGTCATCTGTTCTAAGTTTCTCTTGATGCAGGAAACCCATGGGTGGCTATTGTCAGGGCTTCTTGATAGCAGCCGTGAGCCAAGATAACCGGGTTCAGTCAGGAAAGACCCCTTTCACCTTGAACCTCGGCCGTTTATTGAAAGATCACCCAGGACCCCTTCAGTTACTTACAACAGCACTTACCAGGTATCAAAATCACCAAAATCACAGTGACAATAGAATCCGTGACAATAGAATAGAAGATTTCCCTGATTGAGCCTTATTGACAAGTCAGTTCAGTGAATTCCTGACTGTGTGGATCAGTCTCTTTGTCTGCTTAAACATGCAAATATGTCAGATTGAGGAACCATTCAGAAAGGCTGGTTTGACAACAACCTTGCCCAGGCAGTTGCCTTTGTTGAACTAGATGATTGAATGGGTGCATTCAGAAACAAATGGAACCCATTGTCTCTGCTCTCTGCAGCTGATGGGGACACTGGTATTTCCCCACTGATAGTGTTAGCCTACAGCAGCTTCTCAGTCCAGCTAAGAATTCCATCTTCTTAAAGTAACAGCAGCACTAAACAGTAACCTCGTGTGGAATTGTGTTGCTTTCTGAAAAAGGGGCACAGGTTTGATTTTAGAACACAAAGACACCTGTAAGCAACCTTTTTCTACTAGGATTTATCTGGATTTCCCCAACACTATGCAGCCTTTGCTTTAAAACCTCTAATAAAGGAGACCCAGCCACCTTCCAAGGTAACCTGTTCCACCATCAAACCGCTTGAACCATCAGAAAAGCTTTCCTGATATTTCATCGAAATCCCCACAGTCGTCATTTGAACCCCTGGATTCAGTTCCCACCCTCCAGGACAGTCCCTCCTGATCTGGTCCACTCCCAATCAGCAGAGGTCAGCATGACCAATGGTCAGCGATGTTGGCAATGGTGGTCCCCAACCACAACCTCAAGAGGGCATCAGGTTGGAGAAGGCCACAATGCAGGCCCACTTGCCAGAATACCTTTGACAATATTGATAATCTCTGACCAGAGCAATGATAGAAAGTTGTGATCCATTGTGGTTATATAAAGAACAGAGAAAGACTTTGCACTGCTGGAAGTTCAACGTATCCGAGGAACAGGTCACAGTGGACATAAAACCAGGAAGTCAGGGGTGTGGAACAACTATTTAAAGCAGGGGTGTGAACTCTCTTATAGCACAAGGACTGAGTTCAATTTCATAGAAGCTCGCAGGAGGTGCCTTCCAGTAGTGGCGAGGCCAAAATGGCCAGCCAAGGCCTGCTCCAAAACCAGGCCTCCTTGGGCGGGTGCTAGGGACCGACTCATGCTGACACCTGGTCTGCATTGATCCCACCCAGCCTGGCATGAGTCCACCTAGAGAGGGGTGGTGTGAGGTTCTTGCCGTTTCAAATTTCCTGCAGTGTCCTTGAAGGACACCACAAGAGGGTATTGTGGGATTTTTTAAAAGAAATTGATGGCTCACAAGCACTCACTGGAGATCTCAGCACTGCTGCAGTGACCTTCCTACCTGCTATCAGTAAGTCTGTGGGGGCCAATGATATAGGTGCCCACCATACAGCTCCTCACCCAGGGCATCTCAAACCTGGAGCTAGTCCTGTGATCAGGAAAGTCAAGAGCATATTCTGATAACAACCATCCAATGTTTATTGACTCCAGTTTGGCTCTTTTTAGCGCTTAGGCACCCATCACAGGGATAGGCAACCTACTGCCATCCTGATTTTTGGACTACAAGTCCCACCAGGCCCAACCAACTTGTTCAGTAGTCAGGATTTATGGGACTTGTGCTCCCAAATATTTGGAGGGTGCCAGATTGCCTCCCCATGCCTCATTTAAAGAAACCTCTTCCCAATATCCTATCAGATTCTCTGCATGAGTCACAGCAAGTTCTGAAAAGGGAGCTTCATGTGGGAAAGCCCATGGAAATTGAAAGTATCGCTTTACACAGAGGCAAAACAGAAATTACTTTAAAGGTTTAGGGAGAAGCTCACTGCTGCCACCACTGCTTCTGCTGATGCTGGTGTCCCCGTCCCCCCACTTTAGTGGAAAAGCAGGGCTCCTGATGCAGATTGGGAACCTTGCGTAGGGTTGGGAGAGCACCAACACTGACTCTTCCATCCTGTCCTGACACCGCGGTCCCAATCCAGATCTGGGGCCCTGCAGTTGCACTATGCAGTGCCAAAACTATCCACCCTCTGCACTTGCCTGAGGCTAAAAAGAAGAAATTACATCATTGCTTGAGATGTCCTTAAAGCAACATCTGCTTACTCTTGGATTTTTTCCAGGGCTCCCAGGGTTAAAGCTCAAGGACTGCTGGAGGAGAGGAACCATGACATCACTCCTGCCCCCTTAGATTCCCTCCCCACCCCCACCCCCCACATCCCTCTGAGTTTTGCTGCAATGCTCATAGTGTCTGAGGGAACATCAAGGTGTCCACTTGGGAACTTGTGCCAAAACAGAGGTCATGCAACGCCCCATGAACAGAACAGGAGGGAACATCTATTGGAATGAAATCCCCACATGCTGATTTATACCTATAGATGCAGCCTTGCATTTAATTACATTAGAACTATTGCAATTTAAATAACTCCAAAAGATATTTCACGCTACTGTGGAATGTAGTATCCACAGCTCAGACAACTCGTCCAGGTGCCACTGATGGGTGGCTTCAAGGCCCAAGCCTTCTGACTGAGGGTCCTTGATCCTTAAGCCGAGCTTGGACTGGTCAGCCCTTCAAAACAGAGGACTGTCCTTTGTAAAAAAAAAAAAAAAGCACACATGGCCACTCTATTTCCCCAACCGTAACATGTTCTGAGACGTTCTTTTGGGGTGGCTTGCTCCTGAATGGGCAAAAGAGATGAACACTGCAAAAGCATTTCTGTTTGCTTTGAGATATTTCTTGGGGTGCAAGAGAAATAAATATCTGGAAAATATATACATACACAGGCACACACAGTCAAATAATACAGTGGCTTGGATTTTGGGACTCTCCTTGGGGATGCAACTCTATTGTCTGCCATGAGCAGATGTATGCCAAACTGTGGCACCAAGCCACTGAATGTTTCATTGTTCAGGGGACTGCATGATTCTTCAACTCATGGCTAGCTTTGGGCTGTGGCTGTTTTGAGGCTGAATGCCACTACGGTGCATCTGTCTGGGTGAAAGGTATCTGGGGGCAACAGTGAGCGGCGGTAATCCACACTTTCTGGAAATAAACTGATCTGTTTATATTGATAGGGTCAGCGGAGTGCAGGTCGGCTGTTGTCTCCTCATGTGACAGTCCCAGCATCTACAGCGCAAGGGGTGGTGGTGTTTGTGAGTGTGGGCAGCAGAGAGTGACTGATCGCTCACATGTGTGGTTACAGCAGTGCAGAAAGAGAGAGCATGGGGACAAATAGAAACGGGTACCCAGTGACAGCCAGACTTGCAGCAACAGGTGCCCGTGTCATCTCTGTCCTCAGTCCAACCCTCAGAAAAGTATCCCCCAAGATTCAGGCAGGGGCATCAGGACAGCAGATCATGGGAAGCGAGTTCCAGTTGAGAATGTAAACAAGCTAGAAAACAAGATGCTTTCTGGAAGTGATGCTGACTGTAAATCGTATCAGCAGCTCTTTGCCCTGGAAGACCCAGCAGGAGCCGAGGATTCGTATGTCCGGTGACAGGACACAATGGTGTCCAACTTGCAGAAAGCACTGAGACGGAGCTGGAACCCTGCTTGTTTCCTTTTCCCAAATCAGTGAGAAGGGAACATAGGAAGCTGCCTTGGACAGAATCAGGCCACTGGTCCTTCCAGGGCCAGGGTCCAGGGTATGCCCAGAGGGTCGCCTGCCAAAGGCCCAAACCCTGGCAGGGCTGACTGGGACGATCCCCCTGGACAATCCCCACTTCTTCACCATTGAAACCTGCTTCTTCGTTGTTATCCTCATAACAACAACCCTGGACGTGGATAGTGCCGAGAGTGAGCTTCATAGCTCCATTTTATCCTTGTGCACGAGGTTGGGCCGAGAGTGAGTGACTGGCCCAACGTCATCCCATGAGCTTCATGGCTGAGTGAGGGCCTGAACCCAAATCCTGGACCCCCAATCCAACACTCCAACCACCACGCCATGCCGGCCCTCAGGCTGAAAGTGGGATCTGCATCCCTGTCTTAGCGTATACAAGAACTCTCAACCACCCCTGCAGATCTTTCATGTAAAGCAACTTTGCCTTAGCAAGCTGGAAGGGCAGGCAATCAACACAGTTCTAATAACGGAGGTTCACTTTTGCTGATTTATACTAACTCTGTGTGGGGTGCTGATCGTTCAGAGTACATTCTGTATTTGGAGTGTGGGTTTGTTCTGCTTTCTCCTTAACGTTAAAGATGCGATGTTCCTGATCTGGAGGGTATTTCCTCTCTTATTATTGTTATTATTTTTAAATAAACAAGATATAAATCATTTCGAAATGCTGTATAACATCCCCAGTGCTCTACAGGGTAAGTGTGGCAGGAGACAGGAGACTGCACCGAAACCAGAAGAAGGAAGACGTTGTTTTTAAACCCTGTGAAAATGGGAGCATCTGTTCTTTCTCAAAGCTGCGCTCTTATGACCGGTGCAGGTATTAGTAATGCATTTCAAGAGAAAGAATACCTTCTGACTCCCCCACAAATAAAGTTGTGTCCTGTATGTTGGAACCAAACCCTAACCAAAACAAGCGTTCAGAGAGGACAGGCAGGGGTCTGTTGGAAGGGTTGTCAAAATCAAGGGAGGATTTGTTTGTGTGGGGAGACGTAAATCTTCTGTAAAAGCAAACAGTGGAACAATGACTGGGGCGGACTTGTGGCTGGTGGAGGAGCCAAGCACTGGCAGTTGGAGGTCTGTCTATGCGCAAGTGGAAGGAACAAAAACACAGCCGGTTTCGGAAGGGTTCCAGGGCTGGCACCAAAGTGAAGTATAATTAGGAAGCTGCCAAGAGTCCTCACCCCACCAGGGGCCTGCCAGTAAGAGACCCCTGGACTCTGCTTCTGCACCAGAGCCACTTGCTTATTCACCCACCATTCATGCTAGCCAGCACCACCAATGGTGAGAAAGTGGAACAACCAAAGACACTGCTGACCTGCTCCCGGGCTCTCAGCCGGTCCAAGTGGCGGCAGTGATGACAGAGGAGGACAAGCAAGATGGGTGCCAACAGTGGAGGTGAGAAGCTAGATTCATTGTGGGAGGGGGCCCACAAGAGTCCCCAAAGACTTGGAGCCCGCACTGGGAGATGCACTTCTGAGCATCATTTGAGGAGGGCATGGCTGATCAAGAGGTGAGAGGAGCAAGCATTCTGTTCGGCCAAGCGATGTCCAGCCAGTTACAACAACTTGCATTTGACCATACTCCCAAAGAGTTTGCTGGATGTAAACAAAGGGGGAGGTAGAGTACCTCATGCTGGGAACAATAGATGGCAAAAGAAGAAGGGGACGACAGAGGATGAGGTGGCTGGATGGAGTCACAGAGGCGGTTGGTGTGAGCTTGAGTGGACTCCGGGGGATGGTGGAGGACAGGAGGGCCTGGAGGAATGTTGTCCATGGGGTCGCAATGGGTCGGACTCGACTTCGCGACTAACAACAACAGAGTACCTCAGGAGTGGGCTTGCCTGCATTTCAGAAGCAAGTACCTTACATGGCAAGGACTGTGGACTCTGCCAAGTTCAGAATAAAAGAAGAGCCCTGCTTGGTCAGACCAAAGGCCTGTGTCAGGGCAGTGCTAAGGACCAAAAAGAGCCAGTGCTCAGGCCCACAAGACCAAAAGATAAAAATTAAAAATACATATACTTATTTACATCTGCTCTGAAATCCATGTTTGTCTCCTAAGGACACCCCATCTGTAAAAGGGATGCATGGACAGGAAGAGAGGAAGGTACTGGATTTCAGGGGCAGAACTCAGGTAGAAGGATTCAAGGGATTCAAGGGAGGTGGGCGACAGGAGGTGAGATCTACATGGGCAAAAGCCTGGCTCCTCCAGAGGGATCTGATGCAGTAGAGACCCTCAGGGGCCCCAACCTGGATTTCAGGAAGTGCCCATGGTGCTCTGCTGGTGGCAGAGAGGGCTCAGAGATTTGGGGTTGCAAATGGAAGATTCAGAGATCCAGCCCTGGTGGGCTGCTGCCAAACACTGCCTCTGCTCTATCTAGTCCAACATCCTGTTTCCAACAGTGGTCACCTAGATGTTTCTGGGAAGCCCATACACAGAACACAAGGGCATCTTTACCCTGCTTTTGTTCCCCAGGCACTAAGGTCAAATGACCCAATAAGGTAAATATGTGACACACACATGGTAGGCATGTCATGAGTGGATCCGGCTGGAGCCAGGGGTCAGACTAGATGGCCCGGGAGACCCCTTCTGGCTCACTCTGTTTCCATGTTTCTGTGTAGCTGACCTTCACTTTCTCTACTACTCACAAATAACCAAGGAGATGCCCAGTCGGGATCATGACCCTCATGGATAGCTGGGGAATTGTAGAAACGTCTTTTGTGACCTAAAAGAAAGGGTGCATCATTTAGTTTGGCCATGATAACCACCCTGACTCATAGCCATAGCTGGGGGATGCTGGGAGTTGTAGTCCATCCCATCTGGAGGGCACCTGGCTGGGGAAGGATGCTTGCCAGCTATTTATGTCCTCCAGATTATTTAGCCATACAAATTACAATGCCCTGGATTGCGTCTAACACATAATTGAGCTTAAATACACCAGCCCTTCAAATCGGACACCAAAGGGTAAATCTGGAGTCCAGCCAGGAAGGATAGAAAGGCCATTCATATCAGCAACAATACCAGGCCCTCTGCTCTGCATCTGCATTTAAAAACAAAAGGCAGCAAGAGCCATCGGGTCGGACAGAAACATCATGCAAGTACAGAACGTTACAGGACCACGTGACACTTGAGACTTGAACATGTAAAGGCCAATACAAATCATGGAATTCATCCAGCAGCTGCCTGCAGAAGGATTGGAGCTTAGAAATGGAGAGCTCGCAAGAACAACCAGGGGATGGTGGGGTGGGGAATAATTTCATATATGGATTACAATTAAATACCGAGCCTCTCATCAGTCATGGAGATGAGAGGTTGTGGATCTGAGTTTCAAACAACAGTCAGTCCAAGACAGTCTGGAACAAACTGTTTTCTTTGAGCTGATTCCTCTTACACAGAGGAACTTGTTCATTAAGAACAGCTTGCCTAACTTTGGGTGTTTGGGTGTCCTCTGTGAGAGTATCAGGAGAAGCAGCAGGGCAACGGGCATCATCAGTGCAAGATTTTGGGGTAGACATCTAAGGCACCACACAGAAGAAAGAGCAGGAAGGCCTTGAAATTCATCAGCATTTGCTGGACGATATCATTTTGAAGAAACTAAAATTGTGCACTGGGAACAATAGATGGCAAAATGCTGGGAACAATAGATGGCAAAAGAAGAAGGGGACGGCAGAGGATGAGGTGATTAGATGGAGTCACTGAAGCAGTTGGTGTGAGCTTAGGTGGACTCTGGGGGATGGTGGAGGACAGGAGGGCCTGGAGGAATGTTGTCCATGGGGTCGCGATGGGTTGGATACGACTTCGCGACTAACAACTACAACAACAACAAAATTGTGCACATGTGTGCACCCACATGTTGAGGGATGATCTTCGGTGGATGAAAGACAGGGGGAGTTCAACTCTGTTGGTTCTCCTGGATCTCTCAGCAGCTTTCAATACCATCAGCCATGGTATTCTTCAGGACAGGCTGGTCGAGCTTGGAGTAGGAGTCACTGCTCTGCAGTGGTTTCATTCCTACTCAAACGGCCAAGCCCAGAAGGCAGTGCTGGGGGATTACTGTTCTGCAGCATGACATCTACACCATGGAGTTCCACAGGGCCCCATAGTCTTTCACATATACATGAAACCACTGGGAATGATCATCAGAAGGTGTGGGCTGAGGTGTCATCAGTAGGCTGATGACATTCAGTTCTACCTTTCTTTTTAGATGTTCACATCTAACACAGGTGTGGCAGTAGATGTCTTGGCTTGATAATGGATTAGATGAGAACAAATAGACTGAAACTCAATCTAGATAAGATGGAGATACTATTGATGGGGGGATCTTCTGTCCAGATGGGTGACATCTTGCCTGTCCTAGATGGGGTTGCACTCCTCCTAGTTCATAGCTTGGAGAAGCTTCTGGACCCTGAATTATTGCTGGAATTCCAGGTGGATTCAATGGCTGGAGCACCTTTGATCAGCTAAGGGTGATTTACCAGCTATGACCCTATCTGGAAAGGCAAAACTTGGCAATGGTTATTGATGAACTGGTAACCTCTCATCTGGATTATTATAATACTCTCCACATGGGGCTTCCCTTGAAGAGAGCCCAGAAATTTCAGCTGGTCCAGAATAGGGCAGAGAGGCTGCTGACAAGGGCTGGCAGATGTGATCATATGAAGCAAGTCCTCCACCATCTCCACTGATTGCCAGTTGAAGTCTAAGCCCAGTTTAAGGTGTTAGCCCTAAACGGCTTGAGGTCAGGGTATCTAAAGGAGTGCCTCTTCCCACATGTGTCTACCCAGTCTCTTGGATCAGTGGTTTCGGTCATGGAACTTTTCTGAAGACATCTTTTTTTCTGTAGATCTCTAACTTTATCCCTGGTTTTTACTAAGCAGTGTGAACCCACAACATTCTTCCTTCGTTCATCTGCTCCTATTGCTTGAGTGCTTTGCATAACGTAGTAGGTTTGGAAATTAAGAGAAAACGTTTTAAATATAATGAATGAATAAAGTGATTACCGTATTTTTTGCTCTATAAGACGCACCTGACCATAAGACGCACCTAGTTTTTAGAGGAGGAAAACAAGAAAAGAAATATTCTGAATCAAATGGGCACATAATCACAGGCACATTCCCCATCACTTCCCCATGGGCTGCACATCTGACAGACTTACAGCACACACAGATTCGCTCTATAAGACGCACAGACATTTCCCCTTACTTTTGAGGGGGAAAAAAGTGCGTCTTATAGAGCAAAAAATACGGTATATGGTGATATCCCAAATGAATTGTTTCAATAATCCACCACACTACGCAATAGAGTCCTGGGAACCAAATGACGTGATGCATTTCCTTGTTTGCTTCTTGATGTGACTGATTATCAACGAGTTGGGCTCACGTGCTTTCCTTTTAAAATCCGTTTTAAATTTGATTTTTGAGATTTTTTGTGGAACCCCTATGAGGCCTTTGCAGAATCCTAGAGTTCTGTGGAACATAGTTTGGGAACTGCTCCCTTGGATCATCATTGGAGGCCTTTCTGAGGGACCCCCCCAAAAAAAAAGAAATAAGGAGGGTGGCTACAAGGAAAAGGGCCTTCTTGGCAATGGCACCCCAACTTTGGAGCCAGATCCCTAGAGATGCTCGCCTGGTGCCCTCTTTGCACTCTTTCCAGTGCCAGGAGAAGACCTTTTTAATCATTAATGTTTATAATTAATACATAATTTATGCACATTAAAAGGATATACCGCTTTACTTAGCAGAGCTTACTTGCAAGCAAGTGTGTAAGGATTGTGGAGTGTAAGGATTGTGGCCTAAGGTGCACATACTTGGAAGCAAAACTGCATTGAACTGCACTGAACAAAACACAAGTTATTTCTGAATAATGAATGAGTATACCTGGGATTAAGTGGCACACTAATATTTGTGGTTTTGGACAGGAAGGCTTAGCAGAATGTCCAGCGGGTTTTTTTCCCCCTTTTAAGAACGTGCTACATGTGAAAGAGAAGGTTTTGGAGCTGTTTTCACACAGATGGTTCTCTAGTGCTTAGGCTTTAAGGAGAAGCAAAACAAGTCTCTGATTTCTCATTTTGCTTTCTATTTTGGGAAATCACCTCTGGCATAAATTACAAAGCTTTGCTGTGCTCAGAGGCAAGGCCTTCTGTGAGATCAATCAAAGGAGCCCAGAGAAGTCACTTTAGCGGCTGTAGATGTTTCTTTCTCGCTGGCTGGCTGAGAAATACAATTGACATTTAGGCCAGAGATTGGGGCGTGGTGGTGGCGGCGGGGGGGCATCCTCTCTACATATGGCAAGTATTGTTCTCCACTGGATGCAGATCATTTGATGGTCCAGATAACATTTGCGGTTTGGCCGGAAGAAAGTGGACTTAGGGCCGTGCTCTTATTACAAGATGCCTCTTGGAAGGAGGACTGAACCCATAGTTCGTATGGGAAGGACCATGCTTCTCACGCTAAAGGCCCAGGTTCATTCCCAATATCCTCAGTTCACGGATTTCAGAAAGCAGAACAGAGACTTACATTTGCTTGAAACTCAGCTTAGCAGCTGCCTGTCCGAATACACTAAATCAAGGATGGGTGACGTGTGGCCCTCTAGATGTTCTTGGTCTGCAGTTCCCATCATCCTTCACCATTGCCTATGCAGGCTAAAGCGAATGGGAGTTGCAGCTGAACAACACCTGGAAGGCCTGTCCCTGCCGTACAGGAAGTCGGAGAACACAGAAAGTGGTTCAGCAAAAGCTTGAAATGTCTTTTTGCCTTTGATGTCACTCCTAATTCACACAGGCAGGTTACATGGGACAGGGTTTGGCATTCTAATTGATAGCTAACGGTTGCATTCTAGCTGGCTGAAAATTTTTGGCTAAAGCTCAGTATTTTACAAGTGGAACTTCTGCAGTCACCAGGTTCAAGTGGCTTCTTCCCAGGTAATTATGCATAGAACTGTAGTCAAGCTGAACCTAATAAACTGCCATCTATGGTTGCTCTTTGGTAATGATGTTATGATGAGCTCCTGTACTTCATCACATGTTGTAACTACCTGAGCCTCAAAGGGGAAGGAAGCTAATGTTGTCAAAAGGTCAGATCCATGGAGTAGTCTGTGTAGAAGGCACATGAAGTTGTGTTAGGTAAATGAAGTGTGACCAAGTGCATTGGACACAGAAAGCAAGGTAAAGGCAGAAATCTTCTTATGTAGAGGGAAGTTAGAACAGGGGCACAGATTGTTCAATGTACATTTTGCTGCCAGAAACATAGGAAGATGTTGTCTCAGCAGCAGGCTATAAGCCTTAAGCTGGCAATCACAATCTATAGTGTGGTTAGCTCCATAGACCGTGGAAGAGCAGGCTGAACTATTAAAGGGTCAATTCTTGATTATGTAGTCTCACACATCTGCAGTCTTGGGGAGATGGAGGTTCTGTTGGGGGTTCCTCTGCAGAAGATGGGCATGTTTCCAGCCGAGGGCCCCCTAAATATAGAACTGTTAGTACTTTCCCTGGAATAGCAGTCTGATCCATATTTTCATCAGAGCCATCTTCAGTGGACCCTGAAATCACAAAGGGTTGGGAGATAAGATACACTTTAGACGTTACCACTACACAGTTGCTACTGAGTAAATAGTAGAAAACCCATACAACATATCAGATCCAAGTAAAACTTGCATTTCCAGGTTATGCCCTACCATCTCTCTTTTTAGTGATCTCAGGCACCATTACAATCAACCAAATTGAGGATGCAGCTGCTTTACATACAGTTTTGAAGAAGTAGATTTTGGCCCATGACGCTCAGCAACTTCCTTTTCCCATTCAAATTCATTGCAATGGAAATTTTGGGACCAACATGCAGCATGTGTGTGGCACATGGCAAGAGTCCTCATTTGGCCGATAAGGATGCATCTATCGATGGTTTAAAGATTTCTGCTTTGCGTTAGCACAAAACCAACTGTTTGGAAAAGTGCAATGGAGGGCATTCTCATTCTCTCCCGCCTCATATTGTTTATAGACAGGGTGTTACTCACCCATTTGCTTTCAGATGCTTTTCCAGTGTTTGGAACACATGGGATATGCTAGGCAGGAGAATTCCATGGCATTTAGAATCAGCTTTGAATCATAACCTTGATCCAAAAACCCTTGACACTTGGGGCACTTCAGCTCAGATGCAAGCTTTGATGTCTGGCCCTATTGCTAATTGTAATGGACTCCTCTTATCTTCCTCCAAGGAAGACATTCCGGGTGCCTTTCTTGGGTCTGGAACACACTGTACTTGCACAACTTTTGAGGATCACAAGAAGAACTGAACAAAGAAAGCAGCAGCTGTCATTAACATTTAGGTATCAAAGATTTGAGTTGGTTTTTTTTAACGTCACTCATGTAATTGGGTGTTGCCTCAAGTCCAGATGGCCTTACATGTTGTATAGGCTGGATGGACAAGCAGCTAGAGATGGCCCATGACTGTGTGTAAGGAGGGCAACACCACCTTCCCCATCTAAAAGAAGAAAAAGAGCAGCATTCTCAAAGAGCACCCCTTTGCAACAACCTTTCATCTCGCAGGACCTCCCCACCATCCCAATCCCAGTAGCTGCAGCAACGAGTTTTTTTGCAACTAGGTGCACCAACAATTATGGAAGTGATATTCTGAACTGATGGGTAGCACTGTGGCTAAATACTGTGATTTCTCCATTCCTGGAGCAGAAGCCATATACCGTATTTTTTGCTCTATAAGACTCACTTTTTTCCCCCTCAAAAGTAAGGGGAAATGTCTGTGCGTCTTATAGAGCGAACATGTGTGTGCAGTAAGTCTGTCAGATGTGCAGCCCATGGGGAAGTGATGGGGAATGTGCCTGTGATGATGTGCCCATTTGATTCAGAATATTTTTTTCTTGTTTTCTTCCTCTAAAAACTAGATGCGTCTTATGGTCAGGTGCGTCTTATAGAGCGAAAAATACGGTACTTGCTTTGTTTCTGAGATACATTTCCTGAATAAGAAGGTGGCTGACAGGATTGTCAAAGCAAGAGATGATGATGTTCGTCCATCGTTTTCGATGAGGACCTTGACATCTAATGGGTTGTGAGTTGTCCACGGTGTGTCCACAGGTGACTGAGAAAGAAGGGTTGCCCTCGCTGCTTTAGCTCTTGTGGCACTAAGCCAATTCCATGCAGTATTGAAGCAAATATTCAGTTCCCTTAAGTGCCAGTTCTTGGATGGAAGGTGGGGTACCAATCAAAGAAATAACTAAGCAATTAAGCTGAATTATATTGCTGCCTGTTCCCTTGAATGGAGCACAGTGGTGCCAGATCAAGAAGGCCCTTTAGGCTGAGGTTTTAAAGTTATACTTGGATATCAAAGAACTTGAGGATATTATCTGTCCCAGGTGTTTTTACAAGGCTATTCTTCCTTGCATGTTGCTTTTGCTTTTTTAATTTTTTTTTTGTTTTCAAATGTTGGTATTTTGATAAGATTTGAAGGTGTTTTATTGAACTGTTTTCATGAATGGTTGTAAACTGCCCGGGGAGATTCAGCTATGGGGCAGTACAGAAATGAAATTAACAACAAGTAAACAAAGCACAGCAAGGATTCAGATTCTCCCTGCATACACAACATGTCTTCCTTTGTAGATAAGCATTGTGAACATGCTGAACTAAAGTGCCGGAAGGCAGAAACGGCTTCAGAAATCAAGGGACTGTGTTTGCAACCCCATGCTATAGGAGTAACGTTCCATCTCCGCTCACTCTGGCTGCTGGGTGTGATTCAAGGCACCTTTAAAAAATGCCTTTCTAAAAATATGAGCAACCAAATTGCCCATCAGTGCCCAGCACCTTCCTCCTACAATCTATGCCATGATTACAGCAAGAGCAGATCTCTGTTCTGTGCATGCAAGAAGATGCCTCATATTGAATCTGAGCATTGGTCTGTCCTGTTCAGTATTGTCTATATCAGCTTTTGGGACAGTCATTCATTCTCAGCCTAGCCTAGTTCACAGGGCTGCTGTTGTTGGGATAAGAGGGAGTGGAGAAGAACTTTGTAAGCCACTTTGGGTTCCTTGCCGGAGAAAAAAAGGCGGGGTATAATGCAATAATGTGATGGTGGTGGTGGTGGCGACGACGACGAGACAACCTGGTGTCCTTCACATGTCAGATCTCATAATGCTCAGCCCATATGGCTAATGGCCATAGGAAATGCAAGGGAATTATGAGAGTTGCAATCCAACACATTTAAAGGGCATCAGGTTGGGGAAGGCTGAGTTACACTGACTGATATCACTACTACTACTACTACTATGACGATGACGTACATTTCTATACTTCCCATGGTTTCAGGCAGAATTCTGGATCCACCTGAAAACCTGGGAATTGAACTTGAGACCATTCACATGCAAAGCATGTGCTCTACCACTGAGCTATGCTGCTTCCTCTGATGTACAATAGAGCCAAACAGGGTAAATTCTAAATATCTGCTACATGCTCAGTCTGTTTTTCAGCCATCCAGCGTCACCTCGAGAGAGCTGTAACCTGGCCATATGTCACACAAGAGGTTAAATTTCCTTCACCCAGAATTATTATAGGTGAGTGGAACTAACCTGGGGTGTACAATAGGGGCTTCCATGCAGCAGACTTCAGAATGCATGGGTGAGAAATTTGCACGGCCCTGAGCAAGGGAAAATACACTGCACTGCCAAAGCAGACAGAGGCTGATTTCAACAACTGCATAGCTTTGTGCAACAACTTTAGGGTTGCCAGCTTTTGAGTACAAAAAAGATTGGTCCCCAGGGAAGTGTCTGGAAGTAGAGACAGAAACTGATGGCTTAGGGGTGGAGATTGGCAGAAAACTGTGTTGGATTGACTTTTTATAACCCAATATGGTTTGCTGGAACTTTTCATCAGCCAGACCAGTAAATGTCTAGTTATAGCTGGCACCCTAGATAAGCCTTTTGGGCGAAGTGGCCATTTTGTTACTGACTCAGGTTGCTTGCATGCGGCCACAAGCAGAGCTCTGTGAATCAGCTGTCTGAGATTAACTAGCAAAACAGCCTTGAGAGCGACAATATTCCCCCAGATAGGGCCCTAGAAAACTCTTGTACCTACTCAGACCATTGGACCATCCAAGTCAATATTGTCTACACTGGCTGACAACAACTCAGAACCTGATTTACAGAGTTACAATTATGTTTTGGAGTACAGGCTTCTAAAAGATCCTTCTTAATCAATTATCCAACGCTCCCCAAATGGGTTGAGAACATTTCTTGAAGAAATGCTTGGTAGAGTCTTAACTTAAGGGGGAAGTCGCTGGTTCAGTCTTGAGCTTCTATAGCATGGGCTCTATTACTGAGGTAAAACTCTTCCCTTCAGGTCTTACCAATACCTTTCCTTAAGGTGTAATAAGGAATCCTAGAAATGTTCTCAACCCACCTGGGGAAGGGCAGTCTGTCCATTAAAATCACCTCTCTGCAAATCAGAGGCCTGAATTTCCTTGTGGCAGGACTGAATTGAAACTGCAGGAAGTAAGAGGTGAAAAAAAGCACAAGCTATCTTAAAAACACATCAGAGCAGAGATAAGATACAATGGTGGCTACCGCAGGCCAGCACAGTTTAATTCACATACTGCTGTGTTGTTATCCCCGTGAGTGAGCTCCAGAGCTTAACAATTCAGCTGTTCGCCCAGCTGTAATCTATTTGTGGTCTCATAACTCTCATGTGTTACCTTGGTCAAGAGTTATTTTGCACAACCACATGTTCTGGGGCTTCATTTAGGCCTCCTCTGACTGACACCATCAGTCCCCACCAGAGCTTTGGGATGCATTTCCTGGAAGAGATATTTCCCTCCCCGCTCTAACTTTCCAGTGTCACATGAAATCAGCCTCAATTTCTCTGGAATCAATTATCTTGCCAAGCAACTCACAAGATTGGCAGATGCTCTCCAATAAGAAAAGCACCTGCATTTTATCCTAGCTTTGTGCCACATCATTCAGTGTTTTGCAGTGCTGGGCTGATTTTGGGCCACCTAAAAGCCCAAATTCTACCCCCTCCAGAATTTAAAGAGTGAACAGAAATACTCTTGTGTACTTGTAACATCCGTTGATTACCAATCATGCAGGCTTTATATTTCCTTAAATATCAGAGGCGGTATGCCATTGTTTATCTGTCACTTCTGCCCTCATATCCTGCTGGTGGATTTCTCATGGGCATCTTGTTAGCCAGTCTGGGAACCAAGTAGTCGTTTGGCCTGATGATCCAGCATAGTCCCTTTTTATGTTCTCATATCTATCGCTATTGCAGAATGGAAGCTTATGTTTTCACTGCTCGTATGTGTCTATGTGAATGTATAATATGCGTATTGCTCAATTGTGGAGTGTGGAAATCATAACATGGTTTGCAGTTCCTCTGCATGTATGGGGATCAGGTGTTTGGTGCTTGAATCATAAGCACATGAGTAATATTTAAGGTAGTAATAAGAGAGATTACGAGAATTGAACAGGACATTTCATAAGGAAGTCATGCATAGGGCTGCCATAAGTCAGAGAAGACTTGATGGCATATAACAACCACCCTAAAAGAGAAAGATCAAGAATAAAAGCTACTTGAAGAAAATCTTTAAAATGTTTTTAAAATTCACCAAGGTGACTAGAGTTACTCCTTTTCTTTTACTTACTATGTCCTTTGCAGGCTGCAGTTGTTCAGAGACGAGCCTCATAAACTTCACTTTGATGTCACATTCCTGGCCTGGCTTTGTGTCAGCTATGCTAGCAAAGAACATATATTTTAGGAATGCAGACGGGCTGGAAAGTATTTGCTAAAGCCAAAGTGTTCTAACCACATTGAGAATCGGAACCCGCTAATCCTAATTAGCTGACAATTGTGAAATGTTTTATGTTCAGGCCAGTGTCACAAATCCTGTGCAAACTTGTCAAACTGGAAACATTCTTAATGTGCCACACATTTAAACCAGTTTCAAAACATCTAGGCTAATTGCATTAGCCACACGCAATGGACTCTGTGAGTTCCAGCTTTTGATAGTTCTGCAGGATGGTTTTCTCTGCAATCCCTGCCTCTTCATAGCACAGCAGTGCCTTGTTTAGAAACCAAGATGGTGAGTGGGCAGAAACAGCTTTAAATGTGTATTCTGGACATGGCTGCAAATGCGAGAAATGCATGTCTCACATGTACACCCACGTCATTTATTATGTATTTAAGCAGTTTAACTGTATTTCATCAGGTAATTTATAGTGTTCTAGGTTTTTTTTTTAAGATATTACGTATTCCTAATTCTACTGTATGGTATGGGATCATGGAGTGTAATACAGAGTGGATATGAAAAAAGATGGATGCATTTGAAATGTGGATCCTACAAATTGCTACAATTTGCTTGGACCTTAGAGGGTAACCAGTGAAAAAGTATTAAGGCATCAAAATATCCACATAAAAATGCAGGAAATGACAAATTTCCAGCATGTAATTAGAAATGAAAAACCTAGATTATTGCAGCTGATTATTCAAGGTAAAATGAAGGGGGAAAGACGTTTGGGAAGAACTTCTTGGCTGAAAATCCTTACAGATTAGGTGAAAAATGGAAAATAGTTGCTTAGCGAGGCCATATCTTAAGGTAGTCTAGCCATGATGATGTCCTGCCACTGGTAGGAGGGACATGGGAAGGTTATATTTTTTATACTGCCCAATAATCAAAGCTTTCTGTTTACTGTTAGCTGCCATGTCTTTATGTGCCAGGAAGAGCACACATTCAGGCAGACAAACAGGTAGACAAGGCCTGCTCGGCCTTTAAGGTCAGCTACCGAGGAAATAAGGAGGATGGCTACCAGGGAGAGGCTTTCTCTGCTGTGGCCCCAGCCTGGGAACCAGCTCTCCATAGAGGCGGTCCTGGTGCCAATGTTGTCTTCTTTTCAGCACCAGGCTAAGATCTTTATATTTTCCCTAGATTTAAACTGCTGACAATTCATTACTGATTTATCCATATTATTAATATATTTATTTTTATTTTATGGACCCTGAGGAGCAGTCGTAGATACTGTTATGGTTACAATTATAGTTATGGCTATAACTGCAGTTTTGGATTGTAGATATGACTATAACTGTTGCTATTATTTTTGTTTGTATTATTTATTATAATATTCATAATATTTATTTTGATTGATCTATCATTACTTTTGTTACTATTAGATTTATTTATTTACATGTATTTATAGGCTGCCTAAAATTGCCAATACATCTATTGGGCACTATGAGGGGATGATAGATTATGAAGCAAGTGCCTCCATGTGTGGCTTCTGCCACCTGAGTTGTTTTGCATTGCATTTCAATTATGTTTTATAAGCCGTTCAGAAAGCTCATGAGCTGTGAGCAGCATGTAAAACTCATGAAATAAATCAAAATAAGCAGACAGACTGACAGATGCTTCTGCTGCATTCACACGTAGTCAACCCTTTAGAGTGAATGCCATTTTGCTACCTCATTGGGTTGGGACAAAGAACATCCAAACTGGTATTGTCCATGTTGGGATGAAGAAATGAACTAAAGGGGGGATTTTTTAGGTATGCTTCTATACTTACTTAGTCTGAGGGTGTTCTTTCTATGATGGCCACAACATCAAGGGATGACCTGCACACCAAAATGAGACATCGCCCATCAGCTGCTACAGACAGACCCTTCTACAGTCAGGCATTGATCCAACCAGGTGGTGGCCGGGTTCCCCTGTGGACACACAAGATTCCAAAAGTTCAGAATCAGAAAGGCTGGGCAGAAAGTTCCAGAGCAGGTGAGGCAGGGAGCAGTCTGTGTGGTCCCTTCTTCTCACAGGAAAGTAGCTCAGGTTGAGGAACTGGAGGCTCCAGGCTCAGGCCTGGAGAAGGAACTCTATAAGCCTTTGGGTCTTCAAGTCTGGTTGTGTTGGGAGTGACAAAAATGGCTGCTCTGGCCCCACATACTCAAGGGCTGCTGGCTGGTATCCAGAAGAATCAGAATCAAAAGGAGGAGGAGGAAAGGCACAGGAGTGGACTGGAGAATGTGGGCTGTTCCCAGCCATTGAGATGTGAGAAGTGGAGATGCTTATCCCAAGGCCAGGCTCCCCGGGTGGGCAGGGGACTTGGAGCAGGGGAGTTGCTCAGGTGACAACGTGGCAGGCATGGCTCTTGACCCCATGATGTGTCATCAGCAGAGGAGAACAGCCCTATTAGAAGATAGGTGTGCTGAGAGGAGGTGTGCCCATTTTCAGAAGACTCCTCCCAAAGAACTGGTGTCTAGGCATGCTCATAGGGAGAGTACCTGGAAGTGAAGACTAGCTTGGGTTCAATGAACTGCACTGTGCATGCTCAGGGATTCATTCCAGGTGTTTGTGCGCCTGGAAAACACTTTGATCAATAAAGCATGTTCTGCAAGAAGGGCCTGTGGCTCTGAATGTGTGAAGGGAAGACACCCTGCCTCAGATCAGGCTGGGCTGATAAAGAGGCCATGCTATCTCTGCCCATGAAAGAGGAATGGAAGTGGTGGGAAGGAAGACACCTGCATCTTGCCACCAAAGGCCCTACTCTGAGACCTCTGGAGCTGCCTTATGTATCCTGCATCCAAGAAGAAGCTTTCCAGTGGAAGGTGCTGCAGTGCATGGTATCCCTCCCTTCACTCCCCAAAAGCTGCTGTCAATGGAATCCTTTTGTCAGCCTACTTCTCCTGTCTGCTGTAGCAGCCTGCATAAATCCTCACTGCAGTATCGCTCGCACACCGTCGTGACTTTGCCCATTTCCCCACCCTGTTCCATGAAATTGGCTGCTTCTGGCAGTAGTGGAGACACTCACAAAGTGACATCAGTGTGGCCCTAGCCAGGCCTTCTGATTCTCTGGAAACAGGTGAGGAGAGTTTTAGCACTCAGCATCTGCTCCTTGTGGAGAGTATTTTTCTGAGGAGTTCTTCCCACATCCGTGGAAGACCTTCTCCACATGAACCAGAATTTTGGAACTCATTCCGTGCAATATCTGAAAAGAAGTGTGTGTACAGCTACTGGGGGTGGGAGCTGGAACGTTCTTGGCCCAAGTTTTGCATCTTTTCTTTTGTTTTTGTGTTGCTTGTTCTGTTCTTGGTCAAGCCAAGAACCTTTCAGCTCCCCCTTGTATATGTGCCAAGCACAAGGGCATCAGGATCACAGCCGGGGCATAGGGTGTTGGAGTCACTAGCTACATGGGCAATCTATGCTCCTTCTTCATGCTCTTTGGAACCATCTGAGGGGATGTTCTGAAAAGTAAGAGAACTCATGTCTAAACTAGTTTCACCCACCTGAACATGTGTGCCCTCTCCCAGAGATGGTTTGCTGCTTTCTCACACTTTTGGGGACACTGACTCATGGGTTGGAAGTTCTAGACAGCTAATTCCATTTCCTTTTCTTTCTCACTTGGTGGAAAGACAAGAATGTCATTTCTTCACCTGCCCAAAGTGAGTACGGCACATGGGAATGAACGTGGACCAATGATTTGCAGCTTCAAGTGTTGCATAAGTCCCATGAGGGCTTACATGACTGAGCATTCACCTGTCCCTGGGCATCCACAGTTTTATTAACTCTGAAGCCTACAATCAGAGATGTTATTAGAATCCCTTTCACTCCCATAGCAGAAATAGGATGTCCTGAGGTAGGTGGGACTTCACTGGATCTGGAGGAATCTTGTTGCCTGAGGCTGAGCAGAGTGTAAGTGATCACAAAGTCCACTCCTGACACAGTGCGACCACGTCTCCTGCATTACAGAGGACTGCACTGCATTTGCAGAGTTGCTAGAAGGCTGACCCCTGTTTAAAGGCGTCCTCTCTTTAAAAGGCTGTCCTGTCCTTGTCTAGTTTAAAGATATTAAAAACAATGGATTCAGATCAAAGAGTTGAGGCTGCCTGTCAACAGCATCTGGACAGCAGACTGAGCAAGGACACAAAGGCCAAAATCTTCCTTACTCTGATTACATGTACTGTATTTCTATTTAAATTATTATTTCTAAATGTGTATTTCTCCATATGCACCTGCATATGCACATTTTATGCAAATGTACGCCATCTTTTCTCCTTTTGGGGAGCAAAAGGAGAGCCATGGGAGCAAAAGGAGAGCTCTCCTTTTGGGGAGCCATGCATAGGTGGCCAACTAAGAACAGAAACCAAGGGTGTCACTCTATGTGTCCTTGCTTTCCAGACTTGCCGCACTGATGGTAGAGTTGACCTCAAAGACCACAATTCAATATAAGACAAAGATAGTGTCAGGACAAAAGGAGTGAAAACTCTGGCATACTATGACTGCTGAAAGCCTGACACTGTAAGAACAGCTTTAGACGTAAGGTGGGATCTGGAACTGATCAGGAAACCATGCTGCAAGTCTTGTTCCTCACCTACTCCTGTATACATATGCTGCTATATGCCTTTTGTCTTCCCCCTGCGTTGTCTCAATCTAGTCAATCCTTTTGTTTCTACTCTCATGTGCCTCTAACAAACTGTCTGCCTGATCTCCCACCAGTCTCCTCCAAACTGTTAGAAAATCATCCTGTACAGAATCTATCCCTCTGGGGTCTGCCTACCTGCTGTATGTATTTCCTCTTAAGTCTGAATAAACTGCGACATTCTTTTTATTGTACAACCCCAGAATAATTGCATTCACTGTTTCTTGACAGTAACCTCCAAGCTGTTCATATTGGAGGTGTTTTCTTTTCCAAATCTGTCCATCTGTCTGTCTCTCTAACAAGATGTACGTAGATTACAGACTTGCAAGAGACCAAAGGGCCATGTAATCTTCCAATCTGATTCTGTGAGGCAAGGCTACAGGCCAGCCTCTCCAAAGTAAATTATGAAGTACCAGAAACATTGTTAAAAGATGCATACCAGAGCAAATTGTTTGCAATTACTCTTCTGCACAAGCCAGATCATGTGCAGCTTTAGAACTGGGGGTGTGGAGAAACCCAGAGGCATTGACTAGACCCCAATTATTTATTTTATTTAAAACATTTATATGCTCCCTATTTTGCCCATGGCATCTCTAGGCAGCTAACATCAAATTAGAGGGCACAAACCTGGACTGGTAGTTCTGATGCAGAGCTGTGCCAGATGTAATTCTGGCTCATGCAGGTCAGCACTTCAAAGTCTACCAGAAAACATATGAAAAGGACGTGCAAGTCATTCGTGCAAACTCTTTCCATGTTTCTGCACACTGTCCAGGGATCCCTTTAACAAACAAGGCAAAAACACAATAGCATGGAGCCCCGCCAATGCAACTTGTAGATGATGCATAAAATCCAGCAGCCACATGCAGACACATTTCACTTGTTCAAATACTGTCATCATAAATAAGTTGTTTTCTGCTCATTACCTATTTTTAAGAAATTTGTCCTGGATGGGCCCCATATAATGAAAGTATTCCTTAGAAATAGTGGATTCAATTTCCCCTCCCCTCCCCTTCTGCCCCCCCCCACCCCCAACATACTTTGTTTTGAGTATGGGACAGATGGAAAAAAACGACTCTTTGTGAAGCCCAAGTTCTTCTGCTCAATCACAATTTTAGTCCTGGAACACTGGCTTGAAGCTACAAAGACAGAAAAATCAGTGCAAATATATATTTGAGCCTTGGCTATTGGGCAGTATAAAAATGAAATGAATAAAGAAATTAGGGTTAAGAACGACAATTAATCTGCTGCAAGAAGCATCACACAAGAGCGTTAATATTCTCAGGGGAATCAGATTGTACAAGCCAGCCAAGGTTAGGCAGTTTTAAAGACCTGCTGATTTTGACTGGAGAGGGCATGTGAAAAATGTGCTTTAACTCTGGTAAGATAAAATGCTTAACTCTGACAGGATCATGTCCAAACGATCCAGGGTGATTCATGTGTATAGTTTCCATCTGTTGCGGAGCAATGGGCAGCTTTTCATTCAAAGAGTGCCAAAATTGTTCTCAGTTGAAAACATTTGTGTGTTTGGCAGTGAAATTACGTCACCGGCTTTGCTTACCTAGAAGGTGGAGCCAGGCCGACCTGGACAGTGAGTAACTCCGGAAAAGATATGCAGTTGTGATACGTTATGCAAATGCATGTAGGAACTGAAGCACCAAGGCAAGAAAGTCATAGTGACATCACAGGGACATTGACCTGCAACTTGCTAATAAAACTGGAACCAGGCCAGCATGCTCCTTTAGCAAGAACTGGAACCACAAGAATGAGCAGATGAGGTTTGTCAGACAGTGGGGACAAGTGCTGCCAGCAGCTAACCCTTGCAGGTCGAGGTGCACTTGAAGGCACTTCTGTTTATACTCCTGTTTATCAGGCAAGAGCAACGGAGAGTAAAAATGGCAACCATTAGGCCCAATCAACGTGTTGGAGCAGTAGAGTCACTATGGTGTAGAAGCTAGAGCATAAGACTGAGACCAGGGAGATCCAGGTTCAGGTCCTCACTCAGCCATGCAAGTTTGGGGCAATCACAGATGCTCAGGCTAACCTACCTCACAGGGTTATTGTGAGGATAAAATGGAGAGGAGGAGGTTTGTGTATTCAGGCTTGGGCTCTGAGGAAGAAACGGGAATATAAACCCCGATTTACAATTCAGAGTCACCAAAAATTCCATTGACCATACCAGACTTTGCTCTAATGGTGCCCTTATCAGATTTGGATTACATGTCCTGTAATTGTTGACCATGGACTACAGTGGCTGGAGGAGATGAGAGTTATAATGCAAAACATCTGGAGGCCAAGATTTTGGGGAAAGTCTCTTTCTCTCTCTCTCTCTCTCTCCCCCTCCTCCCCTGCCCCCGCCCACCCAAATACTCCTTACATTTGTCCATCATTCCCTGCTGACTTTTCTAATTAATTGATCCATTTTTAGCTGCAATGGAAACCTTTGGTTGCAACATGGTGGTCCTAAATGACCTTCTGAATGGCTGAAAAAGGAGAAAACACATAATTAAAAATGAGGACAAAGGGATCCTCTGATTTGCCTAGCTGTTGCATATGCTAAATATAGCTGCACATTCAGCCCTAATAATTATAATTTAAATAGCAATACTGCATCTCAGCATGGGAAGAGGCAGGCACGGCGCAGCACACTGAGAAGACGGCATGCCTGTGAAAATGGTGACTGGTTTGCTTTGCTCAGGCAGCTGTGCAGGCGCTGCTGATGAGCCATTTCCTACTGATGGCTCTTCAAAGAGTGGACTCCTTCAAAGCAGAGGACGGCCATCCCGCAGTCTTTCAAAGAGAGGACTGTCCTTTGCAAAAAAAAAAGGGGGGGCACATGGCCACCCTGCAAATTTTGCACTGAATACAATGTATGCACATGGAAAGCTGGGTAAAGGATAAGAAATGGTGCATTTGTGACCAAAGCAACTATACGTGTTGGTTGGCATTGGCCAGTCTAGACCGGTCAGGGTGCTTCATCTGGTTTCCATGCCAGGGAAGGAAAAGGCCATGGCTCAGTGTTAGCATGCCCACACACACATGCATACCATGTGGACAGTCCCAAATGTCATCCCCAGCATCTCCAGGTTGCTCTAGAAAAGCTCCTGCGTGAAACCCTGGAGGATCTGCCAGTCAGTGTTGACAATACTGTCGAAAAAGCAATCTCCATTCCTAAATGAAAGAAGAGACTCTTATCATGATTCCTAACCTGAGCTACAGGAAGGCCAGATTTTGGATTTACACACCCATGTGCTGCCATCTGGGGAGAGTGTGGTTTATATCTTAGGCCAAGGAAATCCAGATTTTGCACTGGAAGAGTAGGACAGGCTATACTTTGTGTAAGATGCCAATCAAGAAAATGTTGGGATGCATGAGATAGCAGGGTTTACTGCACATGCTCCTGTCTGAATGTTTGTACTGGAATGTGTGTGGCAAATGGACCCATGATGGCAGGAACTGAGGTAGGATCGGATGAGGAATAGAGATGTGAAGGTAGAGGGAACCTATTGGAAGAACAGGTGTCTATAGGTGCTTGCATGCTTTCAGGTGCATTTGCAAAATCATGAGAGCTAGATGCAGGTGTTTTTGTTGTTTTAATAGAAGCTGAAATGCTAGGAGTAGGCATGGCACCTTGCCTATGTACTTTCTCTCTTTTCCTTGTCAAGCAAGTCCCATCCTGATCAGCAGAGCAATGAATACACCTTGTTTTGCAGGAAAGGGACCTGGGGCCATTGTAAAGGGCAAAAATAAAAAAGGAAAGAGAAAAAATCAAAAAGGAAGAGAAAAAGAGGGGGAAATCCCAAGATTTCTATGCAATGATACATACAGTGAATGGCTCCTTTCCTATCACTTTAAAATCACAGGAGGAAAAGTTTCATCTTATTAGGCAAAAGTGAAATCCTTGTATGGCAAGTAAATTCAAGAGAGCCTGGAGGGTTTTCCTGCTAGACAGGTAATCTTAGCCAAGTGTCCTCCTTTATGGAGCAGCCAGAGGACTAGTCTCTATTTGAAGGGGTCCTCTATTCAAGCTGTCCAGTCAAGCTTAAAGAACCATTGGAAGGAAGAACTGGGCCTTGCAGCTACCCATCAATAGCACTGGGCACCAGACCAAACAAGGCATTTAGATTACCTTGTCACGGTCTTCCACACTAGGGTGAGAGACATAGTATATCTATTTAAAGTACATTATTATTTCTACATTTACACTTATACATATAAATTAGCATATACGAACCTTTGTATGCCCAACCTTTCCTCAAAGCTGGGAAGAACCCATCCCTCCAGTAAGGTAGTTCTCAACTGGTCTTTCCATTAAGATGTCTCACCCAGTAGTCAACCAGAATGTACACTCTCTTTAACTTAGGGCCATCAGATCTAGATCTGTCTTCCGGGGCAATAGAGAACAAATTTTAACCTCTTTTAAAACCAGCTTCCCCAACCTGGCAGCCTGCAGATGTGTTGGGTTACAACAGGCAGCGTCCCCCAGCTCAGGTGCCATTTGCATTTAGTTTCTTGAGGCAGTGGATGAGTTCAAAAGATGTGGTTGGGATTGTCACATGATAGCCTGAAGTTTTCCTCACATGATGACTCACTTGCCAGAGAGTTCTTAGCTCTCATGTGATGAGGCTGACTGTACAGGCTGTTGGGAAGATTGTCTGAAAACCCCAGGTGGGAGGGAATAACCTGGGATGACTCAAGAATATAGGGGTGAGAGATGCCAATATATTTTTAGGCCATCAAGCTGCAAAAACCACACACACAAGTTCCAACAGAAGGTGAGCCTAAGGTTTTTCCTGGTCCTCCTTTGGATTGGCATGGATTTTAATGATTTCTAACTTCTGTTTCCTCACTTTTTACCACTGCTTCACTATAGGAAGGTCCTTATCCTATGGATGCTAGCTTAACTTCGGGGAGCATCTTTGAAGAGGGTTAGTACCTTTTGGGGAGGGGGAAATCAAATGGTGTACGGCCACAGTCTTCAGCATGATGCACCACAGGCAGACTTCCTTCCTCTTCTGATTTTTCAGAAGGTTTTTTCCACTAGGAGTTTATTTTTCTTTATTCCCACCAGTTTGCCTTCTGTGAAACAAGTGTTTTGTCTCGCCTTGCCCACCGTAGCTGCCATTATATGAATGGACCTCCCGATGCAACACTCTCTCAAAATTCAAAATGTGCCCACTAACCTAAAATACACTGTGCACCACGTGGCCAAGGAGATGTGCAACACAATAGTAATTAGGCGATTCACAGGTATGGGCAACAGCTTTACCAAAGTTGGCATAGTCCAAACATCTGTTTGCTATGCTTCTTACATGGAATGGAATCCAATCTGGGATGGCTCCATGTTGTTACAAGCACCCCTAGTTTTCCACTGATTACCCTGAGCTGGTTTCCCTTTGGAAGGAAGTCATTGCACTCATTGTAATGTCTGCATTTACTGACCATAGTACAGATCAAAATGGGATGCTTGACACTCCAACAGGCACTCCAAAAACTCCCTGGGAATCATTTAACTCTCTGACCCACTTTCTATAGGTTTCTGTCCCCCAAGCTGCAGGCTGCTTGCTTTTACAGAAGCCAATTCCATCCCCCTGCAACTCAAGGGATCCAAAGCATGAGTCATCTCCCTGCCTTCCTGGCGTATTCACAAAGGTAACAGCTGTGTTGACAAGGTGTCCGTTAATGCAAAAGGGCATGCCAACTCAACCACTTGGCCAACTGGTTTTTCTCTTCAGCAGTTTACTTGACCCCCTACCCCCCCACACAGAGCGATCCTAGGTCTTGCACTATCAGAATTGCTAGTCTGGAAGGGATCTGCAAAGAGAACCCACGGTTTTTATTTGAGCTGTGTGCACTGAGTTGTTTGTGGTTAGCATAGTTAGGGTCACACAACCTACATTTTGATATCAAAACCCATGGTTCAGTGACAACTCATACTCAGTCCATACTCTGAGCTGATGTGTATTAGGTAGCCTCGATGGCAGCCGCAACACATGGTAACTGGGTTCAGTCAGGAAAGACCCCTTTCGCCTTGAACCTTAGCAGTTTTATTGAAAGATCACCCAGGACCCCTGCAGTTACTTACAACAGCACGCTACCAGGTAGTGGTTCTCTCCACCAACTACAAAATCACAGCCCATGTACAGACACTTTTATAACCTGCTAGTCACATAGACCAATACAGAGTGTTAAGTTTCCAGATAATATTAGTACAACAGTTTCCTGATGTCTTTAAGCATGACATAATGTTCTAAACCAATCAGCAATACTGATAACAATAGTATGGAAAACATTACTGGTTGCTTTATTGATGTGTCAATTCAGTAAACTTCTTTGCAGTTTGGCTCCTGCTTAAACATGCAAATGTGTCTGACTGAGGAACCATTCAGGAAATCTGGTTTGACAGCTACACTGTGCATGTTCTTGCCTCTGTGGAATTAGTTGCTTAAGTGGGTCCATTCAGAAACAAATAGACACCATTGTTTCAGGTTTTTCTGCAGCTGATGAGAACACAGGTATTTCCTCACTGATAGTATTAGCCTACAGCAGCTTCTCAGTCCAGTTAAATAACAGCAGCCCTAAACAGTGACCTGGCTTGGAATTCTGCTGCTTTCTGAGAAAGAGGTACAGGTATTTTTATAACACAAGGGCACATATAAGCAACCTTTTTCTGCCAGGATTTATATGAATTTTCCCAACACATGTTACGTGAACAACCTCAGTAGTTCTCCATAATCTTTCCTCTACATGGTTGCTGTATGTGAAATTGCTCTTCTAGCCCTTTCAATGTTGCTGATATGCTCCAGGGTCTGTGCCTTTGAAACTGGTCTGAAATTATAGGGGTCTACAGATGTACTGGGGCATCCATATAAGGGTTGTCCACTCAAGTGGGAATCCAGGCCAATCAGAGCTTGCACTCACATCTTGGATTCCTATGCACAAACAAACCCCTTTCACGGGGCTTCCTGATGTTTGCCCACACAGGAAGAATGAGGACAGGTGCTTTCAGACTGACTAGCAGACACAGTCCGACTCTCTGAATACTGTTTTCTGAAAGGTACCCTTATCTCAAACTGTTTCATGCAGCATTCAGAAAAGGAGGGCACCGCTGTCCCAGAATCTACGAGGCAACAGGCTGGAAAGAGATATAAGAAGAGTGTTTGAAGCAGCTGAAATGGCATGAGACAGGAGTTGCTTCTCATGATGTACAAGTGTGTTCCATTTGCCCCCGTTCCTTGAGAGCAAAAGGAGGGTTGAAAGAAATGAGAACTCTATGAAAGTTGTTTACTACAGGCAAAATGAAAGTGCATGCACACACACCCAGAAGCAATGATTCCTCTTTCAAACCACCTTCAACTCTCTAAAAAATAACCTCTCCTCTATCGCTGGCCTAGGTCAGTGGACCCAATTAATGGAAAAAATCTCGATTGACTTCAAAACATTCTTCTCCCATTCTCAACTACTCAGTGCTCACTGCAGCTGTGCCAGACTCCGATATTTGTATATTTATCTTGATAACCTTGAGCCCTTGCCTTCTGGGACTTTATTTTGAACAACACATAACACCTTGTACAGCAAGTGCCAGCTGTTGCTGCAATTCCACAAGTCAGCAGATCAATCAGGAGCTGGGTGAGAGCAGGCCTTGGATTATGACACCTAGACTTGCTCTGGGAGATGTTTATTTCCAAGGACTCTTACACAAGCAAACTCAGGCCACCTTCTCTTCTCTTCCTTTGCATAATACCAAGGCGAGAGGACATGCCTCTTTGCACCACTGATCTTTCGCAAACAGCATCCTCTGGGGAAAAGTGGAATACACAAAGGACAACAAAAGCACAGCTACATGCATCCAGCTTCTCTGAGATGGGTCCTGCTTTTTCGCAGGTCCCCAGGTAAAATGACTGAGAGGCAGAAAAGCAAATCAAACCCTGGTTCTGCCATTATTCAGTTCTGGCCTTTCTTTTCCTCCCTGAAGCACCCAGAGCAGACCAGGAAATGAATATAAAGTCCCCAAAGAAAAGCAGCCTGCGTATCAACCAATGCCCCATGCTACTGGCGGGCTATCTGCTGTTGTTTCACTGGCAGAATTGCCACATGAACACACATGCATTTATCTATTCTTTAGTATTAAAAGAAAACTTGCAGGGTTTTTTTAAAAGTGCAAAATTTGGGCAATGTAGGTTCCTTGGTAACATCATAGGGGGATGGCCAACCCATGCCAATTGCAGCTTGTGGAACTGTGTCTTGTGCATTGTGGTTGTTTCCAGCATTTGACCCTTGAGAGTATGTCTGGACTGAATGCACGGAGGGTGCCCCTAACGCAGCTTCCTTGCTCTAAAAGTGGTCCTCCAGCCTTAACCATAGCAACTCTTCATTGTTCTAGAATCTCATGCAGACTTAGATTCCAAAAACGTACCAGGGGCTTCTCCATAGCCCCTCAACTTGCTTACTCCATTGCTTACCGCTTTTCTGCTCAAAATCACAACTTACAGCCCATTTACTGCCATGGGGTTCTAAATAACTTGAAGGGTTTTTTGCTGTATTCAGATGTTATCCATGTTAACATACAGATATAGGAATGCCCTGGCAGAAATGATTCATTTTCTTTTGAGTGCCTAAGCAGCAAAAAATATAAAATAAAATAAAATAAAATAAAATAAAATAAAATAAAATGATTAAGAAGAGAGAAAGAGTCGAAATGGCAAGATATTGCTTTGGGGGTTCAAAGTGTCAAGCTAAAGTTGAATTTTTGTTTATAATAATTTTAACTCATTTGCACTATTTTGCAATTCTGAACTCTTGGTACTTTGTTGCATGTGTTTGTTTGTATGTATTTGAGGCTGTTATGTGCAGTCAGACTTGTTTCCAGCTTATGGCAAGCCTGGGAATGCATGCCGTCCAAAATGTTCTGTTCTTAACAGCCCTACTCAGCCCTTGTAAAGGCAAAGACTTCCTTTATGGAACTGAGCCATCTCATAGTTGGTCTTCCCTGTTGTTGTCTTCTTCTTCTTCTTCTTCTTCTTCTTCTTCTTCTTCTGCTGCTGCTGCTGCTGCTGCTGCTTCTTCCTTCAACTTTCCCAAGCGTGGTTGTCTTCTCCAGTGAGTCTTATGTTCTGATGATGTGAGAAGACAGCATCAGTTCTGCTTCCAAGAAAAGATCTAGGAGTGGATCTAGGACCCACCTGTCTGTCTTTCGGTTGGTCCGGGGTATTCACAAAGCTCTCCTCCAGCACCATGTTTTGAGCACGTCAATTCTCTTCCTTTCAGCTTTCCGTGCTGTCAGGGTCTCACACCCATGCATAGTGATCAGGAATACAAGACTGTGGATGATCTTGGGCTTGGTCTCCACTTACATATGAGTGTGTATAAAGAGAGTCAAGGCCTTCAGCTAGTGCAACAATTTTTGCAATGAAATGTATTTAGAAGTTTTGTATCTAAATGGAGCAAATGTGCAAGCAGAGGGAGCATGTTAACTACCACCATTTTTATCACTGCCGACAGATGCGATATGACTGTCCAAAGAAGAGAGCTTCTATGCAGCCATGCAAGCCTGAACACCAGTTTTCCACAAATTTTCACTGGAATTTTCACTTCCCCAAATTTTGCAATGGAGGTCTCCAATAAAAAAAAGTTCAAAAGTGCATCTATCTGAGGGAAGTGCATGCAAAAATGGTGAAAATAATGTGAAAAGCATGCATTATGTTAGCAAATTTGCTCACAAAACATGAATAAAAAGGAAAGATGGCATTAAACGCACCTATGTTATGAGAAATGTGTACAAAGATGCATACCAATTTTATCCAAATCTTGATGTTTTGGATGAAATAAATTCTAGACTGGAAGATGAAAAATCGAGAGAATCCAAAATGGACAATTTCTTTGATGCCTAGTCTCAAATAAGAACCACTTCCAAGAAAATGCCCTGCTCTGGTACCGATTCTGATTCTGTGGTTTGCACAACTTGTACAAGATGAAGCTCTAATTTCAGCAGAAGAGGGAGCAATCCAATGGCCCCAGAACAAAAATAGAATATTTAGATAGCAAGATCCAAGGGTGGAGACAGTGCTCTGAATTCAGGGCTAGGAATCAGAACTCTGTGTCCCTCTCATGCCCCCTTGCAGCAGTGCAGAAAGGATAACAGTGGCTGCTCTCATAGGTCAGGAAAACAACCTCGGAGAGGAGGCAATGAGCAGGGACAAGAGAAGACTGGAAAATCTAGACAATGAAGCTTATCCAGCCTCATTCCTGCCCCATGGAAAATAAGAAAAGGTCTAGTGGAATATGCCGGACAGGAGGATGAAGAAGCAAAGATCACCTGCACCATTCCTCCTGTTGACCAAAGGATGATCGTGAGCTTCTGAATTCACAGCCATATGGGCATCCCAATAGGATTGTAACTGTAGTCAAATGAAAGTAAGACACTCACATGACAGAAACACTGTCAAGTGATTGATGGTCTCTTAGACAGGGAGAATCAAGATGCATTATCTTTGGAAGTATTGAAAGTAAACATCAATTTCTTTCTTGCGTGTTTGAATAACAAGAATCATGGAAGCATTTAGCGGAGACTGATCATAAAACCCTCCTGAATTATTCTCTTGTATCAGGGTCCCCTTAGGAACACTTGTAAACTGCCCAGAGGGCTTTAGCATAGATACACAATTTAAAAGTTGTGCTCATATTTTTGTTAGAAGATCCCCAGTGTACAAAGTGATTTATCAGTCTTACCTCATCTAACCTTCCCAGCAGCCCCAGTGAAGTGGGCTAAATGGAGAGAGAAGGTCTGTTACATGATCACTCATCCTAGAACAGTGGTTTTTAACTTTCTACCTTCAAGAAATACTTTCCACTTTGACTTGCCTGCCAAGGAATCTCAATCTCTGTCACAGACTCTTTGTGCATAGCAGGGAATGGTGGCCCATGTGCTCGGGTGCAAACCCAGGGCCGTGGCCAAAATGTTGTCACCTCACATGAACTAAGACTCAAGTAGGGATGGGTAAGAATATCATTACAGGACAGTTTTGAACAGAATTTACCATAATTGATGAAGTTCTCCAACTTCAGGGTAAAAATAACTGGAATAGGAAAAATGTATGAATGTGGGAGACACCCACAAATTTGACAAATTTGTCCATCCTGGCCTGAGACATTAAGTACTTGCTCTTGAAAGTCTGGATTTAACTCTCTCTCTGTTCAACCTTGTTAGGGCATAATTAGGATTGCTGTATCTTTTTTTTTTTTTTCCCCTAACAGACTCTTCATCTTTGGCACCTTTATTGCATACAGTATATCATGGTTGTCTCCATGCTGGAAATAGCTGGATGCTTTGAATTTGGCTGGGCGGATGCATGAGCATTTCATTTGGGTTTGTTTTTGATATGAACTTACCAAAATGTACAATGTTTTTTCACATATAGGAGAGAAAGAAGTTAAGATTGAAGAATTCCAAATACAAAGTTCAAGTGTGATTGAAGACTTTCAAAAGGTCCCATCCCACCTTGAAAGGCACACAGTTCTACAGCACTACTTCATCTCTCCATTGCACAACTGGCCCGGGTGAGCAAGCTGTATTTCAGGGAAGCCCACCTGTCATTGCTGTTATTATTCAGGAACTGTCTCCCCACATACTTAATACTGCATGGATGGGAGAACAGGGTCATCCCTAGGGCTCCGCATCGCCTGTAGGAGATCAGGTCTGCATGGGGAAACCTGTCAAATGCATCCAGGCCCTTCCTGTGATCAAGAACCCTAACTGCAGAGCATTTCGGGTTACAGAGAAAGCTGGCACATGTTCTATGGGCTTCTCCGCTGCAAGCTGGACACCTCTTCCCAAAGCTAGACACCTCTTCCCAAAGCTGGACACCTCTTCCCAAAGCTGGACACCTCTTCTCACCTATATGTGACATGACTTACTTGAAGAAATAATGCCTGACTAGGCCTGTCGGGGAAGTCAATAGAGACTTCCAAGCAACTCCAAGAACAAGCTTCTCTCTGAGGATAATAAGCCTCAAACTTACTCCAGCAATTGATGGGCTTATGTATTTAAGGAGTAGGGTCTAGTTCATGCTCTACTAGTACTCTGCATGTTTACTATACAGATGCACAAGTATAATAGGTGTGTATGAAAGTATTTATCAGGTATTTATCTCTGCATCCATGCACAGTGTGGGGAAGTGCTGCTCACAATTGCTGCATGTCTTTTTTATCCACAGGTCCAGGTATTTATCCACAGGTCCACCTATGAGGAGCGTGCCTGGATTAGTCCCTACGTCAGAGATTGTAGGGAGCTGAGAGTCTGATGCTTCTGATGTGATGAGGGGCTTTTGGGTTACTTCTCTTTGGTTCCAGGAGAAATGATAATAGAAACGATAGCCAGGCTTTTCTTGCAGGTGGATGCAGTCCACAGTTTTAGGAGAATAGTGACCTGTGAATGGTTCCAGACCCATCAGCAGCTGCTGGACATGACTGCAGTGTCCTTTAAATATTCTCCCAGGGTGATTTCAGGCGGAGGGCTCTTAGCGCTACCAGTCTAGCACACTGTGAAGCTAGTCCATCTGTTCCATGTCAATGGATTTTTTTCTCATAAGCGAAAAGACAGAAGCTGCAGTGGGAAACATTGCCAATTGATGTGGGAATACCTGCTGTCATCACCACTGCTGCCCCCTCACCCCTCAATGCTCCTTCATTCTGGGCTGGAGTGGGGGGCGTACTTCCTTGGTTGTAGCATTTTTTTCTGTCAAAATATGCATAGGATTGCACCATAATTCATTAAATCATTGTCCAAATAGGGGGTCTAAATCAAGAATGGGCAATTTGTTGACTTGGAGGCCACAGGAACATACCTTAGTTCTTCTTGCTACCATATTGGCCACCAACATGTTGGAAAGAAATACTGGCGGTGGCAAAGGATGGTTTTCCTTTAAATTACGGGAGCACACATCTAGTCTGGAAGCAAAACTGCACTCCTGGGAGTGTAGTGCTGCTTCCCAACCAGGTGTGGGATTCCCACATGCCTAGCTTTGAAGGAAATTTGCTGTCTTTTTGCCACTGTGAGATATCTGGCAATGCGAGACAGAGATGGCAAAAACATCTGGGAGGGCCTTATGGGACCTACATGTTGCTCATCACTGGTCTAAATATGGCCCTACACTTGCAATACTCAGCCTAGCTTTTAAACTCCCCCACCCGTTGCTTCATGTACCATGCACGCTGCGGAAGAATTTTGAAGCCCTCGAAAGCTCACTCTTGCCACTGGATGGATCCTAAGAAAAACCTAATAAAGGTACTGCCAAACTGCGGATTTTGCAAAATAATAATTTGTCCCCCAAATGGCGCATTGTTGTCCATCGTGTCTCCTTGTAGCCTCTCTTTGTTTTGGTTTGTGCTAAACTTTGCTTTGGGGCCCTATAAATATACCGAGGCTGGGCAGCTGAGCGAGACCCCGGTGCCAGGGCAAAAGTTTCCATTTCCAGGGATTGCGCAAGAGGAGGCCGCAGCAAGCAGCGCCGCCTTCCCTCCGCCGTTCTCCAGCGGCCGCCGGAGCGCGGCAATAAACAAAGCCACGTGTCCCTCCCGAGCAAGGGGAGGAGCTCGAGTCGCTCTTCCGGCAACAAAGAGCCACCAGCACCCACTGGATAAATACCGAGGCGGCCGGAGGCAGCACAGAGACACCCCTCGGAGGGCGCCGGCGCGGCTCATCGGGGCGCAGGAAGAAGCAGGCCCGCTGTCCTGGGCGTGCGGCCCGTGAGCTCCGGAGTCCGCGGCGATCGGAGGCTTCTCCCCGCAGCGAGCCCTTCTCGTGCGCCTCTGCTTTGGAGGGGCAGTGCCAGAGAGACTGAGAAAGAGGGTGCGAGAGGAAGAGCCCTCGACGTCGCCGGCTTTGCTGCTCCTGCGGTTGCGTTTTCGGCCGGGCCACGATGCCTTTTCTAGGGCAGGACTGGCGCTCCCCGGGGCAGAGCTGGGTGAAGACGGCGGACGGCTGGACGAGGTTTCTGGACGGGAAGGACCACCCCGGCAGCTACGGCGGCGAGTGGAACAGGTGAGCCGCGCACCCAGGCGGCTGTTCGGGCCCGCCTGGCGTCGGGCGTGGGCAGGGCAGAAGGTGACGGGCAGGTGCCCGCGCTCTCGAGGCAGAAGGAGCGCTGTCGGACTCGGGGGCGGCTGCGGGGGAAAGGTGGCGGGCCCTGGCTGGGCGCCGTGCGCGTACTTGCAGAAACGCAGTGCATCGTAGCCGTGAATAGATGATGCTGTTGCAAACAATGCAATAAGAACAGGTGAAGGGCTTTACCTGCTGCTGTTATTGGGCCATTGTTAGAGGGAGGACGATGGTGATTGCGAAGGGACGTTTTACCTCGTGCCTGTCCGTTGGTGCGCGGCTGCAACGCCTTTGTTTACGCTCTTGGGGTTGTGGTGGCGTCATTGCGCGGTGGACGATCATCTGCCAAGCAAATCCGTCTCCACGATCCAGAAGGCAAAAGGCGAGCGAGGGCGCAATCGCCACTCCTGCGGTGCAGCGGCAAGCGTTGCCAGTTCCACATGGAACGTTTTTAATTTTTATGGCTTCACGCTTTGCTTCAGATCAGCTTCCCCCAACCCCGTTGGGGGATGCTGGGAGTTGTAGTGCAACGCCTTTAGGAGGGGCTGCTCCAGTTGTTTGCGTCTTCCTGTCAGCGTTGGCATCTGAATGTTTAGGGAGTTATGGGGAGTGAATGGAATTTCTAGGAACTTGACCAGAGGGGATGGTTGTGCTTTGTTAAAACTCTGGCTCGGAGCCTGGGGTGGCATTATTTGTATGCTCGCCTCCAGTAGGTCAATTTGTTGACCAAAGTCTTAACAAGGATGACTGGAAGAGCTGAACCTAAGAGCTGCCTCTCGAACCCCAGGTGGCAAGCCAAGAGGCACAGAGCAATATGGTTCTGCTTGATGCCATAAAGGAAGCCACAGCCTTAAGTTTCCAAGAGCTGAGCAGGGCTGACAAGGACAGGGCAGTTTGGACTGAGGACTTGTTAGCAAGTGACAGCAACAAAGCGACAAGGAAACTTGTGGCTACTTAAAAGGCATCTTACGTGCCATCATAGACTATCATGTGCTCCCTTTCTAGCCTCTGCTCCCATCTTCCTCCCCAGCACATGCCATGGGATGACCAGTGGTTCAGAACTGCCTTAGTTCAACCTGAATTTTACTCTCTCACCCAGTAGCCAAAACTGGCTGATCCAGAGCCGAAGCTTTTTTGGTGGGGGGAGGGATCTTGCTGAATCACTTCTGGGTAAGTGCACGTGAATGTTGCCTCATAGGGCATGCTTGTGGCAAGGTATTATTGGTGCCACATGCATCGTGCGTTCTGTGAGTGGTGTGCTGTGAGTGCAAAGAGCCACACGCTGTACCGCCCTGTTGAGCTCCGCCTGGTCAGGTCTGGGCAATGGGGGTGGCTGGCTGGAATCTTTTTGCAGAGTGCATTGAGTGAGCCAAGGTGTGTGTGTGTGTGTGTGTGTCGGTCTCCCAGCTGCTGTGCTGTTGACCTTGCCACTCCAGAATCCAAACCTCTCTGCCACGTGGCTGTCCGCTTGCTGTCATGCTCTAGACCTTTTCTCAGCAGCACCTGTGGGCCTCCTACCCGTATTGGCAGACTGGCCTGCATACAACACCCAAGCATAGTCTCCAGAGAGATATGAAAGAGATGTCCCCTGGGAAACAACTCTGTACATGTTCAGAGATACTCTGCCATGGAGTACAAGAAAATCTGTTTTTTAAAAAGTAGCATTAATACCCCACTTCTAGCTTCTTCCAGCTTTTTCTCTAACTCTCAGAATCCCTGGCTTTTCATCACCTTTTGACCAGGCTGTCATTTAAACCCTCCCTGAGTCCTTCCAGACTTCAGTTGCTGTGGTGTAACAGTCCCAGTCTGTGCTGCCCAGTCTCCTGCCTCTGAGCTCCCTGGTCCTAGCATGGACCTGGCAAAAGTGCTCAGTTCAGAGAATGGAAATGACCCTGTTGCATTTGGATTCCTCAAAGAAAACCTTGAGAATCTTGAGGACTAAGTACATTGCTTGGCATACCGAAGAACAGGCAGGGTTGATCAGGAAGCATTAGTATGTGGCATATTTATTAAAATCAACAACAACAGTGAAAGCCTAGAAACCGCTAGTGATTATTCCTTTGGCAGAAGCTTGTGTGGGACACTTTATGCAGTTACAGTGAGCAGAAGAATTGTGCCTGGCACGCACATATTTTCCCCTGTCTCTGCCTAGAAAGTGCAGCCGATTAGGAGACAGTTTAAGATGGATGGTTTCTGTATGAGAGCCAGCTTTCTAGTTATGAGGGTTTGGAGCTACTTGGACGAGCTTGCTAACCAAGCGAGAAAATAAGGAGACACAGAATTGGCCTAGTCTGCAGCCTAGCTGGGGCAAAGTGATTGGAGTTTAAGGTGCTCAGAGCAACAATGCCTAGCTTACTTCCCCAGCAATAAATCCCCCTGAACTCTCAGGAGCTTTCTTCTGTGTAAACAGGCATAGATGTGCAGGGCTGAGGCTGCATTTCCAGGTGCATTTACCTGGGCATAAGCCTCACTGCATATGCTTCTGAATAGCAAATGTAAAGCTGATGTGTTCCTCATTAGAAGAGGGGGAACTTCAGTGCTAAAGGGGCTGTAGATTCAACCGTTTATATTATTATTTTGAGAACTTATTTTCAACTGTCTCCTAGTAATCCTTTCCAAGAAAGCAGAAGTTTAAAAAATCTCAGGGTCAGTGTTGCATAATAATCACTGCATGGTTATATTGCTAAAATGCACATTTATGGCAACCGAACACAGTATCACCATCAGTAGTGTTGTGCTTAAAGTCTTTGCTCAGGCTGTGGTATCTGTTTAATTACAAGCAATTGATACTGACAGTTCAAGAGGTTTCAGAGCATACAATAGTTGAGATGTGGAACTAAAACAATGGGCTCAGTCTATTTTTAAACTTGGAGAGCTCTGTTGGTTTAATGTGTTTAGTTAACAAAAGTCTTGATTTTGGCAGGGCATTTTGGTTTATTTTGTTTGGCATCAAACAAAATGTTGGCCACAAACAGAGATGTGATTGCATATTAAAAGTTTCCATGCATAAAAACCAAAGGTTGTGAATTAATAGGCAATCCAGCCCCAGTTTCCTGTTTCTGACAGGGACTGGTACTGCATGTTACCAATTCGGATGTTTCATTCCACATTTGTCTCATAAAATGAACAATAATGAAGAACAAGTAGAAACAACAGCTTTGGCTGGGTAACTGTTCGTTTTGTATCTTTTCAGATCATTTAAACACTATACAAAGATTTTCATAGCAACATTAAAAATAAAGTAGAATTATTTGTTATGGGATTGTGGTACTCTGGGGCCCAAGAATGTTTGTTTGGGATGCAAATGTATAAAAGTTAGCTTTTATTTATGTTTCACAGAGAAAGTGGATCACCTACTTTTTGAAATTGGAATGGCAACATTAAATGCAACAATTTGGGGATTCGGTATATGTGGCAGAACGTAACTGTACTTGAGATTAGTGCATTGCTCATATTTGTCATTGGCTGGGTTCAGGGATACCCCACACTCAAGGGTTAAAGATAGGTTGAGTGTGAGATGTCCTTGAATTGTGGGATGTTAAACCATGGGTTATTGTGTTATAATCCAAACATGTTATGATAACACAAACAACCACATGAACAGGACCTAAGGTTTGTTGTTGGCTTATGGAATGTGGGTTGTTTGTGTTTAACAAATCATGCTTTGTGGCTGGGTCCAAACAACATGATAACGCCAGTTTCTACAACAACCCACCATTCAAAGACAACCCATGCTCAAGCCTTGAATGTGGGTTATCGTGTTATCTGTCAGGGCTATACCTTAACAGCGTTGTATGATGCTCCTGAAAACCTCCTTGCAAGAAGAATTGCCATCCATCAGTCTGGAAAGATAGTCTTGCTGCAAAAAGATAGCTGTAGTACTGTTAATGGTTTAAAAAAAAAAGAATCTGACTAGATGTGCCCTTGAGCACAAGAGAAGCAGGTATGTTCACACCTGCTAAAGTGCTGAATAAAGCAAAGGTACCTAGAATGGTGGGGCATTGCTTCAGGGAGTGATGGGATTGTTTTGGGCTGGCTGAGCACTTGATCAGAGCCATTGCTTGCAGGTTCTAGTCCTGTAGTGGGAGGCGAAGGGCAACTGTGCCTTCGAGATTCTAAGGAAAGAGACTGCAGCTCAGTGGTGGAGCACTTGTTTTGCAAGCAGAAGGGCTCAGTTTCAGTGCCCAGCATCTCCACTTATCCTACAGCAAAGGACAACAGTGACATCTCCCTGAGAACCTGGAATGCTCTTGCCAGCCCCAGTAACAAAACTGAGAGAGAGGGTCTTGGTGTAAGCAGCTTCTTGGAATGGGTATTGCTGCAGTTTGATGCATGAACCCTTCTTTGCTGGAGCATAAAATCTCCCTGCACATTGAGATCTAGAGAGAAGCTCCCTTTGCATGACATGCTTGCTTTCTTTGCAGAGGAGCATGTTTAGAATGGAGGTGCATTCAGACATGCTTTTGTCCCTGGGCATAACATGTGCCCCCTGTTCTCTTTCCCCAGAATTTGAACTGTTTCTGAAGTATTACAGGATTTGATACATTTTCTGCAGCTGGTATAAAACATTTGCCTCTGGCAGTGTTGGCCCCAGATTTTGGGGGTCTCTTAGGCAGGATGCCCTCGGGTGGGGGGGGGGCTCCCTGGGTGGGATCCCATTGCTACCATGCCCACAAATACACATTTGCCTGCCTGCTCCTTCCGGATGAGGGGGACAGCAAGAGAAGCACAGGCTGCTGTTTCTTCTTGTTCTTCTCACTATGCTTGCACAAAGAGACAATGGCTGGGTTCAGACAACACAGTTACCCACATTGCAGGATTGAGAATAAATTATAAGTTGTCATTGAACTGTGGGGGTTGTTGTTGAAGCAGTGCTTATTGTGGTGTCCGAATCCAACTGCCTGAACAAGAGAATGCATGGTTTCATGTTGGCTTATGAAGGGTGTCTTGTTCACCATGGTTCGTTGTCTTGGCTGGATCCAGGCAACATGATAATGCATGCTTCTGTAATAACCCACAGTTCATTGACAATCCGCACTCTTCCCCTCAGTGTGGATTATTGTGTTGTCTGAACCTAGTCAATGAGGGCAGAAAAGCACAAGACGCAACCCAGCAGGTTCTGGGGGTCACTAGTGTGCCCCTTCTTAGAACATGGGCCTTGGCATCCACCCAGTCATGCTGACTCCTGACACTGTCCCTGGTATTTGGAAACTCTTCACCTCTGTAGCACAAGTTTCAAATGACATCACATGGACTTGGGCAAAAAAACACCCTTGAATCATCTGATCCACTGACACTTCTATGTCCTAGTAACATAGCCGGGTAAACAAAGATATAGTTTCTATTGAAGATAAGGACAGAGATAGCTTTTGCTTTGGGAAAACACAGGGAGAAGTAGGAGGGGGCAGATGCTTCTCTAAGTAACACATAAGCACTGCAGCTCCTTTGGGCTCCAAATCACAGCTGTTGTGTTCCAATTTTTGTTGCTGCATCACCAAGCATGTGCCTTAGAAGCCAAACCAAACATGTCAATAATTTGGAATTTTCCCTGAACATATCCAGAAATACCAATACTCTGCAAGCATTTGTAGATGCGCTGAGTACAATTCACTTCTGCACTGGCCAGGTCAAGTGGCAATATTCCAGATTGCATGTTCTGAGTAAGAAGTGGTCATATCTCCGCATCATGTTCTCCTCTGCATTGGATCAGCTATTTGGTTCCTAAACTCCACCTTTCCACCTTCTTCTTGTGCAGCTAAAAAGGAAAAGAAAAACCTTCGTGAGTGCCATGAAGGAGGGTGAATGTAGGTGGTGCTGGCGAAATGACTGTTTGGGAAGGTTTAAACATCCCATGTCTCCACATGGTGGTCAAACCTGGACTCTTGAGTACTTCCATGGGAGGTGAAAAGAAATAGTGGGGATCCACAGCAAAAGAGCCCGTGTGGTGCAGTAGGGCAAGTGCTGAACTACAAACCTGGGAGATCCAGGTTCTAGCCCCTGTGCAGCTCCGAAGCTAAGTCTCAGCCTAACCCACCTCCAGGGTTGTTGTGAGGATAAAACAGGGCTGTGTAAGATTCCTTAAGTTTCTTGCAAGAAGGCTATACATGCATTAGGCAAGCCAGTGAGCTGAATTCTGCAGCCTGTATATATCATACAAACAAGAAAATTAGCCTATACTTGCTGGATTTCCTTAATTTATTCTGCTTCTGGTCATTCAGGAGGACAAAGAACAACAGAGGGCTCGTTAAGGCCTACTTTCCCTGACCCCTGAAAATCCAGCTTACACCCCACCCATCCCAAAAAACCCCTGATTTGCTGTTTGAGATTTCATTATGTCCTGCATTTCATGCCTTTTTTGTGGTCTCAAACAGAGAAGAAGAAAAAGTTGATGTTTTTGCAGTGCTGAATTTTGTATCCGATGTACTGGCTTCTGAATTTACAAGGTGCAGTTGCAAAGTGAACATGTTTCTGGCTAGAGCTGCAAATGGAGTTTGAGAACATAAGATCGTTTTACTGTACTTTATGGCAGAAACAATATCCTTTTGTTTTGCCTGGAGCACCACCATTAGGATCCCTTGTTTGGAGCAGAACAGAGAAACAGGATACCTAGGTTTAGTCTCCTGAGTACAAAAGGCTCCAGTAGGTTGTCTGATCCTTGCACTAGTGAATAAGTCAATGGGCTATAGGAAATTAACCTCTATTTGGCATTGCAGAGTAGAGAAGGAAGTCATTATTTTTTTCCCCTACCATTGTTTTGAGATTGAGATTTAATACAAACCACAGACCAGCCAGGAGATTTGGCAATAGTGTTGGATCTGAACAGGTTTTTGTTAAAATTTAAAAAAGCAGGAGGGAATATCTCGTTTTGCAGGGGCTTTTTTGTTCTTTTAGTTGTTGTTTTTCTTTTAACTTAACTTTCTTCTCTTAGACATACCTTTAAAATAGTTCATGACCCAAACATTGCATTTAGGGTGATAAAAACGGATCACTACAGATCAAATACGAATTGGTTAGATTATAGGTTTAGTGCTTCACCTGCCGTAATTGTTCAGCTCTGTGTGTGTGGGGCGGGGGGGGGGGGAACATTATGGGGTAGTGTTTGCATACATTTTGAGTTTTCAGAAACTACCCAAAAAATCGTTGCATTCATGGCTGTGTCGAATTCATCGTTAAGTCACTTGGTTGGCTGAACTCAGCCTCTCTATTAGGAGCAAACTTTTGTAGTACTAACTCAGCAAGAACTCAAGTTTAACTGAAAAAGGCTGCAAACTTGTTGGGTAGCCACATGCCCTTCTAGCTTTACTCAATGGCAGTGGTGTGAGGTAGGGGCAGGCAGATAGTTCAACAGTAAGTGTTATGATTTCGATAAGATTTTACTTGTTTAGGAAGGTTTTCTCAGTGCAAGGCTCATAGAGCACAATCAGCCATTAGCTTCATTCTCGGAGCCACCATTTCGCTCCAGGCTGCCTTGGTGGACCTGAGAGCTGGTATTAAAAACAACAGTACAGAATGAATCCCTGAAGACTGTCCTGGTGTAAAGGAGACCCACAATTTGCCTCTTGATGCAGCTCTGCTTTGCACGAACTCTGAAGCCATGGAGCTGTTGTAGTACCTCAGAGTAGTGAAGGAGGTGTGAAGACTTGGTTCAAATAAATGATGGCTCTGTAGAATCCTTTTTTTGCCCTGTTGAAGCTTTTGCAGCAGCTTGTAGATGACACACGTGTGGCACGCTGGAGGATGGAGGCTGTTTGGGGGCCGCATGCAGCCTACAGCCCATCTGTTGCCCATCCCAGCTCTAGGCAGAGGGTGATTCCCACAATGCAGAGCTCCTTAGATGCTTAAACAAATGTTTGCCTGTAGGGATGTATAGGGAATCCAGTGAGGGTTTGGCCCCCTTTATTCCGGTTCATTAGTCTTGCTCTGGTGTCTGCTCATTTTGTGAGTCAATCACTCTATTTGCATAAATTATACAGCTCATGCTAGTATTGCATAGTTTTTAGTTTTCAGTTGGTGGAATTCTATGCAGTTCGAGTGTGGCTTACTCAAATCTATGCAAATAGCAAAAACTGTGCGTTTGGTCACATTTTCTTAGGCTGCAGGTTGCTCATTTTATTTTTTAACACTATCTTGGAGATAGAATTCCACAGGGGGGAAAAACTGACTCAGCTTATCAGATTGGAAGCCAGCAGGAGGCTCTTTGAACTGAAACAAGCCAGACTTCCCAGTGTCAGTGCATCCCTAAGAGCACTGAATAAGAAAGTTAACCATTATAGCACCTGTTTTACCACATATCTGGACCACTTAGTGGGTTGGTAAAGACAACCCAACTAGCCTAGGCCAACCTGGCCATCTGTATTAGAGAAGCAGCTGGGTCCCAGAACAGACTTGTGAATGTCAGCTCAGCTTGGGGAATCCTGATGTCCTTAAACTGCACCAAGGTTAAAAGTTACGATGGAGTTTTTCGGACATGCAGAAACCTGGGTGGTGCACTTCAGCCTGTAGGCAGAGGGGATAGCTGGAATGCTTCTTCTACAAGAGGATGGAGAACTTTTTATACTTAGAAAATTAGCCCCTGGGGGGAGTGGGACCACAATGCCTCCCTCATAGAATGTGTTTTCTATGGGCATTGAGCATTTCCCCCACATGGAAGCACTGAAACATGCAGTTACCCTGTGTCCAGACTTCCTGAAATGGTCTCATCCTGGAGCATTGTTCCACCTGGATATGTAGAATGGCTTTTAGTCCCGTATTGCTCTTCACTTCTATCATCAGAGCTATTCAAGCTTTGCTCCCAAGATTTCATTATTTATAGACCTTCTAAAGTGCCAGGTGCATGAAAACCAGAGTGTATCCGTGCCTGAAGATGTTTGCAGCATGACCCAGGTATGATAGAAGCAGGAGGCTAGAGGACATTAGAGGAGCACGAGGAGGTTAAAGGAAGTGCAAGTGTGTTTCGCAAGGGTTGTGACATTTGTTGTGCAATTCCTATTAAATTATGGTCGTTCGTGCCATAATGAGCCCTGCTGGCCAGTCTGTTTTTCATCAGCACCGCCTAGAAAATTGCTATTGCATGTTCCTGAATTTCCAAGGCATCTCCAGTCAAGGAAGTGATCTATGGGCCAGTTCATTTCTAAGAAGCATCTTTTCACTAAATGATCACTAGTGAAAAGGGGTTACCTGCCCTCCACCAAATCCTGGTGCAGATGTACAAATGGGATCCCAAGATGGTTGGTGCCAAACCAGGCATTGGAGAAGTTCTTTCCATATATTTGATCATTTAGTTTAGAAGGAGTTGGAGCGATGGGACTCAGGCGTGTTTAGGGGATGGCCCACTCGGGTTGGTGCCCCAGCATAGCTGGCATTTCCTCCACATGTGCTTCACTTCCATTGCCCCCCATCCTCAAATCTTTCTGCCTGAATTTTCTTCCTGAGATCAAATGCCCTTCTTCCCCTCTCTGTAGAATCCTTCCTGCACATGGGGGTGTCCTTAGGAGACAGGCTTGTTTAAAAACACACACGCAGGCACAAAGAGAGTTTTTAGAGCATATGTAAAGCCTGTGCCACATTGGAACAGCCCCAGAAGCAAAGAGGTAGCCAGTACAATCATGCATCATGTGTAAACTTAACTGCTGATATTTCTATTCCCAGCACCTCTTCTTTGGGAGTAGAGGGGGAATGACATAAATCAGGTGACAGTCTCCCCGTTTCTTGTCTCACCCCCAGTTACAGCAGAAAAGAAGAATGCAATAAGGAGAACATTTTCAACAGCCTGAACTGTGACGTTGCTGCCAAGAAGAGAAAGAAGGATCAGCTGAACAACAAGACAAGGATTCAGTGTAAGGCATGAACTGAGGGAGATGCATAAAAATCCAAAACAATAAACAACTGTGCTTGGAGAAGGGGAACCCTACACTTCTCACACAATGAAATGACCTTTGCAGCTCTTCCAGAAGTCCCTGGGGAGAGTTTGTATCCCTACTCTGACCTTTGCTTGGATCCATTGCAATATGGAGATTAATCTTTGCCCCATGCCTTTGAGCTTGTTGTGTTCAAATTTTTGTCATTTGCTTTTGGCAAAGGAAGAGTAATCCTTTTCCCAGTAGTACATTTAAATTAACTGATTCCTGTTTCTCCCTGCACCCATTTCCTGGACACCTCTTTACAGCCTGAACTGATTCTGTTACCCATGGTGGGCTTCTTGAACAGATACCCCCAATGCCAGGAGAGCCGATATCAGATAGAAACCATAAAAGCATTAAAAAGAAATATCTTCAAAGAGTTGTTGTGTGGCAAAGAAAGTTGAACCTAACAATGAGAATGTAGGGAAGAAGGCAAAGGAGACAGTTTGGTGTTAAGATGGCTAGTTGGTTGGTTAGTAGATTGTGAGTAAGTTCAAGATTGCATCCAAACTCTAGAGTGCAGCTGATCCAACAATGGTTAAGGGAAAATAGCTGCTCTCATAAACTACATTTAAACTCGCTTTTGTAATCTGGTGCTCTCCAAATGTGTTTGGCAACAGTTTCCATCCTCCTCGACCAACATGGTAAAGGAGGGGGCCAGGTTAGAGAAGGTTAGTCTTAATTTAGACTAACCACAGGTTTGGATATAAACAGTAGACTGTGGATAATAAATTGAATTGAAAGATTCGCATCTCTTTGTGGATGCAAGAGAGTTGGAGTGGGGAGTTGACACAACCCTGGTCCAAGCATATAATGCTCAATTATGGCCTTTGGTTTAGAGTTCCATTCAAACAAGGCTAATGTAGGAGAGTTTAACTCCTCACTTATCGGAGCCCAAGACAAAACTGTTAAGAGATTTCTGTGTCCCAGTTCTGGTTCATTTGGTTTACAGTTCTGTGGACTAGGCACTTCAATCCACATTCCTTCCCTTATTACCAGTTTCCATCCCATCCCAATGTCCTCCCTTTTGCCCACATTAAAATCAAAGCAGCATATAGTCAACATCTGGTTTTCTCTCATTTGCAAGCCAAAAGACAAGTGCTAGAGAGTAGAAAACCAAGCCTTTTTGGTTGGGAAGGTTGCAATCCTACACTCACTTTCTTTAGAGTAAGCCCTGTTGGACTCAATGATATTTACTTCTGATGTCTAGGTTTAGGATTGCACTGCTGTTTAGTTAGATTAACCTTTTCTTAACCCATTTTGATCAACTTACAATGTGCTCTTGATTCATTGGACAGCAAAATTGTTTTGAAGTTTTAGCATGGAAATTCCAGTTTTCATCATTTTTCTGATTCAAATTTTCAAACAGCTGTTTCCAGGTTGAAAGAAGAATATTTTTTTCTCAAATGTCAAAAATCATTTCACAGTTGTAGTCCACCTCACAAAATCCTTAAAAATGGATAACATTACTTTACTCATATGCTTGTTATTTTGCAGTTTAGTAATGCTGGACAAAAGTGTGCAGGGGGCCAAGGTTGGTCGTACTTCAGATTTGTTAGTTGACCCAAATTGGCAAAATTAATGACCAGAAAATCCAGCTGTGTCTTGCCTCTGTTGATTTCTTGAAAATTCGTATTTTCTGTTATTTTGACCATTATCAATATACTGAAATACAGTCACTTTTATAACCCTGTATTCTCAGCTGAAAAGCTAACACTTTCTAATATCTTGCTGTTTTAAAAAAGTCAATAATTAAGACATTTTTTCTGCACTTTCATGTTACCTGCTGTAAAAAGTGCACACAAAATGAAGCAAATTGGAGTGGAATCAGAATTTCTCTCTTTAACAGGAAAAATGTGTTTTTGTTTGAACAGATTTTCATCAAGAAAAGTGGATTTACGTGCATAAGGGAAGCACAAAAGAAGTGAGTAGCTGTTCTTATTTTTAACAGTGTAATTTTGTCTAAAATAGCTCATTCTGCTTCTGTTTGCCATAGCTAAAAAATAGCTTAAGGCCGAGCTAATAAGCAGTTGACTATGGCTGGTATTAGTATGAAAGTATTAATGGTGCTAATACTGACTAGTAATTTCCATTTCTCAGCCTCTTCATTAAGATCAGTGTAGTATCAGTTTAATTTCTGATACACCAAGGATTGCCTGTTGCTCTGTGAATTGCTGAACCGTGCTTTGCATGCTAAAGGTTCAACGTCCAAACTCTGGGAGTTCCAGTTCTCTCTGTTTTTTTAGGATAGAGTTGGAAGGGCATCTGAATTAGACATTAAAGAGCCATGGCCAGTTGTTTTAAATGGTTTGCCCAGATTCTCACAAGCGGGAAAGGGGAAAAAAGCCACTGGCCTCTTTTCCCTGCCCCATGCATGCCAGTTTCATGCTGCCCCATTTCTCCAATTAACCTTACTGGCCTCAGGTTGCTGCGTTGTTCAAAGCTGGCGAGGGTGGCTTCCAAACCACTCCACAACCTTAGAACAAGCCATAGGCTGTGGCATGGTTTGGAAACCACCCCTGCCGCTAACCTCATCTCATTTGAAGAACACAGCAACCCGACTAGGGGTAGAGAAGCCAACATGGCTTCTTTCCTTGCCCAGTCATCAAACTCAGTCAGTGTAGGCTAGATGACCAAGTCTGTCTTTGGAGTAGCCTAGAGAAAGTGAGAACTGCCTTCTGAATTAATATCCATGTGGAGTTTTAAAGATGCTTCCTGTTAAGACTACATTCTTGGATGTTGGGAGGCCAGGAAGTAGAATCTGTGCCATTATATAGTTGCTTTTCTTAATAAAATTCAGGCATTTCATTCTCTTCCTGATATCAGCAGAGCCCTGATTCTTCTGAAACCCTCTAAAATCAGTTACCTTGAAGCACTAACTTCAGATTATGTACTCCTTTGTCTCCATTCAGAATCCCTAATACAAATGAATTGCATCTTTATTTCACTTCCCTGTATTCTCAGCGCCACGGCTACTGCACCCTGGGAGAAGCTTTCAATCGGCTGGACTTCTCAAATGCCATTCTGGACTCCAGGCGATTCAACTATGTTGTGCGGGTGAGTGTAAGGGAATCTCTCCCCAAAGCCACTCATTCCGGTCAGAAAATCCACAAACAATAAAGTTGAGCATGCAAACACGCTTGCCCAGGTGGACAGAAATTAGATCTCTGTGTGTTCTCCTGTACTGTACATTAGCAAGGATTTCTGACTCTCCATCAATGACATTTCCCCCTAAACATGCGTACCCCAATTTGCCTGCAGAAAATGTGTGGCTATTTCCACACAGGATATTTGTGTGGAAGAACTGCAAGGTCAGTCAGGTTCTTACATAGCAGAATATCTGTCTTCACGGTTATTAGCATAGCTACATTTGATATGTGCACTGGTTATTATATACTTAGTTTTATTTCTGTGTGATCTCTGGTAATTAGAAAGTGTAATTTAATGGCAGTCCTCTGCTTGCTTTCTTGGAGAAAGTCTTCATTGGATTCGGCATGGCTGATATCCATGTAGACTCAAATAGGATCAGGAGGAATTGTTTTCATGTGCGAGAAGTCCTGCAGTGGGTCTGACTGCAGATATCCCAGAGTATGGAATGCGATCTCTGATGCTAAATTTGGAAGCCCAAACTCTGTTACTCAACACATTTCAAGCCCTTTCCTGACAACTCCCTAAAAACTTTGGATGGTTGTTGCTAAGTGTTTGAAACCCAGAAAGAAAGTTGGGTGGTAAGTCTCTCTAGCCATCAGAGGGTTTGATATTTTCATTTTCTCCAGCTCCAAGTCTCCACCTCATAGAGTTGGTTCCTTGCCCTTCATCCCACCAAGATTTGTTTTCTCCCTTTTCCTTGCATCACATCCCTAATCTATCCCCTATTCTATTATCTCCATCATTTTTTAAAATGTTGCTAATCAAGGAAGCAGACTAGCCAGCTAGCCAAACTCTTATTAGGTCAAAGCTGTTTACACATAGCTGCAGTCTTGCCTAGTCACTGTTAAGTAATTGGGCACGTATCAGCTGCTCGTGGTTTTAGATTCTAGGATGAAATTCTGACTGATGTGTTGTTAGCTGAGCCGGACGCTTCGCTGGGGACAACTGAAGGGACAATACTCGGTTGGGCCTCGTACTGCAGACCTGTTATCTAGCATGAATGTCGATCAGGTGCTCCAAGTGGACTTGTTGGCCCAGTTTGGGCTGTGCTGCTTGGTGGCTGGGTTAAGCCTCCCAGCTCAAGTGGCATTCTGGGCCCGCCACATTTTCCAATTTGGGGGGGAGACTCCCCAAGTGTTCCCCACAAGGAATGCAGGTGGCGCGATGGTTTAAACCGCTGTGCTGCTGGGCTGGTTGATCGCCGGTTCGAATCTGCACAACGGAGTGAGTTCTGGTTGCTCCGTCCCAGCTTCTGTCAACCTTGCAGTTCGAAAGCATGCAAATGCAAGTAGGTGAAAAGGTACCACTTCAGTGAGAAGGTAACAGAAATGGAAACTGTCTGCGGACAAACGCTGGCTCCTTCAGCTGGGAAACGGAGATGGGCACTGTATGTTGACATACAAGGACATGAGGAGGTTAAATACATGGTGAGCCTTGGTTTGTCGCCCCAGTACATTTTTAAAAGCTCTGTATTTGGAGTGCATTCAGTGGTATTTGTGTTGAAATTTCTCCTTGAGTGAGTGATGTAAACAATGTTCATAGGGCTAAAAGTAAGATCTTGTTCTCTGTTGAAATGTTGTTGGAAGGACTGATAAAGTGACTCTAGTTAATTGCACCTTAGGTTGTAGCAATATGCGTATTGCATTGATGGCTTCTTGGCATGGCCAACCCATCTTACACATTCCTCCAGTCCCCTAGCCGAACCAGAAGAATGGGGAGTGGTGAGAGCAAGAGAAAAGTGCAGAGTTGATGTGTCTTGCTGTTATCTCAGTGTGCCCTGCTTAAGAGTTACCTCATTATTTAATTCAGCTGGCAGCCCAGTAGCCCAGTGGAATAAAAGATGCAGAGACATGCAGGCCTGAAGGAAAGAGATCAGGGAAACGAGTAGGTGTGTTTGTGCACAGGGATGTTTCGTGAATGGAGGGTACATTATTTTTATGTGAAAACAAACATAACAGAATTGTTCACAGTGGAGAGCTCCATGGTATATAGCAGACAGGAAATGTGGCCTGGTGTTACCTGAGTCATTTCCTGAAGACTTGCCATAATAGAATGCAGGATGTCCCTTCGGTTCTTAAATGTCTGAACACTCTTAGCAGCTTGAAATGGCTAAAGATCTTTTTACTGACATACCCTCCCTTCTCCTCCTCTCTCCTCTCTTCTCCTCCTCTCTCCTTCTCTCTTCTCTTGCCCTGCCCTGCCCTGTCTTGCCTTGTTAAGCTGTGTTAGTGAAAAATGCAGGGAGCATAGCATTTAGGAAACAACTTCGCTACAACCAGCTTTTCGAATTCAGCATGGCTTTCCTGTGTTGAAATTGTTCCCTGGAATTAGTTATGCAAAGGGGAAAATCAACTAGAGGTGGTAATGATCTAAAATATTTCATTTTGAATATTTCACAATATTTCATATTGTTCTGGGTGTGAAATTTGGAATCAAAGTGGCAACAACAAATGGAAGAAGGACAAGCTGAACCTCTTAAATCCCAGTTGGACAATAACATCCCATAGCTGGTGTGGTGTGGTGGCCAGAGTATTGATTAAGCCCAGTGACACCTGGATTTAAATCTTCACTCAGTCTTGAAACTGGGTTCAGAAAACATGATAAATCACACTCATGATTTGTTGTTGCTGTTTTTGAAATCTGGGATCTCATGTTGTTTGAACCTAGCTGAGATAATAAACCATACTGAACAACACTCAGTTTGTAACCGTACAAAAAGCCATGGGTTGCCCTTATTGGTTGTTTGTCGTTAACAATCCCTCTTCATGGGTTGTTCATGGTTAAGAAGTCGCAACTTCTTAGTACAGCTGACTTCAGATGACACAGTAACCCCATTTCAGCACCAACCCGTGGTTCAACAAGCCTACACTGAAACTGTACTCAACTCTTGAGTGTGGTTTATCGTGTTTTTTTTCTCTTGCAGCCTAAATTGTCTCCCTGGGTTCATGTGAGGATAAAGTGGTGGCATGAGGTGCCTTGAGGAGGCTGCGGGACAGACAAAACTATTTCCAGAACAGTTAAAAATGCAGCACTGACATCACAGTAGCTACACACAACAAAATAACAGCTGAATAAAAAATGTAAGCAAAAGAATTCAAGCAACCAAAAAGCAAGATAATATACAGAATAGCTCTCATTTTAGGCCACTTCCAAACTTTTGTGTTTTCTCTCCACTAGCATGAAAACATGTAGAGGCAACAGCATTTACGAACTAATAACTGAGTTTTTCTCCAACCGGTACTCCTCTTACTTCCCGGAGCCTTAGAAATTGAGTGGTAGCTATGAGTTCAGAACTCTCTAATTCAAACTGGCCGACGGTTTGGCATTGAGAAAAAGAATGTTCCATCCAACTCCCATAGCTCAAATAAGAACATGATGTTTTAAATAAATTGATCTTATTGGCCAAGTCCCTGGTGAATAATAGCTCACATCATAAAATCCTGCATAAACAGCTGAGTGTGGTTTCTTTCTGGAAGGCTTCAGCTATACATGGAATTATTTTACTGCAGTCCATCTCTTCCAAAGCAGCAGGAGAACCAGAGAGCCATGTGAGCGATTGTTTGTAGGTGAAACCTCATCTCGGCTCGTGCCACGTCTGTGGCACTTCTTTGCTGGCTCCAGCCTTCATGCAAAAGCCATAATAGCAAAGTTTTGGCACATTACAGATACTCCAGATACAAGTTGGAAAAGTATTACGCACTGAAGCGAACTGATGAAATAGTTAATTAGGCATTTGCACCACTTTGATTTTGGCAGCTAACAGAATCCAGTAGCTTGAGCAGAGGTCCAACAAACTGGCCTTTTTGAAAATTTGTAAGTTGCTAGCTCTCACGATTGGGGGCAGAGAAATAGTCTAAAAAAGTTATTGGCAGTCTTTACTAAAGGCGCCAGGGCAAGACTGTTGCGAGGCCCCGCCATGAATCTGTTTTGCAGAGCAGTAAGTGGCCGATGATTCTGATAGTGTTTCTTTGTGTTTGTGTTCTTTTCCCTGAGCTTAAAGCAGGAGGTAATTTTCAAGGGGAATTGCAACTGTAGAAGGAAGACTTAACTCTCCCTTTTCTGCGAAATGCAATACCCCACCCCACAAAAATATTTTCCCCTGCATGACAATTAAGCTTTCCAGAAAAAAAAAATCGATTTCTTTGGGACAAAACAGGTCAAGATGTAATTGAGTGGAATAACTGGTCTAATTTGAGATTATTTGTATGAGGAAATAATCGGCTGGTTTTGCCCCCTGTGAAATGTAAATGATTATTTCTAGGATTGCATATTGTTGTGGAAGCAAGTTAGGATGGGCAGGTTTCACACAGATTTCTGCCCTTTAACCCTAGGCTCCTTTTAAATGCCCAGCAACACCCCTGATGTTGAGCCAGTTCGGCGATACCATAAGCACCTTCACTTGGAAATGTTACATGGCAGTCAATGGTCTGTGTAACTTCCCCAGAGCCAAATCCTTTACCAGTTCCCTGGCACAGAAAAGATGGCTTGGGAATAGAAAGGGAATGGGAGACATTGACAGGGCGAGAGTGGTTTCCCATGCCTCCTTCCTCCGTTCGGAACTTCCATTAAGTGTGCAAGTGATGACAGGTGGCCCTTGCATCCATGTTTCGAGTAGAAAGGAGCCCAGTTCTCTGTCAGCTCCACTGGCTCCCGATTGAAGTCCGGGCCCAATTCAAGGTGTTGGTTATGACCTACAAAGCCCTAAACGGCCTGGGACCTGAATACCTAAAGGAGCACTTGCACCCATATATGCCCTCCCACCCCCTGAGATCAGCAACAGAGACCCTCCTCCGGGAACCCTCCGTGAGTGAGATTTATTTATTTATTTATTTATTTAAAAATTTATATGCCGCCCCTTGCAATAGCCTCGGGGCGGCTTACAACATGTTACATTATTACATTATTAAAAACATATAACAAAATTAAAAACTGGCCCATCTCAGGTTATTATATAAAAACATGAACAGAATTATAAATCAAACCTATTAAACATAAATTAAACATTAAACATAAATTAATTAAACATAAATTAAACATAAGTTAAACATAAACTAAAACCAAAACATAAACCTAAATTAAACAATAATTTTAATTAAAATATTGTCTAAATAAAAAGGTCTTCGCCTGGCGCCGAAAAGCAAATAACGACGAGATTAGGAGGGTGAGTACCAGGAGGAGGGCTTTCTCTGCGGTGGCGCCCCACCTATGGAATGCGCTCCCTAGAGAGGTCCACCTGGCGCCGTCGTTATTTGTTTTTCGGCGCCAGGCAAACACCTTTTTATTGAAAACATATTTTAATTGTTAATTGTATTTATTGTATGGGTTGGATTTTAAAGGTTTTTGCCGAGATGCACCGGGGGATGGGGGGGAAGGTTTAAATGAATTTTATATGTTGTTCATTGTTGTTGTAAGCCGCCCTGAGGCTTTATTGCGATGGGGCGGCATAGAAATGTTAATTAATTAATTAATTGGCGGGAGAATGGGAGCAGCCCCGTGGGCGAGCCAAGCACAGGCCAGGCGACCACTGTCTGGACAGGATCCGGTGGTTTGAGCAGCTTCTGAAACTTTTAGGACCAGCCTTGGACCGGTTTCTCTTTCTCACTTTCACCAGCCTTGCAGGGTTCCTGTGACAAAAAACAGAATGTGGGGAAATAGCGTATAAACCACCCTTAAACTCCTTGGAGGAAGGACAGGATAAATATGTCAGACGTAAAGAAACCTGTCTTCAGTGCGTACTTGGTTGTGGAAGTTGCTGCGTAGTATTTGATTATTCTCATTTATTCATATCACAACATCGTTGGGATGCTAAACGTATTGTACCCTGAGTCCCTGGGAGGAAGAGTGGGTACAAATAAGACAAGTAAATAACATTTTCTCTCCAACACCTTAAAGGTTATAAGCAGTGCTTTTTTTGTCATAGAACAGAGTTCCGGCACCTTTTTTTCCAACAGTTTTTCCAAGTTTTAAAAGTAACTTTTGAAAATTTGATGTTTGATCCATGTGGATTTGAATCGCCCTGTTGAGCGTAGCAGGTCAGCAGCAAAATCATTAAAACGGTGCATGTGAGCTGCTTGTGTGTCGAATCCGATGCATGTGTACTTCACACTGGTTGTGATGGCGCTACTCGGCTTGTGATTGGTTGTGTGGTCACACGCTGAGTGCTTACTGCGGGCAGTGACCGTCATGTTTCGTTACACAACTGACGTGTGTGAGTGTGTGTACAGTGATTGACTATGTGCGAAAGGTAAATAATTTCATGAGTTCCGGCACCTTTTTTCTTACAAAAAAAGCACTGGTTATAAGCTTAACTGGAGGAGGAAAAGAACATGTTTAGATGGAATTCCTACCTTAGGCTGGGCATGTAGCTCAGTTTTTAGAACTGTGTCATTTCAGGTGTGCGTGTTTCAGATGGTGTTTTTCAAGGCATCCCTGCATCACACATTCCTTTGCGTATTATGGAGAAGGCTAAAGCCTGTCAGAAAACTCTACGCATGCACATGGGTTGTTGTTTATCTAATACCCCCACAATCCCGAGTCATAGAAATGAAGCTGATCCACTGGTTTTTTGAGCATGAGCCTTCCCTGCTTTTCCCCAGCTCCTGACCAGAGGTCCAAATTTACTCAATGCCCAAGGTGTTGTATAGGCAGATGACAGTGACACATTCCCACCCTGTAAGAATTCGCCATGTGATTTGCTCTTAGCCATGCTTAGCAAGAGATTACTCACTCTCGCCATGCATAGGAGAGAATGTGTGTATTAATTTACATGGGGGAAATTGTGTGCCACTGATACCAGTGGAATTGTGTTACAGCACACAGGACCTACACAGTTAGACAAATAGATCGTTTTCATCCGAGATGACTAGTTTAACCTTGACTAGATACCAGCATCTACTGGAGATGGCTGGGAGAACACATTTAGAAATATGTTATATTGCTTTCCCTTTTCCAAATGAATTCTTGAAACATTCCTAGCAATTTTTCCTAGTTTTACATCTGAGTTCATAATAGATGCTGCTGCATAAGTATAAAAGGATTTTCTTCTGGGCCATCACAAGAAAAACACAAAAGGTTGTATGCAGGCTTAATCACACTTCCAGGACGCCTTTTGAAAGCCAAAATTAAGTGAGTCAGTGAGCAATTCCCATCATTCCCTGGCAGCATGGAAATTCTTCACATCGGGGGAGGGGGAAGAAATAAATTGGGGGAGACTGTTCTAGGACATACTGCCATAAAAGGCTTTTCATTTCTTGGCGGATAGCCCTGGGCTGGGACTGAACTTCTCCCCACCCTTGATATTAAGGACTAGAAGTTTAATTTTCAAAATCTCTGTGCTTTGGGTAGATTTGAATAGTCATTAGGGTATGTGGTACAGTCCCCCCTGACTCTAGGTATGCCTATGTGGAATTAATAGGTGTGGAAACATGTGCAGGCAGCAGATTGGGGCTTTTTGAAAAATGCACACCTGCATGTCCATGTGTTCTGTTTTACTTCTAACCAAAGTGGTGAGTCATGGAAATAAAGTGCATTAGCTGGCATTAATGCAGCTTAACCAATTAGCCTTGACTTGGTTTCCACCCCCTTGGTTTATACCAGTCATGTGGCTGTGCACGGTATTAATAGAATGCCCACGCAGGAGAGCCATCTGTTGATGTTCAAAGTGGCCGGAAAGATAAACAGAAGAGTGTATCGGTCACCCTTGGCCACTTTGCTGCTGTGAGCTGATAGTCACATGGTGGTGACAGCACTGAGCAAAAGGAGCAAGTGGTTGAAATAAAAGCTACTCCATTCCCCCTCTTCTTCCCTGTTGCATGTGTCCCAGGTTGGTGGATATGTGTTGATAATAGGGCATAAATTCTCTGTTCCAAGTGGGCAAAGCAGTGACAGACTTCCTCCCCTCCTTTTAACAAAAGGAGCAACACTTTGTCTTGCCAAGGCAGAGCTTCCTCTGTCAACACCTGTCAGGGCGTGCATTCCAACAGTGGCTGTGGCCAGAGACAAACATGGGTGGAGTTGTGGATGCAGCCTTTCAGCCCAAGCCACCTCACGCAAAAAGACATTTGCACCCACATGATACATACGGTTTCATCCATGCAGTGCAGAACCAAGTGGGAATCAAAGACCTCAGAAGTATGCCTTCAGATCTGTGCCAATACGGTGTAGGCTCCCTTGTATGCATGTTTCATTGTTTTGTTGTTGTTGTTGTTAGTCGTGAAGTTGTGTCCGACCCATTGCGACCCCATGGACAACATTCCTCAGGCTTTCCTGTCCACCACCATCCCCCGGAGTCCACTCAAGCTCACACCCACTACCTCAGTGACTCCATCCAGCCACCTCATCCTCTGCCGCCCCCTTCTGCTTTTGCCATCTATTGTTCCCAGCATTAGGCTCTTCTCCAGGGAGTCCTTCCTTCTCATTAGGTGGCCAGAGTACTTGAGTTTCATCGTCAGTATCTGGCCTTCTAAAGAGCAGTCAGGGTTGATCTCCTCTAGGACTGACCGGTTTGATTGCCTTGTGGTCCAAGGGACTCGCAGGAGTCTCCTCCAGCACCACAATTCAAAGGCCTCAATTCTTCAATGCTCAGCCTTCCTTATGGTCCAGCTTTCACAGCCATACATTGCAACTGGGAAAACCATAGCCTTGACTATATGCACTGTTGTTGGCAGGGTGATGTCTCTGCTTTTTAGTATGCGGTCTAGATTTGCCATAGCGTTCCTCCCCAGGAGCAAGTGTCTTTTAATTTCTTGGCTGCAGTCCCTGTCTGCGGTGATCTTGGAGCCCAGTTTCATTGCTGGATGAGGTCAAATATCTTCCGTTAGTGTCAAAGTATGATGAGTCCTTAGTCTTTATCTCCAACTGTGATTGAGTTTTAAATATAGGTGACTGTGTTTCACTCGCATTCACCCCTTGCTACCTTTGTGTCTTCTTCCCACATTGTTGGTTGTATTTCTCACAGTGGCATTCAAGCTGTGAACTTCTTGGAGGCAGGGACCTGCTCTTTTGGCAGGGAGGGGGCAGAGTGCCATAGAAACGGAGGGTGTAATGAAACAAATGCCGATAAAGTGCAGAGTCCTCTTTATCCAGTGATGGGAAAGGGAACTGAATCCTGGGAAAGCAAAGCGAATTGTAAAAGCATTGTGGGGGAGAGGGAGGGTGGGCTTCAGAGTAGGGGATCCTGAACCTCGTACAATATGCAGAGCTGTTCTCTTTTAGTTGTTCGGACCACAAGGTTGCTTGTCTGAGCACTGGTGAAATGTGTATCTGCTCCCCGCCCCCACTGCCCCCAGACACACACAGAAGAGGGAACCGTTCCACCTGTCACTTTCTCAAGGGGATTTTGACTTTCTTTCACTGGATGGTTAGGATAAGTCCCTTTGTACAACAAAGCAGCTTAGATGGCCACAATCTATTTTTTTTCCTGCTGTCAGATTTAATGACTTGGCTTACTGAATAAACTGACAAGAAGAGGCAAATAGATTACTATCATTTTGAGCTCTTGCACCTGTCTTTTTTTTTTTCTGGCTCTTCTCTCCCCCCACCCCATTTTAATTTAAATCAAGGAACAAACGAGCATCTAAACTGCCTCACAATGTGTCATAGGACAGGAAGCCAAGATTAGAAAAGTGTGTTTGTGCTGCTAAAGGCCGAATTCTTATTTTTATCCACAGCTGCTGGAGCTGATCGCGAAGTCTCAGCTAACGTCACTGAGTGGAATTGCCCAGAAAAACTTTATGAACATCTTGGAAAAAGTTGTACAGAAAGGTAACTTTAGGAAAAGTGTACCTTTAGGTTTCGCAACTTTGCAGGGGACTAAATGATCCCAGGTATGTTTATTCAGGCTCAAAAACCATTGGCTTTGTTTTGTGAAGACTTGCCCGGGAGTAAATCTCATGGAACTCAGCTATAGGATGCCTATATTCAATCTCTTGAATTTTTAGGAAGGAAATTTTGCAACTTCCAGACTGGTATACCAGACTGTAGGCAAAGGATGAAAAGGTCAGACAACACTGGAGTACTTCCGAAAGAACCCAGTGAAATACAGAAGCAAAGTCTTGGGGTGTTGAAAAAATAGCTTTAATCTCTGACCTAGAATAGCACATTTTAGCTCTTTATGATATGTAAAGCGTTTTTCAGGGGCTAAGCAAAAATCAGAAAGGGACAAAAATGTGCAAATATACATTTTAAAAATAAAACATTCTCATTTTATAATAATGCCTGTGTATAGCCACTCAATATTTCTGACAATGCAATCTGACAAGGTCTGTGAAAAGATACTTCTTCAAGATTCATCCTGTAACTTGGTGACATGTTTGATATGTATACTGAAGAGTTTCAGCTGTATCCTGAAGTATGTCGATAAATATCATACAAGGCCAAAACACACTGCCCCACTGCAAGGTATAAAACTGTACAGTGTCTCTTATTTAAATAGACAAAGAATAAGAAACAAAAACAGCCTGTTTCCATTCCCTCCTTTCCTCATCCATTCCTTAGGTCCTGATAACAGATTCTTTCAGTATTTATTGTGTTTTGCTCACGTCTGATATTCTGTTGTTTCATTTTCTCTTAAAAGTGCTGGAAGACCAGCAGAACATCAGGCTTATAAAGGAACTGCTGCAGACGCTTTACATGTCGCTCTGCACCCTGGTACAAAGTGTCGGCAAGTCCGTTCTGGTTGGCAACATCAACATGTGGGTCCACCGAATGGAGACGATTCTTCACTGGCAGCAGCAGCTGAACAATATCCAAATCACCAGGGTGAGCAAGAAACCTGCTTTTTGCTTAGCAGTCCAGCATGCTGCTGCATTGCTCCTTACCAGAACTTTAGGGCAACATGTCCAGCTTGTTGGGTGAGACCACTTACTGGCTTTCCCGACCAAATGTGTAACCGAGAGAGAATTTAGATGGGTTAAATTTAAATTTAACCAATCGGTCAAAAGTCAGGCAATATCAAAGGAATTAGACATGTGGTCCTTGATTTAGCAAAGGAGGTCTCTGTGCAAAAGCAGGTTTTTCTATGCATTGTACTTGATGGATCAAGACCTGCTAGTGCAATTCAGTGTCTTCTCCTTTACATGCTAATTGTGTGAAGGTGACCAGCATGTTGAATGGGAGAGCTGGAATCTGCTGCCTATTAGCCTTGCCCCAAACATGTTCCAGTTTCCTCAGCCCTACCCTCCAACAGCTACACTTTAGGTGTGGATGTCAGAGCAGCAAATCCTTTCTACTATTTGCTGTATTCTACAGCAAATTCTTTCTTTTCTAACACATTTTCCAAAGCATTACATTTTTCTAACAAAACAAAACAAATATATGAAACAATGGTATGAACTCTTTAAAAACTCCGTAATTTAACTCTGTAAGCCGTCCAGAGATGTTTTGTATTGGGATGGGTAAGACATATCCTAATAAATAAGCAAATAATAAAAAGATGTTGTGACATTTATTTCCCCCTGTTCTCCCCAAAGAATCCAAAGGTGATATTCATAGTCTGTCATATCCTTACAGTCTGCCAAGATCTAGCTTCTTTCAGGAGAAAAGACAGACTCTGATACTTTCAGTCCAAGATATCAGTCAGTTGATCTTCTTAAAAATTTGCTTTGCTAGTCACTTCCAGTGCTCTTATATCATACTGTTTTGCTCTCCTTTCTCCTAGCCTGCCTTGAAAGGGTTGACTTTCACAGACCTCCCCTTATGTCTACAATTAAACATCATGCAGCGGCTGACAGATGGGAGAGACATTGTGAGTCTTGGACAAGTAACTCCAAGTCTTCAGGTGCTCAGTGAAGACCGGCTGCTGTGGAAAAAACTTTGCCACTACCACTTCACAGACAGACAGGTAAACGGCAGCAGACACCGAGATTATAAAACTAACAGTGAAACTAAGAGAGGCTAGGGTGTTGGTTCATTTCACTGTTCAAACTAGTGTTGTGCTGTGAATGTTAACTGAGAATATTTTGAAGCAGGATATCACTTATCTGGTGAGTTCCCAAGACCATAAAAATATCTTTAAGTTCAATAGAAGATTATATGTGCAATTTTTACTAACAATGAGACAAGAGATCCAGTGTGGTATAGTGGTTAAAAGTCAGGCAATCCAGGTTCTAGTCCCCACTCAGTCCAACTGGGCGACTTTGGACCAGTCACAGACTCTCAGCTCAACCTACCTCACAGGGTTGTTGATAGGATAAGATTGCAAGCAGGAGGAAGAAAATGATGCAAGGTGTTTTGAGTTCTTTGTAAGAAAAAATGCAGAATATAAATCTAATAAATAGATTAGATGCATAGACCATTCTGTTTAAAGTGCGATTTGCTTGTTCAGTATTCTGCTTGAGCAGAAACATACCAGTTTTTGGAGACAAGCTGTCCATGTCCTGAATCTCCATCAGTGTTCAGATCTTGAATCCATCTGCTTTGGAGTTGTGCTTTGATTCAGACATTTCACAAACTGGCTGAATCAGCTCAATTCAGGATTCAGATGCATCCAAAGAACACCCACAGTAGCAAGTAGTTGCTTTATAAAAAGACTGTGACATACTCACATATTCCCTAGTGACATACAATCAGAGTTAAAGCCATAAAAATACGACAGCATATACTAACTACACAGACACATGTAGAAGCAGGCCACATTCCTTAGAAGCTTTTTACATTATTATTTAAAATAATAATTCTCCTATTTGTGCCACATATTGGACTGCAAGGCGATCAAACCGGTCAGTCCTAGAGGAGATCAACCCTGACTGCTCTTTAGAAGGCCAGATAGTGAAGATAAAACTCAAATATTTTGGCCACCTAATGAGAAGGAAGGACTCCCTGGAGAAGAGCCTAATGCTGGGAACAATAGATGGCAAAAGAAGAAGGGGACGGCAGAGGATGAAGTGGCCAGATGGAGTCACAGAGGCGGTTGGTGTGAGCTTGAGTGGACTCCGGGAGATGGTGGAGGACAGGAAGGCCTGGAGAAGTGTTGCCCATGGGGTTGCGATGGGTCGGACACAACTTCTCAACTAACAACAACAACAAATTGTGTTTTAATATTTATGTATTCAAGTATTTAAATGCATTGATAGGTTGCCTTTTTTTCCTGCAAGTAACCCAAGACAGTTTATAAAATCTTACTCCTTGTGTCTATCTTATGCTCACAATAACCCTGTGAGGTAGGCTAATAAGTCAGTAATCGGTAAAAAGTCACCCAATGAGTTTCTTGGCTGATTCAGGGCTAGAACCCAGTTCTCTTGGGCTTTACTCTAAGCACTGTGCCTGCCACACAGTTTTCAAATCTGGCCTTTTTCAGTTTAAACACATAAGTGCAGGATGAATTGCTCAAAAAGAGATCATGCATCACAAAAAGGATAGGAAGTAGTTTGCGCAGGCTAATTTACATGTACAAACTGCTATAGCAGACAGGTATATTAGCAGTTATACCTAGTGTAGTTCATTTTGAAAAAATGAAAAAAGGGGTTCGGAGGTGAGGTTTGTACCAGCCAAACCCCGAAGCATTTTCCAGTTCTATAGTTCTAAGGTGTCTCTTATGTTTCAGATTCGCAAACGGCTAATTTTGTCAGACAAGGGACATTTGGACTGGAAGAAGATGTATTTCAAGCTTGTGAAGTGCTACCCAAGGAAGGAACAATATGGAGATAGCTTGCAGCTCTGCAGGCACTGCCACGTTCTGTCCTGGAAGGTAGGTCAGCCCCCTAACCATGGAAAAGCATAGGATCATAGAAGAGCTGGAAGAGGCCAGAAAGGCCATTGGGTCCAGCCCTCTGCTGCTGCAGGTCACCAGTTTACACCATCCCACTCAGTTGACTGTCCAGTTTCTTTTTGAATGTTTCTAGCAAGGGAGAACCCACGAAATCCCTAGGCTACTGGTTCCATGGTGGTTGATGGTTGAAGATAACCCTATAACAAAGTCAAACCTGGACAGATCAGGGAAAACCAGCATAGTATAGTAGAAAGAGGTTTTGCTTAGACCAGGGATACTTGGATTAAACTTTCTGCCTAGCCATTGAGCTCTTTGTCTGGCTTAGGGTGTTCACTTTTTCTCACCCTAATCTACTTCACAAGGTTGTTGTAAAGGTGAAATAGAGAAGGTAGGCCCCTTGTTTCCTTCCGAGGTCAGAGCTGGGAATTATCTAGAATATATGTGTAGCAAGAGCCATGTTCAGTATGCAAATAATATGGAAGAATTGGTTGAGCCTTTGTCTTCAGTAATGACCAAGCTGTTCATTTTTGTTGCTGCATGAAAGCTGTTTGTTAACTTGATGTGACTAAAGTACCCACAGGTATATCACCAGTGATGTAATCTTTATAATTCCAAATGTTCTTTCTTTTTTAGGGCACTGACCATCCATGTACAGCTAACAACCCTGAGAGTTGCTTGACTTCCCTTTCACCCCAAGACTTCATCAATTTGTTCAGATTCTGAATTTCCAAGTAATTTCACTGTGTATCTTGGTATATTGATGGACACTTTATACTGCTGAGCCAACCAGCTCAATCTGTATATAGAATGTAAATATTACTGTTTGGAGTTTCCGAATCAAGAGGACAATTTCAGAAGGCAAAGGGAGTCATTATTCAATGACATTGAACTCTCTCGCTCTCTTTTTAAATTAAGAATATGCCCTTCTGATTGGAATAATATGTGTAAAAGCAGTATTTTGTAAATATGATACTTTATAAGAATTGGAAACTGTAAGGGAGAATCTAACCCTTTTTCTGCTTTGAAATTCAAACGAATGTGTTCTATATCCATTTGAAATGTCTCTTTCATTTTAAAGCTGGGAAAATTAGACACTATGATTAGGCTAAAGCTGTTGAACTACTTCCCCTGCTCTGGCTTTTGTTTACAAATGACATTGTTAGAAATAATGACTTAGAAGGATGTATATCTTTATCCTTCCCCCACCTTTTTTAAAGAATCAACTTAAAATGTGTATGTCGCACCATTTTCTACCTCTGAAAAGCTGTCCAACCAATCCAATATGCAATGTGAAGAGTTTATACTTTATATACAGAGATTTAAAGGGAAAATATTGGTGAAGACAGTAAACATAATTCCTTTTTTTGTTAATGCTTAAGTTCTAATTTAGCCTGCTTGCTTTTGTGGTAATTGGATAGTCAGGATTTAGACAAGTTGAAGAGGATTTGGCAAAATGATCAGCCTCTTTTGACAGCTGGTAAAAGATCAAATGCATTAAAATTAATTAAAATTAAAATTAATTAAAATTAAGATGATGGCGCTCATCATCTTACTGTTCTTGCTACGCCACACTGCCTCAGTCCTGGGTGGATTCTGAAAGCACAACCCCAGTTCTGGCTTGTTGATACCCTTTCCCCCAGCTTCTCTGACACCAGGTTGGCTATATGGGTACATACAGATGTATTACTGTTAAGAGCAGCATAAAGTAGCTTTGCCACTTTGCAAAGAGATGTGATTTCTGTGCTTTGGGGACAAGTACATTAACTGTATCCATGCCCACGTAATCGTTAGGGTTTTTTAAACTCTGTGGAATTAGGGAAGATCTGTCTCTGGAGGGCACATATGAGCTGGTACCTGTGCTCTTAATGAGCCCACCTTTGCTCCCGCTCCTCTGGCCCATCACCTGATACCTAAACTTTTAAGGTAAAGATGCCACAGGGACTGAACCTGTGATAGCTTGTATGCAAAGCATGCACTCTGCCCCTGAGCCAGCCTTCCTCTAGGCAATTATTAGGCGATTTTTACCATAATGAAGAACCTGCCTAGACTTTTCATTGTATCGTATCTGCTTTCAGATGTCTTAAAGGAAGAATTAGAGGCCCAGATAATAATTCAATTCACTAAAACCTTCATTTGTTTCAGTGGAAGGAGTTGCCCAGCAAAACATGACATAGTCAGTTTTTTAAATGTTTCCACCATGATATTGAAAAGAGGTGCTTGCCCCAGGAAATATTTACATATTTAATGAAGGTAGTCATTACCTTGACTGAGGGGTTAGTTTCAGGTCAGCTATCAGTATAAATGTTGAATGACTTGGTTTTTATGGAATTAATCTGAATTTAAACTCATGATTTGACTGATTTGTGGGCTGTAATTCTCATGTGGTATTGCTACCTTGAGCAGAGAAATCAATTGTATCTAAGACCTGTTTCCTATTTCTTTCTAGCTGGACCTGTACCAAAGCTTGCAATTCCAGAATTTAATTACGATTTATAATGGAGTGATGCTATCTGTGTAGGGAGGAGGGATTAAGGGAGTATTGATAACCATTTATATAAAGCTCACATGCTTTGCAAAGGCCAAACTTTGAGGAGTTTGTCTGGTTAATCTGGAATAGGAGTACTGAAGACCTTGGGATAATTAAATAATTAAGTTAATAATGTTACATATGCTACAAGCTCTTCAGTGTTTATCTGGAATTTTTGAAAGGTTTCACTTTGTTGCAAGCAAGGTTACTTTGCAACTTTTTGGGGTGTATAATATTTCTGTTGGAGAGTGTTCAGAAAATGTATGTAAGAGAAGGCTGAGAGTAGTAAATGGAAGTTGTTCCCTGTGAACAGAAATGCTTTAGAAGGATCTTGACCATCTTGCTGCATTTCAAAGCTAAATTGTCTTGGTTCTTCCAAAAATCTCATATGGAACTGATCAAAAATGTAATTAGGAAATAATCCTGTGGCTCCTAGACAGCATCTGAGAGGCCCTGGGTTGTTTAAGATTTCCAGATCTGAGCATGGAGAGAGCACTTAGACCTTGGAGCTGGGAATCAGCGCTTTGACCCTTCTTCCCCTTCATTGGCTGCTGCTCTGGCTTGGAGAGGGAGGGAGAAAGCGGGTGTTTGGATGAAGAGAGTGAAGGAGACCAGCGAAGGCCGGATGCAGCCTCTTCCATCCTATTGTGAAATGCAGTTGCCAGACAGGCAAAAACATGCAGTGCAGGAACATGGAAGATGAAGACTGCTTGTCTCATCCTGCATAGGATTAGCACAAGCATCCAAGTTCAGGGGCTTACAGTCATCACAATAGGATCGCACCCCCTATTAATTTATAGAGGAAAGACTAAAATCCTACCACAGATGGAAATTTCTCTCCACGTCCATATTAAGCGTTGATGTTGGATTATGAGTGTTGCAGCCTAGATGAAGGTCACTGGGTATTACTTGTGTAATGAGCCCGCAGGGGTTTTTGTACAGGTATTGAGTGCATCCATTGGGGATGTCCGATATGCCATATCCATAGGCTTTCAGTCTCTCACCCTGTCTAGACAATAGTCAGGGCAAAACCCGGGCCCAGTCAGTCCTCATTTTCTGGATAACCAGAAGGGGCATCACTGCATGACCTCCTCTTTGGAGCACCTTCCCTTGTTTATTTGGATCAGTACCAAAATACACAGATAGCAAGCTCAAGTCAAGATGTTCATGATGCTCTTGTAGCCAGGCAAGTTGGGAAGATGGAAATAAGGTTGGAATAATGGGATAGGAAAGCAAAATTGATAAGTTCTCTCCTCTGAAAGTTATAACTGGTATGTGCTGGTGATGTGAATAAAGCCATCCAGCCTTTGATGTGCATCTAGGGTGGATGTCTCAGTGTGGTCTTTTTTCTGCTTCCTCAGCAGTTGTTCCCTGTAGGCATAAGTACATCTGCTCCTGTGGCTCCTCTGAACTGGGTTTTAACATGCAAAGCATTGCTCAGCTAAGGAGCTGTTTGCGTGTCATGTCAGGAGTAGAAGATGGGAGGCAGCCAGGCCTATAGAGATGCATGTGAAGGAGGGCCTGGCATACTGAAACTGATGGTTGGTGAACAAAAGTGGATTTTGAGGCTCTTATATTGAACATTCTAGGCCAGCCTTCCCCAACCTGGTGGCCTTCAGAGACATTTAGACCACAACTCCTAGAATTTCCATCTGGCAGGGTCATTGAATGGGAATTCTGGGTGCTGCAGTCCAAATGTGTCTGGAAGGCACAAGGCTGGGGAAGGCTGTGCTATGCAACCACGCAAACAGCAACCTCGTAGAGTATCGCCTTTTGTGAGACTGCCTCATTTCAAGGAGTGTGTGGTGGAATCAGTTGATGTATAATCTGTCAGGTTGGAAAAGAGCATGTTCCCGCATGCAGAGCAATGGTGTGTCAGGACCAGGTCTTGATCACAACATTCTCAGAATGTTCTCCCTGTTTTATTTCAGTGGGATGACAGCATCATTTTTAAGCTTGCCATGTATCATGTTGAAATGCCTGCTTGTGAACTTTGAAATTTGTCCAGACTTCCTCTTAACAACAGGTTAAGTAAGCAAAGCAGTTTCCAGTGCTGGGCTAAGGATAGGTTTGAGCCAGGATTCCAGAAGGAAGACTCTGATCATGTTGGAAGTTTGTGGTTGTTATTGTGGATTGGAAAGATACGTATGTTTTATGAGGCAGTGGGAAATTAATAATAATAATTGATAGTATTCTGTCATGGTGTGTTGCAATTGAGCAGGGGGGTTGGACCTGAAGGCCTTCTGGGCCCCTTCCAACTGGAAGGTTCTGTGATTCAGCTCTGGCCTGAATTCTACCACACTGGACTATTTTTGGGTTATTTTTTACCACTACAATGGTTCATAGTGCACTCTTGCATCAATACTTGAAAAGAGTATGTTGAGAAAGAAAGGAAGACTTTTTATATAGCTCCTGTGGGTTTCAGAGCAAAATGTTTGATCACATCTTCACTACAGACATGAAGTGTTTACGTGTCATGTTTAAGCCATTCCCTTTTCCTAAGGAACCTTGGGAATTGTAGTCTTGTGAAGGGTAGGGCCAAAGGTTCTCTTAAGAGGTACCTGGAGGTACCAGGTTGGGGTAGGCTGTCTTAAAGGAAAATTCTTGGCACCTTTAGAAAACTACAATTCCCAGCCTTCCATTTTAAATAAACTTGTTACTGTGAAAATGGTATAAGATGGATGTCTTTATAGTGCAGATAGGCACCTTGGAAGTTGTACAGCCATCCTATAAAAACTTAAGCCACGTTAGGAGAGCTTCTGCCCTGGAAATATTTTAAAGTAATAAATTGACATAAAATACTTGGTAACTAATGATATTTGGAAGAATAGAGGTTGAGCCTGGATGTGGGTTTTGGTGATTAGAGCATATATGTGCATAAAGGGAAAGAAAAGATCTCTGTGTGTGAAACTATTCTGTAATAACAGTGGTGTAGCTGTTACTCTTCCGTCCGCATTAAACATTATATTTCTTCCAAATCACTCCTCTTCAAGCAAGATCCTAGTGAATACCCCTGTTTTATATGACTTAATTTAAACAATTGTGTTTTGATTTTATAACATATGTGACTTTTATATTAAACACTTACCGTATTTTTTGCTCTATTTTTAACACTCACTTTTCCCCCCCTCAAAAGTAAGGGGAAATGTCTGTGCGTCTTATAGAGCGAATATGTGTGTGCAGTAAGTCTGTCAGATGTGAAGCCCATGGGGAAGTGATGGGGAATGTGCCTGTGATTATGTGCCTGTTTGATTCAGAATATTTTTTTTCTTGTTTTCCTCCTCTAAAAACTAGGTGCGTCTTATGGTCAGGCGTGTCGTATAGAGCGAAAAATACGGTAATTGTTCCACCGGCATTGTTTGAGTGCCCCCCACACCAAAGAAAACCCTTTGTGTGTACCTTGTATATAGGATTATAACCTCTTAAAGCTTTTGAAAGTCCTTGGATCTGCTTTGCTAATATGCATTCAACACATTTCTACCTATATACATTCTCAATTAATACAACCCTTATCAGAAGTTTGGAAATGCTCAGAAACCCTCAGAGCAGTAGCACTGCAAACTACAGAATAAAGCCCCATGGAGAGAAGGGATGTCATTTGATCTTGGGGAGGACAGAAACCCAAATACTTGCTTTGTATGGAATGTGCAACAGGTACTAACCTTGGTCACCCTTTCCCAAATTCCTCCAGCAGGAGCCACAAGCAGAATTTTCACCCTGTTCCAAACACACACTGGTTCCCCTCTCTGTTCCACAGAAATATTTTGTCAGTACTCTCTGTCCCTGCCCATTTTTACCACTGCTTAGCTCTGTGCATTGCATTATCCCTAAAATGCAGCCTTTAGTAGCAACAGGGAGACACCACTAATAAGACCCTTGTGGCATTCCTTCTTCTTCCGCAGGCCCTCCATTTTGTTTTTGGAAGCTTGGGAAATTTTAAGCTGTGTTTTTGCCTACAGTATCGGAGGCAACAATAGGAAAACACTGAATCCACACCAATGCTGTGGATGTCGGTAGAACTTTTGCAGCAGAAATTCATGGACTTATGGGGAAATTAACACTGCAGTGCATGCTGACTTTAGTGGAGCTTCTTTTGAATGACCGGATATAAAATAAGGGTTAGCGATAGTTCTGTGTCATAGTAATTGTCTTGTAATAGTGAGATTCGCTCCACTCAAAATTGGGAGGTACACTTTATGCAGGAACTGTGGTGAAATGGAGAGGATTCTTTTCGACTCCATAGGAAGTTCTGAACTCATATTTTGCTATACATAATGCCGGCTCCACAAAGAACTTTTTTTCTTTTTATGGTCACAAATGTTTCTTTTGAGAGCTTAATTAGCAATAATAATGATAATAATATATGCTGGCTTATATATGTATAAAAAGGAAGCTTATTTGTTTAAGAGGATTTTAAAAAGTTTATGTAGTTCAACAGGATCGCTCTGAGGTTGAAAAGCATACCTGTTGTGTATTAAAACCTCCTGTGTTTAGCATTATTGTGTGACTGCGAATCCTTCCATATAAATTTTGCACACTCTTTTTCTTGCATGTTCAACCCTTTGACTTTGACAACTGTTTGGTACAAGCAGTGGGGGGTTTTTGTAAACTGTTTTTGACACTGAATTATCAATAAAATATTCAGAAAATTATGAAGAGTGGTACTTTTGTTACTCCAGTTGGCTCAAGGTTCTCCTGGATTAAGGTTGTCTTCAGTTACCCTGGTTACCTCCATAACCCAAGGATCTTAAGGCAACAAAATATTATCTTAGTGTTCTGTTCTTCAAACCAGGCAGGGTAAAACTATTTCATTTTCAGGGCCTCTTCCTAGACCATGAACACCAGTCCACTGACTCAAGCTGTTGAACGAAGACCAGACTACACAGAGCCTTCAAGGCCAATGTTGTCCTATATCTACATAAACAGTGCTGTTACTGGTCCAAATAAGATGTGCGTGAGACATACATTTCCACATCCTTGAATTGAATATGCGTCATGGCTTGTCTACAATGCCCCTTCTGTGCTTTTCATGGGGTAAGCAGGATGTCCTCTGGGTAGGATGGATGACAAACGTTTCTATTGAGGTCCGCATTCCTCCACTGGTAATTTGAGGCATGTGGATGTGAGTGATGCTCAGGGTTGACAAGGCCATAGCAGGAAATGGGTGAACCACCCCTTTCCTATTTCTGCCACCCCTTTCGTCTTCCATTTCCCTCCTGTGTAGCAGGCTGGCTGGGAAAAGGCAGGTCGCTCTTGCCAGAGGCCTGAACTCAAATGTAGGCAAGGGACTCTTGAGACTAGGCCAAGGGTTGCATGGAATTAGGCCCACAGGGATGTGCACTTCTAGAGCTGCAAGTTCTAACTCTCGTGAGAGAGCAGGTGTATCCAGAGGACGCTCTCTAGCTGCCTATTCCAGTGTGGAAGGGTAAGTTGGAGCACATATGCCTGCGGTATCCATGCAGTCTGCTCACCAGTGTTCCTTGACTTGGCATACATCTTCAGTATAGCACCTGAAAAGGGAAGCACATGATTGGATGCTCTCCAGTTGTTCAGAATCTCTGTGTAAGTGATCTTCCCAACAGCATGGAACACCTGCATTTTACAGTTGTACATAGCTAGGCATCGCTTTACAGGTGTCGTGAGGAACACGGGGATATGAGGGATAGGCATGATGGGCAGGAACGTATGCAAGATTGAGCAAGGGTGGGAGGAAGGATAGTAGCTTTGAGAATCAGGTTGCATATGCATATGGGTATGATCTGGAGTTCATTTGTAAGTGTGAGGCAATTTGTAAACTCATTTGGGACAATTTCATCCATTAAAGTCTAAGAAGAGTGTGCTGGACCCAAGGTCCATCTAGTCCATCCTTCTGCTCACAGTGGCCAACCAGCTGCCCATGGGAAACCCACAAACAGGTCGTGAGTACAGTAGTACTCTCCTGCCCATGTTCCCCAGCAACTGGTGCAAACTCTCTCTTATACTGGAGGCACCACACAGTCAGTCATCAAGACTAATGGCCATCGATATCCTTCATGAATTTGTTCAACTCCTTTTACAGCCATCCAAATGGGTGGCCGTGACTACATCTTGTAGAAGTAAATGTTAAATTATGCACTGTGTGATGAACTTCCTTTTATCTGTGCACACTCTCCCAACAACCAGTGGTTTGGCTCCATGGGTTCAAGTGGAATGGGAGAGGGATAAGCGTGTCTCCCTGCCCACTTGCTCCACACCATGCATGATTCTGTACCTCTGCCAAGGCTCCACATATCCAACTTTTTCCTAAGCTAAACTATCTCCGCTGTTGCAACGTCTGCTCATAAGGGAGTTGCATCTTTGGCAGTTCTTTTCTGCACTTTCTCCAACACTACCATATCCTTTGTTAGGTGTCATATCCACAACGATACACAAAATTCTCTGTGTGGTTGCACTATAGATTTCCCTAAGGGGAATATAATTTTGGCAGTGTTCTTTCCATTGCCTTTCCTAATTATGCTTAACATGGAGTTCGGCTTTTTCACAGCAGCTTTTTCACACCAAGCTTGACATTTTCACTGTGCTGTCCACCACAACCCCAAGATCTCTTGCTTGGTCAGTCACTACCAACTGAGATCCTATCAATTTATACTTGAAGATGGGATATTTGGCCCCAACGCCCATTCATTTACACTTGCATTCAGCTTTAGGTCAGTTATCTCACTACAAACAACAGTAAATTTCACAGCGTTACCTTGCAAACTGAGCTCACTCTCCAGAATCGTGGGGTGTACATCAGGGATGCATCTATAGGTGCTTGATAGCTAGAAAAGACTGAACGCAGCTTGCTTTAGTTTAATGCTTCATGTGCAATGTACCCGATTTCAGTTTTGCATGCGTGTACATAAACACATGCCATTGTTCCTCTTATTTTTATCAATTGCCACTCTGGGTGTCTTTTTCAGCTGGATAAAAATGCTTGAAATAAATTCACAAGCAAAGCTTTTGAATCTCACATTTGCAGATAAAAGCAGCCAAGAGACACTAAACGGCATGCAACTGCTATAACGAAATCACAAATGTGGGACTTCTACAGCTGTGTTGTGTCCTTTAGCATTTGTCAGTTGTTTAAATAAATAACATCCTAAACCTGCAGATCTGCGTGAGGCAGAGTCTAACTGAGAATAGAGTTTGGTCTCATGAATTCGTGGCAGAGGTGAAATTCAAACTCGCCTACCAGGTCAGCACTTGCCCTACCAGCAATGTATTTAATTATTCATTTTATCATTGTCCTTCAAAAAGAGACTGGGAAGAGACCATAAGATCCCTTTGTGATCTCTCCCAATGGCACTGCTATACTTTGGTTTGTGGAAATGAATCAGAGAAGAGATAGATGTCCCTTAATAATATGTACCTTTCATGAACAGTTGTTACACCCTTTTTTCAGGCAATAGGCCAACTCTGTGATTTAAAATAGGCATTTATGAGCTCCTTTCTGTAGGATAGTAGCTCAGGATAGAAAATAGGATCCAGGCAGATATAATAGTAAGAACCCAAGGGGGCCTTACCCTGAAAGGCATTTCCCCCACTTCTCATATGACTCAGAGGCATGGTCACACAGTACAGAATCATTTAGTGGTGGGGTCCAGAGAGACAGAAGATGGCCTTATTTCACAGAAAACATAATTAAGCTGTGAATTGTGGCTAAATTTTATTTATTTATTTATTTATTAACATATTTGTATGCCGCCCCTTGCAACAAGCCTCGGGGCGGCTCACAACATAATTTAAAATCAATACACAATATTAAAAACTGGCCCATCTCAAGGTCCAAATTTAAAACATACAAATATAATAATAAATTAACAAATTAATAATTTAACCATTAAAATAACTTAACACTTAAAATATTTCTTAAATAAAAAGGTCTTCGCCTGGCGCCGAAAAGCAAATAATGACGGCGCCAGGCGAGCCTCTCTGGGGAGCGCATTCCATAGGTGGGGTGCCACCACAGAGAAAGCCCTCCTCCGGGTACTCACCCTCCTTATTTCTCGCACGGAGGGTTCCCAGAGGAGAGCATCAGCTGCTGATCGTAGGGGGCGGGAGGGCATATATGGTCGCAGGCGCCCCTTTAGGTAACCAGGACCCAAGCCATTAAGGGCTTTATAGGTAAGAACCAACACCTTGAATTGGGCTTGGGAAGCCCAATTGGTTCAATGGGAAGCCGGTAAAGCTGACAGAGAACCGGGGTGATATGAGAACCATGCCCAGTCCCCGTCAGCACCCTGGCAGCTCTATTTTGCACCAATTGAAGTATCCGGACCGTCTTCAAGGGTAGCCCCACGTAGAGCGCGTTACAGTAGTCTAACCGGGAAGTCACCAACACATGTGTCACTGTCGCCAGGCAGTCAAACTCCAGGAAGGGACGCAGCTGATGGATCAGCCGAAGCTGAAGGAAAGCGCTCCTTGCCACCACTGACACTTGGGCTGCTAAATGTTTAGAGTGGCCACTGTGTGTTACCAAGAGGAGAGCAGAGCAGCCGGACTGGGATAAAACTAATGTAAATGTATAGGTGCATATTTGGAAACAATATTGATCCTTTCACTGGAAAAACAATGCATCTCACCTTAGTGGAGAAGGCAGGGACCAGGCAAGATGTATGCCTGTTGTTTGGTGCTCAACCACTGCTAACTGCAGGGCAGGATTGAGTACCAAACTGGGATCAGGCCCTTTTGACAAACACACACATGTACACGTTTGCACATGCTAGCTTACTTAAGCATATCTTTAGAGTATGTGGGTGTGTGTCTTTTTAAAGGAGGTCTCCTAAATCTGCATTTGACATAACACACACAGTGGGAGTGGGCAAAAACAGCAGGTGGTGAAGCACATTGACAAAAAGCCAACTCCTCAAGGGAATCAGGAGCCACCAAGTTTTATTGAAATCAGTTTAGATGTTTAAGTTGTTTTAAATTTTGCACATTGGAATTTTACTCTGTTTCTGCATTTATTGCATCCCTTTTTATTATTCTAGTTTGCTACAATTGTTGTGAGTTACCCATAGAGTTCCGGCTATTAAGGGGAATAGAAATAAAAAACTGGTGATGATGATGATGACGACGACGACGACGACCACTGCTAGGGCTTTATTTCAGCAAGTGCCCAGGAATAACAGGATGGTAGGTCAGATAGCCTCCTGCAGCTTCAGGGCTGAAGTCCTAGCCATTTGTACCTGGACACCTCACCTCTGCTAAGTGCAACTCCTCCCCTCTCCTGGTTCTTTACCTTCAAACTATCCCACCTTTCCATGCAGAAGAATCCCTGGGGCAACTTTCGTATAATGATTCAATGTGGTAATACTGGCTTTGCTTCCAACCTCTCCAGTCATTGGCCTGGGGTAATGCAGCCTCCCATTCCCCCAGGGTAACAGGTTCTTTCCCTGACCAAAGGAGGAAAAGGAGCAGCTGGGCTTCAAGGCAAGACAATGTCACCTGGGCCCTCTGTTCCCTTCAGTCAAGGGAAATCCAGCCAAATCACTGCCTCCATTTCCAAAGCCCAGGCTGTGTGTGTTGTGGCTTATGTAGCCAAAGGCATCACCCCTGCACAAGAGGGAGTTTTCAGCAGGCCTGGGAGACCTCTTGAGACCTGCAGAAATACAACAAACCTAGTTGTTCCTTAATAGGCAAAATCAGAAGAGAAGGATTATCCGCCATATGAAAGGGTTTTTTCCCAAACTGTGGAATGCACTCTTTCAAGAACTATGACTGGATCCCATTATCTTGGCTTTTGGAAAGGATGGGGTTTTTTTAATTCAGATTTTTATATTGTGTAGGTTTAATCCTTTACTGTTTGGCTGCATTTAACATTATTGCTTTTATTGTTTTTCTTGTCTAAATTGTTGTACATTGTCCTGACAGCTTTTCAGGAAATGAGGTAGTATATAAACATTGAAGATCTTGATAATAATGTGGATAAGAATCATAAGAGGAGGTGAACAAGGAGGAAGAGGTGGTGGTAGGTATTGCTTATATTGAATCATTCCAGGGGCTCAGGAGGAACAGCTGGGGAAGGTCTACCTTTGCCACTCAGCATCTGCTGCCTGAGGTGATCGAGTCACTCTCCTTCATGGGAGGACCAGCCCTGAGTGATGCACATGTGGGCACACTTGAACTACAATGTAAGACTCTCCCAAGGAGCAGATGGAGATGCAGCTGTGCATGGGAAGGCTTAAGAATTCCAAAAGAGTTTTTTTTACCAAGCTGGAAGTCCTATGATTCTTTGGAGAGAGTTGTCATTACACAACTGAAATACAGTTGGTATCTGTTTGAGGTAGAAATCTGATTTAACTAGGGAAATTATAATGTTATAGCCCTAAACACAGACATTCCTGGTAAAAGATCTTTCTTTGCAACTTCATTGTCAATTACGTACGTTTTCTTACACAACTATGTTGAAACTTCAGATTTTCCTGAAATCTCTTGTCTTGCAAAGTGAATGTTTCTTTTCCTTGTGGGACTGAATGAGACCTCGTGATCTTCCACCACAAGCCTCATATTTATAAACCCTCTATTTTTAACCCAATGATGGAATTCTGGGTTAATGCTAGTTTAGAGAGTTGTCTAGACATTTGTGAAGAGGTGGGGGGTGGGTAAAGGGAAGAACAGGAAAAATACTACATTGCAAAATGAGTAGCACCATCAACCTTCTCTTGTAGCCAAGTATACAGTCACTTGGGGAAAAACAAAGTTGACGTCTCAGTTTTAATTGGGAATTGCAGAAAATGCAAAGAGAAAACTGAAGAAATGCCATTCACAATCGTTCAACCCAGTAAAGATTGTGAGTCAAAAGCCTTGCTCTGAAGTTGTTGTGGTCAAACTACAAGTACGTACACAGAGAGATTCCCTCCACCCCTGCTTTCTCACTCACACTCTTCTGTTTTCTGTTATACCCAGAAGCTGATTCCCTTACTTTGGTCCCAGTGGGAAAGTTCTATTTTTATAATGTTCTATTAACTGAATCATCCAAACATATTAAAGGGTATTTTCCTATGGCTAAAAGAAGCCTTAGGCAATGCATTTCTAGGGAGTGCAGCCTGGAGACTGCAGGAAAGACGTTCAAGATGATGGCTATGGATAACATTATTAGGATGCAATCCCATGCAAGTTCAGACAAAAAAGACCGATGACTCCCAGCTATCATGGCTGGCTGGAGAATACTGGGAATTGTAGGATTTTGTCTGTCTCAACAGGCACAGGATTGCTCCCTAAGTAAAGAAAAGGATTGCAGGATTATTATCGATCATAAGCCGCACAGGATTCAGCTGTTAGGAGACTGCAGAAAAAGGTGACTTTAGGCTACATGAATAGAACTGCACTTTCCAATTTACAGGAGGTAACTATTTCATTTTAGTCACCATTTGTCTAACCACATCAGGGATATTAGGCCCATTCTAGTCTAGGTCTGGATTTCTTGCTTCATCCAAAGGCCTCAGTGCTGGAACTAGGTGGCCCAAAGGATTTGCAAGGCCTCCTCAAGCTCTGTGACACTGTGATGGAAGATTTCTAAAGCTGGAAATTAAATTGTTCTTTAATTTCTAAGGTTTTTGTAGCATGAACATATTTCGCTCACGGAGATTCATGTATATAATGATTTCTGAACTTAAGAGCATCATCTGTTATGGACTTCTCAACTGCCAGGACTCCAGTAAAACCAACCACCAGAACTTGGTCGCAGCGCAAAGAAACAGGCAATTCCTGGAGTTTTTTCCAATACAAACTGGATACAAACTGCAAATGGTGACACCTAGTGGTCGGATGCTGTATTAGCTGCAAGTACAGATCACAGGATGGTTATCCTGATGTTTTCTATCATGTTTTCACCACATTGCATTTTAAAGATTTAATTTCTGTGAACTGCCCAGAAAGCTTTAGCTAGTGAGCAGCACAGAAATAGAATAATCATGCCAAACTGCAAACTTATCCTTAGCTTGTTGTATGGAGTTTAGCTCACTTTCTTACATACTTGCTGTTCTAATATTAAAATCTCGCTACAGCATTCAGACTACCAGAAATACAAGCAGGATTTCGAAGAGGGAGAGGAACTAGAGATCAAATTGCCAACATACGCTGGATCAGGGAGAAAGCTAGGGAGTTCCAGAAAAACATATACTTCTGCTTCATTGACTATGCTAAAGTCTTTGATTGTGTGGATCACAGCAAATTGTGGCAAGTTCTTAAAGAGATGGGAGTACCAGACCATCTTATTTGTCTCTTGAGAAACCCATATGCAGGTCAAGAAGCAACAGTGAGAACTGGACACGGAACCACTGATTGGTTCAAAATTGAGAAAGGAGTTCGGCAAGGCTGTATACTGTCGCCCTGCCTATTTAACTTATATGCAGAGCACATCATGAGAAAGGTGGGGCTAGATGAATCACCAGTTGGAATCAAGATTGCTGGGAGAAATATCAACAACCTCAGATATGCAGATGATACCACTCTCATGGCAGAAAGTGAAGAGGAACTAAAGAGCCTCTTGATGCAGGTGAAGGAGGAAAGTGCAAAAGTTGGCCTGAAACTCAACATTAAGAAAACTAAGATCATGGCACCCGGTCCTCTCACTTCCTGGCAAATAGATGGGAAAGAAATGGAGGTAGTGACAGATTTTATTTTCCTGGGCTCCAAGATCACCGCAGATGGGGACTGCAGCCAAGAAATTAAGACGCTTACTCCTGGGGAGGGCTATGACAAATCTAGACAGCATACTAAAAAGCAGAGACATCACCCTGCCAACAAAAGTGCATATAGTCAAGGCTATGGTTTTCCCAGTTGCAATGTATGGCTGTGAAAGCTGGACCATAAGTCAGGCTGAGTGCTGAAGGATTGAGGCCTTTGAGTTGTGCTGCTGGAAGAGACTTCTGCGAGTCCCTTGGACTGCAAGGCGATCAAACCAGTCAGTCCTAGAGGAGATCAACCCTGACTGCTCTTTAGAAGGCCAGATAGTGAAGATGAAGTTCAGATATTTTGGCCACCTAATGAGAAGAAAGGACTCCCTGGAGAAGAGCCTAATGCTGGGAACAATAGATGGCAAAGAAAAGGGGACGGCAGAGGATGAGGTGGCTAGATGGAATCACTGAGACAGTTGGTGTGAGCGTGAGTGGACTCCGGAGGATGGTGGAGGACAGGAAGGCCTGGAGGAATGTTGTCCATGGAGTTGCAATGGGTCGGACATGACCTCGCGACTAACAACAACAACAACATCAACAGCATTCAGGTTTCTACAGAGCTATGAAGGTGGCGTTCGGCTGCTCACTATTTTTCATCGGGACCTACCTCACAGGGTGTTGTGAAGATAAAAGGGGAGAGAAGAATCATTGGAGGAAGAGTAGTCATAAAATGTAATAAATGAAACTTAGGAAACCTGATCAAATATTTCTATTTACCCAAAGCTTACAAAAGCTCGTTGGCTGACAATTTTCCAAGACTTGGCTTCTGAAGTAAAAGAATTCACAGAGCAGACACCAGCGGATCTTTATGATTATCTTTTTAATCCTTGCAATGTATTTTAAATATATATTTTATTCCATTCAATATATGCTTTTTAGTTCCCTGAAATGCAGTAAAATTATTCCAGCTTTAAAACCATCCATACATAGAATGACAAAGATCATGAAACTGATGTCTCAACTTTAATTACTTTATTATCCTTCAAAGTAAGCTGAAATCAGTACTGGTTGCCAAATCCCTGCACAAATTCTGGGAGTGGAAGCACAGATCCCCAACCCACGTCTGGTTTCATACTGATGAAGTCATCCAAGTTCATCTTCACATCTTAAAAAAAAATGGAAAGCAAGAGAACAGCATTAGAATTCTTGGGTGGTCTGGGAGAAGGTTCCTAAATACTCTGGAAACATCTGAGCAATCCAGTTTTCAGCAAACAGCTGTTCGCTATCTTCTGGGGAGTCCTGTCCAGATGTGCTGGCAACCTTTGCTCCATGCAGAGATAGGGAACCTGGTGCTTTCCAGATGTTTTGTATGAGAACTCCCATATGCCCAGTTGGCACGACCAGCAATGATCATGGTATGTACACAAGAGATTGGCCCAGCCAGACCCAAACCAGCTAAACTCTTACTAAGGACAAGGAAGGATCTGGAGGCAAAGGGATGGACAGCTGCAAAGTTAAAAGAGTAATTAGGTCAGGATGGTTGCAGCCACACATGGTAGCAAGTAAATTCTACTGCCCACACTTAACTAAAAACAATAGGCAGGGATGCACTGTCATATCAGCTTTGCAAGTCCCCATGAATAATACAAACCTCAGTCGATACCCTTACATCTGGATGCACTTCACACAGCACAAGTGCAAGCAATTCCTGATTTAGCAGCAATAACTGGACACGGCTGTTCTTTGCTGAGAAGGGGTAATGGGAACTGGCAAGACGAGCCACCTGGATCTGCTTGATTAGGTTCCAAATTGGCAGGGAAAGGAGCAACAAAGCAGCCATCCCCAACCTGGTGACCACTAGGCATTGCAGTACAACTTCCATCAACAGGGTGGCTGTGATGGGAGTTGTTGTGCAACACACCTGGGAAGGCACCAGGTTGCTGCAGAGCTTTTTACTACCGTGTCCAAAACACAGCACAGTAGGAAGAGGAACGGGAGAAGGTAATAAAAACGTTGAACTTGCTACATCAGGCATGGGGAACATGTGGGCCTTCAACCATTTCAGGGACTCCATCTCCCATCAACCCTGACAACAGGAGTTGCAGTCCAGCACCATCTAGAAGGCTTCTCTTTCCTGCCCCACCAGAGTACTGAGACCCTAGTGTGGGTGAGACAGTAGCAACCACGACTCACCTGCCATTTCAATGCATGGGTATGCAGGAGGCGGCTTCAGCCAGTTCCCGCTGGCGTCTTTCATGTGGGAGCGGTCAGAAGCAAACGTCTTCAGATACACATCAGCGCGAACCAATCTGACTTTTCTAAATAAGCCAAACACTTAAGTGATGGGACTTGTATTGTCCGAGGCAGAACCATCAAGAAGTAGGGGGCTGATTCTGCTCCTACTGTTTTCAACTACAGCTGAACCAAATATTAAATTGTGGGTAAGTCTCAGACTCCTCAAATGCCATTTCTTGTGAATGGTTTACAATCCACTCTAAGCATGCACATCTTATAAGTGACATTGTTGAAGGTCAGCTCAAGTCATGTTTGAAACACTACACGCTCTACACAGCTATTCAAAAGCACACCCAGCGAGGATGGCACTTGGATAAGTGAGTGCAAGATGGCAGCCAATGCAGAGTAAGCCCAGGTGAACACTGCTGGACTCACTTCTGAGTGGACACCCACCAAATTGCACAGTAATTGGGAAGTTTGGACACAAAAACAACACTTGTTATGTCACCTTAAAGATTAACATGGCATTAACTGAATGCACCTGCACCCTCTTTTTTCATCCCCTTTGGATGTGGGCGAAGAAAAGATAGTTTCCCATTTCAACCGAATCAGAAAACTGTGATTGACAACTTTGGAAGAAGCCAGGTCATTAAACCATGGTCTGAAGGTGATTTAATATCTTGGCTTCTTCTGAAGCTGGTAAACATAGCTTTCCAATTCTGGTAAAATGGGAAACTCTGATTTGTTACAGAGTCGCTTGTTTAATCAAGGCTGAATGTCCTGGAAAAAGGTTTGCTCATATCTTGACTTCTTTAGCCAAAAGATGATGATGACTATAGCACATTTTAACAATTAAAAACCTATATGATTAATTAATTCATTCTGGAAGAATGGGCAATTGCTTGGGGTGCCTCAGCTGCTGGTACCATTTCGGGCAGCTCCCTATCCACGGGACCCTTGCTGCACTGAAGCCTGCCCAAACTTGGAGGCGTCTGAGATTCCTGTACCCTGCTGGGCTGGAGGCCGCAAGGCTGAAGGAATGGGAGGGGCGATCGCTGTGCTCCGTCCTCCCTCTTTGGAGATTTTTGTAAGACAGGCTCTTCAGCTTGTCTGATGAGGGCACTTTGGAAGGAAAGAGATGAGGCTGACAGTGGTTCAGGGTCTCTTGCATTCCAGCCTCTCTGATCTTCTCCCTTGCCCTCTCCTTGGAGGTAGCTTTTTCCAACCTCAGATGGAAGCTACACCAGCTGTGAGAGGACAAGGGAGGGGTTAGGGATGGATGCCCAATTCCCCCTTCCAGGTTTGGAACACTGACTCTGAGCTTGGAAGCATTTTTCCAAACAAGCAAATGGTTCCTGGAATATTCTCCCACAGACCATACGATTGCAGCAACAGCTAAAGCCACAAATAGTTATGTTGATCTGTGATATTTAAAAAAAAAAATCCAAAGACACAGTAATACTATTGCTGGCACCAACCACAGTGTCACTAAGAAATAGCAAAACTTTTGAGTACCCCAGAACTTCACTTCAGGCTAGATGTTAAACAAAACAAGTGGGGAATGAGAGAAAGGTAGTTCATGTTGCAGCTGCCCCAAAAGCTGCAGTCTGAATACTCTTAATACAAAATGTAAGAGGAACTCTGCACACATAACCAAATTAGTCTCTGCTAGATGCTTAACAGATTTTAGGTTTCAACAAGGGTTACTGGGGCAAATAAGTAATAATGGCTACCTCAAGACATCTCTTCATTTTTCAGAAATATAAAATTTAGCTGTTACTTGGTTCTGTTTCTGGGTCTAAGTGGCTGTGTTTTGGAGAATACTGAATTTAGCTGTCCAGAAAAACATGCTTTCAAGTAGAGCAAAACAATGTTGTGTTAATCACACACGGGACTCACCTTTTGAGGGTCCCATGCAATTTAATAGTGCGGTGGGCAGTGGGGCATTTTTCTCCAAGTAGTTCTAGAAATCTGTTTCACCGATTGCCTTTGGAGAATTCATAAATTCTGTGCCAGACACAGTACGGGGACTCAGCTAGGCCACTGGTGAAGCTCTGCAGTTACAGGTAAAATTAAGGCTCCAGGATGAGATAACAGCTTCCCGCAAGCCCAAAGTGAGCAGATGTCAGCGCAGTCCATAATGTGTTGGAGGGCTTTCTTGGTGATGGCCCTCCAGCAATGGAATGATCTCCTCACTGAGGTCCCTGTCATTTTGACACCAGTTTAAGAAGGCCCTTTATGCCAAGCCCATCCTGTAGGTGTTATAGATCTATTATCTATCATAGGTTGTTTTTAGCTGCTTTTAATTTGTTTTCAAGTGTTCAGATATTGGAATATTTTACGCATGTTGCATTGTTTTATTGACTGTGGTAACCCAGCCGGAGAGTTTGTGCTACTAGGTGGTACAGTAATGAAATCAATCAATCTATGCAATACAATGCCAATTTTGGCAGACCCAAATCTTGGTCGTTATTTAAGATACGCAAGCCCATTTAAGCTATATATCCTCACCTTCGAAATTCAGGATTAATAATGCTGTCTGATTTAAAAGCTTCTTCAATGTAGATATCGAAGGGGCAGGGGAAAGGGAGCACAGTGTCAAGGTCATAAATGAAGTTCTGAGCGCCACTAGTCACATGGAGCAAAACCACATGGTAATCCTGCAAGTAAAAAGATAGCACGATCTTTTTCACGGTACACAACAGTGATGATTAGAGAAGAAAGGCTGGGAAAAGTGTCCAAATTTATGCATAAAACACAGTTCAGAACAGACTGTATAAAGTATCATTTGAAACATGCCTGAAAACACTTTTGTGTCTATGATCATGAGCCTGAAAGTTCCTGCTTCAAAGCTTACCTTGGCCACAAATCCAGTGCTGATAATGTTGCAAAAAAATTATTACTGCTATTACACTACATTTCTATCTTGCTTTTTTCCCTCTTGTAAGGAACCCAAGGCAGCTTACACAGTCTTCCTACACTCCATATTGTCCTCACAACAACCACCAGTGAGCAGAATCTGGAGGAATGGAATCCCAGCCATGTCACACTGGATAAGTGGTATCAAGAGACTATTTTGACTTAAAGCTCCACTGTTAGAATAATAAACTCATTACCCTTACTCTCTGGTATGCAGAGACTTGAGGGGTCACCCTAGTTAAAGATGTGTACATTAATTGCAAATAATCCAGCCAATTCACAGGTTAAATTTTCAACACCAGTAAAAGCAATAGCTCTGAAGCAAATAAAGAAAAACCTTTGGTTATTAAATCCATTTGGTTTTAGATCTTAGAAAAGATCTATCGCTATCTAAAGATCTATCACCATCTTAAAAAGGTACCAGCTATGTTCAGACAATCGTATCTTGCTTAAATAGGCTAAGACATGAATGAGACTTTTGGGTGTACATGCAGCCATTCTACACAGGTAAATCAGAAACTCTTTGATTAATGCTAGTTTTCTGTTTCATTCAAACCAATTTACCATGCCTAACAGCCTTGGAACAAGAAAGGGTATTAAACCAGCTTCATAGCATGATTTCATACCCTGGTCTGTTCCAAAAGCCATTATCTACAGTTTCCCAGTCCGTGACTCCTGGTTATTTGCTGACTTATGAAAAGGGATGAGCAATGGAGTTGTGTGCGTACCAAAAAAGCTCTTTTTATCTCATCTTACTAGGCCAAGATGTAATGGCCAAAAAGAGATCATTCTTTTCCTTGTGAAAGCACTTTTGAGATGTGTGCTTGCTATCGAGTTATTAGGAATAATTTCTTTATAATGGATCTGCTGCCTGATTAATCTTTTAAGTTGATAAAAAGTGTTTTAACAGTTTAATCTAGCCTATGACCAGGACTGTGAAGGACATTCTGTAGTAACTCCCTTGTGAATGAAATTGACTCTTCATATTTAAGACACTTTCATTAATGTATATGTCATATGTTGCAAGTTATAGCCTCAGCCTCCAAACCTCCTCCCAACCTACAGTAGAGGAATAATAATACCAACTTATTGTACTGAAAAGCTACCTCAATTATTTTGCCACATTCACACCAGATATTACCAGTCATGCTGACAGCATCTGATGGGAGTTGTAGCCCACCAAAACCGGAGGGACACCAAGTTGGAGAAAATTGCTAGACAGGTCCATGCTTTGAACTCATCACGTCGCTTCTATTTCAGCTGAGCTCTTTAGAACAGCATTTCCTGACCTGGTGCCCTCTGCATGTGTTTGCCATCAGCACCTAGCATTCCTGACCACTGTCTGAGCTTGATGGGAGATGAAATACAAAACAACTGGAGGGTATCAGGTTGGGAAAGGGCTGTGTTTAAAAACCAGTGACATCTACATTAAAGAAAAGTTATAGAAAGAGCAGTGGAACAACATTAGAGGGGAAGATGTGGATTTTCTCACCCAAATCACAGGTTGATCTGCACATCCTGCCTGTTGCTTCCAAAGTGGTACCTGCAGTTGATGAGGAATGAGTGATTATATTTACATTAGATCATTTAATGTTTCAGGCTGCTAAACGGGAGCTTTGTTTCCCACATAAATAGGTGACAAAGCTAAGATTTTTCACGTTATTACAGGCTAAGATTTGAAGAGATCCAAGGAAATGCCTGAAAACTTTCACATATGCAAGGTCCCTTGTGGCCCTTTCAGTCCAGACCAAGCTATTCTTGTTGTATAATTAGTCCCTTATTCCCCATACTTTCCTGCAATGCTGGGGTCCCCAAGGCATATACAATGCTTGTGTACTAATGCTATGGCTGTACTAAGCCTGTGCCTAAGTTAAAAACCTTTTCAACAGGATAGCAGATGCCCGGAGCACCTCTGTTGGGAGGAGATTCATTTTCTTTGCTAAGAGTCACCATTTTTACATTGCACTTAAGATGGCAGTCATTTTGGGGTGGTGGGACTTGTGCCCCAACACAGCTGGAGGGCACCAAATTGGGGAAGCCTGGTCTAGGTTCACACCTGTGATGGTACCACTTTTAAAAGTTTTGTTTACCAGCCTTGCTCCTTCAACAACAGTCTGTTTAACCCATAAAGCTTTTCCTAGCAAAGAGATTAAGGGATAGGTTTTTACAGCTAAAGGCTGCAATCTTACACATTACCTGGGAATGAGTCCCGAAGGGACATATATCCAAGCAGACATGAAGACAATTGCACTGTTAATTCCTGCATGCCAGGCTGACGCAGGAACAATTCAAAGAGCCATCACCTTAATCTGCATACAACATATAACAGGGTACATATAGCAAGAGATCCCTAAGCTACAGAAATGGCAAAAGTTTTATACTACATACATACCAGGATCCAAGTTTTGATCCTTACACTGCAAAGAGCTGTTGGATTTCAGGCTCACAATTCACAACTCACCATCCTTCTATTGTTGGAAATGAAAACAGCATAAAATTCCTCTAAAGGGTATTGATTCTCGTTTCGTATATATTCACAGAGTTTCCATACATTTTCTTCACTAGAAGGAAACAAAAATACAAACCACTTCAATTTAATTTCACATTCCCAGGATAAAGTCTTTGATAATGCAGAATAAAATCATTGACATCCCTTTGCTGGGCTTTAATAAACATTTTAAGGCATTTTGTGCCTTATCTCTGCTTATATTTCTCTGCTGAACAGCCGATCCAATTCTTTTGCAAAAGTTGCACTTGTGTATATGAACCTGTTCTTCCAAGTTTCCTGCCCATCACACATCTCTTTAGTATCAAGTGAAGGACATTAGTTGTGTCTAGAACAGTCTCCCAATGGGGAAAATTATCAAATTCCCTTTATGGGATTAAAACATGCAGAGGAGGAGAGATAAAGGAAGTAGAGGGATATTTCTGAACATGTCCTAAGCCACCTTCAGGAGGGAACCGATTATAACAATAGACAGGATGAAAGAATACAGAGGTTATATTCCCAAATAAGGTCTGACTATCTGCTATGATTATTCAGTTGTGATGGGATGGGATTAGGGTTGTCAGTTTCAGACGTTCTTACTTTTGAAACCCTATTCAGGCATGACTAAGTGTAAGTGACTAAATGCAAGGGGAAACAGAACTGTGCCAGGGAGAAACCCGGGTGTAATGACATAATGAAGCTCATCCCTACAGGTACACCTGTAGAAGGGAGGTCTTCACATGTGTAGCTGTACACATGTAAGTTTCCACATGATTCAGAATCCTGCACTATTGGAGTCCTGCACACAAGCATCGCTACTGAAAAGCTTCATTGTAAGGAGAACATTGGGCAGCATTTTGTTATGCTACAATTTGTCTCTGACATCTGCATTTATTGTTTCATTTTTATACCACTCAATAGCTGGGGCTCTTTGGGTAGTTAACAAAACTTAAAATTAAACAAATGTAAAGAAGACATGCACATTGATTTAAAGGAATAAATACATAACAACAATTAAAATTGCTATGATTCACTGCAGAAACGTAGCAGCAGTACAGAATAAGATAGAATACATAAAAACAAGGTTTAAAAGTTAAACGATTAAAATACCAGGAAAATAAAAAGGCCTTCACCTGGTGCTGAATAGAATACAAGGAAGGCGCCAGGGCACCTCTATGGGGAGCTCATTCCAAAACCAGTTGTGCCCCAACAGAAAAGGCCCTCCTCCTGAAAGTCACCTGCCTCACTTCCTTTGGAAGGGCTATCAGAGAAAGATCCCTAAAGATGATCTTAAGGTCCAGGTAGGTACATAAGAGATGAGGTGATCCTTCAGATAACCTGGTCCCAAGTCTTTTAGGGCTTTGTATGTTAGTACTAGCATTATGAATCAGGCCCAGACGTCAACTGGCAGCCAGTGCAGCTAAAAAAGCACTGGAGTAATGTGCTATAGCGAGCCAGTGCCCACTAATATTCTGGCTGCCCCGTTTTGGATCAGTTGAAGTTTCAGGACCATTTTCATAGAGCACTTTGCAGTAATCCAAACAACAGGTTACCACAGCATGGATAATTGTAGCAAGGCTCTTTCTGTCCAGATAGGGTCATAGTTGGTGTATCAGTTTAAGCTGATAAAAGATGCACTGTGCCACAGAGTCCACTTGTGGCTCAAGTGACTTACGGTGACCCTATGAATGGAGGCCTTCCAGAATGTTCTGTCCTTGACAGCCCTGCTCAGCTCTTATACATGCAAAGCTGTGGCTTCATAGAAACAGAGAGAGTCAGAAGGGGCCTCCTGGGCCATCTAGCTTCCTTCACAGAATCAATCCATCTCATAGTTGGTCTTCCTTTTCTTCTTTTGTCTTTGACTTTTCCTAGCACAACTTCCCTAGGGAGTCTTGGCATGGCCCCATTCTTGCTTGCATGATGTCTACCAACATTTAATCATGCCTAAGCAGGGCTTTTAAGTTGCACAAGAAAGAAATGTGTAGCCTTTCCCGGCTTCTGGGATGAATTGACATAAGAAGCTATGGCAGACAGACTTTGCCTTCCTGTCCAATTCTTACAACAGCCCAATCCGGTTGACTTCTAATTGCATCCAGTTATGGGACTTCTTTGCTAGTACACATGCTTTGTAGTATAGTCTTAAAGGCTTGCATTCTAGTTCTAATTAAATTCCACTCATTTAACATCTTAAGTCCAACTGAAGCACGATGTTGCTGTGTAAAAGTCTTCCATGCAACTGCTGCCATGTTTAAAAGGTGTATGTTTAAATCCATGAAGCATTTCCCTAACTGCACTGATCATGAAGTGCTGGCATACAAATACAGTTGTAACCAGGCTGATACATAAGGTGCACATTTTTAACCACACCTGTTTATTTTATTTATTATTTTTATTAAATTTGTTTAAAAGCCGCCTGTTAGCACCATGCTGTCTGGGTGGCCATTACAGTATAAAATCAACAAATACAATGAATAAAATAATAGAATTAAAAATAAACAAAATAAAATCACAATAAAATGAAAACCAGTTGCATGGAACACTTGTTTTCAGACAACAGCATCTGATTAAATTGCACCTTACTCCAAAATATTAATGTACAGCAGCCTAGTGTGACCAGTATATGTTAAGTGCTGAGGCTTTTTAATTAGCAGGAACAATCAGCCCATTCCTCACCTTCTCTGTTCCCTCAGAGCTTAAGTGCATTTTCCCCCCACAAAAGTAGATTGTTACGAGCAACTCCTGTTGTAATGCAAAGTATTTTGGGATGGTGAGCAATTTAAACCCATTCAATTTACAAATGGCATGCTTCTGATAAAGAAAACTGATAGGAGTACTTTGCTGACTTTCAGATAGTTTCTCCCTCTTGCTGGGAAAATAAATGCTTTGGGCGCATTCAGATAAGATTTGTAGGGTACTATCACCCAACCTCATTCCCAGAATTTAACAGTAGAGGTGGGATGGGGGAAATTTCCAATATTTTTCTTGGCATAACTATATGAAATATCGTAATTATAATGAAATATCATAACCTGCCTGTCACAATTTATCACCACACCACTGATTCTGATATAGCGGGGCGGGGCAGGGCAGGGATCCAGTACTGTCCCTATTTAAATGGCAGAGATTATCCAAGTCTTTCTCAATCCTATAACCGGAGATCTTTTTAACACTCAAGGAATGAATCAGACTCTTTGGATGCAAAGCGTGTACTTGACCGCTGATAGCGTGCTAATTGTTCACTCAAACCCTCTCCTGGTATGACCCCTGGCAAACAAAAAGACAACATCACATACATACTTACCTGGGACTCGTTCCCACAGAACTAAACGAGACATAGTTATGAGAAAACATACAAAGAACATCGCTGTACACTGGTACACAGGAGCATCAGATTTATAAAAAAGAGCTTCTCGGGATTTGCTTTTAAGGTCTGCGGAACTTGCGATGTTCTGGAACAGGCCACACCTTTCATGTCCCTCTGTACGGCTACGATGATGAACGGCTGGCCAGGATGACTAGGGGCACCGCACTGCCTCTGTCCCCCTAAACGCGGCGACGGTTTCTTACCAGTAGCAGCTGGTGTAGACGCAAGCGGGCCGGGCGGGCGCAGCTGGTTGATAAGCACCCAGCGCTGCTGCAAGCCCAGGTGCCGGCTGGTCCATTGGGGCCCTTTCTCCGCTAGGAACGGGGACGGGCTAGTGGCCTCATTTCCCCAGGAGCCGCAGCAGCAAAAAGGCTTAGAGGGATTCGCAAAGCAGTGGCGTGCACCGTGTGCACCACCCCATGGCGGGGTGAGTTACACGGAACTCCTTCCCCTGGAAACTCGGTTGCATTGCAGTTCCGAGAGGAGTAGAAAAGGGAGCGTGTGCTTCAGCCTCCAGGGAAGCGGGGGGGGGGGGGGGTTCTGGGAAAGCTCGGCCCTTTGACCCAGAAGCTTTGCACTACAGTTTGTACAATTCTCATCCAGCAGTGCATGGACGTTTTATTGGAGACACAGGTCAAGAACATCCAAACTATTCACCATACATGAATCTGAAAACTGGACAGTGAAGAAAGGTAGCAAGAAGACAATGGATACATTCGAAACATGGTGCTGGAGGAGAGCTTTGTAAAACCCTGGACTGATGGAAAGACAAACAAATGAGTGCTAGATCAAATCAAGCCTGTGCTTTCCCTAGAAGCAAAAATGACTGAACTGAGGCTGTCATACTTTGGACACATCATGAGGAGAAGAAAAAAAGAAAGGCCTGTATGAGATGGATTGACTCTGTAAGGAAAGCCACAGGCTCCATCCAGGGACAGCTGGATGGAGCTGGCATAGACAGGCAATTTTGGTGGACTTTCATTCATCAGATCACCATAAATTGGAGATGACTTGACAGCACATAACAATTTTTTATGTAAACTGGCATGAGATCCATTGAGGTGGAAATGAAGTGCAGCCCTACAGAAGCATTGCAATTTCAGCTACCGCTCCCTGTTCCTTTAACTGTAGCCTGAGATGCAGAAAGTAACAGGCATGGATTTAAGTGGAGGAAAATATTCCCCTTCTAAGAACAGACATAGACAGGAGAAAAAAGTCCCACGATTCCCAGCATGCCCCAGCCAAGGCTTGTTCGGTTTAAAAATGCATAGAACAAACCTTATGGTTTGTACACAACTATCTAATGTTAGCTTAATTTAAGGGAGTCTTAAGTAGAACTAGCATTAAATGTCTGTATCTCAGAATCTATTTATAAAAACATAGGAGCAGGCCAAGAAAAAAGTTGGTGATGCAAATCATAGTGAAAGAAGAAAAACTCAGAGATATTTTTGAATGCATAGATGGCAGGCTTGTTGAAAAGGGGTGGCAGTTTTAAAATGCAAAATGGAGGGAAAGAGAGTGTTAAAAAAAAACAACGAATTCAATCCAAACTCCAGTTCTTTCTGTTCGCTCTGGTTGCCAATCTGTTTTTCTGCCTTACCCCCTATGTCTTTAAGATAATCGCATGCAGAAATGTAACAGGCCAAGCATTTGCTGGCAAGAAGATAACAAGTGATTGGAGAAGGCCCGCCTTCTCCCCTAAGGGAGCAAGACTTTCAATGGCTTTGCATTGGGACGTGACCCCTGGGACTGCTTTCCTCTCAGTCAAGGGGAGCCCTCCATTTGGGACGTGAGACTGCCTTGGAGAGCTCCGGGACACAACGCCTTAATCGTAAGCACGGCTTTCTGTCCGTTAATACGCTTTTGGGGAGGACCTGCGTGGGTAGGAAGGGCGAACGAAGGCGAGACTTTTTGGGAAAGTCCCAACCCCCCACCCCCGTAGCACGGTCTTATTCCTATCCGTGCTTATTTGGAAGCACGTCCCATTTTGTTCAATAGGTTTCTTCGCAAGTAAGTGCGTAGTAGGATTCCCGTGTTAAGCTTGGCTCCACTGTTTGGCAAGGGGGAATTGGGATAGGGTGATCTGGACAACAAATTATTAGTGGTTTGGATCGGGGATAGGATACTGGTGCTGTTCAGATGTTCTCGACTAGAACATCTAAATGTGCAATGGTTTGAGAATTATGGGGCCATAGTTCAAAGGTTCCTTGAAGGGACATTGGATTGCTTTCCATGCTCAAACGGTAGTATTATCTGGGAAAAGCGATTGTTTCTGCATTGAAAGAAGGGGTGAGCCTTGGACAAGTGGCCTCACAACGTTGTGGGGGAGAAGATGTCCCTTCCCTTAATGTACTGCTATCCGAAAAGTGCATATTTCCGAGTAACATGCAAAGAATAGTGCAGTGTATATGTGGAGGATTTCAGCTTGAATCCTGGGTCAAATTTCCAGTTGTAGCTTATTGCAAAAAAATAGTTGCCCCTTGGTGTATTCACACACCCATCTTAGTTTTTACTAGCAGGTACTAGTGTGGGATTGGCTCTCACAAGCTGATAAAATATTACGATGCATTTTAGAGTGCAAACATATACTGGTTTAGACAAAAAGCCCTACAACTCTCAACATTTTCCAGCCTGCTCTGTGGGGTTTCTGCTGTCGAAGCACGCCTTGGATTGCACCCGTAATGGTTCCACTTGAGCATTGGAAAATATTGCGACAGATGCCCTGGACCCTCGTGCTTTTCTCCCTTTCTTAGCTTTTGTTTCAAGCGATTATCTGCTCATTAGGTGAGTCTTGAGATTTTCTGCACGCAAGTTTTATGCTACAATAAGCAGAACAATCCTCAGAGCTGGCGCCGAGGCGCAAGGCAGCCCCCATTTAGCGAGGTCTCGGCTTCTTTGAACTGGAAAGCTGCTGTGTTGCAGTGGTTAGTGCTGGACTGGGACCCCGGAGCTCTGTTTTCTAGGCCTTACTCCACTGTGAAACTCGTTGGGTGTCTTTGGGACAGTCACGGATTTGCAGCCTAACCTACCTCAAAGGGCTGTTGTGAGGATAACATGGGGGATATGTACACTGCCTTGGATTCCCCCCCCCCATAGGCAGGATATAAATTAATACTTTCGATACGTGAATTACTTGGCATAACATTGTCGGCTTAAGTAGTGGTAAGAACTCGCGTGCTCGCGCGCACGTTGCTGTAGGTTACCATTCAGGAATTTGCAAAATTCATATTTATTTAAAACATTTGTATGCAGTGTTTTGTGTTTGCCCTAATGTTTGCATGTTAATGTTAATAATAATATTTGCCATAGACACAAACGCACAAAAACGAAAACTTTGTACACGCCTCTAGTTAGCATAGTGAGCGAATAGCGCGTCTCGCAACCCGTCCTCCGGGAAAACGTACAAGGAAGGCGCGCGATTTGGGGCGCGAAATGTGCGCGTGCCGCCTTAACAGCTTCGTATTTGAACGCCGCCTGGCAGGAGCAGGAAGCGCCAAGGCAAAACCGCGCGCCCTTCCCGGAGCCAATCGGAGCTTAGCAAAGCAACTCGCTTTCGAGTCCCGGTCGTATCAAAATGCTACATATGGCACATATCGAAGCGTGTCCTTCCGCGCGTGTGGAACTACTTAGGAAGGGGTAAAGTGTGTCCGAGGTAGAAATAAGTTCCTTCGCTTTTTGGTGGCAGGAGAGGGGTATTGCCTCGGCCTCTGCGAATAGTGGAGATTCTGTGATGTCGTGCTTGTGGAGGTGCTGTCAGTGAAGGAGGACGAGCTGAAGAGCGGAGGGATTCTCGGGGCGGTTGGTGACGCGCCTCTGCCGTTCTGTGGCGCCAGAATTCGGAGCTGAGTGTAAGAAGAAGTTGCTGGTGCGCTGCCGCTGCCTCCGGGTCTGGCTCACCGCGGCAGGCGGCCATGGTGATGCTTCGGAGCGGTTCGGGCGGCTCTAGCCGCCCCGATTCCCGTCCCGTAGGTGGCGGTACTCCGGTGGCGGCTGTCTCGGCTACATCCAGCAGCAGTAGCGGTCGCCGGGACGCCCCGCCGGAGACCCCTTACGATGCGATGGAGACGAGCTCCGAGTTCATCTCCTTGGAGGTCCTGACGCCGCCTTCGGCGCGGAACAAGCGCGGCACGGGAACCCGCTCCTCGGCAGCTGCCGGAGGGAGCCCCGCCGCCAGCCGCAGAGCCATGGCGGTGAGTCATGGGGAGATCAAAATGGCAGAGGGGGTGGCGCGGTGAAAGCCCCTTCAGGTGCCAAGAGGCTTCCGGGAGATTCAGGTTCCTATCAGGAGAGGGCGTTCCCGGATGGCAGAAAATATTTTATGGGAACTTTGTAGCGTTTGGACCTGTTTAGTATCAGCAACAGCTCTGGAAGCAGCTTCCAAGAAAAGAAGTTAACTGTACAATAATTGGACCGTAAGGTGCTTAGCATAAAACCAATCAATCTATTTTATTGATCCAGTCAGTAGGCCTCACAATAAGTTTTACAGAACATTTGGCATACGCAGTAAAATATAAAGCTATCATTAACAGAAGTAAAGGCCTGAAGCAGTCCTAAAGATCGAAGAATTGTTCAAACAAAGCGGGGTTCTGTCGATACTTTTTCTGTCCATATTCTCGCTATATTTAGAGGTTATTTACAATTTCTGTAGAAACCAAAAAGAAGTAACTTCGGATGATCTTCCCAGATACAGAATTAATTGATTAGTCACCTCAGTACAAAGATTGGTAAAAGTTACAGGGAAAAGGGTTTTGCTGTCTTTTGAACCACAAGGACTATAAAACAGCAATTGTAAAATGGGCAGTTAAACAGCAGGAAAAACAACAGCCACAAAGCTGAAATATAGTTTTTTCAGGCTCAGAATTAGTGTTGGATTTTGCATATTTTAGTGTGGGGCATGCTTCCTTGGAGTAAAGTAGGAGACCTGCTAATTTATTGACACATACTGCTTTATCTACTGAGAAATGACACAGTAATTTAAAGAACAATCAGACAAAAAGAAAAAATGTGTATTAAAACATAATTATCAGTGGCCAGGAATCTTTCCATGGTGGTCATCCAGAAGCCCATGGGCTGACCATAGGTAATAGCCATCTCCTGTTTTGTTTTCAGTAGCTTCTTGTCTCTGATCTTGGAGGTTGTCTATGCTGTGATGGCTAATACCCGTTGCTGCTTTCCTTGAAATTGTCTTTAGTTTTAAGGGTTCAGAGCTTTGGCAAATTCCAAACTAGATAGAAATAGAGTTCTAGGTTTGCATTTCATGAAACAATTCGGGAATGGGGGTGTTTCCGAGTTGTTAATTAAAAATGGAAATGACTGATGAACAGGTTAAGAATGGTGGTCAGGATGGGCAAGACAAGTCAATGTGTTTATCTCTGTGAGCAACTCATTTCCTCAGGCAGCTCCGTAGCCTGCAGCTTCTGACTTCCGGATAAGATGGCTGAGGAATAGTGGTTTGGAAATTAACAGTTGCAAACAAAAATTATTCTATCATACAATTTTGTAGAAAGCCTTCCATTTTCCAGAAGCATTGTTTCTAAAATCATAAAATATATTAATTCCTTTTATTAGTAATTTAAGTCAAATTGGGAAACAGGAACAGATAGAATACCAATTGACTCTAAAATGAGGGTTATAATTCTTCAACTTAATGGCCTTAGGAAGCACACACATTTACTTACAACTCTTCAGGCATGGTAAAATTATGGCATTAAAAGAGTTGTTAATAAGTATGAGAAGACTGTAAATAGCCTTCTAATCAGATTTAAAATGAAAGAGCTAGTTGCTAAAAAAAAAAAAAGGTCTTATCCTTTAAGAAACTTCTTAATTTTTTTTTTCAAAATCTTGAGACTAGCTTTTGGGTGGGTGAACTATAAGAGTTATTAATACCTTTTGCTTAAAACTGTAAACATGTAAGAAAATGTGTAATTGTCATACCTTAAGTACTCAAAATGATTTCTAAGTAAAGCTTTGAATTCATTTGAATATAATAGGCCATACTAAGTTACTGAATTTTTCTGTTCCTAACCACACATTTCAATTCAACTGAACTGTTCTATTGGTGAAAAAAATCAGGTTAGCAAGAAAAAGAAACATTGCACTTAGTAAAGAAAGCCAGAAAGTGAAATATGCTAAATTATATCTTGAGTAATTTATAGCAGAAGTATCAAAAAAACCCATGTTGCTTGCTTGCTGATTATTAACTAAACTATTAACAACTAAAAATAATGTTTATTGGCCCTTTTCAGTATTTCTCTTTTGTTAAAGTGTATTTGCTAAGTGATTTTTACCCGTTACTTTTGTGTTTCTCATAACTGCTACAGTAATCTTTGACTTGAGAGGCAGGCTATTGATGATTATGTAATAACTTTCTAATTCAGCTTGTTATGTGCTGTTGAATGATTTCTGAATTATGGCCATATGACTGAAAGCCCTCCAAATAATCTGCCTTTCACAGCCCTGCTCTGCCCTAAATTCAAGGCTGTGTCTTCCTTTATGAAATTGATCCATCTCATTTTCTTCTCTTCCTGACTTTCCCTTAACATGATTGTCCTCTCATGTGTCCAAAAAATGACAGCCTCTGTTTTGTCATTTTTGCTTCTAGGAAGTGCTGCCTTAATTTGATCTAGGCCCACTTGTTAGTTTTTGTGTTGGTCTGGGGAATTTGTAGAGCTCTCATCCGAGCACTGTGTTTTGATCATATTCATTTTCTGCCTGTCAGCTTTCTCACCCATACCTAGTGATTGAAAATACAATGGAATGCTCTTGGTCTTAGTCTCCAATGGAACACCCTTACACTTAATTATCTTTTCTAGCAATTTCATTGCTGCCCTTCCAAGTCTCAGTCATCTTTGAATTTCTTAGCTGCAGTCTCCCTTTGAATTGATGACTGAGCCAAGATATGCAAAATCTTTCACAATTCCTAAGTATCTCTTCATTGTTGACAATAAAATTGTGTCATTCTTCTGAAGTCATGATTTTGCTGTCTTGTTGTTCACTTGCCATCCCACTTTCACACTTTCATCAGGAGTTGTTTCAATTAATTGCTGCTTTTTGCCTGTAAGATGGCATCATTTCCGTATCTTAAATTATTGATGTTTCTTCCATCAAGTTTCATTACTTTGATCTTAATCCATCTTTCCTTATAATATGCTGTGTACAGGTTGAATAAATAAGGAGATAAAATACACTCTTGTCTGACACTTTTCCCTATAGAAAACCATTCTGTCTCTATTTTTCTTAAACAGTAGCTTCTTGTCCATAATACAAGTAAGTGCTGAGGCATCCTCCATCTATTTCAGGACCATCCACAGCTTCTTAAAATCCACACAGTCAAAGGTTTTGCTGTAGACTATCAGGCATTGACTGGTTTAGTTATTCTCCTGCTGTATCTCAGCATACTACCATGCATGTTACTATACTGCCACTTTTACAGCCTACTTGAGTTTAGTAAGTAAGCTCAGTATGGTTGACTGCTTTATTTAATAGTTCAAAACATTCTGCATCTGATCTCTTACTGAATAGCCCTGCTAGTTCAGTTAACAAGTATTTTTCAAATAGGACAGTGGCCTTGCTTTCCAGCATAATATGTGTGCTGATATTGTCCAAAATGCTGCAAATATTTGCCACTCAATAACAGATTTGAAACAACCCAAGTGAAAGACTGTTTTCACATAAAGCACAAGTGACCTCTTTAATTTACTGTATAATTCCATAAAAGTTAGGGTTAGGACCATCTGCAACTGCTAGAAAAATCTCTGGATTGTATTCCTCCAGTGAATTTATCTAATGTTTGAAACAAGAAATAGGTTGACTGCGCTATTGGGTGATTTCTTATGTAAAATAGTAATTTACAGCCTCTAAATAACTTGGACCCAAGTTCAGTTTGTTTTTGTGATAGTCTTTTTATTTATTTGTATCTAACATGACAGCTAGAGTCATTAGAAAGGCATTAGGTCCTAAATTGGTATTTGCTTTCAAGAATTAATTGATGCTGCTGAAGCTCAGGGCGAAATAGCCCCTGAAATTTATATATTTTTAAAGCAGGTAGCTATGGTTTCTTATGAATTTAAGAATACTGTTGAGCAGTGAAACTGGAGAACATTAGGCAGAGTCTGAGTTCTTGTATTTTTTCAGTTGAGTCAGGGTGCTTACCATTAAGGTGAGACTGCAGAGAGTATACTGTCCCCCACTGTATCACATGGTGATGGACCTAGCCTATCCTGTTCTTTAGTTCTATAAAATGTCCCCAAATGTATCAGTCTTTCCCCCCCTACATTGTTTTTGGAAATAGTGCTTCATCATTATGTATTGTCATTCCCAATGGGTATTTCTTTGAAGCTCCATTGTGACTTGAAATGAAGACAAAACTTGATCCATTTTAAGAGGTTAGTCTTTGTCTTCATAGTATACTTTACTCCTCAACTGAAAAGAGTAGGATTTGTCCCGTCCCCCCCCCGCCCCCAAATAAGGGATGTTTTTGCTTGTCCATTTTGCCTACTTCCAACTCTACCCTTGCATGAAAGTGCCCCAAATGATCAGTGTTAACATGACCCAGCTGTGGTTTAAAAAATGGCAACAAAGAACATTCTTGGGTAATACAACCTTAGAAAGTTTGCAGATCAATTTTATCTTGCTAGTTTCAACTTTATCAACTTTTAATCAAAAATATATTAGTTTGCAGATAAGAAAAAATAAAGGCGCCTGCTTGAGGTTGAGTTCTTAGATCACTAGAGAATAGAGAGGTCATTAAATTTAAATCCCTTGTTCAAACAGTGCTGCTTTTATTGTCTTTTCTTTACTTCAGTAAGTGATAGACATATTGAATTCAGAGTTTATATGAAAAAATGAGAATATTAGATGCAGCAGGTCTGGGACATTGTTTCTAAATAATACTATATGCTTGTGTCCCTAAATGTTTTTGCTTGTACTTCTTCAGGAGTTTCCATCAGACAAAGAATGTCAACATTTTACAAGACACTCCTTAAGATCTATGAGGAAAAATAATCAACATTATTCAAACTCTAGTTTTGAGAACAGAATGGCAATGTTGAGTGAGAATGGTATTAACAGGAAACATTTTACAAGGTAATTTTTTTCTTCTTCTTACAAATCAATTGGTTACATCATGTTATGTCTTACCTCAATTGCTTGAAGCCCACTTTGGTAACAGAATCTACATTCTAAGTATCAGTGCAAAATTTTATCATACTTGTGTTTTACTGTACTCTGGCAAAGAAAAATTAATGTTAAGGATCTGACAGAGGTGCTATAGTAGATGTAGAAGAGCACATGTCTATAGAAACAACTATTGTGCTGAATGACATTTGTATCTTTGGAAATTGGTAGAGTGGATTATTTCAGGAGAAACGATGCTATAACGACTGTTGACTGGGGGTTGCTGGGAGTTGTAATCCAATGCATTTGAGGGGCACCAGATTAGGGAAGGTTGTGTTACCATCACATGAAAAAGTGATAATGGATAATGTACTGCAAAATGCAAATGAAGAGTATGTAACCTAACTACAAAGATTTCACAGAACTCATTTAAGTAATGAAAAATACATACATTTTCTTTGTAGGTGAAGCTACAGAAATGTGAAATCACTGTTTTATCTCTCTTAAGAGAGAGGATGGTAAGCCAAATATTTCAAAACAAAAAAAAAAAACACTAGGTATACCATGGTATCGAAAAAAGGAATTGAAGATGAACTGTTGCAACTAGTAAATCTGATAAACAACATCCCCTCTGAAAATGAGAAATATGCCACCTATATACTGTAGATAAAGGATTACCTGCCCAAACAAAGTATTAAAATGGTGTGAAATATGTTAGCTCTCCAGTTACTGTAATTAAGTTGGCAATTGTACCAACTTCAGTTACTGGATGATATAGAAATTAAACATGTATGTGCACACAATTGTAGATACTATGGGGCAGCAGTATAGGACATGCCATATTCAAATTGGAAATTATCCCTTTAAGAGGATGAACCTATCTTCTGTCAATATAATCCTCCTTTGGGCATGTAATCTTTTTTAAGGGCATATTGATGGCATTTTTCTGATTTTAGAGGGGAAGCTTTTTTCTCGAGTTCTGTTTCTTGGGTTAATGACTTGTGTCTTATAGTCAAATTAGATCATTATTGTAGCACATCTCAAATTCCTTGTCTGGATATCAGTTATATATAGACAGAAGACGGTTGTGTTTTCCAACTTAAAAATAGGCTGGCACAGCAGGGTAATATAATATAACGTAAGATCTTTTAGTAGCTCAAAAAACCTGATCATTTAAAAAAGTCATTTTTTAACATCTGGGAAAAATTAAAATAATTTTTCTCCATAATTTGTATTTGTAGTTATTTTTGTTGGGTTGGCAGTTTTCAAGGCTTTGTAGGATAATTTTTGTTGAGTTGAGAATTTATTAAAGCCTAGGAAAGTGTGTCTCTGAAACCAAAATGATGTCAAAGTAGGTGGCAGCAAGCCTTCCTCAGAAGGACATTACACAGGTAGGGAACCACCACTGAAATACTTGCTTTCAGTTTATCTGCATGTCATCCAATGTCAGGGATGCCCAGAGAACTGCAACAATTGTAGATGAATTTGACTGGATATGGTATAGTAGATGGTGAGTTGTAAGACAAGTAATACTTTATAATGGAAGTGCCAGCACTTTCAATTTGACTAGGAACTGAATTAGAGAGCCACTTAAGTTGTTTTGAAACAAGTGTGATGTAATCCCATTATTTCATTGTATTTGTAGCCTACCTTTTTGCCACTTGGAGGACCCCAAGGCAGCTTACATAGCCCCATTTTTCCTCATGACAGCAACCCTGTGAGATAGCTTGGGATGAATTCTGTGCATGGCCCTAAGTCAACCAGTGAGATTCATGGGGACTGAATGGGGACTACAACCCAGATCATTGGGGTCCCCAGTCCAATACCCTAACCACAACATCACACTGATTGTCAGGCTAGTCTAATAGCTGCATTCTGATTGGAGCCTTTTGACTGTCTTCAGAGATTATTCCATGTGCAGGAATAACTCTGTCTAGGAGAGGATATGATTACTGTATTAATAGCTGATTGCATAACTGAGGACTGCCATTAAGATGACCTTCCTTATTGCCTCTTTCCAGGCCTCCTTTGGAATTGGCAGTTGAAGGAAGGTCCCAGAAAGTTTACAACTTTACAGATTTCAAAACTTTAAAATAGTTTAAGCACCACTTGTGATCAGTACATACCAGGGATTGGTACTGTATAGTCTTGCAGAAGTTATTGGACTGCAGTTCCAATCATCCCTCAACGTTTGCTATGCTGGCTACAGCTGAATTATCGTTCAGCTGCTTCTAGAGAACAGCATATTCCCATCCCTGCTGTATACTAATGGGTAACTTAGTTCTGAGTGCTGCTGCTGCTGCTGTACAAGTGGGAGTAATCTGCAGGCTTGGTTTGCATTGCAAAAATAGGTAGCATCCTCCTCTAAGGGAATGCTTAATCCCCACAATGGTTCTATGAAGACTGAGCATAATCAATTGACCTAGAATATTGGTTGATGGGTGCAGTGGGAGAATGAAATAGAATTTCCTGAAAGAGAGCATGATAGGCTAAACTGAAAGCATCAACAACAGCTTTGTGCCATTTTGTTGCAAGTATCACTTTTTTTTTCTCCAAATGCTGAATCCATACTTCATATGGAACCATAGTTCTAGCACTGTCCCCCAAAAACATGGTAAATCAATTGTTAGATTGTAAGAATTTTCCTATGTATTTGCTTGTATGCAGGCAGCTGGCTAGACTCCAGGCTAACAGAGAAAATGAAGATTGTGAAGAAGGTAACTGTTAAAATACCAATTTCGTTAATGTTAGAAATGTCAAGTTGTAGAAGGGTCCAGTGGACCAGTGAGTCTGTCCCATCTTCAGACCTAGGAAGAAATACCTTTTACATAATGACTGATGTTTGTCTGGCCCTGCAGTGAGTGAAAAGAACTCCATTAGTGTTCATAAGTGCCTTGCTCTTTTCAATCAAGAAGGGTTTCAACAGTCCCCTGTTGTTTCTTTTTTTCCATTCTTGGTCAACAAGATAAATGAATGTGCTCTTCTACTTCAGGCACTATGATGATGATGATGAAGAACTTGAGGTGGCTTACAAGGTTCTTCTCTGCACCATTTTATTCTCACAACATCACTGTGAGGTAGATTAGTTTGAGAGAATGTGAACGGCCCAGTCATCCACTCAGCTCAGATCTGAGTTCTTGTCAAAGACTAATATACTACATTGTACTGAGCTTGTAGAAGTGACTCAAGGAACTATGTTTGCAATTCTGAGAGGGAATTTGTCAGTTTGGTTGGCAGGTAAACTTGACATTGGCAGACTTAAGTACAGAGATTATTGGAAATAGAAGAGCCCAGAAGTAAGGGTGTATTATAGGAAAGAAAGGTGGACAGTAAGGCTTTGCAGGGAAGGAACAGAAAAAGCTGAAAACTGGGGTGAGAAAATATTGTTGCAGAGAAACAAGTTCATAACGTTTTGGACTAGATGTACAGGAGGAGCATGAGTAGAATGCTGATGAAGAGACAGGATAGCCAAAGAAAGTGGGGCAATTTATGCTGGGTCTGAAGATCAGAAACCAAAGGAAAGAATAGATTGTGGAAATGCAGAGCTGATGAGAGTAGGACTAAGGAGAAAATGGGAGAGAGAGTAGGGATGTCTGCTAACAGTGGATAAGAAGTGGTTAGATAAAGGGCATTTGGGGAGCTAGGGGCTGACGGAAAGGGTTGATAGAGTTCTGGTTTAGACTGACATGGAATTCTTCCAGGTATTCATTTTTGTTTCTGTAATACTTTGACCCGTAGGTTGAAAGGGCAGTGTATGTGTTTTAATCCTTGTTTTAACCTTAACTAATGTAGCTGCTAGTTTAAAGCTGGGCATGTTGTAAAAAATTTAGCTCTTTTGTAAATCAAGTTATCAAAGGATTTACAATTAGGATATCAAATGATGTCTGTTCCTCCAACATTGTCTACTGAATTAAGTGTAGTCTGAAATTATATCATTGTGTATCCAGAGAGCAATAATTTAATGCCATCTGCTAAGTTTTTTTGGGGAGAGGCATTTGAATAACATTCTGTCTCATGATATTGTATCCCTATATTCTGTTGATTTAGTATTCCAGTAATAGTAATATAATCTGTCTGGTTGTGGAATAATTGATAATGACTAGTAGTTCTGTTTTAGACTTAACAAAAAAAATGTAATTTGATCAAATTGGAAAGCAGTGCCTTAAGCCAATTGAACAAGGTGGGGGAGCAAGCACAGGACCTGTAATGAAACTGAGGATTAAGGTCATCTTAATGATTATAAAGAAGAGCACAGTATCATGCTATCTTGATTTAAAGAAATGTTATTTTTGTTCAGATAAGTTCTGTGCTTTTGTTCTTTACCTGGACCAAAATACAGGGGCTTGGAACTGAAGCTTCCTGGTTTGTCCCAGAAAGGCACTTCCGCTCAGGCTAGATAGCCATCACCCTCCCAATCCTCCCATCTCATACCATTTCAGAAGGTCCCTTTATACTTCAGCACAGCTTGTGGGACACAGTCCAAAAGGTTTCAGTGGGAAGGATGGGCTAAAAAAGCCCTGCTGTGCAAGGAGTATTTTAACTACTCCTCTGGATCCAGTCCAGGTTCTTCAGATGTTAAGGTGGCTTTGGTGCTACATTTTTTTTTTTCAGCATGGAAACAACTGTTCCAAGATTTGATTCAGCTTTGTTCCTAGAAGCATTTTCCAAATATGATACATCTATCTGTTTTTAAGAACATAGCATAAACTGATATGGAGGCATATGTATTATGGGAAGTATCCAGGGTGTGCTTGCTATACATAGGCTAAACTAGTCATCCTACATGTTTGTAAAACAGCTGTATACTCAAAGGAATAATATGAAAAAATTCAGTTCTTTATGTTAGTAGACCTGTAAAGATGCTTTGCTTTAAAACTTAGGAACTGCTGTAGTTCCTGTCACAAGGTCGCTGAACAAAGGAATAAATACAAAGCCTGCTGAACATGTTGCAGAAGAAAACGGGGATGTTGAAGTCCGTCGCAGTTGCAGAATTAGGCGAAGCCGCTATAGCACCATGAACCAATCAGTTTTGTTTGACAAGCTTATTACAAAGTAAGATTTGATTTCCTCTATAAAGTCTAAATTTCCCAAACTGAATGAGCATTAAAAAAGAAAGAAGAAACTATCTGAACTCTTAAAAGTCCCAGCCATGCACCTAACATTTTGCTAATGCATGGAACCTTTGCTGTCTTTTCATTTCTAATTGCAGCCCCCATACGTTGTGTAATATGACATACACTTGGGACAACTTTTCAGGGAATAAAAGAGTATTCATTGGAAGTGAGAGCTGAAAAAGTTGTAGTGAATGTTTGGGGCCCCTTTTGTATTGTAGCCTAGGTGTATTGCTCCTAAAATAATGCATTTAAATCTTAGTGCTAAATACAAGTAAATATTCTATTTACTATTTATAAGTTCATGCCAAGTTTCCTCACTAAGTTCCCAGAAACTTTAATGCTCTTAGTTTATTGTTAAACTACTGCTTTCAGTCTGGTAAATGTGCCATGTTCACAGAAAATGATTTCTGAAATCTAGACTTTATCTGCTTGATGCTCTGTAGTGTTTCAGATGTCTTTTTAATTTTTTTATAGTAAAATATTTTTTAAAAATAATCTTTTGGGGAGGTTTCCCCGCAGTCTGTGTGGGTAGGGCCAGAAATGTGCTCCAGACCACCCAAAGTTGTTCACTTCAGTCATCCACAATGTATTAGATATTGATGAGTTTAACTCATCAAACAATTTTCATATGCCATTTAATTACATCATCAGCACAGCAGAAGCTGTACTACAAAAAATGGATGATATGAAGAAGATGCGCCGGCGCCGGATGATGGATTTGGAAGACCTTGGTGTGTTCAATGATAGAGAGGAGGTAAGAGCATATTGAGATTGTGTAAAGAGCCATATTACTGTATTCTAGTTTTGCTTTGTTAAATATGGAGCTTGTAGATTACCTCTCCTTTTGATCCCAATGTGAGCCATGTGGTTATTGAATGCTTAAATGTCTGCATTTGTTTAATAGGAGAGGGCTGGTGTTTTTTTAGAAATGGCTTTGAAACTTTCTTATGAATGTACACTGATCTTACTCTATGTGTGAAGTATGGTATTTTGAATGACATAGTGTTCTCTTTCTTTCTAGGAAAATCTTGATGTGTACTCAAGGGGGAAACCAAAAAGAACAATACAAAGAACTGATGAAGAAACCACTGATAACCAGGATGGAAGTGCAGGTTATTTTTAACATATTTATTATATTTATATCCCACTATTTTCCTGGAAGGAATCCAAGGTGAGTTTACAGAATCCTCTGCCTCTCCATTTTATCCTCACAACAGTGCTGTGAGGTAGGATACTCTGAGTCTGTGACTAGCTCAAATGAGTCACTCAGTGAGCTTCATAGCTGAAACAGGAATAGGACCTGGAACTCTTGAGCCCTAGTCCAACATTCTGATCTATACCACTATTGTGCAACTTGTATTTTTTTAGACTCCTGGTTTATGGCTTAAATGTTTGTACATTTAGCTATTTTGTGAATTTTCCTTGGATTACTTTTGTTGCTGTTTTTCTGTAGTATAAGGATCTGTGCATTGTTTATTTTTATTTATTTATAGATTTTATTTAGTTAGGCACCAATTTCTCACCAGCTGAAGATGTAAAGGATAACTAGAGCTGCATATCAGCAGTGTATTCATGGTCATATACTCCAAAACTCTGGATGATCCCACTGAACAGTTTCATGTTAACATTGAATAGTATGAGGGAGCAAGACAGATTCCGGAACCCCATACTAGAGAGTCTGTGGGGCCAAGCAGTATTCCCCAAGCACTACCTTTTGGAGATGACTTTCTAAGTAGGAGCTGAACCACTTCACCTGCAGTATCCTTCATTCCCAACTCAACCTGATGCCCCAGGGGGATACCATGATCTACGGTATCAAAAGCTGCTGAGAGGTCCAGAAGAATGAACAGGGACACACTCCCCTGTCTCTTTTCCTACATACGTCATCATATGAGGTGACCAAAGTTGTTTTCTTGCCAAAACCAAGCTTGAATCCCAACTGAAATGGATCCAAATAACATTAGATAGTCCTGATGAGAAATTGAAAAATGCCATGGTGATCCTTGCTCCCAGAAATTTATCCATTTAATCCAATCCTGGAGTGATTTATTAGTAAGTCATTGAATTTAGTGGGTTTTTCCTTCTGAGTAGACATTTATTGGGCTTTTCCTGTTTCATCCTCTTTTAAAGAAAATTTAAGTAGAAAAAAATGTGTAATAATTATTATTTTACGTATGCTACCATGAATCCCAGATTGGCAATATAGCACTCAGAACTACTATTTACAGACCCTAGATTTGCTATAAGTTGGTCTACCCCAATCTTCCCAAATGTTTCGGATTTTAACTCTAGCCAGCAAGGCCAATGGTTAGGAATGCTAGGAGCTGTGCTTCAAAATTATCTGATTGCTGAGGAAGGCTGTAATAACTGCATTTATTTTTAAGCTAAAGAAGTCTATTCTTTGTTAATTAGAATCATCAGAAGAAGAAGGTGAAGACCAAGAAGATGAAGATGGAGAAGATAATCAAAAGCGCTATGACCTTCGTCAGCGAAAAACTGTTGTGCGCTATCAGGCCTCACCAGAAAGTAGGTATCTTGTGTTTTTATAAAGGCATAATTTGTCTGTGGCTGTAAATGTTACACTTGTAAATCACTGTTCTTTTTATAATTCACTACCTGTTTGTTTTATCATCTTTGCAACACAGTTAAGCACCCTTTCATTAACTGACATTTCAACCGATAAGGAATAGCTTTAATTTCTGTGAATCTGTCATGGTTTGAAGGAATTAAAAGACTTCACTCATAAATTAATAAGCTCATTTCAGTTCAGCACTAAACTAGGCAAAAATATGTGCTGTTCCTGTATTTTGATTCTCTGTACAACATTTTAAAAACAAAATGTTCATTGTTTTTATAGAACCTAGACACCAAAGGAAACCCAAATTATTCTACCCTGATGCATCCTCCCCAGCCAGAGGAAGATTTTCCTTTAGCCCTGCAGGACCAAGGAGCCCTTACTGTAAAAAGATAAACAGGTATGTTGCTTTTTCTAACGCTCTAGTATTAATGCTTGGGATGTCTTCTGAATTACTCAGAAGTACAATAGGTTTTGTAGTTGCAGATCAAATTATCTCTTAGCTATACTTTGCTTACTTGTTGTGTAAGTACAGTTACAGTAGGTTAAGGAATGTGCAGGCAACATTTTGAATATATAACACCCATTTGGGTGTGCTGGGTTGTACATACTTGACCACTGAGGGTTATTTGCATGATCCTTGCATGACCCTTGGTGCTTGGGTTCACATGACAGAGCAACTCCTAAGTGGGGCTAAATTGCCCATGTGAGTCACAGTTCACAGTAGAGTAATCCATGATAAGGTGCAGCAACTCTTCACAGCTGTGTACATTTGCTCAGTCTTCACTGTATGAAACCAAGGGCTGTTCCAAAGTGTGCAAATCTCATTCTGTTCGTTCTTGTTGCAACTAAGGAAGTTTATGTCTATTTATTTATTTTATTTATTTATTTTTGGATTTATATCCTGCCTTTTTCCTACAAAGGGCTCAAGGCAGCTTACATCTCCTCCATCATATCCCCACAACAACAACCCTGTGAGGTAGGCTGGGCTGAGAGTCTGTGACTGGCCCAAAGTCACCCAGTTGGCTCTATGGCCGAGTGGGGACTAGAACCCAGATCCTCTGAGTCCCAGTCCCATGCTCTTCACCACTACGCCACGCTGGCTCACTATTGGCTTTAATGTGCCCCTACCTATAAAAGCAAGTGATTAAAACAAATGTATATGTGTTTTTCTTAAGCTTTTCTGCATCATTTGATAATGAAGTCAAGCTATTGCAAACTCTGGATTAGTTTAGAGTGTGATGGTGTCTGTACTGAAAAGGGGCTGTGGAAGGTTTATACTATCAATTTGTTCTAGTTTCCTATTGTCTGTAAGACCAATTCATACTGTTGGTTTTGACTAAAAGCCTTAAGGATGCAACCTTACTGAGTATAGGGCTCAGTATAGGATAATTCCCAGTATTATCCAAAAAATGTTGTCTGTGACATGGTATGAATTTAAGATTTTTTTCCTATCAATACATACATAAGATTGTACTCTAAATAGCTTAACTTTAACATATGTCAGGAAGGAGTTAATCTCTTTTTTAGTATTTTAAAAAGTACAAGGGATTATGTACTATGTTCCCTTGCAACAGTAGTGATTTTGATACAAGCACAGTGGTCTCAATAGGTCCTTCCCTCATAATTGGTTTGGGGAGATGACCACTAATGATGTAAGACTTCCTACAGAAGGCTTATGTGCTCCAAATAATTACAAGAAGGAATAAGTCAGTGTATTTGCCTGACTGGGACTATTGGGACAATTGATCTCAGCAAAGGTACAGGGGAAACAGACCTTGTGGTTGTCTATAGTTTTGAGAATCAACATTTCTTCTGTGTTCTGTCTTTGACTTTGTTTCTTCATACTTAAACACGAACAATAAATTATTCAGTAATAGGAAGATATATGTAGAATGCAAATGGGTATCCTAGTTTTCCAACTACGATGACATTGTCATGTCTGCACATCATAGTCCTCTTCAGTGATTCTATTGCTGGCTGTTTTATTCTGTATGTTTTAAGACATGCTGATATATACATGACAAGTTCTCATTACATTCTGTTGTCATCCTTTTCTTGGTTTTTGAGTGCAGCCTTCCTTCCCCCAAGCTTGGGGTGTTGGGTGACACTTTTCTTAGAAAGGGATGGCCTGAGACTGATTCAGGCTTAGATTAGATCCATTCAAAATGAAAGTACAAGTTAGCCATAACTTGTCCTATTCATTTCAGTAGGTCTTTTCAACGAATAAGTCTGGATGCAAAGACAAGATGTATGCTGAAAATGTTTCTCTCTAGGGACCAACCCCTACATCCTTCTTCCCCTTTACCCACCCAGCAGATCCTCATGTGGCATTCCCACTTTGCTAATATAAAAAATGAGTTGTAGTGGACTCCCGAGGATGGTGGAGGACAGGAAGGCCTGGAGGAGTGTTGTCCATGGGGTCGTGAACAGTTGGACACGACTTTGCAACTAGCAACAACAACAAAAGATGCCTTTACTGTCTGTGAACTAATTGTGCCACGCAGTTAGAGTACATGCTTGCTTGCTTGTGATTTTCTTTAAAACAGACGAAAACATGCAATTCATAACAGTGATTCTACATCATCGTCATCATCATCAGATGATGAGCAGCGTTTTGAGAGGCGTAGGAAAAGAAGTCGGAACAAAGCATTAAGCAGGTATCCTACTTGAGTACTGATATGTTGAATCTGGTTGGAGTTGTGTAAAATATTGTTAATGAGACCTCAGTTATATGTATCCTATTCTGTGGGGGTACTATACTCGTGGTTGGGCAACTGGTGTTTGTTCAGCTAATGGGAATTATACTGTATTTTATAGTTAAAGCATTTACAAAATTGAATTGTATTAACTGACTATAATACCGATTTCTGTCTTTTTTCCTCTATAATTTTCAACAATTCTTGATTCCTGTATTAGGTGCCTTCCACTAAACTTTAGGAAAGATGAATTGAAGGGAATCCACAAAGATCGAATGAAAATTGGAGCAAGCCTGGCTGATGTTGATCCAATGCAAATAGACTCTAAAGTAAGCACCTCAAGATCTTGAGTAAACTTTGTTATTGAACCCTTCCCTTAAAATAAGCACAACTCCTGAATATCAAATTTTTGGCTATTATATTTTCTATCATTTTAATGACTTTTCCATTTGTCAATGTTTCTTCTCCTACCTTAGGTACAATTTGATAGTGTGGGTGGACTCTCTAGCCATATTTCAGCTCTAAAGGAGATGGTGGTTTTCCCACTGCTTTATCCAGAAGTGTTTGAGAGATTCAAAATTCAGCCTCCAAGGTAGCGTATAAATACACATTTTGTTTCTAGGATATTAGTCAACCTTAGGAAAATATCATACTTGTAACTTGATATTTTGCTAGTTGTTTGAACCTTTTATCCAATATTACTTTTATATATATAGCTATCAATTCTGTATAGATTGACCATGTTTACAACTAAGTGTTAAGAAAATGCTTTTGCAATTTTTGTCACAATTAGGAAAATAGGGAAATGCACTTAGATTATATGCATACATAAAATGAGATCTGTGTGTAAAAACTGAAAATGCCTTTGAATTGAAGCTTATTTTTGTGTGAAGGGATAAGATATTCTGAAAAGTCAGCAAAAATATTATTCTGCAACTGCATCTGCTGCCTAGTTATGACAATTGTTCTAAGCTGTGTACAGAGTGTAAATAAACTAAAAGTCAAATTAACAATAAAGGAAATTAAAAAGCAGCAATTTAAAAACTCAGATGAAAATAAATCACAAACAGCGAGATATTAAGACTTTTCAATAACAGTTAAATATGTTTGCAATGTAAGAATTGTTTGAAACAGATCTTACAAATTACAGTTTTAATATTTATTTATTCAGTTGTTCGGTCATTCATTTATACATGTGTTTATAGGCCACCTATAATTGCTCAAGCCATCCTAGATGGCTTGAAATAATATCTATTTCTGATAAACCCTAACTCTTCAAGATAATTTGATCAATCATACTGAAGATTAAGTCTTGCACATGAAATCAACATGGCTCATGGAAAGTCATTTAAAATCATATAACAATTAGGTGTAATGTGCTATGCTTTTGAGATGCTGAAGCCATTCTGATAATCACAAAATTGTAAATTCCCATTTTTATAGGGGCTGCCTCTTCTATGGTCCACCAGGTACTGGAAAAACTCTTGTTGCCAGGGCACTTGCTAATGAGTGCAGTCAAGGTGACAGGAGAATAGCATTTTTCATGAGAAAAGGTGCGGACTGCCTTAGTAAATGGGTGGGAGAATCTGAACGACAACTCCGTCTGTTATTTGATCAGGTAATTTTGTTTTCTCTGTCTCTGTGCTGAGTTATCTGTTTTTATTTCAGTACTTACTCATTTGAGCTTTTCTTGCAGGCCTTTCAGCTTCGTCCTTCAATTATATTCTTTGATGAAATTGATGGTCTCGCTCCGGTACGGTCCAGTAGGCAAGATCAAATTCACAGGTAGGAGCTAGATATTTAAAGGCTGTTTTTAAAATTTGCCTGAGCTTTAAATAATACTTCATGTAAATTGGATTTCATAAATTTAGACTGTTAGACGTGGATAGACTCATCTTAGTTCTATTCTGTTTGTGGAAAGTTAAGATAAAATCAGAACGAATTAATATAATTTCATGCTGAAATGTGCTTAGCTTGTGTTCCAAGGAACTTTTTTCAGCTCAGTACATTTCTCCCTTCTAAAACTGTTCTGAAGAGTAATTTGTGGTGTAATTTCAAGTTACTTGTATTTTCAAGTTACTTGTTTGTATTTTCAAGTTACTTGTTCAAGTTACTTGTATTTTCAAGTTACTTGTTTGCTTAAGGAAGATTCATTGTAATGCATATTTTTGTCTGCAGAACTACTGGAACAAACATGTATTTTATTGTAAAACACTGACCTGGTTCATATGACATGCTGGGTTCACTGTGATTTTTTTTCCATGATGAGGCATGTGTGTGGGTGCTGTTATAAATACACCATCTCTGATGGGCTTGCAGTGTCGTCCAAAGCTAGCCGCTCTAGGTCATTTGTGGGTGAAAAAACACTTGCATAATCCTTGGTTTGTAGAAGGGTTATGTGTGGATTATTTAAAACTTGAATAACCCACACTGGCTGGGTTCAGATGGCACTCCACGTTCATATGGGTGGGCTGCACACATCTGGTATGCAGCACAGCTCATCATGGGTTAAACAACCTACAGTGCATCCGGCGTGTCATTTAAACTGGCACACTATTTTCAGTTTAAAGAGATTTGCTAGGTTGAAAGCAAGTTAATTGCTGAAGTAGCCATGTCACAGGTACTCCTCTATGTTTTGTTTGGATATGGTATGTCTTGAAATTTCTTAATATTTCCCTTTGGGTATGTAATGTTGCTACCAGGAATTTAATTCCAATCTTAATTAACTTTTCTCTCAATAACTGTGTCCAGGCTATAAGGCTCCTTCATTGGACTGTGTGGTCCTAAGGATGAGACACTGGTACTCAAACAACCTAGGACTCTGAGTTAACAATAAACAAAATTTTATTTGTACAAGAAGTATATTGGCTTCAAAATGTTAAGTAACTTATTTCCATAAGAGAGTAGAACAATGTATAATAACAACTTCAGGCTCACTCTTTCCCTTCACAAATAAACACAGTTCCTCCTTTCTCTCCTGCACTCAGGTTTCTGTCAGCTTCTATCTCTCACACACTTATAATACTTGACAATAATACTAAAGTTATTTTGAATTTAATAGGAACATATATACTAGGGAGTGGGGGTGGATTCTTGCCAAAATTCCTTGTTTATAGAAACTTCCCAACAAGGCCTTTGTGTGAACTAGTTTTCTGATTTCCCTTCCTCCTTGTCCTTCCTCACATAGAATCATAAAATAGTAAAGTTGGAAGGGGCCAGGTTTTCATAAGCGCTGTGACCTACAGATGAGAATAGTTGGAATGGTCTTTCACTTGAAAGGATATTTGAATCCAGCCCACAGAATTGATAACTTTGTTTTTGCTTTAAGTTCAATTGTGTCAACTTTGCTTGCTCTGATGGATGGCTTAGACAGCAGAGGTGAAATTGTGGTGATTGGAGCTACCAATAGACTGGATTCTATAGATCCTGCTTTGAGAAGGCCTGGACGTTTTGATAGAGAATTCCTCTTCACCTTACCAGATAAAGATGTAAGAAATTCTTTCTTTTATGGATACTAAAACAGCTTTTTGACTTAGCAATTAAAACAATTTGGGATTGGGAAGCCAATTTGCTTGTTTAAACAGAAGTTCACAATACGCTAAAGGAAGGTGAGTGTAAGAGAAACTCTAGATCATATGAACAGCATGGATGTAGATATGTGGCATTCCCTTTCTATTATCTCCTAATACTCCTTCAGCATCATCCCAAGTGCATTAGATTGGAAAAGGTTTCATTATAATCAATGAATTTAGTTCTCTGTATTGAATCTTAGGTTGACCTGCTGTGGGAAGCTGGAAGATGTTGGATTTAAATCTAAATCAGCATAGGATTGCAAGTTAAATTATTTTAATGCCCTTGTACTCAAGTTTTGAATTCCTCAGAAAGACATTTCACTAAGATCTTGCATCTTAGAAAATATTGATATGGATAAAAGAAATTAACAGTAACATGAGAAGAATCCTAGTGTTTCCTACACTGACCAACTTGAAAACCTACAAGAGGGACCATACAGGCAATTGAAATATGTCTCTGTTGCTTTTTAGTGACACACAGCCTCTGGCCCTGGAGGTTGTATATAGTTATGACTAACAAGATTAATGAAACATTCCTCCTTAAAGTTGTTTGTTGCCTTTTAAAAAACCATACAGTCCCTCAAGATTTACATTTTCCAGGAAGCTTTTGGATTCCCTTTCTAGTTCTTATACCTTAATTACAATAAGCCAAAATATGTGCATTTACATATTATTTCCCTGTCTTTTGCAAGCTCTTTGGGATAGGGATCTATCATATCTGTTCTTTGTACATAGATTAGTGGTCATCATCTAACCTATTTCACTGGAACTTCTAATATTACAAAAAAGGGAGAAAAAAATCCATGTTTTATATAAAACTTTTATGCATATAAAACTTCTATGCATGTTTATATAAAACTTTTACCTTGTCTTCCCTCTAGTCACTTTTTTGTCAAAACTAAAAAAATTCCAAGCACTGTCATCTTTACTTACTAGGGGAATTGTTCCAGCCTTCTAATCCATTTTGATTGCCCCTTTTGTGCCCTCTTCAGTACTGTAGTATTCTATTTGAGGTGAGGTGATAAGGACTATAAACAGTATTCCAAGTGTGGCCACTTCATAAATTTGTGTGAGTATATTACCAGACTAGCAGTTCTGTTTTTCTCTCCCTCTCCTAATGATCCCTAACATCAAATTGAATTTTTTAAAGCTGCCACAATGTTGTTATTGATCTTTCATGATTTTGTAATCACTTTCATGATTGGTTGTATTTTTTTTACCCCAAGAAATATTATTTTATTTCTTTTGATCATCATTTGCTAAGTTGTTTTTCACAGTTTGAACCTTCTGGACTTTTCACAGTTAGCTTGGGTTTATATTACTTCAAGTTTATCTGGTTTGTTGTGTATATTTGGTTTAGTTGATTTTGTTTATTTTAATTTATTTAGTTTTGTTTATGTTTATTTAATTAGATTTTTTAGTTGCCGAGATGCACCGTGGGGGAGGGATAAATTAAAATATTTTATTGTTTATTGTATTTTAATTATGTTAGCCGCCCCAAGGCTTTGTTGCGATGGGGCGGCCTATAAATGTTTTAATTACTTAATTAATAAAGTAAGGACAAAATAAGGGAAAGCTTGGGTATGCATTCTACCTGTTCTTTTCAACATACTTCATCAATTTTGCTAGTAAAATTAACAGTAATTTCACTACATTAGAAAGTTGAAGTTTGTAGTATGGAAGTATGGAATATTCATGTGGATTAGAACACTTGTAAATACTGTAACTATAGATAGCATAACAGGAGATGCTTTGGGCAGAAAATCTATTGATACGTTGTTGAAACTAGAGGGGTTTTGGAAACAGAAATATTTGTATTTCTAGGCAAGACGAGAGATCCTGAAGATTCACACACGAGAATGGTCCCCTAAGCCATCAGAGATGTTTCTGGAAGAACTGGCTGAAAAATGTGTTGGTGAGATAACAGCAAATGTTAAACATCTGAGTTTGAAAAAAAGAATTTTGCCATCTTGCACAATCCTACTAATAATGCTTTTGATACAGTTGCTTGTCAGCATGGGTCTTTAGGGATTTTATTTTTTTAAGAAATGCCAAAGGTTGCATCTTCACTCTTTCTCTCATGTGTTTGCATGTACACACTGAACTTAGTATCTATCCATACATAAACAAAATGGCACCATTCATGCAAGAGGAGGAGATACTGGCACATTTGGGGGTGAGAGGGATGATGTAACTTAAGGTTTGCAGACATTAAAAAATCTCTCTTAAAAAACAAGGAAACAGCCTTACTAGAGCTGAGCAAGCTTACTGGCCAGGAACTGCTGATGGTTGGGGTATGGGGGAGAGTAGAACACTACAACATTTTGCAGGTCCCCTATATATTACTTTGTACAGAGTACACAAAGCCCTATTTGCTTTTCATTTCACTAAAACAATGTTACTGTAACACAGACCTACTTGGGGACAGTGTTATGGTTGTGAAGGATTTAGGTGTGAATGCATTGTGCACCTGTGTACAGTGGGTGAGGAAAGTGGGCTGACTTGATTCTTTGAGCATCTTTCAAAACTGCACTCTGGTAGTGAAGCAGGCCAAAAGCAAAAGGGGCAACGTCAGAATACCAGCATATATTGTTAAAATTCGTACTGCCAGTAATAAACCCTAGGAAAGTAATTTCAAGCTTTTATAATGGGGAAAAACATGCACAAGCTAGAACACCAAATGAATAGTAGGCAGGGAAAGGGGTGTGACCATCTGTGGGATTGCAGAGTGCCAGATTTGGTCTATAAACCTTAGGTTCCCTATCCCAATGCATATTTTGAAAAATATGCTATTTTAAAGGCATTGCCATTTTTTGGATTATTTCTGTACAGTGTTCCATTCACAGTGTTAAAAGATACATGATAGACAACCCTTGCTGGGGTCTTAAATTTATACTGACCTTATTTGACATTTTCCAAAACATTTAAATTGCTGTTAATAAACACAAAGCAATCATAAAATCAGTACAGGTAGTTGCTAGGTTAAGAATGAGTTCTGTTCCTGCAAGCATCCTTAAGTTGAGTTTGTGTGTCGGTCAGATCATGTGAGTAAGCCAAATTGTCGTCATATATGTCTATATTTCAGCTTTCTGTGCATATAACACACTTAAACACTTCCATATTCAATTTGATTATATTGTTACTGATTATGTATTATTCTATTGTATCGCCCTATTGATGGTTTTTATCGGTTGTTGGTTTTAATGTTGTAAGCCATCCTGAGATGATGTCATAAAGGATGGCATATAAAAGTTTTAAATAAAATAAATAAACAAGGAGGAACTCTGCAACTTTTTGCATACTGTGATTAGATTTTTAAACTATATACTTTTCTTTACAGGGTACTGTGGTGCTGATATTAAATCTATATGTGCTGAAGCAGCTTTGTGTGCTTTGCGTCGGCGTTATCCTCAGATATATACCAGCAGTGCCAAGTTGCAGTTGGATATCTCTTCTATTAATATAACAGCTAAGGATTTTGTAGTGGCTATGCAGAAGACCATTCCTGCTTCTCAGAGAGCAGTGACCTCACCTGGCCAAGCACTCTCCACCATTTCAAAACCACTTCTTGAAAAAACACTTCAGAAAATCTTGGAAGTCTTACAAAATGTCTTTCCACATGCAGAGTTAGCACAAAAAGGAGGGGAGAAATCAGGTAATTCAATATTGATACGGGGCAGAAATGGCTGAATATTTAACAATGATATATGCATTGATTTTGTTTAATAAAATGACTATGTGACAAATAATATTTTCCTTCCTGCGCCCAATGATACTAATTCCCACAGCCACAAACAGGCAAGAAAGAAAAGGTAGACTTGTGATACTCTGGTTGTTGTGTGCCATCAAGTCTTCTCTGACTTACGATAACCCTTTGAATGAATGAATGAATGCCCTATGAAACGTTCTGTTCTTGCCAGCCCTGTTCAGTTAACTCTTGTAAATTTAAGGCTGTGGCTTCCTTTATGGAGTTAATCCATCTCATATCTATTTAATGTGTAGCATGGGCCTGTTTTTAAGCAGTTACATTTAGACAGGATCATAGCACTGAACTGGATTATGAAACTCTCAATGCAGATGAAATACCAGTGGTCTTTTAACCTGGGAGATTGACAAGGAGAATAGGAATGTTACATTTGTACAAAGCCTTAAAAATAAGATAGAATATTCAAACAAAATTTTTGTTCTTCAAAGATTTTCCAAGTCGTGTGTTTGATGCTGATTTGCTGTACAGTGATGAAGAGGGACCACCAGTATTTGAAACAGGACATTCTCAGAAAAGTTCTGATAAACGGAAACAAACTTTCCTTAATTTTAACAGGTAAGTGATGAACTAACATTGTGGCCGAAAAAAAGATTCATGTATGAAACTTGTTTTCATAATGATTAATTTCATTTCTGTTTCACCCACAGCAGACACTTTTGGGGCGGTTTACAACAATTCATAAAAACAGGCAATGAACATGCAATAAAAACATAAAATCAGAAAAAAGTAAAGTTTAAAACAGTTTATGTGGTGGTCAAGGGTTTATTTGTTTGTTTTTTAATGTATGAGTTTCCTTGCCTTTTTAGTCTCCTTGCTGATCAGAACTGAGGCCTTGCTGTAGCCTGTTTATTTTTGGGTGAAATTACAAATTTGATTGTGCATATGTATACTTAAACCCTGTAACAGCTGCTGCTTCTATACAAAAGGAGGTTTAAAGTAGAGTAGCAATGAGATAGTGGTGCTTTGTCATTAACGTGCTTTTTTCTCCCTATCCATTGTTTTGAGAGGTATTTGTGAGGGTAAATATGCATCTGGAACTCCACAGGGCGAGTCTGTAGAGGAGGGTTCCCCAAAAACTAGCAAATTGGGAAAGAGTTAAGCACTACTTCACCTGCTACTTTGCCACTGAAAACTGCATGCCATCTTAAGATATTAACTTGGCACTTCCAAAATACACTATTATCACCTCTTGCTGTTACATCTTAACTATAAGAAAGACCAGCCAGAATGTTGAGAACTATTCCTTTGGTTGAAAATTAAATACAATAGGAAATGTTACAAATCAGACTGTTGTACAGTGGTACCTTGGCTCATGAACTTAATCCATTTGATGACTCTATTTGTGACCCAAATTGGTTGTGACCCAAGTCAAATTCCCTATAAGATTCAATGTAAATAAGGTTAATCTGTTCTGTAACTATTTTTTTTAATCAGAAAAATTTGAAACAAAGTGACAAAGAACAAAGTACAGTACAGTGGAGAACACTAACCTAGGTGGCGGGGAGGTTATTGTTTTGAGGGAGAGTCCCCCCCCCCCCCATAAGGACATTGGGGAGATCCCTTTCAAGGGATTCCTCTCTTCTTTGTCTCTTAGCTGCAGGGTCAGTTTTGGTGAAAAATCTGTCTATAGTCATTTGTTTTTTCCTGCGCTACATAACCCTCTGGAAATGAGAGACCACGTTATTCATAAGATTCAACACTCTGTTCATTAGTTGTGTTGGGGTGGTGCTTCTCAAAAAAAATTCTGGCACTCATTCCATTTTTTTCATAATGGATTATATCACATCGCTGCTAACTCCTCCCTGTCTTCCTCAGTGGAATCCTCCTCAGCAAGTGCCTTCTGCTGCTCACTGGAGTTGAGCAGGTTCCTCTGTCGTCAGCTCTATGTCTTCCCTGCACGAATGCAACTGCGATCGTGGCGATCTCCCCTCTCTGGGGTGGGAAGATGGCTGCAATCGTGCTGGTTGGGGCGGGGGAGATGGACAAGGTTGTGCCCGTCTTTCCTGCAGGAGCACGCTTGTGATCACGCACATCTTCCCTGCACAAACGCAACTGTGATTGTGGCCATCTTCCCACTCGGGGCGGGGGGGGGGGGCGAGATGGCCACAACCTTGGTTGTGAACCAAGGCATTTGTGAGCCGAGGCACCACTGTACTTGGTTGAGACAGATAAATTCTTAGGCAAATGAGATATTTGAATGCTTTGCTCTGATTTTTGCATACAGATTGAGAGGAATTATTGTTTTAAATGAACCGTCTGCATAAGTCAGAGATAGGAAAGTTATGTTTTGGATTTCTTGAGGGCAAACACTTCTTTTGAAGGAATCCAAGAGGGCTGTATGTACTGGATGGTGAACTTAAGTGGTCTGCACTGGTATAAGACATGTATACTTTTCCATTGTTTCTGTAGGTACATAGCGATTGAAAACTGGGTTAGAAGTTCATGAAAACTGCTATATGCATTATCACATAAAATGATAGCATGTAGGAATGTTAACTTGGAGCTGAAGAACACATTTAAAGATTGCTTAGCAAGGGGAGATGAGGACAGATAAGCTTTGAAGGTGGGCTTTGAGGGAGGAAAATACTTTAAGAGTTGTGCGATTCACTCTTCTTTTTTAAATAGAAGTGCTTATCATCAGCCAACATCTTACCGACCAAGGCTCCTAATAGAAGGAGAACCAGGATTTGGACAAGCCTCTCATTTAGCCCCAGCTGTTATACATGCTTTGGAAAAATTCACTGTGTATACATTGGACCTTTCCATTCTCTTTGGAGCTGGTGCCAAAACACCTGAAGAAACATGTGGACAGGTATTATGAGTTAATGTACTGCAACTGGAATATATTTCAGATTGTTTCTATGGAAGTGGAAGATTCTTTTTTTTTTCTAGAGGAAAGAAGTATTTGTCTGGTAAAGACTGAGTCTGAGGTATAAGAATTTATTCCAGAAGTGTTTTTTTTTTTTTTTTTGGATTACAGTTCCCTTAATCTTTGACCATGTTGTTAGGGGTTGATGGGAGTTGTGGTCCAAAATATTGGGAGGGTAGAAGCACATTAAAATGTTCATGAGTTCTTGTTTTGTTTTTGTTTTGTCAGTCATATAGTTTTCACTTCTTTTTTAGTATCTTATCTAACAGAACACAAGCATCCTATATGGGAGCATCCAGAATTGATTAGAATTGCTTAGATCAAATGACAAGCATATTTTCTTTAAGTGGAAGTGGCTTCTACAAGATGGTGAAATATTACAGTATAGTCCATTTGGAGTCAGTTGAAGTTTACATTTTAAATGCCTATGACATGTGATTTAAACAGGTGACTTTCGAGGTAGCTTTTGCTTTCAGAAGGTACTCCAGATACATGAGTATTGCTGGTGTGTTTTTTTTTAAAGCATGCTACATAATACCACTTTGGTTTTCCTGCTTTCTATCCTGAAACCAGGGCAGCCATTTGCACCAAAAATTTCAAAATCCAATATATAAACACACTTCTGTCTTGCACCAGGAATTCTGTGCTTCCAAGCCAACTGCTGATCCCAATTTGCCATGGAAACACAAGGAAAAAAGGAAGCACCTAGAGGCCAAAGGTTGCAAAACCTCTAAAAAGCCTCATAAGACAAAGCATACCAAGAAGCCACATTGCTCTCTGGCTCATCCTGAGCTCTGCAATTCTCTAACATGACTGACTGCTCCAGCTGAGTCACCTGTACCAACAATACCTCTGTGCTCCCCATTTCCAGTCCAATTGGATCATATCTGCATTCAATCCGAGCCATCAGGATTGGCATCTTTTTCTGAGGGATTCAGGACTCACCACCACCATCTCCAGCTGCTCATAGCACTTCAAGGTTGCTTTACAACCTGCAATGTGATTCAGCTGTGCTGCTAGTACAACCGACACTCTGTCTGGGCTGTGCACCTTCCTCCAACCCATTGTGAGCTTCCATCCATGACCACTCGAAAAACAACAGTTACACCTATGCAACCTGCCTATTCTATTCCTTATGGGTACATTGTCGTCTTCTTTTCTAGTTGATCTGTGAAGCCAAGAGAACTGCACCAAGTATAATATATATTCCAAGTGTTCATATCTGGTGGGAGACAATCGGGCATACAATGCAGGCAACATTTACTACTTTGCTACAGAATATTCCATCTTTTGCTCCAGTTTTGCTGCTTGCAACATCAGATGTTCATCATGCACTTTTGCCACATGAGGTACTTGCTTTTAATTAATTTGCAAGATAATTTTTTAAATTCATAATACTTCACAGTCAAAACAGCTGAATTGTTTAGCATGATAATCAAGGTCAGGGAGAGAATGATACACTATTAAAATTTTCTCTCCTGATATGCATTATTCCTTTCTATGGAAAAATTGCAATGTCTCATTGCTGTTTAAAGCACTAGTACATTCCACCACGAATCTGGAAAATGCCAAGTAAAATAAATTGATGTTAGATTGATTCATATCCACCATAATCAATGTAAAAGTTATTTCCATTTTGCTAGACCAGTATTAAGTAGAACCTCAGTATTGTCTGTGACTTCTGACAAATAGTCTTTGGGTTTTGTATACAAACTTTTACATATTTTGTTCTCTTGATAACATGTATTTTTTAACTGCTTTACAAATTCTTTTTAGGTGCAAGAATTATTTGCTGATAGTTATGGAGAAGTTTTTAAAGTACAGTTGCCTAGTGCAGAAGAGAGAAGAAAATTCTTTGAAGATTTAATTCTTCATCAGGCTGTGAAACCACCTGCATCAAAAAAGAAAGCAGGTTAGAATGTACAGCAGATAAACTTTGTCAAAAGCTTATGTAGATTTTGGATCATGGCAGATAATGAGTGATAACCAAATTACCAGCTATTATATTTTTCAATCTTCTGTTTTGGTTTTAAGTTTTGCAGACTTTAGAAGTATTGCCAATAGCGGCACCACCTGAACCACGGCAACTGACAGAAAAGGAGGTCAAAAAACTTGAGGAGCAGGAAGAAGATACTTTACGTGAACTCAGGATTTTCTTAAGAAATGTTACTCACCGACTTGCCATTGACAAACGTTTCAGAGCCTTTACAAAACCAGTTGACTTGCATGAGGTAATTATGAGTTTATCTCTGCTTACCAATGAAATATGCTTTGTTCCAAAATATAAATAAATAAATGCTTTGTTTTCTACAAATCAAATAACCATGCAAAATAAAACTTTTTGGTTTTGCCACTTCTGCCTCTTGCTTTGGTTCAGTGACATGAAACTAGAGGGTGTTTTGCCAATTTCTTGGGTTACCTGCATTGTGAACCTCATCCTGCCCTGTTGTGCCACACGTTAGGGAGGAGGAGAGGTTTGGGGAGGACAAGGGACAGGACTCATGGAGGGTACTTAACCCATTGCAGGCCATACTGAGTCCTCAGGCTAGCAGTTACTTTGTCTTGTCCTAGCCCCTAAGTTGAGCACTTCCAAACATGTGCATGTGTACCATTTCCTTGCCTTGAGACTTTTCATAGATTTTTCTCAAGCTAGAGTACCTGGGATCTTCTAACATGGTACCAGCAGTTAAACTTGGGGGCTTACATCATAGCTCCAGGTAGTCACTAGTCGGATATGATTGCCTGCCCAAATGATTGCCTGCATTTTGCTTTAGTTCCAAAACCCTGATACAAAATGTGTTGTCCTGAAATGCAACTTCAGTTACTTTAAGGCCAACATAATGTGTCAAACATTCTTAAAATAGGCCAAAAATATTGAAGTTTTCATTCATATTTTAAGTGAAACATTCCTAAGTCTGTTTCTACTGTTAAACTTGCAGGTACCAGACTATGTCACAGTTATCAAGCAGCCAATGGATCTTTCAGCGGTTATCTCAAAAATTGACCTTCACCAATATCTGTCTGCTAAAGACTATCTGAAAGATATTGACCTCATTTGTAGCAATGCATTGGAGTACAATCCAGATCGAGACCCTGCAGGTGAGCATATGCTTAGCTATTTAACTTTTGATTTTGACATCACAGAATGTTTATTATCTGTTAAAACAGGACTGATGTAAAACCCATCTTAAATATAACTTGTTTTTTATTGTTTTAATACTTAATTGAAAAAAATGCCATACTGCAAAAGGGAGTCTACATAAAATTGTTGAAACTTTGTTTAGCTGGTGCAACATATTTTTGTGTGTTCATTTTTAGATCGTCTCATTAGACATAGAGCCTGTTCTCTCAGAGATACAGCATGTGCAATAATTAAGGAAGAAATGGATGAAGACTTTGAAAAGCTTTGTGAAGAAATTCAAGAGTCTCGTAAAAGAAGAGGTGTGCATTTTTCTTACAATTTGACATTTTAAAGTGCAGTATAATATAGCTGAGATCCAAAAAGCACAACTAAAGTACATATATTCAAAGGAACACCCAGTTTATCTTTATCTGTGCAGCTTCTTGCACAATATTAACTCCTTCTTCCATGTATTCTTCTTAAAGAGCAGTGCTATATGGGCAAGCATATACAGACAAAGGGCAATGAGAGAAGAACTTAACATGTTTCAATGTGCATGCAATCCTATGAATCCTGGGCTAGTTTGCTCACTCTCACACTCATGCTTGCTAAAATATGCATTCACATTCATAAATAATATAGGAATATGAATCAGCAATGTTTTGTAAGGTATGCTCACAGTAATTGTTTCCTTTAAAGGTTGCAGCTCCTCAAAATATGCTCCATCTTACTATTATGTGATGCCAAAGCAGAATACCACCTTGGAATACATGAAAATGGATTCTGAATGTGGTGAGAAACTGAAAGTCCCTCCAGTGCCTCTGGATTTTAGTTCTCCTTGCCTTTCTAATGGTAAGTGCTATTTTATTACTATTTCTTATCTGTGTGTTTATGATTTGAGAAGTTTCTGAAATGATTTCAAGCTGAATCTTTAACAACCATGTAATGACAGTACACAGTATAGACAGCACACATTATAGATGTTTGCTTCCAGTTCAGGATTCAAAATACATTTTTTACTTGGTGTAGTCCTTTTGTGCTTGTGTAGAACCTCATTTAGGAAGTAACTAAAGCTGAAAAGGAGCTTTGTCAGGCACCCCACCACTACTTCCCAACTGCATGTTTAAAAGTCTGCTCATTTCATACTGTCAGATCAGAAGCATCAAGGAACACACTTGCTGAGATGGTATCAGTCTCATTTCTTCTTATCCATATTTTTTCATTGTTTTTTCAGTTCTTCAATTCTACTTTTCTTGTTTGTTTTCCTTGACCTGGTTCACATGACATGACAGGGTCATTTGAGGTTCATTCAGACAAACACTAAGTGTTTACTTTGGAAATGAAAAACTTGGAAGAAATGGAGTAGTTCTAATACTGAGGCAAGATGGAACAGTAAGGACTATAATGCAAAGTCCAATTGTATTGTATCATATCAAACAGCGTTCTCAGAAAACCTGTCTCCATAACCACATTTAAAATCTATTCTCCAAGATGGTGAAGAAGAGACAGGAAGACCAACAGTTCATTAATGTGAAAGTTCACATGCAAACTCTTGTATTCAAGATAACTTCCATAACTTAGCAATTTCTGAAAGGGCCATCATTTGCCCATAACATTTGTTCTAAGCTATCTCATTACTTTGTGGTGGGGAGAGTTAGAAAAGATGGAACTAAAATGAGTTTGTTTTCACCTTTTTTGTAGCTTTATCAAAGAGAAAACTCAGAAGAAAGAGTAGATGGTGCCTGGGTAATCTAGCAAAGCGGAAGAAGACATCTCACTTCAATAAAGAGAACAAAGCCCCAGAAGAAGAGCAAGATGAAGGAGAGAGTGATGGAGAAGAATGTCAGGAAAATCATGAGTCCAGCTTAGAACAAGCTGAAGTTGAAATAACTCCGGCATCGTTGCAAGAACCTGAAATTGTGCTTCCAGAGCAGCATGCAAATGGCAGTATAAATAAATCTGACAGTGAAAATGAGAGTGAGAAGACTGTTGAGAATGGTTTTAAATGTAGATCTGCGAAGGGCAACAAAGATACTGAATGTTCAGAACAAGTCAAAGGGTATAATGTGGATGTAATGGAACAGACGTTAGATAAAGACACTAATGGTAAGTGGAAAATTATGAAATATCAAAATAGATTCAGTGTTGATTGATTTTTCTCCCCACACCATCACATTTTCAAGATTTTGCTTTGTTTTGTTTGAGAGTTTGATGCTTCAGAAACTTAGATTCAGCGTCTATTTTCTAGTTACTTCTCCTAAGTAACATTAGAAGTATAGAATCATAGATTTAAATTTGTACTGTACTATTTCCTACTTAGTTGAGACTAAATTCCATTGTATTCAGTGGGAAATTGTTTCTAAGTAAATGGATATAGATTTCAGGCTGTGTTAAATAGTAGTAATTTATCTCAAAAATTCCCTGGAGAAATTGCAGAAAACTGTGGCCTTATAAAGAAAGGTAAAGCAGAGGTGGACTTTTAAAAATCATTATATGAAAAAAAACTTTTTAAAAATGTGTTTTTGCTCCTCTGTGGAGGTAATATTTGTATATGTGATAAAGAACACTTCCTTAAATTGCGGAATACGTAACTAATGCTAACATTTTTAGTAGGTTATATCAAATATATGTTAATAAATACCTGATAATGTCTAACCTAGACTTTTCCTTCTTGGTTTTGTTGAACTGTATATGTTTCTCCATGTGCAGATATAATAGTATATATCATATCATGCACTAATAAACTTTGTCTCCATATTCTTCAGATTTGCACAGACACCATATTGCTTTATCTTTATTGTTATACAAAGGAGCAGTTTTCTGTACTCTTTCCTTTCCTCTTGCCATTGGGAAGAATAGGAGAGGATCAATAGAATTCATCTCTGTCTTTTGCCCTTGTTTTATTGTTGAAAGCATCAATAACATTGATACTTGAATTACCTTGGTTTGTGTTTTCACCCATGTGTCTGTGTACTAGTCTTTGAAGAGGAGATACTCAAAAGGAGGGTTCATAGCAAACTAAAATGGTTTTAACTTCTCCCTAGATACAATTGCTTCCCAGAAGCTGGTCAATTTTACAAACAATTTTCAGGTCTTTGCCACTGTGATCGTCTTTCAATGTAGGGAGCATTGGTCATGTTGCACTTGTATAGTTTGCAAGGAACAACTCAGCATCACTCATGGATGTGATACTACTTACTGCTATATTACATAATTAGGTCCCTCAGTGACATTCTAATAGTATGACTACTGTTCATTCTAGCTTCGTATTTGTTACTCTAGATGTATCCACACTTCGCATGACCCGTGCAAGGCGCTCTCAGGTGGAACAACAGCATCTCATCAGTGTTGAAAAAGCTATGGAGATTCTCTCAGAGCAAACACCACCACTCATTGTGGACTATGCAAAGCTTAATGTAGGTGTATACATTCTCAGAATACTGACGTAATAAGAAATAACTGAAATGAACTATGAAGTGAGGGTATCATAAGAACTAGGTGTAATGTTAGTCTCCTGATGCTTTAGGTATGTGTGCTATTTGATTCCTGTTTGATACTGCTAAAACAGGACAGAAACTCATTTTAAAAGAATTGCAAGGTTTAAGAACTGGTGCTTAAGTGTGCTGCTGCTACTGCCACTCCCTCCCCATCCTTGTTTCATTGGCATACCCAAACAGACCGTAAATTACATTTCAAAATCAAGAGCTTAATGGTAGTGTAGGGAGAGAAACAGAAAAATCCAGAAATAGCTCTGGTGTACATACATCCAATCTACTTGGTTGGATGAATGGCTGTATTATAGCCTGTCTTACTGTGTTCTGTAAAACACCATACGGTCCACTGCTAAGAACTTCGGGAAATAGTTTTGTTCTGGTTTTGTTCTCTTTTACAGGAATTGCTGGAAATAGCTACTGAGAAAAGCAGAAACTACACTATACTTCAGATGGAAAAACTTTATGCCTTGCTCAGCCAAAGTATTTATCGATGTCGCAAAGACTATGACAAAAGCAAATTGATCCAGGTATGGTAATCTGCACAATGAAGTCTTCTGAATATTTAAAGCTGTTCATTGAGATTTTGAGCCTCTATTGTGTGTTTTTTACACTAACTTTTCTGTTGGTCTGTTAATTTCTGCGCCAGATAATATCACAAATACATTGGAAAATTTGATGCCATTTTGATAATTTCAGCTGGGACTAGAGATAGAAGGTTTTTGTTTAATCCATTCTGTCTGTTTTGCCAATTTTCAGACATTCTTTGCTATGTTGTCTGTTTGTTGATAGGATTGAAGTTCTATTTCCTTCACCACTGCCAATCAAGAAAGGGAACACATGTGTACACAAAGCTGCACAGCAAAGAGATCAGAGATGTGTGAAACATTTTATTTTAAATTGTAGTTTATTCACCACTAATTTTTGTGCAGCTAAATTTGCGTATAATTTGACACATTTGCAAATCTGTGGAATCCGTGGGTTGAATTTACAGAAATCCAGAGTTGGTTGAGTAAGTTGCAGTCTTTTTTAACATGCTTAGCTGAGGCAATAATCATGCCCGCCAGCTTCTACTTTTGATTTTTTATTGCATTCAACCACATATATTAACCTGTCAGCTTCTTCAGTACCTAGTATATTAGCATACCCCAGAGGATTCCCACCCATGCTTTTATTATTATTTTTAAAAATCCATTTTAATACACAGATTTGTATGAAATATATACAGCTTTTTAGCAATTATATAGAGGCTTCTGCAGAAGATCAAATATCTGGGTAAGTATCCATTTAAAGGTGGCTTACTAGATGCCATCCATTACAATATAGGAGGTGAATGTTTATCTTTTCATTGCTGTAGCATCAGTCCTTTTGTTATCCAAACAGCATAGAGAATCCATTTACATTGAAAAATTTGTTAAGTTACAGGAAGCAGGTAAATAAAAGTGTATGTACCTCAGTGAATATTAGATTGTTCCCATATCAAATTCATGTAATGCCTCCCCCGCCACCCGGAGCAACTGGGACATTGCCAAAGCATTCTTTAAAAGAAGCAGTAGCTGCATTGAGCCACCAGCAATTACCTGCACCATAAGTGATCCCTTGTTAAAGAGACCTTGCAGTATCCAATAGGCACGACACATTTTTTTTTTCCTAAGAAGCACAGATGTGACGAGTAGGTGCCAAAGCAGCAGTCCACTGATAGTGTGGTATGTGATGCTTAAGAGTACTGGCCTGAGGACCTGAAAGATCTGGATTTTACGTCCTCAGTTGATCATGAAGCTGGGTGACCCTGAGTCTGTGGCAGACAATTAGGCAACCTATCTCACAGAGTAGTTGTTCTTACGTTGTTGTTACATTTCTGTACTGCCAGAGCTCTCTGAGCAGTTCACAGCATTTACACCACCTGTCCAGATTCAACCAGGCCTGACCCTGATAAGCTTCCAAGGTTAGGCAGGATCGGGCACTTCAGACTATCAATGGAAGGTGGTGGTTGTGAGGATAAAATTTATTTATTTATTTATTTATTTATTTTATTAAAACACTTATATGCCGCCCCATTGCAACAAAGCCTCGGGGCGGCTCACAACGTATAAAATACAAACAATATATTAAAAACCAACTATCCCCTCCCCCCCGGTGCATCTCTGCCAGCCTAAAAAATACAATCAATATACAAAATCATAACAACAAGCCACTAAATAAACACAATTAAACTATAACAAATAACCAATTAAACTAAACAAAATAAATACATAAATACCTAACAATAAACTAAAACCAAATAAACAATTTAACACTTAAAATAAGATTTAAATAAAAAGGTCTTCGCCTGGCACCGAAGCTATGGAGCTATGTAAGCCACCTTGGGTTCTTCACAAGGGGGAAAAAGGCAGAATATAGATACAACGTAATAAGCATTTTGTGGTGGTGCCCACTTGAATTCCCCAGTGTGCCAGGACTTGGTCATCTCTTGTAATTGGTTGTTCTGTGGCAGTCTAGGAACATTGTTTGATTTTCATTATCCTCTATTTGAAAGCACCATTGAGAATCCATGCAAGTGGATGAATAAATTCTTGTACAGTAGGCTGCCTCAGTTTAAATACAGCTTTTAGTAGAGGTAAAAGCTGTTGATTACTAAATGTTTGCTAAACAAGTTCTTTTCAGAATAGTGTCTTCTATGTATGAAACATGGGTTTCTGCATATATTCCACTAGTGGTGTTTCTTGATTCCTCCAAAATAAATACACTGACGGAATCATGACTGCAGCCCTTTCAGGTATGTCTTTTGACTATTCTAAGAAAAGTACCCATTTTAATTCTTCATTTAATACTGGGGAAAGTACTCATTTCAATACTTCATTACAGTGATATTATGTCTCATACAATCGCTCTCTTCACTGAGGAACCATACATTGCTTTGCCTCTTCCCACTGAAACTACAGCATAAACCTGCATATGCCTTCACGTGTGATTAATGTAACAATGTTTAGCAAAAATATTTATTAAAATGCTGTCTGATCCTACTTTTATCACTGGTGCTTTTTTCCCATTTTCAGGAAATGGCAAAAGAAATCGCAGCCTTCAATTAATTCCACCCACGAAATCTTCTAATTTGAAACCTTTATCAGTAATTAATTTGGGACCAACTATAATTTTATACAGTAGATTTAACCTAATGCTCCTGATTTTATCTGGCATGAGTGCAGAAGCCCCAGTTCTGTGTAACGAATTGGAAGCTAGAACTAAAGAGGACAAGAGATCTCACCATGGTGCCTAGCAAATCTTTGTGTATTTCCTTTTATGTTCTTTTCAAAACCTGCCTTGTAACTATCAAGTGAAAACATTTTTTAAAACAAAACTAAACTCAAAACTATTTTGGGGAGGAAGAATATTCAAATTTTGAACATAATGCATCACTTTTTCCCTGTACATTTAATCAGATACATGCTAATTTAACATTTTTCAATCAGATCATGTATATATGTTGAATCTGTATTTAAAAATACAATTGTTATCTTTAAAATCTATTGGGTTTTTAAATGACAGAAAACTTGAGCACTCTAGTTTCCCATATTTCCAACAGCATGCATTTTTATCACTGTGCTCACTGTTAGTGTTAATGCAATCTGTATTATCTCTTTACTGCTCTAAATGTTATGTAATATATGTATTAATTATTAATGGCGAAAATAAATTTCTGTATTCGTAATATTCAGTGAATGGAAACTTTTAGTTGCAATATTCATGGCCAGAACTTCCAAATCTGCAGAGTGTTAGGATATGGTGGATGTGCCCTTCCACTGGCAGAAAGGCGTTCCACAGTGATGGACACAATGCCCATGGAGAACACCAACAGGAGGGAAGCTCTATTTGTTATTTGCCTGTACAATGTTATAGAGTTTAATCTTTGTATATTGCTCTGAGAACTTCAGCTGTTTGTATAGAATTGTAATAAATGAAATGAAATCAGATGGCTGGAACTGGGTGACAAAGTTACATTGTTTTCAGCTTTTTAGTTTAGAAAAAAGGTAACTAATGGAGAACAGGTTAGAGATGTAGAAAATTTATTTATTATTATTTATTTATTTATTTATTTATTGATTTATATCCTGCCTTTTTCCTACAAAGGGCTCAAGGCAGCTTACATCTCCATCTTATCCCCACAACAACCCTGTGAGGTAGGTTGGGCTGAGTGTCTGACTGGCCCAAAATCACCCAGTTGGCTCCAAATTATGCCTACCATGAAAAAAGTGAATAGAAGTTTCTCATAGTGATGAAATTTGGAATAATTGGCAAGATAATCAGGTTAGTCAGAACAATTTTTTTATGGATTACTTCGTTGCCAGAAGATACGATGACTACTAACAGATACCACTTTAAAAGGGGATTAAATTCATGCAGGTTGCATCCATCTATCTCCTGGCTCTAAAGCAGAATGCCACTGAATACCAGCTGTTGATGGGAGTGAGAGCTGACTATTGCCGTCATATGTTTCTTTGGGGGCTTCATAAAAGCATGAAGCCACTGGAACTTTGGTCTGAGTTAGAAGAGCTGCTCTTAGATTTTTGTGGTGCAGCAGCAAATTTAAAAATGGGCTGTCCCTTCATTATCGTCCAAGCTACACCTCAAAGCCACACCCTCAAGCTACCCCCTATTTCCCAAGATCATTTAACCTATAATTACATAGTGAAAATAAGCTTTGCCACTCTGATGAACTTGATGAGTAATGAATACAAGAGCCTTATGGCTAATGAGGTGGGCTAAAAAACAAATGAGGGCATCTTTTTTTGAGGTGAAACAATGGCAGCTTCTAGAAGCTATTATATTTATTATGAATGAATGTATTATTATATTCATATCCCACTATCCAGCCAAAAGCTCCCAGGTTACTATCTAAAAACATGGTATACAAAGGGAAAGGGACAGGAAGGGAAGAGGGGAAAAAGGCAACTTGGACACTATCCACACTTACAGAAACACATGTAGTTCAGTTCTATTCCCTCAAGAGCAGCAGTCTGGATTGCTGTTTGGTTTCTTTTAATTTTCTGTGGCCTCTGCAACCACTGACTCTGTACATATGTGTGAGGGATATTTCATGAGTTCAGAGTCCATAGTTTAGGGGTTCCGGTTTCTCAAAATATCCAATAATCTTTTATAGTGCTCTCATTGGATCCATGCTGAAATATGCATAAAGTACTGCAGTTGTGATACTTGTATTACTCTCTATTTCTCCCAAATAATTCTGGGACTAAGAGCTGCTCGAAAATACGTATTTGCCTCACAGCAATGGTTTATCAGTCAATCCCTCTTCCCCAGGAACTCTGGAAACTACCTGTGTGAGAGGCAGGTGTCCATGGCTGGCAGTCGGTACCCTTGATGAACTACGGTCCCCAAGATTCTGTGAAGCGAAATGACCCCTAAAAGTGGAATAAAAGTGTTCTAAATGTGTAGTATGAATGCAGGAGTGATGGGAGACAGTTTTTGCAGCAGGACCGGCAAACTGACCACATGCTGCTGAGAAGCAGAGGCGGACTGCGAGGGAAAGTGTCACTGAAAACGTGCATGCAGGGCGGGCCTCTCCAGAACTTCACAGAACTGTTAGCAACTCGAAAACACACGGGTTCTTAACCTGTTAAAATTCAGGACTCCCGATACAGCGGCAGCTGCCAGCCACTAACCAGCAAAATTAGTCTTGAAAGAGAGGCAGAGGCACGGGTAGGACAGTGACCCTGGCTTCAGGGATCCTTAAGGGCCCCCTCCAAAATAAGGGGGGCACGCCAAACCCTCAACGGCGCTCTCCACCACACCTTCGTTCGGTGCAATATAACGGATGCTTCCCACCCACACGTTTCTAGGACAGCGTGTTAACACTCGCAGCGGGACTTGCATAGAATTTGCGAGCTCATAAAGCGTCTTCCCATCCCCAAAGCGTAAAGCGCGCAAACTTGAGTTTGTTTGGTTTTTTTTTTAAGGGCGCAGTGCAGAGGCTGAGCAGTTGGGCAGCGCGGATTCCCAGGCAGGCTTAGCCCGCTGCTCTTCGAAGAAACTCGGCGCACGGAGAAGTGGGTGGGAAGTGGCGGCGTCACGCGGATGATCAAAGCGACCCTCCCGTGGGGCGTCCTGGTTTCTCCCCCCTCCCGCGTCTGCGTCCTCCGCCTCTTTCCTATTTGGTCCAGTTCCCCGTGGCCAGCGTGCAATCCCTCCGGGGCCAATCAGAGGCTTGCTTTCTCTTGGAGCGGCTTGCTCACAGTGGGGCGTTGACCCCACCCACTCCCTAGATTCTCACAGTCCTGGCAGGGAGGGAGGGGAAAGCGAGCGTGTCGCTTGCAGGGCTGCGGCTTGATCCGCCCTCCTCCGTTGTTCCTTCCTGCTTCTTTCTCTGTGTTGTGTGCATGGAGCGAATGTAATGCAGACGCGCTCTCGGAGTTAGGCTTCCTGCATTTCTCTTTACTCTCATCCCTAACTGTGCCAATAAATAATAATAATAATGTCTCCCGATGTCAGGGCAGGTGGCAGGACTAATTTCCAGGTTTCAACCTGAGTGCAAGAGCTCGGCCAGGAAGGTGGGCTTCTGCACGGAGCAGGGGTGGGAAACGCTGGCCTCTAGTTCAAAGTTCACGAAGCATTGCTATCCCTCCCCCCTCAGCCCCCACCTCCAAAGTGCAGTAGAATGTGTGTGTGTGTGTATGTGTGTGTGTTTTTAAATGCAAGATGGCGGACTTGCACTGAACAGGCAGAAACGAGAGCTAAAGGCAGCCTGCAAACGTTGCAAGGTAGGGATTTTTAAAGCGTCTTCTCCGCTGGAGAATACAGGACTGGTGGTGGGCGGGAGTCTGAAACGGCCTGTAAGCCTGAAATGGCCCAGCCGCTGTAAAAAGACAGATCTGTGGGGAAAGAGCTGCTCAAGAAATTTCTTCCCTACAGGCAGCCTTGGAGGCATCACCTCGTTTCGGGGATGTGTGGATTATCCCCTCCTGACCCTCAGCTCTTAAAACACTTTTGGAGCAGCGGGGCTGAGAGGAGGAGGATGGTGGGGGTGAGACACCCCGTTTGCCTTCTCCGTCCCCCTTTCTTTGTGCTGTTTCTGGGGAAACAGGGTGAGGAATGGGCTTCCCCCACAGAGGGACCCCTCAGCCTCAAAAAACAGTCATTGAAGTGATGGATCTCTTGTCACTAATGTTGACATTTTGGAACTGGGAGGGACAGTTTTCTTATTGTATGCGTGTGGTTTCTGATCCATTTACCTCTATTTGCTATTCTTCTGCTGATTCTTAGGGAGTTAGGAAATTACATAGATAAGGGTAGCAGCCAGAATTTGGGCCCTGTGGTGGAAAGCGAGAGCGTCTTCATGAAAAATCTAGTGCTATTATAGTCCTTACCATTTGGTTTTTTATTTGACTTTGCTGTGCATAAGCTTACTGTAAAGTTTTATCTGTCCCAGATAGAATAAATGCTATAATTTTGGGGGGTTAGTGGTAGGTTGGAAATAAGGGAGCCTGTGTGTGTGTTTGTCCTATATGCTCCCTACAAAATATATTTGCTGTTCAGGAGGGACTAGTTCATGGGGGAAGGGAGAATGTTCTATGTCTTCTGTGGGTGCGCTTAACAGACCAGACAGAAATTAAGCAAACTGGATTAAATTCATTAGATTTCCATTGTGCTTTTCTCTTAAAGGAAAGGTTAGCGGTGTGCCCTGTATAGGATCAGTTTAGTTATGCTCACCCCAGCCCTCTAAAAGTAGGCAGGCAGGCCTGAAAGGGAGAGTAATTTGTCCAAGTATCAGACGTGAACAAGGATTTGAACCTGGGTCCCCACCTTCAAGTCCAACTCTCAAGCCCAGCCTTCCCCAGCCTGAAATCCCCCAGATGTTTTGGTTTACACTGCCAGTGTCACTAACCATTGTCTGTACTGGCTGGAGCTGAAAACCAACATAACTGGAGGGCACCTGGTTGGGAAGGTAGCTATAGCCACCATACAATAATGTCTGGAACTCTTCAGAGTGTTACAGATTTTGGGGGCAGTATATATGAACTGTGCCGCTAAAGCATTCTCATTGGTAAACTACCTGGGTATTGTGCAATTGTATTATAGACATAAATATATATAGCTAGGGTGGGCAATCTAAGTCAGTTTAATTTTATGTGGGTATCACAAAAGGAGACAGTAAATGTTACACAGTCCTACAGTGTTGCATATTCTTCTCACTCTGTGATCTGAGTCCACTGCTGATAGTGGGCTCAGATAGTAGGAGAAGATTCCCACCCTGGTCTACACCTTGTCTGTCTTTGAGTTGAAATACCTGCAGCAACATTGATAAGGCAAGTGTTTATAACTAATTTTTTCAAGTGTCTAATTGCTTTGTCCTGATCACTGTGTGATAAATGATGCTTCTCTTTACACTTCCAAAAACAGATGGAATAAAGAACTGGCATCTTTAATCAGACTTAAAAGAAGTTTATAATTGCAAAGGACACCTGAACTCAGAGATAGGTACTTCTGTGCTACTTCTGGTTTAACATTTGGGGTTTGTTGGGCTTTTGTCCGGTCAGCTAAAGCTGTTGGTATTGCTCACCTTGCTTCTCTGTCTGACCTTTTCTTGTCACAATTCTCTACTCCTCTAGGACTCACCTGTCAAAATCACCTTTTATTATGAGACATCCTTACCTTCCTGTTTGCCTTCTTCAACTGACACAAGAGCTTTCTCTTTAAAGCTCTTTGTGGTCTTACCCCACTCTTTCTTGCCTTAGTTTTGACCCCCATTTTCCAGTGCCAGCACTCTACATTCCTCTCAGATATTCTCCATGGCTGCCTCTTGTGTCTCAGTAGCATCCCAGGAGACATACACATTTCTTTCTCTTTTCATCTTCTCTCTCCAGAAAACCTGCCAAAAAATACATGTCTGCATGGACCAGCTTACATTTCTTCCCCAGACTCTTGGATCCTCCTCTGTTAAATACGTGCCAAGTAGAAATGCCACTTTGGGTTGAAATGGAAAACAAATGAGTGGAAGTACAACAGCGAATTCATTTAAAATATTTTCTCAATATGGAGTGTGTCTCTTAAATTAAACATGTATTTAAAACGACTTGTAAAGAGTATTGTATAAGCAGTAGCTTTTGGTCTGCTTAAATATCATGCCCCCCAGCTGTATTGGACTATAACTTCCATCAACCCAAGCCAATGGATGGTGGAGTTGCATTCCAACAATATCTGGAGGACACCGCATGGGCAATGCATGCCTTTCTTCTGCCAGGACACAGTCGCTTCCATACTGAAAGCTGTTTCTTGCTCGGCTTGGTAGGAATTGGTGGGAATAGCATGTAGTTTATTTAAAATTTTTTAGCAGATTTTCACTTTACAGAGCAGTTTCAAATATAGTATTGATTTGTTTTCTGTATATCCCAACTTCCCTGCATGGAGCCCAAAGTGACAGCTGTGAGCCTCTTTCTTTCTTTCCACTGTATTCTCATCATAACTTAGTGAGAACTTAGTGAGAGTCACTGACTGGCCCAAAGTCAGCCACTTAGCATCATGGCAGAGAGTAGAATGGAATTTGGGTCTCCCCTCTCCTACTTTAAAACTAACCACTGTGCCACAGTGACTCTCATATATAAAGTCCAATCCATCACTGACATTTAGTACTTATCTGAATATTCTAAAGCATATATAAATGTATGAATCAGATTGTTTCATGTACTAGTGTAAAGATGGCTGCTCTTTGTAGCCATTTGTAGCATGCAATACACTTTATAATTTATGATATTAGCAAGAATAACCTTGTAAAAGGACCTAGAGCTGATGAAAAGAGATGAGCTGAAGACAGCCCAAATGCCATGTGTTTTGCTCTGGAGGTATGAGAGCCATTTCATTTCACAGGTAAAGCACCAAAAAAAAAAAAAAAAGTTAACCTGCTTTTCATGAAAGGAGGAGCAAAAGTAGCATAACTTTTATGAAGAGGAGTTTGCTGAAAATAAACCAGCTTGCGGCAGTACCTGTGGATTTTCAGTGGCTTACCAGGGCTTCAATGGGTGTAATTTTTCTGTCTACCTGGGGCTGCAAAAAGAGAGTTGAGGGTCATTCAGCTTCTCCCCATATGCTTTAGGGCAGCTTCCCCCAACTTGGAACCATCCAGGTATATTAGACTACAGGTCTCATCACCCCTATGGTCATGCTGCCAGGCAATGATGGACACTGTAGTTCAACACATTTAGCGGGTGCAAGCTGGAAGGTTAGGCAGTATTCAGCCTTCAGTTTCCTGCAGACCAGAGAGAAAAGCAAACTCCATATAAATCCCAGCTGATACTCATTGCAATCCCTTCCTTGTTTCCTCCATCTGGGTGCAAAATGCAAATTTCTGTTGGTGTTCATTTGCTTCCTCTCACAATCAGAACTGTAATAGGAAAGAGTTTTCAAACATCAATAAGGCATAAAGGTCCATAACTTAGTAAATTTTTAGATATCTTTCAGACAAATTAAGCCATTGTGTGAGAGTGGTATAAACTTTAAATTTTTGAGTTCATTAATAAGCAATATCAGTAAGCAACATTTTCTGGAAGATTAACACATGTAGCGTTCACAAAAGTGGTACACACATTGGAACAATGTCACTTGTTTGCCCTAAAGAAATCCAGGCAAGATTGACACTGAAATCCATGCCTGTTTGACATTGGTTTGGTGTTTCTCTTCTTGCAAACAAGTTTGATTAACATCTTTGACATAACAAATAAGTGGTCTTCCTTAACTTGTTGCTAAAATAACTCCTTTTGAATTATTAACTTTTACGCAGTATTTTAATAACATTTTTATGATTTGTTATATATTCCTTAGACTTTGGATACAACATTTGTTGACTTCTAGTCCATTGTTTTTGGTTTGTTACATTTGTGTGCAAAAACAAAAAGACTTCTTGTGGATTTTACTTTCAGAAGTCAGAAGTCTGCTGTGACATCTATGTAGCTACACAGAGATTAGATTTATTGAAGTTTTCTGCCCCATGCCACATTGATTCTACCCCATTTTTCTTTCTGTCTTTCATTTTCTGGCTCAAAATATATTAATATGAAGAGAAAATGAGTTCTATTACAATAATATAAAGGAAAGCATACATTTAAATACTGTGATATTGGGGTTTATACATCTTGTGTGACAAAGGAGATAGACCCCTATGGAAGTCGCAAAGAACCAAGGAGAGAGGGAGGGGACAGCCTATCCATGATACTCCTGATCATCTGTCAGGTGCATTTTGGGTAGGGTGCCTTATCCTATCATCTGAACCCATAAACATGTCTTTGGCTCAGAAAGGAAACCTTATCTGGTATCTAGGGATTGTGTTACTTTTTTCAGGACTCCATCGCAGAGGTAAGGGGATCACAGAACTGCAATGCTGAAAGGGAAGAGAGTCCAGCAGGAAGGAATGATGAAGGAGTTATCAAGTGGTGATTGGAAACAGAAATAGTTAGAACGGGCATGCAGATGGTGATGGAGTTGACCAAAGGAGAGGTGGAGGCTGGGAACTTCAGGAAAGAACACCAAGAACTAAGAACTCAAGGACTGGGGAAGCAGGGAGACTATGGAAGAACCCCATATAGGAGTGGACAGCATAAGCTACTTTATATGGAAGAACCCCATAGGAGTGGACAATGTAAGCTACTTCATAAATGCTCAGTTTATTACTCTAGCTGGATTATTCTGACTGGAAGCAGCAGTGTTCCAAGATCTCTGGGAGAGTATTTCACATTGCCTGCCACCTTAGATCCTTTCACATGTGGATGCTGGGGTCTGAACCTGTGACCTACGTGTAAAACAGGCCCTTTACTGCTACAGACTTGCCCCACCTCAATGCCCTGTGTGTAGGGCTGATACAATGCAGGCTTCCCTGCACATGAGCTAACAAAAATTTGGAAAAGGAAAGGAAAAGGAAAGAAACTAGCTCATAGTCCATGCTTTCTATGCTGAAAGCTTCCCAGGTTCAGTCACTGGCATCCTCACTTCAAAGATTCTGTGGATGGACTACCAGGTGGAATAGACAGCTCTGGGCTTGATTAACAAGTTGTTAGAATTGATAGCAGGCGACTTCTGGTGTTTCCAAAGTACTTTGCCTTTTAGATACGTGAGTGTAGACCTTACATATTTAAGGTGCAAATACGTATGCAGAAAAGCTAGCATTGCTGGCGGAAGCATGCTGGGAGTTAACAAGTCTTTTCCCTGTCTAAACATGCACTGGATTGCACCCTAATCTCTCAAATTAGTCATATATGTCATCTTGGCCAAAGCACAGACTGGCCTCTGGGGTTGAAACCCAATTAATTTTGAAGTAATTTCTCTGAACTGTGTCTGTCGGAGAGATTGGACACTCTAACCACAGAATGCAAAGGAAGCAGGCACTCGTGCCAGTTCCATTCGGAAATACTTTCTTCTGTTTTCCCTTCCTTCCAAAGCTTAGCATGATGACCTTGTCTACATACACGGAACAGTACGAAAGGCAGGTGAAATTGACACCGAAGAATGACATTGACACAGACTGCTGCAAAATAAAAATATGAGACATGGGCTGGATTCATAAAACAAGGTGACTCATAGTCCAACAACAGTCCATGTTTCATCAATTACCTACACTCAGTCCTTGCTTGTGCCTTATTGTGTTGTCTGAATCCAGTCATTGCCTTCTGCATAAGTAGAAATCATTACATCCGTAGTTGTGTTACTCTCCCTGTACACCATTTGGTGATGTGGATTTTTTTTTAAGAAAAAAAGTTGCTCACGGACTAAGAGCTGGCAATTCATCCTTGAAAACAAGTTTACCAAAGTAATGATCTCACTTTTTTATTTGGACTAACCAATTTTCCTATACACACATGTCTCATAGTTCAGGTGGAGAAGAACAAGATGGTGGACGCAACTACACCTCTTCAAACAGCAGTCATGGCATGTTTGTTTGTTTGTTTTAGTGCTCCACTCTGTTAAAAGGATTTGCAAATCAAAACCCAACACAATTGTTAAAAGTCACAGCTAGAACCCTACAATTTTACCCTCTTTCTGCTGAATGTGGGCCTGCCTTATATTCATGGTAATTGGTTATTTATGACCTAGAAAAAGTCTGGAAAAAAGTAATATTCCACAGGACTTAGATTCCAGGACTTGAGACCATCAAGGAGACAACAAGCAACCCTACTTTCCCAATACACTTGATAGTAATGGCATAAACTGTGAGGGCTTGTATTTTTTGTCTCTCCCAGTTTAGTGTTACCTGTGTTAGGATTATCCTGCACCCGGGATACTGGGCCTTGACATAGCCCTGGTAACATGATGTAAACTTCTCATCAATTTGGTCTGGAACTTTTAAGGGACCATTTTGGATAAAGACCTGTCGAATCCACCCGGCAGTAAATTTGGCCAAAGTATTATTCGAATTAGATTCCTTCAAGATACAGATGCAGTCAGTACATCTTCACCAAGGTGTTTTTGGTTCACATAACAAAAGCTCTCTTCTGACCATTCCTCTTTCTTCAAGGCATTGCACATACTATTAGAAGCTTGGCCCCTGACCCCCAAGAATTTACAATAAACCTTAGTATTTGCCTTGCTTTTATCTGACTGCTGATAGGATTAAAGCCAAGGTTGTTAGCTCAAGCTGAAGTGGTGATTCAGATGGCCACTTCGAAACAATTGCTTTGCTTTGAGAAAATAGGAGACATGTTGTTTTATGGGGCTAAAGGTTGCCTTACTCAGGATTGGTAGCATCATTCTGGGCATCAAGCAGTTGTATTTTAATTAGGAAACCTCCGAAAGTGTTTATTTTGTGTGGTTGCCTTAAATACACAGGAAGCTGCCTCATACAAGGTGAGGTTTTTTGTCTGAATAACTCAGATGTTTCTCCTGTGGTTTTTCTACTAGACCTTTCTAACTGGAGCCACTTGAGAACCTTCTGCATCCAAATATAAGTTCTACCACCAAGATACAGTCACAGCCTTAAAAGGCAGAAGACATATTAACAGCAACATAATCTCATTTCAAAGTAGCTGAAGCAGTTTTCTTAGTCTGTTATGTCAGCTTGACTTTCTGTTTGACTGTCTTTCTTTCTGTAGTTTAAGATGGTAGAGATGCAGACCTCTCTAAGGATGCCTGGTATCTGTTCCTTGAAGGCATATATTAATATAATCTCCCATCCCTTATAAAAAAGACTTGTAAAACTTAATTGGAAACATACCTTCTTTTGTAAGGTTTCTTCGCCCTTAACTTGCTTGTTCAAGAATAATAAAAGTTGTTTACAGGCAGTAGAATAACCTAGAGATAAGTTCTTGATTTAAACCAGATTTAATAGCAGTGTGTGTGCCATTGGCTTCCAATTTTTGTGTTAACCAGGATATTTTATCAGATTAAAAAGGAAGTGATACTTTCCAGTTGTTGTTGCTGTTGTGTCCCCAGATAAGTCTTCTCATTTCTTCATCATCTTGTGTCTGTATTTAAAGCATTTGCTTGTATGCCTTTAGCTAAAAAGCCTCTCGGAACTGCTTTCACACACTCAGTTCAACAAGGAGGTCTCTGCCCGCAGACTTACAATCTAAAGCAGACACAACACATGATGAAAATAGGAAGATGTGGCGGGTGGGGCGGAGAGGAAAAAAACGTAGCTGCCTTTCAGCAGGGCAGACACAATGACAGCTCTTCTCATCTCCCTATATTACAGCCCACTGGAATGACTGCTGAGGGCAACCTCTCAGCAGGGAGAGAAGCCTTCATGGACTTGGAAGGATTATGGCTCAGTGCCAGAAAACAAGAAGGTCTAAGGGCCATCCTTGGCATCGCTAGTTAAATGTTCAGAGAACTGAAGGTTGATAGAGTAAAAGGCTGTCAGTGAAGGCTTTTGCCTAGCACAGCCTTTCCCAACTTGCTGCCTTCCAGATATTGTGGAGTTCAACTCCCATCAGCCCCAGCCAATCTAATGAATGGCATGAATCATGGGGGCTGTAGCCTACAACATTTGGAGGGCACCAGGTTGCAGAAGACCATTCGATCATACCTTGTGCATGGTGTACTGTCTTTTATGCCAGGCCTGCACAATTTCTCTCCTGCCACGGTGAACACGGTCCATCCGCCATGTGCAGTGGCCTGCCCAGTGCTTGGCAAGCCCATTGTCCTCATGGTCTCTGGAAAACAGTAACAAGAAGAGGCCCATTCAGCCCCTAAGGAGCCTCCCTGCATGGCTGATGCACTGCATTTGGCTCATGTGCCTAAATCCAACATACAATCAGTGAAAGGCTTGTTGCCCTAAGGGAGCACTGCTTCCCTTTCCTTCTGTGCAAGGACTAGCAGACCATTTTGTAAGTCCAAGCTCTGCAGGCAGTTGTGCAAGTGGAGCTTCAGTTGGATTCTTCCCTTGCACTTAGTTTAGAAAGTGCTTTCTGCTGGCACTGGGTGACTCGTACTGGTAGAATCACACTGCTGAATAGAACGCGTGAGGTCGCCCCAGTCTGTGTGTGTGTGCAGGGCTGAAATACTCCTTTGCAATGAAATGATCTAGAGCAAAGGTGTTTGATGCATGCAGTAAAAACAACTCTCTGAAAAAAATCTCTCTTTTTTCTTAAGTGCAGGTGACCGGTGCAGATGTTTAAAAGCTGCTGCTCATTCTTTGAACTTTCAGACCACAAGTTGCCATCTTGCTTAGTTGCACTATGAAAATGCGGCTGAGGGGCTAAATGTAAAGAAGTGATCATGCATTGACATAGCACCAAACGCCACCCTAGAAATAGACACTTCTGGAAAGCTTGAAGGGGCAGGATTCACCACGCTGGTTGAGTTTGGTGTCTTTCCACCACAGCGGTATGGCCAGTAAGCGGAAATCCACAACACCCTGCATGGTCCTGGCAAGTGAGCCATATCCCGATACAGACGTGGTGTCTGATGTTGATGAAGAACCACCTGTGATTACACCTGCAGGAAGTGTGTCCAGTGATGAGGACTCCCGAGAATTTGTGGACTTGGACAATCAGCAAAATAAAAAAGTTGAAGGTGGCTATGAATGCAAATACTGTACATTTCAGACTCCAGATCTCAATATGTTTACTTTCCATGTTGATTCTGAGCACCCCAATGTTGTATTAAGTTCTTCCTATGTCTGTCTTGAATGCAAGTTTGTTACCAAAAGGTATGATGCTCTTTCAGAACATAATATAAAATATCACCCTGGAGAGGATAATTTTAAACTCACCATGGTAAAACGCAACAACCGGACAATTTTTGAGCAATCGGTAAATGATCTAACATTTGATGGAAGCTTTGTGCAAGAGGAGAAAACTGAAGAATTTGAGCCTTCTGAAGGCCACTTGATGGGCATCTCAATCAGCAAAACCCCAATTATGAAAATGATGAAGAACAAGAACGAAGCAAAGCGAATAGCTGTCTTTCACAATGCAGCAGAAGAAGGTCCCACGGAAGAGAAAGATGCCGAATCTGACCCAGAGTGTGAGGAAGTCGTAGAAAAGCCAGCCTCTGCAGTGTCTGACTCTACCAAGAGTCCTACGGTATCTGCAGAAGCCATTGCTGCAGTTGTGAACCCTACAACAGTGATTCAGCCTGCACAAGTGCTCACTACAATCACGTCTCCACAGAACTCCAGCTTAATTTCTAAAGTCCTGATCCCTATAAATAGCATTCCAGCCTACAACACTGCCTTGGATAACAATCCGCTCTTGCTCAACACCTACAACAAATTTCCTTACCCAACTGTGTCAGAAATTGCACTACTAGCAACACAAGCTAAATACACCGAGGAACAGATAAAAATCTGGTTCTCTGCCCAGCGGCTGAAACATGGAGTCAGCTGGACACCAGAAGAAGTAGAAGAAGCAAGAAGGAAGCAATTCAATGGCACTGTGCATACTGTCCCTCAGACAATTACAGTCATTCCGGCACACATTTCGGCAGCTGGCAACAGCTTGCCTTCCATTCTGCAAACCTGCCAAATTGTTGGCCAGCCAGGCCTTGTTCTTACACAAGTTGCAGGCACTGGTGCACTTCCTGTGACAGCCCCAATAGCTTTGACAGTGGCCGGAGTCCCAAATCAAGCGCAGCTGCAGAAAGCACAGGTCCAGGCTACACAGCCAGTTACTGAAACCAAGCAGGTAGCTGCTGTTCCAGCCCCTCAGCTTACCAAATCTGAGGTAGTGGCAGCCGTGGCCAATATTGACACAGTTGGAGTCCGTGCAAAGAAAACGAAGGAGCAGCTGACAGAGTTAAAGAACAGCTACCTTAAAAATCACTTTCCTCTTGATTCGGAGATCATTAGACTCATGAAAATTACAGGCCTGACTAAAGGGGAGATCAAAAAGTGGTTTAGTGATACCAGATACAACCAAAGGAACTCAAAGCACAACCATTACAATCATCTCGGCAACGATTCCTGCACTATCATCATTGACTCGAGTGATGAAACGAACGAGCCCTCCCCACAGGTCCAGCCACAACCAAAACAGTCAAGGAGTACCTCTGATGATAGTCCTCAGAAATGCAAAGAGAAGACTGCTGAAGAACTGCAAGTCCTCCAAGATAGCTTCCAAAACAATCCCACCCTTACAGATGATGAACTGAACAGGATACGGTCAGAAACAAAGCTGACCCGGCGAGAGATTGATGCTTGGTTTGCAGAGCAAAAGAGAGCCGATGTTCTCCCTGATGAAAGTGAGGAATTGACTGAAAGTAATGCAGGTTGCTTGAAGGAGGCATCAGCTGTAGACACATCTGGGGGAGAAAGTGCTGGAGCATCTAAGATGAAGTTGTCTAAAAAGTCACCAGAGCAGTTGCATATGCTCAAAATGTCATTTGTCCGGACTCAGTGGCCATCCTCAGAGGAATATGACAAGTTGGCAGAGGAAACAGGTCTTCCTCGACCAGAGATTGTTAGTTGGTTTGGAGATACTCGCTATGCCTGGAAAAATGGAAGTTTGAAGTGGTATTACTACTATCAAGGGGCCAATGCTAATAGTGTGAATGGCCAAGGCTATTCCAGGAGAAGGGGGAGAGGAAGGCCAAAGGGGAGAGGAAGAGGAAGGCCTCGTGGGCGACCAAGGGCCAACAAAAGGATCAAACACTGGGACAGAACGCCAGTCATCAAATTTAAAACTGGAAAAGCCATCCTAAAGGATTATTACCTGAAACACAAATTTCTTAATGAGCAGGACCTTGACGAACTGGTGGCCAAATCGCACATGGGATATGAGCAGGTCAGAGAGTGGTTTGGCGATAGGCAGCGAAGAGCTGAGCAAGGCCTTCAGTTGTTTGAAGAGGAGGAGGAGGAAGAGGAGCTGCCAGATGACCATGATGATGACGATGATGAAGTGGAGGAGGAGGAGGAGGAAGAAGAAACAGATGACAGTGACAATTGGGAACCTCCTCGACATGTTAGGCGTAAACTTTCAAAATCAGACTGATGTGTAAGTTTTGGGGATTGGGGAATGTCACCTTACCATGCGGTGCCAATGACTGGTGCTGGCCCTCCAGTTTGAGGGACTACCTTGCTTAGCATTTGAGCCATCTGGAAGGGAGAAGTGAATTGCTAACTCATGCTGTAACCCCCCGGCCCCCCCAGACACACACTTTGGAATGACAAAGCCTCCCCAAATTGGGCACTCCTTCCCATCTTTACTGATGGGGCACACCATTTAAGGGATGCTAATTGCCTTATGTTTGATTCCAAAAATCCTTTTAAGAACGGAGATACATTTAAAAAAAAAATGTTTTCCAGTTCCTGCAAGAGGAAAACAACTGCAAAATGAAAAACAAACCTGTGCTTACAGTATTGATTTTGTGAAACTGCATGCCAGTTTTCTTCCCTGCAAGCATAAGCAAAAATTTACAGAAAAGCTGAGATGGATTGGGGTAAAGGATACCAAAGGAGAGAAGCAGTAGGGGGGTGGTAATCGCTTGAGGTTTTGTATGGGGACGGGTGCGTGTTAGGGCAATAGAAAAAGGAATATCTTTGTTACATATGGAGCCTGTGTGCTAGGTTTACACAAGTCATATTGAATGTGTCTCTCTAGCTGTGTTCAGGGAGTGTGGGTCTGAAATATGTTTTTATATTAAAATCTAATCAGTGTATATCGTATTTAACTACTAGACACAGTTAATGAAGCCAATACCAAAACTTGTCTTTGATTACACAGTTCTTTTGGAAAACATTAATGGGTTGCTTCTGTACAAAAAGCACCCTCCCCAATCTTGTATATTATGCCTCATTCATGAAAGGAACAAAACTGAAGGACCATATGGTCTACTTTGTTTAAAAGTGTAATGGCCAAACCCTTCATCCTGGGGGGATCAGTTACTCCCTGATCGTGGCTACTCCTGTTCTTTAGCCAAGGAGACTCACAGACTGCTGCACTTGGCTGATCCTTGTACCCCTCCTTGGGAGGGATGCCTGCCAGATTGAAAGAGGGTCTTTGCATCTTACTAAAAAGTACAGATGTCGTGCAAAAGCAGCTGCATGTCATAGCTGCTTACCTGGCCATTTCCTGAAAGGAGAGTACCTGCCAGCTATCAGATGTTGTCTTACGCTTTTTGAACAAGCCCAAGAAGAGACAGAAGGTGCAGAATTGAACAGGGTTTTAGGCTTTCACTTGTTCATCTCTGTTTAGGAACAACAGTTCTCAGATGTTTTCATTGCAAGACTCTGTATCAAGGAACCTGTGGTTTGAAGCTTCATGGAATGCGTATAATGTAAGACCAGACAAGCAGCTCAGGTTGCTTCACTTGCTCTGAGCCTGTAATCTTTTGAAGATTGAAATCAAGCTGATGCAAGCTTGGTTGGAAGCGAGAGTGCTTTATCCCTGGGTGGTGCTTTAAGTAAAACAATGCAAAAAGACCACAACATTTAAGTGGTTGTTTCTCCAAATGACCTTCACTGTGGGGGAAAACGCACTGCAAATTGAACATCGAGAATGATATCAAGCCCATGGGCCAAACTGGGCTCACCTGGGGTCTGAATCCCCAGGTTCTCCCCATGGACATGGCCCTTCCCCTGGCTGCACCCCTTTCCCCAATCACTATATGTTTGGTGGTTTCCCAGCTCTTGTCCCATTTCCCCCCATTCTTAAAGGTTGAAATGCCTCTCCTAAAGTGTAGCTATTGATGGTAAAAATTTGTCACTGCATTATTTATATATATATTTCTTGCCCCCTTGGTCTTTGGCTCTGCTCGCCTGCTTCTGGAACATGGCCTCCAAGAACTTCTGCAAAATGGAATTCGGCCATCAGGCTAAAAGAGCTCCATTCTCATTCTGCACACTGCTCCATATACAGACTGGAGGTTAGTGGCCTAATCCAGGCTCTCTGGAGATGGGAAGAGTTAGCCAAGAACTCACAGTGCCCTGGATCTGAAACAGCATTAAAAGCTAGAGATAAAAATGGAGCTACCAATTTAGATAGGAATATTTTAGATTATTTTTAAAGCATGATTTGGACAGTAATTTAAGACTCAAGCCTTTGGAAGTTTAGACAGAAAAAGGCATTTTTTCTGCCTGAACTTGCATTGGATGTGCCTTTAAATGTATGAATTAAACAAGATAAAGAATAGTCATATTTCCTGCCATTCCAGCTTTGGGTGTCGCTAAATAATTTGTGCAGTTCTCAGTTACTTCTCTTGTCATTTGCAGTAATAGCCTAAGCAAGTGAATTTATGCAGCCAGATTGATGAGTCTTCACAAAAATATATTCATGGACTTGATTACTTCTGCAGCCCTTTCTCTTTTTACAGTTCTTAACATTATTTGGCTTTGTTTCCCAAAGTGCTTTAATCTTTTGTGGATAATTCTTTCTTTGTTGTTCAGTCGTAGTACACAAAATCTGCATTTTCCCTTATATTTAAAGAATCAACTTAAACGTCAGTGTAGAGGAACTTTTGTTTTAATTCGTTAAAATTAAAGGAGCAAGATATCAAGTGTGCATGGAAGTCCTGCCTCCTGGTCTAGTGCTGATGCAATCTTGGCTTCCAGGAAACCATGGTTTCCAGCCTTGAAAGCCAGCCTATTTGTTTCCTCTTCCCTTCCACCATGGCTGTTAATCATAGTTGAGCATCACCTATGCGCCAACTATAATTATAACGCTAACCAGACACTCGTATATCTACCTTGCAAACTTACTCGTATTTAGATTTACTCCGAGGACAATTCTTTTGTGTTTGTGCACCAGAAATGCCAGCTAAACTATAATCCATGACTCAGGTTTACGGGTCAGGTGTATCCCTGGATTCATCCCTGAAACTAGGTGCACACGTTTTAGGTGGTGCTTCGCAGTGCATTTGTCCAGTTGAGGCTAATATTCCAACTATGACTGTTCCTGGAAATGCCTGATCTGGCCATGGCAATGCATGCCCTTCGGGAACATTGTAATGTGCTCTATGTGGGGCTGCCTTTGCAAGGTATTCAGAAATGCCAGGAAGCTGCGGCCAGACTGTGGATCAGGGCTGGTTGCATGGCACACCCGCCTCCCGTGTTACGAGTACAGCAGTTTCACTGCTACTTGTCTGTTTTTGGGCCTGTGCAGGTTAAGACATATAAAACCCTATGCAATTTGGAGCATCTTCCATACGAGGCTGCTGGATTTTAAGGTCTTTGTGCCGGGCCTTTTTCTTGACCGCTCCACCACTGGAGGACTGTTTGGTAGGGACCCTAGACAGGGTCTCTTCATGGTGGCTCCCAGCTCTGGAACTCACTGCTAAGGATTGCTAGGTTGGTTCCCTTTTTTGTTGCCTTCCTCCAAGCAGGTGAATACTTTTTTTAAAATTTAGGCATGCAAGCTGGTTTGTTGCCGATAGATGTTTCAACTGTCTGGGTGCTGTTATTTCTTCTTATTCTATTGTGTATTATTTATTATTATATGCCATCCGACTTACAGCACCCCTATGAATGAAAGCTATGTAAAATGCCCTGTCCTTGGCAGCCCTTCTCAATTATTTCTTTTTACAGGCATCTTCACAATTGTGTTTAAATCAAGCTTCTATTTGCACCTTATTTTAGTTTATTTTAGCTGCCCTCCATGCCATTTTTGTCATTTAAATTTTAAATTTAATTCATGTCAATAAGGAAAGCGAGGAGGGCCTTTGCTCCAGAGAGTGTGCATTTGCCCAGTTTGGCTCCTGAGTGGCCAGCCATGGTTGACAAGGAGGCAGGGCTGCAGCACCACCAGCCTCTGGCATACAAGCCCTGCCCTCAGCCTGTTATGTGCAAGGGCTGCTTCTGGTGCACACCCAAAGACTCTTCTTCCTTGAGTCTGTTCGGTCTTGAAGGGTGCTCACTTAATTATTGCTTGCAAATGGGAGCCGTTCCTGTTTTCTTCTTAATGTGCAAATGTCCTCAAAAAGCTGTTCCCTGCCGTCCCACAAGTCTTTTGTATGTATTTCTTTGGAACTGGTTTGGTCCTTGACCAATATAAAATGATGCCTCTTGCAGTGGAGCTTCCATAACAGAATGTCCTTTGTGAAAAGGACATTGGGGAATCATACTGACATGGTGGCTTTGCCTTCCCCAACCTAGTGCCTTCAGATGACTTGGACTGCACCCTCCAGGATTCCTGGCTGTAGGCTCTGCTGGCTGGAGCTGATGGACGCTGAACTTCAAAAGCTTTGGGTGGGACCGGGTGCAGTGTTCTCCTATATCAAAAGTGTACATCACAACTGGCATTGAAGGGGAACCGGAGGCAGCGTGTGGGTTGAGACACGTTCACCCAGCCAAGCTGTCTTGAACTTGGTGCTCTCCATATATTCTAGACTGCAATCCCCAAATGTAATTGTCCACCCCAATTTTATTGGATCTTTGAATTGAATTTATGGAGAGGATGATGATTGCTGGAAAAGGTAATTCAGGATGGGCAAGTGCACATGCAGTCCAGTGTTCTCCAGAAGGTCCCACTGTTGTTGTTGTTGCTTTTTGGCCTACCACCTCTCTTTGCTAGTTCCCCGGCTTTTGTGTGGTTTGAGATGCCTCTCCTAAGTCTTAATGACAGAAACTAAAAGCTTTGCAATATGGAGGAAAGTTGGGGGTCCACCCATTTTGTCTTTGGTGTTGCCTACTGCCAAAAGCCCCCCCCCCCGGAAAGCTTCTTTGAAATTGAAATTGGCCCCTTTCCTACTGGAAGAAGTTCCAATTCCTTGGGGCAATGAATCAAAGACAAATTGTTGACATTTAGGGACAGGAAATTGTCAAATTACTTGGGGTGACCTCCTGATTCATTCTTGATTCGCTTTTGACAGGGTATGATATGATGCTTTTTCACAATGCTGTTTTTAGGAATATGTTTGAAAGGGCTCATGAAAAACTACTCACAGCCACTACAAATTAATTTTAACTGAATAGAAGTTGTTGATTTGGGATGATTTGGATAAAGAGTTGTTAAGGGTGCCAACCTGAGCATGGTTAGAAAAAACTCCTGCAACCTCCAGTATTCACCAGCCAGGTGATGAAATATTGGAACCTGTAAGGATCTCTAAAGATGCGTAGAGATCTATTCTGAAACATTTATTTTATTTTGTGTGATATGAATAGGAAATTTATTGCTTGGCTTTGCTTTCTGTGAAGTTTAAATCCTAGTATTCCTTCATTTGCATACATAAACTAGTTCATGCAAATTGCATGCATACCTGTGTCTTATGGGCCCTGAATCTATAAAGTGCCTAGCAATGGTTGTGATCCAGAGATATCTGGAACTTTTCACTTCAGGATTGGGCCCCCTCACTTTGAAACTTTCCTGCCTGTAAGGTCCAATAACGCAGACTCCATTTCAAATTTCAGACAATGTCCTGGTTGAGAATCTTGTAATATTTTGTAGGTTTATAAAGCTGTACTTGGCAAATATAATGCAGGTATTGCCAACAATGCCAAAGAAACTACAATGCATTGTGAACTTTTCTTCAAAAACATGAAATACATGTTAGATTCTTAAAAGGAAAGAGTCAAGTTTCTTGTAGCATGGATTTTAACTTGGCCTTCCCAAAGCTGCAAGCTTCTCTTAGTAGGTCTTTCTAGACTGGTTAAGTTCAGAGCAACTTGTGGCCCTTTAGATGTTCTGATCTACAGAAAGCCAATGTGGTATAGTTGTTAGAGCTTTGGACTGGGACTTGGAAGATCTGGGTTCAAGTCCTCACTCAGTCAATGAAGCTCACTGGGTGTCTTCAGGCTCAACACTAATTCTCAACCTGACCTATCTCACAGGTTTGTTGTTAGCATGAACTGGAGAGGAGGAGGATCACGTACACTGCTGCAGACTCCTTGGGAGAAAGGTGGGAGATAAATATAACAACTTCCTATTCTGCTGCCTAGGGCTCATGGGAAGTGTAGGCCGAAACATCTTGAAGACTATAGACTTGAGGCTTTTGGAGTGCATTTGTTTATTTTTGAGGTTATTTTGGTTCTGGTATGCTCTTTGAAGGATGGCATTTACTGTGATATGTTTAGGTTTTATCCTTAGCTTGTAAGCCACTTCACCCTTGTGCATCTCCAGAGAGCCATGCACGTTAAAGACCATTCAAAATCCCTTCATTGGTTGATGGCAGTACTACAGGCAACATTTGAGACGAGATGCTTTAAAAAAGAATAAAATGTAGATACTTGATCTAAAAGAAGGCAGAATGGAGGACTCTCCTTGGGGCACACAGATTCAAAACACAAAGCAGAGGTTCTGTCAGCCAATGCAGGCACCTCCACTTCGATCATTCAAGAAGGGAGGAAGCTTCGAAATGCAATGGAGGGACTTTCAGCTCTGCCTTGTGCTTTGCAAAGGCCCACCCCTTGTTATAGCACTGAGGACCCGGCAACTCTTTGGTTCTGGCTCATCTGTTTCATGGAGCCCATTTTCACTTCCCAGAGGTGAAAATCATTTTAGCACTGATTAAACAACCCCTATATTATTCTCTTTCCATTCATATTTCCGTTTTTAAAGTTGTGTGTGTGTGTGAGAGAGAGAGAGAGAGAGAGAGAAAGCGAGAGTGAGGGAGAGGGAGAACTGTGAGGCCTAACTTGGCAATGCAAGTTAGGCCTCACAATACTGTGGGATATTGTTTCAACTTGCATTTGTTTACAGCCCAATTTTCCTAATTCTGCTAAAAAAGATAGCGTTACAAGCACAATGTTGTGAGGCTGTGACCAGCACTGTGACATGACTCCGCTGCAGGACTTCCTTCGGCGTTTTGTTTTTCATGGTGGCTTTCTTCCAAACTTCTGGAAAAACGCAATCCAAGTAATTGCAGGTTCTCCATAGGAAATGTTTGGGGCAATACAGGGTGAAATAATTGCACTGAATATACTACAAGGCATTGAAAACTGCAGATTAACTTCAGTGAAGCTCCTGCAGTTTTTTCAGTACCTACAAATAAACATCTGATTTGTCCAAATTGGCAGTTTCAGTGAGTGTGCTGTGATGCATCGAGTCATGAAAATGGCACTTAATGTAACCACTGGTAAAAATCTGGGATCATCACAAGTGAGGGTTACGAAATCTGCTTTATTGATGCACTGTACCTGCAGGTGACCTCAGAAGTGAAGATTTTTTCCTAGGTTCATGCACAGCGGCTGACCCCGTTCTTCCTTTCCAGCTTCCCAAAGGAGAAGCAACAGCACTGGGGAAGGCTTGGGTTGGAGGGAGGAGATATTTGTAAGTCCAGGAGTTCTGGGCAGTGGTGGCAGGGAAGGCCCTGATCTTTTGTGGAAGCAAGAAAAAAATTGGACACACACAACCCCAAGATTGGAACATGCCACAAGAATCGGACCATCTGTGTTGTGCCAAAGCTAAAACTACTGCAATTGGCAGAAGGTCTGATAATAACTTGTAAAATGAAAAGGGGATCAGATTTTAATGCAAAACATTTCTGTTACTACACAGTAGAAAGTTTCATGTTTTTAAGAACTTTATCCAAAAGGAGGAACTACAACCACTAGATTTTTGTCTGGCTTGTACTGATAATGTATGTTCTTAGTATAAAAATGGGCTTTATTGCCTGTGTTCTTTGATATGTGATTTAAGCTTATAGCTTTGAGTGACCAAACATTTTACAGAGTAAAAGTTCTTAGAAATAAGTACACTTAACGGATATTTCTGTGTCTTCTTTATCAGGATTTGTACATGCTCATACCTGTTTGAACAGTGGTTAAAAACACATGTGGAAGAGGCAGTGTGCTAGTTAAACATCTTGTAAGATTCTGTAAATAACAGATTGTTTTCAGAGCAGTTGTTACTGAGACCCATAATATTTCAGCAAACATGGCAGGGACAGAGTCTTCTTTTTGTGGTGCAAAAAGCACAGAAGGTACCCTCAGGAACAAATAAAGACTACACATAATACCTATTTGTACGCACAGTCCACTGTATGTTCTCCCTTCCATACCTAAAACTGAAAGAATAAGAAAATGTTTTCATACACATGTCATTTTTCCTGACATTTTTTAATGATCTGCAGCATATAAGTCAGGAATGCCAACTGATTTTTAACCAAGGGCATATTTTTAATAGAGCCATGGTTGATGGACTTGGTGACACTGCCTTTACCAATGGACCCCGACTTCCTTTCAGGTCGGGCACAGGGCAAGGACTCCCTTCTCCACATATTTTGGCCTTACGGTCTTTAAGTCTTGGAGGACAATGAGCCATGGAGATGTATAAGAGGACAACCCTGGCATAGAGAGGGCCAAGGAACCCTTTGCCTGTGCCACTGCTTTGCAGGAGAAATCGGGTGCCTGTAATAAGGAGATGTGTGTGTGTGTTGCGGTGGGGTTGGAAGCTCTGCTAGGCATTGAGACTGGGCCGATGTCCTGTGCTGGGCCATTGATTACATAGTCTTACTGTAAAAAGTACTGTATTTTTGCACACCTAAATGCAGGGTGGAAGGAGACAATTTAATAGAGGTTTGGTACAGAGCAAGGGATGTGGAAGGACATTGGAATGTTGAACTTTTGGACACAATTCACTGAGAACTGGACACTTACCTTTTACAGATTTGATTACACAAATATTTATGCACAGGCTTGCTCACTCAATTAGGTCTGTGTTCCATCGTTAAAACTTTACAAAATCAAAATGTTAATTTTGCTGATATATGACTGCATTTTAAAATTGCCTGCTTAGTACTGTTCAACTGGACTCCATGTTGAAGAAGGAGTTGGTTAAAAATCCAGATGCAACACTCTTGGTCTGCAGATGAGCCAAATTAGGCACAGCAGGTGATACACAGTACAACATTCAGCTGCCCCAAAACACTGGCTTTTACTTTTCAAAATATAGGAAAGAAAGGAAAAGAAGTCTAACTTTATGGTGAAAAAGATGTGTGTAAAAATATGTGCGTATTACTAATGAAATCTGAGAAGCCATTGGGTTGACTAAATAGAATTTCATGGCTTGCAACTTGAGCTGTCGTTCTGATTCAATGCTCTTCCTAAGGCATGTTACAACCAGATGAAATGATGCAAGTTTGGAATCCAATTTTGCATATTGTATACTGGTTACAGAATTCAGCTTTTCTTTACAAAGAACATGGCTTACTTTGATTAAAAAAAAGTTTTTTAAAGAGTATACACAAGCCTTTTCTATACCTGAATAATGCTAGAAAGTACTGAAACATTGTAACCATCCCATCAGTTTGCTTTATGCAACTTGTTGAACAAGAATCATTGTAAATATATATTATCTTTTTGTCTTAAAAAAGCAAAGCATTCATCTGTTAATAAGGAAGCTCCTGAACCATCTTGAATATGCATGCTAATTTTCTTTTTTAATAAACTGCTACTTTATATTGTAATATTAACCATTTCTCAATATTCCACAGTTAAGTGGTAGTCCCATAACTAGCTGCCTAAAGCTAGACAATTCATTTTTGTGGAAACATTTAGTGCTTTAAGGATCAGGCCAGCTGCTGAACCTGCTTGGTGGGTGAGTTTTCTGTAAGGAAGCTTTACTGTTTCATATTAGTAAACTTTTTTAAAAAGCTGTGCTCTACTTTTGCTTTAAAATGTGATCGTTCGGTGCTGCTCAACTTTCCAGTTATCACTGAATCCAGAGGTTGTCTTGTTCCAAACGTCCAAAGCTGGGGTGCAGAACCTCTTTCCAACAGAGAACCAAACTTCTTTTTGGAATAGCTCCTGGAGGTTGCATTCCAGTGGTGGGAGAGGGCCAGAAGTACAGGCTGATTTTTGCTTAAAGTTCTTACCACTAGAAAACATACCTGGGGAGAAGCATTTCAACACTCTTAATTTGCAGGAAGATGCAAATGAGCTGGGAAGCACCAAACAACTGGTGGTTGAAAGAAAGGGGGTGGAACCAGGGGAAGGAACATGGCCTTCTGAGAAGTCCCAGAGGGCTGTATTTGACCTCTGGGCCTTAATGTTGCACCCGTGGTCCAGAGACAGCATTTTTTACTTCTTGGTGTAGCTAGACAGCATAGTTAGACTGGAATGACAGGGACATTCGCTCCTGCCAAATCTATTTTATTGTCCAACAGGTGTGCATAGACTGTCAAAGGACTGCTTCACCTGCACCCATGAATCATTTCATGACTTGCAGGTATAGCACAGACTGGACCTGCCTGTCTTTACTTGCTCTCAAGCAGGATCAGTGAGTCCTTTATACATTCAGAACAAGGTAGCTAGTACATAGTCAAAGCACTTCCCTTTGATGGCATTAGATGAGACACACCATTCCTTCCCAAGTAGGCAGAGTATGCATTGTGTCTCTTGTGTGTGGGAAGGACAGATCACACTGTGCTAGTATGGATGAGCTGAGTTTTGCTAAACAAAACCAAGTTTCTGGTCCTTAAGACAGAGCGGCAACTGCAAACAATGCATACTGAAAGTCAGAAGCTGGCTTTCATAATTTATAGAATCCAACCATTTGTTGTATACAAAATTCTAACTGGTTTTCAAGTGCCTCTGAACGTTTAGGGGTGAAAAAACTAAGCAAGGGGATCTGTGGTTTGCTGTAATAATCAAAGGATTATTGAGGTACATTGCTGTAAGCTGTCCAGAGACGTGAAGTGATTGGATGGGTTAACAATACCCCCAAATGAACGAATGGATGGATGGATGGATGGAGTGGAAAAATCAAGCAGCAGCAATCAGGCATTACGGCTCTACTGTCTGCTGTAAAGTTACTGTGTTACATTTTAATTTTACCTGATTGTGAACTTGGGTCAGTCTGTGACTAACATTTTTCATAGTTCATATGATTATTTGACATGCCTTCAGATACTGTACCATGAAGCCTACGACTATATTTTAACACTCCTCTCCACTGTCACAAGAATGCCCTGTCACTGCAAATAGTTTTATCTCTCTGTGTCCGTTTTACAAGATTGGTGCCGATCTGAGCCTTGCAAGCTGAAGGTATTCGGGGAAGGAAATCTGCCCATATTTGATTTGTGTTCTTTTCACAAATAAAGGTTAGCATTCCATGGTAATTCTCGTTCATTGATTTTCCATTTTCTTTAAAAGTGAAAATCAAATAGAATTACAGCAATGAATGCATTAATAGACCAGCAGATTTGGACTACTTTTCAAAGAGGCAACAAACTGTCCTAAAACTGGAAGCAATCCTGTAGGTCAGTTTGCACAAAGTGTATTAAAATGGTGTTTGAGAGTTTTGCCTTATAAGGAAGATCAAATGAAGCCCCTAAATGGACATGAAAGATACATCACTACCCTTGCTTCCATCCAAAATGGGGACTTTGAGAATTCCTTAATTATTGATCCCCAATTGCTTTCTCTAAGGCAGCCTTCCCTGTCATGAACCCCTCCAGATGCTTTGGACTTCCAGCTTCCATGAGCCATAGCCAGCACGGCTAATGGCCAAGATTTTTGGGGACTTAAGTACAAAACATCTGGAAGATGCAAGGTTGCAATTCTCCAAATGTTGGGTGTTTTCATGATCAGGGAGTCTGTTTATACTCACTGTAGTCACAGTGTTAAGTCTGTACCTGTGGTAGCCCTAAAAACAAAAATCCACAACATAGAGGTAAGTTCATGTTCACGACCTGCATAAGTAACCAACTGGGACTCTTATCTCTTGCCTGCTGTACTTTTCTATCAAGCCCATGCCATTTTCTAACTTCTGCAGTGTGCAATCCACCTTCCTTGCTGTGTTAGGAGAGGATCAGGGAGAGCTGGGATACATGGAGTTGCATGGGGGCAGGAAGTTGTTCCAAGTATTCATGGGCTTCAGACACTGGCCAGCTGTCTTTGCAGGGAGGTCTTAGTGGTGACAGCTGGAGAGCTGTAATTGTGTTGTGTGAAACCTTGAAAAACCCTAAGAAAATCCCAGTGCAATTGCTTCCTGCCATTCTTTCATTCAGCAGGTCAAGCTCACCACCTGCCTTACCTTCAGATTCTCAATACAGATGACAATACTTATCCTGGGGGACAAGTGATTGTGAGAATTTTGAAACACAGAAATATTCCAGGGTTTAACCTTGGCAGGAAACTCACTATTAAACTTTGGAAATTTGCTTGGTAGCGAATTGAATTCTTCATTGAACTAGTTTTGCATCAGATCAGGGGCAAAAAACAAAGGCTCACTAATCAGAAAACAATAGATCTGAGTAATGACACTGTATGACTTTATCTTTTTCAGAGGTTTTAAAGACAATTTGAAAGAAACAGCTTTATGTGCATATTCATGCCTTGATCTTTCTAAGTCTTATTTAAAATGTATTCCCTAGTTAACTGCACTGATTTTAAACAGTCTATATTTCTCTATATCAAAATGAATTATATAACAAGTTCTAAGCTAGCTTAAAAAAAAAAAACAGTGCTAAGTAATTAACAATCTAAAACAGAAGTGTATTGATTACATTGTGCAGCTCAGTACTGCATCCCCAATCCTGCATGCACACACTGTTGAGTAATATTTTTGAAATCTAAAAGTTCCAAAAATTATCGTGCAGTATTATGTCTCCTGCACTTGTTGGATTTAGATGTGTTTTTGTCCTATCCTGCCCCCAAGGGCTTAGGTTAAGTCATAACATTAAAAGCTGAAATAAATTTATTTCAGAGAATGTGACACTTTAAAACCCAAGCTCTCAGCATGTCTTCCTGGCTGGAAATTATGGAAGTGTGGTCCAACACAGTTGGAGGACAGAGGACACAGGCCGGGGCATGGAAAGGCCTGCTGGAAATGATAACGTCAATACCAAGCATTCCATCTGGTACCTCATGCAGGGAAATGCCCGTGTCATTTTCTCCAATTTGGAGGGGATTCGTGAGCCAGCCAGAGACTTAAATGGGATTCAGCCTGGATGTTGTCCACAGAGGTAGGGCTCACCTGAAGCACAGTGAGTAAGACTAAACTTACTCCATAGCATGTATGTCTAGGGCTGTAATGCCCACTGGATACAGTGGGAATTACTTCTGAGCAAACATGCAGGTGGTTGTTTTGCAGGTGGAAATGGCTCAAACAGAAACAGAATTCCTTTCATAATGTACAGTCGGAAGTGAGCATCATTTTTCCTCATCTCCTTTCAAAGCCATCTGAGTGGGTGGCCCTCTTCATATCTTGCAGCAAATTCCATTAGATTAATCGTGCCTTTAATCTCTCATTGCCCAGCTTCATCAGAAGATCAGTCCCAGTAGCCATTACCCACATTTTGTGGCAGTGAGTTCCCTTAAGTGTCATGAGAAGGAATAGCCTAGCATTTTGAGGCCAAGAACAATAGATGGCAAAAGAAGAAGGGGACGGCAGAGGATGAAGTGGCCAGATGGAGTCAGTGAAGCAGTTGGTGTGAGCTTAAGTGGATTCCGGGGGATGGTGGAGGACAGGAAGGCCTGGAGGAATGTTGTCCATGGGGTCGCGATGGGTCGGACACGACTTCACGGCTAATAACAACAAAATCCCTTTACCTAGATCAAGCTGGGGTGCGGCGTGTTGCCAACGGCTCTGTACCTCTGATAGGTTAAGAGCAACCTGCAGCTCCACATCTGGGTATGTTGGACTACAGCTCCCAGCATGCCGCAGGAAGTGGAGCAATCTTGCAGCCCGCCCGCTCCCCTCGGGCTTGTTGGGCTGTAACCCAGTATTCCTAGGCAGTGAAGCCCACCTTTGACGGCTCCACGTGTGTTGGACTACAAGTCCCACAATCCTCAGACATTATGAGAATTGTAATTCGGCTCACCGGCCAGGTGAATAATAGAAGCAACCAGGTTCCCTTTGAGGCCACGCCACTAAGACTACCGTACAGGTAAAGCAAGAGGCAAGATTAGAGCGACGGAAATTAAACTTCCGGTTATCATTGTACGTCGCAAATTGCATTGGGCATGAATTCTTCAATGATGTAGAATTATCTAATCCAATCGAGATACAGAAATTTATAGTGGCAATTTAATATATTTCAAGTCTATCGCTTATTTTTTTAAAAATGTAAAGTTTAGGGATTTTATTCTACTTAGTTGTTCAAAAGTATTAGTAATTGATATAAATGGTGGGTTGGTTTGTTCTGAAGATACCATGCAAGGCACGTTGTTACTTCTGAGGTTTTCTCACCCTCTAAAACAACCCTCTCCACGCTGGTGTTCTCCAGATGTTTCGGACTACAGGTTATAGCATTCCTGACTATTGGAGATGCTGGCTGGGACTGATGGGAAGTACTGCCCCAAAATCCTGAGATCACCAAGGCTGAAGAAGGCTGCCCTACCTGGGTCTCGCAGCTTCCCGTTTTTGTTTCCCAGCTAGCAGTTCTCAGTGGCACTCCGCAGCCATGCGTATATAGACACCTGAAGCTGTGAAAGAGAGAAGAGAAGAAAAGAGAAGAGAAAAAATAAAAGAACACTCCGAAGTAGGTGTTGCTCCTCAACCACAGCCACACTGGCCTAAAATCCTGGATTTTCCCCACCGATATGGCTCTACACCGGGGAGAACAAAGAACAGTTTCACTGGGGAACCCGGAAGTTAGATCCTGTGTGCTTGTCTACACGACAAGCCTCGCCGCTCTCTGTAAATCTATATATGAGAGCCTCTGACAGCTCGAAACCTTCCAAGCCGTGTAGTTCTCTATGGTCCCGGCGAGGCCGCTCTAGCCGCCGAGCACTCGCTGTCCCGCCACCTGGCTGGGATGGAGGCACCGTTCGGCTTCGAGTTTGAGGAGTCGGTTTTCGAGGGGAGCTGCCGGAGCCGGAGCGGCCGCGCCTCGCTATCCCTTGCCTATAGTGCCCGACGCTGCGAGCCCGAGGTGAGGGGAAAGTGAAGACCCTTCGCCTCTGTGCTCTTTAAATCAGTTATTGTTGTTATTAATGTTCTAGGAATACTGCCTTCCTTCCTCTTTTTGCCTCTCAAATTCTAGCCTAGTCGATACACTGTTTGCCGAACCGGGGGGGTGGGGGGGTGAGGTACTTTGCACATGCTCAGAGACGTGCTCAATTTCAGCTAGCCTCTGGAAGGGATTTTGCACTTTGCACATGAGCAAAGGTGAGCTTATCTTCAGGTAGCCTCTGGGAGGTTCTGTGTGTGGGGCTGGATAACAAGGTAAGAACATAAAAGCGATGCTGGATCAGACCAAAGGTCCATCTAGTCCAGCCCTCTGTACCCATGATGGCAAACCAACTGCCCAAAGGATCCCTCAGGCAGGAGGGGTGCAAGACCTCCATTTGACTAAATCCCTCTGCAACTGGAAAAGGAGGTAGCACACACCCAGTAAGGCAAATAGCCATTGATAGCCTCCTCCCTCCCTCCTGAATTTCTCCAGTCCCCTTTTAAAGCCTTCTACATTGGTGGCCATCACCCCATGGCAGCAAATTTCATAGTATATCTATATGTTGCGTGAAGAAGTACTTCCTTCCCTTATTCATTCATTCATTTATTTATTTAGCAATAGCTATGCCACTACAATAGCTCATATTTGGGTTCTCTGTGTGACTTACCATATATCTGTCCCCTCCCACCAATCCACTTCATGGGATGACCCTGAGTTCGAGTGTTCTGGGAGAGGGAGAGATTTTTCCACATCATGCATTATTCTAAACACCTCTATTGTGTCTCCTCTTTCTTGCCTTTTTTTCCTAAGCTGAACAGCCCCAGTTGTAGCTGCTGCTCTTAGAAGGGGCTACTCCACCCCTTGACCAAAGACAGCAGTTTGGTCACACTGGACATTGGTCATGTTTCAGGACTGGGCCACCTGTGGCCCTCCGGATGATTTGGTCTGCATTTTCAGACACCCCCAAGCAGCATGGTCAGTGGTCAGAGATTATGGGAGTTGTACTTTGGAATACCTGGAGGGTGTGAGGTTGCCAGCCCTGAAGAAGGGAACTGCACAAGAGCAGCAGTTGTCTTACACTGCAATCCTAATTGCCTACTTAGAAGTAAGATCTAGCAAGTTTATCTGGACTTAATCCCTGCTAAGTACATACAGTGGTGCCTTGTGCTTTGAACTTAATTCATTTCAGGAGGCTGCTTCAACTCTGAATTGTTAGAAGGCTGAAGCAATGTTTCCCATTAGAAATAATGGAAAGTGAATTAATCTGTTCCCAGACCCTAAACAATACCCATTTTGGCACTGAGGATGATCAAAACACCACTGAAGATGCACTCATTTAAAAGGCACTGAGAACAATCGAGAAGGCATTGAAAATTAATCAAAAAAGCACCGAAGCATTTTTTTTCCCCCCATTGTGCCCACCGTTTGAACTTCGAAGTATCATTCAACCTTTGGAATGATTTTATCTAGGTTTTAGCATTCAAACTCTGGAATGTTCAAACTTAGGGACATTCGAATTTTGAGGCGCCATTGTGTAGGATTACAGTCTTAAATCTCTTGCTGGAAAAATTCCACAGAGTCTTGAAGCACTTTAAAATAACTGAGCGTTTTTCTGTTGTGGCAATGTTCTGTCATAGGCAAGACAAGCCTAGTTCATTAGTCTGACCTGGACAGTGAAAATAGTCTGTGTGTCTGGATGTATTGGAAAGGGGGGGAAGGTGCTAAAAGACTCAACTGAAAAGGTTATGACAGCTCAGATAGACTAGCAAGGAAGGAGAGACATGGCGGAGGTGCACAGAACTATGCATGGTGTGGTGAAAGTGGAGAGGAGACCCTTTTCTCCCTCTTCCGTAATACTAGAACTGAGGGCATCCCTTGAGTGGGAGATGGGGGGAAGATTCGGGACAGATAGAAGGAGGGACTTGCACTCAGCACCCTGGGATTCACTTCCAAGAGATGTAGTGATGGATACCAATTGCCTATATATATCACTTTCAGGGGAGCATGGGCAAGGAGGTACTCTTGAACTCATGTCCTGCTTGTGGGATCCCCATGGTAGCTACTTGACCAGTGTGTGCACAGAATGATGGACCCTGGGATTGGTCCAGCATGTTTTTATCATTGCTGCAAGATGAGCTGCAAAAATGAATGCACGTACATGGAACAGGAGAGTCCATCTATGCTTCAGTTTTAATCTTTACATTGCACTTGCTCAGTTGCTTTGTGACAAAAACTGACCAATTTTCTCCCTCCACAGTGGTTTTGTGAGGAAGCAAGCTGCGAGGATGACGCTGAAACTGCCAATGTAAAAAAATTCAGAGGAGATTTGTCATATAAGCAACAAGCATTTAAGGTATTGTCTCCCCACTTCATGTTTACATTTTCCTGCAAGGAAAGTGGATGCTACGAACTTAACATACTTTGTTCTTGATTCACTTTCACATGCCCAAAATTGGCCCCGGATCAAAGGGATTTTATAATTTGTCCCCTTTTGATATGGTTTAAATGTTACATCTTGCTTTTTCCTCTGGGGACTAATTGCAGCAGTTCCTAAAGTATTACAAGCAAGGTGTCCAAATTGTTCATTGGGCTTTTTGCTGGTATTGTGCAATCCTGTACATAGAATCATAGAATAGTAGAGCGGGAAGGGGCCAGAGGACCATGGTGTCCAACCTCCTGCTCAGTGCAGAACACCGAGTTGAACCATCTTTCTCAGATGGCTGTCCAGGTGCACTTTGAATGCTTCTAAGATGGGAGAGTCCGCAACCTCTCTGGGTCATTGGTTCCATTATTGTGCTGCTCTAACAAGTGCGCAGAACATTTTTACTAGCAATTGAGTCCCGCTGAGTTCAGTGGAGTTGACAGCCTGGGAAATGTGTATAGCTGGGGTGTTGCAGCCAAATCCAGTTTTGGAGAAGTTCTAAAGGATTACATTTCAAGGGCAGTGGAGCCAAAGACAAAACGACCAAAAAATAGCAGCTTGTTTGAGTTTAAACCTCTCATGGGCCTTAGGATGGTTGTTGCAATGACAGGGAATGTGGGAAACCCTGCAAAAGCCAGGAAACTTCCAAAGAAGCGGCAGGTGAGGGACAGCCAAAACCAAGAATCACCTGGTGACATGGGAAAGCAGATGGAGCTATCTGGGGAATCCTTGAGGAACAGATTAAGATCCCAAGTGAGATAGTTTCGAGTCCCAGGCCTGATGTTCCACCCCTCTGCTATATATATGATGGCAGTCTTAAACTTACCCTGTATTTCTAAGCAAATGGATTGTTTCCCCTTATGAATATCCTCCTCCTCCTCCTCCTCCTCATCATCATCAATTTCATTTCTATATCACCTCATAGCCAAAACTTTCTGAGCGGTTTACAATATATGAAACAAAAATATATCCCACTCTATCTTTCAGTTTCACTATGGTTCAGCTCAACATTTATTCATTTATATCCCCCCTTTTTTTTTCTTTCAAGGGACTCGAGCTTTCATAATTCTCCTACTCCCCTCAATCTTATCCTCACAACAACCTTGTGAGGTAGGTTGGGCTGACTGGCCCAAAATCACCCAGATGGCTCCACGGCTGAGCAGGAACTAGAACCCAGGTCACCCAAGTCCCAGTCCTGCACACGTAACTACTGCACCACACTGGCTCTCAAGCATTTGCAAATCTCATTTCAGAAGGCTCTGTGTGAATATTCTGGATGTCTCACGCTGTTGCCTCCCAGTAACCTTGCCATGAGAAGAGATGTGCAGGAGAGCGAGGCGCGCTGCTTAGCTCATCTGGGGAGACAGATGGAAGCCTTGGAGATCACAGAAACACTGGTTGGTAACTTTCTAGTTCCTTCCTTCTTGTAGCATCGCCACCAACAGAATTATTCCATGCAGGTCAGTGTGCTGGTTAGTTTGCCAAAGAATGGAATTATTTTCTCCCCCAGCCCCACCCCTTAGATTTCTACAACTGGTTTCCAGAAAGAAACATGTCATTACTATTACGCTGAATACATCTGGGTGAGGGAGCAATTTTGGAGAGGTGGAAAAGAGCACGTCATTCATGTATGGAACCCTCACCAAGGCATGACTCCTGACTTCTGGAGCGTTCCAAACGTGGCTTCACTAGTAAATTGTCAGGTGTAGGGTTTTCTTTGGTTCTGTTAAGCTTGCAAATAATGTTTAAAGAAACTTGAGCAGGTGTTTATTAAAGCAGAGATTCTGTCTTCCTCTTCTTCCAGACACTTAGGTAAAAAATGTATGCCACATTATTTATGCTGATTCCTTCTTGATATATTTTTCTTCTTTCTTTGCAGAGAAATGGCGCAACTAACACTGACCATGTAACTGTGGTCCTCAGGCTGCGGCTTGCCATTTATCGTACTGCGGGGCATGTTGAGAAAATGATCGAATGCTTACATGGGCTCATTATGTTGCACCCTTTCCACCCAGAAAATTGGAAGTTACTGGGTGAAGCATATATGAGCCTCTGGCAGACGCCAGGATCATTGCAAGGTGATGGCGCACCTGAAGAAAGCTCCCTCCACACTTTGTCGAATGAAGCCAGCTTGCAGTCTGACAAAAAATACAGCTGGGGGAAGGATGCCTCCTTGCAGTTTTCTCCCCAAAGCTCTTGTGAGCAGTGCCAAAGAACTGAGGGCCCCATCAGTACCTCAGGAAAACCAGAGGCCCAGCCCAGATCCAAGAGTGGCATGTTTGATTCTTCAGGACAGGAAGGATCTGAAATCATCCGGATATATTCTTGTGCTTCCTTTGTTAGAGCAAGGTATGACAGAACAGAATCTGCTTTTGTGTACAAAATAACCCACAATTCTGGTGCTAGGACAGAAATACGACGCTGGAGATCCATGAGTATATTATTTACTTCAAAGTGGCTGGGGGTTGAGGAGGCTGCTTTTACCTGACAAGCAGTTTCTCATCCATTTATGAAAAGTTTGGAGAAGAATCAGGATTTATCCATGCATATCCTTTTTCCCATCTGAACTATCCTGCTGAGTGTGGGAATACCTGAAACTGCTATTTGTCGTGCTGGAGGGGAAGAATACAAGTAATGGTTCCTGGGATCAAGGATTAAAAGGAAGTCCTGAATCCTCCCCTGGGCTTGCTTGCTCCTGCTCATGTGCTTCACTTTAAACCAGAAGCGTTGATCCTTAGACCCAGAGACTAAATGCAGCTCATCTGGCATTCCACCTTGGCCCTCCAGCTTTCCTGGTGTGGCCATTTTCTTTTCCTGTTTCCCTCCATGACCTGTAGCTTCCTGGCTTTTGCAGTTTTGAATATTAGGAGAAGCAGCGGTTTGATGGAACCTCCAAACCATCTCTAAGACCCATTCAGTTGTTTGTCTGTACAGGAAGAGCTCAGTTGCAAGATATGCTCCCTTCTCTGTGGGACCAGATCCCTTGCACCATGCAGTCACCCACCATTCAAGCCACGGTTTACTTCAGTGTTGTCCTGTGTGGGTTTTTGGCTACCAGAGCTCTTTTGACCTTGCTGTAGATGTTGAGGTTTTGTTTTGTTTTCTCTCCTTATCCCCAGGCTCTTGTTTCAGCTCATGCAGTTGAGTCAGTCTTCCTTTGCTTTAGAGAGTAACTTAAAGGCACAACAGGAGATTGAAGACAAAATTGCATCATTTGGACTGAAGGAAAGTATTTTGTCCTTGATGACTGAGGTGAGTGGAGGTTCTTTGTGCTAGTTCTAAGCCCTGGATAAATTATTTATATCCAACATCTTTGCATAAATTTTGTTCTTGCTGGACTTGGAGAAGGGAAAGCAGGAGGCCACCTGGTCACAAGCTTATTATGCATGTATGGAATTGGTCAGCTGTTACAATCCCCTGCTCAGTGCAGGAATTCTGAAACTTCAGCACCCAGACAGACAACCCTCCAGCCTCTGCTTAAATACCTTCAGTAAAGAAGCAGAGCCCATCCCTTCCCGAGGCAGACTATTCTGTGGGTCAAGAGCTCTCCTGATATCTAGCTGGCTTCTGCTTTCCTGCAATTCCCAACTCGCCCACCATTCCAGGTGTGGCTTCTAGAGCAGCAAGGAACGTGTGCTGTTCCTCAGAGCTTGGCCAGCATTTTACAGGCTTCCTCAGGAAAACAACCTTTTCAGGCCCAGCTTGTGATGCTGACTGGAAAGTGTGTGTGTGTGTGGCTGGGTGACTAACATCAACATGCACACATTCCAGCAAACCCAATACAAAAGACCCTTCCTCCCTGCTAGCAACAACAGGGAGAGAGCAATTTGTAGGAAGATCTCTGGGGGAAGAGGGAGCAAAAAGCCCTCTCTGTCCCCTCCCTCAGAGACCCTAATGCAGAAGTTTCTCTCCTTGTCTCTGCTACCAATGAGAAAGAAACAATCTGTTGCAGCATATCTAGGTGTTTTTACTGTATTTTAACTTACTGCTCCATTGCTTTGATATTATTTTACATTTATATCACACCTGCAGCTTGCATAGTCCTCCTCTTCTCTGTGTAGCCTCACAACAACAACCCTGGGGGGTAGGTTAGGCTGAGAGTGAGCAATTGGGGCACCCAGTGAGCTTTCCTGGCTGAGTGGCGCCTAGAACCCAGATCTCCTGGTTCCCTCCATTTTTCAGCACTTTGGCTGTCATGCCACTCCGGCCTTCCGGCTTAATTGGTTGAATGGTGCATGTGAGTCAAGCCTCCTTGAGCTTAATTGTTTTGGTAGAAAGGAAGGCTACAAATAAAATTAATGCAGTGAACATGAAACAAGAGAGGGATGTTTCCCATGCCTGTCCCCTGGTCATTTTAACTGGATGTCTAAGCACTAAATTTCATTCATTCATTCATTCATTCATTTAAAGTTTTTGTATGCCATCCCCATTGGTATATAGCCTCAGGACGGCTCACATCAACAAATAAATAAAACAAATACAATTACAAATTAAAACTTGGAAACACATTGGCTGCACAATTAAGACTATAAATATTAAAGATTATTAAAATACTGTTTGAATAAAAAGGTCTTGGCCTGGTGCCAAAAAACAAATAATGATGGCGCCAGGCGGACCTCTCTGGGGCTTTCTGCATCCTACACAGGTGGGCTGGTCATTTTTCTTGCTTAGTGTGAAATCCAATGTTTTCTTTAGATTGAGATATAAAGTTGGGATGAGAAATCTTAACCCTTTGCTGAATACTTTTTGCCCACTTCCTTGCAGATTATGGGGGAGGATCTCATCCCAGAAAAGCTGAAGGAGGATGCTCAAGGAGAAGTGAGATGCTTAGGTCCCTCAGCCTTGACTTCTGCAATGACAGTCTCTTCTGTGGAATTCGAAAGAAAATGGTTCCAAAGGCTCAGAGACCAGTTTTCTCCCTTGGACTGTCACACGTGATGCAGTGTGGCAGCACAAAGACGCTTTCTCTGTGCGTGCTTTTGCCCTGACTGAAGGGTGCCTTTATTCCAGCTACCAGTATTGTATCCTGGCAAGAGAAGAACTGGGGATTCCACGCCTGGGACAAGGTCCACCTGTCTAGTCTCTGCTTGCCTTTTCCAGTAGAGCCTGCCCTGTTCACAAGCAAGAGCAGCCTTCCATAAGGTAGTGTTACCTGGTCGTGTTAGGTGGCAGCTCAGCAGATTGAGGAAGGTTATCAGGGTGCCTTGACCATTGGGAAGGAGGCTGAGCATCTCAGCCTAAGCTGCAAGGCATTAGGCAGCTAGCCAACCTTTTGGGGTTGGTAATTGTGGCCCATGCACTTTGGTTTTCTTTGGCACCACTGGAACAAATTTTATCATTGACAATCCTTTTTGCCTCTGCTTGATCCTCCAGCTAGTCACACTGTCCACTTCCAAAGGTGATGAAATGTTTGGTTGTGTTTTTTTGTTTTTGTAAAATTAAGACTACATGTTTTTCTATTTTATTTTATATGCTTGTTTTTACAAAACAGATGTTTATAGCATGCTGGCAACTGATGACGAGGTTTACCATGTGGCATGAAAGGACTGAAACCAAATGTCCGAAGCATTACAGCAAAGCTGTTGGCTCAGTAATAGAGTAGAGCACATGAATGAATACCCAGCTCCACTTTTGCAAGACATTCCTGTGGCATTTTTTGAGCAAGAATGGAACCCTCCTTTCAATTTTGCCTTGTGTGTCCCGGTATTCTCTTGCTTGAAATTCTTTGCATGAAACGTAAGCTGCTGTGACTTGTTTTAGATTTGTCACAGATCAGGAAGAAGCAGATGTGTGTGCTTCTTTTGTTTTTACCTCCCCACAATCTACATTCCAGAAAATCAAGGTGTGTAGGTGGCTTTAATGCTCCTTTCACCTTCCAGCAGTTCTCATGGATTTGATTGGCTGTATTTATTTTAAATTTTGCCGCAGTGAACAAGAGCCTTTGTGTGAATAAATGCAGGAAGAGATTGGCTCTTGGCACCCTTTTCACTATTGCTGTGTTTTCTTAAGGGTACTTCATGTCATCTTAATGACACTTGTGTTCATGAGAGTGGTAGAAAATGTCATCAACTTTCCCACAAGCATATTTTGATCAAGATGCTAGGAATACAAAGCATGAAAGTAATCCAAGCGCCATTATTTCTTTTAATAACAAACAAGTTCTAGACAGATAATATTTACAAAGAACAGCCTTGGTCTGTTTAGCCTACTGCTTTCTCCTTTGACCCTTTGATTCTGGAAGATGCTGAATGCAGAACAGCTTTCTCCAGTCTGGAGTTGCTCTGGGTGTGTTTGATTACAGATCCCATGATCTCCAGCCAGCATGGAGATAGCGTCTCTTTCATTGTAGCTTCTGCAATCCACTGTTCCTATCCATAGGTCTATGAGGGCCTTGTTAAATCTCCTGTTTTGGGGGTACCTGCCTGCCATAGGAATGCAAAGGCAGGGTAGCAACCAAGTCCTGGGCAGGTCACAGTATGTGGCTGCTAACAGGCTGTGGCTTGCTTGACGATTATTGATGTTGTAGGCCTGCCCTGGTCTACCAGGTGAAGCAGCAGCCTGGAAGAGGAGATGGATGTAGCCAGGAACACAAGCCCTGATCTTCTAGTCCAGGGGGGCAGGAGGACCAAATTCCATTCCAGAGACACTTGGGGGCTGTATTCCATTATTGGGTGGGGCTAAAAATGTCTTGCACTTAAAGCTCTCACTGCCAGGAACTAAGCCTTAGGAGAGGTTTCTCAAAACTTGAGGAATGGGGAAAACTTGCACCAGAGCCAGGAAACCATCTGAATATTTGGGCTGGAGGGAAATGGGGGCTGGCACAGAGAAAGAAGCATGGCCATTTGGGGAGCCCCAGAAGGTCTAGGTTTGGTTCCTGGAACATAGGAAGGTGCTTTGAGTTCAACCTTTTGGTCCAGTTTTGGCAACACTGACTGGCAGCAACGACCCGCTAGGTTTTTCAGCAGGTCTTCCAGGCCTACCTGGAGATGACGTGGCTCAAACCTGGGACCTTGCACATGCCGAGCGGGTGCTCTGCCACTGAGCCATAGCTGTTTACAACTGAGCCCTGCTGTAGTTCAAGATGGCTGTACACTCCCACTTGTGCCATCATTTGGCCATCTGTGTTTGAAGCTCAGGTGCCAGTCATTGAAATGCTGGACTTCAGCCCCTTCCTCCTTACCTTCACACCTACGTCAACACTGTAGTATTCACTGAGAATGTTGTGCATTCTGTGCTTCAGCCTATCCTCATTCGTCAGATTTTCTTTCTCTAAGAAATTGCATAATCCTCCACAGTCTATTGTTGTATCCAGATAACTTAATAATTTGGCAAAGGTTACAGGACTTAGAAGAAAAAGGGTGAGAAAGAATGGAAAGACACACCTTTGTTCACTGGGAATCCTGTTCAGGGTGTCTCTTTCATTTCTGTAACTTCAGGAATCTCTGTTCAAACTTTCAAAAACAGCTACAAAGCTGTAGGTCAAGAAACCAGGCCCTGCTGCCAGTGTGAGAATTTGCGCATAAAACGCCAGAGATCTCTCCAGTATTCTACTGATTTCTTCCTCCCCAGTCTTTCCTGAAGTTACATAAGCATTCACTTTTCAGATGATCTTGCAGTTGCTGTATGGCTTTCTAATTAAAAACTTGCTCTGATGCAAAGGTTGAAAATTAGTCCTAACTTGCCAAAAGTTCTTCATGCCTGCTGCTGTGGCCCAACTGTAGATCTGCTGTTTATTTTTTACCCTCTCAATAAATCTACACATTTATTTATCCTGAACATCGTGGATTTCTCTAGCCATGGATGCCCTTGGAATTGCCCTGCCAAAGGATTTCCCTTTAATGGAGGGTACAACTTTGAGGGTGCATCTCTTCTGCACTGGTAATCCTATGACCTCTGGAACAGGGCATCTGAGTAGTGATATAGAACTCACAGTAGCTGGCAATGTTTTGATAAAACTTTATTTTATATATACTAAAAATGTATAAATGAATAGCAAGAATATATACATAATGCAGAAAAGATTCTTCCCATTTTAAACTTTTTACTCACAAAAAGCAAAAGTTTCAGAGTAGGTCACATGTGAAAAACAAAGGATGCTATTGTAAGCACCTTTACCTAGGAGTAAGCTCAGATTGATATATTTGGACTCAGGAGTAAGTACAGTTTACAATTTAATATAATTGCTCTGACAGCCCTCACAAACTGAGCTTTGTCAAGAACTACTCAGAATAGTTTAGTGTGTATTTCACTTCTGTTAATTGCACAGAAAAGCCTGCTTTGTGTTTAAAGGTGCATTTTTTATGCATTATTAGTTAGAAAAAAGGTCCTACAGTTTGTAGGATCTCTTTCCATTTAAACATGTAGAGAATTGCCCTCTATCTGGATTGCTAAAGAGTCTAGTACTGCAGACTCTCAAAATTATGGACCTTCTATTAGCCACGTTAGTTATACATTTCCCATTTTGGGCTTAAAAATAAATCCTGCTGGTTTCTCTTCCTAAGGAAGCGCACTGCCCTAATAAATTCTCATGTTCTTAGTGGCTCTGAAGTCTAGAAACATTTCTTAAAACCAAACGAAAACACAACAACAGAGATTATCAAACTGGAGAAAGAATCAATGGATCACTCATCCTATATCTATCTGCCTGTCTATTTAGAATGTACAAACTACTTGGCATCATAAGATACTGGAGTGGTGTAGATTGAATGAAAATACAAAAAAAGTCTGTAAATCCCATTATTAGGCGGTAAATGGTTACCTGAAGTGACATTTTCAGCCAATACCCAAAATCAAAGTAATTTAGATGCATTCCTGATGTCAGTTGGAAGGACATCCCAAAGAGTAGGAGCCAGCACACTGAAGGCCCCGCTGCTGGTGATTTCCAAATGGCTCTCCAACCCACACAGGGCCACGAGGAATGTCTCTTCAGAAGACCTCAGCACTGGGTAGGATGGTTATTTTGCTTCCTGCCCCCCTACACACCAATATGCACACTCATGGCAAGCAACAGTACCAATAGCCTGGCTGCGAGTCATCCCATGAGATTGGCTTTGTGAAGGCACTGCCAGACGGGGTTCATCTGTGCCCTGCTGACACCCTCCTGCCTCACTCGCACTGGTCTGTAAATGTTAATGTTGTTGTAAAGGATGGCCGGGGAGTCGGTGATGTACTGTCGCTGGTAGTAGTTGACCTGGACCCCGTTTGGAGGAGGGGCAGCCATGAATGTGGTATAGCCATGGAAAGAGTGGACTCTGGTAAGCGGCGACAGCGGCGTGGACTGGCTGTTGTACACGGGAGCCCTGGGAGGCGGCCGGTTTGCCGAGAGGCTGCTGTTGGACGGGCAGCTGAACGGGTCGGAGGGGGTTCGCATGCGCCCCCGGGTGCTGCTGCTGGGGAGGCTGCCTTGGGTGGCCGCGGTGCTCTTGTTGAGTAAGAGGAGCGACGTGTGTGATGGAGGCCTCAGTCCTGCCACCGGCTTGGACATGGCGTAGAGATGGCGGAACTCTTCGTCAAAGAGCTCCACCACTTGGCCGGTGAACTTGGAAAGGAAATTCCGATGGACCTGGCCGCACAGCCACGTGAAGCTGGGTGAGGGCAGAAGGGGAAAATGGGTGAGTATCCAGGGTAAAGGGTTATAAGGGGAAACGCTTCTGAGCATACTGTGTCCTGAAAGCCCTTCAGTGGCTTTCTTAGTGGTGGCACCCAGGATGATCCCCAAGCGATCAGAAAGCTACCCAGCAGCCACCTGGGACAAAGCATCTTAATTGGTCTCCAACTTCTCCAGAGGCTCTGAATCTCGGGAATCGCTGCCTGCCCATTTTTCTCTGCAGGCTCATGCTAAAATGATCATGAGAATGACTCTGAGCAATCAAATGAGAGAGTCAACAGGAAGCCCCTAAAACAAAACAAACACCACCAAGAACCCCAAATTCACCCTAAATACAGCCATTTTGATACTTGTAACTGTTTCTTGATTCACAAAATTAATTAGCTGTAAAAAGCACAAAGCATCTGTGTATTTAAAGCAGGTTCCCTTTTCCATGGCAACCATTCTGCTTGGGCTTAAACAGAGAACTAAAATGCACATTCAGTGTTTTTCCACCCTGCCAACTCCCACCTTCAACATACAACTTTAAAGGGCTCGAGGGAGGATTTCAGGTGTCTGCCTCAGTTAACCTCAAATAATTTAAACATTGGAAAGTGCAGCCAAATATTGCTCCACACCCACATATCAAGATAAAATACTTGTGTAGGGGTGTTTTCTTAACCTCACCTGTCCTCCCTCCCTCCCTCCCTCTCTCTCTCTCTCTCTCCAGCCCAGAGCTAAAATTTCATTAAAGCTGGTTGCTTGGAGAAAACCTCTCTGGAGCATCTCCAGCGTTTTGCTTCGTTTCTGCATTTTCCAGACATGTTTCCCATAGAAAACATGGCAAGTGCTCACCACAGCCTTCCCCAGCCTGATGTCCTGCAGCCTTGCTCAAGACTCAGGCTTTGGCCTATGGAGCCTTACACAGCTCAGGAGCAAAATGGCTGCCTGAGCACTTCTCCGAGCCCAAACCGGCTCACAGCGGCCATCTGGGCATCCCTTTCCAAGTGAGGCTCACAGGGCGGCAATGAACGAGGCGTGGTGGTTAGGATGTTAGACTGGGGACCCGGGAGATCCAGGTTCTAGTCCCGTACCATCTTGAATGTCACTGGGTGACTTTGGACCAGTCCCTGGCCCTCAACCTAACCTACCTCACAGGGCTGTTGCATGGACGAAATATACAGGACCCTTGGAAGAAAGTTGGGATATGCATGTGACAAGGTCAGTAAGTCGCCAGCAAAGGCCCTTCTCTTGGTACCGGCACCACCAAAGAGAAGTGGGGAGAAGGCCAAAGAGAAGGCCTCTCCTGGGCCTCTCCTGGGTTCTGGGCTGTCCCACTTTCTGCTGTCCTCCTCCAGACAGGCAGAGAAGCAACAATGCCTTCATCCAGCTATGTCATTAACCTGGTCTGCTGCTAAGCTTTTATTTTTTTTTTTAACTGCTTGCATGCTGTTTATGTCGTTTATCATTGTTTTTAACAGGTTTGACTAAATGCTACATTTTAGTGAACATTTTGTTTTTAATGCATATATTATTGTTTTGATGCCTTGAGTCCTCTGTTGGATAAATAGGTATTTTCGGTGCTGCAAAGAAGTAAATGAGCAAATAAGGTTCGGTTGGACCTTCACATGGTAGGCATGGCATGAGCAGAGGTAGCTGGAGCTGCGGGTCAGACTAGATGGCCCTGGAGGCCCCTTCTGACTCTCTCTGTTTCTATGTTTCTAAATGCAAGAGTGCCCATCCAGTCATGTTCATCAGCAACTGTACAGAGAGGCAGGCTGTTCCCCACATGAGTCACTGCTCCAGGCTTGTCTCCTTGCAGCGCACAGCCACGCTTTGAGGGGGAACTTGTATTGTAATGCTCATGGGGCACTGTCTGGAAATAGCTCCACCCAGGAAAACTCACCCCAAGCCAAGCCCATGCCCTTCTCCCCATATCCTGCAATAAAATCTAAAAGTCATGTGATTGATTGCAAACAGGCTGCCCTCCAGTGAAACTCATGATCTGCTTTCTGAGGGGGCCACCTCACTCTGTTCGAGTGGCCAGGCTTCCTCCTTTACAGAAGGCAGTCCTCAATTTAAAGTGTGGCCAAAGGGATGGCTTTAAAAGGGCATTGGCCAAATTCCTGGAGGAGAAAGCCAGTGGTGGCTGCTAGCCCTGATGGCTGCATGGTCCCACACCACAAGACAGTGCGCTCACATACACCAGTTGCGCAAACCAGCTGCTGAGGAACATGGGTGCGAAGGTGCTGTTATGCGCCTGCCTCGCTTGTCAGTTTCCCATGGGCAGCTGTTTGGCCGCTGTGTGAACAGAATGGCACCCTGCTTTCCTTATGATTGTCCTCTCTTCTGAAAACGCCTCTGGAAAGAGCCTGGGACAAGGATAAGGCACCCTTGGAGGAAAAGCTGGGCCTCGCAGCTGCCCATCCACAGCACCTGGACAGCAGCTCATGCTAGGCTCACAGGTCACCTGTCCAATGAGATGCACTGTGGTTCTATTTAAACGACAATCATTATTTCTAAATGTAATTATATATTTATATGTTAGTACTGTGTATGCAAATAAGCACCCTCTTTTCTGCTTATGCTATTCCTCTCCGGGGGCAATGCACAAGTGGCCCACCTGCTAAGAACACAGCAGGTGATCTGTCCTGCCATCCTGGAATGACTCCCAAGAAAGAGAGCAAAACTGAGATCAGCAGGGCATGGATGAGCCAGGCTGTTGGCAAGCGGCACGCAGCAAATGTTAAAACTGTTGGATAAAACAAGCACCTTTATTCCTGCACATGTTGAAATCTTGCTAGTATTCAGGCATGTAATTATTCTGGACTTTCAAATAGATGAGAAAAACCTGTCCCTGCACCAGCTCGTTTCTTCCTTTCCGTGCTAAAATCTCCTTTTTCTTTCCTGTTCTCCCTCCGTGCCTTTCCTTCTCCCTGCTCTCTGCAAGCTTTGAAAGGGTTTCAACTGCATTGCCACCAGGGCAGGACTTGGGGTCAGATGTCAAGAGGCTCACTCAGAGCAAGGAGTGGAAGGGCCCAAGATGGCAGGGGTTGCTGTAACCCTCTGGAGAACTCTGCTTTGGCGTTGAAGGGGCAGGCAATGGGGATAAGGCCAGGATGCTCAGGGCTCCAAGCGGCCTTCCCCAAGCATTGGCCATGCTGCCTGGGGGATGCTAAGAGTTGTGGTTCATTGCTTATTGAAGGCACCAGGCTGGTCCGCAGAGTGATGCTAGTTCAGTCAGGTTCTAGCAGAGCCCAGGACAATGGGGGCAGCCTGGTGGATACTTCACTGGGATAAAGTGCAGCATTTTCCAAGCAAGCAGCAAACAAACCATCAAGGTGCTTGGTTTCCTTCCTGAGATGCTTTAGCCCATGGAACAGCAACCCTCATAGTACAATAAAAATGTGCCAGGTGAGCTTACCTGTAGGATCCAGAGAGAACATATCTCCAGTCTGAGATGATGAACTTTTCTTGGATTTGCCCTGAGAACTTCCGGCCCGATTTGGCACAGTAGACCTCCCCTGTAACGCTTCTCACAGAAATGTTCTGGTAAATTTTCAAAGAACACTGCATGTCAGTCACTATCTCTCAGCCCAGCCTACCTCACAGGGCTGTTACAAGGATATAATTGCATGGGAGTGGGCACAAGAATAGAAGCATGGATGAGCTCCTTGGAGGAACACTGGATAGAAATGCAATTAGCTATAGGAATGACAGTAAAAAAGCATTCCTTGTATTTTTGCTCTTATGTAACTAATACCATGCATTCCAATATGCTCCTGACTTTTACCAGAAGTCCTTCTTTCTCCAGTCTGAGGATTATTGAAGTACACAAAGGTCCCAAATTACAGCTTGGGACTTGTCCCAGCTTCAGAAGTTGGGTCCTGGCTGCTACCGAAACCTCATGAAGTTGCGGTGATGTCCGAAGGTGACATTCTCACAGCCACTTCCTGCTTACAGTGCTCAGGAGAGTGTCATTGCTTAAAATAGCACCATCCACACAGAGAGAAGGATGAGACCATCCTGCTTAGGGAAACCCCAAGATCTACCAGAATAGCGGGGGGCGGGGGAGCTGGGGGGAACACAGAAACAGATCAATGGGGTGGTTCAGCAGTAGAATTGTTCCTGTAGTGAAGGCACTGGTGCTCCATACCCAGCCAATGCAAAGCTATCCTAGGAAGGGGGTGCTGCTGAACTTCAAATGAAAGCTCCCATGTTTAGTCCCCCACTTCTCCAGCTGAGGCAAGGGGAAATTCCTTTACGGAACCCTGATGAGATGTTGTTCTCATCTGCCAATGTTTTTTTAGGGTGCACATGTGTGCGGTATAGGTGCACTTAAGGTTGCAGGGTGCAAACACACACATGGCATCCACTTGTGTGAACTGTCCCTCTTATGTCAACCTGCCTTCCAAGGTACAGTCTTCTCCAAGAATTTGTTTTCCCAAATTAGCAAGGGCAGAACCACATTATCATCAGACCAGAGAACTAATGCAGATGTCAATCACTGGTTGTTAACCCATTTCACTATTTGATCTTTGCAAATATGTCAAAGGTAGAAGAAGAAAAGGAAGACCAGATAGGAGATGGGTTGACTCCTTCGAGGAAGGCACAGCCTGGAATTTACAAGAGCTGAGCAGGGCTGTCATGGATGGGGCATTTTGGAGGGCTTCCGTTCATAGGGTCCCCATAGGTTAGAGAAGACTTGATGACACATATCAACAAATATGTCACCTGACGTGGACAAATGCTCTTGCTCCGTGTGTGTGATATCACCAATAGCTGACAATTTATCATCCTTTAATAGCACTGAGAATCTGTCTCCTGATCGTCCACCTCATTCTACCTCATGTGGAATGTAGCTCCAAACATAGGCCAATATGATGGCTAAACCATTCTTTTTCCTTAAAAATCAAGCAAGCATGCAAAGTCAATCAGGTATTAGGTTGTGATTCAACAGAACTTGCACAATGGAAGCCAAAACAAACTAAGTCGAACCAGTTGGAAGAAAGCTTTCGAGAGTTTAGAGATGTATGGATTTTCTTAAATCTGTTATACCAGGTGTCTTTTGCTCTGTCCTCTGCTCATTGATGGAATCGGATCTTTATTTATTTATTTATTTATTTATTTATTTATCGATTTATATCCTGCCTTTTTCCTACAAAGAGCTCAAGGCAGCTTACATCATTCTCCTCCTCCATCTTATCCCCACAACAATCACCCTGTGAGGTAGGCTGGGCTGAGAGTCTGTGACTGGCCCAAAGTCACCCAGTTGGCTCCATGGCTGAGCGGGGACTAGAATCCAGATCGTCTGAATCCCAGTCCCATGCTCTTAACCACCACACCACACTGGCTCTCCATAAATTCTCTTTATGAGAATTTCGTTTTCCAAACACACACCTGCATGCATCACATTTTCAAATGAACAAAATTGCACAAATCTCATCCTCTTTGTAAAGTAAAGAACTGTTCTGAAAATCTGCAGAAACTGGAGGGACTTGGGAAAAGTTGATCCAGTGGGAAAATCTGCAGGTTGGATGGACAGAAAGCCGCACTCACCCCCTGCAGACGTCACCAGCATCCCTAGCAGGAGTTGGAAATACCTTGAACTGGTTCTCTGCGATGTGCAGCTTGTCACACATCTCGGTGAAGAGCCTGAGGTTGCTGTGGTCAAGCAGCAGGTAGACAAACACCCTCCGCTTATTGGCGGCTTCTAAGACATCGCAGAATATCTCTGCATCTGTGAACACATCCATCAGTATGGCCAGCACCTGCAGAGGGAGCAGAACCAAACAGATGCCAGCGAAGGAGAAATACCTCATGGAGTTCTGAAAACAACACCCCTGTAGTGCAGCCAACACACTGACAACCCCCCCCCCCCCGTAGTGCTGCCAACATTTATTCAAAAGAATTTCTCATTCCTTGTCTCAGTCATCCTGCAAGCCAATATCACAATTCCAGGTATCTGCAGATAAGGGGCAATAGTGCTCCGTTTGACCACAGTCATGGTGGCTACAAAGATTCCCTTCTCTCTCTCTTTCTCTTCACCAGTCTTCTGCAACCTGATGGCCTCCAGATGTTTTTGGACAACTCTCAGCATTCCTGGTCATGGGCCATGCTAGCTGGGGCTGATGGGAATTGAACTGCAAAACATCTGGAGGGTTCCTTACAGGCAATACAGGCTATGCAATACGCTTGAAGAAGCTAGGATGAACCCCCGCTCACTCCTCTCTTCTTCAACTGAGCCTCAGGAAAAGATCAATATGGGACCATATATGCCTGCCAAAAGGAGACTTTGCATTTGTCCATTTCAAGCATTAAGTGGAGGAAAACCATACAGCTGCAAGCTGGTGCATTTTAAGGAGTTTACATTGGTAAAAGTAGGATAAAGAGAACCAACCCCCCTGTGAGCTGAGCCCCTAAGCCACATGTGATATTGCAGAAGGGGTGTGTGTGTGTGTGTGTGTTTACAGGGGCACTCTACAGCTGTGAAGCAAACTTGCCACAACAGAAATCATATGGTAGCAGCCCTGCACTTACATGCCTGCCCCTCAGAGCTGGTTTTGCCTGGACAGTATAGTGTAGTAGTTAGAGTGCAGGATCACAGAGAGCCTGGTTCTACCCCTTGCCCCACTCAGTTAAAAAGCTCACCAGGTGTCTTTGGCCCTGACACTGACTCTCAGCCTAACCTACTCAACAAGGTTGCTCTGAGGATAAATCAAAGAAGGCATGTATAAGCTGTTTTCCTTGCAAGAGGAGAAAAGGTGGGATATCAATCTCACTGTACAAGAAATACAAATAGTTGCGCTTCCCATACCTGACTGGTCTTGTTAATGCAGCGGCGAATCAAGTCCCTAATATTGCTGCTCTTGTCTGTTTGGAAATACACGGTGGCGCTTGACTTCTCTTTTAGGTAGGGCTTCTCTGCAGCAATCCATGTATGAAGGAGGGCTGGCTCGCTGTTCTCAGAGACAAGGGGGAAGTATGTTCCTGATGCGAGAGACCGGGCATCGTTATTCTGCTTCGGTCCACCTTCCCCATCGCCATGTGTGTCACTGGAGTAGTACGGCTCCCTCGCGTTCTTTTTGATGTATTGCGCTTCCACCGTAGACAGGAAATCAACTTCTCCTTCTTCTTCCAAGGCTTTGAGGTAGGATGAGAACCCACCATCTAAGAGGGCATCTGTGGCCAGGCGCACACTTTCGTTGTGGCTAAAGTCCACTTTCGCCAGCCGGAACGACCAGTTCTTGACCTCCTCCAGTCGCCTGCGAATCTTACCAGTGTGTCTTGCTCTGTTCATACTTCTTTGCCAGAGAGCAAAGGGATGGCTCTGGTTTAGTCAAAAAATTCCCACGTGCAAGTGGTGCAGGGTGGAGAACCCACACTTTGTTAATCGAGACACACAGCCCTCAAGACCTAAAGTGAATTGTCCCAATCCAACTCTCTCTTGATTTTGGGTGTATACCGAAAAAAAGGGACAACTCACTCAGGCTTAGCCAGATGCATTTCAATAATAATTATACTCCAGATGGTAGTCAAGTTTCAAGCTGATGTGTTTGCTCACCTGAGAAAGTTACACCTTCTCCTCAGGGTCTAGGAAAGGGGAAGAAAGAAGAAAATGCTCTCAGCTGCTCATTATCCAGGTTTGATTTCATCATGCAATTTTTTCCTCTCTTTCATTCAGTTTGACACAGCAAGGAATTCAAGTAATGCTCAGGCAGGAGGAAAAACGATTCCCACTTACAGCTGGACAATTTTTGAGATTGCTCAGAGACAGAATTAATTATGGACAACACGAAATTAAAGCCTATGACTATGTACTTCTGCTATCAGTGTGTTGTATCCAGACTTGAGTCACATTTACAGTAGATTCACTGAAAACCATTGAATATTAGTAATGTCTCACTTAAGTCCCACTGATTTCAGTAGGTCGACCCTAAGCATGACTCAAGTCTGGATCCATTCTAACTTCCCTGGAACTCATGCAATATTGATGTGTAATTGGCATATTGTGTTGGAACGGTTGTCATTATGTTCAGACATGTATATGATGTGCAATTCCATGCAACCTTCCCCCCCAAAAAATAAGCATCAGCATTTGATCTTTCCTACACAGTTCAGCATCCTATGATTCTTAACTTTTTTTTAAAGCTAAACTTCTACCTCTCGTGATTCAAAAGAGAAGTTTTAGATTGGATGAACTCATTGGGCCTTCTCAGCCCACATATTTATCCATTTGCAAATGACATCTTAATACCACCTATTCAAACAGAGAATGCTGCACTAGGATCTCAGTCCATTGTGCTATAGACAGGAGGTGTTTATCCTTTCAATGTTGTAATGTTAATCTTCGGCTGTCAAAAAGGCACAGAAAAACTTGTATGTTGACTTTGCATCAACTTCCAAGCGACAGGTAAACAATTCAAAAAATACATATCAGTAAATAGTAAAGAATATTAAAATATATCCATAATATGACCTCCTCCCCAAAAGGGTGATTATTGAAATTTGCCAAAACGTGGGTTGATTAAAAGATGTGTCAGCTTTGTTTCACATCCAGCAATTGGCCAACTCAGACAAATCCTTATTAAATAAATATTTTTGTATCTAATAAGCAAGAAACCAAAGTTGTTGCTGAATAAGAAGTAACTTAAGATTCATGGATACTTTTGGCACAGATGTGAAAACAATGCTCCTTTGATTGCATAAACTAGTCCAATTGTCCAATTTGTTTGCCCAGTTTTCTATTCACTCCTGCTACAGACCTGCTTTGAAGCAGCTAATCTGGCTTGCATCACTGTGACCTGAGTGAGCAAAAGGCAGGAATTAGTATCTCCCGGTTTTACCCACCAGGGATTGTGGTTCATCATCAAGGAAGACCTGAGGCCTGGGCAGAGGGTGTTGCCAAGATCTGTAGGAATTCTCTCTCCGTCTCTCTAAGCTCCCAGTCCAGAGTGTTGGCATCTCTTGTTGGGCCAGTGGTTCATATTAGAGATCCTGTTGGTGTACTACCGTCCATTTTGCTTTACGGACTCGTTATCTGACATCACAAATGTGGTCCTGGATGTGACTCTTGGTCTCAGGTGAAGGGGAACATTAACTTCTATGCTGAGAGCACCTTCAGGATTTCATGACCTCTATGACAATCACAGGCACTGTCCCGACATATCATTGTCATGTGTGGCCTGGCACATTCTGGATGGGTTTCTTCAGCTGGGCACAGGGAAAGTGACCTGAAGGTGAGGGCTTGAAGTGGTCCCGTTGTCATGGCCTGTTGAGATTTAGAGTAGAAGTGACTGTTTCCCTCTGCAAGGCCGGGGGACCTACAAAGGGGGGAAAGAAGCTGCCAGGCTAATGGATCCAGATGGTTTCCTGAGGGATTTTCTGGCTGAGATGACTGGGGGTTCTGTTGAATCTCTGGCTGAACTCTGAAAACAGAAGTGAACCTCCTTGTAGCAGATCATGTATGGTAATGCCCAGAGTTGAGAGCAATGAACAAGCCTCTCTCAAGCACGAGAGGCTTGAGCACAGAGGGATAAAAAAACTCCCAGGGGTGCAACTGAGCCCTGGTAAGTGCCTAAAATCCTTTAGTGGCAGTGAGTGCAACAAAGCAAAATATCTCACTGCCACTCTTCTGTTTGCTGCCCACTGGTGCTTCTTGGCGTCATCTGGAGCTGATCACACACTGGTCCCAAGGACATCTTAGATTCATTAGAAGCCCATTGTAATACATTTGCTAGGCACTTCCAGGATAAAATCGCTTGCGTCCACCAGATCTTAGACTCCACTGTTGCAGCAGTCAAATCTGGCGAGGTTCCCAGAGCACAGCTTGGTTTAGTTTTCTTGGATGGGTTTCTGTTGGGTCAGCTGAGGATGCTGACCAGGTGCTTGGACTGGCTCATGCAACCACATCCTCTCTTGGCTCATAAAAGCTAGGAGGAAGGGAATGGCCACTGGACCAGTTTGGTGATCAGTGCCTCTTTGCAAGAGGGAATGGTCCCTGTTGCTTTAAAGAGGTGATGGAGAGACCATTCCTGAAGAAACTCTCTCTGAGATTTCTTCAGGACTGTGGGGAGTGGTCCTCTCTTGGGCAGAGTCCTTGGGTAGGTGGTGGCCAGCCAGTTCCAGGCATTCTCAGAAGAGACTCATTACCTGGATCCATTTCAGTCAGGGTTTGACACAGAAATGGCTTTGGTACAGTGATGACCTATATTGGGAGAGAGATGGCAGAGTGAGACCCTCTTGACATGCCTAGATATCTCAGCGGCTTCTGATACCATTGAACATGGTATGCTTCTGGAACGGTGGCTTGAGGTTACAGGGAATGTCATACACCACAGCACCAAGGAATTAAAGAATTGCAAAATGCACAGATTTCCCAATGAAGAGCATTTATGTTAAGAAATGGATGGGCCTTTTTGTTATTATAATTAATCTTTAGCGGGGAGGCTGCAATGAAGCTAAGTCACAAGTTGTACAGACCAATTTTAAAAGCTGAAAGGATCTAGCATTTCTAATTCCTGCAGCGTGGTATGAACACCTGCACAGCAAGTCCCAGTGCACAATAAGGCCTTCTTGCCACTTTCCTTTGTGCATCAACCTTTGTGATCCAATTGGGCACTTGACATTAAGGAACTGCAGCTTTGCCCTCAACGTCTGCCTGCCTGCAGCTGCATCAGGCTCCACAAAACAAGGGATTAGCCAACAAACTGCTGCATGCAATTACCCTGGAGAGAGTCATTTCGATGAATCAACTTGACAAGTGAATAATGGCCTGTCAGCTTCAATCAGACTAGGCTAAAAAATGACAATGCATCACACGGATTTATTGTTATCGGGCCTGTTCTGTGGTGATTGGTCGAAGTCACCTGATGCTGTTGTGATGTAAGCTAGGAAACAGTGTCCGCTGAATGCTATTGACTTCAACTCCCATGAGCCCCTGCCAACATGATGGGGACTGTAGTTGAAGACACTGGAAAGGCCAGCTGGTCACCACAAATGCTTTATAGCCTGGGGTTGCTCTGTGGCAAAACTCTAAAGTTAGATATTGCCCATCCTTCCCTTCCCGTTCCTTCCCTGCAGTCTTTTAGCAGGGCAATGAAAGGAAAGTATCCAGGAGCTGGGAAATGGTTGGCTTGTTGGAAGTCTATTTGCAAGAGGGCTGTTGAACCCACATCCCTTGTTTATGGCAGGGTTACCTTACCCGCTGAATGCCCATCATCCCTGATCATGGGCTGCCCACACTGTCTGGGGATGATGGGCTCCAACAGCATAAGGAGTGCAGAGCCTGGCTGGATCATTCTTATTTATTTATAAAATTTGTATGCCGTCCATTGCTTGCATCTCTGGACGGCTTACAACATAGATCAAGATAAAATAGATAAATTAACAATTTCATACTGAAGGTCTCTCTCCAGTCCAGCAGTCTGTTCACACAGCAGCCAACCAGCAGCAGTCTCACTCTCAGCCCAGCCTACCTCACAGGGTTGTTGTTGGGAGGATAAGATTAAGAGGAGAAGGAGCATTCTGTACTCCTCTCTCATGACTCCCCTTCCTCGTCCGTGGTCGAAGCTAAGCAATTCCAGCCGTTGTAACCTGTTTTCACGGGTTGCCCTTTTCTGCACTTCTTCCAACTCGGCGGTGTAACTCACTTAGGGCATTCACTCCCACCGGGGATGGAGTTGGCCACCGGTTTAGCAGGCTTAAAACGAAAAAATTGGACGAATTCATGGCAAAGTGAAGCCTCTCCCTACCCCTTGCATTTCCAACCTTCGCATTTTTTGCTCTGCCGGTGCAATTCGGGGCAAGAGCTCCTGACTAACTGACCGCTGCTGGAAACGGGATGCCGGGTTAGAGGGCCCTTTGGGCGCATGCCCTGCCGGCACGCAAATCCACAGGGTCCCGGCTGGCGCTTCATCTCCTCCTTCGGCTAGCCGAGGTCAGACCTGCTAGGTTGCCCAAATGGCTCGCAGCAGCCAAGAACTGGCAGCTCCGTGCACGGAGGGGGCACGTGGGAGCCCCCCGGCTGTGCTTCCCTGACAAGGGGGAGGGCCTTGGCTGTGGGGAGAGGCGGGAGCGCTCTTCGGCCTCCCCGGTTGCCCCCGGGGCAGTTTCTCCTTGCGGTGGCTGCGCCACGAGCAAGCGCGCAATGCAAAGAGAGCGACGTCCGCAAAGTCGGGGAAAAGCAAGAGCAGCGGCAGCAGCAGCAGCAGCGACTCGTGCAGGGATTGCTTCTCCGTTTCATGTAAAGACTCGTTGCAGCTCCTGTCACCCGCCTCGTTAGCGCAGTAGGCAGCGCGTCAGTCTCATAATCTGAAGGTCGTGAGTTCGAGCCTCACACGGGGCAGTAGAGCTTTTTTCGCCCCTTCTTTTGGAAATCTCTGCACTTTCACAGCCTTGCAACCGTACCGCTGCACGACCAAGGTCTCTGTTTTGTGGCGGGCGGGGAACCCAGCGAAGCAATGCGGGATGGTGGGGAGTGGTAAATTCAGGTGGCCCCATCCAAGCCGTTCATTGATCGGACGTCATGGAAAATATCCGGGACTCAGGTCCACAGGGCCAAAAGCAAACTAACAGTAAGAATGACTTAAAAACTGCACAAAGTTGCACATGATTGTCACGTGCTCCAAAGTCTTTTTAGACTTTCGAACTTTTCAGACATAGGTCTTTTCAGGATTAAAAAAAGCCTTAGGTTGCAAGAATTAAGTGGGGGGAGGCACTTCCAGGAGGTGAAGCACATATGGCAAACAGCAGGTGGGACAGGTGGGCTCCCAGAGATTCAGGGCTTCACAAGAAAGATCTGGTGCTTCAGGCATAGGAGGCTGAGCCCTAAGACTGCCTGTGGCTCTATGTGGGCGGCTGAAACTGGCTTGAAATGGGTTCATGCGGCAGGTGATCCTATGTCAAAAGTTACTGGGAAGTAAGTCCCTCCCTCTGAAGTCTGCAGGACTTCCAAATAAATGTGCAAACAAGGCTGACATCCAGGGCACGTTTGCCTGCAAGTGAGGATGGTGCTGCACCCATGAATGCACGTGCAAGCCTTAGTTCTGAATAAGGGCCCAACCTGGCTTGACTTAGCTCTGTACCTCGCAGCAATGTCCTCCGTTTCCTCTTTTAATCTTTAGGTTAGTGTAAGCGCAGCACCCCTTATCTGAATTGGGATCTAATAGCAGGGATTGGGTGGATCAGCACCCTGTCCCTACTCTGCAGTGAATTTTTTTAAAAAGTGAAAACTGCATGCAAATATGCATTTGAAGTAATGCCTGTTTTGCATTGAACATGCACAATCACTCTTATTACTCTTAATGTGATTTATTTATATACCATGGACACGGAACCACTGATTGGTTCAAAATTGAGAAGGAGTTCGGCAAGGCTGTATACTGTCACCCTGCCTATTTAACTTATATGCAGAGCACATCATGAGAAAGGCAGGGCTAGATGAATCACCAGTTGGAATCAAGATTGCTGGGAGAAATATCAACAACCTCAGATATGCAGATGATACCACTCTCATGGCAGAAAGTGAAGAGGAACTAAAGAGCCTCTTGATGCGGGTGAAGGGGGAGAGCGCAAAAGTTGGCTTGAAACTCAACATTAAGAAAACTAAGATCATGGCATCTGGTCCTCTCACTTCCTGGCAAATAGATGGGGAAGAAATGGAGGTAGTGACAGATTTTATTTTCCTGGGCTCCAAGATCACCGCAGACGGGGACTGCAGCCAAGAAATTAAAAGACGCTTGCTTCTGGGGAGGAAAGCTATGGCAAATCTAGATAGCATACTAAAAAGCAGAGACATCACTCTGCCAACAAAAGTGCGTATAGTCAAGGCTATGGTTTTCCCAGTTGCAATGTATGGCTGTGAAAGCTGGACAATAAGGAAGACTGAGCGCAAAAGGATTGAGGCCTTTGAGTTGTGGTGCTGGAGGAGACTCCTGCGAGTCCCTTGGACCGCAAGGCGATCAAACCGGTCAGTCCTAGAGGAGATCAACCCTGACTGCTCTTTAGAAGGCCAGATAGTGAAGATGAAACTCAAATACTTTGGCCACCTAATGAGAAGGAAGGACTCCCTAGAGAAGAGTCTAATGCTGGGAACAATAGATGGCAAAAGAAGAAGGGGACGGCAGAGGATGAGGTGGCTGGATGGAGTCACTGAAGCAGTTGGTGTGAGCTTGAGTGGACTCCGGGGGATGGTGGAGGACAGGAGAGCCTGGAGGAATGTTGTCCATGGGGTCGCGATGGGTCGGACTCGACTTCGCGACTAACAACAACAACAACAACAACAACAAAATAGCCATGCATGACTCCTGTTTTACACACATAGTTCTTACTAACTTTGGGTCACTCACTGACTCTTCATCTGACCTACCCCACAAGGATGTTGTGAAGATAAACAGAGAGGAGGGGGCATTTAAGCCACCTTGGGTTCCTTGCAAGAGACAAAGCAAGATACGAATGTAAAATAAAAAGATAAATTCAGATTTGGTGAATGCTTTATCATCATAGGTTGCCTGAAAGCCCATAGCACAGGGTCATTCACTTGGTGGGCAGCTTTCCCTCCTGAGATATTTTTTGTATTTTTGCAAATCTTGGTATCCCCACAGCTCGCTGATACGTTTTTGCATGGGTGGCACCATTCAACTTCATGAGCAACAGCCCTTCATTGCTGAATAGTGCAGAGAAGAATTAGATGTCCTTTGAAAAAATGTGGACCGGGTAGAGATGCCCCTTTGTACATGGGGAGTGTTTGTGTGTGCACTCATGGGATCAGTGAAGAGAGCAAGCCCCAGGCTGAGGCTGGGGAATGGTCAGAGGAAGGGGAGTGAAGAGAGCACGAGAGTTTGAGCTGTTTTATTTTGAACCATGGGGTGACTGTGTTGTTGGAACCCAGCTGAGATAAACTGCGGTGAACAACTCACAGTTCACAGCCCAACCCAAAAGCATGGGTTCTCTTCATGGGCTTGTGGCTAACAAGCTATGGCTTTTTAGCATGAACCACATGTCATGAATAATCCACATCTAAGCCTTGAGCATGGGTTGATGTCTTGTCTGAACACAATCGATTTTATGTCAGCACATTGTAGACCAGGGTTGCATCACCAAGAGTCAAATCTGAGACCCTGATGATTTCCAGGTTTGGTACATTTCCCCCTCGTTCTCAAGGGATGAACTCCTTCTCCTAAGCGCATGGTTCAGATAGCACGGACAAGTATTTTGTCTCTATGCTCTCTTCTCCCCCTCCTAAATGCAGCCCCTCCATCTCCAAAATGGAATTCGGCCCCTGGGCTGAGGAAGGCTCTGCACCCCACCCACCATGCAAACTGTGTGCTCAGTATTCACAGCACTCCACAGGGATCCTCCAGGAACTAAAATACCCACTGGTGTTTTGTTGCCCAAGGTATTGACTGTCTAAGACAGAAAGGGAGAGGCAAGGGAGGAATGTGGGGAAAAGTCAGCTGTACCTGCTTAAAGGTTGGTTGCAGTTGGAAGAAGTTAATTAAAAGCAATCTCTAATATTAGCCAATTTCTAAACTCTCTCACAGGCATGCCTGCAAAGTGACTCCTGGATACTGGGCAGAGTGCCCTTGTTCTGTTCAGGATGTATGCGAAGTAGCACCTTTAGCAAAGGGTAGTGAAGGTGTTCTATTCAGCAACAGGACCGCAGCTTTGTAGACTGCAGGATGCTTTTTTATTATTCAGGCTTTGTGTGTTCTCTTGGACTAGACTTTGGCCTCACTTCATCAGCCCAAGATGCAAAGGGTTGCCTCCTCTTCCTCCCAGGAGAAGAGACGAGACCAGTCCCCATACATGGCCAGAGAAAGAACAGCTGCAGGGAATTTGTTTTCCCTTCCCTGCCAAAGGGACCACCTAGAAGAACTTTGGCTGTTAGAAGCAGTGCCTGAGTTCTACTTCTCCCCTCATCATCCCTTTTCCTCTTGTGCCTTTTCAATTCTAAGATAGCATAGGCAATAGTTATGAATGGTGGGATCTGTAATCCAACACACTGGGAGTTTATCAAACTGAGGAACCCTGAGCTATGAGTTAAGAAAACCATCTTGCACTGCCCCCTGTGGACCATACCTCTCTAGAATGTAGCAGAAATGAACGGCTAATGATTTCCCTAAACAAAAATCCCTACAGACAGAAAAATATACCAGACTTGCTTCTAATATTTTCCCTAACATGTGCAAATCCTTCCTTCTGGAAAATTAGCATGTATACTCCTGTTGTGTGCTCTTCCCTTAATAATACACAGTAACTGACAGCGTGATAATACACAGTATCTGACAGCAGTCAACATTTCTTCTGTAGGCATTCACAATCACAAAATGCATGACACTGTGTAAACCTTGCAGAAAGGTCACTGGGATTTCTGCAGATTCAGTCCTAATAAAATAAAGAGGACGAAACCAGGTAATCACCAAGCATTGCAGTGTTTCGTAAGAACAGCTGAAATAGGTCACACAACTATTTTCCATTAGAGAAATATCACTAGTTTTTAAGTTACAAGGAGCTCCTCTATATCAACAAGACTTGTGATGTTGAAGTTTATTAAAAATTGTTCAATTAATATTTTGTTAAAATAGTAAAACAAGTTTAAAATAATGTTTATGTACAAATATCTCTGAATGCATTTAGAAAGGGGTAAAACCAGTTCTTGTAAGCTGTTCAGTGCAGCTACTTAAAATGCAAAGTCCCTTTGGATCATGTCCCTTCAGCTGCTCCACTGTGCATCAGGTGTTGGGGTAATCTTTGCCCGAGCCTGTGATGTAAGTTTTTGTCTAAGCTGTCTGACATCTGCCATCAACTCCCGCTCTTTTGATTCCAGATCTTCCCGACCTCGATCTAAAGAGACTTGAAAGGAGAGGTGTGGATTAAAACTTAAAGAATTACAAATTTAAAGGGCTAAACCAGAACTTTGTTGTACTCAGGACAGACCCAAGGAAATCAGTATGAATTAAGTTAGCCACAGACAACTTAAATCCCACTGATTTCAATAGGTCTAATTCCAAGGATGAATAAGCCTAGAGTCTCTCTTTTCCTTACCAAAGCAGCATTAAGTTGTGCCTTCTTGAAAAAAATAACTAAAAATGTGACCTTTTACTGTTTCCACCAACTTTTAGAACCTTTGGAAGGAGTCAGTAAGGAAGTAGCTAAGGAAAAATATTTCCACAATTTATTTTTCAAAACGTTTGTTAGTAGCCTTTGGCAAGGGACTAGGTCATTCTTGAAATGAGAGAAGTTATGGATTAGACATTCTCTTGTGCATAAAGAAAAGTTTCAACAGGGACAGTAAATTCTTTCTGATGTGGTTGTTTTCTCAGTTTTCCCCAAACTGGTGTTCCACAGAGGTTTTGGATTTCAGCTGCCATCAACTGCAGCTAGCATAACCAATGGTAGCCCAAAACTCTGAAGGGCACCAGACTGGCAAAGTCTCCTTTTACAGCATGGACTCATCTCTTGCCTCAAATCTGTAACTCAAGACAAGAGAAGAAGAAAAAAATTCGTATCCTGCGCTGGACTGGCTCCAACCAATCCAGATGGTGTTGGAGGGAAAGGGAAAGGGAAAGAAGAGAAAAATATGTGATCATAGGCCAAGTCTACCCTGTTGTATGGGAAAGGAGCCAATCATTTGTTCAGAGGGGGTGAGGGCTAAACAGGAAAGCTGGCCCATGCATCGCTGACTTTTCTTGAACAGCCAGTGTGGGGTCCTAGGCCAGCCTAGAAGCATGACATAGGGGGAGGGAGACTTCATCCCTGCCACAGTCCTGCTTCCGCACCTCTATTTGCAATTCTCCCCCACAAGTTTCCCCCATACCCTGATCCCAACCTAGCTTGTTCCCCCCGCCTTGCTATTTGTCAAGAAAAAGAGAGCAAGCTCTGGGAGAAATGTTACGGCTGGTTTCTCTCGAGTGCTCAGCTGCTTACAGTGTGCCGATGAATCTATTCCCGATGAATCATTCAAGCAGATGTTGCCAGGCTGCAGCTGAGTCTTCCCTCGTGTCTGACCAAACACCGAACTCTGCAGAGTCTGGGAGGCTCTCAGATCATGCAGTCTCTCTGCAGAAAATGAACGGGCTTCTTGTTAAGGCACTAACCATGGCTGGGGCCCCTGCCTTTTACACACTGAACCGTAAGAAAGCGGAGCCATTTTGTTTCACCAAGAACTTTATCTGCAAAATTTACTGGAGGGCCACAGGTTCTCCAACTCTGCTGTAGAGCAAAGTAAGGGATTATGGAGGGAGAGATAAATTGAACATTGCCTGATCCCCATGCACTACTTTTATTACTTGGCCAAAATTTGCATCCTGCCTTCCTTTGATGAGTCCAGGGAGGGTTGAACTGTTTGTGTGTTGGGAATCCTACTTAATTTTCCTACCAGCCCTGATTACTTTGCATCTGGCTCAAGGTTGCTCAGTGAACTTCATGACTGAGAGAGATTCCAGCTGGTCTGTACATGGAGCAAGATCAGCCCTGAATCCAGTATGCCATACCAGATCTACCGGATCATGAAAGCTACATTGGCTTCACTTTGAAACCATTTCAGGCTAGGCTACTTAATCCGTTGTCTTTTAGGTGCTAGGCAAAAATTAGCCTAGGCTTCCAGCTTTTTAACTGCTACTTATACACTGGTTCTTTTGCTGTGTAGCTTATTCTGTGGAAAGGATACAACTGGCAGAAGCAAGTACCCTTCCTCACTGCAGCCCCAACACACCTTGGAGCAGAGGATGGGGGACCCTGCGGCAGATCTGGGGTGCCCACAGTGGAGGGGGGAATCTCCTTGCACAAGAAGTCCACTTGCACAACACTGGATGGATCTCTCTGCCTTAAAGCATGTTAATGTTTTCTATATAAGCATTTAAAAATTGATTTTAATTTATACACTGGCCTGATAGACACACATGCATGCACACATCTGCACAACATATTATGACTGTTGTGAACCACACACACAGATATGAGAAAGATAATGCATATATGACACATGAGAAAGATAAATGGACTAACAACATAGTGCTCAATTGGGCTACTTCACATAAATATTTACTATCGTCACCTGGCTGCACGTATGGTGCATTCAGACCTTCCTTGTTGCGTCGCTGTTGTGTCCCCTTGCACCCACTTCTGCATGCATGCTTACGCAACACAGAGCACTCACCAAAATAACCATCTTCATCCTGCAGTTTTACAGCCAGGTCCACGGCATCCTTCATTTCACGTTCCAGACAGCACTTCCTGTTGGCATCCAAGGCTGCTGTAACGGCCTGCTCTGCCTCCAGCTGCTCTCTCTTTCCAAGAATCTCCTCTGCCTAACACAAGACAGACAAAAAGCAAGAGGTTCCCATTAAAAAGGGTAAGGAAAGAGGAGGGGAGAAGAATCTACAGGCCAAGATATATAAAAACTTTTATTTGTTTAATATAACTTCTATACCACCCAACAGCCAAAGTTCTCTTGTAAACCACTGCAGGGTGGTTTACAACAATCCATTAAAATAAATCTAAACAATTCAATTCAATTCAATTAGTTTAAACATAAAAATAATTTGAAATATTTCAATTCAAGAAAGAAGCTAGTGTTATTGACTCTCAGAAACTAATAGCAAGTCTTCAGCAAACTCCTGGACAAGTATTCACAACTTTGGGGATATAACCAACATTTTTAATCCTAATTTTAACCCACCACTCTTAACAGTAATGAGATACCTCAAATATACCCTTCAGCTCAAAATTACCAACATGTGGCAAAGTTCTCAATGCTTGCTCTTCAGAACAGCACAAGGAGGAAATGGAGCAATGCTGCAGAAGATCTGGCAAAACCAACCTGTGCTTGGAAACGTGCACAGCTCTCTACACTGATTCACAAGTGCTGCTGCATCTGCAACACGTGCTAAGTGTGTGACAGCCGGCGGGCTGGCAAGTGGGCTTCCAGCGGCTGTTTTGTGGCCAGATCAGTTGCCAGCCACGTGCCGAAGGAACTGAAGTCCTCACTGAAGGGGGAAAATGGAGGTGGCAGAAAAAGCAGGCTCCCCTTCTGCCCAGCTCAGCAGCTGGGCGTCACACGTCTCAAAGGAGCGTCATGCAACACAGGCTGGTGTGGGGTTGTGCGATTTGGCTTGGGTGGGGTTTGCCGGGCAAAGTGGTGGAAGCGGTGTGGCCTCCTGGTCTTTAGGCCAGCCAGTCAGGCACCCACAAGGACGTGCCCAATGCCACTCACTTTCTTGGCCTCCGCTGTCATCATCTCGAGCAGCTCTGCTTCAGTCACTCTGTTGCAACGGAGGAGTGTGGCCAGCTCTTGAGAGTGAACATCCCGATCCATGTCCGCGCACCTTTGCTTCAGCAGGACCCGAGCACGCCAGTCTGCACCGCAGCGCTCTTGATCGGCTTTGGCCAGGCGTTCTTCAGCCAGCTAAGAGGACACACATCTGGTCAGGCAGAGACTGAGACGGAGGATTTTGCATCAGGCTTGTAAGCAGCCAGCTGCCTGCTCACCTGTGACAAGTAACAAGTGTTCCCAAGTGGCCCAGAAGGGATGCTTTACACAAATTAGTGCTCCTCTCCTTTCCTGATCCAACAAGCACTAGCATGGCTATTTCGGGGCAGGTGGGCTAGAAGGCATTTCGGTGGGGAGCTAGTCAGTTCTGCAGAAATTCCATGCATGGCTGAGACAGCAACAATCTGCTTTGTTTTAACTCTGAAAATGATGACCGCACATAACAGCTATACAGAGAGGGTAGCTGCTGGTCACTATCAGGCTAGATATAGCAATGCTCTGACACAGCGCGGCAGCTTCCTATGTTTCCTTGGCAGCTTTCTCCCCTCTTCTTTCATTCTTTTGACAAAGGAAAGTTACGCTAAGCAATGCCTGCAGGGGGTTATACTAGGGATGTTAAGATCTGGCCAGAATCCGGTTCTCTTGCACTCACTGGACTTCTTCCCCATGCTTGGTCCTGGCCAGAACGTGAGCCAAGCCGAGAGCAAGTCTGTGAACGTTTGCGAATGCCAGTGGCATCTTTGAGCAAAGGGCGTAATTCTTTGTGCAAACTATGCAGCACTTGCAATTCTTTGTGCAAAGTACACAAAGCCCGCAGGTTTCACGTGTGGAAGCTTGGACTCACGCCCTGCCAGATGCCTGCATGAACACTCGGGGTGAAGCAGACACAGGACAGAGAGAAAGTGGGCCAGAGTCTGGGGAGCTAAGGAAATCTGATGGATTCCCACCCCCAGACTGGATGCCTCACACATCACTAGGTTATATTTCTAAGTGTCCCCTGGCAGGTGGCAGCAGCAGAACAAGAAACATTTGAATAAAAGGCCACAGTCCTGTAATTTAGCAGGGAATAAACCCCTGAACCCAATACTTCTGTGCAGCGTTCCTAAAATTGCTCTGTGAGTCATCCAGGTCCAACCTGATCTTAGGGGGAAAACAACACTTTCCCTCCACTGGCTGGTCAGTTTTCTTTCCAAAATGACAAGCTGTGAAAGGATCTCTATAGCATTTCAGCAGAAAGTTAAAAATAAGTCGCAACAAGCCAAGTAGGCCAGTCTGTGGCGAGTTGCAGGGTTCGTACTTGCTGAGCTCTCCGTTCGCCATCCTGCCCCGTTTCAATCAACCTCTGCAGCAAGCGCTCTTCGAGTTCCGCCTTCTTCCGGCTCGTGTCCAGCTCCCCTTTAACCTCCTGAATCACACTTTCCTGCTCTTTGACCAGTTTCTGTCAAAAGGAAGAGAAAGACCACGGTGGTCTAAGTGGTGAGAGGCAAGCATGGCATACCGGGGAGCAACACCACTAAAACTAAGCCACAAGGGAGGACTAAACATTCCAAGTGCTCCAGCCTTTTCTAGCGATGTGCTGGCCCGATGCCCTGCTGCTCTGCAGGATGTGCACCAGCAGCAGAAGGTCCCTGGGCTATTGCGGGGCAACTGGGCCACCTGCAGCATGGTATGGCTGAATTGTTTTCGGGGGGACACCCTCTTCTGAGGTTTTTCTCCAACACATTCCTTCAAGCAAATCGTGGGCACCAGTAACACTTTCCAAGTAGAACGTGACTCCCCATTTCACCCGCTCTCAACCTGGTGCATTTCAGCTGTTTTGCACTACAACTCCCGGAATTCCTGAGGATTTCAAGTCAAAAATTCTGGGAGGCCTCTACTTCAAAGGCAGGGAATCTTTTTCAGCCCAGAGGCTGAACTGGTTCTAGGCAAGCACGATGGGGGCCACATTCCAAAGTGACTGGGCCACTGCACTGCTTCCACACAGAAATGCAAAATCTTTGCCCTTCCGGCACACACAGTGCTGCTCCCTCACTGCAATCAAGCTTTTAAAAGTTCTCCACTGGCACCAATGGAGGGGCGATTCTTGAAAGAGGGGTGCAGTGCTGGGGGGGCTTAGTCCTTCCTTCTGGCAACGGCAGAGACTTTTAGGAAGCCTTAAAGCAGTGCAGCTGGTGGAGCAAGAAACAGCCTGATCTCCAGTTAGCAATCGGAGGAGTTATGGCAGAGGCTGGATACGGGTCTCCCGTGGTTGCAGCAGGGTGCTGACAAGGGGGTCTCCATCCCTGCCTGACTTCTTTGGCATGTCTGATCAGAAGCAATAATGAGGCCAGGGTTGCACAAAAGGGCACCTGAGAATAAAAACTACCCCAATCCTCCCTTGCTGAAGCAGGGGCCATTCAGTGGATTATACCAGCTGGATTTCCAGCCTTTTGCCATCTTGCAGCTCTGGGGAGATGCGTTCAACACTCCATCAGCTGCAACTTACATCTACTGCTGTGACAAATCTACCATCTGATTTGACCCAGAGGCACTGACTGGCCTCTTTCACCTGCTGCATGGCTAGGTAATGCATGCACACCTGTTCAAAAAGCCGTCTTTGCGATTCGAGCTCCATCTGGTGGACTTCTACGTCTTGAACAGCAGCGGCTGTTTCTTGATCTCTCATGGATGCCTGCAACAGACATGTCGTCATGACAAATGAGCAAAGGTAAGTCTTCCTTCATAGCCAACATCATCTCAATACAACATTTTTCAAGGGTAGTCACACTATCAGGTGGGGAAAATGTGAAACGGTTATCCATTCCAGCTTCTTGGACTAGATTCCCATCAACAACCATGGGTGGGGGGCTTTTAGCCTAGAAGTAGACTTTGCTCCATGGAGTGACCAGCCCCTTGCCATTCTTGAGACAGGCCTGGTGGCCCCACAGGGAAGGCGGAGGTGCCTATTGGTTCTGCAATGTGCTTTTGGCTTGGTCAGTGCCTGAGGAGGAGGCAAATACTGCTCTATGATGCCAACTGTGTAAAGGCAGAGGCTGGGGACAGGAGGCGGCTCAGGGACGTCAGCTGAAGAGGATACCGCCACCACAAATCTCAGTCAGTTCCTTTCCATGTTTCTAAACATTGCAATCTGCTAAGAGAACATCAAGAACATAAGCAGTCTGTGCTGGATCAGCCCAAAGTACTATCAAGTCCAGGGGCCAACCAGCTGCTTGTGGGAAGCCCATGAACAGGACCAGAGTGGAGTAGCATCTCCTGCTAGTGTTCCACTGTCCACTGTCCTGAGCCTGGAAGTCAGACAGAGCCATGGTGCCTGGCAGCCATGGACAGCCTAACTCTTGAGTTAATCCCCTCTTAAAGCCGCCCCAATTTGGAGGCAGTCATAACTTTAGAAATCATTTTGCTTGCTGAAGAAAATGTGCTGAACCAAGCACAGCGCTGGTTCAAGCCAACCTGCTGCCGATGCTTCCATCACTCTCATTTCTCCAAATGGGAACAGGTTACCTTTCTTGCAATTTCATCATCAAGTCGTCGGAGCTCCATTTCCCGCTGGTCTTGCTGGTATTTCAGAAAGCGCCTCCTTGTGGCTTCTAGCAACTGCAACTCCTTCACTTTCAGCTCTCTCTTCACAGCAGCTAGCCTTCAAAACCCCAGCAGGAATTAATACAGGCAGGAACAAATGAAACATTTGTGATCTGTTGCCATTTGGGAAGCATTTGACTCAATCAATCAATCAATCAATCAATCAATCAAAACCAAAACTATCCAGAAAGAGCATTCCATCTGGTAAAGCTCATAAAGACATCTACAGTCAGGACCCAAAGATGCTAACACACGAAATACCTCCGCCTTTGCTCTGCGAGCTTCTCCTCTTCCTTGAGCAGGATCTTCCTCCTTTGCTCCTCGGCCTCATGAAGCAGCTCTTGTTTCCTATACCAGGTTTCATCGTCCACTTGGCGTTCCACTGCTTTTGCTTCTATCTCCTGAACCAACTGCCTGCACAAGGTGATTCCATGCATCACAATCTCGAGCAGCATTCAAGCAATTCTAAAATGCGTGCAGTCAAAGGAGGAAATGGTATTTAATCTCTTTGACTCTCCAACCTTCAAGCATGTCCTCTGGCCAAGGGTGCCAAACCTCTTTCAGCCTGAGGGCCAACTCAGTTGCACAGAAAGTCTCAGAAGCTGCCAAAGGCAGAGGGGCAGGGCCAAAACGCCAGCAAATGTAGCTTCAAGTTTTTCCTACCAGTAACTCAGCCTTAGGAGAGGCATTTCACGCTTTCCGAATGGGAAAGAACACTGCACAGGGGCTGGAAAGCCACCAAAGGATCAGCAGTTGGGGAAACCCAAGGGACAAAATTGGGTTCCCATGTGGGCCACAGGCCTGAAATTTAGTATAAACTGCAGTTGCGGATAAAAGAAGGCTGCCAACGTGCTCCAAAGAAATGGAGGCTTCACAGGAGGTGGTTTGTTGCCTTTTTTCTATTCATGCCACTTACTTTAAAGGCTATACATATTACTATTTGTTTTATATACCACCTTTAAAAAAAAAAAGAATTCAAAGCAGCTTACATCATTCTCCTCCTCCTGCTTTCGATCTTATTCCCATAACAACCCTCTGAGGTAGGTTGGCCTGTGAGTCCGTGACAGGCCCAAAGTTGCTCAGTTGCCTCCAGGGATGAGTGAGGACTAGAACTCAGATCTCCTGAGTTCCAGACCCGCACCCTTAATCACTACAATACAGGGGCTCTCACATGCCTTACAAAAGGTGGTAGGGCTGCCACTTTGGAGCGTATTCATTCATCATGAGTTGGAGGTGTCTTGATGGTATGTAACCAGAGACGGTGAACCAGAGAACAAAACTGTGATTTGTCTGGAATGCTTTTGCTTCACATTCAGGCTTGGCTCAGCGAGATTTAAAGAGAGTCTTCACTGTAAACTAGTCCAGATATGTGAAGCAAAACACAGACTTCTCCTCCCTCCCTGGACCATAACATGCCTGATCTGCTAATTAGGATGTGTGCGGGCAAATGCCCAAGTCCTCCGTCAGGGGTCTGAGTGAGATCATCTTCAACTCCAACCCTCCCTGTAGGTGTGGTTTCTCAGTCCCCAGCCCAACAGCAAAACAGAACTGCCACTCATCTTTCCATCAGGCCCAAGGAACAGGCCCCCAGTTCCCCTGCTGCCATCAGTACCTCTCTCTTAGGTACTCAATTTCATCCTGCCTGATTCGCTCCCGCTCTTGAGACTGGTAATCCACAATGAACTGGGGATACTTGTTGAATACTGGGTACTGCCCCTTGGTTAGTGGCACAAAGTCGTCCAGCATATGGCGTGGGTGGATGTCCGCTGGGGTGCACTCCATGAGGTGGTACGCCTCTTTGATCACATTATTGATATCCAGGTTGTTCCGATGATGGAAGAAATACTGCAACAGAAGAGAAGCCTGAATTTGCCTCTTTAAAAAAACAGATGGACAAGGAGACTCGTATCCTGGTTGGTCAACTCACAGGATGACTTCATGCAAAATCGCAATCCTGCACCACATCCTGCTGATTAACAGGAAACCCATGGGAGAGTCAGCACCCACTATTCCAAAAGACTGTAACACCCAACGTTTTCAGGGATGCCAACGCCTTCCTTGAGAAAGGCTGTGTCCCATCACTTTGATGATGAATGAGAAAGACATCTGGTAGCCTGAGATCATCACAGGAAAGATGGCAGTGTGCCTCCCACCAATAGAGTCACCAGTGTTCCCGCTGCCTGTTGTTTGTGCCCATTCAGCACAGGGGCATCCAACTCTTGCATCCCAAGGACCAAATTCAATTTCAGAGCAGCTCTCAGAAATTCTCTGGGTGCTACAAATACAGGTATCCATCCCTGGCTTAGATTAGTAAAATGCTAACCTCAAAGTCATCCTTTTGATTACAGTGAAGCAAAGGGGCCCTGGAACATATAATGTATGCTGCAACTACCATCAGAAAGTAGGAAGGGTGGTTGGAAAAGATATTATCAAACATTTTCAGCCATTCCTCTCTCGTCAGAACCTCAGAGAACACTGTTTCCAGAAGAGGCCAGGCATATACCTAAAGACACATGGAGAAGTCAGTTAGCGATCGTTGCATCCTGAATGCAGCAACATTTGACAAGCCTGAGCACAGAAGATGGCTTCTATTTTTAAACACCCTCACAGTTTGTCTCGTAAAAAATGATGGCTCCCTTGTCAATTCCACTACTGACACCTTCAACTGGCAGAGTCTCTTCTCAGGTCTTTGGAGGAGAGGGGAAACCCAGTGCGCCAGGAACCAGGACAGATCTGCCTCAGGGGAAGATGGGAACCAGGTCCATCCCATCAGCTTTGCTAAGAGATCAGCTACATCGTCTTAGCAACTACTACTTAAATTTAAAGCTTGTTGCTTGAGTTCGTTCATTTCCTCTTCTCTCTCCCTCTATTTCACTCATGTCTTTTCCCTTGTAAACCTGGAGGTAGGGACCGAGTTATTTTTATTGATCACAAGCAACTTGACAAACAGAAAATGCTTAAAATAAATTCTTTTTTCATCCATGCATGCTGAGAAACTGTGCTAAATTAACCTGCAACTGTAGGATATAACAATACTTTAGCTTGAAGAAGTGGTGAACCATCCTCGCACCAGAGCTGGTCCATCAATGGGATCAACAATGGAATTATACGCATGCTTATTCAGAAGGAAGTCTTAATGTACTCCCAGGGAAGCATACTCAGGCCTGCGGTGCAAAAAAGCTGTTTGAGGACAACCACTGAAACTTCTGTAATTAAACTAGTTGGGCACAGAACTGCAGCTCTGCTCAGAAGCAAGCAACACACAAGCTCTTTCCCAGAATGATCACTAGGGGCCTAGAGGAGCAAATGAATAATTCTCTAGACCAAAATGATAAGGAAATAAAGAGCAGCCATCAATCAAAATTGAACTTCAGGTGAAGATACAGTTCAGCTCCTGTTACTCTGGGCAAGTGGCCCACTGATCCATCTTGTCCCATTACTGCTCATGGCCAGAATAATTAGATTATGCTTGATGCTTGTATGCTATGCCTGTATTTTCTTTTTACCTGTGATGTTACATTATAATTCATAAAATGATGGAGCAGTTCTTTGTCATGATGCGCCAAGATATTTTCCACCATGCTGAGGACATTGACTGGAGGATTTGGGAAGAACTCGAACCAGTGCTGACACCAATTCACTAAATCAAGGAAAGAAGCAACAGCAGCTAATTCCACTGCGAACAAGAACATGGAAATGAAAAGGCATCTGGCCCTTTTATCCCCTAGCACCAATTCATGCTCATGGGGACCCAGTCCTTTTCCTATATGCACTCTCTTGTGCGCTGTACCCAGAACCTGAGCTCCAAACTGGATCCCCCACCACCCAGGGCTTCCCATGACCCAAAAGGGACACAGTCCTTGCCAGCTGTGCTGGTCTGCCCTCCCAGCAAAGGTCCATCACTATGTGCCAGCTTCCCTCAACAAGGTGCCCTCCACACATGCCAGACTCTCCCACCATCACACGACGGCCAGGACTCGCTGCCCAACAGGTCTGGAGCATACCAGGTCAGGGAAAGCTGCCAACATGCCTTCCAGGGCCTGGTGAAGACCCGATTTTTAAAAGAAGTCCTTAAAGGGAAGCCAAACTGATAGCCTGCTCTATTTCCAGGGTTGGTTATTGCATGTGGGACCTGCAACACGTTACACTACAGAATACTCATGTTCTGTCAGGATTCTCCACTGCATTTCCCTCTTGCTGGTTTTCAATTGTCCCACTGCTCCACAGTTAGTTCTCTGTGCTTGCTGAGTGTTCTTGGTACTCATTGGGCTGTTCTTGATGGGCTTTCCCCTCTTTGATTTTTTAAAATGAAGCTTCTGCAAACCTTGCAGTTTCCCAAAACACACTAGCATCTCTGTGGGCACGGGTGATAGCATTTGATAGGCTGCAAAATTCTACAGCTGTAGGAGATGTACAATTCTGTGTAGGAAAGATTCTGGCACCTTGTCTGACTTCTCTGTAGTTGTGTGTGGGCTTCAAAATGCCCTTCTTCCAAAGATCAACTGGTTTTTATTTTTGGCATCAAATTATATTGTTCCTTCCCCCATCCTGCTCATAGTTTATTTACTTTAATTTAAATGATCATTATTTTTTTGCTAGATTTCTGGTTGGAAGGAGTTTCTCCTTAACAGGTAATTTTGTGATTTTAAAAAATTGGTTATGTTTTACAAATGCTGTGTACATTGCCCTGTGATCCCATGTTGTATGAAAGGCAATATAGGCCCTGCAAAATAAATACACATACTTACATGCAGGCTGCCTCTTGGAAGTTACTTAAAGCACAGCATCAAACCTACCATGGTATGAAGAACCCTCCATTACTCAGGGGTGCAAATAAGGTTTCAGCTTTGAAAAAACTTCCTTACCTATTACAGTAGCAACCACCTCAAAGCAGATGAGCTGATTGTTCTGGAAGAGCTTAACAAAAGGGAAGGCCAGCAGAGGAACGTAGGGCATCTCACCAAAGATGGTAGACCAGTGAGCGAGGGCAGATAATGTCCTGTACACAGAGAGAAGCTGCTTAGAAAACATTGGCAAAAAGAACTGCATGAAGCAAAGGCTTGACCTATAAAGTCAGGCACTGGAGTCTGGGATCCTTTTAAAAGGATGGCGTCAAAGAGTGTTTGTTTGCAAATGCCCAAAATTGGGCCACTCAAAGTAGGGACGCTTCCAGGTGGAGCTTTTAGTGTGCAACTGTTCTTTCCTAAACACATAATTTTACAGGAGGTTCAGGTGACCACACCTTCTATTTGTTACCTTATGTTTTCTCACTGCTTCTTCCCTTTTCTTACTAGGAAAAAAATCTGGTAATGAGGGAAAGGTAAAAAAGTTGCAGAAGCTGTTCATCAGGAAGCAACGTAGAAGTGCTAGAAGCTAACTAGACAGGGACCATAACAGCAGCCACATGGAGACTTTGTTCCATCCATAGTGACTGCCTAAATTCATTCAGAGCCATTTCACACGTCACACAGACTACGGCAGCACAGCAAGACAGTGTTCTTGGGCTGCTGTAACTTCTGGGCTACATCCAAGGCACTGGTACTCGTAGCTTAAGCCCTTCTCAGTCCAATTTCATTCATTCAATTTGTATTCTCCCTTTCTTTCCGTTCAAAGAATTCAAGGTGGCTTACGTAATCCCCCTCCTCCTGTGAGGTAGGTTGGGCTGAGAGTGTGACTGGCCCAAAGTCATCCAGTGAGCTTTTTGGCTGAGCGGGGTCTAGAACCGAGATCGTGAGAGTCCCAGTTCCACACTTAGTCACTACACCACACTGGCCCTCAATTTCCAAACTGGACTGAATCTGCTGCTTGAACAAGCTTTGGATCATCAGTACATCATTTGCAGAAGGTCAAGGGTCCAACTCTGGGCACCTCCAGTTGAAAGGATTAAGGAACAGGGAGCATTTCCAACCTGCAGCCCTCCAGGTGGGCTGGTGCTGCAACTCCAGCCATCCGCTGCACTGCCAAGACCTCAGGGTGAATGAACAGGCTAATATACTCAGCTGGCCAGTGAATACGAGATGAGCTGCAGCGTGAACTGCAGCGTGCTTCTCCCACCCAGGACATGCCTGCAGTTACCTTTGTAAGACTCTCAAGAGCTTTCTGCTTCTAATCGGGTAATCATTCTGAAGGTGCACAAAGGCTGAATGGGTCCCTTTGTCTAGCAGGCTGCTAAAAGCCAAGTGGTTTTCCGGAAGGCGAAGGAAGGACCGCCAAACAAACATCCTGTAATTGCAAGGCAGATTTCAGAGATTTGCAATTTTGCTTAGTGGAGCAGAACGCGGGAAATCGGAATTGACACATGCCCCGCACACCTGTATTTGGCCGGATACTCCCCGAATCCCTTCAGCAAGGCCTGCAGCCGCTTCTTGTTCAGTCCCTCTGGCAGCTCGTTCTAGGATAGGAGCAACAAGGTGATTTCCTGCACCAGCTACCATGACTCTTCTGCACAAGCCTTTCTGCCTCTTCTCTCAAAACTTTTTCCATGACTTTGAATTTCATAGCTCACGTCACCTGTTTCTGTTCCTCATTATGATCAAGTTACCCCACTTTCCTGTTCTCCAGGCTTCTATTATCATATGTCAACATCTTCTATTGATTTTCAGCGTATTTATTTAAAGTGCTTTTACTGTACTCTTTAGCCAAAATGGTTCCCAGGGTGTCTTACAAAGACCAGTGACATGACTGTCTCTCTTCATGGGCTTACAATCTGAAAGACATGACACATGAGGAAAAAAGGAGAGGGAGGGAGGAGGAACGTAAGCTGCTGCAACTACAATAGGGTACTGTAGGATTGGAAAAAGCGCAGAAAAGGGCAACTAAAACGATCGAAGGGCTGGAGCAACTCCCTTAAAAACTGCAATTGCTTGGCTCAGAAAAAGGGCATGTAAGGGGAAACATGATGGAGGGGCATGTAACTATCCATGGTGTGGAGGGGGAGTTATTCTTCTCCCTCCTCCATAATACCAGAACCAAATGGGATCATCCGATGAAGTTTGATCTGAGGGAGATTTAGAACAAATAAAATGAAGTGCTTCACATATCACATAGTTAAACTATGGAATTCATTGGCGGTGGAAGTAGTGATGGCCATCGATTTGGATGGCTTTAAAAGGGGACTGGGCAAATTCATGTGGGAGAAGACTATCCATGGCTACGGGTCCTGGTGACTAGAAGCCACCTCCAATATCAGAGGCAGTCTGCCCCGTTCACCAGCTGCTTGGGCACAGGGGCGGCCATTGCACTCATGTGGGATCCTGTGGGCAACAGGCTGGCCACACCTGCTTGTGGGATCCTGTGGGCATCAGGTTGGCCACACCTGTGAACAGAATTCTGGACTAGCTGGAAACTTGCTTTGATCCAGCAGAGCTTTTGTTATGTTCTGATGTGCTAAGTCTTTGAGCCAGATTTTTTGTATGGACCAGACCAGACCATAATAACTGCTACACCACGCAGTAGAACTAAAAAAAAATGAGTTCCTCACTGTAACGTCTTAGAGACAGTCCTATGCTGCAGGCAAACCAAGGCGGCAAACTCAGGGCTCAAACTCTGATGCCATTTAGGGCTACAGTCTAGACGATAAATAGATTTAGTCCTTTGGGACTTTCTCCTTAGCAAGTCTCACAGAAATTAGTGAGGGCTGCAGACAGCACAAAAGTGTGTGGAGAATCCAGACAATGTTACAGATAGCAAGGTGGATCCTTGTGGAACATTTGTTTTTATGCAATATGGCAGCTCCTATTGGTCAGGGACTGATTTGGATTGTTTGCTGCAAACATCAAGTCTTTGTCAGGTCTTGACATATAGACTTACCTCCTTGTCCTCATGTGACATGTCTAGCTGTGGCCTTAACACCTTGGCCCGGATTTTGCCTCCTTTTGATTTCCGTGGCCTCGCTGAGGTCCTCGATGTCACTCGCATGGTGAGCGTGCTTGTGTCTTTGGAGGACTCTTCAATCACTTTAAACAGAGGTGGGGGTGGCTGGAAAGCAAAAGATTCAAGCAACTGGCTGAAAAACCTCCAGCGCTCGGGTAAGGGATGCTACAGGGAGTCCAAAATCCCAGGAGAACCCTACATGTTCCCCACCACTGTTTAAACCAGCCATCCAGAATCTAGTGCTCTCCAGATGGGTCGGGCCATGGCCAGCACTTTTGCTGACTGCACTGCCCAGAAGGATGGATCTGAGGGATCCTTGTGCAGCAGCCCCAGCAGGTGGTGCTGGGGGCCTTCTGTTGCATGCCATGGGCATGAGCTTGCGGGATGCCACAACTGTCTCACTTCTACAGGAAACCACAGGGGGTTTGGGCTGACGTGTCATCGATATGCAGGTGCTACCCAGCTCTACTACTCATTTGCACCTACACATCCCAGGGAGGCATTGCACCCGTGTCTGGTGGCTCTTGGGTGGATGAGGGTGAACATGCTGAGATTTAAGCCAGGCAAGATGGAGGTCCTAGGGGTTGGGAAACCAGCTACTCCAGATGGGAGTTTACAACAGGTCTTACGTGGGGCTGCACTAGGTACATACTGTGGGAGTCTACCTGGATTCTGTGCTTACTGGGGAAATTCAGGTAGCCACAGTGCCCAGGAGTGTCCTTTACCAGCCTAGCCTGATTCACCACCTATGGCCCTATCTAGAAAGGGAGGATGTGGTCTCAATTATCCATGCACTAATGCCACTCAAGCCAGGCTACTGTAATGCACCGGATGGGTCTGCCTTTGAAGAGTTCAGAAACTTCAGCTAGTACAGAACGTGCCTGAGTGTTAGCGGGACCAAGGTGGTCAAACTGTATGACGCCTATACTGCACCAGCTGCAATGGTTCAGCATGTTTCAGCAATTTAAAGTGATGGTTTCACTTGTAAAACCTTGAATGGTTTGGGACCAAATTACTTGAAATGACCTTTTCCCACATCAGCCAGCCCACATTTTAAGATCAGCAGCGGAAGTCCTCGCTTGCTTTGGAAAGAAGTAAGGTAGACAAGTACACAAGGGAAGGTCTTTTCTGCAGTGGCCCCACACCTCCAGAATGACTTGCCCTCGGGGCTACTGATGGCAATCCGCACACACCAGACCTTTACCTTATTCACTTCTTGTGTCAGGGCCTGGATGCTATACACGTTAAGGCTGCCATTCTCCATTACGGCTGCAATGTATCTTCCATTGGGGCTCATGGTAGCTGTGCTGATTCCCTCTTCGTGACTGCCGACAACAAAGAGCAGCTTACATGTCCGTATGTTGATAAATCGCAGGATGTTATCCTGGCTCAGCACTCCAAGCACCTGGAAGGAAAAGGAGGAGCAATAACATACTTTATTAAGGGCACAATCCTGTTGGCTGCAGGCTTAGCTGGGCACCTTATGATCATCCTACATGGGTGGGGGTGGGGGGAGAGTGGTGGAGGTGAATTTAGCAAAAGGTTTCAGTGGAGGAGGGAAGGGAGCTAGAGAGGCCCCAGGATGAGCCTGTATCCTGGTTTCTCTGGTTCTGCCCCCACCCCTGATATGCCCCGTTTCAGCCCTCTCTGAGCGAGCACTGAGGCAGCCATCATATTTTTCTCTGCACCAGCTGCAAGGAGGGCGGCTCGGAGTTCTGAGTTCAAGCTCTGAGGCTGGAGTGCTACCTCAGACCTCTGAGCTGGGAAGCTACAATATTCTATGGCCCAAAAGATGTTTTCCAAGGGCCACAGGATTGCTTCCCAGTGTTAACAATTGTTCTACACATGGAGCCCAATTAATTGAAGGAGGCTAGAATTTGCATGTATAAACATTCTTCTGATTTTTGCAGCCAAGTAAGCAAACGAAACCATAGTACAGTTAGCAGAATAATTCCATCAGAAAGTGAATTTGATTACAAATGGACTGAGAACAGATTTTTCTACTGAAAGCAGAAAGCAATTTGGCTCTAATGTTTCAAAGAGGACAATCTGTGATCAAGGATCTTCATTTTGCTTGTGCAATAACAAATAGCTACTTATCAAAAGGATTTCTTCCACTGCTACCTGCAATCCATTTTTGTCCAGAATTATTTATGAATTTAAAAAATTGGGTGATCTATTTTTAAGCAATGTCTTCTAGCCTTGGAATGATAACCCTCTGGATTATGCAAAAACATTCACAAGGGTCAAGCAAAGGTGACTGGGGCCAAACTAGGTGTGATAGTGAGGGGGACCATCAAAGATCACACAAGGTAAAAAGTGGCTGTGGGAAGCCGAGGAAGTTTTATCTATTTGCCTCTTTAGAAGATTAACATGGTTTGTTATATTCTGAAAGATTTTAGTGTTAGACTTAATGCCTGCTTAATAATGTGTGTCTTGTGGTTCGGTTGTATAAAAGCTGGCAGTTGCCTTTATTTTGAATAAACAGCTTCTATAATAAGCATTTAATCAAACAAGCAATGTGTATTATATTTAATCAACATCATCATGTGACCAGATAACAACTCTGTGAGCCAAGCAAGGACAGAAGATAATAGTTGGTCCAAAATCACCCAGGGAGGGATGGGGCTTGAACCTATTGGAGGTTCATATTGCAAGAACACACTGGAAAATGAATGAGCTCGTGCTGATGGGCAGCCTATCTTGAATCAAACTTAAGTGATCAAACTTCTCTGGGTGTGCGAGAGAATCAGACTGGAGAAAGGCTGCCTATGGGTTCTTCTAGTTATCATCTACCTGAGATCAGGTAACTCTGAAGCATCTCTGTATTAGGTGTGGTTAGAATATTCAACCCATCCCAATACAGATATACAGCAGAAGTACCCACCTTTGAAGGATGTTGCCTGCCGTACCTCTGCATCGGTTTCAGTTTGAGGCTTGCCTTTTTCAGGCTGGGAGGCACAACCAGAGCCAACTCTGTGCAGGAATGTACAAAGATGGGGTTGACTAACAATCAGCAATTCTGAATTTCAGTGTGCTTAAGAAGTCAACTTTTTTGGATGCAAAAGGGAACGTAAGAAAATAAAAGCCCTGCTGGACCAGAGCAAAGGTCCATCGAGTCTACAGTTCCATTCAGACCAACCAGCTGCCTGCAGGAAACCCACAAGCAGGACATGAGTGCAACAGCACCCCGCTACCCATGTTCCCCAGCGACTAGTACACATAGGCATACAGCCTCTGATGCTGAAGGGAGCATATGGCCATGAGGAATAGCAGCCTTAACCCTCCACAAATTTGTCCAGTCACTTTCTGAAGTAGTGGCCATCACTGCATCCCTAGTTTAACTATGTGAAGAAGCCCTTCCTTTTATCAATCATGACTCTCCCACCAACCTGTTCACCAGGTGACCCTATTGGGCTCTGCTATTATGAAAGGAGCAGAGAATGTCCCCCGAGCGCTTTCGCCACAGCATGCGTAATTTTGTACCCCTCTATCACGACTCCCCTTACTCGCCTTTTTTCCTAAGCTAAACAATTCCAGATGGAGTTGCTTCAGCCCCTGGATCACTGCAGTTTGATTTAGTTTCATTTTATCAATAAGCCACAGGCTTCCTAATTCCTTTCAGGAAGAAAAAGTAAACGTCAGCTCTCAAGAGTTGAGGACACGCCCTTTGGCTCCTTTGCTTCAAACTCCACCACCCACCTGATTAGAGCCACCATCAAAGCTATCCAGAAGGAATTCTAGGTGGCGAACAGCTCGCACTTTGGTCGGCATCTGGATTATTCTTAGCAGCTGCTTCGACTCCAAACACCACAAGTGAAGATGATTCGATTTGCCGCCAGCTACAAGGACACGGCCATCTCTGTACTCCAAAACAAGACATAGTAGTCATTAATCTGGCCATCTCCATTGCGAACAGAAATCCCCTATTCGTGGTTGATTGGCCAGGCTTGCTGGGAATGATGGAAGCTGCAGTTTAACACATCTTCAGGGCAGCAGGTTAGAGAAAACTGCCACAATGTGCAGGTCAGGCTTTAAAAAAAGGAACAACAAGCCCAAAAAGATTCCAGCAGATGCAATGAAACACTTAAAGTTCTTTCATAAAACAATGGCTCCTGTTTCAGCATTTCAGGACCCTAATGAGGTGCAATTCCATTCCTCCAACATTGTATCTAGTTTGGATTTAGTTTCAAGATACGTTTACACACACACACAAGTCACAGATACTTTAATAAATCATTACTCTAATAAACTGAAACATTTAATTTTGGAGAGAACTTTAGAGAGGTTTGCCTGGCGTCGAGCTTATACTCTTTTCAGCGCCAGGTCAAAACTTTTTTATTTGATCGTTATTTTAAAAATTAGTATTTTAATGTTTAACAGTCATTTTTTATTTATTTGTATTGGTTATATGTTATTTATTATATTGTTATAGATTGTTTCACTGTATTTTGATTTTAATGATTGTAAGCCATCCTGAGATGCTATGCATAAGGGACGGCATATAAAAGATTCAAATAAAATAAATAATAAATGCATTTAAATGTAAGTACTGCCTCTTTGGAAATTTGCATGCTTGAAGAGGGTAACGTACCTTGTAACAGCAAAAACTTTATAGCGCAATGAAGAACCTTCTACTGGTGAGGGCAGCTGGTATTTGCAGCGAAGGGTATCAAACTCCCAGGCAAAGATGGAGTTATCTTTAAAGCAGCTGAGAATAGTGTTACTGAGTGGAAGGAAGAAAACCTGAAAACACAGGGAGGATTACCTGGAAAATACATTTTAAAACAAGTAGCTTTCTATACCATAACAAACATGCTAAACCACTTCTAACCCATAACAAAAATGGTTTTTCAAATTCCAGGATATGTGCAGGAAGCCCCCAGATTTCTCACATTTCTGTCATCTGACAACATCACATGAGCAAGCCAGGCCAGTGCTGGAAGTGTTGGGAAATGAGGCACGTCACAAAGGCACGTCTGAACGAAAGGAAATCCGTCAGATGTCAAGCAAGCTCTTCAGGGGCTGGAGCAAATGAAGTGGTCCTGCCCAGCCTCTTATAAAACTTTCCAGGTTAGGCTTGCTGACTGGGAGCAAGGAATCCTTCCCATCCAGAAAACCCATATCCCCTTGCAAGTAAATTGCTGAATGTGGATGCCAGTGGATAGGCAACGCCCTCCCCTCAAAGATGATCCCATGACTTGAATTCAATTTGACTTGAAACAAGTCATGTACTGGGTCCAATTGGAGGCTTTTACAAAAAAAAACAAAAAACTAAGTGTTGCAGTGAGCCAAGATGATGGACTGCAGGGTGACTGCGTAAGTCTTGTGGGCGACATGTTCCCAATTCCTAATCTAAGCAATTGGTCTTCAGTAACCCACTACGGGATCACAGTCTAAGCCCAGGTAAGAGCACCATCAACACAATACAATACAGTATTGTAAGAAAATTAACCACTGGGTCCCCCAGATGCAACATCGGGTTAAGTTGCAGCCTGGGTCTAAAAAGCTCAAAGATGACTTTACCATCATCTTGGCTTGGCTTGTGAAAGCCTTGGCTCTCACAGGATGACAGTAATTCAAATTGTTCTGGATTTCACAATAAAAATCAACAAACGTGACAAAGGAGAAATATTTAAATGCAGACCTTCTGGATACCGACAGACTGGCGAACATTCAGCTTTCTTTTCCGCTGAAATGTGTCAAGGTCCCAAAGCTGGGCTGTATCCACTGACGATGTGATGGCATATCGACCAGACCCGTGAACTGAGATTGAGGACACCGAAGAGTCATGTCCTCGCATCCAACTAACAAGCTCCTTGGTATCTGCAGTAATAACGAAGACATCAAAATGGTATGACTTAAGAACCAAGGCATTATTGCAGCTGCATCATCAGAAAACAGATCAGTGATGACAGAGATGATGTGAATACATGCTAGGAGTAACAGGAACCTGAAAGCTAAGCAACCATTACATTAGAAATTACGGTAAATCCTGCTTGAGTAAAAGTGTAGATGTTCTGTACAATACTTCTGCACGGGAGACTAAGAGTGGGTTCAGTATGGGCCAGATGCTTACTGAAACTAAGCAGCTGTGAGCCTCCAGCAATCTTCTGAGTGGGAGACCCCTGTGAGGTCCGAGAAAGACTCAGATATAAAGTATGAGGATTCATAAGTTTAAAAAAGGAGGGCCTGGAGGAATGTTGTCCATGGGGTCGCGATGGGTCGGACATGACTTCGCGACTAACAACAACAAAGTTTAAAAAACTCAGCAGTTCATAGTTCCCTGTACTTTAGGAACCTAACACACCCTTGTGACATGCCTTCTAAACAAGGATGAAGGCTGGATACCTTGGATGTGATCCAGCGCTTTATAAGTTCCATTGGCTTCACTGGAACAGTGTCCGCTGAAATTGCCTTTTCAGCCCCAAGGCCTGCCTGGGAGGCTTGTTCAGGGGCTGCAAGCACCCATGCATATAAAGGCATACACAGATGCCACTCATGTGGATGCAGACAGTCTTTCCTCACTGCTAAAAGTACTGCGGGAAAAGCCACCTAGGCCTTTTGCTTCCTCCCACAGAGATTCTTATACTGATTTGGATTGCTGGCAGCAACAGCACAATTAGTGAGAAATTGGTGTTATGTGGTTGGTGGGATTTCTGTGATGCTAGGGGCACCAGAGCACTCAGGGATGGGCTGAACGCTTGGGCAGGGTGGGGGCAGCTTATTTTTCCTGTACCAGCATAAACAGAATTTCCAAGTGCTTGAGGTTGCATCCCTATATGACAGCAAGTCCCACTGAACTTAGCAGGGTTGACTTCTGAGTAGTCATGCATAGGATCTTTTATCTTTCAAAGGATGAAAACTAAGATCTTTCCAGTTCTAGGGTGTCCATTCTAAGGATAAATGCTAAGTAAATATCAGACAATCCTTTCAGCCCAGAGATTCCCTCTTTGTTTTAAGCGAGACGTCACCTGCCTGGTTCTTATGATTTCGTGTTTGGTTTCACACTTCCCACTAAATAGATTTTTTTAGAAAAATTTGCAACAAGAAAGGGAGCTTATTCTGCAATGACTGACACAGAGGCTTGTATACTATTTGGAAGGAAATTTTAGTTAAAAATTATTTAGATATGAAAGACAAAAGCAGCCATTTGTATGGAGTCAAAGTTTTATAAGCATGTGCCTATTACCTGTGTCAAAACATTTAATGGAATAATCGGCCAAAGCCACAAGGAATTCGTTTTTTCTATGGAGATTAAATGCCAGAGCAGTACAGGCTTGCATTGTTCGTTGAACCAGGCTGAACCTGTTTGAACAAATCAAAATTATTCCCGCAGAGGACAAGAGGAATTCACATCCACCACCCAGCCCAACAGAATAATTGTCAGTAAGACTCACGCCCTAAGTGTGATCTTTGGAAGATTTCATGACCTCTTTGCACAGTAGCCAAAAATAGAACCCTGTGAAATGCAGGATAACCTCATTTGTCAAGAAAGAAATCTTCTCAGGCAAAACGTTCAGAACATTATCTCCAGCAGAATGGAGTATTATTTGAAATGTTATTTTAGACACTGTGAGGAAACAGTGGAGGTTAGAACCAGCAGCACACGCATGGACTTCTGCTTGTTCAACAGGACTGCCCTTTGCTTTCATCCCCTCTGCAACTCTTAGCATCCCTGGTCATTAGCTATACTGGCAGGGGCTTTTGGCAGTTGAACTCCCAAACATCTGGAAATCTACCTTCTGCTCATCCCTGCTCTAGGGCAGATGGGATGAAGCAAGCGGTTTCTATTGCTTGGAAATGTACAGGTCATGAAGCAGATGGCTTGAAGGGGTGGGTAAACTAAATCCAGAATAGAGGATGTGCCAGAATAAACCCTGCTTGATTCTATATTGACATGTTTGTGGGTTCATGTCTTTGCCTGTAGGAAGTATTTCCAGGTTCAGTTTCAATGCTTATCACTGGGAGGGCATAAGGACTGCAGGGCAGGGGCGGGAGAGCCATTCTGCTGGCCATTTCCTTTCCATGGGTGAGCAGCCTGCAATGGTTATGCTTCAGGACTGTGCATATGCAAAGGAGTGGGCAGGAATTTACTGGGGCTAGAGAGGAAATCTTGAGAAAGCTCACTCCTCCATCTAGTGCAAGCATCCCCGCACCTTGGAGTTCATGCATTTTAAACAAGTGATAAACAAATAGCACTTACCTGTTGCCCACCAAGTCGAAAACATAAATATTCCCTTGATGGTCTCCAGCAAGCAGTGAATCTCCAGATCCACCAAAGGCCACTTGCAAAAAACGTATCGTCTTGGAATGGTAGCCTGTGGCACTGTGTATAATATTGACAAGGACTCTGAGGAGAAAACCAAGAAAACCGTTAGCAGCACAGTATGGTGAACAGTCTGCTTTTGCTCATGGAAACAGACAGAAGAGCCAAACAGTGCACAGAACTGAGTTCTCTGCAGTCAAAATATTGCCAGTTTTTGGACATACACCAAAGCATTTCTTGTGCAGGATTTTTTCTCAACCACGTGCTTCCATTTTTCTCAAAGCCACTGTAAAATATCTATTTAGAATGAACCAAGTTGTTGTTGCTGTTGTTACGCGACACATTGTGACTTCATGGACAACATTCCTCCAGGCCTTCCTGTCCTCCACCATCTCCCGGAGCCCACTTAAACTCACACCAACTGCTTCACTGACTCCATCCAGCCACCTCATCCTCTGCCGTCCCCTTCTTCTTTTGCCATCTATTGTTCCCAGCATTAGGGTCTTCTCCAGGGACTCCTTCCTTCTCATTAGGTTGCCAAAGTATTTGAGTTTCATCTTCAGTATCTGGCCTTCTAAAGTGCAGTCAGGGTTAATCTCCTCTAGGACTGACTGGTTTGATATGTAATGGATATATGCTACATATGGAATATTACCTTCTTGCAACAAAATGTTAAAAAATACACAGAAAAACAAATCCACTGTCTGAGTTTGTTTCAGAAAGAAAGATGGTAAGAAACAGACAATTCCCCTCTACAATGCTGTTCTAGTTTGTTGATTTCTTGGTGGGGGAAAATAAATGAATTCAACTCTTTTGGGAAAAGGCTAGTTAATTTTGTCACTGGTGGCTTGCCAAAGTGATATTGGACTGCCTCCACTGAATTTTATGTTTTTTTTTAATAACAGCAGTATGTTTTGCAATATAGTAATACACAGGATTATATAACATACAAGTAAATAGCATTATAGATCTTTGAAAAGCTTATCCAAAAATTGTAATAGCATGGTTTATCACGTCTTCTTTAAGGGATGGTTGGTTACATTTTGTAACACATTTTTTAAAATTACAAGCTATTCCATCTTTTCTTTTGTAGTGGATTTTCCACAGTACACAAAACAGGAAAAGTGATGGGGAAACATGGAGGGTCACATGTGGAAGAGACTGTTGAGTGGTCCTTTGTAACACTCCTTGAATAAGCTGATATTCTTAAGACAGAATAAGGCAGACACTATAAAACTCACTGTTCAACCTCAGGCTTGGGATCTTAATTGAGCCCTGAATCCTAGAGATCCAAGTCACCTTTCTCTCTTGATATATTTGCACAATTTCTTCCTCATACTTAAAGAGTGAATTATTTCTCCTAAGGATTATATACTGGAGGTAGAGTTTTAAGCTAAGTATGTTAGTAGCCTGGGGTCATCCCATTTTCCTCTGGTCTTGCTCTGCATGAAATGTGGCCCTGAAGTGCAGTTCTAAAACTGAATTTGGCCCTTAGGTTGAAAGAGGTTCAACACCCCTGCTGCAAAACTTCCAACAGTCCAGTCTGTTTTGTTTGCCCTCTGCCTCCCCACACATGCAATTCCTTGAGCCCACAAAGTAATTGCTTAAATAAAAAAACTAAAAATAATGTATAGTCTTCCAATTTGGTAAGCAGGGATTTTTTTCCTTTGTACATGGCGATTACAAAGCGAAGAGCCCAACAACGCTAAGCTTCCTCTCCAAATTCACCTAATTTTAAAGCCTTGCGTATAGCATAGGAAGGAGGACCTGTCCCTGCTACTTATCACCGCATTTAGTAGCCTAAGTTATATAATTGACTTGTCACTACCACCACCACGAGATAGAAGAGGCACCAACAGAAGGCAGTGCCAGCAATTTTTGGCTTCTAGTTTCTTTGCATCTATTCCTGTTGTTCCTATTAAGACAGCCAATCATTTCTACTTGTGATACAGGTGAACAATACAGCTACCAGATAAAACCAACAGCTGTGGTCTGAATAAGCTTGTTTTCCTTTCCCCTCCGCATCCCCGTTTCCTTTTGTGCTGTGTCTTTTTAGATGAGCTTTTCCAGACATAATGCCCTCCAGATGTTTTGGACAACTCCCAGCATTCGTGACCATTGCCATGTTGGTTGGGGCTGATGGGAACTGAAGTGTAAAACATTTGGAGGGCATCAGGTCCAAGGCGGCTGATCTAGGGCCAGTCATGTGTTTTAATGCACCTTTCTGGAAGCAGAAATATACAAATAGCTGAAGAATAGAGTCATGTTGAGACAGGGAAAAGTTCTACAACTCCCAGCTGGCTGTCTAAACATGCATAGGATTTCACCTACTGTAATTAATAAAACGCACATTACCCAGTCCTTCCTGTAAATGCAGAGACCACCGCTTAATTGCCACTGACAAAGTAGTCTCGATTGAAAGCAGGGGTAGCAAACTTGGAGTCCCTCCCAATGTTTTGGACTATTACTCCCATAATCCTGACCACTGGTCATACTGGCTGGGGCTTATGGGTGTTGTGATGCAAAACATCTGGACGGCCCCAGCTTGCCTGTGCTACTGTGAAAGACGAAGCACACAAGCCAGCCCGCTTGCAGCATATGAAAACCAGAAGGGTAGACTGCCCTTGGAGTTAGAGGCTCCACTGTTGATTAAGCCGTTCTCCGACGGGCGGGCCCAAAGAACACAGCAAAGTTTCATGGAAAAACAAACGCCCTTGCACCGTTACCCCCGCTGCGCTGCCGGGGAGGGCTTGCGGTGCCAGAGCTTGCCCTCCTCCCGGTGGCCCACGTCCGAAGTCTGCATCCCTCCAGGACAGAAGACAAGGCGCCGCCGCTCGGAAAGGTCCCAACGGCACTGCCCGGCCTAACCGTCGCGGCTCCTGCAGGCCCCGCCCACTTGGGAAGACACCAAACCACCGTCACGGAGGAGGGGGAGGAAAGATTCCCCTTCCCTTGGCGGGCGCTTAGCGACGTAGAGGCTGGGGACGCTCCCCTCTCAGCGTGGAGCAATCCAGCCCGATGCCTGCCGGGAATTGTAGTTTCTCTGCCCCCTTTGACTCTCTCTTTACTTTCACTTTCTGTCTATTTTTCTTTTTGCAGGTAACTGCGGGTTAAGCACGGGCGGACGGCAAATGGAGGCTGCAGCTGGTGGCAGGCGGGACTTGGGGGTGGGAGACGGGGTTTGCTTCTTGGCGTGAACTGCTTGGAAGGCTGTGATGCAGCAGTAAGAGCGCTGGGGCTCAGGAGAAGCGCATTGAACATGCTTTCAATCCTACGATATTCTTGTAAAATATTTCATACTACACACATATATATACATACATACATACAAAGAGCTTTTACACTGTCCTGAAAGAATGAGCGAGTTTGACATTGCACTTTTTTCCCTGAAGCTCCATTTTCAAAAAGATTGACTCTCACATCCTGCACTGGTTACATTTATACTCAGAGGAATTTACAAGTCATATGCATTTACAACCTAAACAAGTGTTACTTCTGTAGTGATGGCATTTCATGTTTATAAATTGCTTATTTAACAATTATATCCCACTTTTCTGCTGATTAAACATCAAAGGGAAATTTATGAAAATAACATAGAAATACATCAAACATTCTGAGAATCATTTCTCACTTTTGCTGTTTCCTATCAGCCTACATTTTATAATTTTTTATTTATTTTATTTATTTGGAAATTTATAGGCCGCCCCTTGCCACAAGCCTCGGGGCGGCTCACAACAATACAACAACAATTCTAAAACATTAAAATTTCCAAATACTAAATACACAAACATTAAAAACTGGCCCATCTCCAGGTCTAAATTAAAACCATCCCAATATAAATAAATTAACATTTAAAATATTGTTTAAATAAAAAGGTCTTCGCCTGGCGCCGAAAAGCAAATAAAGACGGCGCCAGGCGAGCCTCTCTGGGGAGCGCATTCCATAAATGGGGCGCCACCGCAGAGAAAGCCCTCCTCCGGGTACTCACCCTCCTAATATCTCTCACAGAGGGTTCCCGGAGGAGGGCATCAGCAGCAGATCGTAAGGGGCGGGAGGGTGTATATGGTCGCAGGCGCTCCTTTAGGTAACCGGGACCCAAGCCGTTAAGGGCTTTATAGGTAAGAACCAACACCTTGAATTGGGCCCGGACTTCAATGGGGAGCCAGTGGAGCTGACGGAGAACTGGGGTGATATGAGAACCACGCCCAGTCCCCGTCAGCACCCTGGCAGCTCTATTCTGCACCAATTGAAGTATCCGGACCGTCTTCAGGGGTAGCCCCACGTAGAGCGCATTACAGTAGTCTAACCGGGAAGTCACCAACGCGTGAGTCACCGTCGATTGGAGAAGAGATCTCAAAAACTTGCAAGCTGGCTTCATGGCAGTAGCACACTATATGGGATTTTTCTTATAGCTTAAGTAGTTGCTTAAACAAAAATTACACTTTTACATTGAACATACAGCATATACCAGAACAAGCATTAGAACTATTGCCGCCTTCAAGTACCCTTGCTACCCAGTAACTGCCTTTCAGAAGTTTCTTCATCTCCAACACCATTAATGAGAACCATTCTCTTTTTGCTGATTTGACTATTGCACCTTATGAGGGTGGATGTGCCTTAGTCCGCTAGGAGACCATTCTGGCCTCCTGACGGAACTGCTCTGGGCTTCTTTGACACTCTCAAAACCTCTCACCATGTTAAGCTGTGCATCCAAGAGTGGGAGAAACACCGTTAAGGGATTAATATATAAATAGTATTCAAATTTAATTTACATTAAAAATAAAAATTTACTGATTAAACAATCTGTATTTAAATAATTAAATATATCTCAGCCTCAATGTCAGAAGTCCACTGCTATAAAGTAATGGTCACACATTCCCATATCTATTTTTTGCAGCCTATCCAGGTATGTCTATGGAGAAGGGAAGGAGACAGGAGCAGTCAGCGGGTCGCTTTGAGGAACCGGACGGAAGCTCCGTGCCGCTCCTTCCGGTTCCCCCTCCCCTTGGGTCTGTTGCTTAGCGAAGGGTGGGCGTAAACCGGAAGTATCCATTATTCGGCCGAATTCGGGGCAGCCACGTTAGAGGGAGGCGGGCTCCACCCACCGGCCCGGCCCGGCCCGCCCGCCCCGCCCCGCCTCCGAGGCTTCGCTGTAGGAACAGCTTCGGCGGCAGCGAGAAGCGAGGCCCGGTGACCAGGCCTTGCGGCAGCACCACTACGGTGGCGAGATGTCGGACCTCGGAGACTGGTTCCGGAGCATCCCGCTGATTACGCGCTACTGGTTTGCAGGCTCCATCGCGGTGCCCCTCATCGGCAAGTTAGGCCTCATCAGCCCTGTTTATCTCTTCCTGTGGCCCGACGCCTTCATCAACCGCTTCCAGGTAGGGGACGTGGACTACCGCTCCCGGCATGCATAGCGCGCTCTGGTCTTACAGACCCGCATGGCAAAACTGCGCTCTGGACGCTGGGGAGGGTAGTTCACTTAATATAGCAGCAGGGCATGTTTGGAATCGTAGTGGGCAGGGTAGTTCTTTAGGCAGGGTTGACTGATCTCGAGGGGCAAAGACGGGAATGTCAGCACGGGCTTGTGAATGGAAGGCATCAGTCTCGCTTGCTTTCTGGTTGAAAGGAATTGTGCGGCACTTAGCTCCTCGTCTTTCAAGGGTCTTACTGTAACCCTTCCCTACCCAGTGCCTGCGTCAGATGTTTTGGACTACAACTCCTACCACCCTTAGCAGCTGACTGCATTGAATGGGCTTAATGGGAGTTGAAGTCCAAAACACCTGGAAGGTATAATGGGTGGGGAGGCTGGATCAACTTTGTGCAAGGAAACGAATCTATGTTTTCCACCTCCCACCCACCCCAACGGAGCATGTTCTGGGGTAGTTTAGTTGGGGGTGCAGTGAGGAGCATACTGTGCTTAAAAAGGGACAGTGATTCAAATGATCATTTTGGGTTTTGGGTGCTTATTTAGTACACATTCTGCTGCTTTGTTATGAAAGCAGAGGTGGCACACATGGTGTTTCCAGGTGACATCCCTTCCAGGCACTGACTGGGCCCGGACCTGCCTAGCTTCAGCAGGGTGGCTATATCAAGCCATGCTGTAGTTATGAAGTGCACTGGGTGATCTTAGGCTGAGAGGGACCAGTTCTTTACAGGATGGTTACAAGACAGAAGTGGGAATACTCTCTGCAAGCCAACTTGAGTCTTTTGGAGTAAAAGTGAGTTAGGAATAAATAAGTGAACTTAGGAGAGGAAGAGACAAGAGTAATAGAATTATACTTGGAAAACAGTCTGCTGCTTAATATTTTTAATGTTCTGTCTGTATGCAGAGCTATGTTGAAATTTCACAGGAAAACATAAAAGTTATATATTGGGTATTGATTTCCACTTAATTACTCTTAACTTTATTCTCTCTCCCTCCTTGCAATCATATTTCTCTATCTTAACAATTGTCAAAATTAATAATAACAATTAAAAATATGTGGGCGATGCCTGCTGTGATCCTGAAAATGGGTGCATTTTTAGTGTGTGTCTATGCCCTGCTGTTGCATAAGATTTTTGATAGTAAGGGAGACACGAGCCCCCTGTATTCCTCCCCTTCATTACTAGAAAATAAAAATAATGCAAGATAGTAAATGTTGTAGAACAAGTTATGTAGAAAATTAATACATTTTCATAATTTGTCTATGTCACAACATTCAAGCATGAATTACTTTGGCACTGTCTTGAACTGTCAAAGGAGATGCTAACACTTTGGTAGGCACCAATTTAATGAGGCGGTTTCCCTGCTATTGAACCCATTTTTGGATTGTCAAACCTCAGCTTATTCATCTGAGTGAGGTCTGAGGGGCAGAACTGTTTATGTACTAACATGGAAGATCTAGCTCTTAAGAAAGAAGAGTAAAGATGGCTATTCCCTAGCAGTAAAGGCTTCACAGATGTAAAAATGATTATTGTCAGGCAATGGCCCTGCTTGTATGTATGGAAATAAAGTGTGGGTTATCCTGCCCATTTTGCTTGTTTGCATCCTGCACATGAGCTGCTGGTTTGCTTCAAAATCCATCTCTAACTGACTTCATGAAAGGTTGTTGTATGATGTGCAAAGCCAGACCATGGGTTGTTCAAGGGTTAAACTAACCACAATGTTGCCTTTTCTTTACTGAGCTAAGTGACATAATTTGCAACTTCATCTTCTTGATCAGTGTGAATAGAACAAAAGTCTCAAGTAGAAGCGCTGTGAGTAGGTGATAATTACATTTTATAAATGTCCACAAAGTCACAATAGCATTAGTGGCAGGGTTATGAATTTCTTTGACTTCCTGCATGTTTAAGCCTTCCATTTTCTGTTGCTCACTGCATTGGTGCTATGAGAAATGGAGGCTGGAGGTTGGAAATTGTAGTGTATTGTCACAATTTATTTATTTATTTAACATATTTGTATGCCGCCCCCTTGCAAACAAGCCTCGGGGTGGCTAACAACATAGAAAAATACAATTTAAAAAACAATACACAATTTAAAACTGGCCCATCTCTATAGGTATACAATATACCTATAGGAATGCATTTTTAATTCAGGTCTGTCCAGTCTTAGTTGGGTAAACTGCAGAGGGGACTAGTTCCCTGGTGCTTTTCTCTGATGCTTCTAAATCAGCCTATAAAGGTTTCTAGCCTGCTCCCCTCTTTTTCTAGGTTAGATATGGAGGAAGGAAAGCCCTCCTCAGTGGCTAGCATGGAAATGTAGCCCTCTAGCATCTTGGAAGGCAAATATTTTTACCAGCTTGTTACCAAGCAAGCTGATGGAGGAGGAATGGGGCTTAGGTAGCCCGTTCAGTCACCTGCATCAGGAGTGTGCAGAAGGTAGCTCTCCAGATAGTTCGCACATCAACTCCCAGAAGTCCCTCCCAACATGGACATTTGTCAAGAATACTGGGAGTTGAAGTGCATAACATTTGGAGATCTTACTTTCTGCCCATCCTTGGTGTAAAAATGGGTGAGTTGTTAAATATGTGGCTGTCCGATACTATTCCAGAGCTCTTGTGCGCTTCATTGTAATGTTACTTTGTGAGGCGTACAGCACAGCAGTCAGTAGGATTCCTAATGAAAGGCTGGGTTGGACTACCCTCTGTTCTGGCTACCTTGGGTTGGACTAGCCTCTGTTCTGTATTATCTGATGTGATGGGAAGTACAGTGCACAAAGTTATGGATATGTCATCTCTTTGGCTGACTTAGGTGCAGCTATGTTCCAGATGGGGAATTAATAACTGCACACTCTCTCCATTTGCATCATAGCTATCATCATCAACCTGTCCTTAGTACAGTCAGGCTCTGATTTTCATGCTTATATGGGAGTAAGCCCCACTGAATATCGTGTGGGTTATGAGTAAACAAGCACAGACTCGTGCTGTCAGAATTGATACACATGAACAGGTATCATAGCTGTTCTTCTCTGAAGTCTGAAATAGAGGTCAGACTTATTAAGAAAACTTAGCCTGGATGAAATCTAGGTAAAAATTATCCCTTTTTTCTGGAAGGTATGCTGAATCAGGATGCTGTGTCAAAAGTGGCAACATGAGTCAGCCCCTCGTGGCAAGGCTTCTTATGTGACTGTGCTCATCACTTGGTTTGTAGGGCTCTTTTTGAATTATGATAGATGGAAAAGGCCATAAACAGGTGTTGTGCTAGAGCGCATGTGTGCAACTGGTCGTTGGTGCAGGTCATAGCAAACAGCATGCGGAAGGCAACCCTCCTCATGTCCGTTATTGTTTCTGTATCATGGGTGAATCCCCAAAGGGGAAATTGCTTGTAGTAGTACATATATTCATTGCACAAGCAGTGTGCTTCCTTTTCATGGAAACTGGGCTGTAGGAAAATAGTACACATACTTTGCAGGTCCAATACTTGCCATCTCCAGATAGGGTTGGAAGAACTTCTGCATGGAATCTTGGAGAGTGGCAAAAGTGGCAAATGTGTTGACAATACCGAGCTAAACAAACTCAGTAATGTTAATAGAAGGCACTTGGTATGTTCCTGTGACAAGCCTGTGAAGAAATAATACAGCCAGGTTTGTACTAAATCAGCATGGGGTTTGGAATCAATTGGATTAGTCTTTAAAATATCTGTAAAGATTTCATTCTGACAGCTCTTTAGTTATATATACTAGTTTAGTGTTGGACAGCTACTAAAGAGATCCTGGCTCTTGTCTCCACTTAGCCATGAAGCTCACTGGGTGACTTTGGGGTAGCCATGGATTGTCAGCCAAACCTGCCTCACAGAGTTGTGAGGATAAAGTGGAGAGGAGAACCTTCTCAGCTCCTTTGGGGTTCTTACATAGACAGAAAGGCAGAGTATAATATAATACAACAACAACAATAATACTTATAACCTATCACACTGCTCAGATGCTAAAATTTGCCCATATTGCTGGGGACCAATAGCTTATTTCTCAAAAGAACATCTTCAGATTCCAGGTAGCCAGAATCTTGCAAATTTGGCAATGTACAGGTGCTCAGAATAGATATTGCCTTCCTTTGTATCTTATGCAACAAATGTTGTCAAACAGTATTTCCTGGTGAAAGTAAGTTAAACTTTTGTACCTTTTAAACTGTCTCTTTCAGCAGTAAAAGTCTGAATTCCTACTGTGTTTTGTTTGAACAGATCTGGAGGCCAATAACAGCAACATTCTATTTCCCTGTTGGCCCAGGAACAGGTTTTCTTTACCTGGTGAACTTATATTTTTTGTATCAGTATTCAACGCGACTAGAAACAGGTAACCTATCATTAAGTGTGCATAGCTGTGTGAGCATGTGAATTAGTTCTTACATTTAGGAGACACATTACCTTCCTCTTGCTTTTATACACCTCTCAATTTGTCTTGCAGAGATGGCTAAGTTAGCATCTCATTATACTAAAAATTTTAAGTAAAAGTGTGGCCAGATTCGTGCAAAAGCCAGAACCGCTGGCTTTTTCTGACTTATGGTGAATGAGCAAAGTGCTAAGACATGTAGCTTATTCACGATGAACCAGCAATTCTAGTTTATTATTAATTAAAAGAGTAATAGGTGGTTATAAGATTCTCAAGGCAGCATAGAGAACCAATATTAAAGCACGATCAGTAACAAAAATTAAGAATGGAGTATTGAAAGCCTGCATTGACTATCAGTGCTTAAAAAGCAAAAGAGTCACAAAGTAGAACAGAAATGTCTTCACCACCTGCCAGAAACTAAGCAAGGGAGAAGATGACCTAGCCCTTCTGGGGTAGAATTCTATAATTGGAGTTCTGCCACAGATGATACCTCTGTGTGGGGGAGTAAGCACATGCTTGTGCTGTGGAAATATGCAAATGTAGGAGCTTGTCTGGCAAGGGTATCGGTCCTGAGAGGAAGATGAAGTCTAACTAGTGAAACGGACACTGTGCAACCTGTTTGAAAGTGGGCTTTCAGTTATGCTGTAAAACAAGGGGAGGGAGCCATTAATTTCTCTTCTGTTTTCATCTGGGCCATTCTGGAGTCTTGTCTGTAGGTCTCCATCTGTGTCTTGGCCAGGGCTCCCATGGCAGACAGCAGCTGAGTTGCCAAGGGATATAGACAAGACATATCAGGAAGGTTTTTCCTTATTGACAATTAGTAATGCAAACATGCAGTTCATATAGAACTTATGAGTCTTAATGGGGCTGTGGTTAGTAATTATAGCATACAGACCTAGTCCTTAAATATATACATCTTTTAAAAAACACTCTCACCATGATGTGGAGGCCATTTGAGCCCCTTCCTAGGGCTGCAGGCTGTACCCGCTTACCTGGGATTAAGGCTGATTGTGTGAGTTTGCACAGTAAGTTTGCTTCCCATGGTATTTGCCGAAAAATAACACCAGGTGTAAAGCTGTCACCTGTATTGCATAGTCATTTCTGTAGAATAATACGTTTAGGGGTGTGTTAAAACAGCCAATTTTTAAAGGTACAACTTCACTGAAGAAAGCCCCTCTGCCTATTCCTGTAGGCTAGTGAAAGAGAGCAGCCTCTTATTTCTTTCTCTGCACTAAAGTTGCAGTTGTGTCCTGCAATATAATCATAGCCCTTAAGAGCCAGCCAGTGCCTCTTGGGGGAAGTTAGCAAAACAACTGCCAGGATTTCAGAGTCATGCTAATGCTGTGCTTTGTTCACAGGTGCTTTTGATGGAAGGCCAGCCGACTATGTGTTCATGCTTCTCTTTAACTGGATCTGCATAGTTGTATCCTTTTTTCCTTGGCACCAATATCCCAAGTGTTGCAGTGTTTTGAGTCCTGGGAAAACATACACAGAGGTGGTGTGAATCTCACCTGCAAGATGCACAGTTGCCCAGTTCAGATCTTGGCTAAGTGACAAGGCTGCTAAGTGGTAATCATGATTTGGCTCCTGCTTTCCTCTTTGCAGTGTATCTAATAATATTGGGCTTCCTTTATATAAAGTGGGGTGCCAGGGAAAGATGTAAGAATCACATGTGATGAACTTGGTATAAATATAAAGTGTTACAGTTAGTCACAAATCTCAGTAAAGACCACGTGTCTGGCTTCTAAAATGCTTTCTTCTGTATGGGGCCCTTTTTTTCTCAGAATGTGTGCATGGGAGGGAGAGGGAGAGGGTCAGTACAACCATTTGGAAGGCTGTGTCCATACCATGTCAGGGTGTCCCAGACCGTATCTGCCTGGCTCGAAAGCTCGTTGTTGTTAAATCAGCAGCACAAGTGCTTATTTTTGTGATGTTTGGCTTTCCTTAGTCAAAACAATGACAGATCACTGGCTTAGCAATGAATATGCAGGTAAGTCTCTCTCTGGTTTGCAAGCATTCCTGCAGTTAAGGAGCTCGCTCTTCAAACTGCTGCTTGACCAGAGTACAAGTAGCAAATTCATTTGGATCATGTCAAAGAGAAGCACCCTCTGTGTGTGTATTTTGCTGTCTTCCACTCTAAATGAGTGAGGAGTTAAGGGAAAAATGGGGTCAGTCTTTACTGCTGAGGATTTGAAAGAGTGCAGCCACACACAAATTGTACAAGTTACAGTCCTAGGGGAATATGGTTTCATTCAGACTAAGAATGAAGAGTAGAGTAAGAGTAGAGCTTATCATTTCCCTCACTTCTTCCTCCCCTGCCCTCTGAAGTGGCTGTGAATTTAGGAAACGTTTACTTCTTTTTTTATTTTTAAATTAATTATAGTTTAGCCTTGTCCAAACCTGAATATACAGTGCAAGTATTAACTGTAATTTTGCAGAAAGAAGGCAGCCTCAAAACCTTGGCTTCTGAAGCTGGCTTGTTCTCCAGAACCTAGTTAATACTAGCCACAGTTTATGGTTCAGTTGTAATGCTAAGCTGCAAAAGCTTCCAATTTTGTAACCGCACTAGAGAAGTGGAGAGGAGGAGAAGAGTATATGAACCCCAGATTTATTCATGTAACAATAAACTTTAGTTTATAATTGTGACTGAATGCAGTCTGTTGATAGCCAAGGTATTAAGGTTGCAGATGTCATGAGTGAGTATGCTGTAAGAACATTCTTTTTCAGCCAGATTTTAAGTAGCTGCCCTAAAATCTTTTTCCCGTATAGCAGATAGCACTTATGGGACATTCCCAGAGCCTCAAAGTAGCTGTAAGGGGGTCCTTCTAACCATTCCATGTGCTGCCTTCAATTCGCAAACTCTGGTTTCTCTGCGCACCTTGCTTGCTCCTGCAGCAGTTGGCTTCTAGAAGGAGAGTGCTTCTCTTTGCTACTTCTGCAGTGAGATAACTCAAGACTAACACTTTGCTTGGGAGTTTCATGAAAGTACCACTTGGGATTGTGCCCATGAACACGAACATGTGGCTATCCTGCCAGCTTGTCCTTCTGTACATTTGGCCTGCCTTCTCCATGTTCTTTGTAAGGCCTGCTGCCCTCTACCTCAAATCCTCACAGTCTTAGAAGAAGCTTCCTCAAATGCATGCAGTTTCTGTACTGTAGCAGAACAAGAGAGAATTACATTAAACATTTGCATTGAAAGGATTCAGCAAACCTCCCATTTCCAAGGCAGGGCAGGCAGATATGTGTTGTATAACATGGTCATGAAATGAAATAAGCTTAGTTGGTGACACCTTTGTGTTAAAAAACAAAAAACCCAAAACAACTCCCATTCCCAAACTCTCCCTCCCCTTTAACAACATTGCTTCTCTTGGTATCTTCTTGGTAAAGAAGTTGTTGAAAGTAAATCACCTTTTTTCTTGCAAAGTATCTAGTTACATAAGCCCCCAAACAAAAGTTCTGGATAAGGAGACCTAAAGACCTTTGTGGTCAGGGCTGAATCCTACAGTGTCATGGGATCAAATTATATACTCCCATTTTAATTTCTATTCCTTGATCAGGCTTCTCTGTAATCCTGAGGTCTGCAGTCGGGAGCCTATTTCCATGGAAGTAGGTCTTGGTAAAATCCGCAGGACCGAATTGTAGAATAAGCCCAAACTGAGAATGGTGTCAGGCTTCCATGAATTGTGACCCATTGTGCTGAAGGCAACTGGTCGGCTGTGTCTTCTGGCTTCACGGGTCTTGACAGTGCTCTCTGTTCACCATCTTAGAAAGCCTAGTGACATGTTCACAGCAATGATTTTTGGTGGGTTTTGTGCTGCCATGTATGGGGAGCAGCTCTCCAGCCTGCGAGATGTGTTTGAGTAGAGCTCCCATTAGCCAAGCTGGGTGTGGGAGGCAATGGGAATTGTAGTCTAATCTATCTAGAGCATACTAGGCAGTTACTGCCATAAATAGAACTGAACATGTTTATTTGCATTACAATTTTTCTTGGATTGTCTGCAGTTGCTCAGTACTGCTACATCCATTCTCAATTATTTGTTTCTCCTTTCTCCTATTTCTCTTATAGTTGCTGATGATTCCCCTCATCATGTCAGTGCTCTATGTTTGGGCCCAGCTGAACAGAGATATGATTGTGTCATTTTGGTTTGGGACACGGTTTAAGGTAAGGGCTTTTCCAAAGTCTTTTGCCGAACCCAAGGGACTGCCACCCTCTTATTAAGAAAGAGAGGAAGTTCTCCCTGCATCTAGGTATTCTGTGAAGTTTATTGAAGGAATGCCAGCACTTAATGTGCTGCTCTGAAGATACTTGTCCTCCATAACTTTGTGCAGGATAGAGCTGGAAATGGGAACATGTATCACAATCATAATAGTAGATACAAGTGAATCTACGACTCTTTTCTTTCACTGTGTGGATGCTGTAAAAATATGCTGAACCACTGCAACCAGGTGTGGACTTGATGGGTCTTGTGTCATTCCTTGACTTTACTCACCTTCCTAATATTACTGGCTACCTCATCTCTGGGTCTTGCCATTGCTGCTCTCTATTTATGTTTGGAGGTTAGGCTTACTGTGAGGTACTGGCTTTATGGGAAGGAATATGGTATTGTTGTGGTCTGGGGCGTGATGAGGAGGGACAAGGAAAGAAAGATAATGCAAAAGGATAGGAAAAGGCTAGGATGAAGAGGAAATGTTTGGGTCCGCTGAGGTCAGGGGTTCCATGAGATGGATCAAGAAATGAAGGGCATCTGCCAGCCATATTTGAGGCTCAAGGGCGCAATTCAGTTCCCTCCCCGCAAAAATACACACAAGCCACTGTGCTTGCTGTGTTAATCCAGTGCACAGTGCGAGGGGGGACAGTGATGGTTTGCATTTCATCTAGATGGCTGTTTTCAGATGTCTGGATGAAAGTGCTGCAGAGAGGAGAGGAGGAGCTGAGACTAGGATACAGTGTAAGCTGTTGATCCCTGCCTCAATGCATGCCCCTGTTGCTCCTTTCTGAGGCTGTGTTGTCAGTGAAGGGGGTGAGGTGTGTACTCCTGAAGAAGTTGAGGCTATAGAATTGCTCCCTAATCAGTTTTTAGAAGGTGTCTTGGATGTTGCAACCCAAGGGAAGAAGTTCTTTCAAAGTATGAATTACACACAATCTATTCATTTGAACAGAGCAAATTCTCTTGAGCTGTTTTCTTCTGAATCTTTTTAACTATAGCACTTAGAAAATGCTTCTGTGCTATCAAATCATGCTATTTATTTTAATCCCTTGCAGTGTACCTCAGTAAGTATGTAATTTTCTGTTGGTTATGGAATTACATTTGGAGGTGTTCATAACTTAAGCTGTATATGCTATTGTTCTAGGCATGCTATCTACCATGGGTTATCCTAGGATTCAACTATATCATTGGAGGCTCGTAAGTATTCCCAAATCTTTGTGTATGTGCTTGCCCCACGCACACATGGAGTACAGTGGGCAGTATCCAGTCATGACGTTGCTCGCTCTAAAAACGTCACACTAGTGGAAATGTTCACTGTGCTTCCTAGCACAGCATGAAACTGGCTGCAACTATGGCTCCCACAATAGGACAAGGTAGTGGAACAAATTTCAGCTGTTTGTGCTAGCAAACATTTGTGCTAGCAAATGTTTATTTCCTGTGACAGTAGTGGATTTTCCCACTAGTGCAGTGGCAGCATTGAATGCTGCCTAGTGCATCTTACTTAAATATCTGGAAGGGCATCCAAAATATTTGGATGCTTGTGAAATTATGGTGGAGGACAATCTTTCCCTCCCTTTGGCCAGTCCTTCCATTGCTCTAACCTGCAGCTCTCCTTTGGTGGGTTCCTCTGTGAACAAGTCCCATGGTGGAAGCTCTCATAGGGACATTACAGGCACTGCTGTAAGACCAGCCCTGAAAGCTGGGACAGACCCTGTTCTGAATGAGTTTGCTCATGCATGGGAAGTGTATTGCTATGTTCTTCCTCCATTAAGGATAAGATGGCCACATGATTAATGCATGTAAAAATATCATTAGTCTCTCCTATTCTTAAAATATGTTTTTCGAATATGTGACTGCTAGGAGTCAAAAGTGTTTTGGAGTGTGGAGAGGTATTTATCTCCCTATACAGGGGTTCTCTTAGCAATATAAGACCAAGGTTGGCTCACTTGGGGAAAGATTCTGTTCCCATTTAGAAAAAAAAATCCTACAAATCCCAGGAAATCTTAACATGGAAGTCTTAAGACCCTTTCTTTGTCTAAACATGTATATGATTGTGCTTTTAAGATCTTTGGCTATATGTGGAAGTGGTTAAGGCTACCAGTAAAGATACAGCTTGGGTACAAAGCAGACTCTGCTAGGAGAAGGTCAGATAATTGCTTAATTTTCAGCTGTTCTACTGTGTAGTCAGCCTGTCCTACAACAAAAACCAAACAAAATCAAATTGCCCACTTAATAGCTTGCCTTTGGCCATGTGAAAGTAAAATTGAAAGCACTTCCAGTACTTCCTAAAGGTTTTGGTCTTGTTCAAGTCTCTGGAGGAAGAGTGTTTTCTCATTCTGGGGCAGCTGCTGAAAACACTACTGAATTTGCCCTTGGTTTCCCTTTATTTTTTTTCCTTGGGTACTTCCTCTCCTGGATGTCTGGTGGAGAGATTAGTTTAATAACTCCTGACATCTGGAATCCAAGAGAGAAAGGCCTTCCATAAGGATGATCTATGTGTATCTCAAGGCCTTGAAAAGCAAAATAGAACAAGTTGGAATAGATGATTGTAGACAACCTTTTTCATTCTTGTATGAATCAGATGGATTCATGGATGGTAAGGCAACTAATGGCTACTAGAGGTGATGACTGTACATTATCTCTGGTATTAGAGAGAGGATGCCTCTGTATACTAGTTGCTTAGGAATAGAAACGGGGTGCTCTTGAACTCATGTTCTGCACATAGGTTTCCCACAGCAGCTGCTTGTGGACTGTGAACCAAATGCAGAACTAGAAGGACTGCTGCGCAGTATTCCACTATGTTATTCTGTCGGCACAAATAACCTTGTGCTCATGAAAAGTAGTTCCAAACTATGCCCAAGAGAAGCATCCAGTGTCTGCCATTTGTGTAAATGTGGTCGCACATTTCAGTTACAGTACTGGTTGCATGTGGCTCTTGTAAAGCCTTGGTTGTGCAGGCATAAGGAGCAACTGCTTGCACAGAGGAAAAGTGTGGTGGAGCTCCTTCAGTGGTATTCGAGTTTGCAGAGTGACACTGTTGGATACTGGCTTTGGCTTGATCCAACTTGACTCTTCCTATGTTCTTGCACTGTGACTTCGTCATTCCTGGGATTCAAGTACACTGTTATTGCAATTGCTTCTCAACTTTATGTTGATTCCAGCCCTTAGGATTCATTTTGCCAAAATTCCAGGATGTGTATCTTCAAAACTAAGTATTTGTTCTTCAACCAGTATTGAACACTTGAGAAACTTGACTTAGGTTATTTCCTGGTTGAGGCCTACATACATGTGACTACCATACATTTCATAAGTCAGTCACTGAATTGACTGGGACTTACTCCCATGTAGTCTAAAATCTTATCCACCAGCTTTTCTCAACCGCTGCCTTCCAGATGTTTCTGACTGCAACTCCTATGAGCCCAAGTCAGCATGTCCAATGACCAAGGATGTTAGGAATTTTTGTCTAAAACATTTGGAAGGGAACGTGTTGAAGAAGGCTGCTGTACATCCTACGACATGTTCAGATTGGTAGTAGAAATGGTTTTATTGAAAGTTAACTGTATAAAGCACTCTGTCAAGTATTAATATTCCCTGGAGACTGCATTCTTTCTCAACAGCAAGAGCTGTTAGGCTGGTGGGTCCTAGGAATAAGGCTTTCTCAGTGGTGGCCCCATCTCTGGAATTCCCTTCCCAGGAAGATAATATGAACTCATCACCCTGGAGAAACCTTCCAGGCCACACTTGGTGCTTTAAAAAAATTAGGTGCTGCTACTGCTATGTATATACTTAACTGAAATGTGTTCGTTAATGCGTTTGTAATGTCAGTCACCTTGTGGAGGCAATGCATCCTGATAGGTGGGTTAAAAATCTTGTTCCTTGCCCCCTGCAGTATCATCAATGAGCTGATCGGCAATCTGGTTGGTCATCTGTACTTTTTCTTAATGTTTAAATATCCAATGGACTTGGGAGGAAGAAATTTTCTTTCAACACCTCAGTTTCTGTAAGTTGGTTGAGTTCTCTCATTAAAAGATCAGGCTTGCTCACGTTGAAAATAATGTTGATCTATCCCAGCTAATCAGTTGAAAAGAATTACAGTGGCAATAAATGAGAGAATTAGGTGGTGCAAGAAGGGGTTTTTTTTTTTAGATGGATTTACTCATAATCATGTCAGTTCTTACATTTTAGCAAATTGTGTGTCTCTGACAGAAGATAGGCAGTAATCTGCTAGACCGAAACTTTAGGAGCCGCCAGTCAAAGAGAGGAAGAAAAAAAAAGTCAGATAAACCTGGAGGTCAATTCATCTGAAGCAAAACCAGTGTGTTGCAGAACGTCCATCTAGACATGGGCTTTCTCAGATCTGCCTTGCACACCACTTTATAAAAAAACAGATGCTTGCTCCAACAGCAGTCTTCCTCAGTTTTATCTCCCTCCTGTCTTCCTTCAACCGTGTTTTTTTTTCATTCCGTCAATGTGCAGCCCTGTTAGTACTAACACGTGCCAATGTCGCTAACTCCAGATCCTTTGGCCTACAGCTCCCTAGCCAGCATAACCAATGGAGAGGAATGATAGGAGCTGTTGGCCAAAACCTCTGGAGCACCACAGGTTGCCCTCTCCTGGTAAATAGAAAGCAAAACTGGAGCTGAATGGCAAATGAAAACTGGGTGTGGTCGCTCTATGAACTGTACTCATATGCAGTGGATTTTCACCGAACCAGGAAGGGCAACACCCCTACAATTTGCCCGGGTCTTAAATTCTAAACTGGCAGAAAGAACTGCAACACTGAACCTTTAAAAATACTTCTCTGAATTGAAAGATTGACTTTTGTGCAGCGGGTGGGGGCAGGAATGTGTAAAAATCCAGCATCCAGTGAATTTCTTGTTGGTTGTGCACATGCCTATCTCTCAGCAGCTCTTTTGCTTGCCTCCCAGGTATCACTGGCTTCCCAATAGGAGAGGAGGGGTGTCTGGATTTGGCGTGCCGCCGGCCAGCATGCGCAGACCTGCAGACAATCGGCAGGGCGATGGGAGACACAACTGGGGCCAGGGCTTTCGGCTGGGTGATCAATGAGAAGGACTCTCTGCTTCTTTTTTCCTTTGTGTGTGTGTATGCGTGAGGAACATCTTCGACCGTCCGTGGGAACGATCGCTGCTGTGGAGCGTACTCAAGGGCCAGGTCTGCTCTAGTGCTCTTGGGCGTGGCTCATTAAGAATTTTTGTTAGCTCCTGGTGGAAGGGGACATTTGGAAGGCACCAGAGATTTTTACACCCGGCTCTTGAAAAGTGCTCAACTCAGTGCTGCCATTAAAAAAAAGAAACACACATTTTGATCGTTGTCTAGCACAGTGTGCTTTCTCTTTCCAGTCTCTCCTCAGGTGAAAAAATGCTGTTCCATCTGACTTGTAAGCCTCAATTCATGTATGGGGCTTATTGAGTCCTCTTAATCTACTTTTCTCGTCCAAGACTGCCCTCCTTAACAGTGTAATTAATAAAAGCGTCGCTTTAAAGTTCATTCTAGTACTAACTAAACAAATTCAGGTATCTGTAGCTACATTTGCCTTTATTTAGCAGGAACAGACTGTTAAAGATTTCCTTTCTGGGGTCACCAAGTACTAGCTGATCAATTCCGATTGGTTTGTAGTAGGAGGGATGCTAGTTTGGGGCACTGAAGCAGGAAAGAAAGGGGTGAAAGGTGAACCCTAGCTTTTGTCTGTAAAACTTGCTGCAGCCACCAAAATGCCACCACACTCTCTGCATAGCAAAGCTGGTACCCTTGAATGTCACTGTGCTGTGCACATTTACTTGGGTGTAAGTCCTGTGGAGCTCGGTGGGGCTGCGAGTAAATAATGTATGCGATTGACATAGTGTGCTTGGTGCTATGAAGGTAATGGCTCCTGGGTGTGCATTTTGCATGTAAAGTTAAACAGGATAATGCATTTCTTGTGCAGGGTGTGGATGAGGACGTACTGGCAGCAGATCATAGTTTGGGTGACTTGAAACAAAATACTGTTTTCCTTAAAAATAAGGAACAGCTGGAACCAGGTTGCTGGGCTTAATAAAGCAGGTGGTAGCTTTCTCTTTCCTTTCCCCATCCCAGCCCTTTGATTCTCATGTTGGAATAGACTTGGGTGCCTAGTACCTTTTTTTTTTTTTTTTTTGGAAACAGATTTTCCATTTTAGTGTGAAAAAGTGGCAAGATAGCATTGCACATGTGCAGAGATGTAGACAATTACTAGGTAGAGCAGCACTAGAGACTAGAGAAATGAATGTCGTTTTTGGCCAGCACGCCCTGATGGTGGCAGAAAGCAGTAGACCAGACTGTGTTCTCAGGCTGTTGGTCCCTTCCGTCCTCATCGCGGAACTGCTTATGTTCCTTTGGCACAGCCTTCCCCACTTGGGTGCCTCCAGTGGGCTGCAACTGAACGTTGGCCATGCTAGTGGGGACAGGTGGGAGCGCAATAGCAGAACTTCTGCAGCATCCTTTGTTGGGAACGGCTGCTTTATTTCATACTGGTCAGGTAAAGTAGCCTACTGTGCAAACCCAAGAGACATCACAGCGATCCTGCTTTCATTCTATCCCCTGCCTCCAAAATCCCATTAGGATGTGTGTCTGCTGTTTGTACGTTCCCATCTGCAGATGTAGTTACGAACAACTGTTCATCTAGATGTGCTAAGAGATCTCGCTTCTCCAACACTGAAGAAAATGGGAAGCCCTGTGCAAGTGCTTCTGAATGCTCTCGTCTTTCCTACTGCTGGTATGATTTCCCCTCTTAACCTCTGACAGTTCTTCCACAAGTGTAGCTACTATTTGAATGCTGAGCTGGAAGGAAGGAATGATAAGCTGCTTGGGTTTCATGTTGACTGTGATTGGTTCCAAAATGTGTGGACGCAAAACCCCTTGTGGTGGTCTTTGTTAAAGAAAGCCAAAACCTTGAGAATATTTGTCTCAATAGTCCAGAAAGGTGTAGATCAAGAAATTATTTAGTGCTGTCCTCATGGTAAGAAATCTTTCAAAGGCTTCAATACATATATATATTTAAATGACTGAAGTTCCAAAGGCCTAGAATTTCAGGCACGTCATTCGAGTTTATAGAGTGTGGGAAACCGGATTCCTGTCATATGGCCTTTGTCAAACCATTGTCCTCTAGTTGCTTGGATTACAACTCCCACCATGCCCAAGTGGGGATGATGAGAGCTGTATTCCAGCATCCCAGGAGGTGCTGATTTGAAGAAGGTTGCTGTAGTGCTTTTTCACTGGTTGTTCTGGGCTGGCATGCAATGTAGGGCTTGGGGGACAGAGAGGCATGCTCCCAAGGACGTTGCTCTTTTCTTTCCAGCAGTTTTCCATAGCAAAAGAGTCAGGCACCTTCTTAAAACTGAACTCCTTCTTAAGTTTTTTGCAGTGCTAACTGCAAAACCAGAAACTAAAGTTTGGGCTGTGCCGTATTCTTTCCCATGGGCAAATGGTCTTGGCCTAAGCAACATTTATTGTGAAGGTCAGAGTGCCCAAACCCAGGTTCTTGATTTTAAGTGCAAAATCTTATGAAGCAAAAAGCCATTCTTTTAAGATCTGCATCTTCCCTGTTGTGAATTCTAGGAGAGACCAATCACTGCATTGTGTGTGATATTATTGATTTGTTCTGTGCAAAGCCGAATTTCTTATGAAGACTATATCTCTGCAGCTCTGAGAGCTGATCAGTAGATCCTGAAAAGGCACGTGAGTATAGACTTACAAGGGCAGCACCTCTTGAGAGTCTAGGCAGGAAATTGTAGGTTTGAATGTGCCCCATGGGAAAAAAAATAGTAAAAAATGGGCAGGGCAGAGCCAGGCTAGAACCATTCTTCCATGGCATGCCAACTTTCTACTGGTAGGGCAACTTTGTGTTTGTTAAAAGGGTAGAGAAACCTATCCAACAATGTGATTCTCTACCTCTGTAGAAACTACGGTACTTCTAAAGTACAGTACTTCTGAAATTTTAGGGAACCCATGCACTGTTCTGACAGATCTGATCCCCTGAGCATGGATGGTGGGGGCAGCGGCCTGAGATGATCAGGCATGTCAATCGTACAAAGCAAATAAGGACTGCTCGCTGGCTGGCAGGCCTGTATGAGCTCATTTGCATTTGGAGCATAGTGAGGAAAGGTAAAGAAATCCCCCTTTTCTTCACAGCAGTTCTGGTTGCCAGAGAGCTTAGCAGTGAAAAACAACAACTGCAGCTAGACTGTTTAGCTATGATAACTGCTGGAGCAAACCATGTTCCTCCTCCTCATGCTTTTGGTGGTTCCTCAGGTAGCTGCCACAGAAATGTCTCTTAATGCCTCCGAAAAGAGCAAAGACATCCATCCTTACAAGTATAAAATTCATTGGGAAGAAATTGGGATGCTTGGAAGAAACAGCTGGTTCCTTCTGTAAATTTCTGTCTGCACCAGTCTTAAAGCAGATTCAAATGCTGTGGAGGGCATATGGTAAAGTGCTTGGGAGATCACCATGAGAGAATGCATGGGGGAGTTGGCTTGTTAAGACTCGCTTCTGCAGGTGACTGGCCTGGGTGTCCTTTGCAGCAACTCAGTGGTATGGAGGGCTGTTCTTTGTGTCCATCATAAAGTTGGGTTCGGCTCTTTGAATGCATCCCTGTATCAGAATCTTTGGATGTGGAAACATACGTGTTGTGGAGAAGGTGTTTAGTTTACCCTTTTCTTAATGTGGTAGCTTTTTACATGCAAAATTTGGTGCAGTCAGACAAAGGATTTGCACCAGTCTGGTGATGATGCTTCGTGCCTTTTCTGGGTGTTAACTCACGCTTACATCTGAACGCTCGACGTTGCTTTGATTTATTCACCTAACCCTGTCCCCCTTTCCCTTGATTTGTCAGTGGACACTGACAATGGCAGATTCCATTGTGAAATGGGTACTTCTGTTCTTTTGTATAGCGAAAGTCTCTTTTTGTAACCAAATTCTTTTTGTTGTTTTTTTGGTTGGCAAAGTTTTAAATTAAAGTTGTAAAAACTCTAAATTCATTTGGTATTTTTGTCCTCACAAGACTTGGATATAATGGGGCTTCAACCTCTGAAGATTCACCTGAAAAAGCATAAAGTAAGTAGCACTTTTCTAACCTGTAAAATGCTTAATTCCTGTAGACCATAAGATTATTGAGTGCTGGTACATGTGTTCATACGTTGTCCCAGTAAACCTGTTCTGCAACGTAGTCTTATTAGGATCAGACAAACTCCTGGTGGCTTGTCAGAGGTAGGCATTTTTGGACTACAGCTCCCATAACCATGGGCTAATGCTGGCTGTGGCTCATCCGACGGACAACAGGTTGCCCACTCTTGGTCTAAGGCCAGCAATGGTCTGTTGAGGCATTAGTCAGTATACAAGCTGTATGAAAGCCCTAGCTTATGTCAACATTTAAAATTGACCTTTGTGTTTAAAATACATCTGTTGAGACTCTTTCAGCCCCAAGGTGGAATGCAGTTTTAGAGAAGCTCGTGGAGGTTGCAGTCTGCTGGTGGATGTGGTAAAAGGCTGAAGGCCGGAATACTAGAGACCAACCTACTTTGGCGCAAAGTTTTTGCTGCTTGCAGTTAAATCTTAGGAGAAGCACTGCAGTCATTTAGAATGTGGAAACACAGGTAAAAGCTATGAACTCTGCAAATGATTGGTAGGTAGGTGGGGAAAAGGGGGATCATGTGAGAAACACGGGCAGCCAGCATCCCTGGTCAAAAAGCTCCTTGCCACACACATCTTCCGTGCAGGTAGAGGTTGCATGCCAGCTTGATGGATATTGCCCAAGTGTGTTACCTCCACAGAAGTCACATTTTCTGTAACTTGTCACAGTAGCAACACCTCTCCTGTGCCCCTGGCAGTCTAGTGAAGGTAGATTTAAGCTGGATTCTTTAGCTCATGGTTTTAATGTTAGCCCAGCTTTGAATCCGGTGCAATGGAGCTTGAGAAAAGCATCCAGAGAAACTTTCACACTGTCACTCAAAAGAGCTTCCATTCTTTCTTGTACTGGGTAGGGGAACATGTGATGCTCTAGATGTTGGACTGGTCAAGAATGATGTGAGTTGTAGTCCAGCATCATTGAAAGCCCGCAGCTCTCATTCCTGTCTTGCATGGTACATTTCAACATTGCCGCTGCACATCTGCTTTAATAATTGTTCTGGAGGGAATGGAAACACCTCTTAGATTTTTGACAGAACAAACATGCTCTAAGGTATCAGAAGCTGACTTGCACTGGGTTGTACAGATTGTTATATAGTTCGGCTGGCAAGCAGCCTATCGGGATCTTAGGCAAAGGACTCTCGTATCTCCCGTTCCCTGACTTGCCCAGCAGCTGAGGCCAGGTGTTGAACCAGGGATGGAACATGCAGTCTCGCTAAACTGTGATCCTTCAGGTGGCAGTGTGCCTGCCATCTGGCCAGGGTCTAAACAAAGGCATCACTCTGGCTACACACAGCTTAGGAGGAAGAGAATTCCTACCCTGGAGCAGGAGCGTTCCCCTGGTTACCCCAGATGCTGGACTGCATCAGAGGTGCATGACCCATTTTGGCCTCAGAGCTCATGTGAAGTTTGAATCTACCACATGTCCACTCACCAGAAGAGGTGGTCTTAGGGAATGGCTCACTAGCGTGAAATCCTGAATCTCTGGGAGGCCATCTACCTGACCACTCTGCTGTCCTTGGGCACTTGCTTAAACAAAGGCCCAGGTGGCCTGATAACCTGTCGCATCTGATCCCCTTCGATTAGCTGGTGGTGCTTCACCCGCTGCCTCTCACCCAAGTCTTTCTGCCTGAGAGTTCTTTTCCTGGAATCAAACGATGTCCTCTCCCCTGTCCATCCATTCCTTTTTCCAAGTAAGGGTGGCCTTAGGAGACGGCGTCTTTTAAAGCACAGACAGAGATTTTGGCAGATAATTAGCACAGACAAATACATGCACTCTTCCCCTTCCGCGGGCCTGTGCCCCACACCCTCTGTACTGATTGTTCTTGCACAGCAGCAGTTCTGATACAGTGGGTGGGCTCACACAACATAATACACCATGGTGGCTAAAATTCTTCTGTGCCTGCCAGTCAATCAGGCTCGGCAGGGGGGCTGCCTCCTTTCCCCACTCCGAGTCCTCCTGGTGTATCTCAGGGCACACTGCAGAAGCATCGCACTGTTCCTGCAATGGAGCTGTGGCCAACCATTTAGCATTGGCTGTGGACTCACCTTTTGAAAAAACGATTCTCCATTATCAATGCTTGGAAAAATGTGGTTAGTCTAGGGATGCAGGAGCATTCCCCAACCTTTAAAAAAAAAGGTTCGAAGAAAAGCAGTGGGCTACCAAGTTGCCACTCAACATGGACACCTGTCCTCATGGACACTACATGCCAAATCGCAATTTTGTAGCCCTCTATTTTTTAGACTTTAAAGAAAGTTGATGGGGTGTGGAAAGCACCCTTTGCAGCAGAAACTGTGATTTGTTTGTTTGTTTTTTTGGGGGGGGGTGGTGCTAGGAAATTCAACAATGTGGCTGATGCAGAAGAAGAAGGGCTCCCTACAACCCAGGGTTCTGCAAATTGTGTTTGGAAGGACAGCCCTTTCATTCCCCCATCCAAGAAGGCTCTTGAGTACTTCCGGGGAGGCGAGCAAGGAAATCCCAGCTGCTCCCTCAGTTTTGCAATCTACCGAGTAGACAGCACTTTGGGATGGGGCAAAAGTGAGGGAAACCCCAATAATACTTTGACAAGTCATGTCCATGCAAAAGTGGGGAATACTTTAAAAGGGGGAGCAAGCATGGGAAGAACCCCCACCCCAGTATTGCTGGGCATCCTTGCTGGGGACACCTGCTGGATGCTGCAAAAAAGATCAGGGAAGCCACATTTGGCCACAGCTTTTGCAATCATAAAATCCAGATGGTTACATCTGGCTGCTGTCAGCTCTACACTGCTCATGGATGATACAGGGAGGGTAGGAAACCTTCCCCAGCTGCCCCATGTGCTGCTTTGGCACATTGGAACGTCTAGGGAAAGTGGCTGCCCACTGGACCCTTGACCAAAGTCTCTCATTTTTGCCAAAGGGTTTTCTGTTGTTTTGACTTGATGGTGGATAATTTTGGTCTCGGTTTGGGCACCACCATGGCTATAAACCTCCTCCTGGGAAGAGTGCTGAACCCAGATGGTACATTAAGCCAAGCTGTGGCCTACAAAGCAATATGGCTCGATGTTCAGTGTGGACAAAGTCACTCTTCCCTTGCTGGCATAGCAGTGGAGCAAGAGCAATGTCTGCATGGGTTTGGAGAAGGAATGAAGAATGTAGGCAGAGTGGGGAGTCTAGCAGAGGTGGCCAGAGATGGAGCACTCATGGGGGGGTGGGTGTCCATGTAAATGCTTTGGGCACCAGTTGTGAACTCAACTTTGAGTGAAGCCAGCCATGGTGCCTTTTTAACAATGGCCACAATGTGTGAAGCTGTACTGTTGAGCATGAGCCATGGAAAAGAAGCAACAGCAAACATTGGGAGATGAGAGGAGAAAGCTTACCCCAAACTTTAAACCTGTTTTACTGAGTCACAAGAAAAAGCAAAAAAAAAAAAAAAAAAAAGCTAGAAAAGGTTTTTTTAATTAATTCAAACTCCCTAATGTTAGGTTTGTGCAGCGTATGTGGGTGGATGGAATGGATCAGTCTCTCAAAACTACAGCAAAGTCAACCTTAAACGTTGACCCAAGACAGAGTTATCTGCTCCATTTTTCTCCCTTTCCTTTTTGTTTGAAGAACAAAAGTGCACTCAGGGGAAGCTAGAAACAAGCTTAAAAACGTAGAGCAAAGGTTCAAGAAACCATGTTGTGCACTACAGCATCTAAGGCTGACAAAAATAGGAGTCTCTGTCCTTGTACCAGAAAGAATTATGAACAAGTTGAATTATAAAGCAGGTTAAGCCCTCCATTGCAAAGTCCATTTGTTTTAGCTTGTACAATGTATAGTAGAAAAAAGGTGCTTGGAACAAGCAAAGGCGTCATACTATCCGTATCTCCTGTATTCCACAGTCCAGATGTTTCGGCAACCAGTGAATTACCGGATGTGTTAGGAGATCTCTCCTGATGTGACAAAGGTTTTTCTTCATGCACAGGAGCAAAACACAGAACTGCAAATCAGGTTCTTAAGAAAACCAAATGAGCAAACAGTAGAATCCAGGATGGATTTGGCAAAAGTGCTGAAGTGGATATTCCATGGGGGTAGAAGCTATTTATTAAAAACAGATGCAGTAGACCAAGAAGTCTTCAGATTAGCATAGAAGAAGATGCAGTGGTTACTAATTTTAAAGAAAACTGAAATGTCGAATGCTTAGCTTGACAGAAGTGACCTGTCATGTATGTGTGGACCAGAAAAGGTGGCAAAATACTCCTTACAAAGTAAGTATACAATGGAAAGAAACAAATAGCAACTACAAGGAGAACCTATATACAAGGGCCCTTTTCGAAAAATCCCCTAATGGGACTTTGGCACCATGAAACTTGTTGCATCACTCCACAGAATGGTCTTTTCTCCATCATGACTTCCATTCTAGAATTGCAACTTGGGGTGTTCAATTTTGAAAGACCGTGTTTGATCCCATGGTCTATGACAGCGTGCTCCCAAGGCTGGAAAGAGAGGTCAAAAAAGCCGAGTAACATGCCTAGGAACAAGAAAAATGCGCAGAATGTGATTAGTTCACAAAATAGTACAGATGTGCAAAGTTATACATTTATCCCAGTGGAACAGTCCCAGCAGGGAGTCCTATAGATAAATCTAAACATGGACCCAAAGCTACGAGAGCCACTGTTGCTTAGAGGGTGCTTGGGCTGTTTGATTCAAAACTGAAAAGCACCCCTTCCATTGGTCCAACCTCTACATATTCTTATTGCTTGTGTTAGTCATTTCAAAACTCGGGTTCAATTTACACACATGATTTATCCCTGCTGTTCAAGATGTTAAAATGTTCACACTAAGTTTTGTGTGTGTTGTTTTTTATACAGTACAAACTGGTATTTGTTGCAGTTGCTGAGTGGATGACTGAGTGAGCAGTACAAGGAGAGGGACAGTCTGGGCTGGGCATAGCTGTCCCCCAAGCTCACTGCCCAGGGTTATCTGCCCCTACATCTGGCCCTCTCTTCAGCAGATGATGTATGCAATCCTCCTACAGTTCAGTTTATTTATTTTTAAATTTATAGGCCACTGACTAACCTGAGAGGGCTCTCTAAGCAGCATACAATACAATACAAAACATAACAATTCCTAGTAATAATTTGTAAAAAAAAAAAACCAAACCCACGATATCTTAAAACAACCAGTGAATAAAATCAGGTCTCAAAATGTCTATGGAAAAGGATAGTCTTTGCCTGGCACAGAAATGGAAATAATGGTGGCACCTGGCAGGTCTTTCTAAGAAGCCCATTCCAAAGGTGGGAGGGGCAGCCACTAAGAAGGTCCTTCCATTCACCAACCCTCTCACTTCCTTTATGGATGGCTCTTTCAGAAGGACCTCATTCCCAGATCTCAGTGGGTGGGTAGGTGTATACTTTAAGGCAGATCAAAATAAATTTTAGAATGAGAAATGAGTTGAGGCTGATGGGAAGACCAACAACCCCCCCACCCACCCCCCAGTGATGGTATCCTGATTACTGAATACCTACCTCCTGGCTCCTGCACTGGGGACTTCCTGGCACCATATGTGAAGACCTTTTTATTTCCACATTTTACTTTTCATTTCTAAAAATGCATTAGTGATTTTTTGGCTCTTTAAATTGTTGTTGGCTTTTATCCTAGTTCTTAACTTGGATTTAACTATTTTAAATGTATGACTTTTACTAATATGTTTTGCCATTTTTTATGGTTTTAAGAATGTTTCGTGAGCTACCACAAAGCTTTGCCTAATGACAGTACAGAAATATAAGAAGCAAGAATGAAAAAACCCCCAACCCCAGATGGTTGAAAACACTAAGAGTGTGACCTTAGATGTGTTTTCTTAAAAGTAAGCCCACTGAGTTCAAAGGGATGTACTTTCAGGTGTAGAAGAGGAAGCTGCCTTGGGTCAGGTCTGACTTCTTGTTTATCTAGCTCACCTGGAGGGGCTGCAGCTCTCCGTGGTTGCAAACAGACACATTCCTAATCCTTTAAACTGGAAATGGCAGGGGTTGAACCTAGGAAGTGCTACATGGAATGCAGATGAACAGTGGTGTGGTGTAGTGGTTAGTGTTGAACTGGAGCTTGTGAGATCTAGGTTTTAGTTCCCCCTCGTCCATGGTTCTCAGTGTGACTTCGGGCCTGTCACTGACTCTTGGTCTGGCCTACCTCACAGGGTTGTTAATATAAAATGGAGTGGCAGAATGCTATGTAAGCCATTCTGGGCTCTTCACAAGAAGAAAAAAGTGGGCTAGGGGGAAAAAATGGCTCTTGCCTCCTCTCCCAAAGGTGAGACTTCAATGCAGCTACCTGGGAATAAAGTCTGTTTCTACTGCTTACTCCAAGTAACCATATTTGTTACGATTATCAAGTCATAATGGGTTTAGTCTACCTACCAGTATTAGAAACACTATGCCCCAGAATACCAGCTGTCAAGAGACACAAGCCAAGGGCTACTAAATTGTGCTCAGGTCCCACTTGAGGGCTTCCTGTGAGCATCTCTCTGGCCAATGTGGAAGCAGAACAATGGCTCTTTGCTGTAATCCAGCACAGCTCTGAAGACATTCTTATGATTGTACGTTGAGATAGGGACAAAAGACTCAGTCCCAGAAGACTTTTCTGCTGGTTGTCTGTTCAGTGCCAGCTCATCAGGCCAAATGCTTGTCAAACAAGAAAAGTGATCAGAACTCACCTGGCGCACGCACGTCACCCACTTCCCTTTTCTGCTCTTATGTTCCCTCCTATTCCTTCTGCTCGGTGCTAAAACAATGCCTGCCTAGGCATGGATGCGTGCTATTTTATTAACAATAAAGTAAGAATGCCAAAGCAAATATACATAAGATGCAATCCAGTGAGGACTGGAAGATGTCTGGGTTTGTAGGACTTTTTCCTGTCTAAATATGCATAGGATTGTGTCCTCTCCCTCTCATTTTTTTTTTCTTTCAGATTTCTGTCTGGGCCCAAAGCAGTTTTCTAAGATAAGTTTCAATATAAATCCTAAAAATAAAAGTATTAAAATGTGTGTAAGTGTTCCAGTTTAGAAGCATTACTCAGAATCATAGCATAGAAGAGTTGGAAAGGGCCATGAAGGCCATCGAGCCCAACCCCCTGCTGTTGTAGGACACCAGTTCACACCATCCCACTCAGATGGCAGGCCAGTTTCTTTTTGAATGTCTCTAGTGTGGGAGACCCCACCACCTCTCCAGGCAGCTGGTTCCACTGTGACTATCTTTTTTAAAAGCAGGATGAATACAGACAACTCTCCAATACAAAGCAGACCTGCTAGGTCTGATGAACTTACATATACCCAGTTCTAAACTGGATTGTGACCCAAACTCCTGGCTAGATTTTATTAAGCATGCCAGAATGTTATGTTTTCCCACTAGAGGGCATGAGTTTGTATTTCAGTCAAGGGACGGAAGTATTGCAGTGTGAAAGAAAGATCTAGGATTCCCAGAAGGGTTTAAACAAATATACTTCTCCAGGAGGGAGCAGGAAACGTCTTCATAGTTTTTCCCCTAAATTAAGATGAATCTCAAGAGTACCTAAAGTATTCCATGGTCTCCTAAACATATGTAATAAGACTTTTTCTGGATTGTTCCCTTGAATGAATCATTGCATGCATAGGGTAAAAGGGTAAAATGTGGCATAAGCCCTTCCTAGAGTAGAACCACCGGAATAAGCTAGTTAGTCATAACTAACTTAAGGCCTATTCATGTCAATGGATGTACCCTAAGGAGGGACTTGAAAGTTCACCACATGCAGTAGAATCCACTCAGGTTGAAGCTCCTCCCGAGACATGGTGCTGTGAGCAATTTTGGACAAGGTGCTTTGTGTCAGCTTCTGTTTCAGCCTCTGTCTGCTAAGTTGCCTGATGGTGTCATTGCAAGGACAAAATATGAAGAAGCACTTTATTAATGTGGCAGTCCTATGGGTCCTGCAAGGGCCTCTCCCAGCCCTTAGGATAGCTCAGGTCCCTCCCTTCCAAGAGTGAGCAGCAACTGCAGGGCGATCCAGCCTTGGATGTATCTCCCAGCTCATGTGGGATTCCCCCAAGGCCTTTGATTTTCTGTTGCCAGCGCTCCAATGCTGGTTGAGGCAAGAAAGGGATGGACCAGAAGGTGTGTTCATTCACCAATTCAGTGCATTACTCTACCAGCCAAATGCCAAAGCTCTCTGGTCAGTTTACAAATTACAAACTGTAAATAGGCAGAATTATACATAATATGAAAAAACTGGTTACATAGAAATGTATGAGTAGACAGTCACCCTGCCAGTCGGCAAGAAGAAATCAGAGCCCAAACTAAACCCTTATCAGACGCTGCAGAATGCCTTGAGAGTAGAGGAGAAGTGTAACCTGGAGTTGAAAAGATAAGTGGGCTTCAGGGGGGGACCGGTCAGGAGGAAGGACCCTCCCCTCTTGCCATGTTCTGAGCCTCCCACACGGGACACATGTGGAGGATGGCCTTGGATAATGAGGATTATGAGCAGGAAGGCAGTGGGCAGGTAGGAGATGCTTTACTTCCAAATTCTTCCTGGTCCCCAGGAGGGTGTAGCCACAGAGGTGATGTGCAGAATTTCCCTCCCATTAGCTAAACGGTAAGGAAATCATCGAAGGAAAAGAACCAGACAGTAAGAATGAATGTGTCTCTTCCTGTCTCTTTTCTCATGCTGTCATGTACCTGGCAGGACTGAGTAACTCCTCGTTTTTTGGATATCCTCAGTCCAATTGGCAAGACTGCTCTGCTAAAGTACTACATGAATTATCAGTAATCCTCTTATATCACATGAAAGATAATGTATATTTCTAGGATATCTGCTATAGATTTCCCACGGTAATATTTGCCTAGCTCAGTTTGTCTAAGTAGTTGGATACAGAGAAAAGCAAACTGAAGAGCTCAATGGTAAACACCCTACTTGTCCTGCTGAAGGCCTCAAATTCTATCTTTACGGCAGAGGTAGTGAATCTCAGGCCAGGAACCAAAGCTGCTCCTGGAACCCAAACTGACCTTCCAGGTGGCCATGTTCCTCCTTCCACTTATTTATTTATTTAGAGCATTTTTATGCCGCCCCCTTCGCAAAAAGCCTCTTCCTGTCCTGTTCACTCAACCACCCACAGTTTGATGCTTGCCTGGGTTTTATGCATCTTTCCTCATTTTTAAAAGTTCAAATGCCTCTCCTATAGTTGTTACTGGCAGTAACAGCTTTAAGCTAAAATACGCCTGCCTCCCTGCCTGCTTTCAGTCTGTCTGTGTTTGAGGCCTTGTGCCTTTTGTCCATGGCCTGGATCACTCCCCCTACCTCCAGCCGAGCTTCTCCAAAACTGAGTTTGGTCCTTTGGCAGGAAGAGGTTCCCCACCTCTGCCCGGGCATCTCTAGCTGAAGACCTCACATGTGTCACAAATGACCTTTGCTGCAGTCTCTGGAGAAATATGGTCAGTCAGAACAGGCAGTGCCAGGCTGGATAAATACGTAGCTTGACCAGATCTTGGGAAGCTTCCTGTGCTCCAAATTCCCTTTTCTAGTGATTTTATGGGCCATAACCCCCAAACCAGAGCCTTCTACTCAAAAGCTTTGGCCACCTGGAAATGTAATGGTGAGCAAGGTAACTCGCTGGAAGCATCAGGGTGAAAGGTAAGACAGGACAAAACATCAGCCTCATTACCTGTCTAGGTGTGAGATTTGTCAACAGATATACTTTCAGAATCAAAATGTGCCTTGCTTTCAGGCACTGATTGACTCCAACTATCCAGACAGTCCGAAGCAGCATCGTCGTCATCAATGGTGACTTCTACCCAATCACCAGTGTCCTGGTTCTTCTTGTTGCCCTGGTTATTTTGGCTTTGTCCTTTTGATTTTCCTGTATGTTCTACATTCTGCTCCCCCAGCTCCTGGTAGTCCTTCTGAGGCTGCTGAATGTCTTTGATGTTGTTCTTCAGGCTCCCAGTTGGCATTGGCCCCTTTGTCTTGCTATACCCATCAAGGACATACTGTTGCTTGTACTGGTCCAACCATTTTAGGGTTCCAGTTCTTAGAGAGCTCCTGTTCTCTTTGAACCAACGAACAATTTCTGTCCTAGTGAGTCCAGTCTGAGCTGCCAGCTCATCATATTCCTGTGGGGATGGCCACTGGGTTCTGGCGAATGTACTCTTCAGCAAGTGAACCTGCTCTTGGCTACTTGTCGCAGGGGCTGTGGCGCACCGGGACAAAGATGTTGGAACCTGGGAAATGCTAAATTGCTCCACTTCACTTAGTACACCATTGGAAGCCCCTTGATCCTTCTTTATGCTTGGTCCCATTGAGTCCAAGACTGCTTGTTCCATGTTATCCCGGAGCTTTCTTCGCTCCGCGAACCAGGATTCAACCTCCCTTCTACTCATCTTGGCGTCAGTCCGAAGTCTTTCTAACTCACTTTGTGTTGGAAAAGAGCTCTTAAGGAAGCTTTCCTCAAGGATACGGAATTGTTGCTGGGTTTTTCCTTTGAACTTCTGAAAAGTGAAATCTGGGTATGGACTGTAAGGACGTCCCTGTCGGGCAGCAGCGAGAGCAAGCTGGTCTTTGGCGATGGATTCACTTGTGATGTTGACAATCCCCCTCTGACTTCGGTATCGGTGGTCACTGAACCACTTCTTGATCTCGCTCCTGGAGAGACCTGTGATTTCTATCAGCTTGTAAATTTCGGCATTGTCAGGAAACTGGCTGACAATAAAACTTGCCTTCAGGGCCGCGATCTGCTCCTTGGTCTTCTTGCGATCATTGGGTGATATCAGTGACGCAGAGGACAAGGGCACTGTGGTTGGACTAGTAGGAGTAGCCGGGGGGTTCTGTTTGGACGAAACTTCTGCAGGGACGACATGTGGTCGCTTGGCTTCTGGGACAGTTGGCTGGTTCTGTGTGCTCCGTTTCTGTCCTTGATTGGCAGCAACTGCAAGGGCGATTGGGGAAACATTGGATCCATTTGATACTTGTGCCAAAACCAGGCCAGTCTGGCTAAGGATTTGACAAGGCACTGCTGTTTGGATGAGGGGCTGTGGCATTTTGGCGGCAGTGACGTGCGCTGGCAGAACAGTGATGGTCTGAGGTGCTGACTGGATGGTGCCATTGAACATTTTCTTCCTTGCCTCTTCAACCTCTTCTGGAGACCAGCTGATGCCATGCTTCAAACGCTGAGTGGCGAACCAAATCCGGATCTGCTCCTCCGGGTGTTTGGATGCTGCCGTCAGCCACGACAACTCTGCCTGCGTTGGGTATGGAAATTTGTTGAAGGAATTGATCATAGTTGCATTAGTGTCCAGGGCAGAATTGTATTTGGTACTATTCAGTGGTACAGGGACTTTGGGAACAAGGTTGATATTTGGCGGGAGCTGTACGGAGGGCATTACATGAGCCAGTATATCTTGGAGAAGCTCTGATCCATTAATACATGCGATAGGCTCAGCAGCTTCAGTAAAAAGATGGGCAATCCCATCCAGATGGTTGTCCATAACTTTCTTAGCCTCACCTTTAGGCTTTCCAATGTTAATAATCGGCACGGTTTTGTTTGTACCGCTCGCCCCAGCTGGAACCGCCCCATAATCTGGGATTTCAGCCGCAACTGGGTTATTTGTTACTTCAATGGACTGCTCTAGGACAGTCTGATTGTTGAGCTTGATTAACTTAAGCTTGAAGTTGTTTTCTCCTGGGTGGAGTTTTGTGTTGTGCTCGGATAGGGAATCATATTTTTTGGTTGTAAAGTTACATTCAGCGCATACGTAGAGGGGGTTGAGGATCACATTGGGATGTTGGGTGTCTATGTGTTCTGTGAATTCATTCAGATTCTGGGTGGAGAACGGGCAGTACTTACATTCATAGCCACCAAGGGGTTTCCTTGTTGGGTTGGCTGGGGAAGATTTGCCCTCAATCACCTCACAGTCATTTTCACAGGGGTCTGTTCCAGCCTCTCCCGAGTCCTGCTCCGGAATGCTGGGTGCCCTTCCTGCACCGGCATCCTTAGGGGCCCCCTGTTCCATGGCTTCCGAGGTTCGCACCATACATGGAGTTGTTGACTTCCTTTTGCTGGCCATGGTAGCCCTGCAAGTATCCTTGGCTGCAGTAGCTTCTTCTTTTCAACCAAGCCCCAATGATGCTTTCTGGGATTGGTTTGGGTTTTCCAGGAGTGATGTTGTCCGGGATATATCCTAATGAATTTTAACAGTAGCCATGGCCTTCAGCTCTGGCCAAAACACAGGCTGGGCTGCATGCCACCTGCAAAAAACAGATGCACACATTTAAAATATCTCCACACCTTTCTTTCCCACCAAACAGCAATACTCTGACAGCCTAATATCTTCATCAGTGGAGCACTTAACTTCTATCCTCATTCTGCACGACCAGAAAGCTCCTAGGAAGTTACCCTTTGCTGCTTCCTTGTGCTGAGACAGAAGTAGTCCATGATACATAGTCCCTTGCACTAAATAACGGTATGAACGGTGTGATTTTTGTAAAGGAAATGCTAACCAACCGTTTCTGCTCAGGAAGACCAAGGAACCCTCTCTGAATGAATTCCTGACTCCATCTGTCCCAATACTGGGGTTGGATCTAGACTTAAGTCATATGTATAATAGGTCCATAAAATGAATGGACTAAACTAATCATGTTATTCTGATTCTCCTGGGATGCATCAGGCTTAAGAACAGAGTTGTTCAGTGTACCAAATCTCAGATAAGAACTGCCGCATAAGAAAGAGCTCTCATAAGAAAACTTCCTGATTACCAAGGAGGATTTACTTTGTTCTGAGATTGCTTGGAGAAAAACTGGACTGGGAAATACATCATCAAAAAATTGCATGAAAGCAGTTTTGGATTAATTAATGGTGCATATCAAAATACCAAGATATTATTAAGCCCTGTTCCCCGGAGAGAACGGGAGAGCTCAAAATAATTGTGCAACCTAAAGAGGCTTTGCATGTTGAGGGCTCTGCTATACATCACCACAGCCTATTCCCAAAGGGATCTGCTTTTGCCACTGGTGAGGCAATCCCTTGTAACTGCATTGATACATGTTCAAATGGAAAATAAAACTGCATATTGTGGATGCACATGGCCATTTATATTCACACAATGCATTCCAGGTTGAAGCCAATTCCATTTTCTGAAGGTCTGAACTTAACACTGGTAGTTTTCAATCTCCCCACTTCTTGGGAACTCTTTCCCCATCCCTTCTCTTGTGTTCTCCGTGCATCACACACACAGACTCTGTCCCTACACGGAGATTTTTCCTGGAAAGATTGCATGGCAGATTTTGAAGGATGTTTCCAGGTCATTCTGGTTAATGTGAAGAGCTGGATTCATTCTGGCGGAACGAAAATGCTTGGAACACTCTTAAAAGAGCCTTAGGAAGAGGTGCAGTAGGACAAGCAGGCAGGAAGTCTTGTCTGCCATTCTGGTCTTCTCACTGAGGGCCCAGTGGGTTTCCAGAACACCATTCAAGAGCCATTGTTTTATGCCTATAAGGCAGGCAGGGGTGCAAAACCTTGGGCTGAGGGTACAATCTGGCTCCAGGGTTCTTCAGATTGTTACCCATCTTCCCTCAACCACCAATAGTTTGGCAATTTGTACAGTTTTAACTGATTTTATGAAACGGAATCTGGCCCCTGGGACTGAAAGGAGTTCTGCACTCATGCTTTAAGGAATAAACCAAAGGTTGCTGGAGAAAACTGTAAGGGTGCCAATGTGATCAGGATGCCATCCTTAAGAACTGGCTGGTGTTCCACGTGTGTGTGTGTTTACCTGTATTGTGCTTTTGTTATTGTTTTTCAAACATGCAGTTCTCCACCCTTATCCTGAAATAATGTTGTCTTGTGCAATGGGATTGTTATATAGTTTGACTTCATTTGTTCTCGAACAGCCCTACCATGAGAGAGATCACCATAGCTTCCATCTCTTGACAGTGACCTCACCAAAGCAGCACAAGTAATTTACTTTAGGAATGGGGCTTACTCTGGGTGTCCCACTTCAAAGTCCCCGAACCTATCATAGTAACTCCCAGCACATTGATGCATTTGTAAACACAAACCATTCTTGCATAGAACAGACGTATTTCTGATCAAATCCCTGCTCTGGTCTTGCCCAGTTCACAGCAACCATTACAGGGATGGATAATGCTGCATCCTATCATTCCTCATGTGCAAAAGCAGAAGAATTACCCGTCCTCAGCATGAGTCACTGCTCTGAGCTTCCTTCTTGTCTCAAGGCAGGGAGGTGTTGACTCCACCAGAGAGGGATAATTTCTACACCACAAGCTCTAGTTCAGGGGAACACAGCTAGGTGCTTTCTAGATGTTTTGGACTACAACTGCTGATGATCCTTGACCATTGGCATGCTGGCTTGAATTAATGGGAGTTGTAGTCCAAGGCTAGGGTTGCATACTCTTGCTCTAGAGTCTAGAAGCTGTCATACTGAAGCTGTCGTTCCTTGGGCACATCAGAAAGCAAGACACACTGGAGAGAACAATTATGCTAGGGAAAGTCGAAGGCAGAGATGGGTTGACTCTATGGGTTGACTCTATCTAGGAAGGCATCACCTTGAATTTCCTTGAGCTGAGCAGGGCTGTCAAGGACAGGACACTCTGAAGGGTTTTCTTTCATAGGGTTGCCAGAAATGAGAGACAACTTGATGGCACCTAAAAACAGAATCTAGAAGTATTCATTTTGGGGCATCAGAGCAAAATGCGGATCCTATTTTAATTAACTGAAATGCAAAACAACTGTCAGACATTTGGAAAACTTTGCACCAGCCCAGCCTTCCCTAACTTGGTGTCATTCAGATCTTCTGGACTACAACTCTGCATTCTGGACCAATGACTGTATGAGCTGAAGTTCCAAACATCTAGTAGGGAACAGGTGCAGGGAGAAGGCTGCTTCTGTCCAGGCTTCCCCCTACCTGGCAGCCTCCAGATGTTGGACTGTAAGACCCATTGTCCCCAGTCAGAATGGCCAGTAGCCAGGGATGTGGGAGGTGTAGTCCACCTCAGGAAAGCCAGCAGCTGGGAGCCACTGTGCTAGGACCATGTTGTCTCTTAAGACAGCAAGTCAGAAATATTCTGCTACTCTGCCACTGATGAACTTGCCTTGGTGGCACAGAAACACAAAGGGAGCCCCTCCCCTTCTTGTCCTGCTACTGACCCTGATTTTTATCTTAGCTGACTTTCTGCTGGTAAAAGGAAGGAATAAGAAGGGCACACATGCTTTATGTTCTCAAGAATGGATGTCAGAGCTGCCTGCTGCTGCTGCTGTCTGTGGGCGTCGAGCCACGGATGTGGTTGACCTTCTAATGTTTGACCTTGCTGCAGACATATGACTTGGCAGCAGAAAGGACGCCCGTGCTCAGGAGGTCGAGGAGCGAATGCAAAGCATGACAGCAAAAGCTGCCCCCTGACAATCTGCCCTGGAGCTACCTATTGACTTTCATAGCCTGATGTCAAATTGCAAAAGATCATACCTTGCACCTTGCAAGCCATCCCACTCCAGGGCCTTTCCCCAGGGATGCTGGAGAAGGCCTGGCATCTCTCTCACCTGCAGCTTGCAAAATGAAAGCATCTCATCAAGGCATCAGAGCGTATGAATGGCAGCCTTAAACTTTCAGACACGACTTGCCAGGAGGAGTGTCCCTTGCTCTTCTTTTCAAAGCTAGCCAGCATCAACAGACAAGGAAGGATGCTGGTTTTTAGCATCAGCTGCCGCCCATCACCTGCTCTTCAGATTTCTGTGGAGCAGAGGGGGGACCAAACAAAAGGGGAGCCAAAAAGCAAAGTCATTGAAGCCCTGCATGCCTTTTAGAATTGGGGCTTTATTTTTAAGAAGGCATTGATTCCAAGCAGCAATACATGCAGAGTAACTCAGTGGTCCAAATGTAGCCATTGCACCTGAACTAAACCAAAGGCCAGTTCTGGCACTGGCAGTGGCCCAAGAGCTGTTGTCATGCGGCTTCTTCCCACTTGCACCAGTTAAATTGTTGATGCGGAAGCCACTCAGCTGGGGCCAGTGATGGCTCCATATCATCATCATGCCATCCTGCCTTCTGCCTGGGCCATGAGTGGGTCAGAAGCGCCAAGTGGTAAAAGCAGCGGACAAAGGTATGGACGGGGTAATTGTGGCCCCTTGGATGCTGTTGGAATTCAACTGCCATCATTGCACACCACTGGCTAGGCTGACCAAGCATGGCATAACCAAAAATTTTGAAGTGCAGGCACTCATCATGAGAATCTGTACAGTCCCACTGACAAGGAAGGTCCCAAAATATTCAAGCAGTGGTATTAATCCATAGACGGAAACCAGTTCCACAGTCTTCCTCTCAGACAGGTCAGAAGCAGGGCTTGTGTGAAGCTAAGGGGTCTTAAATGTGCATTCCAGCACAAGCCACCCCAAATACTTCGTGTTATAACTGAAAACAACAGATTGTGGCTGGGAAAATTCTTTCCCCCACCCACAAAGTTACTGTGCATTGCAGCTAAACTCCAATGGAACTGGGAACTTTGAGAAAGGTAGAACTAGGAGTGTTTTGCCCTGGCTTCATTACACCACTGTGGTTAAGACTGCTGGGCTTTGTAGTTCTATAAAATCTAGAAGAGCATATGTTCCCCATGCGAGGACCAGGACAACCCAGTTGGCCATGAAACTCACTGGGTGATCTTCAGCCAGTAATTCTCTATGTTTTATCTACTCACAGGGCAAAGCTTATTGAGAGTACCACACCAGGGAATTTCTGTCTCATTCTCTGAAAGCCTACTGAGTGGGAAAGAAGAGAGAGGGAGAGAAAAGAATAGATGCAACCCACCCAGTTTTGGCTTTGTGCCTCGCTGCTGCCAACAAAAGCCCCTTACATTTTATCCGTAAGAGAATGCAGCCCTAGACAGAAAAAAGGTGCCCACTCATGGTTGAGCGAGCTGTACGGCAGCGTTCTAAGCATAATTCTCTTGTAAGGAGGAGGATTCCATGTATCAGGCAGCTTTAGGTCACTTTCGCAAAAGAGGGTGCAATCTCATTTTCAGTCTTGTATGTGCCTAATGGGACATTGGACTCGTTTCCACCAAGCCCATGCGTCTAATGGGACATGCATGCCCGCTTCTTTACAGCCATGTGGCAAGCAGAAAACTAGCTGGTAAAGTGCTTTGCAAGCACAGCATCCGCATGCTTGGGAAAAGATTCACTCTCTCTCTCTCTCTCTCCGCACGGTTGCTAAAGGCGACTCAGCTCTGTCCGGGAGCCAAAAAGCAAAGAAAAGACACTGGCCAGCTGGCCACACATCCTTGTGAAGCGAGCATCCCTGGTCCCAGCCTTTTGTATTGACACTTGGCCCCCAGTGGAAACCAGGACAATTGCCACTCTACCTGGCTGGTTTCATTGACTGCCCATGCCGGAAGATGGGCATTAGCTGTTGTTGCTGGCGTTCTGCAACAACAGTCAAGGAACCAGACCTTGAGGAACACATCAGCCAAAGAAAAAGGGGAAAACAGAAAAAGGAAATAAAAATCACAGACCAGTGAGCCACTCAGACTCAGGAGATATGATTCACTGGGCCTGGGAGACAGAATGTAGGCCACAGACAATATAAAGCATTTTCTTCATTTGAATGCCCAAATCTCTTTCCAAACACCTTTCTAAGTTGCTTCATATATTGTCAGTGTAAGAAGTGAGAAATGAGAGAGCTTGCTCTAAAAGAAAGAAAAGTGCACTGTTATTTCAGCAGTAAGGCCAGGTGTCAAAGCTATTGAATCCTGTAAGCTCTTTCTCACCCACTTTTCATTATAAAATAATCCCAATAAAACTTTGTGACTGGGTTTGTGCAGCGCAATGATGCACCTTATCGGATATGTTCTGTGCAGGGTGGCTTAACTTTCAGGTGTTGGTTCTTACCTATAAAGCCCTTAATGGCTTGGGTCCTGGTTACCTAAAGGAGCGCCTGCGACCATATATGCCCTCCCGCCCCTTACGATCTGCAGCTGATGCTCTCCTCCGGGAACCCTCCGTGAGAGATATAAGGAGGGTGAGCACCTGGAGGAGGGCTTTCTCTGCGGTGGCGCCCCATCTATGGAATGCGCTCCCCAGAGAGGCTCGCCTGGCGCCGTCTTTATTTGCTTTTCGGCGCCAGGCGAAGACCTTTTTATTTAAGCAATATTTTAAATGTTAAATTATTTTAGATTAGTTGATTAGATTTTATATTGTATTTGTATGTTTTAATTCGGACCTTGAGATGGGCCAGTTTTTAATATTGTGTATGCTTTTAATGTTTTTTGAGGTTGTAAGCCGCCCCGAGGCTTGTGGCAAGGGGCGGCATATAAATCTGTTAATAAATAAATAAAATAAATAAAATAAAATAAATAAATAAATCGAGCTAGCCTGAGGGCCCAGGGCACATTGCAGGGGTGTTCGCACCCTTGATGGGCTGCCAAGTTGCCCAAGTCCAGGAGGCCAATTTTATTGTGAGCCGCCAAGACTGGCTGCAGAGCTGCTTGGCAAAAGCCGCAAAAAAGCAGAACCACCATGATGATGATGATGATGATGATAATTTTTTAAGTTGCTTCGAGAGTGTGCAAAGGGTTCATAACGTTTTTATTTTTTCCCCTCATTCTTTCACAAGTATGCAAGAATGCACAACTTCCTCTCTGATAGGTGTATCCTCTTGACAATTTCCTTCTAAGATTCAGCATTCAGTGGGAGCACTGAAGGTACGCAATTGTGCAGGTGCACAAATATCACATATTTCACAGACCTTAAATCTGAGCAAATATCCACAGCAAGTGTTTAAAAAGTCAGACCCTTAGAGGATGCTTAAATGGGATGAGGTGAAAGGGGCATCTGTCCTGGCACTGCTTACTCCATTTCCCCAAGGACCCAGTGTGTCCCCATGCAGCTGCCTTCTCAGAATCTCTCCTTAAAAACTGCCAGGGAACTTGTGGACATTGGCCAAAGTGTGCAGTAACCACAGCTTTCAACTGCTCCAAAAAGGAGCTGCAAAAAGGGAGGGGGATTAATAAGTTCCGTGTCTGGACTAATTAGAGACTCAGAAGTGTTGAAAAGTGCTGAATGCTGAGAAATGCCAGTTCGGCACTTAAATGCAAGTTGATTACATTGCCAAATGGGAACAATTGTCCCCCCTCCCCCCCACAACCCTTGGTGTGCTTACCGCTCTCACCGTATTCTCCCTGCTGAAATACTTCTGAATTTGCACTGCTGACCCCTCTTTCCTCTATTATTTCTCCCTGCAATTTAGCCATTTATTTATTTATCTATCTATCTATCTATCTATCTATCTATCGATTTATATCCAGCCTTTTTCTTTCTTTTTTTAAAATAAGTTTTATTCTTAATATATACCTAACAAAACAAAAAGGAAAGGGGAAAAAACAAAAAAACAAAAAAAAAAAAAAAAGGAAAGGGGAAAAAACAAACAAAAAACAAAAAATAAAAAAATCTAAAGAGCATCAATCATCGATAACATCAGTCCTACTGGGTCAGCCCCCCACATTTTTTCTTTTTATGTTAAACTATAAACATATTTAAGTCTATGCATAGTCCCATTTCTCTAGCCAATGATAAAAAGAATCCCAAGTTTGATAGAAGTCTGTATCTTCTTTTTCCTTCAGAGACAAAGTCAATCTATCCTGCTTTTTTCCTACTAAGGGCTCAAGGCAGCTTACATCATTCTCCTCCTCCATCTTATCCCCACAACAACACCCCTGTGAGGTAGGTTGGGCTGAGAGTCTGTGACTGGCCCAAAGTCACCCAGTTGGCGCTATGACTGAGTGGGGACTAGAACCCAGATCCTCTGAGTCCCAGTCCCATGCTCTTCACCACTACACCACACTGGCTCTCTATTCAGCCAGTGGCTTGTTGATTTTTCTGGAATGTTACCTACTCCACTTCTGGGCTTCCACTGACAGCTGTAAACACAAAGAAGTTGACCAGATAAGACTACCTATGCTAAGGCAGGTGAAAGTGCCCTTGTGAAAGAATGGGATAAAATAAAGATTTAACATTTACAAATGCATTTGCTCTCCTCCAAAACACCATTTTTAAAAGATGTTGAGTGAAAGGCAGAGTGATCAGAGTCTGTGCCCCGGCAGTCATATTTCAGTGGTCTATGGAAAGGATGCACGGACACAGAGATCACGGATCAAGTATAAGATAGAATTTTCAGAACACTTCTTACTTTAAACATACTACTTCTCTCACTGCTGACTCACACATTCAGTGACAAGTCAACAAGTCATGAGCCAGGGAAGGGTGACTCATCAAGTGAGGTACATACAGATATCACCTAGTCTTTCAGCTGATGAGTTCTTAAGTAGGAACTGCTCCATTTCCTCCCTGTCATTCTCACTCTGCCCTGATCACTTGCCCTCATAGGAATCTACCCTGAGGATTCCATTCACTCTTCCTCCAATAGTGACTCATATCCCTTCCCTTACTTCAGCACAACTTTCATTCCTTAAGGCTGCAACATCCTTGGAATTAATCTCATTCAGTGCTGCAGCAGCCCATTTTGACATCATGACAATCCTACCACCAGATTCCTTAATTAAGTGGCCAAAATTACAGGAAGCTGTCTTAGTTCTTATCAATACACCAGTTCTAGCAGTTTTCAACTCCACTGGAATAGGACCTTTGTAAAACGGATGGGTGCTAATTGCCTATTCAAGGCCATGCTGCCCCAAAATACTTTCTGTTACAACAGGAAAAAATCTCTCAGGAGACTGAGAATTGTGAAAGAGGTGTTGTGTGATGTCACCATAGCCCACGGCTTCAACTCTGGCAGCTTTGGACCCAGAATTCTGCATGTCTCATTCAACTGCCCCTTCCTGGACTTTAAGAGGAAACAGGTTTTGAGCGTCCATTGCAAGCTTAGTTAGGTCAGAATGATGTTCCATGGATGTATTATGGAATGTGCTTCCCAGAGAGGTCTGCCTGGCGCTGTCACTATATGTTTTTCGGCGCCAGGTTAAGACCTTTTTATTTAATCAATATTTTAATATGCATTAATAGTAATTGGATGTTATTGTTTGTATTTATTAATTACAGCCAGCATGGAATAGTCAATTTATCTATTTTATTCTGCTTTATGTTGTAAGCCATCCAAAGACGCACATAATGGACAGCATACAAATTTTATAAATAAAAAAAATGTACACTGAAGAAACGAACATCGAAACAAATGTGTACATTGAATTCAGGAAGAATGACATGCTGGGTTCTGGCACTGGTTGTGGTTAGATCTCAAGACATAGATCTACCTGTCATTTTCTGCAGCACTGTGACTAACTGGGAAGCATAAGAAATGATTTTGTTGCTTTATTTTAATATAAATGTTCAACGTTCGCTTTTCAACAGTTAAAACAAAATGGAAAGAGACAAGATGTCAACTGTAAGTCTAAAAACTCCTGTTACAATACTCATTCATATAACATTGTCTTTAAAGAGAGTTACTAATAGCACTTCAGAATTTGTCAGCCATTGACAATGGAGTAAGAACTGCAATATTCTCTCTTCTACGCCCACAACGCCTCAGATATACTTATGCCTGCACCATCTAGAAAGAGCCACTACAAACATGTTGCATTATTTGTTGAACATCTCTGTGTCTGTCTGAATTGCTAGGATAACTTTCCCACAAGCCCATTTTCCCTGGGCATCCAGTTCTTCCTTTCAGAACATTTGCATATAATCACACCATTTGGACAGACTTGTTCTTTAAGCACAGAGGTTCCTTTTATCTGCAACCTTGAGCAGCGCTCACCCTATCCATTCCAACTGCTATACTCGCGTGCTTTCTCCTGCAGCCTTGCAAGCATCCCTGCCTTGGAAACTTCCTATTACCAGCCTGGGGGCCACAAGAGAAGCAGTGGAACCCGCTTCATCTCTATGCTGGGTGCTTTTGTGCCATTGCAGCTTACATGTAACCTTGAAGCTCGCTTAGAATCTCTTGACTGAAGTTAAGAAACCTCACGCACAGTCAGACGGCTGGGTCTTTTTGCTCTCTTCCGCCTGCAGACCAGCCTTTTCCAACCTGGTGCCCATCATCCCCAGCCGGTGGGCATGTTGCCTTGGGATGGATGCTAGCAGCTCCCACCACAGCTGCTTCTGTCCCTAGCTGGACTTGCCGGCGCTTGGATTTTGTACCTTTTGGATGCCACACACAGGCTCCATCAGTGAGTGTTCCTGTCAGTCCTGAAGAAAAAAAGGAGGCTACCTGGACAGAATGAGGCCCGTTATTAAAATTCCATCCAGTTCAGGTTTTTTTGCTTTGGGGGAAAAAGAGGCTTGAATGAATAGTAGTTTAATACAATTTTGAAGGCTTGACTTAAATGCGTATATAATACAAGAAAGACTTTACAAGGAGTGGGTAGCAGCAGTGGCAGATCACTTTTGAGATGCAAGGTTATATGGCCTTGTAGGTATGAACTGGACCTATTTGTAAAAGAAAAAAAAATAACCCCTGTTATTGGGTTTAAAGCCCCAGCATTGCTCCATAAAATACTTTAATGGCTTAAATTGGTCTTTTCAAAAATATATTATAGTCTTGGACTCCACTTCCTATAATCCTCAGCCATCATAGCATAACTGATGATTGGCTTTGAACATAACTGAAAGGTGTCAGGTAGGTGAAGGATGATTTAGATGTATGGGCAAGTGTGGAAACAGGTAGAGATATTTTTCTCCTGTTGCTAATTGTAGATGCATCTTTGCACTTGTGTGGTGAGTTCACTCCTTGCAATTAATGTCAAGAGTGATTCAAAACCCAGAAAGATATCGTTCAGAAGATTAGGTTTCACATTTTAAACATAAAAGTAAAGAACAAAACAAAACAAAACAAAAAAACAGACTCCTGGCTTTGCTTGATTTACCTTTGCACTCTGAAATCCATGGGCTATGAGGCAGGTAATGGCTTGGCTCTGATGGGGACAGCCTAGTCCAAAAACAGAAGTATCTTACTGCATTTCAAGATCTCAGGCCAGGATCTCATGCAAACTAAAGCTAGGATTCTAGTTTCACAATAACAGGTGCTAACTAAAAAAAGGAGGTTTGGCATGTAAATTCACACAGGATGTCTTTACATGCCTGAAGGAAACAGAAGCAGCTCAGGTTTTGCAGAGTGTTCCGAAAGGGCACCTGCCTTTGAACAGAATGAGGAATTAATGATCCACCAGAGCAGTGGGAATTGCAAGATCCCAAAGGAAAAGCGCCAGAGAGTTGGTGCTGATGAAGCAAAAAGGCTGACAGAATAAGCACAGGAGTTGCCTCAAAGCTGTTCTGCTCCACAACTTCTTCATGCCACATTAACAGAGTTACGGGCATTCTGCCCCGTGGTCGGTTAGCTCAGATTCTGCCTCTGAGTCCTGTGCCATTTCTGTAAGAGGGAGGCTCCAACAATCATGCCCTTTATCTGCAATGGATACGGCATCCCAGCTTGTTGACTCAAACCTGCAGACGCCACCTGAACCGCAGAGTTGACAAAATCTACTGCAAACTGATACTGTGGACGTAAGAATACAACAGCTGCTATTGTTGTTGTATTCAATGCGTGGAAAATTCATTTTAATGCATTGCCATTTCTAACCCTTTAGCAAATTTACCCCATCTAACAGAACAAAAGCAACGTCTTGTGGTGCTTTCAAAGACTGACAAATGTATATTTCCATAAGCAAGGTTAATAGAAGAATATATTTTTCTACTCTTGCCACAAGCTGGATGCTTTTCACATTTAATGCATCACCCAGGCCCAAATGTACTTTGGAATAGCCTTCAAGTTGTGTTGGACTGCAGAGCCTAACACCTCTCAGACAGCTTGCCCAATGGTCCTCCAACAGTCCAGTGGGTATCAGCTTGAGGAACCCTTCCTTAAACTAATCCTGTGCATATATATAGAAAAAAAAACCTTGCAATTCCCATCTGTGAGATACAGAACATTTTTCTGTCTAAACTCGCATAGGATTGAGCCTTAGAGAGAGTTGTCCCCTGGCTGAGCCCCCTTCCCTTTCAAGTGAGTATCCACTTACTCTTTCCTACTCTATCTGGGCTCAGGATCAGACCCATTTGGTTTCCATCTTGCAAAATGCCCCCCTTGGGAAATGCAGCTCAGCTGCAGCAGCCTCTGCATTAGAAGACAACATAATGCCTGTATGGGCATTATTTGAACAGATTTTCTCATCTTGTGGAATAGGAATGCACGGCAACACATTATCTGCTCCTGATGTTTATCCTCCCTCCCTCCCTCCTATCAGCTTTATATCCCACTTTTTTTCTTACAACAGACTCAAAGCAGCTTGCACCATTGTCCTGCTGCTGCTCTCAAGCTTATCCTCCCAACACAAGCCTGTACGGAAGGTTAGCCTGAGAGTCTGTGACTGGCCCAGAGTCACCCACCTGGTCAAGCGAGGACTAGAACCCAGCTTGCCTGAGTCCCAGTCCTGTGCTCTTAACCACTGTACCACGTGTGATGTTGCCCTGAGGGCTTTGCACATAGAGCACTGAACACTGGGCTGAAGCCACTCACATGCAACTCCTCATGTGTCGGCCTTCTTTGGACATTTGTGCTGTACATGTGCACACCAGGGAGGAAGGAGACATGCACAAGGCATGACACAGGCAGGTGGGAGCTTGTTCCCAGCACGGACCTGTTCTCTGCTCTCATGTTGAGGCGAGTGGATTAAAGAATATCAAAGCAGGACTAGTCACTTCACCCAAACTGAAACGCATTCACTTGCCAGAATAGGCCTGCCAAACAGCAGTGTTTCTAAGTGCTTCCATTGCAAAAGGTATGCAGAAAACTAGCATGTCAGGAAAAGAGGCCTGTCTTTCCCAAACACACACGTCTTCTATGTGCAAGGATCTGAGGGCTGAGGAACATTCGGCACCCCCCACCCAAGCTGCGGTCTGAACTGATCCCTCTCAGCCACTGGTTTTCTACCTCAGACATAAATAATCTACAATCAAAACAAGACTGAGGGTGGGGAACCTTTGCTCTGGACCACATTTCCTCAGAAGCCATCTGCCAAGGGCTGTATGTCCACGGTGGGTCGAGCCAGAGCAAGAAGTGGGTGGGATCACCCCTTTTCTTCCTCTCTTTCTGCTTTCCTCTTCTCTCTCCCCTCCGCTCACACACACACATGTACACAGAGAGAGACTGTCTCCCTCCCCATCTTCAACAGGCTGCCGGAAGAGGGGGAAGAGAGATCCCAACAGAGGTCTGAAGAGAAATTTTTCAGAGAGCTTTTGAAATTAGGCCAAAGACTGTCAGTTGCCCACTTGGTACAGATCTTTCCATGGCAACACACTCAGCGTCTGTATGCTCTTGCAAACTCCAAGACGCTGCTGCGGTTATTACTGGGGTAAGAAGTGGGAAGGTAATACTCCTAGAGTAAGTTCTAGGAATCTGAGAGCACAATAGACATGCATTCTTACTGGAAAGAAGGAATACATATTGCCATGCCTGACCTGTAAATATAAGTTACTCAGATTTTGCTTATACCTGTATGATCATCAGTCATCTGTCATCAGGTGCTAGCATATATTTGAGTAAAACATGAGAAACAAATCCCCTCTTTCTGAATGTTTATATCATTTGTATTCTGCTAAGACACAATGCCCTTCCCCACACATTCAGAGGGGAATCTTCCAAGTATTTAACAGAATAATTTCACAGCTTAAAAACAAGCAAAAAACAAGACGCTCCCCCCCCTCACCCACCCGACTGGGACATCTCATATTGCTTTGTATCTCAGCCCCAAAAGTTGCATTAATTCTCTCCAAACATCAGCTAAGGCCTGTTTATACATGCAACACAATGACTTGGTCTGGATCCAGAAGTGGTTATAATCTTTACCAGCCTGAGGGAAGTATCTTTTGCACTGGTTGGGAAGTAAGACGTTACCCCTCTGCCCCATTAAATAACTATCTGCAGTGCCCAAAGAACTTGGAGGGAGGGGGAGAGAATCTCTTGTGTCAACAGGAAGAGATTCCTGGCAACTGATAAAAGTCCTGCTTGGGGACCTTGTTCTTTAGAAGCCCAGCCTTCAAAGTTGCTATGCTCTGGTAACCACCCATAACTGCAGGCCAGCAGAATACCAAATTCAGTGCCAAATGCCAGATACTGCGGATGTATCACAAACCCACAGAACACATCTGGCCATATTAACTCCAGCTTAGAAGCTGGAAATGGCCAGTTTTTGTACTCAAAGCCATACATTTTGTACACGGAAAGCTGGCACGAGAAAGCTTTCGATGGGCATGTGAAAACTAATAAAAATTCTTCCAGAATAAGCCCATCTTCCTGCCTCTATGACATAGTGGGAATATTGTTAATGTGACATACACATACAGGGGTGAGATATATTTGAGCTGAATGATACTTCCTAGAACTGTCGCTGTGGGATTTGAATGATCTGGCAAGTAAGTACCTGTTTGTGTTTCCTGCTACCTGTCCTCAAATCTGGGGGTTCTAATATGAACCACAGAAAGACTTCCTTCTCTGGAGGAGGGAATTCTGCAGAGAAGGCTCTGATCCTATCCCCAACTAGATAAGGGAACACAGAACAACACCCAGTCCTACAGGTTTGAAAAGGCAAGGGACTCATTTTATGGCATACCCTGGAGCAGAGGTCGGCAACCCGCGGCTCCGGAGCCGCATGTGGCTCTTGAACCCCTCTGCTGTGGCTCGGTTGCTCTAAACATTCGCCGGCACAGCCGCTGCTCGAAGCTCTACTCCAAACGTGCTAGCTAGTTAAGTAAATCAGCTAGTTAAGTAAATCGCTACATTCCTCTGCTAAACAAGCTTCCTGCAGGCTCTCATGTTACAGAAAACCTGCTGAAAGGATTGTCTTTGTCCCAATGTAATCTCCTTCATCTGAATGTTAAAAGCTGCGCTTGGGACCTGTCACAATTCACAGCACTTGACTGTTTATCTGCTAATCAGTCACTAAACACACCTATATCTTGCACAACCCCCCCCCCCCATCTGCAGACCTGGATTTACTGAGCTCCCCCCCACCCCAGGCCAACCATGGATAAATCGAAGAAAAGAAAAGTTTCTGAAGAAAACCAAATGTTTAATGGTACATGGGTAGATTCATTTGCTTTACTGCTGACGAACTTATGGGGTTTGCTGTTTAATACATGCAGCCCTTTAGCCCTGACTTTGACTCTGCAGGAAGCTGTTCTCCTATTCAAAATATATGAAAGGAGTCCTACTAGTTTATAATGTAAGATTTAAAATAACAGTTTTTAGTGACTGAACAAGAGCTGCAGCTGAATCATAATGAAGATATACATAGCATCAAGGTAAAAAACGATATATGCGGTGTTATTTTCATTTTAGATGTCAAAGGGGTTTTGTGGCTCCCGGTGTTTTCTTTTGTGTGGGAAACGGGTCCAAATGGCTCTTGGAGTGTTAGAGGTTGCTGACCCCTGCTAGAGCCGTGGCTCTCAGGCTACGGTCATGAACCACTAGTGGTCTATAAGCTCTGTTCAGATGGTTTCCAGGACTTTCTGTAATATCCTGCATTAGCTTGTTTACTTTCTGACAACAGAAACTGAGCCCTTTTGACTGGGTCTGGATTAACAAACAGGTTAACAAGGCCCCGGCCCAATGCCATGATTTTCATTATAAGGTGCCAGTTTGTTGATGATGCCAATGCTGAAGAAAAACATGGTAATACAATATGGGTTGTTGGTAGAAGAAAGCAAACAAATGTATTAACTGATTCCTCAAGAACCACAGCAAGATCCAGGTGGGAGAACCTGCAGGGGAGACATCAAAGGTGGATGGCAGGACAGTATCCTCAGCCAGGGGAGATGTAGGAAAAGGCACAGAAGGCTCCTTCTAAAGTCAGGCAAGCTCTGTTTGTTTTGAATTTGAATCCATCTTGGGGGTAATTCTGGCATTGGAAGCAGCAGACATGACAAAAGGCAGCTCAAACACACTCCCAGCAGCTTCAAAGGACTCCCTTTCTTGCATATTGCAATCCCCCCCCCCCACCCCACTCCCAAACTGCAGGGGAACATGACAAAAAACCACATGCTCTCCTGCACTAGAAAACAGAGTCTATCGGAAAGGAAAGTGGGCTTTAGCTTGCAGAATCACAATGCACCATGATGGAGCCAGGTTGCCTTTAGTTTCCTTGTTAATGTGATGTTCCCGAAAAGGCCACTGCTGCCTTAATGCCTCCCAATCAAAGGCAACAATGCCACTTGAGGACAGGCCCCTTAATCCTGAAACCAAGATATTAAACCTGCTTGAAAATAAACTCGAGGTGATACTAGCCTAATGAAGGGGAAATAGGAAAAGTTTGAGGCCAATGGGGAAAAGGTGAATAGGAAGGACACAGCTTCTTCCAAGCCTAAGGTGAGAAATCAAAAGCCTTTTGAAGCAAAGGAATAGTGCTGGTTCTCCTCCTCCAACGCTCTTCAGAAGAAATGTTAAAGTGAAGGCTTCTAATAGCAGTGTCTGTGATCACAATTTCCAAGGGTGCAGCCCCAAGCCCAGGGCAGGGAAGGATGGCAAGCCTAACAAGAGGGGGGAAGAGAGAGCATCTTTTAGCCCAGCCTTTTGCTTTTGCTGCTGACCTCAAAGCAACTCAAAAGGATTGCTCTCTGAAGAAGCACAGTGGCAGGTCAATCTTTCTCAGTGGGCAAGCCAGCTGAAAATCAATGGCTTGTAATTGAGGCCTGCTAGCAAGAAGGCAGGTCAGGGGGAATGCAGAGATGAAAGACTCTTAGATCTGTATGTAATACAATGGCAGGAACTTAAAAAAATAAAATCAAGTAGGAACAAAGAATACAGGAAAAAAATCGTGTTCCTTTGCCCTTGTACAATTCTTTTAAGAAAAAGGATGAGAGCATTTGGCTTGCCTTATCTATACTCTTTTAGCTTAACTTTGTGAATATTGATCACCGAGTGATCGAGTCAGTTTTTCATAAAAAGCTGGCTGCCCATCAGATTGGCTCTGTCATATTGGCTCTGGACAGCATTATTGCTCACCTAGTGATGCTGACTTACCAAGTTGAGAGGGGAGGAAGGCACTGGCAAGCCCAAATTTTGGCCGGTTACCAAAGTCAGGCAAAAAGTTTGATTGCAGGGCATAAAAAACCCCCCACCAAAACCTTCTGCAGAGCTTTGATGCGATATTGTCAATCCAGGTATGGTCAGTGTGACTATGAAAATAGGACTAGTTTAGTTTAGTTTAGTTTAGTTTAGTTTTTAGTTTAGTTTAGTTATGCCTGGATGGCAGAAATCTGTCTGTAAGCATGAAATCATACTTTCTGTCAGTTGTGAATCAACAAATCCTTGAGATATATACTACCTCCATTAAAATTGCACATTGCCCCAAAGAAGGCACTCTTTGGCTGCTGGGTTGCAAATCTTTAGACTCAGAAATCATTTTAAAGCTTTTGGACATATGGCATTCACAACCAGCTTGCTGTCCGCTCTCAAGAACAGAACCCGTGAACAAACAGATCTTGATCTGATTTGCTAAGGGCTGTTCTTATGCTCCTAAAATTCAGTACACACAAATGTTTGACTGGTAAGCGTGTTGGATGCCACTGATTTCCAGTCTACCTTTTATAACCAAAGCTTCACGGTGTTGCCTATCCTTTAGTTCCCCAACGTTATATTTCCACTGTGCCAAATGAATGCCCCAGTTTTCAGATGTCACAACTCCAAAGCAAGCCAAATTTAACATTCCTTTCAGAACAAATTTGTAAGGCAAGTGCTGAATGGTGCTTTCAGATCTGTTTTGATGATGAAGGCAGCCTGAGTAGCTGCGCCAAGTAGCATATAGCATGCTTGCCCTTTAAATGTAAGGTCAGTGGTCCCATCTGCATTTTTCATCATCTCTACTACAAGAAAGGCAGCCTCAAAATTATTCTGTCCAGCAGCCTTCCAAATAACAAAAGCCTGGCAGGTGAGCTTCTTGAACTTCCTGCAATGCAGAGTTCAAGTCACACCATGCTTTCATTTCTTCTATGGCAAAAAATATGAAGCTGCATGGCTAACTATAGGAAACTAGTGGGGCTATGCTGAAAGGGAGGGAAAGGTTTTAGTTCAGAGGGACAACACAAGCTTTGCATGTAGAACGTCCTAGTTCAGTTCCTGGCACCTCCAGGTGGGGCTAGAAGAGATGCCTGCCAAGAACCCTGGAGAGTAACTGCAGTCACTGCGGGCTGTATTAAGCTAGACAACACTGCATTGGAGGGATGGTATGGCACCTATGACTCTCCAGCTGTTGTACTCTAACTCCCAGGCATGCTGGGAGTTGTAGTCCTAAACATCTGGAGATTGCCAGGTAGGAGAAGGCTGCAGACAACCAAAAGCCTGGTTCAGACTTCACTGGACTGAGCTTTGAGCATTCTCTCCCTGTTCTTTCCCTTCAGTGCTTTTCTACCCTGAGTTGTAAAATATGATCCTGGTTTGTTAGCAGATCCAAGAATTGGCAAAGCTGGGAGGCAACTGGAAGCTCTGGTTTAAACAAGTCAGGATAGAAGCACTAGAGGCCTGCAAGAATACCACACATTCTTGGTTTATCAACCTGAAATCATCATGCCTGAACAACACCAGGATAAAATGCAATTACCATATTTTTTGCTCTATAAGACTCAGTTTTCCTCCCCTCAAAAGTAAGGGGAAATGCCTGTGCATCTTATAGAGCAAATCTGTGTATGCAGTAAGTCTGTCAGATGTGCAGCCCATGGGGAAGTGATGGGGAATGTGCCTGTGATGATGTGCCCATTTGATTCAGAATATTTTTTTTCTTGTTTTCCTCCTCTAAAAACTAGGTGCGTCTTATGGTCAGGTGCGTCTTATAGAGCGAAAAATACAGTAACTGCTTCTTTCAGGGAAAACAACCTTTTAAAAACAACCTTTTTTTTAAAATAAATAATAAAAGAAGAGTTGGAGAAAATGCCCTGATAGAACTATGCAGCAATCAGAGGTGTGTTTAAAAGATTGAGTCTGAAAAGATTAAGTTGAAATCAAAATAATGTTGCTAATAATGTCGTTAAGAATGTAGTATATTCTATTCCTTGACTCAGTTCAGAAAATCTTCCAAAATATAATTCAGATAGCTTAATTCTGGTTTAGTGTGCAGTCTCAATTGAAAAACCATGGTCAGCAAATATGATTCCAATTACTTAAACTGGTCATGCATATTACAATTTGTGCCAAGAATAGGCAGTATCCAATGCTACCACTAACAACATTGCATTAGCTTATCCAATGTTGCAAAAATAATTTAAAAAGCAGGATATTACTGCCTTTTCTCATTGTACAAGTTAAAGTGCACAATCGTTGGTTTGTCCTGGTGCAACATCATTAGCCCTGGTGCCAAACATTGGAAACGACCTTATAGTTTTGTGGGATGTCTGAATCGGCAAGCCACTGTTATACTCGTTGCCCTGAACGCAGAGACTGCTGTTCTTCCAGAGCGGAGTGCTGCAAGGACCAAAGGCCAAACCAAACAAGGAGCTCTAAACCACGTCCTCTTTTGTTGAGCGACTGGAAGTTCAAAGCATACAGTAAGGATGGCGCAAATCATGATTTTGGATCATTGCCTGGAGTTGTTTTTCAGCCACCACAAATGTAAATGACCCCCCTGCCACACACACACCAATCATCTTGAACATTAATTTTTCAAGTGTTTTCTTTTATTATCTACATATTGCCTCACCTCCCTTGTGGCAAAGTTCTTCCGACTTATTCTCAACTCCATCAACCTCTTGGCACAGAAACAGGGGGGCAGAATTCCCTCATATGAGCAGTTTCTACAAATGAATCAGAAAGAGCTTTCAGGTTTCTAGCTCTAGCACTGCATTGCGATGCATGAATCATTTAGCTGATTAATTCTTTAGATCATGGCTAAACATGACTCCACAGGCAATCTGATGATGTTACTTCATTCGGTTTGCACCTTCATTTTGCTTCCTGGTTATTTGCAGGCTCGGTTTAGAGTGCTGACAGTCACTTCGAACTCTAGATGAGGCGAAGGCAGCCAGAACTGGGAGATGGGACAGATGGATGCCCTCCTGCAGCCCCCACCGACCAAATGATGGGAAAGGGACTCTGGCCATGTCCCCTGACGTTGGTTGGTCTCCACTTGTGGGCATTGGGAGAATGTGCCTCCTGGCCTACTTATAGGGAAATGGCTTCTCCCACTGGAGAAGTACAACAAAGTCTCTCTTCAATGGTGGAGAGGGCAAGAGGCCAGCAAAATATCTGAGCGTGACGCAGAGCAAGGCTAGCGGGCTGGATGGGCAATGTCAATGGTCTGAGGTCCAGTTACCCTGGTGAGGCTCCACCAACATGAACCTGCCTGAAATCATGATCACACTGAGAGGGTCTGCTCACTGTCCCATAATGTAAGAGACAGGACCTTCTTGGTGGTGGCGGCAAATACAAGGAATGCAGGCTTTCTACAGGCTCCTCCACTGCTGGTTTTACGGCATCTTTTAAGTCTCTCTATTTCAATAGGCCATTTGTGCATGAATTTAAATCTACTGCTTTGAAAAATTACCAGACATTCTGCTGATGTCTGCTACAATGTTATTGTTGCCCTATTATTTCATTTAACATTTCATGAGCTTATGTTTTGAAGGATTGTTTTTAAAGAAAAGCAACATGTATCTATTCCTGACCAGGAGGTGCATTATCTAACATGAGGTGTTCTTGCATAGAATAACAGACTACAAGGAATTTGGATTGAATTTGCCAGATTTTCTATGTTCTGAAGTCAAATTGCGTACTCAGTTAGAACTCCAGAATGTGTATACCAGCTTTGCATATTTAAGCACACTGATTAGATCCCCAGGATTCCAGTAAAAAAGAAAAGAAAGTATCCCTGGACTAGAAAATTCAGTTTTATAACCTTGATTGATTAAAAAGGCAGACCCTCTTTAGTGAGCAGCAAACTTTTAAAAGACGTTCAATTAATTTAATTTGAGGAGTCATAAAAGGTTGGATGCCTAGCACTTTTAGAAACATTAATGGTTTGCAAATCCTATGCCGGTTTACTCAGAAACATCTCTGAACTTCGTGGAACCTATTTTCAGCTAAGAATATACAAGACTGTAGCTTAAAAAATTGGTTCCAGTTACAATAATCAGAAGCAGCTTGTTTCTACTGCTGCAACATGTTATGGGCTTGGCATTCCTGTCACGATTCCCAATTAATTTTTTTCAGCATGCATTTCAGCTTAATGAGGAACAAGGAGAAGTGTACAAATGCACACTCGACTGATACTTCCAGAATGATTCAATTGTGACAGTGGTTAGAACTCAAAACAGTAATGATGATGTGTTAGAGATCTATTATTGGGCACAGTTATTCCACTAAGCCTCAGAAACAATGAACTCTCTGAGTGAAAAAGCATGGATGAAGAAGTCCAAGAAGACGGGTTTCCTGTACTACACCAGCAATAGGCAATGAGGCAGAACGACATCATGAAAAAGTAGGCCACAGTCTGAATTGGTGGACCTGAAGAGCCGCTGATGCGGACTGACAGAGGGGAAGTGTGTCTAAGCTTCCAGTTCAGTCTGCTCAGAATGACCCCAACCTCCCAGCACTCCTGGAAGGTAATCGGTGCACTGGACCAGTCACTTCCAAGTCCTAAAGGATAACTGCTACCAAAATGATCCAAGCGAAAGTGGAGGGAGAAAGCTTGAATGGTTGCAGAACCGCTAAGCCCTCAAGGTAGAGCACAGCTGAGTGGCACAACACCACAATTGTGCCCTTGGGTTCTCTGGGGAAAGAATCTTGCTGCATAATGCAGAGAGCTGCTGCCAGTCAGTGTTGACAAAACTGCACTGGACGGGCCATTGATTTGACTCAGTAGAAGACAGCTTCCTATGTCCCGAAGGTGGCAAATAAATATGCAAGATTCCACTGTCCAGGTCATCCCACTCCTGCAGTCAACCAAGGCTGTGTTTGTGGGATTTCAGTCATTGTTGATAGGATGCTCAGAATATCCTATAATTCATAAGCTACAGCCAACACATGCATGAATGTAAGGTTGTACTCCCAATATCTGTTTGATAGCATCTGCTGCTTCCTACACACATTTAGCATTAATGGGCCACATACCTGAAGGACCACCAGAGAATCAGAAGAGCAAGGACACAAAGGACAGATGCAAGGCCACAAAGAGGTCCAGTGATTTGTACGGCAGAAAGAAGCCCTGCTCAGACACCTTTCCAGATATTGACACCACTTTGCTTTCAGAAACAGCACACTCGGGGTTCCCTAAGGCCCAACAAGGGTTAGAAACCTGCTCTTTTATTTTAAAGAGAAAGCTATGGATCTCAGGATCCAGTCTGTTTTCTGGCCCAATTTAAAGTGCCAGTTTTTGTTTTTAAATCCCTAAACGACTTGGGACTAGGTTACCCGAAAGGCTGCCTTTTCCCACCCATGCGAAGTTCTTCTTTCGAGGCCTGCTTCTGAGGACTCTCATCTAATGAAGCGAAGCAGGGAACCACCAGGGAGTGGCACCCTGGCTGGCCATCTACCCCAAAGCCAGACCCGGCCGATGGCCTTTCCGTCACTCAGGTTTTTTGAGTAACTCGAGTAGTCCAAGCACCTTAGGTGTAGTTCTGGGAGACACAGTGAGTTTTGTTTTCTTTTTCTGTGTTTTACGCAGTTCTTGGTTGTATGAGTGTATATCTTATTTTGTGATTAAGCTGGTTTGGGACTTATGTTAGCTGCCTAAACAACTTTTATTGTTGGCGTACTGATATTGTTGAGAGAGCCAGTGTGGTGCAGTGGTTAAGAGCGTGGGACTGGGACTCAGATGATCTGGGTTCTAGTCCCCGCTCAGCCACAGAGCCAACTGGGTGACTTTGGGCCATTCACAGACTCTCACCCAACCTACTTCACAGGGTTGTTGTTGTGGGGATATGATGGAGGCGGAGAGATGATGTAAGCTGCCTTGAGCCCTTTATAGGAAAAAGGCAGGATATAAATCACAATATAAATAAATCACAATATAATTGTTAATCAAGTAAACAGTGCTAGGTCAAAAGAAGAGACTGCAGAAATGATAACCAGCCAAGGAAGCTTTGCATTTGCGCCATGCTATGGTTATCTACTCAGAAGTGGAATCCAGTGGCATTTACTCACAGGCAATTATGTCGGCGCTTTCATTCAGGACAACTAAAAATGCTAGCTACTAACGGAAAAGGAACTGCATCATGTCTTCCCATGTCCTGAAGTTTAACACTACAGCAAAGCAGTGTCTCTCCTTCAATATTCTTCTTCAAGGCTCTACTTGTCCTTAATGAAGGACAGTTTACGTCATGCCAGGGGGACAGATCCACCCCCGCATTGCCTAAAACTTCTGTATGCTCAAGGACCAGGTTGCAGGTCAGACTCTATTCTCCATTCAAGAGGGAAGGTAGTTAGCAAACAGATCTACCATGCGCATATGACTTCACTTTGCTGGCCTTTGAATCACCTCTCTTATGAAACCTGTTATGTTATAAAGCAGGTTCTCACTTTAATATTAATAGCAAAAAGTTTGGAAATGCCACTGAGCCCTAAATGAAGAGCACTGATCCAAGGCCCTGATCCTCTGGCTTTTAAGTCATCCCTACCAACCAAGACTCATTTCACTCTCAGGCTTGCTTTACTGGAGATGTACCAGTAGGAAAAAAGTAGTAATTTAAAATCCAAGAACTGCCCTGCTCCAGGATTAAATGTATGACAGATAGAAAAATAATCCCTGACCAAAAATGATGGTAAAAACAAGGTCATTGCTAGTATTAGATCAACACTGCCTTCAATCTGGTTACCCTTTCAGTATCCCAAGTCAGCAGGGCTATCCCAAGCCATCTGGAAGGCACCGCAATGGGGAAAGCTCCTTATTATTGTGCAGTCCAGTGTGTCTGGTACCACAAGGCTTGAAGGAGTGGAACTCCACTTGCATTGGAAGAGGAAACGGAACTGGGGGTGGGTGGTCCCTAGAACCACTTTCCAGCATCTTCTTGGTTTGAAGTGACTCCAAAGTCTGAACCTTGTTCTTCTCCCTGCTTTAAACGGCCCAGATGAGCTGCATTCCCTCAGTTGCTGCTGAGCTCAATGACCTCACTGTGGTCACAGCCCAGCGGCAAGCCTGGTTCAGACACAGGTGAGCTGGCCGAGTCTGGGGCTGCCGTACCAGCAAAAGCCAAGCTGGGAACCTGTGGATGCTTCCCCAAACCCACAGAGTCCAATTTGTCTTCCACTATAGTGTGGGAAGTATCCCAGACAGGAGGCCACGAAAATGAGGAGGAAGAGGAATAATGCCAGGTGGGTGGCCGCAAAAGCACAGGTGTTGATCCACTTTCAGCCCAAGGGACAAATTCCATTTCAGAGAAGCTCCTGGGGTCTGTGCTCCAGTGGTAGGTGGGGCTGAAGGGCCAAACTAAAATATCATAACACCTGCATGTTTAAACCTGAAATCTTTCATTAGCAGAAACTGAGCCTTTGGAGAGGAATTTCAACATTTTGGAATGGAGGAGAGCTCACCTCAAGGCCAGGAAAGCACTCCATGACTGATGGTTGGGAGAAAAAGTGGAGAGAGAGGATGGCTATTTAGGGAGCCTCAAAAGGTATGACTGGGACCCAGGGCTAAGCCCTCAAGCCCTGAGGTTTTGCACCCCGATTTAGAAGATTCATACCCTCCAGGCATGTGGAGATGGAGCTTAGGAGGGTTAATCTAGATGGAGGGACTCAGGTCTCAGTTTAGGGCCAGCTGTTCTAGGATGAAGTTCTTTTATTGGTGCTGGAACTACCTGATTGGGCTCCTTGTCAAGATCAAGCCTTCTGCACCAGTGGCCCACTGGCCACCTGACATCAGCCTGCTGTAGGTTCTTGCCTACTTTCGCACCCGAGCATCTGACAACTTGGTCTGAACAAGTTAGACTTTTGCAGCATGTCCCAAATGGATGACAGCACATGTTGGACCTCTGTAACCAAAGCAAGCTGCTTTTCTGCTGCTATGCAGTGACCACAAAAGCCACAGCTCCTGCAAGGGAAAGGAAAGAACTGGCAGTCTCTGAGCTCATTGTCTAGTACACAGTGTTCAGGGCACCGTTCTTGCATAAAGGCCCCAGCAAAAGTCGTGTGAATTATTCAGCCTCCATGCATACAACATGTATTTGTTTAAATATGCAGTGCAAAGCCTTCCTTCTGCTGTTTTAGGTCTTCTGCAGAAGATCTGTTTTATTCGACGTTACAACTGCCAAGAGAGGCTCCCCTGTCCCCACTCCCTTCCCAACGCAGCCTCTTCCCTTCCAACTGCACACAGATCCAAGCTTCTGTGCAAGCTGCAGAATGAAAGTCATCCAACTCAATCCATGGGAAAAAGCTAATCCAGGGCATCTCAAGCCTGAATTCACCTGATTGCAAAAGGAAAAGTGAGGGATTTGAATGCACTGAAAAGCAACAGAGGATGAGGGAATGGAGCGGCAGCTTTGAACTGTGAATTTGCATCGCGTTTTCCTTTTGGCGTTGGAACAGACGGACATTTTCGCACCCCTAATGAATTACTGGGTTCTGTCAGGGGAGCTGTGATGATTCAGTGCCAGAAAAACTTGGCTCCGGAACCTTGCTTTGCCACTCGCCCTTTGTAGTAGCAATATAGCACTTATAGACAGCCTCAGCAGGCAGGGTTTCCATTAAAAATTAAAACGCTATTTGTTAAAATAACGTTGCCATAGCAACGGGGGAAAGCCAGAGTATGCCAGGTGCTGCCGCCGGAGCTGCTGAGTCATGGCATGTTAGAATTGCCACTCTGCTCTGTCTGGCTGCTCCCGCCTTTTGCCAAAGTTTGCCTCGCAGAGAAGCAGGCTGCGAATGTGGTCGCAGCTGCCTGGACGATGAGGGAGAAGCGGGCAATGCCCAGTCTGTATCTACTGAAAACATGTCTAGCTCTGTGCTTTTGCACAGAAAGCAGGTATGCAGAAGTGCTGTGGGCCAGGCATCGTTTTGGAGAAGAAGCTCTCAGGTAGGGGAGGGCTTTTTTCCCAGTAGTGGGCAAGGCTGAAAGGAAAAGGGGCAGGGCTAAACGCCCCAGCATATTTTGGCTCAAAGTTCTTTCTGCCAGTAATTAATGGCACAATGCTCTGCACATTTGCACAGAAAAAAACCTACCACTGCCACTGTGCCCCAGCATTTTGTGGGACTTTTTTTCCTCAGTCCAAACATGCATAGCATTGCATCTTAGGAAAAACATTTCAACCTGAGAAGGGGTGCTGCAGAAAAGCTGGAAAAACACCGAGTTGCCCAGTGGTTGGAGGAAAGGGGGCGTGACTTTCTGGGGAACCCCAGAAGACTAGGTCTGTCCCTGTGGGGCACTGTGCTTGGCTGATGGAGGTCTCCTAATGTGCAGAGGAGGATGCAGGCTAAGACCACTTCAGAGCCTGTCCCACATGGACACAAGGTGGGGATCCCCTTCCTGTCAGAGATTGCATCCCCTGGGCTTCATCTGTTGGATGCCGCTCTCCAAAGTTGAGTTGCATCACCTGGGGAGGCTGTGACCCCTATTTCAGTGTTCATTATTATTCTTATAATATTGCATTTACGGAAGGGAAGGGAAGGGAAGGGAAGGGAAGGGAAGGGAAGGGAAGGGAAGGGGTTCCTGCAGATTTTACTCAATAGCAGAATGGCTGTAGGGGGTGGCATCTTCTCCGTTTCTAAGGCCATGAGCCAGTGCTGTCCAAAGACATTCCCACGGTCATGTGGTGATCATGACGTCTTGGGCGCTATTTCCTTCCCACCAAAGTGGTACCTGCTTACCTACTTGCATTACATCTTTTCCAATTGCTAGGTTGGCAAGAGCCAGGGACAAGGCAGAGGGAATTCACCCCGTTGCACAGCTTCGAACGGCTGTCCTTTCGATCAGCATCCCAGCGGCTCAGTGTTTAACCTGCTGTGCCGCCAAGCCTCCTGTATTCCATCCTTTTCTCTCTTGTGAGAAATCCAAGGCAGCTGACACATCTCCATTTGTATCCTTACAACAACCACCCTGTGAGGTAGCTTGGGCTGAGAGTGAATGGCTGGCCCAAAGTCACCCAGTGAACTTCATGACCAAATGGGGACTGAAACTGGGATTGCCTGGGTTCCCAGTCCAGCACCATGTCACCTTGGTGCTTACCCATGGTAGTTTCTATTCTGAGCTCTGATGGTCCATGGTAGTGAACTTATTGGGGCTGCAGTTCAGCACCATGGATAAGTCCTATAAAGCTCAGAATAAAAGCTGCAATGGATGAGGAGTTTCCTTGACATAGGACCCTCTTGGGGTCACCCCTGCCTGCTTTCTCTCCTAGCCACCTGCTTTTCTCTCTCTATTCTTCTCTGCCCAGAATAGTGCTGGAGAGAGACTGCAATAGTTCTGGCTAGAGACTTGTTTAGACAAGCCTTTTCAAGTCAGGTGCAGGGCTGTTGAAAGGGAGACAGGGGACTGTAGGCAGCCCACCCCTGAGCTAGGCAATCCTCTTGCTCAGGCCCTTCTGCCACCAACTCTCCTGTGGGATGGATTGCAGGAGAACGAAGGAAGAAAAAAGTGATCCTGGTCATGCACTAAAGCAGGAAAGGTACAACAGCACATCAGTTTTTAAACCAGTGGATTGCTGCTAAATGCAAACAGCCCCGCTCTCTCCTATTTCCTTGGCAAGTAAGCATTGCTGCTTTATATCTTTGCTGAGAATATTACAATCTGTTCTGATAGCTAAGCCCTTCTTATTTTAAACATTTAAGGCAAGGTGATTATGCTGTACAGTTACATTTAACATCAGGTCCATGGAAGAAGTTATATGATTGGAGCTAGCCAAAAAAATCAGAGATAGCCATGGATGAGTGAGCGTAGCCACTTAGGAAAAGAATTAATGGTCATGGTGCTCCGTGATCAGTTACCGATTTTTTTGCTGCTTTGTTTGGGTGTTTCAGCCGATGTGGCTATGACAACCACAAATAACTCCTGCGGTGAAGCAATACAATGACATGCTGCTCAGGGAGCAAAATCCTTCATAAGCTGGCCTTTCTTGGTAGTTAAAACACTTTTAAAAAGAAATGTTTTTGTCCCTTTTCTAAATTCACCCAAATTCAACAGCGGCAACAACAAAAACACCACAGGCGAAATCTAATGCTAATTCGAATGGAAGATCCAATTAAATAATGGGACTTTCATTTTGTCATGATTAACTTAAGTCCCATTCATTTCAGTGGGCTTCCTCCATGCAAAACTAATATTGGATTTAACTCTATTTCAAATAATTTCAGTGAGAAGGGAAAATTGGGGACACTTAAAAAAGCCAATTTGGCCGCACAGTGTTCTGTTGAGCTAAGACTTTTAAGAACCTTGTACAGGGGGGGAAAGACAGAAGTATAACAGAGTTAACAGTAACATAAGTTGGACAGCATTCTAGGATGTTGCCAGGAAAGCTTAGACCCGGCATTCAAGGGATGCTTAGAACAACAGAAGCTTAATTGTTGAGGAAAGGGTAGGTCCATTTCCTGGACAATATAGTAAAATATTAACTGGTAACAGAGAGAAGGCAGGACTACTCAACTCCTAATTTGTCACAGTTATTTCTTCCAAGGGAAATTGTGTTCAGTTCGGAATAGAGCAAGCAATCCAAGCAAGGAATTACAGACTACAGTGGGGTGTAGTGCATTGCAGAAGTATATTCACCCCACTTTGACTTTTCCACAAATGTTTGTGTTGCAACTTGGAATGGAAACAAATTGAATTGGCATCATTTCCCCTTGATGTACACAAGACACTCAACACTGTGAAGGTGCAACATATTTTCACTGTGGCACATAAATAAAGTAAATCAACAGCTGGGGACTTGTTGGCTGCAGAAACATTTGTTCCCCCTCTACATCAATGCTCAGGAGAAGCACCTCTGGCAGCACTTACAGCGGCAGGTCTTCTTGGGCTGGTTCCTATCAGCTTTCCACATCTAGATCCTGCAATGTTAGCTTATTCTTCCTTGCAAAACTGCTCCAATTTTGTCCGATTCTCTGTGGGCTATTGGCAAACAGCAGCTTTCCAGTCTTGCTGCAGATTCTCAATTGGATTGCGGTCTGGGCTTTGACTGGGCCACTCTAAGACATTCAGGGCATTGTTTTGAAGTCATGCCAGCATTATTTTGGCTGTGTGTTTAAGGTTCTTGTCCTGCCAGAAGGTGAACCTCTGACCAGACGCAGTCCCACTGCAGACTGAAACAGGATTTCTTTGACAACTGCTCTGTATTTGGCTCCATCCATCTTGCCTGCAATCCTGACTAGTTTCCCAGTCTCTGCCAAGGACAAACATCTCCATAACATGAAGCTGCCACCGCCAGGCTTCATGGGGGGGGCGGGGGATGGTGGTCTCAGGGCAATGAGCACTCCAGTTCCTTCAGAGTTACCACTGGGCTCTTGGTTGCTCCACTAATATCCTCTATGCCCCAGCTCTAGCTTTGGTGGATGACAATCTATAGGCAAAGTCATAACTGAGTCACATTCTTTCCATTTTGCAATAAGGGGTTTAATGGTATTCTGAAGATGTTTATAATCTGTTATCTTTAAAAAAAAAAAGACTGAACCCTGATTGGTGCCTCCACACAACTTTATCCTGGAGTTAATGATAGCACCTTGGGCCCTCATGATGCTGCTTGTTTAGATATGTTCTCCAACAAATTCTGGGGCCTTCTGGAAACAGGAGTGTTTCAACTGAGATTGTGTAGCACTGCAATTCCACAGAGGTAAACTTCATCCAACTTCTTACACTATCTGACTTCTGGAGCCTGTAAGTTGCACCAGGGCTTACTTAAGCATGTCATAGCAAAGGGGTGGGATACTTATGCAACCAACAAAGCCCAGTTGTTTTTGCTGACTTAACTTTGTGCCACAATGAAAATATTTTGCACCTTCACAGTGTTGAGCATCTTGTGTACACTGGTAACAATAGCAATGAAATCCATTTCATTTCCAGGCTGTAACAGAGCAAAATGTGGAAAAGTCAAAAAGGTGGGTAATATTTCTCCAGGCACTGTATTTTTCAAGGACACCATGCCTTTTCCTCCTCAATTAGGCTGCTGAAACAAAGAAAGCTTGGGGGAAATCGGGAATGGATTTTGGTGTGAAAGGACTGTGACCTCATTCTGGTACTAAAGACAAATCTTTATCTATCCCTATTCGGAAGCTTTATTTTGACCTGCTTTGGTGGACTTCGGTTCCAATAAAAACAAACCAGAGAAGCTTTTCCCAAACTGGTGTGCATCAGGTGTGCAGCTTCCTGCTGGCTGGAGTTTGCTGGAAGTTGATGTCAACACATCTAATGGGTACCAGGCTGTGGAAGGCTGAAGTATATCCCTTTGCCCACCTAGGACCTTCCCTCCATTTTGCAGAATGTATACTGTAAGGGACAATCAGTAGTAGTGGGAAGCAAGCTGCCTGCTAGGAATGTTCTCTTCATTGGTTTTCTCCTCTTTGAGTGATCTCAGGACTTGTTAGAAGCTAATCTGGGGGAAAACAGCAAGAACGAGAAAAAGCACTACTTCTTGAGATTAACTAAGAATATAAGGTATTCCGCATGGAATGTGACATTTGCTTCTCCCCTCCCACTGACCCACAATACACTAGAATAATTTTCCTTTGATGGCCATTTGCTGCAGAACTATTATGTGATCAAATTTCCTTATTGATTTATATATCTGTATTCCCAAAGACGAGCTTGAATTGTTAAAGTGATTGCAAATGAGTGACATTATAGCTAAAAAGCAGAAGAAAAAGAGGGAGAAGAGCAATGAAGGTAAATGAGTGTATTGGTTAGGATTATGGCAATGAAAGACTAGTTATTTGTGTTAGAAGTTGCCTATAACAGGAAAAGAAAATATAGCTTTTTAAGAAAAAAACTGTCCAAAAATGAAAGGAAATAGAATAGGGTTTCCCACAAATAGTACAACTGCTATAAAACATGAAACAGTGATGGGATGTTTTTGATGAAAGCAGGTTTTTCCTCCAAAGAGTCCTAAATGTACCAATTTACTGCTACTTTCCCAGAAAAACATTGACATTCAAGAAAGCAAATGGCATAATATCGAACATTTGCAAATAGCTTTAGGGAAAGATGATAATAGTAGACATATTTTTTGATAGGTGGATGCCTTACATCTGTTATCATTCCTTCATCCCCTAAGCAAGATACATTTAAAACGTCTGGAGACATGAGGCTGGAAGAAATATGTTAATCCCCACTGATGCCATCAGCACTAGCCAAGAGGAGCCTGGGCAGCTGTGTACAAACCCACAAAGCCAATCCCATGAGAGATTTGTTCGTATTCACTGTTGTATCTTCTGCAATGAGCATGGCTACTCTTTGAGCCCCCGTGCATTCTTCCAGGTAACAAGACACAGCCGCCTTGTTGACCTAAGCAAGTCTAAGCCTCATCAGTTCCAGGATAGGACATCTCCCATCTCGAGGAGACGCAGCCTGGTGCTAGTGCCCATGCTTTGCATTCAGAAGTCCCAGGTACCACCTCCAGCATCTCCAGGTGCTCTTATTCACTCTTGATAATGCTGGGCCAATGCGGGGCCAGATGGATCAAGGATCTGAGCCAATGTCCTTTGTCCGCTTGGAAGCTTCATGTTTACTGTCCTGTGCCGAGTTCCATGAAGGGATGGATGCAGGTGTGGGGTGTACGTGGGTATGGAAGTCACCCTGCCCTCTTGTGGAATGCCTGGCATTCAACTTTCTTTGACTTGGAAGATTTATGGTAGGTTAGGCTCTAAGGAAACTGTGAGCCCAGCAAGAGAAAAAAAGGAACCGAGCCTGGTAGGAAGGTTCTGAGGAAACTGTGAACAGAGAGAGACAGAAATAGAAATGCAGAGCCCTGAGGAAGCTAAGAAGAAATCAGGTCACAGTTCTTTGCTAGTTGTCTCCAAAGAGCAGAAACATTAGATGAAGCTTGGTGGTGTCTGTGGAACTTGGGAGAGTTCTCTTTGATGCTGGCCTGCAAAATACTGGCCGAGGGACAAGGCTAGCTCTGTTTCATGTGTTATTTTCATTGCTGCTGTTATGTATTATCAAGTTATCTCAGATCTGTGGTAACCTTATGGACTGATGCCCTTCAAAGTGTCTTTTTCTTCATAGTCCTGCTCAGGGCTGTAAACTCAAAGCTGTAGCTCCCTTTATGGAACCGAGCCATATCTTAGTTGGTCTTCCTCCTCTTCCTCTGCCTTTGCCTTTCTCTAGCATGACTGTCTTCTCCAGTGAGGCTTGTTTTCTCATGTTGTGCCTGAAGTACAACAGGTTCAGTTTCTGCCATATTTGCTTTCAGGGAAAGTTCTGGCTTGAATTGATCTAGGACCCAATTGTTTGACTTTCTGTTGGGTCCAAGGCATTCACAAAGCTCTCCTCTAGCACCATGTTTTGAATTCATCCATTTTCTTCCTGTCAGCTTTCTTCAGGGTTCAGGTTCCACATCCATATGTAGTGATTGGGAATGCAGTCATGTGCATGAGCTTGGCCTTTGTCTCCAGTGAAACACCCTTACACTTAACAATCTTTTCTAGTTCCTTCATAGCTGCCCATCCAAGTCTCAGTTGCCTTCAAACTTCTTGGCTGCAGTCTCCATTTGAATGGATCCCTGAGCCAAAGTATGTAAAATCTTTCACAATGTCAATGTCTTATTTTTTATCTTAATGTTGTGTAATTCTTCTGTATTCATGATTTTTGTTTTCTTAATGTTCAGTTGCAGTCCCGCTTTCTTCTTTCATTTTTGTCAGGCGTTATTTGCATACAAGTTGAAAAAAGGAAAAACCCTAAATCACTTGCTACCATCCAAATTTAAATACCGTATTTTTTGCTCTATAAGACGCACTTTTTCCCCCCTCAAAAGTAAGGGGAAATGTCTGTGCATCTTATAGAGCAAATATGTGTGTGCAGTAAGTCTGTCAGATGTGCAGCCCATGGGGAAGTGATGGGGAATGTGCCTGTGATTATGTGCCCATTTGATTCAGAATATTTTTTTTCTTGCTTTCCTCCTCTAAAAACTAGGTGCATCTTATGGTCAGGCGCGTCTTATAGAGCGAAAAATGCGGTAGTCCTCTTCTATACAAAATGGTGCACCTCTCTGTCTGAAATTACTGAATGAAGGACACCTCTCTGTTTTATATTTTTCATAACAATTGCCTACAACAAACATAAGAGGATAAATGCATAATTCTTGCAGAAAGCTCCCTCCATTGATTCATCTGAAACCTGCCAGGAGTTATTCCTTTAGAATTGGCAACTATCCCTGGATATATCAGTCAATTCTTCTGAGAAATAAAAGGAAGTTATGTATAGTTACACACACACACACACGGCATAAAGCATACAACCTCTGCTTCTATTGTATGAAATCTGGTGGGCATAAAATCCCTTTTAAAGAACTACTAAACCTGCAATAATTATCCAGTTCTGACATACATATAGGAAGTTATAGCCACTTGTTGATTTCCTCTGTCACTTAATGGGAAATATGAGGATTTGGATTCTGAATCCAAATTTGGGTCCAGGTTAAAGCAGGTAGCCTCCAAATTCACCTGAACTGAACAGGGCTGCCTTCCAAATTGCAGAATGGGGTATGAACCAAATCTTGTGCTCAGTTTAAGGTTAAGGTTGCAATTCTGTGCAGTCAGCTGTTTCAGTAGACATGTATTGGACTGCAATGTACAAAATTTACAAAAACATATGGCATTTCCTATAATATCTTCAGATTGTTGCCTGACATTTATTCCTTTCTGTCTTATATTTTCTCTGTAATGGAAAAAGGAAAATGGGAGGGAGGGAGAGAGAGAAATTCCAAGCAAAACAAACAACTAGTCCATCCCCAGAGTTGTCGAGTGAGCTGCCCAACTCCTTCTTGACTTGTCTAAATCATAGACAAAAATGGCACTGCATTTTTTTTTTTGCTAAACAAACAGTAGTGGTTAAACAGCAAGGCAAACTATGAGCGCAAAATGTTGACTTTAGCAACAAAAATGTATTTCATATTCTCAGCTCATATAACTGAACCTGTGTGTCTTTTCCCCTTTCAAGTCACTGTATTTATGCAAGATAGCATGCCCTTTGCAAGGGAGCACTTCTGTACATCCATACCAATAACATCAAATCAGCCTTAGCCTTTAAGACTCTGGCTGGTGACCCGATTTAATGAAATACAACATTCAAGGAGTTATTAATGATGGCATGGAAAAGGTTGCCAGGAGTCTGGTCTAAACTGTCTCCCAGCATCCAGTTTATGTTGTCTCAGGAATGAAAATCCTAAAAATAACTTTTTTTTTTTAAGATGAGGAAAGTGTGAGCGCTTCGTCTTGGCACTGAGCAAACGAGAACAGGGGTTCTTGAAGCAACTTCCCAAATTTCTACTATGCAAACTCAGCACACACTGGAATGCATGGAAATATGCGCACTTTTCTGCATGTTCTGGTGGCATGTGGAAAATGAAACATGCGCATAAAAATCATGAGCACAGCAAGTGTTCACAGGCCACAGACAGAACGTGTGGGGAAAGCATGTATAGAACCATATTGTATCTACAATATGCTTGGGCATATAGTTTGCAAAAAATCCATATATTTAAAAGTACATTTAAGACAAGTATGTTTAGATAAATGTACATGCAAGATGTATGACTCTTCAAACAGAGTCTAAAAAACCCAAATCATGAAGTGCTGTGGAAACAGGATGGAACAAACTTAATGTAGGAGAAATGAGGAAATGCACGCGATCAAATAGGAAAGTCTCATTCATTCCCACGATGCAATAGGTGTGATAGGCTGCTTCTCTGAGACCTGGCTAAAGAAAACAAGTGCTACATCTCCTCATTTGCATCCTCGTCGTTAGAAAGTGGCCTGGGTTGGTGTTAGAGGGTAGTCCACTAGGGCTAGAGAGCCACATCTTTTTTAGATCCCTGAATCTTTGGAAGTCCATCTGCCTGATCAGTCTGCTATCCATGGGCACTTGCTGAAATAAAGGTGAAATAAACAGAGAGGCCTGAAGGTCTTTGTTGTGTTGTATCCCCTGCATTGGCTGGCTTTTTGCCCATATGTGCTTCATTTCCTGCTGTCTCCCCCTCAAAAAAAAAAAAAATTCTGCCTGTGTTTTTTTCCCCTGAAATCAAATGCCCTTCTCTTCTGGACCATAATTCCTCTGTTGATAGAACATTTTTGATCCATGTCATTGGAAGTGGGATGGATGTCATTTTGCTCTGCTCTTTCCTGTCCTGTACTGCAGGGTCTCCCAAGCCTCAGAAGCAGATCTGGGGGCATTTGGGTTGCTGGAGGAGGGAAAAATCAGGAAAGGAGGAGGGGGGCAACAACAAGCAGGGCCTGTTTGGGAGTGGCACCCTGACTTTGGAATGAGCTCCCCAGAGGGGTTTGCCTGGCACCCTCTCTATATTCTTTTTGGCACCAGGCAGAGTCCTTTTCATTTTGCTGGTATTTTAATTGTTAATCTGGTTTTAATGGTGTGTATTTTAATATAGAATGTGATATGCCTTTTCTGTCATCACAGGTTCTGTTAAGATGTAATAGGGTGTGCTTTTTATCATTATTTGATTAAGTGTCTGGAACTGTGTTTTAATGTTTACTTGCTTTTATTGTCTGTTACTTGCCCAGGAAACTGTGTAGCTACTGAGGTGGGCAAAAATAAATCAAATAAATAAATAAGCAGGAGGAAAAGCCTCTCTCTTCCTGTTATGATGGGGGAGGCATCCTCTGGATCAAAGAGCCTTCAGTCTCGTCAGAGTGTTCCCCTTAATTTTATTCCTTTGGGCTAATTATTATTTTCTAGAGCTGCTGAGAGGCCAACTTTTTCATTTTGTTTAAATAAACAGCTCTATTAGCTTAAAAAGGGAACAGAAAACATTCCATGATACGAAGCTAATTTCCAGAGTCTTTCATCTTAGTCAGCATTTTACTGACAGTCATTAAGTAGCTCTGCTTTATAAGGTACAAGTGAATGGACCCTGTTTTAGTTTTATTTATTTATTTGGGTATTTTTACCTGATCTAATACATTGTGGGTGTCTGGACAGCTTACAAGTCAACATCCAATAAATACATATAAACCCAAATAATAGAAAATAATCCACGACTGAGCATAAGACATAGTTAAAATATTAAAGATTAACATTACGGAAAGATAAAAAGGTCTTGCATTAGCCAGATAGGTGCAGTTTGAGACTCAATTGTTTTTCAACCAAAGGTAAGTCTGTGCTTGAGCATCAGAGTGGGCCCATGTCACCTGCACTGACAGGTACACCCCTTGCTATGCTACACTGACGCCGCATCCAAAGGAAAAGCTCTACTCATTTTATTTCCCTGAGACAGGTTACCTGCCCCCCTTCCTTCTCCCTCTCATAAAAAGGAGAAGGGAGGCATATAAAGGTGCCCCTCAGGTTATTTATTTATTTAAAGCTTTTATATACTGTCCAACTACTAGCATCTTGGGATGGTTTTACAATAAAAGCAACACAAAATTAAATGGAGCATAGCTTCCAATAGTTCCAGTATAATAAAACCCACATTAAAACCTATTAAACATTAAAATAATGAGAAAATAAAAAAGCTACTAGGATTAAACCGAAAATGTGGCCCATGAAGCTGTGTGTTGAGTGAAGAAGCCTACCTCTAGCCGTTGAAGAATTCACTGCAAGCTTTGACTGAATTTTTAACCTTTACCTTTAATGCTCAAATTAGTTAATACCTATTAAAAGCAAAATAACTGTGAGGTAGACTTTGCTCGGCAGACTTAGTATGCATGCCAAATCTGATATTGTTAAGTTCTCATGGTGCTGGTGGATGGATATACAGACACATAGTCAGTGTGGTAGGGTAGCAAGAGTGCTGAACTGGGAACCAGGACGATCTGGGTTCTAGTCCCCCCTTGGCCATGAATTTCACTGGGTGACTTTGGGCCTGTCTCTCACCTTCAGCCTATCCTCCCTCACAGGGCTGTTGTTGCAAGGATAAAAACATAAGACAATCCATGCTGGGCCACAGCAAAGGTCCATCCAGTCCAGCACTCCATTCACACCATGGCAACCAGCTGCCCACAAGATCGGTCAAGCAGGATGGGTGCAGGACCTCCACCTGCCCAAGCTCCTCAGCAACAGGCAGGCCACCTCTGGTAAAGGAGGGAGCACACAGCCAGCTAGGCTAGTAGCCACTGGTAGCCCCCTCCTCTAAATAAAAGCAGTGCTATGTAAGCTACCTTGGATTCCTTTCAGGAGGAAGAAAAGCAATTAAGAAATAGCAACAACCCCCTTTGATTATTATAGATGAACCAAACACCTTTAAGACATAGGATGCATCTGTGGCTGTTGTGGGTTCTTTTCCTTACTGAAAAGTAACTGCAGGGGACCCTTTAACCCTTTGCACACACAGCTGGCTGTGGCCCCAGCCCATCTGCAACTTGTATAAGCTTCAGTGGAAAGGAATGGCACAACACCTGGCTGGGTTGGGGTATTTGCAATGGACCAAGACATAATCGGCAGCATGCTGCTACCAAAGGCAATGGCAGCTCCACTCCCTCCAAAGAGTAACTAACAAAAAGACGAAACTGTTTTGGGAAAAGCATGGTGGGGCAGTGAGATTTCAGATATGCAAACAACTTCATTATTTCATTATGGGAAACAAAGAACTAATGAATTAACTCTTCAGAGCTTTCCCAAGCAACAGTTCCTTTAACATCAGGAGAAGCTCCTGCATAGTTTTGCTAACTGTATTGCAGCAAGCGAATTTAAATGCAGCCCAGAAATCTGATTAAGAACGCTCCTGTCCTGGCAAACAAGATTTGCAATTGGTAGGAGCTCCTTCATGGAAGAGATGAGACACATATTGTTGCTTGGAAGTTCCAGGGTCAAAACTGCTCCCTGAAGCAATACAGGCAGTCCCCAGGCTATGAACGTCCAAGTCATGAACAAGCCATACTTAGGAACAAACTGCCATAAAACCTTTCGATTAAAAAAAATACTGCAGGAAATCATCGTTGCCATAGACAGAGAGAGGAAGCAAAAGGGAAGGGAGGAGAGAGGTCTCCAAGGCATGCCTTCCTGCTCTGTCCTTCCACAGAGAGAAATCTGTGGTGAGTTTGGACAGGAGAGGGGGAGGGGGTTGAGAAATTAATGGCTTGTCCGTTTTCATGGGGGTCCTGCACTTCTAACCCCCATGAATGTGGAGGGCCAACTATATGTTATTCGACTTACATACAAATTCGACTTAAAGACGTATTTCCATTTTCTCAGGAATAGCACTCGTTCATAACATGGGGGCTGCCCATGCAAACAGGAAGCATGGAGGAAGAGTGTGGGAATTCTGCATCAGGTCACAGGGATTGGCAGTGTGTGTGTGTGTGTGTGTGTGTGGATTAGTTTGGTTCATATTTTCATGTGAACTTTCTTAATGTTCTGAACCAGTTCTCAGTTATCCTTCCAAATTTGCCCTTGGAATTTGTTTTGAATTGTGCAATGAAAGCAAGTACAAACAGTCCTCTCTCTTCGCCCCCACCAACAGTATTTATTTTGGGGACCTAGAATAATTCAAGGAAAAATCTAAGGCTATTTTCACAAGCACCTCCCCAAACCTTGCCGAAGCGAGTCTGGCTCTGCCGGATTTGAGTCCAACACTGATTAAGGAACACTGCAGACAAAATCTGTAAATGTCACTACTCCACAAACATTCTGATAGTTGTACCTGCCCATACATACTGATGTTAACTGATTTGCAACCTAGAGGAAAAAGCAGCCGGCTTTTGCAAAGCTTCTCTGTCTGGCACTCCTTGTTCTCATCGACTGACAGGTAAAAGGCTCTTTGCAAGCCTGTGCAAAAAGCTGGATAAAAAAGCCCCAGTGGGAAAGAGGTTTCTGCTTAGCATAAAAAAGATCTGAGGTTCTGGTTTGCCTTCACTCGGAGCTAAGAAACTTCTCTCTGGAAGAGTCCTGGCCAAACAGAAAAGACAGGACTTGTCTAGATAATATGGTCTGATAATATGGGATAAGGTAACTTCCATCTGTTTACAGAACGCCATTTCTTTCCTGCTGGCTGTACCTGACCTAAATTACTAATTTTTGCCACTCTCCGAGGTTCTCTGCTGTTAATTAATTTCTCAGAGCTTTGTGATTTTGGCAGCACCGGTCCATGAAAAAGAAGACCAAAAAAAGAAGAACAGAAGAAAGCGGCAAGAAACTGCTAACTAGGCAGGAAAGAAACAGCAAACTTAACTAGGTCTTCAGGTCCTAAGAGGAAACAGTAGCTTTTGTGAATGGGTGCACACTGTTGCCAGATGATGAATGCATACTTCAACTCTGCAAATTTAGGACTGCATCTGACCCATAGGAGGAAACAGGCTCTAGGCAGAAAAAATGCACATTGCAATGAATGTGTTAGTCTTCCAGGTTGTTTTTGTTGCAACAGGCTAAAATGATGACTCCTTGAGAAATCTGAGGTTCTGGCACATAGTGGATGTGCAGCTGGTCCCTTATGCAAGCAAGGAGATCCTAGCGGTTTCCAGTCAAATGGACTGCAGAGAGGAATTCACTGTAGGGGCATGGGTGCTATTTTGAATGCACAGCACCTTTAGGGGATTTGAAGAGGACTTCTTCATAAATGCCACACCTCCTGCTGCTCGGGTCCCCACCCAGAGTCTCTCTCCTTTTAATGGGACAGAGTTTGTATCATTTGTTCCCCATATCAGGGGAAGTGGGATGCCTATAGAGGGATATTCCAGAGAAGTACTGAGAGGCACTGAGCATGATGAAGGGCCAGAGAGGTGTACTGGTGGACAGCTGGACTCTCCTCCTGGCTCAGCCGTGAAGTCACTGTTTGTCTTTGGGCTGGTCACTCACACTCAGCCTAACCTACCTCACAGGGTTGTTGAGAGGAGGAGCAGGAGGAGCAGGAGGAGGAGGAACAACAACAACACTGTCTTGGCTTCCTTGCAGGAAAAAGGCAGGATATAAAATATAATAAATCATACGAGGAAAAATGGGATAGAGATGCACATCATCATCATCATCAATTATCCCAACTTTGCAGAATGATAGCCAATGCTGGGACGGCATTGCAAAACGATGTTTTAAAATGATGCCTGGGGCTCAAGCCGAAGACATGCACTGTCTCTGCTGCCACCTCTCCCTCCCACTTTTGAATGGTAAATGTGGGCTCAACGTAATTTCAGCAACGGAAGAATCCCCAGGGGAAATGGACGTGGCTCCTAGAAGATTAATCTCAGCACCCGATTCCTTGTTTCCTATCCTGTCCTTTCTCTGATTCTTATTTAGAAGAGGCTCTATGGAGAATGTTGAGAGGGGGTAGGGTGGCCCTCAGACAAGAGTATCCTCTCTTTGAAAGGCTGTCCAATTCTGCTTTGAAGATTAGAAGCCTCCTTCCTGTCTAAACTTGTGCACGCTTCTTTCCCCCTTCATCTCAAGTGCTCTTTACTCCACTGTTCTCATCTCTGTGCCCCTCCTAGACTTCCCTACAGCGCCGTCTGTGTTAGCCTTTCCCCAGCTGTTGCTCCTGAGTGTGCAATGAGAGTTGTAATCCCACACATTTAGAGGGCACCGGGCTGGGTGTGTACATCACACACATCAATATCAAAATGAAACCTGGTGTGTAGGGCAATGTCCACCAGGAGCAACAGGAGGCTTCCCCAGGTGCTGCAGGTCATAGAGTGTCACGCTCTGAGCAGTATCAGTCCCACCAGTGTCTCTGTGTTTAAAGATCCTCATAAGTCTCTGAGCACACACAAAACCGAGCGCTGAACCCTTTCTACCATTCATTTCTCAAAGCTCTCCTTCTGAGCCCTTCTGTGCATCAGCCCTGGAGGAGGAGTGCTGTGAAAGCAGGCTTGCCTCTGCTCCCATTGTCGTGCCCTGAACTGGGATTCCCTTGGTGGTGAGCCACTGGGTCCAGCTCCCCAAGGGTCAGGGACTCTCCACTGGAGAAACTTCCCATGTCAACATCTACTCTTGCGTGTTTCCAGGGTCGGGTTGATCCATCTCTCTGCCTTTCCTTGGGCTAATCTCTCCCACTGCCACCTCCTGTTGGGTCCCAGGACCTTGAACTGCAGCTGTAGGCTGCAATATTTCAAACACAGTTTCATCCTGAAAACCAGTACAAGCAGCACAAGGAGTTTCCTACAAGCACAGCTGAGGTTTGACAGGACGTGCACACACAACATAGAGCTAGGCAAGCTTACGCAACATGTTAAGCCCATAAAGGTTATCTACACAAACAGGAGATTATGGGCAAAATGGGCCCTGGGCTAAAGCATTTCAGACTCAAGGTCATGGCTGTATGTTTGAATATTTCCCTGTGTGTTTTTTTTTAAACACAGGCAGTATCCAACACTGCCTGCATGTTAGTAGGACCACGTGCTAGTTAATTAGGAAGCTAGGAGTCACTTGAAGCGATCAGAGACCAGCAGAAACAATTGTTTTCGGAACAGGGCAAGTCAGCAGGGTGCTGCTGATCTGTCCCATTCCAGAAATAAGATTTCATAATGAGCAGCAGGACAGTGGCAGTACTGGATACAGGCCTGTGACTTTTCCACATTGTTATATTTTCAGCTGAAAACTTTAAAAGGTTATCTATAAATTACATTACAGCTGTTCTCAAAGGCAAACCAACAGTTAAGTCACTATAACTCCCTTGCAGTATCACCCCATTAACAACACATCTGCAGTTCATGAACATAAAGTATTCCAAGGCTTTTGCTAGTGGGGTGAAGAGATGAGAATTCATGGCAAACAGAAAGAAGGAACTGCAACTGGAAACATGATGAAGGAAAGCAAACAGTATGTCAAGGAGAGAAAGTTCATAGTTTAACTTCTTTAATGTATGGTTTCCTATGTGCAAAGTCTTTTTAAATATAAATGCATCATTGGTTATTTGCCATCACAGTTAAAGCTTATGAGCCAGTTCAGGGGCACCACTAAGCATGATGTATCATTGTGAGAATACGTTTAGTTGAACCTTGTTTCCTGTGCACTCCCTTCTCTTCTTGCATAGTCAGGAAGAGTTCAAAAGCTTTTGCTTCCATTTAGATGAAGTACACCTTTCAGTGTAATGTATTAATCTGTGATTAATCTTGACTATGATTTGTTGAAATGAACGAACTTCAAACCATAGTTTAAGAAGTAGGATTGTATCAACCAACCTGATTAACCACAGTTTAGAGTTTGGATAGAATGTTAAACTGTGGATAGTTGAAAACACAAGCAAAAGCTTCAACAGCTGCACTAGAACAGAGGGGAAGGAGGACTGATCACTGCAGCTCATGATCATAATGCAAAACATGGTGTAGCATAAAAAGTTAACTGGGGAAATACCCCAGAATACCACTTTGTGGAAATCAAGCAAGAGAGGAGAACTTATGCCCTCATGCCCTACTTTTGAGCTTCCCACAGACTTCTGGTTGAGAACAGGAAGCTAGACTAGATAGGTACTTGAAGATCTTCTGATATCTATAATCTACAATCCAAAGTATAGTCCATGACAAATTATAGTAGCTGATCTACTACTTGTGCAAATTCGCTTTGTCAGTGGTATACAGGTCTTGCAATTTACAAATGTTGAGTGGCAGTCTCTAAACAGGGATAATTTTGCCAAACTCACACAGCCCCAGGAGATGCACCCCATATTTCCCTGGTATGCTGAGTGTTTCCTCTAATTTGCACTTCTGCAGCACCTTCTCAAATAATGTCACATCTCTTAAAAAATCCTTGTGATGTAAAGAACTACATTGTTCAGACAGGTGACAGAAGGAGGATCAAATGCCACTGAAGGGGCCTTTATAAGAGCACTCACTGCCTGCCTCCAAGCACTAATTAAATCTCCACTATTCTTGAAAACAAATGAAAAGTGTGAACCTAAATGCCCTGCATACTGCCTCTTCTGGGTGGTGTCAATTTCTAAGTCAACAGAGACCCAATTAAATATTGCTAGATAGTTTAGAGGCTCTGAGAGTCCGCTCAGATTTGCTCACACAAGTCTCTTCACCAAGTTAGATCATTGTGGGTTCCTGCTCAAACATTGCAATGATGCCTTTATAACCATGTTCTTCAAGCTTTTCCCTTTATGGAACTATCTCCTCATGGATCTCTGAGCCTTCTCATTCAAGAGCCCAACTGGGATTGGCACGAAATGTTGCAGTGCGCAGTCCTGCTCAGGGTTCATGTGCTCATCTGGGATGGTGCCATTCCTGTCCTCACTCCAACAGACAGCCAACATTCTGCAAATCTTGGGGTTCCCCAGGCAACCTGTTTCTTCCCTCTTGTGTGGGGGTGCTGTGACTTTGGCTTATGTATGGGCATTGGCCAGATATGCTGTAATTGCAAGATTCTTCTGAGCAGCCGGATTAGACCAGATTACGATCATAGTCCTGTCTATTCCTAAAATTTTATGACTGGTTTATTCTAGTGCATGATTTTTAGTTCAAGCCTCTGATTACCGTATTTTTCGCTCTATAAGACACGCCTGACCATAAGACGCACCTAGTTTTTAGGAGGGAAAACAAGTTCTGGTTGCTTCTGAATCAAATGGGCACATAATCACAGGCACTTTTTCCCCATCACTTCCCCATGGGCTGCACATCTGACAGACTTACTGCACACACATATTTGCTCTATAAGACGCACAGACAGCCCATACTTTTGATGGGGAAAAAAAGTGAGTCTTATAGAGCAAAAAATACGGTAAATATTTTTAGTCTGCTGATGCCAATCTGCTTTTCATGCCACCAGTATTTTGTTTTAATGCAAAAACAAGTTCTGATTGCTTTAAAGTATGTAGCTTGGATTACAAGTCCCATACTGCTTGATCACTGACTCTGCTGGCCAGGGTGGATGTGTGCTATATTTCAGCAACATCTGGCGAGTCAGAGATTCCCATTCCCTACTATAATGTTTGCTGTGGTCTCTATTTTTTGTAAGCTGCCTAAAGTCTGATTTGAACAATAGAGGAAAATTGCAAACATACTGAAATAAAATCACAATTGTGCCAATTTATCTGTGTTGTTCCTTTGCTTCATTGCTCCAACCGCAGATGCGTCTACAGTAATTTCTAATTATTTTCTTCATTATGTGGTGTAATGAAGTTTCCTGAAGCACTTTGTACTTTTTCATAAAGTACAATATATTCCTTGAAAGGAGTAAAAGTTTCATCATAATGAGGAGCCCCATTCCATGGCCTCTAGATGGTGAGACGGGGCTACAACTTTGGAGGAAAAGATCTATGCAGGGATTCTGATCACTCACCATGGTCCTTCCCGGACACCATGGAAAGCATGGTTTACTTTCCCAAAGATACAATAAACATGGACAGAATTATGTATGGTGTAGAAAAAGAGGATGTTGTTGTCGCATGCTGTTACGTTGTCTCCAGCTTATGGCAACTGTATGACTGACTATCCTGGCCTTGACAGCCCTGCTCAGCTTTTATAAACTCAAGGCTGTGTCTTCCATTGTGTGATCAGTTCATCTCATAGTTGGTTGTCCTGTTCTGTCTTTGACCTTCCCTGGCATGATTGTCTTTTGCACTGAGTCTTGTCTTCTCAAGATGTGCCTGAAGCAGAACAGCCTTAGTTTAATCATTTTTTGCTTCTAGGGCAAGTTCTGGCATGATTTGATCTCGGGCCCACTTATTTCTCATTCTGTCAGTCCAGCATAGTCACAAAGCTCTCCTCCTGCACCATGTTACAAATGCATCACTTTTCTTCCTATCGTTTTTGCTCACTGTCCAGTTTTTACAACCATACATAGTGACTGGGAACAGAATAGTGTGAATGATCTTGGCCTTGGCCTCCAGTGAAACATGCTACCATTTGATGATCTATTCTAGTTCCAAAATGGAACCAGGCTAGTCCACCTATGGAACTTGTTCTGTGATGGAACTTGAAAAGGAAAAACTGGAGCTGGTGACATTTTTCTCCCTTTCCCATAATATAGACCTCAATGGGTTCATCCCATGAAGTTGATGGGTGGGAAAATCAAGACAGATGGAAGGAGGGACTTGATCACACAGCTAAACTATGGGATTCTCTCCCATGAGTGATGACCATCAGTGTGGTTGGTTTAAAAATAAAAGATTGGACAAATTGGTGCAGAGGTTGTGGTTATGGGAGCACAGTTTAGAGTCATTCCCCTCATAGTTGAGGAGCTCCTCAGGGCCCTGGATGTCATGATGGGTTACACCAGGCAGCCTTTTGGGAATTGGCAGGGGCACTCTCGCATCCATTGGTCTTAATTTTTGAGGCCTTGTGGAAATCAGGAGAAGTGTTGGAGGGTCGCACCAGTGGTCCCAATTTGCAAAAAACGTAGCAAAGGAGACAAGGGGAATTACAGGCCAGTTAGCCTAATGTCCATTCTGGGTAAGGTAATAGAAATGCTAATAATAAAGCAAGCTCTGGAAAGCCACAACATGGCTTCCACAAAAATAAATCCTGCCAGACAAACCTTGCAGAATTCTATGACAAGGTTTCGTGTGGCTGGACGGAGGGGACGTGCTGGATGTGGTTCACTTGGATTTTGGCAGGGTCTTTGACAAGGTGCCACTGGAGATCCTGGTTGAGAAATTGATTAGCTTTGGGACAGATCAATGCACCGCCTGATGGATTAGGGCAAGGCTGGTGAACGACAAGCAGAGGGTGACTAGCAGCACACACCAACAGGATGGCAGCTGGTGATGAGTGGAGTTCCCCAGGGCTCAAGTCTGGAAATGATTCTGTTGAGAAGGTAACCAGTCTGCTAACCACATTTGTGGATGAGACCAAAGTGGGGGCAGTGGCCACAACTGGGGAGCAGGTATTGCAGATTCAAAAGGATCTGGGCAGACTGTGGAAGTGGACAGGGGATAACAGGATGGTGTTTAATGCAAATAAGTGCAAGGTCTTACACTTGAGACACAGCAATAGGTGCTATTGGTACAGGATGGGGGACAAGTGGCTGGAGAGCAGCACTTGTAAAAGGGATCTCAGGGAGCTTGTTGACAGCAGGCTACAGATGAGCCAGCAATGTGATGTTGCTGTTAAGGTACACACCACCCCTGGATGTATAACTAGAAGTGTAGTTTATAGATCAAGAGAAGTATTAGTGCCACTCTATAAAACTTTGGTGTGCCCACAACTGGAGTACTGTGTCCAATTCTGGACTCCACATTGTGAGAGAGACATGGCTAGACTAGAATCAGTTCAGCACAGGGTCACAAGGATGGTAGCCAGATTTTTTTGGGTGGTGGTGGGGAATACCATATCAGATAAAATTGAAGAAGCTGGATCTTTTCAGCCTGAAAAAGTGGATACTCAGAGGGGTGTCACACGCTAGAGGGTTGAAACCTGATCTCTCCTGTGGTGGAGGACAGGATTCAATCTAATGGGGCAAAGCTCAAGGAACCAGGTTTCAGGTTGGATTTTAAGAAGTGCTTCCTGACAGTTAGGACCCCTAGGATATGGAATGGGCTTCCACAGGAGGTGGTGGGGGCCCATCAGTGAGGGTGCTCAAGGAAAGAGTGGACAACAACCACATGTTGGGTATTACATGAGTGCAGATGGCTGGAACCAGGTGTCAGACTAGATGGCCTGGGAGGCCCCTTCTGACTCGCTATGTTTCTATGTATTCTAAGTCCTAATGCATATATGATCCTTCCAACATCTGAAGCAATATGTCTATATATGAGGCAGTATGTCCTAGACAGGAACTTGCTGTGGTACCCAGGTCCTGCCTGTGAGTTTCCTGTGGGCAGCTGTGTAAACAAGACACAGGACAAGACAGACCCTTGGCCTGATCTAGCACAGCTCTTCTTGTGTTTTAAAATGTGCATTGCAACTTTATGAGGATAGAAAACGTGTGGACTGGGGATGAAGCAGGGAGGGGTTCTGGAGATGCAACACAAGCCTTTCAGCTCCTGCTTCCACAAGCACAGCTCAGTTGGATGGGCTCAGAATTCCATATAGTGAAATGTGAAGTTAAGGAGGAAGGAAAGGTGAAGATCTTGCCCTGCTGGGACAAGAACCTGGTGGAGTCGGATATTCAGAAGCTTCTGTTTTCCAAGCTGGGTTTTGTTTTTTGTTTTTTTGTCATTCCAACAGCAATCCCAACACAACTAACTTTGAGGTGCCACTGGGTAATTTGTAATTATTGTATTATCACCAATTACTGATGATGGGAACAGTCACACATCTGCGTGGTCACTATGTGGCACACATTTAAGCTTGAACTGGTCACAGCCTGTGCTTTTAACATTTCATAAACATTGGATTCCACTGCTTACATATTTCTCTTTTTATCTGTCTCTCTGTTTGTGTGTTTGTGCCTATTCCTATAGAGTACACTACTTTATGCATTTAATAAACTGGACCCTAGCTTCGTGACACAGTAAGGGTGATGACATAATACATTTGTTAATGCTTAAGGGCCACATGACTCTTCTGTTTTTGTTATAACGGACCTGCACAGCTCTGGAAGTGATGCACCCCCTCTTCTCTACACCCAGATTCTGCATGGATGGATGAGACAAAGAGACAAAGAGATAAACCTCACCCACACCAGGGGTCAGAAAACCTGAACAACAAAAGGGAGCAATATGCCTTTAAGCAAAAACTAAAAGAAAAGGACAACCAACAGCCCAGTTGCATAGCAAATTGAAGCGTAGCAGATGAATTCCCACGCCAAGCAAACAAAAGGCAATCAGGAAATTCTTCAGGGCACAGAACCTCACATGGCTTTGAAGTCAATCAATCAGGTGGAACTTCTCAGCAAATCATAAGTTCACTTCCTTGAAAATCAAGACAGCCCCCCCAAAAACTTTTTATCATGAAGCAGAGTGCGCGTGAAGCTTTCTTACTTTCCTTCTCTAGTGTAAAGCAGCCAGCAAAGGAAGAAAGGCATACAGACCCTATGAAAATAAAGCTGATTGCCAAAAAGAAAAGACAATAAAAAGAAAGGAAACCTCTTAACCTGGATGTCTTTCCAAAGGGGATGGAAAGAACAGCACACGTTCAGAGAGGATTTCCCGAGTATGGAGATCTTTGGAGCAGGAACAAAACAGAAGTGAAACTAACAACGGTTAGGATAACTTTTTTTTAAAGCGGCGCTCGAAAGCATCAGGCATTTGACAAGACTTTGGAAAAGGGATTTCAACAGGGGTGTGCTATAGGGAAAGCTCTCTCCCTCCCCCTAGTATCATAAGAATTGGGAAACGATTTTGGAATGGAGGGAGAGGGCTGAAGTGGCAGGGCTTTTCCCTTTTGTTTTAATGTTGCCCCTCTAAAGATGGTTGTACAGGCTCGCTATTTCCTATTAAAAATGCTAAAATACAACGCCTCATTCTGCCATTACCGGTTCTCCCTCTGCAGCGGGGGAGTCGGGAGGGGAGCGAAAAAGAGGCTGCAACCCAGCGCGTCATGGAGCCGGCATGCCACATTAAGGACGAATTGTGTGTGTGCGTGTGTGTGCGCGCGCGCGCGCGCGTGGAATCCAAGCCCAAATCTGTGCCAGTGCACAGCCTGGAGGGCTCTGCCCCCCCCTCACTTTTCTCCCTTTCTCTGTCCCCCGCAGCCTCGTGTCCTAGGAGGCGCCCTGGGAAACAGGGACGCTGCTTTTCACACCGTTCTCCCCAGACGTTGCAGTGCTGAAAAAAGCTATTTGGCAGTGGGAGGGGCGAGGGTCTTTTCTCCAAGCCTGGATTTCCAAGATCGCCTTCCTCGCCTCTACGTAACGCCCTCTCGAAAGCGGACGCCATATTTTGTGTTGCTGATGTCGACATAGGGAAACGTAGACATATTTTTCTTTCTTTTTTTTTTTTTTAAGAAAGAGACCTCGGATTCCTCCCCCCCTTTGGCTTTGCATGCAGCTGCCTCCCCCAACAACCCCCTCCCCACTTGCGTAGAAGAGAAGGAGAAAGCGAAAGGATGCGTTGCCCCCTCCCCAAATCTCTCTCTCTATTTTTTTTAAATCCGATTTTATTCCTATCCTCTTGCTTGCTACCTTTCTAGCCCTCCCCAAAGCCCCTCCCTCTGTTCCCAGCTCCAGTCCTCCTAAAACAAAACACGAAGGTTCTTTGGGGGTGGATGGAAGGTGACGAGAAAAGAAGGAAAAGTTAGGTCGAAGTAGGTTGCCCTGCCGACTGGCTCAGGGTAAAGGCGAGAGCGGCGAAGTGCATGTGGCAAAGGGAAACCAAATCCTGTTTTTGCCAAGGAATCCGCAGTTCCTTTGCCCCCTTTTTAAAAGGCTCGCTCGCTTTTTAAATTTAGAGAGTGTCTGGCTGTGGTTTTTTTCTTTTTCTTTTTAAAGGAAGGGCGGGCGAACGAAGGAAGGAAGGAGAACGGAGGGCGAAGTTTTTCTTACCTGTGATCAAAGCTTTGGAACGCCGAGACGCGGAACTTTCTCGCCCCCCACCCAGAAGGGAACTCTCGGTGCGCCCTCGAGAACGCGGAGCCGGGACTCCCTTTCCAAACACTTCCCCCTTCCTTCCCCCCAAAGACCCCCGGCCGCAATTTAAAAAATAAAATAAAATATAGTAATAATAATAATATAAATCTCTCCGATCGGTGGTGGCGATCTACGCCAAAACCCACATGATCTCTTACGTCAGCTTGCGTATTTGCATACGATACAACCAGCCGCTGCTTCTTTGGCAGGGTCCCTGGATTTGGGAGAAAGTTTTGGACGCGAAAATTCAAGCGCACATTTCTCGCTTTCCCTCCCCCCGTCCCCCCTCCACGTCCCACTATCCCAGCTTGGCGGGTCTCTTAAAATGCCGTCCGCGTTTCTTTATTAATTAAAGCGTCTTTTCTCTTATTCTCTCTGCACGCGTTTCTTCTTAGTACCCGCGCGCTTGTGTGTCTGTGCCCCGCTGGTTAACTCTTAACTTTATCCTCCTGAAAGAAGGACGTGGAAGTCTGAAAGATCGGGTGGTCACTGGGCATGTTAAATGGGGATTTATATTTCGCCTGCACTGTCTATATGCTGCGATGCCGTCTTTTCAGTGACTGACCGAGGGAAGCAATCCTAGGCATGTTGAAACAGAGAAGTCCTACAACTCCCAGCATCCCCCAGCTGGCTAGGGGATGCTGGGAGCTGTAGGGCTTTTTATCTGGCTAAAGACGCATAAGATTGCGCCCTGTGCGCATCTACTCGAAAGCAAGCCCCGTTCGTCCTACGCTAGACTGGCGAGAAGTCTCCAGACAAGGGGAATTTCAGATGCACGTCTAACTCGAAAGTCTGTCTCGCTTAGTTCGAGGGCGCTTGCCCCCGAGAAGACTTCCTGCCTGTGGGATTGGAGCCTTTTGGCAGCCCGATCCTGGGCACGTCTCTGCGTGGAGGAATCGCCGGTCTTGCTTGTGTAGAAACAGGCGAAGCGAAGCACACGCTAGTGCGTTTTGTCCCTGGATCTGCCTGCTCAACTTCCAGAAATGTTGCCACAAAGGACTCAGGACCGGGATTTTACCGTGGAATTGATCATGCCAGGATTTGGCCCTTTCCAGGTGAACGAACTCGACCCCCTAAACCTCCACTGCGAGTCGTTCAAAGGTCTTTCCAAATTGGCCGAGAAAGTCGAAAGTAGTAAAGATGGTATTTCAATGGGTGCAGAGTTGGAGGGTGTTAGAATTTTCTTTGCAGTTGGCTGTACCGAGTAACTTGATTATCCCAGACTCTCCGATAGCGGGAAAATCAGAGATGGTGCCTGAAACTACTGTTAGAGGCCCTCCCCAGCAAAAAGAACTTCTCTTCTGCAGCCAGACCGTTCGCAAAAGAGTTGTATTCAAAGGAACGCTAATTAGACCTATAATACCTGGTTAATTCAAACCATGGACATCCGTGATTACTGTCCAATACTGTATATGCATTGTTTTAGTTTCGGATTTTCCAATGGGGCCCTTATGGTCTGTCATGTATGGACACGCTGTGCCCCCCACCTCCACATCGCCACCCCTGCCCTCGTCAAGGTTCATTTTTAAAGGCTCTGGTGCGGAGAGGATTGTTTTGGGGTTTCTTAGAAATCCAAGGAAAGAGCTGACCCGAAATTTCCTCCCACGCATTCGCAGCGGTCCTGGGATGCCCAGCGGCAGCCTTCTTCCACTGGACGCCTAAGAGGCTGTTTGACTACAAGACCTATCATCCCCGTGCCAGCTCGGGCGCGGCGGGGGGAGCAGGGCTTGCAGCGTGCTTTGGGGCTGCCATCCCATACCCGCTGAACTGGCAGGACGCCCCACTGAACCCAGCGGGGCTTCCGTGCGAGTCGATCGCCCTGCTGTTCGCCTTGATACACGGTGTGGGATCCGGGCTGCGAAAGAGCTGCGGAGAGGACGGTCGTTGAGTCCCACGCACGTGGCCTCATCCCCACGTTCGCGCGCGGGGAGAGGCAGGCAAAGGCTGCGGGGTCGCCTCCGGGACCCCGACCGCGCTGCCCGCACGTCCCCGCGCGGGGAAGTCAGGCGTGCCGCCGGCGAGCCGCGCAGCGCGCCACCGCGCGGGAGCTGCCCGGAGCCGGTGCGGACCGGGCGGGCCGCAGCAAGCGCCGCGCCGACGCTCCCGCGGCCCGCTGCCCATCGGCCAGCCGGAGGAACCGAGGCCCGGGCCCGCCTTGGGACCCTGCGGGTGGCAGGCGCGCAGCCGACAAGTTCGGGGGCAGCGTCAGTCTGGTTTGCAGACCTGCCCATCGGCTCATTGTTTATTAAGGGGGGGCATTATGGGCCCCGGGCAAAGCAGTGTCCTGGGGCCCCTACGACAATGACAACCACTGTTAATTTTGGAAGCTTTCCCATTTTCTAAGGGTTACCATACACAGATTAGTATGGGGCCCACGGGCAAGTGCCCATCAGACCCGTCATGCGTTCAGACGGCCCTGGCTGGGGGTGCCCTGGTTGACCTCCGCCAGTAAAGGGGAACCACGAGACAAGTGGCTGCTCTGCAGGTAATTTATTTTAACTGTTGACTTTAAAAGGCCTGCAAATCAGAGGAAGTGCTCCCCTACTGTTCTGGCACTCCAGCCCGACTCCCTCCCTTGGGGGCATCTTGGCAGGGCACTCTGACAACTTTGATCTTGCATAGCTAAGGATGGCCACCCCAACTGCCTTATATAATGCCGAATCAGAGAGAGACTAAGTGGAAGGCACTTGCATATACTCCTCCCCACACACCTCACAGCCCCTCTTCCCTCCCCACTGCCCTGGGCAGCTGTCCAAGAGGCAGAAAGTCAGCTGGTGTGCTTCGTCCCAGCCAGGAGATGCAGTGATGGGAGACACGCTCCGTGCTCCTTCTCCCTCCTCTTACTACATTACAGTAATACCCCACCTCGCTTCTTTCGAGGAACCCAAGGTGGCGTACATAATCTTCCGCTCTATTTTATCTGCACAGCAACAACCTCGTGAGGTGGCTGGGTTGTGTGTGATTGACGGGCCCAAAGTCAACCCATTGGATTGGTGGATGAGCGGGTAGTAGAACCTGAATTTCCTGGGTTTAGTCCAACCCTGTGCCACACTGGATCTCTGTGCATTCCCTTGGTGGCTGGGAAAGGCCCCCAGACAGTTGGAACAGAGTCCTGGCTGATTTACAAAGGCGCCTGGAGCATACCTGAGCTCCACTACAGGCAGGTTGTCTCATTTGCTTACTAGGACTGGTGCACCATTCCAGGGCGTTAGCGCAAAGATGCCACAGCAAAACTCAGCCAGCCCTAATTGAAAAACAGCAATAACTCTGGGAAGTTTTGCATTTTGAACTCACAGGAATCACAGCACCATCGCGACTAGTGAATTGAAACAAAGGCTGGAATAAAATAGTGCACAGTCTTACTTATTTTCTCTAGCATTTGACTGTTAGTTAAGGCTCAGCTTTTGTGAACTGCTTTTGTGCCATAATTTCAAGACCAGGGCTGGGGGTGGGGAGATTTTGTGTCCCGTGCATTTGATCATGGTTTATTATTTACTTTTACTCAGAGAGTCACTCTCTTTGTAGTTAAGGCAGCCAGTTTAAATGAGGGGTGGGGGGAATTAAATGCAGATTAAATGCAGTACTTTAAGGAATATATATAGTGCATAAATGGGCTTATAAATCCTTGTTTTATTAAAATGTTTTTTCTCTTCCACCTTCTTTTTCTCTCTTTAAAGAATTTTAAAGTTTTATTATTACCTCAGTTTTAGCCTTTATTTTAATATTTTATCTTCAGCTCTATGGAGCTATTGCCTGTTTTAAATACATGTTTATTGGGTGTGAAATGGTCTGAAGACTTACTCAAAAAGCTTGTATCTGTCTGTTAAAAATATTATTTTTTAAAATGTTATTTCATTATCGTACCATCCAATCACTGAAGCTTTTTGGGCATTTTACAACATTTCATAAAGCAGAGTATTATTGTTCATTATATTTATTTATATACCACATTTTTCCTTTCAAGGAACTCAAGAAAGCTTAGGTAATTCAACAACAACCCTGTGAGGTAGGTTGGGCTGTGAGTCTGTGACTGGTCCAAATTCGCCCAGTGAGCTCCATGGCTGAGTGGGGGCTGAACCCGGAACTAGCACAATACCACACTGGCTCTCAGTAAAACATATTCAGTAAAGAGAAAATTCTAAAATGCAAACATTCATGAATAATAATACAATAGATGGTACAGACAAGACCTGTGGAATGTATGGGGTGAGTAATTTTTAAAAGGCATTAAATAGTCTTCAGTATCTCAGCATAGGAAGGCTTTGGAAGTTATAGGTGCCTATCAATGCATGTATAAATGAAAAATAAAGAACTATCTTAAGCTGGTGCCCACAGGATGAGAAGGCTGTTGCCAAGCAGGCCTCAGTGGGGAGGCCTTTCCTCGGTTGGAAAGGCTTTCCTCCTCCTCGCTGCCTTTTAATGTTACTATTGTAGTATTAGGGTTTTCTTCTCTTCTTTGAAAGATGCCTTTATTGGTGTGCATGCATTGCTTCAAGACTGCATTTTGGGGTGGGGAGCAATGCAGAAGTGAATAGTGATACATTAGAATAACAGGTGTTTGGCTTTGTTGCGCAGAGGCTAAATATGTTCACTTGGGAAGGAGCATTAAAAGCATACGCTTTAGAAATAAAAATAATAAATTGGGCATTTTGAGGACGGTACAGTGCACCCTTGACTGCAACACTGTTTTTTTAAAATAAGGAAGGATGCTGTGAGAAGTGGTGTCAGCCTGGTTGCATCCAGCGTGGGCTTGTTGGTGGGCCTGCTTATTCCTGCCACCCGTGCTCTTGGGCTCATTGTTCTTTTTTGGGGAGAGGGGGATAGACTGGGCTTTGGCACCCTGGACTACAGCTCTGAGGCCCATGGTGTGACCAACACAGTTCCACAGTAGGCTTTTAAGGGTGCAACCCTATGCAAGTTAGCACAGGAAGAAAAGGCCTACACTTTCCAGTATGCTGGAATCTGTAGGCCTTTTCCCCATCTACACTTACATAAGACTGTGCCTTGTTGTTGTGGAAACTGTTAATTGTCTTCTTGATACCTAGAAGGCAAGTTTGTTCACTGCACTAGGGGTGGGAAACTTCTGACCTTCACTGCCCATTAGCTCTGGCCAGGATAGTCAGCAGTGAGGTGTGAGGGGAGATATTGGTCAAAACATCTGAGGGGCTTCAAATTGCCCACTCCTGCACTAGCAAAGGCTACCTTCACACAGCGTGACAAGGAACCCTGATGGTTACAATGGTTCACATTTCTTACCATGACATACTTGACAGATGATCAAGAGGTTTCCACTTAAACATGGTTTCCATCTTTCCTCTTCAGTCCTCCCACTGTTGGCATGTATCCCATCAGCACTGTGACTGAAATTCAGTCCTAAGTGCACTGCTTCCTGCCCAAGTGCCTCTTCCTCATTGGAGGAGACCAGATGGCTGGAGCAGCTCTCACAACTGCTACTCTTTCCAGAGGAATCTGTGGTAGTTGCAATGTGGGACCATGGAGACCATGATCTTGGGTTCAGACAACACGATAAGCCATGGTGGCACAGAGAAACCATAGGAAAAAAAATCATTGTTTCTTATAATGGTTTCTGAAGATCAAACTTATCATGGTGAAATACCATGACTCAGTTCAGACAATAAGACAAGCCAACAATGGTTTAAAAAAACCCCACTGTAGCCTACTATATTGTCTGAACCCAGCCAAAGAGTCGAGTCTTGATCTAGAAGCTGGGTCTTGACAGAGTTTAACTTCTGAACTCACAGGTTCCCTGAATGGCCAGACTTTTTTCTGTCTCCTTGTTTATGCAAGGGGGAAAAAGAACGGCTTATCTGTCAGGACTTCTGTGAACATGAAAACAGCAAACAATGTGGCAAAAGTAAAAAGTACAATCAAAGTCAATTGTAACACCACTGTAACATTAATACTGGTCAGAATAAAAGCTACCACTGACTAGGTATAATTATGGTTCCATTGCAAAATGTCTGCCTTTTTAATCTGTGATGAATGCACCCAAAGATTATTGTGTGTGACTCTAAATCTCACTTCTCTGGTAATGCTTTAATTGTCTCTCAATGGCATGGAGAGCAAAGCTTTCACTGTTCCAAATTGCTGTTCTGGTTAAATGCCCTTTTGACGTCAACCTATAAGAATATAGTTCAGTGGCAATTATCTCACACTTGCAAGTGTTCACTGAGCTTTAAAATCACTCTACCTACTGACTTCTATTTGATTTTTCTAAACACAAGACTGCATGTTGTTATGACCTGTGAGAAACATCGCAACAGTTTAAACATTGATAAAAAGTAATTATAGGGTACCCCTTGGTAGAGAATAATTAATAGTGTTAACACAGCATTTGTAAATTGTGGAAGGTCAGAAAAGTTTGGCTTGAAACTCTATGGATGGATTGGTGGAATGGGTTTCTGTTGCTCTTTCCTCCTGTTTTCCTTTCTTTCCAACCAGGATCATAATTTGCCAATTTTTATTGTCTGACTGAATATTTCTCATTTCAGCTCTCGGTAAGTGAAATAAGGCCCATGGGCATAACTATGCAGGGACCCTGATGATCTCTGTGTAACTGATCCCCCTGGAGTGGTTGGCTTTTTGTCCACATGTGCTTTCCCTTTCCCTTGAATCTTTCTACTGCAGGCTCTGTATTCCTCCTCTCCCCATTCCATTATCCCTTTACAAATATGAGTATCCTTTGGAGACAGGATCCTTCAAAGACAAACACACAGAGAAAGATTTTGAAGAGGGTATAATTACTACATGCAAATTTGTGTAATTTTTCCTTTTGTGGGCCAAGCCCTAGATCTTTCTGGTACCTAGCACTGACTCTGCTCCAAGGTGTATCAACTGAAGTTTTCAAAACTAGTCTGGGGGTGAAGCTGATCATCTGTGCCTTGGATGTGTACGCATACTGAAATGTCCATGAGTTATTACAGATCAGGGATTCAAAGATCTAAATTTTGCTGTTTTTGTGCAGTTGGGAATCCTTGCTGATCACTCAGAATAGATTCTCAGTCTACCTTCTTCTCACACCTCTGCTACGGAATGTACTCTACTTGTTCTAAAGTCTCCAGTTCAATCCTGTGGAAGGATCTTCATTCGGGGACTCCTCTTTTACACTTTGCTGCCAGAATGAATTTATGACCACGTATTATTATGCTCGCTCCAATTCTCCAGGCACTGAAAGGTGATGGGGCTCTGAGCCTTCACCTGTTGGGAAGGAGGTCATAGCCCTCTTAGGTCACTTGGTAAACTCTGTGTTTTGTTACAGATATACAGACATAAGCAGAATTGTGCTGCTTAAGTACTGTCCAAGAGACCCTGCTGTCCAATCAGGTTTCTAGGGGGTTGCCAGCACCACTAATTCGTGCCAAAAGTAATTCATCCCTCTTTCCCCATCTCATCCTAGTTTATCTTACTAGGACCACCCAGAACGCCACAAAAGATGGTGTGAGCTCACCCACTAAGCTATGGCCTGGCTGTTTAATTCTCAGAATATATAAGACTGGAGTGGGAAATGTCCTCCAAGTCCATCTTGTCCAGCCCTCTGTTGATTCAGGAACCATCTCCATAGTTGTCATTCAGCTTCACCGTAAGTAACTTCTTCTGGATGTGTCTTCATTGTAAACTCTGGTGAGACCCAAGAAAGGTTGTTATGCGCTTCCAATGTTATATTCTGCCCGACGCTCCCAGGAAGGCAAGCAATGAAGGTGGATTTATTTTGACCTGAATACCACACCCCTGAAGTAGTTTCAGCACCATGGATAGCTCTTCCAGACATTCTGACTAAACCAGGAGTGGCTGCGTTGCCTCACTCGCAAGGAAGCCACTGGCCTAATTATAACTTTAAAAAATCAGCCTGCTACAGGTCATTCATGTTTAGTACAAAGAGGGTTTTTTTTTTTTTTAAATTAAGGTCTTTCTTAGTATGATGTGCATGATTCTGTTAAAAACATGATGGGCTTCTTTTGCATGTGAATGCGGTAGGAATAGGTTGCATTTATGTTTCTAGCTCAATACCATTGCTAAGATATGCTGATTTGAATCTGTGGCTACTGAGCTGGAGCAAATGTTAAAAGCAAATCAAGAGAAGTTCTTCAATAATTGACAGCATATTATCATGAGCATCCCTCTCATATTAGCTGAAAAGCATGGGGGATTGTTGGGAGTAGGGGAGAAGCAGGGGAGAACTCTGCCTACTACTCTGTGCTCCTTTTAATAAAGCCAACAATACAGCAAACCAGCAATATTCTCAGTCATTTCCAAAAACTGTCTGGACAAACCAGTCTTTTACCAGGCTTTGACTTAGTACAGCCTCAGATCAAGGGGCGCATTCCTCAGGCGGGCATTTCCTCCTGCCCCAGTAGACTCCTGTTGAACCTCAGTAGATGAAATCATCCAGAACTGAATGAATCTCAGATGCTAAATAAAGCACAGGAAGGTGTGCATATGGGAGAAGATGGCACTAAATTCTTTAGGCTGCAACCCTATGGCTTCCCAACATTGTCTGGGAGGTCATAGGAGTCTCTAAAATATCAGCTTCAAGATTATGCAGTTTTGGAACTGGTACTCCACAGGTTAAGCCTGCCCTGCTTCCCCTACAATTAGTGTGGAAAGAACGTACAGCTAACAAAATGCTGCCTACTACAGTTAAGTAAAGGTTTACAGTCACTAAACATTTTCCCCTGGGCTTTTCTACATGAAACTGTTACTGTGTGTTCATAATTACTGTTGTTTTAGATAATATCATGACCTTCCAGTTTTGCTTCTGTGTTTTATGAGCAGTTTCAAAGATATTTGGAATGGAGAAAATGAAGCCCTTTTTCATCCTACAAGTGTGTCGAAAGAAATGAAAAGTAGGAAAGCAAAAGCTCTTTGTGTTAATTCTGTGACAAAACTGGAAGTAAGTTCTATGGTTTAACAGCCTCATCTAAAAAAGATCCTTATTACCATTTCCTTTTTCCTGTAGCTTTTTAAACATCCTATTTCTTGATTACAAAAGCAGCTCAGGTGCTTCATTATCCTGTCTTGTCTTGAAAACAAACAATACATTTTGGAAATAGGCAGATTCCACAGTGTCTGCATCCAAAATATCTCCCAAAGCTTAAGGAAAAGGATGATACTCGTCTTAATTTACTGCAGTTGGTTCTCACTTGTTCTGCTCCCCACACCCTTTCAGGACACTTGAAAATTATGGGGAAATTTGGTGGACCATTTAATCCCCCCTCAATCAAAGCATATCCATGACTCCTATTTTAATAGCATTTTTCCACTTATGCACTGGCATCACCAAATCAGTACTGTAGTATGAAAACCATGGGACTGAGACCAGAGCCTTGCTAACCAGTGGCTACACCCCTTCGTTTTCTTTCACTATGCTCCTGTGGCGGAAAGAGAAGAATCTGGTCCTTTCAAATCTTAATTAAGAGTGAGCAATAACCAATTAAAGGTGCATGACCTGAAAATCAGTACAGCAATGTAATAATAGCCATATTACTTTTAATAATAGCAATCACAACAACTGTCACATATCTGTTGACTCTCTGGGTTCCTTTCAGCTCAGTTAGCACAGTACAGTTCATCCTAGCTGTCCCCTGTGTATGTACTTGAAGAAAGGCTGTTTGGATTTTGGATGATCTCCCCTTAAATCCCTCACAAGAAGCTTTTGTAAGGATGCTCACCCGCGATGGAGTGGAAATGCACTTCAGCCATGAGCCCCCTGGAACACAGAGGGGCTGGAATCTGGATGAACTTGTCTAGGTTTTCATTGCAATGTACGTGCTTCTGATGTTGGGTCCACCAGCTTTTTCTGAACCAGCTTAAAGCAAAAACACCTGGGAACCATAGGGCCAACCGTGCCCATAGATGTCCTCTGCCTTTATAGCGAACTAGGCTTCTCATAAGGATCATGTATACTATTCTAGAGAGGGTAGTGCTCTGTTTAAAGGACTACCAGTGGGCAGTCCTTCAACCTGAAGCCATCTTTTGTTCTGGCTTCCCTAACAGCACATTGAAACATATCTGACCCTCTGGATTTTTATTTTATTTTATTCCTTAAGATTAAAAACAACAACAACAACAACAACACTCGGTGGCTGACAATACTGCAAATGCAGTGCTGTTCTCCAGTATATTTTGATTTGCATTCCAAAGGGTAGGTTTTTGTTTTGGAGCTCGGACCCCACCTCTGCCTTGTGCTTGGGATCGTGGACAAGTTACTTTTCTTTTAGCCTCACCCTTTTGCCTTCTGGGAAATGAGAAAGAACATGCCACCTGGTCAGCCATTTTATGAAGGGCCAAGCCCGCCCCCATGGCAACAAAGTTGTGGGGATGCCCATGACAGAATCCCAAAATTTGTCCACCAGCAGAACTTGGTGGAGGTTCCTGCTCTGTCTGTATGAGTGTGTAGTCCAAATGTGGTTTTAAGGTAAAGAAGTGTAAGAAGGGAGAGCCCAGCGGCCTTGACTTTGCCTATACACAGTTAGCACCTGGGCAGCACACAGATTAAATACTCAGGTCTGAGAATCCCTCTTTCTCAGAGGACCCACCCACTGGCTGCCCATCTTCCAGAAACTGGCTGCCTGGCAGAGCACCTCGTCCTGAGAGAAGCACCTCCACCATCACCCAAGAGTCTCTGCATGACCCATCCTCTCCAATCCCTCTCCAATCTGTTTCACATTCCAATTCTGAATCTTCTGAACTGCTGCCAAGCGTCTAGGAAAGCTTGTGCCCAAATCAGCCATCCTTCTCACTCCCAACAGTGTTTCCTCTTCCCCCCCATGAAGAAGAGCTAAGATGTAGCCTCATCCCACACCTTCCTAAGGCTGTTCCCATCTGCCAGGGACATGGGCATCCTGCTCGTCCAGGGACTTCTGTCTCAGCTAGGTGCACTTGGATGGCAAAGAAACGCTCTAGCCTTCCGTACTTTACAACGTTTCAGTTGCTGACTATTAAAACCAGAGATGCTGGAGAAATCTGCAACAGATTCAGATGAATTTGAATTTCTGCAGATTCTGCAGCAGACCGGCTTTTCCCTGAGTCATGTGGATTCAGTTAACCTGAAGTCCGGTTTTGACATTTTCGAGAGCTGATTGTGCTAATAGGCAAATAAATTTCTGCACATGCCATGATTTTCTTGCAAACAGAATTGGATTCCATCAAAGAGCAGATGACAGAATGAAAGATGCCTGATGGTCTGTGGCACTTGAGCGGGACGCATCCAAGAAGATCTGCCTCTCCCTGGTTAAAAGCCAGAAAGGCAATGCTCATAATACTGATGAGTGCATTCCTTACAAGCATGCATGGTTACCTGCTGTTTGGTCAGGCTTTGTAACCACTGGGTTGATGTAAGACATACGAAATTTAATGCTGAATGTTAAAGAGAAGGTTTAATTTCCTGCTTGTAGGAGCCAGACCTGATTGTAAAGTCATTCACAAAATAGGAACCTCTGAACTCAGAAGCTTCCATGTATCTGAGGCCTTGCTGAAGGGATTCCAGCCAGGAAGAATGACAGAGATTATCACTGTCCGCTCATTGTGGCATTTCTTGCTAGATGAGCTTTTTTTGCTCATCAAGATGCCGGGTGTTTGCAGGGGGAAGAAAGGAAGTTGGAAGAGACTCAGGACAACTTGTACCCTGGTGTCTCCAGTCTCCTTCCTTCCCTGCTGCCTGAGCTTGATTTTCTGACCTTGGAGGGGTTCTTTCTGAAGTGACTGTGAAGAGTTGAGGGGGTGGATCGGATCTCTGGCTCCCCCTTCCGGGATCAAAGCACTGTCTCTGACCTTGGAGGGGGATCCCTCCATTCTGTGGCCCCTCAGACAATCTCTAAGGTCATAGGATTGTTCCCTGAATCCATACTGGTTGCTTTCCCTTATGATTCTCATACACAGTAGCAAAGTTAGAGCGTGTTTCCTGATTATGAAGTGCTCACTGATAACTGAGCTTAATTAAATTCTCATGCTAAAAAGTATTTCATGCTCAAAGGCCAAATGCAGAAGAGTTCATTAGCAAAAATACCCATTTATTTTCCAGTCAATGCATAGTTGCATAACTGATTTGGAAAGACTGTGGGCATTTTAAATTTGATATTAACAATGTATACCTGACAATCTAGAACTACCTTTCTCAGCCTGGTGCCCTCCAGGTTTTTTGGACTACAAGTCCCAGGATTACTGAACATTGACCATGCCAATCAGGCTGATGGGAGTTGAAATCCATAACATCTGGAGGGTGCTAGAATGGGGAATGTTGATCTAGGGGGTTTGGTTAGATGGTATAGTGCCTTTTTAAAAGTTTACATCAGCTTCTCCACCCTAGAGAATTCTAATCACCGCTGCTGAAGGCACTCATTATGATGGGTGTTGTAGTTCACAGGATGGGAAATGCTGGCCGCAGATGGGTCATTTAGTCCAATCCTAATTCCATAACAATACATTGAACTTAATTTCCTTGCTGTTTTCACTGGTTACTTTATCATATTTGGGGGAATGATAGTTTGAATGAAAGAAAAGGCATCCACAGATTGGTGTGAGGTCCTGTGGTACTAATATATTTTCTTGACCCAGAAATTCTTGGGCATAGGATATTTCCTTTTTTTGTTTGTTTTTAATACCAAAGCATGTGATCATCAGGGCATGTTATAATTTGGTTCAGGTTCATCTGCAATGGAAACTCTTGCATTTTGGTTCTGGCACAGCTCTAGAATCATGTAATTCATGACCACAATCCTATGCAACCCTAGACAGGAAAAAGGCCTGCAACTCCCAACCTACCCCAGCCAGCTACCGTATTTTTCGCTCTATAAGATGTGCCTGACCATAAGACGCACCTAGTTTTTAGAGGAGGAGAACAAGAAAAAAAATATTCTTAATCAAATGGGCACATAATCACAGGCACATTCCCCATCACTTCCCCATGGGCTGCACATCTGACAGACTTACTGCACACACATATTTGCTCTATAAGACGCACAGACATTTCCCCTTACTTTTGAGGGGGGGGGGAAGTGAGTCTTATAGAGCAAAAAACACGGTATGTCTTTTTTCTGTCTAAGCATCCATAGAATCATGCTTTAAGACAATCAGCTTTACACTGCTTTGTATCTGCTCACTATTCTATCACCATCAGCTGAGCTGAGTAAATTGGGATTTATGGTATGCACTGCTATACTTTGTGTGCGTGTGAGAGAGAAAAACCTGATAGCTACTTTTAATGTACCAGAGCCCCCCCCCCAGCCCCCCTGGTGTTCTTGGCCACATGGACACAATTGGGAATTTGAGAAACTGCTGTGAGCACCAACAGAAAATGCCCAATCTGTGGATTGCCTATTTGGTATCTAATTGGATTTTAGGTTGTGTTTTATTCAGCAAAAAGATTTCTTTCATAGCTGTTGGACACTGCAATGCCTCTTTAATAAGGGATTGTCTAATTCTGCTCATTGTTGGTGGTGGTGCAATAGAACTAATGCTTCTTTTTAAGAGTAAACCGGGGGGGGGGGAACTGCACCCTTCCCCAGCTGAGTCTGATGGTGGGTTGCAAATCCACTTTGGAGTCCAGTCTGAACTTGAAAAGGGCCATCCATGATGCTGGAATCAATTTTGGGGATGGGGTTCAGCACCATGCATAGCTTTTGAAAAGTTCAGACCACACCCTGGAGTAGATGCTCTGACACGTTAACCTCACAGCCTCCCATGGCCTTAAGGCTGAAGGATGCCCATGTTTGGCATATAGTAAGCATTTCAAACTGAGGCACATGACTGAAAGACTTAATGGGATGATAGAGATTGTCCATACAGTCCAGTTTGATGTACAGGAATTCTGCTGTAGATCAGAGAGTGTTTTACAGCAATGCTGCCATGACTTTTTTAAACTAGAGACTGGGATCTGGGAGACAGGAGATGAATGCATGTAGACTTTACGCATGCAAACCACATCTTCTACAAGTGAGATGATTTGCCAGGTTTCAGTCAGCTTCAGAGCCCCTTTTGGCATTGAAGCAACACGAGCAGTGCCCATTAAGAACATAAGAAAAGCTGTGTTGGCTCAGATGAAGGGTCCCACCAGTCCAGTGTTCTGTACACACAGTGGCGAGCCATCTGCCCACAGGATCACTCAAGAAAAGTCTGCCCACCCAAGCTCCTCAGTATGGCATATGCAGGCATGCCACCTCTGGCAAAGGAGGTAGCAAGTAGCCAGTAAGGTTAGAAGCCATTGGTAGCCGCCGCCTTCTTCTTCTTCTTCTTCTTCTTCTTCTTCTTCTTCTTCTTCTTCTTCTTCAGTCCCTTTTTAAAGTTATCCAGATTGGTGGCCATCACCACTTCCCATGGCGGTGTATGCTATAGTTCAACTATGTTCACTTTTCTCAGGAGCACCTGGCTTCATGAAGGAGTAGACAGCAGCAGTGACTGGTGGCACTAATGGCAGACTCAGCTGGAACCCCAAAGGAGCTGTCCATGGTACTGAACCTAGCCTGGGGATATGTTCAGTACCACGAATAGCTCCTTAAAAGTTCAGGTTGAGACTCAGGGTAGATGAACCACCCCATTGACACCAAAGCCATCATTCATCACTGTTCTCTCCCCCCCCCCCCAGTAAAGCTTGCTTGCTGAATCTGATTAGCAAAAGTTCCCTACCAGGGACATTTTACACCTCCCCCCCCACCCCCCCAGGTCAGGCTCACTTCCAAGTTTAAATTGGTTGGACTCAGGTAGACCTTCTAAGGAGTCTCTCCAATGTTTGTAGTAGAGTCATGAAGACAGGGAGGGAAAGGGGAGCTAATGGTTAGCTCAGACACTCAGTGGATGATATGGCCTCAAACTGTATACCCCCTCCCATGAAATGGTACTTTGGGATACATTTTTGATAGACAAGCACCCACCATAATGGGTCAAGTTTAGAGAGTGCTGCAGATGCCTGTAAATGCATTCTGAATGTAGCACTTCCTCTCTGTTCCACTAGGTGGCAGCAAATTCATTTACAAATGGAAAAACAACTCTTACGTGTTCTGCACTCACAGAATACAGAGTTTCCCCTTTCTTGTCTCTAAGGAAAGAGCAGGGGGCAGCTTTGCCTCCTGGGCACAGTGAGAAATTGTCCTGAACAATACACAGCAGACATTTCTCCAGTTTTGCATGTCTCTTCACACAGTGAAAAGGAGTATGAACCATTTGCAAAAAAGAGAAGGAAGATCAAACATCACAGATTCATCAAAAATATATGGATTTACTTGAAAACATCCATCCCTATCATCCCCTAACTTCATTCCCAATAATCTATAAAAGGCTGGTGGTGAAAACTATCTAGACACCTGGAAGAAGAGCAACATTTTAACCAAGTGTTAAAAGGGTCTCCCCAGGGGTGCTTCCTTGGGGGGACGGGGAGAATTCTGTAATTGCAGGACTGGTCCCATAGGAAAAGGTCTGCCTCTTACTGGTGCCCTCTGAACATCTCTCAGAGGAGTCACAGACAAAGGGGCTTCAGGTGTGTATCTCAGGGTTCAGATGACGAAAGGAGGTCCTCAAGGCACTGCAGTTCCAGGCTATGCAGGGCTTTATAAAGCAAAACTAGTATTTTGATCTAAGTTGCAAACGCATTTTCGGCCAGTGTGATTGGGTCAAGCCTAGAGCTCTATGCTCAGGATACCTAGTTTGCCATCTCTGAACAATCTTCATAGAAAGATTGCCCTATTGAAGGCACATTGTGGTAATCCAGCCAAGAGTTTGGCACTCATAAATGGCTGTGATCAGGCTAGTTCAGTGGTAACTATATTGTTATAGCTCCCCAGAACACTTTTGTATCTGTTTATTTGGCCTTTCCCTGATTTCTAATTCCAGGCTCTGTTTGTTGTTTTGCAACATTCTTACTGAATCCGTTACTGCTTTGCTTTTGTTTCTATATTGATCTAAGCAACTGCTTAAAAATCTTAAGAGATCAAGTGGTACTGAGAGCCAGTATAACTTAATGGAAGAGTGTTGGACGGGGTCCTCGACCATGAAGCTCCCTGAGTGACTCTGGGCTAGTCACAAACAGCCTACCTCACAAGACTGTTGGGAGGATAAATAAATACCAGCCAATCTGCCGAAAATATTGTCTGCAGTACCAAGGTGTAAGGTGAGCCCTTGCAGGTATGATGTACTACTCCCAAAAGTTTTGCTTTATTATTTATTTTTTATATTATAGGCCGCCCTTGATTACATTCATTATATTATGAATACGCTCTCCAGAGAGGTCCGCCTGGCACCAATGCTGCTTTCCTTTTGGTGTCAGGTGAAAACCTTTTTATTCTCCCAATTTTTTAATAGTTAACCAGTTTTATTTATTGGTTTTATATTTTAATATCAGATGCTGCATAACTGTTGCTCTTATTTCCATTTTTATTCTGTTTTATTTATTAACCTGTTGTAAACTGTCCCGAGACATCTGTGATGGGACGGTATAGAACAGTTTTAAATAAATTAAAGAAAGAAAGAAATACTAGCGAAAGAATTCTAAATAGCATGGCCTGCCATCCTCTTCCACAGACTCATCTCAGTCAGTCCCCCATGCCTGCAACACAGAACGACTCATCATGCTGTAATGGTGTTTGGAGGATTTTATAACTAGGAGGCATCGAACCTTTATTGAAATCTTCTCCCTGCTGCAGCTTCTATAAAAGATTTAAAGAGAGGGGGCGCTTGGCTGAATGACTGAGGCTGGAGCCGCTGTACACCTGACTGCGAGCAGCTAATCTGTCCAGGAATGGCTGGGGAAACAACAGAGCTCTTTAAACTCACGGCCAGCGCCAGAGGCCTGCTTTTTAAGGGCAAACATTAGGAAGGGACTGAAGAGGACCATCAGCAGGTCTTCTGTGGCTCCAACTTGTCCTCGCTTGTTGGAAGCACTGGTTCTGCACTTTGTCTTTTTCCCTTTCACTGGCTCATGAGTGATAATTCCTGAGATCCGCCAGGAAGAGCTGCTACATCTGCCCACTTCACAGTGAGCCTTATCAGCTCTAGTGGCAGAAGAGGGAAGGGGCTGCCAAAAAGGGCTCCTGAAAGTGATGCTTCTGAGGCCTTGTCAGCACGTCCTCCGAATTCAATTGCGCCTTCTTGGGATTCACTTTAGACTCACCCTGCGCATGGTTTTTCCATTCCCAGCATTGCTGGGGTTGGTGGCAGTGGGGGAGATCTAAGTTAGATATAGGAAAAGGTTTTTCTTTCCCTTACAAGCAACGGCCATCCAGCAGCTAAACTGAGTTAAACAAGCCTTGGAGTCATTTGACAGAAAAGTGGGAAACCAGTGTTTGTGCTCTAACTAGCAAAAATCACTGAATTGTAAGAGCATGTATTTTTAAGCACTTAAGAGCGCTTCAGCTTCTGGGAAGTATAGAAATATAATAATATTAATGATATATTTTGTGGCTACTTAAAAATAAAAGGCTAGAGAAATTGGTATTCATGAGCAATGGTCACATAAGGTCTGAAAAACAGAGATGGGTGAAATGGTTTCAGTTCAGTTGCGAGAATAGTTTTCCAAAATTACCAAATTCTCCCTATTTGGGACAAAAAGAGGGAACTTTTAAAGAAACTCTAAACATTCAAAATGAAAGGGACAAATTTGTCCCTCCAGCCTCAGGCTTTGAGTGCTTTCTTCCTAAATGTCTGAGTGTGAATTCTTGTATATTCAGCCACATCAGTGCTGGGTGCCAGCTCTTTTTGTGAAGTCATCCTTATATTCAAAAAGAAACTCGACATCCATCTGAGTGGGGTGGGGTAACCTGGTGTCCTGCAACAGCAGGGGGCTGGACCTTATGACCTTCATGGCCCCTTCCAACTCTACTCTTCTATGAGTCTATGAAAAACCACATGGCAGATGGATGCTTCCATGGCCCTCTCCAGGCTGAGCGTGGTTGCATGGATTGAATTGTACTGATGGCACCCAAGAATTCCAGTTTGGTTCCTTTTTGATAAGAACTGCCCCAAGTTTGCAAAGTTCCTATGTAGGAGAGAAGGAACTTGAGATTTAAAAGATTTGTATGCAGAAGGAAGTGAAACTGACAGCTTTGCCCATCTGTGGCTTGAAAGGCAGGGAGAAGGGATGGTGCTGTAATCTGTTCCTAAACAACATTCCTGACTCTAAACCCTACCAGTTTAGCGATGTGCTGGGCAACGTGAAGGCTATTTACGCAGAAGTGAGTCCCATGGAGCTTAGTGGTGCTTACTTCTACTTCCATGTGTTTAAGATTTGATCCTCAGAATACCTCCTTATCAGTTTGCGCATAAACTTTGGAAACTGAGCAGGGTTTTCTCTTTCCAACGTTGTCCTAAAAGAGCACAGACAAGGGTGGGAAATATCTGGCTAACCTTGAAGTCAGCTTGTTATGACTACCCTCCACAAAACTTTAATCCAAGAGCAAATTGAGCCAAGAAATTGAATGATGTTCTGCTCAAACTGATAAAGCTGTTGAATTCTCTCCTTTTTCTGCTTCTTGGATGAATGAAGTTTAACCAGTAAAAAATGTTAATGGGAAACACATCCATGGGACGCTCACTTTGACTACAAACGCCAGGCCCTAAGCCAAACAAAATACTATTTGGGATTTTCTCAGCTTTCTCTGTGTTTTCTTTTTTTCTTTTACTCCCCCTTTCTCCAGTCCAGAATGCAAGTCTGGGGGCATAATTCTGCTGCACAGCAGGAGGGGAAGAGTTTAAATGAAATATTATATTTGGTTCTCCTTTAAATGACAGCCAAGTTAAGTACATAGCCTAGAGTGGTGGTTTTCCGACTGTCTTTTAGGGAACCCTCAGATTCCTCAGAGGAAAGAACAGGCAAGGCACGTAAACTTTCCTGAAAGATGGATTACTCACCAGAAGCGTTCTTCCCCCACAGTTTCTGCTGTGGAAGTCTCTTGGCTTGTGTACTCTGCTGTGAGCTGAGGCCTAAAAGTTCTGGCCAGTGCAGTATGTGAACAGGCCATGTACTCTAGAACACTCTCCAGAACCCTTCACAATGGCCCAGTTTCATGGTCCAGAATAATGGTCAGATCTATCAAATTTATTTCTATGGATTGCTTTCTTGTTATACCTCCAAGTTCATTCTGTATTGGTTTCATGTAAATGGTTAAACATGGTTTAAAAATATGGACGCATGTTTTTAAGAAACTGTGGACATTTTTCAAGTTGTGTGCATTTTTGTACATGATCACCCACTGACTGAAGCATGTTTTTACGCATTTTAAAAACATGCACATTTCTTGGTGCATTTTCCAAACACGTACATTTTTGGAGGTGCTTTTTGTGGTCCATGGAAAGTTTTGCAGTTTTGGAAGTCCAGAGGTTTCTGGATACATATGGTGACAGATCCATATCCATTTCTGGATGGGCAGATTGGAGAAATCTGCCTCCCCATAAAATCCATACTTCTTACCCATCCTTAGTGGAGATACAATGGTGGCTCTCACAAATAATGCCAAGCCACAGTTTAGCACTACTTGCACAAGTAGGAAAGAGCTCGTGTTATGCTTCAGTCTTCATCATTCCCTCCATCCCTTTTCTTCTCCCATGTGCAATGAAGAGGAACAAACCAGAAGAAAATTAGGATGGTGAAAACCAAAAGGGATTGTGTGGAACTCTCTAAGGTGAGAGAATAGACATCACAATGGCAAATGTGGTTCAATGTAAGCAAATGTAAAGTAATGCATTGATTGGTCAATCAATCAATCAATCAATCTTCAACTTCAGGTATAAGCTGATGCCATCTGGACAAGCAGTGACAGTCCAAGAAAAGGAATTCACTTGCTGTGAAAAAGTCAGACTGTTAGGCATAAATGGGAAAGACCTGAAATGAAACTGCCAAGATATGCTCTTTGTGTTGTGACCACATCCTGTACCATGTGCAGTTCTGGTCACTGCAGCCCAAAGTGGCTGTTGTAGAGTTGATGATAGTTCAGAAAGGGACACCTTAGGGGACCAGGGGCTGCAGCAACTCCCCAGTGAAGAAGGGTTACAACAGTTGGGATTGTTTAGATTAGAGGAAAAGGCTTGTAAGGGGAGGCATGATGGAGGTGTGGAGAAGGAGCCATGCTCCTCCCTCTTTCATAGTTTTGGAGCCCACTGGGCTCCTCCCATGAAGTGATTGGTGGGAGATTCAGGACAGATCAAAGGAAGGACTTCATGCAGCTCATGGTTAAACTATGGAATTTGCTGCCACGGGAGGTAGTGATGGGTATTTGGCTGGAGCACTTTAACAGAGATGGGACAAATCCACGGAGGAGGAGATCAGTGGCAACTAGTACTAATGGCATGTTATCTTTAGTAGTACAGGTAGTGCCTATATACACCAGTTGCTGGGGAGCATGGGTGAGAGGGTGCTGTTGCAGCCATGCCTTATTTGTGGGTTCCTATGGATAGCTGGTTATCCCCTGTCTATACAGAAGCTGGGCTAAGAGTACCTTTCCTCTGATGCTGCAGAGCACGTCTTATGTTTATAATATTAATTAAAAGCAAACAAGTTGGCTAAACAGTCCAGAGTTTTAGGGGGCTTGTTCAGCAATGCACTAGGGTGCTTTTTAAACCCAAACTCCTTGTTTGCACCTGATGACAATTTGAAGAAAAAATAGCAATTAAAACCAACCCTAGAATAAAATCACATTAAACACATGTGTGTACATGCACACACACAAACACAGAACATAATGGCTTGGATCCAGGTGTTGTCTATTTAAGTAGACCTGTTAAAATTTATGGAACGTCTTAGTCCTGGCCAAATCCTATTTCAATCCCATTCGTTTCAATGGGTCTGCTCCAACCCATTAAAAAACAGAACGGGCAGCAGCAAACAAATCGGAGGTGTGGGATGAGACCTCATCTGTCTTAGGAAACAAATGCTTTCTCTAAAAGGAATATTTGAAGCGAACATTAAAACCCAGTAAAGGAAGGGTCAACTGAGCGGCAGGTGAGTTCCACAATTTTGTTGTCAAGAATTCCACAACTGAGGCTTCAGCAATGGTACGGGGGGAGCAAAAACCAGAATGACTGTTTTTGGGTGGAGTTGGTTGTTGTTTTTTGTTTTTGTTTTGTTTTTTGGTTGGGAATCCAAGTAATGGCTAACATTTGGATTTTCATCAAGCCAGTCTTGCTCTCTCTCTCTCTCTCTCTCTCTCTTTCCTCCATCTCTCAGTTCTTGCAGAAGAACTTAGTACTTTGTCTTTGATCCTGTATGTTGGATGAAGACTAGCCTTCTTCTTTGGGGCCAAACACAAAGTCAAGAGATGCCATCATGCTGATGGGAAGTAATATGTCTAAAGACATCTTTTCCTGCTTTACAAAGAGGAAGGATATGTATGTATGCATGTATGTATGTATGTATTCAGGAGTTTCACCATTTGTGTTTTTCCCTTTCCCTTTCTATGCAATCTCTTTCTCCTTGAGCCTAAAAGGAAAACAAAGAACAGCAGTAGAGGGAGCTCTTGTCTCATAAACCGAGGATCACACGGATGTTCTGGTGCAGATTTTAAAACCAAATTAGGGCTATTTTCATAATCATGAGGCTTTGAAATGGATAAAAGTGTAGTGGCCCAGAGAAGGTTGCACTTGTATGCACAATGACTTCAAAATAAGAGATACTTATCTCAACAAGACTTCTATTAAACATGCAAAGGATTGTGCTGGAAAAGCACAAATCTGATCAGGGAATAAAGTCCCCAGGTCAAATCTCACCTCATCTATTAACTCACTAAGTACTTTCAGCCTCAGTGTGAGGTTAACAACAGTCACCAGTCCACTGTGGTTGTACAGAATTGATCAGCCCTCTCCAAACTGGTGTCTTTCAGATGTTTGGACTTCACTTCCCATCAGCCCTTGCCCACTTGCCCATTGGCTAGGAATGCTGAAAGTTGTAGTCCAAAACATCTTGAGGGTATTTATTTATTTATACCAAGTAGGGGAAGGCTAGATTCATCTATAAGACACACTGAGCATTATTAAATTAGCTTGCATATTTCCACATGGAATGGAAAAGCCAAATTTATGAGAAAGCTATACATTATGTATATGAATTTGGAGCTCGCTCACTCACTCACTCACTCATGGGAAAACTGACATGGTTAAGATAATCTATTAGAGATGGAATGAAGATGCTCCCTACACATGTAACCTACGAAATGTATTATCTACATATTTATTTATTTATTTGAATTGAATTATTGACACTGAGTGTCATAGTTTTTAACCACAAACTCCCAAACTCTTGTCCTTGAGAGTTAATAGGAAAGGACGTGGCCATGGAATGCCATTCTCAGAGTGTGTGGAGGCACCCAGAACATGGTAGAAAGGAAGCTTCTCTATATGGAAACCCACCATTGAACTCTCTCTATATCTATCCCCGTTATTGTTGATATTGATTGGCAGTATCTACCTGGGTTTCAGGAAGGATTTTGTCCACTTGGAGATCGCCCCTGGGGCCTTCAACCTGCAAAACACGTGTTCTACCCCAAGCTATGGGCCTTCCACTGTAGGGTCCACAACCTTGCTGCACCTCCCAGGCATAATGAAATAAAACAGGAGGACAGACCAGTGGGCCTATTCCTCTATTGGAAACAGAGGTTGAGAAGATGAAACGGAGTGTTTTCACCTAGCCAAATGTTTCATGGTAACTTGAAACAAAGGAGGTTAATGGAGCCCCCCCCCCCCATCTTGATTTAAAGGGGGAAAAGCCCTCAGGTCCTTAAAACGTACTGTGTTCTGTTGCCTTCCCTCTGCAGGGATGACTGGGGATGCTCACCACCGGGATACCGATAAAGCTTGGGAACATCTGTTCCTATTTTGGAACGCCCGAACACAACTGAGCCGCTTGCCAGAAAATATTAACTATAATCCAAAACACTGGATCAGCCTGAAAAGAAATGTTTTCTTCACTTTTATTCATTATAAATCAATAGAGTGGCAAACAGGAAGAGGGGCTGCTTTGCCAGTAGGGGGTTGTCTCGGCCTTCTGAGTTTGGTGTTTATTAGGCGAGGCGTGTGGAAGATGCTTCTGTAAATGTTGTTCTTGTTTTATAGAGCAAGTTTGTGCTTTGCAGGACACCCCCTTGCTCAGCCGGCTTCTATACTGATTTGGAGTCCCCTGAGAAAAATCGGGGAGGAGAAAGACTTATGGGTTCTTGGTGTTGCCTTTTAGTTAAAAAAAATCTCTTGCTTGTTTACAAGAGACTTGAGTAGTAGTAGTTGTAGTAGTAGTTGTTGTTGAATGTACCCAGTTTGTAAAGGCTGGAATAGCCCTTGGCAGTGCTTTTTTTGTAAAAACAAAACAAAACAAAACTGTGCCGGAACTCACATCTTGGGGACACACTTTTACACAATGGTTGCCGCCGGCAGTAAGCACTCAGTGTGCGACCACATGACTGATCCCAAGCCAAGCAGCATCCCAAGCCAAGCAGCGCCCTCAGCTCCACAATCAGCGCCGACACACAAGCAGCCTCAGGCGCTATGTTAATGATTTTTGCCATCGATCTGCTACGCCCAACAGGGTGATTCACAATCACTTGGAAAAATCCGTCAAAAAGAGGTGCTGGAACGCCGTTCTGGTGCATTCTATGACAAAAAAAGCCCTGGCCCTTAGTTTGATACATTCACAGCTGTCTGTCTGAACACATCGTGCCTGCCTCATCTGAGAGAGGCCAGGCTCTTCGGCACCCCTAGGGCTTCCCCTTGCCTTGGTATATATCTATGGTCCCCTCCAGAAGTATTTGTCCACTCTATTTTTCTGTGGGGCAGATGGGCTGCCCCACAGCAAAGGGGAGAGGGCAAGCAAAGAACTCTGTCTTTCTGTCTGCTAATCCCTTCATATTTAAACTGGATGGAATCTATGCTATGAATCCATGGGTTCATCAGGGAGAATTGGCTGAAGATGGTTCCACAGACTTCAACCAGATGGATGCAGTAAAATTAATTAGAATTGTTTTAAAAACAAAACAACCCTGAGCTGAACAGCCATACTGTCCCCTTAGGATGCATGCCAAGTATCAAATGGCTAGTTTCATGGTCTTGATGTTCTGGTCCTGTGAATGGGCAGACAGATACACATCCTCATGTTTTTATGCAGGTTTGTTGCTGCTGATCTATTACAGCAGTGAGAGGAATGAGATAAGAGAGGAAAGGGTAACAAGGATTGAAAGTATGTGAACTTAAACATACACAGTGTTTGTTGTTTCTGTGTCAGTGGAAACCTATATAAACACTGCTCTGAATTTCTGATGAACAAAACAGTCTGGATGCGGTGGGAGTGGAATTTGACTGGGGTGGGATGTCTGAATTGTCAGTTTGAGCAAACTCTTTTCCTGGCTTTGGCGTGTGGTTTGGGAGAACTCGGTCTTACCCTCCATTGGCTTTGGAGGAAATCCCCAAGTGATGCTTTCCTTAAGTACTTCCCAGCTTTCTAATCGAATTATGGCCGGAATATGAAGAGCTCATGATCATATCATGGGAATCTTAGCCCCTCTCCTCCTTATGACCACAGATCCCAACAAAATTAGAGGAGCTTGAAGAATGGCCTTCAATGAAGCATGAGAAGCATAGTGAACGTGTTCTGCCTCCGTCCGGGTGGCGCTTAGCATTGCTGGGTGCTGCAGAGCATGGGCTACAGGGTTTCCCTCTGGGCAGGGTCTTCACTTGGGTTTTGGGCAACTCAGATTTTCCAAGGACTCCCAAGAATGTAATAGGACAGCTGTGCCACAGCAGGTTATTAATTTGGGTGGTAGCGGAGTGGCTTGGTGTGATGGGTAATGGATTGGGTTTTTTTTTTTTGCAAACAAACCACCAGGACCCATGGGTTATAACAGGGTTCTTTAGGGTGGCTTGTTCTCAGAGTGGGTTTTTGTGATTCCAGAACTTGGTAGGGCAGTTTTGTTGTGGGTTGCCAGAAATGTCTAGAGAGCTGGCCAGCTATCCTTTTCTGTAACTCATATGCATATATGATGGCTGGCAAAGATACCAGTGGAATGAAGTGATGAGCATGCAGTACCCATCCTGGGAACTGAAAGCAGCAGGCAACTCTAAGGAATAAGGTGCCTTAGAGGTGGATGTTCTTACTTGAGTAGAATGTGAAAAAACCTTTCTTCCTAGCCTTAGATTAATAGACTCATGAATAGAAGAGTTGGAAGCATCAGGCTCAACCCGCTGCTGTTGCAGGACACCAAGTTACCCCATCCCACTCAGATGGCTGAATGTCTCCAGTGTGGGAGAGCCCACCACCTCTCTAGGCAACTGGTTCCACTGTTGTATTGCTCTGACAGTGAGGAAACCTTTCTTGATATCTAGCCTGAATCTAGGTTATCGCAAACTCAGTTGATTATTCCATGCCCTACACTCTGGTATCAGCAAGAAGAGGTCTTGACCTTCTTATCTGTGACAGCCTTTGAGGTACTTATAGAGGGATCTCATGTCCCCCCTCATTCTTGTCTTCTCAAGGCTGAACATGTCAAGTTCTCTCAGTCTCTCCTCATAGGGCAGTGTTTCCAAACCCTGGATCATTTTTGCTGCCTTCCTCTGGACTCTTCCTACATCTTTCTTAAATCTTGGTGCCCAGAACTGGATGCAGCATTCCAGATGAGCAGTACAGGGGAAGTGCTAATTCTCGTGAACTGTTAATGCATCCCAAAATAGCAATTGCCCCTTTGTGCAGCCACATGGTAATGTTGGCTCATGTTTAGCCTGTTGTCCACAATAACGCCAAGGTCTTTTTCTTTTTCAGTTCTGTTGAGCCACATATTCCTCATCTTGTAGCGATGCGTTTGGTTTCCTTTTGCTAGGTGGAGGACTTGGCACTTGTCCCTATTGAATTTCATTCTGTTGCTAACCTTCTAGCAAGCCAGCCAACCATTCTCTCTCCTGACTGAATGTCTGCTAGAACACCCAGGGTGCAACTACTTTTCTATGAGTTCTTGCCTGCACGATCATTCCTGTCATTCTATGAAGTCTGTATTATCTTCTGAAGAGAATAGCCAATAAATCACTGTAGCTCAGAAATTCTGAGATGTTTATTCCCACTTCAGATATCTCTATTCTACCGAGTTGCTTTCCTGGTGCCTCCCAGTCCTTGAGAGAGATTTAGTTGCTATGCAGCCATGCCCAAACATTTCACAATCTTTCTCTTAAGCATGTTCTTGATTATAATGTAGAACCTTGTGAAAAAGTTATCTCCTCTGCCATATTGTCTTATTATTTATTTCCTCTTCCTCTTCATTTTCACATGCTGACCTTAATTACTTTTTATTTCCTTGGATGGCAGTTCCATTTGTTCCCATTCTTAGCTCCAGGCTCTGAGCTTAGAGTTACAATTTAGCAGTAACTTCATAGAGTCATTTCTACGACCTGGGTAAAGATCTCTTTTCTATGCTCCTGTTTCTGAGTTTCAGCATGATGGATTGTAGACCTTTTAGAACCTCTGGCCCTCCTGGGGTCCCCAGGCAGCCCCATTTTGATGGTCCCCACCCTTTTCTGCCCAATGCTGAACGTTTGATGATTTCCTGGCTTTTTTGAAATCCCTTCCCTTGTCTAAAAGGCCAAAATGCCTCTCCTATCACTAAATAACTGGCAGTAAGAGCTTTGAGCTAAAGTATTTTGATATGTTTGGCCTGAGCTGCAGTGAAATGAACCACAGGGCGGTAGCCACCAGTCCACAACTGGAGGCAGCCCAATACTTAGCCCAGACTCACAGCTTTCATATGCGGAGAGAAAGAGAGAGCAAGCCTGGAACCCTTATCTCATCCAAAACAGGGTATCAACTCCCGGCCTATTCCAGTAATGCTCTGCATTCTGTGAGAAATGGACCTGCTGCCCCATTTCACTGTGTTCGGCCAGTGAGTGATGTTGCACCTGTGATTTTATTTATTTATTTATTTTTGATTTATATCCTGCTTTTTTCCTACAAAAGGCTCAAGGCAGCTTACATCATTCTCCTCCTCCATCTTATCCCCACAACAACCACCCTGTGAGGTAGGTTGGACTGAGGGTCTGTCACTGGCCCAGAGTCACCCAGTTGGCTCCATGGCCGAGCGGGGACTCGAACCCAGATCGCCTGAGTCCCAGTCCCACGCTCTTAACCACTGCACCACACTGGCTCTCATGGAACATGGAAACTGAACATGGAAAAAGGGTAGCATAGCCCCTGAGCTGAAGAAGGGACTTCCAGATTCGTTTTGATCCCTCCTTGTTTGTTTTCCTTTTGGCCCAGGAAGGTGAGACATGTGACATGGAGCTCTGTCTGTCCAGTGAGGGGTGATGTCTCTGCCGAGTCAGCTACCTCTCCCTGGGTCCCCTCTGCCTCCCCTCCTCCCATTATGCACGAAAGTAGCACCATGCAACTGCTCCAGAAGCCACTGCGCTTGGTGTCCTGGCTTAAGTTTCTTTTTCCAGAGAGTTATTTCTGTGCCGTGCAGTGAACTGAAGGAAGGGGCAAAGAAGGACTTAGGCTGCATTGCTATGCACACATAATACGTCTTTTTGAATGCAACCAGCACTTTTTTTCGAAATTGACCTGCACAGAATTGTGCAGTAAGTCTGTGATCTTTTACTTTGGAGTAATAGACATTGGACCCATTGGGACTGACCTTGAATGTACACTAGAGGGTAGCTCTCTGAGTTTACTGCAGCAAGAATAACAGCGAGACTTGCGGCACCTCAAGGTTTATAATGCTCTCACCCAACCATAGACACTGTATACACATCTGGAATTTCCCATAATACACCATTGATTTGATGAAGAGGGCTACAGTCCACAAAACCTTGTGCCAGAATAACTGTGCTAGTCTTCCAGGCACAATCCAGTGTCCTCTGCTCTCCATGCAGCTAAACCTCCAACACGAAAGCTTATGCACATCCCCACATGGGGTGAGGAACAGCAACGGTGAGGTCTGCCAATCTGTGCAGCTCCAGTGTCTCGGTGAAATGCTGACCTTAGAGTGGCAGCTGGCACCGGTTTTTATGCACTGCCTGCAAGAGGAGTGGGTGGGCCTCCAAATTCAGAGGGGCAGCTGTGAGGTCAAAGGACTTTGGAGCTGCACTTCCGACCAGCTCTGGCCCTGCTGCACAGGAAATATCAGGAAGCCATAGGATTGTATCCTACAGAGCCAGATGACTTTTGCCAATTTTTCTGCTAGTAAAATTTCATTGAGGATGGAGGCATATGGGAAGGGCAAGAGGCTGTCCTTCAGATTTGCAATGTTCAGCATGACTTGTAAGAGCTGGTACTGGGCTTCAGGTTTCCTGTCAAGAGTCTCCATGTGATAAATTCCAGGTGGGGTACTTGATGTACTTGGATAGGGCAGCCTGAATGGGCACTCCCCCTTGGAGAGTTGACTATGACTCTTCCTCCTCTTCTTCCTCTTCCTCATACCACTTGCTTGCTTGACAGACTAAGAGACAGGGAGTAGGCAGGCCATGGCATCTCCCCACCACCTCCATTACATGGACTGAGGCCCCTGGCAGGTGCCCAACCATGCTCATGCAGGATGCTGGTTCCACTTGAAAGGGAAGCAAGCTTCGGACACTCTCCAGCCTTGGTTCATGTAGACTCTTCATTCCTTCCCTACAGAAGGCATCTCTCTGTAGCTAGAATAGAATGGTTGATGCTACCTAAATGCGAGAACATGGGAAGGACCCTGAATGATTTAAATAGTGAGGGTCCATTTAGTCTTTCATTTCTGTACAGCTTATTAACTGAAGCTCTCTGGCTGGTTCACAAAAATTGATCAAAATACAAGAAGATACAAATACAAATACAATAAAACATTTTATAACATTCCAATGTAGAAATTTAAGACAGCTGAAAATTTCCAATGCAGAAAAATACAAAACAATTTAGCATCTAAAACATTTTCAGTACAACTAGAAATTAGTACAACTAATTAAGACAGCTGAAACTCAATACTTTGACCACCTAATGAGAAGGAAGGACTCACTGGAGAAGACCCTGATGCTGGGAATGATTGATGGCAGAAGAAGAAGGGGATGGCAGAGGATGAGGAGGCTAGATGGGGTCACTGGGGTAGTCAGTATGGGTTTCAGTGGACTCTGAGGGATGGTGGAGGACAGGAGAGCCTGGAGGAATGTTGTCCATGGGGTTGTGAAGGGGTTTGACATGACTTAACAACCAAAAACAAAAACAAATTAGGATAGCTGATATAACGCATCATATGCCATTAAATGCCTGGGAATAGAGGGCAGTTTTGACCTGATGCCGAAAAGTAGATAGTTGGTGCCCTGCAGGTCTCAATGGGGAGACCATTCCACAATTGGGGGTGGCAGTGGAGTCATCACAGCAAAGGCCCTCCTTCTTGTTGCCTCTTTCTGGCCTCCCTTGGAAGCTGTAGCTGGAGGGAGGCTACAACCGCGATGATCAAAGCCAGCCACATTGGCCCATGAAGGGGAAAATTTCCCCAACACCCATCGTTGGGCAGTGCCTTTATTAGGACAAGCAAAAGGCTACAGACGAGTGCAGAATCTTCTCAGTCCACCAGAACACTTAAACAGGGCTGGAGCCAGGTTCTGTTTTGCAGAAGGACAAAAAGCACGGCTTTCTCTGTCAGGTGTATGGAGATCCCTCACTTCTCCCCACACCACAGCTGGGTCTTCTGGCCTCTGTGTAGGATTTTCAGAGGGTTGGAGGCTCTGCCTTGGGAAGCAAGGGGCAAGGAAGTCCAATAATGGCTTGGTATGGGTAATATGTTGAACTACTACTTGACTCAGGTTGCTGCTGGGAAGCTAAGAATACCACTTGCTAATCTTCTCAACAGATTCTACTGGCTTTAATCAACTGCACAGTAATCCTGGAACTGATTATACCGAGCTTGACATGACGGTTCCTAAGTGATAGTTTCATGATATAAGCAAGGACATTTATGGAGCAAATGTGCAATTAAACTTGCAAATTTATTTTGATCCAGGGTTGGGGAATGCTTTTGTTTTTTAAAACTTGGGGGAGAGGGGTGAGAAGGGAGTCTAATTAGCTCCCTAGAAACAGTCTGTTGACGTTGGGTCCAAGAAGCAAAGCACACAGTTCTCAGGTTTCGTGCTGATCCTTTTACCTCCACCGACTTCAGAAGGTTTTCCTGCCTCCAAGAAGAGTGACCAAATCAGAAACACGTTTGTGTACATTTTAAAAGCGGCTCAAGCAGGGAGTTCACTAATTCCCAGGGAGAATAATGCAGGTTTTTTCAGTCCTACGGATGGTTTCCACCTTGGTGTGTTCCAAGGTGTCCTGTTTTGCCGAAATGCCGCATGTGGGCTGAGTTCATTTAAACTTGTTCGGTGCCAGAAATGGGATGGATTCACAACTATTTCCTTCTGAATGGCATTGAGGGTCTAGAGCAGCCTTAGCATTTGTTTTCCTTAGTATGTTTTAATATTTCAATATTTATTTTTATTGTTTGTTGATTTTATTGCTTCTGTTATGATGATGGCATGTTGATTTGGCTTTGATTATGTATGTAAAAAAGTTTGGAGGAAAAAACACCTGTCTTTGTATGTGTGCAAAGAGAGGGAGAAGGAAAGGGAGCAGGAGAGAGGCAATAACCGTCTTTCCCAACCAGAGACCCTCCAGATACACTGGACTACAGCTTCCATAATTCCCACCCAGTATGACCTTCATGACTGGGAATTATGGGAGCTGCAGTCCAACCCATTGGAAGGGTGCAAGGTTGGCAAAGTCTGGTTCCTAAAGGTTGTTTGCATACCCTGGCAATAAGCTACTGCAGGTTGGTTGTTGCCTGGAAAACCCACAGTTTGCCCAACTGATTGGACTCACTGTGGCTTGTCAGGCCACTTCTCCCTCAGTCCTCCCATGGGTATCCCAGGGGCCTCTGTGGCAGGAAGAGCTTGTTTTCCCTCCCTCCTCTCTGCATTCATGAGCTTTTTCCCACTAGCCAGGGCGTTGTGTCCCCCTTTGGCTTTCCCCTCCCCTGAGATCATGAGCTGCAACCTTCATATGGACAGCCAGTCACAGCCCCTTCTGCCTACCCACATGTCACTGTCACTCACATGCCCCAAATTGGCACTTTTAAGAATTGTGCATTTTGGTAGTATTTTTTAAAGTTGAACTTCTGCCACTGTGGAAATGTTCAGTTCTGTGGGCTTGAAAACGGGAAGCTACACCTGGCAACTTCTTGAGGAGTGCTTGCAGCTTTTTAAATCTTTGTTTTGACATGACAGCTGTCAGAAAGCAAGATGTCAAGTCAAAGCAAAGATACAAGTAATCTTTGCTCATGAAAGAGGGTAGGGGACATTCCCTCCCCCTGCCCTTTGCAATGGTTCTGAGTGTCCCAGACATAGGTCCCAGTGCCCCAAACTTTTCCATTCATTCCTTAGAGTCTACTTGCTTTGGCTGACACTTGCTCTTGACAGCTATCAGAAGCTGGGGGTTCTTTGAAAAGAGGGATTTAGGCAGGCCTAGATGGAGCTGTTTGGATGGGGAGCATGCATATGACATTGCTTTGAGAGGAGATACCACCCAGGGCATCACCTGGATTAGGCATTTTACCTTTGGACCCATGGAGCAGCATACTTCTGCCCTGCTGTTGTGCAAGCTTTATTATTATTATTATTATTATTATTATTATTATTGATGAGGAGGAGGATATAAATATGAAAATGCAAAAAAAAAAAAAAGACCACTCTTATTCAGGGCACAATATCTTTTTAAAGGTGGCCAACCAGTGACAGGTCCTTTCATGAGCTCCTTGGGCAACTCGGAGAAGCTATCACTGACAATTTGGAGATTGCTATTTGCAACCTCTGGGAAAAGAAAAGGGGATAGAAGGAGGGAAAGTTTCGGCGAGTGAAAAAGGGCTCTTGATTGGTCATGGGATCACTGAGCCAGTGGCAGTTGCCCCAGAGGGCTACTTGGGCACTTGTGGGCTGGCTGTCACTGGTGCTGGACCAAACAAGAGTGGTGGAAAGTTTTCTTATTTGGCCACTCTTACCCACTAGCTCACACTGCACTCCCTGGTACCCATGATGGGGTTCCTTGTCTTGGATGGGAGGACATGACAACCCCTTGTGGCTACAGCAACCTCTAGAACCAGTCAAGAATTTTAGTGTTTTTGTTATTATGAATGCCAATGCGGCTTGTTGTCCTTAAACAAGCCACCCTGAGGGAAGTGGTCATGGTTTCCACAACATGACAACCACCCCAATGGGTTGTTGTGCTGTGCAAGCTATTATGCCAGCTAATTTCAGGAAGAAATGAAGCAGGTGTCCTAAAAATTAAAAAAAAATACAATTAATACAAATACAAATAAGGCACATGAGAAGTTTGGAATCTTTTGCTGGGGTCCAATGTGTGCTGCCAATGGAAACATGCCGTGACCTCATATTCACAAAGGCCTATAACATATTTAGAAAAGAAAGGGAGAGTTCGTTCAGAAGGAAATATAGAGCAAGTACAAGCTCTTAAGCTGATGTTTTCTAGACAGCAAATATTCCTGCTGAATCCTCAGCTTACTGTACATTTCTAAAGAGGTGAGAAACTTCTGCCTCATAGCTGTCATGAGCTGGCCCTTTTCATCATTCCCTCTGGTCCCAAAACTAAAGCTGAGCCTTTGAAAATGCAGATCTTTTATAGAGATTCCACAAATAACAGGGCAGTTTGAGCTCTGAATGGCCTTCTGCCAAGGCTACAAAGGGAAGCCTCTGCTCACGTAATGAGCTGAATCCAAACTGGAAATTTACCTCAGTCTTTCCCTCTCTGTAAAATGTCTGGCTCTACCCTCAGGGTGGCTCCAGCTGCTTGAAGATGGTGTGAACAGCAAAGCCCCTCCAGTTCAGCAGCTCATTTCGCCTTGATGCCTCCCCACTGGATCAAGCGCAGGGTCTCACACCTACTCCCCCTCCCCTCCTGAAGACTCTTCTTCCCTTTCCAAAACAGGATGATTCTTGCACTTGGCCTGAGAAATTTCAGGAGCTTCAAAGGCCTCATCACCCCTTGCTCCTTCTCCTTTTCAGAATCTGCTGATGACTCCCACTGATCAGTCTATGATAGATAAAAGCTAAGAGAAAAGGAAAGGAAGTCCAAGACTACAGCCCGTCTCTTGGTTGCCATGTGCAGTAGACTCTGAACAGCAATCCCTTGTGAATGCAGGAAAGGTTCAAATAGTCCATGTCCTAGGCTGGATGCCTGATCTTGGTTCAGAGCTTGCCCACTTCCAATTGCTAAGCCTCTGGTTCTTACACTCTTTTCTCTACACTTGCTTCAACGGAGTGGGAAGGTTTCTATTGTTTTTCACATTTATGCTAATTACTTAATGCATGCTTAATTGCTCTTGATGACCTTAGGTACCTCTTTTCTGCTACCTGACCATGTTTGTCTTCTATGCATAAGCAGGTTTGTGTTTGTTGGCTGCTATTGATGGGAAAATTTCCAGGTGTCTGGTATTTTTCTTCCTCACCTCCAGTTGACTTACTGTGGACACTCAGGACAATGGTAGCCATCCTTTGCAGAGTCTTTTGCCTAATCCCTTCAGGATAAATCTTTGGCCTTTTCTCTGCAAGAATTCCATCATTCATTCTTTATCACATCCACAGTGGCTAGTCCAGGTCATTAGGTCACTCTTCCTGAACTCCAGCTTACCCAATACTACTCAAGGCTTGGGAGCATGTTCTTATGCTGCAAATATTGATATTAATTATATACACATGCTACTAAGCTCAGGGAATAACCCTTTTTTGAAGCAGAGGGAAAAGTTTCAGATAGTTCCATTATAGCCTTAGAAATACAAGATTATCATAACCTATTTCAGAAACAAGTCAGAATCATACAGAAAGCTAAAGTCATGTTACATTTCCATTTTGCAGTGGGAATTTATCAGATGTTTCACGTTAGAAAGATTTGTTTGGAGAGAAAAGGGGAAGGACTGGAGTCCACTCTGAGTGCACTTTTCATAGTAGAAAGGTAGTAAGCAAATCCAATCAATCAATCAATCAATTGATCAATCATAAAGTTCCTTTGGCATATGCTTTTTGTGAATGAACAGCATTTGTAGTGGTGGCAATATAGGTAGGGTGAGCCAGAAGGAAATAAATGCATCATGAACAAAGAGGCAGCTTTGTATAGATGCAAACTGACATGTACACAGCCACATTTAGAAAGGATTAGCATAATTTAACTAGAAATATGATGCACCTTGCAATAGTGAGCAGGACAGATGTGGTGACTTTCTGCTCAGTCTGTTGTCCTGGTGCTAACAGTAGATTCAAGACTTCTGTAGTAGATTCAAGGCTTCAAGTCTTCTGCTCCTCTCTCCTCTTCTGATTATTTTCGAGCTGGACTTGGGCAGGATAGCCCTTCAAATGGATGAGAATGAGGGGAACTGTTCCCAGCATGAAGGTACCTTCCGATCTGGGAAGGGCCTTGGAAGCCACACTCCTGCAGTGGGCAGGGCCAAAAGCTAAGGGAGCACAGCCAGTGTGCTGTGGCTGGTCTGGCACCTGGGAGAGCCAAGTTCTAGTCCTCCCTCAACCATGGAGCTCACTGGGTGACTTTGGGCAAAGCACAGTCCCTCAGTCTTCACAAGGTTGCTGCTTTAAGATGAAATGGAGAGAAGAACCTTGAAAGCTGCCTTGGGTTCCTTGGAAGAGGAAGAAAGAGTATACCTATATGTAACCGTAGAATGCCAACAATACTGATTACCTTCAGAAATGGAGGACACATGACCAGCCTGAGCAAATGGGTCTATTGTATGCTAGGGCTGCACAACGTATGATGTTCAAAGCTAAACACAACCCAGTGGCTGTCAGTGGCTTTATCAACCTCTTCCTACAGCTACCTGCTTGGCACTGCAGAAACAAGGAGGGGGGGACTCAGCTGCACAGGTGGGTGGCACATTTTTCATCCTTGTGATATTCAGCTAACAGTATGCTAAGAGCAGCTGCCCTGTACAGAAACCTGAATGGGAACCACCCACCCCATAGCTTCCCCCTCCATGCGGGCCCGGCTGTTTTCTCTACAGCTCAGGGTTCAAGGCTGCACCAGCTTCCTCAGCATCATGTCATCTAACTGTTTTGACATGCAGCTCCCATCATCCTTGACCATTGGTCATGCTGACTGGGGCCAATAGGAGTTGAAAGCCAAAGCTTCTGAGAGCACCTGGCTGGGGGGCACTGGGCTATATCAGCCAGCAGTCCCATGGTTGTCCCCCTGGTTGACTCCTTTTCAATTTGGGAGCCAGGAATTCACCCCCAACTACTGCTAACCTCTTGCACTTCCAATCCGCTTTCCTGGATAGAGCATTTCAATTTCCTGCAAGCAGAACCACCACAGGTGCAAAACCAGACTTCTCTCACACTCCCATATGGTCATCTGGTAGGCAAGTGAAAGACCAAAAGAACATGACTGTCCACAGGTGCTTTGTTATAAATTGGGTTGTAATGTCTGATTTTTATAACATGGTCTCGGTGTTCAGAGGCTGCAGGCCCAGAACTCATGCCAGTTTTCCTTCTGAGTAGGGATGGAAGAGAAATTTTAATGTACATTTACATAATTTTGTACTTTTGAACCTTTAGGTGAATAGAAACTCAGTTGTTCTTCAAAATCAGTACTTCTCTGAACTTGAACCTGCATTATATTGGAAATATTGTTTCCAAAATGTGTATGTTAGGCAGAAAAGCATCTATTGAGAGAGATGTATGTTAAAAAACTTAGGAAGTGTTCACTGTTATAGCAAGAAGAGTTATATAAATGGAATAGAATTTTTGAAAATATTGTTAGAGATTAAGTCTGGTACTAATGCTTTGATGTTATAGTAAGTTAAGATGAATAGAGCTATTTAAATACATGATAATTGTGGCTAGAGTTAAAATTGCCTTACAATAGTAAGCAAAAGGAAATTCAGTTATAGAAGATTTAAAAACAAGTTAGTGAATAAACAGTAATGGTAAGCTATGTAAAAAGATAACCAGCCAATGAAATTAATTATAAATGTAAAAGGAATGGAATTTTTGGAAAAAGTGTTAGAAATTGATGTTTGTCTCAGTGCTTTGTTGTTTTAGAAAGTGGAGTTAAAGTGAATAGAGAATAAGCTGAAGAACTGCAATTTAGTAGAGATTTCAATAAATTTTGACTAAGTTCTAAAAGAAATTTGCTGAGTAGAGATGTTACTCACTATAATGTTACTCACTTCCAGCAATTTTTTGTGTAACATTTGTTTGAGATCCCTTGATGTTTCGCTGCTACACTTTCTTTTTTCTTTTTATTTTTTTCTTCTCAAACTGTATTGTTATTAATATAATAATAAAAATAGGAAAAAATCCTTAGGAGCATTCCTGAAAACTGTTAAAAATTCACCAAGTTGAAACAAATCAAACTTAAGATTGGAAAAATGGGAAAACAGAATCCCCCTCCTTCAGTTCTCAATCTTATCTCCACAACAACAACCATGCGAGGTAGGTTGGGCTGAGAGTCTATCTTTGGCTCAAAATCACCCAGTTGGCTCCATGGCTGAGTGGGGACTAGAATCCCGCTTGCCTGAGTCCCAGTTCCATGCGCTTAACCACTACACCACACCACACCTCTCCTGAAATGTAATATATAATACACCAAGTGAGAGATATGTGGCATTGCGCAAGTGCTTTTAGCTTTCTCCACTTTGGTCATCAGCTGCTGATGCAGAAGGGTGACTGGGACAACCCTGATTGTAATTCTTTTCTTTTGCTGGATTTAACTGGAGGAGAAACAAAGTGAAGATGGATTGGTGACAGACACATGTCCTCCAGCATCTAGTTAGGCCCTGAGAATGTCCCTGGACTTCTTAGAAACCATTGCTTTGTTTGGTAACAGGGACTCCCTGTTCCTGACTCCCACCAGCTTCCTGCAGCTCATTAAGAGGTTGTCTTAAGGGCAATAAAATAGGAAGCATAGAAATGAAAAGTCAGATTCACATTGAAATGGCTTTATAAATCTGGCCTCCACTTCCCGCTGTCCCAGAATACCCTATAAACAGATAAATAGAGTCAGCTTACTGCATGTGTCTCTCGTTGTGAGGGAAAAGAAAAAAAAAATAGGGGAACTGGAGGCGATCTTACAGTAAGGGTGCCTTCAGAGTTCTTGATGTAGATCAAGCCCTCGAGGTCAAAAGGCAGCTTTGGAAATTGAATGTTGCTAAATGTGGCTCTTAAATGCTTCATTGTTGCTGTTTGAAGTGTGATTGCCCATGTGCGGTTAAAAAAAGAAGGAAGAATGTACAATAACCATGGAGATTAGAAGACAAGAAAGAAGCATTTGTGAGGTTCCTTGTGTGTGGAAATGTTCCCTTCCGAAAACCTTAACAAGTAATCTTTTTAGCCGGGGTAGCAATAGCAGAACTGCAGCCTTAAATCAGTACCTGGGGACTTGATAACTAACAGATTTCGTGGATCGCCCCTCCCCACTTCTTATTCAGGGGGGATACTTAACTTTTTCTGTTTGGTGCCAGCTGTTCCTTTGAACAATGCCATGCTTATGATTCAGATCATGGGAGTCGTGTTATGAGCCCGCCCTCTTGATTATTTCCCTCCATCCTCTTACCGAAGGAAACATTAGGTGGGCTTGAAAGATAGGAGAGCCTCAAAAGTACTTGTGAATCAGTTTCCTGGTCTAAACTGCAAGCTACATCTGACTTTCATTGAAAACATATGTGACTTTGATAAAAGATTGCATTTAAAAGAAAGGGCTGAAGCAGGGCTACACAGACAACGGGGCACTGTTTTTCATCAATGATGGAGCTACACATCTGTGCATGTTTCATGTTAATGGACTTGGGACCATTTGAAAGCAATCCTTCTTTCAGTGACATTGGCTGGCTTAGCCCATGGAGGCTTCCAATGTGACAAACCTTCCTGCATGGAAAGTGCTCCTGTATAGGAAAATGAGCAGCAGTTGCGTGTAGACAGGTGAGGATGGCATCTTTTTTGTGGCTGCTTCTGGAAGGAAACTACACACACACACACACCCCTTGGGGAAACCACTATTGGCCATGGCGATTCAGGTTGTGTAGACCAAGGTGGCCACCATCTGTGTAATATGTTTGGGAAGAGGCCCTCCACAGTTTTCTGCAAAAACCTGAACATGAATATGGTTGCTCTTCTCCTTGACCTTATTCAGAAGAAGGATCGCCCCCAAGGGATCTGTAGTCTGCTTGGCTGCAAGGGCTTGTCAGAAGTTGAGCTTTGTGTCCACTACTTGTCTGATGGGATCCTTTGGTTGGTATCACTGATGTGAACTTTATCCTTTCATGATTGACCCATAAGAAACTGGAGACATCAGGCTTATGCCTGTGAGATATACTCACAAAAACAAATGCTAGTTCACTAAACAAGCCAACAAAACAATCCAGGGGTAATGGGTGGTTTGTTGAGCAATTTACTAGAGTTTATTACAAGCCATGATTCCTGGCTGTGACAAGGCAGGAACAGAAGAAAGTGAAATTGGATTATTATTAACTCCATCTCCTGGGGAGAATGGAGGGCAGACAGCTGTCTTTGTGCATGTAATGCTAAATCATGGCTTTGCGCTACAGGTCAACACAGCCATGTTTACTCGGATCACCACCAGCTTTCTAGCATTTAAGGCAGTGATCTTTCCTATTGGTTGCTACTGACCTGGAGTTCTTTTGACCTGGAGATCCCAGGGACTGAGCTTGTACCCTTCCTTATGCAAGTTGGACTCTCTAACATTGAGCTTTGTGCTCTCCGACCTAAAATAAAACGGTATTATATAGTGCTAAAATTTTGTGGTCAACAACCAGTGGTCTTACAATCAGATTCCTTTCTGCAGAATATATCTCAAAACATACCCTTAAAACGCGGCTCTCTTCACTCCACTCCCGGATCTTTACCATGTGTGTGCATGCTTAGGTTTACTATTGGTTTTAATGCTTTACTGCATTGCATCGCAGCTGTTGAACCGGGCACTTGCAAAGCCATCCTCCAGTGCATTTGCTACTGGCGAACAGCCTCTCTCTGGTCCTGTCTATTCATTGTGAAAAAGCTTTCCCACCATCTGGACCACCTATGAGGAAATGTTTTCTTTAAGGCGGCAAGATTAAGGAGCAGGGATTTACACCTCAGCCCCAAAGGTAATTACCAGATGGCAAATGGCTTGTTTTCACTTAATGATTCAGAGCAATTGACTCAGGACAGAGCTGAGGAGGCTGGCTTGAGTTTCCAAGCAACCGTTTCCATTTTCCAAACAGCCTGGCCTGATCCATTCTTCATCTAGAACAGTGGTCCTTAAGGCCACCTTTGCCACTGGTCATCAAAGGGTTTAATGCTGCTCATCAGTTGGCTGCCTTCATAAAAAACACCGTGGAACTTGAGTGGTTCATGGTTCTCTTTGGCAGAACGCATTCCTTTCAAGAAGTCACTGTTAGAATCTAGGAAGACACCGCCAGTACAACTTTGCATAGAGAGTATTGTTACTTATTGGTCCTGCAGCTTCTCAGGATGGGCCAGTGACTTAGAACGATGTCCTCAAAACACGCATGTGGGAGTAAACAATAAAACTTAATTCTTATGGCAGCCTGCCCCACCCTTGCAGGCTCCAAATATGCTGGGTTACAACTCCCATCATTGGAAGAAGGGCTCCTTCAATGCAGCTGGAAGGTATCAGTTTGGGAAAGGATGTTTTATGGAAATACATCTGGGTCACTGGGTTATAGGGAGAATGTGCTGGGACTGCATATGAGATTCTGCAGGAGCAGAGAACATAGAAGGGGTCACAGGATTCCTTTTCTCCTTTTCGGCATGTTTCTTTACCATTGTTCCAGACATGTGCTTAAAAATGTGTGATCGGTGCCTGTGGAATTGTGAAACATGGGTTTAGCTATCATTATACCCAGTTCAGCTCTTTCTTTGTCTGTAGGATTAGCAGAAGTATTTTTAATATCCAGGACTAATACGAGTAGAATAAATTAATAAACACATGTTTGCAGATTTGCTGAGGTTGCAAAATCCATGTTGAGTTGGTACAGTGCAAGGGTTTTCTTGGTGCAGGAGTTTCTCCTTTTGAAATACAACATGCTGAGACACCTCTGATGTGAGGGTCTTGGTTCAGTACAGCTTTAGGGACAGAGGAAGCTGTTTTGCACCAAGTCAGTCCACTGATCCAGCTAGCTCTGCGTTGTCTATGTTGATTGGCATTGGATTTCCAGGGTTTCAGACATGGCTGTTTGCCAGCACTACTGTGAAATACTAAGGATTAAACGTGGAAGATGGAACTTCATGCAGTATATGCGTGTTACCACTTGCCAGAGGAGTGCCTGAGCAGCTGAAGTGTGCATGCATATTAGAACCTGGAGTGAGGTTTTATTTTTCTTTCCAAGTGAGATTTTTTCCCCCTTGCTCAGAAAAGTTTTGCAAATGTTTTAAGTTTTGCCAAGTTAGAAGTGTTTCTAGAAGTTTGTAGCCTGTAGGAACCTACCGCAGCAGAACCTGTGGCACGGCCCAGTTGGGCAAACCCATTCTAAATGGTATCTCTGCCTGGGGTTGAGTGTTTTAGGGGGTTTTGGGGAGCTGATAGGAGGTGTCACCTTGAAGATTTCACTTGTAGGGGCTCACTAGACTGATGGCTTCTTAAGCATAGTCTCAGGCATGAAGATGCTTTGCAAGGATCCACTGAGAAAAAAGCCGAAAAACAAAGGGAAGCCCTGGGAAGGAGAGACAGTCTTCCCTTTCAAGTGCTTTGTTGTTCTGTGCTTTTCTCAGGAAGACCCCGCTTTAGAAGCGTTGTGAGGCACTTAAAGGATTCAGGGCGCAGGCTCAGAGGATACAAGTCTACACAAAATGGGCCCATGTTGACCTATAGCTATATAAGCAAATGTTGAAACGAATATTAGAATTTGTTTAAATTACACAGGTGGCCATTTCATTTCACACTTAAATAATTTCAAATGGTGATTAAGCAACTATTTGGCTAATTTGCAGCCAGCTCCAGATCATTCCAAGCCCATGGGGAAGGTGCCGTGTTTTTCTAAGTTTAGTTGTCATACAGGAAAAGATTTTTGGGAGTGGGTCCTGCAACGTGTAGGCAGGGAAGAGTTAACCCTTTACTCCCCAGCTGTGATCTCCTTAAAAGTTTCCCCCCAGCCTGGCAACTGAGCTAAGAAAAATTCTTACCTTCCATGAGTACCAATGGATATTCAGGGCTCGGGGGAATAAATCAGTTCAGGCCCAGCAACACCTGGGCACTGTCTTTAAAGTAAAGTGTCTCCTTACATAGTTTGCATAAGCTGAAACTTTATTCGCATTCAAAGCATATGCTCTAACTCTAAATGGTGCCATTTGCTACAAAACAGTTTCCCACTTTTCTTATTTATAAGGAGAGAACTCTTTTCGTTATTGAACAACAAATCATGCCACCCTTCTAGCAGTATGAAAAGAAATGTCCCATCTTCCCAGTATAGAGACTCAATTATTCCTGTGGGAACTGGAGAAGGATATGGGATCATTTTACAGGCAAGGTGGACTTCAGAGAAGGATCTGCTCTGTGTTTGTCATTTGGTTTGCAGACATTTTTTAAAAGAGATTCTTAGGTACTTTTATCCCCACTAGAAGAGAATATGATATGAATTTAAAGACTTGTTAAATTGTACTGAGATTGTGAATTTGTTTTCCAGGCCCTTCCCTCCCCGTTATAATTGACAAAGCAGAATTCATCCTTCACAATGTGCATTTCTTCATTTGGTTCACAGGTTCTCTTTCCTTGCATAAGTAGCAGCAATTAGGACAGAACAAGTGTTTGTTCTGCTTAGGAAAAACAAGTATTTGAAATATTGGGGTGGGCTGGAGGATGATACAGCTGCGCAGAAGATGCTTGAACCCATACAGCGGGGGCATGGAAATTCTTTCAGCCCAAGGAGGGGCCATGTGCAGAAGTGGCAGAGCCAAAACACAACTTCAGCGGGACAGAATATTTTTGTTGAAAGCTCTTCTTGCCAGCGATTCAGCTTTAAAAAGGCATTTCAGGGATTTAGAATGGAAAAATTGCACCAAATCTAGTAAACCCCCAAAAATTGGTAGTCGGAGGAAAGAGAGTAGTCCAGGGGAAGGGGTGTGGTCACATGGGGATCAGTCTGGGGCTCCACCAAGTTCTAGCCACAGGAAGGAATTTCTGGAGCCAGACCAGCAGGGAACCCTCCAACACCAACAGTTTTAAACAGGTCAAATCATTCCAGGAAGTCTTCTTGGTCTGGTTTGCTTGGAGATTCTGCTTTGGCCTCTGACTACAGACATCCTGTTGTCCTTTAGGCCAGTCTCTGGCTGTCCTGGTTCATATCTACTTCTTTTTGGCCACTTCCAACTTGGCTAGAGCTAGGTCTGGCAAACAGAATCAACCAAAGCCTCATCTTACAGTTTTGCTTAAGACAGGACGTGAGAGTCATGGCCATGAGAAAGGAGGCCATAGTCTGGGGAGCTGAGCCCAGGGAATCTGATGAATTCCCATCCCCAGGAGTTGGAAAGCTTTAAAAGGGCAAGCAATCGGAGGATGAGGCAGCCCCACCATACAGTTTTGTTTAAGATGGGGGTGTGGAATGTAGTGATGTAGTATGTTATGTAGTGGTGGCCACCAATTTGCATGGCTTTAGAAAGAGATTGGACAAATCACGGAGGAGAAGGCTATCCATGGCCATTAGTCCTGATGGTTCTGTGCTACCTTCAGTTTCAGAGGCTGTATGCCTATGTGCACCATGGGGAACAGGGGTGGGAGGTGCTGTTGCAATCATGTCCTTCTTGAGGGTTTCTCATGGGTGGCTGGTTGGCCACTGTATCACCAGAGTGCTGGACTAGATGGACCTCTGGTCTGACTCAGCAGGGTTGTTCCGATGTTCTCAACTGCTTTTATACTGAGGTCTGCATTCTCTGTACTGGGGCTGTACTGGATGATCAAACACACCTGAGTTTGGGGACTTCCAAGCACTGATGATGCAACCCATAGGACTGCATCCTAAATTTTAGCAAATAGCATTGTGTGGTGTTAGAGGGTTTAGAATAAACAATTCCTTAGAATTGTGTTTTCTTTTGTTTGTGGGAATGACTGATATTCCCATCAAGTAACAGCCAACTGGCTGTTCTAAACAGAATACCAACACATCAAATATGATAGTTTCAGTAAGAACAAGATTAAGTCTGACATTTTCCCCAGTGCTCATCCTCCTTTAATGAGAATGGTCATCTCTGGCAAAGAAGTTGAAATATGGAGCAAAGCTTTCCCAAGGCTTGATTTTTTTGTTTTGCTTTTGATGCTGCCCCCTCCATGATTTTGGTCAGTGTCCAGAGAATATGGGATGAATCAAGACTGTTAAGAATCTAAATCAGACCTTGAATTTGATAGTTTGCTTATAGTTTTTGCATTCATATATTATGCTCCACCATGAAAACATGATTCTTCAGTCTCAAATTAACTGTTGCACATTCTAGAAGAGGATAAACTTCTAGAAAATAGGGCAAAGAAAAAGCAAAGATGTAGATAAGAGTGAATTATTATGTCAACAGGGATGGCCAATCAATCCTGTAGAGGAGGACACCCTTCATGCTGCTTCCTTCTAGATTGTTCTAGATTCAGAGGCCTGGAGCCTGGGTTTAGCTTCTGCTACCAGATCACCAAACATGAACTCCAATGCAAAGTGCAACCATCTTGATCCTTGAGTGACCAGGTGCCCTATTTTATAGGAAAGGGTCCTTTATTTTAGAGAGCTGTTAGAGGACAGTTCTTTAAGGGAACTGTCCTTTAGAGTTAGCAATCCTTTGGGATTCTCCAGTCTAAGTCTGATTTGATGATGAATAATCATAAGAAAGGAGAGTCCAGGGACCTTGAAGTCACCCATCCACAGTTAGCACCTGGAGATCAGGCTGCACAAGGCACAGAGGCCACCTGATCACAGTTAGCTGGTCACTGTGGTAAGATACATTTCTACTTAAATAATATTTTTAATTTCTAAATGTGCACCGATACGAGTACACTTGCAGCTGCACTTGCTAAGCAAAGGGCTCCTATTTTTGGTGAGAATTTCCCCTTTCTGGCAATGCACTGGTGGCCACAGTATCATCATCATTATCAGCAGCAGCAGCAGCAGCATCTTATCATAGTATCACTAGCCAAGCCCCAAGTTTCATCACTTCCATTCACAGAGTGAATTTAGACATGGAATTGCAATGTCCCCCTTTATGCTCCTGGTCTCCCAGAGAATGTGAATGGCTGGTTCTTGCTGTCTGTCCTGCATGGTTTGGCTCTTCCCCTCCTGGGGCTGGACAAGCTGGCTGGGCACTGGCTTCTACTAATCGTGCCCGGTTACTGCTGGGCCCATGCAGGCAGCAGCTGGGAGCAATGCAGCAGTTCCTGGATCCGCTGTTGCTTTCAAAACTGCTATGACTCTTGTGTGGCCATCATATTCACCTTCACTGATACCACAACAGTCTTTTCTCCAGTGGTGATATTGGAGCTGGGGACATCTGGAGGGGAATGATTTTCACAGAATCATAGAATCATGGAAAAGTAGAGTTGGAAGGGGCCATGAAGGCCATCGGGCCCAACCCCCTGCTGTTGCAGGACACCAGTTCACACCATCCCACTCAGATGGCTGTTCAGTTTTGCCTTGAATGTCTCCAGTGTGGGAGAGCCCACCACCTCTCCAGGCAGCTGGTTTCACTGTCGTATTGCTCTGACAGTGAGGATGCTTTTCAATTGTAGTACAGCTCGATGAGGGAAATTTAAGAATCCTCCCCCTTGAAAAATGGTACCCAAAGGAGTCATGGACCTTCATGTAATGCACGAAGCTGCTCTTTTGAGAAAGTGCTGCAAGGTCTTTCAGTTTGGGCTGGCTTTTTGAGGCTCATGGTTAAGCAGGGTGAGTGTGTGGTTAGTTTAGCATTGTTTCCTTATGGCTGGGCACTGGCTTCTACTAATTCTTCTTAGCTGCTTTTAAGTGGGTTTTTACTTGGCCTTTAATATGGGTTTCAAATCTGTGTTTATGAGCCCAGGGCCTTCAGTGTGTGTGGATGTATCTAGGGATAAAGGTAGAGAAGTTTGGTTTACACGTTTGTGAAAATGATCATAGTCTTTCAGGGCCAAAAATGACAGTGGTTTGGCAACAAGTACTTTGTTGAGTTTATTGTTTTTTGTCTGTCCAGAAGGGGCAGGGGCTTATACTATCCATACAGTGTGTCTAGTAAAATAATTGGGAGAAGGAACATGCTGTCCCAAAGAACTTCAGGACAAAACGGCTGAGGAAGACGCGTCATCACTTTCATTAATACATGACTTGTTGCCCTGGTAGAGGAAAGGCAGCCACTGGCTTCGCTGTGAGGAACACCCCTCCAGGGGCAGGGTGAGATGAGAGGAAGAGATTGCACTATGGCAGCAGTGTGTTTTGTTATGTGCTGTCAGGTAACATCTGATTTATGGCAACCCTACGATTGAAATAGGGTCTCTCACCTGGAATGTTGTATCCAGTTTGGGCACCAAGATTTAAGAAAGATGCAGGTAAATTACAAAGGGTTCAGTGGAGGCCAGAAATGATGCAGAGTTTGGAAACACTCCCCTATGAGGAGAGACTGAGAGAACTGGGCATGTTCAGCCTTGAGAAGAGAAGACTGAGGAGGGACATGAGATCCCTCTATACGTACCTCAAAGGCTGTCACAAAGAGGAAGGTCAAGACCTCTTCTTGCTGATGCCAGAGTGTAGGACACAGAATAATCCATTCAAGTTGCAACAGCCCAGATTCACGCTGGACATCAGGAAAAGCTTCCTCACTGTCAGAGCAATACAACAGTGGAACCAGCTGCCTAGAGAGGTGGTGGGCTCTCCCACACTAGAGACATTCAGAAAGAAACTGGACAGCCATCTGAGTGGGAGGTGTGACATGGTGTCCTGCAGCAGCAGGGGGTTGGACCTGATGGCCTTCATGGCCCCTTCCAACTCTTGTATTCCATGATTCTATGAAAGCCCTCCAAGATGTCCTGTCCACAACAGTCCTGCTCAGCTCTGGTAAATCCAAGGTTGTGCATTCCCTCATGGAGTCACTCCATCTGATTTGGTCTTCCTTTTCTTCTTCTGCCTTCTCCTTCCACTTTTCTCCAGTGAGTGTCCCCTTCTCCTGATGTGCCCAAAGTATGACAGCCTCACTTTTGTCCTTTTTGCTTCTGGGCTTGATTCGATCTAGGACCCACTTGTTTGTTGTTCTGTTGGTCCAGGCTATTCACGTAGCTCTCCTCCAGTTCCATGTTTCAAATGCTGCAATCTTCTTCCTGTTGCCCAGGAGTATAACCAGGGACAAACAGACTGCTGTTGCCCTTTCTCTGCAGCCAACCTCAGCCCAGACACTCCTGGGCCTTCAGAAATGAGCCTCAGGGAAGCAAGAGGAATCAATTTGGGGGTGAGAATGCTTTAGATTCCTGGGCTTGCCTCCCCAAACAGCAGCTCCGCATTTGCACCCAGCCATTGCAGGGCGCTTGCTGAGAACTGAGCGTCATGCAGTGCACAAACAGTGCGCTTTTCCTGAGCTAACTGTGGGAACCTGAGTGCTGCTGTTCCTGACATGCAAGAGGGACCCTCATGGCAGTCATGTGAGGCTCACCAGGAACAAAGCCCCACAAGACCACCGACAGGGTCCCTCTTCCATGCCCCGTATAACAACCTTTGTTTGTGCTGCTGCACATGACGCGGCTGCTTCATTCTGTGTGTCTGTGGACATTCTCTCAGCTTGGCTTGCCTTCCAAGACAGGGCTGGGCATGAGAGGAAGTCGGTGAACTCTACAGGATAGATTCCACAGATCTTCGACGCGCCCCTAAAGGGAATCACTGTTGCTCCAGCCTTTTGCCCTCTTTGGAAGCACCGTACTTAGTGGACTGAAACTGGCTGGAAGTGCTTTGCAGGGCAGGGCAGACATGAAGAACTCCATAGGACATCTTCCATTCTCTGAGTTTGAAGGGTTATGAACACATCCATAGATTGCATCCTAAGGTGCTGTCTTTACTGGCTTGGATTTCCATAGATATAGAATCACAGAACCATAGAAGAGTAGAGTTAGAAAGGGCCAGAAGGCCACTGCGTCCAACCCACTGCTCTGTGTGGGATTACAATTAGACCCCCCCCTCTCAGATAGCTGTCCAGTTGCATCTTGAATGCCTCCAGTGTGGCAGAGCCCACAACCTCTCTGTGTCATTGCTTCCATCGCTGTACTGCTCTAATAGTCAGGAATTTTTTCCTGACGTCCAGCTGAAATCTGGCTTCCTGTAACTTGAACCCATTATTCCATGCCCTGCACTCTGGCTCTCTTCTCTGGGATGGCCTTTCAAGTACTTGTAGAGTGCTTTCACATCTCCTCTCAACCTTCTCTTCTCAAGGCTAAACGTGCCCGGTTCTTCCAATCTCTCCTCATAATGTGAAGCTGCACCGTCATTCTTTCCCTTCCTTGAACCATGCACAGAAAGCCCAAAGCTGCCCCTCTGTACTCTCAGATCAACTTTTCTGCAAGGAACTTTTCTGCTTATACCATGTGGTACCTGTTTCCAGCACTAGCACTGCTCTGAGTGACACCTGATGCTCTTCTACCCAGTAATTCAAAGGGATGTACCTGTGGATTTTAGACAAGAGACACAATCAGGGATGCATCTGTAAAACCACTCAGCTGTTCTGCTGTCACTGCATTTGTGGGGGAGACAGATGAGCAACAAGGAGTGTCGTTCTCTCTGGTTCTCCCCATTTCCATATGTTTTAAAAATCATATTTATTTAGTTGTGATATTTATATGCCACCCAACAGCAAGCTATTCTCAGGGTGGCCCACCCAATAAGATATAGACAAATACTTTCCCACTGAAATAAATAATTCTATTTTTAACAAAAACGGGGCAGTTCTATATTTTGGGTGATTCGTTCCCATGAGCAATTTGAACAAAGATTTGTGCTTCTGAGCTTGTGTTTATATTTCACAATCTCCTGGGAGCTCTTGTGGGTTATGTGCATGCGTGTGTGCATGCGTATGTCCAAACAAACACGAGTGCATACATATCCCATACAAAACAATCATATCATTCAGGAAGAAATGTGCGGTTGGTAAAAAAAATGTGTATGGTATTATTATTGTGTTGTGTTGACTGTAAAGAATTTGTATAGCATGTGCCTGAAATTGTTGCTTACTTGCATTACATACCATTCAGCCATACAGGAACACTATCAAATAGCAAAAAGATGCAGGGGCTCTGGTGTGCAGGCCAAAACGAATGCATATGCTAAGTTGTGCATGTTCTAAAGTCTCTGTGTGCATGTCTTTAGAGGATCCTGTCTCCTGCAGCACCCCTTTTCGTAAGAGAAATTATGGAGAAATTGACCATCCAAAGTGCAGGTTAAGTAGCCAGGGAAAAGTTGGGAATGTGATTCCCAAGAAAACCGCAGGCAGAAAGATGAGGTGGCAGCAGGAGGAGAAGTACCTGTGGGCAAGAAGACAGCTAACTCAGGGGCATCCAAGACAATGGAGATCGAAAGGGCCCACGTACCTTTATTTCCACAAGAGCCCATGGGTAGCAGGGTGGTGGGGGGTGACCCCAACAACAACGCCCCCCCCCAATTGATATTAGACCCTCCTCCTAATGATGTTGAGCAAATGGAGGCTAGACCATGTTTGTGGAAGAAAGGGTAGAACTTCCCCTCCCTTTGTGCTACAGTACCAGTGAAAATCACCCCATGCCTAGTGGTGCTTTTGAGAGGAAACCAGCCATTGTGGCTCTGCCATTAAACTAGTACCTCCTTGCAACTAAGTAACTTACCAACTGGACAACCCTAAGCACATCTACCTGGAAGAGAGTCCCAGTGATGTCAGTGGGACTAACCCTTAGGTAAGTGTCTGTAGGATTGTATATGACTGCAATCCTACGCATGTTGTGACAGAGAAAGCCCTCAGCCATCAGTTGCCCCATGAAAAACTATTTGTTCCTTGGAAATCCTGCAGATGGTACCTAACAAATGGAAAATGAGGAAGTCTTTACTTTGATGAATATGTACAGTATGTAGGCATTTGTGTGTGTAGAGGGTATTGAAATGCCCCATCTAACCTCACCCTGGGCACTGAAAAGGTGAATGCACAGAAATTGTAAAATATGTTTGCTTTGTGATTCATGGAATTATCAGGAGCCTGTTATTCAGTGAAACACACCTTCGTGCAGCTGAATTTTGCATGAATGCATCTGTGCACGTTTTCACAAATTCAGAGTTGAGCAAATTTCCACTTGCAAAAATTCAGAGTACACAAAGTACACAAATCCCCCCAAAATGCATATTCTCCTGGGTTAGCCTGTAGGGGAAATGCACATTTTGTCATTTTTTTATTTCAAGTATTGTCTAAAATGAAAAGTCTCCGTAAGTCTGAAGTATGAGTTGGGAACAGCTGGTCCGCTGTGGAACGAGAAAGTCAAAGTCTAAGCAATTGAATTCACTGGATTGTGTGGCAGGTTTCTCAGAGATGCTTTATCACAATCATCTTCCAATGTTCCCAGTGAGTGTCTGTCTCATGGATCTGCAATCACAACTCCATGGATGCAACTTGAACAAAATCCCCATCTGAATATTGGACCTGCATCGAACGGATGTGCAAAACCTGTCCTTTTATTTGCATGGATAGTTACCAATCCCTGCATGTCTGGAACATCGTATGTTCCAGACCATTGCAGAATCACTTCATCTCACCAGTATTTTTCAGGACACTGATGTTTTTCTACCCTGCAAGTGCCTGTAAAGCGCTCCATTTAAATACAGATAACAGAGTGAGCCATATCAGGCGCATGTTCAGTTGCTTGTGCATCCTGTTCCCCATTCAGAGCAGAGACAGCGAGTGAGTATTCAGTGATATGCTGATATGAAGAGCTCATGCCCAGCTGGCTTCATTTGCTGGAGGCATTATCTGCCCCTTTTCACAGACCTGATAACAATATTCACAAAGCTGCTCAGGCATATGATCCATGACCGACTATGACATTTTTCTTTGGAGACAGAGAATCTTCATGGCATTTTGACCAGTGATGCATTTCACTTTGTACCTTGACTGGTATGGAAAATCCTGGAAGTGCAAAATCTAGAGCTTGATTTTGAAGCACTCTGAAGCAATCACTCAACCATTTTCGGTCTATGCCCTAACTCAGCAAGATGTGCTCAACCTGCACTTTGGATGGTCAATTTCTCCATAAGAAAAGTTTTGTATTTCCAATATACTAGGGGTCTTTAAAAAGTTTCCACAATGTTATATTTTATAAATATATTTTATATATTTTTTTTCTGATGGCATTAAAAAGTTGGTATGAAGCTGGAAAAAATGCATCTCAAAGGGAGGTGATTATGTAGAAAAGTAATGTAATTTGTTTTTTGAAATTCTTAATAAATAGAGTTTTAAAAGTGCAGAAACTTTTTGAGGAACCCTCGTATATATGAGAAAACAGCAGCAGCCTTTCGTCATCATCATTACTATTATTATTGTTATCTTATAATCTGATATCAGGCACTGTCTTATACTAAGGCCAAGGATTGGTTTCAGTCAGCATATGTCTGTTTTGGCTGGCGATGCAGCAATTCTTCCCAGGTCCTGGGCAAAGGCCTCTCCTATCCTTGCTACCCAAGGTTTTTGACTTGGAAATGCTAGAGGTTGAAATGAGGTTCATGCAAAATTGAGAGATAAGTAATTAGTCATGTCAGGGATTTTCTCTCTTGAAATTGTACTTGTTCCCAAAAAGAAGTCCTTGGAGATCTATTGCAAACCACCTGAAGATCACCCAGGAGATTCCTGCTGTGCACTCTTTCTGCTTAATGGGTCAGTTTGCATACATCCCAGGAGCTTTCAGTGTGCCCTGGGTTTACCGAGCAAAGCCTCCAGTTGGTAGCACACTGCAAAGGAGAAGGTTGTTTAACTCTTTCCTTCAAGATATGTAACAGACAAGTGCTGATGAAAGCTAACACAGACATCGAAATGCAAGATATTGAAATGTCTCACTTTCTTGAAAGTTCTGTTCACTTATGGATCCAGCAAAAGAAAGCAGATGTTGCAATAGATGAAATCCAGTTTTGCATTTGAAAACTGCACATCATTAAGGCTTGGCTGTTCACATGAGAGGGAAACATTTGCAGATTTGTTCTTCTCCTTGTCCTTTGCCTTCTCCTTCGCCTTCTCTCAGCTTTGTCCGCCAGTCTTGGATGCTGAAGGGTACCTAAGCTTCCTTTGAAAACAGATCTGCCACAAATGCTCTAACTCTGTCCCATGCAAATGAAAGGGAGCATGTTGAGTTCCTCATTCTGAAGTCAGACAGGCTTCACTTTCCACTGATGACTGAATGCCTTCAAAGCACAAGCATACAAAGAGCTTGTCTCAGTGAGACACTTCATTTGGGGATCCTCTGCAGCCACGCAAAAGCTAGAGGGACAGTTTCCGAAAAGGCTTACCCCAGCGCCGCTTCTTTTCTGCCAGGACGGACTGTTTTTCAGATGTCCACCCCTCTGAGTATATCAGAGCTCAGGACGTCACCATCAAAAACTGAACATGCTGTAGGCATTATGGTTGTGGCTTAAGGGACTTCAATTCCATATCAAGGAAGTGAGCCTTTAAAAAAATAATCTCAAGCAAGTTTAGAGGGCAAATCTGAATTGGGCCCCATGGACTTACTTTGTGGCCAACACTTTAAAAAGAGAGATATTGCTAGATAATGAATTAAAGTAAGGTCCTTAAAATGATACTTTAGGTTAACTTTATGCCATGTCATTGATCCATGTATAGTTTTCTTTACCCAGCATAACTGTGTGTAGTCCTAGTTTGGATCTGGCCATGTGCGCTGGGGGCAGGGGCAGGCTTGTCCCTCCCGGGAGTGAATTCCCAAAGCAAATCGCTTCCCCAGGTAGTGGACTGGGAGGGGCAGCAGGTCACCCCACAAGGAAGGCCTCTGTGGGTGCAGCGCTGCTTAGCACTCTTGCAAACCCAACTTCAAGGCCTGCCCAGAGGATTCCTTCCAAAGGTTCTTTACTTTCAACCAGGCTTGGTCTGGATGTTCTTTGTAAGAAGCAGAGCCTCCATAATAGAGGACAGGCCTTTGGCAGCCTCTTGAGTAGAGGACTATGCTTTGTAATAATAGTGTTTAAAAGGCCACATGGCCACCCTAGCAACTGACTCCAGTAGGCCTTTCATGTACTGTTTATCTTAGTGCTAGCTGAACTGCTACTGAACTGAGTTACCATGAGAGTGACTTGAAAATGTAATGGATAGTTTGAAAGACTGAATGTTTTGTTTTATAACCATGCTTGGTTCTAGTCCCAACATATCGTCAGCAGCCACATGGCTTCAATTACTCAAAAGTAAGGTTTGCGGAGTGATAAATGTTTCCTAGATAACACTGACAACCCATCCCTAACTCACATGGTGCCTTCTTTTCTTTACTTGCATGAGAGTCAAAGTTGAGGCCTTATCTTGTAATCCCCTGACTTTGGTCCAAGTGCCTGTGTCGCAACCTCTGTGCAGCCTGAGCTGTATTTCTTCTGTCCGTCCTGCAAGTGGATGGAGCTCTAAGCCTTATCCTGTAGCATTTCCCTCCACTTGGGTACTGCAGATAATATGGAGTTACACGGAACCACATAGGCTTTGCATACCCAGTATCTCAAGTTCTTCTTGTTTTTGCTGGATCTCTCAGGACAGATAGTGGGAATGTGTATGTGACGCTATTGACAGATGCATGGATAAAGTCCATGAATAGCCTGAAGGGAAACTCACTCCAATTAGATGGGCATTTTCTTTGGGGAACTTATTATTGAAGAAAAGTTGGGCCAAGAGTTTTGTCAGAGCCACAAGCAAGTCCCTGGGATGTATAGCCAGACCTGCAATGCATGTCCTTCTCTTCAGGGGCTCCAGGAAGGTTTCTGCTGAACACTGAAGCATAGTAGGTAGGGAATATTGCTCTACTGTCCACACGTGGGCCAAGTAGTGTTGGCTCCATATTTTAAGGGTTCTTGGACAAGATGCCCTCTGCAGGCCCCCTCCCTCCATGAGTCCTCCTTCTCACCACCTTCACTCCCTCTTCTTGTGCTTCTTCCTCTTGCTCATCATGCTACTACTGGCTTGCTTGATGCGGGCAAGTCAGTCACGGGTCTATTGCTTTTTCTCACCACCTCCATTTTCTGGGCCAGTGGTGAGAGGAGAAGTGGGTTGCAGTGGTGAAGAGCAGAAAGGGTGTTTCCAGGGACTACTGCCCCTGGGGCCTGGCTGGGCAGTGGGCCCTTGACAGATTCCTGACCAGGTCTACCCTTGGCACTGGCCCTGAGGCCAGGCTCCAGAACTGCTCTAGTATGTGATCTGAGAACAGTGGCATGGAATGTTGGATTCTATCTGCTCAATTCGTCTGGTTCATTTCCATAAAATGATTTTACACACTGCTATATGCTCAGTAATTCTAATATTCAGGCTGCTCAGACCCTCAGGTACTTCAGGCAAGGAGGGGTTACTTGGGGGCTGCCAATGTTGAGGACTAAAGTAGCCATCCGAGAGGCAGTTGGGCCGCCATCTGTCCGGCATGCTTTAACTTGGAGTCCTGAATTGATTTGATAGCCTTTGTGTCCCCTTCTAACTCTACCCTGCTTTGATTCTATGATTCTTTGATGGGAGAGGCAGGCCAAAACATCTGGAAAACCACAAGTTGCTCATCCCTGGCTTAAGGGTTGTTTATTCTTTTTGATTGTTTGTTTCCTTAATTGATGTTCTAGAAAGGAACAAAAATTTAGGAGCGAGAGCCATCCACTTTGTAAAAAACCCCCAAGCATGGTATGATGCAGTGTGATGAGTGGGTGTTAGACTTAAACATGGATGGTCTAGGCTCAGATCTTTGCCTAGCTGCAAACCCCAATGAACGAGAGTTTCTTATCGTAGTTGACCAGATAGTGTTGCTGCAACGACAAAGCCAGTCCTTCCCTTGTTGCCTCTTTCCTCATAGCACTTGCTGTTGCTCCTTTTTCCCTTTAATCCCACCAGCAGTGGGAAAGGAAAGCTGATATGCAGTACATCAAGCAGGGATGAATTTCCCTTTCTTGCAGTTTCATGTTTTTCCAGTTTTGAATTCATCTAATACATGCATTTTTATATTCAACGTTGCCCAATAAACGCTTTTCCCCAAGTAATTTCCCTAGAACTTTAACGTCATTGTCACTAATACATGCCTTTTGGGTTTACATGCCATTAATATATTGCATTCTGGAGCAGGATGGGAAAGTGACTATGGGAGGAAATATAAATATAACATGTAGCCTTCGGAAAGCAAAGAACCCTTCATTTTAGAGCAGGGATGGATGGATGTGTTTATTTCTAGTATGCTTCAGCAGGCCTTTGCTTGCAAGTCTATTCTGTCCTATGTTTTGCTAAAATCACATTTATATTGGCATTTACATTTTGACATGCACTTCTAAACTGTTTTCTTACCTAATGTGCCTTCTGAGCCAAACACTGTATCACAATGTTCAAAGAAGAGCAAAAATGCTAGTTTTCTACCTGATGGCGCATACAGCTATCCTGTCACCACATATTTCCTTAGGCATCTTGAAGGAATACTGCAGATTACAGTTGCTTATTAACTCTTTTTGGCCTATATAGAACTTAAGTGGAAACTACCAGAAACTGTTGAGGTGTGGTGTGTTCTTATTTGGGTTTCCAGCCAGCCATGTTTTTCCCTAGGGTGCTTCAACACCCCACAGTAGTCAACCCTCATTCTATTTCAAGTGAGTCCTCCATGGGCCATTTTGGGTACCCAGCCTTAGGGTTTTCTCCATCATATATAAGAAAATACAGATATATTTGTATTTCTGCTTTGGGTTTCACCCCAGATCTGCAAATATTTCCCTCTTGCATGGAGAAAGGTGCTGCATAGGGATCCTCAGCCAGAATGAGTTCAATATTAGTTTGTGATAACAATGTGGTTTGGAAATGGGAATGGACAACACTATCAAATTGGCTTGTCTTGATTTCTGTTTTTTGACCCTTAATTTCTATTCATCTTAAACTTTATGAATTTTTCCAGTCTTAATTTTGGTTTGTCCAGAACTTTGACAGTTCTCTTTTCCTAAAATCTGCATGAAAATTCATAAGAATTTTTGTTCACCTTTCTCTTAAAACACACATGTTTGAATGTATCTTTACAAGCAGGTTCCTTAATGCAAATGCATTTTTGAACATTTGACTATCAGACAGTATAGAAATGTAACAGAATCAGTCAATCAATAAGCATTATATCCATTATTGTGTGTGTGTATATGCTTTGATTGATTTGAAAATCCCATTGCAGAACACTGAATAAGTGAGATGTGGAGGAATTTGTTCAATTCACATCTTCATGCTGACTTACCTAATTCCACACTTTTAAATACTTCATTTTTGAGCATTTGGCTTTTGGCCAGTATATAAATATAATGAAATGAATCAATATTAAACAGTGTAACTGCTAATATTCATATGTGTGTGTATTTGACTGAAAAACTTAACTGTGAAAGTCTGATTTTCAAAGGATAAATGAGTTTTAGTTCACAAAGCAGTTTGAAAGTGTGAAATTAGGTAAGGCTGGAGAAACTACTTTCTCCCATTTGAAAACGTAAGGCTGAGAAAATGATAACCAATAGCTGTCATGCATCTTGCTTAAAACCCCATGGAGGTGCTTCTGGTTGTGCTAGCCTTTAATAGTCTTCTTGGCTTTTCATCGTTTACACATAGATTTGGAAGCGGGGAGGTACAGAATCCATTCATTCATGATCACAGAAGAGAGTTGCTTTTGTTAGCCCTTGTGACCAGGTAGAAAAGAAAATGGCTTACGTTTAGCCTTACTTTGATCTTTCATAGTTCGAGAACTTTACTGCAATTGATAGCAATATAAAGGAGTTCATTTCCCAATCATTACGAAAACATCATCTGAGTCTGAATGATCATTACAGGTTGGTTGCAGAAGCGACTCTGAAACATATATGAGCAGAGGAAGAAGCAGTGCAGCCAACAGATGGCAAATATTGGGGGAAATTAACATCTTAATCATTAGGTGGCACTATCACTGCACCATTCATAGTTTAGGAACTGTTTGGTCACAATCGGTATTGCAGTTGTCCAACATCTATCGTCTATAGTATGGACATTTAGCTATGTTTGCTAAGATTTGAACCTCTGTTTTCAAGGTTTACAGTCTCTGTGTTTTTTATAATTGATTTGATGGATGATACTTGCAACAAACAGTGATGTAAAAGATAAATTGTAGAACAATTTCCTGACATATTTTAAGTATTTACATTTTATCTGTCTGTTTATTTATTTAATTTATTAAAAGCTTTTCTATCCCGTCCCCTACAGAATGTCTCAGGATAGCTTACAATAAATAAGTAGAATAAAACAAACCCCACAACATCTGACCAGTAAAATACTAATATTTCAACAATATCACCCTACACCACAGATTTTGTAAGAAATTTAGCCAAATATGAACAGGTTTTTCCTGTAAAAGAACTTACCGTATTTTTCACTCTATAAGACGCGCCTGACCATAAGACGCACCTAGTTTTTAGAGGAGGAAAACAAGAAAAAAAAATATTCTGAATCAAATGGGCACATCATCACAGGCACATTCCCCATCACTTCCCCATGGGCTGCACATCTGACAGACTTACTGCACACACATATTCGCTCTATAAGACGCACAGACATTTCCCCTTACTTTTGAGGGGGGGAAAAGTGAGTCTTATAGAGCAAAAAATACGGTAAATCTAAAATACGGGACAGTTTGGTGGTCATCCAGTTGAAATATTGCATGCGTGTAGGTGAGGAGAAGGGGATTTGCAGGTAAGTTGCAGGTATTAAATTGAATGTATGCAATTTCAGTTAAAGGCATGCATTCATGAGGTAAGGACACTGCCCTTCTGCAGTGTCCCCTGGGCTAACAGGGAGGGAGGAGAGGTCGGAAATTCATGGTGCGTATTATCAGTTGAGGGTAGATCCTGGGTTGTTTGCACAAGAACCAATCCACAGTGGGTTAATGGCTGGGTGGGTTAGCGTGATGTACAAACTTGCTGTTGTGAGCTGGTCCCTCTCTCTTTTCCTTCTGTTTGTCAGATTCAAAACAAATCCTTTGAAGTACAATTCAACAGGTTACAGAACAATATGAACTCTCAATAGCCTTCTGCTAATGCTGTGTGAGAAGCATCTGTCCATGTAAAAAGTTGTATCCACATGGAAAATGCACCTTCTTCTGCACCTTCCTTTCAGTGGAGCTGCTGACTCCACCCTCAAGGTCACTTTTGCTACTTGAGGGCTGCACAATAGGAATGCCAGAGGACCTCTAACTGGGCAGTGGGCTTCTTTCCTCACCTGTTTACCTTGTTAAGGACTGGGTCTTGCATCTGTTAATCCTTCCTCCCTGAAAACCCTTCCACCCCTTCCAAAGCAGGCGGATTGTCATGCTCTGCTGGAGAAGCTGCACTGGGTGACTGTTAATCAGTGAACTTCAGCTCTCTCCCTTGTTCCTCTGTTTCCTCCTTGGAATCATATGAACCTATCAGAACATTCTGTAATGCATGAGAGATGGGCCCACTCTTTCCATGTGCCCAAGCCACCATCCTTTATAGCAAATGCCATTCTCTGCAAGTCATAATTTGTGTGGTGAAACAACATCATGCATGTGCAGAAAGGGAGATATCAGCAGACTTGGGGAAACTCAAAGATTTGCATTCCTATATGATAGTCAAAGAAACATAAGGGGAGACTCAAAACATAACAACAACTAGATGGGGTTTGAGCATGAGAACAGAATGTTGACTAACTGATAGAACAGAGGAGAATGGACAATCCATCAGATGGGGTAAGCCTTGAACAAGAGTGTGTCATACTGCAACATGTGGGTCCCACTTGTTCCACCTGCTAGCAGTTCACCTGGATGCCTAGTTAATACCCTGTCTCAGAGGAGTCAAACCTTTTTACAGACAAAGGGTTTAATTCAATTTCAGAGATGTTCTCTGGGCTTGTATTCCAGACCAGAGCAGAAGGCACAAGGAGCAGGCCCCAAACACTAGCATAGTTTAGCTCTTGTTGGTAATAACCAAGCCTTTAAAAAGGCATTGCAGCTTTAAGAATGGGGCAAAGGACCAAAATTGGGGAAACAGCAAATGACACGTACTTACAGAAAGGGGTGGGTCCAAGGGAATAGTGCATGGATGTTAGGGGAACTTTAGGGGATGTTAGAACCTCACACGAGGGATCCAGTTTTGGATTCACATAACCCAGTTTTGGTGTGCAGGCTTGGAGTAGCAAAACAGATTTCCTTTGTGGGGAGTGGTTGATAGCAGTTGGAAGGGCAGCAATGAAGGAACTAGAAAAGATAATCAAGTGTGAGGGCATTTCACTGAAGACCAAGGCCAATATAATCCAGACTATTGTATTCATAGAAACATAGAAACAGAGCGAGTCAGAAGGGGCCTCCCGGGCCATCTAGTCCGACCTCCGGCACCAGCCGGCTCCGCTCTTGACATGCCCACCATGTGCATGTCTAGCCTGTATTCCTGATCACTATATATGGATGTGAAAGCTGGACAGTGAAGTTGACGAGGAGGAACTTGATGTACGTTAAACATGTGTTTGGTCACCAATCTAGATGGCTTTAAAAAGGAATTGGACAGGTTCATGGAAGTAAAGACTATCTGTGGCTACTAGCTTTGCTGACTGGGTGCCATCTTCTTCACCACTGTGGCGTGCCTGCACACCCAATTGCTGCCGCGATAGGGGAATGGCTGCATAAAGTTTTGCAAACTATGTTCGTGAAGAGCAATAGCCTGAGAAGCTGTCTGGCAGCCAGAACTGCTGGCCATCCCTGCAGGATAGCCAGCACTTACGCCGCTTAGAGGTGATGTCACTGGTGCGCATTAAGGCCTGTTCTGTTAGTTATTTGGCATCCTTGCACTTCCATCATACTGAACATAGTGCCTTCTGTTGCCATGGCCTCGTCTTGCTTCTTGCTTTGGGGATCCTGGATGCATAGCTAATCATTTTGAGAGGAAAAACATTTCTTGTCATTCATCATCTTCATACTATTTGTAATGTTAGACATCTTTTTGCCTGTTCTCTTTTAGTCATCCTGCTTTCTGAAATAAAAAACTCCAAACGCTGGAACTTTTCTATGTGAGGAAAGGGAAACCAGCCCCTGTATCATTTTGGTTGCCATTTCCAGCTCTGTGCATCTGTTCCGAAAAACTGTACAGAGCATTCTCACTCTTCCAGTGAGACTCCAGAGCAAATGTTCTTGCTGACTGGTCTTGGAAATCTGTAATGCAGGGATTGCTTAGTCTAATTAAGTGGGCACTTAATTGTGCTTAGTGGTTTGGACTCCTTCTGTAGTCATTAGGGAGAACTGCCTTGAGAAGCCCCCAATGAAGGAAATTAGGAACTTAAGTGGGTTCCAATTGCCAACTAATGGGGGAACAATAACAATTACTACTTGAAAGAAAATGTCTAATGCACATTCTGGCAAAAGCATGCCCTTTGTAGAAAGTGAAGCAAGTAGCTGTATTTAAAATCCAAGAGTTAATGCAAAATTATCAAGAGCTGTCATCAGTTGAAATCATGATCAAAATGGTATGTGAACATTTCTCCTTTCCAAAAGGCATTATTTTGAACATGTAATATTTAAGCACGTGAGGAGGTGAGTCCGTGCCCTTCAGATATTTGGTCCTGGAATCCCTGTCTTTTGTTCATGCTGGCTGGGTAATGGGAGTTGTAGTACAAAATATCTGGAAAATACCAGGTGTCATTAAGGGTCATAAGCATCAAATGTCCAGACCCAGGACCAAGATCCAACTCCGTGTTCCTACTTCTGTCCTTCCTTGTGCTACTGAGTTCTTCTATCTGGTGCTAGATATTCATTGCATACATATTTTGGGTTTTTCTTTTTGCATTCCCAGTTTTCTCCAACCCCGTGGCAAGCAGAGAAAGAAAAATAAAGCCACCTTAAAAAACATGATGGCCACAGTACTTATCGCAGCCCAACTTAGGCTGGATTAAAATGACCCATACATTGGTCGACAATGCCCATCTTCTGCTGGTATTCAGCTGCAAGGCTTTATGGGTCTCGGAGACAGAAAATCTAGGAATGTTCAGGAGAGATGTTTGTTTATTTATTTTGAACATTTCCAGCCTATCTTCTATTGATCACTAAAGCTTTCCAGCTGGCTTTGTTCTCATTAAAAAAGTTCATACATATCCTGCTTATCACTCTGGCCTTGAAGTAGTATGCTAAAGACCATTGTTTTTCAAATGCAACTGTCAATAAACAGTTTACTCCACTAACTTGTATGGGATCTGGCAGGAAAACCCTATGAAAAGACTAGTTCTCTAACCTTAAAACAGAAGCTGGTTTTGCAAAGCACTGACTGTTTGTTTCTACCTCTCTGGTGATACTGTCAAGAAACTGTCCTCCAATCCCCAGAGTTGTTTTACACTTGAAAAATTAACAAGACAACACATGTTTGGATAAAAGTGTGAAGAAATGTTAAAAGTTTTTTAAAATTAAGAAAAGGCAAACAGTCTTCTTGAAGATTCTGAAACTGGGAGAAGTCAGGTTCATCTGCAGCTGAGAGATGCACTGTGAGAGATCTCATTCTGTCTAAACCCGAAGTAAGAAATCTGTTGGTCACTAGATATTTTATAGAACATCTCCCAGGACTCTTAACCAACATAGCCAGTGGTCATGGTTTATGGGAGATGTGGTCCCAAACAGCAGAGAGGCCACCTATCCCTCTTCTACGCTATTTTGCAACTGTCTCATTTTATATTATGTCCATCTACCACATCCTGAAGCAACCAAGTCTTTCAAAACGAGAAAGCAATGAAGAAAATCCTGATCGTTGGTGTTTCGAGAGGCCCTTGGTATCAACAGATGTCTGCTACTTCATATCTTCATGCAGGATGCCTTTTGGGAATATATGAAGATCAGAGCTGACTCAGACCAGAGCTGGCCTTGTGAGGTTTCCTCATTTGGAGGGCTACACACGTATCACTTTATCACAAGGCCAGTTGTGCTTGCTTAGAATTTCACAGGGGATCACATCCAAATATTTGTGAGTCTTTCCATCATCTTGAAGTAAAGCCTCCTGCAAAGCTATAAATCAGCCTTATTTGGCTCCCGGAGCCTGAAACTTGATTTTATCCCTTCCTGTTGATTGTTTGAAATAAGTCTTCTGGGATGAGACATGTGGGTCAATGCGTTCTTCTGCCTTTTGCTCAGCTCTTGGCTGTTCGAAGGAGAATGCAAGTCTGATCAGTGGAGAGTCCTGAACTCACCCAAAAGAGAATTGGGAACATTAGCCCAGCCATCTGATGGAGGATTATTATTTTGTCAACATCTAGTGGAACAAGCATTTGTCAATCTAATTCAGTAGCTCTCAAACTGAGCTTTCTCTGTGGCCTTAGAGGAGGTTGAGGAGGTGCTCAGGTCAGCCTCAGCCAGTGCTGCAGCTCTTGGGCTTAAGTCCAGGGCTTTGAAGGTTCAAGGCTGCTCAAATGAATTATCACATGCATTTCACACACACACACACACACACACACACACACACACAGAGTTTCAGAAGTGGGCAGTTGTGCTTTGGAGGAAGCTGCAGTCATGCCCAGCATCTTCATTTTTCTAGAGTACCTCTAGGGGTTGTCTGGGGGAGATCAGGAAGATGGATGCAACTAGAGATGCACTTTGCAGTGTGCAAAACGGAGGGAAGGAGGGAGAGAAAGTAGATGTGGAGGGAGAGGAGAAAATAGGGAAGCATCCAGGAGGGGGTGTGTGGGCGGCCCCCAGTGGTTTCTTGGCAAGGCCCCCACTCAGTCCTGGTGGTTCTACTTGTCATGGCATAGCCTGCTAAAAGCAGTGGAGCTTGCTGCTGCATCAGAGATGTTATTTGGAATCCCCCACCCAGCACTTGCTGTTGGTCACACTTGGTCACATCACTTGTGAAATGCTTCCACTTTCAGTGGAGGGGTGATTGGAAGAGGATCCACCTGACAACTTTCCTTCTACCCCAAATAGCATTTCTGCCTGTTAAAGCAATACTATAGGACCCCTGGATATTTTTTCCCATGGGAGAGATGTTGCCAGAAAAATGGCAGGAAGGAGAAGTATTAATCATCTCTGCATGCTGCTGTGGTTCTATTCTCAATGGAACTGCCTTTACTGTTTTCAGAAGAAAGGAATTCAGGGGATGTTGATACTTCTCCAGAACATCACCTTGCTTGACCTTCAGATTGCAAGAAAGAAGGGTTGTCTAAATAAAGAGTCCTATTTAAGACTATTTGTTTGGTTTATCAATTCTAAAATATAAATACATAAATGTAGTTAACATTGATTACTATGTTCCTTGATTTTGAGGGAGGTAAGATGGCCACTTTAGAATCTCCAAATGGACGAAAGGATTCACACACAAATGAACGAGTAAGAGAGGCCCCCTATTTACAGAGCAATTACACATGCTAATTTATATGTATTGATACAAATTTAGAAAGAATTATTGCAGATCTCACCATAACATGCAGGACTGTAACTAGGTGACCTGCTCTTTGCCCAGTCCAGGGGCTGTTGATGACCAGCTTCAAGACTCAGCTCTTCCTTTGGATGGTTCTTCACCCTTAAGCTGGACTTGGACTGGACAAGTCCTCTCCCAATAGAGGATTATCCTCCAGTTGCCCTTCAAATAGGATTCTGTTCTCTGGAAAAGAGAATCCATGGTTTCCTCAGAGTGTGCCATTTTGTACCCTGCCTTGCACCAAGGTAGCAAAATGTCCTGAGCAACCTTGAGAGGAGAATTGCAGCCTGAGCTCCTTTATCATGGTGTGGTACTTCTCATGCAGCCTGGTGGCCTGGAAAGTAGAGAAGCTGAAGTGCTTACGGTAGGGCTAATTGTTTCAAACTATGATGTCTCAAAAGAGATGGTTAATCCCTAGCCAATTGAAATGCATGTGATACCCTCTGTATCCCATGGGCCCAGCAAAGACATCAGAACAGAAAATGATGCAACTGAGTGTCTTCTGTTACACAATCACAGATGACTGACTCATGAGTTGCCCTTCTTCTCCTAGTGAGATTCTGAAATCTTTTTTGATCTTTCTTTCATTGTGCCGTCTTGGTATATGGCTTACCCGCTAATCAAGGACACAGCTTAGGAGGGCTGATTGGGGTGTAGGGAGGGTCGGCCTTCTTTCCATGTTTCAGACCACATGTAATTATTCCTTTACACTGTCTCTATCTCTGGTTATCATGAGGTTTGCAAAATAACCACAACAAATACTCTTAAACTACAATGCTTTTTTGCAATTTAATCCTGCATATACCCCAAAGCAGCCCTTTGAACCATACTGTGACTCTCTGCCCCCTCAATCCTAAAATTGTGGGGCTGCTACCATGCTTTTGAGAGCTTACAGAACTAGGAGTAACATGTCAGCATTGTAAAGGATTGGTGATCAAGACCAATGTATCTCCGCTGAGTGTGATAACTTGAACCTTGAAGTAGTAGTTTATTCTCATGTTTGCCTTTCATTTCATCCTTCTTTTGCCCTTTGATTTCAGCATATGCATAGGTCAGAGGGATGGAGAGTTTAGGATTCAGAGGAAGTCTCAAGTTTACAGTGTGAAGAAAACATGGAAGAGCTACATTGGCCTGCAGACGTTGATACAAAGAGTATTGCAAAGGGAATTGCAACTCTTAAGATACAAGTAAGAGCTACAACAAAATGTTGTAAGCTGGCATGCTCCTATGTGGTGTTCCAGCCAGCCTTCTTTCGGGTTGCTGCTGCTGATACCTGAGGAAGCCCTCAGGACTGAAATGTTGTGCACAGGGAAAAGAAAGGCTGGACATCCTTCTTTGTGTACCACAGGTCTGATCCCATTCCTCTGTGGCTGATGCTTAACAGCCACCATCAGCTGTGCTAACATGGAACCTCAGTTGTATGGCCCCAAGAAACCATGAGATAGCTGCGCAATTGGTTTAAGTGGCCTGGGCATATAACAGATGAATTCAGCCAGATCTTCTGCTGCGAGCATCAACAGTTGACTGCCAAGTGCTCCATCTGAATAATATGCTTGTCTTCGTGTATCAAGACATATTCTCCATGTCCCTGAACACCAACCAGTTTCATCAGGCCACATGACACCTCTTTTCATTTGATCTGGTAGGTCTTGTTCCCCTCCCCTCCCCTCCCCTCCCCTCCCAACATTTTGCCATAGTTCTCTTTTAATGAGTATATTTGCCTTTAGGCACCTTGCTAGTCTGGAGCACAGGTTGTTGTTTTGAATTAAAGAAACAATCCAACTGTTCTGTTCTCTACTGTGAGTGAGGTTTCCTTAGTGATTCTGGTAAACGATACTCTACTGCAGTGCACATCATGGGGTTTGATTGTATCCTTAGGAAAATGGAACAGAGCTGTAAGCTTTGTGACTTACTACACTCCCACCAGGAAGGCCTGTTGCAGGAATTGTTGTTGTGGCAACCAGTAAATAATAATCACACTATGCATACACTATAATTTTTATGTGTGGCTTACTGGTAAGGCTAAGAACTGTAAATTTCTGTCTGTTTGTTATTTATTTCAGAAGCAACAAATGGTCTCATGAAACCATGATGGTCTTCAAATTATTTGAGCTGATTAGATTTGACATGAAAATTCTTGGTCAGGGACACACAGTAAGACGGAGGACAACACTGGCTTACTTTTATGACACTTCTGCAGAAGCTTAGACCACAGAGGAGACGTTCTCATGATGGGGTGGCGGTGTAAGCAGCCAAAGAAAAGGAGGGAGGGTAAACTTGTGGGGTTGAGAACTTGTGGCTCACTAAATATTGTTGGGTTTTGACTCCTCTCCGCCTTAGCCAACATGCCCAATGGCCAGAAATGATGGGAGTGATATTCCAATCACTTTTGGAGCATCACCAATTCCCCATCCTGCTTTAATAGCATAAAACCCATAGAAATTGCTGGGGTTGCTGTAATTACTCAACACCATTCAACATGATGGAGTTGGATTCACAGCTGGGCCATTTGAGGGACAGGTTGCAAGCCCCACCTTAAGTGGTCAATTCAGACTGCAAATTAAGTTTGGGAAGTCTTGGCCAAAAAGCCACTGATGGGCCTCGTTTGTCATGGTCTTTTGCATGAGGAAATATTTCTGAGATGCCACTCTGCTAGGTCATTGCATGTGGTTTTCCTGAAGACTGATTCTTTTGTTTTCTTAGGTCTGTTAAAATGTTATTGGGTTACTCCCTATGACCCCATTGGTGGTTTTTGCTCATGTGTTTCCTGGAGCTCTTAAAGTCCCTGTGATTTGTATTGTATTTTCTTGTGTTTGTCTTTGTGCATTTTTTAAACATGCTGGGATGGATTTTTATCAATATTTTAAAAAATATATACTATTCTGTTTTTAAGTGATTTTATGGAAGACTTTAGGGCACTTGTTTTACATTTAAACACATTGAACACATTTAAAACAATAGACAAGCTGATCTTCTATGCTTGGGTTCCACCACTAATGCTGAAATAAGGTTCAGCTATCTGTCTGACTGGCTCCTGTATTTGAGTCTGGGAGGTCGTTTCCATCTGGTCCTTAACCTCAGCCTGCAGAATTTCTTACTTACAATGCAATCCTATGATTGTCTCCTGAGAGGTCCACCTCATGGAGTTCAGAAGGACAGTCTCCTGGGTAAATGTGCATAGGATTTCTGTCTTATAAATGCTTGAAACCTGATCAGGAGCATGTTTACACAGAATCAAAGATGCACCAGATCCCATCCAATGGCTGAATACGGTGTTAATCTAGCAAGTCCCTTTCTTTTCAATTGCTCTACTCTAAGTAGGACTAACTTTGGAGGCAAGCTTTTTACTTCATTATGGCTGCACTCTTATACACTTTCCTGTTGAAGCCTCATGGGACTCGGTGGACATACTTTTCACCAAAAGATAACGTTGGGCCAATATGCAAACAGTGGGTAGGGTGCATAGCAGAAAATAGGGATTGTTAAAAGGAAGCTTATGACAAGAAATTGATACATGACAGCATAAATTGAAGCATAAAAGCAATGAATAAATAACAGAGCCCTCTGCCTACCACACTAAAAAAGTTGGAGCAGTTATTACCAGCAAGAGTAATTTTTCAGCGCAAGTGAAGGAGAATCGTTTGCAGGCCTCGTTGATGATGAAAGGCCTCCTACTGTGGGGGTTCTAATTTAGTGCCCTGATTAGCCTCCTATTAGTCTTCTGTGGCTAATCTTTTGAGTCGTGGTAGATAAATGCATGCAGGAGATGCCTATGCGCTAATGCGGAAGAGCACACAGGCTGATGATTGCTTGCACATTAAATTCCCAAATTGGAGCACTGTTCCCATCCTACTCACATAGGGAATCAGAATCTATTCTGCACAATGACATTCAGACTTTCCCATTTTGAAATGGTGCCAAACCACAAAGCTCATTGCTGGTTGATGAATGGCTGCTTTTAAACACTTTATTATCCCAACAATGGTGGCAGCTCAAGGATGATTGGCTTTGTTTCTTTGAGCAGAAGTGCAGACACAAACAGCATAACTTATAGGAGCCTGGTGCTCTCCAGATCTTTTGGATTTTAGCTCTCATCAGCCCCAGCCTGCATGGCCAATGGTCAGGAATGCTGGGAGTTGTAGTCTAAAAACTCTGGAAGGCCTCAGGCTGGTGAAGGTTTAGTTACGGCCCTGGATTTCAAGTCGCCAGATCTTAAGGAATCAATATGGATATGGTTTCCTAAACATTCCAGAAGGTTGGTGAGAAATGAAGGCACACAAGACTAGGGACACTGAAGAATTTCATTGGGTTTGCAGTGAACCAACCTAATCTGCTTTTCATGGACCAAAATGCACATCATTGGATTGAGTGTCCCTCTGAATTTGGTGACAGGGTTCTTAGCTCAACAGTTGCATACAAAATGTGTGCATTCATGAAACATGAGCACAGAATGAGATGGGATTTGCCTACGTAGTCCAGTATTGCTTGAATAGCAGAGGGTCTAAGGCAGAGATCTTTGCTATAGGAATACTAAGGTCTGCATGTACAGAGCATGTACTCAACTTCACTGCCTTTCTTCAAATACTTAATTAAGATGCAATTAAGGCCTAATATACTGTTGTTGTTGTTGTTAGTTGCGAAGTCGTGTCCGACCCTTTGCAACCCCATGGACAACATTCCTCCAGGCCTTCCTGTCCTCCACCATCCCCCGGAGTCCACTCAAGCTCACACCAACTGTATACTGTTACATGCAGCTTTTATGCGCCACATCAGTGGTAGGGGGCATGGGGGACTTGCAGTGCAGTTCCACCATCCCTCACCATTGCTGAAGGAAGTTGTAGTCCAAATACATGGAGAGTTCTATGTTTCCCACACCTTGATTACATTACAATATGTCAAACATGTACCCAATCTGGACAGTTTCATTTCAGGTAAATATCTGTTTTATGCAATAGTATGGAAAAGATACATTCTGGCTAAGTTTTTCCTGGTTTTGCATTGCATCGTTACAGAACAGTAAATCCCTTTGTACTGTTGGTTGATTTTGTTGTTTTGCATACTGATAGCACATTTTCAGCTAAAGTTAAAAAGCAAGTAATGAACCATGAATATTAATTATGACTAACAAACAACAACTGCAAAAATTATTTGATCTGGAAAATTCCTCACGGCAGAATAAAGACATTCAGTGGCATTTCTTGGAAAGCATTGGCCCTAATTCAGCTAAAATGAATTGTAACTATTTCTTAATTTTATTTAAAGGATGTTCTAGTCTTCTCCATGGTGGCTTCCAAAAAGAAGAACAATGAGCGCCTTGCACTCTCTTCTTCAACTTCAAATGAAAGGGCTGCATGTTGAGCATCTGCTGAAAACAATGAAAATCAAGTTTTCAGCCTCATGCAAAGTTGTTCTACCACTGAACTATGATCCCTCCCTGTTTGTCATGTTACTCACATTGACTATCTGTGCATAATGCAGCTCTGTCCATGCTTACTCAGAAGTAAGTCCCTCTGTATCCAGTAGGGCTTATCTCAGGGATGCTTAGGATGTAACTTTAGCTAGATTGGAGTTTGGATACCTATTTGAAAAGTATGTGTTTTAAGGGCTATATTATTTTGATATCCGTTTTTATTTTTTACTGTTTTGTTAATTCTTCCATATTTTGAATATGTTAATTAGGTTTCTTGTTTTGAGTTCTGCTCCAGTGTATTAAAAGTAAGCACACAAGGAAAGCCATGATGGATCGGTCCATTTAATCTATCAAATCTAGTCCTCCTCTTTATCTTTGTCTTCATCTCCTTCACAATCTTAGGTCTTTGATGTTTGCATACCTGAGACGCAAGGAAAGAATAGAAGTCTCCTTCTGTTTGTCCCAGTCTCAGGTAACCAGGGACAGAATGCATCTTAACCATTTAGCCATCATGGGCTTGCGGTGGCAAATAGCCCAATTCTGCATGAAATACAAATTTTATGAGAGGAAAGGGGGCTGTCTGCTGAAGCTTGTTTGACTGGATGCGTGCACAGTTCTGGAAAGGCAAACATACCCCCTCCTCCCAAACATTTCGCAGAAAACTATTAAAATGTGCAGTCTCAGTTCTGGCATGACATGAAAGTGCATAAAACATGGAGCAAATTGGTTTATACAGTGAGGTTTCTTCCACATTACATTTTACTCCGGCACAGGGACACCGAAGGGGACAGAGTCGCCTTTTGCTTAGCCACTGTTGAAAGAGCTGCGGTATATTTTCTGCCCTATGTTTTGGAGTACATGTTGTAGTGAAAACATGCCATTGGCACGGACTGTTCACTAGCTTTTAAGAGTGGGTAGCAGAAGGTGTGTGGGAAATGGAGAATGCCATATATGGGAGGGAAGCACTCTACACGCCAGTTCATTCATTTCTAGAAAAACAAACCAACCTGATTGCTCCATGTAACTTTCTACTTTGCAGAGACATTTTACCAAAAAAAAATGCTATTTCCCCTCCCAGTGAATAGTTAAACTTATAGCATTTGGGACTGAAACACTCTATTTGAATTGAAACATGTGGGGCATTATCTTGCAAGTGTATTTTCTGGCTGGAACAATGATAATTTCGTCATTAAGTAAGATCAGATGTGTGTGTGTACACACATATACTTTGTAGCAGGTATAAACATAATTTTGTACACTGATCCTATATATTTTTACTCAGGACACTTCCGGACAGAAGACTCCTAGCTCTACCAATCAAAAGATATACTACATTTCAGTTTTTTCCTCCATGAACTATTTTTACTGAGAAAAAAGAGGGGAAACTTGGGAAGATAGCTTAATAAAGACACATGTTATCTTGACCCTCTGTAAAATCCCATGAAGGATACAAGGTCTAGATAAAATCCTAGTTGGGAAGCATCTCCAAAAGTTGCTCCTCAAGGTCCACGTGGCTTATTAAGAATCACGGCAACCTTGGATGGTTATTTGAGGGTGGCAGTGCAGAAGGTCCCTCCTCTGGCATCCCTGCTGTGAATATTCTTGGCATGACCATGGGAATCCATTGGCTGTCCCCACTGTGGTACCTGTGCCAGAGGAGATGGGGTCCTGTCTACTCTGGAAGATTCCACTGCACCTGTGGAAAACTTTGCAAAGCTGTACCCACCAGTGTCAGTGTCTCCACCCCCAAAACAGAAATTCCAGAAATGTCGGGCCTGGATATTTCTAGCCAGAACGGGCCCACTTGGAAGGACCATTTCAGGATGGAAACATCTTCAGTGCCAGACTTCTGCCTATACAGCTTTCCACTGGCTTCCTGGGGACCTCCATGGCAGACATGTCAACTGCAAACATTGCCTCACCAGCCTTCCTTGTTGTAGCCATGATTTCCACTGACAATTCCCCATCAGAGGTTAAAATACTAGTGAGAGCTGTATGCCTAGAAGGCATGTACCACGAAGTGATCGGTGCTTAAAGACTGAGCAATCCCAATGGAAATTAGTGCATACATTCAGGCTCTAACTCTCTGTTCCTGGTTTAAACACCAGATTGGCCCGCCATATCAATTTTCAAGAGAGCTAGGAAAGATCTTGAAGGGCCTTCTTGGAAGGGACACTGGACTAACTTGTTCAAGATTTAGGTTATTATTTTCCAGCAACCATGAAGTTAACATAAAAGCCTGTCCAAGGAGGCCACTATGCTCTGATATAACTAAACGGATCAAGAAGCGCAAAACCTCTTGCTCTGAGAATGAAAGGGGCTTCCACTTTTTAGTGGCGCATGAATTACAGGAAAAAAATGATTCAAGTTTTCACCACACTTCTCATGATGTCTGAAATGATTGCAGCATAAATAGGAACAGATTTTCAGTAAACACAGTTGGTTATGCCTGACACGGTTGAAGGGGGAAAAATCTGCTCCCTTCTCTTTGATTAAATCCTGTTTGAAATCTTTCCTTGCTTGGTGAAAGTTGTAGTGAATGGAAGCAATATTGCAGACATTCTGACCATGCTAGCAGGGGATGATGAGAGTTGTATTCCAGTGCATTTGCTGGGCACTGGGTTGAGGAAGGCTGCAATGTAGGTCATGGCTGGGTTCCCAGGAGCTGCAATTCAGCAGCACCTTCTGCACATGTTTGGCAGTGGTGCTAAGTCACGTAAAGAGGGTATTCTTCTCAGCTGAAGCCTCTTAGGGTGGTAAAGCATGATATCATTATCCCTCCCTTCCTTTCCAGTTATTCAGTTTGCTTGATCTGTATTCTCAAGAGCTTTGTCACATATTTTGGTGTGTGTGTGGCATAAGATCATGAGCATAGAAGCATGAAATCATAAGAGGAATTCTGCTGGAGCATGCACCAAGGGCTGATCTTGCTCAGCATTTTGTTCATGGAATGGCCAGCCAGCTGTCCACAGAATCTGCCAAGCAGGACGTTAGCACCTGCCTGCCCAAGTTCCCCAGCAACTGGGGTATATGCTGTGGGCGCATTGCCTCTGAAACTGGGGGAAGCATATAGCCTGTCAGAATGAGTAGACATTGATAATCCCTTTCTCCAGGAATTTCCTTACAAAGCCCTCCAAAGCTGGCCACCAGTACATTTTGCAGAAATGACTTCCATAGCTGAACTATGTGCTGTATGAAGAAGTTTTACCTGTCCTGAATTTCCCACCAATGAGCTTTATGGGATGGCCTTTGTTCTACAATTATGAGAAAGGAATGAAACCTTTCTCTACGTTCTGCACAGTGTGCATAATTTGTGCACTTCTAACATGACTCCTCTCACCTTTTTCCTATGCCAAACAGCCCCAGATGTCTTCACCTTTGCACAATCTGTTTTCTCACTTTGGTAAAATGGCATGAATTTGGCAAAGAAATATTTTAAGGCATGATATTCTCTTGATTTAAAAACAAATCTAGCATGAAAATATGATCTCTGTGCAGCTTTTTTCAAGCCCTTATGGAGCCCTGGTGGCCAGCTATGGTTGCCTGGTCTTGGGAATGGACTATAAGATTCAGGGTTCTCCTTTTCCAGAATATGAGTCTAGGGGGCTGAATGTATAGGTTGCATTTGTGGAAAATTCCCTTGGCAACTTTGCTCATTTTAGCTTGCTTTGTTCATTGTAGTTTGTTCTGTTTCACATTGTTTTTGTGTACTCGTTTGTGTTAAGAAAAATATTTTTTAAAGCACAGAATATGAGTCTAGACTTAGTTAAGCTTAGAGTAAACACCTGTGATCAGTGGGACTGAAATGAGTCACAACTAACTTTCCCCCTTGATTGCAATGTGAACTCTTGGACTGTGTTGCTTGAATTTATTGTCTCTCTGCCTTTGACTCTGGACTGTTAACTAAACCTGCCTCTTGGTTTTAGCCCTTTGAACCCACCTTGCACCTGTGCCCTGTCTCTGGCACTCCAACCACAGTTCCCACTGCCCACACCTTGGACCTTCCACATGGTAGGATTAGTTTTCTGAAACCACAGGGAGATGCAATGGTCTGTTCTATGGTCTTCATGCTTCACTGGGGCTTCTCTGGTTGTCTGGACAGCATCACTATTTTTACCATTGTTGGTATTGAAATTGACGCTGTGTCTTATTTATGTTATCACCGCCCTGAGACACTGTAAAGGGTGGGATATAAAACATTGTTGTTGTTGTTATTATTATTAACAATATTAATTAACAATACACTTCCCTGGCACGTGGGAAGTGTCCACTTCTAAACTTCCATCTCAATTCCCTTCACATGCACCATTGTTCACTTTGTTCTCACTGGCCAAGCAATGCCCCCACCTTACTTTCGGAAACAGTGAGACAATGTGAAAATACATGGAGGGAGAGGGGAGAACCATGGCGAGACTGTGGACTTTAATTTAATAAACATCTCCATAGGGACTGGAGTGTCTGGGAAGTGCTGCAGACATTTACCACTCATGGGGGGAAAGAGGGGACCTGCCTTAGGGCTGCAACAGACCGAGCCGGAGCAAGCTTCTGTGGTCCATAGGGAAAGAAGAGGGATTTTTCCCATGGGGGCTGCTGGGATGCATGGTGGGGAGGGAAGAATGGGACAGGGAGCACGGAAACTGTGCTGTCCAGGTAACCATGTGATCATCTGGCTGGTCCAAAATCCGTGCACCATGGAAACAGCGCAGGGCTGTTTGCCATGTCATTTGAACTCAGCCAATGTGTTTCATATCCTTATAGTTCGCCTTCCTTAAGGACATAAAATGAGGAAATTGTATTTAGGCTATCAAATGGTTATTGTTAGCTTTCAGCAGTTTAGAAATCTGTGTGTGTGCTATGCTTAGAATTCAAATGTGTGAAACAACCACAAAGATAAATAAGCGTGTTATTTATCTCCTGCTAAGTTCATCCTTGGGACAAGAGAAAATAATACATGAGAGATTCTGAGTGGACTGTACACTTTTCTAGCATTTTAAACATCTACAAAAGATCCAGAGTTAGGCACAATATTATAGTTAGGAGAATCATAACAACAGCAAACCATGGTATTGCTCTGATGAAGTCATGGATGTATTACTGGATGGCAAACAGACAATCCATGTTTGTTTGTTTGTATATTTATAGTTTTTATATCCTGCCTTTCACAATGTCTCATCAAGAAATGATAATGCTGGAGATGAGTGAGGAATTTGCCCAAGGGTGGGAATATGTCTGATTCCATGGGCTCGGCTCCCTGGATTCCAGCCTGCTTTGCAGCAGCCTGGATGCCATGTTCCTGGTGAGGGAGCCCAACATTCAAGGGGGGCTCATCAGGAATGTAGCCTCATGGGGTGTGCAAGCAGTGGCCCCTCCAGGGCCATGAACAGCCACTGTCTGAATGGCTGCAACGGACGCCAAAGAAAGGTCTACTTGTGAGGTGCCTGGCAAGAAAGCAGCTGGCCCACAACCACATACATGGAAGACAAGGCCAAGTACAAGAGGAAGACTGAGAATGCTTGGAGGGGTGGATTCTGGGCTCCAATAGGGTTCATCCCAACTACAGATAATGCAAAATTGGCTTCAAGCCATTGCAATGAGGTAGGATACAGACAATCCACGCACATTTTCTGTGAAATCTGTGCAAATTTTCTACTGGGACGCTCAGCCTCCTTTGCTGGCGCCCTTCTGTCCAGTCCAAGTAGGGTGAATAGGAGCCCATGCATTCCCCCCCCCTCCCCCCACTGTTGAAGCTTTGTTTTTCAGTGGGCCAGCCTGGCTCCTACCTAACCTTTCCTCAGCCTACCTTTGACCACCCTTCTTCAGTTTCCTGATATTATTTGATTTTAAATCCCATCACCCCGTTTTATTCTTTTTTGAGACTCGGGATCTTTATATCCCCTTCAGCATGAGAAGAAACAGGCTGCTTGAACATTTTGAGCTACTGGCAATTTCAAAAGGCTGCCTGTAAATTATGCCATCAAGTTTCCCGGTGGGTGGGAGCTCAAAGTCATGCTCACTTTCCATTGCTGACATTCAGGGGCCATGATTTGGACGACTGCAACACGTTCCCTTCGCCTTTATTATTCTTCCACTGTAACCTGACTTAGGCTCAGGAAGAGGAAATCCAGGGACTTAATTGAAGCCAATCAGCAAAAGGTCATGGGCTAATATTTAACAGACAGAACTTAAAGGGGAAGAGGCAAGAAAAGGCACAAAAAAGGTAAGAGCTGTAACAGGGTTTTGGAGACAGAATGCACCTGGGTGGAAAGAGGACTCGGAGCCCCAAAATATACAGATCACTTGGGAGTTATAAAATTAAATAGAGTTTTGTTTAGATTATTTGCTTCCCGTTTCTCTTGTAACTGCACTAACCTCTGCTAGGGGAGGTTACGCTGCTTTTTGCAAATGTTCAGGTGTTTATTATAGGGCTGCCTGCAAGAAGAATTGTGATAGGAGAAGCCCAGTGTTTCCCTAATAAGGCAAAAGGGAACTTTCCAGATTTGGGGGAGTTTGAAATGGTTGATACAAAACACCACATGATAAATTGGTTTTTAACTGTTGCATAGGAGGTTTCCCCTCTGTATCCGCACCCAAACTCACACAAAAGCGGCTCCAGAGAATAGCTGATTGCTACGACAGCAGCAATATCTGTTCATTCAGATCTGGACCAATGGGGTTGAATCTGGACTGAAGTATCCAACCCTCTCTACTCATATGGAGGAACCACCAACACGCAGTGTTCCCACCATTGCGCCTGGGCAAATGGGTATTTCCAGGGGCAAAGCTTGAAATAGAAGTACTAGTTTCTGTAAGGGGACAGTTCGGTGGAACCCCCTCTTCCAGAAGCAGGCTGTTGACCAACTGCTGATTCCCCAGTGTGCAAGTGGTAAGGGCTGCTTGAGTCAGCGGGACTGGCCCTGCGTAGCTTGTCAGCATTGGATGCTACCCACACTTCATTGCAGTTGGGCTCCAAATCAAAGGTGACATCAGGCTGAGCTGTCCACCTTCCCCCATGGAGAACAGGCATCAATGTCCCTGTGGGAGAGCAGGTGGAACAAGGGGGGCAGAAGCAGGTAAGCGGAATATGGGTGGCGGCTCCAGTTGGACTGTTCCACCACTTGCTGGCCTGAAAGGGCAAGTAAGGTAAGCCCTGCTGGAAATCTTGTTCATTTTCCCCAGTATCCCTCCACATCCTTTATTCCTTGTCTATCATTTCTGTTCTACATTGTAAGCTCATGGGAAAGGACTGTGATAGTTACTGTTTCACTGCAGGCCACCATGGGAGTCTTTTTGAGATAAAATTATTTTAATGAACAAGACTTAGTCATGACTTAGCCCTATTGATTGCCATAGAACCTAGATTCAAACTTCCATTTGGCTGGATCCAGCCCTCCCTCCCTCCCTCCCTCCCATGTCTGTCTTTCTCTCTGCCTTTAATATTTTGGACTAAAGTTCCCAACATTTTTGACCACTGTCCATGTTGGTTGGGAATGATGGGAGTACATGTTCAAAACATGAGGAGGTTGGGGAAGGGTATGAGTACTACATGCATTTATATCCCAGCCTTTGTCCTCTTCTGAGGAAGGCAGATTGCTTAGTTTTCCACTCCATTTTTATCCTCACAACCACTATGTGAGCTAAGTCAGGCTGAGAGTCCATGACTGGCCCAAATCCAGCCACCTAGTCATGGCTGGATCTCCCCAATTCCCAGTCCAGAGCTCTAACCTTCACACCATCCTGGATCTCAGAGATACTTCCTCCATATTTCCATATTCATTGCTGCTGCTTCAAAATATTTGGTATCCATCAAGAAATCTAGCAAGAAGATAGATTGGAAGAGCAAACATTCCCCCCATTAACACTTCAATTGATTCACATAACAAAGAGTCGTCACTCAGCTGCTCAGTGTATTTGGTATTCACTGTAGTTGGTGGGATGCATCTTTTGAAATCAGCTGCAGTCCTTTCCTCTCCACTCTACTGTCAACCTTTTACTCTCTCCCTGAATACCTCTCATATAGATCCCTGCATTCTATAATTCTTAAATTGAAAGGTGGTTGCCAAAAGTAGCAGCATGCCAACGGAACTCAGGCAACTGTGTCTCAGCTCTCCCCAGTTTGTGTTTAGTATCCATCATCTTACATTCCTGGGTCCCTTTTAGGGCCTGAACCTGTTCCTTTGATTTGTTCTCAGTCACGTTAGTTTGCTTGCTGTTGATGAAGGCCAGGGAACCCAGTGCCACAGGGAGGTTGTCCATGGCACTGTGAATAGTCCTTTTCAAAAACTTCCTGATGGTGTGAAGAACCTTGCCTGATGCATGTGGCAAGCCATGTTGTGGTGGCAAACTCTTTACAAGTGTGTGTGCAGTGCTTTGACAAACCCACGTGGGGTTGTGTGAGGTGAGGTGGGTAGGAAACAGTCAACAGCCAAATAGAAAAGGCATCACACTACAGTTTTCTGGCAAAAGCACTTACTCTTCATTCAAGTTAAACTGAAGGTCCTAGTCTCCTTTTTTGTGGATTCTGGGAAAAAGTGGTGTTTTTGTATTCATTTTCTAAAACAGGAATTTCTAAGGCTCATTGATGCAGGTGTCAATACTGGTAGAGTTCCTTTAATACTGAGTTATTTCCAACTAGATAAAGAAAATACTCAAGCTTGAATGCTTTCACACTCAGATTTTCTGAAAGCGGTAAAGCAGGATAATGAGATGAAACTGAGTGCCAAGGAAAATGTAGTTTGAATAATAGAGAACAGCATCCAACAATGATGTCGAACTCTGAAGAAAGTCTCTAGGGCTTGGGGGTAGGAAGGGGGTACTGCTAGATAGAATTGGACAAATACTGGGTAATATGTTGCAATGTACAGAGTTATTTAATAAATGTATTATTTGTGACTGGGGAATTGGTGTCGGTTGGGTCAGATAGGGTTGTAGCTTTTCAACAAGATGAATGTGGACGAATTTGGTGAGGAAGGGTAGAAATCAAGAAAAAATCCATCCATAAGTGCCCTGTAGCTAGAGATCCTGGAGAAATCCAAAACATATCAAAATGAATCCAGGTTTCTGTAAAATTGTTCCATGGTTTCTGTTGAACCATGGCAAATTGAGTAGATTTCATGGATTTATGGCTTCCCCCTGCCCCAGAAAGTGGCACAAACTTGGAGGAAAAAAAGCAAGTTAGATGAAATACGTTATTGCTATCTAGAAAAGCTTCAGTACATGCATGTAAATTACATACTTCACAGCATTTTTGTTTATCTAATCCTCAGAAGCAGAAAAAAGATTTTGTAGGTGAATGAACAATGATACGGACAATTTCTTCCAATATGCACAATTCACATGGGATGGATTCACAAAATCTGGATGCAACTATTTGTAACTTCTGTTCTATTCCCAAAATTCAAATATGTCAAAGGAGCTCATAGTCCTTCCTGGAATGCATCATCTCAGATTACGAGGAAATGGTCATAGGGTTGGGATGAACCCTTTTGGAATCGTCCCCTCTGGCACCCATGGACTTCCTCTCACCAGGAACTTGGACTCAAGGCCACTACAAAGCCAACTGGACTCCAGGAAGCTAAGTCTAGGGAATTGGACAGATTTTCACCCCCAGACAGATTCCTCACACCTCCCTCGGTGTATTTAAATACACCCTGACTTGAAGCTGAAGCGAGTATTCAACAGTGCCCAGAAACACCCAGTTTCACAATATACATTTTGAACATGAAATTTTGCCTCTGAGATTTGAACTTGTGTTTTGAATGTGAATGCTTTACCCAATTGGTCAATTAGGCATGAAAGAGCTCAAAAGTTCAGGGTCTGGCATATATAGTTAAAAAGAATTGGGTAAAAATATTAAAGGAAAAAACAGGTGATACGAATGACCATATCCTGGACTGACTGAAAGATGAACAAGTGGGTCCTAGTTCCAATCAAGCTAGAAGTTTTCCTGGAAGTAAAAATGAAAAAAAGAGGCATCATACCTTGGGCACATCATGGGAAGGCAAAACCCTCTGGAGAAGACAGTTATTCTAGAGAAACTTGAAGGCAGAAGAAGAAAATGAAGGCCAAATATGAGCTTAATTGACTCCACAGAGGATACTAAACTCTTGAGTCTCCAAGAACTAAGCTGTGCTGTCATGAATAGAACATTCTGGAAGGCATTCATTCATCATGTAACCCGTGTAAGCCGCCCCGAGGCTTAGCCGAATGGGGTGGCATATAAGCCTGCCAAACAAATAAATAAATAAAATCATAAGCTGCAGATGACTTGACAGCACAGAACAGCTAATTAATGACCACTCTTCACCTGAGATCCACTACCAGACATATATGTAATAGTACAGTAGAAGTACATTTTGAGTTAAGTACAACCCTCCTTCCAGGTTGACCCAACTTGAAATGTTGCTTGCTCCCCATCTCAATTACTTCTCCATAATTCCCACCCTTCTCCCATTATCAAGGAAAAAGTCTTTACCTAAGGGTTGGGGTTCCCACACCACAATAGCACAGTCCATCATACTAAGATCTTGACACTTACTTAATCTGGTAAGCAAAATTATGCTCTTGGAATTTTGGAAACTGGAAACAATTTGAGATCAGCATTAGCAAGGGAGAATTTTGAGAGAGCAAAGTAGGACCATTGGAAAAGGCCTCATACTGAATCAGACTCCTGGTCCATCAAGCCCCAGTACTGTTGACACTGGGCAAGTTCACATGACATGACAAGCCATGGTGGTTTCTGCTGCAGGATGCTCTGCTGTGTTGTCTGAACCCTTCTATGGTACTTCAGCATGGTGCATTTGGTTTTTGGAAACCATAATAAGAAACCATGGTATGCTCTATGGCTTCCATGTTTCACCTTGGTTTCTCTTATCATCTGAACCCAGCATTGAGGTTTCCATCTTCCTGGTATGCACAGACCACCCAGAGTTCCCTGAAAAGAATGGCTGTTGCTTCAGGAGCTGCTCCAGCTGTCCAGTGTGGGATTGAATCTTAGGCATGGTGGCTAATGGGATATATGCGGACAGTGGGAGGATCGAGTGAGGAGGTTAGAAACAACATTAGTGTAGAAACCACTTCATGGACTGTCAGGCACATTCCACAACAACTACAAAAGTGCACCATGGAAACCACTCAGGGTAGTTTGTCATGACATGTGAACCTAGCCACTGACTGACAGCATGTTTTGAGAGATTCCAAAAGGATTATTTCCAGATCTTTCCGGAAACAGTTTCAGTGAAGCTAGCTTTCTCTCTGTGTGTGTGCATGCAAGGTAGAGATGCAGCCTTTCCCATAATCACATAGAATTCCATAATTCCATCCTTGGCGAACAACTGTCCTGGAAGGCTATTTCCCTGAAGAGCTACTCTGTTAAGAAACTTTGCATCACTTCTTTAATCTTTGTTTAGTTCTGTTCTACTTTTGTTCTCAATGCAAATGATGGACACAGAGGAGGGCATGTGAGATATGAGTCTCAAGATTCTTTTGTCTTAGACCAGTAGCTTTTAAGCTGTGCTCCAGGGAACTATGGAGTCCTTTGAAAATGAAGCAGGGATTCTCAATGGGAATATCAGTGGATCATATGTGAGTGGATTTAATGAACTCTAAAGCAGTCTTTTAGTGCAAATGTACAGAAGCTGATGGACCAAATCAGCCAGGCTCCTGGGCTTGCCATTTGTCCAATTTGCCTGGCCCCTTATGCCCGAACACCAATTCTTTGGTGTTTTCCTGGCTGATAGAAAAATCTCTCCTAAGACTTAATTACTGCCAATAAGAACTGGATATTAAATAAGCTGTGATCGTGGGCTCTGTCCCTTTGATCTTCAGCCCTGCCCACTGCTGGAATCCAGATCCAGAGACCTTCTTCAAAATGGGATTTAGCCCATGGATTTAAAAAAGTTCAATCCATCACCCCCCATGTTAATGTTTCTAATGAAGAAGTACTTGTTTTAGCTGCACAGCAGTAGGACCCTTCCTATGTTGCCATAAACATGCATGGAAGGGAGGAGACAGAATCACACTTGCTGGCTTGTCTGTGCCCCCTCATGTACTTGGTATCACCCGTGGGAAAATACATGTCCATGGGATCTATAGAATATGCTTTTCGGCGCCAGGTCAAGACCTTTTTATTTAACCAATATGTTAAAGTTAATTAATTTTAATGGTATACTTATTTATTTAATTCATTTTAACCATGTTATTTTATACTCAGCCGTGGTGTAGCCAATTTATTTATTTGTTTAGGATTGGTGGGGTTTTAATGTTTGTAAACCACCCAGAGAGTCCTCTGGGCTATTGGGGTGGTATACAAATGCAATAAGTAAGTAAGTAAGAAAGAGATCAGGTATCCATAAAAGTGTCCTCCAGTGTGCGAGCTCTAGGCTGAAAAGTCCTTCCACTTATTTGAAAAGTAATCAGGTTCAATTTGATAGAAAAGACACTGACCTGGAAAATCTATTTTTTTCAAAGGAGCAGAACATCTCAGTGGATTTCTCACAGGCAGGGTGTATAGTTATCTTAGTTCTGAGATGGCCAAGGGGTGTTTGTGAATGTCCTTTCACTGATGATCAGCTCTTCAGCCTTCTGCTGTTCTGAAGGCAGAGAGTTTGAAAGTTCATGGTCATGGGATATGGCCCAGCCTCAGCTCCTTGAGCTCTTAAATCCTTCCCTATAGGCAAACTCTGCAAAACAAGCAGCTAGCTAGTGGAAGGCCTTGATATCTTGGGCTCAGTTGAGGAGGGCTGAATACCAGCTTTCATGTATGAGAATCCCGTGGGTTGCAATTCTTCTGCAATATACCACAGAATGTAATTAGTATCTAATCCCAGAATGGTTATTCCTCCCACAACGGGGTGGTCCCTTGGCAGGAACACGAATAATGGCAGAGTGTGTTTGGATGGTCAGCTATTTTTCACCACTCTCTAGCCATGTCTTTCCATGCTCATCCAGTTCCCTCTTCTTTCAGGGTGGTAGCAACTGCCAAGTATCAAGGTCAGGTTTGAGTTTGGAGAGTCATGGGAATGTAAAGCTTCCAACTGGAAGAGGACAATTTGATTGGTCACCCACAGAGACGGCACAGGCCATTTAAGGAGGGAATGTGATCCTCAGTTCTCTCCTCCGGCCCTGCATTGATGATAGTGTACTGAGCCAGTTACAAAAGCCTGAGGCAAAGAATCAGCATCCACGTAATTGCAGCTGGCTTGCTGCCACGATGGATAGCATTATTCCTAGATGGGTGCTTTCAGGATGCCCTTTGGCCTCTCTGGCAGGGATCTGCTCACAGGGAGCAGGCCAGACTTACTTCAGAGAAAGCTCATGAGAGAGGGAGCAGAAGTGTAGAACCTCAGCCCCAGAGGTCAAATTTGGCTCTACAAGAGACCCTGTACTTCCCTCTGGGCTGTCCCAGCAGGCTGTCCTCTCCCCTGCTCTCCACCCTTTCTGCCAACCACTGATAGTTTGATGGCTCCTCAGTTTTTGTGAAAGCTCCCCACCAACTCCAGAAGGTTGCAGCCTCTTCTAAGTTTGTCTCATCCTGTTTCTATTGCTTATAGTCCCTAGCACAGTATTTGGAAGGGCCAACTTCAGAGCTAACTTTCCTACTGGGTAGTCTTTAAAGCTATAACTATTGCTACCTAGACCTCTTCAGGGCTGAGTTGAAGTATTGGCCTGATCGTGTGGAAAATGAAAGTCTAGTTATAACTGGTTGATGGATTACTTGTTACATCTATACCTCACCACTCCTCCCAGGAAACCAAAGTGGCTTACATTGTTCTCCTTCTCTTCAGTTTATCCTTGCAACAGCCATCCTGTGATGCAGGTTGGGATGAGAGTCTGTGATTGGTCCAAAGCCATCCACTGAGATTCATGCTGAGTGGGACTAGAACCCAGACCTCCCAGATCCCCAGTCCAACCCTCTCACCTCCACACTGCAACACACCGTCTCTCATTTACAGATAGCTGGGAATATCACAACGAACAAAGAAGTGTTTGTCCATCTTTCCAGCCATGCCCAGCTTTTTGGCCAGCCAAAATAAAAATAAATGGTTGTGTAATGTGAAGGGTTTTTTTTCCCAGAGTATGGGGTGGAGCTGCACTGAGGCTTGCAGAGGGGGAAGGCAGCGTGGGTAGTGGCAGTCAGTGTAAGCAGAACATCTGGTATTATTTGATGGGTATCCATCTGTGCTTTAATTACACATCATCTGCAGCTATCCAGAAACCCAGCATTGTAAAATCCAACCCTTTTCAAATCTCAGCACTTGATTTCAATCAAAAGCCCTTGGAAAGAAGAAGGGGGAGGGGAGGGGAGGGGAAGGGAAGGAGACTGAGAGTGGGAGGGAGGTTTCCTGCTGCGCAAATGAGATCTCATCCAAATGTAACAAGCCAGGTTGTTCGTCATGTGATTTGGATCAGGCGCTGACATGGAGTATCGTAATGTTTTCTGACAGCCACATGTGCCCCCTCGATGCTTGAATTGCTTTCCGCATGTCATTAGCACCAATGGAAGATTACTCAAAGCTTGCTTGGCTAACAACAACATTATTGATGGGTTGAGGTGGGGAAAAGCACACCAGCAACACCCCAGGCAAAGCTGAAGCAAGTTTGGGCAATTGTTGTGTCTTAGATTATGTTTATAGTTTTTAAAATGTAGTTTTAAATGAATTTTTGTTTAAATCTTCATTTTACTGTTGTCAGCCAGTTTGAATGCCGTATTTGATGGAAAGGGAGGTATGCATATGAATGAATGAATGGAATTTATTTATTTATTTTCTGATTCATAGTCTGCCTTTTTCCTACAAAGGGCTCAAGGCAGCTTGCATCTCCTCCTCCATCTTATCCCCACACCAACAACCCTGTGAGGTAGGTTGGGCTGAGAGTCTGTGACTGGCCCAAAGTCCCCCAGTTGGCTCCATGGCTGAGTGGGGACTAGAACCCAGATCATCCGAGTCCCAGTCCCATGCTCTTAACCACTACACCACACTGGCTGTAATAATAAATATTCTCCTCTTCTGAGGATTCACAGGGGAGTGAACAAGAAATTAAAACAGCCAAGCATCATTATTAAACTAAGAAAAGAGCAGAATATTAACAAAGTGAGGTAGATGCTATTCAGTCCCCATAAAATCAGAACCAGTAAGATAAAAATATGTGACAAGTTACAACAGCAGCAGCTAAAAAGCTCTTCCTCATGCCCATGGAGGCTGGAAGACTCTATTAAGATGAGATGTTTTCAGAAGTTCCCAATGAACCCAAGTAGGCACTACGCAATAGAAGTGTACCATTATCTAAGCCTGGCTTTATGGACTCCATGCCATCCAGATGCTTCAGACTTCAACTCTCATCAGCAAGCTTGGCCAAAAGCCCAGAATCCTGAGAGCTGTCATCCACTCTCAGGGCATGATCCTTTGCCCTTCTGTTATCGCCTGGGAGGCCATGGGATTCTTCAGAGTCCCAGGTCCAAGATCCTGTGGGTTCCCCACCATGCTGGCTGTTCAATGCCAGCTTAAAGGTAAAGACCCATAAGAACTACTGCCCCTCCAAAGTTAGCACCTGAGCAGCAGATGCAACAGGTAAGCACACAGACTAGGCACTTTATGGCAACGTCCTAGAAGGACAGGACTGTGGAAGTACTTATGTGTACATGATGTGAATGTGAACTCAGGTGACTCCCATGGAAAAAATAATCCCATCTCATGCATAACCCCATCCAATGCAAATCCTATATTTCTCTAGCTTAAGCACTGAGTGGCTTCAGAAGCTTATCTTCTCTTGATGGCTACCATCAGTAAAGGGATGCTCTCATGTGGCGACTGAGTATCTTCCTTTATCAGAGTGATGCACTAATGTGTACACAGCAGTGACTGAGATCTGCTGACCTGCAACTCTGGCTCATAGTGAAGGCTTCCAACTCCATCCATCAGTTCTTGAACCTGTGGTATTGCACACGATGGATCATAGAGAGATTGGTTTCTTGTCATGCCTGGCAAATATTTAAGCATGGAAGTGAAATTCATGGAACAAGCTATGGGGTGATAAGCTTGTGCCTCTTAACCAGTAGCTCTCACTTCAGCTCAGATATAGACCTGGAGTTAATTCAGGGTGTTTGTGCAGGAAATTTTCTATTGTGATTCCTGTGTTACCTTTTATAAAATCAAGTGGAGACATGCATGTGTGAATAGGCTATAAGAAGTCATACGCCACAGGCAGAATCTTTAAAGCATATACAATTTTTGTGGAGTTTTTCCATCCACATTTCAACTAGAACAGCAAGAACAAGAGGACACAAACAGGACTTCCATATCACCTGACGCCACTTGGAATATTCCATTTGCCAAGGGATAAGAGAAAGCAAGTAACGTACATGTATGTATAAACTAGTCCCTGAAAAAACCCCTGAAAATCTGCATGGGATGGGAGGTGGTGGTCCTCCCCAGGTGGAAAGACACAATTTCCCCAAAATAAACACAAATAAATCGTTCCCCCCCTTCCTTCTGAAAGTGAGAATTTTGAATGCCAATCTTATGTTGCCTGGGAGATGCCTGCCTGTCTATGGTGGCTTCCTCCAACCTAGTGCCCATCTGTTGTATTGGACTGCAGCTGGGTTGTATGATCAGGAAAGGAAGAAAAGGGATACTGGAACAACTGTAGCATTACAGAGATTTCTTCAGGAGGGTGTTAAAGATCAGCAAATTAGTGTTGGGCAAGCTCAGAAGCAAATAACTGGGATGGGGGCATAATCTGATTTTTCCCCATCTCAGACAGTAACCTTCCTTGAACCATCCCAACTAGGACATATCTAACTTTGGCAAAACCACATTTTGGAAGAGGGATGAGTATATTGTGTAATTTTCAGATTTTATAAAGCTGACTGGAGTATTTGACAGTCAGATGGAACATATTTAAATTTTTAAACAAAGAGAGGACAAATTTCCTTTTCTAATAATGTCATTTTGACAGATTTGTCAATTAAAGCCCAGACTGCTTCAAGAAACCCTACTGGAAACAAACATATCTGCATATCATTTCTCTGAACTCTACCTCCCACCATTGATGTGCAATTAGGACTCGTGTGATCTCTAAATGGAGGCTTTTATCACCTTTTCTGCAGCTTAAAAACTTCAGTTACATCGGAAATCCAGAGCAAAAGAAAAGCGAAAATTCTGCTTGAATACAGTTAATCCTTTTGCAGCACGGGTTTGTGCACTTCAGTGGATGCTTTCATTTCTTCAGGGTAATGCAAACCAGCCGTTGTCGCTCTACTTGTGCCTCAAACACAGATGTTAGTGTATATTTTCAATATGCGTATTGTTTTAAAATTCATTTGATATGTTTAATTTAAGGAACAACAAGAACAATGAAAACTGGGCCTTTCAGCTGGGGGTTTATCTGAAAAAGTGGTTAAGGGTTAAGCACATGTTGCTTGCATGAAGTCACTGTTCCAAATGGTCTGCATAAAGTCTCGGGGTAGATCAAACTTGTCTCCCAGAGGAATCCTTTCCATACGGATTTGTCTGGTGGGGAAGCCCTATCTAGTGCCCATTCTGAAGCATGTTCTCAGTATATGGCATGGTTCACACATAGCCACAACACGTAGTCTGAGCTCTTGGATTCTGGGTTGTCATGAAACACGAATGCAGCTGCACTAACAAATGATTAAAGAGAACCCACGGTTTGTTGTTGGATTGTGAGCTCTTGATTTTTTTAAACCATGGCTTGTTCTCATGTACAAACCCGGAACTGTGGGTTATTCATGGGTACTTTCATCAAACTTCAGAAGCAACAGCAAATGGTGGTAAAATGGCCCCAGTTGCTCTACATGCCAGTACTAGAGCACCACAAAGATATTTGGGATATAGGGAAGGAGTGGATGAAAGAGGGGGAAACAAAAAAAAAAAAAAAAAATCCAGGGATGGAGGAAACAAACCAGATTTAAATATATATTTCAATCTATATTTTCTCTCAAGACACAGTCCAGTGATTAGCAAACTTCTGATGCACTGATTAGTCTAAGAAATTTTGATCTGGTCACCTTTGCAAAAGATGTTGCAAAGTTTCCATCACTCCAGCATAACTAGTGAAAGAAGTTCCATGGTTGGTTACCCAACTTTAAAGCTCGTACCTTCCTTTCAGTCAGTTTTTGCCAGGGCTGAAGTTCTTCCTTGACCCAAGGCAGTCCTGACCAACCGCAAAACCAGCTTACGTTTTATGCTGTGAGCCGCCCTGAGGCTTTGTTGCGATGGGGGCGGCATACAAATGTTTTAAATAAATAAATAAATATCTATATCTATATCTATATCTATATATATATGCTGTAGGCCTGCTGGCCTTACAGTTGGGTGATGAGGGTCTTCATCCACACAAGTCACATTCCCGAAAGTCACACCCACATGGTGTGTTATTGTTGGAGAAGAATTCCGAAAACTCCATGTATTGTAGCAAAACAACTCAGGATCTTGTCACCCTGAAACATTAAGCTATATCATCTCCCATGGAAAATGTACCAGCATCATTCAAATCAATTGTAGTTCAAGATTCAGAAGTTTCAGATCCCTTACAAACTCTTCAGAAATCACACCGTGCATTTGATCAAAGTGTGAGCAGGGGTATGTGAATTGTTGGAAACTGCTCAAAGAATATAATAGGAATACATAACAACAGCAACGACAACCATCAGCAACACTCCCTCTGCCTGCCTGTGTGGTGCAAATGTTTGCAGCAGGAAAATTGTCCCATGTACAGCTGATTTCCATGCAACTGGGAACCCCGTGCAAGCACAGCTCCTCTTCCCTCGGAGGCTTCCTAGCTCCAGGCATTCATGGCAAATGCATGGAAACCAAGGAGAGGGCTAGTTAGTGCTGCCTGTTAATGTCCTGATGGAGTGCATGGGTGTAATTTCCAAAGGTGGCATTGCTACATCAGTCTTGACCTAATCCTGATCAAGGGAAATAACCTGGTCTGGGATGGTCCGTATTCATGGGAAAGCTCTTTTTGAACTGTCACTATGCTTTGAGATGGCGTTTGTGGAGTAATATTGGGAGAAACCCATCAGTCCATGACACCTGCCCTGGCTGATGTCAAGGTGGGCAAAACAGGTGCTCCTCTATGGAGATATTATTCTTTACATGCCATAAGCTCAAGCTTTGAATTGGGTCTAGAAACAAATCGGGGGTGCACGGGGAGGGGTAAGCTGATGAAAGCCCAGACACGCTGGGCAGGCCATGTTGCAAGGATGCCAGACCACCACATCCCCAAACAGCTCTTCTATGGGAAAGCGATCACATGGGGGACAAAAGAAGCAATACGAAGATGCACTGAAAGCCTCTCTCAAGTCCCTGGTTACCGACACCACCTCCTGGGAGACCCTGGCATAAGACTGATTGACATGGCGCACACTGATCCCCCAAGGCTGCCAAACATCTGAAGCCAAAAGGACAACCATAGCACAAGAGAAACAAGCACTCCGTAAAGCCAGAGTTGCAAATGTTGCAACAGTGGTGCCCACACGTCTGCCCGACATGTGGCAGAACACTCCATGCCCGTATTGGCCTTATCAGCCACCTGCGGACACACCGTGGACAGCTCACAACCCGTTAGATGTCAAGGTCCTCATCGAAAACGATGGATAAACATCATCATCAGAAACAAATCAGCACCCAATGCAAATGTCTTTAAACAGGCAACAAATAAGAGTGTCAGCTTGGAAATGATTGTAGCAGCTTTTGCACTAGCTGAAGTTTCCTTCTGGTATGGCTCTTAAAAAAAAACGTCCTACTCCCCCCACCCTCCCCTGCACCCCACATAAGGCTTCTTTAAGGAAAACTCCTCAATAAGCGATTTCAGGGGAAAGGTTTTGTTTTTGCTTAGGAACAGCTACCACCACATACAGCTGTTTTAGTATTTGCTACAGATGTGCTGTGATAACAGGTCTTTGATAACAGGGCAGCAAGGACTTGCTGTAATTGGAAAACACCACAGGTTTTGGTTGGAAAGAAAAAGAGGAAAGATATGCACAATCCTAAACAAATTATAGCCTTTTTTGACAGAACTGTGCTATGTACATCATGAGTCCAGAAATACAGTGATACCTTTGTGCGATCATTGGTTCTGCAGACTAGACTGTCATAAATAAAGCTAACGAGACCAGGTTCACAGGAAAAGAAAGTCTTCCTTAGGGAAGGAAAGAGAGGGTGGTGTGTTAGGAGAAGAGTGTATGCCCAGAAAACTGGCAAGGCAATCAAGGAATAATGTTATTTACCAGCAGGTGAAGTGGTGTAATTATTACAGCCACAGAGCAGGTTTTAATCATCTACTGTTGTTAATATGGATCAAGTCAAGCAGCAAAGTGTGAAAATATGAAAGCCCATTCAAAGCAGTAGTTAAAATCCATAGATTGCTAATTCCCAAAGGGAATGCTGGGACAGACTGAACGTGTGATGAGAGGTACAGGATGGCAGAGAATTGTGTTCAGTCTACATTTTCAAGTGGAATCACTTCATTCTCTTTTTGCACACTAATGTATGGATTGGAAGGTAGATATCATTTCTAATGGTGCCCTTCTAAGGATTTTGCAGTGTCATTTTTTGATCAAAACATGCACACAGACGGTATGTATTGGTCAAAGAGGTGTAGAAAAAATGTGTATTAGGAAAAGTAGTGCACATTAGGGGAATTTTACCCTGTGAAAATGCACATTAAAACAATGATCATAGCAGACTAATGCAGAAATTAGACAGAATGGATTTGTATGCAGGCCTGATATGGCTGGGATACAGATTGGTGGATCAGTTCCCTGTAAGTGATGTGTATACACAGTGTTCTGTCACACTCTAGAGTGACCAAGGAACTGGACCCAGAGTAGACCTATGCTAAATGAGCAGGCTTGGTTTTTTTAATAACTGGAGATACAGAGCAGGGAATCTGTTGAACTCCGGTCTCATGGGATCTCCAGTTGCATCCCTTTTCTTTCCCCCATCCTAGTGGATCGTTGTGTGTCCCATGAGCCTGTCTTGCATGCCCTCAAGTGCAGCAGCAAATGTTGTGCATTGATAGCCAGTCCCTCTGGATTCTGAACGTGAACTGGAGTGGCAGGGAGGTTTCATGTAGCTAAATATCTGACTGGTCCTGGCAAAATCAGCCTGCCACTCCTGTAAGATGGGCATGTGTCCTACTTTATTCAGGGCAGTCATCTATTTGAAAGGTGGTCAGTCCCAGGTGCAGGTTAAACTGTCTCCAGTGAGCAGCTGGAGAGGATGCTGAACAGACATGGAGGAGCTGATCTCAACATTTTCCATGGTGAGGGGATGTCCTAGTTCTACTTAAGTGACAGTAATTCTTTCTAAATTTGTGCCTGTACACATGGCTGCACATTTTGTGCAAACTCATTGCCGTTTCTGTTCCTTCTTTGGATGATGCAGGCCCTCTTTGTGGGGGATTAGCCAGTGGCCACTCCATGCAACTGGGGATAGTGATGGAGGCAACCTATCTTCTGCTGAGAAAGACAATGTGGAAGGGGGAGGAGCAGAGCCCTTCGTTTCCTTCAACAACAGCTCCAGAGCTGCAAGGAAGCTCATAAAAGCAGTGTTTGGAATGCAAGGAAACAAGTCCAAGTGTTGTTTTGGAAATGGGACAAGACTTGAAAAGCAATCATCACCCTTCACTCTGCTCTGCCAGTGCCAGAGCCTTCCTGGTTCTTTCCCGCCAGTCATTGCTGATGGAGGCTTGTGCCACTAAGAATCCATGGAAGTGGATGTCTCTGATGTCAGTGTGGCAGTGTATTGACTCCATATTTGAATGTTCAGGGAGCTATCCATGGTTCTAAACCTTATCCCCAGAATAAGTTCAACATCATTAGTACCTCTTTAAGGCAACAAGGAAGGATAAAGGACCTCTGCTGATAATACAATGGATTGAAGATCAAATGACTCTTCCAGCATTTGAATGAGCAGTGTTTCGATGGAAGCTACACATGTGCAGAGCATGTACAGAGATATCTGGCTTACCTTTGTTGAACCTTGTGCATAGCCATTTCTACTGACAGTAGAATATTTCTTTATGGATGTGTAATAAATATGTGTATAAATTCCCTATGTATTTATTGTAACTGATATACTTAACCTTTTGCAATGTAAACTAATTTTTATGGCCTTGAGCATGTGGTTTTGTTATAATTCTATGTGATTCATCATAAAAAAAATTATGAGACAAAAGAGAAAGAGGCAAGGGGGGAGAGAGAAGGATAGCTCTTTAAAAGTTTGGAGGAAAATCCAGAATGGATGCATAGCCCTGCTCAAACTAGAGCCACTGCTCTGCTCTGTTAATAATATACAGTGGGAAGCTATTGACTGATGGATAAGGTGTGGAACAGCGTGTTTAGTAGAGAGAAAAGGGAAGGAGGTGACAGAATTGGAAGGGGGAGGAATGGTTGGTCCTTACCACCATGGTGCCTCACCCTGTGCATTGGTTGCACATAAGCCTCTTCATTCAGAAACTTTGGAGGATAACATGCTTCGAGCATGGGGGGCACCAGATTGTGCCCTACGCTCTCTTGTGCTGCAGTTAGGTGATTCTGAGCTCCGAGCTTAATGGTCCCATTCCATGTGCTTCTCTTTTTGGGCTGCATTGCACAGCCCTTTTCCTTTGGGGGCCCTTCTGCAACTCTGCTGTGTTGAGCCTTGTAGCTCTTCCCTGAAGTCCTGTCCCAATGGCACCCTCGTCTTAGTCCGCTGCTTGTGAAAATCAGAGTTGTGAACTGTAATTAGGAATGCTGGAGAAATGTGTAGCAGATTCAATTAATCTGACCTGCAGATTGTGCAGAGCTACAGCTTTTTTTTTTTTTTTTTTGAGATACGCAGATTCCATGGACTTGCAGACTGATTTTTCACTTTTTTTGGTTGGGGGGTTGTGCTAATTGGCACAAGTGGTAATTCACATTTGCACAAGCGTACATCCATGCTAGTACACTTTGTGTGCTTGTGTTACTGCACACTGGTTAATGGGAATCAGCACATATTCCTATTAAATAGTTGCATTGGAGCATTCCTGCAAGTGTGTTTAAGTGCTGAATGCATGTGTTTATTCGAATTGGTGACAACATGGATTGGTGCATGCAGAACAAAATTCTACTTAAAGATCCCGATTCTGTCAAGTGACCAAAGATGCCTGACAATTGGAGAAATATAAGGATGTGTTTAAGTAATTGATTATATTTATATCTCTGATTTTGCAAAATCCATACCTCCCTGGCAGTGATGTTCGTGGTCCATGTTTCATCTCAGCCAAGAGCTCACTAGGTGGCCCTTGGCAAGTACTCCACCTCTGCCATCGCCCCTGCATGTGAAATAGGGGTAAGAATCCTGGCTTGCTGTACAAGATAATTGTACAGATGACTAGGATAATATATGTGGAGCAGCATAGAAATGCTAAATGTTCCTATTATTCAAGCTAAGCAGGCTTTTGAACTCCTTTGGGCTGCTAACAATACAACAACCCATCTCTCAAAGCATAGGATAAGAACAGGGGGCCATTGTTGGTTGAGAAATTAGACACTTATTAAAACCTGGAGCCAGGAGACATAATCCTTTTTCTCAGCAAATCTGTTCCCCATGTAAATGGTTGAAAGACTTCTTCCCTCCCCTATGCCTTTCCTCGCTCTCTCCGACATTTCCCCCTCCCCTAATCATTTCCAGGAGTTCTTTGGAAGTCATTGCTGTTTTGGGACTCCTACTGGTGACTAATCTTTATATGCACTTGGACCAAATGCAGCAAGACCTGGAGGAAGAAAGGGATTCATTCAAAGCTGTCAGCACTTTCTTCTCCATGCAATAAATTATGCTTCCCGATCCTTCAACTTCTCTCTCTCTCTCTCTCGCTCGCTCTCTCAAAGAGAGAGCCTTTTCAAAGAAGAAAAGAGAAGCAGGTAGGACCATTCAAGAGATGCCACCGCAAACACACATACTTCTCTATTAACTTGCAAATGATATGAATGAACTATTTTGTCAAGAATCACAGGGCACAATGGCAGAGGCCACAGCACAATACACACTGGGGCTGTGGGAATGTGGTTTATATTAGAGCAAGATAGAAACCATTGTGATGGATTTTTCTGGTCACTAGCATCACCACTGGCTAAAATAATGATGATCCCCCACTATTTAAATGTTATATGTATGCCTTACATGGCATTACAAAAGTGATATTACACCTTTTTGTGTAAATGGTATTATTTTAATGCATCTATACTGTATGTACTTTATATAGCCAGAAAAGTGGTTCCCATCACTTAGATTATGCATGATGTGGCCTGAACTATGAAAGGCTCACCCACCTGATTGGCTACTACACATGCCAAAACATATCCCTTAAAAAGATTGATATCGAATGTTGAAGGCATCTGGCCCCATGGAGACACATCTATCTTTCTCAGGGTGCACAGAGGAAAAGGGGGGGAAAATGGAACTTCTTTGGGTCAGAAAAACAGTGGAAGCAGCACTGAGAAAACATGGGAGGGTTGCAAATTGATGGTGACATCATGTTTACCTGCCTAAAATGTGTATGAATGGGCCATATTGATTCCATAATAAATCCTCATCTGAAAGAAGGGTTGTGGGGGTGGGAAGAAAAAGGCTGTCCAATGCCTCAGTTCTTCACTGTGGCAAGATCCGCGTCATGCAGTGCAATGAAATATTGCCTTGTTCACTCTGAAGTACACCCCATGGAGTAGTTAAGTACTGATTTTCTAATATGCGTGGCTAAGGTTGCGTTCTCACAGTAGGTTGGACTGGAGGCCCCATGAGAGCAAACCCCAGCTTGCCCCGCCCACTCCTGCTGATGAATGCAAAGGCGCCTTGGTGGTTCTACTCTGCCCCAGGCGTCGCATCCCGTGGTGCTACCGGAGGCAGAGGTTATTCTGGCAGTGATGGCATTTCCCTGCCATCTTAGGTGGTGGTCACCTTGGCAGCAGCTCTACCACTGGTGAAGAAACCAAAGATGGAGCAGATGGTGTGTGGGAGGTTGCTACTTTCAGCCCCACTTCCCTTCCCACCCAGTTAGCCCATGCTCACTCTCGAAGGCCTGAAAGGAGCTTGTGGTTGGCCTGGACCTGCTCCATCGCTGCCACCTAAGGCACTGAGTGGTGGAGGTAAGACCACCCAAGTGCCTTTGTGCTCATCAGCAGGAGCAGGCAGGAGATGCTGGGATGAGCTCTTGTGACGCTGCCAACCCGAGCTGTTCGAGCAGGATGGGCAAGCAAGCAAGCAAATACAGAGGTAGGCTTCCTCTGGCACTGGGCAAGGACAGAATTTGATATCTGGTGTCTTGAGACACAACAGGCTTCATTAAAAAAATGTTTCTGACCATTATGGCTGTGGGCAAAAACTTCAGAATCAAACAAGTCTTGCCTGGCAGAGGTCTGCAAACTACAGGGACTGGAGGAAAACTCTTGCTTACTTAGAGTTTCATCCCTTTCCCTGAATATTTTGCATGACCGCACATATTAGTGGCAATAGGAATGCCACCTCCCCTGTTCATGTCCCAAATTCCAAATTCTTTGGGAATCCAAGTCTTGGAATCAAATCATGTAGAAGCGCTATGCAATGCTTCCTACTTTAAATAATTTGGGAGTGAAGATACAAATTTCCTTAGAACAGAATTTCTGCTTTATTTTTTGTGCAAAGGGAAGACTTAAAAATAGTGAAGAGGGAGCTAAAAGCATTGGTGTGCAAGATCTTTTGGTGGTAGCCTAAATGCTATAATAAAATATTCAACAGGCACTGTGCTGGTGATGTCCTTTTGTAGAAAAAAAATCAGGTGCCTGGAAAGAATATTGATTTTGTCAAGAACATTTTGGAAACATTCATTTTCCTTCATCAGGGCTGCTGGCTTCTTCTTCTTTTGCATATATTGGGAAAAGAGCCCTTCCAGTGAAATGCTGAGCATTTTAATGCTGAAGAGATATTGAATGCACTCTTCAATGTATCTGAAAAAAGCCAAGTGGCCCTGATGAATGAAAAGGAATATACAAGTGCATATGCCTCTTGTTGTTTTGGTATTTTTATTTAGCAGACTGGAATTGAATATGGCTGCTAGGAACATCTACAAATTTATCAACCTTTCCCTACAGAACTGTAGATGCTGATGACTTTTGTTTTCTCAATAGCTAGGAAGAAGGCCAAGTCTGACTTTTGCTATATATTCCCACAAAGCATGTATCACTTGCCAAAGACTGGAGAATATTGTTCCACACAGAGTACTTGACAGAGGAATACACATTTGGATTATGCATATTGTTGGAAGTTTGGCCAAGTCTGCTAGTTTAGTGAAAATAATTTATCTCCTGTCTAGCGGGGTGTCAGTGTCTGGGGCCAGGATGTGGGCGGCCAGAGACAAAGCAGGACAGGACAAGACACGGAGAAACCAGGACCAAGGCAACAGAACTTCAAGCAAGACAGGGCCAAAAAGCAGAGTTTAATGGCAAGGCCAAGGTCAGAAACCAGAATGCATGAGGGCAGAACAAGGATGTGGTCAGGACCAAGCCAAGGGTCTAGAACCAGCGGGACAAACAGAGGTGCAGGTATGGCAGGATACCTGGCCAGATACATGAGACAACAGGAACCAGATGCAGTAAGGTCTGGCAAGGTGCCATCATTACCTCCATCACTGATTGCAGTAAGTCCAACCCACTTTTTGACATTTCTTCGGTCTCCATAAATATTGCCCTCCCACTGTTTTTGGATGAAACTTCAGCTCAGCTCTAGTATTAAAGCAGTAATATTAACTGTGAAGCATCCAAAAGATTCAGAAGGAAATTTCTGAATGCTGCCTGCTTTCCTCTGCACATACACACATACTAGACGGTCACCTAATCTAGAAAAAGTGATGTGAACTTTTGAGCTGGGGAAGCTAGAGTAGGATGGTTCCATGGCCACAACTTATACAATAGGACATGGTTTCTGACCATTTCATGGGTGGTATAAGCTCCATCTCTGAGTGATCTGGAGGGGCTAATCCTACAATCTTCCGTTGTTCAGAAGAAATGATTCTCCAGTGCTTTCTTTTAAAAAGAATCCATTGGGCCATGATGACATTTCTCATAAAGTACAGGCGATAGGACAGGGCTCTTTATTATGAATGGAAAAACAAGAAGGGGGAGGGGAATATTTACACATTTAATTGAGGAAGACGACTATTTAAAAAGAAATAAATGGTGTTTTCCCCTCTTGACAGGAAGCTCAGTTAGGCTCTGAAGTAATAAATCCAGGGTACGAATCCACCAAGGGAAATGCCCAACAACGCAGTGCAATAAACAATTTTTGACAGAGGTTATAAAGGTCAGGGGTTTGTGTGTGACTCAAGCATTTGGATGGCAGGATTTAATTTTGAAAGGGTCAAGCAGAGACGGGTTGAGGAGTAGTGAGTATGTACATAGAATGTGCATCTATTTGTGGGTCAAGTCTGCTCTTTATCATTATACTGCAGAGCAAGTCACCTTTTTATTTTACTTTTCTTTCCTGTTTTCTTTCTTTCCCTCCTGTTGAACTTAGGAGCGTATGAGCCACCTCAGAAATATTGCTAGCCATGATATAATCCTTTATTTATTGGTTTGATTTTTCAAAAAAATGTGAAACATCTCTATAATTGTTCCTGTCTACCATTTTGAGATAGCTCACAACTGTAATTTTAACTGGGATGGGTGCACATATGGAGAAAAGTATTCTCTGCCATATGTCTGTCCCAGGCTGTAAAAGTTAATGCTAATATCTTTAGCTATGGTGAAAGCTGACTGACTACCATTTAAGCTGCTACACAATGACTTGAACACAAGTTTGTTTGGTAGCTTTATTTATTTATTTAAAGCTTTTGTATGTCATCCTAAGGGGACTGCAAGTGGTGCAGTGGTTTAAACCCCTGTGCTGCTGTGCTGGTAGATCGAAAAGTTGCCAGTTCGAATCTGCACAATGGAGTGAGTTCCTGTTGCTCCGTCGCAGCTCCTGTCAACCTTGCAGTTCGAAAGCATGCAAATGCAAGTAGATAAAAAGGTACCACTTTGGTGGGCAGGTAACAGCGTTCCGTGCACTTTGGTGTTTAGTCATGCTGGCCACATGAGCACGGAGACTGTCTGTGGACAAACACTGGCTCCTTCGGCTAGGAAACAGAGATGAGCACTGCCCCCTAGGGTCAGACATGACTGGACTTAATGTCAAGGGGAAACCTTTACCTTTTATGCGGTCCTATTATACAAGATCTCAGGATGGCTTACAATATTTAAAAAGACAATTAAAACAACAATTTCAATAAATAATAAAACAGAACAAAACAATAAATCACAAAACAAACAGAGCGTCTAAACTTAAAAACTATTAAAGTTTAAAATACTGTTTAAATAAAAAGATTTTGGCCTGGCGCTGGAAAGGGTATAAACTTGGCGCCAGGCATACCTCTCTGGGAAGTACATTCCAGAGTCTGGGTGCCACCACAGAGAAGGCCCTACTCTGAGCTGATGACCTTTTTACATCTCTTGGAGAGGGTTCCCGGAGCAGGGCTTCTCCCACAGATCTTAAGGGGCATGAGGGCATATAAGGAAGGAGACGTTCCTTCAGGTATCCTGGTCCCAAGCCATTTAGGGCTTTATAGGTCAAACCAGAACCTTGAATTGGGCCCACACTTCAACTGGGAGTCAGTGGAGCTGGTAGAGGCCTGGCGTTATGTGAGAGTAATGGCCGGTCAACGTCAGCAGCCTGGCAGCTCTATTCCGTACCAGTTGCAGTATCTGGACTGTTGTCACGGGCAGCCCCATGTAGAGTGCATTGCAGTAATCCAAGCGGGAAGTTACCAGAGCATGTATCACTGTTGCTAGGGAGTGCTCATCCAGGTAAGGATGCAGCTGATGGATTAGTCGAAGTTGTAGGAAAGCACTCCTTGCCACCGCCGCCACCTGGAACTCCAGTGACAGCTCTGGATCAAGGAGTACTCCCATGCTGCGGACCCTGCCCTTTATGGGGAGTGCTACCCCATACAGAAGTGGGTCAAAATCACCTACCTGGAGACCCACATCGCCCACCAACAGGACTTCCATCTTATCTGGATTGAGGCTCAGTTTATTGGCTCTCATCCAGCCCATTACCTCGGCCAGGCACCGGTTCAGTACAGCCACCGCCTCACCTGGAACAGATGTAAATGAGAGGTAGAGCTGGGTGTCATCAGCGTACTGATGACTCTGCAGCCCAAACCTCCTGATGACCTCTCCCAGCGGTTTCATGTAGATGTTAAGTAAAGTGAATGGCAGCGTTATGCACTTCATGTTTTCTTCAAGGGCAATCCTGCACAGGGAGTACATTACTGTAGCCATCCACAGAGTGTTAGGCTTGAACACATTCCAACCATCAAATTCATACCAGGACACCTCGTTTTTGTAACTCTGCCCCTACCCTGGTGCACACCCCTTACCCTACTATAGCAGCAAAGTTCCATTGAAAATAATGTGATTTTGAAAAAGCCTTGAGTTGCTATTTCTGCGCAGCTCAGCATTTCTGCCCATTCTAAACACATTCCAGCCATCAAAATCATGCCAGGACACCTCGTTTTTCTAACCCTAACCCTACCCTGGTGCGCACCCCTTAGCCTAATAGAGGGCGAAAGTTCCATGGAAAAGAGGGCTATTTTGAAAAAGCCTTCCTTGAGCAGCTTTTTCTGCACAGCTCATCATTTCCGCCCATTCTAAAAGCATTCCAAGCATCAAAATCTTAACAGGAGACCTTTTTTTTCTAACCCTAACCCTACCCTGGTGTAGACCCCTAATCCTAATATCTTTTTCTCCTTCCTTATATGCTCTCACTCTCCTTAAGAACTGCAGGAGAGGCCCTGCTCTGAGCACGCTCCTTGAAGGAGGTAAAAAGGGCCTTCTCTGTGGTGGCACCCAGATTGTGGAATGTGCTCCCCAGAGAAATTTACCCAGCATCGAGTTTATATTCTTTTCAACACCAGGTTGCAACCTTTTTATTTAAATGGTATTTTAAAAATTAGTATTTTTAGTGGTTTTTAACAATTGCTTTTGATTGATTTGATTTATTTTTATTGATTATTTATTGTATTATGTATTGTTTATTGATTGTTTTTATTGAGATTTGTGTTGTTTTGTTATTTATATTGATATTTTTGAAGTCGTCCTGAGGCTGTGGCAAAGGATGGTGTATACCGTATTTTTTGCTCTATAAGACTCACTTTTTTCCCCCTCAAAAGTAAGGGGAAATGTCTGTGCGTCTTATAGAGCGAATATATGTGTGCAGTAAGTCTGTCAGATGTGCAGCCCATGGGGAAGTGATGGGGAATGTGCCTGTGATGATGTGCCCATTTGATTCAGAATATTTTTTTTCTTGCTTTCCTCCTCTAAAAACTAGGTGCGTCTTATGGTCAGGCGCGTCTTATAGAGCAAAAAATACAGTAAATGTTTTACTACATACATAAATAAATAAGTAATGTAGGGCTAAAATTCCATTGAAAATAAGGGCAATTTTGAAAGTCACCTTGGAGGTCCAGCTCTGTGATCCATCTGGGCTCAGTAATATAGGATGCAGATAGCTGGTCATTCAGCCTCTGCTCAAATAGCTCCAACAGAGAGCCCTCCATTTCCCAAGGTGTCCCAACATTGAGCAGTTCTGACCTTAAAGACTATTATGAGCCATTGGCTTTGTGGGCCAGATTCAGTTCTGCATTCATGCTATAGTCCCTTCCTTCAGGGTTCTCTGCCATTTGGACTTGCTTTGGTGAACTCTTCTATTCTGTTTCAGTCAATCAACAACAACAGCTCATTCATTGAGATTGCTTTCCATGCATGGTTAGTCCATCGTTTGGCAATTCTACTTTTTAAAAATCATCTTCAGTCCCACTGTTTGCTTCCACATTCTCCTTCTCTTCCCCCTCATCTCATTCTGAAAATGAGACCAATCTTTATGGGTGGCTGGCTGGCTGGCTGGGAGGGCATGGGATGGCACGGAAGATACAATGGGCAAGCGTTGGGAGTCGTTGAGGGAAGAAGGTGTAATGTCAGGCCGGGTGGGCCACTGAATTTGGAAAGAGGGAGGAAAGGGGGCTGCTTTGGGGAAATGGGAAGCTCTCAATCCTGCTTTGAGTTATTTAGGATATAAACCTACCGGGAAGCCCATGACTCACACTCATCTAATGTAGTACAGTAGGAGCAGCAGAGGTGACTTCAACTCGCTCCATGCTTTCTACTCTGCATTTTCAGTGGATGGGCTCATTTTTGCTGTTTAAGAGGTTGGAGTGTCTACAGGAGACCTCATTTATCCTGTCCCTCAAAACACCCCCTTCTGAAGTTGCTTTCCTGTCTCCAGAGAACAGTCAGCACGGTTCTTTCCGTGTCAGTTGCCAGGGGAGGGGAAAAGGGGGTCAGAGCTCCAATTCCCAGCTTGTAGATCAGGGTGCTGTCACTGATCTCAGAGCTGGGAATCAAAACTATCCTACCCGCCCTCCCCCACCCCCAATAACAATGTCTAGGGACAATTCTGTTATGCTCTTGTTGTTATACTGAGCCATTTTCATATTCTGAGTGACCCTATGAAGCATAACATAAATTTCTTTGCAAGACATTCAGGAAGAAGTTGTCTTGTAGACTTGCTTCAATCCTATTGTTATTTTACTGAAAGTATTGGGTGTTTCATGTACATTAGTCATGTGCAACTAGACTAATGTACATGAAACTGTAGTAATTGCATTTTAATATTTTGGGAGGTCAAAGACAGAGGATTCTTGGAAGGCAGTGCAGCACAAGTATCTGAACATAATTGAACTAGATATGGGCACATCTCTCTAATTCAGTTCTGATCAGTTTTTCATTTTTGTATTTTTTAATGTCCCATTTCATATCAGTTTTTAAAAGTTTACATAAAATATGTATGTGTTTTGTGCACCTTTATGCATGAAAGTACATATTTTAATGTACCTTTAAATACATACATATTTTTTTATGTTCTTTTCCAAATATATACGTCTTATTTCCCACTTTTCTAAATGTACAATATTGTAGGCACGTTTCTATATATACTGCTCTGGAAAACCTTTCCCTAATATACTGCACTAATGTACACTTTTTATTTGCAATTGTTTTGCAACATTCAGGAAGTTGTGAATATTGATACGTTCATGCACAGTTTGGAGAAATGCGAATTTCCTAGGTTCACATTAAAGTGAAGACTCAACAAATGTCTTACTCATCCCTCATTTGGTCTGAAAGGGAAGCTGTTAGTGATACTGGATATAAGGTGGACCAGCTGCAACAGGAGAGACAGGAAAGCATACAAATGATCACTTGCTAGTGGCTATCCATGCTGCAGATCCTATTTTGGGAGCAGCATTCAGCACCATGGACAGCACCTTTAAAGTTCAAAATAAAATCCAGAGTGGATAAAGAGTTCTTATGAAAGGGGAATGACTAGCCTCCACTAGCCCCAGTAGGGTGATGGCAGGAAAGGAGGAAGAAGAGGCACATGCAAGTCCTGGGTTGAATGAGGGAAGGTGCAGCATCAAAGTATCCCAGCCAGGTATCCTGGCCAGATCAGCTCACTTCCCAGGAGAAAGTCATTCTGCTGGAACAGAGGACTGGATCTGCACCATAAACACAAACAGCAGAACACGCAGATGTCTCTCTTATGAAGAATGTGGAACATAATCATTCTAGAGAGTCAGTGTGCTGTGGCCAGATTGTCAAACTGGGAACCAGTAGATCTTGTCCTTGAAGTTTGCTGGGAGACTTTGGGTCAGCCATTGACTTTCAGCCTAACCTTCTTCACCAAGTGTTGTGAAAATAAAATGAAGAGGAAGATTATGTAAGTCAACTTGGGTTCATTGCAGGAAAAAGGCAGGCTATCAAAGTAATGAATAAATTAATAGAAAAAAGCCCTATTGCACCAGATCAAAGGAAGATGCACAGAGAATTAAGAGTGGCACAGAGAACTGGCCAATGATGCACTGAGTTCTGGCACTCCACGATGTGGCAGAGCCAGACTAAGCAATACCTTGGAAGCCAGAGAGATGGTACCCACTAAGGAAGCCAATATGGCAAAATGATTGGAGTCTTGGATTGGGATTCAGAAGATCAGAGGTCTTGTCCCTGCTTGGCCATAATACTTGCAGGGGTATAAATTTAATAGATGAATAGATACATCAGACTATGATGAACACACTGATCTTTTAAGCTTTGTGTAGTAGGCAAGAAATACTGAAAAAACAGAAGCTATGATTGACAAGTTAGCAAATAAAGAACTATTATGCTTTTCCTAAAAGGACATTCTTTCCTTCCTTTTCGAGTTTGAAGTCTTCAGCTGCAATTGGCCATGGAGTACATGTTATTATCTTCAATATTTTACAGGACCTAGAAATGTCCCTTTTTAAAGCTAATTCAGGCAAATTATGTCAAGGATTCTGAGACGCAACCAAATTTTGAGACAGAAAACTGGACTCTATCATGGCTGGAAATGATTTCAGATGTCTTTTGGGTTGCTTTTTCAGTTCTTCCCTTTCTCCCACTGTTTTCCCAGTCTTTTCTACATATTGTAAGACCATTTTGTGTCTATCCAAAGACCTTTCAACACACACATATTTGAGCTGACTTTTTTACTTAAGAGTTTATGAGAATCACAGCTCATCAAACCCATAGTTCAAACAAGACTCCTTGTTCAGTGGTTCCAGTGGTTCTGAGCTAGTGTGACAGTAATGTGAATGAGTTGAGCCATTGACCTTCCTTGATATTACAGTGAGATGTATTCTTACCTGCTTTGTTCCTGTCGTTTGTACTCATCGTAGAGCTGGACACATCTCAGAGGAATTTCCTGGCTCAGAAGGCCATCCCTCTGTAAATGATGATTGATGAAGTCCTTCCCAAGATTTCTTAGAATAATCCAGTGTGATCTTCTGCTCTCCAACAGCTTTATGGCAGGGAGAAAATGTTACTAAGCAGTTAGGAAAAACAGAAAGGGGGAGACCGAGGAGAAAGAGACAGAGCACATTACTTATTCCAGAAGTTGCCTCTGGTTTGTTGAATCCAGATGGTCAGGGTGAGCTGTAGTTCATAATGCTATTAAGGATGCTGGGACAGTAAATCAGGGCTCCATTCAACAGAATGAGCAAGGCTGGCTTGCCCACAGTCTGAAGAAACTGGAGTAATACATATTGCCCTGTAAAGTGAGTCTGACCTATAAGTCCATTCAGCCCAGAATGAAAATTACCTGACTGTGCTGGTTGTGGTTCTGTTAAGCTGAGGTGTTGGGTTGGAGACAAGAGGGTTATGGCTCTTCTATCAGATTTTTATCGAGAGCATAGGATTTGGCCAGCATCAAGATCAAAGGGCTTATTTGAGAATTGCTACCTACTGGAGCAACTTCTGTGCCACTCTGGAGCTGTCCAGGGTCCTGCAAGATCATGCTTCTGCAGCCACCTGTAGCCACTTCTTCATCTCACCTACTTGCCTACTTCTTGCTGGATGGTATTTTGCTTCTGCTCCAGGCCCCAGAGTGTCTTGCTCAGTGCAGGAGAATAAATATTTTAGGTTGGAGAATGATAACTTTGCTGGTGTTTGCCACTTTAAAAAACAAAGAAGGAAAGTATCACACTCTTCTTTTTGAGCAATGTAGTGAATGAACATTCAGCCAATAAATTACATGAACAAGGGAGCTGGAATGAGGAATTTTATTGTTCACCCAGAGTTTGCACATTTTTGTGCTTAAAAATTATCCTCTGCAAAGGCCTCCAGAGGGAATGTAAGAATATGTATCTTGACACGTGATAAGATGCGCAGGTCCTAATTGGCACATCATACTTTTTAGTGCAGCTTTCCCCAATCCAATGCCTCTAGGTGTGTTAGGCTATGACTCCCACAATCTGGCTAGGGATTCTGGGAGTTGTAGTTCGGTGCATCTGGAGAACAGCAAAAACTGTTTTAGTGGCTATTGTCTTGCACAAAGATTAGGCCTGGAACAGAAGCAAAGCTCCAGCCAGAAAAAAGTAGCAACTGGGTCCAGCTAGAACTGTTTAAAAGTTGAATCTTAACCAACCATCAGAAACAGAAATAGAAAGGATATAGAGAGCTCAACAAACATATATAAAACATTAATTGAATTATTCTGATCTATGCAAGCAGGGGTGATCATATCATTTTGGTTCTTTTCTTTGGAAGCCTATAAATGGATTGCGTGGATATCTCTAGCTACACAAGAAATATTCTTTTGGTCAATCAAGGCCAAAGTAGACATTCTGTGAAGTTTCATGCTATTTTTCTCTGTTTTGTTTTGTTTTAAGCCAAAAGCAGCCTCGGCTGGCTGCCAGACTGATGGGGAAAAGAGAGGGTATTAAAAACCTGCTTAACCCTTCACTTTCTTTTTCATTTTTAAGTGCAACCACCACCCCTCAATCACTGCTTCTATTTTCCCCTGCAGGTGAAAAACCAGCTGTGAAGGGATTTCAAGACGAAAAACTGCTGTAGAGGGGTAGATTTTAAGTAGTCTCTCTGTGTCAGCTATGCCCAGCCTGGCTGCCCCATGATTGTTTTGGTTTAACAAAACTACTCTCCATTTGATGTAACATTTAGTTTGCCCTAAGAAACACATTTGATGGGTGTAGGCCATGTGTCCTCTGGTGCCATTTTTTGGTTCTACTCCCTTGAACTCTGCTCTGTTGCAGAGGAAAAAGTTTCTGTTTGTTGGTGTTGAGGAAATGAGATAACTCTGTCATGGACCTTATTCATTTCCCATGGAGCAGAATTGGTTGCACACAGCAAGCATCAGCCTTATCTTGAGTTTCAAGACCTCTCTAGCATGAGATTAAAAAAGAGAAGAGAAATGAAGAAAGGAAAAATACACAAAAATGCAGATTCGTGGCTCTCTCCACTGTTTCACCACAACAAATGAGAACTGATTGGAAACAGGCCGATGTTGGAAATGCTCGAAGACTGGAAATGAAGCTCGTCATTCAAGTGGCCGGAGTGGAAACACCGCAAGCAAATCGGCGGAAGGGTTGTGCTTTTTGATTATTGAAAGGAATTTTGCCAGTGTTGTCTCAAAATTTGTTTTTATTGTGTTTGGCAATGGGATGATGGCAACTTCACTGAATGAATTATTAGGAATGCTTCATGCTTGGCACGGGTGCTCAGAAATTACCCTGCAAAAGATCCCATCAAAGCAGGTAGTCATTATTGGCTTCTATGCTCAAACTGAGTGAAAGGGGAAAATATGGGAGTGGAAATCCAGATTGTAGAGACAAAGTTTCTGGGGACAGAAAAAGGAGAAAGATCTGTTGGGTCTTCTCAAAGATCTTTGGGATCACTCAAACGACATGTAGCAATATGACATCCAGTTATCAATCCTTCATCATGTGAAGGGACTGTTGTGTGTCCCTCCACTGAAGTCCCATTTGACTATTCATTTGCATTCCTGGATCGATAGCAGCTGTAGAATGTGTGCACAATTCTATCAGTTTTGGTTCCTGTCAAGATTTTGTTCTTGCAATCTGTTCACCCTGAACTCTGAACCCTTTTTATAACAAAAACAAAACAAAAAAATGTTTGAATGAATATTTATGAGCTTTAAAAAACATCTTCCCCTAAGGACTACATTTGTATCTGCTTTTTTGTCCAAAATTCACATTTCTGTTAGCAGTTTTCTAAATAAATTAGCTGGCCATTAGTTTTTAACTGGGGACTTCACTGAGAAAATGCATCCAGGAATGCACATTTTAAAGTATACCCAACTTCAGGTACACATGGTGGTTCAAAAGTACAAAATTTGGCAAATTTGTATTAAAACTAAAATGCTAACTGCATCAATTACTCACCCATCCTGACTTAAGTTTGCTTAAACTTGGCCAAAGACTTCAGATGACCATCTCTCTAAATGGTTGCTGATACCATAAGGTAAGATTTTCAGGAAGATAAGTGATGAAAGTAGGTGATGGGTTGCTGATAATTGGTTTCCTCCCTCTGTTCTCCATTGGGAAGGGCCATAGCTTAGTGCTACAGCATCTGCTATATACCAGAAGCCCCAGGTTTGATCTCTGGCATTTCCAGGTAGAGCTGAAACTCTCTGAAACCCCAAGAAATGGTTGCTGTTAGCTAGTCTCAATAAGACAGGGATGGATGGACCACAACATCAGTTTCTGGTGGTCCCGTGTGGTTCTCAGCTTTCTATGCCAGGAGTGGGCAGACTTTAGATTTGTGGGATCACTTTTGTTTTGTTTGCTTTCCCAGGACAAAACAATGACTTGTGGGGGCGGGGGGTGACATGCATGTAAGAATTAGAATTTTGGAACAGTGTGCTCCTGAGAACATGTTGAGCCTTGGCGTTTGTTTTAAGGACCAGAAGTGAGTCTGATACTTTTATGCAACAGTCCATTGATTTATCCCCCTCCAGTTTTCCTTTGTTTAAGCAGCATAACTTAGAAAAAAACTGTTGTTGATGATGATGCTAAATGAATGGAAGTCAGAAATTCCTGCTGGTTTTCCCAAAGTGATCAAGAGATCTAGCCGTAGATCCTGATCTACTGCCTCTATTCTCCTGGTTTATTTCCATGCGCTTGGTTGTGTCACTGGGACTGTGGAAGACACCGTCTTTCTTTTGTGGAATCAGTTTCATACATTGCTTGACACAAGTAGACATTATCAGAGGCTGACGCATGTCATAAAAGGTAAAGGTAAAGGAGGTTACCTTGACATTACGTCCAGTCATGCCTGACTCTAGGGGGCGGTGCTCATCTCCGTTTCCTGGTCGAGGAAGCCAGCGTTTGTCCGCAGACAGTCTCTGTGGTCATGTGGCCGCCATGACTACACACCGAAGTGCATGGAACGCTGTTACCTGCCCAGCAAAGTGGTACCTTTTTATCCACTTGCATTTGCGTGCTTTCGAACTGCAAGGTTGGCAGGAGCTGGGACGGTGCACGGGAGCTCACCCCGTGTGCAGATTCGAACCGGCGACCTTTCGATCAACCAGCCCAGCAGCACAGGGGTTTAAACCACTGTGCCACCTGCAGTCCCTGGACGCATGTCATACAGTGTTGCTATGGAGCCTGGGTTCACAGGAATGAAGCACCTGGAGTTTTTGATCAGCACGGCAGAGGCATCATCTGTTCTGAGCTCAGCTGCAATCCTCATGGTAGCTGGAGGATAAAATGGATTTTCATAGCAATGACATATTGTTGGGGACTGTCCCTATTATCGTGCAAATTATCTGGGTGATGGCTTGGTCTTGAATGGATAAGTAACACTGGTGGCCTTTACAGAAGTCCTATCACACAGAGAACTGGATCAAGATAACTGCCTGCAGTTTTTGGACTCTTCTTGAAACACAGAAATAGGAAATGACTGGAGGAGCACCAGTAGTCAAAAATATACCAACACAGTGCTGGTCTTATATCTTTTGGTCCACCCATTGCAGTAGCTCCCAGTGCCAGAGACACAGAACAGATGGTTCACAGTTTGTGTTGGACATGCTGAGGGTTTGAAAATGTATGTTCTCTCTCTTTTGGGGTGACTGTTTGAGACAGCTTGAGTAATTGATGTGCTGAGGTGGCTGCTGAGGGTATGATTTTCTCAAACTTTAGGAACTGGCCACAAAACAGTTTGGGTTTCTTAATGCTTCAAGAGATGTTTCATTGTTTCCTGCTGCCTCTGGTAAAATCCCCAAATCTGCCTCAAGAGGGATATCACCATGCATTTTACAGGATTTCCTGGCACATTGAGTTGCTTATGGTTAAGGTTTATTTTAGCATATGAAGAATATTACTTGTTGTTCACAACTTGTTGTTGCAAGGCAAATGAATCTTACACACGTTTTCCCCATTTCTGCTTTAGTCATATCTTGGTCTCCAGTGCAAGAGAATCTTCTTGAGCTGAGCTTCCCCAAAGGCCCCCAAATGCCAAGTTATTGCAGACAAAAAGCAAACCGTGGAGTAATGTTGACATTGCACTTTAGGCATGGCTCAATTAGGCATTTGGCAGAGACCCAGGCAAGGCTGGCTTCCAGGTTGAGGAGTTGTCAACAGACGGCTGTCTGAAGGACCCCTGATGGTCACAGGGGCACCTGTCATTTTCGTTTTCTGGAATTGCAGTGCACAGGAATCTCCAGCATTATGTAGAATGCGTGTCATGCCACAGAGTGGCTGAACATCTGGAGGAATGTGTGCAAGCTCATTCTTAGGGCAGGTCAGATGGTAACTATAACTCTGTATTTTGTGGGACTAGTAATTTTCAAAGGCTTTAAAACAAAAAAGCTAGCAAGCCATAGAGAGTATTTAATGAATCTCTAAGCAAATCGATAAAAAGCTCAAATGTAACCTATCCATCTCAGCAGGGGAATGGTTAAGGGCCTGAGTTAAAGAGTGGAGCTTGAGCTCTGGAGTAAAAACTCTGTGAAAGAGAGATGAGAAAAATTGAAACAATCCCTTTCCAAAAGAAGAGGAAGCAACACAGTTCAGCTCCAATGATGGCAAATCTCCAAGCCGTACTGTTCTCATAGCCCAAGATTATTGATTTTTTGCTGCAATTAGAAAATTGTTTAGCAGAACTGGTGACTCCTATGACAGTGGAGCTTCTTATTCATCATAGTTTTTACTTTGAGCTTTCAGAGAATCATAGAATAAAAAAGTTGAAAGGGTAAAATATGCCCATTGGGTCCAACCCACTGCTCAATGCAGAACTCCATGTTAAAACATCCCTTTCAGATGGCTTTCTAGCTACATCCCTAGGTCTTTGGTTTCATTGTCATACTGCTCTAAGAGTCAGGAAGTTCTTTTGGATGTTCAGCCAGAACCTGGCTTCCTGTATCTTGAGCCTGTTATTCTATGCACTGCATCCTGGGATGATCGCAAAGGGATTCTGGTCCTCCTCTCCATGACAGACTTCCAAGTGCTCGTAGAGTGCTCCCTTCAGTCTTCTCTTCCTCAGGCTAAGCATGACCAGTTCTTTCAAACTCTCCTCACAGGGCTTCGTTTCCAACCTCTGAATCATCCTCATTGCCCTCCTCTGAACTCTTTCCAGTTTGTTTGTATTTCTGAATCCTTTCCAATTTGCCTGCATTAATGAGCAATCATTTATATAAGTGATCTGAATCACTCCATCACGGTGAACAAGGTTGGGGGTGGAATTCAGAATGATGGATAGCTTCTGTGAGGCTCAGAATAAAAGCTGTAAGGAATGTGGAGCCCTGCTGACGTAGAACTCTTTAGCATTCTCAGCTACTGGGCCTAGTCTGGTGCCTACTACTCACCACACCTCCAGCTTCTTCTGCTTCTTCAGCCTGACCTGGAGAAGAACATGCTCTTGATCCAAGAAAGGAGTCACTAGCTGGGTCGGGGAAAAGGGATGGCTAGAAAGACTTGGAGAGACAGAAGAAGAAACAAGAGGCTAGAGAGACTTCAGGGGATCCTAGAACTGGAAAAGATGGTAGGTTCTGTCAAGCCGGGAAGGTGCATGGGAGCTCACCCTGTGTGCAGATTCGAACTGGCGACCTTTCGATCAACCAGCCCAGCAGCACAGTGGTTTAAACCACTGCACCACCTGCAGTCCCTATGAAGGAAGGCTCTACAAAATGTCCTTTCCACAACACCCCTGATCTGTTCTTGTAAATTCAAGGCTGTGGCTTCCTTTATGAAGTCAACCCATCTCATATCTTCTTCTTCTGCCTTTGACTCTCCCTAATATGATTGCCTTCTCATGATACTCAAGGTAAAATTTCCAGAGCAAGTGTAAGGGCAGGCTTGGACAGGCATTCCTGCAGGAAACTAGACATGCCACTTTGCCGATTCAGATTCAGAAGACAAAACAATAATTAGATGAGATTGAGCATCAGGGGGTTGTTCAGGGTCCTGAAAGGCAAGGGAAGAGATGGAGACAGAAGAGATTAGCCCAACATTAGATGCAGAAGGGGTCCAGATAAACTGAGAACAGTATGGAGACACAGCTGGGAGGAGGGCCTGCAAAGGTTGGGGAATCCTCAAATGAAGTCCAGTCCCTCCCTTCAGAGCAGAACCCCATGGCCTGGTATCAGCCAAAAGAGAAACCCATTTGGATGAGGAGCATGTGGAACAGAGTGCTGTGCACTTCCACAACACCCGTCCCAGAGAGTTGGGACACAAACAAGCTCAGAAGGAGAGTTTTGGGAAGTAATTGCTAGGTTGGCTTCGACAGACCGCTTTGTGTATGCCTGGAGACTCATTTGGATGATTTATGGCTGGAAACAATAAAGAGCGTTATGCAAAGAAAAATTGTTGGAAGGAAGAAACATGGGTCGGAACACATGGAACATATAACTTCAGAATATCAGAGGGTTTTTTGTTTGTTTCTGTTCTCTTGGGTCCCCCCCCCCCCCCAGTGATGGGTCACACTCTTTCTCTCACCTGCTGCCAGTGACTAAAGTTTAAACTTTCTTTTGGGTTGGTACTGATGCTTTCACATGGATTACATTAGCCACCTCCTATAACTTTAACCTTGGCATTCATTTTCTATGGGTACATGCAGAGTTTATGATCTGATTATGATCTGATTCTTACCAGTGCAAATAAGGAGCAAGCAGAATGGAGCTGGAAATGGGAGTGTTCAGGGTGAGGAAACTCCAAAACTGAAGCATGAACTTGCTTGTGAGACCTAATATTCATAGAGTAGGGAATATATTTCCCAAACATTTTCCTGGTGTAATTCCAGTGAACTGCCAGAGTACTGCTTAGTTCCCTTCTCTGGGGCATTTATTTGGGAGTGGTGGTGACCCTTCACATATCCAAAAAATGCACCAACTTTAGGAGCCCCCACTGGGTCATGACTGTCACTTATTTTCACTGAGAACAAATTCTATGTCTACCCTGCTGATCAGCTTGGTTGGTCATAAAAATAGGATGTGTATAAGGTTGTTGACTATAACTCCCATCCTGGTAGGGGCTGATGGAGGTTGTAGTCCAATGCACCTAGGGGGCATCTAGTTGGGAACCATGTAACTACCTGTTCTTCATCAGATCTAAACTCTTGGCTTATTTAAGCATGTTATGAACATGTTGCTTAAGGCACAGTGTCTTTGGATTTCCCCCGTCCTTGCTCACTGGAACATTCTCCTTCCTCCTCCTCTGAGGTCACTTTTCTGACCTTGGAGAGGGAGCTGGTGTGATTCTCCTCCCACTGGCTGTGAAACTGTGAGCAGTGGAGGCTGCTGGTGATTCTAAAGCCAGCAGGGCTGTGCATCCTCTCCAGGAATTATCTTTTAAGGAATAATCCACACTGCCAAACTTATTCTGGAGATAGAGGCTGAACCAGAGGTAGCGCCTTTGAAGTTCAATTTGAGTAAAATTTGAAGCAGATCTACAGCCTTGCTGACATCAGAGTCATCAGTTTTCACTGGCCATGGAACTGGCTGTCTTGCTCTTTTTTATGAGGTTAAGGTGCTGTCTTTGACCTTGGAGCATTTTTCTGAGCAATCCTATGGTTCCTGAGATGCTCTCCCAGAAACCATAAGATTAGTCTTAGGCAAATATTTGATCTCCAATATATGGAAGTGTGACTTGATTGCACCTTCCTTGCATTTTATATCTGCTGGTTGTGCCATATTTGTCATCGTGCACTTTATTTATTGCAGGGCGTATACTGACATTTTTAGATTTTTCTTTCTTTTTAGAAGAGTAATCACTTGGAGAATTCCCATCCATTGAAAAGCAGTGTATAAGTGAAAAATCAACATGTTCGGTTCCTCCATTTCAAGTAGGATGTGTAGGGAAAGCTGGGAGTTATTAAAGCTAATGTCTAAGATGACATAAGTGTAGTTAGAACAAACATATATGCTCCAGCAATGAATGATGTTAATTTTTTCCATGTGTTACTGCGGCAAATACAAGACTTGAGTGTCAACAAAGTCATCAACAGGGAAAATTTTAATTAGACAGTGCTTTTGATGTTCTACAGATCAGGAAGGTGTATCCAGACAATAGAGTCGTGAATGACATTTAGATGTTTTCAAAAGATGCCCAAAGATTTAGGAGTTCAAATGCCTGCACCCTTCTTACCACTCCTCTCCTTCTGATCACTCGCTTCACTTAAAAATCAGTTGCTGTGCAACATGGTAACATAAGATGACTGCTATTATGAATTTAGGTCATGCTTTATTCTGTTTTAAGTATCTGTAGGGATGGTCATGAAAGGGTAGAAAATAAATGGTGATGACATCACTCAGCATTGTTTCAGAATGGTTGCTTGAAAACATTTCTGTTTTGAAGGCAATGGCATGAAATCTGATACACGTGTCAGTACTAATTCTGAAACCATTAGGGCTAAATGAAAAAGATATGTATATTCAATTTAAGCTGTTGTCCTTAGAGGATTTAAATTATGGAAAGTCATAACTCAGTCCTCAAAATATAGGGAGTTTATTCTATGGCTGGACCAAATATTCTCTAGTTCTGATATTTGCTTCGGAGGTAGCATATTGAATGCAGCCAAAACAAGATTACGTGGGCTGCGGTATTACTACCTTCCCTCAGCCATGAAGCTGCTTCATTCTTTTCTTTGCAGCATCATCATGATTGCTTTTTCTTTACTCTTGCTGTCCATCTTTAGCTGTCCTTGACATAGTTCAAGGACACTTAGCATAGTCCCAAGTGGTTTTCTTGATTTTGTTGTTGGATATTTGTGACACCACATCAGACCTAGCAGACTCAAATGTGCACAACAGCCAATGGAAGAAACAATGAAAAGGGCAAATGAAGGTAGAGCAAGGGGGGGGGGGGAAGGGGAGTGGGAGTCAAAGGATAGAGAAAAAGAATACAGAAATTACATGGATGTGTTCATAAAATGCAAGACTAACAGGTTGACAATACCCTTCGAGAAAGCCTGGACAGGGAAAAGATGTCCCACAACTAAACACTGAAGTTATGGGATGATGTTCTGCTCTTGTTGTCATGGACAGGGCTCCACTTACTGGTGTTATCTGGCTTATTGGGGGCTTAGGAGGGCAATCCTGTCCCCCAAAGTTTCCATCCCCTTTTAAAAGAATAGTTGGGGCCTGAAGGGAAAAGATTCTTATGATTTATCCGGTGGCATTAGGGAGAAGAGGATACTTGGGAAGAACCAGAGTCACCATGCCATAAAAAGGATGTTGTAGAGTTGGAAAAGGTGCAGAAAAGGGCAACCCAGATTATCAAGGTGCTAGAGCAAGCTCCTTCCAAGGAATGTACAAAGTGTGGGGCTTTTTAGCTTACAAAGAAGGTAATCAAGGTGAGAGGGGTGTATACAACAGCACTGTGGGAAGAAAGTGGATAAGAAGTGTTTCTACCTCTTCTAGAACACTAGAACCTGGGATCATCCAATGAAGGTGACTGGTGGGATATTCAGGAGGCATAATAGGACTCAGGATGTGATCAGAGAGGCAGGTGAAGTATCCATGAGATAAGGCATCTGGCTGGAGCTACAGCAGTTCCTGCTAAGTTCTCAGTTGTCTTGGTGGTTCCCATACTTCTTACTCAGATATGTCTTTCCAGGATCTTTGCTGGACAAGATTCGAGTACTGGGAAACTCAATGTGATAATGCATCATGTGTAAAGCTGAGAGTACTCACCATAGGGCTGCTGCTTTTGATGACATCCCAATAGTGGGCATGACATCAGCTCCCAGAGGCCTGCAGATGGGGACAGAGATGAAACTTGGATTCCAGGATCCAGGGGCAATGGCACTGCCAGCAACCACTTCCTGTGAGGCAAGCCTGAATACAAACACCGTGGCAAGGCTAGAAAGCAGTCTGGCTTCTCCTCCCCTCTTGGCCCTTCTGGGAATATCTGCCAGAACACCTACCCTCCACTTGTTTTAGGAGCTCTTCATGTCTGAGATGACCCATTCAAAGAACAGATGGAGATTCCAGAGTCAGTGCCTCATTTTCCTTCTTTTCTTTTTCTGACTCAGGAAATGAGGTGAATCAGACTGGAAACTACAGACTGCTATTCAACTTCAACAGCGTGTTGGATGGAGAAGGGGTGAGCTGGAGAACATGAAGAAAGAGCACTTTTGTGGACGTCTCTTTTTGCGGTTCCCCCTGCAAATCAGCTTGATGCCTCCCAGTTGTGCTTGTCCACACAATTAACTAGTGTCCGTCAACCTGCTGCCTTTAAGATGTATTGAACTACAGTCCTAACCATTGTGACCGATGGTTGGATTTGATGGGAGTGATAGCCTAACACCTGGACATGCTGCAGAAACCCTCAGGGTCATGCCCTTCCCTGCCCTCAAATGCAGCCTCAAGGAGGCGCTTCTGGTTCCATGCTAGGTCAGCCACATCCAAAGCCAGAGAAACCACATTCAATCCCAACTGTAGTTCATTGCAAAAAGCCATCTTCAAAGCACGGCTTAAGAACCTGACTTGTTTCCTGGTCCTACCATTAGGTGGAGTGAGATGGCCATTGCAAGAACTTGATGGGGTGCCTGAAAGGGCAGCAAATTGTCACGGTTGCTGTTAATTCCTACTGGTTCTGTGTCAAATATGTCATTCTTCCATTTTTGGAGGCTGTGTGTATAAAAAATCACCACTGGTGAAAACAGCTGGGGAGATGAGAATTTGAGGGGTTTATTCCCCCCTCGGGGAGAGGCAAGGTGGGTCAGGGGCTCTGTTTACTTTTTTATGGATAGGAAATGCCTGGTGAGGGGATCCCCCGCCCCCCCAAAGTGCCCTGTGCACCTTCCACCAGGCCTTCTGTAATGCCTGTGTGGACACACGGCAGCATATCATCTCAGAGGAGTTCAGGAATGGTTGCCAGTGTGAGAACGGTTGTGCCAACAGTCCAGCAATGCTGCAGTGGCAGATAGGCCAAGTTTAAAGTTACAAAAACAGGGGGAAGACCCCTTTGGCTACCTCCTACATTTAAAAAGTAAACAGAAACTATGCCCTTTCTCCCACTGAGAAAATCATTCCAAATTCTCCCTGTCCCCGTGAAGCCGTTTGGACAGTCATTTGTAAATCATCCAGAGAGCCATTTGGCCAGTGTGGATAGTATATGTTGTTGTTGTTAGTCGCGAAGTCGTGTCCGACCCATCGCGACCCCATGGACAACACTCCTTCAGGCCTTCCTGTCCTTCACCATCCCCCAGAGTCCACTCAAGCTCACACCAACTGCTTTAGTGACTCCATCTAGCCACCTCATCCTCTGCTGTCCCCTTCTTCTTTTGCCATCTATTGTTCCCAGCATTAGACTCTTCTCCAGGGAGTCCTTCCTTCTCATTAGGTGGCCAGAGTATTTGAGTTTCATCTTCAGGATCTGGCCTTCTAAAGAGCAGTCAGGGTTGATCTCCTCTAGGACTGACTGGTTTGATTGCCTTGCAGTCCAAGGGACTCGCAGGAGTCTCCTCCAGCACCACAACTCAAAGGCCTCAATCCTTTTGCACTCGGCCTTCCTTATGGTCCAGCTTTCACAGCCATACATTGCAACTGGGAAAACCATAGCCTTGACTATATGCACTTTTGTTGGCAGGGTGATGCCCTTGTTGTTAGTCGCAAAGTCGTGTCCGACCCATTGTGACCCCATGGACAACATAAAGCTCTAATAAATAAAACAATTAAAAGCAGGCAAAAGTCACAAGTGCTTTTTCACAGGGGGAGAAAGGCACTGACAATAAGTGGCGTGGTTCAGCACCAAATGCCTTTCTGCTCTGGTGGGATGCTGCTGGAGGGAAGAGTTTGTGGACCTGGGTATAGCAGCTTCTGGATAACATGGCTGGCCTTGGGTACTGTGTGGCTGGTCTCAGGCAGCAAACAGTTTTGGGCTGGTCTGAACCCAGACCTGAAGCAGAGTCCATCCTAAACTCACATGAATGCTTCTTTTCTCCGGTTTGTGGCCTTGTTAGAAAAAGAGAGGGAAGAAAGAGTGTGCCACCTCAGGGTTTTCTGTGCCACCATGGTTTACTGTTACATGTGAATGTGGCCAGTCAGGAGGATGGACCATATTCAGACAGCGTGCTGTTGATCAGGGCTTGGTTTTATGTGTGAAAATAACCTGTTCAGCTTCATTTACTTACACATCTTACTAAGAGTTACAAGTTTGTCTGGGTTATAAAAGAAAACCTGAAACTTTGCCAGGCATGAAGCGTTTAGTTCTGAACAGGCTCACCTGGAGTTTATCATGGCAAATGGTGCATCAGGCAACTGTTTAGAGCAGGGCTGCACAATATCAGGGCCCTATGGGGAACTTACACCCACCATGGACTCCTTGATGGGTCACTCTCCTCCTGCTACCTCCACATGGTCCATTTTAGCAGCAATAGTAAAATATAGCAATTGCAAAAAAAATAAAGTAAATAAAATAAACCGAAAAATGGGTGGTTTGTGTCTGAAATTAGGCAGCAAATTGTTATAGAGAATTAAATAGGCCAAATTGAGCTTGTGCTCAATGTAAATTTGACCCTTTTTAATTACTCTGTAGCAGCTACATAGCAGTCAACTGCTGATTTTTTGCCAGAGCCATGAAGTTGAGTGGTGCTACAGTGGTAGTGAGGAGGGCAGGGGTGGGTGCAGTGAAGGCCCACCTGCACCCCTCTGGCTTAGAGGGTTCTCTGTGAAAATAGCTCACTCTAACTGTACAGAGCAAAAGGTCAATGCAAAAGTCAAGCTGGTACTGGGCAGGTCTCTGATGCGAACCAGGTTGGAGCAATAGCCTCTGTCATCATGAAGGCTGAAAATGCACCATGGAAACTCAGCAACGCTCAGCTTAGTTTTGAAAAACATTGCAACACCTTCCAGTTTCAGCAAGCTTCCCGTAATTCCATGAAGCAGCTCATTTTATCTAGTAACTTTATGGAGGGCTAGTTTTAGTATGGATTATAGCAAATTCTTCATGCATAAGTGTAATGAAGAGATCTGACTCAGGAGCTTCTTTTTCTCTACTTCAAAGCAGCTGCTGCAGTCTTTGATTTTGATTGGAATAGCGGAGCTGGTTGTGTGTGGGGAACCCTTTCCATCCACTCTATTGCTGCTGCTTAAATTTTCTCCTTCCTTTAAGCTGCAATTAGACCTGCATGGGGCCAGGCTGGGAGGAAAACGCCGGCATTTGGGAGAAATTTATTTGGTTCACATTTCAACGTGAATCGACCTCATTTCACACCTTCAAACTGATATGTGAATCCAAATTCTGTTATCTTTTTTTTTTAATATAAAGATTTTTATTAAAATTGTAAACTAAAAACTAAAAAACATCAAATACATCGGACGAGCTGGGTCAGCCCCCTATAGCATATCTTTTAACATTCTATAATCATATTCAAATCAATTTATAAAAACTTAAAGACATCTCTAAATCTAAGCCAAGTCCCGTTTCTCCAGCCAATCATAAAAAAAGTCCCAAGTTTGATAGAAGTCCGTATCCTCTTTCTCTTTCAGTAATAGAGTCAGTCTGTCCATTTCTGCACAGTCCAAAATCTTTTTCAAAATCAGTTCCTCAGTGGGTAGTTCTTTACTCTTCCAGTATTGAGCAAGCGCAATCCTCGCCGCTGTAAAATTCTGTTATCTTTGGAAATATTCATATATCTAAATTTTTACAGTGGATTTCTCCATTTTTAAAAAGTATATACAGATGTGAATATTAGAGAAAATAACATTAAGTGCATTCAGTTATGAAGTTGCAAAACTGTGCATGCCAGGCAAACTTGCATACAAAAATAAAGGTATTAGGAATACTGTACACAAAAATATGTATTCATTTTCATGCAAACATTTAAAAAAGAGCCGTCCATTCCTAAGCTACCAGTCCATTTGCCTGCTATGGAGGGTCAGTGCTTTACATTGTGGAAGCAGAATGGCAAAAACAGTTAGAGCCCCTCCCTCAATGCTACTGGATCAAACAAAGTTGCTTTGACCAGATTGCTTTCAATGACAGGGGAAAAAAGAGGGGGATTTGAACACAGCTGTCCTAGGGAGCAACTGTTTTGGCTCTCAGTTTAAGAACATATATTTAAAATGAAGACAAACAGAATATGTAACTGGTGTTCATTACTAACTATCGATGCCTCTCCCTTTCAACCTCTTCCATTGTTCCTGAAAATTACAGAGCGATCATGAACATTAACTCAGAAGCAAGTTCAATATGTTTGCATGGCAGCTTACTGGGCTGAACGTGCTCAGAGATGCGTCCTTAGATTGTAAGGTATCTGGGCAGAGATCTGTCCTTTACAAAAGGGCCACTCCAGAAAGCACCGTGCCTAATGATGCTGGTGTAATGCTTCTATCCCTGGTTTTCCCATCAAATTCCTGTGAGTAGGACTATCAGTAAGGGGTATCCTTACAGCCAGAATCTCAGACAATATCAGTATATTAATAGATTGGCATTGTGCTTCCATGGGAACTAATTGCTAAAACAGAGAAGCCCAATATTGATGGCTGGATGGGCAGATTTGGATTCTCAGGTGCTCCCACAAAATGGCTACCATGGGAGGGCATGGCTGGGAAATGCAACTTTCTGACTGTTGGAGCATGATGACAAGGGAACCAATGACTCAGGGAGGTCGTGGGCTCTCCCACATTGGTGGCACTGAAGAGGCAGTTGGACAGTCATGTGTCAGGGATGCTTTAAACTGGAATCTTGCATTGAGCAGGGGTTGGACCTAAAGGCCTTGTTAGACCCCTTCTAACTCTAGTATTCTACGAGTCTATGATTCTGTGAAATGTAGGTGTTTGTGCCTGCAGAGACTAATGCAGACACCTGAGTCTGGGCCTAATATGCAACTTTTGGTGCTGGCTGGCTTCTCTGAGAAATGATCTGGGGGTGGTAAATTTCCATAGTATATTGCCATGGTGAAGCTGTGTGGCTCCACTTATGCTCAGCCTGAATAATTTACCGTATTTTTTGCTCTATAAGACGCACCTGACCATAAGACGCACCTAGTTTTTAGTGGAGGAAAACAAGGAAAAAAAAATATTCTGAATCAAATGGGCACATAATCACAGGCACATTCCCCATCACTTCCCCATGGGCTGCACATCTGACAGACTTACTGCACACACATATTCGCTCTATAAGACGCACAGACATTTCCCCTTACTTTTGAGGGGGAAAAAGTGAGTCTTATAGAGAAAAAAATACGGTAAGTGAATTCTGGATACTGCTATAGTTTACAGATACTACAAAGTAGCTGTGAGCTTCTGTGACTTCATTCTAATGAAAACTAGACCTGGTAAGCTCTGCAGCCATGAAATCTCTCACTGATCAGATAAGGAAATTGAAAATAAAACTGTCACTATCAAACTGCTCTTATACAAATCTGTGGTGTGACCATATTTAGAATATGGTATACAGTTCTGCTTGCTACACCTAAAAGAGGCTATTGTAAGGCTGGATAAAGAGCAACTAAAATGATCAAGGGGGTAGAGCAATTCCCCTATGAGGAAAGGGTCCAGCAGCTGAAGTTGTTTAGCTTAAAGGAGAGGTAAATGGAGACAGGATACGAGTGCACAGAATTCAGCATGGTGTGGAGAATGTAGAGAGGGAGACTTTTTGCTTCTTCTCTCATAGTACCAGAATCCAAAGGCTTCATCCCATGAAGCTGATTGGTGAGAGATTCAGGATAGATCAATGGAAGGACTCCTTCACACAGTGCAGGCTCAAATTATAGAATTCACTTCCAGAAGATGTAGCCATGTTCACCAATTTGGGTGGCTTGAAAGGGGATTGCATAAATTCTTGGAAGAGTGAGTTATCAACAGCCTGAGTGGCTCTCTGCTACTTCCAATAATCTCTGGCAGGATGCTTTCATGTAGCATTTTCTGCGGAGCTTGAACAGGAGGGGTTGCTGCACTCATGTCCTATCTGGCAGTATTTTGGGGCAGCTGTTTGACCTCTGTGTGAACAGAATGCTGGCTGGATGGGATGCACCATTGTCCTATCCAGCAGGGCTTTTCTTATGTTCTTAAGTGAAGTGAGCTATAGTAACATCAGTGCATTTTACCAACTGTAAACCTCTCAGAATTGAGGGAGAGGTTGAATGATCTCCCTCTCCCTCTCTCTGTTTGAATGAAGAATAACGAATGTGATGTTTGTAACCATGGGAGAGGCATACTGAGTCAACCTCTCTTTGGGAAATTCAACATGTCTGATGATTTCCTTTCTTCTTCCCCCACCGCCTCACCGCTACAAAAGGGCAACTGTAAAGCTTCCCATTCCCAGAGAAAGGGGGAAAAACAAACAAACCTCCTTTGTGATTGATTGGCTGGGAAGAGAGGCGCTCTCAATTAACCAGCAGAGCTATAATTACTATATAAACAGTCTCGGGGCTTAGCAGAGACCAAGTGTGCTAGAGACCCCGATAAACCAAGGTCAACTTGGAAGCCTAATCTGCTAGTGACAAATGATAAGGTGTTAACATGAGAGTGCCCCTTGCTGTGCGGTCTGTGGTGGGTGTTAAGACAGTAGGAAGCCCAAAGGTCGCTTTCGTTCTAACGTGTCAAAAGCAACATGAAAAGAAAACAGCATGAATCTGATGTCCAACACATGAATTCCTACTCACTGAGCACCACTGTTGGATATTCCTTAAAGTGTTTGTGCCATCCATGCATGAATGTGTGCAATATTTTCAACTCTCATCAGTGGTCTAGTCTTTGTGGACTGCTAGGTAAGCAAGACCAAAGGTGCAATTCTATGCAAGTTCAGAAAGGAAAGATGACTCCAACTCCTGGCATGCCCCAATCAAGTGTAGGACTTGTTTCTGTCCAAGTGCACATAGGATTGTGCTCGAAGTCGACAACCCAATATTCACTAATCTGAGTGTTGGGCGTATTGAACTCAGTAGACATGCAGAGAATCAGGTGGTAAAATATTTCAGCAACAAGTTTGACAGGCAGGAACACAGAACAAACGTAAATGCTTATGGTTATCACGTTTAATTTAGACCGATGTTAGACAATCTGGTGCCTGGAGTACAACTCCCATAAACACCAGCCAGCATGGTCAATAGTCAGGGGTGATCAGGTTATTTCTTTTTTAAAATTGCTGCCTTTCAGGGCAGAAGCCCCCTCTAAAGGGCTTCAGGTTGATTATCCTGGAGCTGGAGTCATTCCCTCATTTTGGAATATTTCCCAACCCCTTCTTACCCGGTTTTCCCGTAAATAAGACCTAACTGGAAAATAAGCCCTAGCATGATTTTTCCAGGATGCTCGTAATATAAGCCCTACTCCAAAAATAAGCCCCAGTTAAGATCGTCAGCCAGACGGCCGCATTTAGTTCATCCATTGCAACACAATTTGGGGTTTGGAGAATTACGGCAATGTTCCAGAAGAAGATGACATGACTGTATTTGAATAAATGTAGATTTTTGCACATGAATGAATGTAGATTGTTGCACATGAAAAAATAAGACATCACCAGAAAATATGCCCTAATGGGTCTTTTGGAGCAAAAATTAATATAAGAGCCAGTCTTATTTCAGGGAAATATGGTAGTAATTGGCAGCTTGTTGAAAATGGTTGAGTTAGGTCTGGGGTGCTAAATTTTAAAATGACATGTTTTTGTCAGGTTTGATCAACCCTAAGACACACAGGCAAACAACTTCCACCCCTCAAACAAACAATATCCCTAGAACAGTGATACGAAGACTTGAATTTGTCTAGCATCTGAGTCCCCATAGTCCTGTAGTTCAGCCACCCATGTACCAACAGCCACATGCTTATGCTACCTGTTCCAACTGCAACATTTTGTACATCCTTCCACAATCTGGTGGCCTTCAGATGTTTGGAGCTTCTACTCCCACCAGCCCCAACCAGCAAGGCTAACAGTCAGTGCTGGGAGCTGCAACCCAAACAGCTGCGGGACAGCAGTCTAGAGAAAGCTGAATTAGTAGAACTTTTCCATCCCTTGATGATACAACTTTCTGCATCTTTCCATCACTCTACCAGCTGCAATCAACGATGTCCAGGTTTGGATAGGGAACAAAGGACCTTGTGTCAGTAGGCAAGATCTGACAGAAGGGGAAAGAGGAGCTCATTGGGCGATTTTCAGGGATCCAACCCGGTTCGTGCTGGGTTAGCACTGTGGATTGTGCCGTGCACCAGCATTATGGTGATCCCACATTTCACTCCTTCAGCAAGTGATGAGGGCAGCAGAAGTTTGCTAAAGTCCGTGTTCCTATAGTAACATATCTTATCTTCAGGAAACAAATATGAGTTCTAAAAAATATCACATGGAGGATGCTGGTATTTTGAAGTTTAAAATCAAATTCATGTCATATAGAATACTGCTGAATAAAATAATCATTATAGTGTCACATGCCGGATACCCTTGGTGGAAGCCCTTTGTTGTAAATAAACATTGCTCTGAATCTAACCAATTCATGTCACAATAAAGGTTCTACAACAGCCGAGTCCTTGTTCAGCTGGGTGTTCCGGAGGCAACCGTATTAGAAGTTTTCTCACAAGAGGACACAAGTCAGCACGAGGTTAATTTTACATGACTGATCATAAAGCAGAATATTACATGACTTCTTAGGCACAGCAGGGAAGTCTTGGTAGGTTCTTTGTTTTGGCTAATGACAAAAATGTCTATTTTTTTGGTCTAGCAGGTGTCCTTGACCCCGGTCGGTTTTTGATTCTAAATATCCTTCTTGCAGCTGTGTGTACTTTGAAGTGCCCATCTTCTCATCCCTCTCCGACTGTTTATCTGTTTAAGCCAGGGTGCCTCTGTTCTTCCGGTGGCTTATCTTGGGGGGCAGGAGGTCTTGTTGCCGCCATATAGTGACAAGATGACTGGTCAGGCACATCACATTTTGGGAGGCGAATGGCTGTATCTGAGGAAGCTGCAGACTGAGACAGGAGCCTCCAGAGCTGACTGCTGGTGCCCTTAGTGGAAAGTCATGGGATATTGCAGAGCAGAGAAGAGGGCAATAAGCTGTCCTCCCAGATGTCTGGATGGCTGAGTCCCAACTTCCACACCAAATATTCCTAGGCCTGGATAGTTGACAGGCATTTGCTCATGCAACTACCCAGCTTTGCTCAAGTGGGACGAGGGATGAGATGGAAGCATGATTCTCTCTCCAACCTAGTGCAGCCATGGGGAACTGCCCATCAGTGGGCTAGATGCAGCCTGTGAACTCTCCCCATCTGGCCAATAAGGCTCAGCAAATTCCTTGACTCCCCTGTGAAGTCCTGCCTATTGGGAAAGGAGAAGGAAGCCTGCTCAGTCTGCAGGCGGCTCCCTGACTGTGCAGCACATTAATTTCTGCTCATGGGAAAAGCAAATAGCACTGAACCTGTGCCGTGAGGAAGGGCACCTCTTATCTTTGTCCAACTGTATGTATTTGTGTGTGCAAGTGTGTGTGAGAGAATATCATTGTATGTGCTAGAGTGTGCCTCCCCACTCTAGTCTATGTTATGATATCCAACTACATCGGAAGTGTGTTTAGCAAGCTGTGCAACCACAAACTCTACAAACTAAGATGGTGGTCACATGGTGAGCATTTCCAGAACCATCTAAGAAACTGCTTGCATTCATGGGATATCATATGAAACGATGGACTCACGTGGATCACTCAGACAATTTGCGAGGGGACCAAGATTTGCGCATTTCCAAAAGGCCACGTGCTGCTGTCACAGGATGGGTTTTGCACTTCCAAAAGAACAGACTATTCTTTGGCAAAAGCTCTTTATTCTCTAGTGCACTTCCAGTAAGCACAACCAACACATAATGAGTCCCTGAGTACCCACCAAGTAGCTCATTGAACCCAATCTAGCAACTTCTAGATCCTTCCAAGTATCCTCCCTCTGAGTACCCTGAGGACCCTTCCTCTGGGAGGCCCTTTGGGCAATGGGCAAGTCTCTTCTTTCACAATGTCATCAGGTTGGCCCATCTTTCCTGATGTCCTATCGTGGGTTCAAGAGTTGCATCAGGCTTGGCTGGCTGTAGGACTTCTCCCATGCTCCCTGACCATTCTTAGTATCCTCCTGAATACCTAGGAAGAGTGTCTTTGAGATAAGTCCCCTCCACTTCTTCCATTTCAACATCTGAGAATTCTGTTTCCTGGGGGTGCTCTTTGTCTGATGAGTCTGAATCTGTCTGACCTTGGAAAACACACCAAGAATAGATGCCCCTTTCATTCCCAACAGCTGCTGACCAAAAGCAGAATGAGATAGTGAGACATCCATGGCTGGGCCATTGCTCCTGCAGCTAGGAGGGATGTGGCAAGGGAGAAGGGGCATGTGATTCTCCATTCCCACAGCATTTTCCTGGGCTAAATTGCTCCCCAGAGCTGTAGTTTGTCCTGCAGCAGGGAACATGCAAATGCCTGTATCTGCCCCCCCACCCCGCTCAGCCATTTTCAGGAGAGGCAGCATGGGTGGGAAAGGGTTAACTCACAACTTTCTCTGTTCCACAGCTCTAATCGGATTTGCCCCTGTGGCTGCTTTCACCTTGTAAAAGACTTGTGGGTGATCTGATCATGAATTGCTCAATATTACAATTAGCTTGGCTCCCTTTGCAGGAATCTGGCCCCAATTTAAGATGCAAGATTGAAAATTAAGCTCAGGAAGGCTGAATCTGCTGTGAACTTTCTGCTGCATATGCCGTAAAATTATGTATGTTTCTGGTTCTGTACTCCAAGGAAGTTATTATAGTGAACAGGATTAAACTGAAAAGATGGCTGCCTTGGAGAGTACTTTGGAAATTCTAGTCCTGGACCGCAACCCTAATCAGGTTGTCCTATTAATTGAGAAGATGGCTACACATTTTTTTTTTTAACCTGTAGGTTCTGTCCATTGTGGAATCAAGCATCAGCAGGAGAGCGGAAAGAAATCTAATTAAACATGTAGTGGATTAAGCAAAGAAATCTGGATGTGATTAAAATCTTATTAATCAGTTTCAAAAGCCAAGCTAAGTGGACAAAACGGCTTGAAAATAACTCATAGGAAAATTAATATTATTTCAACAGATGTGTTCCATATTCCATGTTTAAGTACACATAGCTTGTGTTTTAAGCCACTGTCTTGCAAGGCACCTGGCCGTCAAATGAGGTAATAAAGGTACATTATTAATTCTGAGACTAATAAATGTTCTGAGGTCTATAATCAGTTTCATGCTTCCGTAGCAGACTTTTGAACAATGATTCTGTTTTAAGTGTCCTTTCCGCAACATCTGCGTGACACGTGCAGAAGGAAAACAGGTGATTGGTCCATGCCTTCCACTGCAGGAAGTAATAACCATGTCAAGATGCAGAAATAGCATTATTAAGGTTAATCAACACGATTGTCCCATCCGAGCAATGCAGATCTTTTCATCCTGGAAACAAACATGTTTTCTATATTGTGCTGTTTCAACAGGACTTACAGCAACTTTTCCATGGCCATGTATAGCATTTATCCTACTCATGTCCTGAAATCCTAAACTTCTAAGGATCCAATCTTAAGAGTGGAGAGGGAAGCTAGATCTGCTATACATATTACTATACCAGCCTTCAGTAATAATAGTAATAATAAAACAAAATTCACAGAATTAAAATACAAAATGTGCAAATCTGAGAAATCACAAAGAGCACATGAACTAAAAGACTGTTTTATTTGTATCAATACAAATTTAGAATTAATCTTAATTTAAGTAGATTTTAATTTTAGTATTACATCTGTACATAGTACAGAAGACTGATCGGATGATCCATGTGCCTTAAGCGTGATGTTCAAGTGCTGTTGATGAACAATTTCAAGGCCCAGGTCTTTCTTCTGATGACATTTGTTTTTAAACCCATTGAAACAAAGGTTTGCCTTTCAGATAGCCATCTCCTTCAAAACAGAGGACTGTCCTGTGTAAGAGGCTAGATAACAGTGCCAACCAATGGTTTTTGAGACCAATGGACACCCTTCCTTAGGGAATGTATCCACCATGGGCAGCAATTGCCATTACTCCTTCTCCTCATCTTTCTCATGTTGCCTGAGCCAAAGCCAGAGAAAGAGAAAAAGTAAGTTGTAGTGGTTAAGAGAAGGAACAGCTCAGGGAGCCTTTGTCACTAGCCCTCTGCAGGGTTGTGAGCCCACAGCAGGTGACTAACTGTGTCTACCCTTGACATGGGCCCTCACAGAACCATTGTCTGGTTTCTTCAGTGGACTGCAGTGCATAACAGCTTTAATGGCATCTTTCAACATTGTCAGAGCATTGTGCATCTTTATTTATCTATTTATTTAATTTCTATATCTCCCAACAGCTGATGCTCTCTGCATACTTACACTTTTCTAATGCGCACTTATGTATAGTCTCTTCATGTACAAGCCAAGTGAAATGACACAGTGCCCTTTCAAAACTTCATGTGGGAGAACATATCTATTTTATTATTTAGTAATTGGGTGGAGAAAAAAACCTTTCCAGTTATTCATGCGGAATCCTTCTTGCCATCACATCTGAAACACATTAAGAAAATATTAATTCTAATGTGGTTTGCCCAATGCAACAGAAGATTTAAGCCTCCACAGTTTGATCCATGCAGTTTCCCAATCTATCATCACTATAGAGCTACATACCAGGCTGCCCAAGGGGAGGATATTTCCTCTTGTGTATGATTGGAAGCTCCATGCCAAGGTTTTGTTCCACAGTTTATGTTTGCACTTGATTTGCTACTTAGAAAATTTATATTTGTGTGGTTCTGCCTGCTTCTGTTAGGCTGAGTGCCGTTAAGAGGCATCTGTGGATATCAAACCAACTGCTCATGGATCTCTGTGAGGTTCTTGTTATGTTTTTGGTGTAGGGTAGTCTTATGTTAGCACCACATATTTTCCATGCAGGGAATTTGCTTGTAAGAAAGAGGTGCAAACCTCTCTCAGCTCAAGGGCCAAATTCCACTTCCAAGAAACTCTGGAGGAGTAGCATTCCCACTCTGGTGGGTGCTACAAACAAAAGAAGTGCGGCAAAAGTACCAGCATATTTTAGCTCAAAGCTGTTCCTGCCTTCATTGAAATTTCAACCTTGTAGGATGAGGGAAGGAAACTGCAGAAAAGTTGAGTTCTGCACCCTTGTGTAGGTTCACCCCACTCTCTTTCTCATACTGTTCTCAGGTACACTTTTCCAGTTTGCTCACACCTCCAACACCACATAGATCACATGGCAAACAGTAGTTGGGTGTGCAGGGGTGGGGTGGCTTGTGAAGGCTGTTGATCCAAGATCTTTGCACAGAGCAACACTCTGGTGTGGAAGACCTATTGGCTCTACTCCCATCCTGGGAGTGCGCAGGGCTGATATGTGGAAAGTGGAATGCACTCTAGGGACATCTCATGGATGTCCTGGCCCCAGCTGGGCTGTGGGGAATGGGGTAGGATCTGAAGGAACTGATGCAGCGGACAGTGACCAGCCACAGGTTGCATGACGTGGCAGCTAAGAAGATGCCCCAGATACCGGTGAATTGAGTTTACAGATGACCTGCCAGTGTTGGCCGTACAGAACCTGGGACAATTCCAAGAGGGAGCAAAAGTTGCTCCAACAAACTACAAAGCTTCGACTGATTATGTGCTTAAGAATGGCCTCTTCTTGACCTTTGCTTTTCTGCTACTTTAATGGCCTTGCAAAGCATTTTAAGGGATGGTCTTCCGACCTGGCATCATGCATCATGGTACTGCTGAATGTCCTTGGATAGTTGGCTGATTTGAGTTCCTTTTCACAAGAGATAAGGGGGCCTGCCTGTCTTGACTCTTACTTGACTTTTACTTTTATTTTTTTTATTTTTATTATTTTTATTTTTATCCTGCCTTTTTCCTACAAAGGGCCCCTTGCAATAGCCTCATCATTCACCTCCTCCATCTTATCCCCACAACAACAACCCTGTTGGTTGGGCTGAGAGTCTGTGACTGGCCCAAAGTCACCCAGTTGGCACCATGGCTGAGCGGGGACTAGAACCCAGATCGTCTGAGTCCCAGTCCCATGCTCTTAACCACTACATCACACTGGCTCTCCATCCTTTATTATATGTCCTTTTTTTCTTAGAGACGTGTCTGGAAGATATTTCTGTCTGATTCAGGAACCATGAGATTTCTGCAGCAAAGAGGTCTGGCTTACAGTGGAGAATGACCATTAGGGCAGTTTGCAATTAACAGAATTTATCTGAATATCATATGTGCACTGCATTCACTTTTGGGAGACCATATTAGGGATCGTGTGCATGAATGGCAACAGAATGGAATTCTTGATATGGTATTCTGTTATGGAATCCTTGGAAGTATTATCTCCATTCACTCAGAGAAAAGGAAGACCAACTATGAAATGGATCGACTGCAAAAAGGAAGCCAATCTTGAACTTGGAAAAGCTGAAAAGATCAAAATAGGACATTTTGGAGGGTTTGCTTTCATAGGGTAGCCATAAGTTGGAGATAACTTGATGGCATATAACAACAATTCCCGTGGAAGTAAAAACTTTTAGGGCTGGTCCTTTGCTGGTTGTTTGCAAGGAACTTAAAACGCTTCTGTGCATATCAATAGCAAAACAGGCTATTCTCCATTCTCCCCCATTTGACCTTAGCATAATGAGAGCTGATGTAAATGAAGCTGCCTTGATGCATATTTATGCTAAGCCCTGTTGCAACAAGATAATCTTTCACATATTGCTGCATGGAATAGAAATCAGTTGTCCCACATGTCCCAGATGTTCTGTATGTCTGCTTCACAGAAGTAGAACACAGCATTTCTGGGGGCTCATCCTTCCTTCTAGGACCGAGTCCAGGAAAGAGAGTTTCATGTGCAGCCTTGAACAGGCAGCCAATTGAGCAAGGGAAGGTATGAGGTTAGGCTCCTTCTACACCAGCCTTCCCCAACCTGGTACCCTCCAGATGGCAACTCCCAACATGCTAACCATGTTAGCCGTGGTGATGGGAGTTTCAGTTCAAAGCTGCCCTGCACTGAGAATAAAATTGCAAGGGAACCAGGTTATGAACTGTAGAGATGGCAGCCACCATGAAGACTTGAAAATTGTTCTGCAGATCCAATGCAGATTCCTGCCCCCAGGTGAACATAAGCCAACAATGTGACAAGGTTGCAAAAAAAAAGCAAATGCTATTTTTGGCTGCATTGACTGAAGTACAGCTTCCAAATCATGTGAGGTACTGTTTGCTCTCTATTTGGCACTATTTAGGCACAATCTTGAGTATTGTGTGCAGTTCTGGGTACCACCCTTAAGGAAGGAGTTTCCTGAAACTCCACACTTAAGGAAGGAGTTTCATTATTAAATGTTTAAATAAATAAATAAATAAATAAATAAATAAATAAATGGAGAGGGATCTGAGGGTTAGGCTATGAGGAGACGTCTGAAGTGAGTCAAGAGGGCAATCAGGAGTCAGAAGAAGCATAACAGCATAGGTAGATCTCACTGGCAAGACAGGTTGAACTGGAAAAGAAGGCATTCATATATTTTCCTGCTGAGAAAAGTCTATTTGTTAGTCTGAGTGGGTGGAGTCAGAGGGGTCTCCTCTGAGTAGGTTGCTACATATCATTCAATGGATCATCACATGGGGTGGCTAAATTTGCATTCCAGCAGTTTCTGAGCAAGATAGTCCTTCTCCTAGTCCCTCCTCATAGTTGCACCACAATTATTTCAAGAAACCATATTTGATTGACCAGCTAAGGTTTCTACTGGTACTTTATCTTCTGAAACCAAAACAAATTAACGTGGTTGTTTTATTCATTTTATATTTCATTGTGCACACTCTAGAATCTATTTTAAAGTGGCGTGGGAGAGAAATGTTGTCAATACATAAATAAATTAATCAATAAAGTCCAAACATTTGGGGATTGCTGAACCACAATTTCCCATGACAGCTGAACCAAAAACCTGTATTCTCCTTTCTGACTACAACCAGGACAGGAAATCTGGTCGTGTTAGCAGATCCAATTTTGCAGCCAGTAATTAAACTACAGTTTTCCGGTTAGGATGTAACAGGGAGCTAAGGGCGTATGTAGCCCTGAGAAGAGAAGCATGAGGGGAGGTAGAACAACACTCTTCAAATGCTTGAAAGGTTATCACACAGGAGAAAGCCAGAATCTCTTCTCGATCATGCCAGAGTACAGGACACAGAATTATGGGCCTAAATTACAGGAAGCCAGATTCTGGCTGGACATCAGGAAAAATTTCCTGACTGCTTCAGAAATACAAAAATGGAACCAATGATCTGGGGAGGCTGTGGTCTCTCCCATATTGGAGGCATTTAAAATGCATCTGGATAGCCATCTGCTATCTGGATAGCCTGGGATGCTTGAATTGGAGTCCTCGTTGGGCAGGGAGCTGAGCTGAGACTTACTGGTTCCTTCCATTCTGCTCGTCTATCAGTCTGGAAAATTTGCTCATGAGGGAAAGAAAAGGGAGGAGGGAGCACATGGACATAGTGCCTGTTCTTTGTCTAAATCATGGTTTATTAAAATGAGATTGGTCGGCTTGTTTGGCTTGATGACTTACCATTGGGCTGATGAAGTCAACTACCTCTGAACCAGAGGTAGTCCAGTTCTCACCAGCCATTTGGCTAATGTCACTTGTTCACTTTTGCAGTTTGGTCATTCATTCCAACCCGTCCTCATCTCCTTCTAGCTCACCTTCAGAGTCTGAACTTTCTAGCTCGGAATGCTGCATTTGTGAGGCGCTGGCCCCATCCTTACACTGCAGTTTGAAACAGCTCATGCCCACATGCTAGAATTCTTATCACTTGATTTTGCTGCATTTTTATGTATTGTGCATATGGGGCGTCCTCACTCTTCAGCTGAAAGACTTTCTACAACAGTTTACATAAATTCAGTAACAAGCAAGACGATCCCAGCTTGTATGCTTACTGTCTAAAAGTCACTTGACAGAAAATAAAAACCGGCAGAGAATAGGAGAAGAACTCAGCCAACTCAGGCTCTAGTTCAAGGTTTTTATCATGACCGGCTTGAAGGGAAGAGTTCAGGAAGGGGAGTAGCTGATCTCTTGGCAGAGCTGACGGAGTGGGTTCTCCGGTGCCATCGCTTCCTCTCCTGAAGCCCGGTGAAATGGGTGCTGGCAGATGATTGCTGAAGGATGGTGAGATCTCAAGGCAGCTGGGATGTCAGTTCGGCCTTGAATCAAGACTGGTGCACAGGATTGTTCGGTGTCCTGCTTTACAGAGCACTGGCGGAGGGCAGATGCCTATTTGAAGGAGTCCTCTGTTTGGCGAACTGTCCAGTTCATGTCTGGTTTAAAGTCAAAGAATCATCAGAATGAAGAACTGGGCCTTGAGGTTTCTCATCAACAGCACGTCCATTAAAGCTGCAGAATGGGCAGTGTGCAGGTCTCTGGTCTGTGTTCTGCACTCCAGTGGGATGTGCTCTGTTTCTACTTAAGCTACAGTTATTATTTCTAAATTTGCACCTATATCTAAACACTTGCATCAGGAAAAAATTATGCAAAGTGGCACCTGCTTTTTGTGGTGATGCAATTCCTCTTTTGGAAAATGCATGAATGGCCACCCTCTGGCACATTTTAAAGAGGCCTTGAAATGAATTGCCAGGCACCCCGTCATACCCACACAAATCTCTACCATGAGCACACCCCGTGTCTCTCACAAATCAGCTCCATGTGAAATGGAATATTCAAAGAACAACCTGATCCCTGGTTCTGCATCTGTCCAGGGGACCTTTTGCAAACCCAGCCTGAGAAACCATTGCCAGATATTCCTTCCTCCAAAGGCCGATTGCCCCATCCTTCTTTACAAAGTTGTGTGGACAGGGGCAGGGTGGGAGTCCAGCAGGGCAGCAAGAAAAATATTCGAACCCAAGACCCAAACCAAAATGGAAGGCATTTTGAGCTTCCCCTGCCCAACTTCTTTTCCCATTACAGCTCTCCCAACTTCTGCAGAAGTGCACGTTCCCGCTTGAAGTGGATTGTGTCGTAATGCCTTCGGGGTTCTCATGTGGCAAAGCATGAGGGCTTTGTACAAGGGCCGTAGAATCTCATGCACCAGCCAGGCCTGGTAATTGAATCAATATACAGTAGAGGAAAGAGAAGCACTGTGCAGAAGTTTGGTTCCAGGTTAGATGTGAAACAGATGTCCACTGCCTCTCCTCCCTCTCTCCTTCCCATGTCCTTGCCAACTGCAGGAAAGAAATAACTTCCAGTATATATTCAAGTTCAGAGAGTTGAGGGGCTGGGGGGCAGCTGAAAGAGAAGCAGTGGCGGGATCATTTTGGCATCTCTAACAATGAGCAGCTTATATATTTTTTTAAAGCAATGCATCAATTTTCTCAGGGCAAATGGCTGTGATTTTAAAGGGAACAGCTGGCCGACACACATGTGGCTCTTAAGAGGAGGTAGGCAGTGCCCCCGTCTGGAATAATTAGGCTGCAGTTCTGAGGCAAAAGGGAAGTAATTTCCATGGAAGTCAATGGGACTGCTTGTCCCATTGTACGGCAACCATATTTGCTTTTTCAGAGGGTTGGGCAGGCAGGTTAGACTGTTACAGCAAACATACACAGAGAGCCTTGTGGCATCTGGCATATGCTTTTGCACATGGTCTGTCTGAATAAGTGGGCTCTGCCCTGCAAAGGCATATGGCCCTATAAATCTTCTAGTCCTCAAGATGTTACAAGGTGCTTATCCAAGTTAGCTGTGCAGGAGAATAGTCATTAATAAAAATATTGTCCCAGGTTTCTTTGTTACCCTAGTCTGAACAGCATAAAGGACAGCATATTAAACAACCAAGTTGACTATGGTACTATTTTCTCAGTTTCATATTAAATGTCACAAGCATGCTCTCTCTCTCTCTCAGATACACACACAAGTCATGCTATTATGAAGCATACTAGATTAAATACTATCCCAAATCCTTAGGTACCTGAGAACCATTAGTAAGAATCTTTATGGATAGTCATCTGGGTGGAACAGTATAAATTGGTGACCTACAGCAGCAGGGGTTTGGATCCTATGGCCTTCTTGGTCACTTCCAACTCTACTTTTCTAGGAGTCCGTGATTCTATTTTACCCATAAGCATGTACTGGAAAAGTAGCTAGATCAACCCTTTATCATTCCTATAACCACCCAAATTATGAGCACAGTTCACACTATAAAGATGTTGATAGTCAAAAATATAGTGGCAAGCTGATTGTTGGTTCAATAGATGAGGATTAGGATCAGCAGAAGCGTATCAGAGGCAGGCATATTCTACTACCAAGGAGTTCCCGAGTTGCAATTCTATGCATGCTTATTTGGGAGTAAGTCGAGTAGAACTCCCTGGGACTTAAAAGTAGGTAGGCATGTGTGACTTAGTTTGTTCCAAGGTATGCCAGTCCTACCTATTAGACCTGAGAACTACTGCACTTAAAAATATATATATATATATATAGCCGTTTTTCAGGTTGTCTCCCTTTTCCTTCCTACTCTTATAATTGGATCTCATGTTACTATGCCTGGGGTAATTTTCATTTCCATAAAGATTTCCTAAATTAAATAATTGACAATAAAACTTCCAAAGGCCTACACTGGCCAGATCAAAGGCTAGGATTTTGCAAGACAGTTTCTGTGTGAGATAATTAAAATAGGCCTTGCACAATGGTGCTGCAAGGTCCGAGAAGCAGTCCTTGGAAGGCTTTAGCTATGTTGCACGTTCATTAAGATGATCTGCTCTGTTGAGCTATGCTTACCATGGTGTAATGCTAAATTTTGAAGTTCAGGGATTTGCAGAGACAGTCTCCCTAACCTTGACCCTGAGGAGAGTGCAAAAATTCAGGCTGTTGTATTGATTCATGTCAAACCAGTTCAGACACTTTTAATCTCCACTACAAGCAGGTCTTTTGGAAACCTCCAGAGTCTTAGTAGACTTATTACAGGTCAAGCCACTCCAAAGTTCTTTGCATTAGAACAGGGAGCAGTATGTGGCTGCTGGGAAAAGTCAATTTCCTCCAGTCCGCAGTGAAGATTGCAGCTAAGCTCAGACAGTTCAGGGCAGCCCTTGGACAGCCTTCAAATAAAAGACAGTCCTCTGTAAACGAGGACACATGGCCACCTAGGGATGTACGACCTTTCTTAAATCCATTTCATCTGTGTTGTGAAGTGCCTTTCTTTCTGTTGTCAGCTCATCGACAAAATTGGATTTTGCACAAATGTGTCCATATGCATAAGTGCAAATTCAGTCTGGTACAATTTTATACTTATGGAAATGCAGGAATCTCTCCCTCAAGTACCAAATCTGCCCAAAATGTGCACTTTCATGCTTTGGTCTACAGGGGAAAACACATTGGTGGTTTTTTAAAAAAATATTTTTGTTTGGACCAGTCGTACACTCTCAGCCTAACCTACCCCATAGGGCTGATGAGAGGATAAAATGGAGAGAAGCAGAACCTTGCATGGCACCTTGAGTTCTTTGCAAGAGGAAAGGTATAAATGTAAAATAATGTGAATGCATAAAATTATGGAGAATAAAATAAGCCCAGACCTGAAAGCCCAGACTATCCATGCAACTCGGGAACAGCTGTTTGCCGCAGAATCTGTGGATTAGACTCACAGAAATTCAAGTCATCTGACTGCACTGAGGATTTCCCCCGCATCACTACAGCCAAGGTTAGACGGAGCATCTAGCAACTGCTTCTGGATCTGGTCTGAGCATTTATAAACCCTCGGACATGAAGACCCTGTGCCCAGGGCAGTGCTGCTTCCTTTCAAGGCATGTTAGGCTTAAGCTGCACAAACAGATCTGATATGCACCATCAGCCTGAAAAGAACAGCTCATAAGCACCCATCAAATGTAATACATCCAATCCAACACCAAATGAACTGTAATGAAACACATCTGGCCTTCACTTAGCAGCTTGTGCAAGCAGCACAAAGCATTCTACAGAAGAGGGGGCAGAAGGATCCATGCTGTCCGTCTTGTTTCCAAGGAACATCAAGGCAGAAGCCCCTTGAAATTGGCTCATTGCCTGTTCAGTTCACCAGGACTTTGGGCAACTCCAGTGTCCCTAGAATGCATCTGTGAATGCTTGGGGTTCTTGGGGATTACAAATGCAGCTTCAGAGCCCCTGAATGTTTCCCCTTCACCCTCTGTTGCTTTCTTTTCAATGTGACACACAGCCTTTCTGAAGACAGATGATCTTGGATTAGGCAGCTCTCTTCCCCTCCACTCATAAATTTTTCCAGAGCTGCTACTTCCTTCCTGACTCCCATCTCTCTGCAGTGAACTTTCTGCAGTTCCTATTTATTTAGGATTACAGAGATGGTAACTCTTTAAATATGGTTGGTGCTGAATACTTCTTGCTCTAGCTATTGCTTGTGGGATACACACCTTTGAACTGGTGCCAACCACTGGATTGTACCTGTTGATGATGCTCAGGGATGGCCATACCATCAGGTGGAAGTGAGCCATTTTTGTTTATTAATCAGGGTTGGGAAAAATTCCAACATAGCAGGAATGTAGAAGGAGTTGTAAGCATGGGATGGAGGGGTGTGTTTCACAACATTGTTGTCTTAAGCCTTTCTCCTTATCCCCCACTGCTGAAGTCCATGAAGTACAGGAAGTTACCTAGCTGCACCCCACCCTGTGTGTGTGTGTGTGTGTGTGTGTGTGTGTGTAGGGGTGTATGATAGTGGTAAGGGAACAGCAACTTCATGATAGCAAGTCTTTCCACCAAACTTTCCCTGTCTCTCCCCTCTACTATGAATAACAGGATTATAAAATAGTAGACTTGGAAGGGGACAATAGACCAACAGGCCCAACCCTCTGCTCAAAGCAGAACTTCAAGTTAAAGCATTCCTGACAGATGGCAGCTTGGCTGAATTCTGAATGCCTCCCTTGGTCACCGGCTCCATTGCCACAGTGCTCTAACAGTCAGGATGTTTTTCCTGATGCCCACCTGGAACCTGGCTTTGCATACTTGAGCCTGTTATTCCTGCACTCTGGGATGGTTGAGAAGAAATCCTGGTCTTTCGCTTTGTGACAGCCATGGAAGTACTTGCAGAGTGCTATATCATATCTCCCCTACTCTTCTCTTCTCAAAGCTAAACATGCCCAATTCTTTCAGTCTTTCATCACAGGACCTCCCCTGACCGTCTTCGTTGCTCTCCTCTGAAAGCAACCCATTCCTCTTTGTTCCCGTCTTTCACTGTGTTGCCCAGAACTGGATATGGTACTGAGGATGCAGTGTGAATAGAGGGAACTAGCACTTCATGTGATTTGGATGTAACACTTCCATTAATGCAACCCATAACAGCATTTGGCTTTTCTGAAGCCACCTCACATTTTGATTGATATCCCCCTTGTATTCTATAACAATTCTGAGTTGCTTCTCACTTGTAGTATTGTTGAGCTGAGCATCCCCATTGTATAACTGCATTTTGTTTCTCCTTTCTAGGTGCAGAACTTGCAAATTTCCCCTATTAAACTTCATTCTGTTTATTTCAGCCCAGCGCTCCAGCCTAACAAGATCACCTCGAATTTCGTTTCTAGCTTCCAGGGTATTTGCAATGCTACATGATTTTGTGTCATCTGCCAATCTGACAAAGCATTCCTGGTACTTCCTCACCCAAATAATTAATAAAAATGTTGGAGAGTGATGGGCCTAGGACTAAACCCTGTGGTACCCCACTTGCCACCTCTCCTTAGTTTGAGATGGTGCCATTGGTTAGCATTCTGCACATCCACCTGATAGTTTTTTCATGCAGTATTGCAGTAAATTTATTAAGGATATCATGGGGATCTTTGTCAAAACACTGTGGAAGTCATGATATATTACATCCACAGATTTCCCACAGTCCATGAGGTTACCCATATGTATGAGAACATATTTATTTGGCAGGGTTTGTTGTTGACAAATCCATGTTGACATCTAATAATCACTGCATTGTTTTCAGATGCTGTCTTTGCAGACTGACTGTTTTATAATCTGCTTCAGAATTTTCTCAGGATTGAGATCAGATTAGCTGGTCTGTAGTTCCCAGGACTTCCCCCTTTCCCCCCTTTTGAAGATAAGGCAACATTAGCCCTCCTCCAGTCATCAGGCACTTCATCTATTTCTCGAAGATACAGACAATGGTTGGGCACTGCTAGAACTACTGTCTCCATTTTGGTGCATGCATCTTTGTCCACTGATACCTCCATGTTTACTTCTCCCTCCTCTGTAGAATTCACTTTAAAGCTTTCCTGATGAATTTCTTCATCCTGTGGCCAAGCACATTCTTCTCAGTCCTTGTGAGGTGGAACCCATTCCTTGCCAGCAGTCTATCTTCCAGAAAGCGCATGATCCCAAAATCCAAATCTCTCATGTTGTCACCACCTCCATAGCCAGGAGTTCTTTTTTTCTTCCCTGTCTGTCCCTCTTCTAAGTATTGGATAGATGAATGAGAATGCTATCTGGCCTCCAAAGTTCTTGAGTGTTCTTCACAAAGCTGCAAAGTCTGACACGATTTCTCCAGAGCTCCACTTGCTGGTATCATTTGTGCTCACATGGAGAAGAAGAAATGGAGACACACATTTTGCACTCAGTGAGTACTGGCAATCTCTTCTGGATCTCAAAGGCTGACTAGCTTTAATAAACTTTTAGTTAGACAATCTCTGTCCTGATTTGCTTAGAAGGGGGTGGGAAAAGGGCATTCTGGACATTCTGGAAAATTAAAATGGTGCTCCCAGACCAGCCATCTCTAAAGAGGAGGAATTCGAGGTGGAGATCAGTGGTGGATCTTGCTGGGGTCTTGGCAGTGATCTGAAGATGCCGCATGCTTTGCTCCACCAGGCTGCCATCAGCTGCCCTCTGCTTCTTGGTAGGAGCAGCTGCAGCTGCTTCGAGAGGAGCTCCTTTCCTTAGCAATTCCTGCCCACTCAAGAGGAGGCAACACACATGGCCTGTTGGAGACATGAAACGGTAGCCTCTCTGCCGTACGTGTGGGGGAGAAGTCATAGTTATTTCTTCCCAATCACCTGGAAGCGAAACAGTGTGCAGCCAATTTCACGCAAGCTTTCAGCACAACTCGATTGCTGCGTTTAGCTTTTGGCTGACAAAAGGAAGGATGGCGATGAGCTCTCATGTAACCCAGACAAGCTGTTCCTAAACATCTGTCTCCAATTACCTATTCGTTTCTATGAGACTGAATAATAGCATGGCAAAAGTGTAGGGAACACTGCCCCAAAGAGATCCATGTGCCTGCAGTGAACCATCAGTGTGTTTGTGTGTTTGTATAGTCTTACAGGGACAAGGGGCATTTACTGATTTTCTGCAAGAGCTTAAGAGCCAAAACTCTGTGTGTCACATTTCACCTGGTGTCAAGCACCAAGTGCTTGAACGCCAGCAACACAGTCAAATTCTGATGGGTTGGATTCAGACTTTGCATGCATTCTGTGTATGTTGAGAGACTTCCTATCTAAGGAAGTCTAATGAATGAAAGGTGACTGAGAAATGCAGCAATGTAGAAAATCAATAAAAGTTCCCTGTCCCTGTAAGAAAAAGTCATATGACAATTTTCTGTTTAAACATGTGCAGAATTGTATCCCAAGCCATAATTAGGGTGGAACCAGTTAGGTATGAGCTGGGGATAAATCTGTCAGTCTGGATTTCTTTCCATTCCTCATTTTAATAAAATGATTTAAATAAATAAATATAAAATGATCACATGAAAATTCAGAAGCATTTTTGTGCACATTTCTCACAATACATGTATTTTTGTATGCATTCTTTCCCAACAGCAACAAATTTGGAAATAATTTTCCTATTTTTTAAATCTTCACGCTCCTTAATGTATGCATTTTTATTTCACTGTGAAATTTGGAGAAGTGCAAATTTTGCTGGGTAAGTGAGATTTGGGTCACATTAAGGTTCAAAAATATAAAATTGGGTAGGTTGAAATTTAAGTTTAACTTAAATTTTAATTCAATTTTAATCAATTAAATCAATTGTTTTTAATTTTAAATTAATTGAATTAAAATTTAAGTTAAATTTCTCCTCCATCCCTAATCATGACTAACTAGTCCTCTTGATTTTGATATCTGGATCCAAATTCTGGGCTAAACAATTGAAGTTGCACAAACACAACTTTTCTCTCTCTCTATTGTATAACGTCATTCTGATAATGTAAGGATCCTGATCTGGCATCCTGAGTACCACAAACACCAAGTTATTGCGCAACATTGCACAATTCATCATGCAGCCAGCTGTACCAAACACTTGCACTTTTACTTCAAGTCCAGATTTCATGGAACTGTACCGCTACTACACAGGTTTTATGAGTGCATATTTGGATCTAACCCAATGGATTTACTCTGCGTGTGACTAGGTCTGGACCAACACAATGGTTTGAGAAGAACCAGGTAACTGGAAGCAGAGGAAAGGGGGCAAGGTTCTCAGTTCTTCCCCTGAGTTCTTGGGGAGCCAAGCAGATTGGCGAATACTGACTAGCTGTACCCGGTCTTGTCAGTATAAGTAACTAGCTGTGCAAAGCAGCCTGATATCCACTATGCAAGTGGATCTTGGGGCTTGGCTATCATGAGCTAGAGAGACAGCAGATCATCTGCAACATATGCCATATATCCAAAACATGAACCAATCCTTACAAGGAATAAAGGGGAAGTTTCAAGTTTCCTGAGCTGAAAAGACACCAGGAAGATGTGATTTGCCTCAAGGCTGGATGCTTTTGCATGCGTATCATTAAGTTCAGGTCAAGCTGATGGAGCAGTAGTTGGAGGAGGAGACATTGTGTGTGCAGTGTGCAATGGTAACCATTGCAATGCTCAGGTAACAGCCCGCATGTGTCAGGCTGCTCCATCAAAAGGGCACCTGAGAGACGGAAGCCACTCATGTGGCCTTTTAGTTGTCCAGCAAGCTGAGAAGCTGCCAGCTCGCCAAAGATGCCTCAGCCTGAGTTTTGGACAGATACCTTATTCTCCTGATTCCCTGTAGTATAATCAGAGAGCTGAAGGAGCTGCTGCTGGGAAGAAGATTTAGGGAGATCTAATCTGGATCCAAACCACAGTCTTTAAGGTTGTAATCCTGAAGACAAGGCTTAATTTGTCTCGATTTGCATTGATCTGTAAGCTTCATTGGTATCCATTTTGCTACAGATAGATAGATGGTCTTCTTTCTGGGAACCTGAAGTTATTTCTGCCAGGCAGCCATGTTCAGAGTTTCAGGATAAAGAAACTAGTTCTGGTCTCTGCCAAGTATGAGCAGAAGCTTAGGGAGATAGTTTAATAGGCAGTGAAAATGGTTACAGGCACTTGAAACTTCTAGCATAATGCAGCTTCACTGTTAACAGCTTTTCATACTTCATACCAATATGAGAGGAGTGGTCTCATGTACCATATAACAGCTAATCAAGCTTAGCATTTAGGAGCCGAGAACCACAGATGGGATTCTTTTCTTGTGTGTTTGGGAAGGACAGTGTTGCTGCTATTGTATCCTGGCACTGAATCTTTTCTGACACAGGCTTTAGTGCTCATGTCCAAGACAGCATGTGGGTTTTATGGTCCTGTAAACCAAAAGTCGTTCCACATGTCATGCTTTTAAGTGCACATCTAAGACTTTTAAGGTGTACTTTTGGTAGGGCAGCTGCTTGTTAATTACATTTCAGCTAGTCCTAAATATGTAAGTAATATTAAACCTGATCCCAGTTGTAGTCCTGGTTAGCCATGAGATCCAAAGAAAAGTGGTCAGCTCCACTAGCAACCACAGTGGACTGGCTCCCAGGACTGGCAACCATCATGGCCAAACCCTTTTATTCTTCACCCCTCCCTGCATCAAGTAAATCAAACCTAGAGCAGTATTGCATCGCCTTCTTGAAGTGGTTGACATAGAAAGCTGCCTTAAAACGAGTCATTCTACTTCTTTATCTGGCCCAGTATTGTCAGTGGATCTCCAGGGTTTCAGGCAGGATTCCTTCCCGACCCTACCTGGAGATGCTGGAGGTTGCACCTGGAACCCTCTGCATTCAGAGCAGGTGTCCCACCACTGAGCAATGACTCCTCTCTATACCCAACATTTTAGTTATTACTGTGCAAAGCTTTGCATCTGTTGCATGGAGTCTCCAAGTTTAATGGCAGTATACTCTGTATCCAGGATGCTATGGACAAACAATGGTGGTGCACTGCATTCCATATGTCCTGGTTTGGAGCTTTTCAGCAGCCTTTTGATGGCTGACCAACTGCTGAGAACAGGATTTGGGGTAGGATGTTAGGGGCCTATGGTTTTTGTTAAATCTGTTCTGCCTGTGTTTCATGGATTGCCTGAAGTCTTTCGTTCCATCATCTACTGATTGACAGAATTGGGTTCTTTAAGGAATGTGCAAGAATTTTATTGTATACTTACTGCACTAATGCGCAATACCACAAATGCAAATTTGTGCAAATCCATCCAACATTTTTAAAGGTTCATAAGATAGGGAAATCTGTGCAAATCAGGAAAAAGGATCTGCTGCAGAATCTTCAGGTCAGATTCATAGAAATCTAAATGCACTTGAATCAGTTGCAGATTTTTCTGACATTTCTTGTAGGTACAGATCCAGCAGGACTTTTTCTATATCCTTAGGTTGCACTTGAAATGTTTGACATAATCAGGCAGCCCATAAAATAACTGAAGCAAACTGACAAGAATATATCCACACACTGCAGAGAAAACAGAAGACGCACACAGTGACCTCCCAGTCTAATAAATAACTTTTGTAGATAGGATCTTGTTATGGAATCAGACCCTGCACAGAAATTCTCCTCTCACTCTCTGTCTCTTCCTTCATTCTTTAAAATAAAAATTGCACCTGTCTAAGTTGTTCAGTGTCCCATTTTCCAGTTATGGTAATGTCTGATCCTTGGATTATTGTGCGTGTGTGCATTTGTGTGAGTGGGACACCTGCCTGCCAAGTGTGCCACTGCTGGGGATACCTACATGGGAATGGTTCTGGCTCTCAGGGTCAGCGTAGGCATAATGATTTGGGAGATATTCTGAAGGCAGGTGGGAATCCCAATCATGCAGGGAACGTAGACACAGAATTATCACATATTTAACTCACACTAGAAGCATCTTGTGGGAAGAATCTTAGTGTGCCAAAAGAGAACAGAAATCCCTGTGAATGAACACGCTTGAGAAGATGACACTTGCATTCCAGCTGATTAACACTGCATGGGTGTTGCCATGTAAAATGGGAAGGTTTACTGGACATTTTATGATTCTGTCACCCAGGCAACAGTGATAAACGGTCTGCCTGTCTTGTTCTGTTCTTTTCTTGTTCCTTTTTGGTTAATCCCTCCAATCAAAGTTGATCACTTATCTTTGATTAATCTTTTTGGTTATTCTCGCCAATCAAAGATGATCACTTATCTTTCTTTCTGTGTTTCCTTTCACATTTATATGCCTTAAAATTCTTATCCCAAAGCCCCATCTTCTGCAGAATAGGGGAATTCTAGAAATTGCATGATCAGTGCCAGTATAATCAGTTCCCAGTGATTTGTTTCCAGGGAGGCAAACATTTCTGAACTCAGATAGATTCACACGATGCCATTTGCTGCCAAAAATCTAATGTAGTTGCTTATATAAATGCACTCTCCAAATGTTGAGCATCAGCCAATCACAGAGCTCCCATCTTTGAATTCACAGTTAAACAAAGATTATAGTGTTTCCTTTCTGTTGCACCAAAACGAAGATGCTGTTTCTAAAATTTCTCCTCCTCCAAAAGCATCTAGTAAAGATAATATAAGCAAGGAGAAAATTGGATGATGATCTATGCTAGAAGGAGATGGAACTTGATTGCTGGTGTCTTGGAAGAAAAATTCAGCTGGAATTCATAAAACATGCAGGAGAGTATGGATGTAGGGTGGGGGGGGCACCCAAAAACAGAGCATCTGAGCAGCTTCTTAGGCGAAAGTCAATGGACTTTCTTAGGTGAAAGTACTAGCCGGTGTCCCCGGAACACTGACTATGCCATAGGTGCACTTGGAAAAGAGATGGGGAATTATGGCCTCTTTCCTCCTCCTCCAAAAAAAAGGGTGCAAAACCTTCAGCCCATGGACCTAGCCTGGGCTATGGCGCATCCCAGCCTGGCACATATGATCTCTTGAGGTTCTTCCAGGGGTTGGGGCTTAAGCCCCGTGGAGGAATCCCCTAGGAGTGCATGCCCTGCTGCTACCTGCAATCTTTGATACCTACCCAAAACAAGTTTTGCACACTGATTTTAAAGTCATGAAGCAGTTGGAGAGAATGGTGGTGATTGACACAATTAGGGTTACGGTCATTGTTCATTTGTGCTGAAAACCATTGCAAAATGTTTGTGAAAAATGGCATGAAAAAGAAATATTTTAGAAAAAAGCAAAGCTCAGGATGTGTTAGGGGTGAGTTGTGTATGGTCCTGATGAAGATCATCTATGGGGCAATGCAATCAACAAGGACTGTCTGCCTGATGACATGGTACCAGTGGTTTATGTTTTACAGGCCCAGTAGAAAGTTCCACCCATTAACCTACAAAGCCCCAAACAGTTTAGGACCAGGTTACCTGAAGGTTTGTTCTCTTCCCTGTGTATCTTCCTGGATCCTAAAATCAACCTCAGAGGCCCTTCCTTGAGCATCCCTGCCCAATGAGATGATGTGGGTAGCTACCATGGTACCAAGGGTTGCCAGTAGTATTAGAGGTGCCGCTAAGCTATTGAAAAGATCCAGGGCTTAGGCTCACAGGACAAAAGAAATGACAATATGCATATGCTGTAGAGTCTCTCTGTCTCCTAAGAATGCTTTTAGTAGTAGAAGAGTCTATACGGACAGGGGAGAAGACGACATTCGATTTCAGAAAAATGCCTCCAGGGATGGAGGTGGAAGGAAGCACCTCCAGGAAGATCTGATGCAACTGGACCTTGATTTCAGCTAGTGCCTGTGGATGGCAAAGTGTGGGGCAGAAGACCTCCCAGAGAGTTGGAGCTCCAAAAGAAATATTTGGGGCTCTGGCTTGGTGGGTTCCACCCTCTGAGTGGTGGCACCTCAGTTGTCTCCAGAAAGGCTTGCCAGGCACCTACCGGGGAGTATTCCCTGTAGGGTTTTTAATTGGGGTGGGTTTTTAATTGAAGTTATTTGTTTCTAATTTTTACTGTTGTAAGCCGCCCCGAGGCTTTATTGTGATGGGGCAGCATAGAAATGTTTTAATATATACATATATACATATACGTGTGTGTGTGTGTGTGTGTGTGTGTGTGTGTGTATATATTCCTGGCATCAGGTGAAGACCTTCTATTTCCCCAGGCTTGTTAGTCCTTCACTAAAAGAAATGCATTTGTGTACTTTTAGATTTTTGAGACTGCTGCTGAATTTTACTCTGGGTTTTCCTTGTGATTCTCTTTCACTGTGTGCAAGGTATTATCTTTCTTGTGTTTTAATTTTTGTTTCATGAGCCATCCAGAGAGCTTTGCCTGTGGAGCAGGATAGACATGTGAAAAAGAATGGATGGTGATTGGTGGAAGGGGACACCTCAGGTTCAGAAAGCAGACAGCACATAGCCGGTAAGTCATGCTGCTTGGGAAGTATGTGTATTGCTTGGAGAGTGTGCAGACTGCTCAGTGTTGGAGCATATTGTTTCCCTAAAAGATCTAATGTGCATATTTACCACGATTTGGTCCAATGAACCAAGGGCAGGCTTATCGGCGACAATGCACCTTGACCAGAACAGGTCTAGGTAGTCTGGGGTGAAAAATGGCTTTAGATGAAGTTGGAGATTGGGTCAACAGATGTCAGTGCCATGAGAAGACAGACCCACAGTATTATCTCCTGGAGTTCCTGGGGGAGAGTTGGTTTGGGGCGGATTTAAAGGGAGCTAGACTTGCACTGAAAATACGAAAAGGGTGTGAAGCGGGCATCTAGGATTTAACCCGAAAGGTGAATCCATTTATGTGCAACATTATACCCCAAGTTCCTGCCAAAAAAAAAAAAAAAAAGCCTTCCAGGGAATTTATCTGTATGCATATATGTTCCACAGGCTTTTTCAGTGTCTTTACAGAAGTTTCTGTATAGAAATTTTGCCCTTCTGCCGTTCACACTGTTGCGCAGCAGAACTGTGAGAAGGTATGCTTTGGCCTCGCCTGAGTCTTCTTAATGGGCCTCTGAGGCATTAAGAAAGCCAGTGGGGAAAGGATATGCAAAAGCTATTGCCCATTTGTTTGAGAGCATCAGTGCTTAGACTCCCCTCGGGTTTGTGCAAAATTTCAATACCGGAAGCACTTTGATAGGCATCCAGAATTTATTTATTTTTATTTATTCATTTTTCAATTTATATCCTGCCTTTTTCCTACAAAGGGCTCAAGGCAGCTTACATCTCCTCCTCCATCTTATCCCCACAACAACAGCCCTGTGATGTAGGTTGGGCTGAGAGTCTGTGACTGGCCCAAAGTCACCCAGGTGGCTCCATGGTCGAGCGGGGACTAAAACCCAGATTGCCTGAGTCCCAGTCCCAGCTCTTAACCACTATACCACGTTGGCTCTCTCCACATTTATCCCCACAACAACAACAACCCTGTGAGGTAGGTTGGGCTGAGAGTCTGTGACTGGCCCAAAGTCACCCAGGTGGCTCCATGGCTGAGTGGGGACTAGAACCCGGATCCTCTGAGTCCCATCCCAGGCTCTTAACCATTCACCACACTGAATGCTGATTCTCCTGTGACAGAGTGGTGGGAATGGAGGTGGACTAGGGTACAGGTGGACAAAAACATGGAGGAAGGGCTGTAGCTGCTCCTGCACTGATTATATTCATTTGTGACCCTGCAATTTAAGTGCCTGAGCTGTGGTGAGGCCATTTGGAGCCAAATGAATTAAAGCAAAACCCATTATTATTGCCCGATAATATTCAGCCTGACAAATGCCATTGGAACCAAAGCATCAGAGCTGAGCTAAGTTGCACCTTGTCTATACCTGTTTTGCTTTTAAAATGCTACAGCCGCTGATGAGTCCCACAAAGCGAATACCTAAGAGTTAACACATCCTCCCGATAAAAGACAGCCTCGATGTGATTTGATTGTATTTTGACAGAGAAACAAGCACACAATGCTAAATGATGCATTTCACTGCATGTGAGGTTCAACCCCATGAAAGCAAAGAAGAAAAGGATAATTTGTTACTTAGCAAACTATATAATACACCAAACAGTCATTTGGAAATGGGAAGATAATTACTGTGCAAAATCTTCCTGTCCAGCTACTACATTCACCTTTGAAAGACCGCTTTTGATTTGGACAGACATCAAAATAAACTTTACTGCTTTACCATTTCTGTGCCCACACCTCTTAGCCCTGTCCTTTAAACATCATGTAGTTGCCACACCATCTATAGCTACGCATCTATCCCTCCTCCCCAGCTCCACACTTTGCAGTATCTGGTAGAAAGTACTTGGCCTTGCAAAGTCACGCTCTTCTTTGTTTTCCTCTCCATGTTCCAAATGCAGCCACTGATGTGGAGCGGGAGACAGAACACAAACTGTCGGGAAATTCATTTTTGTTGATAGAATAGGCATGTCCCAAATGCATCTGGGGCCTTCCCAATCTTAGTGGTTGTTCTTGCATTTTTTTAAAAAGCCCCAACAACCTTCTGTTTTGCATTTCATGATCCCAGGGATCATGAAATGATCAGGGATCACACAGTGAATGTGATGATATTGGTGTGGCATTTCAATGATCGGAACAACATTCTTGTTCTTAGTGACAAGATGGGGGACATTTGGCTCAACAATCCTGCAAGTGAGAAGGATCTTGGACTTGTTGTAGATCACAAGCTGAACATGAGTCAACAATGGGTCCAGAGGAGGGCAATAAGAAGATCCAAGGACTGGAAACAAGACTCAAGGAGGAGAGATTGGAAGAGCTGAGCATGTTAAGCCTGGATAAGAGAAGACAGAGGGGAGATAGAATAGTACTCTGCAAGTACTTGAAAGGTTGTCACAAAGAAGAGGAAGGCCGGGATGTCTTCCAGATTATCCCAGAGTGCAGGACATGGGATAATGGACTTAAGTTACAAGAAACCAGCTTTTGACTAGATATCACGAAGACATCCCTGTGAGAACAGTGGGACAATGGAACTAATGACCATGGAGGGGGTGGTGGGCTCTCCTACACTAGAGCAGCTGCAAGAAGCAGCTGGAGAGTGGAGTCCCGCAGTGAGCAGAGAGCTGGACCTGATGACCTTCTTGGATCCTTCCACTCTACTTTTCTGTGATTCTGTGATGTCACTGGATGAAAATGACAGTCTTCCCACCAGCCCTGCTGAAAGCCTTTCCTCATGAAGACTCTTCCTCATCTTTTATGACCTGTAGCCATTCCAGCAAGCTGCACTGAGGGAGAGGAGCAGGAGAACTGGACCGTTTCCCCAGGCTTCCTTTGATTCCCATGCCTTTGTCCTTGCGTGTCATGTCTTTTATGATTGTAAGTCTGCAGGCAAGGACTGTCTCATTAAGCAGATTATATCTCAGCTGCTCCAGGATCTATTTTTGGCGAAGAAGCAGCATGTAAAATACTCAACATAAATCAATACATCAGTAATAAAGAGAACATTCTAATTCTCCTCACCCTGAGTGGGCTGGAGAGGGAATACGATCTCATTGCTAAGGCAACATGCCTGACAACACTCCTTGGCCATACGTTTGCCCTGTCCAGGAGCAGCTGAGCAGAATGTGGGCAGCAATCACCTTACAGGCAAATCCCACTGCAATGAATGCTGTGTGGGTAGGAGCCATCTACATCCAGATGCCCAGCTATGTAATTTGCATTCTTAGGTATGGATGCTGCCCATTCAGAACCCATAACTTCTAGGAATGTGTCGCCCTATCCACATGTTGCCCAGATGTGTGTAACCAGATCAGAGCAGCTGTCTCAGCAAAGGTGATGCTTTCCACTTTCCTTACATATATTTAGTTTGGAATACCCAATAGTCAGTAAAGGCACTATGGTATAGTGGTTAAAGTGCTGGACTTAGGGAATCTGGGTTCTAGTCCCTACTCAGGTGACTGGGCCAAGCACTGGCACTCAGCCTAACCTACCTTACAGGGCTGTGGTGAGGATAAAATGGAGGGGAGGAGGAGGTAGATTGGGTCAACCACTTTGGATTCCTCGCAGGGAAAAAGGCAGGATGAAAATATGGTAAATTAATGGATAAATAAATAAATGGATGGATGGATGTAGGATTGTGTATATGGTGAGGGTGGGTCTTGCCACCAGAAGTCTACTCCCTCCTAAGTAGTATTTGCACCAAAGCTGAAATGAACACCATTACATCTGGACCCTATTACACTGCTTTAATCGCCGACTTTCCATTTTGCATGCTCTTCACACAAAAGCAATTAATTATGCTTTTTTCTTTATATGCAATCCAATCATATGAAATGTCAGAAAACCTCAAAAACCGAGAGGAGTGCATGTATCTTGCTTGGGGATAGTAATAAACTTGAAACAGTCCATTTGGCAAGAATTCAGTATCGTCATGGTGGCTCGGCTTCTTGTAACTCCTCCGCTCATTTGAATTTTCCATCTATATGCAGTTTCTTGTGATTCAGAGAGCTAGCCTTGGGGTATGGTTTTAATGATGTAAGAACTAACTGCGAACATCTTTGGATCACAGGCTGCTGGCTTGACTCAACCCTTCCTTTTGTTGAGATCATGAGAGTCTTGACAACTCCAGTGCAGATCCCCAATCAGGCTGTTAAATCCAAGATGAATCTCCACTTGTAGGCACCAGAATAGCTAGCCTGTGCTGGAAGGGCTTCCACAGAGATGCAAGCTGCTGCCAATTTGCATATGTAATTGCCCAAGCAAGGTATAGGAAACAATTGAAGCATTGCTGTGTGTTTTTACTGGAATAGTTTCCTGATCCCATAACTTTCAGGGATTCCTCTTGACTGTCATTCTCCTGTTTCACACTAGATTTCTGCATCAATCCCATAATTGCACTGAATAATGTACTAAATAACCACGGGAACAAGAATACCATTTTAGCATATTATAGTTCATTCACTCCTTCATTTGACTAATGGATCACTAGCCAATGTGCTCAGGGCAGGATATATAAATACAAAATAAAACAGAATGAAATCCAGTCAAAGGTAATCCAAAATTATGAGCAGCCAGAAGCACTGCTTAAAATAGCAAAGACTGAAATATCAAAAGCAACAATAATAAATGTTCATAGAGATAGGAGCAGCTTTTAAGATGCAACATTTCAGAGGCAGTTGGCAGAGAAATGCAGAGCAAGTTAAAAGGGCTGAAAGAGAGAAAAAATATTCTTTCAATCTCAAATTTATTTTCTCCAAAACTTTAAGAATGTTTTCTTAATTGTCTCTTACTTGTGGTTTATCCTAGATTATGGGTTTTGTTTTGTTTTTGTTTTTTAAAGACGGTGTGAAAATTCATGGGCATGTTTGAGGGTATGCAATTTTTGTATGCAGTTTTGACTAATCTACCATTTTTATTTTTTCCCCAAGAGGTCTTCCCAATACAAGACGTTTTGAATATTTTTATTCTAACAGGCATTTTATGTGCATTTCCCCCCAATGCGTATCATTTTGCACCTCTTTTTTTGATTCCATTACATTTTTGCACACAATTTTTATTCCAATGCAAAATTTGGAGAAATGCAAATTCCAAAGAATAACTGAGTTTCAGTTTGCATGTTGTTCTAAAATTGCAAAATTGGGTACCAATTTAGTGAACAAATTTCTCTCCCATGGATACCATGTTCAGGCTAAATGTCTGGGATTTGGTCCCTCAGGAACATTCCCTCCACCATTAACGGGAGAATTGGTCCAAGGCCCATTCCTCACAGGCCTCTTTCCCTGCTATGAATCTCGCTGGCCTGGTGTAGAAACAGAGCTTTAAAGATGGGCCTTACGATAATTCACCTGAGCAGAGTGACAGAGACTGAGTTGTTGGGTTTGTGTTTCCGTATTATACATTATATTGATAGTATTGTAATAGGCTGATTTATACGTTCAGTCATTTCAGTGGCACCCTGTTTAATAAATGCTTACAAGATAGGTATTGTACAGGCAGTACATAACACCTGTGCTGAAAGACCTTCACTGGTTACCAGTTGTGGTCCGGGCCCAATTCTAGGTGCTTGTGTTGACATATAAAGCCCTAAACAGCTTAGGTCCCGGTTATCTTAGGGAGCACCTGCCCCTGTATGTTCCTACCTGGCCTTTGAGATCTATGCAGGGGGACCTCCTGTGTGAGCCATCCCTTAGGGAGGTGAGAGGGGTGGCTGCTAGGAGCAGGGCCTTTTCTGCAGCTGCTCCCCATATTTGGAATGCTCTCCCCAAGGGGATTTGCCTGGCACCTTCCTCACTTTCTTTTTGGTGCCAGGTGAAGACCTTCCTTAAAAAATAAAAATAAAAAGCTAATTGCCACAGACGTTTGTTTTGTATGTTTTGCTGTATTTTATTATTGCTTAATGTGTTATGATTTTTATTATGTTTTTATTGTGTTTTATCTCATGGTTGTGAGCCACCCAGAATTGGGCGGCACACAAATGTTTCAAATAAATAAGTAATCATTGAATGGCTACTTGATTTGAATTACTGATATACTGAGAGGTAGGGATATGTGAGGAATACACTGGGGATTGGAATCTGTTGGATTTCCTGGGTTCAGGTCCAGTTTACAGCAGCCCTGAGTCTGAGTTCTTGGGGGGTGGGCCCAGCATCTGTGGGGCACTTGCCAAGAATCGAGCCCCATGCCCTGCACAAGCGGTGCTTCTCTCCTGAGCCAAGTGCAGCTGCCAAAGTAGGCTGGGTGTGAGGGCCATGCCAGGCAAGGAGCAACTGCTGCTCAAGCTGCACCTCTCTTTTGCACCACCTGCAGCTGCCGTTTGGGTTGCTGCACCGGACATGGGAGAAGGTTGTGCAACCACAGGTCTGCAAGCATTGTCTGACCTTGCTTTGGACGACCAGCACAAGAGGAAGTCCATGGATGCTCGGGAGGGGGGATTCCAACAGGGTTCATCCCAACCCTACTGAGAAGAGTATCTTTCCTCTTAGCAACACATGCAGTCACTGAGGCCATTGGAGAACAGTGTCATGATGGAAGCACATGTCCTATGGCCTGTTGAGGACCTCTGGAGAAGAGCCTTCAATGTGATTCCTCCACTTCTAGGAAAGTCCCTGGCTCAGGAGGTCACGCATGCCCTGGCACGGCACTCTTTCCAGTGTCTGCTGAAGACATCTGTATTCTGGGAAACCATCCCTGCTGACCAGCCATTGCTTAATTTAATCCTGTTTTTAAAGCATTGTGATTATCCTTTTATTGCTCAGCACTTAAGAATCTGTCTAAATACGCTATAAATCAATATATACTAAAACAAATATATCTGTTTATGAATCGTTCCATTATTGATATCCATGTTCACTGAATGGAGAGTCATTCGAACTCTCACCTTTCACTAGCATTCACTTAATTGCATTCATTTACAATAGTAATTAAATAGCACAAGGAGCATCACAGTAATTCTTACAGTTTTCAAAGTACATTGTGCATCTTCTGGCATGAGTAGCTTGCTAATCTACCATGCAAATTCCCGGAATCCTACATCAATTAGCTTTCGGTTTAATACCACTGATTCATAAAATCGTTGCGCCTGTAAATATGCCCGACAGCTAAGGCTGCTGCAGAGGCACATTTGTTTTGAATGTCGGGAAAACTTCAGAGCGGTAGTATTGTCAAAAGTAATCCTAGAATCTCTGTGCATCTTCTCAAATTCTTTCTTCTCTTTGATAAGCCTGGGTCCCGGATTTACACCAAAAGAAAAGAAAAGAAAAGAAAAGAAAAGAAAAGAAAAGAAACGAAACGAAACGAAACGAAAAGAAAAGAAAAGAAAAGAAAAGAAAAGAAAAGAAAAGGCAGTGGCATGGGGAAACAGATTAGATTCTTGTGGGAACCAGTCAGACTAATTTTGTTCTATTGCCATTTTTACCTTGTCAGTAGAAGTTGTTTCCAGATAAGTAGTTTTCAGTGGAACTGCCACTGTTGGGTCTTTCCGTTATTGTGCAGAATCCAGATGATGCTGTTGCCAAACCATTGAAGTCCAGTGATTTCTGTATTGTTCTTCCAGGTTCTGAAAGGCCTGATATTTGTGGCAGTGTTTGCGTCTTTGCAAGGAGTTGAAAGGGCCAGAGGGCTGGGGAACAGCATGTGCCTTATATGCAGAACTCTCAGCATCTCTGCTAGTCAGCGCTGGCAATCTTGGGGTAGATGAACGAATGGCTTGCCTCAGGAGAAGGCAGTTTCTTATGACCCTGCGACCTTGACAGGCAAAAGTCTGCATTTTTTTCTGCATTAAAAAAAATCACAATGATTCTCATTTCCAGTTTTGTGGGAAACAAAACTGCAACAAGAACGTGGGTTGAAGCTGAGAAGGGGTATCTGGAGAGGGAAGATCTGTGAATTGTACCTGGTGATGGGATGCAATGCGAGACGTGCTCTCTTCTGGGCTGGATCCATCTCTGGGGCAGCCCATGGAAAAGTGATCACCTGGGCTGGGACAGACCTGGTCAGACCGCATCCCTCCAAGCATTCGCAGGCTTCCTCTTGTGCTCATCTCAGTCTTCCAGAGAGAGCTTAGCCAAGAATAAGTCCACACACTCTTGCCAGCAACCTTCTTTCTCTTCATCATCATCAGCCCAAAAGGCTGGCATGGAAGAGAGAAGCTGCTTGCTCAGTGCTTTATTTTTATTTTGGAAGGGGCCACTTTCCTAGCAGGTGCTCAGTTGTGGGGTGTCCACCAGGAAACAGCCCCCAAACTTGTAGCAGCACCCCTTCACACGCCGATGTAGCTGCTCGATCCTAACCCTAACCTCATGACTGAGCATCCTGCAACCAATGTTCTTCACCTGCACATGCAGGCGCTGCTTCTTAGTGAGTGTTCTGTGAATACTGGGCGTGTTTGCCCGGAACATGGACTCTGGGCCTCCACAATGTGGGCCAGACTCCAGGGAGCTGAGTCCAGACCCTCCGACAGATTCCCAACCCCATACATCCCTTATGATCACAAGCACCAATGAATAGTAGCCGCTCGTGTGACTGTGCCAATCTTCCTCCCTCATGCCAGAATGTGTGCATTCCATGATTCTGCAATGGCAACATGCTGAGTGGCTGCTTGGTCCTCATTGGCACGTGTGGCTACTGGGTCGTCGTGTCCGCTGTGTGGGCACTTGACACAGAAGGAGGCTGCAAGCCTCTAAAACCTGGAGATGAGAGTTGTGGCTGTTTTATCCCAAGGCAGTGATAAGCACAAATAATGTAAGCATGGCATATTTGCAATCCTATGTGAGCAAGAACAGTAGAATTTTGGGGACTAATGTTTGCACATTCATGAAAATTGGGATTGTGCTTGAACCCTGCATTTTTATACTTTAGTTGATGTCTGGGGGAGGAGTACAATTTTCAAAAAACATGCACAGAAATGCACATTTCCCCGTCCAAAGTGTATGTTTTCTGTTCCAATGAGCAGAAAAAAAGAAAGAAAATGAAAACAGGAGCAAGGCAAAACAAGCTTGATACTGAAACTGCATTTCAGAGAATTTTGGCAAGCTTGCAAATTGCTGGTTCTCCCCTGTGAGCCCAAGGTTCATATCGTTTAACATCCCCGTCTGGGATTCTGATTTTGTTTTTTGTTTGGATGTGGTTTTCCCTGAGTGTTAAAGTACATGGCCATTTTGGGGCAAGAAGACTTTCCCGAGTCTCTGCCTGCCTAAAACGAATGGAAGCATCAAACCAAACTATCTTCGCCAATCTCAAAATGCTTGAGCAAAAGGAGTGTAGTCAATGTTACATTCCTTTCTATTCATAATCAGGTTGTTGTGCGCATGAGACAGCTACCATGGCTGCTTTGACACGGCGAGCAGCGTCGGCTCTCTGTTGGACTTTCCAGGGATTCTGGAGTTGTCTGACAGTGACTGACATGCTGGAACAAGGGGTCTTAGTGTCTAGACGAGAACGAAAGTGAGCTTCCCACAAGAATGGGCTTCCTGAAATAAGCAGAGCCCTTTTTCATCAACAAGGCTTGTTTCCGTCAATAGAACAATGCATGATTATTTGAATCAGCAAAGGCGACATTTTCTGCAGTCTTCGGAAACTTCAAGGATCACTATGGGCACTGCATCCCTTAAAGATACAGCTGAAGTGATAAGGCTCAAGGGAGAAGAAAAGCAGAGGGGAAGAAAATGAGGATCCTGAGCTGATATTTAAAGTGTTGCGGGAGTTAATTAAAAATGACGTAAGTTTTCTTGCTGGCTCACATGCACACACATCCCAGCCTGCATCTGATTCATTATTCCTAATCCCCTGCTTTTTTCCCTCTTCCTTCCACTGGCTTCAGACAAACTGAAGCTGCCTCGTCTGATTTCACAATGGGACCCAAACAGTTTTGGCCATTGCAATTCAGGAGCTGTCTCCTGCCTGTGGGATGGGAGAGAGGTGGGAAAGAGTTCTGTGAAAACAGGAAGGCAGGAGGGATGGCCGAACCGTAAACCAACTTTTTGGATGTATCGCCATCTTTATTGTCATATCAGGACAATCACATGACCATCTCCATGGACCGGAGCTTGAGGTACAAGCTCATGCCCCTCGGGGCTCATACAAGCCCCAAGGGCATGTCACAGTATTTTGGAAAGCAACCACAACTGGGTAATTGCACTCACTTTGCCAGTCACAAAGGCCAGCTAAGTGCCAGATCGTTATACAGAGGTGTGGCAAGCCTGGCTGGGGATTGCCAGGAACCAGAGGGCTGTTTTCTGTTTAAATATGGCTAAGATCACATCTTTGTTTTCCCCTTCACTCCCCATTCCTTTTTCCATATGTGTCATGTTGTTTTAGACTGAAAGCCTGTGGGGAGAGGGAACATCTCTATCATCTGAAATGAGGACCATGGAATGGGGTACCAATACCGGAAATGAATAAGCAAATAGATAATGCAACGGAAGCTCCGGCTGCACAGATTTGCTTGGAGGCTCCGTGGAAGGTGTGGTGGTCAGGACATGTGCTCCATTGATTGAGTATCTCCTTGCTTCAGTGAACAGGACCATTCTCACAAAGACTGTCCTGAACCATTACCCATGAAGAGATTTGTCTGAATGTCATGCGCCTAATATTAGTTGGATTCTGGAAGTCAAGAAGCAGAGTGAGATGGCCTGGATGAAGTGCTGCTAAATCACCCATGTTTAGAGGCATTCCCGGCTGCTTTCTGCAATTGGTCCTGCCCTAGTGAGGCTGAATTCAGCCTTCTACAACCTGATGCCCTCCATGCATATGGGACAACTACTCCCAATATTCTTGAGAAGAGAAGACTGAGGGGGGACGTGACATCCCTCTAGAAGTACCTCAAAGGCTGTCCCAAAAAGGAAGGTCCAGGTCTCTTCTTGCTGATAAGAGAATGCAGGGCATGGAATATTCAAGTCAAGCTGCAACAACCCAGATTCAGGCAAGACATCAGGAAAAACTTCCTCACTGTCAGAGGAATACACCAGTGGAACCAGCTGCCTAGAGAGGTGTTGGTCTCTCCTACACTAGAGACATTCAGAAAGATACTGGACAGCCATCCGAGTGGGATGGTGTAACGTGGTGTCCTGCACCAGCAGGGGGTTGGATTCGATGGCCTTCATGGCCCCTTCCAAATCTACTATTCTAGCATTCTATGAGCTTTGACCATACTGACTGGGCCGGTGGGAGTTGTTTGTTGTTATCTTATTACATTGCATTTACACCCCCCTTTTTGCTCTTGCGAGGAACTCAGGCGGTTTCCATAACTCCATTTGTCCTCACAAAAAGAGCGCCATGAAGTAGTTTGGGCTGAGTGTGAGTGACTGGTCCAAAGTCACCCTGTGAGCTTCAGGGATGATGGGAATTAGAACCAGATCATCTTCTGGACCCTCAGCCCAACCCTTTAACCACCACACCACACCGGTGTCTCACTGGTGCAAGAGTGCTGGGAAAGCCAATCCATCTTCAGCACATCTCCAGCCCTCCGTCTCAAGTGCGCTAGACTCTGTGCACACTGGCATAACCCTAGCACGCCTAGTTGACTCGCCATTTGTTTTGTTGACCATCCAGCTCTGAATCCACCATTGCTAGCGTTGCCTCGGAAAGGCAGGCCCCAAGGGCAGGAGACAGAACCTTGCAGGGCAGCTGCTGTGATCTTAGGCATTTGTGTGCAACACAAATTTAAGAGTCCCGCTGATGTTACAGGACTGTTTCGATGTTACAGGACTGTTTCAGATGAGCCTCACATGCTGCTGCAATGGAGTTCCCCTGCTGATGAGATCAAGTGGAAGTCTTTATTTCTCAGCCAACAGGATTCCAGAAAAACAATTTCCCTTCTCTGCCCATGGGTAAAAAATCCAATAGGCTTAGTGTGAGCATTGAGGGAGGCGGTTGGATAACGTGTCCTCTTCAACTGATGAGTAATCCTGTTAAATGAATCACTTTGCTAAAGAAGCATTAAGGGACTTTGGATTACAGAGAATAACCACTTTGGTGGCTTGTTAGCCTGCCTTCTTAAAGTATTTGCTTGCTGCTTTGACAATAGAATGGGAACTTGGGGTGCGCGTTTGCAATGACAGCCATTCCCCTGCCCCACCTGTGTGTATGTGTTCGCATGCATGCATGCGATGTCGGGGGCAATGTCAAGAGTAGATATGATTAGGCAAATGCCTTGGGTCCACACCCCGGCAAGACTGCATGGACAAAAGCCCCTGGATTTGCTGCTGCTCTTCACCCTGGAACCTGCTTGTTGAGCTGCTTCTCATTCTGGCCCAGAGAGCAGTGGCTGGACATCACATCTTCCCTGTCTTCCCATCAACTCCATCATCACCTGATGGCCCCACTACATTCCTGGCTAGTTTCCTGCATCTGATGTACTCAAAGGAGTGCCTTATTCTTGGCATTGACCATGCCAGCAATGTGTACTTCAACATGCTGTTTTCCTCTCTTACGGTTTGCTTGCATCACCTTTGCAGGCGTGTGCTTTCTTTTCATTACCTCATCTGGGCAAGACTTTCCTTTCCTGAAGGAAGGCTTCTTGTCTTGAATGGCTTTCTTGACACTGCTCCTTAACCATATGGACTTGGTGCTACCTTTCCTCACCTGTATTATACATTCTAGGTGAACTTCTATAATTTTGGCTTGGAGTCATGTCCAAACAACCTGAAGGGTTTTCATCCTCTTGAATCCCTCTTTCAACTGCTTTTTTACTAGTTCCCCCTTTCAAAGTCAAATACAGCTATGTTAGAATTCCTTGGCAATTTTCTTCTTAAGTATATATTTGGGGAAGAAGCGATCCCCTGATTGTGGCTTCATTAAGGGTCTCCAGATCCTGAGGCCAGGCACTGCTGACAACAGAGCATCCTCTTTTTCTGAGCATTCTCTATTCCAAAGACTGTTCTGTCCAATTCTGGTTTCAAGATAAAGATAAAACATGAGAACCTGCAGACAGCACAGGTCAAAATTTTCCACGGTATGGTGAGATGTACTGCATCTCTATTGAAAGTATAATAAGTATGTCTGAATTTGTACTTATATACATTAGCTTTGCAAATATTATGCAAATCTCTGTCCTCTTGTCCTCTTGTTTTGGGTGATGCTTTTTCTTTTTCTTTCTTTTTCTCCTTTAGTGATTCATTAGGGGCCACCCATGTCTCTCTCTGTGTGTTTGTTTTTCTGTGTGGTGCTAAGCATTTGTATAATGATTAAGACATCTTTAGTTCAGGCCATACAGTCCAGTATTCTGTTTCCAGTGGTGGCCAGTCACATCACAATGGTGCAATGCATTAAAAAAGCACAAGTAAACCATCAAGCAGGCATGGAGATAATAGACCCGCCTTGCTCTTTGTCTTCAGCATCTAATATGCAGAGCAGTCCTGTCTTTGAACAATTGAGGTTCCATTTAGCTAGCATGGTGAAAAGCCATCAATAGACTTACCTTGCATGGATTTTTCCAATCTTGCAGAACACACACACACACAATGTATAATACTAGAAAGAATTTGTGTTTTGCTTTCCTGCCTACTGGTGCCCTCAAAGTGATGTTCAATAAAATCCCAACAGAAAAGAAAGCGTACAGAGAAACTTCCCCTGCCCCATCTCAGACAAACCAAATATAATTCTAAAAGTGAAGCTTCTACTGACTGTCAGTAGGGCTGAAGCCAGCCTGAACTCCCTTGGGAAGAAGTTCCTTCACTTGAGGGGCTACTACAGAATAGGGTCTGTTTCATTTACAAACCAACTTGACCTTTCTTAGTGTTGGGAAATGCAACATGGCCTTTGATGAAGATATCAAATTATGAGCTGGCTCATAGGGCAGGAGGTGGTCCTCTAATCTAGCTCCAATCAGTTTAGGACTTTACAGGACTAAAACAGCATCTAGACTTAGGCTTGGAAATGGACTGGGAGTCAAGGAAGTTGGTTCAATAACGGTGAAATACGGTTTGTAAATCACATGGTAGACAACACTTTCAACATCATAGGGTACAGTAGCCCAAGTCTGCACACATAGCACGTATGACCACACATAGCACTTATGACCATTAATGCATGTATCACCATGGCCAGATCCCATTATATCAGTCACTGTAAATTAACATATGCAAAGACATGCTCAGTGATTACTGTGTTCTTGGAACATGAATCTCCAAAGGGATCTTTTGCATGCAATATGTCTTCAAGCTTCTTGCACACCTGATACAACTTACTCCAAATCATCACTTTTTAAAAGCCATGCTATTGTATCTCGAAGCCTTTCCAAAATGCCTGCATTAATGTGTGGATGAATCAGTAACATTCTTTCCCCATTAATCTTTATTGCCTTTATCATCTGTATGACTGTTTCTTTTGCCATTTTAACCACCATATTCCCAAGGGTCCTATTGGTGGTGGAGTGAAATCACTATCTTAGCATTAAACTGAGTACAAAGCCAGAGAAAACAGAGGTAGCTCAGCTAGCACAATTCGCCTTACTTGCAATAGCTAAATGGCAAAGCTTCAGCCATTGAATCAAGAATGTTGCTGTTCATAAATGATTGCTTTGCAGATTTGCTGCTAGCTACTGCTTAGCTACACAGATGACCATACAGCTAAAGTTACTTGTCCTGGAGTCTCAGTGGAGCAGACATCTTTAATCAAAGGTCTGTAGCTGGGTACAGATGAGTCTGTCAACCTTGTTTGGCGGAGATTGTCAGATTTTTAAGCCCCTCTGTATGTGTCTGTTTGCAACTGTCAAAAATAAATAAATCAAGATCCATGTGGAAATTCATACTTGTGTGAACATTCTTCCAGATGTACCTCATTTTGTGTGCATTTTTAATGGATGCATTTTTCCAAATATTTCTACTGCTGTGCTGCTGAGAGGTGCACTGTTTCTCAAATATATGTATTTTGTGCATATTTTCTTCAAAGATGTATCTGTGGACAAATCTTTTTGCCATTGAACTGCATCACAATCTTCAGGAAAATGTGGTTTTCAGTTTGCAGCTGTCTCTTCAGTTTGCAGCTGTCTCTTCAGTTGTTTATGAAACAAATTGGGTAAATCCCATGAAGAACTGGGTAAATGTGCAAATGGGTTATATATTCTTATATAACCCCAGTTCTCCGTCAGCTCCACTGGCTCCCAATTGAAGTCCGGGCCCAATTCAAGGTGTTGGTTATCACCTATAAAGCCCTAAACGGCTTGGAACCTTGATACCTAAAGGAGCATTTGCGCCCATATATGCCCTCCCACCCCCTGAGATCAGCAACAGAGACCCTCCTCCGGGAACCTTCAGTGAATGAGATTAAGAGGGTGAGTACCCGGAGGAGGGCTTTCTCTGCAGTGGCGCCCCAATTATGGAACACGCTCCCCAGAGAGGTCTGCCTGGCGCCGCCGTTATTTGTTTTTCGGCGCCAGGCAAAGACCTTTTTATTTAAATCGTATTTTAATTGTTAATTTGTTTATTATTAAGTTGGATTGTATTTTATAGGGTTTTGCCGAGATGCACCGGGGGTGGGGGGTGGGAAGGTTTTTAAATGAATTTGTATAATTTTATTGTTGTGAGCCGCCCCGAGGCTTTGTTGTGATGGGGTGGCATAGAAATGTTTTAATAAATAAATAAATAAATAAAATGGGACTACTAGGCAAATTAAGAAAATCTGCGAAATCCCTACCTATAAATATCTTACTCATCTCTCTCAGGGCAGCTCACATACCCGGTATGGAGGAAGTCCCTGGTTTTACCCTAGGTAGGGCTGGAAAAGAATCCTGCAAGCTGCTACTGATTGTAGACAAGTCAGAACGAGAAGGAAGCATGGCCTGACCTCAGGGAGGAACCTGTGGGGATGCCACCTTTGAAGGGCAGAAGACAAGCACAGGCAAAAGTCACCTCTGTGCTTCTCCTGCCCTGGAAAGCAGTTAGATGGCTGATTCCAGCTATCTACCCAAGACACTTCAGAGCAAGGAGGAAAGAAACAGAAGCACCACCAGGATCTGTTATATCTTCTGCCCTTGCTCCCTGAACTAAGCTTCTTCTACAAGGTTGTTTTTGTGACCTCAGAGAAGCAGCCAGATTGAGTCTTTCTATGCTAGCTAAGAGCCTGTGGGGAAGGATACTCTGTTAAAAAAATGTTTTTTAACATTGGAACTGGGGCTGAAAAATCCCATTAGCCACCAGATGTTGTCTAAGCATTCGAGGATGGTTCTGCTCATATAAAAATGGTTCCTATGCTTCTTCCAAGCAGTGAAGGTACTTTACTTGCCTCTAATAAGGTGCTTTAAGGAGTCACACAGAGTCATGCTCCTTAAGGCAGTCCTAATATTTCAGAAGAGACTTCCGGCTCTACCCAGGAAAATTGGGTCAGCTCCCATCATACTTGAATTGCTCCCCTTAGAACTGTCCCATCCCTTGACTTGTTGGCCCCTGAACTATAAGCAACCAGCAGATCCATTGTGTGCAGCTCTTTGATGTCTTAGATTCCTGGAAGCTGATTTTTATGAAGTGCTACAGTCACACCATATGTGTAGGAGCCACACCCCGTGTGCACTGGAAAACAAGACTGTGAAGTCAAGAAAGTGTGCTAGGCTTGAAAATGCATCCCCGTTGTTGTGCTGAAGGGAACACGTTTGGCTTGAGACAACGGTGAGGCAAGGCGCCAGAGCATCAAGCCAAACGACACAGTGAAGCATTTCATTTATCAGCTCTTTGTTTGTTTGGGGTGGGCTCCAGCAGTCCCTGTAAGACCTCCCAAATCTCTGACACCCGCGATGTTATTCAGCATCACTGATACAGCGGACTTTGCATCTTACGGTTAAATGAGGTAATCCATTAAAAGTGGGATCACATTAGCGTTTTTTAAAAGCAGTCCAGAATTTCCAGTCCAGGCTGGGACTGTACTGAGAGCTGTGTGATGGATCTCTCCCTTGATTTGCCCCTAAAGGGAGCTGCAGTTATCAGACATGAGAGTTTCTCTTCAGCAACAAACAGCAATTTGGAGCTGGGGTGGACTCTGGAGAAAATGGTGTGCCAATACGAATTTGGGTCATAACCACCCCAATAGCTGCTTTAAAAATAAATTAAATTAAAACTAGGCAAATGCATCAAATGCCTGCCTTTGCGGTCTTTCAGAGGGATCCTAAAATATATATTTATTCCCGGAAGCCTTCTTCTACAGACTTCATGGATCCACTGAAGAGAAATTGTTTCAGTATGTGATTGATTTTTTATGTTTGCATTTGCCCTTAGTCTTATTGCTTCATTTTTTTAGTTTTAGCTCTCAAACTGTTAATTGTTTCTAATTGAGTATTACTGATGCTTTATGACTGTTGTAAACTTCCAGAGAGGGCCATTTAGCCCTGTAGTAGGTTATAAGTGTCCTTAAATGAATGCAGCCCATTTTGGCTGATTGCTATGTCTTTTCCCCCTCAAGAAATTAATTATCTGTCTCTTCATGTAGGTCCCCATGTGAAAATGAAGGGATGGAAGCATTGGATGCATTGTGTTAGCTTCTTACTTCATGACACTGAGAAATATCACCAGAGAAGATGCTCAATGAAACATCCTATTTTAAAATGACATTTTTAGTGTTGAGTTCCGAAAAGCCTTGCTTATGTGTGCATGCATTCATGTAAAATATTTCTATTCTATTCCAGTGTTCCAGTGTTGCTTAATACACAGCCCAGGAAGAACTATTTCTAGAGAATTCCAGAAAAAAAAAATGAAATCCAAGTGAGACTGGTGGCCCAAGCCATTCCAATTCCACTAGCAATATAATTTTAGTAACCAGTCCTCCAAATTTCCTCTAGCCACTTAACTAAATACCTTTGTAAACAAACTGAGTTCACATATCCATCAAAAACTCACAAGGGAGTAGCATAAATACATCTCCTGGGAGAGGTCATTCCATAATACCAGAACCATTGCCCCAAAGGCCTTACTGCAAAACTGAGAAAATCCAGAGTAGGAACTGATGTTTGATAGGATGCTTATAATCCTAAGTCTTAAAAGAAAAGAAAAAAGCAAGAAAAGAAAGCATTCAAACTTCAGCCACAGATGAAGTTTTTTCAAACCACAAATAGAATCTGTATTTTCAATAAGCATTCCCTGGAAAGACCTTTGTGTCATATTTTGAATCCTACGTCCTGACCAGAATGCTCAGTCAGTATTTCCTAAATAATTTTCTATGATGTGCAATATTCTAACTGCTGCTGAAAGGGTACTTGCAATTAATTTCTCCACCCCAAAATATTTCAATTTGTAAACATTCACATTTTGAAATTCCACATGATTTGGGTCCATAATGTGTTCATTCCCCTCTGAACACCATTATGACTTTGCATAGTGTAACCAGGGCTTCTGTTCAAGCAAACACCTTTAAATTTTAAATGTTTTGACATGGAGGTTTTATCTGATCCAGCTAAAGATGGTTATGACTGAATTGCACTTAAACTGATGGAACAAGTTACTCACAGATGTCTCATTGCTTTCATTGTAGCTTACAGCCCAGTCCTATGCAAGGAGCAGTGATGGCAGATAAATTTATTTTAATAAGTTTTTGATAAGAGCTTTTCAAACATTGCAAATTTCTTCCTCAATGCTATGGAAAGAATTTAGGATTAAAAAAAAGAATATGGGAGAGACTGAAATGGACACACTGGTCCTTCCAGACCAGGACTTTACTTGGTTGGTTCTTAAAACTCTAAACTTGAATTCCTGCATATTCAGACATGTGCTTGTTGTTTGAATTCTGCTGTGCTTACAAGCCATTGTTGTTCATGGTTAACAGCCTATGGTGCTGAATTAGGGTTACAACTCCTTTTTAGGGTTACAACTTCCATTCTAGAGGCAAGAACACTCCATGCCTTACCCTCATCTACACTTCCATGTGGTTCCATTCAAAGACGGAATCCAAGGAATAAATATTTACCTGGCTACAGCTTAAATATCTTAGCCCTGTGTACATTCTAAATATATGAACCAAGGAATTGCAATCTCCACACTGTGATGTATATCCTTTCTGTAAATGTACATGCTGTTCCTCCAACCCTTACAGCTGCTAAACAGCCACAAGCTTCTAGTGTCATCTAAAAATTGGGAAGTTGGCCTGTGCTAAGAATAAAGCTACACCACAGTCTCTCAGGCAAACATATTCTAAGAAACAAGGAAACCAAGCAGGGTTTAGAATTCTCCCAGCCCTCCTAGGGATAGTAAATAAAATTAAGCAGTCATGCTCAGAAGGTTCAAACTGACTTCAATTTATTTAGCTTTCAGGAAAGCAACCACCCAGCTGAAGAGTAGCACAATTAAAAACTGTGAATATTGTAGGGAGACAATTCAGACATTTACAAAGGGGACTTGCAACTAACTGGTGTAATGAGGGGTACTCACTCATGTGCAAGGTCCAATTCAGGCATGGCCAATCAGTTCTGAGTCAGCTTTGGACACTTCTCTTCTGGGAGACTCAGCTCCATTACAACCCACAACAGGCAGTCTGAAATTCCATGCTCATCTCACCCCAACAATTCCATGCCCCTTGGGCAGTTCTCACTGGGCAGTCTTGTGTTGGAGTACCTCACCCCCTTTTGTGCTTTTACCAACCACAGATCTCTCCTGGGCATGCCAATATCCATCTCTGGGTTGTGAATGAAGCTGGTTTTGCTATGTAAAGAGCCATAAGGAAGAATTAATCCAATGCTTTAATTCCTCTGATTAATTGCTTATATCAGCGCAAGTGGGTGGGAGGGATTTGCCCTGAGCCCCTTACACACCCTCAACATCTGCTCTGGAGGGATGGGAGAGCTTCAGGGACAGGTTTCGGGGCAACAAGGAGGAACGTAGTCCTGTTGCACTAACTGATAGCAGTAGTGCATGTTGGATTCAACCTCGAGTTTGTAGTTAAATATAAGATTCAGATTTCCCTATCACTTTAGCTATTGTTGGGGTTATCTAAACTGAAGCTCCACCATAATTGCCTTGAAAGCCTGAAACTGACAAGGCAGGCCCTCCTGATCTGATCAGGAGACTATGTTGTTAGTTTCCAGTTTACATATGCTAATGTCTGTCTGCCTTGAAACCCCTTTCCCTTTTGTCCCTTGTCTTAATCCATGCAAAGATTGTTTCATTGTTAGATGACTCTAGCACACTATCTAGTGGCTGAGACCTTGTAAAAGTATCCTGCGCAGTGAATTCCTTTGTAGCTGCTTTTGCCTGCATGCATGTAATTTTCCTGATTGCCAGAACAAACAGTAAAGTTCCTTGGATTGAACATTCCCAACATACCTGCTTTTTCAGTTTTCTCATCACTATTTTAAGTGTTACAGATTTTCTCATACATAAAATTTGCAGAAGTCTCTGCAACCCCTGATATGAGCCTTTAGCTAAGACTGGACACATACAAAGGAGGAATCAGCATACTTATGTATGGATGAAAGTTTGGCCTGTTGAGACAATCCTGAGTTGTCTGTGCAAGACTGGACCACTTCCTCCTACCCTGCCTGGGGAAACTGGAGGTTGTCTCCATGAGATGATTGTGATTTTAGCCTTCTTTGCTTTAGAGCTTCTTTGACGCTCTGATTGCAAGCACACTACTCTTCCATCAGAAATCCAGTGCTGCAAATGAAAATACAGCTTTCCTACAACCATGCATTGCTTTTCTCCACTATTCACTCTCACACCTTGCTATTTCCCTCTCTTCCTCATGCCAGGCCTTCTCTCTCTCTCTTTCTAGTCCTCTAGCCTATTTTATCATGCTGGTTCTTTCAACCTGCAGCCTCTAGTCTTGCTATCCCTGCCCACCCTGCCCCGCTTCAGCTCTTTTTACAGGCCAGCAACCATTATGTGAGTAGCCACATCTTCCATGGAAGCCATGTTGTAGTGGCTCCTACAGAAGTTTCTCAAATTCCCCAATGTGTCAACAGGTCCAAAAGGGTTGGGGACCCTAGGATATAGGATCTCACTGTTTCTCCCAGTATAAACATTTTCTATGTGTGAGAGAGTTATTAAAAATCTAGAAGAACTGAAATGTCCTGCAGTAGTTGCACAGTTTATCAACTGAGATGAATGACTACAAACCTGATTATCTGCTGTTGTTCCAACAGAGGCACCATCCTGTCAGATAATTTTTCATACATATTTTTGTAAAGCTGTTTTCCCTGCACATACATGCTGGAAAATGTGTCCAGGAATAACCCAGAGTTTCCACAGTTGTTGTTCTAAAGTGCCCATTTAAGGGATGGCCTTATCTCAAATGACCACTTGGTTCCAGTCTAAATGAGACCCCTTTGATGACCCCAGTCAGCTTGCCTACTCAGAGGTTCTGTGAGATTCTCAGGGTCCATATCACCTCCTATTCTTTCTGTAGTGTTGTTTGTACCAGTTTAGAGATAGCACCAACATGTTTCCACTTTTTACTCCTTCCGTTGACTCCTGAAATACCAGTGGCCACTTTGTTTTAAAAGACACAGGAACTGAAAAACAAAGATATGTGTCAAATCTTAAGCAGAACATAGTTACTTCATTTATTCAGTGAATATGAGACCAAAAAGAACTAACTCATTCTTTGCATTTCTCAACTGCTAATCTTTGCAAAATTTAGCTCCATACTAGTGGTGTATAAATCACTGTTCCAGTATTGCGCTCATCTAACAGAGCTATTTTCCTTTTCAAAAACTGGGAAATAGTTTGGTCATTTCCAAGTCCACCTACAATTTATTTATGTGTTTCACTCTTACACCTCCCAATAACAGCAGCTCTGTTTAGGCTAGGTTATGAGTGACACTAAAGCGCAAAACTTTCAAAACAGCGTAAAGCCAAGAACCCAGAACAATGCAACACATAAAAAATATCAAACTAAAACCAGCGGCAAAAATAAACGTGAAAGCTCTAGAAAATGCTAAACCATTTAAAAGCCTGGCAGAATAACATGGTTTTGAATATAGGCATTAGGCATTCCTGTCTGGGGAAGGTATCCTACAAGGCAGACACCAACGCTGAGAAGGTCCTCTTTTTTGTTGCCGTCCACCTCATTTAATTTGGCTGGGGCCCCGGGAGAAAGGCCTTGGATGGTGAATTTAGGGCCCAGGAAGATAAATCTGGGGGGAGACTTCAAGCCCACTGGGGTACAGTTGTGCTCCTGATGACATTACACTCGCCGCTGTGGCAACAGCAACTAGATCCTGCCATACTATGGGTGGGGTGTTATTGTCCTATTCCATCAGATTCTGGCTGAAGTACAATTAATCTAGAGAGGTCATTTATGAGTCTACAAATAGTATTTCATATAAAGGACTGTGCCCTATAATGACCATAGAAGTCAGCTCCAGTCAAGTAAAAGTCATTTGGGTTGAGATAAATCAAGGGATGAGAAATTCAGGTCAAGATTGCTTACAGGAATTTCCAGTTACCAGCAGTCAAGATCCTGGATAGCTCCCAGCCACTACTGTCACCAGCTGAGATATGGGAAGAGAGTGTCTCAGCAAAGACCTGGAGTCCTCTGCACAGGGTGGGCATGTTGTTAGTGGAGCCGGCTGGTGCCGAAGGTCAGACTAGATGGCCCGGGAGGCCCCTTCTGACTTGCTCTGTTTCTATGTTTCTCAAGGCTTATAACAGCTGACTGTATTGGACCTACAAATAACTCTGTCCCCTTGGAAGAGCTGCATGCAGTTAGTGAAGGAACCAGCCCAGGTTCTACAGTCTTATGGTCCTGCAACATCCTCAACATCTGAGAACAAAAGGAAAACCTCATCTCTGTGGCAGAAGGTAAGAGGTTGGTATCAAGTGTGATGCCTGCGATTCATCCAAATCTGAATTAGGGACACAGCCTGGATCTGGATGCAGCAGACTTGTCAGTAGCCTTGACAGTGATCCACACACCAGGAACCCTCAGACATATACTGGTCTCTTATGAAGAAACACCTGCATTTTAAAGGCAGTGATGAGAGCTAGGATCCACATGGACCTATGGCCTGATTGGAGTCCACCTGGAGTACAGCTTTCACTGCAGTGGCTCTTTTTCTGTGGAATTCCCTACATCTGGTGGACTGGCACACATGCACTGTGTTGTTTTTAGTGCCTCCTGGAGACATCCTCTCATGCAAGGACCTTTTCTCAATTGATCAGTCATGGTTTGTACTGGGATTCTAGTTTTTAAAACTTTTATGAAAGATGATTGTTATTGTAATCTTTTGTCATTCTCCACTCTGGATTCTGTTTTGATATGGAGCAGTGCATACATTTTGTAAGAATTAATAAAATAAATACAATGATGGGAGATCATCAATTTGACCCCCATGCCCCTATTTGCAATGGCTTTCCAAGCATGCCTTTTAGGGACAGGATGCCCTTTCTTCTTGTTGCGTTATATTGTCCAGTGTGCAGAAAGAGATAAGACACACATTGCAGTTCTGCCAAAAACCCCCCCAAAATAAACCCAAGCACACTAGAGGTTTTGAGCTGGTTCCTTCAGTGGTGGAAGTGAGTGTTCAGTCTACAGTGCACACTATTGTCCTAAGGACACAATCCTGTCCATTGCGCCCCCAGTGCTTATCGGCCCCTGAATGTAGAGGCTTATGAGCATTCACTAAAGAGCAGAAGGAACAGTGTAGGTGACTTCTGCCTCTCTGCACCTCCTCTTCTGCATTTCAGTGAGATATTGTTTTTGTCCATTTAGCTGAGGTGCTTCAGGTGAAGATGGAATGAGGCTGTAGCATCATCAGGATCCACATTACTACAATGGTCCCAGCTTCCTTCCCTTCCTGCACCCTCAGAATGCCACCTTTACCCTCTTTCTGAGGTTACTTTCCCACTCTCCAAAAGGCAGCTGGCATGGTTCTTCCAGTACTGGGTAAGGGAGAGGCAATCAGAGCATGGATTCCAAGCTCCATGGGGCTCTGTTTTTGACCTCAGATCTGGGAACCTGAAGTAGCCTGTGGCTCCCCAGATGAGTTCTAGAGGCCACAGGATCACTTTCCAATGGGTCAAAGGAGGAAAATGTAGACACACTGCCATACGTACAGGACCACTCTTTCCCCTAAAAGGCCAGAGCGGAGCAGGTTCTGCACAGCTTAATGAAGGATTCTGGGTCTGGCTTTCATGCAGCTGTGAGCAACAAGGAGAATTCCGCATGGCCTCCCACAACTTAACAGAAGCCAGATCTGCCAACATTATTTCCTGGTTTTCAAGGGTTTTTTAAGCACAGCTTCTCCTCCCCTTGTCTTTTGTTTGTGAAAGAACTTCGGATGTGTATCTTTTGGCATAATTCATGAAAGAAATAGCCTGACAGATATACAAGTAGAACATTATTTTGGGTAATGCAAGAAGCCATCATTCATGCAGATGCAGGCTTTAAATGATTCCAGTAAGAGTAACTGTCCTGCAGTCTGCCATAAATCATTCCTATTTCTTATGGCACCAAAATAAATTTATCCAGGGAATTAAATAGACTTGGAAAAACCTTTGAAACAGTTGATGCTAAAGTAAGAATCTTGCCCAAGGGAAACAAAAGAAAGTAGTACCAGCACAGATGTGCGTGCCTTCCATATCCCCATCGATCCCACAATCTTTTCTTGGGAAAGGAACGTGCTAACTGGAGCTCACATTCCTTGCTCACTGGAATGAGAGAAGGGCATGTGGAAATGGGGATTTACATGCATGCTAAAGCCATTTTCGCCTTTGATATTGTGTGTCTGTGAACACCCAAGTGTATGTGCGGAAGGAGAGGAGCGGGCAGATGGGGATGGGCTGGCAGTGATTTCTCCCCACACTTCTGTCTGTAATAAGTCTGGGACCAAGTCCTCAGTCAAAGGAAATAATGCCATCTCATGGATATTTGCAGTTCAGAGAAAGGGCATGTGGAATCCTGCAAGAAACTGTTGTGTGGAGTGCTTCAGCTCAGGATTCCTAACACTCTGGTTCATTCTGATGGTCATTTTCATTTTTCTCCCCACCCCATCAACAGAAGTAGCATGCCCAGTCACCACTGGGCCTTTTAGGGGCTTTCAACATCTCCCCTCCAAGTTATATCCCTTCGTCCATCTAGATTATTTTTGGAAGCCACAGGTTGCAATTGGGGTACATTCATGCCCAGTCATGGCTTTGCTAACATCTTGGCTTTCTCCATTGATTGATTTGGGCAGTTCTCCCCATCAAACTCAGCACTGAAACACCAAGACGGGGTTCTGAAGAAATGAGAGACAACAGTGGTAAGAATTCACCGTGGATTCCTGTGATGTATGAACCTGGCCTCTGTGCTCTATCAGTCAAGTCTGCATTGTTACTCTGGAGAAAAGAGAAAATGTCATAAAAAATGTAAGTGAGGTTTTGGCTCTGTTGCAATTGAAAACCTGCAAACATCATCAGCTTCAAGCATCTGAGCGTCATTCACAGCCCCATTTCTCAATCCTTAGTTACAAGTTTGTGTACATAGACGCTTCACGAAACACAATGCTGTACGCAGATAAAAAGGCTTTTGAGAACTCTGCCCTTCCTGAGCGTGAGGCTGGGCCTCTTGGAAGGGGTGGTTGTGGAAGTACTGCTAGGACAAAGCTCTTCTGCCAAATTTAACCATATGCTCTCAACAGATGGGAACTGTCATTTTGTCGTAACCATAGGAATGGAAGTGGTTCCGTCAAACATAGACAACCCCCTTTTAGAGCTGGCTAAGTTCATTAATATCCCTTAGCGTATTGATTTCTATAGCTTAATGAATCTATGAAATGCCTTAGGACTCATTTCTCCTCTTTGATTTGGAAAAACTGCATGCATACGATTGCTCTTCATTTTACAGTTGAAGAATTCAGATCACGAACCAGTGAGTGAGTGCAGAGTGGTTTGCATGAAACACCCACCCCCAGCAACACACTGAACAAGTATGAACAAGGTGGCTAGCTGAACCATGCAAGCTAGTCCGGTTGCTGCCATCACTACCCACAGTGGAGTGCCTCCCCACAATCTGTGGGCTTTGCTAATGTGAGGAAAATATGCATATACCTTGTTCTGGGATTCGACATGCAGGCTGTGTTTGCACAGCATGACAAACAAACCTTCTTACTTACAATGGTGGATAGTCTTGTTTTAAACCATGATACACCTGACAGATGATCAAGTGGTTTCTACTTCATCATGGTTTCCATCCTACCCACTCAGTCCTCCCAGTGTTGATACATATCCCATCTCCCCCTACTTATGTCACCTGCTTCCTCCTCATTGGTCCACACATAGAAGCTGGATGGCTTGAAGCAGCTGCTGCAGTTGCCACTCTTCCCAGAGGACTCTGGTCACTGCATACAAGGAGCATGGAAACCGTAATCCTGCATTTATACAACACGACAAAACAGCAATGGTACAACATCGCCATGGCTTGTTGCGTTGTCTGAACCCAGGACACACATGTAATTAAAGTGCATTCTCAGGCATGGACACTAAGTTCATGTTAAGCAGAGAACAAAGGGTGGGGTGCCAAGTACGAATGATCAAAAATAAATAAGGAAAGGAATCACCAAAAGGGGAGACACTTTTTTAAATACTAATTGATCATTATAACCACTAACCAGTGAAGGACAACTGTTCTGCCAGTTTTTGTTAAAGCAGAACATGACAGGACAGCTCTTCAAATAGAGGACACTTTTCCAACAGAGGACAACCCCCAGCAACCCTTCAGATAAAAGACTATCCTCTGTAAAAGATACTCACCCTACTTTTATTCACTGAAGCAGACCCTCCCTCCCCTCCTGCCCCTCAAAGAAAGATCTGCCCTGGATTTTTGCATTTGGAATCTGAACCTGAATTCCCTTCCTTTCATGAGCTACACACTAATTATTGGCAAAATTCCCCCAATGACCAATCAGTGGAGGGTTAAAGGAGCACCTGCGACCATATATACCCTCCTGCCCCCTACGATCTGCAGCTGATGCTCTCCTCCGGGAACCCTCTGTGAGAGAAGTGAGGAGGGTGAGTACCCGAGGAGGGCTTTCTCTGCAGTGGCGCCCCACCTATGGAACGTGCTCCCCAGAGAGGCTCGCCTGGCGCCGTCATTATTTGTTTTTCGGCGCCAGGCAAAGACCTTTTTATTTAAGAGCTATTTTAATTGTTAGTTATTAATGTATTCTTGTTATATTTATATATTTGCATTTTTTATAGATTGACTTTGAGATGGGTCAGTTTTTAAATAGTGTATTGTTTTTAATTGTATTTATTTATTGCTGTTAGCCACCCCGAGGCTTTTTGCAAGGGAGCAGCATACAAATGTGTAAAATTAAAAAATAAAAATAAATAAGAGATAGAGGCTTGCAAGAACCAGATCAGACTGGTGCATCAGGTGTAGAAGACTGCACTTTTGTCTGATGACAAAGGACACTAGAATTTTGCTTGTGGAATTCCAGGAGGGAAGATTTTTGGGCTACCTCAATGATGAAACAGGGAAGACACAGGAGCCGCCTCTTGGAAAGTTTCCCTTTTTGCCAGCAATACAGTGGTATCTCAGTTCACGAATGCTTCTGTTTGCAAACAAATTGGTTTGTGAACAGAAAGTTTGGGAAAATGTTGCCTCTGTTCACGAACTCCGCATCGGGTGACGAACATGATGGTGGCCATCTTCTGCTTGCTTGGGCTGCAGCAGAAGCCCAAGATGCCACTGCGCTGCCTGCCAAAAGGAAGAGCACGACACAAGGGGGAGCCATGAGGGCGCGCTTGCCTTGGTTGATGACCTCCCAGCGCCTCATCACCGCCCCACTCCCGAGGCAGAAGAAGATCCCCTCGCAGGCACTTGCCTGGCTCCAGGAGGGGGAGCAGGAGTGGGAGGCTGGAGAGGTGGGTGCAGAACGGCTCCTCTGGCTGAGAGAGGGCCATGAGGAGGGAGGGAAAGACTGCTTTCCATGGGCCGAGGTGAGGGGAGGCGAGAGATGGGGCAGTGGCCGGCCGAGCGGGGCTCCTCCCACCTCTCCCTACCGCAGGGGGAAGCAGCATGGCAGCTGCTTGCCCTGAGAAGGCCACAGTGGAGGTGGGGAGCCACAGCCCCGCTCCCGCTCTGCCTTGGCCCGTCCATCCCTGGGCTTGGTGAGGCGGCCGTGGCTTGGCCCACAGCCTGGGGACGTGGCTCCTATTTTTTGTGGGTTTAAAAAAAAAAAAATATTTATTTAAAATTTATATGCCGTCCTTTATGTATAACATAAAGTTATGGTTCAGAACAGATTAACCTTATTTACATTGAAACTTATGGGGACATTTGACTTGGTTTGCGACCAATTCAGTTCACGACCAGAATCGTGGAACAAATTAAGTTCATGAACTGAGGTACCATTGTACTTACATGTAACTTAATGTAGTAACATAACAGCAGAGAGATTTTACTGAATAAAATCTGTCCATTGTATGGAACCAATTGACAGCAGTACACAAAGGGAATGTAGCGGATATGGAGCTGTTAGTTGATGTGGCTAACTCCTGGAGGATTGGGCCAATGTAAAAGGGACGCCAGTGCTGTTACACTGTACATGCAGTATCAGGATCAAATGCAGAACAAGCTCACTGCAATGGCCATCTGCCTTTAAAAGCTGAGTTACCTACTGTTGAATTAATCCAGATTCTTAAAAACAGGACTCTGTCCCCTTGGATTGTGCTGACCAACTTCCTTCGGTTGTAACAACAACTGAGATTTTTAAGAGGACAATCTCACCACATTTTAAAATGAATACAACCATTATTTCCTTACAGAAAAATCCCTGCAGTTCTTCTGTGGTTGCTATAAATATGCTCAGTGCACTGAAATAGCAATACAACCACAAAGAAGAGACTGCTAATTTCTCGATAACAGAAAATCCATTGGTGCACCACTGTACTTTAGTCAAAACTATGGAGCAACCACATTTTGAAATATATGCACAGTTCCAGTCACCACACTTCGGAAAGGCTATTGTAAACTCAAAAATGATATTGCAGAGATGGAAAAAGTATAGACGAGGGTAAACAAAATGATAGAGATGGAACAAGGGTTGCATTTTTTAAAAATTTTATCTATTATATTCAGATCTTGCTTCCCCCCCCTTTTTTGGCTTTCAAGGAACTCAAGATGGCTTAAATATTTTTCTCCCCAAACTTATCCTCACAACAACAGCCTTGTGAGGTGGGTTGAGCTGAGAATCTGTGACTGGCCCAAAGTCCCCATGAGCTCCAGGATACCTGAAGGAATACCTCCTTCCTTATATGCCCTCACACCCCTTAAGATCTATGGGAAAAGCCCTACTCCAGGAACCCTCTCTAAGAGAGGTGAAAAGGTCATCAACTTGGAGTAGGGCCTTCTCTGCTGTGGCACCCAGATTCTGGAATGTACTCCCCAGAGAGGTACACCTGGTGCCAAGTTTATACTCTTTTTGGCACCAGGCCAAAACCTTTTTATTTAAACAGTATTTTAAACTTTAATGACTTTTAAGTTCTGTTGCTCTGCTGGTTTTGTGATTTATTGTTTTGTTCTGTTTTATTATTTATTGAAATTGCTGTTTTAATTGTCTTTTTAAATATTGTAAGCCATCCTGAGATCTTGTACAATAGGATGGCATGCAAAAGCTTTTAATAAATAATAAATAAATAAATAATAGAACCAGGATCTCTTGTATTCCCATCCTGCACTCTTAACCTCTGCACCACACTTGCAATATCTGGGGCTTTAATATTTAGGATAAGAGCAAGTAAGGTGGATCATGACAGAAGTTTATGAAACTTCATGTAGGGTATGGAGCCATTGGGGAAAGAAAGAGAGACATACCCCCTACCCAAGCTTACCTCATAATGCTCTACATGGGGTTATGCAATGCAGCTGAAAGAGTGGGAGACTCAGGGCAGACAAAACAACATGCTCCCTCACATAGCACATCAACGATAAAATTTCCTGCCACAAAATATGCTGACAGTCACCACCTTACATGGCCTTAAAAGAGGATTAGACCGACTAATGAAAAAATGCTTCTACTAATGGTCTTTCCCCTCCAGGATCAGAGGTCTCTGGCACCTGGGCACTGAGAAGGGACACTGAGAAGGGTCAGAGCCATTGCCCTTGTGCCCTGCTTGTAAGCAGGCCTGCAGCTTGGTCCGGCAGGGGCCTTCTGCTCTTACTTGTGTTCCACCACGGAACCTGAAGGAACTTCAGGGACTTTTCAGCAAGTGGTGAACCTCCCCTTTATGCTGTGGGTGCAACAGGGGTTCTTTTCATTCATGAATTCATCAGGTGACCTTAGGCCAGAGGTGGGCAGTGATATTGTCCAACCATCTAAGTTGTTGCAGGAATGATAGTCTATGTCCTGCTTTGCAGAGGCTGGTCCTCTTTCTGAAGAGGTGCTCGGTCCACGTATGGGTTAAACAAAAAGAATCATGACGAAGGAAAGCAGCCTGGTGCTTTGAAGCTGACCACTGTTAGGACCTGGGTACCATCCTAAGACAACAGGCACATAGATCACTCGCTTGCAGTCCTCCGCCACCCGCTGCCCCATGAAGATATGCACGCTACCTGGATTGTAAGTAGAGTGATCCTTTCTACACTATGAACATGCATTGTAAATCCTCTCTTTTGGAGATGCATTTCCTCCTTTTGGCAATGAATAAAGGATGAGCCTAATTACCGATATAATATACAGTGAACTGTTTTGAACTTTTGAAATGTGACATATGAATATTATCTCTTATTCTTAATAAAAAGCAATCTTACCCCAAAGCTGCAGACAGGCCTAAACACACTCGCCACGAAGAGAGTAATTCCTGGTAACTTCAGAGTGACTCACAGGGAACATGTCACATCATAACTATGTTGAGGAAATGCTGGGAGTTTGCATTCCAGAACAAGTTCTTCCCAGCAATTCCTCCAGTAGTCCAAAATATACAACCACTAAATAAACTGATGAGAGCAAATGCTGCTATTGAGATCCAAAAGCTCCTAAGAAAATGTATTACGCCTGAAGGCAAAGGCAAAGGTTGTGATATTCTGGTTCTTAGAGTTGTTTAGCAATAATCCAACATGCTCCACTGTTACTGTGTGCAGAGCCATTTTTTATACAAGGAATTGCACTTCAGCCAAGTGTATACTGTAAACTAAGGCAAATGAAAAAGAACTTTGGCTGTGCTTCAGCAAAAAAGATTTGACATAACCTCTGATGAGGTGGACAATTTAAATCCATTGGTTTCATCATTCATGGAAGCAACCAACATTATAAGCAACCAGCATTATGTTGATTCTCAGGGTCAAGTAGTAAGTCAAAATGAAATGGAAAGTTAATTAATAGACTGGCCATTGACCCAATGTTAATCCATAACCCATCCATAAGAAAAGTCAGGTCCAACTGTAACTAATTTTGGAATCACTGTTAAATCAAACATGATGGTGAACTGAACAATATTGTAGAAATGGAAAAGAACTTCTGGATTCTTTTCTTGAAACCATGGGAGTTGGTGTGGGAGAATTCTGGGAAGGATTCCTAACATAGAACAGTCCTCATGTTTATCTTTTCATTTTCTTTTACATCCCTATCACAAGGAGGAACATGATTATATAATCTCCTTGCCCTTATTTTATGCTCCTAATGACCCCATGAGATGAATGATGCTGAAAAATAGTTACCCAAAGTCAACCAAGGAACTTTCTGGGAATCTGGGGATCTGAATATAGAGTCTTCCTGGCCTGCAGAGTTCTAATGAAGAACATCTTCACTTCAAAATTATCAGCGGTTGAGTGAAATCAATGTATTTTCCCAATTTTACTGTATGTTAGGATGGACCAATCTGTCAGTTTCGTGTGTGTGTGTGTGTGAGACTATGTTTACTCCTAACTTCTTTCTGTCCTGCATATGAAGACATGCTTGAATAATTTTGGTAAATTCTTATTTGAATTGAATTGGAATGAAATTCTTACCCATCTGCACTGTCCAGATTCACTATTCGCATCATGGATGGACCATGCTGTACAAACTGTCAACTTATTCTTAAAGACGAGATACTAATCAGACAAAAAGAGTGAACATCCTAGTTAATTACCATATTGCTTAAATACACAGGAATTTAATCCCAGTCTTGGAGCGAAACACTCAAAGTTCTGGGCCTGCATACATGTATCTGTCAGTTTTAGTTTCTCTCACATTTTCCTTAAAAATAAAATAAAATATGAAACTCAAGTTCCTTCCTTCTTGTTTATGAAGGAATTTGCTAATTTTATGATAACTGATTAAAAATAAACCAAATGATTTTGACTGTAGATAGAGACTCTAGATCTGCCCTAGAAGTTCTGAAAGAATGTGATACAGCCCCTCCTGAGACTATACAACTCCAGTTTCCATAGAAATTAAATCTTCAGGGATCTTCCATGAAGAAATGTTACTGTGCATTAGGACGGACCAATCCATGCTTCACATTCTTCTATGCGTGTATGTTTTAATCCTAAATTCTTTCTGTCCTGCATATGAAGGCATACTTGAATATTTTTGGTAAATTCTTATTTAAACTGAATTGAAATGAAATTCTTCCCACACATCTGGAGAGGCTATATTAATCCATTCCTTTTGCAATGCCATGGGTAGACATCACAGGAAGGTGCCTGATATTGAGTTGAACTATTGGTTCATCTTATTCAATTTGGTCTAGATTGGCTTTCCCCAGTCTTGTGTTTTGGACAAGAACTCCCATCAGCCCTGACCAGCAGGGCCAAAAGACAGGAATGCTGGGAGCTGTGATTCAAAACATCTGGAGGGCACCGCCTTGTGGAAGGCCCTGGTGACTGCCACCAACTCTTGAATCTCGCCAGTGTTTTTTCTTGCCCTACCTAGCTAGAGAGCACTAATTGGGCCTGTAAGTTAATGCATGGGATCCATCATATGCTTTGTCCCTGAGCAATGGCCTTCTCTTTGATATACCTGAGGGCTAAGTCAGGAGGACCCTACAATGTGCTTTTTTTAAACATGCAGATGAGCTTTAATCCTTTAATGGGCTAGCAGCTTCCTAAGCGAGTTTAGCACATGCATTTTCTGTCTAATGACAACTGCGGTTAATGTGCCCACAAATTGTTGTCAGCTGGCTGTTAATGGTGGAGCAGATGAAGACTAATACCAGTTAAGCAATGTGGCACATTCTAATGGATGGATGTTCACTATTTAACATCAATGTGCTTTAATGCATTCCAGATCACTTGAGCTGCACAACTCATTTAATGAATCTGGTTTTATTGCAGGCAACTTTTCTTGGGTTTCTGCCAGTGGGGGGATCCTCTGGACCATGTCTTGATGACCCTAGACATGCTCTCATCCATGCTTGCCATTTGGCAATGAGGTGTGAATATACATTGAAGGAAGTGTGGCTGCACAGGGTGGGATGAGGTGTTTAAGACTTGTGTATTTTGTCAGTTCATAACTTAGCTTCTGTGCAAGCTCAGTGAAGAGCAGTTCCTTTTGTTGCTAGCCTGTAAGTACTCTGGGGCCTCTCATAAATGTCCTTTCTGGCACTCTAACATTGTCTATGACAAATTGTCCTCTAAAGCAAAAGGTCTTCTTGGAAAGCTTCTGGCTTGGATCTTGAGTTAGATCACACCAATAGGAGCATCCTGTGAGTAGAACTGTGCTTAGAAGAGGGATACTTCTGTGGGCAGATGGGGACAAGTTGAGCCTGGATGATTCTCTCTGCTCCTCATAGCCCCTTGAGCCCTTCAACTCTTTTCCTCTGTGATGGGAACCTGTTCTGTACTTGCTTATATATAGGCTCAGCAGAGGGAAGTAAACAGGGAGTTTAGTTAAGAGGCCATTGCTTGCACTTGGCTTCATGAGAATCCACACTGAGAGCCTTGCAAGAATAAGTAAAAAAGGGTTACTTACTCACAAGGAATCCATGTGTGACTTGCATGAAGGAGAGATGGGAGTATGTACATGCAGGGTATCTTTGTTCCTAAGAAAGGACCATTGTTGGATGGGTAGCAAGAAAGAGAGAGTGAAGGGAGGGCAAAGGACTCAGGTGACTCTTTTTGCCATTCCAGGTGAGGTGCAGGGAGAAAAAAAAGGGACAGGAAAGACACCAAGTAAGCAGAGAGGTTTGTCTCGTTTTGTGTACGGCATTGCCTCTTTCCCTCCCACCTTGGCCAGTGGAGAGAACCATGCAGGGTTAATGCCTGCAATGTTACATACACACAACATTCTGGAAGAGGGAAGCTGCAGGGAGAGACTGAGTCCCTGAAAATGGTCTGTCCCTGTTTTCCCATGGGACCCTCCACTGGATCCGAAGCCCTTCATACAGTGAACATGCTCTTCTAGTCATGAAAGACAAATTTAGCTCCGAGCTATCCTTTCAAAGGTGAAACCATACCAGCCTTTCCACTAGATGAGTGGAATTGTACGTGCAGCATATCCTGTTGATGCAGAAAAATATGACCGGAGGAGGACACTAGAAACATGGAAGGAAGAAAAATACTTCCTAATAAACAAAATATTGAGGGGGGGGGCAGCATGTTCATGTGGCTCTCATTTCATTTATCATTCATTCCAACAGGATTATTCACACTCCTAGTGACCATTCAGAAATCTGTCTGGTTGAAAACCTTAACAAGCTGTGCTTATGTGGGTAAGCATGTGTATTACTGGTATCTATCTCTCGTGGTATTTCTCTGAGACCTTCACACTCTTGCAGTTAACTTCTCAGTGCCGAACCTCCTACAGTGTCATGAGCAAAGTGCACATTTCAAACCTAAACCGGACTGTTCCTGAACACCTTTAACCTGGGCATAGAACACATTTGAGTGTTACTTTTTCCCTTCACTAGATAGCAGCGTCCAATTCCCATCTGCAATCTATTTTGCCAGCTACTGCTGTCTGTTGAGATAGGAAAATATTGTGATCTGATGCGAAAGTTCTATAAACTTTGTTACCTTGGGAGAAAGTGTTTCTTTCCTTTTCTTTTGGCTTCAGACTGAAACAAATAATAACTCGGCCCCATGATGTCTGTATCCTTCTATGATTAAACGACGGAGCTTGATTTGAGACAGGAGGCTGGTACGTCCTCTTAATTCCCTTTTGGACAATGAGATGTTCCTTTGCTTTAGAGTGCATCTGGATGGATCCTGGTTGCTTAAATAATTTGGCAGGGGTTATGATAACAGACAGCTAAAACAAGTGGAAAAAAATTGTGTTTCAGCATCACACACAGAGGTTTTATTATACTTATCAAACAGACAGGCATAAATTTTTGGAATGAGTCACACAATGAGCTTGTCAGCATCTTATCCCTGACTCCAATCTAAAAGCACACTTGTAATAAAAAACTCCCCAAATACTTACTTAGAAAACAAACAAACTCTGAGGTAGGATATTGGGAGGCAGAGACGCTCATTTAGAGTGCTGTGGTGGCCAATCTATTTGGCAAGCATGACATAACTCAGATCCAGCGTATGAGATATTGCCACACTGGTGCACAGTGTGCTACATGTTCATTCTATCTTCCCCACCCAAGACTTTGGGTTGGACTTGTCTCCAGGCTGCAGAACCAGGGCACAAGCAGCAACAGAATGCTAAGAGAGGGTTCCTGACAGTCAGGACCCCGAGGGTGTGGAATGGGCTTCCATGGGAGGTGGTTGAGGCCCCATCAGTGAGGATGTTCAAGGATAGGCTGGACATGCACATGGTAGGCATGTTGTGAGTGGAGCCGGATAGAGCTGGGGGGTCAGACTAGGTGGCCTGGGAGGCCCCTTCTGACTCATTCTGTTTCTATGTTCCCCAGCCACTTGAGGACCATGGGCACACTTGGAACTTTAAAAGAGGGTTGTGGGTGATTTCACAAAAGGGATGCCATTGATAAAATAGCTGTCATGACAGGTAGGGCAGGTCACAGGATGCTAATTTCCTAGCAGCCAAACTAGTGAGAGTAAAATAAATCTAACTTGCCCAAGAACCAAACTATAGGGCAGAGTGGGATTGGAGCTCCAGAAGATAAAACTGTTCCTTTGAATTCTGAGAAAGATTATATTGGAGGAGAGCACTTCACTTGCAGCAAACTAGCCTCCTAGATCTTTTAAAAAACATTTTACTAATAATTAAAAAAATAAAAATATCAGGAGGAACATGGAACCTGCTAGGTGCAAGAGAGCAACTTGTGAGCAACCAGTGCAAAATTCCAGTGCTAGAACGAGAATCAGTCTCACCAGCTCTCATTCAGGCATGCATGCCACAAACTTTTGCTGGTTGAGGCACTCTTGCCACAAGTTGGCCACACACTGCAACTGTAATTCTAAATTGCCACAGAGAGAGAGAGAGAGAGAGAAAGGTATGAGCACAGGTGGAGGTGTCTTTTGTGACCCTGCTTTTGTCTGCAACCCATCACCCAGCAGAACCGGAAAGCTGCTACTCCAGCTCGCTCAAGCAGGGTGCCTGGCTGTGGCAAAAGCCTTCTGAGTGTTCCCAGCTGTGTCTTCTCTTCCTTCCGACTCATTCATAAAGCTGTCAAGCATTGCCAGTGTAGACACTGAGCAGCGTAACTGCCATTGCCTTTGGTTGAGCATATGATGAATATTATCACACAATAAATGTGCACGGGTTGCTCATGGGTTCTGTCCAGTTTTTGACCACCCTGGTTGATGTACAGTTGTGTAGTCCTAATGGCCGATGCAGAGCTCTCTCTCATTCACACACCTGTCACATTTCAATGTGTCTCTTAGCAAGTGACTAACCCAATTAAGCATGCCGGTCGTTTACCAAAGGAAGCATGCAATGTTTGGAAACCACCTTTCATATTTTATACATTCAAAGTTGTTTATTTTTCCAAGTTTTGTTTTGGTCTGAGACCTCTGGAGAAAGCAATGGGGGATAAGAAGTCACGAACCAGCTTCAGTTTTAGGTCACAATCCACAACTGGCTGGGAGCTGCAGGCCTTCTTCTGTCTAAACATGCACAGGATTGTGCCTTTATGTATTGAATACTAGCTGGGTGAGGATAGTTTTCTGGCCACAATGCAAAAATGCTCTGCAAATTAATTGACTTAGCTATTCTTTGACAATGCCTTCAGTCTGTGCTTAGAAAATGTCTGTATTTTATTGGACGTGCCAATAGACAAATACAAATTTTTCCAAAGATCACCAGGGGAAGAAACTCTCTTCATCAGAGAATATCTGCTTTTAGTATTTTCCCCAGTTAAAAAGCTTCCTTATTGTTCCTAATATGGACATCCATATGTGAATTTTCTGGAGGGAAGTAATAAATCTAAAAATATTGTAAAAATGCCTTACTTCTGTTTAATATGTGACATGCTTAAGAAACTTTTAAATCGATATGCAAAAACTTAACTGAATTGAAGTGTGGGTGAACTTTGCAACTGCATCACAGTGCTAATAAAGTTACTGTTGAGAAACAGAGGAGACAGAATGAGTGAAGAGGGCAGCTTAAGGCTGGTTTATTGCTGGAAAAAATTGCGGAATCCATCCTTATTGTTTGCATGTGAGTGGAGAAGTTTGGCACTAAATTATTGTTGGAAGTTCCTGCGGCTTCTCCTGGGAGGCTTGACAGTTGCAATGGTTCTGGAGTAGAATGTGCTCTAGACAACTGATTTGGGATGTCACAAAAGTATTGCAAATTGATAGATATTTAAAGCAAAGTCCTAGGGCAGTGACACTTGATAGAAAGAGGGCATTGATCTTGGAGCTCTCTGTCTAGCCAAAATCCTGCTGGCCAAAGCCAAACAGGATGCCTCGGTGGTCCTCTTTCTCCTCCTTTCCCATCATTCCATGTCTCTTTTTCTCTCTCCAGCATCCCTTTGGGACTGTATCAGACATTGGAAGTGGCTGCAGTCTCCATGTTGGGTGGAACCCTACAGCTCTGGGAGAGGAGGACTGAAGCATCTCTCCATCATTTGGGGGAGGGGGGATTCCCTTCCATAAAATGGCAGGAGAGGTTTTAAAACAAATATTCCACCACTGACTGCAATAGAAATTATTTTTTTAAACTCTCCCTACCCCCCAAGGGTGGGATGGATGGTAAATGGATGGAAAGTAGCTGAAATCCTGTTCAGCCAGAGCCTCATTATCCTCACTGAAGCCATGTCCTCTTTCAGGAAAGGCAAGAAGGCTAGTATGCGTAGCGCCACTATGCATTAAGAAGAGAACAATTAATTTGGGCTTTGATCTATGGTCAGGTTGGAGAGGATATTTGCTCCATACAAGACTGCACAGAGACTGCCTGGGAGACTTCTCTGCCCATTTATCATCATTATATTTCCTTTTTACTATCAGGGAGAGCCACTTATGTAATCTTCACCTTCAAATAACGTGAACAGGTTTGGTGATCTTGTCTTGGGGCAAGTGCTGCTCTGGAGTGTCATTCATACTAATCCAAATTATGGAAGAACAGCTGCTTTTCTTCTTTGCCTGGCAAAGTGAAGTGCTGTAGAATGATAGCTAAATTTCCACCAAAATAGGATGTGATAGTCCCCTAGGAGAATATGGGATAACTGTGGCTGCGTATGTATTGCCCAAAAAGAGGGTGCTAAGTTCCATAAAACCAGCATGTGCCAACATCAGCACAGTGCAGATTTAGAAATAATTGCTACAATTTAAATAGAAGCACACTGCAACTCATCATAGTGGGGAAGACTGAAACCCACTGACCATGGGCCCGTGAAGTCTATTGTCCAGGTCTGATGGGCAACTTCAAAGCTACCCCATGCTTCCTCCTTTTGCCCCTTCTCTTTCAACCTTACAATGGACTTGGACTGGACAGCCTTCTTCAAACAAAGAATAGTCCTCTGAAAGGGAGGACAGCCACCCTAGAAGCTCTCACCCCCTACACTGCCCTGAACTCCTGGGAGGAAGTGTAGGATACAGATGTGAGACACAGACAGTGGTCAAAAGCAGTGCCACTGGTGCTTAAAATGCAGAGTTCTTGTGCTTGGAGTCAGGGGGCACTTTGATTTGGAGTGGTTATACAACTGGAGTAGTGGCAAAAGACAGTGATACTTGACAAAAGGGGAGGCCAGAAAAGATATTTATCTCAGGAGTGGGAAATTTGTGGCTCTTCTGTTGTCTTGGCTTGCAACTCCCATGATCCCTCATCAACTGCTATGCTGGTAAGGGCTCATGAGAGTTGAAAGACAGCGTGTCTGGACAGTCGCAGGCGGCTCAGCCCTGAAGCCATTCAGCAAAAGCCAGAGCAGCTGAGGAAAAAAGATAAGGAAATCCTTGGCTCTTGCTTTTCTGGCAACCAAAAGGGAAAAAATAAATTCTGATCAGCCTGTTCATTGTACCAGTGCTAAGCCAAATATTCTCATATGGCTTGCATTTTCAGGGTGTGCGGCAAAAGGAGATTTGATATCCCTCTCAAATTTCAAGTGTGGAGGGCCAACACTTTGAGAGAAGGTGCCAAGCTCACAGCTGTCTCACAGAGACTGACTCAGCACCTGCTGGCTGGTACACTTCATTTTGTAGTCCAAAAAGCCACCACAAGCAACAGAAATGGGATTAGGCCACTACGTAGCATCACTCTGAAAGTATTTTGTGGAAGGAAAGTGTGGTTTACAGATGATGGCCACTGGGAGGTCCAGAGAGAGGTTTTTTTTCATCCCTACGGATTTATTCCCCTGGAAAGTAGGCTAGAATATTCTGCACTTTGTAGCCTATGCATGGGATGTTAAAGTGTGTGCATGTCTGTGCATGTGTGGAGCACCTCCATTTTAATCTGGATGGTTGGTGGCACAAGAGATGCACAACACACACTGCACGGACTGCTTTGTAAACACTTAGTCAAGAGATGAAAGTAGGATTACTCTTCACTTTGGGAATGGGTTTCCTAATGGGTTTCAGGTCAGACATTTTCTGACCTGAAACGTCACGTGGATCTGATAGTTGCTTGTCTAGAAGGCTGGTGTCAAGTGAGATGGTGTCTCTATGCTGAGCTTAGCCTTTAAAGGAGCTGCCCATGGTGCTGATCCCCAGCCCAGAATAGCACCATGGATAACTCCGCAATGGTTGAGGTTACAACCTAGTGTGGATCCACTACCCCACTGACAATGGAGCCACCAGACAATAGGAGCCAATGCATACCAAATGCATCAGTGGCCACACATTCTTTTCTACAGCAGACATTTGAGGGGCTTCCAGAGAACTCAGCTCAGCTTGAAAGTAACCTATAACTACATAGCCATCCTGGTTTTAAGCTCAGTTTTAAGATAAAAACTGAAAGACAAGCTGGAAAGGACAAGCTGGCATACTGTGTACAGTTTTGGGTGCCATGGTTTAAGAAAGATGCAGACAAACTGGAAGGGGTTCAGAGAAGGGCAGCAAGGATGATCCGGGGACTGGAAATAAAACCCTATGAGGAGAAATTGAAAGAATTGAGCATGTTTAGCCTGGAGAAGAAGACTGAGGGAGGATAGTGGGGAGGTGGAAGCTCTCTACAAGTATGTGCAAGGCTGTTGCAAAGAAGAACAGGCTCTCTTCTTAATTGTCTCAGTATGTGAAGAAGGCCATACAAGTGGCAGAAAAAGAAGCATGAGATTCAACTCCAAGACCAAGCAAGGATGATTAAAAATCTTGGGACAGGTGAGATTGCTGAGATTCAAACACTACTCATCATTTAAAATGATATGCCCAGTTCAGCCAATGAGACCAAGAACTGTTGTAAGCCACCCTGAGGCTTTGTTGCACTGGGCAGCATAGAAATGTTTTAAACACACACACACACACACACACACACACACACACACTTCATAGGTAGAGTGCAAGTGTTGCAAGCGAAAGATTATAATCCTACCAGCTCAGGTAGGACTGGGGAAAACCTGTCTAAATCTTGAGAGTCAGTGTAGGCAGCACTAAACTAGATGGAGCAAAGGTCTGGCCCAGGATAAGAAGCTTTCTACATTTCTAAGGTCCTCAGAGAATATTTGCCTGCTCTAGTCATAGGGAGGAGAAAGAGGAGAAGACGCTGAGAAAGGGATTCTTCAAGCCCAAACGACTAAGAGCTAAGCATTCAGAACACCGGGCTTGGACAGACCTGTCAGTTTCATTAGAAAAAGATTAATATCAAGTTCTTTTCATTCTGATTATGAAGAAATGTGCAAACGTCAGCAGATTTTTATAAAAATGAACTGATACGGAATCCTCACCTGTCCTTACTTGGGACTAAAGGAGTCTGAAATCCTTTAGAAATCCTTTAGAAATTCAAAAGTCTGCACAATTATCACACAGAAAGGAGAGATGGCATCTGCCTATTATGGACTCTTTGGAGCAGTAGGACCCAGTTTAGGAACTCGATCTGTTTGGAATTTGTTTGGCCTCTCATCCTCTTAGCTTATGAACCCCTCTGAACTCTTTGGTCTGGTCTGATGTACGATCCTAATGGAAGTATAAACATATTATTACTTCATCTAAAATGGATTTCCACAACATTATCTTCTGATACGTATATTACAAATAGCAATAACGGACAATTCAAGGAAGCAACAGCTAAACCCATATCCGATATTCCTGTACAGCTCATATGCAAAATAATCCTAGCAACATCTCCCCAAATATAAAGTAACAGAACAACATACCTGCCTACATTGACAGCATCATTGCCCAAGTGTGTTGCATGAGAATCCCATCATCCTCAGCCAGCATGACTAATGCTGAGTCATTCAGCTGGCTCAGGATGATGGGACTATAATCAAGCACATCTGGTGGGTAACTGATGGAGGAAGGCTTGTTTAAATTATTAGTTAGGTTGATTCCAATTCAAAGATTTCTCTTTCATTAATGTGATAAATGTCCACCATTCTCCATAAAACTATTCTGTGGGGATTTCAACTAGTTATTATATCTGAAAACTATTGTATCCAGCACAATAGAGTATGTATGGCTTGTATTAGCTAATTATCATTGGTAGTATGAGCCAGTAACATGAGCCAGTGAAAATAGGATTTATTATGGCTTTACTGCATTAATATTAGTTTGTCAAGTTTGAACAATTAACTTTTGGTCAGATCTATACTTTTTGGAAAATCTGCATGTCACCTTACACATTAGGAAAACCTTGATTGACCTCAGTTTTAGTTCAGTTGGGGATGAGACTTTTGTAGGAAATAGTCCTTTTAATTTATTTCAGGACACAGTCTGATGAAGAGAGATGCAGCTGTCATGTTGCAACACTTTTGGGCAGTAAATTAGGAAGCTCATTTGTGGAACCCCATTTATGGTGCTCAGTGCTAAAGAGAGACACGGTCCTAGGAGATGGAAATTGTATTGCAGCTTCAAGATATCAATGGTCAACTTTTGTTGTGTCAAATCAAATCAATCTAGACTCATTTGCTGTAGACATTGCAAGTTTTCCATTGAGGAAGAAAGCTATGAACTTACATGGGAGCTCTGGACAAGATCTAAGGGGCATTTATTTCAGCTAAGCTGAAGGGAACATTTCAGGTTTGGTTGTCATGTGGCTGTGGACAGATCCACCTCTCTCTCATTCATTTCCAGAATCTTATGAAAGGCCATATCTAACTGCGGCCATGAAACTGTCTTGCAATCATGAATTAGTCACATTGGAATGAATAAGAATATTTTGGAACAAATTTTTATATCTGCTGAATCTGTAGGTGAATCAAAACACACTGTGCATCAAAATCCATGCTTCTAAAAATTCTAAGAATCTTGCGATGCAATTTACAACTCATAAGTATGCAGACAAATGGTGTACATTTAGGAAAAACACACCACAGAATACACATGAGAGACATGCAAAACGTGCACACTGGAGAAAGTGCGTACAACAGTATAAGGATTAGAAAAATGCACTTAGATGAAAAGCATTCATCCACACCGCTTTTGCTTTTATGAATTTCCCTACTGATGTGCTTCATATATTTCCAGTCATTGCAAAGGGCATGCTAATTAATTAATTAATTAATTGCCTTCTATCTCCTCCTTTACCAGGGTGTCAGGATGGCTTTTGAGCAGTGTTCATCTGTGTTGGCCATATCAGTGTTACACTTCAATCCTATTTAATCCACTTGCTTTCCTTCCCATGGTATCCTCATGGTATGGATAGGTAACCTACACAGGGAAGGAATCTTGTGACTGCTGCAGAAAGTTACTTGAAAGTACCTTCAATTAACAGACTTCCATAATGCGTTCCACCCTGTTTGTATGATCTAGCAATTCACAACATGCTCCATATTGCAACTGATGGTACAAGCCAATGTTGTGAGCAGATGCATGGCCTGATGTTCTATCCATCATGGTTTCTAGGTCAAAAGAATTAGAAAGTCGATTTGCTCTTTCAGTGAAATAACTAGGGATGAATTCAAAGGAATGCAGAATTGTGAAGTAGGCCTACATTGTAACTGTTCCAAACCATAATATCCTAGTCCTTTATGTTTATGGAACAGCTGGGGGTTGATGACAAACCTTTAAGAAAACACTTCCTTTGGCTTATTGCAGAAATTCAGTCCTCTGACATTTCTTAAAGTTGCAATTCTCAATAATTTTATTTCCAAAGAAACTTTGGACAACTTTGGAGAATAACAACTCACTCTGCACATCTATGGAGCAGTTATAAGACCAAATGAATTCCACATCATATATGTGGCAATGGTGGGAAGAAGAGTATATTACTGTCATTCTGCTTTGTATTAGCTAGAGCACATCTTGTAGCCACAAGGAATGGATTGAACTTTGGCAAGAAAACATCTCTTCCTCTTCCTTTCTCTTCTTCCTGTTATTGTATAATGTCCTTTACACACTAACATAAAACATTAGTGATACTCCATTTAAATACTACATTTACACTAATATAAAGCATGTTTTTATACTTCAATTAAATATCACATTTACCTGGATAAACTGGAAGAACTTTATATCACCTTAAACTGGGAGTTATTCTGCAAGGGTACGTCACCTCCTACCACCTGAAATTATCTGCAGTTTTGTCAGTTTAAAAACTGTCTTGTTTCTTTCTGCTTATTTTTCCATCTACCAAGGAACTTCCGTGCTTTGCCTAAGGATGGAGAGATTTGGCAGCAACAATCTGATTTTATATTTTTGGAAATGGCAGTCTACCCACCCTTTTTTCTTCCCAGCAATCCTTGGGAGGGTCCCAGGTGTGAACTGAAGCCATCTCAGCACTGATTTGAATGCCTCCAAGCTGCCTCTTGCTTTGCATTTGGAAAAACCATCTACTTAAGAGAGGCAGAGGGGTGGTGCTCTGTGAGCTGGGAAGGGGAGGAGCAAGGCACTGCCATTAAGTGAAGAATCCAGAAGGTGCTCAACCTCTCTTTCTTGAGAGAGTGAGAAAGGACCTATCTCTAGTGGCCAAAGTGCTCACGGATCTTAATCGTAGAGCCTCTGGTAATGATCTTAACACATGGGTGCATTCATCTGGGTGTGGATTCATCAAATATTCAAATATTTATTTGTCAAATAGTGCTTTGACGTGGATCTTCATCAGAAACCAGTGCAGCTAGTGGTATAACTTGTGTATTATGGTCTGACCACCTGACCACCCAAGGAGTTGGGTGGCTACTTTTTGCACTAGCTGCAAGTTCCAAGCCATCCTCAAAGGTAGCTCTGTGTAGGCCATATTTTGCTAGTCCAGTCTGGATAAAAGTGGTGCATACATAATTGAGGCTAAATTCACTTTCTCTGGAAGGGTCAGACCTGTATACAAGTTTATGAAAGACATTCCTGACCATTTGTGCTTCCACAGATAGCACTCAATCCAGAATTCCCAAGCAAAGAACTTCTTCCTTCAAGGGGAAGTATAACCACATTCATCACCAGATGAATCACTTAATCCAGGTTGGCAGATTTCCCCATCCAGAGTATTTCCATCTTGTCTGGATTAAACTTCAGCTTGTTTACCCTCATCAACCCCATTCTGATTAGAAAGAAGTTACTGACCTTGATGAAGCTTTTGATGCGATATGGCAAGGCTCTTCCTTGCTTTGTTTCACAGATGAGAAATGGTTTGGCTTCACAAAATACAAGCCTCAAGCTTCAAGGCCCAAGGGTCCTTCCGTCCTTCCTTTTCTATATTGTCCAATAGCTGTCTGGGTGAATTATGTAGATTTACATTTATAGCCTACATTTTTAAAAAAAACCATGAGGCTAACTCATGGACGTAGGGGTAACTGTGTCTCTTCCAGAAGCGTTTCCAAATTTCAAGTCCTTCCTCTGTGTGCTATAAGGCTGAGTAGAAGCTGCCCTTGGGAAAACCCTTGGAGTTAGGGCACCAACCTGAGATCCCTGAAAGAATTCTCTCTCTCTCTCTCTCTCTCTCTCTCTCTCTCTCTCTCCCTCCCTCCCTCCCTTCCTTCCTCCCTTCCTTCCTTCGGTGTGCTGGCCATTCCATGATTAATTACTCTCAGAGTGACATACAATAGAAGCAGCAATAAAATCCCAAATCCACATAAATGGAATAAAAATCAGCTTATGACAATCAATCAAGAACAGGAATCAATTGAAAGGACTGAGAACTGAGGCTTTGCAAGGGAAGAAATCTTTCTCCCCCTTTCTGCTTTTCTAAGTTGAAGTCTGTGCAGTCTTCTCCTTGCAAGGACACTGAATAGACAGTTCTGTGCCATTCACTTGTATGGATGAAGGGAAAGAGGTTAGCATTCAAGACAACTGGAGGTGGATATACCTAAGGTCTCATACCTTAGCCCCTGTTGTCTTTAGGTTCTAGGAAGGGAGGAAATATATTCCCATTTCCAGGGATTCCCCTGTTACTATTCTTGTTCTTGGTGTTTCATTTCTATCCCACCTTTTTAACTCTTGTGAGGAACCAGAAGCCCCTGGAATTCTGGGCCCCCAGACACCTGCCTGTGCACCTACTAAGCTGGGTCTGTCATAATAAATAGGTGTTTATTAATCCTAATAAGACGGGAAACTGAAACAGTGAGTGAAGATTCCTGCAAATCAAAAGGCGAAATACTTTTGAGCCTCTTCCAATGAAAGAGAAAGATGCAGGAGGTTAATAATTCCTTCCACTCTGAGGTGAACTCAGGTGGTTACTGCAGCAGCTGCTCGTTGACCTGCTGTATGCCCAGTGTTGGTGGTCCAGGCTGGTTTCCTAAAGGGAAAACATTTGCCTCATGGTCATTCTGTAAACTGGACACGGAGCATGCCTCTGCTGGGACTCCTCCAGAGGGAAGTCCTGATGCAGCGCTCCTCAAGGGAGGGGGAAGTGATTGTGAAAATATTAGCCGTAAAAAAGAACAGATCTCATAAACTCAGAGGGAAGGAAGATGTGATTGTGTTTAAATGTCAGCCATCCAGGTTTGTCTCTGTTAGCATTTGATTTCACCCTAAAGAACTCTAACTGTTTATTAAGTGACCTCGGTCTTCCTGCCCCTGGTAACCCTGTCTGGCGGGCCACTGCATGCATTTATTATTCTCTGAATGGAACTGTGCTTCCCAACATCTGTTCTGCATTTGTTTTCCTTTAATTTCCTTCAAGCCCCTCCACCCCATCTCCCAGTTCTGTCATCTACGCTGGCCTGGACGTGGTTAATATGGGTCAATGTTAATACATTGCTATTTATCTTGGGACTTGTGCATTCTGTAAGAGACGTCTTCCCACCTTGCTGTGACAGGTCTGTATTGCAGCTTGCTTGAATGCACGAAAGGGGGAGAACAGGGCTAGGCTCGCATCCTCTCTGCTTCCTTTCCTCCTGAAATCCTGTTTGAGAACATGCATATGGATCCAGCTTTTTTCCTCTTCTCTCAAAGCCCTCCTCAGAACTCTTGAAGCCTTTGGCTTAATCACTTTGTCTTAATCTCTTAGCTCTCTTTACCTACTAAGTTCAGAGTTGTGTGAACCTGCAATCATATGTGCACCATGACAGGCAATGCAGAGAGGCCATTGCTCATTTTTGTGCACAAAATACGTGAACACAGCCTGGTCGCAACTCTGAATGTGATTGCAAGAGTAAATGCAAGTGTGTTGAAAATGTGTATAAATGACTGAATATATGCTCATGCTCCAATTCCACAAATTTTCCAAATCTTTGCAAAGTTCCTTGATAGATGGAACCCCATTTCCTTGGTAGATGGAAAATCTTCCCTGCTTTATTCTATGAAGAAAATTTCTGCCAATGCAGGAAATTGGTGACCATTTTATGAAAGCTGCATGCATTTAGGAAAGTTGGATACATTTAAGATGTGTGGAAATCAAACACAGTGAAGCTGAGCAAACTTTCCATTTGACTGCTGGCTGATTCGCATGCTTTCCCATTCACTCAGAGTGAGAAGTAATTACAAATGTGAACAGGAAGCAGGCATGAGACAATTGGCAAACTGGTGTTTGGAGACTCCTGGAACTCAGACATCATGTGTATGCCTGCCCGTGTGTTGGCTGTAGGACACTTCCTTTCCATGCAGAACAGTCCCCCTTTGACCCCAGGATTTTTCAGACAGGGCTGGCAAGAATTCTTCCTGAAACCTTGACAGGCCTGTTGCCAGTTTGCATCAGCAATGCTAGGCTGGAAGGACCAATGGTTAGGCTCACTATGTAGCAGCATCTTATGTTCTGGTTTTATAGTCATTTGCCCAAAAGGAAGTCCCCAGATTTTGTTTATTTATTCAAAACATTTTTACCCCATCTACACCCACAATGGGTCTCAAGATGGCTGACAAAACAATAACAGTGCATTAAAATAACATGTACAGTGCTGACATTCCAATATAAAAAACCCATTAACTCTTAAAATTCTGGGAAAATAAAGATTTTGGCTGGGCACCGAAAGAACACAGTGTCAGTGCCAGACACACCTCTCTGGAGAACAGAATCTAGAGGATGAGAACTACCACAGAAAAGGCCCTTCTCTGCACTCTTCTAGCCCCCTCCAAGGAGGGCACCTGAAGAGATCATAGATCATAGAGATAATAGAATAGTAGAATTGGAAGGGGCCACAAAGGCCATCAGGTCCAACCCCCTGCTGTTGCAGGACAGCAGTTCGCACCATTCCACTCAGATGGCTGTGCAGTTTCTTTCTGAATGTCTCAAGTGTGGGAGAGCCCACCACCTCTCTAGGCAGCTGGTTCCACTGTTGTATTGCTCTGACAGTGAGGAAGTTTTTCCTGAAATCTAGCCTCAATTTGGGTTGTTGCAGCTTGAATTGATTATTCCATGTCCTACACTCTGGCATCAGCAAGAAGAGATCGTTTTCTTTGTGACAGCGTTTGAGGTACTTATAGAGGGATCTCATGTCCCCCCTCAGTCTTCTCCTCTCAAAGCTGAACATGCCCATTTCTCTCAGTCTCCCCTCATAGGGCAGTGTTTCCAAACTCTGGATCATTTTTGTTGCCCTCCTCTGGACCCTTTCTAAGTTTTCTGCATCTTTCTTAAATCTTGGTGCCCAGAACTGTACACAATATTCCAGATGAGGTCTGACTAGTGAGCAGTATCAAGGAACTACTACTTCTTATGATCTTGAAGTAATACTTCCGTCAATGAATGCCAAAATAGCAACTGCCCTTTTGGAGGCTGCAAAGGACCTCAGTAGAAGATCCTACAGTTTGGGCAGGTGGATATGGGAGGAAATGGTCCTTCAAATAACTAGTCCTTAATTCGTGATTTTTCCTGCACAAACAGTGAAAGAGGTTTTCTTTTCCCATAGAACCTCAGGCCTGCATGCCAAGTCCAGATCATCTGGGGGCTTAATTCAGCCCCAATGGCATCTCCAGGTGCCCCCTTACCATCATTTCTGAATGGTAAATATGGCAAATATGCTGCTCCTAAGGCTGAGTGTTGGGAGCAATAGGAATGGGGGGCTTGGGGAAGCATTCCCATGGGATTCCAGCTGTGTCACAGCTGTTGATTCAGATTTGGAAGAGGGAGAAGGTATCAGTGAGACTGTGGAGCACAGGCTAGCTCAAGGTCCTGGGATACAACAGCAGCAGAGGAGGAAGCCGGCCTCAAGACTAGCCTTTTCTCCACCCCGGATTGTTCCACAGCCAGTGGGAGGGGACAGTGGGAGGAGAAGCCTCCAGACGTGGATCGGCCCCCTCCTCCGAGCTGAACCCCTGTGGCAAGAGTCCAGCAGATGTGAGGGGCAGAGGGCAGAGAGGAGGTGTGCTCGCCTTCAGGGGGCCCCTCGTGAAGGTGCAGGGCACGGACATGCTCCTAAGGAGAGTCCCTAGAGGTAATCACTAAATTGGCTTCAACAAACTGCTCTGTGTATGCTCAGGGACTCATTCTGGGGATTTGTACTGGATGCAAGGAAGGATGTTTTGTAAGGAAAACACATTGTGGCTGGAGTTTGTTTGGCTCACGGCACTAAGCTGATATTTGCTCCTTTTGTCTTTGGTCAAGACTTGTTTTGCTTTTGGTCCCGCTCCCCATTGGAATGTGTCCCTTGGGAGCATCTCTAAAACATCAGACCATCTGGTCATCAGACCTGAAAGATCAACATTCTTTCACTGCTCCAGTGCTCACTCATATCTGAGCAGCTCACATACACAACAAAGGACCAGCAGGCAAACTTTTCTGTGTGTAACTAGCACAGGGCTCTGAACAAACATGGTCAGACCCATCATACCCTAACCTCCTTCCTGTACTGGGTTTTTTTATTTTTTTTATTTATTTAAATATTTATATGCCGCCCCTCGCAGCAGCCTCGGGGCGGCTCACAAGTTCCTACGTACATGGTGACAGAGGGTTTTTTGGAAGAGGGTTCCCCATTTACTGAGCCCTGAGAAGCTGGGCTGTTTGGCTAGATCCTCTAAAGGGATGGGAATGTAGATGAAGAAAATTAAACTTTTCAAGAGGAAATTGCCCTAACAAAGACCTTCTCCGATGTCCTTGGGGAAGTGAGAAGGAAGAAAGCAATAAAGAGTGCTTTCCAGTAAGCAACGTGTTAGCAAAATTTGGATTACGGAACAAGTCACAGTCTTGCAGGAGATACACGTGGCACTTGGCAAGACCAAGGCTGCAGGTCCAAACCCCTCAACTCCAATGGGAGAGGGTCAGTTTCACCATTAAAACTCCCCTCAAGACGGAGACAAAACATGCATTGATTGAAAAGCGCCTCATGAGTTTCTCTTCCATTATTCCTCTGAGAGGTAGGGTTAGCTTTCTGAGAAGTCTGTGAGACGCAGGGTCTGCCCACAATCTCCACAGTAACAGGAACATTGTATTAGTCATGAAGAGATGGGGCCAAATGCCAAAGCAACTTGAGCTAAGCCAAAACAGGGGGATTTGGGGATTTCTTCAAGGTGGAGAGGGGGGGTTGGAGACTCAAGAATGGCAACCCACCAAAAGAGAGAGAGGGAATCATCATCAAAAAGAGAGGACAAAATGAGCCACAAAAACTTGAACAGGAGTACCTCGCACCACATCTTGCTACACTTTTCACTGATGACCATGGCTCTTAACCTCCAATAGCCCTCACCTCCATGGACATGTCTTTTTATGTGTTGTCAAGTAATCTCTGATGTATGGTGGCCCAATGAATGAAAGCCTTCTAAAATGTCCCATCTGCAGCAGCTCCATTCAGCTCTCTCAACTTCAAGGCTGTGACTTCCTTTATTGATTCAATCCATCTTGTATTTGGTCTTCCCTTTCATCTTCTGCCTTTGACTTTCCCTAATGTGTTTGTCTTCTCTGGTGAGTCTCGCCTTCTTATGATATGTCCAAAGTATGACTGCCTCAGTTTTGTCATTTTTTCCCCTAGGGAAAGCACTAGCTTGATTTAATCTAGGACCCGCTTTCTGTCTTTCTGTTGACCCAGGGTATTTGCAAAGCCCTTCTCCAGGACCGTGTTTTGAACACATCAATTTTTTCCTCTCTCCATTAAATCCATTTATGGTTATAACCATCAAGGTAGGTTGTATCAGTGAGTTCCACAAGTTCAGAATATGCCATATGAAGAAGTTCTTCTCTCTATCTTGATCGTACCACCAAGCAATTTAACTGGGGAGGCTGAGCAATAGTATTATCAATCAGGGAGAGGGAGAGAAGAGAGAGAAGAAGGGCAGTGGGGGTGTGGGGAGTTGCTATGCACTACAAGTTACCAAGCATTATTAATAGTTTCTCTGTGAAATGGTTGTCCCTACCACATGGAGCTAGGAGAGACTAGGAGATTGGGCTTTTCTGGATAGGTTTTTCTTCAAAAAGAGCCAATGTGGCATAGTGGGTAGAATGTTGGTCTGGAACTCAGAAGATCTAGGTTATATATGTCATTTCATTCCATTCCAATACTATCCCAAAGCTGAAGCTCTTTGGGCCAATTACAACAATGCAGAACACAAAATAATGAAATCTAAAACACATACCACACAATCAAAGCAGCATGAAAACACATTTAAAACAGCTAAAGCGTAATGCAAAGATGGCCCTTTAAAAAGAAAAAAGAAAAACACCTGGGATGGGTAATTCCTTCATGCCCCTGGGTAGCTAAGTAAATCTTTAAAGGCCATGGCATAAAGCGCTGTCTTTACCTGGTGCTGAAAAGATGACAAGTTTCGCACCACAGTGGGGAGGTCTGAGATCATTCACTCTCAATCCAACCTACTTCACAGAATTATTGTGAGGAGAAACTGGAGAGAATGCGATTACGTAAACTGTCTTGTGTTCCTTGCAAGAAAAAAGTGGGATAAAAATAAAGGTAAAAAGGTAAAGGTTTCCCCTTGACATTACGTCCAGTCATGCCTGACTCTACGGGGCGGTGCTCACCTCCGTTTCCTGGCCGAGGGAGCCAGCGTTTGTCCGCAGACAGTCTCCGTGGTCATGTGGCCAGCATGACTAAACAACGAGGTGCACGGAACGCAGTTACCTGCCCACCGAAGTGGTACCTTTTTACCTACTTGTATTTGCATGCTTTCGAACTGCAAGGTTGGCAGGTGCTGGGATGGAGCAACGGGAATTCTCTCTGTTGTGTAGATTCGAACCAGCGACCTTTCGATCAACCAGCCCAGCAGCACAGCAGTTTAAACCACTGCGCCACCTGCATCCCTGGGATATAAATAGATACATAAATAAATAAGTGCAGGCACCTATCTCACACTTAAGACTCTTACGTCAATTAGAGGTTTTAAAGTTTTCCAAGAGAACTAATGGAAATGCAGAAGGGATATAGAACTCTGTGGAACTGTGAGTCACAGTGGCAGAGTTCCTTAGGCCATATGGACATAGAGATGGTGATGCCAATTCTATGGTGCTTCCCTGGACCCAGTATCCTCCAGATTTGCCAGTCTCATTCCCTAGCAAACATGCCCAATGGCTGTCTTGACTGGAGTATGGGAGTTGTAGTCCAAAACATCTGGAGGATACCAGGTTGGGGAAACCTGATTTATGGGCAAGCTATGAATATCACATGTTTTAATATTGTCAGTAAATTCTAGATGTAATATAAAACAGGTCCTGGTATTGCAAAGATGTTTTGGAGCAAAGTCTATTATTTCTCTAAGGTCCCTTTCTGAGATTGCTCTGCTTTCATTTATGTTCATTCATTTTCTCCTTTTCATTTGTTAGCATTCAGCCAAATGGCTCTTCAAAGTCAAATTTTATTTGCATCTGGCCCATTGCAGAGCAGGCCAGGTCTTTTTCATGCTCCCTCGTTTTGTGCAATCAGCCATCATAACTAGAGTGTAGTTTTCCATCTGTCTCTGTCATTTAGATAGATTAAAAACAGGACTCAGGTCCAAGAAAGGGAGTCCTGCAGGGAGAAATCCCCACAGTGAGGTAACTTGTCAGACAAGTATTGCGTTTCCACTTGGATGCTTTAGTCCTAGCATCTCGTGCAAATTTCCATTTGCATTTTTAGCTCATTTTTACTCCTGGCCATGCTCAGGTGGTTAATGGTTAAGACTAGATCCCTATGAATATAGATCATAGAAGCATACAGTTTCAAGGGGCCTAGCAGGCCATCGAGTCCAACCACCTGCTCAGTGCAGGACTCCAGTCACCCATTCAAATTTCAACTCAGCCCAGCCCTGCTTAGCTTCCAAGATTAGGCAGGATCAAGCACATCAGGCTAAATGGAAGCAGGACAGCCCTACTGAATGCACTGGGGTTTCCGAGGAACTATGTGTAGGACTGCACGTCTGCTTTGTTCATTCTGCAGTATAGTATTTATCCTTGCAATTGTATTTACACTCAGGTGCTGCAAAAGATACATGGAAAATAAAGAGCTAGAAGGAAGGAAGGAAGGAAGGAAGGAAGGAAGGAAGGAAGGAAGGAAGGAAGGACAAACTAGACCTCCATGGACCTAGAGATCATCCAGGGAGTTCCTCTCATAACTCTCCTTGTGTTCTGAAATGATGGCTACTTGTGCGACATCTAAAAAGAGGGAAGTTGGCACCAAAAAACAAAACTAAATGAAACGAAACAAAAACAAAACAAAACAAAGAGGAACAAAGTTAGATCTGATTTGTATGACATGTGCATATGCTCATTTATATGCATAGATGCATCTTTAGAAGAACCTAAGTAGAAACAGAATGCATATCACCATGGACATTACCTGGCGACCTGTGTGCCTGCCCAGGTGCTAACTGTGGATGGACAATTTGAACTGCTCTGTCCCTCTTTCCTATTCATCTTTCTCTCACAACTGAACTTTGACTGGACACCCTTCAGAAAGAGGACTACCCTCTGTAAAGAAGGACACAGGGTCATCTTACCTTTTGAGGTTGGGCAGGTGCATAATGGACAATGGCTTTGCAGCAGTACTTCTCTTCTTGTAGACCTGCTTGTCAGAGCTTGCTAATCAGACTCTTGATATGGTATCATTCCAATACTGGCCAAAACTTTTCTGCTTAGGTGGAACTTAGATTATCTGAACTGTTTGGCTGCTACTGTTATTCTAATTGATTATATTTTTAACATTGTATTGTTACTGTATTATGGATGCAATGGTTTACCAGCCTTGACTGATTCACCAACGCAACGTTTCCTGGATCTGGCACAAGGTTCCCTGCTCTGGTAACCTCCCACTTGGATCGCTCTATTGCTTTGTATGTGGGACTGCTTTGGAAGATAACTCCAAAGCTTCAATTAATACAGAATACTGCTGTGAGCATTTTTACTGGTTATAGCCAGGATTATTCCTATTACCCCAACCTTAAAAGAACTGCCCTGGCTTTTTAGATCCAGTTCAGGTTGCTGGTACTTCCCGTCAAACTCTAAGAGCCCAAATAACTGAAGGGACAAGTTCCATTCAGCCTGCCCATCTTTTGGGATTGGCAAAAAATCTTCTCTGGGGCCTTCCTTATTAGAAGTGGGTTATGTAACCACAAGGAAGGGGGCTATTTTACTGTTTATGAGCTGTATTTCCTAAAGAGATGCACCTGATAAGAACACTGCATTCTTTATAGAATCAGATTAAGACCCTCATGTTTTTAATTTGAGAGATTGTTTAGTTGCTGTCTTACTATGTTGTTAATGTTATAGTCTTGTATACTTTTAATGTTTTATGATACATTTTTTTATCACTGCCATGGAATGTGCTGGATGAAGGGCAAACTACAAGTTGAATAAATAAGTAAATCCTTTTTTAAAAGTGGAGGATATTCTAGACAAGGTATCCTGAAGCATGATCAGCCATGCCATAGAAGGTTTGGAGGTTACAAGAGTCAAAGGGTTGAGAAGGACTTTAATATCTCCTTCTTCAAAGAAAAGCCTCAGTGAACAATCCTATTCCTCATTAAAACAAGAACAGAATAGCAAAAGGAAACTCCTTACTCCATCCAGGCACAATTAAATCTAGTGCCAACTAGTGGGTAAACTATACAAAATACACTATCCACATGAACTTGAACCATAAGAATATGGTACTTAGGTTGAGGTATCCATGCATCATGCTGCCTATAAGGGGTGTCCTTTTTCAGGGATAAGCCAATATGTATCATGCAGACACTACCTTTCCAAGTTCCCATGACTCTCTAGATAACGCAGTAACTTTCTCCCATAATCATCAAGGAGAGCCACTGTGGTTTGGTGGTGAGAGTGTTGGACTGAAGACCTGGGTGATCCAGGTTCTAGTCCCTGCTCACCCATGAAGATCCGTTGGCAACTTTGGGCCAGTCACTCACAGGATTGCTCTTGAGCGAATAAAATGGAGCTACATAAGCCACCTTGGGTTTCTCCCAAGAGGAAAAAATGTCAGGATATTAATGCATTGTCATAATAACAACATGTAAGTCTCCATAGTCCTATTCTGATTTATCACGAAAGATATGAGACTCCCCAGGTGTGACAGCGGTCCCTTTCCACAGACAAGTGGGAGACCACAGGAACAGCAGCCTCTGCCCGTATGAGCTGGTCTCATACTTTTGGCTTCTTCTCCTGCATGTGGATGCCTCATGTGGTGAATCCCAAACTGCAGGTGGCAGCTTTTCAGCATCGGGCCTATCAGACATGCCCTGAGTGGACCTACCCAAATGGGCTTTGGATCCTTCCGGGCAGGAAGCAACCCTGTTGCAGCAGTGCTGTGTCTTGCTTGTGCAACAAGCTCCATCTGAGCTTTGCCAGGTCTTGTATTTCTTGCTCTCTGCTCCTGACTCCTGGCTTGTTCTCTGCACTTGGCTTCTGGTCTGCCCTCCAAATGTGGCTACTCTTCCATCTTGACTCCTGGCTTCTTACTCATTTCCCATTGCTGTCTGTGACCAAACCCTGACACTTTTTCTTCTCCTGCCTTCCCCAGTAGCTGACAGTGGGTTGGATCCAGACTTTCTCATGCGTAGATTTGACAATTGAAATGAATGGAACTTTGCTTAAGGTGGTTGTGACAAATCTGTCCCATTGATTTCAATGGGTCTTCCTGAAGTATAGCTAAGTTTGGATCCGACCCGTTCTATACTCACCCAGTCTGTTTGTTCTTTTCTTTTTTTGTGGGGGGCAGGGTGAATAGACAGCCCCCCACTTTCCCCCACCGTAGGCATGCTAGCTTTTGCTATGGCCAATGGCTTGAGTTCAAATGATGGTCACACGGATTGCATTTGATCTAATACTGGAGCAGGATGTTAGTAATGAAAATAAAAAACAAGAACTGGACAACTTCAAAGCTCCCAAACAAGCCATATTAGTCAGATATTACACTTCCTATTTATATATAACTTGTTAAAGTTGACAGCATGAATTGTTTTGAAAACGAGGCACTGCAAATGGTCCACCAACTTAAATAGAAAAATAAATACATTTGTTTGTTTACATATTGCCAAAAAGCCATCCTGGCAGAATATTACAATTTAAAATAATAAAATCATATAGTAATTGGTTTTAAAGTATTCCTGTGCATTTTAGACAGAAAAAGATCATACTGCTCCAAGCATTCCCCACCATCACCGGTGTACAACATTTTTTGCCTAAACATGCACTGAGTTATGCTGTAAACTACTAAGCTATATCTTTACAACCTTTCTAAAGGTGATGAAATAGCGCTTGTGAGAATGCATCCCATGGTTTGGGAGCACATCTGCCTTATAAATGGAGTTCAGCAGGTCATGGGGTATTCTAAAGGCTCTGTCCTTAGAGCTCTGGACAGGTTCATAGTAAGACAGGCAGTTCTTTAGATATCCCAGTCCTAAACTATTTAATCTGAGGCTTTAAATCTCAAAGCCAGTATCTTGAATTGTATTCAGAAAGCAACAGACAACCAGTGCAGGTTTTTCAGGTGCAGGTCTTCCGTATTACAGGTGTCACATAGTCCCAATCCTATGTCCTAGTTAGCAGCCTAGTCCCTCCATTTTGTACCCATGGAAGCTTCTGGACTCTCCTTAGCAATAGTCGCACTAAGAGTGCATTGCAGTAGTCTAAACATGATGCAGCCAAGGCATGGACAACAGTTGCCAAGTTAGACAGATTCAGGGAGGATCATAGGAGGCACATCAAGCATAATTGCACAATTATGTTCCTTATTGTTGCCATCATTTGAAGATCCAGGGACCATGTAGGATCAAGAAGCATTTCCAGTCTGTGAACTTGATCCTTCAGGAGGAGCACAAACCCTTCCAGAGAAGGTTGACTTCCAGTCCCCATGTCAGGTTTTCTACAGACCAACAACACCTGAGTCTTGTCTGGGTTTATCCACAGCTTGTTCACCCCCACCTAGTCTATGATCAAACCAGATGGTGGGCAAGAATCTCAATTGCTTCCTTGGAGTTAGATGACAAAGAGTTGGGTGTCATCAGCTTATTGGTGGCATCTAACTGTACAATTCTGAATGATGCCTCCAATGTGCATTCTTTCGAGAGAAGTCTAACTGTTTCAGAATGTCTTCATCCTTTATGAAGGCTTAGAGTTGTTAAGAATGTGAATCCATCCATTAAGGATTTTTCTGATTTCTAGCTAGATCACTGTCATCAGCACTGGAGTCTATAAGATGACTGGATGAAGCAAAAATCAGTCTCTTCTATGGACCAAACCCAGATTCCCATAAAAGCAAGTGCTTGCTGACTTCTTGTAATCCTTCCTTACACCATCTAACTAGATGTCAAGGTGTGCTCTCTCAAACTACCATCTCTGCAATAAACTTATTGCATACATTCTGGAACCCAAAATGCTATTAAAGTAGATATGTTGGGGGCTTTTTCTTGATACCGGTGTCTTTCTGAAATCTCTTTTTCTCATTACAACTCAGTCAAATGACACTATATTTTCATTGGATGTACACACCTAAAAAGATCTTGGACAAAGTGTGTTTGATCCATTTGAGTAAATAAATTCATGTGTATCTTTTGCTTATTTCTAAAATGAATCACAAACTCCCCAGTTCATTCAGGGACTAAGGTGCCAGAAAGGTTATTAGCTCAGACACAACCTATCAACACAATGAGAACAAGCAGACTTATAATACATATAGGCAGAGCTTTACTAATAAAATATTGTGGGAAAGTGACCAGAGACTGTGTGATCCACGAGGACTATGCTGATTATTTTGTCTAGTCTTTCCTAATTTATGACAGCTTGTGGCACTTGGCCTTTTCAAATGGGGCTTTTAATTTAAAAAGAACAATCACAGTCAAAGTAAGTTCATATCAGGCCACAAAGTAGTGTGCCTTATCATATGGCATGGGATTTTGCGGGTGGAGGGAGGGCATCATTATGGTTTTGGTACCACAATTCACAACAGGAGGGTGTTCTAAGAAAGACCAAGGACCTTGAAGTTCCCCTAGCTATTCCTGGAACAAGCAGAAATGCTTATTTCCAGAATGGGGCAGGTCCACAGATCTTCTCAAAGGAGACTTGCAGACTGGTCCCATTCTGGAAACAAGTGTTTCATGGTTTTCTGGGGTTGTTTCATGACCTAGCAGTGCACTGCTCTTCTTGCAAAAGAACCTTAGAAGCTGCCCTGTAGTAATTGTTTCTAAATCTCCTTCAATACACATACATTAGCATATGCAGTTGTTATGCAAATCTGCACCCTCTTTTGCTTTCTCTTTTGGCAATGTCCAAGCTGCCATCCTAGCTTGAAATGGAATTCAAATGGACATTCCATTTGGAACTTCATATATATATATATATATATATATATAATTTATTACAAGCATTTATATCCCGTCCTTCCGCAGAAGCACTCAGGTTGGCTTACATAATATAAAATTCTGAAATACAATATTAAAATTATTAATATTAATGCTATTACATTGAATTTATATCCCACCTTTTCCCCCTTTGCAAGGAATCCAAAGCAGCTTTCGTGACCCAATTTTATCCTCACCAAAGCAACTCTGTGAGGGAGGCTAGGCTGAGAGTCCATGAGTCCCCCAAAAGCACCAGTTAGTTAGCACCAGATAACTTTATAGCTTTATGGCTGAGTGGGGATTAGAACCCGGATCTCCCAGGTCCGCATTCCAGCATTATTTATTTATTTTTCAATTTATACCCTGCCTTTTTCCTGCAAAGGGCTCAAGGCAGCTAACATCATTCTCCTCCTCCATCTTATCCCCACAACAACACCCCTGTGAGGTAGGTTGGGCTGAGAGTCTATTTTAACCACTATGCTAAACTGGCTCTAACTGTCTGCCATTGCATCATGCAGCAGGTGCTTTTCCCATGGACAATATAAGGTTTACTCATAGGGAAATCCTCTCAACAACAACCTCATTGCCCCTGTTAGCTCAGTATTTCCTCTTTGCAGGGCCTGGCCTTTTTACTGTTCTCTGTTGATAACAAATGGAGTCTATTGGTAATGAATAGCCTCTCAGGATCAGTTGCAGCAGGCTCATTTTGGGGTCCTGTTGACATATGGGCCTGCAGACCTTTACTTTCAGGGTTGTCCATCCTTGCCACTGCTTGCTTCCCTTACTTCTTTTCTTGCTCCTGCCCCTCCTCCAAAATTCCGTTCTTCCTGCCTCTGCTTCCTCTTCTTGCTCCACTTCTCCACTGGCACCTACTCTTGGTTGCTTTCTTGCCACTGCACCTGCCTGGCCCCCGCTGCATGGCTTTTGGCCAGCGGTGGTAGTTGCCCGGTTTCAGTGCCTACGGACAGAGTGTCCTGGCATGCTCCTTTGGAAAGGTCAGTCCGCTATTGGAAAGGCTGCCAAAGGGCAGCACCATTTGAGTCTGGCTTATACAGATAAAGCATCCTCTGAAGGGAGAGATGGGCCTGGAAGGTTTCTATCTATCAACAGCACCTGGATGGCAGACCGAGTAAGACACTCAGGGCATTTGGACGCAATCTTCTACACTATGAGAGATTGCACTGCATTTCTATTTTCGCGATGAGCACTGGGTCTAAATTTACATCTGCACATATAAATCAGCATGTACAAATATTATTGACCTCCTTTGTCCTCTTTTTTGATGATTCATAAGTGGTCATTGCAACTGAAAATTGATAGAATACTGCTTGATTACCTTTCGGTCTGCCTCCACAGCTAAAAGGATTCAAGCTTTTTGAAATGAAAGCTGAGCAAAGGACCTGAACAATCTCTGAGAGAACCGGACACCCTCCTTAGGCTTTCCCTTCCACGGCTACAGCCTTGATTCTAGAATTTCCAACCCAGGGTTGACGATGCAGTGAAATCCCGGATTAACATTTAAAAAAACCGCTAAGAACAAAAAGCAAACCAGTCTTGAGACCCTCCAGTGGCATCAACAAAGGAAGGGTGATAGAACAAGAGGAGGCACAAGGCCACTTCCTTCCGCAGTTCTTGGAATCTCAAGCTTTGGCTTGGAGTTTGCATCCCCAACATCTTGGAGGCCGTGTCTTGCCAACATAAACAGACCTTAGCCTGAGCACCGGAGTCTGGTGGCAGACAGGCTGCCTCATGCCAGCACATTCTTAGAAAAAGGCTGAGCGCTAAATTGCTGTGCAGGACTGATTTATGGCACCGTGTGCAAAACGGGAGAGCTGGTGCTGCTTCCAGGGAATGATTCGAACCCAGCATAATGGGTGCAATTGGACGGCGAGCCTTTTAAAAGTCACTCATCAACAAAAGCCCTTTTGTGGGCTCTCTTGCTTGCAGGGCTGTGCAGGAAAAAAACTCCAGTGCAAACTGCAGTGAGGCTTGTGTTTAATATAGCAGCTTCAAGGCTGATTTAGCAACTGGGAGTGAATCTTTTCTTTCCTTCTTGTCTCCTATTGGAGACCTCTGCCTGAATTGTGTTGACAGTTTATGCTTGGTTTGCTAACCCTGCTGTCCCTGACACACATGCGTGCTTGTGCACCCCTCCCCCCCACAGAGAGAGAGAGAGAGAGAGAAAGAGAGAGAGAGAGAGCGCGCGCGCGCGCGCAAGAGAGAAAGCTGTGCCTTTGGTTTTCTGGCATTTTATTTTGTTTCACTGTCTGCATTGGTTTGGGGCCAGCTCTGCTATTAGACAGAATGAATTGCTCCACATCAGTCTTAAGTAGCAGATGCTGGGGCCTGGAAATGATAGCGATCCATTGGAGGACAGAATTATGGGACAAGGCTTATCCTGTGCCCCCTAAGCCAGCTTGCTGTTGTGTTACTGGTGCTAAACTCAGATTCAGCTGGTGGTCCAGCTGGTTTCTGTAGGACATCTTGTCCTTTGTTCCTGGCAGCAAAATGCCTTGAATGGACCTTAACGGTAGCCCTCTAAGGCAAAACCAAGACGCTCTTCTCTGCAGCTTAAAAAAGCCAAGCAGGCCCCCCATCTCCAATGGGAACTGGCCTTCTGCTGAGGATTTGCAGTGCCTGCCTGCACCCCCTACAGACCTTTCTCCTGACCCCAAGTTAAGTAGTTGGGCTGTTGAAGCCTTTCAAATATTTGCTCAAAAAGCTTTATCCTCTAGTGGAGCAAACAGGAGGTCAATCACCCTTCCTTACATGTGTATCCAAAAGGGGGGGGGTCTTTTGAACACACTTGTGCATTGAAAGAACACATGAGGGGGCTGCTGGCTCAGGCTACATAGTTCTGTCTCCCAACAGCACCAAGTGATGGACCCCTCTGGCTGCAGGGTCACACATGCAGAGTTCCTCCAAGGGAGGAAGGACACTGATTGACCCAGGTTCATCCCTCCTGTGGAGAACTCCTTTTTATTTTTATTTAGTCGCAAAGTCATGTCTGACCCATCATAACCCCATGGACAACATTCCCCCAAGCCTTCCTGTCTTCCATCATCCCTCGGAGTCCACTCAAGCCCACACCCACTGCCCCAGTGACTCCATCTAGCCACCTCATCCTCTGCCGCCCCCTTCTTCTTTTGCCCTCAATTGTTCCCAGCATTAGGCTCTTCTCCAGGGAGTCCTTCCTTCTCATTAGGTGGCCAAAGTATTTGAGTTTCATCTTCACTATCTGGCCTTCTAAAGAGCAGTTAGGGTTGATCTCCTCTAGGACTGACCGATTTGATCGCCTTGCGGTCCAAGGGACTCACAGGAGTCTCCTTCAGCACCACAATTCAAAGGCCTCAATCCTTCGGCACTCAGCCTTCCTTATGGTCCAACTTTGACAGCCATACATTACAACTGGGAAAACCATAGCTTTGACGAAGGACTCCTATGCACCTACATTAAATCCATTCTCAGTGGGGCGAAGCACATGCCTGGCAGGTACTACAGTCCAGAGCCTGAGGCCAGGGGTGCTGGCCCTGGATCTTTCCCCCTTTGCCCCAGATCTCCTCCCTAATGCCCTAAGCATTTCTTGATGCCAATGCAGGATATATTCATCTGCCTAATTGCTATAAAGGAATCCCATTTCAAGGAGGGGTGTGTGACTAGGAAGCGAAGGATTACTTCCTTGCCCACATGCTCCAGTATGCCTCCCAACTCTTTTCTTGCAAGGCAGTTAAAAATATTTCCCCACTGGTGTCAGCAGGAAGTGTTTCCTAAGTTTAGCTGCCCTATGGTGGGGAGGGAGATTTCCAAGGGACTCACAGGAGGTGGGGGAAGAGTTAACCTCTCCTTTCTTGTGTATTGTCCTCCCTATACAATATCCCATGTCCACATGGCAGTTCAGCTTAGAACAAAACCTCTCCCTCTGATAGCAGTGGAAAGATGGGCAATGTGTTGGATGCAGCCTGCCAGCAGAGGCTGAGCTTGCTGGCACTTCTCTGCAACCCTCACATCTAATATGCTGAATGCAAGAAAAACATGAGCATAGACTTTTGTACATCTCTTCTTCAGCATGGTTAGAAGAGCCGTACCCTAGCCAGCGGTTACCTAAAGGAGCGCTTGCGTCCATATATACCCTCCCGCCCCTTACGATCTGCTGCTGAGGCTCTCCTCCGGGAACCCTCCGTGAAAGATATTAGGAGGGTGAGCACCCAGCATCTGTGGAATGCGCTCCCCAGAGAGGCTCGCCTGGCGCCGATTCGGCGCCAGGTGAAGTAAACGTTAATTTATTTATTATTTATTAATTCCTATGGGCCCATTATGTTTTAAAGCCGCCCGAGGCTTGTGGCAAGGGGCGGAATTTGGTGCATACATAGCCAAAGGCACCCTGATTCTGAGAAAAGATAAGATAATCCTAAGCAGTCTGGGGCCAAGTTATCTGAAGGATCACCTCCTCCTATATGGACCTACCCAGACCGTGAGCTCAGCTTTGGGGGTCCTTCCCCAGGAGCAACTTCCAAAGGAAGTAAGCTGGAGATGCCAGGGGGAAGGTCTTTTTGGTTATGGCATCCCGATTTTGTAACAAGTTCCCCAAAGAGGTGCACATGGTGTCGTTTGTATTCTTTTTGGCCCCAGGTGAAGAACTTTTTATTTTCCTACTATTTCAGCAGTTTTTAACCTTGTTTTTATATATTCCATTTCATTCTGGACCACTGCTATGCCTCCATGCTGAATCATAGCAATTGCTATTATGGTTTTGTTCTTTAACATATTGTGTGTGCTTCTTTTTAACTTTTGTTAACCTCCCAGAGAGCCTCAGCTATTAGCTGGTCGAAAAATAAAACAAACAAACAAGCCAATGACTGAAAGTTTCCTATGACTCTTGCTAGAGATGGGGAAGAAATGCTGGGAGGTGGTGCTAGGGAGAAAAGACCTCCAGTACTTAAAGTACTTTGAGACCCACTCAGAAAACTGGGAGCCTTGCAAGCTGCTAGAAATTACTCCTCCATCACACTGTGTTTCCACTTCTAAGCAGAGCAGCCTAAGATGCACGCATGAGAAAGGGGTGCGGAGCAAGTGTCTGGTGGCCTTTCCATGCACGTGAGTCACAGCTGCCATTGTGAGAAGAGGCCCTTCCAGCAGTAGCCAGAAAGCAGGATAGACTCCTGCAGGCTCAAGCTGAGCCCATGCAAAGCAGCTTTGTTCTGCAAGCACAGGGCGATGGGGATATTGTCCGCATTTACTTTAACAGGACACTATTTGGCAATGTTCATTTCAGGCATGAGGGGCCAGAATAACAGCAGGGAAAAGGGCCAAGCTGCTTACTTGACACTTTATGTGCTTACTTTAGAATCAGAAAGGGACCGGCATCACTGGTAGCTGTGTCCTTGGGGTTATTTGCATTCTGGGGATTTGAGATGTGAAAGGCTCTTCTAGAACCCTCATGGGATTGGGGTGCTGCTACCTCGAAGTGCCCTTCAGGCTCACTCTGTAAATATGTGTAAATAAACCAAATACACAGAGAGAATACCAGAACCTTCTGCTAAGCTCATTCCAAGGAAAGGAAACCTTGGGGAGTTGTCAGTGTTCAGAGAACTTGGGTGCAAGTGCACAACAATTCACATCTGTTATCTATTTGAGCACCTAGAATGATTTCCTAATTATGGGAATTTCTAGGCAATGAAATAAGATGCTCAAAAGGAGCTGGAAAATACCATCCACATCCTTCTGTTTATCAAAGTATGGCTTGAGCATCCACTCCGTCCGCCATTTGCAATATTTTAACTTAATGCAACTTTGCTCTTTTCCTTCTTAAATTCTAAGTTGAATGGGATTATTATTAATATATTTTTTTTAAAGCAATGTATCCACAATAAGAGCAGATCAGGGAAATCGGTGCTGTGCAGAGACATTCCAGTTTAGTAGAGGTATGCCTGACACTGGCTGATGCAAACAAAAGGTGGTAGAACAGCTCCTTATTCCACAGAATTGCCACATCCAAATAATAGGTTTCTAGACATGATAGACTGGAGCAAGCACATTGTCTGTGCCACAGAGGGTCTTGTGTGCTGCCTGGAATGTCGTGGTTTGGAGCCTGGGTCTGTGTCAGCAGCTGCGTTGCATGGTTGAGTAGAGACCTGACAAGATGTAATTAAGTCAGGAAGGTAAACAGCCTCAGCGTGCATTCAAAAGCCTCACACAAATAGCTGCAAGCGAGTTTTCAGTTAGCAGAAACAAGAATGCCAAAAGGAACTTCTTTTTAAAATGCAGTTTGGGAAGAAACTAGAAATTAAACAATGTCTAGATCAAAGGCCCAGCACCCCCACCTTGCTGCCTCAGCTGCTCCTATTTTTCTCAGATGCCTAGTTTGTTCATATATGTATATAATTTTAACTTTTTTCTCCTTCTGTGCTTCAGCCCATTTCAGAGAACCTACCAAGGGAAAACTAAAGACATATTGCAGAGGGGGCTGTGACCCAGAAACAGGCCCAAGCCAGCATGTTCAAAACCATGCATGGAGAGATCTTATGTGCATCCAAGCATGTACATGCAGGTCTCTTTGGAAGCCCTTCTTGAACCCACGGATGAGTCAGTCCAGTCCAGCTTTAACTGAAATCCAAAAGCTAGAGAGCATGGCCTACATTCAACAGGAGAGAGGCCAGCTGCAAATGCAGAAGTACTCTTGGTAAGCATCTGGGCTTACTACCAAGAGAGTACCAAAACTTTCAAAGAACATTTAACCTTGGGGTCAAACTATAATATCCTTATTGAAGCACCATATAACAAGTGAGCCAAAGCACTGGCATCTAACACCTGAACAAACTGCCCTCTTTTGGTGCAAAATACAAAACACAAGCATTTTATGGCATCAATGCTATTTTATGCAAATTGCACTGTACCCGTTTTATGAGATGAACAAGAGAAAGAAGAGCAAAGGGGACTACCGAGATCTAAACTGCCTACTTTGTCCTGGTTTCCACTAACTCAAGTTTCTGGAAAAACAAACAAACCAAAGCCAACAAACAACTGTAATCTTTGTGTTGCTGAAATTAAATTTATTGCACAATAATTCATAAAGCCCATAATTCCAGTTTCAGATCAAGCTGTCCAGAGAAGAAAAGCCTACATATTTCATACCATAGTGAGAAGGTCTGTGGCCAGGTACTTGGGTTCTTGCCTGTCCAGTCTGCATCTCCCAGTTTCTTATGGATTTTCATATTTAGATTGGATTTGGACTAGACAGCCTTTTCAGTTGGGAGGATGCCTTCAAATAGAAGACAATCCTCTGTTAAAAAAGGGTACATGTGACTATGCATGCGCCACAGTACAGCCCTCCCTCTTGTCTGCTATGGGGCCGCCCTCTTTCAGGAGAATGGAGCAGGCAGCGGCTACATTGCTAGTTCATCACTGAATGGACCCATACTTTTCTGTAGTTCTCACAACCCAATAGAATATACAAAGCACTGGGGGTGGAATATTGCCCAGCTGCAAGGACAGAAGGGCAGCTTGCATATTACCAAAATTTTGTACACTGTTCTGAGAGCTTGTCTAATTGAATGGTATAGAAATACATAAATTAAATTAAAATAAAATAATCTGCACATGACTCCAGAAATTTGGCACAGGATGGATAATGGTGCCCCTTCCTAGTCATCGTTCAGCTCAAATGTGCGTGTGCGTGCAAGGGACTCCTGCGGGTTAGAATTTCTGAGAATCTGACCCACCGATTCTGCAGCAGACTCGAGTGTCCTGAATTGCACAGATCTGTGGCACATTTAAAACAATCCATCAATTAGCACAAATTTAATCCTAGGAAAGCACACTGATATTTTAAGAAAATGGCCTGAAATTTGCCTTTCCCCAACAGGCTACAGCATTTGCAGGGAGGGGAGCTTGGGCAGTCGGATATTTACAAGCTTGCTTCCAAATGCATCCCTCAAAACCCAATTCTGTCAAAGAGCAGATGAGGAGCAAGAGCCTCCTGACGATTCCCGCTATGTGGGCAGAATGAGTTTTGCAAGGCCCGCCTGTTCCTGTGCACATTGGACATCTGTGCTGACACACATGCTTCCTCTCTCCCCCATGCAGCAGTGATCATATATCATATGGCGCATAGTCCCATGTGCACCCATCATGGAATAAAGCCTCCTGCATTCAGCGCAGGGATGGGGGTAGAACCCAGGGTTCCCAGTTCTGGGGACAGGTCTCTGTCCACTGGCATGCATGGGTTGCCTGCATCTGGACTAACCTCGTTCACAGCTCTGGGCGGGACAGGGCTGTCAGCATCATGGCAGCCACTGCATTGTGAGGCTCTGCCTGTCTCCTTTCTTCATCATGGGCAGCTGCTGGAGGGATGGGGAAACTCACTCTTCAAGCTGGCGCTGACCAGCCTCCCCAGAGAGACTGGGAATTGGAGAAAGACCTGTATGCAAGAGAGATGCTCGGCTACACAGCTACCACTACCAAAATCTCCAAGCAGCATGGTTCTTGCAACTGGCTGGCTGGAGTCATGGGAATGGGAATCCAACACCTCTGGAGGGCACCAGACCGGGCAAGGCAGCTGTTGACATGACATTCATTGCGTGGTCATCACTAAAAGCTGCTTTCTGCCAAGGCAGGGCATTGGACCCCCTAGTTCAGTATTCTCTGCACTGCTGGAAGTGGCTCTCCAGAGTTGCAGACTGGAATAAATTCCAAGGTTTCATCTAATGGCCATTTGCATTCAGGGTATGTGCAGTATCACTTAGCTACAGCTCTTCCTCATGGGGCCATCTTAATATAATTCACATTTATTTATTAGATTGATATCTTGCAATGAACTCAAGATGATCTACCATTCTCCTCCTGCTGCTCTCAATCTTATCCCCAAAACAAGACCCCTGTGAGGTAGGTTGGGCTGAGGGTCTGTGACTGGCCCAAAGTCACCCAGGTGGCTCCATGGCTGAGCGGGGACTAGAAACCAGGTCACCTGCGTTCCAGCCCCACGCTCTACTCCACACTGGCTCTCTGGTTCCTTTTCAGTCAGAGCTGTCCTGTCCACCTGCAGTCCACCACAGGTTTTGGCTTGTGAAATCGAGAAACTCATGATGACATAACAGCCCTGACACCTTGAATGAGGTGTGCTAAACCGGTGTTCCCCAACTTGCTGCACTCCAGATGTGTTTGACCGTCACTCCCATAATTCCTAGTCAGTTTAGAGCAGCCCATCCAATTAGGCAGCTGGGAATTATGAAAATCGCAGTCCAAGACATCTGGAGTGCAACAGGTTGGGGAAGACTGTGTTATACAACATGACAGGGAGGAGTGATGGAGTAGGAAGCTTGCCACAGGATAGCAATCTATTTAATAAGTGCAACTAATATCTAGGCCAGCAAGCTCTTAGCTGGTGGATTTGTGTGTGGGAATCGAGACAGCAAATCCTATTCGGATAAAAAAGCCTCCACGTATTTTTTTGGTTGCTGTTGTTATTATCATTATTATTATTTTCTGTACTGGGGAAAGAGGGCGAGACTTTTGGAATCAGTTCTCCTCTTCTTCCTGTGTAGAAGGTTTCTGTCTTCCATGTCCTGTTCTTTTGTTTGCTATAAGCATATCATTCCAATTTTGATTGATCACAACATGTGCTCTTTTTGTATGTCTCTAGGGGATTATGCAGACAAATTAAAACCATCTGAGGAGGCACAATTATTGTTTCACTTGGTTTTTATCTCAAACAAAAGGGCTCCAAATCCTGAAATACTTCCCAGCTCTTGCTCCCAATTGCAGCCTTTCTTCCAACGTTTCCAACGTTTTTATCAATGCCAGCTTTCAGGGAGCATGTTTTGCTGGTTCAGGGTTTTTTATTTAGTGCAGTATACTATTTTTTTAAGCATGGAGGATTGTATTGAAGAAATTGTAAAGGATCAGCAATATTGAGGTTATGCTTCCTTATTAAAAAAAAATTCCTACCCATAGTATGGGAGGTGTCCAGAAATGAATATTTCTTTCTGGCATGGAAGTTTTGTGTGTGACTATTTCCCCCCATAGGCTAAATTAAGGAAATACATGAAGGATGGGTTTTGCCTATCTTGGGATATCTATGAATTTTCAGAAGTGTGAATTCGCACAGATGCATTTGAATGCATTCGCACAAAATCTGATTCTGTCCATGAGCAGATAATGGAACAAAATGCACCTGACAGGCTGCAAGTTGCAGACAGAACATATTCAGGGAAAAAAATTGTACTTCTCTACCTACAGCCCTTCCCCATGTGTTCTTGTCATGTGCTGTCAAATCATTTCCAACTTACAGCAATGAACGGAAGCCCTCCAAAATGTCTTCTCTTTGAAGCCCTGCACAGTTCCTGCAAACCCAGGGCTGAGGCTTCCCTTATGGAGTCAGTCTATCTCTTGTTTGGTCTCCTCCTTCTTCTGCCTTTGACTTTCCCTAGCATGATTGCAAATGGGGGAGGGGGAATAGAAGCAACAAGGGAAAATTCCATTTTACTGTTTTGCCTGGAGTATCATCTATACCTAAGTCCAGCCCTCCAATTCAGCTGAAGACAGAGCATGAGGGTCCCTGTTTACATCAGATGTTTCCACATTGTTTTAATGCAAAGGGGCCTGCGCGCATTTATTTAGTTATGTTCAAAGACATAATCACAGAATGTCGAACAGATGGGTTGCCTGTTGAAAGAACATATAGATGGTTGGGAGGCCCAATTAAGCTAGTCTGTTATTATGTTAGAAGGCTATGCCAAACAAATGTTGAGCTGGCTTCTCAGCCTTGATTGTGTGAAAAAGAAAAAGGGAAAAAGATGAGGAAAAGAAAAGAATGATAGCTCTTCTTAAGTAAACATGTCACTCACCATTTGCTAGTTTGAAACTTGTCATCATCTTCAACAATTCAGACTTTTCAACACATTGACTGGGGATGATGGGCATTGTACTTAAGCATGGTGCCAGGTTGGGAAGAACAGGTCTGCTGCATTATTGCTCCTGGTTGTGGATGTGTCTGAGTTCATGTGATGTCAGGACAGAAACTACTTTGCTGCGACTTGGGAGAAAATATGTCAGAAATGAAACACACCCTTTCATCAGGGCAGCACACTTGTATGGAAGGGAGTTGCATACTTTTAACAGAATTTGAAGTTTTCTTCTTCTTTGGCTGGTGGCCACTATCTTCTCTTGGTGGCAGTACTTTCTCATCTGTGTCTGGTGGAAAGGAGATGTATGAGTACCATATGGCCCAGAGTATGTACATGAGGGATCCACCGTGAATAGAGCAGCAACCTAGATCCATAGAATTCACTTCGCATTGTGCACAAGGGGTTATTTCACTGCACATGAGTGTGCCCAGCACATGGCATGTGATTTTCCTGGATCCAAAGAGCCTGGGCCATGCCCGTCCAAAGGGATTTTCCATGTAGCACATGAGGTGCCTCTTTGACAAAGAAAAGTCTCAAGTACTGTCTGGCATGGCTGCTTATTCCTAGGAGTGGTCACGCCACATGTTCTGGGAAGCTCCCAAGTTGAGGATGATGATGAAGGTACACCCTCCTTCTTTACACAGATAAAAGTAAGAAGATATAAAATTCTGCATTATTACTTCTGTCATGTTGGATCATATATGAATCATAGAATCATACATTTGGAAGATTCCAGCTGAGTCCAATCCCCACTCATTGCAGCTCTCAAGTCTTCCATCCAGAATCTAACCAGGCTTGACTCTGCTTAGTTTCCAAGATTAAGCAGGATCAAGCACTTGAGGTTATACAGAAGCATCTGCTTTGTAATTTACTCCCTCTTCCATCTTCCACCGGTTGAAAAACAAACCAATTTTAACAGAACAGTCATTATACAGAGGATGCCTTCAAACTGAGGACTATCCTCTACAAGATACAGCATCCTAACTCCTTTGTATAGGGAAAGATGTAAACTAGAGTGAGAATACTCAAATATGTCATTGCTGTTTGCTCAGACCTGGACTTTGGAGGCACTGAGGCAGAAGTAAGCCTAGGTTGATATTTCTCCATATCCTAGTATATTAGAAAGTCTTTAAAAAAGACCTAGCCATGCTCATCTTCTAGTGGACATCCATGAGGGAATGTGATTTATCCATTTATCAGTTTATTCTTTGTAAACTGAATATTGTGTCGTATTTAATTCAAGCTCCCATAATATCAGCCCAAAGGAATAGGTTCATTTCATAGACTGTAAAAACAAGCAAGAGCTTTGTGGCATCTAAAAGGGTAACAAATTTACTGTGGTATAATGCTTCCATGGCCAGACTCTGTTTAATCAAATGTGGGTTCTGGCCCACAGAAGCTTATGCCATAATAAATCTGTTAACTCTCCAAGGTACTACTGGACTCTTGGCTAGTTTTGCTACAGTAAATTAATGCAGCCTCCCCTCTCCACATTTATCATTTTTGGCACGGAAGAAAACACCAAGTTTTTTGTTGTTCTTTGTTTTAAAGAATGTGAGAAATTCTCTGGGCATGAAGATTACGGGCTGTGGGCAACTTGATGATGGGTTGTGAAATCCAGCCCAAGAGCTCATTACAAGGAAAAGGTTTTCTTCAGTGGTGCAACATCTTGGAAGATTTACAATTTATTCCATTGTTCCTTTCTGCAGAGGCTGGTAGTGGTGGTATTAATTTCTTTGAAATGTGTCAATTTTTTGAAAATCTCTGGCACATGGTGCTCACCACAATATCTTCCCATTTTGTTTCTGCTATGCCAAAAATGCTGGCAATGCTAAACGGCTTGGCCAGGCATTTTACAGGGCTGAGTGGGTGGCTGAGAGGAATGGAGCAGCATCCCAGCTGCATTAGGAAAAGTAACCATAAAAGGGTCAGTTTGGGATTTGGTCACATGACGTGCAGTCGGGGACTTAAGCCTAACACAACTAACTTTTCTCGTGCAATGTGTCTACTCTAAGCACAATTAGGTCTAGATCCAGGCCAGAGTCCCTTCATAGCCATCATTCCATTGATGAGGAAGTGGGTGAAGGAAGATAAGGAATAGTTTTTGTTCTGGGTTAGATTATTTCATGAACTGGTGTGGTTATGATTAAAACACACATGTACAAATACATTTATAAGAAAGAAAAAAGAGATGCTGATCTCTTAAGTGACAAAAGAAGGAGCATGGGGCCCAAATACACATTATAAACTATATTTTCTTTAACAATTTATGCTATCAAAATAGTACAGGAAAAATACATATTGCTGAATATTGCCTTAATACTTCATACTCCAGTGATTGCTAAATGCCACTTTTCAATCCCACTTTTGGTGTCAACTTGATGATTACTACAGCACCAGTTGCCAGGAGAATACTTGTTAGAAATTATAAACCTGCCTCTAAAGTGTTTTCTATCCCTACATATGCACCCAGCCACTTTCCCACCCATGAAGGACCTCTGTGGGGCATGTGGCATTATGGAATCAGTCTCAGGTGAGGTTCTTCAGAATTGCACCAGGCACAAATCCATCATTTCCAAAGCCCACTCAGCTCTTTCTGGCTAAGATGGGAGGTGGAGGCATTTATCAAGTTTTAATGCCAGGTGCGTCCTTGTGGTTTGGAATTCTTCCACCCACCCTCACAAGAAGCCAATGGGGAAAATTAGCTATGCCAGCTGCATAACTGCCTAGTGGCGGACTTCTTCAAGGTTCTCTTGGGAGAAGTTTGGATCTGAATCTTCCCCTGCTCTGGCCCCAGAATGGCCTTGTCTAGGGTTTTGCCATTGGTGGGAGCACTGCCTCTAGGGATGCTCACGAAGGCTTCTGCAGGATACCAGGGGCCATCTTTATCAACAGAACTAGGTCCCATCATTAAAAAAGGGAGGGGTAGTACAGCTTAGTGGATACCAAGAAAGGTGTTTGGAGGTACACTGGTACCTGGGACAAACCAAGCTACATGCCTTTCCACACAACCCTTTCTACCACATGTAGAAAGCTCCCAGATCACCCTTTTCAACATCCAAATGTTGCTGTTCAACATCTGAAAAAGCGCCATATGTGTGTAGAGCCCCTATGCTCCCCTATACATACATTGTGGGAGTACAACTCTCATTAACTCCACCCACCAAGGTCCAAGGTGATTGGCACAGTAGTTAAACAACATTGGAAAAGTGAATTTCATTTCTTAATTTCCTGTGCTTCAGTTTCATTGAAGTATAACTCCTTACCTTGATTGAAGGCTCTAAATAGGAGTTCTTTAAATTAAGTACAGGAGCTCATCCATGATGATCCTTTAATTGGGATAGTTGCTCAACCACCTGCCAGATGTGGGGCTATGACAAAAACAAGCGTCCTTCCTGATTGTTTTAAGGACCAACATGACCATTCTCTCAATGGCACTCAGTGCAATGATTTTCCTGCCTTCCTAACTTCTGTTTGTCATTACAAAAGCTATTGTGAAATGAATAATTGGTCCATTTCTCTGAACAACAATAAAAAGATATTGAAATACAGATTTTGAAATGAAACTGGTTTAAATTAAGAAAAGAGCAGGAGGAAATTAATTCCATTGTAATTCCTTTTCCTTCCCCCCCACCCCCCAACATGCTTTTCCCGGGGACAAGATTGGTGTTGATGCAAACTGTGGCATTGATAAAAAACAATGTAATGGAAAAGATCCCGGTTTGAAAAGTCATGTTACGCCTCAATTTATTTAATGAGACTCGCTGGGTAAAACGTCATATGTGCATCATCTGCACTTCTACTTCTTCTCTCACTGTGTGCCATCAATATCACAAAGGCCAGTGTGTAACTGTCATCTGGTGGTTGGGAGTGACTTTTCCAGATGATCAAGATGGTAAAGTTAGGCAATTCCGCATTCGTTTTCTTCGCACATGCTTTCATTTTTTGGGAAGTCAAAGCAATCCATCACAATCCATTTAGTCATGATAGCTATATCTTCCCCCCAGTATGAAGGGAAGGATTCCTCTGAGTACCAGTTGCTGGGAAACTTTAATCTAATTCAATTTAGTATAATTTAATTAAAACATTTCTATGCCGTCCTTTGCAGCGGTCTTTAGCAAGAGATTGCTACAGCACTCATGTCCTGCTCTCTTTGGCAGGGTCTCCAACTGAGGGCCAGAGGAGCAAGATCCGAGGAGGCCCTGGCAGGGAGGAGACGATCCTTCAGGTAAGTGGACCCCAAGTGCTTCGGAGTGCTGACAGCTCATGCCGGCACTTCAAACTAGACCTGGACATGGACAGGTAGCCAGTGCAGATGGAAAAGTACTGGCCTACTCCATTAGTAACCTTGCTGCCCAGTTGAAGTTTCTGGATTGTTTTCAAAGGCCTCATGTGGAACACATTGCAGGAATCAAATGGAACATGGATAATGGAAGCAGGGATATCTCTGGACTATCCTTGTCCCAATAAGGGCAGAGGTATCAGATCAACCTAAGCCTGGGGCCACCAAGCCCACCTGCACCTGCAGTGACAATGCTGGATCCAAGAGGACCCCGAGACTGTAAACCTGACCCTTTATGGGAACAGCAACTTCCCCCCTGCAACCAGGCTGAATATCACTCATTTAGTTAGGAAACCACCCTCTAACAGCTCCTCCATCTTGTTTGGATTGAGCCTCAGTTTCTTGGCATGGAAAACCACTGGCAAAAAGGAAGCGGAAGAAGAATTCATAGGCATGGCTTCCCTAGTATGGAGGGACGGTGCCACCTCAGACTCATAACTGGTTGGTTTGTAAGTTCAACCTAGTGTGTTCATAATTCTCAAATGCATAATAAGCCCTGAGTTTGATCCAACAGACTTCAATACTTTTGCAACTGAAACTGAGACTGACTGCAAATTAATTTATATTTTCTGTCTCTGCACAGTTTCTGTCATTTGCGTGATGGAACTGTTAGACTCTGCCATCATTGCACGTACTCAGATATTGGGACAAGACTTTCATTAGCAAAGGAAATGAAAAAAAAATGCATTAGTCACACATATGAACAACATGATTTTAAGTTAACCCTTCAGTTTGCCGAAGAAGTCCATTAATTTTAATGTTTGCATCTTAAAATGTAAAACAATTGAAAGAATGTGTCGTGTTGATCTGTATCCACCCTTGTTCAATGTTTCCTCCTCATTCATGCCTGGCCTTTCCTCCCCAGCTACTCAACCTGCAGCTAACCATCCTTCGAAGTTTCAGACACATGAAAACATTTTTTCTGATTTTTCCCCCATAAGATACTAGATGTATACTTCTACTGGGGAACTCCATGGATTTTTCAGTTCAGCCCGGTGAATTTTATTCTGCTTCCACTCTGATGACATTGGCTTGATCTGGAGGGAGATGAGCCAGTACGTGGATCTTTTCCCCCATTATTGGCAGCCATAATTTTCTTCCTGCAAGCTTTCATCACCATCCAGCTTCATCCAGTGGTGGTGAACCTCTGGCACATGTGCCACAGTGGGCACGCAGAGCCCTCTTTGTCGGCATGTGAGCCAAGTCACCCCATCATCACCCCAGCAGCTGAGCATCAGATAACAGCGCACTGAGTGGCCATGCACATGCTCGGAAAGGAGTAGCGATGCCAGGCCATGACATCATGACCCATGACTCATTAGCCACGACTTGTCTGAGCTTTCTCATGGCTGGTCAGTGCGCTGCCAAGGTTATATATATATTTGCTTGGACTGGCTGTCAGGTGTTTTTTCTAAACTAAAACCTCAGTTTTCAGGTTTATCGTAGTGTTGGCACTTTGTGATAAATAAGGGGGTTTTGGGTCGCAATTTGGGCACTCGCTCTCTGAAAGGTTCGCCATCACTGGTGTAGATGATCTTGGTCTTGATCTTCAGTAGAACATCCTTACACTTGATTATCTTTTCTAGTGCCTTCATGGCTGCCCTTCCAAGTCTGCATCTTCTAATTTCTTGGCTGCAGTCTCCATGTGAATTCATGACTGAGCCAAGGTATGCAAAAAAATCCACCATTTTAATTTCCCCCATGACAACATTAAATTGTGCAATTCTTCTGCAGTCAATTTGTTTTGAGTTTTGCACATTCTCTATTTCTCAGACAACCTGTCAGTTTTGCCTTCTTCTTCAGCATTTTCCAGGCAGAAGGAAGTGAGGGGGCAGATTGACAAGTGCTTTGATGAGTAGGGAATGTGGGCTACACAACAGTGTGTGGAAGATGATACTATTAATAACCGTATTTACAAGAGGGGACTATGTCTTTGCACAGCTCATACTGCAGGCAGAACTTGTGAGATCTTGTTGCTTGTGCAGGATCAGCAATAAAAACTTAAGCAAGCAAGCAAGGAAACCCATGATGATCCCATTTGCAGGGATTGCAAGATCCCTCCCTGTGAATGGTGAAAATTACCATTTCTTCAAATAGCAAAATCTACCTTTCCTCCCTCTCCTCCATGCACCTCTCTCTATCTCTCTCACACACAGACACACGAGCAAAACCTTTCCCTAATTGGGGGGAAAATCCACCAACGGCCCACCTAGCCTTGCTGGAATGGGGACACTAGAGAATCACAGGGCACATTAGCTTGGCTAATGAGTGGATGTAGGGACTGGGTTGGATGGATGTTCAGATTGTGGCGCAAGGGGATAAACAAAGCACCATGTATGGATTTTCCTTTGTTGTTCTCTGGATGTACTTGTGTGTGTGCGTGCACGCACATGCATGCTTGCTGAAAGTTGCCTCTCTGAGAAGACTGGGAGTCAGATGTGGACAAAGAACAAGATGCAGCAAGCCAATCATTCATCCCTAATAGACTTGTGACCATGTGATAACAGCCAATCACAGATATTAGAATGTGCAGAAATGGACAGACTGACTTTACCTCTTAAGGAAAAAGAAGATACATGCTATTATCAAACATGGGACTTTTTAATCATTGGTTAGAGAAATGGAATCTCATTTAGGTCTGAAATATATAATAATTGTAGAGAGAATAAGATTTTGAACTCAGTATGTCTGAAGTCTTTGGAATAATCATTTGATTAGATTGTAGAAAACAATAAAAATGTTGAAACGTGATAACAGCCAATTACAAAAGGATACACCAAGATTCCTGCTGTTGCAATGCATGCTGTGGAAAGGAATGTCATGCACAGGTCACATTTCCAAGATGCTTCATTTTATATGTGCCACATTCCAAAGATGCACTTTGGCGCCATGCATGCAAATATGATTTCATAGAAACAAGAATGTGTCTGATTGTCTGAAAAGAAATGAACAAAATTTGTCTGATTTTATAACATTAAATTCATAATGTGGTGAGCAGATTACAAATTATGGTGGAATGAGGTTGACACTCACTAGTTTTGCGCTGCAATAAAGTCTAAGGGGTGTCTGAGGACACTGCACAACTCCAAAGTCTCCATCAATAAGATTCCTGGTAAAGAAGGATGTTAAGAAAGACAGAAGATTTATGATTGTTTTTCATGTAGACGGGTTTGAGCCCTCCTGCATGGCAAAATGAAAATAGTCCTCTTTTCTTCTTTCAACCCTGAGAGAGCTTTTATAAGATGCCCCCCTAAATGAGCAGGAAAGAAAATAAAAGTCTAAAATCTAAACCATGTGGTTTGTCCTAATATTTCTTTCTCTTTTTCTTTAAAAAGAACCAAAAGAAATATAACATATCCTACTGTTTCTCTGTGACAGAGCAGCTGTGATGTTGGGTTTTAACCAGAAAGTGCTTTCAAGAGTGCACAGCTAGGCGTAACTGCAAGCACCAATAAAAGAAAGGATTTCCACGGACATCTTTTTTTTTATCTTTTCTTAAAAGGAATTCTCCATAGATGAAGTGCCTGGGGGAGTCTCTGAGTTCCACCCACCCACAAACACACTCACAGAACAAAATATCTAGGCACCCTAGAGAGAAGTTGTAACTTGGTAGAAAAGAGCATGCCTCCAAACAGTAACCCAAGCTCAGGCAGGCCCTGGAGAAGGAGGTCACAGAGGAAATGTTGCTTCATCAGAACCCACTCCAGTCCAGGGAGCCTGCTTGGCATGGCTTATTGGGTACTGGGGCCAGAAGTAATTGGCAGCCGCAAGTGAAACAGGAGGAGGAGGAGGAGGAGGAGGAGGAGGATGGTCCAATCATGCGGAAGAGCAGCTGAGGGGAAAAGGCAGATGAAAACTATACGCATGCTGTCCATGTGCGCGGGACATCTGCACCTGGAGAAAGAAAGCAAAGATGGTGCTTCTTTTCAAGATGGAAGGCAGTGTCAAGAAGGGGAAGGGGAATCTCAGATTTTGCAGGCTTGCTGGCAGTGGTATAAAGGAGGGAGAATCCCAGAGAAGTAGTTAGAGAAGGCAGAGGAAGGGGGTCAGTTCCACATCCACATGGTGGTTGCTCCTTTAGTTCATTGTGTGCAATGCTTCTCTTACTTCAAACTGGGGTGAGTCGGCCCTTTTGCATTTGCTCCTGTGCTCCTGCTTATTAATTAACTTATTGATTTATTAATTTATTATTAAATTTCTAATCTGCCCCACTTGCCGCATGGCTCCCTGGATGGGTTACAACACTGGGGCACTGGGCATCCATTCCAAGACCCTGCATTGATGCTAGCACGGACTGGTCCTGCTGATAGGCTTAAAGCAGGACATGAAGACAACAAAACAGGGCATGAGGACAGCTTTGGCTAGGGGGCAGTATAGAGACAGAATTAATAATAGGAATAAGAATTAAAAATATGTATTTATTTTATTTATAAAATGGCATCTAATAGTCCCAACTGGGACTCTCTGGATGGTGTATATCCCTCAATGACATTATACAAAATTATACAATAAACAATAATTAAAATATATTTAAAACTATTAAACTAATATCAATAAAACATTCACATTAGTATTTTGGAAAGATGTTACCTCTGCCAGTCATCAAAAGAGTTATTTCATTTAAACCATCCATAAAATTTAAAATCACTACAGGAGTATTTAATTATTAAAATATCTAGAAAAGATAATTAGGGTGCAATCCTTTGACCTCCCAACACTCCCCACAAAGAAGTAGAGATGCCAATATTTACATGAAATCTGGTTAATATTTAGCATTAAAATAATGTCAATTTTGTAACTTATTGCTGAAATGCAAACTTCACAAATCTCTCATCTATCCTTACATGCCATTTGTCTTTTCAGGCAGCAAAACACTTTGGGCTGAACCTGTGACATTGATGCTCAGTTCAGCTAACATGGATAGCTACTGAATAGATATATTTTCCACCAATTTGCTCAATCCATTTGGAAAGCCATCTAAGATGGGTAGATGCCACCAACATTTCTTGCAAATTGACAAACTCAGTGACTCCTGCTCTCTTTCCAATTTTATAAAGCTTGGTCAGTTCTTTAATGTGTTGTCAAATGGAAAAATCTGGGTTATGGTAAGGTGCCACAATCGTACCTGTAGTCTAGTGGTCTTCCGTTCACAACCTTCCTCTTGTATTTTGTCTGTTTTGTGCTCATGGAAGTCTGATTGTGCAAATGGCAACCTTCTTCCATGTCACGTGCAATAGCACAAAAGCTTCCAGCCCATTTATGACAGTCTTGCAGGGCTCCATTATATCTGAGTGCCACATGAATGCTCAGAGCACATGCCAGGGATTCAGACTCATGGCTGAAGAACATTAGGGCTGAGTCTGAGGATCCAAGAGATTCCCACCTCTAAAACAGATTCCACACATAACCCTAGTCAAGAGTATTATGTTCGATCAGTCTTCTAAATTTCATGCATTCCAGTTGTTTTCGGACTAAAACACCTAGCATTCCTGACACTTGTCCATGTTGGCTTGGGCTGATGAAAGTAGACATCCAACAATATCTGGAAGGCACCAAATTGAGAGCAAGTGTAAAGGATTTATGTATGAAACAGGTATGAAATAAAAATGGTTTCAGCTGCTGATGGAAACTGAGCAATGAGGGTACCATTCTTGCCGCTTTAGAAAGGGAATTCCAAAGATGAAGCATGATAGAAAAAGCCCTGCTCATTTCCCCCTTTACTTCATTTGGAGGGGCTCACATAGAAGGGTGTCCATAGAAGATCTTAAGCATCTGGTAGGGATATATGGAGACAGGCATTTATGTTTTATACTTCTGTAGAATTTTGGCTATCTAAACGATATCTCAGTTCCACATGGGATGGAATGATCAGCAAGCCCTTTCCTTAGTAAAATGACTGCTGTGCTGTCCAAGATCTACTGCTCATCCTCTTCCATGAAACTTCATGCTCATCCTTGTAGGACTCCAAGAAAGCAAGAAGCAATTTCAGCAAGCCAATAACTTCCATGTGTTCCAATGTGGTCCAAGCAGTTCTATGCATCCATTTTTCTTTTACATCAAGAAGCATTCATAAATTTACTTCTCCAGATCTTGGAACATTTGCTGAGTATACATACTGTTGGAGTAATGTGTGCTTGCACAAATATCTGATCGAGAGCCATATGAAAGATTTAAGACTGCATCTTGGGAGCTGTTCGAGAACCCTGTAAAATTCAAATTCCTTTTTTGTGGCCTTATTTAGAAGCATGTTCAGTCAACATCACATTGGTGAGAAAATGTATGTTCTGTCTAAACTATTTAAAGTCAATAGCACATGTGTATTTGTTCTTCTCTTACGGAGCAATTACTTCTCTCATAAACAGATATGAATATGCCCTATGAGGTTTTTCTCTTTAAACAGAGCTGCTTTGCACATAAATGACTTGCTTGGCTTTTTGTTCATAGTAATATACAATCAGAATGTCTAAAACCATGTCAGACAAATGGGTTCAGATTCAGGGACAGCATGAATGTTACAGAAATGTCTAGGGAGAACATGCTGTGTCCCTTCCCTCGGCCCAGAGACCATGGTGCTGATCCCCATGAAATTCTTGTCTGTGGGGACAGAGCCATGCATTTTCAGAGTTGTTGTTGTTAGTCGTGAAGTCATGCTTGACCCATCACAACCTGATGGACAACATTCCTCCAGGCCTTCCTGTCTTCCACCATCTCCCGGAGTCCACAAGCTCACACCAACTGCTTCCGTGACTCCATCTAGTCACCTCATTCTCTGCCCTCTCCTTCTTCTTTTGCCATCTATTGTTCCCAGTATTAGACTCTTCTCCAGGAAGTCCTTCCTTCTCATTAGGTGGCCAAAGTATTTGAGTTTCATTTTCAGGATCTGGCCTTCTAAAGAGCAGTCAGGGTTGATCTCCTCTAGGACTGACTGGTTTGATTGCCTTGCAGTCCAAGGGACTCACAGGAGTCTCCTCCAGCACCACACTTCAAAGAACTCAATTCTTCAATGCTCAGCCTTCCTTATGGTCCAACTTTCACAGCCATTCATTGCAACTGGGAAAACCATAGCCTTGACTATACACACTTTTGTTGGCAGTGTGATGTCTCTGCTTTTTAGTATGCTGTCTAGATTTGCCATAGCTTTCCTCCCCAGGAGCAAGCGTCTTTTAATTTCTTGGCTGCAGTCCCTGTCTGCGGTGATCTTGGAGCCCAGGAAAATAAAATCTGTCACTAACTCCATTTCCTCCCCATCTATTTTCCAGGAAGTGAGAGGACCAGATGCCATGATCTTAGTTTTCTTAATGTTGAGTTTCAAGCCAACTTTTGCGCTCTCCTCCTTCACCCACATCAAGAGGCTCTTTAGTTCCTCTTCACTTTCTGCCATTAGAGAGCCAGTGTGGTGTAGTGGTTAAGAGCATGGGACTGGGACTCAGGCGATCTGGGTTCGAGTCCCCGCTCGGCCATGGAGCCAACTGGGTGACTCTGGGCCAGTCACAGACTCTCAGCCCAACCTACCTCACAGGGTTGTTGTTGTGGGGATAAGATGGAGGAGGAGAATGATGTAAGCTGCCTTGAACCCTTTGCAGGAAAAAGGCAGGATAGAAATAGAAAAATAAATAAATAAATAAATAAATAAAAATTAGAGTAGTATTATCTACATATCTGAGGCTGTTGATATTTCTCCCAGCATTCTTAATTCAAACTGGTGATTCATCTAGACCCACCTTTCTCATGATGTGCTCTGCATTTAAGTTAAATAAACAGGGCGACAGTAAACAGACCTTTTCTGATAGGAATAAATAACAGGTGCTCCTTTACTCTATGTGAAATGTAAAGGGATGCATTAAGGCAGAGTTTGGCCACATATAGTCCCCAACTGATTGAAAAGGCCAAGCAATTGCATCCAATTTCTGACAAGAGAAAGAAGGAAAATTGGCAGAATATGAATGAGGGAGTTGATTTTTCTTTCTAAGCAAAATAATCTAGGTTTTGCGTCTCCGTCTGTGCCTCCTCCTCCTCCTCCACTTCCTCCTGTATTTGTAGTTCATTCCATGACCTCATTAGAACAGTGGTGGTGAACTCTGGTGCAACATTAATGTGACCCAGACACAGGGCCATGTCAAGCCAACCAGAGTCTGCTTTGCTAAATCTTTAGAACTGGATTGCATGGTTTGGTTTGCATGCAAAGTCAGAGAATTTCTGGAAGACAATTAACTTCTATTAGTGCACAGGCCTTTAGAACAAAGTGCTGTAGATAACTAGATTACAAATAGTGAAATGATGTGCAGAGCATTGGTTGAGGAAGGAGGCTGCCTAGCTTGTTTATTCAGGTACTGCTAGGAAGAGGAGGAAAAATCTTGTAATCACAGGAGACACTGACATCAGCTCTTATCTCTTGCTGAGCATGCCTCCTCTCGTACAGATCCAGGAGTGCTTAGAGAAGAGGAAGTCCTAGAAGATAGCCTTTTAACCTTTCATAGTCAGAATCTGATTGCATCCCTGGGGAAGTGATGGACTAAAATAATGCATTGTATTGTTACAAATACAAAGAAGCTTCTCTGTTGATCTGCCACTCATCCATGGTGCCTTCATTATATACTTTCAAAGTCAGGTGAAGACCTTCTTCTTGGAGGGTTCAATCCTGTGCCTCTTCAGACAGAAAATAATCCTATAGCCAAACTGGGTAAGGAATGCTAGAAGTAGCAGAAGTTGGGTTGCACCCTTAATCATTAAGCATTAATGTGGCTTTAGTATTAATTTTTACTGTTGACTCCTCAATGCTTTCCATGTTTTAAGCATTTGCATCGTTTTTCATATTTAGTACTGCCTTATTTTGATACTGTGGGGACAATCCAGATGCCCATAGCCCTCCAAACATGGAGGATGATGGGCATCCCATGCAGGCTGGGTGGGGCACAGAGGTGGAGATTTGCCTCTGCACACCTCTTGCGCTGGAAAGCACATTGCCGTCCAGGTGAAACACTTCAGAGTGGGAGGGAAGGAGGCTGAGGCACTGCCCGGAAAGCTCACACTGTGGTAGCACTTAACTCCTTTCCTCTTTGCCCCTGGGAACCCCCACAAATACCTTTCGCTGAGGTTGTGTTTGTGACTCTGGAGAGGATGCCAGTGTGCTTCTTTCCATGCTGGCTGCAAAGGTGGTGGGAGGCACTCTGAACTTGAATTCTCAGCCGCAAGGTCAGAATGATTCTCTAACTTTCCAGCTGGTTGTCCCCTCCCCTCCACTCCTGCTCCAAAGTGTGATGCTATCTAGTGGCCATCACCCTACTTATCTATTTCTTATACTTCATTGTTCTCATTGTTTGTTATGAGTAAATTACCCCAGCCTTTAGGGGGTGAGCACTCGATGAACCTAATTTGTAAGCTGCCCAGCGAGCCCCTGGGCTATTCGTATGGCACCATACAAATACATTAAATACATAATAGTTAAATAATGCAATATCTTTTTCATTGTATTCTTGCTTTGTGTCCTGTATGGGATTATCTTTGGAGAGTTCCTAGAATTGACACTTTGTTCATGGTGGGGTTGGGAAGAACCCTATCAGAAGAACCATCCCTCTAGCTTCTGCAGACTTACTCACATGCTTGGCCTGGTCCTGCAGGGAAAGCTGAGCTGAAAGGAAGTCTGTGAATGCTTGGGGACTCCCAGTTGTGCAACCAGCAACCTTCCCTGTAAGGTAGAGATCCTGAATGGATGGCTGCAGGATGGCTGCAGAAGAGGGGTGCTGCTTCTGGTTGCACTGGGCACCGTTCCTGGCACCCCCAGCGACCAACCTGCTTCTATGCTTGGGGCAGTCACCAGCAGCTGCCCTGGGCCTGCAAGAGGAGCACTGTTTGCACAGCATGTGGGCTTGATTCTTGGCAAGTGCCTCACAAATGCTGAGCATGCTCACCAGGAACTTGGATTCAGGGCCGCTAAAAGTGGATCGGAGTCCAGGGAGACAAGCTCAGGGAATCTGACAGATTCCTACCCTCAGCCAGATCCCTCACATATCCCTACTTAGAATTCCACTGCTGTAGTACTGACCAGGCCCAAATAACATCTCATCAAAACTTGAATCTTGGCACTTAAAGTCCTCCTCAGTGTAGAACTAGATCTCCTTGAAGTACACCTCTACTTGTTAAGATAATGGTTGGAGCATCTTCCGTGTTTAAGGAGGTGGCATCCTTGGGCAGGCCTTTTCCACCATGACTTCCCATTTTATGGAATGCTGACAACAGAGAGGTTCTTCTTCAATGTGTGCCTTTTTAGCACTACGAGAGCAACTTATATTTCTGGACCTTTTACAAATGCTAGCTGCAATAATAAAGTTACTTGCTCCCCTGCTTTTAACTCTGCCACACTTTATAACTAGAGAGTTTGGGCTATTGGGTGATATAGAAATGAATGAATGAATGAATGAATGAACGAGGTTTTACTCTGGATTGAGTTTACTGTTAGCTGGCCTGATATTATTCCCCTTTAAGGGTGAAGTATAAACCTCTAAGGAAGCAAATAAACCATTAAATCAATAAACAGTATTTCAGTCTGCTTTCTGTGTGGTTTCCCCAACGAGCCAAGTCTTGCAATTTACACATAGTATTTCCACCTTGATGACTTTTAGCAATTACCTGTTGCTTAAATGAATGCACATTAGACAAAAACATGCTTATCTGGGCCAGATGACTCAGCAATCTTTCCGTAAGAATGACAATCTTTACAGTAACCTTGAGTCACTAAGGTTGCAGTCCTTTGTCCTCATGGCAGAATCTCAGAAATCTCTAGGCTCAGAGGTGTACAAGCATCCAGGGCAAAGGGGAGGGAAGGAAGCTGGGGTGCCAGTTGGGACTGGCACAGGTTCTCCCTTCTCCCCTCCCCTTTGCATGCTCCCTCCCCCCTGGGTCCTTTTGCACCCTTGGGATGCAACTGGTAGAGTTTTTTCATGCCCACCACAACAGGATGGGCTGGGGCTCCCAAAAATCTGAACATCTCCTGGTCAATGTTGGGACTGCTGCACTCTAATTGTTATTCTTTCCTTTAAACCAGATGTGAGCAAAATTCATTTTCCCACCAGTTACGGTGAGGATTTCAGCAAAACTCAGAGGCAACAAGGAGATCTGAGCAGAGGACACAAACATTTCTGCTGCTCTAAAGGGCCTGAGGCTTCAGTCCTGGGAGCGCTAGATCAGCCATTCTAGCACGAACTGGATAGACAGCCCTTTTCTTGTGTGCCTCATTTCTAAAAGCATAGACCTATGCTTCTGTAGACAGCAAGGATGGTTGGGGGAATGCTGGGAATTGTAGGAAACTTTTCTGAGCAAAAATGCATAGGTTTGCAACTGGATGGCAAGACGATGTCTTATTTCTACTTGTGTCCAGTGTCTGCCAACAATGTTATGGGTTGAAAGTGAATTACTAGGAATCAGTGCAGGAGACAATTTTGATCTGAAAAGCAGACTAATAAACCAACTATGCATATAATTACAATATGAAGCTAGATAGCATTATATATTCAAAATGTCTGTTGATTTAGGTAGGGCTTGCTTCTAGGTATGGTTGAACAAATCTGCCCATTTTGGCTTCTTTCAGTTAATCATCTTTTCAATGTTGTGTTTGGTTCATCTTGAACCTGAGGATTTCTTTAGGTTCTGCTAATCCTTGACTTTTAAAAATAATGCTTTCACATGAAAATTCATAATATGTCCTTGCACATTTCTTCTAATACATGCATCTTGTATGTATTTTTCTCTAATAGACCCATTATTTGCAAATAAACTTGCTAACATTTTAAGAGTTATTTTTAAAATACTATATGCATTCTGTCTGCACTTTTTGATCAGATAACTCCAGTGCAAAATTCCAAGAACAGCAACCGTGAAAAGATAACTGAATTGCAGTTCACAGGATGGCTCAAAAGTACTAAATAAAATTCACATTAGCATTTGAACTGAATGTATTTCTCCTCTGTCCCTGTCCTTCCTCTAGATAACTTTAAAGGTGCAATCTTATGAATATTTAGAAAGAAATAAAGTCTGTGCATGGCTGGGGAAGGTTGAGAGTTGTAGGACTTTTTCCTGTCTAAACATGTATAGGATGTTCCAACTTCTATCAAACTTGGAACTCTTTTTATTATTGGCCAGAGAAATGGGACTTCGTATAGATTTAAATAACTTTTTAAGTTATCATAAATGGAAAAAAAAAAGTGGGGGCTGACCCAGCAGGCCCAATGTTTTTGATGATTGATGTAGTTTTTTAGTTTTTCTTTGTTTTTAGGACTATAATTTCAAATAAAACTTATTACAAAAAAAAAAAAAACCATGCATAGGATTTTCTGTAACCCCAAAGAAGTCACTCACCAAGCCTTCCATAAAGTGGAGGGAAAATAAACAATGGTGCAATGACAGAATTTCAGTCCACTCTTTGCAGTAAGGGCAGAGCATAGGAAGATCCTGAAAAATGCCCAGACATGGACCTGAGGATTTTGTGTCCCTAATTAATTTATACCTGTTTTGCAAGCATGACATGGTCTAATGCACTGGAGAGATCTAAAATCATGGTGTGCGGCAAGCTATAACTAAGCCAAGCCAGCATTTTTAGTGGGTTTTATAATGACTCTTTTTTGTATTTTTCTGCCTTGAGCCTAGGATAACATGACTAACTGACCTGAGGAACCAGGAGTGTCCGAATTCTGTAAGCGGACAAACCCTGATTGTTTGCCCAAATAGCAACACAAGCAATCAGGTGGATGATTCAGCTTCCAGTGTGACTTTTTTCTAAAGAGCGATGATTTCTTGGAAAAACAAATGCTTGGATTGCCCTCAGAATAACATAAACTATTGAAATACTGTGGCACTTGCTGTGGATCCAGAAGGATGAGTGCCTGGATCAGTCACATCCTGTTGCCTTAAGTGCCCCTGGGTAAGGGAAGAGGTTCTTTGCAAACAAAGCCAGATTTCTTAGAAAAGTAGCATTCATTGGTAGGGAACGGCTTGTCCTGGTAGCCATTGAATTGTGCTTCTAATCTGAGGCCACCCGTATAATAGTTCAGTGGAAGAATGCTTGGCTCCTGTTGAATGTTCTTCTAGGACTACACTGGCTATGATTATTCTCCTTTGGCCTCCCTTATTTTATTTATGTATCCTTATTTCATCAGCTATATGCATAATCTATGCTGCCAACATTTCCTTCCCCTCTTTATTGGACCATTTGACCTGGGTAAATGAGGGGCAGGCAGCCAACCCATCTGGTAATGATGAACAGTGTGCTAAAGCAGTGGATGAGAGCTACATCTGCTCCATCAAGAAGTCAAGATGGAGTGGAAGCCTGCACCTCTTGGCCCCAGAATATTAGTGCTTTGCTTTGCTTTGCTTTTCTGACATGCAATTCTGGGAATGGACAGAATGGGGTCATACTCAAGACAGACCATGTTTGATGTGACACTCAAGACCCTGGCTTGCACTTGCTTCATGTGTGAACATCTTTTAGAACCCAGCACCCTCTAGAGGTTGGATCCCACTCTCATCATTCCCAGCCAACCCAGCCCTTGCTTGTGCTGGTTGACAATGCTAGGAGCTGTGGTCAGTGCCAGGTAGTGAAGGCTGCTCTAGAGATTTGACATAATTAATGTTTCCCTGCTTGGGCTTTGAGCATGTGAGGAAAATCAGAACAAAACCTGTACATGACAGAATTAGGAAGAAGCCTGAATCAGTCCCAGATTTTCCACAAAGATTTATGGTGGTGCTGAAAAACGTTTCCACTTTCTGGCAATTCTTTTTTAAATCAGTCCCTGAAGAACAGAACGTTCACTTACTCTGACTTTCCCTCACTCTCACTTGCCCTCACTCGCATCATCATGTAGGCATGCCAGATAAGTGAGTTAGGGACGTCACTCCCTGCGTGATCCCTGATAGGGTGGGATCACACATGGAACTAATGCAGGACAGAGAACTGCACCAAGCTGCCTGTTCGAGACTGCAACTGGACCTCGGAAAGGAGCGTGCTTGGGGCCGGGAGGAGACGAGGCTAGGTCAACATCTTCCAGGTGCTTCCAGGGCACCTCATTCCATCTCCTGGATGCAAGTAAGCCTTGGAGTTCAGAGGTTTATATGCATCTAAGGCAGAGGGGTTAGACTGTGCCCTTAACAGTATTTTAATACTTAAGAACTTATTTATTTATTTATTTTTCTATTTTATCCTGCCTTTTTCTTACAAAGGGCTCAAGGCAGCTTACATCACTCTCCTCCTCCATCTTCTCCCCACAACAACAACCCTGTGGGGTAGGTTGAGCTAAGAGTCTGCGACTGGCCCAAAGTCACCCAGTTGGCTCCATGGCTGAGTGGGGGACTAGAACCCAGATTGTCTGAGTCCCAGTCCCATGCTCTCAACCACTACACCACACTGACTCTCTGGTATTTGCTGGTATTTCTTTCATTTGGCTACTGTATGGCATACATATAAATACACAATTTATGTTTTCTTTTAAAAGTTGGCTTTCACTGTTGAGTGCCTTGAGTGCTATTTTCTAGTAGAAATCTGAGGGTGCAAATTAGATCAACACAACCCTTCAGAACACAAAGAAATGAACAAAGCAAGTGAAATTTTGAGAATGAAGCAAAATGGACGGAAGCACCACCATGCTCTTCTTCAGCAGTCCATCCTCAGTTGTGCTCCATGCGTCAGATCTGCCTATGTGCCACACTTCTGTCCTTGAGGACATGCAAAATCTACCACCCCAGGAGATCAACTGGGATTATCTCCTTCTCCTCTGGAAACATGCATGACCCCAAAATGACCCCTAAAGACAGTGTGCAGCCTAAAGACCACAAGCACCTTTTGAACCCCTGGTTGTTGAGATCTCCTTGGAAATGCTTTATCTTTGTCCTGCCACCATCAGAGGCATGCGTAGTGGAGAGCCAAGAGGGCCTTCTCAGTAGCTGCTCCCAAGCTCTGGAATGAGACTAGCTCCATCTCACTGGCTCCTTCTTCATTGTCCTTCCAAGGGAGGTAACCTCATTTTTATGCAGGCGGTTCTCTGGCTTTACATTGGTCTGTTGCTCAAGGGGGTTTTATCGGTTGGGTGCAGTCTATTTCGTTTAATACTGTGTTTTTAATCTTGCTTTTAATGCAATTGTTTTGTGGATTGATTTAAGTGTTTTTTAAAAGTGCTTTCTTATTGTTAGCCATACTGAATGCCTGTTTTGGCATTCAAGTAGAATCATGTAGATTTGATATAAATTAGTGGAGCTGGCTGGAACCTGGGGTCAGACTAGATGGCCTGGGAGACCCCTTCTGACTTGCTATGTTTCTGTTTCTAAATATACAGATCTATGTGATTTATGGGCTTCAATGGAAGCATGGAAAGGAAATTATTAAAGTTTGATATGTAGAGTAGTTAACTTCTCCAACTATGCAAAAACCTGGATAGTTTATGAAGCCATGCCAGGTCTCCAACTTAGTAAGAGCACCAGCAACAATTGTTTTGAAGCTGTCTTCCCCAGTCCCCAATTATCTGATCTCGGTAGAAAAATGCTGTTTTTGCTGTGAGAATGGAACTGTTTGCCTGACAGCTTCACCATGTCCCTTTCTAAGGAAGAAGGAGGTTTCGTCCTTGCATGCATACTGACAGACTCTGTAATAGTGGGAGACAGACGCTTTATAAAATCCAGGGCAAGAGGCATATTGTTCTTGGCCCATGCAGGAGAATTGATGCCTCACTTGACCAAGCAATTTGGAGGCCTACAGAAGCATCCCTTGGCCTACACAGGAAACCAGTGGAACCACAGAAAAGACGATTTTATGCTTTCTTTAGCTTATTTTTATCCTGCACTCGTGCTTCACCATTGTACTCATTAAACTGTTTATCATCTTTGACACAGGTGGTTTCATTTCTTCTTAGGTATCCTTGAATAAAAGTGAAGTGCCTTGGCTGGACCAGCCCCTGGGGTTAAAACAGATTTTCACTGCTTCCCTGGGACTCCTATTCTTATTTATCTGTCTGTCTACTCATCCATCTGATTTATATGGAGGTTTTCAAAGTTAAGAATCACTTTCAAATTCTACCCCTGCTTTCTGCTAAATGTTTCCACTCCCTCTTTAGCATCTACATCCTTCTAAATATTTGCAGGCCGCTGTCATATCAATACCTTAAATGCTCTCAAGCCAAAAACCAATTCCCTCCAGCCTCCCAGCTCAGGTTTTAATTTGCCTCTGCAAACAGTCTCCGGGTCAACACTGTCTTTCTGCTGTGGAGAGAATTTAGCGCAATATTCCAGGTGCAGCCACAGCTCAGCTGTGCTGAGAGGGATTGGAAGAGGTCCTGGGAAAGAGAGAGTGGGAGATGGTACTCCATTTTCTGAAATAAAGAAAATCTATATGGAATGGACACTCCCAGCTGGACTTCATGACCCACTGCTAGTAAGCTGTTACGCTGAATGTAACAAAATGTTGTCAACTTTTCTGAGCATTGAGAAAAAAGACCCAGATTTAGGATCTGCTTAAACCTGTGTTGAGTTGGACTTTTGCACAGCTCAAAGTTGCAGGATGATTCCAGGGCAATGAAACAGTGCTATGCCTTTTGCGGACAGGTGGGCAGGAGGAGCTCTTTAAAATTATTGCTTGTATAGCAAAACAGGTTGAAGCGTTGAAGTCCTAGGACTGCCATGTTGGACTTTGCAGAATATTGTGTCCCAACATTTACTGGGTCCTTCTCAGTGGTGGCACCCCAGTTATGGAATGATCTCTCCATGAGGCCCACCTGGCACTAACATGGTTAGCCTTTCAGGTCAAGGCTTTCTTCTTATGGGTATTTGGCAGGATATGATGAGGTTTAATCAGGTCTTGATTTTTTCTTGAGGGCTTAACACTGGTTTGAGATGTATCAGTGTTTCTCTCTACGCTGTATATTTATTTGTTTGTATGCATCTAGTTTTCCTAAGGTTTCCTTAAGGTTTTAAACTTTGCCACTGCTTTAGCTATTCCATGGAAATCTAATAAATTAAAGGAATGAAATGACATCTGGAGGGTTGGAGGAATGGTGGCGGCATCCAGGCCACAACAATGATGTAAGTGGGATTCTCTGGGAAATCTAATGTGACATAATGGAGGTTCAAGAATTCCAGTAAGTTTAGCCTTCATCCTTAATATTCTTCTCCCCTGTTCCTAAAACAGGCCCTTCCACTGTTGTGGCCCATGAATGGAAGCACAGAAAAGGGAAAGAGGGCAATTTCATATACTTCTAGCTCAAACAGAGCTAGGTTGGGGCTCAGGAAAGGCCTCATATGGAGAAGCAAATCCTTTGAACCCTAAATATACTAAACAGAACTCCTTGCCCATGACTCAAAGGTGGGAAGAGTGCTGAGTGTTTAACCATGTGCTACTATGTTAGAGAGCTAGGTCATGGTAGTGTGTGATCGGTGCAGCCACGGAGGAGCTGGGGTTTAGCTCCAGGGGCATTGCTGGGGTTTGCATGAAGCAAATCGGGACTCTGAGGGTTCCTGAACGGAGAAAGGGAGATTGGAGGAGAGCGAACCATGAGATCAGGGGAAGAAAAGGCTTCTGTAGCAGTTTGATTGAAGTCTTGTGCACAGCATGGTGGCTAGGTCATTCTGACAAACCAGATGGGTAGAACTCTTGGAAAAGGTAATTGTCACACCTATACATGCATGCTTGTGTGTATACATAGGGAGAGAGAGGGAGAGGTCCTGGTAGCCCATGTTGCTATTTCTAGTCCTTGTTTTCTTCTGGGGTGCTCACATTTCTACCATCTTGAAATCCTCCAGAGCAAAGGTCCACAACCTCTTTCAGCATCACAGTCTCATTCCATTGCAGGAAAACTGCTATGCAGTTGCTGTCCAATTCCAACCTGCCCCAGGTTGAAGAAGTTCTGTTTATTTATTTAATTTTATCTGCATTCCGTCCATTACTTCCGTCTCTGCTGTCATGACTACCCCACTCACATGGTCCACAACTTAGAACCCGATCCTTTTTCCTGATGCTCTTGCCTCCATCCGATATTTATTTATTTATTTATTAGAACATTTATAGGCATTTATATTCCATTTATAAACATTTATATTCCATTCATAACAGCTTCGTGGGCTCACAGAAGAACCATCTTTGTACATTCACACTTGCGTGCTGCAACACTCGGTTCAAAACATATGAAATGTTTCAAGACAAGGCAGGAGAACTTTTCCACAGAGGAGAATCCAGTTCATACAGGAAGTGGACTACTTGATCATGATGGTTGCCTTTTTAATCCCAGATAGTTCAAAATGATGAACAAAGTAAGAGCAAATGTTTTTAAAAAGCATCAAAACACAACATGATGATGAAATGCGAAAGAAAAATACCAGCCGGTCAATGAAACATCTTTCTCCTCATTATTGTGAGCACCTGGGAGTGCCGTTTTTCTTAGAATGATGGCATGAACATCAAATTATTATTATTAATATAGTTTTATAGGCCCTATGCACTTTTGAACAGTTCTAAAAGTCCCTTTGAACATTTGAGGGAAACACTTTCAACATTCATATTGTGTTTTTTATGACTGCTTCAAGGCAGTTGGTTTGCGACTTGTTGGCTGACTTCAAACTGTGCCCCGGAAGTGAAAGACCACGAGTTCCCTGGTGTTACACTGTTGCCTGCATTCATTTCCTGCAACCAGGTAATCTGGCTGCAAGATTCCTGTTATCCCATTAGTGTGCCTTGATCCATCCCTTGGGAATTGCAAACACTTCCTCAACGTGTCAAAAATTATCCAGAGTACAATATACCAAATCTTAGCTTATGACGGACGGACCTCCTCCCTTGCAGGCACACAAAATCAGAGTGGTTTGATTTTGTTTTCTGTTGCATAAAGCATGACAATAATTGCTTCAGATGGGTGGAAATGTGGGCTCAGGATGCAGCTTTGCAATGGTATTATTTTTGTGCTCAGCTGGCTGCTGCCTGCCTCAGCAGAAATGACATCCCTTGCAAAGCCATTATCCTACCAGATGCTTGGAAAGGACCACAAGTGAAAAGAAAGGAAAAAGCCGGATCCATTGTCGGATGCAAGCAATAAACCTTGGACCCTCTCTGTGGACATGTTAATATGCAATCTGGGAGTTCAGTTTGGACAGATCATGTATTGTGATAGTCCATCTATCTACACTTTTAAATGTGGAAAAATAAATACTGTTAACAAAGAGGTTGCAATATGGTATTAATAGTTCACCCAGTTTAACTGGGGTGGTGGTGAGCCTTTGCAGGAGCCCCACAAGGGGTTTGGACTACAAATTCCATCATCCCCAGCTATCATGTCCGTCTGGAATTATGTTCTTCAGCATGGTCCATTATAGCAATGCTGAGCTCCCTGTTCCTTCCATTGTTCTTAATTCTAAAATGTTATAAAATGTATGAAGATCACTGGCTCTCCTCTGTCAGCTCAGTGCAGAAGTGACTTGCTGTGCAAGGCATTGCGTGGGATGCATGTCCCAGCAGGCTCAGATCATTGTGGCTATAAAAGCAGCAGCAGAACACGTGGAGAGGGCTTTACCCCATGACGGGAAAATAAGAGAGAGACTCAGAATCATAAAGCTGATGGGTGGGAAATTCCAAGGAGATAAAAGGAAGGACTTCTTTGTGCAGCACAGAGTTAAAATTTACTTCCATCGATGGGAGATGCAGGGATGGTCACCAATTTGGATGGGTTGATAAGTGAACTGGACAAATTCATGAGGAATGAAGTTATCAGTGGTTACTCATCCTGATGGATATACATTGTCCTTAGTACCGGAGGAAGGATGCCTAGGTTTGGGAGTTTTATTGTTGTTTGGGTAGTATGATACTTTACGTTTGCTGCTTTGAAACTTTATGGAAAGCTGCTGCTGCTGCTGCTGCTGCTCTCTGTTGTGTTTTCTTCTGCAACCCATCTTTATGGATTGTGCGATGCTTTCCATTGGCAGAGCTCCTGTGGAAATATGGTTGGGTTGCTCTGGGTGTTTGGAAGGTCTCAAAGTTTGTGTGGGCATCCTACTCGTACTTCCCTATAGCCTGTGAGTGATCATCGAGGCCAGCCTGAGACATTTGCTGCTGAGATAAAGGACAAGATGCACTTCTCACAATGTCATTGCCGAATCTGACTGGACTGGAAGACCTCCCGTGAAAAGCACAGGTAAAAGATGGTGGAGAACCCTCTACACCTTAACACTGACCATGGTTTCCCATGCCTCTTGAACATCTGTGGTTTGGAAGCTTTAGCCCCACTCTTGGGGAAGGCAACAACTGTGCCCGGTGATCAGACACAACATAATGTGCAATGCAGTGAATGAAAAGGGGCGGGGAGAGGGGGGGAAATCTGCAGAACAGAACACAAAGCTAAATTCAAGCCCGCCCCTTGAGATCGGCGGGAGAGGCCCTTCTCTGAGAACCCTCCGTGAAGGAAATTAGGAGGGTGAGTACCCGGAGGAGGGTTTTCTCTGCGGTGGCGCCCAACCTATGGAACGCGCTCCCCAGAGAGGTCCGCCTGGCGCTGTCATTATTTGTTTTCCGGCCCCGAGGCTTCGGCGATGGGGCGGCATAGAAATGCGCTAAATAAATAAATAAATAAATAAATAAAATTTCTAATTTGGACATGAATTGCAGCACCCTTCGAGGTGGCACTTGAAGTGCTTCATGGGCTCACAGTTTGCTGAATGACGGATCCTCAGAGGAGATTGCTGCCACCCCGAGCACCTGCCACCTGGGACAGCGGAATGGTAGGGCCAACCTGGGGATAGTGGATCATATGCTCTGGCCTGCCTCTTCTGGGAATCAGACAGAGAAGTCATTGAGGCAGCGGCAGCCAAACTCTTCCAAGCAACCATGATGGGTGAAGAGGTTTGCTACTCAAACCCAGTGGCTGCTGCTGTGCAGCAGTGCAAACTGGAGAGAATCCCTGCCTTTGCCCATTGTCCTCGAGACACAGCAGTGCGGCCAGTGCAGTGTGACGGTGAGAGCCTTGGACTGGAGACCTGGACAATCTGGTTTCCAGTCTCCACTCGGTCAAGAAGCTCAGTGGTTGACTTCGGGTCAGTCACTGACCCTTGGCCTGAACTGCCTCACAGGGTTGTTCTTAGGATAAAAATGAGAGGAGCAGGAGCAGGATTATGTAACCCACCTTGAGTTCCTTTAAAGAAAAAAGTAGCATATGCATAAAATATAAAAAATGAACAATAGACTCATGCTGTGGGCACGGAGGTGCTGACTGAAAACCGTCCACTGGTGATTTAAGTCACCTGCACCCACATCAGGGCTGACCATTCGCTCGCCATCTGCCCACTTACTAAAGCACCTGGCTCCGCTTTGCCACCACCAGGTGTTTAGGCAATTCCCGTGGGCTGCCACGCAGTGATGGCTGGTGCCTCTGACTAGTGAGCGGCCACGTGTGCCACAGCTCTCTCCAAGCTGAGCGTGGCTTGCAGCCTGCGGAGAGAGAAAAATAAGGGGCAGCGCATCTCACTGCCTGAGCCAAAGAACAAAAGGGTGCCTGTGCCCATTCCCTGACTGGACCGGCAGTTCGTTCTTTCTTCAGCTCTGGCAAAGGAGCAGCATCCTCCCTTGCACCTGAAAGAGGCAGACAAGGGGATACAGGACAGGTCACATGGCCACAGCTCCCTCTTCTAATACTTTGCTGCCACCTCACAGTGCTTGGCACCTGAGAAGACTGCCTCACTCTGCCTAATGGTAGGGCTGGCCCTGGGAAAGGTGTGTAGGAGGAAGCTAAATTGGAACCTTCACCGTCTGCCCATGCAATAGCTCTGAACCAAACTTGAGAATGCACAGTTTGGGCATGAGGATTGCAAACCTGGCATGGCTAAACACTCAGCTGCTATAAATGGAAGAGCCCCTAATTTTTAATACCACATTTCACTACAATTATACCCTGCCTGTCTTCCTTCTGCAAGGAAGCCAAGGTGGCTTAGAAGGTTCTCCTCTTCTTCCTTTTATTCTTGCAACAACAACTCTGTGAGGTAGGTTAGGCTGAGATTTAATGACTGGCCCAAGGTCACCCTGTGAGCTGCATAGCTAAGCAGGGACTCTCAAGTCCCAATCCATCAGTCTAACCATTACATCACAATGTGTATAGCCTTCCCTTTTTGCCCCTTTGCTACCAACTCAGTGAAATGATACCATCTTTGCCTTTTGTTTTGTTACAATCAATTTGATTTGGATAAGAATAAGAATGAGAATATTTAAACCTGCATTGTAAAAGCCTGAGACATTTTGAGCCAAAAAGAGAAAGGTTTTTTTTTCTTCGTTTTATTCTTTGTTCAGAATCCTATGTTCAGCTGGAACATTGCTTCATGTCAGCTGCAAAAGTTATTAAGAGAAACTGCTATATATAATGTGGTTTCGTATTTAGAAAATTACATCCCCGGTGCTTGATGTTCCAGATAAGGAAGTAGCCTGATTTTATATGCAACTGGAAATTTCTTAAAAGAAGAAGAAGACTAATCTAGAAATGTACTCCGCATCTATCTTCAGTATCAGCAGTGGTATCTGAGACACATTTGAACTTCTAAAGGGCTTTTAAAGTTAATAAGAATTCAGATTAAAGGCTTGAGTTTGCAATATTACCCAGCCTACTGTCTGATTCCAGCAGGCAACAAGCCATGCAGTTTGAAAACATGAAAGAGGCGTACAATGTTTGAGTCTATGTGTTGCAGAGAGACTTCCTGTGCGGTGGGGTGCTGCAAGCGCTGGGAAACATACGGCAAGAAGCATGGAAATGGCAAACCTTTGGCCAACTCTTAACTGCAGTATCAGAACGTGCTTGCTGAAGGCAAATGGCTTCATCTAGCCAACATCTTTTTGTAGACCAAAGCCTGATGCCCTCCAGATGGTTTGGCCTTCAAGTACTATCAGTCATAGCTACCTTGGTCAATAGTCAAGAATGCAGGGAGTTGTAGTCCAAAATGTCTGGAGGCATCAGAATATGGAAGGTTGGTATAGACACAGGACAGCCATGTCTGTACCTTACCAAGCTCAGACCTGGAATTGAAGGCTTACCTGGTCCAAATCAAGTTTAAAGATAAAGGACTCTAAGGAAGGCTAGAGTTGTCCATTGACTTGGAGTTGCCCGTCCTGGGTTAGCTCATTAACTGGCCATAGAATGAACAAGCAAGCGGCCGGCTGCTCACAGCTTTCCCTCTATTAAATTCAAGTCTATTCAAGTTGCAGAAATCATTCCCAAATGTTCACCTGTGCATTAGCACATGCCCATGTTTTGCAAATCATTTGAATCCACTTTTTTAATTATGCATTTTCTATGTTCCGGTGGCATGTGACTGGCAATCCTAGCAGATGAACTCTGTTATAATGCACATGTTTTGCATGTTCAATGCCTAACATGTTCTAGCTTAATTATATGCATAGATGAGTATTTCTAAATTTTAATGTTTAAATAGAAAAATGAAACGTCTCAGCTTAGTGGGGATAACTGTACCGGTGTTAACTTTTAATGGACAGTTTTGAAGTTCTGTTAGGGGTTGATTCATTAAATCAATCAATTGGGATCCAAAGGAGTTTACATAATCTTCCTTGTCCTCTTTACTGCAAATTCACAACAAACCTGTGAGGTAGGTTAGACTGAGAGTCAGCAACTGGCCCAATGCCACTCAGCAAGCTCCATGGCTGAGCGGGGACTAGAACCTGGATCTTCCAAGTCTCAGTTCTACTCTTCCGCACTGGGATGGACACAACTGCTAGTCTTGGTCTCTCTGAGATCATCCATCTTTCAAAGTCAGGCTCATCCTATCTCATTTCCTCATGAGTTTCTTTTTTATAATGTATAGGAATACACATGCATTAACAATGCATAGATTTATTTGTGGATTGTTAAGGAGATCAAACCAGTCAGTCCTAGAGGAGATCAACCCTGACAGCTCTTTAGAAGGCCAGATCCTGAAGATGAAACTCAAATACTTTGGCCACCTAATGAGAAGGAAGGACTCCCTGGAGAAGACCCTGATGCTGGGGCTGATTGATGGCAAAAGAAGAAGGGGCCGGCAGAGGATGAGGTGGCTAGATGGAGTCACTGACGCAGTCGGTGTGAGCTTAAGTGAACTCTGAGGGATGGTGGAGGACAGGAAGTCCTGGAGGAATGTTGTCCATGGGGTTGCGATGAGTCGGAAGCAACTTCGCAACTAGCAACAACAACAATTGTACACATCTTGTTTGCATTGACTAAAACCCCTTTGTGCACATTTTGGAAATGTGTGGATTTTTCTTTGTGCACCTTGCACCAGGGCAGATGGTTGCCGTACATTTTTGTTTTGCATCATCGGCTGGGACATGACCACAAATTGTGTTTGGCTCCTGCTTGGGTCCACATTTGGGAGGCCTGGACCAGTATAATAATTTTTTTAAAAAAATTGCTTATAGCCTGGCTTCTTAGGCAACTGATCTTGGACAGCCCTTTAAACTGAGGATTCCTTCACATAAAGAGCTATCCTCTGACAGTTTGTCCAAAGAAGAGTGTCTTCTGAAAAAAGGACACAAGGCCGCCCTAGTTCTTTGCTGTTCCAGAGGGCTGGACTAGATTCCCTGGGCTCCTCCTGTAGTGGGTAGATTTTAACTGAACCACAAAATGGAAGTCTTTGGTATAAGAGCTGTTGGCAATGGAACTGCTTACTGAGAGACATGGCAGGTTCTCCATCACTGGAATCCTTCAAGCATAGACCGGACAGCCACCATCTGGCATCTTCTCCGCTTGGATCTCCTGTGCTGATCACAGGTTTAGGCTAGATGGTCTTCAAGAGACCCTCCATCTCTGTAATTCCACCAGCAAGTGCTGTTGTACAAACCGATGTTGCCATGACTGGGGTCAAGGAGGACCAGCTTGCTTAAAGAGTTCAGTTCAAAAGCACTTAAAATGAAGCTGCAGCAGGAAATAAAACTGGAGGGGTTTTGAATTTTCACTCTGCTCTTTCCTTGTGCTTTTGTGTGGGTGAGTGGAACGAGGGGCCCTTGTCGAAGGGCCATGAATCATCCACTTCATTTACACCAGCTGCCCTGGTGGCCCTGCTACCGAAACCAGGTGGGGCCAGAACAACTGACGGCACGGTGAAAACCTACCATTGGTCCTGTGGGAGTAGGTAAGGAAAAGGGGGGCACAAAAGCTGCACTCAAAAACATTTTTGGGGAATCTAAAATATCTGAGGTTAAAGTCCTCCCAATATGAAGTTTGGTTGTTTTCCCCTCCTGATTCCAACCGTTGTGGGGTATACGCTTCAGCTCACCATCTAGTCTCAGAATGAAAACATCTGAGCCATTGGAGTTCTGCTGCTATGCCCTGATAGACTCATCCACCTTTCAGTTTCTCTATCCTTTTTCCCATCTTAGATTTGATTCATCCACCTTTTTTAGGGTCTGGAGCTTAAGGGTGCCATCTAATGGTCAGCAAGTGTTCCCCAGAGAGCCCCAATCTCATAAATAGCAGAGCTGCAATTCTGACCACAGAGTGCCCTTCTGCTGCCTGTGCAGTCAGCTTCGTTCTTTCCACACTAGCTCAGCTCTGAAGTTGCAGGTGCAACTTTGGAGCCGGCTTGGTGGTGTGTCTGGAGGGCAAAGAGGGTTGGAATCCTGTTGGTGCCTCAGTTCCTCCTCCTGAGAAGGGGATGGGGTCAAAAGACATCAATGACTGAAATCAGCCATCTATGTCTTTTACAGGGAAGAGAAATGCAGAAGCTATCCTTGCCCCCACACTTCTCCTGCACTGAGCGGAATGCATACAATCCTCTGAATTTGGAGGGTTGTGGGCAACTACACTGCACAGAACCCTAAGCTTAGTGTGTCCAGAACAATGAGATTTTCAAAAAAGTCACTTGAAAACGTTTAGGCATTTGCTTCTGATGCATGACTCTTTGTGTGCAATTTTGCCTTAGTTCCACACTTTTGCAAGCAATTTTCAGGAATAGATGCACAGCTTCCTCTCACAGACACATTTTTGCATGTATCTTTGGATTGCGGAACTCCATATGGGTTCTATATATCTGGTTTGGAATTTACAGGTCAATGTCTCATAACATTTTAAAAGTCAGAAAGGTGGCTGAACAATATTGGAGTGGTCTGAGGTACGGATCTCTTCAGTATCTTTGCCCCTCTCATAATTAGCAAAACCAGGATGAATTGTGCAAAAAGAAGATCACAGAATAAATTATACAAAGAGAGAGAAATTATACCCACTTTGTCCATTGGCATCATTCTGACAAGTTGAAGCATTCAGCTGTAGAATTTGGATGGCTTCCACATGGAATTTTATTTTGTTCAGCACAGTGAACACAAAACCCTGCTCATGATTTCCTTCTCTTGCTGACATTTCCTAGCATGATCCTTTCTTGCTGAGGCCTTTATAACCTGCAGATGTCAAAATGATCCCCTGAGGATCCCTAATGAGAGATGCAAGAAAACTGAATCATGCACCGTGTTTTATTTGCAATGCTGCCTGGACCAGGGAACATCATGTCCCTTCCTCCTTCGGTTGCCCATTTTATATTAGTCAGGACATGCTTATTGGAAGAAGGCAGGGACCTCCATTTCTGTATGGCTCAAGGAGATGCTTTCCCCGCCTTCTCTCCCCAAGACTCTGCTTCTGCCTTGACGGACAAGCCTTGCACATATAAACACATCAAGAACAATCTACATAAACCTGTGACACAGTGATCTCCTTGGGAACATTCCCTGACGGTTTCAGCACAACGTTTGTGTGCCAGGCTTCCAGCAGTTTTAATTTTCTGGCAGCTGGGCTGTCCAGTGGCTCAATTTCTGACTCACTGTTTATTGGGACTGTAACAATCTCCATATGTCTGAGAGCTTTGGAAAGGACATGGGGTTTGCACAGAAGAACTTCTAAGTAGATTATGCCCTTGCCTTGAGGATATGGCAAGCAGCTCTCTCTCTCCAGTTCCGTTATCGGATTTATGTAGATGTGCTCTTACTGCCATTGTTGAAACAGTTCCTGCAGTCGCTGAAGCATTGGACAGATGGCATCGAAAGATTGCTTCTCCATATGGGTCTCTCTGAAATCCCAGGTGATGCACCTCCCAAGGGGATGAGTATCTCATTTATGGCTGCTAACTTACTAACTTTTATTTATTTATTTATTTAAACATTTCTATGCCACCCCATGAGAAGGAAGGACTCCCTGGAGAAGAGTCTAATGCTGGGAACAATAGATGGCAAAAGAAGAAGGGGACGGCAGAGGATGAGGTGGCTAGATGGAGTCACTGAGGTGGTTGGTGTGAGCTTGAGTGGACTCCGGGGGATGGTGGAGGACAGGAGGGCCTGGAGGAATGTTGTCCATGGGGTCGCGATGGGTCGGACTCGACTTCGCGACTAACAACAACAACAACAACAAATGCCACCCCATCGCAATAAAGCCTCGGGGCAGCTCACAACAGTAAAAATTTGAAACAAATAACTTCAATTAAAAACCCACCCGCCCCCCTGGTGCATCTCGGCAAAACCCCTTAAAAATACAATCTAAATTAACAAATATAAATATTAAACAAATTAACAATTAAAATATGATTTAAATAAAAAGGTCTTCACCTGGCACCAAAAAACAAATAACGACGGCGCCAGGCGGACCTCTCTGGGGAGCGCATTCCATAGAATAGTAGAGGTGGATAAATCTTTTATGTTGGGTTTCCCAGCCTTGCAATGATAAATTCAGTTCTCAAATGTTCCAAAGGCTTTATTATTTATAATGTTCAGCTGAAAATTCATATGCACTTTTGTGTCCATTTCTCCTAAAACATGCAATGTTTGTCTAATATGCACATTTCTAGTGGGGAATTTGCCACATTTAAATGTAATGTTATTTCCCTAAAACACACATAGTTGAATATGCATTTCACTCATGTACAAGTCTTCTGTACATTTTGTGCAAATTAAACAAACAAGTTCATGGAAACCGCCAGTGCAAAAATCAGAGAAGTATGCATTTCGAAGGACTGTTGAGTCTGAGTTTGTATATTGGTTTGAAACAGCAACAATTCATTAAATTAAAATGTGAACAAAATGAATTTCTCTATCCCTGATGTGATTGCATCTACATTAGACATTTCCCAAGAGTTAAAGAACTCCAGAAACATGGTCTCAAAGCATCATTTCCTGCAGATATAGGTGGAGTTTAAGGTAAAGGTAAAGGTAAAGGTTTCCCCTTGACGTCCAGTCATGCCTGACTCTAGGGGGCGGTGCTCATCTCCGTTTCCTGGCCGAGGGAGCCAGCGTTTGTCCGCAGACAGTCTCCATGGTCATGTGGCCGGCATGACTAAACACCGAAGTGCACGGAACGCTGTTACCTGCCCACCGGAGTGGAACCTTTTTATCTACTTGCATTTGCATGCTTTCGAACTGCAAGGTTGGCAGGAGCTGGGACGGAGCACGGGAGCTCACCCCGTGTGCAGATTCGAACCGGCGACCTTTCGATCTACCAGCCCAGCAGCACAGCGGTTTAAACCACTGCGCCACCTGCAGTCCCTTAGGTGGAGTTTAAGTGTTTTCTATCACTGTTGATAGGGGTATTTATTAAAGAAAAAATAATGGTGCTGTGAATGCATAATACAGTGGTACTTTGGCTCACGAACTTAATCCATTCCAGGACTCTGGTCATGACCCAAATTGGTCGTGGGCCAAGTCAAATTTCCCCATAAGATTCAATGTAAATAAGGGTAATCCGTTCTGTAACTATTTTTTTATTTTACTCACAAAAATTTGAAGTGAAGTGACAAAGAACAAAGATTGGGGCCACCCCCCCCCGAGCAATCATGCTGTGGGGGGGGATGGCCATGATCATGCTCAGGGGTGGGGGGAGAGGGGTGTGAACATGGGTGCGCTGGGGGTGGGGAGACTGGCACAATTGCAGGAGTGTTGGGGGGCGGGGAAGTTGGGCACAATTGTAGCCATCTCCCCACCTCCAGCATGATCGCAGCCATCTCCTCCCACTCCCACTACATGACTGTGATTGAGCCCGTTCAGGGAAGGGAGGTGCGATCGTGATTGTCACCCGATGCAGAATTCGTGGCCTGCAGCAAAATTTCTATGAAATTTTTGTTCACGACCCGATTTGGTCGTGAACTGAGGCTCTCATGAGCCGAGGTACCACTGTATTTCTCAGGCTTGTTCCAGCCAAGGCCATCTCAATTTAGGATCTAAACTGAAGAGACAAAGCCACTTTAGGATCTAAACTGAAGAGACAAAGGTAGCAAACGGTTTATACGATACAGTGATGGAAAGGGGATGCATATAATAAGCTATCAGGGATGGATAAGGTTACACACATTTCTCAGGGCTTCCCAATAGAAAGACCTCTCTGGGACATTGTTGGCTTAGACTTTTGAGTGTTCTGTGTTCCATACTGAAAGCCAAATTCCAGGATACCCAGTTATACCTTTATATAAGTCTTTCCCCCCATGCTTCAAAGGCTGTCAGCAAGACACAATCCCCCTTCTTGGGTGATCAAGGGGAGGGGGATGAAGCAAACAGTTTCATTTCTCACAGCTAAGCACCTCTTATCTGAGTAATATAACTGGGGAAAGCAGCTTCAAGGTAATAATCTCTGGTTCTCTTCCTAACTAATACAAGTTAAGACTCAAGGATGGCTCCAAGAAAATTCCAGGCAGTGTGTTTCCAGAAACTTTTCCAGGTTTTATTTATTTAAAACTTTTGTATGCCATCCCCCATGCAAGGCATCTTTGGATGACTCACAGTCAAAACATTAAAACTATCAATAAAACAATTCAAGCAATAAAAGCAACAAAACTCTTACATTAATACTAGTTTTTAAAATACCAGTTAAATAAAAAGGGTTTGACCTGGTGCCGAAAAGAGCATAAGCTCGGTGCCAGGCGGACCTCTCCGGGAAGTGCATTCCATAATCTGGGCGCCAATGCAGAGAAGGCCCTACTCCGAGTAGATAGTTTTGAAACACTATCTCTTTTTTTTTCCTTGCATGACATATTTTGTTAAAGTTACCACCCATCTGAAGTATCTCCTTCAGCAAACACTGAGACGATGATAAAGAGTTTTTACAAATAAATCCTAGATTAACTATTTGATGCATGAATACAAACCATATTGATGTTATTTTCTTTCAAAATACCTTCAGTCAGAATATGCCTGCCAGTGTCCTCCTGATCCTCCATCACCAATTTCTACATTATTATCTCTATGCCCTTCATTTTAGCATTTGCATAAGATGAAAACCCCCTGCCTAATGCCATATCTTTCAAATAGGTTATATGGTGTTCTCTTTGCCTGTGTTTCTTGAAGAAACAAGCTCTACACTTTTCATCTGTTTAATTCTTTTGGCATCTTCTTCTTCTTCTTGTTGCCTTATAGGCCTGTGCTTCTGTAACAATTTGTGATTGAAAAACAGTGCATGAAACATGCCATCTTTTGCCTGCACTTAACTCAACATGATGGATTTCTGAATGCATTTTATCTTCAAATAGGCTTATGCCACAGAGAAGCGCAAAATCCAGAGGATAACTGCCTTCCATCCAGGATATGTGAATCAGGCTGGGTTACTTAAAAATGCATGTCACATAAAATCCTCAATCATTCCTAGCACAGAAACACCAAGCAAGTAATATGAGCCTTTAAGCAGCATCAGTTCAACAAAAGCTAATAGCATGGCCTTGACATCCCACTATGCAGTCAACATTTCCAAAGAGTTTCTCTCCCAAGTCCATCGTCATTCAACTATTTGTGTGTGGGTGGAGAGAGGGAGGGAAGTTTCCTAGCACCAATCAGCCATCAGTCGTCAAAAGTCATTGAGAGAGCATCTTCCAGCAACTAGTGCTGAAAAGAATGAAAATTAGAAGAATATCATGATCTCTGGCTGTTAGCTTAACAAAAACCAGTTTCTCCACTTGACCCAGCACAATAATATCCCCATTGAATAAACCGTAACAGTTGGAACTTTGCTTAGCAAGCATTTCTGGCCAACGGTTGCTTGTCCAAGTAGATGACTTAAAATGAAAAGATCTATTTGGGAGACAAAGAACGGTGCTTTTTAACTTTCTCAAAAGCATGTGGACTTTGCAGCAGGGAGGTTGAAAATACAAGCGGTAGAGAAAGACTGTGTGCATGTCTCTCAAAGTGGGAGGAGACGGTCGGAGGAAAACTGCATGTCAGCTGCTAAAGAAGCATTTCGATTTACATCTGCTTCCTGTGCCAGGAAACACAAGTAGCAATGAAATTACGAGAAATAACGAGGAAAATGATGTTTTACTTTATTTTGGATTTTATCTCTATTTATACAGTAAATAGCAACGAAATTAAAAGAAATAATGAAGCAAATCATTTTGACTTTATTTTGGATTTTATCTCTATTTATACAGTACATACTATAAAGTATGCATGTACATGCTATAAAGTATGTACTGGGAAAGAGTTTTAAGACTTCTCAAACTTGGCAGCATCTGTTTTTGAAATGGCTTTTCAGCCATCCCTTTCATTGCCTGAAGAAATATGATAGGACAATTAAGAGTTTCCCAGAAAATTGGCACTGTATGTCATGTCACTTGACTTTCATGCCCAAAGAATTTGCATATGGTCTCAGCCCACAAGCCTAACACTCCTCATCTTTTTCGCAAGCTACTAGTTTGACGAAGGGAGGGGGTGTCTGTCTTTCCTATTTAGCAGCAATCATTAAAGAACCCCCATTGGGGAACAAGAACCACCCCTCCTCCTCTCTTGCAAACTTTGAAACTCTCATCAATACCATACAGCACAGAACTTATTTGGATATTTATGACTTTGGCCTCAAGTCAAGTAAGAAAGAGAGCTGGACTTTTTAATGCCGCGGGAAAAGACAAAGGGAGTGATAGAAGCAACAGGGAAACTTCATAAGACATCTTTGATGTGAGGGGAAAAGAAACTAACTGGAATAGGTATAAGAGTGGGGAAGTACTCTCTTTTGGCAAGATGGAAATACAGTTCTCTCCCTTTGTATATTTTCTTTTATTCTGGCTTTCCTTGGTCAAAGCAGTTACCTCTAAAGTAGAGTCATAAAGCCTGAGATGCATTTGTCCAAATAGATTAATTTCAATGGATCTGTAAGGTCTGTGTTCTCATTCGTCCCCAGTCCATCCTCATCCACCCACTCTCCAAGCAGAAGGCATGCCAATTGGCTACTAATGTTTGCATGCAAACTACTATGGAATGCTATGATGTTCACACTTGGCTTGAAAACAACAGTTTGCTATGAGATTTCAGTGGCAAATCATAGAATCATAGAGTAGTAGAGTTGGAAGGGGCCATGAAGGCCACCGAGTCCAACCCCCTGCTGTTGCAGGACACCATGTTGCACCAACCCACTCAGATGGCTGTCCAGTTTCTTTCTGAATGCCTCTAGTGTGGGAGAGCCCACCAGCAATCCAGCCAGCTGGTTCCACTGTCATATTGCTCTGACAGCGAGGAAGCTTTTCCTGATGTCCAGCCTGAATCTGGGTTGCCACAACTTGAATTGGTTATTCCATGTCCTACACTCTGGCATCAGCAAGAAGAGGTCTTGACCTTCCTCTTTGTGACAGCCTTCGAGTTAATTATAAAGGGATATCATGTCTCTCAGTCTTCTCTTCTCAGCATCTGGGCAGCAAATCCAGGATTATTATTACCATTATCTGCTGCTGCAAACATTGGAGATGGCAGTGGTGGTCACACATTGGTCCCCTGTCCTATTTATTTATTTATTTATTAAACTGCCCAATAGCCGAAGTTCTCTAGGCCGTTCACAGAGCACATTAAAAATACAGTACAAAATGCATGATATTAAAACATATAAAAACACCATTAAAAATTTGCAATATAGAATTTAGAACCAAATTTAGAACAAATTAAAAAATAATGAATTCAGGAAAATCTTAAGGCCTGTTTAACAACAGAAGGCCCCAGAAGACTGGCTGAATAGTAGCTGCGGCAGAGGTAGTCTTTACCTGGGGCTGAAAAGATAGCAGGGTTGGTACCAGGTGGTCCTCAGTGGGGAGCTTGTTGTATAACTGGGGACCACCACTGAAAAAGGTCCTTCTCCTTGCTGCCACCATCCAAGCCTCCTTCAGAGGTGGCAGTCAGAGGTAGTCCTAGAACTTGATCATAGTGTTTGGCTAGATGAAGGCTGGGAGTGACATTCTGGGAGGTATCATGGTCCCAGGTCATGTAGGGCTTTATGGGTTAAAAGCAGCACCTCGAACTGAGCTAGGAAGGATCTAGGCAACGGGTGCAAGTGGGTCAGAATTGGTGTTATGTGATCAGATCATCTGGTCTCTAAAAGGATCACACTGGCTTTCTTGTAGAGCCAAAAATGGTGTGTAACCAGAGAGTGCAGGGCTGGCAGTCAAGTATAATTTGTGTGCTTGTCGGATGATCATACCCTGAAGCACACCAAGAGGGCTTGTGTTTGTTGAGGCTGCCCACATGCAGCCACAGTTCAGCTGCATTGTTATCTGCTCCTGATGCTGATACCCTTTGCTATTGATATTAATGGTGCTTTGCATTCAACTCGTGCACAAATTGACTGGAGATAAGAAAGATTTCTTAGGTAGTGTTGCTTGACATTTCCTAAGAAATTAACTGGGTCATGAACTTGAAACATGTAGAATGCTTCATACTGTTTGGAAATGTGTCTCTTCAAGTGGATGCTCAGACCATATTTCTACTTGAAGCCTATCAGCTTTTTGTGAGTCTGCCTAACTGAATTTTTTTAGAAATGAAAAACCAAACCAAACAGCACATTCATAGTATGCTGAGTTAAAATCTTAGCTCTCTCTCTCTCTCTCTCTCTCTCCATTTTTGCTGGGGTCTATTTGTTTTCAGCATGCAACTGAAGATTCTCCCCACTCTAACAGCGACTATAAATGTCCAGGAAAGGCAATATGGAGATCTGGGTAACTACCAAACAGCTGCAAAGTGGCACAGAGGAAGAGCACAGTTTGAGACAGAGAACTGATGGACAGAAGGTTAAACCTTCTAGCGGATGCCTTTTCCCCTGCAACTCCCTTTCCCACGCTGCTTCTCCCCACCAATGTAGGAAACAGGAATGGCAATGGAGGAAAATAGCTAGGAGGTACGGGGTGAGAAAGATCAGTGGATCGTGGAAGGGTTTAATTTAAATACCCCTCCTGCTTATCACTTTGCCTGAACTCTTTGCAACTCTTTAAGAGAAATGCAAATTCCTAGGTCTGGGTCTCTGCTGAATGTCTAATTCTGCTCCTTGGATGTCAAAAGATTTTAATTCATTTTTACTCTGAAGTAGGTGCACAAGGCCCGATCCAAACTGAGACTGTAACATTCTGCTGGTGGGGACAGAAAGGGTTTACAATTCAGATTGGGACCCCTGTACCTTCCTTAGGGTAAACATGCTGGACTGTGATTTAAGGTAAATGTCTCATCTGGCCCTGGTGACCATGAGAGGGAGAAAACATTGTATCTACTTTCTGCACTTGGTACTTAATTTTCTAATATTCTGTTGTGATGAGTCTCTGTCCTCTGTCTTTTTTCTGTATTAAAAAGCCCCAGTACTTTAACCTTAACTTATAAAGAGATTGCTCCAACACCTGATCATTTTGCTTCCTTTCCTTGCTTGTTTTTAAAGCCTGATTTGCTCACTGCTCATACTTAGGATAAAAATCCCTTCTTTTGGCAGACATTAGCAACCCATGGGCCATGCTGAAATTGCTGTGTTTATGGATAAATAGAGATGTACCAATGTGTGAAAGATTCATTTTTGATAAGGTTTACCTAGTTTGCACCTGGTTTGCTATCAGACTGCGCATGAGGTAGGAAACAACTTGCTGTCCAAGCTTGGACATTTCAAGCTTATAAAGTGATTTGTGGACAAAAATGAATATGATTGACACCATATGCACATGTAAAATATGCTACAACGTGTTCTTTAGAAGAATGCACACAAATACACTTTAATCAATGCTGCATTTTGAAGTTGCGCACTATTGAAGCATGCATTTGGAGCAATGCACAAAAATATGGATGCATTTTCATGCAAGAAGAAAAGAAATTAGGCTCACAATCTGATATGGATGTGAGTCAGAAGTATCACAATGGAATTTGCATACTTCAGCAAGTTCAAATTTTGCTGATTTGCACTTCTCCACTCAGATTTAAACATTCTATGCGGTCTTGATTATGGTTTCCCCACTTTTATGATATGTGAAGCTTTTTGCTTTCAATATTTTTTTCTGGACTGTAAAATGAACTTGAACTTTTCAAATAAATTTATATGGATGCTTGCTCTTGATCCTTTGCTTCTTCTCCAAATGCATGGAAGGATGTCTGTATACTCCCTGATCCCTTGCCTCCCTCTGTACAATTCCCATCAATATTCTAGCCCAAAGCTCTTTGCAAGCTCATTCCCACTATTCCCACTGGGATGGAGATCCAGCCCTTCATCAGCAAAATGCTTCCCTACTATCTGAAATTTTAGCTGTCTCTCATGACTGGAACATCCCCAGAGCAGCAACAGGATTAGGGTGTCACCCAATGCATGTTTAGACAGAAAAATTTCTGCAGCTCCCAACAGAACCGTGTATAGGATAATAACGCCACCGTACTCATCTCAGGACAACAGTCATAATACTTAACAGTAACACACTTACAGAATAATAACACATACCAGTAACATACTTACAGAATAAGTATGTGTAATTGGAGAACAGTAACACCATCTGCAATTCATTACAGAATGGCCTGAGTGGTTATTACTTCTGATAGATGTTCAGCCTAGCCTGCATTACAGACTGTCATGTCTCTTTTACCCAAGTATTAAAGGGAAAAATGCCAACATCCTGCACCACACACAAATATCACCTCTGCATTGCCACATTGCATCCATTAGTGACCTGCTTCCTGGATTCCTTGTTTCCTTTCCCTTGCAGTGCCTCCAGTGGTTAAGACCAAATATAAAATGTGGCACCTGGGTGCACCAAAAGTATACATTCCTTGACTGGGCATGGATAGGCTGCTGAGCTGGGCTCACCTTTGATGTCTGCTATTAGTTTGCTGAAACCTGGGAAGCATCTGTGGCTTTGACTCACTGTAACCACTCCAGATCACAGGCATTCTCTTCGATACTGTTTCCTGGACCACTCAATATATGCTGCTCTTCTCTGTCACCTGCCTGGATGAATGCACTGCTTTGGGAGGGAGGGGTGTTTAGATGTCTTTGTTATTTATTCTTATGCCTCCACTTCTGTATATGCAAAAAATAGTGAGCACTCTTTCTCCCCAACCCCACCCCCCCAGAAAAAAGTTACATGGGAAATTTCTTGGAACGGAGTCAAGAGACATATGGGCTCTTTAAGGACTCATGCAACTTAGATTAGACACTTTGCCTTCTCTTCTCAGAGGTTGACTTTAAGCTGCTTGGAAAGGACTGGTTATTCTGTCATTTCCAGAAGCACACCCATCCCCACCACTGCCCCTTCATGTCACTGGTGTTCCCCCTTCTTCAGCTCAGTTCAAGGGAGCCAAGAGATGTTTCCCAGCTTATTTGGGTCATTTCCCAGCTGGGTGTAAAGAAAGTCCCAAGCAGCACTATGTCCCAGTTAAGAGATTTCCATGTACACTAGTAGACAAAAGCCCATTTCAGAAGAATCAGGAGTCCACATGTCTTAGGAGACTCCCTTTGCAACCTGCATTAAGATGCATGGCTTGACAGCAGGGGTGGCCAGAACATGCATCTTGGCCCATGTCCCTGAGTGCAGCTTCGACAACCCTGATCATTCCTGATCCTTTGCCATGTTAGCTGGGGATGATGGGGGTTGAAGTCAAAGATAGGTGGAATGCACCAGGTTGGGGCACATTGTTTTAAGTTCTAGTTCCCACACACACACCCACCTTTGTGAAATTGAGACCAAGTGACTAGCGATGTGCAAGGACTCTGGGCAGTGGGTGGGGATCCATTGCATGTCCTTGCATTGGCTTCAGGGTCTTTGGCCTACCTCTTCTCTACTCTAAGTCTACCTCATGACAAGTGTTTGCACGGATGTCCTGCAGGAAGAAAGTCCAAGTGAGCTGACAAGGGCCTGTTGCACACATTCTACCTGCACACACACCGTGCAAGTGGACTTCCGCTTCTACACACGTGACCTGTGGGCTTTGGGTACTTTTTGTAATACTTTTCATACATTCTGCAAAGCATTATGGACTTCACACACTTTGTGCAAAGAAGATGTCCATGTTCCCAGTCACCCAATGAACTGGATCTCGGCTTGGCTTGCTTCCTGAGCAGGGCCAAGCATGGGACAGAAGCCGGACAGGTGCAAAAGCGATGGATTGCGGCCTGATCTTTGCGTCTCCATCAGAGACATAGTTCCACAGCAAATTAGACTCCAGCCTTGTCAACACAGGGATAAACAAGAAAGAAATGCTGACCTGGAGAGATGGTCTGTCTTGTTTCAGGACTGCTTTCTCTCTGAATAGATATTCATGGGGAGAATGAGCATGGAAGGGCCGTTTTATTCAGCTTGAACCTCTCTTAGCAGGGGCTGCTGTGAGGAGATAGTGATATATGAGATATAGAGAAGGAACACAGGCACATGTGTTCATGGAGAGGCGGGTGGAAATTGATGGGCAGATTTGGAAAGGATGTGTGGGCGGGAAGTAAGATGGATGGGCCTAAACATTGGAAAGGTAATGTTTGCCTTTACAGCTGACCTCCATTAAATTCCCTAGAGGCACACGATGTCATTTCTGTTGGAAGCTGAGCAAGTTCTGGCTCAGATTTCCACTCTCCCTCCCCCAACAAGCAACCTGAGTGAGCAGACACCATGTGTCAACTTTTACAACATATTATGAGAGTGATACAGTGAGAGAGATGGGTCAACAGCAGAAGTCAAATGTCACCAGTAATGACAAATCTGAGTCTAAATTCTCTCATTGGGAGACTGCTGTGTGGACATTGTATCAGGGCCAGCATCAAGAGGAGGCATGACTGGGCACTTGCCAAGGATCCCAGCCGGATCCTCATGACAGGAGCTCCCTGGGGTTGCTTCTCCTATTCATCATTGCAACTTGCTGTTCAGCTGCTTCTCACTCTGGCCCAGATGGTGGTAGAAGGAAGAGGCGCACCAGAGGCCCCTGCATCCTTGCTCAATGGCCTTGCATCTGCCAATCAAGCAAGTGGTAGCAGTAATGAGCAAGAAGATGAGGACCAAGAGAAGCCAGTGACCATGATGAAGAGAAGATGAAGCAGGAGGAGGACCATTGAAGGTGTCTTGCCCAAGGGCCCTTAAACACTTGGAGCCAACACTAGTACATGAGCTGTTCTGAGCTCCTTAGATGAAGCTTTGGGTTTAAAAGGAATTAATGACTTTTTTTAACACTTTGCTAACTTGATGCCTTCCAGATGAACTGATCTACTATTCTTAGCATCCCAGAGCCAGCCATGGGAGTCGCAACTAGCTTCTGGAAAGCACCAAGCTGAGAAAACCTGATATATTTAATCTAAGGGTGCTTCCAAATGAAGTTTTGTCATACCATCCCCTTGCTTCATTCATAAATTATATGGAGACCTAGTTGCTGTATGCATTGAGAAAGACAGATCTTAATCTCACACTACTTATTTGAAGACACTGTCCAGCAGCTATTCTATCTTTTTCTCATCAACATTATTTTCTCTGGTGAAAGAGAAGAAGGAAGAGGTGGTGGGAAAATGCAGGAAAATTATAAGTGGAATGTGAAGTTGCATAAAATCCTGCAAATGAGGCAGGGGATGGAACCATAGAAGTTTGCCTGGAAGTTTCCTCAGATTTGCTGTAACAATTTCTAGTGGGCTCGGTTTCAGTCTGCAGCAACCCAACAAAGAAGAGCATCTGGGACACCCTTAAGACCAGCAAATCTATTATGGCATAAGCTTTTATGGACTGCAGTCCACTTCATCAGATGCATCAGAATTTCTTGAGCAATGCTTTCTCAACTGATCTGTTGATAAGCAAGCAAACATTTCACCTTTTCCTGAACCAGTTTATCAATCGTCTATAGCAATGCTTAATGTTGCTCATCTGATTAGTACATCTATCAATTCTTTTAACAAACTCCTTTGACTATGGAATGCTCTCTAAATCTGAATGCCTGAGAAAATAGTTGGATGCTTACTTCTCCAGGCAGCTAAGCACATTCAACCTTCATCCCTCTATTCCCATGAAAGAGCCACAGGAAGAGGTTCTCCTATCACTGACCCATAGTGCCATGTTCTGACCTTTGCAAATAGATTTTGACTACTCAGTGCAGATTCAGTTGCCGTTGGATCTCACAGGGTACCTACACCCATTTGCTTATTTTCTTGGCTGAAATATTTGCTTTAACTATGCACAGAATGTGATTGTTTTGACTTCTGAAAGCAATGGTGTTCCCCTTCTGGGCATTTTGGCTTTGAATGATCTCAGAAGGACCATTTCTTCAGAGATCATGCTTTGGTGGACTTTTGGAGAATGCAGGAAATGATTGGCACTAACAGAACTAAATAATACAGTCAAAAGCTAGAGGCTGACACTTCGTTCATGGATGAACATGGCACATGATTAGAGCATCTGGATTTGCTTGCTGGAGTTTGGGAGTTTCCTTCCCTTCCTTGCCTGATTCTCTTCCTATGCAATTAATTTACTGGATCATTTCCAAATTGGGGCACACATCACTACTTAGGAGAGTTCCATCAATGTGGATAAAACACACCATGCATGGTATCTCACTCCCTCTATTTTTGATGTTCAGGGGTGAGTGCTGCTAAGTAGGGACAGGAAAAGCACAAGGCTTGGAGAAGAAGGAAAATATTTAGGGGGAAGTTGTAAGAGGGGCAATCCCGAGAACAGCTTGAAATACGTGGGCAAGTAAAATTGCCACATTATGCTGACTATTGGAAGTGGGGATGGGATGAAAAACTAGGAGCTGAATGAAATGTCTTGAATGGAGTATCCTGAGCATGCTGGACAAGCTGCAACTTTTTATTACAGCCCCTCTTCTATTTATTCTATATTAGTTAAACTATTCCATTTATTACATACATCTTGATGGTTTTCCGTTATCATGATCCATGTCAACTCCAAACAGGAATGCACAAGAATTGTGTTTCAATTCATTTTTGATTAGGATTTTACCCAATTTGTGCCTTCTAGACTGCAGCCAAGAAATTAAAAGACGCTTGCTCCTGGGGAGGAAAGCTATGCCAAATCTAGACAGCATACTAAAAAGCAGGGACATCACCCTGCCAACAAAAGTGCGTATAGTCAAGGCTATGGTTTTCCCAGTTGCAATGTATGGCTGTGAAAGCTGGACCATAAGGAAGGCTGAGCGCCAAAGGATTGAGGCCTTTGAATTGTGGTGCTGGAGGAAACTCCTGCAAGTCCCTTGGACCGCAAGGCGATCAAACCGGTCAGTCCTAGAGGAGATCAACCCTGGCTGCTCTTTAGAAGGCCAGATCCTGAAGATGAAGCTCAAATCCTTTGGCCACCTAATGAGACAGAAGGACTCCCTGGAGAAGAGTCTAATGCTGGGAACAATAGATGGCAAAAGAAGAAGGGGACGGCAGAGGATGAGATGGCTGGATGGAGTCACTGAAGTCGGTGTGAGCTTAGGTGGACTCCAGGGGATGGCGGAGGACAGGAAGGCCTGGAGGAATGTTGTCCATGGGGCCGCGATGGGTCGGACACAACTTTGCGACTAACAACAAAGACTGAACAGGGACCCAGATGCAACTGATATATCATTGAAGTCTATTTCCAGTCTTGCTATGAGATTCATAGATCAGAAGAAATGCATTTGATAGCACACATGTATTTGAAAAAATATGCATGAAAAATGAGTACTTCAGAAAAAATACAAATGCACTTTAATCAATGAGAGAAGAATGTGTATATTTGAAAGATGTGTACAACTGGTGTGTGCATTTGGAAAAATATGCATGAAATTGGAATGGATTTTCATGTGAAAAGAAAAATGAATGCTCACAATCTGATTTGAACAAGCTTTAAGATGGAATTTTGAGAACTTAGACAAGCTCAAGCTTTGTTGATACACACACCCCTAACTTCAGATGATCTGAAGCTCTCTCTCCCCAGCTCCATCATCCCTCCTGACCCTCCATATTCCATTTCAAGCTCATTCTGATCAGCACAAGGGCAGCTTTTTCTTTTTTCAAGCTCTTTCCTCTAAGAAAGACATTTGAATAACTATCTGCAGAGCTACAACCACAAAACATTACAGCTACAGTTCATGGCGCAGACCATGGTCTTCTAAGAAGCCGCCATATGGGCTGCATTAAATTCCTTCCTTCTTCTTTTTCTTTATTTCCAGTGGAAACAACTCACCCAATAAGGAAACCTCATCCACAGAGGAACAATTAGAAACATTTAGTGACTAGTCTTTGTTGCAATGAACTGCCCTTCCATTCCAAGGTACAGTGCAGATAGCTGATGGAAATTCTGCAAAGGTCAATGCATATTTGTTTTAAGTTTCTTGACAATGGAATACATGTTGTGGTGCAGGTTCCCCTGACCTAATGCTCTCCAAATGCTTTGGAATACATTTCCATAATCCCTAATGACTGACCATGCTGGTTAGGGCTGATGGGAGCTGTAGTGCAGAACATCCTGAGAGCACCAGATTGGGTAGGATGTTCTAGGGTTCCTATGAGATGCTTCTAGTCCAGCTCAACTCAATACTTCAGTATTTTAGGTGATGGTGGATGAATCCCAGTTGACATGCACAATTAACCTTGTTTCATATACTCTATTTCAAACCAGTAAAGTGTGTAGGATGTGTTGCACTTTCACTGAAGTCACAGGAAGCACAGTGGGGTCTAAAGTTCTCCTAAACTCCTGATGGATGCTTTCCCTTCAAATTTCTCCTTGTTTCCATAATTGCAGATGAGATGTTAGAGAAATCTGCAATGAAATCAAGTGAGTTTACATTTCTAAGAGTCCATCCGATTCCTCAGCACAGTGGCTTTTCCCATGTCAGGCAGATTCCATTAAATGCAGACCATTTTTTTCCTGTGGTTTTACCCAAAATCAGTTGCAGAAAAATATGTAATATGAAAAACCCTGAAAGTGCATAAATCCATCTGCATTTGCAGATAAGCTGATTCTGACAATGAACAGACAATGGAATGGAAGGCACCTGACAATCTGCAAAATCAAAGATGGAATGGATTTAGCGATGCCTGTACAGAGGAAAGGCAAGCTGACTTCTTCTATGTCAGACTCTTGCTCCATCATCTGGCATTGTTCACACTGACGACAATGACTCTCTAGGAAGTTTGGCAGGATCCTTTCCTAACCCTAGCTAAAGATACTGAGGACTGAACCTGGAAGCTTTTGCACTCAGCACAGGTGCCCTTCCAATGTGCCACAGCCCTTCCCTTTAACAGTAGTAGCTCCTTAACAGTAACAGTTGGCCCCTTCTGAATTGCCAACAGAGAAGAAATGGGTCATCCAAAAAGAAGACAAATGCTCTTATGTTAGTTGATGTGAAATTATATAATTTAAACAGAAGCAGAGTGCATGTCCCCATGCTGTAGAAGTTTGTGTTCTTTGCTCACTGCTGTCCCAGTGCTGGTGATGGGCAGTTTCAAGGCCCAGCTCTCTCTTCTGATGGCTCTTTACCTTATACTAGGCTAGGACTTGGAAGCCCTTCAAATAGAAGTTCCCTCAAAACAGAACGATCCTCAGGTATTTCCTCAAATAGAGGACTGTCCACTGTAAAAGAGGAAACATGGCCATCCTACTGTTGAGGAAAGCTATAGTAAGACCACAAGATATAGACCCTACATGCTGCTGTTAAGTGTGAGAGGCTGTATCTAGGACTGGGAAATGCAATGGCCACAGGATCTCCGGAACCTTCCCTCGCCCTCCTTCAAATTGGCAAAGGGGAAAGTAGAAGGAAAAGGCCGTTTCAGGGGCTGGGTCAGATATGTCAGTTTGGAAATAGGATTAGCCCAGACTTTGAAAGGAAACTTGCTCTGATCCTAAAGTGGGCTGGAGGCAGCCAAGAAATCCGTTGTTTAACCTCTCCCACCATATTTCTGGATTCCACCCCAGCATTATTCACACATCTTGCGTATCACAATACATTCTATATTGCATATGAAATGTCATGACAATTCTATATCTGCTTCTGAAGTCAAAACCAGCTTTGGATAAGCAACTGGAGGGAAAAAAAACCCCGTAACTGAACAGAGATAAATGAGATTGCAGACTTTGCCCTGACACGCCCTCAGATATAGTACATTCAACAGGAGACACAAAAATGGCAGATAAACATAGGTTGCATTGTTTGAAATCAGGCTTAGCTTTAGTTGGCTGAGATGATGAGTATTCCTTAGACTTTGGTTCAGTTGCCAAGATATTATAGATTGTTTACAAACATTCCAACTTCTTAGGAGTTTTGTTTTATTTTTTAAGCCAAACCTATCTGCACAGTACAAGTTCTTGGGACAGGAAGGGATTCAGAGAAATCAGGAGATCCAGCGTACCTGCTCTATTATTTCAACTTTAAAAACATGCTTAAACGGTTCACTTTTATTTTGAAAGAAGGGAAATGGTTGGACTTTGATTAAAAATGTGCTTCGTCACTGCAGTTCTGCACAATTTTTCCTGTCAAAATCGCCCTTTGTCTGTCTGAAATATGCTGTTTGCGGTAAAAAGTATCTTATAGCATGTGAATAGCACGTGGGGGTGATTTGGGACATGAAACTAGCCTGTGGCCCTGATCCAGGTCAGGAGCACATTCTGGACGGGGTTTTCTTCAAAGAAAGCTACCGTGGTGTAGTGGTTAGAGAGTTGGACTGCGACTCGAGAACGAGATCCCACTCAGCAATGACCTTCATCGGGTGTCTTGTGTTCAGTCACTCACTCTCAGCCTAACCTACTTCACAGAGTTGTTGAGGACGATCATGTCAGCCACCTTGGCAAAAGAGACAAAAAGGTTCACTGAAAGGCAAAAAGGTACACTATAAAAGTGAAATAAAAGTAGTGGCCATGCAATTTGCTCATTTTTAAAAGTGTACTTTTGAACATGATTCACACAATGTCTATTTCATCCTGAGCTGTGTGAAGAGGTGTTCAATGTGTGCGAAAATGGCATGGTCAATCTTTGCAGGTCTCTTGAAAGCCGATAAATGTCAGCCTGACGGAACAATGAATTGCCTTTGGCAGGCCCTTATCTAGTCATAGTTAGTTGCAACTGATAGCATGATCTGATGTGGCTGCCCATAAGCCTCTGAACATGAGGGATTATGCTCATCAAATGGATGCTGGGAAGAGTGCAGGGTTCCCACTCCCAAATTGGATTCCTCATACATTACTACATCCACAACTACATTGTGTAGTTGCCTCCAAGTTTCCTTTGCCCTTCCAAATGCTTGGAGGATTAATTTTGGACAGCCAGATGATTCCCCCATCTCATGAGGAGAGGATGCAGAATTCCTCATCACAGGGTTCTGGCCCTCTCCTCTCCTCCCTGTTGCTTCAGAACCACCACCACCTCACCATGTGTGATCCAAAGTTCCAGTCTGGAACGGAGCAGCTGAACTTTCTTCCATGAGTCACGTTGACCTGCCCTGCTCCAGAAACTAGCATTTCTGCTCATTTCTAGTTGCTTTAAGAACTATTATCTCCCTAGTGCACTAGTGTTGGGTTTAGACGGTGAGCAGGTGATATCAGATCCTGTCCAGAAGGACCTCAGTGCAATTTTGTGACTGAGGTAAGGTAAACCATTGTGGAAACCACTGCAGATTTCCCCATACAGAAAACATTCATAAACACAGTTAATGGCCTGCATGTCAGCAAAGTCCTCAGATTTGTCTTGCTCTGCAAGATGTTCTGGGTATTTCCAGCATCTTCAGGAAGTACAAAATTATTGGACAGGATCTTTTCCAGTTGCATATCCAGGAGGAAATGAAATTGGAAATGGAGCTGCCTAGAAACCCCAAGATGTCCAGAAGGTTGGAAGTGGTATGTGCATCCTCATTTCTCTCTCGACATGTTGCAATAGTTAGTGAGGCTGCAAAGCCTTTGTTTGATTGTGCTGGTAATTCAATTTAAAAGGACATTAACATTTGTCAATGAACGACGCAAAATGTATGGCCACATCAGCTGTTTTGGTTAAGCATTTGCGAAATCCACAATTTCCTGGCACTGTCCTTTTCAGGCTATTGGGGCCTGGCCATGTCAATGCTACATCAGTAGCTCTGCTTCAAAGGCAAGGGGCACAGAGAAAAGAAGCCCAGGGAGATGGATCAAAAAGGCCTTTCTTAAGGGAACAGAACACAAAAGACTCTTCAACCTGCCTGGGTTACAAGCTCAGAGGTCAGTGCTTACAGGCATTGGTCAAATGTCCTGCACAAGGCAAGTTCTTTGCTGGTCTCAGAAGGTGGCCATTGTTCTGAATTTTTCCAGCTTTCCGGGTTTATTGCTAGAAACAGACTGGGTTCTTGTGTTGTAGAAATCAAGCATGATTTTTCACTCACACATGGCATTTTATGGACAGGACTTTGGCGATGCATTGGTGACTGTCTCTGGCTGTCACCACTGAGCACTGCTTCCTGGGGGAGTGGCAGCCAATTCAGGATGTGAAGAACCAGCTGGAATCTTTCTCCCATGCATCCACCAGACTTCTTTCTCTCACTTGGTCCTGGCCAGGAAATGAGCTGAGCTGAGCTGAAGTCTGCAAACTCAGGGGAACACTATGGGCATCTTGTGCAAATTTGCAAAGCCTGCAAGTCACATGGGTAGAAGCATAACACCACTTGCCCAGGGGGCACATGGGTGACAGGAGGGTGTTCACAAGCCAGCACCATGGACTTGCTTTGACCTGCTTCCTGCCAGATATCCACACAAATGCTTGGCTTGAGGTGGATTTAGGACAGAGAGAAAGCAAGCCAGAGTCCAGGGAGCCCAGCCAAAGGGAATCCAGTGGATTCCCATCTCTAAACTGAATTGCTCACACATTGCTAGAGCCAATATTCTAATGGGAGGTAGCATTTGTGTGGTTGCAATGGTGGTCAAGGAGGAGCAATGGATCTTCTATTGCTGTACAGCTGTAGGATGGTTAGCAGTGCCCCATGACAGTTCTAGACCAGGTTTCTGAGGGACCTTGGGCAAGGTACCATCAGTGGGTTCCTTCCCTCCATGAGACTGCCTTCTCACCACCATCATCAGAAGCAGCTGTTGCTCCTTCTCTTCTCTCTCATCATTGCTTTCTCTTGCTGGCTGGACAGGTGAAAAACCAATGAAAAAGTTGGTAGGGGCATCTCCCATTCCTTCTTCTCAGGATCACCATTGTCTGAGCCAGAAGAACTTGCAATGGAAAGGAAAAGGAACTTCTACAGATGGGCTCTTAATAATGGGAGTATCTTTGGTATTTTGGACTGAACTCTTCGACTTTGCCTCCTGTTGCATTCAGCTTTGCACACTTGGGAATGTGGCCCCAAGAGCTTTTCCAAAAATGTAAGAGCTGGGCTGAAAGTTCAACATCCCTGCACTACATAAAAATACTGGACAGGATCACAAGAAAGTCATGATGGTGATATCAGCCATCTTATGGTTTTTATCCCTGGCATTTGATGATTAGATGTAGAAAGGGATTCCATTCTTGGCTGTTATGAATAATAACTCTTGGTTTTGATCTTATGATTTAATTTGTATAAATTATTGTAACATTGTTATTTGTTTTAAAACTGGTTTTAAATTGTGTATGGTAAGAAATTGGAAGAAGAGCAAGACTTGGAAGAAGAGCAGTGAAGGAAGTAGAAAAGTTCATCAAGAATAAGGATGTTTCACTGGAGACCAAGGCCAAGGTCATTCACACCGTCGTATTCTCGTTCACTATATATGGGTGTGAAAGCTGGAAAGGGAAGAAAGTGGATGCATTCAAAACATGTGGTGGAGCAGCACTTTGTGAATACAAAGATGAACAAGTTGGCCCTAGATCAAATCAAAACAGAACTTTCCCTAGAAGCAAAAATGACATAACTCAGGTTGTCTGCTTGGGGCACATCATAAGAAGGCAAAACTCCCTGGAGAAGACAATCATGCTGAGGAAGTAAAAGGCAGAAGAAGAAATGGAAGACTGACTGTGAGATGGAGTGACTCCGTAAAGGAAACCACCACCTTGAATTTTCAAGAGCTGAACAAAGCTGTCAGGAACAGGGCATTTTGGAGAGCTTTCAAACATAGGGTAGCCATAAGTAGGAAATGATCTGACAGCACACAACAAAACAATTCTTTTTATGATATTTTTGCCATCTGTATTTTATGTTGTATTTTATTTGTTGTAAACTTCCCAGAAAGCTTCAGGTATTCTGTGGTATAAAAGTACAGCAAGCAAGCAAGCAAGCAAACATGATCCATACAGGTGGCATTTGTTGCCATTAATATTCCAAAGATATGTAGCTCTTGATATCCATCACTAGCAGTTCTGGCAGTACCCCTGACTCTGCACCAAAAGCATGTTGGAAATAAGTGATGGACTGGATGAAGTTCAGAAAAAATGAATCTCAATCCCGACAAGGTTGATGGGCTGGTTTGTGTGTGTGGGGCAGATGTTCCGTTGGCAGTGATTGGAGGAATCTTCTCTAACCTCATACCTTCCAGTTGTATAGGACTACAAATCCCATCAGTCCCTGCTAGCACCACCATTGATGACTAGGAATAGCGGGAACTGCAATCCAACAGATCTGGAGGATGCCATGTTGTTGAAGGATGGGCTGGATTAGGGATAGGTAGAGCCAGGTTCAAAACTTTACTCAGCCATGAAGTCCCACTGGGTGACCTTGACCCAGTCAGAACTTGCACCCAATCTACTTCAAAGCTTGCTGTGAAGATGAAAAGGGGAGGGAGGAAATAATGCTCACCATTTTGATATACCTGTGTGGCTATAAAGCTAATCAATAAGTAAGTGAAATGCATGCATTAGGGAACGTGTGTATAGTGTTCATACATACTTTTAAAAAATAAATTCTCAAGGTTTGGGATGAACCAAGCATAATCCTGGAGAAATTCTCAATGATTGAGATGAAACAGACCTGTGATTGGCAAAACAAGAAATAGACAAATGAAGATTCATCCATCCTTATTAATTTGGCCCAAAGGTTTACATTGCATGATGGAAAGGGTTCCTCTGGTATCCATATCTCTTTCCTGTTGGTTTACAAAGGGAACTCCAGACATTCCAAACAATGACGAGTGAGTTAAAATTGCTAGGTTGCTGCTGCTGTTGTTTTAAGGGGCAAGCACAATGAGATATAAAGTCTGACCAAAGCAACTGCCTTTCTTTGCACATCTGGAAGAGCTCTCTTCTTTTTTATCTGCTGCAGCTTTACAAGGGAAGTTTGGCTGCACAAACAAACAGAAGAATTGATGTGGTCATAGAAAGTCTGCATTTAAGATAATCTTACGAAAACAATCCCAGCCTCAGTGTGCTTTTATTTGTTGCTTCTCTGCCAATATTATTGACCTTCTCATGCATATTGTACAGGCATAGCCACACTGCCAGTAATAGCATTCTTCTCTGTTAATTCAAAATGTGTTATATGCTACAACCCTGAAGCCACCTGCCAAAGTTGCATCCCAGTGCAGTGGGCCGGCTGCAGCTGCACCATTAGTGATGTGGGTCCCGGTTGCTTAAGTTCATGGAAGAAAGCTGAATTCCAGTGAAATCCTATGGTTCCTGAGCTCTGAGTCCAGAAGAAGAGCACACATTTTAAAATCTGCTTTTCATGAATGCAGCTATGAATCAAAAACAAGCATGGGGTCTTCCTGCAACAGTCACATCCTTGGTATATAGCTAACATTTTGTGCTAAAACATCTCTATTCTTGTGGTTTGTTCAGTGTTATGACCAAGTCACGGATATTGTCAAATTCCTTCACCTGCCCAAGCCAAGTCCCCACCATTGTTATAAACAAAAGCAAAACCACTTGAATTGCAAAACCACACAATGCATCAGCAGTGTAACCACAATTTTTAAGAAATAGAACATGCACAGAACTGTATGATGCAGGAAGCGTGGTCAGCATGCTTCCTAAAGACTGCATGAAGCTGCCAGCAACCCCACAGTCACTCTTGCTGCCCCCCACTGCCCCCCAATTTCCCCTGCATTGATAGAAACCTTGATACTCAAACTGTCAAATTTAGCTTGTTTGCAAGTTATATCGTCCTTTTGAACGATACAACCAAAACAGCTGAAATGTTGCTGCTGTAGAGTTCTGTAGCACTACGGAGCAGTGTGCTGACAAATTTTGGTGGCTTTGACAGTTTCTCCTGTGCATGGAGCCCTTTAGACTATATCTTGTCCCAAGGATTGAAATTCATAGTGGGGGTCCAGGGGGTTGAAATGACCCTCAAGGCTCCAGAGATGACCCACCCTGTCATACACTGTGTCTACTTAAAGTGAATAATAAATACCATCAAGTAAGGAATATGGTGACATTTGAATTGGCAGAAATCTGAAGAAACAGAAATGAAAACCCAATTCTTTCAGCAAATTTTGCACAATAATTATTTATGTGCAATCCAAAGAAAATTAAAACATTCAAACAGCCTTGTTAAATATGAGCAAGGCTGCAATCCTATGTAGATTAAGGCAGGATAAAGACATGCAACTTCCAGCATAGCTGTCAGAGGGAATGTCAGGACTTATTAGATATTTTTCTGTCTAAACATGCAAAGTATTATACCCTAAAAGTCTATCCAAACTGTAATTCTTAACACTGGTCAGCCAGATGTTCTGGAAGGTTCACAAGCAGGAAATGATGCTGATATCAGCTGTCTCCTGCTTTTTATACCCCACATTTGGTGATTAGATGCCTACTGCTCCTGGATGAGAGATGCCATTCCTGGCTGTCATAGGTTTTCACTCTTGGATTTATGCTTTGTAGAAGAAAAATGTTTGACCTCCCATAAGATCTTTGGATGTTCACCCCCTTCTTTGGTCACAGGAATGAATTTTAAGGCAGTGAAATGTAATTTTTGTCAATAGTTAGAAAGATCTGAAATTTGGGTTTGGATTAGCTTCCTGGATTTTCAGATAATTTTAAAATTTTGAATTGTAAGCAGTTTTGGATTTGTAAGCCTTGTAGATTCCAATTCAAACCTAAATTGAAATAAAAATGTTCTAATTTAAAGTTGTTTAATCTGGAGCCATGTGCTGTCTTTTTTCTTGCCTGGATCTTGGATTAGTAAAACAGTCTCTACTCCTTTTCATGGAGTTCCAAATCAACCTTGTCGATTCAATTTGTCACACACTTTCTTAGATACTGCACACAGTGATGGAGTTTCAGACTTCCCACCCATAGCTTTAGGCTGCTTGTCTGGATCAAGGCTCATGCGTATGACATCTTTAAGAAGTGGAAGGTTAAAAGAGAAATGTAACGACTACAGACACTAACATATGCCTCACTCCTCCCAAAGACTTGGCTGGTTTTTATTCATACTAAGGAATCAAAGTCTCACAGTAATTACTCTGTTCTGGCTGAATGGTCATTAAAATACATACTTCTTGGTGCTTCTTGTTTCCCATTTTCTTTTGCTTTGATGACTAATGCCTAAAAACATCAATAGTAAGCCGGAATGTTTACTGAACTGATTGGCAGACGATCCTATGAGTGTTTACTTGGAAGTAAGCCTTACTGAATTCAATGGACTTAATTTCAGGCAAGAATACATTTACAAAAATGTGTTTGTGTATTGATGGCCTGGTGTGAATCGATAATAAGAACGTGCATATTCACCATTTTAAGGGTTTGTTTGCTTGCTTGCTTGTTTGTTACTCCAGTGGTGTTACTGTGGTCATGCATTCTTCTCTTTATAGTGATTTGAACCACAGGTTCCACTAGAGTCTACAGCATATGAAAGACAGTCCTTATTATGGAACAATAACTCTGGTTGGGGATGTGTGAGGAATCAGTTCATGAGATAAAAATCCAACAGCTTTTCATGAATTAATCTTCCACTTCCTGGTTTGTTAGCCCTGCACTGGCACTGACTCACTGCTGTGCAAGTTGAACAAGCTGAGAAGGAGCGTGATTTGCACATTTTAAGCGCTAACGACTTTTGCACAAATATGCCTGCAAAAACCATGTGACTCTAGTGTTTTTTGTCCAGAATTGACAATTGGCTAACTTTGCATGCATTGCATTGCAGCCACGTGGCTTTTGGGGCCTTATTTGGGCAAATGCTGTTGTTGTATTTATGTCCAGTGGCCTCTAATTTATGGTGACCCTATGACTAAATGCCCTCCACAATGTTCTCTTCTTCATAACCCTGCTCCACTCTTGTAACTCAAGGCTGTGGCTTCCTTTAAGTAGTCAATCCATCTCATATTTTGGTCTTCTTGTTCTGCCTTCAACTTTTGCGAGCATTGTTGTCTTCTCCATCACACCTTCACATGATGTGCCCAAAGCAGGACAGCTTCAATTTTGTCATGTTTCCCTCCAGGGTAAATTCTGACTTGATTTGATCAGGAACCCAGTTGTTCATCTTTAGTCAGTCCAGCGTTTTCACAAAACTCTCCTCCACCTTAAAGGTTCTAATGGATAGAAAATGAGCAAACTGTGGTCTGACTTAAGATGGAGGCCTGAAAACATTCTCTTGAATCAGCCCACTTCTGATTGTTGGGTCAGACGCAGGCAGGCTCCAATGAATCAAATTTGCCTGTACCTCTCTGAAGTTTATAATAGGAATGGATGAGAATTTCATTTCAGGACTTACTCACATTTAGCCTGTCTGTACCAAACATGGAGACATTTGTGGGGCATGGAAGCTTGTGCGTTCCTGAACTTGTGTTTGCATTCAGAAATGCACATTTTAAAAAATATATAGCTATTTTCTCACTTCAGCCTCTGGAGGGAAAGTATTTATTGGAATGTATGCTTTGGAGGAACGTGTTCTGAAATACATGCAATAAATACAATTTCCCCTTGGAACAGAAAGAATAAAGATTGCAAGACAAAATGGGAGTGATGTGGACAGAGCTATGAGGTAGAACTCAGAGACCCTCCAATAGCTCGAACTTTTCTGATTCTTCCATCCTTCAATGGTAATTATTAGAAGAGCCTGCCTTTACAAGATTCAGCCCATTGATACTTCTCTGCAATTCTCTGCGCCCACCCACCCACCCATCCATCCATGTATTGAAGAATTATATGAATTACATTATATTGGTGGCTTTTTGGCTTGCCAATCAGTTCTTCAGTTCTACAAGTGCATGCGCAAACTACAGGAGACCATGAGTAAGAAAAGACAGTCTCTATGGGACCGTCTGTGCTTGATCTGAACTTGGCATTCATTGGCTACAGTCAGGCTACATGTGGTCATAAAGAAGGCTGTGGCAAACAGGGGCAGCAGGTTCAGTATGCAAACAAATTGCCACGCAATGTATGATGATCTGCCAATGTACTCCTTCCTCTTATACCATTCAAGTTTTCCTTCTGTAAATTAGCATTAAAGCACATTAGTCCTTTTCATTAGCCCTGGTTCATTCTACTGCTAGCCTTCTCTGCCTACAATTTGTTATTTTATTGAATGAATAGGTATCACAGCTATTGCAAAGGTTGATCTTATCAAGAGATACAGTTTACACATTGTAAATAAGTGTTTTGCATATCAAAATACGTACTACGGTTACTCCCCATTTGAAAATAGAGCAAACCTCTGCCCATAACATGGAAGATGTACATTCTCCATTCATATCATTTTTCAAGTTATATTGATGTATTGCAGCCATTCCAAGTTGATGTCTGTAGCTGTTTTGGACTTCAAAACCCATCTCCCTCAGTAAGATTGGCCAAAACAGGTATTCTGGGAACTGTAGTCTTCTACATCTGCAAAGCGCAAGACTGAGGAAGGCTGTTTTACTGTTTCATTTTTATTTATTTAACTGCCCCCCACCCATGATTTAAAGTTGGATCCAGGTTTTATCTTAATTATAGAGCAATCGAAATAAATGTGGCTGGCAAGTCATGCCTAACTTAAATCCTGTTGCTTCTCATGGGTTGTCTCTAAGCATGACTACTTACAGTAGAACATTGAGTGTCACAGCACCCATCCTCTGGAATGCATTGCCCCCTGTCATGAGGTGGGCCGTCCATTTTGCCATCCAGGCATCTCTTCAAAAGCCATCTATTCACACAGGTTTTCTCTGAAATAGGTTCCGGCCAACTGTTGTCTGTAAAGCATAGCATTATGTGCAGCTTTATCAGTGATTAGCACTTTTACAAAATGCTCAACAGCATTTCTACCAAGTTAAACACAGTGTAGAAGTCTTCAGGGAGGGATTTTTCTCCCTTTCTCGTAATGCGAGACCCCAATGGAGGTCATCCCATGAAACTGACTGGTGGAAGATAGATAAAAGGAAGGACTTCCTCACACAGCACATGGCTACACTATGGAATTCACTTCCACGTGAAGTAGAGATGGCCAGCAACTGGGAGGACTATCAAAGGGAACTGGACAAATGCATGGAAGAGAAAGCTACCACTAGCTACTAGTCCTGGTGACTATTTGCTGCTACCGACTTGTGCTGAATATTCCTCCAGATTCCCTGGTTTCATCCTCCTGGGCTCTGTTTTGCTTTGCAGTGTGCAGAGCCTGAATTCCCAGGGAGCCTGTGCAAGGTTCACAGAGCACTCGTAAGGAATTGAGCCCCATGCACCGTGCAAGTAGCACCATTCTTCTGTGGCCACCACTGCCTCCAGCTGCAGCAAGCAAGGAAGAAGGTTGGCCACCAGGAACTGTGGCCAGCAAGCCTGCTCAATGCATCCCTTTCCCACGCATGTTACCCCTGGTGGCGGTGGCAGCCGTGAGTGGAGAAGTTTGGCTAATGGAAATGAAAGCTGGGAAAGCTTGCTGGTTGCACAGCTGGGGGTCTGTGAACATTTGGGGGCTTCATTTTGGCTGCAGGACAGGGCTGAACATAAGAGGAAGTCCATGGATTCTGGAAGGATGGATTCCAAAAGAGTTTGTCCTAATCCCAATGTGGTCAGAATTCCAGGTCTAGATGGAATCTTGGCCTGATTCAACATGGCTCTTTGTTCTCTATTGGAATGCAGAACCCCACGACATGCAACACTTTTTCTTGATGAAACAGATTCTTGCCACTTTTAACGCTTACACCACAGTAAATGTGATGTAGCCCAGTCCTATACACATGTATTCTGAAATTTAGTCCCACTTAGTTCAATGGCACTTACTCCAATGTAAGTGAGTAGTACAGACCTTGAACAATTCAGGCTTAGAATTTCACAAGGTAGTCACAATTAAACTAGTCATGACTAGCTTAAGTCACATTGATTTTAATGGGTATACTCAGATTAAATCTGAATTCAGTCTCAGGGTGCTTTTTTCTTCTTTTTCTTTTTTCTTTTTTGCTGCAACAGGCTAACATGGATACTACTTTGGAAACTGGATTGCTGGCTTGGTTGGTGAACAGAGTTCACTCAGTAAAACAGGGCCCGCCACTGGAAAGAGGGTGGTGGTCTTTGCCAGCAGTATCACGAATAACAAATAAGGCAGTGGATTCTCTTCCCTCTTCAAGGCCTCTTGACAGGACCCTCCAAGCAACAGTATCTGTTCAGAGGTTTATGACCGTGTCTGCATGGAAGCATAGACAGCTATAGCAGTGGGCTGAATAACAACAGATGTTCTCCCTTGTAGTCAAAACATCGACAAAAGACTCCCTAGGTTGTAGGGAGTCCACCTAAAACAACTTATTTTAACCCATTACATATGTCATCCTACTTTTCACTCCCTTTCCCCTACAGGCCCGTATATCACTGAGGCATCATTCAGTCATAATTAAAGTTGGGTGTTTTAGCAGCACGCATTCCTTTGGGTGAGGGCATTGCAGTGCTTCCTACCATAGAATGATTTCAGAAAATAAAGGGCAATACTAAGATGTTTAAGAAAATATAGATTGCACTTTAAAAATCATATTTAAAATATATGAAATATAGATTGCACTGTAAAAATCGTATTTTTGTCAGAGAAGGCCATTCCCACTATACAGTACTTGACACACACGCATGTTCTTTGTGTGTTAATCACAGCATCAAGTGACAACTTCCAAGTGTGACTCAGCTGAATCACAGAGAGAGGATGATTCAGCATTGAATACGGAGTTGCCTGGGGAAAGTTTTTGTAAAGTTATTTATTTATTTTAGTTGTTTGAATGTCACCCATGAGCACCATGCTCTCTGGGCAATCATCAGCATAAAATACCAATAAATAACACTGATAAAATACTACAGTTAAAATATCATGATAAACAGGATAAAATCACAATAAATGTAATTAAATGAAAATAGACGTAAATTGAAGTAATTAAAACCAGTGCCATTGATATAAATAGTCCAGATGGTGCCATAAGTGCACCGAAAAAAGAAAAGTTTTTGCTAGGCACCTGAAACGCGACAAGGCAGGCACCTGGTGAATCCCCAGTGGTTGAGTGTCCCATAATTGGGGTGCCACCACAGAAAAGGCCCTCCTTCTTTCAGCCTCCCCCTTAGCCTCCTTAACTTTGATATGAAATGCCAGCTCCTCACTTCTAGGGCTCATGTGGATTGAAACACACTTATCTTTTGGATTTCACAGTTTTCCAAAATTTGCAATATAATCCCTCATTTAAAAAAATGTACCAAAGCACACATTTGCAAAGATTCCAAGGAGAGTCTTAGGGCTTTGTTACTGGCAGGAAGAGCTAAAATATTCTGAACTTTTTGGTATTTTGGCACCATCCCTTCCACTTTTAACAAAGGTGGATGGTAGGATAAAGTAACATTGAGCTGCAATCCTACACATGCATGCATGAGACCTCCATGAGGGTTCTTTTTGAACACGTGGGGTTGGATAAAGAGTTAGTCATACTTAGAGTAGAGCTCTTGAAATCAGCAGGACTTTTAGCTGTAACAATTTATAGCTGATCCAAATTGTTGTTATGTGCCGTCAAGTTGTCTCACACTTAGTAAAGGTTGACTTCTGTATAATTTTGATGTTAAATGTCTCTGCCTCTATAAGAATTACTAAAAATATGAGACACGGCAAATACCAGCTTTGTCTGATGCACAATACAATCAACTGTAATACTTTGATGAGTGTAATACCAGTGGTGAGAAAGTCTTCGTAGTTGCAGGATTCTCCAGATTACTGAATATGCGCTTGTGCTGTCCAGTTGCTAACATCTTGTACAACTCACATCATCAGTTTTAGGGTTGCTATGGAGATGAGTCACAACATTTCTCCTCTTAAGCTCTATTCTCTGATAGGGGAGGACTTGGAAGTGGGACTTTTCCCCACTTTTTCGGAACAAAAAGAAGGAGCTTTGCAAGGTAAAATCGATGGTGATGTTGAGCTATTAACACTTCTTGGGCAAGAAAATGCACCTTCCGTGCCTCCAGGGTGCACCAGGGTGCACTGGGTTTTTGAAGGCCAGGGGACATGGCAGTGTGGATGGGAACAGCTCCAAGTCAAGCCCTAAAGGCTAACTCCAGGGAAGGGTGTGGAAAGAATAGCTCCCATCTCTATCTCTGCAGTGAACCAAATCCATTAAACTCAAGAGGAAAGCTGCTGCTGACACACAGCTTGACCTGTTTCATCTGTTTTCTTCAGAGTAGTGGAAACATTTGGCTTGCACATTCATGGCTCAAGCAGGGTCCCTACCAAACAAGCTGGACAGGGATTTCTCAGTTACTTACCATGCTATGAAAGAAGCATAGGTGTCCCCAGTTCAACCATGCAGGCTGTGATGGAGAAAAGGAGGAACAACTCTAGTAGGGCTTGCTGGGTTGTGATAGCTCCCTTTTCCTCTGTTCTTTCAGGTATTTTTCTCCTGAACTTTGACTCTGAGAGCACAAGTAAGATGGACTGGAGAGAGAGAAAGAGAGAGAGAGAGAGAGAGAGAATGAGAGAGGGATACAGAGGGAGAAAGAACAAGAGAGAGAGAGAATAGCTAGCATCGGGGTCCAAGCATGGCCATGGGGTGGTCATGTATCCTATTTACATAAGACAGTCCTCTGCTGAAGGTGTCCTCTAGTGGGTGTCCAGTCCATGTCCAATGTAAAGATAAAGTACCATAAGAAAGAAGAGAGCAGAAGGCCTGGACGTCGCCAATCTAAGTTAATATTAGGGCACAGACTGAGCAAACAAACAGACCACTTAGTGTCAGATGTAGGGTTAATGGATGCATGCAAATTATATACAAATTAGTGTCTACTTTTGTTTTCATTTTTCATGATGTCTTTCCTCTTTTTTTTAGCAATGTATAAAGGGTTAAGTAAAGGTAAAGGTTTCCCCTTGAAGTTAAGTCCAGCCATGCCTGACTCTAGGGGGCGGTGCTCATCTCCGTTGCCTAGCCGAAGGAGCCAGCGTTTGTCCGCAGACAGTCTCCGTGGTCACGTGGCCGGCATGACTAAACACCGAGGTGCACGGAACGCTGTTACCTGCCCACCGAAGTGGTACCTTTTGATCTACTTGCGATTGCATGCTTTCAAACTGCAAGGCTGGCAGGAGCTGGGACGGAGCAACGGGAACTCACCCCGTTGTGCAGATTCGAACCAGTGACCTTTCAGTCAACCAGCCCAGCAGCACAGCAGTTTAAACCACTGCACCACCTGCATCCACCCTCAGATTTTCTTCATCAGACTAAAAAAGGTAGCCTGTCTGGAAAATGTCTTCAAAGAGAGAACAGCCCATGGTCAATCCTCGGGACACAGAGCCACCCTTCATGGAATTTACTGGGTGGCATTGGCACAATCGCCCTCTTTTAGCCTACCCTACTCTACAAGGTTGCTGTCAGATAATGCTGGTGGGAAGATACGTAGATCTCTAATACTCTATTTCTTAGAAGAGAGGCAGAATAAAATCGATGCTCTGTGCCCACACACCCTGGTTTAAACATGACCAGACGAACTATGTAAGGGCAGTTGGTGAGTATGCATAAGTGAAGGGTGGGGATGTGTGATCCATTTGCTTTTGGGATGGAGATCCACCAGATCCTCTGGGCTGGACTCCCTGGATTCCAGCCACTTCCTTGCATGAGTGTTCATGCAGTACTGACCAGCAATTAAGCCCCATGCAACCACTGCACAAGCAGCATCCCTCTTCCACGATCATTTACTATTATTTAAAATAACATATATACCTTTAAAAACATGAAACAATATAAAATACAATGAACTAAAAGTACCGATTTACAGTATCATCCCAGTCTAAATAAGAAATGAAAATCTCAGTGGCAGCTCTCTCTCTCTCAATCCATATGTTCAACATCAGTTGAAAGTGAATTCAAATATCCATCTTTAAGACCCATTGAAAAACAGAGGACTGCACCCGATAAAGCAGGACACCTTTTGGTCTGATTCAGGAGGCCTGTTGTTACTTTCTTCTGTTCCCAAGACTGTAAAGCCTTCCTAATACTACTTGGAATCAAAACTTTGACAGGCAGATATTTGAGTGAGATGTACTTAGTGTCCTTGCTTTGAGTCCTGTGAACTCCAGGTGACCTCTCAAATGCTTGCTTTACAGGTTATTATCAGAAACGGGGAAAGCAGAGGTGTCAGTTCCTTGGGCTTCTTGTACCCAATCCTGCTTGAAACCTTGCTCCATTTCTAAATAAAACTTTTGCCAAATCCCTGATGTAAAGATGAGTATCCCCCATAAAGTGTAAGGATGCAGGAACTCTAAGCTTCTCCTTCTCTCTCTCTTTCTCCCTATCCTTCTTCATAACCTAATTATTTTTTAAAAGTCTGATTCCTTATGAGAAGAACCATCCATTCGCTCAGGAAACACATAATTTAAGCAAGGCAAATGGTGACTGGGCATCATCCAAAAATAGAACAAAAGTGAACATCTAGTTGCATAAAATCTGCATATCTGTTAATTTGAATGTGTAACTGAAAGCTAGGAAATTATAATTCAAACAGAAATGCAGTCTATCTTACCATAGACCTGTGTGCCTTGTTCACTTAGCTGCTTGGGTGATGTTAAGGGCCAATTTGGAGGCCCAGCTCTTCCCTCTGGTGGCTTTTTGCCATTCTACCCAGCAGGACAGTGCTTCAAACAAAGGTTAGCTTCAAACAAAGCTTAGCTTCAAACAAAGCTTAGCTTCAAAATAGAGGACAGACCTCTGACAGCCCTTCAAATACAGTCTACTGCCCACATGACCACCCTATACCTTGGCCAGAGACGGAACAGTAATGAGGGTTCATCTCTCCCTGTTGGAAATAACACCTATAACAACTTGGTGCCTGAATTTTGCTCTTTGATTCTTCCTCCCTCGCAATTCCATTTCCTTTTGTGTCATGTCTTTCAGATTGAAATGCTGAGGCGGGGCTGTCTCGCTGTTATTTTTTAAGCTTCTTTGGGAGGTGTTTTTGGCTGAAGAGCCTGGCGAGGGTGCCATAAATAGACAGACACAATAAGCAACCTTCTGCTTCATGTGCAGTGCAGTGAATCACGCGAGCTTGCAACTCTTGTCATGGGAAGAAGAAGCAGGGGAGGATGTTGACCGCTCTGTTGGTGGGGGTTCCTCACCCACTGCAGCTTTTCTTTCCAGGCTTGCAGCAGACTATCAATGGTGCTTCGTGGCAGTTTTGGGGAAGTGGCTCAGCACCATGGAGAGCTCCTGTAAAGTTGCAATGAATAAGAAGCCTACTTGGACACAGGAGTCATCAGCCTCTCCTGAGCAAAAGGGAGCAGAGCTCGTGCAAGGACACTGCAAGAGGTCCACCACATCTCCACAGCCATTGTGCCCATGAGAGCATGAAGACAATGCATGCTGTGAAAGCTAAGCCACAAAAGGCAAGTCTGTATGGGTACAAAGGCCAGGTGACATGGAGTTGTCATGAGGGGATGCTGCTCCCATCAAGTAGAAACAAGTGACCTGGTGTTTCCCTGGATGATAATACTTTAGGTTAAGGCCTTGCATATGAACCATTTGGAGAGCTTTGGCTGTTGGTTGATAGAGAAATGGGCCGCATCTGTTTGTCAAATGTACAGGAGACCCATTGAAATGACTGAGACTTAAACTAACTTTGGAGATCCACTGGAGACTATCCATTCAGGTAAGAAATGCCCGTTGGAATGCTTAGCCTCAAATAGACTCCATTCATGTAGAAAAGGTGTGTGTGTCCATGACGGCCATCAGGTCCAACCCCCTGCTGTTGCAGGACATCAAGTTACAGTACCACACTCAGAGGGCTGTCCAGTTTCTTTCTGAATGTCTCCAGTGTGGGAGAGCCCACCACCTCTCCAGGCAGCTGGTTCCACTGTCGTATTGCTCTGACAGTGAGGAAGCTCTTCCTGATATCTAGATAATGATGGCCAGTCCCAGACAGGGAGAGCATGACTGCTGTGGTCCATGTATTAGTAACACCAAAACCGGATTGTTGCAATGTGTTTTATATGGAGAGGTCCTTAAGGGTGGTCAGGAAGCTACCGTCAGTGCTCAGTGCAGCTGAGATGATAGCACGAAAAGCTTATTGCTTATTAAAGCGTATAAGCTAAGGGAAATGCACTGGTTTTCTAGGAGGTTCAAGGCTAAGTTTGGTACGTGCTTACAATGCCCCATACAACTCAAGAACAAGATATTTAAGACATCCCCTCTTGACTCTTGACTGCTGCATTCCTTAGGAAATGCCCTCCTGGTGGCCCCCAAAATTCTGGAGGGCTGGTTCACCATGGTTCAGAATAGGGCCTTTGGGCCACAATCCTTGGCATGTTTAGACAGAAACATGGTCCAGGTCTCTCTTTTTGGCTTTTTGTCCTGTCTAAACCTGCACAGGATTGCACCTTTAATTTCAGAGCATCCTCTCTTTGGAAGTACCACTGCAAATTCAGGAAGTGCCACACCTTCTGGAATTTTGGCAGCTACTGATAATATACCTTTTTCAACAGGTGTTCCCAAGAAGATAATTCTTTCCTTTGTCTGAGGATTATTTTTGTACATTGCTTAGAAATGTCTTTATTGTAAGAAATTCATAAATATCATTACATACACACACAATATTGGGCTCTACCTGTCTCAAATTAAAAACAAGCAGAACACACACAATTTTTAGAACACACACACACACAATTTTGCTGAACGCTGCTATTGATTAAGAACATTTTTTAATTTTCCTCATGTAGAAGGCTTGAACCTTCTCTCAAGCATCAGGTATTCACTCATGTAAGAAACCAGATACTGCGCTACATGAGCTGAATACAAGGTGCATTTGCTGATACAATCTATTGTTTAGTACAGCAAGTGCACTGTGATATGTAATATCTGCCTGAGACATCTTCCATGGGAGCATATCATCTTGGAAATAACACTGGTAGGGTCCTTCAAAGGTTACTTTAGGAGACCCGATCACAACCTTCACTATGTCAGAACTTGGTTGCGTAAAATTCTCTTTGAAAAGCTTTACAACTCTTGGCCATTAAAATGCAATCTGGGCTGAAACTTGGCACAGAAAGACGGCAATGCACACACACCCGAGGGAGTGGAACAGCTGCAACCTTTTGGAAACAGAATACAGTTCTTATAATCTTCTACAGATGATTATTTTGCTGTAGCTATTACAGTTTTTGTAAATGCAATGTTGAAACAACAGATGTAGGTAAAGCCCCAATAGGGAAGCTCAAGGGGGATGGGGCTTGGATGGGGGGGAAAGAAGGTGAAAATACTGTATTGTTCACTTGATTTCTGACATTTGCTCAACTAGTTAAGACCCCACTGGACAACCGTAAACTAGGTTCTCCTGGGGAGCTATGAGTCTTCTTGTGCATGAGCTCAATTCCTGGTGAGTGCTGGTTTAAAAATCAAGAACCATCAGGAAGTTCTAGGGACTTGAAGCTACCCATCTGGACAGAGGACTAAGCAAGGTACACATGCCACCTTCGCAGGCTTTCCCACAATGGTGAGAAGACATACTATATTACTATAGAAAGTATAGTAATTCTTTCTAAATTTGTATCCATATCCATAAATTAACATATGCACATTTTACACTACCAGGTGATCTCTATTGTTCTAGTTTTTAGTGATGCATGTCCTCTTTCCTGGGATTCACAAGTGATTACCCTCTTCCTAGGTTTTGGGATCCTGATTTGAAGGCTTCCAGTCCCCAGTACGATGTAGGTTCTAGTGGAAACCTTTCACTAATTAGTAACTTCAAGTGACACCCCTTGATCTCCTGCCACATTGCTGTGAACATGAGACTGGGAATCCACAGATTGTCACTGACTCTACAGGTCTGCCATAATTCAGTCTAAATCAAAGTGCTCCTTTTACATTAATCTAATTTAGCTGACACTCAGGGTTACTCCATGTTATCCTCTTATTCATGTGAGATCAGCCTCCCCATGGATTACTTTCTTCCTCCCAGGTCTTCATGGCAATGCTTGGAAGCTCAGGGCCACATGGATGAGGTCAGTCTCAGGGTGTCCTTCCTATCCCATCCATTCATGAACATTAGCATGAATGCAACGGACTCACCTACATCAGCCCTGATGTTACTGTGCAACATGAGAACAGTCACAGAGCAGCAGGATGGGGGGAAGTGAAATCAATTCACATCCAATTTCTCTTGCTCAGCGGGGATGCTTTGTGGATCTGTTTGACCCTTCACTGTAATTCTGTAATGTAGTTAATTTATATCCAAAGGCTGTCTTTCCTTTTTATTACAGTGGCTTGAGCACTGAAGAAACCCGTGCATCGCTGGCATTGTTTAGTTTTGTCCGTAACAGCTGAATGGCCATACACCCTGCTTGGGAAGGGAGCCTCCCTTAATTTGCATCAGGCATAACAATGTTCCTGGAATATATTTTGAAAGAAAGCAGGTTCCCTGAAGATGATGTTGAACCTCAACTTAGCGCAGTGGTTGTTCTCTTGTTTGCCATGAACGTGTCAGTCTCTAACACTGCCACCATTCAACTTGGATATACATTTTCAAACTGACATGCTTCCAGATCATCCTGGATGGAAGGCCTAATGAAAGAGGGAGCATATGTCTTTGGAGACCAAGTCTTGAATGCTTTTACTGAAAACACTGTGACTGTGAGGCATTAAAAGCAAATATTTGGGAATAGCAACTTCAGTCCCCAAGAAGTAATAAGGATTCCAAAGTGGAACCTTGCCTGATGGCATTTCTGTGCACATTTAGAACTGGATTGACTTATCTCATCTAGCTATGAAATGCCTACAAAAAGAAAATAATACTTTAGATTCACAGTTTTGAGAACAGAGAAATATTGAATTTGTAGTGATGGCCACCAACGTGAATGACTTTAAAGAGCAATTAGACACAATAATGGAGGAGAAAAGTATCCATGGCTACTAGTCCTGATGGCTGTACTATGTCTAGTAGAAGAGGCAGCATGCCTATGTGCAGCAGGTGCCGGGGAGCATGGATGGAAGGTGTTGCTGCACTCCCATCCCGCTTGTGGGCTTCCCATGAGCCTCTCTGTCACCACACAGAATGCTGGGCTAGAGAGGCCTTTACTCTGATCCAGTGCAGCGTGTGCTGTCTTTTGGTGCTTTTCAAAGCCATCCAGCTCGACTGTTTACCCAAAGGCAGAACATCCAGTCAGCACCAGCATTACCCAGTAGAGCTTGCACCATCCAGACTGAAGTCTGTCACAACAGAGAGAATGTGTGTGCTAAAAGAGCTACTAGAGGGATTACTTGCACTCTCCCCAGTCTGACATGGGGGCTATATGTGGAGGATGGTCCACTGCAGCAAACATCTGTGGGATCCCTGACCAATAGTCCCAGTCATGGAGATGCAGCTGCTCACCAGCAGAGTGTTGTTGCAATTGCCTGATTGTCCTTCATCCATCTAAGCGGAGAAAGAAAATAGGTTCACTTAAGTAGACCACTTAGCTTAACTCGCCTGCTGTGTCTGTGACCTCAGGGACACTTACGGCACTGATTGCTATCCCCATGTTTAGATATGCCATTTATCATGATTCACCACATGGGGCGGTGTGATCTCATCATGAGCTTTCCCACTCAGAATCTGCCATGATGGACAGCGGTGGCTGAGCTCATAGGAATGCCTTCAACTCAATGTGGGATAGCATTTCCAAGAGTTTCATCTTCAGCTTCCATAGCAGACTAATTTTTTTTCAACTTGCAGGTATTCTACAGACTTACAGACCAGAGTGTTTGTGTTTGTTTTATCTTTTACCGTGGATTAGCACAAAAGCACATCAGTGCAAATATGCATTAGGGCTAGATTCATAGGTATGCTAATGTGCATTTACACAAGTGGAACAGAATTGCTTTATGTGCTCATCAATGAGTGGAAAACAGAACAAATGACACCTGTTAATTTGCAGAACACAGATAGAATGATTTAACAAACTCTGTGCCTCCCAGTTACTAGTGGTGTTTGCACATGGTGAGTACAACAGATCCTTACTATACTTCGTAAAACTTGTAAATGGATGGCACATTCTGGGAGATTATGGGATTTTTCAGAGTCTGAGCACTCAACACCCACTATTTTTTCTATCTAAACTGTTTTAAGAAGTGTACTACACACATACATACAGATTCTCTCTCTCTTCAGTACTTACTTTACTATTACTCTATTATTATTATTATTATTATTATTAAAATTCTGTATTGGGTTTAAGATGTCTTAGTGCATATGGGGGTGTTCCTTAAGTGCTTCTTATATATGTGATCTGACTTAAATACAAATTTGACTTAAAGATGATCTCAGGAACAGAACTTGTTCTTAACCTGGGGACCTGGTGCAAAATGTGGCTCACCAAGTGCAGCAGCTGCAGGTAAAGTGACTGCCACGCTTTGCACTTTCCACTGGATGCTTAGGAGCCTCCCGGTGTGAAGTCTGACAAGCATCTGCCATGGAAAGATGATGAGATTGTGCCCCAGCTGAAGTTACATCGAGTTCAATGAGTCTGTTCTAAGTCTGCATTCAGCCTCTATCCTCCATCCACTTGAACTCTTTTTAGCACTTCCAACAGATCTATTTGACAATCAGGAGTGGAAGTGCCATAGACTCTTTCATTGCTGCTTTGGTCTGAATGCCCATATGTGAAAAATGGCTCTAACAAGTACTTTAAACATTCTCGCTGCTTTTGAATGCTGCAGAATGACCTCCCTGAGCTTCGTTTTGTTTTCCTTTCTTTACCTGACAACCCACCGTTCAGTGTCTAAACAAGAGACCTGCCAACCAGTTCGAGTGGAACAATTTCCTGTGACATCCATCATGGTGTTTTCCATCTGTCTTTTGGCTCTTGTGATCCCAACAGTTGTTTGAGTTCAATTTTTCATGGGCAAGCTTGGACGGGACCCTTAATCTACTAAGCACAGTGGCTGGGTGGGCCCCAAGGGCTGTTTCCTTCCTCACGTGTTTCTACTCAGCAACCCCATGAAGCTTTCTCTAAGCACAGATTTCTGAATGGAGTAGGAAGCAGCATTTCATGCAAGGCATACTTTTTATTACAGAGAGAGAGAGAGAGAGAGAGAGAGAGAACACTTATAATTGATACATGATCCAAATCTCAGCATAATTGCCTTGGCGCATTTTCTAAGGATTCTGGTATGTAGCTGTGTATATATGTACACTGAGTTGTCATGAAGAACTGATTTATGTAAATAGGAATTGAGAAGAGACTATTTATTGGTAGCAACTATGCTGGCTTGCATATCCCAGATAAGGATGTACAAGAATGTTTATTCTGTTTACAAACCCTACCAGCCTGTCCCACTTGCAAACCTGAATGCAAAATGTTTGCCAATTTTGTCTTGCATTGTAAAATGTGTTTGGAATTTTTTTGTGGGGTGGTGGTGTGTGCGCATGCATATGAACTTTGAAATGTGGATTACCCTTTACATAAAAGGGGGAATGTACACTTTTGCAAAATATGCACAACAATGCACACTGTTTCCTTTTGAATGAGCTAAAAAGTCACAAACGAAAGTGGGAACAAGTCGAAACAACCTTCTAAGTGATTTTCCAAGAAATTAGGTTTGCTCAGAAGTGTCTGGCTCTCTCATCTCTAGTCTGAGGTTCAACACATGATATTATCTTGAGCTAGAATGTCACTGTCAGCTTGTGCAGACAATAAAAGACCACTTCAAAGGTTGTCAGCCGGGGGAGGGCTCCTCCCAGTATCAGGCTCATCCCAGTAAGCAGGACACAGAATAATGGGCTCAAGTTGCAGGAAGCCAGATTCTGGAAAAACCTCCAGGCTGTTACAGGTCACAAGAATGGGACCATTTCCACAGGGAGGTCGTGGGCCCTCCCACACTGGAAGCATTCAAGATGCAGCTGGGCAGCCATCTGTCTGGGATGCTTTAGGCTGGAAACCTGCACTGAGCAGGAGATTGGACCCAATGGCCTTCATAGCCCCTTCATCTCTTCTCTTCTATGCGTCTATATTATGTGGGCTCTTTACTTACAGGTAGACAAAATACTTTTAATGTACATGGTCACAAGGCTCAGCCTCTGATTTCAGGAAGCATTGCACTGTAGCATTCTTTATGTTCAGTATTACTACCTTACATGATCCCTGAGTGTAAGACAATTTATTATATCTTGCCTTCTGAGTAAAGAAGCTGGAAGGAGGTTTTAGCAAGCCCCTTCTCCAACTTAGTTAGGAGTTCACACTCCACTAATTAATCCCAGATTCTTCGTTGGTGGCAGGCGAGCCAAGCTGTTCTCTGCTGGCATAAATAATCTGCTAACAATGACTTCATTTACTCCCTTAACTGACTATGCAATGGAATCTGGTCCAGTGAATAAATCATGCTAGTCTTCTTCAATGTGAGATTGATATTGTGATAAGCAAACTCATGTTAAAGGGCATGCCTTGAGTGTGTTTTGCAAGCAAGACGGAGAAATATATGCACATCTTTTTATCTCAAGACAGAAATGAGCACAGATGTTCATATTTTTAGCTATTCAAAGAGTGTGTGCACTTCCCACTAACAGAGAATTCAGGCAGGTTAGTGTTGATCACTTTAGAAGCCAAATACAACCAATAAGAAGTGTCTGCCAGATAACTTGAAGGACTCCCTGCGTAAAAAAGTATGTATAATTAAAAATGAAAGGAATAATAATAATAATAATAATAATAGACTAATAAGCACTTGCAAGTTTCCACAAATCTATATGATCTATATGGGGAGGTCCCTAAGAAATGTCCAGAGCATACATTTTATTGACCCTGTTACACAGCTACTGCACCAACTGCATGGGCTTCCAGCTGATTTCTGAGTCCTTGGGAATAGCATATTGGAAAGAGCAATTTGGGAATAGTATATTGGCTCCTCCTCCCTTATGAGCCTGCCTGAAATTTATACAGAGCAGCTGATGCCCTGCTGTGCATCATACCTCCTCCAATGGTGAGATCGATGGGCACAGGCTCCAGGCTGAAAGCTGCTTAGCATACACCTGGAGAAAGCTAGGGCTGGGGCAGGTGACATTCCAATCTGGCTGGAGTCCTGAACGGGACCATTCCTTCTATCAGGTAAGGACAGACAGGTTTTTGGGGGCAGGAGGGGGGCAGATCTCATGTGTACAGGTGCAGATCCAGTTACACATAGAGGGGACTTTTTTGTATAGACTTACATACCACTGTCCCTATTTTTAAATATCCCTAAACTTCCCATAGAGGGAGAAGCAATGCCATTGCAAGTAATCTGACCTCATGAGTGCTCCAAGTACAATATTTGACGCATGTTCATGAGTTATGAGTCCATGCATATATATGTGTGTGTCTGTTCTTTTCATTTATATAGTGCATGCTTGCACTCACCAGATGCAAACACACTGGTTCTGTCGTTTCGAGACGAAGAGACAGCAGTGACAGAAAGCTACTTTTAATTCATCAAATATTACCAGATGGAATTGTTCCCCTAAAACCTATCAGGGTGTGACCCAATGTGGCTGCCCAGCATCCTCTGAACATGGCAGAATATGGGTATCCCATGGAGGGCAGGAGGAGCACAAAGGAGAGGGTTGCCTCAGGGTTCCTCCTGCCCACCAGAAGCCTGGTGTCCCCAGGAAAGGCATTTATTAGGCATACATGATCCCTCACCCACAGAAATTTGCAAGGCCTCTTCACCACCTTCTTGTCCTCTGGAGCTTCGTTAAAAAAATCATTTTTTTAAGAGCAAGGAAAATCTGGTATTAAATTTTAAATCGTGACAAACCAGAATGGTAAATCCTGGTAAAAAGATGGAAATCTGCAGTTATAGCCCAGCTCCACCTTGTGGTTGGTTCATAGAACCAGAGAAAGGCAGAGAAAGACAAATAGTTGGGAAAAGACCCGCTCAAAGGATGCATTTTTCCTCCACAGTGAAAACAGAAGAAGAAGCTTCTGTACAAGAGTGGCCCTCACCCTCCTTGCCCAGAAACCCTCAGATGACTACCTAACCCTTTGCCTGACCATGCGCAGAGGTTGAGGCATCACCAAGACACATCATATCCCAGCAGAGCTGGCTCTTCAAGAACCAGGCCAGCTGAGAGGGCAGAGGGAGGGCACTGTAAGGTTGCAGGTCCAGCTGCAAGGTTGGAACTCCAGATCCAACCTTGGAACATGCTTCTGAGGTTGGAGCTGCAGCTCCAGCTTTTCCTTTGGCCCTCTAGACATAGGCTGTGTTCACAAAACATGAGAAACAACGCTGGATGCTTATCATGGTTTACATGTTTCTACCATGACCTGACAGACAATCAAGCTCTATATTATTGGGATTTCCTTCCTCCCCACTAAGTTCTCCTATTGTAGGCAAATACCCCATCAGCCATGATGCCTGAAATTTAATCCCAAGTGAATCACTCTCTGTGTATCTCACATCTTTGCTCCTCATTGGTCTGCACTTACAGGCAAAGAGGCTGGAACAGATCCTGCAGTTGTCACTCTTTCCAGGGACTCTATGGTAATTGTATACCATGGGTGTGAAAAGCATGGGTGTGAAAAGCATGAGTTGAGACAGCAGGACAAGTCATAGTGCTATGGAGAAACCATAGAACAAACCATTGTTTTTTAGTATGGTTTCTTAAGACCAAACTTACCATGGTGAAATACCACGACTAGGGTCAGATAACATGACAGACCAACAATGGTTAAAAAAACCCACCATGACTTGTCACATTGTCTGAACCCAACCACTATCTAAAGAGACTAGTATTATGCCATTAATGTTTTACATTAATTGAAACAATAATTGCATTTTGATTCAGTTTGCTAAAGTTTAGAAGAACAATATCCAGAAATGTAACATGTCCCCTTGCTTGGTGCACCATTCATTTTTTAAAATGTTGTCTTAAGAGATGTTTTAGAACCAGTAGCTACTCCACCTCTACTCCATGTCTGATCTTCCCTCTCCTTTCCCCACTGCTCCTAGCTAGCTCCTACTGTTGTTTGTACAGTGCAGCAGATAAATCGCAGGGCAAGGATTTTGTCACAGCAGAATAGTCTGTGTAGCACCTATCTCAGCGCTGGTACTATGCAAACAATATAAAACACAGCAGTAGATCCTCATTAGGAATTTTATGGAAGCAAAACACAAGATAAGGGGTGAGCTAGGCTTCAATTTGTCATGTGTTTCATATTAGAAAAAGCTCAGTCTGTCTGCAGAGCAAGACACACTTTCCCTTTTATTTTCAATCAGGAACGTGCAGGTTTTCTTGCATGATAGATTTGTTCTTTCCATGAATGAAGTCTCTGTGATGGTGGGATGACTCAAAGTTCACTTTTTTAGACAGCACAAGGCATAAAAAGAAAGCAGTCCTCCACGCCCCCAACTAATAGAGAGGTACAAATTAAAAACATCAAGGATGACGAGACAGGGTGGGATTTAGGGAGAAGAGATGAAAGTAACAGAAAAGACAAACATACATTGCAAAGGGCAGAGTGGAAGTCCTTTCAAGTCATCATAAATGGCAGACCAAAGGAAGGAGTTTTTTGGTGGACACTTTGACAGTTCGTCAATGCTGTTTTTCTTTCAAAGATAAAAATTCTGCCATAGGACATGTTTGATTCAGTGGTACATATGTGGGGAAAATATATCCACCTGCCCAGGCTTAAATGCATGTGCTGCAATCAGTTTTTTAAACATGGGTGCAAAGGGCTTAAAGGTGTTAGAATTAGGAAATAGCACATATTCCATGCTCCCATCTTGGGAAGCCCTCTTTTCCAGCACATGGCCACACAGAGCAATGCAAACACACGTGTATCAGGGGTCTATATTCCAGTTACACAATGCACATTCATTCATACACAGAAATTCCCTCCATCTATAGATCAGGGCAAGCCACTCTGATCGTCACTGATGTTACTGGAATTTACTTCTACATAAGAACATTTAGGATTTAATTTGAACACGGAAGAGCTATCAAGAGATTCTAGCATCTAGATATTAGAAAAAGGGCTTCAAAAAAAGGGAGTCTGAAATACTTTTTATCCAGAAAACCAAAAAACAAAACCAATCAAAACAAAACTGGTGGACACATTTTATATATTTAGGTCTTACATTGCAGCTGACAATCCCTTTTCCTTCCCGCTAATCATAGCATCCAGGTTCGGTTCACATAGCATCTGAACCTGGAGTCACTTCCATAGGGTGGATTAGTTTTCACAAACAAACCACCCTGAGAACTCATGGCACGCTGCTAGTTGTCAGGGTATGTTGTTTTCAGAGCGGCTTGATGTGACATCCAATATGGCAGGGTAACTTCATCATGGCTGGCTGGGGATCGCTAGGGAGCCACCTGGCACAGTGGTGAAATCCATCATTGTTCTTCTTGATATCACAGTGTCTGTGATCAGCCTTCCTCATGCCTTCTCAGTGCATTCAACCCCGTGCTCCTAAGAATGGAAAAGAAAGGACGCCAAAGAATGTCCGAAATATATTCATAGCTTCTACCCGCTCTTTTTCAGCCTTTTCAGTGTGCACATTCAGAAATCCGCAGCTACGAAATGTGCATAATTTCCCTCTCCACTTTACTACTCAGCCATGAGATTTGAACAGATCTCGCTCACTGCTTTTCCTTGAAATGTGCATATAGTTACTGACTCTCTCACTGGTCTGCCATGAAGTTTGCATGTGTTCTCTCACTTCCTTCCCTGACTTGAAAGGTGGATATTTTCACCAATCCCTACCTTGTCTGTAACCCATATGTGTATCTGCCAGCTAACGATGGAGACCAGTGGAGGGAAGCCACAAGCACAGAGCTGTGGCTAGTGGGATGCTGGGAGCAGCTGGGGGCTTCAGCAGAGATGTTCAAGCAGCTATAATTGGCAGGATGTTAAGCAGGCCCCTTTCTGCGGGTTTGTTCTTTAGGCAAGTGTTGAAGTGCAGAATAAAACTGACAAAGACATTGACGAGAAGGGGATATCAGGATGCTAAGCTAAATCGAGGACAGGCTCTATTGTGCATCTGTGCAAGACACAGGGGAAAAGACACATTTCTGCATCCATAGGGATTCGGGAAATTAATTCCACATGGTGATCTAATGTTGAGAGGGATGTTTCCCTTGGTAGGTGGCTACTGCAGTGGACCACTTGCAGAAGGGCACTGATGTAAGGACCAAGGAGACTTGACGTTCTCCTGCAAAGGCACCTGGAATACATGTCAGGAGCCAGCAGAGGGACTGAGGGAACTGATGGGGACTGATGGGGAAACAGGCTAGGGAAAAGCAAAGCGCATCTGGTTGTTTGCAAGTGAGCAACCAACCATTGCATTCTAGATTCTTTTCAAGGTACCTTAGCATGCTGTTGAAATGCACCAATCATACTGAGACTTCAGTGCAGAGGCCACAGGTTACATCAGCCATGCTGGCCAGGGGTTATGGGATTTGCAGTGCAAAAAGCTCCCTTTTTGCATCTTTTCCAATGCCCTTGAAAGCAAGCACACACTGGAGGTCAGCTGTCATTTAAACCTGAAACTTAATATGCGGCCCTGAGCATGTACACACATTTTCATTCCAATATTTCAATCTTTAAGGCAAAAATCACACTATATAATATTTTGTAGGTTGTGAGGGTTAGGCTATTCTTTGAATTTGAAACACCGAAGGTGTCATGAGGATATGTCCTTGATTTCATTTGCATATTTCAAACTTTCAAGAGCTATTGTGTTTGATACAAACAAGCAATAAAAAAATCAGAATGTGAAACATTCTACTTAAAAAAAAAAACACCACTTTGCTGTGCCGAAGCAACTTGCCTCCAAAGTAGCTTTGATAAACAGCAGTCAATATTCCAGTTCTCCCCATATATTCCTGAGAGTCAGAAATATTTGGAATGCCATACGGAATGCTTATTCTGGATGATAGCAGAGCAATATAGGTTTGGATCCAGGCTGAGTTGCTCACCGATTTCAATGGGACTATTCCATAATTTTCAACTTGAAAAGGGGCTTCACAAGAAACCACAAACCATCAGAATACACTGTAGGCAAACTGTAGACTGACACAAAATCTGTGCTGCTTGTGGGCAAGTATCTAGCAGACAAGGATCTAGAGGGTTGCAGTTGGTAAATGAGCCTAAGCTGATCGAAGGTGCTCTGCACCACTGAGCCAACCCAAGACTCCAGCAACGGTTCAGGATTTGGAGCATCCCCAAACTGCAACCTCTGTCCTTTAGGAGGAGTGTTACCCCATCCAGACAGGCTGTGTGTCATCTCATTGGACAGATGGCTCCCACCTCCAACAGCACCTCTGTCAAAGCAGCACGGCATTGTATGGGATGTTTTCAGAATTAAAGATCGCACAGGGCAGGCTTAGGCAAAATGGGCCACGTGCGAAGACCCCTGCCCTGTTTTGCATCCCCCCCAGCACTCCATTGCCTGCCAAACTGTGCCCTGGGAGGGACATCAACATGGAAAAAACCCCTCCTTCTCAGAGGGAAAAACTCTGCTTTGTGGCCAAATTTCAGTGGTGTGACATATGGCAAAAAGGGAACATTTAAAACAAAGGAGCCCATTTTTTCAACTGTTGCTGTTGCACCAAAATTTGGCAGCTGCCTGTAGCATGTCACTTATAATAGCTTGTTTTCCTCTGTTGCTACTGCTGAACTGCTGAATGAATTGTGGGAATAAAGATTGTAGGGATGTACTCCCAGGGGCGGTCCAGGCAGGGGCAATTCAGCCCCCTAACCCCTGAAGTTGCCCATCCCTGGCACAGAGAGAAGACTGTGTCTCTGTATACTTACTGAATAACTTACAAAAGTAACAGCTAACAGAGGGATGCCTGTAAGCAAGAACTTTCTAACACAATCAGCTCCAGATCTTTTTGGAAGGATTTGATTGCTCTGTGAATTTTGTGTGACTGTTAATTATAGAAAGCTCTGGCATGAGTAATGATAATGGACTGCATTCCATCTTAGTCTTACTAAGAGGGGACCACTGAGATGAGTGGGACTTAAGTTAGACTAACATGGGACACAGCCCAGCCTTCAGCCTTGGACATATGTGCATGTTTTGCTGGCTTTGGTTTTCTGTTTTGATAGTTTAACTATATCATTTCTTTGGGAGGAGAATGCAAGAAAACACAATTAAAAATGAAAATAAAGCAGAAAGGAAACAGAGTTGCATATTATCCCTTTCGTGGTCTGGATTTTTGCTCCTGAGCATATGGTCTAAAGAGCCCTGACACTGACCTGGGTCAGCACTTACAGGAACCCGGCAAGAGGTGCAGTGAAGGGGATTTTGGGCAAGAGGTTAAGAAGGCCAAAATCGTCTCCCTCTGACTGGAAAGATGGTGCTGCCCAAAATCCCCTTCACTGCACCTCAGAAGGGATGTTGCAGAGCTGGGGAACATGTTTTCTCCCTCCAGATCTCCGTTGCTGTAAGACATGAGCAGAGGGTGCTTGTGTGCTCATTTCCCCTGCATGTACACTGTGTACATGTGAGAGCCAGTGTGGCTTAATGGTTAGAGTGTTGGACTGGAGACCTGGGAGTTCCAGGTTCTAGTCCCCACTTGGCCATGAAGCTCACTGGGTGACTCTGGGCCAGTCACTGACTCTCAGCCTAGCCCACCTCACAGGGTTGTCACAAAGACAGAATGGGAAGTAGCAAGAGGCTTATGTAAGAAAAGAAGAAAGGATGTGAATGCGATCATACATTTGAAATATAGACTCTGCCCTTTAGCCTTGATGCCTCCCAGGTCTGTTTTGGCCCTGCCTGCTTTTTGCTTTGGCCTGCCCTGAGGTGTTGCTGGCCACTTCAAAGATCTGGGACTTTCCAGCGATGTCAATGCAGGGCCTTTTTGCAAGCTGCACCAAGCATAAAGCCATGCACAGATGAGCTGGCAGTTTTGCAGCAACCATGGAGGGAAATTACTCTTCCCTCCTGAGCCTCAATGGTCCTTGAAAATTACCCTGCATTAGCATTAAACTAGGGACTGCAGGTGGCGCAGTGGTTTAAACCGCTGTGCTGCTGGGCTGGTTGATCGAAAGGTCGCCGGTTCAAATCTGCACACGGGGTGAGCTCCCGTGCTCCGTCCCAGCTCCTGCCAACCTTGCAGTTCGAAAGCATGCAAATGCAAGTGGATAAAAAGGTACCACTCCGGTGGGCAGGTAACAGCGTTCCGTGCACTTCGGTGTTTAGTCATGCTGGCCACATGACCACGGAGACTGTCTGCGGACAAACGCTGGCTCCCTCGGCTAGGAAACGGAGATGAGCACCGCCCCCTAGAGTCAGGCATGACTGGACATAACGTCAAGGGGAAACCTTTACCTTTACTTTACCTTAGCATTAAACTGGGGCAGCAGGTGGGTTCCATTGGCATCCATGTATACATAAATTTTATTTATTTTATTTTGTTTTTATACTCTGCCCATTCCCATTGGCTCTGGGTGGCTTGCAAGAGACTGAATACACACATATTTGTAGTGTCTTTGTCAAAATATCTGCATAATTATTGCTGATAATGATAGTATGTTCTCAACCCAAACATATGTTAGCATCCCTAATGTATAAAGATGCACTCTATAAACATAACTGGAGCGCCAGATTTTTTTCTCTTTTATAATACTGTTCAAATATTGCAACATCTTTTCTTTTAAAAAAACTTAGTTTTAGGCTGTAGTTTAGTTCTGTTTGTGTTGTGCAATAACAATAAATAAAAAGGTATATGTTGGGACTCTGGGGAATAGCTCAGGGGCCATAGGAAATAAATTTGGAGCCAGGGGCCACAGGAAATAAATTTGGAGCCAGGGATCTTTCTTTTAAGTGCCCCTGGCCTGCACACCAGAGAGGTTTAGCCATGAGGATTCCCCACCTCTGGCTTAGATAAAGCAAAGTGCAAGCAAAGACTTTTGTTTTGGTGTTTGAAAAGTTGCTTTCCCAAATCGTAACAGGGTCAAAAACATCAATTTACCTCTGCCACATTATTTGACAGAAGGAGGACACTGCCCAGAGCCGTATGTTCTAGGAACTGTCATGGGAATTCTGAGGGAGAGAAGGTTGCTTCAGGTCCTGGCCTTTTGGCACTTTGCTTTCAGCTGGCCAGGACTGATATTTTGCCTTAGCTTTAGCAGAAGGGCCACAAAAAGTCTGTACTGCTTCAGCCAATTGTTTGAAAACAAAGTAAAAGCTAAACCTGCCAGAGCTGCAGCCATAGAAGGTCATAGAAATGACATCAATATTTCTCTCCAGCCCCACCCAACAATAATAAGAAATCATATCAACAGTTTCAAATGGGGCGGGGGAGGAAGGTGGGAAACTGAAAAGCTGCCCAAACAAAAAAGCGACAATATTTCACTCAGCTAATATTGTGTCAACGGACGATTCCTTTACTAGTGTTTCATTTATTCTGGAGTAATTCTGATGGTGCTCAGAAGTTAGCTTGTGACTGTGGAGAACAGAATGGAAGAGGCAACACGAAATTCTTCAGCAAACATTTATTCTGAGGGGATTTCTAAGATCTTCTTTTTCTCATGCATTTGTCAGAGCAAGGCACTGCTGTCTAGGATTATCTTTGAAAAATTCCCACCATGTGTTTGAGGCTGTTGCCATTATTTTCCCCACGATGTTCTGGAAGGAGATGAGGTCAGGATATTGCAGAAAATGCAATGGCCACGCTGCTAACACAATTGCTGCCAGATGCACTGCATGGGCAGGGTAAGAGTTGCAAAATTTGTCTTCTGCTGTGGGACTTTTAGTGAGGTTGTCCCCCTTCCCTGCCCACCAGTAGGGTGGAGAATTTCAAAAGACCATTTGTGCACGGCTCTGCTCAGCACCTACTTTGAGGCAGTCTAGGAAAATGTTCCCCTTTGGCTGTGGGCCCACAAAAATGGCCCCCAGTGGCTTAATAATATTGCCCTGTGGCCATTCACATTTCTGGATTTAGAAGCTTTACTAGGTCTGGCTATTGGCACACACGACAGTTGCTCAATAATTCCTGTTGGAGGTGCAAGATGTCCTGTTGCTGAAGGCAGGAAGACCTGCAATGTTGCTCCAACCACCACCGCCTCTTCCTCCTCCTCCTCCAGTGGGTGGCCTGCTCAGAGAGCTACCCGGGCCCAAATCCCATGCCTTGAGGGGCCCTTCCTTGAAGAGTGGCACAGTCAGGGGGCTCGAGACACCACCTAGCCATGCAGGGACTTTCCCAGGGCGAAACGTGCAGCATCCTTTCCAAAGAGGCTACCCACCTTCCCAAACTTATTAAGGAGAGTCTCCTTCATAAGAGATCCAGCGGGGAGCATCTCCGGAAAGGTGCTTTGGCTACTTTCTGTGCTTCATGCAGTTCTCCTGGCAGGTCACTCTTTTTCTGGGGCTGCTCCCCAGGTGGGTGGATGTTCTAGCAGGTGGGTGGTCTGGGAGGTGAACAAGTGGGCAGTTTGGCAGGTGGCCCCTTCAGTTTTGCAAAACGATAGATCTTGGGGGCAGCCATTCTGGAAAACCTGCTCCGCTGATCTCCAACCTTCTGAAAGGACTCAGAGAAATGGGACTCTGGGAGGCCATTACTCCCCAAAGAGCCCTTTATTCTGCTTTCCTGCAGGACCCACAGGGGCCTTACCAGCAAGAGGAAGGGACTGAATCAGGTGCCCCCTCTCATAAGCCACCTGGGCAGAGAATTCACCCTGCCTTTTGGGAGGGCTGCTCTGATAATGTCAGGGCACCCCCTCCACACACCAGAGAGGACTTGTGCAAGATCAGTAATTCACCATGACTTATTCTACAAGAAGGGTGGAATAATTTTCCCACAAAGGAACTAAAATAAAATAAAGGAAAGAAATGAAATGAAATGGTTTTCTTCATTGGGTTGTTTGGTTTTATTTTAAACTAATTAAAATTAAATCAAAGAAGAAAGAGGCAGGGCGTAATATTTTCAACTGATCCATCCAGAGAATGCTTTGGCATAGGCCACTTATCCAGGATAGGGAGGAAATGGTGAATGGAGGCCGCATAATGCTTTTAAGCAGGCTTATCAAGGAAAGCCTCCTTTTTACAATCAGGGAAAGCAAAGAAGCAGTGAGACTGTGGAAGTGGAAGCAGATGTGTGGTTCGGAGCAAGGTGACGTAATCCACAGAAGAAACTTGGCCGCCGCCAAAATACCAAAGTGTACAAGTGTCTGAGCTGGGGAAGAAAGCTTCACAGAGTGAAAAAGAAGGGGGTGGCCGGAATTTGGGCGAGGAAGATCATGGTGTTTATGATCCTGATGGAAAATGGCATTTCTGAGGTCTTCACTCATTGAAGGGAGGAGGATTCAGAAAGACAGGTCATAAAGTCAGAGGAAATTTCTCTGAAAACATTCGAGGCCGATATGCACGTGATCAGCCTACTCATGGCAATTAGAGTTGCCAACTGGATGTTGTTAAGCTTGTCTGACCAGTAAAATCATATTCTGGCAGGATGCATCTAGTTTGGGGGTCTGAAAATCCAGTGATCCTTAGAGCTGGAATTGCAAAACAAAACACATTCACCTCCTTTCTGTTGCCCTGCCAAGATCAGATTAATTACATGCATATCACACTTTTGGATCACCAGGCCTTCAAAGAGGCTCAGAACAAGGATGATGGGAGAGACGAATCCAGGGTGCAAGGGGGCAATGGTGAGCACCACTGTTTGATTTCAGGGCAGACAACACATGACAGCTCAGGTGGGAAGGGGGCTGCCAAGTAGCAATTCAAGGTGTGCTAAGAATTGCTCCTTGGGCAAAAATCAGTCAGCAGGAGAACAGAGTGCTTTTCGGCCTCACAGAGGAACCAAGGAGTTAAATTAATTCAGCACTTCGGCTGCCCTCTGCTGCAAAACTCTATTGACATGCCCAGTTGGCATGTTATTGGGCCAGGATGGGAATTGTAGTCCAACTTACCTGGAGGGCACTAGGGTGGAGAATGCTGATGATTTTTATTGCTGCTGTTACTAGCATCAGTTGAAGCTCCCTGTGCAGGTCACAACAAACTGTGCAGAACAATGAAGCACAATAAAAAATACAAATGCAATACAAACAGAATAACAATGATAGCAATTTTTTTTTTAAAAAAAACTTTAATCCCCATGTTCTCCCAATTGATGGGGTTCTGCAGTTCTAGGAACTCAGACTCACTGTTGTAGGAAAACAGACAGGAGTCTGGGAAGCCAAGCACTGGGAAGTTGACAGATTCCCATTCCCAAAGCAGATTCCTCATGCATCCCTTCTCCAACTTTCCCTGCCAGCAAGGGGGCAAAGCTTGTTGTTACCACCTGCACCCAAGTCAAGGTGCAAAGTACTGAAAGCCAAGCTATTTTGGCACCTGATGAGGCAGAAACCCCTGAAGCAAGGAGATGAATGGCCACTTATGAGTGGCCCATGAAGCAGAAAAGCATTTCCAGCAGTGGATGGAAGAGGCTTGCTAGTTTATTTGGACCGATTCAAATTGAGAAAGGATTATAGCAATGGAAATAGGAATGAGTCTCACCATAGCACTGAATATCATGACCAGATAACCTGTGTGTTCTCCAGGTGCTAACTGTTGGTAAACAACTGTTCCGGTTCTTTATCTTTAAAGTGAAATTGGACAGGACAGTCCTTCAAATACAGGCTGGTCCTCGGATAGTCCTTCAGAGAAAAGACTTGTATAAAAGAGGACACATGGCATCTTAAGTTGCATGGCTACCAAATTCCCTGCCTCTTCTCAATGTGCCTTCAGACTCTCCATCTAACCTTCCTCACAGGGCTGCAGTGAGGAGAAGTACTATGGGTTCCTTGCAAGAAAAGGGCAGGCTATAAATATGATTAACAAGAACACACATGCATGCATGCTGATCAGTTTGCATTTTGCGGAAATGCATTGCTGCTCCCTCTATTAGTAAAAAGTATGCCTACGTGAGAATATGTGCAGTGCCAACATGAACCCATGGATGAGGCTGTAGGGTCTTGCTCTGTCTTCTTCAAATACCTTGCAAAACCACCAAGAAGCAAGGGCTGCGACACAAATCCTGCCAATCAGAAGCAAGTAAATCAATGTGCTGATGCCATTGCTGAATCCTGGGAGCAAAGAGCAGGCGGGCAGGTGAAGTCAGAGAAAGTCCACACCTGGTGCCGACATGGCTCCCTACTGCCTTCCGAAAGGGTTTTATTAAAACCTTGGAAAGTGTTCCAGGGGTCTTCTTTCTTTCCTTTTGAACCTCTAGCTTTGCTGTTTCTTTCCTTCCCAACCTCTCATCCTGCTGCTTCTGCCCCCTCTGCCCCTTTGTTTCACTATTTTCCTGTCCGTCACAGCCTCATTTCACTATTTCTGTCCCCAGCACCACTTCTTTAGGTGCCGTCTGTCTAGCCAGACCCACAGCAGCCATTTTGTGACTTGCCCACAGCAGCTTCTTAAAATCCCAGATGTGTCCGCAGGTTGGGGACCTCTAGCCTAAGTGGTTGGAATAGGCATCATGGGAGGTTCAAGATACAACTCATCTCAGAGAACACCCGAGGGGGACAATGTGGGGAGTGTATGCCGTACAACCCTTGAAGCCATCCCTGAGGTTGGACAAGTGCCTGCCTCTTTAGCGTCTCTCCTAACACCAGGCTCTTGCCACCTCAACTCCAGACCTGACAAAGGGGACGGTGACCACCTAGGACAAGGGTTCTTGGACCAACGCTCATTCTGCAGACCAAAATCCATTTTGGAGCAACTTTTTGCTGCTGCAGTGCAATGATGGAGGCAGCTGAATAAAAGCAGAAGGGACAAAAACACTCCAAACACCAGCAGAATTTAGCTGAAAGCTCTTGCTGTCAGTAACTGAGCCTTAGGAGAGATATTTTAACATTTAAGATTGGGGGAAAACTGTGAAATAAACAAATGATAGATAATTAGAACCAGGGGAAAGAAGAAATCTCAGAGTACCAAAGAGAGGCCTGAGGTGGGCCCAGGGTTTTACTCCCCAAGCCTGGGACACAGAACATGAAAAGTGGCCATGACAGGCAATCTACACAACTTTCCATCCAGCAGCTGGAACACATCATGTAAAACACTTCATCTTCACCCGACAACAGGTGTTGTGATCATATTTGGCCTCGGGTTTTTCAAGCAGCCTTCCCCAAGCCCAGTGCCCTTTGCATCGCCACTCCCAGCTTTCCTGAGATTGCCCACACAAGCTGGGAGGAGCTGAAGTTGAAAATTGCTGGAGGGTGCCAAGCTGGGAAAATGCATCATTTCTTACATGACAAGGGTAAATCGTTCCTGCAACCACTGCACTGAAGCTGCTGTTCAATGGGCTAAAAGCAATTTTAAAAGGTGGTATCCAAAGCTGCACAATGGAGTGAGGGGAATTAAAGTTGCTTCTCACTCCTGTACCACTCGTTCTGGAGTTGGTGCCAGGCTGTCCCTGGTACTGGCTCCACGGAGACACAGAATGTGAGGTGGGTGTGCAGAGAGAAGATAAAAGAAGGAAGAATTCTCCTTTTGCTTCTTGTTCTCCCCAACAACATTTTTTCGTGCAACCGTGCATATTGTTTTAAGCCGAGATCTCACAGGGGGACAGTAACATGTGTCTCAATCTGAGTTTTTAATGCACTCCATCTGTTTCTTAACAACCTACCAGGGAGCTCACTGGAGGTGTGATCCTGAAACAGCCTCCTTGGAAATCTTCCAAGAAAATGTGTTGTGCCCAGAAAATAGGACACAGGATGAATCAACAGGTTGCCCGATTCTCCATTTACCTGGTTCAAGGAGAACTGATGCACTTAGAGGAGAAAATGGGGCTCCCAACCTTCTCTTATTATCCTCAGACTAATGCTGGGAAACAGGGATGTTGTCAAGGGGAGGGCAGACGGAAAAGTGATATTCCCTGCCTACACTAAACTGCTGCCTCCTAATGTGTTGGACTACAGTTCCCATAACCCCCCAGCTGGCATCTAGAGGATGCCAAGTTGAGGAAAGGCTGCATCAACCCTTCCTTTTCCTACTGGATGGCCATGGCTTCCAATTTTCTTCCAGTCATGGGATTGCAAGAGGGTTCTTGAAGTTTATCATACTCTGGAGAAGAAGGTAGTCTCCCTCCCTCCCTCTCACCCATCTGAGGCTGCTGTTCATAGTAATGTTAAATAATGTTACTGCTGTCAGAGACCAGCGTGCTTCCAACCAAAATCCATTACTCAGCAATTCCATTTTCCTCCTTAATGGATTCTTTTTCTGGTAAGAAAAAAAAGAAGTATGGAATGAATGGTGGGAAAACATGGGAAGGTTTACAAATTGAAGACAATGATGACATCTGGGCTCCCTTTAAAGTTCCCTGAATGAGGCAGGGCGATTGAATAATATTTTTGCAAGAGTCATGATGTAATCATAATAGAATAGATGAAGGTAATACTGTAAGTGAGAGTATTTTCCATCATGTAAATTGCATGGAGAGCCTTTTGCTTGCTTGCTGAAGACTAATTTATAAGATACACAAAATGAAACCACATGCTTGTTAAGCATAAAGAGTGTGGATAAAAGTTCCAGAGCAACTCCCAACCAGCAGAGAAAGAGGCATGATATAAGATAGGGGTGCAGAACCTCAAGGGCTGAATTGTAACTTGGGGGGACTCTTGGGGACCACATTCCAGGTGGCCAGGGCAGACGGCAAAAGGGACAGGGCCAAAATGCCAGCATACTTTAGCTGATGGTTCTCACGGCCAGTAAATAATCTTTCAGAGAGGCATGCCTTACAATGAAGGCAAAGAGTGATGGCCAGTACATGAAACCATACAGAGCCTTCATAGCAAGGATGAGAAAGGGGTGTCATTGGAATACCAGTCCTGTCAGCCCTTGCTTACATTGGCTAGATCTGATGGGAATTGAGCTCCAACAACATCTGTCCCTGCTTTACACCTTACATGGTGTAAAACTTAAGGTTGTAGGTTTAACAATTTCTTAGCAATTTCTATGCTCTATAGCATGAGTGGATTTGTATGATCCTTAACTTTCTTTTAAACTGAAGTTTTTCTTATGTCCGTTGTAACATGCATTGTATTTAACTACCTGTGACTGCAGAAGCAGCCTTCACGTGATTCCTCAACTGCCAGGCACATGGTTTTTCATCTCACAGTTTCTCATTCTCATAAGGTTTCCCTTTTACACCCAAGGCAGAAAGAGGAACAAAGCAGGGATTTTATAAGCAAACTCAAAACACAAAGCAGCAGAGAAAATGGCTGTTTTTGCAGGCTGGGGGAGGGAAGAAAAGGCATGAGGGAACACCAAGTACGCCAATCAGATAATCCTGCAAAAGCTTGGTGCTAAGCCTCGAGAGACTAATTGTTGCCCACTGTCTCTGCTGACGTTTTAAAAGAATCACGGGCTGTTTTGTTATTACATCCACTGAAGCTGGGGAAAAATTATGATGTGAATTCAAGTGTAAGTCTGACTCTTGGCTCTGTCTGAAATGGAACAGAGGGAGAGGATGTAGGTGCCCCTTCCTTAAATTTGCACTATTTGGGGCTTTAGTCTTACCACAACTGATACGAGCAGACAAACAACTGAATATACCAAGGTTTAATCTCTGCTCACCTATTGAATGCATCAATAAACAGACATTGCTTATCAGTCTCGACCTGGGTCAATAGTAGGCATGGTTGGGCACCTGCTGGGAGCTTGTGGTCTAGGGGAGGTCAACTGAGAAGAGCCCCTGGAGTTGCACCCACTTTTCAGCAATGCTGTCTGCTGGTTCATCTGCTACTCCCCTGGCCCAGACAACAGTGGTGGTGAGGTGACAGAGCAGTAAGCAGCCCTTCTGGCTTGCTTACTGGCTCTCTGTCTGCCGGAAGAGAAGGGCGATAAGAAGGAGAAAACTGATGAGCATTTCCCAGATAGGACAGATCCTCTGAGGGAGTGACCATTAGGGGTGTCTTGCCTAAGAGTCCACAAAAGTCTGGGCTGGAGCACTCTAGGAGCCCCTGTGGGCCGATGTCAGCATTGGGCAGCTCCCAGTTTTTGGTTAAGGTTTTCTTGTGGTCCAGGAACTTATCTTGTGGTCTGGCTCGTAGCACTGGGCCCAATCCTCAACCAAAGCAGCTGCATTCAGCCTGAACATCCCAGGATGCTCATATATTGCACAAGATTTACTAGGCATTTTGAGAAACCACAGCCTTGAATTTACCAGGGCTGAGTAGGCTGTGAAGGACAGGATATTTTGGAGGGCTCTAATTCCTAGGGTCACCATAAGCTGGAGATGGCTTGATGGCAGGTAGCAACAGCTGTAGGAATGCAGTACCCAGATGCATAATTCAATACACAAGTATGTTTTTTTCCAGGCTACTGCAGGGAAAAAAAACCAATAAAGGGTCTTTGGAACATTAAAGACTAACACATTTATTTTGGCATAGGTTTTGTGGTCTATACCCCACTTCATTCAGATATATGGATGTTATTTGAGGGTTTCAGTTTTATAAGAAGTACATATGGGACATGGGAGAATCATAAACTGAGATCAAAAGGAAATGAAATGCAAAAAGTTTGAGAGTGACCATCACATTCTTTAACAGTGGGCATTCTTGATACGGTTGTCTCTGATAATACAAACACCCTGGTACTACATAAACCAATGAACACAAGCAGTGTATTTTTTCAAGAAACCTTTATTAAACCTGTGCCATAATAAATGATCAGGCTTTAAGATGATATAAGATTCTTTGAGCTTTTTTTTTTTTTTTTTTTGGAACAAGTATTAAAAATCTGCTCTGGAGCAGGCCCACCCCTCCCCGCACTGGGAAAGTCCATGGGTTATCTGAAGTTACCAAATCTCCATTTTAAAAACTCTCCTTCCTGTAAGCTCCTATCCACGTCTGCCTCTCCAAACACCCAAATAATTTCCATTTCCTTCCTCATGTCCTTTTCACAAATACACACTCACTCACACTCACTCCTGCTTTTCAGAAGATCATCCTCTATTTCAAGATTGAGCAGAAGACAGATTTCTGGATGATTTCCTGTAGACCATCTCTGGGATGTCTACAGGATTTTGGGTGGGGGGACTATGAACTCCATGCAGTTCTGGTACCCAAAACAAATTCCTGGGCTCAGAATTCTTTAGTACTAAATGTAGGGTTTTTGCACCAGGTTATGATCGATGGATCTTCCTCCCACCAAAAAAATAAAAAAATAAAAAGGTGCCTTAGTGAAAAAGTGAGTTAAATGCCTTATGCACATGATATCCCAAACAGAGGACATCTTCAAGAGTTTTCCTTCAGAGAGAGCCACCACCTTTTCCTTCGGAGAGCCATCACCATCAAAATGGAGGACAAGTTCTCTGAGAGTCCTTCAAACTATTCTCCATAAAAGCAGCAGCCCTACCCAGAAGGACATTCTGCAAGTGCTCCATCACTGATATCTGTGCTCTCTCTGTCTCTCTGTCTCTCTCAGCTACAGTGATTTCTTTCCTAGCAAGGAGAGGAAGCTCTGGTGGCTGTCATAAACATAATAAGCGACAGACAAACCAATGAAGAAGGCTGTAAGCAGCACCATCACAATGTGCCCAGTTCCCCAGAAGCAGAAAGTAGAGAAGGAGGAAGCTGCAGAGAGCTTCTGGGAAGGGCAAAGATGCTATGCGAAGGACGAGCTGGCTGGTAACTTAGGAACACAGAGACCTAGAAAGAGATTGCAGCACCAGGAACAGGATCTGAACTCTCTTTTTATCATTCTATGCACTTCAGGTGAACCAGAGGTAGATGAGTTAAGAGCTGCTTGTACAATGAAGGCAGGAAAGCCACAGCCGGAATGGACAGTTGCTATTTCCTTTGCCTCCTTTGATCTACTATTATTTAAAGCTGCAGGCTCTGTTGGCCCTCTGCTGTGGCTCAGTCTGGTCTTCCCAAGTGCAGATGGCCCCTTTCGGCCAGATCCCATGTACATTCTTGCAATGCTGGAGATAAAGGAGCTGATGTTTTCCAAGATAGGAAGTTGAGCAGAAGAGACACATCACAGGAATGATCTCAGCTGAAGTAATAAAATCTCAGCAAATACGTTGTCCTTGAAGTTTGCTGCTAACCCTTTAAGTCATCCTGGAGAAGATACACATCTCCAGGATTTTACACTAGATGTGCTTGCATCATAAACATGTATACTTCCCCCACTCCCTGAAGCTCTGAAATTTTAACAACATCCAAATGCCCTTGAACAGCCAAAGGATGCCCATTCTCATTTGCATGATTTAAATGTTTTAATTGGTTTTTTTAATAAAACATTTGATAATGTGTTTTTGTGAGTGATATAATTTCATACCTTCATGCAATCTCAATTCAGTACAGAGGAGCTTTCTGGAGAGCAAGCATTTCTTGCTCCTTAAAATGTGGGGTTCAGTACAAGACGGTGGGAGTTCAATTTCACCAGAGGAAGGGGAGAGTAAGGAGCCTGCGATCATTCACTGTGAAGGAGGAGGACAGCATGCTCAAATGGTGCCCATGTGCACACCCAATGCACAGGTTCATTCTGATGGTATGAACTTTGAGGACACCGGTTTAACATGCACATGAGCTCCACTGACTTCAGAGCTCATCAGCTCCACTTTCTCCATTGGACACTGTCAGCTACTGCAAAAAGAATAGGCATATACATCACTGGAGAGAAAAGGAGAAGGTCGTGAAAAAGAGAGAAGGAGATGACTGTGGATCTCCTCCATCACGACAGTGTGGCAAAGTCTCTACCATTGGGTGGTCATTTGCATGTCATCAGAAACAGAAAGCCACAGAAGATATAACTTTGCATAAAATTTGCATTCACGAACTGTCACGTATCAGATTTCATTTTCCTGGGCTCCAAGATCACCACAGATGGGAACTGCAGCCAAGAAATTAGAAGACACTTGCTCCTGGGGAGGAAAGCTATGGCAAATCTAGACTGCATTCTAAAAAGCAGAGACAAAAGTCCATATAGTCAAGGCTATGGTTTTCCCAGTTGCAATGTATGGCTGTGAAAGTTGGACCATAAGGAAGGCTGAGCTCCGAAGAATTGAGGCCATTGAATTGTGGTGCTGGAGAAGACTGCAAGGAGATCAAACCAGTCAGTCTTAGAGAAGATCAACCCTGACTGATCTTTAGAGGACCAGATACTGAAGATGAAACTCAAATACTTTGGCCATGTAATGAGAAGGAAGGACTCACTGGAGAAGAGCCTAATGCTGGAAACAATTGACGGCAAAAGAAGAAGGGGACGGCAGAGAATGAGGTGGCTGGACAGAGTCACTGAAGCAGTTGGTGTAAGCTTGAGTGGACTCCAGAGGATGGCAGAGAACAGGAAGGCCTGGAGGAGTGTTGCCAATGGCGTCGCGATGGGTCAGATGTGACTTCGCAGCTAGCAAGCAAGCAAAACTGTCATGTATAGTCACAAACTGAGAAAGCATCTTAGGAAATCCTTTTCAGAAGACAGTCAAGAGTTGCCAGAGAACTTGTCCTCTGGCAAGAACTAGAAGATGAGCTTTCTCTAAAGAGGGGATGTCCAATCCGAGTCCAACTTAATGATGAAGAAGCCATCCAAAGGAACAGCTGGGCCTTGAAGCTGCCCATCCACAGACTTTGGACTGGGCAAGGAACAGGTCACCTAGTCACCTAGTCATAATCTAAGAGTGCTGCCCTCTGCTGACATCCTTATTTTGTTCCTAAGAATACTTTTGTGTTTGGAGCCCAAACTTCACTTCCTTCTGCCTTGTACGAGAACTCAAGTTCTTGTGCAAGTTACTTTTTTCTTAGCTTCTCACCAGTTTGCCTTATGGGAAATAAAGTTTTAGTGACCAGCCATACTCACCACAGCAGCCATTTTAAGGGGGTGCCCATAATACCCTATCAAAACCCGAAAAGGCTGGGGACTCTGACTCAAACAAAACAACAACAATCACTCTTTGCTCATCTCGTGCCTTGCTAATCCATGACAATCACTACAGCCTGGGAGTCGAGGACAGGAGCAAACAGAGATGAAGTGCAGGAAGCAATAAAAATCCTATAGTCAACGTAATTGCCTTTCATAAATTGAAACAGGCTTTTGTTGCTGAGCTGCCTGGAATGCTATTCAACAACTATTAAGCTCTTCCTATTAAGATGAGTGATCCTGCGTAGCTGGCTTCAGTGGAATCCAAGAACATGAAATAGCACTATATCTCTCAAAGATCAAGATCACCTCCCTTGTCAGGACAATGACTGCTCTGTTCTAAGGGTACCCTTTAGCACAAAATTTGTGCACGGTGTGATTGCCCATCTCTTGATAGGTGTGAGCAGATGGCTGGCCAGACCTCCTACTTTATAGAGGATGGTTCTCTAGTTGAAGTCATTCTTGATTTGAACTCGAAGCCTGATTTACTGTAAGAACCATGAGAAGGGAATTCAGGGGCCTTGAAGTTGCCTGTCAACCAGCAGCCTCTGGACAGTCAGTCTTCCCCAGGATGGTGAGAAGTATTGCATGTATTTCCATTATTGTGAATTTTGTTTCAAAATTTGCATCTAGACATACCAAGTAGCATCTGCATATGTTATGCAAATATATGCCTTTGTTCTGGCAATGTTTAAGTCCCTAACCCTAACCCTAGTGGGAAGGCATGAACATAGGTAACAATTGCACATGTAACTGATTGGTTTCTAGGCTCATTCAAGGAATTTTCTTTTGACTGTTCAACCCTATATGGGCTTGGCTTGTATATATTGCTTGGAATCTGCACTTTGAGAGGCTTGCCTGACAACTAGTCCATCACCACCACCTACTGCTACCTATTAAGATGTGGAAACATGTTTCTTTGTCAGGTCTCTTGATTTTGCGAACCATTATCTGTGAAAGGTAAGGACAGGGCCTTCTTGTCATTAGGCCCAATGCTCTAGAAGGAGTTCCAAGTTTTGGTTTTGTTTCATTCTGTTTTTTTACTCTCCTCCAAGAGTTAATCTGCATTTCATGGCCAATGCGCATGCTTCATCGATGCTGGGCTATTTTGATTTCTCCAGAGTTTTTTTTTCCTTTCTAGATTTTTTTTTAATTTCTGCAAATCTGGGTGTTCCACCAAGCCTACTAATATTATCCCCTTCTTATGTATTTTGTCTACAGAGGATCCAAGGTGGCCACTTGTGAATCATCTAAGAAGAGAACAAGCGGGACCAAAAACAAAAAACAAAACACACACACACACACATTTCTGTGTATAGTTGCATATTTACAATAAAGCAAGACATCTTGGCTGTGAGCAAGTGACTTGTGTGCCTCTTCACGCTACCATCAGGGTGCTGTTGATGGCAACTCCAAGACCCAGCTCTTTCTTCTGGGGGCTTTTTATCTTTAAATTGGACAAGCCTTCAAATAACCTTCAAAATCGAGGACAGTTCTTTGGCAGCTCTTCAAACAGAGGACTATCTATAAAAGAGGACACATGACCAGATCACTGGAACCCTGGAAACAGAAACAGTGATAGTTACCAGCTGGAAAGTACCTTTTCTGCCTGACTAATGGGATGATCAATTGATTTAGAGGTTCTGGAGGAGGTGGGAGAAGACCAGAAGCCGGATCTTTTGTAGGCATTGGGTGGAGGCCTTCAGAAGATCTGGCTTACTTCAAGAACTTTTATCAGGTCCAAGGGGAGCACAATAGGAAGAATGAGGAATAATTTATCTCCCAAGCATGCACCGATAGGACCAGCCAAAGCCACAGTGTCTGAAAGCCAACAAGGTTCCATTATATAATGCAATCTCTTCTCCTAATTAGAGCATCTGAAAGATCCATCCGGATTTTATATAGCATTGAGTAACAGCAGGGGAAAGGATTAGTTAGATGAGGAAGGACAGAGTGATTGATGAGCAAGGAAAAAACCCCTAAACCTAAGTTTGTTTATGTTAACAGTGCAAGTCTTTCTCATCTTAGAGAAGGCAGCAGACTCGCAATGAGCAAGAAGGCAGGAACTTCTGCTGAACAGGAAGAGGGTTATATCCCTGATAGGCAGCTCTGCTATAGTCATCTAAAATGCATGGATTCAGGAATACACCAGGAAGCCATGGCACAGGGCCTCTATAGCTATTTAGATTAAAATTGCTTTGGCATAAGTAACCTTTCATATAGAATCCAGCTCAGAATTCTGAACCCCTACCTCCTGAACCCACCTTACACCTTCTAGGAACAGGAGAAGACAGAAGAAGATGCGGAAGATCATATATGAAGTGGATTGACTGCATAAAGGAAGCCACCACCTTGAATTTACAAGAGCTGAGCAGGGTGATCATAGACTGGACATTTTAGAGGGCTTTCTTCATAGGATCGCCATAAGTCAGAGGCAACATGATGGCACATAACACCTACTGCAATTCTCAGTATGCCACTCATGCCATGTAATACCACAAGGGGTCAGAGGCCTTTTCATCTAACCTGAAGACCATCTGGAAAGCTATTTCTATAGTATCATTGGCTGAGCAAAATAATAATAATAACATTGAAAATGATACAACGTTTTAATGGATGTGATATCAGAAGAGTTTGAAGAAACAGCTTGAAGAACAGTTTAAATGATCAAAACTGGACAGCTAAGTCTTTATAGTTATGGAGATGGGACTCAAGCTGGCCAGCCAGACCTATAGTAATCACAGATGCCTGCTTCTTCTCCTGCAGTATCCTATGCAGATATGAATCAGACATGCCTACTACATATAAGCCATACAGACTTTTAGTATTGGGACAGCATATAAAAACTTTAAATAAATAAAAAGAAAATTACAAAATCTGAAAACCTAATTGATGGAAACAGATACACAAAGTCCAATGACTTCAGTCTCTGAGATGTCTTGACTGATGGTAAAATTTTATTCTGGATGCAGAAAGCATGAGAGCTCAGGGGATGATAGAACAACTTTGTTTCCATATTTGTTAAGGCAACATGGTTTACACCTGGAAAGACAGAGTTAGAAAAGGAGCAAGAGTACTGGAGGAATGCACATGAATGTGTTATTTTAGTTTTGTGCACATTGGTGCAATATGAATTGGCTTTTAGGGGAGGCAAGGAAAAGTCTGGTTCACCACATAATGGGAACTGTCTTGGCTTGGCAGGTCTCATGGCAAAGTTTGACCCGTTTCCTGCCAACCATACCAAAATGTATGGATGCTGTAGATCGGGGTAGTCTGCATACTTAGTTAAAACAAAATGTAATGCACTCATCCAACCTTTGGCTAAAAAGCAAGAGAATGTACTTTGGTTGATATGAGCAAAGCAGGATAGTTAAATTATCCATTGACTGCAACAGATATTTCCCATGTTGATCAACAGTATTGCAAGTGAAGTATCCTCTGATGACAGTTTTCCTTGAAATACTTTTTTGAACACGGTCCTTGAATTAGAAGATCATAATGATGAAAGGGTGGCCGATAAAGTGCTGGATTATCTGAGCAATGACTGCCAAGTAGACTTCAGCAAGCACAGAAGACACTCATGCAGCTTGCATGATAGGTAAATAAAATGGCCCACAGCAATGACTTCCTGTATGTATTCCATGTGCTGAGCATTTGCTGAATTTTCTTGGCCATACAGTAGCTGATAGCTGTCTAGATGCAGTGAACAAAATGCTATTGTGCCGCAAGTATATAGTTTCTTCTCAACTTCTACTAAATCCTGGTAGGATCAAATCATTCTTGGGTACAAAATTCACAGCATCAAATTTTTTCTTGGTCACTAGGTGGGAAGCATATGCAAAGGTACTTCAACTCAAGTTTTGAGTTATAATTCAGTGATTGATGCTTTTACTCATGTTCACACTAATGGGGATGAAAATGGTTATATAGGAAGAGAAGACTGCATTTGTCTGGAGAAAATAAGGATTAGTGTTTCTGTTCATGTTAGAACTTTGGGATAATTTGATCAGTTCCATAAAACCAGCAAGTCCATGTATTTTCCTTAGCACACATGCAAAGCTTTACACATAGCTCTATAATTTCATGTGAGACAGGAGAATGGATTTTGATGAAAATGAACTGAAAGTGAGAGGCGTCTGCCTGCCTACAAGTGAGTGAAAAGCAAGGAAGTCAATCATGCTGGTGCCCCTAAAACCTGATGGAAGTCTTTCTCCAAAATTCCGATTTTTGTGTAAAATCTTTATGCCAATATTGGAGGACCCTGAAGCCAACTTAAAGAAAAGGGTGGTTCTATATTGTAACATTGGGAAAAGATTTATGTATTGGGTTGTTTTGGAAGCCTCAGAAGAACAGCTGTGTGATACGAAGGCTGCTGAGACCATCAGAACATGTAGCAGGTCTTGCTCAGAGATAAGATTCCATTGGCTTTCTCTCATGTAAAAGTAATTTTGTGACTATTGTTGAGTCTAATTGCAACAAACTGCTCAGGATAAAGGTCATTTGCACAGCTGAAAAACATTAAGAATGAACTCCAGGTCTCCATGCTGCAAGAAAAGCTGTCTGCACTAAGCATTATGTGCATAGAAATGATAAGCTTCATAGCTAATCATTTGACAACATCATCCGTAGCATACTCTTAACATTATGGAAGAGTTTTGTTTAAACTTGATGTGCACAGAGAAGCTACTGTGTAAGTTATTTTGTCCTTCCTTCCTTCCTTCCTTTAGTTATTTATTAAATTTGTATGCCACCCTATAGCCCTGGGGGTTCTCTTTAACTAGTTGCTCATCTATGTAATGTTCTTATGTTCCTTTGCACTAAGTTCTTTGATTTCATACATGCTAAGCAGGAAATTATAAGCCATTTGATCATGCAATTCAAGCTTTTTGGCAACTAGAATGTTTCATTTAGGAAGCAGCCTTACGTCCCCTAGTCAGCATCTGAGGGACCACAGGATATTTCAGCTTCTCAGATCGGAGGTCAGAGCCAGCATTTGGACTTCAGAGCTGGAAACTGGAGGGGTGACCTTCTCTCCTTTGCACAGCTGGCATGGAAAGAACAGTGTTGGATGCTTTCCAGGGTCAGGAAATTCACTTCAGGGAGAGGAAAGCGGGTGAGGAGGTGAGGAAACGGCAGAGGCCAGGATATCAGCCCTTCTGGTGCCTCCCCAGCCTCCTCCCCACAGCACTGGAAGCATTGTCACCAGATGGTGAGAGCCAGTGTGGTGCAGTGGCTATGAGTGCTAGGTTGGGACTCAAGAGATATGGGTTCCAGTCCTCCTCAGACATGGAACAAACTGGGTCACACTGGGCCAATCACAGACTCTCAGCCCAACCTTCCTCAGAGGATTGTTGTTGTGAGCAGGACAGTTATGCAATCTGCCTTGAGTTCCTTGATAGGAAAAAAGGCAGGATGAAAATGTTAAATAAAATCAACTCCATCTAGCTAAAATACAGAATGGGAGGGTGGGAAGGTAAAATTTACCTCCACCATTGCTCACACCCTGCATAGGATGACTGCAAATCTCTGAGTTGAGGGGCCTTCTGTCAATCAAAAAAGAACTGCACCCTTCGTTCTTTTCCATTATGTGAGTATAAATGCAAATATAATGGTTTTCCATTTCTTTTTCATTGTCCTTCCAGTTATGTTATGCACTTTTTTCTCTTCATTTTTCTACAGTATGGAGCCTCTGAATCTTAACAAGACTCGGGGCCTCAGCATGCCTTATTCCAACCCTGAATTCATTTTTATTATTATTTTCGAGGTCAGCTCTCAAGAACCAGACAGGGAGGGAAATGGACATAAATCTGTGGTCACAGTGAAAGGGGTTTCCTTCACAGTGAGCCATGTGAAAACCATCAGAATGCCTTTCCCCTCCTCATTGGCTCAGATGGTGCCAACACTGGAGACGGATCTCATTCACTCACAGTCCCTTTCTCTCCCAAATTGCATTTTGCTCTGCTACAACGTGGCAACTCTGTGCTGCTTGCCTGCCTTCAGGGTTTTTAGCACTGTGCCACATGGCCGCGATTTTCTCCAACACGGTGAAGTCAGCAAAAATGGGCTTTGCCAGGATCCTGGCACGTTGGGCCAATCTTGAGAAAGCGACTTGCTTCGTGCTGTGATTATGACTCAACACTTTTCTATGGTTCCCTCCTCCCAGAATGTGCTGAGTATTTATGTTTTGGAAACATGCTAATGCATTTGCAAGCTTGGTGAATAAGTCAGTGTTCCAAAACTGTGGGGCGTTTAAAAGGCGTTCAGGACAATTCAGTGGGGTGAACAGAGGAGATGTGCAGTATTTAGGGCAGGGGTGGACATGTGCAGTCCATGGGACACACACAAGCCTCCTGGCCTTTTTTTGCACCCCCATAATTGCCCCAAGTAATTGCCCCAAGTTTCCATGGCAAAACAGCAGTGGCACAACAGGGCCAATTTTTCTTTCAGAAAAGGTGCATACAACTTGGTCTAAAGAAAAACAGTCATTTGCTGGATGCCTCCAGAGTTTGGCGGCTATTTTGGTAGCATAGCAGGAGGTAGAGTGGACTTCAAGGGTGTAAATTGGACACTAGATCCCAGGATCCCAAGATTCAGGACCTCATGCTCAGTACAGCATTCTCTGGAACCTGCTCTCCCATCTCTCTGAGGTACCCCCAGAATAATGCACACAGTAGGTGATCCTCCAGGGTGAAAACCATGGCAGGAATTCAGTGAAGGTCCCTAAACAAAATAGATGGTGATGATATCAGCAGCATAACCCTTCTACTGGATCCGGTCAGAATCTGGAACCATTTTTTGAATGTTTGGAAGTCACCTTGACAAAAACAGTGCTGCCCCAAAGAACACAAGCCGTGCCTTTCAGCCACATTATGGAACTGTGTGACCTGGGCAAGCCCAGTGTTCTGTAAATGTGCAAACAGCGTGTGCTAGCTAAACACAGTTGTTCTGTTAAGAGTTTGCATGCCTCTGAATCCCCGCTGAGAAGGGATTGGTGTCAAACTCTTCCTGGGTGCATTTGGTTGGCTACAGAGAGCAACCCAGTGCTAGACAACATGAACCTCAGATCCAATGCACAAGGCTCTTGTTGTGGTCTTAATTGTATTTATTGGCCTTGATATCACTCTTTCAGAAGAATGCTCGTGAGGATAAACCAATTAAGACAGCATAATAAAACAGTCAAAAACGAGTGCTATGAAATCTCAAGTTGTTATCTCTCTGTCTTATCTGGATGCTTGCTTGAAGCATGTTAGATTTCTTCTATTATATTGAAAGGAAAAGAAATGGGAGCAGGGAGGGAACAATAATATTGAGTATCATTTAATAACTGTGGTTCTCTGGTCATAAAGAACCTCATGATACATTAACAAAATTATTCTTTGGGGAGTGGGAGTGGATGCAGAAAAGATCCCTGTTTGGGCTCATCCATCATCTGTCTTATGATAATGGATTCCTTCCTTCATCCCCGGTACAGTCTGTGTGAAGTCTTTCCTTCTGGTTCCCTTTAAAACCTACCCATGGGCACATACCATATATAATCACGCGTCCAAAGAATGGAAAGATTCTGTAATACATCTTCTTTGTTTCGTTAACAACAGCTGGGTTGCTACGGAAACACTTAAGGACCCAAAGAAGAGTATGTGCATACCTGACCAGGGCTCCTATGATAAATCAGCATTATTTCACCAGCTACAATTTCCCATGGTGCACAAGTATTCCTTCATCAGGTTGCTCCACTGGAGGCACCTGCAATTCACAGTGGCCATGCCTGGATTGCTCTGCTACTTTGGGCCTGTACTAATGGCCAGAGGTGGGCAACTTTAGGAGGTCTGAGGGCCATTTTGCTGCCCAGATACTTCCCTCACATTATGGAAGCTGTGAGGAACTTGGAAGAATGTGAGAGGGGGAACTGCCAGTTTGGTGCCAAAATTCAGTGGCAAACTGCTCCATAGCTGTCCGTGGTGCTAAAGGGCCTTGATTTAGGTTGTTCTCAAGCTAAGCCTGACCTTTTCAGTTTGAAACACCTTAAAACATTTCTGGCGATTGTTGAATTTTGTGGCTCAGTGGAGTAAGGCATGGACAGCAGAGACTATGTGTGGTTCAAGGACTGCAAGGGGCACAGGGAGTCCAACCGTGCCATAGACCCTGTAGTCACCATGGCATCTTATCACTGGTGGATGCGGTACTGGGCTGTATCAAAGGTTTGCTGGATCGCTGCCACAGACATTTGCAAAGCAACGTAATTTTGCTTTGGTCAGCTACCCAGAGGACTTTCTCAGTGGCTGGCCCTAAGCTGTGGACTGGTCTGCTAGGACTGATGCATCTGATTTCCCAGATTCCCACCTTAAGAGGGAGTTCAAGACTGACCTCTTCTGACAGGACTTCCTGGATTCGTTTCCAGATTTGTTTTATTCAATGTGCTTGTTTTAAGTCAATCTTTAATCTTCATTGGTTTAAATCTCTTATAAACCAACCAGAGCCTATAAGTATGTGGCAGTGCATGAAATTAAAATTAATTGATTGTCATACAAGTAGTAGTGGAAAAATTCCATTGATTTCAATGGGACATGGTGCATTTACATCAAGATAAATATGGTTGGTCTTGAAAATTTTATTATAGAGGCTTCTACACAGAGCTACTGTTAATCAAAATTAAAAGGTACTGTGATAAAGTATTTTTGGTCCATCCTATGCTACTCCTATTATCTTTAATAAACAGGAAAAAGTCACAGAGAGATCATTGGTCATCATGACCAGATGGCCTGCAGAGAGATTGTGCACAGTGCAAACTGTTGTGTTACACAGATTAAAAATTCCACCTTCCAAAATTGCTAGTATATTATTAAATGCTGTTTACCCATATAATGCATAATGAACAAGAAGTAGAGGGATTAGAATGGGAAAAAGAAGATAGGAAGTCAGAAGAGAACGTGACTGAAATGAACATATGGGTGACACAAAGGAGAGGAGATAATATTAGAAGGAAGACAGGTAGGAAGGGATGAAGTGTGAAACAGTGGAAAGGGAAAACAGAAAATACTTCAGAGTTCAGGGTTCTTCAACTCTCCGTCCTTCAAACCCTGGAAGAATACTGCATGCAGCTCATACAAAAGTCTCTTTCAAGCTCTTCAAGTTACCATTCCTCATGAATGCTAAAAGACTATTGCTAAGCAACAACTTTAGAAAGCAAAAAAGATAGAAAGGAGGAGACAAGTAATAAGCATCATATTGACATAATGCCCCATTATAATATTAAAGTTGAATACCCTGTCATAAAGGACAGTCTTAACCTGGTGCTGAAAAAAATATTAGAATTGATGCCAGGTGGGCTTTGAGGGGGTTTGCTCCATAACTGAGGGCCTGTCACCGAGAAGGCCTTTCTCCTTGTTGCCACCAACCAAGCCTTCCTGAGAGCAGCAGTTGGAGGCAGGAGCCAGATCTTGATCATGGTGTCCGGGCAGAAGATGGCAGGGAGATGTGTTCTGCCAGGTATTGTGGTCCCCGGACATGCAGGGCTTTACAGATTAAATCCTCTTTGAATTGGACTCGGAAGCATATAGGCAGCCAGTGCAAGCTGGCCTGAATTGATGTCATATGTTCAGACCCGCTCAAAGGCCCTTCCTGGTGGCCCTTGAGCTTGAAGCTGGATTTGAAGCAGGCAGACAGAGATGCCTTCAAGTAGGGGGTTGTCTTCTGAGAGACCTTTAGAGAGAGACCTGTGGCACTAACACCACTTTTAGCATTACATTTGTTTATTATTTTATTTATTCAATTTATCTGCTGCCCCAGTAGCCATAGGCTCTCTGGGTAGCTTCCATCATGTTAAAATCCAAGCAAGATAGAACAAAACAAAGCACCATATAATACTCACAACCAGAAAATAATAATAATAATAATAATAATAATAATAATAATAATATCCGTGAATAAGTTAACAAAATTAGATAGAACCAAAGTAGGAAAAATAGAATTTCTAAAACACACAATCTCTCTCTCTCCAAAAATAGAACATAACCCACTAAAATTAATAAATATATCTCATTGGCAGCTGCCTAAAATAAGATTAATACATTAAACATTCACTGATTAAAATAACTGTTGAACAAATAAGTCTTTAGTTGGCACCTAAAAGCCAAAAAAGTAGCTCCCAACTGGATCTCAAGTGGCATTGAATTCCAAAGTTGGGGTGCTACACTAGAGAAACATGAGGTGCTCAAGTCTATCTGTGGGTTTCCCTCAGACAACTGGTCAGCTGCAGCAGGTATACAACATGTTTAGATGAGTTGGCCTTATGAGCGTTCCTTGAAGATACAGCTTTTGGAACTCCGCCTTACATTTCAAATTGTGCACCTCTAGTCTCCTAACAAACATGGAAGGATTTACCACTTCAATGGATTTTTCCACGCCACCAACAATCAACTAACTCCCTGATAATCCCAAATGGCTTGAATGCTTGAATCTTGGAAAGCAGAATGAGTTAAGCACCAGAAGTAAACAAACCCAAATACACATTACTTTGTTCTGATCATCTGAATTGTGGTCCTCAAAGGAAAACTCAAAGAGCCCCATTAGAGCGCATGCTATGTAGCACATAGCTTTAAGCGTGTCATTATGAGAAAGATGTCAGATCTGAAAAAGGTTAAGGGAGCGGCAATAAAATAATCAAAGTCTTTGGGGCCCTGGTGGGTTTGTTTGGGGAAACAATATTGTCACTAAGAACATGAAGGTTGTTAAAGAGATAAAACCGAAAGCAACAGAATTGTTCTAAGGATTAACAGGATGTTCATACTTAAATCCTAAAGCAGAATGTACATATAATGTCCCAATCTCAGCAGAGGGTGTTTTCCTCCTGAATCCCTCAGCTTTCCTACAAGGAGAAATGCTACATCCAGCAGCCTGCTCAATTTGGACCTACCTGTGCCTTAGTTCTACCAGTTGGCAACCAAGACGGCTGCAATTCTGAGCCATATGCTAAGCGGTTTGTAGAAGCTAGATGAGGGAGGAGCCAAACACCTTGGGGGAACAACAGAATGAACCCCTTCTACCCCTGTTCTTCAGAAATGACCTTATCAGTCCCATGGTAATCCGCCTAGGACAGTCTTTTGGCAGTTATAGATATGTGAATAAATAAATAAATAAATAAATAAATGACAGAAATCTGCATCCCTTTCAGCATCTGAAGAGCTGATGGTAAAACCAATTTATAGTGAAATCCTAGTTGTGCTTGGACAGAAAAACCCTGTCCTTCCATTCCCAGGATTCTCAACCCCCTGCTTTTGCAGAGCAAACTTCTAGGGGGTCAGGTAACCTCTTTTTAGAGAGGATAACCTTCTATTTGGAGGACTGTTCTGCCCAATTCACTTTTCTCCTCTCTACTCTATGTTAAAAACTCTGTGGGGTAGGTTAGGCTGCGAGTTTGTGACTGGCCCAAACACCCAGTGAGCTCCATGGCAGAGTGAGAAATAGCACCCAGATATCCTGAGTTCTCAGTCCAGCTCTCTAACCACTACTCCACACTGGCTTTCTCATAATATTTATTCCTTCATTTGGATCTCTTTGTACAAACTGTACTGTCTTGTGGTTCCAATATCAGTGAGGAGATGTTTCCACCACAGGTTCCAGTCTGAATGGAAAAGCTTTGCTCCATTGGACAGGTCATGTTCCAATGGAGTAAAGCTCAGGGAACCAAGATCCAGGGTGGATGCCAGGAAGTACTTCCTGATGGGTAGGACCTCAAGGGTATGGAATGGGCTTTCACAGGTGAGGGTGAGGCCCCATTGGTGAGGGTGTTCAAGGATAGGCTGGACATGCACATGGGAGGCATGTCATGAGCAGAGCCAGCTGGAGCTGGAGGTCAGACTAGATGACCCCTTCCAACTCATTCTGTTTCTATGAATGGTAAATGAGGTCTCCATGGTGCTGAACCTTATTTAGGGAAGGGTAGAATGAAACCTGGAAAGGATACTGTGACCCACTGACCTTGGAGTCCTGAGCCCCTTGGGTTTATAAACTGGCATATGCAAGTGTTATGCAAATAGTGTCCTCCTTTTGGGGGGATGAATTCCTTCTTTTTTGTGAGCCATTTATAGCCACCAAGCCAGGGTTTTCCCAGCCACACTTGAAGATACATAATTCAGATTTCTGAGCATCTTGGCTTCACTTCTTTGAACAACACTGTTGTCCTCTGAACCTTGTAGCTCACAGAACGGAGCTCTGCTGACCCGTTCTGACCCAGAAACAAGCATTGCCACTCATGCCCAGCGTTGCTTGAGGAAAGGCTAACCTCATGGGCACAATTGACTGAACAGAAGCAAAGCAACAGCACGGGCACTGGGTATTGCCCCAAATGTGCTGCAGTAGGAAGTCTGCTCCTAAGAGTGGCAAGAGGACCTTTTTCCTTTTTGCCGCTGAGGTCAGGTGGGAAGGATCAGCCATTGACCAGCATATATTTGCAGAGAGTGTTTAAAAGAAGATGTCTTTGCCTTTATGATCCAAATCGCTTCTTCTATGAGAAAATATTTATTTTCCCTCTGCACTGTGATATAATTATTTTGGTGTTTCTCTTAGGAGAAAGCCAGAGTTTGCAGACTTAATAAGGTCTGACACCTCATTAAGCAAGAGACAGGCTGCAGAAGATAATTAACCACTTATCATGATTTAAGCAAGGCAAAAAACAAACTAAAAGAGAAAGAGAGAGAGAGTCAGGTATTGTTTGCCACCCACATTAATTGTCCAGAAAAAGATTAACTGGTGCTGGATCCAAAATATTGTCCCACCACCATTTAATATCCTTGCCATTGCACGGAGGGAAGGAGAAATTTGAGAAGAGCAGGGAAGGCGAGAGCGGTGGGAAGAAAAACAGTCACTTCGTTGTGCAACGGGTTGTGTCTCTCTAATGAATCCCCTTTGAAAACCACACTTGGTAATAAATGAGGACATAATATAAGGCAGATGGATCAACAGGGGCATATATCCAGTTCTGTAGGGACACAAAGGGAGCTGAATGGTGTTTGACTGCAGGTCAGGAGTCGCAATGTTGGGCAACTCTCGGCTGATTCCTGAAAGGTACCTCAAGTGAACAGATGCAGTGGGCCAAATATTGCTGTGCTTTCCCCCTTTAATTTTCTTTTTTGCAGCCTTTCTCCACTGACCCATGAGGATTTGCATTAACACCAGTGCTGAAAAGAGTCGGGATTATTTTCTGCTTTTCTTGTTTAACTCTTCCAAAGGCTGTGTGCTTCCCTTTAAAGTGATGAAAGAAGCAGTTAGATGGCACCGCAGGCTAGTCTGAACCAACACAGCGTGCCATGTGTCCTACTCTGCAGCGGACCACCCTCTGTTTGAACCATCCACTCTGAAGGGGTGTCCAGACCCAGTCCTCTTCAAGGGACCAGAAAAGCAGGATGAAGGAGCCTTGTGATTACCCACCAACAGTTACCACCTCGGCAGGAAACTGATCAGGCACAAGGGTCCACCATCTTCCTAACTATTGAGGGAGGCAATGCATTTCTATTTACATTTTAGAGTTTTTTCCCTTCTGAGTGTGCATCTATAAATGTAGGCAGGCATCCAAAAAAGCTACGCAGATCTGGTGTGCCCCATTGTCCTCTTTTTTGTGATGCATTTTCTCTTCTTGGTGTGATGCATAGCTGTCCATCTTCATGTCATGTCTAACCTATGAAGCCTCACTTGGGCCATGAAACCTGTAGAATGGGTGGTGCACCAAGGAATCAGTCAAGCTCCTATTTTGGCTTCTTACCAAGGAATAGAGAAATGCATGCATGAGGGGAAAGGAGCGTTAAGCTCTGTACAGGCCACTAACTGCTGTAACAGAACTCTGCACAACACACTCCCTGTATGCATCTGGAAAGTGTGTCTCTAAGTGGAAGGGTGCCCGAGGAGACAATGTCCATGAAGCCTAAGATAACTCTGGACATGTGTGCAGCCTGTGTGGGAAAAAGCCATGAGTCAGGACCTGAGCATACTTTGTCCACAGAAGGTTCCAGTTCCAGTCCCCAAGATTTCCAGGTCCAGCTAGCAAGGACCCACATCTGAGATCCTCAAGACTATTGAACATATTGAGGAAGATGGAATGGCATTCCCTGGCTTGTTGAAAGTAGATACAAGATGATGGATGGATGGATGGATGGATGGATGGATGGTAGACAGATGATAGACATATAGACAGATAATATCCTGCCTTCCCATTTTTCAAGACAGGTTCTAATCATAAGCAACTCTAGAAATTAGTCTTTCCAGGAAAGGACAGGTCAGTGGATCTCTCTTCTGCAAGCTCTACTGAACTGTTCTCTTCAGCAAATGAATACTTTGGCTTATTTCCATTTGTTTTAGGAAGCCCTACCTCTCCATGGGTCCTGCAGGCACCCAGGCAGTCTTGGATAACACCCACAGAAAGCACAATCAGAGAGATCAGGCAAAATGCATTTGGCAAGACATGTAGCTATATGTTGCTCATTTCAACGGCTTCCCTTGATGCCTTAAATGGCCAGCTTTGGTTCCAAGCTTTCGAATTTTGTCCAGCATACATTTGTTACATCAGAACTTGTATTTGCTGCATCCAATTCCCGCTGAAACCAAGGGTGGTCTCTTGTGTTTTGGCATCCCTGCCCTGCCCGACTTCACTATCACAGCAGTTTTGCTTGGCTTTCCCAAGTGGTCTTTGCTCCTCTGCTCACTGGCCTGAACTTTCATTGGTTTTGGAAACCATAAAGCTTTGCTTCAATGGACAGCTAGTTAGTCTGCATTTCATTACCCACGAACTATAGAGGAACATTTTGTCAGGGTAGTATTTGGCTCCCTTGGATGTTAGTGGCTGGATTGGCCTGGGAGGGGGGCCGGGGGTGGGGGCAGAGAGAGAAAAGAAATTCTAAATTGAAAACACATTTCAGTGGAAATGAGACACTAGGCTATATGCTTGATTTTATACAGGGCTAGGAGGAAACCTATATTAGTGGAACTGTTTCAAGGCAGGCATTAATTTCGCCGCATGGCTCTGTCAGTGTTCCTGGAGAGTAACCTGTAGTGACCCCCTGGTTTCATATTATATACAGTTTTTAACCATCTCCTCCTTCCCTCCTCAGTACCAAATAGCAGGATGTAAACCGCTTCCTCTCTTTCTTGGTGAAGCTTAAGCTCTGTTAAGATTTGAATGGAAACTCTTTTAGCTGTCAACGGATTTGGTAATTATTTTATTTTTAATGAGGGGGATGCAGTAATCATCCACCTCTTAAATTTTAGCCAATTAACATAACAGTTAAATAAACATGCATATTACCAAAACTTCAACAAGGAGGTCTCCTGAAGCAGGGAAAATTTAATTAAAAATCATACAATTTAATTAAAATACCACAAACTGGCCCAAAGTCAAGTATGTACAAGCTTCATGAAATCAACGAACTCAAATCTTCTACACACATCTACTCAGGTAACAAAGAGTTCAGCAAAACTTGCAAGATTGCAGCTCAGGTCTCCATTGGATTGTGGCTCCCCCCGCCCCCTTTTAAAGGAATGGTTTCTTTGTTCTCCTTTTCTTACACATTATGATACTATCACATTAGAGGCAAAACAGAATAAAAAAATAAAGAAGTAGACACTTTTACCTTCAGTTCCACCAATCCCTCAAAGAAATTTTAGCGGGTTGGTCATTTCATTCAGTGGATTGAAGCTTTTGCCCACACTTCGCATCTCACATCAAACTTTCTCACCCATGCTACAGACAAAGTTTGACAAGCAAAGGCAGGCCACTACTTTGGACAACTTCTAAAAGGGATGGGACAAATTCATGGAAGATGGGGCTACTAATGACTACTAGTCCTGATGGCCATACATGATCTCTGGCACCAAAGGCAGAGTGCCTACATACACCAGTTGCTGGGGAACATGGGCAGGAGAGGCTGTTGCTCTCTTGCCCTGCTTGTAGTGCCCATGAGGCAGCCGGGTGAATGCTAGACTTGGTAGCCTCTTGACATGTTCCAGCAGAGCTCTTCTTATGTTCTTGAATGAGAACTAGGCCTGGCCCTTCCCCACTCCCCTTAGCTGGGAAATCTAAGCTCTTCCTAACCTCAAGCTGATGGCCAAAGCACTAAGAAACTAGTGTTGCCACCACAATTTCCCCATGTAGTTATGGGTCCCATGAGTTTGCACATGGTGGTTTAGTATCCCTCCCTACAAACCAGTGGAGGGGGGAGAACTCACATATGAATGAAGTATGACTACCCTAATGCTACAACTATCACCCACATCCTTGAGAAAACCGAAATGCACATTTGTATTCATAATGTTCTAGGAACAAGGTTCATAGGAAGTTGCCTTATGCTGGGTCCATCCAGTTCATTGCTCGTTGCCAGGGGCTCTCCAGGGTTTCCAGCCAGATTGTTTCCTGGCTCTGCTTGGATAAGCCGGGAAGTGAACCCAGGATATTCCCCATGCAAACGATGTGGTCTACCAAGAAGCAACAAGCCCCATCCTGTGCATGTATGAAGCACTTCCAAGCAGTGGGGTATTTCAGGGGCTCCAATACTTACCCAGGATTCAGTCTCCATATAAGGAAGTCCCTGGAGACTGAGGCGTTTCTGGGATACAAGGTTTATATATGCACACCTTTCCTGATGCTGTTCTTGTGAGGATGTAGTGAATCCACGTGCAACTTATTATGGAAGGCCTAGGCAAACTTGCACCAGGCAAAATTAAAGATTTTGTAACCAAATCTGTGACTTAAAATGAAGCCAGCTTCTCTAAATGAAGTAGTTTTTTTTTTTTTTAATTTGCCGAGATGCACCGAGAGGGGGAGGGATATATTGTTTATAGTTTTATGGTTTTATTGTATTTTTTACATTGTATTTTAAATTGTTGTAAGCCGCCCCGAGGCTTTGTTGCGATGGGGCAGCCTATAAATGTTTTAATAAATAAATAAATAAAATAATAAAGTGACCTCTAGGATTCCAGTGACTGCTTAAAAGGGCTTCAGTCTATCCTTCCCTGCTGTTTGGCTATTAGGGTAAACATGCAGAAGCATGCAGGATAAACATGGGCAGCACCCCATGTGAAAAGTCAGATCATCCATCCATGCACCTGTGTATTGTCAACAGGCTTCCCCAACTTGGCGGCCTCCAGATGTTTTAGACTAGTTTACAAGCCCTGTTTCAGGAACATCATGAGCAATGCCAAAAAAGAAAGAAGGAAAGGAGGTTTCATGAAACAGAGGAAGAAGGAGTTGGAGTCAATTGTTGTGAGCCACCTAGGAAACTTCACCTTTTGGACATTATAGAAATGGAATAAACAGGAAGGGGCTGGTCTGGGATCCTTGCCTCTTCTTCAAGATCCACACCAGGCAAATGCTGTGGTGTGGGAAAGAATAATTAATCCCAAAGTCACCAATTTAACTGCAATTTGGCCCCTGCAAGAGAGTTCCCCAGATGTGGGATCTGGTGTTCTCCAGATGTTTAAGATTTCAACTTGCATCAGCCCCAGCCAGCCTGAACATAAGATGGGGTTTCCACAGCATCAATATTCCAAGAGATTCCGGCTCCCCATCTGATGTTTTAGGGAGCTTACAATTCTGTAGGATTTCCTGCAGAGCCCAAATCAGCTCTCTGCCCCATTTTCAGACTCCGTTCCATCACACACTGCCTACCTGATCACTCACCTGCTTTCTTTGGTTTTACCCCAAATTTAATGAACACATTCCTTATGGATGGAAGAGCTCCCTACTCATGGACCCATATTCAGAGATGTCGAGATGACCAGGATAACCCTAAGCAACCAGTCTGAGACTTTTTGCAACCACAAACTCTCCAGGCAGCAGGAGCCCCTTGAGAGAACAATCAAACTGCACTTCCTCGAAATCTCATTATCATTTAATGCACAATCCAATGCACGCTTAGATGGGTAGAAGGGGGGAAGTCCTGCATCTCCCCACATGTCTAAGCCCTTTCCTTTTCTGTCTAAACAATCACGAGCCCTTAGTTGACCTCAGCCCAATCACTCTTTCTCAGCCTAACCTGCCTTACAAGGTTTGGGTGAATCGCATGTGTCATCATGCACTCCTTGGAGGGAAGATGACTTAAAGCTATGGCAGATAAATGAATTATTTATTGCAATAAATGGCCTTAAATGGAGGCCTAAACAACATGAGAACAGACATAACGACATTAAAAGCAGAAGGAAAAAGAGAACTACTGTGGAAAAAGGAGAAAAGCAAAGATCGGTTCCTCTCCTCTCAATTCTCTCTTTTCTTGTGGCCTCTGGGAAATTTGGGTAATATAGACTTTGAAAGTCTACTTGGATGCAGATATGATTACTTGCAGAAAAGCCCCATAGGCCAGGCTAGTCCCAAGCCTGCCAAAAATGCGAGTGTGATGAAGTATTACTACTTGACACACCTAAAAGAAGCACTGTATTATGACACCATTAAAAGGCCATTACAGGCCAGCTGTCTTGAGCTGGAGGGGGCCAAGAAACTCAGACACAAGTCTTGATGAATTACGCATTTTAAGGATACTCCCCAGCTCCTCCGCTTTCTCAATAGTGGTTTTTTTTTCCCCAGATGGAAAAAAATTCTAGCAGAAATCAACAGGGGAGCATGTATGCCTTTGTATATTTATATGCAGACACACAATTTAATAGAGATGGCAAGTTAATTAATGCGTATTTAACATGCAGTTGGTACATGGAGTTGTTATTGTGCACACGTATTTTGTTGCCTGGTGGTTATTGCATCGATTACTTTAACTGTTTCCCCTGCCCCGGTTCAGATAAAATGTCTCCTGAAAGGGGAAAAGCTGAAAGTTCATGCAAAATTCAGCTAATGTAAGCTGTGCCTTTACTGGATTTCCCAGCCAGAAAACAGTGGCTGATTCCACCAGAGAATAGGAGGGTTAGTTTACCCTTAAATAAGCATTCCTGGTTCTTACAGGACTCTAACTGGATAATAGGAATGACTCTATTTACTTCCAGTCTGTAGGAGGCAACACTGAACGTGTTGCATCAACAGCATCTTGTCTTGTTCATGCCTTTCTTGTCCTGCAATTGGATTGGTTCTTTTTTTCAGTTCCCTCCCTCTTCTCTTCCTTTTTGCCAATGCAATGGGCAACATGCACTTTTTGCCTGGGAGAAGCAAATAACTATATCTTTTGCCTTCTCTTACTTGCACTCCTATACCCAGTTCTAGGGGGTGCTTGCAATTGAACAGCATTAGACAGCCTTTCTTGATTGTGTGTGTATAAGAATTAATACTGGCACCATCTGCCGTTCTGGGATTCTCCTTGGATGGTGCAGCTATGGGGACTGTCACAAAGAGCACGTGCCTTTCAAAGTTTCCCACAGCACTGCTCGTAGTACCCTTCCCATGCCCCCGGCCATCTTTGTTGCCCTCCTCTGAAGCTGTCCCAGAACCTCCAGAGAGTATGTGCCCTGAACCAGTACATCAGACAGGAGCACACGATAATCCTTAAGGAAGTCAGTTATCAGGGAAGCGCCGATTTCTTCAACCTTCAGAGCCATTCTGTGGACATTAATTATACACCTTAATTAGGGTACGATAGGTGGGCCTGTGCTAGCAATGGTGATGGCCTGCAGAGCTGGTAATGAGGCTCCAAGGGACCAGCACCCTCACAGCTGCAGCACTATTATGGGATATGGCTGACTTGGCATCCTTCCAGTTGCTAACTAGAGTCAAAGCCATTCATGTGGTTTCAGCTGCACTGTAGCAGGGAAGCCTCATCACCTGCATGTGCGGAAGGACTCTTTGATTGGCACCTCATTGATCACCATAACTCAGCCCCCTTAAATCATAAAAAAAAATGCTTCTCCTCAATTGCAGCCCATTAAGCCCTACTCGGAAATAGTCGAGCCTCGGTTCTGTTTTTGTCTGGAATGAATTTGCTTTGATCAGCAACCCAGCTCTGTGGTATACTTGATTTAAGCTTTTTTCATGGATATGAGGGATGGATAATGTGAGCTTCCTTGTTGCTGTCAGGAACATTTTCCAGTCAGTGAATTGTGTCTGCAAGCTGTTACCTGCTGGTGATAGCTCTTGATTTGCCGTAGGAAGGAACAGAACTTTGGCAGGTTGCCCTACACAATGGAGAAGGCTTGCCATTGTGAGAGCGGATCTGTGGATTAGATCTGTTTCCTACCTCCCCTCTCAGGCAGGGATAGCACCAATGCTTCCCATGCTTGAGCACCTGCCAAGGGCCCACAACCAGCAGGATGGCAGCAGCCCTCCAGACCTGCTCCTCCTCTTGCCCATTGCATCATATGTGTTCACATTCCTTTCATCCTGGCCCACACATCTATGGGGTGCGAAGGAAGAGCACTAGATGCCATGGTCCATTTGATGATTGGCTCTTTGCCTGGAAAGCAAGCAGGTGAAGCGAGGAGGAAGAGGAGGAGGAGGAGGCAGCAAAGATGGTAAGAAAGTAGACACACTGAGGAGGTGACCTACTGAAATAAGATCTGAATTACCAACAGGACAGGACAGTGCTGGCCACCCTTCACAGTCCTGTGACTACTCCCAGACTGACTTCTGTGCTTCTCAGGTGAGGCAGAGCATTCTTTTCTACCAGGTAGCAACTCACAAAGTGTTCTCAGTGCAGTCAGGAGGAAAGGCAGAGCATCATGGCAGGAATTCCAGCTGAAGAAGTGGTGGCATTGTGGAGGGGATGTCGTTCAATGGGAGAGCATGTGCTCATCAGGCAGAAAGTCCCAGTTTCAATCCCTGGCAGCTCCAGGTTGGGTTAGGAAAGAATCCTTCTGGAAACCCTGAAGGGTCATTGCGGCTTGTTAGAGTTGAAACTGCTGGGCTAGGTGGCCCAAGGGAGAAGGCAGATTCCTATGTGCCTGCTGTGCCCCTCCACTGGTCTGCATCTGGAGGGCACAGCAATCCTCTGTAGCTCCTATCAGCAAGAGGGAGCTGCAGTTTCACAATCCCAACAAGCCAAGGAGGCTGGCACTGCCAGTCTGGGTCTGTGGGGTCCCTTACCCAGTGCAGCTTTCATGAGAGCTTTATAGGAGCGATCTGTGAGGCTGCATGGTGGTGAACCAATTTGGGGGATGGAGAGAGCTCCTCCCTGCTGTGGTTTGGTGGCTGGTTTGCAGGGGATGGGGTATGAGGCGAGACTGAGGGAACTGGGTCTCTTCAGCCTGGAGAAGAGGAGACTCAGAGGAGATATGTTGGCGACATACAGGTATGTGAGGGGGTGTCACATGCAGATGGGTAGAGACCTGTTCTCCCCTGCAGAGGAAGGCAGGATGCGCTCCAATGGAGCAAAGCTCAGGGAGCCAAGGTTCAATTTGGATGCCAGGAAGCACTTCCTGACAGTTAGGACCCCGAGGGTGTGGAATGGGCTTCCACGAGAGGTCGTTGAAGCCCCATCGGTGCGGGTGTTCAAGGATAGGCTGGACGTCCACATGGTGGGCATATCGTGAGTGGAGCCGGCTGGAGCTGGGGGTCAGACTAGATGGCCTGGGAGACCCCTTCTGGCTCGCTCTGTTTCTATGTTTCTATGTTTGTATGATCTCCCCCCCACACACACACCCTGCACAGAGTGTGTCCTAACTCTGTCCCAGCTTACTTGATTCTTGTGGCTCCTGCTAGGCTCTGGGGTTGCTCTCACAAGCAGGGTGCTAATTCTGGTGGAATGCGGAAAAGGCTTCCCCACCCTGGTGCCCTATAGGTGTGTGGGACCCAATGGACATCATTCCCCCTGGAACACGAGGCATGTTTCAAGGGGGATCTGTTCTGTGCTGCCTGGTAACACAAGTAACTAGAAAATCAGCCCAAAGGGCACACAAGGAGGTAGTAGGAATGCCTCTTCTAAGGTGATATAAGCTCCCACCCATACATGTTAATGTGCCATCTGAACCCAAGAGAAGTGTGTTCTTTCCAAGAAAAGTGTTCTAAGAGACGTGTGTTCTTCATTTAGAACAATTTTCTTTCTCACGTGCAAATGTATGTGGATGTAATTAATATTGCCATCAGTTACTCAAAATTCACATGTGTATATGACAGTTAAAAAAAATAGGGGAGACACCTATTGGGCAATTTTAGGAAGTATGGCTGTTATTTTCAGACAGAAACCCTTATGGTTCCGAAGCCCAACTCTCCGTTGTTGTTAGTTGCGAAGTCATGCCCAACCCATTGTGACCCCATGGGCAACATTCCTCCAGGCCTTCCTGTCCTCCACCATCCCCCGGAGTCCACTCATGCTCACACCAACTGCCTCAGTGACTCCATCCAGCCACCTCATCCTCTGCTGTCCCCTTCTTCTTTTGCCATCTATTGTTCTCAGCATTAGGGTCTCCCAACTCTCCATGCAGGTGCAAAAACACAGGAGAGGGGCAAAAAAAGGAACAGAAAAAGGGCAGCTGCAGCTGCTATGGAGTGCCAGAAGTGTCAGAACGTTTACACATAGTAAACAAATGTTTACAAATGGTTTACAAGCTCATTTTGACCAGATATGGGTGAAATCTCATTGAATTTTGAGGTGGCAAGGTTGTGCTGAGGGTTGTGGACCACATGTTGCTCAACTCTGGTATAATGGTTGGATCCAGGTCAACTGTCCTTGCAGAAATGGACTTCCCTACTTGTTCCCTCTTATGGCATCTCCTCCAGCCCTGAACACACTACACAGAAAGTCAGAAGATCCTGCTGAACAGAGATATATTAAGTAGAGAGACCTTCCATGAGCAGAAGTCTTCTTTTGGGGAAGATCCCTTCCTTCTGTGGATTCCAGACCAACAGGTTGGAAGTGGTGGGCACCATGAATTTAACCCTATGGTTGGGTGCAACATTATTCATACTTAGAGTGCACCAACTGAAATCAATGGAATTGAAGTTAGTTCTTAGAGCAGTAGACCAACTGAAATCATAGGACTATCTTTTCAGTGGATCTACTCTGAGTACGGTTGAGTCTGGATCTAAACCATAAATGTGTAGTGAAAGGGTGTGTGGTGATTTATCATCATCATTTAATTTGTCCACCACAAAGGCTGATTGAGGTGAGAATCTTCTTATGGCTGTGCTAGATATCAGCCAGATGTAAATGTAACTGTGGTGTTGAAATTATCCAGACATCTGATTCTCATGGAAACAGCATGGCCTTTCAATAAACACATCATACATTTATACCAGGGTGTGATCTGAATTTGAAATTCTATACAATAACAGAACGATTATATATTTTGTTAAAACATAATTTGTACAACCCTTAAAAGCATTGCTTTTTCTACAGGATTAGAGCTTCAAGTTGTACAGTGTTGAAGTTGGGCCACCATCCAGGACATGGGGAATATAACAGTATTTATTAACACAGTGTTCCCCAACCTGGCCTTCTCTAAGTGTGGAAGATTACAGCTGGGGATGATAGGAGTTGCAGAATGACACATCTGGATTGCACCGATTCATGGAAGGGTGGCTTACAGTATTTTGTACACCATGTTTCCTCCATACGGCTCCCAAACCAGCAAATAACTGATCAATTGACCGGCTACAGAGACCAGAGCTGGACAGAAGTCACTGACCATTGATCCATTTCTAGGAACAATCCAAAATGCTAATGATTGCATTTAAAACCCTAAAGTCATGGATGATCACTTTCTACCATACCAGCCTGATTGAAATTCTTGTTCCTTTTCCAAGACCCTCTTCCAAGTCCCCTGACTATTTGAGCACACTGACTTATAGGAATGATTGATAATTGTGAACCACTTAGAGAGACCAGTAGGACTACTGAAGTGGTCTGTAAGATCTATCAATAAATAATAAATAATAGTATTGATTACACATTAAAGGTAAAGGTTTCCCCTTGATGTTACGTCCAGTCATGGCTGACTCTAGGGGGCGGTGCTCATCTCCGTTTCCTGGTCGAGGGAGCCAGCGTTTGTCCGCAGACAGTCTCCGTGGTCATGTGGCCGGCATGACTAAACACCGAAGTGCACAGAACGCTGTTACCTGCCCACCAAAGTGGATAAAAAGTGGATAAAAAGTAAAAAGATACCTTTTTATCTACTTGCATTTGCATGCTTTCGAGCTGCAAGGTCGGCAGGAGCTGGGACGGAGCAACGGGAACTCACCCCATTGTGCAGATTCGAACTGGCGACCTTTCGATCAACCAGCCCAGCAGCACAGCGGTTTGAACCACTGTACCACCTGCAGTCCCTGATTACACATTAAATTTCTAAAAAAAACTAAGCCCCGTCACTATACACTGATTCTCAAATTTGATTTGAGACTCTGATTTGGCTCTTTGTGAAGCAGCCCAGTTCTACTCAGACTGATTCCAAACCATCTGCTTCAGCTTAAGATTTAGAAATCCAAAGCAGCATGTCCCACTGACACCCGGGAAATCAAAAATGAGTGATAACCTGGTTTCTAGTGGTCAGCATTGGGAGATATTTGAAGGCCTGGGCGAATGTGTTTTGCTGCCTCAAGCAAGGGAGCAATGCTTCCCCTGCCTCCTGCCCTCCTGCTTCCACCCACCACTCAGGCACCCAGCCAGACACCCCTGCCTGCTTCGCGAGCCTGCTTTGCGAGTGGCTCGCGCCCTCACGTCTTGCCCACTGGCTCCTTGCTCCACACTTGCACCTGCCTTGTGCTGAAATGGGCTGGCCAAACTGTCACAAGAGGTTGACCAACCTCTCTCAGGAGCACTCCAATTGGACCACAAGGTGGAAGTGAGTGACAGGGAAAGCAAGCCTGGGTAGGTGGGTAGGGCAATCTGCCTCCATTACCCCTGGTAAGAAGTGGCAGTAGCAAGTAGTGCAGCCAGCAGGCATAGACATTTCATTTCTAGACAGCCTAATAGGCAAAGATCTCTGGACAGTTTGCAGCCGTTCCTAAAACATGACATGATGCAATAAAATCAACCATACATTTTCCACAATACTAAATGTTTAAACAGTTTAAAGTTTTGCAAACCATTTAGCAGCAACAGCCGTACTGAATACTAAATAGACCTGCTATGTACCCTTGACCTGCATGCGCACATCTGCCCATTAAGTAAACCTTAGAAGTCTTGATAGGCTTCATCACAGGACCATTTTAGCCCAGCACTGAAAGGGTGACAAACCTGGTGCCAGGTGGGCCTTGTTGGAGAGATGGTTCCACAGTCAGATGGGCTGCCGCCAAGAAGGCCGTCCCTCTTGTAGTTGCCCTCCGAGCCTTGCTCAGGGGTGGGACTAAGAGGAAGGCCTCAGATGCCGACCATATTGTCTGGGTAGATTATGGTTGGGGAAAGTGTTTAATCAGGTCTTGTGCTCCCAAGCCATGTAGGACTTTACATGTTAAAACCAGCATCATGAATCCGGCTTGGAAGCACATAAGCAGCCAGTGCAAGCAGGCCAAAAGTGTTCAGATCATCTGGTCCAAGCTATTATTCTGGCTACTACATTTTGCACAGGCTGCAGGTTAGGGTTTTTTTTTTTTTAATGAAAATAAATATATAAATAAAGAGGTCTATTTTGCATTGCTGTCCAAAGTGCCACTTTGTGATGTCATTCTGTTTTCATTGCCAGGAACCACAGCAATGTATAAGCAACAGAGCACAGAAAGGATGCCCGCTCAGAAGGTGAAGATCAACAGCTCTCATGCCTAGCTAGTCACATTGTTCTCTCTTGCATCAGAGGAGCAATTTTGTCGATTCCCCATTATTTTCTCAGGATGCACACATGAAAAGGGCAGGCGGCGGTATCCAGTGTGGTGTAATTTAACCACATCGGCTTACTGGCCCAGGTGGCTTGGGATGACCTTTGCCTTTTATACTTTGATTCTGTGCCAGGTTTCTAAACTAGGAAGCACAGGGGCTCATCTGCCTGCAAGTCAACCTGAACAAATACACATCTGTATTAACACAGCTGTGGCAGCAGTGAGGGACTTGCCGAGCAGTGTTCATTACACTGTACTTTTGTTCAAAAGCAGAAAATGCAGAATTCACTCCTAGGTGCAGTCGTGCAATTCCTGAGAATCACAACGTTCTTGTAGAGTCAAAGAACATTAGAGTTCAAAGGGATCTTGGACTGTGTTCCTGCTCAGTGCAGGAGTCTTGCAGTTACAGCCTGGCTGAAGGATGTCCCTCCTCTTCTGCTCAAATACGCCCAGTGAAGAAGCTGCCATCACCTCCCAAGGCAGCCTGTGCCACAGTAGCGGGGCACTGAACAGGAAAACTGTCCTTCCTATGTTTAACCAAGATCAGCTTTCCTGCCATTTCTACCCACTGGTTCGGGTTTTGCTCTCAGGAGCAGCAGAGGACAGATCTGACCAATCTTCTGCATGAAAGTTCTTCAAATGTCATTGCTCCCCAAACCACTTTTTATTCTGGTCTAAACATACTCTGCTCTTTCAACCATTCCTCATAAGATGCGGTTTCCAAACCTCTTACCATCATGATCACTCTATTGAGGACATGCCCTAATTTGTTGATGTCCACTTAAAACATAGCAATGAGGACTGGACAGAGTATTCCAGATGTGGTCTGCACAGCACAGAACAGGGTAGAGAATTATTACTTTTCGTGATCTGGACACTGTGCTTTCTGTTGATATAATCCAAAATTGCATTTCCGATTTTAACCACAGCATTAAGCTTTACAGCCTGTGCTCTACTAACACTCTTCAATGCTTTTCACATCTGTTCCTGCCACACCAGGCCTGCCTCACTGGAAAAGATGCACTAGGCACTTGGTGGGTTGCTTGTCTTCCCAGCTAGAAAGGCGAGTGGTGCATGGGGGAATCTTTGACAGCAGGAAGGTAACAGCGGGAATTCCTTCCTAGCTTGCCTCCCAGCAAGTGGGGGCTTGCAGAAAGGGAGGGGCATGAAGAGAAAGCCCAAGTCTTCAGTGGCCAGATGGGCTGGATTAGTCTCAGGGGGCAGTGATTCCTCATCCAAGCACTCTCACCAAATGACAATTCCTACAGTTGTTTAGTGGAGGGAAGCCACAAATGGGCAACCGTGACTTGATATCAGTTCCTACCATAGATTTGCCCCTCTGGGCTTCCTTTATGTCTGTATTGCCAACTCTGGACTTTGGTTTCAAATAACACACCCATACTCAAGGCTTGAGTGTAGGTTGTTCTTGATCCAGGAGCTGCTTTTGATATGTAAGTTATTGTGCTGCTGGAAACTAGCCATAATAACAAGCCATGACCTGTTAACCATGGTCAGTCCATGAAGAGTCCTTGTTTGGTTGGGTTGTGAATCGTGGGCTACTCATCATGGTTTGTTATTTCAGATGGGTTCAAACAACATGATAGGTCATGTTTCAACAAGAACCCATGGTTTAATAACAACCCATACACAACCCTTGAGTGTGAGTTATCCTGTTGTCTTCACTCAGTCTTTCTGAAGGGGCTCATAGCCTTGGAAAGAGATGCTATTGCTTTTTTTAAGGAACGAAACACAACCAAAAACCCTACAGGAGCACTTTCAGGGGCTGTTGCTGGCTACTTTCCCTTCATCCGTTCCTGTGCCAAAACCTGCCTCAACCACAGCACAGCCAGTCAAATTAGATTGCATGAAAATTCCAAAACCTTAAAGCTTCTGGAAAGTGATCATTATTACTTTTCCTTTTCTCACTTCACAGTCTGGGTTGACTGATCCCTCAGTGGATTTGCTTCTCGGAATATTGTTCCAGTTGTAAAACAGTGGTAGAATTTTCCCTTTGCTTACATGTGGTATGTGTATCTGTCTACCCTGTGTGTGTGTGTGTGGGAGGGAGGGAGAGACACACAGAGAGACAGAGACACACAGAGAGAGCGAGACAGTGTGTGTGTGTGTGTGTGTGTGTGTCACCGAAGCCAGCAATAGAATTTCACACACTAGACAGTATCCGCATTTCGTACAGGGCCATCCTGATGTTGGGGAAGGAAGGGATCACAGCTACCTGTGCAGGCTGCACCATTTCAGCAAAAACTCTGTAGTAACCTACACATGTGCAAACTGTGCACACACTGAGGCTGGGTTCAGACAACACAATAAACAACTCTCAAGGGATGAGCATGGGTTGTATGTGGGCTGTTGTTGAAATGTGGATCATGCTTGCAGCACAGTTTATGTGCTGTCTGAATCAAACTGCTTTAACCACCCCCACAAAGCTATGCTTTGGGATAAGTTTGTGAACTGTGTCTTGTTCCCCATGTTGCATTATCTCAGTTGGGGGTCAGATGATTTGATAAGCCCTGATTCAACAGCAACTAATTACTCATACTTTGAATGTAGGTTGTCCTGTTGTCTGAGCCCTGTCAGTCTCTGTATATGCAGTTATGGGTGCTTGAATAGGCAGGATCCCTGATCCTGCAGACAGATCCTCTGTGCATGCTCTCTGCATACCCACTCAGCACCTCTACTCTTTCAGGCCATTTTCTTGTGCACGCGGGAAAGGGTTTTCTCCATAATATCTCCCAGACTGTAGAATGCTTTCCTTCAAGAGCACCAACTGACTGCCCATTCTCTTGCCCTTTAAAAAGGATTCCAAGAGGCATCTTCTCAATGTGGCCTTCAAAAATATGCATTTTATGGGATGTTAGTTTTACTGTTTTTATTGTTGCTTTTAAAGCTTTACTGTTTAAAAGTGTCACAAGCTGCCCTGACTGCTTTTTAGCAGATAAGACAATACAGAAACGTCCACAGGAAATCAATAACATGTAGATTTGAAATATGATCACAAGCACACATAGGAATAGTGTGAAGCTACCACACCCCCTCTAGGTGCTAAAAGGAACAGTTCTCAGACCCCTGCAAAACCTTCAGATGTTATTTCTCCATCATTTAAGGAATTGGAGGGCTGCTCCAAGATATTTTGCTGCTAGGGGTGATTGGCAAGTTGGTGCCTGCCCTCTCCACATACAGAAGCCAACCAGTCTCTGTGCGGTTTCAAAGCTTTTGTGCAGGTCTTTCTACCTTTCTAAGAAGTTGAAATACTGGTTGTTTGGGCTTTGTGATCCCACACCTTTCATTCCACCTACCATGGGCATATGTTCCCTAAGGACTTCTTTGGTATGGAATATTTCCCTTGGCTGAAGGGAGTTCTGTGCACTTGCCATAAGATAATGACACATCCGTACGTGCACACAAACGCAGTTGAAATCATTAGCTTGGACTCAGACTATTGAAATCAATGGGACTTAAACCACTCCTGACTAATGTGTTCTATTGATGTTGATAGTTCTGACCCAACTATGATTCAGCTTAGAAAAAAGTGGGTTGGGGGAGGCATGATAAAGGTATGCAGAATTATACATGGGGTGAAGAATGTGGAAAGGGAGACATTTTTCCTCTTATAATAGTAAAGCCAAAAAGGCGCATCCCATGAAGCTGATAGGAGGACAATTCAGGATGGAATAAAGAAAGTACATCTTCACACAGCACATATATAAACAATGGAATTCACTTCTGCAAGATGTAGTGAGGACCTCCAATTTAGATGACTTTAAAAGGGAGGGTGTTGGACAAATTGATGGAGGAGAGTGTTATCAATGGCCACTAGTCTCGGTGGCTATGTGCCACCTCTCGTATCAGGGGCAGTATTCCTATATACACCTGTTGCTGGGGAACATGGGTGGGCAGGTGCTGTTGCACTCATATCCAGCCTATGGGACCCTGTGGACAGTGGGCCTCTGTGTGAATAGCATACTGGACTAGATTGAACTTTGGTCTGATCCAGCAGGACTCTTCTCATGCTCCTACAAATCATTCTGGATCCAAATCCAGCTGTCTAGTATATATAACAAAGGCGTTACCCTCATAATCTTCCTCATTCTTAACATCTTGCTTTTCTAAAAGCTGCGTTCTAATGGCCATGACTTTCTCAGTGATGTCTCAAGGATTGTAAACAAACCTGTGTGTAATTGGACTTTTGGATGCAAGCCCTCCTGCACTGCTGGTTTTGTGCAATTCATGTGCCTGTGCACACGCATGAGCCTGAAATTAATATCTGCTGTTTAGTCTGTTTTCAATTGGCCCAATGCCTAAAGTGACAAAGGGAAGAAATCCAATTGCAGCTTTAACGGCACACAAAACTTGCACAAACTGTGCTAATAGGAATGATGTCATGAAAGGATGAAAGAGGGGCTGTTGTCTTGGTGAGGATGACGGAAGGGGACCAGAGTTTTCCTTTTTAGATTTACCAGTGTGTAACTGCCATTGAATTTAGGACTGAAGTAGCCATGATGTTAAATAAGAAAGACATGATGCAGCTATTCTCAGGATTTTTCTATGCAGGGCATTGATTGTGCATTTGTCATTTTGTACTCATGTGTCTTTAGATGATAGCATGATCCTCCAGGTACACTTCTGTTTGTGAGTGGCTCTTTCCATGAGGTTTTTGTTAGTTTTGTCGTTGGTTTTGCTTTTTAGAGTAGAAAAAGGAAATATTTAACTGTGAAAGTGGAAGAAACTACATTTTCTCTTATGTACTTGCACTGTTATGCTATACCATAGTGCCACCTAGTGGTTATGTAGTGGGTAAGCAGGAAAGGAAACCCTTTCAGCTCTCAGTTCTGTGGCAAAGCCAAAAGCAGATGCAGCTAATTATCTTAAAAGCTTTCTTTGAAGGGTTGTTATGGACTGATGAATGCAAATTATCTCTGTTGGCTATTGATATTCGTGTCTGAATTCAGCTGACTTTTGTCTGATTGTTGGCCTTATGAAGTTGTCAGTCTGAGTTTAATTTTCTGTTTTTTGTTGATCTTGTTTTCCGAGCCACTAGGTTGGGGTTTTACCCTTAAAGATGACCTACAAACCATTTTAAGCAAACAGGTGAATAAATAGGTGATTCAGTCCTTGAATTCTTGGCTTTGGTTCACTAATTTGCTTCTGCTTTGGTCTTGACCCAGTTTTCTTCCTACTTCCATGACTAATATTTGCCTCATGGGTGGGAATGCTGCTATTCTGAGTCAACAAAAATACTTTTATAAGAGATATCAGTATTTCCCCACACTTGTGGAGTTCCACTAGAACAGTGGAACATCTCCTTTGGTTCTCGAATAATTTGATACACATTGGAGTGAAATTCACAGAGAAGTGCTGAAAAATGCAAAAGCAGCATGTGGGTGTCTGAACACAGACAGCTGGGCTACCTTCTCCTTGTAACTTCTAATATAAAAGTGGGCTGCTCAGTGACATGGGGGCTGCATGCACCCACTTCCACCCCCCCCCCCAGGTATTTTTCTGCTTGCACTCACAATTCAACATCACCGCCAAATTGGTTGCTGCAAGGTAGCAGCATAATAGCAGCAAAAGTGCATAGCAGCTTGCTTGAAAACCCCCTGCAACCTTGTTTCAAGCAGAATTGCACATGGGAGAGGTATTCTGCCACAATAGCAGTGATTTTTAAGAGGCAAATCTGGTGAAGGGTGAACACCAGACAAATGCTGGTAGTTGTTTTAGTATGGTTACTCACTTAAAATTTGGGGAAAGGGGGCTTTTCTGTGATAGACCATTAATCTACCATATCTACCTTCAGTTTCATCACAGATCTGAGCACCATATGAGGAAACATGGAAACATAGAAACAGAGCGAATCAGAAGGGGCCTCCCGGGCCATCTGCTCTGACCTCCGGCACCAGCCAGCTCCACTCACAACATGCCCACCATGTGGACGTCCAGCCTATCCTTGAACACCTGCACTGATGGGGCATCAACGGCCTCTTGTGGAAGCCCATTCCACACCCTCGGGGTCCTAACTGTCAGGAAGTGCTTCCTGGCATCCAAATGGAAACTTGGCTCCCTGAGCTTTGCTCCGTTGGAGCATGCCCTGCCTTCCTCTGCAGGGGAAGTGTTTCCTGAACTTCCTCGGCACAGTCTCTACAAGGGGCAGAGCAGACTACCACAAATGCACAAGTGGGGAAATGTTTTCCTCCTCTTGCAGAACTAGTACTACTTTTTCACTCTGGAAAAAACTTGCTGAAAGTACTCTTTAAAAGCAGAGGTAAACCTGGAATGTCACAGCTGAATTTAGAGAACCCATAAACAGTCATGAGCAGGGAATGATGACGACATAGTCAATGTCTCACAGAAAAGCTGTAAGGGTCCAGCCGGACAATAACAGAGTCATTCTGAGGATGATACATGATCTTGAGGAACGGCAAACAAAACTAGGATTATTGTTGTTTTTGTTGTAGCAATATTTGTATTCTGCTTTTCCTCCAAGGAATCCACAGCAGCCTACATGGTTCTCAGCAATCCTTCTAATCTTGAATGGGGGGAATCATGGCTGAGTGGAGATCTGAGCCTGGGGTCTTCCTGCTCTCAAGCCAATACTGTGTCTAAAGCACCATGTTGATGCTCATACATTCCGTGGAACCAGTGTTGAATTTGCATGGCACCTGGGCACATAAGAAAACATCTTTTCCTGAGCCAGGCTATTGGTCCATTGAGCTCAGATTGCCTACAGCAGCCCTCATCAACATGTCTCTTTCCAGATGTTTTTGACTACAACTCCCATTAGCCCCAGGTCTTGTGTCAAATGATCAGGAACTATGGGATTTCTGATGCATGCTATCTGAAGGGCATCTGATTAAGGAAGGCTAATCTATATAGACTGGGAGGATTTCTCCTATTCCTACCTTAAGCTGTTGGTCCTTCCTAAGCTATAGTAGTTACAGTCTCCTTCCCAGATGATGTGTTATGTGAGCTGGGCATTTGCACTGAATAGTCGTTCTCAAAGGCCTCTAGGGCTTCCAAGCAAGCCTTTCATTGCACCATTGCCCTGCCTCATTCATAGAATTCTAACTGAGGGGGCCATGATGGGAGCTTCTACACATAACTCCATACTCTCCCAAGATGTCTTCTCTCTTTCCCACCATATCTTCCATTTCTACCCATCCTTTCCCACCACATTGTCCACCTTTCCTCTTATTGCAGAAAATCAGTTAAGGAAGGAAAGATGGACGCACTGCCCAATGACCTCAGGAGCTCTCCAACTGCAAGTACCCCAGTTGAAATAATGTCCCCCCTCTTTTTTGAGAGGAAGAAAATGAAACTCAGAGTTTGATCTCACAGAAGGCGATTGGGTGGGGGTTCCCATCACTTCTGCAGGAAGCAACTTGAGCACTGTTTGCCCATAAGATGCAGCTAAAGTAGAAGCGCAGGAAGAGCAAAGACAAAAGAGCACAGAAGAAACAACCTGACTTGGGCCATTGGTAGAAAGAAGATATGAGCAGGCGAGCTGTGTTTGGACTGCAGGGTGGGCACAGTTTGGCTTTTGAAGCTGCCTCGGTCTCCCTGAAGTTTATTTATCCTCAGCTTTCATCTTCCCTCCTTTATTTAAGAAGACAGAACACAGCAAAAACAAACAGTAATTATGTTCAGGTATCATTAAGGGCCCGCTTTGAATCCACAAACACAAAGCTGTCTGTCCCGAGCTAAAGCTAGAAACGCCATCCTTAAGTCATTTGTTTAAGAGCTGTGACAAATGCCACATCTACAATCACCTCCACTGCCTGAAGAAGACCTCGAAAACAATCGCATTAAAAAAGTCGAAAATAGAGGCGCAAAGGATACAGTTTGAACTTTAACTCTGTTTCCTGACTTTGGTTGCTTTCAAAGCAAGCTGTATCTCCTCTATTGCTCAAGTTAATGCTTTGTCTTGAGAGACTGCTAAGTAACAGATTATAGAATATCTCCCAGACAAACAGACTCTAATTCCCCTGCTTTAAGGCCTACAAGGGTCTGTTCTCCCAGGTGTTAACAGTTCAAAGGATAGGCTTAGGTGAGTTTATCTTGACCAAATAACTGTCATTTGCATAGATACAATATAGAGAGCAAGGACTGTTGGTGTGTATATTGGTGTGTGGGGGGGTCCTTTTTCTGAATCACAGGAAGCAAAGAGATCACATCAAAGGGTGCTGAAAAGGTGCCTTGTAAATTCACAAAGCAAGGGAGCCTTCTGACCTAGCTATCTGGGCAGCAAATCTTATGGGAAAGGCTCTTTTCTAGCACTTCCAGTCACTCCTAATCCCACTTGGATCGGAAATGTGTGTTGGCCAGGTTTTTGAGTTCTGCTGGTTTTGATCAAACTCAGGGAGCCACTGCATTACTATCCAAATCTAAAACAGGGACAACCCACTGGCAGTTTTACAGGCATCATAATGCCTGACTCACTGATGTGTCGCGTGACACACACCCCAACCCATCCTGGATTTCTTCAGAGCTTTTGTATCTCTGTTCATATAAAAACATATTCTTATATATTCAATGTTGCAGTTTTCTCCACATGTTGTTTAGTTGCAAAGTCATGCCCGACCCATCACGACCTCATGGACAACACACCTCCAGGCCTTCCTGTCCTCCACCATCCCCCGGAGTCCACTCAAGCTCCCACCAACTGCTCCAGTGACTCCATCCAGCCACCTCATCCTCTGCCATCCCCTTCTTCTTTTCCCGTCAATTGTTCCCAGCATTAGACTCTTCTCCGGTGAGTCCTTCCTTCTCATTAGGTGGCCAAAGTATTTGAGTTTCATCTTCAGGATCTGGCCTTCTAAAGAGCTGTCAGGGATTTTATATATATATATATATATATATATATATATATATATGTATATGTATATGTATATGTATATGTATGTATGTCAGTAGGTGCTAGAACTATTATTAGTAGCATTATTAGCTATGCTTGCCATGAGATGATTTTGGACGTTCAAGTGAATTCCTGATGCAGAGTATTAGTGAACCAATTTTGTGAGTTTCTTATTTTAAGTTGGATTACCAATTAAATGTTTTATCAGGAAATACCCATCAGGGAAAGCTTTCCTTTTTCTCAGGGCTCAGGGCTTAAATGAAGGTAGCATTAATGAAAACATTACATCAGCGGTGGTGGAGTGGTGGAAGATTCCCACACATGCACCTGTTTGATTTTTTGCATTCAGTGAAAGACTAATTATTTAGCCAGCTCTTCACTGAAGCTAGTTGTTGGCTGGAAAAAGGAATCCTTTGCTCTCATCTAGAATCAACAAAATAACTTTAAAGGTTACCTCTTTCACAGCTGCTGCAGCAAAACTGTATTAATAATATTTAGATTGTCAATTCGCTTAACTAGGATTAAATATCTTGGCTTTTTGTTGAAATTGCTGGCTTTATGAAAACATGTAACAATAAAAGCTATGCAAATTGCTGATTGACAGCTTCAGGGACTCAGCTTTCCCTAGTTATAGTTCTTCACTCAGAATATAGCATGATTGAGGAGTATGGTGTGAAATGCAGCCCGACACATCTGCAGACTACCAGACTGGAAAAAGCTGGGTTAGGACATTAAACGATAAGTTGGCAATTTGTCACAATGTTAGTTTGCTCACAGGGTTGTGATGGCTGACCAGGGATTTCAATTAATCCTCCCTGCCTTGTTCCAGATCCACAGACCTACGTGGCCATTTTGTAACCCATTTTGGGTGATTTTCAAGCTACTGTTAAAGAGCATCAAATTGCTAATGACTTAGTTCATTGTTACATTCTCACCATGCTTAGGGAAAAATACCTAGATGAGGCTATCTTTGCCTCCTCTCCCTCACCAAATCCCAGGAAGATAAAGAGCCCTATAGTGTGTCCTTTTCTATCGAAGTATCATTGCTAGCTCAGACTGGGCAAAGCCTCCTGTTTGCCATGATTACTCAACAGTCCTTGTGGTGCGATTTTCCATACATCAGTGAGCACATGACGTGAAGGTGCTTCCAAGCCAGGCTTTTGTTATGGAATTGTCCTGCCTTGTCCATGGAATGTTGCAGAACATGAGTATTAACAGAACATACAGAACTGAAGAATTCATAAGAAGGTAAGAAGAGCTGTGCAGAATAAGACCAAGAGCTATCTAGTCTACCTTTCTGCTCATAAAGGACTCAGAATTGTCTACGGGAAACTCCAGTGTAGTTCACGACAACAGGCATGTTCTACCAACTCACGTTTGCCATGTTGAATACAACCCCCCAAATTTGGTATTCTCCCAAGTTTAGGTGTCCCTTTTGTTCTCTGATATCACAAAACCCAAATTTTGTGCTGCTGTTCACAAATGTACACTGCCACAGACACAGCTAGAAAAGATGGTGAGTGGCTTTCCCTGTCGATTTGGGTTTTGTTTTGGGTTTTTTTATGACAGCTGTGGATGGGGTGATCTGGAGGGGGATGATTTGATCAGACTTTTAGAGGATGCAGCTCTTTTCTGTTTTAACATACTTGCTTTTTATTGCATTAATGTTTTATTGTTTTAGATCAATATACTCCAATCTGGTAAGGAACTCAACCCTGACTGCTCTCTAGGAGGCCAGATCCTGAAGATGAAACTCAAATACTTTGGCCACCTAATGAGAAGGAAGGACTCCCTGGAGGAGACTCTGATGCTGGGAACAATTGATGGCAAAAGGAGAAGGGGATGGCAGAGGATGAGGTGGCTGGATGGGGTCACTGGGGAGGTGGATGTGGGCTTGGGTGGATGGTGGTGGACAGGAGAACTTGAAGGAATGTTGTCCATGGGGTCATGATGGGTTGGACATGACTTTGCAACTAAACAAACAAAAACTCCAATCTGGTGGCTTTTTTTTTCTTTTTTCTTTTAGCAAAGAAAGCTGCAGATAAATGACATCTGGCCCATTTTCCTCAGTTGTGTCACTGGGTTTTAACTTTGCCTTCCTTCTCATGGACACCTAAGAAACAAAAGGCTGGGAATAACCCATTCCAGAGCAACAAGCTACCACTATTCTGGCAGAAGACTCTTTTACCATATAATTCATCAAACGTTTGACCACACAGGATCAGTGCCTGACATAAAATAAAATTCCACATCCATTTGCACAAGATCAACCAATACCCTGTCATGGGTTTCTTTGCCTTAATGAGTGGTGCTTATTTAATGAGGGGGAAAGTGATAACAAAACCTCATGCTATGATGAATATATTTGTCTTGAAAATACCACAATGCTCTTTCTTTAACTGGGAAAAACCAGTTCCCTCAGAATTTTATTTATTTATTTTATTACAGGATCTAATGAGAGCCAGATTCCTAGAACTTCCTCTGAGAAAACAGGGCATAAACTGGGATCAGAATGGCAGAAATATTACCCTAAAAAATTGGGGCCCTGTCATGAGGTCCCGGCCGGGACAGAAGATGGTGTTTGAGAAGGTGAAACCATTTCCCCTCGACACAGACCATGATTACATCCATGTTGACAGAGCAAGGCACCAGACAAAGTCTATGTATTTATTTTTGAACTCTCTGTTTATAATAATTGAGTTTTGGGCACAGACAGTTGGCCATCACATTCTCATGTTTTGTTGCTTTTGGATTTTAGTCTTTCTCTGAGTCACAGTATTTACTGAATTCATGTCTTTTTCCATTATGATTTATTGAGCTTGGCTTGGGAAGCCACAGCTAATTGCTGGCAATATGCAAAACTAAAAAAGAACACAGTAGTGATGCTGACCTACCTTGCAGAGCTGTTGTAACGACTGCTGAGATCAAGGGGTAATGCAGAACAATGGTAGGTGAGCGTGGGCCTGTGGGAACAACCAAATAAGCTACTGTCTTGTTCACAACTCTGCCAGCTTGTACTGCCCAGGTGGAAAGTGGTGTGAGTTTACACCCAGGGGCTTGGTCCAGCCAAGTCACATCACTTCAGATTTGAGGATACTACCAAGGTAATAAAATCACCAGTATACCAAAAATGATACTGAATGCATTGATGAAATTTACTGAATGCATTGATGAATTTACTGAATGCATTGATGAAATATGGATGCAGAATATTAAAAAAGCAAAAACAACAACTTGCACTCCCCTTCTTTATGGTTGTATGGTTTCCCCATATAGGTCAGAGGTGTACAAAGTGCTCTTCAAATTGGTTGGAGGAGGAGGAGGAGGAGGAGGAGGAGGAGGAGGAGGAGGAGAAGACGATGACGATGACGATGACGATGACGATGACGCAGCAGCAGCAGCCTCTTGCCATGGATGTTATACAAGTCATTCCCACAGAGCCTGATGGTATGCGTAAAGTAAGTCCCCTTTTTGAGAGTTAGGAGTGGGATAAAGCTGTGCCAGTAAGGCAAACAATTTCATTCTCACAGCAAAATCAGCCTTTATCTGAGAAAGTTGTGGAAGGCAACTTCAAGGTAATTTTCTCTGGTATTCTAATAGGCTGAAGGTCATGAGGACCTGGCATGGTTTCAAGAAACTCCTGGCTTTTGGACACTGGGAAAATTCATGTTGCTACCTATTGAACTTTAACAACCTTCATGTGGGGAAGACTGTCATTGGAGTTCAGGTTGGCTTGATACAGCAGGACCAAAAGGCAGACCAGAGTGAAAACTTTCTCACATGATTCATCCAAGACCAATAGAAGCAGTTTTATGCCATGGCTTTGGCACATCTGTCTTGATCTTCCCACCCCCTCCAGATATCCAGGTAACAGGACTGGGAAAGAATTTTGTCTGGCAAATACGGTGCAGGGTTTCCACACTCCTCATTGCAAGATTATTTTCAGTGCAAGCAGGTTGATCCACAGCATCCATAAATTCTCCTTGGATTTGAAAAATTTTATAATGTTTCATATCTCAACTATGCAGGCATGATTGCATGGGACTAGACCCATTTGTAAAGGGAAGCAGGATTGGGGTCCCCACTTCCCCATAATAGGGATTCCCTTGAGAAATCTTAGGATCAGGTCCCAAGGCTAGCCCAGGACAGAGGCTGCAAAATGGACCCAATTCCAATCCAGGGACCCAGTCCATCAGGTTCATGAACCATCCTCAATTCACAGGAATATATACAAAGGGTTAGTAGGTTGGAAGAGGCTGCAAATAATGAGATCAGAAGGAACTGAAATTCAAGTACTACAGACAATGATAATTACCTTACACTGACCATTAAGAAAACAATTGCTGGACAGCAACAAATACCTCCTTGCACATTATCACTGATGAGCTCATTAACACCTGTAGCCTGATAAAAAGCTTGAATGCCCATTCAAGTCCCAGGAGATAGAGTGGAAGAATTCTTGTTCAACTGTTTTGTGTTGACATTGGCCCCCAAAGTCCATTTGCTCAGGAATGGTCACCATGAGGTCATTGACAAGAGTCTTCTTGAAGATCCCTCTGTTGCCCTTTCTGATGCCAGCGTTGTGTAGAAGAATACTACTTTTTATAGAATACTGGTCTACTTATCCTATGCAGAATGCAGTAGGGCATTGCTTTGTGCTGAAATACTTTGCTGCCAATGGGAAAGTATTCCAGCATCTCAGTCCTATTTGAGTCCACACAGTAGAGCCTAAGAAACTGCCATAGCACTTCATCGGCTGCTTGCAAGGATTCGGCTCGAGATCTGATTCCAAATCTGAGATATGCCATAAAGTTTTGCTGTTGAGCTAATTTAAAAAAATAAAACTTCACAAATGTTTAAGTGGCACAAGGAACTGGAATGCAGGGCTTTAGGGTATTACTCTTCTTATCTAAGATCTCTAATGGGTGATCTAAGCAGTTGATGATAGAGGTAATTTTATTCACATGTATGTCCTGAAGCTGGATTAATATGTGTTTAGAAAACATAATAAATTCTTCAGTTCAAACAAAGCTACAGCAGAAGTGTTAGGGGAAAGAATGTCTCCTGGAAACAGATGCAGGAACAATCCGTGATGCTAAATTCTTGATAGCTTAAATCCATAAATAAGCAATTTAAGGGTCCAGAACTGATGAAAGGTTCTGTTGGCAAGGAAATATTTCAGAGTTCTAGTTTACAAAGACCTGTTCCTTTTGCAAGAGCAACAAGCTTCTATCCAACGTGTTGAAAACTGTCTCTCCTTGTCTTTGCACTGACATCTTCCTCCAAACTATGTAAGGCAGGACCAGCCCTACCATGAGGCAGAATAAGGCAGCCACATTGAGGAGTATATATGCAGGATAGCCCTTGGGTCATTCCTTCTATTTTAAATTTTATAATTTTACTTATTATTTTGCTGTACCACCCAGTAGCTGAAGCCCTGTGGGCAGTTCACAACAAAGAAAACCACAAAATACAATGTAAGGTACACTATAAAAGTTTAAAGCTACAATATAAAATAGACGTTCAAACCAAAGTAGCAATGAATAGGTTAAAATATGATAATGAATTGGAAGAACAGAAAACGAAAGACTCACTTGCCTGGGGACACAGGAAGTGCTTCTTCTGATGTCAGAAAGAGCATGATGTAGGCCCCTCTGGGAAGCTCACTACACCTTCAGGGTGCCACAGCAGCAAAGGACCTGAAACAGTGCCTTGGGGCAGTGATGTCTGTTTCTTGCTGGCCTGACTGGTTGGTTCACCAAGTTGCCCACCAACAATGCCCATAGAATACAGAATGTGGATTCTGGACAATTTCTTTAATGCGGCTCTCTCACATCCATGCTCTTATCTTAGAGGAGATAAAAGCTTAGAATTCCTGACTCAGTAGATATGTTGGTATAAACCTAGCTAATGTTGCATGGTGCAGCAACCCTCTGCCCCTCTATATATAGTCAATTACTTTCAAATCCCAGTAAAGAATAGTGGACTGAGAAAAATGTACTGACAAGGATGCAGAAAGTACAGACTGGTTAAAATAACACTGGTTATATTACCTACACTTTTGTTTTTGTTCCAAATGATTCCCATAAAAATTGATAAAAAATTCTTTGATGACCTAAATTTTCAAATTTCGAGATTTATCTGGAGAAAAAAGAAACCAAGAATTAAATTAAAAATGCTTCAGGAAGCTAAAAAGAATGGAGGCTTTGGTCTTCCTGATTGGATGTTGTATATCAAGTGGCTGTTTTAACCTGGCTAAAAGAATGGATAACTTTGCAAAATAAGAGAATCTTGTATCTTGAAGGTCATGACTTGCAGATGGGTTGGCATGCTTCTATGTGGTACGAGAAAGCTAAGTCACATGGGTCTTTTCTGAGTCATTTTATTAGAAGATCATTAATGTCGGTGTGGGAAAAGCTAAAGTTAAAAATGTTAATAAACTACCAAGATGGCTTTCACCTATGGAAGCCTTTGTATATCCAAATGTATTGAACTTTGAAGGGATTATAAGATATGACGATATTTTGGATAAGGACAGTGGTCTGAAATTAGATCAAGAAATACAAGAACAGGGACTTAATATCTCCTGGTGTATAAGGTGCAGATGCAATCGAGATATGCTAAAGATCATAAAGCATGGGGGTTTTACAAAGACTTAACAGCGTTTGATCAAGTGATGCTTAAAACAGATGAGAAAATGATTAAGAGATTATATGATTTTTTACTTGACAGGAAAATGGAAGGGGAACAGGTTAAGGAAACTATGATAACATGGGCACAAAACTTCGGATATACTGTTGAACTAGAAAAGTGGCAAAAGCTATGGAGAGAAATATTAAGCTAACATTAGCAACTTCATATAAAGAAAATTTTTATAAAATGTTCTATAGATGGTATTTGTCGCCAAGTCGATTAGCTAAGATGTTTCCAAATATGTCAAATAGATGTTGGAACTGTAAATATAAAGTGGGTACTTTTTATCATATGTGGTGGACTTGTGATAATGTGAAAAAGTATTGAATTAAAATACATAAATGGCTGGAGGAAATACTACAAAAACCCTTTGCTTTTAAACCTGAAGTTTTCTTGTTAGGCATCATATGGGAAGACATTAATAGACAGGAAATGTACTTGATGTTACACTTAATCACTGCAGTGAGGATTGCATTTGCTCAATGTTGGAAAAGTGAGGAGCGACCCACCGATGAATTGATTTTAAGAAAGAACTTGGACGGCACAGAAATGGATACATTGACTTTATCATTGAAGGAGAAAGAAGACACTGACTTCTATCAAACTTGGGATTTTTTTTATAATTGGCTGGAGAAATGGGACTTGGTGTAAATTTAGACATGTTTTCAAGTTATTATAAACTGATTTAAATATGACTATAGAATGTTAAAAAATATGTAGTAGGGGGTTGACCCAGTAAATCCGATGTATGTAATTATTAATCTTTTTAGTATTAGTTTAAAAATTTTAATAAAATTTTCAAAAAAAAGAAAAAGAAAGTACAGACTGTGTATTTCAGGGACATCGCTCACACAGGTTGGCATGATCCTTTGTGGTATTACATTTGCTTCTGTGGTAGGGAGCAGGAATCAGGCAGGGCTGCGATAACGGTATTGAGGTATTGGAGGGTAGTGGTGAGTGCATCATACATCAGGAGAAGGCCATTGGTGGCTTCTAGACCTGATGGCTTCATGCTAACTCCAGTATCAGAGGCACTTTGCCTATGTGCTCCAGTCGCTGGGACACATGGATGGAAAGATGTTGTGGCATCCCAGTCCTGCTTGTCCTGTAGGTTTCGCATAGGCGGCGGCTCAACCAGCGTGTGCACAGAAGGCTGCACCCCGATTCACCATGGCCCTTCGGACATTCTTGTAACCTGGAAGCAGATACACTGCAGCTGGAAATGGCAACCCAACTGATTAAGGAGCTGGAGTAACTCCCCATGGGGTAAGGTTGAAATTGTGGGGTCTCTATAGCTTGGGGGAAAGGCAAAGCAAAGGGGAGTAACATAGAAGGCTATAAAATTATGTGTGGCATTAAGAAGGTTCTTCTTCTCAGGCTGACTTTGTCTCTGAAGGAGAAAGAGGAGACATACTTCTATCAAACTTGGAACTCTTTTTATTATTAGCTAGAGAAACAGGACTATGCGTACATTTGAATATGTCTATGGATTGCTATTAAAAAAATGGGGGGCTGACCCAGTAGGTCTGATGTCTTTGATGATTGATGTTTTTAGGGTTTTTTTTAGCTTGTAGAAAATAATAATAATAAAACTTACTAAAAAAAAGAAGGTTCTCCTTCTTTCCTAATACAAAAACCAGGGATCACCTGATTCAACACAGCTTAAAGGACGGACTTCTTCACACAGCAGAGAGTTAAACTATGGAACGGACTTCCACAATATGCAGAGAAGGGCTCCAATTTGGATGAACTTAAATGGAATTGGACAAATTCATAGAGCAGGAAGCTATTGGTAACTACCATCCCTGGTGGCTATATGCTGCCTCCAGTATCAGAGGCAATATACCTATTGGAACATGGGTGGGAGGGTGTAGTTACATTCATAGATACATAGAAACAGAGTGAGTCATAAGGGGCCTCCTGGGCCATCTAGCCTGACCCCTGGCTCTAGCCAGCTCCACTCACGACATGCCTACCATGTGCATGTCTAGCCTATCTTTGAACACCCTCACCGATGGGGCCTCAACCACCTCCCATGGAAGCCCATCCCATACCCTTGGGGTCCTAACATGCATGTCCTGCTTGTGGGTTTAACCCCAAATCTGGAAATTCAAACCTCCTGCTCCCTTGCTATAATAATATGAACCATGATATTGCTCAGCTCCAAAATCTGTTTCTGTGTCTGAGCTGTTCCCGCTCCTGCTTGCTGGTGTCCTGTGGACAGCAGGCTGGCCAGTGTGAGAACAGAATGCTAGACTAAATAGCCCCTTGGTCTGATGCAGCAGGGCTCTTCAGATGTTCTTATTCTACCCTGAGCCTGCTAAGTTAGCCTACTGCCATCAGGAGTGGTGGAGGATGCTGTCCCATCACTCACACTGGAGTTGAATTCGTTTGGCAGCCTGGCCAGCTTCTTTATGAGGAGGGGGCACTATCATGCCCTACCTCTCAGACAGCAAAATGCCTTGGGCCAGCCCTAGGGAAAGATGAAATGGAAGGAAGCAGAATGAAGAGAAGCAATGGTAAATTTTGAAGTACAGACACTGAGCATGACCATCTCCACAGCCACTTCCCAGAGAATCCAAAAATGGAGGCAGATGGGGTGGCACTTCTATACATCAAGCATTCATTGTGCGCTATGATTTCTTACTTAATGTCCTCATTCTCTATTTTTGCATTTGTTCTTAAAAAGCACTTCAAACAACTATTTTTAGGGCAGGGGGAATGAGCTATTATTAGTGAAAGTGAACAAAGATGTGTTTTAACTTCTGCATTTACACTATATTACAGTGCCACCTAGAGGTTATGTGGCAGAAATGTAGGAAGTTAACACTGAGTTGTTCTGAGTCCAATGCTGCAATGCATCCCTAGCTCCCTGCCTGACACTCTAGCATCAGCGAGAGAGGCCCTTCTAAGTAGCTCACCTGTAAGTGCAGTTAGATGGGTGACCATGCATGAGAAGGTTTTCCCTGCACTAGCCCCACACCTATGGAATAAGCTTCCATTGGGCCTCTGCTGTGCCCCATCACTGAAGGCTTTTGAGAAAGGCTTGAAGGAAAAACAGTATTTTACTCAAGCACTTCCTGATAAGTTTGCCGTTGTTGCTCTTTTGTTGTTGCTATCTTTATGGCTAGTTGTGTTTGTCAAAGGGGACATGCATGCATTAATATGCCAATTAATGCAACCAATGGAAACATGCGCAACTTTTTTTGTTTCGTTTTGCTTTGGATTTTTTTTGGAGGGGTCAGGGAATAAATAAGCAGGCACAAAATCAGACTTGGAGTTGGGAGAAAGAGGGTGACCATGGAAACAGACTTAGGAATATAAGAAGATCCTTGATGGATCAGAGCAAAGGGCCATCTAGTCCAACATCCTTTTCATACAATGGCCAAGCAGTTGCCAGTGGGAAGCACACAAGGAAGGCAGGCGTGCAAGAGCTCCTCCAGCAACTGGTGGACATAGGCTTACAGTCTCTGATGCTGGAGACCTGAGAGATTTGCCCATCCTTAATTTGAATGCAGGGCTCCTCTGGTAGGTTTGTACATCCCTACTTTAACTGATGCTTTTAGTAACCATTTGCAGGTTGTTTTTCTACCCTAAGCCAAACCTCTTGGATGAGCTGGACTGAAGAAATAACTAAGCATTCTTTGGTCCAAGTTATTTTTGAAGAAATAACTAAGCATCCCTTGGTCCAAGTTCCCCATGTGTGAATGCATCATGCAAACAAGTGGCATGAGCCCTCCCTTCTAATGTGCATGAGGAGGATCTTGGCTGGGTAGAATACAATCCTCTCCTCGCCTTGCCTTTGGCCAAACACAAGAATCATTGAATGCGCCACAGTGCATGAACATTCCTTCCAATCGGAGATCTGTCCTACCTCCCATATGTGGATCCAGTGGTCTTCTTCCTCTTTGTGATGGCCAGCATAAACGGAAGTGAAGGACAGGACTTTCAAATGGAATTTGAGTGTCTATTCCATGTCCTATGAAAGGTCCCTACAAGTACAATTAATATGGCATTTCCCCTTAATTGCATTTATTATTAAATACAATTTATTTAAAGTTGTTCTATCCCATTCCTCAGACAAAAAAGGTTCCTAGAGGGGCTCATGAATAATCAATAAATGAAGACAGGTGGTCTCCCAAGGAAAAAGGAACAGTGAGGAAAGTCGGAGTGGGGGATGACTAAATTTATTTATTTTATTTATTTTATTTTTTTATTTATACCCTGCCTTTTCCTACAAAGGGCTCAAGGTAGCTTACATCTCTTCCTCCATCTTATCCCCACAACAACAACCCTGTGAGGTAGGTTGGGCTGAGAGTCTGTGACTGGCCTCAGTAGGGCTGGTGGAAAGGGTCTGTTTCCTTCTGCCTCCCTCCCTCACCACTGGAATGACTGCTGGTGGTGGAATGACTTATGCTGCTTTGTAAAATGTTGATGTGCTCCGTTTACTAGATGTTCAGTCCCTCCTTCCCTCCATATGATATTTGGAAGGCCTGTCTCTGGCCACGAACTGTACAGGATACACTTCCTGCCAATAACCCTAGTGTCTCTCCCTTTTCCAGATTCACAGATCCGTCTTTCTTCCACCCTTAAATACATCCTAGAGCTTGCCAGGGCCTGTTGAGCTTATCTGTGATCAGCACCTTCCCTATAATCTAAAAAGCACTGGGAAGGTGATGGCCGTGATGAAGATGATGTTCCTTTGGTGAATCTGATTACTGGAAAAAGCAGCCTACACTTCAAAACAAGGAGGGGGAAGTCCTGGAGTTAAAATAGACTGACTTAACTGGCATGGGTGATGATGAAGTAATAGATGCACCTTTCTTGTCCAAACATGTTAATTAGTGCCTCACTGAAGACATCGGTGACTTTTCAACAGAAACACATATCTAATGGAAGGCTTACTCAGAATCTCTTTCTAATCCCAGTTCAGCACTTTTATCACCAGACTGGAAATTCAAGATCACCCCTTCCGCTAATACTAAGAACCATAATACGACTCAACCCCAGAATCTATTTCTGCATCAGAACTTCCTGGTCCTGCTTGAAACTTTCCTTTGGATGGCTGATCGGCCACTTGTGAACAGCATGCTGGACTAAATGGCCCACTTGTCTGATGCAGGAGGGTTCTTCTTAGGTCCTTAATCTGCCTCATAATATGTCAGACCCTTGGTCCTTCTAACTAAGTACTGCTGATACTGAATTAGCTCTTCAGGGTTTCTGATTAGGGCTTTTCTTAACCCTACCTGAGTATTTCAGCATGGAAAAGAGGTGCATTGCCACAGAGCTACAGTGCCTTGAACTTGTGAAGTGTGAGAAGGCTGGATTTTCATTCTCACACCAAGGAAGGACAGTGTATATGAGAAGGGTACAACATCGTGAAGTTGTCAAGGGAGTGGAGCACCTCCTCTAGGAAGTAAATTTTGAACATCCATAGCTCAGTTGTGGTGCACATACATTGCATGCAGAAGGTCCAGATTTGATCCCTGGGATCTCCAGTCAAATAAGATGGTGGGCATGTCGTGAGCAGAGCCGGGTGGTGCCGGAGGTCAGACTAGATGGCCTGGGAGGCTCCTTCTGACTCGCTCTGTTTCTATGTTCTATGTTCTAAGATCCTAAATGACATTTGACTGAGATCCTAGAGAGAGCCTGCCAGTCAGAGCAGGCAGACACAGCATTTAAATTCTGCAATGGACATCTTAGAGAAAGTCTAATAATGGAGGTCTAGGTTTGCATGAGGTTGAATAATATGATCATAGGACCTTGAGTTGAACAGTGAACTATCATCTAGTGAAGCAAACACAAAAAACCTTGCAAGGGAAAAATTTAGGCTATCAGGGAGAAAAGTTCTCTCTCAGTGCTGTTGTTCTTTTTACTCTTGAATGTTTAGCCTGTTCTGGACCTCACCCACCCAACCCACAGCCTCAAATAGTGCTTTCCAGCTGCTCAGATCTCTTCCACCTGAGCCTGTTGTTTAAACAGGCCAAGCTTTATTGGAAGCAACAGTAACTTTCTTTCCCGGTATTTTGCTTCCATGGAAGATTTGGAGGGAGAGGAATGGCAAAGTGCTGAGAAGAGACAGTGTTGGTGAAGCTGCTGCTTCATCGATGGAATGGAAAGGTATGAGAAGAGCATTATGCCCTTGTTGCAATGGCTCCATCTACACTGTTGTCCAGCTATTCAAGTTTGTAAGGCCATCAGTTCAAATGCTGGCATTAGCCTTTGTGTGAACTTTTTGGAATAGAGAAAGAAAAGCCAAATACATTTCTAGTGCAGAGAGAGGAGAAACAACTACAGGTCTACTCAGAAATAAGTCCCACTGAGTTCAATCAGATTCATGCCAAGCCATGGTGCATAGATTTGCAACCCAAATGTGTGTACATGGGTGTACGTGCACATGTGGGCATGCAAGTGTGCATTTTAGTTACATGCCAGGGCAATGCTTAAAACGCCATCTTTCAAAATTGCAAAAGACCAAGCTGTAGAATTCCTCCTGCATCTGTATGCGACATTCCAGCATCTCCATGTTCCACAGTTACCAGACCATCTTCTTTATCACAGCTGCAAGGTGATTACCTTTCTCGTAGAGTCTGCCTTCCATACAAGGGATAATTCTGGGGGCCAACAAGTAGCTTATTGTACAGCCATATGGCTAACAGGAATCCCTATTTCCAGACAGATGAATAACCACGTGAGAAGCAGTCCCGACTACGGCTATGCAGCCATTGAAAATTTCCCTGCAGCTGTTTATGAATTAGCAACCTGTCCTGTGAAATACATTTGCAGCCCAGGAGGGAAAGAGAGAGTTACTGTGTTAATCAGCTATGAAGCTGGTAGTTATTCGTGACAGCAGCTTGCATTTAATGACCAGTTTCACCGAGCTTCCAGCAGGAACTTGCCCTCCGTCAATGGACAATGGGTTCAGACAGTGCAAATCTGGCGCATCAAGCAAGCCAGCTCTTTGAAGCTAATTGAAAGTTGTGTGGGAGTTTGGGTGCAGAAGGATGACTAAAGCATTTGGCAATCGATGGTCCATAAAGAAAGGAAGTGTTTTCCGTGCAATGGGAAGGATACTTATCATTTTTGGAAAGGGTGAGGGGAGCAACAGACTTCCGAACTCCCAGACAGTGAAATGATGCGATAATTATCAGCACCATCTATGACAAACTCCAGCAGCTGGGATTAAGATAATAATATAATTAAGGGGGAAAACCCACAACCTCCTGCTGAGATTCTGGGAGGGTGTGTATCCATGAAGAATGTATACTGGCTTTGCAGTTGTCAAGAAATAAAGCCGTTTGTCGTGTTGCCACCTCTTCAGCTGAATTCTGTATAGATGTTACAGTGTATCAGCATATCCAGCTTTGCTAATATAGAAGCGACTCCTGTCTTCATTTACTTCTCCTCTCAGGGGATGGGCATGGTCTCACTCAGAACTTGTGCTAAGCACCAGAATATAAACTGAGCGCACGGTCTTTCCCTTCTACACACAAAAAACCCTGCTTCTGGACAGCTTCCAGGTGTGGTTACTATTGCAGACTCATTCATGAAATTTTATGGCTTTGGTCCAGCTGATATTGTCTTCAGTTGGAGTACTTCTAGGCTTTCCAGCTGTTCCTTCTATTTTTTTTTTCTTACCAGAAAAAAAAATCTGTTAAGAAAGGAAAGAATAACTTCAGAATGTCTTTCAATGGTTAGCAGTAGGACCCATTTCATCTGGAAGCACCAGAAAACTCTCTCACCCTGCCTACATTTCATCTGGGTGGAGAGTTAAAGAACTGGGAGTCAGAAAGCTGTGCTCAACTGCTACAAATAACTTACTGATTTACCAGTCAGTCCTCATCTACCTCCTGCACACCTCTCTTTCAACTAGCAGCAGACTTAAATGACTGCCAGTTTTTGTATTTTCAAAGGGAAAATGTTCACTTCTTGTTTGTTGCAATAATCCTTGGTGTAACCTGAAATTTATTTTGCATCTAGTATGGACAAATCTGAAATTGATTCAAATGGTTTTGGATTTCTCTGAATTCTGCAAAAGACCAGCATCTTCTGAGTCATAGAGATTCTGCAGATTTCAGCTATAGCTTAGTTTCCAGTAATATATGCAAATTTAATCCTACAAAAGCATGTGTTACTGGACAGTAAATGGCTAATACAGGTGCCATTTAAAAACATAATATAAAACAAATACCACCTTTTATACATTTCTGATCTCTCTACAGTCTCTATTGTGTGACTCTCCTCTCCTCTCCATGGTGGGGGGGGGGGTGCTCTTCTTATTGACAAACAATGGAGTGAAGGATGCCTGGCAATCCACAAACAGATTAAACCAAATCTGTACAACCCATCCTTAATCTAATTAAGTCTACCTAACACCACCAGCCCTCCACCTTCACCATTACAAACAATAGACTGCAGATGCTTTCTTATCATGCCATGAAATATGTCCACCAACCAGCCACACCCCCATTGTGGATCTTATGCTTGTTTTACAAAATATTCATTCTGAAGAACAGCTTTAGAAAACTCAAGAGGCTTGCTCATTACCTTGTGCCAGTTGAGTCACATCTTATTCCACTACTGTTGCTTTTGGAACCAGTATAGCTGCCTACAATTTCATCTCATTGTGCTTTGCATCTGATGCACTGAACAGGTTTGCATGTCATGACCTGCAAATAGGCAAAGCAAGTTGGGTTGTTCATGAAACAATTTATGGTGTATCAATTATGGTGGCAATTGGATTCATGGTGGGTTCTCCCCCTTCTCCTTTTCCTTCACTCCCCCCACAGGTATTCCAGGGATTTGGTGGCAAGGCCTGTCATGTCAGCCCTATTTGCATCAGATTTATCACAAATATTTGCACATAGATGTGCATGCATCCACACTTGCATATGCACACATGTGTGATTTGCTAGCCTCTGACAGCCCCTCCAAGGTGCCACTCAGGCAGTTTGAATGGGCTGTCAGTGGCTGTCAAAATGGGGGTGCTAAAAGCGGGTGTTCACTATCTCTGGAGAAAAAGGGGCAGCATAAATGGCCAAGCCTGAAAATGGTGTACAAATGCATCAGCCGACAAGCCAGTACTGCTGCATACATCTCCCAGGGATACCTCTGGGAGAACTGAGGGAAGGGGCAGGCAAACAATCCAAAGTGAGCCAGATCATCTGTCAGACACACTGTGGGTTGTTCACAGTATAAGTTGGCATGGTGTGCAAACACAGCTTCTCTCTTAAAAGTAAACCTGCTGCGGCAATCAAATGCAGTGTGCATCCCATTATCATTTAGATGGGGAAGAGAAAGGGTGGGAAATACTGCTTTGGGCAAACTCCAAAGTGATGCTTACTTGATCTGGAAAATGAAAGAGTCATAGTTTTTCTATCCTTGGAACTGGGTGTGAGTTCCTCACTCTTCATGGGAAATGTACCGCAATTTGCTCTAGATTCCCTACTGGGAAAATGAGCATAGCCTTTGTTATATAAGTCTTTGAAACTTAAAAGGGTAGGGAGGATATAAGATATATTACTGTCCACCCACTAAAAAAGGACATTCTCTCCTTTAAAAATAACCATTTCGATTAAAATATATTATGCTGTTAAAAAAGCTAAAGTTATAATTTTCCTTGACCACTGGCCACAGCTGCAACCCACATTAAAACATTTCAGAGTGAATGTTTAAGAGCTGGAATTGCTGATCACAGTTTTGTTAAGTCATTTTGGATGATACAACCCACAGATTTGGATGTGGTGTCTACCAGCCCAATCCACAGCCCGGTTAAACTGGGATGTTTGAATCTTAGCTGATCCCATGCTGTTGAAATCAACAGAGAGACATAAGCTTAAACACACATCTTCCATCTTACATGGTTTATGGGTCAGATTCCTTGTACTAAGCTAAATTCCCATCTTGGAAAAATGAGACCACCATTTTGTGAGGCTTTATCAGATGTGGCCTACATATTGCTTTTATAGCTCAACTCCATTTATTTACTAGACTTGTGTGAACGGAAATCAGAGGCTTGGTGAATAAATCACCATCATTTGAGGTTACAAAATTGGTCATCAAATCTGGAATTATTCTGTAAATGCACCAGAGTCAAGCACACAGAGGGATTTGAGATCCCACTGTGCTCGCGTTCCTTCCTCAGTATTTTTGTTTAACATGATTAGCAGTTGTGCAAATTATATATTTCTACATAATAACCTTTGGTTTACCAGAAGCAGTACTGATTATTGTAAAACTCTGGACGCATTTTGTGGATCGAGTCCATGTTATACGTACAGACACAATCTTAGGTCTCGTGGGTCCTGGTGCCAGTCACACAAGCCGGGCTCCCCCCGCCCCCGCTTTTTTATTTTTAGGACTGCCTTGATCATTATGGATCATTATGCTCAGTACCACAGAGAGAGGATTCCTGTCAAACAGCTTCTGTTCTTCTATGATCTGGTAATTTGCCAGTATAGGATGTATTCCTGTTTTCTCCCAGCTCTGATTTTCTTCAAAATCGCCTGATATGGTGGTTACTTCCCTGGGCAGATTCTGAGCTGCTGGAAACTTAAAATGCTAGGAGCAAGTATATCCTTATGTAAAGTATGCCATGGATCCACATTTAGGACTGTTTTGATGATTCTGATTGTCCTGAAAGGCTGCAATGAAAAAGAAGGAGAAAGTACAACAGATAGATAATAAAATTATAAGGGAAATGGGTCATTAACTGAATGAAGGGTATGATCCACCCTGAGTTGCACATTTTAAGTCCCATTTATTTCACTGGGGAAAATGTAAGCCTTAACTTTTCTTACAGTACCATCCTTTATCTGTCTATGCAGACGTAATCTCCATTGAGATCAGTACATGGGGCTTATTCCCTGGTAAATGTGCCTAAATTATTCTCTAAAAATGGAATAAAACCAAAGCAATGTCATGAAATGCTCTGCAGGGAATGTGCAAGGGGAAAAAAGCCACACAGAACACCATGCTGTTCCATGTGGATGACATTTATCACAAAAAGCTGAGCTATCATTTCGGGGACATGAAATGCAGGAGAATCTCTCACTATATGAGCTGGAAGAAGAAACTTGGCTAACATGCAGTCATTTGGCATGCCTGGGCTTGAGCAGAGCATGATGTGATGCATTTAACTGTTTTCCTTGCGAAGTACACTCAAATAACATGCTGATAACTCATGCTCCTTATCCAGCAAAGCCATTTTTCAAAATTAGAGGATCTAGAACCTGAGGGCCTGATGCAGCCAAGCCTTCAAATTCAATACAAAGGTAAAACACATGCATTAAATCTTTCCCATTGAAAAATGTTGGATCGGAAAGAACTGAACTTTGCCAGGATTCTATCCTTGTTTGCTTTAAAAGTAAAAGGGGCAGGCTGTTGCTTTAAGGGGTGGCGCTATCACTCAGCAGTAGAGCATATGCTTTGCATGTGGAAAGTCCCCGTTTCAATCCAGGCCGGGTTAGATAAACTCCTGCCTGAAACCCAGGAGAGCCTCTGCCAGCCAGTGCTGACAAGCCTGGTCTAGATGGACTGTTAGTTTGACTCTATATAAAGTAGTTTCATATGTTCCTGTCTTCTGGATTCCAAAAACATGCTTACCGGGGGCTTGTTATGGTCAGGGGGTAAGTGATTCCCCCTCTACCTCTAACTTCCTCAGGATTAGTCAGGGGTCCAGCCTACCAAAGCCACTTAACAAACCAAGTTCCTAGTGTTGAACAGCACACAGCCCTGGGAATGACTCGAATGAATTAACATGAGGCATCATGTTGCTCACATCCGGCCTGCAGGTTGTAGCGCCACTGGTTCGATTGGACCAGATGGACGCTTGATGTGATCCAGCAAGGCTCTTCTTGTGTTCTTATGCTCTTCCTTTTAGAACTTGAGTAACCTAATGCTATCTAGATGGAGGGATCAACGTTTTATGCACAACAGACTAAGACAGATCTTTTCTGGGACAAGAGGGTTCCCTAAAAACGATATTTAATTTTAAAGTTACCTTAAACCTGATTGTATTCTGTTTTGGGTTGGCAGGTTTAACTGTTTTATATTGTTTTCTTCATTGTTTATACTGTTTTATTACAGTTTTATTCGTGCTATTATGTTTTTGTAAAACAATTCAAATTATTTAAGAGGTGCTTCATATGTTAAAGAAACAAATGCATGTTATTGAATGTAATTAATTTATTTTAATGAATTAAATATTCATTAAAATCAGACCATATCAGACAGATCATCTGAGTTACATTAAGGATTGTTCTGGTTCTCCCCCCCCCTCTCAGAAACCCAGGAATGCACATTTAGGTGCAAAAATTGATATCTATTGAGCAGTTGACCTTTATGTGCCTATGACCTGAAAAACTTGGTCTACACTGATCTGATTTGCACGATAAAATACCTTGCAGTTTGTTAACCATGTTCAGGAGTGGGCGGAACCAGACAGCCTTGCTGACCCAATACACAATTGCTTCTGGAATTTGCTTCACTAAAGAATGCAGAGATGCCCTGTTCCCAGGTTATTTTCTGTTACATCAAAACCCAGAAGTTTGGGTTGTTGCAATTTGTTCTTTGGTTCAAACTCTGGGTTGTTTCTCTCTCAGTGACCCAGAGTTCCAGGTTCAGACATCATGCAGAAAAAGCCAGCGATGGCATCCCCAGGTTGTTTAGCACATTGGAAACAAGCAAGTAGACAGGAGCTGGTATTTTTATTCATTAATTGTGCAAACCAGGTCACTATTGCTTCAAGAAAGGTTCGGCATGCATTTCTTATATCCCTGGTAGAACATCAGTATTATTTTCCCTTCAGTCAGTCAGGTAGAATGTTGTAATCCAGCCTCCCTCAATCTGACGCCTTCCAGATGTGTTGGACTATGACTCTCATAATCTCTGGGAATAGTGGGAACCTTGGTCCAGCACATCTGGAAAGCACAAGCTTTGGAGAGGGTGTTGCAGCATGTTATTGACAGCGATACAGGCCCAGCCAGTTCGAATAAGGCAACCGATGCAGACTTTCAATGCAAACCAATGCAGACTTTCCTGGGAATAATTCCATAATGGAATTTACCTCTAAATCCCATTGCATTGGATTACATGCCAGATAAGCAATGTCTCTTCCGCTGGGTTTATGTTGAGTAAGTAAGACAGTGATAAGCAGGAGCAAGCAGATATAACTGAAACCACCAAATTTCAGAGGCTCCAGAGGGGTATTCTCTACCTCCCAAGTGGACTTTTAAATCAAAGGGGACATTGTGATTAGATTAAGGCCTCGGAGTGACACCAGCTCTCCTTTGGTTTTGCTTTGAACTTTAGAAAGCTCCCAGGCTGAAGTGCTGTTCAAAGACAGTTCCTTCAGATGAATAAATAACGGGGAGGTCAAATTACCACCTCATCTTGCCTGTGTCCTCCTCTTTTCTATCCAGCCACACAGCTCAGATTTCAGCAATGTCTTCTTTCTCCTTGAAACTCGGGCAACAAAGGCAAAAGATGCAATTGGGCTGGGAAAGCACTAATAACCAATGACCTACAGCGAAAGAGCAAGCGAGAGAGAATTTAAAAAACACACACCAATAAACCTTGGCCAACTTTACCCAGTTGCGACTTTGGCTCAACTGGCTGTGATAAGCTTCCACGGAAATTGGTAAGACAAGTTAGTCATAATGAACTGCTATTTGTCAGTGATGCACTTAAATGGAGGTGTGACTTCCCTTAACTTCAGAAGTGTGGTCCATCGACCCTGCTGTGATTTGGGGCCCATGTGCTAACGTTGTTGAGCGGGGCCCTGGATTTGTGTCCCAAAGACCTGAATTTGTGGCACTCTGCTTTCAGTGGATAACTTTAGCTGGGTTTGAATCTGTGTCTTTCTAATCCAGTCTGAAAAATGTAGAATGAAAGCTGCAATGTTCTGTTAAGTAATCCAAGAATTCTCCAGGGAGGCAAGGCTTGAAGCGCAAGCCCAACCTAGCAGAAGAACCCCAAGAGGTGAGCAGGCCAAAATGGGGTGTCCTGCGTGCCAGAGGTTCCCCCCGCTGGCTGCTTTAACATAGTAAAAGCATTTTGGTAGATGAAAGGGGTGCCTGCCTCCTATTAATTGGTCAGCAGATCTAAATAGATTGAATATTGTTTAATATCAGTCCTCATAAAACATGCAGGCTGCAAGCACCTTCTCATAAGAGGAATGTGCTTTCTAAGATGGTTCCTGTTGTGATTCTTGTCTACATATCATCCAAAAACAAAATCAGTCTTTATCCTCAGACCTCTGCTTTTTATTCACATGCAAATGTATGCAGATTTAAGTTGTAATACTAAACATGCTAGCTAGAGCCTAAACCTCACTACATGCAATGGCACTTACTTCTGAGTAAATGCACATACGATTGTACTGTTAGTCCACTCCAAAGCAAGTGCTATTGAGTTCAGTGCGACTGACTCTCAGGTAAGTAGGGATAAGACTGCAGCCTAAAATTCCATTAATCATGGGGCAATCGTAGTCATTTATTAGCCATTTTTGTCGAAGTTTCTTCAGGATACAAATTTGCATTATTTCACTTCTCTCATAGGGTGGATGCACTGAGAAGTCTGTTCACTTGAGTGCTTTGACTGACTGACCATCCATGGCCAACTCTTGTCCACATCCCTGGTGATGAGTGAGCATGGCATGTTGTTCCAAAGCTGCCTCAGTGTGTATTAAGTGGTGGGATGCATTTTCTGTTCCCCAGACAAACTAGTCTGCAAATGCAAAGAAACCAGTCATGGCTGAAGCAGTTGTTAATACCAGGGGGCAAAGAGACCGAAGAAGAGTAAGTTCTGCATTCTTCCAAGAGATGCAAGAAGATCAACTGCATGGCTTAACCCTTGTTGGGCTTCTGTTTAACCCATTAAGGCTGAGATAATGCTCTTTGCTTAGTGACATCAAGGGGTTTGGGATAAAGCATTTGTGTGGGGACCATAGGGCCATGTAGCTCAGTCCCACTTTTCAGTACCAACTGACTTGCTGGCCTTCTTAAAACAAGCCTCCAACAAACCCTAGGTGCCTACATCTTAATGCACGTAAGGCCTCTTCTCACACAGGCTGAATGCACAGTGGGCTTTTTGTCAGAACTGGCCTTGGAGGCACCATAACTCAATGAAAGAACACATGCAGGAGGTCTCGGGCATCAAGTTCAATTCCGAACAACACCATGTATGACTAGGAGATCATCCAGCCAGAAAACCTTGAAAAGATGCTGCCATTGGTGTTAACCATACTGTGCTGGATGGACTAATGTTTGACTTAGTAAAGGAAAACTTCCTCTATTCCTTGTTCATATTTACCTGTGAGGCATCAAAGTCTGGTTCATACATGTGCATTCATTGCCTGCCATCACACATTTCAACATCTCAGCCAAGGACTTTCAGATCAAATCAGCCCTTCCTAGAGACAGTGCTTTTCAAAACAGGCAGTTCATACATCCAGCTGTTAGTGGGCAATGATGCAGGAATCAGGTAAGGTCTACACTGTGCTGATTCCAGAGCAAATGTTGATAAGGTGATGTGCATGCAAGTGTGGGCCACCCCACAGAGATGCAAACTGGATATTGCTCTCACATTTTAAGAGGAAAAGCAGAAGCAGGCTGGAAGGGAATCAGGGGAAAGAGTGTGCCTTTGCCTACAAGCAGGCAAGAAAGTTGTGTGCAGAACAACTTGGCAGTAGATGCTTCAGCAGAAGGCTTGGAAAGCTGTGTCTGGCCATTAATGGTCTGCCACATGACACACAGAGTGACAATTTGCCAGCAAAGGGGTGACAGGGCAGATAAGGAGGGTTATAGTGTTCACACCTATGAGGAGTTCCTTTGGTTGTCCCCACAGCATGGATGGACAATGTGTGGCCCTCCTGGTGTTTGGGCTTGTGACTCTCATTGGCTCTGGCCAGTGTAGTCACTGGTGAGGTTTGCTAGGAGTTGATCCTATCTGAGTGGAGTGGTGTAACTTGGCGACTTGCAACAGCAGGGGGTTGGACCCAATGGCCTTCTGGTCCCTTCCGACTCTACTATTCTATAATTCTTTGATTGTATGAGTTGCAGGCCTCAAGTTGCCAACCCCAGCTCCACACCCTGATCCTCATTGTTCATGAAGGGCCAAGATCTTCACATGGTGTGTTGGTGCTATTGCCTAATTAATTCTCTTCTTGTATTACTTGAAATCAAAGCCAAGACTGAACTATGTGGGGCACTTAATTCCAATCCCTCCAAGCAATCCACAGCAAGATATATCGACATTCCCTACCAAAGCACCATAAGCCAAGCATGCGCAAAGTGAGATGTTAACCATAAAATAGAGGATGCATATTGTACAGTGCACGCATAGATTTTGGGTGCAATCCCAAGCATGCTAGATGCTGTCTGGGTGCACACAGGACAATGCAGACCCCCAGACCCCAACTCTGCCCTGAGAGGGGTGCTGTCAGGTCAATTCTGGGGCTTGGAGTTCAGAATGTGCCCTCCCGCCAGTAGCCAGTACAGCTCTTGTGCTGTGGCTCTGAAGTTGTAAACATGACATTAAAGCTGACACTGAGGGGTGTTCCATGGGGTGGGAAAGGAAAGAGGAAGGCCTGGCAGGCTATGTGGAATCTGAAAAGTGCCTCAGCCCCTCCTCCTCATGAGCAGGGGTAAAACATATAGATTGCTAAAAATGACTGTCTAACTCTTTTGGAGCACAAAGGAAGAATAGCTGTAATCCTTCCTTCCATGCTCCTCCTCTATCCACTGGATGGCCAAAATCCTTAGAATTAAGAGAGTAATGGGCAGCCACTTCTGCACTATAATGTCAAAGGTTGTGGAAGGTGGTTAGAAATGTGAGTCAGCAACAAAAATGCATTTTATTTCCCATCTAGCTGTCTACAGGGTTTATTATAAAGACCACCTCATAGTTACATTATTGTTTTGCAATAATAACATTACATGTACCACTTCAGCATGCTCAAAACATTTCCTTTGTCTCAATGAGCCTTAAAGCAGCTCTGTAAACTAAGGTTATTATCTCCATTTTGCAGACTGGAGGGCTGAAAGTGAAAGGTGGTACTTTGCCTAAAGCCCCATAGCATGGTTCTGGACAGATTAATTCAGCCTGTCAAAAGGAATCAGATAAATTCGTGATTGATAAGACTATGAATGGCTGCTAATCATGATTTCTATATATTCTCTCCCCTATTTTTCTGAAGTCATTCCCTCATCCCGCCACTCATAGACAAACATTTTCTCAGTCAGTTCATTCTCCTGCTGTAATTGATTGGTGTTTACTCAGCAATTAGCAACTTTTTTGCACTTTGATTTCTCCCAGAAAATGGAGAGCCAAATTAAGAGTGTCTGAAGAAATTAAGAAGGAGAGTCATAGAAGATAAGGATGTAAAGAGTCCTTAGTGCCCACACAGATATCCAGGGAAGATAAACTGTTTTCTGGAAAGAGGATAACATCTAGCAGGAAGTTACGTCTGAGTAGACTTGGAGGGTCAGGAAGAGGCCACACACGATCAGGGTGTTGAAAAATAGAAGGGGTCACAACACTGATTTGCTGGAACTGAAAAATAACTTCCGTTGTGAAATCGGTTGTGAAATGCCATCCACTGGCTCTGAAGAATGGGTCTTTCTAGACACTGCTGTTCTTTCAGAAGACCTAAATAACCACGGCTTGACACAGGCAAGAAACTGTACTCCAACAAACAGTCCCTTTGCAGAAGCAGCTCTGTTGGGCAGCAATCGTATTTGGACCCAGGATTCCTGGAAAATGGTTGCCCAGCTAGAGCACGTATGAACCTGTGCAGGGCCAGCTCAACTGTGGAACAAAGTGAAGCACATCCCACAGAGGTAAACCTTGGCTTGCGATCAAGTAAATACACGCAATGGATGGCCAATGTGGCAGCACTGAATTGAGTGTATCTGCAGGAAACTTCATGTCATCTGCATGCCATTCTACATATTTAATAATTTGCTTACAATCCCCAAGGAACACATCTAAAAATTGTAAGGTGTGATGTGGTGGTAATTACTGCAAGGAAGGTAACTCATACTGCCACCTATTGTGACACCCAAGAGACCTGCAAAAGGTGTCCTTTCTAAAGTACCGTATTTTTCGCTCTATAAGACGTGCCTGACCATAAGACGCACCTAGTTTTTAGAGGAGGAAAACAAGAAAAAAAATATTCTGAATCAAATGGGCACATAATCACAGGCACATTCCCCATCACTTCCCCATGGGCTGCACATCTGACAGACTTCCCCACTGCACACACAGATTCGCTCTATAAGATGCACAGACATTTCCCCTTATTTTTGAGGGCGAAAAAAAGTGAGTCTTATAGAGCAAAAAATACGGTAGTCCCTTCTGTGTTGCTGAAAAGACAAGATGCATTGTGGAAAGCAAGGGCCAAAGAGGACGCTGGATTGCATCAAATGAACACATGATTATTGATGTATAGATGCACATTTTGAAATAATTAGGATAATTTAAGCAAAATACAAGCTGTTTCATCATAGTGAAGAATACCTGATGTCCAGGTAACCTGGACGTAAACCTGTCCAGGCTGATGTTGAGATGCTCACAGTCGATGGACAAAGTTCAGTCTGCTCTCCTTTCTGATGGTCTTTTTAAAAAGCTTTGTGAAGGTTCTGTGATTTTTTTATAATGGTACTGATTTTGGATCATTGGATTTTATTGTTATCTTAATGTCATTTTTAATATTTTATTGTATATTTTTAATTGTGTAGCCCACTCAGGGTGCCTTATTGACTAATGTGGCAGGATAAAAATCCAGTAAATAAACAAACAAATAAATACGTCTTTAAACTGGACTTGGACTCAGTATAATCTGTAAAGCAGGATCCATAGCCAGTCCTGCTCAGAGATCAGCCTAGTGAAAGAGCCTGGTCTCCTGTGGGCAGTCTGACAGTCTCAAAGCTGCACACCTTCTTCAGGTGTGTATGTAAAGGAGAATAGGCACCCTCCAAGCTGTTTTTGAAAGGCCAGTGAAAATGTCTGTTAAATATCTGCAGGTCAATTGCACCTCTTCTGCCTGCAAAGACTATACACAGCCCCCAAAGCCTAGCTTGGTCACTTGGAACCCTGAAAGAAATGGCAGAGACTCTGGGGGCTTCATTAAAATAACACACAGGATGGGAAACTGTGTGAGGTAGTGAGTGAAAGAGATGGAGGTTTTCCTAAGAGACCAGTAGTGGAGCGTGATGAGAAAGTCTTTCCATGAGCTTGTTTTATTGCGAGCGTACAGATTCATTTGAATTTTGCTGCCATTCGTTCTATTGTGCCTGTTTGAAACTACCTTGGATCCATGCACATTGGACAAAACCGGATACAAGTGGAATAACTGACTGAAAGAGGAATAGCACACACGCTTACTTGGGATGCAGTCCTATTGAACTCAGTGAAGTTTCCGTTTCCGTAGACGGACATAGGATTGTGCCCTGAAAGAATAAACCCATTTCCTTATTCTGCCCTTCCTTTCTTCACACATTTGTATTCATTACAGCTTTCCTGTATGAATGAGGGAAATCAAACACTACAGAGAGAGGTTTCACGGCATAGTGGAGTCTGTTTACATATCAAGGTGTGAAGCTCTGAGTAACTGAGTGATGTCCATTCATGTACAGACCAACCTGCAAGGGTTTTGCAAAGACATGAGGGGAATCTGGTCTTTGACAAACTGCTTCCAGAAGGTTACAGCATCTACCTGGGAAGCTCACCTAGGTTTACTTCATGATAATTTGAAGGTCCAATCTAGCCTGGTGCATGCTCCAGCCTCTCATACATCATTTGGACTGCAGAAATAATCCAAATGGGGCCTGAGTGTGCTCATGTTAAGCACAGAGATCAAAGTGAATGGTCAACACCATATTTTCTGTGGAGAATCTCTACAATTTTGGCACATGCGCACAGGAGTATGTGTTCACAGGTCCGACTCAGATGATCCATTTTAATGTGGATGGCAAAGAAATCTGAATCTGGACCTCTGAAACATCTTCATGGACTGCCATGTTGTCTGAAGCCAGCCATGATAATAAGCCATGATTTCTTAACCACAAACAACCCATGACAAGAACCCCTGGCTTGTTGGTTTGTGAGCTCTCTGAGTTGTTCATGCTTAACAAACCATGGGTTGTGCTCATAGATGGGTTCGGACAGCACAACAACTTGAAGTTGAAGAGCAGCCCACACTCAATGTATGCTCAGCCCCTGAACGTGGCTTGTGTTGTGTGAACCCTGCGTCAATGGAATGCATGCAGTGCAATATTTTAAACCTATTGCTGTTTGAATGTAGTTTGATTTGATATTTCTTATTCTTGTTCCTAAGAGTCATTGTTTTAGGTTTTAATGATCTGTGGATATTTGGGTGCTTATGGTTTATTTTAGGTAGTTGTTATCATTGCATTCTTCTTCAAGTGGAAAACGCAGCTGATAAGATCAGGAAATAAGTTAGCATGGGAGCAAACTTTAAAACTACAAAACCATAATGCACTGCAGTCACAAATAAATGTGCACTGAGATATCTAGGAGTCCAATGAAGTGAGTGATTATCAATAAATAACTAGAAGTTTAACCATAGATCAATTTGGGCTCTGGATACTACCATAAAAACCCATTGTTGGGACAGAATTCCTTTGACAGGTTTGGAACAACCCTGATTTATTTGTTGCTTCTTTAAGTAAACAAGAAATGGCATTAAAAACTGAGAGGTGGTTGCAGAAATTCTCAAAAAAGCAAACTGGAGTTTTAAGAAGTGTTTCCTAAAACATATCCCTGCCTTCTATTGGATTTGATGTCAATTTCATGTATAAATGTGACCAAAACTTTATTAATTTTTACATTTTCAGAACGTGCTTATCTCTCACTATTGGTAAAAGAGTTAAATGGCATATAAACCCAGCCTTATTTCATTTTCAAATGTATGCATGCCAGAAGATAAAAAGCACACCTATGATTCAATACCTAAAATAACAAATACCTGGAGGTAAAGCACAGGTGGCTGGAAGATGTAAGACTCACCCCCCCTCTCTCCCCGCTGGTTTGTGTAAAGATCCATAGGATTGGGCTTCCAGTAATATTTTATATTTAAGTTTTCTAAACCACCCTCATTCTAGGGCAGTGTACTAAGCATAAATTCAGAATTACAAATATTACAGTGTAAATGCAATGCAATTAACCATTGTACAGACAATAACATTGTACAATCAGTCAAAGTGCGACCAGTCAAGAAAAATGGAATCAGTATTATGAGATGGACTGAATCCATAAAAGAAGCCAGATTCTTGAATTTGGGAGAGTTGAATGGAGCTGACACAGACATGACGTTTGGAGGGCTTTCATTCATAGGTCTGTCATAAATTGGAGATGACTTGATGGCACAAAGTAATGTAACAACAGATTATGCCATGTTGATGCTAGCAGTATGTACAGTAGTTTCAGTAGAGTTCATGCTTAACCTGCAATTTGATTCTGATTTTTTAACCCCTGAAATGATAATCTGGAATAAAAGGAAGATTATCTCTACAGTGAGAACCTTTAGATCAAAGTAGCCATCTGCATCCTCAAAAATCATAAGCTCATTTATTTCCTTTATTATTGTATTTATTAAAATAATAGCAGCATGGCTTTTGCATCAAAGGTATTTCAAAGTGACTAACAATATTAATGGGCAATGCAGTCAATTTTAAAACAATCAAATTAGCATCCAAACAATTCCAACACCAGGAGATGAAGCAAAAGCTCCCAACACAGAGGTGGGAATCCCTTTGGCAAAGCCGGGGCTCCAGATCCACCCTCACCTTTCACCATAAGGCTTACAGAAATGGTTGGAAGGACAAAGCCAGAATTTCATGCTGCATTTTCTGGAATTGAGTGAAATGACACAGGCTTATTGGGCATCATCCTCCAGAAAGCAGGGATTATTCTTCAAATGTAATGCTCTTCTATGTAACAAATCACTCTAGGAGAGTCTCCTAGCTGTGGTCAGAAGAACCCCAAAGACCAGGTTAATCTATTAAATGTAAAATGGTAGCTATGATGGAGGGCAGCAGCTTTGCTGGTTTTAAGTCTGCGGTGGGTGGCTTGTGTCCTCAGAGTGTTTTGGCCTATAACTCCCATCATCTCTCACCACTGGTCAGGAGAACAAAGGATGATGGGAACTGGGGCCACTAGTTGCCGATTCTTGGCTAACTGAATACAAAGAAATTATTTAAAAATGCAAGTTTTACAGGGCAGGTTCTAAACCTGTGAGCTGTCATTGACCCCCATATGTGTTGTGGTCATGTTGAGAGAAGTGATTCATGTCTCTCATGAAAATAAATTAAAATAAAATAAAAATATTGGGGCTGGTTTCTACCTTTCAGCTCTTTCCTCTCACAAAATAAGCAAAACTGTTCTGAAATCAACATCTGTTGACACGTTAGCTAAGCAATAATTTGAAACAGCGTTTTGCAGGGTCACTCCGACCCCCCGCGGAGCACCGTCTGGGCATGCCTGCTCAGTCATCCCAGCGATTCCAGAGGGACGGGATTGTCCCCCAAAGCTGTAAAAGTAGAAACATCCAGTTTTTCATGAATAAAGAGAGGGACAACCCTGAAGCACCACATGGCAGTTCATGTCTCCACACAGTTGAGAACTAACTGGAACAGGGAGTTAGGGGAGATCAACACAACATGTCCATATTTTTTTCCTAGTGGTCTCAGGGTACATTTGATTCCCCTGCTTGGGAGGGGATTTTCATGGTTATTCCTTATGCTGAAAATTTCGGGAACATTAAGAGAAATGAGGAAATAAGCTGATGTTGGTGGTAGCTTCGACAGTGCCACAAAGTGAGAACGAGAAAAGGCAAAAGGAAGGAATCATTACATTTAAGTTCTGTGAATTTTGATCAGAGTAAGGGAAGTGAACACATACCTCTTTCCCACTACAATCAGTGTGCAATGCTCTGCAAATTCACATAGAAAAAAGGTCGACAGCTCCTAGTACACCCCAGTCAGAGTGGGGAGCCTCTAGAAATGGTTGGAATCCAGCTTGCGTCAGCCCTAGCCAACATGCCCAATGATTAGGGATGATGGGAGCTGGAGTCCACTAAAGAATGCAAATGATTTTGAATCCTTTCAGAGCTCTATTCATAATATGCAGTCATAGAACATAAGCTTTCTGTACAGGAAGACTCCAAAGCATTCCTTGGTCTCTCTATACATTGACAGTGGTAGCATTTTGCCTGGAGCAAAGAGATCTCTCAAAGACTGCCATTCTTTCCACATCTGAGCCAATCAAAGGAATCAATCCCAAAAATATCAAACAAAAAATAAAGTCTGAGCAATTGAATCCAATCAAGTGGTATTTACTTGGGCTATCAGAAGCAGCCTGACCTTCACCAATCTCTTCTTTCTGTATCTCTTTTCCTCTTGACACTTCGGATGTCTATAATTGAGTTTAACAGCATCTTGAATAGCCTAGGTTGTCACGTCCTGAGCAACTTAACTAAGATGGACCTGGGCAAGTAAGATAAGGGCAAGGCATACGAGCATTTCCCCATGTGCGAAACCACATCAGGTGAGAGTAGGTGGGTGGAATATAGGGAGAGGACTCTTCCAACTTCTGCCAACTTGGGCTGGCCAGTAACAAATAAGACACAGAGTACAATGTTACATAATATTGCAACCTACCTCTCTTCAGAAGATGTAAAATATGGTCTGGGACTTAAGCAAAGAACAACCCAAATGAGGGCACAACACAGTCAAAGTGAACCTCTTTTAAATCCCATACTTTTAAGCTGCCTCCAACTTATCAGAACCCTTCAAGATCACAGACTTCAGGGATGCTAGTCAGATTAAGCATTTCCTACACAGAAAGCACCATGTGAAGCTTTTGTGACCATCAAAATACGAATTAATTGTTGTATTTCCTTCTGTTTCCTTTCCAGCTTCACTTCTGCATCTCCTTTTATATATAATGGCATTTCTCCTTACTCCTGATCTCCATGCCTCCTTTTTTCCTATTTTAATCTGCTTCTAAGCCCTCTTTCTTTTAATTTTTCTCCATAATCCAAGTACAGTCATGTTTCTACCACTGAAGCAAAAATTAAATCAGTCATGATGACTGTCCAAAACTTTGGAGCACAGCCACATTCTCATCAGTATTGGCAGCTCTCCCAGATGAATTCTGTGAATGTCTGAAACTCAGAAAAATGCTGCCAAGTCCCATTGAATGGCCATCAACACATGATTGTCAGAATTCAAAAGCATGTCAAAGAAGCAGAGAAGTATATATTTATTTTCAGATATTCACAATCATTAACATTCACCAAATTTTGTACATTCACTGTAATCTGAAAATACCATCTCTTTGTTCCGTTTGGAAAAAAGTGACTCTGCTAAATACCATACATTTTCTTTCCTCTCCCACAATATTCTTCATTCACTAGGTATTATTTATATATTAATCTGCTATTATACCTTGCCTCTCCACTAGCATACTTCAGACAACCAGCAAAATCATTGCACGAAATATTGCCAACCAAAAATAAAATGACAAAAATATTAGGAAAATGCTGAATTAAAAAGCAAGCAAGCAAGCAAGCAAGCAAACAACAAACATCGCCAATCACTGCTGTTGTGTGTGTGTGTGTGTGTGTATTAATGCAAGGCCCTAAGAAGAGATTGGATGAAGAGCATGCCTAGTGGAACATTCTGTTCCTGCAGGGGCCAACCAGCTGCCCATGAGAGTCCCACAAGTAGAACATGAGTCCAATTCATGTGCCTCAGTGACTGGTTTGCAGAATCATACTACTTCTGATAGTGGCAGTAGCATATCTCCATCATGCCTGGTAATCACTGACAGTCTTAATCCTTCATGAATCTGTTTAATCCCATTTAAAGCCAAATTGGTGCCCATCACTAAATCTTGTGGTAGAGAATCCACCATTTATCTAGTGAAGGACTTCCTTTTATGAGTCCTGAACCTCCCACTATTTATCTTTATGAGATGACTCAGTCGAGAGGTTTCATACTGCAGGTACGCCATCCTTGGAGAAACACATAATGCTAGGGAAAGTTGAAGGCAGAAAAGGAAGACCAAATATGAGATGGACTGATTCCTTAAAGGAAGCTAGAGCCTGGAATTTATGAGAGCTGAGCAGGGCTTTCATGGATGGGACAATATTTGGAGAGCTTTCATACCTAGAGATGACCTGATGGCACGTAACAACATTATGAGAGAGGGAAGTGACTTTAGTCCCTTGATCGTTTTTGCCAAGCTACTTGAAATTGATGGGAGTTGAAATCCAACATAGTTGGACAAAGCCAGGGTAGTGCAGCCAGCTTTAAGCCACAATCCTATGCTGATACAGACATGAGATACATACACTGATACAGGCAGGAGAAGTGACCACACGGTCCAGTCATCCACACATTTCTGAAATGAGGAGGAATGCATCAAGTCAGCATAGCAATTTACAGGACCTACCATGGCTTGCATTGAAAAGCCTTCCACTCTGATCAGCTCTGGACCACAAGGTAGCAATAAGCCCTCTTTTACAGAAGACAGACACTTGTTTGAAGGGCAGCATCTGCTCTGAAGGGGAGTCCAGTCCAAGTCCATTTTAAAGAACCATGAAGAGGAAGAGCTAGGCTTCAAAGTTGCTTGTTAACAGCACCTGGACTGCAGGCCGAGACACCAAGTCATCTTCCCCACCGTGGTGAGATGTTTAAATCATATGTATTCCTAAATTTGCATTTATACCTATAAATATACCTATAAGGAATACATAGCAAATTTACATGCTATGCAAATAGGCAGCCTCCCTGGGGATGTTTCTCCACTCAGCTCTGAGTGGCTGGATCTGAGAGCCACTATTTCACTTTCCCAGATGCCCTGGAGTGATGCTACATTGGGGCATTGTGGGAAATGTCAAGAGGGGCTCCCAAACTTACCCACTGCACTAACTGGGGTCTTGTTTTGCATGCCAGAGCTGTCAAGTATGCTCACTAAGGCACACCCACATGGGGCTCATGACTGACATGGGTGGGGATCACCTTTGTCAACCCCCCTCCCCCCCCCCCAGTCTCAGTTCACCAGCACTCAGGAATATTCAATGTACTAACTCAGGCATGGAGCTTTAGAAGCATCCTCTGCTTGATAAGCTGTCCTGTTTGATTCCAGTATAAGGATCAAGAACAAAGAACTGTTTCCCATCAGCCTGCCCCAGCCCAGTGCCCTACAGATATTTTAGACTACAACTCCCATGCTAGCTGGGGCTGATGAGAGCTGAAGTCCAAAACATCCACAGGGCACCCTGTTAGCACATAGGTGGCAGACTGGGCACAGAGACCCAGAGGTCATGGGCCAGGTATAGCTATCAGAATTTAAAATAAGTATTTCTAAATAATTTTAGAAATATTTTAGAAATACGTCTAAACCTAAACATACCAGAGGCACATTTTGTGCAGTATCCTCTGCTGTTTATTCTTCTTGATGACACGTTCCCTCTTTTCGGAGATTGAGAAGTGGCCACCTTTTTCTCAACGCATGCACAACTGCACAATTTCTTTGAACTTTGCTGCCATAGTTTTGCATAGTTTCCCATTGGTGGTGGAATACCATGTTGTCTTCTTTGAGATTGGTAGTGTTGCCTGAGAAGTAACTACAGCAGTCCATTCATCTTCTTCCTCTTCCCAAATCTTCCCAAGCTGGAGTGGGATTGAGTCATGCAGTGCAATCAATCTCTCTCGGGCAATCAAGACTCATGAATACAAGGTTAACACATCTGCTGATTTGTCCCAGGGGACAGGTAATTGTACAGACCTGTGTTCTAAAGCCATCCATTCTAGTTCGGCCATGGGCCAATTTGTAATCCAGTCTCTTTCAGCCAACTGTATGATAGAATCCACAATGTGATGAGATATTTGCTGATCAAGACTCATCAGCAACAAAAGCTAAGCCTTACATTACCCCAAGTGTCCTCTTTCACAGCGGACAGTCCTCTATTTGGAATGCTGCCAGAAGACTGTTTTCTCTTTTGAAGGCATCCCATGTGTACAGGGCTGTTTGGTCCAAGTGTGTTTAAAGTCTCCTCAGGGCTTAGAAGCTGCTCTCCATAGTTAACACCTGTGTAAGTTAGCACCCTGACTGCTCTTTAGAAGGCCAGATAGTGAAGATGAAACTCAAATACTTTGGCCACCTAATGAGAAGGAAGGACTCCCTGGAGAAAAGCCTGATGCTGGGAACAATAGAGGGCAAAAGAAGAAGGGGACGGCAGAGGATAAGGTGGCTGGATGGAGTCACTGAGGCGGTTGGTGTGAGCTTGAGTGGACTCCGGGGGATGGTGGAGGACAGGAGGGCCTGGAGGAATGTTGTCCATGGGGTCGCGATGGGTCGGACTCGACTTCGCGACTAACTACAACAACAACAAAGTTAGCACCCAGTCATCGTTTCCCACACCATGCTCGGGAGGCACTGTGTCTGTAGCTAAATCACAACAATAATTTCTCAGCATGCATCTATATGCACATCAACATATACAGATTTTCTGAAGCCCAGTGTTCTCTTTTGCAGCGCTCTTTTGGTGATGCATGTCCTCTTTTTGGTGAATCACAAGTGGCCACCATAGTCTAGTGCAGGCTGTCCAGATGTTTTCACCTACAATTCCCATCAGGCCCAGCCAGCACAGCAGATAATGCAGCATGAAGAGATTTGTAGGCCGCAACATCTGGAGGTCCACAAGTTGCCCACCCCAATCTAGCAAATAATGCCCCTGCTATCATTAGCAGAGGAATCCTCTGGCTGCCAGGAAGCATCGAGACAGGCTCAGGAAGGCACAGATCCACCTAGACTGGAAAACACACTGATCTTATCACTGAGGAGCCCCTACCTTTCACACCTGGCACACAAAGAACCACACCAGGTGTGTCCCCAAGAGGAGAAGTGCAATACCAGAGAAAGGTTTCTAGGGACAGGGAGGGAGGGGATCAGCACTGTCAGGATGCCTCAGGCTCCTTCCCTCTTGCTTCGAGGACCACATTTAGACGTCTAAAATCAGATATCTTGCTCTTGCAGAGACACCCTTCACCTCCACACTCCTCCCTCCCTGCATATAATACCCATCATCATAGAAACATAGAAACATAGAAACAGAGCGAGTCAGAAGGGGTCTCCCAGGCCATCTAGTCTGACCTCCGGCACCAGCCGGCTCCGCTCACGACATGCCCACCATGTGCATGTCCAGCCTATCTTTGAACACCCTCACCGATGGGGCCTCAACAACCTCTCGTGGAAGCCCATTCCACACCCTCGGGGTCCTAACTGTCAGGAAGTGCTTCCTGGCATCCAAATTGAACCTTGGCTCCCTGAGCTTTGCTCCATTGGAGCGCATCCTGCCTTCCTCTGCAGGGGAGAACAGGTCTCTACCTGCATGTGACACCCCCTCACATACCTGTATGTCACCAACATATCAAGTAGAGACAGTTACAGACATTCTGATTGGATTGAAGCCTAAGTGGAGTTACCAGTGAATTCCATCATTTCAGGACTCCACCCCTAGTGGATTCAGTTTGGACGGGATGCTAGGTCAAGAATGGGCAAGCCACTGCTCATATACAGCCCTTCCTGGATCCCCGGGAATCCCTGCCTCCTCGCAAATGCCAGATGCCACCCCATTTCCCCTCCCCTGCTAAGGTGAAATGGTTGCACTTGGGAAGCAGGAGTGCAAACTGAGTCAGGTCTGCATGTCCTCTTCTCAAGTACAGCTGATCCCTCCCAAAGCAGCCAGGATTGCTACTTTGGAGGGGGAAAGGGGGACACAGGAACAGAGAGTGGACAAGCAAGGGAAGTTTGGTGGGATGCAGACTGTGCATTGGGAGGGAAAAGTGTTGTGCTCAGCGTGAGACAGAGGTATATCCTTCTATTCTCAAGGATAGTTGGTCAGGAACCTCCTGTCGGCAGTGGACAGAGCCAGAGGGGGGCATACTTTCCTCTTGTTCAACCATCCCTTCTTTTTCTGCCACCCCTTCAATCTCTCTTTTTCACGCCCTACCACCTCTTCTCCCTGCCCAACAGGTTGCTGGAAAAAGCAATATCACTCTTTCCAGAGGTCTGTACTGATCCCTTCCAGAAGGCTTCCCCCATCCACCCAGTGCTTCATCCTTTTCGGCTTTCCCCATCCTTGCCCCCTTCCACTCCACGTTTTTCTGCCTTGGCTTCACCTGCCTGCATGAGATTAGACCAACAGCCAGGTCAGTGCCTTGGCTGAAGTACTGTCTACCCCTGCTCAAGACCTTGTCAGGGCTGCTGAACCTTTCCTGAGAATTGCCCAGAAGGAGAACAATTTTGCCAGTACGTTCTTCTGCCACTGCATCAATGTGGCCTGGCAGCCTTAAAGGGGAAATTAGAGAAGGGGGAGTGAATACGACACACTGATCTAATTCTTTCTCTGAAGGCTTCTTGTAGCCCTTGTCTGGCTTAACTTGCTGAACATTCACCAGAGGTCCAGCAAGCAAACCGTTTACCCCGGGTTCTTTCTGGAGCAGCTTATGGGGAGTTTGGCCAATTACTAATAAGGGGAAATGTCAGGAAAGAGATTTGCATGTATTTAAGAGAGAACCAGATGCTAAATGAATGTGAACATTGGTTAAGAGGGGTAAGCCTGACGCATTACAGTCGGCTGGGGTCTTTGCCATTGACTTGAGCTGGATCAACCTCAAGGGAGGCTGACTGATCCATGCTTTTCACTCAGGTTTACCATATGCATATATTAGCAAAAAAAATTGGCAGCTGTGTAACCTTTGGCGAGACAGGAACGTCATGGCTTATTATTTTCTAAACAGTGCCACCTAGTGGTGAGCATTCTTAAAATCGGCTGCAGAGGGAGGAGAAATACTGAGAAGGCTCCCAACTCCCAGGTGAATAAATGTCTGCAAATGGGAAGTTATTGGTTTAAAGCGTTCAGTGAAAAGGAGAACAAATTCATGATAATTACAAGCTCATTTATCACCTATGCAAGCGGGCATCACTAGGACAATTTGCAATAGGATTTATCTAATTTCCCAGCCATTTTATACAGCACCGCTGGAAAGGCAGGATATAAATTAAATAATCAACAAAATATATGGGCTAATTGTCTTCTATATGGAGAAGTTGCCCAAGGAATGAAGAGCAAAAAATGCACTCTGGTTTCTGCCACTGAACCAAAGAACATAAGCAAAACTATGCTGGATCAGACCAAAGGCGCATCCAGTCCAGCACTCTGTACACATGGTGGCAAACCACCCCCACAGGGTCCCTCAAGCAGGATGGGTGCAAGACCTCCACCTGCCCCAGCTCCTTGGCAACGGGTGCATGCAAGCATGCCACCACTGGTAAAGGAGGACGCACACAGCCAGCCTGCCACTAGAAGCCAGGAACACGCCTCTCCTCCATGAGCTTGCCCCGCCCCCTTTAAAGCCATCCAAATCACGACTTCCAGTGGCAGGGCATTCCACGGATTAATTATGTTCTGTGTGACGAAGTCCTGTTTTTATCTTTCCTGAATCTTCCACCAATCGGTTTCAGGGATGACCCTCTTGCATTCTAGTATTATGGGAGGAGACAAATGTCCCCCTCTCTTGTTTCGCCACATCACACACAATCCTAAACCACGAGGGGGCCAAAGGCCACTGGGAGGCTGTGGCTGCCTGTCTGATCCCGTCCATTACCCAGTGAAAGAGTGGCCACAGGGGGGCTTTTTTACTCCCCCACCCCCACCAGAAAGGCAACTCTGTTGTAATGTTTGCTTTCCTCTTCCCTCCCGTAGCTTTTTCTTTGTGTATCATGCATCTCTGTTGCATTGGTATTATGTATCCTCGGGACTGCAGCCAGGGACTGTCTTGTCTTTTCATATCTATACAGTGCTAGAAAATTATAAACATTTTCTATGTGAATAATAACTATGGAAGTTCTTTTCCAGATCTGAGCAGCCGCCTTTGCGCCACAAATATAGGTGCTATAGAAAGCGACTGCAAAAGATTACTTGATTCAGTGGGGCTTGAAGGAGCATGGAAGTGCAAACATGAATGCACAATGCACATTTGCACCCACATTTTATTTATTTATTTTTATTTTATTTATTTAAGCATTTTTGTATCCCACCCTTTACAGTGTCTGAGGGCAGCTCCATGGGCATCAGCTGCACGGGCAGAAAAAGCTGGCTGTCACCTATGGAACTCCCTTGCTGATCTAGCCAAGAGCTTTTCCTGGAAACCTGCAAAGAGACTTCAGAACTAACTACCACCAAAATGTTTATTTCTGTTTTTCTTTCATTTTCTCCCTAAATGGCTGATCGGCCATGGAACCGTGAATAAGTTATTTCTCCTTTCCAATGGCCTGAAGTCAGTTCCAAGCGTATCCCTTATTATCTCGCAAAGCTCGGGTGGATCAAGAAAGCAAAGCCAAGAAGTGTAAAGCAATTCCAATGAATTAAGAAATCATCAGAAGCAATCCCCTCTACTTAAAAGGGAGAGAGAGGTAACGAATATGAAACCTGGATTTTCTGCACTACCAGGACCAGAAATCCTTTACTTACTCAAACATACAATATGATTGTGTGGCATGGGAGGGGGAGAAGGGGGCTATGAGGTGGAGGGATTTCAAAAGCCCAGCTTTTCCTTTCCTGTACACGAAGAGGAAATCAGGTGGTGGTAACATGTGTGTATTGCATTTCTTTCCAAATGTTTGCAATTAAGTTAATTGAATTCACTCGAGTTTGAACTGGTGCTGGAGCCAACTTACACTGAATGGGCAGTTCTCTCCCTCTTTTTCTCCCCCCCCCACCCCGCTCGCAACGTGCAGGAGTTCCCTCCCTCCTCCCCCTCCCTCTCCCCCCATCCTTTCCACCCTATTAAAACAACCTCCAACTCTCACTTGTTAAAAGACCCCTTCACTTAGAGGAGGCAGAGAAAAGCCAGCAGTCAAAGAAAGAGGGAAGCGGGGAGGAGAAAGAGAAGAAGAAGGAGGAAGAGGAAAAGAAAAAAAAGAGGGAAAAGAGAGAGGGGGAGCAAGAGACGTCTGGAAAATATTATCCAGCCTCTGTTCCAACTGTTGAGGCTGCCTTGCTGCTGCTGAGACGCCGTGAGATAGAAGCCCCATTCAGTGCAACCAAAGAGACTTTTCCTACTGATGCTGCTGCGCCCGGCTCAACTTTCTTAACGACTTTCGCGACGGGCGCCTGGAGAAGTCCACCGCCAGAAACAAGCCCGCTGATTAATATATCTGGAAGCCAACTTTTTCCTCTCCTTTTGCGTCTTTTTTTAAAGCAAGCCAAGGGTGGGAATTTGAAATTGAGGGAGCTGGGATCCAGGTGGGAAGAATGGACCCTGCCTGCCCTTTTCCATGCTTCTGAGGCAGTTTGCATCCAGACCCTCCAAAAATTCTCCCCAAAGCGCGAGTTGATCTGTTACCTCAATCCTGGGGGGCAAAGGGCTACAAAATCCCCGCACCGCCCGCCCGGCCTCTTATTAGATCTTGGATGAGCGAAGGAACAGCAGGACGACAAGGTGAGCTTTTCTATTTTGATGATCGTCTTTTTGTTTTTGCTTCTTCGCTGTTCTGGCAGGATCACCCCCGTGGGAGTCAGATTTGGGGATCCAGGAGAGGTCCCCTTTTCTTGGAGGGGAGGGGAAAGACAGATCTCACTTTGTTCAGGGTGGGGGTGGGGTAAGGAAGCAGACGCGCCGGCAGTGCAGCAATCGTGTTGTGCCAAGGCAACGGCGGGTTCCCTGCCCCAAGGAATATACATGTACCCTGACTGAACGTTCGCTCGATCGTGAATGGCTAGTCGTTTCTCCGGTGGGGGCCTGATAGTGGTGACCTCCTACAGTATCCCCTAAGAGAAGCTACCTAAATGATGGAACATCTTTTTCACATCCATTATTATTTTCAATAAAGGTGGGGCGTGTACCCTCGGTTAAGTGAAATTCTCCCGCTACCCTGGCACACCTTCCTGGACAGACAGGTCGGGGCCAACTTGTAGGCTGGCAGGACGATGTATTCCCCCCGATCCGGCCAACATCGACCACGTTTCTGCAGGCTGCGGTCCTTCCCCGTTTGCATGCTTCGTTGCACGCGCTTCCCTTCCATCGGCATAAACGGTCCAGGACGGGGTCATGCCCAGTTTCTCCATCCTGATAACTTGATCGCAGCCCGAGCCCCGCCCTGCTCCACCCCAAATTCAGTTAATGCACTAACACCTCCATCCTACGGGCTGCTCCCACAGCAGCGCGGATCCAACCGCAGCTTCTTGTCCCAAAAGGGAGAGCACCGTAAAAGGGGCTTGCGCAAGAGTAAATGAACTGCGAGGAAGAGTCTTCTCCCTTCCAATGTTCCGGGGGTCTTAGCGGGCACATGATGGAAATCAATAGGGCTACTCGCAAGTAAATGTCTTGTGCAAAGGACCTGCACCCCTGAAGAACGGGGGGCGGGGAGGGGGAATTCTCTTCCCGCTTTACAGCACGCATCTACCTCAGTCGTAAAGGTACTTTGGAGATTTGGAAGCGGGTTCCCCATTTTGGAGACGGTCATATCCTGGAAGGCGGGGCTGCATCGGGAGGTGGGGGTGGGGACTGCAGACACTGTCGCTATTGAGACGCCTGTAAAGGCATGAAACGTGACTCGGCCACGCCCGCCCCTTCCCGGGTCAGAGGGTGGGCGTGGGGAGACGGCGCTTCGGGATGAGCTCCGGGAGTGGGAAGGGCGCGCGGCGCGCGGCGCCTTAAGGGCCAGGATCACCCAAAATAATGGCCGGGGTGGCGGAAGAAAGCAAGCCCTTGTTCGCACCGCTTCCCCAGTTCAGGCAGGGAGATCCCTGCTGCGAGATGGCTGGATAGAATCCTTGATACTGGGCGGTTAGATTTAAGCCCATCTTTTTCCCTCTTGCAAGAGGGAAAGGTGGCTCATGGGGTGGTCCTCTCCATTTTATCCTCACCAGACCCCTCTGAGGTAGGCTGAGAGTCAGTGACTGGCCCCAAGTCTTCCGGCAAGCTTCATGGCCAAAGTGGGGACTCGTCCTGGCTCTCCCAGACAACACCAGCCACTGTCCCTCAATAACCTTAGAGAAAGATGAAAAGGGCTGGCCAAATCGAGGGTAGGTACGTAAGAGTGTGTGTGATGGACCTTCCATGAGCAGGGGCACAACAACTCTAAATATAATCTGGGGAGGAGAGAGCAAAAAATGGCTGTGGCCAATCTTGGTAAAGTTGGGGAAATTGCAACCTTCCAGAGAGAGTAGTATCAGAGTTGGAAGGGGCCTATAAGGTGATCTGTTTCCCCATGTGGTCATCCCCCTGGCCGCAGGCCGCAGCTTTCTAGCTCAGCAAAAGTGACATGACATCTAGCTCGATGTATAATGTTGCAGTCTGTGCCCTCTTTCTCCCATCTGCCCCACTCAGGATAGCCAATGTCCTAGAGCAGGGATGGGGAACTTGTGGCCCTCCAAATGGTTTGACCTACCACTCCCACCAGCCCTGACTAACATGGCTAAGGATGAGACACAATGAGAGCTGCAGCCCAATGACATCTGGAGGAATACAACTGCTCTAGAGGCACCTGGTTGGTCTTACACCCTCCCCACTGTCATCTTCACGCCACACCCCTCCCACCCCTTTCCAATATTGGGTCCGCCTTTCCCCTTCCCACTTCCACCCAACTTCTTCCCTTCTGTACAGGTGAGCCCCTGGGCACCCCTCATGCCTGGCTCTGAGGAAGGACATCCTCAGAGCCAGGTGTTTCTCCAAGCAGGTTCTCTGAAGAGCTACATTGGCTGCTGCTTCAGTTGATGCTGCTCTCCACAGAGCAGCTGCAACAGGAGCCCACCAACCGCTCTCTCATTGTGGTGACTGTGTGTTCTCTCTGGATCACATGATGGAAGGGGCAGTGGGGGGCCCTCCTGGTGCTGACAGGAGGAAGGTTAAACTTGCTGCTCCTCCCATACTGACACCAGAGCTGAGGGCTCCACCCTGCTCCATGGCCCTCCATGATGGCGATCTTCCATTTAGCAATGCTTCCTAGGAGAGAGAAGGGATTAACACTTTGATTTCCCCTCTTTGGCTCACATATTCTGTTTTCACTGTGGATATTTCTCTATGAGAGTAAGTTTCATTGGACTGGCTGGGACTTATTCTGGAGTTGACATGTCTAGGACTGCACCACTGGCAGTAACCCTTCTCCAACCTAGCACTCTCTGAAAGTGTTTGACTGATGGCAGTTGTAGTCCAACACGCTTGGAGTGCAGCAGGTCATGGAAGGCTGTGCTGGGCGCTGTATTTAAGACAGTCATGCTGGCTGCATTGGTTTGCTTCTTCGTGCCCTGCTTGCCATCCCCACAAGACAATTTACATGGTTCCCCTCTTTTCCATCTTTTCATCACATCGGCCCTGCAAGGTAGGTTAGGCTGAGAGGCAGTGAGCAGCCCAAAGTCACCCAGTGAGCTTCAGGGCTGAGTGGGGACTTATGGCCAGATCTGCCAAGTCCCAACCCTGCACTCTAACCAATGCAGCACACTGTCTCTTACCAGGAAGGTGGACTGACCAAGAAGCATTGCAAGGTCCTTGGGCAGTGCTGGAAGCTCAGGTGGGGGCTGCTTGCTTGAGAGGTGGGACAACCATTGCCCCCGGTGCTGCCTCCCCGCCCCAGGGAGTAAGCCCCCTTGAACTCAGTGGGTCAAACGTCTGGATACTGACTGGGCTGACTTCTTAGCGCGCTCCAGAGCAGAACAGGCGCTTCGGGACAAGTTTTTGGTCAGAGCGGCAGGGAAGCGGCAGCTTCGGCGGGTGGGTCTCTTTCGGGGTGGGATCAGCGACGAAAGACAGGGGGAAGGAAACGACCGACGTGGCAGCAGCTCAGAAGCCACGCTTGCCCGGGTACCCGCTCTCCTTTCTTCCACCCCCTCCCTCCCTCCCTCCCTCCCTCCCTCGTGGGGCAGGACAAAGGGGGCGAGGCTTTGGCGAAGCTAGCCGGCCCGCTTGGCAACGCCGGGCTCCAAGATGACTATCTGCCTGCTCTGGACGGAAGCCACTTCATTGTTTGATCGCCACCCATTTTTTTCCCGCCCGGGGTTCAGTTCTCTCCTTTCCTCCTCCTCCGCACGGTCCTTTGGGAAGAGCGCTCGCTCCTCCCAAGCCGAGGGAGAGATGCAAAAAGAAAGGGAAAGTGTCCGGTTACAAAGACTGGCAGAGCTTCCTCCGCCGGCGAGCGGGACTCCCTGGGAACGCGCGCGCGCCCGGTCGCGCCCCCGCGCGCGCTGCTGCAGGGTGACGGGGGCGCCGCCGGTGCTCCCGCGACGAAGACCCCTGACGCAGCCACGCTCGGCCCGAGCTCTCCAGGCCCCGCGCCCTGCACGCGGATGCGGATGCGGATGCGCGTGCCCGCGGGCTGGGGAAGGGGAGAGAGGGGCGTCCGTGCGAGACCCGCCGCCTTCTCTTCTGCAGAGCGACAGAGGAGAGGAGGCCAGCGAAGAGACTGCGCTTTCCTACGCGCGAGGAACCCACGTGGCAGAGGCGAGAGCGAAAGGGAAAAGAGCGAGCAACGAGGCCGGGAATGCCGAGGATGAGGTCACTGCGTGGGAGCGCCCGCCTCCCTTTAGTGACGCGGCGCCGCACCCGCTCCGGATTGGCTCCTGTCATGTGCAAGGGCTTCCCCGGCAGAAGCAAAATGAGTCTGGAAGTGGAGTTTTCCTGGGAAGGGGTCTGGCTCGCTCTTTCTCTTCCACTTGCGCAAGAGAGCGCTGAGAGAAATGGGCGGAGGGCGGCAGGTAGCTTGGGACAAAAGGCAAGGGGGAAACAGTGCGATTCCTTGGTTAGATCATAACATCTGTTGTTCCGAACTGTCAGGTCATCTCCAATTTATGGCGACCCTGATAATTAATCCCATCCCCCGAAGCATCCTGTCCTTGACAGCCCCGCTCAGCTCCTGTAAACTCAAAGCTGTGGCTTCCTTGACCGAATCGATCCATTTCATTAGTGGCTTTTCCTCTTCTGCGTTTGACTTTCCCTGGCATGATTGTCTTCTCCAGTGAGTGTTGTCTTCTCCTGATGTGCTCAAAGTGTGACTGTTTCAGTTTTATCATTTTTGCCTGCAGGAGCAGTTCTGACCTGATTTTATTTAGGACCCACTGGTTCGTTCATCTGTCAGTCCAGGGGTATCCACAAGTTCTCCAGCACCTTTCCACAAGTCCTTTCAAACACGCTGATTTTCTTCTTGTCAGTTTTCTTCATTGTCCGGTGTTTGGCACCTATATACAGAGAAGATTGCAAGCTGAGATTTTCATATCTGTTCATCAGGAAAAAGTTGGGTGGGGGAGGATTGGTAGCAGTAGCTAATAGAAAAATCATAGAAATGTAAGCTTGATGCAAGCATTTGTAAGACCAAATTTTAAGGCAGGCAGTTGAAGCTGTTCTCCTAAGCACCTTTACTAGGAAGTCCCACTGGGTTCAGTGGAGCATGTTCACGAGGAAACATGATTAACCTTGGCAGTGGCTGACCTGTACCTACAGATTTCTTGGGGCAGGGAGGCATTTAAAACTTGGTGTTGTTGTAATTTGAAGGTCTGTGGATTAACTAATAAACTGGAACGGATTATTAATATTATTTGGTAAAGCCTTTTCTACTTGGTCATCCAAACAAATCCCAGCAATGTATTGATGGCACAGGTTGGAGCTAAGAATAATTTAATTGGGTGTAAAGGTGGTTATCTTCCCCTTTAGAAATATCTATATTTTGTTGACATATTGGCATGGTGGAGAGAAGAAAAATATTTGATTTTTAAAAGGAACCTTAATATTTAAGCTTTAAAAAGAAAAGCACTCACATTCAGAACTATTTTTCCCTAGATTTTGAGGCAGCGGGAAATGATGAAATATCTCCTCCATGCAAGCACCTGTATAATGATTTTCCTAGTTGCTTTTATTTATTTTGTGCCAGATAAATGAGTGAAGAAAATGCACTTTTAGGGGACAATGGCAAGAGGTCATATCAGGTTTCCTTGGTAGTCATATTTCATCTCAGCACAATTTCAAAGTTAAATGGTTTGAGAAATTCAACTTTTCACTGTTTGACTTCAGATGTTTTAAAATATAATTTCATTGATACTGATTAGCTCGTGGTTAGCAGTGTCCCTTTTGCTCTGTGATGTGCCAAGACCAAGAGTGGTGTTGTAAACAATTCTTCTCAGCATTATAGAACTTATTTAGTATTGTTAAAGGGCAACGTTCTATGAATGTTTGCTGATGTTTTGGCCATTGACACAACTGATGAGTTCTGAGACATGCTCATTTGAGGTGCAAACCTACTCAAGTTTAGACAGACAGCAGGCCTCCAACTCACAGCTGAGTGGGGCATGCTGGGAATTATACCCCTTCTTTCTGTCTAAATGTGCATCGGTTTAAGCTTTAAGCTTCTCTTATGGAGCCAGTTGCTGAGGTTCTGCTACTTTTAGGGGTAAGATCACTTTTGGCTCTTCCAGTGTTACAGAGATGTGCATTTCCCCCTTGTTCTCAGCTGTTCCTTAGATGTCTCCTTTCCTAGGTGCTCACACAAGATGTAAACTTCTCTCACCTTTCCCAGGATTCAAACTAGACAGCTTAGTATGGAAACGGACTCACTGGCCATTCAACTGAATGAATGCATTTATATTATCCATTGATACAACATATTGCTAGAGGACTATACTATGGGGGGCACTGTAGGAACAACACAAGAGAAATAATTAACAGGGCTGTATTCTTCAACTTAAAACTTCCTAAAGTTCCCCTTACAAGCTTGGTCTCAAGGTATGTTTCTTGAAGTTACTGTCTGAAGGGTCCCCTTTCCACATGTTCCCTGGTGAAGCTGCAGAAGCACAATTCTGACCCATACGCAACAAAGAAAGCTAAATTTTGTTAAGAGAAACCCTGAGTTACATTGTTCAGGGTTGAAGGTTCACATTTGGATCAAATGCTGGTCATTCGCCAGGTGAGCACAAGACATTGGTGGAATGGATTTTCCTTCCTTCCTCTCTGTACTCTGCAAATAACTCTGGCAGGTTGGGGAAACACTGGAGCAGAATTTTGGGTTTCATGAAGCGGGGGGAGGGGGGAGATCCATGCTAAGCCCTGTGATGTGTGTAATCTCGGATTTACTCAGTTCTTCCCAGATAGGCCACAGTAGTAACTATGCAGAAAAGAAGTCCACCAGCAAGCCATCTAGACAGAAGAACATGACTATGTGGAATTGCAAGTGCTACATCCTTCTATAATAAGGGGCCACACCTAGGATTGGGATGAAACCTAGCAGAATCCATCTCTCTAGCATTTGCAGACTTCCTCTCATGCTTGGCCTGGTCCTGCGGAGCAAGCTTAACCAAGGGAACATCTATGGATGCTTCCAGGATGAAGGTTTCCACAAAGGATGCTGCAAGTAGCACAGAAGAGGGGCAGCGGTTGCACAGGGCTCTTCCAACCTCACATGAGCAAACTTCTTCTGTGTCAGATGCATCTGACATGGCAGAGGGATGCTGGTTAGGGTGTGCTCACCCAGAACTCAGACTCGGGGCTGCAAGGAAGCAGACCAGAGCCCAGGAAACCAAGCCCAGGGGATCCGATGGATTCCCATTCCCAGAAGAAGTTCTTCACATATCACAGCCACACCCTTGGGTTGCTTGTGCTTGCACTTCATTTGGTGGAGGGAGCCAGTTGCAAATGTACAGTCATGAAGTCATGAATCCCACCAGTGGAGAAGGGAGGTTAATGGGTGCTCAGGACAGGAACAATGGAACTCCCTGAAACTCCCTCCTTAGGGTGGTTAGCTTACCTCCATCCCTTTGGTCTTCTAGACATTCAGTGAAGATGGTATTATTCTGTAAATCTTTCAGCGGTTAGTGTCAAAGTTTGTTCTTGCCCTGTCCTTTGGAATGAAGGTTTAGTTTCTGCATCTATTTTTAGCTGATCATGTGATAAACTTGTTATATCATGTTTTGAAGCAGAGCGGTGACCTATACACATGCTAATTAAACAAAATAAAAGATGATGGTGTCCTTGCACCTTTAATAATTGTGTCAAAGATGAGATTTCATCAGAGAAAACACTTGCTGAACTTGTTTCTTTTATGTAACTCTTAAAGGCATAGCAAAGGCCATGACATATTTTGCTTCTGGCCATCAGTGACAGCAATGTTAAATGTCATGTGGGATATGTAAAACAGTTATTGCATGGTATAGCACAGTGCTGCAAGCAGGACCTATGATTTGGGAGATTGCTGGGTAAAATTGTAGTTAAGCCACAGATTAATTAGCTGGCTTTAGGGAAGCTGCCAGCCTGATAACATTAAATCATGGTATGGGCTGTTGATTTCTAGGTTCACTAGCAAGCCATGGTTTGTTAATCATGAACAACCCAGACAGATAAACCATGGTTTGTTGCTGGGTTGTGAATTCTGAGTTATTTAAAATGTGTGTGTGTGTGTGACATATGAACCATTGGTTGTTCAGGGGCTGCTTTGCCACACTACTGTAGCAGTGTGCAAAAGAGCACCCAGCTGCTTTCCATGTCACTACTGCAACTCTGCAGAAGCATTTGGGACACAGAGAGGGAACAGGCAAAGGAGGAGAAAAACAAACAGCCCAGGGATTAAGAAAACAAACCATAGCTGGGCTGATCATCTGCCGGACGAACCCTAGGCAGGGGCGCCAAACCACATGCCAAACTATGGGTTAATGGAATATGTGAACCTCTCAGTCTCATACATTACCTTCTGCACTTGCAATATGGCAGTGATTACACTGATACTGCAGCATGCTAAGGATTGTTGGAAAAATATAGTTGAAGTTCTTTGACTCCAGAGATTGCAAACCTTTGCCTGCTTACTGGGCAGATAAACTCCAATAATCTCGGAGAATATGTGCACACGAGTGAATTGTGCACATCCTGTGTCAATGCTAATTATGAGGTGTGCCTTGCTAAACAGCACAGAGATGTTTTCATGTTACCTGGCATCACCTTGAGTAAAGTACTTTTCTGCACCAGCACTTCTCATCTTTGCTTACCTCTGGCATCAGAGCAGTTACATCTGTGTGCTAGGTGTTGGTGGATGGAGTGGAAGAAGGCTGTTGAATTCGTGTTCTCTTGTAGGCTTCTGAGAGGCATTTGCTTAGCCAGCACGTGAAGATCATGTGGGGCTACACCGGCTGTCAGTCCGATCCAGCACAGCTGTTCATATGTTAATCGTGATGCACTCTGGCTGCTTCTCTTCACGGGCTAGACTTCCCCGCCTGCCTCCCCCCAACCCAGCATCAACCCCACCCACTAGGAATGGCCAGGAATCCAGACAACATTGTTTCCAAACTGTTGCATTCCCCACTGCTATCCTCACACTGGTTTGTAGTGATTTCCACTCCCGCTCCCACTCCCCTCCAAAGCAAGAAACATATCCAGACGGAGATGAGTTAGTGTGGCTGTCTCATATGGTGACTGGGGGTCCTACTGTTTTTCCCCATCAGCTCACGGGCTCTTATTAGCTCACTGACATTAATTTCACACACACATCTCTTTCTGGAAAGAAACTGTCCAATTCTTCCTTGTCCTGTTACGTTTTGGTAACTTTGCTTGCTTGCTTGCTTGCTTGCTTGCTTGCTTGCTTGCTTGCTTGCTTGCTTGCTTGCTCGCTCCATCCATCCATCCATCCATCCATCCAATCATTTATCTATCTATTCAAAAACATGCCTATTATAAAAGGGGAGGACAACAATCCCAAACAAACACACTTCATCTCTTTTGCCACAAATAGTACATTCTTGTTGATAATTCATTCCCAGCACCCATCTTCATTCTTCAATCACTAATCCAGATTACATAGAAACTATCTTTTGCCTATCAGCACTTCATGATAAGGGTGGAGTGGCCTTCCTTTTAATGAGGTTCCTCTTTGGCTAAAAGAGGAATGGGAAGAGAGGGAAAGCTCAGAATAGGCCCACTGTTCTTTAATCGCATGCTCTTCAGAGACCCCATATTGGGCCTATCCTATGACATGAGAACATACAGCTGGTTTCATGTTTATTATGGCCTGATTTTTGCCATTATTGAAGGCTGGGCTCTCCTGTTCTTTAATTTGCACTTTAAACAGAGACCTGACGTCGGCTCTGTCTGAACCCTGCAGCGAAGATCAATGGCATGTAAAATCTGGAAGTGATAAATGAGCAGGAGACGATGGCAACTGTGCTGAAGCAGTAAAGCCATACAGATGTAACATAACTGTTCAGTTTCCCCTCCGTTGGCTGTTAAACTGGAAGCAGAGGAATGCTGACAGCTATTTTATGTTCATAATGAATGAATGCTGGGAATCATTTGTACTTCAAAGATGGATTCACTTATTCAGCTGCCAAAATAAGGCTCAGCCAGCTTCCCAGAAATGGGGAGGACTCTTCATAGCAATCAGCTAATGTTTAATCTACACGTAGTAAGTGTGAATGTAGATACCCATCCTCTGAAAATCACGGCATCGTCCTGTGAAGAATGAGGGATACCCACCCTGTTTCCAGGGGCAAAGGGAGCCCGTCCAGTCCACTATTCTGCTCCCATGGGGCCAACCAGATGCCTGTGGGAAGCTCACAAGCAGGGCACGCGTGCAAGGGCACCTTCCTCCTGGAGGCCCCTAGCAACTGGTTGTGTCTGACACTGGGGGTAACGCACAGCCATCGATGCCTTTGTTCTCCATTCTCCAAATGTCAGTCTTTACACAGCCATAGCAGCAGCACCCACAAGCAAGAGTGGGGGGAGGACTGGCAGGCTTGGAATAACCCCAGGACTTCTAAAACATGTGATGATCTTGTGGGAGGGGGAGAGATATCAGTGTGAGACAAGGAGAATGGAGCATGCACATTGGACATAGAATATAGACACACTGTTGGGGAAGAATGGAATGGAGTATCCTGCAAAGGAGCGCGGCTAGCTGGAATCCTGCACAGAACTCCACCCTGCAATAATTTGTTGCAGGGTCCACTTGCTTTAACAGTTTAGCAGGACTGATGTACATAATTTCATTATTTACAAGAATTTGTAGGATGGTTCCAATCTAAGTGGTTTGGCAATCTTTTTTCAGCACATGAAGCATCCTGAACTTAATCACGAACGCACAGACATCCATTCTGTTAATGCCAATCTCAGAAATCATTTGCAAAGCCCTTAGACTGAGTATGCTTTAGATATTGGGTGGTATAGAAAAGTAGTAGTATGTATGTATGTATGTTGGGCACAGAGCGCCGACTCATTCTTGGGAAGGAATGGAATTGAGTATCTTTGAAGGGGGCTGGATACAAAGTCAAAACAAATCTGAACCAAACCCAGGGCCCCTCCAGATGCTGGACTACAACTCCCATCAGCCCAGACAGTATAGCCAAAGGCAAGGCACAATGGGGGTTGCAGTCCAAAAGTTGCCTAGCCTTGACTGAAACCCAAACCCCCAAACACACACACAAGCCATGCTTTGAAAGCCATTCCTTAAGCCAGAACCCGCACAGCATTTGTAGCATACGTGGAGGTTATGCCCTGTGTTGGCCAGACTAGTGAATAAGGAATTCCCACGTTGTGGCTGCTTTTGACCTCAAGTGGGATTTCCTTGCTCTCTGGAACTGGCCCAGCCTCCTTACTCCTTTCCTTTTGCAGGCTTATCAAATTTGTTACAAACAGATTAGAGGCTGGAACAATGCCAAGCAGCAGCCGCAGTGAACCAGTGCTGATCGTTAGCTATCAAATTCCAGATGTCAGATAGCAAATGCCAAGTGTCCACTTACAGCATCACTCTCCAGTCTCACTTTGTAGCTACCCAGCAATTTCACACACCAGAAGACGGCCTAAACCTCACTGCCCTTGGTAGGCTTTCAGCAGCATTCACTTGGCAAAGTGCTTCATAATATGGTTTCACGTGCAAGCTGATGGGAGTGGATTCTTGCACGTGTTATAAATGAGACACACCAGAGCATCGCTTTGAATGTTGCCCTAGGGGTGGGCTGGACAGGGAGTGGGAAGCTAGGGGACATGTGCTTTCTTCTCTTTTATCTATGTTGGGGCTGAAGCATCCTTATATATTGCAATGCCAGGAGATCTCAGCCAACCGCACCTCCTTGTCCTGGTTGCCCTCCCTTCCCAGTCAATGGAGTGGTGGTTCTCCAGCTTTTGTGTTGCACCCACCGCAACTACATTGTTCTAGCAGAGGCTCTTCTTACAACCATGCCTCTGGTAAGGCTGAGTTCTGGTGGTGAAGAGCTTTAGGCTTAGATATGCAGTATATTGCACGCTGGGGTGGAAGGGACCATTGCACCCCTAGTGGCCCAGTTCAGGATATGCTGATGTGGGGGAGGCCTTAATCTTGTTAGCATTCATTCATTTATTTACAACCTTTCGATACCGTCCCATCACAGACATCTTGGGACGGTTTACAACAGATTAATACAATGAAATAAGAATAGAAATAAGAGTAACAGTTGTACAGCATCTGATGTTAAAATATAAAATCACTAAATAAAACGAGTTAAAAATTAAAACAGTGGGAGAATAAAAAGGGTTTTGCCTGAGGCCGAAAGGAAAGAAGTGTTGGTGCCAGGCGAACCTCTCTGGGGAGTGTGTTTCACAATCGGGGTGCCACTGCAGAGAAGGCCCTCCTCTGGGTAGTCACCCTCTTGATCTCTTGATGGCTCCCAGAGGAGAGGCTCTGACTCAGATCTCAAGGGGCAGGAGGGCACATAGGGGAGAAGGCGATCCTTCAGGTGTCCAGGACCCAAGCTGTTTAGGGCTTTATAGGTCACCAGCACCTTAAATTGAGCCTGGACTTCAATTGGCAGCCAGTGTAGATGATAGACAACCAGCATTATATGTGGTCCCCATTAGTATCCTGGCAGCTCTGTTCTGAACCAATTGAAGTATCTGGACCATCTTCAAGGGCAGCTCCACGTAGAGCATGTTACAATAACCCAGCATCCCAATGATCATTGGCTGTGTGTCCTCTTTTACAGAGGAAAGCCCTCTATTTGATGGGTAGCCAAGGGATTGTCCTCTCTATTGAAGCCATTCTCTGTTTCAAGGACAGGCCACCCAAGTCTAGTCTAAAGGTCAAGACAAGCCTGCAGGTTCACTTGGCCACAGACTAGGGAGAAAAGGTCCCTTCAGAGTCAAGGACAGGAGAGAGGCTAACTCTCAGCACAGAGCCTTTCCTACCTCCATGAGTCACACCAGATAAACATTCCTTGCAGCTTCAGTGTTGTTGAGGAAGGGGAAGCTAAAGCCTCGTTAGCATCCCAGGGACCCCACCTGGGACAACAGCTTTGGGGTTGTGGTTGCTGCTTCCCTGTCTCCATCAGCAGTTCTGAAGCAGTGCCTTCAATCAGGAGAAATGCAGGGGTGATGGAAAAGTCACTAGCCCATGCAAAAGGGTGGGTGGTTTGGGGAAGAAGTCCGTGAAGTACATGGTCCCAAGGGAAGGTTAATAGCATAAGGATTGGCAAATCGTCTCCCTATGCGACATCTTCCTGATTCTACAGTGCTAAAAACAGACATTATTTCCTATGAAAATTAGTTATCACCTGAACGGTATTGCTGGTCCTTGCATTGTGTAATTTAGAGATTCTAGCCTAAGATTCTCTAATGTAGCTTATTTAGCGTGTCTTTTGCCATGGTGGCACATGGAGCCTTCCATGCATCAATGGACTGCAGGAGGCACAGAAAATTTAAACTGGAGAGCTGCAGGCTGACTTGCCTTCAAGGCAGCTGGAGGCATGCTCCACAAATCATCTCCAATGTTCCTGTGAGCATCCTACACTTGGTTAATGAAAGATGATGACATGCACAAACATGAGGATCCTTTCAAAACTGTTTTGGTAAAATGAATTACACACTTCATTCTTTTGGTTTGCTTGGTGTTGTTCTTGTTTTCTTGCAGCATATTATAGAATTCGCTTGAGCTGCATTTGGTGATTCGTATAGGGATGGTTGCTACTCAGAGGCCACAAGCAACAGCACTGTCTCAATTATTGTGTTGGTGCAAAGTCTGCAGGCTTTGGCTAAATTCAGGATCATCCCAGCATTTTGAGCATTTGAGGAAAGAATTGCTGGGAAGAAAAAATTCCCACAGATTGTGCTCTGTCTTAATAAGTAGCAAAACTCCCACCGAGTTTGAGGCAGCCAAAATTACATCTGTTGGTTTGGTTTGATTCATGTGAGATGATGGTTTTAATCAGCTACATGAAGGGCCTTTTTCATATGACCATTTGGCTCAAGCTAGTAACCCTTATTCACCTGGATTCTGGACTTCCCTGATGTCTTCATAGCTCTCACTTGCAGGGCCATCAGTATGTACTGTACTTTGTGAAATTGTGTATATCAGTTCCCTGCTAATGGCTCCACACCAATAACTAAAACAACAAAGGTTAACTTAAGGAAAGCTTGGAAAGGGTGGTGGTGTTTTTCAACCATCTAGATTTAGTGCTGGAAGAGAAAAAGGCTGATGGCAACTGGAATCAGTGTAAGTCCTCCCTTTTTCTCCCCCTGAGGCCCATTTATCACCTGGGGGTGGGCAGCCAGGGCTGACATTCGGTACTGACTGTGAGTGGGAAGGGTAGGGCCTGGGCTTCGGACTCCCTGCACCGAGGTTGCAGGACCTTAGCCTTGGATTCTGAAGATTCCTTGGTCCTTCTGATAGTGTTGAGAGGCCATAGGATGATGCCGTGACTGGCCTGTCCACACATGTTCCCTCTTGATGTTGCAGTCAACAAGTGATGGGCATGAAAATACAGACCTGCCTTTAGTGTGTTTGTAGACAGTGCTGTTTTCCTAGGCTTTACAGTTGGCCTCACCTAACCATAAAAGCCGACAAAAGTGCCTATAGTCAAGGCAATGGTTTTCCCAGTTGCAATGTATGGCTGTGAAAGCTGGACCATAAGGAAGGCTGAACGCAAAAGGATTGAGGCCTTTGAAGTGTGGTGCTGGAGGAGACTCCTGCGTGTCCCTTGGACTGCAAGGTGATCAAACAAGTCAGTCCTAGAGGAGATCAACCCTGACTGCTCTTTAGAAAGTCAGATCCTGAAGATGAAACTCAAATACTTTGGCAACCTAATGAGAAGAAAGGAGCCCCTGGAGAAGAGCCTAATGCTGGGAACAATAGATGGCAAAAGAAGAAGGGGATGGCAGAGGATGAGGTGGCTGGATGGAGTCACAGAAGCAGTTGGTGCGAGCTTAAGTGGATTCTGGGAGATGGTGGAGGAATGTTGTCCATGGGGTCACAATGTGTTGGATGGGACTTTCTGACTAGCAACAAACCATTCTTGCCTTTCCAATGATGGAAAAGGTAGAGTTTGTTGTTGTAATATGCCATCAAGTCATCTCCAACTTTTGGTGACCCTATGAATGAAGCTCTCCAGAAGGTCCTGTTCTTCACAACCCCTGCTTAACTATTGTAATGCAAGGCTGTGGCTTCCTTTATGGAGGTAATCCCTCTCATATTTGGTCTTCCCTTTCTTCTTCTGCCTTTGACTTTTTCTAGCATGTCTTCTCCAGTGAGTCTTGCCTTCTCATGATGTGCCTAAGAAGGACAGCCTCAGTTTTATCCGTTTTGCATCCATGGAAAGCTCTGGCTTGATTTGAACTAGGATCCACTGTCTGTTGATCCAGGGTATTCACAACACCATGCTTCAAACCCATTCACTTTCTCCCTGTCTGCTTTCTTCACTGTCCATCTTTCACACCCATGCATAGGGATCAGGAATACAATAGTGTGGATGAACTTGGCCTCAGTGTCAAGTGATCTTTCCTAGTTCCTTCACTGTTGCCCTTCCAAGCCCAGTAGCAGATCCCAGCATCTGAGGACATGCTGACTGTCCCTGTTGCTTCTCATTTACAGTTTATACAACCAGTCCTTCTCATTAATGTGGCAATAGTTCCAGAAAGTCTATTCTCTTAGTGACCATGTAAACACTTCACAGTAACAATTTTCTAGAGTGACAGACACAAGGCCAAGGTAGACCCATATGCAGAATCAGGTCTGCTCCAAATCCCCATAAAACAATAGCGCATGGGGATGATGGAAACACAGCATGAACCAACTGTAGGAGGATGCAAGCCATTTTCTGACCTCATTTACCTCCCCCCACAACAGCATGTTTTGGATTTTTTTTTTCCGAGACAGACTCCAAGGCCAGAAATAACTCTTGCCAAGAAGGAGAAAATGGTGTTAACAAGCAGTCTGGGGTGGAGAGATGATGGGTGGGGAGCAGCAGCCCCTCCAGTCTGTCCATGCTGTGAATTAAATCCCCCCCCCCCCAGCTTGTTTCCTTTGCACAGAATTGGGAGGACCCAGGCTGGATCCTGCCTGCCACATTTAGGCACACTGAACTGGGTTTTCTTTGAACTGGGTTCTGAAACAGGAGCTCTGGAGACTTGTCCCATTCTGGAACCAGAAGCTCCAGTGAGTTCCCTTGCTTCTCATTGCACTAGGTGTCATGCCTGCTGGTGCAGCAGTAATGTTGGATACCGACCTACGTGCTTCCAGATGTTGTTGTTCACTTCATTTGTAGATTTTAAGAACATAACAATTGAGTAGATAATAGTGACAGTCAATGATACCACCCGATAGGTAATAATCCATAAAGTTGTTGCTTGAACTTGCCCAACGTCGGCATGAATTGGGGTGTGCAAATGAACCATCACAGATGCATAAAACCAGAAGACAGAACTTCCATTAACACTTCACCTCTCAAGCCTGATGGAGTCAGTTCACACATTCAGCCGCTTGACATCTGGCACTGAGAAACCAAGTGAGAAACCTGGATGTGTCAGAAACAGCCTGAAAACTTCAAACTGTTGGCCACAAATTTAGGGAGTGACCTATTTCTCTGCCAGAAATAGGTTTAAAGATCTTTTAAGAGTTTCTCCATTACAAAATTAAAAAAAAATCTCTCTCTCAAGCCATAGTTTTGTGAAAGTTTACATCTACTCTTAACATGCCCCCATCTTGTAATGTCAGAAACTCCCCCTTTTACAGTTCTGGTCCCTTGGTTTTGCTGGATGATTGCTTTTGTACATGACGGAGCAGCTGTTTGTGCATTTCTGAATTAAAAAGATTATTCCTTCCCACCCAGAAGGCTGGAAGTTTTCAGACAGAACTGTAAACAGCTAATGAGCATTGTATGGCTACAGTTAACCGGGAGTTCTCTTTCCCAGCCTTTCAAAGATCCTGTACATCTATGACATCAAGGGGTGTAGTTCTACACTCAGATACGGCAAACAGATGGAGTGAGCTTAAGATTATCAGTGTGGGCACAGACACTGATAACAGCAAGTAAATATGAGTGATGGGAAAGGAAGAGAGAGTATGAAAATTGACCAGGCTTCACCAACAGAGGCTTGTGTTGAGGGATATGTTTAAGATGGTGCGATTTTGTGCATAGCCTCAAGTGAAAACATACCATGTTTATCCTGAGATCAATGAAATCTGCAATCCTAAATTATGGTACTCTGTTTCCCCTAAAGTAAGACCTAACCGGAAAATAAGCCCTAGCATAATTTTTCAGGATGCTTGTAATATAAGCCTTATCCCAGAAATAAGCCCCAGTTAAGCTCATCAGCCAGAGAGATGCATTTAGTATGCAGTATGCAGTAAATTCACAGGACTTAAATTCACAGGACTCTCTTAGTATGCAGAGAGATGCATCCGTTGCAACACAATTTGGGGTTTGTTTGTTTATTTATTTATTTTAGAATATTTATATGCCGTCCTTTCGCAGGGTTTGGAGAGTTATGATGATGTTCCAGAAGAAGATGACATGACTGTATTTGAATAACTGTAGATTTTTGTACATGAACAATTGTAGATTTTTGTACATGAATAAATGAGGATTGTTGTACATGAAAATATAAGGCATCACCTGAAAATAAAAGCCCTAGTGCATCTTTTGGAGCAAAAATTAATATAAGAGTCAGTCTTATTTTCGGGGAAATATGGTATTATAGAATAAAGGTGCATTCCTTTGCAAGTTTGGAGGTGGAGGAAGGGCCATAATTCCTAGCATGTCCCAGCCAGTGAATTTAGATAGGAGCAAGAGAAATGTATACACATCACTTCCCCAATGAAATCAGCGAGTTTCTGAGATGACCCACAGAAGTTAGTGGGGCTTACTTCTGAAAAAGTTGCATAGGATGGTGCTCTAAGTTCTGCTGGATTTCCTGCAGAGACATAACATGTGAGCACACTATGTTGAGGTACTCCAAGTGTTAGCTGGCCATTTGGATGTTGCCAAACCAGAAGAGGAAATGCATAATTACAAAGAAGGATAGAAAAGGCTGCAGTTTTGGTTAAAATGTCTACAGGCTAATTTGTATGTGTGGATTACAAGTTGAGAAATAATTACAATTATTTAAGTAGAACTACAGTGCATCTCATCATTGCAGGGAGGCAGTCTATATGAGGCATTTTAGCAGCATCATAATGCCTGAATCACTGGGGTGTCACGGGATGCTCACCCCAACTTGGCCTGCTTGCACTATTTCTGCCAATACATCCTGGGTTTCTTCAGGCCTGCTATATCATGGCTTTTTAATATGTTGCAAGTTTTTCCAAGTAGATATATCTCTGTGTGATAAATTTTGGGTACTGTTCTGTGATCAGGGGGAGTGGTTTCGGTTGCCTGGTGGACTAAAGCAGTGTATCAGGGGTGGAAGGAGGAAGTATCTTACCACGGCTTTGGCAGCAGCTTGGAGATCCTTCCATTGCTTTCCCATCTCCCTTCCCACCACTGTTGTGGCTTGCTCTCTCCATCTCCCTCTCCCCCCCCCCCACCACTCTCTCTCTCTCTCTCTCTCTCTCTCTCTCTCTCTCTCTCTCTCTCTCTGACCTGCAAATGCGACACAGCTTCCATCCTCTCTGGCCTTGGCCTCTGGAAAAATAATGATAATAAAGCTTGTAGTAATAATTTTCAAGCCTTCCTGGTTCCCACCTTTGTCCTCTTGCACAAGAAACAGCCAGCTGACATGCACGGTTACCCAGAAGTAAATCGGTTTCTCTGCAGTGGTCTTACATTAAAATCTCGTTGCTGTCAACAGAACTAACTTGTGGGAAAGTCTGCATTGTTGTACCTGGTTGCTTTGGATGGAGCAGAATAGAGAAGTTGGCTCCACTGGTTTCACCCCTGTGAAGGCTTGGAGGACATGAGTAACCACCCCTTGTTTGTGATTGCTTATGAAGGGCCAGGAGGACCTGCCAAATTTTTCTCCTTAAAAACAAAACAAAACTCCATCTGCTCCTTTGCAGCTTTGTAAAGGGCTGAAAAAGAAGCACAAAAACAAGGGAACCCTAAAGGGTCATTTCTCTGCACACATGAACTTTCTGGCTCCTCTCACAAGCGCTTTTGTGTGACGCATGCACATGTTTTCAAATGCTCTAAATGCTTTTTGCCTAAATAGAGGATTGTGCTTTCCCAAACACAGATGGGGGTCCAGTGGAGGCTTCCCCCAGGTGATCCGTCAGCTCAGGCTGTTTCTGTTGAGCTGCTGATGCACAGCTTCAAGGTCCCTCACCTTCCTTGAGAAGCTTCTGTGCTTTTGAACAGGCCTTGGCCTGGGCTGCCCTTCAAATACTGGATGCCTTCAAATCATCCTTCTGCAAAGGATGGCATATGACCACTGCACCCAAGGGCCTGAGGCATGCAACCTCAGAGGGGCCCTTCAGAACTGACAAAAGTCAGATTGCACATGACCACATGCAGTCAGATGGCTGCAACCCAGAACCTTCTCGGAGATCCTGAAGAGAAGAGAAACTGTAGGGAATCCGGGGTGCTGCTTTCCGATTGCACGCTGCTTACCCAGAGATCTAACAATATTTGCTCCATGTGCAATTCAAACGTGTGCATATCAGTCCCAAGTGAGGCCCACTGAAGCTACTCACTGCTTAAATCACCCTGCATACCCTTTCTGGAGGGTATGAGAAGAGGCAGTGGGGTCTTACTACTGAGTAAATATGGATAGGCCTGAACTGGTCTATCCCTGAAAAGGTTTTATCCCTCCCCTCATAGGTACGTGTGCCTATGCATCCACAAACACACGGAGGCTGTTCATTGATGTTCCATCTCAGCCTCTCAAGCATTTGTTAGATCATGCATAGCATGGAGTTGGGCACTCCAGAGATTCCAAAGAGAGACAAGCAAAGAATGCCCGAAGTTGCCAGATTCTATTTCAAGTTCTGAAAGGATGTAGGCTATATATAGCCCGTCCCCACTCCTCCTTTCCTGTTAATGACCTTCTAATAATAGTACAAGCAACATGGAATGACAGGACTGATGCAGTTGCTTAGCACTTCAAGCTTTATCTTGCTTGTTGAGACTTGAAGCTGGAAGATATTGTACTGCTCTTTCCTTCTCAGCGGTTATGAATGTGTGCATTTTCAGGATTCCTGCTCAGGCCATGTTTGTGTAACACTTATAGGTTCCATGGGGCTATTCGTTTACTTAGCGCGCTATTGGTGAACATTGTAAACACAGTCTCACAAAATAAACCTCTTCCGATTCACAAGTATATAACAAACAATGAGCAATGAGCAATTGTAAGTGAGCAATTATAACAACAACAAAATGCTACACTTGTGCACCCAAGTCCTCGGCGACCACGCTAAGAAAGAAGTTGCTTGTAGAATTGGAAAGCAAAAATGTCCTTTTGAATTCAAATTCAAAGAAAAATCCAGGGTGTCTTCCTCAACTGGGTTGAGCATCCGTAACATTGAATTCCACATGCAGAATCCTCAAAACCCTGGAATGAAATGGCAATTACATATTACATATACACGAATTCACTATGTGCATTCACCCCTCCAACACAAACAAATAGGAATTATTCCTAGACCTAGTAGGCAAGGGCCTTAGCAGTCTAAGCAGTAACAGCAGCTACAGCCTCTTCAGCTCTCCTGGTCTTTCTGATTAAAATCTCTTACCCACAGCACCTGTTTCTTAGTCCCACCCCTTTGGGCTGAAGCAATATTTCCTATTGGTTACATTCACCAACAAGGTGGGCTCCATAGTTTAGATCTGTCCATACCCATAAAGACATGATGCTAGAATTTTATATGCACAAAGGAAGGTTTTCATCTCAACTGTTCATTTCTCTGTGTGTGCAATACATTGCAACTGATGCCCATGCCTTAATTATTGTATCTATACCACTTCATATATTAGCATTTCATGCAGCATAATCTTCAGTCTATCCTTCCTCACATGTCAAGTCAGTACAGAAAGAGCCATGCTGTCTGCATCTCCAAGCCTGCAAGACTAAGCTCAGAGATGGGATTTAGAGGGTGTTCTAGGAAGTGGGAAGGGGAGAGATCAGTGCCACCAAGATGCTAGGTTTTTTGGATTGGCCATTGAGCTGAATCACAGGGCAGAAGGAGCACAGAGTTGACTTTAACCTCTGCATGTCTCCCTTTCTCCATAGGATGCTGATAATGCTCCAAGATGGAAGGGTTACGGGCATTCCAATTGACTTAAGCAGTTCACACTCACAGACATAATGCAGAGCATTTAAAAATCGGTGGAAAATAATAAAAACGCTATTGTTCAAAACTGTTCATACATCGATACATACATCATTCTGTTCATTCCTTATTTCAGGCTGACAAAGCAGGCCAATACTATTATGCCCATTTGTGGCTTGGGAATGGGAAGCCAAAGCAAAGGGGATGTGGTTTCTGTGCAAAAACCTTGTGAATCCATTGCTATGGGAAGCTTTGAACTGGGGAACACCATGCACTGCTTTGGTGTACTGCAACGGAACCCAGTGGAAGCCACTCACTCCACTTCTGTAACTTTGAGGGCATTGAGAGGGCTACAAAAAGACAGGAACAACAGCATGACAAAAGAATTCAACCAGTAAAATGAGACAATCCAAAGTAATTGATTGGAAACTATATTCTGGAGGACATGAGGATGGTTGTTAATTGTCTACAAGGTCCAAAACTCATGGGTGAGAATTTCATCAAGCTTGTTTTTGGAAAGTTAGCAGAATTTGTAATTGTGCCTGTATCTTTGAGAAAAAGGAACAGAAAGAAGGTGAGATTTAAAAACTGAATGTGGAAGTAAAATTGACAGACCCATCCAAACAAAGTGCTTTGAGTGCTTCTTAACTCTTAAAATCCTGAAGCTGAATCTCTGCATATTGCAACCAAGTTTGTTTCTGTTAGGTTGCTCAACTTTAACAGCCCATCTGGCAGGCAAGTACAGATTTGTCCTTTCCATGCTAGGAACAGCGCTACCTATTGAATTTGGCTGATGCAAACAGCTGATAAGTTTGTTCAGTTTGTTTCATGATATTAACTTGCACAACTTCACAGATTTCTTCATAGACCGGATGGAAGGAGCTTGAGATTTTTTAAAAAAAAATATGACCATGGAACACAGCAAAACTGACAGTTTCATCCATCCCTCCTCCATGTGAGGACAAGACTGACTAGATGGGGGCAGATCTATGTGTTTATGCAATATACATATACCAATATACAAATGGTAGATGTGCATTTGAGCTCATGTCTGGGGTAAATGTTTAATTCATTATGCTTTAATTGGTTTTTAATGTGTTTTTACTCTGTTAATATGTTTTATGCATTGTAAGCCACCTAGGAAGGCCTCCGCAATTATAGGCGGCCTAGAAATCAATAAATAAATTATAGGGAATGGACTCCAGGGAAGTAAACAACAAGCAGGAGAAAAAGGCAATGCCCTTGCAGGGCTCACCTGAGATAAGCCTTCCAACATGGTTCTAAACAGTTTTAAGGCAGATCCAGATTTAAATAAATGGTCAGCTGTGCTAGGTAACTCTGAATACTGATGTGCCCCAATATGTTCTGCTGTCTGCCCTACACTGAAAGGGAAAGTACAAGGGCAGGCCCCTCACATGCGAAAGAGTGAAGCCTCTGCTTCAGGTGACAGAGCTTAGTGCGAAGGAGGCGACCTGATGTTGGAGGACAGAGTTGTGTGCACTGCCCACTTCTCCAAGCTAAGCCTGTGTAAGGAAGGACACTGTCCTGCTCCCAGTTTTGTTTATGCAATGGATGGCAGAGCCGCCCTGTCCTTTGCCTCAGGCAGCGAAATGGCATGAAGCCAACACTGCCCCCTTGGGCAGAGTCATCCGTTGTGGCTCCCTTAACGGCGTGGTACAACCATGCCCTCTGCCAATTTAGCCTCCATCCTCACCCGCAGTGTTTGAACTCCGAGCCCAGGGTCTGCTAACTCAGCTCCAAATTGGGGGGGTGGGGTGGAGGGGGGTGCCATCTTGGACAGCCAATCCTGCCTCACAGGCTTCATCAGTGGGAGCTCATTTTTGTGAGGAAGTTCTGGGACGCAGGTCAATCCTGTAACACACTTTGCAGGAACAGGAAATACGCTAAGTACGTGGAAGTAATCTTGGCTCTTGTTTTCGATTTTTCTTTGTGGAAGGAGGGGCTGTTTTGGATTTTGGCTTGTGCAACTTAAAATACATTTATAAAACAATTGTTGAGACAGTCAGTGAATCAGCTGAATGGCATCAAGGGGTTTAGTTTGTTCATTCAAGTCTTCTCCGCAGCTGCTTTCAGTTGTCTGTCCACCAAATGGTTCCTGTGTGACCCAGGCTATGGTGACCCAAGAAAACAATGCAATGCAGGACACTGTGGGGCTGATCCAGAAATAAAGCTACGTAATTTGGAGCCCAGACACTTGTAGGGGAACGGCACAAGAGATGGAAAAGGCAGGAGGAGAAGCGCTAGCTTGTATTTGTTGCTAGTACCGTGAAGTGCTTTAAGGGGGAAATCCTATGCAAGTTTCGACATAAAACAGGCCCAGAACTTCATCACTGGCTGGGGCATGCAAGGAATTGTAGGTCTTTTTATTTTCTGTTCAAACTTGCATAGGATTGCACCTTTAGTCAGATACATGCAGGGATCTGGGACTTGCTGTGTTCCCCTGCGGCATGTACACACGGTTGCAAAGATATATTTTCCACCACCTGACATTTGGAATGATTCTACATCCAACCATGAATCCTTTAACTGAGCGATGATTGATCTCACAGCTTTTGCCTGGATTTGTAGCACAGGAAAAGGGTAGAATCTAATCAACAGTTCTCAAACAAGACTAAACGGTAAGTGGAAACTGAAGCATACTGACAAAGTCTAACATGTTTCAGGAGAGAATCATCTCTTTAGGAGGGGCTTTTTTTCAAGCTATGCTTCTTTTGAACTAGTTTTTTCTAGCTCCAAACATTTGGCCTGCTGCTAATACCCAAGATAAATTGAGAGGTGTTGGCATTTTACGTGATCTGGGTAAAACTGCAACCAGATTGCAAATGAAGGTTGTCAGTAATTTCATACATTATTGGATTCCTCCCAGTTTTTCAGCCTCACTTCACTTTTTGTGCTCTATCAGAATCGGAAGCAATAAGTTGCAGTTTGTAATCATCTACTTTTATTGGGGAAACTGCAATGATAAATAAGAATGTTCTTTCTTGCTCTGTTGCAGATGCATTGTGAGAGGTTTATATGCATCCTGCGGATACTTGGAACCACACTATTTGGGGTGTCTCTTCTGCTTGGAATCTCAGCTGCTTACATTGTAGGCTATCAGTTTATCCAAACGGACAACTATTATTTCTCCTTTGGACTCTACGGTGCTATTTTGGCTTCTCACCTCATCATCCAAAGCCTGTTTGCCTTTCTTGAACACAGAAAGATGAAACGATCTCTCGAAACGCCAATCAAGCTGAACAAAACTGTTGCCCTTTGCATCGCTGCCTACCAGGAGGACCCCAACTACTTAAGGAAATGTTTACTTTCAGTGAAAAGGCTCACCTATCCTGGAATTAAGGTGATTATGGTAATTGATGGGAATTCGGAAGATGATGTTTACATGATGGACATTTTTAGTGAAATCATGGGCAGAGATAAATCTGCTACCTATGTCTGGAGGAATAACTTTCACCAGAGAGGTCCTGACGAGACAGAAGACTCCCACAAAGAGAGCATGCAACACGTCACTCAGCTGGTCCTGTCCAACAAAAGTGTCTGCATCATGCAAAAATGGGGTGGGAAAAGAGAAGTTATGTACACAGCGTTCAAAGCGCTGGGGAGAAGCGTGGATTATGTGCAGGTAGGTATTAAAAGCCTTCCTTCTCTGCCAAGTAAAATATGCCTCCAAAGAAAGAAGGTCTTGTACATTTTGTGCTGGATGCTGCATTGGCCATCCTAGTCCTTGCACGAACAGAGTGCCCCTTTCACTCCCTGCCTGAAACAGCAGGGCTGTTAAAAGCTTTAACTCCTTAAATAGTTAAGACTGTCATGGTACACAATGACGTGTCACACTGCAGCAGGGAAAGCTTAAATAGGGAAGGGCAGAACCGGCCACTGAGCTCTGTACTTAGTCTTATTTATTGAGGGTTTCCAAGCCATAAATAGTTCAGTTACCAATGCAAAATCCAAATTCACAGCAGGAAAGCTTTGGTGTGTTAGTAATATTCTTCTCATCACACCTTCTGTATGACCCGAGTTACCCTTTGAATGATTCTGCAGTGGCAACAGGGATGTCTGGGAAACTTTAATATCCGCTCTTCAAGCTTTGGCCTGCTTGGAATTTAGAAGAAGCTGCCTTGGATCGAGTCAGACCCTTGGTCTACCTTGCTTAGTATTGTCTTCAGTCATTGGTTGCGGCCCTCCAGGGATCCTTCCCACCCTCCCTGAAGGTGCTGGGGCTGGAACACAGTTCAACACCTCTGGAGGGCACCAGGATGGAAGAAGCTGGGCCAGAGCAGCCCAGCCCAACTCAGCCTGACCTAACCCAACCCAACCCGTATCTCCTCTCCCTCTAATCAAACACACAGAGCCTTCTTAGACTCTCTGTTTCTTAGGATGTATAGCCTGAGATACCTCTAACCATTGTGTAAAGAAGAACATTTCACCACAGACAGCTGGACAAGCACCTTCTGCATGAGGGATCACCTTCTGTAATATTTGGGGATTTGTTAGCTTGGATAAAAGGCAACTGGGGGATGTGTGGACTGAGGTATATAATATTATTCAAGGTGTGGAGAAAAGACATTTCTCTCCTTTTCATAATACTAAAAGGAGTCATCCAATGAAACTGAAGATTCAGTACAGACCAAAGGAAAGGTTTCCTCATGTAGTGCATAATTATTTGTGTGCAGTTCACACAGCCATAAGATGTCATGATGGCCACTGGCCATCAGGTGGCAATAAAGGGGATTCAGCAAATGAATGTCAGGTAAGGCCTATCAATGACTCACAATGGCTGTGGGAAACCTCCATGTTCACTGGCCTTACGTGTCAGGAGCCAGGGCTTCTTCTTCATGCATTCAAAAGGCACGGGCCATTTTCCTTGCAAATCATTCTTTACTGACAACCCAGAATGAATCTCTGAGCATGCACAGAGTAGTTTGTTGAACCCAATCTAGTCATCACCTCCACCATTTCCCTTATGAGTATGCCTGGGCCCAATCTCTTCAGGATCTCTGGGCTCCTTCTCTCCACCTACCGATCCTCTAATTGGGCTGCCCTCTTCTACTGGCCCCACTTCATGAAGTCAAGAGTTGGGTTTGCCTAGTCTTTGTCTGAGAAACTCCTTTGCTCTGAGTATTCTCCTCCCAGCTGTTCAGCCTGATTATCGCTAGGGACTGCTTGTCCACCTGGAGAGCCTGGCCTTGAGGTAAGCATCAGCACTTCCCTCATCTCAGCATCTCCGCATGGCCCACGTTTTCAGGCTCCGCACAGTACTGCTTCACATTCTGCTTTTGCTTCTTCTGAAGCCCAGTCAGCAGTCCTTGAGAATAAGCAACCAAGGCACCCATCTTTCTCACTCCCAACATTATGTCACTCCCGGTTGCTGGAGGACAACTGCAGAAAAAGGCTCTTGACTTCATGACCTTCCCCTGGGTCTGTAGGAAACAGGATGCCGGACTAGGTGGACCACTGATTTGAAGTAGCAAGGCTCTTATTCATCATACAGCTTTATACGCCACCTTTCAGTAGAGTTTCCTAGGCAATATTTAAAAACAAGGTGGTGGCGGTGGCAGCGGTGGTGGTGATGATGATCATGATACAATATTTATACCCTACTCTTGCAAGGAAACCAAGGCAGTTTACCTGGCTTTCTTCCTCTCCATTGAATCCTCACAATAACCATTCCTGTGAAGTAGGTTAGCCTGAGAGTCAGTGATTGGTCCAAAACTGCCCAATGAGCTTCATGGCTGAGGGGGGAACAGAACTCAGATCTTCTGAGTCCAGTCCAACACTCTTAACCATTACAGTTGCTACATAAAATACACAGCATGTAATGAATAACACGTGAGAGATGGCTTTGTTTGGTGCCATTCCTGGTTGCTTGTTTCCCTGTGATAATGCTACAGTGATGGGGAGATCTGCCCTTGTCAGAATTTTCCCTTCCAGGCAACCCTTAAATGTCTTGAAACATCTGGAACATCCTTCATCATTGAAACATCTGGTACATCAAAATGTCCATGACTACTTGCTGCATAATGATCCAATGCCTAGCCGTTTACTCTCAGCAGCAATTCAGCCAGCTAGACCTTCCAGCAGAGTGAGACAGCTGTTTTGGAAAGTTTGTTTCCAGGGTCATGAACAAGCAGCACACAATTGTTTGCTGTGCTTGTTGTCTTGCTGTCAGGGATTAAAGAAGTTCTTGTGGGATTTTCTGCCTCCAACAGCCTTAGATAAAGTCCACCTTGACCTGAGGGAGGCACCTCAGGCAGCAAAATGTCTTGGGTCTGCCCTGATGATCTGGCTCACCTGCCCGATCACTTCCTACCTCAGCCTCAGCCTTCTGCAAAGTATTGTCCTTGATCAGACTTCTCTATGGCCCTACTTTTGGTCAATTCCAAGCAGCCTTCTGTGCTTGCATGTCCAATATTCCATTCTTCTTCTAGTCAACATCATTAAAACTTTTGAGCTCTACAATTTTTCCACATCCACCCACTTTTGAGCCCCCCAAGAGCCTGATCAGGTTCAGACAACATATAACCTGTATTCAAGGATTCAGTATGGACTAAGTGTGTGTGTGTGTGTGTGTTTGTGTGTGTGTGGCAGTAGCGGGGGAGGAGTTGAATCTTGAGATATGGCTTATGTTGTCTGAGCCCAGCCATGCTACAAACTATGGCTTGTTCACTATGAAGAGAACTCATAGTTTATTGTTGAGATGTAAACTGTGGGTTATTCCCCATATTGACTGGATTTAGATAACATGACAGTAATATAACATGAAAGTCCACACTCAGGGGTTGAGTATAGATTGAACACGAGTTGTTGTTGAACTGTGGGTTGTTGTTGAAACATGGGTTGTCATTTTTTTCTGAACACAGCCAAGATAACTAACCATGGTTAAAAACTATGTGAGCACATTTCAAGAGCAACTCACACTCAGCTGATACGCAGGCCTTGAGAGTAGGTTATTGTGTTGTCTGAGCCCAGTAAGTTTGTTTTCTCATCTGGCTCATGTAAAATGATGGCCCATAGTTCAACACCAATCCACATTCAACCTATACCCTGTATTTTTTGCCCTCACCAGTTTCTTCAGGCATTTGCCTTACATAACTAGATTTACCCCAAGTTCTAGATTTTCATTACCCTGCTTGCTTTCCCCTCTTCCTTTAGGCTCTCTGTCTTTTGGCTTTGAGTAGAGACAGGTTGTACTTTACTTATGGCAGTCCTCTATTTGACAGGATCTCAAGAGGATCATCCTCTATTTGAAGTTATCCTCTGTTTGAATTGCTGTCCACTTTAAACATAAAGGGCCATAAGAAGGCTATAAGTACTTAGCACCTGGAATGTAGACTGAACAGGTAAACAGGTCACCTAGTCAAACTCTTCACCATCAAATCTCAGCTACGTATGCTGAGATGTATGACATTCTAATTAAACTACAGTCATTATTTCTTAATGTACATATTTGTCTGTCCATCTATCAGCATGTAGACATTTCATGCAAATCTATGTCCTAGCTCTTTGGCTGGGCAGCCATTTTGTTCACAGTTGACATGACAAGTCTGTGGAAGCTGAAATGTGAATGTGAGTTCACTTTCCTGAAGAACCCTCCCTAGACATACAAACCTGGATCTTGTTCATTTAGAAATGAATTGCTTCATGCACAGTCTCAGATATTATAAGAGATGCTAAGTGGTACTTCATATCCCCTGTGAAAACAGAAACTCTGATATAGGAAGTTCCAGTGCCAATTGGGGAACAGTGCATCAGTCCAGTGATTCCGTGTTACTTTTAAAACGATGGCTTCCTCAGAAGTTGTGGCTCCTTTAAGCTCTTCTTACTAAGCCCCTTTGTCTGGGTAGCAAGCAAGCACTTCAGTTGTGTTCCGTAGATGCTAAGGAAGATGGAATGGCCAATCATTCTATTTTACAGAGGATGATCTTCTCTTTGAAGAGCTGTCAGAAGTTTCCTCTGTTTGAGGAACTGTCCAGTCTGTGTCCAGTTTAAACCTAAGCTTAATGGTCAAATCAGTTGGAAGTACACCAGTCTAAATAGGACCTTGCACAGGCTCACAGTTCATCCACCCAGTCTTCTCCAATATGATGAGCTGGATTGTACTTCTGTTTAAATTCAAGTTATCGCTAAATTTACATCTATACATATAAATGAGTGTGCACAAACATTATGCATATGGCTGTCCCTCTCAGTCCTCTCTTTTGTGGAACATCCCCGCTTTTTTGTCAATTCATCAGCAGTCACCCTAAAGGGAGAGGGTGCAGATAAAAGATGCAGTGTGGCAACGAGCACGAGGAGTTGCAGGACCCTCGTCTCCCAGCCATTTCCAAGAAGGTTGACTCTCAGCTCTGCAGCTTATACCCATAACACAGGAGGGTCGCTCTGCTCACATTGACATGCAAGCACCTTGCAACACCAGGTGCCACATTCCTGCTATTTAACATGATAAATAAGGACATTTTAAAGTGTTGGCACTAACCTCCTCCCTGTATAGCTGGATATATGTTGGGCTCCTCAAGGCTCCTTCCTTCTGTGAGAAACTCAGAGGCCTCTGTGTGATCACATGTGCTCTCGCAGCTCAAAAGCATATCTCAAAGGATTGGCAGAGTCCATGAAAACGGAGATATTTTAAAGCCCTATAAAAACTTGTTAAGAAGCAGGGAGGGAAGGAGGACTGGGTGGGGAGGACTGGGGGGAGGGGGAGCTTAGAAATACAAACAAGAGAGACCCTTCAGCCAAGTAGTGTTGGCTTCATCATCTACAGCTGCATTACCTCACTCAAGGCGAAAGCTTGGCCTATAAAGCCTCTGTGACACCGTTCACTTAAAAATGGATTAGGCTGGGCCCACTCCCCCATTTCCAAAGCACAAGCTGCAGGCAGGGATGATTCACCAGCTGTGCTGTATCTGGTGGACATTTTTTTCCTGTGCTCAGGGCCTGAAAAATGGAACGAAACAAAGAAAGGCTGCACAAGAAGGGCTTCCCACTTATGCCAGATACTTGTATCGATTGTGTTTGTGCTGTCCTACCTTCCCCATAGGAGCGTTCAGTGCAATTCTATGGAGCGCACCTGAAGGCCAGAAGATGCTGCAAATCTCCCCATCCAAGGACAGAGACAGAACTATGACTGCACAGCTCTCTTTACAGCTCTAGCCACCACAGAAAGCTCCATGGTGGCTCCCTTTTCCAAGACCGGGAATCCTCTTGGGCCAGACACCAGGCTTTACTGTGTGCAGGCTTTCTGCAGGCCAGATTTGACCCATGGGCATTTCCTTCTGTTCATGACCAGCAGGAAATGCTTGATATTAACCTGATCTTCTCCTTGAGTGCATCCACCAGTGGGCACCAGCACTGAGTGAAGCACAATCTTTAACGCTAGGCTAAGGAATTGATAAGCTGCTTGAGGGTCATAGGAGAAGAACTGTAGCCCTGTGAGCACATGCTCTGAATGCAAAAGGGCCAGACATCTCCAGGTAGGGCTAGGAAAGAATCCTGCCGGGAGGCCCGGAGAGCCACTGGCAGTCCATGTTGGCAACACTGGCCTTGATAGACCCAGGGTCTATCAATAAGGCATTTTCCCATGTTGCTATTAGCAATGAAAGCAGGATAGTGGGAGCTCTGGATCCTATCCAACAGCACTTCCTTTCCTCACACTCCCCTCTTAGCATCATGGAATCTATTCATTTGATGATAGATAGTCTGGACAGGAAAATGGGATAAGCATTTGGAGAAAGCTATTATGACATTCAGACAGGCTGGGAATGTAACTGAGCAGATCCTTATGTCAAATATACCCAATATACCTAGTTACAGGAAAGGTAGGCTGAATGGATTCCACTGAAAAGTGCTTTTGCTAGTACATTTCCCTCCCCTGTCTTTTTTCCAACACGGAGCTCAAATTGTTGTAGAGAGAGTTCCCAGGTGGCTGTCCATCCACCCAATGGGCAGATCAAACCAGCTTGCAATGAGCCAGGTGGCTGCTTAATTATCTTCAGACCACTCCCTGGGCTTGACTTGAGCTTCTGGGTGTGTGTGTAAGATCTTATGCCAATTTCTGAGGTCAATCCTATTCAGTCCAAGACGTTATCTAAGAAGCCCCAACACAGTTTCTAAGTCTTTATTTGCAACACACGTGCAAGGAGTAGAAAAAGCACCTCTTTGTTTGCTGAACTGGGGTCATAAGAAGGTAGTTCAATAGTCAGTGAGAGTACTGCTATATTGCAATGTTGTATTAGAATATTAACAAAAATGAACTTTATATATAGAATTTTAAAGTGCACACACACACGTGGGCCGCATTTGCAAAAATGTGGCAACCCTGTGAAGGTACAATGTATCTGTCAGGTGGATCATGTATTCTCTTATCATGATCCACCTGACAGACAATCAAGTGGTTTTTACTTTGAAACGGTTTCCATCTTTCCTGCTCAGTCCTCCCACTGTTGGCATGCATCCCATTAGCCACTGTCCTCTGTCTCTTCCTCACTGATTCACACATACAGGCTAGATGGCTGGCGTGCCTCCTGTAGTTGCTCCCCTTTCCAGAGGATTCGGTGGCATTTGGAAACCATGCTCCTGGTTCAGGTGACATGACAAGCCATGGTGGTACAGAGAAACCATAGAACAACCCATGGCTTCCTATCATGGTTCTAAAGACCAAATCTACCATGGTGAAATACCATGACTGGGTTCAGACAACATAACGGACCAGCAATGGTTAAAAGCCATTGAGACCACTTTGTTAGTTCCCTGTTACTGCATCCTGCATCAGAATCACATGTAGAAGTACTTGTTGCCTTATCACAGGGAAAGGCCAGCTTGCAGGAACCTCTCTTTCTGGGTGGTCAGGGGTCTTAAATAGGAAAGTGTTGTATTTTGGAGATCTGCCAAAAGACCATCCCATACTTGAAGGTGTTCTCTGTCTGAAGAGATGTCCAGTCCAAGGCTGGCTTACAGTCAGAATCCCAAGAAACTGGAAGGCTGCAGCTGTTGAAGTAGCTCATCAGCACTGTGGCAGCAGACTATGAAAGGCACCCAAATCCCCTAGTTCTAGTTATTATTTCTAAATTTGCACTTGTATGCATAAATTAGCACATGCAAATGCTATGCAAATCACCATTCCTTTTCACCTTTTGTTGGTGCATTTCCTCTTGTTCAGCTATGTGTTCTCTTGGGACAATGGAAAGATGGGAATGTGCTCCCCATTCATAGCATTAGTCCTGTGCTCTGTAGGTGAGTAGGACACAAGATCTCACTGTATGCAAAGGACTATCCTGTTCTCCACAGTCCTGAGGAACTGGCCAGAAACAGTCGGTAACCACCCTATTGTCTTCCATGGAAACACTTTATGCAGAAATCAGCTCCTGGAACTCTTTATGGCATGGAACTTGTCACGATTACTTCTTAGTTCAGGTTAATGGTTCAATTTAGATGGCAGAAGCCTACGTCTGGGCAGCTCACTGGATAAACTTGTTACTTTTCAACCTCATAGGATTGTTGTGAAAATATGGGCAGGTAGAAAGAGTAGCTAAAGCCGTGCACACCACTCTGAGTAACTTGATGGAAGTCTGGGATTGAAATGAAATGAATAATGACTCAGATCAAACAACCCCAAAATTAATAAATCCACAATTTGCCATGGTACATGCCACCACCATTTTGAATATACAACCTCTGATTGGCTTGATGAGGTTGCTCTGGGACATGCAAACCTGGCCACTGTTGGTTAAACAACCCCAAATCTTTGCACAATTTGTTCTTAGGTTAACTGTGGTTATTGAACACCCAAATTAACCTGTGGTATTTAGGTTCAGATGTCACAAAGTAACTTCCAATCAGGCTGATCAGAGGGTGCATAGACAACATGATGGGGGCACGCAACACGGCCAATCATTGGTTAACTGATTAATCAAGCCATGATCTGCCATTGTTGCATGCAAATAGGACCAGTGACTAACCCACGTTAAGTAACTAAGTGTTAAGCAGGGTGGCAACCCTTTTTTCACATCATATTTTCACTGACATATGGGAGATGGGGAGTAATCCATGCCAATGCCACATTCTAATGCCACATTCACAGTTTCCCCAAAGAGCTGTGGATTGTGGCCAAGATAGCAGCCACTCATTAACATTTAACTCATATTTACAACAATTCTTTTCAAAGAAGAGAAACCATACCTGGGAAACATTTTAAATTTGGTAAAGTGAGATCAGGAAAACCTTTAAAACAATATGAGCATTTAATAATGCATGTAATAACAAACAGAACAATATTAAATGTTAAAAACAGGAGTAAGTGATTACAAGAAACAGTTCTGCATGAGTGTTTTGAAGTGTAGAGCCCCATGAAATGCAAGTTCAAAGGGATCTGGATGGCAGAATCAGCTTCTGGAATCCAGCATATATACATATATCTCACATGAATGGCTAAACCTTCTGTGAGTAAAAAGGGCTATCGTATTTCTTCCCAGATCTTCTGCCAATTTTTATAAACATCTGTAGGTTCACTCATCATTCATTCCCCCCTTAGGACAGTGGGAAACTTTTGAACTGGGGGCATTAAATACATCCAGTTTCCTTCTGTCAAGTGGGATCAGGAAAGTGCAGAACACCCACAAAGTTGTGTTTCTCCCCCGCCACCTCTCACACACACACAGACAGACACAGAGACACTTCTCAGTGTCCCCATCTCAAGAAGACTTTCCTTGTTCCAAGTTGACCCACTGTGCTAATAAAATAAATACATCTGAGTCTGGGAACAGACATTTCTTTATAGTCATAATACTCTGACCACTATTTCTTCTGAATAATGTGCCCACTTCCCTGACACTAGCCATATCTGAGAAGCAGTAACAATACAAATTCCATTTTTTCAGTTGGCTGAGTCAGATGTGGAAAAACCTAATTGAATTCTGAAGGAGTGGGTTTGAATCCTACACTCTAAGATGTGCATATTTTGAAATGTGCAAATCAAGCTTCAAATTTTGCCGTAAGCTCCTTTCCAAAATCCACTACTGAAGTTTACTAGTTGGTTCCAGATATGTCTACCATATCCAATTTTTTTGATAAGAATTCAAGGCAACATGACTGAATTTGTTTGTGAAACTCATAACACGTCGAACTTGTAACAATAAAAAAATAAAATCATTGGCAGGCAAGATGTGCAATTATTTAGTTCTAGTTTTGCTTTTAGTTTTGCTTTTCATCAATCCTGATTCTGGAATCTTTAGCAATTACATGTTTCTTTCCTATGGGCAGGTATGTGATTCTGATACAATGCTGGATCCAGCTTCATCAGTGGAAATGGTAAAGGTTTTAGAAGAAGACCCAATGGTTGGAGGTGTTGGGGGAGATGTACAGGTGAATATAATTTTTTGTGACTTTTAGCCTGACATCAAAGACTGTCTCTTCACTTAAAACCACTTCAATGAGTAACTTTACAATTTTGTAAACCAAGATGATTCTCCGTGTGAGAAATAGTACATACATTTTAATCAGTAATGTGTAGAGGACACTTTTTCCAGCCGTGGATGCACAGGTAAACATCACTGGACATCTAGCTTGCTTATACCTGTAACAAGAAAGGTATGAATGTGTTTCCCTTGCTTGTGTATTAGAATATTCACATTATTTCCTTCTATGCAGAAATTTGTAACATCTGAAGTAGCCCTTCTGCTAATTTGCAAAGCAACACTAGCTTTCGCTGCAGGGGTTTCTTTGTATAAAATGAATTCAGATCTCTTTGCCAAAGGTCCTGGACTGAGCATAAATGTTGATTGATGTCTCAGGGGCCCAAAATAGTGCTAATTACATTATTTTCAAGTCAAGTCCAATTCTTACACAAGTTTAACTTGTTAAAAGTTGGAGTCAATGGTTGTATTTCAGGAGTTGTGCTTATCAGACAATGTTCATCTCCTTAATTATTTTACGGGGAGGCTGTAACCTGAATACGAAAGTATGACACAGATATACAATGTGGATATTGTAGCAGCAAGAAGAGTTGCATGCATTGACTGAATCAGGGATGTGTGAGGAACCTGTTTTGGGGCTGGGAGTCCTTTGGACTCCCTGGCCTTGGCTCCCTGGACTCCAGTCTGCTTTGTCGTGGCCCTTGAGTCCAAGTTCCTGATAACCACACCCAGTGCTTGCATGTTGCTTGCCAGAAATTGAGCCCAGAATGACTATTCTACAAGCAGCAACCCTCTTCTGCATCATGTGCCGCAGATTTTGTTTGTCCTGCACATGACATGAGAGAAGGTTCAATTTAAGGTTCAATGTTCAATTTAAGATTAATTTAAACTTGTTATTTATATTTTTGTTGTATGTTTTTATATTTAACCTGAGATGGGCCAGTTTTTAAATATTGTATATGTTTTTAATATTATATTTGTTTTGGTATTGTGAGCCGCCCCGAGGCTGCTGCAAGGGGCGGCATATAAATATTTAAATAAATAAATAAAATAAATAAGGTTGCCAGTTCTGCAGCCAGGCTTCCAATGGCATGTTCAGACTTTCTCTTTGCTCAGCTCACTTTCTAAAACAAGGCCAAACACAAGAGGAACATTGGAAGGATGGATAGCATGGAGCTTCAGTACAAACGTAATGAGAGCCCAAACAAAGTGCATGAAAACATGGTGGTGTGGAGGAGAAAAGTCATGGCCAAACTGTGAACAATGTTAGTGGTATTATTTTTAGTGACGTGTCCTTTATGGCTTTTTAGAAATATACATCCTATGTTGTTTTCTTAGGAACTAATGTTAAAACTTCCTTTTCATTGTTGCTGCTTGTAGATTCTGAACAAGTATGATTCGTGGATCTCCTTTCTCAGCAGTGTAAGATACTGGATGGCATTTAATATCGAAAGAGCCTGCCAGTCCTACTTTGGCTGTGTACAGTGCATCAGCGGACCTTTGGGGATGTACAGAAACTCCTTACTCCACGAATTTGTGGAAGATTGGTACAATCAAGAATTCATGGGATCCCAGTGTAGCTTTGGAGATGACAGACATCTCACAAACCGGGTCCTGAGCCTTGGCTATGCAACAAAATATACAGCTCGATCAAAGTGCCTTACCGAAACACCCATTGAGTATCTCAGGTGGTTGAACCAACAGACCCGTTGGAGTAAGTCCTATTTCCGCGAATGGCTATACAATGCAATGTGGTTCCACAAACATCATTTGTGGATGACCTATGAGGCTGTCATCACTGGGTTTTTCCCATTCTTCCTAATTGCCACTGTCATTCAGCTTTTCTACCGAGGAAAGCTGTGGAACATTCTCCTCTTCTTGTTGACTGTTCAGCTTGTGGGCCTCATAAAATCTTCCTTTGCCAGCTGCCTTAGAGGGAACGTTGTTATGGTGTTTATGTCCCTTTACTCAGTGTTGTACATGTCAAGTTTACTTCCGGCCAAGATGTTTGCAATAGCTACAATAAACAAGGCAGGATGGGGTACATCAGGCAGAAAAACTATTGTGGTCAATTTCATAGGACTCATTCCAGTGTCCATTTGGTTTACAATCCTCTTAGGTGGCGTTATCTTCACAGTATACAAGGAATCCAGAAAGACATTTTCTGAATCCAAACAGACAGTGTTGATCATCGGTACGATACTTTATGCGTGCTACTGGGTGATGCTTTTGACTTTGTACTTGGTTCTTATCACCAAATGTGGCAGGCGGAAGAAAGAGCAACAATATGACATGGTACTGGATGTATGATTTGACCACTGAGTCTTTTCCCACTTTTGCTGCCCGTGGAGTTTTTCCAAGTGACCTGATGATGAAGCTTCTAGCGTTTGTGGCACTGAATTTGATATCATCAAGGGAAAAGGGTCACTGCTGCTGGAACTTGAACATTAACAAATTCATGAACATGCCAAAGCAAAGAGAAAAAGACAGACAGACAGAAAGACAGAAAAGAAATAATAATATTATTATTAATAATAATTAAAATGTGATTGTGCCTTGTTGGGGGGAGGGGGAACAAAATCCCATGGATTCAACCCATTCCTGTGGGTGGTCTCCAATGATGCACTTTCTTCTGTTGTGCGTACGCCCAAAAGTGTTAACGTCCTATATACCTCATTGGTCATGCTCATATGGACGGACATGGAAGAAAGAGAGTTTTGGAGACACAAGCAAAGGATCTGATAACCCCTTGCAACCTAATTTATGAACTTCTAGTTGTTCTGTGATTTTTCTAGGAAGGAATGTGTGTGTGTGTTTATACGTGTGCGTGCATGTCTGTGTGTGTGCATGTGTGTTTTCAGCTGCCAAATGTAATTCCAAAGTCAATTTTATAAGGTTTGATGACCAAGTTGTATTTTTATATAATTGTAATTATTTGTCTCTGTTTACTTTTTACACCAGTTCTTTTTTAAATCTCATATTTTATATTTCTGCCAAAAAGTACATTCTTCCCTCTCCCAACATTTTTAACAGTGTCTCCTTTTCTAAATAGGTTTGAAGAACTCCTACTTTAAAAACAGAAAAATACAAAAAACCCTTGCCCACAATGTGAAAACAAATGCTGATTTGAATTTTTTTTTCCGCAATGGAAAGAATAAAACTTCTCTCTCTACTTTTTAAACTGATGAATGGTTATTTCTGTGAAAGTATTTAAAATATGTGCTTTTAAAAATTTATTTGAAATTATTTGAAAAACACCAACATCTTCATCAGATTTTTCAGAAAACAAAATCTTTATGCACAAAGAACACCATGTTCCAGGAAATGTTTCTGCATAGGCCCCATGATGAAGGGCATGAAAACAGCTCAGTATAAATGGGGCCTTCCAAACACTGTATCAATATGGAGTGCCCTCATTCCAGGCTCCAGCCAGCCAGCCCCTTTCTCAGGATGCCCCATTCCATGGTTTACTCTCATTTCTTCCGGCAGATCATGAGCACTAAAGGCCTGTGCGAGTCCTCCTTTGATGCAGATTCCTTCCCACCACATTGCAAATGGCCATGCGAGGCAGCCGCTCGTTTCAATGTGGGATGTGCAGAAGGACTTCCTGGAATATTGTGCTCTTTAAGGCCAAAGGGATAGGTATGTGCAATCTTCCCACCCCCAGAAATTTTGCAAGGGGAAACATAATTTCTGGCAAAGGGCATACATCTGAGGACGAAGAATGCCTTAAGAAACCCCTCCCTGCTTCCCAATGCGATGTTGCCATTTGCTTTTTTAAGAGTCTCCCAGTCTTGTCCATTTACCACCATTACTTGAACAGTGTTGCTCGCAGACTTCTCTCGCGATCTTTTAGAAATCCTGTGAACTTGGGTGAAATCGTGCATGCAAATGCCACTAAGCGATAGGACAGGCTTCGTTTGGTGCAGGATTTTACCTTATGGACTACTTCTCTGGCCTGCGTGGATGAAGGCAGCAGTGGGAGGGTTCTCAGGTGCTAGAAGAGTGCAGGTGTGGGTTCAGCATTTAAATTCTTTCCCTATGTAAAAAGATCCCTGTAATAAAAGAAATATATGCTTTTATATAGAAGCTTAGCCTACAGGGATCAAGTCTGAGTATATCCTTTTCAGTGATATGCCACTTAATGCTAACGAAAACATTCAGGGGGACATTCCATATTGGGGAGCAGTCAGCAAAAGTATTTGCTCCCTTGTGCACATGTGCACACGCACACACACACACACACACTCTTTCTCTCTCAAAGTAGTACAGTCCAGAATCCTATCCCCTGTTTCCTGGGACATTGTATCAAGTGCGGGTTCAAGCTTCTCAAAACTTTTGACCCCCTTTGAACTAGAAGCCTTAATCCCACTTGTAGTCCTACTTAGAGTAAACCCACTGAAAGCAACAAGAGTTACATTAGTCATGACCTGCTCAAAATCCATTTATTTCAATGGATCCACTTTTAGTGCGGCTAAGACTGGATCTAATCCATTACATCTTCCTCAACTCACACATTACAATGGACAGGGTAACTCCAGGTGTACAATGAATGAATGGGGGAATCTTGCAGGTGGGAGAGCACAAAGCAGGTAATTCCTGCACCAGCAGAAGATTGGACTGGGAGGATTGCCTTAAAACAAATTGGCAGCTCACAAGTCTGGCTGTGAACAAGCTGCTTCTTATCAGATTCATTCTTGCAAGTGGTTGCTCATCTTTTCAAATAAGGAACTAACTTGTAGGACTTGTACTGTACTTTTCAGCCATAAGGCAAGACGTTGCCCCAGGTTCCTAACTCTCTGGGTTGCAGAGAAATGCCACTTGTGACATGCTGAAATATGGCTTCAATAGATATGGAAGCAGAAGATTCAAAAGTAAATGACAGCATGTTTATAACAAACCAATGTTTCGTTGAAAGAGACATGTGCCTTTTGAACACTCCGAATTAGCAATGCAACTAAATGCCATATTAAGAAGACAAGAAAAGCCCTGCTGGATCAGGAGCCGTTCAGTCCAGGGTTCTGTTCCCACTGAGGCCAACCAGCTCCCCACAGGAAACGCACGAGTGGGAAATGAGTGCCACACCCTCTGCCCATATTCCTCCTCAACTGATCATTGTTCACATACACTGACACCAACCCAATGAAGAAGCCCTTCTCAGATTGATTATGTACAGGAAAGAGTCTCTTGACGATTCCTTGGCTTCCTGAGTTTAGCTTCAGAATACGTTAGTCACACTGACTGAGTTCAGATTATACAAGGACTGAGCATGGTTTGAGTGTGGGTTTTTGCTGAAACATGGGTTATTGTGCTGTCTGAGCCCAGCTGTGCCAACAAGTCATGGGATGTTGACTAAGAACAACCCAGGAAGAGAAGCCATGGCTTGTTGATAGGTTCTGAATGGGGCATTGTTCACCATGGTTTGTTATCCTGGCTGGGTTCAGAAAACAAAATAACCCATATTTCAACGACTACCCATAGCCCAGTGCCAACACTCACTCAAGTCTTGAGTGTCGTTATTATGTTGTCTACCCTCAGACACTGAAATCAGTGGGACAAAAATAAACCATTCTTGATTTCAGTGTGGCTAAAGCATGACTAATTTACAGCTCAGAAATAAGTCTCAATGAGTTCTCATTGAGCTTACTCACAGGTAAGTAGGCATAGTCTAGACTACCTGCATCTGTCCTTAATGGATCTGTCGTTAGTGCCCTGTTTATTGGTGCTCACCAAAGTTGTGTGTGCACATTTTCTAAAGTATGCCTATAGATAAATTCTGGTTTTGAAAGATAAGGAAGCTTTTGGTCCCAATCCTTTGCCTAGGGGTGGGAATCTGTCAGCTGGGCTCCACGAACTTTGTTGTGGCCCTGGGTCTGAGCTCCTGGTGTGCATTGAACAGTGTTCATGCGGTGCTCACCAGGAATCAAGCCCTACGCACTGTGCAACACAGAAAGCTTTATTTTTGCTGCTGCCCCAATACAAACGGAAGGTCCTGGCTATGCAACCTTCATTCTGCCGGTTTTCCCAGACTTCCTCTGAGCTTCTCTCACTTTCTAAGGCTGGGCTGAGTAGGAGAAGAAGTCCACCAATGCTAGAGGGACAGATTTCACTGAGTTTCATCCCAGTTCTAGACATAATAGTGATCCCCATGGATTTATTGAAAGAACATCAACAACATACTGATCTATGCTCTTTTGCATGGACATACATTGTGGTAAAACAGAAGCCCATCTGGTTCTGTCTCTTTGCGGCCTTTCTCATGCAGATGTGTTTGTTTTTGGCCCTGTTCAGACATTTTCTAAACTGCAGAAAGCAACATGAGAGCAAGGAAGGGGGCCTCATGGTGTAGCTCCGCCTCCAACATCACATGTGCTCCTTAGCCCCTCCTTCTGGCAACCATGCATACGGTGTGCGAGAAGGGATTTTTGTGCATAGAACTGTATAGGTAGAGACATCTGCATGAACTGAAACCCAAATAGCACAGTCCCCCTTCCATGGAGACACACGGACACCAAGAGGACAGACTAATTGGTACACAGTTGGCATTAGCTGGACAGGCTGCTTCCCGTAACCACTTTCCTTGCTCATGTGTCCTTTTCAGGAGCTAGATAATGCCTGAGCAGGACTCCATTCTGTGTGAAATGTGCAACACACATACTAACTTCTATTACCTGTCTGATGATGCAGAGATAACACATTTGCTTGCAAATTAGCTTTAATATATGTTCACAACTGGGGGCTACAGGAGGGTTGATCCTTTTTGGTGATCAGATGGATCAGTATTAAGCAGTTTTGAAAAAAACAAAAACAAGCAAATGACACAAATGGAAAAAAGAAACTTGACTTTGCCTTTTAACTATTTATATTGTATAAATTAAAGCTTTGGGGTAAACCAGTGTCAGATAAAATGCTCTCATTTTATAAAAGATTGAATTAATTGCCTGTATTTATTCTAGCAATTATTCAATGCATTTCAAGTATAGGATGTTTAGTACATTTGTTACTTTAATAAATAAAATATTTTTGATACGACTGTGAGCATTTTGTTGTCTTCACTGAGCAGGGTGTTTTGGATTACATGTGTGTTTTAAAAAGAATGGAGCCCCAATCTAGAAATTGCCTTTTCCGGATCACAGTAAGAATCAACTGATCGCAGGACTGCCTCCTCCAACAGGCCCCAGCCAGGAACTGTTCCTGGCCCTTAGCTACTTCTAAAAAGAGCTGCCAGAGAGTAAACCTGGGACCTTAAGTGAGATCAGTTAAGATTGCTAGTTAGGAAGGGCAATGGGTGTTGCCCAGGTAACAATGCATATGATGCCAAATCTTTAATGCATGAGATTCTATGATATAATGCTATCCAAACTAGCTCTGAATGCATTGCAGCCATTACATTACTGTTACACATTTTTGAAAACCAGAGACCCCCTCAATCTGGGTGAAGAGACTAGACTCATGTTTTGGATTGCAGCAGAGGATTCCTGGCCCTTCCAAAAACAAAACACAACACAACACAACACACTATAGCCCCTTCCTAGAGAAAAGTCTTTAAACTCTATGAAAGATCGGTGGCTAGTGTTGGACATGGACCTGCCTGTGAGAGGCCTGGGTTGAAATCCCACCCAAAGAGCTGTAAACAAGGGATAACACAGCCTTAGGAAGGGGGATAAATAAGGGCGTCCAATTCCGAGGAATGATGCTGTAAGACAAGGGTGCACAATCTTTTTGGGCTCCAAAGACCACAGGCAGTGTTGGTGGGTGGGGAAAGCAAATGCTTGTGAGCACACAGTCATACCCACTTGCACACATTCACCTCTTCACTGCAACACACACACGCGCAATTTGCTCCCGCGCATGCACGCACATATATATTTATCATGTTCTTACCCACTCCTCCCAATTCTTTCAAAAGAGTACGAGAAACCCATTATAAATTCCTTTCTGCATCCCAAAATGAAGTTGTCCTCCTGGGTTGGACATCACACAAAGCCACTGTGGGTATGAACAACCCAAGAAGAAATCTTGAGTTCTCAAACCAGATCACTGTACAAGTTAGTTTCTTATGCCTAGAATTCTGTTAAAAATAGCTGTGCCTCTATTTGTAGACTTTTCTTTGAGCTTGGAAAGACAGCAGATAGACCTCTGAGGGGGAGGCACTCTTTCAGACCCGATAGCAGTGTGCCTTCATTGAGCCACAGTTTAGGATGATGCAAGAAAGCCCTTGAAGAAAGAGAACATCTCTTTTAACCAGGCATTTTTAATGGGAGGGCAAATAAGCTATCATTCATCGGCTGCCAAAGCTGCTCCAGTGTGCAAGCTCTTATATGCCTCTGTGTGCTTGTTTCTGATCTCTGTCCTTTCTAAGAGTAGGAAGAAATGTGGGCAGAGCATGCAAATCAGGCTTATGTAAAAGGATTCTTTAAAAAAAGAAAGAAAAGGAGAAAGAATTGTCAATTTTGATGCAGGTTTGCAAAATGCAGGACATTCCCCCAGCCCCCCAAGAAACTCATATTTGGGAGGCAAAATTCTTCATGAGTACAAGTAATTAATAAGGGATTTTTTAAAATTTAAATAACCACCAACCTTATGTGGGTGGAATGTAGACATAACTCCTGATTAAACTGCAATATTTCACATTCTGAGTTAACACATTTTTAAGCTAAGTTTTGTTAATAATTTCTTTTCCATTGCTAAGATTTGTTTTTAAAAGGATGTTTACTGCAAGCTTATAATGGGACTTTCTTCAATGAATGCCTAGAGGGTAAGTATTTATTTTAATGAAGCAATATATATATATGAAGCAATATATATATATAAAATAAGTGGGCCCGTGTGTGTGTGTAAATGAGAGGGTGAGTAAAAGCCAGACATTTACTTGTTTATCCCATCCTGCAATTCAAATTACAATAATGAAGATGAATTATAAGAAACAAAGCCACCATTTAAAAAAAAAAAATCCTACAGTTTTTAACAATCCTCTCCTTTGAATCTCAGTCCAAAATGTTCCAGCTTGATGCAAACTTCCATCGACAAAGAAAGAATACAAATCCAACATTCTAGACCTCCTTGTACATCAAAACATTACAGAACAGAACATGCCTGAGCATATCAAAAAAGGTTTCTTTGAACCCTTCCTTTGCTTTGTTTACCAAACTGAGCCAAGCTGCCCAGGCTCAATTATTCCAGAGGGAGAGCTTCGTTTGATTTTCAATAACAACTACCTCAGAAGAAAGGGACCATCTTGTGAGCCAGAGAAAGGTGAAGGAGCATCTAAGATAAAAACTTTTACAAAGCATCTGAAGCTACAGTGTTGCTCTGCTCCATTCTCTTGCTGGGATCTAAAGGGGCTTCGTATTCTATAGTGAACTCATTCTAGTGCTAGTCCTGGAACACTGTCAGGACTCAATAATGGGCTGAATAATGGCCAATAAACTGAAACTTAATTCTGGCAGGGTGGGTTAGTGGCTTCCTGGAGGTTTGTGGCTTCTGAGCCTGGGAGATGGACCCTTTATAGAGTTCTGCTCCCTCAACACAGTTTGGGATGCTCCTATTTTCACTGCTGTTGCTGGAGTCCCAAGTGACTGTGGCCACGTGGAAAAACCTTTTACCATCTTAGCTGGGTTCTCCAGCTACCGTGTCTCCTTGGCTGCAGTGATGCAGGCACTACTGACCATGTGGGGCTGCCATGAAGGATGTTCTGCAAGCGAGAGTTTGTACAGAATGCTGCAGCTTGGCTGTAGACAGGGCTGAAGGATCTGCAGCTGCCTACTTACTACAAGGCCAGGATTAATGTTTGAGCAGCGGTATATCATGCCAGGACTGGTGTACAATGCCACCAGGAGACCAGACTTTCTCCCTAGGCTGGTCTCCTAGCAGGGTCATCCAAGGCAGAATGGTCAAAGCTGAGACACCAGACTAACACACATCCACCCTCTTCAGGAATAACAGTCACAGCAGCAGAAGATAAGGGCTATCTTTAATGGTGATGAGGGTAGAGAATCCTTGAAGGGCAGCTGCTGGGCAGCTGTGATGGCTCAAGGCAACACTGGGATAGGATCTTTAACAGACAATGGCAGAGCCACTCAAACAAACTTGGGTTAGTCCTGTTCAGAAGGAGAGAATGGTAAGCCACTTCTGAATATTTCTTATCTTGAAAACCCTATGATGAACTAATACAAAATGACCCTGGTCCAACAGAAAAATTCTGCATACCTAGATCACCTAGCAGAACCTAGCTTTTCACATATTGCAGATACCCTCCATCTCATGATGTGATAGGACTCAGTTTGGACACATGATAGACAAAGTGATCATAGAATAGGAGCTGTAAGAACCTTCACCAACCTAGTGTCTTCCAAATGTGTTGGGAGTACAGTCAGTTTAGGGAAGGCTATCTGTAGACTGGGTTCAGACACCATGATAATCCACACTCAAGGACTGAGTATGGGTTGAATGTAGGCTATCATTAAGTGTGGGCTGTTGAACAACAGCTCCAATGACCCCAGCATGTTAGCCATGAGAAGCTCATGGTTTGCTGTTGGATTGTGAAATGTGGATGGTTCACCATGGTTTGTTATCTTGGCTTGGGTTCAGGTAACACAATAACCCACATTTCAGCTGCAACTCACAGCTCAATGACAACCCACACTGTGTTGTCTGAATCCTGTTATCATCTCAAACCACCTTCCTCACCCCTCTGTGCAATGTTACTGCTCACACAAACAGTGCACCTCAACTAACTGATCTGGAAACCAGAGCACTAGCGCATCATGTGCTTTTCAAGAGGCTTAACCACTTTCCTGCAAATTGAGCAAACCTCTAGGAATGGTAGAACAGGAAAGTTTTAGTATACTGATCAAATCTTCACTCATCCGTTTTCTCTGATGAAATTAGGTAGATAAAACGAAGAGTGGTTAATCTAGTCCAGTTAACTGCCAGATATTTGAACAGGGCTTTAAGTGTCCTTAACTACTCCAATGGATTGCAGCCACATGCTTCAGTCTGGTGCAAATGTTATGTGTAGCAAGGTCTTCTGATGTGAATGGTTCATTCTTGACCCCTGATAAGTGTGTTGCGGTTTCTCATAAAGCACTCTACTAGTCTTTTTTGGTAGCATGCAGGGTTCTCACAGTGTTCTAGTGAAAACAAGATGCTGGCCAGTATCATGGTGGCAATGGGTCTCTGATCTCTCTCTCTCTCTCTCTCTCTCTCTCTCTCTCTGTGTGTGTGTGTGTGTGTGTGTAAGAGTGCAAGAGCGCTTTTCTTACCATAGCATGGACTGCTTCAGGGTATGGCAAGGACTCCAGATTAGAAATCCAAATAGCAGAACAATGACTTGTGTAATCATTCCTACAGCTTGGGTAATCATTCAGTTAGACAAACACAACTCTTGCAAGTGGATGGCAAAAGAGGAAAAGTTTAATTGCTGTTGTGTGTGTCCATAGGTAGCTTGCTTTTATGGTGATTTTTATCATAGGCCGCCTTGAGCATTGTGGTGATGTGACGTTAAGCATTCCTAAATGTCAGCCATTCAGAACAGTATACTGTGGAGGGTCTTTTTTGTTCATATGAAAAGGAATCTTCCTGCATATATGTATATATAAAATTACTCCACCCTTTTCCAAAGAGCTCAAGATGACTAACAAGGGTGCCCTCTGCCTTTTGTCTCCACATCAGCCCAATGACTAAGAGACTGTGGCTGGCCCAAAGCCACCAAGGAGGTTCATGGATGAGTCAGGATTTGAACTAAGGTCTCTCCAGTCTTAGCTGGCTGCTCTAACCACTCTGTAGCACTGGGTCATTAATAAGCTGGCCTGCTTTGAAGGAACTGTGGGTTCTTTACATCACACACACACACACTTATCTTCACAAGTGGCTTCTGAAGTAGGTTAGGCTGACAAACATTTTTTCAGTAAGCATCTCAGCTGAGCAAGGAAACAGATTTTAGCTACAGGTAGGAGAATCTCTGTAATGTGAAGAGCTGTTGAGAAGTGGAATAGACTGCCTTGAGAGAGGGTGGATTCTCCTTTGCTGGACATTGCTAAGCAAAGTTTGGATAACCATCTGCCAGGGATGATGAACATTGCAAGGTTCCTGGACTGAGCAGCAGGTCAGAACAGGCAACCTCCAAGATCCCTTGCAACTCTAAAACGACTCTAAAACGCAACCCACAAGCTCAATATAACCCAGCCAATTGGTCTAGCATACAGGTGTTGCACAATAGCTAAAACACATAAGAACTAACACACATACTCTCAGATGAAATATGTGCAGCTATCCAGAAGTTAAAAAGAATTTAAAAGAAGAAAAACTAAAGGAGAAAGATGGCTATAGCACATTTTAAGAGAGAAAGAGACCAATCAGAAATATAATTGTATACCAAAATTACACATTATAAACTACATTCCAAGGAGAGTTACTCAACTTATATGTTTCTCAAATAGCAGAAAAGGAGTTGTTTCTCTAATAGAGCACGACATGATATGGCATGACTACCCTTGCAATTAGCTAGGTATGTTTTATTAATTCACTTCTACTAAAAGGTATTTAATACCACACATCCTGTTCTTTCTTGCTCATTCATTTGGTTTGGAAATGGTCAATATTCTTCCAGTTCAGGACATGTTGGGTCTTGCTTTGGATGCTACTAAACTGGACAGTATCCACAAATTTCCACAGACTGTGGGGTCTCACTCTTACTGCTACAGAAAAGTTTCACAGGGATGTCTGGAAAGTCATGTTAGGTCTCCCCACACAAGTGCTGTAGAGCATTGTTGAAGCCACTGGGAGCCTTAGCTCCATGACAGAGTGCGTGATCTGCAGGCAGAAGTTCCCATGTTCAATGCTCAGTTTCCCATCCACCTGCTTTCTCTCTGGCTCAGGAGGAGAAGATGAACAAATAACAGACACCACGAGAAGCAACAGTTGCTTCCTCCTTCTAACTCAACTCTGAGGATTGGGCCCAGAGTGAGCGTGAGTGCCAGTGGTTTGCAGGAGAGGGCTCCACTGAGGGCATCTTGCTCAAAAGTCCACCAAAATCAGTAGCTGGCACTGGGTTCTCTCAATCTGGTGCTGGAACAAAGCCGGACTCATGGGCTTCCAGTTCTATCCAGCTGTAGACCAAAAGGAGCATGGGCCCTGCCACACAACTTCTCATTTTCAGTTCTTCAACTGGAGATGTTGCTTGCCTTAATCCAAAGATCAGGTAAGATGTTCAGCCAGTTTAGACCCAGTCTCAAAACATGGGGACCGAAGAAACCACTGGTATGTGTTTCAAGTAGCAGACTACATCAAGACTTTTGGGACAAAGAAGCAATCAATGACCTCAGTTTCTGGAACCCTAAAGTTTAGTTAGTACACAGAGAGCAGAAGTAAAGACAAATTGTGACAGTCCTTATATCAGCAAAAGTAGAGATGTGGGGTATGCCATTAAAAAAAATCAGTTGAAGCTAAATTGTATAGCATTACCTGGTTCAGCCCTCCTCCACCTAGTGCCCTCTAGGTGTTCTCGTCATCAGCTCCCATAAGCCCCTGCCCAGTGGTCAGTGCTGTACTTGTAGCCCAAAACATCAGGACAGCACCAAATTGGAAAAGGTCAAGTTAGTAGCTGGAGGAAATAAACCCTCATCGGTCAATGACCCTTCTAGGTGGTAGGAAATCATCTTCCTCTGATGGTAGATTCTGCCCCAAGTGGATAAATATAGAAGGTCTTGTGTTACTCAATGGACTGTGTGCAATTCCACCTGTGCTTCACTAGGATCCATCACTAATGCAACAAGAATCTCACAGTTCCTAAAGCAACCAGGAACGAGTCAAAATCCTTGTTTCTAAATCGGGACAGATCAATGGCGCTCAGAGAAGAGAGCTCTGCTACCTTGCTGCATTCTGGAAACAAACATTTCAGTTTGTTTCCAGGATTGCTTTATGAAGCAAAAGTCAGTTGCCTGTTGTGTCAGCAATTGGCAGAATAAGCCAAAGTACAACAGTGGTATTGGGTACTGCCCTGTATCACTCTCGGACCCAACAATGTCAACAAGACTTGCAGATTCCAAACAAACCCATATTCCCTTTAACTCTTTGTCCTGCTTTTTTTTTTAAAGCAGCTTCCCATCTTCAAGTAGATTTCCTGCCCTGGATTGAAAAAGAAAACTGATGACTTCAAGGGCTGTTCCTATCCCCCAATCCCACCCCTGAGACTGAACGCATCTATTTCCCCCTTTGATGTGGCTGACCCCTGTTGAACTAGAGAAGGCCGCTGCTTCTGAACTCCAATTTCTCCAGGGGCAATGAATTATTTTGACAATAGGCTACTGACAAAGTATTCCTGGCCTACCAGGCAGTGAGGATGAGGAAAAGGAAGATAAGGACTTCAAAGGGGGTGGGGAGGGTACGTACACACTTGCAGTTAATTTAAAGGCAATTTCAAATTGGAGCTTAAGGCTGAATTCAGATTTCCCCAACAGTTTTGGTAACTTTCCTTTACACTACGTGCAATGGCTTTATTTGACTTTCTGCCGCATTCATGGGCCGAGTAAAGTATAAATCTACACACATGTACACACACACACTCCCAAGAGGGAAATATTCAAGCATGCTATAAATGACCAGTTTTCTTAGAAAAAGCCAGCAAATCTGGAGGTTAGGATCATGAAAGACACTAGCTTTTGGCATAGGCAGTTAAAAAGGTATAAAATGTATTAGCCCAAGACAATGCAAACATGGTGTTTTGCAACTGCAGTATTTTTTAACCTCCTGATCCAATGCAGATTAGGACTTAAGTTGGTTTGCAAAGCAATCCGAAGCAAGTTTGCTCTCACAGAAGCCCCACTGTGTTTGATGATAGGGCTTATGGGAAGTGTCATCCTATCACAGCCCTAAGACTAGGCTGTATAAGGATTTCTGAATGGTGCTGAATGTATTGTGTAAATTAGCTGCTCTTAATCGGCCCACCCAAAACCCATTTGGTAGCTTCCAGCTTCAGTTCTTTGGCTGCTGCATCTTGTTAATACAAGAACTTTTCAATTCTATTTCCTCAGAGATTTTGGGGGAACAAGTCATAGTTGCAAAAAAATACACCATGACATATAAACACAGAACATTCGCTTTTTCCTTCCAATATAATCCTGAAATTTCTACTATGGTTTTTGTTACAGATTTATTTATTTATTTAGAAAGTGTCTATGTTGTCCCATTCGCTGAAGCCTCGGGGCGGCACACAACAATAAATAAATAATAACAATATAAAAACAATATAATTGGAGATGTCCTGGCCAAAGATGTAAAATAAATAAATACTATTAGCAATTAAAATGATGTTTAAATAAAAGGTCTTTGCCTGGCACCAAAAAACAAATAACGACAGCGCCAGGCGGACCTCTCTGGGGAGCGCATTCTACAGGTGAGGCGCCACCACAGAGAAAGCCCTCCTCCAAGTAGTTATCCTCCTAATATCCTTCACGGAGGGTTCCCAGACAAGGGCCTCTCCCACTGATCTCAAGGGGCGGGAGGGCACGTGTGGACGTAAGCGCTCCTTCAGGTGACCAGGACCCAAGCCGTTAAGGGCTTTATAGGTCATAACCAACACCTTGCATTGGGCCCAGACTTCAATGGGGAGCCAGTGAAGCTGACGGAGAACTGGAGTCATGTGAACATAACTCCCAGTCCCCGTAAGCAGCCTGGCAGCTCTATTTTGAACCAATTGAAGTATCCAGACTCTCTTCAAGGGCAGCCCCACGTAGAGCGCGTTACAGAAGTCAAGTCAGGAAGTCACCAACGTGTGTGTCACTGTCGCCAGGCAGTCATTCTCCAGGTAGGGACGCAGCTGATGGACCAGAAGAAGCTGAAAGAAAGCGCTCCTCGCCACCGCTGTCACCTGAGCTTCCAGTGAAAGCTCTGGGTCGAGGAGCACTCCCAGATTTACTTATTAAAATATTAATTTAATTTACTTATTAAAATATTTATATCTTGCCCTTTTAGCCCTAAAAATATCCAATGCAGTTAGTAACACAAAATAAGAAGAAATAAGGGAAAGGGGAAAGGGAAAAAGGAAAGGGGGAAGGGAAAAAGGAAATGAAAAAGAAACAGAAGAAAGAAGAACACATTCAAAAATACTTGGAAAAATTAGAAATGAGCAAGAAAAACCATACAGCAGCTGAAAACTTAATAAACCTTCAGATAGCAATAACTTTCAAAAGTTTTCTGAAAGAACTAACCAACTTGGTATCTATTTGGTTTACACTGACTTCTTGGACCTTGAGTTTGATTTATGTGGCTTTCTTTGGCATTTGGTGAACACTAGGAAAAACAACCGTTGCAGCAATGTTTGACAATTAAGTGGTTATCAATGTGTTTTATGAAAGTTGGGACGCTTGTATTAGCCCTTCTCAAAGCTATTGCAAATGTTGGCTAACATTTCAAGGCTCTTGATTTAATGAGAAGACAATGGACACGTGTTTCTTTTGAGCTCAGTGCTGTCTTATTTTGCACCATCCTTTTCCTAAGACTCTCCCTTTCCACTCCTCCTTCTCTTTCATGAAGTCCCAGTCAATAAGAGCCTTACTGGATCAAACTGGAGGTCCACCTAGTCCAGCATTTGGTTCACACAGTGACCAATCACCTGCACGTGGGAAACCTATAAGCATGACACAAGTACAATGGAAACTTCCTACACATGTTCTCCAACTGGAGTACTTCTGATACTGTCAATAGCACATAGCAGGCAAGACGAGTAGCCATTGATAGTCTTTTTCTGCATGGATCTGTCCAATCCCCTTTTAAAGCTGTTCCAATTGGTGGCCATCACAACACATTGTGAAAGTGAATTCCATCGTTTTCATGTGCACATGTGAAAAACCACTTCCTATGATCTGTCCTGAATCTTCCTCAAATCAGCTTCATGGGATGACCTTACTGGGTTCTACTATTATGAAAGCGAGAGAAAAATGTCTCCTTGTTCCCTTTCTCAATGCCATGCATAATTTTATACATCTCTGTCATGTCTCCCCTTAACTGCTATTTTTTAAAACTAAAAAACTCCAAACCCCTTTCCTCACAGAGGATTTACTCTAGCCCCTTGATCATTTTAGCTGCCTTTTCTGCACTTTTTCCAATTCTGCACTATGAGGATGTTTGGGCCAGCGTTCTTAATGACTGCACTGCCCTGGTCCCCTGCACATAAAGCCTGAGCTATTCCATCAAGGTAGCACTCCTCCTACAACTCACGTGTTCCTGGCACGTGAAAAGAAGTGAGACAAATATCACTGCTTTGTGTCCATCACCATGGCCAAATGGATTGGGGCAGTTCTGTGAGATGTTTACACACAGTTCAAGTTCGGAAAACTACCTCTTGTTTGCTTCTGACATAACAGTCTCCAGCCTGCCATGCAAAAGGTGAGTGAGCCCATATTTCTCTCCATCCCATGAAAGCGCTTGAACGAATTCTTCCCATTCCCAAGCCTGATACAATTCTGGGATGAACTGCTGAAGATTGCTAGCACCTGTACATAGCTATGGCTTTCCTTGCTGCAAGTCCTGGGCCTTCTCAAATAGGGATACTCTTCCTTCCCATTCAGTGGGAGTTTAAATTGAACCCATGTACCAAGGATGGGAACAATTTGGGTGCTCTGTTATGTAGCCAATCCCTTTTCTGCTTTGCACATTGTGATCTACTTTGGCCCCTGCAAGCAGTACATGGTATAAAGGGCATTGAACCCTTCCTGCCCAAGGACCCACAGGTAGGAATCAATGCAACCTGTGCCCCTGGAGCTCATCAATTGGTGGGCACTGCTGTGTGTTATATACGTTTTGGGGAAGAAAGCTGCCCTGGGGCTGCCCCCACTGTCAGGGCATGGGCTCCCTTGCTCTCTGACTGACCTGGGGACCATGAAGGCTAGTAGCTTCAACACTGTGGGTGGTGTAACTACGCTGGGTTTCAGTCTGGAGCTACTCATGGTGCCAAGCCCTATTCCCAGCCACTGCTCAATGGAGCAGTGTTGCCACAGAAGTATCATAATTATGGTACTGGTGGTATTACTTCATATGAGAAGGCTGTGGTTGCCATTTTTGTTCTGTCTGCAGTTTTGGAGTGGCCAACACATGGCGAAGCCATGAGGAGGAGTTTGATCGGGTGGAGAAGACAGTGGAGCAAGTGGGAGAGGAACTGGTGGGTAGGCAGAGCTTGGGTGGAGGCTGAGAAGCATCACTGCTTTGGAGCCGACAGATGTTCCTCATTGCTTTCTCACATGACAGCTCAAAAAGCCAGGACGTAAGGCCAAAGATAGGGTTTAATAATAGTCATCCATTTCAGAAATGTTTGCAAGACAGCCCAGGCTGTAGGTGGCTGTACCATGTGTCGCAGTCTGGCACAGTGAGCGAACTGTGCATTCAGCCCTTAAGTGCAGCTCAAATGCCAGAACCTACATTGCTGGAGCTAGGCAACCATGTCAACCTCAGGTTCTGTTAGTTTCTCATTTGTCCAGTCTTCACTGTCTTCTCTTCCATTTCTGCATCAATTCACCACTTTAAAGCATCTCCCTGAACTTTAGTGCAGTTTTCCAAATATATCCAGTTTTGCAGAGATTTGCTTCATATGATTGATTGATTGATTGATTGCAATTTTCTTTAGTAAAATAGTAATTTATATTTTTCCCCATGTAAATAGTTTATCCATACTTTCCCCTGACATATGCGTGGTTGAGTATATATCCTTCCTTGGAGAACTATGTTGCAAGATTCCAAGAACTGAAATACTGCAAAACAATCACATTTTGCTTGACATATTGATTTGGGGAGTGTGAACTTGGTGCACTTCTTAACAAAATAAGAACCAGACCAAATTCCCCTTCAGTCTTACGCACCATCCACAGCCCAAGACAGACTCTGTGGAGGACATTGGCTCAGTGGTAAAGAACATGCTTTAGGGGCAGAAGGCCACAAGTTCAAGTATCAATATCTCCAGTTAGAAGTCCTGCCAGGAAGATGTAAATAAATGTAAAGACAAATCAGATCCACACACCTACAAAAATTCAATAATGAAAGATCAACAGACGATACACATGCCCAGTTTCAGAGTTACAGCATTTCCCCCCAAATTGGAATCCCTGTTCAAGTGTAAAAACAGATTTTTTATTATTTTTCTTTTTATTACTGGTTTTAAAGAAATCATGAAGCTATCCTAGGTCAGGGGTTGGGAACCTCTTTCAGCCAAAGGGCTGAATTCAAATTCAGAGAAGCTCCAGGAATTTGAATTCCAGTGGTGGGCAAAAGGGGGTGGAGCCAAAAGGGGGATCAAAGGCAAGAGGGGTGGAGTCAAATGAGGAAAACAATCCGCTTAACACATTTACTGACATTTCAGCCTTTGCAATGAGGACAGATGGGCTTGAAAAAGCAGGAAAATGCCCAGCTGGGGAAAGCGGTGTGGCCCGAGGACTATATTGGGACCCCGGGAAGACGAGATTTGGCCCATGGGCCAAAAGTGCCTCTCAGCCATCCCAGGCACAACCAGAGTTGGTGCTTCTGAGTCAGGCCAGCTTCAGGCTCAAGCCAAATAAATGGTGGGGCAAAGGGTAAAGTGACCAAAGTATTCCCCATTGTCCTTCAGGCCTCTTGCCAATTTATTTATTATTTATTTATTAAAACATTTCTATGCCGCCCTGTCGCAATAAAGCCTCGGGGCGGCTTACAGCAATAAAAATTTTAACATGTCACTTCAATTATAACCCTCCCACCCCGCCACCCTATTTATTTATTAAAACAATGCTGGACATAGGGCTTGGAGACCTGGAGCATGGAGCAACCTTGGCTAATCTTGGTTACTCTCCATATTGCTGGACTACAACTCCCATCAGCACTTGCCAGTATGGCTAATGGCTATGGAATGTGGGGTTTGTAGGAGAAAATATCTTGGAGGACACTGACTGGGGAAGGCTGCCATAAAGGAAAGATACTTTTGAGACAGTGCCAAAGTCCAACATGCAGAATGATGACTTGTTAATCAGGCAAGGGCAGACTGCCTGGGCAGCCAGTGCTCCATCGGTCTTGTAAGCCACTGCAAATGCAAGCCCTGGGATTCTCCCAACACTTAGCCCTCAGACTGAAACGGTCGTTTCTGGATTTAAGATGCTGACAGGTTAGGTAACAGCTTTAGGGAAGAGCAGCAGCTGCTTCATGCCAGGGTTGGTTCTTCTAGCTGAGGAAATGCAAGCAGAAATAGCTCTTTTCTCCTCTCCATGGGCCTCAGAAGGCTCCCTCCACTAGAGCGATGCTTAGCCAACCTGCTGCCTTTGCAAACTCTTTCCAGCTGAGAAGCACACATTAGTTTTCCTAAAACATACCTGTGGGTGAGCAGAGTGACAAGTTAAAGAACGTCATGGCACAAACCATCAAAACAGTTAAGCCCTTGTGTGTCCAGAGCTCCCAAACACGGTTTTTTTCTGGGTGTGGCTTCAACATGGCCTCCTTTCTAACAACTGCCTATCAGTGTTTCAGAAAAAGCTCTCTGAGAAGGACATGTCAATGTTTGCCTCTCCAGAGGCACTGGGAGACTGGAGGGAATCTTCCTGGAAACACAAACCAATGCATCATTCCGTGGTGTCATGAGAACAGTTGAACTTCATTTCACAGAGTGGGTGTGTGTTTAATATTGTACTGATTTGTACCACTATATATATATATATATATATATATAGAGAGAGAGAGAGAGAGAGAGAGAGAGAGAGAGAGAGAAAGCCACTCTGATTTTTCTTAATTGTTTAGAATAACTAATAAACATCAAGCTGTCCAAGTTACAACCCCCATGGGAGTTGGCTGATCAGGTCAAAGGCACCATATAGCCAAATCTGCAGTGTTTGTAGTCCTTTCCCTACTGACACACCCCTACTGCGCCACAAAGCAAACACCGCACCAATTCATCCAGGGTCGGACCTCACCAGAACAGCACAATGACTTCAGCCCACAAGACTGAGTCTTGTTTATGGTTTCATTAAGGTTCTAGGCTTGCTCTTGAATTACCTATCTACATTGGGTGAAACATACATCAAGTAATTAGGAAACAGGGGCCAATTAAACATCGACAGGAGCAAGCCTTTAATTAGACCAGATTGCCTCTGACTCACAGTTTTGTGAACTTGGGGTTTTATGCTGACATGTGCATTTCCAGCAGTGAAGTGCCGCATGAGGACTTAAGGGAGACATTTGGACAGCAGTGGGGAAGCAGCTGGGCAAGGGAAAAGGAAGAGTCGGGCTGGACGTCTCACTTTCCCTCTTGTCTTACAGCTTGTTCAACACAAGGCAGGATTCATTCATTCCCTCTCCTTAGGGGCTGCAAGACCTCTGTTGTCTTTAAATGGACAGCAGAAATAATTTTGAGCAAGCAGGCAAAAGAAGCTTGAGAGCCAAAACGGCTCATGTTCTTCTTCAGCTAAACCAGTCACACAAGGTATTGCTCACAAGAAACCCCAAAGGGCTGTCTTCAAAGGCCCTGGGAGGAGCCCCGGGTGCTCTCCCTTGGAAGTACCACCAGTGTGTCTTGTATCATTCCAGTTTGAAGATACAGAGCATGAGAGCAGCTGCCCATCCACAAAGAGACTCTGGGAAGGCACACAAGTCACCTGGGCACAGCCTTCCACACTGTGGTGAGTTTCACTGCATTTCTGTATAAATTATAACACTTGTTTGTCTCATACACCCTCTTTGTCCTCTTTTCGGTGACACATTGCCTCTTTCTTGGCATTGCACAAATGGCCATCCTGCTAGACAAAAGCTTAGTCCCACAAGCCTATCCTGAGAAGGCCACCCCCAGAAAATGTTGCAGCCCATTATGCCCCATAACTAAAAACAGGGATTATATTATTTGCTTTCATGTCTATACCACCCCATAGTTGAAGCTCTCTGGGTGGCTGACAAACATCTATAAAGCCAAGGCAATAAAATGCAATAAAAATACCATAGCATTTGTTGAAGGACTTTAAAAAACATAAAACAGCTAAAATATAGCACGGAGAATGGCCATTTTAAAACACACATACACACTTGGGATGGATAATCTCTTCAATCCAAGTATATATTTAACGACTCAGCAAAAAGGAAAAGATGACAAGGTTGGTGCTAGGTTGTTCTTTAGATGGGGGGCCACCACAGAGAAAGCCCTCCTCGTTGCCACCCTCCAAGCTTCCCTTCTAGTTGGCACTCGGAGGAAGGCCGCAGGTGCGTTGCCTGGGTATATTGTGCTTGGGAAATGCATTCCCACAGGTATTGTGGTCCCAAGTCACTTGTGGCTTCATAGGCTAAAGTCAGCACATTGAATTGGACCTACTTGCCTGCCCCTGGAGGAGCAGGTTGAGCAGGCGCTGGAGGAGCAGATACAAGGATGTTCTCCTCACCCCCATCTTTGTCCCCTGAGGCTCAGGTGACCTCTGTGGCTCGAAGTACCTTCTACCAACTTCAGCTGGTGGCTTAGTGATGCCCCTATCTGGGCAGGGATAACCTGGTTTCAGTAATGTACACTCTGGTAATCTCTAAATTAGATTACTGCAATGCAATGTATGTGGGGCTGCCCTTGAAGACTGTTCAGAACCTGCAGTAGGTCCAAACACATTGAACCAGTTCTGGTTCACTTGCATTGGCTGCCTGCATGCTTCCAGGCCCAATTCAAGGTGCTGGTTTTAACCCATAAAGCCCTATGAGGCTTGGGACAACAGTACTGGTGAGAGTTGTAGGCCAGTGATGTCTGGCAGGCCACATGTTGCTAAAAATGTAAAAGAGAGTAAGAACAGCCAGAGCAGTGGACGCTTAGCTCAGGGACCATAAATAAAGAGGCTACTGAAACAGGATATGCACTTTTGAAGTTTTGGCACTCGTTGGTTATGGTAATGCCAAAAGCTATAATGGTTGACCACAGACCCGTAAGCTATATTACCTGAGGGCAGCAAAGAAGTTGGCATAAATGCCAAAGAAGTTGGCATTAAATGCATTTGCTATTTTTCCTCCATTGAATTTTCTTCTCCAGAGCCTTTGAGTTGTGGAAACAGCCTGTTTCGTGGAGATGTGCCATGAGACAAAACGAAGCAAACAAAAGCAATAAACAAGTCGCTGTGTATGGGAAGATGGGGGCAGAACATATTGGGCAGTAGGTTGTAGTTTGCTGGCTATTGAGGTGCAGCTGTGACTGTGTTGCAACACAAAAGTAGTGAGCGTTTGATCTGAACAATAGATATACTACTGCACTGTCCGAAGCCCCGCTTCTTAATTCTGAGGATGTGGGGCTCTGGCAGGCTGCAATTTGCGGAACAGTGAAGAACAAGATCTCTGCCTATAACATGCTGGGGAGCAGGGCTGAAGGCAACGGGGCAGGGCCCCAAGTGCCAGCCTATTTTAGCTTCAAGCTCTTCCTGCCATAACTAAGCCACAGGAGAGGTATTTCGACCTTTTAAAATGAGGATGGAAAATGCAGTGACTCCAGAAAGTCTTCAAATGATTGATGGACAGAATAAGATGGTGGGGCAAAGAAAAGGCATTGTAAGGAACAACGGGGGCCAGATTTGAGTTTCTGCATCTCTGGTCTATATACCTCTATTCGGAGCACACAGAGTCTTTCTACACAAGGTATTCAGTATGTGTTGGTGATTCCTCACTCACAGTCATTTTTAGGTGCTTTGCACAACACTGCCAACTTCCAGGTCTTGCTGTTTGCAACTCTTTCTAAAGGGATCTAGATGGAAGAAAGTATGTTATTATCTGTAAATGGCAGCATGAAACATTCCTGTGTTTGTGCTATACTCTATACCACATCGCCACCTAGTGCTTTTGCAACGGAACTCACAGACAGGAAGGAAAAGAACTCCTCCAAAAGAAAGAGCATCATTTGTAAAGGAGCCAGTGTTAATCCTGAAAACCAGAAGCAGACACCTAAGTGTGCGTGCGTGTGTGAGTGTGCATGGATTTTTACTGTAAAAATCTCACATACTAGAACCTGTAATCTGCCATCTGCTCCTCTCCTAACTGCAACAAGGTTTGTAATGGTGTGGCCATAAGAAGTGGTGCCTGGCTTAGATGTTATCTGTGGGTACCACAGCACACTAGCTCCTGGGATGACCCTAACCCTCTAGTTGTGTTGTGCTAGAGCAGAACGCAAGCTGTGAATGTCTTGTTTTCTTATGCTTTCAGAAATAATACTTCATTTCCCGGTTAAAATGGAAAGTGATCTAAAGCACAGAAGCAAAACCTGGAGGGCCATGAAGTCATTTAAAGAACAAGTAAGTGAGTGGAAGGAGACAATGGAGAGCACACAATAAATGCCTTGTCTGAAGAGGTGGAGGGTGGGTGGAACAATGGAAGTGACAAGCCTTCCCATTCCATCATCCGTGTGTGTCCCCATTCCACCTTTAACATATTCTTCTGTTGGGTAAGGATAGGTTTAAAAATGCTTGTGGGTCCACATCTTTTTGACCCTTACTCTGCTCACTTTCCTTATTCCACAAGGTTGAAAAATGGACATCAGAAAGCATCATGGAGCTTTCCAAGGTGTCTGGGAAGGAAGAGGGAGAAATCTCCACTCAGATTCTTCCCCACCCCAAAGATGTAGCAGTGACTATGGCCCGGGGTGGAGAGGGTGAAATTCACACCATCCTGTGTTCCCTGGAACACCCTATGGTACTGGTAAGATGGCTCCCTAAATGCTAGATATATGCTAAATATTAATAGAAATAATTAATAATAATGACAGTTTCACTCCTCTTTCTGAACAGCTGGAGGATATGGAATTGGGTAGTCTCTATGCTCCTCTACTACTGTGGAGTGGAACAAAAGCTTGGACAGAGTCCCTTTTTGTATGAAAACCCTAAGGATGGGCGAGAAATTGTTTGGTTTGGAACAGGCCTAATTTGCACTTTCTGAACTCACCCAGGAGCCAGAACCCAATTATCCTTGGGTATTCACACTCTTCCAAACGTTGCATTGCAGCGGTCAGAAATCTCATGCAAAAAGCATGCAATGGGGAAAATTACTTACAGAAATGCATGCATTAAGAAACAAAAATGTATATAATGGGACAATGCATGCATGGGGATTCTGAATGTTCATGCCTATGAGACATGTCCATAAAAAGTCACAAAATGGTGAGGCAGCACACTTTCTTCTGAAAGGAATGAAAGCATTATAGAAAGCAAAACAGATCTGCTTGTCGCTGGGAATCCTGTATGGAGGTCAGTAAGCAAGAAGTCTTCTTTCTTAAAAGGAAAGTGGTGTGTTCTCTCACCTACATGGGTCCTGCAAAGTTCAGGATTAGCAAGATTCATGCATGGCCACTGCCCACCAAATGACCCATTAGCTAACAGAGAAAGAGCTTGCTGGCTAAAATTCCCCCTTGAAGCCCCTGCTTGTCATAGTTTCTTTCTCTGTTGTCCAGGGACACAATAACTCTCTTGCTGACACGGCCTGGGCAGCTGCAGGGAAGCCTCTTGCAGCCCCAGGACAATCCAAAAACATGTTCTCTTTTACAGGATCTGTTCTTTGGCATTCATGGATTTTCCATAGCAACAGAAGTAGTGCACACCTTTGGCTCCTTGAAACCTCTCCTTTTTTGCAGCAGCATGAATTTGGTGGTGTCATTACATACCTAATGCTATATAAGATGTCTGCATTCACTTCCGATTTCCCAGCTGGTTCTGGGAAGGGTAGTGTTGCCTCACATTTCTTAACACGCCATCTAAAACCCACCCAATGGTTGCGGTCCACTCACATCTGTGTACCATGGGACATTGGCTGGTTGCCCTCATGCTTGCTTCAGGAACTGATGAGCTTCCACAGCAGGACATTTTAGCAGATTTACGGGGTTGTGACTTGTTCAAAGAAAATAGGCTGAAATATCTCTCAAGACAGTTTTAAGTTGACAGTGATTAGTCACGCATCCAGAGGAGACGGTATTCATCATCTGAGTCTGCTAACGGCTGGGATGTTCTGAAAATGTTTAGATTTTGGCTCTGTCGGCATTAAGGAAAATGGAGAAAGAGAACACAGCAATGGCATCATTAAGCAGCAAAGCCTGCCCTGGGTCGGGGGGCAACAAGATGCCAATGAGGCAATTCAGGCAGGATTCATACAAGGAACCTTCAGAGGTCTGGTCAGAAGTTTTCACAACTGTACAACCAGACAGCCCATCCCATTCCTAGGCACCCAAGAGCTGCTTTTACAAGATGCCTACCTCACTTCCTGAAGACCCACAGGTACAAGTGCCTCCAGGGTCCCATTTACCTCGCAAAGAGGCCAATGTGGAGGGTTGGCAAGAATTTTGTACAAGAACTTTGTTTTGGTTTGTTCAACATCCCAACGAATTTGTTTACTATACTTTTACCCCATCTTTCTCCCATTGTGGAAAATGGCATGAGGTTCCCAGAGGGTCTCCCCTCCAAGCTCAGGCCAGCCTCAGATTTGCTTAGCTTCAACATGGTGGGTGCCCTACATGCCTTCAGACCACACCTTCTTGGCACTTCTGAACATAACTGCATTTTGGAGCTGATGCTCAATCAGATCACAGTTGCATTTACAAAAGACATTCATTGTAAAAATGGAAACTTGAGAAATGTGCACTGTGAGGAAAGAAATGCATCTTCATACTTCAGCTGATGGAAGGAAATATGCATCTGGATGCACTTTTTAAAAGACATCCCGAAATGCACATGACAACAGCAACAAAGGCTCACATTTAGAAATGGGAACAAGGCAGAGCAAGCCTTAAGGTGGAATTCAGAGTACCATGATGAGCTCAAGCCTAACCAATTCTCTCATTCCTAGCTGAAGGCAACCTCGAACCAGGAAACTCACACACAGGAGAACGGATATCTGAGCAAAGAAACAGGAAAAAACAAAGGCACACTGGAGTGGTGAGCTCCAAAAAACCTTGTTGCAGCTTCCTGCCCTCAGTCCTTGAAATGTTTCCCTGAGTTTTAATTCTTGGCATTCTCATTTATGCCATCAATCTAAAAACCTTTAGCAATAGCAATCACAGGCAGTGGAGGGCTGGAGAGTACGTCAGACTCCTAGGCTTCCTGAGCACAGCCCTTGCATTTAACTTATTTTAGAAAGTCAAGGGTTTGAGTCCCAGGAGAGTCACTTTTGCCCTTCCTGCAAAAGAGCAATGTTCTCTGTTACTGTGGTAATGGTAATAACCAGAACAAAACACCAGAATGAAATACAAACCAAATCAGATGTGGCATGGCCAGCAGCACCACGACACTGGTTTGAGGGAGAATACTTCTGTACAGAACAGTACAAAATAATGTGAGAAGTATCAGATGTCCCACTAGCCCTGAGCAGTTAACCCACTTTTGTACTCATGGATGTCTCTGAACTGCCATTCTGACTGGCATTCCAAGCCTTGTTGAAGGAAAGATTATTGTAAATTATTTGCCAGGTTTCCCACAAGGGCCAGTGGCGCAATGGATAACGCGTCTGACTACGGATCAGAAGACTGCAGGTTCGACTCCTGCCTGGCTCGCTTCTCTCTTTTGGAATGGGGATGCGACTCTAGGGAATTTCTAGAACAGTTCATCCCTTTGTTCAACAATCATTTTGAACACCAGAGAAGTCCCTTTGAGCAAGTAGTCACTGTGTCCTAGTGGAAAGGGCATCTTGGATTCCTGGTCTAAGCATGGCTCCTGGATCAGCTATTCAAAGACTGTCCTTTTGAGTCCCACCAGATCTGCTTTTTTGCCACTGAAGAGCTGCCTGCCTTCTCTTGGAAGATGTGCCGAGACTAACAGCCTGCAACCCAGCCTGAACATCACGCAGAGAAATGTGGAACTTCCCACTGGAGCGCAAGGGACACGATAAAAAAACCTCTGGATGACAAGCATCAAAAAGCCTCCTTGTCTCCTGTTCTTCAAAACTCCCTGTGCTTCTTCACATGGAACACCCTTGGGATGTCCTTTTCCAGTTTCCTGCCTTCTCAGTTTGTAAGGTTTCCAGAGGTGTCAGACCTGGCAGCCTCAAACCCAGTAGTCATGCTCAGTAATGCAGTGTCTGCCCTTTAAGCCTCAGGGAATGATGCAAAGATCCTTAGGAATGACAGTCACTAAAGCCCTGCTTGCCTTGCACATATCAGAACTCCCTGCTCCCTCTCCTTGGGCCATCCTTCACTTCCCGCTCCTTTGCTCCCTTGGCCAGAGGTCCATTGCCGGACAAGCCAGTGAAGGGGCCAGTGGCGCAATGGATAACGCATCTGACTACGGATCAGAAGACTGCAGGTTCGACTCCTGCCTGGCTCGGCTCTCCCTTTTGGAATGGGGATGCGACTCTAGGGAATTTCCAGAACAGTTCGTTCCATTTGTTCAACAATCATTCTGAACACCAAAGAAGTTCCTTTGGGAAAGTACTTGCTGTGACCTAATGGAAAGGGTATCTTGGATTCCTAGATGGTCTAAGCATGGCTCCTGGATCAGCTATTCAAAGACTGTCCTTTTGAGTCCCACCAGATCTGCTTTTTCACCTCTGAAGAGCTGCCTGCCTTCCCTTGGAAGATGTGCAGAGACTAACAGCCTGAAACCCAGCCTGAGCATCATGCAGAGAAATGTGGGACTTCCCACTGGAGCCAAAAGATTAATAGTCTTCTGGATGGCAAGCATCACAAAACCTCCTTGCCTTGTGCACATAAACCTCCCTGCTCCCTCTCCTTGGGCCATCTTTCACTTCCCGCTCCTTTGCTCCCTTGGCCAGAGGTCCATTGCCAGACAAGCCAGTGAAGGGGCCAGTGGCGCAATGGATAACGCGTCTGACTACGGATCAGAAGACTGCAGGTTCGACTCCTGCCTGGCTCGGCTCTCCCTTTTGGGAATGGGGTGTGGCTCTAGGGAACTTCCAGAACACCAAAGAAGTCTGTTTGAGCAAGCAGTCACTGTGTCCTAATGAAAAGGGTGTCTTGGATTCCTAGATAGTCTAAGCATGACTTCTGGATCAGCTATTCAAAGACTGGGCTTCCGAGTCTCACCAGATCTGCTTTTTCACCACTTTTTCATTTCCAGCTCCTTCCCTCCCTTGACCAGAGGTCCATTGCCAAACAAGCCAATGAAGGGGCCAGTGGCGCAATGGATAACGCGTCTGACTACGGATCAGAAGACTGCAGGTTCGACTCCTGCCTGGCTCAGTACTTTTTACATGGTGACAAGCCTCTGGGGATAATTGTTTCCACACATATGCACACATCTGCCACTACCCCACCACCACCTCAGCAAAGCTTCTTTGTAGTGTTTCTAGGGTTGCGTCAGGAATCCAAGAGAGAATGAAAATCCTCTAGACTTTTGCAATTTAGCCCCATGGATTCTGTTCCATCCAACTGTCACCAGCACTGACTCCATCTGATGGGAGTGGAATCATCATGGAGACTTCTGAGTTGTACTTTTAGTATTTAACAGGGTTGAGAGTTGTACAAAATTCATGTCACCACACCAAAATCGGTATACGTTTGCACACATCGTGGAGCAGCAGCCCAAACTTCGCACAAATCTGAAAATAAGTGTCAGAAAAGTCAAGTTGTTCCGCATGGAGTATACGCCTATTCAGTGAGGAAAAGAAAGATGCTTCCATGCTTCTTATGTTAAATGCCACCACAAGCACAAGCATGACAGCTGAAGTCTAACAAGTCAGGATTGATTTGCACAATTTATTCAATTTCAAATTTATTCAGTTTGCCCAAATTGCACTAGGGATATGTTAGCATGCTAATTTCTCAGCTACATATTTGTACAATATTTTGAGCAATTTCTCCCCACTCACAAGTCAACCTACTTTTGACCATTAGGTCAGGGTCATTCTCAGCACCGCTTCATTTGTGCTGGAAGGGACATGTGGACTATTTGCTAAGTGGCTGCAAGGGCCAGTGGTGCAATGCATAATGCATCTGACTATAGATAAAAGATGGCAGATTCAATTCCTGCCTGGTTCGCCTCTTTCTTTTGGCATGAGGGAGAGCCATTGGGGAAGGATGAATCCCTTGGCTCACCCATTCCAATAGAATGCCAACATGGATTTCTCAAGAATAAGTCCTGCCTGACTAATCTAATTTCATATTTTGATTGGGTAACTTCACGTGTAGGAATGCTGTGGACATAATCTATCTTGACTTCAGCCAAGCTTTTGACCAAGTGCCCCATGATATCCTGATTAGCAATCTAGCTAAATGTGGGCTAGATGGAACAACTGTCAGGTGGATCCCCAGTTGGCTACAGAACTGGACTCAAAGAGTGTCACTTTCTCAAACTGGGAGGTAGCAAGTGGGGTACCATAGGGTTCAGTCCCGGTCCCAGTGCTCTTCAACTTTTTTATTAATGCTTTGGATGAGGCAGTGCAGGGAGCAATTATCAAATTTGCAGATGACACAGAACTGGGAGGGAAAGCTAGTACTATGGAAGGCAGAAAGAAGATTCAAGGTGACCTTGATAGCTTGGAGTACTGAGCTGAAAACAGCCGAGTGGACTGTGGGAATGGTGTGAACATAATCTATCTTGCCTTCAGCCAAGCTTTTGACAAAGAGCCCCATGATATCCTGATTAGCAAACGAGCTAAAAATGGGCTAGAAGGAAGAACTCTCAGGTGGATCCACAGCTGGCTACAGAAACAGACTCAGGTAGGGCTTCTTAATGGCACCTTCTCAAATTGGGGCGAAAAAACAAGTGGGGCACCACAGGGTTCATTCCTGAGTAGGGATGTGGAGACATCCTTACTGGGGCTTAGAATCTATTGGGTTCCCTGGGCTCAGCTGTCCAGATTTTGGTCCACTTTGTTGTGGCCCTCAGTCTGAGTTCCTGGAAAGTTCACCCAGCATTGGTGGGGCAGTTCCCAGGAATCAAGCCACGCGTGACCACGTCACAAGCAGTCTCCCTCTTCCATGCCATGTGCAGCAACCTTTGTTTATGCTGCTGCACTTGACAGAGAACAAGGTTGTCCATTGTGCAACCTGTGTTCCCAAGCCTTCAGGGATTTCCTCTTAGCTTGGCTTACTTTCCAAGACTGGGCTGAGCACCAAAGGAAGTCTGCAAATGCTCGAGGGATTAATTCCAGTGAGTTTCAGCCAAACCTAGTCTTGGGTCCAGTGCTCTTAAATATTTGTATTAATGATTTTGTATGATTTTGTATGTTTTGTGCAAAAAGGCTTCTCAGATTTGCAGAGAACTCAAAATTGGGTGTGTTGTGTTGAAAAACACCCTGAAAAACAGAAACAAAATTCAAAGTGATTTTGTTAGGGTGGAGCACTGGGCTGAAACCAAGTGAATGGAATTGAGCAGGGACGAATACCAGGTTCTGCACCTAGGAAAAAGAAACCAAATGCGTAGTTATGAAATGGGGGCTACTGGGCTCAGCAATATTAAAAATGATGGCTGCATACATGGAAGTATCACTAAGTAAATCATGTGAAATACTGGTTCCCTTCTACGCAGGACTGGTTGGGCGCCATCTGGAGTACTGCATACAATTCTGGGCACCACAATTGAAGAAAGATACAGAGAAGCTAGAAAGGGTTCAGGGGTGAGCAACAAGGATGGTCTGGGGAATGAAAACAAAGCCTTATGAGGAGACATTGAGATAACTGGGCAGATTTAGCCTTGAGAAGGGAAGAGATATGATAGTGCTTCTAAAGTACTTCAAAGATTGTCACACAAAGGAGGGCCAGGATCTCATCTTGCTCATCCCAGAGTGCAGGACATGGAATAATGGGTTCATGTTACAGGAAGCCGGATTTTGGCTGAACATCAGGAAGAACTTCCTGACTGTTAGAGCAATATGACAATGGAACCAATTACCATGGGAGGCTGTGGGCTGCCCTTCACTGCAGGCATTCAAGATGCAGCTGGACAGCCATCTGTTAGAAATGCTTTAATTTACAGTCATGCATTGAGCAGGGAGTTGTCTCTGATGGCTTTATTGGGCCCTTCTAATGATTTTATAAGCATTTATTTACCTATATGTTGGATCTGAAAATCCTACTGGTAGCCCTGGCTCTCACTGCCTTGGTCTTCACTTGTTTGTTTGTTTGTTTCTGCTTTCTTCCCATACTGCTGAGTAGCTGAAGCTGTCTGGGCAGTTCACTGCAATTCAGAACACAAGTGCACTAGACGTATTATGAAGCTCTGTGCCTCCTTGCCTATGCAGAGGAAGGGATGGACCTGGGAGTAGACTACGGCTTCAGAGAACCTGAAGGAAAACTAAGATCATGGCATCCAGTCCTCTCACTTCCTGGCAAATAGATGGGGAAGAAATGGAGGTAGTGACAGATTTTATTTTCCTGGCCTCCAAGATCACCGCAGATGGGGACTGCAGCCAAGAAATTAAAAGACACTTGCTCCTGGGGAGGAGAGCTATGGCAAATCTAGACAGCATACTAAAAAGCAGAGACATCACCCTGTCAACAAAAGTGCATATAGTCAAGGCTATGGTTTTCCAAGTTGCAATGTATGGCTGTGAAAGTTGGACCATAAGGAAAGCTGAGCACTGAAGAATTGAGGCCTTTGAATTGGGGTGCTGGAGAAGACTCCTGTGAGTCCCTTGGACCGCAAGGCAATCAAACCGGTCAGTCCAAGAGGAGATCAACCCTGACTGCTCTTTAGAAGGCCAGATAGTGAAGATGAAACTCAAATACTTTGGCCACCTAATGAGAAGGAAGGACTCCCTGGAGAAGAGCCTAATGCTGGGAACAATAGATGGCAAAAGAAGAAGGGGACGGCAGAGGATGAGGTGGCCAGATGGAGTCACTGGGGCAGTGGGTGTGGGCTTGAGTGGACTCCGGGGGATGGGGGAGGACAGGAAGGCCTGGAGGAATGTTGTCCATGGGGTCGTGATGGGTCGGACACGACTTTGCGACTAACAACAACAACAACAACAAAACAACTCTCTGCGTCTCAAATAACCAGTCCTAGTTTAATTGCTCAAGCACACTCTCTATGCTCTAGGAAGAGTCTGGACCAGTAAATCATTGCTCAGAACATTGCTTGCCCTGCTCTTAAATGGCTTCTGATTTGAGGCCAGGAAATCTCAGAAAGTCCAGACAATAGGACTGTAGAGACAGAGAAATGTGTTACTCTACATATTCTCAAACATGATCTACAATCTAGCAATTTCCTCAGAGAAATGGTTGCCGCTTTGGCCAGCGACAGGGATGGGGGGACTTTGAAAGTTTATCATGTTTCCCCCTCCTTGGGTCCTCTCTGGAGGTTCAACTCTTCAACTCTAGACTGTCTGAGCAATGCATGAGTAGCAGTAATAGGCCCTAGTATGGAGGAAACCAAATTCATGGCCATGGTCAGGCAGTAGGATAAAAAACAAAAAGGAAAATATCAAAGCATGCAGACAGGGGAAGTCTTCTCATCCACTGCCTGGCCATGGCCTTAACCACCTTTACCTGATAGAGAAAACTTTCAGGGGATACAGTTTTTTCTACACCACACATCTTCTCCATAATGAAAATAGAATTCATCAATCTATTTAGAAAACTATGAGATTTCATTTTTCATCATGTGCAAAAAGTGTTACATAAATATATTTTATTTCCTGCAAGTTTTCCCCATCAGTTGAATCAGTTGGAGTATGAATTATTCCTAGGTGAATTGTTTGCTTTGCCTTCAGGATAGAATTTTAACAGTTTGGGGATCGAATCTCCTCTGGAAGTGAACCTGTTAGATTTGGGAGATCTCTTTCCGCCTTCTCCTTCTACAGAGTTCCCTTTCTCTGGCAGTGATGAGATGGTCAATTCCCAGTGCCGTGAGAATCAGCCAGACAATGGGTTTCCTTGAACTGCAAAAACATCTGGTTCCATTAATTAGCCAACAATATGTTTACACTTAACCAAAAGGCCTGAGCAGAATGTTTCCCCAGGCATAAGCTGATGTCTCTTATCCAGCCCTTAAATGCTCTTTTTAGGACAGCCAGCCAAATCCATTTTATTCCTCTGAACCTTCACATTAACAGGGTGGGGACCCAGTGGATTACACAGACTGCCCCGTTGAGGGATGATTTTATCTTGTTCCTTGGGGTTACTACTCCTTTTTCAAAGTCAAGAGGACTGGACAAACAATGAGGTCAGCTAATGTGCTGGGTCAAAAAGCCTCCATCACTGGATCTTCATAAGGTGGGAGCTGCTATATTGAAAATACTCTGCATTTGCTTCAAATTTGTTTCCGGGTACAATTCAAGGGGCCGGCTTTGAGCTTTCCGGTTTGGGACAGCTAGGCTATCCAAAGGCTTACCTGCCCCTGCATGAACCCATCTACTTGCTAATGTCTTTGCTGAAGCCATTCTTTGAGGGCCACTCATCGCGTGCATGACTCATCACCACAGAGAGCTCCTTTTCCATGGCAATGCATCAGGTACGACCACTTTCCAAGGGCACTGAATTGCACGCAGCCGAACAGTGAATGCCCTGCCCCAGGCAGGCTGACTTGCAGGGGCAACTTCTCCGTGAATAATGCCAGGCCCAGCTCTACCACCCTGGCTGGGTATTGGCTGCCCCTGAACAGCAGGGATTACCAAGCAATCTTCTGCTGCAGGTGAGCCTTGCTTGGGCACCAGGGCTTCTTGATTTGGTGGATTGTTTTGCTTCTCGGCCCCATAGCTGCATTTGTCTTTTGGACCTAGCTGGCTTTTTGATCTTGTCATCTTGTTTTTCCATTGGTTCCAGCTCCTGACATGTCCTGTGGCTTCTTGTTCTTGGGTTCTGATTCACCTCAGCCTGCCTCCTGTGTCCTAGCCAAACACCTGATTCACCTGTATTCACCTGCACCGGAATACAGATGACCAGCACATATGGGGAATGCATAGGGGACTGGGCCCTGTTATCCCTATTAAGAGTTCTGTAGAAGTGGAGAAGGAGGAATGTGGAATTGGTTACATGGAATTGGGAAAGCTTGCAAACTTGCAATAACTGCTTTATTTATCTTGCCAAATAGTAATCTTCCAGAGAAATTCTGATTTTCTGTTTTCAGATCATCGGGATGTTGACAATGAACATCTAACTCCGAGCCAATGTGGGAAGAGAAACTTGTGTATGTTTATTTTAAGCTACTTTGCTCCAAATGATGAACTAGAAAGCTTTGCTCTTTCTTCCCTAGTAATAAATTCATGCCTAGATTTTAAATAAAGCTATGTCAAGTAAAGGTGTTTGTGTCAAGTAAGGAGATCTGTGTGAAGGAAAGCTTTGTCTCTCTACAGGCTTTCAGATAGATTGATGCTTGTTCAATGGCCTTTGATTGCTGATGATTACCAGCTACCAATCATTACTACACACATCCCTGCTGCTAAACTGGTGGCTGTAGTCTGTGTGCGTGGGTGCAAGCCCAAAGATGTGCACAAGCCAGTGGAAAAATAAATGGGCAGCTTTGAATCTAGCCAGCAAAGGAAACAGAAGTCTGGGCTTTTGCTGCTGTATAGCAAGGAGAAGACTTGCAGATTTAAGAGCATGATTCATAGGACACACTGGGACCGTTGGGTGATGTTGTCTCATTTCAGAGACTGCAGGAAAGTTATAATCACATTACATTTCTGTTCTGCTTCTCATCCTCTTGCAAGGTACTCAAGCCAGTTTACAAGGTTCTCCTTCCACTCTGTTTTACCCTCTCGACAACAACTCCATGAGGTAGGTTAGGCTAAGAGTCCGTGGCTGTCTCAAAATCACTTAGTGAACTTCATGGCCAAGTGGAGACCAGAACCCAGAATTAGGTATCTTGAGCTCCTGGTACATCACCAAGGTGGCCCCCATGGTCAGACCCCCTCCCTGCAGCCAACACCCCACCTGTCTTGGAAGGGATGCATCTCATCTTCAACTCTGCATTGCTTCCTGGAGGACAGAAGTGGTGGTGTGAGGATTCTACCCCTTGGGAAGGGTGCAAGAAAGCCTCTGGCACTCTCACTCATCTCCATCTTCTCCAAAACATCCAGAGGATATAGTCTCTACTCATCTCCTGGGAAAGGTGAGCCTGTAATTGAAGGATTGTGTGACTGAGCGCATGAATATTAAAACCATCTGAATGTGGGAATTTGTGGGATAACCTGGAGCCAGTAGAGCAGCAAAGGTCAACGTCATGGGGGTATGAATGGGAATTAAAGCATCCTGAAAGATCTCTGGTGAGGTGGCCTCCAAAAGCGAAGTGAGACCAGGCCTGCAGAGGCCATGGCAGCTTCCCCTTATTTTGTACTAGCCTGCCAAGTAAAGCAGGGCTACAAAGGGATGGAACTGGGGCAGGACTGGATTTGCCTCACGTGCTGCTGATGAGCCATCCGTGAGTGCAGAAAAGAATTGGAAGGTGGACGAATATTACAATAATTTTCAAATACATTCTTTAGCATTGCTGATGACTTCTAGGACATCACCGCACAGTCCATTCAGTTGATCTGAATTGCTTCGCTTAGTCAGTTGGCTTGACAGAGGTCCAAGGGGAAGATGCTTCTACTAGACAAATTGCAAGGGGTGGAGTCTAGCCATTACATACTTCTTTTATTTGCAGGGAAATAAATGTTGTTTTGTAGTTCTCCCAGTCAGGGAAAAAAGAACACAGCAGTCTGGCAGACAGGGAGAGACAGTTGCTTTCCCCACCCTTCGCTCCCTTCAAAGCCATTGCTCTGCTCTGTTCAGGCTATCATATGATTTTCTGAGCACTCATTTACTTACCTCTAATGTTCAGTCACAGTTGCGAATGATGCCGTCTTTCCCTGTCGCAGGAAGCAGAGGCTTACTTCCAAGCAAGCCATGCAAAGGTCTCTCCTTCTGCATAACATAGGACTTACATCTGCATAGAACAACCAGAACTGTTCTGTCCATATACAGACTTGTGTGTGTATTCACACGCTCACATGTATGTGTGTGCAAGCGCATGCACACACACACACAGAGCGAGAGAGAGAGATGGAACTCCCTCCCATGGTGGTCTCGCTATGCTGTCCTTCTCTCAGAATATTTAGCCCATAAGTGGGTCTGTTTGGTTGGATGCTCTTTTTAAAGAATATTTTCTGTAATGATTATGTTTTATTGTCTTTACTGTATTGCTTTGGTGTTCAAACCAATTTTAATCATTTGTGCAAGTTGTTTTGAATGCCATGTTTTAGTACAAAGGTGGGGTAGAAAATAAATAATAAACAAACAAACAAACAAATATCCCACGATGTCCTCCAACTTCCAGTAGCAGAGGAACAACAAGAAGCTGCTTTGCAGGTTTGGATGAAAGCCTATGCATATTCCCAAGCAGGCTAGGGAATGCTAGGAACTGTGGGGCTTTTTCCCCTGACTTAAACCTACACAGAATTGCACCTTGAGTAACTTTCCTGGGCTTATTTACAGGGTTGCTGAAGAATGAATGTAAAGGAAATGCCACAGCGCTGAAATCTTTTTTCAGTCTTTGCAATAAGAGATCTCTTTTTTCCCATTCCACCTTTGAGTATAAACACATTTCTTGCTTCTGCAAGAATTATAATCAAGAAGATGCATTGGAGACGTCTCATCATTTACTTTTCTCTAAAATCCTAACGTGAATTTCAGGGGCTATACAGGTGTTGTTGCAGTCTATATAGATATCTCGGTCTATTTCTCTCTATATTTCCTTTCCTGTTTTCTCCCCCCGTCCATTCCCTCAGCTCACTTTCTAACATTCAGTGTTTTCAGACGTCCCTCACTGAAAATGGCTGCTCTGTGAATAACAAACTAAGAAGCAAGCAGCATGGTCCAAGCAGCAGATGTTTGGAGATGCTGCCATATTTTCTTTGGGGATTGATTGGTCGTTAGCACAATTTTCCCAGCAAACTGCCTCTGGATATTAGAGGAAAAGTAATTCCATTGGGATTGGAGCCATATTGACCACTTCTCCATGAATTGCCCAGTCCCCTTTTAAAGCCATCCAATTTGGTGGACCACTCTACATCCTGTGGAAGGAGACTCCATCATTTAACTATGTGCTGTGTGCTAAACTTCATCCTTGGCACTGTCCTGAAGCTCCCACCAATCAGCTTCATGGGGTGATCCCACCCCTGTGTTCTAGCATTATGAAATGGGGAAACTGTCTGCCCATTAACTTTCTCCACACCATGCATAATTCTGTACCTTAATTATGTCTGCCCTCATTTGCCTTTTCTCTAAGCTAACCATCCCAAAAGCTGCAATGTCTTCTCAAGGGGTGTTACTCCAGCTCTGTGATCATTTGGTTGCCCTTTTCGGCACCACGAGTACTTCATCTTCTTCGTGCCTTAATCTCTCTACTTCTTTCTTAGCCCCGTTGTCATTTTTTTGGAGGCGGGGGGAGGTTCACATGCACAGTTCCCCCACTTGCAAAAAAATCTCGAGGGGGAGGAAGCTTTGCCATTGCTTCCCATCGCTGTCTCCTTAAACACTCCCACTAACAAAGAGAGCAAGTCCAAATTCTGCAAGGGAGTCCGTTGTTCTTATGCCAGCCCAGACCCAACATGGTGGCTGTTGCCAACCCAGCTGGGTCCTTGCTGGCACCGTTTCGATGAAAGTTGCCAGGCAGCGGCCAAGTCAAGAATCTGCAAACGTTGCGGGGTGGGGGAATATAATCAATTCCATGTGCTTCTTTCTTTTTGTTTATTGCCTAGCAGAAAGTAATTTATTCAGAGATTCCAAATCATATTTTAGAAACATAACAAATAGCCCATTGTGCATCTTTGTGTTGGCCTTGGGTTGGAAAATGTTCATTGTGTGTAATTTTATAAAGATCCCTTCTTGTGATTTCCAAATATTGTGGCTAATTTATCTTCTCCAATCTCGTGCTGGGAGCTACTCTATGTAGTCCTGCACTAGCAGACAAGTACAGCAATGTTTATGTGTGCATTCTTTTCCATGAATGCCATCAACAAGGAGCGCCATCAACACCTCTTTCTTTGCCAAGGAAGGAGACCCCATCTATGGTTCACTTGATACACTCCTTTGGAGACACTTCATCAACAGTGATTATTATCTTATCAGAAAGATAGTAGAGAGCCTGGACAGAGTCCCTCAGTGGAGAATGCAGATGAGCTCTTAGGCATAAATCATCGAGAAAAGTTAGATGCCCCTCCTAAGACCCAGTTATTGTCAGTAAAGACTTTAAGCTAAAGTATGCTGGAGGGAGTTGGATCTTGATCTTGCCCTTTTTGTCTTGCCTCACCCACCACTGGAGTGTTGTCCCCAAAAGCATCTCCAAAATTTGACTTTGGCCCTCTCTACACCTTCTGTAAACACAATAGCCGCATTGGATACTCAGATAAGTTTTCACATTCTCAGGTGTCCTGCCCACATCTTGGATGTTAAAGACAAGGCATACAAATGCAGTAAATAAATAAAGTCTCGGAGCAGCGTGGGGAAGTTATCTGTGCAACAGCTATCACAGGCACATCCCTTATTGGACACCTGTATCCTTAGATGTACACAGGTGTGCCACATTAGCTGATGGTCCTGTAGTTGCTGTTGCCTTCAGGCACTGAAGCTGAAGCTGAAAATGCTTCGGGACCCAAGCTTGAAGCCTGGAAAGCCTACCTTGTAGGTAGTATGGAGCCCTTGCATTGTCCAGGAATCATAGCAGTATCTGCCTGCATGGCTATACATTGAGCTAGCATGTTAAGACACCTTTACTAAGCTGGACATGTGCGAGCCTGTAGCTGGATGGATGACCATATGTGCAAGTGGAAGAGGGGAGTGGACTTGATGGCTTATGGACCTCTTTCAGCTCTGCCACTATTCTATTCTGCTGAGAGATTCTATTCTGCTCTCCTTCCATGGACAGCATAAGGGTGGTGCTTACTGCTTCTGCTTACTGCTTTCCAGTTAACAGCTCCAGTAACTGTCTTTAGGGACCCTGGGCTGGAGTAACTGGGATCAGGTACTGGTACCCAATGCTCCAGCTTGGCTTTGGCTAACTCTGTCCTGCTGGAATATTTTCTTTCCACAGCATAAAAGAAATTGATGAATGTTTTGCCCCATTTCTCCAGTAATGTCCCAAGTTGCGTCAGATTTTACCATTCTGCATGTCAAATTCATCTCATTAGCACCTATTATCTAATGAGAAATCACAAATAGCCCATCTCATTGGACAAAAAGACCATTAAAAGAATGTTTTGCCTTTCTTTAGCTGTGTCCCCAAAAGGAGTCAGCCCAAACTTTGCCAAAATCTATGAGAAGTTTCCAATTTTTTAAATTTTAGTTGGATTTATTTTTCATGCTGCTTACAGTAATAGCAAACTACTCTCTGCTCACTGGTATTCTTTGCTGCCAGCAGCAGAAGCTATGCAAAATACCTGAGTACAGTGCAAAAAATCCTTGGGATGGAAGTCAAAGTATGATCTCACCCTCCATTTGCAAAACATCATGGCTGCTCCCTTCTCTGTCCTGCATCATTCTGTAAACTGTTTTGCTGTGAAAGCTACTATAATTGAGATCTTTCAGATCCAAGCCCTATTTTCAGCAAGTGCAAGCATGTCACACCGGATATTTAGTGCTCCAGCCATCACTTAAATGAAGGAGTGCATATAGTTGAGAGGCATGGGTTGTTATCACAGTGTTTGTGACCCAGAAGTAGCTCTGTCACTGGATTCATTCAGAAGAAGCAAGGGAAAGCAAAAGGGCATCCACACTGCAGGTAACCACACCTATCAGGTGTTCTGCCCTGTCTCCACTAAGAGTATAAGAACCACGATGGATCAGACCAAGGATCCATCTAGTCCAGCTTTCTGAAAACACAGCGGCCAACCAGCTGCCCACAGGAAGTGCACAAGAAGAAAATGAATGCAGAGTCCCACCCTTGTTTTCCAGCAACTGATGTTCATAGGGATACTGACTCTGATGCTAGAGCTGGCAAATAGCCATGTATAGCCTGAATTTGTCCAATTCCCATTTAAAGATGTCAAAATTGGTGGCCATCACTATCCTGCCAACCTTGCAGTTCGAAAGCATGCAAATGCAAGTGGATGAAAAGGTACCACTTCGGTGGGCAGGTAACAGCGTTCCGTGCACTTCGGTGTTTAGTCATGCTGGCCACATGACCATGGAGACTGTCTATGGACAAACGCTGGCTCCCTCGGCTAGGAAACGGAGGTGAGCACCGCCCCCTAGAGTCAGGCATGACTGGACTTCATGTCAAGGGGAAACCTTTGCCTTTTACTATATTAGGATTGGGACCAGTGCAATCATGCTGGGAACAATTGATGGCAAAAGAAGAAAGGGACAGCAGAGAATGAGGTGGCTAGATGGAGTCACTGCTGCAGTCATTGTGAGATTAGGTGGACTCTGGGGGATGGTGGCGGACAGGAGAACCTGGAGGAGTGTTGTCCATGGGGTAGAGATGGGTCAGACACGACTTCGCTAAACAACAACAACAATAATCCTCACCTGCTGTGAACCACAAGAGGGTCCTAGGGCTGCTCAGCAATTGCACTCCATGAGACTCTGGGATTTTATGCTCCTGATCTGGCCTCTGTCTCTAGTCTTGCAATCCACTTGTATTTTGATTCTTGCTTGTTTCTGACCGTCTTTGTCTCTGGTCCTGCCATACCTTCTTTGCATCTTAAACTTGCTTGTTCCTAACCCTGCCTTTGCCTTTGACCCTGCTATGCTTCCACAAGTTCTCCAAGGTCCTGGTGCTCTGGTCCAGCAGCTGATGGTAAGGACTGAAGCATTTGCTTCCAATGTAGAGAAGTTGCTGTATTTCCGCAGAACGCTATCCCCCAACCAAAGCGCATGTGCTTTGAACCACAGAGCATCCCAAACTGAAGCATGTGTGTATGTTCATCCTGCCCAGTAATTGCTTTGAGAGATTCCATTATAGCATGCAGAATGGTCAAAATCATTTCCAGTCATCTGTCACAGTAAAATCCCATGCACGAATCTCCTTCAAGTTCTCCATTATGGTGGAAAGACATAATATTAGGAGATGAAACATGCAAACCAAAAGAGGGGGATGATCCGTGACAGCATGTCATTAAAGATGTGCTTATTCTGCAAAAACAGCACATCCAGCAGCCAAAGTCTTTCAGGAAGAGCAGTGATTGCTTTGTTAGATTTGTGAACTGTCCAACTGGGAAATGTCACTGGGGTGTTTCACTATCATAAAACCCCCAAAGAACAAAAGCAATAGCAGCATGATGCACCAAAAAAACCAACAGCAGCACGATCCCTGTCTGAAAGATGCACCCTCAGAGGCATGTTTGCGCTAAAAGTGGACCCTAGAACCACAAAAGGTAAAAGGTAACTGATATCCTGGTTGTGAACCATCTTTCATCAGTCGTCTGCTTTTCTGTCGGTGGACAAGGTAGCACAACCCAGTTTATTGCACCCTAGATGGCCACAGTGAAGAAGAGGTTGCACTGTGTCCTAGTATCACAACTGCTCATCCTTGATACTGTAAAGCATAACTATTCAGTGCTGTAGTCTTTTGTGTTGTTTAAGCATCTTTCTTTCCACTCCAATCGTGTTTCATTCCATGAATCTTTCTGCCCAATCTGCTTAACACTCACAGTGTTTTGCAGGTGCTTCTGGGCCTCTTGTGTGCTTTGCAACCATCATACAGTGATGTCCTCCTTCAGGATCTCTTGCATGCTTTGCAACCATTTCTGTAGCTTTTGCTTAGACTAAGGAAAGTCTGGTATTATTTAGAAATTGCAGGATGAAATTCATGGTTCTTTTCTCAGTTCCACTAAAGGCAGAGAAAGAAAAACCATGGAGAAAAAAATGCATGAAAAGGAGTGATCTTAATCGTGAAAGAGGTAGAAGCTTTGGTAAAATTGAAAGTTTCATCCCTCTTGGATGCATAGCTTAACATGGTGAGAGGGATGAGAGGATCAGGGAAGCTGAGACCAATGCTGCCAGAGGCCAGAGTCTGTCACTGGGCTGGTCTTTTTGTAGGGTCCCCCAAGGTGGAATGGTCAAAGCAGAGACGCTGGACTAAATGTATCCACCCTCTGAAGGATTAGCACTCACAGCAGCAGAAGAGAATGGATGTGTCTAATAATGATGCAGCAGAGACGCTCCTGAAGGGCAGCTACTGGGCCACAGAGATAGCCAAAGACAACACTAGCAGAGGATATTTCACAGACAACAGCAGTAACTCTCAAACTAACTCTAATTACTACTGAGCAGAAGGCAACAGTAAACTACTTCTGAATATTTCTTACCTCATTACCTTATTATGTGACCTTCCTGATGAAGAAGTACAAGCTGAAGGAGCAGGATAGCAGCTCAAGATCGATAGGCAAATAGTCAAGGATCATCTGATCGGGTTGAATGAGTTCTAATTTCAGGGCCCATTGAACGCCACCCTAGAGGCATAAAGGAGCTGGCAGAAGAACTCTCAGAACCATTGTCTATTATCTCTGAGAAATCATGGAGGACAGGAAGTGGAGAAGGGCTAATGTTGTCCTTATCTTGAAGAAAGGAAAAGAAGAACCTGGAAACTATAGAAGAGTCAATCTGACATCAATCTCAGGGAAAATTCTGCAGCAGATTATAAAGCAGTCAGTTTGCAAACATCTTGAAAGCAATGAAGTGATTACTAGAAGCCAACATGGATTTCTCAAGAGTAAGTCCTGCATGACTAATCTAATTTCATATTTTGATTGGGTAACCTCCTCAATGGACTGTGGGAATGCTGTGGACATAATCTATCTTGACTTCAGCCAAGCTTTTGACCAAGTGCCCCATGATATCCTGATTAGCAATCTAGCTAAATGTGGGTTAGATGGAACAACTGTCAGGTGGATCCCCAGTTGGCTACAGAACTGGACTCAAAGAGTGTCACCTTCTCAAACTGGGAGGTAGCAAGTGGGGTACCATAGGGTTCAGCCCCGGGCCCAGTGCTCTTCAACTTTTGTATTAATGCTTCGGATGAGGCAGTGCAGGGAGCAATTATCAAATTTGCAGATGACACAGAACTGAGAGGGAAAGCTAGTACTATGGAAGGCAGAAAGAGGATCCAAGGTGACCTTGATAGCTTGGAGTACTGAGCTGAAAACAACAGAATTAAATTCAGTAGGGAGAAATGCCAAGTTCTGCACCTAGGAAAAGGAAATCAAATGCATCGTTACAAGATGCAGAATACTTGGCTCAGCAATACTGCAAGTGAGAAGAATCTCGGAATTGTTGTAGATCACAAACTGAATAACAATATGATGTGGCTGCAAAAAAAGGGCAAATGCTATTTTAGGCTGCATTAATAGAAATATTGCTTCTAAATCACATGAAGTACTAGTTGTCCTTTACTCAGCATTATTTAGGCCTTATCTGGGCTACTGTGTCCAGTTCTGGACACCACAGTTCAAGAAAGATGCAGACAAGCTGGAAAGGGTCCAGAGGAAGGCAACAAGGGGACTGGAGACAGGGATCCAGGTCCTGGAAACAAAGCCCTAAGAGGAGAGATTGAAAGAACTGGGCATGTTTAGCCTTGAGAAGAGGACATATGATAATAGTCTACAACTACTTGAAAGGCTGTCACAAAGAAGTAGGACAGGATCTCTCAATCTTCCCAGAGTGCAAGACAGAGAATAACAGGCTCAAGTTACAGCAAGCCAGATTCTGGCTAGCTATCAAGAAAAAAAAAATCCTTACTGTTGGAGCAGAAAGACAATGGAACTAATGACCTAGGGAGGTGGTGGGTTCTCCAGCACTAGACATTCAAGATGCAACTGGACAACCATCTGAGAAGAATGGTTTAACTTGGAGTCCTGCCCTGAGCATGAGGCTGGACCTGATGGCCCTTCTACTTCTATGAATCCATGATTTGATGACAGAAAGATGCATATCTTGGTTCAGTTGAATTGGTTTAATTATCAATTCAAACAGAGATTACAGCCAATAAATTAAAAGAAGACAGATTTGGAAGGGTAACAATGAAGGAACCAGAAAAGATAATCAAGTGCAAGGATGTTTCACTGGAGACCAAGGCCACGATCATCCACACTATTGTATTTCCCACCACTATGTATGGGTGTGAACGTCGGACAGTGAAGAAAGCTGACAGGAAGAAAAATGATGCATTCAAAACTTGCAATTTGCAATTATCCTGGACTGACTTAAAGACAAACAAGTGGGTTTTAGATCAAATCAAGCTAGAACTTGCCCTGAAAGCTAAAATGATGAAAGTGAGACTGTCTCACTTCAGGCACATCCTGAAAAGGCAAGATTCCCTGAAGAAGACCATCCTGCTACGGAAAGCTCAAGACAAAAGAAGAAGAGGAAGGCCAGACACAAGAGGGATCCATTCCACAAAGGAAGCCACAGCCTTCAGTTTACAGGAGCTGAACAGGGCTGTCAAGGACAGGACATTTTGGAGAGCTTTCGCTCATAGGGTCGTCATAAGCTGGAGATGACTTGCCCGCACATAACAACAAAAGCAGAAGGCTCATGTAGAGAAGTCCCATCTCTTCATGTTTGACTTAAAGTCAAACAACACCATTCCATGTGCTAAATGAAGTTCAGGACAGAAAAGGTGCCAGTTATTGTGGGCATGAGGCACCACAGAGAGAAACCACGACAGACATGGTTTGAGAGAATCAGCCAATAATTAGGTAGAAAAGGGAGTCAGATGTAAGAAACATGAGGGGTGGGAAATGAAACAAATAATAGAACCAATACATTTATTGTCGAATTAGCTTTGTGTCTTAAACCGGGAAGAGTTTGTCACAATCTGTGTTGTTGTACACTCATATTGCGATTGGAAGGATAGAGTGTGAGAACTGCTTACAAACAAATGTGAACACAGTCTAGGGAGGGTGAGATTGAGCCTTAATTTTTGGGAAAGGATCTGTGCCTTCCAAATAGAAAATCTGCTGTTATAGCTCTAATATATGGAATCCAGCCCAACTGAGTCCCAGAGCTGGGGTGTCCTTTGGGCTCTTAATGCAGTTCCAGACTGTGTAGGTTCCCCTGGAATCCTTTGTTCTTTGTCTGAATAACTAGTGTTTGCAAAATGCCAAAGGAAACTGCTGAGAGTTGTCCTGCGTGGCAATGAGGCCTGCCTGGAGACTTAAGGCGCTGACCCAAAGCATGGGGACCGAGCAAGTCTGTTCTTTTTTGATGGAATTTCCACTCTGGGTGCCAAACTACACATTCCCTTAAAATAGAGCTGGATTACCTGTAGAGTTCCTGATGTTTAAGCCTGCAGCTTCTGGTCCCATCATCTGCCATCGTTGACTTTACTGCCTGGGGCTGTTGGGGCTGGGAATGAGGATTCTGTTTTGTGGAGTGGGAATCTCTCAGATGCCCTGGGCTCAGCTCCCTGGACTCTGGTCCATTTGTCATGGCCCCAGGTCTGTGTTCCTGGCGAGCACACGCAGCACATGCAGGGCGCTTGCAAAGCACTCCATTGAAATATTCAATGCACTTTTTGATTAAGATACACCTGGCTGCAGGAGATGGACGACTCTCAGTTCTACCAATCCAATGATACTCTGCTGCTAGTCTGCCTTTCTCCCCCGGACAGATGAAAAACAGATGAAAGGGGTGGTGGGGAAATGCAGGGGAGTTTCAATTGGACTCTAACATGGTCTGCCTACCCTGCCCTCCCCACAGTAAAATTCTGGGACTAAGGCAGGGCAATTACTCAATCAGAGATACACCTGGAAGCATCTCTCATGGCAAAGGCATGAAAAGTTCCAGTTCAATCATAAATTCAACCCTGAATTTCATGCTATTTTTTCCTGAAATGGTTACTTAGCACCTGTACAGAAACCCAGTATGTCTTACTAACCTACAACAGCTTAAAAATGAACTTCGCCCCAGATCTTGGAAATATTAAGCCTTAATGAATAAACTTTGATATTTTGGTGGAAAATGCAGCTCTCATTAAGCCCACTATAAAGCAGCCTGCATATTTTTGTAGAACTGCTGCCCTCATATTAAAATGATCATGCTGTGACTTTTATTAAATACTCCTATCTGACATTTTAGTTTCAAGACAGAGTCCCAGTGAAAAGTCAAGCAGATATCATGTTGCTTGATCGATAGATAGACATGAAAAGCAGAATTCATTAAAAACTCTCTTGTTTATGTGTTGTTCTCCTCTTAAATTAGTCTTGGCATTTCTTGGCACTCTATGAATATTTATGAAGATGCCTGGCTTCTAGACTGACAGAATGAAAAACTCTCAGTGGATTATCTGGAAGACAGGTGATCATGAAGCAAGGATCATATCCCAGGGATCTAACCTGGAAAATATGTACTTCCTTTAAAAAAGCTAGCAACTATATTCTACTATCTACAGGAAGCACAAGGGTAGCAGACAGGGTCAGAATCCTAGTACAAGGAGAGGTTTTAACCCTTTGTCCACTACCATGCAGCTGGACAGCCATCAGAGAGGGATGGTTGAACTGGAGTCCCCGCACCATGCACTGGAAAATACATACCTCCACATGTTTTACAGATAAATGGGACAGACTGTGTAGCACCTCTTGTTGTGAGCCGCCCCGAGGCTTGTGGCAAGGGGCGGCCTATAAATTTCCAAATAAATAAATAAATAAATAAATAAATAAATAAATAAGGCCATGCAGAGGAAATGCATTGCCAAAATGAGGGGCAGACCAGGACAAAAGCAACTGGCAATTTGCATAAAATTTGCTTGCATATCTAGATACTCGTGTGATTGAAATACAAATGTACCGTATTTTTTGCTCTATAAGACTCACTTTTTCCCCCCTCAAAAGTAAGGGGAAATGTCTGTGCGTCTTATAGAGCGAATATGTGTGTGCAGTAAGTCTGTCAGATGTGCAGCCCATGGGGAAGTGATGAGGAATGTGCCTGTGATTATGTGCCCATTGGATTCAGAATATTGTTTTTCATGTATTCCTCCTCTAAAAACTAGGTGCGTCTTATGGTCAGGTGCGTCTTATAGAGCGAAAAATACGGTAATTTATCTGCCCCTAGTGCAGTACATTTGGACCAGATCTATGTGCTTGCAAAGTAGAGAACTGTGGATGGACATCTTCTAGACTCCTGTTGTTTGTTCTCACGGTTATTTATCTTTAAACTGGACTTCGCTTCGACAGTCGTACAAATGGAGCTCTGTCTCCCGAGAGCCTTTCAAATACTCCACTTGGAATACTCTAGTCCATTGGCTGTATGTTGTACTCCTTTTCTGCAAAATACATTTCTCTCTGCTGATTTAAAAGCCCAGATATTGCTTTTTTTATTTAAAAATGTATTTAAAAAAATGTAACTGATCTGGAGGAAGGAATGCAATCTCTTTCTAGGACTGGTCTTTTTCTATTTCATTTCAGTGGTTTGCTGGAATTTTCAGGGGGTAGGTGACCAAAAGTGACAGCAGGAGAGGGACCAAAAAAGTTGCAGGAGGTAAGGAAGGGGACGCTGATCTCTTTTGCTGATGGCTAATCTCTTTTTCCATTTAAAAACATTCCCTAAAGCTTATGGGCTTGCAAGCAGCAAACAGTAGCAGCAGAACAATTCTGGGGCTTCCCATTCTAGCTTCCTGAGGAATTCTGGGAAAAAGAACTTGTATGCCCTGAGGCAGTCTGGGAAGGAAGAATGGTGATGGGAGGCAGAGCTCTGTTTCTGCTGTGCTGCTGAACCAGGCAGCTTTTAGATGGGTTGTGTGGGGAGAACAAGGAACAGAACCTAGAAGTAAGGAAGCTGCGGAATTCTAAGGCTTTCCATTCCCTCCTAGGTTCTTTTGGGGTTGAATCCCAACCCTTGAAAAGGAACCTGTAAATGTTGGGGCAATGATTTGAACTCAGCCTGTTTTGGATGTGGTTGCACATCCCACAAATAATAAAACATGCAACTTGGAAATTCTTGGATCCAGCCTTGCGCATGGATGTTTAGAAGTCAACAGCTAGGACAGCCGTTTAGCAACTCTGGCAGATTAATCAACTGCAGCTCCCCACCACCTGAAAATGAATCCCTAAAAATTAGGAGTGGGGGGCGGGATTGTTTTCCATTTTGCTTTCAGGCAAGTCCTTTCTGCCCTGAATATGAAAAAATGCAAGTGTCAGTATTTTATTATTTTAAAAAACGAACTGAAGCAAAATTCTCACCCATCTGTACCAGCCAAATTCCATTGGTGCAGCTGTTCCCAGCATGGAGATGAAATATACGTCATTCTGTTCAGTATAGCCCATTTTTAGCAGGCTAAACCAAAGAGCTAATTAGGCTGAGCTAGCAGGTCTGGAGTCTGCATTTAGACATACTGTCAGTTTGAGGAGCATGTCTTGAAAATGGCCAAAAATAAATTATGCGTGTCACGCTTATATGACTAATGTTCTAAAATGAGAAAGAAGAACTCCTTTCCCTCTGATCTGACTCATAGGGTTTGTTGCCATACATATTTCTTTTATGTCCTTCTTCTTCAGGTGTCTTTATATGTGAAGCTCATTACAAAAAGCAAAGTTCAAAATCAGTCCTAAAGATGACACCTGAATGTCAATAGCATGAGGGTTAGCCAAAGCATTAAAGGAAGGGGTGGGTCTAGATTTGGGGTGCCACCATCAAGAAGGCTCTGGCTCTCATATTAGCTTCATGGGACACATTCTTGAAGGCACCACAAACTGAGTCTCCCTGGCTGATCTTAAATCTCACATCAAGGACAGGATGGCTGGCAGAGTAAAATAGCAGAAACTAACTGCATCTTATCACTTTGTATCTGTAATCATAGGTCAGACCTGCATAATCCATGTTTGATAAATACAGATACTGTTCTAACCCACCACCCTAGTATGGAAGGCAACAGAATCACAAGAAAGCCCAAACAATAGAAATTTGGCTAGCAGGATTATGGAAAGTTTTAGCAATGGAAAAATGAATAAGCCAGAACAATGATTTTGGAGCTTTTCATTTGATGGGATTATTCTTCCACACACTTGTGGAGAGGGAAGGCCAAAACTTAATTATGTCAGTTTAAAGTGTGCGAGTGTGAGTGTGTGTATTGTGTATTACATAAGAAAGAAAAGTGAAGAATTATTTGAAATAAATTTCTCCAACCTGGTGCTCTCTGGATGTGATGGATTCCAACTCCCAGAAGTAACAAAACAACAGTGGGGTGCAGGCTGAGGGTTGTAGTTCAATATAACTTGAAGGCACTAAGTCAAAGACAACTGCTTTGAAACTTCAATAATCTATACAGGTTATTTATGCTTTGGGAAGTGCTTTCTAAAACAATTGGACAACTTATTACAATTCTTGTTTGCAAGGGGGCGGCATACAAATTTGTTAAACAAACAAACAAATAAATAATACATGGCCCAGTTCTGGGTCACAAGCATGCGCATTTCAGCATGATTGCTATTCAAAACTCATGCATTAGAGCTTCCCAAACAAAACTCCAGGAGATATTCAAGTGCATTTTACCCAATATCCTTCAGAGAACTTCTGGACACTTCCTTCCTGATGAAGCCACACGGTCGAGCTTCTCAGATTGGCTGGGTCCTACAGATGTACAGCTTTCTGTACTGGAATAGGGTGAGGGCATCCATCTGTACAGTATTAAATGTACAGGCTGCACCATTTATTGCGTTTACCTCTAGGGTTAGTAATGATCACATTTGGCCCCACCCACTCTGCCTCTGGCCCCGCCCACGGATGCAATGTGGCCCCTGAGAACTTTGCCATTTTGCAACATGGCCTTGGGGTTTCCCACCATGCGCTACAGAAATGAGCCATGTGCAAGGAGCTCTAAGAAATGTATTTTCCTAGCCAGGAGGGGAGAGAGAGAGACTGAGCTCCTCCTTTCCTGATACTGACACACTGTGATGGGAATTGCAAGGTAAATATGCAGGCGAAACCAGAGGGTTAGAATTTGGTGAATGGAAGGCAAGCTCTTGATTAGGAGAGAACTTGGACATGCGGAGGGGCAGGGCAGGATGCAGAAGGATCAGTCCCACTTGTGACCTGAATGGGAACACAAGTTCTGATTTATTGGCTTGGAAATAACCCATTATTTTCCAGCTTTGGGGGATTTTTTTTGGCTCAGCCAGTCTGAGGCAAACCAGAGGAGAGAAGGACAGGAGTTTCAGTTTTCTTTCATGAAATGCTGAAGGCCTTTTGCATCTAATATTCCTGTTTTTTCCCTTCTTTTTTTTATGAGGACATCTGTTTTTCCCCCATAGCACAGTTCTAGCTAAGACATGCTACTTGTCCCCTGCTTTGAGAAACGGGAGAGGGATTTCTGCTCCAGATGGTTGGAATCTAAAAGACTTCCTCTGACAGCAAGTGGCAGCTATTAGCATGGCTGTATACAAACTGTTGTTTTGACTCAGAAATTGTCTGTGGGATCTTGAAAACTGCTGAGCAAGTGGGCTTTCAATATCCGCTTAGAGACTTGCATTTCTGTGCTGCACCTGGACTAATTCCATTCACAGTCTCAGAGTCTTGGAACCGTCTTAGTTTCTCTACCCAGTATGATGCCATCTAAGTCACTACATCGGTGGCTCGCAAAGAGTTTTCTTGGGATACCCTGAGAGTTCCTTGGGAAGTTGCCAGGGGCTCCTCAACTGGAGGATTCATCATGGCAGAGAAATATCCTAAAGGATTGCTTCTTCTTATAATATTTGATCTTTGCCAGTAAAGTCATAGCACTGGAAAGAGAAATGAAGTCATTGTAGAGCACACTCCCAATTCAGGTGGGAGCAGCAGGACACCACAGCAGATCCTGGTGCCCAGACTGCGCTGACCCTGAGGATATGCCCCAGAATTGTGTTTTATTGTATTTTAATTAATGTTGTGAGCCGCCCCGAGGCTTTGTTGCGATGGGGCGGCATAGAAAATTAAAAAAATTAAAAAAAATTCTCTGAAAAATATGGGCTCCCTATGGCAATCCACAAAGTGCCATGCCCATTACCCTAGCTTCACCCACTGCCCTCAACGATCCGTCTTCTAGCAGTTTGATGGATTTTGCACCTTTCTTTCCAACCCTCACCCCAAATTCTGAAAGGCTGAAATGCATCTCTTAAGACTTCTTCTCCTTCCAATTCTAGACAACCCAAAAGCTAAAGATTTCTGAGCAGATACAACAATTAAAACCCTGAAATGCAACATAAAGTACACTGTAAAAATGTAAAAGTTTAAAACTACAGTTATGAAATAGAGGACAAAGCCAAAGTCCAACCAAGCAGCAGCACAAAGATTTAAAATCTAGTGAGAGTGCAAGGCAATGCAAGTTTAAAATGAAAAAGGCCTAAGGAGAAAAAGGTGGCTGGGGCTGTGGGGAAGAGATATTGGGAGCTGTGGGCTCTTTTCTGTCTAAAGTTGCATTGGATTGTAGCGTCAAGGAATTTAAAAGCAGAGACTGAAAGAGGACCATTTCTGGGAAAATAAGGTGCTCTCCTGGTACCAGAAAGAGTACAATGTAGGGGTTATGAAAGCCTCTCTGGGAAGTTCATTCCACAACCAGGGTGCCATAGCAGAAAAGGCCTTCTTCTTAGCAGCCTCCCCACTCACTGAGCCTGATATATTCCATGGCAGGCTGCATTCCTGGGAATTCTAGGCAGAGCTGGAAAGAAATCTTGCCTGGAAGCCTGGAAAGGCATTGCTCAGTCAGCCAGCAATACTGAGCTCAATGGAGCAGAGGTCAGACTGAGTAGGAGTGTGTTTCTATGTTTCCGTCCAAATCTGTCTGCCTCTTAGCAAGGATGCTGTGTCCTACACAGCATTGTGAACAGTTGCCAAGCTACAGCCAGGAGGCTCATCCTGTCATTGAGACTGCAGACTTTCCATAGAGGAGGATGCAGTTTCATGTGTTCTTGCCCTGCTTCCACACGGCCACCGTGGTCCCATCACCCGCCAGCTGGGGAATGAGGTAGGCATCTGCCCATGAGCAACTTGAGTGAACATGGCACACTGGATAGGCTTGTCCCCCTGCAGCATGCACAGAGAAGTTCTGTGCCTGAGCACTGAATCCTTCATATGAAAGGTGCTCATTCACATGCCCTCCGTTGCAAAAGAACGCAGCTCATGCTGAGGAGAAGCACGTGCTCTGCACATCAAAGCTTCCCATTGCAATCTCTGGCATCTTCAAACAGACTTCAAGGAAAGGATCTTATCAGAAACTCTTGTGAACTCCTGCCAATTAGTGGAGCCTAGGGATGTCCAGCTTCAGCCCCACAGCACGCTGGGTCCCAACCCGGTCCTCCGAAGCTCCCCAGCTGGACATGTCCTCTCTCCCTGCTCCAGCATCTCTTCCTCCACCATGAATTGTTTGGTGGCTTCCTGATTTTTGTGTCTCACACACCCATACCATACCCACTCCCTCAAAGGCTGAGCTACACTCAAAGGCTTAGGGCACACTGCTCTGATGATGGCCATGAGCCCCCAGTCTTGGAAGCTGAAGGTTCATTCACTGTAGAAGAGGAAGAAGTTGTTCACCTCCCTGTCCTTCTGCCTTGTATGTTTCACTAGATGGGTTTCTTCTCCCATCTTGCGGGGGCTTTTCAGAGAGAGAGGCAAGGAAGCTAGAGGGGCATCCGGGTAACTCATAACTTCACCTCTTTCCTTTCCCATCTTCCAAGATGCCCCTTCTTCCTCTCTCTGAAGTTGTTTTCCCAGTTTCAGAGAATGACCAGCATGGCTTTTCAGCTACCTGTGAGGGGGCAGAAGAGAAGAGCAATGCTTTCATTCCGAGCTGCTCTGACATCCAAGCTGGCAAACCCAACTTTTTTCTGCCCCCTTTTCTGGCCCCTAATTCAGTCTAGTGCTTGTCGGGTTGTTCCTTCAATTTCTGGCAGGAGAGAGTTCAGCTAGCATTTTGGCTTCACTCCTCTTTGCCCATGGCTCCCCCACCACTGGAAGACCTTCTCTAGACCTGAATATGGTGTGTGAGCTAAAACCACTTGACACCTCTGGTAGAGGCAAGAGTTGATGCACCAACTTGTTAACCTGTTGTAGACTGCTCTGTATTGTGCCAATCACAGCAGTCCAAAAAAGGTTGGTAATTGCGGGGCGTCCGAAAGGGGTGTCACAGTTTTACAAATCATGATGGATGTGTGTGAACACATCCCCATGGATGCACTGGCTCTTGCTTACGAGGCAGGAAGGGGAAAGATTAATGATTACTCTCCTGTTTTATCCACAAATGAGGCTGAAGGCACCCATAGCCCAGTGAAGATTCTGTGCCCTTTGCACATGTGTCATGTTGATGATTTCCACTTCTCCTCTTCCACCTCCGAGCCTCATAAATATTGTAGCCAGAGCTGATGTTGAAGGGTGGAGCCCAGGCTGATATCTATGGCACAAAAATCTGGATGTGAAAGGAGTGCTTTTGTCTTTCAAGGGCCAAAGACTGTTCTCCTAGGAGGCCATGGGAGGCCTGCCATTGGATTTAATTGAACTGGGATGTAACATTAACTGGTAAACAAATTTGACCTTTTCAGCCAAACTCTGGTCCAACCAAGATCAGTGACAAATGATCAAATATCTCAGATGAGCCCAGATTTTGACCTTCTGAAAAGCACAATTGTACAGCTGATCCTCACAAATCACAAATGCTTCCAGTGCTCCAGCATTTTCATGCAGTCTCATCCATTCCATCACCCTAAGGAGTATTGGATAATATACACAGACTGGATTTATTTATTTATTGCTAAAGCTCTCTGGGCATGTTGATTTCAGTTGTATTTTCCCTGCCCAAAGCTGTGATCTCCATGGAAATTGCCTGCACCGGTTCTGCTGCTACTGAGTCTTTCATCATGCCATTTGCTCAGGACAACTGCAGAGAGCCACGTACTTTCATGTACGCAGTTTTACTCACCATCATGCCATTCAAGAGTTACCGTATTTTTCGCTCTATAAGACGCACCTGACCATAAGACGCGCCTAGTTTTTAGAGGAGGGATCCAAGGAAAGCTTCCTGATAATCGCAGGCACATTCCCCATCACTTCCCCATGGGCTTTATTAAAAGACGGGTTGCCATTTGAAAACACGCACCAACCTGTGATTAACAGCTCTCACCTGCGCCGGAGGAGGGGGGCAGAGCAGGGTGCACCGAGCGCGTGCCGGCCAGGTGTGGTGCAGCCGGGCCGGCGGTGTGCCGGCGGTGCTCTTCTGGGCAGCACAGTGGCGGTGGCAGGTCTTCCCGAGCGGTGGGGGTGAGCAGTCTGTCTCTCCGTGTGGCTGGCGGGTTAAAGCCCGCAGCTCCTCCTCCTCTGCACTACTCCACCTGAGTGGCACAGCTCTCACCTGCACTGGAGGGGGGGTGGGTGGGTGGAGCAGCGCGTGCCGAGCGCATGCCGGCCAGGTGGTGCCACATGATGCAGCCGGGCCGGCAGCGTCCCAGGCGTCGGGCACACACACATTCGCTCTATAAGACACACAGACATTTCCCCTTACTTTTGAGAGGGAAAAAGTGCATCTTATAGAGCGAAAAATACAGTATACACTCCTAAGGCTGCTAAAGCAATTAGTCCTGCCCATTCGTGTGTTGCGCTCACCAAAAGAAGATTATTGGTCATGAGACCATACGGAAATTCTTGTGCAAAAGAGTTAAAAATAGTGAAAGAATGTACATTTGTATTTACCGCTTGCTCTGTCCAAAAGTCTAGACGTCAGTAACAACAATAAAAATGGGGGAAAAGCTTTCTGAAGAGGCTGAAACAACACAGAGCAAGTGAGCAACTCATTGTAAAAGTTTGTGTGAAGTGGTACCAGTCAGGATATTTCAAAAATATTTTTAATATTATTAAGGGCAGGCATTGAACTCCTACCACACCCCAGTGCAGCCAGCACTGCACCACTGCTAAAAAAATAAAAGATCACCATCACTAATATTTTGCTACCACCCGATTCAGGACAACGGCCCACGGAGGAAGGCAGCAGGGGGCTCCAAGCAGACTTTGGACCACAAAGGTTTCCCCCCTTCACTGGGATCCGATGTGACCCTATCTCTGTAGTACCATTATGGAGGAAATTATTGAACTGAATTATTTAATGCCTTATTTTTCCTAAGGTCTTTAACTACATTCAAAATCTACCTAACGGGAAACCTAGAAAAACAAAGCTCTGTCTGTCTGTCTGTCTGTCTGTCTTTATCATTTCTCACAAATAAATGCAAACATTTCTGCATGGCTTTAAATTATTGTTCATTAATTGCTAAGCTGCCTAATTTTATGCAAATGAATTATTCTAAACACATGCAATAATTTACATATTTTGGTCAATTATTGTTCTTTAATCAGTAAATTACTATAGTGTCTTTAAACTGAAAGGAGGGGTGGAATTTTTTTAAAAAAATTAAGGCATAGACACATTTTTCTGAGACAGGGAAACTTTCTAGAGCAGAGGTGCTGAAGCTTCTCCCCATAAGCAAACTGCAGGCTGCTTGAATCTTCAAAAGGCCACACCCCCTTCCCTGACTGCCACTTCTTTGGTGCTTCTACAGTTCCCGAGCAATTTCATTGTCATTCAAAAAGGTGAAGTGCCGCCCCCAAGGTTTAGTTACTGGCATTATCCTTAAGCTAAAATATCCCAATCTTATGGGAGATTTGGCTTCACTCCTATGCCTTTGGTGCCACTCCATTTTACCTTTAGCCTCACCTATCCCTGGAATTCAGCCCCTCAAAGCTTCTCTGAAATTAGATTTGGCCCTCAGATTGGCAGGGCTTCAATGCCAATGCCAGTGTTGAAGATTCATACCTCATGGATTTTAGCATTACAAGAATACTAAAATCTTCTCTACTATTTTAACCTACCATTTTACTGAGGCTTCTGCTTCCAGATTCTCTGGGGGATTAAGCTGGGCTCCTTTAAATGTTCCTTGCCCCTGGTCTTTCATTCTCTGCCTTTCCACATGTTCCACTGCACGGCCACAAAATGACACAGGAATCTAGCAGAAACGCAAAACTGCATAATCCTATTACAGCTAGCGTTGTGATGATTCTCTGCAGAATCTCTCCCTCTTCAGTTCGTGAGCTTCCTCTCATGCTTGGCCCTGTCTTAGAAAGCGAGTCAAGCCAAAGGAAGTCTGCCAATGCTCGCAGAACCCCAGTTGCACAACCAGCGGCTTCTCCCACATCCAGTGCAGCACAAGGGCTTCAAATCACACGCATGGAAGCGGAGCATCACAGGAGCAGCAGTAGCATGGAGCTTGGCTCCTGGTGAGCACTGCACAAATGCTTGGCACACTCACCAGCAAGTCAGACGCACAGCCCTAAGAAAGCAGCCGGAGTCCGGAGAGCCAAGCGCAGGGAATCCAATAGATTCCAACTCCCGATATGGATTCCTCGCACATCCCTCTCGTTAGCATTCGATAGCATGCTAGCTGTGTACTAGCATATTATCCTCATTCTAAAGAAAGCTGCAGAAATGTTCAGAAAGCCTAGAGGAAGACAGCATTGCGTGAAGCACCCACAACTGCCCTGAGTGAGGAATCCAGGGAGCCCACCAAACACAACATACGGAGGAGCCCTACGTGTCACATTTCCTGTAACGAGCAGGAAGACCTAGGGAGCCTATTTGGTAAAGATGTGCCTTATTTTCAGAGTGTATAAATAAGTGACTACTGGGCCATTTATTCTCATATGAGGCTCATGCAGCCACCAGGGACTTTCACTGTGACCCCTCAAGGCCTGGACTTACTCAGTTGCGCAGAATGCAGTGTGCTTAAATCTTATCTGTGGCCACAGATAAAGAGCAGTTTGAGAAACCACTAGTCTAAAGAGACCTGAGGTCAAAATGCTTCTAAAAGAATACTACTGTTGCAAGAAAATGTGTTTGGTTTTGGGAGCATGAGTGTGATTGTCTGCATGCACACAGAATGTCTGAAGACACACACAGACTTTGACAAAGCCTGCAGACACATAAAGTATATATGACCAAAAATGCACACATTGGAAGCTGTGCATTCAAAAATATTGGGGCACATATTTTCAGAAAATGTGCCCAAAACCAATTAATCCAAAGGAAAAAGAATTTGCTGGGGGGGTGGGCACACATAAAATGCATGCAAAAATCTGTGCCTTTTGAGGAATACGCACAAAATTATGAATGTTTATGTGTGCTAAAAACAATTGAATAATTTCTATATCTCTCAACAGCTTTCTGTACAATCTAATATGGAATGAACTGAACAATGGAAAAAAGAATTGGAGCAAGTCAGCCTTGACAGGTTCATTGATCCCTATCAGTGGCTTGGTCATTTTGGTCTTGGAATCCAAGTATAGTCCTGCAAGAACAGGTCTGGCTCATTGCTCATTTTATATCAATCAAATGCACTTTAGCTTTCATGATCCTTGTAGGTGAGCTGTTGGACAAGCTGCCCCTCCTGCTGCAGGCCATTCTATTTGCCTCACCCCTTCACAGGGTCTGAGCAGTTCAGCCGATAGCAGGAAGAAATATTTCTGCCTTCTGTGACATAGGAGCCGTTCAGCCAATCGCTGCCAGAGTTGTCATTACTGCTCCCCTTCCAAAATGCCTTAATGCATTACACTGTAGAGTTGATAGGTTACCTAATAAAAAAATTCATCCATGATGTTATAGACATTGTCCTGGCCAAGAAGACAGGAAATAGGTAACTAAAGTTTATCTTGTCCCATGCTCTCTTACAGGGGGAAGAGAAATACTGAACTGCTGTTTTTTGTTCTGCGGGGTTTTTTCCTCCCTGTAACAATAGCATACAATAATCCTTGCAGGCCTTGATGTTTCAAGAACTGCAAAAGCCAAAAGAAAATTCTCTGGAGTTGAATCATCACATCCGGACATGCAGCCTTGTCCAATTTGCAAGAGTTGTGTTCATACATGGGAACTGAATACTGTGCAAAGGGATCCACATCCACTGACTGCATGGAAGGTAAATCACAATCACAGGACATTCCAATTGGGGTGGGTGTGGGGAATGAGGCATTTTTATTCATAAATGTTATTGCCACCATTTGCATTAAAGAGGGAGCTTGACAAATGAGTGTTCAGCACAAGGAACAATTCTGCTGATCTTAAAAATGGAGTGACCTTGCATTGGGTGGTAGTGATGTGTGAGGAATCCAGTTTGACGGTTAGAATCCATTTGATTTCCTCAGCTCAGGTCCCTAGACTCAGGCCTGCTTTCTATCTGCCCTAAGTCCACTTCTCATCATGTATTTGCAAGGGTGCCTGGCAGGAAGCAAGTCCAGGTGAGTTTGCAAGTCTGACTTAACACGCACTGCCCAAACACTGGAGTGGAAGTGGAGTTCTGCTTGCCCTTAACTTGCTCGCTTTTCCTACTTTGCATAATTTGGGGAAAAAATTATGTACTTTGCATAAAGAAGCTGCTAACATTCCTGAACATTTGAAGGCTTCTTACCCAGTCAGAGCCAAAAATGGGAAAGAACTCCAGTAAGCACAATGGAGCTGGATTCTGGCCTGATCTTTGCATCCCCTTTGGGTGGGACCACGGTCCTGCCTGGTTTGTTGTGCTGGTGTCATGAGCAAGTCTCCCTCTTTTTTCCTTCCCAGTGGATCAAACTAGATAGCTTTTAAAATACAGTCCTTTATTAGAGCTTAACAGATTTCTTGGTGTCACAGTGTGTTTTCCATGAAGGTTGTTAGCTAGTAACATCAAGCAAAATAATGATCCCTCCAGTTTGTGGGAGTTGCTTCTGCCCTTATGAGGAGCTGGTGCCAAATGGAAGAGACCCCTTCTTCACTTCCTTTTCCAAAAGTCTTGACTCCATCATCAAGGAGGTTCACACTGCAGATGGGCCAGGTAGTAGGAACACCTGATGTTGCTTAAATGGTCTGCTCATTTGCCTTGGTGCCGCTTCATTGGGTTAAGGAATTCCCTTCCCCTCTAAACCTTCCTAGTCTAGAGTTTATCCCCCCATACCCAAGACAGTTTGGTTCTTTGCTACTGTCTGACTAATCTCACTTGTTAATCTTGCCATTGCAGGGCTATCTGCCAATTCCTCATCTCTTTTCCGAATCTGAAACATCTACTTGCAAATGCTGTATGTTGAGAGAACTGGGCCCCATCTCCACAGCTGGCTCTTGTGTAAGCATTTTCCCTGTTCGTTTGCTCAACATATCCTGTGATTCTGAGGCTCTGCATTACTGGAAAGACTCGGATTCAGCGAGTCACAGGTTACCCACTTCATAAGGAGCCCCTAGCATATCTTGCTACAAGAGCTTACCCTCAGGAAGAGGTTCTCCCATTATCTGAGCTTGCTTGTCTGCAGCCACAGAGTACATAAAACTATATAACCTGGCCTAAAGCCAGTGTCCAACAGGAGTGGAGACTCTGAACGACTAGGCTCTGCCAACCTTCTCAAAGTCTCAATTGGCTGCAGTCCTTTTCTGGGACCAGAGCTTTGGTCAGCACTTCCTGCACTGCACTATCCAAGGTTGTGTCTCGTAGAATATGATCCAGAATAGAAAGTATGTCCTAAATTGCAGTGTGTATCTCAAGCCTAGTTTGGACAGGGTGAACATTCTGGGAACGGAGCTAGAGACCTTCCTGCTTGGGGTGTGTGGTCTGCCACTGAACTATGCTTACTATGCTTTGATTTTGACACTGTTGATGAATCATAGGATTGGAAAGGCATCTATCTCCACCTGTGAGTGAATCTGTGGTACTAAATTAATCATAGGGGAGAAATTCATTCAGATTGTATTCTAAAGGGAACTTCCCTGATTTTGCAGATTCAGAATGATACACCAACCTTCTTCAATCTGATGTTCTCCAGAAGTTTTACACCAAACTCCTGGGTTTCCTGATCATTGGCCATGCTGGCTGGTACTGATAGGCCCTGAAGTCCAAAACCTTTGGAGGGTATGACATTGAGTAAGCCTGAACTGAAACTCAGAGAGTGATCACATTGCCCCTAAACAGCATCTAGAGTGAAGTAGGTCTCTTTGGATTCCCAGATCAAAGGTTGGAAAAGTGCTCTGGGAATCTGAGAGCCAGTGCAGACTTGGGACCTGGGAGTTCTAGTTTCTAGTCTTCACTCAACCCCAAACCTCACTGGGTGACTTTGGGCCAGTCATTGGTTCTCAGCTTAACCCACCTCACAGGGCTGTTGTAAAGATAAGATTGAAAGGAGGAGGAGGAAGTTTCTTTAAGCCACAGTGAGTTCCTAGAAGAAAAAAATGTCAAGATATAAATATAATAAATCTATGCTCAGATCTCATTTCTGTGACAGTTGTAAAAGCAACTTTGAAGAAGGGGTAAAAGGGGTGTTCAGGGGGAAGCAAACTAAGGCTGCCAGAAAACTACATATTAAGGATGTCTAACCTGCTTCCTTCCCATCAGAAGCCCCACGCTTAGAAGGCTGAAATGAGCTGTGTAGCTTACCTGCCAGGCAGGAGGTCTAGAAGATTCTGGAATCTTCAGAAGCTTCTGGGCATTCCCATTGGCTTGCACCCTTAGTTAGTGAAATTTCCACCTCTTCAAATCTGGCAATCAAATTCATGGTCAATAACACACATGCATATAGTAAAGAAAGGGACAAGCAGATCTTAGCAAAAATAATATTAAAATACATCATATTAGGGCACTGCTTACAAAAATGTACGTATCAGTCAAAAGTGTGTATAAAAAGTTTTTACTAGGAAAAATGCACACAAAAATGTCTGAAGGGTCTTTTTTTTTTTTTTTTTTTACATTTTCAATGTCCAGGATAAATCAGCTTGAAGAGTGGATCATGGGAAACCAAGAGACACAGATTTGTCCACAGTTTACTAAATACACCAACCAGTTCACACTTAAGCATGCTTAAGCAAGTACAGCCCGTGTCTCATATCTGAAAGAAATTGCACATGGAGCGTGTTTTTTCATCAGAACCTGGTAAAGAATAATGTTTATACACAATTCCCCTCCCCCCCCCGAACTATATTTCCTAGTAAATTTAATTCTGTTCTGTATTCTAGGCTGATTCTGGTACCATTGGCATCATCCAGCCAGGTTTTGTTACAGCCTGCTATCACCACAAATGTTTTGATGAAGCTCCAGATCAATGATGGATGGACATGTGGTGTCCCATCTCCTTACCACTTTGAAGTCCCAATGAAAAAATAGGAATTGGTGCGTTAGCAGTCAGTGTTCTCCAAAGTTAAACAAGTAGGTGGACTGTTCTGCTATTCATAGAATCACATAAACACAGAATTACAGAATAGTAGAGTTGAAAGGGGCCAAGAAGGCCATCAGGTCCAACCCCCTGCTGTTGCAGGTCACCAATTTATACCATCCCACTCAGATGACTGCTATGTTGCATTGAATGAGAGGCAGTGGTGGGGAATTCCTGTTTTCTTAATCCTTCACAAGTGAGGCTGAGGTGGGCAGAAACAAAGCCGGTGATCTGTCATCTCTGCTATGATAAGAGTGAAGTAGCAAGGAGCACAGTTAGACCTGGCACAATCATGAAGACCCAGTCTGACTCCAGGACTGTGTCAGGAATTAGTTTTACAGAAGACCAGTTATATCTCTAGACCAATGAGATGATTGAGGAGAGTGACATGACCGTGAGTCAGCATGACCTTTAACAGAGGCACTATTAGTGGAGACTAGAGGACATGTTCAAGAACTATAGTTCTGACCTTGGCCAGCACACCTACCCCATGATACTGAGATAGTCCTGATGCTACCTAAAAGCCACCAGTGATATATCACAAATAGACTACCCACATACCAATGGCCAAAAAAGAGGCAATGCATCCCCCAGAACGATGATACTGATATGCATATAATGGACATATGTTGACTGAAATGTATAGATGTATATTTAGAAATCATGCCTATAATTTCAGTGAAAACATGGTACATCTCGACATAGTGAGGAAGAATGACCAGGTGACCTGTGAATCTTGCTCAGTCTGCTGTCCAGGTGGTGCTGCTGGACAATTTTCAAGGCTCCTGTTCTCCTTTCTTATGGCTTTTCATTGTCATACCAAACTTGGACTAGATAGTCCTTCGAACAGAGGACTGTTATCTGTACAGTAGGCCACATGGCCACCTGATTAAGAGAGCCTTCCACAGCAGGTCCATAGCAATCTCTTTGTTTTAGGAACCATGGCTTCTCGGTGATTTATTTAATTATATTTTATCTAGTTTTTGTTTCACCCAGGTCAAGGTAGCCTACATTGAGTGACCAGGCATCTCACCAGGATGCTTTTCATATGACCTTAAGTAATAAAATTGGTCTCCATATTGTTATTAAGAATGTTCTTATTTCCTCAAAATGTCTTTGATTTCCTCTCAGACCGATTTACATCACTCCTTCTGCTGACTTTGGCAATCTGCTACGCATCTGAACATTCCTTTTGTGCAAAATTGTTGCCCTTCTATTCATGAACAGGTCATTAGTGTTTACAAATGGGGGGAGGCTTTGAAACACTTTGGTTTTGGGGGGCCAGAACTACACAGCTGAGCATTGCTGAGGGGAGCAGCCATCAGCCGACTCTTGTGGCAAAACAGTTTATGCAGGTTTCACTGGGGCTTGAGAAGCAAAATGCACTCCAATGGCCTCATTTGTTGGTAGGCAGAAAGAAACAATACATATTTTCTACTGAATGAGGGGGAAAAAGGAAAAGAGGGTGTGTGAAAAATATTTCTGTATGACACAGGCAGCTTTTGAAAAAAGGGGAAATTGGAGCGTGGTCGGAATTTTCAAATGTACTAGACATAACCGAAAAGGAGTTCCTTTCCCCCCTCGCTCACACAGAAGGCCCGTTGAAAGAGGAATACTTGTGGGACATGAGGAATGAAAAATGTCAGCACACACACGGCCCAAACTTGCATGAGTTGCTGCTCCCACCTCATGGCAGGCCCTAACGCTGATATAAAAGAGGCTCTTTGTCTCGGGAGAAAGTATAGCTTTCAAGGACATGAAAAATCCACAACCAGCCTCTCACTTTGACACAAAGGTCATGACATTCAAAGAATAATGCAAGGAATCATAAAGCCACCGGCTTAGTTTAGAGAAGCTGGTTGTTTTATGCCGGGAGGGAAGGAGGTTGGGGGTAACCCAACGCTTTCATTTTCCTTTGCCTTGCTTTGCTCCTTTCTTTAAAAAGCATAATCAGTCTTCAAAAAGGTCAACCCCATTAGATAAGGATTATGCAGCAGTTAGTGCCTGTTTATTACCACATTTTTTAAATTTCATCACCAAGTTTTGAGCTTCCTGAGCGTCTCGGTGCAGCAGTGTCCCAGCCATCTGTTGTAGGGGGCATACATGTTTGGAGGCTTACATGGCATAGCATGGGCCATGCCAGCTTCAACAGCCTGCTGAGAATCTCTGGCTCAGGGTGAGTGATCTGCAAGAAGGTTTGAGCCAAGTGCATGAATATTCCTGAGCACAGAAGTCTTCCTGGGGAGTAGGGAACGAGGAAAGATCTGAAGGCTTGGTCCAAAGTCTCGCCAGGCTCATGCTGGAAGAGCAGAAGGGAGAGAAGAATGGTTTCATGGTTCCAAGTATGGTTGTTTCCCATTTGTCTTATGATTACGTCCTATTGGTTGCCTTGGGAAGGCAATTTCCCCCATTTGCAGAGTTGTAGCTCCAAGAATTTCCCAGATTCTTCCCCCACATGTTCCCCATAGCTATGTCCTTTACTGTTGGTAGAGCTCCAATGTCAGAAAAGTAGGACCTGCTTAAGTGTCTCCATGGCTGGGAAACAGAGGAGGTACATTGAAAACACTCATAAAGGGGGCACATTGAAAATATCCTATGACCCCTAGGATACCTTCCAAGGGACCCTAGGACCGCAGCCAATGTAACCCAGAAGGAGTTTCCCACAGTATCTAACTTACAATGTATTGAAATTTTGAAAATGGCAATATTTTAGGGTGTTTCAAAAACAGAGGGTGCCAATTTGCATGGCATTGCAGGCATGCCAGTTTAGATGGCATTACTATAATTTAAATAGGGATAGCATATGCCTGGCTAGATGAGGGCCTGCATACTCTGTTGGCCAGTGTTTCTGTCACTGGGCCACCTCAAAGTCCAAACTCTGATTTTGATTCATATTGTAAAGCAGAACCTACCACAATGCCATTCTAAAGACCCCTTGTGGGGAAATCACATTGTACCCAATGAGGTTTCTTTCTAGGCATACAGATGGCAATACACAATGTACAGATGGCAATACACAACTCTCAATTAAGGCAATACATTGGTCATTTGCAACTCACATTGCAAATGGTAGGCATGCGTAGTCATTATGTTTTTATCTCAATTGCTCTTGCAATATACTATTATGGTTAGGCCTTAAAGACCTTGCAAGCAAGCAAGCAAACAAGCAAGCAAGCAAGCAAGGAAGGAAGGCTGCCTCCACATAGGTGATGCCTGTATCTTATAACTGAAAAACAAAATTATCCAGACATTGGAATGAACACATTTCCTGATGTCTGTTACAGGAGGTTTGAGATTGAGTGGCCGCCAATAGGAAGAGGGTGGTGGGATGGGATGAGCTAGTGCAACTGGAAGGTTGGCGCACAGTCGTGTTTTGGCCATGTTGGGAAGAGCTGACAGGTTTATGCAGGCAGCCACTTTGCCAGAATCAACCTTCGCTAGTAACTGTTCAGCTTGACAGCCTGGTGGGGAAAAGTTGATTCTGGCAGAACGATGAAATGCCCTATTCTTTGACTAAGCCTTGGAAAAGGGCAGAAAACTCTGCTTTTATCTGGATGTGCTGGTGAATGCATTTAAATCTGGAATTTGGGTAGAATATTGATTCATTTATGAAGTGTACACCGTTCCTTCCCAGCACCACCAACAGAAGCTCAAAGCGGCTTCAACTTAAAAGTGCACATAAATACATCTCCATATGGCCAAGCTAATGTAAAGGCAGCCTCTTTCAATTTCTGATGGAAATTTGCTTTCTTGCCCATGGCTGCCAGGCAGAAGAGTGAACAAGTCACCTCTCTGATACAAGGCAGATCCAAGTGCTTTGCAAGGTCAATATTGGCAAGAGTTGGAAAGATGAGTCAGCAGGACTTTGCATCCTCCAGAGTTACAAGCTGAACATTATTCAGGAAAGTATGCACATTGCACAGGCCATGTCATAAAGAAGTAAGGTGGGCTTTGGTCCCCCTGAAAGAAATGGGATGGCCAAGGATGGACACATCTGTCCGTTTTGGTACCTCTGTGCTGCTTCACTATTTCTCAATATTTCTCAAACAATTTTTAAAAATTCCAATGGAAAGTCATAAGAGCGCTTTGTGTGCCTTTCTCCTAATACATGCCTGTTTGTCAAATACATGCAAGAAGAGCTTAGGTCAAAATGCATTTGGTACTATTTTCACCAATAGCCCAAGTTTTTAATTGCTGTCTGTTGCACAGGAAGCCATATGGTTTGCTAAGCACTAGTGAGCTACGTCCAAGAAATGGTTTGTTACCAACCAGCCCAACCTGGATCACACAACTTTTTTTTTGGTTGTTGTTTAGCTTTCTTTTTAAAGAGGAGAAAGGAAGAGAGAAGAACATGGGTGACTAAATGCAAAGGAAAGCTTGCGGTCCCTCATCTTCTATACTTTACAGGCCTAAGCCAGTTGCCAGTGGCCATTGAAGATCAACTCATGAGAAATGATTGTGTCTGCTGCGTTAAAATATAGTACGTGTGTGATGCTATGGCCACTAGATGCTGTCTGGCCAGCCAAAGGAAGATTCAGAACCCCAGCTCTGACCTAGGAAAAACATCCCAAGACAAGATGTGAGATTTCAAACACTGAGCACTTGATGTCCATTCTTGGTTGTTTTCATGCCAGCTGCAGTTTCAAAGTTGCAAGTGTGATTTTGAAGCCTGCAGAAGGGGAGGAGCATTCTGGGGGTGGGGACGGGAGAAGTGGGGCTCTGATGGGATAAAAGAAGGCACTATGAGCAGTAAGGCATGTACCAAAGCAAGGAGCTCCAGCTCATTTGAGCTCATCAGAATTCCTGCCTACTTCTGATCCAAAGGATGGAAAACAGGTATGGGGGCAGGTCCTGCTTCTCCCAAAGTACAGCATTCCAGGATGAATGTTTCAGACTCTGAATCTGAACTGGAAGAAGAGGTGGAGCTAGAAGGCTTCGCTTAAATGCCAAGGTTAACAAACTTTAACCTTGTGGCCAAGTGGCTGGTGAGAAGCAGACTACCTCTGCTTTGAAGAAAGACCTGCAAAATAGGGAAGCTAAGAGGTGGGGGGGGGGGTGATTTTCTCAGCCTTGTGGTCTGATGTTATGTCGAGCAAGCAGACCCATTAAATAATGTCTGGTGTTCCAGCCATCTGGCCCACAAGCAGCTCCAACCTCCCTGAGGGTGGAGTCATCTCCATTTGGTGGGGAAGAGTGGAGCAGAATTCAATTTGGAGTCCTCTTGTTATGAAGGTTTTAACAATTGGAGGGCTTTAACTATATAGATGCCTTTTGCTAACAGTCTGCATATTGCTCTCTTTGTATCACAAAGCTAGTCATGACTAGTCAGTGTAACATAATAATGAATGTGATAACAATCCTCTTCTTGTGATATGCTTGTGTGGGAAGAGAAACAGAAAGTGATTGCAGGGGAGTGAGACTGGCCCATGATAATGGGCTTCAGCAAGATGTGCAGTGTGTGTGTGTGTGTGTGTGTGTGTGTGTGTGTGTGTTTGCAACCACCAATGGAATTTACAGGAGTTGGTACTGGGAAACACATGGTTTGAATGAGACTTGTGTGATTCACACAAACCATATCTTTTCCAGGTGCTGCTGGTTCAAAAACGGCTATTTCGTGCAAAAGTGCACCAGCAAAACCAGGTGGCTCAGGGAGGTTTGCGTAAATGGTGCAAGTCCCATTAAAACTGCATTTTCCATTGCCAGTTTCCACACATTCCATTGGCTCTTAATGGCCGCCTCCCAACTGCTGTCTTTCTTGCAGAGCGAAGTCCACAAACTGCTCAACTTGTGCTGCAGCAAGTTCATATCAGCAAGGACTGTGAACCAAGCGATGCACTAAGGAAATTCAATAGTTTTCTCCCCACCTTCAACAGATTCCTCACCCATCTCTATCAGGCAGTCACACCAGATTGTATCCTAAGATTCATTGCACTATATAGTTTCTCCCTACCTGGTGCCCTCCAGAAATGTTGGACTACAGCTCTCATCATCCCCAACCAGTATGCTGCAGGGCACTCGATTGGGGACAGCTAAGCACACACATTTCATGCCTCCTACACAAACCCAAAACAACATTCAACAATAGCAACACACAGATTTACTGCACTGGATATACACTGCTAGTGCAGCTGTTGGCCTAGACATGCTTGTACTTGTAAGCTAACTGGAAATGTTACATTTTGTGAAAGATTTAATAGGCTTATATAGTTTTTTCAGCTGGAAGAAAGCTAATCTTTTATTCTGTCACACTGTTTATTAAAAATGGTCAGTGATTATCTTTGGCTGAAACACACAGAGTCTGCGTTCGTCTCTTTTAAAATCCAAATTTTACATATAAAGATTTTAAAATAATAATATTATGTTTGCCTTCGTGAATGATGTCTTAAAATATGATTAAGCTGCTAGCATTTCTCCCTCCATTTCTTTTCCTCCTCATTTTGTACAGCCTGCAAGAAAAATGTAATGTCATCTGGACATGTTGACGATCTTCATCGTTGGGGGACAGGATGCGAGCAGAGATTGTATTCTGCAAAGCACAGAACACATGACAAAGCCCCTCTGGACCACGCCAAGGGTTCATCTAGTCCAGCTCTCCAGTTACCAGCAACCAACCAGCTGCCCACAGGAAACCCACAGGCAGGAGAGAGCAACAATCCCCAGGAGGGCTTCCAAGCTACAGGCTCTTACAAAGTGCGTGAGTGAAATCTTTACTCTCTTCCGCTGAAGGGCTGCCAATTCCAGTCAGCCTGGGGTGCCCTTTTGCAGAATAACTTCCATCTGGTTTTACAATCCTCCCCTGCCCCTAACCATCAGTCAAGTTTCTGTGACTACTGGATGTGGTAAGTCCTCAGCAGGGTGTTTTGTGGAGGTTTTCCCCATAAAGTTTCTTTGTATTTCTGAAAACCTCAGGGTTCCTCCATCTGCTGTTACCTCTTACCTCTATGTGGATGTGGCTACTTTTCACCATAATGATTGGCACACACCCCTGAACTTTGCAGAGAGAATTGGTTTTCACTTCATAGGCATGGCACTTACATCTAAACATCTACCCTAGGATGGATTATTAATTCTACTGTTATTATTATGAACCTAAACCTAATACTGTTTCCTATTTTCAGACATATCTGGAGTGTCTTGGTGCATATGTTTATCCATTTTCAACTTTTGCTAACCTTGACAATATTGATGATTCACTGAGAAAGATAGTAAAGGCAAATAATTTGATCTAAACAACATGCAAAGATTCATGGTGGTGATAGAAGGTATCATGGCCATGATTCTGCCATGTAGATGAAAGCCATACACAGACCCTCCAGAAAGGATGGAAAAATCTAACAGTTTCACTTTGTCTTCCTTTCTCATTTTCCCTTTTTAAATATTGTTCCATTCTGCTTCTTCATCAGTTGCATATATAAAGTACACCACTTTCCTCAGAAATGTGCATTGTTGTGTGAACCCTAAGAATCACATTTTGGTATGTACTTTCTACCCCTTCCTACACTTCTGTGCACAATTTGGAAGACTTCATGGCAAAATCCTGAAAAGTGCAAATACTGAAGAATAACTGTGTTCCAGTTTGGGTACTGATTCTGAAACTGCAGATTTGGCGTCAAAATGTGAACCGAGCAAAGTATTCCTGGGTCATCAAGGGCCACCTGGGTTGAGAGAGAGAGGCAGGGGAAGGGTGTAAGTGAGGCAAAAGCATCTTTCTTTCCCATCCTTGTAGCTGTAGGATGGACTTTCAAGGCCAAAGGGCCCAATTTGATCTCGCACTGGCCCTCTAGGACTGCAGGAAACAGAGGGCAGGGTCAAAGTAGCAAACGTGCCAGCATATTTTAACTAAAAGCTTTTAGAAACAGTAACTAAACCTTAGGGAAGGTGGTTCAAAGTTGCAGAGAGGGAGAAAACAGCACAAGAGCAAGGAAAGCACCTCTCAATCAGTGGTCATAGAAAAGGGGAGGGGAAGAGGTGTGGTTTTCTGAAGTACCCCAGAGGGCAGGATTAGAACCCAAGCCTGCAGTTTTGCAACCTTGCTGTATGGAACTGATAATGCCCCTTGTACAATTGGAGAAAGATGCCCAGAGAATCCATAACAGGGAATGCTGAATAATTTATTTATGATAATATACTTTTTCATTTTTGTAAATTAGAAAACATGTTTTGATGCTGCCTGCCTACCTGTTATTTCAATTCAGATATGGCTTGGATGTTTTCCCAGTTAAAAATGCCTGGCTTACATTGCATGATCTCTAACATCCAAGAGAAATGCTTGCTATATTTTAAAAAGTGGACTGATAGACACATGCATTCATTTTTAGATTTACATGCTCATGACATGGGCAGAGTGATGGGAGGGGAGAGAAGGCAAAGAGCCAGCAAACGCCCACCCAGAAAATTGTGTGGCATCTGATTTCTCCACCATCGCCAACCTGCAGAGGTCTATGGCACAGTGCAAGCCCCAACCACTCTGCTTATCTTGGCTGTGGTGATGAGCTCAGGGCTGTGGAAGAATTGCTTTCATTCCATGACATTCTGCCTCAGTCAGGAGGGCTTCCTCCAAGCCCTGATGGGATTAAAGCAGAATATTCTTGGTGGTGTCTCAGCAGAGGGGGCCAAACCACTTCCTCTGTATTTTTATGTATTCTGTCTGAGTAAAGTGGGAAAGAGAGAGCATGACAGTGTCTGAAGCAATGGAGGTGAAGAAGGAAAGTTTTTATTCCTGCCAAGGTAACAATATCCCAAGCAAAGATTCCAGATCTCATCCCCCTCTTGCAGCTGCAATTCATTTCAGCTTACTGCCCTCCAGCCTGCCTTCTAGGAGCCTCCGAATCTCCAAGGCAATGCCCAGTCTCCAGCAGGGATGCATGGAGGTTGTAAGAGCCATTCAGTTTACATTTCAGAGTGCCGGGTACCTTTTGCTCCATCCATGCATTTGCACAAATTCACATTCATGCAAATTTGTACATATGTAAATCCACCACCTCCGCATACACAAATCTCTGAAAAATGGCCCTTTTGCACTTTAGCCTATGGAGAAAATATGCTATCTTGGTTGTGGAGGGCTGGTTTTCATATTTTTCTGGAACTAAATGTTTGCAACGTTTTGAAAAAAAAATTATAATACGTTTTATTCAAAACAACCCTAATACAAAGAAAAACTAGAAACAACATCAATCATCAGAAACATCGGACCTGCTGGGTCAGCCCCCACATTTTTTTCTATTTATGATAACTTAAAAACATTTAAATCTATGTTTAAATTTAAATTTTAAACATTTAAATCTATACGAAGTCCCATTTCTCTAGCCAATAATAAAAAGAGTCCCAAATTTGATAGAAATCAGTATCTTCTTTCTCCTTCAATGACAAAGTCAATCTGTCCATTTCTGCACCGTCCAAGATCTTTTTTAGGATCAGTTCATTGGTGGGTGGTTCTTCACTTTTCCAGTGTTGGGCAAATGCAATCCTCGGTGCAGTAATTACATGTAAAATCAAGTACATTTCTTGTTTACAACATTCTGAAAGACTAGCCTGATAGTCCACCAAATCTGCACAAATTGTGAAAAGAAAGACTTCTTTGAATTTGTGGTCTAGAGCCTTAGAAATGCAAGTCTTGTCTAACATCCCTAGTCTACAACAATTCAAATGCTGAGGATTGAATGATAGATATATTCCTCATTAACAGGGTAATTATTGTTCTTAACCTATTACTTAACATTAATATCCCACCTTTTTTCCCATTGCAAAGAGCCCAAGACAGCTTATATCATGCTCCTCCACTCCATTTTATCAGCACAACAACTCTGAAAGGTAGGTTAGGCGGAGAGTCATGACTTAGTGGAGACCAAACTGGGATCTCCTAACTTCCCAATCTAACACTCTAATTACCAATACAGAAGAAAAAGGTGGGTTAATTTTCCCCATTCTCATTTTAATGCATGCTTACATTGTAAGGCAGGACGTGCTCCAACAGAGCAAAGCTCAGGGAACCAAGGTTCCATTTAGATGCCAGGAAGCACGTCCTGACAGTTCGGACCCTGAGGGTGTGGAATGGGCTTCCACGGGAGGTCATTGAGGCCCCATCGGTGCGGGTGTTCAGAGATAGGCTGGACGTGCACGTGGTGGGCATGTCGTGAGCAGAGCCGGCTGGAGCCGGGGTCAGACTAGATGGCCCGGGAGGCCCCTTCTGACTCACTCTGTTTCTATGTTTCTATGTATTTAACCCATGTTTTTAATGCTTGTTTCCATCTGTCTTTTCCATGTCATTTCCCTGTCCCTGAACTGGTTCTCTTGCTATTGTGTTGAGCTTTCCCGTATATGCTCACCACACCAATGCCCTAATTTATGTGAACAGTTTTACAGAATTATTTCTCAAAGCCCCACTGATACCTCTTGGTACCTATACTTCCCTATATATATATATTCATTTCCATTGGCTAGCTCCAAGCAGAGCTGTCATATTCTGTGGGCAAATGAAAGCATTGTCCCAGGTGTCAAGAACTGCTGGGTGAGCCCATCTTCTCTGGCTTGCTTCTTTTTCCTTCATGTCTCTCCTTCTCCTTCCTCAGATCAATTTCCTCCTGAGTGTGTGGCTGTGCTTACTCTTGAGACCTGCAAACTCACAGTGCTCCCAAAGACAGTGTGCAGAAATAACAATACTGTTTTTCCACTCAGTCTCTCTCTCTCTCTCTCTCTCTCTCTCTCTCTCTGCAACAATGCAACACCTCCTTGAAAAGAATAATCCCATGTTACTTCTGTATAAAGACATGGAAAGTGGCATAGCCTGGCAGTAGAATACCTGCTTTGCACATGGAAGGTTCCCGGTTCAATCGCTGGCTTCTCCAGGTGGGATTGATGTGCTTATGGGAAATATGGAGCTGTTTCTGTCTAGAATGTTCAAATAAATAAGACAGAACTGGCCTTCTCTCACACTGTCCTCCTCCTCCTCCTCCTGGCATCACTGACTATTAATTATTCTTAATAGCAGACCTGGAAGAGGGCCTTGTTGCATGATTTCATAAGCCTACACTAACACCCAAGCATAATATGCTACAACACATGAAAACGAATAAAACTCCAATACACACAACTGGACTCAAGCTCTAATGACTTTAGCCACTCATGAAAATGTGGTACAGCAACTTACTAAAAGACAAAAAATTCTGATTCAAATGTGGAAATTACCTGGAATTATATGCAGGTAACATCATCCACTACAAGGCGAGTGCAGGCTTGCAAAGGCACTTGCATTATACTAATTCATGGTATGATATTTTATTCTTTGTAACTGCAGTTCAGGCTTCATGATCCTGTTTATAGCCATGGAGTCTATACTCTTAAGTACAGAACAATATGAATAGGAGATCCAGAAACCCAAAGGGAATGTAACAGGGATCAGGAAGACAGGGTGGGAAACTGTTTACTGTTTGAATTATACTGAAGACTGGAGTGAGGTGAATAAGCAATTATTGGACTAGACAAGGGCAGTAGTTTCTCCTGCCAGTCTCATGGCAGAGTTAAAATGGGAGCTTCATATGGATTATTATCTTTTCCCACCTTTCTGTTATGAAACCTCTAGTTGGCATCATGGCATAAAAGAATAGCACAACAACAGTAGTGGGGATTGGTGCTTTGTTGAGCTTTCAGAAATGATACTAGCGTTTCCCTGTTCCAAAATTCTGCAGTGAAATTGCTTATAATTGCTTATGGTGACATCATCTAGCGCATCCACAAACAACCGCAAGTGAGGAATAAGCTTTGGCTATGGGGTGGTATAGAAATGAAATGGATGACGATGACGATGACGATGATGATGATGATGATGATGATGATAGCACAAAAAGTCTCATCTAGGAAAGCTCAATAACAACACAAAACTCATGCTGAGACCAAGAAAAGCAAGATGGACAATTGATTTCCTTTCTTTCTTTTTTCTTTTGCTGTTCCACATCCTGCTGTCTTCATTTTGTTTTGTTTTGTTTCTTTAATGGAGCAATTTTCTCTTTGTTCCCTCTGGACTACTGCATAGATTATATATATAAAATGAATTCAGTACAGCTGCTGGAGAGATCCACTAAAATTCAGTGCTGAGTATTTCTCTTTGCTTCTCTTTTTGCTTCCTTTTGGCTTATTTTGATAGATTTCCCAAAGTGGCTCCTTACCAACTTGTTTACATTATCTTAACCCTCTCCTGCTCCTTACATCTGTACCTAACCACACCGGCCTCTGTGTTGCTTTTCCCCCAGTTTAAAATGGAATAGCAATGGCAGACATTTTCCAAACATTCTCATTTTAAAATGTGTCCTGCTCCCTTCACTCATTAGAGAAATCTAGTCAAAACAACTCTTGCTATTTCATATTACCTCAGTGGGATCTTTGCTAATGTCAAAATGTTTGTGTTGGTTTAGGCCTGCCTGAGCGCTTAAATCTAACTGCAGTGAGGAAGACCAGATGTTTTATAAGAGGTTTAGGTACTGTCTTGGTACTAATGGGGACTTTGGAACCGCACCACAAACTGCAGAACCACAACTAAGGTGGAAACCTGTCAGATAATTGTGTGGAAGGCACTATATCCAGTAGGTAATCCTTACTCTAACACCAACCTAGTTTATCTTCCATCGATTTTATACCTAAAATTAATCTCTAGTTTGCTAATATATAGCAAACGCCATACTACACCATACTGTTTGAACTTGTTTTATTTCCTTAAACAACTTCTAGCCCAGTTGTCAGGAAATGCCCCCAAGGAGGCTACCAATCCAAATTCTAAAATTCAACAGTGTATGTAACAACAAAAGATTAAAAGTAATAAAATAAAACAGTAATGAATGTAGGAGCCAAAGCAGAGAGAAAACAATAATAAAGCAATGATTCATGAAAAATGTGGGAGAATAGCACTGCCTTCACCTAATCAAGCTGATAAAGAAAACAACCAACAAATTGTCTCCAAAGAAAGGATTGCACAACCAAAAAGATCCTAGACGTCAGTGGGCATTTGCTTCACTTCTGAAGATGGCAGCATGTAGAGCAAGGGTCAGAAGTTAGATCCAAGAAGTTCATTTATGAAAGAGATTTCTATCCCACCTTTTGGCCAAAGCTTCCAATGCAGTTAATAATGTAGACTTCATTAAACATTTCCTTCCCTTCTGCCCTCTGCCTTAATAGAGACCTGTTTGTTCTGAGTAGTACTAGAAACAAAACCAGGCAGATACTGCCATTGTTCTTTTCCAAGGTATTGCCCCTAGGAACACCAGCGAGTTATCCAGGCTCATAAAATATCTCCAGGTGCTCATAAAAACCAATCTCAGGGAGTCTGTCCCACTTGACTCAAAAAGGCTTACAATCTGACAAAATAAGATTGCATTGAATTGCAACCATTGAAATTTGAAGAAGAGCAGATGTTTAGACAAAACAGAGTTATGTTTGCACTGATTTTTCATTTTGTTTTTGAACAATACTCATAATTGGTCTTGGGTTGGATGCATATTTAATCATAATTAGCACAGGACCATTGAAATCAATGGAACTTTGGTTTCAGTATGTCTGCACATGAAAGTCTCTGCCATGAGAAACAGTTCATGGAGAGCAATTCCAAAGCAAATAAATATCCTGTAGCATATCTAAGATAGTAATAAAGGATCACATTCTAGAGATTCATAAGATTCAGTATTCCCATGAACTATTTTATACATTACCTTAAAGCCATAGCAATGAAAAGCAGGAACAGCTGGTACAAGGGTTCGACCACTGGTCAAGAGGAGAGTTAAAGGTTTACTAAAGGCAGATAAGGAGATTACAGAGAAGCTGAATTACTTTTTAATGTCTTTCTTCACTGCTGAAGATGCAGGGCCAGATAACTATGCCTGAATTGATCTTTTTGGGAAGGAAGTCTGAAGAATTGAGGCAAATAGTAATGACAAGAGATGTTCTAGGCCTTATACATGAACTCCAGGACCCATCATTCATGCAACCAGGAGATCACCATTAAAAATAAACCCTAGAAACAAGCAGAAATGCTTGTTTTCAGATTGGAACGGGTCAGCTGAGCTTCCTGCTGACCATCCTCATTCTAGTCACGAGCATTTCTGCTTGTTTGGGGTTCTTTTAAAATTGCTAGTTCCCCGTTGCATGAGCAGTGAGACCTACTCACATGCAAGCATGCAATCATTGGCTAAAAGAACTCAGAAAAAATGCTCCCCTTTTAACAAACAGATGCCCCCAAGATCAGCATCTGTACCTGAGGATTGGAAAGTGCCCAGTATAACTCTAGGTTTTAAAACAGAATCCTGCAAACACAGGAAATTACAGACCAATTAGCTATTCCAGATAAATTGGTAGAAAGCATTATTAAAGACAAAGTTATCAAGCATAAGGATAAGTCTTGCCAAAGAGTCAGCTTGGCTTCTGCATAGATAAGACCTGTGTCACTAAGCATTTAGAGTTCTTTGAAAAAGCTTGTGGGTCCAGGGAATTCAGTAGACATTATTCGCTTGGAGGTTCAAAAAACTTTGAACAAGATCCTCACCCAAGACTCCTGTACAAGTGTTCTTATGAAGGTAATGTAAGAAGCAAGGCACCCCAAAAATCTGCAGTGAACCCATGATTTTCACTCGTTTGTCAATGAACACGTGTTAGGGGCAATCGTTGATACCAAGTTTGTGGATCACACCAATTACTCAGGGAGTTTTTTAAAGGCGTGTGAAAGAGCTCCAAATGGATTTCTCTGGACAACAACATGGAAAGTACAGTTCAGTGTAAGTAAGTGATGCACACTTGTGGAAAGGAAAGACTTGTTTTTCATGTATGCTCATGCAGTCTGAGCTGGCACCAACTGACCAGGGAAGGGATCTTAGGATCAGACAGAGTACCCCATATGAAATGTTTTCACGGTGTGTGGTAGCTGTGAAAAGGTACGTACCAGGCGAGAGATAATTAGGGAAGAGATCAAAAATTAACTACTCGTATGGTAGTGCCTTTCAGCAAATACATCCTGCAGCCACACTCAGAATGCACTGTATAGTTTTTGCTCAACACATCTCCAAAAGGTTCTTGTAGATTTGGGAAAGGGGCAGAAAAGGACAAACAAAATGCCCAGGGAATTGGAGTGATTCCCCTGTGAGGAAATGTAGCAACTTTTGAGGCTCTTTAGTTTAGGAAAACAGAGTTTTGGGGGATATGTGAAAGGTATGAAAATTATGCACGGTGTGGAGAAAGTGGCTAGGGAGTGACAATGCGGAGCCAACTCTTATGCGTGTCCAAACAAAGGCATCCTAACACAGTGTCTCTGTTCTTGGGGAAAAAATTCTATTTTACTGAGATGTTGTAATAAAATTATACAATGGATTAACTACATGAAATCAAAACCAATCCCCAGTCACCGCATGCCACTCATACAGAGAACTTCCTGTCTAATGTTTCCTTCTGGCTTAACTCATTTCCAGTATACACTAAAGCATGTGATTGTTCTAAGAGGGGATCTCCAGAAAAAGTCCGGTCTTACCAACGACATTAATCTGCCCAAGAATAGTTGCTTAACTCATTCTCCTTGTAGTTGTTTCTCTTTTCAGGATTTATCAAGCAAGATTGGGGTGACAGTTCATACATTCCCGACCTCTATGTGTGTTTTTTTTCTGAAGAATGTTCTTACATTGGCCCAGAAGAATTAATGTACTTTCATTTCTTATCACAATCATGTTTTTCATAATACTTTCATAATATTTTTTCCAGAGTGGTTTTGCATAGTTACATTTCCACCAAATATGTTTGCATGGTTACATCTCCAACATCTATCTGGAATGTTAGAGATAGATTCCAGATAGAGAATCTATCTGGGTAGAGTATGTCACCGGCTGATGGTGGTTTTAATCAAATGAAGAACAAGATAGCTAGTGTGGTGTGGTGGTAGAAGTGTTGGAATGGGGATCCTATATATCTTGGTCCTAGTCCATGAAGCTCAACTGGTTGACTTTGGGCCAGTCACTGGCAGCCTGACCTACCTCACAAAGTTGTTGTTGTGAGGATAGAATGGAGCTCAAGACACCTTGAGTTCCTCACAAGAGGGAAACAGGGAGGATATAAATGTGATGCAACTACAACAACTTGTAAAGTTGTCATTTGGTTTAGTAGCAGATTAAACTACACCCAGGGGCTGAGTTTGGGTTCATGGCTTCCCCTGCTGTCTGAATCCAGCCCAGATAAGAAATCATGCTGAGCAACCCACAGTTCACAACAACAAAACATTGGTTTGCTTGGTTAATAGTAACCAATGGCTTATTGGTGTAGTTGAGTTCAGGCAACAGTTCAACAACAACCCACACTTAACCAATACTCAACTCTTGAATGTGGGTTATTGTGTTGTCTGAACCAGTCATTGTATCCTGTCTTATCCTGTCTTATCTTTTTTAAGTGAGAAGGCAGAATACCTTCAGAGGCACTGGCTTAGGTGCCCAAGGAAACACTGGTGCCCACTTTGTTGTCTTCCTTTGATTTGCAGAACAGGACATTTGCGGCCTTTACTGGGATTTTCACTTATTTAATTCTGCATTAATTTTAGAGCACTCTGCTTTTAAGCAAGGTTTTCTCCACCACCAATGGTGCAATTGTATGATAGAATTAAGACAGAGAGATGTCCAGCAGTTTGACTGCCTGGCAACTGATTCCAGGCTCATGCCACATAAGATCGTCAGAGAAATCTGCAGTGTATTTCATTTCAAATGCCTTTGGATTCTATGAGTCCAACCCAGAGTCCACAGCCAACCAGTTTTTCCCAAAGTGTGGATTCTGCAGACTTGTGAGCTGTTATGTTGTTGTGTTATTTTGTTTTTGGGCTGTTGTGTTACTTTGTTTTTTCTGAACTGGATGCAAATTTATTCATACAAATGCGCTTGAAATATGCTAATATATACATCTTTGAACACACACATAGAGTGTTTTATTTATCACTAATTGCTCTTCAGTCCCTGATATGTAGCATTTTTTTAGTGCACTCTGATCATAGGTTGTATAGTGAGCTAAGAAAAATACACAAAATATCACAAGCCAGTGACAGTTCTGTAAATTGTGGGGAGACTTTTGGTGTGCTTTTCTGAAGGAGAGATTCCAATCCGTCAATGAGTGGATGACACAGAACAAAAGATGCTTGACAATCGGTGAAACAGAATGGATTTAACAACATCCATATATCCCTCATGTCATGCCAAAGTTATACAAGCTGAAGTCAAGCAAGGTGACACTCTATTTACCCTAGAAGCTAACTAGAAGTCATCACTACCTCTTCTGTGCACCCCATCAATGCTACAGATGCAAACAGTTGCTGTACTTCTTTGGTATTTATTGTGTCTAGTCTTGCAAAGTTTGTAATCCAGAACACAAACAAGTGAGCTCCCTTCCTGAATTAGCCAGTCCTCTCTTTTCCTACTGACAAAATTCACACTCTAATCTCCTAACCTGATTTAGTTGCAAGGACGGCTGTTGTTCTTAATAAAACTTATTTCCAAGTAAACTACTGTTTTGGAGGTAGATTGTCAGATTCTTCTAAACTTGCTAATTGAGTACTCAGGCTCTTTGTTCCACCGTAGATGTCTCTGCTCTTTCTTTCACTTTCCCATCTTGAAATGCAAGATGATGAAAAGGATTAACTTCTTTCTAACAATATTGGCTTAGGAGTAACCAGCACAGCTGCATGGAAACAGAGACAGCCAAAGCCGAGAAGTCCGTATAAGCACAGTGCTGGCTAAAACATGAGCTAGAAAGAGCTTGTGGCTGGTTTTCTCTCAGACTGGGAAGAGTGCATGTCATTTCCTCAAGTTTAATTCTTCTAGTGCAATGATTTTCTTCCAAGTTTCCACTGTCAGGGAACCTTTCCCACATTAGTTCGTAGGCTGAGGAGTCCTCGCACATCTGCTACACAATCTCAGTCTACTGCAGAGGCTTTGGGGGATGGGGAATTTTGTGGGGCGTGTACATGAGTCACAGTGCATTGGTCAAGCTTGTCTCTGTTGCCCCACATGAACTCCAGATGCCCTAGAAAAATCACCCTCGGGCTTTTCAAACCCATCTCTGCTTTTCTATCTCAGCCTGCAATGTGGTCCCCACTTTTGAAGCCTTGCCGTATCTCCTCTCTTTTCTTTATATATCTCTTTCTTCTCCCTCCCTCCATACTGCCTTCTCTCTCCCCTAGCACTAGTATAATCCACCATTCCTGGCATTGCAACCCTTTTATGAGACCCACACCAAGCAGCTGAAGACTGGTGCACCAAAATAGTCCCACACAAATAGTTGCACTAGAGATGGACAAGAATTCCATCTGGGGGTGAAAATCAAAGGATATCTCCAGTTTGGCCCCCTGGATTTCATTCTGTCCCCACCCTATACTGGAGTTGACTTAATTTCCACCAATTCAAGCCAGCAGACAGGTTTTTGGTGTATTTTTAATGGTGCCCTTTTGCACATTTTAGGCGCACTGTGTTGTTTTAATGGCATTTGGAAGTGTGCACCCGTTGACTTACAGGGGTCCAAAATGAAAACCCTTGCTTAGCCAATGTCCTGAGAATTGTCTGCTGTCCATTCTCCGTAGGGACCGACCATGGATATGGACCACGAGAGGATGCCAATATGTTCATTGGTTGCTGTGTGCTCACTGGACAGCTGTCACATGAACTGCAGAGCGAATGCAGTGCTGCAAGAAGATGCTTGCTCGCAAAGGCAGGTGGGATGTGCATCGCCCCCTTTGCAGTGCAAGCCTCTATTTTTCTGGGCTGGGCCTGACAGTTCTCCATGTGCTGCATTCACTCCACCCATTCCTGAGACTCCACGTGCTCAGGAAAATGCCAAGGTGTGAGCCACCCCATTTATGGAAGCACAGAGTTTAAGACACAGTTGGCCAGGGAGATCTTGGAAACCAGATCACTATGCAAAAAATGGAATTCCCCCTAATTGAATAATTAGGAAATAGGTGCTAGGAAATAGGCAAGCAAGGTGGTTATCTTGTTAGAGAAGGGCATTAACCCTTTACACAGTCCCAGGAAACATGGCTGTTTGCCCCAGTGAGGAAGCTGTTACTGGGTCTTAATGAAACCACATCCTTCCTATAGTTTTTGGCCAGAGAAACCTGTGATAGTCTCATTCTATGTCCCAAGTTAATCCCATGTTTGAGTCCAATGGTCTTGCTCCAAAGTAAGCATAAGGGGCCTGTTGACCTAATGTGACCTCACACAAGCAAGGGAGCCTTAATCATCTCTTTGTCCTTTCTTTAACTTCCCAACCTCTCTTCCTCCACATCCCCTTTGTGACTGGGCTACTGACTTGAACAAAGCACTGATGACTTAAAAGGAGACAAGCTGAGGGTGCCTTCCTCAGAGATGAAGGATTACTGTCCCCATGCTTTTTACATTCCAAATGCTCCTATGTGATTATCTTGAATGGAAGGCTGATATTGAAGAGCAGTTTCAGATAAGCAACTTTCAGGTTAATTGAGACCATTTTAAACATCTTCAGTAGATAGCAAAGGGCATGACCCTACTTTGGTAGAGAGGGCGGAAGGGAAGCAAAGAGCTGTCAATAAGGGATGCTGCCTGGAATGATCCAGATCTTGCAGCTAATATTATGCCCACCCGTCTCAGGAGTGCAATTTACTTGGAGAGGAGGAAAGAAAAGAACCCTGGGTGGTTGGTACGAGAAACCGCACCAGAATTATGTATCATTAGCCTCAATGCTTTAGTTAAATCTGCATTTATAATCAAATGAAATGGCCATGAGTGCAAAAACATTGGAGAAATCTGCAAGGAGCTCCCATGAGTTGGATTTCTATGGATCCAGCCTGTGGATTTCGCAATAGACTGGCTCTTTCTGAGTCAGGCAGATTCCATAGATGCGCGAAATGGTTCTTCACTGGGGGCCAGGATTTGTGCAAATTTGTTCATTAGCACTAATGAGTGTTCATGCAAGTGGAGCAAAATTCTTGTATGTTCCTAAGAAAATTCCAGTTCTGTCAGACAGATGCCTGTGAAGTCGGTAAGGCTGAGAGTCCTTGATTGATCCCAACTTGCCCAGTGAGCTTCATGGGTGAGTGATGACTTGAACCCAGATCTCTCAAGTCCCACTCTAGTACTCTCACCACTATGTCACACTGTCTCTCTTTCTTCTGATGGTTTGCATTTCTTTTCCTCCTCTTACCCCCACCTTGTGGTTTCTCCCATTGTTTTCGTCTGTTCCTTACTGTTATAGCCGATCTCTGTCCTACTTAGAATAGGATTTAGACCCATCAAGATAAATAGAACTTGTTGGTCATTACTCCTTTAAGTCACATTCATTTCAATGGGTCTACTCTAAGCAGGAGAGCTGAGTTGTAGGACTGACATCATCATGAATCTTGCCAGGTGAGTTTGGGCTGATCATGGTCTCTCAGCCTAACAATTCAGATTCACAGAGTTGTTGAGAGGATAAAATGGAGAGTAGGCAGATTATGAGCCTCCTTGAATTCCTTGCAAAAGGGAAAAAAAAAAGATGCGGTGTAAATGGAATGTGATAACAACAACAATTTCTTTGTGAGCCGCCTGAGGCTTCGGCGATGGGTGCGGCATAGAAATGTTATAAATAAATAAATAAACAAACAATTTTAAAAATAAGCTCCAGTGACATTATATCCAAAAATTGTTGGGGTGATAGAACATTCATCTGCCATCTTTCTTAGAATCTACTTTGGCTTAACATATTGTATTATTGTTTATGTTTTATATAATAATTGTTAGCCATCAAGAGAGGCACATTTGGCAGTAATTAACACTATATATATATATATACATGTATGTATGTTATAATTCATATACCTGTTCACTATATGTTCAATATTACTACAAATCGATTTCTTGGTGATGCCATTTCATTACCCAATAAGAAAATATTTTATCTTGAAATCCAAGCCAATTCCTCCATAATCCTGCCATTTTTGGTACTCATACATCCTATCTTAGGATGGGGAAAGAGAATAATGCCGGTTGGACATTCTGTGACATTTTGCTGCCATTCCTCTAATGCACCAATAGACTGGAACAAAAGTTTAAAGCTGGAGTTCCAGTCCTACAGACTCAGGGTTGTTCAGATGCATGCATTCATTGGGCCTTTGGTAGCTGGGATATTATGGGTATGTTTCAGTGAATGTTGTCTATATGACTTGAGACACACAATTCAAAACATGTGACCTCAGAACTGAAAACTTCACACAATGGGTTTACTTGCTGCTGCATGGATGGTACAGAGAAAATGCATCCATTACAGGTTTCTCACTGGGGCTTGTAGTTCTCTGCCTTTCTAGATATTCTGCTAACCAACGACAAGGTTGTGCTGTGCTACAACTGCAATGTAGTCAATTTTCATCTTTCCACGAGGCTATTGCTGCAGTTTGTTATGATTTAAATTTAAATACTGGATTTTCCTTGTCCTGTGAATAAACATTAAAAAAAAGATGGAAAACACAAGAGAGAAAACACATGGAGGACAATGCCATGATGAAACGGCCATGTCAACTTTGGTGACTGAAGGCTCAGGACTGCACAATAAATGCCTTGTGTGGAAAAGCCCTGACAAAAATTTATCCAAGGGGCAGCAGCAGCTGGAGCTACTGTGTATCATCCACCGATTGCACTAGACAAGACAAAATGCAGTGCGAGTAGCTACCAGTTCATTTGGCAGTATGCGGAGAACACACTGCCTCCGGTATAAGTATGTCACAGCATATCCCCCAAATCAGAAAATGAGATATACATAATTACTAAACATTTTAAGACATGCAGAACTAAATCAGCATCGTCTGAAATAATGCAGCAAACGTTCAAGTGCCAGGTTCTTGGCTCCGACGCAGAGGGTTTGGGTTTCCAGAGTTTGATGGATAGCGCAATCTGTATATTGCTCAGTCCAACCCGTCTCACCGAGTGCCAAGTCCTTTGCTGTTTTGCACTCTAGTAATCTGGGAGGAACCTCACTGCGCTTTGTGGATTTTCTCCCATCTAATGACGTGATCACTGAGGATGTGTTCTGGCTCTAACCTTGTAGCTCTTCATGTCCGAAGGAAAAAAAGCAGGACTTTAGCTGCTAAATGCAAGCCAGCTGTGACAGCAGCCCCCTCACATCTGTCTGTCAGTATGTTCCTTCCCATCTCTCCTCCCTAGATATCAAAGCAGAAAAAGGCATGATCTGTCATTCGGACTCTGCCCAATTCACGGGACAACAATTTCACTTCTCTACTCCCGCCCTCCCTCCCTCTGCCTGAGGCAGAGGGAGCTTTTCCCCCTTCCAAACCAGGGGGGACTCTGAAGTCCTATTAACATTTTCTTGTTCCCTCCCCAGACTTACCTAAATTAGCCTTTTACCATTACTTATGCCACAGAACAAAACTCCACAAATATGAATTTAGCTCTCGTTTCTATGTCTTCCTTTAAATAAAATAAAAATATCAGCCCCTTTGCAAGAAGGCGATGGAAGGAACACGGATGATTTTGCACTGTGCACATATAGTAGCATTTTCCCTTGTAAGTCCTTTTCTCATCTTAAAGCACTGAAGTACATATTGAAGCTTGTATTCAGAAGCGAGCTATTTGGAGCCTTCTTCCTTAATCTACAGATCTTTTTGGGGAACAAAAAGATGTTAGGATGACATGAAATGGCACTGTCTTGCACTGCAGAGACTGACTTGAAAGTGAAGGCCATGATGGGATCTTCTGGCTTAGGCAAAGCAGCTGAAGACCAGACAAGGGCATTGAAGAAAGAAGCTGGTGTCTTCCATGTTAAAAAGCCCAGCTCATTCAAAACCAGCCATGAACTGGTTTGCTGTGTTCCTGCATTTGGCAACCAACACTTGGTGATGTACCTTATGGAACTGGAAGGATCCCACCAAGCAGGAGGGGCTTATTTCTGAAAGGAAAAAAGAGCACACATTCATAAAGAACACCAGGTCCTTATCAACCACTACACTGAATAACCAGTAGAGCAATGGTGTGGATTCTGACTGGGAATGGATGAACCTCCAGTTTTGCTTTCTCCAGCTTTCAGGTTTTTAAAGTCAAGTGTAAAGGTCTTTCCATCTTGAACAGGATTAGGACAAACCCTTTTGGGATCCTTCCCTCTAGCATCCAGCAGCCTTCCTCTTGTGCTCAGCCCAGTCCTGCAAAGTGAGCCAAGCCAGGAAGAAGTCTGCACATGCTTGCAGACCTTCCAGTTGTGCAACCAGCAAGCTTTCTGGAGTGGCTGGAGGATATGCACACTTGTATGCTTGTATTAGTAAGATTTAATGGCCATCTGGCCATCAGAAAATGAAAGGTGTTTCACATATAGTTTTAAGAAAGGACTGAAGGGAAGAGAAAAATGAGCAACATTGGGGTACCATTTTCCTGTCACATAAGCCACATTTCATTTGAGAATGTGAATTTATTGAGGACCACATGCCCAAATGGTGGCGGGGGGAGCAAAAGCCAAATGTGACTGGGTAAAACTCAAGGTAAATGTGGCTATTCCTTTTTCTATTTCCCTTTCTGCCACCCCATTCTCTCTCTCCCCCTTCATCCTTCTCCACCCAGTGGACTCTTGTGTGATGGGTTGATTCACTGTTCATAGTTCTTGTCGCTGTTATTAACCACACTCATGAAAGAACCAAGAAAAAGGACTGCCTTTGCTGTGTGCTGGTTAAAAACAAAAACAAATATTGATGAACGCATTGAGCATATGAGAAGAGAAAGCAGGTATATCAGCTCAGCAAGGGCAGCTGGAATGATAAATGTTCACCTCTTAGAATGCAACTGACCATGCACCTAATGTTGCTGTCAACATGTGAATGGGAGGCATACAGATGCGACTCAGGAACAGACACAAATATGGATGTTTGGCCTGCTTTTGTTGAAGCTTCCTGATACTTTTTTCCCAGAAAGCTGCATTTTCATATGTGCTGTGTGTGTGTAAAGATGATATAGAGAAACATGAACACACACACACACACACACACACAGAGAGAGAGAGAGAGAGAGAGAGAGAGAGAGAGAGAAAGAGAGAGAGATTTAAATGTTATTTATTTATTTATTTAGAATTTCTGTATGCCGTCCCATTTGCATGAGCCTCGGGACAGCTTACATACAATAAATAAACCCAATACAAATAGTACACATACAATCCAGATTCACTCTGGCTGCAAATTAAAAACCTATAGATGATATTAAAAATTGTTAAAATATTGTTTAAATAAAAAGGTCTTAGCCTGGTGCCGAAAAACTAATAACAACAGCGCCAGGCGGAGCTCTTTGGGGAGCGCATTCCATAGGCAGGGTGCCACCACAGAGAAGGCCCTCCTCCGGGTGCTCACCCTCCTTATTTCTCTCACGGAGGGTTCCCGGAAAAGGGCCTCTGCTGCCGATCTCAGGGGGCAGGAGGGCAAATACAGTAGAAATATATTTCCTATTAATTGTATTTGATACATTCAAACCCATGGAGCAACAATTTATTTTATTCTTTATTTTTATGGTTTGGCTTTGATAAAATTTACAGTAAAATGCATTTGAAAACAGAACAGGGAATGGAATAGAAGTTGGAGGCTGGATCCAGTTTAAAGGGTTTCTTTGGTATTCAGGAGACAGCACTGCAGTGGAGGAATTCTGTTTGCAGAATGCAGGAGGCAGCGATCTTCCTCAGTTTCCACCTCCCCCTAAAATTGCCCGTTTCAGCCCAAATCTGTTCCAGAGGGTTGGGGAAGCCCTCCAGAGCACCAAGGAGGTGCTACTGAGAGAGCGGGAGCAAATCGAAGTAACCATGTTCTGAGTGGTGGAAGAACTCAGAGGGGAAACTCTGCCCAGGAAATGCTCCTGCCAGTGGAAAACAAGTTGGATGTCACCCAAAACACATTTTCAGCCCATTTTTATTGGGTGCTCATGGAATTATTACATTGTTTTTGAATGCTAGCAGATGCTCTCCAAATTAAATGGATTTAATTGGCATTTAGATGGGAGCAGTTCTGCCTGCTGCTAAAAATAACTCAGACTGAATAAAAGTTAGTGAAAATAGCATGTTTTTTGTTTGTTTGCCTTTTAAAGGGACTGGTTCTTCCCATTTTCCCCTTTCTGACTCCAGCATCTAGTCTTTCGTAGACCTTCTTTTCATTTGTCCCCAAAGTGCCACGATTTCCCAAGGGAACAGCTTACAACCGGAATACAAATGCCCTGTGGTGCAGGGTGCCTCATTTCCCCAGCTGTTTAACAGCCACACGTCCTTCAAACCACAGACTGGTGAATAATGTACTTACAGTTTCCCAGCAAGCAACACGTGCACCAACAGATGTGAACATGTGTAGTCGGCTGACAGTGCTACGCTTTTGTCCACGCAGATGTATGCAAGCCCAAGTATCGCAGTTGTTAATTAACAAGGGAAATAAATCTGGATGCCATCATGATTTAAACAACAGGATGAGAACCAATCCTCTTCTGGCTCTCAGTGTGTGTGTGTGTGTTCTTAACATGGGAATCTGTCTGTAGGAGAAACGAGACAATATGGTCACAGATGCATAGGTTTCCCAGGCCAGGTTCAAAGCTGAACCTTCCTCTCATGTCAAAATCTAATTAAGGAATGACAATTAGGTCTGTGCCTCCTCCTTTCCTGCCCCCAGGCAGTTCATTACCCTCCAATAAGAACTACAACAGTGTTCCGGCTCCCATCATATTTTCTCAGTCTACAACCCTCAGCCACCAATAGCTCCTCCTCTCTTAAGTGATGCTTTTCTTCCTCACTGCCTCTTATGCCTTCCTGAAACAATTGTGATGCCAGATCCCCCTCTCTCTTAAATATGGGCGGGATTTTGTTCAGACCAGTTATTTGGTAAGGCTTTATCAAAATTTGCAGATCTCTTCATAAATGGAACCCAGAGCACTTCAATTTTTTTAATGAATGTAGAAGAAAGCAGAAGAATCAATGTAATTCCATTCATCCATGCGGAGACCTGAGTGCCTAGCTCTGAAAAGTAGGAACAGGTGAACAAGTAAAGCTTGAGGAAGCCAGGATTCTCCCAACATCATCTTGCTCCTCATCTCATGCCCAGTCCCTTTTCATTTTTGCATGTGCAAATAGGAAAGTTGCACAAATTTGGCAGCGATCAAACAGAAGATATCATTTCCCTGGATTTGTCAACTTTCCACTTTAGGCTCAAGCAAGGATGATTCAGATTGCAGAGGAAAGTAGCAGAAATTGAATTGGAAAGCTGGAATAAAATGCAAGGCTGTGTTCAATGATTTATGAATATTTTGGCAGACGTGCACTCCTGCTCACATGGTTTCTGGGCAAAATTGAAATTTTCATTCCACCCTACTGAAATTTCTGGGTTTGAATTAATGTGTATTACACAGATATCACTGATGAACATTGTAGTCCAACATCAGGAGGACTACACATTCCCTAGCACTGTAATATATCCAGGTGTAGATTAACACACGGGTTGGTTAGTTTAGTTTGTTCTCCAAGTGTGTGTATTTACCAAGAACTGATGTACACATTCAATAGAATCACATGGTGGAGTTCTTGGGCCACATCACTTCAGACTGCACATCCACTGATGTGTTTCAATGTTTCCCTGCACTGAAATTAGAACTGAAAATTTGTCCCACAGTTTGGATGTGATCTCATCAAGTCTGACAGCAAAGAAATAGTTTTGCAAAAGCAAGTCAATGCTCGAGAAAATGTTGGAGAAATTCCTATGGGTTGAGTTTAAGTTTCTTGGGCTTTTGTTATTTCCAAAGTAGCTGAGGGTTATGAGTGACTGTCCCATCTTTCATGGCCTGCAGGCACCTTCTTTTCCTGTGTGTCACTTAAATCATAAGGTTTTGTGTCCGTCCATCTGTTCCTCCCCCCCCCCCCCCCGCATAAGGCTTTTTCAGATCAGGAAGTTCAGGAAGCCAGAGTGGCCATAAGCCAATGAAGAGATGTGTTGTAAAAAGAAAGCACAAGCACACGCAGGACCTGGATCACCTTACAGTGGTCACATAAGCTCAACAACACCACTCACACACACACAAGTATAGAACACTCTGAGACTTGGACAGAACAATGGGGACTTTTCTCATGTGGGAAAAACCTTTTGGAAAGTGGAGAAGAAATTTTTGCCACAGCACTAGTTCCACCTCTTCCTTGCAGCTAGACGCAACACTGCTCTCCTCACATGTGCATTGAAATGTATTGAAAAGGAGGCAGTCCAACAACGCTGTTGTTCCTCGTGCTACTTCCTTGTTCCTGAACCCACACTGAAGACATTGTTTGTATATGGCTCTAATAGAAATTCTTCCTATGTTTAGAAAACAGACCCATGAGCAAGAGGACTCAATTAACACTGCCTCATTGGGTGCATTACTCTCTATGTGAATGAATGTCACGTGTTTTTTTTCCACATGCAGAGCATTACAGATGTGATTCAGCCCATTGCTAAAAGCTTGAAAAAATCCATCTGTCTCTATAAGTTCAGTTCCAAGGGACCAGAACCAGGTGGAATTGAGAATGAGAGGGACCAGTCCTCCTGGCAAATAAATAAAATAAAATAAAATCTGATGCTTGTAGCAACTTAATGGGGTCATGCAAATTTGCACAGATAATATTGTCTTTCTTTCATTTCTATTTTACACTTCCACCAGGGAGCTCAGAGTAATACACATGGTCTGCATATCTCTTCCACCCAACACCTTGCATTTTATCCTTGTAGCAAACCTGTTCACACAATACTGCAAGCTGAACTAGGGTTTGAAGCTGACTTTCCTCATCCGAGTGTGACATTCCAACTTCTACATGATGCTGCATACAACACCAACACAGAATCCGGCTCTTCCTCGTGTTATTTTAAGCTGTATTCCCTTGACTCACTTTTTAGTTCTTTCTGTTTTTAAGTACCCCTCCAGCAATAATTATTGGGAGTCTGAGTAGTTCCACTCCATGCTTGCCACCACAGGAGTTACGTAAATAGCAAATGAGCACACTGCCAGTCTTAATCTCCGGGTTGGTGTGACCCAGCCTACCTCCAGTAGAAGCTACACTTGCTGAAAACAAAAGACATTGTTTCAATTCACCTTTAAATGTTATCTCAAAGTCCAGAAGAGATAGATCCTTGCTTAATCTCAAATTTCCGCAGGGATCAAGAACCCCAGAAGACCACTTTCCCCTGTCCCTAATGCCTATTCAGCATCAATCTTCCTGCTACTTTTCTTCTGCAAGGACACAAGGAGGGATCACACAAGAGGGTCAAGGCCCTTTCCCCCTCCAAAAGGATGCATTTATTCTCTTGGTTTCTGTGACAACACACTCTCTAATTGTTCTAGCAGCACCAGTGGGAGCAGTGATTAGATTTTAAGGAGTTTAGGAACAACTGGATTTTTTTTTTTTTTTGGCATATCAACTTTTTCCAGCTGTGTTAACAGTGAAATGAAACAGATGGTTGGGTGTTGGAGAACTCTGAGAAAATTCAAAGGGGCTGCAGCACTTGGGCAATCATTAACACCTTCCAACCTTATGAATACCTTCATAAAGTAAAGCTTTACCTCTTGCTAAGGTCAGTTGAGGGTACCTAAACTGCTCTGACATTGGCACATTGTACCTTCCTCTTCCTCCAAGACACAGGTCCAGGTAGCTGCAAGAAGAACTTGTGTCCATCTAAGACTGACTGATATGTTGTGAATTATGACCTCTGCTCAGATAAGCTTATCAGCTTCATTAAACACCACAAAAAACTTTTATAAGGAGCTTCCGCTGATCCCATGGAAACAGGAGCAAGAACTGGTGCAGAGATATTTTCAGACTAAAAGATTTGTTGGCTAAAGGATGTTGCACGAAAACCCTTCATCAGGCAAAATAAATATTCACGTCCTAAGTTAGTAACCTGACGCTGGCTACAGGAAACCAAAGATGCATTGAATACAGCCTTCTCTGATTTAGTGCCCTCCGGATGCCTTGAACTGCAATGCCATCTTTCCCAGCTACTTGCTCGGATGAGCCACAAAACACTTTCATGTGGACTTTTAAAAAGACAGCATTTGGAGCAGACTGAACTCTGAGAAATTCTTGAATGAGAAAATGAAATGGATATAAACTGCCTCTAATCCTCCAAACTGGGTATGCTAAGGAGGAAGCTGAGACACCATCGGGATACATTATCTCCTGGCAGAATGACACTTTTCACATCCCCACCCTGGAATGTTCACCTAACACTGACTCAGAAGTCAGTCTTCCAACCTCAGAGCAGAAGCCAGTATGGAAAGAATTGTGCAGTGGAGAGATGATACCCCAGTATCGGAGTCCCAGCTCCGACTTTGGTGACTGCTTCCAAGACCAGTGCTTCGACCCTGTCCTCTCCTATGGGCACTTAGTTAGCCTCTAGAAGCCCTAGGGCTGTGCCTTCACCTGCTTACTTTCTACATGCCAAGATGCTCCTAAGATCACCACAGTGAGGCATGTGTTGGTTTGTTGTATTTCAAGTTTTCCATACCTAACTTTAGATTTTGGAGGCAACAATTCTGGCTGGGTAAGAATTACCTCTCTAGGCAGCTGTTCCACTGTTGTATTGCTCTGACAGTGAGCAACATCTTTAGGGCTTGCCGCTGGACTACTCCAAGTAGGACTAAATCTGTATCCCAGCTATTTTGAGTCATGTTGGGAGCAGGGAGAGGTTTACACATAGGTATAAACACATGAGATGCAGTCTGAACATCCCCTTGCATAAGCAGAATGGATGGCTTAGATTTTCCTTTATTCCAGCCACGGTGCAAACTTTCCACACCGCATTCTGTCCTATTCCAAGAAGCAACCCTTAACATCAGAGCTGTTTTTTAAAAAAATAGGTGAAGGGAACTGCAGAGTCAGAAAACCCCCGGATGTAAGTGGAACTCTGCCATTTCTCAGATCCCATCTATTAATTCTACTTCTACATGCAAATATACACACAGTAACACAAAGTTATCCTAAACTGAGCCAGAGGACATTGTCCAGGGCACTGTTCCAGGTATGCTCACCTACTGAGGGAAGGCAAGTGGCAACAAGAGAGAAGATCCTTTCAGCATTGGCAGGACTTCTCTGGAAGGCCTTTTACACAGGGACTTCACTGGTGCCTTTGTTGCAGTCTTTTTGGCACCAGGTAAAAAACACTTTTATAAGTATGTGGCCAATTCCAGACCAAGCACAATCTGAGGCCAGGCAAGACATGATCTATCTAGTCCTCTTTCTTTGATCAAAGATAGCCAGGGGAGATTTGGATGAGGATTGCAATACTGTTAACCCACCTCCAGTGCACTATTTCCTACTTTGAAGCATTTATTCACACAGCTGCAAACAGGGGGCGGAGGGGGAGTAGAAGCACCCCTATTGTACCTGCAATCATACATCCATGTGCATGGGAAGAGAGCCCAAAGAACTTGGAAGTGAGACCAAGCAGATGCGCTGAACTGCAGTAGAAATGTACAGATTTGTTGGGAAGATGGCAAGAAGAGAGAGGGCGTTCTGCATGGCATCCCTCCATCTATGGAATACTCCCCACACTGAAGCCCACCTGACACCAGTTCTGTCATCTTTTCAGCACCAGGCTGAGACTGCCATCTTAGCTCAGGAATGTCAAGGCATTTATGGGAATTTAACGGCATGCTAGGGCATTTATACCAGATAAATATAGCTGATGTAATTGTACTAAACATCGTTCAAACTATTAAATTATTCTTTAAATGTTCTATATTGGGGAAACCTGTGTTTTCGCCATGCTATTTTATTGTATTTGTGAACAACGACACTGAGCCTTCTACCTATGCTAAGCCCCTCTTCAACTCCCATTCCTACCTTTCAGGGGCCAGTCCTAAGCAGGTGTAGACAGAAAGAAAGGCCCACAACTCCCAGCAAGGTTCACCCATCACCACTTCTTATTTTTCCTCCCCTCCATCTTCTTCCATGGTTGCTGTTGCAACCTGCAGAAGAGAAGCCACTATGCAATCTTCAGCAAGTGCTAGGAGAGGTGTGAGTTAAATCCCTGCTTGGGTTCCCCACTCCAGCTGAAGTCATAATTTATTTTATGTATGTATGTATGTATTTAAAACTTTCATATACCATCCCATCACTGACATCATGGTTTTCAACAGCAATAAAATAAGATAAAGAAATACAATTGTGTCAAAGAACTCAGAGGGAGGAAAAAACCCGCACCACCAAATTCAGGGCAAACTGAATTTCAGACAGGGAAAATGAAAAATAAAATAACAGGGGAGAGGTCAAAAGCAGCAGATGTGTCCATCCCCAATTAAAATGAGCCCTGGAGTGGGGTGGTGGAGGTTAGAGTCATGGTCAGTGTTAAATATAGGTGCAAAAGAGATCGGTGCTTCTGGATAGGCCTGTCTCGAAGTCAGCAATGTCCTGGAGCTCGCCGTCTCAAGCATCCTTTCCTGCGCAAGTCATGTCGACCAACTCCCATTCCTGCACTTTGGCTTTTGTTCCTCAGCAGGCCACACATACACACTGGCCTTGAAGCCACTCCAGCTGTGCTAATGATCTTACTCTGCGAAGATTTGTACTGCCTGGAACGCACCCTGAGAACATCTGCAAACATCTGCACATTCTAGTGACATTCCAAATGGATAGCCAAGTTAGTATGACGCAGAGAAAGCTATGTTGTGCTTGTGGTATCTTTAGGTTGCAATCTTTTACCCACTTACCTGAGAGTAGGTCTTGAATGCAGCCGGATCTATTTCTCTGTAAACATGCATAAGATTATGAGACTGCAAAGCTATGCACATTTACCTTATTTATTTTTATTTATTTTATTTTTCTATTTATATCCTGCCTTTTTCCTACAAAGGGCTCAAGGCAGCTTACATCTCCTCCTCCATCTTATCCCCACAACAACAACCCTGTGAGGTAGGCTGGGCTGAGAGTCTGTGACTGGCCCAAAGTCACCCTGTGGGCTCCATGGCTGAGTGGGGACCCGAACCCAGATCGTCTGAGTCCCAGTCCCATGCTCTTAACTACCACACCACCCTGGCTCTCAGCTTGGTGTGAGTACACTACTGAATCTGGCTGAACACACTTGAATTCACTTTTGAGTCAAGATTATAGGATTGGGCTATAAGAACACAATTCTGTCCGCATTTCAACATACTCTTGGAAGAATTCTAACTTACTTGAGCAGGGTCTAATCTGAGCAAACAGCATCACATCAGATTTATTGTGGCATTAATTTCCTCTTTATCAGATGCTTAAAAATTTCTACTCTCTGAGCAATTATGAAAATTCATGAATCTGGATAAGAGAGAATCTAAGGCACAGGAGTCAAAGAATCAGGAAATGTATGCGGTGATATTAGGTCTGTAAGACAGACTTCTTGAGCAAGGAAGTTTTGGCCTTGCTGGGTTTAGCTTGTTTTGATATTCCGTTATTTTATCAACGGCTCTGTTAGCGTGTTAGTGCTTGGCTGCACTTTTGGGAGTATTTAAACTGGATGGGATGTTTTATGGATGATTTTACTGTTTTACTGCTATAATTCACTGTGGTGTTATCTGTGATGGTATGATTTTCTGATTGCTTTACAGCAGGGTTTACAGCAATGATGTCTGCAGTCACCAGGAGTCTTCTGAAAACATTTCTTGGCACCCACCAAAGTCCCTTCCGTCCTGCATTTAATACCAAAGCGCTGGGGAAGGGGGCATTTGCTTACAGGCAGCTGTAATTCTTGCAGCTGAAAACTGGTTCCAGGGAACTGCTTATTATGTTGGAGCCTCAGACCTTGCATGATCTGCCTTGCATTGCATGTTTTTGGTATGTTACTAGCTTTTTGCCACATGTCGCATGGAACCATTTTGCAATGATGCCCTGGATACTTTCTCAAATTGCCAAATATGGCCACAACCCCAAATAGTTGCACAGATTCTTTGTTACGTGCCATCAAGTCATTGCTAAGTCATGACCCTATGATTGAAGGCCCTCCTCTGCTTTATCAAACTCAAGGCTGGGCCCTCCTTCAGGGAAGCCCATCCATCTCCTGTTTGGCCTTCCTTTTCTTCTTCTGCCTTCAACTTTCTCTAGCAGGATAATCTTCTCCACCAAGCCTTGCTTTCTCATGATATTATTTTTATTTCTATACTGCACAGTAGCTGAAGCTCTTTATTAATTATTTTTGTCAGGCTCCTTGAGGACACGCTGTTTGAAAGATTCTGTGTGTGCATAAGGAAAGTAATTATATTTATACCTAAAAATATAGAATACGCATGTGTTCACCTGAAGTGTCTGCACAGAGTAAGAAGATGTAATCATGTTTATTCATTTTAAAACATTTCTCAACCACCCTTCATCCAAACAGATTCTAGGGCGGTGTACAAAATATAAACACTTGAAAAACAACAACAACAAGTAGATTCCTACAAAAACAGCACAAATAAACACAGCACAAACAAACAGAGACACAACAAACTGTAAAACCATAGAATAAACAGATGGAGATAGTCTGTGCTTCAAATTAGAATTACACAATTCACATGAGCAACTTTTACTTTTTTCCACTTCAGTTTGTTTTGTGGCCCAGCTCTGTCTGGCCTGATACCCAGGAAGGAATCCAGCAAAACTTTTTCTGCTATTTATTTATGCAAAACCAGAAAGCAACCATCAGAAAGAAGATAAGAAAGCCTTCACTCCCCCCCCCCCCCCAGTTTGACCCCAACTACTTTTAATGACTCAGGACCAGGATGGGTGGAAAAAACTATCATCTGGCTTTGGCAGCACCTTTGAGTTTTTGTAGATTAGGCTTTTCTTGTGCTCTCACAATTCCTCAGGCATACTTTTTTACAGGAGCTTTAGACAACAGTGTCATCTTTCATTATCCATCCTGTGCTTTCTAATTACTTTGGTGGGATGTTGGTCATGGGAATAATGCAGTGTTGTGAACCTTTGTTTTGATTTGGTGTTTGCATTATGAATCCAAACACAACTCTCCACTCATGTTATTCCATTTTGTTCAACTATAGCACTCCATCATATTATTATTGAATAATAATAAATGTCTGTACTGACCCACAGCTGAAGCTCTCTGGGTGGCTTACAGCAGTCCATGAAACAGATAATAAATGTAATTAAAACATTTAAATAATTTAAATAGCTGAAACAGACGATGGCAAAGAATGACTCTGCAGAACACTTGGGATGGGCTTTCCCCTTAAGCCCCTGGGTGGCCTATTAAGTCTTGAAAGGCATCGGAAAAGCAGGCTGTCTTAATCTGGTGCTGAAAAGATGATCAATTCAGCATCAGCAAGGACACAGCGGAGAGGTTATTTCATAGACTGGGGCCATTACAGAAAAAGTGCTTCACTTTTGTTACCACTTTCCACACTTCCCTTGGAATTGGTACTTGGGGGAAGGCCCCAGAGGCTGAGCATTACGTCTGATTAGATGGCAGCTGGGAGAGGCACTCCAACTGGACCGCTTGTGCCCTTATGTGCCCTCCCGCCCCCTAAGATCTGCAACAGCGGCCCTCCTCCGGGAGCCTCCTGTGAGGGAGGTGAAGTGGGCGAGTACCCGGAGGAGGGCTTTTTCGGCGGTGGCACCCCAACTATGGAATGCACTCCCTGGAGAGGTTCGCCTGGCGCTGTCGTTATATGTTTTTCAGGGCCAGGCAAAGACCTTTTTATTTAAGTCTTATTTTAATTGTTAGTGTTGGTTTTTGTTTGAGTTTTTTTGTTTAATTGTTTAGATGTTATATATGTTCAATGTTTGTGTTGGTCAAGGGTTGTATTTTAGGTGGCTTTTGTTTATTTTATTTGGTTGTATGGGGTATTTAATTTATTTATATTTATTGGCCGAGATGCACCGAGGGGGGGAGGGATAAATTATTTTAATATTTGTACTATTTTTGTATTTTAATTATGTTGTAAGCCGCCCCAAGGCTTTGTTGCGATGGGGCGGCCTATAAATGTTTAATAAATAAATAAATAAAATAAAACTGGAACTGTGGTCCTAAGCCGTGTAAAGCTTTATAAGTTAAAATCAGCACCTTGAATCAGGACTGGAAGCATACGGCCAGCCAATGCAAGCAACCCAGAACTGGTCTGATGTGTTTGGCTCTACAGGTCCCAGTTATCCATCTGACTGCTACATTCTGCACCAGCTGCAGCTTCTGAATCATCTTTGCAGTGGTCTAATTTGGAGATCAGCAAAACATCGATTCCTGAAGACAGGAATCTATTCCTGTCTAGATAGGGGTGTAGCTGGGCCACCAGCCAAAACTGGTAGAAGGCACTCTATGCAGTGGAAAGTATGGATGGGCAAGAAAGCAGCGGGTGGGTGACTTGCTGTAGAGATTCCATCTTAATCCTGCAAAATATCTGGAGGCTGATGCAGCAGGTTAAAAATACCCCGTGGAATCTTCATTACCTTTTAGAGAAAGGAGAAACTTCTCTCACTTGGGAGTGGATAAGAATCCAGAGACCTTCAAAGTTGCTCTTTTCTTGCATGTAGTTGAAAAATAGGCCCTTGAGGTACAAACACCCTGCTGAACCAATGGAGGTTGCAGCTGTTCTAGGAAGTTTTGGACTTCATTCAAGTTTTCTGCATCCTCAAAAGAAATGTTCTTAGTCTTGGGTAGAATTTCCAGAACTTGCACTTGGTTTTGATGTGCTGGCAGAGTACAGTCCTCTATTCAAAGGGGTACTCTTTTTGATGCGTTGCCCAACCCAAGTCAAAGAACCCAAAAAAGCTGAGGAAAAAAGCTTGGCTTCCAAATAGTCTACCTGCACCTGGCACCTGGACAGACACACAGGTTACCTGCTCAGTTTATTCCATTCAGGTGAGGTGCATCACATTTCTACTCTTTTCCCCCTCCTCCCTCTTTTTGTGGGGAGGCAGTTCCTCTTTGGCAAACCTACATTTGGGCTCATCCAGCAAGAGAAAATAAACAAATAGACCCATTTGACAAAGAAGTGGAGGACAGGGTTGGGGAAAAGCAATAGTAGCAAGTACTACCAGGTTGCTACAAGGAACAGATTACTCTGGGTTAAGTGCAGGGAAGAAAGAGCTATGAGGAAGATCCACCAGTGCCTGAATGACAGAGGGAACAATCCACTTTTGCTATGCACCCTTGAGTGTGTGATCCTACACATGCATATGCAGAAAAACTCATACAACTCCCAGCTTGTCCCAACTAGCTAAATTTGTAGGATTTCTTCTGCCCAAACATGCATAAGATTACGTCACTGGGTGCTGTTTTTAGAAGGTGTTCTGTGTGTGTTGGGGCCTCCCTCATTTTCCTTTACATGGTTCAGGCACTGGGATTCACGTCTTCCCAGTGCTGGCCACTGATTAACACTGCTAGACAAATTCCGATGAGAAAAATCTGCAATGCTCAATTGTCGCCTTAAACCAACAGGCAGGCATACCTAACGTATCAGCAGGTGGTGGGGAGCTGGGATTCAGCATCTCACTTTTGTGCCCAGTATGACCTCTTGTTCACAGATGTTACTTTAGCAGGTAACCTCTCCTTTTCTTGGCTTCATTCCAAAACTAACAGCAACCTGGGGAACAGACATGCCTGTCCCTGCACACACTTCTGTTTTTCTTTTACACCCACCATGCTCCCCCTTCTCCACACTCCCTGTTGTAAAAACATCCCTGATTTCTTTTGACAGAATTCTAAACAAGCAGGCTGTACGGGCCCAAGGGATGGGTAATAGGATATAGGGCCTTTCACCGCTAGGTAGTGAACAAACGTGATTACCATATGATCCGTATGCAGCGGCTTAGGATGCAAAGGAGAGTTGGTGGTCTGACTCTCTCCTGGGTATCCATACCAAGAAACAATTGCCCCCCAAAGACAATGCTGCATGTCACGTGTTGCATATAGACGTTTGCACTGAACCTTCATGTAAAGATGTAGCAGATTATGATTGCTCTAGGGATGGACTGTAGGTATAAAATGCTTACATTTTGCAAATGGTCAGGTGCCTTTCATTCTCCTGTCCACTCACTGACAAAAGTAGATACGGATAACTCTGTTTGTATGCATTATGCAAATTCATGCTTCTGAAAATGCAGAAATTCCACCAAAATTCATATCTCACACTTCACTCTATGAGAAGAAATGCACAATTGCTTGATATGTTTTTTGTTAAACTTTCCATATTTTTCTATGATTTTCCTGCCTGAATATGCCTAAGATTCTACCCTTATCCTGCCATTTGGGGGAAGCAAATAGTCCCAGGCTGAAAGGAGAATTGTGTGAAGCCACAGCTTCAAAAGGCAAAAGAGGAAAAGCAACAATGCCTCCTTCTCTTGCCTTGACCCCAACCCCAACCAGATTCTGTATGAACTTCCAGGTTTTGTAAAAAGTTTGGCCCAATCAACCTGCAGCTCTCCCAGCCTACCTAGAACTAAACTAAACTAAAGCTGTTGCCAATTACCTGGAAGGCTACAAGGAGCAGCTGTTGGCCTGCATTCAACTTGGTGGTTGGGTTCAGTGAGGATTACATTTGGTTTGTGTGCATACATTTTTATAAGAACTTACCATCCGCTGCAAATTGGTGCATCAACAGGAAGAGGGGAAATGGGGGATTAAAAGATCTGAATACAGGGAAAACAGGCAATAGATGGTGTAATAGGCAATAGATCATCCAGCCCATCGGTTCACTCTGAAAAGATGGTGGAAGGCTGCCTCAGGAGGATCCAGCTAGCACTGCACTCATGTTGCTTCTGGGGTGCAGGACACACTGCTGCACAAAGGGTGCAGGGCTCCATAAAGTGAGCCCCTGAAGGGATGGAAATGCTAGTTGCTAGATCAGGACGGGTTGGTGGAGGAACACTCTTTGAGCTCTTCTGACCTGCCCCATTCTTGTTTCCTGTTCCCCTCCAAAGCACTACATCCCTTTTGCAAGCGCCGCAGGTCCTTCTGGCACTTCAGCTTGCTTGTGGTGTTACATTAAGGTGACCATCTCTCTTTTCTCACAGGTTCATAGTTATAGGACTGGCAGGTACCCCTTGAGCCCCTCCATGCTAGGAATAGCTGGGCCAATTTGGGCCAGTGCAGATGAGTGATGTGGCTTGGCTTGGTTCATGGTTGCAGAGGAACTTCACCGATATCTTCTTATTTATTTTATTTATTAAAACATATCCTTAAACAGGATGGGGAGAACTTGAGACTGAACAAAGAACTCCACATGTGAGAGAAGGCAAAATGGGCAAATTCATGCATTGTGATGGGTCACAGGTTGTGCCCCCCAGCTATAAATGACGAAAGAAAAATGGGTGAGGTAACAACCTGAATATCTTTTCAACACCAGCTTAAGCCTGTCTTGTCCTCTACAACAAGGCATTTAATTAGTTTACTGGGGCTCCATCAGGTCTGCTTAAATAGGTCTCAAGATTCAATTTAAGCTATTTTAATTCTTTATATGTGTTTTGGTTTTAATTTTTTTGTACAATAACCTTTTTATGAAGTTTAAATATGGTTAATATTTTATACTGTATTTTTTATATGTGGTTCTAACCTGCCCAGAGAGTTTTAGCTCTTGGGCAGTATAGAAATTAATTAAACAAGCAAATCCTGTGGACAATCAAAGCCTGTGATGGTCACAAATGCTTTCTGAAAAATAAAGCAACACTAATGGAATGCATTAAAAAACACTCTCCTGATTAAAGCAACCTTCCCCAACCTAGCACACTTCAGCTGTTTTGTATCCCAACTCCCATTAGCCCCAGCTAGCAGGTCCACTGATCATGATTGTAGTACAAAACATCTGGAGGACACCAGGTTGGGTAAATCTGGTTCGAACAAAGCCTTTTTAAAGATCTCTCCACAGTTTATCTTATTTCGCCCTCCAAAGTGGGAGTCTTATCCACAATCGAACTGTGGCTAGATAAGGACTGATATAGCATCTTTTCCAGCTCATTCTTTGAACCTTGGTCTCTTACATTCCCTAAGAGGAAACTCCACATGTTGCTAAAGCTTAGACTGTACCTAATTAGAGAATCAGAGGAGTATTCGGTTCATTGAAGAGGTTAACGAATAGGAAAATGTCAAACATGAACTCTATAGGAGCTTCAGATCTGAATTAAAGCTATAGTGAACCTGGTCATCAGAGACACTGGGGCCTTTCTGCTCACTTTGAAAAGCTCAAAAGAGCACAGCTAGCAGCCCCTTTAATCTTGGCTTGAAAGACAAATAAGAGAGGAGTTGCCAAATTGTATATATTTGTGTTTGGATATCAAGGCATTTCAATCAAGGTGAAGGGGAAGGTTCAGCCCAGCTGATGTGAGAAAGGGAAATGAGCATTAACTCTTCCAAAACAGTGATGAGAAGGCAAAAAGGGAAAATTATTTAAGCACTTTGCAAAATCATTCTCAATCTTTTGTGTTTCTAACCCATATATTCACATTCAAGGGCAGAATTAAAATGGCTTCTCCGTTTGATAGCATTACATTTTTCCCCATGTGACAACTTTTTTATTTGCTTCACTTCAGTAAAAGATGAACTAATTATACCCAATTAAAGATTGGCTTGAAATTTGTTCTGGTGCTGCCAAGCAGCTAAGGTTGCAAGCTTTAATTGGTTTAATCGGTAACTTAATCATGGTTGCCACTCCAAGTAGTGATAGAAGGGCAAGAGCAAATTCACAGAAATATTTCTAAAGGCTTCTCTTAGATATAGATTCAAAATAAAATACAAGATATGAAACAAAGCTATGCACTTATACCAGATGCTTATACTTTGCCAAGAAAGAGAAAATGCTTCAGAAATGGCACAGATTTGCATGAAATGTTTTATGCTCATGTGTTGACATGGATGCAATGGGAATAGAAATGTGATACATTTCAGCAGGTTGAGGAAGACTGACCAGGTAACCCACATACCTGCTCAGTTAGCTCCCCAGGTAAAACCATCAATGAACAGCCTCAAGGCCCACCTCATCTTTTTGATGGCTATCTTTAAATTGGATTCGGGCAAGACACTTTCCAACTAGCGTGCACCTTCAGATACATAGACTAGGAACTGTGGAATCTCTTTGAGTTTGACAGCCATGATTCATAGCAACTTCTGTACAGCCTGAAGTGCCTGATCCTGCCTAATCTTGGAAGTTAAACCAAGTCAGGCCTGCTTGAAATCTGGATGGGTGACTTAAAATGTTGTGAACTGCCCAGCGAGCTTTGCCTATGGGCATTATAGAAATGCAATGTAATAATAATGATGCTAATTTCATTTCAGAGAAGCTCTCTGGGCGCACATTCCAATGATGGGCAGGGCCACCGGAAGGGGCGATGACAAACGATCAAAAGGATCAGCCTCTATCTGAGCCATAGGAGAAGCACTGCAACCTTTCAGAATGGGAGAAAAGCTATCACACAATGATCTGGAAAAGGTGATAGAGCCAGACAGGGACATGGTCTTCTAGGGGTTCTTCAGAGGACAAGTTTGGGACCTTCAAGGGCTGGATTTGGCCTCTGGACCTCTGGTTCTGCTTCCCTGACATAGATATGGGAGGGGTGAGTTGAGGCTGTCCTAGCAGTAGGTCCGTAAGAGCAGCCACCGTTCTCCAGATGCAGTTCAATGGCACGTCATTGTATCTGCCACAACTCAGAGGCATTAGTGACCCCGCTGTTCAATATGCATGACAGCAACCATGTTTGCTAGGGGCTCCAAGCAGCTGTCCCTCCCTTGATGAAAGAAAGAGCGAGCAGATTAAGCAGCAGCACTTGTGCTCCCTCTTATGATTCATTGCCATGCAGAGTCCTCTAGTGCAGTGCATTTAGATTTGCACCTCAGTCCAAGTGACCCTTCCCCAATTCAGTGATCTCCTGCTTTTGTACTACAATTCTCAGCAACCCCAACCATTCGCCATGTGGGCTGGGGCTGACAGGTGTTGAAGAGCTCTTCATCTGGAAAGTGCTAAGTATAGGAAACCTGGTCCTGGAGGTGCATATCAGGTGAATTTGCCCATGATGCTGGATGTAACAAATCCTTCCCCAATGCCTATATAATTGCTTATGCGTGGAGACACACTGAGAATGCCAAAATCATCAGACTAAGTGTTTTGCAAGGCAGAAGCAATGCAGAGCACCCTTCACCTCCATGATCTTTCCACGATCCTTAGGATGCCCATAATCCTTGTGAGTTTCGACTGCTACAAGCAGCCACTTTGGGTTACACTGTTAGTCTACTAAATATAGTTCACACTTGGGGGTGAATCTGACAATGACTCACCGCAGGATATTTTTTATGTTGGAAAGTAAACTAAAGCCCCTTTAAACAGCAAGAGCACAGACATTTCTTAAACTCCCCCTTTCAGTGACAGGAACTTGAAGTTGCCTTGGACAAATAGTAGTTTCTAATTGTAACTGCCTGTCGATAAAATGAAAGCCATTTGCTTCTGAGAATTGGATAACTGTTACATACTTAAAATAAAATCACGCACCACAGGGAACTGAAATGAAAAAGATGTTTAATTATATATTCATGACAATTCAAGCCACCCCTCCATATAATAAGGTATCCTTGGCAACGGCTCCCAAATTGCCATGTCTTTTACACAATGGTGTTTGATCAGTCAAGAAAATGTCATGCATCCTCTTTCTCCCCAATTGCTTCTTGGAGACATTCCAGATGTTGGTTGAAAGAAGTACAGAGCAATGTATGTGATATAGTTACATTGATAGGATGCTACAAGGCATAGGGATTGTAGTGAATGAGGCATTAACTTCTGTGGGAAAGCTGGCAGGAACTGGGCAGCTTCCAGTTTGTGTTGGACTAACCATCCCATAGCAATAATGGTGCAAACATTTCAGATCATCTAAGCAGGACTAGGAGAGCACTGGGCAAAGCGCATGCAGAAAAAAGACAACAGATTAACCAGCCTATCTAGGCTTGAGCAAGAGAGGGTCATAAGAAAAACTGAACCCCAGGATGACATGGGGAGATGGATGCAATGTAAATATCCTACTGTTGGTCTAAAGAGCACACCGTCTACTGAATTAAAAAACACAATGTGAACACACTTCTCTATTGGTGGTAATAGGGCGCTCCTAAAGGAATTCAGTGCTTTGCACCCACCTGATTAAAACTCTGGGCTGACCTTGAGATAGAGAAAGAAAGCAGAGAAGCGGTCAAAGGTTGAAGTGTTGCGAAAATGGGTGACTTGAGAGCAGAATGTCAGAAGAGCCCTGCTGGTTCAGACCAGAGGACTTCAGAGTCCACAGTCTGTTCCCACAGGGGCCAGCCAGGTGCATATGGGAAGCCCACCACAGCACCCCAGAGCACCCTCCTGCTCATGCCCGCCCCCCAGCAACTGATAATGAGTGGCTGCTCTTGTGGATAATAGATAGCCTCTCCTCTATGAATATTTATGAACCCCTTTAAAATCATCCCAATCAGCGGCCATCACCAAAGCTGCATTCACACATCATGACAAGCCATTGCCTAGATATACCTGACAGATAATCAAGTAGTTTCTACACTAGCATGGTTACCATCCTCCTCACCCAGCCGGGCTCATCAGTTACCATGCCTGAGCCTGGTCAATGAAATCAATGGCGAGCCCAAGGCCCCCTTGTCCAGCTACAAGAGAGCCCAGGATTCCAGGTACATCTGCAACCGATCACAGCACACCAGCAGTATCAGCTCCAGCCAGGGAAGAGGATCTTATATACTAAATTGGCATAGCATAGGGTTCAGCGCTCTGCCTCCTCATCTAGAGAGAGCTACAAAGAGAGCAGATGAGACCACTGGCAAACCCACAGCTGCTGAACTGGGGCTTCCTGGAATTCCTACTGGACTCCAAACAGAAATACAGACCAGCATCCTCAGCTCTATGACCACATACATTTGTGGCTGGATGAGAAATTTGTTTGGTTCACATTTTTATGCAAATATGCCTAATTTCATACTTTCTATCCTAAGTGCGGGGACTGCAGGTGGCACAGTGGTTTAAACCGCTGTGCTGCTGGACTGGTTGATCGAAAGGTCACTGGTTTGAATCTGCACACGGGGTGAGCTCCCGTGCTCCGTCCCAGCTCCTGCCAACCTTGCAGTTTGAAAGCATGCAAATGCAAGTAGATAAAAAGGTACCACTTCGGTGGGCAGGTAACAGCGTTCCGTGCACTTCGGTGTTTAGTCATGCCGGCCACGTGACCACGGAGACTGTCTGCGGACAAACGCTGGCTCCCTTGGCTAGGAAACGGAGATGAGCACCGCCCCCTAGAGTCAGGCATGACTGGACGTAATGTCAAGGGGAAACCTTTGCCTTTACCTTATCCTAAGTGCAAATCAACCTTTAATTATCTCTCAAAATTTGCACTTCTCTAGATCATTCAATGAGGTTCATCAATCAGTTGGGAGCTAGTGTGTGCAAAATTTTGAATATTCCTGAATATACAGTCCAAATGGCATTCTATGAGCAGGAACCACTTGCACAGTGAATATAAGGCAAAATTACATACAAAAACTTGTGCGTTAGAAGAAATACGCACACCAATGTGGTGTGCTGGTAAGAGGGTTGGACAGAAAACCTGGGAGCTCCAGGTTCTAATCCACATTCAGCCATGACGTTCACTGGGTAACTTTGAGCCAATCACTCACTCTTAGGCTAGCCTTCCACACAGGGTTGTCATGAGGATAAAATGGAGCTATGTAAGCCACCTTTGTTTTCACACCAGAGGGGAAAAACTGGAATATATTTGCAATCTAATAACAATAAATGTTCATACATCTATCCAGAAACTTATGTGGAAAGAGGATCAACCAATTAAGGTTAGAAAAATAAGAAATCAACATTGATAGCTTTGTGCTTTGGACTGAGCAGGTAGACACATCTGAGGGGGATCCATGACCTCTCCCCACTTTGAGGACTTGTGTGAGCAAGCGAAACACCTGCATATAACTTTTGTAGTCCATTATTTACAAATGTGCTTCCCAACATGCAGCACCATCTCCATAGATTTACAGCTGGATCTGCATACTGCATGAACAAATGCAGATCCTGGTTTGGCTGAGAACCACAGATGTTCAACAGGTTGTTTTATTTATTTTATTTATTTAAATATTTATATGCCGCCCCTTGCAACAGCCTCGGGGCGGCTCACAATACAGGTTGTTCATATACCCACCCCAAAGTGATCACTCCTGTAAATAATTGCTAATATTTATTGCTGGTGGGTTGTTGGTTTTTTTTTTGTCTTTTATTTTTTGTGTAGACTGAAAAGTTCATGCCAACTGAGCTGTGAAAATTACTGAACAGCCATAAAAAGTCCACTAATTGGATTACTTGATTACTTGATATGAATTCATAATTACAAAAGACACCAACAGGGTGGCTAAGACTAAGGGTTTAGCTTTCCTTTCTATTTTCTTCCAACTCTCCAAAAAAGCTGGAGTGAGAAGGAAGAGGAAGAGGATCACTTTCAAAGAACATTCTCACTCTGGGTCCAGTTTCTTCCTGGAATGAAGCTCCAGATTTCTGCTGGAGCTGGAGAGGAACCACCCTGATGGCCTCCCTTACCCTCCTAAGTGAGGGGGGGGGGGGTCTCTTTTTAAAATATTAATCCAACAACACCATGACTCACTAACGGACTCAAAGGCAAATGCTCAAGGGCATTTTCCTTAAAGGTCACCTCCTGGCTCAAGGAACAGGAGAAGCTCAGCTGCATTTCTGGGTGGGTTTAAATGCTTCTGTTGTGAAATCCCCCTTCAGCTTTGGGAATGGTAGGCTCTCTGAAATGTAGAGTAAGACTTCAACAACCTGTTCTCGTGCCATTTATATTTGGATGTGTCACAAGTAGTTTGGGGCTAGGAACAGGGGAGGAATACATTAACTTTATACTTAAAAGCAAATGTATTTAATTTCACACTTGCAAACCAACATGTGAACCAGAGCGCAATTATCTTTCTAAATTTACCCTTCTCCAAATTTTTCACTGGAGTTTTGTGAGCTATAAATGTTTCCTACTAAATGCTAATGCTGGGGAAATGTGACACAAAAATGCATCTATAATGAGAAGTAAATAAATTATATATGGAATGTTCCTTGCAAAAAATGCTGGTACTAGCAGACAATGCACATGGAAATGCAGATATTACAAGACATGCATGCAAAAATTGCATGTGAGTTTTCATAAGAACTTAAAGAAGTCTCCAAGTTTAGGATGAATTCAACTTAAGACTGAAAAAAATGAGAAACTGAGAGAAACCAACATGACTAGATTCATCTACTCTGGAAGAGCAATTGCTCCTGGCTATGTTTCAAAACAGCAACATATTTCAGTGTCCTTCATCCCAAGCATTTGTCCTGTCTTTCCTCCCATTAACTATTTTTTCAAAGACTGGATAGTGTATAAGCTTATCCATTCAACAATGAGAAAGATTTCTTATTCCCTTCTCCTTGTCTTTTTGTGTCATCCCTAGCTTTGCAAACTGAAGAGTTACCAGAAATGTATGCTGCCTCCATCTTCAGAGAGAGGATGGCTAGGCACCCCAGTTGCTGGGGAACATGGGTGGGAAAATCACCTGCATTCATCTTCTGCTTGTAGGTTTCCCACAGGCAGCTGTTTGGCTTCTCTGGGATTAATATTCAGGATTGGATGGTTGCTTGGTGTGATCCAGCAGGCATCTTCTTATGTTCTTAAAGCAGAGAACACAGATAGTTATTAATTTCATTCCCCCGCTTCTTTTCCTAGCTAAATAACAAAATAGTAGAAACTGCACCATGAAAAAAGAAGGAAGAAATAATTCACCCCCACCCCAAACACAGAGGGAACCTGATGTTGAAGAAATGCTGAGAAGCTAACCAAGGTGAAATTGGGCAGCCGTCTAGGGTTGGCAAGTTTTCTAGGGTTTAGCTAGACCACCACTTTTTCCTTCTCACAGGAAGGCAGTCAAACAAACTTACAGATGCAGTGCACAGCGATTAATGTGCCCCCATAAGAACCCAAACAGGATCTAATTTATTTATATCACCAGCTTGATGCTTTGACCTTGCTTTATAGCAGGTATAATTGGGCTGTTCTTCAGCTAAGAAGTGAGGCAGTGATGCAATCAAAGGCTGACCTTGTTCTTCTGTGTCACAGACTTGGTTTTCACTTCCAAGACACATTGAGAGAATAATTATTGACTAATTAGTGAGCTGACATACAGAACAGTGTGGGTGTGTTTATACTGTAAAACTTTCCTGCAGCTACCAGAAAGGTTGCTTAGATCTCTGAGTGACTGAAAGTGAAGAATTTCTTAGAAAACTGAGTATTGTGTTTGTTCTAGCGTTATAGATAACATCAACTGCTTTTCAAAGTAAGGAAAATAGCCCTCAGGTGATTTTCCCCTCTTCATGATTGAATTTCATTTTTCTAGCACTTAAAACAGAATATTTGCTGCTGGAAAAGGAGGGTTTATTTTCACCCAGCAAACACATCCATGGCTTGTGTTGCATGGGATGGAGGTGAGTCAGCCCCTATTGGGTAGTCTCTGTGCCATTACTGAAGTTGAGTGACCGAACTTCCTCCATTCTGTGCTCACCCCATTTGGATTATTTATTAATCTTTATTTCAATAATATTCTTTATACTTTTGTTACTATTTATTACAGAATTATTATTTATATACTTCATTCATTCATAAACCCTAATTTGAATCTTGGTTTTGATACATTGGTGTTTGTTGTTTTCATTTGCTGTAAGATGCCATGAGGGTAATTCTAGAGGATTAAGATATTATTTTTGAATAAACAACTTATTAATAAACAAACACACCTCCTTTATTGAATAAGTGTTGTTGTTGTTGTTATGATGTTCCATCTCTGACTTATGTAGACCCTATGAATGAAAGCCCTCCAAAATTTCCTATCCAGGACAGCTCTGCCCATCTCTTCTAAATTCAAGGCTGAGGCTTCTTTTATGGAGTCAATGCATCTCATACTTGGGCTCCTTTTCCTCTGCTGCCTTCAACCTTCCATAGTAAGGTCTCTGTCTTCTCCAGAGAGGTCACCTTCTCATAATGAGCTGAAATTATGACACCCTCGCTTTTTTGCTTCTAGGGAATTTTCTGGGACCCACTCGTTCATCTCTCTGTCAGTGCAGGATACTCACCACGCTCTCCTCCAGCACGATGCTTGGAATACATCCATTTTATTCCCATTGGCTTTCTTTGTTGTCCAGTTTTCACACCCATACATAGCAATAAATCAGTGCATTGCATTGCACTGCAGTTGCTTCACACAGGGTCATGGGTTGAATCCAGACCTAGGGCACAATCCTGTGGTCTCCTGTCATCCTATGGGTACGAGGAGGGTTCAGAGCATTATTTGGAGTTCTGGCTACAAAGTCCCGCAACCTCAGTGCTGGACTCTGCAGGCTGAGCCCCTGGCCTGCCCTCCCTCACTGTTGGCACAGGAAAAAAACACCTACATTGAGCGCCTTTCTGAGGTCAGCAGTCCGCCTTGGCAAAGAGGAAAGTGGGACCTGCTGCAGGGCAGGGAAGTCGGGGGCCCTGGCGTCTGGCATCCAGATAGCACCTCAGCCTTTTCCCTTTAATGTCTCTTCATCTAGACAGCTGCAAACAGCTGCAAACAGCTGTCTGGATGAAATGCAGGGATAGAGCAGCTACACTGCAGATTTCTGTTGCTAAACCTCTGTGCATTGTATGCATGTAACCTGCAGTGTTCATGAGGAACGCTTTGCACCCTAAGTCATGCTTAAAGGAGATCCACTGAAAAATCAATGAGAATTTAATCATGGCTGATCTAAGAAATACTGATTTCAGACGGTCACGTCTAAGCATATAGCAAAGTTTGCACCTGATCCAACATGGGCAAAATCTAGAAAATGGTTGGCACAGTCCACAGGATGTTGCAGCTTTGCTCCCGCCATTCATTTCACGGGGCTTCAAGTGGTGCCGGCAAGCATTGCAGTTATGAAAGGAAGATTTGGGCTGGTATATAGTGGGGCCCAATCCACCAGCAGAGTCTTTGGATTTGCAGAAGGAGCTGGAAGGGGAGGGGAAGACAGAACTTTCCAATGGATTTTGTCTCAAAAGAGGGTCCCTTCACACAGGCAATACACATGTCACCAAAATCTCTTTCCACACTATTCCAGCTATTTGTTGTTGGCTCAAAAGCAGCAATGGTTTTGCCAGCTACTTTCAGTTACTGCCAAAGAAGCACATTTTGGTTTTTATACATTTGACTTCTGAAAGTCTTTTGAATGCACAGGGCATAAACACTATGAGTTGCTCACATGTGAAGATGCAACTGATCTTTCTTAATTTGGAGTGAGGTGCCGGGGGTTAAAAAAAAGAGGGAGTCTTTTATGGTTGTCTCCAAAGCTTGGCCTTTTAGAACACATCACTCACAGTGGCTCAACAGACCGATGTTCTGTGATCCCATTTGGCAATAATGCAGGGCTTGTGCTCCCTCGACTACATAGAGTGGCTCTTAGATTAGGCCACAAATGAAGTATCCAGTTACAGCCAGGCAAACAGAGAATGTGAAAATAAAGTGTTTTAGAGGGAGAAACAACCTAAAGAACTGCAGCATTAGAACCTGGGAAGAAAATTAAAATTGTCTCTTGTTATTGTCAAATTATTTACCCTCTGCTTTGGTCTGTTTCCATAGCAACAAGCAAGATGGGTTAACACACTGAAAGATTTAAATTTTGGAAGCAAGGGCTTTTCCATCAAACCAAAATTAATTTGGAAAACAATTTCGCCCTCTGGTGGAATCCACCTGAATGTCACTCATAAGTGACTTTCTGGCAGAATTAATTTTCCAGGTCATATAACTCGCAGAACTCATTTTGCTGACCCCTGTGGTGCTTTCCTTGAGTTTGCAAAGGTATTGCCTCAAACCATTCTATGTTATTTTAAAAGACAGGTGCTTCCCCAATGATGCAGCGAATGCAATGTCATAAGCAACTGAAAACGATTTAGTTTAGGTGAATATTCCAGGCAATGAGTGGGTTGCAGACTTAAACTAGGTCTGGACAACACAATGAGCAAATGTGACACAAAGGCTGGATATCCACTCAGAGTTATGTGAACCCTGGGAGCATGGATAGGCTAAAATCAAGAGGGGTGCTTAAGCCTTCCATTAGCCACACTGAGTGGTGCTACAACACAACAATGCCTGAGCAGAGGTTGTAGATTTAAAATGGTGGCTGGACACAGCATGCATATGGCTCATCTTCACCATCAGTTAATTAATTGACATTATCCAAGCCAGGATAGGTGGTTATGTCACATGATCAGGTCTACCTTTAGTAGAGCAGACCTACTGAAGTCGGTACAGTGTAAGTTAGCCATGGTGAACTACAGAATCATTGATTTCTATGGTTCTGCTCTAAATATGACTATGTCTGGATCCAACCCAGTGTCTGGGACATTTGGCCTTCCATCCTATGCATAAGTTACCTGGGAAGAAGTCCCACACAACTTCGTAGGACTTACTGTCAAGTTGACATGCATAGACTCATGCTGTTAGTGGCAGTGGCTGAACAGGGGGAATTTTTATTGGTTTAATTAATTAATTATTTAATTTCTGCAGCACACATTAACTAAGATAGTTGTCTGGGTGGTTATAAAATCATAACTACACAAGTACAATAAAAACAATACGATTAAATCTAGCATACACGATATAGCAATAAAATAGCATTGATAAAACACATTAAAAATCCATAGTAGCCACAATTCAGATTAATCCAGAGGCATAGCAACACTAAAATATAATAAGTACTATGTAAATAAAAGATAAACTATTCTTTTAAAAATATTTTAAGTATTACAATGTAGGGCAACTAAAAAGGGTTTTGCCTGGTGCTGAAAAGAGTTGGAAGAGGGCACCAGGTATACCTCTTTGAAGATCCAATTCCAAAGTTGGGGTACCACCACCAAGAAGGCCCTTCCCCTTCTAGACATCCTCTCAACTTCCTTCAGAGGGAACTCTCTGAGAAGGTCCTCAGATGATGCTCTTAGGGTCCAGCTAAGCACATAGGGGAAGAGGCATTCCTTTAGATGAGCCAGCTGCAAGCCATTCAGGGCTTTAAATATTAGTGTTAACTAATACTTAAGAGAGGCCTCTGGACTCTCTCTTCATGATTCTTCAACTTTAAACTGAACTTGGATTCAAAATCCCATCAAATATGGGACCCCTAGAGAAGTGTCTTTGGCCAGGTCTCCAAGGCAGAGACCATGCTTGGTAAAGTAGGACCCTTGGCCACACCAGTGCAGGATCCTATCCAACCCATTGTCATCAGTGCACTCTGAACCTGCTGTAGCCCTGCTTGTGCTTTCAGGTCCATCCCCTATTAGAGGGCAGGGGTCATAAGAAGGCAGGACAGCAAGTGAAGGATCCCCAAGCCCCAATAGGAGATTTTTCACAAAAGCCCCAGTAGGACATTCCATTTCCTCCTCAGCCCCAATCCACCGAAGCCTCTCCTCCTGTTCCCAGAGCAGTACCACAAGTTTATCACACACTGACAGATGTACTTGGGGAAACTACAACATAAATAAATGCCATGATATAACTGGTCTAAACAACTCTGGGATATAACAGCAAAAACAGCACAAGGCAGATAGGTTGGGTTAAGCATCATGTGATTCACCAGTGAGCCAGGCATTAAAATGCCAGTCAATGTGCCTGGATTGACCTCAAGTCCCAGCACTGGTCCATCCAACTTGGCATTGTTGATACAGTCCAATATTCTCCACCAGTGCATGAGCAGGAGAGCTTCAAGCACCTGAGCTCATCCAGCCACCTGGGGGCCCCATCTGGTTCTTTGGGCTTCCCCAGATGGCCTTGCCACTGTGCCATGGCCCAAACACCTTTCCCAGGACCACCAATCTATTCTCAGCACTCTTGCAGCCCCTTTTGTGTTTGAAAAGGCTGAAATGCCTCTTGTAAGGCTTAGTGACTGGCAGTAAGAGCAACACCTGTGAGGTTTTGACCCCACCCATTTCCCTATTGCCCTGCCGATTTTGCCTTAGACCTGCCCACAAAGGGAACATGGCCCTGGAAGGCTTGTGCAAAATAGAATGCGATCCCCTGGCTGAAAGAGGTCCAATAGCACCTGAATCCAGGTGCCAGGACTGTGCCCACCAGTTCAAAAGAATGAAGGGGACTGAATTTAGGGTTGTGCTTCTCCTGCCAAACACCTGAGCTTTTTCAAATGGCCTCTGAAGAGGAAGCGAGCCTCTGTTTCCACCTCAGACAAATCACTGAAATGCCCCCACGAAAAGAACGGCTATGTTGGGAGGGCTATTTTGGCTTGGCCTCAGCACCACATATTAACCTGAGGAGCACGGATGTGTGCGTCTTAGCTTTGACCTGTTTCCTTAAGTTGTGGGTTTGGGGATCAGGCTGGGGATCTGTGTGTGCAGCATCCTATTCCCTACCCAGCTAGGGATATGCTCAAGGAGGTCTTCTCCTGCACATCAATGGTCCTTTAGCTGGTTTGGTGCGGAGACATTTCTGGCAATTGCCCTGTGCAAAAGAGCCGAACCACAGATACAAAATGTGCAGTCTTAGATCCCTTTAAATGTGGAATACTCAATGCAGAGTGATTAATCTCAGGACCTTTTTCATTCAACAAAGACATTCTGATCTCTTTGCATGTGGAGACTTTTGGGGTTTTTTTAAAAAAAAATGAGTTTGTTTACATTAGCAGTCCCAAGTCAAAGATTTCATTTTTCAACTGACATACTAGGAAGCTTTCATCTTTGCATTATCTTTCCCCCTCGGTTTGCAGCCTGGGACCGCAGCCAGTCAATGCTTAAATGAATCAACTTCCTACTTGGCCCACGTATTTCTTTCATTCATTGATTGATTACAAGCCTAGATATGAGAAGGCTGGTGGTTGAAACAATAAATTATATCCTGCCACAAAGTCTTCCTCCTCAAACTGATTTTTTCCCCTGTGTTAATTGTACTGGGAACTAGCATTCAACCTTTGAAAAGTATTCCTTTTTCATATGCACTGTGTATGTTGCCTTGTTTTTATTTGGTGAGATGCATCTGTACTGACCTTAGCCTTACCATGGTGATTCTGTTTGAAAATGTCCCCATTTTGAAGGGCTGCACAGGTTAAAGATAAAGAAGGAAGAACTGGGTCTTGAAGTTATCTGTTTAATTATTTATTAGATTAATAACCCACCTTTTTCTTTTTTTAAGAACTAAAAGCAGTTCACATACATTGGACCAGGCCACCAAACAGACCATATTCTCGCTCATGTTTAGATCTTTTTTTGTGGAGTGAAGGGCCCCTCTCAGTCTCATTGCCTTCTTGGTGGTTGCTCCCAGGCTCTGGAATTCCCTGCCATGGGGGTACAGACAAGGTTGTCCTTCTGCCAGCGGGCAAAGATATTTTTATTCAAGCTGGCCTTTGGCATTTAAGCTGTTGCCGACACAGGTTCTGCTACTTTGGGAGTTATGTCGTTTAGTATTTTTTAATCAATTGCTTTTCATGATTGTTTTAACTGTGCTTATCTTAATCTTAGCTTGTTTTATTGTTAGGGCACCAGTCTATGAGGATGTTTCTATAGAAACAAAACCACCATATGGAAGTCTCTTGGTGGGCTTCAAGCAGGGCGCAAGTCCGTGAGCAACCACCAGGGGAAAGTGCATTGATGACCTCAATGGCTGGGCAGCATAGCAAGGGAGAATCACAGGGCACCAGGACTGGTTTTGCAACAGAGACTGCCTTGGTCACCCTGTTGGATGACCTGTTCCAGGAGATGGATGTGGGTGGGGAGGGGAGCTACCCTGTGGAGCCTCTTGACCTCTCAGCAGTTTTCAAGTACCACCATCTGCAGTACCCTTCTGGGAAGGCTCTCTAGGTTGGGAGGCATGGCTTTGGGTGGTTCTGTCCCTACTTGGATGGCCAATTGCAGAAAGTGGGGCTATTGCTCTGTGGCCCCACAGAATTACATTATGTGATTCCACAAAGCTCAGTTTATCTCCATGCTGCTTAACAGCTACAGCTATCCAGACATTCTCAGGCTACTCAGAGGTGTGTGCTGAGTTCATCAGGACCTTCATCTCGCTCTCCTTTCCATCTAATTCAGTCGAGGCAGCAGCTGTTCTGAATCAGTGCCTGGGTGCAGCGATGGGCTGGGCAAGAGCCAATAAACTGCAACTCGATCCAGACGGAGTGCTGTTATTGGCTGGTTCACCTGCTGCAGTGAATTTGAATCTGTTCCGGAAGGTGCTGCACCCCTCCTAAATGGCCAATTTGATAGTTCGGGGGTACTCTTGGGATCAGCATCTTGGAACCATGACACAGAGCATGGAACCATGGCACAGGTTAGGCTGATATCCTTACCTAGGTTAGACTATTCTAGCTACAGCTATCCATGCTCAGGTAACCTCTTGGCTGGGTTGTTAGAATGCATGGTACATGGTCACTGATGAAGCTGGGATGAATCTTCGTGGAATCCACCCCTCTAGTATGTCCATACATCCTCTCCTGCTCAGACTGGTCTCACAAAATCATCTGAGCCAAGAGGAAGTTCATGAACACTTGCATGGAGGGAGGGTGTTCCTCTTTCCATCAAGTGGAGAGTTCTTTACCCCATAGTTGAAGGAAGCCAAAATCAGCCATCTTTAGGAGAAAGAACCTGCTGGGTGTGGATGTGCAACAGGAAATGCAAGGCAGGCGATGAAAGAGGAACACCCTGGCCACGGCATCCAACTCTCCTGGGGCAACTCCTCCCACTGAAGATGCTTCCAGATGGGGCTTCTTTTGTCCTAACGTCCTGCCTCATTCACAGAACTTTATTTGGGGGGAGCAGCTTTCCAGGCAATGACATCTTCCCTCATAAACTTCCTATGCTTTCTTCCATCTGTTTGTCTTTCTGTAGCAAATCCTTTAAGAAAGGAATAATGGAACAGCTGGACAACGCCTTCTGTTGTCAGGATTAGATCTTCTATCTGTGCCTCGGCCATTCTTTTTTCCTGTCCATGCCTTTAGAGAAACTGTACTGCTGTTCTGCTTTTACCCTGTGCCTCATATTTGCAGCAGCACCCAAAGCACAGCGGGCAGGGGTTCAATGAGATAACCATGTCACCTGGAACATAGGTATAAAATGCATGAATGAGGAACTGGAATTCCACTTTGAAAGCCTCATCTGGAAGCAGTCACAGTCCTGTCTTTCCAGGGTGAAGCCTCTGACCTCAAGGAACAGGCATGTCCCCATTTTGGTATTACCCCACACTGTGGATTTTGCTTCCCAAAGAGACCCACTGGGCTTGTTCTGTTTTGTTTTCTAGAAAACGGAATAAGACATTGCTGCTGAGTGAGTTTTGTCCGACCACCCTTCAGACACAAGACAACTGCAAGATATAAACAGGACCTTCACTTAATGTGAACAAGCTGCTTCCTGTCACAAGCAATAAAGCTGGAAAAGGAAGTAGGCAAAAGTGAAACCAAAACCAGTAACTCCAACTCCCTTCATGCATTTGGAGCACAATCCCAGGCAGGTTTCGGAAGAAAAGGGTCCTGCAATTCCAAGCATGGCTGGCTGGGGCATGCTGGGAATTGCAGGCCATTTTTCTATTGAAACATGCATAGACTTGCAGCCTCCCTGTCTTTTTCCTTCCATGCAAAGGGTTTTGTTACCATTGCAGTTAAGTTGATCTATGATCTTTGGATGCATAACGAAGATAGCATATTTATTTTTTTAAAATTCTGCAGGTTGCTTTTTAAATAGCCTTAAATTATTTTTATGTTTGTATTGTTGTGAGCCGCCCCGAGGCTTTGTTGCAATGGGGGCAGCATACAAATATTTTAAATAAATAAATAAATAAAATTGCGCTGGCATTTTATTTATTAACTCTGATTTGTAAAAGCTTGTTCACATATTTAAAAACTAAAACTTTTTGGACCTAGGAAGGAGGACAAGTCTTTCAATGTGAGCTAAATAGTCCCACAACTCAACAAGAGTTGAGCAAGAGAAATTCCTATGCAGCAATCTTAGCAATTAGGTGACAATCCCAGGCACTCCTCGTGGCCAGTCGGAGTAAAACCATATTGAGATTCGTGATGAGTGAGAAATTGGCTCGGGAGTGGCAATCCACCAGATTTCCTCAGCTTGACTCAGATTTTCTGCAGCAGCAGGGGGCTGGACCTGATGGCCTTCATGGCCCCCTCCAAGTCTACTATTCTAGATCCTATGACTCCTGCTGTCTGGCCTGCTTTCTTTATGCCCTTAGTCCTCCTCATGCCAAGCATCTGCCGTGGCATCCGGCCGGAAGCAAACCTGAGTGAGTCCACAGAGGCTCCTTGTGCACATCCTTCCTCCTACACACATGTGCACTGTGCAAGCGGAATTCTGCTTCAGCACACTTGACTTCCAGGCTTGGCATACTTTGCACAAAGAATTGCACTCTAGGGATGTGCAAGGAATCTGCTTGGGGGTGAGAATCTGTTAGATTCCCTGAGCTCAGCTGCCTGGACTCCAGTCTACTCTGCAGCAGCCCAAAGTTCAAATTCCTGGTGAGCACACCCAATGTTCACAGAGTGCTTGCCAGGAACTGAGCTCCACATGCTGCGCAAACTGTGCCCCTTCCCCCATGCCGCCACCACCAGCAGTGAGTGGGGGGAAAGGCTGGTCACCGGGAAGGGTGCCTGACCAACCACTTACAGCATCCCTTTTCTGCATCCTGCAGCTACTCCTGACTGGGGGGATTGCTGGTTGTGCAACTGGGGTTCCACAAGCATTTGTGACTTCCTCTTGGCTCAGCCCACTTTGGAGGACCGGGCCAAGCATGAGAGGATCTCTGTGGGCACTGAAGGGACGGATTCCAAAAGTGTGCATCCCAATCCTAGTGCATACTTTGTGCAAAGAGGGGATCCAGAAGCATTCTTGAGCATTTGTGGAATAGACTTCAGCTCAGCCTGCTTCCCAAGCAGGGCTGAACATGGGGAAGGAGTCCAGTGAACAGCAGAAAGAAGGATTTCAGCCAGAAGTTCACATCCCCAATTGGATGGCTCAGTAAATAAATCAGTGGGATGTTTCAATGTGTCTTTTTTATATACCTGCATTCTATACCAGTCTTCTTCAGTCTGGTTAGAGTACAAATCCCATTATCCCCAGCCAGACCATTTTATAAACTACTGGTTTTCAGTGGATGGGCTGGGGACAGTCTTTTTGGCTTGGTGAATTAATTCCAGTGTGGGAAAAGTCTCAGTGACCATATTCCAGAGCTAAACATATAGAATAGGCCAAGGTCAGATATAATTCTTACCAGTTTGACTATTTTACAACTAAGCTTAAAAATGACACTATAACTGAAAACGCTGGCACAAATTCAGGCTTGGACCTTGTACAAATTAGATTTTGTGCCAGAGACAACTCCAAAGCTGCAGAACTCACTTGCAATGCAAACGTTGATTCTAACACTAAAGGCACAATTCTGTGGCTACTAGAGACTGGAGTTCCAGCTTTGACCTCAGCAACATAATCCCAGGTCAGAGTTAAGACACCAGTCTTGGAAGGGAGAAGCAACGATAAGAGTTAGAAGGACCTATAAGACTATTGAGCCCTGCCCGCTGTCTGCTTCCACATGTGGTCACCCATCCAGCTGCAGGCCCCTGCCTTTCCAGCTTAGCAAAGATGACTTGACATGCTAGCTTGATGTATAGATATACAGAGGAACAACTACCCCAGCTGCTGCTCCAAGGTCAGAAACTGGAGATTTGTGCACATGGGAAGGGTCGGAGGTGGGAAGGGTTGAAGTGATATTCTTGCATGTACCCTGGTGGCACCTCAGCCCATCCTCCCCATGTGCTGGGACAAAAGACTTAGAGAGCCAAAATTAGCCAAGTTTTTTGCAGGGTGGGAGCAGTATGGAGCCATCTTCACCTCCATCCACTTCTTTGCTCTGTGGGATGCCTGCAGTCCCTCTCAGTTCAGAGAGTTAAAGGCAGACACACCAGACAGTGCTGAAGTAGAAGGACAATCTCTGCCCCTGTCTGAATCTAGAATCTAATAAAAGAATAAACCTGAAATAAGTCTCCAAATTTCAGTAAAATAATGCTAGTCGAGTTGGTTCTAAAGTGTGAAAGGCATGACTGGTGATGGAAGAAGCCTTCTTTTAATCTGATTCCTTGCTATAGCTGTGTGCAAGGAATCTGTACGCAGTGGGAATCCATCAGATTCCTTAGGCTCAGATCACCACATCCTGGTTCACTTTGCGGCAGCCCAGAATCCAACATTTTGGCAAGCATGCCCAGCATTTGCAGGGTACTCACTGGGAACTGAGCCCCACATGCTGAGCAGGCAGCACCCATGTCCTCCATGCTCCATCACTGGCAGACGTGAGCAGAGATTGGTTACCAGGAGCGCACCTGGCACACCTGCTTGCAGCACCTTTCCATGGTGCCCTCCCACAAGTCCCTCCTCCACTGGTGGCAGCAGGCATGGAAGAGGGTTGGTGTCCAGGAATGGCAGCTGGCAGGCCCACCTGAAGCATCCCTTTTCCACATCCTGCTGATCCTCCTGCCAGGGAAGGTTGCCAGTCAGGCACCCAGAGCTCTGTGTGCATTTGTGCCCTTCCTCTGGACTTTGCAGGACCAGGTTGAGCATGAGAGGAAGCTGCAGTTGCTAGAGCAATGGATTCCGGGAGGGTTCAACACACTCCTAGTGTAGGCAAATCCCAGCGTAGGCAAAAATTCATACAAGTTGGGAAATGCTGCACAAAATCGTGCAAAATACTGCAAACAACACAGAGAAAGGCATGGCCTGCAAGTCCTGGCAGACACCTGTTTGGCTTCATTAAGGTGGCTGTCTTGTGTCCTTGATGTGCTCCTCTGTGCCTCATTAGCGGTGACCTGGGGATCCCATGTAGCCACCTACGATGGAAGAAACATGGGATGTAAAAGTAACAGGAAGTTATTTTTGGAAAAAATAGGGTGCAGCATGTATACGAAATGCAAAACGTTGTCAAAGGTGGACAGCAACATTTGTACATTGGGGAAAGTGAGGTCAAAAAAGCATATGAATTTTCATGCAGTTTTAAAAAACCAAAATTTGTACTTTGAAGCTGAATCAGGTGGAGCTGAACTTAGCTGGGGAAAAATCCAGAGCTGAACAGAATTGAAATTGACAGATTCAACCATCCCTATTGTAAACCTGGTTTTGCTGCCAAAAGTGAAGCTTTGAAATTTTGTTTGATAGGCTGGGGGTGGATGGGTGGAATCATGACTTGGCTAGAATGTCTGGAAGCAGTATCTTTGTAGAAGAAATATTAGTTAATCCATGCCTGTGATATAATAAGGCCCTCCCTTTTAGGTTTGCATCAGCCAAGATAACACATCTGGCCTTTCTGAACATTTGCTTGAAGGCAGCTGCGCTGCAGATAATGCAAGCCTAGGGCTGAGACAAGAGAGGCCACCAAAATCAAGACAAGGATTTAATTGGCAAGATCTTGCCCTGTTGGAAACACCCCTTCCTGGGAAAGAATCTGCATGTCATTTTATGCCAGGTAGAAAACCTGCTTTTCTCCTTCCCAGTCCATTACTCCTCCCATCTCCCAACAGTTCTCAGAAGCCAAATGCAGCTGACAAAGAGAAGCTGCATTATTTTCACACTTTCTCCAAAAGGGTGCAGACAGTGCTCACAGTCCCGCACATTTGACCCTCATAACAACCTGAGATGCAGACAAGGCTGAAAGATAAAGAGTTGCCAAATGCAGCTGTAAGGATCTTGGCGATTTGAACCTTCTCCTCCCATCCTGTTTAACATTCCGAAGGTCAAAGAGCTAAGCCAACAAGCAGTCGCCACCTGTGGTCTTAGAAACGAAGACGCAAGAGAGTCCATGCCTTGCGTATTTCACACTGCAATCCCGTGCCTGCTCTCGCAATACTAGAGCCTGGTGCCATCCCATGAAGCTGAGTAGTGGGAGAGTCGGGATGGATAACAAGGAGCAGTTCTTTATCCATTGCATAGCTGAATCTATGGAATTCACTTTCTACAAGTGGTCACCAATTTGGACAAATTCCTGAGGAATAAGACTATTGATCCACCCACAGTATCAGAGGTAGTACACCCATGAACACTAGCTGCTGGGGAAGATGGGCACGAGGGTGCCACTGCACTCATGCCCTGTGGGTGGAATTCTCAGGGATGCTGATTGGCCACTGTGTGAACAGGTTGCAGGACTAGATGGACCTTTGGTCTGATCCAGTGGTACACTTCTCATTTTCTTACTCAACTGGAAGCAAGTCCTAGGAAACTCAATTAAGAATTACTTCTGAACAGATAGTATGGGATAACACTATTAATGAAATCAATTTATAACTTTTAGCACAATATTTTAATAAGGGAGGTGCAAGGAATCCATTTGGGGGCAACAATCCATTGGTTTCCTGGACTCTAGTCGGCTTTGCAGCACCCCAGTGTGCAGGTTCCTGGTGAGCACCTCAGGCATTCTCAGAGCGCTCACCAGAATCCGAGTCCCACATGTGGTGCAAGCAGTGCCCCCTTTCCTGGCAACAGCAAGCAGGAATAAAAGTTGGTGCCCGGGAATGGCACCTGCAGTGCCCTGCTTTTATTTATTTTTTATATATTTTGCACATTTATATGCCGCCCCCAATTGCAACCAGCCTCGGGGCGGCTTCTGCCTCCTGCAGCCACTTCTGACAGGGACGGTGGCCAGTTGTGTAACCAGTGGGACACAAGCATTCAGAGACTTCCCCTCGGGCCAGCTTGCTTTTGTCAGAGCAGGCCAAGCATAAGAGGAAATCTGAGGACACTAGAGGGATGGACTCCGAAAGGGCTCATCCCAACCCTAATTTTAATACCCGATTATGGAGCACTTTGGATATTTGAGTTGCTGCATGCTCGGATTTTGCCTTGTTCCTACAAGGAAGAACATTTAGAACTGCAATTCATGCTGAATTGGAGGAGGGTTGAACTTCTGTGACTACACTTTTATACACTCAGCCGTTTTTTAGGAAAAAAGGTCCAAAAGCTTTTGGATGTTATTCTTATTTTATCAGTATGTTGAATATTTTTGTATGTGAATGTTTTTTAAGTCTTGAGCTACAGTGCTTTACAGCTTACCCTAAAACATTGCTTATAAATGTTGTAAGTAAATATGTAAGGGAATCTGGTGACTGTGCATACATGCAATATTTCCTCCAGCCTATGCAGACGTCTTAGTGTGAAGCCACCCAACTGTCTGTGCCTGTGGCACTTCGAGATTTCCAGTTAAGGCAGACTCTACCCTGACAGCAACTGCAGGAGCCAAAAAACAGGGGAAGAAAGTCTTTGCAAACGTTGGCAATATGCCTTCTGCTCCCTGTCCAATGGCTGCACTGAGGTTTAAAGCTCATCAGGCAGCAGGGGACCATTTTCAATTTCCTACGATGCCCCAGTAGAGGGTCACTGCAGAGCACTGTGGGAATTCAAAGGATGGCTCCAAGCCATCTTGCACATTTTGAAAGGAGGCCCCAGAGCCAGCGGTGGGCACTTGCAACTGCCCGGGTATGATGCATGACTAACACGAGGCTTGCCTTTCCCTGTTTTAACTCCACTACCATTCCTTGGAAGCTGAAATGTCCCCAAGGATCTGTGCCTTAAAAGGCAGCACCACTTGGAAGGTGTGCCTCTTCCATACAAGCCAAATGAGGGGTCTTCAACCCACCCACCTTCCACCACGTCGATCCATCTGCCGAGGAGCTCCTTCAAGTCTGCCACATGGTATCTTTGCAAGCTGCAAAAGGTTCTGCTGCATGTCTGCAAGGACACATGTGGAATTTTTCCAGGCCTCTTTGGCTCTCACTGTCACTCCATATTAACCTAGCTAGGGCGCTGTAACCAGAAGAAGAAAGATTGGGGTCTCTTGGTGCATCTTTGGATGACTTGCAGTGGATCCCTCTTTGTTTCCCAGTTGTTTTACAATAATAATATCAAAATGACTTTTCACACCCAAGCATGGCTGTTTAGAGTGGTCATGCATCTTCTTTCAGAGATGATAGTCCTCTGTTTAAAAGCATCCTCTCTTTGAAAGACTGTCCAGTTCACGTACGGTTTAGAAATAAGCAACCATGAAAAGAAAGAGCCCGGCCTTGAAGTTGTCCATCAACAACAACTGGGCAGCAGACTGAGCAAGGCACAAAGGTTATTTTATCATGCTATGGTGAGATGTACCATATTGTTATTTAAATTACAACCATTATTTCTAAAGTTGCATATATACATATAAATTAGCACATGCAATTGTTATGTAAACAAGTGACCTGATTTCTGGTGATACATGTGTGCTCTGGCAATTCAAAAGTGGCCACCCCTGCTTGGGACGGAGCGATAGTGAATATCTGTATAAGTTCAGCTTAGTTCTGTTCTGATACTGAAAATAAATTCCTATTAAAATGTGCTCAGAGTTACCCTTTTCTTTCATTCTAACTGTGCATCTTTTGTGCCTCTTTCCAGTTGCTCAACCTTGATGTTATATTAAAAAGCTGATCCTAAATTCTTCCCACCGCAGAACATATATATTAAATTTATATCCCACTTTTTCCTCCAAGGAATCCAAGGCAGCTTACATAAACCTCTTCAACCTCCCTGTTTTATCTTCACAACAACCCTGTGAAGTAGGTTAGGCTGAAAGTGAGTGACTTCCCAAAGTAACCCAGTGAGTTTCATGGCCAATTGGGACCTGGATCTCCCAAGTCCCAGTCCAATACTCTAACCACAAGACCATACTGGCTGTTGCATATCCAACCTGCTTCCCCACAGCATCAATGTCTCTCAGTATTCATTCCCATAATAGGTTGGGTGGTAGCCATTGGCTCAGTTGGCTTTAAGGTGGAATTAGATTAATTTGTAGAGAATAAACCTACCCTCTTGCTATTAGACAAGAAGACTAAATGGAATCATCAGCTGAAAATCAGCTGTCTTCAAGCCCTGGGTTTTTACTTTTATATACTTTGTCCTGTTCTCTTTTTTATCTTTTCCTTCCTTCTTTCCTTTCTTTCTTTGCATTTCTGTTATATGTTGTAAAGATCATTGAACATTTTAATAAGATCGGTTTAAAACAAAAACAAAACAGCCTTTTTCAAACTAGTGTCCTTGACTTACAATTCCCATTATTCCCAGCCAGCAAGGCAAGAATGGCTGGCAATGGTGGAAGATGAAATCCCACACTAGTGGAAGGCACCAGAAAAGAAAGGCTGATTTTAATAAATGCATATTCAGAAGCAGTACAGCACCAAATACTAGTTCCTAGACAGCAACAACTTAAAAGAGCCTTAACACCCTGGTTCTCTGTCTCCTGGAGGCATTCAATTAGCTACTGGAGGAAACGCAATGAGGGCCTGATCCAGCAAAGCTCTTCTCAGATTCCTATAAAGGCTCATCTGTCATTGCAGATCTTTTCCCTGAAGATCTGCTACTCAAGTTCCAGGGAAACCCAGGCTCTCCAGAACAACTGGCTGGAAACCTCAGTCCTGAACAGAACGAGTGAATGGACTGGAGGAGGGGCTTCCAATTTCACACATCTCTGAAAAAAAGAGGCAAAGAATAAAGGTCCAACTGATGATGAAATCATCTGTGTTACATTATAAACAGTCAACTCAGTTGAGAAAGGATGTTTGACTCTGCAATGTGGTAGATATTAACAAACACTTAAGAGAAACCGCAAACCCACATGTATTTGCCTTGAATCAGCCAACAACATCTGCTCTCCGGGTCCCTCCGCAATTCCAGAGCATAAGTCAGCCTCGTGGTTGTTCCTTCTCATTCCTCTGAACTCGAGAGCCAGATGAGAAATATCACAACCACTTTGTGGTACAGACACTCAAATTGTTTCAGGGTGTTACCGCCTTTTTGATAAGTCCATGAGCTTCAATCAGAATCAGGCCGGGTCGTGTGACGTCCTGCCTGGGCCTGCCAGCTGCACCCCGCCCCATCCTCCCCACGCCCCATAGCAAGTTGTCAAACCAGAGTGGGAGATTTATGATGCACAAAGCACCACCGAGTACACGGCACTTTGCAGCGTAACATAATAATTTTTAAAAAGGCAGGTCACTGCTCAAAAGGGTTTTACAATGTAAATTTTGACCGGGGTGATAGGAAGGGAAGGTATGGGAAATGGTTGACAGAGGGGAGAAGAAAGATTGCTGGAGATCAACACAACAGAAAGAGCTTCATGGGGTTTTGAAGGAACAGAGAGAAGTGAGGGCCAAGTGGGTGAAAGCCCAGAGTGGCAGCAGGGGGTTAACAGCACGGTGACCCAGGACATCATGAATCACATGCCACAGATGAGCTGGGCTATGAAGGGTCCTGAGTGCCTGCAGATCCAAAGTCTGCCTAGATCTTCTCCCTTTTCTGCCTGTCCTCAAAGGCCAACGGCACAGCACGGATGGCTATGGAGGCGTCTAGGCTAGCAAAGAGGAGGCTTGCGAGGACCGCCCTCCCTTTCCGCATGTGGGTTTTCCTCTCTGTGGCTGGGGGAGGGGGAACTTCACCATCTTATGGCCCCTGGGAACCCCAGCAGGAACTATCAGATAGCAAGCTTGGTTTTGGGTTTCAAGGGATAATCAGTCAATGCAGAGGTTTGCAAACTCAGCTGATGAATGCACACAAATTGGGATCATGACATAAGACACGAGTTCATTGATCAGCATAAAGCATTTGGCAACTCAGCTAAATGAACATGATGGAAAAGGAAATGCAATATAACTGAAATCTAGTTGCAATTTTTTAAAAATGAAATAAGCACCAGTCCCCTGGCATTTTTTTTTCCTTTGGAGGCTGGACATCCAAAGAAAGCAAAAGAAGTCTGGAAACAGCTTAGACAGAAAGCAGCATTTCTTGTTTCCTTCTTTTGACCCTCTCCTCCTTTAGCTTGCCTATCTCCCTCTGTGAAACTCTAGCCTTTATCTCTGATGCAGCTGCAATTATGAAATGAAAGTTTACCATTTTCACAAGACCGTTATTTATATGACCTCATGGAGACAGATGGCACTCTGCAGATTACTTGGCAATGATGCTTCCCAGATCTAAACTGCTTACAGTGCAAGACAGACATGACAGCACACACAGTGACAAAAGACAGAGGTATAGGACAGGAAGGAAGGACAGCAGTTGTAACAAATAAGGACCATATGATGCATTTTGGAAAACTGGCTCCAGCTTGGATGTTACAGCTCTTCCTGCCCTGTCCTCCTTTATCCGCTCCCCTTCGGCCTTCCATTAGTCTCTTAATGCCAATGTAGGAGGCATTTGGTCAAATCATCATGCAGAAGAAACTGAGTGACAGAGGGTCAGATGCCGTCAAAGGCTTATAAAATACATAGCAGGGAAATGGTCCGGCTTTGTCCTTTGTCAGATGGCCCAGGAGGCCCCTTCTGACTCACTCTGTTTCTATGTTTCTATGAAATTCCCTGTCCCCATCGTGTCACTTGTTCCTGCGTTTCTCAAGCTACTTCAATTAGGCGTTCCTCTTTCGGAGTAGTCTAACCTAACACACACACATTTAGATGCAGCTCTGCAAACCGTTCTTCCCAAGGCCAGGGATCCATGTGGAGCCAAGGATTCATATGTTTATCCAACTCGATATTTTGCATGCTGCTGCAGCAGATCTGTAGGATAACCCGTGTGAAGCTGGCAATGTACACGGAGGCCTATAAGTGTAGAAGCTAGTTTTGCGTGACGCTTCCCCATGGGCAAAGGGAGCAAGGCTTGCTCCAGACAGACTTGAGCCTATTCAGGCTTGTGCAAGGAACATCCGCCCTACACATTACTCACCTTCTCTGCTTCTCCCAGACTTGTGCAGCACTTTATTTGGAGTTGAAGGGATGGGGCTGTCGAAAGAGGATTATAAATTGCACGGGAGGTTAAAATTTGGGGATGGGATCTGATTGGGAATTCCCTATATCTGTCCATGACTTTGAGTAATTTGCTCTTAATTTTGGAGATTCCATTTCAGAGCAAAAGTTATCCTCTGTGTGTGTGTGTGTGTGTGTGTGTGTGTGTGAGAGAGAGAGAGAGAGAGAGAGAGAGAGAGAGAGAGAGAGAGAGAGAGAGAGAGAGATCACTGAAAAAATCCCAGCCCAAATGCTAGGCATTTTGACACCACAAACTGACTATAAGCAAAAAGGAACTACAGATATGAGATAATCTATATGTGGAGTACAAATAAATTGTAGAATCTGAATGGGAAATTGGCTGGCTTTTCATTCCATTAAATTTAAATAAATTCATCCTAGTTATTACGTCTATATTGGCACATATAGATGTATATTAGCATATGCCTAGAAGGGCAGCTCTTTTATTTGTTTGTTTGTTTGTTTTATTTTACAGATTTTTATGCCGCCCCTTTGCAAACTAGCCTCGGGGCAGCTGACAACATATAAAAAAAAAACAATATAAAACAATACGGAGCGGCATAATACAATACACAATCTAAAACTATACACAATACACAATCTTTTGTCCCCCAGTTCAAGCCCAGGAGGCCAGATCATGCTCAGGGAATAAGATCCCATGCGAAATCCCCCAGCCTTAAATACAGCCCCTTCCCTTCACTGGTCCCACCACTTCCACCTTCTTTTTCCATGCCCTGTTTGCATGAAGCTCTTCCAGAAGTCTGCTCCTGAAGGCACCAGCTGAGTGAAGGAGCTCCTTCTCTCCCCACTCTTGTGCTACTTGCATTCCTGCCCTACTTGCATTGTGTGTGGGGCACTAAAGCCCTTGGCCAATAGCTGCAACACCGACTCCTGCAAGCCCCTGCGGAGCAGAGTGGCAAATCCTCACCGAACCACTGAGAGGCAGTGTGGTGTAATGTTTAGGATTTTGGACCAAAAGTGGAGAGTTCCAGGTTTTAGTGCCCACCAGGCTATGAAGCTCACACTAAGTCACGTTGGGGCAGTCACTGACTTTCAGCCTAACCTACTACATAGGGATGTTGTGAAGATAGAATTGCAATAATAAAATCAATTTCCAATTGATAGGTATTTAATCCTTTGCATGGTGAATTAAGCCCATGGGATCAATATTGCCCAGCACGGACATCCACAAATAAGTTTATCGTGGGCTTCTGCCATTCATCTTCCAAGTTCTGTCTCTGGATGTTTGGACAGCCATCTGAGTGGGATGGTGTAACGTGGTGTCCTGCAACAGCAGGGGGTTCGACCCAATGGCCTTCATGGCTCCTTCCAACTCTACTATTCTATGATTCTATGAAAGAGTTTTCTGTGCCTACTTGCCTGAACCTCCTTTCCTAGAGAAGTCCAGTGGCCTTCCATTGCATCATAAGGGTCTCCTCTTCTCTTCTCTTCTCTTCTCTTCTCTTCTCTTCTCTTCTCTTCTCTTCTTTCAGAAAGGCATTTGGCCTTTAGGGAGCTGCATTTGAATGTCTTCCTTTTGTTTTAGTTTCCCCCCACATCCAAAAACAGCAGAATGCACCTGACATCTTCCACATGCTCAGGTACTTATTATTGCAGATCACTGGGAAGATGCATGGCAGAAAAAATTGGAGCAATTGGAGGAAAAGAAACAAGTGGAATTTAACTGAAAATGGTCCTGTGTTAATGGTCCATTTAGATACAAGATTGTTCCTGCCTCTGAACATTAAGCTGTGTGACCATGCAAACACGCCCACAGAAAATTGTCCTGTTGGAGCTCTGAATGAAGAGACCTATTTCGTTCTGCATCATTTCATTGTGAGTAACTTTCCAGTCCCAACAATATTTGATGCAACTCTGTTTCTACATCGGCACGACATTCCATGATTTTGGTTTCTGAACTGAATCAGGGGCAAATAATTTTGCTTCCCATAGCCTGCCTCTGGTCAATTCTAAGTTTCAGTGAGATTTCCTATCCAATAATATTTTAGTACATAGCAAGATAATGTGGAATGTCCCTGTTGTGCCACTTTGGTGCCAGGCACTGTACAACTCCACAGTGATCCTTATAATGTTGTCCTGGTCATTCAGATGAAGTGAGTCACCCCAGTGTACAGAGCTGCTAACTGGGGTTCAGGACTTCAAGCGACTCTGCTTTCTTTCTGTTTGCCTTTAATTTGAATAAATCTGTAATTACATAGCACATGTTAACAATTGGAGCCCCACAAATGCATTTCCTGCCAAGCTGAGGATGTCCCGCTTCTGCTGCTGAAGCCGGGAGGTCAGAGCTTAACGAGGAATGAAAAGCCAAGGTTCCATGCTGTCAGCGCCAAGCATGTGAAGTTTATTATGCATCCATTTTCACATTAGGAGATGCTTTCGTAGTTCTAAATGTCATGTTTTCAGGGAGACAACCTCCTGTACATAAACACTAGTTATTGCTACGCTGTGACTATTTACATGCTGCTCAGATTCAAGAAGGGAACTTAACTCCTAACATAGCCAAATAAAACCTGATTTAAAGAATTGAAAGGCTTAGGTGGAAGAGTAGGGGGTATGGAGCGTCTTTAAACACATGGGCCAAATTCTATTTTGGAAATATTTTCATTGTCCACATTCCAATGGTAGGCTAGGTCAAGGCAACCGAAAGTGGAGAAAAATATCCCCAGATAGCCACATGTTGTTCCTTAAAGCTCCTGCTATCAGAAATTAAGCCTTGGGAAAGGTATTTCAATTCTTTAGGAGGAAGGAAAAACTGGTTCAAAGCTGAGAATCCATCAAACCATCTCATTTATTTTTCCTGCAGGGAACCTAAAATGGCTTAAACAATTCTCTTGGTCCTCACTAGTTTATCCTCACAACAATCCTGTGAAGTAAGTTAGATTGAGAGTGCAGTGCCCCAGTGAACTTCACAGCCAAGCACAGACTTGAACCTGGGCCTTCCATGTCCCATTTCAAGCCTCTAACCACTAGACCACACTGCTTATCAGTGACTGAGAGAAAGTGGCATGAGGATATCTTAACATACTAAGACCAGAGTATATGCGGCCACAACAAACCTGAATCCACCTCATATAAAGAAGGAAGCAGTTTCCATCTTTAGGGGAACATGGACATCCCAGCAAGAGATAACAGACCTCCCATACCAACTGCTCATCTGTCCATGGTCCCTTGAAGTAGCTTTGCAACAAAGCCCCACAGAATCCATTCCTCGAATGTTGGCAGACTTCCTCTCATACACAGCCCAATCTTAGAAAGAGAGCTAAGCCAAGAGGAAGTCCAGAAATGCTCAAGGAATGAACACTGAGCAACCAGGAATCTTCTTCCACATCATGTGCAGTAGCACAAAACAAAGTCTAGTGCATGTGATGAGGAAAAGGGACACCACGTGTGCAGTGGTCACATGAGCTCGGTTCCTGGAGAGCACCCCACAAACATTGGGCACGCTTGTCAGGAGCACCAAAGTGGACCAGAGTCCAGCCGAGGAATCCTTCAGATTCCTAACCCCAATAAATTCCTCCATAGCCCTACCTTTCCCTCAGCCCTCTTCAACCAGATGAGCCTTCCTGAAGCATCTGTGGTCAGCTGAGGTGAAATCCATAGCAGAGGAAGGAATTGCCACAGGCACGGGGAGGCCTCGGTCCCATTCCCACTCTCCCTGAGCTTTAAGAAAATCAGACCCACTCCCTACTTCAGGGATGCGCAACCAAAAGGCAGTGGGGGCTGGTTGACTCCCCGCACTTTCACATCCTCCCATGGACTGTATGACATCAGGTGTGCATGGCCATACAGTTGCCATCAGAGGTTGTGGGTATATCCACAACTTTAGGGATTCACAGCTGTTCCCGGCCACTGTGACGTGACCAGAAGCAAAAATGAATGACAGATATGAGATTATCTGTATGTGGAATACAGATAAATTGAAGACTCTAGATGGGAAATTATTTAGCTGGCTTTCCATTCAGTTAAATTTCAGTAAATTAATCCTAGTGATTACTTCTACATGTGAGTATATAGATGCATATTAGCAACTATGTACACAAGGGAGGGCAGCCTTTTTTGGTCCAGAGGATGACTGCCCCCCAGCTCAAGCCCAGGAGGGAGGGGTCCACCCCAAACTCCCAGCATAAAGCCCAGCTCCTCCCCATCACTGGCCCCACCACATGAGGACTGAGTGGAAGAATTGGCATTTAGCCTCAGGAGGAGAAGAGGAGATATGGTAGCACTCGTCAAGGGCTTGAAAGATTGTCACACAGAAGCAGACTAGGATCTCTTTCTGATCATCCCAGAGAAGAGGGCACAGAGAAATGGGCTCTATTTACGGGAAGCCAGATCCTAGCTGAGCATCAGGAAAATCTTCCTGACTCTTAGAGCAACGTGGCAATGGAGCCAACGACCCACACTGGAGGCATTCATGATGCAACCAGACAGCCATCTGTTAGGGATGCTTTAACCTGGCATGTTGTATTGGCCGTGGCAGCAAATATGAAAGACTGGTGCTGCTTGTACAGTCCGTGGCACTAGATCCCTGGCAAGCACCTTCGAATTCTGGGTGTGCTTGCCAGGAACTCAACTCCGGGCTGCTGCAAAGCAGACTGAGTCCAAAACCAAGATCTGGGGGGATTTTCTGTCCAAAATGAATTCCTTGACCATCCCTACTAGAATCACACTTGAATGGACTGTGTCTCCTTTTCCCCAAAGAGATGAAGCCAGCTTACATAGCTCAGCGAGGTGCTCAGAACATTTCCTGATGCCCAGACCTTTCACACAAGGAAGCAGAGGAAATGCCTCTCACAGAGATCTCTGGACAGAATGTGGCTACCAGAAAACGGACATGGGTGCAGGAGAACAGAAGGATTGTGGTCCCCATGCCTGATCTGGTGCTTTGCTGGTGGCCTGGCACAGCTGCATCTGGGCTGGATGAGAGCATCCTTTTCCAGAAAACCTGGGAGGCGGCCGGACACTCAGCCAAAGGCAGGTCCTGCCTTCAGCTGGAACCACTCAATAAAGGGAAAACATGTTCCAGAGCAGCAGTCCAAAGGACAGGTCCCCCCACCCTTCCCCAAAAGCTGTCTCTGTCCCAGAGAAAGTAGACGTTGATTCAACAGAGTGCAGAACTGAACAGAGACATTTGTATCCCCCAGGGAGGACATGGATGTGGTCCAGATCTCTGCCCTTCAAGCAAAGTTGCAGGGAATCTAAAGGAGTGGGGCGGTTTGACTTGAAGTCTCCCATGGTGGGGTTTTGAACTAGGCTGAACAATGACTTGACTTGGAGGATGCACATATTTAATTAATTAATTAATTTAAACCCTGCTGTTCAACTTGAATGCATTTCCTGGAAGGTTAACCACAATTTAAAATAACTTTTAAACGGAAAACCAAATGAACAGAAATATAAAATAAATGTATTAAAAACACAATTAAAAATGACCACACTGAAACAATAGAAACTACCCTAAACCCCTCAGATCTGCCAACATGACAAAGGCTTGCTTAAATGAAAGCATCTTGGCTAACCAGGAGAAGGCCAAGAGAGACAGAGCCAAGCCAACCTCCCTCAAGGGAGAGTTCCAGAGCCTGAGAGAAGCCACGAAGAAGGCCCTTCTGTCCCCACCAAACATGCCTCTGATGGTGGTGGATCTGAGAAAAGGGCCACCCATATTATCTTAAGCACCAGGCATATAGGTGAGGTGATCTTGGAGGTCGCAAGCTCCCAAGATATTTATTTGCCTTAATGTATGTACTATATTCCTATACTACTCCATATCTCTGAGCAGTTCACTAAAGTTAAAATCCAGAAATACAGCATGCTAAAATATGAACCCTTTCTAACATTTTGAGACCAAATAAACCAAAAGTCAAAAACAAAGCAAGAACAAGACCAAAATAGCAGTACAAAATTTGCATCCTTCTTGGGCAGGGATTCCTAAGATATGAAACATCCTAGCTTTCTTTCCATCAATAAATCAGATAATCTGCCTTGAATATACTGATAACTAAATTGTTGTTTGTTTGTTTTTGAATTGTCCTTTGATGCTGGATGTCAACGTGATGGAACATTTCATATTATCAGCTCTAAATTGCTTTCTCCAACTTTACTGGTGATGTGTAAACCCAGGAGGAAGCAAACGTGAACTAGGCTGCTATGAGCAGCCTTTGCATCAGGCTTCATCTACTCCTTCTTTTAAGTTATACAGATTTTTTTTTTTTTTTTTTTTTGAGGTTCTGTGATTTCATCTACCGCTCGAGCTGTTCTTTCAGTCTCCCATGCCAAGGATAGCTAATTGTTAGTACCACAGCAAAACATTCTTTCTCCTGTGCCACACCCATGTCTGGTGGACTACGATGGAAAATGTTATCCAAGGGCAACGGTCGCCTGATGTCAGACTATGGGTACCTTGTTTATTAAAATCAGTTCTCTCACCCTTATGAAAATGTTCTATTCATCGTTAAAGCAGGGAGCCATTGGGTTGGAAGTCATGAGATACAGGTTGTAAATTTGGCTTCACTACAAAGCTTAGTTAATCCTTCTTTTTTAATTTTTTAATTACAGCTGCTGAATATTGCAGGCATGATTGAAGGTGTGATCATGACCTCACTGGAAAACCTGACAGTCCAGGCTGAAATAAAATGGTGCCTTGTGGAATCAGATCACAGGGCTTCAGCTAGGAGTGATTCCCAAGGGCCTCATTTCTTTCCAGCCTCTTGGGACAGGACAATATGAAGTCAAAGTCACTTTTGCCTCCAAATTACCAGCTGCTGGGAGCCAACGGGAGACTAGAAAACAAGTGGCAGTTAAGAAAAAGGAGGGGCAGGGGGAAGTGGCATGGCCATCTGGGAACCTGGAGGACTCAGTTGGGATCAAGATGTGTTAGACTGTTCCCCTGGGCCTGAGTTTCAAACCTCTGGGCCTCCGATTTGATCCAGCAGGGCTTTTCCTATGTCCCTTGAGCATGGAACAACACCACCTTTCCACTCAACCAATCATCCGTAAGAGTTCTACACTACACAAGGTGATATCACTTCTAGTGTCCCGTCATTTTGGGAACTAGTTATTTGAAGGAATGTATCACTTCCTGGGCACAACCATCTTCATAGAAGGTGTGGTTATGATCCTGTCTCCCATCATCAGAGGGTATAGTAAGAGGCAGTGATATGGTTTAGATGACACAAGAACCTACTCTAAGGGCCTGAGTATGGTTTGAACTATCATGGAATCAGAGAATAGTAGAATTGGAAGGGACAGAAAACCATTGGGTCCAACCACTTGCTCAGTGCAGGATACCAAGTTGAACCATCCCGCTTTGTCCACTAGGTCTTCTCTGTTGGTTAGAATCAAGTCAAATGTAGCTGTTCCTCTAGTTCCTTTCTCCACTTTTGGACAAATTGATCAGTGACACAAGTTAGGAATTTCTTGGAGGGGCTGTGTTTGGCAGAATTTGTCTCCCAACAAATACTAGGGAAATTAAAGTACCCCATAACCACGACGTCCTTGAAACACTGGCAATTTGCTTTTCAGAAGTTTCATCCTCATCTTTTCCTTGACTGGTAGTCAGTAACTGACTCTAACCAATGTGCTCCTTTTATTCCTTGCTCTGATTATATTAATCCAGATGGCCTTGATGGGTTACTAAACTCATGGAGCTAGCTAAGGGTGGTTGTTCACCATGTTTTATCATACTAACTCCAGCTGTGATAACAAACCATGGTTTCTGGTTGGGTTTTACTGTAAGTTGTTCATTGTTAACAAGCCACGGTTTCATAGAATTATAGAATAGCAGAGTTGTTGGGTCCACCTCCTGCTTTTGGAGGACACCACGTTACACCATTCAACTCAGATGGCAGTCCAGTTTCTTTCTGAATGTTAGCATAGCTGGGTTTGACAGAAGCCCATGGTTCAATGAGAATCCACATCCAGTGCTCAACCTTGAGCACGAGACATTGTGTTGGTTGAACCCAACCAGGAAGGGCTTGGACCTTACGAGCAGTGGTATTGTGGCTGTAGAACTGCATGCAGGACGGTTTACCTGGGCAATTCACTCTTTGCTATCAGAAAAACAGGGAAAACATCAATGCTTCTCTGGAACATGTTTAGCTTACCAAAGCTGTTTGAAGAGACAGTTTTATTTTTCTTCCTGATGTATTGCACTATTTCCGATTCTTTGATTCTATTTTTATGCCATTTATTACAATGTGGCATTAATTTTTATTCCTTTTGATTGCTTTCTTCAATTGATTTGTACTCCAAGCCTCTTCAAGAGTTTTCAACTACAGATATGAGCAATAAATAAAAAATAAATAAAATGCATATGACTTCAGTAAACTGGGCCGCTTCACTTGTGCACTTGCCATGATAAAAGCAAGTGAGTTTGGATTGCTTTTGAAACTGCTGACTAAAGCACCTGTTTTTGGCAGTTTACTTAAAATAACATGGCACTGAAGGAACATTTTTGGAAACAGAGACTTTGGATGTGAACTTGTATGCATGGTGGGAAATATCAGGAACATCAAAACCCAAAAATATTTGGTGTGGCAGGTACATGCTTGATGTGACCTTTAACACAACATTCCTGTATGAGTTTTCTCTGTGGCTCCAGCAGTGTCTACAGAACCTGTCTGCTGGAAATGAATACAGGCGTCTGCCATCCAAGGCTTTCCAGACTTCACCTTGTTCCAGTTGAGAAAGTAGAATTAATCTCCATGAGCAGGTCTTGCTCTAGAGCAGTGATGGCGAACCTTTTAGAGACCAAGTCCCCAAACTGCAACCCCAAACCCAGTTATCTATCACAAAGTGCCAGAACTACAATGAAAACTGAAAATGGAGGTTTTAGTTTAGAAACAACCCCTCACAGCCAGTACAAGCAAATATTCATATATCATTGGCAGCGCACTGACCAGCCATGCAAAAGCTTGGATGACTGGTGGCTGATGAGTCGCAGCTCGTGGCGTCATCAACTGGCACTGCTACTACTTTCCAAACATGCGCCCCTATGTGGCCCCTATGTGCACTGTTATCAGATGCTCGGCTGCTGGGGCAATGCGGGGGAGACTTGGCTAGCAGGCTGACAGAGAGGGCTCTGTGTGCCTGCTGTGCCATGCGTGCCATCAATTCGCAACCACTGGCCTAACCCTACACTGGGACACTCGCCTAACCCTATTATAGGGTAAACTTCCATTGAAAAGAAGGTGATCTTGTAAAAGCCTTCCTTAAGTAGCTTTTTCTGCACAGCTCTACATTTCTGCCCACTCTAAATACATTCCAACCATGAAAACCATGGCAGGACACCACATTTTTGTAACTGTAACCCAACCCTGGCACACACCCCTACCCCTATATAGGGATAAATTTCCATACAAAAGAAGGACGATTTTGAAAAAGCCTTCCTTGAGAAGCTTTTTCTGCACAGCTCTACATTTCTGCCCACTCTAAATACATTCCAACCATCAAAACCATGCCAGGACACCATGTTTTTCGAACCCTAATCCTACCCTGGTGCAGACCCCTAACCCTAATATAGGGCTAAATTCCACTGAAAATAGGGCAATTTTGAAAAAACCTTCCTTGAGGAGGTTTTTCTGCACAACTCAACATTTCTGCCCTTCCTATACACATTCCAACCATCAAAATCATATCAGGACACCTAGTTTTTCTAACCCTAACCCAGTGACGGTGAACCTTTTAGAGACGGAGTTTCCAATCTGCTACCCATAACCTACCTGTTTATCGCAAAGTGCCAACACTCCAATAAAATCTGAAACTGAGGTTTTAGTTTAAAAAAATAAAAATAAACAACTCAGCAGTCCCAGCATATCCTTGGCAGTGTGCTGACTGGCCATGCAAAAGTAGGGACAAGTTGTGGGTAATGAGTAGCTGCTTATGATGTCATCACCTGGCACTACTCCTTTCCGAGCATGTACACTGGTATCCGATGCTGGGGCAACTTGGCTCGCGTGCCATCAGAGTTCCCACTGTGACTTGTGTGCTGACAGACAGGGCTCTGCGTTCCCGCTGTGGCTCATGTGCCAGAGGTTTGCCATCACTGCTCTAGGTGGTTTGCGTACTATCCAGGTATTTCCATACCCTTCGATATTTCACAGATGAAAATAAGGGCATGCTACTTATAAGGACTTCCACTGGCATTTAGCAACTGCTGAAGGTGATGTTGAAGGTAGTCATGGCATGGGAGCCTCACTCTTTAGACAATAACGTGTACTCCCTAGCATTGCAATAAGTCTGTCCTATTGTTTTTTGTTTTTTTTTTGTGGGGGGTGGGTGTACCTCCTGCTCTTTGAGTGGAGCCCTAAACTTCTTCCCCAAACTTCTTCTACCTTGGTATTACCATTGGGTGAAAGCTCTACTTCTGGAGCAAGGAATATCACACCTGGAGGCCAAATCTAGCACTCCACTGTTCTCCAAATGGCCACGCTCCCGTCTACCTTTCTCTCAACCACGGAGTAACTAACCAGCTTAGTTACCCACAGTAGGAGCTTTAAACTAGGTGTTGCTGAATTTTTTAAACATTGGTCCCCCACTCTGTCTACATCTTGGAGCTGGTTTTCCAAGGAGTGGGGGACACTGGTTATCTGAGACTAATTCCATTTGCAATCCCACATCTTAAATTTCTCCTGCCACAGCTTCACCACTTCCTTTTTTAATGACTTTTAACAACAATAACAAAACATATACAATTAAAAGAAAAAACATACAATTAAAATATACTATAATATAACAAAGCCATACATCCCACCACTGGGACCATTGGATACATGCTCAGTCATTTGCTCTTTCAAGAAGTTTCATCCCCCTTCCAAAGCTACAATGACTCTCATGGAGGTTTAAAGCTTTTCCCTTTTATTAGCACACTCAATAAATGATTCCAGACAGCATTAAAATTATTCTTAGTTATATAGCCTTTTTATTTTAATATCAAAAGTTCATTTATCATTCATAGTTATATTCCAAACTTCTCTGTACCAATCACTCAATTGATAATCATGTTTTACTTTCCAGTTCTTTGCTATAATTAATCTCGCAGCTGTCATTAATTCTTTAATGTTCCATCTCTAAGGAGCTCCGCCTAGCCTGCCTCTACCTTCATTTCAGCACCAAGCAAAGAGCATCCTCTTCAGATTTTACAAAGTTATGGGGAACATGGATGGTCACAAAGAACATATGAACAGCCATGCTGGATCAGACCAAAGGTCCATCTAGTACCTCACTCCATACACACGGGGACAAACCAGCTGCCCACAGGATCCTTCAAATAGGATGGGTGCAAGACCTCCTCCTGCCCAGCTCCTCAGCAACTGGGATGCAAAGGACAAGCCACCTGCTCTCATCAAGGCTGTCCAGAGGTATTCATGTTGCTTTGTTAATTAAAGAAAAAGAGGGTACCTTGGCTGATGTCAAGAAAGATGTCTATGGGCATGGCATTGCCTATTCTTGCCTTAAAATATGCAAAATAAAAGATACTGTTTGCAAACAGTCCCATTGTTTGATAGGCAATACACTGACTACACTTAAGACATCAGCTTCAAGCATTTGTTCAGTATTTTGTGTTATTGTTTTGCAGAACGTGTTACCATGGCACATCATCCTATGCCTTGCTTTAGGACAGGGCCATGGCTCAGTGGCATAACACATGTTTTTCAACTAGGTTATCCTGGCTTAAATCTTTGACAACTCTAGCTAAAGTTGGCAAGTTAGCTTTCACACAGCCCCTTTCTCTACAGTTGCCATGTTTTGTTAATTCACTTTTTCCGAAGCATTCAGATGTTATTGTCATTGTCAGCATGTTGCCTTCCAGGGTTGCCCTTCCAGATCTGCTTTGTAGTGACTGGTTTGTCCCATTTTGCTACAGAATTAAGTTGTAGCCCTGGCCTTTCTCCTATAGACAAAGCACTGTTGGGATTTCTAAAGCCTCCTGTGCCTTTATTTAAACACTTCCTTTTTCATATTGCTTTCAAAGGAGCATACGCATTGATGCACATTCTGTTCCCCTTGAATAACCAGTCTTAATTACCTGAATGTCAGTTCCTGCAATAGGAGGCTTTAATTCCTCCCTGTTAGCCCCCTCTTTTTAACAGTGAAATAGCATTATCTTGCTATGAAAAGAGAAACAAAAAGTCATTATCAGGAAATTAGTAATTAAAACTGTTTCCCCACATCAACAGAAACTGACATGGGGCAATTAAAAGGGCAAACTATCAGAGGTTACTCTTACCTAATTCCCCATCCTAATTCCCAGGAAGCAATGAAACAGATTAAACTTCCCACGGAGGAAACGTTTAATTTAACATTGCTGAGAACCCTTGCTGGACAGGACTTACTTGTGAGTAAACATTATAGGAAAAGCTTAACAATAGAGAGGCATTGCCAAATGATGTGCTGTAAGAAGAGAACATGTATTTTCACTCTGCTTCCAGTTAAAAGGGCTAAAGAGCACCATGTGGGACCAATAATAGATGGATAGATGAGTATAAACCTACTTCTTATGTATGGTGTGCTTTCAGAGGTGTATAACCCAACCTCACTGCAATGCTTTCAAGTTCCACTGGGTTCAGTAGGAAATAACCAAGCATGTTGTTGCAATCAATAGCATTTAAATTGGTTGAACCTTTCTGTACTGTGCAATCATTCTAGGAGGGCTTGATCCAAGTATACTGTAGGGACGCTTGCCAGACCACCTCATTGTATGGGTCCAGGCAGGCTGTCAACACATTTCTTCCTTACTAAAGTATTAAAATTTAGAGCTTTTAAAGAGCAAGGCTGGGCTTTTACCTCTCCATTCTTCTTCTGCAGCCCTATGAAGATGACTAATCTGGGGCAATTAATTAACATGAGGGAAGGCAACAGGAGTCTGCTTGCTGGCCTCATGCCAGACCATGCAGTGAGGGACTCTTCTGCCTAAAATCTTTGAACAAGCAAGTTGGAAGTTTATGTCATTTATTTAGATTTATTTTAGGACATTGTTAAGAGTAGAACCCTATCAAGGTGGAATACAAGATGGAGAGGAGAGGAGAGGAGAGGAGATAAGTCAATACAAACTCAAACAAAATGAAATGCAATCAATACATATTCCATGAAATATTATGGAAATGCTATAAGGGCAGGTAACACTGAGAAACTAGATAATGCCAATAAACCTGCACCATGCAGGTGATGCAAAGAATAGCAAAACCAAGTAGATCTTCAGAGCCAGAAGAGTCTGATGGAGGCTGATTCCAGCGGTGCAGGGAAACTATGAAAAAGTCCCCTTCCTTGTAATAATACACCAAACTGCTCTTGGTGGTGGGCAGAAGGTCTTCCATGGATGATCTTCAAGTATGGGCAGAATGGAACAGGAGAACACCAAGTTGCTCTATGGTCTCTAGTCTGCATGTAATGGTTTGGGAACAAGAGCCTAGACCTCACTGGTATATAGGCAGGTGGCAAACCAGCTGCCCACAGGATCCCTCAAGCAGGATGGGTGCAAGTCCTCCTCCTGTCCAAGTTCCTCTGCAACTGGTATATGCAGGCCCACCACCTCTAGTCAAGGAGGTAACACATGGCCAGCAAGGCTAGTAGCCACTGATAGCCTCCTCCCTCATGAATCTTTTTAAAAGGCATCCAGATTGGCGGCCATCTTCATTTTCTGTGGCAGCGAATTCCATAGTTTCACTATACTCTGTGAGAGGAACTACTTTCTTTTATCTGTTGGAATCGGCCTACCAATCAGCTTCATGGGGTGGTTGCAAGTTCAAGTGTAATGGGAGAGAGAGAAAAATATCTTCAATTTCTCCACATTGTGCATTATTAAACACCTCTTTCATCTCTCCCTTTACTTGCCTTTTTCCAAGCTGAACAGTCCCAGTTGTTGTAGCCGCTCCTCACAGGGGAGTTCCCCCACCCCCCTGATCTTTTTTGATGCCCTTCTCTGTACCTTTTCCAACTCAATAATGCCTTTTTTCAGCTGAGGTGAGGATTTGTATAAGGGGAGTACAATCTTGGCAGTTCTATTTTCAATTTCATTCCTAATTATGCCTAGCGTGGATTTTGCCTTTTCACAGCAGCTGAGCAGCAAGCTGACATTTTCACTGAGCTGTCCACCACTACCCCAAGATCCCTTTTTGCTGAGCCACTGCTACCTCAGATCCCATCAGCATATACCTGAAGTTGGAATTTATTGCGCCAACATGCATCATTCTACGCTTGTTTATATGGAACTGCGTTTCCAATTTTGATGCCTATTCTCCCAGTTTGAAGAGCTCCTCATGGTTCCTTTTGGTTTTAACCTCCTTAAAAAGTTTAGTATCATCAGCAAACGTGGCTGCTTCACTATCCACTCCCTAGCCTGTGATTCCTAATAGCAGTGACAGCACCAGGAAGAGAAAGGCAGGGAATTACGCTTTGCAAAATAAAGGGAGAAGAGGCTGCTCTGGCAGTGCTTGGAAGCCCATTCACAGCAGGGGAGTGAGGCTATTGATTCTTATACCATCTTGGCTCACCTGTCAAGTTGCACCTGTCCGTAAAGCTCACCTTTGCAGCAAACATGGAACACCATTTTATGAGTTTGGTATTCAGCTCAGAATGAATCACAAGCTCCTGATCATGTAATAACATCATTTTTAGGATCCCCTGAACTGTGTTATGGTGCAAAACACAGTTAGAAGAAAGCTGGGAGGAGGAGCAATTGCAGTAAGCCCCACTTAGGGGCTATTGGGGATAAAGAGACTTGGATTTTGTGTGGCAGTGCCCCACCTGGGCCCAATGCTCAAGAACTCCATCCCCAGAGAAGTCAGGTTGGCTCCCTCATTACTGGCTTTTAGATGGTTTCAGTTTCCCAGTTCAGACATAACAGGAAACTATAGTTAACTGAAGACTTCTCGACTGGCTTCGCGACTCACTCGGGCAAAGGAAGGAGCAAAAGCAGCCACACAAGGGACCCAAAGTTTCACATCCTGTTCTATTAAGCAGAAACAGGAATATAACACCAGTGAACATGCAGTAATTATTTTTGCTGTGTAACGTGTTTAGCTGCCTTTGCTTAAAAGATCACTATAGCCTTAAAAGATGCTGGAATGTGGCACGATCTATCCACTTCTCTGCAATTGTAGGTATGTTTGCTGAGACTGAACAACAGTATTGCTTGCTCCCAGGTAGGTATGCCCAGGACTGCAGCTTTAGTCATTTATTTCAAAAACAAGAATGAAAGAAAATATTTCTAATTAATTCATATTGTGGTTGTCCAAGAATTACTTTCAGATTTCCAAAAAGGCCAGTCATATTGTAATCAAGATATTATTTTTTTAGCCTGGAGGCAAAGGCTATTCATCTTCTGCCATTTAATGAAAACTTCAGAAGAAAGTCAAAGAAATAATTGGCTTTTTGGACTCTTTTATAAGAGTAGTATTAAAGATTTAAAAAGAGGAAAAATGAGTAAAATGAAAGCATGTCACATCAAATAAAATCCAAATTTGCAATATCCTAATTTAACTTGATGCATGTAAATACATGAAAGTTTATGAGACAACTTCTTGAAAACATATTCTGAATACAAAATTAAATACATGGTCACCCCATTTTCTGAATTTATCCTAATTCAGACCTTGGCCCATAAATGCACTCAGAATAGATTTGGCAAATCAGTACCAGGTCCAAGGAAATACAGTGAATTTGAACATTGGTTTGCAATCTGATTTCTGCAACCCAGCTGCTTCTATTCTTGTATCTGCTGGTCAGAGTCTCGGAGAACGTAAGATTCCTCAGTTCATTTTCTTAGATATGCAGATCCTGAACACTGATGGTAGAATAATTTGTAGAAGGACAGAAAACTTCTTTGGATCCAGGAGCCAGTTCCAGGCCCTGCCACCAGAAATCTCTGGAAAAGACAAGTTATTGTTGCACCATCAAATTTGCCACCCAAAAGCTTCTCTTCCAAGAGTGCCAGTTAATCTGGCTTTTTGCCTGCCGTTGCACCACTGAATTTTAGTGCCAATTAAGCAGCACAGTTGAGGCAGTGGGGGCAGAAAAAATGAGCTGGGGGTACATGCAGTCTGTGGACTACATGTTGCCCATTCTGCCCTATCATGCATAATAATTTTATCTTACATTCAGAGAAGGTGAACAAATAAATTAAAAGGGCCCATGCAGGCGAAGGGGTTTACCAGAAGTGTAGGATTGCTGAAAATGGCAGTTGTGTGTTTTGGAGTATTTAAATTGGAGGCTTTGATGTGGTACCATTACCCTGTCAGGATCCAGATAATGCCATCTTCTGCTGGTGGTCCTTCCCGTTTGCTCATGGCTTTTTCCATCTCCTCACTGTCTTCTGTTCAAGGAAAAAAATGGCTTTGTTCCACAATGCCTTCTTGAATGTCAGCATTAATGGTACTCCATCTGGAAGCATCCTTTCCTTATATTAAAAACTGAATTTCCTCCATGTGTACAGCCAGGATGTACACAGAAAGGTTGCTGCAGAAAGGTTACAACATCTGGAACTGCTTATCTTAGAAAAAAGGTAACCAAGAGGCAACATAATGTGGAGAAGTGCAAGGTCTTGCACTTGGGGCATAGGAATAGCTGTCATAAGTACAGGTTAGGGGACAAGTGGCTGGAGAGCAGCACTTGTGAAAGGGACCTCGGGGTGCTGGTTGACCGCAGGCTAAACATGAGTCAGCAGTGTGATGCGGTGGTCAAGAGGGCGAATGCCACCCTTGGTTGCATAGCCAGAAGTGTGGCTTCTAGATCAAGAGAGGTATTACTTCCACTCTACATGACTCTGGTGCGCCCGCAACTGGAGTATTGTGTTCAGTTTTGGGCCCCTCATTACAGAAAGGATATAGCCAGGTTGGAGTCAGTGCAGCGTAGGGCCACAAGGATGGTGGCTGGTTTGCAGGGGATGGGGTATGAGGCGAGACTGAGGGAACTGGGTCTCTTCAGCCTGGAGAAGAGGAGACTCAGAGGGGATATGTTGGCAACATACAGGTATGTGAGGGGGTGTCACATGGAGATGGGGAGAGGCCTGTTCTCCCCTGCAGAGGAAGGCAGGACGGGCTCCAATGGAGCAAAGCTCAGGGAGCCAAGGTTCAATTTGGATGCCAGGAAGCACTTCCTGACAGTTAGGACCCCGAGGGCGTGGAATGGGCTTCCACGGGAGGTCGTTGAGGCCCCATCGGTGAGGGTGTTCAAAGATAGGCTGGACATGCACATGGTGGGCATGTCATGAACGGAGCCGGCTGGTGCCGGAGGTCAGACTAGATGGCCCAGGAGGCCCCTTCTGACTCGCTCTGTTTCTATGTTTCTATGTTTCTATAATAAAGGTGTTCATCACTAGGCATGGAGTGGGACAAATGGATTCAGAAAAGCTTTTGCTCCTTTATCATATTGCTGCTGGAACCCAAAGGGTCATCCAATGGAGCTGAATTGTGGGTGTTTCAGGAGAGACAAAAGGAAGGATTTATTCCAGAGTACATAGTTAATCAATGGAATTCACTTCCACAAGTGATGGCCACCTCTGTGGATGGCTTTAAAAGGGGAATTCATGGAGAAAAAGGCTATCTGTGGCTACTAGTCCAGGTGGCCATGTAATATCTACAGGATCAGAAGAAGTATGCCTCTCATTATCAGTTGCTGGGGGGGCATGAGCAGGAGGGTGCTCTGGGGTGCTGTGGTGGGCTTCCCACATACACCTGGCTGGCCTCTGTGGGAACAGACTGTGGACTCTGAAGTCCTCTGGTCTGAACCAGCAGGGCTCTTCTGACATTCTGCTCTCAAGTCACCCATTTTTGCAACACTTCAACCTTTGACTGCTTCTCTGCTTTCTTACTCCATCTCAAGGTCAGACCAGAGTTTTAATCAGGTGGATACAAAGCACTAAATCCCTTTAGGAGCGCCCTATTTCCTCCAACAGAGAAGTGTGTTCACATTGTGTTTTTTAATTCATTGGACACTGTGCTCTTTAGACCATTGACTCCAATGGAGCCTACCTGTAGGAGAGCAATCCCCAACGATGAATAGGCTTGCTTGCTTTGGGGTGGAGAGAAAACAGGGATGCTGCCCCTGCTTGCTTCACCCCATGGAAGAAAAGTGACCAGCAGCAGCTCCCCCTGACCTCTTTCCTTCCTTCCTTCCCTTCTGCTTCTCCAGGATTTTGTTTTGGTGAGGGGGCAAAAAAAACTTTTCTTTCTTAAGTCTCCACTCTATCTTTTCCTCGCACACATCCATTTTTCAGTTCCTCCCACAATTGCTTTCGTGTGTGACACAGGACCATGTTCTCAATACAGTGGAAACTATGCCTTTTTCATTAGCATGTGGCTTGAATGTGAGGAATTAATTTGGCCCAGAGTATGGCCTGAAGACACATTAGGCATCCACCATGTTGAAGCTAAGCAGGTTTGGGGCTGGCCTGATCTTGGAGGGGAGACCACGCTTGGGCATTTCATGTAGTCACCTTGTGTTCCACAATGGGAGAAAGGTGGGATATCCATCCATACATGCATACAGCTGAGACTGGGCTCCCTCATAAAGGGAAGGCCAGTGTGGTGTAGTGGTTAAGAGCATGGGACTGGGACTCAGGCAATCTGGGTTCTAGTCCCGCTCAGCCATGGAGCCAACTGGGTGACTCTGGGCCAGTCACAGACTCTCAGCCCAACCTACCTCACAGGGTTGTTGTTGTTGTGGGGAGAAGATGGAGGAGGAGAATGATGTAAGCTGCCTTGATCTCTTTGTAGGAAAAAGACAGGATATAAATTGAAAAATAAATAAATAAATAAATGGGTTCTAGTGGGGATCTGAGGCCAATTGATATTCTACAAGTCACAGCCTTTGTTGAAATCCATGGGCTCTGCATGTAGTGACAGACACCCTGCTAAGCACGGAGATCACTATTGATTTCTGGTGAGCCCAAAGAGCCCAAAGAAGCAAATCTAAGTAGCTTTTGGGCAAATGCATCATGACTTTGCAGTGAAGTCTGCCAGGACTCCTTGATAAGCAGGCCAAAACCGTTGACGGTGCACACTGATGAGTCAGCAAACAGTAATAACTTCTCGCTGCATAGCTCGTATGGAACTACCAGTTGTGATAATATGGGAAAGCTCTTCTTTAAACATTTATGATCCTAGCTTTCTCAGGAGATATATGGGCCAGATGTTCCAATTAACTCTAAAGTATACAGACACAGCTGCTTTAACTTAGAGACCAACAAACAACATGCAAAGACTACATTTTGTTCAAGAGCTCAGCAGCAGAGTGACTCTGGAAGTGTTGTTCCCCAGGTTTTCCCATACCACTGAAACAGGGCAGTTAAAATAACCTTTCAGGCGGGATTCAGGATGAAAATAAATGCTATATTAAATATTAAGCAAGCAGGGGAGTCTCACCTTTTTTTTTTTTTAGTTCCAAGGAGGCACACAGGACCATGATCCGGATTAGGAGAATAATGCACAAATAGGGGATCACTGCTGAACCACCACTCCTCTGCAAATTTTGCCTTACCACTGCTATCCAAGGGAGTGAAAATAGGGGAAGGATGTCAATGGGATTTTTTTTCATCTCTGCAGGAGAAACATCAGTGTGCAAAGGTTTAAACCCTCCCCTACATTGCATGGTTGTCCCAGCCCAGATCAGGGGCTGTGGGTTGACTTGGATGTCAAAAAGAAAATGAAACTAATATTTCATGTAGCGTCTAATTTAGCTCGCAGAATCTTTTTTTTTTTTTGAATAATTGAAGGCAGAATGAGAGGCCACCTTGCCCTTCATGTTCACATTTCCATATTGTTCTACCATCCTTTCAAATCAAACAGGCTTTGCATGTTTTGGAAGCACAGGAAAAACCTACACAACCTGTTGGAGCACTGTGACAGAACTGTACACAAATGACTTCTTGAAATTCTAAACCCACACTGAGAGTCAGTGTGGTGTAGTGGTGAAGAGCATGGGACTGGGACTCAGACAATCTGGGTTCTAGTCCCCCACTCAGCCATGGAGCCAACTGGGTGACTTTGGGTCAGTCACAGACTCTCAGCCCAACCTACCTCACAGGGTTGTTGTGGGGATAAGATGGAGGAGGAGATGCAAGCTGCTTTGAGCCCTTTGAAGGAAAAAGGCAGGATATAAATTGAAAAATAAATAAAATAAATAAATAAACCCTGTTTGCAGGCAGGAAAACAGAGGCAACAATTTCACCAAATTTCTCAAAGAAAAGGAGAAATTCTCAGCAGTTGGCCCCCCTATTGAAAGGGATTGTCTATCCACCACAATGAAGGGGGCAAGTGTTGTGTCCAGCTGCAGAGCCCCTGTTTGGCCTCATTCCAGTGTGTTCTATAACTTATTTTTGTGGTCTTTTTGAGCTTATACAACCACTGTAAGGTGATTGAGGGTCCTGTGTGCATGTGTTTTCTTTTTATGATACATCTCTCTATTCCTCTGAAATCACCCAGACACATGGAACATGTGTATTCTTTTATCTGAAAAGAAAGAGAACAGAGCTCACAATCTGATACAGACGTGAGTTGGAACGAACTTTGAGAGGGAATTTGATGAACTTCAGTGAGTTCAAGTTTTGAGGATCGTTGTGCAATAACTGTGCTTTACGAATTCATTATGACCTGGATGTGAAGGTTCTGCTTAGTAAAGTGACCTTAAAGGTGCAAACCTATGGCCCAAGACCTCAATGCACCTCCCTCCCTCCACCGCCGCACTGCAGACTTCAAGCTATGTGCTTTCTATGCCCAGAACAAGGCACCTCAGTGGCCCCCTTCACCACCAGTGCACCGTGCACCAGGTACTTTCTCTAGACAGCTGTTTTCAGACATCTCCATTTTGTGCTGGAGAAAGGGAGGGAAGGAGACTGGGTTGCTGATGTGAACTGACACAGGTCCACGGTCCAGGTTGCTCCCCTTCAAGTGTGCCTTTGTCCCCCTGTGAAGCCCAGTTGCATCCCCAAGCATGTCTGTGGCATGCCAGTGTGGTGTAGTGCGAGCCAGTGTGGTGTAGTGGTTAAGAGAGCCACTGAGAGCCAGTGTGGTGTAGTGGTTAAGAGCATGGGACTGGGACTCAGACAACCTGGGTTCGAGTCCCCGCTCAGCCATGGAGCCAACTGGGTGACTCTGGGCCAGTCACAGACTCTCAGCCCAACCTACCTCACAGGGTTGCTGTTGTGAGGATAAGATGGAGGAGGAGAATGATGTAAGCTCCCTTGTAGGAAAAAGGCAGGATATAAATCGCAATATAAATAAAATAAATAAAATAAATGAGGGTTATAGGCCTTTCCTCTGTCTACATGTGCAAAGCATTTCACCTTAAGAGACTCAGGGATGTTCATACCAGAATAATGTAAGGTCTAACTGAATATACCTGCAACCTACTTTTCTACTGAATTCTCCCAGTGACGGGGACAATGTTGCTCCAAATAAATCCCAAACTATGAATGTAAACATCAGATTTTCTCTTTGCTTTGCTATATTTCCAAATGTGTCTTTGCATTTCAGCAATGGATTTGTCAAACTTTACTACAGCCTTCTCCAGGAAGTTTCTCCAAAAGTGGAGAAAAAGCTCCTATGACAGTTAACCAAAAATTGCTTTGATGTGTAAAATATCTATGCCTGCCAAAATATTTATTGTGCCTGTATAGCTATTAATTGAAAATCCTAGCATAAATGCATAAATATTTTTCTTGTAATATTGCACCGAGCCATAGAGTAAGCCAGGTATGTTTTTTGTTTTGTTTTTTTCTGAAGGAAGCAATTCTGGATTCTATTTCCAGTCTTTCGATATTTACTTTATGAAGGCTGTTTGCCTCCCTGTCTGCACAACCAGGCTGGTCTGCGCATTCAGAAAATGTACGCATGGAATGGTGCCACGTGAGAAGGCAGATGCAGGGATTGTCTGACTGCCCTCCATCATAAACAGACTCACTAACCAACCCTTACTGGAAAACCTAGTTTAGCAAAGAGAAAAGTTGTGACTGAGTAGAAGGGGATGGCCACCGCCTTACGAACCTGCCCAAGTATTAAGATCTGCAGAAGAGGCCCTTTGGCTTCTGCCATTACCAGAGAGGTCCATGAACGTGGTGGGCATGTTGTGAGTGGACTCACTCTGTTTCTATGTTCCTATGTTTCTATTTGTCCAGCACACAGGAAATAGAAACATTTTTGCTATGTTGCCCCTAAACTATGAAAGGTGCTCCTTACAGAACTGTGACTGGAGCCAGGATCATTGCCAGCCTCCAGTGGACCCTTGATCACTGCTTCCACTGCCACCTAAACTTCCTGCCTTTCTGGCAAAGCCCCAGGCTGGCCACCAAAGCCCCCAGCGGTCATCAAAACCCACCACCCAGCCTCAAAGTGCTCCACTCAGGTACTGAGCCCTCCCTCTGGTTGTTTATTGAAGGGGGCAGCTCCTCCCTGCTTCTTCACCTGGCCAGGTGCGCTGGCAAAGTGCCGCAGGACCTAGCCATCCCAGCCAGCACATGCTTTTTAAAAGGATGATGATGACGACAATGATGACAACGACATTCTGGGAACATTTGAACCAATCAGATACCACCTAGGGGAGGGATTCCGCCAATGAGAGCACAAGCCTGATGAAAAGCCTCTCCTGGGCTGTTATCAGGCATATCCCTCACAAAGGCAGTGTCTGATTGACAGGGATCACTGAAAAATGCAACTTAGAGTCAGTGTGGTGAGGTGCTGAGACCTGGACTAGGACTTGGGAGATTCAGGTTCTAGTCCCTGCTCAGCCATGAAACTCACTGGGTGGTTTTGGATAAGCCCTGGACTCCAAGCCCAAATGATCTCATAGGGTTGTTGTGGGGATAAAATGAGAAGAGAATTATGCAGAGAAAATGGTGGAATATAATACAGAAGTAAAATGTTTTGAAATGGCAGCATCTGCAGGCTCTGCCATGGAAACTTCTGTCACCAGTTGAATGGGAAGGTGAGAAGAAGATGGAGACCAGCTATTACAGGCTCAGGGGCAGGGATGGACTTCCTGAAGCCTCAGGACCCAGAGCCACTGCCAGCCCCTAAGGTCAGGGCTGACTGGCCTCGTCGCTCAGCCCTAAAGACTCGTCCTTTCAGTCTGGCCTTCAAAATGTGCAGTGTTCCCGTGTTAACATCTTTACAGTACAATCCAGACTGGCTCTCCATTGACTCTCTGAGCCTGTACAAATGCACTAATCCACATGAGTCACTGTAGGTTAGCACTCACATGGATTTGTGCAAGTGTGATTTTGCACAAGTATGAAAAATCCATTCCCTGGTCCACAGAGAAAGGATTTTTCCATCTGAGTCAGAAAAAAGCTGTTTGCATTGGAAGCCACAAATCAGATGCATAGGAGTCCCAAAGGTTTGTATCTGGGGACTTTAGTGACCAGCATCCTTCCTCTTGTCAAGGCGTACACTGATTGTATGCAGAGGAGTTTGAAATCTGACTGAGCTGCAGGGTTGGGAATATCTGCGATCCCACTGTTGCCATCAGGGTTCAGCATTATCGGGTCCTTCAAAGGCAGAAAGGAATTCCAGTAAAACCAGCACTGCCAGGCCTTTGGCCCCAAGCACTCCCTCTTTCCTGTCTCTGCTACTCACCTGCCACTCTGGGCAGAGGAAAAGAGCAGTGGGCTCCACTCAATTCGCCCTCTCCTTCTGTGCACTTGCCCAGAGGAAGGCGGCACTGAATGGGCAGAGGTGATGAGGAGGGCGCCCAGTCAAGGCATCTTGCCCAAACATATCTGCAAAACCTAGAGGCGTTACTGCTCTGGGGAGCTCTGATGCAGAACGACTGACTCCTGCTAACCAGGTTCATATGAAAAAGGTGAGCCTGGGGTGGCTCGGTTTGTTGTATATTCCAGTCAGAAACCTAGATGATTGGTTAGTCACTGTGTACAAATACTATTTTTTCTTTAATGCTTCCAATGTTTTCTGCTGTATACTGATGGAAAGTAAAGATGGGAATGATCTCTGTGGTTTCTGTCTGGCATTTTAGAATTTGGCAACATTTTCTAGAACATTAAAGTAATTCTCTCTTTCAGCCATAGCCTTTCATTTTCAGTGATTAGGGTTCTAGGCTCCCTCTTTTGCACTCCCCTTACATATGCGAAACAACTGGCTGGGAGGGGAAAACCTCAGTCTGAATTAGCCATCCTGCTCTTCTGTTTTATTTTTCATGGGCTCCCTTTCCCTTCTTTGCCTGTTTAGTTTTCAGTTCTACCAGAGAGACCACAAGAGAGCAGAAATTGGTTCATATGGTGCCAGACCATAGACTGTCTGAACAGGAATGCTAGGTTCCTTCCATACCAAAGCAAATTGGTGTTGGTGTGTGTGTACATGTGTAAAAAGATGGAAGTGTGTGTCAAGGCAATGGAAAATGGCATGCTTGTACATACTATAAAGCACACACCATAATGTGTGCATTTATATGGAAATAAATATGCAATTTTACAATATGCAGTGAGGAGGAGATAATGTGCCTGCATCTAAAAGTAATGCTAAATTAAGGGCCTCCCATTTGTGGGGACAGCTGTGGGCACATCTGGAGTATGGGAAATGATTGTGGCCTTGTCACAAAATGGCATGACATTTGTAACTTTTGTAAGAAAAGGCCTATTTCAGGGAATGTAAAGACAAGGAACATTCCAAGAATTGGCACACCTGTTTCTCAGGAGCCTCCCCAACACTCTCTGTCCCATCCACACCACAGCCATCCATGTATACCTCTCTCTCTCACACACCAGTTCCTTCTCCTCACCATCCAACCCGGTCACATGACTGCCTGCCCAGTCTCCAGGTTCCAGCCTCTCAAACTTACCAGGCAATTGAGGGTCCCCTTCTTTTTCTCCTCCTCCTTTCTCCTCCTGCATTTCTTGGCATGTGGCCGGATGTACTGCAGACGGAAGCACCTGCTTGCAGCCACACGCCAGCTTAATTTTCAAAGAATGCCTGTGAGCCCATGTGGGGCACAGAGACATGCTGGGGAAATGAAGATGCTTAGCAGCTGGAGGCTTCTGTTTCCAGCACACCCGGCTGTCCCCAGTAAAATATGTAATTGAGGCTGAACTTGGAGAAGGGCTCCAAGGGAGACAGCAGTAAATGAGCCTCAGGCTTGTCAGTTCCCTCCTTCTTTTCCTCTGTTGTGGCCACCAGGAGGAGACAGGATGTTTTCACTTGGGGTCCAAGTGTATAGTCTGAAAGTACACAAGGCAGTTCTGACTCCAGTTTAGCCCTTGGAAAGAGGACCATCCAGGAATCCCGTGGAGTCCTGCTAAGTTCCATGATGGAAAACAAGTGGGATATAAATGTAATGATGTGTTAGTTCCCAATAGCAAAAAAAAAAAAAAAACAACCTAATGCTGTTCCAAAACATACAAAGAGCTTTGCTGGAACAGGGAAATGGACCATTTAGCCCTGCATCCTATCCAGGCATGTTGTCAATAGCTGACCACATGCCTCTGGGATGCAGGAGAGCAACAACCATTGAGAACAACAACCATCTCCTGTTCTGTTCCATGGCAAGTAGTATCAAGCTGTACCTGTTCCTTTATGAAGAATTTTCCTTGAATGAAGCTGTGCTCATTATTTTATTCATTCAAAAGATTTATACCTTCTTTTCTACAAGTGGGCTGTGATATTCTTCACAACCTGGTGTCCTTCCAAAGTTTTGGTCTCCAATTCTTATCAGTCCAGCACAGTCAACAGAAGGGATGATGAGAGTTTTGATCATGGAGTCATTGGCCAGGTTTGCAGGTTCATATGGGGAAAGAAACCTTCTTTCCCCCACCGCTCACATGCCAGTTGCATGCTGGCCAATTTGCCTAATTACATTTGCAACATGCAGCTTGCCGTGTTGTCTGAACTCAGTGAGCTGCACAGTGAAGGCGTCTCATGGCTTGTTGTAGGAATCCAGAGTGATTTTGGAACTTGCACAGTCATTGGGTTTGGATGCCATAGGAAGACATCCATCATGAGGATAATATGCTAATCATGCAGGGCATGACCAAGTGATGGGGATAAGAAACTACCCTGGCTTCTTCCTCACTCCACCCCATCCTCCATGGTTGCATTGATCCAACCACTGCATTGCAATGGGCCATTTATTCAGGCCATCAAGTCCAACACCTGCTCAGTTGAGGAATCCCATTTAAAGTATGCCTGATAGATGTCAGTCCAGTCTCTGCTTGAGGACCTCCAGCAACAGAGGGCCCATCGCTTCCCTAGACAGTTGGCCTCATTGTCTAACTCCTCTGATCTTTAGGAGGTTTTCCTGAGGTTCAGCTGAAATCTACCTTCCTGCAACTTAAGCCCTTTATTTTATGTCCTGCAGTCTCGGATGAAAGAAAAGAGCTTGCAGCCCTCTTCTGTGTGACAACCCTTTAAGTACTGCATAAGTGCTTTTATATCCCCAGCTTTTCTTCTCAAAACTAAATATATGCTGTTAATTCAACATTTCTGTGTAGGACTTAGCTACGCGTCCCTGATCATTTCCATTTCCCTTCCCTAAAGTCTGAGCTGCAGGGCAAGGGACCTGTGGATCTTCAAACAGACTCCAATTCCCATCACCCCCAGCGGCATGATCTGTGGTTGGAGTGATGGAAGTTGTAATTCAACAGGATCTGGAGGTTGCCCAGCCCTGCTCTATTATATTCATTAGAAGCCACACAACTGCTATCCAGTATCTGCAAATAATAAACAAGAGAGAAAAAGCCTTCGTGTTACACAAAGCCACAGTATCGTCTGATCTTTTTGGAGAAGGTCCAAAAGGTTTAAACTCAGAACACACATTACAACCACAGGTTTTTAATTCACAAGAGATACCACATCCTTTATCCTCCAAAATCAAGACAGAAAACATAGTATGTGCCAAAGGTGTTGTGATATGTGATTCCCTAACCTACCGCCTTTTTGCTGACAGTTCATTTCCTGCAGCAGCGCAATGTATATTCCTGTACACAAGCCCATTGAAATGCATTCCATTGCAGCTTTTGGAGTTTCAAACATTCTCGGTTTGTTTAGCTCTGAAATTGCACTTGGAAGGATCTAGTTTGCTAAACAGAAACCCAAACTTTCTTGGCTCCTCTGTATGTATATGGAGAACATACCATTAAATGTCAGTTTGGTAAATTCAGTATTTCTAAACCCTTCTCCCCCATACCATCAGCAGCTCTAGACACAAGAGCGTCCATTATTGGTCCTGGTTGCAGGGAAGGTGCCTCAGCCTGGTTCAAGGGGGTTGTTCTTCATCATCATCACCATCAGCGTAATTTCTATAGTGCCCCACCGCTGAAGCTCTTTATCTCCGTAACACAAAGCAGGAAACATCCTGGTTTGCCCTAAGGACACACACCTTCATAGCATTATAGAACAGGACAGCTGGAAGGGGCTTATATGGCCATCAAGTCAAGGCCCCATCCATAAGATGGAATTTGGCAGAGCATACCAGGAAAGTCTGAAAGAATGAGAAGTGCTTAACCTGGGGGGTGGGGACTCAGCTCAGGAAGGATGGATTGACAAGATTCAAATATTTTGATCAAGGTTTCAAAAAATGTTGGACAGTGAATGATATATAATTAAGTTCTCCATTGCTTGGCAGAAATGGTATCATGTCATCTGAGTCCAATGAGTGTTTGGTTCTCCTCCAACTGGCAACTCTGATTTATGATTTCCGGGCATGAGTTTCCATGGGCTTCCACATGGTTTTAATGAGCCTGTTACTTGCTGCTAATGTGTTGCAAGCATATTATTGATAGAAAAGGCCAAATTATTGGTTGTCTTTGCCTTTTTTAGGATGATTAATTTGTAATGCACAAAATTATTCTAAAATCTTACCTATTCTAAAATAGCATGTTTTTGATCAAGAGGACAAGACTAAAACCACTGAGCAGAGAAGGTAGGAAAACACATTTCAGCTAAATAATAGGAGAATCTTCCTAAGTATAAGGACTACTATTTTTAAAAAAAATATTATATTTATATCATTCCTTTTTTATTTTTAAGGAACTCAAGGTGACTTACCTAATTCTCCTCCTCCTCTCATTCTTATCTCAGCTACAACCATGCAAGGTATGTTGGACTGAGAGTCTGTGCATGGCCCAAAGACTCTCAGTGAGCTCCATGGGATCTAGAACCCAGATCTCCTGAGTCCCAGTTCCATGCTCTTAACCACTTCCCCACACTGGATGTGATGGATGTAACCACTACCCCACACTGCTTAAATACTTCACTGCAAGTATTGAAGCAGGGACCTGATGACCATCTTTCAGCAATACGGAGGCAGCGCTTTTCAGAACAAAGACTGTATTGGGCAGAGGACTGGACTAAATGATTTCTTATTCTAAATTCCCTTTATGATTCTATATTCTTATTCTATGCTGTAGGAACCCTGGTAAGATGGGCAATGATGGAGTAACATCTTACTGTCCACAGTAATGTTTTAGGCTAGGCCTAGAAGGGAAGTGTAGTGAGGGACTGGGACTCAGGAGATCTGGATTCTAGACCCCACTCAATCATGGAGCTCACGGGATGACTTTGGGCCAGTCACACTCAGCCGAACCTACCTCACAGGGTTGTTGTTGTGGGGATAACATTGAGGGGAGGAAGAAAATTATGTAAGTTACTTTGAGTTCCTTGAAAAGAAAAAAGGCGAGATATAAATATAGTAACTAAATAAATACCTTACATGGAACAGCACAATCTTCCTGGAAGTCAAGGTGTGTGATTTCCAAGACCAGCCAAGTTATTTTGTCACTTCACGCACCTTCTTCTCCTTCCCCACGCCCTCCACTCTTGTACTGACACACCAGGTGTTCCCTCTCCTTGCACATCTTCTCCTGCCACATTAATGGCAAGCAGAACAGGTACCCCAAGATGTTCCAGACCATCTGATGCTCTCGACGCCATGCTGTGGGCACAGGTTCCTTCCTCACAGCAAAACACGTGGTGCAAGCTGGCTGCAAGCACCGTTAATTTGTCACAACAAGGTCAACGCATATGCAAAGTTTGCACAATCCTTGCTGCTCCTGAGGAGCACAGGCATTCCCCAGGACCACCTCGCCCTTGCTGCTTCGTGCTATCTTAGGAAGGCCTCCTTTCTCAGCCTAGCACGGAGGGCTGAGAGGGCCTAAGCTCCTGGGAGTGCTGGCTGGGTTTGACTCATGGGAAAATGGCAGGCAAGCACATGTTTTACAAGCCAGAGGCCCCAGGTTTGATTCCCAGCGTCTCCAGGTAGGGCTTGCAAAGTCCATGCCTGAATCGCTGGAAACCGTTGCCCATCTGTGCTTGACAGTGCGGGGCTGGCTGCGCCGCTGGGTGAACTTCTGAAGTTCCATGAGTAAAGTGAAGGCATGATGCTCATAGCCATAGCAGCCCAAAGGGGTAGAACAGAAGCAGTGGACAGTCCTGCCAGCATGGCACAGGCTTTGCATGCAGGTTCAGGTAGGGCTGGGAAAGCCATGGATTGTCAAGAGTAGCGAAGTAGAGGCATGAATGGTTGGATTCCTTATTGCTAACTTTAGGGTAAGTCTAAAACTAAAATAGATTAATGAGATCGTACCCTCTCCCCCCTCCCATGTGTGTGTGTGTGTGTGTGTGTGTGAGAGAGAGAGAGAGAGAGAGAGAGAGAGAGAGAGAGAGAGAGAGAGAGAGAGAGAGAGAGAGAGTGGCCTGGATTTGAGGACAATTGACACAAAAATGGGAAGGAACAGTTTTGGCCCCATAGGACATGTCTTGTGTGGTAAAGTGCTCCAATTTCCAGCATTTTAAATGGGAAGATGGCCAGGGGACACTGAAAAATCTCATCTTCTGGGATTGTTAAATGAGGAATTTGCTAAACAATGAGGCCAGAACAGCTGGAAAAAATAGGAAAGAGGCAAGACCTCACTGAAATCCAGATGCTCCGTGTGCATTTTTCCCCCTTTGATAAGGAAAATAAATGACTGTGACAAAAGCACCTCAGCTTCTCATGTCCAAATAAAAAAAAGATGGTACATAAGGAATTCAAGCCGAGGAAGTTTTCAAGGGGCTGAAACACCCTTGAAAACTCATATCCTGTGGCTAATATTCAACAGTGAGTGAAGCATTACATGATATCTGCCTTTCAGTGAAGTGGATCTGATTTTGAATTGCTTCCTTTGGTTCACGTTCCTCTTCAACCATTTGGAACGCACTAAGGGCAGCGAGTGGCGGGTTGCTCCATATCTTCCTCTAAGCTATGTCTGCATAGCTTCTGGGACACCAAGCCAAAGGCCGACCACTGGCCATATCCAGTGGTTTGACAGGGTCTACATAAAAAGCAGTTTTTGCTCTCGGGCTGGGCCTAGGAAAACAGAAGGATCAGATACATGGCTTCTTTCCACCTGTGCTTCCCCCATGCCATGAAATTAATCCTGCAGCCTGCAATGCAAGATCAGTCCTGCTTGGACCAAAACTGTATTTTGCCACCTGAGGCAAAGGATGATACCTTCCCAGGTAAAGGTGGGCCTACAGTTGGATCACCTATCAATAGAGGTGTTCTCTGAGTAGGAATAAACCTCCAGATATTTTAGACTTCAGTCACCAGCATTCTCCGTGCTGGCAGGGTCCCTTGGGAAGTGAAGTCCAGAAACATCTGGAGACCTACCTACGGCCTGTTCCTGCTCTACCACACCTGAGGACAGCAGGCTAACTGAAGGGGCTCAGGGCAGGTCATCCAACAGGGGAGGAACAGCCAGGAGTCTGCTGCTACAACCCACCCTGTCAGTATCTGCAGCATGAGGGGGCTGCCTCATTCTGCCTAATGGTAGGGCTGACCCTGCATCTAGTCCAGCTTTGCATTAATTTCAACAGCAGCCAACCAATAGCCCCTGGAAGCTCTTAAAAAGCACATGATATTTTCACCCTACTTTCCCCCCACCCTCAGAAGGCACCCAAGTCAGCTTTTATCAGCAAGTTTCCTGCATGCATGGAAGATCACTCATCAAAGACCTCCTGCCCTGGTAAAGTGAGCCCTAAACCATGGTTCTTCGGGGACTGCATGAGAAGCAAGGCTCCCACTTCAGTTCCTGCTATCTCCAGTTCAAGGGGTCCAGGTGATGTGGAAGTCCACTCCTCATCTCAGATCCTAGTTGGCCACCGCTGCCAGAGAGGACATTACTGGGCCTTATGAGCAGCTAGCACGGTGTGACATAAGATGCCTTCCTCTGTTACAGTGCCCCATGCTGTGAGCATCATTGCATGCAAACCATTCCTGCTCTCAGCATCCAAAGGTTTTAACTCTTGCGTTGGAGCATCAGGTGATGGCAGGCATTGTAATCACTACAAAAGTGTTTCTGCACAACACTCAGGAGAAATAGCTGCAAGGAAGTGCCTGCTGAACCATGCTTTTAATTCTGATCATACAATTCCACCTTTCTCAATAGAAGACAGTCCCAAATGCTCCAACCAGCCCTATTTCCAGGGATAGTCCCCATTTCTGGAACCATATTCTGTCTTTATTTTTTATTTTTAATGGAATGCACAGCGTATTTCAGACAGAGTAAAACCTTTGGAATTGTGCAAAGGTGGTTCACAGAAAAAAGCCTTAGATGGTAATCCTTTCAGAAAAAGAGAGATGGCAAATGTCTTCTTCTAAATAGGCTCTTCCCCTAGTTTTGAGCAACCTCTATTTGAACAGCTGTTTAGTTCAAGTCCTGCTTAAAAATAAGGGACCTTCAGAAGGAAATGATGGGTTTTGAAGTTGCCCATCAACAGCACCTGGACAGGAGGCTGAGCAACACGGGAAGGTCACCTGTGGTGAGATGCATCCTATTTTAGTTTGAATGATCATTTTTAAATCTGCATATATCCATTGGAGTATGTAAATTGGCATGCTCTGATGTCTTGTTTTGGTGATGCATGTACTCTTGCTTGCAAATTCACAAGTAGCCATCATATCTGGGATGAGAAACAAGAGCACAATAAATATGTCCCCATTTTCATTTGTGCAATGTTGGACAAGATGCTTCTGTCCACAAAGCAGTTAGTGCTGAAAATTAACAGAAGCCATCTGCAGTTGTACATTTTGTTCTTGTTCAATCGTTCATGACTCAATAGTGATGTTAGTGAATGCTTTTATGGGCCTACAGAGCGCTCTGCCCCTATTTCTTATCAGATGCTAAGAACACATGATGGCCATTAACAGCCAGAATGACTCCATTTCACATTTCCTTGTTCACGGTCCCTTAAATGCTCCCACCTCCTGGACAAGAGGCCATTTCACACATTACACTGCAGCAAACCTGGACTTCCCACCAAGCAGATGCTCAGGTAAGAGTCGCAGTCCATCACATCCGATTTATTTCTTTAAACAATGTATAGAATGTTGATGATATCAGGAAAAAATCTTGAAGAAACTTACAATAGAAGAACCAAGCCAGGTATTAAAATGAAAAACATCATGCTAATAGTAGACAAATCCTCTTCACTTAAAGCATTTTAAATTGTGAAAAAATCAAAACACAAACATGTCTTTATAATATGTCTTCTCAAAACCAATTTTGTCATTTTTCTGCTTTCTGTGAGTGAAGTTTGACCCAGAAATCATTTTGTAGGCAAGCTAAGCTTTCGTCTTATGTAAATATAGTTAGGGCATGTTTATTTATTATGGAATTTGCATGGCATTTGGGGCCCCTAAAAAGGTCTCCAAAGCTTGCATAATGAACAATATAAAATAGGATTAAAAATACCAGTCATGTACAATAACACCCAATGCATGATAAACCAAACTGAGTCTTCAAAGTGAGGGAATGATGAGTCAAGAGACTGATGATGGCTTTGGCCTGGGCCTCATCTGTGTTCTGCAAAGGGAAATGGTGTGCGTTCCTGCCTATACTGGTCCCATACTGGCAAAACATCCATCCTTGAGCAGTGGCACCTGTGCCATCACCATGCCACCGTTTTACACCCTGCTGGTGTCAGGATGCTTTTCTCTGTCACCTCCTCCACAGCTGCAAAACTCCAAGGGGGCAGAAGCAGTCTAGCTCAAATGTGATCTGTATCTCACGATTGGGAAGCCCTGAGCTGAGAGCCTCAGGAATTGGCTATCAGCTTAAAAAGTGCCAACGGATACTTACCGACATCAACCCTGCTGCCTATTCCTGCTCAAGATTGGATCTAGCAGGGACCTTTACAGGCCAGGCACAAAAATGGTTATTAAACTTCGGGAAACACAATGTACCTGCTTTAACCATGCACTAGAATGTATGGTTGACAAGAAGTCATGAGCTGTACCTTGCCCTGATTGTCACATCCAAAGAGCACCACCAGCTTTGAGAGTTCATCAGCCCAGAGGTGTAACAAAAAGTAAACTGGGAAAAAGACCGCCAGAGGGGTTCAGTCATGACATAAGGCAACTGCTTTCCAGCGAACAGGTCATGGTGCAGCACACCAGTGATCCTGAAGATTACTCCAAGGTCCAAGGCCCTGGAGCCATCAGAATGAATGCAGAGCTTGGCTTCCTGGAATAATAATTCCTGACTCCAAAAGGAAATGCCATTAAAGTGATCGAGGAAGGTCAGCCAAACAGCCAAATTGTCCTGCACGGCAGCTGAGATCTGGATGTGATGATGAGGTTTCCTTGGGCCCTTTGTGGCATTGCATAGTTGTCCCAGCCTGGTGCCACAAGCTGTCATGTGAAGTTAAGGTGTCCCTTCACTTCTTGCAGCTCATACGAGGCAGCCTGATTGGGTTCATAAAATCCTGAGACTCGGATCTTCACACACTTGTTATATGAGAGTTGGCTGCATTGCTGCGCTGACTCCATCTCTACACCCAGCAAGATTAAGCAGAGAAGGACCCTCCATTTTCTCCTGGGCTAAGAGACTACCCAGGTCATAGGACAAATCCTGAAACTCCTGTATTAACAAAACTCATTGATTCACATCCCTTGGTCCAATGGAAAGAAAATCATTCTGCTAGTAGCCTGCCTGACCCAGCTAGTTCTGCCGTACAAAGCCTACTCCAAAAAGAAGCTAAGCTTTCGCTGTGCCATTAAAAATTACTCTGAAAACAGAATCAGGCAAATCAGAGTCCATCCAAGGACTGGTCATAGTTGAAATGCAAACTAGATGTCATATTTTTTCCATCAGTGTGCCACACGGAGACCATGAAGTCAAAGATGGCATAACAGACTGAACGAAGATGATCTAGAATGTCATCATTCATGGATTCACCTTTGGGAAATAACAAATTGTGTATTAAGCAGAATTTGCCAGGTGCCTGCTTAGAGATGATGCCCAAGGCAACACCCACGAGGTTGGATGAGTGCCCAAGATAAGTGGACAAGTGCCCAGGACCCTTGTTGATCTTGGCCTTAACCATTGCTTCCATGTCAAAAACTGGATTGGTTATAGGCATATGATCTGCCTAAGGATTTTGAAATTGGATGCTAATCCCAAATGAAAAACTTTCCAATACGTAAATTGTGTCATCTTGCCTTAGACAGAATAACTGAGTTGGAAGGGGTCAATAAGGCCATTGGCTCAACCCCGCTGCTCAGTGCAATTAATAGATGGTATAGAAAATTTTTATAGAAATAAATAAAATAGATGAATGCACAGCTCTAAGTTAAAGCAGATAGGATCCTAGCAGATGGGTGAGTGGACTGAATTTAGTTGGGGCAGGCTCCTTTTGCAGGAGGCTGCTGCTTCCCCCTGGCCATGCTCCTCCCAAAGGTACCACCGTGAGCCTGTCTTTGGCCCCTAAATTAAGGCCATGTGGTACAGGAGTGCCGGCCATTCATGCCTCAGTCAGCACACACTGTGTGAACACAAGCCTTCGGAACTAAATTCCCAGCATGGCTGTTATTGCACTGTCTGCCCCATGCAATGCAAGTCGAAAAACTGGAGGGCCGTTTGGTAGCACATGGTCATCATACGCTCTGTCCCTCACGACAGGTCAGGCTGGATCATATATCCCATCCAAAGAGCGTGGTCTTTATAGTCCTAGTGCGGGGCATGTTTTAATGCAGCCCTTCCACAGAGACCTTCATCACAGCCTCCTCAAGCTCATATTCCAAGAACATGCGCTGAACAATAGCAGTGTACTTAGTGAGCACCGCCCCTTCCCAAGGAATCTTTGTTGGATGATTCCCATATAGATAAGAAAGGCACAGAGTGCAAGCCACCGTCTTTTTCTTTATCAGGTTCCTTATCAGAAAACTTACCGTATTTTTCGCTCTATAAGACGCGCCTGACCATAAGACGCACCTAGTTTTTAGAGGAGGAAAACAAGAAAAAAAATATTCTGAATCAAATGGGCACATAGTCACAGGCACATTCCCCATCACTTCCCCATGGGCTGCACACCTGACAGACTTACTGCACACACAGATTCGCTCTATAAGACGCACAGACATTTCCCCTTACTTTTGAAGGGGGGGGGAGTACATCTTATAGAGCAAAAAATACGGTATCTTACTCTGGCAATGCTGCAAAATGTTTGCAAATTTGCCTTGCAGAATCTTCTCCTTGGTAGAAGCAGTAGTCAAAGTGACTCTTGAAGGACCCCACTATCCCTGATATTGGACAACTGATCTCTCATGCCAGGGAGAGGGACTCCCCTGCCAAAGAGAGGCAGTGATGGAAAACACAGGCAGCATTCAGCTCTGGGCACAAGGCCAACCGTGGCAGTGGGAACACCTGCAAAAAGCAGGGAGACCCTCCGCCCCAGACTGCTGGGCTTTCTCAGCAGACACATACCACTCCGGCTGCTGCACCAGTGCCTGGCAGAGCCTCTGCTGTGGGCAGGGGGGAGGTATGTAAGGTTTGCCAGGAGAGGGCAGGAGGGCCCCCAGCCTCAGACAACCCAGCGCCTGCAACAGCTCTTACAGCAGTCACAAGCTCACCAGGAGAGTCAGCTGGAGGCAACCCAGAGCCCAGGACTCACAGAAAGGCAGGTGGGGTAATGCACCTGGTGTTGCAGGTGTCTGGGGCAAGAGAGACACTGCTGAAGGGCACAAGGGAAGGTGTTGCTGGCACCTGGTGTGCCGGGGAGGTGAGAAGTGACACCCAAACAAGAAAAAGAGCAACAGTTTGGGCTGGATTTGGTTCCTCCTTTCTCCAGCTTGTCAGGGACTACCTTACCCTTGACTTGCATTAAAGGGGCCAGGAGGTCCTTCTCTTTTTCCACTGCCTCCTAAATGGCCAAAGATTAGGGATTTTTGGTCTCTCATCTTCAGAGGGTAAGGAAGCGGCCCTTGCTCTTTTCCCCTCTGTGCACTCTTGAGAGGCATTCTGAGGACTGGACTGGGCTTGCCACGGGGATAATGTGAGGGAAAGGGGAAAGGCCAGGGGGGGAAAGAAAAGGAGGAAGGGAAAAAGTGAAGGAAAAGGGTGATATGGAAGGCAGGCAGGAAGGGGATTGTGGAAAAGCCAGGAAAATGAAAGGGCCGTACTCAAAAACGAGACGAAGATGACAACGCAAGAAAAGGGGAAGAGAAAGGGGGCCGGGGAGAGGATGTGCGAGGGACAGCCAAAACACTGCAAGGGCAATACACAAAAAAGACAGGCAACCAAGCAACAACGAAAACAAAAGTCACCACAAACGGGGGTGGGGGTGAAGCAAGAGTAGCGTCTAAGTAAAAGCAGACTCTGCAAGGCGATACACAAGAACCCGCTCCCCCGCTACACATGCACACCCCGCCGGAATGGCCAGCGCAGGGGACAACGCAAAAACCTAGGTGGCTTTCCCAGGAGCGCTCCGAGGTGGCCTGGAGGGACCCTGGAGCGAGGAAAGCAGGCGCCCGGCATGTCGTCGGCCTGCGGGCGCCATCCTGCCCGCCCCAAGGGACGGGGAAGACGGCCGGTCGGTGAGCCCGCGAAGGCCGTCCCTGCCTGCGCCCAGAGGGGCTCGGCCGGCGCTGTGCAAGCGCTCCGGAGAGCGCAGTCGGCGCGGAGCGGGGCCAGCTGGGCGAGCCCGGCGGGCAGGGGCCGAAGCGGGCAGGCGAACGGAGGAGACCCAGAGCGGGCTCGGGCCCCCCTCGCCCCTCCCCAGGCGCGCACACCGCTCCCTGCTCCTAGTTACGCGACAGCGGCCCTCCGAATGGGAAACCCAGTTAGTCCGCCGCTGGCATTTCCCTCCCCGCCTGAGCCGGGCTTCAGCGGGTGCGCTAGTTTGCAAGCAGACAGTCCTCTGCTTGAAGGTGTCCTTAATGCGAAAAGCGCTCCAGTCCACATTTGCGGTAAAAGGTAGAAAACCAACAGTAGCTGCCCTCCGCAGTGAAGCCCTGAACCAGTGTCGCCTGGTCACACTTCTTCATCGGCATGCCGAAATGCGCCGAAGTCAGATATAAACGCTAGGAATGATTGTCAAATGTGCATCTTGATAAACTATCAAGTGCAAATTTAATGCCTTCTTTGCTGCTGGATAATCTTCTTCCTCCTCTTCTTCTTCTAGCTACCCGAATACTCTGCAGATCCTAAACAGTTCACATACATTCCCTGTTTCTATTTTTTGTATATCCAGCCAATTCTCCAGCTTGGACACATGGCCGGATACATGGATACTTTGTGTAGGTATGCATACACAGCAGGTATCTCCTGATTTTTAAGGTGTATGTTACCATAAAAGCAAGCTGTCCTAATGCTAGGTTACACATTCGAAACATTTCTAAACTGCACCACTTCGGACAGCCAGTGGAGAATTTCATTTTAAATATTCATTCAAAATTAATGACTCCCTGCAACCAGACAACTAGTACATCAGAAATAACACTTCTATGTCTTGTTGTGGTAGCTTTCTAGTTGCACAGACAATTGAGCATTCAGAAATGTGATTGTACACCTGCAATCTGAAGTGTCTGAATGAATTCTGTCATGTCAGGATCCTACCACTCATCGTGCCACACATGCAGACCAAAGCCTGAACTCAGCACTTTAAAAAAGTCTGAATCCAGCCTACATCTTTAAACGTTAAATATGAGTTCACACATGTTCAAACATCACCTCAAAACACCAGTAAAAATTGAGAATTCTTGTTTTGAAATTATTGGTTTTTTTCCCTCTTTTAGAACAAACATTCATTGTCAAGTGACCCCCATCGGCAAATTCGACTCAACATCTGCAGTCCCAGTGGGTACAAATGGACATTTCCAACTTTCTGGCAGTGTGGGAGCCTGGCCTCTCAGCCTTTTTGCAAGCTCACGGACAGTAAAGTGATGCGTTTGCTGACTTTGGCATGGGAACACACAGCAGGGAGGTTCTGACTTTTGTGTAAACTGTAGAAAATTAGAAGCGGCCCTCTACCCAGTGTCCGCAACAACAGCATCTTGAAAATAACATGTGCAATTGCTGCTGGAGTTTAACATTTTGATATGACAACAGCAAGCAAACGGGCCAGCTGCGTGCTACTTTCAGTGCCAACAGAAGCAGCCTTAATGCTACAGGAGTAGCAGTTGTACCAGAATAGCTGAGTGATGCTGACGAAAGAGCCCGGAGAAACCAGCAATCTGTTGCATCGAGATGGGAGCTTCCCAACAAGCAGTTCATCACTGTTTTCAGCATGTCTACTTTTAAGGGAACTTTTGGATTGAATAAGCTATTATGGAGCCCATGTGTTGCCTGTCGGTTTCAGTGCAGCTCTGGACACTTCTCTTGGTGGTCAACCCTCCAGTTTTTCTTCTTTTTCTTGTTTGTTTTAATTAACACACAACTGGCAGCTGGGATTGTGATGAAGCAGGGTTCTGTTGGTGCTCATAATGGAGTGTGAAGGAATTGTTTAGTGTGTTGAGGTTCAGACTGCCTTATACTCAAGACATTTCGGCATGTTACTTGCCCAGGACAGCCATTTTGTGGTGGTGGCCAGTGCAGAGTCTCATATTTCAAAATGTGCCCACAGCAGAATTGTTGCCTAAGTTCTCCCTAGGCGGTTGCCGAGGATTCTGGGAAATGTTTTAGGGTACACTATCTGGTAACATAGGGCAACTGCGAGGGCCTATGTCAGACCCACCAGTCCTTATATCTGCCCAGATTGAAACCCCAGCACAAGAATTACGAGAGTTTTTATGATCTGGATCTAGAGTTGAAGTGAAAAGAAAGAGCACACGTCAGCAGAAACAGATTAAAATAAACATCTTTTTTAACCCAAAATGTTCCCAAGTCAGACCTGAGAATTCTATTAATGGTAAAGGTAAAGGTAAAGGTTTCCCCTTGACGTTACGTCCAGTCATGCCTGACTCTAGGGGGCGGTGCTCATCTCCGTTTTCTAGCCGAGGGAGCCAGCGTTTGTCCGCAGACAGTCTCCGTGGTCATGTGGCCGGCATGACTAAACACCGAGGTGCACGGAACACTGTTACCTGCCCACCAAAGTGGTACCTTTTTATCTACTCGCATTTGCATGCTTTCAAACTGCAAGGTTGGCAGGAGCTGGGACGGAGCAACGGGAACTCACCCCGTTGTGCAGATTCGAACCAGCGACCTTTCGATCAACCAGCCCAGCAGCACAGCTGTTTAAGCCACTGTGTCACCTGCATCCCTGAGAATTCTATTGTTCTCAGGGATGCAGGTCACGGCATAGCTTATAACATAGCTGCACGGCATAGCTCATAAGAACAATTCTATTGTTGTTGTTAGTCGTGAAGTCATGTCCGACACATCGTGACCCCATGGACAACATTCCTCCAGGCTCTCCTGTCCTCCACCATCTCCCGGAGTCCACCCAAGCTCACACCAACTGCTTCAGTGACTCCATCTAGCCACCTCATCCTCTGCTGTCCCCTTCTTCTTTTGCCATCTATTGTTCCCAGCATTAGGCTCTTCTCCAGGGACTCCTTCTTCTCATTAGGTGGCCAAAGTATTTGAGTTTCATCTTCAGTATCACGCCTTCTAAAGAGCAGTCAGGGTTGATCTCCTATAGGACTGACCAGTTTGATCGCCTTGCAGTCCAAGGGACTCGCAGAAGTCTCCTCCAGCACCACAATTCAAAGGCCTCAATCCTTTTGCGCTCAGCCTTCCTTATGGTCCAGCTTTCACAGCCATACATTGCAACTTGGAAAACCATAGCCTTGACTATATGCACTTTTGTTGGCAGGGTGTCTCTGCTTTTTAGTATGCTGTCTAGATTTGCCATAGCTTTCCTCCCCAGGAGCAAGCGTCTTTTAATTTCTTGGCTGCAGTCCCCATCTGCGGTGATCTTGGAGCCCAGGAAAATAAAATCTGTCACTACCTCCATTTCTTCCCCATCTATTTGCCAGGAAGTGAGAGGACCAGATGCCATGATCTTAGTTTTTTTAATGTTGAGTTTCAAGCCAACTTTTGCAGTCTCCTCCTTCACCCGCATCAAGAGGCTCTTTAGTTCCTCTTCACTTTCTGCCATGAGAGTGGTATCATCTGCATATCTGAGGTTGTTGATATTTCTCCCAGCAATCTTGATTCCAACTGGTGATTCATCTAGCCCCACCTTTCTCATGATGTGCTCTGCATATAAGTTAAATAGGCAGGGTGACAGTATACAGCCTTGCCGAACTCCTTTCTCAATTTTGAACCAATCAGTGGTTCTGTGTCCAGTTCTCACTGTTGCTTCTTGACCCGCATATAGGTTTCTCAAGAGACAAATGAGATGGTCTGGTACTTCCATCTCTTTTAGAACTTGCCACAATTTGTTGTGATCCACACAATCAAAGGCTTTAGCATAGTCAATGAAGCAGAAGTAGATGTTTTTCTGGAACTCTCTAGCTTTTTCCATGATCCAGTGTTTGTTAGCAATTTGATCTCTAGTTCCTCTGCCTCTTCGAAATCCTGCCTGTACTGCCTGTACCAGTGGTTGGGGCATAGACTTGGACTATTGTGATGTTGAATGGTTTGGCTGGGATTCAAACTGAGATCATTCTGTCATTTTGGAGATTGTATCCTAGTACTGCTTTTTACTCTTTTATTGACTATGAAGGCTACTCCATTTCTTCTGAGGGATTCTTGCCCGCAGTAGTATACCTGATGGTCATCTGAATTAAATTCCCCCATTCCTGTCCATTTTAGTTCACTGATTCCTAAGATGTCGATGTTCAGTCTTGTCATCTCTTGTTTGACCACATCCAGCTTGCCTTGATTCATGGATCTGACATTCCAGGTTCCTATGGAGTATAGATCTTTGCAGCATCGGACTCTCCTTTCACCACCAGATACATGTGTGTCCTTTAGGCTTTGACCCAGTCGCTTCATTCTTTCTGGCGCTACTAGTACTAGCCCTCCACTCTTCCCCAGTAGCACCTTCTGACCTGAGGGGCTCATCTTATGGCGTCATATCTTTTTGCCTTTTGGTACTGTCCATGGGGTTTTCACGGCAAAGATACTGGAGTGGGTTGTCATTTCCTTCTCCAATGGATCACGTTTTGTCAAAGCTCTCTGCTATGACCTGTCCGTCTTGGGTGACCCTGCATGGCATAGCTCATAGCTTCATTGAGCTACGCAAGCCCCTTTGCCACAACAAGGCAGTGATCCATGAAGGAGATAATTCTATTACACATCCCTAAATCCTCTCTTGTAGAACTATAATTCTCATTGAAAGGAAGAGAACTTTTAAACCTATTTGAGCCTGTGCAGTGGAACAGACTGTGAAGTTTAGCAACAAAGAATAAAATAATTCCATCCCTCCAACACAATCCAGAGGAGTCCCACAGAAATCAGCAAAGTTTCGTCTGAAAGTGAAGTCATTTGCTGTGATTTGAACTTGGATATGCCTATCATATTTTCTTACTAGACTGTATTTCTCTGTTTAAAGCATACCTTCCTCTCAAGACTGCCAGCAGTGGGAGTAAATGCACCATTCTTCATAGTTGCAATAGTTTGAACCAATTTCTCAATGACAGTGAGACAAAGAGGGGGAAAAACATTATTGCACTTGGTTTAAACAACAAGAAAAATACCAAAATTTGTAGGCATGCCGACAACTTCAGACTCTGAAACTGCCACAATGTCCAAATAATGGATTGCTAAAACAAAAAGCAAAGACTCTAATTGAGAGGGGTAAATAGGAATAGTTATTTGCAAGTGTTACCAGGATTATTCTTTCTAAAATTACTCTTAATCGAGTGCCAGTTCACAGACTGTGATTTTAATAGTGCCCGTGATAATTGCAAGCAGCTGTTGCTAGCAAATAATACTTCCCAGACCCTCATTTGAAAGAGTTTCAATTTCTTTTCTAATCTGGACTAAGATGATGCCCCCAACACTTATGCCGCCATCCTGCTGTCATTGGTAGAAAGAAGAGTTAGGACCACTTCAAAAAGACATGAGAGCTGCTATGGCAGAATGCGGACGTGCCAAGTAAGGAAAATGCCACAGCTTCACGGTAGGATCCAAAGTTCCATGTTGAATCTCAATATCTCTGTTCATGTAAAGGTCCTCCACTCAGGGAACACACTTCCAGCCAAAGCTGCTCCTCAAGGATCCATACAAGACCTCTTCATAATGCTTTTACTATACAGAAATCATGTATGGAGTAACATGTCATCTAGTGGATGGAATGGGCTGGAGGAAAAGGTGCAGGCTACAGTGCTTGTGACTGTGATTTCAAAGTTCCTGTGGAGAATTAGTGCTTTCAGAGCCTGTGTAGGGCAGTGCTTAAGAACACGGGACTGTGTGTTCTGGGTTCTAGTCCCAACTCAGGCAAGAAGCTCATTGGGTGTCTTTGGACCAATCACAGACTCTCAGCCCAGCCTACCTCACAGGGCTGTGGTTGTGAGTAGAAGGGGATGAATGATGTGAGCCACCCTGAGTTGCTTGGAAGGGAAAGCAGGGATATAAATAGAATAAAATAGTGTAGGCCATGTGGCAAGCGCACATGTAGGGAATTCATTGGGCACGTTTGCACCTCTTGACATGCAAGGACTAGTAACATCTTACACTGTTTTAGATCATATTGGAATATTTTATGGCCTTCATATATTTACTGTCTTTGTACTCTGAAATCTCTGTTATTATTGTGTATGCCATGAATTGTGAACCACCCAGACAGCTTTGGCTGTTTAGGAGTATAGAAGGGAAATCAACAATGACTGCTTTGCCCAAGGGCAAAGATATTCCTTGGCCTGCACCCTTGGCCAGTCTGGTTGCTCTGGTCTATGCAACTCTGGGAGGGTTTGCACAACACAATATGCCATGATATGTAGAAAGTTGCATGGTGTGGATTGTTTGTCCTGCAGCTTGCAGTGTGCCTGGCAGAGAATAGGGCACATTGGCCCTGGAGCCACTTTGTCCTCTTGAGTTCTCACAGGAGTAGATAGCAGTCTTCACCTGAAAAGATGACAATCCTGTTGCACTAATTTTCCAGCAGACGAGTCTATTCCAAGTTGGTATGAAGTTCTTTTCTGGTGTACTTCCATCAAGTTTCATGCCTAAATTGCAGGAAGAACAATCCAATTAAAAATGGCACCTTGCCTTTTAATTTTTGATTGAGTATTTACCATGTCATAGTTTCCATTTAATCATACAGATGTCTCATATTGTCCTTATTCACAACATTTAACATTTCCCTTTCCCTTTCATGTAGTGCTCTCTTATCTTACCATTATTGCCAAGTCCGTACATTTTGCAGGACTCCGTTGTGCTTTGAGGGCTTCAGTTCCAAGCACCTGCTCGCGGAGTACTGCGTTTGCCTCAATGTCCATGTCGTATCCTCACAAAGCACGCCCTGACCTTCAGAGGCATTGGGTAACAGTTGCTTGTTTGGAGCATTACGCACCATGTTGGAAGCTTTGTGTGCCTTGGGAACACTAGATGGAGGTAAACATTTCAATGGAGAACTGTGACTATTCTTGTGATCTTAGCCATTTCCCACTGGCAGGAAAGGCAGAAGAAGAGCTCACAGTGAGTTTAGTGAGAACTTGAACCCAGGGGAGGCTCTGACCTTATGTGGAAAAGCGTTCCATGGGATGAGTACCCCAGCATGTTTGCAGAACAGGGTCTCTTTATGCCAAGTTGCTGCACATTGCTGGTGCAAAGTTTACTTGGCAGGAACAGCTGGAGGAAACAGGTGGAAAGAGGTAGGGGCCAAACTGAGATGTAGGAAACATCTGGGCCTCCACAGTGGCAGGGGTGAGAACAGAGAGATGCACAAATAGAAAATGGAACACAAGTCTCTAAGTGATGTCTTACTTATTTCGAACAGGTTTTGTTTATGGACATTTAGGAACACAGAAAGTTGTTTTACGCTGCGACCATTTACCCATATTGCATTTTTTACTGTGGACAGATGTTATATGATAGGTTTTATGTGCATTAATAATAAATCATTTCTCCATCCAACCCATTACTGTCTAGTCTGACTTCCCATCACCTGCAACCAACTCATTTATGTGGAAATGCCAGGAAACTGAATCTAGAATTTATTTCATTAGTAGACACAGGTGCCATTTTAAATTGGATTGTTCTTTCTGCCAGTTAAGCATGAAACTTGAAGGAAGTGTACCTGAAAATAATTTCATACAAACTTTGAATAGTGCTAGTTTTTTCTAGTATGTCTGCTGGAAAACTATAATATCCTGTGCAAAAATACCCTTGAAAACTGTGCTGACCTTAAATCTATTGCACCAGAGTTTACCGGAATGTAATACATTCATTCTGAACAATTTTGTATGCAAAGGAATCGCTTGTTCAGCCTTTTTCCATGCCAAGATTGCTAGCTTTGCTGCAGTGTTCAAACAACAGCAACACAAATTGTAAATTGCCCTAATCTGAGAAAGCTGTTATTTTGCCCATGGGCATGGGGCAATGGTGGTAAACACCAGCAATGGGGTTCTTGCACAAGAGGATCACCACTGCCAAACTGCTCAGTAATGGGCAGACTGGTTTTTGGCTTGAACTGACCTCCATCTGCTTGGTAACAGCAACTCTAGTCACCAAAATGGTATTTATATATCATACTGTCTGTATGCAGCAGTGTTTCACGTGGGTCAGCTTGTGGCTATATTTATTCAGAATACGTATGCCTTGTTTCCAAGCCAGGGCCAACGTTTTAAAAAATGAAAACAAAATTTCCATAACAGCCGAACACTCCCCTGCCCAAAGCGGTTAAACCATGGTGTGCCAAGAACTGTTTGTCGGTTTTGCCTTGTCTGACGTTGTGGCAGCATTCAAAGCAGTGCCTGTCGTGGGTGCAGGGCTGGTATGGAATGATGCAAGCTCTCTGATCGATGAAGGTAACCATGGCACACAGAAATAAATCCTGCTGCTTTGGTTGTTTGGAGCAGCCCATATTGACCAGGGATTCAGTGATATATGGAAGCAACGGCTGATGAACATTCTGGTGATACCCACTGGTTACCAGCAGCAAACACAGCCATCCTTTCTCAGTTGGAACCTAGCATATGGCGGGTCAAACATTACTTCTAACCATGCATCAGCACCCCCAGAACTAGTCCTTGTCTGGGGCAGTATTTATTCTTCACATGTACATCCTGCCTTTCCTCCAAGACGTCCAAGACATCATCTTCCTCCTCTCAAGTTTACCTTCATAAGAACCCTGTGAGGTAGGTTACCCTCACACTCGGGCTCAACATCACAATGTGGGTTTCATGGCAGAGTGGGAACAAGAATCTAGGTCTCCCCAATGCCAGCCTATGTTTCTAACCCCTAGGCTGCCTTGCCTCTCAGTTCCATCCACCAGCGTCTGGCAAAAGCAATCTGCAAAGCTGTATTTTCTTTTTCTAGGACAGAGAAAGAGCTGAGGCTGGAAGGATGAGGTCATTTAAGACTTGTAGAGGCTCTCAAGAATATTAGAGCCTTCCATGCACGCTGGGCTTTCACATAAAAAAGAAGACTGGCTCCAGCCTTTCTAACCTAAGAGAAACATAAGGAAACATGCAAACAGATTTTAGTCAGCTGCTGAGTATGAAGTGAGTCCCAGCGTTCCATCGCTTTGGCCAATAAACACACTGGGATGACTGACAAGTGATTGGCACATGTAAAAATACATATTAAGATTTAATTTTATTTTGCTCACATTACTTAATAAATAACACACTTAATTCTAACATGATTATACCCTTCTGCCAATGTACCCTGAAGCCTTCCCACACACAAAATTTCTGGCTATGAGCCTGCAAGACTGCCAGTGGCCAATTGCATCCAACCATCTGTTTCAACAATACCTTGATTATTTAAGAAAACAGAGATCTTATTACAATGGTTTGTAAGTATGCTACAAATGATGTTTACAGGACTGCTTCTCTGACTCGCCCCTCCTGCCTTTGACTCAGAGCTGCATATCCTGTTGTTTTTTTTTTAATTACATATCAGATAAGATCTGAGCTGGAGCTCACCTTGTTGGATGGGGGAACTGTCTATCGCAGGGGTGGGCAATTTGAGGGTTCTCAGATACTTTGCGCTACAATTTCCATCCCTTCCAGCCCGCACAGCAGTTTGTGGCCTTCCAAATGTTTTGCTCCAGTTTCCCACCTCAGATCTATCTTTGCACATTGGCGTGACCCTTGCCTTATTCTGCCACCATCCCTGAAGTGGGTGGGCAGACACATTCCAGACTGCTGTCCCCAGCAAGATGGCATGATAGCTCACAGCAGCATCTCCTGAAGTGGACTGGTGCCGTTTTTAGAATGGGGCATCCTGGCCAAAGGAAGAACTCCCACAACCCTTTTCAAGCAGCAGCCATTTTTCCTGCCAGACAGATGTTCCAGGAAGTTATATGATACTCTGGCTAATCTCCGTATTCACACATTTCTTCCAGTGGTCCATGGGATGCAGTTATATCAAATATTCACCAAAACCAGGGAAGAAACTCCATCCTGTAAGCCCTTTGCGAGCCAAACTCGTCATGCCTTCTGGCCAGATCCTGTGCTTTGTGGGACCTTGTCCAAGCAGCATTTGGGGCCCATTTTAACTTGTGCTTCCCAGTGAAAGCTGATTGGACAAATCCACTTTCAGATAGAGAACACTTCAAATAACACCATTCCTTCTTTTCAGTAATAGCAGATGTATGACAATGGAGCTGGGCACCACTGAGATGGGCCACTATTATTAGTAATCTAGTAAGATAATAGTAATCCAGTTAAACAAGAGACCTGACTAAAAGTTTGAAAATCCCACATAGGACATCCTCAACCTAACTCAGAAAGAGACAAACCACTCTGTACTGCAGCTCTCAATTCAGATCCAAGTCATTGTTTTCTTCTTTAAGATAAGGAAGTAAGGAACCAGAGCTGAGGGCATAGCACAAGCTTCCTGCACAGAAGGTCTTCGGTTGATTCTCTAACTTCTGAAGCCAAATCAGATAGCCGGGGCGGGGCGGGGGGAGGTTGGTGAGGAAGAGCTCTGGTGCACAAAGTAAACAAGACTGAAATTTATGATCTGCTGTAAGGCAGCTTCTCATGTTACTTAGCAGTGCGATATGGGTGGTGGTGGTGGTGGTGGTGATGTCCATATTGCCCCACAAAGTTCAATAACTGACCTTTATTTACATATTTAATAGTATTGCCTCCTATATAATTAAGAGAGATTGTGAGATATCCTACAGGTTAAGAACAGTACAATATTACAATGTAATAACTCAATGAATTTTAAAAGTAAGGGCACAATCCTTCAGGTGGAAAGAAAGCCTGCAGCTTTCAAGAATGCCTAAGCCTGCATATGAGTGTGCCCAAAATGAACCCTGAAGATACCGTCCAATTAAATTCAGTGAGTTTTACTTTTAATAATATCCATGTATATGTATCTATTTAAGAGTGGCATCTGTAAATATTGTGGCACTTAAATATGGAAAGCGTTGTTAGTGTCGTGAGTTCGGTGTTCCCTCCCCAGCAAGAAAGACTCTCCAGAACTTCTTAAAAGCATCTTTATTCTACATAGCAGCCTCTGAGCATGCACAAAGCAAAATGTTGAACCCTCTCTGTTCCCAAAGCTTTGCTTATGTGCAGGTCTCAGGAAGGAGGGGTGCCGTGGAACCAGGCACACCAGCGTTCTGCACTCTGAGCCCCCAGTTGGGCCACCCTGCAGCTGTGGCGATGGATCTTTAGGTCCATCTCCTCAGGGGGCTGGAGTTCTCCATCCAAGAGACTCCCCATCTGCAGATCCCATCCCTCAGGACGATCTTCTCCTTCTTTCCCACAGATGGGTGGGCTTGGCCCCATGGCTGTCCTTGAAATAATCTCATCTTGAGCAGATACAGAAGAGTGCTGAGAAATCCATTGCTATAGAAAGTCAATTTCTCTCTCTGTAGTGTTGTAAAATAAGTCTTTGAGTTTGCAAAATGTGCAGAAAACCCATTTTCATTTACCATGCTTTAACTTCCAAAGCCTCCTTCATGGATCACTGCCTTGTCGTGGAGAAGGGGCTTGCGTAGCTCAATGAAGCTATGAGCTATGCCGTGCAGGGTCACCCAAGACGGACAGGTCATAGCAGAGAGCTCTGACAAAACGTGATCCACTGGAGAAGGAAATGGCAACCCACTCCAGTATCTTTGCCATGAAAACCCCATGGACATGAAAACCAAAAGGCAAAACGATATGACACCGGAAGATGAGCCCCTCAGGTCGGAAGGTGTCCAATATGCTACTGGGAAGAGCGGAGGGCTAGTACTAGTAGCGCCAGAAAGAATGAAGCGACTGGGTCAAAGCCGAAAGGACACTCAGTTGCCGATGTATCTGGAGGTGAAAGGAAAGTCCGATGCTGCAAAGATCTTTACTCCATAGGAACCTGGAATGTAAGATCCATGAATCAAGGCAAGCTGGATGTGGTCAAACAAGAGATGACAAGACTGAACATCGACATCTTAGGATCAGTGAACTAAAATGGACAGGCATGGGTGAATTTAGTTCAGATGACCATCAGGTATATTACTGCGGGCAAGAATCCCTGAGAAGAAATGGAGTAGCCTTCATAGTCAATAAAAGAGTAGGGAAAGCAGTACTGGGATACAATCTCCAAAATGACAGAATGACCTCAGTTCGAATCCAAGGCAAACCATTCAACATCACAATAGTCCAAGTCTATGCCCCAACCACTGGTGCTGAAGAGGCTGAAGTTGACCAGTTCTATGAAGGCCTACAACACCTGCTAGAATTAACTCCAAAAAATGATGTCCTTATCATCATGGGGATTGGAATGCTAAAGTAGGAAACCAAAAGATAACCGGAATAACAGGCAAATTTGGCCTTGGAGTACAAAATGAAGCAGGACACAGGCTGGTAGAATTTTGTCAAGAGAATACGATGGTCATAGCAAACACTCTTTTCCAACAACCCAAGAGACGTCTCTACACATGGACATCACCAGACGGTCAACACAGAAATCAGATTGACTATGTGCTCTGCAGCCAAAGATGGAGAAGTTCTATACAGTCAGTAAAAACTAGACCAGGAGCTGACTGTGGCTCAGATCATGAGCTTCTGGTGGCAAAATTTAGGCTTAAGCTGAAGAAAGTAGGGAAAAGCACTAGGCCACTCAGGTATGACCTAAATCATATCCCTGATGAATATACAGTAGAGGTGACAAATAGATTTAAGGAATTAGATCTGATAGACAGAGTGCCTGAAGAACTATGGATGGAGGTTCGCAACATTGTACAAGAGGCAGCAACTAAAACCATCCCAAAGAAAAAGAAATGCAAGAAAGCAAAATGGCTGTCTGAGGAAGCTTTACAAATAGCTGAGGAAAGAAGGGAAGCGAAAGGCAAGGGAGAAAGAGAAAGATACAAACAATTGAATGCAGAATTCCAGAGAACAGCTAGAAGAGATAAGAATGCCTTCCTAAATGAACAGTGCAAAGAAATAGAAGAAAACAATAGAATAGGGAGGACCAGAGATCTCTTCAAGAAATTAGAGATATGAAGGGAACATTTCATGCAAAGATGGGCATAATAAAGGACCAAAATGGCAGGGACCTAACAGAGGCAGAAGAGATTAAGAAGAGGTGGCAAGATTACACAGAAGAACTATACAAGAAAGAGCTTAACGTCCCTGATAACCACGATGGGGTGGTCCCTGACCTCGAGCCAGACATCCTGGAATGTGAAGTGAAATGGGCCTTAGGAAGTCTGAGCAACAACAAAGCTAGTGGAGGTGACAGCATTCCAGCTGAGCTATTCAAAATCCTGAAAGATGATGCAGTTAAAGTGCTACACTCAATATGCCAGCAAATTTGGAAAACTCAACAGTGGCCACAGGATTGGAAAAGGTCAGTTTACATTCCGATCCCCAAGAAGGGCAATGTCAAAGAATGTTCAAACTACCGCACCATTGCACTCATTTCACATGCTAGCAAAGTGATGCTCAAATCCTACAAGCTAGGCTCCAGCAGTATGTGGACCGAGACTACCAGAAGTACAGGCAGGATTTCGAAGAGGGAGAGGAACTAGAGATCAAATTGCCAACATACGCTGGATCATGGAGAAAGCCAGGGAGTTCCAGAAAAGATCTACTTCTGCTTCATTGACTACGCTAAAGCCTTTGATTGTGTGGATCACAACAAACTGTGGCAAGTTCTTAAAGAGATGGGAGTACGAGACCATCTTATTTGTCTCTTGAGAAACCTATATGCAGGTCAAGAAGCAACAGTGAGAACTGGACACGGAACCACTGATTGGTTCAAAATTGAGAAAGGAGTTCGGCAAGGCTGTATACTGTCACCCTGCCTATTTAACTTATAGGCAGAGCACATCATGAGAAAGGCAGGGCTAGATGAATCACCAGTTGGAATCAAGATTGCTGGGAGAAATATCAACAACCTCAGATATGCAGATGATACCACTCTCATGGCAGAAAGTGAAGAGGAACTAAAGAGCCTCTTGATGCGGGTGAAGGGGGAGAGCGCAAAAGTTGGCTTGAAACTCAACATTAAGAAAACTAAGATCATGGCATCTGGTCCTCTCACTTCCTGGCAAATAGATGGGGAAGAAATGGAGGTAGTGACAGATTTTATTTTCCTGGGCTCCAAGATCACCGCAGACGGGGACTGCAGCCAAGAAATTAAAAGACGCTTGCTTCTGGGGAGGAAAGCTATGGCAAATCTAGATAGCATACTAAAAAGCAGAGACATCACTCTGCCAACAAAAGTGTGTATAGTCAAGGCTATGGTTTTCCCAGTTGCAATGTATGGCTGTGAAAGCTGGACAATAAGGAAGGCTGAGCACAAAAGGATTGAGGCCTTTGAGTTGTGGTGCTGGAGGAGACTCCTGCGAGTCCCTTGGACCGCAAGGCGATCAAACCGGTCAGTCCTAGAGGAGATCAACCCTGACTGCTCTTTAGAAGGCCAGATAGTGAAGATGAAACTCAAATACTTTGGCCACCTAATGAGAAGGAAGGACTCCCTAGAGAAGAGTCTAATGCTGGGAACAATAGATGGCAAAAGAAGAAGGGGACGGCAGAGGATGAGGTGGCTGGATGGAGTCACTGAAGCAGTTGGTGTGAGCTTGAGTGGACTCCTGGGGATGGTGGAGGACAGGAGAGCCTGGAGGAATGTTGTCCATGGGGTCGCGATGGGTCGGACTCGACTTCGCGACTAACAACAACAACAACAACAACTTCCAAAGCACTGATAATTGAAAAGAACATGAGGATTAACAAAATATCAAGGAGCCTTCCAAGCCAAGGTTTATCCAAAATATAACTTCCACCCCAAAAGGGGCAAGTACTGAACACTGCCATGGAGTATGACTAAAAGAACCAATAGCAGTAATATACTATCAGCAATTAACCAACTTAGACATGCTCTTAGATCTTGTGGCCCAGGGCAGTGCTAGGTGACAAAAAAGTCTGATGAGACAAAAACGTTCACAAATTTGCATACGCTAAAGTCTGTGCATATTTATGTCTTTAAAGGACAACCGGGGGAGAAAAGGTTTCAGAAATGAACTTCAGGCAGCAAGGTTCAAGGGAGGTGAGATACAGCAGGTGAGGCACATGTGGGCAAAACGTCAGCTGAATCATGGGGATCTGGTGCAGTAGAGACCATCAGGGCCCTGGACCATTGTTTCAGCAAGAGCCTACAGGTGGGCAGATGGCCATCCCTCTAATTCTGTGGTGACCTTTATTTATTTATTTAAAACATTTGTATGCCGCCCCCATTGCAACAAAGCCTCGGGGCGACTCACAACATAGAAATACAAAAAACATTAACAATTTAAAACCATTTAAAACTGGCCCATCTCAAATTACAAGTTAAAATATTATAAATACAATTTATCACTAACAATTAAAATAACTTTTAAATAAAAAGGTCTTCGCCTGGTGCCAAAAAGCAAATAATGACGGCGCCAGGCGGACCTCTCTGGGGAGCATGTTCCATAGGTGGGGCGCCACCACAGAGAAAGCCCTCCTCTGGGTACTCACCCTCCTTATCTCCCTCACGGAGGGTTCCTGGAGAAGGGCATCTGCTGCCGATCATAAGGGGCGGGAGGGCATATATGGGCGCAGACGTTCCTTTAGATAACCAGGTCACAGCAAAGCTTGTGTAGACTAAGATGTAACCTGAAACAACAGACATAGTTGTGAAAGCAATGATGCACTGCTTACACTGAATAGGACATTCCAACCTCCTTCTTTTGGAGGAGCTCCCAGCATGACTTTAAGCTCTACAAGGCTCATATGAGAACAGATATTCTTTCAGATGCAGCCATATTTGAAGGATAGCTAAATCTCTTACCACCACAAGCAGTGGCCATTGTCCTAACTGAAAATCAAAACTGTTGTACGTAGTTGCACATCAGAGAAGATGCAGGAACTCATCCATGTTTTGATACAGACATGAATTCCTTGCACTCGGATCCTTCTATCCTAGCCTTGCCTATGCTTCATTCAGTGGAAGGCACCCACCAACACAGAAAAAGAGATACACTGAGATTTGTTTTGTCGGTTGATTTATTCAGATTGGAAAATTCAGCAGAATCATCATGTCAACTCAAGCACTGTTCTTACTGTGTAAGCTATTGGGAAGTGGAATTCATAGGAACTACAGCAAAGACAGATTAATATACAGACACCATCAAAAGTATTCTTCAGGATGAAGAATTCTAAGACACCAACACGTTCTATTGTGGTCCAAAGAGGAACAGAACAGAGTAAGTGAAAGTCTGACTCTTTGCTCCTTTTGGAGCAGATGTTCATCTGTGGACCGCTCAACATCTAGTTCAGAGTGTTCTGCCAAACATTTTACAAAAGAGAATGAAGAAAGGAGGGATTCTGCAGAATTCTTCTTCCTGCCTCCCTTTGATGTTCACTGAAACATCTGTGTATCAAACAAAAGGCCTTCTTTTGAATACCTAGCTTCTGTGTGGTAGGCCAGTCTCCTGGTTTCACTGCTGTAGTGCAAGGAGAGGCTTGCTCTGCTAACAACCAAAAAGTAGTGTCCTGAGTAAGACCAGGGGACAGTTCCTCAGACCGAACCTGTTAAGATGCCCACAGCTAAAGAGCCAGTGAGCCTGGATCATGCATCAATGTCCCTTGGAATCATTTGTAACCTCAGAAGATTCTTGGGTGTTCTCTCAGTTTGAATACACTGCTTTTGTCTTCAGTTCCTGTTCCCATTCCCAAGGGAGCTTCCAAAGAGGTGTGACTCAATCCCCACAAAATCTCTGCGATTTCTATGAATTTGCTAGTAAATGCCAGCGGCAGAGACCACTGCAATGCTACTGGACAACAAGCTGCATGGAGACGGAGCGTTTGTCTCCATCATGGCAGCAAATTCAGTAGCAAAGGCAGCAAGAGGGGGTCTCTGAAGGAGAGGAGATTTCCAAGAGATCTCTTTGGTGTGTCATCAGTCGATAAGGGATCACTAAAGCACAGCTGCACCTGAAGGCCGGGTTTCTCTGCCAGGATCCAGTGTCTCATAGCAATCCTTTGCAGTGGCTTCCTTATATTTAAACTGTATGGGGATGGTTAACCCTAACCTTATTAATCTGACTGGGGTTTTATGACAGATAACTTTTAATGAATTTTCCTCTTTTTAAAAATCTATTTATTTATTCAAATTGAGCTGGTCTTTGACCATGATAAAATTTTGTCTGTCTCTGTCTGTCTAATCTATCTTTCAACCAACCCAGCTCCAGTAGCCTTTCCAGGAAACAACACACTGAAAATACTGAAACATCCTGCCTTTTTTCAAACTGAACTTTGTGGAGCATTTTCTCTGCACCGCACTCTGTGTGAGTCTCTCTTGTGATGCTCAGAGATAATTATTTCTGGGGATCTCTTCTGTATCTGGAAAGACTGGTGATTACTGGTCCTCCTGCAATAAAAGGTTTTGTTGGGATTCTTGCATTGATTCTGAGACCGCAGCTCCTAATATTCAGTGATCAGTTTCCTCCACAGTGCCCACACGTGCATCATTCATAAATAAATAAATAAATAAAACAGCATACATTATTTCTTGTGGCAATATTGGGTATTTTTTCCCACAATCAAATGGAACTAGAATTAGAACAGTGTTCCACGTGGCAAATAGGTTTCTATAATGCATATTTATTAAAGATTCTTCCTTACAAAAAAGTCCCATTTGGTGAAGGCCTAACGTTAATTAGTTGCAGCTCCTACCCTTTAATTTAGCTTGGCTCAGGGATTAGCAATGGATTACCTATTAATTGCCCTTTGGTTAATTGGATTCTGTTTCAGGGAAGGTAAGAGAGCTTTAATTACCACTTTCTTTTCATTAAAATTTATTTTTAAGAGAAAGAAAAGGGTTAGAATTAGAATGGAAAAGAAACTGGTCATTAAACAGAAGCCGAACCTGACCAGTTAATAGGCATCTAACATGCCACAGGTAACATGATGCTACTATGGGCAACAGCTACAAGGCAAAGCTTTTAACCAAAGGTACAGTAGCCCTTAAATGACTCAGTAACACTTTATCTGTCCAATCTGGACTGGTTGATACTACAGTTGCATTTCATTGGGTGTTGAGGAGGCACAGATGAAGTCTAGGAGCAGCATTTTTAAAATTAAAACACAACTGTAGTATCAACCAGTCCTGTACAGAAGCCTCCCTTCCTGAGATCCCCCTCGAATTCATGGAACACTTGAAAGGGACAGAAGTGGGTGGGGTCCTGATCAGAATAACGTGGAGCAGAACATCCAAACAGATCTTTAGAGAAGTCATAGCAGTTTATTAATTCATCAAAAGAGCTATCTTAATTCCACAGATCCTCTAGCTGATGGAGATTAGAGAAATTCCACCAGAGGTCTGAGCAGGTCCACCCTATAGGACCCCAGCTCTACCAAAAGTGTGTGTGAAAGTAACCATAAGCATTGGGCTCCCCAGACAGGGTGCTCCAAGATAAGGCAATGACAACATTATGCTTACTGGCTCCAAATCTTTCCACTCCCCTGACAGGTCCCTCAGCCATGCCAGCCTGGAAGTAGCATAACCAATTTTATCCACACTGCTCTCGATTTTAAAAAAAAGCTCTACCAGGCCAAAAAGTCTACTTCTACAACTCCTGCCCTGGCCAGAGTGAATCTCCCAGGCTTCAGAAGGGGCAGATTATTATTCATCTAGAATATAGTCTTGTGCCTCAGGTCTGAAACGTTTTGGAAATCACTTCCCAGTGTTTATCTCCCCACATAACATGCTGGGTTTTTATATGTATTTTCCATATAAGCTGCAAATGAAACTATTTAATTCCTATGGTGTGGTCTTGGGAGGATAAGCAGTTCCCAACTTAGATATATTGTATGGAAAATACACACATGTGCAGGAATATTGGAGGGGGATTCATTCATGCAGGACAGCTTTTCAAAAACTTTTCACCCCTGGGCACTAATTTCTTTGTTTTCATTTTTGTTTTCTGAGGTAAACCTTGGAGCACACTTCATTCTTGAGATTCAGACAGACAGTACTTCTTAATCAGTTCACAGAACAATGAATAGGCAGTGACTTCTCTTGGTTCATGCCTCTCAGTTAGAAATGATGGTGCTTCTGGTATTTTCTGCTATCATTTGTGAAGTGGGTCAAAGCATACAATACTGGTGCATTCCTTGTGATGATGTTACAACCAAAGTTGGAACTTAAATTCATTCCATTTGCATTTTGATGCAAATCACTTCCAAATCACTCTGCTAATTGAAACTTTATTATCAAAATTCCACCTTGTCCAAATGTTGCAATGGAGTTCTCCAGTTGAGAAATGTGACTATGCTAGGGCATATTACATCCCAAAACGCATCATATTATGAAAACTGCTTGCAAAAAATCATATTAGGCAAGTGTGGATAGTGGTTAGAGTGTTGGACTGAGATTCTGGGAGCTCCAGGTTCTAGTCACTATTCAGCCATGGAACTCACTGGATGACTATTTATTTATTTTTATTTATTTAAACAACTTATATGCCGCCCCATCGCATGAGCCTCGGGACAGCCTATAATCATTAAAATTGCATATAAAATACAAAAAAATCATACATAAATAAATAAATACAGAAGATAAAATAAAATAAAGTTCACAAGTCACAAGTTCTCAGCCTGACCTAACTCAGAGGGTTGCTTTATGTGAAGATGAAATGAAAAGGAAGAGAGGATCATGAAAGCCATCTTGAGTTCCAGGATAGCAATATAATAAGTACAAAATGCAAGCATGAGCAAAAATGTGCACCCAAAGCCGTATGAATTTTCATGAACATTTTGGAAAATCATGCTCTGTGTTCAGTGGGGATGTGGAAGAATATTTATTTATTTATTTATTTATTTAGGGGACTTCTATGCCGCCCCATTCGCCGAAGCCTCGGGGCGGCTTACAACCAAATAAATAATATAACAATATAAAACAATATAATATAATATAAATTTAAGTCGCCCTGGCCAAATAATATTGGGGCGGGAAATTTCCTGAGTTTGGCTCCCTGGACTCTGATCCACTTCGTTGTGGCCCTAAATCTGAGTTCCTGATGTGTGTGCCATCCAGTGTTCTCACGGCAATCACCAGGAACGGAGGCCACCACACGTTGAAGAAGCACCGCTCTTCTTTGCCGCATGCAGCAGCCATTCGTATTGGGACACTGTTTGGGCAGCGTTCACCCACCACTTGCGAGGAACAGACCCCCACGCGACCACTGCCCAAGCAATGGTCTGCAGCACCTGATGCGGAAGGAGGTTGTTAGCATGGTGTTCATCAGGGAGGGCTTCCTGCATCTCTGCTGCACAAGAGCATCCTTCTTCCACACCACCTGTAGAAGCCTTTGTGCTGCTGCACCTGACATGGAAAAAGTCCTGCAACCTTGATTCTGTGAGTGTTTGCAGAATTCCTCTTGGCTTGGCTCATTTTGCAAGATTGGGCTGAGCATGAGAAGTCTGCACATCCTGGAGGGAAAGATTCCAGTGAGTTTTGTCCCAGCCTACTGCTCAGGAAGATAACTGAGTATAAGACTGGAAAAAAAAAGAAACTGGGAGAAACCAAAATTGGCATCTTTATCTATCAGTCATTAGAACCATTAGAAGAAGTGGTATTAATGCTGCATTGTCAGAGGGTGCCGGATGCATCCAATCTGTTAGCCTAATTTTTAAGGCACAATCCATCTATTCACACAGCACATTACTGTGTCCCACTAAGGAGTTTTGGACCAGTTCTGTATGCAATTCATGACAGCAATTATATAGTTAAACACAGAGGAGTGGGGTGGCTCTATTAAAACAAAAAAGAGAAAAAGACAATTTCATCAGAATATTCTGACTTGTAGCTTAAATGGTCTGACACCGGTTTACCCCTTCCAACTTCAGAGAGTTCGTCCTGATTTATACCAGGCTGGGAATAAATGCAGGCATGTTGCCAAGAAAAATAGTATTTCCAGTTGTAATTTCTGAAGGTTCTCATTGTTCCTTCAGGCTCTAAGCTCTATGCTGCAATGTGCAACCTATTAGTTGTGTTTGTCAACAGAGCTGATTTCCAAAGAAACATGGGGAGAAGACGAAAGAGAAAAGGCAAAGATACTTCATGCAATCCATTTAGCATAACCCAGCCATCGGGGGCAGGGGGATTTCCTTTCTGCAGAGCGGCTTCTACCCTGATGGAAATACCAATTTACAGGCTTGCAAGGCCGACACTGTTCCCAACATGGATGCTTTGTTACCAGTCCGGTTTATGCTCGATAGTAAGAGTTCTGAGGCCCTTTCTTCAAATGCTCTGATATTTATGCACCCTAGAAAAATTCTGCTTGTACTTAGGAGAGATTTGACAATCATCTGTGCAGGACATTAGTCTAAGGACAAGGCAGTGTTTGGGTGGGCTTCCCCACCCCACCTCATGCACACACATCTACTTGTGTTTTCGATTGGAACACAAATGCTTTCTGCAAGAGGCTGCCAGGAAGGATGGGAGAGGCCAGTTCTTCGCTTGGTTCTTATTTACAAATGTCAGAAACAGTTGTATAAAGCATGGGCTTCTCCTTCGGTTGCCAGAGTGACTCAGCTCTCAGTGACAAATCCAGAACTGAGGTAAACAGGCCACTGGCGAGGGCAGATGCTCCTTCAGCTATACCAAGTCTGACAAAATCAGTTTTGCAAGCATAGTTCAGAAAACTCAGGTTGCTTCCACACTAGCCCTTTCCTCTGGAACTGCCACCTTTAACTCACTCATTTGCCACAGGCACTCCTGCTAATGGTGTTGTTAGATTGCAGCCATTTCCCCATGTTATCTTCTTGTGTCTCCTCAGACCTGATTTGTGGTTTTCAACAACAACAACACATGCAACTCCAGCCTCTCCATGTCAATAACCAAAGCACTGTTGATTCCCCTGCTGGAGAACTTCCCTCTGACACAGTCAGTGGCAATGGGTTGTATCCAACACAAATCTAGCTTAAATCTCAGTTATTTCAATGGGTCTACTCTGAGTAGGACCAAGATTGGATACAACCCAGGTTCAAGTCCCTTGCAGTGCTTTCACCCCATAATCAAAACCATCTTATCAAGTAGCTGTGCTCTCTCTCTCTCTCTCTCTCTCTCTCTCTCTCTCTCTGTTTAAATAGTTCTCAAGAGGAGAAACATTCCCGCTACCAGATCTTCCCACCCTCACCACTAAACTAGTAGTTGCTACCTGCTGGCAAGCCCTGCAGGTGCAGAATTAGCCACCCTGCATCAGCCATCATGGACCAAATCTCTTTTCCTACCTCCCCTCCCACTAAGAGCACAACTTTTTATTTAAGCAATATTTTAAATGTTAAATTATTTTAGATTAGATTTTATATTGTATTTGTATGTTTTAATTTGGACCTTGAGATGGGCCAGTTTTTAATATTGTGTATGCTTTTAATGTTTTTTTGAGGTTGTAAGCTGCCCCGAGGCTTGTGGCAAGGGGCAGCATATAAATCTGTTAATAATAATAAATAAACTGGTTCTATGCGCCTATTTGCACAGCAGTGCACACCCAGGCTCTGTTGAAGTCGTCTGAAATAAATGGGGATCCACGGCTACTGGTTGCCGAGTGTAGCTATTTGCCTATGCCAAGGGCGGGATTGTGGTCAATCCTTTTAAAGAGAAGAGTGTGATGGAAAGAGGAGGTTACAGAAGATATTAAACTCAGTTTGTAAATCTGATTTGCATTTTTGACAATGACTTGCAGAGCATTTCACATGTTTTAATTTTCAACACGCATGAACCAAGGAAGTCAAATATGAGGAGAAATGCATAGAATTGCACTGCACATGTCATCACTCAAAACTACTAATTATAACACTGCCAACTAATCTATACCTTCACTTTAACCATGAGATCTCCGTGTTCATAGTAAATGCCTCCAATAGAAATCGTTTTGAGTGCATTCCCATCATCCTCCAGAGCGATGAGTTTTTGCAGAGTTCTCTTTGCAATATGAAAACAACTGTAGCTCAATTCGGTCTCATCTTCAGTTGTTGGAGGACAACTCTGTGAAGAAATAACTGGCAGCATACACAGTCTAGGTGAATGGGTGTTTATGGCAAAGTAGCAGCTGTTTGGTGCCCTTAAAACTCTCCCAACGCTGCCTAGGTGCTGCTTTCCCTAGACTGACTCCTGCTGGGTTAATGACTCATCCACATGGGCAGGGGCTAGTCATGCAAGTCTTGACTGTCAAATTGGCATCTTGCTGGGAGGGAGGTGCCAGTTCTCCAGGAAGATCCATATGCGGTTGGGTCATGGAAAAACATCTGCCACATAGCTGAAGCAACATTTAAGGGGCCACTAATTTTCCACTGAGTTGGAAAATCACTTTCTGCTGCCAGCCTGGAATCACATCCCATTAGAGCTAAAATTTTGGATTTGGGCTCTGTGTGTTTTTGTAAAGGAGAATCGGCCAATGTAAAAAGAAAACACAGATGACAAAGAAAATGCAAGGACTGCTGAGTGTAAGAGAGGGAGCCAATTTCTCATGAAGGGCAAGAGGAGTGATGTGCTGCCAGAGCTGTCCCATCCCTAGACCACCGCACCCCACAAATCACCCGCCACCAAGTGTGCCAGTCTCAGCTATAGATTATGTCTATGGCCTGCAGTACACACTGCTCATCCCCAGAGATTGATGGATTGATATAACGTTTTTATATGCCGTTCCAATACTAAAAGTCTCTGGATGGCTTACAAAAAACAAAAAAACAAAGCAACCATATGCAACAAAGAACACACAACACGCTGCATCCGAAAAATGATGATAAAAACAAGGATAAAACCAATTAACTGTTAAAATGTTGGAAAATGCCTATTCCAAGCAGTCCGTGGATATGTGAAGATAGTATGGGAACTCTGCTTTGAATTTCCTGCTATTTCTTGGACTCGAAAGTCTCCAGGGAGTCAGAAAATTAGCTGGCGACGTCTACTGAATTAAGGCAACATGAATTTGCAGGTCCAACGGACACCTTCTGTTGAAACTTTAATGGAACACTGTAGCCTTCCATTGATACATGGAAACATCCCTGTTATATACTCATCCTGGAATTCTCAGATGTGCTAAAACGGATCCTCCTTCTACTTTCTAATTTTATCAAGACAAACATATGTCACTTCAATGGGCTATTGAGATTTCATGTGTGACTTTCCAATAGGTACCAAAAATACACCCACACAAGGTCACACCACTTCCGCATTTGTCAAGAAGGAACACAATCTGTCCTTTCCTCTTGCACGTCCAAAAATTCCTAGCCACCACTCTGCTCTTCTATTATTTTTGCTTTTCTAAAAGTATAGCTGGTCTTAGATCCTGGAACCCGTTGAGTTTCTAAGATACCTTGGATCCCACGAGCAGTGCGATTTCATGAGAAAACTTGCTGGGAAAAACTCAGCCTGGAGTTCCTGAGTTTGCACACACAGCCTGTGTCCCTTTATTTTTGCGTAGTGACAAGGAAAGTCTGCTCTTCTAGACTTGTTTTTCTATTCTCTCTTACATGAATAGTCCTTGCTCTTCTTCTCTTTCCAGGTTCTCAGACATAACAAAGGAACATAATTGCACAGTGACCCTCTCATGCATTCAGGTTTTCCAGCATCCATGGGGTGATCCTATAGACACTGTAGAATACAAAAGGCTTTTGGCAAAGACTAGGGTCGCCTGAGCAAACTTAACAGTCATAGCATGAGAGGAGAGGTCCTCTTCTGGATCACTGACTTGTTAAAAAAAAAACGGAAAACAAAGAGAAAGTATGAATGGTAAGTTCTCCCAATTGGATGAGGGGCATGAAAACAGTGCGGTCCCTATTTCATTCAATGCTTTTCAGCTTATTTATACATGATCTGGAATTAGGAGAGACAAGTAAAGTGGCCAAAATATTTGCTGGTGGCACCAAAATATTTAAGGTGGCTAAACTCAAACGGGATTGCGAGGAGCTCCAAATAGATCGCTCCAAACTGGGAAGCATTGCTCAATGCAAGCAGATGTAAGGTAATGGATAATGCAACAAACAACTGGAATCTGAAGTGGTAGTGAATGGTACCAGACTGGTAGAAATATTGAAGTAGTGGTGAACAACTCAATGGAAATGCAGGCTGAGCGTGCAACTGCTGTGAAAAAGGCAAACTTCATATTAGGATGTTGTTGTTTCGCTGCAAAGTCATGCCCGACCCATCGCGACCCCACGGACAAACATTCCTCCAGGCTTTCCTGTCCACCACCATCCCTTGAGGCCACCCCCACTGCCTCAGTGACCCCATCCAGCCACCTCATCCTCTGCCATATCCACCTCCTTTTACCATCAGTCATTCCCAGCATCAGGGTCTTCCCCAGTGGGTTTCATATTGGTTATAAATAGCAAAAGAGAACTGTCAGTGTCACACTGCCCTTATACCAAGCTATGGTTTGAGCACACCTAGAATTCCATGCCTATAACAAACACCAGTGCGGTTGGAGAAAGTGCAGGAAAGTGTGGATAAAATGATCCAGGGGCTCAAGCAGCTCCCTTGTGAGGAATGGTTACAACAGCAGCGATGGCTTAGCTTAGACGACGGCAAGTAAGGAGGGACTTCATAGAGGTGTACAGAAGCGCGCACAGAGTGGAGAAGGTGGCTATTTCTCCCTTTCTTTTAATACTACAGCCCAGCATCATCCCATGAGGATGACCGGTGGAAGATCAGGACTGATAAAGGCAGTCCTTTTTCATATGCTGCATGATGTAGTGATGGCCATCAGTTCAGGCATCTTTAAAAAGGTGTTGGACAAATTCAGTGCTGAGACAGCTATGTCCACCAGTTGCTAGGGAACATGGGCAGGAGGGTGCTGTTGCACTCATGCTGTGGCTTGGGTATCCCAGAGACAACTGGTTGGCAAGCAGAATGATGGACTGGAGTGACCCTTGATCCGCTGAAAAGAGCAGGGCTCTTTTGGTATTCCTATCTGGAACTCCAAATTCCTTCTTCCCCCAGAATTCTGAGCATGTGCTTTGTCATGTCTCATGCCATTCTAACCTTCCCTTCTCCACAAGAGCATTCAGTAATCAACCTGTGAGATGACCTAGGCTTCAGTATCCCCAGAGATAAATCTGAGGGAGCAAACCAAAGGTGAAATGTTAGCAGAATGCACACACACAGGTAGCCTCTAGATTAATTTTCATATAGGGGAGGCCACACCCTAGAAGGAAAAATGAAGATCCAGGGCAATCTTGATAAACTTGAACACTGGACAGAAGCAACAGAATTAGATTCAGTAAGGACAAGTGCCAAGTCCTCCATCCAGGAAAAAGAAACCAAATGCATTGATACAAGATGGGGAATATGTGGCTCAACAGAAAAGAAAAAGAAAAGATCTTGGAGTAATTGTGGCCAATAGGCTAAGCATGAGCCAACAACATGAAGCAGCCACCAAAAGGGCAGGATGCATTAACAGAAGTATTATTTCCAAATCAGGAGAAATCAGGAGAAGTAGTACTTCCTCTCAACTCCTCACTAGTCAGACCTCACTGGAATCTGTGTCCAGAAAGATGCAGGTGGAACCAGCTGCCTAGAGAGGTTGTGGGCTCTCTCATACTAGAGACATTAATAATAATAAAAAAATCTGGACAGCCATCTGAGTGGGAGGTGTAACGTGGTGTCCTGCAACAGCAGCGGGTTGGACTCGATGGTCTTCATGGCCCCCTCCAACTCTACTATTCTATGATTCTATGCACCCACCCCTGCTTTCCTCTCCCTCTCTTTAGCAGGTGGTAGGCAATGCTCCAAAACTATATTACACGAGCTAAGGCAGCACCATGTAGGTAGATATGAGCACCACATCCACACCCAGATTACATTGGGGCCAGCCCTATTACTGGGCAGTGTGAGGTGCTTGCTGCAGGTGGCAGATGCTGGTCATGTGGTGGGAGCAGCAGCAGCCCCCAGGCTGTCCTCCTTCTCATGTGAACTTACAGCCACTCTGCTGCCTTCAGGTGACATAAAGGACTCCCATCACCAGTGTTGACTTAAGATCCAAGCACCACTCCCGGTGGCTTTTTTACAAGGAACTGGAGGCATCTTGTCTTATGCTTCAAGTGGCAAAATCTCTTGGGTCAGCCCTGGATTATGGGGTTTTGCACTTGTGGTGGAGCTTGTTCCTCAAGCAGAATGTCTTCTCTAAATCAGAGCAATAGTGCACCTCCGCTGTTCCCCAATCACACTGTAAAATCTTTCCAGACACGTCCTGTCTCGAATGCACTTTTTGCAATAAAGCTTCAGGCAAGTAGCACACGTATCTGAGATCTCACAGGAAAAGTTACTGGTGCAGACAGATCACAGTGGAAGTTGTACATCTATGATGATCAAAGCCAAAGAACTTCAGCAATGTGAAGGAGGCATGGACGACGACTATTTTTACTATGAAAATGCAAGTGGTGCTTCAGCTGTTTAAGAAACAGACCTTGGTGGCCTGGGCTAGAAATACATTTTACATGTTCCATATGATCTCTAGCTTCACCGTGACAAGATTGTGAACTTTCTTTTTCCTGCTTTTCAAGAATGATGAGATGCATAATCTTTAATGAGGATGGAATAAAACTGTTCTTTCCCTGCTGCTACCACCCAGAATTCAAAGCTACAGCTGCTTTTTACCAAAGAAGACTGACCTGGCAACACTCAAAACAAAAAGGCTACACACAGCAGGCAAATGAAAGGAGGATATTGATAGAGCTGTTATCACCATAGTGAAGTGTTTAAGAAGAAATGAATGCAATGGAACATCTGTTCTTCCACTTTGGATGGAGTGCTGATAACATATTCACCAGCTAAACCAGTTGACTTTCACTCTCCTAAGTTCTGGTAAGAATAGAAAGTGTTGCTCTGATCTCCCAGGCCTTCCTCATTTGTGACCCCCACCCCCATCCCAAACCCAAAGCAGCTCGCCTCACCAGCCATCTCCAGTGACCAACCAAGAACTTAATAAACTTTCTGTTTTGAATCAAGTCGGCGGATTTGTGCTTCCCTCCTCTCATTTGCACCAGGTTATTTGTTCCCTGCAACAGCAAAGGAAGGAATATCTCCAACTTTCAGGGGTGAAATCAAAGATCTTTCAGGCAGGGTGGGCTTACATTTAAAGATGATGTGGCTGAAGGTTTTGTTTGTTTGAAGCAAGGAAAACCTTTGCTGCCCTTGGCAGCCGAGCGGCAATTCCTTTGAAATTTGGGACTGAATGATCCCTGGGTTAGTTGCAGTACAGATGAAAGTAGCAGAAATCTGAAAAATCAAATGAGGCTACTCTGTTCAAGGGTGGAGTTGCACAATGTGGCAAAGAGTGTTATTGGACAAACTGACTGAGCCACCATCGAAGGTGGGTCAGAGGTACTTCCAAACAAGATTATTTCATAGGAATATGGTTCTAATTTATACTCTTTCTGAATAAAGGGGATGGGAACTTTAGACCACCAATCCAGCAGAGCTCATGCTGGAGAGATGTGTTTTTCTAAATAACTTCATTCAAAGAGTAGACTATTGGAGGACTTGTACTTCACAGTTTAGTAAGGAATCATCTCTTGTGGACATCTTATAATGTCGTTTGGGTTAAGTTAAATTGTAAATGTCACACAAGGATGCGATGTTGGAATATTCTGTTCCAGATTTCAAAGGAAATTCTACCAGGCTGTTGAGGACTTCCAAGCTGACACTTTTTTCTTAGTTACTTTTAAAGGGGAAAATATCATCCCACCTCTACCTAAAAGTTCTCAGATCTCCAAACTTTGTGGAGTTTTGCTTCACCTCATCTCAAAAGTACCCAGAGCTGAATAGTTCACCAGCTTCCCAGGTGAGGGCTTCTCTATTTGATACACTTTTTTTGTTAGTGATTCCTCACACACAGTAGTCTGCAGGTGCTCTAAATGATTTCTTTATCTTCCAGGGTCTTCCTTGTGTTTTCCAATATTTCCACAGATTCTTTTACCGTGTTTCCCCGAAAATAAGACTGGGTCTTATATTAATTTTTGCTCCAAAAGACACACTAGGGCTTATTTTCAGGTGATGTCTTAATTTTCATGTACAACAATCTACATTTATTCATGTACAACAATCTACATTTATTCAAATACAGTCATGTACAAAAATCTACATTTATTCAAATACAGTCATGTACAAAAATCTACATTTATTCAAATACAGTCATGTCTTCTTCTGGAACATTGTTATAACTCTCCAAACCCTCAAATGTGTTGCAACAGACATACTAAATGCGGCCATCTGGCTGATGATCTTAACTGGGGCTTATTTTTAGGGTAGGGCTTATATTACAAGCATCCTGAAAAATCATGCTAGGGCTTACTTTCCGGTTAGGTCTTATTTTTGGGAAAACAGGGTAGGTGGAGGAACATCTGACAGGAGTCAGTCTTCGTGGTATGAGAAGTCCATGTATTTTTGCAGTTCCACTATATGGCCACCATGTACTTGTGTAATGGGACTTATGGAAAGGCAGAGAGAAAACTCCTGGAAAAAATCAAATGTAAAGGAGCCAGCCTGAATCTTGCAAAGAATCTGGAAGCAGAAGCCTCAACAAGTGACAGGTTAAAAGTTTCCTGAGAGAAACCCTGAGAAATATTAAGAAGAAATAGCAAGAGATATTAAGACAACGGAGCACTTGATCAGGGCTCAGCAAATTGGGTTGTTAAATATTTCCTTTTCCTACTCTAGTGCTTAATTTGCTTTTGCTCTTTGTTGGTTGACTTTGCTGGCTCTCTTACTGACTGGCTTTGTATACTTATCAACATTGTATTTGTGTTTCTGTTTGTGTCCTCATGTATGTTAAGTTTGTGTGTTGTGTCCAATGTTATTCCTACTTAGAACAGTTCCTTTGAAATAAATGATAAAGAAAGTAGTCATGACTACCCTAAGTCCTATGCATTTGATGGGTCTACTCTGAGTAGGAGTAATTTATCTGTGTCATGGTAGTTCAAGTTCTGAGCTAGCAAAGTAGCTTGATAATAAATAAACCAAGTTGCCGACAGTAGCATCAAACCTGAATTCCATTGTCAAGGCAATAGGCATTCCCTTTGGTAGTTCCAAGGTTAGGTTAGGCCGAGAGGCAGTGAGCAGCTCAAAGTCACCAAGGGAGTTTCATAGGGATCTAGAACCCAGAATCCAAGTGTCCCAGCCCAATATTCTAACCACTACACCATGTGGAACAACATTACAGAGCCTTCTTTGCAGTAGCATCCATGCCAGAGAATGATTTTCCATTTACAGTGTGCTGGACCTCAGTGCTGACATTGTTTAGATGAAAACACACCTGCAAAACCAAGTTTTCCCTGCTTGACTCCAAATTAGTCTCTCTTTACTGTTACCATGTTATATTTCTGGCATCACCTGGAATTTGTGCAAATGAGAAGCAGCACGGAAATAATTGCTAATGACATTTACTGCAATATAAGAAATTTCTCTGTACTCATTGCCAAAGATTGCTTAGTTTTACCAAAATGAAACACAGTAGGGGTCCCATTGAATTTTAAATGATTTTATTTTTTGTTTGCTTAAACATTGCATTGAAAAGTAGGCCTGAACAATTTGTCATCTACTAAGTTGACTGCCCCCCACTAAGTATGTGTTTTTGACTAGGAAGGTGCTTCACAGCCTCCATGTTGTCACAGTCTAAGACTGGCTGCAAATGCAGGAGAATTATCAAATTCTTGATGGGTGACCTGGAAGCAGTTGGGCTAGTCTCTGGGGAAAGACTGTAGTTCAGTAGAGGCATATAAGCATGTAAACACTATTTTGGGATGCATAAATAGAAGCTTCCAGAACAAGAGAGGTACTAGTTCCCCTTAACTCTGCACTAGTCAGACCTCACCTAGAATACTGAGTTCAATGCTGGGCACCCAAGATTTAAAAAGATGCAGAGAAACTAGAAAGGGCAACAAAGATGATCCAGGGTCTTGCAACCAAGTCCTGCAATGAGAGACTGAGAAAACTGGGCATGTTTGGCCTCAGGAAGAAAAGACTATGAGGGGAAACTATAGCACTCTACAAGTACCTCAAAGGCTGTCACAAAGAGGAAGGAAAAGACCTCTTTTCACTCATCCCTGACACAGATCAATGAACTTAAGCTGGAGCACACCAGATTCAGTGTAAATATCAGGAGAAACTTCCTGTCAGAGCACTAGAACAGTGGGACCAGTTGCCTAGAAGAGTCAAGGGCTCTCCCATACTAGAGACATTCAGGGCGAAACTGGACAGTCGTCTGAGTGGGATGGAGTGACTTGGCGTCCTGCATTAGCAAGGATTTGAACCAGATGGCCTCCTTGGCCCCTTCCGACCCTACTATTCTATGAAACTATCTCCAGCATCTACAGCTATGGCTTGGAAGAACTGCTTTCTGCAGCCCTGCAATGCCTCAACCTTGCAATCAGTACTGACACTCCTAACCAGGCAGGCCAAAATCTCAGAAGTCATAGAAAATGTCTAAGAACATGCTAATAGGGTGTGTAGCTTTGCTTGCTTGCTAGTTGCGAAGTTGGGTCCAACCCATCGCGACCCCATGGGCAACATTCCTCCAGGCCTTCCTGTCCTCCACCATGTCCCGGAGTCCACTCAAGCTCATGCCCACTGCCTCAGTGACTCCATCTAGCCACCTTATCCTCTGCCGTCCCCTTCTTCTTTTGCCATCAATTGTTCCCAGCATTAGGCTCTTCTCCAGGGAGTCCTTCCTTCTCATTAGGTGGCCAGTGTGTAGCTTAGTAAGTCACAAATGGTTCCAGTACTAAACACTGCATAAGAGAAATTATAGCACTGCTATTTCCTCCTCTTGACCATTCACAAAGGTAAATACAGATAGAAATAGGTTCAGGCTGTCCTGACAACTTCTGCTTTTACTTTCTGATGGGGTCTCAGTGTCACCCTAATCCCTCCCAGTCTCTCTAATGTGAATGTTCATGTGAGGAGTCACGTGTGGCAGTGATGTGACTTCATCCGTGTGCAGACTCTCTCCAGAAGAGGCTGTCTGGGCAGGGCAAGAAGTCTTTCTGTCTCCTTCCCATCTTCAAAGACTCCAAGGAGCCCCATCCGCTTGCTGTGTGGACCTAGGCTAAGCGGTTAACAGTGACTGCATTCTTCACAAATGGAAGGGAACCACCAGGTGCAAGATCAGCCTCTGCAATTTGCAAGCGAGGTGAAGCTTCCCAATTGGAATAAATGTTAGGAGCCCATTCTGCTGCTCTTGCTACGGAGCATGAGCTTTTGCCTTCTGGGCAAACGCAGATCGCAGCAGCCCTGGGCTGCCAAAATCTCTGGATCTGATTTTGATAAAGAGCAACTGGCCATGTACCTGAACTCAAGACTTGGCTAGAGTCCCCAGCACTCAAGAGTCCCCAGCACTCAAGACTTGGCTAGAGGGGTCAAGGGGGCGGGCAGTAGAAAAAGGGGATACGCATCCTGTTTAACTTCAGCCGAGGTTCAAATGTTCAGTGTCTCAGGAGTGTTCTGGGCATACAAGAGCCCTGCTCAATCATGGCTGGCATAGTTTACATGTTTGCATGGAGCTGCATTTGCCATGTTGATGCTGCTTGTCCCAGTTTGGAGAGATCCGTGTGGAGATGCTACTTTTCCTGATCTCAGATTAGTGATGTGAGCAGCCTGGTGATTGGGACTCATGCCCCTCATCTCTGCTGCTATCTTTGGTGAGGCACCCTGGGCATTCTGATTCACCTGGGCACTTGGATGCTCTCTGTACCTGCAGAGATAGCTTCATGGATGGGAGGACAGAGCTGGCAAGCTTTGTGCCCGTCATCCCTACTGCTATCTCTCATCTGGGTGAGGGGTGGTACACATCAGATCCATGCACACCTGGAAGAAGCAGGTGATGCTCTCTGCAGGGGAGACCCAATAGCCAGGTTGCCCTCCATCCCACATGCCTCCTTCCAGCACAGAGGGACAAAAAGGGGGCACACTTCTGACATTGTCTGGCCCACATGAGCCTGTGGGGGCCTTGCCCTGAAAATAATTCTGCACTCCACTCCCAGAAGACATTATGGAATTAGATTTTGCTCCTGAAATGGGATGTAATATATAAGCATTTTGACTAGCATTTGTCGCTGGGCACTGAACACAGGCCCATTGGACAGCAATCTGAATAAAATATCCAAAGGCAGATTTATACCTGTATAAGCACAGCTGAGATAATTATTAGGCTCCATTTACATTTCACAGAAGGCAAAGCCAGCCAGTGAATTCCCCAAGCAAATCACTTCAAATAAAAGCAATCCTTTCATTTATTTGCACCCCACCCCAGTCCATCCCAAAGCAGTAGTTCTTCTTCAGTTGCAAGGCATCTGCCATCTCTCGCAGTTCCTTCCCCCTCTTTGCACTTTTCCTCCTGGAGAAAAAATGCCCCACCCCATTGAGTGAAGATTAGGAGAACAACACCAGTAGATTCTCTCCACCCCCACCCCCCATCTCCCAACCCGCCTTGCAGCATAGCAGATGGAGGAAGCACTGAATGTAGAGAGAAGTAGGTTCATTTTTCTCAACTGGTTTGTCCCTGGAAATATCCTCTGAATGCTCCTTCAGAGAAACCCTCCTGTTTGGCACCCAAGGAAGAAATTTTAAGTAAGCTTGACTGCCATCCCGATTTTTTAAATTTGGTGTGGGGAGATAGTGTGCTAGATCAGCATGTGGGGAGGGGTGGTTAACCCTTGCTTTCTCTGCTTCAGTTCTCACTGTACTCTACTTTACCTATGAAAAAGCTACTCTGTTGACATTAGTGCCACCAAGGGCTCTGAGGAAGAGATCTAGGGTGTTGAGAAATAGATTCAGGGCTGGGAGCTCTACAGACCCATGCCTGGGAATGCCCCTGTTCTAATAAGACCCTCTTTGTGCAATATAGTCCTTGTTGCAGAGGCTTGGTTTTAATGAGTTTGCTGCACAATTACTTGGCAGGACTACTAGTTTGTTGGGTTTGCCTCGAAAGAGACATCTGGAAACCCTAAATCCACACTAGAACACTCTCTTCTGTCCTTAACTTGTCCTTAGCAAGATTTAAGGGTCTCTCTCAAGAAGGAGTTCCTTCTGCAACCAGGGGCTTAGTTTTGGCAAGACTTTCATGCCAGATATATGTACATAGATATAGATGGAAAACTATGTACAGTCATAAAGCAGCCTGAAGAAGAAAAAGCTATGCTATATCCCTTCAATCCTTGAGCAGGGTTAACATGGGACATAAGTGGTCTGCTGGTCTGGTGCCAATTCACTTCCCATCAACATCAAAGTGAGCCTTTCCATTACTTTAAGTAAGATTTGGATAAGACTTTAAGGGCACACAATCCTCACGGTTTACCTCCAGATCAGGGTTAAATATGGTGCTTAAATTGTAGTTATGTAACAAAGGACTGGATGCAGCTAGGTGAGTGTATACCTCCAAGCAGACAAGAATTATCTTCTTTCAAGCAAAATGGGTACTTCGATCATGACGTATTCAGTGCAATATTGCCTGCTAAAATCCCACTATCCTGTTATCTTTTTGTTCACTTCAGCCTAGCATCCATGGAACACTGATATTTGAAGCATTGACAATTGGGAAGATAAAATCAGGTCTTCCTGATTGCAGGTCTGTTTTGCCCATTCTTTTCTCCCTTTCTCCTTCAATTCCTTTCCTGCATTCTTTCCTCAGTTACACAAGCTCCATGTATTCCTAATCATGTTGATTATATAATGAGTATCACATGGAATTACAGATGGATGGAAAATCATGGTTGAATTAATAAATGATTTTATATCAGGTAGTTCTAGTCATGTTCACCATGCTTGCTCCTTGAAAAGCAATTGAAACATTTAAAGGTCAAGACTAAAGTGTATTAAATACTCTGCTGTAGGACAGTCAGTTGTCTATAAATGAACAGAATCTCTTGTCTGTAGCTTTTTAATAGGATATTTGGAATAAGTAGGCAAACCAGCAGGCAGAACACAGCAGGACTAAAGGACAAAAACCAAAGCTTAGATAACCTTTGTTGCCTGAGCAGAGCTTAGCTGCAATGGAAAGCCCTTTACACTTCAGAAGGTTCCAAAGCCAATCTGAGTGAGCCGAAGCAGTTCAGGTCTAGAAAGCTACTTGCAGTGCTGCATTTCTCCTCATGAGGGAGCTGTATGCAATTCATGCCACTTTACTGATGGACTGTAGTTATGCCCTTCACCACATGGGGCAAAGTGCAGCAATTTCTATACAAAACTGCTCGGTTTTGTATGTTGGAGAAAACATGAACTGACAAGTCTAGGTATTCCACTGAAAACTGTAAAACTCATAGCAGCTGCAGCAGGAATAATTATTTGAGTAGCAATGTGTATTGAGTATGCAAAATGCCACGGTTATTTTACCTCAGGATTCCTTGCAACAACCCTGTAAGACATGTTGCTGTTGAGAGACAGCAAACAAGATGCAAACATTTAGAAAAATAGATGCAATTCGAGATGAACTCCAAGAAGCAATGAAATTTCATTGTCCCAGCATTTTTATTTCCCTGCTTATGAAAATTCCATGTTTCTTCAAAGAAAGCAGCCAATGGATCCACATGGAGAAGATTAGAGAAATGCAAAGATGTCTCCATACAGAAAGTTTTATGGAGGTCAAAACTGTGTGCTTGTGAGTAGTACAGATGAGTTTCCATGTTATTACACAATAAAATGGGATGTGCAAACAGACTTTTGTGGCCTATGGAGTTAAGAAGCTTTTGCCATGTACCCAGCCAGACAGACCTCCACTGGCCAAACACCTGCAGCAAGCACATGTCACATAAATTATTCTCATAAAACTCCTTCTTAAGTATTCACATGTGTCCTAACTCAGATCCAAAGCACAAGAGAACTGCCTTGCATTTAAGGGAACAGCATGATTATCTGAATATCTGTTATTGGGACCTTATAAAAATTAGAATGGTTTTCCTTCAAAAGGCACATCAACCCGGCACACCCAGAGCACATGGAGAGATTCCAATATGCATACGGAAGTTTACACATGCAGAAATTTGTATGTATGTAATTTCAGTGCACATGATCTTAATTCCTTGATGTTGACAAGATACCTTGGGTGCTCCATGAGTGTCACAGAAAGTGGAGCTTTCTGACACGTTGAACTATAGCCAGCATACAAACCTAAGATTTCACATAAAGATTCATGAAGGCTTCATGAAGTACTATCCCCCTGTCCCCTTGGCAGAGGGGCTCATGGGAAAAGAGTTCCTAGCAATGCAAACACACACATTAAATAAACCCTGTTGAATTCAATGGGACTTACAGGTAAGTATTTATAGGATTGTAGCTTAAACATTTGAAAACTCCATACCTTAACTTTGCATTGTACAAATTTCCTTTTAACTATCCTGAGAGTTCAGTTATTTCCTTTTCTAATTTTTCCCTAATGTCTGATTTTTGAAATAATGGAATAGCTTAGCTCTCTCTTAATCAAATGCCTTGTAAATGTCCATTATCTCATTCTAGTATTTTAACTTATTTCTTTTTTTAAAGCTATGGTGTTTGTTTATTTTTCACTGAAAAACCTCTAAGAATGTAAGAAGATCCCTGCGGAATCAGCCCAAGAGTCTATCCAATCCAGCATTCTATTCAATTGGCCGGCCAGCTTCCCATGGGAAACCCAAAAGCGGGCTTTGAGATCCCTTCTGCCCAATTTTCCCAGCAACTGGTGTACATAGGGATACTACCTCTAACACTAGCATAACACACCTGTATTATACTGCACTTACACACCTGGGGAAATTAGTGTCAGTCCAAGTAAAGGAACACTGCTTTATATTCTCCTTAGATATTAGAAATAGCTCCTAAAAAACAGTAGCTCCCTCCCTTCTTTCTGAAATCCCTATTAATATTAAAGAGAGCAGCCAACATATCCCACATGGCCCTCACCTTCGTTTCATGCTCTGTGTGTTTATCGTATATGACAAAATATTACTCGGGCACCAATAACTATTTTGGAAAATGGAACTTCCTGCTGTGGAGACAATAGTTGAGTGCCACAAAGCCAATGTAGCAGAAAACGGTAAAATAGCATATTGATTTACTGTGAAGTCCCAACAGACTGACTGAAGGAGCTGCTTGTTTCTAGAATCACATGTGGTCAGAAGATTTTAAAAAACAAACCCCAAAGCTCTCTTTTTTTAAGGAAAATGGAGACACCTACAGGCCAAACTGTGCTTTTGTATTTGATCATCTCTTCAGCTCATCCACTTGAACGGACACAGTGAGGAGGGAAAAATCAACTTGTTTATTAAACAATTACTTTGTGGGAAGTAAATTTCACAGAAAACAATGCTAAGAGAAGAAAGGTTAAATTCTTCCAGAGTGTGAAGATGCTACAGGGATCAATCCTGAGGCTCTTCTTAACTTGAGGCCCAATGTTCCACTAAATCCATTCCTTCTGCAGCAAAGGATACAACCCAACCATCTGGGTTGCTGCCAATTTTCTTCTCATTAAAAAGGAAAAGAGAATGAGACCTTCTTGCCATCCTTTCCTACTTCTTGGACCTTCAGCCTGCCCCAAATGCAGCTTGAAAACCAGGCAAATCCAGAACTGATCCACTTCAATATATATATTCAGCAGGAGATAAGCCTGGATTTACTGGTAGATCTCTGGATGATTTGCTGGAAATCCATAAGGGTTTCTGCCTCTCACTTTACAACACTAGGAACATCTGAAGAACATTTCCCCATTAAGATCGATTGATGGGGGAAGGTAAAAGTGCTTCTCCCACTAGTTGTTTGCAGGTTTGGTTCAGGTAAGATCACTAGTCCTAGGCTAAACATGTGCTCAGAGGCATCCTGTTCCTTATTCTTAGTGAACAGCTTCCTGTCTCAGCCACTAATGTGCACTTAGTCTGGCTGGGGTGACCCTGACTTTCCAGAAAAGAACAAAGTAGATCCCAACATGAGATGTGCTAACCCCTACTTTAGTGCACAAACAGAAGTAAAATGGTCACTTTTACCACTTTTACTAGATGTGCCCAGATGTGACTGCCGAGTATGCCCTATTCGGCAATGAACACAGGAGAGGAGCGACCTTCACAGCTAGCATCCTTCCCTTAAAACAAGACAGAATCACCCAGTGGGATGTGAAGCAATTGCTCTCGGTTTCCATCTGGCAAGGCCAGCTACCAGTAATAAAGGGCAGTTCAATAAGTTCATGATCTCACATTGTAGAGGGTTTATTACTCCACCAAGACAGTTCAGCAAAGTTCGCACAGTCCCTAAATCATTTCAATGCCATTAACACCATTAAAGGCACACCATGCACCTTCTGCAAATGGCCACTTAGTTTATTCTTGGGGGTCCATTCCAGAATATTACCGGGTGTGTGGAGCATGACCCACTGAGCTGCAATGCCCCCGTTATAAAACTGGACTCTGCATAAAACAGAAACTTATTGTTTTGAACGCCCATAACAAAAAGAGCCCTTGGGTGTCCTGTGAAACGCTAAACAAAACAACAACAAAGGAAAGCTAAGACAATACGGTCTTTTAAAGAAATTGGTGACGGCATTTCCAGCCCCACCACAGCTGGCATTTTATTGAAATAAAGACAAATGTAAAACATGATTAAGCATCCGGAAATCACCAAACTCACACACAAACACTTTTCCACCAGCATTTCAGACATCTAACTGTCAAGCCCTTCCGAACAGTGATTTTTGGGCTGCTAAGAACCATGTGATGGAAAAATTCAACAGGTAGTTTCTCTGTGCATCGCAGCTTCATGATGAAGGGGATGCCATGAATGGACAGAATTCCCCTCCGTTTCATCCATTTTTTTAAAGATTTTGGTTTCGATTCTTAAATTCACAATACAAATTAATAATTAAAGGAAGGACGGGCGATGTCTCTGTTTTTATGTAACTTTCTCTTATTTCCCTTTAGTGTGCTGATGGATTATATTTTGCAAGCTGTGCTGTAGGAATTGAAAGGATCAACTGCCTGTTATATAGGATAATAAAAGAGACGGGGTGTTGATCTGCCCATTCATTAGTGTCATAGCACCAGAACTGTGAAAAATTAGAACTAGAAATCCTGATATGGCATGTATACTAAGGGGACTTTAGGGGTATATGCATCAGTTAATTTAAATTACTGTTAATGCAGTTGAAGTCTGCAGTAACACCTTCAGCACCTGGTCAGCCTTCCCTAGCCAACAGATAGCCAGTGAGGTGTTCAACTCCTTTACTTTGGGTCTTGCATCGAGTCTCGGGTCTTCACTTTCAAGTCCAGGTTGAGTCTTAAGTCATTGCAAGGAATGTTTGAGTCGAGTCTCAAGTCTCTTCCAAGTTTCAAGAGCCAACCTTAACAGAAAAAAGAGACATAGTGATGGGGTGTGTGTATGTGGGGGGAGTTGTAACCCCCCAATGCAACCCATGCAATGTCAGGTCCATTCATTATTTTAAAATTATCGTTAATAATCATCATAAGCATGCTGCACTCTTGGTGTGTTGCTTTTCTGATTTGGCAATATAATCATCAAATAAAATTCTGTACTGTACATGTAGAAAACTTTCAGACTAGAGCCGAGAGCAGGGGTTGGCAATGCAGTGTGTGTGTGTCGATACACCTCCTTCACAGTATTGTTGTTGTGAGAATGAAATGTTGTGAAAGAACTATGTAAGCCAACTTGGGTTCCTCATTTTGGTTGCCAAAGAAGGCACAGGCCATGAGCAAAGATGGCTTCTCCTTATTCCCTCCTGCTAGTCCTAAGGTGAAGTGTTCTAGATCAGCCTGTGAGAAGATAACAAAGGACAAGATGGCAGTTGTGAGTCAAACACAGCAAAAAGGCCTAAATCCAGCACAACATTAGCAGAAGACAGTGCTTACTGATGATGCTACCTTTTCCCATTGCATGCGTGATAGCAAAAAACTTTGAAAACCTTTCACTGGATCTTCTCCTTGCACATTGCTTGTAACTAGATTTCTGCTAGTGCATTCCTAGTGCAGCAATTTCACTAGTAGAAAGATCCTGTTGGAGACAACCCATTGAGTAGACTTTGGAACTTGCAAGCATCTTGGGGCTTGGGCTTTCTCCTGGGGTTGGTCCTACCATTAGGCAACATGACACAGCTGCCTTAGGCTGCAGATTCTGAGTGTGACGAAAGGGCAGGAAAGTGTTAGTTATTTAGGGCACAATCCTACCGCGATTCCCATAGACATTAACAGCAGTGAGAAAGCAGCCGATCACTGGGAGATCTGCAGATTACGTATTTGGGGAGATGGAGATGTTTACAGCAATAACGGCAGCTTGAAAACAGTTATCTGTGTGGCAGGGGGACATTTTTAGCAAGAGTTCAGCGTCACAGTCCCCTTAGCCATACTCTTCAGGAGAGTCCAAAATGGCAGGCAACTCTGCTGATGCATATGCCTGCTCTAATTTTCAAGTACTAGGGGGATTTTTGTCAAGCTAACGGAATCGTAAAACCAGGCTCTGCTGAAAGACTTCACATCGCGTATTGTTATTGGGGAAAAGCATTACTCTTGCCTGTCCCATTGTAAGGACTGCAGCTGCACGCAGAGGGGACAGGGAATTCTGAGGGGGGTGGCGGATGACATCACTCTGATGTATGGTCTGCAGAGTGAAAGTGAGCAGGGAAGTCCACGGCTTCATGGGCCACACAGGATGCGGCCCGTGGGCTACCCCTACGCCGACACACAGGGTCCCGCAAGCTCTTTTGATCACTTGAATGATGCAGAAACTATCACCTAAAGGTACAAACGTAAGAAAACACTGTTCTCAAACTATGAGCTGATGGAGTTAATAAAGTATGTTTCCCTAAGCACAGATTAATTATGTTTTAAATATCAACACGATAGCATGCCGTTTTGAGCGGCTTTCTAAAACTTGTCCAAAAGGCTACAAGGTGAGGTCATGAAAGCTTCACCTCGAGGTTCCACGATTTGCAGACACGGCAAGATGTGCAGTGCACACACAGGGCTAGGGGCTTTAACAAGGTGTTTTATTGCCTAACACGTTCAACCATTGTTGTCACAGTTGCAGTGTTTTGTGTACAAGGTTCTCTTATCCCCACATCTGAAGCTGCTGCAGTGTCCAGGGGGTTTTAAAGTTTCTTTTAAACTTCAGCTGCACATATTAAAAAATCATCAAGGTTGCCTTGAGTGCGGCTTGTGAGGAAAGCCCCCCACCCACTTATTTTTCTGAGAAGATTTATAATGTACATCAGAGATTGCACTCAACCATAAAATCAAGGGAACTCTGCAACCCTGACAAGCTTTCCCTTGCGCCAGTAAAATTAAAATATGTACGCCTCGAATGTTGTCATAGAAACATGTGGGAAATATTAAAATAAGTGAATGTGATGAACAGGGATAATTTATATTTCTCCCCCTGCTTACCTCACACATCGCTAATATAAATCATCCAGTTCATGAGTGCAATGCAAAGATTTGTCTGTCTCCAGTTTTGAGGTGTTTGATCGGTCAGAAGAATTATGGTGTTTGAGCTGCAATTAATCCAGAGCTCTCCCACAGGCGTCAATTCACCTTCCATGCAATCAATCCAAACAAAATTGCTTGTTGGTTGTTTACAAGTTCATTTTTCTCTTGAATGGATTTCATAAGAGATAGTTTGCCCAGCGACGGCCAGGTTTCCCACTTTACTTGACCAGCCAGTCTCTTCTTTAGAGCATGTTGCTATGACTTGGGCTGATGTTTCTTTTGAGCAGTTGTCATAAGGAATGGGGGGAATGTCTTGCCTTGAACCCGAGCTCCATATCATCTACATCCAAAGCACAGAATGTCATGTCTGTGACCCCAAACCAGTCCCCTGGGCTTCTCAGAGAGTTACACATGCTTGCTTTGGCCTCGTCCCCCTTTCCTTGGCCGCCAATCTTTGGATGGCTCTCCAGCTTTTCTGCAGTTCCCCTGATCCCCATTCTAAAAGGTTGAAATGCCTTCTGAAAGTTTAGTTACTGGCAGGAAGAACTTGAAGCTAGAGTTGCAGTGAAACTCCCTGTAATCCATCCCTCTTCTTGGGTTTCTTCTCGTGCTTGACCCTGCCCTAGGAAGCAAGCCAAGCTGAGAGGAAGCCCATAAATGTGTGCAGAAAACCAGTTGCATGTCCAGAAATTTCTTCCATGTCACATGCAGCACTAACAAGGACCACAAGTCATGTGCGCGGAAGAGGCACCCTGCTTGGTGGGCACCCATCTGAACATTTGGTATGCTCGCTTCCCAGAAGCCAGGCTCACAGCTGCAGCAAGGAGTGCAGAGTCCACAGAATCCAACGGACCCCCCCTGCCCAAAAAAGTTTTTTCACACATCCCTGCTTTAAGCTACTATATGTTGACATGGTTTGGTATTCTCCCCTACCCTTTCACCTTGCTCCTTTTTCCTCTGTCTCACTGCCCACTACTAGGATCCAGCCCCGCAATGTTTCCCTGGAATAGAATTCAGGGCTGGAAGATGCTCTGCACCCCTGATATAAAGCTAATCATTCCACTATCCATGGGCATCTCCATTATCTGGAGATGCTAAGCATGCCATCTGGGACCTTCTGCAGTGAGCAATGTCTCTAGCTGGCCTGACACTGGCCACAATTAAGCCAGCATGCCAGCTTTATCATGTCCCCCCTTCAGCCTTCTCTTCTCAGGGCTGAACATGCACCTTCTAAAGCCAAGTTTCCTTATTAGAAGCCTCCGTGCCTGCTGCAGCCACCATTGCTGCTAAGATCCAAACCATCTGTACAGCCTGCCCTGACAACCCAAACCTTGAATGGAAGAGAAACCCCACTTCTTCCAGGGAGAGGGTGGATACCTTCAGGATCTGAGCTGCTCTGGGGCTTCACCTCAGCATTTGCCCAATCAGCCTCTGATCACTCAGCCTCGTGATGCGGCCAGTGGAGAGCCCTGGGGGAAGAGCTATATAAGAGCAAGCTCCTTCCTCCAGAACTGGCCTCAGCAATGCAGATCTCCTTGTTTGCTGCACAGCCTGCATCTTGTCTGCCAGATCCAGTCTCACCTTAGCAATGCAGGTCTTCCTGTTAGCTGTGGTATGGCTTGGCTCTTGCACCTTGTTGTGTTTCCTGCCCAATTATCCCATTATCCCGCATCAAGGTAGCTGCACCCCTGTTTGGCTTCCTAGTTCTCAACCCTTGGCTTAAAATCACAAAATCATGGAATAGTAGAGTTGGAGGGGACCAGAAGGCCATTAGGTCCAACCACTTTTTATACATCCCCAGTGAAGGAGAGCCCACAACTTCCCCCAGGTAACAGGTCCCATGGTTGTTCTGCTCTGACAGTGAGGAAATTCTTCCTGGTGTCTTGTCTGGTTTCTTTTAACTTGATCCCCTTATTCCATGTCCTGCACTCTGGGATGATCTAGAAGAGATCCTGTCCTTCCTCTTTGTGACAGCTTTTCAGGTACTTGTAGAGTACTATCATATCTCACCTCAGTCTTCTCTTCCGGAGGCTGAACATGCCCATTTCTCTCAATCTTTCCTCATAGCGCTTCGCTTCCAGTCTCTGAATGATCCTGCTTGCCCTCCTCTGTACCCTTTCTAGCTTTTCTGCATCTTTTTTTAAACTTAGGTGCTCAGAACTGGACACAGTACTTCATGTGAGGTCTGATTAGTGCTGAGTACAGGGGGACTAACACTTCCCATGTTTGGGAAATGATGCTTCTGTTAATGCAGCCCCAATCAGCATTTGCCCTCTTTGCAGCTGCATCGCACTGTCCATACCCACGTCCTTATCACGCCCTGAAAATGTACTTCTGGTTCTTGGCCTGTTCTGTAACTATGACTTCGACTTGCTCCTGAACCTTGGTTTTGGACTTTGGACTCTGTATTGCCTCAGGTTCTGTGGCCCTGGTTCTGACTTCTGACACAACATGCTCCAGATGAGGTGAGACGATGCAATGCAGCTTGCTGTAGAAGAGCGAACAGTAACCAGGTGACCTCAGTCTGTCGCCCAGGTGCTGTAGATGGGAACCTTTCGGTTGGCTCTTGATCTTTATTTCAAACAGCCCCTCGCAGAGAAGAAACCTTCAGAATAGACAACTGCCCTCTGTAAAAGAGCACACCTGCCCATCCTATGCCACTTCTTCTGTTTTTATTTAAACACCCTACACTCTTTGCAAGCTAACCAAATTTAGTAAAACACAAGCTTAATTGCAGCACAGCTTTTCTAAAATAGGATTTTCCCTGTTCTCAGTGTTCTGCCTTTGCTGACTAAGTTACTGTTTCAAATATACCGAAGCATTTCTGCAGCAACCTTTTTATAGAGGTGAGGCATGTTTAAATAAGGGATTTCCTGAGCCCTTCTGGCTTCCCAGTTCTAAAGGGATCATAATTAACTAACAATCATTACAGAAATAAAGTAATTTGTTGAAAATAAGGGGACAATTAAGTTGAAATCTGTTTGGCTATGCAGGGTTTATACATGCGTGAACTAACACAGGATTAAGAGGTAAGCCATTAAGCAATATTTCTTTCCCTGTGTTACTGTTCCCCTACTATCCTTCAAACTATACTTCTCCAGGGCCGTAAATTATTGCTCAATTTGGAACTGAAAGCCTGAAACTTCCAATTTCCCAATCTGCTTAATTGACTCAGTGGGAAAAGGTAAGATAGCAGTGAGTTTTCGCTATTGCACAGCAACTAGGGGGCAAACCGATCAAGATTCAGAAGGCACATGGAGAGCATCCTAGCAATACTTTGTTTTTACTTCGCCTACAACAGTGTCCCAGCCAACTTTGGAACTTCTCGTGGCTGCAGCAAATTAAAAATAACAGTATTTTCTTTATCTCCTGCATCGTGTCTAATTCGGCTCCAAGTAACTAACAGAAGCTCTTGTGCTTGAATTAATGAGTAAGGCAAAGCACATTAACAATCAGATGCAATGCAATGTATGAGGCCATGCCTTGATTACCCCTGATAGCGTGAACTACCATTCTTCCACAGAAGCATGGCATTGGAAAGGGCCTTAGAGGTCTTACAGTCTGACCCCCGGAGTTGCTCCTAATGGACTGTATCCAGTTCTGTTCCAGTGCTATCGCTGCTGCTAGCATAAAGCAATTGCTGCTTGCATGGTGTAGTTCGCATTGCCGATATCAAAGGGGAAAGGTGGCAATCTGCTGCTGAGTTTCAGGGACAAGAGTGCTTTTCCCCCCAGTGCCCTGGCAAGCATTAGCTATAGTATGCAGGAGTTGGTTTAGGAGGCTATGACAACAGTCTCCGTACCAGCGCTGGGGGCATAAATGGATTCTACCGAATGTTTCACTGCAGCTTGCTTCCCTGCTCTGTGAAGAATCAGTGAACAAACCTGCTCCATCTCCAGGGGCAGGGTAGAAATGGTATACTGACCCATGTGCTAGGGAGCGGGTATTTCATTATTGGATTTCTATGCTCTCCCCACCCACCAAAGCTCTCCAGGAGGTTTACAAAGATTAGAAACCCTAAAATACAAAATTATATCTGTAATGGTATAACACAGCAGTAGCCACATCAAGCATGAGTCACCGCCATATGTACTGGTTCTGGGGACTGGGCTAGGGGAACTTTGAAAACAGGGCACCTCCACAGAACACTGCATAGTTCCACTGAAAAGAAAGACTCTCTTTCAAAATGTGTGGGTTCCCAATGACCCCAGTTGTCAGCTGGAGGAGCAACAGTGCTGTTCCCATTTCTACTGGGCTTAAGAAGAAACAGCGGCGGAGGCAGCTCTGTGGAAATGGCAAAGCAGGTGGTTAGAAGGCTGCGCTGCCAAGGAGCTTGGGTGCAGTGCTGGTGAAAATCCTCAGCTGTGTTGACAGAAGTGGAAATGACTTTTCGTTGTATTTGTAAGAGTTACCTCAACTGATAGCAGTAGCTGAACAACTGCAGTTTTGTTCACCTAACAGGGAGATGTAATAGTTTACTCCCTAAAACAAATCCCTCCTCTTTTTCAGCTCTCTGGGGCTCTTGGGCAGGCTAGCAAGGGCTGCTTGGATCTGAGATCATTATGGACCAGGTCACAAGTGAAGGGACCTCTGGGTGGCTGCCGTCAGTCAAATAGACAATACTGGGCTCTCAAGCCATCTCCAACTAATGATGACTCTTTGGCTGAAAGCCCCCAAAATGTCCTGGCCTTGACAGCTCTGCTCAGCTCCTGCAAACTCAAGGCAGTGGCTTCTTTTGTGGAATCGACCCATCTCATAGGGGGTCTTCTCTTCTTCTGCCTTCGGCTTTTTTTAGCATGATTGTCTTCTCCAGTGAGAATTGCCTTCTAGAGGGCCAAATATTCTGCCCCGGTATGAGGCAGGGTCTTGTGAGCTTCCATCTCTGCAAAGGGCCCTATTGTGTCAGAACAAAGCTCGAGCATCCAAACCATCTCTGGGACTGAGCATGATGCAGTATTATGCTCGAACTACATCATACTGACCATGGTACTTAAACCAGGCATCCACAACAGGCACACAACTTATAGTCAGCTAATACTGGCTTTCAGCTGCACACAGCTACAAAGTGAATGTGTAAAGTGCCGCTTCCTATTACCTTTTCCTGTCCATCAGAAACTGGTGGAAACAGGAGGACGAGTTGAAGAAATGACTTAGTTCACTAGATGGCAGCATTGAACTCTTATTCCTAAAAGCTATTCGGAATTATTCATTCCCTGCACCTGGGAGGAGGTAAACCGAGGCACAGGGCTGCCTTCTCCAACTTGGAGCTCTCCAGATGTTTTGAATAAGAACTCCAAGCATTCCAGTGTTGGCTATACCAACTGGAGCAGTTGTAAGTCCAAAACATACCAGGCTGGGGATGGTGGGCTTACAGAATTGGAGATTCTGTGAGAGCCAATGTAGCGCCTAGTCCTCATTCAGACATGGAACTCACTGGGTGCATTTGGGACAGTCATTGACTCTCAGCCGAACCTGCCTCACAGGTCTGTTGTGAGGATAAGATGGAGAGGAAGAGGAGGATTATGTAAGCCACCTTGGATACCTTCCAGGAAAGAGATGCATTATTATTCATTAAAATAACATGCTTTTGGTTTTACAACACTTATAAGGTACTCTTTAGATTGATGGGTAACCATACTAAAGCATTCGCTGGAATGTTGTATGACATGTTTGTATTACAAAGGAAGGGCTGCACTGACTTGGAGGAAATGCCTTTGCCCATAAGGAATGCAAGCAATTTTTAGCTGTCTTTTATTGATATCAAACAGGAGCTCTTGCCTGTGAAGCTGGTATTTCAGTGGCTTTCAATTTATATGTTAAAAATGGATGTTGCTGACTTGAAGCACAGTCCTAACTGCCTGATGCCAATGGCTGGAGAAGTCCAGATATTTCTCTGCCAGCATCCTCCAGAGGAGAAGAACGCATCTGGTGGGATATACTCTGCTGCAGCTGAAGCCCTTCTTGCCACATTTGGCAGAAGTTAATAGTGGCGGCTCTCCTGCTGGTAGAAAGTGCCCAGTGCAGCATTCTGTAGGCAGGTCTGAATGCTCCGGATCCAAAACTACTCTATTCTCTGGGGAGGGACCCGCTGCAAGCCTCTTACACTGTGCCAGCCTAGAGTTGGTGCAGGAACATTCCCTTCCACCAGCCAATGCAGAGGAATTCTGATTTAAACTAGGGAAGTAGGGAGAGAAAAATAAAGCCCCCCATTGTTTGTCCTTTCCTGTGCAACCAACAGGGAAGTGGATGAGGTGGTAGATTTACCTCCTTTCCTCCAGCCCTGCCCCACACAGGATTGGTCTGCAATTCCTCTTGTGCAGACAGACCTTCTGGTGCCAGTTGCACTGTAGTCCCAGCTAATGTTTAAGTATTTTACATAGTTACTGCCCAATAACCAACATGGTGGTTCACCAACATGTAAAAAATACAGCTTTGATCTTTTCTTTTAGTAATATGGAGTGCTAGTGGTAAGGAGGAAATAGTTGTGCTTGATATATTTAATGCACACTTAACTTTTACAGGGTTGTAAGCAATCCTTCTCCTTCTCCTTCTGTTAGGGGTCCTGCACCTTTCAAAACTCTAATATATGAATCTGGAAAAACTAAAGGTATTACAGATGTCCTCAAGGCTGCAACTTTTAATGACATAATAGGTCTTTAACTGTGTGATAGAATTTCTTTTGGTGAGCGGTGCTGCATGCTTAAAGCTTTATAACTAACCTTTTTATATTATCCATAATGTTGTAAGGATAGGGCATTTAGTTTCCGTAAGCTGACCTTTGGCTATTGAACAGTATAGAAATGTAATAAATGAAATTATTTTGATTTTTCAAATACTATGTGTTATCTTAGATGCCATGGGTCAGAGAGGTTGACTCATAATGTCTTCAATAAATAAAATTTAATTTTGAAATGCAGCTTCAAAGAACAACTTAAAGATACTTTTTAAAAAGTATGTCTTCATTACCTACCCCCAAATCTAATAACTTGCATAATCTGAAACATTCACAATCATTTGAATTAAGCAATAGAAGCTTGAATTTTTGCAAGCAAATTCCCACAGGAACATTTTAATTGTGTAGGGAATTAAAGCAACTACTCTTTTGTTTCCTGAAAAGAGATTTTTTTTAACACAACGGATATGTCTTTCTTACCGACCTAAATTGGTCTACAGCACAATCCTATGCAAAATAAGTTCTACAAATCCCAGCATTCCCCACTCAGCCATTTTGACTAGGGCATGCTGGGAATTGTAGACCTATTTTCTATTTAACCATGAAATACCGTTCAAATAGTAGAATAATAGAACCCTAACTGAAGTGGACCCTCTGCAAATAAGTGCCGCAAAATTCTTTGCTGGGTTTGGAAGTCATGATTGTTGACATTGACAACATAAAGCCATCACAGATGTGTAGTAGGGGATGGCAGGGCCTACTTTTCAGAGGTCAGTCCTCAGTTTGAAGGACTGCCAGAAGAAAGTTCTCTGTTTGAAGGCATCCTCTGCTTGAAGGACCAGCCTGTCCAAGTCTGGAGCAAAGCTAAAAACCCTCCAGGAGAACGAAGCCCTGCAAACTGGCCATCTGCAGTGAGTACCTGAAAAACAGGTGCTAGAATAACCCAGAAGACATGCAGATCATCTGGCCATTGCTCTTCCCAACAGGTTGCATTACTTCTTAAGTTACAGTAATTTTATTTGACATTACTCAGCAGGTGGAAATGGTTGGCAATGGATGCCCCCTTTCGTATTCACCTGTAGTAGTAAGGGGCTACTCTCATTTTTTAGTGTAGATAGAGCTCAGATCTGTACTGTTTTCTGTGCTCAGTGTAGGATGCTTCCACCAACAGTTATTTCTTCTCTCATGTACGAGTAATTCCATTTTTACAGGCCCCAAAGACAAGGCTGGGGTTGGGGCGATGGGAGGGAATACAGGCTTGGAAGCTGGCCACTTTTTTTTCTGCCCCCTAAGGCAGAAATAAAGGTAAAAGGAAAGCGATATCAACACTTAGCAGGCAGAATGCAATTTCCAGGGAACAATGGCAGATCAAATACAGCTGTAAAAACAAGAAAAATAAGCCGCATGGGTTGGCATTTCTCAACACAGCTTGAAAAATCAAAACTGTATTTCTACCTATTAATAAAAATTAAACCCCCCCTTTACAGAAACATTTCTGAAGTGTTTTGACAATGAACAATCTGTACAGCTGGGTATTGATTTTTTTGTTTGTTAGTTTCTGTGGCATAATTTCCCCCTTGCCATCATTCTCTCTATTTCTGATGTTCAGGCATAAGCACCAACAAAAATGACACCAACCACACACAAGAAGGAGGTATCAGCAGAGTTCTCAAGTTGGCAGAAGTACAAACATTATAATACAAAGGAAAGCTTAAAGGGGAAGATCCCCACCCCACCCCACCCCACCCCACCCCACCCAAAGCAGTCCAATGAACACCAAGCATGGCATGGCGAACATGGGATTTGACTCACTGTTGGGTGGGGAGCAATAGGGTGTCGTATTCACAGCTAGGCAGAGCTGATTGACGGGAGCATTAAATAGAAGCACTCCATGCTGCAACATTTATTGCAGGTCCTATTTCTCTTTCCCTCTCATCTGTTTGCTCTCTCTCACTCACACTCACACACACACACCCCCCCCAAGAAAGCTTGGAACACTTGGGAAAGTAGACAGGTACTGTAAGTGTGATGATATGGATCAAGGATGCACCATAAGTGAAAGGTTAAACCTCACCCTTCACATACCACTATGGGCCTGATCATATTCAGAGTCTTTGGAGCTTGTGGTCTAAAGGAAGATGATGGAACTTCACTTAAGCTCAGCAAATCTGGGTTTGGCTGATGCCTGGATGAGAACCTCATGCCCACAACTTTGAGCTCATCTAAGAAAGCCAGGCTAAAATCTGAATAAATAAGCAAGTCCAAGGTCTCCCACCATTTATCTGTTTTTGTGGTCTCTAAGTCACTGCATAATAAAGCTTGAGCCTTAAGCCAAGAAGACTACTTTAAATATTCAGCAGTTCATGCGCTGCTGGAGGCACATTTCTTGTTCTTTGCACTCCCACATGTCCTGACATTCTTTACTTGAGCCAAGTATTATTTCAAGAGCTGTTAAATATTTTCTGCCTTTTAAAAATATGAGAAAAATTCTTGACAGGCATTCTCCAGACCATGTGTGAGGGTTGGACCACATGGTGAGAATCAAGGAGGACATTCTTACCATTGTCTGAGAGCTGCCCTACAAGTTAAGCAGAATGTGAAATAATATTTGGGAGTGGAGGGCTTCAGGTAGAGGCTTCAGGTATCTGAGTGCTTCTCTCCACCCCTCTGTATACATAAAAAGTCCCCATCATCCAGAAAACTTGTGCATCAGGAAGAATATTTGATTGTAGGCACTTGACCCTGATGTGTTGGCGTACTTACATGCAGATGGTTCTTCAACTATGGGAAAGTACTCAGTCACAAATTATTCTACAAGCCCAGCTGGCCACCTCTTTTGCCATAATTTGTGGCAAGTTGGTATGCTGGAAAAGACCCAGCCCAACACTTGGGCAATGATAGCATTTGTGCCTGGCAGAGGGACAGCCAGCACAGACCATGCAATTCAGCAGAAAATGGTGGACGTTAACCACACTGTGTGTGTAGCACACAGCAGCTGCTCTGGATGCAGCTTTTGGGGCTTTGGCTTGTGTCAGTGCAGCACAGTGGCCGAGAGATTTTGAGCAGTGCCATTCTTGATGGATACAACAGCAAGTGAGGTGAGCTGCTGATCCACCATCAGAGAGCATAAGAAGGTTTTGAGTAGCTTCCCTTTGGGGAAGTTACAACTACTACTGGCAACTGTAAATGGAAATGTCAGGATAATTCCCAGTGTTTGGATATACTGCCTTTTCCTGGTGAGGCTTTTCCAGAAGAGATAATAAGAAAAAGACGGCCATGTTTAACACAGGGATCTGCACCATGAATGTCTGAGTGGTTGCCTTTGTTCTGTGTAGATCCATGCAGTGAGTAACTCTTCCGTTAGCTCTTCAAGGTTATATAAGAATTCCCATGTATTCCTGTGAGATTCAAGCTGCTCAAATAGCTCTTCACTTGAAGCATAAGCAGAATCAAAAAGAGTGTAGGAGAATTCCCATTTGAACATTTCTTCCCAAATAGGCCTCACATATTCAAATGGTCTCTTCTGATGGGCAGGTTCCTTGAGCAGAAGGGGCTTCTGCACACCCTGTCACTGTGATAGCCGCCTCTGCATAACTGCCTTTCCTATGCACTGTGTGCATTTCTTCATGGGGGAGGCAGCAGGGACCCTGTCCAAGGTAATGCATTGCATTGCAATTTGCAAGCAGAACAGGATGCCCAAGAATACTAGAACTGATGCTAGAACTTGAAATCTATCCGTTGGGCTGCCAGGCTCTGTGTTTCTTGGTGAAGAAACCTGCATCTGCTGGAGACCTACATCTCTGATGCCTCTGGCAGAGCACCTTCAACTCCTTTGGTTTGATATCAGGGTTCCCTGTCCATGCAACTCTTCCAGTGAGTGCCACTTAGTGGCTTCACAGTAAGGTTGAATGTGTTGCCTTTGGTATTGGCCACCACTAAGCAGAGGCAGAAAATGGCATGAAGATGTGTTGTAGCATGCCATGAAGGATAGCAAGCTCCTCTGATGATGAGGGTACATGTGAAAATGCAGGATTTAGAGAATGATAGCCGTAGGGTATTCCATTCTATTCTATATTTTATTTTATTTTATTTTATTTTATTTTATTTTTTACAGCTAATTCATGAACTCTCCTTAATCCTGTAAAGTGTTTCTTCACCTGAATCTTGTTATAGGTTAGATTCCTTCTCTTTTATTGTTTCAGCAGGTCTCTCATTGGAGGTAGAGCTCTCAGGATCTTCTGTATTAGTGGAAACTGGATTGTCAACATTGTCCATGCTGAGAATTCTCACTCCTTTGTTTGCATTATTACAACACAAACTGTTTCAGAAGGTGGAGACCCTTCTTCATTCTATCCGCAGCTTTCTGTATTGGGCTCTGTGCTTGGCACTGAGCCCCAAATAACATTCTAGAAGGCATTTTCACAAATACCCCAGTCAAGACATTTCCGTATGCCCCATTGTGTTCGGTGGTTTGATGGTTTCATCCTCATCTGTGATACAAAATGGGTTGACAACAAAGGAAGAGGACTGAAAAGAAGCTACAGCCTGGAAGAGGGTCGTGTATCATGGTACAGCCCCTTGGTACCACTCCAGCAGAAGGGCTGTTTCTTGTAGAAGAGGAATCATAGAATAGAAGAGTTGGAAGGGGTCAGGAAGGCCATCAAGTCCAACCCCCTGCTGTTGCAGGACATCAAATTACACCATCCCACTCAGATGGCTGTCCAGGTTCTTTTTGAATGGATCTAGTGTGGGAGAGCCCACCACCTCTCTAGGCAGCTGGTTCCACTGTCGTATTGCTCTGTCAGTGAGGAAGCGTTTCCTGATGCCCAGCGTGAATCTGGGCTGTTGCAACTTGAATGGATTATTCCATGTCCTACACTCTGGTGTCAGTGAGAAGAGATCTTGACCTTCCTCTTTGTGACAGCCTTTGAGGTACTTCTAGAGGGATACCATGTCCCCCACCTCAGCCTTCTCTTCTCAAGGCTGAACATGCCCAGTTCTCTCAGTCTCTCCTCATAGGGGGGTGTTTCCAAACCCTGGATCATTTTTGTTGCCCTCCACTCAATACTTTCTAATTTACCTGCATTTCTTAAATCTTGGTGCTCAGAACTGGACACAGTATTCCAGGTATAGTCTGACTACTGAGGAGTATAGAGGAACTACTACTTCTTGTGATTTGGAAGTGCTACTTCTTTTAATGCATCCCAAAATAGCATTTGCCCTTCTGGTGGCTGCATGACATTGTTGTCTCATGTGTAGCCTTTTGTCCACAATTACTCCAAGATCTTTTTCTGTTTCAGTTCTGTTGAGCCACATATTCCCCATCTTGTATTGGTGCATTTGGTTTCTTCTTCATAGGTGGAAAAGGGAAGGGAGGGTTGGAGCTCAGGGAAGAGAGCTTGTGGTAGGAGCCACGTTCTGTGTGTGCTGACCATTCTACAGAACATAGGCCTACAACTCCGTGAGAGTTCTCTTCTGAGAGGCAGCCGCAACACCTGATGGAGACTTCACTGGGATCCTAGAACAGGAGCAGGAGTACACTGAGAGCAAAGCCGTGAATAAGAGGCCTTTGCATACACATCACTGGCATAAAAGCCCCGAGCTGCACAGCTGTCATACTGCTCTGTTTTGCAATCCTGCACTGGCTGCACATCTTGGCACCATGACAAAGCTACAGGTGTCTGGGGAGTGTGACTGAGGCACTTTGCTCATGGCCCCCACAAAGAAAGGGGCCTTGGGCCATGTACCATTGGCCCCTGCCCTGCCCCTGCCCTGTTGCTTATCAGAATTCTTGGTATTTTGCTTAAAGTGATCATAAAAAAGAAGAAACGGTATATTTTGGGTCACAGATCAGATCAAGTGAGAACTTTCCCTGGAAGCAAAAAGTGATGAAACAGGCTGTTATACTTCGGGTGTATCATGAGAAGGCAATACTGCTACAGAAAGTCAAAGGCAGAAGAAGAAGGGGAAGACCAAATATGAGACAGACCGATTCCATAAATGAAGCCTCAACGTTTAGTCTACAAGAGGTGAGCAAGGCTGAGAAGGAGAAGACATTTTGGAGGGACAAATTTTGCAGTGCTCCATCACAAGTGCATGCCTTATGTCCATGGAAGAAAAAAGGAAGCCTGTCTAACATTCTACTTGTTCCTAGAGGACTTGCTCCTGGTCCTCTGTACCAGGTCCCATAAACCCTCTGACTAGCCATGCAAAGCGGACTGGGAGAGCAGGGAAACACCAGAGGCATTGCATTGCTCTGCCAGGGAAGTATCTATCCTCAGGCTGGCACTGCTTCCATTCCCCTTCTCTGTCCCTTCCCTAGCACCATGTCTGCTTTCAACATCAGGGATCTGATGGAGAAAGTAGCACACAAATATTTTATTTATTTATTTATTTGGAAATTTATAGGCCGCCCCTTGCCACAAGCCTCAGGGCGGCTCACCACAGGTTGCTGCTCTACAGCTGCTCTACAGCCTTGCCCACAGGAAGGTTGCTGCTCTACAGCCTTGCCCACAGGAAGGAGGAAGCTTGTCCTGGAGGCATCTGGCCACGCCTCAGAGGCAAGTGCCCATTCTTCCATGGGAGATGCACCTGGAAGAACCAGCAGTCTTGCATTCCATTCCTTCTGCTGCCAACAGGCACTTCTGCTACTGGGAAATGGGAGATTGGCTCTGGGTCTTGGGTCAGCACTGGGCTCTATGTCAGATTCTGCACCGAAGCAATTGCCCGACCAGACCAGTGCTGAACACCACTCCTAGCAGGTCTGGATTTTGTTATGACTGCCCCAGAGCTGCAGCAAATGCCACACCACCACTCACCAGTAACATGATGCCCTGACTTTGCACTAAAGGCTCAGGTTGGAAGAGAGATCATTAGCCATGTTATCTCCACTATCAGCACATCATGCGCAAATATTTTGCCAAGTAATTACAGAGCACAGCTGGTGTCCACTAAGACACTCAATAGCACATCTAAAAATGCAGAACATTTCTATTCAGTACAAATTGGAAGAGGGGGAAAAGGAGGTCAAGGAATTTTCAGCATGCGTGGTCTCTCTTGCTTGCCTTCTTGTTCTCTGCTTGCTTTTCAACAGCATTAAATTTAAAACTGGCCTTGTCAAAAGATTATTTAACATTACAACAATGCAGTACAGGGTTAGTCACTCTTCCTTTTACACTGTACCTGCACAATACCCTTACAAACTGGAATAACCCAATGTGGATGAAAAAGATATATGAATTCATTCTTTTCATTAACAGTGCATGTTGGATAGGGTGGCCACTTATGAAATGACAAAGAAGAGGAAATGCATCCCCAGAAAAGAGGGTACTGATGTGTATATTTTCATATGCCAAATTATATGCATAGATGCACATTTTGAAGTGATTATTATAATTTAAATACAAATACAGTATGTTTCACTGTTGAGTATCAATGTGATCTCAAGATTAGATTGTTGGATCAGGAGAAGTGGGTTCTAATCCCCACTTGTCCATGCAGCTCATAGGTGACTTTGGGGCAGTTATGGACTCACAGCCTACCCTATAGCACAGAGTTGTTGCAGGAATAAAACAAAAACAAAGAGATCTGGCTAAGCCATTTCGGGTTCTCTGCAAGAAGGAAAAGGCAGGATATGTATGGAATAATAAAAAATAAAAGTGTTGAAATGATGAATGTGTGACCTGTATACTTGCTCAAACAGCTTCAAGGCTCAGTTTCTCTTGGATGACTCTTTATCTTTAAACCAGACTTGGATCAGATAGCCTTAAAACAGAGGGTGCTTTCAAACAGTCCTCCAGCAGTCCTTCAAAGCAGAAGGCTGTCCTCTGTAGTAATAATAAATAATAAAAAGACCACATGGTCACCCTAGGAAATTTTGCTGTTAAAGACTGCATTCAATTTAAGAGTTTGGGAAGAAGCCAAGTCTGTTTATCAGCTATGAACACAGCAAGGAATCAGAACAGTGAAGTGGACAATCTAAACTTTCTTTGTTTAATTTTTTTCCTTAAATGCCATGAGGGTTAATGTGAGCACATGCTTCTAACTGATTGCTATAATCCAATCTGTTTTGAATCCAAATGCAATCAATAGCGAAAAATTAAATTGTTCTTTTAGAAAACTTTACTATTCTGAATTAGATTATGTTTTTCATTCAAATGAAAAACAGTTGATGCTTTACAGCAAGTAACTATGGAGTAGTCTTCCCAAAAGGAAATATAGTAAAACAAAGCCAGGATCATGAATGCGTCTCTGGTCAGACATAAAGCAAAGGTAATTATGGTTTCCAAGAAGAAACATGTCAAAATCTCTATTAGTGTAACACCATTATTAGGCCAACCAAATATTTGCAAGGTGCATTCTTTCAAAATTTCCAGATCTCTTCATCAGGCAAATGTTACAAGAAGCAGGTTGTGATATATGGACTATAAAAGAAGAAACATCTGTCTTGATTATAAGGTTGTAAAGTCTTCATCATCAGTGATTCAAGATGAAGTGAGAGAGGAAGGCCTTGCAGGCATTCAAGTCTGGTGTAGGAGCTGGGCCCACTCCTGCTCCCATAATACAGCCTTCAAAGGTCTTGATTTGGATTGAGAAGTGGAGGAGAAGGGGTTGGCATTCACAGATGAAATTCTAAGGCCAATGGACCCAGAGATAATCCAGGCAGTAACTGAACACCAGGCAGTTTCAACTTCTGTGGGAAATTTGCAAATGGAAATGGGAGAAGGAGGACTTAGCATCACTGGTCCAATTGTACATAGACTACTAGAGTCGGAAGCAGCCATGAAGGCCATTGGGACCAACATCATCAGGTTCAGAGGGTGGACCAACTGAGAAACATCAGGCCTTACCGGCAATTGGTGTGTAAGCAGTGTGAAACATCCTGAAGGTGAAGTCAGCCCTTTTTCATTTGAAAAGAAGAAGTATTTAGTTGATAACTTCATCTCATGAAGCCACATTTCCCCAATGGCCAGTATTCTAACTTCCCCTGTGTCTTTTGTTACTGAAACCCTAAGCCTGCCTAGCTCAACAGTTTTAACATAATAAAGCCATTTAGTTAGAAAGCTTGGAAGAGGGGGAGGAAGACCAGCCCATGACATTAGGCTCTAGTAGATTATGTGTTACATACTGTAGCTTATGCATGCATGTGCGCACACACACACGCACACACACACATTTACCAACCATCCAGGAAGGAAAAAAACACTTTAGGTGGCTCCAAAAATCTAGGCTGCTTCCAGACATTCCCAGCGCTATCAAGCAAAAGCCTCCGTACTAAAGATTATGCCATCTTTTTTCTTCTTGCTGGTTTTTCTGTTGTAAGAATTACCATGGAAGAAGTACTGGGAAAACACAAGAGAGTTACAAATGGATGAGAATGGTCTCTGAACCACTTGCAAAATTCCGTGAAAGAGGCAAGGCGGGGTAAGGGCGTGCTCATCAACTCACTGGGAAGCAGCCACAGAGAAATACCGTATTTTTCGCTCTATAAGACGCACCTGACCATAAGACGCACCTAGTTTTTAGAGGAGGAAAACAAGAAACAAATATTCTGAATCAAATGGGCACATCATCACAGGCACATTCCCCATCACTTCCCCATGGGCTGCACATCTGACAGACTTACTGCACACACACATTCGCTCTATAAGACGCACAGACATTTCCCCTGACTTTTGAGGGGGGGAAAAGTGAGTCTTATAGAGCAAAAAATACGGTAATTGCTATGGTGATGAGGCCCTGTCCATGCTATACGATACTGAACGAGTACGAAAAGTGTGCAAAGTTGGATATGTTATGCCCAGAAGATGGAAAGCCCCATCCAGAAATTTTTTGATGAGCCCCACCGGCCAGAGGAGGGCGAGACACTTCAGAAACTCCCTTACACTTATGTGTCGATCTAGGCCAGTATCTACTGCAGGCCTGCAAAAGCTCTTCCAGCCTGGGGGCAAATTCCATTTTGGAGGAGCTCTTGGATTGCCTCCCAGTGGTGTGTAGGGCAAAGGTAGAAGCAGGACCAAACCAATGCCGTTCATTCAAGGGTGCAATTCTATGCATGCTTAGACAGAATGACCCAGTCAACATGATGAGTTGCAGCAATACCTTAGGAGAGGTGTTTCAAGCTTTTACAGTGGGGACCAAATGGCACAAAAGCTGGGAAACATTAAGGAATTGGTGGTGGGAGAAGGGGTGGGGCCAAAGATGTGATGTAGCTGACTGGGAGTCCTGGAGAATCAGACTGGGGCCTCAGGTAGACTGGTTTGACCCCTGGACGTGAAGCTCAGCATCCACAATCTACCCTAGCAGGCACAGCATTGCTGCATGTTATCAGGCAGAGAAGCTTTTCATCTCCTTTCACCTGACACTGGGAACACACCTGGATTCAGTGGTGGGGTAAAGCCTGTGTCCTGCCACTAAACTAAGTTCTACCACAAGGTTTATCTAGCGTTTAAGACTCTAATGGCCATACTGACAGATCTATTCCATGGGAAACTCTCTTCAGATTTCAGCTGGCCACATCCTGCCTCATCTACTGATAGTTAAAAATGCAAATTTGTGTACCTCTCTAGAGATGATGGTATAATTCAACAGCCCTGACTTGAAACTGAATCCCATCCAGGAAAGCACTTAAGCATCCAGTAGAGCTGGAATTAAGTGCAGTTAGTGTTTTCGTTGGGCTGGGGTTCTGCGGCTCACCAGGTGAATGCTCCCGGTTCTTTTGAACAAGCCATCAATGGATAAAGGCATCCTTTTGTTTCACAGGGGGATGTTGGCAACTCAGGGAAGGCAAAGGGGGGAGCCCCCTCTCCTTCAAGTCTTACACAAGAAGCAGCGTATTCCTGTATCTCACTCTGCTCGGCTTACTGGTGCTACACTGATAGATGAATTGTATGTTTGCTCAGAAGTAAGTCCAGCTCTGCCCAGAAAATGTGCACAGGGGTGCAACCAGAGTGATGATTGTCACAAAATTGTGTTTGCGCATAGACTCACTATCACCTGCAAGAACCAGAAATTCGTTTGGCTTTTGTTTGTTCTGTATTGTTTTGAAATGGGGCTGTTCTGGTTGCTATAGTTATTATTAGACCTGAAAACAGCAAAACATATCCTTTTAAAAGAGCCTTTTTATCTGCATGCTTGTTTGGAATGATTTGAGATATTCGATGTGACCCATGATGCATTTCTCCTCAACTGGGAGCTGGCTCTACTGTTAGGCAGAGAGCTGCAATTGCTCCAGGCAGCAGATGCTGAAGATGCTGCAGCCAGTAACAGCCGATAGCCATCTCCTCCTGCTCTCTGCTGAAGGCCAGGGCTGAGTGGAGAAGGACCGGGGAAACAAGATCACCTCCCTGCCAGACTGGTCTGGAGTCTCCAGTGTAGTGACACTGAGGGTTCCATAGCAAGTCTTGCTTAAGTTTCAGCGGCTATTCCAGATGGATTGTGTAAGTGGAATGAGAGGCAGGTACCATCTTGTCCTTGGCCACAGGTGGCAAATGCCTTACCTCTCCCTTGCCTTACCTCCATTGTAGGGGCATCTTGTTTGAAGGACCCACCAATGTTCAGACATTCCAGGCAAGTGCCTTTCACTGTTATCAGCTGTTCTTTTAGTAGTGCTAGGTGGTGTTGCTAATGAGTCTTCTTGACTGGAATAGATCCTACATGATCTATTGCCTTGTATGTAAACAGTACCCCAAAAGTGGGAGAGGGGGGAGTTACCACAAGCAACTGCATTTGGCCCAGACTGGAAGATGAATCCGATTGCTCACGAAAGAGGTTTAAGAAGAAAAAATCCCCCCATTATTGCTGCTTGTTAAAAAAAAAAGGCAAACTTTTAAGCACAAGAGGAACATTTATAATTTTATGGATACTATAGAATAGGGGTGTTACTGGCATTTTCCCCTTTTAATCATCACTGTTTAGCCTGTTTTGCCCTTGCAGATGTGATTAATCCGATTCTTTCTCTCTTGCAAATTAGGAAAGGAGAAAAACACCCAGTTTCTGGGGGAAGTGTTTTAGAAACTCATTTAAAATTATTTTAAGTCCCGAAGGGAGTGGCAAGAATCCAAGAATGGAAAGTAATTTGGCAGATGTAGAGGGACAACAGTAGCAATGGTGTAGTAGTCAATTGTGTAGGTGTCAGCGCTCATTTTGACAATCCTATGTCAAGAACTATGCCTACAAGAAAAGTCCAAAGATTTAGGCAGCTGGGTTGATTCGTATGCACAAGCCAGTACTCACAGTTTTTCTCTCAACAGGGCAGGTATGTCTGGATCTTAATGGTCTATCACATGCCAAGCTGCCCCCAAATATCTTGCATTGCAACAGCGTACATTATATAGTAATTTCTGGGAAAATTCATTTCCCTCCGTGACTGTGAGGATTGCAGCAAAATCCAGAAGCAACAGGGAGTCTCAGGCGTAACTGATGAGATAAGCAACTCTGATAATTAAAAAGAACCAATATTACACCTGTGGAAGCCCTGACTCCATTTCAGCAGTTGGGGTAGGTCAAAATGGCAATCAACCATCAAGAAATGTGAGCATGGAGAAGACTTTGAGGAAAAGTAGCCAGCCGTTGAACTACAGTAGTTTTCTCCAACCTGGTGCCTTGTGAATGTTTTGGATGTCAGCTCCCATGTGCCCCAATCAGCTTAGCCAATAGTCAGGAATATTAGGTGGGGTGGGGGGCTTTGCAACCCTCTCTGAGGGCACCAGATTGGAAGAGGCTGAATAGTCCTAAGGTCCTGTCTAGATGGTCAAAGGAAAGCATGCCGCACAAGGCATTACAGAACAAGGGGCTCTACCAAATGGTGAATCAAAAGGCCTTCCAGCTGGCAGGACAGTGCAGATGGGCGAGGGCAAACTCGATGAGACAGTGGAGATCTGTGATCACATCACTGTCACTACAGTTTTGTAACAAGCTGCTGGAGGCAGCAGGTCACTTTGGATCTGGCCACACAGAACTAGCAGAAACTCGCTTCTCGGTTTCCTCTCCCATTTGTAGCTTCTATTTGCCCCATTAAGGGAAATGTACACCTACTGACAAGTTTTCTGGAGTGGTGGGGAAGCCATGTGCCCTATTCAACGGAGGATATCCTTCTATTTGAAGAGTTGTCAGAGGAGAGACCTCAGTTTGAAGGTGACCCCATTTTGAAGGGTTTCCAGCCCGAGTCCAGTCTAAGGTTTAAAGATAAAGATTCATATGAAGGAAGAGGACGTGCATGGGTTGTCCACTCACAGTCTTCCACACTATGGTGAGATGTACAATGTTTCAATTTACAATAAATATTTCTAAATGCCATGTCATAGAAAGCTACACTGGGAAGAAATCTAGCAGCCAGTCGGGAATGCTTGTTTTACTGGCATGAAGTTTGGTCAGGTGGGAAATGTGGCACGCTTTTCTTGATTTAGTTAACCTACTTCCATCCTGTCTTACCAACACGTCTTTCCAAGGCAGCTTACAAAATATAATGAATGAAGCATATTAAAGATTAGAAATGCAGGAACAACAGCAGCGGCAACATTTTTAAAGGATGTGCAACAACCACCCTTAGTCCCGGAGGAGGAGGAGGAGGAACCATGCCAAGTAAAAGGGTAGCTGGCACGTAGACAGAAATTACCTATGAAGAATGAAGAAAGAAATCTCTTTCTTTACTGGGCAGAAACAGGAATTCTCCTTGGGTAAGTGAAAACTGGAAATGCAAGCCCAGAAGCATTACTGTACCACCAAAGCTAGAAAATTAATTATAACCAGTTTCAGGTGATGATCCCTTCTTGATTACTCTACTCAGTCCCCATAATTAAGGAGTTAAAAGCTAATCACTGCTTTAGTGGAGCTTTTCTTGCACCTGATTTCCTCCCTGGGAGTGCTTTCTGCAGCAGAAGCATGAGGACAGGTAGTGCAAGGAAGGCTGGGAAAAGAGGGGAAGAACATGTTGTTCCAATGGTCTAACCATTTCATTGACCTATTCCAAGAATTCTGCTTGTCTTTAACCCAGAGAGAATCTGCTTGTCATCATCCAGAAAGCTCTGGTTATGGGGTGGTATAGAAAATAAATAAATACAAGTAATCCTAAATCTGATTTTCTGGACCTGGATTGCTTTTTTCAAAAATGGATTAGATGGCTTTTAAACTGGATTGCTTTTAAAGATGGCTCCTGAGTTCAAAAACAGTTTTGGAAATTACTAAGATCTGGAGATAGGATCACTAAAGTTCTGGTGGAAGGAATGTGGTACTTGAAGCAGTTGTGCCTGTGTCATGTGTTGGACTTAATTGGGATCCCTTCTAGGTGATAGTGACTGAGCGTGGAACTGAATGCCCCTCATCCTCACCGCACATGAGCCTCAGCACTTGGAAGCTCAGAGACATTTGATGCACCAAGCGAGGCACGGAGATGTTGCTCTTTGCCACAGCTACATTTTGTGCCCTGCATTTAATCTCGTTGGTCACTTTCAGCTGTCTAGATGAACCTGTGCAGAGGGGCAGGGAAGGAAGCTGGGCCACCATCTGGATTGTCAAGACCTGAGGCAGCTTCAGGGCTCCCTCTGCTGGTCAAGGATTGCTACCTCAATCCACTGAAGCTGTCAGGGCTCTCATGAGCTCCACCTGGGAGCCCTGGGGGAGAGCTATATAAGGACCAACCTGCCTTGGTAACAAAGGTCTCCTGAGTTGCTGAAGAGCCCCTGCCATCAAGGTAGGGCTTGTCTCCCTTGGGCTTGTCTTCTCAGGTTCCTGATGCCTGGCTTGTTTGACCACATGTTCTTCTTGGATGGACAGCTCTAGTGTTCCAACCCCCGGCTCAGACTTTGGCACTGTGTGATTGTGCTCTTGGACTGACCCTTGTGCCACACCCCAGTTGCCTGGGTCCCGGTGCAGGTCAGCCGCCCAAGCCCAGGACACTGACATGATATGGAGCAAGGCTTCAGCTGCAGCCCCCCCACACCCCAGCCCCCCAGCATGCTCCCTTACTTTCTCTCCAAGGCCATTTGGCTGCCTTGGAGAGGAGGTTGGCACAATTTTTACTGCACTGGCTTCAAAATTGATGAAGTTGGCTTTTTGGAGTCTCTGCACCATAGTTGCAGGCCCTTGGAGCCAGGACTACAAATAACTCTGGGTCCCCCTCCAAGAATATCAAGGAGCCATTGGATTTCACCCTTAAGTATCTTAAAAGAATATGATGGGAGCTCCTGGAAAGTCTCTAAAGACAAAGTGGCAGCAGAGACCTTCCTAGGCCGCAGAGGGTTTGGGCATGAGGCGTTTAGCAGCTGGCTTGTATTTATGGGGACAAAGCACCCTTAACTCACTGACTCTGAATAACAGTGATCCTCAGTCAAATATATTCATGTCCCAGAAATGCAGCTCATTCCTACCTGGGCAGCTTTATACAAAAGTCCTCTGCATTAATGGCCTCTACCAAAAGTAGTCAAAGCAATGCTTGCCCCACTACTGAAGTCAGACAGTGGTGCTGGGGTTTTGGAGGACAGATTGATGCATGTATATATAGCCTTCCTTGCACTTCGTAAACAAGCCAGCTGTTCTCAGGGGGAGGTGGCAGACTTTGCCCTGTAGGCAGAAGTCACCTACCAGGTTCTTCAGCTGTTGCCTGTGGAATGGGGTGGCACTTTCTGTCCTTTGCCTCAGGACAAGCAAGCAAGATTCTCGCTCAGCTCTGTAGAGGATTTCAGTGCAAGGGGCGCAATCTATCTAATCCAGAGGAGCAAGACAGCCATGACTGAGATGGTCATGATGATGAAGGTGTTTTATGCAGAGTAGGGATGTGTCAATGCTGCACACCACTCTAGCATTTGCAAACTTCCTCTCATGTGCAGCCCAGTCTTGGAAAGTGACTTGAGCCAAGAGGAAGTCGGCAGATGACTGCAGAACAACGGCTGGCAACTTTCTTCCACATCAGGTGCAGCAGCATGAAGGCTGCTATATGTGGAGTGGAATTGAGATTCTACTTGTGCAGTGTTTGCACAGGGCTTAGTTCAGTCACATCAAAGCAGAGCAGAGCCTGGGGGCTGAGCCCAGGGAAGCCGAGAGATTCCCACACCCAAAATGGATTCCTCCCACATCCCTAGTTCAAACTTCCTTTTCTTTACAAAACAACAAAATAGACAACAAAAATTTAAATGTATTATGTTGCACAGGTCCTTTTGACGTTTGCTAGCCTGGCAAAAGAAGAGGGGGACAGCAAGGATGAGGTGGCTAGATGGAGTCACTGAGGCGGTTGGTGTGAGCTTGAGTGGACTCCGGGGGATGGTGGAGGACAGGAAGGCCTGGAGGAATGTTGTCCATGGGTCGCGATGGGTCAGACACGACTTCGCGACCAACAGCAACAACAAGCCTGTCCTTATATCATCATGCATTACACATGAAGAAATAAATTACCATGCATGGTCATTAAACTAGGACAATCACACCAGATTAACCCAGAAGACAGCGTGGTAGTAGGACACTGAAGAATCTGAGCTGGCCACCAGATAGTTCAATGCAACATGTCCTACATTTCCTGAGACCATGCAATGTATTTGGAAGTTCAGACAGAAAATTTTGGCCCCTGACGTTTCCATAGTAACCCCCTCGCCGTCAATACTGGCCTTTTAGTTATCCTGGGCAAGCATTGTCTCGTTCTGCTGCTTAAAAAGGATAATTCTGCTGGAGTTCGTTGGTCCTAGCGGTTTTTACATGTTTTGGAGTTTTTGAAGCAAGTGGTGATTAGCAGGGATTCACTACTTCCTGCTGAGAAGATTCCTAAGAACAGATAAATCTGCCTGGTGCATCAAGATATTGTTTATCATATTTTAGGCTTGGATCTTTGCAACTTGTTGGGAAACACAAAAAGTACATTGCAAAAAGCAACAGTGTGGCACCTTACAAAACCCAGTCTGCAAGTGCTTGAGAAAATGGGGTAGGTATTTGTGTTGGAAACATTTCCTTAGTACCAGAAACTTCACAATTTTGTGGGGAGGGGCCCAGGTGGTCCTGGAATGCCCTCACTTTTCCAAATGTGGATTGCCCAGAGGCACTCCCCTCAAAAAACAAAGTTGAAACCAAATAGCATGTTTGGGGGACACCGTGTCATTTCTCCTCCCCTTCCCAGCAGGATCCCCAAGCGATTTTGTGGTGGGTTGCCAGTTCCAATTACCTCGAGTGCCTAGAATCTGAGGGAACAGCAAAACTTAAGAGGGGCGGGGGGTCAGGCATATTTCATTGTAGGTCACAAATGAAGCTGTTTCTCCTGTCACAGGGATTCCCTTCCAGTTTTGTAAAATTGCCCCCATGTAAGCAGTGGGAAGGCACTTGCAACACTTGGAGTCCACAAAGGACACACGATCGCTTCCCAAAACTCAAATTGCATTACAGAGAAGGTGGCTACCCTGGCCAGAAGCTCCCCCAGGTTTTATTCCCTCTGGCTGTTTGAACTGTTGGCAGTTTGGGGCGGGGGGGGAGGGGGATACAGCAAGGTTTTTGTGCAAAGGGGGCCAGAGAAAAAATATTTTTAAGACCAGGGGAAGGGACCTTGCAGCAGCCCATCCAAGGTACCTTCCCCCTCGTGGGGATCCCCATGAAGGAGGACTTGAGAGCCTGTTGTAGTGAAGTCAATCCCCACAAAACTAGTTTTTAGCTGAGCTGCAGTTCTGAGCTGCAGAAACCTTCTGCCAGCCACTGTAGGATTTCTGTAGGTAGCTGCCTATAAGCCACTCAGCCAGAGCAGCTCTGCAGATCTTTTGCTAGACCACAGCTTGGTGGGTCATCCAGGTGCAGATGATAGCAAGTCGTGGCTTGTTGAAGTGCTTTATAAACCATGGTTTATAAGTCATCCAGGCAAAACACATTGTTGGGTTCCTGTGCCAGTTTCAGCCAACATGCTAAGCCACAGTGGCTTCATAGCATCATACAAACACACTTGTAGACTGGGTTTTAACAACACAATAAACCATGGAAGTTTATAAGCCACAATGTTCTAGTGTATTGTCTGAACCCTGCACTCTTCCCACAGGGTGGTTTATAAGTCACCTAGCCCAACTAGCCATGGCTTGTAGCATGGTTTAATAAATCCACCATGGTTTATTGCACTGTCCAAACACAGACAACAAAATAAGCCATGGTCAAATAAAGAATGCTAGAGAGCCCTTGTCAAGAGTGGCAGAGGGGATTGCTGCTTTAGCCAAGAGGTTAGTGACTGGTCACTTTCCCCAGGCATCCCATAATGCCAAAGCAGGACCTGGGGACAGCTAGAAAAGGCTTCTCCCCTCCCTACTAGCCAGGGACGCTTCCAAACTTAGGACACCCCCCCCCCCCACATACACACCTTTAAGTCAGCAGGGTTGTGCCTTCAAGTCAAAAGCATTGGCCTCCAGGGGGGTTTCCTCTGATTTTGCCACTTCTGAAAGTTCATTTTGTCAGATAATTGCTCTCAATATGTCCACTTATTTTATTTATTTATTTACTTAAAGTAGGTATAGACCATTCAATTAGCATAATGCTCTCAAAATGGTTTACCCAAGCTAATTAAGATTTACAAAATCCAATAATTTAAAGAAATTCACCTGCACAATCCAACAATCTCAACTTAAAACAGATTCATCTGCAACAGAAACATCTGTTATATAGGTCTGCAAAAACAATAAAATTTTGCAGGCATATACAACAACACTTGAGGCAATCAAAAGACATCTGATAATTTGTTTTGATTGTTCTGTTCAATGCTGTTTAGGGTTTTATGAATGTTGTCTCATAGTTATCTTGTGAATATAAAACATACCTGATTTGTGGATACAGCATGAAAGTGATAATTCTCATTTGCTAGTCAAGAGGAGAAATTAGAGAATATGATTTTTTTCTCAAAATGATGTCTTAATATGACTCTTATTTTCATGTTTCTGATAGAGATACACATTCAAAGAGAAGTGTCTTTGTTTTTTAATTGTTTGACTGTGATTTCTTCTTCAATAACATCTTCGTCTTTAAAACTTCTGTTCTCCTTCCTAATTTCAGCTGCACATAGTCTGTTTCATCTAAATTCAGCTGAGTATAAAATATACATGAAAGTTTGAAAAAGATTAAAAAGTCTTTGAATATAGTTAGTACTTCTCCAGGAGCTCTGTGTATCGCTTTGCCATTGGACTTGCTTTGTTCAGAAGTTAGTTGCCATAGCAGAAAGTCCTTTTACGATGATTTTGGTTTAGATAAATTAAAGGTTTCTCAGTTTTGGCAGTGTCCAATAAAGATAATTCCTTTAAAGGAGCAATTAGTTGCTTGTAAATCTGATTGCATGGATTGTATTTATGTTTGGCTTCTAGCCAAGCTAGCTCTGCTAGAAGGATTTGCTTCTCTCTCTCTTTATTGTGGGAACCTGCACAGATTAAAATCCTTCTGCATCACATCCCACTCCATCTGACAAGACACATTAGGGGTTTTGAATGATCTCCAGCATTTCATGCAATCTCTTCCCTTGGTTGTCTTGACATCTGCCCATCACAGAATAACAATGCATTTTTGGTCCATTTTCTCAGTTCCATATTTTGAAACCTGTTTCCACTGGAAGGTGCAAAGCAGAAGAAAAGGATGCAAAGTTTCTTGCTCTTACCACAGCAACAAATTTAGACAGACCTGTGAGAACAGGGAAGCAGGATTGAACTAAATCCTGCTTTGGATCAGCCGCAGAACTTGCTCATGAATGTTCAAACTGACATCACAAAAGCCAATGTGATTGATTTCTGAATAAGCATGATTGAAAGTAATGCAATTTGCCTCTAGGTTTTCCTTATGGGAAGGGGAGATGCAACACTTGCCAAAAAGGATGGACTGGAATGAGTCCCACTGGCACACCTGATGAATAAAATCTATAGGTAGAGTTTTCATTGGTTAAATCAGGTAATCATGGACACATAACCAGGCCTGAAAAAAACCCTCTTTTCTAGAAAGCAGCATGTGTGCATCCTTGACATGTAGCTGACACTGACCAGGCACCTTTCCAGAGAAAGCTAGTTGGCTCTTGGCAGATAACCAGCCCACCCCATCCTCTTCCTTTTCTATGTAATAGCAGCCTGTCCTCCCCCTTCCTTCAGAGCATCTTCTTTGGCATGCAAGTGGAAAAGATCATGCCATTGCAAGTTTTTACTTCTGTAACCTACTGGAAAGTATTAACTGTGTTACATGTAACTCTCTAACAATGTATTAAAGGGCTAACTGAGGACTGCTCAGGTGTGCCATCTGGAACGATTCATTGGACGCCAGTTATTCTTGAGAATAAACCCTTTAAAAGAAAACCTTCCTCTGTTGTGTATTTTGTGTGCATATGCACCCCAGGACACAGACATCTGGTCAAGGGATTACACTGCTGTAAAAACCCCTAGTGTAGAGTATCTTTTTCTTTAAGCAAAGGGTAATTAAGAGGAGGAATAAACAATGCACCAGTGTCCAATCCTCTCCTAATTGCTAAAAAGCCGACAAAGTGAACATCATTCTAAGTCAGAAACAGAGAGGGTGGCTTAGGAAATGATTAGACCTGTCAGGAAGGAGGAGCACCATCTTTCGGCAGGTGTCACAAGGACACAAGAGGAGGAGGGAAGCACATACACACAGTTGTTTGTTTTGGAAGGCAAGGAGTGGTCTGCATAGTATGTCAAAAGGAGAAGGTCAGCTGGCAAGATGCCTGTCACTTTGCAGAGAAGCATTGCGTGAAACATGTGCTGCCAAATGCCATCGGATTTGGGGTTGGCGGCGGGTAGATCAGTCTGGATGGGCAGCATAAAGGCTAAACAATGCAACTTTGCAAGAGATCACAGAGTTCACAGAGGTGGGGCTGAACTGGATTTAGCATCATTGTGATTATTAATTTCATTTCTTTACTACCTCATAGTTACAGCTCTCTGGGTAGTTTATAACAATTCATTGCAATCAAAAGACTTGCTTGTTGCTTGAATGTTTTGTTAATATTTCAATAATATTGATGTTTCTTACAAGAAAGAGAGATAATGGGAAGGGAGGGAGGAAGACAGACAGACGGATGGACGGACACAAGTGGCTTTTAACAGTGCTCTGTAGCCCTTTGGAATTTTGATTCTCCAGCATCATATACTGGATTCTCCTAGTTCATTTATGCATAATCCAGGTCTCAATTTCCCCCAAATAACCTGAGATTCAGCATCAGTGGCCTCCTTTGGCCACCTGGAGTTTGGGCCAGCCACACCATGTAAGAGGGCTTGGCAGGACGGCCAAAGTTCGTGACAGAATGGGAGCCAACAGTTGCCTCCCAGCATTCTCTGCATCACTTCAAGGGATCCTGGACTCAGCACTTGCTGAGTCAGCCACGCAGCTGCTTCTTCCTTTGGACCATTTCATACAAGCACAGTGACTGCTTGTCTTAGTCACTTCCTTCAGGAACTTAGCAAGCTGCATAATGGTGGAAGTGGGAAACATATATCCATGCCTGGTGGGCTGGAAATCAACTGGGTGGAGCCCTACTGCATTGACCCTGTTAGGTCCTTCAGTTTTAGCTCTAAAAAGAAAGCTGGTAAGTGTACTTCTTCCAGCTTATGAGCAAGATTAAATTAAACCATTGCAAAAAGTTTCTTCTGCAGAATGCAAGTGAAGGGCCATGTGTCTGGAAATAAAATGGTTAAAAAATCCTGCATTTGGGTACTTAGGACATGATGGAATAAGGACCTAGTGTAGACTTCTTGACTTTTACATGTAATTTGAATCTGGGACAAAAGAACTTTCCAACAATTTCATTCCAATAATAGAAACATAGAGACAGAGTGAGTGAGAAGGTGTCTACCAGGCCATCTAGACTGACCTCCAGCTCCAGCCGAATCCATTCATGACATGCCTACCATGGACACCACGGATTATCTGTATCCAGAAGTCCATGGAGGACCACCACATGTCTCTTTTTAATGCTTGATCTATCTCTAAATACAGACAGTAGCTGCCCTTTTGAACTGAAAGAGAAACCACCAATTCCCATATTTCTTTTAGATTTAGTAAAGACATCACAAGATTCACCTTGTCCACCGCTCCATGTGGTAATTCTGTATGTCTTCTGAATGCCTAGATGGCTAATAGATACATGACCACATCTTGAAAAGACTTCAGTATCAGGCTCTAAAAGTTGGCAGCTATATCTGGGTGGGATGCTAATGTAAGAGAGAAGTGTGAGAAGTTCAGATACAAACAAGAATGTTATTTATGGATAGCTATGGCAACAAAGGGAAGGACACACAAAATGCTGAAGTCAGTTACCAAAAATTAAGCCATAGGAAGTGGAAGAAGTGAACAATGGCAGGTATAATTAGCTAAGAAAGACAAGAAAGTAGACGGCAGACATGTCTATTCATACATAAATTGAGCTAGAGTTTGGTGGCAGCATGCATAAGGATTCAATCCCTAGCAATTCCAAGCTGTTGTGCTTTTTTCAAGCTCGATAGCAAGACTGAGAGAGAATCTCCCCAGAAAGCCACTGCCATAAGAGCAGATGGTACAGGCTAGATCGATCGATGGCCTTATAAGGCAGTTTTCTTGATACAGTCACAGCACAGGGTTTGGGAGCACTGGCATACACTGTAAAGGACTTGTTTGCTGCTTTTAAAAGGAAATTGTGTTCTTAGGATGTTGCCTTAATACAAAGTGTGGGGAGAAGGGGCATTTTCAGGGCACCTGACACATGCTCAGGAGTGATCTCTATCAAACATGACATTTTCTCAGTGGCCAGGATATTGGTTAAAGGCTGGTATGCAAAAATCCATGGATGAAAGACATGAATTCTGTCAAATATGCACAAGTGTTATACTGGAGATCGTCATTATGATGCTGACAAAGTAGAAAGCAAGCAAGCAAATGAAATGGGGCAGTTGAATCAGTTCTGCTCCAAAGTGATTTTCAGCACTGTGATCAGAGTCCCTTTTATGAGTTTTGCAGCCTTTTCTTTTCCAATTAGAGTGCGCAGCTGGGCGAAAGAAAGCGATGCCTGTTTGACAGGAACAGACACAAGGCAGGCACTCATGCTCTCAAAGGAGACCATTGTTTGGAGGAAAATCTTGCCACTGGAAATGCCCAGATGCTAATGGAATGAGTTGCTCATTAATCTTTCACTGTCACACTCGTATTTATCTTGTTGTGCTCTTTGAATGGAAGTGCCAGTTCTTAAGCACTTTGCAGATGAAGCATTTTCATGCCGTGGGTTCAGGAAGGATTGCAGCTCCCTTCCCTTTTCTTGGACACTTTTTTGATGGAGTTCCTGTGCTTTTATGTTGGGCTGGCATATTAGCTATGTTTGTTTGTTTATTTAAAGCTTTTATATCCCATCCAGCTCCTAGCATCTTGGGACGGTTTTACAATAAAAGCAACACAAATAAAATGAAGCACAGCATCCAATGCTTCCAGTATAATAAAACCCACATTAAAACCTATTAAACATTAAAAGAATGGGAAAATAAAAAGCTCTTTGACTGGTGTCGAAAGGAATAAAGTGTTGGCACCAGGTGAACCTCTCTGGGGAGCATATTCCATAGTTGGGGTGCCACTGCAGAGAAGGTTCTTCTCTGGGTAACCACCTTCCTAATCTCCTTCAAGGATGGCTCCCAGATCTCTGCTTCAGATCTTAAGGGGCAGGAAGGCACATATGTGTATTCCACACCTAAATGAGTCCCACAGTGTGCAGTCTTTAGAACATGGATGCACAACAAAAGATAAGAATCTTGTTCGGGTAGATCAAGGATACATCTGATTCAACATCCCCCTTTCCGTAAAGGAGCAGTGGTGCGTGATTTTGGAATTTAGGCATAATCGTCTTATACATGTGTGTACGCGCATGCACACACAAGCATAAGCACACTATAAAGGCCGTCCTCTCTCCTCCCCTCTCCACCAACTTGCTTTATACCTGCTGAAATTCACCTAAACTCTATCACCATTATGAATATAGGAATAAAATGGAACTTGCTCCTACTTTTCAAAGGCAAACATTTGCTCGCGTTTACTTGGGAATAAACACAATGTCATTGTGGAAAGGAGAATATTGTACAGTAAACATAATAAAAAGGCAAAAAGATATGACACCAGAAGATGAGACCCTCAGGTCGGAAGGTGTCCAATATGCTACTGGGGAAGAGCGGAGGGCTAGTACTAGTAGCGCCAGAAAGAACGAAGCGACTGGGTCAAAGCCGAAAGGACACTCAGTTGCCAATGTATCTGGTAGTGAAAGGAAAGTCCAATGCTGCAAAGATCTATACTCCATAGGAACCTGGAATGTAAGATGCATGAATCAAGGCAAGCTGGATGTGGTCAAACAAGAGATGACAAGACTGAACATCGACATCTTAGGAATCAGTGAACTAAAATGGACAGGAATGGGTGAATTTAGTTCAGATGACCATCAGGTATACTACTGCAGGCAAGAATCCCTCAGAAGAAATGGAGTAGCCTTCATAGTCAATAAAAGAGTAGGAAAAGCAGTACTGGGATACAATCTCCAAAATGACAGAATGACCTCAGTTCGAATCCAAGGCAAACCATTCAACATCACAATAGTCCAAGTCTATGCCCCAACCATGGGTGCTGAAGAGGCTGAAGTTGACCAGTTCTATGAAGGCCTACAACACCTTCTAGAATTAACTCCAAAAAATGAAGTGCTTATCATCATAGGGGATTGGAATGCTAAAGTAGGAAGCCAAAAGATAACCGGAATAACAGGCAAGTTTGGCCGTGGAGTACAAAATGAAGCAGGACACAGGCTGGTATAATTTTGTCAAGAGAATACGATGGTCATAGCAAACACTCTTTTCCAACAACCCAAGAGACGACTCTACACATGGACATCACCAGACGGTCAACACAGAAATCAGATTGACTATGTGCTCTGCAGCCAAAGATGGAGAAGCTCTATACAGTCAGTAAAAACTAGACCAGGAGCTGACTGTGGCTCAGATCATGAGCTTTTGGTGGCAAAATTTAGGCTTAAGTTGAAGAAAGTAGGGAAAAGCACTAGGCCACTCAGGTATGACATAAATCATATCCCTGATGAATATACAGTAGAGGTGACAAATAGATTTAAGGAATTAGATCTGATAGACAGAGTGCCTGAAGAACTATGGATGGAGGTTCGCAACATTGTACAAGAGGCAGCAACTAAAACCATCCCAAAGAAAAAAAAAATGCATGAAAGCAAAATGGCTGTCTGAGGAAGCTTTAGAAATAGCTGAGGAAAGAAGGGAAGCGAAAGGAAAGGGAGAAAGAGAAAGATACAAACAACTGAATGCAGAATTCCAGAGAACAGCTAGAAGAGATAAGAATGCCTTCCTAAATGAACAGTGCAAAGAAATAGAAGAAAACAATAGAATAGGGAGGACCAGAGATCTCTTCAAGAAAATTAGAGATATGAAGGGAACATTTCATGCAAAGATGGGCATAATAAAGGACCAAAGTGGCAGGGACCTAACAGAGGCAGAAGAGATTAAGAAGAGGTGGCAAGATTACACAGAAGGACTATACAAGAAAGAGCTTAACATCCCTGATAACCATGATGGGGTAGTCACTGACCTCGAGCCAGACATCCTGGAATGTTAAGTCAAATGGGCCTTAGGAAGTCTGAGCAACAACAAAGCTAGTGGAGGTGACAGTATTCCAGCTGAGCTATTCAAAATCCTGAAAGACAATGCAGTTAAAGTGCTACACTCAATATGCCAGCAAATTTGGAAAACTCAGCAGTGGCCACAGGACTGGAAAAGGTCAGTTTACATTCCAATCCCAAAGAAGGGCAATGCCAAAGAATGTTCAAACTACCGCACCATTGCACTCATTTCACATGCTAGCAAAGTGATGCTCAAAATCCTACAAGCTAGGCTCCAGCAGTATGTGGACCGAGAACTACCAGAAGTACAGGCAGGATTTCGAAGAGGGAGAGGAACTAGAGATCAAATTGCCAACATACGCTGGATCATGGAGAAAGCTAGGGAGTTCCAGAAAAACATATACTTCAGCTTCATTGACTACGCTAAAGCCTTTGATTGTGTGGATCGCAACAAATTGTGGCAAGTGCTTAAAGAGATGGGAGTACCAGACCATCTTATTTGTCTCTTGAGAAACCTATATGTGGGTCAAGAAGCAACAGTGAGAACTGGACACGGAACCACTGATTGGTTCAAAATTGAGAAAGGAGTTCAGCAAGGCTGTATACTGTCACCCTGCCTATTTAACTTATATGCAGAGCACATCATGAGAAAGGTGGGGCTAGATGAATCACCAGTTGGAATCAAGATTGCTGGGAGAAATATCAACAACCTCAGATATGCAGATGATACCACTCTCATGGCAGAAAGTGAAGAGGAACTAAAGATCCTCTTGATGCGGGTGAAGGAGGAGAGTGCAAAAGCTGGCTTGAAACTCAACATTAAGAAAACGAAGATCATGGCATCCGGTCCTCTCACTTCCTGGCAAATAGATGGGGAAGAAATGGAGGTAGTGACAGATTTTATTTTCCTGGGCTCCAAGATCACCGCAGACGGGGACTGCAGCCAAGAAATTAAAAGACGCTTGCTCCTGGGGAGGAAAGCTATGGCAAATCTAGACAGCATACTAAAAAGCAGAGACATCACCCTGCCAACAAAAGTGCGCATAGTCAAGGCTATGGTTTTCCCAGTTGCAATGTATGGCTGTGAAAGCTGGACCATAAGGAAGGCCGAGCGCAAAAGGATTGAGGCCTTTGAGTTGTGGTGCTGGAGAAGACTCCTGCAAGTCCCTTGGACCGCAAGGCGATCAAACCGGTCAGTCCTAGAGGAGATCAACCCTGACTGCTCTTTAGAAGGCCAGATAGTGAAGATGAAACTCAAATACTTTGGCCACCTAATGAGAAGGAAGGACTCCCTGGAGAAGAGTCTAATGCTGGGAACAATAGATGGCAAAAGAAGAAGGGGACGGCAGAGGATGAGGTGGCTGGATGGAGTCACTGAGGCGGTTGGTGTGAGCTTGAGTGGACTCTGGGGGATGGTGGAAGACAGGAGGGCCTGGAGGAATGTTGTCCATGGGGTCGCGATGGGTTGGACATGACTTCGCGACTAACAACAACAACAAACATAATAAAATAAGCATCAGTAACCATGTAGGTGCTTGCTTCGATAGAGATAGTATAAATACATATAACAACTCTGGTGCTGATACCAGACCAGTCTGCTTGTTGCTGTTCCCACACCTACCACACTCTGACTGTCATTTGCAGGGGCTTCTGGAGCCTGGAATTTGGCTCTAGGTCCAACCACCTTAAAAGATGCCTTGCTTTAGGTGAAATTCAGGCTCAGATTTTGTTCTGCTAATTGCAATGGGAGGTTTGAATAGCAGCACATTGTTTTCTGGACAAGTCCTCCAACATGCAGATGAAGATGCAACGTGTTGATCTACTTTGGTAGCTCCAAATAGGGCGGCATGAAAACTCCTGCATGAAATTGGAGAGCCAGATGGACCAAGAGTCTGACCTCACATGTTCCTAATACTTCTTCATGTTCTCCCCCACTGCAGTCAGCTGGCATGGTTGTTAGAGTGCCGGCCTCCTGGGGATCTGGGAGATCCAGGTTCTAGTCATGCAGCCATAAATCTCACTGAGTGATTTGGGGCAGTCACCCTCTCTCTGCCCAGCCTACTTCACAGGGTGGTTGTTGTGAGGATAAAATGGAGCCATGTAAGCCACCTTGGTTTCCTTGCAAGAGGAAAAAAGCAGGATATACCTTTAAAGTAGCCTGTTAAAACAAGAGCACATGCATCTAACTAAATATACCATACAACAAAACAAACCCCCCACAGAAGCACAAAGCTTCGCCTACCATCTTGGAGCCTTGAAAGGCTATCAGTGTTGAAATGCATAACAAAGGAAATTAGGGGAATGGGTGGAATATCACTGTAAGGTAAAGGTAAAGGTAAAGGTTTCCCCTTGACGTTGCGTCCAGTCATGCCTGACTCTAGGGGGCGGTGCTCATCTCCGTTTCCTGGCCGAGGGAGCCAGCGTTTGTCCGCAGACAGTCTCCGTGGTCATGTGGCCGGCATGACTAAACACCGAAGTGCACGGAACGCTGTTACCTGCCCACCGAAGTGGTACCTTTTCATCTACTTGCATTTGCATGCTTTCAAACTGCAAGGTTGGCAGGAGCTGGGACGGCGCACGGGAGCTCACCCCGTGTGCAGATTCGAACCGGCGACCTTTCGATCAACCAGCCCAGCAGCACAGCGGTTTAAACCACTGTGCCACCTGCAGTCAGTGTTGAAATGCATAACAAAGGAAATTAGGGGAATGGGTGGAATATCACTGTAGCTAAACCTAAACCAACGCTTTAGTCACAACCTTTTCTTTTTAGGACTGCTTGTTTTGCCTTCAACATTTGACCAAAGCTGAAATTAAAGTACAATAGTTTGCACTGGATCTTAATTCTCATTGAAACAGTTAAGGTCTTTCCATCCCTGTTCACTGAGTAAAACCAAGAGAAAACCTCATTTTTTCCAACAGCACATGACTTGCTCATGAGTCCACACAGACACACCTCACAGAGCTGACTCAGGTCTTAAGCACTTGGATGAAGTGCCTCTGATGACCCCCCCCCCCACCGCCTTGTTGGGGCCGCTGTTGGCCTTGGTTGGAAGCAGAGGTGGGCAGCAGTGAAAAGCAGCACTTCAAGCAGACAGAGGCGGCTGTGTTAACTTCCCACAATGCCCTGGCTGTGCTGGGGGCATTGTGGGAAATTGCAATTGCAGCTAGAGGCACCCACCTGGTGCTTTCTGGAACATCGGGTCTAAATATCTTTAAAGAGGAGGTCCAGAGCAGGCTGCCCCCAAATGTCAATTGTTGACACTGTCACAGCTCTCTGCAAAAAAATTAAAAAAATAAAAGCAGCGGTCAACCAGTAGTGGTGCTCCAGATGGTTTGGCCTGTAACTCCCACCAGCCTTCCCCAGTGGCTATGCTGGCTAGGGTTGATGGGACTTGTAGGTCCAAGCCTCTGAAAGGCCACTAGTTGGACACCTAGGGTGGTCATATGTTCTGTTCTATGGAGGGAAGTCCTCTAGTTAGAACTTGGACAGCAGAGTGGGTATGTACAGTCTTCCCTAGAATGGAGATAGATGTTTGTACTGAAAGTATGGCATCTTTTAATCTAAGTTTGCATCTCTTTATAAACTAGTAAGTGGAAATTTTATGAAAAATCGAGTCCTATCTTCCAGTGATACATTTCCTTTTTGGGAACAGTGTGTTAATGCCACTCTGGATGCACCTCTGGACTAAGGGGAGTTTCAGACACTTCTGTAGATATACCACAAGGGCAGAAAATGCCATGGGGAAATTAAAAAGCAAAGTCTGGGTTTCTTAATACCTATGCCATCTTCAAAACATTTCAAAAGTGGGAGCAGCTAGGCTGTCTTCTCCTGTGTTTGAGTGACACCAAGGCCAGAGATGAATCCAGATCCAAATTGCCAGGTGACAAAAGTGACCAGTGGGTACCTGCCTCGCCTCTCAACCCGGGGTATAGCTGGATTAAGATCAAACTGCATTCAGCACACTGGTGTCCGATCCAGAGTTTGGAGGGCCATGGGGCAGGGCACTTGTGTTGGGTCCCTTTCCTCAGTAAGTTTACCTTCACACCACCAATGCTCATCAGCTGCTACAGCTCCTTCTCCTCCTCCTCCTCATTGATATCATGTCCTTGCTTGACAGGCAGAGAAGCAAAAGCAAATCAGGCACACATCTTCTTCTCCTTCCCACCACCACCATCAACAGGGAGAGGCAGAGAGCAAGCAGGTTGCAATGATGAAGAGAAGCGACTCCAGTGGTTCTTCTCATGTATATCCCAGAAGAGAGCCAGTGTGGTGTAGTGGTTAAGAGCAGGGGACTGGGACTCAGACAACCTGGGTTCGAGTCCCCGTTTGGCCATGGAGCCAACTGGGTGCCTTTGGGCCAGTCACAGACTCTCAGCCCAACCTACCTCACAAGGTTGTTGTTGTGGGGATAAGATGGAGGAGGAGAATGATGTAAGCTGCCTTGAGCCCTTTGAGGAAAAAGGCAGGATATAAATTAAAAAATAAATAAATAAGAGCACATATGACTGTCCAGGGCATCAGTATAAGTGCTTCTGTCCCAGCTGAGTCAGGATCAATACTGGAGTGTTTGACTTTTTTAAAAAATTGAAAGTCGTGTGATTCCAATTCACTAAAGACTCCCCAGTAGGAGTCATATTTAAATCATGTGACTGGAAATCCTTGCATCTGCATTTACCAACTTGCACTCCAGTCAATCATGAGCTTGTTCCCAACACACACACACATGAAAAAAATCCAGCCTATCTTAAAAGGCCATCTCATCTTTAAAAACTATACTTGGCAGTATTGGACACATGGTGTGCTCAGTAATCAAGCCTGGGAGCACGACAGGGTTCCTGGCGGAGTTCCCTTTTACACCCTTGCAGTTTGCCAAGAAGAACCTGGGGATACCAAATCTTCTGTTGCAGATGTTGGAGTTGTCCTAATAAAAGTTGTAGTTTTATATTTGCAGTTAAAGAAATGTTTGCCTCCCTTCCCATCACCTCCCCGCAAATGTCCAGGTTTTTTCCATCCAGGCTCCATCTAGGGGAAGGAAGATGGAGCCTCACAACATATAAACGAGTTTTTATTTTTATTTTATTTTATTTGTCGTTGCAAAGTTGTGTCCCAGCAGGCTAATCACTTCATCAAATGCTCAGCACCGCCTGTAGGGGGAAGTTACAATGTGACCAGTTTGCATCCACTCCTGAGCCTACCCCTCTTGTTACAGCCTTCCGCAATGGATACTGTTCCAACAGTAACGTCCAGCTGCTTCTCTGCTTGCTATCTAAATCCTAACGTGGTTTCTCACTGTCTTTATGGATTTTCATACCTCAGACTGTAAAAGCAAACATTGAAACCTGTTAAATTCTGTAACTTTTGATTGTTTTATTTTTAATCCATTACTCCAGCACCCAATGTGTCATAATGTTTGCCTGATGATCGCTCAATATCTCTGTATTGTCCTTGAGCACGTCTACATTGTTCTTGTGTACACACAAGGGTTCCTAGGAAAGCTCTACCTCCTTTTCCTGTTCCACCCTCTTTCTTCCAACAACCAACTGTTTTTGCAGAGTCTTTTTCATTCTGAAAGGCTGAAATTCTTTTCCTAGGTTCTAGTTACCGGTGGTAAGAGCTTTAAGATTAGATATGCTGATATTTTAGCTCCACCCCTCTTGCCTTTGGCTCCACCCACAAGGGAATGTGGCCAAGTTTCTCTGAAATGGAATTTGATCGCTGAAAGAGGTTCTGTACACCTGCTCTACAGTCCATCAGCGTGGCTACTGATAGGTGACTCCGAAGAGTCCAGTTTTGTGTTTGTTCTGAAGAGACAGATAACATCAAGAACGACTCCAGCAGAGGTTTTATCTTGAACAATCACTCTACTCCTTTATGGAATTTGAAGTCTTGTTGTGACAGTTTAGATCATATCCCACCCTTTTTGTTCTCAAATTCTCTCCAGTGGGTGCAGCGGTAGAAAAGAAAACATGGCTCTATTAGAGTCACATGAGAAAATAATTGGATCAGAAAAGTGGGCCAGAGATAAATTCAGCTGCTACAATTTACCACCCATAGATATTTCTAATAGTTTTCATTCAAGGGCAGCCCCATACAGAGTATGTTACAGTAATCCAGTTAATTTTAACTTGGTTTAATGCTATACAGTGAGAACAATGAGCTAACAAATGGTTGAAGAAAAGCGGTAAATATACTTTATCAAATCTGAAGATATCATTTTGTCATTATGCAAACAAGGGGGGTCATAAGTGAGATTTACATGATTCCATCAGACATGGAGGACCAATATGATCTTCTTCAAACTTCATGGGAAATGGATTTAGGGAGGTATATAGACAAGGGGTGCAGGTGGCACAGTGGTTTAAACTGCTGTGCTGCTGGGCTGGTTGATCGAAAGGTCACTGGTTCGAATCTGCACAACAGGGTGAGTTCCCGTTGCTCCATCCCAGCTCCTGCCAACCTTGCAGTTCGAAAGCATGCAAATGCAAGTAGGTAAAAAGGTACCACTTCGGTGGCCAGGTACTCTTGAATTTGAAACAACTCCCCGTGACTTCTGTTATCTGTGACTGGAACTACAAGTCTTGGTGATAGGTCTTATTCTGAAGTAAGGGTGGATTGGATGGCTTGATTGTAGAAAGACTTATTTTCCTCAATGAGTGCAGGAACTTAATAGTAGTGCCCCTATGTCAGTGTGTGAGAGATCAATGTCTCTCAATGTTTGAGAGTGTTTGAGCACCTCTGTTGGGTGCATGCAATCTTTTACATTATGCTCACAGCTTCATAATCTTTCAAATGTGCTGGTTTTGTTCTAGAAGTTGGTGCTGCTTAAAACTTTTATATGTCAAACTGCCATAAAATAATGATGTTGATGATCCTTCAAATGTGAATAGCTGTCCTAGAAAAAACGTTCACAAGTAAGAGCAAGGTAGGAGAGTAAGGGAATATATTAGGACCAACTCAAAAATTTTACAAAGTAACATATATGTTTTCCAACTTCTCTAGAACTAAAATGTAAAATAACCAAGTGTCTGGCACAAAAGTGTCTTGGTCACGTGTGCCACAGTAATTAAAGGTGCAATCCTAGGTAGAAAAAAGGCCCACACCAAACTGGTTTTAGCTGTTTATTTGTAAAAAATGTGGTTTATTTAATTTTATGATGTTTTATTCTATATTGTATTTTCTTGCATTCATTACTGTTCTTCCCTGCCCAGAGAACTTTGGCTATTGGGTGGTAGAGAAAACATATAAATTAAGCAGTTTTTGTCCCCTTGCTTTGGCTGCCTCTATCCTTCCAAGTCAGATTCAAGCTGTAACCCACTTGGGACCACAATATTTGATGGATATCTCCCAACCACCATCTACCCAAGCCACTGTTCTCAATACTTCAGGTGTTCCAAGAGAACCTCTGCTGGTGGAGAGAAGGGCCTTCTCTGTGGTAGCCCCCAAATTATGGCATGATCTTGCCATGGAGGCCCACCTGGCACCAACTTTTCAGCACCAACTTCTTTCTGATCCATGGGGGATGGAGGCACTCTCAGCTACTTTTTGCAAGACTAGCGGTATGGATTTGTCTTTGTTGTTAAAAAACCTAGTTTAAAAATCAGTCCTATTTATTGTTTTTTACTCTCATTTCTATGTACTTACTGTTGCACCCTGCCAGAGAGCATTGGCTATTGCGTGGAGTAATACACAGAAATAAACAAACAGAAATGCAGCTCCCAGAACTGCTGGCTGAAAATGCTGCGAGTTGTGGGATTGCGCCAGGAAAGCATTTGGGGTGCCAGAAGGCGCTCCGTTCTGGTTGCTGCAGACGGACGCTGCGGCCCCTCTGGAAGTTAATAAAATGATCTGCTATATCCCACCCTTTCTCCAAGCAGCGCAGAGCAATGCCTGGTGGGGCGCAGTGGAAGAGTTTCATGCCCGTCGCCTCGCCGTCGCCCCCGAGGCGGAGTGGGTGGCGAGCGAGGGGGACTCCCAAGGTCACGCAGGGCTGCCTCCCCACCGCGCTACGATTTGAACCCAGGTCGGGTTGCCCACCGCTGGCTGGGAGAGCAACACGCGCCTCGTCTTGCGGAGCGCAGCGGGCTGCCCTTCCAGGAAGCGCCTGAGCCCACCCTTCCCGGGGCTCGGGGCGCCTCGGACCGGTGAACTCGCCGGCGCCGCGCTCCAAAGCCGCGCGACCTTGCGCCGGAGTTCCCATTTCTTCCGCTGCTCCTCCCCTTTGCGCGCTACGCTGCCCGACGGGGAGTGCTCCGGGGCTCGCCCCAGCCCGCCCGCTCCTTCCCCCTGCCGCGCCCGCCCCCGCGACAGTCTCTCCTGACCGGAGAGCGGGGGAAGTCCTGCGCGCTCCTCTGAGCTCTCCCTTGGCACCCCCTCGGTGTTTCGGGAGAGTGTGTGTGTCTGTGCACGCACTAAATCACATGGTGTTTTAAGAAATGCTCCAAAGATGGCGGTAGCGGCGGCCGGAGGGGGAGGCGTCGGCGGCCGGGTGCAGCGGAGTGGCGCGCTGGAAGTTTTGGTGCGCGACCGGTGGCACCGGGTGCTGGTGAGCCTGGGCGACGAGGCGCTGGTGCTCAGCTGCGAGGAGGGAGGCGGGGGCGCCTCCGCCGCGTACAACGGCATCGGGGCCGCGGCGGCGCGCGGCGGCAGCAGCAATGGGACGTTCGGCGGCAGAGGGGCAGCTCCCGCCGCGTCGCCGGGGGGCGCCCTCTCCGCGGGGGGCGCGCCCGAGTCCCCGCCGGGGGGCAGCGGCGGCAGCAGCCCCAAGGCGGCTCTGGCGAGCGGGGTGCGCACGGCGTTCACCGACCTGCCAGAGCAGGTCCCCGAGGCCATCTCCAACAAGAAGCGGCGCGTCAAGGTGCTGAAGCAGGAGATGGGCGGCCTGGGCATCAGCATCAAGGGGGGCAAGGAGAACAAGATGCCCATCCTCATCAGCAAGATCTTCAAGGGGCTGGCGGCCGACCAGACCCAGGCGCTGTACGTCGGCGATGCCATCCTGGCTGTCAACGACACGGACCTGCGCGACGCCACCCACGACGAAGCCGTGCAGGCGCTCAAGCGCGCAGGCAAGGAGGTGCTGCTGGAAGGTAAAAGGCGCGCGGGGAAGTTTCTTGGGAGCGAGCGGAGTTCGCCGTGCACCGTGTCCGGACGCCTCCAAACCCTTTCCCTCGCTCTTGACTTAACTCTTGGGGCGGGGGGGTGGGGGGGAGAGCGGGAGGCGCGCTCCACACATGCTCGCGCGCACCCTTGTCTTTACGTGGCATTAAAGTTGGAGCGCTTTTAATCTCTGCTGAGTCCCCGGCATGTGCGCTAGGCTCACCTGGCGGGTGTATGAGGAAACGCGTGTGCTCTTCCCGAATACACCTCACGCGTTAGGGGAAGCGACACCTCAAGGTTACGGTGTGTACGTGGCCGCTGTGTAAGGCATTTTCAGTCGCGCGCACGGCTGTTTTGCAGCCTGCCGCTGCTAGGTGTTGTTACTCACAAGCAAGTCTCGCAAGTTTGGTGAGCAGTAATGCCACCAAAGCAAGCGGGCATCCTGTTGCAACCTTGCAGTACTATGCTAGGTATGTCTACTCAAGAGTAACTCCCGCTGAATCTAATAGGATGAGCTTGTGTTTTCGAGAAATGGTTGGGAATGCGCTTGGACTTGTTTGGGGTCTGGGGTGGGTTTGCGTGGGCTCAGGTGATGCTGCTGTGGGACCAGGGCCTGAATTTCTGTCATCTTTCGGAAGGGATGGCCATTCCTCCTGAGAGCCATTCCAGGGTTACATATTGGACAATGATTAACTGCTAAGGTGCAAGGCAAGGCTGTTACCTGGAGAGTTCCCTGTCCCGCTTCTCTGATCCTAGGAGGTACCTGCATAACTGTGTGCTGTGCATGTTTGGATTACATGCATCAGCACCAAAAACTGGTTCTGGGTCTAATCCCTAATTTAAAGTTTACCTGATACTAAACCCCACTGAACATAGTCAAATTTGCTTGCAAGCAAACAGGATTATGTGCTGCATGTTCTCACTCACAAGTCTTCACTAGATCTTTTTATCTCTGAGTTTTATGGGAGTGGGATCAAGACAATTTGCAGGAACCTAACTGTGAGAGGCAGCTGGGAAAAAGTTACTTGCTCTCCTCTCCTCTCCTCAGCTTGTTGCAGAAACTGCTTTTGGATTGATTTATTTATTAAAAAAGGAGATGGGGAAAGTTGCATTCTTTTGTGTGTAACGTCATCCAGTTTGGCCAGAGGTAAAAATCTGCCAGAACATGGGACACACGTCATGAACTTTCGAACCTATGAAACTAATGAGGCATGCTTGGAGAGATTTTTGAGTGTGAGATTGTGCATGCAAGGATGTGGATTCGGAGAAATTGAGGCATCTGAAAAGGAGAAGTAGCTGAATAAGGACACGTCTGTGTTCCTCAAAGCCTTTAGCAGCCTTTTGCAAGGAGAGCTCAAAAAACAGGATTTTGAGCTTTCTAAAGGCAAAGAATGCAACTTTAAAAAAAGAAAAATGTCAGATTCAGGGTGGCAGTGGGGGAATGCTTTCCAGAGATTCCTTCACTTTCCTCTACCACCTGCCACATGTGATGACTATGCAGGGTTAAATAACCCCTGGGAGTTACTTCTCCATTTCTTCACTTACAAGAACTTTGCCACCTTATCATTTCCAGCATTGAGCAGCAGGTCAGCTCAGGACTCTCTGGAAAGATGTGTAGTTAAAGCCACAAAGCAAACAATTAGACTAAAGTTAGGCTGGTTTCTCAAGTTTGAATCTACATTTCTCCCTGCAACTGAAAATAGGAATGTGAAAAGCAAAAACTTACAGGCTATTGAAGAACCTTTTCCAGTGGGGTGCCTTCCAGGGATTTTGGACTACAGTTCTCATCAGCCCAAGGGTGATGGGGTTGGTAGTTCAACAGCTTAGAAACAGGGCTTCTAAGCAGGGCTACTGTATTGCAGCTACATGGCTACTTCTCTTTCTATCCTGCAGCAGTAAGCGATCCTAAGCGATTTATCTCAGATCCTAGTCATATTTACTCTGCAAATCTGGGTGGCCAAATCAAGAGAGGGCTGGGATCCACCTTTAATAGCTCTGTAGGAGAAGTTGTTTAAGCAGATGTACTTGCATGACTAGCTTTTGCATCTGGGCCACCTAGAGTACAAAGCTGACTTCCAAGTATCAGTTTGCACCTTTCCCATGCAAACATATGCATGTTTGCAGCTTTACAGTATCACCCTTTGCACATATACTTAGAAGCAGGCTCCACTGAGTTCAGTTGCATTTATCTCTAGGTAAGGGTTTATAGGACTGGGAACTTCCTTCTAGGGGGAGCACAAACCAAAAGATTGCATTGGAGAGCCTGCAGGTCACACATTTAAGTTCTTAGTGCTGAGTGTAAAGGAAATAAACGGTTAAGTAATCCAAAGGAATGCCCATCCCTCCTCAAAGTTAGAGAGAGTTTGTGCAACTCTGGATTCAATGCTTGATTGAAGGTGAGTGACAAGGTTGCCTAGACATATTATACCTAGATCTTTGTTTGAGCTGGGGCAGTCTTTGTGGTAAGCAAACGTTAACCATGTCCCTGTACATCTGTTAGATATAACACTAGCCTAAGTCACACCCATTAATTGCAAAAGGTGTGCTCTAAATAGGACTCACAATTAGACACAAACCCTGTTCCAAACACTTAATGCTGTGAAAATCATGTAGAGAAATAGAAGGATCTATATCAGCCTTTAAGAGAGATTGTGGAAATCATTCCCATCATTGCAATAATTATTGTGAAATGTTTCCCAAGTTTGAAAACTGTGGATCAAATATTAAAGCTCAAATGTGTGAGATGGGATTTTTGAAGAGAACTGTTAACTCAGATTTGCTGCTGTTCTTCTCAGTGTTTATCAAACTTAATTGCAAATACAAACCCCTAGAAAATAAACAAGCAAAAGTTGCAGGAACAACTTTGTGGAGAGAAAAAGCTGAGTGTTCATCATGACTGGTTTACAGACAAAAGTTCATTGAACCACAGCTTCTTGACCTCTAGTTTGTTTTCATTTGTGAAGACGGGGGTTCCTGCCTTCTTTTGAAAATGAAGTGGTCAGATATGTAAGCCTGTTTATCTTTTATAATACAGTGGAAATGAATAAATTGCAGAAAATTATATCTTAGTGAACCAATGGAGTGTCATGGAAGGGTTTGCAAGTTTTAGAGTTGAACAGATGAGAGGCGTATGCCTGCAGCCAACTGTCTCCAAATCTAATCCTCTGTTGAAGCTGTACTGATACGTATATCCTCTCATTTAGAGTGCCCATTGACTGCAACAGAATCAGCCCAGCCGGTTCTTTTAACAGGGGCTTGATGCAGAGAAATCAGTGGGTGAAAACTTTGATCCCAGCAATAAACATGATAACATGGTTGTGCCCGCAAATCAAGCACTGTTGCCAGCAGTGATGCAGTATAACCAGTAGGCAAACCAGTGAGACAAGCCAGTCCCTGTCCACAAGCTTCCAGTCCACAAGCATATCTCACATACAAGGAAAAGGGAATGTGGATGGAAGAGGAAACATCCAGTCTTTTCCAGGCTGTTAGAACAGTCCCGCTTTGTTCATAGGTGGATCCTGCTGGAATGGCTGCTGGTGGTGACACTTGAGGAAAGAGGAGACAGAACGTTTGTTTAAAGCACCTTGGACCCAGTCCAGAGAAAACTAGTTGAAATTCAGTGAGCAGCAGTATACACAGCTATTTGGGAATATGTCCCATTAAACTGAGTTGGACTTATTTCTGACTCAGCGTGTATACCAGTGCACTGATAGATGCATTGAAGTCGGAGGTAGCAGTAACTCGCATCATGGATTTTAGTTTATATAGAAATTGGAATTCTATATATCTGGGGCCAGTCTAAGGCTCTTGAGCCACATGTGGCTCTTTGAGTTTATTTGGTGGCTCACCACCTTTGTGCACCCACTTGCCGCTCGCCACCTGTGTCTTTTGTCTCTGCCTGTGGGCACCCACTTGTAGCTCTCGGACATCTGACATTTACCATATGTGGCTCTTCTGTTGAGCAAGTTTGGCCACACCTGCTATATATGCTGTGTCAGCCCCTTACATTTTCCTCACAGTAACCCTGTGAGGTAGCCTAGGCCAAGTAATAGCAACGGTTGAAGGTAACACAGTCAAGTGTTGCGGATGATCAGGAAGTTAAATCCAGTCCACTGTCTGAACGGCACTCTCTTTTCAGCAGAACTTTCATAACAATCTTGTACATGTTTACTCAGAAGTAAGTCCCCATGGAGGGATATACTCTCCAGATGTAATTGAGTTTAGAATTCCATCTTGAGTCTGAAATTGGATTTTTAAATTATTATTCATTTGTTTATTTATTTAACTTCTTTACCCACCCAATAGCCGAAGCTCTTTGGGATGTTAACAACAACCCTTGAAAAAAAAAAGCCTTAAAAGAAAAGTTTGTAGAACTAAAGTAAGCTGCACTCAATGGGGCTTACTTCTGAGTATACATGTATGGGGTCAGGCTGAAACATTTCCGGGTCATGGTGACTGTGTTCCTTTGTGAATGGATTTTCAGTTTGGGGGTTGGAAGCCTTTTTAGAAATGGATTATAGGATGGCCTCTTGAAGAAAAGCTAGAAAGTGGCAGGTCAGACTTCCCCTGCCCTGTTGCTCCCAGCAAGTCCTGAGGCCACTTCCGTGAGGAATAGCTCTTCTAGGACCCTGGCTCAGGTTCTGGGATTGCTGATTGCTGGGACTATGGCATGGAGATGTTTGCTAAGCAGATGTGCAAACAATGAAAGGGCGGTCCATGTGATGTTAGCAATTCGTGGCATGCCAGGAAGCAAGGGGCTTTTGCTTTCCTGGGCTGAGTCTCATCTGGTTGACATGACCCAGAGAACTGGCACCAGTGGCTGGCGCTGTTCAGAATCACAAATCAAACTTGTCACAGTCATGCTGCGGGACTGGCTTAGAGAGGCACAATGTATTTGAAGTTTGCATTAAATTCTTCCTGGCCTGGCAGTGAAGTTGCAAGGTGCATACTTAAAAGGACCTGGGCCCATAGACAGAACATCGCATTCATTTTGTACATGCTAATGTATATACATACATACAAGTTGAAAACACGACTAGAATTTACATTTTGAAGAAGACAAAAAAGTGAATTTCTCATCCATATAAACCCACATTTCTTTCCAATACATGGGCTGGTTTGCATGACTGAGCAGTCCATCATGGCTTATTTATGCTATGGTGGGTCTAAATATATTCTGAATTTCAGTACCTCACAGCAGCTTATCGAATCATGTGAACCCAGGGTCTGTGGGTTGTGTGAGGGTTAAACAACCCTCACATAATCCATGGCAAAGGAATCCAATAGGCACATCCCACCTGGCATGCACCATAGCCCAGCATGACTTAAATAAGCTATGATGGACTGTTTTAATGATGGGAGCCAGTTCACTGAAATCCATCTCAGCTGAGAGGAAGAAGCCATGGCTTCCCCAGCTACAGTCCTTGTGAACAGCATGTCCCTTCCAACTGCCTGGCTGTCTTGGCTTGAGAGCTTTTTTAAAAAATAAAGAAAACACACTGCCTCTTCTGCACAACTGATTGTGGTGGCGTTTGACTCTCCCTGTAATTGCACCAGCCTTTGGCAAATCTATGCCTTTGGTGCCTGGCCTTTCTGAAGATATATCGCTCTCTTATTATTACATTGCAGTTAGGTCCACCTTTTTGCCCCGTCATGTGAGGAACCCAAGGTGGCTTACATAGCTCCAGTGAATCCTCATAACAACAACCCTGTGAGGTAGGTTAGGACTAGGCTGAGAGTGAGTTACTGGCTCAAAGTCACCCAGTGAGCTTTGTGGCCAAGTGGAGAGTAGAAACTGGATCTCTGAAGTCCCCAGTCCAGCACTCTCACAGCCACACCACACCAACTCACCATGTTCCAGTCCCTTCCAAAATAATAAGGAATTGAAGCTTAAATGTAAGTAAAATCTTGTAACATTCCTCCAGTATTACACCACATGTAGTAGTGGTTATGTATTTATGTATTTATTTAAATATTTATATGCCGCCCCTTGCAGCAGCCTCGTTAAATGTTCAACTGAATCTCAAGAGATCAGGGTTCTGTTACGGGCTCAGGCATGATGCTCACAGGGTGTCTTGGGACCGGTCACTCAATCTAAGCTACCTTGCAGGATTGTTGTGAGGATAAAATGGAGACGAAGAGGAGGACCAGGAAAAAAGGGGGGATGTAAATGTAATAATAAACACTATATAGCCTAGATGCACCACTCTGTGAAGTTTCTTTACAGTAAACTCTTAAGGATTCCCAGCAATGTTCTGTAAATAGCCTGGCTATCTTAAGCCAAATAATGTGGCTTCAGTAGTTTCTTCTCACCTTGTAAATTTATATAGGCAGAATTTCTGCACATACCACAAATTTCTGAGTGTCTGCCGCGAGAGCCAGCATGAAGGAATAATTAAAACCAGTTGTTGCAATATGGACAGAAGACATTTTTAAAGCCCTCTGTTTTGGGGCATATCACAACTCAAAACCAAGAATAAGCATTTTCGCTGAGAGACTGGCTGCCAAGGAGAGTAAGCTTTGCATGTTGCAAAAGTGGAACGTGATAAAGCAATGACTGGCTCGCTGACTCCCCGCCACAATTCATTTGGATATGTCTTTATTATGACATTCTTCATTGGACTCAAGGCTACATCCCTTCAGTGAATAAGGCAGTTCCTGGGAATATTGGCCGGGCTGGAAAGCAGGAGGAGGAAGGGATTTGATGACCAAATGCTGACTTAACCCCATGAGGATGAATGGGTATGTGGGAGTAACCTTGGAGAGAATTTGGCTTTTGCTGTAAGTGGCTGATTGACGTGGGCAGACACTTATTTTCTTAAGTATTTTTCCACAGCTGCAACAGTCATGAGCCAGTCTGGACATGTTGCAGCTTTGAGCTTTCTAAATAGCAGTTTTGTTTCTTATGTGAGCAACGATTAGGCCGTTTGAGTGGAGACTCCACCTCCTTCTCCTGCAATGCAACATTCTGCAGTGGGCTTTTAAGGGACGTTTCCTTGCTGGGTGGCCCCCAGGTGTTTTGGATTGCCATCAGGCCCAGACAGCATGACCAATGGCCAGGAATACTGGGAGTTGTACTCTAAAACATCTGGCAATCTAAAACACCAGGCTGGGGAAAACTGGATTAGGGTACGATCTTATGTACAATTCCCCGGGAATAAGCCCCATCAAACTCAGCGTGACTTTCTTCTGAACTGACATGAGTAGGATGACACGGTTCCTTTCTGAACCACTCAGAATTATTATTGTAATGTAATAATTGTAATTATTACATTACAATAAGAAGGGGGGCCTTCTAATAGCAAGGAACAGCATTAAATCTAAAGGTTACCTAAAGGAGCGCCTGCGACCATATATGCCCTCCCGCCCCTTACCATCAGCAGCAGAGGCTCTCCTCCGGGAACCCTCCGTGCGTGATATTAGGAGGGTGAGTACCCGGAGGAGGGCTTTCTCTGCGGTGGCGCCCCATCTGTGGAATGCGCTCCCCAGAGAGGCTCGCCTGGCGCCGTCGTTATTTGCTTTTCGGCGCCAGGTGAAGACCTTTTTATTTAGACAGCATTTTAAATGTTAATATTATTTTTAAGTTAAATAAATAACCATTAAATTAATCTTATGTTGTATGTTTTTAAATTTTACCTGGAGATGGGCCAGTTTTTAATATTGTATATGTTTTTAGTGACTGTGAGCCGCCCCGAGGCTGCTGCAAGGGGCGGCACATAAATATTAAATAATAAATAAATAAATAAATAAATAAAATCACCCTCAGCTCAGTGGAACAATTATAGCTTTTTACCACCTGCTGCTTGGCCAGAGATACTTCCAGACAGAGGAGTTCATTTCCTCCCTTCACAGATCTTTCAGTGAAATGATAAAGAGCAGAAGAAAATGAGAGGGTTAAAATGGCAGAGGATGAAATCGTCTGGACTCCCTCTAAAAATCTGGGAATTCATTTGAGCAATTCCACAAGAAAAGCCCAGTCAGGGGGCATACTGATTAACGTTCTCCAAGAACTGCTGTGCTCTGCTGATCCCACTATGCATGTGGAGCAAGCGACAGTGAATGCAGAAATCGACTCAGACTGCACAAGCACCCGCCATGGTGCAAGTTGATGAATTCTGTGTTGTTAGGGTGTATGAACACTGCCCATGATAACCAACCATGGTTTGTTAACCCCAAACAACTCCAAAAGAATTGTTTGCATTTTGTGCAAGTGGGAACATTTAAGGTGCTTGTTCTAACATATAAAGCCCTAAGATTGGTTTTGGAGGCCCTCCTGAAAGGGCCATCCTTCAAGGAGGTGGGAGGGTGGCACTTAGAAGAGGGGCCTTCGGGCACCCCATCTACGGAATAGCCTCTCCAAACCAGTTTACCTGGCATGTTTATTACAATCTTTTCAGCACCAGGCAAAAATAATTTTATTTTCTAGATATTTTAATAATCGTTTTGATCTTGATAATTTAAAAGGTCATTTTATCTATACTGTTTTAAATTATTATCCCTCAGGCATATACTGTTCTTTCCTCTTGGATATTGTTATATGTTTTATTTGATTGTTTTTATTGACATATTATATTTTTAGTTTATTACAATCCACTTAGAGAGCTTGGGCTGACACAGAGGAATATATGTTTAATAATTAATTAAACAAAAGAACCCCTGGTTTGTTAGTGAGTTGTGAATCCTGGGTTGTTTAAACCATGGGTTGGTCATTATGTGTGAGGCAAGGCCTTTGCGTTGTTCATGGATTGTTTCGCCTGGCTACAGAAGCAACAGACAAGAGCAGTAAAATAAAATTAAAATAATCCTCTTTGCTTTACATAGCAGTGCAATAGCACTGGAAAGTCATTTGGGATACAGGGAGGGAATGGACAAAGGAGATGAGAAACAAACAAGCCAGGGATTGAGAAAAACAAACAGTAGTTTGATTGTTTGCCATACTAACTCTGTGTGTAGAAGCAAACCACGGGTTAAATAAGTCATGGGATAGTGTTATGTGTGAATCGGGACACATCTTGCCTTAATGTATAAGAGAAAGGGGCAATCTTTCATTATTTGCAGTGGAGTCAGCACATTTTCTTGCTGCCTTCTTATTGTGCCGTTTCTGAATCCTGCAAGCAAATCTAGTGACAGAGCAAGCATTGCTTTCTCTTCCAGGTAACATTTGCAGTGGGTACCGTTGTGGTTTGCAGTGTTTTTTAAAAAACACTTCTCATTTTCAAGGGAATGCTGTAAGCTGCCTGGAGCCTTCCTTCCCTAGAACTGAAAGTGTGGGATATGAATATTTCCATAATGACTATATTTGTGTGGGAAATAACTATATCCTTGGCCTACACTAGGTGGTTACTTCACACCAGTATTTCAGAATGGTGTTAAATATGAATCAGACTCTCTCAGTGCTGTCTTGCATCACTCGTCTGCTTTGAGTGTGGATAGGGAAGTGTTTAAAGATGTAAAACTTGGTGATTGTTGCCAGTGTGAAGTGGTAGTTAGAACGCTGGATTGGAGACTTGGGAGATCCAGTTTCTAGTTCCAACTCAACCCTGAAGCTTGCTGGGTGACTTTGGGCCAGTCACAGATTCCCAGACTGACTTTGTGGGGTTGTTGTTAATGAGGATAAAAATGGAGTAGAGGAGAGCTACGTAAAACACTGTGGGTTCCTCACCAGCAGAAAATGGATGGGATATAAATGCCATGCAATAATAATACTGAATAAGCAAGTTATATTTTCTCTTCCACAGCTGTTATTTCAGGATTGCTCTCCTCTTTCCTGTTAGCTCTGGTTTGGCATGTTGTTGTTATTCAGTTGCAAAGTTGTGCCCAGCTCCTCATAACCCCATGGACAACATTCCTCCAGGTTCTCCTGTCCTCCACCATCCACCAGAGTCCACCCAACTCCACACTTAACTCCCCAGTGACCCCATCCAGCCACCACAACCTCTGCAGTCCCCTTCTCCTTTTGCCTTCAATCATTCCCAGCATCAGTGAGAATGATTGGAGGCCTTTTCCAGTGAGTCCTTCCTTCTCATTTGGTGGCCAAAGTATTTGAGCTTCAGGCATCTTTAAAGGATGCAATTGCATGTTCATGAAACTGTCCCAGCAGAGACCCACCCTTTCCCCCAAAACAAATACATAGCACATTGACCTCAGTCACTTGGTGCAAGAGCTGCAGAATGGGCAGATGGGACATGTTTTATAAAACCATGTTTCCCTGTGCTGTGAGATTTACAAATGATTCCCTTGCCAGGTCTGCCTACAGCATTAGTAGGACTGAGGTGGTGTTACAATATTGTCCAGATGTTGCCAGGCTCTGACTGCCATCAGCCCTAGCAGCATAGCCAAAAGTTAGAGGTAATGAGAGCTGCAGTCCAGCAACATTTCGAGGTTCCCACAGCCCCCATCCTTAAAGTAGGCAGAGGTTTTGAGGGGACTTCTGAACACTGGCTGTGTCAAAGTTCGCAATGAGAAGAAATGGACCAAGGCAGCACTGAAGCTACCCAAGAACCTCTGGGAAGCTGCCCCCCACCACCCCAAGATATTCGAGCTCCTTCATCCAATTTTATAGAAAATCGCTATTTCTTTTTCACTTGTGCAGATAATCTTTGTAAACCTCTTAGAGCTTGAGCTTTGATGTGGTGGTATCACTGTTGTTATTATTACATTGCATCTGTGCCCTCTTGTCTTCCTCTTGCAAAGAACCTAGGTGGTTTATCCAGTTCTCCTCCTCTCCATCATATCTGCATAACAACAGCCCTGCGAGGTAGCTTAGGCTGTGAGTCTGTGACTGGCCCAGTGAGCTTCATAGTTGAGTGGGAAACAAGAATCCAGGTCTTCCAAATTTCAGTCCAGTGCTCAAATGGCCACGCTGTGCTAGTGTTTGTCACATGGCCAGTGTAGAGATGTTAATAAAGGAAGTGAAATTAAAAAGGAGAAAAGCAGGCCTGTTTGTGACCAAGTGCTCCGGGAGAAGAGGGCTTGTCCTGCCACTGCCTTCCGATTTCTGGCCAGGGCAAGAAATCGTGGGATTTGCGGTCTGCCAGAACTGGGCGGCACCAGACTGGAAAAGGCTCTGTTAGATGCATTTGCTTGTTACATGTTACTCATTTTAAATGTTCCTCATTAAATAACACAACCCTGATTATCCTTCCTCCATCTGGGGTGTGCCTCCAACATACTTTGAGGTTCCCTCACAGCCACGGTTTTTTGGCTGCAGGCTTGGACAAAGGTTTCTGGGGCGAGGGGTGCCCCCCGTGCAATTCACCGCCACAAGGCTGATGAGGACAGCAAGCCCTGAGAGCGGGGTTTGGAAGTAGGAACAGGTTGAGCAAACATTGCATATATGAAAAGTCTTGTGCAAAATAGGAAGCTTCTTCAAAACAACTTTTTGATGAGATCTGGTTTCTCCACATTGAAAAAAGAGCACTCCTTGCCAAAGCTTATTTTGAAATGTTCTTCTGTTATTGAATAAAGGACAAAGGAAAGTTTTAATGTGCTCTGTTTTTGCAAAACTTTGGGAAAAGAAGGGGAGATGGATCAAGACTTCACACTGAGAATGTTCTTGCTCCCATTTCAGTAGATGGTAATTTTGGTGCTGGTGCCCTAATCGTGCTTTTCCTTTCTATTTCCTTAAAAGTGGCCTCCTGGAAAGATACATATTAAAAACACTCAGCGCTGTGGGAAACTGGTACATGGATATGAGGGAAGTCAAATAATCCTCCACGAAGTCTTCCCTGATTAGGGGGAAAAATTGGCAGGACAACAGGATACCACCAACTTCTGTGCCAATGTATTGCTTGTTTTCATGACTTCTTTTGCTTTTGCAATGCAGGAAGCAATGAAATGTTACACCAGCACTACAGTAAGATCAGAAGCCCGAGATCTGGGGCAAAGCACTGTTTTTAGCAAAGTGTGAGGAATCCATTTTGCAGGTGAGAATCTGTTGGATTTTCACAGCTCAGTTTCCTGGACTCCAATCCACTTTCTCTCTGCCCTGAGTCCACCTCTTGCCAAGTATTTGCATGGGCACCAGCAGGAAGCAAACCCAAATGAGGCTGACTTGTGTATCCAGTGCTTGTACACCCGCTGTGCAAGCTGAGTTCTGCTTCTGCACACCTGCGTACTTTGTACAAAAAACATAGCATGCTTTGCATAAAGATGGGGTCCGCTAATGTTCCCAAGCATTAGATCTTGGCTCAGCTCACTTCAGGGACAGGATGTGGGACAGGGGTCCAGTGAGTCCAGTGAGAGGACAGGATTCCTGCTGGATCTTCTCCTTCCTGACTGTTTTAATCCCTGACCTTTGTGAGAAAGTGTGAGAATAGCCTCCAATGTCCAGGAAAGTTAGAGGCTGTTGGAGGCCCTCAAGCAATGAGGATGAGAAGCAAACTAAGAGTCTCCCACCACTGGCTTTGTGGGCTGTATCCTACTTAGTCAGATGCAGGCTTATGATAGCCTTGTTGCTACTGAGCTTCGGAGCAAAATTGCCACGTGCAGGGGAAAGCCTCGTACCATCGCAGCTGACATGAATGGTTTCCGTTAGCGTCGTCCACGGAAATGTGAGTGGGCAGGAGAGGCACATGGCTTGTGGAAGATCTGCCGCCGCCAAGGAAATGCATCAGAAATACAACCCATTGGTTAGATTAGATGCAACATTACAGTCGTCACTCCACATGTGTGGGATTCGGGCACAGGATTTCCCCAGAGTGGAAAGACCACAAGTATTTCTAGCCCCCTCCAAAGCTTAAGCCTTAATGCAGTTGCCTGTATATGTGCTGGCCTGCCTGTCTGCCATTGTGACCATTAGTGTAGCTGCAGTACCAGCTTCACAAATTTGTCTTTCCTGGATATAACATATTTCCTGATGTATAGGATGAACCCCAATTTCTGCTTAGCTGTTTTTGGTTTCAAGGGTTGTATTATATGCCAATATGTACAATAATAATATGTGGAACAAGTGACCAGGAAGTATGTTTCAGAAAAATACCCATATATATCACATCTACATGCATTAGGCCACAAAACTCAAAAAATTATTGATGGCAAACTCATGAATAATCAAATCTGCAAAAGTTAAACTCACACAAGTTGAGATTTGACTGTATAATTAATTGTCCATATAAAATGATTGGAGATGAATCAGTTAGCATCTATCAGGAACATAAGAGGAGAGCAGGGTGGGATAAACCACAAAGTGTGATGTTGTGGTTATGCTAATCTGCCTGGCCCTTCAGTGAAGTTGCCCTGTTCCTGCCGCTGCCCAGTGTAGGTGCATTGGCTGACACATTTGTGCGCAACACACCTGTGTGTGCAAGATCTAGTGCCTGCAGGTCTGAAACATTCAAGAACATGATAAGAGCCATCCTGAGTCAGGTCAGACACTCTTGTGGGGCAGCACTCTGTTCACCTGGTGGCCAAACCAGCTGTGTGTGGGAAACATCCAAGTTGTGAATGAGGGCAAGGTTGTACACCTTGGTGCTGCTGTTCAGCAGTTGGCAAACTGAACCTAGCACCTTTGAGACTGGAGATGGCATATAGCCATCACAACTAATATCCACTGGTACCCTTCTCCTCTGTATATTTAATTATTTAATATATTTATATTCCACCTTTCTCCCATCTACCTGAAGTTCTCAGATGATCTTTCCTTCAAACTCAGACTAGTCGCAGATCTGCTTAGCTTTGCTTAGCTTTAGACTTGGTGGATGCCTGAAGTGCCTTCAGACCCTCCTTGGAAGTTGCCCAGGCTGGTGGTCATTCAGTAGTGGCTGGTGCCAATTGGGCCTGCCAGGGCTCAGAATTAGCAACTAGAGGCAGATCCAAGGAGTCATCATAAATCATTTATTTATTTCTGTATTGCCCTGTAGCCAAAGCTCTCTGAGTGGTTTACAGCCAAGCTCCAAACGACAAGCCAGCCTCCTTATACGTGCTTTCTAGCATCCCTTACAACTCTAGAATCGTAGAATAGAAGGCTTGGAAGGGACCAGGAAGTCCATCAGGTCCAACCCCTTGCGTTTGAAGGTCACCAGTTTACACCATCGTGCTCAGCTGCTTTGTAGCAGGAGCTGCCAAGGACAGGACTCTGCTCTTGCAGATGGCTTGACTATGCAAGGGAAGCCACAGCCTTGAATTTAGAAGAAACTAAGCAGAGCTGTGCTGGATAGGGCATTTTGGAGAGCTTTCACTCATAGGATCGGAGATGACTTGATGGCACATAACAACCACACTTGCTGAAAGGAACACTGTGCTTATAATAAGCAAGTTTGGGGACTCAGGTTTAGCCCTGCTGGGGAGAAGCAGCAAGAAGGGAGTTCTAACAGAGTTATCTCCTGTCCCCCTCCCAGATGGGAGATAAGCCCTAAAGTGGAAGCAATAGACTGGTTTGTGAGTGCGCTTTCCATTAGAGCAGCCTTCCCAGCCTTGTGCCTCCCAGATGCAGTTGGACTACAACACACAGAATTCCCAGTCAATGGTCCTGCTGAATAGGAATTCTGGGAGTTGTGGTCCAAATGCCTCTGAAGGCCACCAGGTTGGAGGAGGTTGCATTAGAATATGGGTTAATGGGAGGCCGTCTGCATGGAGTCCTTGCAAATACAGGTTGCTGGAACAGCCTGTTGGATTTTGCTCTCCTGCTTACCACATTGGAGTGGTTCTGATTTTTTTCTTGCTTACAGGGGGACTTAGACGATCCGAAAGAGAGGCAGGAGATAGGAAGGGGCTGTGCCCTGCTCTGTCTGTGGTCATAATGAGATCTTGCAATGGGACAATCTGTTTTAAGTGTGTGCCGTGTGAAGGAGTCCTTCCTCATATCTGTCCTGAATCACTTACAGATCATCTTTTTGGGATGACCCCATTGGGTTCTAATGTTATGTGAAAGTGTAAGGTCCAAGATGTGGGTGGTAGGCAGCTTTGGTCAGGGTGCAAGGTGGAGGCTTTCCCCAGGTTTAGAGGGCCAGAGGCAAGAGATGCATCTTTGAACAGTTCGGAGTCAAGAGCCAGCAAGACAGCGAGGTCCAGGCAGAGACACAGTCCAAGGGCAAGCCAAAGGTCAGGTTCTGCTAAGACGGTCATGTTCAAGGACCACGATGAGGTCGGGGAGGATGGGTGCAGGCACCTGGTAGGGCAGGGCCAGGCTGGGGACAAGGATGGAAGCAGGAGCAAGCTGGAGCAGGGCTGGAGCTGGACGGCAGGCAGGCAGGCAGGCAGGGCAGGCAGGCAGGCAGTCAGGAGCAAGCAAGCGCCATAAGCCGAAGCCACCGGAGCAGCTTGTGTTGCTGATGCAAAGAGAAGCAGCTCAGTGAGGCCTTTTGTGCAGCTCCCCAGGGCTTCTGACTGCACTGCATATTTGCCACACGGCTGCTCCCTGCAAGGCCCTGCAGGGATGGTCCTGGTTCTGCCGGCACTTGCAGGGGGAATCAGGCTCTCATCCTAACAGAGTAAGAAAATGGGCTCCCCGTCTACTTACTCTTCACTTTGCTTTACCTTGCACCCCTCCATGATCCCCCCCACTTAGCTTTTTCCTAATTAAACACTCTCAGATATCGCAGCCTTTCCTCACAGGAGAGCTTTTGCAGCCTCTGGATGATTTTCCATGTAGTCTAGACTGCACCCTCTGCACTCTACAGCAGTGGATATCTGATAATTATGGTGTATTGATTATTGGGTGGCCTGCAGCATCCTTGATCCATCCACATGGACAGCGGAGGAGGAAAAGCAAGCGATTCAGAGAAGGCAGGGAAGGATCTTTGCTACTTGTATCCATCCCAATAATGAGCCCGTCTGGAACTGATGTGCACATTTCTCCTGCAAACGATGGCCACTTTCCTCTAAGCAGCATAAGGATGGGAGGGAGAAGGCAGGGAGAAGAAGTCATCAGTGGCTGTGCTGAAGGAAAATCTGCTATGTGCTCGTGCATCCTTTTCAATGGAAGCTGTGAGGTGAATTTCAGAGCATGTGGCAATTATGGTTGCCGTTTCCCCCATGTAGATTCTCCAATGTCATGAATTGCTGCTGGAGGGAGAAATTCAACTGCTGCAGTGGAAGATATTAACAATTTTGGCTGCAGAATCTACCCTGTTGTGTTTTCCTTCAAAATATCAAAGGCTAGAGATTTGAGGGATCAATGGGAGAGGATATCCTGTAGAAGAATACTTAATAAATTACTGAGTGAGGGATTCAAGAACTGGCAATGTTGATGGCTATAAAGAACTGGAAACAAGTGCAGAAGGTATGTGGAGAGCCAGGGAATGGAATTTAGATCACCACTCAGGACGGTGCTTGGCCATCTTAGGAGGGCTTTACAAGAAGAGACCGGTGCCGCAAAGAATGCATAGCAGCACTGCTTTCTGCTGTTTACTTGTCTGTATTATTTCCTTATAAGTCAGTTTAGGACACATCAGGGACAGGAAGACATCCTAAGTTATTCCCCAGGCCTCTTTTGCTAGCCAGAGAATGCACATCTGACTTGGGACTATCACAGTCAGTTCCTGTACAATGTATATTTAAGAGACCTCTGATGACTTCTGTCCTTGCACGTGTTTGAGCATTTAAGAAAGTCACACTGGTGTGCTTTGGGTTGTGTGGAAGGGATTGGTCATTGGTTATGGTTAGAGTTAAGAAACATCTTCCCAGGGAAAGACTAATGTAGCACCCTTCAGTCCAACACATCTGGAGAACACCAGTTTGGAAGAAGCTATTTTATTATAGTTTTCCACCACAGACCCAAATTAGATGAGATGTTGCCATTCATGAAAGTAGCAGTTTAGCCATTTTTCAAAATAATAAGCTGGGATGGGGTTCAAGCTGGTTTGGGATATTGGCATGGCAGTCAGGGGCTTTGACTTTTTGCTCTTCTCCCACTCCTACACCGCAGTCCTGATCCAGGTTGGGTGGCTCCAAGCCTGCCACTTGGATCAGAAGTCGTAGTTCCACCAGTATAAATGGGAATTGCTTTTCCAGCATGTGTCCTGGGATTTGGATGGGACTGGAAATGCGGAGGGTGAGGGGGGTGATGTTTTAAGTCCCTACTCCACCTCCAGACACCATTGTTCTGTTCCAGATTACGCTCCCCTGCTTTGCTGGTGTGTGTTGTGTTTTTAAACATTGCGTATCTTGCATACGGTACTGGCATTTTCAGTTTCCATAGAACTGGGAGAAGTGAATACACACCATCTTGTGATAGCTGATCATTGCAAACAGGAGGTCATGTGGAGGGTTTGTCGGAAGTCCTCTCAGTTGCGTTGCATTGCATTGCAAGGACAACGTAGGAGACCAGTCAAACATGTCATGCCCCAAGTCTGTTGAGAAGTGACAGAATGAGTAGTTGGCATCTTGTGAGCTGCACAATCTCTGCTCCTTGACATGTGGCACTCATATTTTAAAAGTCAACGCTTACATCATGTGGTTGCAAACATGTGTTTTGGACTACCTTGGCTTGTATCTGTCTCAGGCACAAAGGTGGGACCAAGTCAGCTACATAATCCTGGACATTTCCTTTCAATTGACGCAATGCTGTGGCTCGGTTGCTGCTCAGCACCCGTGGCGCAACACACAAGCACATGACGCTCTGTGGGACTTTCTGTTTGCTTATCCTTTCTGTTCTCTGATATGAAGTTAAACTCTTGGCCAACCTAGCACCGTGACTGGCAGATGCTCTTCAAGTCTCTGGTCTTTTCAGCTCTGCAACCTGGCAGCAGAGATCAATCAAACCCGCTTCCTTCTGTATTCAAAGCATGTGTTCTCCCAAGTGCACTGTCTGTAGTTTGATATATTTTACATTTCTCTATTTGAATATGAGATGTCTACATAATGGAAAAAGAGAAGCACATTCTCTCTAACACATCTGATTTCATGAAGCTGTGAACTGGCTTGTTTACCTTATCATCATTTTCAAGACCTTTCGATAATTCCTCTTCAGCAGAGTTGGAGTTCTGTAGTGCAGCTCCTGCACTGATTAGATTAAAATTTTAAAATGTGCAATTGTTTTCTCTTGCATCTCCTTTCACAGATATAAATCAAAGTCAGCATCCTTAATCTGAGGAAAATAAATAGAAATAGCGTCACGGTAAGGGCTATGGCACATCTTAGTGAAGGTCTCCAGGGAGAAAAATATATCGTTGATATCCAGAAGCATGTTGTCAAGTTGTACAATCATAGTACTTCATGTTTATAAATTTATTTTATTTCTGTTATTGCTGTATAGGTGCATGGCAGGTCACCACAACAGATTATATTCTCTCTCCTTTTTTAGCATGAGCTGCAATGCACAGTCCATTTAGTGAGAACAACATGATAGCTAAGTGGCTGGGCTGTGAACCAGAAAGTCTCTGGTATAAAACTTACTGGTGCCATTAATCCTCTCAATGGCCTTAAGTAAGTCATTAACCATATTTGCATAATGCCTGGGTTCAGAGCAGTGCTAACGCACACTCAAGGGTTATATATGGGTTGAATGTGGATTGTTGATGAACCTTAGGGTGTTGTTGAAACATTGGTTATCATGTTGTCTAGACACAATTGCCACAGCTTGTTCACCACCGACAATCTGTAAAGGGAACCCATGGATTGTTGTTAGGTTGTGAACTGTTGTGTTATCTCAGCTGGGTTCAGGCAACATGATAACCCCCCTTTCAACAACAACCGATAGTTCAGTGACAAATCACACTCAGCCAAGGGGTGTTGTCTGAACCCAGTTAGTGTATCTAGCCTCTTCCTTAACTAGTGTGTTCCTCTTTCCCCTCCCTTCCTCTTCTGTGTGTAGCCTGGAAGAGGATTTTAGTGTGTAGTCCTATGCATTATTATTATTACATCATGTTTCTGTACCGCCCGTAGCCGAAGCTCTCTGGCTGGTTCACAACATTTAATTCAGCCATCCAGATTTCAACCAGGCCCGACCTTGCTTCCAAGATTAGGCAGGTTCAGGTATTTCAGGCTATACGGAAGTTTAGATAGGAAATGTCCTCTGATATCCAGCACACTCCATCAGGGCTCATTAAAAATGTGTGTTCCAAGTTCTAACGTGACATCCAAACACAGCAATTTCCTCTCAGCCTCTTGTAAGGTGGGACTCTGCGATATGAGGAAAATATTGCTGGTTTACCTCATTGTTTTAAGGATGATGGAGCTAATGTCTGTTAAGTGCCTTGAACATCAAAGTACTGCAGAAATGCTAAATATTATTCTTTCTCTAGAGGCAACAGGATGACTCAAATTACAAATTGTGATTGGGAGGAGGTGGACAGTAATGGATGTTTTGAGGTTGTCTTCAGTGGAATACCTTCTCTGGGCTTGGTTTACTAAGCACTCCAGATGTGGACATTTTTATCTGTGCTTGTGTTATCTCTGTGTTATCTTGTGTTATTAACATCTCGTTATTAATTCTTTGCATGACCAAAGCATTTTGGAACATTCTACCACCTGCTTTGCTGATACTTTGAACTGCTTTTTGATGGAATTCTAGGATACAGTTTTCATGAAAATTTATAGCAGGTGGAAAGAGAAATAAAGTAGAAACTTCTGCATGCGATAGATTCCAATTCAGAGAATATGTTCCTCTAAGGGTGAAACCCATCTTTGGGATTCTGCCTTAAAGCCGGCCAAGAAATAAACGTGGATAGCTATATCTGTTTCTGATTCATCCCTGAACATCTAGACAAAGGGAATGTTGAAATGAGCATTCTGAGAGAACAGATAAGCTATCAGTTGTCTTCAGTTTCTCTAAGAGATATGGATTAAACTTGGTATGCTACAGTGAGGCTAGATAAAGGCTTGACTGGAGGTATGCAGAAGATGGTCCTTTGGGAAGGGATTGAAAGAAGGCGATAAAAGCAGGAGAGGACTGAGCATTAAGTGCGTCTGCTGGGGAAGTTTTAAAGTTTACTCTGCAACATCTGCTTTTCCCTAGAGTTCTAGAAAGATCATTGTTGTTGCCTGCTGTTGGGTCATCTCCAAGCTGTAGAGACCCTATGAATGAATACCCTTAACAGCCCTACTCAGCTCGTGTAAACTCAAAGCTCTAGCTTCCTCTATGAGATTGATCCATCTCAAATTTGCCTTCCTCTTCTGACTTTGACTTTCCCCACCATTATTGTCTTCTCCAGTGAAGATCATGCAGTGTTTTTGTGTGACATATTGCTAAGAGAAGTTTGTAGTATAGTCCTTTATATTTCTTATATTTGGCATGCAATTCAGCCACACCAGTGTTTTAATACATACAATAAACTTCCCAAAAATAACTTTTGCTTATGTGGTCAGATAAATAATATGTGAATAGCAATGGTGGGTTATAATTCCACTTGTGGGGTCTGCAGAATGCCTGAATTTTAAACGTGAATTCCTTAACCAATAGCCAGTTCCAGCATAATTTTATATTTTGCAATTGTGCTGTACTATAATCCATTCCCAGACAGTCCCATCATGTATACATATGGACAAACATGCATGTTGAGAACATATTTTTCAAAACAATCCTTCCCTCTCTCAGACTACATATTAACAGAGTTGAAAAGGTAAGAAGAAATAAGAGTGATGTAAGCCACTTTTAATGATCTCTTTTATGTGTGCTAAAACCTGCATGTAATTAATAGAAACATCTGGAAGGAATTGAGTTCAGGAGTTACTGCAGCTCCAAAACCTCTTCAGCTGTTGGTACTGACTTCACGTGAGATTTTATATTCTCCTTGTATTGAGTGGAGAAACATAAGGGCTCTCAAGTCACAATTAGATCAGTCCAAATTGAGTGTTTAATTGTGAACCTTGGGTTTAATCCTGACCATATTTACTTGCAGGTTCTATTTAAGTAGAGTGGACTTATACTCTAATCCTAAATAGGTCTCCTGAAGAGTAAGCCTCATAGACTTGGGAACATAAGTACATACCTAGGGTTCATTGCAACAGCATCTGGGTTTCCGACTGTAATTCTAACAAGCTGTGTGTTTCCCGCATCAAAGTTCCTTATGGCTGAATGTGGTTTGTGGGCCCAACCCTGTAATAAGGCATCTGTTTTGTGCTGTGTGAGAAAAATGGCAGAATACGATTGACCAACAAGTCTTTTTTAAAAAGCTGTATTGTTCCCAACTCAGTTTTCCAAACTGCATAAAAAAATGATTTGAAGTACCAGGAAAAGCTGTTTTTAAAACATTTCAGCCAGAGATCATTAGGTTTTGTGGTTGTGTTAGAGTAAGTTCTGTGGGTTAGCATTGAAAACACTGAGTTCTCCAAGAGAAGGTTCAAGTCCAAACAGGATCTTCTGTTTTGGGGGCAAAGATTGAGGGGAACTATGCAGATAAAAAGACCACACAGAATATATGAGTTTTCTTGTGATTCATCCTCGTTGTCAGCAAAAGTAATTGGAGACAGAGACTGTAGTCCACATTAACCACATGCAGCAAAACTGGGAGCAAAACTGCCCTCGAGCCTTTCTGGAGAGACTTCTAGTTTTGTTTTGTTTTTACCTTGCCTTGAATCTTTCCTTTTGAGTGGGTTACCAGTTTTTGCTTCTGAAGGGCACTTGAGGACTCGGAACAGGAGAGCTTTGTTTCAGTTCTGCCAGATAACTTCTGAATATTAGATAGCTGTATTTTCTTTTCTGAATGAATTGATGGTTGACAGGTTAGGGGAAAGGCTCTACAGAAGACCTTAGAGAGCTGCCAAAGAAAACTGGCCCGGGCTAGTTCAGGGCCTGTGGACACATGGGGAATCCTGTGAAAGCATGATAGGAACAACAGGGGCTGCCATGCTGGTGGCATTGGTCACAAAATGCATCTTACATTATCTGTGCATAGGCTTTTGCATACTGGCCTGCATACTAACTGAGGCACTCAGCACTCAAGATGTGATGTAAATACAAATGCCAAGTGTGCCTTTGCACAGTTCATGTGTGTGGTGAATTGAAATGTTGCTTGAAGAAAGGATTTGCAACAATAAGTGTATTTGTTTTTAAGTTGCAACACTTCACATGCAGGAGAATTAAGAACAGGGAAACAGTCTCAGCTTTTAAAAACCAAAAGCCGGGTATATTTAGCCAGAAATTATGACTGAGCTATTCACTGGAAATTTTCAGTAATGCGGGCATAATTTTTCAAAAGTGAAGTCCCCACAAAATCAATGGGGCTGGCTTCAAAGGAAATGCCTGGGATGAGAGTCTGGATATGGAACATGTTGTTATTCTCCTCCAGAAGGTTAATGCATGGAACAAAACTTTGGGCTGTGCACCTTCTGTGCCTCCCCTTCCCATGTTTTCTTCCTGGCGCCAGTCACCACTGAGCTTTGTAGGTTCATATGCTGTGAGGGAGGGGGAGCCTTTGCCCTTCAGGATCAGTCCTAAAGCTCGGGGCTTGACATTACAGTGTCCTGGAACAGCAGCTGCTTCACATGCCAAAGGGTCCACATTCAACCCCTGACATCTCCAGGTAGGGCTGGAAAAAATCCTGTCTGAAACTGAGGAAGCTGCTGTCAAGGGCTACATAAACCAGTGGTATGACTTCATATAAAGAAGTTTCCTATGCTCCTAATGCTGAGAATTGTTCCCTCCAGGTTAATTTTATAAGGCATCGTTATTGTTCTTTTGCTGTATGATTGATTTAATTTTTAATGTGAAGGGTCAGGTCAGGAACTCTTTATTTTCTTTTGTCCCGTAACTAGCAAAGACAGACTGTTCCCTGCTGCTGTGTTTTCCCCCCCTCGGGTTTCAGATTCCTAAACTGATGAGCTTCAGTTCAGTGCCCACGTGGACCAAACAAATGTTGCACGGTCTACCGCATCTAAAGTAGTCTAAAGCCATATCACAATGCTTTTGGGCAGGGGGATAGAAGTGCTGTTTCCAATTATAAAGAAATAAGCTGCCACATTAAATGGGGGAGGGACTTCTTGATTGATTTCCAAATGACCCTCTGATTGCAATAATGTTTGTCCTCTTTCTGACCTGTTGGAAGTTAGTGTTAAAAAATTACTTGTATAATGGTATAGGAAATTGAGACCAGCATTATTATGGTAATAATACGCTTTCTGGAGGAACAATCAGAACAAAGATGAATTTTCCTGTTAGTTTTCTTCAAGCGTGTGTTATTGGGGCAACCATAATGAGGGCTGCCATGCGAAATTTTATTCAACCACTCTTGGTCTCTAGGGTAGCTTGGAAAGCAGTGAGTACACAAATGTAGCTTGTTGACTTCTACAAAACCAATCTAGGGCCCCTCCTGGTTTGTAAACCTTAAAAAACACTCATGAGTCCCTGTTCCTGAAACTTGCAATCTCTGTGTTTCTAAAGAGCTTTTTGGATTTTGCATTCAGAGCTATATTTTGCTTTCCAGATCCAATTCTATTCTTGTAAACTCCTGTACTTTCCAGCTTTTTTCACACATGGCTTCTGCTAACTGCAAATGCACTAGAAGTGTTTCAAAGGGGTAAGAGAGATGGGATTTTTCCAGTTCTTGCTTGATTTCTTTCTTACATGACCCTCAGTTGTCTGGAGCAAACTTTGCTTTCACAAAGGACATTTTATCCCTTGCCCTGTACTGTTCGCTCCCTTGAACTAGAAACCTCACGAAGTCTTTGACTCTTATGGAATGTGCGCTTCTGAGATTCTATAGAGGGCATCGCTCACTTCTGAGTGGCATATGCTGTTCAAAGGCAAGATTGACAGCGTGCATTTCCCATCTGCAATGCATTTCTCCCCACCACAACCTGAACTTGGAGGAGTGAATCAAGCACAGGGCAATGCATATTTCACAGTTGGGCAGTTAGTGCAAGCACCATATGTGGTGTTGTGTGCAAAATTCAGCATCTTAAAAAAATGAAGAGAGGTAGCAAATTTCCAGCCCTTATAACTCCAAAGGTAGATCTAAAATGGGTCAGCAATGCAAGACCAAAATGGCAACATACCTCAAAAATGAGAATAGACCCTGAACAGGAATTTCATTGTTGAAGTGGTCATGTGGTAGTGCCCCTTAGCCCAGCTCTGGAGAGTGAAACAAATTATTTAAAATAAATATGCATCATTTATTTCAGCTGCCTAATCTGGCTTCCTGTGGCGCAAAGTTGCTTTTCATAGAAACATAGAAACTGAGCAAGTCAGAAGGGGCTTCCTGGGTGATCTAGTCTAACCCCCGGCTCCAGCCGGCTCCACTCATGACATGCCTACCATGTGCATGACTAGCCTATCCTTGAACTTCTCGTGTGTAGGGAACTGAGAGTGTTGGCAATCTACCGAGCCATGTATAGACCAGAATGGGCAAGATGAGAAAGCATCTTCCAGAGATTCCCAAAATCCGCCAGTGGTTCTTAGCCAGCCTTCAGAAGTGTCAGTGCTGCAGGCTGCCCAGTGTCTCTTGGCTGACCCACACATGGACTGGATGACTGCATCTCCCACTTCCGACCGAGAGATTAAAGAAGCAGCATGGCTTCTCCCAAGGAAGTCTTGTCTCGCTAACCTACTGGAGTTCTGTGAGAGTGTCAATAAGCACATCGATAGGGTGATCCAGTAGGCATCGTTGACTTGGACTTCCAGAAGGTTTTTGACAAAGTCCCTCACCAAAGGCTCCTGAGCAAACTAAGCAGTCATGGAATAAAAGGAGAGGGGTCTTCTGGATCACTGGCTGGTTAGCAGAAGGCAAAGTGTGGGCGTAAATGACCATTTCTCCCAGTGGAGAGATGCCACCAATGGAGTCCCACAGAGTTCTGTCTTGGGACCAGTGCTTTTTAACCTATTCATAAATAATACGGGATAAGGAGTGGGTAATGACGTGACCAAGTTTGCTGATGACACCAGCATGGCTTTCCTTACTTTCTCACATAATCAAAATCTATAGCTTAGGATACAACACTAGATATCTCTCACCCGCTTGCGTGCACACATTTCAAATTATGTAGGGCTTCCATAAATTAAGCACTGGATTTTTGATAAGCCGATTATCAGGTTAAGTAGTCCCATATCTCACTGATTAACTCATTCTTTCTAAACTTAGTTTCAGGTCTCCATGTCTTTGCATATATTATTTATACAGCCATTAAAATATAAAGAAGTTGTTTTGACTACAGATAGAAGGTATGTACTTAATATAATAAAGAACATGCAACAATGGATCTAGTTTAAACCAAAGTACTAAATTAGTAACAGTGTTGACTGTTTTCCAGAATCTGTTAGCTTGTTTCATTTGCTTTCTACCACATATGAAAAAGTATCTTCCAAGATAACAGGTGCCACAGGTCTGCCAAAACAATTCTACGATGAATTGGAGATAGTATATGCAATGAAGCTTTCCCAAATTCCAAAAAAAAAAAAAAAAGTTCTTCAAGATCTGAGTATTTCAAATCTCACTTCTGATGCCAGTTTTCTTTTAGTATAAGCTCTGAACCCTCTTCTTGCTGAGTTTGCTTTTCCAACCTTGGAGAGTAATTCTCTCTGCACCAGCTGCGATGGGTCAGGGGAGGAGGAGAAGAGTTTAAATTCACAGCTCCAAAATTGGAGTGCTGTCTCTGACCTTGGAGCTGGGAATCCAAATTATCCCATGGCTGCTCAGCAATGTTTTGTGGCTATAGGATGGTTCCCTAAAACACAACAAGGCTTAAGGTAAACATGTACCTTTCATACTGAAAGAGACTGATCTATCAGGCAATTTCTATCAGGCATTTACAATCCAAGTAGATAACATCTAAAAATCAGTATTTCAGATTTGATCATGTATAGCTTTTCAATAGTTATTGACCATTATTTTTATTGATTGATTTAGTAAATTTATAGTCAGCCTTTTTCTTACAAAGAACTCAAAGTGACCCGCATCATTCTCCTCCTTCGGCTCTCATTACCCCTGCAACAACAACCCTGTGAGGTAGGTTGGGCTGAGAGTCTCTGACTGGCCCAAAGTCACCCACATGGCCAAGCAGGACTAGAATCCAGATCTCCTGAGTCCCAGTCCTGTGTTCTTCACCAGTGTACCACACTGGGTCAAATTATGCACCATTCATGGAAGACCTTTGACCTTAGGTAATAAAGTAATTTTGTTTTACCGCACCACACTCTTCATTCATCAAATAATCGTTGATCTTGAGTGATGCACATCAACACTACATTCTTCTTCAGGACTTAGCTTCTTCCAATCTTTTTTCCAGTTGGTCATTCATATCAGGGGCCTAGAATTCACTGTGGACTTGCGTGTGTCACATGTCTTCTAGTTACTAGGATCTTTATCACTATCACATTGCACTGAATATTTCCAGTGGTTCTCGGCATTTTATAAAAAGGCTTTCTATATTTCCAGGAGTGTGGTGGGTTGACAGTTTCCCAATAGCATTCCCAGCGGCTCTCATGCAGCCAAAACTAGCCATTTCTCAGAGATGCTACAAAAACCAAGATCTGCAGGCAAATCCACATAGGTCAATTTAAAATGGTCATTTTTCCAATTCAAAGTTTTCTGGAAGACTCACATCACTGCTGGTACAACCCTGTGGGCTTTTTCAGCATCAGGCAAGGCCGAGGTCCTTCACATTATTCCTTTGGTTTGGATCTCATAGTTTAACATCTGTGTGTTTACTTTTGGAGTGCTGCTAGTTTTGCTTTCTTGGTGTATTACAATTATTACAATTTGCTTTTGATTTTAAGAGTTATGTTCTGTTTTGTAACTGGATTCGTTTATGTTTTCCATTGTAAGCTACACAGAAACATTGTTATTAAATAACGTAACTGTATGTGCACAAGTGGAACTGCAGCTGCATATTAAGAAAACAAAATCATGCTTACAAAAATCACACAACTTCAGAATCAAGGAAGAAACTGAATTGTGAAAGATGTGGCATACCTTGGCTCAGTCATCCTTTCAGTTGAAGAATGCAGCCAAGAAATTAGGGGAAGGCTGTGACTTGGAAGGGTAGCAATGAAAGAACTGGAAACGATAATCAAGCGGAAGGATGTTTCTCTGGAGACAAAAGCCATGACCCCCCCCCCACCCCCCTGTAATTCTAATAACTGTGTGTGGAGTGAAGGGTGGGCAGTGAAGGAAACCGATGATAAGAAAACGGATGCATTTGAAACAGGGTGCTGGAAAAGAGCAAATGGAGCAAAGCTCAGGAAACCCAAGATTCAAGGTGGATGCCAGGAAATCCTTCCTGATGGTTAGGACCCCCAGGGCATGGAACAGGCTTCCACAGGAGGTGGTTGAGGCCCCATCGGTGAGGGTGTACAAGGATAGGCTGGACATGCACATGGTAGGCATGTTATGCGCAGAGCTGGCTGGAGTTCGGGGTCAGTCTAGATGACCCTGGAGGCCCCTTCTGACTCTCTCTGTTTCTGTTTCATGAGTTTGCAAATACCTTGGATTGACAGAAAGATAAACAAGTGGGTCCTAGATCAAATCAAGCCAGAACTTGTCCTAGAAACTAAAGTGACAAAACTGAGGCTGTTGTACTTTGGGCACTTCGTGAGAAGGCAAGACTCACTGGACAATCAGGCTGGGGAAGGTTGAAGGCAGAAGATGAAGACGGAGACCAAATATGAAGTGGGTGGATTCTATAAAGGACGCCCAAGCCTTGAGTTTACAAGAGCTGAGCAGGGCTGTGTGGGACAGGTCATTTTGGAGAGCTTTCATTCATAGGGTTGCCATAAGTCAGAGATGACTTCATGGCTCTTGACAACAACATATATGAGCCATGTCGTGAAAGCATGCCTATTCCTTGGTTGGATCCTTGTGGATTGGAAATGTGTACTGTTGTCAGAAGCTGCAGAAAGCATTAGACATGTGGTTATCAGCCACATTATTCCAAGTCTTTCTGACCTTCTGGAATTTCTGGAATCCTCCTCCTAATGCGGTTAGATCTTAAGCAGCCCGGTTATCGCATGGGAAGTTGGTGAGAATGAATAAGCATAAGCCAGTCGTAATAAACTGTGGAATGTGTGCGTTGTCAGGGCTGAAAAGTGCCTGATACAAAGCAGTATTTCCTGTAAGTAGCATGTTGTTGTGCTGTTGGATCTTTAACCCCAAGTGAAGGAGATAGCAGCTTGCACTGCACATAAAGGTGGTGAAACTCATGGCTGAAAAACGCAGTAACTGGAATGAAGTTAGCGGGGTTTGCTATCTGATTGAAACCGAATGGGGAGGAGAGCTGGGAAAATGATTTATTCTAGTCATGAAATTAAGTCTGCAGGACCTGCAAATGTGTTCGCCCAAACACACCCATGTGCAGCAGGTTGATTACCTGAAAGTGGGAAGAGGAGAAAGAGACCCTCTGTTTGGATTTAAAAAATGAGTGTCGGGGTGGTTACCTGGCATGGATTCCTGCTGATCAGGACAAGTGGCGAAGTTTATCTGGGGTTTCTATGTAGTGCCTGTGGGCTTACAGAGACCTTTCTTAGCATTTGCTAGAATCCCTGCCTTTATTAAATTTCTGTATCTGGATTCCAAGAGGTGGTTCTGAGTTTTGGAGCTCAGTTTTCAGCCATGCCTTGTACTTTTAGTGTCACCAGTTGGCCTTCTGGGAAATGAATTTTCTGCGATGGGCCCTGTCCACCATGACCGCTTTTTTTAATGAACACCCAAGCTTACTCTTATGGCAGCCTTTTTGTGAGAGTGCCCACAACATGCTCTCAAAATTCCCAGAATGACCCCCAACCCAAAAAGATTGAGGACCCCAAGGGATGAAGGCCTCTTTATGGCAGTTCACATGACTGAAGTCTGTCCATTCAAAAAATAAATGCACCCACAGAAGTCTCATGCATCGCGGTGCACGGCAACCAAGCCGACAACAGCTGCGCAAGCACAACGGTCACCCTGAAGCCACAGGTGAGGTCTTGTTTGAAAACTTATGTTCTAGAGTCAGTCATCTGGCAGTTACAGGCCTCCAGCTCCCGAAAATAATGTTTGCACATCTGTCAATCATAGCTAGCAACTCCAGCAGACTTTCCTCTATGCACTTGTCGAACAGTCTGCTTTTTTATGAGTCACTTTTTCTTGCAGGGTAAGCGACGCATCCCAGCAGCCCTCCACTAACTGGAACAAGATATTGGTTAGCAAAGCTAGTGCGTCTCATGCCCGATGGTAAGAATCAAAGCAATCCACACACATCTCAGTGCTCAAGCTCCTGCATTTCTCAGCCACTTTTTCCTCCTTACCAAACTTCTCTAGGAAATGCTGCAGTTCCTCAGAAGCTTATCAGGACTTTGTCAATACCACTCATGCTTCCCAGAAAGGCTGACTGCCTGTTGCAGGCAAAATACATCTGCAAGGTATCTCTCGCTTTGTATTTGCATTTTGCTTTCATTTCATTCAAGGCAACAGTGAGACCCCGGAAGCTTGACTTAGGTCTCATGTAAGCTGATCATGTGCCTTAGAACGGAACTGAACAAAAGCAAGTGCAAGCCCTGGGTGATTTTATTAGTTTGGCAAAACTGGCTTTCTCCTAGTCCTTTCTAATTGGAACAAGAGGCAGGCTTTTTTCTGTATAAACTCAGATGCAGATTAAGTCTGTTCCTGCTGGTTATTCAGGGGTAAGGCTTCTGGAGGGGGACAGGATGGGCCTCATCCACGCTGCTAGGCTCCCTGATCTAAGAGCAAGGTGAGGAAGTTGTGTTGCTCCAGAAGTTTGGGCTATGACTGCCCTACTCATCGTAGCCAAAGGTGAGGGATCATGGGAGTTGAAGACCAAGACTTGTGGAGGGCTACAAGTTGCCCACCCCTGCTATAAGAAGCCAGAGTTTCAGTTGGCATTGGAAGAAGCTAAAATTCCTGCTGTGGGGTGGTAATGTCAGTATTTGGCATCTGGGCCACCTACCATGTTCCTGGTAGGGGGACAGACCATCCACTTTTCCTTATATTCTGTAAAAAGGTAAAGGTTTCCCCTTGACATTAAAGTCCAGTCATGCCTGACTCTAGGGGGTGGTGCTCATCTCCTTTTCCTAGCCGAGGGAACCAGCGTTTGTCCGCAGACAGTCTCCGTGGTCATGTGGCCGGCATGACTAAACACCGAAGTGCACGGAACGCTGTTACCTGCCCACCGAAGTGGTACCTTTTTATCTACTTGCATTTGCATGCTTTCGAACTGCAAGGTTGGCAGGAGCTGGGACGGCGCACGGGAGCTCACTCCATTGTGCAGATTCGAACCGGCAACCTTTCGATCAACCAGCCCAGCGGCTCAGCGGTTTAACCCACTGTGCCATCACATCCCTTTATATTCTGTACCCCAGTTTATGGAGTGCTGTAGATAATGGTTTATACTGCAAAATGTTCTGCCAAGGGATTTTCCCTGCCATTATTTCCCACCTGGTTCTGCTTAATGGGCTTTGGGGTCCAGTGAATGTCGGAAGCTAAGGTGTGCTCACATTTGTCCTAGGATACATCCCAGAGTTCTTTGCAAAGTTCAGAGGTTTTGCTGAAAACAGGTTGATGTAGAAGGGAGAAAAGGTTTTGTTTAGTTTTAAACCCACATTTCTGGAACATTCTCAGTCTTTTCAGCCCGAAAGTCACTTCAGCACATACTCTCAATATTTCAACAAGAAGCACAACTGGATTCCACATAAATGAAATTCTAATCCAGTCTGGATGCCTGTTCTTAAGAAAGGCATTTGTGTGCATGACACAAGAATCATGTTGTATTGTTTATGTTTCCCCCTCTCTGGAGTAGCATAACTCAATGTGTTGCGTGTTGTAGTAGTAGTAGTGCTGAGTATGCATCACCCATCAATGTTAAAAATGTAACACTGAGTACATGCAGATGGTCATTCTTCCATACAGGGGCAGCTGATCTGTAAGGTGACTAGGCAGCTCCAGCTGAGAACCTGTGCTATTTTGGGTACCACATTGTTTCATTAAAGTATATTAATTACTTGATTTGTGTAAGCACAGGAACACATATTTTGGGCAGTGTCCAGCCATTTCATTTTGCCCACTTAAATGACATGGTCTAACAGAAACTTGGTTCTATGCTTTGCACAAGAGAGTCTCTCTCTCTCTCTCTCTCTCTCTCTCTCTCTCTCTCTCTCTCTCTCTCTCTCTCTCTCTCCACACACCTTTCTTCCTCTAGCAAGGAACCCAAGCTTGTTTACAAAGTTTTCCTCTCCATTTCATCTTCACAACAACTGTATGACAAAGGTTAGGCTGAGAGTCTGTGACTGGCCCAAAATCACCCAATTTGCTCCATGGCTGTGTGGGGACTAGAAGTAGAATCTCCCTGGTCCCCAGTCTAACACTACGACCACTATACCACACTGCTTTCTAGCTAAAGTAATGTTTAAGCAAGCATGCCTTTGCAAAGTTTTGTGCAAGGAATTGCATATTATGTTTTTCCAATCCAGTTTGCAAGTGGTTTTGCATTACATTTGTGCAATCCATTAAGTTTAAAATGCAGACCTTTGTAGAATGAAAAGATTCGGTAGAGCTCCACTAGTATTTTGCAGAATGACACCATTGGAAACTGCCCCATGATTCCTGCATAAGGAAATAATCCTGCTCCTGAATAATGTTTCTCTTGGTTTCTGTTTTTATTTGATCTTGGAAAAATCACTGTTTCATCTCTAGGAAGCTGCGTGGAGAAGAACCCAGATGAATGTCTAGATTACTTCCCATAATGCAGAGCATTTAATACAGATGTTGCGAATACATGTCTCATCATGGCAAAACATTTTTCAACCTGAAGTTAAGGACAAAATAGTGCACCCTAATTCAGTGTACAGAATTACTGCACTTGCAGTGGAATCTCGCTTTAGCACAGAACAGTGGCCTCCCCAGCACTCAAGGGTGGCAAGCTAACTTTGGGTCTCCAGATAAGTAGACACAGCTGTGCCCTTTAGCACCTTGTCAGTCCTAGTTGCTGCAGCCACTGCTTGTTTGCAGTCAAATTCCAACCACTCCTTGTTTTTTATTTCCTAATTTGTTATGGGTAAGTCAAATCCTCTCCACTCTGATCATGTTTATACCACTGTGAGATCAGTGAGCAAGAAGAAGAAGGAAAATAGTTTACAGTAGCAAATGCAAAAGAAAAATGGACTGGTTTCAAAAGCTGTGTCTTATCTCCTTTATCCTTCTAGCCAGCAGAGTTATTTTGTGTTTCTTTAACTGGCTGGTCAAATCCCTTTTCTGACATTCTTTGGTTTGTTGCAGAGGGTTTGGAGGCGCTGGTTGAAGGATACAATTTGATCCAAATTAAGCCGAGGTACTTAACTAAGCAACAGTGCCAAGCACTTGGTTGGCACTATGTAAACATTAAGCAGTAGCGTGTGGGTTCTAGCTCAGGAAAGAAAGTGGTGGAGTCATCTCAGAAAGGTACTGTTTCAGAAACAGGTCAGAAGTTCCTTGCTTGTAGAAAGGTGTCACTTTGAAAGTTAATTCTGAGCTTGCCTTGTCCCTGACCTGTTACCTTCTGCATGCACAGGGGGATTTTGACATGCCAGACACCTTGTTTGAAATCTGAACTGACAGGGTTCTGGAAGGACTGTATCACATGCATTTAAATAGGCTTCAGGTTCCTCACCCTGCATTCCAAGTTGCATGATAAGCCAGTCCCTGAAGCTCCATACGCCATCCTGAAAAATGAGAATGATAATAGATTATAGACTTCTTCCCTCTAGAGAAGGATTCCTATCTATGCACTAGCAAGTCAGCTTTTCCCCACCTATATATTTGCAGCAAATTAAATCCCACCTACTATGGTTGGTGCAAAGGACATAAGGACATTGTACTCCACAGTGTCTGGAAGGCACTAAGTTGGATATCCCTGCGTTACACCCGAATAATGCAGTGAGAACATTTCCAAATCAGCTCCATAAAAGGTGCATCTGTCTTTCCAGGACCTGCACCTGGGAAAAACATAAACATAATATTTCAGATAGCAGAGAAAACAATGGCTGTCCTATGCCCTGCCAACTTAGAAATACCGAAGTGCACTTTGAAACTGCTGACCTTCTATTCCAATGTCAGAAAGTTTCTATACTTTTTTAAAAATTTCCATGTTGGGAAAAACAAAACAACCAATCAGTTTTTTGCAGTTGCCTTGGCGCGCTCTCTCCTCTGTGTGTGTGTGTGTGTGTGTGTGTAAAGTTGCCAGCTACAGAGACTTCAAAGGGGGTGAGTACATTAAGTTAATTGGTTTCCTGTTTAAATATCTGCAACTCATCTGGTGTTCTCCTATAGTTTTAGTAAATAATCCATTAAGAAACAGAGAGAATCCCAGAGCAGGGGCAAAACCATCCAGTTTTTCAAACCTTTAAAACAGATTGGAGTTACATGCACATTTTGTTCTAATGTTAAGCCTAAACTGTGCTTTTCATTGTATTTTCTGTCACTCTAGAAGCTGATCAGGGTTCTTCATCTAAAATCACAAGGGGAAGCATTTTTAAAAGACTGAATTCAGAGGAAGGTTAGGTTAGGTTGAAAAATGCAGATTTTGGAAAACTAAACCCCCCAAGGGGAATGTAGAATATCTTCTCTTTCATTTGATCTGCCTAGGCTGATATAAGGTCTTGCTATAAATTGAGAATTCAGAGTTGGATACTTTGAAAAGCAGAATGCTTCCTTTCCTCTAGCCATGACTTCTTATATTACTCCTAACTCCTATTATCTTGTTTTTAGTTTACTAGGGAAGCATTTCTTAACACCATGCTTTATTTTCCTAATTTTGTTTCTTGCCATTTAAGAATGAGTTCTTCTGGCTTATCTGCATAACTTTGCCAGTAGTCAGAAAGCAGGGTACCCCATCCCCAAACAGACACACGTACCCCATCCCCAAACAGGGTACCCCATCCCCAAACAGACACACACTCCAAGTACATATGGAGAACATCACGTAATCCCTGAAAGTAGCTTCGGCAGTAGGTTGGAATGTATCTTATGGCCAACCAAAATGTCATACAATTGCAAGCAAAATTTGAGGGTCTCTAGAAGTGTCAGTCAAAGGAATGATAAGTAAAAGGAGAAGTCCCATTTGTGTTAAAGTCACAAAATCTGTATTGGTCATAGTTTTAAGATGGAGCATATGGTAGCACAGTTGGACAAGTGTTTCCTAGGAGCTCTGCAATTAAAAAAATGCAAGCCTTGTGCATGCGTAACTTGCATGAAAGATAATCCCATGTAGCCTGGAAGAAGGCTATGTTTCTGGCTCAGCCCCATGGTTAACTTGGTCCCCAAGCTCCCATATTGAATTCATAGGTCTGGATAGGAAGTTCAACCTGTGAGAAACCTATGGCACATTGGGACTTTTTTTGATCTGGACACCTGTGATGTGGGATGGCTGGTCATCCTCAGTGTGGCTCAGTGTGAGAGCAGTTGCTTGCAGGTAGACCCTCCTGCTTGAACTTCTGTACTCAACAGTGGAGGCTTGGAGCCCAGTAGCATTACAGCATGACTAGCACTGGTCATGATCCATTCTTATGGCTGCATATGAGTGTCCTTTCTATGCATGGTTCATTCATAGGGCTCTAGGGATGCTCGGACAAAGAAACACAATGGGTTCTCTATTTTTTTCATCATAAAAAGCCAACAGAAACCCCTAAATGAAATTAACTCTCAAGACACAAACATGTAACCCATTGAGAGAGATGTAACCTATTTTAACCTAGATGCTACTCCCAAAATTATAATTGCATTAACATTTATAGCCTTCCTTTTTTCCTCTTGCAAAAACTCCAGAGAGAGCTACGTGGGCCTCCTCCTGTTAGCGTTATAGGTTGAGAGTCAGTGACTGGTTCAACCAACAAATGAACTTCATGGAAAGGCGGGGGGACTAGAACCTGGATCTCCTGAGTCCCAGGCCAGTGTGTTAGCCTGTATACCAGACCAGCCATCCTGTTATCCCTTGCTGGACTGCTGTTTTTCAAGCTATGATTTGATTTCCGAAAGACAGTTGGTACCCCAAATTGTATATTGCTGTGGGGCAGGTTAAATTTCAATTTTGCTATTGGCTGTAGTTTCCTGTCATGCAAAACAACATTTTATCTGCTTCGCCTTAAGGAATTTCCCCTCCAAAATGAAATACTGAGTTCATTTTTAATAATGGCCCTTTAAAAAAAGAAGGGAGGGAGAGACGGAGAGAGAAAGAAGGATGAATCTCTGCCAAGGGAGTGTAGTTGTTCAAATGAACACATTCCAAGTATGGAGAACTTCTTTTAATTGATAAGGAAGTGTATTTAGAAAGCAAGCAAGCAAGCAGTTGGCAGGCAAAGATCAAAAAGCCATCCTTAAACCTCTGAAAAGTAGTTCATGGATCCCTGATAGGGCAGCAGGAGAACCACTTCTGTAGCTCTGAAAGGACAGTGAAAATTAATGGCTTGACTTGGTTGATAGACTCACTCTAAAGCTAGGGAGGATACGAAGCTAAGAAAGCATGGGAAATTTGTTTCTGTTTGCTTTTGAATGAAGTTTACCCAGTTCACACCACCTGGAACTAAATGCAGACCTAAATGCAACCTTCACTCAAAGTCCATACATTTCTGAGTTTGGGTATAATCCACAGATTGGGCTGAAATATTAAAATGGGTATATTTGAAACATGGGATTGATCAAGTAAACGTTTGAAAATGTGCACAAATACACTGTAATCAATGGGAGAAAGAGGTGTGCATTTCAAAAGCACACACAGTGAATGGTTACATTTGTGAAAAGTGTGTGACAATACAACTGTTTCTGTGAAAAGGAAAAAACCCTATCTGATATGGACAGGGCAGAATTTAGAGAGTTTTGACCAACTCAGGTTTTCCTGATCTGCACATGCAAATCATTACAACTCACGCCTGTGCATCAGATTGGGTGCTTTCTCTATGAAGATCCTATTAAAAGTTTGTGAAACTCCTACTGAAAATCAAGGAAATTCACAACCACAGCACAAAACTGAAGTTTCTTACTTCTAACCCGAGCTGCTCCCAATCCTTCCTTTAAGCAAAACAAGAGATCTGTGACTGCTTAAGAGAACATGAAAATGGGACTTCCTTTTAAGACAGTTAGAAAACTGAGATTGGTACAAAATATGGCTGCCGGAGTATTAAGAGGAGCAAGTTGATTGGAACATACTGAACATTTGGCATGCCAGTTGTGTTGGTTTCTCCTTTGTCTTTGGGCTGAATTTAAAGGTTTAACCTTTAGCCGATCTCAGTGCCATTCTGATATTTTGGAGCACAACTCCCAGGACCCCTGACCATTGTTCATGCTATTTTGGCCTGTGGAAGTCGAAGCCCAAAATACTTGGTGGTAGCCCAGCTGGGCAAGATTGACCCAGAACCGGCTCATCTTGGCCTGAACCTGAGCACAAGCCTTCAGAGAACTCTCTGGTCTGCCTTTGGGAGATGCATACATGGCGGTAGCAATGGAACTTACTAGCCCTTATGGAAGTGATGGAGAACTAAAGGTTTCCAGTTCTTGCCTGCCACAACACCCTGATTCCATTCTTACAGTCTGCTTCCTATTCTTACAGTCTCCTCCCATTATTATAGCTCACTTATGAGGGACCCACAGTGGCTTTCCAGTTTCCATTTTATCCTCGCAGCAACAACAGCCCCATCAGGTATTGGGCTGAGAATTTTTGCCTGGGCCAAAGTTACTCAGTGAGCTTTATGGCCGGGATGAGAACCTGGGTCTCCCAGGTCCCCCCAATCCATCATTCTGGCTCCTTCCTATAAAATAACTAGTTTGCTGGGGCTGCTTGAGTCAGTATTCCCTTAAAGCCTGGAGTTCTATAAGTTCAGTTAAAAAATGTCTTTATGGATTAGATCCAGAGCTAATGGAGGCAGGGAGGGACAGGGAAAGAGAGTGAAAGAGATAATTAAGGAACAGCAAAGTTTCCATTTCATGAACTATGTTTGCAGCACAGTGCAAGCACTAAATGATCCACTGGGATTAACTAAGCATCATAATCTTGTTGATGATGCTCTTTGTTGAGGACTAGATAGAAAAACCGCCTGAATTGCCATTTTCTAAAGAAAAAGAAAGTTTATTCTACAAATTGCAAGTTGAAACATCAGCAGTTGTTTCTTTATTAAAACAAAATGAAGCAAAGGAAGTTGTGTCAATTCGTATGGAAAACATGCAAAATCCACAGCCTGGCAATACCTTCCTTTGTTATGACCAACAAAATTGACACAACATAATGAGCAAGCTTTCATATTCTCCAGAATTCTTCTCAGGCTGAATATTAAGCAAGGATTGATGTTGAAGCCACGAAGTCTGCATTGAATCACAGCCTTAGATGGGAGTACAGGAGAAAATTGCAGACTTCCAGGGAAATCTTTTACATGTTTCCCCAGAAGTAAATACCGCTGATTTCAGTGGGGTTTGTAAGACTGGACTCTTAACTGGATTAACAGAGATTACTGTTGCTAGATTTGGTAGATATTACTCATATTACTCGACTCATATTATATTGTTTTATATTGCTCTTATTTGTTATTGTGAGCCGCCCCGAGGCTTTGGCGAATAGGGCGGCATAGAAGCCTTCCAAATAAATAAATAGATGCAAAAATCCATTTTTGTTTTATTGCTGGTTGTTGTACTGAATGCACAGCATTCTTCCTGTAGGTATGATGAGGTTGGATTGGATCTAGAGAATGATGAGAATTGGGCAGGTACTTCTATATTTTGGCTTGTGTGATCCTGCCTTAAGAAAGCAGAGCAAGAACAGAAAACTCAGGGTAGACACTTATTGGACTCCGCTAGTTACCAAGCCGTGCATGAAGGGAAATACCAAATTGCTCCAAGCTAGGCAGAAGTACTCCAGGTCTGATCTGCTGGGACATTCCTTTTGTGACTCTGGGCGAGCAATTAAGCCTGGAGCATGAAAGTAGCCTTTCCATGAAAACTCTGTATGTGGCCGCAAGTTTGCATTCATTTATTTTGCTAGTTCTTTTCACGGTGCATTTTGAACTCAAAGCCAAATTCAAAATGGAATAAAATAAAATGTTGCAATTTCTTTCCATGGAAATTAATCTCAATTGCAATGAATAGATTGATACTATATACCCTATATGTTGTATATGTAGCAGGTAGACCTCTCTTGGTGTCCTGGGGATAGTCATGGCAGGGTCTAACTGTGCAGAGGTAGGGCCAGGAAACCACCCAAGAATCACGGTTGTGATACTGATTTTTGTAGTTCAGGCAGCCAGTGTCATATATCAAAGACATGCCAAAAAGACCCTTTGTTTTCCGTTTAATGCTTTCCTGATGCATTTTTCACTATGTAAACAAAGACCTGCATTGTCTTAATCCAAAGTAGTAGGCAGTACTTTGGACAAGACTGCGATGACAGCAGATTTAATATTTGGCTTCATCGCTGCAAAGCAAAAATGAATATGGACGGGTTCAGTTTCTCTTCATGCTACAGCCCCCTTGGCATGAGGTTTCTTGCTTAGCAAAGCAATGATTCCTTTGCTTGATCAGAATGAGAGGCCAGCAAAGCGGCCAGGCTGGAAGATTCATCTCTCCGAGCAGTAAACCTCCTGGAGGTTTGCAAACACTGCACAGCAATGGGGAAGGAAGAAGAATGTGGTATCAATTGGCAGCTTTGAAAGTTATCCGTTGGCATTTGTTCCTCTCTGGATTTTCCAGTGGAGCTCTCCAATTAAAAAAAAGTACAAAATGTGTACATTAGAGAATATAATATTCAGAAAGAGATATTGGGAAGATTGCTTGCGAAAAGCCACCTTGAGTGCCATTTTTGGTAGAAAGGCAGGATACAAATCGAAGTATACAGAAGGCAAAAATATATGCAAACTGCATATAGTAGGAGGAACGTGCACAAAATGTGCACAAAAAGCAAATGAAGCTGCATGTGAACCTTTTCGAAAGACATTCATAAAGTAGGGTTGAGCCAATGTAAGACTAGGGAAATTTTCAACACTCAGAATAAACCAGCCTCCAAGATCACCGCAGACGGGGACTGCAGCCAAGAAACCTGTATGCGGGTCAAGAAGCAACAGTGAGAACCGGACACGGAGCCACTGATTGGTTCAAAATTGAGAAAGGAGTTCAGCAAGGATGTATACTGTTGCCCTGCCTATTTAACTTGTATGCAGAGCACATCATGAGAAAGGCGGGGCGAGATGAATCACCAGTTGGAATTAAGATTGCTGGGAGAAATATCAACAACCTCAGATATGCAGATGATACCACTCTCATGGCAGAAAGTGAAGAGGAGCTAAAGAGCCTCTTGATGCGGGTGAAGGAGGAGAGTGCAAAAGTTGGCTTGAAACTCAACATTAAGAAAACTAAGATCATGGCATCCGGTCCTCTCTCTTCCTGGCAAATAGATGGGGAAGAAATGGAGGAAGTGACAGATTTTATTTTCCTGGGCTCCAGGATCACCACAGATGGGAACTGCAGCCAAGAAATTAAAAGATGCTTGCTCCTGGAGAGGAAAGCTATGGCAAATCTAGATAGCATACTAAAAAGCAGAGACATCACCCTGCCGACAAAAGTGCGTATAGTCAAGGCTATGGTTTTCCCAGTTGCAATGTATGGCTGTGAAAGTTGGACCATAAGGAAGACTGAGCACCGAAGGATTGAGGCCTTTGAGTTGTGGTGCTGGAGGAGACTCCTGCGAGTCCCTTGGACTGCTAGGTGATCAAACCGGTCAGTCCTAGAGGAGATCAACCCTGACTGCTCTTTAGAAGGCCAGATCCTGAAGATGAAACTCAAATACTTTGGCCACCTAATGAGAAGGAAGGACTCCCTGGAGAAGAGCCTAATGCTGGGAACAATAGATGGCAAAAGAAGAAGGGGACGGCAGAGGATGAAGGTGGCTGGATGGGGTCACTGAAGCAGTGGGCATGAGCTTGAGTGGACTCTGGGGGATGGTGAAGGACAGGAAGGCCTGAGGAATGTTGTCCATGGGGTCGCAATGGGTTGGACATGACTTTGCAACTAACAACAAGAAGATTGGAAAAATGAGAAAGTCAGAGAAACTGAAATGGCTGGATTCCTTCACCTTACGAAAGCATCACTGCCCCTCTTTGCTTTTATTCTCAGCATCTGGCAATTGGATGCTGGTCATGGCTCCTTGCTAAGGTGTGAGGGCTAGCAGCTCTTGCCTAGAGGGACCTGTGGCAGAATATTGTGGTATAGGGAATGCCTGGCCCAAATTACAGCTAACACATTTCTCATGTTCATGACCACGAACCATGAACCAACATCTCTCTTCTGGAAACTTCAGGGTGTATAATTATTTTTGTTTCACTGGTTCCTAGATTGTCAAAGTGCTGCATCAGCTTTTGAGCATGTATAATTAGATGGCATTTCCTTAAACTTAAAAAAAATGGCTTTCAAGTTGGAATAGAAACACATTCTGATCAAATGGAATCTGCTGAGCCTTTCATGTCTGCTTTGTCCACTGTTCCTCTCCATGTATAGCACAGCAGTTGTTTTATTTTATGTTAGCAGATATTTTCCATGAGTCATCACTTCAACTGAAAATTGATTATGCTGGGCTTGGTATTAAAGAGCCACATTAATATGTCAACAAAATACTTAAGATGGAACAGCACCAAAGAGCGGAATCCACTTAATGCTGCCCCTTAGAGTTGGAGAAACAGAAAAGTAATTTCACTGTGCTTTCCACTATGTTTAGCTGCAATGTTGCAGAAACTATGCCTAATTGTGGTCTTTTCCTTGACCAGGGTTCTGTGTTGCATTAATATTAAAAGCTGGGCCAAGGCTGTGTCGAATATGACACGTGCGTTAATCGTGGCTTGTTTTCCTTAACTTGGTTCAGTATTACATCTGCAATAAGAAAAGGTACAAACAAGCCTGGAAAACTAAGCTGTGGTTTCACTGTATATTTCCTAAGCAAAATCAAGGGAGCAAACAATGGCTAACCATGCATCTTTTAATTTTGAGCTTGCTGAGATAGTTGGTCTTTGAGCATCTGGTGATGTTGCTTTTTCAGATACACATGGAAATGAACACACATTTCATAATGGAAGCATTAAAGCACACATGAATTTTTGTACAACACTTTAAATGTTTATTCTTGTTTGAATGTGTCTGTTTGTGTGCAATTTGGAAACATACATATTTTTCAAATGCACATATGTTTCTGAATAAATTTTATTATACCTTGGCAAAAAGCTTTGAACCTTGGAAATGTGTAGATTTCCTGGCATACATTGCATTCAAGGCCATATTTGCATCTGGAAGGTGCAAATTGTATAAATTGTTTCATCATTATTACTACATTGCATTTGTATCCCATCTGTTTTCCTCCGAAGGTGGCTCACGTTGTTCTCATCCACTCCATTTTTATCCTCACAACAACAACCCTGTGAGGTAGGTAAGGCTGAGAGTGAATGACTGGCCCAAAGTTCCCCAGTGAGCTTCATGGCTGAGTGGGGACTAGAACCCGGATCTTCTGGGACCCAGTCCAACCCTCTTACCATCACACCAGTTCTCAGTGTGGCAAATACGATGGGGGGAATTTCTCACACATCCCTGTGGTACTAGAAGTACCGTATTTTTCGCTCTATAAGACGCGCCTGACCATAAGACGCACCTAAGTTTTTAGAGGATGAAAACAAGAAAAAAAATATTCTGAATCAAATGGGCACATCATCACAGGCACATTCCCCATCACTTCCCCATGGGCTGCACATCTGACAGACTTACTGCACACACATATTCGCTCTATAAGACGCACAGACATTTCCCCTTTTGAGGGGGGGGAAAGTGAATCTTACAGAGCAAAAAATACGGTAATTCATATTAATTTGTCACGAGGGTGGTGTCTTAAACTAGCAGCAGCAGGAGGCTCTGCATTTATTATTATTTTCACTTTAGTGATTCCTCAGGATTTGGTAGTCACTAATTGTTGAGATGAGTTGGCATTAGTAAGTCAGTCTCAGTGCTCATTGCCCTTGGCCTCGCCTTACCCCTCTATATCCCATAATTTTTTGTCCTCTGTTTGAAATGAAATACTGACTCCCCAGTGTTTGTTCTAAACAAGGCCACAAGTTCACCAATGCCTTTTCTTACAGCTTATCCCGAGTGCTGTAAGTACACTGTGATAAAATAAATAAATCAGCTTCCCAAGGTAAGCCAGATTCCCTCCTTCCCAAAAAGCCCATTAAGCAGAGCAGCATAGCCTTGCCCAAAAGAGCAAAAGAGAGGAAGCAGAGGCAATGCTTTGTCGGTAGCTGAATACTGGCGGCTGCTCGCCCACTCTGCTTCTCTGCTGTTTTTGCCTCTTCTCAAATGTTTCAGGCCTGGTCCACACATGCAGGAGAACCAAGTGGGAAACTGCTGAGAGGCAGTGGGGTGTAGTGGTTAATTCTGCCCAATAGCTGGAGCTCCCTGGGTGGTTTATGGCACAGTAAAATACAATATAAAATGCAAACAACATTAATAACATCATATAAAGGCAATCGATATTTAAAGCCAAATTAAAGCATACAGAAAAATTAAAATAGCCTGTATGAATTGATCAATCAACTGACTTAAGCAACTAGCAAAGCCATCTAGGGATGTCAAACTACTTTCGGAAGCATTCTGTGCCTTTCTCTAAATGAAATCCACAAAAGGGAAAGCAAAAGTGAGCATTGTCTTTCTGCCTGAACATGCAAACATGTTCTCCCTTTCGTCTGTCTTTAAATGACTCTGGAGAGCTTTTGACTTCATCTTTAACACAATGTCACTTCCTGTGAAGGGAAAGATGAATGCCACAAAGAGGTAAAGCCTTTGGGAGAGAAGGGAGATAAGACGGCTTGTTTTCTTTTATGATTTAGATAGCATCATAAAGATTCACACAACGTTTGACTGAGCCACTGAAGAAGGAAAAAGAACCCTTTTCCTTCCTCAGTAGGGCATGGCCTTACCAGTACTCCTGACTGGTTGAACTAATGCTGCAGCTGGGTTTTTGTCCAAAAATAGGATGTGAGCAGAACAAGTGGTAAAATATGAACCAAGATGCCATGCATGTTTTTCCACCCTCTCTCAGCCTCAGAGTCATCAAGACCAAGTCACAATCCTTTTATTTTTTTTAATTACCGTATTTTTCGCTCTATGAGACGCGCCTGACCATAAGACGCACCTAGTTTTTAGAGGAGGAAAACAAGAAAAAAAATATTCTGAATCAAATGGGCACATCATCACAGGCACATTCCCCATCACTTCCCCATGAGCTGCACATCTGACAGACTTATTGCGCACACCTATTCGCTCTATAAGACGCACAGACATTTCCCCTTACTTTTGAGGGGGAAAAAAGTGAGTCTTACAGAGCAAAAAATACGGTAGTTCATTTTCCAATGTACATTCTGCTCCTTCACCCAAAAGAGGATTTCACGGTACATAAAAGTAAAAGATTTTTTACTGCACCTAAACAAAATGAAATCTAAATATAACTACAATAAAATTAAGAGGCATAATAACAATTTCAATCAGCATAATACACAATAAAATTGACTCAGCAAAAGACTTTAACCCAATGCCCAAAACAGCACAACTTTGGTTCCAAGTATCTCTTTCATGGAAGAGTATTTCAAAGTCATGGAGTTATCTGAGAGAAGGTGCTCTCTTTTGTAAATAGCACATGTTCTTCCTTTGTAGGTGACATGCAGCGAAGGGTCTCCTTTGATGAGCTTAATGCTCAGGCAGGCTAATAGATGGGGAAACAGTCCTTCTGATCCAGGTCTCCAGCCATTGAGACATTTCCACGCTCAGCTGAACTGACGTGATGTGACTCCACCCCATCAAAGCAGCCAGAACTCCGGCAGCCAGATTCTGTACTCGCTGGAGCTTCTGAACTGTTTTCAGGAGCAGCCCCATGTAAACCTCAGTGCAGTAAACCAACTTGGAGGTTACCCAAGCACAAATCCTTGCTGTTTGGTAATCCCTATTCAGAAACGGTTGTTGCTGCCAAACTAGGCTGAAGTTTGTGAAGGTGCTCTGAGCTGCCGATACTAGCTCGGACTCAAGCGAGAGGGTCGGATCCAAGAGTACAGCCACACCTGCTAGAAGAATGCAATCCCATCTGGACATGTTGAATACCATCTTTTTGGAACCAAGCACCATCTGCCACTGTGTAACGATTTAGCGTCATTTCACTGGCCCCCATCCAGGCCATTACACAGACTGGATAACAGTGCAGCCCCTCTACAACCTCACCTGACTCTGAGGACACAGAGAAATGGCACTAGATTTATTTGAATGCAGACTATCCCTTCCACCAGATCCCCAGATGCCCAACTGCATCATGGAAAAATTAAAGGGCTTGAAGGATAATTTGGAATATTTGGGGGCTCTACAGCTCAAGTGCTATGGATTCATGCAACAATTCCCCAATGCTGCTTTCCGAAACCGCTTCTGCAGTCACATGGAACCACTGTATCACCGTAGCCCTGAACTGTAGCTGATGGTATCAAAAGCCGTGGAGAGATTGAGAAGATTCCTTTGTCCCTTCCAGCAAAGGTCATGCATGCATCAGGGCAAGCAAGCCTGTCCCTGAGCCAAGCCTGTTCAGTTTATATAAAAAGGGAGGCATATGGTGTCTACTTTTCCTATCAAAAGGGTGTGATTATATATAGGTGCTCGAAATAGGTGCAGGATGCACCCTGCTGTTTCTGACTTCTGTGCTATTCTTGACCTCTCTGCCACAGTGACTGGCTTTGAGTCAACCCTGAGCCTACAGACCTGAGCCTGGAATATGGGAGACTGCCCGGGAGAGCCCTGCCATTTCCAGTGTGAGGTGGTCCGCATGAACTTCCTTGGGGCAGCCAAAGGCTCTCCAATCACTTCTGGGACCTGACTCCTCTCCCCAGCTGTGTTCACGGCTGTTGTTAGAACTGGGCTGGGAGGAACGTGTCCGCTGAAGCATGGAGCGGTGAGAGGGTGGCAGGAAAGGGTTCCCCTTGCTCCCCTCACAACTGCACCCCTGCTGATGTTAGCAGGCTGTGTCACAGGCAGAGATGACCTCTGTCCCCATGCCTCGCTTGGACATGAGGTAGCTGTGCTTGCTTTAGGGGAGGATGTTAGAATTCAATGCCGGTTTTAGTTTCTATCTCTTTTGGTGACTTCTGACCTATGGCACCAATTAGCAGCACTTTGATTGGCCCACTTTGGGTTCCAGATGCAGTGATTACACCTATGCTTCTCATGTGCAAACACTCAAAGGAGACAAGTAACACATCAGGGTAAAGGGCATGCTAATTTTCTGCATGCAGGGAGGGTTTTTTTTTTTTTTTGATAGGAAGCCCTAATGTTCTAATGTCCACCTGCAGTGTATCATGCAATCCAGAAATAACATTACTGCTTGCTTCCTTTTGGTGACACTGGCCTTCTATGCTTTTTGTTGAGAATCATAGAATAGTAGAGTTGGAAGGGGTTCCGAAGAACATCGGGTCCAACTCCCTGATGTTGCAGGATCCCAACTTAGAAGCATAGAAATAGAGTGAGTCAGAAGGGGCCTCCCAGGCCATCTAGTCTGACCCCTGGCTCCAGCCAGCTCCCCTCATGACATGCTAACGTGCATGTCCAGCCTATCCTTGAACACCCTCACCGATGGGGCTTCAACCACCTCCCGTGGAAACTTATATCATCCCTCTCAGAAAGTACACATAGGATTTCTCACATGGAATGCAACTCCTACAAGCTTCAGCTTAACCATCCAATAATAACAAAATGAGTCTGATTTGGGAAGAAAAGATATTAGTGGAGTTTGCAGTGTGGTAATTTTCTGATAAAGGACAATGGGACAGGGAACTGGATTATGCAAACATTGCAGTATTATTTTCTAACTTAGAAGAGAGACAAGAAGTTTGGGCAGATCAAAATATGTTTGTGTTTAGGATAGCACTAGGATCAAGGAAGTATTTTAACAATGAATTTAAACATTCCATTAATTTTACTGTGGCTTATTTATTTATTTAGCAGACTTCTATGCCGCCCCATCGCCGAAGCCTCGGGGCGGCTCACATCCATAAATGAATAATACAATATAAATAAATATAAATATAATTTGAGTCACCCTGGCCCGAAATTAAAACTAATAAATAATGCTAACAATTAAAATAACGTGTAAATGAAAAGGTCTTCGCCTGGCACCGGAAAATAAATAGCGACGGCGCCAGGTGGACCTCTGGGGAGCGCATTCCATAGGTGGGGCGCCACCACAGAGAAGGCCCTCCTCCGAGTAATCACCCTCCTAATTTCCTTCATGGAGGGTTCTCAGAGAAGGGCCTCTCCTGCCGATCTCAAGGGGTGGGCGGACAAGTATGGACGTAAGTGCTCCTTCAGGTAAACAGGGCTCAAGCCATTGGGGCTTTATAGGTCATAACCAATACCTTGAATTGGGTCCGGACTTCAATGGGAAGCCAGTGTAGCTGATGGAGAACTGGGGTCATATGAGCATAACACCCAGTCCCTGTCAGCAACCTGGCAGCTCTATTTTGAACCAATTGAAGTATCCGGACCATTTTCAAGGGCAGCCCCACGTAGAGAGCATTGCAGAAGTCAAGTTGGGAAGTCACCAACACATGTATCACTGTCGCTAGGCAGTCATTCTCCAGGTAAGGGCGCAGATGATAGATCAGCCGAAGCTGAAAGAAAGCGCTCCTCGCCACTGCTGTCACCTGAGCTTCCAAAGAAAGCTCTGGGTCGAGGAGCACTCCCAAGCTGCGGACTTTGTTCCTAGGGGGGAGTGCAACCCCGTTCAGGACTAAGTTCAATTCACCTTCCCCGAAGCCCGATACACCAACCAACAGGACCTCCGTCTTGTCTGGATTGAGCTTCAGTTTATTGGCCCTCATCCAGCCCATTACCTCGGCCAGGCACCGGTTCAGTACAGCCACTGCCTCACCTGGATTGGTAGAAAATGAGAGGTGGAGCTGGATCAGTGTACTGATGACTCCACAGCCCACACCTCCTGATGACCTCCCCCAGCGGTTTCATGTAGATGTTAAAAAGCATGGGGGACAAAATGGATCCCTGCAGTATTCCATGGCATAGCTGCCATGGCGCAGAGCCATAGTCCCCCAGCACCACCTTCTGGAATCGGCCATTGAGATAAGAGCGGAACCACTGCAGAGCAGTGCCTCCAACCCCCAATCCCGCTAGCCTGTCCAGAAGGATACCATGGTCGATGGTATCGAAAGCTGCTGAAAGGTCCAGGAGAACCAACAGGGACACACTCCCCCTGTCCCTCTCCCTGCACAGGTCATCATACAGGGCAACCAAGGTAGATTCAGTACCATACCAGGGTCTGAAGCCGGACTGAAATGGGTCCAGATAATCAGTCTCATCCACGAGAGTTTGAAGTTGTTCTGCCACCACCCGCTCCAACACCTTGCCCAGAAACGGAATATTGGCCACCGGTCTATAATTAGAGGCCATCCCTGGATCCAGTGACGCCTTCTTCAGGACCGGTCAGACGTACCTGACCCTCCCTCAGAGAAGTGTTAACCACTTCCAAGATCCAGGTCCCAATTGCATGCTTGGCATTGCTAATTAGCCAAGATGGGCAAGGGTCCAATAAGCAAGTGGTGGGACGTACTCATCCAAGCACCTTGTCCACATCATCAGGCCACAATAACTGAAATTCATCCATCAATTGCGGATCAGACGGCAACGTTGGCTCCTCCCCTGAAGGTTCTGAGTCGCTAGTAGAGTCCAGCTCGTGACAAATCTGAGCAATTTTCTCTCTAAAATGCTGGGCAAACTCGTCACAGCGGGCCTTCGAGGGTGGAACCAGATCTTTCTTCGGGCCAGGCTGAACCAGCCCTTGTACCACCTGAAACAGCTCTGCTGGACGGCATTTTGAGGAGGCAGTGGAAGTGGAAAAGAATCTCTTTTTCGCCGCCTTCACTGCCACAGCATAGGCCCGATAATGGGCACTTAAGTGTGTTCGGTCAGATTCATCCCGTGATCTCCTCCACCTGCTCTCTAGACGTCTCCCTGCCTGCTTCATCGCCCACAACTCCGATGTATACCAAGGGGAAAAGTGGGCTCTGCCTAGCGGGAGAGGACACTTGGGAGCAATCGTGTCAACAGCCCTGGTCATTTCCTCATTCCATAGTTCAACCAGAGCCTCGACAGGAGCACCAGTCTTGTCAGCCGGAAACTCCCCCAAGGCCTTCAGGAATCCATCTGGATCCATCCGGCTCCGGGGGCGGACCCACACAATCAGGTCTGCACCCTTACAGAGAGAGAGGCCGCTCTCGAGCACAAACCTCACGAGGAAGTGATCTGACCATGACAGGGGTGTCAAACATAAGTTCCTCACCCTCAGACCACTCTCTTCCTGCTTATACCATGTGCCTCTGAAAAACTCAATTTAGTCTTTGTTCTGGTTGGTCTTCATTTGCTCAGTGGTATTCTCACACTGGTGCAAATATGTATAAAATAGAGATATTTCAAAATATGATTAGCTATATATAAATTGGTTAAATACATAAAACAATAAAATCAAAATGTCCATGTGATCTTTCCTGACGGTGTGATAATATGGCACCCAAGAATCACATCTCCCAAGTGGCTGGACTTCTTATTACTTACTATTTATTTAATTGATTTGCATCCCACCTTCTTTCTTACAAAGAACCCAAAGCAGCTTCCATCGTTATTCTTCTGCTCTCAGTCTTAACCTAACAACAACAATAACCCTGTGAGGTAAGTTGGGCTGAGAGTCTGACTGGCCCAAAGTTACCCAGCTGGCTCCATGGCCGAGCGGGGATGAGACCCAGTCCTGCCCTCCTTACCGCTACACTCCACTGTTTGCATGTCAGGTCAGCACACTCGTTATGTCAAAACACAAACACAAGTATCTTTCACATACTTTGAACATCCTGGGCGCAACTACAGAGGATGTGGCAACCACACTGGTACAAGATGTGCGAAGGCCCTGTGGAGTTGACACAGTTGACCACATAGGTGAAATGCAAATATATATAACTGAGCAAACAAGTGATGTTTTTGTTCACCGTGTTTTTTAAATATCAGCTTGCAGTTAATCTCTGCTTATTTGCTGTGTTTCTTCACACTTTATGTTCATTTTGCTCAAATGAAAAAGTCCTCAAAATAAACGGAGAAAATGTACAGAAAAATTTATTTTCCAAAAATGTACACTTTTTCCATTAGACTAAGTGTGCAACTCAGTACTTTTAAACATGCATTTTAAAGGATTTTTTTTTACAATACAAACGTTTGAAAATTTGCAAATATTTTTGGAAACTGTGTTCTTCCACTTTGAAGAACACATTTGAGTTTGTGAATGTTTCACATGTTTGTGTGATTTGCAAAGATAAATGAAATTATTATACATCCTTAAAAATATCCCTAATGTTCTTCAGCAAAGAATGAATCTGAAGAAGAAAAAGTAATTTTTGTTCTGTGCACAGACATATGCACATACCGGTCCAGTTCATACATAATAACAGTTCAGTTTTGTTTTGTTTTTAAACTCCAGGTTGTCATGAACATGTATGTGTATTAGTCCCCACAGCTGGATCTTTAACTCTTGGCTTTTCCTTTCAGCAGGAGAAGCAAAGCAACCTAGGGGTTTTCTGCTGTTTAGTGCAATTAGCAAACCTTAGGTTCTAACCATGACTAGTCAGGGGTGGCACAAAGCGGACAGAATTGTTCGGCTGGAGTTCAGACAGAATTCTGGGCTGGAGTGTTCATGGGCTGTTCAGACAACTCTGCTTGTAGTGGGAACAGTTGACAAGTATAAACTGGCACATGCCCTGGTGTGCTGCTCGGCCCATAGCTTGGCACAGAGTACCTGATGAGCCTTGGCTACTACCCACCGAGAGAGAAACACATTCAAGTCCCATCGTCTTCTGCTGAAGGTTCCTTGGGTAGGAGCATCATTCTTCAGCTTATTGCAGTGGGACTTAAAAGGCTGAACTGTGTCTGTAAGCACTTTTCCTTGTGGTCTCTACTAGATCTGCAGACACAGCAGAATGAAGTGTTGCATAGTGGTTAGCGGGCTGGACTGAGACAATCCAGGTCCTAGACTCCACTCATCCATGAAGCTCACCGAGTGACGTTGTCCGGTCACAGATTCCGACGCAGCCTGCCCTACCCCAAAGGGTTGTTGCTGTGATGATAAAATAGAATGGGGAATGATAAAAACCTTGCAAGCATAACCATAAGCACAGCCTTATGCTCCTTGCAAGAGGGAAATGGCAGGATATATGTAGTCCATTCTACCACAATGAATGGCAGAATGGACTACATCACTTCAGGCTTTCTCACATGCTTCGTGCACTCCTGGGTTAAAAAAATCAATCTGATTTCAAGTGGAAAACGAGCACTGTAGACAGAAGGTTGGACTTGAACTGTTCTTCTGTTTTCTTCTGACGTGGGAAAATGGGCTTTGTTTATTTTTGTGTTACAGGGAGAAACGTTTGAAAACAGTAAACTACACTTCAGTCAGAAATAGTACAGTGCCATCTGTTATCTCATTCTTTGGTGTGTGCAAACCATGCTTCAGAACCTTCCCTAAAAGATGCCTTTTATCTTTTCTCTTGAGGGAATTTGCTTTCTCCGTTTCACCCATGCACAGTCCTCCAGTGACTTACAGAAGTCGCATTTGTTCGTGCAAGGCGTGACCCAGTGAACTGTGTCCCAGCGCAGCTTTTGAGTCTATCCATTGGGAAGCCCTAAATTGGCCGAAATCCTTGCTAAAGCGATTGTAATTGGCAGAGCAGAGTTCTGGTGGTTTCGTGATAGTTTTATTGTTTTGCGCTGTGCATCCCTTGAGCAAACTCTGAAATGGTGGCTAAGCCATTTTATAAGTAAATAACTCTTAACTGCTAATACACAAGATGAAAAATGGGCACAAAACCTTTCCACGCAAGCTTGCAAAGAAGTGTTTTGTAATCCCACTTCAGGCAATTCAGAGAGCTGTTGAAACATTGCCTACTCCCTCGTTTCTCCTTGTGAATTATCTCCAAGGCTTACATCTTTTTGGATGTAGCAGCATCAGGTTCAATATGTGATTGCAGACACATATTTTAAACAAAACTTTATCAGAAGGAAACTTGGCCATGTTAGCACATAACACTCAGCCAAAAAGCCTATCTTAAATAAGCCAGAAAATGCAATGGGGGTGAGGGGAATCACATGACCTAGCTCCCCATTTCATAAGAAAAAGGGTAGCTAACCAGGAAGCTGCGATTGCCCCAACTTTCTTTTCCATCTGAACCAGAAAGCATGATTGCCTGCTCCTAAGCAAGCCTGGATCCCTAAACCAGCTTTAAATCATGCTTTAAAGCTACCTTGTAGAGTGAGAGAATATACTGTACACTCTTTTACTACCTGTGCACTGGTAATAGCCCTCTGGGTCTCAGGCAGAAATGTGTGGGCGGAGCTGCTAGTGCTGGAAATCACCAGGGAGGGGGGGAGAGAGAGAGAGTTTCTGCATGTGTGCAGGTGAGTGAAATCTGAAACAGCAGTGAGACATATTATAAATGTTAAATTGTTTATCTCATTGTGACATTTGCTGAAAGCTAGGGTTTCAGTGTTGTCCTTTAAAAACTGGAACATGGATTTACTGTGGCAAGGGCTGTAAAGGTCAGTAGGCTGATGACACTCCTGCACCATTATTTTCTTTGCGTGTCATTTCAGGTTGACAGAATCCACAAAGTGTTTGGGCTGATATAATACAGTTTCAGCCAGGTGAATATTTTAACTAACATGGGACACTGTCCTGCTGAGTGGGAGCATTGCCATCTGTTGCATTCTTACACTCTCTCTCTGGATCATGCTGAACTTCCACATGAGCTAGTAGCTTTCCTACAGGCTCAGCTACCTGGGAATTCATTTCTTGCTTGGCCTCCCAAGCTCACTAGAACTGCTTGCAGAAATGATTGGCCCATTGGTAATGAGTTGAGGTTCCACACTCAGTTGAGGTTCCATGGTTTATACAACACCAGAGTGGAACACTACTTCCTCTTACCACTCCTGCCATGTACTTTCTTCAACATGAAGATCCTGGTTTGTATTAAAGTGGAGTTCACTATGACATCTGACCTAAGATTAATATCAGTTAACAAACCAGGAAAATAAACCAGGATGTGGTCCCACAATTTGGACATAACTGAGAACTCTGGCTTAACACAAGAAAGGCTCTTCATGTGAGAAATGATGAATAATGGAAGCTGGGGAGGAGAGAGTCATAGGAAGTTGCCTTATGTTGAGCCAGACCACTAACTGTGAGTTAGAATCATAGAATAGTAGAGTTGGAAGGGGCCATGAAGGCCATCGGGTCCAACCCCTGCTGATGCAAGTCTCCACGTTACACCATCCCACTCAGACGGCTGTCCAGTTCCTTCTCAAACGTCTCTAGTGCAGGAGAGCCCACCTCCTCTCTAGGCAGCTGGTTCCACTGTCGTATTGCTCTGACAGTGAGGAAGCTTTTCCTGATGTCCAGCCTGAATCTGAGTTGCTGCAGCTTGAATTGATTATTCCGAGTTGTCATTGAACTATGAGTTGGTGTTGAAATATGCATTTTTGCATTGTCTGAACCCAGCAATTTTAACAAACCACAAACTGCCCCCATGGTTTGTTGTTGGTTTATGAACACTAGGTTGCTCATGGATAGTACAAATCATGGTTTATGAGCACAGCTTGGTTTGGACAACACTATAACCCACAGTGTAGCAACAAAACTTGGTTCATTGACAATACCCACTCAACCCTCATACTTGACCCTCATACTAAACCCCTCTGTATGGGTTACTGTGTGACCTAGACCCAGTCACTGACTGGCAATGACTCCCCATGGTTTTAGGCAGAATTGCCTTTTGGGCTTACCTGGAACTGGTGCATAAGGAATGAACCTGGAATGTTGGATGTACAAAGTAGATGCGTCTGCCTTTAGCTGGGTCCCTCCCAGAACTCAGCGTGCAGGGCATAGGAGGAGCACTTGGCCCCATCCCTAATTCTCAGTTTCATAAACCACAGACTTTATCGTTCACGAAGTCTGCAGTCATCACCCAGACTAGGCCATTGTTTTTCTACTGAACCGGCCTCAGTGAGTGGGGCATAGGCACAGATGAGATAAACATTTTAAAGCCTTCTGTGTGCTGGAAAGTGTTGCCATAATGATAAAATGTTGAAGATGAAAGGGAAATCCCCCTGAGGGAGGGAGCACTCCTTGGGCTTGTCAGAGCTCCCACGTCTGGAACGGAAATAGGCTGGCTTCCTTTCTTGTCATGTGCAGGTGCAGTGAAACCGGTTTCCAGTTCAGTTATCCTGGCCCTGAGCTTTCAGAAAAGCTTAAAAATGCTCCCTGGAAAAGAGCCACCTCTTCCCACTTGCAAAAAGTGAAGGCGCTGTCTAGGGCCCCCTCCCTGATAAGGATTTCCACCATGTTGCACCATTCTCAGTAAAGCCGTTCCATTATACTGAAAGGATAGATGTGGCAGAAACTCATCCTGTGCTGCAGGTCTCCATCATTCCTGAATAACGAAGGCCCAGCAAGGATCGCAAACCATTTTAGGTGAGTGGGTACATTTGGACTTTTGAAATGGTGCCGTGGGCTCTCTCACAAGATGGCTGCCATGGGGGTGCCCATTCAGGAAATGGCTGTTATACTGGGCTTGGCCAGTCTCAAAACACTTTCCCACGAGGCCAACTGGAGTGACCAAAGTAAAAGAGCTTGCCCAAGAACCTGTGTACAAGGAAGAGGTGGAGGTCTGAGCTCCAAAGTGCTAAACTATTCTTTTGAATGCAAATGAAGATGGCACTGGAGCACAGCAGCTCACTTTGCTGCATGTTCTAGGTATATTAGAAATAATGTTAAAAAAAAATTAAAATTAGGAGGAGCAGGAAGCCTTGCTTGTATTCAGTGGCTGCAGGTACCTTGGTAGCTACAAGCACTAAGCAGGGGATCCCACTGTCAGGTTCTGTGCAGTAGAAAAGTCCTACTTTGATCTTCCCCATGATAAGAGAGAGAGAAAGAGATAAAAGGAGAGGAGAGTTGGAGGCAAGGTTTCACAGCTTCCTCCCCCTACAAGTACACCTTAATTACTGTTTTAATTGATGGGTTAACTTGATTTACCTTCAGGCGACATGACAGTACTTTATGCAAAGTTAATATTTCAAAAGCCTGTCTCCCTAGTCATTTAATTAATAATGCAATTTGCTAGCAAATACATTATGTACATAGATATAATGGTTTATCTGTAGCCTATGTAAGTGTTTCTAACCTACAGCAAGGCTAATTGCAATAAATGGCGATTGCCAGAAGGTAAGATAAAGGCTGACTCATTGCCAAGGGCAGGTTTTGATATGGCCTGGCAGGTGCTCCAATGCCCCAGTGTGTTTGCTCATGTAATAGAGGTAGCTAGTCTACTACATGTGAGGAGCAAGGAGAGGGACGAAGAGTTACTCCAGCACACAAGTAGCTGAAATAAAGCACCTGCGTTGCATAATGTGTTCATAGAAAATGAAAATCTCCTGAGTTTGACGTAGCTGGGCACATTTCCCCTTCTTCTCAATCCACTTTCTACAGCTCCCAGTGGAATTAGTGGAACTCAGATTATTGCATGAAATGGCCAGGACTGTCTCTTCCACCTGAACCTGCTCAAGTTTTGAGATCCTTGGCTCTCCTGGGTTTTGGAAATTAGGCAGGTGGCAACCAGCAGAAGGTCCTTTTCTGTGGTGGCACCTAATTTATGGAATATCCTTTCCAGGATAGTTTGCCATCATTATTAGCCTTCAGGCAACCAGGTCAAAAGAATTTCATTTGTCAAAGTATTTAAGACATGTTCTGTTAGAGTCAGCTCTCGCTTTCTCTTGCACTCTCTTTACCTTTGCATGTTCTACCTTAATATCATGGTTGATGTCTAGCCAGTGTTGTTGCACCTGTTAGTTTCATATGAATGTATACTCAATATTTATTATCATACAAGGTGTGTCCAGAAAGTAACACGAATGAAGTCCCTACACTCGAGAAGGGCTCTGTGCAGGGAGAAGCTGGCCAAGGTCACTTGGGTGGGGTGCCAGGAATACATTAGAACACGAATCGGTTGCATTCCAGCCCTGTCCGAGTCGAGACTTTCTTTTTCGTGACACCCTGTTCAAGTGCCTCCTATTAAGAAAAATGCAAAAGCGTTTGGAACAGCAGTACATGATAAAATTGTGTGAAATTGGGTAAAGGTGCATCGGAAACTTTGGAAATGGTGAGGGAAGCTTATGGAGAAGCTGCTCTATCATCTGCACAAGTGTACCGATGGCACAAGTTGAGATCGGCTCAACTTGGATCCTTCATCACGACAACACACCCAGTCACAGTGCGTTGACTGTCAGAGAGTTTTTGGCTGAAAAACACATCACGGGGCTTCCCCATCCGCCCTACAGCCTCAACTTGGCTCCCTGCAAATTTTTCATCTTCCCAAAGTTGAGGAATGGTTTGAAGGGTCTCCATTTTGGTAGTGTGGATAACGTCCGAAGAGCCATTATGCAGGCTTTGGATGCCATGCTACTTAAAGACTTCCAGGGATGCTATGAAGAATGGAAAAATCGCTGGGAGCATTGTGTCCCAAGTGCATACTTTGAAGGCTCAATTGTAAAATGTTTCAATAAAATAATTTTAAAAACATCATTCTCATGACTTTCTGGACACACCTTGTATAGACTTGGTGTGCTGTTGGTGTGCTGAAGTCATGGTGTGCTGTTTTATCAATAGCTGGACTGGGGAAGTATTTTGGCCGCAGGGCCCCAATTGCTTTCTGACACACCTGTCAGGGCCAGTTCCTTCCCCCAGAGTTCCCACCCTTGATGTCCTGGCAATTGTTCTTGCTTCTCTTGGCATGGAGAAACACCTTTCTCCCTGCATGGATCAGTGTAGCTCCTCATATAAGTCACTTTGGTAGTAAAATGTTGCAAAGTAGCAGCTACAAATACAGAAAACACCATCATTGCAATGCTGTTTTCAGACCTCAGTAAAGGAAAGAAATACATACATTGAAAAATAATAATTGCTTTGATCCAAGGAAGAGTCTGAATTTACCATTGGACACACTATAAAAGTTATTTTTGGTGTTATAAGGAGGAGTTTGTCCTGTTTTGTAGCTTCTAATATCCTGCACTAGGCTTCCCTGAAAATACATGATATTTATTCGTACCTCCTGAATGGAATATGTTTCATCTCCTGCTTTGTGGCATTTCTGTTAAGCAAAGGGCAAGTCTCTGGTGAATAATCAAATTGCTCTTCTGACTTTGTGAAACAGAAATAGTTTTGTGTGGTGCTTGTGTAGCATTTGCCGGCTCTTCACTACCCAGTACTGGGGCCCGTTTGACTCTTTGCTAACATGACCGCATGGTTGATGTTTTGCTGGACTGCACATTTCTGTCATGCACCAGAGGTCAGTGAAGGGAACGGCTCCATCGTCAACTTTTCAACTGTGGTTGAATAAGGTGTGTTTCTTGTCTGTGTAGAAGGTCACAAAACCCTCTCTGTTCAAGGGTAGGTGATAGACAACAGGGGTAAGTCCAGTAAATCTGGAGGGTACCATGTTCAGAAAAATTGGCCTATACCACTTTGTTGAAAGCCCATAGAAATCCAACTTCAGTTGTGATATCTGGCTTCAACAGAACAAAAGATCTGAGTGTATATTTTATGGTATGGATAGCCATATTCTGGCCATCTGCAGTATATGGCTTATTGTGTGTGTTTGTGTGCAAAGTGATTACCAGCTGAAAGGAACATAATATTTGTGTTCAGTGAAGATTTTTGTTTTACCATACTTTTCGTTCATTTGCACAGACTTCAGAACAGTAAATTTCCAAGTCATTTTGTAAAGAAGTACTTTGACCTGGATTCTGAAAGGAAGAATGCCCTTTTTTCCCCACTTCACCTGCGGAGTTTGTAAGTCCCTGATCCTTTCTCTTTGATCAAATTAAGATGCTTTTATTCCTTTTGCTTTCATTCCATAAGCCAGCACTTCATATTCGCTTTCCTCTAAGAACAAAGATGATCCACAGAAGCCTGGAGTCTTTCTTCCTTTCGGAGTGTTTGTCTGTCTGTCTGTCTGTTATTTATTTATTTATTTATTGCTAACTTGCCTGAGCCTTAAAAGACATTCCAAAAGCCTCTTGGAGAAGGACACTTGATAGATTTGATCAGATTCACCTGTTTGCCTTACCCTGTTAGAGGCATGCTTTTTCCTTCTCCCATTCTTTCAAAATGTCATTTGTGAACAGTGACAAAGGATTAATTGCGGAAATGGTTGGGCCGGGCTGGCGGAATTGTGCACAAACAAAGTGCTCTTTTGAAATGCTGTACAGGCTGCCTTGCAAATCAAACAACAGATACGAAGCTCTCAACATATGCCAGCAGATTAATTCATTCAATTGCCGCTCGCTTTGGTTTTTGTCATTTTTAGAGAGGCAAGGAAGGAACGGAACATTGGAATTTTAATTGCTTGACCGCGATTTTTAATTTGCCATGCACAAAGAGACTATGGATTATTAATTGGTATGTGATGATTCAGACCTTAACCTAGAAGAGGTTGCAGGATCAGCTGCATGAGTTGAGGGAAAACTTGATTGTGTAGCAATGGAGCAGGTTAAAATTGACTAGATAATCACTGGCTGCAAATTACATTCTAAGGGTAGATCATCTGGTGTTCCTATGGAGATGTGCCAAAACTTGAGCCTCTTTTGATAGGTTTAGCTGTCAAAAGGTTCCTTGTGAAAGAGAACATTTTAGTTCTTATCCTGTTTGATCAACTTTATTGAACTTCTTTAAAACCTTGAAAGCCACGACGCATCACTTCCTGATGGAACAAGAAGCCAGCTAATAAGAAACTGAAGGGCAGCCATTAACATATGTCGGCCTGTAGAATGTACAATGTAGAGTTTTGGCTTTTAAAGTGGGAAGGGGTCCTTTGAGACTAATCAGGCTGTGTGTGTGTCTTCCAAAATACCTAGCCTTGCATCTTCAGATGTTCCTTTTGCCAGATTAAAAAGTGGCAGCAAGTGCAGTAATTGTTTGGGAATGCAAAACACAGGCAGTTCTGCTTGACAATCCCAGTAATATGAGCTAGACAAATTCAGAGCTAGACTTTCAGAGCTTTCCAGAGAGTCGGAAGTGCTGCTGAAGTACGACAGCGCTCTCCAAGCAAAAATATTTCCAGTCTTACCTGTAGGTGCCATGGATTGAACATAAGACCTTGCAAAGAAAGTGCTCTCTTTTTACCAATGTATCCAACTTGAGCGCGGTACAGACTTTTAACGTGGCTACCGCCCAAACACATACCACAATCTTAGTGCATACACTCAATCACAGGAATCATGAAAAAAGTCTCTGTTTAAATTCTGTTTCTAAAATTATACCATGGCCCAGGCCCACACTAGGGATTTTCTACGATGTCGCAAAGGACACACACACACACACACAAAAGCTTTCTTTCTTTATCATAGCATCCAGCCTAAGGAAGACTCCTACAAAACGGGCATTTAATCTGTTCAGCTGATAATTGTGTTGTTTCATATTCTTTTATCTCTGTTCCTGTCTGCGTCAATTTACGCAGTGTTTCCACAGATGGTTTTTAATCTATTTTTAAAGATATTGCTTGAATGTTTTACAAATGGAAAGGCTGAATGGATGGATGAATGAATGAATGAATGAATGTGGTGTTTGACAATTCTTTGAGGTGAAGAAAAATACTGACCAGCCAGTGGCCATGTAATCATTCACTGGATCGCTCGAGAGCTGTTTGTTATGCGAAACATGGTTTAGATTTGTTTCACTGGCAACATTTTTATATGATGGATCTCTGCTGTGTTTTCTATGTGAATTAAGTGCATGGAAATTGTCTTTCATAATTATGATTGCCAGGCAAGCACCAATGGCCAGAATATTTTTGTGGCAACCAAATTTTGTGAACAAACATCATGCAAAACCCCTCCCCTGCCATGGTTTATCTGTGCATTGTAGATCAATCAGAAGTGGTAAGAGAAAGGCAAACTGTCTTTCCTATGTGCGAACAAACCCAGCTCCAACCCCTTCTTTCCTGCTAGTGATTCTGTCTGTATCCAGATACCCCATTGCATGGAGACAGAGTTTTACTTACGTGGCTCCAGATTTTCCTTGAAGCCTTCATCAAGGCCTGATCTCAGAGTCTGTGCTTTGAGCATTTCTGATTGTGAAGGCACTGAATAGGGTTCACATGCTGACCACAACCCACTGTTTATCAACTCTGGGCTCTTGAGAGTGCAGCAGTGTGCTGGATCCTGCCTTACCTGCTCCTGTTGGGGTCAACAACCTGCTCTGTACCTGATTTGATTTACTATGATGTGCAGACCTGGAACTCGAGATGGTTGAGGGAATAACAACCAAGCCTTGTAACCTATGAACAAACCATGGGTTACAGGTCTGGGGTGTTCTTCCCACCATCTAACTCTGTGGGATTCAGCACTTTCACTCACTCCCACTTGTTCATGGCTGCTCTGGGCAGCTGTGATGTGTGAACTTGGCCACTCTTTTCCATGCGTGTTCCTTCCACAATGGCTTTCTTCAGTCTTGATGCCTGCCAGTTTGGGACTACACACCTGCTTCTGGCCCAGTTGGAGTGACGCCCCGCTCCCCATAATGGTTCCTAGATCCCAACTGTTTGAAATATGACTCTTACTACATCTTTGACAGTGCTCCAGTACTAAAAAAAAACATTCACAAATCCATAAGCAAAATCCCAGACGAGCTTATCCATATGCCATGTTCAGATGGCACATCTGTATTTTTATTTCATGGTAAACAAATGCTATAAGGTAATATGTTCCCTCAGAGGGCAAAAAAAGCGTGCTCTAGGACAGCTTTGGGCTTAAGTTTAGCTGAAACTGTCTCTTTCTCACCTGCCTTCCTTGTTAAATCATCCCTGATGTCTCTTCACTTGAAGACATTGCTCAGCTGCCTGCGGTGATGTCACTCCTGAACTATATGGAAACTAGGCATCTCGCAGGATGCAAGGGAACAATCTTTATGCTTGTTCGTGGTGTCCTGGGAATTGCACTCCAATCTGAATGTTCCAGGCTGTTGTTTAGATTTCAATCTATCACTCCTGCTTCAGTCAGTCATCTCCTCCCTGCCTGATCTTCTTCTCATGCGCGTTTTAAGGAGCCAGGTCTAAGCTGTTGCATAAAGAATTAAGCTTTGTGAGACCAGGAGCCTGCCTCTTTTGTGTTTGCAGGAGTGCTAATTTTAAAATGTAGACTTCTGTTTCTACGCTGCCAGTTTGATTTGCTTGTAGGAAGGTAAATTCTCCCGTTAGAACTGTTACTGAGCTGTCTAACAAGGTAAAAACAATTACTGTGTCCATGAATTGTGTGCCTGTGTGGACACACACACCACACACTGCTTTTGAGTTTTTCCAGTAAGGCTGTATAGAAATAAAATAGTAAACAGTTTGATAACCTAGTGATTTTAGTTTTGCTAAATCGCTGACAGGTTCAGGTTAAATTTCTTTCCAGGTCTAAAATAATAGTGATACTGTTATCACAGCAAAATGGTTTTTATGGCATTACACTCAATGTAATGCCATACATTGGAGTGTAATGTATGGAGGGAGGCTTGGAGTGCAGCAGCTAAAGGGAGGGCTCTCTTTGTGTGGCCCCCACATTGTGGAATGATCTCTCCACTGAGCCATACCTGTCACCAACCTTCCCAGTTTTCCAGCACCAGGTTAAGATTGTCTTTTATGCTGACTTTTTGAAAGATCTATTGGGACATCCAAGAGCTTGTGGGGATTACCCAACCCAGGTGTTTTTACAGGACTGTTCTTCATGGTATGCTTTCTTAACTTTTTGCTTAAATTGTTTGTCGTTTGATAAGATGTTAAGGCATTTTATTGTATTGTTTGTATGAACTGGTGTGAACAGCCCAAAGAGCTTTGCCTATTGGGTAGTATAGAAATGAAATCAAAATAATAATAATAATAATAAGAAGAAGTCATCACATGAGTTTGCTTGTTATTTGCATAATGCAAAAAGTTTGTGGACAGTGAGGCATAAACATACTCATTCCTGAGCTTAAATCTGAAGCAGGAACTTGCACTTTTAGCTTGTGCTTATAGCTAGTACACTCGCTAAACTCTACATCAACTCCACCCTCCTGCGAAATCCCCTGGAAACATTTTTTTGAAAGTTCCCTATCTCTAAGAGGTTTTGAGCTGAAGAGAAAGAACAAGATAGCACCGGCCTACGAGAAGCTCGTGTAATGGAAATTGGGGGCCATCATAGCATATGCCAGACTCTGTCCCCATACATTTGCACCCTTTCCTATTAAAAAGAAGTCAAAGTCTTGTCATTGCCTTTTTTTTGCATTAATTCCATGTTCATTGTCAATGGCATCTTTGTTTCCTTTAATCGGACTTTAGTTGAAAGAGTGCTTTTAGGAGCATGGGAGGATTAAAAACCAAAAACCAAAAAACCTTGACCAGTCCTTGGTGCCCAGAAGGGAGCAAGAGGAAAGGCGATGTCAATTAACCCTTTGCTACAAACATATCTAAAGGTACAATCCTGTGCATTTTCAGACACAGAAGTCCTACTGTCCTCAGCATGCGCTGGCCAGCAATGGGCCATGTTGGATGGGAATTCGACGGGGGAGGGTCTGCATTAGATCAATGATCTCTTGCAATGAGTAGAGCGAGGGCACCAGGTTGGGGAAGTCTGATCAAAACATTGAGTGACGTCACACTCGTTCGGTTGCTTATCTGTGTTTACTTACCATCGGTTTGCTCTTCTTGCTTCTCCCTTTTTACAGTGAAGTACATGCGAGAAGCCACCCCGTATGTGAAGAAAGGTTCTCCAGTTTCGGAAATCGGCTGGGAGACCCCCCCACCTGAATCCCCCCGGTTGGGAAATGCCTCCATGGATCCCCTCTCTCAGCCGCCTCTCTCCATTAACAGAGACAAGAAGACGATACCGCTCAAAATGTGCTACGTGACCCGGAATCTGGCTGTGTCGGATCCAGAAAACAGGTAAAGTGATGTGTGGGGAAGGGAAGGGAAGCAGAAGACACCTGAACAGCTCTTGGCATTATATCCATCGATGTAGTGTGCATAGTTTATAACAGAGGTGACCCTGAGCTACACCTTTGCCCAGCCTGGCTTCTTCCCTAGCAACTTCCTCAGCTAAGGTACAAGATAAAGCAGTGTCCCTTCCCTGACAAACAGCTCAGAGGGGACTGTATTATTGTTGTTGTTACATTGCATTATCATCACATTACATTTATAGCACCCCCTTTTCTTCCGTTGAGGAGCCCAAATAGCTTACATAGCTCCATTTTATCCTTACAACAACAACAACAACAACAACCCTGTGAGGTAGGTTAGACTGAGAGTTTGTAGCTGGCTCAACGTTACCCAGAGAGCTTTATGGCCGAGGGGGGACTAGAACCCAGATCTCCCAACCCCACAGTCCAGCACTCTAACCAGTATGCCACACTGCTTGCGGGCTCCTTGTTTCTTGCAGCTTGTGGTCTCCCAGCTGGCTTCTGGGAGTGGAGCGCTGGTGAGATACACCAGCCTTCCACAACTTGGTGCTCTCCACATAGGTTGAACTGCGACTCCCCTGATTCCTAGCCAGTGTGCGTTGGCACAGCATCCTTCCTAATTCCGAGCCAGCTAGCCGAGGCTTCCAAGAGCTGCTTTTCCAACACAGTCTGGCTGAGATTTAACTTCAGCCCAGCGCTTCTGGGAGGCAGCAGTGTGGAGCAGGCTGGCATTAGCCTTTGGTCTGATCCATCACAGCTTTTTCTGTTGTATGTTCTGGGTTGCTCGTTTGATCTGAGGGACCACATTTTAGATTCAGCCTCTGTATTTTGCTCATCGTAAGACCTTGCCCTTCCCCCTTCTGTGGGATGAGGATAATTCTGTGTTTACCTTCACAAAACTGCTGCCTGTATCTTGTTCTGGCCTGTGCAGTAGATCCGACCTTCTCTCCACCATGTTGATGCAAATGTTGCAGTCAGGTGAAGGCGCCAGTGAAGGATGCATGGTGGCTGCGTGACAGTTAATGGCAGAGTGCATGCTTTTCTCTTTGCAAAGGAGCATAAAAAACCTGCACCCATTTTTCATTCATGCATCCTGGGATCTGTAGGTATAGCTGGGAAAGGGCCTGATCGCAGGTCTTAAAAATCTGCCGCTGGAATAGGTCAAGAACAGAGAACCTGAGGCCTGAAGGCCAAATCTTGCCCCCTGGGTTTCCAGGGGGCTTTGCTTCATTCCCCTGATCCAACCTCCTTTGACCCAGTTCCCATTTCTTCGGTGGCTGTAAATGGTGGTTACTCCAAATGCTGCACATCATCAAGGTAGCTTGGAAAAGCATGCAGGGCATGGAGAGGTGCCAGGGTGAAGAAGCTGCCATGGCTTTTCCCCCTGGGGCTTGTGTGGACCCCCTCCTGGAGGATATGAGATTCATGCTGCAAGATCTTGAATGTATGCCTCATCCATTTTGCCTTTAGCCCCGCTTCCTTTGTCTTCCACCCTTTCCACTCATGGAATGTGACTGTCAAGAGGATCTTGGAAGTACAATTTGACCTCCACAGGAGAAGAGTTTCCCCAACCCTGCAGTAGGCAATAGTGAGCTCAATGAACCAACCTTCTGACTCTTTCTAAAGCCATTTCCTGTGTTTCAGGTTTTCTTGGTGGAAAATGTAGATGTGTACTGATTCCCACAACTTGGTACATTATGTGACAGCAAAAGAGAGAATTAGCTTTGTTTTGGCCTCCCGTCTGTGTAATGCTTACCTGATCGATGTTCAACTGGTACAGACGTTAGTCTTTTTGGAACTAGGGAAACCCCTTTTTAAAATGTCAAGGCATTTTATAAAGGCTTATCAAATTGAATAGTGTTCTTCTTTATTTTGTGCATCTTTTTCCTTTTTAATTGTCGCTTTACTAGGATTAAAATAAAACACTTTCTAAGCCACTATGGTGCCATAAGATAAAGGGTAATAAATAAATAATATGTTCTGATATCTAGCACTGAAATGTTGTGTATGGTTATATCTTTATAATCCTTCCAGTGTGTGAGGGTTTGCACATCTGTAGCGAACCCTGAACCTACATGTTCACTGGTAGTGTTGAAAAAAGAAGAATTTACGCATTTCTAGTGCTTAAAATGGCTGTGGAGCAAGTGACAGTACTTCAGTCAAATGAAAGTTACTGAGTGGATTAACTTAATTGGTTGAAAATCATCATGTCATGCTTTTAATGACGTGCGTGCCTTAAAAACTTTGTAACACGGCTTGGTAAGTTTTTGAATCTCGTTGTGAAAAAGAGAATGCAGCTCTTCACAGCTGAGTGATTTGCTCATGACTAAAGGATGCTTGCAATAAATAGCATTTCCAAGTAGGAAAACAGTCACAAACATGTATCTGTTTCACTGTGTGTTCTTCTCCAAGAGAAGTTGCAATTTGGCTGAGGTTTCTCGGCACAAATAAAATAGATATGCCTGTGTTTGTAACATATGTTCATCTCTGTGTGTATTCCAACACAAAGGTATTATCCATGTAGGGGAATAAATAATTTTTAAAACAGCTACTGTTTTACAGCTACTGAATGAGCAAACTTTCTCATTTTGGTACCCACCAAGTGTTTTGGACTACAATTCCCAACATTCCTCACCATTGTCTGACAGAAGCGGAGGTTTAAAAAACTTCAAAATCGCCAGAGGCTAATCTGCACTGGAGCCTTGGCACAGTTTTTCTGCAAAGTGCATTTCATACATTTGGGGCACAGGTTAATGAATACAGCATAATTTCCACTGTGTTGAAAAGGTAAGCTTTCATCACACACAAATGCAGGAGAAGTAGGCAGGGTTGGAAAGGGGATAATATGTAGGGGAACTAGACTTTTAAGTTCTTGCCTTACCTTGCCTTAGCATATGCATATACTGACTGAAGGGACTGCAGGTGGTGCAGTGGTTTAAACCGCTGTGCTGCTGGGCTGGTTGATCGAAAGGTCACCGGTTCGAATCTGCACAACAGAGTGAGTTCCCATTGCTCCGTCCCAGCTCCTGCCAACCTTGCAGCTCAAAAGCATGCAAATGCGAGTAGATAAAAGGGTACCACTTTGGTGGGCAGGTAACAGCGTTCCGTGCACTTCGGTGTTTAGTCATGCCGGCCACATGACCACGGAGACTGTCTGCGGACAAACGCTGGCTCCCTCGGCTAGGAAACGGAGATGAGCACCGCCCCCTAGAGTCAGGCATGACTGGACGTAACGTCAAGGGGAAACCTTTAGCTTTACCTTTATAATGACTGATGTGAAGGCAGAGCTTTTTTTTAAGTGGTAGAGATGGCTTTGGGAGAAACCCCAGACTATGGACATGCTTCTTCCCCACCCAGGCAGAAAAAGTGCCCCTTAGTACCACCTGTCTGGATAGAGTTGCTTTTGAGGCCACATCCAGTCCATTGCCATGGCCAGGCACCAATCTAGCACACCCACGACCTCACCCGATGAAGAAGCAAAGGAGAAATAGAGCTTCATGCCTTCAGCGTCCTGATGGAAATGCACTGCAAAACTATGGGTGATTCTATTCAGCTGATTCGTGTAGAAGTTAATAGCATGGGGGACCAAATGACAACTGTGAAATCCCATGCTGGGCAATTCACAAAGCCAGGCCGTATTCCCCAAGCGTTAGTTTCTGGAGTCATCCATCCAAGGAGGAGCAAAAGCACTGTGGTGCATTACTTTCCACTCCCAGCTTGGCCCCATATCCTCTCTTCCTGGGATATAACAACATTTTAAAAGAAAAACCAGCCAGTGTTAGGGAGGTGATCTTTGCCCTTCTGTTCCCCCAGAAGCAGCTCTCAACAAAGGTCTGTATTTCTGGGCAGCGAAAAAGCCTTTCCAGGCAACGCTCAGAGCTGTCTCAAAGCTGCAAGGAATTCACCGAGGAGAGTGTTCTCTCTGTCTCTCTCTGTCCCATGTGCTCCCCCACCTCAGTTTCAGCCAGGAGAAATCTTCTCTCAAGCAGCTAAACAAGTCCCAGGCAGGCAATAAGATGATCAGTTGGCCCACCTGCCTCCAGAGGATGTCCTAGCTGTCTTCTTCTGTCCACCAGCCTTCTTCACAGGGTTGCTGTGGAAACAAAATGGAGAGGAGGATCCTGTGTACTAACTAGAACTCCTCGAAGGAAAGGGGGAAAGAAACGGGACGAGCGAATAAATGGTGGGTGTCATAGACATGGGAAAAGTTAGTCTGAGCAACTGCTCATTGGGATGCTGTGGATGCATTAGGTGCTCTTGGTGGGAAGGAAACAGACTGTTGGGTTGAGGATGCAGACATGACATTGCAAACAGCTAGAACAACTTTCTCCCAGTGCTGTTGGACAGCAGCTCTCACCAAGGGTGAACAATTGCCCATGCTGGTTGAAGGGGATGGGAGTCATAATCCAACAACATCTGGGACCTGAGATTGAGCAAATCCAGCAATGGAAAACTGAACTTCACATCGTCTCTTTTCCTAGAGACGTCAACTTCCCAGGGAAGTGAAAAAGACAGGCTGCGGAAATGAACAGTTCGTGTGACTTCCATGGCATTTGCTTCCCAGTGCTAAAAATAGGGCACACTTACTGACCTTTATTTCTAACATGTGTGGAACCAGCTGCATCGCACCACATGGTAGCCCAACACTGCAGCCTCTTTCACAGTTGCTAACCAAAAAGTGAGGAGAAAAGAACCAATGAAAACAGGGGAGGGGTGTGTGTGAAAGCAGAACGTATCCCTGCCCCCACCACCTTCACATCAATGGGCTTTTTGTTTGTGTCTAGGACAACGGCTTTGAAAGAAATTGGCTTGAAACTTCAGAGTCTTTCAGCATTTCTCCAGGCCAGGGACTCAAAAGCTGAACTATTTCCCATTTGGGAGAGGGTCTGGAAGGTAAAAAAACAACAGCTGTTTGCAGGGTTTTCCTAAAAGAACAGCTGCATATTGCAAACCTTTGCACTACATCCTTGGCTTGGGTTGCTTTTCAAAATCTAGTATTAATAGCTACTTCCGTCTCCCACAATTTTGGAGGCCTTCCACACAAGATGGCTGCAACTTCCATAATGGGATTATGGGAGACATAATGCAGTTCATCTCGAGAGCCTCAAGCTGGGGAAGGCTGAACTAGCTAAGGATTCGTATCAGAGGATAACAGAAGCCTGGAGAGGTGCTGTCCTTCCAACCACACTCCATTGCCCCACACAAGAGCAACATCCCCCCACCACACAAGAGCAACAACAAGAGGCGCTGTCCCTACCCAGCAATTTGCCTGCCCTGGTGGGTTTGCAGGGAATGGTCTGGAAGCCCCTGAAGTAGCCCTTTAACCAAAGCTAAGCCAGACTGGGGGCTGATCAGGGCCTGGAGAAGAAACCACCAGGGAATCCTGTGTATCCACCTTGTGTTCCATGGTGGGAGAAGGGTAGGATATAATTGTAAATGAGTGACTGACAACTGACAAATCAGAGGGCCAAAGGCTGTGGGCAGAGCGCCTCCTCTTTCAGTCCATCACTGGGGCTATTGCAGGGGTGCAACAAGGTCTGTTTTTCCAAATGAGGCCATGCCTTTCCCTCTGTTGTCCAAAACTGTCCATAGGTGCTATACCTGGACAAGTATGCGACTTAAAGCTTACCTCTTTCCCAAGCCAGAGGCATTCAACTTATACCGTCTTGAATAGCAGTTGCAATTAGCAGGAAATACGTTCCACGAGTCTCCCACGTGTTCAGATGGTTTATCTGTTCTTGTATCTTTTATTTCCTGTGGAAACTGTGAGTTCTTCATTGATGTTCTCCGGTCAACATCAAAAGTATGCAAAACCTTGCTCTTCTCTGTATGATTCCACCCACCCTTGTGAGAGGAGGTGAAGTCTTTACAAAACCCTTCAAGTAGCATACAGATTGCGATTGCGTTGCACCAGTCTGATGTGGCTGATGCTAGTTAAGCTGTTAGACTCGATGGCCTTGTAGGCCCCTTTCAACTCTACTGTTCTCTGATTCTATGGACTCCAGTGCTCATGGATGCTGTGAGTTGAAGCCTCAAACATCTGGCAATCTAGCATCTACCCAGCCTGTACCAGGACAATATGGTAGTTGGATTTTGTTCATGTTCCTGGTGCAAGAGGGCACCATTGGGGATCAGATGGTGTTCTATGTTGCTGGAGTTGCCAGCCTGAAAATAAAATTATAGGCAGCAGTGTTGGAGCTGATAATCCTGCCCTGGGAAGTCAGAATACACAATAAGATAAATCCTGTGTCACTCCCAGTGTGACTGGCTCCTCTCAGTCCGGGCAATGCATCTTGTACAATGCTGATTGAGACCTTAAAATCTCCCTGCCTCCCATGCTAGAGTCTTAGTGTGGATTGAGATCCTTGTGCCTGTTCTAGAGTAAAAATGAAAAAAGAAGAAGAAACTTCTAGACACATAAAAGGCCTTGATGATGATGTTTGGTCTAAGAAGGAACTTTACTACTTCTTTTTTATAGTTCATATAAACTTGTCTCTCACTGCAGACTGTGACTTCTCTTCCTGGTTTAGTTACCTGAGAGCATCTTCAGACAGTGCAAAATTCATAGGGAAAGGAGGCAGGATGATAAGGGGGATGCACAGCTTGTCCCTGCTTCAGGCATTGCGTTCTTAACTTAAAAGAGGAACCCATGCAGAGGAACCCAAACACTGGAGTCAAAATCAATGATTTGCAGAGCCAGTACAAATTGTGTTGCTTCATTTGCATAATGTTCTTGGCACAGGGCTTGGATTTTTCTCTTGCCTCAGTGCCCCTGAGCATTCCAGGCTGTTCCCTGGAGGAGAGCACTGCTATGTTAGACCCACGCTTCTTTCTAGTAATGCAACTCAGGCATGTCCATAAAAGCAAAATCGTCTGGCTAGCAGAGCCTACAGTAAAGCTATGCACACAATAATACATCTGGAAATTCTCTTCAAAGCATCTTTGACATATGTTTGCATCCATAAATGAGTATGCAGAATTTTGAGTGACTTGCTCTGAAGCAAGCGCAATCCTATTAGGAAACAGTGTTTTAGAGCTTGGAAGGGGGCTGTGTATCCATGCCTGCACACACATGTGTTTGTGTGTGATTGAGGGAGGCTGTGATCATGCCTGTGAGAAACAGGTGTTAATTTGATGTTTTCAGGAGAACAGCAGGTCAATTTTCCAATAATGCTAGTTTTGAAGGAATACGGAAGGGTGACCTGTCTGCGGCACTGGAGGCCAGCAATCTAGTCTCAGTTCCTCCTTGGTCAACCACCTGGGGAAGAGACATAGTTCAGTAAAGGGGTCTTCTGGAAACTGGGCTGGAGCTTGCTTATTTTTATCCAATGAGGAACTATCACGCCATGTTAGAGCTCCTGCTTTCCATTTCAAGTAGAAGATCCCAGGTACATTCCGTGGCAACTCTATGAGGAAACCCAGCTTTAAAGATTGGCAAGTGAAAGGTCGTTTGGCAGACTTGGGTGGACAGGCTGAGCTTTACTTTGGACCAGCTTGTAGGTCCCGGTGAGAACTTTCTGCCATTCTCTGCTTGGCATGCTAAATATAATTTGTCTGTGACAGCTGTACAGTGAAGCATGTGGTTGAAATATCTGTTAGAACCAAGGTTCGATCCTGCTGCTTTCATATCTTTGGAGCTTCCTTTCTTATTTGGAGCATGAACTGAGGCTGAACAGCAGCCCTACTGACCCACAGCTCATGTATATACCGTATTTTTTGCTCTATAAGACTCACTTTTCCCCCCCCCTCAAAAGTAAGGGGAAATGTCTGTGCGTCTTATAGAGCGAATATGTGTGTGCAGTAAGTCTGTCAGGTGTGCAGCCCATGGGGAAGTGATGGGGAATGTGCCTGGGATTATGTGCCCATTTGATTCAGAATATTTTTTTTTTTCTTGTATTCCTCCTTTAAAAACTAGGTGCGTCTTATGGTCAGGCGCATCTTATAGAGCGAAAAATATGGTAAATATCTATTATTAGTGAATAAATATACACAGGATCTTAATCAGGAATGGAACAGGGAGTTGAACTACTCTGTTGCCCTATTGGCATTGTCCCTTCTGGGAGTTATGGTACTCTCATTTCTTTCTTCACAGAGGCAGACAGTAAAACAATAAAATAATAAATGTGCATACACCATATGATTTAAAAATCCAGTTAAATTCACCAAGGAAGACAGAAGTATTGCTAAAATAATCTCTTGCTACCATGCTGGAATACCTGAACAAACATCTTTCCCAGATGTGAGCAGGCATCTCCCCCTTCCTGGGGGAGGCGGGTGTTCCACAGCTGGGGTGCCACAAAAAGTCCTCCCCCAGTCATTGTGCTTTGAGGAATACTGTAATAGCCGTTGGGTTCATGGGATAAGATATCCACATGCCATGCTGCTTAGGGTTTCCCATATTAAAGCCCACACAGACCAAAGTTGCACATTTATTTATTACATTTTTATACCGCCCCGTAGTCCAAAGGCTCTCCGGTTTATGCGTTGCTATTAAACACTCTTTTACTTGTTCCAACATGTAATCCTGGACAGTGTCCATCCATCTTGCTTTCTGTTTGTTCTTCCTTTCTTTTGCCCTTTTTAATTTCCTTTATGCCATCCTTCTCTTTCTTCCCTTGTTTCTCCTTCCTTTAAAATGACTTTAAGAAGCAAATGGTGGGGATAGTGCCATGGATTGGACTTTGCCTGAGGCCAGGGCTCAACTTTCTTATATTTATTTATTTAGCATTCTTCTATCCTACTCTTCTGCCAAAAGAAGGACAAGAGTGGTTTACAGTGTTCCAATAACAGAACCACAAAATGATACGATCACACAAAAACATTAAAAATATAGTAATAATAGCCTAACCTCAAAAACACCAAAACCAACATGTCAGGAGCCAAAATGCTTGTGTGAACCAAACGTTATTCTGTTTAAAAATAGTCACACTGGGGGCTAATTGTGCCTTTCCTGGGAGGACACTTCCCAAAGGGTCCCATGAAGAAAGCCTCAGTTGAGTTTCCACCCTGCTAAACCTCATTTATGAGCAGCACAACTCCTGTAGCTCAGTGATGCCCAGTTGGCTGGTAATGAGGAAGGTCCCCGCATCATCCCAAATTATTGAAGAGCTTCTGGGCTGGATGCAAGACCTTAAATTGAGTGCAGACACTGACTGGCAGCCACTCCAGTGCTTTCAGGATAGCTCCAGTGCAATTCCTCTTCCCAGTTCCTGTTGGCAGCATTCCAAACTAGATGCAGCTTGCAAACAATCTTCAAAGGAAGCTGTGCACAGACCTGAGTGGTGTGTCGTGAGCTACCAGGAGAAGACCAGACATTAGGTAACCAAAGACTCATTTTTGCAGCAATCTTCCTCCACCTGGCATCCTCCAGAGGTATTCAACTACATCATGGGAGATGCAGCCCTGTGCATCTGGGGGCGCCAAGCTGATGGCAGGCTGTTTTATAGTCTCTCCCATCTTAAATGTCCCTTTATTCAAGTGAGGGTAGTTGCTAGCTGCTGGCATCTTGTTAGTGGAGAAAGAGTGTCAACATGCAAGCTGGCCTTCAATAAGAAATTTGGGTCTTTCACTGTGATTTCACATGATTAAATCTAGATCTTCCTTCTAAATGAGGTCTCTGCAGTGCACAGCTAGAACTTCTACTCCCTAATTCTGCTTACATAGAATGGATTCCTAACATCAGAAAATGTGATAGCATCACTATGGATGACTGAGCGGGAACATACATATTGGTTGTCACGTCAAGCTTAAGCCTATTATTCCTATTATTCCTTTGGACTAGCGTGGGCTTTTATCAAAAAAATCCTATATGCAGTGTTTACATAACTTTGGTGAAATGTTTGAATAAACACAGCTGTGTTGCCGCCTTAAATATTTCCAGGCAAGGGAGGTGCAGATTCAGAGAACGTTTATCACCAAATTGCAGATAAACATGTGTTGTATATCTGTAGCCAGTTTGGAGAAGGAGCTAATCAGGCTTACAAAAGAGTGTACCCTATTTCAAGTAATTGAAATTGGGGGGTTGTCACATCAGTCGGTGAATTCTCACTATATAGAGAGTCTTTATGAGTCACATGGGTGACTTGTTTGGTATATTTGTGAATTCATACTGGAAAAAGAGGTAGGCAGACATTCTGTAACAGTCTTCCCACATCTGGTGTCTTCTACCTGTTTTGGCTGCAACTTGCAGCAACTCTAAAATGTGTACTGGGGTTGAAGGGTGTTGAATTCCAAAACATCTGCAAACACCAGGTTGGGGAAAAGTATGCTAGATTTGTGTGTGAGCATCTCTTCTATTTCACCCATCCTTGAGTTCTTCCAGGGAAGAAATGGAAAACTTAGTGTAAAATTAGCAATGTAAGGCATATGTCTAGTCCCAGAGGAGAAAAAACCTGCTTCTTGGGCCCAGGTGTCCCTTGTACATGATGGAATGTTGATAACCCTTTCCTGGGTGTTTCTGTATAATGCTATCATGTAACCACTCCTTCGTAGAACATTTCAGAAAATGCTCATCGAAGCAATGCAATATAGAAAAACCCAAACAACTGGAAGCTTGACTGTGCAGGACTATCACTCCTTCCTTCAACACATTTAAGATGTAGTCCTCCACTTACAGAGAGGATGCTGCATTAAACCCCTGTAGCACTTACTTCTGCATGAATGGCTGAGGAAGAGTGCTGTTACGGTACATCAAAAGTTGCCTTCTGCAGGATCAGATTTTTTTTCCATCTAACCCAGCGGCGTTAGACTAACAGTAGCTACTTTGACTAATGGCAGCTATTTACAGTCCACGACAGGCCCTGTTACCTGATCTTGGATGGAAAGATGGAAGGATTGATGGTATTTGAGACCAAAGTGGTGAATCACATGAAGAAAAGCAAAATGCAAAACATAACAGTACTTAGTATAGAAAGCATACCAATAAAACTGTGAATAGGCTTTCAAACAGGGAGAGTTTGAAAATTAGAATGCCTTTGGCACAGGGTAGATAGAAAAATGAGATCTCCAGGTGTTTTTGCACTTCATCTTCCAGAAGACCCTGCCAGCATGGCCAGTGGCCAGGAATTCTGGGAGGTGAAGTTCAAAGCATCTGAAGATCTAGCTTCTGCCCATCACTGCTTTAGCAGATACTAAAAATGGAGCACCGTTGGTGATGCTGAGCATTGGCTGGCAAGGAATTCCAGAGAGAGCACACAACTATGCTAAAAGCTGTACTTCGCATGGTCTCTGACTGTCACTTAGGCACATATGGAACTACTGAGGCCTTATCTGATGACCTCGGTGGCTGATAAGGAAAAAGGCACCCTCTCAAGCATTCTGGTCCCATGTTTTAGCTAGAAATGTCAGGGAGTCAGCCCTGGGACCTGCTAGAGGCAAAGCTTTCACAGGAGCTATGGCTCTTCCCCCATTTGATTGGTTCCACAGGTGTTCTGAATGCTGACATAAGCTGAGGGCAGATTGAGGCTCTGCAAATATCTTGATTGTGGCCACAGAGTTAGGAAGTTGCACTTCACAGAGAAGTATGCCAGGCTGCATATTTGATGTGCTTAAATGCCTGCAAAGTAGCTTCTAGTTTGGGCCTGCTTTTCAGTAATTGTGAGTAGAAACCTCACCTTTGTCCCTTTACACCTATTTTTGTCCTCCAGGCTCATCGAGGTCCATTCACCTGACGCGAAACACACCTTGGTTCTAAGGAGTAAGGATTCAGCTACAGCCCAAGCCTGGTTCCATGCTATCCACTCCTGTGTCAATGACCTGATCCCAAAGGTCATCTCAGAAGTCAAAGAACAGCTGGGTAAAGCAGGAATTGCTGGAGGCCGGGAGATCAGGCATCTAGGTTGGCTTGCAGAAAAGGTAAGGCCAGGCCGACACGTCTCTCTTTCCCGTAACAGCCCTCATGTTCTTATGGTATGAACCTGGGGATAATCTTTCTGGACCTTTGGGGTACATTTGGGAATTTGAAAAACTGCTGTGTTCAACCCCACAATAATCAGTGGATTGCTGCTCTGGAATCTTTCTGCTGTGTCTATGGATCTTAGGCAGTCTTTTATTCAGCAAAACCTTTTGTTTCCTGTCTATTGAACAATGCAGTGAGTCTTTAAGAAGGGATTGTCTCATTGAGCTTATTGCTGAAAATTCAATGAAACTAACATTTCTTGGAAACATGTTTTGGCAATATCCAGTTGTTACTTTTGGAGAGGAGGTTGTTATACAGATAGATTTTGCACTGAGGTACATGCTCCATGGAAATTAACAAATTGATTCTCTGTGGCCTTTGGCAGCTAAAAGACTGATATTACAACATCGGAAGGATAAATGCTAAAACCTCATATAGTCCAATGGATCAAGGACCTTGCAGTACTTTGAATATTTGAACAGGTGGCTTGGAGAGCCACCTTGAAATGTAGTTACTTGGATATATGGTCTGTTTTTGTTGGAAAACAATGTATGCATTTGATGCAGTCATACATGTGTATTTTAGAAAATGGAAGAAAGGAAAATCTGGTGCCCATTGGCAGTACATTGGGGAAGCCTTTGTGGACTCCATGGCACCCAAGGGAAGCTCACACCTGGCGCAAGGCTCGTGTAAACATGCCTGCCACTGCATGTATCTGATAAAGTGGCTCTATTCTTTCTTAAAACTGAATAAATGTGTTGGCTTTTAAGTCAAGGGAGAGAAATCTGTGGCCGTCCAGATGCTGTTAAACCACAGTGGTTCCTGGCTGTTGGCCATGATAGCTGGAGATGATGCAGTAGGAGTCCAACAACTTCTGGAGAATCAGAGGTTTCCCACTGCTGTGGGGACTCTCTGTTGTTTTTGCTACTGCAGACTTAGCACAACAGTCACCCCTCTGCAAATAGTTTTCTGTTGGTTCAATGGCTTTCTTTGCTTCTGTGGCTCTCCATGGAGTCGGAAGTCAAAATACTGAATGCTTCATAAGAAAGACTAGGGCTCCACTTGATCAAAAGAACTTTGCTTGACATTCCTGTTTAAAATGTGATGCATTCTTTCTGGGGTGATGTACAGGCTAGCGTGCTTTTTAAAAATACCACGATAGGACTTTTCAGGATCTGCATTCGGAGGTGATATAAATAGCAATGATCCTGTTGAAACTTCAAGGTATCTCAGCTGCGAGTCCTGCCCTGGCTCCGTGTGTTCAGTGTTCTTGTTCAGCAGCTTAGCATGAGAAAGTTGGTCCCTTGGCCATTCAGCTCTTTGCCCATTTAGGGCTTCGGAGACACGGAACTTGGATGGTGCCCAGAACTGAAAGCTGATGCCAAAGTGTGATGCTTTCACACTTTTCTTAGCAGGGGTTGCCCTTTGTGTGGTATGCATCTCATGTCTGCAGTCCAACTTCAAGTGACTTGTGCCATTCAGTTCTTTTTGGAGGTCACTGCTCTTAAACTTGTAATCAGTAAGAGTTTCAGAAAATCTTTCTCACAATGAAATTACAGTTGTGTTCCCCACTTTTTTAACTGTACATTTTTGACAGTTCCTAACAATAAAGGCTTTTTTAAAATGGTCCTGCTGAGTCACCAATTTCCATCCAAAGCAGTGGGTCCCAGCAGTTCTACTGCTTAAGCAAAACCCACTGTGCAGGCAAGAGAGATTTAGCACTTCCTAGGGGAAGCCCCCAAATGAACGGAAACATTTGTTTCTCGAAAGAGGCAAATTGGCAGAGTTCCCTGATGCAAGCTTTACTGACCTGCCTCCTTCCAGAAATGCTCGTTTTCACTTGTTTTGGATTGTCCTGAAAGCACTAAATTACCATTTTAAAAGCAAGAGGGACCGTGCAGTGGAATTGAAGGGCTGGAAGCAAATCAGGGGGTACGGAAGCCCGCCATTGGATTCTGCTTTCTGCATTAGCTCTCATGATTTTCAACAAAAAAGCCTGACAAATTTCTGCCCTGATGGATGGGTAAGATTTGTTCTTCCTAAACATACATTCCACGGAGTCTGTTATTATGATAGTGGAGCAAGTGAGAGGGAGTTGCCACTTGCAATCTTGCTGTAGGGTGCTTATGATGCAAAAGCGTCTTGTTCAAAACATACCCCAGGTCCCCCAGGTTTCTCTTTGGTTGCAAATGTGTGTGTTGTTGCTGTTCATCATGTAGCTTCATTAGTGGTCTCTGTGTGTGTCTGAATGCAAGCGGAGCATAATGGATCTTTTGCGTGGCTCGTGTTAGCCACTTTTGCTTCTGAATTTCATGCCATGTTGTAACAGTTAGCAGTTGTGAGTTGGTAAAAACAAAAAAAGCCTTTAAAAGGTTACATGATAAGTGTTACAAAATGGGCTAATTTATCGACAATTGCAAGTCATTTCCCTCAAGAACAAGACAAACTGCAAATTTATAGCAGTTTGCTATGGCTTTTTTTTTTTTTTTTTTTTTTTGGCAAACTGGGTGGTAGGAGCTATAAAAATGTTAAATAAAGTATCATAAACTCATTTAAAAACAGACTGCATGATTAAGGTGTTGAGCCAGCATCATGCAGATTGAAAAAAGTACATGAACCTGCATATAAGCATGCTGATTTTCAGTGCAAGAGAAAATATTCCATGATATTCACTCTATAGCAAAATCACTTTAATTCCTGGGAAAAAAATCTTATGGCCTGCAGCATATTAATACATATATTGAAAAATTAATTCATCTTGCCACTTCTGTTTGGGAAGTGCGCAGACTGTTGGAGTTTTGGTGCCTGTTTCTCTCCTACCCATCATTTTAATTCAGTGAATAGCCTTACTTAGTTCAGTGGTAGGATACTTGTTTCGTTCTTCTCTGCATTCAGATCTTTGGTTTGCTCCTTTTCACTTCCAGTTAATAGGTAACAGGCGACTGTGAAAGACCAGTTGCTTGAGACTGCCCGATGGAGTCCAAAATACCAGGCTAGGAAGAATTGTTGTTCAACCCTGGCTTATCATGCTGTCTGAAATTAGCCACACTGATAGACCATGACTTGCTAACTATTAGCAACCCATGAAGTGAATACGTGATCTGTTGCTGGGTTATGGACTATAGGTTTTTGTTAACAAGCCCTGGTTTGTTAGCTCAGCTGGGTTCAGACAGTGCAATAACCATCATTTCAACCCACAATTCAAGATGACATTCACACTCAACCCATAATCAACCCTTGAGTGTTGGTTGTCTTGTCTGAGCCCAGGCATTGTTGCAACTGCTCTTAGACTATTGTGTGCAGTTCTCAGGTTACCTGAAAAAGGACATTGCTGAGATGGAGAAAGAGCAGAGAAGAGCAATGAAAATGATCAAGGGGCTAGAGCATCTCTTTAATGAAGAACGGCTGAAACTGGGTTGTGTCACTTAGAAAAGGGGAAGTAAGGAGCGACATGGTAGAAGTATTCAGAATAATGCATGGGGTAAAGAAAGTGGAGAAGGTGGCATTTTTCTCCCATGAAGCCGATTGGTGGGAGACTTAGGACAAATCAAAGGAAGTACTTCACACAGCACATAGTTAAACTCTGGAATTCACTGCTACAGGATATAGTGATGGCCACTGATTTGCATGGCTTTAACAGGGGACTGGACAAATTCATGGAGGGAGAGGCTGTCCGTGGCTACTAGAACAATACAAGGGAAGTCTGTCTGTGGCATGGTGATGCCTAAACCATGACACCTAGACACCTGAAATGTGCCATGTGTACTAAAGTGACCTGGCAGTGTGCACCTCATGGTTATTTTGTTTTTTTAAATGCATTAATTCATGCTAATTAATTAATTAATTTAAATGTGCCCATGTGGTAGAAATCTGCATAGCATCTTCAACTACAATGACCATTTACACGCTCTGAGTAGGATGGTGTAAATTGATGACCTGCAACAGCAGGGGGTTGGACCCAATGGCCTTCTTGGCCTCTTCCAACTCTACCATTCCATGATTCTACAATAATAACCCCTAACCAGCACAGTCAGCTTTGTAGTCCATACAGTTTGAAGCTATGGGAGATGTACAGGCCAAGGGATGCTGTTATATGGCTGCCCCTTCCCCAAAGCTGTGGGGCATCCCCCTTCAGGGGAATGGAATGGTGAGACCCCTTTGGGGGCTACGGGGTGCAGCATGGCAGGGGTCTTCCTTTGCTCAGATGATGCAAGTGCAATCTGGCAGGATACTTGGTTGGTTGGAAGGCTTTACTCTACCAAACTAAGAGCTATTCCAGACCATGCCAAGTCAGGTTGTAATATGCAATGCACCTGAGTAAAGAAAAGCAAAAAGTAAATTAATACCAGCAAAGGCCCTCCCCCTCCCCATTTCTTTTCTCAATTTTTAATGAGGCTCTGTATTACTTGTTGTTCTTACTTCCCCTAGGTGATTAGTCTGAAAAGCAAAAGCTTTCAATCTGCATAGCAAAAAGGAAAAACAAAAACATTTTGCCAAGGTGCTGACCTTTGCTTTTTTGACAAACTCTCATTTTGAGAGCAAACATGTTGTTGGATCAATCATGTTGAGGAAAAATATTATCATTTTTGGCATGGCCATTAATGTGCAGCTAATGGGTTGTATGGCATGCACGTTAACCTCAGCCCTCAGGTGCTTTAGAAAGAAAACAGTTTGCAAGATCACCTGAGGGCTTTGAAAAAGGAAGGAAGGAAGGAAGGAAGGAAGGAAGGAAGGAAGGAAGACATGACCATCACACTGGCACATTAATTGAAGTGGGCCATTGAAGCAATGCTGCAGAATGCAGGTTTACTGCTTGTGCAATGTGATTGGTGCAGGGGAAACAAGCCATTTTTTCTCCCTGTTCATTTATGACTTTGTTAGATGGTTACATTATAGGAGAAATTTATGAGCTGTGAAATAGGAAGCAGAACTTGAATGTTAGATATAGTTATGACAATAGCTGCATCCAGCTGCAACAGTCGGCCATAGTTTAGCACTGCGGGAACATGCCTGGGCAGTTTGTTAGTCATGCGCTCCTTCTTCTCCTCTGCCACAGGCACAAGGAGAAGATTGCTTCCTGGTTTAAACCACAGTTGATTGTTATGTCTGAACCAAGCTAAAATGTAGTTAGCTTAAATGGTAGCTTATTGGAACAAGCCATAGTCACAAACCACATTTGAGGTTGTTTCATTTCATTAACCATAGTCAACAATATCCAATTTGTTTAGTTTCAGATACTTCAAGTAACAGCAGCTGTTGACAAAGGAAGTGAAAGATTCTGAGATCCTCCTTGTGACCACAAAGGGGGTTCGCAGAATGTTAAATTATGGTTCAGCATTCTCTGCAAGCAAGACCAGTGCCATAATTGCCAGTGGAGAATGGTCACAGACTTTCCATGGGCTAGTTTCTGACTTCAAGTGTTTAGCCGTGGGGAGGGTATTTTTTAAGGGCGCTCCCTCTCTCTCCCACCCCCCTCTCTCACACACATCTCTCAGTGCACTGAAAGCTCTGAGCCATTTTACCGCTTCATAGCTATATTGATTGCAGTATTAAGAGATTGGGATAATTAAAGATAATTGAACATCTTTAGCGGAGGGCCTTATACATGTGTACCTCCCCTTTTTTGGTTGGGAAAGGAGTGACTACACAGAGGATGGCCTTCCCAGTTATATTCCCTCCATACAGAATCTACTTTTCAATGATGTTTTCCAGGTTCATTTATACTATAAAGTTTAGAAAGCTCATGAAAATTTAGTCTGGCATCTTTGTAGACTTTTGCTGATGCTGCTAATGGAGACCAACCTTGATTTGTCTTGTGAGAGTGTGCTTTTGGTTTCCTCTTTCTTTTGTTTCCCTCTTACTTCTTTGCAAGCTTCTCTGATAGTCCTTTTCTTGGACTTTAAAGCCAGGGATAAATTGATACAATGAACTAAAGGTAGTGTCACTAAATCCAAAGAAGAGGTTCCCAGAAATGAGGGGTTCCCAGAGGAGATCTCAAGTGGAGTGACCCCATGGCCTGGAAGCATTTCTGTGGCTGAGGCAGCCCACAGCATGCAGGCTGTTACATGTGCCAGTGCAGTGGGGGAGCTGCCCCAGAGGAGACGCATCCATGCCTCAAACCTAATATGAATTGGATCTTAGTCTCCACATCAAGGGAGAGAAGGAGAACTGGATGCAAAGGACTAGCTAATCCGTGCAGACAACCACATGCTGGCTCCTACTTAGGCATAAAGGCAGACAATGATGTGAGCAGGCATGATGCTGATGTTTAACATTTTTCTTTTAATGCAGTAGATTAGACAGTACAAAAGCATCCTTTGCCTTGCACAGGTAGAATAGATTTTTCAGCTAGCCTCCTGCAATATACATGGATGACTGACTGACCGACTGACTGACTGACTGACTGAGGGTGTGTTGCATTGCCTCTTGGATGGGGGGAGCTTTCAAAACTCTGTGCTCAAGCAGAAACAGCCTTTTCCTTCCCCTTTTGCTGCCCCTTTAGAAGAAGATTGGAAGCATCTGCTTCCACTCTCAGACTAGTATTTCCCATTACATCCAGGCCAGGATTGTAAAGCACAGTGGAATCCTGCTTACTGACTTGAACACCCTAATTTAAACTAACAAGAGCCCATCCCAGTTTAGACATAGCAGGGAACTCTAGCTAGTTTAAAGGCAGAAGCAGATGGTTTCGATCTTTTTGTGGCTACACTGGAGGCGGAGAGGGGAGGAAGATAGTGCTCCAGCCCAAGACACACTGCCGCTTATTCATTTATTGCTAAACTGTGGTTTTAATGTTACCTCCGGAATGGGCCAAGAAGAAAAAAGGGACACAAGGTGTTAAGAAGCTGAATGGTCTGTCTTGGCCTAGAGTAGTTACAGCAGAGTTTGGGGTCTGTTGGAGACCTGAGAGAGATACGAAGCCCTGGAGACACTGGCCGGGTTCACATGTCCCAACAAGCACCCTTGCATGGTTACTCCAGTTCATGGTTTTAACCTCGATGTGCCTGACGGATGATCAGGCTCATGGTGGCAACTCTCCTCCTTCCCACCATCTCCTTCCCTCTTAGGTAGTGCTCCAAGAGACACCAAGGGGGGAACCAGGCTCCGATTTTTGATGGTCATGCTTGCAGGCCAAGTTCAGGCCATCATGGCTGTTAAACAGTCTCTACTGTTTATGGCCTGAAGTGCAGCTGGGAGGACAAGGGAGCTGATCAGGCACCTTGTCTTCTGCTCCAGAGGTAGGTGGGGAAGTACCATGCTGAAGTCCCATGGTGGGGGTCAGAGGGCCCAATAGACCAACAGTGATAAACACCCCCCCCTTGGTTTTCCATGTCATGAGAATTCATGCACTCATGTGAGGGTGCATCGTCACCTGAAGAGGAGGAGTCCAGACTCTGCTCACACCTATCCAGGAATGGCCCTGGAAAAGGACTTACATACCCAGTGCTCAAGGCAGTTTGCAATGATCCAGGGTTTGGAAACACTCCCCTGTGGGGAGAGACTGAGAGAACTGGGTATGTTCAGCCTTGAGAAGAGAAGACTGAGGGGGGACATGAGATCCCTCTATACGTACCTCAAAGGCTGTCACTAAGAGGATGGTCAAGACCTCTTCTTGCTGATGCCAGAGTGTAGGACACAGAATAATCTAGTCAAGCTGCAACAACCCACATTCAGGTGGACATCAGGAAAAGCTTCCTCGCTGTCTGAGCAATACGACAGTGGGACCAGCTGCCCAGAGAGGTGGGGGGCTGTCCCACACTAGAGACATTCAAGAAGAAACTGGACAGCCATCTGAGTGGGATGGTGTTTGGGTCTATGATTCTATGACTTGCACAGTGGGAGTGGAGCATTCTTTCTAGGCCTTGCTCAGCATACAATCCTGCCCCCAGAAACTAGTAGAAGTAGCATATTTGCATGCCTAACACTGCCGTGGTGGCAAGGTGGCTGGACGTATCAGTGACGGCTGCAGGAGAGGCCCGCAGAGGGTGCATCCCTGCCCTTGCAGACCTCCAGGTGGAGGGTGCAGTCAGAGAAGGAGGGCTGGCTGAGCCATGCTGGCCACATGCAAGGTGAGGCAGGACCTGCCCCACCTTCTTTCTTTGGACACCCGCTCTTCTGAACTGAATCCTTCATGCTGTCACGCCTCACTTTGCCCTTCTCTCACTGTCCTCCGCGAGCACCATGCATGTCCAGAGAATGGGGCAACACTGCTCCACCACTTCTCTTTTAGCTTGCAAATCCAAGTAGATAAAAAGATGACTGGTTCTCACATAGACTCATCCGTCTCTGAGGTGGCTCACAACAGCACAGCCAGCTCTGGGCAGGGATCGCAGCTCATGCAACAATGTTCTCGGCCATTTGCCTCAATTTAAGGATTAGGAAAGAAAGCAAACACTCCATGCTTAGCTGCACAGGGAAGGAGTGACAGGTCTGGGCTGAATCTGACGGCAGCAGGATGCTGGGCAAGCAAAGGTTAGAATAAGTGCCGTGTCGGCCTGCCAAATGCCGTTCCGGGCCGCTCAGCCTGTGCTGTTCCAGTGACTGATAAGAACCAGGGCATGCTGCTTCTTAAAACAGGAACTATGGCTAAAAAGCCCTCGGTAACAAATGGATGTAGGAGGCGGCTCTCTTGCGTGTGCAAAGCTGTTTCCATAGACTTACATGGGCACAAACCCAGCAAGGGGGACAGCCACGGGTGCATGTAGGAACTTGGACAGAAAAACAGAGCAGGCGGAACAAAAGCAGCTATCGGTAAAGAAACAATCCTCTGCGTGTTTAGACAGAGGGAAGGCCTTCCGTTCCCAGCAGCCGACTGGGGAATGCTGGGAGATCTGAAACATGCATAGGATTCTTCCCTTCCGGTTCTGGCTAGTTTCCTGGACACAAGCATGAGGATTTCAGTGGTCTGCAGACTCCACTCGACACAATTTACTTCCAGAGAGCAACAGTCAAGTTTGGACAACTTCTCCCAAAACTCCTGTTTGCCTTCAAAATTGACCATGGTTACAGCAGCTTTTCTTAATGGGATATTGTGACATTTGTTTCCCACCCTGGCCTACTTTCACGGGGTGATGTACAGCCTTTTTCATTTAGCCCAGAAAAGCACCAGCGTGTGTTGCTCCTTGGACTGTATAAAAGCAAATTTTACAGCTGCCTGAATATTTACTAGAATAAGCAGCAGGCCTGGGATGTGGTTTGGGATCGTATCCAGAGGAATGAACAATCCCCCAAATATTTAAAATACGAACCAAATGCCATCTGATAATTGTTATGCACCTGTTACCTCAAATGACTCATGACCAGCAACTTGGCTCTGCAAAGAGATCTGACTCAGAGATCTAAGCACAAGGAAGGGAAAAGGAAATGATCTGCAAATTCCAGCAGTTTTTTAAATAGTGTGTGTGTGTATTTAACTTCATAAATGTTAGGGAGATTAGGACTGCCCTGTGTAATTGGTAGATTAATCAACTGAAGCTTGGGGAAGACATTTTAATTAGTGCAGCTGAGATGGAAGAGCATGTTTGTTTATTTTTTGGAAGACTGATGTGTTCCAGACACAGTGTGATGAAGGGTTAGATCCAGATTGACGCTAGATCAACTGTGCTTGCAAGAATGGACTTCCTAACCCCTCCTAGAACAGTGGAATTGGAAGGAGCCCATAAGGCCATCGAGCCCAACTCCTTGCTCAATGCAGGACCACAAGTTGAAGCATCCCTGCCCGATGGCTGGCCAACTGCCTCTTAAATGCCACAAATGTGGGAGAGACCACAACCTCTCTGGGTCATTGGTTCCATGGCCATACTGCTTCAACAGCCAGGAAGCTTTTCCTGTTGCCCAGCCAGACTCTGGCTTCCTGTAACTTGAGCCCATTATTCATAGTCTTGCACTCTGGCATGACTAAGAAAAGATCCTGGCCCTCCTCTCTGTGACATCTTTCAAACATTGGACTAGTGCTGTTATATCTCACCTGTCTTCCCTTCTCCAGGCTAAGCATGCCTACTTCTTTCAAACACTCCTCACGGGGCTTTGTTTCCAGCCCCCTGGTCACCTTTGTTGCCCTCATCTGGACTTTTTCCAGTTTGCCTGCATCTTTCTTGACGTGTGGTGCCCAGAACTGGAGACAATGCTCAAGAAGCATCCCAACTAGAGCCAAACAGAGAGGAACCAGTATCTCATGTGATTTGGAAGCTCTGCTGTCTGGGAGATGCTGGGCATTGTAAGTTGTCCTCTGAAAGTGCTGCACAAGCCTCTGCTGAATGAGATGACCCCTGGGATGGAGACGAGCTTTCAAAAGGTTGAGTGCAAGGGCCTTTCACTAGAACCAAGCAAGTGAATACAAAATGTTAAACTTCTTAGTAAAATGTTGCTGCCGTAATGGAAAATAAAAAATGGAGGGTCATGCCCTGGTTTCAAAGGCACTGCCAAAATATTGCTTGCGATGGCTGGTCAGGCTCACACCTTTTGCTTCCTTCTTCTCTTCAGTATGTCTAGTTCTCTTCCTGCTTCTACATAACAAGTGTTTACCTTTTTGTCTGAATTGGGCATGTGGCTTAACCTGGGTTTCCAAAACTATGGCTTACCTGTATGTGCAGGACTGAAACATAACAGAAAACTGCTTCGTTTGGATCATGACTTGAGGAAGAGAATCAGCACACACTGGAAGGGAAAAGAGAAAAGAGAGTTGTGTCGGTCGAACTGTAAGACCTGAAACAACATCCTTCCTTCTCTTTCTCCCTTGTCTGCCCACAACTCTAAGCACAAAGAAGAAGACCTGGTCCAGGTCCAATGTATGCAAAGTTTTTCCCCTGGTTGGTCTGCAGTGCATATTCACTTGCCCAGAGGAAAGTAGCAGAGGTCACTTTTCCAGCTCACCCCCTTTGTGTGCAAGAAGGAGTGTATGTGGCTCAGTGGTGGAGCACGTAGAAGGTCTCAGGTTCCACCCTCAACATTTCCAAGTAGAGGCAAGACAGATCCCTGTCTTAAGTTCTGCAGAACCACAAGCAGTCAGAGTGATGGCACTGGGCTGCTTGACTGATCCAATAAAAAGCAGCTTCTTATGTTCCTGAGATGATCAGCAGGGGAAAGAGTTCTGGTTGTCCAGGACAGGGAGCACCCTAATTAAAGTACGGATAACACCCAAAAGACTGGAAATGCAAGTTAAAAGCATCACATGTGTCAGTTTCCATATCAGATAGTACATAATTTCTTAATAGGATTTGATTTCAAGATTGACAGTTTTAACAATCCTTCATTATTTAGTAATCTGGAAGAAATACCACATTGCACTCCATCTGCATGTGGTATGCATACCAAATTTTGAAAACTCCACTTAAATGCCAGGTAGGAAATAAAACTCATAGTGCATTGCATAGATTTCAGCTAATCTTCAAACATTGTCCATTATTTTGCAAGTAATGGAAGGAAGGATGTTAGTCTCTGATAATGGATTAAAGGTGCGATCTTACGCATCTCAAGGTAGAAAAAAATCACACAATGCCCAGCATTTCCTAGCCAGCAAACTTGCAGCCTAGAAATGTTCAGGAGTCCATGGGTTCTTTCAACCCTTGTCCAGGCATACGCATGATCGAGAGCGTACTTCAAAGTATAGTTCTCCCTGCAGCAGATGAGGTAGCAAGCCTGTTTCTGGATTCTTCCACTTCAGTCTAAAGGTGCTTGGATGTTTCACTCCCCGCCTCCCCACACGCCCCTTGTACCGGTAGAAACACTGCCACAATGTGATCTGACAGGCCTTTTAATCTGTGTGGACCCTCAAATATGCCTTGGAACCCTCTGCAGCTCACTGGAGTCCCATGGCAGGTGCCACCCACATGCAAAGATGTAGCATGACCTTGGTGTTGGCCCCACGCACAAGGACCCTTTGTTCTTTGGCTCTGTCCATCACATCCATGTGTTGAGTGTGTGTGCGTGTGCTATGCACGTAGACTTCTATACAACCTAGAACTCTGCACAGTCAGGGCTCCCGCTCATACAGAAGCCTTCACACTCAAGTGTTATCTCTACAGAGCCCATCCTTGATGCATGGATATCGGGGGGGGGGGGGGCGGCAGACCAGGGAAGGCATGAAATATTAGGCACAAGTCCAAGCTTGCATCTCCAGGTGGAAAGCTTCCCCAGGGCCTCTACTCTGCCCTCTCTGGTTCTTTCCTCCTCCAGTTGGCATGATGGGCCTTCTCTAGTTCTGCCTCCACAAGTGTGAGTGGGAAGGGACTTGACCTGCTTGTGCCCCAATGGAATTAGCAGCCTGACACCATCTTTGGCAACTGCTGCAGGACTTTTCACACCATTTGCTCTACATCTGGAGACAAAAGGAGTCCGCACTGCCTCTCCTCGTTCTGTCTCCCTTACTGCTGAATAAGGTCCCCCTTACTGCTCAGACCCCTAGAACAGAAATGGTCCCCCAGCCAAAGTTCACAATCGCCACTCCACTGCAAGCCCCTCGCCCTTTGCATCACTTGCTTTTGTTCGATACTTCCAACATTTTATACTGTGCCCTGTGGGGAATTTTGTATGCCTTGGCTAATGTCCAGATCTGATAGGGACAGAAGCCGGCATTGTAAAATGCACTGGAATCAGGAAGAGATTAGAAATGAAAATGCAGCCGCTCTTTTCTTTTCGTCTTCCTCTTGAAATAATTCTCCGAGTATTGCCTCCTTCATTGCTATCAGGGTCAAAGGTATAATGCAGCCCAATTTCCTGCTATATGGAAAGTACCAACATCCTGTGTTTACGGCTGTCTGTGCTAATCAGCTTCAGTGCTTGAAATCACCTTGCTTGAATGAGTTTGGGTGATTACCAATGTGGCTGGGAGAGCTGCAGAAAAATGCAGATTTTGTATGATAGATGTCTGCACTGAATCTTATTTTACTGTAGTCGATGAAATGCCATTATTTTTGTGTTCAGAACTTGGCTGTGCTGAGAACTTGTGCTTGAAAGAGGTTTGTTTGTTTTTACAAAAAGGGTAGAAGGGTTCATTGGATGGCATGCTGACTGCAGGTATTCACTGAATGCAAAGAGATAAAAAGGCACCCCAAAACAATTTGCCATCATGTCTCAAAAGCTCTTTTCTTTCGAACAAGAAAACCAACAAGCAGATTATATGCATTTATTTATATTAAAGTGTCAATCCTATACATATTTAAACAGAAACATCCTATAACTCGCAGTATTCCCCAGCCTGTATGATCAGCTGGGGAATGCTAGAAATGTAAGTGTGCATAGAATCATACTTTGTTGGTCTGTGGATACATCGAACCATTCCCTGCAAAATCAAGTACCATTTATTTATTCATTTATTTTATTATTAATTTTCCATCCCCCCCTTTTTATAGTAAACTCAAAGTGGTTTACATAATTCACCCTCCTGCTCTCAGTCTTAATCCTACAACAACAACCCTGTGAGGTAGGTCGGGCTGAAAGTCTGGGACTGGCCCAAACCCATGCTCTTAACCACGACACCACACTAGCTTTTATGAAGTACGCCTTCAAAAGGGTGCTTTATTTAAATTCCACCAGCTCAAATGTTTACTAGAAAAGTGAACTTGGCAGTAATAAATTTGTTTTCTAAACAGGATTTAGTAATTGAAATAGTCCTTTTCATTTAATGAAATACACATGATGGCTTTGCAAAATAGAAGGCAAAGACTAATTTAATTATAGGTTTCACAGATTTTAAATGCTGTTTTAAATCATTTGGCAAAACCTGGATTTGTTATTTGACTAAAAAGCCCAAAAGCCACACCCTTCAAAACTTGAACTTTAAATTTTTCACATTTTAAACTTTTCACATTTTCACAGAGGGATTGCACAGAGGAGGTGCGGATGGCAGCAAACTGTACCACGGCCTTCTCTTCTTTCCACATCCCCTTTTCCTTCTCCATGTTTTAGGGTACGGAAAGAACGGTCAATTCCCACTTTCTTCTTTCTTTATGTCCTTTTTTTAACTAGCTAGTTCACACAAAAAACCCATTTCTCAATACACATTAGCTTTCCAGCTCTTCCTGCTTCTTCTGCTATGGCATTTGTGCGTGACACAAAATCACATTTTTGACACAATGGGAACTACACTGCATTTATTAGCTTTAGTAAGTAAATGTTAGCACACAAATATTTACTTTCTCTTTTAAAAAACAATGACTGTTGTTATCCCAAAACAGATACTCTGGGTACACCAACCTTCCCCAGACAAAGCATTTTTAGTGGTGCGTTGGAGGGGTGGAACTCCCTTACTGGAGTGGTGGTGGTGGGGGGGGGGGGGAGTTCCATTAGAGCTTTCCACTTTTAAAGGGGCTCAGAAACCCATCTCTGTTGCTATTAGACAAAGCTTATAATGACTGATTTATCCTGATAGGTTGTAGATTTTATTATGGTTCTGCTGGTTTTATTATGTAAACCTGTCCTCGCTAACCAAGTGATCTCCAGGTATGTTGGGGTACAATTCTCACTGTCCACCACGTTGACTGGGGATAAGCCCAACACATCTAAAGAGAAATGGTAGGAAACGGCTGCTGTAAGTTGCCATATGGAACCAATTGTTCTCCTTAAAGATGGGCTGAAAAATAGTTCACTAAATGAACCTTTGCCTTCCCAGAAGCATGTTCTTACCTCTAACAGACAACTGCCATTCTTGATATCTTTCCTTGCCATTATTTCACTGGGACTATTATTGCTTTTTCCAGGTGCTGGCGGGGAATGAGAAGCATTGGAAAGCAGTGCTCATGGTACTGACTGAGAAGGATCTCTTGATGTATGAAAGTATGCCACGAATCAAGGAAGCTTGGTTTAGTCCCCTTCATTCCTATCCTCTGCTGGCCACCAGGTACCTTCCTGCATGAAAACACTGCGTTTTTTCAAAGAAGTAATGCATTTATTGTTATTTCGTTATTTAGAGTCTTTTTAGTCAGCTGGAAAAGAGTGAGAAGCCCAAATGGACCAATAATAAGAAAGCCCTTGTCCTCAGATGGACAGTCTAATAGCCACAAAAGTGAAAGAAAATATGGCATTTGTTTACTTTGCCTTTCCTTATTTCCTTATAGCAAACTTGCACGATTATTTATGCCTAGATGTGAAATTTTACATGATAGTCATCTAAGATTCTTGGGTACAGCCCTCACCATGTTGCATGTTTCTAGGTCCCATTGCCATCAGTAAGACTCAATTCTTAACGCTGTATGTGACAGCATAATCCCAAATATGTCTATTCAAGGTAATACCCATTGAGTTCAGTGGCAGCTACTCCTGGATAAGTGAGTGTAAGATTTCAACCTATGTTCCATTGGTTTCACTGGGATTTATCTTCCACTGAGAATGTAAGAATTGGCTTGCTGGATTAGGTCAAGGTTGATCGTGCCCTGTATATTTTGCTGTCAACAACCAATCAGTTACCGTATTTTTCGCTCTATAAGATGCACCTGACCATAAGACGCACCTAGTTTTTAGAGGAGGAAAACAAGAAAAAAAATATTCTGAATCAAATGGGCACATAATCACAGGCACATTCCCCATCACTTCCCCATGGGCTGCACATCTGACAGACTTACTGCACACACATATTCGCTCTATAAGACGCACAGACATTTTCCCTTACTTTTGAGGGGGGAAAAAGTGAGTCTTATAGAGCAAAAAATACGGTAAATCTCAGTGCTTACAAATGGGACATGAGGATAGTGGCTTTTCTCTGGTGGCTGTTGGGAAGTAGTGCGGTACTGCTATGCCCAAAGGCTCCTTTTCAGTCTCACAATGAAGAATACCAGAGACAATTCACCATGCATTTGATCACTTTTGTTTAGTTAGCCAAACTAGTGACCAACCTGGGATCAAGAGGTCTTGTGAATGTCCAGCTGATGAACTTGGTCTGCACTCAGCCGGTGGCAGATTACCTTCATTGCCAGCCCTTTCACACAGCTGGTTGGGTCCTCCATATATAAATAAAAGGTGAGGGATGGGGGGATGTACTTTGAAACAGACATCAGCTGCATCGTTGAGGTGCGTGTGCGGCTCTTCACATGGTCAGAGACCCCGAAGACATGACAATAAAAAACAAGACTCCTGTGGCACCTTGAAGACTTAACGATTTTATTATGACCTAGGCTTTCATGGCCACTTCATCAAGTTGGCAGAAGCTTATGCAAGTGTGAGTAGGGTTGTAAACAGAGAGAACTGAAATTCAGAAAGTACAGACAGTGATAATTACTTTAATAGTGGCCATTGTTGGGTGATTACAGACATCACTGCACTGGTGAGCTTGTTAACCCAAGTAGGGAGATGGATGTGGATGTGGATCTTTGAACATCAGGAATAGTTACAGTATATCAGCAGAAAATGTAGACAGCAAGTCAGAGTTGAACATCCTCAAGAACATCCTTATCACATGGATAAGAACATCCTTATCACATGGAAAGCTGTATATGCATACGCATCCAGAGATACAATTAAACATATAGCAGAAACTGGTCCTGCCACTCCCTGCTCATGTGAACTTTCATTATCTATGCGGAGAATCTGACCATTCATTTCGTTTCAGTTTGAGTTCTGGTATTCAAACAAAGGGAGAGAAATGTATCTGTGTTTGTTCCGTCTAAGCCTGTAAACTTTTCTTTCTTTGGGATGTAGCGTAGCTTTTGGAACCATGCTTCTGATATTTGATTCCGCAACAATGTTTTGGCGTGTAAATTGTTCAGCTTCGGAGCGTGAACATGTTCTTGCAGCTCTCTTTCTGGAGTTAACGCTGCTGGCCGTGCTGAAGTGCCTTGGCTCTGGGCATTACCAAGCTGTCTAGAAATGTTCACAGTACTGGATCTTCCTCTTGGACTCCTTTTTCATGGTCTTTCCTCTGCCAACTCTTTCCTACAGGGAAGTATGCTTGTGGTAAGAAGGTAGATTGAGATATATTGGTGGATCTCTAGAAGATTTACAGGTCAACAAAGATTTCTGACTGGTAGCAATAGCAAAATGACTCTGTCCTGCACCGCCTGTAAATTACTGGAAGCTTGGGTAACCAGGAGTGGAGCTTTTTGTAAAAGACTGTGAGTTCAACTCAGTTTGGGACTCAGAGTAAATCCCTATGCAGCCTCTTGCATCTGATTCCACTTGGTGGATCTCCAGGTTCTACCAAGACACAAAGTAGGTGCTGCAAGACTGAAACCTAACCAACCCTGGGCTAGGGGGCATCAAAGCAACAGTTGATTTTCATGGAACTGAAGTGAGAGCAACAACACAGCAAATGAGGCCTAGTTAAATACCATAAAGAGCTGCTAACTTGGGGTGGCGTGGGGGGGGGGGACCCAAAGCTATTTGGATGTATGTTATGTATGTAATCAGAGCATATATATTTGCAAAATGGTGGAAAGTCCATTAAGGTAAAGTTCATTAAAGAGAAATGAAGAATAGGCAACAAATAAGTTTTTTTTAACATGTTCCAAATCCTTTACACACAGAAATGTTGGAGGAGTTCAGTCTTTGTGGATTCAAGAATGAAAGGATGTGATCTGCATCACTCAGACTTAAGTTATCCACCAGTTTTTACACTTCTGAATGTTATAATTGGTTCCCAGTGCATTTTTTAAAATCAAAATGCCTCTTTTGAGAGAGTGCCTCTGGAATGCAGATTTTTGATAGAAAATGTTAAAAGCATTTAAATGAAAACTCGTGCAGAGATTTTGAATATTTGTTAATGCAGGAACCTGACCGACTAGGTTCATCAGTGAACACAGGCGAATGTGACATGGATCAGAACAAGACTGACTCATTTCTCCCTGTCAATCTAAAGAATGGACACTACAAGTCTTTTCTTAAGATGCCCATCAAATAAAGATATAGAGCGCTCTCTCTCGAGCAGTCCTCTGCCCTCTGCTGGTGTGTGCTGGTACTGAAATGAACATTTCAACCTGTTGGGGAAAATGCTTTTAACTGGGAGACCCTCTTCCAATGAACTCTCCCAGCGAAAGCTGAGGCTTGTAGCCAACCATTGCCTTCCTCATTCTCAAGTGCTAGAGTTGTCTCTACTCCGTCCCTTCTTCAGTGACCTTCAAATGGCCTGTTTCCTTGGTTAAAAAAAAATACACAAAACCCCTATACAATAAATACTCCAGAGCTCTTTAGTGCTGTTCTATCCATATTTGAAGATTTGTAGCTATTTTTTCCTATCCTATGAATTAAACAGTTCAACAGTTCTGAAGAGATATAATCTGTATGAAACATGTTTGGAAGTAGGTGTTTCTTGCATTACACTTTTTTAGTGTGTGTACCTTAAGAATGTAGTGGGTTTGATCCAAATTACAGGTCTTAACAGAGTTCTGCTCACACTGGATAAAAGGGAGCAGGAGATACAAACTTCTACAATTTCACCTCTTCCCTTGCTGGCCCCTGTGCCTCCAGAAAAGCTGCTCAGGTCTTTGGGGAAACCTCTGTAACAAGTAAGGTGATGCAGGGGACTGCAGAGGAAAATGGTAAAGAACTTTTGCAAGTTCTGCTTTTCATTTTACTGGAGCCCTGAGTTACACCATCTGGAGCCAGGCACAATAGAAGTACTTAGCATTAAAAGAATATTCTAAGCATTGTGCTCTTCACCTCCTATTCTGTAAATTTTTGCTAGTTGGCCTTTTTTGGCTGTCTAGTGGTAGCAATGGCATTTCAGAGGTGGAAAGGTAGGTTAGAGAGGCCCAGAATATCTTATATCCTGGCTTCCCCAGTCTTCTCCTTGCCCACTCCCTCAGAGGTTGACATTCTAGCTAAGAGGACAATCAAAGAGGACAAGAGGATCTGGCTGCGATGAGGCAGATCCCCAATTCTCAGCTCCAAGGATGGAGCACTGTCTCCCATCTACAAGCTAGGAGTCCAAGCTAACCTACGGTTCCCCAAATGTTGTGTGGATGCCTTCGGTTTGTTCACTCTAAGGAGATCAACGAAGTTGTTCCACTGACAGAATAGTTTTGGAGGTCTGGAAAACCTGGAGCTTTTGAGTGGGGCAGTGGGCTATAGCTGGAAGGAGAGAAGAAGAAAGTTCTGTTGTTCAGGTGAAGGTTCAACTCAAGTGAGATTGAATTTGACCCTGAAATTTAAAGTACAGAGTGCTTCCGAACAGCTGCCATGCTCTGGGATTTCGTTCAAATGTCCCAAGTCCTTGCACACCAAACTCCATTCCCAGTTTTCTGGAAGTTGAGCCAGTAAGGGGCAAGAGAAGTAATGTTGCTTCTGCTAGTGTGAAACAACGGGGAGCCAGAAATCCTGCTGGTTTCCTGTGTATCACCGTGAGGTCTATCAGAAGATGCTGACAGAACCTTCACCCACCTTGGAATTAGAGGGGTAAGATATGTTGTGTCCAGAATGGGGGAAAAAAGCCTGGTCCACACCAGGGTATACAGGCATAGTTCCTTCTTTGTATGAAAGAGAGGCATTCAGGCAGAGTTCAATTATATAGATAAATCTCATTTATGTAAAGGGTGCCACAGAGGACATGAAGCTCACTTCCTCCCATTTCAGACATGACCTTGTCCCTTTTGGCACAGGCAGCACAAACCAACTCTCTCGAAATTACATGTACAGCTTAGAAAGAATAATTAGTAACTATAGCTTTCATCAGTTCACAGAGAAAACCTGGACATCCTACATTGACAGAAATCATCTTCAAATTAAACCACAGTTCAAAAGCTGAGAGAAGCACTTTTCTAACTGTTCTAATTAATCCTTTCAATAGCAGCTTCTAAGTTCATTAGGGTTCCAGGAAATGTTCCAGTTTCTCAAGCCCTTGTTTCACTACTCCTAAATGGTGGCTTCCACAAGAAAACCTCCAGCAATCTGCCCCAAGCAGGCAGTCAGGACTTGTCTGCCTGACAAAATCTTCCAACTTAAATTAACTATTTTTTTTAAAAAGGCCCCAGTGTATCTCATGAATTTGGCAGGAACTTATATCACTTTTAGCAAACAGAAATGTCTGGCTTTAAGTCTCAGGCCTTTAGTATAAAATCGAATATAAATTATATAGCAAGGGATGTACATCCAACCCAGGCACTTCTGCGAGACCACAAATTCCATTCATGCAGGGCAGTGCAACCCCTTCAATGCATCCGGTACCCCAGCAGTGACAGACTGCAGAAGAAGACTGATAGTGAGGGATGAGACTTCTGTGGGGAAAAGGTGTCCTCCCTCGTAGATCTTTTTGCTGAAGGTCTCCAGTAAGCTGCCAAAGAGTCCCAGCTTTTCCTAGGCAGAACTGGTTCTAACCAATCGTTCAGGTATTTTGCAGTGCCACTTAAAGTACTGCTTTGGACAGTGAGAATCCTGATTTCACCCAATGGGAAGCTGTGTTTGAAACGGGAGATTTTGCTCAAGTGGCCAGTTATAGTCCTGAGGAGCAACCAGCCTTGAGCACCATTTTGAAAAGCTATCACAGCCAACATGACCTTTCCTCACCCATTTATTTCTTCTGAGTTGGCTACAGGGGTCCAAATGGTACCTTAAAGACTTGGAGTTACCTCAAAGACTTCTTCATTGCCAAGTGGAGACTCTTTCCTCTTACAGACTGCTCTGTGATCCTTAACTAAAAATGTTGTGGATTAAGCCCAGGTTCCTTTGCATGCCAAATATGTGGCCAGTCGCTAGGTTATGGTCTCTTCTAGTAATGTTTGCATCTTTTTTCATTGATTTGCCTTCAGGTTGGTGCATTCAGGGCCCGGGAAGGGCTCACCACAGTCCGGGATGGATCTGTCCTTTGCTACTCGTACGGGCACACGGCAAGGGATTGAAAGCCATCTCTTCAAGACAGATACTAGCAGAGACCTCTCTCTGTGGACTCGGAGCATAGTTCAGGGTTGCCACAATGCAGCAGAGCTCTCCACAGAAATCACAACTGGTAAGTCAAGCTCATAGAACTCTGGCCAGTAACCAGTCTCTAGCAGAAGCAGAGACTTTGGCAGGGCTCTCCTTAAGACCTGCAGGTGCTTCTCCCAATGGAAAGCAAGTTAAGACTGCAAATGTATGCAACCCCATTGGACTTGGTAGGACTTCTGTATAGACATGTATAGGATTGCAATTTATTAGATCACTGTTTTGTTGCAGTTCCTGTACACAAGGAGGTAGTAAAGGTTCCGTTTGTCTTATATCTTGGCGTGATTGGCCAAGGAGCAAATGTCAGGCTGTTTCGAAGCATCAATTCCTGTTTATACTGATGAGGAAGCTAAAGTGCCTTTTTCATCTGTCTTGGCTAAGACCAGGTCTATAAATATGTATGTTTTTACTTAGCTCTTGAGCCAAAAGGTGTGTAATTGAAACAGAATGGTCTCTGTGTTTAGACTTATGATATAGAAGCCATGGCACTCAGGGAGAGGGAGTAGAAGTGGGGGATGCTGGGGAGCAGTAGCACCAGGCAGTTCTTCTAAGAACTAGCAGCAATTCTTGCATTTAACAGCTGGGACAGAAACAAATTCAAGCAGCCTGATGGAACGGCTCCTACTAGATGCCCAAGCAGACATTATTTTGAATTGGTATCCATCAGCTACAGCTTTAAAAAAATTACTCTAGAGTAGGGGTCTACAGAGCTCCTGATGAGAACCCTAGTGTGAGGGGTAGGGTTTCTTCAAGGACTGGATCAGAGGCTGATATCAATTCAAGAGTAAAAAATTAAAAAGTCGTAGCTGCTACATGTAGATTTAAAGCAACGTGTCTTTTGGCCCTAGGTGACAGATGAGGGAGAAGAGGAACCAGAGGTGGCCTCTCTCAGAAGAGAACTGATGGAATGGCCCTGCTTCCCTTCTCCCCCTTCTGTTGCTGACAGAAGTCCTTGAGATCAGGGAATATGTCGGGTGTGGAAGAGGAGGGCTCTCTGTGATAGACAGAGCTCCTGCACTTCTTTAAATTCTATACTACCCCAACAGCTGAAGCTATAAAGGACAATAGCAAATAGACCAAGATATTCCTGGGTTTCCTGAAAAGTGCCAATTTGCAGCCTCAAACTTCTCTCACTCATCCATTTTGCTAAAACTTATAAGGTTTCTTGTTGGTCTAAAAAAACTTACTATTCTATCTAAAGCAAGCCATACAAAACTAGATTTGGTGAAGCTGCTGGACACTCCACTCTTGCTTCCTTTTTGACTAAATGCAGCTGCCTTCCGTGCAGGACCGGCACTACCGACGGGCAGACTGAAACAGTCACCTCAGGCAGCAGATGCTGGAGGCAGCCGCAAGATGTTGGGAAAGACCTCTGTGCTTTGTGGTTTTCTCTGCATGCAGTAAATGTTGCCTCTTGCCTTCAGGTGTAGTGGGTGGAGGCAGCAGAATGCCTCGGGCCAGTGCTGCTTCCACGTGGCTTTTTAATTCTTGTTGGCAATCTACCAGGTACACTGGAATTCTTGTGCTATGCTTTCTTCATATCGTTGGAACCTGTTTTCAGCTAGGTCCCCCGCTTCCCTAGGCTACTGTAGATCCTTGTCTTATCATTGGGCTTATCATGTTTTCTTAGTACTGCCTTTGTTTTTGAAGTCCTCCAAATTTGTCATTCTCATTATCTAGCTTGCACATACAAAAGCCAAGAGTGCCGCTTGACTATCCATTATGACCACGGATTTATTCTCACCACTGAACCCCAAGATGGTGCCTTTCCCAAAACCATTCTACAGTTTCCATATGAGAAGCTAAAAATGTCCTCAGATGATGGGATTCGGATGCTTTACTTAGATTTTGGAGGAAAGGAAGGTGAAGTGGTAAGTGGATTATTAAATTATTTTTTACAGTTCGTTGCAGCCCAAAACATCTGGAGAACATCAGGTTGGGAAAGGCAGCTGTGCTTTCATGAAGATGCTTAGAAATCTGAGAAAACTTTGGAAAAACAAATTTCATGTCATCATTCTTAGTCATCAGGAAATGGTTTCTTGCATCAGTAACATTAATATCCATGACTGTATATACTTGCTCCTTTAAAAAAAAGAAGCAAGTTCTGCATGTTGCCAACCCAAATTCTACACCAAGAAAAACAGCAACACATGTAAATTGTGTAAAGGAACCACATCTGCATATTCTCTTTATTTACAGGCTGTTCTGCAAATTCATTCATTAATTAGTGGTTTTGAAGTTTGCTTCACAACTGCACAAAGGGAATGAATAGTATAGAGGTATAGGATTTTTAAGGGTTAAAAAATGATGAAGTTTGGTTGTGAAAATAGGCTCATATTTCACTGGGAAGGAAAGTGCCAGGGGATTATCCAAGGGACCAGTATACAGCCCCTTACAGCTAAGAGCAATTAAAGCTTCTACCTCCAGCACTAGCTTGCTTGATGTGCACTTGACTCTAGCAAACCAATACGAGTACATTTTCCTTTTCCTAGAAAGCAAATACTGAGGTTGAAGACAGGGTTATCTTTCCTGCCCACCATCTCGATCCAACTGCCAGTGCCAGATCCCTATTAAGAGATCAACCACAACAAATTTACCTATTTGAGAAGAAGTGAAATGTTGTATTATGTTTCCATATTTGCTGCTTTTCTAACAGGGCTCTATAGCAAGGTTATAAGTTCACCTGTCTGATTCAGTCTCTCCATAATCTACAAATAATTGATTTGTTATATTTTATTATTTTTTTAAATAAGAAGAAGCAGAAATAAAAATGTAGACCATTAAAAAGAAAAAATTACTAAGGGAACTTCTACAAAAATTGCTTATAAAACTAGATTCTAAAAGAATAAGCAATAGTAATTTATTTATTTAATTTCATCTAAAGTTATAACCACAATTTTACATGGTAATATGTAATTATAAATCATGTTTGTTAAATTGGTAAGTAGCTAAACAAAACCAATAATTTCACATGAAAAATTGCTTTAACAGAGAAGTAAGCTATGATTCACCTCAAAGTATATCCAGAAACCAAATTAAAACTAATTTTCTTCATTTCTCCTTTTCCATTCTCCACCCATCTCCCCATCTTCTCCTCTTCTTCCCTTCCTTATTTCAGAAAACAATTATACTAATCTAATCATTGTTTATATTATGCATTAATTATATCCATTGATTCCATTTTTCTCCCACAATTACTAATAAAATAGACATTAATAGGCTTTTCATTTGTAACTAAATTCATTAATTGGATTTCCTTTTTATGACTTAATGGTAAATATATCAGTTTAATCATCCTTACTTAAACTCCATTTTTCATCTTATTTATATTTAATATCAGTGTGTGTGCAATGAGCTTCCCATTTGTCATTAAAATCTTTGACTGGTCTTCTGTTTACATAGCTGATTAATTTTGCCATCACTGCATATTCAGCTAACTTGTTTTTCCAATCTTTGCTGGTCGGGCAATCTTATGTTTTCCATTTTGTTGCAGTTGTAACTCTGGCTGCTATCATATATTTAAATAATTCTCCCATATTTCTCAGCAGAGTTTCTGATAACATATTCAATAGCATATTCTTAGCATTCACTGGAAAGTTAATTTTCATTTTTTTTTTCATTTTTCCTTATGTATTTATTTCCATTTTTTTACCTTATTACTTGTCCATCACATATGCTGAAGTGTCCCTTCCACTTCTTTGCATTTCCAGCACTTATCATTATAATTCTTGTCCATATGTTGAATATCTTTAGGGGTAATACACCAGTAATAGAACATCTTGTACCAATTCTCTTTTAATGCTTGGCTAAATTTTATTCCTTTTGGAAATACTTGAAAATTGTTTTGTCATGCTGGATGTGGCCTTATCATACTGAGAAAGCCAAATCAGAAACATGATCAACAAAAACATTTGACAGGTTGGATCAAATGGTAGCCTTCTGTGGAATAATAGAACATGTTCAGATCAAACCCAGAAATTATTCCATGTATGTGCTTAGTTTGTTCCACTCACAAACTCATTCTCTCTTTCTTTTTAATTTCAGCAACTGGATCTTCATTCTTGCCCAAAACCAGTTGTGTTCATCATTCATTCATTCCTTTCAGCGAAGATTACAAGACTTGGGTTGGTAGCATAAATATCACCTATCGATTTTGCAAGGAAAAAAATAGAGCTGCCTGTACGATCTAAATCTGGCAACATCTGGAACTACTGAGACATAGAACTATTCTGCACAGGGGCTTACACTCTGAGAGAGCAAAGCCCATGTTTGGATCACCTATACAAATTAGGCACAGAAGAAAAAGCATTACCAAGAAGCTTGAAAAGCAGGAATATTTCCATCAACTAACATTTATTGCAAGGGAAACTACACTGATCGCTGCAAATAAAGACAAACATGGAATATTGAAGGAGTAACAGCTCAATGCCACACTTTTCCAATTAATAACTGTGACATATATAAGTGTTACAGAGCAGTAAAGTAAGTTCTGAGAAACTGGGTTCCTTTGAAGGGTCAGGTGCTCCACCAAGAGATGATTGTTAAAGGTGGACAAGTCTCCCTGAACACAAACCATGCTCTTATTGCCTCTGTTTTCCTGCAATGCAAAGCCACAGTGAGCATTCTCTGGTCATACAGGGAGACAGTTTTACCCGTCACAAATTGAACTAGCAGCCTCTATGAACTAGCAGCATGTCCTGACAGTCGAAATGATGCCAGTTGAAATCCTTAAGGGTAGAAATTTTCAGAGTCACTGAAAGGACTAAGCAGCTCAGCAAATACAGTGAGCATCTGATGAACCAAGTTGTGAGACCCTGTGTATAGTGAAAGTCCCCTGTCTCCCTACCACTGAGCCATCCTTTTCGTTTCAAAAGGCACCAGGAAAATACCACATTCATTCTAAAAGGAGTGGCTTGCCTGTCCGGACAGGGAATATAATGCAAAGTGACAATGGTTTGAAAGTCCACCATGCTGGTGCTTTTATCCCTGTGTTTTCTAAACAGCACATAAAACTGCACATTTTCCAGGCCTAGGGAGTTAAAGAGGCAATTTGCCAAGGCAGTCAGCAACAGGTGGAGTATCCAGATGTGCACATGTCGGGGTATGTGCATGCATATATATATAGGTGCATGCGCACACACACACATACACACACACGGGATCTCAATAGTATCTTAAGCCGCACAAGAGTTACAATGGGCTCACTGAAAAATCAGCTGGAGAAGTTGCCATGCTCATCCAGTTGCTAAAATGAAGCAAGCTAGCTTTTCTAACATGGAATTGCTCCGTTAATAAAGTGTCTATGTTACAACAAACAGCATCGCTAAGATACATATTAAAACAATGAAATACAATGATGGCAGCTGAAATGAGAAAGATTTTTGGAGAAATTTAAAAGAGTTTGTATATTGAATTAACTTAGGCTGGGGTGGCCAAACTGGTTCGGGATCCATGTGTGTTTGATGGTTCAGCTGCAGTTCTGGAGTCAACAAATGCATTTTGCATTTCTCCTGGCATTGTTCTTGAGGTGCTCAGAGACCAGACAATCCCTGTCCGCTGCAACCACTTAGAAGAGGCATACTGAAGGTAAAGAGGGAAACTGCTGAAGCAGCATGGGGGAGAGGAGACTAAAAACAGATGCCAAAGACATGGAGCTAGGGTTTAAGGAACGAGAGCTGCTGGCCAAAGATTGCTGGAAAGTTGTGAACAGTGTGAAGAAGAGAGGAGGTGCAGCCTGATTCTGGGTACCCACAGTTACCTGTCAAGATTCAGGACCAAGATATGGACCTTCTTCTGACATGCTCATATAGGAAGTTGAAGGTGGTGGTGGTGGGAGGGATCCAAGGCCTTTTCCCATTTCACAGGACATTCAATGAGGAAGGAGTAATATGAACTTTCTCCAAGGCCTTTCCCTTCTACCCATGCTCTGCAGGCTTCAACTAGAAAAGAAGGGATTAATTAGCTCTCCATCTTTTCCATTATCAACTGGACTTCAAAAGGCTTATAACCAGCATGATGACCCACAAGGCCTCTACCTCTAATTAGCTGTAATGATGTTGATACTATTTTTATTAATATAAAGAATATTTAATGTGTGCAAAGGTTGTGGTTCTCGTGATGGTTGTGGTTTGAAGTCTCTAAAACAAGGCCAAATCCTGGCAGAGGGTAAAAGCCCAGCAACAGCAGCTTTCTCTACTGACCAACTCTCACAAGACTTGAGACACAGGGAAATGCTTTGCTAATCCCTCTTTCCCTATTCTGAAGAGCAACAAAAATATTAGTAACGTGATCCCTCTATTATATGGTTAACTTTCATTTGCTTGTTTTATGTCCCGAAATATAGATTGGGTAGCTGAGAATAGCACCAAGGAGCTGCCTCCCCTAAGAGCAAAGCATTTGGTTTATAGCTTCATATTAGTCACAAATAGTACTGCTTGATTGGCAGCTCCCAAATCCATCAACACTAAAATGTATTTTATACACATACAAAGGCAGAAAATATAGTTCAGGTCCTGGAGCAAGTTTATAGGGTTATAGCGATCCTGTTAATTCAGACTTTTGGGAACTCCACTATGTCTTTTCGATACGATGGCCTTAGATTGGTAGACATAAGGTTACTAGGATCTGTTTCATTTGAATTGTGTTTCCTGAACATGGAACACAGTAAATTAAATCAATGGGGCTCTATGCGGTTATTTTTGTAGATGTGTGAAACGGAATTTAATCTTGCTTTACATGCAGAAGACATCAAGCAGCATTCTTATCACTCCAGTGCTAAATCTGCAATATAAGCCTTTGGAGATGGGTCACAGTAGATGTAACACTCCTTTTTTTAACCCAGTTAAAAGACCAAGAGCTATCCGCATTGTACTTAAATCCTTCTGAAACACTAGCCAGGTTTGCTCTCAATCAGGGTTTGAAGCTGTTTTTTTATGGAACCCTGATTGAGAGAACAGTTAGCATTAATAAGGTTTAACATGGGAATTCTTAATTGTAGGTTAAGGTAAACATGGGAAATTCATGTCAGAGAAGGAAGGAGTTGGAAAACATGGGGGACTGATCCTAAGCTAAGGAATCGGAAGCATGGCAAGTGAGCCAGACCTGTTCAGTAGTCATACAAACTAGCCTGTCTCCCATAAAAACAACAAGTATTGATTCGTGTGATTTAAGATAGTGTTGCCTGGATCCAGGGCTCTTTGTGCCACTTCAGGGTACATGGAGTTGGGGTGTGGGCTTCCATACTTCACCTTAAAGAGCCATGTACCCAGAGAGAGATTTCCTCCTCACACTGAAGTGAATAGGGACATATTTACAGGCAGGGCTGTCCATAAATGCGTCGCAATGTCCACTAGAAAGGTCATGTCTGTTAGTTAAGGTATGATAGTGGGGTATGTGATTTTTGGCTTAGATGAGCTTTTGTGAGAAATTAAGGAACAGGCAAATATACAAATGTAGAGGAATATCAACTTATGCATTTACTAACCTAGTACAAGTTTTTCACTTCAGATATCTTCAATCACAAATGGAGGGTGTTTATGAAATTGGGTGATAGAAATGTCAGAAAATAAAAGCAGAATATTCTGTATGGTAGGGAAACTCAATACATATGTAAATTATACTGCACTACTTTAAATGCTTAACAAAATTCACTGGAATATTATAGATGTATCTGCATTGTAAATAATCAAATTTCATCTATTATCAATTATTAAATGACACAGTATGTCATGTAACTTACGGTGCTCAGATTACAATATGAAGAATAAGTGATAACTAGATTTCAAAGAGAAAATTATTATATATTTATAGACAAATTAAATACAGATTTTGGACAGACTCATATTTGGTTGAGGTTGATAGAATGACTTATATATGGAACTACTCCAAATTTATAGGAATTTAGTTTAAAATATTTATATTTTAGAAGGAAAAGACTATATTTAATAAAAATTTCATTTATTGGTGCCTTTGTGAGGTAATAATTTCTACAAGAGTTTTATGGGGGAAACTAATATACATCCATTCAGAGACTACCTGCATTGGCTTAATCCATTTTAAAGCCAAAGTTTTTTAAAATGAGTGAAGGACTAGTTTCATGGGAAGGCAGCAATCCTAAAGGTAAGTTCCCTTGACTAAAAAATGGGTGGTTTGTTTACTTCACTGAAATAACAACCACACAGCTCCGTTCCACGATAGCCAGGACAGCAACACCTTTGCTATCATGTGCAAGAACAGCATCATCTCACTTTGGAGGCAGATTGGATGGAGGACATCTGGGCTGAGGAGCAGTGATAAACCAACAGATGGCCTCTTGGTTTACCTGGCTTTCCAGTAGCCTGGTATGGGCTGCCTAGCCCTGCTGCTGAAATCATCTCCCTCTTGTCACCTTTGCTCCTTGTCCCTAGTACAGAAAGGTGGGGCTTTCTGTCCCTAGTCCCTTTACAGAAAAGTGGAGCTACAGCCTATCTCCCCCCACGACAGCTTGACAAACCACTGATGGCTCACTGGGAGGGGATGTGTGAGGCCTGTATGCTCTCCTCCCCCACACAATCATTGCTATGATCAGAAAGACGCTTAACCACTCCATGAAGCTAATTAGGAGTGCTCACTAAATGCAGAAGCGTTAATCTGTCTACTCACCAGTGGTCTTGATCAAGATCACACTTTCCCTGCTGCTTTACAACTTGGTGCGCACATCTTTGCTCTCTGCATATGGCACTCTGCACATTGGCTAATCTGTTGGGTGGGCTTGGTTCCAGCTTTTAAAAGAGGGGTGCTTCTTCATGATGGCCTTTTGGCTCCTTCCAGGTTTAAAGTTGTTCAACAGAAGTGACGATTCTTAACAGTAATTCGCTACAAAGCGCAAGAGGGTTCTGTCATCTCATAAAACTTTTATGGCAACTTGGCTAACCACCAAGAAGTTTTTACAGACCTGAACATCTTTAAAACACTGCAAATGGGGAAAATGTTAAGCCATCAATCCTTCAAAAATTCTTTTATTATTCTCTAAAGATAGACCTGTTCAAGGTATATGCACACAAATGCACAGAGTTTGTCATATCACGATGTATACAGTGTTACAATAAATATACATACAAAAATATGCTTGCTCAAGATTCAAGATTACTTTTAATGACACCAAGCTTTGAGTGTACCCTCTTGCCATTATTGTTCATTTTAGGCACTTGAGTTATCTTAACAAAGCACTCCAAACTGTCCATTTCACATGCTGCACTGACTCAAAAAAGGCTCTCCACAGAACGACAAGGGCTCTAGCATATGTCATTTCTCCTTGGCCTTTTCTAAAACCCATTCGATGACCTGTAAATACACCCCAAGAAATGTAATTAGAGCTAGAGATAAACATACAAATATAGCATTAAAGTTACAGTGTTCTGGGCTTTTTAGCTTAGAAGACAGGTGTGTGCGTGTATGTGGCTGGGGGCGGTATGATAAAGGTAAAGGTTTCCCCTTGACGTTACGTCCAGTCATGCCTGACTCTAGGGGGCGGTGCTCACCTCCGTTTCCTGGCCGAGGGAGCCAGCGTTTGTCTGCAGACAGTCTCCGTGGTCATGTGGCCGGCAAGACTAAACACCAAAGTGCATGGAACGCTGTTACCTGCCCACCAAAGTGGTACCTTTTCATCTACTTGCATTTGCATGCTTTCGAACTGCAAGGTTGGCAGGAGCTGGGACGGCGCACGGGAGCTCACCCCGTGTGCAGATTCGAACCGGCGACCTTTCGATCAACCAGGCCAGCAGCACAGCAGTTTAAACCACTGCGCCACCTGCAGTCCGGTATGATAGAGGCATATAAAAGTGTTCTTCCTCTCAAAATACTAGAACCGGGGGTCATCCAATAAGAGTGAAGAGTGATTCATAAATAAAGTTTTTCTTTACAGAAGTCGTAGTTAATCTATGAAATTAATGATGGCCACTAGACAAATTCACAGAAATTTGTCCTCCAGCTATCCTCCTCCAGTTGAGCTGACCTGTGTATTAGCCCACTTCTTCCAGATCAGGAAGCAAGCCTCTGAATACCAGTTGCTGGCACATGCAAGCAGGAAGGTGCTACTGCATTCAGGTCAGGCTGGTGGGCTTCCCCTATATATCTGGTTGCCCAGTGGAAACAGAAAGCTGGACGTATCTATACATCTGCACACACTGAATCACCTGTTTAACATTACTGTTAGCAGCTTTCTTCATTTCATCAAACAGCCCTCTAGATGTCTTCAGGTCCTGAATAAGAAACATTACAAATATGCTAGTTTAGTGATACCAACATTTAAATTAAGGTTAGCAAGAGGTAAGACAAAAATATGTTTATATTAATAAAAAGGGAAAGGTAAAGGTTTCCCCTTGACGTTGCGTCCAGTCATGCCTGACTCTAGGGGGCGGTGCTCATCTCCGTTTCCTGGCCGAGGGAGCCAGCGTTTGTCCGCAGACAGTCTCCGTGGTCACGTGGCCAGCATGACTAAACACCAAAGTGCACGGAACGCTGTTACCTGCCCACCGGAGTGGTACCTTTTCATCTACTTGCATTTGCATGCTTTCGAACTGCAAGGTTGGCAGGAGCTGGGATGGCGCACGGGAGCTCACCCCAAGTGCAGATTCGAACCGGCGACCTTTCGATCAACCAGCTCAACAGCACAGCGGTTTAAACCACTGCTCCACCTGCAGTCCCTGTTTATATTAATACTGCATCATAATCACAGCAAAATAATAGCAGTAGAAACTACTGAGATTTCCGAATGCATGATTTCCCCTGGCCTTTATCTACCAGGGCAGATCCTAGCTACAGGTCACAAACTACACAGCTAGATTTTGAAGCAGCAACTTCAGCATAAAGTTCTTATACCCTCCTGTTTAAGTGAGAAAGGCTGGGAAGGCCTGCAACTCCCCGTTATCAGCAGACCTGCTTGGTGACAAACCAGGGTTCATTGGCACATAGCATACGAAACACTCATAGATGTGTGTCTGTTTACAAATTTGCTTTCATGCACAAATTACTGTTTACATGTATAGTAGTTTGTACATAAAAGCAGATCTTAAGCTCAGTGGTAATGGGACAGATCCACATGAATAACATGGTAATGCAATTTGAATGGAGTTCAACTGCTGACCATTGAGAAATACACAGTTGTGGACAACTACAGCTCCTAGTGTCATGTACCTCTCACAGCCTGCCCACTCTGCCAAGCAGGCTTTGTGATACAAGAGTAGCAGCAGGTCTTTCTGGGAGTGGCACCACAGCTCAGGGTAGAACTCATGTCCTGCAGAAAGAAGGTCCCAAGCCTGGCATATCTAGGCAGAAAGACCGGATAGCAAGCGACATCTCTTGCTGTGCAAGCTTATCCCATGTGTTTGATGAACAAAGGCCTGACTTTCCATAAGAGGGGAAGTGGTAGGGGAAAGGAGAGGGAGGGAGGAAGAGCAAGTGAATGTGCTACGACTACGAAAAGCCATTTTGGGTTGGGCTCTTATTGAAGGAAGGCAGCAATCAGACCAGTATTTTCAAGCCCTGAAACTGGAGGATAGGACAAGTTTGTGTGTCACATCCAGAGAGAAGCAGATGCAGTGCACAGTACAGGAAGAGTTTGTAGACACTTTACGGTGCTTGAACACACTGCATGTCCTACAGGAGACTCAGAGGGGATATGTTGGCAACATACAGGTATGTGAGGGGGTGTCACATGGAGATGGGGAGAGGCCTGTTCTCCCCTGCAGAGGAAGGCAGGACGCGCTCCAATGGAGCAAAGCTCAGGGAGCCAAGGTTCAATTTGGATGCCAGGAAGCACTTCCTGACAGTTAGGACCCCGAGGGCGTGGAATGGGCTTCCACGGGAGGTCGTTGAGGCCCCATCGGTGAGGGTGTTCAAAGATAGGCTGGACATGCACATGGTGGGCATGTCATGAGCGGAGCCGGCTGGTGCCGGAGGTCAGACTAGATGGCCCGGGAGGCCCCTTCTGACTCGCGCTGTTTCTATGTTTCTATTTTCTCTTGACAATGAGAATTTTAAATATGAAACCACAGCATAGTGGGCAATTATCAGGATGGCAGTCAGTGATGGGTGGGATTCTCCAGGGCTCTGTCCTGGAACTGATCCTGTTCAATCTTCAGGCAGGTACTCCAGATCCAAAAGGATCTGAGCAGACCATGGAAGTGGGCAGGAGACAAGAGGATGGTGTTCAGTGTGAATAAGTACAAGGACTTACACTTGGGTGGCATAAGTACAGGTTAGGGGACAAGTGGCTGGTGTCAGTTGACTGCAGGCTAAACATAAGTCAGCAGTGCGATGGAGCGGTCAAGAGGGCAAATGTGACCCTTGGATGCATAGCCAGAAGCGTGGCTTCTAGATCAAGAGGTATTACTGCACCCTATATGACTATGGTGCGCCCACAGTTGGATTATTCCGGGCTCTCATTGCAAGAGGTATATAGCAAGGTTAGAATTGGTGCAGCGGAGAGCCATGTGGATAGTGGCTGGTTTGCAGGATAAGCCACATGTAGAGAAACTGAGGGAATTGGGTCTTTTCAGCTGTGAGGAGACTCAGAAGGGACCTGTTACCAACATCAAAGTATGTGAGGGGGTGTCAAGCAGAGATGGGCCATGACTTTTTTCCCCTTATGCATGAGGGCAGGATGCATTCCAATGGAGCAAAGCTCAAGGAACCAAGATGCAAGGTGGATGCCAGGAAGTACTTCCTGACAGTTAGAACCCCTAGGGTATGGAATGGGCTTCCACGGGGGGTGGCTGAAGCCCCATTGGTGAGGGTGTTCAAGGGTAGGCACATGGTAGGCATGTCATGAGTGAGCCAGCTAAAGCTGGGTCAGACTAAATAGCCCAGGAGGCCCTTCTGACTCACTCAGTTTCTATGTCTATACTGAGCTGTGAGAGGGACGCAGCCAGCTACATTTTCCTATAGGGCAGAAATTCCAAAAGAGCAGTACTGCTGTATGAGCATATGCCAGATTACAGCCAATCACACCTCAGACATACATATGGTAGGCATGTCATAAGCGGAGCCAGTTGAAGCTGAGGGTCAGACTAGATGGCTTGGAGACCCCTTCTGACTCGCACTGTTTATACATTTCTATGTGCTATTCTAAGTGTGGGAAAACACAGAAAAACTCAAGTACCTTTAAATAACACTTGGATATCTCAAACAGACGCTGGCTGCATGTTGCAAAGCACTTATGGTCTTCAGCAATGCCATGCTTTTCAAGGGTTTTTGTCACCACCTCCTTCAGCATCTTGGAGAAAAGGCAGACACATTTTATAATTCTGAAGGCCGATACATCATACAGGCTGCTTCTACAACAGCATTTTCTGAACTGAGCGATGCTACAAATGTGATATTCTCAATGAAGTGCTGTTTGGCTAATACTCAGCCCATATTCTGCATCAGGCTTGCCACCAGGTAGCAACTCCCCAGGAGATTCAGCTATTAGGAAGTACAAAAATGTAATAAATAAAATGAAAATGTACACATTCAACTGGAAGCAGCAACTAAGCACAACTCCCTGAAGAGTTTGCCCATGTTACACATCTTTACACATACATTTGCTGCATTCATACTTTTAAGCACCATTCTCTTAAATGCCCAACAAAAGATGCATGATGAGGCCCTAGTGGGAATAGATGCATTGCTCTCATTGTCTTAATTTTAAAATGCAAACAGATGGCTTGTTTACCCACTTCATAGTAATATGAATAAAACATGCATATTGTTCTTTCAAAATGACAAACTAGCTGCTGGGCATTATTTTTTATGCCATCACATACACACAACAAAGTTGTTTGGATTTTTCTTTTCTTGATGTCATTTAGCTTTTTTATTTTTTGCCCTTTGATAGTTACTTAAAGCAACCTGATATACATGGTAGTTTCTTTTGCTGAGAAAATTCTCCATTTAGGGGAACGTGTCCCTATTGTGGCAAGGGGCGGCCTATAAATTTCCAAATAAATAAATAAATATTGTAACCTAAGTGCCCAAAGAAAACTTCAAGTCCTAAACCTTCAAATCTGTGCACTACCATTATAAATAGGCCACTTTATTGTGGTGCCCAATTACCCTGTTGGAAGAGGCAAGACCCCACCTATCACTTTAGGGACTGTCACGCAGCCTGTGTGCTAGCAGCAATTCTTGTCCTTCAGGTGCACAACGCCAGAATGAAACACAGCAAAAAGAGCAGACGGCGAGCAAAAGGCATAAGCAAAAGAGCAAGATGCAAATGCAGCAGGAGCAGTAAGAAAGATTCAGGCAGAGTTCAAAAGGTGGCTGGAAAAGCTGCAGAGGCGTAATATAGTTTGTGGGACTCCAGTTGAGATTTACTGGACTTAAGGCTCTGTCTAATGCACAGAACTTACACTTTGCCCAGGCTTAGCTAATCTAGGAACAGCAAAAACAAACAAACAAACATACATACATCCAACATGAAAGTTTGTTTTTGCTATACTGAGATGTTCTTTACCCGTGTATGCTTCTGATATCTTGATTCCTTTGTGGGTTTTTGTATTTCTGCCTCTTTACCACATCTCTGGCTTGCTGAGCTGTTCTTGGGGTTGACTTTGTGCGTCCAGTTATGAGACGGTTTGGCAGCTACAGAGGTCAGAGACCCTGATGTCTCCAGGCATTGTCTTGTGACAACTCTCAAGCGGTGACTGCCACTGCTTCCGCTTACCTGGGACAAGAGAGAATCCGTACTTTCAGGTTTCGGCAACCTGGAAAGTAAATTAAGTAAAATAAAAACAAAACAAAAATTAAAGGTACTTCATGCAGTGCTATGCCTAATATGCCCTTAAAATACTGAAATAATATCACAGCTCAACAGTTGGCAATGAGTGAAAGCATTTGATGGAATGCGCTCCCCAGAGAGGTCCACCTGTATGTTTTTCGGCACCAGGTTAAGATCTTTTCATTTAATCAATATTTTAATAAGTTTTAATATTGAATTTTATCATCATATTTTAATTGCAGCCAGAGTGGGTTGTTTGTTTATTTATGTTATGTTAGGTATTTGTATTTTATTTGTGTAAGTCATCCTGAGGCTCTTGCAAAGGACGGCATACAAATATGTTAAATAAATTCATTTCACATTCAGTCTGCCTCACATGGATGACAAAATAGAATTACTTGGTGGGGATGTGACTTGTTCTGCAGGATGCAGCCTACAGGGCTCAAACGACAGTTTATTTAACAGCTAAGGTGGTTTATTATTAGTATTATTACTATTTTATTTCTATATAGCCCAACAGCCAAACCTCTTCTATTGGACAGTTTACAGCAGTACTCACAATACACCAAAATGCAGTATAAAATACAGATAACAAAAAAATTCACTACAAATGTAAAAGCCAGATGTGAAATTGAATTTAAACTGCAGTATCTGACACAAAGTAAAACAACAAGACCTGTCAGAACAGCTGACATAACACCCTGATGTATTATTTAGAATAGAATAAATGCCTTGTCATAGAAGGCAGTCTTAATTAGCCTGTTTCCTAAAGGATATTAGAGCTGGTGCCAGGTGGGCCTCAAGGGAGAGCTTGCTCTAAAGCTTGGAGGCTTCCTCTGAGAAAACCCTCCCTGTTGTCACCAGCCAAGCTCCCCTGGAAGTGGCAGTGAGAGGCAAGCTACAAATCTTCATTGACATGTCTGTGGTCGGGACATGCATTCTATCAACTATTGCAGTCCTAAACCATGTAGGGCTTAATATGTTAAAAGCAGAACTCTGAACTGGGCTCAGAAGCATATAGGAAGCCAAAGCAAGTGGATCAGAATGTTACATGTTTTGGCTTTCTTTATTAGTCCGGCTGTCATATTTTGCAAAAGCTAAAGCTTCCAAACAATTTTCAAAGATAGCTGCAGGGCACTACAGTAAATTAGCTTAGAGATTTACTGAAATCAGGTTATTTCTGTCCAAAAGGGGTACACTGGGCCACTAAGGTCCCCTGAGCTTAAAGCAACAAAGAAGGCTTAAGGAAGATCCCTGAACTATAAACCTGGTCCTTCAATGGGAGTTCAATCTATAGCAGGTTGAACATTCCCTAGCTGGTCAGATGAACAACGCTCTCAGAGCAACTCAGTCTTGTTTGAACGGAGCTTCAATTGTCGCCCTCATCTGCTGCCAGGCACTGGTTAAGCCAGGCATAGCCTCACCCACTGAAGATGGAAAGGAGAGACAAAACTACATGTCATCAACATACTGATGACAACACACTGCAAAACTCTGGATGACCCCACTCAATGGTGATTAAATAATAAAGTGAAAATCCCTTTAGGTGCTGCTTGAATATATTCAATGCTAAGAAAAGGTTACCATACTTGAAAAATATGGGAGGAGGAATCAACAAAACAAGACTGAGATTATCTGAGCATACAGCTAGCTATAAAGCAAAGTCTTTATTCTGGAAGAAAAAAGCTGCAGTCACACAAAAGATCTCAACATTCTTCTTAATTTAGCATGATACCTCTTGTTGGGATAAAAGCCATCCATATCTTTTGATCTGCGTTTGAGCCTGGATGCCTCTGTTGGGAGATCCCTCTGTAATGATTCCCCATCAGGAACGCTTCCAGGCTCTGACAAAACAGCAGGAGAAGGCAGAGGGCTCAGGACACAAGGCACTGGGCAGCACTCCTTTGTGCAGGTAGTCTGAGTTTCATAACGGATAAGACGGGCCTGAAGCTCAGCAAATCCCACATCTCTTTCCAAAGCTCTTCTGTTGTCTAGACAGTATCTAAAATGAAATGCAGTGATAGAAGTTAGAGGGATTGCTGAAGAACAAGCAATTTATTCCAGTTTAATATAAATGCATACACATTGGTTTGCCTTTGATGCAGGGATGTCTTCCTTGCCTTCCTCAGCTGAATTATTAGCAGATCTCTGAAAAGATCTAGTATTCTAGGAAATGGAGTAAAACTCAAGGCACTAGTTCCCTCTCATCATTGAATCAGCATCATTGTACAATACAGCAAAATCCCTCAATCCACAATTTATTGGCAAGAGAATCAAAAAGCTACTTTGTTTTATCTAAATCTGTTATATTATCTGCAAGTCAGAACCAGTGCAGCTAATGAAGCATAATCGATAAATGGTGAACCAGGATCCAGAAGTCTTGAGATCAAATCTATGCTCGGACATGAAGCTGAATAGATGATGCTTGAATCATAACGCTCTGTCTGACTAACCAACTTCACAGAAGTGCAAGTCTCTTCTCAGCATATAAGGTTGTTGTAAGAAAAAGCAAGGCAGGTAACAATGCAGGCCACTCTGAGCTTCTTGGAGAGAGGGTAGGATAAAAATGCAATGAATAAAATACAGTATGTTCTTTTGGCGCAATATCAAGCAACAAGGGTCATGCTTCACCGTGATCTGGATCAACGGCCTTCTCTCTTCAGAAGGCTTCTAACCCAACAAAGCATTTTGGTTAATGCAACAGGAAAGTAGCATCTTTTACTCTCTTCTCTTCCTGAAAATCTGCTCCAGAGAGTTGGGGGACCATCCAGAGCAGTTGGTGAGATGGCACTGGAGGCAGCAAAGGGAGGGATGAAATGGGCAAAGATGATCTTGCTTGCCCTGGAATCAGCAGGCACATTCTGAGCAGAACTCCATTCAAGCGATGCTTCCAAGTGCGAGTGCAAAACAAAACAAACTAATGTGTACAGCAGGGCAAGCTTGTAAGCTCTCTGATCTTATTATGACACTTCCTGATCCAACAGTTTATAAACATCTATCAGCAAGTCCTCAGTTTCAATTATGCTGCTGCCATTAACTCATTAGGCAATCCTAACACAAGCCATGCTCTTAGCATTAGCCCCCATTGCAATATGGATGATAATACTTATCCTTACCTTATAGGTTTACTGTTAAAGATTGCTACTGGATAGTTCATGTGAAGCAGTATGAACACGGTGTTATACAAATGCTAAGCATGACCAAGGATTATCCCAGAAAGATAATTTTCATTCAAGGTGCTGTGGAAAAAAAATAGTGGCTTCCACTGCATATGAGAGAGAGAGAGAGAGAGAGAGAGAGAGAGAGGAAGCCCTACTGGATCAGATCATCCAGCATCCTGTTGTCGAAAGCAGTCAAGTGAATGCCTCGAGGAAGTCTAAAAACATGCCATGAAGGCAGCAGACATCACCCTGTGTTGCTTGTTCCCTTAGCAATGGAGGGTCCATTTATCTATTAGGCTCTAATAGCATCACTTCTTACTCTACCAAATAGAATAGATGGGTACTGGCTTGCCTGACAATTCAATCAACACTGATTTAGTGCATGCCTCATAGCTTCGGAACGGGGGATTCTACTCCCATCATGATTATCTGAACATCAGTACATTGTGCTTCCACTAGGCTGTCAGGACAAATCAACTAATTTTCTACTAGAAAGATAATACTGTCATACTTAGCCCAAAGTGGATTTCCTCCCACCCTAGAAAAAGACTTTTTAATCATTTTAAGTAATGAATTCAATTTTACCACTGGAAACAAGCTCATTATCTGATAAAATTCTTCTTGCTTATCCATTTCATGCTATTTGATTTTCCTTATTTATATTCTCAGTAGACACTGCTGCCCATTCTACAGAGCTGAAATACTCATCTGTCCTATATAAAGCTGTCATTCTGCTCACTCTTTTTTTGTTATATCTTCCTCTTTTTTACAATTTAGCTCTGGCTGATAATTCATGAAATGAGAAAGTAATGCAAATATCAGTCCAAGGATGAGAAGCAGCACCAAAGGGACATAAACCAGGAAATGCCAAACTACTCAGAACTATCATTGAGAGCCTTATTAATATTAGGATACTAAGGCTGCAATCCTATGGCCTTCTGACATTGTCACAGAGGTGTGCGGGGAGAATATGATTGTTCGCATCCCCAGCTCCAAGATGCTGCAACCCTGAAGCTGAAACTCAGAAGGTCAAATCCTTATCCCAACTATCTCATGGATGGCAAGCAAAGAACAGTGCCAAGGATGCAGCTTGGCCTCAAGAGGACAAAGGGGGCATGCCAGGGAGTAGGGGTCATCACCTTATGCCAATTCTGATTGGCACCCCAGCCTTTTTCCCTTCCCCTTCCTGGCACTAAAGCTAGCCAGACAAAAGTGGCCTTCTGGAGTAAATACCTGGGCAAAGCATGGCAGAAAATACCACCATTGTGCCTCAGTCTGTGTACCATATGGACATAAGTTTGGGGGCTTATGTTCATCAAAGGCAGCAGGCACAGGATTGCTCTATTGGAGTGCAATCCTGTGCATGGATAGACAGAAAAATGTCCCACTACTTATCCAGCTACCATGAGCCCTCAGAATGATCTCTGTGATTCTGCTATAGATCTCATGCCCCAATTCTTCCAGAATGCCCTTCAATTTCCAGGCTATCATCTTTGCTGTGTTGCCAGTGGAACTGATATCACAGAATTCAAAATAGTGAAATATTTAATAAAGTAATGAAATTGCAGCTGCACTTAGTAAGTTACAATTATTTAATGCTTTTAAAATGCATGTGCATGTACATGCAAAATATGGCATGTGTTCAAGATACTTAAATAACCACAAGCTCCATCAGTTTTAGTGCAAGTTCAATGTGTGTCAACTGACACAGGATTGGAACAAGACATCCAGAAGCCAAACTAGTGGACTTTATGTTTTAGCCACCAGAAAGTGTGATTCTAATGGGCAGTTCTCAAACAAATTCAATAAATAAGCAAGTTAGTGACTTGGCCTTGACCTAGCTATAATTCCCTAGAACTCTTTTCAAAATTATGGATAGAAGACTTTGTGCTTAGTCAAATTCTTCTGCTTCATTTGTATTCAGCTACTGAGAAGAGCTACTATTAGCAAGAAACTAATACTGCTTCTCAGCATGCAGTTTGCATTTTCAAAACCTTCAAAGTGTTTAACAATCAATGACAACCACCAACTTAGTCCATGAAAGCTTGGAGAAGTCCTTTGAAGTTGAAACTAAACCCTCTGAAGCAGATTGCTCTACTTAACTCTTCCTGTATTTCAAACTTCAATACAAGAATCCTATGGTGACAATCGCCTTTATTCATTCACAAGACAACCTTCTCCAGGGATGCTGGTGCTATTGAAGCCCAAAGGAAAAACTGCATATTCTGAAACAACTGGGGACCTTTATGGATGCACTTTATAGATGTGCTACAGGTACAAAAGAAGAAATATCCTGGCTTTGATTTGTGAAAGTTCTACCACAATCACTAAACATGTAACAAGGGTACTAATCCTGAGGTGTGGCCACTTCCTTGTTATGGAGAATCATACATGCTCAGCACATTTCAGCATTTCCAGAAGGGCCTTCTATATCCAGTGCAATATGGCAGGATTGAGCAGAAGACAGACTGAGATCTACTGGCAGATCTGATTTCTAGCTCCTACTTGTTTAACAATGGCGATAACTCAGAGATGCGGCTGAAATAAAGAAAGCTGGGCCCAAGCTTAATTAGGAGCGTCATTCTCTGTAGATGCACTATGAACATTATTCAGTTTTGAGATTCAAAACAAATGCCAGGGCTCAGAATCCTTTAACTCTAAAGGATTTTTACTGGAATCTTTTATGCCAGGTTCCAGTTGGTGGATTCCAGTAAGAGGCAAAGCAGATCACAACAAGCCAGAAGTCTGCCCACCCCTGCTAAATGGAGTAAGAGGTAGACAGGGAGAACATCTGGCATACCATCCTCTAACAGTCCACAGCAGCCATCATGCCAAGCAGGACACAATATATGGTTCTTTGCCTATTACACTTGATGTGGTATAATTTTCAGAGCGTTTTCCCAGGGTGGAAATAGGACTGCCCAGCTACTTCTACAGTTTCTATCAGCAATGGTTCCCATCACTCATCTGTGTGAAGAGTCACATTTCCAAATATTTAGAGATTTAGAAGGCCACAATAAAGGTTGCCTGTGCATGCCATTGCAAAATCCAAAATGTATTTATTTCAAACATTTTCATATTGTCCTTCAGATTTTGGGGTGGTGTACAATTAATTATAAAGTACATAAAACTCAGTAGGGCTGCAATGCTCCTCCCTGGAATCTGGCCCTCTTCTGTCCATCGGACTTCTTCTTTTGCTCACTCAGAGAGCCAAGCCATGAGGAAGCCCACAAGTATTAGCAGAGTTCCAGTAAGCATAGTTCTTCCACAGCACAAAGTTGCAAGGAAGAGTGATGCCCCTTGTGCAGGATTCAGGTGTGGTGCTTGCTTGCTTCCTGGCAGATGCCCACATGGACACCTGGTGTGCTTGCCAGGAGGTTGGCATGACCTCAAGAAAGTGGGCCAGAGTCCAAGGAGCTAAGACCAAGGAATCCAATGAACTCACACCCCTAAAATGGATTCCTCACACATCCCTAACCCATAATACTATTCAAATGTCAAGAATTATGTAAGCTGCTTTGGTTCGTTGTAAGGAAAAAGTAGGATATAAATCTAATAAATAAGAAGTAACAATGTCACAGTGAAGGTGATGTCACAATATCACAAGTATGCATGGCATGAAAATATGAGATTATTTGAAACAATGCATTATGTTTTCATTTCAATCAGTAAATATTCCTATACAATTGTAAATTGCAATGATGTTTCTGCTTAAGCAATTTATGGGACCAAATAGAAAGGTTACATATGCATATGTGTATAGGACCAGAGGGGGCATGTATATATCTCATTTTTTACTAGTGCATGGTTCAAATACGTAATTAATAAGTAATTTTATAAAATTGGATTTGCACTGACTAAAGACACAGGAAATAATTCACAGCACTCACGCTGAGAGAACTTACTCGAGACCATGGTAATGGCAGCCAGTAGCTTTTTCAAATGGCAAACTTCTCAGTTTTCGAGGTGTAAGCTCTGGTGTCAGAAGAAAAGCAATGTCACTGAAAAAGAGTCGGGGTGAGGGGAGAGAAGCCATGTTAATTTGAAGTTAATGCTCACAGAAATACATTCCCAGAGCATGGACAGAAACAACCTGTCCCACTGTAGCCTGTTGCTAACATTACCCAGGGACAATGACATTGCAGCTGATCTTGTACGGTGCTCCACCACTGCTCTTGTACACATGGTACATACCTTGCTGCAGGTATATGGCCGCAGGAGCAATCTGGCCAACCATGCCAGCAGGAGGAAAGTTGTTGTCAATTCAAATCTCAGTAAGACATGGTCTGACCATAACAATAATGTTAGCACCCCCACCCATCCCACCCCACCCCATTTTCAGACAACTCATTTGATTGGGAACAAAGACCAAATCAAGGGTGTGCTCCGCTTCATGCGTTGGGCCTTCTGAGAAGAGTTAAAAGCTAGCGTTTGCAGATAAAGACGACTCTGATGTTGCAATCAGTTTCTCTGAAACCACTTGATCTGCCCCAAAACAGTCAATTAGGGGCTTGCATTATCGACATCTATATGATAACGTTCTAAACAGCAAACACTTCAAGGGTGCAGGACAACAAATGCAAGTAACTAGTGTTGTCGTCAGTTATGCAACATTCCTCAGTTTGGGGCATTCAGCACAGGAGCATACCTTTTTTGAATATGTAAAGGCTGCAGATCACCAATGGGTAGCCCTTCCGGGGTGAAATGCTTCAATAGCTCTTTAGCATCAAGCAATGCCGCTGACCCCTTCTGGGCATCTTTATGGGCCAGCAGTTGTTCAGAAACTCTGACAGGAAAAATTAAAAAGGTGAACAGAAAGCTCCAGCATGTAAAAAAATCACAATCCACACTCACAGCTGCTGTAAGGTAGGGGGGAAGGTGAAGGCAATTCCATTCATAAAAATGGTCATATTTCTACATGTGTGCAATTGTTCATGTTACCTTGTCTTTTGTTTTATTTTTTCAAAATTTTCTAAATTCTGAAGCACATGTCTTTCTGCCCACTTCAAAGGATTTGAACCTCTTAATTCCGAACCTGAAAAGGAGCAAGACCAGAAAGAAAAGTCAAAACAACTCCTCAATACACTGCAAAATTCTATGTGCACTCATGAACCATTTTGGTCCAGCTGAGAATGTGCTAATTAGCATTTCAATATGACTGATAAAGAGTTCTTTGTAAGAAAACTTTGCAGATTTCTAAGCTGCTCCAGTAAAAGGATTACTTACAATTCTCTTTCTTTCTGCAACTGTAGACTAACCATCTATACCAACAGACACTTCCATAGAATATTACTATGGAAGTGGGCAGGGGACAACAGGATGGTGTTCAATGCGGGTAAGTCTTGCACTTAGAACATAGGAATGGGTGGCGTAAGTACAGGGTAGGGGAGAAGTGGCTGGAGAGCAGCACTTGTGAAAAGGATCTTGGGGTGCTGGTCCACTACAGGCTAAACATGAGTCAGCAGTGTGATGCGGTGGTCAAGAGGGTGAATGCCACCCTTGGTTGCATAGCCAGAAGTATGGCTTCTAGATCAAGAGAGGTATTACTGCCACTCTATACAACTCTGGTAAACCCACAACTGGAGTATTATGTTCAGTTCTGGGTCCCACATTATAGCAAAGATATAGCCAAGTTGGAATCGGTGCAGTGAAGGGCCACAAGGATAGTGGCTGGTTTGCAGGGGACACTGTATGAGGTGAAACTGAGGGAACTGGGCCTTTTCAGCCAGGAGAAGAGGAGACTCCGAGGGGATCTGTTGATGACATATAGGTACATAGGGGGGTGTCAAGCAGAGGTGGGTTGAGGCCTGTTTTCCCCTGCAGATGAGGGTAGAACACATTCCAATGGAGCACAGCTCAGGAAACCAAGTTTCAAGTTAGATGCCAGGAAGTGCTTCATGACTGTTAGGGCCCCAAGGGGTATGGGATGGGCTTCCATTGGCAGTTGAAGCCCCATCAGTGAGGGTGTTTAAGGATAGGCTGGACATGGACATGGTAGGCATGTCATGAATGGAGCTGGTTAGAGCTGGGAGGTCCATTCTCACTCGCTCTGTTTCTAGTTTGTTTTTTTAGTATTAGCAAAAAATGAACAGCCCAACCAATCAACAACTTAGGGAGATAATAGAGGTCTTCTTAATCAGAACAGCATCTTTTAAAAATTGTTTTTGTCTAGTAGAATTTGTATTAGATTTTAGGATTAAAACATTTTAAGTATTTTTTTTCTGAATGTTTATTATAAGCTGTTTTCAGCTAACTTGGGAAAGGGGATTTAAATTATTAAAAGAGCAAACACTGTTAAAGCAACACAAGTTCTGTGTATGTTTAGACTGGAGTCTGGGATAAAGTCTTGCATTACACCTCTTCCTACCCTTTAACTTCAACTACCTCTTTCACCATTTAAGCCTCCTAGTGGCTGGGGGAAGGGTTAACATGACTGCATCTGTGCACCCATTCACGAACACCATGATTTTATCTGATAACTAAGGTTGGGTAAGCCATGCTATGCACAATCTCTCCAAAGATCCATCATACATTTTTCCTCAATTTTCGAACTACTGCATTAAATTAGGGTGTGTTCAGTATGGAATATTCAACATTTTTTAAAAACACAATCTACAGATCTAGATGGTGAAAGATAGTACCTACAGAAAGCCCACAAAGGTGATTAATTTTTAAATAATGAGAAACACAGCAACAATGCTTTGTTGGGCATACTTTTACTGATATTGTTAAGGTGAAAAAACTTTATACCAGGTAAGCATTTTCCCAAATGAGAACAATTAAGCAATTAAAGATACCCACTACAATCTGTCCCCTGGTCTTTGGTTTTGAGAGGAGTTCTCGGGGAAACACTGTTTGGGTGGTTAGCATTCCACAATGCTAAGAAGCACTCTCGTGTATGTGTCAGCAGAGTTTTCACTTCATTAGGTAATGGTTTTTGCCTTGCAGATTCCTGTCTTTCTGTAAGACAAAAGGCAAAAGCTTAATTTTGCCTTTTTGCAGTAATAAGCACCGTATCATTGACATAAAATGTAATGTAACTTTAGTAAATTGGTATTGATTAAAACTGTCATATTGGTACCAAGGAAAAAAAGGCTACAGTCAGATGTGAACCACTTTTACAAAAATCCTTCATTTTAATTGCAAGCTATAACAGCATACGTTTGTCATTTCTAGCAGACTAGAAGGGAAGCACTTTCTCCATGCTTTCCTCTTCATTTAAAGTGCAATCCTGCCTGGGGTATCCACGGAATTGTAGGGCATTTTTTTCCTGTCGAAGCATGGATAAAAGTTTTTCTGGAATTACTATTCTAATGCTGCAGGTACGGGAAGGATTTCCCCCATAACCCACTTGAGAACTAAGTGAGCTTCTTTTCCTCTTACTTCTCCCAGAGGTATTAGATGCTTCCATGACTAGTGATGAACTGTGGGATAGCATGGGCACATAGCTCCAAACATTTCCTTGGATAACTTTATGAATTAATTTTGCTTCCGTGGATGGTACAGACTGTTGACTGCATGCTGCAACCTCCCATGGTCAGATTCAAAACTTCTAACTTGATAAGCAGAAATCAGCAGGTAAAGATTTTTCACAATATATGATCTTCAGCTGTTTATATTTATATATTAATCTACTGTTAAAGACACAGCTGAAAGGCCTGGTTGAAAAGTCAGCAACCCAATTTACTTCCAGCCCTATTCTTTACTCTGTCCTTCAATTTTATCTTTCCCTACACTTTGCAATTTAATGTCCAAGCCAACCAAAAGGAGAGTTATCTGAACATTCCTTAGTTCAAAACCAAATCAAAGGCAACAATCAGTTTAAAGTAGTTTAGAAAAAGCACATGCATCCACCCAGCAAAGACTTAACTGATAAGCAATTCTAATTTTGACAACACTTCTGAACACTGTTTGAACTTAGTTTCTCCAACATTTATAGTGTAAAAACTGTCAATTCAAACTCCAAATTAAGATAAATTTAGTTTAGATGAGTTTACCAGCTTCCCATTCTCTGTGTTACTCACTCAGACAGTGATTCAAAGCCAATGTTTGGACATAAGCCAGCTTCTTCTCTCTTTGCAAAATCTGTTCTCCATGGAAATGTGGGAGGGATCTAACAAACTCTTCAAATAAACCTGTGTTAATTTGGAGAGGTGGGGAGGGTAATGGTAGGAGAGACAAGATAAGCATGAAGTGATCAAATTATATTGCATTCTGAATTCTAACAATCTGAATGACACAGGAGGGAAATATCGTAGTTCAAACTCCAGTAGGAGAGTTATCATGAGCTTTTGAACAAGCTGTCACAAGAATTCAGCCCTGAGAATATTCTGTATGTCTCAATGTACATCTCTTAAAACACAAAATAAGATACCTGAAGTCTAATCTGACATGATGACAATTTTACTTATGCTCTCCCAAGAATAGCAACAAACCAGTATTCTAAGGTACTGTGGGCAAGAGGATTTTTAACTATCATGTAGTTTTTAGTTAGATACTTATTAAGTGATAGTATTACTATCATTTGGTAATATGCTCATGTGTATTATGCATCCAGAGCAACCGCATATCTGAAAAAAATATTTATTCTGATTCTGGGATGAGAAAAAACAATGTTTATTACCAAAACAACCGAACTGGAATCAGCTGGCTTTATTGTTTTCAAAGGAGGCAAAGTAAGTATGTCCTCTAACAAAGAAACAGCAAAGATACTGAGTCTACTATGTCCTTTGTAATGTTTTAGAATTTCCATTTCCTTTTAATGGAAAACATAATGAAAGGCAACAGTACTGACCTCTGTAATTAAAAAAGACCAGTCTTAAGTAGTAAATCTCAAACTTATCTCAAAGTTACTGATGACATACTCAAGAGAACAAGTCTGGACTTGGATTTTATACCTCAATCCAAGAAGTAACAGGCAAAACTGATCATAAACTGTATTTTTTACTCAAAGACTTGATTCGTTTTCCAAAGGCTCATTGAAAATGAATATTATTTAAACTCCGTAGACTGAAATTTTAAAAGTTAATCTTCATTTTAAAGGAAATCACTCAATGCTCATATTCTTCTATTCAAATGAAAACCTCACACATTTTCTGCTGTTTTATTTTACTTCCACAAACCTACCAGCTTCTGTTTCTTCTGTCTTTATGCTCCATTTTCCAATTGTTTCTGCAAGAGTGACTGAGCCATTGATCTGACTGGCAGAATAGATCATTGTTGCTTTACATCCTCCACAGCCATTACCTTGTACTAAGAAATAATAGTTGCAAGTTTCTCCTTTCAGTTCAACTTCTGGAACTAAGGAGAACAGGATAAGTTGTAGAAACAAAGATTCAGACACACTGCTAACTTTAAACACAATCTGTTCATATACATTAAAATCAAGATCACATCTGAATAAATTCTAGATTTAGAGTAGCCAAGATTCCTGTGTTTTTGATAGTAAGGCATCACAATTCAACTTATAACCCAAACGCTGCACTTTTAACATTTAGCATTAGTCTCATCTATTATCTAAATTAATAAACTTAGTAGGTCATCCAGGTGCATGAATTCTTATTTGTATAAGGATCATCATAATTCAAAACCCAGTGATATTTAACCAAAGAACAAAAAAAGTTCTTCCACCTTTTGTTTTTAATTTTAATAAGTTATATTCCATCTTTCTAAAGCTCAGGACAAATAAACAGAACTTTGTTGGAAATTTAAAATACTAAAACCAGTGTAAGAGATTGGATGCTATCTGTCTGAGAAAATATATAAATAAAATGGATGCTACTATTCAGACAAATACTGACTCCCCTTGCCAGCTATAGTTCCTTTTAATTGTCCATGTGAACGCATACCTCAGGATACCCAGGAATGTCTATGCAGGCAGTCCTCCTGCACGGAGATGTCTGGATGTTTTCACTTCTGCTTCTTGTTTGTATTGTGCAAATCCAAAATTTTGGTCAATCTTAACCACAGTTAACAATGTAGGAAACTGCCTTACACTGAGTCAGTCTACTAGGCTACTTGGCTCAGTACTGATGACAATTACTAGCAAAGGCTCTCTAGGGTTTCTACATGGTAAGCTGTGGCTAATCAAAAGCTTCCAGATTGCTCCTTTGTGGTCTTAACAGAGGAGGCAGTACTAGATTCATTCATGAGGCTTTGTTGCGATGGGGCGGCATATAAGTGAGGCAACAAAGCCTTAATTTCCAAATAAATAAATAAATAAATAAAATGTCTCAGTAAACCACAGTTTAGCGTGACACCCAAACACACTCAATATGGGTGATTTCTTAGAAACTTTACTAAAAGAGACTACCTTCTCCCATATGTACCCACCCATCCATTAAGATCTGAGTCAGGGGCCATTCCCCCACAGAGTTGAGGGGGAAGGCAAACAGAAGAGGGGCCTTTCCAGTAGTTGTGCCCCACCTCTGCAATAGGATCCCCAAAGAAGTTTGCCTGGCACCTTCATTACAAGTGTTTTGGTGCTAGGTGAAGACTGTTCTATTTCCCAGGTATTTTAGGAATTGATTTTTTAACTGATTTATATATGTATTTGTGAATTTAAAATTGATATTTTAAGCTATTATACCTTAGCCATATTGCACTGTTTTATGAAGGTATTTATTTTACTGTTGGTTTTAGTGGAAATGTATACCGCCCCCACCTCCAAGAGCCCTAGTAGGGTATAGGCATGTTTTATAAATTTAACAAAGAAATAAGTTGGAAAAACATTGAACATGGTAAAAATGCACACACACACACAACTTTACTCACCACGGATGATTTTGGGTTTCCGAGCAATATATTCTTTCCATTTTCTTGTACTCAGCTGGCTAGGTAAGGGAACCAACATGCCACTTACACTGCACGGTAATAGAAATAAAGCTCCTATCTGTAGAAGAAGACGATATAGCTAGTTTTATATTATATATTCTAGTAAAAGAATGTAGAGTATTGGCTGTCAGCTTGATTCATCAAGGGTGCTCCAAAAAGATGTTAACTGCAGACCAGATCTAAACTGAAAAGGTTTAAACAGAAAGGGAACAGTAGCTGTTCACTAATTATGAAACTCCGTCCCCACTCTAGGTTGCCAGAGTACTCATCAGAAGTATTAAGATCCGCCTGTTTAAAAGCCGCCCTTTGAAACTCTGCATCAAATCAGGAAATGTAGGACATTATTAATGGGTTTGATTATATTTCTTCTGCATCGCAACATTGGCAGATGGAAGGCATGGAAAAGTTTCCACTCCTCCTTCATGACTAGAAAATACGCAGTTTTTCTAAGCACAAAAGAGCATTCAAGATCTTCTGGGAATCCCTTCTGTCTGCATTATGGTGCTCGTGAGAATGGACCATTTGCAAGAACCATTATTTGCAAAAGTAAGCTAGCTACAATAATGTCTGTAGCTGCGCTGAAGACAAAATCAAGTGAAAAGTTTCCAGGAACATCTAGCCCAACAAATGTATTTAATTCTCTTTTTATTAATACATCTATATTGCTTAATATAATAAAATCCCTAAGTAGTTCACATATAAAATATTTAATATCACTGTAAAAATTACAAGTTTTCTTGTTGCAAGGTGCAATTTCATATCACTAGACCATTAGGATACACATTCCCGGTGGTTTGGATAGGGAAGCTCTTGCACTTTTACATTAGTTTTCCTGCCTTTTTCATGATTGTATTTTTTAGGTTGGTCGAGATGCACCGGGGGGGAGGGGATAGATAGTTGGGTTTTTAATATACTGTTTGTATTTTTAAATGTTGTGAGCCGCCCCGAGGCTTTGTTGCGATGGGGCGGCATATAAGTGTTTTAATAAATAAATAAATATTTACCAACCCAGATAAATGGCTGGTAATTCAAAAATAATGTGTCTTTACAGATAAGATGTGAAACTATGCTTTAGCATTGTGTACACAAGTCTATATGAGCCTTGGGCTTCCATATTTCCCCTGTTCTTCTGGCATAGCCAAGTGGATCAGAAGCACCCCCTTCTCCTTTTATACTAATCTCATCTGTTACAACCACATTAGTAGAAGTTTTGCATCCATATGTAAGGTACTTTAAACTTGGTACTGGTGGATGCATCAAGTTTAAATTGACCCTGGATATGAAAGCACCTGCCTTAGCATATTGCCTTCCCACTTCAGAGATGGGACAGATGCAGTCTCACTCCTCAAAAGAAAGAAGTACATTGCTCTTTCCTACTTCCTCTTTTATTTCACTGTTTTTCAAAGTGAGATCTGCATCCAAGCAATGGAACACATAGACCGGGAGGGAAAAGGCCCTATAAATATGCTTTAAGAGATAATGGATGGATGGATGGATGGATGGACTGACGGACGGACAGAGGTAAACCTACGTAAGTGGAAAACAAACAATGTGATTTGAATGGGGGGTGGGGAAGGGAACAGCAGTGCAGTCCTGTCCACCCTTTTCACTTTCTGGGTTTCACCAATCCTTCCTTTGCCCTCTCCGGGTTTGTGTTTCTCACAAACATTTCCCCTTTCTAGAACCACGTGTGTGTCCTGACAGAAAGCTTGCTGTTTATAAAATCGGTCTTTTGCTATAACAGAAAATGATGAGTCCGGAAGAATGGCTCTGTGTTTGGAGACTCAGGCCCCACTGCTGGCTTCTACGCAGGTTCTTGGGGCAGTTACCGGTCCCCCACTTCACCGATCTGCCTTCAGTCATATGGATGCTTTGTGACCAGCAGTGCCAAACACAGCAGCATTTTGTGAAGGAGCACCCTCCATGGCAATCATTTTGTTTCAGCGCACACAACACTCTTCAAACTTCTAAATAAAATTGTGAGTCCCAAAAAGAAAGGTATTAAACTATATTCAGTTTAAACAAGCCAGGATATAAACATGGCTTATTAAACTAGCTTGTTCATCGGACATTTAAGCTGACCCATTAAACAAATTACTTCTCAGACACAGTGTGCTGCAAGCAAATGACTTCTCAAAAAAGCCAAAGATCTGCTTTGGGGGTGGGTAGGTGGGGGAGTGGGCAGGTAGGGAGTAGTAGTATTTAGATATCTTTCCAAGAGGCTCACTACCCAAATTGCCACTAAATTAATTGTATATAATCCAATGTGCTCATTTCTCACATGTAGAAAAACAAAAACCAGGGCACACTACACATAAGAGATTTTTTAAAGCAAACATAGTATTACACTGTGTTTCATTTTACTAAGAGGCAATGATATACCTTCCAATTCAAAGAGGAAAGCTGATCCCAAAATAGCCTTGATTTCTCCTCAACCTCGTTCCTTGCCAAATTCCTACAAAAAGTGTTAAGGAGACATATCTTCACAAATACCTGCAAAGTACAACCATTTAAATATGTGCTTCATACAGTAACATTTCAGAGTTTTTTTCAAATGTGTTCATGCATTGGAAGCCAACATGCACCAAATGTATCTTGCCATAGAACTCTGCTTTATAGAATCGGTGTAATTTTACAAGAGTACTCCAGCATACATGACAGAAATCTACACACAAATCTTTCATTAGTAGTATAGAAATTAATGTAATTCTACTCTACATCTAAAGAGTCTGACCCCATTTCCAATCATCGTCATTATTGTTATCATTATTTAGTCTATTTCTATATCACCCAATAGCCAAAGCTCAATGTTGGAGGAAATGATTTTCTGAATGTGAGCAAATTCCACAGTGTTGTTTTAAAACAAACACAAGCACTTCCAGTCCATTTCAATTTTGCATCATAATTCAACTTCTGCCAAGGTGAGTTGATCTACTTCCAAATAAAGATTTGGCTGCACGTGTACAATGAGCAACTGCTTCTATGGTGATTAAAATATTAGCACTAACCAAATCATTCATTAAAATGGGCAGAGCAAACTACATGTATAAGGTTTATTACTACTTCTCCAAACACTTTCTGCTTATGAAATGTTACCAATGCACAAATTCATAAGACCTAAATTAAACAAAATGCACCTTGCAGCAAAAGGATACAGCTCAAATTGATGATCTGACATTAAAGATGAAGGCAGCTGAGAGAGTAGCACAAGTTGCACAAATTTTAATGTGTGACCATAATAATGGAAAACCTGAAAATAATTAAATTGAAAAAGTTACTTTAATTCCTTTTTGCATGATCCAAAATACACAATCAGGACTTCTAAACGAAGCATTCAGCCATGATACTATGACCGGGATCCAAAACAATGACCTGCTTCACCCACAGAGATGGTTAAAAAGCTACAGTGGTGGGTGCCAAGGACAGCTTTTCATTATGCTCAAATGCAGCAAATATGTACAGATGGAGTGTTAACAAACACCCAAAACACATACTCTGTTGTGAGGTAGCTGGGTAGTTTGTAAACCACTCCAGCCAGTTACCCTCATTAAATGTACACATAACAAGCTGCCCTTGGCAAAGGTAATAAGCCAGCAAACAAAAGGTGCTTAAAAAGTCAACACTGCTTATGAACCATCCTTACATCAAACAAACTGTTCAACTGTCTGTACACTTTCAACTCCTACTTGTATCAACCTCCCACTGATTCAAATCATAATAGCATGCCATTATATGATTAGGACTGCCAGTGGAAAGGAAAACTGACAATTATGAACGCAATCTGCATTGGCCTGGCATTTCTTGCCCAAACCAAACTTCATTCCTTATTCCCGAGAGAAATTAAGCTTTAGTCACAATTATTTAGTTATCTCATCTCCTTCCTTCTCCTATATTTGCCTTCTTTCCTTTCTGGATTTTTCCCGCTGACTATCTGCAGTTGCAAACTTCACAGGGACATGGCACCATGTACTCTGATAGGGACAACAATCTTACCAGCTTCCATTCTTTGAAAAGCCTCAATCCCCATTTTAAGCAGCTTGTCTCCTAATGTGGGTTTATGTTCAATTGCTACTTTGTGCTATGTGCCACAAATGGCAGGCAACATGAAAGACTTGCCCTGAGCTGCCCTTGTCAAAAACAGATTCTTCCCTCTGTTGCTAAGCAGAAGCTTTCACAAGCACCTGCAAGCAGACAGTATCATTCATTCTTCATCCCTTTCTAGCAGACCTGGGAAATTCAAAAGAGATTTCTAGTTCCTCCTGGAGTTGAAACTCCTTTCTTCATGCTTGCTTTTCGTTGCCTTTTGATGACTATGTGATGGGTCACAATGGATGCTGGGCGTCTGCAAAATGGTTCTTTTTCTAGAATCCCATGACTGCAAATATCAGCCTTGCCTCTTTTTTTAGCAAAGCAAGAAAGTAGAAGTTCCATATCATACTAAAATCGCATAGTAGATTTTAAAATGCTTTGTTTTTTCCTTTTGTCAATGGTAAGTTTTCCAATTCTCTTAAAATAAATCACCTTCTATTTTATTGCACATGACTGTGTCTAGATTTAGCAGCTACTGATCCCTAAAAAAAAATAAGCAGTGCAGGTCAAAGACAATTTCTTTACCTCTGGCAAATGAATATTAGGATTCTTTGTCTGTTCAGTTTCACTGGCAGCAAAGACAGTATTAAAAAACAAGGTGCTGAGTGATCTTCTTGATGCAGTAGCTTTTATACAGAAGTCTGGAAAAGTAATTTCAGATCCAAACTGGGGGGAAAAAGGAGGTATTAAAAGAAAGTACAAAAATATGAAGGAGCTACTTTTCTTTCTCTCATTCTCTCTCTGAAGTCAGAAGTACTAATTCAGATGAGAAATTAAACTGATGACATCACAACTAATGTAATTAAAAACAAACATAACTGGATTTTGTAATTCCTGTAAAATGTATTAAGCACATTTTTAAAGGTAGTATAAGCCTCCTCCATGTCCATCTACATCTTCTTGCCTCCTCTCAAAAAATGGAGAAAGATGTAGACAGACAAGATTAGAATTTATTCATGGATTGCTTCATATTCCAGTATGGAGATTTTGGAGAACTGTGTAGTAAGAAGCAGTTTAAACAGTAAAACAACATGTTACAAACAAAACATCAATAAAACTGCAGCTGGTTAGATCAGAAAGTCTTGCTGAAATAGAAGAGTTTCCAGGAGGCACCAATTCATTACAGTACTGGGGCCTGCCTGACTTCCAGGGACAGAAATGAGCCACTACAGTGATGACTGTTCTCCAGGCAGACTTCAATCAGTTCATATGGGACCATCAGGGACATGCCATTTTATGACTTCAGTGACCAGGAAATTTAGTAAGGCAGAGGGCAAAACTCATATATCTTAGCTCCAAGTTGTTTATGGCTTCATGCACTATTAAAACCTTAAACTTGGCCCAGGAGTAAATGTGCAGCCAGTGCAGTTTCCTCAAATGAGCTGCATGCTGAAAGGGGACTGATCCTAACAGATGAATTGCTGCATTCTGCACTAGCTCCAGCTTCCAGACCAGGCTTATGAATTCTGTTAATCTTATGAATGCTGCCATATAATTCTGATTTTACTACCCTTGCACAAATTTGGGACCACACTTAGAATACTGTGCGATTCCACTTAGAATGTCATGGTCAGTTCTGGTTATCTCTCCTGAATAAGAGCATTACTGAATTGGAAAAAATATAGAAAGGGGCAACAAAAATGATCAAGTCATCTATGAGAAGCGGTTGCGAAACCCACAACTGTTCAGCTTAGGAAAAAAAGATAAGGAAATACATCATTATGCAGGGAGTGGAGAAAATGGAGAGGGAGAGATTTTTCTCTCCCTCCCCCATAACACATAAAAACAAAGGTTCATCACATGAAGCTGATAGGAGAAAGGTTTGAAACAGACAAGAGGGAGTACTTTTTCATGCAACATATACTTAAATTATGGAATTCACTGCCATGGGAAATACTGATGGCCACCAATCTAGATTGCTTTAAAAAGAGATTGGACAGGTTAACAGAAGTAGAGACTATCAGAAGTAGAGTAGTTGGATACTACTATTACTAGCTGTGCACTACCTCCTTCACCAGAGCTGGCATGCCTGATTACATGAGTTGCTGAGGAGCTTGGGCAGGCAGAGGTTTTGCACCCACCCTTTTCTGGGCAGCTGATCTGCCACCATGTCTACAGAATGCTAAACCAGATGGACCTTTGGTCTGATTCAGCATGGCTTTATGTTCTTATATTTCCTTCCTCCTTTAGATATGACATCCACCACCCGAACCAGACATTTCCTACTGTGAAAATATTAAAGGAAAGCACAAGAGAAGAAGAAAATGGGAAGCTGCTTCCTTCGTACATCTTTCTTTCCATCACAATTTTACATGCAGGCCTTGGGTCTATATGTTAACCTCTGAGTGATTTTAATAACTGTACCTACCCACACTGTGTTTCAGAGGTTGCCCCAAGGATCAAACATATTTTTAAGAGTAGAATGGGAAGCAGACAGAAGAAAGATGAGTGAATATTACTTTACATCCTGTCACCCAGAGGGAGCATCCAGCAAGTAGAACTTCACTTATGAGATACTCCCATCAACTGTACATTACTTCGGATTCAAATCTATGTTTAACCCAGACTAACTTCTGTAATTCACAAAATTTTATTAAAAGCATGAAGACTCTTTATGAATGAATCCAGTGCAGATTTTTTCAGCAATTAGACACAGGATGTGCCGTATCTCTACAGGAGGTTTTATGCTGATACCTTTCGTTCCCATATCTGAATTTTTCCTCGCCACAATTCTCTTGAATCAATGACAGTTTTTAGATTTTCAGGAGCCACAACATCAGCCGAAAGATAATCCGCAATTTTTTGCCAACTACTGTAAAAATAATAAAAAAATTAAGTTGTGAAATTTTCCCTTGGTCTTTAAAATTCAATACTTAAAAGAATGTTTGCAATACTAAATACCATCTTCCTATAATTTATTACATATCAGCTACACTGCTTTCTCTTTCATAAAGCACAGAGACTTCATCACACCTTAAAACCGTTCCTTTCCATACATACAGCTAAAGATGCACGCAAAATCACTTGTGTTATACCATCTCCTCCACCACCAAGACATACTTTAGCTTAGAAATGCTGAGCGAGTCAGGTTGCAGCACTGAAAGTGACTCAGCAATATAAAAGTACCAAAAAATGGAGTTCAACTGCCTGATAACAGTGACACATGCGTTGGTGACTTCCCGGTTAGATTTCTGTAATGCGCTCTACATGGGGCTACCCTTGAAGACGGTCTGGATACTTCAATTGGTGCAAAATAGAGCTGCCAGGGTGCTGACGGGGACTGGGCGTGGTTCTCATATCACCCCAGTTCTCCGTCAGCTTCACTGGCTCCCCATTGAAGTCTGGGCCGAATTCAAAGTGTTGGTTCTTACCTATAAAGCCCTTAACGGCTTGGGTCCTGGCTACCTAAAGGAGCGCCTGCGACCATATATGCCCTCCCGCCCCTTACGATCGGCGGCAGATGCTCTCCTCCAAGAACCCTCGGTGAGGGAGGTAAAGATGGTGAGTACCCGGAGGAGGGCTTTCTCTGCAGTGGTGCCAGACCAATGGAATGCGCTCCCCAGAGAGGCTCGGCTGGCACCGTCCTTATTTGCTTTTCGGCGCCAGGTGAAGACCTTTTTATTTAAGAAATATTTTAATTGTTAATTTATTAATTTATTTGTAAATTTTTAAGGTTTTATATGGATTATTTATAGTTTTAATTTGTGATGATGAGATGGGCCAATTTTAAATTTTGGATTTTAGATTGTGATGGTGTATTGTTTTTGATTGTTGGTGTTGTTTTACTTTGTTTTCTGTGTGTTGTTAGCCGCCCCGAGGCTAGTTGGCAAGGGGCGGCATAGAAATTTGTCAAATAAATAAATAAATAAATGAAAAATGAAAAAAATAGAAAAAAACCAGGCCACTTTTGCTTACTACCCACTGCAATGACACAGTACAACATTCATCACTGCTGGCGAACACTTGATGCATTTCATGCACACAATCACATGGAAATCTAGGCTTAGAAAAACATCCACTGGAAATGCAAACATAAACATTCTAACTAAAAAGTATCTCCCTTTGCCCAAGATAATCATCTTGTGGACATACGCTACTTTTTGTCAACTCATTGCAGGTAAACTTGCATTTTATTTTTCAAAGCACCTGCCAAAATAGGCCACTTTTTGAGCTTCATAATGAAATATTATTTTTATGTAGGAGTGACACAACTTCCTGTTCCCAACTGAGTTCTTTAATTTGAATGATTTAGACACCAAGACTCACGTTTTGCTTTCATTTGCTACAATTGTGATTTTTGCTGCATGCCATTCTCTCATGTGTTTCAAGGCACCAAGAACAGGTAAGCAGTCTTTTAGTCGAGGGGCCTCTCTTTCTGAACACTGAAATATTACATCAACCATTGCCTTTCCTGTAGAAGCAATTTTGACAGAAATATATCATACATATATGTTATCAATCACGTGTGGTTAGTGGCAGCATCAAACGAAAAGCTGAATCTAACATTGAAAACCCCTTCTGCAGTTAACTCCTTTTGAATAGATGTCAAGGGCCAAACTGGAAAGACTGTGCACCCCTCCGAGAGAGGAGTCCCTCTTAGTATTAGTATTTGACAAAGTGAAGGATATAAAACAAACATATATTTTCCATATTTCAAAGTAAACACTTCAGGGAAAAGAGGTAGCCACGAAGGAAAAGAAACCTTCCTGCACTGTCCCTGACTAACAGAGATCTGCATCCTGATCTCCTAACTTATTGAAAGCTGTCAAACTCAGAGGGCCCTGTTCACCGAACAGACACCTCAGAGTAAATCCAATTTTCCATTGCTAGTCAGCAGGAGAGTGGAGCAGGCAGTAAAAGGCTATCCAAAATTAATATACTTACACAGAGGAGAAAAAAGTGGAAATGGCTATAACACCTGTTGCAAGAACTTCCTACTGAAACAAGCTTTCTGAAGATGAAAAATTGCCTGCTCTGCACCGGCATATGAAAGTGGAAGGATGTGCTCAAGTGGCTGCTCTAGAAATATCTTCAATGGGGCTGTTGCGTGGGGCAGTTTAACCTGCTGTCCTCTGAAAGACCTGAGCTGCAATGCTTCTGGGCAGGAGGAAGGATGAGATTTGGCCTGGAAGACCAGAGAGGTACACTCTTTTACCCAAAAACTAATGGTCACCTTTGTAACCTCCTTGCCCTTAGTTCCTTCCCCCTATACACAAGTCTGCTCGCCTGGAGTTCTGGGTACATCCAAAGCAGATGCAGAATGAAATAAATTCATCTAGCTTGTGCTGCTTCTTTTCTCTGGGATGAAATGGACTGGGCTCCAAAGCAGGAGGTACTATTTTCTAGGCACAATGAAATACAGAGTTGAATTTAGGCATGAAAGTTGAATTCAGCACCACTAAATAAGTATGAAAATTACAGAATTCTTCCTTATCTTACAAAGTTCCAAGTTCTCCAACTATCCTGACACAGAAACTCAAGGATTTAAAAGGTGGCCCAGCAAGTGTTTTTATGATAATTGTGAATGAATTACAATTAGAGCTTAAGTTAACTGTGGGTTGTTTAATTAACCTATAGTGTTCAGCTTTGGATGTGATACAGGAACCCCCAATTGGACTGCTCAGGCATTGTATATGTGTCTGTCACCCACATTTTGCCCCACTATCAAGCTTTCTAGAAATATGGAACTACCTACCAGATCAAGTAGATTTTATATGGATGAGATAAACAATGTACAAGACTACTTGCATGAGATTCAGTATATCAATAGTCAAAACAATGTATAATAAACATGACTATAACCAAAACAATATAATGAAAATGTAATTTAGAATATTAAAAATGTAAAATATTGCGAGGGAAAGACTTTTGATCTACAAAATGTTGAGTTTACCAGCAGCAGGAAGCTTATCTGCTAACAGATGTATACCCTCTGCAGATTCTTCATAGAGACTGAAATATAACAATTGAAAAATTGTCAAATTCCTTATTAAATACATTACACCATTCAAATATCAGCATTTATTATTATAGGTGCCTTCTTTAGTCTTGTAAAGGACCCAACTTAACTTACACAGTCCTCTCTATTTTAACTTCACAACAACTCTGTGAGATAGGTTAGGCTAAGTGAGTGGCCCAAAGTCATCCGGTGAGTTTCATTACCAACTGGGGAGTAGTATCTAGAACTCTCAAGGCTCTCAAGAACTCACCATGCTGGCTATCAAGGCATTCTCTTATTTTCACACTAGGAAACATTTCTAATGAGAAACCTGCAGGTAACATTTTAGCCAATGAATTCAATACCATCCCTCTCAAATTACCAGCAAGTCTATGAGTGAATTACTCCTTCCTCTCCACTCTGGAGAAACACTGTAAGAACAGAACTCCTATAGAATGAGACAACACCATTAAAATGAAATGATAGTCATTTGCTGCAGTAAGTTTAAATCTTACATGAGAAAAAATGTACAGAATGTTTACTGAACTGTAGGATTGCCAGTTCCTAAGCTCAGAGCTGTTTAGTATCACAGTTGTATGGAGAGAGAAGGGAGCAGATGTTACTTATCATGAACACTAACAGGTGGTTGACACAGTCACACCAAGAAAACATATGTGCATTTTGCATAATCACTGCTCATAGTTTGGAAATCTCATTTCAGATTTTAGGTTATGGTTTATAAGATTACAAGTCTTAATTACATATTATTGGCAACAAAGCTACCCCAGTTCCTGAAAAAATAGTTAGTATAGTCATAATGTGTATAATTCACAGATAGAACAGGTGCATTTACTGCTGCTGCTGTTATTTTTGCCATAATAGCACTGTCACAACCCTGGTGGTGCAGTGCACACTTGCCGGTTGAGGACAGTGCTGATCTAGTGGCTTCTCAAGCAGACATGATAAAGGTGTTCAAATTATGCATGGTATGCAGAAAGTAGAGAGAGAGATTTTTTCTCCCACTTGCATAATGCCAGAACCCAGTGGGGTCTTCTGCATGAAGGTGTTTGGTGGAAGATTCAGGACAGATGAAAGAAAGACGCCTTCACACATTGCCACAGGAAGTAGTGATGGTCATCAATTTGGATGGCTTTAAAGGGGGCGAGACAATTCACAAAGAAGAAGGGTATCAGTGAGTAATAGTCTTGCTGGCTATGTGCTACTTCCATTATCAGAGGCAATACGCCTGCATACTCCAGTTGCTGGAGAGTTTGAACAGGGGAAGCACTTGTACCCATGCTGCTTGTGGGATCTTATGAGAGGCTTGTTTGCCACTGTCTGAACAGAATGCTGGACTGGATGGAGCATTGGGATGATCCAGCATGGCTTTTTTATGTTTCCAAGGAGGATGGGGAGCTCTGCATTGGCGTTGCACTAGGATAAGAAGCGGGAAACTGCCTTTGGAAGTGTCCAGACAGTATAGGAAATGGAAATATTAATGGATTTGCCGATTTCAGTTGTTTTCACTGGGACTGAGTCCTATAAAAGCTCTCTAAAACAGAAGAGCAGTAAGCCAATAACATTCTTAAGAAAGCATTCTCACAAAGTTGATTGATAATTTGCTTTTTAAATTATTACCTGTTCATAACAGCAGGCAAAAACTCAAAGCTAGTTTGAGATGATGCTTTTATTGTGCAACTAAATCACAGAATTTAACAGGAGACCCAGACAACATCATCTCCCTTATGTAGACTTCCATGTTTTCCCAATCATTCTTCCTGAACTTTTCAGGAAAAAAATTGTTGAAGCAAGACAGAACATCTGCCCAGTGCATTTTGATTGGCATTGATTGTGAAGCACCACAATCACTGTCTAAACTACTAACTACTCTATTACTATTTTTGCCTTGCTACTAATTCAGTACTATGCATGCTCACTCAGCAGTAATCCCCACTAAATTCAGCAGCAGATTATTCCAGTTACGTGTTTTTACAACTGCTTTATTAACAGAGAAAATAGTTTCTGCTTAGTATGTTAGATACTAACAGGCTCCCCCTTGTGTTAGCACCAATAGCAACAATAGAAAAAAAATAAGAGTAGAGTAAGACTGTAACAAATACTGCAGAAAATATATAATATAGCAACATGCACAGTTTCATAAACCAATTTAAAATCCTGGTCAAACACCTAAGTTTTGACCTGGCACAGAAAAGATAATGTGAATGTCAGTCACGGTACCGTATTTTTCGCTCTATAAGACGCACCTAGTTTTTAGAGGAGGAAAACAAGAAAAAAAATATTCTGAATCAAATGAGCACATAATCACAGGCACATTCCCCATCACTTCCCCATGAGCTGCACATCTGACAGACTTACTGCACACACATATTCACTCTATAAGACGCACAGACATTTCCCCTTACTTTTGAGGGGGGAAAAAGTGAGTCTTATAGAGCAAAAAATACGGTATTTCAGATCAGGGCACCACAACCAATTAGACTCTTCCTTGTTCTCACATGATATACTAAAGGTATAGCATGAAGATCTTATGGCACAAGCAAACAATTGCAGAAAAAGGTGCTAGAGGCATTCAAGATGCAACTGCAACTACATTTGAATGGGATGGTATAACTAGGTGTCCTACACTAGCAGAGGGTTGGACCCAATGGCATTCTAGGCCCCTTCCAACTCTACTATTCTGTAGAGTTGGATTTCCAAATTCAGACATTGGTTCAGCATCTGCATTGCCTCCCTGACTCAGCTGAAATACAACCAAGTGTTCCTAGCATACTGCTGACACTTGATTCCAAATCACCTGCTGACATAATCTCATAGCTTCATATAATTGTTAAAAAGCCTGGGGGATAATATAGAACCATACAAACCCCCTTGCAATTTGCTCTGGGGCCTCCAGTACCACTTTCTGAATCAGGCTGATGTGGATTCCTTTATAAACATGCTTCCCACATCCAACCACAGAAATACCATGGCTGATGTTATCAAAACCTGCTTGAGAGGTCAAGACGTAAGCACTGGGTGACCAAAATGATTTCACTGCTAAATCTAAGCTTGAAGTTGGATTGAAATGAATCAGACCATCTGCTCCATCCAAGAGCACCTCCTCAGAAGCTTAGCCCCAATGAGGGTATTAATAACTAGACCATGGTTTTAAGATCACCTGGGTCCAAAAAAGGCTCTCTTAAAGGAGTGGTCTTTTTCAAAGAATCTATACCCCCTCTTGTAAATCCAGTAATGATATCTTGGACACATCCCTGCAGTTAATTGTCAACAGAACAACAATACTGGCAGTCAGCTGCACCTTCCACACACTTTATTCACATCTTCGGACTGCATCAGCTGATATCCCACACAGCCAGAATAAGAAATCACTTTGAATAACTCCACTGAACCTATATCAATGACACAGTTGAATGTTGTGATCAAGTTCAGCAGCAAATGCCTTCCCGTTGGCTCCATTGGGGCTTAGTGGCTGATCTTATGATTGGGATCTGTATTTCAACATTTAGCAGCATGGGTCAGTGCTGACTTCAGTGAAATATTTTACGGCTCCTATTTTAAACTAATTTACATTTTATATACATTTTATGGGACTGCAGGTGGTGCAATGGTTTAAACCGCTGTGCTGCTGGGCTTGGTTGATCGAAAGGTCGCCGGTTCGAATCTGCACATGGGGTGAGCTCCCATGCACTGTCCCAGCTCCTGCCAACCTTGCAGTTCGAAAGCATGCAAATGCAGGTAGATTAAAAGGTACCACTTCAGTGGGCAGGTAACAGCGTTCCGTGCACTTTAATGTTTAGTCATGCTGGCCACATGACCACGGAGACTGTCTGCGGACAAACGCTGGCTCCCTCGGCTAGGAAACGGAGATGAGCACCACCCCCTTGAGTCAGGCATGACTGGATGTAACGTCACACATTTTATATATTGTTTTAGTGAATTTTCATACAATAATGCTGCATTCTGCTATGCCATGCAAATTAAATAAATAAAGGCACAAACAATTAATTGTCTTCTTGCTTATGGCTACTGCAGATTAACATACAACATGTGCATGTGCACACACACTTCCTCATCTGAATGACCTACACTGGTGATTCACAGTACCTGCCAACTGTAGCCTAATAGCCTCCAACCATATGCTGTAATCTTACAAGAGAAGCTCACCTTATCACAAGCCTTCCTTTTTGTCTATTCAGCCCCAGTCAATTTTCTTCGCACTTACAAGCAGCATCATACACTAGTTATCCTGTCCTTGTTCTTCTGTGGTAAGCAAACCATCTTATGTATGCACTGAATCAAAATGATTGATTCTGAAGTGACTGATGTGTATCATTGATGTATATCCCAACCTGGGATACTGGCCAGACTTCTTCAGTTTCTTTCACTGTTTATTTTTCTGAAGGATTTGGGGAAGGATGAGCAACCTCCAGAAATTGACAGAATGTGGGTTAGTGTCTATGTTTCTTTGTTGAAGCCTTGCCTTTTCTTTCTTTTCTTTTCTGATATGATTTAGGTATACTGTAAAATGTATTAATAAAAATGATCAACTTACTCAATGAGTGATACAGATTCCTGGCTATTACTATCTTCTTCTTCAGTACTTTGTATATCACCAAGGCATTCTTCAATACTTCTTTGAATAGTATTTTTGTTTTGGTCTGTCTCTAGGTCAAAATTAATGTCTTCCCAGTCGGAACTGCAGAACTAGTTAATAAAAACAACATTCTATAAGGGTTGGACAATTCATATTAACATTTTAGATAATTATATGACTTTACTAACTAACCTGTGAAAATCCACATATTGACTGAATTGCGAAATACCATTCCTTCTTGCTTGGAACCCCAACAACTGAGCATGCTAAAGGGAGAAGCACAAGTGCATTAGCAAAATAGAAAATGTAAATAATTTCTTTCTTCAAAGATGCTTAATGGACCTCAGTGATTGAGTTAATCACTTGAGAACTGCAATGTACAATTAGTAACTGAGGGCACAATGCTATGGCCTCCCAACCTTGTCTGGAGGGGGACAAGGACAAGGGCACAGAATATTAATCCAAGTTCCAGCTCCAAGTTTCTGTAATCTTGAAGCTGGAATTCCAGGCATGGAGCTCCCATCACAGGCAGGACAAACAGAACCATACTGGCTGCCCCCAGAAATCCAAAAATGAGCCCCAAAGAGGAGGAAAAGAAGCATGCCAGGGGAACAGAAGGAGGTCGGGGCCCATGGCTTATGCCCAGTCTCCACAGCTCCATGGACAAAACAGCCATCTAGATGAAATGCAGGGAGCAAGGCACAAGAACAGTGAAAACTGCTTTCAACACACTTCATATTGGATGTACAAAAGTCTCAATGTACAGAGGCTTGCACGCATCTAAAGCAGACAGCACTCTAAATAACCTTTGTTAAAACTTACATCAAATATGCATAGCAAAAGCACAATATTATTTCAAACCAACATGCTTTCTTGTTGCATCATTCACTATGCCTTTCCATCTACCATAAAAATACCTTGAGCTTTTGACGCGGTATCACTTTCTTGTTTTCTACTGGCTCAGGTTCAATTATCATCATTGGTGGGTCCCTAAACGACTTATATCAAGGTTACACTGCAAAGCAGACATTTGTATTTCCCAAAGCACAGACCTAAGACTATTTAAAATCCACATGATTTCTCTATCATCAGGTGCTTTTGCAAAGCCCCCAAGCACCAACATTTGGAGATATCTATCCCATCTCTCTTCCCATTGCCTGGCAATATATGTTAATTGGACATCACTTACCTGGGAAATTTTCATGTTTTGCATTACAGTTTGCTTCTAGCAACTCATAAATATTTTCAGCTGTTAAACCTGCAAAAACACTAGTTTAGGTTTACATGCACTGAACACAATATTCATATCAACAAAATTTGTGCTGTCTAACCTGAAACCTAAAGCATCCCGTATGCCACAATGAGTGAGCTTACATAACATGAAAACCCATCATGGGTAACCAGGTACATTGGCTTGTCATCTCATGCAAATCTAAACTATTTTCAACAGGGTGGCTTGTTTTGGGGCAACAAACCACTTTCCCAAACCAGGGTGGGAACTGTTGTAGCCCATAAGGGCTGACATGTCATCAAACCATTCAGTGAAGTAACAAGAAAGCTGCTCAGTGAGAGCAGCAGAAACCCCTGTTGCTCTTGCCAAGTTTGCACAGACCAACACCCTTGATGGCAGCTCCACCAAATGCCCAAGCTGCACTATGGAGCAACTGCCACTAGCTCACATTCTCCACTGTGATCATGACCCCTTTTTGCAGTCGCCATGGCTTTTTTGTCTCAAGAGCATTTTTCATGTTCCTCAAATGATAGCCAGTAACCACCACTCTATAGTGAAAACAAACCATGCAAGGGAGCAAATGATGTGAAGGAGGGAGCCTGCCAGATCTGATTGGCTAACTGTATTTAGGAGCTGTGGAATGGTAACCTCCACTGTTAAGGTGGGTCTCACAGCATTGCTAGCTCATTGTGTGTTACCTAAACCACTAAGCAGGCCGTGGCTCACACGCAGCCATGTCTTTGGCTACACAACCTCCATTAGGCCAACTGGGAGCTCTTCAATCAGAAGCAGCACTATCCACATCGGGACTCATCCTGAATTAAACAGCATCTGGAAGGTCCACTCCTGTTTGGGCCTAGATCTCCCCTCCCCGCTTACCACTGCCCTTGCTGGTTACAGCAAATGGGATCGTGGGCCAAAGACGGCAGCTTGTCGTCCTAGAACTCTCCCCGCGTCCCCCACGGTGGGTTCCGTTGATGGGAGTTGTAGTCCGCGAGCAACTCCTCTCGTTGCTCACGTCTGCCACGAACGACCGACACAGGCCCGCACACACGTGCATGGAAACGGCTTCCGACAGCCACCCGAACCGCTGCCTCGAAACCCTACCTGAGAAGCCGCCGGGTCCCGCCTCGCCTCGACGGGCCCGCCACCTCACGAAGAGAAGGTACCGCTCCATGACCCAAGCCGCGCCGCCCTTCGAAACTCGCGCGCCGCTGAGCGGGCCGGGCCTGGCCGGGCCTCGCCTCCCCGCCCAGCGCGCCCGCCCCGGCTGACGCGCCGCTTCCGCTTCCAGTGAGGAGCCGGCGCGGTCCTGCTCCGAGGCCGCCCTCCTCCCGTCCCCGAGCGCCGCGGCGCCGCGATGGCGAGCTACACCAAGGCCGCGCAGGTGAGAGCGCCTCTCGGCCCCGCCGCGGGCTGCGCCTTCCGCGGGGAGCCCCGTGCCCGGCCTGCCGAGGAGAGCGCAGGCCTCGAGGCATCGGGCGGCGATCGCCCGCGAGAAGGCGGGCCTGCGGCCTTGCGCGTCCCGTGACCGACGCCGAGGCTTCTTCGCGGGGCTCGGCGCTTTGGGAACCGCAGCCCCGGATGCATCGGTGGCTTAATTAATCCCGGAATTGCAGTAGATGGAGCTCTCCGGGCTGTTCGCAAAATGCTTTTTATTCCTACCCGGGAGCAAGCACCGTTGAACTTAGTGGGGCTCTCGGTAAACACGCGTAGGATGGCGCGATGGACCTGGTTTCTTTTTAAACGGAGCTTTCGGGGGGTTAAAGCCTGCCAGAGATGCAAAGCTTCATGTCTGAGTCTCCGTCTGGCCCTCAGTGGTTCCTCAGAAGGTCAAATCGCTTGGCTTAGGCTTCACCCCTTTTCTTCCAGCAGCTTTTGTGCATCCTTCCCCATTTTAGGGATTAAAATGTGCGCCTAAGACAGACCTTTTAAGATCAAACATGGTGGAATTTAGGGGAATATGTAGCTCACATTAAGAAAAGTTGAAGAAAGAAAAATTCCGCAACTCCCAGCATTCCCAAGCCAGCTGGAAGTTGTAAGACTTTCTTACTTTCCAAATATCTGTAAGGTTGCACCTTTAATCGCTTGTGTTTGTCTGTAATTACATGAATTTTGTGCATGTTCTCTAAGAAGTGATTCCCACTGTCTTCAAATGGGTTTGGTATCAAGTATGCTGTTCTGCCAAGTTGGAAGTGGTGTTTTATATCGTGTGGGTACACTTGTGTTGCGTAGAATGTAGTTAGTTCCAAAGATAGGATGTAATTTGAAGTACAGAAAAAATGAAGAACTGTAACAGGAATGCCACAATAATTTTCTGTTTTTTTCTTAAGGATTTAATGTATGTTAGATTGTCAGCTCTTAATTCTGATATGTTTTCAGCATGGATTGGCCCCTAAAGAACAGTAGATTCTCTTTTTAAGCAGGCTGGTCATGCATATTATTTTGAAGATTGAATTTTAATTAGCAATCCTTAGTTCATAATGTTAGATCAAGTGTAATGGGGTAGGTCACTGGATTAAATGCATTCATTTCCATATAGTAACTGCACTGAAATTATTTTTCTTAAGCAATGGGCCACATTTGCACGATACTGGTACCTTTTAGATGCCAAGATGCAACCACCAGGAAAAATTGCAGCCATCTCTGCCCTCCGACTTGAAGGGAAGCATAAACCCGTCTACCATGCACTGAGTAAGTTCTGCTCTACACTGAAAGATGTTGTTAGCATTGATTTATTTTAATGGTTTAAAGCAAGTACAGGATGGCCAGTTTTACATGATTGATTAATCTGCTAACATGAGTGTGTGTTTAAATTTACAATGCAAAAAAGCATACTTAGTATATCCTTGCTCTTAAAGCATAATTAATGCTACTTGAGTGAATCAGAGTAGGTATGCTTTGTTAAGAATTGCTTCTCTAGATCAGAGGAAGAACCATCTAATCAAGTATTCTTTGCAAGATCCAAGAACAATGTGCATTCTGATGCTGGTGAATCAGAATAGAATAGGATTGCTTATGAATAGATTACTTTTGGCATGCTACAGTGCTGACCATCAATTGAAGCCAAGTTCAGAATTCTCCACCTAAAGGGGATTGCACTAGGTAGTCATCATACCAAAATAGATAATAAGCCCTCTCCAGTTGCAGAAGCTAGACAGTTGTAGAAGCTAGACAGTTGTGGCATAGTAACTTGGTTGGGAAATCCAGATTTTAAAATCAGCAAGAAAATGTTTAGCGGACTTGGAAGGACAGGCTTATTCTCTCTTTGAATCAGCTCTTCTGTCCCGACAATAATTTGCTACCATTTTCTGCTTTATGTGCTAAGTAAAGTTGCCAGCTATGGCTGCTTGGTGATGTATGCAGTTGAAACATTTCTTAGAATACATGCTTAGTCCTGCTGCTTTTAGGTGTCAGAGCTGCCTGTGCTATTGGAAGTATTGATTGAGGCTGTACAGTTACACCAACTATGTATTGTTAGTGAATAAATAGTGAATTGTGTTAGTGAATAAATATCAGACACAGGAACAGAATAATGAATGGTAAGCATAACATAGGATAATGAACTGGAACATGCCATCTTGCCCAGTCAATGGAGTGCTTCATTATTATCTATTTTGCAGGGGCTCACAGATCTTAATTCAACAAAAAATATGATTTGAGAATACTGGGTGATCTTAACTAATAAGGGCTTAATTAAATCCTGCCAATTGTTGGAGGTGAAATGCTGCTTATGCTTTTATTCCTGTGTCTTGGCAATGCCCAATGACAGTTTCTTTTTAGGAGTACATAATAATTCAGATAAATCTTGTGATTTGAATGTCTTTAATATTCAGCTATGCATATGTTCCTTTGAATTAATTACCCATGTCTTTGAATTTAACACAAAGTCAAAGTAAATGGATTTTCTGTCCCTTTATGACAGCTTGAAAGAGTAATATTACAACACTGGAATGATAAACGATTACATGCAAAAACACAATGGGCAGGGGTACTTTTGTTGATGTTTACACACAATTATTTCATAATCATAGCATGTTTTGCTATATACTAGCATATAGAGATATGTAACATTTATGTAATTAGTCCTATAGATACTATGGCATTTTATTCAAAAATTGTAGCATTTCAGTTTTTGTTCTTTTTTAATGCTGTGGTCTAATTGCTTTTTCATCTATTGGACAATAAAAGGTTAATAAAAAGAATTTCTTTCTATCCTCACACCTTTCCAAAGCAATAGCTGGAATTCTCTTTTATCTTCAGTTTCTTTTATATCAAGAACCTCAAGCAGAGCACAAGTGCCTCACAAGTGGTATAGCTTGCTGACTGCACATTGCACTCTCCTAATGGTGGTTTTGCATACACATTGCTTTACTAGTAGTGGATGCCATTAAAAATAATTCTTTTGAGGTGTGATGGTTAAGTCATTTCCTATTGTGACCCTCTAAGAGTGTTATGCAATATCACTGGAGCTGTTTGGTTACTGACAATCGTAATAACTGAGAACCATTTTTAACTTATTAGGTGACCTTGGTGATCACGTTGTCATAATAAACACACGTCATATTGCTTTTTCTGGCAACAAATGGGAGCAGAAAGTGTATTCATCACATACTGGGTAAGTTTGCCACAATCTTTAGAATATTTGGACAAATCAGTACACTCATGCAAATATGAAAATATTTTTATTATTTTTACTTTTAATATGTAATATTGTTAAAGTTCTTTACATAGCAAAACTATATTTTTAAATAACTATATTTTTCCAATAACATGTGCCAGTACTTTTGATATTTCTCCTTAAGCAAGTATTTTTTTAACAGCTGGTGAAGGATTCTGCATTTTCATTCACCTTAGTACATGTGTTGCTACCCTCCAGCAAGTATAACGAACCCTAGTCTTCCTTCCAAGCTTAGAGCTGCAGAGGTAGACAGCTCTCATTCCCACAGTTAGGTTAGGATTGCTAACCCTTCTTTAGCTCCAAAGTTGAGAGGAGAACTGAGGGCTTTTTGTCTGCTGAGGCTTGCTCAGGGACAAAGCCAGCAAGCCCCACCACTATTTCTAGTTCGGATTAGGGAGCTGGGCCTAACCTTGCACATTGGTATAGCACAAAGCCAGTGGCAAGCAGACTGGCAGGGTCCTGATGGCCACAGTTTTTGTCGCAGTTATCAAGAGTAGCCAGAAATTGAGGGCCTCTGGGCCTGAGATGCATCACAGTGAATAGGGAACTCTCACACCTATACGTACGTACTCAATGTGTGGCAAGTCTGCTGGAAACCGGGTATGGTTGTTGCAGCCCTGGCTTAGCATGTACAACTGACTTGGGTCAGCATCAACCTCCAAGGAAAAAGATGGATAATGAGGAATTTGATTATTATGTTTGGGAGGAGGAAAGGAAGGAAACTAGGAAGGGTAAAAATTTGTCCTCTGCTAAGCTGAAGAGAGAAGGTGAAAAAAAGCTGAGATTGGAGCTGCAAGGTTTGCCTGCTCTTTAGGAAAAGAAAGCAAAGCAAACAGGAAAGGGCTTTTGGCATTGCAGAAAATCTTCAGTTGTTAAGTCTTGAGGACAATTGGGGAAACAACAGGAGCACTAAGGAAATTGACCTTGGCAAAGAATAGTGACCAGTTACTTCCTCTTAAGTTTCCCCATCTGTTTAAGTAACACTGTTGCTTAGTGTTACAATGTCAGCCAGTATAGACAGCTATTCTCATACTTCTGTTCTCCAGTATGGGAGCCATGCATATCTGGCATGGTTTCTTCCACATCCTGGTTTCCACATTCCATGACAGAGTGATGTCATATACAGTGTAGGTTAAAAACTAGGATACTGAAGGTGAAGAAAATAGATAGGATCCTCGGATGTGAAAAATTGCTGTTAAGAAAGATATACCTCTAAATTTGCGTTTATTTTGTCCTACAGTTACCCTGGTGGCTTCACACAAGTGACAGCAGCTCAGCTTCATCGAAAGGACCCAACAGCAGTAAGTGAGCGTCCTGCCCACACCACCTCTTTATCCTCATAGCTGTTGGCTGACTATCCCTTTGGAATATTCTGTTAGCCTTCCAAGTCAAGCATATTGCAGGCACAGTGCCTGATCGCCCTGCTTTGTTTGTCCTGTCATCTCAGACTCATGCCAGCTTGCAGTCATTTTTCATTCCTCCTGGATTGCTTGTTTCCCACTTCAAGGAGTTGTAGGGTCATGCCACTGAGAACCTTTCCAGGTGGTCACTAAGAGTGGCACATCTTTCCCATTGCACATTACTCATGTATGAGATTTCTGTAGTAAAAGCGTGATGTTCTACCTGACATAATAGATAGGCAAATAGCCTTGCTGCCCTCTCTTTCTCTTTTCTGCTTGGTTGGATTGCATAGGAATGAGAGACAGTTGCTAATTATGACATATTCTGTGTTCAGTAGATACCCAAAGTCCCCAGCCATTTTAATCTTTGCTTTCTTTGTATTCTTGCTTCATACGCTGCTTCTCTTCTTTTTGCTATCTTTTCCACTTTATTTCATGAATATTATTGATCTAGTCTTCTAAATACTATGCACTAGATTCATGTCTTTTTATTGAAGTGTTCTTTTTCTCATTTTTCTACTGTCCCATCCTTTAGACCCCCTTCCTGATCTCCCTATTGAAGCCCTTTGTGGTGACAACACCGACCACAGCATTTTTATTAACTGCATCCACCAGTTAACCAGATTACACAGAGTAATCTTACACTGTGACATCCCCATCCCTCCCTTGCTCCCATGGAAGCCCTCAATAGTGTGTTTGTTGGGTGTTTTGACAACCTTCATCTTTAGTTTTCTGCAACTTCCTTGCTTAAGTTAGTGTGACCTGAGTGTGGTGCCCATATCTGCCTCAGGGGCTTCCCTTCACAAGGGCTTCCTTCCTGATTTGCCAAGGACACCAGCAGTGGCCCAAGGACTCCACTCTCACCCCAAGCCTTTGGCCCCAACAGCACTAACTATGATGATGACGACCTGAATTAGTTAACTCCTTTGCTTCCATGTTTTTCTTTCTATGCTCAAATTATTTTTTCTAGACACTCAGACTCTCAAAGTTAATAGTAAAACTAAATGTTTGTTAATTTTTTACAGAAAGAAATGTAAGATACAGTCAGCTTGTAAACAGGTACAGGTTTGGCATTCCAGGCTGAGGAAACTGCTCTAACTTCAACAATTGATTCTGGATCTCTCGCTAGATATTTTCTCTTTTCCTCCCCAACTCTCTCCCAGCTTGCTGCCCCTTGCCAATATTCGGAGTACTGTGTTGGTTCTGCTTCTTAGGGAGCGAGAGACAGAACTCTATCTGTAAGCACCCTTCTTATTCCTTCTGTTATACTCAAGCACAATTACTCCATCCGCTTGCACTTCTGCCATACTGTTCCTTAGGCTTCCTCATTACTTCCTTTCTTTCAAGATCCACTTCTTTACCAGAATTCTTTTCAGAACCTTACATGTTTCCCTCAGGCCCTCTGACCCTTGCTTCCTCAGGCATCCACATGACATGCCTCCACAGTGCCCCAGTTATTCAGAATAGAGGCTGCTGCCATAATAAAATGGCCCACAGAGAAATTCACCATCTTGGTTTTTCATTGTGTGTGTCCCTTTGAACTTGAGCAAGAAAAAACTAAAGCAGCAAGACGGGGTTGCACTGCTTCTGCCTCTGGCACCTTTGTGCTTCTGGGACTTGGCTTTGATACAGAGCCAAGCATGTCTGTCTGTCTTATAGCCAGCCGGCAACATTCAACATTCCATTTTTGATGTATGGCTTTATCTGTCAATAGCACAACCTTGAATATCATCTTGCTGCTAATAAGAAGCCACTGCATCCATTTTAACACAATATGTTAAAATATTACGATGTTAAAAGTTACAATATGTTACACAGTTACAGTACTAGCTGCAATTTCTCAAAGTGAATTACAGTAGTCTAATAGTGAGGTAACCCAGTCTATCATACTGATAGTAGCTGGGCTATCCCTATTGCAGAATGCGTAGACTTGTCATACCAACCAAAGCTAGTAATGAATGAGCACTGCAGGCAGCTGGTGTCACCTGGACCTCTGTTGATACGGATGTTATTAGTTCACATATTTCCTAAACAGTGGAACAAACCCATGTTAGTTTAAAGTTAAATTGCATATATATGGCACTATTTTGTGTAACTTATTTTTTTAATTAAAGCATTATTAGACAATATGCTTCTTCATGGATAATCTTGCTAGCTACCTGTATTACTAAGATTATTTATTATTAACTAAAATATTCTTAAGAGAAATTTGGTACTTAAATTTTAAAAAGCAAAGACCAATTTAAATTTTACATTTAAACCTTTCCAAAAAATCATTATTTTTTTGTCTCCTGCCACAGCAATACTAAATACCACTCATAACAATAGTTTACAGAAACAAAGTCTGCACTAACTAGTTAAAGATGTGCTTTTTAAACTGCTAGCCACATTTTGAATTGTGTTTCAGTTTTCTTGTTTCAGTTGCACATGTTGGACACTGAGCACTAGAGGGCAGCAAAACCCAACGTACCTCAAGTGTAGCCACTGCTGCTTAACTTGCTTGTTAATACTTTCTCTGGATTACTTTTGATAGCCAAGAACCCATATGTTAATTTCAAAGGCAAATTTCACTAGGAACAAAGTAGAATCAAAAGCACTATAGAAAATGAAAATTTATAGTGAAGCATCAAGGCAGGTCATGCCCAATTTAAGAAGTTTCTTGTGTTCTAACCATAATGTGGCAACATTTTTACATGTATTCATGCATAATTCACAATCAGTTGTATACACTTCTGCTTGTAGATCCCTTCAGAGGACAAACTGATAAACTACAAAGTAAATTATACCAATGTAGAGCAATGCTGTGCAAATTTACTCAGAAGTAAGTCCCACTGTATCCAAACGAATTTACTCAGGATTATTGCCAAGGTCAGCTGCATGCTTTATCACGTAGTGGATTTGTTATGTCATGTACAATTTAAAAAATTCTACAAGATGATCCTGCATGCACACATTGTATATCATACAAAGTGAGTACATGGTTAAAAGAATCCACTTAATGTTGTGTAGATCAAACTTCAGATGTATCATATGTAAGATGGTAACATTGTTGAGTATTTTTTGATATATTCGTTGATAAGGTAGGGAAAATAGAAAGATGAGACAGAGACTATCTTTCTGTATAATCCAAAGTCTGCCGCCACAGAAGTCCACCATAACAAACACAAGGGCCTCACTTCAGCAAAGGCTGAAGCCCAAGTGTCTGGTTTCAACCAGTACACAGCTCATAGTATGTTATTTAATACTTGACAAGCTGCAGTGTCCCATGCTGTTTAATCCTCACAGAATGCATGCTCACTAGGTTCACATGAAACACTCAAACCAAGTGGGGATTGGATATTTAAAATGGAAGCACACAGATGCCACAACTTCAGGGTAGGTTAAATAACTCATAGGGGGCTGTCATGTCATACAACCAGCTCCAGTCAGTGCAAAGAAAAGCAAAGTTCAGTTCTGTGCAGTTCTATCAGATGTCCATGCCTGAAGTAGAAGATAAAGCAGCCACTGGAGACCAGAACACACTCCTGGCAAGGAACTGGGTTTTGGAGAAACAGACATTTTATTTTCTGGGAGCCGAGTAAAGTTACAGAAGCAAGGATCGAGAAAATATCAACTTGGTTCTATCATGTAATAATAGCAGTTGTCTTCTGAAAAATATGACTATGCAACTCTGCAGCTATGAAGCAAAAGGTTTTGAGGGTAAAACTCAGAAATAAAGTAGTGGGAATTAAGGTCTATCAAATGGAGAATGCAAGTAAATTTAGCATAAACAGTGCAAGTTTTACAAGTGGAAAACTAGCCCAATCCTCCCTTAGTTTCCACCATCTTGCTTTCCTTGTAACTCAGTATAGTTAAATAGAAACTGCATAGTTCCTTTACTGTATAAACGTTTTGTTTTTTTAAACTACTCTTAATTTAATTTCTTCTTGCCTTAAGGCAATCTTTTTAACTGGATCTGTATTTTCTTATTTCTTATTCAACTGACTTGTACTCATTCCTATCCATGCTTTCCTTGTAGCTGTTCTTAGAATAGGAAATTTCCTGTGTGTGAAGTTCTTGGGTCAAAGCTGCATTTGCCTGCTGTTGGCACATCTGAAATGTATGGGCAAGGGCTGTGGGTCTGTAGTTGAGTACATGCTTTGCAGGCAGACAGTCCCTGGTTCAGTCTTTGGCCAGGTATGAAAAACCAGCCATCAGCCAGTATATATGATGCAGAACAAAATGGACCAATGGCCTGATGTAGTATAAGGCAAAATCTTGTGCGCTTAGCCTGAGTTCCTTTCCTCAATAACATATCTCAGGCAATTTATTTTATTAGAGCAAATATAGAAAATGAATCACTTGACCTAATGCTTTACATATCCTTTTACTTAATTTAGACACAGCTTGCACAGTACTGAAAAACAATAAGAAATTGATTTGTCTTAGTAATTACACAAACCCTGATTCATGCATAACTTTAACCCATGGGCTGCAAGGAACAAGCAAGAAAGAGAAGACACACTTCCTTCATTGTGTCTGCCACTGCTGCTTGAGATTGCTTGCTTGAGAGTAATCTCTCTCTCTAGCAGTTTTTGTGTGCTGGAATTAACAGTGTTTTCATTCAGTTTTAACTGCATTTTCCCTTGAACCCCCTTTGTTATACCAATGCTGTCTTTAGTAATGAGTTGTCCATATTTGTCTCAAAAAACTGAAAAAGTTACTCCTTCCAGAACTTTGACTTTCCAGCTATGACATGTATTACATGGGTGTATTTATATATTAGCATTTAAAAACCTTACTGTGCATATGTAATACTGTACATATTTTCTCTTCATGGATGTGTATTTGGCAGTTTTATTAGTTCCTTCCTACTGAGCTTGCCCAAGCTTTCCAGGAACTTTTTAATGTGCAAGCATTGCATTTTTTCCTGTAGAATTTTTCTGTCACTTTTGAAGATTTTTGAAGAGAGAAATGTAACTGTCAACCTGAATTCTCTGCATGCTCTCCAGGGATTTCTCATCTGCCTCTGCAACCAGAGTATTTCTTACTCTTCCTTCCACATTATGCTCCTCATCTGTTCAGTCCTATGCACAAATCCAGGCAAAAGTTAACAGAAGTGAAAAGTTGTGGTGCATAACTTTTTATGATAAAAAGAACCACAAAACTACATTTTTGATGTGTCAAGAGACCTAGTCTCAGTGCTAGCTCATTATTTTGAACCTGCAAGGCTAAACTTGTTGATTGGTATGCTTGGAAAGACTTGATTCACACAAAACTCCATGATTTGGGTGACTGGGAATGACCTCTTCTTCCCACAGTGTCCCCTTGTATTTCTGGTTCATTGTGATGTCTGAATCAGCTAGCTATGGTCATTGGTTGCCTTCCAAGCCAGAATCCATGGATCACTGGTAAATGTTGGTTGCCATTAAAGAGAAGGAAGCAGTGCATGGAGTGAGAGAATGGAATGTGTAAAGTTCAATCTCCTTCACTATCTGAGGTCAGAAAACTGAATTATCTCACAATGTGTGGCAACACCTGCCTTTACCACGTTGCATATGTGAAATGGTGGCAGGACATCCCAAAGCAAATCTTTTGTTAATTAACCCGCAAAGACCTGCCAAGCTGCCAAATAGCTTCCAGTTGCTTGTGGTAGGAAAAAATAGGCCATGTTCTGTTTTAAGAAAGGTGAAATGCTTTGTTTTTCCAATAGCATGTCTGAAAACATACTATTTGATCATCTGTTAGAGTATCCTGCAAATCTATGTATCCTGCATTTTGTTTAAAGAGTTCAAGATGGAATTCATCCAAGACAGGGCCCTTTCCCCTCCCTCAAACCATCTTTCTCTGTCTCACACATGTGCCTCTGTTACCCAGTCATACTTTGCCATTTTGGTGGTGCTGTTCTTTAATCAGCAAGTAAAGTCTACCTTTTACATGTTTATGTGGAAGTATATATTACCATAATCCCTTGTCAGTTTCTTTGAAAAAAAGCACATGTGTATTTTAGTCTTGAAAGTGAAAGACTCAGGCTCTTTGACTTGCAGCTTTTATGGTTCTCTGGCATTTTATTAACTTTACTGTTTTTTTAAGCTGTCTGCTGAAAACTACCATTTATGGCATATTCGGTGCTTATATTCAGGGTTACACACACACACACACACACACATACACCCCTCCTTGAAATCTTTTACTTCATGCATATCTTAACCTTAAAACTATTGAGGCTACCGGCTAAAAGTAAATTTCATATGTCAGATGAACATCAAGAATTCTTTATTCTGAATAAGATGGATCAATATAAGAAAAGCAGATTTTAAAATAGGCAGAATACTTTTTTCCATATTATTCTTAATTGTAGTGCTTGCAAAAGGGGCTGAAGGATCTCGGGGACCTCTAATTCTGGAATGTTTTTGAAATATTAGGAAATTAAACATTGTTTAGTGAAAGTAGCAGTAATTCTGATTTCTGTGGCTGTGATCTTATTCACAGTTACTTGAGAATAAAGCTCACTGAAAATTGTCTGGGACTGTGTTACTAAAAGATCTTTGGGGTTTCTGCACAGTCTGTTACTGGCTATTGAACTATAACGCTCACTATCTATTGTAAAATAATTTCTGCTAAACCTGCTTTTTTAAAAAGGGAGAAAGACCTGGAATTAAAAACAATACTAAGATTTATTTCATGCCAGAAAATGTGAAACTACAGTATGACTTTAAATATGCCATTTAATTATGAGCCTCCAACAAGCAGTTGTTCTCTCACACTGACATATGAAAAGGAGTTTTCCAATTACTTTAGTTGACTGTGTTCCATAATTTCTCAGTATTTTTTATTGCAAAGGCGGTTACTTTATTTCTTGCTTTATTATATCTCCATGAACAGTTGCAATGACTAATGGATTTATGATGACTTTAAAAATTCTAATTAGGAATGTATTGTAGTCATTGCAGTTTTTCTTCACTATACTGTGCCGCATAAGCAAGTAGTTAGGGACATGCATTGATAACATGATTTGTTTCTGTTGTGAGCTGCCCTGAGGCTTTGTTGCGATGGGGGCGGCATAAAAATGTTTTAAATAAACAAACAAACTGTTCTTAAGTTGCTAGCAGTAAAAAAGTACATCATGCTTTCCCTGCCATCAATCTAAACAATCAAGAGTCCTCAGTTTTGTTGTTTGTTTTATTTAATTGGCCAAGTTTGGAGAACATATGACAGCTCAGTGTGGAGATTTAACTCACAAAGAATCACAACATTGTACCAACTTGTTCCTGGTTTAGTTGCATACACCTGATGAACATGAATAAAACTAAAACAGAGTATGGGTTATACAAGGATTGCTTAACGTTTGCCAGGTTCACACAACATACTGTATTTTTTGCTCTATAAGACTCACTTTTTCCCCCCTCAAAAGTAAGGGGAAATGTCTGTGTGTCTTATAGAGCGAATCTGTGTGTGCAGTAAGTCTGTCAGATGTGCAGCCCATGGGGAAGTGATGGGGAATGTGCCTGTGATGATGTGCCCATTTGATTCAGAATATTTGTTTCTTGTTTTCCTCCTCTAAAAACTAGGTGCGTCTTATGGTCAGGTGCGTCTTATAGAGCGAAAAATACGGTAATTTCCACCAAGCAGTGGTAGCATAGTCAAACTGGAAGTTGGATGTGCTCCCACAAGCGCCACAGTTATATCTGCAATTACACATTATATATTTCAGGTCATTTATGAATGTGTAACTGCATATATAAGAGGTGATCTCATGTCAGGGTCAGTTTAGATGTTTCCCACACAAGTTGTTGTTATTGTTAGTCGCGAAGTCATGTCTGACCCATCACGACCCCTTGGACAACATTCCTCCAGGTCTTGCTGGCCTCCACCATCCCCCAGAGTTCACCTAAGCTCACGGCTACTGCTTCAATGACCCCATCCAGCCACCTCATCCTCTGCTGTCCCCTTCTTCTTTTGCCATCTATTGTTCCCAGCATTAGGCTCTTCTCCAGGGAGTCCTTTCTTCTCATTAGGTGGCCAAAACATCTGAACTTCATCTTCACTATCTGGCCTTCTAAAGAGCAGTCAGGGTTGATCTCCTCTAGGACTGACTGGTTTGATCGCCTTGCGGTCCAAGGGACTCGCAGGAGTCTCCTCCAGCACCACAATTCAAAGGCCTCAGTCCTTCAGCGCTCAGCCTTCCTTATGGTCCAGCTTTCACAGCCATACATTGCAACTGGGAAAACCATAGCCTTGACTATACGCACTTTTGTTGGCAGGTGATGTCTCTGCTTTTTAGTATGCTGTCTAGATTTGCCATAGCTTTCCTCCCCAGAAGCAAGCGTCTTTTAATTTCTTGGCTGCAGTCCCCATCTGTGGTGATCTTGCAGCCCAGGAAAATAAAATCTGTCACTACCTCCATTTCTTCCCCATCTATTTGCCAGGAAGTGAGAGGACCAGATGCCATGATCTTACTTTTCTTAATGTTGAGTTTCAAGCCAACTTTTGCACTCTCCTCCTTCACCCGCATCAAGAGGCTCTTTAGTTCCTCTTCACTTTCTGCCATGAGAGTGGTATCATCTGCATATCTGAGGTTGTTGATATTTCTCCCAGCAATCTTGATTCCAACTGGTGATTCATCTAGCCCCGCCTTTCTCATGATGTGCTCTGCATATAAGTTAAATAGGCAGGGCGACACTATACAGCCTTGCCGAACTCCTTTCTCAGTTTTGAACCAATCAGTGGTTCTGTGCCCAGTTCTCACTGTTGTTTCTTGACCCGCATATAGGTTTCTCAAGAGACAAATAAGATGGTCAGGTATTCCCATCTCTTTAAGAACTTGCCACAATTTGTTGTGATCCACACAATCAAAGGCTTTAGCATAGTCAATGAAGCAGAAGTAGATGTTTTTCTGGAACTCCCTAGCTTTCTCCATTGTCACCCAAATTGCCTGTCAAAGTAACTGGGTGAGTGGCAACAACCCCAACCACAAATATAGCTCAGTCTGCTTCACACAACACTTTCCGTTCATACACATCACCAGTGGTCCATCTAATCCAGCATCCTGTTTCCAGCAGTGACTACACAGGTACTTCTAGAAAGTCCCCAGAAAGGACATGAAAGCAAGTCTCTTATTATTTTTCTTTCAACTACCAATAGTCAGTGGCAAACTGCACCTGAAACTTGGTGGTAGGATTTTACCTGTTTCACTCTGTGCACATGGAATGGAGGAAGCCATCCACAGGACGTTAATCCATATGAAGAAGGGCCCATAGTTCAATGGTAGAACACATGTTGCATTCAGAGGTTCCTGGGCTCAAATCCCAAACATATTTTTGTTGGATTGAGAGATACGTATTTCTGAAACCTTAAGAGAACTGCTACTAATAAGTGTAGACAATTGAAGCTAGATGGACCAATGATCTCACTGAGGATATGATAACATTCCTGTGTTCTCAACCATTCTGCGTGATATGATCTGCAGTGCTTGAATGTTATATGAAATAGGTTCTTCCAACTTTCCAGGACTGCTAAAGTTTATTACCTTCATATAGTTCTGCTGTTTAACTGTGCAAATTGGCTTGATATCAGATCAGATGTAATATATACATGTGTATTTATTTTTCAGGTTATAAAACTGGCTATCTACGGCATGCTCCCCAAAACTCTTCACAGAAGAACCATGATGCAAAGGTTGCATCTCTTTCCTGATGATGTAAGTCTGTACCTGGTATTGCTTCTTGTGCAGTGCTCTCAAATATATTCTTATGCATATTCCACCCTACTTTCCCAACCCCTATATGCAGCTGGTAAAGTAACATTTAGTCTGTAGAAACTTGTGCGACATTAACTTCCCTGGCTTTTAAGATATTGCTGTTCTTTTTCTTCCTTTATGTGTGTGCTAATATAAACTGACATGGTTAATTTTCTAGAACGGGAGGACAGAAGTTAGATCTCCAGATGTCTTTGACTTCAACTCCTAGAAGCCTTTTCCTGCATGGCTGCCAGTCAGGAATGCTGGAAGTTGAAGTCCAAGTCATCTGTGGAGCTATTTTGTGCATGTTCTAGAATAAATGCATCTTATTTTGCTTCATGCTTTATTAATGATGGGAGCAATCAAGGCAACATTAATTTATGTATCTGCAAAATGAAGACGTTGTCTTATCAGCTGAACTTTTGTCAATCTTATATAAACAAAAATCATAAATTTGCTAAAACCTAAACATCATTAAGAAATGGCTGGGAGCGAGAGAAAATTTTCAACCTTGCAACACAGTATCTAGATCCATTATAATATGGATATTGACCTGGTTATGGGACTGAATCAGCTGCAGTTGCCAGTTGTGCTGGCCTGGGCATGCTAGGAGTTGTAAACTGTTTTTTCTGTCTAAACATGTGAATGATTGCACCTGAAGTGATGCAAATGAAAACTAGAATAAAATTACATTAGGATTTTCCTTCTCCTCAGGTTATCCCAGAAGATATTCGCAAAAATCTCGTTGAAGAGCTTCCGCAACCTCGCAAAGTGCCTAGGAGGTTAGATGAATATACGAAAGAGGAAATTGATGCTTTCCCAAGGCTCTGGGCTCCGTAAGTATCTCAAAGTCCTTGGAAGGGGTGCTTACATGTGTAATGGATTTATTTTAAAGAATGCATTAACCTTGGCGTGGCGAAGAAATGTTTTAGGAATGCCTGTGATGCAAACTGTTCCTTCAAAGTTGAATGAAATATACAGGTATGTCCCTTCATTTGTGGAATATTTTAAGCATAGACTTTATTAAGCATTAAGCATTAACCATAATAGAAATCAAGGTATGTCTGTTCTTGGCCTTAAGGATGATATTTTGAAGATAATCTTATTAAGATGAGTATGTACTTGAAAATGTAGAATCCTGCTTTCATATGGAATATATTTGGTAGAGCATCATCCATAAAGACCAAGTCACCAAAGTACATAAATACGGGGATCTGTGTGGCTTTGGGAGAGTTAAATTACAGCCCTGAGAGTGGTCATTAATAAGGCATATTATGGGAGCTTTGATTATAAATGGCAGCAGAAAGCACATCAGTTTCCTTTACCTAATTAGATTGGCATTGAGTGCTAAAGGTAGGGATTCCCTGTGGCAACTGAAGGCCACCAGACACCAACACTGTACAGCTTAATCAGTTGCTGAGCAAAACCTTCAACCTTTGCATCTGCCTCCTGGCAGTGCCATTTTAAGGCATCTGATATGGTGCCACACATGTGGAGGATGTTCCTGAATGCACATTCCCTTCCCATTACCCTCTCCATTACACCAGAGCCACAGACAGCTTGTTCACTGCCAGTGTAACTGGAGCCAATGGCAATCCATATAGGTCCTACACATTCCATATGGTGACATCCATCTGGGGAGAAATCAGAATACCTCCTGCCACTGGCATTAATCTCTTAGTAAAAGACGCCCTGCTGAGGCAACAGTGTAGCAGTAGTGACAGAGTTGAAGGGAATGCATAATATCCAGTTTGCCTTGTACAAATTCAAATGATTGGTACTGTTTGAGGTGAGCGGCACCCATGCATCAAAGGCATGTACATCAGAGTTTCACATTAACCTCACTTCTCAGGATTTTCCATGCATGCGGCAGGAGTAGAAGAAATACATGGGGATCAGTGCGGCAAAATAGGGCAGGGTTAGTGCTTTGAAAAAAACTTGCACTGCCCAAAGAAGGTTATTTTGTTCACTGGATGAACCTCTTCCTTCATTAGCTGTTGAAATCTAGTGTCTTTTTTCTCTAAAAATAAAAAGAAAGCAGAGTTTCTGGTGGTATGGGTAGAAAGGAGGCAGCAGGAGAAACTTGAAAGTTGATATTAAGAATGTGAGTTTAATTTTTAGCATGGGTGTGTGAGAGAAGCAGTATTTAGTTTTGTACTCCACTCAAAGTATTGTTATTGAATAGATTAAAAATGAAATAAGTTTTGGAAACTTGGGTTGCTCCTGCCTCCTCTCAATCCAAATTGTACTAACAGGCAGAATTTGAAACATATTTTATACCATTGAGATTGCATGATTTTCTGGAAACAGAGAAATTGTAATCAAACAATTAGAAAAACAAACAAAAAAGAACTCATTTGATCGGAAGAGTGTCTCTAAAAATTATCAAGAGACTTACATGAATGCCTGATCAACATAACCTGTCAGGTCTAGGAGCATGTAAGGGCCAGCCTAAAGTAATGCAATATGTTTCTGATATTAAAGGTACAGGTGAGGCATCAGCTGAGGAAACCTATATCTTTTTAAAAAGCTGCATGACAGGCACAATTCCTACAGAAGCAGCCCTACTTGACCTGTACTTTCTTGTTGGGCCTGTATGTTGGATAGCAGCCTGGTATAAAACCTTTGAAGACACAGGAGTCTTGTTCTCCATGTCACCACGATATTTCTAACTTTTTAACTCTGGATCTTTTCTGGAAAAGAGGGCTTGGAGATTTCAATTCAATGCAATAATATAGAGCTTCTAACCCTGCCAGTTTGGTATCAGTTTACACATTGGTTTCTATGTATTTCCACCACTTTTGCTTCTGCAAACACATGATTCTGCTGACAGGAATCAGAAACTAATTGCCCTATTAGGAAATGTTTAAGGGTATAACCATCTGCTGTGGGAAGAACAGTGTAGGGAGCAACTTTGATATTCCCTCCCTTCATTCAGGCACTATTCCTGTTGTAAGATACCTCCAAAGCAGATCATGCCCTTTAGAGATCAGGCCTACCAGCCATAGCTGCCACCACTGTCGCTGCTGTCTTGGTGCAGCCTCTCTCAGAAGGGTGGGTATGAACTGAAAAATGAAAAGGTGACCTATGGCTAGGTATCAGGCCCAGCATATCCCAGTTTGAACTAATTCAGCCCAATCAAGGTGATGCTCAAGAAACAGTGCTAATTGGTGCAGCTAAACTTGCATCAAGAATCACTTATTTCCTTTCACAGAACTACTGTAGGTAGCCTGGAGAAGCTGAGTAAATAGATCATTCATGATGCATCTGTATGGCCCAGAACATTTTTATTTAGGGCCCTAGTTTGAGCACTAAAAACAGTGTATGAAACAATTCAACATGGAGGATCAGTAGTCTTCAAAGTGGACATCATAAGTAATGGAATACATAGATTGATTACAGTCCACTACTTCCAAGCCATATAAATTACTTAGCAGTTGCTTTGCCCACTTTTCTCACCATCCTCATAAATTTTGATCAAATTATTCAGACCTGGCCAGGTAAAAACAAATAGAAATGAAAACAAAGAAGTTTGGCAAAGGGATTATTACTCAGAAGTTTAAGAAGACTTCGTCTAGCTAGGGCTGAAAACACACCAAGAAATATATAGAACTTTTTCCTTCCAAATTTGAAAGATTCCTTGGCTCTTGAGAGAAATTGCCTTTCAACATATTGCGCAAAGGAAAGTATACATCTATACAGTAATTATGGTACGCAATTTAATTGCATCCTTTAATTACTTAGCGCAAAGAAAAATCTCGGTGCTTTAGTTATCTCCTAGAACAGAGAGACAGAGCTACTGTGCAAACACCTGAAGGAAAATCCTCAGAGTTGTAGCCAGCTGCACACTGGCTCAATTATTCAAGGCCATTCTTTTTGCAAAGAGTGCTTTCCAGTCTGTTAACCTTGGAAAGTAATCATGAGTCACGAATTCTAGGACAGTCCAAGTATCTGCCTGTTTTCCCCCTAAATTATAAGTGTGCTCTTCACAGGACTAGTGTACTATCTAAAACCATGAGTTGAGACATCTCAAAATCACACTGCAGTGCTGAACTCACTAGGTGGCCTTAGGCAAGCAATGATCCTTTGAATCTCAGTCTGCAGAAATACCTTAGAGAACAGCCTTCCGGATGTGTTGGTAAGCAGCTCCCATCATTCCTCGCAATTCCCACATGTATGGAAAGCACCAGATGAGGGGAGACTGGTACAGGGTTTATAATGTGTGAGGAAGGCTCATATAGGCAGTGCATTGAACACTACAAAGCAATATACACATACCTGGAAGAGTTGAGATCTAAGAAAAACAGTGGAAAGCCAGCTGGCTGAGAAGAACAAGAATAGGCACCAGTTGTGAAACTGTGTGAAATATACTGTTAGGAAGCTGTTAGCAATAGTAGTATTGACTTTCTTTGATAATTTCTTCTCCCAACAAATTTATAATAATTTGGCTTAACCAAAAGAGGAAAGCTTGGTGGGATGAAGGTCAGAAAGCTTTTCTTCCTCTTGCTGGGAAAGAGATAAAGCACTTGACCCCTCATTGTACAAGATCAGTGAAGCAATTACAACATAAACTATCCTGGAATTAAGAAGCAGCAAGAATCCTTAGCATGAAAAGGGGAGTTTGAGGGCAAAGCATAGCAGTGATAAAACTGGGAATGGGCTGGAGATGTCCTAAAACTCCAGCTAATTAATACTGATACTTTCTCCTCCAAAATAGAAGCTAGTGGGTGTTTTCATAAAACACAATTAATTTAAAGCTTTGCAGTTCTATGCTGTGAAAAGGGAGTCTATTATCACTATAGTGCGGAGGTTGCAGGAAGCCTGTTGTTTAACTGAGAAATACCAAGTTACATGTAGCAGAAACAGAATGTTTAGCAGTATCGTGTGTAATTGAAAAATGTACATGAAAAGTCTTATCTTCAATTGTGAACGGTAGGTACCATTTCAGTTGGAAAGCAAGCCCCTTTCACTCCAGCTAATAGAGGGCAAGAACAAAATGAGTTGCCCTGGGATACCATACAGTCCTAAAAGTACTTCTGCAAGAGTGCCATGTATATCAGATACATTATGTTCTTCATCATGGTCTCTGTGCATCACACACATGGATGCTGTGCCTGCGCAGAGCCTGCGTGAATGCACAGATGTCCACTCGAAGACCAACAGTTAGAGGTAAGCAACCTGCCTTTTCTTCAGAGAATGGTTGAACATCTGCATATTTCTGGCTTCCCTGTAGCAAACATTCTTCTACTAAATTATTTAAGCTTTTGATTCTCAAAAGTAGGCATAGGCTTCAATACATGGGTGGAAGTGGTAGCTGTCCTAACATAAAAGTGACCCGTGAACTAGAAAATCCCAATTCAGATCGCAGTTTGGCCATGTACTTACTAGCCTATGACAAGCTGCCATTATTTACACCTTAGCCCACTACAATATGAGACAGCTTGCCCAACCTTACAATGCTGATTACTGAGAGAATTTATGTGAGGTGTTTTGAACACCTGAGAGATACAGTATGGATGACTTCGGGGGCAATCTTTGACATTTAAGCAGGAGTGTAGGTTTGTTCCATATTGGTGGTTTAGAAATTTGACTTTCTGTAGCATCCCCCACATACGATGCTTCTAAGTTCTTTTTAAAGGGAATATCTTTTATTAAGTTGGAGATGTTATATTATCAACTTTCTACATTTTGGCTCCCCATGACAAGTGTGGTGCTATGTGTTGGTAAACATGTCAAAAGAACAACCTTCCTCCAAGTTTTGATGCTGCAGAGGTGGTAGAGGGATCACCCATCTCTTGGTGGAAACTTCCTTGACCACTGGTCCACAGGATTGTCCTGGGCATCCCTAATCAGCAGCAGCTGCAACTAAAACACTTTCTACCTCACTTTCCAAACTAAACAGAAGCAGAGAGACAATTTCACTGGCTGCCACTAAGAAGAAATGCTCCAGGTCATTCCACCAAACATCTGCTAAACCCTTCCAATGTTGTTGTTGTTGTTAGTCGCGAAGTCATGTCCGACCCATCGCGACCCCATGGACAACATTCCTCCAGGCCTTCCTGTCCTCCACCATCCTCTGGAGTCCACTCACGCTCACACCAACTGCCTCAGTGACTCCATCTAGCCACCTCATCCTCTGCCATCCCCTTCTTCTTTTGCCATCTATTGTTCCCAGCATTAGACTCTTCTCCAGGGAGTCCTTCCTTCTCATTAGGTGGCCAGAGTATTTGAGTTTCATCTTCAGGATCTGGCGGCATAAAAATGTTTTAAATAAATAAACAAACAAACAAACTGTTCTTAAGTTGCTAGCAGTAAAAAAGTACATCATGCTTTCCCTGCCATCAATCTAAACAATCAAGAGTCCTCAGTTTTGTTGTTTGTTTTATTTAATTGGCCAAGTTTGGAGAACATATGACAGCTCAGTGTGGAGATTTAACTCACAAAGAATCACAACACCTACAGGCACCACATTGTACCAACTTGTTCCTGGTTTAGTTGCATACACCTGATGAACATGAATTAAACTAAAACAGAGTATGGGTTATACAAGGATTGCTTAACGTTTGCCAGGTTCACACAACATACTGTATTTTTTGCTCTATAAGACTCACTTTTTCCCCCTTCAAAAGTAAGGGGAAATGTCTGTGCGTCTTATAGAGCGAATCTGTGTGTGCAGTAAGTCTGTCAGATGTGCAGTCCATGGGGAAGTGATGGGGAATGTGCCTGTGATGATGTGCCCATTTGATTCAGAATATTTTTTTTCTTGTTTTCCTCCTCTAAAAACTAGGTGCGTCTTATGGTCAGGTGCGTCTTATAGAGCGAAAAATACAGTAATTTCCACCAAGCAGTGGTGGCATAGTCAAACTGGAAGTTGGATGTGCTCCCACAAGCGCCACAGTTATATCTGCAATTACACATTATATATTTCAGGTCATTTATGAATGTGTAACTGCATATATAAGAGGTGATCTCATGTCAGGGTCAGTTTAGATGTTTCCCACACAAGTTGTTGTTAGTCGCGAAGTCATGTCTGACCCATCACGACCCCTTGGACAACATTCCTCCAGGTCTTGCTGGCCTCCACCATCCCCCAGAGTTCACCTAAGCTCACGGCTACTGCTTCAATGACCCCATCCAGCCACCTCATCCTCTGCTGTCCCCTTCTTCTTTTGCCATCTATTGTTCCCAGCATTAGGCTCTTTTCCAGGGAGTCCTTTCTTCTCATTAGGTGGCCAAAATATCTGAACTTCATCTTCACTATCTGGCCTTCTAAAGAGCAGTCAGGGTTGATCTCCTCTAGGACTGACTGGTTTGATCGCCTTGCAGTCCAAGGGACTCGCAGGAGTCTCCTCCAGCACCACAATTCAAAGGCCTCAATCCTTCAGCGCTCAGCCTTCCTTATGGTTCAGCTTTCACAGCCATACATTGCAACTGGGAAAACCATAGCCTTGACTATACGCACTTTTGTTGGCAGGGTGATGTCTCTGCTTTTTAGTATGCTGTCTAGATTTGCCATAGCTTTCTTTCCAAGGAGCAAGCGTCTTTTAATTTCTTGGCTGTAGTCCCCATCTGCGGTGATCTTGGAGCCCAGGAAAATAAAATCCGTCACTACCTCCATTTCTTCCTCATCTATTTGCCAGGAAGTGAGAGGACCAGATGTCATGATCTTAGTTTTCTTAATGTTGAGTTTCAGGCTAACTTTTGCACTCTCCTCCTTCACCCGCATCAAGAGGCTCTTTAGCTCCTCTTCACTTTCTGCCATGAGAGTGGTATCATCTGCATATCTGAGGTTGTTGATATTTCTCCCAGCAATCTTAATTCCAACTGGTGATTCATCTAGCCCTGCCTTTCTCATGATGTGCTTTGCATATAAGTTAAATAGGCAGGGTGACAGTATACAGCCTTGCCGAACTCCTTTCTCAATTTTGAACCAATCAGTGGTTCCGTGCCCAGTTCTCACTGTTGCTTCTTGACTCGCATATAGGTTTCTCAAGAGACAAATAAGATGGTCAGGTATTCCCATCTCTTTAAGAACTTGCCACAATTTGTTGTGATCCACACAATCAAAGGCTTTAGCGTAGTCAATGAAGCAGAAGTAGATGTTTTTCTGGAACCCCCTAGCTTTCTCCATGATCCAGCATATGTTGGCAATTTGATCTCTAGTTCCTCTCCCTCTTCGAAATCCTGCCTGTACTTCTGGTAGTTCTCAGTCCACATACTGCTGGAGCCTAGCTTGTAGGATTTTGAGCATCACTTTGCTAGAATGTAAAATGAGTGCAATGGTGCGGTAGTTTGAACATTCTTTGGCATTGCCTTTCTTTGGGATCGGAATGTAAACTGACCTTTTCCAATCCTGTGGCTACTGTTGAGTTTTCCAAACTTGCTGGCATATTGAGTGTAGCACTTTTACTGCATCATTTTTTAGGATTTTGAATAGCTCAGCTGGAATGCTGTCACCTCCACTAGCTTTGTTGTTGTTCAGACTTCCTAAGGCCCATTTGACTTCACATTCCAGGATGTCTGGCTCGAGGTCAGTGGCCACCCCATCGTGGTTATCCGGGACGTTAAGCTCTTTCTTGTATAGTTCTTCTGTGTAATCTTGCCACCTCTTCTTAATCTCTTCTGCTTCTGTTAGGTCCCTGCCATTTTGGTCCTTTATCATGCCCATCTTTGCATGAAATGTTCCCTTCATATCTCCAATTTTCTTGAGGAGATCTCTGGTCCTCCCTATTCTATTGTTTTCTTCTATTTCTTTGCACTGTTCATTTAAGAAGGCATTCTTATCTCTTCAAGCTATTCTTTGGAATTCTGCATTCAATTGGATGTATCTTTCTCTTTCTCCCTTGCCTTTTGCTTCCCTTCTTTCCTCAGCTATTGGTAAAGCTTCCTCAGACAGCCATTTTGCTTTCTTGCATTTCTTTTTCTTTGGGATGGTTTTAGTTGCTGCCTCTTGTACAATGTTGCGAATCTCTGTCCATAGTTCTTCAGGCACTCTGTCTATCAGATCTAATTCCTTAAATCTATTTGTCACCTCAACTGTATATTCATCAGGGATATGATTAAGGTCATACCTGAGTGGCCTAGTGTTTTTCCCTACTTTCTTCAATTTAAGCCTAAATTTTGCAATGAGAAGCTCATGATCTGAGCCGCAGTCAGCTCCTGGTCTAGTTTTTACTGACTGTATAGAGCTTCTCCATCTTTGGCTGCAGAGCACATAGTCATTCTGATTTCTGTGTTGACTGTCTGGTGATGTCCATGTGTAGAGTCGTCTCTTGGGTTGTTGGAAAAGAGTGTTTGCTATGACCATCATATTCTCTTGACAAAATTCTACCAGCCTGTGCCCTGCTTCATTTTGTACTCCAAGGCCAAACTTGCCTGTTATTCCAGTTATCTTTTGGCTTCCTACTTTAGCATTCCAATCCCCCATGATGATAAGGACATCATTTTTTGGAGTTAATTCTAGAAGGTGTTGTAGGCCTTCATAGAACTGGTCAACTTCAGCCTCTTCAGCACCCATGGTTGGGGCATAAATTTGGATATTGTGATGTTGAATGGTTTGGCTGGGATTCGAACTGAGATCATTCTGTCATTTTGGAGATTGTATCTCTTGTTTGACCACATCCAGCGTGCCTTGATTCATGGATCTTACATTCCAGGTTCCTATGGAGTATAGATCTTTGCAGCATCGGACTTTCCTTTCACCACCAGATACATCTGCAACTGAGTGTCCTTTTGGCTTTGACCCAGTCGCTTCATTCTTTCTGGCGCTACTAGTACTAGCCCTCCGCTCTTCCTCAGTAGCATATTGGACACCTTCTGACCTGAGGGGCTCATCTTTCGGTGTCATATCTTTTTGCCTTTTGGTACTGTCCATGGGGTTTTCATGGCAAAGATTCTGGAGTGGGTTGCCATTTCCTTCTCCAGTGGATCACGTTTTGTCAGAGCTCTCTGCTATGACCTGTCCGTCTTGGGTGGCCCTGCACGGCATAGCTCATAGCTTCATTGAGCTACGCAAGCCCCTTCGCCATGACAAGGCAGTGATCCATGAAGGAGAAACCCTTCCAATAGTTTCCCCCAAAATGAAATCGGTAGGGAAAAGCGGCTTCCTCAGCTGATACTGAATGAAAGACCTTGCTTCTGAAACAAGGGCACTCTTGCATGCAGAAGGTAAGCAATTGAAGGGTAGCTCTTGTGCCCTATAGAAAAGTGTGGCTGGCTGCCTCCCTCCCACAGCTCAGTATAAGGAGGCCCAAGAGAAGAACTGGCAAGATAAGAAAGCTTTTTCTGATCACTGTCTCCTCTAGCCAAGCTTCACAAATAAAATGCTGTAGGTAAAAGAGCACCGGGAATGGCAGTGCCAGTGCATCCTTGTAGGGAGGCAACAAATCAACACTGATTTTTAGTCTTCCAAAACAAAATCTTTTATTTTATTTTATGCATGCACACACTTAAAGTACCTTCTAAAATATGAAATCTAATGTAGTAATACATTTTGTGCTCTGCTTTGTAATTATATACCAACAAGTGAAACATGAAAAAGTATTGAAAAGCTGTTTCAATAACCAAGCCTGAAAGATAAGCAGTGACATTATATTATAGGGCAGTAGTGCTGTCATCAGCTAATAATAACAGGACATTCTTATGAGCATGGCTGTCTCATAGATAGTTTTTAATTGCTGAACTGTAACTAATCAAAGAATGGATAAAGAAAAGTATTGACCTTCCTTGATTTCAGATGCATGACAGGATGGTAGTTCTTGTCCTTTTACAACTGGAGTGATGCAGGGGCTGATTGGGAGCAGGGTGTGACGCTGCACATTCCTTTCCTCCATTGTAAGCATAGTCACATGGTCAAGGGTAACGAGACTTCTCCGCCTCACCAATAAATCAGCTTCAAACCTAATGAGTGGCTGGAGGAAGGAATCCCATGATTCAATGGCTCCCTCCATAGATTAACTCATTATACCTGCAGTCACCCTCAGTTCGGAAAGCAAAGTAAATCTGTATATTTATTCTTTTATATAAGTTCAGGGATTTCAGTTTCAGGGTAACTAATCCACGAACCAAGTTTTTATCATCCATATCATCCATAAAGTCCATGGGAAATGAATGGGAAATTATCACATTATTGGTCATAAAGGCCAATAATTCCCATCCATAAACTATTTGCAACTGACCTTCCATATACCGTTTTTTTCGCTCTATAAGACGCACCTGACCATAAGATGCACCTAGTTTTTAGAGGAGGAAAACAAGAAAAAAAAATATTCTGAATCAAATGGGCACATCATCACAGGCACATTCCCCATCACTTCCCCATGGGCTGCACATCTGACAGACTTACTGCACACACATATTCGCTCTGTAAGACGCACAGATATTTCCCCTGACTTTTGAGGGGGGGAAAGTGAGTCTTATAGAGCAAAAAATACAGTACTAGTTCCATTGTAAAGGAAGAAAAGTGGCAAGTTTGTTCTGAAAAGGAAATACTCTTTTAGCAGCAGCCCTCTTCATGAAACTTCATTCCTTAACTAATTTGATGGGAGATGAAATTAAATCCATCATAGTTATATTGATTGATCACTGTTTTTTTCTCGCAGATATGCTTGCAGAATAGTATTTTCAGAATTCCTTCTGTACTTTCCCGCCTACTTCTTAATGTCAACATGTTTTGTCCAAATTAGAGAAGGCCTGGGGAATAAATCAGGGAGCAGGGCAGATATTTTCAAAGTACCTCTTAAGTTTATTCCTATGGTGTAGGTATAGAGAACACTTTTCAGAAGAAACACAATTTAACATTATTGCTTAAAAGTTCGGAAATAAACAATACTTGGTTATAGTCCTTGTAGGTGGGTAACAGTCTTTCCCTGATAAAGAAGTTCTCAATAGCTTTTTCTTCAGACCAGATTTCTTTAAACTCCATCAGAGCCAATTGCACACAAATAGGAACAGATGTTCCTGCTTCTTCTGGCTTCTAGGATGAATTCCATACTTTAGGAGCTGCTTGTTAGGGTTCCCTTTGGTTATACATAAAACAAGAGCCTAAAATGTATAACATATAAATTGACTTGCTCATAAAATAATCATCTTTGGTATATTAAACATAAAAGCATAGTTCACTCAGATTGTAATTTCAAATGTACTAAGTCTACATTTAAAAGTTTTTTAATTTTAATAATCTTTAAAATTTGACCACTATTTTCTTCTATCCCGAATGTCTTTGATACTATAATACTACAGCTGGGCATTTTGACTGCTTTGGCACATTGCCTCTGCAGACTGATGAAACAACTCAAGAGTTCTGAATGAGAACCCATGATTTAAACCATCCAGAGTTCAGAACCCAACAATAAATCATTAATTCTCTTTCTGCATTGTTGATGTTTTAACAAATCATGGTTTTGTACATCACTACCACCCAGAATTTAATATCACAATCACCCAGCTTTATGCGTGAACTACTTCCCCATGTTGCTAAAGTTACAAAGTAACCTTAGATCTGAAAACCTAATTAAATTAGTTTACATTAGTGCATAGTTTTCATTACGCATCAACTCTTTTTTTTTTTTCCGATCAGTCATCACCACCTGAAAAAAAGGCATTTTCCCCCTTGATGTCAACATTTCTGTAAATGATGCTACAGTATCAATTAGTTTGTCGTTTTGGTAGCCTCTCAACTATTCTCAATGGTAGCATATTTGTTTGAGTTAACTACAGTAAATTGTTTCATTTAGGGAACAAAGCAAGGTATGTCTCTTGTGCATGTTATTCTCTGACAGACTATTTGACTGAAACCAGGCTACATTCCCATTAACATTCTGCCTGATCTAAGATCATCCGAGGAAGCCTTACTGGGCATTCCAAAATTAACAGAATGTTACTACAGAATGCCACAACGGTTGGCCTTCTCAGTTGTGGCATCCTACTGCCCCTTGCAGTCAAGAAAGCAGAAAATATAATATGTTTCAAATATCTCCTGAAAATGCACCTGTTCACCCAGGCTTTTCCTGGCATGTAATTAAATTAATCATGCAGCTCTGTTTTACTGATCCTTGTGTGACTTCTTGTAGTCTTACCGTAATTGGCATTGTTTAAATACTGCATTTTAATCTTTTAATTTTTTTACTTGTATTTTAATATCATAATATTTGTATACAAAATATTACATACTGCTAGACTTTATTTTATCTATGAGTATACAGATAAGTATAATAAATAAATAGGGGTGCTAGCCAACAAAAGGCTACTGCTGACTCAGTTCTGCAGGGAGTTGTGATATTTTTCTGGCCAAACATGCATAGGATCGTGCCATAAATAAATTAAAGAAATATTTAGAAACTGGCGTTCAATGATAGCAGAGGAAATCCTATTGCCAAGGTACTAGGGACAATAGAATAATACCTAGATATATCTTCTTTTTTTTAGAAGACCATATTTTTTTAAAAAAAACTGTTACTTGAAGATATTGTCCATAGGCTTAGGAAGAATTCGGTATGCCTAGTAAATGAATATGTTTTCCGTTGTTTGGAAATGAAAACTTAGCCTGTGTGTTTCCACTTGTTCTGGTGGACAAGATACTGAGAGCAAAGTTTTGCTCAGCTCTGAATGTTCCTTCTCTTTTTAATGGATTATAAAATAAGCAATAATTCAGACAAACCTTTGTCTCCTGCCTGTGTGATATCCCTCTGTAGCTTGCTAAATTTTCTAGTCTGTTTCCCACAGGACATACTTACTATATGCTTTCTTGTTAGTATAAAATAGTTCAGGCAGATGATCCTTGATTGAAGATTTAAAATCTAGTTTTAGTCTTCAGTAAGTGAGACTACAAGATCCATGGAGAAGAACCTTTTTCTGTTTTCTTCTATCAAAAGGAAAGTGGGGAGCACACAGACAACAGAACCCACAGTCTGTTCTATACTATATAGAAAAACTGTAGTTTTGCTTTGTTTTGTTTTTCAATTGGCTATACACAGAATCATAAAATGAGAAAAATAAAATGAGAAACCTGTTCTTGTTAGAAAGAGGAGGGTTTTCCTTTGTAATGGTAATCTTCAAGCTGATTTTTCCCATGTTTGTTTGCAGTAGTGCTACTTGGTGCAAACCAGTGATGATCAAGAACTGAATTCTTCTGCCCCCTTTCTATTCTGATAGCAACAAAAGCCCAGGGATGCTTACTCTAAATTTCAGCATTCTGTGCACAGATTTTTGGTATGCTCCTTTGAGAAACCAATGTTCTTGCACTCTGTCTGGCCTCTTGGCCTTGGGCCACATTTGCATGGTTGAGAAGGATGTCTTTCAGAATGGACACTGTGCTTCCTTCTCTGGCTTGCTTCCCTGCTGCTACTCCTCCCAGTTTGGCAGCTGCGCCACAGGCTGTGCCACATGCTTTACTAGAAGTAGGGAGCAGCCATATGTGGCTCAAAACTTAATATTTAAACAGCCAGTCTTCTGACTTCAGCAGATGTTTCTAATAAAATTGTCTGACTGGTAACTTCTATAAAGGTTTGGTACAGAAAATAAGTATTAAACTTTTTTTTTTTTTTGCTTTACAAGACTAGAATTGCCAGAGATCCCAGCAGTACCTGACTTATGTGTATTGGGATGAAGTTTCTAAAATAGCTGAATATATTTCTGCAAAAAATCCACACGAGTGGATTATGTGTGGATGTGGGAGCAGCCTCATGCATGAAGTGGTAATTTAACTCTGCAGAGAATTTTTGAGTCTGCCTGTATTGATTGCATGCCTGGAAAAATTTTCTCAGTCACTGAAGCAAACCAACGTTCAAACTCATTAGTGCCCTTTTCAACTTTCTGTTGTTCCATTATGCATATCTTTGTGTCAGATTATTCTTGTACACTGCTAATAGGTTAGCTGCAAGGCACTGACTTCATGCAGCACTGATCAGAGCTTAACTGTTGTCAGAAACCTCATCAGTGACAAGGAAGTACCTCTCGGTATGTGTATAGAAGTCTCTCTAATGATAGACAAAGAGGGAGCATGACCCTCAGGCAAAGAAAAAATGCCATTTTGAAGGCTTCAGAGTTGTCCTATCAGCATATTGCTACCCTGGTGGATCACGTTTCTTGTTTTAATGAAAACTCTTGGTATTCTTGGTCTTAGCCCATCCATGCACACACAAAGTTTCATAAATTTACAGCTGAGAAGTCTGTGATGATTTGAGAATAAGTGTTAGTTGTAAGGATTTTGATGGAATGTAATCATGGACAAGGAAGACCAAACATGAGATGGATCGCTTCTTTACAGGGAGTCAGCCTTCAGTTTACAAGAACTGAGCAGGGCTGTCCGGGACAAGACATTTTAGAGGGTGATCATTCATAGGATTGTCATAAGTCAGAGATTTGATGTACCTAATAACAACAAAATCACTGAATAAATTAATTGGTGTTAATCAGCAGTTTTGACTAAATATGATGTTGGAAGCTTTCAAAGTTTCTGTTGCTGAGGCAATTTGAAATCTGGATAACCAGAGTTTCTGTTCTATAGATTAGTATTATTCCTCATGTAGCCTCCAGGTCACTGCATTTGGGAAGAAAGTAGGGATTTCCATTTATCCAGCCCAAACATAAGTTTATCTTTGTGCTTTGGATTTGATAGCGTTCAGGTTTTTTGCTTTGTTCACATGATTAGCATATAGGAGAAAGGTGTAGGTTCAGGAGTTTCTTGGATTTCTCCATCACTCTGTGGGTGATCTTTTATTTTTCATAATTTTAAAAGTTGTTTACAATGTTGCCTGTGGAGGAGGTCTCAGCATTTGTCCTTCTAGTCCAAGTGTGTCTTTTCTGAATGAGGAGGCACTACATGGTCTTGGGGATAGATCTTCCCCATCACATACTACCTGATATTTTTAACAGCTGCTGCTGTATTAATTATGTCAGGTTTTATTGTTTTATTATCTTGTAAGCTACCTTGAGGCAGCTTTGCAGTACACAAATGTTTAAAATACATAATGTCCAGATCTGCAACGACTTAGCATTCCCCATGCTACTTTGAAATTAGTATTATACCTGTTGTCAGATAAATAGCAGTGTGCTGCTGAATGCTTTTAGGAAGATAAGTACTTGACAATATAACAGCTTTTGTAATACTTTGTATAGCATCTTGTATTAAATGTAGTATCCTGGATAAATTGAAACATATCCAGAATGTTGTTTAATGTGGATTCTGGTGATTAGAAAGCAACATTTTTGTAGAGTACTCTGCACTAGTACTCTGCAAAGTACTTTTACACACCGTGTTCCCAAGAAAGTTTAACTGTATATATTTTGTTAAAACAAACTGATCATTTGGATGCAATTTAGGTCCTACAATTAACTTAGGCTCCATGGGTTTCACTGGGGCAATCTTTTTTTTAGAGTAGAGACATGCACTTGTAGATCATGCATACAGATGGTAAATAAATGTGCTTTAAGAGGTTAGTCTGATAATACACAAGAGAATTCAGGCGCTGGTGCAATGCTTCCATAGCCTAATTCCCTCATGCCCCAGGTTGACTACATTTATGCATGGCAGTTAGTGATTAGTGATGGAATAATGTGGGGGTAATGTGGGGGTCCTGTGAACTATATTATCTATGCTACCATCCCATTACTTCACCTCCCCACCCCCACCTGACATCAAATAATGGTTCTCTATTCTCTAGCAGTTTGATCCAGACTCCAGTTTTTGGTCTGCAGAACATTGCTAGGCAAAATAAGGTCACCTAAGCTGGAATGCACTGCCTGTGGTTCTGCTAAAGAGAGAACTCCATGGTGGCTGTGTTGAGGCTTGAATAAAAGCTGCTGTAATTTTTTCTTTCAATCATTACAGTAGTTTGTTCAGCAGATTCCTGGAGTATACATTTTTCCATCTGTTGAAAATTGGTTTTAATGAGGGGAACACATTTTAAAAGGGCCTTTTTAAAAAGCCTGTATTTTCCAGTGTTATAATCATATGATAAAATGATTAAAATGATGCAGTTCACTGGTTCACTTAATTCAATATTGTCTGTTCTGAATTTCAAGCACAATTTCAGGCAAAGATCTTTCTTAGTCCTCACTTTTTAAAAACTTGGACCGAACGTTTGACACTCTGCTTTACTGCATTTTGCCAATAAGCTTTGCCTCCATTTTCCTTTATAGTGTAGGGCACCATTTTATACAATTTTCTTTTGAAGGTAAGACGCTACACTGTACAGGAGCAGTACTATGAATCAGGTGTCTTTGGCAACAGCACTGTTGTAGAACCAACCACACAATAAACTCCAGACTACACCTGTACAGTGGTATAGCTTGTGAATTATTTTCAAAAAGTACCAGGTTCATTCCATGGCATTTCCAATTAAAACTTAGCAGATGATGGAAAAGACCTCTTTCTGAAACCATGGAAAGCCACTGCTGGTCAAAATTAACTAGCTCAGGGTAGGGGTGTTTTCCCTTAAATAGCTAAAGCATGGCTGAAGTCCCAGGTGTGAGAAAATCATGTTTATAAACTGTGAATTTAGATTGAATAGGTACTCTTGCATGAATACATAAGCTCGAGGGGCTACCTGTTGGATTTATTTATCCTAGAACAAGACAAAACTGCCACTTTCTAGTTCATTCATTAATATTTTGTATCCCACCTTTCCTCCAAGGTTCTCAAGTCAGTACTCACAGTTTCCCTGCTGTGTTTTATCCTTGTACCCACTTTGTGAGGCTGAGAAGTCGTAATTGGACCAAGTCCATCCAGTGCATCTTATGGCTGAGAGGGTATTTGAACCTGGTGGTTTTACCATTCCTACTCCGACATCTCCGATCATCACAGATTCTGCCACCTGCATGGCGCGTTGTCACAGAGGAGAAACACCATTGGGTTGTTGATCCAATGGTTTAACCTTTGTCTCCTGGGCAGTTTTTAAGTGTACCTCCTTATCCCAGCATACCATTCAAACCTGTTAGATATTTTAGGAAAATATTGATGAGGGAAATGAAATGCCTTTAGCACCTTTAAACACTTCAGTATTAAGGCATAAGATGTAGTGGAGTAGTAATAAGTAGACTTATCTACTCCTGCAGATGCATTAAGTGGTATCCTGAGTTACCAGTATATTTGCACATGTTTGGAAAGGGGTGGGTAGGTGTTATAAACAAGTCAGAGGGAATTGATATTTTTGATACTGCTGGTTCCATTCCATGTTAAGAAACATAGTCTTGTCCCATAGGACTGAAAATCCCTTTGTTAAAACTAAGTGAGCTAAACCAATTGTGGTCATATCTCTCTCTGCTTTTAGTCATAGTCTTCTGATATACAGAGTATATTTGTGCATTGCTACCAAACCAAACCCTATTCCCTCCCACTAATATGCACTGTAAAGAAGAGCTTTCATATGCCTTGTAATGCATCCATTTATTCTACACATATTCTAAAGCACTTCCTCCCGTCTCAGTTTCATCCAGATTTCTAACCCACTTCTTCCAAAGGATCTTCATTTGCTCCTGAAGTTGTCAAAGGTCATGCACATTGTTAGGTTTCCCTGAGCTGATTTGTTCCAAAAGAAGAACAACTGGTGTTAAAGGGCCTGTGTGCAACAGGGATGGGAGGAGACAGATTGGAAGAAGTATTCCAAAAGCATATGAAATCATTCACAGGGATGTCCATTGACCTTTACAACTGTTTTCTAAATATTTCCATGATTTGGAACAGTTTTGTCTTGTGAGGCTGTTTTCTTTCTGACAAAGCACTAAGGATGCTGTTGCCAAAGGCAACCTTCTAAAGGCCTGAGCTAAAGACTGACATATTCTGCTCCAACTTGTTAGTTGCCCTGGGACTCTAAATGAAGGAAAGCACACTTTGGCCCCATCTGTGGGCCAAGGGATTGGGCACTACTAGGCTTTGTCTGCTGGGACTGAAAGAAGGAAAACGAGACTCTTTCAACTTTCTCCTCAACTCCAGTCACATGTAGGTGCATCATCCCTTCACCACTGCCTCTCCCTTTGTTGTCTCCCGTGTGTAAAAATGTCAGATTGCTTGCAAATTGCAAATTTTCTGAGTACTGAGGCCCCTTTGCACTTCTTCAGCTGTCTGGGGCTGGAAACAGCTGAGGAGCTCTCCCCAGCATCACAGTTGGGCAAGGAGAAGAGATGTGCTTTAAATGGGGAGGATTCTCACCCTGTGCCATCTTCTCTGGGAAAATTATGCTCCATACAGCCTGGCTGGTTGGACTTGAGGCTTGGTTCTGGGTCTGCAAATGTTAAAAGATTAGGTAAGCCCAGATCTACAGAAGCATCCACAAAGCAGCCCATGCAGAGCAGAAGCCTGGTGCAGTGCACCTTCAGGAAATAAGAAGGTCCTGTTTTATTTTTGAAAATATAGGTTTACTCATGCTCCACTGCCAGAATATGTCATCACTTCATGTAAGCTTTTTCTTTTTCAATCCATATGAATTATGCTGTTTGAAGCTGTATGCATTTGTTTGGACTGATGTGCTACAAGAGCTCCGGAAGATCTTTCAGCTGGGAATCCCTTGCTCACTGTACCTCAGCAGCCACACATGTTTAGCTGAGGGGGCCTAGCTGGGCTTGTGGGATTGCAGTTCTGCCTACTATTGTGTCCAATCTTTTATTGCTTTTTGCTGCTGTCACTGTCAAACTCCACTGTGTGGCAACATTGTAAGTCGAAGCCGCACAATAGGCCACACAGTTTGGAAAATAGTAAAGAGCATGATGGAATAAATATGTAAAATGTGGCAGATAAACATCTCATGGTCCATCCCTTTGGTATAAATATAAAGACCACTTAATAAGTGCCACATTGAGGAGTGACAAAATTCGTATACTGGTTGTTCAGAGTAAATAATAGGATCTGGTTTCCAGATCATTGTAGAATTTGTGTGATATATGATGATGAATTAATGTGTGCAAACTTATCTCTTTTTATCAGTTGAATAAAGCTGTTACTGATTTCAGTAATTATCATCTGCTCACCAGAATTCTAAACTTGTTGGGATCATGAGAATCAAAGGTTGCCTGCTTTGTTTTGCTTGTGAAATTACATGTTCTAAATTCTTCCCAGTTTTCATTTGCAAACACATTGGAAACAGATTGCTTGGTTTGTGTCCTGAAGTTGTATACAATTGATCTTGTTCTCTAATAGTAGTTCAGGTTAGAAGGGGAGGTCAGTGAAGGCAGACTACAAAATCCACTTTGCTATTTTATTATGAGCAAAAAAAGGTTATTGGAAATGGAGTTTTCCACAAAGGATCAGCTACAACATATAAATTATCACCTGCAAATGAACATTTGCAAGCAAACTCATGCTTTTGCCCTTTTATGCTTGTTCTTTACTGTATTTTTTTACATTTTTTAAAGTAGCAGAAATCTGTTTATTGTGAGTGCCAATACATGGTTGTTACTGTAACTGTACTTTAGAATTGTTCTGTTTCTTAACCTAGATTTTATTTCACAGAATGTCTGTATAAATGCATTCATTTTACCTTTTTTTTTTTTTTAGGGCAAAAGGTGTTTGAGAAAGGTAGTGGATCGCATATAAAAGAACAGAAAGAGTTACCTGCATATCTTCTGTCTTCGTGAGGACCAAATCCTCCCAGGACTTTACAGTTTAGTTGTTGTACAAACATTTAATTTATCTGCTCTAAACTGTGATTTTTTTTCAAATATGGAGCAGTATTAATTGGTGAAAATAATCTTCAGTGTGATGCAAAGCAGAGTCTGCAAACTGAAGGAAAGTTTTTAAGAATCAAACCATTGTTTTGTTATCACATTTTCCCCTCTATGTTTTTTCTTGGGGTGGTGTTCAGGATGCCACCCAAAAGAATCGGCACATCACACCTTTGTACATCTTCCTGGATTTGGGGTCAACTTCTTTTGTAGCACACTGACTCTGTGATAAATAGAACATTTGAGCAAGTATGCTTGCTGATATGTTGTCCTCTTTATTCTGAAGCCTTCATTATCCAGTGATCTCCCACACTTAATTTAAGGCAGCCTGTTGCATCAAGGGCTTTCACAGATGCATCCTTGCTTGGATAGCTGGCCAGGTCAACGTCAGCACCATCAGTTTAAGATAAGTCCAGTTTTTCATCCGCTTCTTCCAGGAGGGAAAGTGGGATGAAGCTAGGATTCGTACACTAGATACTGGCATCAGAGCCAGGCTTCTCTAACCTGGTGACCTCTGGATCCATTATCCACAGCCACCAGGTCAGTGATGCATGGGGATGATCAGAGTTATAGTCCAAGACATACAGAGGACATGTCAGCACGGAATCTAATATAGTCAGTCATGCAGAGGTTTATTGTAAATGCCACTTTTTAGCTATAGACCTCAAAAGCAGCATGCATACAATTAAAATACAAATAAAACTTCAATCACAACAAATCGAATAAATCACAATACACTGACCAGTTTCTTAGAAGTAAAGAAGGAAAGCAAGGGAGACAACCATGTATCCAGCAGGAGAGAACGTCTTGGAGCATACAGCATGCAGGCAGTGCCCTGCTAATTTGTGTACATCTCTGTTCCAAGGCCACTGTGGTTAAGGAGCAGCTTAGTAAACAATGTACTTCAAAAGGCGTTTCTCTTGTTGAGCAGAATATGCCATTTGCTTAAATTGCAGAATAGGTATCTGAGGTAGGTACTTCATCTGTGTATTCTGTACTAAATGTGTCAGTTTCTCTTTGTTATTAGACCATCTGGTAAAATCTGTAACTCTCCTAGGATTAAAAAGTGAGTGGATTTTGGAAGAATGCTTGAAACTGCACATCTGTCTTTTACAACTTCTGGCACATGTATAAATGATAAATAAAACTTTCTAAAAATGGGTTCAGTGGTCTTTGTTAGTGAATTGTTATCAGAGGGTGTGATTTTTTTTTTCTTCTTGTAGTGCAGCTTTTTAATGATATCAGTTATTTACAGAGAATGAATATTTAGTTATCAAGACTGTAAATTTGTGATTTAGTTCTGATACTGTAACAGTCAGTCCCCATAGTCATAGCAAATCTGGCAGTCTCCTCCCCCATTTCATGGTATGCACTTATGTCTGACAGTGCAGACCAACATTAAAAATTCAGAATTTTAGTAAGTGATAAGTGCTTACTACTATGTTGGAAAAATACACAGCATTAATGTAACTAGCATGGACTTGGTAACTGCCTACATACCAAGACCATCATTAAATTTTGACCTGGTTTACAGAGCATATATTGTTGAATTGTGTATTTTTGTCACACGCAGACCCTGCATTATAGTCTTGTTAATTACACACAACCCAGCAAGAAACCATGTGTTTGGCACTAAACATTACCCATGTTTTAACAACCCGTGCTCCTGGGTTGTCACTAACAGCTTGTTGGGTTATACATACATGCATGTCTACATACACAGTCAGAAAATGAGACTGCAGTCCTATACCCACTTATGTGGATTGCTATAGGAATTACTTTTGACTGGGAATCTATAAAATTGTGCATATTCTACAAATAGTGATAATCACCCATTCCCAACAGAAGTATTTGCCATTCCTGTTTCTAGAACTATGTTATTTACCTGCTTGATGGCACTGCCTTTCTTCATGCCAACAGCACATCACCCCAGCATGAGAATGTTCCTTTACAGATCTTCAGCGATCCTCTGCTGATTCTTAGAATTCTTTCATTGACCTAAGGCCAGACTGGGTCTGCTGTTACTTGCCACAGCCAACTAAGCTAAGGGGCACGGTACAAGCTTGTACTGAGGCTTTAGGCTAGGTCTTAAATGTCAGTCATGGATTATGGTGTATTAACTGACTTAGGTTGGACCTTTTCAACCTTTCTTGTCTTTTAATGAGATACGCACTTTGTGTAGAAATTCAGTGTAAAGCCATCAGGGATTCCCTGTTCCCCCAGCCAACTGGGCAAAGTCCCACTCAGAATTTCACTTGTCCCTCAATTCCTGAACCAGACATTGAATTCAGCACATGACAAAGCAACAAGTTTATTAGAAAACTAAAACATGGGTGGAGGGCACTAAAACATTTAGGCTAAAAGGATAAAATAGGGTAAAATGGGGAAGGGGAGAAGGGAGTCAGAAAGCAACAGTGGTACAGTTTACAGCCATCCAAGCACCCCCAATCCCAGGGCCTTGTTGACCCAGTTGGACCTGAAAACAAAGCCAACCCTTGTGTCACCTCTACACAGAAACTACTTTCGTCAGGGTCAAGATTTTCAGGGCTACTCACCTTGCTTCAACAGGAAATGGGCAGCAGAATGGATCACACAGAGAGGAACAAAGAGCCCCTTCCAAGCCTTTATTCCCCACTTATCAGCTTATCTTTGGGGCAAGGGCCCATCTCCCAGTCCTTAGGGTCAATGATTTACTCCTGGAGTTGGCAGTTAACCACTCATTGCTGTTCCCTCCAGCATCTTTGAAGCCATACTTTTTGATAACTCCCACAAATACAAAGGGAGGAGGATGGCTCTCAAGACTGGGTGTCAGATTCCTACTGAGCTGGCACCAGAATTAATAGCATTTAACAATTACAGTATGAACCCTTCTCTTGCTTCCTGTGAGGCAAAGGGCCAGTTCACATTACAATAACATTCTGAAATAATGTATTGAATGATTTATCAAATAGTTCTAGATCCATATACTGGAAGAATTGTATCATTATTTTAAACCAGTCCTTCAGAAAAGAGTCCAAACACCAGTTCTTATAATTTTTTCCCAATGGCAGTAAAAGCTGGAGAGAACATAGTGACTGAGTTTGCACATGCCCATATTATTGGGGACTCAGTGCAGCTGCTTATCAATTCAGGGCAACCCATTCACCCATTAGGGTGTGTGGACCTGCCCCGTGTCAATGTAGCAGCTGAAGTGAAAGTCATAGTGTTTTGGAAGGTCATATTATGAACCATCATTACATTTATCCTAGATAGTTCTGTTGCATTGTCATCTACTATTGGCTATTTTTGCCATGTACTAGTGGATTAAATCTCTTTTTTAACCCCCTTTTTAACCCCAGCAAGGAGTTGTTAAGCTGATTAATAAATCACACAGAACTTAACGGCCATTTTAGGACTTGACAACCACCCTAGTAGGCCACCCTTTCAGGTTCTCCCTTTGTAACAAGCTACGTCATGCCCATCAAGGCACTTGAACATCCAAAAGACTGCCACCATTGTAATGAGAAAGCCCTCAGGAAACATCAACCCACAGTGGCTTCTTAGTATACGCAAGCCAGGCCAGTGTTTCCCTACATCATTCCTATAAAAAAAAGTAAGTGGTTTAAGTAAATGTTGTCATATATCTTAGACTATTTAGCAAACTGGCATTGTGTTAGACATAACCTTATGTAATATATGAAGTAGTACGTGTAATTCCCTCTCTACCATAATTTGGGAATGATTCCAACAGGCCATGGCACATGATATCATTGGATGCCATTGACTGCCAGTCAATCAAGTACCATGATTTATGTGACTTCTGGATTTCTTGTTTTCAAGTATGCTTAGCTAATGGACCAGATATTCATCTAAAGTAAATCCTCATCAGTCTTAAAGCCCCACCAGCTGCAAGATCAGTTCATGATAGTGTGTGTGTTTGGGTTGGGTGGGAGGCTTGTTAAAATATACAGAGTCAAGATCTTGGACAGGATATTAAATATGACTTTGGGTATGTAGTTTTAGGAACTTTTCCAAAGCAACAAAAAAAGTCGACAGAAAGTAGTTTAGACCAATACATATATATAAGGGAAATTTATGTATCAGTGGGCAGTGTATCTTTTTCATGTTTTATTCAAAAGCAGTTTAAGTCATCGGGAAGGGCTTCCATTTTAAATTGGGTATAAAGTTCATTTTCAGCATGAAAGATTCCTTAATTAAGAGGCAACACAGTCCATACTAAATCATTGTGGTTTCCAAATTTGCTACCTGGGGCATGGAGTTATGGTTATACCCAGTGGGCTAGATCCACTGAGTATAAACTAGATCCATCGAAATTAATGGGACATAAATTAGAGACAACTAATTGAGGCCCATTAATGTTGATGGCCCTATTTTAAGCATAGCTAAATTTGGATCCTGCTGAGTCTATGCTCTGACCTAGGAGGCACCTTCTGCCCATGCAAAGTCTCGCTTGCTGAATGAAAGTGATGCTACACAGTCCAATGAAAGTGAAGTCCCCTCTGTGGAGCATTTCCATGGGTCTGGAGAGGTTGTCATGAGAAGAAAGGGTGAAGAAATCCATTTCCATAAGCAGAGTTGGTCTAACATAAATTTGGATCCAAATCATATGTACGTGGGAATAGATACAACACACATGACTAAACTAGATTAGAATAGAATAGATTTGGCTAAGTCTCCTTGCAGTTGCAGAGTATACTCATTCATATTTCCTCCCACCATCCTGCCCCTGCCCCCTTTGCCAAAATAAGTTAGGAATGGAAGTTGCTTTGGGAAGCAATAGTGATGCTTCTTGGAATGCTGTATGTGTGTTAGAGACATTGTAGTGCATTATGCACAGTCATCCTTGAAATGTTGCCCATATGTTGGAAGAAAGGGAGGATCAATACTGTACAGGCCTTCTTTGGTCTCAGAAGCCATACAGAGCAAGAGTTGCTCAATGTTATCAGCTTCATTTTCCAAGGCATTCTAATCCTTCTGATGTGTGGGAAGGTGCTAGGTACCAAAAGTCCTGCAATCACAGCCAAAGGACAACACCAGAAAAAAATTCTCAAATTTTCACATGCTAATTTACACAAGCTGTAAAGTCTCTCTGGAGAGGAGAAGTAGACATTTGATTTTGGGGGAAAATGCAAGCAGAAAGATACAAGGAAGTTGGGCAACAGGAAGTGAAGTACATGTGGGCAAAAAGCCAGTAATCCAGGTGGATCAGATGCAACATCAGGAACTCTGGACCTTTATTTCAGTCAGTGCCCGTGGACAGCAGTGGGTGGAGGAGATGAACTCCTGGAGATTTGGGGCTCAAAGCCCAGCACACCACTGAAGAACCACAGGTCTGGTGAAAGGCTTGTAAAGGCTACAATTAGTAGCTTGAACAAAAACCACATGACCATGAAAGGGGATGCATCCAAATTGATGAATGTCTGCTAAACTCTGCTGATTATCTGACAGGAAATAAAGTAGCCATGTTCCATGTATTTTCTTACATCCATAAATAGCATACACGGAGGAGTTCTGGAACACATCATTTTGCAATTTCAGAAAATGTGGCAAGGAAGTATCCTGGATTGCTGCATTTTTTTCTCTATAGGTGTTGGCCAAAGTCCTCTGCAAATCCCAGCTTCTAAATACTTAGCATGCATTATGGTCATATGTGGGTTCTGGACTGCAGTTTAGTGGATACTCCTCTTATGCAAGGATAACTCAGCAGGACAATTAACGGAGCTATGCCAGCATATTCGGATAAATGAACAACTTGGGCAAAGCAGTCCTGTGAACAAAAGCAATCTTTGAAAGCAGGAGGCCAAGTTCAAATTCCTCTTCAGCGGATGGGATAGCACTTAGACAAATAAGAGTTGTCCAGCATAATATTTCTCCTTTGTGAGATTATCTTGTAATGTGTGTAGGAACAATAATCATACTACTTGCCTTCCCAAAGCTTAAGCTTTAGGATTGGCAACTTTACAGAGACCTTTCCCAGATTGGAATTTGGCCCTTGGGCTGAACAGTGTTCTCCACCCACTAGTCCAGAAGAAACGCCATGATCATGAAATGGCCCCCAAAGCCATGGTTCTCATGGTGTGCAGAAGCCTGAGAACTCAGGCTATTCTGGCAAAGAATGCCTGCATAAGAATGTGCATTTATCACGGCATGAAATGTATTCAGAATCAATTATTCTATACCATTCCAACTTTTTTTTATTTTAATGTGTGTTTTCAGTGAGAAAAATAATTGGAGTCTTTCACTTGCTCCACAGTTCCAACATATTCTGACCTAATTATAGGGGAATGAGATGGCTCTAAGCGATAACTATGCTGGGATGAATGTGCAGACTATAAGTACATTTGGCCATCTCACTGGAGAACAGCTTACAGCCATCTTCAAGCAAGTTGCAAAGAAATAATTTTCACTTACAGGGGAGATGGTTTGTTATGGTAACACAACGTTCATGTGTGTGGCATCTATACCATTTAAGCTTGCATTCAGATACATTTGACTGCAGGAGATCAAGTTGAAAGTAAGGGCTGGGTAGAAAGAGGTGGCAGTTTCTAAACAGAGCTGCAATGAAGTATATGCTGGTGGAAATGAAAACCATTTGATGAACCCTTGCACATTCTGCTTGTGCAAATGGTTGTATGACCATAATGCACAACTGGTCACACAACCAGTTGTGCAAGCATAATGTGCCAATCTTTGCTCCGATGTAACTTCAGTTGATTTATCCTGTTATGCATAGTTCAGAACCTAGTTTCTGCTAGTGCAAAGAGTTCCCAACTACATTTGTACATAATCAGCAACTGCTTCTGAAAGGGTGGCACTCCACTAGCATGATTTGAGTTGTCAGAATGCCATCAAAGGATACTAACGAATCTCAAAGCAGGGCCATGCCACTGGTACACAATGGCTGTATTCACATCATTCAGCAAGCAATCTTGCATGGTTCTCATGCTTGGCATTTTTTTACCATGATCTACTGAACAGACAATCAAATGGATGCTACATTATCTTGGTTGCCATCAAATACACTCAAACCTTCCACTGTTGGCACATATCCCATCAGCCACTGCAGCTGAAATTCAATCCCAAGGTATACTGCTCCTTACCTATGTCATCTATCTTTTCCCAGTTGGTCCACACCTGGAGGCTGGATAGCTGCAGTGGCTCCTACAGATTGTGCTTTTTCCAGGAGATTCTGTGGTAGTTGATTGGGGAAGCTATGAACCTGGGTTCGGACAGCACAAGCCATGGTGGTGTGGAGAAACCATAGAAGAAACCACCGTTTCTTATCATGGTTTCTAAAGACCAAATTTACCATAGTCAAATGCCAAACACCATGGCTTTGGAAACACAACACACCAACAATGGCAAAAACCACTGTGGGTTGTCATGTTGTCTGCGGGTTCTCCTTACAGAGCAAACTCACATGTGAAATGGGAGAAAGCAAAATGAGCAAGGTGTGTTGACAAGGAATAGGAGGGTCTTCTGGGTGAACCTCAGTATTGTAAAGATACTTTATATAAAAGAGGGTGTCAAGTGATAGCTGAAAGGCAAAGTCATTTGGAGGTAATCTCATAGCCTCGGGTGATGTGAAATAGCTGCATGTCTATGTACCAGGCCAGCAAAGGATACTTGCACAGAGAGTAAGAGGACGCTTCCTCCAGCTTAAATAAAAGCTCACAACTAAACACACAGGGACTATTAGATCATGCTGAGTTTCTACAGATCCCAGGGAAGTCCAATTCCCAGACTACAGTGAACTTGTGGCCTCTTAAAAATCAATACAATAGTAGAAATGATTTATAAAAGTCTGCCATGTTTATTTGTATACAAAACAGAGTAGTAAATAGACCCACAATAAATTACTGGCATGTTTCTAGAAGGTATTTAATAGGAATACTGTGGAAAGACAATCCCACTTCATAGAATTCTTCAGAAGGGATTTTTTTAAAAGTTCAACCAACACAATTGATTTTAGTAGAGCTACTTTGCAAGGAACTCGCAATCAAAATTTAAACAGATAAATTCAGAAAGGAAGTTATTACTAAAGTATCTCTCCTTGACTTAATTCAAATATATCAGCTGATTATGCACAGCTTTGAAATGGGCATGAAAGCATGCTCATAAAATAACTATTAAGATCTACAAAAATGTCCCTTGGAGTTTTCACTATAATGCTAGTAATTTCTGGCATGCAACATATTTAGCTTCTTTTTCCTGTTTTGCCAAAGTGGTCATGTACAATATATTTTTCCCTTTAACATGTAAGCCTGTAAACAATTTCCATGACATTTAGGCAATTGGACAGAAGCCGAAAAAAATAGTGTATATAATGCACAGACAGAGAGAAGAAAAATGTTCATTGTAAGGTTTTCTTAATCACCCGCTTCCGTATTGGAGAGCTGATACTTCTTTTCGAGATTCTACTTGTAAAATGGCTTATTCTGGGAGATCTCAGCTCATCAGCCTCCATTTCTTCACGTACAGGTGTGAACTCTGGTTGAGCAAGACGGGGCTCTGGGTAGGAAGACTGAGGATGCGGATAGGACCCATGGACTAGGTAGGGTTCTTGCTCATCATCATAAAGATCCTCAGGGTCATAGAGCTGGTAGGAGTTATGTGGCAATGGCACGACAGGGATATCTTGATCAGTTGGGTCTCCATATCCACCTTAACCCACCAAGAGTCACACAGTTAATGCAAGAGCAAAGCAGCATTAAAGCAATCGCTAGGAGCTGAGTCATTTATAAAGCTCTTGAGATACCTTCCACTTACAAAGCCTTGTAGAATTAAACAAGCATCACTGAATAGGGGAAGATTTATTATTGCTATTGTTCAGATTTAGAGCTCAGTTAGTTGGAAACCATCACCAGCTTATTGTATTAAGTGTGCTTATTGCTTAGATTAGAATTGTCCATTATGTGGAGTGCTAAGGAAATTCTTGAGAAGTTCAAAATCAATAGACACCATCTGGCCAAGAAAAAAAAATTTTTTTTACTACTCATTTACTGCAGTGAAAGAAAGCCAAAGCAATTGGACCTGATACAAGGAAAGGTACTTGTCCCCCAGTCCCACTGACCACCATCTTCCATTGTTTGAGTAAGCATTAAGCACATGTAACTTGGAATCTTCTGAGCTGTGCCCTGTGTCATCGCTTATCTGGGGCAGAACAAAGTTTTACATAGCATTTGAAAGGTCAGTTTCAAAGCCTTAAAATTTAGCAGGTCGAGGATATAAGCCAGGGGTCCTCAAACTTTTTAAACAGGGGGCCAGTTGAAAGATGGCGGTGATGGGTGCAGGCCAGTGAGGTGGGGGTGCACATGGGCATGGGCCAGTGAGGCAGCAGCATGCATGCGCGGCAGCTTGCTCGCTCAGAGATCTCCCAGTGAGTCCAAAACCATCTCTGAGTGAGCAAACTGCCGTGGAGAGGCGGGCTTGGCAGGTGCGGGCGTGGGGGATCCAAAACCTCTGAGTCAGGCCGGGTAAATGGGCATGGTGGGCCAGATTCGGCCCACAGGCCATGGTTTAACGACCCATGATATAAGCAATTCATTCATTTGCAAATTTAGAAATGCATATGCATTTCTGCCTTTGCAAAACTGACGGATTATGCAGAAGCACCACCTGAAAGGCTGAGCCTTGATCCAGTCACAAGAGTCTGTAACTTGGTCACATGCAAACAATGCCCCCTGCTGAAGAAGTGCATCTCGATTTGCATACCAAAACACAGCCCTTTCTTTGGGGCTTGGGTGAATACCCACAGTGCAAGCCCAGAGATGCCCTCTATACCTGCTGCATTGATAGAAGTCTTCTGCATGGGGATTTTCTTGGCTCAGAGTGTTGAGCTTAATAATACTGTCACATGCACGGGGGGGGGGGGGGCAAGCACAGTTCTCCAAGTTGCAATCCCTATTTGGCCAACATCTAAATCCTGATTTAGCCAAAAATTTAGCCCAGCAGGAGAGGGAGCAGCTGCTTTTCAAGGTTGCAAATGTACAAACCCTCTTTGGAAGGGGGCGGGGGAGGAAGATGGGACTGGGGATGCGAACTGGGTGCAGAATGCTGATGCAGTATTATTGGAGAAACCCAGGAAACCAAGATTGGACGAATGGAGTATCCTGGACGGGAGTGTGGCTGGTTGGCCAGCACACTGAACAGAAGCAGTGACTCCTTCAAGGGACCTCCTTGTTCGAGGTCCCACATGTTTACTTAGTTCTGTCTCAAATAAGACAAGGTGCTATTGATTTCGAAAACTCCTCAAGGACTTTTGCTCAGTTCTTTTCTTGATTTCCACCTGACCAGCGATTGCGTGGGTCTGGCAATGTGTTTAGTGTCAAGTGTTTTAATTCTGGCAAAAAGCGCGAGAAAAAACGGCAGGCTTCCTTCCTTAGCAGTAATAATTGGTGTTGCTGGTGAAAAAGCACCAAGACAGTTCAGTAGCCATTTCTGACCTTCATCCAAATGAAAGAAAAACCAAACTCTACCAGAAACCCGTTTCTTTCACCTTCCATATTGGTAGCCATTGTAAGGGAATGAGCCTTTGAAATCAAAAAGATTTGGGGAAGAGAGGGAAAGAGGGAAGGGAGCAGATGAACAACAACAACAAAACACAAGGTCAGTAAAACAAAGGCCAGTTTAATGACACATTAATCTTGCGTGTTACATTTCAAGTCACCAAACCTTAGTCTGAACTACTACTTCTACTAACTGCAAGACTAAGGTTTTGTTTCATGCTTCACCCAAACCAACAGATTAAAGATTCACATGCAGTATACGCATATATTTAAATGTTTGTGCGACTTCCTTTCATAGTCTTTCTATTCTAAAACAGTGTTTTTCAAGCTCCCTGCTTTCATTATTGTTTATCAACAAGAGGTTGCTGAGAATTCTTCAGCACAGCATAGAATTTACTCAGAGCCTGTCTTCTGCAGTGCATTGCTATGGAAATTTGGTAGATGTAGGCAAACTGCCCTTCAAGGAATCTCCTTCATCTTTTACTGGTCTCATTGGCTAGGATGGCAGATACTGTATATAAATGCTTATGGCACAGTAGCACTACACATTCTTGCTTCAAATTCAAGGGTCTCACTAGAAGAACCTCTAACAAGATTGTCAAGAACCCAGTCTGAAAACCACTGTTCTAGGGGACCAGGTGGGGGCGGGCGGGCACATCATTAAGGTACGATCCTTCCATGCAATAAGGATTATTATTTGAAGGACTAGAAGCCATTAATGAATCGCTACAGTATGCATTGTCATTTCAGGTGGTTATAGGAGATGTCGTTAGTGACATTCATTTCCTCATGCTGTTTAAATACTCATGAATAAAGAGGTTGGGCAACTGGGTATTTCCTTCCTCACCCAAGGCAAGCATCCAGTTATGTTAACATTTGGGTATAGAAATCACACAGATAAAGACAGTAAAGCAAGAAAGAATGGGTTATTTAGACAACATGACAAAGGCACAACACATACGAGAGACAGAAAACAACATACTCATTATTTCACCTGTTCTTGGGATGTCTCTCTTGCTCCTATTACAAGGTCAGAATGGACATTTCCCCGCCTTTAGGTGATCTAGAATGGGGACTGCCCTGGCCCAATTAGGGCAATGTCTGAGCACAAAGCCACACTATTTTCCCTCATATATCGCTGGGTTTGAACATGCATAGCCCCTGTTGCATACGACACTTAGCAGCTGTGAGCTACTTGACAGCGGGACCTGGATTCAAATCCTGCCATTCTCCCCAGACCTATTCACTGTCTGTCTCTGCGACTACCTGTGTCTTATACATTGGTACAGCTCAGTGTCCTGACTTTCAAACCAGAAAGAGGAGGCATATACTTCAAGCAGGGAGAGGTGAAGACTTATAATTCATGTTACCAGAACCAATTGGCTCATATTGCTTTCACAAAGAACCCATCATCAGCCTAAAGGCCGCTTGTTATATCATGTTGTACTGCGTTGGTATGGTGAGCAAACACATCTTTTGACTCTCCTACATAGATCAAATCTTTCTGATTTGGTGGAATAGTAACCTATGGCATGTCAGAGGAAATATAGATGGAACAGCAACAGGAGTTTCTGTGCTCCTTTGTCCAGAAATGATGGCATTTCTGAGACCGTGGAAACATGAACATTAGAGCATCTATAATGCCTGCCATTGTGATATAATTGCTAAGGTGCAAGGTTTTCACTGAATGACATAAGCCTTGTTTGTGGAAAGCATTGTCGCTGAGCACAAGTAGTTCCCCCTTTCTTCCTCATGAGAAAGCTGCCAGTATCATGAAGCCCTGGAACCCACCAACAGTTGGATCACTGTCATTAAACCAACGTTCCATCCAGGTAATCCAGGTAATTAATAGCAGGTCTGCACTGTGGACCTGTTCTGAATGGGTTTCTCTCTTTCCATAAAAAGGTAAATTTGCAGCTTCAGTTTCTTCTTGATGGTCTTTGCTACTCGATGCTCCTGTGTCAGTGATGGCAGAAGGACCTCTTTCTAGCCACAGCTGGTGCACTAGCTGAATGCTCTTTTACAAGATCAAGACCTGACCACCATCATTTCTGCCTTGTAACTCTAGAGCTATATTTGGATCAGAACATTCATCCAAGCATGGATGTGTTCTGGAAGGTGTCCAAATGCACAGGCAGAGAGGGGACAGTACAGCTTTGTTTGAGCTCCCTCTGTGATCAAGCAGCCAAACTGACTAGACTTCATGCTACCATGATGTTATCACATTCACCAGACCTCCCTGATTGGTTGGACCTTATCATAATAAGGCTCTTCCAACTAAAACAATAGTTCCAGATCTGTAATAGACTAGGGAAACAATGGGTACAAATCTGTCAAGAATGCACAAAAGAGGAGAAGCCAGACTTTTTCTCATACCCTTCTACTACCACTGGTAGCAACTTTGACCCTGAAAATCAAAGGCTGAAAATTCAGTGCAATGCTAGGATTTGATGGTAAGAAAAAAATAACCTGGAGAAGCTTACTCACCACCTGTTCCATAACCAGCACAGGAAGAAGGATCGCAGTAACCTGGGGGCCCTGTGGTACCCTGTGGCCCAGGAGCACCAGTGTGCCCAGGTGGGCCTCTTGGACCTGGTGGTCCTGCAGAGCCAGGGCTGCCAGTCCGACTCTCACCCGGAGGTCCTATGTAGAACATAGTAGCAATGTAAAAACATCACCGCTACACTGTTGAAGGTCAACACCAGGTTTAACGTCCTGAGTAACCTAAAATGAATCCACCCATACATGTGCTCTGCTGATGCTTCCCCATGTCTCTGTAACCACTAAACAAGTAATTCACTGGATGCTGGGACAGAATGAAGACCCGTTCATAAAACGGGTCAGCTGATACAGCTGATTCACACCAAGCAGCAAGGATGCTTTGCCACAACAGATTCTGCGACGTGCAGAGCAGAAATGCATGCCTGCAACGGCGCATGCCTGGGAGCTCAGCCAGTCACGGTTCATGTCTGTCATTCATCCCCATATGTTGTTACACGTGTCTCCCCATCACACCTGAGAATGCTTAGAACCGCTGCCGATGCCAGCTCACTAACGAAATTGGTGAATGTCCCACATTCCATTATTCGTTGGGCTGGCTTTGCTCCATAGTCTGTTTCAGTTGCCTTAGCAGGAAAATTTGTCCAGTTAATTTCAGAACTGGCACCTGTACAGTTTTGTCACAGTTTTCAGTTCACATCTCTCTCACACATTACAGGTTTATAACACACATGGGAGCCTTGATTATGACACTGTGAAAAGAGAGACTTTTTGATGCTAACGCATCCCTCTTCTTGTGTATCTTTTAAGCACACTCATGCACATTACCATCATCATTGATGTATTGCCTTTATATCAATACCCCGTAATGAGACCAGGAAGGAACACATGCACTGAATATTGTGCTAATCTAGACACACCCAGCAATTGAATCCATTTCAGGAAATTACAATATGGAAGAGCGGCAGGTAATTTGAACTCCATAAGCTTGTTTAGCTGGGGAGACTTTGCAAAGAATTCATATCACACCGACAAATACACTTTGGGTACAGTTTTGTGGCTGGCATATGCTGGTTGGCAGGCAAGTTAGAGTCATTTCTGCAACTTCATAAATCCCCTCTAAAGTCACAGCAGAGAAAGCCTCTCTGGAGGGTCCTCGATTTTTCCTCACAGCTGGAACAATTCTTTCTGTCTAGCTGTGCTTTGGAGATGGAAGACCCTCTTCAGAACAGGCTTGGGGGGATTTATTATTTATTTATTAGATAAATTTCTATGCCGCCCCTTGCCAGCTAGCCTCGGGGCGGGGTTGCGGGGTAGGAGTGAGGCTCCCCCTTCTTTATGAGCAGGGGCAAAAGACATAGGCAGTCAAAATTTGCCACTGATGACTGATGCTCAAGTCAAGGACTGCAGCCTTCCACGCTTTGAGAGTTGCAGGCAACCACAGTGGAGGACTTGCTTGCTGTGCAAACTGACAATGCTTCAAAGACTGACTGAGATTACTGGAGACATGATGGCATGACCATCTGTTTACCTGCTGATCCTGGGGGCCCTCGGGGGCCTTGTGATCCAACACCTGAGCTTCCTCGCTCTCCCTTCTCTCCTGATAAACCTGGTAACATCAAAGGATGGAAATAAGAACAGATGGGAAGGAAGACAGACTAATATTTCTTATGAATTTATTTATTTGATTGTTATCCCACTATTTTCTTTTTCTTTTTGAAGTAGCTCACATTATTCTCCTCCTGAGAGGTAGGTTGGGCTGAGAAATGTGACTGGCCCAAAGTCACTTAGTTAGATCCATGGCTGAGTGGGGACTCGAACCCAGATCCTCTGAGTCCCAGTCCCATGCTCTTAACCATTCACCACACTGGCTCGCTTCATATGCATCTTTTATTATTTAACGGATAGAAGAGGTCAACGACAACTCACTAGTTGCCGCCACTGCTACAGCCTGAAGTCTTGCTGCACTTGAGAAGGAAAGGCAACATGTTACAAGCCAGAGACAGGTGTGGGATATGGGCAGGGCTGGCCCTATAATTAGGTTGAGTGAAGCTGCCCCCCCAGGAAGCTGAAGTTAGGAAATGCCATCAAGGTCTTGGAGGAGAAAGGCTGTAAGCCATGACCTACCCTGCACCTCCTACACCAGGCTGTTGCCCTCAGGTGTAGGGAAAGATGCTGCCTCAATCACCAGTGTGGAAGAAAAATTCACCTGCCAGTCCTATTGGTTGCCATACCTATTGGCTATTCAACTGCTAGCCAATTGTACCCAGAGTGGGAGGGGCTGCTATCTTGTTCTTTGCCTCAGGGAGCCAAATGTCTTGGATACATTGGTCACAAACCAGTTTTATTCAGGCGTGGTGACTTCAAGCCTGGGGCCAAATTAAGCCCCTGTGATATTTAAAACTGGCCCTCCCAGGTTTCTGAAATGGCTCCATACCCTTTCCTTCAACCACCCACTCTCTGGTGGTTTTCAGGCTTCGGGGCAGTAGTTTTCCCCATTCTAAAAGGTTGAAATGTTTTTCCTAAGGGTGGCTGTTGGAACTTACTGTCAGCAAGAGCTTTAAGGTATAATATGCTGGTATGTTTGAATAGGAGCCTGACTTTTGCTTTCCTTTGCCCTACTCAATTTTGGACCCACTGTTTTTGCCACTAAAATATAGCTCCAAAAAGTGTCTTTAAAACCAAATTCAACCCTTGGGCTGAAAGAGGTTCTACACCCAAAACTAATTTTAGGAAGATTCAGACAACTTATCTAGTATGTCTTTACTGTCTTGATGCAATTTTGATAGCTGTCTGTGTGTGGCATGGAGATATTCCAAATCTTTTGACTTAAGCACAAAGCACCATATTTGCATGCATTCAAATACATTCAGCCTGTATTTTAGGAAGCTTTGGAGTGGCATACAAAAATTACCTACTTATCCCTGCAACAAGCAATTTAGGATGCAATCCTATAGATTTAGACCAAACAACAACAACAAACAAACAAAAACAAAAAAACAATCCCACAACTCCCAGCTATGCCAGCTGGAACAATGCTGAGAATTGTAGATCTTCTCTATCTAATCATCTGTAGGTATGGACCTTTAATCTCCAAAACAATTCATCAATGTTAAACATTTTGTACTGTGAAAAATAATGTGAGCAGGCAGAGATCTCCCTCTCTTCTCTCTCTCTCTCTCTCTCTCTCTCTGTGGTGTGTGTATGTGTGTGTGCGTGCGTGCGTGCGTGCATGAATCAGACAGAGATTGAGATCAAACTATGTAATACGTCTTTACAGTAAGAACAAATTTTAAATATTAACATTCCAAATAAACATGCAATGTCTATGGAAGAATTAGCCTTTTGTTCCAAAACACAATGAATAAAGAAACTCAGTTTTTGAAAGAAATAGCACCATTCTCTTCCTTCTACTAATCATTTTGGCTCCAACAGCTAATTTTTATTTTTCCATTCTACAGCAATTGGAATATCAGTTGTTTTCAATAATTTGATGTAAAGCACTCTAGTAGCTAAAACTCTATAGAGAAATAATTCACCAAGTTGTGCAGGCATTGTTTCAGCGTTTTGTTTTGTTTTATATAGCAATGGCTCTAAATCCAATTGCACTGGAGCTACCTGTAAATGGATTCTGGAATGGAAGTCGAGTAACACAAGACTGACCCGTTAAACACAACAACCATGTTCCCCTTCATTCCTATCTGCTGCTATAGCTCTGTGAGCTGCTAACAATACCAGAACATACAACAGTTCTCTTTAATGAATCAACTGGGACAGATATGGAACTTCTTAATATCCATGTCTGCTGCTTGCACTCAGCTTTCGCTACATTTTAACTGCACAGTGAAAGACTGTCTTCAAAGTCAGTATGGCTCCTGGCCCTTGTCATGAAAAGTCTAAATACTGCTGCACAACATGATGCGAATTTTAATGCCTTTATGCAGATTAGCAAAGAGAGTTTATTTAAATACATACTGATTAAATATCTTAAGAGTACTTATATGCTGAAGTAAAGTCCTATTTAGCAACACAGATCTTAGTTCCATCCAGTCCTCAACTGATGGGCAGTAGGAAGCACAGAGTGATATAGCAGGTGGTTTTCCTGCCAAAGTTCTCAGGTGTAATCCTTGCCATCATCCCCAGCCAAAAATGGATCAAATGACAGGTGAGGGGAAAGACCTCTGCCTGTGAGAACCGTTGCTAGTCTGAGTAGATAAAACTGGATTATGCATACTCTGACCAAACACTTCATGAACAGGGACTGGCAGTGGACTCAATGGCTGTTCGTTCCCAGCTCACCACCAGTGTGGCACACCAAGCACTGCTCACAACTGGAGGCCCATGCACTCCTCCGAGCTCATCAAACTATCGTCCTTCTTTTCCCCAGCATTCCACCCACCAGCTCTTCGTGGTCCAGAGCACAGCATTCTGTCTCCCACTTCTTACTTGCTGCTCCCACAGTGACTAGCCCAGCCAGTGAAAGGAGGGGCTCGCCTCTTAGACTTCTAGGACACAAGGACATAACTACAGTGGCCATTTCTGCATCACCCGAAAGGGATGCACATGGGCAAAAGCCAAAAGAAGCAGATTTATGTAAATGTGCAAGTTCTTTGTTTAGAAATATTTATTATGGCAGTCCCTCAGACAGCTGCTGCACTTCCAGTTGTTCCATGGTGCCTGTGAGGACAACCATGAATATAACAGGAACTAACACATTCAAAAGCAACCTCAGAAATAAGCAGAAATGCTCATGTGATGAACTGGTACTTCTGACAGAGACCCCCAGAGTCCCCTGAGCATCTAGTCACCTGGCACCACACTGTGAAACCCGAAGATGTTCATCTTGCCTTATCTTGCCTCTTGGTCCTCCAAAGCAGCAACAAACCCTTAAAACCATTTTCTGGAATAGAGTGATTGTTTCAAACTACTTTGAGAGTTAAGTTACCATTGTTTCGAAGGGGGGACTAGCCCCTAAGCAATTCTCTAATCTAATTTGCTGACTAGACTGCCAATATCACAAATGAGGGCTATTGCATTATTGAACAGACCAACCATCAGTCTCTGCCTTTTGGCTTGCTTTTACTGAGAGACACCCATATAAAGATACCTCGGCACCTCTAGAGCTTTTCTAGATGCCATCTAACTGGAAACCAGGTGCTTGCTGTCTCCCTCTCAGACCATCCTCTCCCTTTTTTGTCCTGCGTCTTTTTTGTCCTGAGTCTCTCCTAACAAGAGGGCCTTGGCAAAAGGGCTCAGGAATTCCCTTAGCAGCTGCACAACCTAAGATGTGTTAGGAGGTTCATCCCAGGGCCATCTTAGCGCATGGGCCTGATGGGCCCTTGCCTGTGGGCCCCATACTAATCTGTGTATGTTAACCCTTGGAAAATCGGAAAACTTCCAAAATTAACCGTCGTTGTCGTAGGGGCCCCAGGACACTGCTTTGCCCGGGGCCCATAATGCTGTTAAGATGGCCCAGGTTCATCCTGGCTGAAAGCAGCATTTCAGAAATTATTTTCTTGGGAAACCCATAGGCAGAGGGTGGTGGTCCCGTAGAAGAAAAAGCTAACCTTCTGCCTGGTTTTGTAACAGCTCGAGACCTCCATTCTGCAGGCTGTCCTGTCCTGCCGCATTCCGGAAATGCATGTTTGTGTTCAATTGCTTCTTGAACTGATAGCCTCTCATGACAGTGATGCTGCATCATCCAGTCTGCATTAACTACTGCTGTTTAATTTAATATGCATAGATTCATATTTAGGAATAAAGTCTGTCCTTTATTTGAAATACAAATGCAACACATCTTGCCTTTCTGTGGAAGGACATGGCCCATGAGCCACTTAGTTTGCCATCCAGGTGCAAACTACTGAAAAGCAAATGGTTTTCTTCCTTGTTTACATATTAATGAATGTATAAGTAAACCATTCAGTGGGTATCATTAGGATATGCAATCAATACAAAAATTCATATTATAATCCTCTGTCCAATATATACAAACAGGAATGGTAAATCAGAACCAACCTATAGTCAGTGAGACCCAAAAGCTTGGCCTGAGCCAGGTCTTTATGCATTACCCAAGGCCACACCTCCTGAGGAAGCAACTCAAATGTAGGTTTGTATGGCCAAGAAGGCCCCCTGTTGTGTCTCCAGGTATTGTACAATGGCAGGACACACAAAACAATGGTATATGAAGGACAGACCCTCAGCAGATCTTAACGTTTGGGTGGATACTGTATGGTTTGCTATCTTTAAACCATACTTTGAAGACAACCTGTCAAATAGAGAGCACCGAAAAGAGGATTGTCCTGTGTGATGGAAGACATATGGCCACTCTATACACTCTAGGAGTAAGCCCCAGCAGGGGATTCTGTGAAGGGGAAGCAAAATAAACATACTGTAGCATGTAAGCACTGTAGACTATGAGCTACTGCAGATGGGGTCTTGCAGGGGAAAGTGGTATCTGAATGTTTTACCCAAGATAAATATCTTTGCCTTCCGTTGAGCTAGTTTGCATGAAGAATCCTCATAGTAGGATCCTCCCCATCACAACGTGCCATTTTTCACATCTTCTGCTGTCAGCAGTGTCAAATCAATGCAATACACAACATTCAGAAAAGCAGCAGGGTTTGAGTTTCCATGTGTGAAGTTTGGAAACAGCCGTGAAAGCTCTGTTGTGTTTGGATAGTTCACAGCCATAAAAATCCAGCCTGATTTATGGCTCTCTCCTGCCCCTTTCTCTGCTATTTGCCAGGCCTTCTGCACTAGCCATTTTGCTTCCTTTCACTTCACACCCCATATACACACTCAGGATCAAAATCAATCGTTCAGGTTCAGCCTACTCATAAAACGAAAGCCTGTAGAGAATAGCAGCTGCTCTTTATGGGCTCTCAACTCGCGTGCTTTGCTGGGCAGCCACGGTGGCTTGGCTTTTCAATGGTTTCATTAGCTAAGTATTCATATTATTTTAATTAGTGCTGAATTAAAGAGCTTTAATCCTCTGCATTTTTAGGCTATAGTCTTATTCTTGCCTGGGAGTAAGTCTGGCTGAATTTAGTAGGATTCACTTCTGAGAAGACATGGTTAGGATTTCACTGTTCATCAACTACATTTAAATAAATTTACTGAATGCCCAAAACTTGACCTTAGTACATTTTTATGAACTTTACAAACCTCTAAGACAGCCTACAATTTGGGAGATGAGTGTGGGAAGTGAAGGCCACTTTAATGGCTCATTTTAAAATGCCCATTTAGAGCAGGGATGTTAAACTTTCTTCAGCCCAAGAGCCAAACCTGTTCTGACCTGGTTTCTCTCTTCCCATCCTGGTTCTTTTCTCTTCCCAGCAGGTCAAAATGAGAGGCTTCTAACTCCAGTCTTTTATTATCTTAAATCTGACCAACCAGGACTGGCTTTGTGATACAAACTGAGTAAGAAGCATCCATCAAGTTAAGGAGCCCATGAAGTGCAGATTGAGTTTTGTACACAGCAGGAGTTGATTCCAAGCTGAATCCCCCTCCTCCTTTCTCTACCAAACAGAGTTAGCTCCACCCTCAGAGAGGTTCACACTGCTTGTGGGCCATGTGGCACGAATGCCCAACATTACTTAATTGGTCAGCTCATTTAGTCTGGTGTCAGACAACTGGACTGATCAAGGTCCTCCCCTCTGACCCTCCCTGTTCTACAGGGTGTCCCTGAGAACCAGAGGTAGGCCATTTCTCACCAACTCATTGGCCTTGGCATTTCAGCTAAGCATTCTGATCCTGCTTCTTCTTCCAGTTCAAAAGCTGGGAAACCATCAAACAACGAGAAGGGGGCATTGGTTATTTGGAAAGCCCCAGAAGGTCAGAATGAAAGCAAAGATCTTTCTAGAACAGTTGTCCCAAATTAGAGATTGTTCCTGCTAAAAACAGGACAGTTGAAGGACATGCAAGCCACCTCTTCTCTCCATTCTTGTTTTGCATTGTGTTTTTATGTCAGTGGCCATATATGCATGAGCAGGATTGCACATACAATAAGCAGATGTGGGCATTTGCAGGAAAGAGTCTGCAGTGACAGAAAGCCAAATTCCAGCCCAGGGGTTAGCCAAAATATACTTAAACTGAAATCATACTGTTGATACTGACAGTTGACTTAAAACCTAAGCTAACTGGTTTATAGGCCTTAATCTCCAGGGCTTTGGAGCCTGGGTCTGGGTGGAGAATAACGCTGCATATTTTCTAGCAACGTTTTAGAGGCAAGTACGGTCAGGTGGTTTGGCACAAGATGAACACAGCTATTCGCAGAAATCAGGCCAATAAGGCCAGACCCCCAGGCCAGTATCCCAGTCTTTCTGGACCAAAGCTATCATATCCAGGCTTACAGGAAAGTGAGATCATGGCTTTCTATTTTAATTAAAGAGTCAGAACATACATTCAGGAGTCTGAGGAATAGGGGGCAGCTGTGCTAAATCCATGCGCTTTTAAAATATGGAAACAGGGGATCTCAGGTATGCAATGAAAGCACCTGGTGATTCCTGAAGCCTCTAGCTCAGGCCCAACTTTATTGCCTCTTTAGACAGTCACTAGTCCGGCAAGGCATGGAAATGATGTGGACACAATTCAGCAAAGCATCTGACATCGTATCTTCTTGTGGGCTGGGCAATATTGTTGTCAGGGGGATCCACAGCCAGTTGGGCATCCATCAAGCTACACCATATACAATGCAAACAATGCTTCACAACCATTAAGGAAACAAATGTAGCTCTTGTTCAGAACGTGGACATTCTAAGGACAAGGTGCTGCATTAGGGAAAGTATCCAATATTCTCTGAGAGTGCAGCTCAGGAGTTGTAGGATGCATTGGATTTCAGCAAGGAATGAATGCAGGCAAGGAAATTTATGGCCAGAGACCAACCATGTACACCAAAAGAAAGCTGCTGATTCTGGAGTGATGTTCCACAGATGCTGAGGACAAAGCACAGTGGACCAGGTGTGCACAAGGGAAGGCCATGGCTCCTACTCCCTTTCATTCCCCAACCTGTCCCCAAACACACCTTGAATCTACACTTGTGTTTGCAACTGCTGTTGCCCTGGTTTCAATGGAAGGACAGAGCATCTTTTTAAAACCATGAAGAAACCATCACAAGCCCCCCGCCCCCACCCACTCTGCCACTGTGCATTCCACTAAAGACCTTTCTGCATGCTGAGCACTGAGGTTTCCTCTGTGAGATGCGTCCTTTCTGAAAATAATGGGAAAGCCAGTTTGCCATTTTAATCTAGTAACACCATTCACTGACCACGTGAAGGACATCAATGAAAAGCTGCCCAGTAGCTCAGTCAGCTGGGCACTCATAGTTTGGCATTCTAATATAGCTGGCCAGTCAGATTTGCTTACTTGCATTTTATATTTTTAACTTGAATTTTCAAGACTGTTAAAATAAATTTTAACTAGGAATCATATGTTGGATGTCAGTAAGTACGGTTCTTTCATTGCAGAAATGAATAGCAAGTTGTCTAGTTTCAGAAACACAAGCCAACTTCAGACTGCTCCCCTTCCTCTGCTTTATTGTGATCTTAAGCAACCTGTTCGGTGCACTATACAAAAAACTTTTGGCGCTTTCCATATTGGAAAAATGCTAATCTGAGGATGAGAATCAAAGGAAAATGAAATAACTTGAAGGAGACTACTTTTTATAGTCATTTTCATTGCTGTAGAACTGGCTTTAAAAAAAAAGACTAGTAAGAATAGAGAATGTATGGCACCTTGTTTAAAGATTAGCATTTTGTGGGTGTTAGTTAAGAACACAGTGTATGCGATGCCTATATCATGTGGCATACGAAGGATCTCTTTTAAATTCCCAATAGGTCACTGCATCATCTAGATAAAATTCCATGCTTTTTAGAAGAGAAGAATTCTACTGAGAGTCAACTCTCCTCTCCACCCCAACCCTAACCTTCTGTGATCAGCCTTTCTGAAACATGCCCTTTCCACCTCTTCTTGATTTACTGCTTCAGAATTTGACGGATTGTCTCCAAAACAAAATTTAGTCAAGAGAAAATCTATGAACTATTTTGACTGTATGTGTTTCCCTACCACCACCACCTCTCAATGAATGTTTGATTCAGAATTCCCAAATAGTCTAAATAAGATTAGGAAGCAGACTTGTAGAGCTAAGATTGATTTTTCAGCATGATGAGGAATCCAGTATGGGAGCTGGAAGGCAGCAGCCCAGTTGCATGCTAGGATTAGCAGCACAGATGTAGCCCGATTGCCAGTCCCTAACCTGCCATCACGGCCCCTCTCTTTGCACAGCGGCAAGACCACACAAGCCCTCCCGAATGTCACTTGAGAGGGTGAGCCCTCACCCTCGTTCCAACATGGGGAAGCACTCCATGGGTCTGTGGATAGGGCTGACTGCCTCAGATGGCTCCAGGCATTTCTGCTGCCTAGGCAGATGTGTTAAACCTGGGAGAGACTGATGAAAGCCACTACTCCTGGCAAATCAGCTCCTGAATGATCCCACTGGCTTCCCAGCAGACAGATTGTGTTGATCAAAGGTGGAGTTTGCAGGTCCTGATGCCATGCTGGCAGCCTGTGCTGACTCTAAATAATTCCATTTGCTCACTGGCTGTACAAAGCTTGGGGAAGTTTAATAATGCTCTCTACCCCATTCTGCTCTGCCCAACCTTCCTGCTTGAGACAAGCACCTACAAATCTGCTGCTGGAGGATCAAAACAGCCTCTCCTTATAGACCTCTCACCAGAAGCACGTCTTTCCCGCAGCCTGGAGAGTCTCCTTGTGTTGCAATGCTTATTGGCTCAACGTGCCCCAGTACTGCATTGGCCTGGGACCAGAAGATGAAAATTGAAAGCATGGTTCATGCTGATGGAACTGTTCTTAGAGACCAGTGCCAGATGAGCCGTCCTGCCAAAATGTCTCTTCTGCTTTGACAACTGTTTTAGCAACAGAAATAATGAATGTGAAAACTTTGATCCCGTGCCCTTCCCCGCCTCCCACCCAACATTATCGCAAGCTGTGACTTCTCGACTGAATTCCCTGGCACATTCTTTGCAAGCTATACATAAGCCTATAAAGTTGGTGTTATTGGATTGGGAAGTATTGTTACAATCTAATACATTATTTGTTCTTCCTCACTATATATATTTGCTTAATCTTTCTGTTAAGTCCTTCACACTCAAGTATATTTCTTTATCCAAGGAAGCAAGCTTTTCAGAGAGCTTGTCCTCCATCACACTTCACTTTAATCCATCCAGTTTAACTTTCAATCATTCCTTCTCTTGTTTCAAACTTCCCATTTCCCTGTGTATCTCAGCCCCCTTCTTCCTTACCCGACTTAACAATGCCACACTTTGTTCAGCTTTGCCAAAGATACCCAAGGCTGACAAGCTTGCCACCCTAAATCTTGCATTCTTTTACATTTGTGTCAATAGATTTAGGGCCACAGAGACTTGTTGGATTTCTCAGAGATCACTGGAAGATCTCAGAGATCTTCATAACCGACAACATAACATTCATTCTCATGGCAATGAAGTGAATCATTTGACACCCTAAACGCCAAAGCACCTTTCACCTGCAGGAAAAGGCAGCCAGCAATGCAATTGCAAACTGGTGTTCTTGGACATTTAAAACTGGCTTCTGTGGCAAAGCCACACAGTCGTTTTCTTGGGACTTCAGTGCAGTGAGATTTATTTCAGCGCTCACATGCATAGGACTGAGCTGTCTGTCGCATTTATTTCCAAAAAGTGAGAATGCTCTTCAAAATAAGGTACTTATTTCTTAGAAATAAAAGTATGCCTATACCCTCAATGATGCAGCTGTTTTCCAGTAGGCTGCAGGGCCCAAATTGCCAGTTAGAAAGCAGCAAAGGATGCAGAGGAACCTAAGCCTGGTATCAGCCCCTGAGCTGGTGTGGGCCTGTCAGTGGAGCTGATGCAGCCAAGCACTGCGTCCTTTTCCTCTTCTTCTTCTTTTCTAAACCCTGTATAGTCAGGAATGGGGAGGGTGCCGGCAGGCAGCCAGGCATGTAAAGGGATACAGATGCTAATTTTATTATTTTTATTTTTCAAATATATTATCCCTTTCTACGAGAAACTGTGCTTATTTCTCAAGAAAATGTGTTTAGCATCAGAGCTGCAGAAACTTGCTTTATTTTATTCTTGTAGTCGTGTTATGGTTTAAGTGAGCTTCAAATGCACAGCTGCAGAGGCTCAAGAGATTTCTTTCTTTCTTTCTTTCTTTTGAGTCATGCCACCCCACTCAGATAACCGTCCAGTTTTGCATTGGATGTCTCCAGTATAGGAGAGCCCATGACTTCTCTTGGGAACTGGCTCCTCTGTCATATTGCTCTGACATGAAGTTTCAGGTGACCAGCCTGAATCTGGTATGTTGCAATTGAAGTTCATTGTTCCATGTCCTACACTCAGGGATGAGTGAGAAAAGATCTTTTTCTTCCTCTTTGTGACAACCTTTGAGATACTTGTAGAGTGCAAATATATCCCCTTGTAGTCTTTTCTTCTTGAGGCTGAACATGCCCAGCTTTCTCAGTCTTTGATTGTAGGGCTTGGTTTCTAGACCCTGGATCTTTGTTGCCCTTCCTAGTTTTTTTCTGCATCTGTTAAATACTTGGGGCTGCAGAACTGAACTCAGTATTCCAGGTGAGGTCTGACTAGTGCAGAGAAAAGGAGAACTAGTGCCTCTTTGGAAGTGATACCTCTATTTATGCATCCCAAAATAACATTTGCCCTTTTGGCGGCTGCATTGCAGTACTGGTTCATATTTAGCTTGTCTTCAACAGCTCCAAGGTCTTTTTCTATGTCAGTGCTGTTGAGCCAAGTATTCCCCATCTTGTATCAATGCATCTGGTTTTTTCCTCCTAGGTCTACCTAATAGTAGTTCTGTCCAGCCTACTTTTTACTAGTTGGTTTATCAGGGTGTCATGGGGCATTTTATCAAATGCTTTGCTAAATCAAGGTAAATTATGCCCATGGCATTTCTGCTGCCCATTTGGGAGGTTACCCAGTCAAATGAGATTAGGTTGGTTTGACATGACTTATTCTTAAGAAATCCATGTTGGCTTCTGTTCCTCACTGCATTTTCTTCAAGGTGCTAGCAGACTGATTTTTTTAAATAATTTGTCCCAATATTTTCCCAAGGATGGACGTTAGACTGACTAGTCTATAATTCCCCATTCATCTTTTCTCCCTTTCTTGAAGGTTGCAGAGGTTAGGTTTGCTTAGCTTAGAAAAGTGGCTATATAATAGCCATCTTCCAGTATTTGAAGGGATGCCATGTAGAAAATGAAGAAGCTAAGATGTGAACCAATGGGTTTGGATTACAAGGAAAGGGGTTTAGGCTGAATTTTAATAGGAACATCCTGAAGATGGAGACTGTTCAACAGTGGAACAGCTTGTCATGGAAAGCAGTGGACTTTCCTTCATTGGAGGTTTTAGATGCAGTCTTGATAGCGATCTATCAGGACTGCTGCAGTAATAGATTTCCTACACTGACAAGGAGCCAGACTGGATGGCCTCAAGATTCCTCCCAGTTTTAAGATCGCATAAGAAAATGCATCTATAAGCAATAGAATCCATCACATATATTTGCACAAGACTCATAGCTCACTAAGGTGGACCATTACTTTTTTGCATAAAAACTGGTCAAACTTCCACAGCTGTTTTGCAAAATCCAACAGGTTGTGAAGACTGGAATTTATCATTGTATTTTGTTTCAGCTTTATGACTTGGGCTCAACTCTTCATATGTAGAGTAAGATTACTAAAAATTCTCACATGAAAGCAGGCCATAAAAACAATCTTTTTGTATGAGACAGGTGATGCCAGCAAAGGAAAAAAAAACATTTCACTGGCTTTCCATTGCAATAATTTCCAGAAGGGTAGCTGTATTTGTCTCTCACAATGAAAACAGCAGGGATTCTTGTGACACCTTAAAGAGTAATCAATTTCTTAATATTTAAAGTATTATTCACCTAATCCATGGAAAATGACCGTCTAGGTAGGCTGCGAACAACACTGGATCCACTTTTCACAAATGTTTTATATGGAATTCTATTTTAGTATGAAGGAGACTTTTTCTGAAAGCACAGTTCTCACAGGAAACTTCTCATAGGTCAATATTATTAATCTTGAAAATATTCAGCATGGGTTTTAACACATTCAATGCCTCCCAGGAGTTGAAAGCTATTTATATTGCTTTGACTTTTATCTGCCCAGCATGACATCAGACATACATTATTTTGTCTTTGGTAACCGTCAGGTAAGATCAAGTTTTATAGATATTAGTATCCAACTTACCTCTTTCACCAGGTCTACCAGGCTGGCCAGGACTGCCTGGAAATCCAGGCCTTCCGGGGGATCCTTGTTCTCCCTGTGGCCCAGGTCCTCCTTGCCGTCCTGGTTCACCAGGGGGTCCAGGAACAGTTCGTGTTGAAACAGACTGGCTTGGAATCTGATTTAAGATTGAGTTATATCTGGCCAGATGACCTGCAACGTAGAAACATCCACAAAAAAGAACATTTCAGCCTGACCAAGCTTTATTTCTCTGAGCAGGATAAACGGGCCACCATGGGTGGGTTGTTCTCAGCATGATGAATCCCTGGTGGCGTTCGGAAATGCCCAGCACCAGCAACAGAAAATATCTAGAAGAATTCCAATTATAAATATCGGTACCCACCTTGGATAAGCTGTTCACACACCTGGCGTGCTACTGCCCGCACCATTGCATGGGACTGAAGGTCTCCCTGCAGAAGAATATCCAAATGATGCATTAGCACCTGTGAACTGAACAGAACATGGATGCTTCTCTCCCTGATCACTTGCAAAAAAACCAAGGACATCCTTTTCAGCACCACCCTATCCATGGAAAAGTGATACAGTGCTGGTCTACCAGCAGAATGCAAGCTGCTGATGGAACAGATTTCCACCTGTCACTACAACCCTTTGTGTGCCCCCAGATTCCCCCCAGAGGGTTGGGGGATGCGTTGGTGGGGGATGCTTCCATTGAGGGGTGCTTCACTGGAGTGTAGCATGGGGTTGCAGGGGAGAAGAAGGCAAAGAGAAGCCCCACTGCACCAGCAGAAATCCAAAATCTGCTTGCATAGCTTTGGATTTCATCCACTCACAGACTTCCACACAGGTACATGTGGAGTGGAGCGCAGCTTCAGCCTCCTTAAAAAGAACTACTCACCTCATTATAGGTTTTTCATCACAACTGGAAGATTAAATGCCCTATTCTGGGGTCTGTACAGTTTTGTATTCCTGAGTTCTGTACAACTTTGAAATTAAAAGTAACTTACACGTTCACCCCGTTCGCCTTTTGGTCCAGGAAGTCCCTGTGAGGAAGCAGGGGGGTGGGGGGTAAAATGAAAGAATTGTAATTTGTGATGCACTCATTCATCCTGTTAAAAATAGGACTTTTTAACATAGTAAGGTTTAGGTCATACATCTTGCAACATACCACAACAGTAATATATGACTGCTGTCTGTGATGCATCCCAAATTCCACCTTACAAAAATTAACAAGTTGATACTGGTGTTATATAGTTGTGGCAAGTGTCAATATGCACAGGCAAAATGCTTGACTCCCTTGATTAGGGGGTGGCAATGGTGCCCTCCAGATGTTTTGGACAACAACTTCCATAACCCAAGCCAGCTTAGGCAATGGTCAAGGATTCTGGGAGCTGTACTCTAAAATGGGCAGGTACAGCCTAGGGCGGTGGTGGCGAACCTATGGCACATGTGCCACATCGGGCACACAGAGCCCTATCTGGCGGCACGTGAGCCAAGACGCCCCAGCAGCCAAGCATCAGATAACAGCATACACTGGGGCCGTGCACATGATAGGAAAGGAGTAGTGGTGCCAGGTGATGGCGTTACAAGCCCGCGACTCATTAGCTGTGATTCGTCTGATCTTTCGCATGGCTGGTCAGTGCACTGACATTGAAATATACATATATTTGTGGGGACTGGCTGTGAGATTTTTTTTAACCAAAACCTCAGTTTTCAGATGTTATTGCAGTGTTGGCACTTTGCAATAAATAAGAGGGTTTTGGGTAGCACTTTGGGCACTCAATCTTCAAAAGGCTCACCATAATTGGGTTGGGCTTACAAAAACAACATGTCCTGGCATGATTTTGTTGTGTGGAATGTGCTTAGAATGGGCAGAAATGATGAGCTGTGCAGAAAAGCTACTCGAGGAAGGCCTTTTCACAATCGCCTGCTTTTCAATGTCATTTTACCCATATAATAGGGGTAGGGGTGTGCACCAGGGTAGGGTTAGGGTTAGACTAACGAGGTGTCCTGGCATGATTTTGATGGTTGGAATGTGTTTAGAATGGACAGAAACGATGACCTGTGCCAAAAATCTACTCTAGGAAGGCTTTTTCAAAATTGCATTATTTTCAATGACACTTTCCCCCTATATTAGGGCCAGTGGAGTGCACCAGGGCGGGTGGCGGCGAATCTATTGTTTGCATGCTGCAGCTGGCATGCAGAGACTTCTCTGTTGGCATGCAAGCTAAATTGCAGCAGCATCGGATTACAGCACACATAGGAGCCATGCTCATGCTTGGAAAGGAGTTGCGGCACCAGGTGTTGATGTCACGAGTTAGGGCTAGGGTTAGCCGTAACTCATCTGAGCTTTTGCATGGCCGGTCAGCGCACTGCCAAGGATATATATACATTGTTTTGGACTGGTTGTTAGGTGCTTTTTCTGAATGAAAACCTCAGTTTTCAGGTTTTATTGTACTGTTGGCATTTTGTGATAAATAATAGGGTTTTGGGTTGCAGTTTGGGCACTTGGTCTCTAAAAGGTTCGCCATCACTGGCCTAGGGTAATCGGTCCTTTTTTGGTGGAAGAAATTGGTGGAAGAAAAAAAATAAATCAAATAATTTAAAAAGTTTACAATGCTGTCCTTGAATATCCTACAAACAACGTTTTTAGTGTCTCCCCCTAAACTTTTAGTCTGAATGCAGGCCTGGATCTATGTGTATGCGAGGTTGGGTAGGGGTTCCAGCTGGCCTATCTAATCAGCTGGCATATCAGACCCCGTTCACTGCACCAGAATTTCCATTTTTAATATCTTCTTGGGTGGAAATCACATGAAAAGAAGCTTGCTTGTTGACTGTCATTGTTTTCATTCTCAGACTGATTGAAGGAATCAAAAGAAATCAAACATGATACTTTTACAAGCCTCTGAGGGTTAAACTTGATGTTACTTTTTAATTGTATAGCCGGCAGTCACATCTGGGTTTTTGAAGCATTTAAATGAAGCCATCCTGAATTCAGGGTCCCACCCCATCCCCTGCATAGTAATTAGCCTTGGAAAAAAGCTCCCATTGGCACCACCAAGACAATACACAATCACTAAACACAGTTTTCTAGTTGAAGCCAATAATTTCTCACAAAAGGAGTCCTAATTTGGATCACATTGAGAATTTTCTTCTGCAGAGCCCTGACATGAAAAGACTGTCCCTTGATCACACACTGAAAAACTGCTTCAAAATACTTTTCACAGTGGGCCCTGTCCCTCCATTCATCCGTCCATCCATCTTTCCTTTTCCCCTCTTTATTCTTTTTGGCAGAGTAAGGGGAACTGATGGATTACAGGACAAGAGAAAGCTACCTTCTCATGATATATGTCAGATTATGGGATGTTCTTGAGCTCTACAGAAAGACCTTATGTGTGACACTGTTGCAATGCTTACGCCTTTATGTTTAGGATTCCTAACTCCTGATTAGGAATCAGAGGACTTACATTCCTACAGTCCTGGCTAATGTGTAGAGGTGGATTATTGCTTGTTCATGCAGTGTTGTATTGCTCCCCATTCGGTAGAGTACTGTGTAAATAATCCAAGGTACAGGGGAGATGTATGTAAGTGGACTTCTGGCACACCTTTTCATGAGTGACATAGTCCATATAATGCTTTGCTACTTACAGGTTGCCCAGCATCACCTGGTGGCCCAACATTTCCTGTAACTCCTGGCACACCTGGAGCCCCAGGTATTCCCTGTATGGAGAAAGCAGGAAAAATCACTATCATCACTGTTCACATATCAGTTGAACCACAGATGTCCAAAAGAATTTATTGTCTAAAGGCCCACTGCAGCAGGACCAAGAAACTTGAATAAAAATGAAGCAGATGTTTCTCTAGATGTGCAGAATCCAGCTGGTTGCCTCCAATGTTCCCATGAACACCTCTCTTGGTGACCATGAGCCTCTCTCCCACTCCTGAGTTTAATTTTATGTCTTAAGAGATAGATAGATAGATAGATAGAGTGTGTGTGTGTGTGTCTGGGAGCTCACATACAAACTACTGTCCTCTAGGACCATCCTTATCTAAATGCAAAATTGTGGTTTATAATTTAGAGTTCAGACCTCACCACAAGTCAATTTTCATGTAGCCTTTCCTGTTTGCCTTCAGGGAAAGGAGCATAAAACAGCAGCCATTTTATGAATAAGTAAGCCCCACTCATGGGAGGCATTTTGTGAGAGTGCTCATGACATTCTCAAAGTTCTAAATGAACTATTGACCTCCCTGACTCCCCCCTCTGCAAAAAAAAAAATTAGGGATGATTGCTCTAGACCAATTGTTCTCAAATTTGGATTCTCAGTTATTGTTCAGCTTCTATCATCTTCAGGCACCATAGCATAGCTGACAAACCATTGTCTAGAGTTAAGTTTGAAGATCAAAAAATAATCACTTTGATCAGCTGCATGATACTGGAGGCCTAGTTGGTATTTTCTTGAATTGTCCATTTGCCTTGAACAAGGCATGCATCCAAGTGGGGGTGACCTGCTTCAAAAATATTTAGACAACTTCAGATCCAAAGCAATCTGGGGCAAAGCACTGTAAACATCTAAGGCGCCAAGATAAGCTGTTCCCTATGAAAACCGGTTAGAGCGCCATTAATGTTCAATACCTAAACCCCTTCTGGATGCAAACCATAGTTACCTATGGTTACATTTACACAGAATGATAAAAACTCGGCATAGTTGCCATAATTTCCCTGATGCTTGAACATGTGGTTTCTACTTTATCTTTGTTTCCATCCTCTGCCCCATTCAGTCTTCCCACTGTTGGCATGAATGCTGTGAGCCAGTATGCTTGAAATTCAATCCCAAAATGCATCACTCCCTCCCTATATCACCTGCCTCTTCCTCATTGGTCCACATATGGAAGCTGGATGGTTGGAATGGCTTCTGCAGTTGCTACTCTGTCCAGAGGACTCTGTGGCAGTTGCATATCAAGACTACGGAACCCATATTCCTGGATTCAGCCAAAAAACAAGTCATGGTGGAACAGAGAAACCATAGAACAAGCCATTGTTTCTTTAACATGGTTTCTAAAGACCAAGCTTACCCTGTTGAAAGGCCATGACAGGGTTCAGAAAACACAACAGGTTTGTTGTGTTTTATGCACCCAGCCTACAAGTGGTAAGCACTGATCCTCAAGGTAATCTGAACATTTTCTGAATACTCCACAGGACTGGGCATAATATTGAAAAGTAAACCAGCTTCTCCAGACCATCAGGACATCAAATGGTTATATATTTTGAGTTTTTTCTATTACGTACTACAATGTAGGTAACTTCCCATAGTTGCATAACTGTGAAATAAAGTGAAGAAGCTACTGACATCTCATGATGTCAAAAGTTCAGCTTAAGTTATTTAGATCTAGTAGTCTGTTAAGACATACCACAGGTCCTGGAGGTCCTTGAGGTCCGGTGGGTCCATCCTTGCCTGGCAAGCCCTAAATTAAAAAGAACGTACATGAATACGTGCATTGCTCTTTATCCTGGTGAAATGTAGAGATCATTTCCCATTGATGTGGATAGTATTGCACCAAACTGGCCACAATCCCAACTCCACGATGGTCTGACAGGTGCAGGAAATTCCATGAGAGCACAAGCTGATCCACTCACATCAACCTCTGAGAAAACCAACATGAAATTTCACTAAAAGGTTATAGTCCAAAAGTTATAGTTTGAGGTTCTGTTTTTTGCTTAACCTGTGAAAATTTACAAATTAGATTTCAGCTTCCAAAACTCCTCTTTCAGGTCCTTGGATGTATTTTATGTTTATAAGGAAACTCAGGTTTTAGAACCAGAATATATTCCAAAATGCTGCCATTCTCACACACCCCAAAATAGCAAACCACGTGCAGGAAAACTGTGGTTTTTGAACACAGAGCAGTATCAGACAACTAGTTTGTGGGCACAGCTGCCTGGCAATACATACCTCATGTTGGCTGCTGTACCACAGTCTGATGCTGTCAGAACCTTCAGAACAAGGGGCAAACTAGAACTTATGGTGAATCACATCCAGCAAAAACTGGCAGCTGAACGGACGGTTCCCTATATCATCTTCCACAACCTGCCCCCGTGCTGATGTCAGCACACTCTGTATTTCCAGTCCGCCTTATTGGCTGCTATTATGCTACTGAAGGATAAGGAAATGTGGAACATCATGGAACCATGACATGAAGTATCTGCTTCTGGATGTTACAAAGACAGGGAAGGAGCTCAATATGCAGCTGCCTTTTCCATGGGCAGCCATGGGCAGCCCCCACTGTCCATCTCACTTCAGAGAAGAACCATTGAAATGAGTGAGACATAAGTTAGACTAACTCTGGGTGCAACATTGTTTCCATACAATCAGTGTAACCCAGTCTTTGCACCTGATGTTCTGGGCAACATCTACCTCCTGTTACTTTAGGTGCCTTCTTCCGCTGCGTCTCAGTCTAAATAGGCTCAGTATTAGCATTTGGACCATGCTGGCTACCTGCTAAATGGGAAAAGAGAATAGCCAGTGACAGCATCCCTTTCTCCTCATTCTTGCCATGTGACTGGCATTGTCAGCGTGCTTAGAGAACCTCCTTTCTGTGAAGCAGCCCAGGAAGTGAGGAGTAAACTTCCATTGTGTCCCCCCGCCCCACACACACCATGTCTACAAAACCACAGAAGCCAGTTGCTCTCTCTCCTGATCCCAGGACTGAGCTGGAAGATCCTTTTCTCAGTCCCTCTTAAAATGGCAGTAAAAAGAAGGTTTCTTTCAAATATTGTCTGAAAATCATGCTGCACCATTTATTTCCATGCATTGCTGCTTCTATTCAGCAGCAAAGGAATATCTCTGTGCAAACCATCTAAGTCTGTTTACTTTGGCACTGCTTCTGTACCTCTTGGCCTTTGACAAATTTCCTCCTACTGTATCTTGCTAGGTGTGAAAATGGCCTTTATGCATGAAGTCAAACAGAAGTCTATTTTAAGAAGCACTGGACAGAGAGCTTCCGTCTGGCTGATTATCTGGTAAAGAATAGACACTATTTATCAGTTCACTTCTTGCTACTCGGTTTTGTTTCTCAGATTATCAAATGGCAGATATGCCTTGTAAACTAATTCTGGAAATGGGGAGCACAGAGATGGAATGGAAATGTATTTATAGTGGGTGTTTACCGCTTTTTCAGATCTGTGACCAAATGATGAATAAGGGTCTTTTCAGATGTTAAAACACAAATAAATCCAGGTCTTTCCCCTTAATGCTGTACTTGCATCAGTGTCAAGCCAGCTGTTCCATGATATCCTACCCCACACTTAATGATCGGGAGGAAGTCGTCTTTTGGTGGAGGAATAGCTGCACTCTTGCCCAGTAGTAGTCCAGGCAACCGAGGTCAGAACAGATGAGCAAGCTGCAAAATGGGGATTTTCACCCTACATTTGCTGGCAGTGATGACTATGCAGATGGGAAGAAATTTGCAGGGGAGAGGTAAGAAGGGATGCTTAACCTTTCCCCACCTTGCAGTTGTTAGTCACGAAGTCGTGTCCGACCCATCGCGACCGCATGGACAACATTCCTCCAGGTCTTCCTGTCCTCCACCATCCCCCGGAATCCAGCTAAGCTCGTGCCGACTGCTTCAGGGACTCCATCCGGCCACCTCATCCTCTGCCGTCCCCTTCTTCTTTTGCCATCTATTGTTCCCAGCATTAGGCTCTTCTCCAGGGAGTCTTTCCTTCTCATTAGGTGGCCAAAGTATTTGAGTTTCATCTTCACTATCTGGCCTTCTAAAGAGCAGTCTGGGTTGATCTCCTCTAGGACTGATCGGTTTGATCGTCTTGCGGTCCAAGGGACTCGCAGGAGTCTCCTCCAGCACCACAACTCAAAGGCCTCAATTCTTCAATGCTCAGCTTTCCTTATGGTCCAGCTTTCACAGCCATACATTGCAACTGGGAAAACCATAGCCTTGACTATATGCATTTTTGTTGGCAGGGTGATGTCTCTGCTTTTTAGTATGCTGTCCAGATTTGCCATAGCTCTCCTCCCCAGGAGCAAGCGTCTTTTAATTTCTTGGCTGCAGTCCCCATCTGCGGTGATCTTGGAGCCCAGGAAAATAAAATCTGTCACCACCTCCATTTCTTCCCCATCTATTTGCCTACCCACTGCTTTTTCCTCCTCCCAGTTTTCTTAGCTGCAGATATGCTAAGGAACAAGGGACAAAGTAAGTGGGAATGTCCACCTGCCTGTGCATATATGTTGATGGCAGATGCAAGAGTGGGAAATCTCCATTTGCCACAATAGCTCTGCCAAGAATGCCAGCCAACCCATTTCATGAACTCTGTTGACAGAGACCCTGTCAGGCCATTTGTCCCCAGTTGCAGACTACGTCCCAACATTCAATGAGTAGCATAGAAACTTTTGAAAAGCAAGTCACTCTGAAGGTGCCGAAATGAGCAGCCATAATGATCAAAATGCTGGAGTAACTCCCCTATGAGAAAAGGTTTTAGTGACATTTGGGGCTGTCACTAAAAGGCAAGTGAGGAGATACGTGATACAGGTGCAAAATTCTGTAGGGTGAAAAGAAACCTGATAGGAAGATGTTTTTCCCCCTCTGATTTAATACTAGAACCTGAGGTCATTCAATGGCACTGAACGTTGGGAAAATCAGCAGAGAGAAAAATACCGTGCAATGCTGCATTATCTAAGTCTTTGGTCTGATCCAGCTCCTCTTATGTCTTTCTAAGATGGATCTTGCACTCTCACCTGAAGTGTGCCCCAAGATTACATGATGAGACATTACTTCAGAGAGACAGAAAGAGTTATTGTGAATTTGCTCTGCAAAGACATGGCTTGTTTGGATACAAGCAAGTGGCAGCCATTAAGATTTTCAGGCATGGAATCCAGTTGAAACCTAAAACAGCAGCATGGAGCTGATTTCTAAATCATAACCAGTATGTTTTTATTTATTTATTTATATTTATTTATTAAAACATTTCTATGCCGCCCCATCGCAACAAAGCCTCAGGGCGACTCACAACATGTAACTATCTTGAAACACTGGCTTCTTTCTACCTTTCTTCTACTCTCTTTCCCACTAGCATGTGGTAAAACCAGAAACAGAAGACATGGGAGGAAGCTTTATATCACTGTCATTTTCAAACATTTCCCTCCTTTGCAGTCACCCTTCTCCATAGGACAGATAAGAAAGCTAAGCATAGCCCATCCAGCTTGGTAAGAGGACGACCTCCCCTCCAACAATGGACTTCATGATGGTGGTAGTTTCAATGCCCTTTATGCATATCTTCCTTCAGGGCCTCTCCATGTTTTGCAGCCATGTTCATAAATAATTTTAGAGTGATGTTAACTAAGTAAGTCTCCCTTATCTCATGATGAAATGGTAGGAACATCTTGTGTAAATTCACAATTCCACTGCATCACCTTGTACTTGTGGAATGGAATATACAGCAAGGCAAAGAAAGAAAAAAAGCTGGAAAAATCCATGTGTAAAGGAGACAGTCTTATTCCACAAGTCTTGCCAGAGTGGTAGGATAAGCACTTCATGTACAGCAGCCCTGTATTTAAGCCCGACTGCTGTCACCCTTGAGGTGTAGCAAGACTAGGGCCTAGGAGTTTTTAACCTGCTATTTTTTGTGCATTGGGCTTCAAGGTTGAAATGCCTCTCTTAAAGCTTAATTTATGGCAGTCAGTGCTTTAAGCTACAGTATGCTGCAATTTGGAGTAGGAACTTTGGAAGCTACCATCTTATAAGTGATTCCCTTGATCCATCAAGGCCAATGTTGTCAGCACTGACTGGCAGCCACTTTCCAGGGTTCTAGGCGGGAGTTTTTGGCCTCTTCCCTTTTGCCCTCAGCACTGCTAGCACTGGAATCCATCCCCCCAAAATCTCATTTAAAACAGCTGCAGCAATATCAGCCACTGTCATTATAGCTGCATTTCATCAAAACATCCATTAAAGTTGCAATCCTATGCACGTTTAGACAGAAAAAGGTGCACCACAACTAGCCAGCACAGCTGACTGTCATGCTAGGAGCTTTTTCAGTCTAAACATGCACAGGATTATGGCCTAAAAGACTCAAATTCGGGGTGAGACATTTGCTCAGTGCTGTTCTTGGAACAACTCACAGAAATTCTTAACTAAGTGAAGTTAGAATCACGCAACTGCAGCCAAGTCGTTCTTGGCCTGCTGCTGCTCTCCAGAATGCGCGCTCCTCATTCACAGCAGGGGCATTGTTTGAGCAGCTGGCAGACTAGCTGGTCTTGCTTTGCAACCTTTGCATGGAGCAAGACCTGCTACATGAGTGTCTACGCAAGAAGAGAATTAGACAGAAAGAGGTTCAGGGAATGCATCTGTATCCTCCCCCCCCCCCACCCCCCACACCTTTCTAATAAGTAACAGATGTCACATTCTTCAGTTGGGCATTTATGGATCAAGAGCTGGATGGCAGGACTCTGAGGCGGAATGAGAAAGGGGCCCCCAGCCTAGCAGCACAAGATACTGACATGGCTATCTCAGAGACAGCCTCCCAGGGGACCACCGATTCCACTGTCTAAGACTTCCTAACTCCACTATACCTCCTGCGCAAGTGTAAGAAATGTCGGATTCAAGATGTCTGTCCTGTCTTGTGTACACATCCCATGAGTGTTCATAAGGCCTATTACACCAAGCTTCAGAAGCCACACACGCCTGTTCACTTGTTCAAAAAGGATAAATGTGGAGCAGAGGGAGGATCCGTGTGAAGGCCCATCCCTGCCCTTGCTATTCTCACGGTACACCTTCATAGTAAGAACGGGAGGTCGCAGTTGGAGGAGAGGAGCTACACTGTATATGGCTGCTCCTTCCCCATGCTTTCCACACGATTGTATATACATTTGTTACACTTGTATGCCTCCTTTCCTCTTCTTGTGAGGAACCCAAGGCAGCTAATGTAATCCTCTTCCACGCCATTATATCTTCACAATCACAACCATGTTAGATAGGCTAGGCTGAGAGAAGGCAGCTGGCCAAGATCACCCAGTGAGCTTCACAATCAATTTGGACCTCCTGGGTCCCTAGTCCAATACTATCGCCACTATATAACATATGGCACAATTCTCATAACAAACATATACATTACAAGAATATATTATTATTGAAGGTGAAACGTGAAGCCATCCTTATGGCAGTCCCAAATGGCATTGAAGAACACAGATTTATATGTTTCAAATGTGTCTTGAGTGTCATTTCAATTCCAAGTAGACCTATTTTATCAACCAGTTGACTCAGGCTTCCATGCCATTTCCCCTTCCCATGAGTACAACATAATGTGCCAACCATGTGGGATAGAATTCCCCTTCTGCACAAGTGTTTCCTATCTCCACAGAATCAGCAAGAGCCCATGTTTGGATAAAAGTAGGATCGATTTGCATTTATACACAGTCTTTCAATGAGATATACCTGGCTCTTCCAGCCATCCCATATTACCCTCACAGCACACCTGTGGAGTAGGTTCAGTTGAGAGCACAAGATCACTCCACAAGCTTCATGCCTGAGCACAGAATCAACATTCCTTAGCCCTACTCTAACATTCTAATCCAGTGCCCTCTAGATAGTTTGGATTGTAATTCCCAATAATACTGGATTCAAGCTGGATCAATGGCAATTGTGCAATTGGAATTCCCCATTTAACTCAGACACCAGTGGTAGTCTTCCAGCCATTTGACTATCTTCAGAAGACAAAATTGTGTGTGTCCTACAACATTTAAACTAGCCTGCCTCACTCAGGTATGATGGAGGATCTATTGCCAATATTGCCATAAGGTTCAAGTGACAGTCCATCTTGTCCTTTGCCTCAGGTAGCAAAATGTCCTGAGATGGCTCTGAACTGGTGTTACCATTGGATGGAGTGAAGCAGTTAGTTCAGGTGACAGATGGTATGAAGAGCAACAAAGTATGAGAAGAAAGACCTTTGGAGTCATGTAAGCTGCTGTCTGTTTCTTAAGTTAGCCAACTGTCTTCAAGCAGAGTGGAGGAGAAGGGTGTCCCATCACTAATGCTGAAGAAAGATTCAACTACCGGCCCAGTTGGCTTTTGTCCATGGAACTGAAAAGGAATGTCCTTCACTTAAGGAAGCAAGATATCTTGGGTCACCCCTATGAGTAATGGAGGGGGGATCCTTTAAAATTGTGAGGAAGAACTTTCTGCACTGTGCCAACCTGACTTCACTCCACTGAGACATTCTATAGTAGTTACAGGAAGGGAGGAGGGAAGGAAAATGAGCGAATGCAAGAAGGACTCTCTCTTTTTTTCAAGATCTGATTGATATGGATACAATCTGCATTCAGCAGCCCACTTCTAAAGAATGTCTTGTGAAATGGTTCCCATTTATGTAAATGTAATTTACTTCCACATAACTATACTTAAGATAATTACCTTTTGGAGTAAGAAAGCATTTCATCCAGTTACTAGATATGGTTAAACTCACTGTTAGGGATACTAAGGGCCAAACTCCTTAGGGGGCATATTTTATTAAGAGAAAACAGATTTTTGACTTTGTTTCAAATGAGTCTTTAAACTGCAATTTAATATACCCTCAACTATATTTTGTAGTATGTGTAATCCATCATGGAACAGATCTGTTTGCTTCTAAGGGCTGGTTTAAAGAATAGGTTGTAATTAATTCCTCATTGAAAGAGCTAATCAAAAACTTTGAGAATGAAAAAAAGGCAAATAAACCAGAGATTTAAAACCACCAGAAAGAGAAAATAGGAGGGGGAAAAAATCCTATGATCACAGGAAAGAAAATCAGCAGAGCAGGCTTCTCCCTCTTTCGGTTGCTTGCCATGTGTGAACTTATATTCAAAAGACCAATAACGTAAGCAAATGATATAAAAATTAAGGCAGCGGATTGAGAGAAAGCATCCAATTTTTGCACTGTGTTTTCAGTTGCTGCTTTCTGTACTTGAATGTCACCTCCCATATGCGAGGAATTGATGTGCTTCATGGTCTTCATTGGTTCAATAATAAAGAAAATGATGGAAACATCCATGCGTTGGGTTTGCCTGCTTTCTCAACTGACCATTCTTTAATGGGGTAACTGCTCAGCCTGCAGCTGCATGTTGGGACCATGGACTATTTAATTGCACCCACTATCCATCATATATTCAATTATATTAGGCAAGAAGGCAAATCTTCAGGCAGAGTCTTAATACTAGCTACTCCTTAAACCTGGAAAACCAATGAGATATAGCAAGAACTTTATTAGGGGCTTATTATGTTCCAGCTTGATTTCTGAGTTCCTCCTATGTGTAAGGCTCTTTTCCTGAAACTATAAGCTCAAAAATTGGGCATAATTGTAAAATGATTCAACAAAATGTTATGTCATTACAAGCCTTGAAAGGGCTGTATGCTCAAAGGCTGCCCAAAATTAATTTTCAATACATAGATAAATAAGTACACTTCATGATATTCCAGAACAAAAATTGGTACATTCTGAAGTAGCATCAGAAGGGCAGTATTTACCTTTCAGGTACTATTACCAGCCTGAAAGGTAAGTACAGATCACCGTAATAATTTAGCTTAGATGCAGAAGCAGATCTGCTGGACAGAGTTGGAGGTTAGAATGGGGCAAAGGTACCCCTTTGGTGGCAGAGGGGAGAGCCACTAAAGAAGGCAGATCCACTCTAGATGTTCCAGACAGGGCAGGCATGGTCAGGTGCATGCCTTAGGGACACATCTCAGTGGGGGCCCACTGATTAGGGTCCTTGGGTTGGTTTCTCCTCTTCCCCATGGCAGCCTGCTTGTTCCCTTGTCTGTTGCTCTGGTCCAGTCCATGGTAGAGGGAGGTATAGCAGATACCTACTCCCTGGCTCTGTGCCTATCCAGCAAGTGGCAGAAATGGTGAGAGAGAGCGGATGAAGAACAAGAGTGGCCAGTGGCAAGGTCAGGGAGAATGTAACTCACTGAAGGAGGCCCATGAAAAGCATGGTGCCCTCAAGAACTACTTCCCCCCACTTTTTATTGGTTGTTTGTTTAATTGTTAACCCAGTCCATCAAAAATGTTTCAGGTAGCTTTCTTTTTTTAAGGAGGTTAAGTACATAAATGACCAGCCTTAATGACAATAATTATCTTAGAGCTGAAATTGGGCAGGAAATTGAGAAAAATTCTATGAAGAAGGGTCACAAGAACTTTCAAAGCTCTTCAAACAATATTGCCTTAACCTAAGACCACACTCTGCAATCCTATGCCTGTCTACTCAGAATGTAGTGCCGAAGAGTTCAGCGGCGTGCGTTTCCCAGTAACACAGGCAGGGCTGGCCCTTCCATGAAACAGGGTGAAGTGACTGTGCTCAGCAACTGCTGAATGTATGTTGGCAGGGAGGAGAGCAGATGAAGGGAGGAATTGCTACCTGAATGATGCAGAAAAACTTTTCAAGAGGTTGGCCATGGCAGGGGGGTTGAGAAGAGAGATGATATTCCTGATTCATTACAGTCAGTGAAACAAAAGTGTCTGTGCTGCAGTGGGACAGTCTCCTTATTTCCCCTCCCATAAATTCCACTTTTCATACTGGAAAGTAAGCATTCAAGGAGGAAGGGCCTAATATAATGGGTGTGAACTTACTCCAGTTTTACTAATCTCAACCTCAAATCAGTCCATCAGAGATCTCTTGGATGGAGCTGGGACATTTGAATGGAATTGGATCTTGTGATAATTGTCCATTGAGGAGACCTGGACAAATGAACAATCTCTGGGGAGTGAGCCAGAAAAGAAACTCATGAGCCATGCTTTGCATCATCTCTCCTCAGGATTCACCAAGAAGCCATTCATATTATAGACGCAAACTTCAGAGAGGTCCCTGGAAATTGGGAGGGACAATGTACAGTGAATTAAGCAAGACTCTTATAACTAATTCTTCTACCTTACCCTTTGGCCTTGATTTCCATCCCGCCCTGGAGATCCAGATGCTCCTGGGACACCCTATATACACCCAAAGTAAGGTAGACAAAGCAAGACATTCATTTGTAATAACAGTAACAATAGAAACAATGTATTAATATATTAAAAGCTATATAGGTAGGTATGTAGCGTTTAAGGGTGAATTTCTGTGCATATTTGGATACAAAAATAGTTCTACAACTCCCTGCATGACTCAGTCAGCATGGCTGTCATCTGGGTCCATTTCTTGACATATGATAGCATACCAAGGGCATGCTTAGACAGAAAAAAGGTCCATCAATTCCCAGCATGCACCAGTCTGGGTGCATATTTATGCACCATGCACCACCATAAATATGCATAGGGTTGTGCCCTAAGGGAGGTTGTGCCCTAAATTGAGATGGGAACAAATGTTGGCTAACACATTTCTACATCACCCCCCATTAGCAGCAGTTTGCCATGGCCTATTTATTTATTTGTGTGCCGACCCTTAGCTCAAGGGCCTATTAAAACACAATGAGGGAAATGCAAGCAGCAATAATCCATAACAGAGCACTCATTACCCTGAGATCCACCAATGTGGGGAGAGGTTATGAGGGAAATGGGGGAGATGCTTTGGTGCCCCAGCAGCCAAGGGCCCAAAATGGAAATTCCAGGACCATGTGGCAACAGAGAGGTTTGGACTGAAACCACTCCATTATCCCATGAAGGGCGCTTGGGATAATGCTACCTTGGTGCTGGCAGACTTGTCCACTGTTCTCTTCCTTGGTTTCTCCCAACAGGGAGGGTTTTTGAAAAATGAAACATGTGGAAAGACTCACACATATATTGCCTGTCTGGGACAAGCCACCAGGGATATGGATAAGGAGATTCATCAGCCCCCAACCCAACTTAGGACTGCATTGTGTGAAGCATTCAATGGATGATCAAATGTTGGGACTGCCATATACAAATAAATCTATAATGCATATAAAATCAGCACAGTAGTTACCTGAAAGCCAGGACGGCCAACTTCTCCCTTTTCTCCTTTCTCGCCAGCTATTCCCTGATTATAAATGATCACAAGAGTTACGCATATCAGTCATTGTTTGTCTACACCATTTCTTTCAGAAGCAATTAGTTAACCCATTTAGTTAACTATATATTTATTTCTGCAGGGCAAAAGCATTAAAACAATCTTTTAAGCACATGGCACAATCTAGCCAAGTTAGGTACACTGATGTCCCATTGATTTCTGCATGATGCAGAAAAGAATATCCTTAATTCTCCCATTGAGATCAATGATCAAGCTTTTGGATCAGAACATAATAAGCAGGATCTCAGTTAACCAGGCTTTGAATTACAGGAGTGGTCCTTAATTAAATCCACAAACCCAGTCATCTGTGTTTCCTAATGGTAACTAAATCATGGCTACCAATAGCCTTCTGTAACGATGGAGGGTCGGCACAAAAGTTCAGAAGGACAAGCCTCCTTTGCCCACTTGCAAATCAAGCACTGTTTGTTTACTGTTCAAGTCTCAAACAGGTTTTAACTGCAATGACATGCAAGAACCAAGAAAAGCTGCAATGACATACAAGAACCAAGAAAAGCCCTGGTGGATCTAACCAAGGGCCAATCAGTTCCAGGGCATCTTATTTCCAAAGCAGGTCACCAAATGCTTCTGGGCAGTCTCCAAACACAGGGCAATAGTCTTCTCCTGATGCCATTGCACAGGGACTGATACTCAAAGGTCGTGCCTGCTGTCTGTGGAGAATAAATATTTAAATAAAGTGAAATAAATAAAACCTACCGGAAGTCCTTGGATAGAAAGCCCACTGGGGCCCTGGGGCCCAGGTGGCCCTTGGGGCCCAGGAACTCCAATTTCACCACGAGGACCATCTGGTCCCTAAAAGAGAAAAGGCCATCACAATCCCAAACTCTTCCATAATGAAGGAACAGCCACTTATGCTGACTCAATAAAATATGGGTTAAGTTGGCTGAGACTCAAGAACATAAACGATAGGGGTGAATTTTGAATAAGCCCTGTGGGTTCAGCACAGAAATAGAAGCCAATTATAAGGAGCTATGAATTCTACCCAATTCCACAGAGATCCCAGTATTTTCTGAGTGATTTTCCCTTTCAGTCCCCAGTCTATTTTTCTACAAATAATAACCTTTGTTGGGAAAAGAAAACTACATGAGTGATAGATACAAGCCACATCTAGTGGGTCAAGGGGAGAAACCTATGGACTGTGCTTCTATTTTAATGGAAGCAGAAGCATGAAAAATTACCTTTGGACCAGCATCGCCACGGTGACCCTTTGGACCTCGGAGACCTGGACCACCCTGTAAAAGACCTTTAGATTAAAGAAAGGAAGTGGGACCTGCAACACAGCATTGCTGTGTATCTTTACTTCCTAAGGGGACATGCTCTATTCACCTAAGTCCTACTGATTTCAGTGGGTCTACTCTAAGTACCAAATTGGGTAGTGCCCTACTGCGATGTGTGCTCATTTACAAATGAGGGTTGTGTGCTTCTAAAAATAACCCAAAAAAAGAGATATCAGAGCTATTTAAATCACCAACATGCAGAATTCCACAGTAAAGCTATAAATCTTAGGTCAGTGAACTCTATTAAATTCTCTGCTTGTGAATATGTTGTTCTTCCACAGACCAAACAGTCCAGCCTTCTCCAACCTGGTGGCCTCCAGATCTACCCCAGATCTGGGATAACTCCCATCATTGCTAGCAAGCATGGCCAAGCTAGGTAGGGGATGATGGGAACTGCATCCCAGCCCATCTGAAAGGGACTTGAATGGGAAAGGCTGACATAGTACAACAAAGCCATATTCTGTCTAGTAAAAGAGGACTACAGCAACCTGGGACTGAACCAGTGCATACGGTGGGGTGGTGGGAAACCAAACATGAGTAAGATCTTACTGGTGGTCCAGGTGGCCCATGAGGTCCCTTGCTGACTTCGGAACAGGAGCAAGAATGTGGAAGGGCAGGGCAGCTTTCTTCATCTCTCTAATGAGGAAAAGATCACATCATGTTTGGGTCATTCCACATTAGGCAAATGTAGATGATCCCTCTTCTGTATTACCCTTCGGGACACAGATACAAATGCTTACATTCTAATTGGATGTCATAAAATAGAAGCTTTTAGAGGAAATCTTACCAAAGCTGGGAGTTCACAGCATTTATCTCTATTGGCCCATGAAGTGGTACAAACGATATCAAACATCTGCAACTGGAACTGTTTTAAAAGCAGAAAAATAAAATAAAATGCAGGTGCTATTTAGGCAATTAATGGGGGACAAGCAGCTCAAAGGGTAAAACCATTACCATAGATATTTTATTAGGGTGGTGTATTTGTCTTTGATTCATTGTTGGACCCCATCCACATATTGAACAAGGCAGTTAATAGGACCAAAAGGACTACTTAAAAGTAGTTAATGGAAAGTTGACGAGTTGCCAGACATATCTTTTGTTTTGAAAATTATAGATACATTGCCCAAAAGGGTGGGAAATGAAGCAGAAAAACAACAAAGATCCCCCGTGGCATTTGGAGGCTGTTTGTAGATTAATTAACCCACACATTGCAGGAACATGTGCTGTACATGAGATGTGACTAATGTCCCACAGAAGCCTATGAATAGAGCATCAGTAGGTTGCTTCCATGATGTCTGCACCCTGTCACTTGTGATTGTTTATGGGTTATGAAACTCCAAGTTAATGGATTGTATGTTTAGGGATTAACTTGGGCTTGTTCAACCCATGAATAAACCCACCTGCCTAAGCTTGGATGTCATACAAACAGCCCGGAAGCTCCTTGAATTCACCACACATTCCTACAACCCATGGGATAATTAACTCATGACTTAAAACTTAGAAGTCTGGGAATGTTTCTGTGACCATTACAGCCTGCACATAACATGCAAGGAACCCATGGACAGTACTAGTTGGGTATGACAAGTTTGTTAAAATGTACTTTAAGCATTCAAGAGGAAGGCATTGCGGGGTGGACTGTCCCCTGAGGTGTCCTACACCATCACTAGAAAGATACTAGAAAAGATGGCCACAAGGTTTTGAGGCACAGATGGGTGGCAAATTATTATTAGTGAAATGAGTTCTATCATACTTTCCCACATAAAAGGACTCCATAATTTTGATCAAGGTCTTACGATAGGAACATATTTGAATTTTGTTTCTGTTTTCAAATTGCACAAAGATGTCCCATTCTGATCCTCAGATTTCCAGTTCCAGAATACATTTTTTTCCTATTTGTACAAACCAAAAAGCTGCTCAAAAAGAGTGAACCAGAACAAGCTTCAAAGTGATTTCCAAAACAAATAAAAAATAAAAAAATAAAAATAGGTGAGCTGGAAAATGGATTGTCCCTGCACCAGGCACACTAAAGAATGCATTCAGCTCCTATCCAGTCCTGGCATGCTTTCAATGGCACAAGTGAAACAGACATGGAATATAGGCCTAGCTCAGGTGTGCTTCCATCTTTTTCAGGAAACTGATGGTCACACCCAATGCTTTATCCCAGACCATATAACATCCAAACTTTGGTTTCTCAAAGATGCATCGCCCCTCAATAAGGGCAGGGCCTTGCTAAAATTCATGAGAAAGTTGTCCCTTATGTAACTTAGCAAGGGAACTATGCTTTGAAATGCATGCTTGTAGGCTTACATAACTGTTGACCAATTCACTTGAAGGCAACCAACATTTTTCTGTGGGTGTACAATTCACTAACTCACTTATCATCATTCATAGAGTTCTGACTTTCCCAACAACAGCCATCATTTCTTTCCTTTCCTTCTTACAAAGCACCCTTTAACTGCAACCTTTTATAAGTTCGCCTTTGTCTTTCCTTGCTGGAATGCAGTCACAAAGGTTCAATTGTCTTGAAAGGCCTGATGGATTCATCTCTGTGCCTGAGGTTTCAAAGCAGGTTTTATTTTGTCTGAAGAAACATAATTTGGTGGTTGGGTGGGGATGGGCATAAATAATCTTGACAAGCCAAACAGTGGCAAGAAATATATTTTAGCTTGAATGATTTCCTAGTATGTTTAAGGGAGCTATTTTGGACAAGAGGGTTTGAAGGATATGGGTAGGCTGCCCAATTTTGAAATTAGCTTGCCTCTGACTCAGTAATTTCTTATTTATTGAAGAACCAAAACTTCCCAGGATATGGCTGGGAATAATAAATTTCTTATTTATTGAAGGACCAAAACTTCCCTGGGAACAAAAAGTCTTTGCACACCTGTGCACCCTGTTTGTATGGGTACAAAAATATTCAAGTCAGTCTAGGTCTTTTCCTGAGTAATAGTGAATGTTGCCTAGGAGGCCAACCTTTTTCTTAGCATTTTTCTATTATTAAATCTCTACCTTCTCAAGTGCTCTGTTTTCCCTAAATCCTCTAATTCTCCCTCTGCATGGGTACCTGTTTTTGTGTCCTTCCACCCCCAACCCCTGGTCTCCTCAAAGAAACAAGCAGCTCTAAATCACAAAGTTAGGATACACCATATGAACAGGGAAAAGAAGGAGGGGAAGTGGAAGGGGGCACAGTAACACTATTAGAGCCATTTGACATTTAGCAAGCTCCAATGTTAACCATACTGGAGAGCCAGTGTGGTGCAGTGGTTAAGAGCATGGGACTGGGACTCAGACGATCTGGGTTCTAGTCCCCGCTCAGTCATGGAGCCAACTGGGTGACTTTGGGCCAGTCACAGACTCTCAGCCCAACCTACCTCACAGGGTTGTTGTTGTGGGGATAAGATGGAGGAGGAGATGTAAGCTGCCTTGAGCCCTTTGTAGGAGGAAGGCAGGATATAAATAAAAAATAAAATAAATAAATAAATAAATAAATAAATACTGATGTTATCCCTGCAATTCCCTAACTATGGATGTGAACACGGTGGGCTGAATCAGCAACAATCCTTCATCTATAAATTCAGACAAAAATGGAAGAACTGGCAGTGCCCATTCCTGTTTCCAATACAAAGCCAAATGAATCCACACGAAAAACCCAGGTTCCATAGCATGTTCTATGCAAAATGAATAAAAGAATAAAATTAAAGCAAGCCAACATAGCATACTGTTCTAGGGTTAAAAATAATCAACACTGCCAGGAAACCAAGTTGGGGAAGGCTACCCCAAGCTTTTTCACTTACTGGTGCAGAGTTGTCCCTTGGTCCTCTAGATCGAACCATTCTTCCTAGTACTTCTACACCATCAGAAGTAATATTTCCTGCTGCATTGATTATCTTCTCACTCACTTGTTTGCAGTCAATTACCACTTTGGCTGTTGTTTTGCTGATTACAACATGCAACTAGGAGAGAACAGCAAGGGTTTCTGAAGAATACTGAAAAGGCTATGTACATGCAATTTATTCATGCTGCAAGAAGCTTTAAAAAACTTATAATTATACCAATAATATTTCAAATTTCCATACTGGAAGGGGACTTGCTGAAGTTGGAAGATATAAATATAACCAATATGTTTGGAGAGCAATGTCAGCTTGTGAGTTGAAACCAAGAGCGTGAAGGCAGATTTAACATTTTTAGAGCAATCGGGCCAATCTTGAAGAGCTTCTACAGAAAGACTACACATACTGTACCTGCTACTCTCCCCACGGCCTGGAGGTGAGAGAGAATTCTTCATATTGAAAGTGGAAGTCTGCAACACACATTGGTGGAATGCTGGCTTCGGGAATTTATTGTCCTTCAATCATGTATACTGGGAAATTATTCACTTAATAAAGGGTGACATTAAAAGCACTGCTTCCCACAGAAACGAAGCAAAGTTCAAAGATCAGTCCATCATCCTTTTATATGAACCCATTCTTCTTCCAGAACTTTCTAGCAAATCTCACCTTATGAAAACTTCCATAAAAGATTTTCTTTATATCAGGTCCTTCAAAAGTAACTGTCTGGAATTCACCTTTGTAATCATAATTGAAGAAAGTCAAGGTTTTCCCACCATCTGTACAGGGTAAGAAAAACAATTTTCAGAACAATGTCTGTTTGTATTCTGTAAAGATCATGCATCTATAAAGGTAATATATGCTAGCAAGCAGAGGAGGTGATTTATACATCACACACACACACACACACAGAGAGAGTGCAAATAGATTAGCATAAAACCCCAGTGTGTGCAAGCTGCTAGGCTTCTTAAGGAGAGAAAAATGATGACTCAGTTTCTTTGATCATGAAATGAAAAGACAGACTATAATCAAACCAGCCAACCGTATTAGACCCCAAAGACACAAAATACATACTGTCCAAGATAACTCCAACGAGAGGTTCATATTCTTTATTCAAAATCTCCCAGAGAGCAAATGGTTCCTCAGGTGTTTCAGGGAGGATACGAAAGAGGAAGGTAATGGTGTAGTCAGAAGGAAGGCCCTCTGGATGTAAATATCTGTAGGAGGAAAAAAATATTCCAGGTACTAACATTACCACAGGGAGCAAGGTGCTGAAGGCAATGCCAACATACAAGTCACACTAAACCGCCCTGTGAATGGCTGGGCACTCATTTGTTTTATTAGCCCCTGAAAATTGTGCATCATTATTATTCTTTATTATTATCTTTGGTGTTTTGGTGAGAACAAGCCTGTGAGGTAGGTGAGGCTGAGAGTCTGACTGGTCCAAAGTCACCCAGTCAGCTCCATGGCTGAGTGGGGATTAGAACCCAGGTCTCCTAAGTCCTAGTCCTGTGCTCTTAACTACAACACTGGTAGCAACCTTGAGCTCCTTTTGGAAAAAAGTGAGATTAGTTTTAAAAATAAATACAATAAACAAGCACCCACAGAGCTAGCACAACTCAAGGGCCTTTCATGAGTTCATTGGCATAGAAAGACAGAAGATGACAGATGAAACGGATCCACTCCATCCAAACACCTACTCAGCTATACTCAGGTCTAGTCATTGCTACTTACTTTGTAGAAATTCAAATCTACAACACCCAATTATGCCATTGCTGGCTTCATTCCAAGGTTTTGTTTGTTTTTAATTAGAAAGCCTACAATATTTCAATTTTAGATACAATCTTTTATTCCTTTCCTGCAATTTTAATTAAATGACCCAAAGGTCTGATTACAGTAGGCTTGTTTTGGCTTGTTCAGCCACTCTGAAATTACCAGGAGATGTGCAGTTAATGCCCAGCGTGAAGATACTTCCATAAACTTTTGTAATTCTATGTATGAGATAATGTCACACATCTTGAAACCAGTATGCAAAGATAAAAAATAAAAATATCATATCACATTGCAGCCCTCAAACCTGTTCCCATGGGGCAATTTCATCTCTTCAAAGGAAGTGGTTTGAGGAGAACTGCCAAAAGGAGAAGCACAAAGCCCTTGCTGAACAGAAGACTATGATAAACTACATCTCACAGAATATTGTTCCCTCCTCCGATTACTGGAGTACGAATCCTATCAACATGGGGCACAGTCCAGGAGTAAGTCTGACTGGGACACTAAGCACATCAAAGGCGTCAGATCGTTCCCATCAGGATGCTCCTTTAAATTGGGAGTGCCAGGAATTGAAACTGGACCCCTCTGCATGCAAAAAGCACGTCCTGAGTGGTTTCCTGCCATTTTTTTTTAATTGACCAATGCCGAGAACAACATCAGATAATCAAAAATCATTATCATTGCCCTGGAGCTGTCATGATAGACTACTCTGACATGACCTTGTGCTGGATCGCCCTTCCTAGTGCATATGACTTTACTGATAAGTAACATCATGGAGGAAGGCCTAACCCAAGGGGGTTGAACACCTTCCAGCTCAAAAGCCAAATCCTGTTTTGGCAGAAGCTCTCCAGGTCATATTTCAGTGGTATGCAAAGTCAAAAACAAACAAGACGGGGCCAAGATATTGTAGCCTAAACTCTAATTGCAAGTAGCTAATTCTTTGGAGAAATATTCCAACATTTCATAAAGGGTAAAACATTGCCCAGAAGCTTGGGAAGTAGCAGTTAAATGGTGCTTGTGTGGAAAGAGGCACAGTCCTGCTGGGACACAGAAGAGCTGATCTGGAATGGGCTGGATCTTGCCTCTTGTCCTCTGAGGTTCCCCACTCCTAAGCCTAACCTGACCTCTGACCTGAACATGAGAGCAGGGATATGATGGCACAAGTCACTGAGAATGACATTTGTCTGCAGCCAAAAGGTTGTTTAGCACACTAACTCCATCAGGGAATTCCAGAATACTGCATTATACCAGAAAAGGCTGCATTAGGAGATGAACATAAACTTGAAACAAGAAGGTTAGAGCTGTTAACATCATTTCACCCAAAATGAAATTCAGAAATAATTGTGCTGAAGGGCTTCTTCAGACAAAGCATAGCAGTAATTTTAAAGGAATGCAGAAACATTTCAAGAGGTTCAGCAAACTTCATCGGATGGACTATGCACATTGTTTCCTGCCACTAGACTGCTGTCCACAAAAGAGGGTGAAAACTCCCCAAGAATTACTACAGCTCTGGAGTGTAGCAGCATGCTGCAGGAAATTCTCCAGCTAACTAGGTTCCTTTGCCGCCCATTTCTAATTTATAACGAGTAATCTGAGTCTCTCTTGATTGGAGGCTGCCCTTTGCACAACTACAGAAAATCGTATTGAACAGAAGGGGGAAAATTAGAATCCTATCAGGTTACAAATTGTTGATTGGATCCATTCAGCAAAAGGTGCGTGTGGTTTCACTTTGGAAATCAACATGGCACATACTTTAGCGTCTCGTTCTTCCAGTGCCTAGTGCCACGTCACACTCCCCTCTCATGCTTTGCGATTTGCTATCACTACAATTTGCCGAAACCACATATGAGTTGAGTTAGCTTTATCTCCCCACTTAGCAGCATGCTCCCTTTCCAAGGAATATCTTGCTTCTGGACTCACTTTCTCTAAAACACAATAGGCTTCTCTCTCATCTTTTCAGCACTGAACCCTTATGCCAGAGTGGGAAATATGATGACAGATTTTAATGAATAAGGATTTTAAAAAACCCATAGGGTTGGCCAAGATAAAGATTAATACTGGTAAACTTCCAGAGGCAGGGTAGGCGAGTCTTGAGTACAGGAGAGATTCTTACTGTAAATGTTTGGAGGGAAGCGTCTGCCCACAACTTCTTCTTGGGAAGCACGTTAAATCCTGGTTCAAGAGTAATACCCTGAATAAATGGCCTGAACCACACATCTCCAAGAGCAGCACCTTCCAACTTTTTTCCTGCCAAACAAATGATTGACTAGAGGCAGGAAAATATTGTCTGGGGGACGATGCAAGTTTTTTCTCCCCAGTAGCAAGAGGGACAGTGCTAGCCAAGCTCTCCTGCTGCAGTGAGGCTCCTACTGTGTGAATCTGAGGTGCTGAATCAGAGATGAAGACAGCCCTTGGACCAAGCTTTTGCACCTGTGATGGGGACTTGTTCACCTGGAAACCTGCAATGATGCCCCCTCATCGGTTGCATTCAGAGACTGTAGGACCTGGAAACACTGAAGATGCAAGCTGGTAATTCTGCTTCTATACTTCAATTTCCTGAACTGCAAGGGGGGAAAGTGCTTTATTTCCCCTGTTGGCTTCAGGGCTTCATATCCATAAGACTTGTGAGCATCACCAAAAAGCTTTACCTTTAATACCTTGTGCCCTGGCAAATCCAGGTAAAAAAAGCATGGCCACAAGTCCAGCCGTGACTACACACCATTGTGATGATCTGCTTCATCACAACCAAGGTGAGGTTGTGCAACACAGGTGAAAGAGCAGAATGCCTTTTAGGTATGCAGGTATGATTTAGATGCAGTCTCATGTGTGATACAACTCAAAAAGCCAGCCACCATTTATCTAAATAACATGTTAATATTGGAAGGTACCCAATAATTTCCCAAATCCAGGGGCATTTCTGGACAAGGCTTATATTGTGTAATTGCCTTCCCCATTCTCAGAATTTTAGAGGTGGGAGGTTTTACTTGTAACCCTCCTGTGTTTCCTTGCTGCTTGTTCTGCCCTTTTTATTTTTTTGCAAAAAAAATCCCTGTTAAGAAGGAAAGATGAAATAAGTGCACAATGTATTTTGAGAGTCTTAAGAACCTCCCATCCACAGTCCAGGCCTCTGACACAAGTACCCATTCCCATCTCTCATTATAGGTATGGGGGCTTTCCAAAGCCGCGGAGAAGATTCCTGGCAGCCATCCCTGTTGAAGTACGAACATTGCTCCTGTAGGCAGTGTCACATTGCCCTCATCTGGCAATATGCGCAGTGTAAGAGAGGCTTAGCTTGCACCAGCTTGATGTTCCAGGCCTGTGCAAACACTCAAGTGCAGATGTAGTCATGCGTCATGGGCTTTGAAGCTGAAACCAGAACCAGGGCCAGCCCTCCCATGAAGCAGGGCGATGTTCCACCTCCAGCGATCTCCCGAGACACCCCCTCCCATGACTGGCTCTAGAAAGGACCCCTTCAACACTAGGCCTTTGGCCTGGAATTCTTTCCTAAGGGCCCTGCTGGCTCACTTTGGTCACACAACTTGGTGGTAAAGGCAAGGGCAAAGGGTGGGAAATGCGGAGCTGGAACAAGTTCAGAAAAGACTAATTAAAATGATCAAAGGACTGGAACAATTCCTCTGTGAGGAAAGGTTACAAATCTGGGATTGTTTGGCTTAGTAAAAAAAGGTAAGGCGAGACATGATAGAGATGTACACGGTCATGCACAGTGTGGAGAGAGGGGACGCAGAGACATTTTTTCTCACACATACACAATACTAAACCCTATGGGAGATTCAGGACAGGTAAAAAGAAGGACCTCTTCACATGGGACGAGGGTCCTCAAACTTTTTGAACAGGGGGCCAGTTGAAAGGTGCCAGAGATGGGCGCAGGCCGCCAAGGCTGTGCAGGCAGAGGTGCAGGCCAGGGTGGGGGGGGGGGCATGTCCATGCGCGTGCAGAAAGGCAGGGGCATGTGTGCGCAGAGATCATTGTCTCCCATCAAGTCCAAAATGATCTCCCCCTTGCTCGGAGAAAAGGATTCCCCGGCAAGGCGCTGGCTTGCTCGCAAGGAGATCCTTTTCTCCGAGCGAGTCCAAAATGGTCTCCTTGCCAGCAAGCTGGCACCTCGCCGTGCACACATGCGTGGAGAGCTATAGCGGGCTGGATGAATGGGCATGGCGGGCCGGATCCAGCCCGCGGGTCATAGCTTGAGGACCCATGACCATAGGACTTAGTTAAACTCACTTCCAGAAGATGTCACGATGGCCAGCGATCTGGATGACTTCAAAAAGGAATAGGGAACCTAATGGGGGATAAGGCAATCAATGGTGACTGGCCTGATGGCCACATAGTACCTCCAGTATATGACGCGTTATGCCTACATATACCTGTGACTGGGAAGCTGGGCAGGAAGGTGCTGTTGCACTTCTGTCCTGCTTGTGGGCTTCCCGTGGTGAGCTGGTTGACTGTCGGACCAGAATGCTGGATGAGACTTGGTTGCATCCAGCACGGCTCTTCCTATGCTCGTGAGAACTTGCCCTGGAGCTGCTGAGGGTGGTGGATTTAGCCTGTGGGTTGCAACTTCACCACTGCCATGCCCCCACCAAAAGATTCCTCCTCCTCTGATGGGGGCAAGGCAGCCAGGGATGATGCCCAAGCCCTGGCAGGACCAGCACCATGACAAGATATGAGCCAATGGAGGAGGCCATTGAAGTGCCAGCCTCTCACGAAGAGAGGGAGTTTGCGCACTCCTCAAAGCAGCAGCTCTTGGGAGGCAGGCCCAAGTCAGAGACTTTGGCAAAGTGCAGAGGACTCATCTCTTGAGCAGGACTCTCTGGAATCGAGTGAACTGTACAGCTGGGGCTTGAGCTGGGCTTTGGCGGCTCCCAGACATGGGAAAAATGTCAGTATTTAACTCTGATAGCAGTCTGCTATTCTGCTTTCCATGTGGACTTTTCTCCATCAGTGACCCAGTGGATTGGATGATTCTCATTCCATAACTCCTTTTGCCTCTACTGTCTGGCTTGTTATCTGCTACCCTGGATTCGACTTGGCTTGTTTGTGACCCTGGCTCAGCTTGTTCCTCTGTTGTGCCTTCAGCTGCGGATCTGCCAGCCCCCAGCCTTGCACCAGGGAGAATAGGGCAAGAGCTCCGTTCAGGCACAAGACAGAAGAGGTGTGTGCCTCCAATTGGCAGGCAATATGAAGACTCTGGCTGGCCAGATTTTAATTTTAGGAGTTTGGCCTTCTGCCCTTGCAGTGTCTGTTCCACTCTGGGTTCCAGCAATTACAGTCGAAATGTAGCCTTAATTCTGTCTCCAGCTTATGCCCTCAACTCCAGCAACTGACTTGCAGAACTCAGGCTGGGGAATACACACTTCAGGTCTGGATTTAGGAATGGCTGTCTGTAGCCTTGGCTTGTCATTAACATCGCAGTGATGTGGGGCTTCAGCATTGTTTAAGTACTATGGTCTAGTTCAAACTTTAAAGGGCCACTTTCTGCAAACCTTCCTCCCAAGGCAAACAGCATTCTCACAACTCTGTGAAGATAGTAACAAACTTGCATGCATCCATTTGGGCCACAAGAGACATCATGATTAATTAGAGCTAAGTTCTAGACAAATGAGTCTTAAATTTGTACATTCCCCCCAGCCCCCACTCCATTTAACATGCCTGGAATGATAAGAGTGGAAAGACTCACTTTTTCCCAGCAAATACAGTTTATTGTTTCATCTGAACTCTGGAACAAACCTCAGATAATTTCAGCTGTGGGTTGGCAGAAGGTATGAGTCCAGATATTTTGGACTTCAGCTCCTGGCAACTCCTAGCAGCATGGCCAATTGTCAGAATGTTGGAAGTTGAAGTCCAAAACATCTGAATATAAATGTTCTTTCCACCCTTGGCTCATCTAAGCTGGTGTCTCACACTGTGGATCACAACTCACAGGTCAATAGTTTAAACCAGTGTTTTTTCAGATTGTAGGTCATGAGGCATACTTGGGTCCAGATGTGTTCTGGAGTAGGGAAGCTGCCCAAAGAGGGCTCTTCCTCCACTTTTCCCCATTTCCAGAGGCTTTTTTCCCTTTTCCCTATCAGCATGCCATTATCCTTCTGCAGCCCACTTAATATATAGGGTGCTTTCTCCCAATATGTCAGGATAAAATTCTAATGAAGTATCATGCAGCCTATACATTCCAGAGACCCTCACTCCATGGACCATTGAGATGTCCCACCAGGTCAGTTGGTGGCAGATGCTGACATGGTGGAGCACTAGGAGAGCAAGAGGAGAATGACAGAGAGGTGCATCCGCTGTGGTCACTTGTGGGAAGCTACTCCAAGATGGCTTCCTCCATCACACCAGACTATCTCTCCAGAGACCTTCTGCCCTGAGTGGAGCAGCAGTCAAAGAGTACCACCCATTGGTGCTCATTTGATGCCCCGTTGGCCCCTGTTTGAGGTTGAAACTCTGGCAGTTGGCTGGTTGGGTGGGTGGTTTGTAGTTGTAGGCTGTATGATGATAATGAATGGGTCTAATTTTAATTCTTTTGTGTTGTTATTGTTTCAGAGATTTTATAAATACTGTAAATTGTGTTATTGCCTCAGGTAGCTGTTTGATGTTGTTTTGTTTTGAACTCTTGTACCTTGTTTTATATCGTACTTTATAATATCTCATATATTGCATTAGTGTATTTTGTAAGCTGCCCATTAAAAATGAAATAGGAAAGTGTTCGCTCTTAACCGCTAATGTGATTTTTTGTGTTTTATGTTATAAAAGGGTTGAGATAGCTTATAAATAAGATCAGTTGATTTCTCAGTGGTTAAACCTTCTTTATAGATGGTCCAACTTTAAAACATTTGAGAAGCACAGCGCTAAAAGAAACTACGGTTTGTCTGAAGAAGGCAACTTCAAATCATGGTTTCTCATCCTGGCTTCTTTGGATAAACTATGGGTAAAATGAACTGGAGTTCATTCTGTTTTGGACAAAAGCACAAACACCTGAAAGCAGAAGCAAATAGGGCTGATTCCCTTCTCACAGGCCCACTGGAGAAGAGAAAGGAAAGTAGGCATGTGCATGGAACCGCCTCACCATGGGAATCATGCATCAGAAATGAACCCTGTTACAACAAGCTTCTTTCTTATCCATCAGATCTGTTTGGAATTCTTCCAAGTCTTTTACTAGTAGCTAAGAGGTCTCTCAGGAGGGAGGAGTCCTCCCCATGGCGACTTCCAAGCCTGTTCACATTTCTCCTTCTTTCCCCTCCCCAAACAACAGTGCCTTGTTCAGACAGTGAGATTGCTTCATTTATCTGGCTTGCATCCAAGAAACACCCCTCTTCTTGCCAATGAAAAGAATTTGTATAATGCACAAAAATAACTTGTAACTATTAAAATAAAATAAAACAGCTATAGGCTTTCCTTTAGAGTTTGTGCGTATGCATAATTTGACAATTTGATGCTTTAATAGAGCAGATATTCTGAATCTGCCTTCCCTTGACTAATGATATGGCTGGCTCTGGGGTTATTCCCAAGCTCAGGTTAAGTCAAATACAACTGCATTTCTATATGCAGTTGTATTTGACTGAAGTTCTATAAGAACAGAAAGTGCTGATAGATTTTAATTTCCATGCATTTCCTTCTATAAGTTCTGAAATAGGTCTCAAAGTACATACTTGGTTGGCTGAGAAACCAGGGCATCCTTATGCAGTCTGTAACAGGAGTAGGCATTAAACGTCCCAGGCTCCATTGACACCCCTTCCACCGTTGCAAATTCCTTTTCAACCAAACCAAACATCTCCATCATTTTAAATCCTAAGAGCCATAAAAAGCACAACATGCATCAATGTTAATGCTGCTGGGGAGTAAAAATGAGTTTTATAGTGGAGATTTATACCAGTGCTAAAGGTTAGTAGTTGGATATATTTCCTCCAGGAATTTCCATATCAGAAAATCCACTAAAATTATGTAAGAAGATGGTTATGCCTTCGCACAATTGCCTTACATTTCTGTGGTGTTCGAAGGGAAAAGTCTAAGTGAGGAAAAAGTGAATTGAAGGTATAAAGTTGACTTATATTGGGCCAGAAGTTCATCTAGTTGTCCAAGGTTTTAAGCAGATCGTCTCCCAGGATCTACTACTGAATTATCTGAGTGAATTGAACCTGACATCTTCTGCATACAGAGGATGAGCTCAAGATAATGTAGACCTATACTTTTGTAAGTTTAGAAATGAAAGCATCACAAAGCCATTTCAGACAAATAGGAGCTTTGCAAGAAGATCCTTGCATTCTCACACACGCATCAGGTTCACCAAAGGGGCTTTGGTGAAAGAGGCCACTAAGGTGCAGAGCATAAAGAGTGGACCAAGATCCTCTTGAACTCATTTGCATGAGCCTGACCAATCATTGACTGCATTCAGATGTAAAGATAAAGTCTAGGTTGGCATTAAGGGAAGAACCCTTGGGTTGTCTGCTATACCTCACTCTCCTCCTTTGCTGTGGATGCAAGGTGTCTAGAACATTGGTTTCCATTTTCAGTTTAATGGAATCACACCTGAACCCTAAAGTGTGGTTACTCTTAACTATTTTTTTAGTCAGTTACATAATGAAGGTTCTACACTGAAATCATAGCTAGGACAAAACATAGTTTCTTCAGCTTCAGTCATATCACTAAACTGTGGTTAGGCAAGCAAATTTCCTCATGGCTATGCCAGATGAAAAGGAGTGCTAGGAGCTTATAAGCTCAAGGCTTACCCAGGCTCAGTCACTAAATGATGAATCACAGTTTACTGTGACATCCAAATGCAGCTAAAATCTCTCAGCATGCATTTTCTGCATTTTCTAGCTATAATTTCCTTGCTTCAGTGGCGAGCTGAAGCTCAGAATGAATTAGTTTTTAAATTTTTAGAAAAACAAGCATCCAAGTCATGGTATAGAGCACTTGATAGTCCCATTAGATTGCTTTACTTTTTAACAGTTGCACAATAAATGTTTTCCTCTTATAAAAGGTTAAATCAATTAATGAAACATTATGAAGTATAATATTTTTAAAATAATATACCTGCTAGGCTGTTGCCATCTTTATAGACCAATGGACAAGCTGCAAGAAGGAAAATAAAGAGTAAATGTTCTAATCCCTGCAGGAAAAGTAATATTCATGATTTGTTGGCTTTATTATATTTTATCCTAGGATGAAAAACTGCATTAGGGCTAGAAGATCAAAAAAGACCAGGACAATGGAATGCTGTTGAATACAATCAGTACAGTGAAAACTTGCTTAAAAGTTATCCTCAGGTTTAAAAAAAAAAGATACTCGTTGCCAGCTTTTGACCTGAGAAGAGAATCGGTCCTAGACACTGGGGTCCTACCCCCACTATTCAAATTCCAACCTCCAATCTCTCTCTCTCTCTCGTCTGTGTGTGTTATAAATTGGGGTGCAGAAAATTTTGTGGAGGTGCCAAAGGTGCAGGAGCTAGAGATTGGCAACAACAGAGATACAGGACAAAGCTTTCGGAAGACAGCCAAGCTGGGCCCTTAACACAGAGGCAGCAGCGGGAATACAAGAAACAAGACGCGTGCCTCAGATGAAAAGAGAGAGGAAACACAAGATCACAAGCTGTGCAATGAGACTTCCAGCCAGGGAAGAGACCCCATGGAAAGATCTACCCTGAGGGAGGAACTTGGTAGCTTGCTCAGCTTGTGGAAGGCCTGCTATATTTTCTGACAACTGTCTTTAATGATGCTCTACCCAAGGAATTAACTGTGTTATGGAAATCCCGTCTGGAACATTTGTCTTTTTGACAGGACTTTGCTAGAAGTTATTATCTATAGCCTGAAGCAATGCTTATTTGTTTGTAGCGTGCATAATAAATGCAGCTGATTAGAAATACGGCTTGATAGTCTGATTAAAAAGAGAGTCAGGGGACCAGTGCAGTTCACACACACACAAGCAGAAGTATTATTGAGGTTTTTAGGGGCTACAGTGCCTTTAATCAAAAACTTCCCATTTGCAGGTCCAGCTCATTTTATTGCTTCTTGTCCCTTAAAGAACAAGAAGATTTCTGGCCACTTACTTGGTCAGCTTTGGTTCACCTTAGGGCAGGGAGTAACCTAATTACTAGTTTAACTGCATTTTTTAAAAAGAACAATAGCTGTATTCCATTCAAGAAATGGACTATTTGGACCCTTGGGTCATCTTTGGAGGCCCTCCTTCCTTCAGGTGAACCCACCAAAGGAAGTAGATGGATGGCTACAAGAGGGAGGGTCTTCCCAGTTGTGGCATCCCCACTTATGGAAAGAATGCCACAGAGAACTTCTCCTGGGGCATCTTTCTGGTGTTAGGCAAAGATCTCACTTTTCTCTCAGGCATTTTGGAGACCGAGGTCTGGATTTCTCTTGTAGTTATATTATTCCTGTGATGCCTGTTGTTTTGCATTATTTTGTACCTTGTTCTTTCAAATGTGCTACTTTATTTCATATTTTAACTGTTCTTTGGTACTTTAGTCTTTAACGTTTGTTATCTGCCATGAAAACATGAGTTAATGGGTATTATTTATATAATAAAATAAATACATTAGAATAATGAAAGAAAAAATAATCTAACGCTATCCTTCCCTCAGGGATAGAAGCTTCCTAATTATGAAGCAATTATCACTAATCCTTGAGACTTCTCAGTAAATTTCATAGAAGGATCAACATGGTAAAGATGTTGATCATAATAGTTGTATATTAATTACTATCTAGAACCTGTGTTTAAATTTTATTTCCTATTAATTATGATGAACAGTATCCCAGGAGCACAGGTCTGAACAGAAATGATACTAGAAAAAGTGAAGCACATTTCTTTTAAACTAATTCTAAGGTTGCAATCAAATACATTGCACCATTGAACTGCAGTGTCATTGAACTCAATGCACCATTTAACTCAGTGGGACTTATGATGTAAAACAAACCATGAAACATGTCCATACTACCAATAAGGATAGCAAAATACCCTGCTTTGTTCTGTTGTACAACAGAAAGGAGCAAATAAAAGTAAAGCGTCACTAACTCGCTGATGCTGTTTCACAGACAAAAGTGATCAATTCATCTTCGATCTTCTTAAAGGCATCGAAGTCATCCACAAAGAAGACATGCCTTTCGCTAGGCTTGCTGCCAATGTTAAGGAGTTCTGAATAGTCGGCATCTGCTACTCCAATAGCAAATATACTGAACCCTAGGGCAGAAAGAAAGACGCTTTCTTTTGGCATGTCATTTGGCAAAAACACAGATAAAAAACTGCCGATCTAACAACATGGAATAGTGAAATCAGTTGTCTCTAGTCATGGGTTCAGCTACTCAATAAACATCATCAACCTAGTCTCTCAACACTTCCAGAAAAGGGCTTCCTTTGGAATTCTCTCCCTTTGGCCAGCCAAGTTTATTTTAGGAACAGAAACTACGTAGTGTGTCAAATGAACAAAGAAGCACACAGATTAATTTCCCTTATTTCTTTCAATAACTTATGATCTAATATAATGCTTGCTGTGCCAACACACTAGTTGTGTAAGCCAGGATAGTTTGCCTACTGGGCCAGGGTTGAGAGCCAGACCTTTACCCACAAATAGCGTTTTTAAAACTGGGGATTGCTCCATAAACAGTATTGGAGCCCAGAGGGTTCTCCCACAGGATCCATATAAAGAACCTTTGGCAACAGGGAAGGTGTCCCAAGAGCCCTATAATGGCATCATCTTCTGTATTTTCTCCCACATTAACAAAAAACAACATGAAGCCAAGAATGCTGTGAGAAAGCAAGAGCTTTTAAAACTGCAGTTTTATACACATGTACCTGACATCAAATCCTATTGAATATAATACGCATATTTTGAGTTAACATTTATTTATTTTATTTATTTATTTAAAAATTTATATGCCGCCCCTTGCAATAGCCTCGGGGCGGCTTACAGCATAAGGTAAGGATTTATAGGATGGTAAGGACTCCCTGGAGAAGAGTCTAATGCTGGGAACAATAGATGCCAAAAGAAGAAGGGGATGGCAGAGGATGAGGTGGCTGGATGGAGTCACTGAGGCAGTTGGTGTGAGCTTGAGTGGACTCCGGGGGATGGTGGAGGACAAGAAGGCCTAGAGGAATGTTGTCTATGGGGTCGCGATGGGTTGGACATGACTTTGCGACTAACAACAACAAATAGTAAAGGCATAATCTTGTGCAAGTTTAGACATAAAAAAGGTCCGCAGCTCCCAGCAGGCCCCAGCCCAGCGCAGAATTGGACCTTGAGTCTCTCTGTGAAAACAATTGTGAAAGGTATAAAGTATCAAATGGATTTCCAAACAGTCTATGTTTATCAACACAGGAAGTCCAAGAGCGAGACATTGCAAGTAATTCATATGCATGGTAGAGCCAAAAGTTCTTCAAAAAGACAATGACAATGAGAACTTACCACAGGGAGTCCAACTTTGTCATTTGTGTGTTCCCTTCACACTTTCTGAAATCCTTTTTTTCCCCTAGTAAGGGAAAACGGGTTACATTTTCATTATTTTCTAAGAGAACAGCATCTTACCATCTAGCTGCATTTCTCGGGAGACTTTGTTCACATCATCCTGTGATCGTCCATCTGTGATCACTACCAAAACTTTTGGGATTCCCTTCCTGGTCCCAGAATCAATAGTGAATAAGACCTGCTGAGCATGCTTAATTGCTTTGCCTGTAAAAACAATTCGACAAAAATATTGAGCTGATTCTTATATAATGTTACACCATACTTAGCATTAGGAAAGCAAGCTGCAGTAAGTATCAGGCTTATGTACCCCGTCCTTTCTACTCCTCTGGCACAGTCACAACATATTTGGAAGCCTTTGCTCTGGTCTTTGATTAAGCTTATTGTCATGGTCAAACTAACTGACCTTAAATACAATTTGTGAACATGAGCCAGCTTCAAACCATGGATTATGAAAGTGATTTGTTTGATCAACCATAGTTAACACTTGCCACAGTTTACAAATCAACAACATGGGAAACTGTGGTTGATCGACAGCACAGGTGATCTCCTTGCAGCTCAAGGAATGTTGAAGTTAGTGCTTGGTGCACACATGCTTGGTGCTAAACCATGTTTTAGTATCATGTGAATTTTGCCACTGAGTAGTGTAAATAACATGCAATACTATAATGCAGGAATGAGATGCATAAACACAGGAATTCTGCAACAAGTAAGATGTTTATCCTATTTATTCATATCTGCTAAAAGATATGTGCATTATTTTCCAAAAATAAAAATATTTATCTGCACACATATTTATTTCCCCAAATTATTCTTCTTCTATTTTAAAATTTCATTTGTATTTTACCTTTCTCCACAAAACATGGCTCCAAAATATATCATACATTTCTAAAAAAAACCCCCAGTGATTTGAGGGAAAAACATCCAATTCTTCATAAATGCTAATAACCATCACATACATTTTAATTCTATCAGATTGTTCCAAATGGTTTCTAAACGATAAAGTTCTTCACATTCCTTCAAGAGGGACTTTAGCTGAAACTTTAGCCAAATCTGCCACTGAAGGAGCAAAATTCAACAACTTTGCAACCAGCACAGAAAAGTTCCTGCCTTTGTAGTGACCAACCTGATCCAGAGATGACAGATGGATTAGGATTTCCTTAAAAGCAAAGAGACTTAAAAAGACTTTTCCTTTCAGACACTTGGTTATCTGCACCTTTCAGTATAGGCTAGAAAGAATCAGATTTTAAAAAGCTGTCTCAGGATCATATTAATACAATTCTGAGCAAGCTGCTGTTCCTATAAAATATCAGATGTCCTAATGGTTCTTAGTCTTCCTAGTTTTTCAGGGGGGAAAGTCTATCGTTCAGGCAGGGTCATCAAAAATGTCACTGTACTGCAAGACCAGACACAGAAAAACACCCTATGTGGGCTTGGCCAATGATTATTCTTATGGTGGTTAACCCTCCCTAATCCTTCTAGCAGCAAATATTGACTGAAAGAAGCTGCTTTCTGTGCATATTTTGTAAGAGCTGTGTGGCTTTTTGCTTGAATCAGCAAGAAGACATTCTACCTGGCAGTCCCACCCACCTGTTTTGGTGTTTCCTCCTTTGTACGCAATTTGTTGGATGGCCTCCAGAAGAGTTTCTTTCGTTCTATAAGCATTCAGTTTAAATTCTGTCCGGGCATCATCACTAAACTGAGCAATTGCCACCTGCATAGAAAAGACATCTTAATCATTAGTATGGCAAAATTAAGGAGGACGTGTGGGGACCAGTCAGGCTGAGCAATACGCCCCTTCAATGAGAAAGAGAGGAGGGAAAGTCTCCATGTGTCACTCAGGTGCCTTTCTTTTTCCTGCATGAAACAAGAAGATCCTTACAACAAGGGGTGTTTTTCCAAGCTGAAGGCAGAGGAAGAGAAAGAGCCTGTGGCAGGAATGAGAGGAACTGATGGGGCACTTACATTGTGTCCACTACCCTGCAAAGAAGACATGGCCACCGTAGCTATGCATGCTCTTTTCTATGTTTTCTTACGTTTCTTCCCTGTTTGCTGCATCAGATTCTAGTGGAGGAAATGCAGCCAAATGCTTCCATTAAGTAAATGCAACAAGGAAGGGGAAAGCTTAGTCCTGTGGTCCCTGTTGAGAACTTCTGGGGTTTCAATTCAGCACTCCAGGATTCCCAGGAGGTCAGGCTCCCTTACCAAATGTGTGTTTGATCACAACCCTGACTACACTGGACTTTCATTCATAATGCACAGGCGAGCACTGAGATGTCCATGTGAAGATGCCCTTTTGATGCCTCCTGTACATTTTGAATGCTTGCTGTGCTCCACTGGTGTTAAGAGTCAGGCAAGCACCTTGAGGACTTGAAACCTTCAGCAGACTTACTTAGAACTAAGTTCCCCAAAAAAGGATGAGACAGATCTTCAACCAGGAAGTGTGATGTTAGTGCTATTTCAGGGGCATGGGAATACCTTACTGAGTCTTCATGTAGGAATTAACACCCTTGGAGAATATGCACCTTTTAATTTACAGAAAAACTCCATCAATAATTAGAACTTATTTTTCTAAAGCATATAATTAATATGATTTATACAACTCTAGGCACATCACAGTCTATTTAAACAATTGTTCATATATTCATTTATGTTAATTCTCTCTCCTACTCACTTGAGTTCCTTCGGAACCAATCTTATCCAGTGCTCCAACAGTGCTGTACAGAAAGCCAATTATTTTGTTGAAATTGTCATCTCCAATACTCCATGACCCGTCCACCAGAAACACAAGGTCAGCCTTTGCAGCTTTGCAAACTAGAGGCATACAAAGTACTTTGTTATCAAAAGGATACAGACACATTCCAAACCAAATTATAGTTTATTACATTTATAGACTGCTTCATAGATGAAGATTTCAGGGGCAGGAAACTTAGCAAAGATCAAAACATTAAAGTATAATGTAAACACCATTTTACATACGAAATAATCAACAATAAAATATCAGGGCTGGTTAGAACCTTATTATATGCTAGCAGACATTTGGAAATAAGGAGCTGAAAGGCTGAGAACACTGGTAACAAATATCACTGGGGAGAACATAATGGGGGGCGGGGTGACCAGCAAAAGGCCCTCTCTTTTGCTACTACCTTATTAGTCGTCCTCACAGGCACCTGGGGGAGGGTGCCAGCTGGCCCTTGTAATGTGTAGTAGATTCATACCAGGTATGAGAGAATCAAACCAGGAGAGACTAGAAGTATTTCAGTCTCAAACCACATAAAGCTTGATGGGGCAGAAGAATCATCTTTAACTGGCCTTGGAAATATACAGGCAATCAGATCAAGTGAGCCAGAATTGGTGTTCCGTGGTCATCTCTACTGGTATCCCCAGCTATCAATCTGGACGGTGCGTTTTGTACAACCTGCAGCTTCCAAGCTGCCTTCAAGGGCAGCCGCATGTAGACCACATTGCAGTACTCTAGCCTGGAGGCTACTGGAGCTTAGATTGCTAAGTCCAGTTGTCTCTGTCTAGCTGGGATCTTAGCTAAGCCACAGCCTTGTTCCAAAGCTGATAGAAGACATTCTGTGCCATGGAGGTCAGCTGAGCCTCAAATGATGGCAGAAGAAACTTCAGGCTATGACTTTGCTCCTTCAGGAGAGCAACCCTAACCAGAGAATGCTCCATCTTGTCCAAAGAGTCCTTCAGGCTTGTCTGAACTAGCGAGTTTATTGGCCCTAATTCAGTCCACTGCTGGGACAGCCAGGATCTAGACTATCTGCAGTCTCATCTGATGAAGATTAAAAATGAGAAATAGAGTTATAACATGTGTGGACTCAAACTGAGATTCCACTGAGTATCCAAGAGTCCTGGCCTGAAGAACCAACAACTGTTTGCAAAATGGAAGAAGCACTAAGATTGACATTTTTATTACATCCATTACATACCTTCCTTTGCAGGAGGAATTGTAGGTTGAGGAGTGGTGGTTGAAGGAGTTGGTGGTGGCTCAGTTGGGAATGGCACTACAGAAAGAGATAACAAGAACAAGAAAAGGGCTTAATAATATAATTTTCCCATAGATAGTTTGCCTTTTTACATGAGCCATTTATTGTGTACTCATAAAGATGATGACGATGATGATGATGATGTTCTTACATCCTGCCTTTTCGCTTCTTGTGAAAAGCCCAAGGAAGCTTACACAGTCCTCCATTGCCATTGTATCTTCACAACAGATAACCTGTGAGGTGGGCTAGGCTGAGAGTGAGTGACTGGCCCAGAGTCACCTGGTGAGCTTCATGGCAAAGTGGGGATTAGAACCTGGATCTCCCAGATTCCCAGTCCAACATGTTAACCACCTCACCACACTGGCTCTCATGGACTCTCGTAGGTCCTTTCACAACATCCTCCTCCCACAAGGCCTCTCTCATGATTTCCACCCATTCCTCCGTCTTTTTTGTTTTTGTTTTGCTATTGAGTGAAGGAAGAAAGTCAGCTATTACATCCAAAATGGAAGGAACTATGGCAAAAGCCTGGGAAAGCTTTGCAGTTCTGCTATAATGCAGCTGTACCAGGATGGCACGTTACAGTCAGTTAATAGAATATACAGAAGGACAGAAAAATACAAACCCCCAGAAAGAAGCCCAGGCAAAGGGCAAATTTTCCTTCCACAGTGAAAATAGAAGAAAAAGATGACTCTGTGCTACTGAGATTCTGGGAGAACTAAGTAAAAGATACACACTGCACCAGATATGCATAGCTGTGTTGGGTCTTTGCTCATGGACAGTTTGTTGTTGAAGTGCTGAGACCATTCATTTGCAGGGTAACACACATACTTTTATTGCCTATTCAATGGCTATGGTTCAGAATTCTCCCCTCCAGGACAAACCATATTCTCATTGTACTGGACATGCTGTATTTCAGGTGTGGCAGAAGGTATTTTGGGATCTACTGGAAGATTGTTGCAAGATGTGCTGTAGACTGGTTTCTGACTCCCAACAGTTTAACAAAACACAGTAACAAAATAGATACATCTTCTCCGTGGCGTCTTGTATAATCTTGTATAATCTCATTTCTTACCTATGAATGTGAGTATGGTCTGATTGATTTTGCCAAGGTTTTGTGCAGTTCTACTGCTGCTTTGTCTCCCTATATTGCAGTCTCTGATCTATAGTTACTTGGATGTGGAGATGCATTTGAATATGCAGAATATCACTCATGGGTTGCAGCAGCTCATGCATTCCACTACTTTCTACCTTGTCCCTTGCTCTGATTAGCAGACTTCAGGGTTCTAATAACCATCAGAGCAGATCACACAATCCCAAAGACTACAGAACTAGAATAGTTCCTAGAATAACAAGATTCCTTGCTTTGTGAGGCATCCACTGTTATTGTATGGTGTGTCTGTGTTGATGGCAACTAATGGGTGGTGCTGGAGAACAAACCTCCATGAAAACAGAATGTCTAACTCGGTTCTTCCTGCATATTTGCTGTAGGTGACTAGAAGGGGCATTTGCCAAAAGGGTATTTATTTACATAGCTTGGGCGGTGAATACATTTTGGAAACTCAGCCAGAGGAATAGTACAGGTGGGGGAACAATTTAGCTTTCTTCTCTCTGCCCACCAGTCTGTTTCTCCACTTCAGGTTTACATATCAGAGACAAATACAGGTTGGGGAATTCTGTGTTGGCTGCCAAATAGTTCTGCCTGGAGATGTCAGTGGTGATGAGTGACACAAACCCTTCCCAGTTCCACATGGCGTGCTCTGCCCCATTTCTGTTTCTTTTGAAACACGTGCATGGAAGTGTGAAGTGCAGCTTTTAGATGGGTTTTCTTTTCCTTTTCACCACAAAATCTTACTAAAGGCAACAACCAAAAGAGGAGGAGGAGGAGGAGGAGGAGGAGGAGGAGGAGGAGGAGGAGGAGGAGAGAAAAGAAAAGAGAGGAGAGGAGAGGAGAGGAGAGGAGAGGAGAGGAGAGGAGAGGAGAGGAGAGACAAGATGAGCATACTTAATAAAACAACTGACTGTGTTCTAGCAACATTCTTGACTATCAGAGAAAATGGTGAATGCTGAACTTCAATGGACTATTAAGGCTAATTTAAATGACTATGTTTATGACATGATAACTATAGAAAAGGAGACATAATCATAACTGCTAGCTGGAAGATCTTGGCGGGACAGTTTTTGTCCTTCTCCATCTGCATGATTTACATCATGCTGAAAGAGGTGATGCTGGATCGAAGTGTGGCGAGATTTGGCCCATAGGATGGCTTATAGTCAGACATGACTGAACAGCTGAACAGAACAGAAATTAAGTTCACTGAGCAAGCGGAATATGCAGGAGGGTTCCTTCATGTTCCTGATTAGCACTGAAGTGATAGTCTTGTTTAAGGTCAGGGAAAAGAATGAATGCAATTAAATACTTAACAACCCTCAATCAAAACATCATCTTAAAACAGCTTGGGGTAATGGGATTGAAGTAGAGGGAAATCTAATAATTTTAGTTATGAAAACTGAAACAGACTAGTAAGACACCCAGGAGAAGAGAAAACTTCCTTTGGTGCTCTTGAGTCAAGGACAGGTGAACATTTGGGTGGCTGTTCCCATTCCAGATCTGACACATACATCCTCCAATCTGGAATCACCAAGGTTAGGCACTGGAGCTACAGGCCTCTGGTACAAAAGCTTGAAGATACTGCTATGTTGGCCAAGAAGGCCAAGGTCCTCATAGCTTTGTCAAACCTTGTCAATCAAGAGACGTCATGAAATATGTTGCGTGAGCCACCCATAGAGCCTAGGGCTAATCGGGAGGCCTACATGTCTAATAAATACATAAATCTGCCTGCCAATCACAGGGGACAATGTTGTATGCCCATGAATCCTTCTGTTCTTGAACAGGGACCTGTGGCTGGACTGTACAAATTCCTAGGTAGATTACTAGGTGCAGTCCCAACCTCTGCTCATTTGGGTCCTGATTCCATTTTCCTGACGCTATCACATCAGATGAGGACTGGGTGGAAACTATTAAGAAATTAGATAGGATGGAACCTCTGCCTGCCTCTGAGAAAAGCAACACGAATGGCACTCAGGTGGTACAAGATGAAGAGAATTCACTTACGTGTTGTCTCCATTATGCTAACAGCAGGCCCTTCTATTTCTTGAAGCTGTGTATGAATGCTGATTTTATATTCTGTACCAGGAGTAAGTTCAAAGAAGCAGTGTCTAGATGTGCCTCCACCAAGTAGTACTTCTCCACTTGTCCCATCTAAATTAGAAAGAGAACCTTTAAAAGATCAGGACTGGATTGTCATTTCTTAGATAGGTGAAGGCTTGACTGGTGGAGGTGGGGTAAAGAAAACATCACAATAAAATTCTGCCCCCCAAATTTTCAAAACTTAAAACTTGGGGTGAAGGGGTGTTAGAATTAGATTTTATTTATTTATTTATTATTTATTAAAACACTTATATGCCACCCCAACAAAGCCTCGGGGTGGCTTACAACATTAAAAATACAAACAATATGTTAAAAACCTAACTATCTATCCCCCACCCCCACCCTGGTGCATCTCGGCCAACCTAAAAAGACAATCCAAAATACAAAATCATAAACAACAAACCACTAAATAAGTAAACATAATTAAACTATAACAGATAATAACCAATTAACTAAACAAAATAAATACATAAATACCAACAATAAACTAAAACCAAATAAACCATTTAACATTTAAAATAAGATTTAAATAAAAAGTAAATTTTTAAATAAAAAATAAATTTTCTTTCTATCCTAAGTTTTTGCACCCCCTCCAACAGTCATGTCTCCACATTTCCTTGAACAACTTAATAATGTCAATTCCAGTAAGAAAAAGCACGTTTTAAATAATGCATTCTTCTAAGATACGCATGTGGGCCTGCTAGCTTGATAGTCCTGCATGCATCTCATGAGTCAGGTCCTAGTCCACAGAAGCATATCACCAAGTAAATCTGTTACTTTTTAAGGTACTCCCAGTCTTTTTCCTGCTGCTACCTAAATAATCAAACTTAATGAGGAAATGAAAGGTCATCTCATTTGTAATCACCATTATTAGCTTCAGTGGTGGATTTTGTGCTACATTTATATGGCCAATAAAAACCTGCAACATCATTTGACTGGAGATGATTCTGGAAATAGTGAAACTAAGGTATATACTAAGATATATATCAGTGTCTGTATGGAGTCTACAAGTGTAGGAATTTCTCCTGTAAGTGTTATCGCTGCTTTTCCTGGACTTCAAACACATGGTGCGCTATCAGAAACTGATGGTTCACTTATGGGAAATTTATCACACCAGACTTTGTGGCTGATATGCCAGCAGAGGCCACTTACATGAGCAGCGTGTCAAGAATGCAAACTGACTAGCAGAAATGGATACTGCTGATCTTCCCAGTAAATAATGTCCTCTTTATGCAAGCATTCAAAGGGGTGACCCTGATCCTTGTTCCAAGAATGGAGAACAGGTCTCATTCGTGCTGGGCACTCCCTTTATCTCATTGGGTTTTGAGTCAAGCCAAGCCCTGACATTGCAAGTAACCCGGCTGCCTTTGCTACACATTCAGGGGGGAATAAGCACCAATCTTAAGTCAAAAGTTCATCTCTCCACTGATTTAAAATTGCAACAGGCAAAATTAATAAAAAAAACCAACAGTTTAAACCACACTGAAGTAAACATGCAAGAGTTTCAGTACAATTTGCAAAGGGGAATTCTTTAGTGGATTGGGCCCATTATTGGCAGATTGGGTCTGTCCATCATTCTGTTCAAGATGGGTTGAACTTCCTTAGAAATTGCTGTGAGATGAGAATGAATATTAATTAAGAATTAGATAACAGCAAATAGTGGACAAGCATTATAGGATGTACTGACTTACCCATCAGAGATTCGATCACAACCCTGTACGCAGTTGCGTGCCTGTGCAGTTGCCACTGTACACACATACTTGTCATGCGAACTTGATAGGCTCCCAGATTTGTCACGCCCAAGTACACTGCAGTGTAGGAAAGAGGCGAAGCATTAATCGCAACGGTTAGCTACCAAAAAGCCACTTTCAGTGGGCACAGGGCATAGGTGGTGTATTACTTTGCAATTCTATTTATTGTATTTATATCCCACTTTTTTTTAACTTTCAAGGAACTCTAGGTGACTTGCAGAATTCTCCACTTCCTCTCAATCTTATCCTCACCACAACAACCCTGTGAGGTAGGTTGAGTTGAGAGTCTGTGCCTGGCCCAAAGTCATCCAGTTGGCTCCATGGCTGAGAGGGGACTAGAGCCCTGATCTCCTGAGTCCTCTTACCACCCTCTTAACCACTACACCACACTGGCTGCTATCTTGGCTAGCAGACCCCACACACTGTGATATCACACAGAGCTCTGAAATCAATTTCCCTCTACGGCACCAAATTTGTTTGCTCTGCAGTCTAAGTGGTAAGGCTGCTATCTGCAAAGTACAAGCCCAACTCCTCCCTGGGAATGCAGAACCAGTTGTGTGGTCGCTTGCATTGTGGCCCACATGTTCACCAGAGGCAATTAATGGTTTTATAACTAATCATTATCCTTTCTATATTATAAGCATTAGACACCATTCAAATACTTTAAACAACCATTTCCTGTCCACAGCCCCACAATCTGTCAGAGCAATCATCAGAAGTGCAAGTAATAGTCACCATTCCTTTTCCATAAGCAAATGCATGAGAAAGAATTTTAGCACAGCCATGGCTACATGAGAAGGGGCTCTAAGTCAGTGTATGCAGAAGGATCCAGGTGTAATCCATGGCTTCTGCAGGCAGGCCGAAGAAAAACTACAGTGCAAAATCCTGGGCGGGAACTGCCAATCAGTGTTGAGAAATACTGGGCTAGATAGACCACTGGTCTGGCTTCCCTTAAGGCAGCTTCCTATGTCCCTGAGTAAGATTGTTAAACCATTTGCTAGTTGGAATATATTCCTGAGTTATCATCCTAATCGCCATGGCTAGCATACCAGAAGTTCACATATTCTCTCCTCCTGCTGCCTCATTTCTCCTGCTCAAACTCCTCCTTTTCTTTCATGCTTTGCTATCAGCTAGCAGTATACCTACAACATCACTAACTATAGTTAATACTTGACAGAGTTTGAAGCCAAGTCCTGTTGGCATTAGCAATGGGGATACTATGCTGCACCACAATACACCAAACCATAGGAGGGCAGGGGAATTTCTGTCAGAGGGAGAAGCAGCACATCAACCCGTGACACTCCCTTAACATTTCAGTTATGGGGGAGAAATTGATACCTTGAGGACTGCACTGTGCCTCAGAGACATTCAGTATGGTGTCCCCTGTTTCCGAGGCTCCCAATTATCCAGAGGAGGACACAGATTTAGAGAGGCCATAGGTCACTCCACTTTGGTGAGCCTTCAGCATCCTGCCCTGAAGACTAGCTGTCCCATCATCTGACTCTGACGCCCTTGAACTTTCTCCTGGCCCTCTGCCATGCAGAAGCAGACAGCAGTCCCTTAAGAACTTCAATCATTATCTAGGAGTAGTGGAACCATTCAAGACCAGGTCAAGCCAGCCTTCTTAAGGCCTTGGTTCTTGGCTGAGACAACACTCCTTATGGTAGACTATTCCAGCTAGAGCTTCTTGCAATGTGCTATCCAAGGTACTGCTTGGTCTCTTGTCCTGCTTAGAGTGAATTGGCAAGTAACAATGTGCTGTCCACTTCCTCTGAACTTCATGCTTAGTAGGACACAGGGAAGGGTGAAAAGTGATGAGAGATACAAGTCCCTTGAGATGCCTATACCCTCTGCTCTTCATGATATCAGACAGAACTTCTGTTGTGAAGAATCCCATGGCAAGATGAATGAACTGGAACAATTCAACTTGCTTGCATACTAAGATATTCTTCAGATGCCTTGCTCCAGGTGCAGGTACTTTGTTGGCCTTGAGACACACTGGTAAGCATCAGAAATGTGTGTGTTATGAAGCTTCTTTAGAATATTTACATGCATTACTTTTAAATTGTATTTTTGATGATTTATCAGTAAACACTTAAGTTCATCTGATTCATACACCTAGAATAATGCCTATTTTCACAGGTGATTTTAAGATTTTACTTTGTCCAAGTTTTTATTGTGCCGATTGGGATGTACATTTGATTTTAATTTTTATCTTTTGCACTCTCTGTACCAAATGAACTCATGGAGTCTAGCACACATTGTATATGTCATTTGTGAAAATGTCCAAGTTTCATTTATTACATTCCTATACTGCCTAATAGCCAATGCTCCCTGGGTGGTTCATGTCAACAGCAGGCAAAAAAATTCCTTTAGAAAGAGCAGATGGAATATTATTCCATCTGAGATTCTGTTCACTACATAATGCTAAGGTTGATGGTGAATTATGGTCCACGGAGATTAGAAATTGGATAACAAGGATTTGAGTGTTCTTACATGTTTTGGCTACACCCGCTAAGGCATCACTAAATCCCGTTGAGTATGAAGCAAATACTTTAACACTGTACTCTGTTCCACTAAACAAATTCAAAATGAGGATCGTGTTGATATCATCTCCCACAAAGGTTTCGAGAGCTGGCCCAGGGACTGAAAGAAATGAAATAAGAATACAAATGACTTAAAGAAATGTACCCCTTAAGGTCAAACCACATTTAGCTTTAAGTCTCTATGAAACATAATTCCTGATTTTCGATCAGCAAAGAGCGATACCTTTAAAAGGAGCTGTTTTTCCTATTTGCAAACTGATATAGTCTTTGTTCATTGGCTGAATTTGCCATCTGCCTATTTTGAAAGGTTGAGGCAAGTCATTTTTACATAAAAACATTAGGAGTGACAACAATAATTTCATGTTTAATGGGCTTTTAACATGGCATTGCAAAAACGTTCACAAATGTTACTAGCTCACTTCCATTCTTACTGAATTGCCTGTTCATGTTCCAATAATCCCCTCCCCACAACTTGAACCCAAAAAAGATGCATTTCCCTGTTTCAGTACAAACCTTGCAGCATGCAATAAGTGAAAAGACGTTGGCAAAGCCAATAACAAAACAACATATGAGGTAAGGCTTTGCTGTATGGATGCAATCCAAAGTGTGCTTGCAAGGGAATTAGTTCTATTAAAACCAGTCAGTTACTTCTGAGCAAAGATGCTCAGGATTGCAATGTGTGCAATGTTAGTCCTGTTGCCCAGCAACCATTTTTTGTGAGCAAAATCCTTGCCCATTCCTTAAAAAAACCTAATTTGTCATGGTTAATTTGAGCCTAAATAACCACTTGCTGAAGGCTAGAGGTTTTTGCAAACATCAGATTAAACATTAGAACATGGATATATGTTCCTCCCTTACAAAAACAACAACAACAACAACAACCCTGCATGCATAAAATTAGCAGGTCAGGAGAAAGACTTCTAGCCTAGCTTTCTGTCTGATATGCTTTCTATCTTTGGCAGAAGGATCACTGCCTCAGCAATTATAGGCAGCCTACAAATACATGTAGATAAATAAATAAATATCATGAGACCCCAGGTGCAGTTTGGAGCAGAAAAGCCAAGACAAATCTTTGCCACCGCGCCTGCTGTCTGTGAGACCCACGGTTAGATATTCGTATTATTACATTACATTCATGCCCCACCTTTCTTCGTTTTTTACTTTCACAACAGCGGTGAGGTAGGTTAGGCTGAGAGGCCATGACTGGCCTAAAGGCACCCAGTGAGCTCCATTGCTGAGTGGGGACTCAAACCCAGATCTCCTGAGTCCCAGTCCTGCACTCTAACCACTATACCACACTGACTTTCAGTAGGCAGAGGGTATTCACACGACTGATTTTCACAAAACATAAATCAATCGGCATAGGCAACCGCTTTAGATATTCACCATTCACAGGTTTATATACAATTCTGTATCCCATTGTGAGTGACGGAGGGGCATCCCAGGTGATGCGCAGTCTGTTGTACCACTCATCAGAGACTCGCAGGTTCTGTGGCGCAAACAGGGGCACTGAAAGGGAAACACAGCATGGATTCAATCCTTCTCAGTGTGTCCTGGAGAAATAGCTTTGCCGAAAAGAGAAAGCAGCTGACATCTGGGCCTTTATGGAAACGGAATGCTTTGTACTCACGGGTTTTTCCCGGAACTGACAAACTGGCACCTTCCCCATCAGAATAGATAGGAGTGACCATAACTTTATATTCCGTGTCTGAAAGCAAGGACTGAAGAAGCACATTGTTTTGCCTCGCAGGGACCATTACCTGGACAGGAAAAACAAGAAGGGAAGGAAGGAAGGAAGGCACTGAGGGTTCGTTTCTGCATGTCACGTCATATCTGGGCCAGTCTCAGTCCACAGGAAAACAAAACATGTGGATACTTTACCACATGTGCGTTTACTGGGTATCTGATATGCACCATGACTTCTGAATTAGACTTGTGGAAGATTTTAATGCACAAAGGTGTACAGGCTTTATCGATCTTGGAAACTGCAGTTAGGCAAAGGGACATTAACCATCAACATTTTTATTTGTATTGCAGAACTACAGCTCCCAGGGTTCCCTGCAGAGCAGGAATGACTATTAAACCAGCTAAGTTTGGAGTATAGATACAGCCTTCTTTATGTATAGTTTCACTTTGTCTCCACACAGATAGCCTGAGCCTTGCATATTCTGTAATACATGCAGGGTCCCTCTTACCATCACAAATAGCCTGAAGGGTCCACCTAGAAAGAAAGGATTTGTGCTTTAAAATGACCCACATCCACAGACACACTCTTACCATTTAATTGCTTGATACTAATATGCTAGAATGTGCAAATTCAAGGGACTACGTTAAACAGTGAAAAGCAGGGAATAACTATGACTATTTAGAAATAAGAAAGAAAAAATTACAAGAAACAAGGCTTGGGAAAAGTAGAGCTTAGGAACAATGCTCCAAACAACCTCATTAGTCCTAAGGATTAAAGTGGAATAATTATGGTATTGCAGTCAAAAAACCTTCTATGTTTAGGGTTCAGAAGCTTTACAACAAGAGCTTTCAAATGATGTCCCAGAAGGAAGTTGGGGTGAAGAGATCAGTAAAGATGTGCGTGCTTCTCTGAAGGAAAACGTGTAGGCCATTTCTGATCTTTCCTGCAATCCACAGCCAAAGTGGAGTGTTGAGAGCATTCTTGGAACTGTTCTCTATTTATGGGGTTGGTGGTGAGCCTGAGCAGGCCGTGGCAGGCATCCTGTGTAAACACGGCTCAGAATTGTCTGCCACAAGCAAGGATTTTGCGGCAGCCACTCAAGGGTTTGTTGGCATTTGAGGCAATACGAAATGTGTTTTCCAAAGGTAGAACTTTTTAAAAAGATCACTTTGGAAGATGACAAGAGAGTTAAGTGGTATCATATGTGACTGCCAAAGGAAGGAAGAATGCTCTGGCCATCAGGGTTTCATGAAACTGCATTCCAGTTAATGTCATGACTGCAGAGGCTTGGCCACATGCAGTGTAACCACAGCAAAAGCGACAGCTGCTTAGCATATATTACCAATTAGCAGAGATTAGCTGTATCAGACATCTGGAGCACACCAGCATATCCAAAAGGAGGGCCTTCTCTACACACGGTATTTGTCATGTGCTTGGGAACTGTCACTCAGACATTTAGATGCTTATTCTATTTTTTTAACATCCTCCTCCTTTGGGGCTTCTCCCATTTGTTGTGGCAGATTGTAGCAGACAGATTAATAGCTGGGACTTGCAGGTACAAATACAGAAGAGCAGTTCTGGTCTGCCTGCATTGGTTACCTGAATGCTCCTGGTCCCAGTTCAAGATGCTGGTTTTGACCCATAAAGCCTTACATGGCTAAGGACCGCAATAGCTGTGGGAGTGCTTCTACCAACTACAATCTACCTGGACACTATGCTCAGCCTCTGGGCCTTCCTTTGAGTGCTCACTCCAAGGGAAGTGCAGAGGGTGGTCACAGGGGGGAGGGGGCTTTCTCTGTGGTGGCCCCCTGCTTTTGGAATAACCTCAGTTAAGATGGCCCTCTAATGCCAATACTTTTAATGACTTTTAAAGACTTATTTAGATACCCCGGGGCTTGAGGGGCTTGCCCATCCCAGGTCTTTTACTGAATCTTTTCTTGTTATTGTTTGGTTTTAGGTGTTCCAACTTTTTAATGTATTTCTGATTTTATATATTTTATTGTATTCTATTAACTGTTTTATGGACCGTTGAAAACTTCCCAAAGAGCTTCAGCTGAGAAGCGGTATAGAAATGAAAATAAGAACTACAACAGCAGCATCCATTTTTGCATCTCTCTTTTTAGAGTGACAATAGTAAGGTATTACATTAGAGGTGCAATAAACTGGAATAAAGGTTCCTGTAATTCAGCAATTGCATTAGACTGTGGTGCCATCTTGTGTTTGTCAATGCGACATACAGGAAGGCAGAGAACAAAACTTCCAAAAACAAAAGAAAACAAAAGCACAATAAAACGACGACACAACAACAACATCAACAAAACCCTTGCCAAAGAAGATGGAAGAAGTCTCCATAAAGCTGCAGAATAAAGAAATATCTTATGTAGAAATGAGAAGCGCAAATGCTCCTAAGTCCACTAATGGAAACAAACTGAACTGTCATCTTTGCAAATGTTACTGATACCCACATCCTTCCTTCCTTCCTTCCTTTTTTCCTCCTATTTACAAAAAAGCCACACAGAAGATCTTCTGCAGCACCCTCCTCATCAACCTGGTGCCTTCCAGATGTGTTGGACTGCAGTTCCCATAATCCCCAGCCAGCAGGAATCTGCAGCACTTCCCATTTTGACACAAAAGACTGCATTTAAAAACCCAAACTCATAAAAGTGGTAACAGTTTTAAGTGGAATGTCCAATAGCTTACAAGGAGAAATTGTCAATGAACTCCCCTATTGACTTTTTTACTAATAAAGAGCACTAAGAAATGCAGATACAATTAGAAGGTTACAAGAAGCAGCATTCTGCCAAAGCAGTAATTAAAAAAAAAGACTGAGAGCTCCAGCAGAATGTAGAATATTACCAAGCAAGGCACTGATCAAGTTACACTGATGCTCAAAGTGGGAAAGAAAAACGTATGTGTTACACGTTTCTTTGTTTTTATAAACAGAGCTAAGCCAACGTTTTTGAATGTACACTGGAATTAGCATCTCTGTCAGTTTTTAAATCCTGTTCTTCCTGTTTCTGGGATCCTACAGGATGCATTCCGACAACCAATTTTCTTATCACGCAGTAGCATTTTACAAGGCCATGGGGTTTGCTCCTGAATACCTCTCTCTGCCAAAAGCTACGCATACAGATCACACTGCATGAACATATAGATAAACCAACACCATAAGCAAGATTATGCACCTGTTATTTAACTTACAGACGACCATCAACACTGATTGAGTCATTTATGGCAAGGGAGTCCTTTATCAGTTTGTTATGAAATTATCTCTAAGTGCCCAAGCTCAGCCAAACAAGAACTATGCCCTCGGTTCTTACCACTTCCTCATCGCGATCACCGCTGGCCGCAAGGTAGGTCACCCTGTACCGACGAACATCATAATCTGAAATGTCCCATTTTACTCTTAAGCTTGAGGTAGTTTCCTCATCAATAGCCAGATTTCTTATTCCAATTCGAAAGACTGAAATAATATTAAACATTTTAAATCACTTAAAATATTACTTTGGAAATATGTATGCATTGTTTTAACTACAAAGTGCTTTTAAAAATCCACTAGGCATTAAAGCTCAATAATTCTGAGAATATAAAAAGCACAATATTTATAAGTAACTTTATGAAACAAATCTCTTTTTTACTGGATTTTTCATCACTTTATATAGTTTTATACCTGCTGTTGTAGGGCGGGAAGTTGTGGTACTAGTAGTGGTTATCGTAGTCAATTCAGTAGTTGCCATTTCAACTGCAAAAAGCAATAGCAATAATTTCGTACATTATCTCATTTTAGAGACGGTTCTGATAAAGGTCTTGTGTACATCCAGTCACTGACTATTGTTAATATCATTCTTCTTTACCAATCCTTTTTTCACCTTTATCTCACACATCAACTTGACATTAACTGTTACATTCCAAACTTCTTTATGCAATTCAATTAATTGGAGATCCCCTTTCTCCTTCCAATTCTTTGCTATTATCAAATTTATTGTTAATTGTTTAATGTTCCATTTCCTTTTCTTTTCACAAAACATTAACAACAATGATATTTCAGGATATAATTCAATTTTTAAGATCAATATTTTACTAATCTCCTTAAAATCATTACACAGAATTTCTCAATATTTTCACATGCCCACCACATATGGAAAAAGGTACCTGCATTTTGTCCACATCTCCAATGTATACGCACCATTTTTCTGCAACCATTCTCTAGTCCATTCTTCCAAGTGCATAACATTAAACCAAGTTAAGCTCATTTCCCAAGTAATGCCATTATCCTTTCCTTATTATCCATTTTTATTTATTTATTTACATATTTATATGCCGCCCCCTTGTCGACAAGCCTTGGGGCGGCTCACAACAAGCAAATAACAAATTTTTCAATGTTCTCCATTCAATCTTTTACCCTGTTTGTTTTACTTTTAATACCTTTCTTAAACTACCCCTCAAATTTTCTGGAAATCCTCTAATCTCTGTAATTGGGGCTATTGCTGAGGTGATTGGCATAAATTCTTCCCTATACTTCTCCCAAATTCATATCAATTTTTTTAAAAAAGGTCTTTTCTGTTCTTTTTATACTCTTCTTATCTTCTTGTTTTAAAATATGTTTAAAAAAGATCCCCCAATTTCTTGATGTTCCATCTCTGTCCATATTATCTCATCTGCTCGTAAAATAATATTTGGAATACATCTTAACTGATTCACTTCATAGTATGATGTAATATTCGGAATATATAATCCTCCCTCTTTTTGTGATTTATACCATCTTTTCTTACACATCCTTGCTTTCCTATCTCCATTACAGAATTTCTTAATCATATTTTGCCAATCTTCCAACTCTTTCCCTAATAGTCTAATTGGCAAAATCCCAAATAAAAAAATTAATCTTAGGTAAAATTTTCATTTTACAAACAGCTATTCTCCCAAACCTCGATAATCCTATTTTCCTGCCAGTCACCATCACTCAAAAATAAAATGTTTTTGTTGCAGAATGCGCAGGATCAAGAAGACACAACAGTCACGAACTGACATTGAACTGGAGACTAGATGAATGGGAAGAACCGCAGCCCCTGATACTTTGGTCAATGCAGGAAGGAATGATGGATGGCATTATTATCATTAGCTCAGTGCTGCTATTTGATGGGAGGCAAGCGTTGAGCCATTTCCAGGCTTGGCCAGGATGCACCAGAGATCAGGCAGTGGTTCCAGATAATCTTGGGCTATGTCATCTCTTCTTCTAGGAAGCATGCATTAGAATCAAGGGGTGTGGGGAGATTGCCACCTTTCCTGACTTACTTGTGGTTCCAAGTGCAGCAACAATATCACTTTCACTGTCATCATCAAAGATGGCCAACAAGGACACCTCATACTCTGTATTAGGTAGCAAGTCTTCAATCAGGTGAGTGTCCACCTCTCCACTTAACACAATCTTAAACAGAAGGAGGAATAGATATAAAGGCAGGTTATCCATCTGCGCTGCTCCCCGAGATGAACTTCAAAATGAAGAGCATCAGATTAGAGAATTACAGTGCCAACCGTAAATTATTATTATTATTATTATTATTATTATTATTTCGATTTATATCCTGCCTTTTTCCTACAAAGGGCTCAAGGCAGCTTACATCTCCTCCTCCATCTTATCCCCACAACAACAACCCTGTGAGGTAGGTTGGGCTGAGAGTCTGTGACTGACCCAAAGTCACCCAGTTGGCTCCATGGCTGAGTGGGGACTAGAACCCAGATCGTCTGAGTCCCAGTCCCATGCTCTTAACCACTACACCACACTGGCTCTCAAATGTATCTCATGAGATTCGCCCAGCTACTCACATCGCTTCCTACCTTAACGACATTCATAAACATTTTTGGTTCTCTGGGGTCTTACTAAAAACGAATTAAAAATCAGCCATACTATTCCAGCACTGGCCAGCCAGACTTGAGAGATATCATGCTTCTTTCGTTCTACATATGCAGATCATCACGTCATGTTTCCCACTAGTATGCAAGATCTTGTATGAAAGACAAGAATAATCACCTCTTCAGCTTCTTCCCCACCCAGTGGAATCCATGCCAGCCTATAAAGGGCGACATCAGCAGATGGAGGCTTCCAGCTGACCCTGAAGCTATCTGTAGATACTTCATCTATTTCCAAATACTGAGGTGATGGCACTTTTTCTAAAAGACAAAATCACACAGGGAAGATACATGAGATCCGTGTGTCTCCCATGATGACCTTCCAATTCTGTGATGATCCTATGAAACGTAAGCACAAAGTTGTGAGCTCACCAATATTTGAAAGCTTATTTTTGCACAGGTGATAGGAGCAGCTCCAGGGGGTGATAGCAGAGAAACTGATCAGGGCCTCAGACATGGGAACAACTCCAGCCAGCCTGAGGGCCAAATCCGCTGCTCCAGAGTTGTCCAGATGGCCATTGCTCTACCCTTTATTCCTGACTAATCATTTGGTGCCTTTTCTGGCTTTTATGCATAATTCCCCATTCTAAAAGGTCGAAATGCCATTCCTTAGGTTTAGCTACTGACCTGTAAGTTAAATGTCCTGATATTTTTTGAATGGGTGGCCTCAACCTGCCTCAGCCCCAGTCACCACCGAGGTGCTGCCCATAAGAGCTTCTGGGGAATGGAATTTGGCTGGAATTTGGCCCTTAGGCTGAAAAAAGTTAAAATCTCTGCAGTGGTTTAGTCATCCTGCCTGAACCTGAGGTGATGGGAGCGGCAGGCCAATGTATCTGGAAGGCACCCAATTGGGAAAAGCTGAGAAAAACCAACTACTACACCAGCATCAGCCAATATCGCCAAATGAAGAGGAGTAATGACTTAGAAAGACATTCTGCAGGATGTGAATGTGCTGAGAAGGGTCATGGTGGAAAGCAAGCTGAGGGCAGGATAGGAGATTTTGCTCTGCCCTGTTGTGGGAAGCTCTTTCCGACAGAACACTGGCAGAGCCCTAAATGTCTGACATGTCCTGCTAGACTGAGAGCATTTAAACCTATGAACCAGGAACCTCGCAGTTCAGACTGTAATCGGGGGTCTTAATCAACAGTTTAAAGGACAGGGCACATAATGTGCATTATTAGCACATTTGCTTTATTGCATCTTTTTTAAAGGCAAAACAAGGCAAGAGAAGAAAAGACCCCACTGAGCGATTTCCTTATTTCTTCTCTGATTTGTAACAGCAACGTGTTTTGTGGGCAAAGAAATCAATGCAACCAAAGGTTGAAAACTGGCACTTCTTAAAGGCACAGGGATGACGTGGATTCATCTAAATTATTTGTTCAGTGAAGCCTGAAACACTTAACTTGCCTTAAATGTCTTTCTCTTTCTTTCTATAGCATAATTAGACAAAATGTTCATTTGCATTTGTTTTAATATGAGGCTTCCAAACTGTCAGGGGAATGAAAAGTGGGTGGGGGAAAGACACTCCTTTTCTCGAACATAAAACTGTGGAAGGAGAATGCTGTAATCACATTACTTTCCAGAAAAGAAAGGGAGTATCATAGCTAGCCTTGGAACGCACTCAAAAATGCAGCCAGACTTACTTGTGGTAAAGCTGCCTGTAAGCGGATCTGACTGGCCCTCCTCGTAAATGGAGAAAATAGCGATGGTGTATTCTGTGAGGGATGTGAGACTCTTCAGGGTGTGGGTGGAGACACGACCAACCTCTTCCTGCAGGATAAAAGGTGACTGATGATTAGAGAGCAAGGTAGCAAGCCTCCGTCGGGATGTCAAAAATAGGCTTGCTTCAAGCTAGTGGTTTCCTGACACCTGAAGGTAGAATTGGGGATGGGATCCCAAGATCCATCTTACAAGCAGCTGCTCCATCTTGCAGGAAGAAATGGATCATTTCCTTCCTTTTGGCCATGAAGAAGAAAGAGAAATGAACAGTTCACTTCTCACTTTCACACGCCGCTAGATCTTACCTGCTGAACTAAACTATCTGGGCTTCAGAGGAAAGAGAACAATTTACAGGACACTTTAAAAAGGCAATAACAATGCATCAACCACAAATCGCACTTCTGTTCAAAATTGTATTTCTGTTTAAGAACCAAGCCATTGTCCTATGGAAGGCAGTGAAGAAGAACAAAAACAAGCTGTAGCACTAACAGAAAACAAAGATGGGTTTTGGAAAAAGAATAGAGACTAGGGCTTGTGGATTTTAAAAGACCAAAACAGTTTATCAAAGCAGCAGGTTTTCCACCACTTGTAACATTTATGGTGTGGTATCTCTTTAGGGAAGAGAAAATAGTTTGAGGGCTCTATAAAATGCACATATGGAGCATTGCTAGAAGCTACAGTATATATAATGCTCAAAAAGCTGTGCTCTCTCTCTCTCTCTCTCTCACACACACACACACACACACACTTAATATACATGCATTGAAAGTGATATTCAAATCTATGCACTTATATTTTCTTTTTTAATATTTGTTTGGGTTTTAAAAAGTTATAATAAAAGTTAATCACTACAATTTACTGGCAGAAAGGGAGGGTCAGCTAGGGAATCATCATCTGCACTCATTAATATGAGTCCGTCCTAATCATGATCCCAATTCCCTACTGTAACCTGGCATCCGAAATCCCTGTCCAAACATGGCAGGGCTCGGTTCCCACATTTTGAAGCAAGTAAAATAGTAGATGTTGCCATCTAAAAAGAGGATCCCATAAGACCCAGGTGAACCCTGGTGGAGAACTGAATTGATTATCTGGGTACATTTGCTACTAAGTGTTATGCTTGGTTTTGTTTAGTTTTGTTTTGGTCACATGTGTGCATGCTGCAACAAAAGCCAGATTTCCATGCTGCCCCAGAATCTGAGCAGACTGGGAAAAGAGCTATGGATGATAGAACGTCTTCAGATGCTGTTGCAATATTGGACTATTCGGAATATTTTGTACTGTTGTTTGGAATACTGTCCTTTCTCAGAGCTCTGGGTCTGGAACTTTGCATCAAGTTCCAAAACCTGTTCTCACTCAGAGGAAGTAGTAAATTTGGCTCTTGTCATATCAATTACTGGCAGGGTCATATAGCCATGTCATATTATATCTGGGTCTATGTTTTAAGCATACTATTTTTAAGCATCTGCTTACCTCGTTGGTTTCTGTTCCGTCTGTCTTGACATACATGATGCGGTAACCTTTTACTTTTTTAGACGGCGCATCCCAAGTTATCTTAGCTGAGCTGTGTCCAATATTTGAAAATTGCAGATTTTGCGGTGGACTTAAAGGCACTTCAAAAAGTGAAGGAAAGTCAAAATTATGAATATGTTGTGTTTGTTTTCTTTAAGCATCTCTTAGGTATGAAGACAGGTGAATGTAAAAGACGAGGCCCTTACACCACGGGACTTGAATTTAAAAGGAATTTAGCCCCAGTGGAAATTATCCCAATGTTGGCATATAATTAGTTCCCTACTACTGTGTTTATAATGTCAAAATGTGTGAATTGCAAGTTTTCCCTTCTCATGAAACCTGTTTTTCTAGAGGGACACTGCCATGTCAAAGATAGAATATTTTGTGATACGCAACATATATTATGAATGAAATAAGATACAAACCCTCAGGGATATTGTGAACTTCTCTCTGAATACCTCAAGAAACTCACTTGAAACTACTCAGTGTAGCTCATGTAGTAACACTGTTCCTAGACTACTCCATTTCAGACTGCATGTGGGAGAATCTTGCACCCGTATTAAAGCCGTTGAACCCATATAGAACTAGAAGAATGGTACAAGCCTAGCTTTAACCCTGAGGTGCTAGTTTTCCATGTGCAGAGGATTCTTTCTCATAGAAATACATTACATACATATATCTCTAGCAGTCTGAGGGAGAAATGTCCAAGTACAGCTTCCCAAAAGTTCTCTTGTTTGCCCTTCGCTGATGGCTTTCTGGCCCCAGAATTGACTTTGCTCCCAGTATTTTCCTGTTGGCAGGGGTCACACATCTAGAACCCAGCAGAGGTGATTCTGAGCAGAAAAACTGCCAGTTGGAAAAGGGCCAGGCACTACTCAAAAATACAGTTTTCCAAAAGCCTTCCTTTTAATTTTGGGCTCTTACTCTGTGCATATATGCACACCATTTTGTAAGTCGGTCTGATGCAGCTCATCTGCTCTTTTTGCCATTGTATGTTTAACAGCATAGACAGTTTTGATTCAGAAAGTCCGGATCCCTCCGTAGCACCACCAGGAAAAGCAAGGGCCAGCTGGGGTATCTCCAGTTCTAGACACAATTTTCTAGGAACATTTCCAGTAGAAGTCTTGCCAGAGTATATACACTGTATTGGCATGAAAGCTAGGAAACCTTGCAGAAGAATGATTCCCATGCAATTGTGCCTTAGAGAGAGATGCTTAGCGTGTGTGTGTGTTTGTGTGTGCACACATTTTGGATCCGGTATATAAACACACAGATGGCAAATAACATTCTGGAGCAACAACAATGAACGCAATCTCATTTTCAGCAAGAGGAGGTAAAAAGAAAATTATTTTGTGGAAAGGATAAACTGTTGTAACTGTTGCTTGGAGAACTTCAGCTCTGGGGTAATAGAGAATGAAATTAATATTTATTTATTATATTTATATCCCACCTTTTTCTGTTTTAGAGAACTCAAAGTGGCTTACATCATTCTCCTCCTGCTGCTCTCAATCTTATCCCTACAACAACAACCCTGTGAGGTAGGTTGGACTGAGAAATATGACTGGCCCAAAGTCACTTAGCTGGCTCCATGGCTGAGTGGGGACTAGAACAAAGATTACCGGAGCTCTAGACTCATGTTTTTAACCACCATACCACACTGGTTCTCAGTCATATCAATATTATATTACTGCTATATTAATTAATGTAGCATTAATATAATAGTGTTATTAATAATATTAATATTCACAGCCAAATTCTGTTCCTGGCTATATTGAAACTTCACCCAAAGTAGCATATTTTGGTTGCTCTTTAAAATACCCCATAATTATCAGAGACATTGTTCCTTCTAAGGATATTAATACATCACAGTTGAGCTGGAAGAACTTCCTACCTGCTTCCTACCTGCCCTCCCAAAATAGCCTCTTGGGGAACGATTCCATACCAGAATTCAAAACCAGGCATTTGTCTTCCCAGGCAGACAGACTTCCCAAGGGACTGAAGCCACTTACGTGTTGTTTCTTGCCCTGTAAGAGGGTCACTGGCTTCTTCACCAAACATTGCGTAAACTGTGACGGTGTATTCTGTATTGGGCAGCAAACCTTCCAGTTCAATGCTGGTCGAGGTTTCTCCGATTTTCATCTATGAAAAAAGAGAAATTTCAGCTCAGAAATGAATTAATTAGGCTTGAATAGGTAGAATCAGGTGGGAGGAGTTTTTCAGGTATGTGAATGGTCTATATCCTAGGCAAAAAAGCGGGGCTTAGGATATGGATGAATGTTAATGTAGAACTGACTCATATCAGCTCTGTGGTGTAGTGGTTAAAAGCACAGAACTGGGACTCATGCAATCTGGGTTCTAGTCTCTGCTCAGCCATGAAACCAGCTGGGTGGCTTTGAGTCAATAACAGACTCTCAGCACAACCTATCTCACTGTTGTTGTGGAGCTATTGCTCTTGTTAAAGCAAGTCAAATCCTTGCTGATCTACTTCAAATCACGCAGAAACCTACTAGAAAATCTAGATCTACCTTCCTTCCTCCCCTTTTGAAAATGGTGTCTTAATCTTCATGGCAGCTCACACAATCTGTTTCCCTGCAAGGCAAGCATTTCCATGGCAGAATAAGACTGCCAACAATTCATGTCTTGAAATTGGAGCCCCCTTTTCACTTCTGCAATGCAATGATAGGAGGATCCTGTGCATTGAAAACATGGGTCTGGAACTCTTGCTGGGTGACGAATGACTGGGAGAAGGAGTTAAGGGTCAGGGGTGCAGAACTTCAAGCTGAAAGGCCAAAGTTGGTCCTCTGAGATGTCCAAGAAGACCCCGCCTGCTTCCCTTGCTCCTATCAAGCTTACCCCAACCATGTTTCATTTTCTGGTTTACCAGCATTTGTACAATTGTTCCCAGTTATAAAAGGCTGAAATACCCTTCTTAAGGCTTAGTTGGGGGCAGTGAGAGCTTTCAGCTAAAATATGCTGGTAATTTTTGTCATTGGGGGCCTTATCCCTTTTGCTTTCCACCCCCAAAGTGACCCCCAGAGTGTTGCCAAAATGGCCCATAGCCCAGGAACAGATCCTGCACCCTTGTTGTAGGGAGAAGTGGCAGAAGAAAGGTTAGAGTGTTCCTTTTCAAAGTGACGATCCGAAGAAAGAGCATCCGAGGCCAGCCCTGCCGTCTTGCAGGGTGACGGTGCCTTGGTTCAGGTTTCGCAATGACTGGGGCAAGCAGGGTAGGTGAAGGCTGAGACTGGTGTTTCAGTGGTGCAGCACAAACTTTTCCAACTGGCCATCCTAGCTGGGCTGGGGGCAACACTTTAGGGTCTGCTTAAGAACCACTTCAGCCAGCTCTAGAAATGTATGGTTCTGTCCACCAGAGACACAGTAGTCTTTTCAGGTTGGTGGTGGAGGACACAATGTGATGCTAAAGGAGGAACATTTCCAGCAGAGCCAGTGTGGTGTGGTGGTTAGAGTGCTTGACTGGGGACCTGGAAGATCTGGGTTCAAGTCCTCACTTGGCCAAGTATCTCACTGGATGACTTTGGACCAGTCACTCTCAGTGCAACCTGCCTCACAGGGTTGTTGTTGTGGGAATAAAAATGGAACCATGTAAGCTGCCTTGGGTTCCTTGCAAGAGGAAAAGGGTGGGGTATAAATGCCATGTAATAATAATAGAAACGAAAGTCCTCAAGATTTCTCTTGTGGGATTGTTTCCCTTGGAACAATAAAGGAGATGCAGCTGAGAATGGCCGCTGCAATAAACTGATTGTGGAGATGGCAGGAGGCAGTGGTGACTAGTGCATTAACAATTCTCTCTGTGAATTCAGAGAGGTTCAGATGCAGTTTGCAATTTAAAGTTAATATTTTTGTCCCCTGGAGCACCTTCAAGGGGCGTAATAATTGTAATAATAATGAATGACTCATTTCTTGAGAAATCTGTCTATCGGGCAAGGTTCTCAGAATTGCTGATTTCAGCAAGTTTCCAGTGAGAGGGAGCATTCCCATGGCAATATCCTTCACAAAGAACAAAAGGCAAGCTCTTAATAGCTTCTCTGCATTCTTTCCACAGCCTTGCATGCTTTTGTCCGCTTCTTACCTGATCGGGTATTAATGAAATTTCGCATGCTGAAACTGAGGGGCGAGATCAAGATTGTGTCCCTTCCCGGCTCAGAGTTTACACTGTGATCACCACCAATCTGGATGGCTTTAAAGGGGGACTGGATAGGTTTGTGGAAGAGGAGGCTATCAGTGGCTACTAGCCTTGCTGGCCATGTGCTGACTCCTTCACTCAAGTGGCACGTCTGCATACACAATGTGCTAAGGAGCTGGGCAGGAGGAGACCTTGCCTGCTTGAGGGATCCTTTGGGCAGCTGGTTTGCCACCAATGTGTATGGACAGCTGGACTACACAGACCTTGTGTCTGATCCAGCATGGCTTTTCTTATGTTCTTATCAGTTTACATTAGCTGAGTCAAGAAGATGGGTGCTCTTTTTCAATACAGCTCATGGCAATCTTAGATTAGGTCTACAACTAAGCCAAATGTCTACAACCAAGACCATCCTGAGACTTTCTGTAATAAGACAGGATAGAAACGCTTTAAATAAATAAATGCAGCTTGACGTTATTAGCAAATATTAGAATCATACAACATACAGTGGAGTAATGACAGCAGGCCTTCTCAATATGCTGCCCTTTGGTTGTTTTGAGCTACAGCTCCTACCGTCCCTGACCACTGGCCATGCTGGCTTGGGCTGACTGGAGTTTTAGTCCTTAACATCTGGAAACATCACACTGGAGAAGGCTGACTCCGAGCCCAGATGTGAACCCCCACTTAGCCAGGAAACTCAGTAGGTGACCTTGAGCCCATAACTGTTCCCGAGACTAAGCTATCTCACAGTGGTGTTGTAAAGATAAAATGGGAAGACAACCTTGAGCTCCTTGGACAAAAGCCAAATATAAACGCAATAAACAAACAATTCCTTGAATATCGCTTTCCCCACAATTCTCCAAAGCTTCCTGAATTCCAGGTACAATCTAAAACAACATCTCTGATAAGAATAGACAAAATTCCTTTCAAAACTTAGATTAGATGCTTTTTTAAGGGACAACTGGAACCTTAAAAGGAGGGCACCCAATTTAATGGTAAGACACCCACATTCTTCTTTAAAAGTGGGACTGTGGCAACATGGGCTGTTTTCATATTCTGTTTTGTACTTGGACTAGCTGTGTGCTTAACTTTTTCAAAGGTAGACCTAAGTGTTTGTTCAGTCCAAAAAGCATAGCTAACAGTGTGTTAAGTCATTGCATTTATACAAGTCTTACTCACATAGCATTGTGCAGGATTGTGACAATGTCCTGCCAGGCAAGGATTTGTTCCAAGACTTCCAGCAACAGGTGGTCCAGCACATCCCTGGTTTAAATTAATGCATATGCTCTAATAAAGTGTTTGCAGGGCCAGTGTTTTCAGGGATGAGCAACCTGTGGCCCTCAGCCTAATTTCAAAAGCACTCTGCACATGAGCAGTTCAGACTTCTGGCAAGAATGATATGACCTTTTTCCGTCAGTTCACTGTGTGGGGAAGGAAAGGAAGGAGGAGGAAGGCAGAGAGAAAAAAGAGTGTTAGAGAAAGAGAGAGAAAGGGGTGCCAGATGAAGGGGAAGAGGCAGAAAGAGCGAAAAGGTGTATTCCGCACACTTTGGATCAGGGGCTGCCCAGCACTGGCTGGCAGCCCCAGCAGTTCAAGCCCAACTGCAAGATTTAGCCACAATGACTAAAAGGTTTTCCACTGCTGCCTTTCAGGAATGCAAGCACACGCCCCCTCCATGCAAGGGTTGGGCACACCTATTATTCTGTGTTTGGAACAGGGCTCCTGAGTGATCCCAGACTCCCTCACCTCCTTTTCATCTGCTGCTAGCCCATCGGTGAGAGATGCATACAGTATCATGTAGCCAGTTGCACCCACGACTCCCTTCCACCTCGCTCGCATGCTGTTGTGAGACACGTCGTACAGCTCCAGGTCGGAGGCCATTGGCAAAGCAACTGCAGTGGGGGAAACATGCATCATAATTATCAATGGACTTGTACCCCATTTTTCTACGAAGAAAATTAATTTCTTAGATTTATATCTATTTATATTAGATTTTATTGTAACCTATTCTGAGACACTAGTGGTGGATATCCTGCCCTTCCCTTCCCTTCTTTTAAAAGAACTCACGGCAGCTTACATCCTCCTCCTCCTCCTGTTCTCAATCTTATCCTCACAAAAACAACCCAGTGTTGTTGGGCTGAGAGTCTGTAACTGGACCAAGATCACCCAGTTGGCTTCATGACCAAGTGAGGACTAGAACCCAGATGTCCTGAGCCCAAGTCCTGTGCTCCTAACCACTGCACCACACTGCACCAAAATGGTCCTGAAGGCAGCTAATTATCTAAGAGTTCCTTTCGGCATTGCAAATCAAACCACTTTCTCCAAAAAGTATCATCTTATAATAAACCCAATGATTTTTTTTGAATGATTGATCAGCAAATGTTGCTGGAACCCCAGTGCTACTAGAGTTGTGTCTAATTATTCAGACAAAGCTTGCATGATTCATAAGGTGCAGAATGACCTAATTTCTTCAATTCCATTTCATCAGGGGTAGGAAAAAGAGGCTCATAGTAACTCCTGCTTTTCTACTGTATTCCTTATTCTCCTTATTGAGTACAATCTGTCTTAAATCCAGTGTAGCACAAGTGAACTCCCAGTGCATGGAACACTGTTTACCTTCCCATCAAAGCGGTACCTTTTTACCTACTTGTATTTGCATGCTTTCGAAATGCAAGGTTGGCAGGAGCTGGGACGGAGCAATGGGAACTCACCCCGTGTGCAGATTTGAACCGGCGACCTTTCAATCAACCAGCCCAGCAGCACAGCGGTTTAAACCACTGCGCCACCTGCATCCCTTTAATTATTCAGGCAAAGCTTGCTTGATTAATCAGGTGCAGAATGACCTAATTTCTGCAATCCCATTTCATCAGGGATAGGGGAAAAAAACCTCATAATAACTCCTGCTTTTCTACTGTATTCCTTATTCTTACTGAGTACTATCTGTCTTAAATCCAGTGTAGCAGAAGTGAACTCCCAGTGGTGTTTGAGAACTTGCTTTTGCTCTCTTGCTCCCTGCAGTCCCCAGATGCTCTCCCAATTTACTCCAGAGTGTTCCTCAGTCTTCTGGGGTACACAGAACTGCAAGGAAGAAGCAGGGGGTGCTCTTCCAGCAATTTTCTTTCCACCAGCAAACTGTCGCATTGCACAGCTCCCTGGCCCTGGTTCATTGTCCACACAGTGAAGCTCCACAGAGAGGAAGGGAGGCCGAAGTGCAAAGGAACGTGATTCACTAGGAATGTGCTATGTGCTGAGCTAGGCCATCTGGTCCAGGGTTTCTGTCAAGCATTTTCCAGCCATGCTTGCAGAAGGTGGGGAATAAACTCAGTATCTTCTCTGTGCAAAGCAGGGGTACCACCACTGAGCCATGGTCCCCAGCTGCATCAAGACCTATGCAGGGTGGCCTTTGACTTTACTGATGTATCCTTGTATGATTCCATTTATATTCCACCTTTTTTCTCTTGCAAGGAACCCAAAGCAACTTACATTATCCTCTTCCACTGTATTTTTATCCTTACTCTAAAGGGGAAAACCAGCAATTAGCTCAGGAGTCAGCCAGGAGCTTCATGGCCAACAAGGGCTACAACCCCAAACTCCTGAATTTCAGATCAATACTCTAACCAAGTGCAAAGGGCAAATGTGAAAGAGGGGAGCTCCACCCCAAACTTCTTATTAGCCACTTTTGCCTGAACCCTCATAAAAATGCACTTATCAGTCATTTCCCATGACTCACATCCTCATGGCATGAATGTATTTATCTTAGCCACTAACTGCTATGTTCAGTTAAGACGGTCTTTAATGCACCCTTTGCAAAGATGTCTGGGTTTCATATTGGCATATCATTTTAACCTGTCACTATCTCCCTCCAAGGTCAAATATGTAAACTGTAATTTTTTCCATCAGCAACTCCTGCCACCATAAAAAATACTTGAATTGTTACCTAGAATGATTAATATTTACACAGTTCAGTCTATTGCTTTATGACACTCCAGCAAAGATTTGTTAAAACAACGCTTGGAGACATTCTACCTTAGGCAATGTTTCTCAGAAAATACATAGGGCAGGCATAGGACCAGTCAGAACTTGAAGGAGTGACTTCAAAAGACATCCAGGTGCAATGGGAAGTGATATTACCGGGTGAGACTCAGGATTTATCATGGAATTAGTCATTAACCAATTCCTGAGCAGGGTTGATCATACACACATATATATTTTAATTTTACGATAAAATCCATGTTTTACTCAGAAATAAACCTGATTGAGTTCAATAAGCAAATGTGCATTTCAGATTCTAATTCCCAGTCTTAGGACACACTAGTTTTCTGTGAACTGCCGATGTGCTGCATTTACTTCTGGGTTCTTTGCAAAATTGAGCATCTTCTTTCCTGCTTTTCTACTACATAAGCTCTAGGGTGGCTTTCTCTGAGGATGGCCAGTCCTTATTCTAAAAAGATGTCTGTGAATGAATAGCATCTCAATGTTAATTCAGTGGTGTGTGCATGTGGGTGCGCGTGTGTGGAGGGGGGATTCTTAGCTGTCAGAAAGTTGAGTAACACTGTTGTTCAGATCAGACACAAAGGAGGGCAGGGTTCCTGTACTCGTGGTAGTTCTTTAAATACGGAAATTTGCTGGTTATAATTCATCATCAAAAGTGACAAGACTGCTAGGCGGTGCAGATGATGACTAAGACTGAGTAACTATAATTCCAAATTCTGACCCTGGAGGTTCACGGTATAATGGATATTACCTGCATGCCTATCTCAGGTCTCGTGTATGGCATAATTCTGAGGCTTCCCGAGGGCCCTTTGCATGCTGTAATTATGCAGGCATGGACAGATTCAGGGAGGAGAAGGTGGCGAGCATTGTTGACTATTCCTACCTCCATTTTCAGAGGCCTGCATACATCAGTCGCTGGGGAGCTTGGGCAGGCAGAACTCCTTTACCCATCCTCCTTGAGGGAACCTGCGGGCAGCTATTTTGCCACCATGTGAATGAACTGCTGGACTGGTTGGAACTTGGGTCTGATCCGGCATGACTTGACTCATGTTCCTATGTTAGGATTCCCAGGAGCTTTAACATGTTCTGCAAACATGAGCAGTGAGTTGCCTGGCCCTCAGCTTCCACTGGGGAAGGGAGAAACTGTCCTTTCTTTTAGACCTTCCATTGAAATTTGCACTGAAGAAGCAGCAAGATGAACTGGCCCTATCGCAAGCGGTCCCATAAGTCAGTAATAAGAAGTCCTAAGTCAGTAATGTTAACCAAAACTGAGAAAATGGCAAAATCATGTAGTCCAGGATATGTCAGATGGGAATACTTTGAAAGCAACCGAAGCATTCCTAAAGATATGATGCTCAAAAAACTAAGCAAAAAGGTCTTGGTGCAAACGGTTCAGAATGTAAATTATACCCTCATTTCAAGCAGCGCTGTCCTAGGTTGGCACTGGTCAAAATTTTTTCTGAGGTGTTGGCTGACCGTTGACACCAGGGAGCAGAACAATCTAGTCCTTCCATGGACTTACACACTCACAGCCCAGAAACAGCAGCACAAAGTGAGCTGTGACCACACTTGCCAGAAGTCCTGCCATTCCGTCTACAGTATCCAGGATAGATGGCAATTTGTTGTTGTTGCTGTTCTGTGCCATCAAATTGTTTACAAGTTTTAGCGATCCACCGAATGGATGACCTAAAACCGTCCTTTCTTCACAGCCCTGCTCAGCTCTTGTAAACTGAGGGCTGTGGCTTCCTTCTTGGAGTCAATCCATCTCATCGTTCTTCTTCTTCTTCTTCTTCTTCTTCTTCTTCTTCTTCTTCTTCTTCTTCTTCTTCTTCTTCTTCTTCTTCTGCCTTCGACTTTTCCTAGTGTCATTGTCTCCTCCAGTGATACTTGCCTTCTCATGATGTACCCAAAGCATGACAGCTCCTGTTTAATCATTTTAGCACCCAAGGCAAGTTCTGGCTTGATTTGACCTTGGACTCGTGTGTTTATCTTTTGTTAAGTCCAGAGTATTTGCAAAACTTTCCTCCAGCATCATTATTTTAATGCATCCACTTTCTTCCTGGAAGTGCTCTTCACTGTCCAGCTTTCACACCCATACAGAATGATCAAGAAGACAATAGCGTGGATGGTCTTGGCCTTGGTCTCCAGCGAAAGGTCATCATACTTGATCATTTTTTCTAGTTCCTTCATTGCTGACCTTCCAAGTCACAATCTTCTAATTTCTTGGCTGCAGTCTCCCTTTGGATTGATGATTCAGCCAAGCTGTGCAGCATCTTGCATAATTTCAGGGTCTTTATTGTTGACACTGATGTTGTATAATTCTCCTGAAGTCATAATTTTTGCTTTCTTAATGTTCAGCTGCAGCTCTGCACATCCTTTCACTTTTATAAGGAGTTGATCTAGTTCCTTGCTGCTTTCTGACAATAATATAATATCGCCTGCATATCTCACATTATTGATGCAACTTCTGCCAATTTTCACTCCTTCCTCCGATCCTAATCCAGTTTTCCCTATGATAGGATACACTGCAATAGCCACTCAAAAGAAATTGTTGGCAGCCTCCCCTTAGGTGGAAACAAGAGAAAAGCCACCCCAATGAAGAGTTGTCATTTGTTTGACATGCCTTACAGACCTACAATTCCCAACATGCTCCAATCAGCATGGCTGGCAGAAGGAATGCTGGGAACAGTAGGACCTGTTTCTGGTTAAACATGTACAGGATTGCACCTTATTGCTTCAATTCAATGTGCCTATACTTGGGAATATACTCAACTGAATCAGTGGAACTTACCCCTGAATAAACATGTCTAGGACTAAGTGGCTTCAGTAATGCTCCACTTTTGGTTAACACTTTTTAACTGTTAATGCATAAGTCTAAACAGACACGAGGCATCCATAAATCTGCAGTCTTATCATTCTCGTACCAACTGAAACAGCAATGATTTCAAAGCTGATACGTGACAAAGCTCTCAGTCAAACCAAAGCCCAATATGCAGATTTGGTTCTGAGAAAACCACGTTCACAGTTGGTTAAGTTTACAACATGTTACCATGGAGGAGTTTTTGAATATCTCTCACATGAAAAACTCTTCAGTAATGATAAAATTATCAAACATCAACTTTCCTGATGTGGAAGCTGTTCAAATAATGACATGGGGGATCTATCTCAAGTGAAGACCTCTGCTCCACTCCCAGTGTATGGATTGCACTGCCTTATTAGGAAAGTCAGATCTTTGTTCTCGGCATGAAAGGATTGCCTCATAGTTTTCTCACAACTAAGATCTCTTGGGAAGATACTGACACATATTCAGCTTCTATTTCACTACATTCTAAAATCCATGTGTACAGTCTGACCATGCAAGGGGAGTGTCAGAAGAAACCTAAAATTTTCCTCTTCAACATGATGGTAAATTCAGGCCCAAATGACATGTGACATTAGATGCACCTCTCAAATGTGCATGAGGGATTTTAAATAAGTGGGGTGACTCCTGATTTTCATAGGGAACACAGCATGCAGACAGGAAGTTCTGCCTCTTCTTCCTTACCCACAACGACCCCCAACTGACTCACATGTTGCCCCCACTTTCATGGCACCAATGGAGCTCAAAGGAAAGGACCTTTTGGGCTTCACCTGCATGGAGGGAAGAGATAAATCCACTCCACCCTCCCCAACACCCCAAAGCTCTGGTTCATTAAATTTCTACCCTACTGGGACCCCTACTTTAAAAATCACTACTTGTTTCCTAATGACACATTTAATATCACTTCCTGTTTTGCCCTTCATGCCAAACAGCAATTCCCAAACCTGGAAAGTAGCAGTTTTCTGAGCCTTGAATGCTGCTTCATTCCTGAATTTCCAGAATGGAACTGTGCTAAGCTATCCAGTTTAGAAGCAAAAATGACAATGCTGAAATTGTCGTACTTTGGGCACATCATGAGAAGGCAAGACTCCCTAGAGAAGGCAATCATGTTGGGGAAAGTTAAAGGCAGAAGAAGGAAGGGAAAACCAAATTTCAGTTCCATAAAGGAATCCACAGTCTTGAGTTTACAAGAGCTGAGCAGGGTTGTGAAGCACAGGAGGTTTTGGAGGGCACTCATTCATAGGGACATCAAAAGTTGGAAACAATTTGACAGTATACAACAATGACAACAACAACAGCAAAGCTACGAAGCTAAAGCATAGATTGGGGTGCAATCCTATGCATTGTTATAAAGCCTAACAGCCCTACAATGTCCAGCATGTCCTTTTGTGGCTTAAACATGCATAGAATGACATCCTTCGCATCCAAGACTAATTGTTATTTCTTTCATTCCACAACTTACGTGTAGTTTCTGTACCCCGGAGTCCTTCACTGGCAGAGCTAACATATATGGCAAATACAGCTATCTGATATTCAGTGATAGACATCAGATTTTTCAGTACAGCTGTGGAAACGTTGCCATCCACCACCACCTAGATCACAGGACAGACTAAATTAAAAAGGGCTTTAGAACATGCATGAAGCAACTCTTGTCCTTCAGTTGGAAAGAGGCCTCACTGGTTCTAAGGAAGGGAGAAGCCAAGATCACTCATTATGGAAGAACAATGCAAGTTGATAAACAGTCACAAAGGATGCACATCTTTTCCCCAAGGAGGGTCAAGGTGGGCCTAGGTCTTGAAGCCCAGTCCATAACAGCCACGTCCCACTGGGAGAAGAAGCAGAGAATCTGGTCCTTATTTAGTCATTCTATGTACTTTCTGTTTCCTAGCTGAGACTGGCTCCTAAAGCAGCTTACAATTAAAATCTACATGAAAGTACAATATAATTATGGATGTGTTCATGTGCAAGGGTAGGTAGGAGAATCTTCTGAACCCTGGCAGTTGGCAATACAGTTGGCATTGTAAGTACCTCCCTCCTAAAAAAAGGGCAGCAAAGGTGAAGCTGGGTTTTGGATTAAGTTGATGTAAAAGCCATTCCATGGGAGTAGTCCTTCCACTGAGCCTCCCCGCTCTCACCCTTGAATATGTACTAAGAAGACCACTTCCTAAAGTCCTCACTAACTTTGATGTGGAACCTACAGAGTATCTTACACATACCGAATGCTGCTAATTTCTCTTCTTAAATCCCTTTCATTTGTTTTCTAGGGAGGTATGAGCATTTCATGATGGCATGATGGGTGGGGTGGGGGGAGCTGGCATGTCCTAAATTTGATCACAAACATGAGTGCATGTTTACTAGAAACATCCAGAAATTGCTGGACATGTGCTTGGGTTTGATCACAGCAACTTCTCCAGTTCACCTTTGCACTAATTTCCAAATTTGTACAAATTTCCCCTGTAGACTGAAAGCCCATTTTAGACTACAAAATTGTGCAAATATCATGTTTGATTGTGACTTGATTTGCATAACTTTCCTGCTGACATGGAGCAAGCAGGGATGCCAAATGAAAACATGGAAGAATCCTAGCAAGCTTGATCGTCAATTATGTTTCCCTTGAATAGTAATACTTATGTTGGAAGAAATAGAAATTGACATATCATCACCAGAGGACTGAATATATGACAGATCTCTACCCTCAGCGAGCAAGCAACCTGAATGCCAACAAAGAGGAGACATAAGAGGTGGAGAAGACAAGGGGAATTGTGCCACAGGAAGCATATGTGCAGATGCCGTTACTCAGGATCACCACTGTAATTCCCATGGACACATGAGAATTAGCCACATGGTAGCCACAGGATACTTGGCTAGATGGGCAGATTGTTGGTCTCTTCCATGAAAGTGCTGATGATCTTACCAACGTCTAAGTTGGCAAAGCCTATCTTTCTCTGTTGGCAAAGCCTATCTTTCTCTGTCTACCAAGCATTTTCATATCATTAAACCTGGAATTATTTGAAACTGCATTACCTCCTCTGGCTGTCCACCTCTAGTGGGATAGTAGACAACTCTGTATTTTTCTACTTTGCCGGGTGCATGGGTCCAACTCACACGGAACCCTCTGGCTGTCACTTCAGAAGTGACCAAATCTGTTGGAGCTCCAAGTGTGGCCACCAATGCTCCTAGATTTCAGACAATAAAATAGGGTCATTACAGCCACCCAAAATTGTGAGCCTATTTGTATGCCTAGAATATTTTCCAGATTTATAATCAATCTGCATGTGTGGTGTCAAAGTGTGCCAATTCCAAGTGTCTCAGTTACCTCTGATTTCCTTGTCTTGTTCTTCGACTCTTGAACACACGGTCCTTGTAAGTTCTTCCACAATGGAGTTCATGTAGCTAAAGTCAGCAACATTGTAGGTGTGAGTCTTGTCTGGTTCAGAGGCAATCTCCTTCAGTTCATTTTCATCAGCATTCTTTACACCTGACAATGGAAGAAACCACAAACACTGCAGCAGAAAGGAAGCTTCCTTTGTCTTCTGCCATTGGCCGGGGAATGTAGGGCCCTGGTAAGGATGAACCCCTTACCTCCCAGGAATAACTTAAAGGCAGGAGCGGGGCCAACCTGGCCCGTCCATCAGCAGAGAGCTAAGACCTCTCTTTCCTCCTCATGCCAAAAAGTACTGCTGCAGCTGACCTGGGAGTGCAGAGGAAAGAAGAAAGGATGCTCTGGTCCTGTCCGTTGGCTTAAAGAATAAGAACCTCATTCCAGGAAGAACATCGGCAAGGAAAGATTGGCCTGGCCCAAAGTAGGTTGGGATGCCCACTTATAATGCACCGCCTTGTCTGGCCTCCCCCTCTTTCTTTTCTTCCCACTCCACTTTTTACTTACCAATAGCAAACAGTTCAATGCCAGCATCTTTCAGATTTTTTGCAGGTGGGATGACATCATCTTGGGATTTCCCATCTGTGATCAATATTCCAATTTTGGGGATCCCAGGTCTTGCACCTGATTCAGCCTTGAAGTTGTTTTCCAAAATAAAGGTCAAGGCAAGGCCTGGGTTTGCAAAAGCAAAGAGGCAAAGCAAAATTGATCAAATTGAATACATTTATGTCGTTAGAACTTCTGACTTGCTGGTGTATTTTAGGCATATTGGCAGAATGGTTGGCTGGTGCTTCCTCAGTGGGAGTGAATGGTTAGGAGGTCGGAGGTGCATAGTAGCAGTTTGGAAAGACCCAGAGGCAGAAAGACAGCTGTGAGTTGACTAAAAGTACCCCAGGGATACACAGCATCTCTCTGGGGATGTGATGGCAGGCAATGGTGCCTCTTTGCCTCCACTACAGTTTGGGAGCTGAAGTGGGAAAATCCAAATCCAAAACCCTGCTCTGCCAAAGAATTTTGACCTGTCACTCTGCTTCTGCCTAACCTCACAGCATCATTGCCAGGAGAGACTGCCTGGTGCCCTGATCCCCCTGGAGGATGCGATGGGCGCAAATACAATACATATGCCCAGGCATGGAAGGCAATTTGGAGCAGGAGAATAAAAACAGAAAAGAGGAGATGGGCAGCCCTACATCCTTAGCAAATTTCCCAAAGAGAGCTCAAAGCATGTGGAATTAAATCTGGGTTTCCTTAAAAAAGTAAGTGGAATGCTAAAGAATTAAAAAGAAATAATATTTCTGAGAATAAATGTCATGTATTCAGACGTGCTTGCTCTCTCTCTCTCTCTCTCTCTCTCTCTCTCTCTCTCTCTCTCTCTCTCTGTATGTATTCAGATACATATCACATCCTGTGGACAAATGTATACATTCAGATGCTATGCTCTGAAAAATAGAAGTATATCAGATCAGTGGAGTGTGAACAGGAATGTCAGACTATGAATTGAAAGTCTGACACTAATAAGCCAAGTATTATGAGCAATCATTCCTCATGACTTAGGATTCAACCGTGCCTTCCTGTTACTCATGGGGAACACTGCATTCCTAAAGCTGGTCCTGTCAATTTGCCAAAATTCTAAGACTAACACCCATTTCTCAGTTTCCAGAAGGGTATCCCTGAAGCAAAAACAACAAGGAGCCAATATACTTAAACAGACCTGCCATATTCGGAGGAAATGCACATCCTTCCTACAGTCAAATAACAGGATAGAGTTGTTGCTTGTATAGCCTCCAGCAGGTTTCTCTGGGTCATCTGACTGGCCACAACCTGCCTGGTCTAGACCCAGCAGAGTGTTTTGCTACATGCCTGTGTCCAGCGAGCTGGCAGGAAGAGATACGTCAAGGCTCCATTCTCCATTGGTGCCATATTAACCAGACTACATGGATTCTGGAATAGCCATGGCCTTATTTGTCCAACACGAGAGGCAGCCTGGCAGGTTGAGTTCCTGGCGGGCACTCTCCCATTTCCTTCCTGCTAGACAACTGGATTTAGAATGCAGCCCACCAGAGAATGGACCTTTTGAACAATTTGTTCTGTACAGAGCTCAAGTACAGAGCTGCAGGCTGAAATAAATAAGGCATTAATGTAGTGACTCAAGCAGGGCCCACCCTCTCTTAAAATGCACTTCATAGAATTGACATAATTGCAATAATAATGGCAACATAATTGGTTTGCAGTGAATAAGCCCAATTTAACTGATGAAACAGATGGGTTTGTATTACCTTTCTCTACTGTCTTTGTTTCCATGCAACTCTTTGCTATTATTTTAAGCCTAATGCTATCCTGTGGATTGATTTGGAGGTTGGCACATAAATTCTGCAGAGTGATGGCTGTAGAAGAATTTCACTGAAGTAATAAGAAAACTAAAGCAATAAAGTGGTCCATTTTCACCCTTCATGAATAGTACGTGAAGGGTCATTTCCCCAGCAGAAAACAAGGTAAACGACCTGCAGTGCAACATTGGGAAGATAAGCACATTTTGAAATGTGAGTCGTGCACCAATTTTACTGTACCTGTTAAGGTGTTTCCACCCTTATAGGGCAGGTTACGCACTGCATCCAAAACAGCATCTTTTGTGCCATAAGTATTCAGATGCCATTCTATCCGTGGGTCACCACTGTATTGTGCAAGGCCTAGGGAAGACAGCAATACATAATGCAAGGTTATTTATTTCACTGTGATAGGAAATATCCATCTGGCATTTCTACCAAGCAAAGGACACTGGAAATTGCATGTGTTTGTGTGTGCAATGCTTCCCCATCCACTCTGCACCCAAAGAGACGTTTTGTCTCTGTGTGGAAGTGGGGCCACCCAGCAAATGCAACCTTTTCTTTTAGTTGCATGCACACCATGCACTAATATAGGAGAATTCACAAGGGGTGCTGCTATTGGCAGGCGGGCTAAGCCTGCACCCTGTCACATTAAGATCCAAGATTCTGTCCACACTACAGTGTGACAGAACTTTGAGAGTTTAACTCCCATTGACTGATCCCTCAGTGCTCATTAGTCTGAATTTGGGAGGTCTACAAGAATCCAGTGCGGAGCAGAGGAAGCAGCAAAGTGATCTCTTGCATTTTAGGTTGTCAGATGTTTGTGGCCATCTAGCTGAAGTTCTTCAGAGGCCAGATGCTGGAGTACCTTTCTTCTGGCCACTGCAATTCCTCCCCTGTCCACCCCTGGATCATCCCCTTTACCTTTTCTCCAAGATCAATTGGCTGACCTTGAAAAAGCAGTTGGTGCCATTCTTTCTGCAATGATGGCAGAAGTGCCTCTAAGCTCAGATTGGGGAATTAGAATTGTCCTATGGCCTCCTTTGATGTCTAGGGGCCATAGGATCATTTTCTTAATGGACAGCTCTATCGGTGGGTGAATGTGGAACTTGTGAAATGCCAGAAACAATTAGCCCTTATAATGGCTTACTATATAAATGTGCTAATGCATGGTTTCAATGACGATTCAATATTTCAAAGACCATAGTATGTTTGCCAATTACATTAAAAGGCAATAAGTAAAAAATAAATGTTTGTCCATGAGCAAATAACTAAAGAGTTAATTCTTAGTAGGTTTGGTTTCCAGCCTTATTTTGCAACATATTACCTATTCTTGTCTTTTCAGAACCCACATCGAATGCAGCCACCAGATTCTCCAGGAAAAGACGCACCAGCCTGAAGTTGTACCTGCCAATGCTCCAGGAGCCATCAACTAGGATCACTATGTCTGCGATGGCTGGAGTTTTGCACCTAAATTGGTTTTCTGTCCGTAACAAAATAGCAAGTGAAATATTTACTCATTAAAAATTTTCCAATATAGTTTTTAAAGGAAAGAGATCAAGAAAGATATGATAAAACAAATCATTTAGGCTCAAAAGAAATTAACTTGATCCCCTGGGTGCTCTATAGACCCTGTTGGAAAGAAATAAAAATGCATCGTGCAATCAGAATGTTGGGTAAGGGCAGCCTCCCAGTAGGTGATTCTAAGCAGCTCCCTTGAACAGCGTGTTCTAAGAGGCAGGAATCTTGCTGTAGAGCAAATGAAAAAGGACTTTCCCTTCCATTTGTTCTAATAGCCTTGAAATCCAAGTTTACACCAAGGGACTTCAAGAAACATCAGAATGCAAAGCTTTCTAACATACAACAGTAAATGAACAGATTTGAAAGACACAGACAATGACCATGAGGCATTGATAAGAGAACAGCAGATTCAAAATATGCCGAAATCTTCAGTACATGCAGTTGCTAGGAGGTAATATAAGAAATGAACAGAGAAGCATCAATAAAAGCCACTGATACACATGCAGCCAAAAGGGACACTTAAAAAATGCAATTAATGCCTGACCTGCGAAATGTGACACTGAGATGACAGTATTGATATGGTAGGTATTATTTCAGAAACAATGAAAGCAATCTGATGTGCAGAAGGGCTTTGGGAATGGGGGCTGCACCCATCAGTCCTTGTCAACTTAACCAAATTGTGCTTTTTAATGCAACCGTGATGGATATCAACCATATAAGGACATGGCAGCTAATTCCAGAACACAGACATCGCATGGGGAAAATGATCCTGTAACAGGTACTTATAGCATCCAATAGCATATCAAATACAATAATCCACTCAGTTTTATGATATTACAAAAATCTTCTAGTGCCAAGCCAAGATAATATGATCTCGTTTTCCCACTGGCATGGTTGCATGCTGCGATGGAGAAAAAAGACAGAGTTAATATAAAAGTGTGAACGTGAGATGCAGGTGAATTCTGTACGGAGATGTAGTACCCACCCTTCCTCAGACCATTTACCCCATTCATTTTGATGGGGACCAAAGAAGAACTAATAAGCAAGGACATCTCAACTTGACTCATTTGCCTTATTGAGTTACTTTGCAATGATTGCTCTTTCAGCACCGGAGACATTGAGGAATGGCCCAACCCACAGGGGAAGCGGCCACTAGTGTAATCCTTAATACAAAGGCAGATGGGTCACTGACTCAGTTACTTACAGCTGCCAGCTGTGTGTGCTCCCAAAGACCATCTACATACAGAGTTCTGCATACATTGGAATTACATCTATCTGAACACAAGGCTTCTTAATCCCTGCAATTTAACCAGTGTTATAAGTAGGATCTAGGGGCCAAAGTAGACATTTCTGGGGACACAGAGATGGTGCCAAAAGCTACAATCTTGGCTCTTTTCTAGGAATGTGGCACATCCAGGTAGAAAGACGTGGGCAAACAAGGCGTCCTGTGCATTTGCCTGAGATTTTTCCAGATCTCTCCATTTGTATCTGATTGGGATGGAAGGAGATATTTGTCTAAAAAGTCCCTGACTCAGGGTACATCCAGGTACCTATTCAAAGGTCAGAATCCAATGCCTACTTACCTGGAAATAAGTTCTACTGAAGGTGGGAAGAAAGAAATAGGACTGCACTGTTATTTGGACTGCAGACCTATTCTTAGCAGACTGAATACAGAACAGATCAGTCCGAAAGGGAAGCCTGGTTCTCACAGGGTGGTCAACCCACATTCAGACCTACCATTTCACATTGCAGGTGAGATACTGGAGCTCACACGGTGGAATGCTTTTCAATGCAAGAAAACTCTCCAGGCTCAGAGACAACTATAGGATGTCTTTGTTTAGGGAATATATATTGCCCTTCATTCAAAAGATAAGGTATTTTACATTAAAAATCAGCAAAGCATAGCATGATCAGCATATTTAAAATATTTGTAAACCTTTGTTCATCCAGATTAATTCCAGGACTGTGTGAAAAAGGCATAAGTAAAATGAGACACATGAATAGAAAATAAAATGCAATAAAACTGCAAAAATGTAAAAAAGTAAAAATCAATAATGAGCACAAGGAAGAGGCAGAAATAACTATAAAAACCATATAGCTGGAAGAGACAAGACTATCACTGAAGATGCCCTGACCACTAAAGAAGATGCAACCTGGTGCTCAATGGACTAGTGTCGGTGTCAGACATACCTGTTTTGGAAAACTGTTCCAAAGTATTCTTGTGTAGATACATAATGTACCATCCTTAAGGAAGGCATTCAGAAAAACATAAAACAAACAACAAAACACCTGCAAAAGGCCTTGTAGAATCAATGAGTTCACATGACACCTAAAAGAAAGGAGTAGGCACCATGCAAGCCTCTCTGGAGAAAGACTTCTCCAAATAGATGCCACAGGTACCTGGCCACAACCTGAATCTCCTCTGAAGGGAAGTGGACCTGAAGAAGAGCATCTGCAGTTAGTTGACCTCAGGCTGACAGTCTTCCTCCTAATATTTTGTTTTCTATGCAAAGAAACTGGTTTGGTTTTGTTTAGACAGAGATGATGCTAGTCATGTAAGCAACCTGAAACAGTAGAACCCAAGCATCAGTTTATAACAACAGTGAGAAATAGACCTGAGTTAAGTGCAAATATTTGGTTGCATTCATCTAGTCTTATCCAAGTTATTAAAATAGTTTAAATCTAATTACGCTAACTAAAGTGTACCATGAATTGAAGGCTTCAATTCCACATATTCCTGTAACAGATTTTTTTACTTTATACTCATTTACCTCTTAGAGGAACTATTTTTATTATGCCTATATTTAAGATTATATTGCAGGAATAATTCTGTTTGGTTATATAAATAAATCCACAGGTGATAAAATTGCCGCATACCTCATAAGACTGTAATTCAACTTGATCAGATTAAAGAAGGCATAATTCAATTCCACAGGATCTATTTTAACAGCCAAGCTATATCATATTGCACTTCCACAGGAGTCTGAAACATGTGTACTCCTTCAGAGTGGTAATGAATTTGTTCAAAGCTTCCATTCATAAAGTACTTGCTACACCTGCACACCCACTAAGTTTGCATATTAGTTTTCCTCCTAACATTTCACTTGATCTTAACATCAGTTGCCCAAAGTTCCTAAATGGAATGACAATAGTGATATAGAGATTCAATAACAATTGCTATCGTTTCAAATAACAATTTTCATATCATAATTCTATTAATAAAATAATATTAGGTCTTGTAGAGGTCTTGTGAAAGACAAAATATATAAAGATACCTAATATGTATCTTAACACTTTCAAATGCTCCCCCTGATATTTTAAAAGGATTCCCACTCAATCCACATCTCAAACAAGCAGTTGGAGGGTGCCTAAGAAATAGATGAAGAACAGTCTAGCACAACTAGGGAAGTACTAGGGAAGTCTAGCACAACTAGGGAAGCTTTCTCGGCGGTGGTGCCCCAACTATGGAATGCGCTCCCCAGACAGGGCCACCTGGCACCGTCGTTATTTGTTTTTCGGTGCCAGGTTAAGACCTTTTCATTCCACCGGTATTTTAATAAGTTTTAATATTGTCTTTTCTATGTTTGTAACTGCAGCCAGTGTGGATTGGGAATTTATTTATATTTTATATTGTAAGCCATCTTGAGGCTTTTTTGTGAATAGGACGGCATATAAATATTTTAAATAAATAAATAAATAAAATACTAACATTGTAAAATCTGGTCTGTTCACATTTTGTGGATTTGTGGTGACCTCCAGTCCATCATCTACTCATTGCAGAAATGTGTTCATATGCATTTGTGCAAATTAACACTCTGAAAAAGACCAATTCCACCACTATCCCATGCAGTTTTGTGCTTTTGCCTATTGTAAACATAAACAGTTTTTTTTAAGTTCGCATATTTTTCCGTGACTAAATTGTGCAAAGCCACGTGATTCAGGAAAAACTGTTCTTCCGTAGCTGCTAGGGTTGGATTCTTATAAATTCATGGTGGCTTGATTTCTCTCAAACCAAATGTACTCAGCTGAAACCAACTGAACATGCCAACTCAATAACATGAGATGAACTAGAGCAGGCAGGTATGCAGAACAGCTGGCAACGGTCCATCCTTATCCTTATGAGATGCTATCTGGGTTTGCAGGGTCTAACTTGAGCTTTCAGTTTTGCTCCTACATTTGGTCTGATGTAAGCAATTCCCTGCTTTCACCTGTCCAGATCTCTAATACCAAACCTGGCTGGCTGAGGTCTCCAAAGTCTTAAATAAAACTCTTGTTCAACCATACTCTCTTCAAACCCTGAATAGAGCAGTTATCCATTGTAGTTCTCATAACAGTTGTGTGTGGACAGTCTCAATTCACATCAGGACTCCAGGAGTATGGTTTAACCCATGGACCCAGTTTTTCCCCTTGAAATCCAACCTACCTGCATGGGGAAAGGAGAAAATAAGGGCAAACTATCTCTATTGACTATGCTAATTATTTGCATTATTATTTTCATTTCATTTCTATACTCTCCCCTCACCCAGCTGAAGAATAAATAATTGAAATGCTGCCACTTGCAAATAGGATAAGGTTGAGAGAAGACAAAGACCTACACATCTAAACTCATAGCGGTGGCACCTTTCTCCTGGAGTTGCTACCAATTCTGTGTCTTGGGAAACATCTTGCCCTAAGTGGATGGGAGAAAAAAATTACTGCAGAACTCAAAGTGATAGTAAGAGGAGGAGAAAGAAGGAATGAATCAGCCAAGAACCTGATGGACAACAGACATAGTGCAAACCTGAATTCTATAGATATATTCCCATCTACCCTGCGGAGTACCGCAGGGTTCCATTTTGTCCCCCTTGCTTTTTAACATCTACATGAAACCGTTGGGAGAGGTCATCAGGAGGTGTGGGCTGCAGAATCATCAGTATGCTGATGATACCCAGCTCTACCTATCGTTCTCTGCCGATCCAGGTGAGGCAGTGGCTGTGTTGAACTGGTGCCTGGTGGAGGTAATGGGCTGGATGAGGGCCAATAAACTGAAGCTCAATCCTGACAAGACAGAGGTCCTGTTGGTGAGTGGTTTGGGCTTCGGAGTGAGGGATCTGACCCTTGTCTTAAATGGGGTTGCACTCCCTCTGAAAGACAGGGTTCACAGCCTGGGAGTGCTCCTCGACCCGGAGCTGACCTTGGTAGCCCAAGTGTCAGCGGTGGTGAGGAGCGCTTTCCATCAGCTGCTTCCCTTCCTGGAGTCCGACTGCCTGGCGACAGTGACACATGTGTTGGTGACTTCCCGTTTAGACTTCTGTAACGCGCTCTGTAATGCACTCTATGTGGGGCTACCCTTGAAGACGGTCCGGATACTTCAATTGGTACAAAACAGAGCTGCCAGGCTGCTGACAGGGACTGGGCGTGGTTCTCATATCACCCCAGTTCTCCGTCAGCTACACTGGCTTCCTATTGAAATCCGGGCCCAATTCAAGGTGTTGGTTCTTACCTATAAAGCCCTTAACGGCTTGGGTCCTGGCTACCTAAAGGAGCACCTGTGACCATATATGCCCTCCCGCCCCTTACGATCAGCAGCTGATGCCCTCCTCTGGGAGCCCTGTGTGAGAGATATAAGGAGGGTGAGTATCCAGAGGAAGGCTTTCTCTGTGGTGGCACCCCACCTGTGGAATGCGCTCCCCAGAGAGGCTCGCCTGGTGCCGTCATTATTTGCTTTTCGGCGTCAGGAGAAGACCTTTTTATTTAAGACCTATTTTAATTGTTAATTAATTTACTCTTGTTATATTTATAAATTTGTATTTTTATAGTTGACTTTGAGATGGGCCAGTTTTTAAATAGTGTATTATTTTTAATTGGAATTGTCTTTATTGTTGTTGTTAGCCGCCCGAGGCTTTTTTGTGAGGGGGCGGCATACAAATGTGTAAAATAAATAAAATAAATAAATATCTGGGCAACTCAGTCAAATCATGTTTTTCCCATTCTCTCTACCAATTCCTTTCCTTGTGTCTTTTCTTCTTTAGGATTGTGAGCCTCGGGGCAGGGAGTGACTGATTATTGACTGTTATGAGATGCCCTGGAAGCCTTTTGACAGAAGAACAAGTTAGGGAATTTTTGAATGGATAAATAATAGAAACATATTTGGCTCTTACATTGGCAGTCTCCACAAAGATGAACGTAGAAAAAGAGAGCTGTATAACCATGACTGAGGTGCACAGATAAGGATGCCATGACAAGATTTATGAGGCGGCATTACTAATCACCCTAAAGCATTCATTAATTGTGGGTCATGCATTTGATCTGTGGAACGGATCATTCTTGTGTACCAAGCACTGAGTGGTCTCTGTCCCATTAGCTCAGTTTGCAACAGGGAATAACACAGTCCAGAGCAGGGTGGGTTCCTACAGCTTCCCCCACTCCCTTCATCAAGTCAGTTTTATGGCCAATGATTCTTCTAACGATATATGAATAAAATCCAAAATATGTTCGCAAAATGAACTGAAGCCTACAAATGTGTAGCACCGATCAGCCAAGATTACAGAGCTACACATGCCTGAGATTTATAAGGAGTGGTAGAATTTCCATTTACAGCTAATTTGGGGGGTCAGGCTCCAGCTCAGCCTCATGCCTTCCAAGCTCTTGATTTCTCCTTTGTGCATGGAGAGAGAAACACAAGCCGTAAGAGGGAGGCACTGGGCAGGAGGTGGGTGTTTAACCTGTCCATTGCCTCCCGCAGCCCTTCCACAATGATCGGAAGGGGTTACTGTACTTCCAAAAGGATTTCCCAGCATTGCAGATATCAGAATGGAAAAACAGCATTGCTTTATAAATCACAACGAATCACCATGGTACATCAATGGATGAGTCTTGATTAAAAATGTCTGTAGATAGTTGTATGTTTCTGCAGTGAAAAAAGCCCTTGCCCTTAAATTCCAGTCCAGCAAGCAGCAGCCTGGAGCTACCTGGAGGAAGGTGTTCCACCCAGAAGGCCTGAATCCACCCCTTGCGCACCACTAGCAGGCTCCATGTTCATTCCTAGGGTGCACACATAAACTATCACTAAGCTTTAAATAATGGAACCCATTTCCCAAGACATGGCAATGGCCACCATTTGCTCAGATGTCATGACAATAATTGGATTCAACACATTCATAGAAGCCAGGACTACAAGAGGTTCCTTCCAGGTTCACAAGTAGGTTTTGCCTGAATATCGGTCACTATGGTTGAATCAACAGTTTTGGGGTGCCATCCTATAGAGATGAGTGTAAGCCTCACATTCATCCAAGGAAAAACACAGGTGATCTTCACCTTCCTGCCTTCACTCTGAATGTTCTGACTTCTAGCAACAACATTGCAATGGGGAGGGAAGGAACCTGGAGAAGTATCTAGAGATACTTCATATCCTGGCATTCCTAGTTTCCTCCAGACCCTGCCCCTGAAACAACCCCTTCTGTCCCTCCCTGAGGATGCTTTCCTGACCTTAGAGAGCAGCCAGTTCAGTTCTTTCCATGCCAAATGCATGGGTCAGGCGAAGGGGGCAGAGCTCTGATGCCCTGATCCAAGGTCAGAGCACAATCCCCAACTGCAGATCTGGGAATCCAGGTAATCTGCCTGGGGCCACTGGATTGCTCTCTTCCCATCATTTCATTTCCTAGCTGATTGCAAAATGATACTCATAGCAACAGATTTCATATACTGTTTTACAATCAATTTAGAAATGAAATTTAATAAAGTAGTGTGTAGCTTCATCTAGGAACCCAGGCTGATCCAGTCCACATTCAATAATAGATTAGGAGGCACCATAGCAAGAATCAGGAGGGATCAAGACTATGTATAATTCAAGGCACAATTTGAACACATCTGGATTCTCTTGGAATTTCCTGGTACTCATTATTTCTAAGGCTCCTATTAAACAAAATAGTTTAATGAGAGTAAAATCAAGTAATCAAAGGATAGGAGAATAATTTTACAGTGAATTCTGCAGTTATATAATCTGAAATAGAGGTTTATCTTGGAAAATATCTATCTCATTACCAATTAAGTAAATTTATTGGAAATAGAAGACTAGACTCCCTGGAAAAGACAATCATGCTAGGGAAAGTCAAAGGCAGAAAAAGAAAAGGAAGACCAAATAAGAGAAGGATTGATTCCATAAAGGAAGCCACAGTCTTGAGTTTAGAGCAGCTAACAGGCCATTTCGGAGGGCTTTTGTCCATAAGGTCACCATAAGTCAGAGATGACAGGATGGTGCATACCAACAGAATTGTGCATGGTTTTTACACACATAACAGGGAAAGATATTACCAGGCTTTGTTTCAAAGTTGGTGGACTGCATCCCTCAAAACCAAAACAGTTTCCAAGGGGCTTTCCCAGGCTGCAGTCTCCCTCTTCAGCCCAGAAGCACTGGGTGTTCCCTTCAGCTATGTCCTAGCTCTTCCTGGGATGCTCACCCTATACAAGCCAATTCTTGCCATTGCTTTGTGCTACCAGACCCTTTATGTATTAGACATGCGAAAGAACCTCCAAATGTATGCACTTAAGGGGAAGTGGTGTTACACCATGACTGTGCCTTCCCATGACAGCCTGTGAGGTCCTTTCCATAGCTGTTGGCTCATGAAATGAAATGATTTTTCTATTCCCAGAGAGCGTATCATAAGATGTTTAACAGGTTCTGGAACTTCTCATTGCTGATTGTTAAATTTGTGTCTGCCAGCACAAATATGTGTAAAGAGAAAGGATGCACTTTAGCTTCCTGGTGATACAAGAATATAAGAACACATGGAAAGCCCTACTGGATCAGGCCCAAGGTCTAGCACTCTATACATGGTGGCAAAGCAGTTCCCCACAAGCAGGATGGGTGCAAAACCTTCACCTGCCCAGGCTCTTCAGTAGCTGGTGTATGCAGGTAGGCCACCCCTGGTGAAGGAGGTAGCGAATAGCCAGACATCCTAGTAGCCACTGACAGCCTCCTCCCTCATGAATCTGTCCAATCCTTTTTAAAAGCTATCCAGATTGGTGGCATGGCAGCAAATTCCCATGGCAGCAAATTCCGTAGTTCAATGGAATTCGCATGCTCTGTGAAGGTTTACTTTCTTTTATCTGTCCTAAACATCCCACCAACCAGCTTCATGGAATGACCTTGGGTATAAGTCTTGTGGAAGAACACAGAGGTGAAATAGCAAGTTTTTGAACATCTGTCAACACCTGGAGAATGTGGCCTCCAGCCTTGATAGCTCTATGCTACCTCCAGTAGCTACTGGCAGAGACAGGATGCCTCTGCAGACAAGCTGCTGGGAAGCACAACTGCAGTTACACTCAGGTTTGGAGGTTTCCCACCGCTGGCGGTCCACTGTGTGAGCAGAGGACTGGGTGAGAGGGGCACCTGGGTTGATCCAACCTGGCTCTTCTTCTACTCTTATCCTCAGCACTAAACAAGTGAAGATGCATGGAAGTGAGCTGAATTGCTCTACGTTTCTTGGAATGGGCGGTCTTGACAATAGCACAAGGAAAGGACTGCTGGAGGAAGGTAGAGGGCAAGCACATCCAGGCCCTTTTACATTTCAAACTCTGGTTGCAGGATCAGGACCCCCACCCCCCACCCCAGAGGAGTGGACTTGATTTATTCATGTGCTGTGCTTTTCACTGTGTTTGCCTATAAACTATCCCAGTCATTAGACGTTCCAGCCATTCCAATGGAACTTCATTGTTTTGTAGGCCACATTTCAGCAGAACAGTGTGATGTCTTTCTTGGCAATAATAAAAAGCAAAGGCCTTCTTGGAACAAAAGCCGCATCTGCCTTTTGCCAACAGCGCTGCTCATGTGCTGCTCTTTTTGATTAATGTTTCTCTTTCCTAGCTTTCTTTAAAATAGTTGTGAATGTTTAACTAAACGTTTAGTTAAACCTTAAGCTTTCAGAAGGTTGCCAACATGAACTTTTCAGAACCTGTAAATGATAATCAAAAATCATGAGACTAATTTAAATAGCTAGTGGGTGAATTTTATGTTTTTTCCCCTCTAAAAACCACAAATTTAATCCATTAAAATCAACTCAAATAAAATTAATGCTCAATCACTTAATCAACAAGGTAATTAAGGAGAGGCTGATAAGCAACATACTCCAGATGCACATTGGACAGTAGTGCAAAACAAAGCCAAATATAATTAGACTTTGTTTTCTCAATGATAGATAGAATCAGAGTTGAAAGAGACCTGAAAAGTTGTATTGCGCAAACCCCTGCTGATGAAGGGAAGTATGAAAATCCAGACCTCAGGCTATTTAGAATCAAATTGATGTGTTGTGGGAATTCCATGGTTCATGAAACTTCCAGTGTTTTTCTTTTACTAAAATCTGCCCCTGGGACAGTGAAGATCCAGAAGGAGCCTGTGCAGAGTAATCCATTTTCTCTAGCATAATTTTCCCACTGAAACTAATCTCCTGGAAGGTACTTTTTGACCTCAATGGAAAAACTTACAGGCATAGCCTATAAGGTTTACCCATTGAGGCATACAACTATTAGTGGAGAAGAGGATTTTCATCAGGTCAGTAACACAGGGAGCAAGTATTAGCCTGCTTCATCATCTATCTGTTACAGACTATTCTCCTCCAACACCGGTGGCTGATTTTTGCAAAGAAACATTGAGCATTCCAGTTCCCAATCAGTGTTAGTGGAGGTAGCAATCATGCAAAGTGGAATACAACTAAAGTTTCACTACCTTTGTGCCTGAACTCAAGCAGAATAGGGCACAGTCTGGGGAAGAATTTAGTTACCCAGTATCAGAATCCTGGTAGTGGAGAGATGGAAAAAGCAGAGCTGTGCCTCTGGCCAGCGCCTGCCAATTATACAGCAGTCACTTGCAAGCTCTTTTGTACATGAGCTTCTGAGCAGAAGCAGATGGAGCAGCAAGACCTTGGAAAGTTACCAACCATACTCTTAAAAGTCCAAATTATTATCTTTTCCCCACTTCCAGATTTTACCAATCACTCCCACAGGGGTCAGTCCAGGGGTAACTTCAATGCACAGATACATATGGGATATTATAGATATAACAGGCATGAAGTGTGCTTTTTTCTGAATCTCAGCAACTCTGGTTCAGGGCAGGGGACAGTGTGAGCCCCAGGCATAAAATTAGCTAGTCAAAGCATTGACCTTAGCTGGAGCTTTCTCCTTCCACTCCATTCAAATACCTAGAGGGCAAGCAGGTGGTGTTAAAACTATGGCAGATATTTCAGCTTCCAAAGTTTCATAATTTATTCTGCCACTGCTCTTCCAAGAAAAAAAACCCTATACTTTATTCTTTTGTCTGTAAGAAAGAAATATATTAAATAGTACATTAACCTATTCCACTCATGCTGGGTCTGTTACCTCTTTCATCTGTCTGTCTGTCTGTCTGTCTGTCTGTCTGTCTTTCTTTGTGCCACATTTTGTTTCAATCCATAGACTCCAACTGACAGCTTAAGTAGTTATTGGCATGTTATAACATGCAAACAACAAATTAATTAAGTCTGACAACATTTTTGTGAGATGAGTATTATCATGCTCTTGGAAACACAAGGCTGAATGGACATATTAAGTCCAGCCTTCCATTATATATGCCAACTTAAATTATATGCTTGGCTTATGTGAAGTTCTTAAATGAATTTTTAATTTTCTTTTCTTGCTATTCTTTATTTATGCAATTAACAAAAACATTTCAAACCTTCTGCACAGCAAGGTAAACATAACAGACATTACATAGAAACATAGAAACAGAAGGGGTCAGAAGGGGTTTCCCGGGCCATCTAGTCTGACCACTGGCTCCAGCTGGCTCTGTTCACGACATTACAACATACAACTGAAGGACAGAACAATGCAAAGTTGTTGATTCACCATATGTCTCTATAAAACTGTATATTTTTATATTAACCTGGAGATGGGCCAGTTTTTAATATTGTATATGTTTTTAATATTGTATATTGCATATGTTTTTTTTAGTATTGTGAGCCACTCCGAGGCTGTTGCAAGGGGCGGCATATAAATATTTAAATAAAATAAAATAAAAATAAAACACATAGGTCTCATCAGCATTTTTGGATGCCACTAATCTAATCATATAAGAAAGTTATCTGTCTAGTCCTCAATGTTATTGGAAGCATAATGCTAGTTTTCAAGTATGTTTAGGACTACAACCTGCATGCAGAACTGTAATCACAAATGGTAACATTTACGCTACAGTGGGTTGCAATGGCATGATGTGCCATGCTGAATTTTGAATATTCTGCCCCTTGCAAGGGGTTGCCATGGTTTACTGTGTCATATGAATATGGGAGCAGCTCTTGTTAGATGGGGAAACAACCCTCCAACAACCCTCTACTCCTGCTCCAACACTCCCTGCTGCCCAGAAGACAGAACTAATCAAGGCAACCCCTCACTGGGACTGAATATCCAAAATGCCTGCCTGAACTAAGTCATGGCAGGATTGTGAACATTCTTTGCCTAACTGATGAATGTGTTGTTTTCTCTCTGATTTTGTGTTTCATGAAAAAAGCAGCTGTCTTTCCTTCAGTGGATACCTTGATATTAAGTGCATAAAATAATGCTTCTGATTATACCAGTGATCCAACTGATTTAGCTGGTCTTTTGTTTCCAACAGTGCCCATTCTGGTGCTTCCTGGAACCTGCATGATGGTCATGAGACAAATGCTTCCTCTTCCAATTTCTTATCCTCCACTGATATAACCTGCACCCATACACACACACACACACACACACACACACACACCTACCTCCCCCCTTAGATCAGATCAGAAGGCCCTTCTACAAGAACTACCCCTCAGGAAGATGAAAGGTGTGGTAACTACATGAAGGGCCTTTTCTGCTGCTGTTCCCCATCTTTGGAACTCCCTCCCTAGGGAAATTCGCCTGGCACCATCTCTATTTTCCTTTCGGCGCCAAGTAAAGACATACCCTTTTTAGGAATTTTTTAAACATTTAGCCTGCGTGTTGTGGCCCTTTTTCATTGCTTTTACAGATGTTTAATTCATTATGTTTTCATTGGTTTTAATCTGTTTTACTCTGTTAATATGTTTTATGCATTGTAAGCTGCCTAGGAAGGCCTTGGCAATTATAGGTGGCCTATAAATAGTGCACATAGTCAAGGCTTTGGTTTTCCCAGTTGCAATGAATGGCTGTGAAAATTGGACCATAAAAAAGGCTGAGCGCCAAAGAACTGAGGCCTTCGAATTGTGGTGCTGGCGGAGACTCCTGAGAGTCCCTTGGACCGCAAGGCAATCAAACCGGTCAGTCCTAGAGAGATCAACCCTGACTGCTCTTTAGAAGGCCAGATCCTGAAGATGGAACTCAAATACTTTGGCCACCTAATGAGAAGGAAGGACTCCCTGGAGAAGAGCCTGATGCTGGGAACAAAAGATGGCAAAAGAAGAAGGGGACGGCAGAGGATGAGGTGGCTGAATGGAGTCACTGAAGCAGTTGGTGTGAGCTTAGGTGGACTCCGGGGGATGGGGGAGGACAGGAAGGCCTGGAGGAGTGTTTTCCATGAGGTCACGATGGGTTGGACACAACTTCATGACTAACAACAACAACAACATAAATACATGCAAATAAATAAACAAACTGTCATTCTACTTCTGAACATGGAAGATTTACTTAGCCTTCTGTATCTGATTCGGGAGAGAGATATCTAAGAACCATCCAATGGTAACCTCAGAGCTTGACTAGGGTGAGACTGCCCACCCTGAGCCCTGGCTGTCAGTTTGCTACTTATTCCTGACACATAAAGCCCTAAGAATCAGTTTACCTGAAAGAGAACCTCCACCAAAATGCAGCCATTGGACCACTATGCGCTTTAGGGAGACCTTGCTGCATCTGAAACATAGCCATGGGTCTTCTCTGTGGTGGATGCTCCATCTGTAATGGCATCCCCTCTGTGGTACCCCACTCACTGATAATCCACTCTTCCTTCCCTGATGGGCTAATAGCATCCTAGTAGAAAAGGCCCAGGTGGCCCTTAATAGTCATACTGTTATAAAGGTTATTGTAATGGGAGGGTGTTTGGGAGATGAGGGTAGTTGAGTCGGAGGAAGGGAAGAATGAACTGAAATTGGCCCAGGAATAAGCCAAGCATTAACTTTCGAGGAAACTGCCTGGATCGTTTCCAAACTAATCTCCCTATTTGAGCATTAACTTACAGTCAGCTTGACTGACTGACTTCTTCATCACTGACTTTTTGTCACTGAATAAAAACATGGAGCACTCCCTTCTCCCTATTCACATCTTCACCAATAGATTTTCTTTAGTCCTTTAATGGATCAGAGCATCACATCGATCATTATATTCTTTTCAATTTCAGGCAAAACCTTTTTTTATTTTACAGTCCCTTTAATGTTTAATTGATTTTAACTGGGGTTTTAGTATTTCACTTGTCAGATACTGTGGTGTTTTGTTTTGTTTTACTCATTTTTTATTGTAAGCTGTCCAAAGATGCTAGTGGTGGACATGTTAGAAAAGCTTAAATGTACTGAGATTATTCCTCAGCAACATCTCTATGTCTGTTATTCTAAGACATTGAAGAAGATGCCACAACAAATAGGGACTTCATAACTTCACTAAGTGACTGTGTGTGTACAGCATAAACATAGTTAATAAGCTATGGTGGCTTTTTAACTACCCCTTGTAAGTGCAGGTTGCATGTCAGATTTCCCTAATTATCCTTGTTGCACAGAGGTTGTCATAAAGGCCAAATTTGACAGGAATATGTGGCTGGGGTGTTTTGCAAACTACCCAGAACCCACAGTTTGATGTACAGTTGCTGGCTGGTTAGTAGTCATCCACCATTGCTGGGTTGCAATTAGGGCAAACATAATTAGGGGAATGAGCCAGTACCTGCAAAGACGGCTAGCAAGTCCCCATGGCTTATCCATCACTCGTATCATGCAAACTGAGCCAATCAGAACAACTTCCTCTCTTCTATAATATTAGGGGTGTCTCCATTTAGGACAACACTTGCACTGCTCCCTTTTCTATAACCTATAAGGGGGAGCAGGAAGGGGTAAATCTTTAAAAATGTTGATTTTCTGACTGGCTTTTCCATAGAGAGAAGTTTCTTTCTATCTACATTATAATATCAGGGCAAGTTCATTAAAAGAAAAATCTTAGACCAAAGAGTGTAACTTACACTGATAGCCAACACAAATGTCTATATTTGGTGCATTTTCACCAAAGCCTTTTCCAAGCCTTCAGAAAATGGGAAGCTATACAACTTTTAAGTGGAACTGAACCACAAAAGTCCTACCACCCTCTGTCAAGTTAAGCCTTGTGCTGTTGAAAGCAATTGTGCAACACTTCGGGGAGAACAGTGACAAGAAAAACAGATAGACAAGAGACTGAAGAGGGCCTGCAGCGATGCAAGTAAAAGGCATTGGTTGTATGTTAATTTACTAAGAAACAGTGGGAGCCTATTAAACCCCCCTTTTTTCTTGTAAAGAAACAGTTTTGATGTAGAAAAACATCAGGCAATGAGCCAAAGGAGCGTTTCCTGCAAAATCAGGGCATGGTGAAAGAAGCTGGGATTCTGTTCATTCTTGTATGACAAGAGGAACTGATGCTGCCTATAAAGGAATCACAAGCGATTGGGCTTAAAACTATCTGAGCATGAAGAATGAAGAGAAGCCGTCTGGAACTTCAAAGTGCTTGCACAGGAGGGACGGAGAATGGAAACCTACAGAAGAGTGTCTCTTTAATGATGGTATGCCCTAATATAATTCTGCAGAATTCCTACTGCTCATTAGAAAAATAACTGTTGGATTTTGGAAACTCAGGGGTGATGCTTTCTAGTGTATCATTACAGAAAGGATATAGCCAGGTTAGAGTCAGTGCAGCGTAGGGCCACAAGATTGGTGGCCGGTTTGCAGGGGAAGCCATATGAGGTGAGACTGAGGGAAGTGGGTTTCTTCAGCCTGGAGAAGAGGAGACTCAGAGGGGATCTGTTGGCAACATACAGGTATGTGAGGGGATGGCACACGGAGGTGGGTAGAGACCTGTTCTTCCCTGCAGAGGAAGGCAGAACGCACTCCAATGGAGCAAAGATCAGGGAGCCAAGGTTCCATTTGGATGCCAGGAAGCACTTCCTGACAGTTAGGCCCCCTAAGGCGTGGAATGGGCTTCCATGAGAGGTCGTTGAGGCCCCATCAGTGCAGGTGTTCAAGGATAGCCTGGACATGCACATGGTGGGCATGTCGTGAGCGGACCCAGCTGGTGACAGAGGTCAGACTGGATAGCCCGGGGGATCCCTTCTGACTCGCTCTGTTTCTATGTTTCTATCAGTCAGAACGCACTGTGGAGTAGTTCCATCTTTTAATTCCTAGTTGATGTTCTGCAGTAAGAAAATGTGGGAGGGTAACAGGTGGAGGCAATGATGTCTGGTTGTTGTTAGTCGCAAAGTCATGTGCGACCCATCATGACCCCACGGTCAACAGTCCTCCAGGCTCTCCTGTCCTCCACCGACTCCCAGAGTCCACCCAAGCCCACACCCACTGCCCCAGTGACCCCATCCAGCCACCTCATCCTCTGCCATCCCCTTCTCCTTTTGCCGTCAATCGTTCCCAGCATCAGGGTCTTCTATCTATCTATCTATCTATCTATCTATCTATCTATCTATTTGGGTCTTTTTTTAGCTCTATCCAATACCCTGAGGGTCTTTGGATGAGTCACAAGTCAATTGCAATAAATACATATATACCCGAATAATACAAAATAATCCATGAACTGAACATAAAACATAGTTAAAATATTAAACATTAAAAGTACAGAAAAATAAAAAAGGCACTGAAAAGCAACAGGCGGACCTCCCTTTTCCAATGAGTTGTTCCTTTTCATTAGGTGGCCAAAGTATTTGATGATATCTGGACCCATCATAAAATTCTGTGAATTAGGCATGGCAACTGTGCTATAGAAGCCTCATGTTGAGGTACTCCAGAACTAACTTTCTTGAACAGAGCAAAATCCATCTTCTCTTTCCAAGTATTCACTCTCCAGGAATGGCTACACAAATGCCTCTGAGTGCTCATATGGATGCAAAAGTCTTCAGTTTTAAGTATTTTATTTTATTTAAAACTCACTCTAAAATATCACAACTGAAATCTGACATATACATTCTTACAAACAATAAATAAAGAATATCAAAGTGATCTCCTTCTGTTCATCCCCAGTATATCATATTTAAAGATTTACTTTGTTTATATATGAAGATTCCATGTTAGTGTCACAGCAAATTGTCATTGATAGACTTATTCTCCTTTCATTTATCTCTTTGGGATTGGGTTGCATTGGAGGAGGAAAGGAAGTTGAAGAGGTACCAGGGCAGCTCATCTCCTTGCTTCTTCTGTCTCCTCACCTCACCACCTACTTTCCCCTTTCTCTGAGGTCGCTTTTCCAACCTCAGAGAACATTCAGCATGGTTCTTTCCAAGCTGACTATAAGAGGAAGGACACTGGAGATCTGGCTTCCCCTTTGAGGTTCCAGCACCTTCTCTGACCTTGAACCTTGAAACCAAAATATCTTAGCATCCCTCAAACACTGTCTAAGGTATCAAACGATTGCTCCTCAGATCAGTCCAAACTAGCAGCCAACTTCACCAGAGCCTGCAGTGACACATTCTTAACGAGTCAGTCATGGATTTTGTACCCTATTTCCTGTCATTTGAGTGTGACCAGTGCTGGTCAAAAGCAAGTAACTCTACTGGCAGTACAAAACTGAGCCAGACCAAAAGGAACGCACAGCAAGATATGGAAACACAAACCTCTGCCTCACCTGATCACAAACCTGAAAAGACTGAGGGTTTGTTTCATGGATGAAAACAAAAGCGAATACAAAGGGAGTGCTTTACGTTGATCTACACATGTTATTTCTGCAGCTAATTAGCCGCTCTGAAATGTTACATCATTAAAAAATGGGGTTTGAATTCTTAACAGAATTAAAAAGCTAGTCATTTTCCTCATGGAGACTATTTAAGTGCAAACATTATTTCATTATAACAAATGCCACCCTGGCATGCAAAGATACCATCACCCTCAACAAGTCTCATTAGTTAATCTGAAAATGATAGTAAAATGGTTGCAGCTTTGGAAGATGTGTTGTTATGTTCCCTGCAACCAACACCCCTGAGACAATGTGCTCCTATTTCTGTACTTCTCTGATAGCAAATGCCCCAGGAGGGTGTGTTTTGGAGGGTTCGGAGAGAGATGCTTTCTTGGGAAGCTCAGCTGTAAAGTATGACCTTAGGCACTACGTTCGCTGCTTTAACCGGTGTTAAAACAAAATTCTTCAAAACAATACTAAAAGAAAATACTTCGGCAATTGCAACACAGCAGCAATTCAAACAAGTATTGATTATTTAATATTTGGTGATGCATGAAAAAGTACCTGATGTTATTAAATGCCAAGGTTTGAAAACAAGAGGAAAAAGTTATTTGCCAGGACAGTATAGTTTTCTAATTTCCAAGTATATTAAAATGTGGATGGTATTAAGCAACACCATTTTCATTTTTTCCCATTTTTCTCCCATAAATTCTGACCTGGTACGTGAGGAGTTGCTGTACTTTCTGAATCTTCTGTTGGGACAGGGGGTTTCCATTTACCTACATCTTTGATCTTGGGTTTGCCTGATGTATCCTTCTTTTTCTCAAGATCTTTAACTGCAAAATTGGTATTCAGAAATAGAAATAGTCAAACACTGTATGTCATTCTAATATTTCTACATTTTGCTTCATTAAATAGTTTTATATTTCAGCCACACTCTAGTTTGCTATTATTTCCAGCAATTTATTTATTTATTTGTATTTGCATCTTTTAAAATTGTAATGCACTGCTTTTGTCTGAAAAAGGGAGCAAGCACAGAATGAAAGAGAAATAGTGAAAACAACAAAAATTAAAGTAATTCACCAGCAAAAACAAATAGCACAGATAGCCAAAGTAGCTAAGGGCACAATTTATCCATACTTAAATAAAAAGACATCCTACAACTCCCATCATATTTCCCAAGCAACATGCTGGATGAAGCATGTTAGGAGCTGTAGTACTTCTTCACATCCCATCAGCCACTGTGCCTGAAATTCAGTTCCAAGGTGCATCACTTCCTCCCTCTCTTGCCTGCCTCTTTCACATTGGTCTACACATAGAGGTTGGATGGCTGAAGTGGCTCCTGCAGTTGCCACTCTTTCCAGGGGACTCTGTGGTAGTTGCACAGGAGGACCATGACAACTATGTTCCTGGTTTCAGACAACACAAGTAGTCATGGTGGTATGGAGAAACCATACAACAAATTTTTGCTTTTTATGTGATTTTTCAAGACCTAATTTACCATGATGAAATACCATGACTGGGTTCAGACAACATGATGGACTGATAATGACAAAAACAGCAATACTATGCACTACATTCACTGAAAATTTCAAAGTTGTGCACCTGAGAAGCCATATTGTATCAATCAGTTGTCACACTATCCTTTATTTCAGTGGTCTTAAGAACTGGAAAGTATATTCAGAGTATCACAATATAAGATACAAAAAGAGAGCTTTGCAAGCACTCAATGTCTGAATTCATTATGAAGTCATATTATGTTCTATGTCTTGCTATAGCCAATAAAAAGACAGCAAAGTCAAAGTAACCGTATTTTAAATTTTTTAAAGTAACCGTATTTTAAACTTTTAATCTTACATTTGAAATCTCCCTGTCAGCCCTGCTCTTCTGGAAGAGTTAAGCAACTGCAAAAGAACAACCACAGCTAATAACTCAATGCCTGGAGCAACAATCTAATAGTTTGTTTTCTAACTTTTAAGAAGCATGTGGTTTTGATGGTATTGTAATCAGGGTGTTGTAGTAAATAGAGGCAGTTGCAGTAAGAAAGTTGCCTTAAGTTGGTTGTAAGAGAGCTTGGCAAAGATGTTCCACAAACAGCTGTCAAGATCTCTCCTATCTATTTCTTCAGGGACCAATGGACACATAAATCTACTCCTGTGTTAGAGAGAACACTGGGCAAAAGACAAAGGGTGCTTCCAGCTGGAGAGCTTTCCAGGGATTCAGGCAGCAGTCTTTCCCATCACTAGCCACCTGATCTTTTTAACTGGGATGACAGGAATTGAACTAGGGACCTTCCACATATGAGGTGTGTGCTGGTCTACTGAGGGCTGAACTTAAACTGAAAAAGTGGAAACCTGAAGCAGAGGTATTGCTAAACTAATGAAAAATGTTTCCTTCTAAGCTTAGCTGACATGAAGAGTTAATTGCCTTTTGGAGGGTGTTACAGGAAATATGACTTTTTCCTTTCCAGCTGCAATTCTTGAAAATTACCTCCTGTGTGGCAATTAAGCTGAGGAAAAGAAAGACTTAGACTAGGACCAAAGGATGGTCTAGGCTCTGTGGAATGGATTTGGGACCCAGGAAAAAAGACTCAAGGCCAGTGTTCCATAGCTTTAAGCCTAACAATATCCTTGGCTGAAGTACAGAAGTTACTGTTCTATTCACCAGGAGAAAACCAAAGACTAGGTTCCAAGAGTAGGACATCACTTCAGACAATTCATCACTTCAGGCCAGCTCCAAGTAAGAAGAACCCAAGCTAGGTGATCATTGGACATGGGATTACTTGGTGACAGTGGCTGAGAAGCCACCCAGCCTGCTAAGTTCCCACAGTACCCTTGAAGGATGCTATATGGAGCCATGTTGAAAATGAGACATGGCAGCTGGCTTCCCGGACAGAGGTGTTACTGCCAGATGAACCTGCCAAAAATGCAATAGGTCAGGGGAGACCAGTCCAGGTGTCAGTACTCTCCTGCTGAGAATGACAAGGGCTGGCAGTCGTGTTGATTATAGGTCGAGCCCCATAATCTTTGTTTATTTGTTGTAGATCAGAATTTATGGTTATCGGACACATTGCACATAATCATTCACTTCCACAGCAGTGAGATAACCCAGCTTTACCAATACAAGTAGAAGAGCTTCTTAGCTCCACATGCTTAAAAGATCTACTGGTGCTCAGCCAAAAGGCTTTACAGCAGTTCCAGATTTGAATAAATAAAAAACATTTCTGCTGAAATGTCTGTTGTGCTACGTTTTTCCTACCATAAATGTTTATAAGCTGTGATTTTATGCATTATAATACTATTGCATATTTTCCATTTTCATATCCAGCAACATGCGCAACTTGGTGAGCATTACAGTATGTTCTTTCCTTACATTGCTATCTATAGGCAGGAGTTGTCAACATGTAGCCCTCCAGATGTTTTGGCCTACAATTCCCATAATTCTTCTCCATTGACTGTGCTGGCCATGGCTCATGGGAGTTGTAAACCAAAACATCTGGAGCACCACAAGTCATCCATCCCTGATCTACTGCCTTCCACAAAATGGCTTGTGGGCTAAGTAGGATAGCATATTTTAAGATCTCTCAAATTCCATTTACAACCTCCAACCATATTATTTTATCCTGAGAACATATCCAGCAGCTACATGCAAATATTCCTTTTCACCTTTCACATCTCCAACACAGATTTAAGACACTGACAAACAGTATTTATAAGTGTCTAGCATATAATTCAAATTACATATACTTTTGTAAATGTTTTTTAACTCCACTTAAAGAGTATTAAATTCCTGGAGTGTTTGAGTTGATGTTTCTTTTTATTTTGAACCCAGCTTGCCCCACAGAGAAAAGTCCTATGGGATATGCAGATAATAGGAGACAACATACTTCGGAACTGGCCTTGAGCAGGTTTGCTTTCTTGGTCCTTAGCAAACGCAACTATCTGAACCGTATAACTCTGATCAGGAATAAGACCTTGAATAATTGCTTTGTTTGCATTATTTTGAAGAGTGAGCTCATTGGTTTTTCCACCTGAAAAATAACATAGAAATAAATAAATAAATAAATAAATAAGGAACACTAAAATAAAATAAATAAAATAAAATAAACAAGACCAGCAGTGCAGTTTTAAATAACTTTAAAAATAGCATTGTGACCTACATTTTTACCTGCATAAAATACTATATATTTTTCAAGCTTTGTTACCTTAAACCATACCAGTGCTTAAAATTCCCCTACACCAAATCACACCATCTAATCTAGACTTCTTCAGGTGACTCTCCAAGCAGAGAAGCATGTTGTCATCCTTCTCTCTCACACACCCACCTTAAAATCCTGGAAGACTTAGAAGCTCTTTTAGGTTCTAGCTTGATTACAATATAAATCTGCATATAATCAAGAATTCCTCAGCACTGCAAGCTACTCCTTGGGCACACATCAGAAAAATACAGTTTTTCATCATGTTTCTATATACCTCCTTAGCTCTCATGAATCAATTTTACGCACATGCAGCTTTGCGACAGATTGCTGGATTCCTGTCTATTCCTGTCTATGTCACTGAATGCTTATCCTGCCACTTCAGAATGTAAGGGAGGATGGATGCATGATTAAGTGGCCTCCCCACACCATTAGAAATGACTGTCTAGAAAATCGACCATGCCACAGAGTCTAGAGCCCAAAATGATGTGGATTTTTTTTTTTACTCTGAGTAGCATGTTGAAGTTCTACCATTCCAGGATGTGTAAAGTGTTGTCTGAAGCAGTTGTGTTTTGTACAGTTTAGAGTCATCCAGGCATATAGCATGAAGGTATCTCACACTGTGACCTGGTTCCCACATAATGACAACCCAAAATACTAGTTGAATATGGGTTGTTCTTGAATTGTGGCTTGTTTTTTGGTGTGAACCCTACCCTATGATTTAAACATGGGTTGTTAGCTATGATGAATCCAGAATTTGCAACCCAGCAACAAGCTCAACAAACTGCAAGTTCTCTTCCTTGGTTGCTCATGGCTAAAAAGCCACAGTTCAACCGTACTGCAGGATTCACATATAACACTCCATAGTTCGATAACAACCCATACTCAGCTCTCATTACATGCAAACCAGACAACCCACATTTTATCAAATTATTCCCATGGGTTAAGCATTATGCACAAACCACATTTTCATCTATAATATCAATGAAGCAAAGATTCAACAGACGTTAGTACAGCTTAAGGTGTGGAGAACCACAGTTTATTCAAGTGTGTGAAGATAATCTTAGGGAAGGTAAACTGAGGTAGCTAACAATAAGTTATACAGTTATATTTTTAAACCAGTGAAGGTTTCATCTCTTGATGGTTACATCAACATTCTCTCTTTCCTCAATGGAAATCAAGTTCTATGAAGATTCAGGTATCTCAAGCATGAACACTTGGGAAGCAATTTCCCCTGCATTATTCTGATGGGGAATATTTGACATTAATGGCTTGCAAACCTATTGGTGGCGCTTAAATCATAGATCCTTTCCATGGAGTTCATACTCTGTTAGAAGTTCTGGGAGACTTACAGGACTATGAGCTTTTAAATGTTACAGATGTGCAATGGGACGAACTTGTGAAAAAGCTCTTCCCATTGTGCTCCTGCCAAATTTAAAGACCACCACAATCTGGTTCAAGACCATTAACACCAACATTCTTCACAACAGAATGTGAGTGTAAAAAGCATTCTGTGTCCTCAATGGGAGCCTTAAGAGAGGCATTTCAACCTTCCAGAATGAGGAAAAACTGCACAAAAACCAGGAAACCAATTGGCTGTCAATGCTTAGGGTGTCAGTGCACCTATGGAATGCGCTCCCCAGAGAGGTCCGCCTGGCGCCGTCATTATTTGCTTTTCGGCACCAGGCAAAGACCTTTTTATTTAAAAATTATTTTAATTGCTAACTTATTATCATTGTATTTATAGTATTTTAATATATAACCGAGATGGGCCAGTTTTAAATGTATTATATTGAGAGAGCCAGTATGGTGTCGTGGTTAAGAACATGGGACTGGGACTCAGGCGATCTGGGTTCTAGTCCCCACTCAGCCATGGAGCCAACTGGGTGACTTTGGGCCAGTCACAGACTCTCAGCCCAACCTACCTCACGGGGTTGTTGTTGTGGGGATAAGATGGAGGAGGAGAATGATGTCAGCTGCCTTGAGCCCTTTGAGGAAAAAGGCAGGATATAAATCGAAAAATGAATAAATAAATAAAATATTGTATGGCATTTTATCTTGTATATGTTGTAAGCCGCCCTGAGGCTTTGTTGCAATGGGGGCGGCATAGAAATGTTTTAAATAAATACATAATAATAAATAGGGGAAACAAAGGGACATAAGGAAAGGGGCATAGTGCTTGAGGATTCAACAGGGAACTGGATTTGGCTCTGGGCTTCAGGCCCTGTGTCCCTGGCCAGTAAGGCTGGGCAGAGGAAAGACTCTGTGGCACAGGGCACCAGATTGCAGGCAAAACTTCCAAACATAGGCTCAGTTCTCCTCTGCAATGTGGCTCTCCATGTGCCACAGGGAGACAGCCTTGCTGCACCTCATCATGGTCCTTTATCAACTGAAAGTGTGCACTAGAACACATCCAACACTTCACTATGGTTACACACCAAGGGAGATGATAGCTATTGGATTGCACTGTCTTTCAGTCAAGTTTGTCCGCCATTGCAGACTCTTTAAGAGGAAAGGCCAGAAGGTCCCAATACAAGCCGGGAACTAGAAACTAGTGAACTGAAGGAGCGCTTCTCTTTTCCAACACTGGTTGAGTGGGCTTCTATAATCTCAGGGGCCAGAACAACCTGAGGCCAGGATGCATAAGCAACGAGGTACAGTCCCAAAATGTACTCCGCCTACCTCCACATACAGAATTGTTAGAATTCTGTCCTCATATATTTACAAAGAATGCTGCATCAGCTTCTAAGGAAACATGACATTCAGTTTGACATTTTCTTTTCTTTTACCTGCATTTGGAGTGACGAGGAGTTTATATCCATCAATTTGCCCTTTAGGGCCTTTCCATGAAATCTGAATACTGTCATGATTAACAACAGTATATCTTAATCTTGACGGTGGGGCCACTGAAAGGAAAGCAAAAATACAGGCACTGAAGCATCAGTTGGATTTATCCCACTTCCTTTAAAAATTAAAATGACAGCACATACAGACATTCAAATTAAAAGACACAACACATTTTCAGGCAAGACAAAGGATGCAGGTTATCAGAAAAGTCACATGATGCAAGTCTATTAGTTTGCTAAACAACAGTAAATACACCAAGGTGCATTATTTGTTCCCAAAGACATACGCTACACAATAAATTTTAAAAGGGACTATTCCCACCAACAGGAAAAGACAAACATGGGAGTTAGAAGTTAAAAAGCCCAATGTACACATTTGCTTTTAGTTGTAGATGTTTTTTGATGTGTGTGTGTGTAAAGGAGCTACATAATATGCTGTTCTAGATTCTTGGATCTCCTGTGAAATCAAGGTAATATTTTTCAGATACGTATATGGGCCCAAAGTTTCATGCATTCAGGAAGCATCATGATTTTCAAAGCACAGTGGTGGTTGTGGATGAACGTAAAGCTGAGTGCATGGAATAAACAAATTGGCTGGAGCTTATGAACTATGAAGGATATTAGGTGTTCCCTAGTTTAAGATGAATGCCACATGCAACATCGTTACATCCTCACTAGTGCTAACACCAACATCTGCAAACCTCTGTGGCAGAGAATTCCTAGATCACCCAAACAATCACAATTGCCAGAACTCTCACTAGAGGTAAGAAAAAGCCATAAAGATTAATGTAATGTTAACTACAAGGTAGAATATGTGGCTGGTGAGTTGGGTTTGGCTTGGGGAGGGGATGCTAAAATCTGTTCAGGGAATTTAAATAACCAGTAAGACACAAACAACTGCATGGGAACTGAAGCATTCCTTCCTTTCCAAACTTTCCAGAAATCCCTTCTCCTAAACTAATTGTGCTTCCAGCCAGTGCCACTCCAGGTGTTTGTGAGCCTTCAATGGGCAACTTTCCTTTGTGAGTCTATCTTCATCCTGCTGCTTACACCAGCTGCTGCTGCTTACTATTGCTTCTCATTCTCTTTCTGCTGTGGTATCTACCTCTCCTCCCGGTCACCGTCATCACTGTCTGGGTCAGAGATGAGTGAACAAGCAGGTTGCGGTGGTGAAGAGCAACTCCAAGGGTACTTGCAGGAGCCCCCTGCTGGGGTGCAGGTCCACCGCAGCTTCCCCACCATGTGGTGAAAGGGAGAACAACAGTTGTTCTTGGCACACATCCTTAAGGCCACCTGGATGGACTTCGGAGTAGGAGGAGGAGGAAGAGGAGCGGGAGAGGGCCTTGGAAAGTGAGCCAGTTCCAGACGTGAGATGAGGGAAGCAGACGCACTTATCTCAAGGCTCCCCAGGAAAGCAGGTGGCCTCAGTATAAACGAGATGCACGGTTATTGGGAGGGGGCTCAGAACAGGGGGTTTCTCAGAGACGGACATGGCAGGTACGGCTCTGGACCCTGTGATGCGATGACAGCAGTGGAGGACGGCCAAATTAGAGGATTCCCATACAGGGAGGAGGCGTGTTTGTTTTCAGAAGGACCCAGGCATGCTCCTAAGGAGTTGGAGTTCAGCACTAGACTGGGTTCAGCAAACTGCTCTGTGCATGCTCAGAGAGTCATTCTGGCTTCTGGAAAATGCTTTGGTCAATAAAAAAGATTTTGCTTGGAAGGTATGTGGCTTTGAATGTGTGAAGAGAAGAACCCTAAGTCATGAACAATTGGCCTCCTCTTGAAGCTGGCCATGCTTCCAAGGAGTTCTGCTTTTGCTGCTTCTCAAACCAAACCTTACAATGCCCACATCCCCTGGGTTCTCACGGTCTAGTTTTCCATTGCAGACTCAGCTATTCCTTTCCATCCCAGCCATGCAGTCAGGGGAGGCTGTTTCAGAGGAAAGAAGTGCCATTCCTGGTGCTTAAAAGGTCTTAAACTTGGAGATGCATTTGGTACTCATATCATGAACAGAGCCAGCTAGAGCTGGGGGTCAGAGAAGATGGCCTGGGAGGCCCCTTCTAACTCACTCTGTTTCTATGTTTTCCATACTGTAGTGGAGTGTGCAGTTTGGACATTACTCACAAAGGATATGCTCAAACATATTGGGAACTGCAAGTGCCATCTTTGACTCCCCTTGTCCATATGGCCGCCCAGAGAATGTATATATGCACAACACATCATGAACCTGAGCTGTTCACCACACCGGAAAGAGACCCAGATAAGTGGCACAAACGTGAATGAATAAATAAATACTTTCTTTCCACCTTGAAGCTACTTAATGCACAATAATTTTAATGCTATTCTAAAATTGTATTTTTCTCAGTTTGTTTGAACCAATCAAGGTGCTGTAGACCATACACAGCCTCAAAAGGAATTTAATATACATGACAGCAAGTGAGTGATGCAGGCAAGCAGAGGCAGGCAATGGGAGTTGGATGAAGGGAGTGGGTGAGAGCAGACACTTATAGAAAACAGGCCAGCTTGTCTGGGATTGCCACGGCCCATCTGGCATTGTGCCTGGATACCCTCAAGCCACTGAGCTACAAGACCAGCAGAATCACACGATATAATTTTCTGGACTGCAGATAGCAGATCATAGGCTGGTGGGGTGGAACAATCATTCAGACAAAGCATTCCTATTTGTAGTCAGAGCAGCCCTGCTTAGAAAAAGGGATGTACCGTGCGTTTCTGCTGATCATGAAATTCCATGCTCAGTTTCTGTGCAGGAGTCAGCATTACCAGATTAATGGAAAGCTTTGTTAAACCTTCCTTTCAATTCCTCTATGCTTCCCAGGGATTATTCAAACCTGCTGTAACAGAATGTGGTACAGTCCTTTCTGGAACGTATCATTTCAGAGTGGAGATGAGGAAAACCAGTATTTGGATGCAGCTTTTGTTTTATTCCTGTGTATGGAAAGGCAGCGCTTCAAAGGGACAGCTAGGCTAACACTCTGTCACTTGACACGTTAAGTGTTCATGGGAAGGGTTGTTTTTGTTCCATACTTTGAACATGGTGAAGCGGTGCCCTGTTATTTTTGTGTGTTTGGATCAGATGGGAGCGAGGGGCAAATGACTGCAGCAGTGCTGCCACAAGTGCGGGTGTGCGATGGACAGAATGGGCTTTGACGAGCACATCTTGAGACTTTGAGTCAGCAGTGCAGATCCTCTTTGGACGAAGGGCCAAAACAATCCATCACACAGAGATTTTCAGGGGCTCCATTCCCCTGGGTGTGGCCAAAGGCAAAAAGACAAGGCCAGTATACCAAAACATGCAGCATATTATACATAAAGCTTTTCTGTTGGCAACTAAGCCTTAGAAGAGGCAAATCAAACTGTCAGGACTCAGGACTCCCTGTGGTTCCATTTAAATAACAAAAACATGCAAAATTAATGTTATTCAAACAATTAATTCCATGTCTATTTTGACTCTTGGGTCATGCTCTAACACTTGGGCACTGGCTTGCAGGAATCAGTGTTTGGCATCATCATCAATTTGGTTATGTCTGAGCTTTCCTTTTATGTCTCAGAGTCCTCCCCCAACTCCATTCCCACACTGGCAATGGCTGGAAGACTCCTTGTCTTGTGAACAGAGTCCAGATAAAAGTCATGCTATGCTTAATTCCCCATATTTTTCCTAGTATTCAGGAGTAGCACAAATTACTGTTATCATCATATTACACTGATGATTTTCCCTTGGTAGGAATGGGGAGAAAGTAGTTTGATTTTCATTTTAATTTGTGATTAATTCATTTGCACTTCTACAATCAACTGAAGGACAGTTCTACATTGACATTCACAATTTTCCAAATTTTGCAATACAGTTCTTCAATTAAAAATATCTATAAAATATATTATTTGAAATGTGCATGCAAAAATGCTCAAAATGATGTACAAAAGTGCATTAGACTATCATAGGAAAAATAGCTTGCATAAATGCAAATACTCAGGCAAGTGCACATAAAAATGTGCACTTTTGGAGAACTGCAGACAATAATGTATATTATTTTCATGCAGAAAAGAAACTGCATAAAGTTAATGAGAAGCCGAGTGAAACGGAATTTGCCAAGTTCATCTGTTTGGTAGAACTTGCTGGTAAGTGTCAGGTTACTATCTATTTTGGGTTGGAGAGGAGACTAGCAGCCATTTCTTTGGAATTATGTAGCCACATGGCCAAGTACAGACCTCCATAGTGTTTGTCAAAATCAATTAAAACAGATATCAGTAAGGTTTAAGAGTGATTCGCTTTTTCTGCAATGTACCCATGATTTGCATTTTGATCATCTTAAACTTAAAGGGTGCTGACTATACCCACAAAGGTCAATCAGAATTAAAAATGGACAACATTGGGCCATGGAGAAAAAAAAACACACCAACAACCACCACAGTTCTTTGAAAATTTGGCCCTCTTTATAGGAAATCTGAAATAATATGCTCAGCAGGCATCCAAAAATTAGTGTAGCAGATCCATACCTAAGTAATTGGGGGTTTCTTGGCATTTGCAAAAGCTAGGCAAACTGGAGCAGCATGATTTTTAAGATATTTAGAAATTAGATGAACCGGTGCTGAATGACCCTGGAAATGTGAATATCGCAGAGGTTTATGCAAGTACGAAAATATTCTTATTTTTTAATTTGTTGAGCAGTAAGCCTGTTTAAAGGGATGCAAGGGGATTTGAAGAGCTGTTTTATTTCCCTCATAGAGAAAGAATGAAATGGCAAACAAATTTCATGATATTACGAAGGGCTGGGCAACGTGTTTGGACTTGAAATTTTTTAAAAATCTTGCATTTGTGGGTTTTAATTGATTTCATTTGGATTTCCCCATAGAAGTGAATATAGAGAGGATTTTGCCATGGCCTGTTTTATGGTTGCTGGATATTTGTTAACCAGCCCAACCACCCAGCCTTGCTGGGTTCAGACATCATAACAAGCCCCACACTGACAACAGTCACTATATAACTCCAGCCAGCACTCCAATGGTAATTAACAAGCCACCATGGGTTATTAATTAATAAGCTGGGTGACTGCAGAGTCACTCTTGATATTCTCTGTATTCTCTTTGTATGGTCTGTGTCATAATGTTTTTAGTGGTTTAACGTTTTTCTGATTTTTATGATACTTTTATTGTATTTTTATCATCTGTTTTTATGGGTAGCGTAAACCACCCACAGAGCTTTGGCAGTGTGGCAGTACAGAAATTTTGTAATAGTAACAGTACCCTATGATCACGCCAACTGGCTCAATAAGAGTTCTTTCCATCACAGGAATATATTTATTTATCTGTATTTTATTTATTTAGAAGACTTCTATGCTGCCCCATTCGCCGACGCCTAGGGGCGGCTCACATTCATAAATAAATAATACAGTATAATAAATATAATTATAATTTGAGTCGCCCTGGCCAATATATGTTTGCCTTATACTGAGGCAGAACCAGAGCCAGTGCTACTGTGGGTTCCGGGTGTCATGACAAGAAAGCACATCTTTATTATTCCATTGGCCATTATTGCTATGTTTTTAGTTCCAGGGAGTCTCTTGTGAGATTTCCAGGTGACTTCAGTTCTGTATATCCTGGTTGAGAGGAAGACGTCCTTTCACCTCACACCGCAAAACATCTTAGCCACCCCTGATCTCTCTCTATATTGCCCTGCTATGGCCAGCAGCATTTCTCAGCCTGGTTGCCCAAGATTGAAAAAACAAACAAACTGTAGATACTGAAGGTGCAGACAGAGTCAATCCACCGAGCTATTTATTTATTTATTTATTTAAATATTTATATGCCGCCCCTTGCAATGGCTTTCCCCACCAAAGAAGCGGAGTGTGGACATCGCTGGTAAGTAGCCGCCACCAAAAGACACATTTCCAGAACCCCTAAACCATTCACTCATCCAACATAGACAGGAAAAGAAAGACAAATTGCTCAGGTGTGCCTGTGTATATACTGGAAAACTACAACACAAGAGTCTAGAAGAATTACGTAGAAAAGTCTTTACATAACTAGGTGATATTCTCTAAATATTGGCTTATTTGTGCAAAAAGAAAAAGAGTCTGAGAAAAAAAACAAGTCCAAAGAATTTCCATCCTGATAACTGTTCATATATGGGCCAAAATAGTTCCTAAAAGGAAGATATTTAACTTAGTTATGCAAAGACTCGTGTTCTCACACAAGAAAGTACATACAACTAGAAGAGAGTTAAAAATCTAACTCTTGGACAAACACAACAAGATATTGATTGGAATGACTTCAGGGTCACCAACCTGGAGAGGAAATCTTTATTTCTGTGGAACACCTTTATAGCCTGTGGAATAAAACACTCACTTCTTGCAAAAAGAAAAAGAATCAGTCTAAAATCAGTCAAGTTTGCTGATAAAAATCAGAAGCTCAAGCTTGTTAAGCTATTTCACAGGAATGTGCCAATGAGTGGCCAGGAGCAACATTAAAGCATTCATCCAAAAGGAGACTCTAGACACATGCAGACTTCAGCTTAGGTAGATCATATCAAGCTTGCCTATTTTTCATTGCTGTTATGTGTAAACATAATTCATGATAATAGACATGGGGAATTGTCTCAAAGGTTCGTTTTCCTTGCAGAAGGGAGCCTGGTTTTGTTGTAGCATGACTATTTTCCTTAAATTGTTTAAACAGTAGAGTAAATAGACAAGCAAACCCAAAAACTCTTTCTGCCCCTTCCTAATGCCTTCCTCCCCTTGCCTTCCTCCCCATCTGTCATCTATCATGCCTTACATTTTTATAATGCAGGCTCATGGGCACTTCGGATTCATAAGGCTGCAGTGTTGCACACGGCACTTTGAGATTAAGTCCACCAGTTTAAACATAGCTCAATTTGAGTAAACTTATAGCAATTGGCTGTAAGGCACAAAGAGATGGTGCTCATATAGTGTGATGGTGCTCAACAAAGAACGAAATAATGGGCTTAGGAAGCAATTATAATTATTTCATGCTGTTGGGAGCATTTATAATAAGCATGCCCATCTATGATGTGTGTAAGTGGAAAGGAATAACCTTCTTACAATGAAACAGGGTGGGACACACAGCTGCAAGTAAGCCCTGAAACAGCATGAAACTGGCCAGCTAGAGACCTACTTCACAAAATCCAAACCTCTCCCGAAAATAACTACGGGAGTTTAGAGAGATCCTTTCCGTTGGCTGCCCTTGTTCCTCTGCTCTGACCCTACTTTCCTCCACACAGCTTATAACTGGCTTTTCATATCATGTCAACCCATCATGGGTGATAGGCCGCTGTGGGTTGCCATGTTATGTGAATCCAGACCACTTCCTGCAGGGTGAGCACAAACCATTCTTATAACCCATGGCTTCTTGTAGGGGTTGTTACATCTACAATAGATTGTCATGCTGTCTGACGCCAAGTGAGCAACCCCATCATGGGCCCAGGAAATGACTAGTGAGCTGCTTGACAAGAGCAACACAGCCTCTGTACCACTCTCGCTGATCTTGCCTGGGCCACCACCAATGCCAGCCATCCAAAAGATGCCCAAGAGGCATGAAGGAATGGCCATTTTTGGTGCAGTACCACCTGCCATAGCTCGTTTTCTTTCCTCCTCCATTATTAGTATTTTTACTAATACACCAACACATTCAAAACGCCCAGGTGCACATTGGAAGGACCGATACTGGTTCACGCCCCCTCTGTGTATTCAAATACACACAAATATTTTTGCATTTTAATTGTTGATTGACTTGTGCAAGTGTGTGCCTTTGAGGGGGTGAAAAATCTGACTGGCCCTATCCAAAAAATAAAATAAAATAAAATAAAATAAAATAAAATAAAATACAATAAAATGGGAAGGGAAGGGAAGGGAAGGGAAGGGAAGGGAAGGGAAGGCTAAGTTTTGCACGCTACTGCAAAAGGGGTTATATTTACTTTTCTCCCTCCTGAAGCACCTAGATGTTTGGGAAAGGATGGAAAGATGCAGGACACTGAGAAGCGTCAACCCAGACTGAGAGGGGAAAAAATCATACCATCTGCTAGCTACTGCCTTTCACTTGCAAAGATCAGTTTTGGCTTTGCTTTCACTTGTCAGCTTGCCTTTTGACAGCTCTTAGGACAAAGCAAAGTGAAAAATGGGCTTCTTTGCAGCTTCTCTGGGTCAGCATCCACGGTGAGCACCTGCTGCACTTTGACAGCAAACATGCCAGGACTTGGCCTGCATAAGACTGCCCATTTCAGACCCCCAAAATGCAGACAGGCACTATTATGATTATTATGTATTTAATTTCAATACCACCCAGTAGCTGAAGTTCTCTGGGCAGTTCACAATAATACAATAAAATGCAATATAAATTAAAACAGCAAAGCATTGCAAAATTACATGCAAAACAGTGAAAATGACATCTAAAACCACATTTTTACAACTAAACAGCTAAAACCAATTGTGCAACTCCAGAAACATTAAAATTTGGGTTGCCAAAGGAAGAAGGGTGGTGAGCCAGAGACGGCTCCTCCTGCACCCCATAAAGTGTTGCTTGGACATTTCAGAGGGGTTGTCACTGACTGCAAAAAAAGGTGGAAAGGAGCGGGGGGGGGAAGCTGCGGCAAGCACACAGGGTGATTGTGAAAGAGAGAAGGGGAGAGAGAGAAGACAAGGTGGCTTTTAGCCAGTAAGTCTCCTGGGATAGCTGCTGGAGAACCAGAGCAGAAGGAATGGGGTCAACCCACAAGGGTCCTGCTCACCTGTCAGGCACACTGTGGATTGCTCAATGAACAACCCACCCAGCATAGCTTATGCGTAGGATGGGTTGCCATGATGAATGCATCGACCCTGTAACTCCTGTCCTGGCACACATCCTTCTGCCAAGAGACACATTGCTCGTGGCTGCACTGCCATATTCATTTATGAACAGGGCTCTTTATGTGCAAATGCACATTGGAACCACCAGTAGGCTAGCATCCAAACAGCAGTTATAGCAAAGGGCAGCAGAAGCGGCATGAGAAGCAGTGGGGCACACGAGGCAGCAGTGGACTGGGGCGAATCTCTGTGGCATTTATTTATATTGGAATTTGTGTTTCCCTAAAACCTGAACACAATTACAGAGAGTAGAGACCTGATGGATAAGTGTGAATACTAGCTATGAAACATGGGGTGGTAACTCATTGATGACTTAGATGAGCAGTCCTCTGCAAGGATGTGGAGAAATCCATTCTGGAGTGGGATTCCCTGGGCTCAGCTCTCCACAGTCCAGCTTGCTTTTTTGCAACCATGAGTCCAAATTCCTGGAAGACTCAAGGAATGTCCACACGGAGCTCACTAGGTGTCAAGTCCTGCATGAACGCTGCACAAGCGGCGTCCCCCTTCCTTGCACATGACTTTGTTTCCACTTCATTCAATGTGGAGGAAGTTTGCCAGTTGTACAAGCATTTGCTGACTTTCTCTGAACTTGGCTCACTTTTTAACACAGGGCTGAGCACAAGAGGAACCTCCATGAATTGAGAGCGACAGATTCTGTGGAGCTTTGTTGCAACACTAGCCCTGTGTTAAATAAAGCAGTTAATAAGTATAGTGAAGACTCAGGTGAAGGGTAACCACCTACACAATGCCAGCCATTTGCACACCAGCAGTGGATGGTTCCTTTGTGGTTTAAAAGCACAGTGCACAGTAAGTAAAAGACAACAATCCATTAACGTATTTATTCAGGATAAAGAGGTGATTCAGCAGAAAACCTGAACCTTTAAGATCCTCTTCCCACAATGGACAATGCCCAAAATTAGAAAGTAATATGCTTATGCATGTGGGGAAAATACACCAAATTCCTCAACCGGGGCACCTAAGCACGACATCGTTGGTCCCCAGACACACGGTCAAATAAAGACAAGTAGTGAGAAAAGGATGAGCTAAACCTTGTCTTGCCACACTGGCCACATTTGTATGTAACACTAAGCCAGGGTTTGTCACAATGTGAACACGCTCCGTGAACCGGAGCAAGGCTTGGGTCCACATGTTCCCCATTCTGTTCTCCCTCAGTGTGCAGCCATGGGGAGGACTTAACCCAAATTTAATGTTTACGATCCCCAGGTTATTACTGCATATGAGCTAAGAATGTGGCTTAAGGCAAAAAATAGTTTGCCAAATAAGCTAGCTAAAAATTTAGGGTTTGTAGCTGGCTTACTTGGGAATTGATTAATTTGCCCTAAACCACTACTCCTGGTTTATAGATAACAAGAAGCCAGGAATTATAGAAACTGACCATGAATCCTGGTAAACCTACCTTTCAGAGGTTCTAGAAGAGTCCAAAGCCTAACAGAGCCCCATAGGGCTAGATCCCATAGGGCTAGATCCTGCCTTAGTGTTACATGTGAAGCAGGACACCTTTTCCATTTCTCAAATAAACAACAACCACATGGGAACACACTGTGTGTTATATTTGTTAAACAGTTAACCAGCTGTTACAGAATTGAAAAGAAATGATCTGTTATTGAAAGGAGGACCTTGAACAACACTGGACTTTACATTAGCCAAAGCAACATACAAGCCACACCTTTTAATGGAGCCAACAATTCCACATACAGTAATATCTAACATGGTCAAGGTAGAATGCAGCACATAATCTACACATTTTCATGAAGGAAGCTCCACATGCACACAGAAACATAGAAAAACAATGATATGGCCTACAGAAAACCACGTACCCTGAGACCTGTTCTATATTTGACATATGTACTCTTGTGTAGCTTTAGAAATATTTGAATTTATCCATATGAGGCAGAGTAAACATTTTAATAAGAGAAGGCAAACTGTACACGAGAACGTTGGAACCCACTTCTGCACATCAGAGAGCCCTAATAAACTATAATAGTTTCTCAAAGTTTACCTTGACCCTGAGCATGACTGCGGAATTGAGCTGTGACTGCTATGAAGATGAAGAAGAACCAACTCTTTGTCTTGAACTGATGGTGGGTCTCCATTCTTGCCATTGGATAGATGTAGCATCAACACACCTGCAAACACACAGATAGATTGATAAAGCAGAGGGTTACTACTTCAAACTTTTCAAACAAATTACATTTAAATGTATTTGCTATCGTTGCTTCTTATATGGTTTGTTTTAGAGCAAAGGAAGTCATACTTTTAGCAAGTCCATATGAAACTTTATAGCAATATACTTCACAGTGACTCAGTTCACATATCCTTCTCAGCTCTTAAGGTGTTAAACTGGAGTGTCCACACAGAAGCAAATGCACTGCCTCCCGCCTGTTCACCAGTTCTGCTTCCCAAAGCTACCCAGAAAGACTCCATTCCTGGGCTGTTTCATAATGTCCAAACCCAGGAACTCTGGATAGATTAAGAGTTAAAAACCCAAAGCTAACCCAGCAATCACTCGTGGTTTGTTGGGTTAACATGGCATGGGAGCCACTGGGTATTTGCCAGTTCCTGGGTTGAACAAGCAGGAACTGTTGTTATATGCAGATAAAGTCAAAGCAGAATCTAGGAAGTGAGAAGACATATATGTGTACACATAGTTCAGGCTCTGTGAGCCTGCTTTCCTGCTCACTATCAAGGATCGTTTGAATCTGATATCTGACCAATTGCAAAATACAGGCTAGCACATGCATGCACACACATTTGCATACACGTACTTGCAAGTATGTTGATATCTGCACAGGGATACATAATCCCCATACAAATATGTATTTGGTTAAAACATGTTTAGCCACTTCTTAGGGCGACAAGAGCTCAAACACATGTACAAAAATGAGAGAAATGCGTGTCTCTCTGTGTGTAAAAGACAGAGACCTACACACTATTTGAAAAATGGCTCTGGACTTTTTTGACTTTCAAGCCATTTTTTAATCTCTGGAGGCAGTACAGAAAAGGAAGCCCTTCAAGACCCATCTAAATGCCCCTAATGGAAGGGGCCAGGTGCAGGAATGCTTTATAGTGTTGAAGCCGCCAACTATTAGAAGCGAGCTGCAAAGTGTAAAAGCTGCCACCGAGAATGCCTTGCCTCTCCTGCACACATTAAGTTGACAATGTGAACTTCAAAAGGAGCTCCGAGGAAGATCCAAGTGTACTGGCTGCAGGAATACAGGTAACCTGTCCCCACACTGTTTAGGGACTCACAGTTTAAGACCAGCACTTTGACTTGGGCCCAGAGTCCTACTGTTGGCCGGTAGAGTAAAGTGCAGAAGTGAAGCTGTGTGTTCTGAACTCCAGTTCTCCATCAGCTTCACTGGCTTCCCATTGAAGTCTGGGCCCAATTCAAGGTGTTGGTTATGACCAATAAAGCCCTTAACGGCTTGGGTCCTGGTCACCTGAAGGAGCGCTTACATCCATATATGCCTGCCAGCCCCTTGAGATCAGTGGGAGAGGCCCTTCTCTGGGAACCCTTCGTGAAGGATATTAGGAGGGTGAGCACTCGGAGGAGGGCTTTCTCTGCGGTGGCGCCCAATCTATGGAATGCGCTCCCCAGAGAGGTCCGCCTGGCCCCGTCGTTATTTGTTTTTCAGTGCCAGGTGAAGACCTTTTTATTCAAATGTTATTTTAATCATTAATATTATGTATTTATTTTATTCTTGGCCAGGTTGAATTATATTGTTTTTATATTGTGTTTATTAATTTATTATTGTGAGCTGCCCCAAGGCTTCGGCGAATGGGGTGGCATAGAAACCTCCTAAATAAATAAATAAATAAATAAATATCATCTGGCAGCTAACTTTTGCCCAAGCTGCAGCTTCTGAACTGTTCCTAGGCACAGTACTCTATAAAGTTCTTCATAGCGGCCTGCTTCTAAGTGTTGCAGTTTCACTAATAATAATTAAAAGATTTATGTTTTGGAAGATAGAAGGCTTTGCCTGTCTTCCTCCCCTGCCCCTGCCCCTTCCACCCCAAACTGCATGGTTTTTCCTGTTCTGGATCCTTCTACAGGAAAAAGGAGACTGAGTCCCAGGTTATGTGAATGCTTCACCCATGAGCTGATCACTTTCAATTGCAGAGCAGAGACAGCAGGATAAATTGAAACATCGTTTCAAGTTTGAATCCAAAAAAATGTATCTCTCACTAATAAGTTGGAAAGCTGATCTGTTGCTAATAAGTTGGAAAGCTGATCTACATGTCTTTTGTTATCCCATCAGTAAAATGGATACTGTTGCAACTGTACTCTCCATTGCAAATGCCTGCCCAGTTCATGGGTTGTCTTAGAGGAATTTCCTGGCTGATTGTAAAAAGCAAACATTGAAACTTGTTAAATTCTGTAACTTCCGATTACTTTATTTGTTATCTGCTACTCAAATTGTTATTGCATCTTGATGTTTTTGTATTGTAATTTGGTGCTTCTATATTGTTCCTGCATATCACCCATTCACCCAGTCTCAGTTCCCTCCCTTCCATGTGTGAGTGGCACCAACTCCATAAAACACTCTGAGCATGTGCTGCTCTTCATAATTAGTCTCATGCTGAATACCCCTCAGCACCGTTGTACTTTAAGGATACCTGTTGCCGTTCATAAACTGTTGAATTACTTGACTGTATGATCCCTTTTTGGATCTGGACATTCATTGCTTGCAGGTCCGAAATACTGACTTTAGGTAACTACCACTTGGGTAAGCAAGGTAAGGTCTGACTGCTCCAAATTGGGCTTCAGGCCAATGCATAATCTGGGTATGCATAATCTAACAATTCTGTTCAAATGATCCCACCAACCTAATTTCCACCTGCAGTGGGACTGCAAAGGAAGCCTCAGAAGCTGAGTGAAGTTCTCTGCCTGAAGAGAGCAGAAAACGGAACGTAATTAGGCTTGGAAATCGTGCGGTGAACAAGCTGCTCTGTTTGAACAGGTTTCCCTCTGTGGAGCACTGTGTTTGTCAAGGAGGTCCTGGAACCACCTTTCCCCGTTTGGTGCCCTCCAGATGTTTTGGACTAGAACTCCTGGCATTTCTGATCATTGGCCAAGGCTGACAGGAGCTGGACATTCAAGACATCTGGAGAGTGCCAGTGAAGCTGGACGTGCACATGGTGGGCCTGTCATGAGGGAAGCCGGCTGAGGCCGGAGGTCAGACTAGATGGCCTGGGAGACCCCTTCTGACTTGCTATGTTTCTATGTTTCTAAATGCATTTGGTTATTTAAGGTGCTGCAAGATTTGGTCACCTATTCTGCTGGTTTCCTAACCCTTCCTGGAGACCAGGGTGAAAGAGAACGGTCCCATTGAAATTCTCTCTCCTGCAGTGTCTATGGCCTCAGGAGAGGGCATCCACCAATCAAGACATATCTAGATTCAATAGGTCTTCAACTGCCAGAATAATTAGGCTGATGGATTCCCAAGGCATTGCAGTAAGGTGAGTGCTAGGGGCAGAATAGCAGAAGGGATTGGGATTCAATCGTAAAGAAAATGCAGGGTCAGGTCAAAAACACATGAGTGCTACTCCTGCAGCCTAGTAGTTTCCTGTAAAAACTTGAAGGGTTTAGCAATGAAGCATTCACTGACATGACTTTAAAGCGAAGGGAGAATTGAAGGACATTGTCTCCATGTCTGACTCAAAATAAAAGAAAGCTTGATGCAGTGTCTGTGTTATTTCACGTCAAAAGTTCGATAACTTCCTTCAAACTGGGAAAGCCATGGCTGCAGAAGCTTTGCATGGAAGGAAAATAGGGTATTAATAGGAAGCACATGGCTTGATAGGAAATGCTTTTGGGAGCCTGTTCTGGAAAGCCAGACTCTTGACCATTGTGATATGGGTGGCCCAGAAGTAGTTTTTGCCTACAGAGAGCTAAGCAAGTGCCCTTAAGTTTATCTGTAGGCAACCTCCAGATTCTGGACTGCAACTGCTTTCAGCTCTAGGCAACATAGCCAATGATCGGGGTTTAGGAGAAATGTAGCCCAGAACGTCTGGAGGGACCAGGTTGCTAACACTGCCATGAATTCAAGCCAGGCCAAAATTAGATTTGCTGTGTGTTGCTAACCTTTGCGACTTTAATAGGCTGAAATTTGATTAGTGCAAATTTTACCAGCAGGGCCATTTAGTTTAAGTTGTTACTTTAATAAATTTATGAGTCACTTTTTGGTAAAAGTTTGAAAAGCAACATACAAGGCTGAAATTTTAAAATGATAAAACCTCAAGCGTCAATGAAAGCAAACAGCAGCAGAACAAACGCTAGTAAAACAGTCAATAAAATCCATACATTCAATAAAAAGCAGGAACAGGAATTCAGTTAACAAGAATTAGTAAGTGATAATAATGGTAAAGGTCATAGCAAAGACTTAACCTGGCACCTGAAGGTAGGTTCTTAAGAACAGCTCTGCAAGATCAGATCAAGCACAGTGGCCAACAAGATGGCTATAGAAAGACCACAAGAAGGCCTTCCCTGCTCATGACTGTAGCAACTTGTATTCAGAAGCACCTTGCTCATCATACCAGAGGATCCGTTATTGCATATGGCAACAGTGTCTTTAAGATTCCTTTGTTGCCAAGCAAACTTTTATGCAAGTTGTCCACCTATTATTGGAAAGTCTGGAGAATGTATTGTTTCGAAGAGCCAAAAGATCTGCAGGATCCATGAAGGAAAGAACACTGTGCAATGCAATCCTATGCATGTTTACTTGGACGTGAGACTGACTGCCTTCAATGCTGCTTAGTCCCAGTTAGATGTAGTGTTGCATCTTTCAGACATGAAAGTAGATATCTAGGGTGTCCCACAGAGCAAAAAGCACCAAAGACATCATGATCAGAATAAATCAATTCTGAGTGGAAAGGTTTGAGTCTGCAACTCAGAAACAGTAGAGCTAGGATTAAATTGCAGCCATTTGACGGCTGTAATATTTTCCCCATGCTGTGCATTCTTTTGGCTCTCCCACACATGTGGGAAATATATATCGGACAGGTGAAGTGCAGCCTTGCTGTTCCAGCTGGGTCTATGAACCGCCTTGGAAGCCAAATGAGATCGGCGCCAGCCACAGGCCACATTGTGAATTCCAGCTGTGGAGAGCACGAAAAGAGGCAGAGCAGTGCTTTCCCCTGCGCATCTGCCTGGCAGTTGTGTTCTTCACACAGTGGCCACACAGGAGAAATATGTAGCTGTGTGCATATGTGCTGGGAGAGGCCAGCCCTGGGGGACTTGATAGGGATGTGGAGCACATGGCTGCAAGCAGAACTAGCAAATGGAGCATGCTCCAAACGGTAACACGGGAGCATTGAAACTCCTCCAGACCAAGGTCCAAAGTTAATTTTGCAAAGGTTCTTAGAGCTACATTCCAGTGGAGGATGAGGCTGAAGGTGAAGCGGTGTGGCCAAAGTATCCAGCAGTATGTGGACCGAGAACTACCAGAAGTACAGGCAGGATTTCGAAGAGGGAGAGGAACTAGAGATCAAATTGCCAACATATGCTGGATCATGGAGAAAGCTAGGGGGTTCCAGAAAAACATCTACTTCTGCTTCATTGACTACGCTAAAGCCTTTGATTGTGTGGATCGCAACAAATTGTGGCAAGTTCTTAAAGAGATGGGAGTACCAGACCATCTTATTTGTCTCTTGAGAAACCTATATGCAGGTCAAGAAGCAACAGTGAGAACCGGACATGGAACCACTGATTGGTTCAAAATTGAGAAAGGAGTTCGGCAAGGCTGTATACTGTCGCCCTGCCTATTTAACTTATATGCAGAGCACATCATGAGAAAGGCAGGGCTAGATGAATCACCAGTTGGAATCAAGATTGCTGGGAGAAATATCAACAACCTCAGATATGCAGATGATACCACTCTCATGGCAGAAAGTGAAGAGGAACTAAAGAGCCTCTTGATGCGGGTGAAGGGGGAGAGCGCAAAAGTTGGCTTGAAACTCAACATTAAGAAAACTAAGATCATGGCATCTGGTCCTCTCACTTCCTGGCAAATAGATGGGGAAGAAATGGAGGTAGTGACAGATTTTATTTTCCTGGGCTCCAAGATCACCGCAGATGGGGACTGCAGCCAAGAAATTAAAAGACACTTGCTCCTGGGGAGGAGAGCTATGGCAAATCTAGACAGCATACTAAAAAGCAGAGACATCACCCTGCCAACAAAAGTGCGTATAGTCAAGGCTATGGTTTTCCCAGTTGCAATGTATGGCTGTGAAAGCTGGACAATAAGGAAGGCTGAGCACAAAAGGATTGAGGCCTTTGAGTTGTGGTGCTGGAGAAGACTCCTGCGAGTCCCTTGGACCGCAAGGCGATCAAACCAGTTAGTCCTAGAGGAGATCAACCCTGACTGCTCTTTAGAAGGCCAGATAGTGAAGATGAAACTCAAATACTCTGGCCACCTAATGAGAAGGAAGGACTCCCTGAAGAAGAGTCTAATGCTGGGAACAATAGATGGCAAAAGAAGAAGGGGACGGCAGAGGATGAGGTGGCTGGATGGAGTCACTGAGGTAGTTGGTGTGAGCTTGATTGGACTCCGGGGGATGGTGGAGGACAGGAGGGCCTGGAGGAATGTTGTCCATGGGGTCGCGATGGGTCGGACTCGACTTCGCGACTAACAACAACAACAACTTCTTACTGTAACTAAACCTTTGGAGAGACATTCCAGTCTTTAGAACAAAGGAAAAGCTGTACAAATGCGAGGAAGTCATCACAAAATCACTGGTTGGGAGAAAGGGGTGTAGCACATGGGGAACCCAAGACAATTGGGTTGGGGCCCAGGAGGGCTGGCCTTAGCCCCGAAGCATAAGGTTCAATGCCCTTGTTCTAGAGCATACCTGGTCTGTTCCACTTGACATCAAATCACCAAAGGGATCGTTCCACATGACCCACTGAACGAGAGAAGAATCCAAACTCTTGTCATGCTGAACAGAAGTATTACATTCAAAGGTACGGATTTCAGACTCTGGTTTTCACATGCTGGATTTCATATTCTGGCTTTCAGAAATGCCAGCTTTTTGGATGGCACCAAGGTGCGAACGTGAGTCAGGCAAAGCAGCAGAGCCAGGATAGATAATCCATAAAATCTCTCATAATCTGGCAGGTCATGGATAAAGAAGAAAGCTGTGAGATGAAGCCAAGGCAGTCTGACATGGAGCTATGGCTACATTTATTTTGCACGCAATGTGTTCTACGAAGGCATGGGTGAATGCCAGGTATTCCTTTCTCCAGAATCTTAATGTTTTAAAAATCCGAAATTTGTTCCATCCCAAAGATGAAGAGATTTGAAAATTTTAACAAATCATTCTGCAAACCAAACCAAAATGTTCAAGGTCCTTCCCCTTCTGGTAGTTTGCTGGAGAAATGGGAGCCTCTGGGCTAGGGGTAGGCAGAAGGTCCCTCTTCAGATGCTTGAGACTTCAGTTCTCAGAGACCTGTCAGCATGGCCGATGGTCAGGAATGCTGAAAGCAAAGTCCAAAACATCTGGAGAACTACTTTCTGCTCTAGGCCAGTCACACACTTTGAAGCCCGCCCCCCCCCCCCCCCCAGCTTAGCAGAGAAATTGCTCTTCTCTTGGGTGAAACTAAGCTAACGTGGGGATCTTGGAGAAATCTGCAACAGATCCAATTGAGTTCAGGTTTCTATGGATCTGACCCAAGGATTCTTTGATGGACCACATATTCCACAGATGTTGGATTAGTTTTTCCACTCTTGAGGGAGTATTTGTGCTGTTTAGTGCCAAATACACATTGGTGTTGATGTGCAGATGTGCACTGGTTAATTCACAGTACCACTAATTTGTATTAATTGGTGCAAGAATAACAAAATTCTGATTTAAAAGGTTCAATTCTGCTGATGAACAGATGATGGAACAAAAATCATCCAACCATCTGCAAAACACAGATGTTTTCTACAAAATTTGTACATCCCAGAAGAAAAGATGGAGGGTGCTTGTTAAGTGCTGTTGAAAACATAACTAGAACATTTCATTGCCAAAAGGGGGGGGGGCAATTAAGCAGAAAAGTGTAGCCCATTGCGGGGGAGGGGCACCTGTTTCTCAGATACTACAGTACGCTCAGAAGGATTCATCTGATTATGAGGGGATTGAGCAGTTTCAGGATGACCTAGAACTGGCAGTTTCAGGGTTACCTAGTGAAGTTGTCAGGCAGAGAGTGAGAACCAGTCCAGGTTGGAAAGAGAAAATTTTCAGGGATGGACTGGGAGAGGACACATGGAGAGCTCCTTGACACAGGCAGGAGAAGGCAGGTGAAGTCAGCAAACCAATCACAAACTGTCCAGAGGTCCCACTGTCTAGCCCACAAGCATTTTGGACGTAGCTCTTTATGTGATCAGGTGCTTCACCCATATCTTGAAGAGAATGCAACTCTGCTTTGTAGCATTCTGTAGCCAGTTAAGTGTTAATGAAAGAACTGTTGCTCCAGTCTGCTGGGGAGGGATAGAGGGAAGCCGCTGCTCACAACACCTATTTTCAAGATCAGCTGTGCTGTCAAGATTTGGCACCAGCATTTTTGCACGGCATTTGATTGTGATATACTGTCAAAATGATTAAAGGGAGTATCCCGAGGAACCAAAACAGTCTCAAGGCAGCAGTTGTGGAGGAAGAGGCAGACAGACAAAGCCGGGTTCCTTCTCCAGTTGGACAGCTGTGGCTTGTTTTGCATGTGACTTTAAACTATGCTCATTGCATTCTGACCAGCGGGGGCCACCAGCTGGGCCTGCTGCATGGTAGCCCCTCTCTTCCCACTACCATTGCCACTGGCTGCATTTGCTCCTTGTCCTTCCTTCTCACCATGGGTACCACTCGCTTGCTTGAGAGGCAGTGGACCGGTGGGCAAGGCAAACGTGGCATCGGCTCCCCCCGCTCCTCACCACCACTGTGGCCCTGGCTGGAGCAAGAGGCAGGTTCAAGGGTGAAGAGGAGAAAAACCCCAGTGGGCTTATGTTACTGGGTCTCTGCTGGGTTTGGGCCCCCAGCAAGTGCCCGATTATGCCCACTTGACACCTGCCCCATCCAGCAACACAAAAGCACCATCTAGACAAGCAACTTTATCTCCCATAGACATCAGTTGCTTGCTTCTGGGAAGCTCAAATGTCAGCCATGGTTTGTCCTCTAGCTCTGCCTGTGAGGATGGTTTCCATATAGGCACATCAGCTGTGGAATTTCTGCCCCTGTCATTTGGGGTGGCACCAAGCCTTACAGGCTTTTGGCACTGGCTAAAGATCCATTTGCTTACCCAGGCTTTTGATACCAGTTCACACTGTGCAAAAGAAAATTATGTATCTATTAATGCTTTGCCATGTTTGCATGACTTTTTTTGGCTGCATTTTATTGTCTGCATCCCTATTTTGAGATTATTTTATAATGAAAAGTGGGTATGCCATTCTTATATGAATGAACGAATGAATAAAGTCAGTTTAAAAAACTGTACAATATGTGTGTTTTATGAGTCTCACCACTTTTTTTAAACAAAGCTGTGGACTTGGAAAAGCCTTCTCAGCTTGCATCTGGCCTGTGCATTATTGTCATCTGTAAAATGTTTCTGGGAAAATGTATCCTGCACTGTTAATAAATAAAAACAATGCCACAAAAGAGAACAAACACTTGAACTAATGATGGATGAAAAGATGAGCAGTCCAATTTTTATTTTTTCTTTAGCATTCTTGTTGGATTAGGACCCAGCTCTACATTTTCCACTCAGCCAAGCAGCCCACTAAGTAACCACGGGCCAGTCACTTCCCATCTCACACCCTACCTACTTCACAAGGTTGTTGCAAAGGAGAAGAAGCAGCTATGCCCCTTTTCTCCAGCTCCTCGGAGAAAAGACGGGGTAAAATGGAAGACAAAAGCAAAACAAACCTGTGCACGCAGCAGGCTGTTTCCTCTGCAAATCATCAAATCAGAGTTTGCATTTCCTGCACACGTAATTGCAGCACAGAGTCTCCAGAGGCAAGATTCTATGGTCGCTCAGACAATGCTCTGCTCTTCTGCTCCTTGCTTTGAGTTAACAACATTTGCAGAGTGCAAACCAAAAAAGCAAAGAAAAGGCAACCACACACACTGCTCAGATGGGTTTGCGCGATGCAGCACATGCGGCGTTAGATTGGCGGGAATTCCCGTTGGATTTCAGCTGGGAAGCTGTGCACAGATCAGGGCGAGCGCACTCGAGCGTACAGGTGGCCCGGCCCTTCAGGCAAGCCCTGCCTTGTGCTCACCGGATCTGCGCTGGACTACAACTGCCATCATACTCAGCTGGTTAGGGGAGATGGGGGCTGGAGTGGAGCACATCTGGAGAGTGCTGCTTGGAGGAGGCAAATGCCCGGAGAGAGAGCGCGAACATGTGCGCCTTGGCTGCAGCCGCGCCCCTCCCGTCTGGATGCGTGACTGCCTTTCTCTGGAGAAAGACGCTGGCTTCCAAAATGCCTCATTCGGAGCGCGTGAGCAACGGAGGCTCCAACTTGTCCCGAAGCCATCGCCTCTGCGCTAAAGCCTTCCCTCTTGGCTGGACCTTGTACAGTACGGAGGAAATCCACGCTCCTTTTTTTTTTTTTCCCCTTTTTTGTTTTGGTAGTTTTTACTACACTTATCTCTGCGAGGAGTCTTGCCTTCGGGGTGGGGAAACTTTGCAGGCGTAGCCTTGGCTCGGATTAAGCGAAACCTCGAGAATCGCGCCGCCAGACCTAGAGACTCTCTGCACACGCTCGCTGGCTCGCTCACTGGCAGGCCTTAACCGAGGGAAGGGGCGAAGTCACCAGACCCGACCCAGATGAAGCCTTGAGAGCCCACGGAGGATCTGCCTCAGCCAACAGGCAACCTGCTCGCCCCCTCATAAAATCACACTACCCAAGGCTAGGATACCAACTTGGGCAATCGTAGCCCATCACGTCTCCAAAATATATACATGGAAATTTATGCTTTCCTGGTACAGTCACCTCCCCCCCGCTCCAAAAAAAAAAAAAAAATCTCCTTCCAAAGCTTTCTCTTATCTTCGTCTCTCGGAAAATTATTTCTACCCCATCATTAGCCGTCTCGGATCTTTCTTTGTTCACTGATGAAGCGAAGTTAAAAAAGAAAAAAGCGAGCGAGAGAGGGAGTGATTCCTGAAGGTTGCAGAGTTAGACGTGTCCCCCTTTCTTCCCACCGCCCCTTTCGCTAAGATGGTCTTAACTCTCTGAAAATTATAATCACCCCCACCCAGCTATGAAAGCAGCAGCAACTGCAGAAACGTTTTGTAAAAACGGATGGCAAGGGGGTAAGAAGGGCGGGGGGTGAGAATCAAACCTTTGTAGTCACCATAAATTGTTTTTAAATGCCTTGAAAGGGGATGGAATTGCCTGGAAGAAGCAGCCTTTGCAGAAACACGCACGCACACAAACACACCGCCGTTCAAACAAACAACAAACAAAGCGGCTCCCTTAACTCTCTTTTGGAAAGTTTCTTTCCACCCGTCTCCAGTTGCTCTTTTCTGCACAGCGCTGGATTTGATAACAACAACGGGAGAGAAAGAAGGGGGCCAGCTGAGGACTAAAAGGTGGGAAGAAGGAAAGAGAAGAAGAAGGAAAAACCAGCCCCACGGTCAGCAACCAGCACCAGCCGAGATCTGCCCGTCGTTTACCTGCTGTGTTCACCTCCTGCATTCAGGAAGGGCGACCTGAGGTTCGCCAGGTGTAATCGCCGCCAGGAGAACCTCCAGTCTTTCGGCTCAGCGGAAAAGGTTTCTCCAAGTATGGGAACCAGGCTTACAAATCCATCTTGGGAAGAGAGGGGAGTGGTCTTCGAAGCCACCGTTCCCACAATATATATTTGGCACATAGACAACAGTTTCCCTGGTCGTTTCAGAAAATCAAGGCATGTCTGCATGAGAGGTTCTTGAACTGGCAGCACTGCTAAATACACTCCCTAAAGCCCCACTTGAAAACTTTGGAATTGTTTCTGAGTAGGCACTGGGAGGGTTACACAGAAAGTCGTCCTTTTGGAAGGAAGTTTAGGGGACTCTCAGCAGTCACAATAATGTTAATGTGAAGGAGTGTGTGGGGGGGGGGGGAAGGAACCCATGACAGGTAAACTGGCATAAAGATAAACACAGGTTTGTACTGCAAATCAGCCTCGAATGATGGAAAAATAAGCATTTCTTTGGCTCTGTTGGATCATTTACTGTAGATGTGGAAAGATGCAAGCTTTTCAGCTACACAGAAGTTGCTATTCTTAACATTTTTTTAATGTATTGGTTAGATTGATATCCTGCTTTTTTTCTTACAAAGAACTCAAAGCAGCTGATGTAATTCTCCTCCTCTCAATCTTATCCCACAACAAGAACCTCATAAGGTGGGTTGGGCTGAGAGTCTGTGACTGGCCCAAAGTCACCCAGCTGGCTCCAGTGGGGACTAGAACCCAGATTGCCGGAGTCCCAATTCCACGCTCCTAAGATCTGTTGCGCTTGGCTGCATCCCAAGCCCAAGTAGTTCAGCCTCAACATAGGAGCCAGGTGTGGGGAGGAGGTGCTGCAAATTGCACTGCAGGGAGCAAGCTTGCTGGAAATGCAAACTCTCTCCGCCTCTGCTCTCTGATCCTGCTGGATCAGACATGGAGCCATCTAGTCCAGCATGCTGTTCACACAGCATCTGCCCAAGGCAAGCCCACCAGCACGACTGGAGTGCAGCGACACCCTCTTGACAGATTTCTTGGCAAACGCGAACTATACCTGCAGCCGTTATCATAGTGGAATTCTTTGAAGTTTGGGAGGAGCATTGTGGTTAAGTGGTGTTAGAGGGGACAACACTTCTGGATTAATGATGGGTTCTAGGAGAAATCTTGGCTTGGCAAGCCAAAATATTAGGAGATCAATTATCAGATCTCCCAAACATCTCTTGTTTGTTTTATAACCTACTCCCAAATTATACATTAGACTAATTGTATAATGTGTGGCCGAAGGGTAGCTTTTCCTTTAATCCAGAGTAACCGACACAGCCCCAGTTCAGACTGGGACCGCCACGCTGCAACAGAAAATTCAATTTCTTTTCAAAATGACATTGACACTGAAGGAGAAACTTCTTTGGTTAACATCTCTTGAAGGCAGGTTTAATCCTGCCCTTGCAGAACATGGTAGTTCCTACTGCAATTGGGGCCTGTCAGGCTAGTGCTAAAGAAATTACCCTCCAGTACAAAATCTGTGTAATGTGTAGCTTGGCTCTCAAAATGCCCAGGAAGGGGCAATAGGCAGTGCGGGCTCCGAGCTGTGAAGAGTCCTTGAGCAACCCCATCAAGGTTCCCTTCCTCCGTGAGTCCACCTTTCACCACCATTGGCACCTGCTCTGATTGCAAGTCTTCACCCTCTTTCTCAGTATCGTTACCACTTGCATGCTCGACAGGAAGAGAGTTAGAGGGCAAGTCAGTTACTCAAAGCTCAATTCTGGCTGGACAACAGGAAAAACATCCCAACTGTTGGAGCAGTATGGCAATGGAACCAATAACTCAGGGAGATCTTGGGCTATCCCACACTGGAGGCATACAAGAGGCAGTTGGACAACCATCAGGGAGCATGGAGCAGGGGACAGGGCATGATGGCCTTACAAGCCTCTTCCAACTCTCCTGTTTGGGATCTGCAGCATGGTCTCACCTTCTGCTCTTCACCACCATTGCCCATCATCTGGACTGGATAAGAGGCAGAGAACCAGGAAGTTTCAGGGATGAAGAGCGGCAATTCCAGGAGACACTTGCCAGAGGGCTCCTGTTGGAACATGGATCCTCAGCAGGTGCCTAATCCTCCTTCCCTTGATGCCAGCCCTGGTGACAGCTCTGCGCTGGATTGAGACAACAGCCCTAGCTAGGCTTAGCCTCTCCCCCTTGAACATAACTCCAACTCCAGTGCATCAAGAAAAGCTGTGAGTACAGGGCAGGACTTGTGGGGTCACAGGCAGGCACAGAGAGCAGGATCCCCCAAACGGCAGCATTCCAAACAGAAGCCGAGATCGAACCTGGATGGACAGTTCCACAGAGAACGGGATTCATTAGCAGCACTCTTCACGGCGGAGTCAACGGAGAAGTGCAGCCTGCAGAACATGATGAAGCTTCTAATTAGGAGACAGAAGGGTGGGAGGGTTGCCAAGCAGCCCAATCACACAAGCCTGCAACTCAGTGCTACAGCTAGGTAGGGGGCGCACCTAAGGCAGGATGCTGGATTACTTCACTTGTGGTGCACACAAGTAATATTTCTTTTCTCTCTTTTGCCAGACCATGCCCTAGTTACTCCATGCTTTTCAACTGTTTCTGCATTCTTCATATATTTGAACAATGATAGTTTGCCATTAAAAAACAATACAGTACCCAGAAGGATCTACAGTTCTATATTAATTCAAACAGTGGAGGTAGAAATAGATCTTGCTTTTCTTGCCTTTATTACCTGCTGCTCTCTGGGTGGTCTTCTGAAAAGATATTTGCAGGGGGATGCAGCCAAGGCTCAGCTCCAGCTGAGAGCACCTGTGCTCTGTAGTAGCAGATACTCCGGAACTGAAGTCTTCTGCAGTCTATTCTTCAGAGCCTCTCCTAGACACGACTGCAGTCAACTCAGTCCTCCAGACTGCCTGCTCCTGAGCATCCCCTGACTCCTGAGAAGTCCTCTGTCTGGTTCTTTGGGCTATTAAGCACATGCTTTCCCCTTGCATGTTTTGATAGTGCTGGGGGTTGCTCTTTTGAACCTGAAGGCAAGATAGATTCATCAACAGCCTGTCTACAGGTGCTTCAAGGACCGCTGCTGCTGACAGACGTGTGCTATGGAAGTTCTTGAATGAGATCTCATGAGGCTTTTGGCCATGGAATCTTCATCGGAAGAGAAGACAACTTTTTGGTGTGGCTCAGGCCTGCTGTGGCCCTACCATTAGGCAGAGCGCCACAGTCACTCCGGGCAGCAGATTGTGCGAGGTGGCAACAAAGTGTTAGAGAAAAGGCTTGTGCTCACCGGCACCCCTAAGCTAACCTGCTCCTGTCGCATGTGGCCAGTGCTGTCCAATTGCTTGTGTCAAAGATAAGTCTCACCTCCCGTCTGCTTTTATAGGTGAAATGGGAGAGAGACTGCTATCTTATCTTTCCCCTCAGCTAGGAAAATGCCTTGAGCCAAACATGGCCCAGAAGGAGTGTTAGTCTTCTCCACAGAGAAACACACCCCCTGCCCAAGTACCTTTTTAATAATAATCACACAACACATGCACAAACTGAACTGCTTAGCCTGAGGGAGGGAGGAGGGGGAGAGAGAAAGAGAGAAATCTACCATGTCCCCACAGTTTTTGAAAGCACCGCAGGGAGGGGAGATTTTGACTGGGGAAGTCTTGGTGCGGGGGGGGAATAGTAAACACTCTTCCCTCAGTGCCTCTCTTGTGGTCCAAGTTCTACCCACACACATTTTTTTTAAAGGCTTTGTTTTCCATTTAATTCAGAAAATCTCTATCCGCTGCATCAGGTCTCTTTTGGCCCTCAGATGTTTAGTTTGTCTGGTAATGAGGCGAAAATTGTGACTCATGGTGTGCCTCTATTTCTCTTTTTTTTATCATTGTCTCAAGATGTGCACTCTGGAATGGTATGCTTGTCATTTTTGAGTGGATCACCTGAGCAGCGAGAAGAGGACATCCGAAGGAGCAGAGCCAACAGGCATGGAGTGGGGAGTCTGCTAATGTACAGGCAGTCTCTGAATGCAGATGTGAAGAGCACAAGTGAAGCATGAATTTGTGTACAAGCTTCCTCTCCCAGCTTGAGATCTGTGGCTAGATAGCTGTTCTCTGGGCATAGGTATATAGTTAATGTGTGCTGGAATAATAGCATTCCTTTTTCCTTTGATTTTTTCTTTCAAATTATGAAGCATGCATGGAGAATTTCAGGGGTCACAGCAAATTCTTCATAGCCCACCAAACCTTTTGATGGCATAGGATGTACACAGCATGGACAAATGGAAGTGTTCCAACGCTGCTTGAAACTAGCTTTGTGCAATCTGCCCCATTCATATGCATGCATTCATAAATCATGGCTCCTAGAGTGGCCCATATAACACCTACATTTCAATATGAAATATTGAAAGAGCTACACTGGTTACCAATTGTGACCTGGGCCCAATTCAAGGGCTTGTGTTGACATACAAAGCCCTAAAGAGCTTAGCCTCCTGTTACCTTAAGGAGTGCCTACCTGGCCTTTGAGATCCACGCAGGGGGCCCTCTTGCATGAGCCATCACTTAGGGAAGCAAGGGAGGGGGCTGCTAGGAAGAGGACCTTTTCTGCTGCTGCTCCCCACATTTGGAACACTCTCCCTAAGGAGGTTCACCTGGCACCTTCCTTACACTCTTCTTGGTGGCAGGTGAAGACCTATCTTTTTTAAAACATTTTAACATCAGATGCCGCTAAACCTCCATCTGTATTTTATTTGCATTTTAATTGACCTAGATTATTTATTGCATTTTTCTATTTATTGAGGAGTTGTTTTAGCTTTATAATGGTTTTAACAGCTTGCTTGTGAGCTGCCTAGAGATGCTATGGTGCAATAGGTGGGATACAAATGTGTCAAATAAATAATAATAAATAGTTATGCATGGATGCATTAGCCTTCGCCCAGCAGGTGATGCTTTGGGCTGTCCTTATTCATGGCCACCGTGGCCAATGACCAGTGGCACATCGAGGCAGCACCCGGTTGGGGAATGCAGGCATAGGATTTGTGACGTTCATAAGCACCCCGCAACCGCCAGGAACAAGTCTCTGCCTCCAGGAACTTGCAATCTAACTGTAGGCGAGGAGGCAGGCGAGGAGAGAGAGACTAGTAATTGTTAATTGTTTTTATAGATGTCTAATTTGTTATGTTTTAATTGGATTTTAATAAGTTTTTACTGTTGGTATGTTTCACATTGTAAGCCACCAAGGAAGGCCTAAGTAATTATAGGCAGCCAATAAATAGATAGATAGATAGATAGATAGATAGATAGATAGATAGATAGATAGATAGATAGCAGAGGATTGCAGTTATATGTTCTTTCCCTTTGCTAGATTTTGGAGGAAGATGAAGAAGGTAAAGCAAAGATTTCATAAATGCTGGGTTTTGAGCGGAAAGAGAGGACTGTCTGTAAGCATGTCAGGCCCTAACTGACTAAGGAGTTCAAAAGCATTAACCCTGCTTTCAAATTCCTTTTCCAAATGCTGTTTTCTCCATTAAATAATTTGTTTAACATGCAAGCTAGTGTCTATTCACATACGTAGAAAGAGTTCTGTGTTATTCAGAAAATTCCACATTGCACTGTGAGTGATATTGTTTCTCTGCCCTTTGAATGCTGTTCTAATGTTTCAACCTCACTGCCTGTCCTTGAATAAATGCCAAATTTTCTTATAATGGAATGTAATGGGATTTAACCACAAATGCATTTAAATAATTGGCACTACTAGATCCAGGTGGAGACTGGAAATCCATTTCAAGTCCCAACAAAAATGCTTTTCTCCATAACTGCAATTCAACTTGGGAGGAAAATGGTCCTTTGATACCAGGAAAGTAAGACCTGGTTTTCCTCACCCTGTGATATTTACACCCTTCATCATAATGAGGAAGTGAGTTCTCAAGCCATCGCAAGCATTCACAAGCTTGAGTAATGCAGATAACCTGCTTAACTTTGGCTTGGTGCATCCATCCGAACTTGCAAGTGCTTGAGATGCAAAAGCATCGATCTAATGGAAACATGAGATCCCCGTGACTCAAGGAGTCTCTTCATCCACATTCACAAAAGGGCCTCTCTGGAGACACACTGGACAGAATCACAAGGGGTGTGTGCTGTTACAATTTGTAGAACAAAATGAGCAATTCTAATCTATCTAAAGGAATGTCTCCTTCCATATGAGCCAGCCCGGTTCTCCTCTGAGAGCCCTCCTTGAAAGAGGTGAGGATATTTGCACTCTGGGCTGTTACAAGGAGGGGAACCTTTTCTGCAATAGTGCCATGATTATGGAACTTCCTCTCGAGACAGGTGCACCTGGCACTGATGCTTGATCCTTTCCAGTGCCGGGCCAAAACCTCTTTATTCTCCCAGTTTTTTAATCAATAATGCATTTTAATTAGTTGCAGCAAGCATGGGCACTTAGGAATTTTAAACTAGCTTATTGTCTTTTTAGGTAAACCATCTTGAGATTTTTCAATAATTAGACAGTAAGAATTTTTAAATAAATAAATAGATCTGGTGTCTCCACAAAACTGGGACTCAGATGCACTGATGAGTACAAATTGTCCTCGCAAGCCATTTACACCAGAAGCAGGGCATGTCCTGAATTCCCACCCAGTGAGGCCAGTATTGGGCCCTGCATTAGCCAGTGAGGCACCCAGAAGTGACTCTGTGTTTCTGTTTTGTGAGAATGTCTAATAATTTGGTGGGGAGTTCCCTTCAGGAAGTCACTAGTCCAAGGAAACAGCTATTGCCTCAACTGAATGAATAAAACAGAAGTGCTTATGCTAATCTGGATATTTTATGTTACTCTGTCAGGAAAAAGATTACTCTTAATTAGACATCATCAGCATCACCAGCTGCAATCATCATTATTGTTATTTCATGCCACTGGACTTGTTTTTATGTTTATACAGTACTTTGCTTTCTGACGCTCAATTATAGAAACATGAAAATGCAGCTGACCATTTATTCATCTTCTCCAGCTGTCACAATGAGCATTCATTTCAAATATCTGATATTATTGTGCAGTAGCTAAAGAAAAGAAAGGTCTAGAAGAAGGGCAAGGAAGTGAGCAGGGTTAGCCATGGTTGCCTGCAGCATTCATAAACATGGGATGGAATGAGAGAAGGGAGAGGAAGAGAGAGATTCACATGCACATTCATGCCTGGCTGCTGCTCAGCACCTGGTACTGCATGAAGCTGCTGACCTCTTGAAGGTATTTCAACAAGCAGCTTCCAGAGTGGAGCTGGGGAGGACCAGAAATGGCAGAGAACAAAGTGTTTGGGTCTCCTTTCTTTTGGAGGGAGGACAAAGGTAAAAGACACGACTGCCACCATGTGGCAAGCTCCAAACCGTCCTTCTAGTCTCTTTCGCTAATCACGAGTTTAGCACATTTCAGGCTGCAAAGGGCTTTACATTTCTTCTCTTCTTCTGCCCAGGGTTGTCATGAAGGAGACAAAACAGAGATGGAAAGGAACTTGCCCAAGACCACCCAGTGGGTTTCATGACTCACTGAGGCGTTGAGCTGTGTTTTCTGCTCACTCTTTGAGTTCTGTGGGAGGAAATAAAAAAGTAGCAATTAGGGGACACTATTGATGTGAAATGGGATAGGGTTGAGCAGGACCAGGATATCAAGATTTCATTTCATAACCTGTCCCATCTTGGTTACTGGCAACATGAATGTTTGGGTCTGTCTGTCATTATGGTCACTCACCACTGATTGACTGCATCTTACGTACTGCACCTCATAGCAGTGCCTGGAAGATAATGGTGCTAACAATGGACTCCTGACATACCATGCTGAAATACCTCAACAGGGTTCAGACAGCATGACAGTGATCCTGCCCAAGAAGCCACCATGGCTTGCTGAGTTGCCTGAAGATGAGGTGTAGATGAGGTGGCTGGATGGAGTTCCTGAAGCAGTCGGCATGAGCTTAAGTGGACTCCGGGGATGATGGAGGACAGGAGGGCCTGGAGGAATGTTGTCCATGGGGTCACAATGGGTTGGACATGACTTTGCCACTAGCAACAACAACATGTAGATATGGTATAAGCCTTCTATGTCCTGATTTTATCTTTTATCTTTTTATGATTTGTCTTTCACTTTTCAATCTTACTTTATTTCTATTTATTTATTATATTTATATCCCACCTTTTTTTCTTCCAAGGAATCTAAGGTGGCTTACATAATTCTCCTCCTCTCAGTTTTATCCTTAGAACAACAGCCTGTGAGGTAGGTTAGGCTGAGAGTCTGTGACTGGCCCAAAGTCACCCAGTTGGCTCCATGGCTGAGCGGGGACTAGAACCCAGTCCTAGTCCTGTGCTCTTACCCACTGCCCCACAATGGCTTTCTTGAGATGTAAAATGGGCTTCTGACTGAGGAGAATGGGACTTCTGGGCCAGCAGATCTCCAGGGCTTGAATGGGGATGACTGATTTGAATGGTTTATAAACATGTGTCAGTAAAATAATTATAAAATGCAATGATTAGTCATTCTTGAAAATGTTTTGCTCTGTGTTGTCTCAAGTGCCTTTAGGATTTCATATCAATGGGCATTTTCTGCCAATTATTATTAAGGCTGATTGAGGCAGGTTCTTCCTGGGAAGCTTTCGATACAAACTGCTTTTTAGTATAAAATACCCATGATGATATGATATGATATGATATGATATGATATGATACAATTTCTTCTGTGCAGCTGCTGAACCAGATTTTCAATTGATTTACCACCTAAACACATAATGAACAAAAGCCTAATGGAAACATGTAGAATAACACCTTCCACTTTATGTGTCGGCTATTCATTCCATGCTGTCATTTCTGGAAGGGTGGGATTTTTATCTCCCGCTCTCTGGGTGCATTCACTAGAGACCTGACTGGGTAGTCCACCTTTTCCCTTTTCCCTTTCATTGGTCAGAATGCTTTTTGGCTGACTCATTTAATTTAATTTCCTCCATGGGTTTTATGAGACACCATCATCCCCAGCTTCTTCTGAGTGACAGAACTGACTGCTTCAGCTGCACTCTGCTCAGGTCAACATGAAATGCCATTTATGAGGTAGCAACATGGTGAGGTATGTGTGAAGAAACACAGCCGCAACATGGGACGACAGTGTGAATCAAATACAGCCATGGATTATACAGAAGTGTGATTCTGAAAACGTAGTATAGGGGCCTATTTATTGCTTCACAGCTTTCTGCCACATTTTGTGCTGACATACCAAAGATTTTGGTACTTCTGGGTACATGTACGTCATCCATCTATGTCAGCTTTCCCCCACCTGGTGCTTTCCAGATGTGTTGGAATATAACTGACATAACCTGCCCCACCCTGCTCAGCATGGGAGCTGTAATCCAGAATGTCTGGTGGGCATCATGTAGAGAAAAGGCTGGGAAGGCAAATAATGTGCATGAGCCTAGAAGTACTGAATTGTTAGGTACATCAGGAAAAAATACAGTAGATACAGCAGTATCTACTCCAATACAATGCAGTAGATTCGGGGCTTTTTAAAAAAAGCCTTTCTTCACATAACACAACTTCCAGGGTGGGAGCTGGTGTAGTTAGCATGTTGGACTAGAGTGTTGGACTTGAGTGGCTGGTCTTGGAGTGACCAAGAAACAGGATCCAGGATGGAGCTCTTCGGTATTGTGAGCCGCCCCGAGGCTGCTGCAAGGGGCGGCATATAAATATTTAAATAAATAAATAAATAATAAATAAATAGGAGCAGTCTTGATACTTAGGCCCGAACCCCAAGACAGCTTAAGCACGTGGCTCCCACAACAATGGCAGCCTTAAATGCATGAATTGACTTTCATCTCTTACATAAGCACATGACTGTCATTCATTCCTACCACAAACAGTAAAGGATTGAACATGGGAGTGGAATGGAAGGATTGAATGAGAACAAGAACGGCTAAGCTTGGTTGTGATGTGCTCATACAAAAGTCATCATGCCATTATGGTGAAGTGGGAGAGAAGAAAGCAAGGTGAACAGTGGAGAGAGTAAGAGCCAGGGGTGTTGGGAAGGGAGAACCCACAAGACTTAGGGTTGCTGTACTTAAAGCCCAAGAAAATATTCACATGCCTTTAAGTTTCCCAACATGGGAGGAGACAGGACAGCCTCGGCTCTTCCTGCTAAGTGCCCACACCTATCATCTGCTCCTCTCCATGTTGCCACAATAGATCAGAGTCCAAGGTGGGCCATATAGCAAGACAGGGAAAGGATGAGCTGGGCATGGAATGGGTAGCAGAAGATGTTGGGTCTCCTTCCACACTGGGATTTAAAGCTGCATGAACAGGGTTAACTCACTCTAAATATCAAGCTGGTGTTTCCTGGGGAGGGAGGGAGAAATACTTCCAAAGAGCCTGGGAGTGGTTTGCTGAAGGGATGGTGCTAGAAATCTTCCAAGGTTGTAGAATTTAGGCTATGCTTAATTCAGCAAAAATGATATACCACCACATCTTTTTGATAAGGAACTGATGAAAACAGTCAATTATTGGAGGTGCCAGGCTACTAATGCTTCTCTTTCATATGTTTTGGTCATGCCCAGTGGCAGCTTCCTTCTGGGAAGAGGTAATAACTCAGATAAATCTTGTGAGGAAAAGTTTTTGGTTTTTTTTTAATAAGAAATTTTAATAAGGAATTACCTAGCTATGTTCTTTTGAATTTCCTACCCATCTCTTGGAATTTAATACAAGGTCAACATAAATGGATTTTCAACACTGTTGTGAGAGCAACAAGACTAATATTACAACATTGGATGAATAAATTGCCACAATAGGTGGAGGTTTTAATGGTTCGGTTTGGTTTGGTTTTTGAATGTATAGCCTTTAGATGTAATCTATAAATGAATAAATATATGGAAATTTGGGTTGCTTTTGACGAAGTATAAGCATATTTATTTTTAATAAATGTATGTTCTATTACATACTGACATATAAGGTTATAGGATATTTATGTAACTGATATGGACCTTTGAAATTTTATCCAAAATTTTAATGTTTTAGTTTATTTTATTCACTTTTCTCTCTTCTTTAATAGTGCAGTTTGGTTCTTATATTGCTGAATAAAAATAAATATGTTAAAAATAGAGGATTTTTTTTTCATAAAGTAGGACAACATGGCCACCCTCTGAGTCTGCCCTCTGAGGCATCATAAAACAAGTCAGATTTTTCCCAGACATTTCATTACAAGTCAGAAATAGGATTTATATATAAAACAGATACCAAAATGGCAGAAAATCAAATGCCTTTTGTACTAGTTATTGGAGAAGAAAACCAAGTGAAATGCGGGATGCATAATTTTGGGAGTTCCACAGTGCGTCCATTCAATTCCAGCAGACTGTACCAGTTCTTTTTGTACATTTCAGAAATACCTTGTGCATTTTCTCCAAGTTTCTTTCATTTACACACCATTGTTTGTTTGTGTGTATGTGTGGAGTTTTTTACTGTCTGGCCTGGAAGTTCCCAGTGGCCTGCCCTGTTCCACTCTTCCTCGAGACTCTTTCTTGGCGCTTGGGAAAGAAGGAGAGCACAAGCCACCCTCTTATAGCAGCACACCTGGCTGTCAAAACTAAGGCTTCCTTTGATTTTATTCCCCCCCTCCCTCACCAACAGGGTTACAAAGGCTTTTTGTGGGGTGTTTTTGTTTTTTGACAGGGACATCCTCACGTGCAAAAGATTGCTTTTGGTTTTGAATGCAATTTGCACAAATTCTAATTTACACACATTTCAATACACCTCTACCCCAAAAGTACACACAAACTGCCACCATAAAAAATAAATCCACATACTAGCTTAACCCACTAGCAATTAAGTCAATGTCATTTCTTTATTTATTCAGAGTATTTCTATACCATTTGATTAGCATAATGCTCCCAGAAATGGCTTACAGAAGTAAAATATATAAAATACGACATTTTAAACAATTTGAAATAGACTTGCCTGCCATGGGATGGAAAGTGGAAATGGAATGAAACCTGGATGACCAAATCAGGAAAAAAAAAATCAGATTTTCTCCCCCTAAACAGAATTCTCATACATCTGTAGTGAAATGCATTGGGTTTTAATTTAGGATTTGAGTAGCCATTCCTTTTCCTTTTTTTCCCTTCCCTTCCCTTCCCTTCCCTTTTTTTGGCAGACATAATTCAGGGATTTTAATTTCAGAGAGTTATACATTCTGTCTTGTATTTTAAATCTTTGCACTGCTGCCAGGTTTTACTCTAGTTTTCACTTTTATACGGTAGTCTTAACTATTTAATTTTTATACAGTATTTTATGTTTTAATTGCTTTAAAATTGTGAGCCAGCCAGAGAGCTTCCACTAGCCTCATGCTGTTTTAGACAGCAGAGGGCAGCAATGTGTTGCTTGTTTTTCATGCCTGTAATTGGGACGTTAAGCATCTTTTTAATGACTAGCACAGTTTAACACATTTTTAAAAAGAAAATAATAACCAATAGCACCAAACAAGACCTGATGCAAACAAGACCTGATATCTGCATTTTTTAGAAATGCACATGCTTTCCCCAGGAGGGGCTAGAAATTACCAGGACCTGCAACAACAGAAGGGGATTTAACACTTTACTTCCTTGTTGCAGCTCTCAAAAAAAAAAAAAAAAAAAAAAATCAGTTCTGAGATGCTAATTGCATTGGGAGAAAATACCATGAGATAATTAATTTTTGTTGGTTATTCATTGCCTTTTAACTGATGAAGGATGAAGTCCTGTATACCCACTTACCTGACAGTGACCCCCATTGAGCTCAATGGGATATAGTTTTGACTAGATAAAAGTTTTCCCAATGCTTGAGGTGGGAAAATGCATGCATGGTTCTGTCCCAGGCCATGTTTTCCAACGCCACATCTGTTCCAAACTGAAATGTATTTTAATACCAGGAGTAAAGAAAGCTCCGTGAGCTGTAGCAGCTTGTGGAGGTGATGCAAAGCTTGTCTTCAGGAGAGAGTATTTATTGGCTTCAGTGTATTCAGCACTTTTAATAATCCTGTTTCTTAATATAATCATTTCACCCCATTGCGGGACACTGGGAATAAATATATTTTAAATAAACCAATAAAGCACAAATCATGTAATGTCAACTTTAGCAAATTTCTAGAAAACAAAACTTGGTGCATGAATGGTTAGGTTATTTGCATTTATCACTTTGGTATATGACTCTTCTCTGAAAAGGTTGAAGGTGGTTTATGTTACCCATCAAAAATAGTAATAGGGAAAGCTGGAAAAATCAGAAAATCTTGGATATTTCCAGGTCATGTCCCAGCGTTGTTCAAAATTCCCCACACTGGTGATACAGTCCATGCCATGGAATCATAGAGCTGGGTGGACCTCAGAAGGCATCTAAGCCAATCCCCCTGCTGATGCAAGAAGTCTCTTGCTGCAGCAGGTGACAACCTACAAGGTGGACACCCAGCCTTGGCTGGTAAAGCATCTCAAAAGTAGGAGATCCCATCACTTTTTGGAGCAGCTGGTTCCACTAAAAATGGCTTGTGCCATCAGGAAGTTTCTCCTAATCTTTACTTGAAATCTCCTTTCCTGTAAATGTCACTCCTTAGGTTGAAGTCCTAGTCTTGTCCAAACTCTTGCTGAAATCAAGAGATATCACTCTCAAAGGCCAATCCATCAAGCTACCAACTCCATGCAAGCAGAGAGAAAGAGATTATAGAGTTTGTGCATGTTTAATGTAAACCGAGTCCCACTAGCAAATGGGATTTACTTATAAGGAATATTATATAAGACTCCAAGGATGCAACACTCCAAACTCGGACAACTGGAGTCAACCTTCGGAAGGCAGGTGATGTGCAAGATGCAGTGGACACCTCCGGACTCTGCTCACTCTGCAAAACTCCTGATGTTGGCTTTGAAAGCAGGACAGAAGGAGGCCAAGGAACCACCAGGATATGTTGGAACTAGGCAGGTGCTGTCTTTTCTCCTCCCAGCTGCCCAGATTGCCCCCAAATGCTTCTCCATGGTCACGATCATGACCAGCACACTTCCTGTGCTGGATGAGGAGAGGAGGAGGGTGACCTGCACATGGATTCCCAGCTGTGAGGTTGGAGCAATTTTCCATTCTCATAACTGGGAAACGCAACTCTCCTATGTCCATCTGGATTCTTGAGAGATCAGTGTGGATTAGTCAGAATCGCAGCATTCTTTTTTTTAATACTTATAGACCAACCACCTAATTCTGTGTTCTTGAGCCTTTCCATGGACCGATGTCAACCTGAGTGGGTAAGAGTGGGTAAAAAGTGGTTTGGTTCCATTTTTCAGATGCAAGACACTTCCTTTCATCTGCTTTCCCAGCATTTCATATGTTATCTACTATTTCTGGAAAATTATAGAGAGACAATATGAGATTTTATCAGCAAAGTTAATTTCATACCCAAGAATGTCATTCATCTGATCCTGAAAACTAAAATCAGTTTGAATGGTTCTAACCTAGGATGCAATTCTTTCTCTTCATTACTGATCCAGTGCTGGGGGGAAGTGTTGTTCTAATCAGGTTTTCAATTCCTTTTTCTCTTGGTGGTGTTTAAATATCTACATTTGTATTGAAGAACAAGCCAGGAAAAATAATAAGACAGTTCATTGAAAATAAAAACCAGAAGCTTACAGAGGGTATTTAATGTGCTCTTGTGATTCTTCATTCGTGGAAAGTTGCAGGGACTTTTCAAAACATTGTTATTCTTCAAAACTCTCTTGTGTTTTCTAGCCTTTTTAGTTGTTTTTTCCCCTTAAACCACAACAGAGACTTTCTGATAAGTTGCAAACCTGCTATCATGCAGCTAAACCACAGTTGGTTATCTTGTTGGTTAACAAGCTATATAAAAGTCAGAGAAAGATAAATCCCTGGTGGGGAAAGGGACTTATAAAGGATGTATTTTTCCTCACACAGTGAAAATGGAGGAAGACTCAGTAAAGCAGCCAGATAAAGGCTTCATGTAGAGAAGCCAACAGTTCATTTGAAACTGACAGTCCATCTTGTGTTGTACTGTGACTGGCAGTTCTCCAAGGCCTGTCTATGAGGTCTTTCCAGGCCTTGTTATTTTGAGCTGAAGATGTTAGAGAATGAACCAGGTACTTTGGGCATGCCAAGCATTAGTTCTAATGATGGGCATTTGGCCCTTGCTCATAAAAACAACAGGGGATCACTCCCAAATTGATAGATGGGACTTGCGGGCTTGTGGGACTTGCCAGCTTTTCTGCATGATGGTCTGTTGATGTCATGTAACAGTACTTACCTTCACAATGAGAAGTCACCTGGTGATCAATGGAGATCAAACTATGTCGAAGACACTGAAGTAGATCCACTGAAAGGCATTTTTCAGGAAGTAACACAGAAGATGGTCCTCCAGCTGTCAATCCAGGTCCAATTCAAAAGAACCTCAGAAGAAGAATGACGTTACAGACCTTGAAGTTGTCCGTTCACAGTGGGCTGAGGACAGATCACCTGGTCATAGTTTCCCCTTCTATAGTGAGAGATCTGTACTACTTTTCATACTTTATAGTAATTGTCTCTAAAGGTACATTTCTAATAGCATGTATATTTAATGCAAATCACATTTTGCATTGTAAGCTGCCTAGGAAGGCCTCAACATATTAAGGCCTTAATATGGCCTCAACAAGGTGGCCCATAAATATGTGTATAAATACATACATACATACATACATATATACATATTTGGTTCTCTTTTTGTGTGACCCATTTCCTTTTTTTTTTTTTTTTTTGACAATGCATTTGTGGTATCCCCAGTTGATAATCCAGACAGAAGTGTTGAGGAAGTTGCCTGAGTAGAGTGAAAGCAACTGAGCTTATCAGGTTTCAGATCTGATCTTCTGCCGAAAATAGACAGGGGCCATCAGGGTTGCCCTGCGATGTTTATTTTAGATTGTGTTTCCGTAAGCAGAAAGGGGACTCTAGCTTGGGCTAGGTCAAGAGCCATTTTCCTACTCACTTCCTAGCATGTAAGCAAAACTGATAACAACTAATACAGGGTAGAAAGTTAGATAATTGGCTAAGTAGTTTGAGAAATGAGCGACCTGAGTACTCCAATAGATTCTGCTTATTAGCAACAGTTTCTCTTTTCTGAGTGAACTGGGTAGATTCGTAGACTTGGTCTTTATCTTGAGACCCTGTTTTGCCTTTTTTGGAGAGGCATGTTCTTATCACTGAACACCAGCACTGACTTTGCATAGAGAAGATTCCGGAATTAGTCCAAGGTAGGGCTGGGAAAGGTGGCTGTCTGAAAACCTTGAGACCCTGCCAGTCCTTCTTGATAGTGCCTAGCTGATGCTCCGGTGATGTGCCTTGGTATGGACAACAGCCAGGTTAATGTGCTGATATTAACCTCTAACACCCTAAATTCCTTGGGGCTGGATTATCTGAACAAGCACCTTCTGCCATGCATATCTAACTGGTCGTCTACTGGGACCCTCTCCAGGTACCACCACTGAATGCAGTGGTGGCTGGATCCTTGAGAGAGGGTCTTGTTAGTGGTGACCTCTCGGTTATTGGAATGGTCCTTCTACAGAATTTATCTGTTGTCTGTGTTGTACTTTTCTGGTGCCAAGCTGAAGATTTTTACAAATCTTCCCAGGTTTTTTCATTTTTTGGTATCACAAATGAGTCAGCACTGTTTAGATCTGTGTTGCCTCCATACTGTCCATTTTATTTCATGGCTGCTTTCCTTGTGCATCCAGTTTCATTATATTTGTGCATTGCAAGGCCTTCTCCATCTTTATTTTTCGAGTTGCCTAGAGAGCTTAGACTGTTTGTAGCACAGAAAAGCAGTGAAGAAGCAAACAATGTTGTTTTTATCTGTCCCCAAGGTGATTAATATTTGGATGAAAGGGAAAGCTGAATAAGAATACAACACTGAGCTGCAGAGTATCACAAAAAAGCAGGCAAATCAAGCACCTATGCTCTTTAATGATATGCACCTTTCAGAGATCTCAAGTTCTCTGTATTGCACAACAGCTAAATTGTGACCCATTTTTTCCCCTAGGCAACAGGAGGGGGAGGGGAACTGGCAGGAGAATATTAAGTAAAGCTGCAGGATGATATGATAAAAAGAAAAGAACCAAGCTGACACTGAGAGAAAACCGTAGATTGCAGTCAGACTTTGTGCTAGAGAATAAATGAAGGGAAGTCAGAGAAAATATATGTGCTGAGATAAGCATGATTCGAACTGAAATGCTTCGCACTGTACCATTCCCCTTAATGGAATGCAGCAATGACTACATAAAGATGTCATCTTGCATAGGCATCAAACACCAGGCAGCTGGCTTTGTGAAAGCCCTTTGCTTAAGCTCTGTTTAAGCTAGTGGGACTATAAAACATGATTAGGAGAGAGGTGTTGCACACATCAAAACATTTTATGGCTGCAATAGTTCAGGGATGAATGCCCCTGCAATACCCAGGGTGGTGCTTTCGCACATACAAAGACTGTGATGTGAGAAAGCCATTCACTGCAGATGAAACTGCTGAGGGTTTGCTATTGACATTAATGGTGGAGAACTGCATCCTATCTTTTCCCGTGGTTGTTCACGAGGTGTGCAATTATGGCTGGTTTTAGCACCGTAAGTCAGTCAAGCCCCAGGAAATCCCGGCGCCTTCAACATGAAAATCTCTAACATGGATAATGACTCGCTAGCACCTAAATGGACCCATTTGAATTTGCAAGTGCCTTGAGAGCCAGGCCCTGCTTGTGTGTATTTTACAGTTAAAATCCAGGGCGTGGGGGAAGGATGCTAAGCAAATAATAATCCTAAGAAATAAAGTGCATGCTTTAGAGGACTGACTCCAGCTGCTCCGATCATACAAGGAGGTCTTCACAGGAAGATTTTCGTTGGGGTTGGATCCAGCTTTAGAGCTTTGCTGTTGAGCCTGTTGATGGGCTGATAGCCCTCTGCATCTCCCTTTGGTTGTATCACAGAATTGAGATCTCAGCACTGCAAGAGCATTTCCTTTTCCGCTGTTTCACTGCGTAATGTCGTAGGCACTGGTGGCATGGTGGTACAGCAGAGAAGCATAAAAACACAAAGGGAAAACCAGATTTCTTTCACTTTCACTGTTGAGGGATTGGTCCTTCTGGCTTCTGGATAATGGCCTTTTTTTCCGGGAGGGGGGTGGATAGGATAGCTTAGATTCCTAGCTCCAATGTTGCAGGCAGCTCTCTAACCACATTTTCCTTGCTTTAAAAAACGACACAAAATCCACCTTGCCAAAAGTGCTGATTAGACAGAAGTGAAACTGGGGGTCATGCCATAGTCTAAAGGACCTGCAAAGAACAGTGAATGGTAAAAGCATCATTTTGTGAATGGTAAATGCCTTGCCTGAAAAAGCCCTTGATTGAAAGCAGATCCACAAAATCAATGGGGTTCAAAGTTAATAATGGTTAACATATTAAAGGGGAAAGATGCATATGATCTGAAGAGAAACCAAAGTATATGTGTTATATTATTGATGTTTTGGATGGTACATAGTTGTATTTCAGATGTTTGTATTTATGTCTTTATTTTTACTCTGTACTTTAAAATAAATGGGGGAAAATAAAAAATAATGGTTAACATATTTATTAAGGGCACAATCAAATGCATATTTTGACTGAGGAAAGTTCCATAAACCTCAACTGGGTGGGGAACACTGGGAGATACAGAATTTCTTTCTGTCTAAATATGCATAGATGGCAAAAGAAGAAGGGGGCGGCAGAGGATGAGGTGGCTGTTGGTGTGGTGGATTCTGGGGGATGGTGGAGGACAGGAAGGCCTGGAGGAATGTTGTCCATGGGGTCGCGATGGGTCGGACATGACTTCGCAACTAGCAACAACAAAAATGCATAGGATTGCATCCTAACTTAATAATTACCCATACCACCCCATACCTGATTGTTGTCTTGGTGGTTCACAACCATTAAAACCATAAAATACAATATGAGTAGAATTATATTATTTCATTTCATTTCATTTCTATACCACCCCGCAGATGAGGATCCCTGGGAGGTTTATATAAACATTTAAAGCTATAGTATAAAATAAAACCAAAAGAAAATCTGGCAGCAATTTATTTAAAACATAGTAACAGTTTTAAAACAACAGATATTGGAATAGAACTGAAGTTAGTCAGAACAATCTTAAGTCCTTTTGATTTCAGTGGATCTGCTCGGATTAAAAGTGGATCCAACCCAGGATAGAAATGGCGATTTGCATTGCAATCCAGATACACAGAATTTCAGAGCAAGTGAGATGAATAAATGGAGAATTGCCAAACCATTTGCTAGTGGGCACAATGGTGTTTGTGAGTATACACACACAAACACACCACTTCCCCAGTTTGGATGCCCTGAATTTGGATGTCCCAGACACTATGGCCAGTAGTCAGAAATGCTAAGAGTTGTAGTCCTGGGCATCTGGAGCGTAGCTGTTTTGGTGTTATCAAGTCAAATCCCATATTTGGTCTTCCTTCACTTCTTCCACATTTGACTTTCCCTAGCAAGATTGGCTTCTCCAGTGAGTCTTGTCTTCTCATGATGTGCCCAAAGGCACAAAAGAAGTAACAAATGGTGGGGAACATAATATCCAGAGGCATAAGATTTTTGCTTAGGTAGAGTCAAGGCAACTTTTCCCTTTGCATTTTATTTATTGCAAATTATGGGATTTATTAAAAGTTACTTGACAATTAGGGCCTTTTAGGAATGTGGAATTTTATCAGTTTTTTGGAATGCATAATTTGCTACGCATGCTAAAGCTCCCTTGTGAGTGAAGGTGGAGCAGAAGAATATTGTATCTCTTTCATGTCTGTCCACAAAAAGCTTGTGTTAAAAAATGTTTATTTTTAAAATTTGAATAACATCTAAAAATTGAACAGTACCAGAATACCTCTTTTATGAATAGCTTGTACAATCTTGTGGAAAATGTATAAATATGTATGCATTAAAAAATTATGGCACATCTGTCCTCATGGGATGAAAAGTAATAATGCTATTCTAAATATCCCTCCATTTTCAAAATCCATCAAAGCCTTCTTTTCAAACATGCAGTTTTCAAACAGCCATACATTTAACTAAAGTCACATTCCAAACGGTCAAGTACATGTGGCTATTTTTTCAAATTTCACTATTAAGATTGTTCTGCCAGTTGCCAAATTTTCCCTTTCCCCAATCGGTCAGAAACTGAATTTAAAAACTGGGGCATCGACACTCAAATCTAGCAGCGTTATGGCCTATGAATTTGTGTGTAGTTCCTAAAGGTGCAATCCTATGCATGTTTTGTCATATATACGTCTTGGAACTTCATGGCTGGCTGGGACATGCTGGGAGTTCTAAGGTTTTTCCCTGTCTAGATTGTGCCTTAAAAGCAGCCTTATTGCTCCCTGTATCCCCCAGTAAGTAGGGGTGGCTACAAGCTGCAAGGCCATTTTTTGATCTGAACACGGGTAGGGCGGCACCCAAAGTTATCTAGAATGATCTGAGAGAAGCTTCAGTCCCAATGGCAAGGACATGCTCTTTCTGCCCCACTATGGTCACTGGTCAAACCGGCTTTGCAAGCCTTGCCTTGGAACGGATACAAACATTTGCAAAATGTGTTTATCAATGCAGTAGCAGTCAGAGGAGTGTAACTTCACATGAAATAGCCCCCTTTTCAAACCAACTCTCTGGGGGTTGGGGTGGGGACCTGTTGCATGGCTTTAACTTTATTTTGTTGGGCCAGATATAAAGGAGACTCCAGTCTGAAGAAATGCTACAGGAAGTTCAAGTTCTGTTTCCTTAAAAGCAAATGCGTATCCTACACTGTCAAAAGCAGATTTCATGTCTGCAGTTTCCGCTAGTTCTAGTGTTTTGAAAATGCAGCTAAACGATGCTTCAGCAGATCCATTCACCTCATTCAAACCACACAATAGGCTCTCTCGAATGTCAGGCGGCTATTTAATTTTATGGTATTAAAGCCGTATTTTTCCAAAGCATATTCACTGGTTTCACTAAGAAAACTTGGGCTTGCCTGTAAAAGACCAAACTGCAAACCAAAAGTCATTCAAGGCATGATCCTCCAGAGCACGGGATGGCACTGCCATTTTATTCTCAAAGTAGCGCTAGGTTTTGGAGAGGTTTTCATCAAGACACCCTCAATATACCCCACCGCTTGCTTGAGCCCACCTTCTCAATAGCATTGTCATGAGCCGCCTGTGCCCCTCTTCTTCTTTCTTAGCATGGCCACCACTTGCTTGCTTGCTTGACAGGCAAAGGGCCAGTGAGCAAGGGGGCTGTAGCATCTGCCCCCTCCTCCTCCTCACCACCACCATGGTCTGGACCAGAGGAAAACGCAGGTGAACAGACACGTTGGAAAGGTGAAGAGACAAAACAGCTCCACGGGGCCTATGCCAATGGAGAGCTGCTGGGGTGTGAGCTCTTGGCAAGTGCCCAACGATACCTACCCTTGACACTAGGCCTATTTTGGGGTTGTGATGAATGGGGGATGCTTGGGATGTTGGGAATTCTAGTTCAATGCATGTGGAAGGCATCAGGTTTGCAAAGGCTATAGGAGATACTCATGCATCATGCTTCAACCTCATGCTTCATCTAAGAGCGCCAAGCAGCTCACATTGGCTTTTGAGAGCCCCTGGGCGAGGCATCCTCCATGGACCTCTCCCTTCCTCTCACCACCATTGTCACCAGCTGCAATCACTCCTTCTCCTCACTGATAACGTTCTGTGTCCTTGGGAGGCAGATAGCCGGTAGGGAAGGAGGCCACGTCATTTGCTGCTCCTTTCTGTTCACCCCCCACCACTTGCTGGAAGAGAAAGAGAAGGAGTCGAGCTGAAAGTGGCTATGAAGCCATCAAGAAAATGGCTAGAGCACAGGTGGAGAAAAACTCAAGCTGACTCTGACAGAACACAGGTAAGAGCTTATTATTAGGCCTATTCCATGGCAGTGAAGGTGGTGAAGAGAGCATTCTTCTCCACCAGCACTGCATCCTCTTGGTGCTGTCCAGCAGAGCCCATAGTAGCCCATGACTTTGCACAGCACTTTGAGGATAAAGTCACTTAGATTCATCAGAAGTTGGACTCTACATTTAATGTAGTCCCTTCAACAGAAGCGTCCAGAGCACCATCTGGTTTAATTTTATTGGATAAGTTTCAATTATTGTGGCCTGATGATGTGGACAAGGTTCTTGGACAAGTTCAGCCTCCCACCTGTATACTCAACCTTTGCTCATCATGGCTGCTCATCCAAAGAGGGAATGCATACCTGGGTCCAGGCAATTGTGAATGCCTCTCTGTGGGGCAGGATGGTCCCTGCTCCTTTAAAGGAGGCAAAGATCAGAACTTTCCTGAAGAAGGCAAGTCTGGACCCAGAGGACATCAACAACTGTAGGCCTGTGGCCAACATTCCCCTTTTGAACAACATGCTCGAGTGGCTGGTGGCTGGAGGAACTCTTGGAGAAAATGGACTATCTGGTTTCAGATCCCGTGGGATGACCTCTGGCAGGAGAAAGACAGGGAGAGTGTGTCCCTGTTGGTTCTCCTGAGACCTCTCAGTGGCTTTCAATACCATTGGCCATTGCTTTTGGATAGGCTGGCCAGGTTGGGAGTTGGAGGCACTGCTTTGCAGTTGTTCTGCTCCTACCTGACAGGCAGATGCCAGAAGACAATGCTGGGGGACAGTATCTCAGCTCCATGGCAGTCACACAGTGGAGCACTGCAGGGTTCCATCCTGTCCCCCAGGCTGTCCAACATCTACACGAAACTGCTACAAGAGGTACTCCAGAGGCTTGGGCTGGAGTGTCACCGGTACGCTGATGACACTCAGCTCTACCTCATTACATCTAATCCAGGCATAGCACTGACTGCTCTGAACCCGTGTCTGAGTGGGAAGATGGACTGGATGAGGGTTAGTAAATTGAAGTTTGATCTACTACCTGCTCTTGGAAGGTGAGACCTCTGTCCAGGTGGATCATATCCATCCTGTCCTGGATGGGGTTGCACTTCCCCTAAAGGACAGAGTACAGACTTTGGGGGTGGTCCTGGGCCCAGAGCTGTTCCTGGAGTCCCAGGTGGCATCTGTGGTCAGGAGCACCTTCTATCAACTCTGGATAAGATGCCAGTTGTGCCCCTGTCTGGATGGGCTGAATCCAGTGATGGTAATCCATGCCCTCCTAAACTCACCTTTGGACTGTAATGTGCTCTACATGGGGCTGCCCTTGAAGACAGAGTGGAAATGTCTGGTGCCTTCCAGATGTTTTGAACAACAATTCCCATAGTCCCTGGCTACTAGCCCTGGCTACTTGATAAGGTTCAGAGATGTTGTCTTTCATGTATTTCAGACTATACATGGCATCCCACCTCTGCACTAGACTATACCAAGATTAAACCTATCATTTTACTTAGTTGTGCAGTGCAATCCTATAACAGTTACTCAGAGGTAAGCCTTAATGAGTTCACTGGGATAAACTCCTGTGTAAGTGTGTATAGGATTGAAGCTGAACTCTCCTTGAAAGCAAATGTTTTGGTGATTGCTTTGGGAGAGTTATAGGGAACTAACATTTGGATTTGGAACGTTATCTAATGTGCCTGCTGGTTATCTAGGAATATCATCGTCGCTTAGCCCAAATCCAAAGCACGCTTATAAAGAAAGCCTCTTGGTAGTCCATTCTTCCATGGTTTCATTCAGTAAGTGCAAGGTATCTCAAGAACCAGCTGGACAAATGTGCATGATCCACAATCAGACTGCTGATAGTTTCTTTTTCTAAAAAAAGCAGCGGCAGCAGTTGGGAGCTCTGAATGAGACTGGAACTAGAGAACTGGGCCGGGGAAGAGGAAGATTTTTAAAAGGCATATTCCTTGTGCTGTTCTCCTGACCCCAATGCTGCTTGTATGACTGGGAAAAACAAACAGTCGACTGTTTTCTATCAGGGCAAAGAGTTGTGGAAGGGTGGTGTGGCAGTGGGAACTGATATTTTTCATGTCTTGCCCCTGGTGGGATTCCCATCATGGTTGTAGCAGGACTTCTGAACTCAGCAGTGCTTCTTATCCATCTCTATTGCTAGTGGCATGAGATGTATGCCTTTAATTTGCATAATTTACAGAGGTTGCAGGATTGAACTCTTCTTGATTCAAAGGTTGATTAGCATAAGCAGCCCTGTTTTTAAGAAACCATGCGTTTGTAGCATGGCACCGTCAGGTGTCCACACGAAAGCTGTCTGGACGTGATGTTAAGTCTGCACCATCACAACATAAAAATGATGAATTAAGAAAGGACTGATGAATGCAGCATTGGGAGATCCCTGCACAGGCATGATTCCTGACATGATGGCAACAGGTGGTGTTGGGATCACGCACCCGAGTCTGCTGTGCTCCTGATAAACCATGGACCCATATCGTAGGGCAGCATCTGTACCGTGGGTTCACCTCAGTGCAGAACTGGTCCTACCACATATCCATCGAAGTATCTATGATTGTTAAAGGGGGAAAGGAAAGTACTTAGAAGGCAAAATCATCTCCATTGGCGAGGCTGTTATCTCCCTTTCATCACTTGGCTCTTAGCTGAGCAATGGCTGTGAGCACAGTAGGATGAGCTACCGAGGGCCTTCTCAGAGCTCTATTTCCTCCATCACTTCCATGACAATGGTTCGAGGGCCCGTCAGGATGAGGTTGCTCACGGTCCTGTAGTCTGCATGGAGAACATTGAGCCCGTTCACGGAAACCACAAACTGGCAGACCTAAGAGGAGGGGAAAATGGGGGAAATGGTTGAGAACCCAAGAGCCATGCTGGTTTGGGCCAAAGGCCTATCAAGTCCAGCATTTGGTTTGCACTGTGGCCAACTAGATGCCCGTGGGAAAGACCATGTGCAGGAGAGGTTTTCACAGCAGATCATGCCTGAGTTTCCCAGCAATGGCTGGAGAAAAGCACAACCTCTGGTTCTAAGGTCCAGACCAGACCCAAGCCATGCTTGATAAACCAGGTCAGCAAAGTCCCCACTCTAGTATTAAATTCCCAGGGACACATTTGTAGCTTTAGAGTGAACTATTTGCATTAGGCCAGTGCATTTTAAGAATAAACACTTCTAACAAAGATGCTTTGAAATTTAACAGCCACAGTGCACTACGCTTGAGAGAAACCAGTTCTAAGGGCGGTAACACAACACAGATAAGGGCTGGGAACGTGGCGGTCCTTGGCGAGAACAGGGCTGGATTGCAGCAGTGAACTGGCATGACCCCAACCCCCTTCTGAATGTTACAGAGCTCTGGGGCAAGTCTTAACCAATACCGGTAACCCAAACAATAATCACCAATGTCAGCAAGAGCTAAAGAACTTTGTGTTTTCATGGGAAACAGGGATAAACCTTGACACAATTGCTTTATAATTCAGAAGAAACAAAATTCTCCTAGGAAACTGCTTATTTGGGGAAGGAGAATACACTTCCAGAAGACTACTACTGATCTGGCAGTCTATCTAGTGAGGCAGGAATTCCCACCGCACAGGCTATGCCCCCTGATTAGAATTGGCTTTACAAAACCCTCAAGGCCAAAGAAAATGTTTATTTCTGAAACATCTTCCTCCTGTCACCATACAGAACTCTCCTTGCCATCAGGGACTGTACATTTCCCTTCATCAGTTCCTAGACAGTTTCTGGGATGAGAGAGGAAGCAAAGTCTTCCCACCAGCCCTACTAAAAAACCTCTCACTCCCTCTCCACCCACCTCCAGACAGAAGCCAGTTAGGGAGACTTTCTGGTTTATTTATTTAAAGGTTTTATATACCGTTCACTGCAAGCATCTCGGGACAGTTTTACAATAAAAGCAACACAAAATAAAATATAGCACAGCATTCAACTTCCAGTAAATAAAACCCTCCTTATAATCAGTTAAACACTAAAATAATGTGAAAATAAAAGGGTTTCACCTGGCACTGAAAGGAATAAAGCACTGGGGCCAGGCAAACCTTGCTGGGGAGCGTATTCCACAATTGGGGTGCCACCACAGAGAAGGCCCTTCTCCGGGTAACCACCCTCCTAATCTCCTTCAAGGAGAGTTCCCAGAGAAGGACTCTGCCCCAGATCTTATGGAGTGGGAAGGCAGATAGGGTAGGAGGTGCTCCTTCAGGTATCCAGGACCCAAGCCGTTTAGGTCATCACCAGCAGCTTAAATTGGGCCTGGACTTCAACTGGCAGCCAGTGTAAACAGTAGAAGAATGGCGTTATATGTGAATACCTGCTGGTCCCAATTAAAATCCTGGGAGCTCTATTCTGAACCAACTGAAGTATCCGGACCATCTTCAAGGGCAGCCTTGAAGTTGGTTGACGACCAAGATAACAATACTTTAAAAAATAAGTAATGCTCCTCCATTGATCACCTTGCATGTTGCCTTTCCCCACCTGTTAGGTGGCGGAATTCATGCACCACTTGCCACTGTGGATGGGAAAAGACCAGGGCTAAGGGAGAAGCAGGGAAGAAGACCCATGCTCCCCAGCCTTGTAACTTCCAAAGAATAATGCAGGCAAATTCATGCATGGCTTCTAGACATCATCTTGGAGACCAGAAGATAGTCCAGATTCCCATCTTGAAGGTCTGACCTCAGAGCCAGGAGTTGGTGCTTTGACCTACCTTCACTGAATCTTTATGCCCAGCATGGAAAAAACTGTTTTCTCCTGCAGTGGAGGGCAGGACTTGTTCCAATGGAGCAAAATTCAGGGAACAAAGAGTCAAGGTGGATGCAAGGAAGCACTTCCTGACAGTTAGGATCCCGAGGGTATGGAATGGGCTTCCACAGGGGGTGGTTGAAGTCCCATCGGTGAGGGTGCTCAAGGAGAGACTGGACATGCACATGGTAGGCAGTCATAAGCAGAGCCGGTTGGAGCCAGGGGTCAGACTAGATGGCCTGGGAGGCCCATTCTTGGTTTATGTTCCAACTGAGCCTTCAGGAAAGCAACCTTGGAGAGAAGTTAAAAGGAGCATTTGGCAGGGGTGGGACTGGAGCAGCCAGCACACAGGGCATTCTGAATCTGTTCCAGCCTCCTTCCCTGCCCCTCCAAAATGTTTTTTCTTGATGGGGAAAGTGCAGGGCAGGACAAGAGTGAGGCCCTTTTGCTGACCCACACTGGATGCTAGTAAGCCTCTGAATTTGGGAGCGTAAAGGTCCAGGATAGGATTACGCCCTTCCTCTACAATGTCCGGTTTACACCTCCAGCACAAGTCCAACTTCATTTTCATTCTGATGTTCTGTTTCTTCCTGGTTTTTTGTATAACTTAGCCGGATGAAGAAAGAGTTCTGGAGAACTCAGGAGCTTCCACAATCTTTCATGGCATTCCAGTCGGCCTGAATAAAGGCACTGCTTGACTGTGGCTCCACACGCTGCCTCAGATGATTTTCCTCCCTCATTGACGAGTGTAGGTATTTTTTTTTAATCTGTACACAGGGTGGTCATCATTCTCTCCACCAGAAAACCTCTTTAACAGTCATCCACAGGAAAAGTACTTCTCTGCACAACACATTCAAGCGTGTGTATGAATATGTCTAGCTAGCATGCAATTGGCTGAAGGGTGGGCGGTGCTGGGCCAGGCAACAAGCCAACTCTTGCACAAACACAAGATTACATCTTCAATGAATAAATGTTTTCTTCCAATCTTAAGGAGTTCAAAGCTTGCTTGGTGTCTTGTTAGAAACTTTCTAGAAAATGTTTACTGGAAACTGGGGTGCATTTGCAGAGGCAAGGGAAAAAAAAACGTTTTGATGAAAAGGCAAACACTCCTGGGTGAGTCTTTCTTCTACCCGGCTGTTCTGCCTTTGTTCAGATAAAGCCATCCTTAATCCTGCCAAGCTAATAAGGTTGCTGTGGAACCCAGCACTTGTATGCAATATGAGTAAAATGTATGAGATTCTTCACACCACGTGTACACCTTGGTGCAACTTGCACACTCAGTTGTCCTGTGGTGTTGCGAGTCCTTCCAACTTCCCTTTTGTTCTAAAAAACCCTATACAACTAAGTTATCAGGGGCCTGTCAGATTTAATCCCATTAAAATGAATAAAGCTTGACCAAACATGTAAACAAACTGAAGTCTAGATTATGATCAACAACATTTTAAAATAGGGTGGAGAAAACAACTGAACAATTTACTTATGATATAAATTCAATTTTTCTGTGATTATGCCCTTTTTTAGATTTGTTCCTGTTTTAGTATTTTCTGCTATACCAGTGGTGGCGAACCCATGTCATGCGTGCCACAGCGGGCATGCTGAACCCTCCCAGTTGGCTCGTGGGCCAAGTCGTTCTGGCATCACCCCAGCAGCCAAGCATTGGATAACACTGCACATAGGGGCCATGTGCATGCTCAGAAAGGAGTAGCGGCACCAGGAGATGATGTCACAAGCCACAACTCATTAGCCGCAACTTGTCTGAGCTTTCACATGTGCATCAGGATAGGGTTAGGGTTAGAAAAACAAGGTGTCCTGGTATGATTTTGATGGTTGGCATATGATTAGAATGGGCAGAAATGATGAGCTGTGCAGAAAAAGCTACTCAAGGAAGGCTTTTTCAAAATCTCCCTCTTTTCAATGGAACTTTCATCCTATATTAGGGTAAGGGGTGTGCACCAGGGTAGGGTTAGGGTTAGGAAAATGAGGGGTCCTGGTATGATTTTGATGGTTGGAATGTGTTTAGAATGGGCAGAAATGATGAACTGTGCATAAAAAGCTACTCAAGGAAGGCTTTTTCAAAATAGCCCCTTTCAATGGTATTTTACCCCTACATTAGGGTTAGGGGAGTTCACCAAGGTAGGGTTAGGGCAGTGGTGGTGAACCTATGGCATGTGTGCCACAGTGGGCATGCAGAACCCTCCCAGTTGACTCGCGAGCCAAGTCATACCAGCATCACCCCAGCAGCCGACCATTGGATAACAGCGCACATAGGGGCCATGCGCATGCTCAGAAAGGAGTAGTGGTGCCAGGCGATGACGTCAATAGCCACGACTCATTAGCCGTGACTCATCTGAGCTTTCACATGGCCAGTCAGTGCGCTGCCAAGGAGAGAGAGAGAGAGAGAGAGAGAGAGAGAGAGAGAGAGAGAGAGAGAGAGAGAGATTTGCTTGGACTGGCTGTGAGTTGTTTTTTCTGAACTAAAACCTCACTTTTCAGGTTTTATTGTAGTGTTGGCAGTTTGCAATAAATAAGTGGGGTTTGGGTTGCAGTTTGGGCACTTGGTCTCTAAAAGGTTCACCATCAATGCCCTATACATTCCTATGTGTACAGATGCTTGCCAAACACACAACATTACAATGCACTGGAAGAGTCTCTTGGATCACAGGAGTACATATTATCCTAGCAGATTAATTCTATCCCATGTTGGCTTTATGTTGGCATGGGATTTAACCCTCTCATAGAGCAAACTTGCAAGGATCATTTCTTATTTGTAATATTTAGGGGAAAAAACAGCAACCCCCTATGGGATATATGGGATCCCATCAACTATTTATTAGGAGCCCAGTATTTCCTTTAGCTATTGCACATGCATGTTTTGATTTTTATGACCCTAGTTTCTTACTTATATACATCTCTTCTGTTTCCTCTTCCAAGCTTCCTGATACTATGTATATCTGTACATGTGGGTGCAATATGCCCCAATAGCTTTTGTGTAAAACAGTTTTCTCATATAGTATAATTTACAGCGCAATCATATGCAGGTTCAGACAGGAAAAAGTCCTGCAACATGCAGAATTCTCTACTCTGATGTTGGGAGTTACAGGACCATTTTTTTGATTAAACATGCATTTTAAAAAAGGGATTTCAAACTCATATCAGGAATGTGCACCAGCCACAGGATCATTTTGGTTGCCCTTTTCTTGCACCTTTTCCTCCTCTATAATATCCTTCTCCAAGGCAGATAGATGAGGCTGTACACAGAAACTCAAGTATAATACTGGCAGGTTTATTTTTTCTTTCTTTCCTAATAAGCCCTATCGTCCAATTTGCCCTTATTACCAGTGACTCACAGTGAGTTAGTGTCCTCACTTAGTTATTTCCTGGAGGCTTTTGTCAAGGACAAGGATGGCCAAGGACTCACACCCAGCTGGGCCACTGGCATAAGCCTCCTCACCCTTGCAACTTGCCCGCAAAAACCTGGAGCAGCACCGCCCTGCATGACCTGTTTGGAGCTCCTTTGATGGAGATGGAGTTGAATACCCCCTGCAGCTTTTGCAAACCTTTCAGGTGCACTGCACTGCAATTCCCAGGGGCCCACCGTGGATGCTTTGCCCAGGAGCACTTGACACACTGCAGGTGCTGCTGCAAAGCTCTTCCTTCCTAAGTCGCCATCTCCTGAGAGCGCCTCATTGCATGAGGCCCATCATGAGAAAGCCACGAGGAAAGGCTGCCACTGAGGAACCCCTACCTGTAGGGGCTCTGTAGGGCAGAAGTTGGCCGTCTTTTCAACCCCACAGGCACGTGGTCCTCTTTATACTGGCGGTGGCCCACAAAGGCGCATCTGTCCCATGGGCATTTATTTGTGGGAGCCTCTCTTTCCTACCCCAACTGCTTTGTCACTGCCACTGGTAACTCCACAGTGTGACTTGTTGTCTGGCATACAGCTGTTAACAGCAAACTACTATTGTTGGGCCATAAAGAGATGTGGATGGAGCTTGAGGGTGGCAACAGAAGGGCTAAAGGGAAAGGCGGGGGGGGGCATCCATAACACTATGAACCTCTGGGTTTTAAGGGCCTCCTCCAAACCTCCAGTGCCTGCATTTCCACCCCATTCTTTAAGCAGGAGCTGTTGTCTAAAGGATATTTTAAGTAGCCAGCAAATGCTCCGAAGGGCAAAAGGTCACAGCTGTGCTGCTTGGCAGATCATTGCAGCTGTAACTGGGCTGCAGCCCAGGCTGAAATTTGCAGGCTGAATTAACACACAGGCTCAGCACTGTTCCTAGGCTGGCAGTTAATGCCAAGGCAGCTCTGCTGCTTCCAAGCAGGTCCATCTGCTGTGGCTCAGAACTGATCCAGACAAACAGGCCTGCATGCCTTTGCATCTTATTGACTCCTAGTCCTCGTGTCCTCCTGGGCATGCGTCGAACAAAGCAGAGGTGTCTTGTTAGTGTTTTATTCCATTGTATTGCTGTTTAGAACAGAAGATATATCTATCTATCTATCTATCTATCTATCTATCTATCTGGATCTGGATCTGGATCTGGATTGGATTTATTTATCTATAACTGACAAAAATAAATCTAGATGTATTTTGACTCAAATTGGTTTAAGGAGAAAAAGTGGCTAAAAGGGTGGGTTACTACGGTGTCCTACACTTAACCCTTGGTAACCCAGCACCCACTAAGCCCTCTGGAAGTACTCACTGGATGCTCCTGAGGACCCTCCTCCTTCTCCTGTCTTCCCTTACTGAGATTTCTTCCCTCCCTCCCTCCCTCTCTGCTCTCACTTCCTTCTGCTTTCCCCTTTCTCATTAGAGTGGTGAGTTATGAATGACTAGAGGGAAGGAGAAAGTCATCTCATGGAGGAGGGGGAGGGGAGGGGAGGTGGGGAAGGAAATCTCAGGTGGAGGATAAGGAATAGGGTGAGCAGAAAAGGAGAGGAGGAAGGTGAGCAGGCAAAGGGATGGAAGTGAGTGTGACGAGGAAGAAACTGAGGATGGGGAAAGGAGGAGGAAATCTCAAGGAAGAAAGTCAGCTTGGGAGGTGAAGATGAGGAAGGTGAGTGTGGAGGGAGAAGAAGAGAATTGCAGGTGGGAGGAAAACGAGGCAGGTGAGTGTAGGAGGGCTTGGAAAGACAGCCCTTCAGATAAAAGAGCATTGTCCTCTCTTAGCTCTCCAAAATAAAGGACTGTCCTCTGCAAAGTAGGACAACTGGCCACCCAACTTATTTTGTCGAATACTGATTCTCATTATAATCTTTGCATGGATTCATGGAAAACCATCCAGGTAAATCTCCACAGTTTCTCGAAAGAGGACAATTGTTAAGACCTTCTCTGGCAACAGCAGGGAAAAGGACGTGTCACTTAGCTTGGACTATTTGCTGTTTCAAATAAGGGGACTGCTTTGCTTGTCATCGCATGGCTAACTGAAGTGTATATTCAGTAGCACATCGTGATTAAAACAAAAGAAGGCAAGGCAGAACCTGGAGCAGGTGGTTTCGCTGTCCTCATGCTGGAAAGAGGCAGCAGCTCTTGCTGGGTCGACTTCTGTGCAATGAATGCATGAAAACCGCAGGTGTTTGCAGCTATTACAATGTTATCACACTGTCAATATTTACCTCACTTCAGTTGCAGTCATGGGATAGAGAGCCCAGCCTCATCACAAGACGGGGGTTATAAAGGGAGGTGGCCACTTCATGCCGACCTTTTCCCCAAAGAACTACAAGGACCTGACAGGGTCTGCCTTCCAGACCTTGCAACTTATTGCAAGACAATCTAGAAGAGAGCCAGCAACAGAAGGCAAGCACCTGTCTTCAGCCTCCCTTCTGTCACCCGCCTTGAAGCAAAGCCCATTGGCAGCCTCAAATAGGGAAGAAGGAAGGAACAAGCTGGTGTAATCCAATGGTAAATGCAGAGCTTAGACCAGTGCCTATTTCAGCTTTTTGACGGCTCTTCAGCAAAACATTTTCAATGGGCTCGCTCTCTACATGAGTCTCATTGCCTCTCCTCTTTCTCATCCTTGCTAGCACTTGCCTGCTTGATGGTCAGGCAGCCAGTGAGCAGATAGGTAGTGTTGGTATCTTGTGCTCACCACCACTGTTGTCTCAGCCAGAACAAGAGGCCATCAAACCAGTAGGCTGCAATAGAGAAGAGGAGCAGCAACTCCTGGGAATGTTGCTAGTTGGCCCCTAATGGGATGTGGGTCCTGGGTAGGAGCCCCACCATGCCCTGTATTTGATCATGAAGCCTCCAAAATCTGCTTCCAGTGCCAAGGATCTATTCTGAAAAGTATGAAACAGGAAGAGAGGGAAACCACCCTTAACGTGTGCAGAATGCATCTCTCTCGTTAAGCGACAATAGCAGGGATGCCCAAGGTGGTTCTTTTGAGGATGTTCAAAGGTGCCCAGGAAGCTCTCAACACCCTGTCCATTGAGTTTATTTTAAAAAAACACCCTGGAAAGCATTAGTGTGTCAGTTTCTCATCCATATGCTGCACATTAGCAGTGGTCAGGGAAGCAAGGGAGAATTGTTTTCTGCCCCCACCCCATCATCTGCTCACATAGATCTTCCCCTTTGCTCTCTTCTCTCTCTCTCCATTCCCAGGCTCTATCATCTCTATTTCACTTGGCCCACTCCCTTTCCTTCCCCTTTCCTTGCCCTCTTTTTCTAGCCTTACTCTTTCTTCAGTCTCGGCACCTTTGCCTTGCATATTTCCCCCTCCTTCCCTCCCTCTTGGCTCACTATTTCTGCTCTTTTGGCTCACGTTAGACTAACCAAGCCCCCATGGCAGCGATTACCCGCATCTTCCCTAGGAGACATTTTGTAATAGTGCCCAGATCAGATTATCAATTTCCCATATGTGACCGCAAGTCCAAAAGGTTGGGAAAACCTGAATTATAGAGTGTCCATAGATCAGAAATTAAGGAGTGCTCCCAGACCTGAGCTTTACCATCACTTTTCCTCCTAAAAGTTAAGCATGGAGTGAATCCCTGCTTATTTTCCCCTTTGTGTCAAAGGGTTGGTTCAGGCATCTCTCCAGAATCAACAGAGATTGATGGCTTTTGGACATGCCTCCCTCTGTTCTTACGAAATGCAAAGCACAGTGCTGGCTTTGTAGTATTTCTCCTTTATAGAACAAAAGGCCTTCAAGAGCACACACTGAGCTATAGGGCAGAAGTCTCACTGTAAGAACTTGCTCTGCACGGTGCAAAGAAGACTGCTGCATGTGGTGCACAAAGGGAAAGAGGATTGCGAGCTTGCTAGACAAAGCCGGCATGCACCAAACATCCAGAAATATGTAAGTCTCTGGATGCACCTCAAGGCAAGAAAGAGAGGCCTTGGTGCCAAGGATTCTTCCAGAAAGCAAAACGTTGAACCCTGGCCACTCTTCAAATTCTTGCCCTTTTCATCCAAGCCAAGTTTTCTTGGTTTCATCTCTTTGGTGGGTTTTTCCAAGGAATCCTGGCAGGGGAAGCTTCATAGAGCAGGACAGATTCTTTACTGCCAATTCATATTATTGTTCTGAGCCTGAAGAAACCCCTCTTTTCTATTTCTCAAGGAAATTTACATCACAGAGGAAAGATGCACACTTTTAAGTGATCTATGGACAGCCTATATCTCCTAGAATACTCTATGAAACTCGTCCAAGAATGCACTCTGCCCCCATATAGACAGTCATGTGAAGTGACACATGTACAAGCATCACACAAAGGACTCTTCATACGGATTGTACACTGTTGCCTATGCAGACTTTTTGTGCAGGAATTTCGTAACATCTGATGCAGTCCTCAGAGTACACCAGCACATTCCCTCTCCAGGCAGCTGGCCCTTTTAGCTACATTAAGTACAATTACCTTCATTCCTGCAGCAGCTGCTGGGCCACTGGGATCCACAGCTTGAACGTGGCAAGGTTTATTCCCACGCACCACAAATCCCCACCCGACAGCATCGCCTACGATCTTGAGAAGGAACAAGATGATGCCACAGTGAATCCTGTTGTTGCAGTCTTTTGACCACACAAGTGCATGCAGTGTTTAACTGGTCTAAAATCCATACCGTTACCCAATTCCCACTCAGTAAATCAGGTGACTCTGGTAGCAGCATTTCTCCATATCTAGAGTTCTTTCTGCACAGAATCGACTTGCGTTATATGTCAGGTTCTTTGAGGGTTATTTAACCCATGATGAGATCCAGCATGACTTTTGGAGTATGAAGCCCTTCCAGGCCATTGCCATGTCACATGAACCAAACCACTGAGAACAGTTTGAGGATTAAATCATGTTCACACAACCCCTTTGTTGCAGCATCATTTGTGGCTTGTTTTACCCTTAAATAATCCCAATTGTTTGAGGATTGTTTCACACTTAAATATCACCAGTTATTTGAAGGTTAACCCTAATCCTTAAACAATCCCAGTATTTAACCCTCCAATAACCTTCACATTACATAGCAATGCATGCATGGGTATTATATATGCAAAATGGCATCCAGCACATGTTGTGGCTTATTGTAGGTTAAGCAATCTGCAGTGAGGACAGCATGTTGTGCAAACTGGGTTATTGTGCATTTGGCACTTTCCTGAGAAGCTTCAAGGACAGCACTAGCAGGGTTTGGCTTTCAGGCGAAGGCTGCAGACATTTTTGTGATGTGGCTGGCAGGCCTTGGCCACTGACTATTAAGTAATCCAAGCTCATTAACTCTCTTTCATCTAAAACATATCAATCCGCTAGCACTGCTGGCCAGGAAACGCTGCCATTAGCCACAACAGCCACTGGTTAGAAAGAGGGATCATTTGTTCCTCTTGGTCTGTGCAAAGGAAATGCATTGGTTGATTGGCAGTTACATGCTCGGGATGGAAAGGTGTCATTACTTTTCATTCCAGGAAATGCTGCAGAGACAGATCTTATCCCCAGGACAAATCTCTCTTCCAAAACTGGAACAAAGAGTCAGTCTAAAACATTATTGCCTAGGATGTTGAGGATCCAGCTCAGTAATGGATTTGCCAGTTCCAGGAATAACAATCCTGCTCCACAGCAGAACTCATATGTGAGAAAGAAAGTAACACTCAGATCATGCACAGATAGCTGGAGGAAGTTTACAAGATGCTTAACACAGCCACTGAGCAAGTGGAGATAACTTTCCCTTTCCTACCATAACTTTTATTTATTTATTTATTTACATATTTATATGCCGCCCCCTTGCAAACAAGCCTCTTTCTCGGGCCCTATATGAATGCAGGAATTGGGTACAGAAATACCTTCCTGCTGATTCCTGAAATGAAAGCGCAAGCTATACAGAATTTTCCTTCCCAGCTGTGATCCTATGACAGGGCAAATCAACTATGTCATAAATACAATAAGAAGTGCCATGGCTGTGCTGCTTGGTTCACTTTCCTTTGGATGGGAGACTTCTGGGGACGGATGGCATCTAGGTAATATTTGCTTTCTTTATAAGTGTACAGATGGCATGGGCAGAGGCAAAGTGAGAAAATCTCATGGACAGCGATGGCGTAGTCCTCTGAATGGGCAGCCCCAGTTTTAACTTACTAGTTAGGAACTCCATGTAATGCCTTCTCTCCCAATTGCCAACAACCCCTTCCTGCTGTCCCTCTGCCCTATCCCTGCAAGTGGAGAGGTGGAATGTTTCCCAACCTGTGTTGGCTGGCTTCACTGAGGTTTCTTTTGAGACCCTTAACTAGAAGAAGATGGCCTTCTGTCCTTAGCATTCACAGATGAAATATCATCTAACCGTTTGCGCTTAACAGAAGAATGGTCAGCCAGCAGTCATAATAATATCCATAAATATACATGCAGTTAGATTTCTAGGCTTTCGACTCATATAGAATTACGTTATTTCTATGCCATCCCCTGAAACTCAATACTCTAATCCCTAAGAATATATCACTGTCAAGCCACTAAAATTAAGCTGCTATCGTGTCCTAATGCACACATCTCCAGGAATGTAATGAAGACATAGATCACAACACTGCAGAGAATTGGCATGAAAACAATGGTCAAAATGCCACGAGCAACTGCCAATAAATGTGTGAAATGGAGACATACTGTGAAGGTTTTTCGAGAATAGGGAGCTCCGGGCATCAGAAGTTCATCAGGAGTCACTGGTCTCTTTAATACTGTAAAGACATAGGGAGATATTAGATGAAAGTAGAGTGGAATCACCAGGTGCCACTCAGCCACACTTTACAGGTAGGGTGGAGCCATCACTTCATAACCCTAGTAAACCTTCCATCTTTGTCATATTGCAGAACACCCCATGTTACTGAGAACAGAAGGCCTGGACAATCTGTACAGGTGTAAATGCCCCGGTCATTTCTCCTTTTTAACAGGTATGGTTCTGATACAGGCAGAAATATATTGGGCACATGGGACATTACATCTCAACACATTCAACACACTTTGAGGTAAATACCATTTTGTAACAGCGTTATTTTTTTAAAGACAATCTTTCTGTTGGTGTTAAAATCCTTTTACAACTATAATTTGGTTACACAGTATTAACAAAATGACACTGAAATGAAAGAATATTATAGCACTGTAACACTATAATGATGTTTGGTTTTTTTAAAGTAAAAAACACATTCCAGTTACATCATATTAGCAATGTGGTTTTTTCCTAATACAACCTTTCCAATCTATACTGCCAATTCAAAAGCAATGCAAAACATGTTAAAGGCTTGATACTTCTTGATATTTTTCCTTAATGATGGTAAACCTGCCCCTGACAAACCTACACACAGGGCAGGGCCGGTGTCATTAATATGAATGACACTGGCTCTATCATTAATATTAATAACAACACTGTACATGTAATAAAAGCTGGCCATTCCACTAAGGTCTACCAGGTTGCCTCCTAGTCCCTGCTGGTGGGATTTCTATGGCGCTCCACGTCCTACAGATCTACTGACTGGTCCATACAGCTCTGCCTTGGGGGTCCAGAGCTTTGCTTGGTGTCAATACTATCAGCTGTGGCAGTGGTGCTCCGAGCCAGGGGTGGTGCTCAGTCAGAGTAATCAGGATTCTCTGAACACTGAGTAATCAGGTGTTCGGGTCTCATCAGGATTCTCTGAACATCTTGCCATTCATCTCATGCCCAATTCTCATTTGTGATGGTTGCTTGCTTTGCATGAGCATGAAACTTGTTTAATTAGAGCAGCGATCAAACTGGAGATTTTGCACACATTTCTTTGAATTGATTCTGTCTGTAGGATTGATTCTGTCTATTTATGCAAATTAGGAAATTTGTGCAAATTGAACTGGGAATCAGGAGCGAGACAAATGCAAGCATGGATTTGACAACTGACAGTTTCAGCAGACAAATGCTCACATTCACACATTCAAGTAGGGCATGCTTGCACATTTTGAAAGAAAGAACAAAATTCCCATATATCTACTCACAGCCCCAGAGCATCAGCCATGAAGGATGCCGATGCCACGCCATCGAAAATGGATAGAAAGAATCCCAATTGTGTGTATTTAGGGGAAAGGTTTTAAGGGAAGGGAAGGAAATTTATAGACTGCTTTTCAGGTATATGACTGTAGTAGTCATTTTCTGGCGCTGGAGGAGACTCCTGAGAGTCCCCTGGACTGCAAGGCGATCAAACCGGTCAGTCCTAGAGGAGATCAACCCTGACTGCTCTTTAGAAGGCCAGATAGTGAAGATGAAACTCAAATACTTTGGCCACCTAATGAGAAGGAAGGACTCCCTGGAGAAGAGCCTGATGCTGGGAACAATAGATGGCGAAAGAAGAAGGGGACGGCAGAGGATGAGGTGGCTGGATGGGGTCACTGAGGCGGTTGGCGTGAGCTTAGCTGGACTCTGGGGGATGGTGGAGGACAGGAGGGCCTGGAGGAATATTGTCCATGGGGTCGTGATGGGTCGGACACGACTTCGAGACTAACAACAAGAAGTCATTTTCTCCCCTTCTTTCCAAGCAGACCAGGCCAAAGACTTGCTAACAAACAAGCTTTATTATGTTAAAACTTAGCAGCTAGACTGCCTTTATAGTACAAAAAAGAGTGATAAGTGCAGAAGTCAATAATCAAAAAAGTTAAAAGACTGCTCATTAGGGAAATGTGGCTTAACAGTAAGAAGATGATTCCAACCGAATACCCTTCTCTCTTCCAAAAATGAGAACAAGCTACACTTTCCAAATTTGCACCCCTGTTCCAGGGTCAATCATTTAAGAGTATCTGAAGCTTCTCAGCTGGCCTGCCCTCTTAACCTAATACCATATTCTCAAATCAATAATGTTAAGTCTGCTCCCTCCACATTAGTATGCCACTAAGCTTTCCCACTGGATTTGAGACTGTCTGATTCCCAGATACATTCTGGATTATCTCTTGTCCAATGGCTTTGACCTTCCTGTTGTGGATTCTGGCCCTTCCTCCTTTTTGACTCAGAAACTGATTCCACAAACTTTGAAAGATCTTTTATAAGAGTGGGCCCAATCCCTAGAATGACTCTCAATGCATTTTGCAAAATGTTAAACAATTATACAGTAGAGTAGTACTGTTGCCATTACATTTGCAGGATGGCAACCAGCAGCACAGTATCTTCCAACCAGATACTTCAGCACAACACACCACAACAGAAGGGCTTTGCAGCTGCAGAAAAGGGCAGTGTTGCTGATTTTTGCTGCTCCTTTGTAAAAGGGCAACATAGGCAATCCTGCACTTAAGTACACAGCTTCTAAAGACTTAAAATAAATAAATGGCAAAGAGCTGACCTGCTATTTATCATGAGTGACATCCAATGGGTGCCCACAACAGGTTGCATGTAGCCTTAAAGCTACAGCCCTATACACACTTACTTGAAAGCAAGTCCCACTGAATTCACTGGGGCTTGTCTTTGAGTAGACATGCATAGAAGTATCTTGACCTACATTGCAACTAATGTACAAGTGGAGTGGATGTGGAAGGGAGGATTCACCAGGTGTTCCCACTGACCGTGTACTGTGCTTTGATTTCTGGGGAAATGCAATGTACCCTCAACGCAAGAGCAACCATGGGGAAAGAGCAACACAGAAGTAATCATTGTGCAATCTTTGCACTAGGAAAGCACCATCTTTCGAAGGGCTGAGGAGACCTTTAGGTGCCCTCAGGTGAAAAGAGTAATGCCTTCAGAGGGGGTGCTGAAGACTTCTTGACAAACTGAGTATGTTAATGCATAACCAAAGTTTGACATTGGAAAAGAAAGCATCGCTTTACTCTTTGATATTAAAATCTCCCTTTGAAGGAAATAAAGTGTGGATAGAAGATGCATGTGTCTTACCCTCTCCCCATGCTTAAAAAATAGGAAGACAAGCATGAATGGGCAATCTTTGATCTTTCTGGAGACAGGAAATCACTTAGAGAGAAAACAACATGACTATGACAGTTTTCATCTAGTTAACGAGGGGCTTGTCGACCATGAGCTGATAACAATGAAAGAACTCCAAAATTCCTCCAGCTCACAGTGTTATCACTTTGTGGCTCTTCCCTTTCATGTGCTGCCCTGTTTCATTAACAGCGCAGATAAATTACATGTCTTCACATTTGTGCCACTGCTGTTGCACTGTTTCATCCAAGTGAAGGGGGAAGAATTATGAACTGATCTACCATCTGGACTTAAGCTGGGCAGAAAAGTTGGATATTTAAAAGCTGCTTCTGATCGATTCTCACAAGCAGTGACAGTGCCTGCTCAGTCTGCCGGTGCCATAGAATCACGGTATGGGAAAGGGCCATTTGGCTGTCATGCTGCTGCATAAATGTTTGGGCATACATAACTTCATATGCATAGCCTTTCAAGGTATGCTGAGTTCTATGTGCCAGTGGCTTCCACGTGGCTGCCATTGGTGTGTTAAAATCAATGCAAACAACAACTTCCATGTTGCAAGAATCAGCCCACAAAACCTCTGGAAGCATGCCTATGTGTGTTGGTTGGGTGCAGGAAGAACGAGCTGGGGTATGGGCTGAGTGCTTGCACATTCGTCTAATCATACCCACATGCTTTTTGGTGAACATCTCACAGCATCGTTGCAAAGGCTTCAAGTGCTGAACATATCCACACGAGTGGTTGCTATGCAGTCCTTCAAATTATATCATCAGTCTAATACGATGTCTCTGTTGCTGGACTGGACTGCTTTTGAGCTGCATTAAGAGAAGTATAACTTCCAGATCAGGTGAAGTACTGTTTCCTTACTATTCAGCACCACCTTGAGTACTCTGTCCAGTTGTGGGCCATGCATTTCAAGAAGGATACAGACAAGCTGGATGGGGTTCAAGGAGAATGATAAGGATGATCAGGGGTCTTGAAAGAAACCCCTATAAGGAGAGACTGAAAGAACTAGGAAGGTTTAGCCTGGAGAAGAGAAGACTGAGGGAGAGATACGATAGCACTTTTCAAATACTCAAAAGGCTGTCATAGACAGGAGAGCCAGGGTCTCTTCTCGGTCAACCCAGAGTGCAGGACATGAATAATGGGCTCCAGTCACAGGAAGGAAAAACATCCTGACATTAGAGCAGTACAGCAATTCAACCAATTGTCTAGGGAGGTTGTGGGATCTCCTGAACTGGAGGCTTTCAAGAGGCAGTTGGACAGCCATCTGTCAGGGATGCTTCAACTTGGAGTTCTGCGTTGAATGGGACAGTGGAGTTGATGGGCTTTGTATCCCCTTCCAACTCTACTATTTTATGATTCTATGAAGTCATGGAAGGTTCGCTCATTTAAGTAGCCAAGAATTTAAATATTCATTTAAATAGGCCATCCTGGCTGATCAGGGTTCCGGCCTAGCTTTTGTCCTGACATGCTACTTTTGAGAAAGAAATATTATGATGCAAACACTCAGTTCAACACTTTCTGCCCATACTGGCACATTGTGAATGCTTGCTGTTCATACAGCTCAAGGTTGAATCAGCCATAAAGCCGATCCCAATTGGGATCAGCTTTGTCTAAAGTTCCCCAGACACAGCAGTTAAACCTGGTGATTTGTTTACAGTATACTCCACATAAAGTGGGGCAAATGTCAAACATGCACACACTTTATTTTGTTCAGTGTTTCCACTGTTTAACATAAACATACAAAAGGGGAAAGCAGTGGAACATAAATTGCATCCACACAATGCAAACAAGGAACTCGTCTTTGTAAAGGCACATTCCTTCATGCAACTGTGAAAGCACCACAGCTGTCTCAGTGCTAAATTGGCTGGATGTCTTCCAAGGTTTAAATCGGACATGACATTAAGTGCATCTCTACATTTAGCATGCACAATTTTACAGTTACAAATTGCAGTCACCCAGCAAATTGTCAGAATAGCAAGCTATAGCGAGTCTTTCTGCGGCTGCTACAGAAGTTGTTTTTCTGAAGCTGCTACTAGCTCTTCTCCCAGGACAAAGAGCAACTTTGGAGGCACAATTTTTCAGCAGGACCACAACAGAAGAGAAAAGAATTAAACTCCCCCCCAGCTCTCCACATGTGGCAAATCACCAAAGATCATCCTAGTTGTGTTTTCCTTTAATAACCATGGATTAAAATGATGTGAATTTGTTTTGTAAGCTACTCAGAGAAACCAAGTTTGAGCTAAGGTAGCTGCATAGAAATTGGAGAGAGAGGGAGAGAGAGAGAGAGAGAGGAGAGATGCAACAGTGTATCTGACATCGGGTCTAAGTTTGCCCCTGACATTCACAAATGTAAATGTGCCTTACCTGATTTGGGGTTGCACAGCACCGGAGGACTACTACTGATTGTAGGGCTACTGCTGAAATACCCGCTGCTTCCACAGCTGCTCATGCTACTCCGTCTCACTGCTGAGACAATCTTTATCTCCTTGCTAGGACTCACTGTGCAAAGCAAACCAGAGAAATTATGCAGAGGGAGGAAAATTGTTCTTGACTCTCTTATGATTTTCCTTATGTTCATTCATAATTTTGGGGCCAGGTCATCACCTTTCTCCTTATCAGGGAAGCTTTTTAGCACCACTGCCTCAATCCCAGTGCCTCTTATTACTTCTGTGATCATATGGATGCCTTTTTTTTGAGAGGGGGGGACTTTTGCTTGTTTGTTTTAATAAATAAAGCTTTGTCTTCTCTTGAGTTTCCTTCCTTTACACCTCCTGATGCCACTCTCCATCTCTGTACGCTGTTGCTGTTATGCGCCATCAAGTTGACTCCAACTTATGGTGATCCTAGGAATAAAAGCCCTCCAAAATGTCTTGTTCTTGACAGCTGTGAGAGAAAAAAAACGTAAATGCTCCTTTCCTAGTTTCACATGCTTAGAAAAAAAGCTGACACATGAAAATAGATGGTGTAGGAACACGCAGAATCAGAAAACTGAGTGAGATACTAATAACACAACTACAATTAGGCATTGCAGTACTATGTAACAACAGGGATTCAAATGGGCTCAGGATGAGGCTTCAAGCTTGGTCCTTTCAAGGGCAATCTAGAGATGAAGTGTGAATACAGAGAAGACAGGGCGAGATCTGTGATGAGTAACCAAGAAGGTTCAGGTCCCATGAGAAAGTACCTCTAGAGTAATATAAACTATAAAAGCCTTGTTCTACTATTGATCAGAGCTGTCCCTTAGAGTCTGGCCTATACACATGTGTATAAAGACTCTTCCCTTGCATGTCATATTCTTAATAAATATTACTGGTTTGCTTTTCAAATCTATTTGGCCTGTTTCCTTCATGATCTGACACAGTCCTGCACAGTTCTTGTAAATTCAAGGCTGTGGCTTCATTTATGGAGTAAATCCATCTCATAGTTGGCCTTCCTTTTTTTCCCCCTTGGCCTTCTACTTTCCCTAGCATAACTGTGTGTTCATACTAACAGAATTATCACATTTTGACTGCATATGTGGGATCTACATTTGTAGAATTGCAACTGTACAATCATGCTTACCTTAATACTAGAAAAACACAAGGCACATGCGTGAAAGTGTATTCACTATGTTTTTGCTTAAATCAGCTTGTACAATGTAAGTGGAAAACCTGCAGTGCCTGGAACGTTCATATCATAAATGCTTCATTTCCACTTTTACTTTTCTATTAAGATAAATTTATGCCTGCATCAATGGGACAAGAGCTGGTAGGAACGTAAGAGGCCTCCGTCGACTTGTCCACCTAGTCCAGAATTGTCAATTCTGACTGGCCCCGCAGTGGTTAAGCCAGAGGTGTCCTGTCACCTGGCAGGGACTGGAAATTCTGCATGCAAGGCATGCAGTGTAATGCTAAGCAATGCTTCTTCCTTTAGTTAAGTACTAAAAGGGCAACTCCCTGGTGTAATTAATAGGAGCAAGCCTCCTATGGGTGTACAGGAATGTATTGAAACTGCTCCAGTTCCAAAGGTGTTCTAGGTAAAATGCTCTTCTTCAGGGGAAAGAGCACATAAAACATAACTTAAGAGAAAGAACTTGTTTAACATGCAGGCTTGTCCTTTAACAAGAGCAGATTTAAGACGTGTGTGCGGCAATGGAGAGGTGGGGAGTGCTGTCTTGCTGTCAAGGGAAACATTCCCAACGCTAGCTGTTGGCAGAGGCAAAGCCACAGAAGGATAGAAGCCCTCTCTTCTTTCACTCTTTCTGACACACCATTTTCTTTTCCCTCTCTCTACCCGCCTCTCCTCCACGCCACTCGCACGCTGCCAGGGAAGGACAAATCACAAAGGCAGGAACTAATCACTTGCAGAGGGTTATTGAAATTAGAATGAGGGAATCTTGTTGCCCACCCTTCAGCAACAGGGCAACCAATTCTATGGATCACAGTAGGCCTCACAGTAGCCCCCCCCCCCTCACAGTAGGGGGTGGTGGAGAAAGCCTATGCATTTATCTTCCATATTAAAAAAATGAATTAAACAAACCATCCTAAAATCAAAATTTTGCATTAATGTAACATCAATTCTTCTCCATGAAAACTTGTTTTTGTAGCTATATATCCTACTTTATAGTGGGCAATCCACTATTTGAAGGACTGCCAGAAAACAGTCCTCTTTTTGACAGTGTCCTCTAGTCAAGAAGTTGTCAGGTTCAATTCTTTCATAAAGAGAAGAAAGCATAAGAAGCCAGGAAAGTAGAAGCAGTGACTGGAAGTGGGCCATCAACAGTTGGCAACAGCAGACTGAGGTGGACCAATAGTTCAGAGCTTCTCCCATTATGGTGAGATATTCAACTGCATTTCTTTTTAAATTATAGTAATTCTTTCCGAACTTGCATCTAACAATTAGCATATGGAAATTTTATACAAACTGATATTCTGTTATCCTCCTTGGGCCTCCTTTCTGATGATGTGTAAGTGACCACTCTAGAAACAGGATCCTTATAACCCACTACATCTACTTTTGGATTGGTCCCAGAATTGAGATTGGAGCACTCCATAGAATGGTCCTGCTTTTCCGCATCATGACCTCTAGGTAGTGCTGTGGTATAGAAAAATAGTGCAAATACCCAAGTGAAAGAAACAGTTTCTTTGGCATTCATAATTAAATGCCATGTTTTTCCTGCTCTAAAAATGCTGTTAGCATTTTTTTAGAGGGTCACAATGTTGTCTGAAGAACCTGTAAACAACCATGACTAAAGAATGATGATGACACGATGAATTCCTTCTGCAGAAAAGTCCTTAATCAACCATGTATCCATGGCAGGAGAACTACACAGAAGTTCTTCACATTTAAGAAATGGGCAGGATGCAGTGCAAGGAGGTGGTCCTCAAAGCAGTTTCCCCCAGCCTGGCAGTCTGTAAATGTGCTGGGCTAGTTCGATCATCCTAGCTGGCGAAGACGGGAGTGGTAACCTAGTACATTGGACAGTCACTATGCTGGGGAAGGCTGTGAGTCATTTAGGGTACAGTCCTATTAATTGCACCCACAGTGCCTAGAAGCCCCAGCCTTGGAAGTATCCAATCATACAGCAGAGGGCAGCAGAAGAGGTAGGTGGGATCTTCACCCACTCTTCCTTTGACAACGTTGTTTTCCATTAGATGGGCTTTTTCAAATAACTCATACCCTAGTCATGCTGGTCTCCCCTGTTCTTCACACTCATTTTTCCTCCTCCAAAGTTACTTTATTGACTTGGAGAACAGCCAGGTTTTTTCCCCTTGTGGTGTCTAAGAAGGGCAAGAAGAGTGTGGATGCTTGGATCTCCAACTCCTGCTTACAAGGTCAGAGGACTGTCTCCAACCTTGGAGGAAGAATCCCCATTACCAACACTTGGCTGGGAAAGGTGTTAGAAAAAAGTGATATGGAAAGGGATACACCACTATTTTCCATGCAAATAATTTCATCTGTACCGAAGTTCAGGGATGTAGTAAGTGTCTCAAGTGCTAAATAAAGAGTTACCTGAAAGGAAACTGGTGTGTTTTTTATTGTCATGATTCTGCTTGCGCAGACAAAATGGGCTATCGTGACTCTCTGGCATCGAGCGGGACTTCTCAGTGAGCAGCTCCATCAGCCTCCTTCTCCGGCGGAAGTTCATTCGGAACTGGAACAACAAGTTGCTGTCCACAAAATGGTGTTTGTTGGATACTGGGAGGTAGGAGAAAAGAGACAGATGCAAAGTAGACTTAGATAAAGGTCAGGATAGAGTCTGCCTGCCCTGAGGTGACAAAAGTATCAGCTGCAATTGCACTCGCATTATCATGAAGGTGCTTCTCTTCTCTATACACAAACCCCGTGGGTGCTACTTAGGAATGATACAAGCAGCTACCATCATGTTGCTGACTTGCATGTATGAACTGGGCCTTAGTTAAAGGCAGAAAGATGAAGCTCATCTAAAACAAAGTCTTGTCAAGAAGTCCATCAACTGGTGACTATGGAATTAATTTGGCCTACAGTGCCCTAACCTACAGTGCCCTAGCCGCCCAGAGACGATCCGTATTGGACAGGATTAAAATATCCTAATAAAATAAGTAAATAAATCTAATTGGCCCTGACCATAAGCTAATTGAACATAAGAAGTGCCTTATTCAGAAATCAGACTCTTGCTCCTTCTAGTCCAGCAGTGCTGACACTGACTGGCAGTGACTCCCCCAAGGTTTCAAGCTTGATTTGTTTTCTTAGACCAACCTGGTGATGCCAGGATTTAACTGAAACTTTTGGCATGCAAAGCAGATGTTCTACCATTGAGGTTCAACAAGTGATGATGGAGGTTGTACAAAAAAACATCTAGACAGCCACAAATTCCCAACTCCTAAAGCAGAGATTACAGTCTTAGTAGCAATATTTGTATTAGGGTTGGGATGAAACCCAGTGGAATCTACCCCTAGCATTCATGGAATTCTTCTCGGGCTTGGCCAGGTCTTGGAAAGCAAGCCAAGCCAAGAAGAGGTCTATGAACATTTGTGGCATGAAGGTTATGCAAGTTGCAGTCGTCTTCTGCATCAGGTGCATCAGCACAAAAACTGCTGCATGTGGCGTGGGAGGTGGATACTTCTTGTGCACCATGTGGGGCTCAATACCTGGTGGGCACCCCACTAACACTGGGCATGCTCACTAGAAACTTGTACTCAGAGCCGCAGCAAGGTGGACTGGAGTCTGGGGGATTCCCATCCCCAAAAATGGATTCCCACACCAGCAATCTAAATGCACCTCTTTATAGCAATGTTTATCCTGCCGTTTCTAAAATGTTCAGGTTAATGCAGAGAGCCAGGAAACATTTGAGTATGGGGTGGTCAAAGCAACAGGAGAAAGTTCTGTTTGGCAGAGGTGTCTGAAAGAAGAATGCTTTGCTTCCCCGAATACAGGGATGGGGAACCTGGGGCCCTCCAGTTGCTCTGCCCCTTTGCCAGCCCTAGCTAAGATTACCAGAGATAAGAGATGATAGGAGATGTGCTCCAGTAACATCTGGAGGACCATGTATTCCCTGCCTTTGTTCTAATAGCAGGCTCAGCTGTTGAATGCAGATAGGACTGTAGGAAAAGGGTGTGCAAAGAAAAAAAAAATAGAAAAAGTAGTCAAACCACCTTTAAGCAGGGTAATAAGGAGACATCTCCCACTAACATTGCAGGGCATTGCAGACTTAGCATGCTCAGTGACTGTTCAATGTCAAGTGTCCATTTTGGAGAAGATGAAAAGAGGGGAGGGGAGGGGAGGGGAGGGGAGGGGAGGGGCATGCTAGATCTTTGGCAGGAGAGCCTGAACATTTTGCTGTGCATACCACTTGTTATCCCCTGCAGGACAACCAACAAACATATTTCTGAAGACTGAAGAATCACAGCTTGAATCTGGCCAAATTCACACAACACAACAAGTCATGCTACCTAATATCATTATGGTAATGCCCCTGCCCCACAGCATGCATGGAGGGGGGAGATTAAGAAGGCTGGGTTCAGACAATGCAATAAAATACACTCGGGCTGGGTATACATTGAGTGTGAGTTCTTACTGAAACATGGAGTGTTGTTGAAACATGGGCTATTCTGTTGTCTGAATACAGCCATACTAACAAACCATGGTTTATAAACTGGGAGAAACTCACAGTTCACAACCTAACAACGAACCATGGATTTTCTTCATGGGTTGTTCATGGTTAAAATAGCTGGGTTTCGACAACGCGATAACCCTGAAATGATGCAAACCAGCTCTTTGTCAGTTACCTTGGTCCTGTGTCAGATAACACCGTAGCTCCTGTTCTGAAAATCTGTGGAGCTGCTATCCTCTGCCCCCCACCCCCTGCCCGGCTGTGTGACAGAACAGCACCTGTGATTTTTTATTTAGTTCAGGCTTCGTAACGAAGGGCAGATTTTGAAAGATTATTTTTTGTTCCCACATTCTCTCATTGGGTATATCAGTTCTTCCCCACTCCTTACCCTTCAGGCAGTAGCAGCTTCTTGGGGACAGGTGTTTTTCTGATCTACCTGCTGTGCCAGGAATAACAATCCTTCTACAATCAAAACAACAAGTTCCAGTCTGCACTCAAACGCACAAGTTGAAAGTCTCCATTGCCACTCCAACAGTAACTGCCAAGTGCTGCAGTCCCTACGTAGGTTAAGCCGTAGACAGGAAAGGGGAACAATGGCAGTGTCTGTGAGTGTCCAAGACACTGTAGGTGTGATCCTAACACCCTTCTGGGGTCAGAGACAGTGCTCTACCCTTACAGAGATCTGACTCAAGCTTCCTGTCCCTCACAGGCAGCGTGGAAAGAACTGTTGAAATGCCTCCCAAGGTTGGAAACTCAACATTGGAGGGGAGGCAAAGCTGGATGGAAAGGAGAGGCCACTGGAGAGGCCAGGGAACAAGCTGTCCTGAGGCCTTTCCAGCCTCTCTTCCTTCCCTTCTGAAATGCTATCATTAGAGAGACAAAAAATGCCTAGCAAAAAATGCAGGATGGAAGGATGGTGAGGCAAAAGATGATTGGATGCCTCTGAGTCTGGGAGATTCAAGTTATCAAGGGCACAACTTATATGAAGGTTTTGTACCCATTTCCTAAATAGCTGCCAGAATTTTCCTGCATGCATTAATCTAGAAAGCAAAAGTAGGAATAATTAACTTGAAATAAAGACTAGGATAAGTTTTGTTTATCTTGGCGGGCAAGTCCAAAACTGGTGAAAAAATGGCACTCGCCTATGAAAGCTGGTAATCCTAGAGGAACTGTGTAACTGTCCAAAGAAAAATATCTATTTCTCATTCACTGGATATTTACCAGTGAATGCTGACAATCATATTTAGGTTGCTGTCAACATTCATCCAGGAGTATCTGGTTTGGGACATTCATTCAGTCTGTCTGTAGGGTTTCGGCAATGACCCATATGGAATTGCTTTCCATGGCATTAATTCGTACTGTCTGGAAATGCCCTAAAAGGATTGAATCTCTGCCCTGCACCTAGTACTATGCTAGGAGAGAGGGGGGAAATCAGGTAAAATTATTAGGAGTGATCATAATATTACATTCCGCTGTTCCATGTACTCGGTCCATTTATGCACAATATGTCTTCATTTGCAGACTGTGTCAACCATGCTGTTGACTTCCAAAAAGTTCCCGTGTGTGAACTAGCATGGATCAAAGCTTGTAACGTAGCCAGACCAGCACATCTGAGACTTGAACCTCCCTGTGGCTCTTATAGGGGGAGTTAAATAGCAGAAAAACATTGCAGCAACCAAGGTCACATTATTTCAAGTATAGACCAGAAGGTCAAATGCTCCACTCTTTGCCATCTGCTTCTGTAACTGCCACATATAGTTACCATTATTTAAAAAAAAACTTCAGAGAAGCCAGGATCATTCCCCCTAGAGTATCTCATTTCAGCTTTCTGGTTTACTTCAGTTGTGTTGGTATGTTGTTCTAGGTGTACTTTCTAATTCCCCCCATGGCCTTCCTTATGCTGAATAATAATTATCGAAAAAATAAAAAGTGCCTGCAAAAATAAGCTGTCATTTATTAAAATAAAAATATTGTTCCTCAAAATAGGCTATCACAAAATAACATTTTCAAACATCATTATTACATTTCTACTATTTAGTAAATAAAATTTGTTTATTAAAATAAAAAGCAATTACTTATTAAAGCATAAAGCAAAGTCTGAATTATTTTCATTATTAAAGAACTTCCAAAGATTCAGGATCCTTCCTCTCAGTTTTCTGTTTTACTTCAGTGCCATCTTTATTGGCTCACTCTGCCAGGTGTACTTTCCAATTTCCCCCAAGGCCTTCATTAAGCTGAATAGTTTTAAAATTAAAATTGCAGAGGTTGCTGCATTCTGTAGCAATTCATTTCCTGGTTCCAAAATCCTAATTATACCGCGGATGGTCTCGCACTCTCTTACACAGAGAGGAGGTGATCTCATCGCTCTGAATATAGGCAGCAGTAACTGGGCTGGGAATGGCGGGGAAGGCAGCCTCTGCTCTGGTGAGAGAAACCATTGCTGGGTGGCAGAACACAAGCTTGGCACGCGGATCCAAACCCTGGTACATTCATTTAAGGTGCAGCGGGGTGTAGGGGGATGGGACTGCGGGTGGCACAGTGGTTTAAACTGCTGTGCTTCTGGGCTGGTTGATCGAAACGTCGATAGTTCGAATCCACAGGACAGGGTGAGCTCCCATGCTTTGTCCCAGCTCCTGCCAACCTTGCAGTTTGAAAGCATACAAATGCAAGTAGATAAAAAGGTACCACTTCAGTGGAAAGGTAACACCATGCACCTTGGTGTTTGGTCATGCTGGCCACATGACCACGGAATCCGTCTGCAGACAAATGCTGGCTCCCTCGGCCAGGAAACGGAGATAAGCACCGCCCCAAGAGTCAGTCATGTCTGGACTGTAATGTCATGGGAAAACCTTTACCTTTACCTTTTGTAGGGGGATATCCCAAACTCTCTGAACTTCGACAATTACAGGCATCCTAGGCAGAGCTGGGGAAGCACAGAGATAAATGTCAGCTCTGTAGTCCCATCCTGCAAAGTAGCTGGATGGCCAGTTTTGGTTGTCTAACTGTAGCACTTTGGAGGGAGAGGAATGAGGCTGAGATGGCTCATATCTCAGCAGCACCAGGTTCCCCTCTCCCCATCTCCCACAGCACCCTCCAATCCCCTTGTGCCCTTGGAGAAGCATCAGGTGTGGGCCTTTCTTGCTGGTTGGGGCAGGGAACATTCCTATGGGGGGCTTCAAAAAGATCCTGTGGCCCTCTGGACCCTCTCCAGGGATCACAAATCACTCAAGTGATGGGAATGCCTCCATGGAGAACCACTGTCAGTCAGAGAAGACAGTACTTAGCTAGATGGAGAACTATCAGTAAGCTGCTGACACACAGCTCGGTTTCCCCATGGCAGTTGTATCAGGAGAAGCTTTAAGTCCTAGGCTGGTGTCTGGAATCAAAACTGGGCTGACCGAGGGCCACTCAACTGAACCTGAATCCTGGCAAAACAGAAGTCCTCTCCTTCGGGTCTAATGTTCTTACACTAGCACAAAACTCCCTAAACAGCTTGGGACCAAGCCTTCCCCATGTGCCTGATCATTGAACTCACTGGGAGGTGTCCCTGGTGGCTCCACATGGTCTGAATGCGATCCAACAGCAGAAAGCCTTCCAGTGTGGTGGCCCATTTCTAAGGAATTCCCTGTCTCAGGAAGTCAGGTAGGCACCAAAGTTGTGCTGTTTTCAGCTGCTGCTAAGCAGCCGTAACTCCACTACTACTTCGTTTTTATTTTTTAGCTTTTGCTGTTCACCATTCCAGATGGACAGACAGACAGACAGCTGGCCTGACCAGCTTCTTAAGTGTCTAAGAATTCCTGAAAACCTTTTACTGATCTAATTCCAGGCAGTGGTCAAGTAGCCCCAGTTAAAAACAACTAGTTAAAAGCAACAACTCCATTTTCCAGGTGGTATCACAAAGAAATAAAAGGAATTAAAATTCTGTAATGACTTAACTGATTGGCTCAAGTCATGTTGCTGCCTGAGCTAAAAGTCAAGATGGTACCTCTCTGTGCCCTTCATGCGCAATGGCTATTCCATGTATTTGGGTATTTTTTATCATAGTTATAGACCCAAAGTCCATTTCTTGGGCTCAGTGGGCATATTTGGAATTTTGAGGGTATTGTGTGGCCTCTCAGCAAATGGTGGACATGGTAAAAAACATTCATTTCCCAGAAGGTAAACTAGTCTTGCAGGAAGCTGGTTGGGCACTGTGTGAATGGAACAGGGGACTAAATGGACCTTGCTCTCACTGTGTTCTTAATAGGCTGGTTTGCAGCCAGTGCTGGGTTTTATTTCCTAAGAATGCCTTTGGGGCCCAGAACCATTCTTGGTAATAAGGATGGCACTTTGGTTAGTAGCATGCCAGACTCCCAGTTAATGTTTTTATTACAAATATATTTCAAACTATGGGAGGTGGAGCAAGATGCCGTGGCTACCACATCAGAGAATTAGGTGACATGCGGTGGGATTAATCTTTCTGCCTTGATGAAAAGGCAGCCCCGATGAAAATCCTTCCACTCTCCCTTCAGTGCTGTATATTCCAGGTGCCAATTGCCATTAATCCTTACAGCAGCTTTCCCTTCCATGGCAAATAGCAGCTTTGGAAAGATATGTGTGCATGGGGGATTTTCCTCCTCCAAGCAAAGCTACCTTCCACCTTCAACATGTCATCCTCTCCACCCAAAATATATTGAATATCTGTGGCTGCATTATTTTCAGACTTGGCCTTTGTGACAGCAAAAATGTCTGAATCAAGTCAGATTTATTTTTTCTCTCTCATTTTTGGAGACTCTCCCAAATAAAGTTTCAAAAAGAGATTTCACAGTAATTGCAATATTGAATGGTTATTATTATGGAAAATCTCACCACAGTTGGATGCATCCTTTCTTATTTTTGGTCATTTGATTCATGTGACTTCTATAACTTTATTGGTCTACAGAGGAAAGTTTAAAAGCATATTCTCATTTTTATTTATTATTATTTTGTTTGCCTTTCAAAATCCTGGAAGACTAATGTTTCATCACATATGATTTTTACAAGTGAATAGCCTGATTTTTATATGAAACTTGCATCTTGGGTTGCCCACAGCCTCCCTGTGTCACATAATGCCCTCTAGCAGGAGGAAATTCACTTCCAATTTTCCTCCCAGTGGAGTTTAAACACTGCAAGGCAAATGTATCTGATATGGCAAAGAGCTCCCCCATCCCAAATCCCTTCAAAGGCATTTGGTCCTCTGAGCCAATCTGGCATCTGCAGTTATGCTTTAATAGTGGTAGTAATACATGCTTCTAGTTATTGGTGTTCATCCACGTCTATATAAAGCCAACTCTCAAAGTTACATCATGCACTCCTAATGTTGCATCATGCTTTAGCAGTCCCAAAAGATGGATTATGCAGACAAGAGCCACAAAGGGCAAGGAACAGGCTTGTTCCCCCACCCCAACTGTCTCTCTGCATGTCCTTCCCCAGTTACTTGTGCCTGTATCAGAAAATAGCTGCTGTTCATTCCTATGTGCAAAAGAACTGCCTTTTGGGTTAGTGTTGCCATGAGAGGGTTTGGAAACACTCCCCTATGAGGAGAGACTGAGGGAACTGGGCATGTTCAGCCCTGAGAAGAGAAGACATGATATCCCTCATATCGCTCATGTCCCCCCACCCCTGAGGGGGGACATGATATCCCTCTATAAGCACCTCAAGGGCTGTCACAAAGAGGAAGGTCAAGACCTCTTGCTGATGTCAGAGTGTAGGAAAATGGAATAACCAATTCAAGTTGCGGCAACTCAGATTCAGGCTGGACATCAGGAAAAGCTTCCTCACTGTCAGAGCAATACGACAGTGGAACCAGCTGCCTGGAGAGGTGCTGGGCTCTCCCACACTGGAGACATTCAAGGCAAAACTGGACAGCCATCTGAGTGAGAGGGTGTAACGTGGTGTCCTGCAACAGCAGGGGGCTGGACTCGATGGCCTTCATGGCCCCTTCCAACTCCACTATTCTATGATTCTCTGATCTATGATTCTATGAGAGCAAAATCTGATCACTGTCTTGATACTGGCATCATCGTGCCATACCATTCCTTCCTCTTCTGGGAGGAGCTGCAGGATTTGGGAATGGGGACATTGCTGCCTCAAATGGAACAGAGGAAGTGGCTTAACCGGAATCAGAGCACTGGTCCATCTGATTCAGATTAAGCAGCTTCCAATACTGGAAGAGTGAGGAACTACCCACTGAGGAACTGATTTTGAAAAAGATTCTGGATTGTGCAGAAATGGATAGACTGACTCTATCACTGAAGGAGAAGGAAAACACTGGCTTTTACCAAACTTGGGACTTTTTTTACGACTGGCTAGAGAAACGGGACTTGGCGTAGATTTAAAGATGTCTTTAAACTTTTATAAATTGATTTGATTATGATCATAGAATGTTAAAAGGTACGTTATAGGGGGCTGGCCCAGCTTGTCCGATGTATTTGATGATTGATGTTTTTAATTTGTAGTTTAAAATCTTAATAAAATACTATAAAAGAAGAAAACAGATTAAGCAGCTTCCTCTGCTGACTGGCACTGGCTCTTTCACGTTCAGTTCGAAGCTTTTCCCTGGACTACCTGTCAATGCCAGGGATTGAACCTGGAACCCTTTGCATGGATGGACCATAGGTGGGGATATATGCAGATGAAGGGGCAGTGCTGAGGACTTAAGGAGGCCAAGCAGAGCAGAAAAAGTAAGGGATAGGATCCAAAGGATTCACAGACACCACAGTTTTTATGCTGCCTTCTGTTGCATTGCCCTTCAACGGCCAATGCCAAAGATTCAGGGGCCCTCCAGACCGGTGTCCAACAGCACAGGGGGCTGCAGCTAGAAGGGAACATTGGCACAGCCACAGCAGATGTAGCCACATGGGTCACCCTTGATTCTGGCCAAAGCTTTTTGGTCTTGCTCAAAAAATCAACAACTACTATTGAATTAAAATATACGTTGACTTATTTATTTAAAGTATTTATATCCCGTCTTTTACAGGCATCTCAGGACAGCTTTAGAATTAACTGAATGCCTATCCTACTATACTGGGACTCACCCAGAAATCATATGGCAAACAACAGATATGTTTACCAGACCAGACAAGGCAAGGCCATCTAAAGTCAGAGAGCATGGCTGACCTATGAGGAGCTCAAGGGGCAGATGATGGAGAAGATATGAGAGTCTGGTGCAGCAAAATGGTTAGGAGACTGAGCTAGTAAATCTCAAGATCTCTGGTGGCCAGAACAGGATAAAGCATGTGAAGCACATAAATGCTCCAAAGTGCTATTCAATACAAGGCTTTTATTATTATTCAGCCAAGTGTTGGGATATGAAAGTTCTTGCCTCAGTGTTGGGATTTAGACTAAAATGACTTTCTGGTTTCCTTCCAGTTCTATCATAGCAAATTAACCGGAGAAGAAAGCTTCGTTTTATTATTCTTCACACTAATTCAGACATAAGATAGCCTATAAGAAGTTCTATTATAAAATGTGACAGCAGTTTATAAAGACAACCTATGGCACACAAAGGTATTTTATTCTGCGCACAGTCATCCACCAAGGATCTTATTCAGTTCTTGCCAGGCCTCAGAAAAAAGCCAATTAGCGTTCATTGAAATGGTACTGACAACAGGGACATACAAGCCACAAAGAATGCTTTGCCCTTTGGAAAGCAGAGCAAACTTGCCAATGGATCCATGGCATTTCCTTGCAAATACAGTGAGTTCCATGCACATTGCAGTAAACAGATAAAGTGAAGGCTAGGCAGCTGTTGTTTCAAATTAAGCCTGCAATTTGGAAATAGCATTTGGAAGAGTTTCCCCCTCTAAATTTCTGGTTGTGTTAGTCTTGCTAAAACTACAGATGTTGTAATTAAAACAGATGCCTTAGTTGTTTACTTCAGCTAAATCTATAGCCATTCCATCTCAGCCAAGTTTCATTCTAGCAAGAAAGCAATGAAATCTATAGCGATAACTGAATCTTCCTTTAAACCAGTTCTCCTACTGGCAAAGAATGACAAACAAAGAGCTTATGTCAATGGGCTCTACCCGTCTTGTTCATCCAAGGTCCTTGGGAAATCAGAAAGAATATTCCCATTGCTAGCATTAAACTGAAATGAGTAACTAGCATACAGCAATTCTAGCTGTGATTCCAGAGCATTGCCTTTTGTGCCTTTCCATGAGAAAACTTTGGTTACTTGGATGGAACATAGCAGGGTCAATCCATTCATGTCCTTGGTAGCTTGCCAAAATGTGTGGTTGCCAGAGAGAAAAAAGCCGTTCTGCTTCTGATGTCCAAGCACCTCTGAGTATACTAGAAGATCAGAGAGAATCCTCCACTGTTCTCTCAGCTCAGGAGAGGAGATGAACTTGGTCCATGTACTTTTGTCCAAGACATTTACGTCTTTGCTTAGAGCTGATTACAGGTCCTTTAAATGTCATGGCCCACCAGTTTCACATCTGTGTCTAAGGAATACTTCTGGTAAGACTTTTTAGACCAGGGAAAATGTGGCATTTAATACAGAAAAGGAAAGAACACATTTTTTACATTGTAGTTGTGCTATTCCACTTTACCACAGAGCCACCAAGAGGTCATATGGCAGAATTTCTATTAGGGCTGAGAAATGCTGCTGCTTGAAACCCCAGGAAGCTGCTCCAGTCTGTGCTGAAAACAGATGCGCAAATTGTCTGACATTGGGTTGGTTCATTTGTAATAACTGCCCAGAGACTAGGTTGATGTTAGAAACATGGAAACATAGAAACAGAGTAAGTCAGAAGGGGCCTCCTGGGCCATCTAGTCTGACCTCCAGCACCAGCCGGCTCCGCTCACGACATGCCCACCATGTGGACATCCAGCCTATCCTTGAACACCCTCACCGATGGGGCCTCAACGACCTCCCGTGGAAGCCCATTCCACACCCTCGGGGTCCTAACTGTCAGGAAGTGCTTCCTGGCATCCAAATGGAACCTGGGTTCCCTGAGCTTTGCTCCGTTGGAGCGTGTCCTGCCCTCCTCTGCAGGGGAGAACATGTTGAATCATGAGTTGCCATTATGCACAAATCCAGCACCGTGATTTAATTATGGACAGTTCATCGTGCAACAGGTCAGCACAAGAGCCCAATCATTCTTGGTTGCTCATGGTGAACAACTCTTAGTTCACACACAGCAGCACCCATGATTCGGTGACAATCCATAATGCAACGATCATACTCAACCTGTGCTCTGGGCTGTTGTTGTGTGCAAACCAGGTCTCAGTGTAATGCAGCTCCAGTGCTCACAGGCTACAGTTGTGATGTTACATCACCCCTTCGCTTCACTCTATTCTCTGGAACATTTTCTCAAGTAAAGGATGAAAGAACAAAGGCACTAACTGGGTTTGCATGGCAAACTGTGGCTTTGACACCACGGTGGCTTAGTGTTATGTGAATCCAGGATGGTTTTGTCAGGGTGGCTTAAATTTGGTGTGTAAGACACCCTGATTAACCGTGGTTTGTTGTAAGGGTTGTTTTCCTCATGATGGTTTGCCATGCTGTCCAGACCAGCCCGAAGTGCTAGCATTGCTTTTGCTATGGCTGTGTGACACTCCCTTGAACCCTAGATGGGCAAGGAGGTGGCACATGGGAGGAATGAATTTTGCAGGATCTCCCATAGAGGAAGTCCTATAGAAAGCAGCTTGTTCCTCCCCACTCAACCTGGCATGGGGACTGGGCACTGTGGGACAGTAGCCAAGAGACGAGTTTTTGGCTGAGCACAGTGGGTAGTGGTGCCCATGGCTGTAGCCTACTTCCCTTGTTTCTCTGCCCCAGCAATGTTGGGATCCCTGTTGGAAGACTGGAGGGAGGGTAGAAGGAGGCATCCTACCACCAATATGGAGCACATGGGAAGTATGTGCTTAGCACCTCATGCATACCCGCTTAGCAGCTTAGCACCTCATGCATACCCGCTCTTTTGTGATGTCCAGTTTGGTTTTGTTTCTTGAGGTAGGCAACCTGCCTGAAACAAGGAAAGGCTGGAGCAAAGCTGATGGCTAAGCCGACCCATCATGCTAACTGTGCTGCAGGAAGTAAGCAGAACCCACATGGGTCAAGATCAAGAACTTCCAGCAATTTCCCTTCTTTGCATGCTCTCTGTCTTTCCCTGAGCTGCTTCTCACTTTCATCTCCTACCTGCAACATGTTTGTTCTGCTCCGGAGACCAGTAGTGTTCATTTTACTTTCATTGTACGCTGAGCGCCCAGTAGCTGAGCACCAGCTAAATCACAAGTTGGCAGCAAGAGCAATTGCACAGCTATGATGTAAGTCGGCAGGTGTCACTGCTCTATTTCCAGCACAAGTTCAAGAGGAGTACAATTAAAGACCACGGCAAAAAACCCCTCCTTTTCCTTCTGAGCAGTTGTATTTCAGCCCCTTCAGATACTGGCATCAGCAGACTGCAGCAGGTGGATGACCTGGTGAGCTGTGTGCTGTATTTAATAGAAGACAATAACTTTTGGCAAGGGGACCTCTATGGGAAGGCCTCTCCAATCCAAACCCAGCAAAAGGATAAAAAACCATCAGGAGGAAACGCTGCCCACCAACATACTACTCTTAAACCAGTTTTTGATGTGACCTCGCTTGGAATATTGCAATTCACTTGGAAACATGGAAACAGAGTGAGTCAGAAGGGGGCATCTAGTCTGACCCCCAGCTCCAGCCAGTTCTGCTTACAACATGTCCACCATGTGCATAGCTAGCCTATCTTTGAACACCCTCACCGATGGGGCCTCAACCATCTCCCATGGAAGCCCATTCCATACCCTCAGGGTCCTAACTGTCAGGAAGTACTTCCTGGAATATGTGCAGTTCTTGTCACCACACTTAAAAAAGGATATGATAAAGTTTGAAAAAGTACAGAAAAGGCAACTAAACCAATTAAGAGGCTGGAGCAACTTCCCTGTAAGGAAAAGTTACAACAGCTGAGATTCCCTTTTTAGAAGTAAGGCACCACATGATAGAGTTGTACAGAATTCTGCATGGTGTGGAGAAAGCGATGTTTCTCCTTCTCTTATAATACTACAAACACAATGGGACCATCCCATGATGCTGACTGTTCAGAGATTCAGGACAGATAAAAGGAGGGACTTCTTCACACGGCGCATTGTTAAATTATGGAATTCATGTCCATAAAATGGACTGATGGCCACCAATTTGTCTGGCTGTAAAAGGGGGCTGGACAAATTCATGGAGAAGAATGCCATCAATTACAATCAGTCTTGATGGCTGCAATGCTGCCTTCAGTGACAGGCAATGTTACAGTTGCTGGAGGACTTGGGCAGGAAGGTGTGTGGCTCTCCTCTCCTGTACGGGGTTTCCTGGCCACAGAACAGATCCCTGGTTCTTCTTTTATGTTAAGGAACACCTGAACACCCAGCAAGGTAAGCAAGGTTACTTGATCACAGTCATCCACACTGTAGTGAGATGCATGCATTTATTTACATTATAGAAATATATAATAATATTCATCTATACATAAGTTTTAGACATATGTTTTGTCTTGCCTTTTGGAGATGCTTCACAAGTGGTCACCTTATAGCCTAGTATAAGTAAAGAGTAATAAATGCTACATCCTATGGCCTAAAATCTAAAGAAGGAAGGAAAGAAGGAAGGAAGGAAGGAAGGAAGGAAGGAAGGAAGGAAGGAAGGAAGGGCAAACCACAAAACCCAAGACTGTTATCACACTCTGATGTAAAAATTGAACTTCTGCTGTGCTGGTGACAAACTAGCACAATCCAAAAAGCTGGATTTGTGATTTGATTGCGTGAAAATCAATTGACTTATGAGACAGCCAAGACTGCCTTGTTCCACAGCTTTAAATTGGACTTAGTTGAAGCTAATTTGCTGGATTGTGCTCTTTGTTGGCAGGTTCTGAACTCTGAATCACAGATTTCCCACAAGCTTTCCCACCACCACCAAATCCTCCATAAATATGATTGAAAAAAGGACATATAAACTTCTCAGAAAAGGAAATACAGACAACTCAATAGACTACATTAGTCCAAACACCCAGCATATTGACTCAAAGCCTACAACAATTATGAGTCACGAAATTGAGCATGATAGACTACCAGCCATACATAGTGGCTTCCAGGGACCAGTATAATGTCCTTGTTTTGCTTGTCCCCAGGTTTGCAAACCAGTGTGTTTGTAGCCCATGATAGACACATGGCCATTCACCATACCTCTATAACTAGTGGCCTGCATTTGGCCTGAGAGAGATGTACTCAGAATAGAAATCCAAATATACCAAGATGCAGTGAACCTATGCAATGATAACTTGCAGAATCTACTCTAGGAAGGACCAGTCCAACTGCTCCTTGTGAACAGCAAAGGAAAGGAAGCCCATGGGGAGTTACATTGTTCCCCTTTCACCATGGCTCTTGGCACATGTTGTGTCGAATACACAGCAGTTCAGCTGGCCATAACATTCATTGCCTGTACGGAGCCTTTCCACAGAAAGATCCAATGGCTGGAAGTGAGTGTGGCCCCAGAAGATCCTCTCTCATATGAGTCTGTACTTGCTGGAAGGGTAAGTAGTGCCAAATTCCTCTTGGATTTGGCAATGCAAAAAGACAACTCTCATCTCTTGAATTTGTGCTGCACAAATTTTGCAGGATTTTCATCCAGTCAGTGCAATGATAAATAGAAGCTACAATGTTAAAAAACCACACTCCCCTGCTGTTTTCTTGTCACTAACAATGCCCATCACTTCAAAACAGGAGAGGTTCCAGGCATGGGGAGCCTCAATTCCACAGACCTTGGGAAAAAGCAAGCTCTCCTTTTCCCAGCATTCCACTGGGAAGCAAGTAGGCAAAAGAGCAAGTGGTAGACCCAAGCACGGTTAGCTCCAGTGTCACCCCGCACCAGGCAAAAATGATTTCCCACCCTGTGGTTAAGCAATACAATAAAATATGTTTCTGTCGCATGGGATTTCACTTCTTACATATCTGTCAAGAGCAGCGCAAATGCCTCACCATGCTGTATAATTCCATGTTCCAGCAGTCTACGACCAAGTTGCTCAGCCTCAGATCTTGTGGTAGCCTCTCCTTCCTGGATCAACCAATCAATCATCTGAGAAGCCATGAAAGTACGTTCATATTTTATTCCTTCCTCTTCCCTGGCTTGTAAAAGCGCGTTTTCAGTAGTCATCAGTCTGCAATTTAAAAAAGAATGAGAAGGAAAACATGTGCATGGAGGTTAAACTGCATACATAAACCTTCTGATTCCACATGCCTTCAGTTTTACACAGGGATGGACCCAAGCCTTTGCTCCAAATTAGAGATTAGCTGATAAGGGGCATTAATAAAGCAATATACAAACACTCCAGGAACGGAAGTGAAAAAGAATACTCAGCATTCAGAAAGTCTCAGATTCAGAGCACAGCATCCCAGTAGACTGAACTGTACCTTATCATAACAAATATACCTCCTGGATACATTGCATTTATTATGTTTCTATATTGCACAGTAGCTGAAGCTTTCTGGGCAGTTTGAAGATTAAACCCTTTAAAAATACATTGCAAAAACAACAATCATACAAACATGTTCCTCTAACAGGTTGGGAAGTCCGGAAATCTTCCCTTGCCTAGCTAGTACTAGTGCTGACTCCACAGGCTGTACTGGAAGTGGCCGAGGGCTGCATGTAGCCAACAGGCCGTGAGTTGTGCATTCCTGCTGCACACATAACTGGTGTGCTTGATGAGTCGTTATCTGCCCAGCTCTCACAAGATGCAAGAGCAAGAACTTAAGTGAGAGAACTGGTGACATATTAATTCCATGGTTAAAGCTAAAATAGACTGTGTGCCAGTGGCTTCAATGGTAAGTAGATTGTCAGCTGATGGTCTGGTCAAGTAATAGGCCAATGCACTCATCCAAACCTCCATATGGCATGACATGCAAGTGGGTTTGGTTCACTTACTTGTTTTTAGCTCTTTTTTTCTTGTGAGATATTAAGGAATTCTTAACAGGAATGCACAAGTGCTTCTTCCATTTGTGACATAGATGAGATGCCACAAACGGAAAAAGTATTTCCATAACAATTCTTGGCTGACTCTTTTCCCTTTGATGAATTAGATGGATGAATTTAGCTGTTACTTGGGAATAAACAACATGGTAGAGATGATTCCTTCAATCATGTCCTGCTTCTCTATAGGAGAGTCATCAAAATAAAAACCAAACCAAACCAAAACAATAGCTAACACTATTCAAGGCAGCCATCCTCTAGGGACCGGCCATCCTGATTCCACAGGTGCTAAGTGGGAATTACTTGTTACAAGCCTACAAATGGCATGCCCGGCTGGCTGCTGTGGCAGAAAGAGTGGTCTTTACAGGTATTAGCATCTCTTTTGCAATGGACAGGAATGTGAAGGGCATCTGGAAAGTTGCCAAGTGAGGATGGTGTTGGGGACAGTGACTACAAAGCCTGTCATTTCACATCATAAGCATTGAGCTCTGAAGTAGGAAACAAGTGAGGAAAACTCCATCTACAGGGTCAAACATGAGTTGTTTTCCAATATTTCAACTGCCATGGTGTCTTCCCAAGAGTTTTTCATGAGACCATTAGACACTATGACTCCCTATGAGAGAATTACAAATGATGTAGAAATCCTGTTAAACTAGGCTGGTGTGAACCTGGTGTGATCATGGCAAGTGTAGGACATGGTGCATCAGGATACAGCGAGGCAAAATAAGGACATTTTATTATAGATACTGCTGAAATTATATTAAGTAATCACCTGCGGCTTCTACAGCACACGCTGGTCCTATGCTAGGACATAAACGAAAATATTAAAGCAGCTGGAGAAGAACTTGAATTAATTGTATTGCATCACCAAAAAGCTACACACTAAAATGGGATTCATACACCGACCTTCAGTTGAAAACTGATATGCGAATATCTATCCCCAACTCTGTATCATGGGTATTATTTTTCTATTTTTATGGATTACCACTTGGGAATCTGTTTACATGTAAAGCGATATATTTGTTATTAGATGCAAAGTCATGCCGAACCCATCATGACCCCATGGACAACATTCCTCCAGGCTCTCCTGTCCTCCATCATCCCTCGGAGTCCACCCAAACTCACACCCACTGCCCCAGTGACTCCATCTAGCCACCTCATCCTCTATACATATTGTAAATAAAGTAGGATCCATCTGTGGCCCAGCACTAGGAATGCTGTACTAGTAGAAACCAATCTTTTTGTAACTAGTGCTTGTTAGGACAATGGCGTAATGCACCACATTTTTTAAAATTAACCTAGCAAGTGTTCCTTATGTTACAGAAGCATTGGGTGGCACTAACACAACATCAGTAATGGGGCACAGTTGGGTGGATAATACCTTTTCATCAAGTCAACAAATACATCGATACATACAAATAGGATCAAAAAGATACTGAGCGAAATGTTATTGAAGCAAGAAAAGGTAGGAGAAAATATACATTCAACACTCTGAAAAGGAAAAAGAAGAAAAACCTCAGAATTCCAGTTATAGTTTCGTACTAGGCTAATAACCAATGCATGTGCAAAATCTTTTAATAAGGAGATTTAAAACTGAAGAAGGCACTCATGCACATCCTTGTAATATAAAATTGCTGACTTCCTGCTGATTTGAGTGGAAACAGTGGGGTACTGGCATATACCTCGTCTACAGAGGTTTACATCAAAAACATACTCATATGCATTGCTAGAAACTCTGTAGCAAAAGAATATATATATAACTGATCTGAAACTGAACCTCAGAAATGTCTGGGATAGTTTGGGGGAGAAAAATCCCATCATCCATTCCAATAAAAATAGTTCTCTTTTCTTGGTGATGTTTCTTATTAACTTTGAGTCTATTAGATGCAATAGGAACAGTTCCTTTTAATTAGCCCTCTAGGAGGGAGAAAAATTAAATAGAAGGAAATTGGATAACCCAAACACAAGTGAAAAACTAATGGCTCAGCTTGACAGGATTTCTTTGTATTTGCTGATGGGGGATATTTAAGCAAAATCAAAGTTTTGGTTTTCCCTTATAAAGCCTCAGAGGGCAAGATCCTTCATTTTTCAGAGCAGTAGTGGATAGATGGTAGAGCTCCAGAAGTTTTCAACTTTAACTTCAGCATGGTCAATAGTCAAGACCATTCAAAGTCTAAAACAGCTGGCCATCTATCTTCTTTCTGCTCATCCATGTTACAAAGAGCTGTTTTCCCAGAAAAAGCCCAAGCCCAATTTTGGAGGGCCCAGTACAAACTTGAAGTATGGGTCCTCGCCAACATTTATTTATTTAGTTAAAATATTTATACCCCTCCCTATACACAAAAGCACCTCAGGGCAGCTTACAAAAGTCAAAACAAATAATCTAAGAGGTTAACAATAATTAAAAGAATGGTTAAATATTCACATAAAACCAATAACATTTCACAAATGAAGGAGAATCAAAACAAAATCAAAGTCAAGAATAGGAACAAAATCAAAACCAAAAAGTGACTGTGAAGTTAAATCCTGATTAAAATTCCTAACATTTAAAATGATGTGCAAATAAAAATATACATACCACAATTCCATTTCAGACATACAAGTGACATTTCAAGTGACATGAAAAGACTATCTCTATTGCAGTTCCAGAATATGCCCTGGGACACCATTTACTATTATGTTTAACAGAACATCTGTGCTGAAGAAGAGTCCAACACAGCCTGCTGATTCGAATGTAACTTTTTGTTTGGCAGGAGCTCTGGAACCCATGTTCCTGCTTGTTATGTTGCTTTGTCTCTCCACCACTGCCCTTCCCTCCTGCCTAGGCACAAGGAACTCCAGGACTGGTAGCTAGATAGCGTGTCTCAGTGCCTGCTCCATTTCTCAAACCAGTGCCCAGCTGAGCTAGTCCGAGTTTGGGCTATCAAGCCACTGTTCAGAATTTTGCTTGTAACCTCAGGGTATGTGAAGCAGGAGATATAAATCTTTAGAATCTGGACTGGAGGGAGAAACTTTACAAAACGATAAAATGTGCTAGTGTTGAGTACCCTTGTTCAGGGTTTCACCCATATGCTCTTCCAGGAGATACCAAGCCACTTCTGTATCCTCTTGGTTTTCTGTTCCCCTGATTCCAAAGCATCAGCTACTGCGCTTGGTCTCTGACCATACGGAGTCTGTATTGAGGTGCTTCCTTCTTGAGGGCTTTTTGGTCTGTAAAGTAATTCTGTAAATGGAGTTCCATCAAACCCAGTGATATCTCCCTAAGAGATGATGCCGTTTTTACTACTCAGGGGACTGTGTTTATATATTCACACAGATGAGGATAGACACAGAGCCAGGATCTAGAATGACAACACCATAACTGCTGCTTCTGACGTTTCCCAAGTGCTAGTTCAACCCTCATCCAGAAGCTTTTGTAGCTTTGGGGAAAGACCACTAAAGGTCTCTGGCTTTCATCACTGGTGGCTACTCACATTAGCACCTTGAAATTTAGATCAGTTCAGACAAAAAGAAAATACCTTCAAGTAACAGTGTGGAATGTCATGCTATTGAGGTTCCAACCTGGCCTGGTGGGGTGCCCCAAATGACCCTCACCCCTTCCCAAATCTCTGATTGTTTGGTGATTTTCCATATCCTGTGCAGTTTCTGAAAGACTGGCATACTTCTCCTCAGGGTCAGTTACTAACCGGAAGAACTGCAAGCTAAAACTATGTTTGCTTTATGGTATTTTGGCACCAAGTCATTTGCCTTCAATTCTGGCCATCACAGGAAAGGCCTCTGAGAGACTCTCTGGAATGGAGTTCAACTTTTGGACTAGAAGAGATTCTACAACTCTGGATTAGGGGTTGAGGAAAAGTCATCAAGAACAACTAGCATGCTGGAGAAGCACATATTATCTGTGTTGAAAACCACTTTGAATGCATCCTGAGGGAGAAGGAAGTATACAAATAAATTGACTGACTGATTTACTCCTGGAAATGTCTCTCCTTCACCCACAAATACATGCATTACCTCATAAACAAGGGCTTCGGAAAGTGTGCTTGCCAAAGTAACACATAAATTAGCAATACCCTCTGACTTTATATTGCCCTATGATTATTTAATATATTATCCTTTTTCCTTCAACAAACCAACAACAGAACAATGTTTACAACAACTCTCCTAGATAACCTAGGCAGTGACTGGCCCAAAGTCACCCAGTGTCCTCCATGGTTGAGTCAGGACTAGAACCTAGATTTCCCAAGTCCCATACTGACACTAACCACTATACCACACTATTTTTCCACATTTGAAGCCACAAGATTGCTGGGTTTCTTCCTTATTCCAACAGCAGGGGAAAGCCAGGGGCTTTTCATTTTGATTCTTGAGGCCAGGAGAGGATTTTGGCTTAGACTGAAGGGCTGGCAGAATCAGCAATCATTTGAAACCTCCTTATGGACCCATTCTTATTCGTTGCCCATGTCATGTATCAGGTACTTAACCTTTTCATTCATGTTCCTTTCCCCACCCTCCACTTTTTAAGAAGGCTTCTAGAAGCTATACTTCTGTCCGTGATGACAGCTAATCGCTCCTTAATTTCTGGCAGGGACCGTATGTTCTGGGTATTAAGTGGAGATTTGACCTTAACTGGAAATGGAAAGCTAGAATTATATTTTGATCAGCCAAGTAATAGTAGAGAGTAGTGACAGATTAATCTTTTTCTTTCTATAACATCCATGTGTTGAAGCACACATTTGTTCCACCCCATTTTCACATTAATACAGGAATATACTGTTACAGGTCTCCATGAGCATTAAAACACATCTTTGTAGCCCATTTCCCTTAACGTATGCCTTTTTATATGCCTTTTTCATAAGGGACAAATTTGTGCATGCATTTTTCCCTAATGCATGCATTTTTTGATCATAAAACGCCATTGCAAAATGCAGAGACATGAAAAAATGGAGGGATAATTACCTTCCAATTTGTATATTAGCTTGGGAAGTGTGAACTAGGCCAACATTTTTTCCTGCCATCCTTAGTAAAGAGTTATCTGCAAATCCTACAAAAATGATCAAAAAGTCTCTGTTTTGACAGGGATGCAGGAAACAGAGACAACAGCAAACAGAGCAAGATAGGGCTAATACCATTTAATCTATAGCTACTCAGGCATACATGATCTTGCCATGGTAACAGGAGGTCCACAGTAAGATACAGTGGAGGGATTCTTTGTTCAGATAAAAGTCCAGTTGTCCAATTTAAAATTAATAGAATTACAGCCATCATTTTGATGGTGTGTACATGAGTGTGAGAGAGGCAGAGGGCCAAAAATATGAGCAAAGATAAACTGGTGGTTTACAATCACTGGGAATTCAGGTTACCCAACATCAGGACTTGGGGTAGCTCTTGCCCTCGTGGCAATGGTGTGTCCAAACAGAGTGGCTATTTCTGTACAGGAGTAAATGGCATCAAAGCGCTTACATTGGGCAAAGTCAAGAGCCCTGGTCAGGTCCTGGATTGTGTGCAGAGTTACTCTCATTCCAGTAAATGCAAGGAAAACCCATATTCAGACAGGATTGAGGAGACTGGGTCTAGGGGCATGAGGGCAGGGCCAACACGTGAAGTCCTGTGCCCATTTGTACATTCTTTTTGCTCTAAAAAGCATAGATGGAGACCATTTGCTGTGGTGGATTCTGCACTTGTTCCCGGATTCCAGCCAGCAATAACATGTAGACTCCCTTCTGAACTTACCCTGCTCTCACTGGGTAAGTCTCTAAATGGATAAATCCAGGGAAAAATCTAAGAGAAAAGCAATCTGACAACTCCCAGCATTCCCCGGCCAGCATAGTTGGCTGGGGCATGCTGGGAGTTAGGGCTCTGCACTAAAAGACATGGATCTTTGGCTGGCACCAAAAGGTCCAAAGACTTGGTGCCAGGCAAGCTTCTCTGTAGAGAGGGCTCAGCAAGAGGAGCACCACCACTGAAAAGGCCCTTCCTTACAAGGTGGCTGCATGCAGAGGACTAGTCTTCTGTATTGGCCATGTCTTGTGCAGTCAATCCAAGAGACCAGATCCTGTTAATATTTTTACTTTAGTTCAAAGAAATGCAGCAGGTCCCTCAAGTGCCCAGTACATAGAATTTAGAAACATGGAGTCCATAAAAGTAGAGGCAGCACTTTTTGCTATTATATTCTGCAGTATTCTTTGTTTGGCATCAAAATAAACTCTTTTCCCATATGTATGTTGTCCTTTTACCACTTCTTGAGTGGAAATGGGTATGTGCTTTACAGCAGGGGATTTCCGTTTCTAAAATACAGTTTCTGTGTTAGTAATCAACTTTTTGCATGGGCTCAGATGATAAACAGCCTCATGGGAGTCTTTGAAATGGAAAAGTCTGTTGTCATCCTGTCTACTTCCCTTTTTTACATGGGGCTATTCCCGAAAGAATATAGCAGGTGTTCCATCCAAGGAAGACTAGCCTCCGATCATCAGGAAAAATGAAAATCATACAGAACTCTTACAAAAGGTGTCACAGTTAAAGAAACTGTAGAAACTACAGTGGGGAGAGAGAGTGCTAAACTCTAGAGATAGAAAAGTATCAAATATCACACATAGCTCAATTTTGTCTTGGCACTTTGAGTCTAAATTTAAACTTATTTTCTGTTTTAAGTTTCCAATGCAAAGTATAAGAGATTTTCACCACAGAGATGCCAAAGAGCAGAGAGATATCATTTGTCATTCTGTGTCTATATAGAGAATCATGTCCAATGGCAGCTTTGGATTTTTTTTCCTTTTAGGAAAAAAAAAACCTGCGGTATTCTAAAACATTTCAATCTTAATGGTTACACTACTTTCAGTCTGTACAGTAACCACATATTACCAGGTTACCTTTTGCTTTGTCTTCTCAGTCATAGCTAGTTTGTATTACTATTTCTCTGATATTTTAAGGGGTACCTGATAGTTGTGGCTTCCACTGGTAACCCTCCCTTGCCTTCCCACCATGCCCTCCTTCTGTTTTGGAACCATAGAAATACCATAAGTAGGGAAAGAAGAAAGTAATGTACAATCTCTTGATTTCTAGCACTGGGAGTCATCCATCTAGAAAGCCCCTCAATGAATTCATACTGAATTAAACGAATTCAGCAGTAATGCATCTGAATTAATTGAGCATTAGCTTGAGATGCATGCAGTTTTTCTGAGCACAAGAATCAAGTTTCTTTGTTGGAGAATATGGATGGGTTTAAAAACATACAGAGAACACTCAGCCCTGTCTTTCATCAAATTACATTTGAAATTACTGTGGCTGCTATGCATTATTTAGAGTCCTGTTATTTAAAGGGGTGAGGTGGGAGGCGAGCATCTCTATCTATATTCCATCACGAGGGCCAAGAACATATTTCCCCATCTCTTTTAGGCTGAATTCCAAGTTGGAACATCTAGTTCGAACCACAGCCATTAAGTACTGCAGTTCCCCACTATTTATGAAAGCAGTCTTCTGTGGAATTGCATAAGTGTACTGAAAATACAGCATGGCCTCTCATTTACTGTGTTTGACATTTGGAAATGAGGGATAATTTATTGTATGGGCTACTGTAAGCAAAAGGAAAGAAAGAACAACATGGGAAAGAAACCCCCAACTCCTGCTTGTGCTTACTGCAGCCTTACAAATAAATCCAAATAAGGCTGGTGTTTTGCTAGCCCATTTATTTGAAGCATAGCAATAGCCTGAAATAACAGGAATTGCCCAAAAAAACCAGACCCAAACAGGAATTGCCCAAAAAAACCAGACCCAACCAGACCCAAGAAAGTTTCTCAAGGCTTTCTTGCCTGAAGGAAACCGTGTGCATGGCCCTGCCTGACTTTCATTGCTAGATCTTAAGACAGTTTTTCCCCAACCTGGTGCTCCTCAGATGTTTTCACTGTAACACCCATCAGTTTTATCCAGCATGGTGAATGATCAGGATAATGTCTTCAGCTACTGCCTGGGGTCAAACAACATGAGGTGACCAGACAACCATTCCTAAGCAAAGAGACTGGGTTCACATGGCAAAATAAGCCATGCTTCTTTCCGAGTGGCTTGTTGTGTTGTCTGAACCCAGTTGGAATGGCTTATGCATGGTTATGAAAACATGGGGTTGGGTACACATGACATGACAAACCACTCTGAAACAAACATGGCTTATTGTGCTATTGTGTAACTCCATCAAAATGTTGCCTTGTTTCAAAGCCAAATGTTGGCTAGTTTCAATGCCAAATGTTAGAAACCAAATATTGTAGGGGAATGGCTCCCTCTCTAGCTCTGGTGACCCCCACAACAACCTCTCTGCTATATTATAAAGCACCCTTCTTGTAGTTTCTTCAAGGGATTCAGGAAACCTTCTCCACAATTTACTACTGTAGCTTCTTCTATGCTGTTTGTCCTCTGCGGACAGGAACAGGAAATGTAAAAACTGGTCAGTGCTAGAGAAAGGCCATTGTTCGTAAGAAGAAATTGATGGCACATTGCTTTTAGGGCTGACACACCCCACTTCTTTTGTCCTACTATCGGTTTTGGTGAAAACAGGTTTGGCCAATTTTAGAAGCATTACAAAAGCCAGAAAAAGGTTATTTAACTTGAGATGATATTGGGAAAGAAAAAAAAAAGTATGTGTATCACACAAAGCAATTCCACAATCAAATCATGTTCAGTTCTCTTGGGGAGCACCCCCCCCCCACACGCACTCATGCACAATCCCTCTATATATTAGAAGCCAGTTTAAGGGCTTCCTCTTCCTGAAGACATTAACAGTGCAATTCTGTGACTATTTACAGGAATATAAAATCCTCTAGCTCACAGCACTCCCTAGTTGGACATGCTGCCTGTGAAATGTTGAGCAAAGTTATATTCATTGTCTACTGATTCCTTGATATCTTTAATGTTTAATATTCTTATATGATTCTTTAGTTGGTTGGTGATTTTGTTGTTTTATTATGTAATCCGTCCTGAGGGCATTGGACAGTATAAAATCTAACAAATAAATAAAATTATCCCAAATTACCTTTTCTCTATTTTGATGTATAAAGTTGCTATTGGTTCTGCCCTCTTATTCAAGGCATCTTTTTTCCCTTCAAATCTTTTTTCTGCTCTCTTTTTCAATATGGACTTCAAACTGAGATGGAAATAAGATCAGCTGCAGAGAATCAAACCACAGCAGCTCACTCAGTCATTTATACCTTAAATAGCCACACGTGCGTCCCCAGAATGGTAGCATTGTCCCCGAGTTCACCATGTGACTTGCCCAATAATGCATCTGTTGACTTTTTGTACCATCAATTTCCAGGAAATCTCTACTCACATATTTTATTTATTTCTAATTGCCAGCAGCATCCATGATGCAAGCAATCGCTATAGCCTTGTAAAAAACACATTCACCTTGTAGTGGTTGGAAAACATGGTCTAACCTCCCTGTTATTTGACCCACATAATCTGGCAGGATATTCAGTATCTCAACCATCTGTTTCAAATCTTAATTATATGCTCTGGATTTGTCTCCCTCCTCCCTCCATCCCTTGCTAGTTTTAGCATTACTTTTCTCTTGGGAAAATAGAGAAAATGGAAGATAATGAGAATGAAGGATTGTTTAATTTTAAAAAACCTCTTTGTATACAATAACAAAAATGATTCCTAGTTATTCAGAAAAATAAGTCAACAAGTGAGACCTGCAACAAAATGTTGCAGTCTGGATTGTTTTGATCCAGGACGCTCCATTCCTTTCCATTCCCCTCACCCCTGTCAGTTCAGCCTTAAGTGCCCACTGAACATGCTCAAACCTAGTTGTGCTGCCCCAGGAAGAAATTTTCCCCTTAACACCATTGTTGTTATTATTTAGGGTTCTTTATACTTCATTAAAAGGATGCAGGTGGCGCAGTGGTTTAAACTGCTGTGCTGCTGGGCTGGTTGATCGAAAGGTCGCCGGTTCGAATCTGCACACGGGGTGAGCTCCTGTGCTCCGTCCCAGCTCCTGCCAACCTTGCAGTTCGAAAGCATGCAAATGCAAGTGGATAAAAAGGTACCACTTCAGTGGCAGGTAACAGCGTTCCGTGCACTTCGGTGTGTAGTCATGCCGGCCACATGACCACGGAGACTGTCTGCGGACAAACGCTGGCTCCCTCGGCCAGGAAACGGAGATGAGCACCGCCCCGAGAGTCAGGCATGACTGGACGTAACGTCAAGGGGAAACCTTTACCTTTATACCTCATTAAACCCTGCTAATATTGCCCCCGTGTGTGTGGATGATGCAGTTTTGGTTATGTAAGAATCAGCACTCAGAAAACTGAGCTTGCCATCCCAAAATATAAGTGGTCCTGGTAACAAAATGTAGCATGGAATGCTAAAGCTCACTGTTCCGTTCAGACAGCCCTGCCCCTTTGCACGATATACCACTCCATTCCTCTTTCCCCAGTTTTGTGTCCTTTTTTCATTCAGCTCTCAGTCAGCCCTCCGAAGCTACTGAACACGCTTTGCCCTCATTGGGCTGGGGTGCTTTTCTAATCCTAGGTATTTTTTTTCCTTAGATGTTTGCACTTCAGCAAACCTGGGACTTCTGCAAATTTCAGGCTCTCCCAAGCCTGGAGGAATGTGACATATTGGCCATTTAAGCAATGGAGCTCAGGCTTAAACACTGGAAACACTGATGGTCAAAATCAGCTTTCACTTCCAACATATAGGGTGCAACATACTTTTCATATATTCTCTGTCCTCTCATGAATGCCTTAACTTCACTGTCAAGTGGGAAGGTTCCATCGTCTTTCCTGAAGCGGTAGAAAAGTTTGAGATCCTTGAACTCCTTATGTTCATCGCAAACTGAAATGTAAGAACAGGAAATTAGAAATTTGAAAAACTTTATCACAGTAGGTTAAACTTCCAACAACCATCACTATGAACTCAGAAAAAAGTTGATATGAAAAGTTTTCTAATACAAAATCAATCTTGTAAATAAATCTAGAGAAGTTATTTGCCTATAACATTTTCCACAATTTATTATTTTCCCAGTTGCAATGTATGGCTGTGAAAGCTGGACCATAAGGAAGGCTGAGCACTGAAGAATTGAGGTCTTTGAATTGTGGTGCTGGAGGAGACTCCTGAGAGTCCTTTGGACTGCAAAGAGATCAAACCAGTCAATCATAAAGGAAATCAATCCTGAGTGCTCTTTAGAAGGCCAGAAACTCAAATACTTTGGCCACCTAATGAGGAGGAACAACTCACTGGAGAAGACCCTGATGCTGGGAACAATTCACAGCAAAAGGAGAAGGGGATGACAGAGGATGAAGTGGCTAGATGGAGTCACTGGGGCAGTGGTTGCGGGCTTGAGTGGACTTCAGGGGATGGTGGAGGATAGGAGAGGCTGGAGGAATGTTGTCCATGGGGTCGCAATGGGTTTGGCATGATTTTGTGACTAAACCAAATTCCATTTTTAAGAACACTTTATTGTACCATTTTACAACAAACCTATAAAGTAGGTTGGACTGAGAGATAGGGACCAGATTAAGATCATGTGGTGAGCTGACTGGGACTTAAACATATGTTTCCCTGTTCCTAGTCTAAAATTCTGACCACTACTCTACACTGGTTCCAGTATCTCACACATAACCATGTGTGGCATATCAACAGTCTGAATCAAAGAGAGAGAGAAAGGGATAGGTGGTATTCAGACTGACAATGACTGAGTTCAGAGCAGACAGTACAAAAATTGATGAGTGTGGCTTGCTACTGAACCAAAGGTTGTTGCTGAAAGAAGTGTTGTCTGAACTCAGCTCTGCTAACAGGCAATGGCTTACTAACCACAAACAGCCCATGAAAAGAACAGAAGAGGGGGTTTTTGGATTATGAACTATGGGTTACACACCATGGTTTGTTATCCTGATTAGGCAAAACAATAACCCATGTTCCAATAACTACCCTCAGTTCAATGACAATCCACACTGAATGTGGGTTAACTTGTTGTGTAAATTCAATCAATTTGTCAGGCAGTCTGGGAGAAATTCTTCCTTGCCACAACTGATCCAGTAAGTGTGGCTGCTTGCAAGATTTAGCCACAATACCATATACCGTATTTTTTGCTCTGTAAGATGCACTTTTTCCCCCCTCAAAAGTAAGGGGAAATGTCTGGGCATTTTATAGAGCGAATATGTGTGTGCAGTAAGTCTGTCAGATGTGCAGCCCATGGGGAAGTGATGGGGAATGTGCCTGGGATTATGTGCCCATTTGATTCAGAATATTTTTTTTCTTGTTTTCCTCCTCTAAAAACTAGGTGCATCTTATGGTCAGGCGCGTCTTATAGAGCGAAAAATACGGTACATTTCATGTGATGCATTCATACGGGTCACTTCAGAACAAGCCCAGCTAATGCGTGCTCCCTTTTCCCATTGGTTTAGGGTTAGAGTCACAAGCTTGTGCTAAGCATAGATTGGATGTAACAGCAAACTGCCAGCATTTCCCCAGACGTCTTTTTGGAAAGAAAAAAGAATAGAGTTGAAAACACACAAACAAAGGCAACAATGTGTTTAAAGTAGGAGTCTGAAGAGGTCAGGACAGAAAAATGTAACAACACTGATAATTTTATTTAGATTTATTATTATTATTTATTTAGACAGTTTATATGCCGCACCCTTCGCCTAAGCCTCAGGGCGGCTTACAATCAATTCTGTCTTTCACTTTTCTATCCCATTGATTGATTGAACTTGTATTCTACACTAATAGTCCTGCAGGACTCTCTGGGCAAATAGGATCTCCATAGCAGATCTCTCTAAGCAAAACAATTACACAGGCGAGCAAGTCAAATAACATCAAAGAAAATTCAGCAACAGTAACAAAGGACAGAACCCTGTGTATGCTTAGACATAAAAGGGTCTTCTAACTTCCAGTCAGCCATGAAATATTGAAAAACATTTAGCTAGCTCAGGAATGCTAGGAGCTGTGTGACATTTTTGAGCATAGGACTATGCCCAAAATTGTCTGAAGGAGTCTACACCTTCAAAAAATGTTTATTGAATATAAGGCCTGGTTTACTTTTCCATACAATGCAGGAAGAGGTGGGATCAGCCAGATTTCCTTAAGCAAAGCTGAATGCCATTCCCAAGATGGTCCTAGCCTACATACCAACCCATCTACTCTCTTAGGCAACCTTTACCAATCTGGTGCCCTTCAGGTGGTTGGAGAGCTCTCATGAATCTCAGCTGGCGTGGCTCATGGCCACAGGACCACAGGTTTATGGTCCAAACTATCTGGGGGGAGGGGGGGCACAAGGCTGTTTTTGAGGATGGTGCTCCTTCCTTTCCCTTCTCTCTTGCATTGACATCCCGTGCAGCCTGGTTCTTGGCCTCTTCTTTACCTTTCTTCCTTCTTTGGCATACAATATCACAGTTACTCTGATGATATCCCAATCTTTCTTTCTGTTCTTTCTTATGTTTCCAAATGGCCATTTCTGCTTGGAATTTAGATCATTATCTTAAGCAAAAATGCACATTCAGTTTCCCTTTCCCGCACCCAACTGGCAAATTCACTTTACAATATCCTGAACAATTTAAGAGTTTGGGAGTTATCTCTGAGCTCTCCTTTTCAGCTCACAATACGGCCTCTGGCTTTCTCTTTATAATTTCACTAAAATTCATCCTCCTTTCTACTGACTTCCTTCCTGAGATGCTCATCCTGTCCTGCACTGGTCATCAGGAATATGTGACACAGCGTAGCATGTGGTACCCCCCTCCACAAGGAACCACAACTTACTGTCCTGCAATGACATCCCAAATTTGCTGCTCAAGGCAGCTGGACTCCCTCTGCCTAAGGGTAGGGCCAGTCCTGTTGAGCACTGGTTTTCCTGTCCCTTATCTCTGTTCACAATTTTCTGTCTGCTTAAGCCTTCTTTTCTGTGTGTGATTTACAGCATGGTCTGTAGTGTGTTAACCTGGAAATAAATTCCATGTTGTCCAGCCAGGCTTACTCTCAGGTAAGTGCACAGCCTCAGTCACCTCTTGGCTTTTCTATGTAAGGCTTTTATCGTGTGCTCATGATTCCTTTCTCATGCTTGTTAAGGTCGCTAGACAACAAAGCAATCCTCCAGTTTGGCTTCTGATTTTTCAAAGCATTTCCGCAGAATAGAGAAAGTCCTTTATCTGCTGGTACATTTCTGCTATCCTGCCAGAGCACAGCTCCAGAAGAAAGCAGGGGGCGGCGGGGAGAGAGCTGTTTGTAGAGCTCAGATCTCCATGCAATGACCAAATGGAAATAGATACAGCAATCAATAAATGTCTCATGTAGAACAGCTCTGTTTCTCTAGACTGGCTATTTCTCTGGTTCAATCTTGAACGGATGTCTTCTAATATTTAATTAACTTCATGTGTTTGTCTCCTTTTATTTATTGTCATATTTTTTTCTATCCCCTACTTGATTCCTCTGCTCAGTAAAATTTTCTATCCCCTACTTGATTCCTCTGCTCAGTATTCTAATACTTTGTGCTTTTTTCTGCCTTGTTTATATTGTGGGCTTTCATTTTACTTATTTATTATATTTATATCCCACCATTTTTCTCTTCCAAGGAATTCAAGTACATAATTCTCGTTCTCCTCTCAATTGCATCTTTACAACAACAATTCTGTTAGGTAGGCTGAGCTAAGAGTCTGTGACTGGCCCAAAGTCACACAGAGGGCTTCATGGCTTTTGTGCACAACCTGATACTTTTATGGTATTCAACAGGCCTTTTCTTAACCCTTCTATTAAATTTCTACCTCTTTCATCTATTTTTTTCTTGAATGTGTTTGGTTTTGTTTTCTTTGACTTCAGGCAGAGATCTGTGCATTCAGTTCTTGTACAGTATCTATTATAGTTTCAGTGCCTTTACACTTTTTTAAAATGATGTCAATACAATCTGGATTGCAGTACAAATGGCTTGAATAATGTAGCATGCAATTTTGTTCAAAGAGAATGCAGTTGTATAGCACTATACAATAATAGTTGTATAGCACTATATGATGCAACCATATATGCCCTCCCGTCCCCTACGATCTGCAGCTGATGCCCTCCTTCGGGAACCCTCCGTGAGGGAAATAAGGAGGGTGAGTACCCGGAGGAGGGCTTTCTCTGCGGTGGCGCCCCACTTATGGAATGCGCTCCCCAGAGAGGCTCGCTTGGCGCCGTCATTATTTGTTTTTTGGCGCCCAGGCAAAGACCTTTTTATTTAAGAGATATTTTAATTGTTAATTTGTTAATTTATTTTTGTATATTTATTGTATTTATTGTATTTTTAATATTTGATCTTGAGTTGGGCCAGTTTTTAAGTAGTGTGATTGTTTTTTAATGTATTTATTTATTGTTGTTAGCCGCCCCGAGGCTTCTTTGCAAGGGGGCAGCATATAAATATGTAAATAAATAAAAATAAATAAATAGTTGTATAGCACTCTGCAATATTGCAATGATTTAATAGCACTATAAAATATTGCAATAATTTAATAATCTAAATGGCCTTCATTTAGATTTTGGTAGTTCTATATTGGACTCACAGTGCGTGGCACTCACTCCCCCATGTATTCACAGCTCTGCCTTGGCCCGAAACCATAGGTTTCTGGCTGAGGACTTGGAAGTGCAGATTGTTTTCACTCACCGTGGTGGATAATGCTACGATCCAGTAGTTTCTGCACAAGTTTAATTGCTGTTTCTCTGTCCGAGGCTTCCTTGTGATCAATCAGCCAGTCAATCAGTTCTTTGGCAACAAAGCAGTTTGGATATGTCTTCAGGTGATGCCTTCGGTCTTTAATTATCTTTTCTTCATGCAGTCTGAGCCTGAGAGCCAAATGACACCACGCTGTGAATAATTTTTGCAAAGCATCTGCCTCTTCAATTGCAAGATAAAAAGAAAGCTCTTTTCTTCATATCACAAAAGTTGCAAGCAGTGATTGAAGTAGGGAGAAAGATCTGACAGGGCCTTATTGGTTTTGCATCCTTATTTCTCTTTGGTTGTGGTCCTATACACACTTACCTGGGAGTAAGTCCCTTTGAAGTTAATAGGACTGACTTCTGAGTAGATACACATAGGATTGTGCTGGCAAACAATACAAGCCATGGTTTGTAAATGCAGCTGGGTTTGTATAATACAACAACCCTTGGTTCAACAACAACCCATATTCAACCCATACTTTGGATTGCCATTACATGTGAACTAGGCCGCTGTGCAGTTGTTTCTCTTTTCTATTTGTGTGAAAAGGAAAAAAGGGAATATGGAAGTAATTTCAGTGGGAAAACATGGGGGGGGGGCGGTTACAAGTAGAAAATGTCACCTTTTCACTCCCAGTAAAATTATGTGAATAAGGCAAGACAACTGCATGAAAAGAACCTCATGTAGGAGCACCTTCTGGAGCCCTTCACCTCTAGATAGCCTCCACATGCAGAAGTATGGAAAACCAAGGGTCTAGATTGCATGGGGAGCCCCTGTGGCAGAAGTTTTCCCTCAGCACATGGCAGGTGACTGGGACAAAAGGCACAGAAGATAGTATGATCATCCCCTTTCTTTTTTGCTGCGTGTTAATTAAACTCAGAGTACCAGAAGAAGGTTTCTACTAAGGAGCAACGAGACTTCCTTCCAGGGCAGATGGCAAGGCTGCACTTTGTACGCTCTGAAAAGTTCATCTTTCCTTCCCTTGACTCTATTTCCAAGCAAAATACCACAGCACACAGCACTGTGTCCACAAGGAGGCTGAACTGGGGGTGCTTTGGTTCCTCAGAAAGATTCCAGAACACTTTCCCTCCCCAGATTTCATGAGACAAAAAAGGTTTTCTGTTCTCTGATGTTTGGAGAAAGGAAGGAAATGGGGCACAGCCAATATTCCAGTTTAGCTGTCCCTGTTTCCTACAACATATCCTGGAGGGTGTAATTCAGTGGGGTGCTGAGGATTCCCTGACAGAGCTCTCTAGATAGCTCCCCTTACGGTTGATCCAGAGAGGAGAAGGCAATTCAATTAGCTTAACTCCACAGCAGAGATACAGAGACACGAATTGTGTAGAAGGCAGTTTTAGAGCTGGCAGATGGTGGAATTGGTTCTTGGCTTAGTACAAAGAGATGCAGAAGCTGTTTCCACTACCATATGCTAAACCTCGTAAACATACTCCAGTGTGTCTATTAAATAAGTTTGCATGGTGGCGGCAGCCAGGAATAATTCTTTCAGGTTATGTGTTAACAAGCTTCGCATTACCACATTATTTGTGATATCCTACTGCCAAAGTGCACAGTGACTACTTTCATATTTGCTAGCAAAGCTTGTGGATACACAGAATAATGCCTTATACAAGGAGGCAGATAAATATTTCAGGTCAACACTGGAAATTAATGATCTGAGCATCTAGAAGGCTTCAATCATCGTGGTACTGCCTGCGCAAAAAAATCAGTGACTGACAGAAATTTGAGAAACCACATTCCTTTCTGACATGTCTTGTTCCTTGTGTCAGAGGGTTAAATGGAAGGGGGGGGGTGTTTTCGGAAAAGTTGAAGAGAAAGACCTCCTCTTAGTGTGTCCAGCCAATGTTCCTGATGTCCCATGTTTTAGATAAAAATGTTACAGGGCTATGTAATTAACTCTACTGTCAGCAGTAGAGCTCCCCACTTTACAAAGCACAACAAACTGGAAATCAAATAATACCAGTGAGAAACACATTAAAGAGAGCGACACAACAGCCTCTCCAACATTTTTTCAAAGAGGCAACCATGTTGGTTGGTTACAGAAAAAACAACAGAGTCTTGTGTCCCTTTAAAGATTACCAATTTTTCTATGGCATAAACTTTCATGAATATTGTTCACGTCATCAGATGCAAGGAGTGCTAGGCTCAACTTGGCATTTATGGGGCACAGTTACGCACTATTAGGCAGGGGAAAAAAGGCTTATTCCTGGCATTCCCTATTCTGACTGGGGAAAGTTGGAAGTTGTGGGAGATGGGGGGGGGACTGTTTGCAGGAGCTTTCCCTCTCATTTTTGGCCTAGTGGTATTCTTAGGATAGGAAACATACTCCCCACTGCATCCCAATTATCAGAAAGTTCAGTTTGGACCATGGATATTACAACAATTTTTCCAAAGCATCCATTTTAAAACAAAACAAAATACACTTTGAAATTATGCACACTTTATATGAAGAAGGCCGCAAGTTTAAGCCCTGGTATCTTGAGGCATGAAAGGTTAGGAAAGTCCCATCTGAAATCCTGGAAAAAGTATACATTCTGCTCCTCCAGTCTGGTATCCTCTAAATTCCTACAACTATGGACTACACCTCCCATAACCCCTGACCACTGACAATGCTGGTTAAAGCTGATGGCCGAAACAAAACACTAGGGTTGGATGATGGGCCATCATATGAATCTACATCAGGCAGCTTCTTATATTACAAAGTGGACATAGAAAAGCAAACAATATCCAGAAGTTTACTTTTACCGTATTTTTCACTCTATAAGACGCACCTGACCATAAGACGCACCTAGTTTTTAGAGGAGGAAAATAAGAAAAAAAAATATTCTGAATCCAATGGGCACATGATCACCGGCACAGTCCCCATCACTTCCCCATGGGCTGCACATCTGACAGACTTACTGCACACACATATTCGCTCTATAAGACGCACAGACATTTCCCCTTACTTTTGAGGAGGAAAAAAGTGAGTCTTATAGAGCAAAAAATACGGTAAGTTACTCATTGAAGTGGAGTGATTTTGAATTATACTGCTCATCCTGTTGTTTAGAAGTTTCATTGTTAACAATGCTGCTTATTAATTTTCTCAACATGTTTTCCCTTTTAAAAAGCAACCTGCGATTATTGCTCATATAATTGTATTTCATTATGTATTCAATACAACATATGTATTAAATGTATTTTATCTATTTAATACAACATACAGACCAAAAATTTTATTTCCTACCCAGAGATCTGTCTGGCTGCTACTGGAGACCATGCTCATAGGCATAGGTGTGATCTAACTGTTGCCTCTTTGGTCAATATTGTCCACCCCTAGTGAAAAGGCAGCCACAAGCAAGCATTGCCAACACCTGTGAATTGTGAGGGACAAATGCGCATGAGATACAGTTTTGTTCCTCTTTGAATCTGCCATAAAGATGCAGCCATAGATGTGAATGAGTCCAGTTTACAAGGACCTACACTGGGCTGGCAGTTCGTGGCCTTCCAGATTTCTGGCCTACAGCTTCTGCCATGACTAGCCCATTTAGCCAATGGTGAAGGACGATGGGAGCTGTGCACCAAAACATCTGGAGCACCTCAAGTTGCCCATCATGTCCTACTTGGAAGCACTCCATACAGCTGGATGGCTGATGAGTGAGACTGAAAAATCCAAGTGTCTGGCAGTACTGGCTACTTCAAAATAAAATCTGCTCACTTGGGAATATGACAACAACACTGCAGCTGCTAAAGACTCAGATACGTGACAGCGAACACTTTCCAACTCCATATTCCTCTTTGAAATTGTGCCTCAGCCACAGAGATAGTCTACAGAAATGAAAATACATGGACAAAGAAAGATGAGAGCCTTTCTAGGTTCACATGGTTTGGTAAAAGAAAGGAGAAAATTCTGTACCCTGACGTAATAGTTGTAAACAATGTATCTTAAATCTAAAAGATGATATTTCACCTTAAAACATTTAGTCATGATAACCATAGTGCTGGTGGATATCAAAACACTCACAGCTTCGACAAAATTTAAATAGAAAAGATCAGATCCAGAATACATCTTCTGAAAGAGGAAGAGACTTTCCCCAAGAGGAAGACCTCTATTCATCAAAGGTACCCCCACCCAACTGCGGGGACACCTCTTCCCACACACCACAGTTCACAGCATTCGGCAGGATCTCTTGACTCTATGTAGCCTTTATTGGGGGGCTGCAGGAGAACAAGGGAAGTGGGGGACAGGGCGGTTCATTTCCACTAGCACAGCTGATCCGGCATAAAAACTGAATTCAGTGTTTCTGCGATGCGAAAATACATGCTTAAGGCAATGCAGTGCTGGTCATTTTAGAAGATCCCTCTGTTGGAAGCAGCCCTAACCCTAGCCCACAAAATACGTGTTTAAGGCTGGAAAAATGCCACTGGTAAGGGAAAGCTGATCATTAGTAGGGAAAGCAAATCTTACATAAAATGTGGTTTCTCGATGTATTCATGCGACCGAGTATGTAAGATGCGTTGAACACATGAAATATGCTCTATGAATATTAAATTTATGTATATGTACAACCATACTCAATCGAGACCAAGGCCCCAGCCTGCTGAAGCGTTATATCGTTTTTGTTAGAGATGTTTCCCAATGGTAGCATTTACTTTTGCGAAACGGTGTGTTGGGCTTTCTCCCTGCCCCCCATTATTATGGGGGAGCGGTTCCAAGCAACTGTCTATGCGACCAGGAAGTCAGTGATGCCTCATTGATATTTCTGGGACTGCACGAGAAACCCTGAGGCCGTCGGCTTACTGACTGCAATATAAACTCTACATTAATCATTAATATTTTTGAGTAGTTGGCCTTTGAAAACTTCTTCCTCGTGCTGCTCTTGCCCTCTTCCTCTTTTCCAAGCTTCATGGTTTCCATAGCAAAACAAAAACAAAACAAGGTTGGAGACTTATAGGGCAGTTTGCTGCATATTTTGCTTACAAGCCCCCTGGCATTCAGTGAAGCTTGCTCAGTGTGTTTAAGGCTGATTGGCTGTGTTGTGCAGGATGCTCATAAATCCTGCTTTACAGAGGTCAGTCCTTACTGGACAGGACTCTTCTGTACTTGAAGGTCTCTCTGCCCAGTCCAAGTCCAGTTGAAAGATCAAGAACCATGAGAATGTCAAGCAGGAGGCTTGAAAGAGGCTAACAACTAGCACCTGGACTGAAGTGGCATAGAAACATAGAAACAGAGCAAGTCATGAGGAGTCTCCCTTATGACGGGCCATCTAGTCTGACCCCCGGCTCCAGCCGGCTCCTCTCATGGCATGCCCACCATGTACATGTCTAGCCTATCCTTGAACACCTTCACCGATGGGGCCTCAACCACCTCCCGTGGAAGCTCATTCCATACCCTCGGGGTCCTGTCAGGAAGTGCTTCCTGGCATCTAAATGGAACCTAGGTTCCCTGAGCTTTGCCCTGTTGGAGCGCATCCTGCCCTGTTCTGCAGGGGAGAGCAGGTCTCTACGCAACTCCGTGTGACACCCCCTCACATACCTGTATGTCACCAACAGATCCCCTCTGAGTCTCCTCTTCTCCAGGCTGAAAAGGCCCAGTTCCCTCAGTCTCGCCTCCTATGGCTTCCCCTGCAAACCACCCACCAACCTTGTGGCCCTACACTGCACTGACTCTAACCTGACTATAGCCTTCCTGAAACGAGGGGCCCAAAACTGAACACAATACTCCAGTTGCGGGCGCACCAGAGTTGTATAGAGTGGTAGTAATACCTGGAGGCTACCTGCTCAGAGTGATACATTAAATCATGATAATTATAAATTATAAAAATTGTATCTCTATCTGTATCCTCTTTTGTAGCTGTTTGCTTCCTCTTTTTTTGGTTATGTGTAATTAGCCAGTCTACATGTTCGTTTTGTAGGACAAACTCAAGGGAATTCTGATATTCTTCTTTGCACGAGTTAATTCTGTATGCAGGGAAACAATCACAGAAGTAGTTCCTCAACAGTTTGTTGCTGGTGAGAATTTAATACAGTAGTCATCATAACTTTACTTCTGACTTGCTCCTAGACCAGGAGGGGACAATTTGTGGCACACCACATGTTTTTGCTTACAACACCCATCATCTCTCCACTAGGGATGTGCCATGCCTAGCCAGAATCCAGTTTGTGCCTGCCTGTCAGACTTCTTCCAATGCTCATCTCTCTCCAAGAAAGCAAGCCTGGAGGAAATCCACAAGCATTATCAGGCCACTGATTGTGCCACCAGCAGCCTTCCCCAGCTGCCTTTCCGGTAACCTCCTTCCTGCTCACTGCAGCAGGCATGGAAAAACAGCACTGCTTACGAGGTGCTTCAGGTTTCCTTCCTGGTGGGCATCCCTGAACCCTGGCTGCATTTGCTGGGAACTCAGATTCCAGGCTGCTGCAAAGCAAACTGGAGTCCAGGACGTCGAAACCAGGGAATCCAGTCGATTTTCTCCCCAAAGTGGATTCCTTACACATCCCTGCTCTTAACATTGGCTTATGTTGGCTAGAGTTGCAGGCCTAACCAAGGAGAAGTTCATAGAAGTGAGGCTAAACAAATTGCTGACCCTTTGCCGGATAGCTCCTACTGCTCCAGTCAAAAGGCCTTGTGCAGCTATTTTGCCTTTTCCTCCTTAAAGGCTTGTCCATGGTAAGAAACAAGATGGAAAAACTGTCTTGAAAGCATGGAAAGTTTGCAAGTGGAAATGGTGCCATCTGGACCCCCCACTGGCTGTGAATGAGGAAAGGGAACTGCATAATCATGCCTTTTCTGGAAATATGCTTGACTTGGGCAAGGATGCCCACCAGGAAGGAAATACCCAGTGTCTGCTAACATCAGCCATTATCTTGGCAGGATATCTATATCTCCATGCAAAGGCAGAACACTGTTGGTTACAAAATGTGGCGACAAACAAGAGGGAGATGGCCATGACTTCTATGTCTGCTTAATCTCCCAAGTCCCTATCCAATACTAATCACTGTACATCCCTACTTCGGCCATCCCTACTTTTTCTCTCTCTGCATGCCAACACCTTCTCTCTCTCTCTTTCCACTCTTCAGAAACAAATTCTAGCCATATTGGCTTCTCTCCAGCTCTGATCCCTCCTTGGCAATCTGAACTGATTGCTTGCAGAGGGCTTCCCTCCTTCCTTCCTTCCAGTGCTCCGCCCATTTCAGGCTCCCCACTGCTTTCCCTTGTCCTTCACGCTTTCCTCTCTCTGGGTTCCTGCAGGATACACGAGGGTTTCATGAAGATCGCACAGTCCCTGCAATTATGTTTGATGAACCCTGGCTCTGAGCCAGCACGTTAATACTTGCATGTCCAGTGAGCGGTATGCATCTTCTACCCTTCTCGGTCATGTTGATAGTTCTGCCATATCATTGTTACAGTCTGCATTGTCAATATGAACACCTGCTCAAAGTAGTTTTCACTCCGTTATACATGTCTCTCACTACATCATCTGAATCAGCTGTCCTAAAAACACTTTTTAACTTCAGCATGTATTATTTCATGGTTGAAGTACATTTAGGACAGGACTATATGTGGTCCGTGCCCCTTTCACATGCAATTACGCATTTGTTTCGGCACAAGTCCGAGTTTGGGTTAAAAAACAACTACACAAAAACTGCCATTCAAGTATGTTCCAAAATGTCTATTTAAAAATGTATTTTCTTTCAAAGCACAAACTTTCTGAATGGATTTTGACATGTGTTCTGTAGTTTCTCTACCAGAAGAGCCTGGAAACGTGAAATCTAGTGGATAATTAAGTCCTGATTCACAAAAATAGTTCAAGAGGTTTATACAAAGTCAGCTCATTATCAAAATTTTCAAAGGTCAAATTCTTCAAGCATCCTTGAGCTTATTTCTTTTCAAACTATTAGTTTACCGTATTTTTCGCTCTATAAGACGCACCTGACCATAAGACGCACCTAGTTTTTAGAGGAGGAAAACAAGAAAAAAAATATTCTGAATCAAATGGGCACCTAATCACAGGCACATTCCCCATCACTTCCCCATGGGCTGTACACCTGACAGACTTACTGCACATACATATTCACTCTATAAGACGCACAGACATTTCCCCTTACTTTTGAGAGGGGAAAAAGTGAGTCTTATAGAGCAAAAAATACGGTAAGTTGCAAATTCATTCAGGTTTACTCCTGGCTTGTTTAATGTTATTGATCTTCCACAATAAGATCAATTGTGTAACATTAAACAATTGTGTAAACATTGTTTAATGTTACACAAATACAAAAATTACTGATTATGATTAATTATTTGCTGCAAGAATTCTCTGTGAGAACTACATCCCTTTCAAACTGAAAAGGTTGAACAAATGTTTGGGAACTGCAGAAATTGATAAAGTTAACTGAGTCTACACATAAAGGCACAGAAAACTTCTATGTAATTAATTCTGCAGATAAATGGAAAAGTTATATTCTCTGTTGGCATAGTTATTCCTGTCATATACTTCTTGACAGAATACTTTTCTTGACATAATTAGAAGAGGCTGTGCGTAATGAACTTTCCCCCTTCTATTATATCTGATAGTCCTATAATGGATTTTTCTTTAACAAATGTAATAAATTAAGGGCACATTCCTATGCATATTTAGACAGAAAAAAGACCCACATTTCCCAGCATGTCCCAGCTGGCTATGCTGGTTGCAGCGTGCTAAAAGATGCAAAGTCCAAATATGCTTGGAAAGAAAAAGACCAACATTACTGCTGATCAGCACATCATGAGTGTGTTTTAAGATGCAATCCTAGTTCTTGGAAATAAATCCTGTTGGATCAAGAAAATTTACTTTCAGGAAATAGCAGCAGTCATGCAGTTAGGTTAGATGAGCTTTGAAATCCCTTCCAGTGTTATGTCTAGACTTGTGATGCAATCTACCAAAACTGATCCCTGCCAGCCCTTTCTCCAGCCTACGTGGGAATGAATTTGGAAGCCCCCGAAGGATCAATGTTTCACGAAGCAAGAGCAGCTCAAAGGTCTCCTATGAATTGCCAGAAAAAGAGGAAATGCATGCCCCAAAAAGAGGGCATAGATTTTAATAAAATAGGCTTATTCCTATCGAACGACATAAAATTATAATTTAAATAGAAGTGTAGTATGTCTGACAATAGTGTGCAAACATATAACCAGATGACCATGAGTCTGCCTATTGAGAATGTTGCTCAGGTGTCAACTGATGATGGGGAACAACTCTAGAACATAAGAAGAGCCGTGCTAGATCAGACAATGGTCCATCTGTCCCAGCATTCTGTTCACACAGTGGCCAGCCAAAAGCCCACAGGAACCCAGAAGCAGGGTATGAGCGCAACAGCATCTGCCCACCCAAATGGGCAGCAACTGGTCTACACAGGCATGCTTCCTCTGCTATCCGATGCAACCTGTAGTCATTAGGATGACTAGCCATTGGTAGTCTTCTTCTCCATGAATTTGTCATCCAACCCAGCCATCCAAATTGGTGCCCATCACTATACCCCATGGAAGAGAATTCCATAGTTTAACTGTGAAGAAGTCCTTCCTTTGGTCTGGCCTGAGTCTCCCACCATCATGGGATGTCCCTGGTTCTGGTATTATGGAGACGGAGAAAAACAACAAACCTTTTCTTGACACCATAAAATCCTTTCACATCTCCCTTTACTCGCCTTTCTTCTGTGCTAAACAATCTCAGCTTTCCCCATAGGGGAGTTGCTCCAAACCCTTCTGGTGCAGGAACTGCACACAATATTCTAAACGTAGCTGCACCACAGATTAGTTGTACAAGGGCAGGATGACATTGGCAGATTCATTTCCAATGCCTTTCCTAATTATGCCCAACATGGAGTTTACCTTTTACACAGAACCTGCTCACAGAGTTGATATTTTCATCAAATTGTTCATCACAACCCCAAGATCCTTTTCTTGATCAGTTGCTGCCAGCTCACATCTCATCAGCTTATATCTGACGTTGTGATTTTTTTTTGGTCCCAATATGCATGACTTTACACTTGCTTATATTGAAGCACATTTGCCATTTTGATGCCTATTCTCCCAGTTTGGAGAGATCCCTTTGGAGCTCCTCACAAATCCTTTTGATTTTAATCATCCTAGTTTGGTGTGACCAGCAAACTTGGCCATATTTTGGCAGATCTTTTATGAATAAGTTGAAAAGCGTTGATCCTAATACAAGTTCCTCTGGGATGCCACTGTTTGCTTTCCTCTGGATCTCTGCTTTCTGTTCTTTAACCACTTACTGATCCCCAAGAGAGTCTCCTTCACCCTTTTGGTTTCTCTGGACAGCTGTCAAAATACAAACTGTCAAGCCAAATCAAAGGTGTGAGTTTTGCTTGTGGAAAGGCAGTGGTCTTATTTATACCCTCTTTGCAGCAAGTTCTCCCAGGTAGTCCACGTACTAGTGCACAGTGTGCCCCTTTTCTCAAGCCTTTAGGGACTCTGGAAGATGCAGTCCCTTCTTGGGAATAGTTGTTTTGTCAGCTAGCTGTGAAAACTGCCTCCCTTTAAAAAGAAGTGCTTGACAGGCCAATAGGTGGCTTTTGACTGGGACGTATATTTATATTTTACTGTGTGTTTTGCTAAAATAAGAGAGACATGTGGATCATTCTGGATCCCAACGCCAGAGCATGTGGGTGAAGGTTTAGGACCACGATGCTTGGATACTGGTGCCCCAGCAGTTGCCCTACAATGCCAAGTTCTGATATACTGGCCCTGACATGATATTTTGAAACCTCAACCATGATTCCAAATGCTTTATTTTTAAAGCTTATCTTTGTGGCTTAGACCCTGAGCAGCAATAGCAGAGCTCAGCATGATTAACAGGTTTTGTCTAATATAAGCAGCTGCCCGTACTAAGCGTGAATGGCATACAGAGAAGGCAGTGTGTCTCCCTATCCTCTCTCCTCCTCCCTTTTTAAATTCATTTGCTGACCTACTATCAAAGAGTTCATGCCATAATACACTGAACTGAACCAAAAATAGCACAACATTACGCCAGATTATGGATACTGCAGGAAACATTTTGCTACCCCTTCGGTTTTATCTATGGGGAACAACGTGCACAAGCACTGATCTGGAAAAGGAGACCCCAAAAGCCACTTAGGGCTTGATCCTATGCATGCTTAGACAGGAAAAAGGTGATGGAATAGAAAGTCCTCAGCTGAGCAATGCTGAGAGTCGTAGGCTTCTCTTTTCGTTTTTGTCTAAACATACATTGTACACACTAAAAGCACACACCAAAAAGGCTTGCCTTGGTAGAATAAGGGTAGTTCAAAAGTTGGTCTTCACACCAGTTCTTAATTAATCAGCAAGGGTGAAAGTCAAATTGAATGTGATGCTAAATGTGGTTTAGCTTCCCTCAATTGGGGTTCCCCTTCACTTTAAAATTACTGCTTCTACTACCACCACTTGCTGAAGCCCTGGGGGTGAAGAGATACCGCTTTGATTGGAATGCTGGCATGGAGAAGCATGTGGGGGACTGAGATAGGCTAATCTGTCTAACACAATCATGTTGAGTTTCTTGTTTTTCCACTGCTAAGCTCATTTCGACTGGGTCAACATCAGATCGTGAGCCTTCTTGTTTTCTGCAAGGAAAGTCGAGTGTCTTTGTGCATGAATTTTTCAAACCATACAAGTTTTTATGTACAATTCGTATATACACAGATTCAATGTGCATTTTTCTGCTGAAGAAAGTCTTTTGTGTGCATATTTCCAATGCATGAGTTCTTTGTGGGCACATTTCACATGTATTATCTTTTTCAGTGTTTTCGCCCATGTAATGAAACTAAATAAACCATTTTTTCCCAAAATTTCAGAAACATACAGATTCTAACAGTGAGCTGAGATCCATTTCATGGTCAGTCCCAGCACATGCAAATTGGGTATCGCTGTATTGCTTGGGTCCTCAAACTACGGCCTGGGGGCTGGATCCGGCCCGCCATGCCCATTTATCTGGCCCACCTCAGAGGCTTTCAACATGCCACATGTGCCTGCTGCCACCCGTCTCTTCCCCCATGCAGGGAGGCAGAGGCTTGCTCACGCAGCGATTGTCTCGGACTCGCTTGGAGAAAACGATTTCCAAGGAAGCAAGCCGCTGCACGTATGCCTGCCGCTGCATCGCAGCGCATCCCTGCCCCTGCCTTGCCTCGCCATGCCTCACACCCCACCCCCTGCCTCAGCGTGCGCTCACATGTCCCACCCCCACACTGGCCCGCACGCCCCACCGGCACCACCTTTCCGGCCCGTGCCCAGCACTGCACCTTTCAACTGGCCCCCTGGTGAAAAAGTTTGAGGACCCCTGCTGTATTGGAATGTGAACTCCACAAGTTTCTTACCTTTCCCTGAGGGGAACTGATCTACCCCTCCACAGACACACACTCAGCTATATCTTGCTGAAAATCCAGCTCTGATACAGTCATTTGCCCCTACAAATGGTAAGAGCCATGCATAGCAGCTGAGGCAATAAGTGGAGGCATTTTCTGCATCAATGCAAGGAAAGGGGTTGACCAGAATAAACCTGCCATGGCTGTTAGGTAAAAAAAGGAAAGGAGAATTCCAGCTGCAGTATTCAAATATACCTTTCTTAATCTGTTGGCCACTTCACATGCCTTGAGTGCTATTTTTCTTGATAAAAAGGTGAGCAAGAAACCAAATGGATAGTACAATCAATCAATCAATCAATAAAGGTTCTTTAGATGTGCATCGCTGGCTAAAGCAGGTCAGTGAGTATTGCAAGGGAGAGTTCATTTGAGCAGCAAGTTGGTCAAGCTGAAGAACTGGGGAAGAGCTGGAGACTAGATGAAACTCTCAGAGGTGTCCTTGGGTCCCTGGACAACTCATAACATCTCCAAAATTGATAATCCCTCATTTTGGATTACAGATGGGTTCGGTACACTGTGTTCAGATGTCTTATGTGTCGACCACTGTTTCTACCCAGCTTGGGATGTGAAACAAGGTTCGACACATACCTGGTCCATGGACAAGTTGTCCAGGTTGCTTTGTAAGCACATTCGCAAATGTTCTTTAATATTAGCTCCTTGTTATTTTCCAAGAAACTGAATCTTGTTGAACTACAAAGCTACCTGCTTTGTGGGCATATGCATAGGAATTATGTGACATTAAGTCTTACTCTCAGCTAAGCTCTTGTTGACTTCTGTGGGCAATGAGTCGGGACCACAGGATCAAGGAGTCTTTCATTCAATGAGTAACTGGTCTACTTTTCATTTCTCTCTGTTGCTACTTGCAAATATTTTATATGGCTGCCATCTTGTTTTCAGACCCCAAACCAATTTTGTTCTGAGTTGCATTTCCAATCAGTTCTCAGCTGTTGATGATGCTATGAAGTACCATTTCCAGGGCGATAACATTATGAACTGTGCATACAGCACCATCAGCAGCCAGGAGAGAACCGTCAGAAACTATTTTTGAACACTCATGGAAAAATAGGAAATACGAAGCCAATTCCGAAGCAACCCTAGAGGCGTTTGATGCTGCTGAACTAGAACCTGCAATGGCATCCTCTGGCCCACTGCTCCAAGAGCAGCAGCAGCAGCTGAAAGGGCGATCACCCGCTCGGAAAGTCTAGGTGTCTTGCAGAAGCCTTCCCCAATGTGGTGCCCTCCAGATGTTTTGGAGTAGGACCCCCATCACTCTGGACAAGTGGCTGGTGGGGGCTGGTGGGAGTTGTGGTGCAAAACACCTGGGAAAGCACCATGTTGGAGAACTGTGTCTTACAGCGTACCAACAATGGAATTCGCAGCCAAGAGAGATGTGTCTGCCACTGCGTAGAAGATGATCGTGCCAGATCTGATCAACCAAACTGGAACGGAAAGCATGCACGTGCCATCAGATCACGCATGAGATAGTCCTGGGTATGTCTGGGAAACATGTGGGCCTCTTTGCTTACCCATGGGGAAGAGGAGAAGTCATACGACACAGGAACTGAAAAAGTCAGAGGGTCATTTGGCCAAACGCTCCCCAGCTGCTTTGCAAAGCAGGATCATCCACCCATGTACCCGTGAGCCACAGCCCCCTGCAAACATCTCATATGAAACAGAGGCAAGAAGAGAGCCAGCATGCCTCAGAACATGCTGCCTCCAGGGCAAACAGGGGCTACCTGAAGCAAGCAAGCCAAGCTGTATAACGGAGGGCAACCTTTGCTCCCAGATCACTAGCCTTTACACTCGAGGCAGAGCTGGCCCTGCCGTAAAGCAGAGTGAGGCAGCTGCATCGGGCAGCAAATACGGTGGGCAGCACTACCAGCTGCCTGGCCATGCCCCTCTCTTGGAGGAAAGAGCTGTGCAGCCCAGATGGTCTGGCCTTCGACCTCCAGGCTACACTGCAGGCCTCTGGTGTTGCAGAGGGCACTAATCCGTTGCCAGCCTTGAATTAGAATTTAACTGTGATACCTATTCGCTTCTGTACATTGAAGGGGAAGGGGCCATTCTGTCCTTACCTCAGGCAGTGAAGTATCTTGCGCAGACCCTGTCCTTAGGGGAACCTTATTCCCCTCACTAAAGCTGTACTAGCTAACTCTTTTCGCCCCTTAAATTCTGCTCCAGGAAAAAAAAGTGAGATTGAGTGGCAAATGCGCTTGCTGGATAGACAGCAGGCCATCACAGTTTTTGTGACTTTTTCAGTCAGTAAACATTTGCACCACAAGCTGGCATGGAACCCAGAGAGGATTCAATAGCCTTGACCTGTTATGACCGAAATAAATTTCACCATTGCAGTTACGCAATGCATTGACAGGTTCATTCTGCAATAAAGTTTAGAACTCAGCCTCACCTACTACACCTGCATAGTTTTTGAGTGTTATCACTAAGGCTGTGTGCATTTCACTGGCAGGTATTTTTATACATATACTGGCTGAGTTCATACAACATAACCATGCAGAGTGGCTTGTTACCATACTTTGTGTGTGTGTGTGGGGAGGGGGAGGGGGTAACCATGATCTGCCTGACAGATATCAAGTGATTTCCACATTATCAGTCCTCCCACAGTTGGCGAGTATCCCATCTGCCACCATTAATCCCAAGATGCATCACTCCCTGCCTATGTTGCCTGCCTGTTCCTCACTGGCCCGCATATAGAGGCTGAATGGTTGCAGTAGCTCCTGCTATTGCTGCTTTTCCCAGGAGACTCTGTGCTAGTGACATACTAGGACCACTGAAATCGCACCCCTGGGTTCAGAACACACAACAAGCCACAGTGGTACAAAAAAACCATAGAACAAACCATTGTTTCTTAGCATACTGCTGTAAACCTCCAGAAGATCTTCAGCCATTGCCTTGTCTACAAATGATAACAATGGCAGTACGAATGAGATTTCTCAAGGCCAGACTTACCATGGTGCAATATCTCAACTGGGTTGAGACAACAACGGTATAAAATCCGGATAAGACATGGCTTGTTGTCTCATCTGAACCCAGCCACTGAAATCTTTTTACACTGAGAACCATGGTGGGCAAGGCTGTGAAAAAGCAAGACCACTCTTCAGATCTCACTTCAGGTAGAAACTTGTGAGACCACAAGAACAGTCCTGTTGGATCATGTAGGCCATTCTCACATCTCCAAAAGAAGTACAAACTTGCATACAATCTGAATATGCTAACTGTTATTATTACTGAATATATTAACTATTATGTAGACCTTAAGTTACTACAACCAGGAGAGGCTAGTCCTCCTTTGTGGCTTCGTGTCCAGTAGAGCTTTTATTCTGAGCTTCACAGGAGCTATTCATGGGCCTCCATTGTGGTGGAGCTATTTGGGGGATGCATTTCAGCACCATGGTTAGCTCCTATAACGCTCAGCATTAAAGCTGCAATGGACAAGGAACCTCACTGATATTGGAGTCCCCAGCTTCCTCTGGCTTACAGAAATACACTGTATTTCACCATGATGGGAAAGGCTGAGAGCAGGACACCTTTGCGCTCTGCTCCTCTCTGCATGCTCTGTTGTTTATATCTTAATGGCTAGCATCCAGGCTGCAAGATCTGGCTTGATGTGCTTATCTTTATACCAGAATTGGACAAGGCAGCCCTTCAAAGAAACCAAGTGTAGGGAACCTCTTTCAAGCTGAGGCTCAGCTGAGCTTCGCAGGTGCTCTTGAGAGGTAAGTGGGCCTGAAAGCAAAACGGTGGGGCCAAAAGTACCACAAAAAGCACATGATCACTCAAAGCTTTTTCTGCCAGTGAATAAGTCTTATGGTTTGAGGACTGGAGGAAAGCAGCATAAGACTGTCTAGTGGTTGAGGGAAAGGGGCATGGGCACCTGAGCCATGGATGGCTGGATTGGGACCCCAGCAGGGTGAACTCTGGCCTTCCAGAATTGAAATTCCCCATCCAAGAAACAGAGGACTGCCAGCTCTATAAGTAGAGGATTGCCATCATAAAGCAGTCCTTACATGGGCACCTTGTGGTGCACCCAGCCAAACGTTCTGTCTGGTCCACAACTCTGTTTCACACACTGAAAATAGATGACAGCCACAAAGGCAGGTGAGGCCTGGACACAGCCCTCCTCTGCTGCTGTGTGGAGACAGACGGCCCTCTTCCGCTGTTGGCAGCCAGGGGCATACCGTTGCTGGACCCAGAGGGCCTACACAGGCACCCTGACGAGTAACCAGCCACAAATAATCATACTTCAATGCGCTGGATCCCCCTTTGCAGCCATTCTAGCTATAGACCATCAGTGCCTGGCATGTGTTGGATGAAGGATTAGTTTTTTCTCAGCCTGAATCTATTGCCAGACAATGTCATGTGGTGATGCTGAGTTCTGTTCTGGTGCCAGAGAGGAAAACATATCCTTTCCCACTCACTAGTGGCCTTCTTCAATGCAGGGTCAATATTTCTCAGAGGAAGGCTTTAAGTAGTGCTGGTTTCAGGTTTTTGAGGGTCCTTGAGCTAGAAAGCCTCAATTTTCCTCTTCTTCCTTCCCATCATTGCTTCTGCTTGCTTGCTTGACAGGCAGAGAGCCAGTGAGCAAAGAGACCACAGAATCTGCTGCTTCTCCTCCTCTCTACCACTGTGGTCTAGACCAGAGTGAGAAACAGGTAAACGAGCAGGCTGCAAGAGTGAGGAGGGGAAGCAAGTCCTGGGGACTCTTCTCAGTGGACCCCCTGCTACAAGGTGGGTCCTCCACAGGTCGCTAGCCATGCAGACTTTTAATCACTTATTCCCTCTAGGCCAACCTTCCCTTCGTGGCTGCATATTCAATCTGTCAAAATAATCCCTTTAGCTGTGTCAAAGTACCTGCTTCAAACAAACAAACAAACAAACAAACTCATATCTTTGACAGCTATCCAAAGAAAGTTTTCATAAAAATGTGTGTGCATGACTCTTACCTTTCCAGAGTACCTAGAGGGCTGGGAGAATGTGGAAAAAGTGAGGGGTTATGGGAATTGTTGGAACAATATTACGAACCTAGGACATCACACCCCAAAGAGTGAGATGTCAACAGCCCCTTTCACAAGCAAAGATTCCAGCATGGCTTTGCTGCTTTCCTGACAACTTGCTATTTGTTGGCTGTCAAGTGAAAAGAAATGAATGAACCCATTTGCAGCCTTGCTTTGTCAATGCCAGTGATTGGTGCCTACTGTGCTTTGACAAAAGATACTCACTTGGACAGTGACAAGGCAAAACTTCACATTTTGCATAGTCAGAGGTGTGCACCTGTGATCAGACCAGGATGGACTCGTGAGCAGACCAAAGAGAGGACAGAAGTCCTCTGGGATTTCAGCTGGGCAGGAGGAGTGGAGGACAACCCACAATAAGGCCCACCATCTGTCAGGTATAGCATGGATTGTTTCATGAACAACCCACACCGCTTAGCTTATTCACAGGCTGGATTGCCTTTTCCTACCAACTTGTCCACAGTTTATGAAGCACTTTGGCCACTAGCTGAACCTTTGAAATGCATTGCATAAATTAATAATAATGTTTAAAAGCTTAACTTATAGTCCTGACAGCTGCAAAAAGCTTGCAAGCATACAGATGAAATCTCAAAATCTGGAAAAAAAGCTTGGTGTGGCATTGTGTGTATGGAGTGGTGGTGTGTCAGTTCCATGCGCAGCCCATTGCATTATTCTGCAATCCCTTGCAAGGGAAGAATCCTAGTTATTTGAAAGCCAATCTATATGTTGCATCACAGAAGCAAACTCTCTCTGGCCAGTTTAGCTCGGTTGCAGGACTGGAACTTTCTTGCTGCAAAGCAATGAGATCCTGCTTTTCGCAATGAAGGTGGCCAGATGCAGAGCTGCACAGAACTTGTGTACCTTTCTTAGCCATATGGGAATTTTGGGTTGGCAAGTATTTGCTAAGCAGGTGTCTGAAAAGCTGCCAAACAAAATTCCCTCTTTCACCTTGTTCTTAAAAAAAAAATGCTGAAGACGTTTCTTTCTCGGAAACTGGCCACTTTAGTTACAGTACAGCAAAGAGAATCTACACAGTCTTCCCCCCTTTTTCTTTTTGGAAATGTGTGAATCTAGGGAGGAGTAACCCTAAACCAGCCTTTCCCAGAGTTGAGTCGAGTACACTGTTGTTGGAGTACACTGCCCCACATCCCTGGCCATTAGCCATACTGACTAGGGACCATGGGAATTGCAGTCCAATTGACTTCAGCACTGACTGAAGACTGTTGACTTCAGTATCTTTTTCATTTCAGCTAGTTGTAGCACTAAGGCTTTGGGGTTAGTCACCTGTTAGCACTTTTTGTGGGAGTACAGGGATAGCCTTTTTCCAGGCAGGTTGTCTCTCTAAACTAGTGTCATCTGCTCTGACAGGCAGTGGCTCTCCAAAGCAAGAGACGTGAGAGGGTGAAGCTTCAGAGGAGGCTGGATGTGGGAAGCAGGCTCCTCACCTGTCTCAGGCAGAAGCCTTTCCTGATGACCTGGTAGCTACCTGATTCCTCTTTAGCCAGACAACCAGGATAGTGCTAGAGTGTTGGACTCGCTCAAGGGAGAGCAAGCCCCAGTCCCCCTCCACCATGAAACTCACTGGGTGACTTTGGACTGACTCTCAGCCTACTCTACCTCAAACGGTTGTTGTGCAGACAAGCAGAAGGAAGTTGGATCGTGTAAGCTGCTTTCTGCTCCTTACAAGAGGGGTGGCATTAAATAATGGCATTAAGCATCAGAGGCATGTGCTCTGTGCCACAGAGCCTCGGACACGGTGGTGTGCAAGCCCAGCCCAGCTTCACTCGAGCGAAGGAGAAAGGCAGTGGCACCTACCGCAGCTGCTCCCCGGTAAGCAGGACCTCAGCCATGTGTTCCAGCTCGCCAGCCTTCTGCTGCATGCAGCCCAAGCTACTTTCTTCCATTGCTACCAGTCAGGCTGGGGACACAGAAGAGCCAGAAGGTTAAAGAGGGCAGGCCTATTTCTCAGCACACCGGGACTTCAAGCTGCAATTTCGCAACAACACTTGGACATGTCCCCAACACACGCACACACGCACACACCCGTAGAAAACCTTTCTGTACAAACGGACACCTTGCATTTTAAGCTGTGACCTTCCTTGACGACTTTGCCCCGTTTTAATTAAATTCCCATCGGGAGGGGGGTGTTTTTGGTGGGGGGGCGGTTTCTGCGTGCGCTTCCTGCACGCCTATCCCACACCCTGCCTTTGAGCGCTTTGCCATCTGCAGCGCGTCAATGTATTTACTCTGCAAGCTTCGCAAGTTGTCACTCTCACTGCTTCCCAGCCTTTTCGTGGAAATCTACCGAGGACTTCCTTCTCTGACCCAGAGATTTCCCTCCTCCTGCACAACCCCTCCCTTGCAATTAAAAGTCTTCTGCAGCCCGGGGAATGCCTTGATTTAGGGTGGCTGATTCTGCTCGGGGAGGTTTGTTTGAATAGCTTTGGCAGGTCGGATGGGGGGCGGGCGGGGGGCGGAGGTCCTGAGTCCTGGACATGCCCGTCCTAATCATTCCCCAAACTCCGAAGCGCTGCATAAAGGATGGAGGATGTGTTGGGGAGCGGGGTTAATTCAGCCCGTTGGTGCAGGAAATAGGCACCTGGGGCCATCGCGGAGAGAAGGAGGCGGCTCCGTGCCCTACCCCGTCCACTCACCTGGCCCGGGAGAGCCGCCGTCGCCCTGTCCTCCCGGAGACGCGGCTCCTGCAAGGGCTTCCTTGTTGCGCCGTGACAGGCGGCCTGGCGCGGGACACGTGGCCGCAGCGAAGCACCCGCGGGAGCCGCTCCGGGTGCAGCCCAGACAAGGCCGGCAGCGTCCCCCTCCGGCACCGCGGCGGCGAGGCGCTGCTCGGGCGGAGCATGCGGTCAGTGTCAGGCGCGGCGCTGGACCCGGCGCGGCCCCGGGCGGGCGGGCAGCCTGCAGGCGAGGCGAAGGGGAGCTGCTCCGTGTTTGCCACCCGCGACCTTCCTGCAACTGCAGAGCCAGCGAGCGAGCGAGCGAGCACCGAGCGGCAGGGACGCGCTTCTGCAATTCAGGGATCCCGCTGCTCGCACAGCCTCCTTCTCTTTCCCCAGCTGTTTCCCCTCCCCTCCCTTTTCCCTCCTCTTAACGGAGCCCTTCCTGTTCTTCTTCCTCCAAAACAAAACAGAAATCGGCCCAACTGGGGGGTGGGGGTGGGTAGAGAATCGAGGACAGTATAAAAGCAGGAACGGAGCGCACTGGAACGGGCCTTTATTTTTTAAAACATGCCAACATCAATGACATAGAATCATAGACTCATAGGACAGTGGAGTTGGAAGGGGCCACGAAGACCATCGGGTCCAACCCCTGCTGTTGCAGGACACCAAGTTACACCATCCCACTCAGATGGCTGTCCAGTTCCTTCTCGAACGTCTCCAGTGTGGGAGAGCCCACCACCTCTGGGAGAAGCTGGTTCCACTGTCATATTGCTCTGACAGCGAGGAAGCTTTTCCTGATGTCCAGCCTGAATCTGGGTTGTCCCAGCTTCAATTGATTATTTTGTGTCCTACACTCTGGTATCAGCAAAGAGAGACCTTGTCCTTCCTCTTTGTGACAGCCTTTTAGGGATATCATGTCCCCCTCACTCTTCTCTTCTCTTCTCTTCTCTTCTCTTCTCTTCTCTTCTCTTCTCTTCTCAAGGCTGAACATGCCCAGTTCTCTCAGTCTCCCCTCACAGGGCAGTGTTTCCAAACCCTGGATCATTTTTGTTGCCCTCCTCTGGACATTCTTCTCTCTTCACTTGAGAAGAACGTTTTAGTGCTGAAACCCTTGCAATAATGTATTCTTACTAACTCCATAATCCTACCCAGAACAGAACAGCCACTCCAAGGATTCCAAGCCAAGAAAATTCACTAGTCACAGGTAATCACATGGGAGAGATTCAACCAGCCACAAAATGTCCACAGAAGCCACATGTTCTGGGTAATCTGAAAAATGGCCTTCAGCTGCAACTTCAAAGTGACCAAAATAGATTGGTCTCACAGAACTACATGGGCAGAATGACATAACCCACAAAACCTTCATAGGAACCACATTTTGGTCCCTTGTACCTGAGCCAAGTAGTAGTCCACATTCCAGAAAAAGGTCAACTTCCTTGAGGACCAAGGGTACACCACATGTACATGGGTAGGACACAGTAAGATGCAAATGTCTACAGGAAGCACATTTTGGTCAATGGCCAAGAATGGCAACTTCTGAATGAGCTTACCAGTTTCACAGGACTTTGATGAACAGATATACTGTGTACAAAATTTTACAGAAACCACATTTTATTTATTTATTTTACAAATTTATATGCCGCCCCCCTTGCAAACAAGCCTCGGGGGGCTAACAGCATAACCACATTCCACACAACAGTCCACAACCCACAAACGGAACAGAGCAACCCACCAAATTAATGAGGCTCACATAATGGGATAGGAGAGAAGCAAGCCTCAAAACCTCCAGTAAAAACAACAACACATTTTGGCACCAGGGAACAGGCACTCAGGAAAAAACAGGAATTTGAGCCAAACCAACCAAAATCTCCAGCCATATATAACCAGTTGAGAGTTATGCAAGGAGATGCAAAACATCGCCAGGACTGATGTTCTGATGCCCATTCCAGGCAATGGTCTGTATTCTGAAGACAAGCCGAGAACAATGACTTTAATTTAAGCAAAACAAACCAAATACACCACTCTACTTGGGAGAGCTGCACTAATCCACAAAACCTCCAAAGAAACCACATTCTAGGTTATAGTTTGTAACCTAGAAAGTGGCCAGGGATGTCAACTTCCTCTGAGCCAAATAAAATAAATGTCCCCGTTAGTCACATATATCTACAAAAAAAGGGATGCAATATGACACAGAAACCTCCACAAAAATCATGTTTTTGACTATTCCAGGCAATAGTCCTTATCTGGAAAATGGCCCAGATTAACTAAATTCAAAAGTTACACATAATTGGATCAGGCAGAAGGCAATAAACCACATTGTTACTACAGAATCCACATTTCAGTACCAGTCCTGGGTAAATATACTTTGCTCCAGGAGAGCAATCTAGAATGTCAGCCTCCAAGTGTGTCAGAATTTGGGCAGCTCCATCTGGTGGCCAGAATCAGATTGGTCCCGGCAGTGCTTGCAGGATGGGGCCCAGACCCTGCTGGAGCTCATGTCTCTTGGTGTGTGCCTGGTGGGAGAGCTGGTAGAAGAATTATATGGAGCAACTCTTCCCTCCAGCGGCAGTGTTAGCAATGCAGGTCTTCTTGTTAGCTGTGGTTCAGCTCCTGCATCTTGCTTGAGCCTTGCTGTATTCTGCCTTGCTGTCTTATGCCAGCAGTGCAGGTCTTCCTGCACATGGCATAACATGGTCAGGTGTTCCAACTTCTGTAACTCACCTGACCATGTGGGATCTGGTTCCTGCTGTGCTTTGCTGTATTGTGCCTTGCCTTGCCTTGCCAGGCACCCTCAATGTTCCTGAATCCGGTCCAGTTATCCTGCCACAGGTACCTGCTCACTGCACTTGCTGTCTTCCCAGGTCTTGACACTTGGCCTGTTTGTCACCACGGCTTTGTGGAACTCCTGGTTCCTGACTTCGGCCTGTTCCTTGACTATGACCTTGCCTCGGACTTCCTTCCTGGACTTTGCATTGTGTTTGGACTCTCCAGTTCTGTTGCCCTGGTCCTGTTGCCTTCGTCTTGACTCCTGTTGCCAACATGCCCAGACCCTAACAAACTAATCTACATCAACCAAATTCATCATTCATCGATGGGACTTAACCTGAAAACATGTTGCAGAACCCACTCTTGTTAATAGAATGCATTTCAGAAGATGGCATGTAACACAAACTTTCTGCTTAGCCAAACTAACCAAATTTACTAATCACAGCTGAATAGATGGGATGATGCAGCAACCCAGAATATTTCCAGAGCAGTAATGTGCAGGATTCTGGGAGAATGGAGCTCAGCATCTGCACTAGAGATAGCAAAGCCAAGTTCAGAGGTCATGCATATGAAGATGATGCTGCAAGCCATAGAGAGAAGCCCCACCTCAGTTTGCCGTTGGGACAATAATCTGTTTTCTAGATGAAGCAACCTGAACAATAACTTCCAAACTAGCCAAACCAGCCTAATTCAACAGTCACACATGACTAGGTAGAACAGACATAATAAATCACAAAATTTCCACAGAAGCCTTACTGGGATATTGAAAACTTGTTAATCACCAGGCCCAGATGGTATCCCTCCTAAAGAACTCAAATGTGAAGTTGCTGATCTTCTAGCAAAAATATGCGGCCTGTGCCTAAGATCAGCCTGTCCACCAGAAGGCTGGAGAATGGCCAATGTAATTCCAGGTTTTAAAAAGTGGTCTGGAAATGACAGACCGGTTAGATTAACATCTGTTCTGGCTAAATTGGTTGCAAGCATGATTAAATATAAATTAGTAAGCATATAGGAAGACAAGCCTTGCTGAAAAAGAATCAACATGCCTTCCAGAAAGGTAAGCCATGCCTCACTAATCTTTCCGAGGTCTTTGGAAGTGTCACAGAACATGTGACAATGACAAAATGTCTTGCAGCACTTCAAAGTCTGACATGTTTGTTGCGTTTATCGCTGAACGACTTTGTGAATAGCAGCTAAGGTAGTTGTCACTGACTGGATTTGCACAACACAACAGCCTATCATTGGGAGGCAAACCACAGCGGCTTGTCCCGCTGCATGAACCTGGACTAAGTCCTGTAGGGTAACATGTCGGAGCGCAACAAGCCACCCTGACAACCCTTGGGCTGTGCAACACATGATGGGTGGTCTTGCTATCATACCTGGTGACCAACGCCAATATGGCTATGAGGAACGGGCCAGCTGGCTGTTTGGTAAGGCTGGCAAAAGCCCCTTGCCACACTTCCGGAGCTTCCCCAGTGCTAACCACCCCACACTTGGCCAATCCGTAAGTAGGGCCCCTGCTATTGCTTTGATTGCCAGCCGTTTTGGCTTGCCACAGCTTTTCGTATTCAGGAAACTCTGGGGCAATTTCCAAGGTTGGAATTTGCTGCACTTTGCCCGGGAAAGGCTGTCCGTGTTGGGACCTAAGTATGCATTTGTGAAAGACTGTTTTCTTTTAAAGATTCTACACAGCTATTTGCATAGATTAGAGTTACAAAAGTTAAGGGGGAAAATGGTTGGCATCACTGTATAGCCCCTCCGAGGTACCACTTGGCAACTTTGAGGAGCTGTCAGTGGCTGCAAACAGGGACTGCAAAAAGTGGCTGTCAGGCTGGACTGCACAATCTACAGGGCGGTGGGGAAGCACATAAAAATACAATATCAAATACAAACAGCATTACAATGCTAATTCAAATGGTAGCATATAAACATTCAAACCAAATTTAAAACACATATAAACAGTTACAATTCTTATACGAATTAAATTACAAAACCTGATTAAGTAGCTAACAAAGCCCCAGTATAAAACTAATTAAATTTTCTGTGGTAGAGTACAGTCTACATCTTCAATTTTGCACTGAACAGATATTAAAATCGGCACCAGGTAGGCCTGCATGGGGAGCTTGTTTTATAACTGTGAAGCGACCATTGAAAGGGCTCTTTTCCTTGTCGCCACCAACCAGGTCTCCCTTGAAGGTACCAATCAGGGGTAGATCCCAGATCTTCATCAGAGTGTCTGGGTAGATTGTGGTTAGGAGACTCATTCTATCAGGTTTGTCTTCCCAATGCAGGGATTTCTAGACCACAAGGCTGTGCCTTGAGTGGCTTTAGAAGCACATAGGCAGCCAATGCAAGTGAGCCAGGATGGGTGTTATATCTTCTGAGCATCTGGTCCCTATGGTTAATCTGCCTGCTACCTCTTGCACAAGCTGCAGCTTCTGAACAGTCTTCAAGGGCAACCCCATGTAGAATCCATTGCAGTGATCTGCTGTTGAGATTACCGGAGCTAGATTACTTATGCCAGTCTATCTCTGTCCAGATGAGGGAGTAGCTGCAGCACTGATTCAGGCTGGCAGAAGGCACTATGAGCCACTGAAGCGACCCAGAGCTCAAGAGACAAAGATGGGTCAAGGAGCATACGCAAGCTATGAACCTGTTCCTTCAAGCAGAGCTAACCCTGTGTAGAACAGGGTGAGTCTTCTTCTGGTCAGACTCGCCACTACAGCCACTACAGCAGCTCATTCTTCTCTGAATGGAACTTCAGTTTGTTAGCCTTCATCAAGTTCAGGCACCAATTTAGCACAGCCACAGCCTCACCTGCTGAAGTTGAAAAGCAGAAATATTTATTTATTTAGGAAGCTTCTATTCCGCCCCATTTGCCGAAGCCTCGGGGCGGCTCACAACAAATACAGCTGCATGTTATCCAGATGCTGTTGGCAGTGCACTCCAAAACTCTGGGTATCCCCATGCAGTAGTTTCAGGTAGGGATTAAACAGCACGGGAGACCGATCCCTAGGAAACACAACGCTGGAGAGTCCAGGGGGCAGAACAATAGCCCCCAAGCACCACCAAGCAGGAGCAGCACCAGTGCAATCAGGGTTCCCAAATCAGTTGCCACAAAAGTTGATGGAACAGAAAGCAGCCAAGAGGCCCAGGAGTACCAACAGGGTCACACGACCACCATCCTTGTCCCAGCATAGATCCTCATACAGGGCAGACAGATCCAGGCACGAACCCTGAGTGAAATAGATCCGAATAACCAGTCCCATCCAAGCGTGCCTGCAGCCCTCAAGAACCTCACCCAGGAAGGGGATATTTGCCACTGGCCTACAATGATTAAGATCTGGGTTCAGAGACGGTTTCTTCAGGAGTGGCCTCACTACTGCTGCCCCAGGTGGCATGGGACCACTCCTCCTCCTAAAGAGGCATTGATCATTCCCTGGGCCAGCTGGCAGTTCCCTCCCTCCCAGCTTTATTAGCCAAGAGGCTAGATAGGGTTGCACAAACCGTTCCAAGCACCGTGCCAACATCCTCAAGCTGTACGGCCTGGAAAGCATCCAAAATAACTTGACTAGGCTGTGCTCTGGATATCTCACCTGCTTCTACTCCAGTAACATTAGAGTCTAAGTCCTGGCAGATGCAAGAAAATTTATCCTAGAAGCACCTAGAAAATATAATGCAGCGGGCCTCGGATGGCTCCAAGATGTCCTTGGGGCAAGCGGGGCCAGCAGACAGAAGATGGAATGGAAGCAGTCAGATATTGTTCCTTTGTTGCTCTCACTACCTCCAAATATATTTGACCTTAGGAACACTCAATTGTATCCACTAGGGGTCTTCTTCCATCCAAACCTAAACCATCTCCTATTTCGTTTCATCACTTGCAGCTCCAGGAGATACCAAAGTGCTGGATGGACTCCACTACAAAGAAGACACTCATGTCAACCGCCCAGATAATCTCTGTTATTTCAGGGATTTCCTAGGACCACCATATCTAGTCCCCTAGAGCTTCTGGAATCCAACCTCCAGGGATGGGCCATCTTAAAATTATAATTCCAGTTAAATGCAGCCATCAAGAAAAAATTCTATAGCAATAAACGTATAACATACAATATTACCATGACTAAAAATACCTAAACGCTACAAGAAAGAAAAATGATGTTATTTATTAAAAGTAGATATGATTTTATTTCTTTTTCTCTCTCTTTATTTTTTCTGCATTTCATCCATTAAACTTCTGTACTCTTTTAGCTTTGTTATTTCAACAATCTTCCAACTTTCACCATCTGTTCTGTCAGAGCATGGAACTATAGCTCCATTTTTGAGCTATCAATGTTTTTGCAGCAATTTTAAATTCCATACAATCCCCTCTTCCATCTGAAATACACCACTCTAAATATCCTACCTGTGGTCAATACTCTTGACCACACTTTTCAGTTAGAGGTAACATGTTACCTAAATCTGTCTGCCCCAAATATTATTATTTTCACAGGACAGCACTACAAAATCTGTTCAAGCTCAATTCCTAGAGATCCACCTGTCCAAAAATCAACCCCATCAGCACAGATTTTAATCAGCCCTTCTGGTAGCTTTGTCCATCCTGAGTCCTTCAGACATGCTCCCATAATTCTCAGCCACCATGACGAATGATCACGCTGTCTGGAAGTTATTAGAATGACAGTCCAATGCATCAGACTGGGCAAAGCTGCCATTCGTACATGCCCTGTACATATAAATGCTTCTAATGATTCTCCTTTTAACACCAGGCAACAAAGCAAGACATTTTTCCATCCCTGCATGAAAATTGATGGCTTCACAACTTCTGCCACTTACATTAAAAAGCACTGCCTCTCTGTTTAACAACCAAATGTTTATTTTATTTATTTCTTACATTTGTATGCTGCCCCATAACCCAGGGGCTGTCTGAGCAGTTTACAATAAAATATCGGCAGAACAAAATAATAATACAGTGAAAACCATTTTAAGCAGCACAGAAATTTGGCAGTTAATAGCAGAGAAAAATAAAAGCAAGGTGTGGGCAGTCAGAGATAAAAGCAATGTTAAAAGCCAATTTAGCCACCACAGCACCTGGAAGATATAAAGCTCGTTGCCTGGTGCAGAAAAGAAAGCGGCAATGGTGCAAGGCTCACCTACCTGTGAAGCATATTCCACAGGTGTGGTGCAACCAAGGAGAGAACCCCCCCTAACCGTCTCCCCATCACTTCTTTGAGGGGTGGCTCTTGGAGAAGGACCTCTGTCAAAGATCTCAACAACCAAGTAGGGATGCACGGAGATGGGCATTTCTTCAGGTAACCTGGCTCCAAGGTGCTTAGATCAAGACAAGAAGAAAAAACTCTGCCTCTTCGTGCATAATTGTATACATCTCTGTTATGTTCCCCCATTATTTGCCTTTTTTTCTAAGCTAAAGAATTCCTAAACTTTCTTCTTGGGATGCTTTAGCCCTTTCATCATTCCGGTCTAGCCCCTTCATCATTTCAGTCATCTTTTTTCACAAATTTCCAGTTCTGGAATATCCTTGTTACTTATTTTACATTGTATTGCTTATAATTAAATTTGTATTCCGCTTTTTTTAAGAACTCAAAGTGGCTTACATTATTATCCCCCTGCTGCTCTCAATCTTATCATCACAACAACCCTGTGAGGTACGTTGGGGTAAGAGCCAGTGACTGGCCCAAAGTCACCCAGCTGGATCCACGGCTGAACAAGGACTACAGCCCAGATGGCCTGAGTCCCAGTTCCGCACTCTCAACCACGATGCCACACTGGTTCCATGCAGATGTAGTGTCCAAAACTTCCGCTGCATTTATGTTCAGCCTCAGTGTAAATTAATGCAATGGCACTGTGATTGCTGCAATTTTATTTCTGATGCCTTTTTAAATGATCCCCACAATATAATTTGCATTTTTTAACAGCCACATCCCAGCTCAACATTTTCATCAAGCTATCCAGGACAACACTGCAATTCCTTTCCTGGTCAGCTCCCATTAGCATGGGTGTGAAGTTGCAGGGTAGAATTGCCCCAAAGTGCAACAGTTTGCATTCACTTACGTTGTGCAAACACAATGTTGAAGCCCAGTTTGGAGAAGGAAGTTTGAAACTCTTTACTATCACTTTTGCTTTTAAGCAGTCCGAATAATCCGGTTTTGTGCAAACTGTTGATTAACCAAACCCATTTTTGTCTCCTTTTGAGTAAGTGTGGGGTCTAGGCAGGGGTTTTCCCTAGCCTTAATATCCATTTATCGGATAGGTCGGTCATTCATCCTAGGTCCTTATGCTGTTGCTCCTATGGACCACTACACTGTGGTCTTTCCTTTAGTAAATTGCTTCTTTATATTTGGCTCCTGAGTTTTTAGCATTATTTGCCTACAAGAATGTCTCAAAACCAATGTGATGCTTTTGCCCATGTGGCACATCAGTGGCTCAACCGCAAGAATTAAACCCTTGCTTTTGTAGCACAGCAAGCCTTTGGAAACTTGCAGATTCCTGATAGTTCAATGTTCTCAGTGAGACAGTCAAACTGCCGTCTCATTGGTGTCAATGGCACTACACCAAATGCGCTCACTTTGTTCCTTCCACCTCCAACACATGTTTTAACATTAAGTGTTGTTCAGCAGCGAGTCATTTTTTTAAACACAGTCAGCTGCATCCTGTGATTAAAAGAATGAAATGCTTCCTGCCTTTCAGCCAGGTTGAACTAGACATGTGACTAGCCCACAATAAGTCAGAGCAGTGCTTCCTTTCCTTTTCAATGCTTCCTTTCATCAGAATTCCAGCCACTTGTAGTATAATTCCTCCATTAATGACAGTTATATTACTTACCCTGAGAGACAGTATAGTATAGTGATTAGAGTGTCACACTAGGACTTGGGAAATCCAGGTTCTTGGGAAATCCACTCTGTGATGAAAGCTCCCCGGGGGAACAGTCATCAATCTGCAAACTAACCTACTTCACAAGATGATTGCTGTGAGAATAACATGGAGAGGAGGAGAACCATGTAAGCCACTTCGTGTTCCTTGCAAGAGGAAGAAAAGCAGTGTGATTCTTGGGTTTTGCTATAAAGAGCACTGAGTGATAAATTAAGAGGCTGATGAAAGGTCAAGAAAGGAGACAAACTCAAATTGTTCCAAACTTTTAATACCATGAAAGATATGAATCAGCTTTGTATCTCCGCACTAGCCTAGTCGTTACAGGCAACCCAGAAATGCACATGGGGAAGTGTTTAGAATTCCATGTAAGTGAGAGAACGGGCTGGTAGAACAGGGATTGCTCTATCCTTCTTTTGCCAACAGCACCAAACCCATGCAAGGCAGAGTAAAATGAACCTGTTTTCCTTCCATGACCATTGCAAGAATGCAGTGGGCAGGTGAAGGAAGGCTGCATTGCCCTGTTTCTATCTCTGCTGGTCTGTCTGGTTGAAGGTGCATCCTATCCTCTCCTCTCCTTTTCAACTAGCCTGCTAAGAAGCTACTTTCTCAGGCTAGCCATTTAGGATAGAGCTTCCCCAGCCAGACCAGCATGCAAATGCAGGTTACTAACTTATTAACATGCCAGTAATTGTTGGTGGTGTTGCAGTCTAGCAACCTTTCTGGACTTATTTACATGGTTATATAAATACCATGTTTCCACCTGATCCCTTAGCAAAATAAACGACAGACTGAGAAATTCTGTATAATTTTGTTTGTATAGAATTTGAACTGTTTCTTTTGGTGATAGCTAACTGAATCCAGAAATTTTTCCCTGGCTAAAGGATCTATGTTTACAGCCATGCCAGAGAGCAAACCCCCTACAGAGTCTTTCCTACCACTTGTATCACATTCTGCTCAAGGTGCAAAGCAGGCAAAAACAGAGCTTCCGTGCCAAAGGCTCTTGCCAAACCCAAGCAATGGTCAGGATACTTAGTACTCAAAACATGCACACTGCAAGCAACTTGTGTCACAAATCTTTCCCACATCCTTTCAAGACAGGTAGCTCAGTGCTAAAATTTCAGCTTTGCAGAAGTTGAACTAGTTGAGTGACACAATAATGTGACAAAAGCCACAAGCCAAACTTTGGTCCCATCACTGAATAACATGCTGTAGTATCAAGCATACATCGGCTGGTCAAATGCACCGAGGTTTTTCCTGAGAAGCAGAGTTCTCTCTGACAGAGAAAAGAATTGTGTGGTGAAGAAGCCGTAGCTGTTGAACTAACCTGAAGGTGGAAATTTCTAGTCACAGGACTGCCCACTGCCCTGTGTCAGTATACATCACATTTATCACTTGCAACATACAGTATCTCCGTTTGGATGTGTTGCACCGGTCTGCCCCCATGTGGGAATGTAGGGTTATTGCATTAACTATTCAAAACTCTTTCTGTAATGAGGATAACTAACCAAACTAACAGAGCCAGCACTTATGCCTAGAATTATGTGTACTCCACTAATATCTCCTGCTTCCCTTTATAGACTGTGCCCCTCCAGAGGGATGTTTTCCCAGCTTCAAGTAAGTTTAAAGAGGAATGATCAGACAACGTTGCTGTCAAATAAGGGTGACTTGCTTTAGTGTTGTCTGAGTTTCACACGTGGGGCAGGAGCCCTTGGCCCAGCAGGAATGTTTTGGTGGTGGCATGGAGTGCCAGACTGGGCATGAATGGTCTTGCGGCTGGCAACACCAGACATATTTCCATGTCACAGCTTAATCCTCAACACAGGAATGATGATGGACAGGCTGTGCCTGCCATGAAACCCAGAGTCCGTTCCTTGCACCAGAGTAACTCACAGCCGATTCCTCCTCCTCTCAGACGGCTTGTGGTAATAAGGGTGGCTCCAAATACGGTTCAAGATCCATCAGAGCTTGGTCAGGGAGTCTCCACTTTCTTGGGGAATGAAAAGATCTGTCCAACGCAGGAGAAAATGCAGTTTCTACTTTTTCTCAGTGGTCTGGGCTGTCTTTTGCTATTGCTGTACTCGGTGATGGAATGCATCGGAATATTCTTTAACTTCCCATTAAGCTTATCATTTTTCTCCCCCTCTGGCAGGGTTCCTGTGTTTTTAGCACAGGTCAGGCTGAAATTCAACATGGGAATTTTCTTCCAGCATGAAAGGCTCTCTTCTCAAATTTCTACCTGCCACACAGCTCTTAGAAATCACCAGATGTTCATTATGGGGGGACAGGGATTGCCGGAGTCCTATTCTTAACTCGCAGTCAACAAGCCTTTCCATTTCTTGATCTTGCCCATGACTCCAGCAATAAAAAAAATATGCTTTCTTGTATTTGAAGTCTGATGACCCATTTGACAGCCCGCGTTAAGAATGCTGGGCTGGGATGCCAGAGATCTGGGATCTAGTTCCCACTCGGTCATGCAGCACACTGGATGAGTTTGGGCCTGCCAGCAACTCAGTGAAGCCCACCTCACAGGGTTGTTGTGAGGATAAGATTGAGAGTAGGAGAATGATGTATTGCATTCCTTGAAAGGAAAAAAAGCTGGGATATAAGTGCAATGACATCTTTAAACACCACCACACAGCCTTCCTCAAGGAGGTTTTTGCTACACGTGTTGGACTACAACTCCCAGTCAGCATAAGGATGGTAGCTATAGTCCAAGAAGCCTGTGGAGCACTGCCATGACATACAGATTTTCTGTAAGACAGCACATCTGCATATAATGCATTCCATGTCTGCTTGTCATGATTTTACATTTGTGTTACATTTATTTATTTAAAATATTTTTACCCTGTCCTAAATGGAAATCATACGAGGACAGCTTACAATAATAACAGCATATAATAACAAACAAAAAGCAAAATGCGACTGTAAATATATTAAAACCAAGTTAAAATTATAAGACTGCGTTCCTTTAAATGTTGGTAACTTTCAGAAGGGCAGGAGAGGGTAAGAGGGACATGAGTGATGGAGGTGACTGAGATGTGTGGGCAGAGCCTGGATGTATGAGAAATAGATACTCAGAATCAGATGTTATTATGCATTGTTTTATTCATTAAAAAAATCAGTTACTGAATATCTTGAAACCAATACACTTCTTATACAAATAAAGTTTTATTTTATTTATTTTGCCGAGGCTTGTGGCAAGGGGCGGCATATAAATTTGTTAATAAATAAATAAATACTAAAAAATTTTAACACAGAGTCATAGGCTGTTTGTGTACCAGCGTCTCATCCTCAGGATCACACAGTCCAATGAAGGAGCCTTGTAGCTTAGGCACAGTATTGAGGGAAAGCTTAATTAATGGGATTGAAATTAAATTCCTGGTGGCAGCATTGCATAATGATAGAAAAAGAGGTAAATACCAGAAGGTTAAAAACACACCATATTTTTAAAACTAGTGTATTTGTGATACTGCTGTGCAGAATTTCTGGCACTAATATTCTCATTCTATACATTCTTACTTGGAAGTAGATTTCATTGCATTTACTAGGTCTTACTTTGGAGAAATTCCCCAGGCTGGGCTGCAAAGCATTCATGACATGCAGAATTGCGCTGCTAGTTGCTAACTTTTCAGCTAGGCTTCGTAAATTTGCTGTTAAAATCCCCACTGTTAAATAGTACATGAGAAGCCCTGGACTATCCAGTCAGCCAGCACTCCTGTATAATGTGTAAGCCCGAAGGAGTTCACTGTAACTAACTTTAGCATCAATATGAACTGAATCTGGGCCCAAGGGTCTTTACTTTTGATTTAAAAGGGAAGAAAAGTTCCCTTTTAAAGAAGACTTTTGACTTCTGTGGTGCATATATGAAAGTTAAGAACCTGCGACTATAGCAATAATTAGGAGCAATAAACTAAAACAAATGCACTTTCTCAACAGCCTTCTGGATCCCTCACGGAAGGGTAAGATAAAGAATTTAAAAAGGAGAGAGATCCTTTTAAATCTCCCTCCCACGTGTGCTTTTGCCGCACCGGCCTGGTACACGGACCACAAAATCAACCCATGAGACAAACCGCGCGCGAATCATCTCTGCGCGTGCCGCAGCAAAAACTTGCCTCTCCAACCCCGCCTCCTCTCCCCTCTAATTGGTCAGCTAAAGCGCCAGGCCCCGCCGACCAGGGTCACGTGAGGCAGAACTTTTGGCGCGTTTTAGGAACTGACCGCCCCACGTCTGCGCGCTTTGCCGTTTCTATAGGAAACAAGGCCGTTATTGCGACTCAGTCATCCCGGGTCTCTAAAATGCGGAGTCGCGAGGAAGTGGACGCCACACTGCAAGTGGCTAAAGTGAACCCGGCGGAGTTGCTTCCCGTCGTGCAGTGCCTCCGCTTCTGCGCCCAGGAAGATGCGGCGGAGCACTACTTGCTACAGCTGGAACCAGAGCTCTGCGCCGAGTTGGAGGCGGGGCACAGGTAAGAGTGCGCACGCGCGCATATGGCACCGCCCTCTTTCGTCTCGGCTGGGCGGGGGAGACCAGAGCCCAGTGCTTCCTGGTTGGGCTTCGGGCTTTACAGCGACCCCTGGCGATGCGGCGGGGAAATAGCAGTACGCCTATTCAAACAGGGCAAACTCCGGGTGAATTTTGTTGCGGAACTTCCAGATCATTGTGATGCTGACTTTTCATTTTTAAAAGTGGCCTTTACGCTTTTCTGAACCTTGGCCCTCCAGATGTTGGTGAATTGAGATTCCCATCATCCCCAGCATGGTCACCGGTTAGGGATTGTAGGGCAACAACGCCTGGGTTGAGCCAGTGTAGTACACTGGTTTAGGGTGCTGGGCTGGGGACCCAGGAGATCCGTGTTCTAGTCCCCGCTCAGCCAGGGAGCCAACTGGGTGACTTTGGGCTAGGCACAGACTCTCAGCCCAGCCAACCGCACAGGGTTGTTCTTGTAAGGATAAAATGGAGCTCTGTAATTCCTCCACAAGAAGAAGAAAAAAGGTGGAGTATAAATGCAGTGCAACAATAATTGTAGTAGTATAATAGTTGCTACTTATACAGCTGATCAGCATAAGTGTTCATTAGGGCAGCAATTTTATGCATGTGCAGACAGGAAAAAAATCCTACGGCTCTTGGCTGTCTCTTGGCTAAGCATGCATAGGATTGCACCCTTGCAAGTTAAATGACAATGGTGCTTTCCTGCAAGGGGCTTATATTCTCAGTTTCGGCAGGGATGGGGGAAGAAAGCAGAATAAGTTAAGAGTGGGTTTCTGTGCTGCTTTTTGCTACAAAGGCCTCCAGAGGGTGGAAGAGACTGACATAGATGAAGATACCTAGGGAGGATGGAAAGACGGGATCTTAGCAATTGCTCTCATGCATACTTTGGCTAGGCTGACTTTATTTATTAGAATTATTTCCCACATTCTTCCTTACAAAGACCTCAAAGCGGCTTACATCCTCCTCCTCTTGCTGCTCTCGATCTTATCTCTGCATCATCAACCCTGTGAGGTAGGTTGGACTGAGTCCATGACTGGCCCAGTCGCTCAGTTGGCTCCATGGTTGAGCAAGGACTACGTAGAACCCAGATTTCCTGAGTCCCATTCCTGCACTCTTAACCACTACACCACATTCACTTTCAGCAGGAGGCTACAGTCCTGCTCTCAAGTTGCTGAAGAGCTGGAGTTGTCCATCCTATGCCTTCGTGGCTGGATTCCTTTGCATTTACCTCTAAGTAGCTTGTCATGGGAGCCCCCTCCTCTCCCTTGAACCGCTTTCTAGCGCACATAGGGCTGGTTTGAATGTAGTCCTAAGCCAAAAAGGATGCCACCTGAAAGAGGTTTCTCAGTTATTGTTCTTGGTTTTCCCCCCAGTTTGCACTGGCATAAGCACCTACCAGGACAGATTTGACATCTCACCTGTTTTCTTTGGCATAGGCAGAAAGGTGCTATCGAAAAAGCACCTGAAAGGTGCTATCAAGACACCAAAAGCAATGAGACAAGGAAATCTTGGAGAAATGGGATGGGATGCCTTGGGGACCTCTGGGCTGTGATGGAAAACAAGATTGCCAGCTCAATGCATAAATGCCTAAGAACTTTCAGTATATAGAAGAATGAAATCTGCTTGCTTGATGGTTTATAACCTGAGCTAATCAAGTCCACAACTTTTTGATGTAATAATACTTACATGTAACATTGAAACAGTTGGAACCTAGCAGCTTTTCAATAATTTTTGCATGTTCTTTGCAGGGAAATGCTCTTCTAAAGTGATTTCTGAACTGACTATGCATAATTGGTTTCTGTTTTTTTTAAGTTTGGTGATCCGTGGAGACAGAGAAGAACATGCTGTCCTCTGCAGTAAAGATAAGACCTATGACATGAAAATAGCAGATACCTCCAATACCTTGCTTATCATACCCGCTTCTAAAACCACAGAACAGCTTAGTGCATGTGATTCTACTTCTAATATCCTGCATACTCAGGTATTTAGTGTGTGTGTGTGAGAGATGGTTTCCTGGAGCCAGCTGCAGCACGTTAACTATCTTTCAAGTCAGGGTTGTTCCTGCCATCCCTTAATTGCTTTTTTAAAAATTTATTCCTTTTGTATTTTTCCTTTTCTTTCAATATGTGTTCAGGATGAATGTAGGGTACTCCCACATTGTCTGTAGAACAATTGGTGAATTAGGTTAGCACATTGAGAAGACTGGATGCAAGATATTCTAAGTGAGCAATCCTGGGACGACAGGCATTGCCCAAAGGGCCACAGGATACGGGGATCTCCCTTCCAAAGCTGGCGGGGAGAGTCAGAGATTCACCCCCGTTTGTCTCTGGTGCAGAAAATACTGTGCCTGCTGCTCTCCCAGGCTGGAAAAGTGGCCTTGAAAAGGGGCTTCTTGGGTCGGTGGGAGAGAAGAGGAGACAACAAGGCCAGGATATGAGCATCAGGAGCTCCTTCCAGCCTCCTTCCCCTCTTTAATGCACGATCAGAAACCCCCGAGTTCAGGGGCTTCCATCATGGAGGAAGGCCCAACGGATATGGCTGTGCCCTAAAGGGTTTAATGGCCAAACAGGAATTTGAATGTATACTATATAAAGCTAGCACTTAAGTGGTTTGGCCATGATACATGTACAGGAACTATTCTGTCTCTGTTTCTCCATAGGCCTGGCTGTGGTCACCACCCAAATAGCCAGATGAAAGCAGGACTTTATGATTAAGATCTCTTGGCTCTTTATTTTGTCTTCTCCCTTCATAGACAGCAATGCGCCTCAGGCATTTAAGAGAAGCATGCAGCCAGAAGTTGGGAAGGCTATGGTTAAAATGCTTAAGGAGGAGGTAGGGATCCTGTGGGCCTCCAATGTTGCACTCCAACTTCTATCAGCCCTAGGCACCAAAGCAAATCGCCAGGGATTATGGTAGTTGTAGGTTATCTGTCCCTACTTTAAAAGAATGCCAAAGGGATGGAACAGAAATGCACAAAGAACTGAAGGAGCATCTAGCGTGCCAAGCAGAGCAACATTCTCCTCTTTTATCACAAGGTTTGAGGTTGCTGTGTGGAGTTCAGTCTTTTAATACCAAGTCTACAAATTAATCATGGCAAATTCCAATGAGGGTTCTTGGCTGTAGATTGCAGGTTTCTCCAATACTTTCTGGGAACTAAGAAGATGTCGGCCTAAATTAAAGAAACTCAAGAAACTTCTAATGGAAAATCCATATGAAGGACCAGACAGTGAGCAAGAGAGGACTTCAACTAAATCTAAGGTACAAATAAGAGACAGCTGGGTGGAAAATGGCCTTTCAGCTAGAAAAAGATTGCACAGCATTTTAAAAAAAGTATACTGTAGATGGGTTTTATCTGCAAATAGAAATGAAGCACCTGAATGATCACAGGTAACAACTGCAACTAGAGAAGTGTTCACTGATGCTAGTCTGCCTTTCCCTAATCTAGTATGCTAAGTCTGTGCTATTCTTCCCATATAGCAGATGGCAGGCAGCAGGAGCAGGCTGAGGGAGAAGGGAGAGAAAAGCTTGCCTGAGGCCACCCGAGTAGCTCACTGCGGGGCGGGGGGGGGGGCAGCTTTGTGTCAGGTGCTCCTAATCACAGCTGTCTGTTCTCCCGTAGGTGAGCAACTGTTTTCAGCATGACAGACAGGTTGTTTCGTGTGTACCAGTAGTAAGTGGGAATCAGACTGACTCATCTACACACTCTTCCCCATTTGTACATACCCATTCCTCAGGATCATGTTTCCTCACTGGGCTTCCCTTTCTTAGTGTCCACTACACAAAGACGGCAAACTGCCACCAGTGAGTGAGAGTGGTTTTTCAGTCAGGCAGGAGCACAGTAGTGTGACTTTGTGGCCAGTTTTGTGCTCTCCCCTTCACACTGGCATAAAGAGCAAGAGGAAGGGGTGAGCCCTGGGAAGAAGGGCTAGCAAGCCAATGGGAGAAACCCTGTGGTTCCCCACATCTGCCTTAGGCCATGCTAGGTCTCAACAGCTTATGCTTAGCGTAATACAAAATGGTTTGGGCATAATCATATGCACAGTTAAACAGAAAGAAGTGTCAGTAATTCTATGATTATGAAGTGTAGCAAGAAGGTTCATGTTAGCTGAATATTCTTACATGCTCTGTTTTGTTGTCTTTAGTATACAACAGAAGACTTGCTAGAACAGGTCCAAGCAAGTGAAGAAGAAATAATGCATCAGCTGCTGATTCTAAAAGCATGCCAAATTAAAGGTATTTAATTTGGTGGGGGGGGGGGGGGCTGTAGGTTATAGTTTATTTGTAGGTTATCTTGGAATTCTTTATTAGTTAAAAGTAACAGTTGCCAAGCTTTAGATGCTCAGGCGTAAATTGCCTTGCTTAATTACTGCTCTGTTGTGTTAAAAAGCTACACAGAATTGGAAGTGAACTAAAATGGCTTGCATGGAGTCTTAGAAATTTCCAGACATTTTGACAGTTAAGTACATCTTCATTAAGCCTTGCATGGCCTCTTGTACCATACCTCATTTTCACTATCCACAGCAGTAATGGCAATTGCTAAATGTTGCATATATAGTAAAGCAACATGGCATTTCCTTATTCCTGTGCTAATTTATACTTCTAATCTTGGAGCATTATTTTTATTAAAAGCCAGGACTTGTTCTTTGCAACATAGGAAGCTGCTGTATCTTGGAACACTGGTTTGTCTTGCCCAGTAGTATCGAAATTGACTGGAAGCAGCTTTTCAGGTTCCAGGCAAGATCTCCTAACCTCACCTGGAGATGCTGCGGATTGAACCTAGAATGTGTTTTACAAATGAGCTATGCCCCTTTGCTACACAGTTCTGTGACCAGAAAATAGAACCCCATTGAGCGCTGTGTATATAAAGCTGAGTTGATTTCTCAATAACTCTTACTGAGTTCTGTGGGACACAGTAAATCAATTGTAATCTTGAACCTCATTTATGTGCCCAGGTAGAGAGAAACCTTCTCTAATCAGTAATGCAAATGATCTGTGCAGTGCATGCCGTGGTCTACAGCTTCTCTCATAGCAATAGAATATCAATAGAATATTCTTTGCTTAGAATATCAAAAGAGCCTGGGGTAATGTTTCCTTTTTTCTAAGCCTACCTTCAAAATACCTTCACCAAAGCGTTGTTGATTCAGCTGAATACTGATTCTTTACACCTTGCTTCTCTGCTTTTCAGGCTATTGGCGGATTCTGGACTTCGATTATGAGATGAAATTGTTGAATCATGTAACTCAGCTAATATATACTGAATCCTGGCCATTCAACAAGGTTCCTTTAAGCATCTGCCTTCAAGAGCTTGGTCCTCTAGAACCAAAGTAAGTCCTTTTCTAATACCTGCATAAAACTGTACAGTCACCTTTCATTCTGGAATTCTTGGTTTCTCTCTCATGTGAAAGTACTCTCATTCTATTCATTATCACATGCTATATAAAACACCAGTACTCTCAGAACCAGCTCAGGCCCAAATTAGAAGCAATGCTAAGTGCATCATCGGAAACCTGGTCCGTTAAAAAGTGGGTGAGTGGCCCCAACTTTTATTGTGAGACAGGTTTCATCCTTCCCTCTCCAGCCCTGGCCTTAATGTAAAACTTGGTGTGGCCAAAAGTATAATACCTTCACTTAAAAATTTGTCATTAGAGGGTCATTGTTTTGTCTAACTCAAAGAATTGTGAGGGTCAACAGAAGTGGCCTTATGCCTGTGACAATTCAATTGAGTATATTAATTGTAGACAAATGTTTATTTCAGGGAAATGATAGAACACATTCTTATGAGTTATGGACGGAAATACATAGATGAAGGTAAGTCACCTCTGTGAGTATATGTTTTACATTAATAATAACAATAAACTCAATTAAGTAGGTGATATGTAATTGTATAGAGTATAATGGTAGACAAAAATGAAGGAAGAGGAACTGGCCACATATGAATAGCAGAAAGATACGTATCAGTCCCCCCAAACCAGATGTCGTATAGGTAGATCCATTTGTTTTGATGGATGCTGTGAACTATAGTTGCTATTAGGCAAATGTAAAATACGCACCTAAAAGATTTGCCAGTGCATTCGCTGCTTAGATCATTGAATCATCTTGTTCGAACCTGGCTTTGTGCCACATGCTTTCCTTGCACCCAGACCTCATTTGAGGAGCAAATGCTTGGGAGTAGAGTACAAAAAGAGCAATAGTGGTTAACATCTCTAACCTGTGTTCCCCTTTAGCCTTAACCATCGGGCACCTCATTTCCTGCTGTTATATGTCGTTAGGGCAGTCCCCATATCTCAGCTATTTACCAAATCTGTCCATACATCATTCGTTTAAAATGGCTGGTACCTCTTTGAAAGACTCTGAATGATTTGTTTGTTTTCTAATTTGTTCATGTTTTTAATATTCCTTACTAGGCACAACTTACTTTGAAATGAATGAAGAGAAGATATGCAGAGCTATTGCACAAATGCTCTTACAAAATGCAGTTAAGTTCAGTCTCTCAGAATTCCAAGAGGTTTGGCAGCAAAGTGTCCCTGAAGGAATGACAACTAGTCAGGACCAGCTAAAGGTAATATAAACTCACTAATTTTTCACTCGTAAATTGTCATAGATGGCATGCAGAATTGTTGCTCACCAAACAGAAGGACTCTATAGACTAGGACAGCTAGAGTTTGCATCCTCCACTCCAACTCCCTGGGTGACCATGGGCAGTCACAATCTCTCTGTCTAAAATTCTTCACAAGGAAGTTGTGAAGATGCAGTGGGTAACAGGAGGGACTATGCAGCACCCTTGGATGAAAGGAGGATAAGAATGTACTCTGTATGCACTGCGTTTTTATCCCCTCTATATTTTACCTACTTAAGGGGCTGGCTCTTGTGGATCAGTCTTCTAGACCAGAGACTATTTTCTTGTTAAATGTGGAAGACTTGCCAGAAGATAACCAAGAAAGATTTAACAGCTTGTTCAGCATTAGGGGAAAATGGACAGAAGCTGAAATAGCTCCATATATACAGTAAGTAGTATAAATGCACTGCAGCAGATCGAGCCCACTGCTTGGGGCTTAACTAGGCTGGAGTTCAATGAAACTCAAAGATGCTTATTGTTGCTTCACACAAGCATGTTGCATTTGGGTCTGTTCAACAGACACTGAAGCTATCTTAGCCTCCTGCAATTCTCTCATTCTTCTTTCTTTTTTATCTATATATGCTCATTTGGGCAACTGAATCCTCCAAAGCTTCAGTTCTCATATATGTGATACTACTTACCTCACCTTAACATTTGTTAGGCGCTCCCACTTTGCCAAAACTTTCAGGATTTTAACATTTTGTCAATCCACAGTCTACAGATAGGGTTCTTAGCTATCCTTTTTGTCTAAGTGCACAATTTAGAATTAACTTCTAGCTTTTTTTGCTTCACATCTCATTCATTCAGTTGTTAAAATGAAGGGAGTAGAGCTTGTAGACTTTTTCCCCAGACAAAACACGCACAGAATTGTACCTTAAGTTACTTTATTCGTTTTGCAAACCAATCACATACTTTGCAGTTTAGTCCTCCCATCTTGTTTTCAAATCTCTTCATTATCTTGCTTTTACTCAGTTTCTTCATTTCTTTTTGCATCCTTTCCTACAACCCTTTGTTTATTGTTTCCACTGACATTATTTGGCTGAAAAATGCACTGCTATGCTTTATATTGTGTTATGTATTATTTACTTGTTTAATTGTTGATTGTATTTGTACTTCGATATGTTATGCTTTGTTTTAAATGTTTTGGACTGATTGGACACCAAGTTTTTACCATAGAACAGTATATAAAAGTTATAAATAAATGGATGGGTGGATGAATCCATAATTCCTCTTTAAGAATTTTGAGGATACGAATAGCAGTTTTATTAATGACTTTCAGAATTTTATAAAGATACATGTATTCTATTTTTCAGGGACTTGTGTTCAGAGAAGCAAACAATTGGCACACTGCTGACAAAATATGCTCGTTCTTCAATGCAGAATGGACTCAAAGTTTATAACTCCAGAAGGCCCATTTCATAGGAAGCAACACTAAGTGCTATAAATATTTTATACTTATCTACTCTTGGTTTAAATTTGGGATGGGGTTGTTGAGATTTATCAACCATTTTTGTCACTGGTTACAATCACAAGGATTGTTTATTAAGCATGGAGCAATATTAACCTAAATCAGAATGCTTGATACAATTTTGTAGAAACACTGACTTATCTGGAAAAGTTTGAAATACAATAGAAGAAACATGTTCTTCCAACTGTGTCTGTCGTTAATGAAAAAAGCAATTCTTAAAAGTGCATTAAAATTTTAGAAGCAAAAATAAACTCTTGTGTGTTGAAAGCATAAATTATTATGGTAATAGGAGTCATCCACTAATGTTTCAAGAGGACAAGTCTAGGGCAGAAAATGGGCTTTTAGGGGCCCACTGCCTAGTCCCTTAATGTGTGCAACCCTCTGCATGTATAGCCAGAAAAAATCCTTGAACTCCTAGCAGTCCCCAGTCAGTATGGCTGGCTGAGGAATGCTGGAGATTGTAGGACTTTTTTCTGTTTAACTATGCATAAATCACAGCTTAAATGGTTCTGCCCTTGTTGAGGTATTTAGGAGACCGTTTTTTTGCAGAAGGTATCCATTTAACCCTTATCCTGAAATTAAACCTAACTGCATAGGTAAATCTACTGGTTACCAGCTTCCTCCTGTCTGTCTCCTTGTCTCGCCCACAGTAGAAATTCACACTGAGCTTTTTGAGGCCAGAGTCTGTCTTTTTTCTTAGGTTTCTTTGTAAAGTATCATACATAGTAGAGGTTGGATAGCATTATTGTGGGGGGAGGAGGGGAGAGGTATATTAATGGCTATAAATAACCACCCAGGGATCCTCTTGAGTTGATGGGTGGTGAAGAAGTGCAGTAATACATAAAAATAATTATGTTTCTGTGGTACTTCCAGATTCACAGGCAACGTTACTAAATATTGTATGAGGAGCATCAGCATTCATAGGCTTCCTGGAGGCATCTTTCTAGTCATGCTGGGAAATGCTGGACCCCTTTGCCTCTCAGTGCCTGCAGCTGGGGAGCATGGTTTGCAGGCAACACCTGCTGGTGGGCTCTTTTGGGTACCTGGTTGGCCTCAGCGAGTGCAGAATGCCAGTCTTAGTTTGATCCACCAGAGCTCTCATATTTGCATTGTTCCTGACTGAAAAGTCCCTACAACAGCCTTCCTCCTAATTAGGAGGGCGAATCGCCTAACGTGTTGGACTGCAACTCCCAGCATCTCCCAGCCAGCATGACGGAGAAAACTGGAAACTGCACTCCAACGCCTGTGGAGGGCACTAGGATTGGGATGTCTTTATCAATCGCTCCTCGGCTCTTCTTAGTTAGCATCCAGCTGGCGATCAATGCGCCTGCGTGCGAGAGTGACATTGTTCCCAGTCAGTGCGAAGCCCTCACGGGGCGGCGTGAGATAGTTCCCAAAGCGAAGTGGCGATCATAGAGATGCTACGGCTGGCGGGCGCGTTTCTTACGGTGCGCGTGCGTACTTCGGTGAGCCGACTCCCGTTTAGGGTGCGCATGCGCCTCACTAGGAATCTAACTTCTTTTAAGTTTCTTCTTGTTCTTTTTTTCCCCTCCCTGCGCCATTCGTGCTTCTTCAGGGGACTTCTTAAGCACCTACACATCCAAAAATGGGGAGGGTGAGCAGGGGAGAACCTCCGGATTACAATCCTCCAAAGCGGTGTTGACCTCTGACCTCCGACGGGAAGTCAAAGGTGCCAAGCAAAATGGCGCCCGCGCCCGCTGAAGCCGAGCCGCTGATTGGGTGCGCGCAAGGGGCCTAAGGAGCGCGCGCGGGGTTTGCGCCCGTTCCCATTCAGCGGATCGCAAGGAGTAAAGAGCCGCGCCGTCTGCTCGGAGCTCGCCGCCTCAGGGCAGGCTTTCTTCGCCTGCCCATTCGGGAGGAGACGTACTCCCAGCCAAGCCTGGCATAAACGCCGCCGCTGCCCTAGACAGAGACCTTCCGTTTTCTCTGCCGCACAGAACCTTTGCCAGCCTGGAAAGCCCTCGCGTCCCTCATAATAGGATAGCCTCAGCTCCCTACTGGACCTCAAGGCTAAAGCGTCGTCCGCCTGTACTGGAAGGATTGCAAGGGTCTGCCTGAGAACAAGCTGCCATCCCCATTTCTGTATATGATATTTCGATCGAGAACAAATTGATATTTCTGCCTGAGAACAAGCTGCCTCCCCAGCCCCGATTGCAATTTAAGCTTTCGTATCTCCAGTTTTATTCTGTTCTCCTTTCCAGCCATAACTTATTGTAAGCAGGATTCTCCAATCCGGCTATGAGCCCCATTTAAAAAGTATTCCCAAGCTTGAAGGACTTTGGTAATAAGCCAGTATTACTCTAGCCATTAGACCTTCTTAGAAACCTTGGCAGTAGCCATGTTTTCCCCTTAAACCAGATGTTTACCTGCAGATTAGGCCAAGAGGTGTATTGATGTTATTGCTGGCATGCCTTTTACAGAAAGGAACATCAGAAATAACTAGTCCTTGTTCTAGAAGCTCCAGTAGTAAGTGTAAATAGACAGCCTTAGGAGTATCCTGGGAAGATCAGCTGCAATCATATTCCTCAACTTGGTTCAGATTCTTTTGGCTAACTTGTTCCAAGAGGGTTGCTTATAGGCTATTGCTAGTATCCTTCAGATAGAAGATTCAACAATAACCGGACCTTATTCTACTAGCACATCCTTGGGCCAGACAAGAACCCCAAGAAGCTGCTGCCTGTTCCCAGAGACATTTATTTATGTTTTAGTTTTGGCATTACAGAACAAAAAACCCACAGTGAACATACAACTAGTTTGCTTTGGAAGGCTGTGAAGTGGCAATCTCTAGTTCTAAAAGCTGTCATTGTTAAACAGAACTAGGAGAGACTCTTCCTTGGTATGATCACTTGCCTCATAAACTGTCAGTGATACCACAGGCACTGAGCATAATATGTAAATAGTCTAGTTTAAGAGATCCGTATTAAAAACTCAGATTTAGGGAAACACAAATCTCCCTCATTCCATTATATTTACACTGAAGAGTCTGCACTATTTTAATGGGTAATGCTGTTTCTTTGGACATTACTTTGGTCTTTTCCAAGATGTACTGGTGAAAGACGTTTAATTGAGAAAGAACTTGCCAAGAAAGGAAAAATTAAAAGTACTTTTGGAAAGATTCCATATAAGGATGATGGTGACAAAGTGTGTTTGATTTTCATGAAGATTCAGTGTTGCTATTCATGATGAATCGGAAGAAAGGAGACAAGGGATTTGAGAGCCCAAGACCTTATAAATTATAAGTATTTCTTATAATTTCTTTTCCTATAACTAGAGTTTGGTATTCTTAAAACTGTTGAAATAGGGCTTCAGTATTCAAAATGCACAAGTTTGGTGAAATTCAATGTTAAAAATGGTTTGCAAAGCCTGGGCAGCAATTAAAGTATTGTTTAACAAGCAGTTATATAAGTCAATTTCATAAAAATCTAGGAAATTGCATGTTTTTTTCTTTCTGATACATGTAAATGTATTTGAATTAGTTTCCTCTCCAGCAAAATGAGTTGTACCTAATGTGCAACATGATATTCCACAAAGCAATGAATATTTTCATGTGGATGACCAATATCGGTGTGGGGTTTTTTAACATAAATGACTATGGCCTTTGTTTAAATAGTTGGTCAGTCTAACAGTATTAATGGTGTTGCTTTGGTATTGGAACAGTTCTGAAGATTGTAGAAGTCCACTTGGATTTGGGGCTTGCCACATCTAGTTTTCCTTTGGAGAGGGATAAGCCAGATAATATTGAGAACGTGGTGCAAGTTTGATGGTTTGTTGCTGGATTAACCACTCAGTACTTTAGCCACTAAATAAACCAGTGTCTGAGTTTGGATGGCACATTTAACTGATCATGGAGTACATCGTAGGTTGAAGAATACAAGTGCAAGAGGTGAATGTACTGTGGGCAGTGCATCCACTCTGCTCTGCTAGTGCAGGAGAACCTATCATTTTTTTAAACTGATAGGTTATTGTTGGGCACAAGCCTGATCACTATCTTCTTACAGTGCCAAGAAACCTTGATATTTATCACAATATTGAATTTGCTGTAGATTCATACAAGTAATACAGGTGCTGCCTACTGAGTGGTCTCCTAGAAATCTGAGACTCAGTAGTGAAAATCGTGTTTATCCAACATTAATAATCCACATGTGGAGGGTGAATAATTCTTTCCAAGGAAATAGCTTACAAGATCCACATCTAAAACTATTATATGACCCATCAATTCAGGCAGGGAAGTGGGCTAGCAACTTTCCTCTTTCTTTTGGCAACTTGTCTAGTTTTCTGCAAGTTTATATTTGTCAAGATACTTATTTTTTTCCTCCTTTTTCTTCTTAGCACAACCAACCAGGTGGTCTGTATCAACAACATAAATTTCCAGAGAAGATCTGTTGTTGTAAGTACATTTACAGTTCAGGGAAAGAACACATGTTTTGCATGCAGAAGGTGCCAGGCTCAACTTATGGCATCTCCAGTCAAATCTATCAGGTAGCAGGTGATGGAAAAGACCCTAAAGAATAATTGCCCATTAGAGAAGGCTGTCCTACCAAGATTGATAAATAGCCTCCCATGTTCTGATGTAACTGACTTAGTAAATGACTATTGCAGAAGTCTTGCAGTCTCTTACTATGACTGGTTAATGGTGCTGTTTTTCTTCATATAGGGAATTTCACTGGACCCTAGTTACTTTCCTTTATAAACCAAATACCCATCGGTCATCTGTGCTACTTACAAAGCCTCCCTTCCTCACAACACTGCCCCCCCCCGACTTACATCTTTGTTCAGTTGGCTGGCATATCAGTTCTTCACCAGCAAATTGACTTGCAAGCCATTGAGTGGTAATCCTGTAGGTTACTGATAAGTGTATTTAAAATTTACAGCTGTGTCAAGTGAGAATTTGCCCTGAAAAAAATAAGAAAATAACTGTAGTCTTAATAGCTGAAATCAGATTGCCTTAAGTATTTTCCAAAAGCAAAATTGGAAATTCCCCAGTTCCAGGGCTACAGTGGATAAAACCTTGTTTCAGATGTTATTAGCTTCCACCCCTTTTTTCCAAGGAGCTTAAGGCAGTTTATGTGATTGTCTTCATTCATTTTATCCTTGCAACAATCCTGTGAAGTAGTTTAGGTTTAGAGTCAGTGACTGCCTCAAAGTCATCCTATGATATACGTGGCTGAGTAGAAACTAGAACCTAGATCTGAGTCCCACTCCATTATTCTAACACTACACCGCACTGACTTTCTTTCCGTTGTATGCAATATTGCAAATGAGTTGATATTTGGAGAAGGATTTTCTTGGGTGACCTCAGCAGCTTGGCTGGTGCTTTCTGTGAGATAGGCAATGCTTCTTCCAATTCTTTTTTTATTAACCCTCTCACACATTATTCTCAAAATCTAGGTGATTTATAAATGGTTTTAAGTACCAATGCTAGTTTATTTATTTGCATTCAGAAGCTAGCATGCAGCTAGCTGAGTGTAGCTCAGCACAGGTTTTATATATCACTACCTATGGCAGGTTGTAGGTTGCTATGTTATGAATGCTGTTTATGGGTGGCCCTGATGGAGCATTCTGCAGTACTCATTCCTAAAATTGCAAAGGCCGGGAAGATTGCTGGATATTTTCTTCATACCATGGAGCATGAACAGTTGTGCTTCTTCACCTTTGATTGAGATTGGTGGGTTTCAGTGCTATGCTTATTTTTCACAAGCTTTTGTGTTCTTAAGAACTGTTAATGTATTTTTATGCTCTCTTTTTATGTGAATACTCCCAGGCTTTGAATGAACTAGTGCTACCAAACCATCTGTCTTTTGGCTCAGTTAGAACGAAAAAGTTTGTCTAGTTCTGTTTGTGGGTTTTTTAGAGTTGGTGGGAAGGAGTTGCTGCTGTAGAATTGCAATACCCTTCCCAGTTGCTTGCTGGAATGACTTGACATTACCTGTGCAGGAGCTTACACTTGGATTGAGAGACTGAGAAACTTTTCCAGTAACACAGATGAAGTTTGCAATCTAAAAAGAATCAATATAAGCAACTGTTGTAGCATGTTTTTCTGCCAGAACAATATTAAAAAGGTCCGTAAACAATTCTCATGTTTACAAATGTGTTAAGTACGACTTGTTACTTAAGCTGTTAGGCAGACCAGGCCAGCTTTAATTTGCTGTCCCAACTGCTTTTACCATCTTGTATCTGCTGTCACTACTTTAGTAGCCATGCTTTCTTGTGATGTGGTGTAGGCATACAGTTACACCAATAACTGCAGTTTCAGTTTTGCAAGGAAACAGTCATGGAATGACAGCACCAGCAGCTCCCAAGTAGATGGGAGTAAATAAACGGAACAGGGACAATGGCAAAACAGGACTTTGTGTGATCTGATCGAAGGTGTTGGACTTGGATCAAGGGAATCTGTTTTAAAATTGTACTCTAGCTAGGATGTTCCCAGTCCCCTGTCCCCCGTCCCCCATGACCTTGGGCAAGACACCTACCTTACAAGGTACTTTTGAGAAGAAATGGAATATTTGTATAATCACTGTCATGAGCTCCTTGGAGAGTAGGAGAGGATAAAAATGATAAAGAGAAAGGGAAGAACCAGATAACCAAGGGAAGCTCTTTAAGGTCTTACAATATGTATTTTGGGTTGAGTTATGGCTGCTCAAAACAGATAAGCAGGAATGTCATGGATAGGACATTTTGGAAGGCTTTCATTCACAGGGTCACTATAAGTGGTGTCATCTTTACAGCACAAAGCTCCTTAAAAACATTTGGGTTGAATCTGTGATTCTTAGCTTTTGTGTTTTGTGGACCACTTGAAAGTTACTTAAGGCTTTAGTGGATTACTTAATAAATGTGTGCAGGCAGTTGTTCTATAAATCATCATAGATGTATGCATCATATTTGGGTTTGTATAGAAAGGATAAAAATATTCTAAATAAATAAATATTAAGAATTTCTAATGGAATGATTTTTCATGCTTTTGTGCACTAAGTTCTGCAAAGACTGGTGTAATGTTTGTTAGCTTTAGGCTCAGTTTCTACTTCCAGCCTGCTTTTTATTTAGGCCTGAAGCATCCATCTTGCACCATATAAGTTCTGGTCAAAATGACCTTGATCTCTGTTATCAAAAAAGAAAAAAAAGTCAGGTGCTGGGCCAACTACAGGTATTCTTAGCTGTGTTCCAAGTCTTCCTACAGCCTACTTAAATTAAGGTTGTACACCAGGGGTCGAGAGCCTCTGCATTACTGTGCTTTTGTGACCCAAAGCCATTTGGCAAATTTTGCACGAAGAATAGTAGAGTGAACATTTGCCTCTGAGGAGACCCATGGAGCAGTATATGATTTCTCATATATGTTGGGTTTCCTTTTGTTAAGCAAAGTTTATGTTGCAACTCATTAGTTACATTTTCAGTCCCAACACAGGAGAGAGCACTTCAGGGCTCAGTCCTATCAATTGCATTGTTGATTTCAGCCATATAGTTGACATGTTTCCAGGGGGAAAAAAAGCTAGAGCACCATCAGGATACCTTGTATTATGGCAGCCCTGATCTCCTCCTTTCTCTGCTTCCCCAAACACTCCCTTTACCCCCTTCTATAAGGTCAATTTTCCAACCTCAGAAAAGCAATCGGCATAGTTCATTCCATGCTGGCTGTGATGTGGGAGGGGGATTCTCATGCAGAGCCTCAACTCCAAGGGCAGAGCTGGATTATTCCATGTCTTCAACACAGTCTAGAGCAGTGGTTTTCAGCCATTGGTCCACAGATTGGTGCCAGTCCACAGGAGATTTCTTGCTGGTCTGTGTGTGCGTGTGGGGGGGGGGGCACATCCCACTTGCTGCAGACCAGCATGGGGACTAGCCATGCTCCACCACTTCTTCCTTGGTTGGTATCACTCAGGGGTGGGGGCAGTGCCACTGGAAGGGCCGGAGCAAGGAGAGACGGCTTGGTGGGAGCTGCCTGAGAGCCACATGGCGCCAGTTTTGTTATTTTGCTGCATTTTTTGTTGCTTGGTTTCTGGTTGTTTGGGAGACCTTCCCTTCCCTTCCCTTCCCTTCCCTTCCCTTCCCTTCCCTTCCCTTCCCTTCCCTTCCCTTCCCTTCCCTTCCCTTCCCTTCCCTTCCCTTCCCTTCCCTTCGGCATTGTGTTTGGAAACTAATACACAAAATACTGTATTATGTGTATGGTGCTTTTTGTTTCTGCCTCAGTGGTTCCCAAGGTGGATTTCCTGGTTTTGTTCATCCCCAGCTGTGGAAAGGTTGAAAACCACTGGTCTAGAGTACCATAGAATAACTCGGTTAAAAAGCATTACATGAGAAGTAGCCTTGGAAAAGCTAGTCTTGTTTAACCTTTTTTAGAGGCTTGTATTTAATTTCATAAAAAAAAACCAAATCATTTCTCATATAAATATTTTCAGTACAAAACATGCTGCTCATTAGGGATATTTTAAACAAGTTTAACAGTGCATTCCTGATTTTTTTAAATCTCTGTAGGGTCATGTGGAGTTGACAATATTTCCCACAGTTGCAAACCTGAATAGAATCAAGCTGAACAGTAAACAATGTCGAATATACAGAGTGCGAGTCAATGATCTGGAAGCAGCTTTTATTTATAATGATCCCACACTGGAGGTTTGTCACCATGAATCAAAACAGTAAGTAAATGGGTCATAGTAACTATTTTATCTGAAATCAAAATTAATATTTTTTCATGGTAAGAAAGAAATTGGATTTCAGATTATCAGTTTCCTTTAAGACCAAAATTGAAATTTGTTTAATAAATGCAGAATGTAAAGTAATGGTGGGTGAGTCGTATAGTTTCTCCAGTCTGGAATTGGAATGAACAGTGAGGTGGCCAGGTTTGCTGATGAAACCAAATTATTCTGAGATTGCAGGAATTCCAGAAAAATCTCTGAACTGGTAGAGTGAACATTGCCATCATATACACAATTCAGTATAAGAATGTTAATGTAGAACAAAGACCTCCTTCCCCATTTTCATGTGTACACTGATGAGGTATGTGTTAGTGGTCACTGACCAAGAGAGATCTTGCAGGTGTGGTATAGATAGGTGATGGACCAATGTATGGGAGTTGTGAAAAAGGAATATTCCATACTGGACAAAATTGGAACAGGAATTGAAAATAAAGCTGGCATTATCAGGCTGCTCTTTTTACAGAGCTCTGGTACAGTCACACATGAAATATTGAGGACCATCCTGGTCACCACACTGAAAGGATGATATTAGTTTTAGTTCTGCTATCTAACAAACAACAAAAATGTGATAGACAACTTTCAAGTTGGCCTTACTTTTGGTCCATTGAAGCACTTGTTTATTAAATTACAGGTTATTTAATTTAATTAATTTTAATTCAATTTAATAAAACATTTATATGCTGTCCTTTGCAGCAGCCTCAGGCCAGCTTACAGGTTATCTATATATACTTCCTTCAGTAACTTAAAAATGCTTCTGTGCTGAATTTTTGGGAATAGATGCAATAATTTAAATTTAATTGCATTATTTGAAATTACTATAATTGACAGATAGCCCATAAATGGTATGGAAGCTTTCAGATACCACACATCTTCCACTTTTGGTATACTTCATTACTTCATTATATAATCATATACTTCATTATTAGACTTACTATCTAGTCTGAATGAAACATGCAGACTAGATAGATGGGTTTTACTGCATTAAATTTCGCAGGGCTTGTAATCTTTTGACCTGTTACCGTATTTCAGGAGACAGTTATGTTTTTGTCTGCACATCTTATTTTATTTATTTATTTGAAGCTTTTCTATCCCATCCCCTACAGAATGTCTCGGGGTGGCTTACAGTGAATAAATAGACTTAGAGTACCACTATATCTTCTATATAGTATTGGCTCATAATTTCATCAGTGTTTGGATAGTAGGGGAACATAAATTGGCATAAATTGTTGGTGGCTATTCTTCAGCTTTATAAGTTTTTTTTAGGATACTTGTTAATGCTGAAACCTCCTTTAGGAATGCAGCAGCACTCTTCTGTTTAAACAGAAATGTTTTGCTATGGTCATATTTCTGGTTGGTTGAGGTCTTAGCATGCATTTTCCTTTGACAGTTTTATTGAGAAATGTTCTTGAGTTTTCTCAAATGGTAATTAAACCTCAGAATTGGAATGGCCTGGAAGAACAATTCGTTTAGTTCTGAAGTGACAAAGAAGAATCTTAAGGTTTTGCCAGGTTAAATGTTGGAAAATAATCTAAATTTGTTTGGTTCACATATAATACCAAACCATGGTTTGGCATTGTGTAAATGAGCCTTGTGTTTAAGTGTGTGGTCTGTCTCCTTCCCTTGCTTCTGGGTTTGTGGCAAGCCAGAGTTTGCAGTTATATCCAAACTAGGTAAACCATAGATGCTCACAAATCCGAACTGCAAACCACACTTTCAAGGTAGTTTGCAGTTCTGATTTATAGAAACCGCAGTTTGCCCAGTTTGGATATAAATCCAGTTTGGATATAAATTTGGATATAAATCCAAACTCTGGCTGAGCAGGTGTGAGGAGGTGGGACGGTGAAGGACCGACTTTGTGAGCACAAAGGTGCTTCACATAGAACTAAACCACAGTTTGGTATTGCATCTGAACTGGACCAGTATGCCAACCCTGAAAGTTTGCAAAAGGAAATAAGAATTTGCCAGGGTTGGATGAAGAGTATTTTAATCCAATCGTCAGCAGCTTCAGTTTCCTCAAGAAACTCAGAAGTAAGACATTAAATTATAGGCTATACTTCTTCACTAGCATGTGTTGGTAATGTGTAGTAAGAGTAATGTGACTTGCCATTTTCAGGTGAGGCAAGAAGTGTTACTATGTGGGTTTCACTTTGCAAAGCGTACTATTATTTTGTAAGCCTCTCCCAGAGTAGGTAAGAGAGCAACCATTTGGTTTTCTAGACACTGTCTAAGGCCAGAGGATACTTCAGATCCCCAGATTCAAGATAAGAAACAACTCTGACTTTGGGAGTTGAGATTACATTTTAGGTAAATTTGAAAGAATTTACACTCTTGAACTCAGAATTCCAAGTTTGGAACAGGTATTAATGGCAAAGGAAGTGTCACTGTAGAGTATTTGCAAAGTTCAGGCGTGCAGTTTTTCCCCAGACACCTTTGGAAGATTCAGTGCCACTGTAAAATGATTTTGCATGCATATTGAAAATGTATAAACAATTCACCACTACTAGGGCAGTAGAGGGTGGGCAAAGGCTAGGGTGTCATTAAGACGAATGCAGCTGGGATGACAGATGCAACTGAAATCATCCCTGACTGTTCTTTAGAGGGACAAATACTGAAGCTCAAATACTTTGGCCACCTAATGAGAAGGAAGGACTCACTGGAGAAGGCCCTGATACTGGGAACGATTGAAGGCGAAAAGAGAAGGGGATGGCAGAGGTTTGAGGTGGCTGGATAAGGTCACTGTGGAGGTGGGTGTGGGGTTCGGTGGACTCCAGGAGGACAGGAGAACCTGGAGGGATGTTGTCCATAGGGTTGCAGAGAGTGAGACACAAGTCTGTGACTAAACAACGACAAACAAACTGGGATCACAGATTTGCTCTCACATCTTCATTAACAGAATGTACACAGAACTTGTATAAAATACTTTTAAGAGAGCAACTTTCTAACTAGCCTTTTTTGTGAGTAAGAAGTGTGAAAGAGTTCCCAGCTGCTTAACTAGCTCAAATTCTGGTTTTGTGGGGATAGTTTAGTTTAATGTTGTTGCTTCCTAAATCTAGCACTGGTTGGTGCATGGCCTGAGCAGAGCTTCACATATTTTCCAAAACAAAAACTTCTGCAGGAACAATAAGAATAACTTCTCTTAGGAAATAGTATCCTTAGTTAAAGGACATTTTGATTTATGCACACAGATCTCATGTTCTTGACCCGCAGTTCCCAGTCTCTTTAGGCAGCAGGCACAATCTTGACAAACTCCAATCTGAGCATTATGTAAGAATTTCTTAACAAGTCTGTGCTGAATGGGCCATCCAGGTCAGGTGGTCCTACAGGCTTTTTGTATTAAATTTAAAGGATATACAGCCAAGGGATTTAATCCAGATCTGCACTCCAGACACAACCATTTATGTTGTGATACTTACAAAGAGATCCATAAAATGCTTCATACAGGCCCTCTAAGGAAATAGCTCTTACAGTGAGTAACATTTGAGCAGGACCAATCCGCATGTAGAAAGGAGAACAAATAAATAGAGGTATCTGCCAAATATTAGCCTCTATTCTAAGAAATCTACCTTTCATTAGTTAAAATTTGGCCTGTTCCTGTCTGTGAACCCATTGGTATTTTACATCTAACCACAAGTTCCTTCTTAATAGAGACATTCTAGAAAGCTGTCCCTTAGTGATAATTAGAAGCAGAAAAAATCCTGTATCATATTTACTTTAAATTGAGTTGAAATGAGGGTCTTCAAAATTAATATCAGAGATGAGAGTTGTGTTAATTTTAATTTCTGGTTCTTATTCTGTGCCATAATCACTAAAATATTTAAAGATGGAAACATCATTGGGACAAAGATACAAATTAAGGACTGTTTTATTGTTGCTTACATTTTGCTGTCCTTGTGTGTGATTCTGGAAAGAATCAAATGTATGCATAAACTGCTTCTACTGGAACTTGAGGCGCAGTGCTACACATGCTTAAATGCAAAGAGTCCTACAAAACTAGTTGTGTCTTTTTTCTGTCTCCCATTGGCATTTCTGTAGCACCTGCCCAATAGTCATTAACAATAAATACCAGATTATTTATTTATTTGGGTAATTTTTTACCCCGTCCAATACCCAGTGGGTCTCAGGACGGCTTACAGTTCAAATCCCATATACATAGATACCCAATGCAACCTTCTGTGTTCTAGCACTGAAGAAGCTGTTGTTATTATTCCTGCCACCACTACTGCTACTACATTTCTGTATCACCTGTAGCTGAAGCTGGACAGTTTGCAACAATTATCATAGAATCATTCAGTCAAGTCACCCAACCCAATTCTTACCAGGCCAGACCATGCTTAGCTTTCAAGATTAGATAGGATCAGGTACTTCGGGCTATACTGAAGCTGGGTTCTGACAAGGCTGTGGTAGGGCTATGGTGCTGACAAAGGTGGTGGAAACTGGAGGGAAGAATAGGATTCCTTCTCATTGTGATGAAGCTCTTAGCTTTGAATCACCCTTGGGATATCTAAATGGCAGTGGTGGGATCAGGCTTCTGTCCTACTAATTCACACGATTGTTGTGATCCATTCATAATTAAAAAATACCTTTAATGTCTTTGTAACCTCAAGGCTAGAATATTGTTGTGTTTTCTAGTATGGGCTGCCCCTGAATATCTATTCAGAGGAGATGCAGAAAATGGTAGCATGCCTTCTCATATGGGTTCCTTGCTGGGAATACAGTCTATCAGTACCCTATACCTCTAAATTGCTAAATGACTTGGGCCTTTGAGCCCTAAAAATTATATGTTCCTCTGGGTCCCATCAGGGTTTTGAGAGTATTCTCTTGACCATTCTGTTTGTGTACCAAGTGTAAATAATGAGGATGTATTATGAATAATAATTTTTCAGCTTTCTTCAGCTGAAGATTCTCCAACATCTGTGCCTGAAGATTTTCAGGAATGACTTTTTTTGGTGGGGGGGGGGTTAATTTATTTAGATAATCAAGTTCATGATACTTTTAACAACCTTTTTAGAGGGCATTCTTTCAGCAGTGTGGTTGCATTTTGGAGTCTTGAAATTTGGGTAGGCTAGACAATTCAGAATTCAAAGATTGAATAACGGGCTGATTCACATAAGCATTACCATCACGTGCTAGAATTACTTTATTATCTCATTTGATGACTCCTTGCTCTGACATTCATTATGTCGCAGCTAGAGCACCATCCTTAGTATTGTCAAAAACTGAGCTGACATCTACTCTTAAATGCCCCAATATACTTTCCCTAAAGGTAGAAGAGAGGAGGTCTGTGCTTCAGGTCTGAGGTTCTGAAGGCCCTGGACCATCCTTGAGTATTCAGCTTAGCCTGAAGCTGAATTGACCAAGACAGATGTCTAAAGAGCATAATGTATGTGGTGGGAGGAAAATGAGATGTGGAAGGAAAGCTTTGAAATGAGATCATGTCTGACTTCTGTGAAGTTCTTATTTGGCTCAGTCCCTTTAATTGTACAGTGCCCCAGCAACTGATCTTTTGAGAAGGCTGGAGTAATATGGGAAAGAAAATACTGTGATTGCTTTTTTTTTTTTTTTTACATTTGAGCCTTTTGGATAGTGTTCATATTAGGCATATTATATTTTAAAAGCAGTAATGAAAAGCTAAATAAATTCTCAAGTTAAAGGGGAAAAATCAGTGCTTGTCCATTGTTTTAGTAGTTTAATTTCATTGACTTATTTCAAACATGATATTACTGGTATTGTAGGCAAATATGTCTATGTAAAGTATCTTTTAGGAGTATAGTTCATTAAAAAGGAACATTTGTAAACCAGTTCTGTACAACATTCACTGCAACACCCAAACTAAGAATGGTATTCTCTGTTGTTCTTTTGATCACATTGGAAAAGAAGAGGTTTGGTGTAAAGCTACCCAGGCAAGGAACTCAATTGAGTGTGAAATTACCACCATTAGAGTGTAACAGGATGTAGATGAGTTCGCATTAATGAATAGGATGCATTGTGGCTAGAACTGGAATGTTGATTCTCAGCTCTGAATTTCCATGCATATTTTGGTCCAGACTTTAATATATCAAAGAAAAACCTTTATGTGCAGCACACTCAGTATATTATGTATTATAGTCCAACTCATAAAGTTTATCACCGCAATACAGATGATTTAAATTACAGAGATAGTCTGTAGTCACTTAGAAAATAATTCTTTTGTCAAATGCGGGGAGACAGAAGCATATTCTGTGGAAGTTTTACTGGCTGCCAATTTGGCTGCCTGGTCTAATGGATAGTGATGGCTTTTTAAAGCCCTTCATAGCACATAACCATAATCCTGTGGAGGCGACTTCTCACTGTGCATATCCAGTCTCTGTTTGCATTGGGCTGTCAGGTCTTGCCCATCTGCCCATGCAGTAAAGCTATGTCTAGGTTAGACAATCTCCAGATGAATCGGACTACAGTTCCCATCAGCCCCAGTCAGCATGACAAACAGTAAAAACTCCTGGTTTCCTACCCCTGGGACATGTGGAGCAAGAAATACGCTCTCTGAACCAAAATTATTGAATGACCACTCAGATCAGATCAGATCAGATCCAAGCCATACAATTCTTGCAACTTTGAAAAATGGTATAAATTCTGCCTCTGTCAACTGCCCTGTGGCTGTTGAGCATCATTTCTGGTTCAGCAGTGCAGTTACTATAGAAGACAAGAGTTTCATAATTATTGTTTGAGTATATTATTTTGAACTGTGTTTTTTTTTATTTATTTATTTAAAAATTTATATGCCGCCCCTTGCAATAGCCTCGGGGCGGCTTACAACATAGTAACATTATTAAAAACATATAACAAAATTAAAAACTGGCCCATCTCAGGTTATAATATAAAACATGAACAGAATTATAAATTAAACCTTTTAAATAAATTAAACATTAAACATAAATTAGTTAAACATAAATTAAACATAAATTAAACATAAACTAAAACCAAAACAAAAACCTAAATTAAACAATAATATTAATTAAAATATTGCTTAAATAAAAAGGTCTTCGCCTGGCGCCGAAAAGCAAATAACGACGGCGCCAGGCGAGCCTCTCTTTAATACAGTTTTAAAGCTGTATTAGTAGAGAGGAGTTACCCTCACCCTGAAGTCTGTTTTCCCCCAAGCCTAACTTGAATTCAGACTTGAACAGATGACTGCATTATTCCTTTTTGCAGGAGAAATCTCAACTACTTCTCCAATGCATATGCAGCTGCAGTTAGTGCCGTGGATCCTGATGCTGGGAATGGGGAGCTGTGTATTAAGGTGCCATCAGAGCTTCGGAAACATGTTGATGGTAAAGTACAGAGGTCCTGTTGATTCTTAAAATGAAACTGCTGCAGATTTGCTAGCAGGGTATAATAATTTTGCATGTGTGATGTTGTGTGTTGGCAGTGGATCAAGGACCCTGCAGGGCCGTTGTCATGTTTGATCTTGAGGGCTTGTGGATCAGACAAGCCATTGGATTAATTAAATTTATGACAAGTTCTTGGAGTTACTTCAAGCACCATTGACTAGTTTCTGTATATCAGAAAGCCTTTATCAAGAGAAAAATCCTCTGTAAATGTTCTTTATATATTTAAAAACAGAAAATCCTGTTTCACTCAGGATTCCTAGTCTGTGTTGATTTTAATCTTTTTTCTGAAGTGCATTGATGTTATGAACCCAGGCTTTTGCAAGTCTGAATTTTAAGGCTGGGCTTGCCATGCTTTTTTCTGACAATGACTCAGTGCACACGTACTGAAAATTATGATGGGTTATTTATTGTTGCAGAATTAAAAGTCTTAAAAGTGCATATCAACTTTTCTCTGGACCAACCCAAGGGAGGCCTTCATTTTGTGGTACCTAATGTGGAAGGCAGCTTAGCAGAGAGAGGAGCGCATGTCTTCTCTTGTGGATATCAAAATTCTACAAGGTAAGCATTGTTCAGTCTTATCCTCACAGTCCCTAACTGGAGAAATCCTAATTAAAATGTTCTGGACTTGGTAATAAAATGCTGTGATAGAGGTATAGTCTTATTTTGCTTCACAGGTACTTTTGAAGTACCTTAGGAACACTTCAGAGATGTGTAGGAAGTAAATAAGGATAGGTGTCCTTGTTGGGAATTACAGCCAATTGCAACTTTTCAACTCAAGAATATACCCTAAACAGATAGCTAACATTCTTTACACTGAAGGCCCATTCACATGATGATACAATCCACCATGGAGGCTTGTTTCAGTTCCCAGCATGTGCAGGTTTACCTCCTTGTCCACTCACATGCTGGTTACATGCCCATACCATGGGATATTTAGGAAGTGTTTCTTCCTCAGACAAGCCATGGCACCTGGGTTTGGGTGACTTGACAAACCATGTCTGGACAGGTGATTAGGGAGGTGCTTAGCTCACATTGGCACACACTGGAATGAAAACAAGTCATGGTGGCTTGTTTTCATGTGTACAGCATTGTTAATTTACATAGTAATCTCTTTGTATTGATGTATTTGTTATATTTATATGAATTTAGTGGAAACATATACAAAGGTAGCTCTTAATATCTCAATATCAGTGAAATCATCATTAATCTTCCATTAATTATGCTGTTATTTCTGTTCTCAATATCAAAAATTTACATCTGTGTTTTAACTACTAATGCAAATAAACCTTCTGTCGATACTGGTGTTGCATCAATAGTTTTGAAAAAACCTAGTTTGCCTAGCTGATTTTTCAGTGTTTCCTTGATTCATTTTTATAAAAGAAAACATTGGAAGACCCAAAATCAAAAGATCTGGAACAGTATTGCTTAAAAGGAGGTGGTCTAACTAAACAGGAAGTCGTAACACAGATGCATGTTCTCCTTGATGGCACATATGTCATAGGTTTAGAGAATAGTTGATGTGTTTGCCACAGGTTGTAATGTTTATCCTAAATTCCTACCAAATGTGCACACTCATTCAATCAGTGTCACTAATTGACCAATTTGTACATTCCTGAAGCTTTACCAGGAAGTGGAATTTTAAGAAATGTCTTAAATATGTGTACATCTAGTCTAGTGCTGCATTCTGTTGAGCATGATGGAAGCTTTGAATATTGAGTGAAAGCTTCATGAAAGTCCCAAATTAGCTAGGGTTTTGTAATATTTTTTGGGTGCTTGCAGAATTGTATAATTTTGGTAAAGATAAGGGTTAAATGGCTCCACATGAAGTAACACAGCATTTTAGGTGTCTAACCGCAATGCATTCTTTTTAACATCCTAACTTTTTATCTCTAGGTTTTGGTTTCCTTGTGTTGATTCATATTCTGAACTATGTACTTGGAAATTGGAGTATACAGTTGATGCCACAATGGTAGCTGTCTCAAATGGAGACTTAGTGGAAACAGTGTATACTCATGATATGAGAAAAAAGACATTCCATTACATGCTGGCAATCCCAACTGCAGCATCGAACATTTCTTTGGCTATTGGACCATTTGAAATCCTTGTTGATCCATACATGCATGAGGTAATACTCTTCACTTGATTCTATGCAGTACTTTTCATAACTGATCTGGATTCATTTTGGTGTGAAGTTCTTGACAATAATTAAAGTATTACTCCTGGTGTATCCTTATTATTATACTTTCATACTACCCCATAGCACAACAAAATAATAAAATAATCATATTTAACAAGCAAAAACAATAAGTACAAAAGCAAATCTACAGCAGCCAAGAGTCCCCACCCCGAACTGCATTGATTGTATATGAATTTTAATGCGATTCTCTTATTTTGTGCTTCAACATACTGTTGTTTGCTTGGAGTCTTCAGGGCTACAGTTAGATAAAGCTCTAAGTTATTGACCGCTAGAATCATCAAGTTAAAATATCAGTCTTTCACATTCTTCCATTTCTTGCCTTGTTTTTTACTTTGGAACATTTCATTTTTCTTCTACATCTGCTCCCATACCTTTGAAAAACAAGTGTGTGTTTAACTTGCAGTGGATTCCAGTGACTTAGCAGTAATGTACTCAAAAGCTTACTCTATAGTGCTTTTTACTTCATACAGGCTGCTCTCTGTAGCCTCAGACCATGCTATTAATCCTAGTATTACCTCTCTTTTCCTGTCATTTTGAAGGTTTAAACATTGCATTCGTTTGCATAATCAGAAGCTGCAAACAGCCATTCATCTTGCTATTGTACAGCTACCAGGATCAGAATTCATTTCTTCAGTTTTTCCTTGTGCAGAAATTAAGATTGCAAATGTTAATATTTTGTGAGTTGATAGTTTCCATTTTAAAAGATTTGCTTTTGTTGTTGTAGGTGACTCATTTTTGTTTGCCACAGCTTCTCCCACTGCTGAAACATACCACATCATATCTCCATGAAGTGTTTGAGTTCTATGAAGAGATACTTACCTGTCGCTACCCTTACTCCTGTTTCAAAACGGTTTTTGTAGATGAGGCTTATGTTGAAGTCGCTGCTTACGCTTCTATGAGCATTTTTAGGTTAGTACATATAAAGATTCTTGTTGTGGCTTAAGAAATGCCTGGATATTTACTACCTGTCATTATATCTTCCATCTTTTATAAAGAGATACCGACTTGGTTCATGCATAATAGCACCTCAGGGTTAAAAACTCATGGGTTGTCTTGCACAAGTATGAGTGAGTAAATGTGCTGCCACCCATGTGCGCACCACTTTAGTTTTTATTCAAGAAAGCTATGATTGGCTCTCCATGGGTTGTTGAGCATGAAATGCAAACCTGGACCACTCAGATGTTTAGGAGATGAAGCAGCAACATCTCTTCTGCTTATCCCCAGTGGTCTGTGGCTGCCTTGACCGTGCAGACTGCCCCACTGCATCTCCTTCTGCGTTAACTGGCCTTACTTCATTGGCAAAATCATATTTCACTCAAAATCCCTAGTCCGTGTCAGCAAATAAAAGTAAGTCAGGATTCATAAGCAAAGGGCCAAGGATGGTGTTAGATTTGGACATGAACTATGGCCAAAATTTGGCTGTGGTTTCACAAGGAATGACTTTGGGCTAGTTCAATATTTTAATTTTTATTTATTTATTTATTTATTTATTTAGCACACTTCTATGCCGCCCCATCGCCGAAGCCTCGGGGCGGCTCACATACATAAAAAATGATTCAAAATTAACAATTCAGTATTAATAAATAAATCAATATTAATAAATATAACAATAATTTGAGTCGCCCTGGCCAGAAATTAAAACTAATAAATAATATTAACAATTAAAATTCCCTCTGAAGGACAGGGTCCGCAGCTTGGGGGTCCTCCTTGACCCGGAGCTGACCTTGACAGCTCAAGTGTCAGCAGTGGCGAGGAGTGCCTTCCATCAGCTCCGGCTGATCCATCAGCTGCGTCCCTTTCTGGAATTCGACTGCTTGGCGACGGTGACTCACGCGTTGGTGACTTCCCGGTTAGATTACTGTAATGCGCTCTACGTGGGGCTACCCCTGAAGACGGTCCGGATACTTCAATTGGTGCAGAATAGAGCTGCCAGGGTGCTGACGGGGACTGGGCATGGTTCTCATATCACCCCAGTTCTCCGTCAGCTTCACTGGCTCCCCATTGAAGTCCGGGCCCAATTCAAGGTGTTGGTTCTTACCTATATAGCCCTTAACGGCTTGGGTCCCGGTTACCTAAAGGAGCGCCTGCGACCATATACACCCTCCCGCCCCTTACGATCTGCTGCTGATGCCCTCCTCCGGGAACCCTCTGTGAAAGATATTAGGAGGGTGAGTACCCGGAGGAGGGCTTTCTCTGCGGTGGCGCCCCATTTATGGAATGCGCTCCCCAGAGAGGCTCGCCTGGCGCCGTCTTTATTTGCTTTTCGGCGCCAGGCGAAGACCTTTTTATTTAAACAATATTTTAAATGTTTATTTATATTGTGATGGTTTTAATTTAGACCTGGAGATGGGCCAGTTTTTAATGTTTGTGAATTTTAATATTTGGAAATTTTAATGTATTAGAATTTGTTGTTTTATTGTTGTGAGCCGCCCCGAGGCTTGTGGCAAGGGGCGGCCTATAAATTTCCAAATAAATAAATAAATAAATAAATAAAAATAGCGTTTGAATAAAAAGGTCTTTGCCTGGCGCAGGAAAACAAATAATGACGGCGCCAGGCGGACCTCTCTGGGGAGCGCATTCTACAGGTGAGGCGCCACCGCAGCGAAAGCCCTCCTCCTAGTAGTCACCCTCCTAATTTCCTTCACGGAGGGTTCTCGGAGAAGGGCCTCTCCCGCCGATCTCAAGGGGCGGGCGGGCAATTTAGCTTATAGAATATTACCACAGGTAACCTGTCTTACAGTTTATTGATATGACAAGAACTGTAAATAACATATCGCCTACATTTTAAATGCCACTAACATAAATATGTATGATCTCTAAATTGACTGTTGTGAGATGTAGCTAGGCATGTTGATGGCTTTTAACATTCTTCCAATCTTGATCCTGCAGCTGTAGTCTAAAGCACATGTGGCAAGTATTGGATACTTTTCAGTGGGGAGCCTTTTGGACTGCACTGCTTTCCTGAAGCCGTGCTTAGAGAAGTTCCTCTGCACCTCTGAGGAACTTCAGAAGTAGCCCCGGATGTAGAAGAGCGAACTGTCCACCACTGTGGAAAGGCTCACAGTGCATTTCTCTTATGTAGCTGCTTTACCTGAATGAATGAATGAATGAATGAATGAATGTGCATCTTACATGTGTTAAGAAAGTGCTCTAAGTAAGCAATACATTTTGTTTTACTTGTTTAAATGGGTGGGGGGAGTGTGCTTGGTTCTGAAAGATGTTATATTTCACTACTGCATGTTTGCTTTTTGTTTAGCACAAACCTTTTACACAGTGCAATGATAATAGATGAGACTCCACTAACCAGGAGGTGTTTGGCTCAGGCTCTGGCTCAGCAGTTCTTTGGCTGTTTTATATCTAGAATGTCTTGGTGAGTATATCTTAAAATGAAATATATAGTGCAAAAATATAATTTTGTCTTTAAGTCTATGAATTTTTAGTTTTGCTAAACATCATGCAAATTAATACTAAGGCCATCACAGCAGTCACACAAAAAGTGGTTTCTTAATATAACATCATATTAAGAGTGCGTGCATATCTGTTTACCTATGTAACATATATAGATACTTCTGTATAAGTATATTACATATATACATATATATAACATATAGTTATATGTATACATTAAACTACATATAACATAGAAATGCTTAATTAGGTTGATGTGCGTGCGCGCATGAGCACATACGCATTTCTTATGGTTGGGTAGCTAGGAATTGTAGTACTTATTTCTGGCCAAACATGCATTACATTGCACTCTAAGCTGCCTTATTGTAAAGATACCAAAAAGAGATTGAAAGTGAATTTCAAAAGCAGGGTTTTTGTAGGAAAAAGCTGAGAATCCTGTGTCCAGTAAAATACTATAGTTAGGATTAGAGGCTCACGTGAATGCAGGAGCCCTTACTTTTTATGAGGTCGGGGTGAGGTGTGTTGGGGGAATTGCTGCCAGAAAGGAGGAAGCTACAATAGTTATTGGACCTGCCATAGACTCCTTTAAAAAGAAAATGTGCAGGGGACTTTGAAGTGTTTCAGACCAGTGGAGAAATCCATTTAACACAGAGATCTCTGTTCTGGGGCATGCATTTCTGTCTGCCATTTTCCAGGATGGCTGACCCAGAAATAAGTCATGAAGAAATACATGTAGGAAGCTCATTTTGGTGGCAGAATATAAGTATTTTTAATTAACATAGGTAGACGTATAATTGGTCACTGTTACCACCTGTATGATCTTGTAGATAGCATACTGGACTTGGGTGGCTGTAAAATACCATCCATTTCTTCCCAACTGCATTCCAGTGAGGTTGGTTAGTTTAAGAGATGGTGACTGGCTGAAGTGCACTTGGAGAGCTTCAAAGCAGAGTGGGGATTTGAACCTGTAACTTCTGTTCCTGGTTCAGGTTTTAGTATGGTATGATCTTTTAAGCTCATGATGTGACTCCTATCAGATGCAATGTGAAATTAATCTGCCATTAAAATCACCGCTAGATGTAATCTTCAGAGCAAAGTTGACTAGTTCTTCAGTAGCTTTGTGATGTTCATGAGTCTCACTTGTTGCCAGGACACACACATTAGTTCACAGCTCATCAGTCTTTTATTTACTTAGATGTCCAGCCAAAGTTGTGTCAGCTGCTAAAACGTTTATAGCAGGAAAGCATTAAGCAGGAGCTGCTACTTTCTGGGTTTATGCTTTTCCCTGAATCAAGAGAAATGGAGTCCTTATTTCTTTTTTTGCTTATAGGTCAGATGAGTGGGTGTTGAAGGGAATCTCCGGCTATATTTATGGTCTTTGGATGAAGAAAACCTTTGGTGTAAATGAGTATCGTCACTGGATCAAAGAGGTAATATACCCCTTCAGTTAAGTCAGCTCCCGAAGTCTGTAGTAGAACAGCCCACACATTAGTTTCCTGCCTGAATAAGAATTAGCCCTATGTTCTAGGAGACCTCATAGCTTTCTATCAATTGCATGATTTGTAATTAGTCCAGTCCGTCTGGTTGTTTTATTTATACACCTTCATAGCCTCTGTCAAGAAGTGAGATGGATTTTGCTATGAAAAGCCATCATTTTTAAATTAACTTGATTTAATTCTGTATTTCTGTATCCTTTTTGCATCTGTTTTCCTTTAAACAGCTTCACATGTTGTAGGAGTAAGCACCCCGTCCCAGAAATCACATAGCAACTGTCCACTAAGAGTAAGCTAGCCAGCAACAGATGGAAAAGAAGGCAGGTTTCCTATACCCTCAAAAGATGTGTAGAAAAGAAAGTGTTTCTGTGTTAGAACAGACCCAACACTGACTAGGATCAGACAACATGACAAACCAAGGTGTGTTTGGTTTTTTGTTTGGTTTTTTTACCATAGTTGCTCTGTTGTGTTGTCTGAACCAATTGTGGTAGCTAAGGTAATAGCTTCTATGGTTTCTCTGTACCACCATGGCTTATCTTGTTGCCTGAGCCCAGGATATTGGTTTCCAGATCCTTCATATGAAAATACCACAGGGTCCCCTGGAAAGCGCAGCATCTGCAATAGCTGCTCCAGACATCCAGCCTCTATGTGTGGACCAATATGGAAGAGGCAGGCAATGCAGGAAGGGAACAGTGCTCCTTGAGATCGAGTTTCAGGCACAGTGTCAGATAGGATACATGCCAACAGTAGGAGGACTTAGTGGGGAGGATGGAAACCATGGTAAAATAGAAACCACTTGATCATCTGTCAGGTAGACCATGGTGTAAAAAAGAAAAAAAGAAAAACCCTAGAAACCATGGTAATTTTGCAGGGTGGTGTGTGTTGTGTGAATGCAGCCTCTGTCACTTCCGCATTACAAGGACAGTCAGTAGTGGTGCTTGTCTACCAGTGTGGATTTTGAAATTTGGGAAACCCATTAAGCTGTTGTGGGACTTGATTATAATGTGAAATAGAGGGAGAGTGTATATGATCCAAAAACACAGCATTTTTCTGTTGGGTACCTCTCTAGCAAATAAAGGGAAAAAAGCTTTTGTTCCCAAGACTATGTTTTGCATTTTTTTATGCCCATGTCCACTGCTCTCCTAGCTATGGTTTTGCTTCCAGCTGGTCTTGTCTTTTAACCAAATGCACATTTGGTATATTAATTTGTTCTGCATTTCAGGAACTAGACAAAATAGTGTTGTACGAGCTGAAGACTGGTGGAGTCTTACTGCATCCAATCTTTGGTGGAGGAAAAGAAAAAGACAAGTATGTTTGGTTAGGCAATGAATTTATTTATAGGGCCATTAATATAAATGTACTTTGGGTGAGTAATGAAAGATGGGGTTAAAAGCTTAATTGCTTTGCTACCCAATAGTCCATAAAGAACATCCCTGGTAAATATTATCCTTGTTCAAATGACAAAATGGAAGTGCATTTTGTATTTTTTGAACTGAATCTGTTAAATGAATATCTTTATTAGCTGATGTCTGTTAAGCAGCCCAAAAATCTTTCCTGTGAAACAAATAATTTCACTAGAGAAGTGCAAATAAAACCTAACTTCTGTTATTTTTACAGCTACTAAAATTCCATTAATGTCCAATGTGCGTCTGCTTTTAGCCAGCTGTGCAGTTTTTGTAATAAAAAACATGGTGATGGAGTCTTACTCTTTTAGACACCTGGAGAGAGAATGTGCATTATTCAATAAATGATGCTGAACTACTGAATCCTAAATCTAAAATTGATGAAAGTGTCAAAGCATCATCAGTTAACAGAAAAGTTTTGTTCAGCACAAGTTTGTAATGTCAAGCTGTACCTTATGTCCTTAATTTTTTAAAGTAACTGTAATTGAGAGATGAAAGCAACTTAAACACTTCTTCACTCCAGTTGTTTGGCAGTGGTTTGCTGCTTGAAGCGCTGGGCAGTTTGTACTTGTCCAGATACGGTTTAGTTTAAGTCACTGCTGTTTGATCCCACTGCTGTTTCCCCTTGGTGTCTTATAGCTGGGGTTTGAGAATAATGCAGTTACTCCTGTGTTTGTGTCCTCTGTGAAACCTCCATGTTCAGTGCAAAGGAATATGAGCAAGCCACTACTTCTTTTCTCTGCATGATGACAAAACAAGGTGGAACAGAAGTCATTTGCTTTCAGCTGAACATAGAAATGGTATTGTGGATTAGTTTGCAGCTGAGGACCAGAAAAAAGTAAACTGCTGGAGGATAGTATGAATGCTGAATATATGAATTTGCAGCGAGTCTAAAGAATTTTAATTTCACATCTAAACTTTCAGAAGTTTTTAAAAGTTGAGTAAAGTGTTGAAGTACACGTCTTAAATTCTGTTTTTAATTTTATAAAAATGTATACCTAATTGCTTGCAAGATTTGAATTACTAGAATCCCATCTGGCTCTTCCCCTGTTTATCTTTTGGTTGTAGCCTCTGCTACTAACTGTGATGGGACTTTCCCATATAAAGCAACATGAAAACCCTCCTGAAATGGTCTTGATTTAATTTTCCAGCCCTGCTTCACATCTGCATTTTTCTATAAAACATCCTCACACGCTATCATGGGAATACTACACTATGTTTCAGTGCAAAGCCCACCTTGTCATGAGATTGATAGACAACAGAATAAGCATGGAGTTTATGTTACAAGTAAGTGTCTAAATATTACCTGAAATGCATTTACCTTTTCCTGTTAGGATTGCTATTTCAATTTTTTAAACTTATAGCAACCTTTAAAACATGGTTGCATTTAAGAGCCTTACATATCAAGTATGCTCAAAATCTGAGTATCTGAAGAAGAGCAATAAAACAAAATGCTTGAGGAGTGTGTTTTTATTTTGATTTGTAGCCAAAGATAAATGATTGGGACCATGAAATTTTGGACCCACTCTCAGAGTGAATTTCTCCTTCCCACCTTTACTGTGACTAAGGGATATACTTGCACTAGAGTTACATATAGTCAAAAGCTTTCAAAATCAGTGCTAAAGCAAGATGTGTAATCAAGGCTTGAAGGTGCTTAACAAACTTAGTCAAGGTTACCCTTTAACCTTGCCTTCCTCAACCTGGTGCTCTTCAGATTTATTCAACTACAACTCCCATCATTCCTACCTACAACCTAGGTAGGTTGTTTTGAGTGTCAGTTTAGGCATAGTTCTGTGCCTGTATTATCGGGGCAGGGGCAAGGAATTATTTGAACTGAATGAAGCTTACTACTCAGTAGAATGTCTGGGATTGCACTGCTAATAGTAGTCGAGACTCTGGTGGAAACATTCCCTGTTCCTGAACTCCTGTCCGTGGTTAACACAGAGCCAGCATTACATTTGTGCTGGCCTAAGCTATTAATACTTACCTGTTGCACTGGTACTGTACCTCAGAGTGTCACAGATGACATTGTCACTAGCCAGGCATAGAGCTGCTTAATATCAGCAGTGTCGCTGTATCGTGTTGTCTTAGCATCAGTCTGTAAAGCTGAGACTTCATGGGCACCTCTCTGCATGGTTAGCTGTTTGCATAATCAACTGGTGTGGTTTGGGCTGATTTATAACCACACCCGGAAAACGAGGTTTCCTCTTTGTGTCTTGAATAGTGTGCCATGGAATTGGGCCACAGTTTCCAAAAACGATGGTATTCACTATGGATTTAAATGTTTCAATCTGTTCCCAGTATTTTTTTTACTGGAAACAGTTTAAACAAATCTCTGAGCAGTATGATTTCGATCACTTTGTGCATGCTGTAAGGAAGCTACTTAAAAATGAGACTATCAACAGTGAGTGTCAGGATAGTGTCTGACACCTCCTATACAGAAGCCGTATTCTTCTGAATACTATATGTTGGGAACGAGCAGCAGCAGCAGGACGTCACAATGCTTTCTCTGACGTTTCCGTATGTGCTTTGATACTGTTCAAAACAGAATCTGTAGGTTCATTTAGCAAGGGACTGGATAGTCACTTTGCAAACATGATGTAACTTGAAATTGATGTATTTTGTGAAGTGCTGACTCTTCAAAGTAAATTGCAGGAATGATGACAAGATGGTTCACAAGAGATAAGGTCTGAAACCTCATTCTCTTTTCCTGGCTCCTCAGGCAAGGTACAGTTTAAAATCATTGTCCATGAACCATCTTTGGTTTTACCTGATTTTGTTTTAAATGCAGGATATACACTCAATGGTGGTTGTTGCTGATATTTCTTAAATATTTAAGATTACTTTGCTTGTTTTGACTGAAATCATTGCCTTTGTAGGTTTTCAACAAACTGTTGAGTCTGGCCAGCACTGCTTCATCGCAGAAGTTCCAGTCTCACATGTGGAGTCAGATGCTGGTTTCCACATCTGGGTTTTTGAAATCTATTTCCAATGTGTCTGGCAAAGATATCCAGCCATTAATAAAGCAGTGGGTGTATCCTTTTTCATTCTAGCTGTGAGCTAGTAACTGTGATGTTGAAAAGTAGCTGTTCTTTGGTTCTTTTAAACAAATGCACTGGAACACAAAAACAACCTTAGTAAAATTCAGAGTTGCAAACATTGGTACTTAAAAATCTGCTCCAATTTTGCTGCCTGCCTTTTGTAAGGATTTACAGCAGTCATGTTTACTGTGGCTCATTTATTTAATTTTCAATATTGTATCATAGGAGGAGCATTTTGTAGTGGTCTGCTCCCTTTGAAAGACATGCCAGGAGTCTGGTTTTGTTTAAGGCCAAACTACACAACAAGGATCCAGGGGATTTTCAGAAATGTTCCTGAATCAGATTATGGGAAATGCCACCTAACCCTCCATTCTGTCCTCAGATAGGAATTCCAAAACACTAAAACGTGGCAGAAAAATTCTTGGGATTGAATACTAATATGTCCAGTCACTGTAGCAATTAATAGCAAAAATGTGGCTTGTGTTGAAGTTGTTGGCAGTTGCTAAGCTGCCTGCCAGTATGAATCTTTAGCTTGATTTATTTTCTCAGAGCTCAAGTGAAATTCATGCACAACACACACCAGTGATCTAGGTCACATGGCAGTCCACCGTGGCTTAATTTACCTGCAGGGATGATTTTGCATGGCACCTATGGGTGCCCAGCTTGCCATGGCTTGTCATGTGCAAAATCTGGTGACAGGTAGACAGCCCTTAATAACCCTAAAACAAGGTATTTACAGAGGGAACGGAGGTACGGGTTGCCTAATCCTCAAACGCACAGCACATGGGTACCATGCAAAAATGGCAGCTGATGCAAAGCAACAGCCCCACCTGGGTTGCCCTGTTGTGAGCTAGCCCAGTATTTGGTATTGCCACAGGAGTCTACTTAGGCAGGTGCACACATCTTTTATCCACAGGACTAGAAACTCAACAGGGAGAGTCATGTACCTGATGGTCCTTTTCAGAAAGCCCTGTATGATATACAGAGGAATGCTGGATAGGACCCCCTATAGGGCACAGAATTGGTCACTGGTAAGAATGCTTCACTGTATTTTAAAAGTTATTCTTAACTTCTAAATTACCTCCTCTTTAAAAATAGTACAACATGTAAAGCATTCAGGGTCTGTTGACTGAAACAGATTTTATGTAAATATTTAGCTTTTAATTTAAAATGTACATTATCTGACTCTAGTAAAGTCACTTCTCAGAAAAGAGAAAATATGGTGTATCCCTTTCTTCTCTCTATGCTAGATCTTCAGTATAAAGAATATACTTTTTCAGTATCAAATTTTAATATGTTTGAATTCTAATTAATATAAGCACAGATCAGGGCTGCATCCAAAAGCAGCAAGCCCTGAGTTTCAGCTCTCGCTTTAAGGTATGTGTTTGAAAAGCAAACAGTTTTGAATGTAAAATCTGAGTTGAGCTCCTTTAGCAATTGTGATTGTCATTAAAATGTGCAGCATCTTAAAATGCTTATTTAGATTGTACATTAGCTGTCACTGTAAATTAAAGAAATGACTCATCAGGAATGTTTCCTTAGCAAACCTACCTGAAGCACTAAAGCCTTGCATACTGTAGGTGTACTGCTGCAGTTCTGTTAGTCTAAGGAATGTAAGTGTTGTGTATCTGCATATCTGTTGTTATCCTATTTGGTTCGATCAGCGATCAGAGTGGTGTGGTGAAATTTTATGGCAGTTTTGCATTCAATAGAAAACGAAATGTATTGGAGTTAGAGATAAAGCAAGACTATACATCTCCTGGGACACAGAAATATGTGGTATGTATTTGTCCTTTTCCTGAAACTTTGAAAGTATGAGAGATGTTAGTATATGTTTCTACTGTTAAAAGGGTTGCTTGGTGCTCTAGGCTGTATCTGCTTAGAGAGTCTTCTGACTAATTATATAATGCAGAATATAAATTGAATAAATAATAAATGTAGTAGAAAAGTTAGTGGCCCACAGTTACTTTAAATACTTCAGTTTCTTGTTTACTATTAACAGACATTGAGTATTACTTTCATTAACTTGCAATGTTTTATCAAGACAATTGGTGAGATTGTATCTAATTGAGCCTGTCCACTAATGGAATGACTCTAATTAGTAAATGCAACTGAATGATGCTAATCAGATCTATCTTTTCCAATACACTCCCCCCAGAATCCCCCCACACGCACACACTCTGTTCAGATTGCTACAGGGTAGAGAAAGGAGGGAACGTTTTGTTGCCTGAGTTGAAATCTGCTCTCTTAACCAAAGTTCCCATTTTTCACTTACTTGCTATAATCCTCCAAGTAACATTTGAGTCAGCCCTTGAAAAAGCTGATACATGGAGGTAGAATACCATTAACTCCTAGCTTACTTGTTTTTAACTGTTGTGGCAAAAAAAGAAAAAGAAAAAAAAAGTGAACTGGAAAACTGTTTTTAAAACTACAAGGTGATATAGTATTAGAATCGCACTGAGGATACTTGGCCAAAAAGCAAAAGTTACACAGGGAAGGCAGAAAGCAGGGAAAGCAGAAAGAAGGGAGCTCCCCTCTGATGGTCAGGTTAACAGAAAATGAACAGGCACTCTTGTGAATTCTTGTCATTTTTGTGTGTTGGTTATTTGATGCTTCCCTAATTTTGATGAGGGTATTTAAGCTGCTGATAACAATCGAAAGGCAACTTAGTATAGTGGGTAGAAGGTGTTTAGCAATGCGGTTCTCAGGTGCACATCTTTGTTTACCTGGGAAGCCTGTTGGGTGTCCTTAGCAAAGTTACTCCTGTCAGCCTAGCTGTGTAGTAAAGAGACCATTCTGAGGTAGGGCAAGGGTAGAAATGTAATGCATGCAGTTCTGTCTTGCTTGCCTCTGCCTTGAAACATTACTACTGCTACTATGTTTATTTTTTAATGTTTATTTTGATAAATCTTCTTGAAGGGCCCTCTCAAAGTAACGGTGCAAGAGCTTGATGGATCCTTCAACCACACACTTCAGATAGAAGAAAACAGCCTTAAACATGACATACCCTGTCATTCCAAGAGCAGACGGTATGATTTATAGGGTGCCCTTTTGATATATGGGTTTTCTGATTCATGGAGGTTCCTGCAGGGTTGCCTCTTCCCTAATCACTAGGGTGACATGAGGCACCCCAGACCAACTTTTCTCAGTGCCAGTGCTGCCAGTGGGTAACATAATGCTGGTTCCTCTGCTCTGACCCAGGACTTGTAATGATGCTGCAGGCTGGAAAGCAGCTGTCCTGCAGGGCATTACTGCGCAAGAATTTGTACTGCCACTTCTGCCACTGTTTAATCATTCTGGCTATTGATTGCACTGATTGGTTAAATGGTATAAGCAGGTAAATATAGTCCAAGTAGAGCAATCTTGAAGATATATCCATATGAGTTCCATTTCTGAGGGAGAACAAACCTCTGAAGTAACAGTGGCTGAAAATAAATTGGGGACATTGGTGCTGTTTTTATAGCTCAGCTATCTTGTTATCTACTTACTGAGTCTGCATTGGTTGAACAGAAAAGAGGGAAAATGTATTTAAGATACGTTTTAATAAAATGGTATTTTTAAATGCAGAAATAAGAAGAAAAAGATTCCTTTAATGAATGGAGAGGAAGTGGACATGGATCTCTCTGCCATGGAGTAAGTTAATGCATGAAAGCAAAGGGAAATCATTCCTTTTCTTGAATTTGTTGCATGCAGCTGTCCCACGCACCAATTGAACAGCAGCCACATGTATTCAAAAGCAGTAGCTGATTTTCCATGCATGCAGTCAATCCTACCCACCCCCATCAGAGACATGATAAAAATCACCTGTTTACAAAATGCTTCCCAGTCCAGCCTCCTTACCAAACAGATGAGCAGCATCCTCCAGCAGCTCTGAATATCCATAGTGGGGCAGGGGAATGGAGGAAGTTTTTTGGAAGCACAGCAGAATGCATGTAGCCTTCTATGATTCACAGTGACTGATGAGTTGGCAACTGCTTATAAACAGTTTGCTGATGATAGCTTACATATATCATAATAGTAATGCTAAAAGTGGCCTTTGTGGTAAAGTTCATTGTACAGCTTTAGAACGGAATAACAAAGCCTAGGAAAAAACTTACAAAATTCCTGCTTTCATAGCATTTCTGGGCAGAAATAGCTGAAATTCTTTGTGTGGTTCATCTTGCATAACAGTTGCAGATTTATGCCACAGACATATTCTGGAAAGCTCCCCAGCACATACACAAACTAATTCAGTTCAGACATAATGCCAAACCATGGTTTGACAGTGGAAACCATCCTATGGGGTTATGCTTCCTTCCCTTCCCTTCTTCATTTTTGCTAATCCTGTTTTGTCATGGCGCTTTAGTTATGGTTTGTTCCACCAACAAGTTGAAATGAGTTTGCAAATGATGGTTTGGAAACAAGTAACTAACTGTAGATGCTAGTTTGAATGGTATGGCAAACTTTGAATGTAGGAGAGTGGCAGCATGGAAAGGGAGGAGACAACACATTAGTCTGTGGGTGCTAAATTATAGTGTGATCATTATATTCCAGTTGAGCTGGGCTGCATGTTGTTTCTGTCCAGAACTGGCTTCTGGGCAGAATTTAAATTTCAGTATCTTGATTGTTACTTTGTAAGAAGCTGCTTGATATTTCAAATATTATTACTGAAGACACCACATTCCGAGTAACAGAACTGTTCATCTTGGTCTTGCAAAAATATTTTTAAGATGCCAGGTTTTATCATGTTAATATGTTTTTATTCGTCTTTACATGTTTGCTGCATTTTAAGTCCTAGCACAAATTTTGGTCATCTCCTTTAGTGCTGATTCCCCCTTACTGTGGATAAGAATCGACCCAGACATGTCTGTATTAAGGAAGGTAGAATTTGAACAGGCGGACTTCATGTGGCAGTATCAGCTTCGATACGAGAGGGATGTAGTTGCACAGGAGGAATCTATTTTGGCTCTTCAGAAGTTCCCCACACCGGCATCACGACTTGCACTGACGGATATACTCGAGCAAGAGCAGTGTTTCTATCGAGTGAGGATAATGGCCTGCTTCTGCCTTGCGAAGGTGAGAAGTGGCCATGTCGGACAAAATGCCTGAGAGAGTTCTGCCGAATGTTGACACAGTTTCTAGAAATATGCATAGCAGCAAATTGTGGGTGGCTCCTGTAGAATCTGAGCTTGGGAGAAAAATGGCCTGGCTCTATTGCAAGGATGGGCCAGGCCTACCCCATGGCCTCAAGTCTCTGTATTCATCTTTGCAGCAATTTGTGTCCTGTTTTTTGTGCCACTGTGGTGTCCTATAGATGAGAATAATGCTTGCCCAAGAATTTGACCATATGAGTCATCACATTGGACATAGTGGCAGGTATATTTGGTTCTAGCCCTGCAAAGCTTTTAAGTTCACTGTCAAGAATGGGGAAACAATAAAAACAGAACAAACAGCTGCTGCCGCTTGAGGTTGGAAAATCTGAATTTATGTCTTTCCTTTTTCATCTGTCAATGTAAATTACTTGGGACTCAATATAATAGCTGGTATGAAGTCTGCAGCCCCGAAATTAGTGCTTCCAAGTCTTCTGGTCTCATGAGTCCACTAACGTTTTACCATTCTCATTCCCTTATCTATAAATAATATGACTATACTTCATATTATTGGCCACAGTCCAAAGGACTGGATCACCACCTCCGTGTACCTGGCTGCATCTAGTGTTTGTAGCATTCCCCTCTTACCCATCAGGCAACAAATAGCTTTTTAAATTTGTGGATATTTTGAAAGATTGTGACTTGACAATGAAGGGATGTTGACTGAAGTTGGTCATTTCTGCTGTTCCATGAAGAAAACAAACATCCAGCCATGCTATGGGGCTATGGAAGATCTCGGACACATTCTTGACCATAGCCATGGGACAGAATCTGCCTTTTTGAGTTGCAAAGCTCTTGTACAGAATTTTAGACTCTTGCTATGCTTTTACAAAAAAGTGGTTGACTCAAAGTTGCAACCTTGCCACACCTCCTGAACTGACTTAGTATCTAGCCTTATGGAAACAAGTGTTCATACATGACTTATGTATAAAGGAAACTGCATTATTTCTGTCGCTAGAACAATGCCCAAAGCAGCCTCCAAGACAAGTTACCAGACAAAAGTGAAAAACTATATGCCAACAGAATCTGTTCAGGGACCATGTAGGGAGAGGCTGTTTGCATGATATGAATCATACTTTCACACCAATGCCTGAAGGTTGCTAGCACACTTTCCTATTTTTATCTTGCAGGTGAAGTTGAGGACCTCAATTTGGTGTCTGCATCTCTCAGAGACTCTGTTAGGCCTGGGGTGTCTGGGAGGCTGTAATGGGGAAGAGTCGCTCTGAACCCTGCCTCTGTTTTAGCCCTTTCTTGTAGGCTCCCCTTCAATATTCTGTAGGCACCATAGTCCTTTGCAGTGCAGCCAAGATGTAAAAAGTAAAAAGATATGCATGTCTTTATGCGGGACACCTATCTTTAAATTGAACAAATAAATAAATAAAAATACAGATTGGAAGTGCAGAATCTTCTATTTCTTAAGCTTGATTAGGTTAGTGGCACTGGGAGTGCTTACTTCAGGTAGTGGCCTATCTTTGTTTTAGTGCTCTTTTAAATAAGGAGTTCCCTGGATGGTGCGGCCTCGCTTCCAAAAGGAATTCTGTTAACCTAGCGTTTGTTTAGTGAGCGTGCTTTGCAGCTGTTAACCACATAAATTAATGCTGTGAGAAACAGAGCAGCTTAACTCATTGAATGCATTCTACAATCAGTAGTTCACTCGGAGCAGTTTGCATAATATAATCATACCTTGCAGCTTCCAGCACAAGCTCTCGAAAGGTATTTGCAAGAACATATGTGCGTATGCACTCCAATATGCAAGCAAGCATTGGTTTTTTTCCATGGTAGATGTAGTTCTTTGGCATCTTATCCAGCCAAATGAACTGTTGGTGTGGTTGCCAGTCTTCCTTGTAGGCAACTTTCCCTGTTCTGGTCCCTACCAGATATCTTACTGCAATTTCTGTCAGTCCTAGACAACATACACAACAATCACTAATAATAGGACTTGTAGTCCTAAACAACTAGAGGACACCGGATTGAAGGAGGCTACTGTAAGGTAAAGGAAGAATACATTTTACTGTGTCTTCCTGGGAGATCTTGCATTAAAGGAAGATACCATATCAACGCTTGAATGACTCTCCTGACAAATACAAAGTGTGCTAAATTCCTCAATCTTTTACTGGCTTATGAAATAGACTTCTTAATTCAGAAAGTTGGCAAAGCTTTCTCTCAGTTTTTCAGTTGCTAACTTCACTGCTGCTTCTGCTTTCTAGCCATAACATAAAACTAGACAGGGTTCTGAATTGTCTGTTCTCCTCAGGTGGTCTTGGACTCGCGGGGTGGCTGAGACCTTTTTGCAATCTGCATTGAGGTTATTGGCAGGGTAAATTGAGGAAATTGCCTCTTCCATGACTAGCTTCTGTAGAGATTGACTATGTGGTTTTAACAAATGGGGGTTTTGGGGGGGGGGGATCTGTGAAATGTAAATGGAAGGAAGACAATTAAAACCTGATAGTGATTGTGGAAAGATAATTAGTTGCAGATGACCTGTAAGTAAAAACTGGTTTCCCACAGCACAGCACACTTTCAATTTATGGAAGTGTTGGTGGTGAGAGTCTGTCTGGGTTTAGGCAATGCACACATTCATGGCTTTGGTTTTTGAATCCTGTGCAGACCCCCTTGAAGACTTATTAAGGGGTTCCTCAGTGACAAGAACAGTAATGCCAGCTGTCGTCTGCTACCCCCAGTCTCTGCTCCCATACCCAGCCATATAGGAGTCTGCTCTGCACAGTGGTTCCATGGCAAATATAAATGAAGGTTTGAAAAACACTGACTTAAAGTATCTGCTTGCTAAATAGTAACAGAACTTATTCACTTATTGCATATTTCTCCACCAATTTATAATGTCATGAAGATAAGAATTTGCATTGGGGCAGTGGGTCAAATTTCCCAGTATTTTTAGTAAGTTGGTTTTTCTTTTTCTCCCTAACTATATAGATTGCAAATTTCATGGTGAGTACATGGACAGGACCACCAGCCATGAAGTCTCTCTTCACCCGAATGTTCTGTTGTAAAAGTTGCCCAAACATAGTGAAAACCAATAACTTCATGAACTTTCAGAGCTACTTCCTGCAAAAGGTAACAGATCATTTACTATCTTACTGTACTTTTCTAAATATGGAGAATTTCCGTAACACAACCAGATTCAAAGGTGGTCTGGAAGATGAGAAACAGGACTAGTTACATTGGAGTGGCCTTTACTGGTTTGCCACCAATTTTTCTTTTTTGTGCCTAAGATATGCACTTTTGTTTGTTTGTTTTAAACTTCTCTCACATCTTAGAGATATGCAGCTCTGACTGTTCAGCTTCACCTCATCAATACCATGTTGGTGTTTCCTGTCAAAGGACAAGAAGTACCATATAAGGACCTTGACAAATAGGCCAATTGTGGTTTTGTTTCTCATTTGACAGCTCTCAAATAGCAACAAGTCTCAGGTGAAGGAGTGAAACCATAGGGATCATTGCTGGTGAAAGAGGATGGCATGTATAGTACGCCCTTCCTAGCAAGATCCTCTAATTTGATTAGTTGGTTGGGACCTGACTGTTCTCATTGTTCCAAAGTAGAGAACTGTGAGCCACCCTGTTTACAAGAACACTGCATTTTGATAGCTTTCAAAACTTCGGGCTTCAATTACGATAGGGTTTTTGACATGGCTAATCAGGGTTTTTAAACCAGGATGTATGCAATTTCAACAGCTGCATATGATGTTCTTGTGTAACCCTAATCCTTTGGTAGGCATGTCATGACTGGGGCCATCTGGAGCCAGGCGTCAGAGTAGATGGCCCAAGAGGCCCCCTGACTCGTTCTGTTTCTATGTACTCATACTGCTGGAGGCAAGTCCTAGTGGTATTAAGTTATATGCTGTGGGTTGTTACATTGACGACGAAGGGATGCCCCTCATGGCACCAATTTAATATTTGAATAAATGTTAATATTTTTCATTATCGTTGATCCTTCTTCACAGACAATGCCTGTTGCAATGGCCTTACTGAGAGATGTTCATAATCTGTGTCCCAAAGAAGTTTTAACATTTATATTAGACCTAATCAAGTACAACGACAATAGAAAAAACAAGGTAAAAAATTGCTTAAAATAATAGTTTGCTCTTTACAACCCCACTGTTTTGAAGTATGCTGACAAGTATGAGGCAGATCGGCATGCATTTGTATGACGTGCCAGTCTGGGATTTGCGATAGAATCTTGTCATATTGTTTGCTTCTCTCCTTGCTTCTAGATGGCGAACTGTGACTTCTTTCCTCCTCCTCCTCCTCCTCAGTTGACTCCAGGCTAGCCCTGCCTGTTTGTTTCATATATTTGGAGGGTGCTTTTCTTTTCTTTCCTTTTCATTCTATTTCAGAAAGGTCACGGAGGTTCTGAACTGTTGCTTGAGCAACCGAGCAGTATTGATTAGATGCTGACAAACAACTAGAGGCTTAATCTAGACAAGGCAGAAGTGCTGCTAGTCTGTGGGAAAGCTAATCCAGAATGAGGAGTTCTTCCTCTTCTGAATGTGGCTGTGCTCCCTTTGAATGATCTTGGGCCAAGCTTGAGCTTTTACTCACTTTTGCTTTGGATGCTCAGGTTCTTGCAAAGTGGATGCAGCCACACATACTTCAATCACATCCATATTGGATGATAGTAACGCAGTCTGTGGGGTTGTTCGCGTGATGGACCAGCGCAGCCTGGCAATGGGCTTGGTGTGGTGGCTGTTTTGCAAAGTACCCATGGTGAGCCCCACCTATGATTGGGCTAACCATGGATACTTCACTCCCTCCTCCTCGTCCTTCATTCCTTCAGACACCACAGGCAGGAATGAGTTGCCTTTCCCTGACGGTCATGATTGCAAACTACGGCCCTTTAATTTTTTCTTGTTTAGAGATTCCAGAAGCAAGCTGGAGGAAGGCACCTGCAGTCCTCTTAATAGGCAGAGCAAGCTGTCCCTTCATAGGGCCCTGTATACCTTGCAGGGACTTCCCATGCCTGCCCGGTATTTTTTAACTATCGGGGTCTGTTGGTTGGTTGGTTGGTTTTAACTGGACCCCATTGCACAAGCAGTGCTCATTTACTGACGTGCAAACAGGGCAGCTTCCAGTCTTGGCTGGGGCAGTTGCAGTGTGCCCCTCTCCCTGTGGTCCTTGCGGGATCTGGAAATCCCTGCCCCATGTGCTTCTGCTCACCTGTTAAGTGAATTGCTGTGTAAAAGCAAAGGCACGAGGTATCTTGTGCTGTGAAGAGGCTGCTTTTTACAAACAGCACCCCTTTCCTGGCAAGTTCCTTCTATTTTTCTGTTTCCACCTCTGTTCTCTACTGGGGAGTAATGTTTCCCTTTGTCACAACAGGGTGGGAATGAACTGGGACATAGTCAGAGGTATACCCCATTCCAAAATCCACCTAACTCTCACCTTAAAAACTCTTTTTAAAGGGCCCCTGAGATTTAACAAGGGAAACTTGGTATGCATCACATTGTATTCTCCCAAGGATGCATCTCTTTGCTGCCCGGTAAAGAGATTGCAAGTGTATACTCACCACCTGGCTTTTTGCAGTCTTCCTGCAAAATAAATAAAAGGGGGTGGGGGGCATTAGAGGAAGAAGCCATAGTTGCCAGCCAAACTCAGTGAGAGATTGCGCGGGGGGGTGGGTCAGCCTTTGCCAGCATACGTGGGGAGCAGTGCAGCAACAGCGATCACCTGAAAGCCATTTGGAAAGAACAGTAAGGGGTTTTTTCTACTTTTACAAATAGGCTTGCTGGCTGTGGGCCTCACCCATGGTGAGTCATGTCCAGGTTTAGACCAACCACTGTGGGTTGCAACAACCCACAATTGTAGAACAGCCCACAGGCATCACAGGGTGGCTTGTTTGAAAAAAGTGATACTTTGTGTGATCTATCAAGCCAGCTACAGTAACATACCGTGATTGTTTTCGGAACCTGGTTTGTGTTCAAGCAGCCTTTAAAAAGTCGTTAGACAGATTAGCTGGTACAAATCAGTGTGTAAGCATGCTGGTTCCTATCTGCCTTATGGGATGCATTCTTCTGGGTTTAACATGAACTATGCTTAGTTTCATTTCATGTTTGGGTGCAGTTTAAATTTCTGGTGCTTGTCTGTAAAGCCCAGAACAGTCAGAGCCCTGATTATTTCAGGGTCAGTTGAATATGCCAGCCCTTAACAGTAATTATTGAGGGACTGGCTCTGTGTCTCTTTGCTTTCAGAGATGCAGTTAGTTGGGGCTTAGAACAAGGCATTTCTGTTGCAGGATTGCATTCCTTGGGAAACTTGTTTGACTCCCAACCAAGGGGCATTCCTGTTTTGTCAAGCTTTTGGATCGTATTAACAACCCAAACCAATCATACCTGGCTGCTGTATTAACTCTATACCCAGCTGCTATGAATGATTTAGTGTTGCTGTGATTTTTAAACCATAACATTATATTATTGTTTATGTGTCTGATGCATGTTTAAACTGCAAGAAAGGTGTTTTGTAGCTGGAATATAAATCAAATGGAATTTTTTTTTAAAAATTAAGTCCTGCATTTAGTTTACTCAAGGCAGCAGTCCTGTTGAGGATAATAAGATTGTCTGATACTTGACCTAAGAGCAAGGTTGGAATCTTGACTATAGAAGAAAGCTCAATCCATGTGCCTTTGACTGGTGCTCCACTGCCACCACCTCCTCCTTTTTGTAGTGTCCCTTTCTGCAGCATATGGTTTCTCACATTTCAATCATTTGTTTCAGTTTTCAGACAACTATTACCGTGCTGAACTAATAGATGCACTAGCAAACTCCGTGACTCCTGCCGTCAGTGTGAACAATGAAGCCAGGACACTGGATAATTTAAATCCTGATGTCCGCCTTATTCTTGAGGAAATTACCAGGTTCCTGAACATGGAGAAGTTGCTCCCCAGTTACAGGCACACCATTACGGTGAGGTATGTTACAAAAATATATTGAGCATCTGCTAGTAGAGCCAGCTGCCAATTCTGGTCTGTTAATTCCCACCTCTGACTCCAGCCTTAAGTGAGCTCTGTCAGCCTGTCCCCTCCCACAAATGAGCATTTCTGTTCATTTTCAGACACCTGGAAGCACTATATAGCTCTTCTGCAAGCAGTGGAAGCCCCTTGAAGAATAGAACTAGTGGGGCTGGCCACGGGTGCAAGGGCAGTCTGAATTCTACCCCTACAAATCTCTGCAAACAGTCTGAAAGATGTTGACTCTGATCTTTTTTATTTTTTTTTGCAATTTTATATTGCTTTTACGAATGCTGTCATTCTCATCGTACACAATGTACGATGCTAACCTTTTGCTTTTGCTAACCTTGCTGTATTGTCAATAAATATGCAAAAGCTTGGAGATGGGGAGTGAGTAAACACATTGAAAAATCCTTTTAGAAATACTGTCTTGAAAAAATATTCATTATTAGACATTTATGAAACTAGCATATTTGTATTACTTGGTGCCACAGCTTTATTTTTTTTAGTTCTTGTACAACAAAAAACTTAATCTTGATAAGTGTATTCTGCATATGAGATGTGAGTGGTCCATATGTGCATGTGTGGTCCCATCACAAGCGCAACTCAGTGGAGTATGGGGTCAGCAACAGAACAATTCCATGCATGGATCAATGCACATAGTAGAGGAAAGGGAAGGAAGCTGCAAGGGATTGGATATGCTTGATACTTAATCTGGATCGTTCCCATATTTACTTGCAAATTTAGCTTAATGTGGATTGCACCTTCTCTCTCAGTTTGTGTTTATGTTGCATTAGATAATATATTGATGAAATTAAATGGTCCTAGGTATCTTTAGAACTCTTTGGAAGGCAAAAGCAATCCTTTTGATGACCTTTGGAAAAATTCTAACTGAGGCAACTTAAACATCACATGAATTTGGTGTAATTAAGAATTTATAAAATACGTCAGTAATTTGCTTTGAAGATATTGTGCCTAGAAATTCTGAATTAACTTCCCCTCCCTCCTTTTCCCTTTCCCATATATCTAGCTGCTTAAATGCCGTTCGTGTGCTGCAGAAGAACGGACATGTCCCCAGTGATCCTGCCGTCTTTAAGTCCTATGCAGAATATGGGCACTTTGTGGATATCCGAATAGCAGCTTTGGAGGCTGTTGTTGACTACACAAAAGGTTAAAAATATATACTTTTACCATTTTATTTTGATCAATACAGCTTTACCTTTATAGGCTTTACCTTTGAAAGCCAATTTCCTGTTTTCTCCCTCTCTTTCAATACTATTTCACTCCTTAGAATGACTAAGTAACAGAACTTAGAACAATACAGTGTGAATGGAAGCAGATTTGGTTCATAATGTTCACCTTTATTAAGCTCCTCTTTTTAAAAGGTTTTTTAAGGTTTCAGTTTAATTACATAATAAAACATGGGCATAACTTTATGGAGAGAGTTGGTGTATATATGAACAAAAAATCAATGTCAGAGGTATCATTATCTTAATTTCTGCATCATCAAGCTGCTGTTGTGCTGAGACATTTCATTTAATAATTTAGCCAAGGAGCAAGAGACAGGCAGTTTCATTATTGGGATTGAAGGCCTGTAGCAGCAGCCAGGAATGTATCTGCCCTTGGTAGAGTACTACTTGTATGTACTAGCATGAGTAACCACAGGACAAATATGCAGGCTTACCCAGTCTTTTGGAACTATATCATCATGTGTCCATGAAAATAGTTTCCTACCTGCTTACACAGATATTCTCTCTCAAGCTTGAGGGAACTTAGTCTTCATTGACTTGTTTACCAAAACAGTACCTGCTTCTTATGAAGAATGTTAGCACATGTGCTAAGGCACACACTCCATTCCTGGCTAAGGATGTGTCTCAGTGCGACAACATGAGAATCAAGCATATTCTCTAACACACTTCCCTGAAGCTATCGTTCTAGAGGAAGAACGAAGAGGAAGAACGAAGGTGTGAAGGAACTTCTCTTTCAGGGACCTTTGAAACCACTCCCTTCCATCAGTCTCTATACTAGAGGATTGGCACTATTTTTTTTTTTTTTTTTAAGGATCTGAGAAATTACAGGATGCTTAGCTTAACATCTGTTCTGAGTAAATTAGTTGAAAAGGTTATTAAAGATAGAATCATTAAGCATATAGAAGAACAGGCCCTGCTGAAAAAGAATCAGCATGGCTCCTGCACGGTAGGTCCTGTCTCACTAACCTTTTAGAGTTCTGTGAGAGTGTCAAAAACATGTCAACATGGGTGATCCAGTAGATGTTGTTCACTTGGACTTCCAAAAGGCTTTTGACAAAGTCCCTCACCAAAGATTCCTGAGAAAACTTAGCGATGGAATAGGAGGGGAAGTCTGCTTATAAATCAGCAACTGGTTAAAGAACGGAAACTTGACAGTAGAAATAATTGGTTGTTTCTCTCAATGGAAAGATTCCTTTAGCTGGGTGCCACAGGACTTTTTATTAGGACCAACACTTTTTAACCTATTCATAGAAGATCTGGAATTAGGAGTGAACAATGAAGTTCACAGGCCAAATTTGCTGATGACACCAAACTATGTAAGGCGGTTAAAATCAAAAGGGATTTCTTCAAGCTGGGAGAATGAACATCAAAATGACAAATGCACTTCAGTGTGAGCAAGTGTAATGTAATGCAATGCAAGTTGAAACAAAAAATCTCAGCTTCAAGTATAGGCTAATGGCATCTGCATGTCAGTGGAAAAGGAATCTTGAGATTGTGGTTGGCGGTTAAAATAAGCTTATGTGAAGAAGGGTTCTGCGTTAGGCGTAGTTAGGAAAGGCTTTGAAAGATAAAAGTGCCAAGGTCATATTTCCCTTCCATAAATCTTTGGTGCAGTCACAGTTAGAATATTGCAAACACTTCTGGTCACTGCACATGAACTACTATGGTGTTAACATAATACTTAAGTGGATGGACCATTGGTTTGATTCAGCGAGGCTTTTCTTGTGCTGTTAGGAACCTCAGATAAGCTTTCAGGGAATGACTTGGTGTGCTTTGAGCTAAGAAAAGAGGCCATCCAGTTTGCTGCAATTACCTGATAAAGGAAGATAGATCAGGTACACTTTTTCTGATCACTGAACTGTTCAAGGAATCTTTCTCAGTTGGTTACCTGTGTGTTCTTTGGAAGTAGGATACCAACTTGTGGTGGGAGGTGTCTATGTGAAGGCAGTTGATGTTCAATACATTCTACATGCTTTTATGCTTCTAAGCAGTGTTGGAAGAATATGGAATATGTCCGTACTCGAGTGGCGACAATCATGAGGCTTCCATGTGATCTCTAGGCCTCTGTGCCAGAGTGCCGATAAGAGTGTGTTACTGGGGGCCTTTCCATTCTAGAATAGAAGTATAGCTTTCATAATGCAAGGCAAGAAGCATAAATAACTGTATTATGAAGAAAGAAAAATGGAGAAAGAATCTGAATATGTGAGTGACCAGGGAAGAACAATTGCCCACCACGGTTTATAAGTGAGACACATAATACCTCTGTGCTATTTATCAATGACTTTTTCATATGCTTCCCACTATACTGTCTGTGGAAATTTTTTTGATCACTTGTTTGTGTGATTTGCTATCTTATTTAACAGGTCATACATTTTGTCTTTATAGTTGATCGAAGTTACGAGGAGCTACAGTGGCTGCTCAATATGGTTCAAAATGACCCTGTGCCATATATCAGGTTAGTCTACCTCATTTTATTTACATTTTATTTCCCTATATCTCTAAGCTGTAAATCTCAAATCACTTTTTAAGTCCTCTTGCTTGCTGTCTTGCATTTCCTTTAAAAAGCATGCATGGGGTTCCACTTCAGAAAAGGAAATACATGAGATTTCTTGTTCTCTTAGGGTGTGACAATCATCCCAGAATCAAAAAGAATTTTTTTTTTCTTCTAGCAGAATGTCAATCGCATTCCATGGCTGTGTCAGCCAGCAAACTGTATTGGTTTCCAGTCTGGAGCTGAGGGTATTCTGTAGTTATTAAGCAAGAGGGCAGCATTCTTCCACCTCCCAGAGAAACAAGAACCCTAAGACTTCTGAGCGTGTGGGAAGGTGCTTGTGCCTTTCCTGTAACAACTCTCTGCTCTCTTTACAGAGGCTTCACTTCTGCTTTTCAAACCTTGGCTAGAGATGGAGGATCTTGACATATTCTCTTTCAAAAAATAAATCCACACTAGTCTTACTGTATTGGAGCACAGTTGGGCATCGTTATATATTTGGATACTAAAGAAAATATAAATTGGCTTCTAGTACATAGCTGGGGGACAAAGATTATAAATGATACATTTGTAGTTGAAAGTGTTGCCTGTTGGTTTTTAAGTCAGAGAGTTTACCAGTACAAGTTTGTACCCTTGGTGACCTGGATAATGACAACCTTTGAACACTGCAGCCTCTTTTCAGGTTTTTCCCTCTTGGTTTCTTTTTTCTTGTTATTTCCACTGACCATCATTGCCCCAGGACATTTCTCTAAAATGGCTATTTGAAGCATTTTTAGAATCCTGTATAAATTCATTGAACCTAATTTCTTAAGATGATGTGAGCATCAAGACACATGTTTGATTTTATATAATCTTTGCAGTCCTAATGTGAAACCATGGATCCAAATAAAGTTGGATAAAATGCAAAAACTAGAAACTGAAAGTTTTAATTTTATGTGGCTTAAAATTTGACTATTCTTTTTTAGACATAAGATACTGAACATGCTGACAAAGAATCCTCCATTTACCAAGAATATGGAATCTCCTTTGTGCAATGAAGCTCTAGTGGATCAGCTTTGGAAACTTATGAATTCAGGTTATTTTTTTAATGCTTACTATTTAAAGACATTTTCTTAACACACCAAAGCCTGGTGCTTTGCATATTTACTTAGTCCATTTACTTATGGACTGCAGTAATCGTCTTTTTGGTTTACAATAGCATTTATATCCTGCCTCTCTTCCATGGAACTCAAGACAGTGGATAGTTCCTAAACAATTTTGCATCCAGGCATTGACATTATACACTTTTTACTTGAGAAAAGGCAGTTTTGTTGTAATTTATTTGTTATTTACTGCATTGTTAGTGTATTTTTCAGACAAATACTTGTTTCCCAAAGTAGCTCACATCAGTAAAAAGACAAAGATGGAGGAGGGAAGGAAAAGGAAGAAGTTGATCAGTTTTTCAAAGCCAGAGTAAGGCAGTAGATTATAAGAATCATAGAATAATAGAGTTGGAAGGGGCCATGGAGGTGACATTTAAATCTACTTTGGTCTTGGCTGATCTTCTCTTCTTGAACGGAATGGCATAGCTCTCATTCCTTTGACCAGTGATGTACCAGCCGGTTCTTTCCCCTTCCTCCTGCAGTCTTCGGGCAACTGTCAATTGTTGCTGAGTGTTCTTTCTGGTGCAGAGGTAGAAGCAGGCTTCCTTCAAATGCTGCTTGTCTGGCTGATTGATGGGACTGGTCAGCCTCCCTCGTGGCTTGATGTTATTCCTGAGAAGCAGGAAGTGTTGCCTCCCACTATCCCACGGTCCTTTGACCAATAACCATCAGTAACCATGCACATGCCCACCTGTTTCTTCTTGGTCAGCGTGCTATGTAATGAAAGATGCAGAAGTTTAATCCACAATCTGAAATAATTTCACAAACAAGGGAAAAGGTTTCAGATTATATCTGTATTTGCATTTCACCCCCTGTTGAATGACCATTGTTTTGCGTTTCCCTTGAATTGATTGGCAGTAGCCTTAGGAAGACAAGATGACTTATTGTTTTGATTAATGCATAATTAATTATGAGTTTTGCCTACACAAGATGTGATGGCCACTAGCTGAGGTGGCTTTGAAAGGGAATTGGTAAAATTCATGAAGGATAGGTCGTTCAGTGCTGATAATCTTGATTTCTATATGGAGCTTCCAGTTCCAGAGAAATGCAACATCCCGTCATAGCCCACAAGTAAATCCTGGCATTGGCTATTTCTTGTGAGTGCTCACCAGCAACTTTTTCCTGAATTTTTCAGGAAAAATCTTTGAATAGGATGCTTGTGGTTCTCTTCCTAGAGAGCTCATGTGACTTCTGCTGCACCCTCCTTCTGTTGTGCAAAGGTCCACAGAAATAGACGCTCAAATGCTGCTGATCTATGTTCATGTAATAGACAAATGAAAGCCACTACATGCAAAATGGTCTTCATGCATACATGTCTTCATGTATGCATGTAAAGTAGTGCTTGCAAGCAAACATTTTTGTGCAATCTTCTAGGGGGATGCTAAACACTGTGTGCTCTCTATGTAAAGTTATTTTTAGTATTTGGAAATTTACAGCTGCCCCATCAGGCAGCTGAAGCAATGTGGGGGAGCGGGGAATGGACTCTGCCTCAGTTAATTCTTTGGGAAAGTCTTACCAGATGTCAAACTCAGGAAGTAAACAGTTTGGATCTTGCCACAAGAGAGTTTGTGTTCCTATTTTCCCCCTCAAGAGAATTGGTTTTTCAAAAGTTAGTCTTCAACTCATTGACCTTGTAACAAAAAGAGTGATAATAAGATGTTCTTGATTTTTGCTGAACAGCATAAATTTCTATGAATCATGTGGATCTTTTGCTTGAAAAGCAATTGCAAAATCCTAGAGTGCCAGTAAGAGTATTCCTAAGGAGAAATCCCCCACCCATTCAGTGTTAATTATTTGAAACTGGTTACAGCCAAGTAGGAAAACAAATCTTCATGATTTTCATTGTATCTTTTGGGAGTGTAAACTGCCAGAATCCAAGAAGTTAAAGCTAAGGGTTTAGTTGCGGGGTGGGGGGCAGTAAAACAGACTTACATAACTATTCAATGGTATTTAAATTTAGAAAACATTTAGTATCTGCTTCAGTAGAGATCCAGGAGTCTGTTAATCAGTTTTAAGGTTAAAATTAGATTGCTTTTGTTGGTGGAAATTAGGAAATCAGTTGGTTATTCCTGTAACTAATGTTTCAGCAAAACTGTGTTTTTTAACTTCTGTAGAAGCCAGTGTAAATTATGATTAATTAGCAAAAGAAAAGAGAGAGAGAGAGAGCGCAGTCTCTATTTTCTTATCTCTTGGGAGACTTGTATATGTTTGGATGACAAGAACAGTTGAGCTTTATTTTCTGCTTTCTCAGCCATTCCAAAAAGTCTTATCGGTGTAGAGGGGTTTGCATCTTTGTAGACAACCATGCGGTGTCATATGCCATGGGTTCTTGTGACACTTGAATCCTCAGAGTCTACCTTGTAATTTTCCTCCTTGCTCACATGTGCTCATTTTGTTTCTTCCTTGCATCTCTTTTCCCATCAGAAATTGTCCACCAAGTAAACTATTGATATAGCAAGCTTTCCAATGTGTCAAAATAATGTCCATTTTTGGTACCCACAATGTAAACAGATCTGTTTACTGGGCACAGTTGCTGTTTTTTCCTGGCAGATGGTGTGATCGTCTAGCTATGGCTAAAACTAGGCAGTGGCATTGCTAATTGGCATGGTTAGACAGTGGTCGAAGCCAAAAACTGATTAGGGGCCACCACCAAGCAGAAATGCCAGATACTGCTGCCTTTGTTTCACCTGCACAGTGAGGGTAACTGAAGCTCAGTTGGCCTGGTAACCTCTGCTGTGGCCAGTAGGAAACAAGTCATGCTGCAATGGTGGAGCCTTTTTAAACTGACACTCACTCATACAAAGGCAAATCACAGGCAGCCAGTACTTCCTCTGGCCAGGTAGAAGTGGCAGAGAGGAGACATGAGGCCATCTCTAAGGCAACTCTCTCTAATCTGGTGCCTTCCATATATCTTGGATGATAACTTTGTGTTGACCAGACCATTGTTGTGCTGGTTGGGACCGATAGAAGTTGAAAGTCCAAACGATCTGGAGGTCAGCAGGTGAGGAAAGGTGCTACCCAGTTTTTTGTGGCTTCTTTGTACCACTGAGATTCCAGACCCCTCCCAAGCCAGCCGTGCATTCAGTGACTGTATTCTTTGCTACCCATCAGCTGAGGACTTGGCTTCCATTCTCACTGCTCCTGCCTCTCACAGAAGGCTGCATGTGAGGCTGGGGCTGGAGGTGCAGACAGGTGGTGTTCTTTTGTCCATTTCCCCAGCTCAGCAGAGGCAATAAACTAGACCGTGGAACTTCAAAGGAAGAGTTGCTTTGCTATTGGTTCAGTTCAGATGGAGATAATATATGCACTGGAGGCTCCACCCATTCTTGGTTCTCAGGTAAGCCTTGATCTGAGCAAGTCCTTGCGTGAGCTTCCCCAAATAGACCCACTGTATGGCTTTCAGGCATTGTGCTAGATGCCCTGATGCTAGTGTGTCATCTACTTGTCTTCTGCTGCCCTGAAGTCAGGAACTCAGCTCCAGCTAGTCCACAGAATGTGAGAGGATTGGTTGTGTCCTAGCACTCCTTGGGGTTGCTTGTAGTTTGGGGAAGCTGCTTCTCAAGGAAACTCCTGCTTCTGGATCTCGATAGGAGGATCAAACCCTGATACATGACAGATGTATAGTAGTTGGGTGGACTAAAGCTAAAGATCCTCTGGCAATGAATAGTTCAGACTTCTGATCAAAAACAACCTATGAAATATTCTTTTTGCCATTAAAAGTCTAAATGCTGGGAATTAAAGCATTTCTCAAACTTAATTTAGAATTTAAAAGGTAGTAAAAGCTAGGCTTGCTAGATTTCCTGCTCTTGCTCATTTTTTCCTTCTACAAGACTGCTGCATTCTGCTTATTGTAGGACTAGAGGTCTTAAACAGGAAGGGGAGTATTTTGGATTGGATGAAAATAAGGCAAAGGCTTTTAATCCAAGCAGCTTGGTTACCTGGTTGCACAGGATGTTTTTGCTGATTCTTGTAGCATTTGTTTCCTTCTGGCCTCATGTTGGAAGCAGTGTGTTAACATTTTCGTAAATTTAACAAATGTTTGGGAGTTTCAGAAGCTGCCAGTCTTGGAAAAGTCAGTAAATAGGCCCTAGATGCGTAAAAGTTATGAGTGCTTTTAAAAGAGGCCAGGTTTATACAAAGAAAATGTGGGATTTATTTGAGGCAAATGTTCTTCTCTGTTTTGTGGAACATATATTACTGGTGGTGGGTGAACAGGAAGCTAATATGTAAGTAATAGAATTTATAGTTTTCTGTAGAATGTGATAGAAAGGCAAGGTGGTGAAATGGTTGCATGATCCAACTTGAATTAACAACATCATGAGTTACAAATAGTTATTTGTGTTATGGAACATAAGTGACTCAAGCTAGTTTGGCAAAGCAGAGGTTGTTGCTGTATTTCTGAGCTTACCCTTTTCCGGCAGGACAACCCTCTCTCCCCTGATACTAACTACATTGGAAGAAGCACTGTGTATAAGTTTGTCATCCTGTTCCCTACAATTCCCTTTATTTGAGAGTTGACCTAGATTTTAAATCCCAAGTTGGTTTGGTGGGAGACATGATGATTGCAAGCTATTAGCTTGCATTTGTTGAAATTTGGAAGAGTTGCCATGAGTAGTTTATGATGCATTTTAGCATTAGTCAAAGGTGGACTATCGTTACTGAGTAGTGTGTTATTTCAAATTGATCTCTATTAGGACTTGGTTCCAGTTGATGCAAAGCAGAGTGGTTTGTACAGAGAGAGTTGCCTCGTTTCCTGCAGTCTTGACCAGCACTTGCAGCAGAACTGGCTTTAGAAGCTTTACGCTGCTTGACATTGTGTGCAGCTGATTGAGAGCTTCTGTCCTCCCCTTGCTTCATAGGTACATCCCACGACTGGAGGCTGCGCTGCGGTGCCGTTGACCTGTACTTCACGCTGTTTGGTCTCAGCAGGCCTTCTTGTCTGCCGCTGCCAGAGCTTGGGTTGGTCCTTAACCTAAAAGAAAAGAAAGCGGTGCTGAATCCTACCATCATCCCTGAAGTGGGGGCAAGTGGTCCGGAACCACCTAACAATCCAAACAATCTGGGTCAAATAGTTGGCTTCCAGAGCATTGTAAGTTCATTCCTTGATTTTGCAAAGTCCTCTCCAGACTTCACAGTAGTTCAATTCATGACAATGGACTAGCTTTGCCCTTTGTCCTAGTCTTGTTCTGTTACCCTTGCCTAGTAATGCTATCTGCAAATCTTTTCAGCTTCCACTATTTGGAAATACTTGTCTTAATGTGTGTATTTCCTCTCATTGTCATCATCACCACCACCAGTGTGGCCCATATAGGAAGCCATTAACTTTTCTTCATTCGTATTCCCCAATAAGTTAAATTTTCTCCATGTTCCTTGGAAAATGTAAGATTGATTGGGTAGCCAGTAACACAGTTGTAAGTACTATATGCTGGTGTGGTGAACTGTGCCTCATAGTGGAATGATGAGGAACATTCGAAAGGAGTATAGCTTTACATCTAGGCTGACATGGAAAGATTTTAAATTTCAGGGTTTTAATTTCTTCCACAGGAGGATTATCATCTTACTAAGGAAACAGTAGCCATCCCCCTTCCTCATCAGCAGGGGCTGAAGCGGAAGGCTGACACTCCCCTTGGATCCCCGCTGGAACCAGGCCAGATACTTGAGAAGACTGAAGACAGTAAAGTCAAACTCAAAATACGAGTGAGTAAATGATTTCACCATTTACCTGAGATACTGTTTTTGCAGGAGTGGCCAATCAGCCCCATTCTTAAGCATCTGGTGATACCATCAGTTCAGCCTTGTATCTGTTTGGTCAGAGACCATGGTCCTTTTGGCACATAACTCAGAGGAAGGGGCAGAGCAGCAAAGTAATCCTGTAACATTTGATCTTATGCTATTCAGAGGCTAATCTGGTTTATAATCTGCCTCATAATGATGGAGAACAGCTGACACTCAGCTGTAGCTGAGCACCCCATTGTAAATTAAAAGCATTAATTTAAGTTGTGTAACAATCCTACCTTAACTGTTTCTATCTTGCCTAAAGCTGTCTAATTTTGAAAGGAGCAGGTAGTTAATACAGTGTTGGAGAGTTTTTGTTATATGCATGTTTATTTTGTTAATGCAATAATGGAAAAGGATGAACACATTTCTATAGTAACATGTAATAAGGCATGCTAAAGTGGATTAATCAGTATTCCCTGAAATTCCTTGGTTTTTCCTCCCAATGTTACAGTTTTCAAACTCTCAAGAGGAAGAAGAGATTGATATGGATACTGTTCATGATAGTCAAGCTTTTATCTCCCATCATTTGAACATGCTGGAAAGACCATCAACACCAGGTTAGTTAGAATGGTGGCAAGCCACTTGTAAACTGTACATTCCTCTTTGATATAGATCTCCGGGTGGCATCCAGCCATGTTGTTTTGCAAAGTCCAATAGTGCTGGCACATTACTCACACAAGCATGTATGCACAAAAAATAAACTTTAGTTAGATCCTTTTGCACAAAATTCAGAACCTAGTGTCTGTTAAGATGAGGTCATTTGCACTGATGGAATGACACAGCTGAATACTGTCCTTAATGATCCTGCCTTATCACCGAAGCTGAGTTCTTGGCATCACTAAGGTACACAGGATGAGCTAAGCACTAAGACCTATTTCTTTTGCTGGTGGGTTGAATTTGGTAAACGTTATTGTTCATTTGCTCCATTGCTTAATTGTCTTTCAAGAGCACTGTCTTCCCAATGCCGGTTTTCTCACATCACCACTGTCTTAAGACAATCTATCCTGCTTCACATTCCTTGTTTGTATGTTAGAACATCAGAGGCATGGGACAGGGCCTTGACAGCTGTAGTCCTCCAAGATTAAAGAATGACTTACTGGGTAACATTTATCCAGGTGAATCATGTGAAGCCATGTTTCATATAGTTTTTTAACAGCATCAGAGACAGTACAGAACCTTGTTGAACGTCTTTCCATGTGAAACACCATCATTTTCCAAGCACTTCATTGTGGAACCAGCCATCCAGCATGGGTGATGCTTCAAATTTTGAATTGTCCAGAACCAAATTACCATGGGTAAGGGTGTCAAAAGCTGCTGAGAGGTCCAGGAAAATGAAAATGCCCTGTCTCTCTGCAAGTGTGTGTTGTCAACCAGATGATCGAGATAGTCTTGGTCCAGTACTGTCCTGAAACAGGTTGAAATGGATTTAGGCAATCAGCTTCTTTGAAGAGCAACTTCAGAGAGAGGGTTGCCCACCAGAAAAAGGTGCACGGAAGACTGGTTCATAATTTCTTAAGTCAGCAGATCCCAGCAATGCTTTTTTAAGTAGGAATCTAACAACCACCTTCTTTTTCAAGTGGCTAAAACATGCTGTTCTGACTAGGCTATGTTCATTCACAGACTGACAACACTTTCTAATTAGCCTCTACCAGTCACAAATCTCTTCAAGTACTCTAAGTTGAAATCAATTCAGAGAGATGCTAAGAGGGCTTCCAGTACAGATTTTTCCAGTAAGAGGCATCCAGGTCAAAATGGATACAACAGTTTTATCAGTTGATGTCCACTGGCTTACATTCCCTCTCTCCTGAATAGTTCCACAGGATGGACACAGTACTGGGAAAAACTGACACCACCACCATGGGATAAACTACCAAATAGCGCTCTGTGCTGAATCTGCTAGGATCTGTTCCATCCTTCATTGAGCTTCAGCTTTTATCCCAACCATTTCCATCACCTCTCTAGGAGACCAGGGAGCCAGTCTGGATCTATTCAGTGGGAGAGGATGCTGCGTTGTTGATCCTAATCAATCCAGAACTCCAAAATGTGACTAGAGCTTTGTAAAAAGAACCTGCTGTATTGCCCAGAACCTTTTAGAGGGCAAGGTGGCATCTTTTCAGAAGCAGGTTAGAAAACTTTCAGATTGAACAGCCTGTATGGCCAGATTGTTCTAATGGATGTCCCACCCTTGCAGAGGTTCAGAATATCCAACATACTCAGTATTCACCACATCATTATTTGGTGAGTTTATTTTATTACTGTTCACAGAGAGGCAGACTATAATTTTTAAAAATAATTTTCTCAAACCAAACATATATGTTTGGTTATAGTTTGTTGCTGCATGCAATGACCATTCACCAGAGGGTTAGTGGAAGGACCATATTCAGTACCAGAGAACTTGCAGTGCATACAGTATGCCTGGCTTCCAGCAGTGGTCCCTTTTTACAAATGACAGCTTGAGAGAAAGGGACTGAGTGGAGGTCCACTGCTGTTTAGTCACAAAGGTGTCTTTTTAAAATGAATGGCTGTTCAGTTTATAATTATAATGGAACAAGACGACAGCAGCTTATCTGAATAATACTCAGTGTACTGAGTTTAGGCATGAAGACCCAAAAGTGGCCTCTAGGATGCTTATGACTTTTCACATTTGACAAGTTTCCAGCAATGACTAGTGTTTTTCCTGTTCTGAAGCCAGTTTTCAAACATACTCTTGTACTGTCTCCACTGGGTTCTTTAAAATGAATACACACCCTGATTGTTTTATTTTGCTAGCAATACCTAACACATTTCTTCTGACAAGCCTTAAACACAATTTCCTACAATGACAGGCCTTCCTTTGTCACGGTTGTTTTATGACCTCTTACTAGCTTTCTTTCAGGCCTTTATAACATGGTGGGCTATTTTAATTATCAGACTTGATGCAGTCCTCTTTGTGTATCTCTCTCTCTTTTAGTTGTCCTGTGCTTTGTAAGGTGTAGGAAAGCAGTGTCACAGATTGAGAACCTCTGGCATAAAACACATTGCTGAGCCAAGTGATAAGCAGAATTGGAATAGGTTTTTCTCCTTCTGATGGCAGATAATGGATTACCATAAACAGGAGTAGAGATAGGAAGCAAATGGAGCACGTGAGCCCAAAACCAAGAGCTCACCTTTGAACTGTTTCTTGGCTTGTCAGCACTATATATTGTGGTAGGGACTTCAGTTAAAAAAATGAATTGGAACACAGATTCTGGAGGGGACAACTAGAGATTATAATTTTAAAAATGTTTTGGTACAGTATTGCACCCATAAGTTAGTACCAGAAATGGCTTGACTTGACTGCTTTTTAAAATCAATAAAGTTGCAAAAGTTTTAACTGCTTTATTGGGACATGCTATCGAAATAGGATGAAGCTTCCAATAATAAGATTAGCTTGTGAATACAGTGAATATTTATAGCTCCTCAGTAGTGTTTTGTAATACTCGGTTTGTGCTATTCTTGTTCACCCTAACAGGGGGTATAAACAAGAATTCCTGCAGAAATGTGCTGGAAAGTTAACAGATATTACTTTAGGGACCACTGTATCAGCAGCTGCGTGTCAGATATGCTGGGAAATGAATGGGCTCAGTGCAGTTCTGTGGAATCCAGCCCATTTAGCTCAAATGGATATAAAACACATACCAGGCAAATAAGCTATTTTAGGATTTGCATTTGTTCAGATGTCCCCTGAGCTCTGCAAGGCAGTCTTTTTCCCCTAAAAATGAACTTGTTCTTTGACTTTCCAGAATATGATAGTGCTGTCCTTTCTGGAAAAAATGTGTCATATCACCCCATTTTAGAAGACTTAGGGCAAAGTAGCTGGTGCTTATGTGTTGTTGAAGATAGAGGGTTGTGTTTACTTGACATGGTAAGCCCCCGATGGATAAGCTACCTGTGGGGGTTGTTCACAGATGACTGGGCTCACCAGGTTGTCCTTACTTTCCGCAGTCCTCCAGCCAGTATCCATTCCTTCACAGCAGAACCAGTCTTGCCTCTCCTTCCCTTCTTCAATTGCGACTCCCTTTATTCACCACTTTTATTTTCTTCCCATCCCCCATTTCTGAATCGCAAAACTGCACAGATGGGGTTAGGCTCCTGCCCCCCAGCCCTAGAAATGTACATACAAAAATATGTATTAAAAAAACCCACCTGTCCATCTTTTGGAGGGAAGCAAGTATATGCTTAATAGCTTTTTAAAATATACATTGTCTTGCTTGATTGATGCCCTAGTAAGTTTCAGCTGTTAAAGAGAGCAAAATGCAATTGGTAACATCGATGGAATTTGACACAGCAAGACTGCTTTTAGGATCATTTGTGCACAGTGACCAAGCTGTAAACTGAAAATCCTTGCCAAAGTTGGAAAAAGTGTGTCGACCAAAAGCCCCCCCTTAGCAATCAAATCCTCTGGATTTCAAGTGCTAAACTGTCAGCAAACCTTCCGTCTTTCTGACACTTCCCCATATCTCCAGTTATTCCAGAAATTGGATATTAAAACCAGTCCCTTTTTCAGAGAATTTCCTGCTGCAACTACTGTGGGTCCTTGACAGTTCTAAAACAATAACAGCAACAACCCTGAGGAAATAGCTGGATGGGATAGGGTGTAATTCCTATTGGTGTTGGCATCTCATTAGCTCTGCCAGCTGCCCCTAATAATTCTGAGGGAAGCCTGAAAAGCTTGTGTTTTTGTTTTAAGTGGGAAATACACATAGGGAGGTAAATGGAAGGGGACTGTAACACAAGTTTCCCTTCTATTTACTTCCATCGGTTAATAGACTGCACCTTGCTCTCTTGGACTACTGAAAATTACAAGGACTTCAGGATGCAATACTGCATAGTGGTTAGAGCGTTGGATGGGAAACCTGAGAGGTCCTTTTTCTAAGCTGCACTTGGCCATAAAACTCATTGGGTGACTTTGGGCCACTCACTCACTCTAAGCCTAACTCTCCTCATGGGGTTGTTGCTGTGAGGATAAAAATAGACTGGAGGAGAACCATGTAAGCCACCTAGAATACCTCACAGGAGGAAAAAAGCAGAATAGATATGCAATAATAATCATATTTCTAACGGCCATAAGCATACCTCAGAAAGAATGACACCCCCCACACAGAATTAAACTTGCAAAGACATTTGTGTGCACCTCTGGGGCTGATTTTTTTTCAAAGATGATGAACCAGTGATGATCACTTGTTCCTGCCAGCAGCACAGGTAAGGTTTCAGAAAAGATCACTTGCCATTTCCCACAACCCACAATGGAATCCGTCTCTAAGATTCACATAGCGCAAAAGCCATCAGGGTTATACGAACCCTAGTAAAAACCATGGATTATTTGCCAAAAGTAAGCTATTCTGCAAGAAGCAGATTAGGTTCAGACAATGTGCCAACTCACTGTAGCTAGTTAGCTATGATTGTTGCTATTTTGCATGAATCCAATCTGTGTGTCAATCATTTCCATTGAATTGTCACAGTTCAGCACCCACACAAATAGATACCTAACCCATCAATCTGAGAAGTCACCAAGTGAGGCTTGACACTTTTCTGTCTGGAGAACAGACTGGTCTGCCGCAAAATGTGGTGGTAGGTTTGTTTGTTTTTTTAAGGATTAGACCAGTTAAAAGAGAACATTGATGGCGGGAAGACATGTACCTGTAGATCACTAGTTCCTGTGAACAAATACAGAGGCAAGCTATAATCATTGCTCGCTGTCATCTGACCGATCGCTCTGGACAAGATAGATGTTTAGAGTAGATAACTTTTGCAGCCTCATCGCCTTTTTAGAAATTTCACTTGTTTAATCTGCTTCTGGATTAAACTAGATAAGAAGCCATCCACACCATTCAAACGGTTTAAGAAAAGTAAATAGACTGAGATCCTGGCACAGAAGGTTTTGAAGGTTTTATATCTCTACCATCTATTTCTCTGTGGTTCTGATCCAGATCGGGCCCTTACCCAGGTTGTTTGCATTTGAAGGGAAGTTTCCATTTTCACAGTGCAGGGATCCTTCTTGTGTCACGGGTGGTAGAGGCCAAAGGAATCTATCTCCCTCCTTTAACTCCCTTGCCATAGTTTTTGGCCCCCAGCAGCTGCTATTTACTTAAAAAAAAACCTGTCATACAAGTGCTGATGGTGTGAATAGCATCGCTTCTGGTCTGGCTCCATGTTGCATGCATTTTGTGTGTGTAAATGTGCGTGCATGTATTGTAAAGTGAATAGGACTGTCAGCCTAGGGCTAGTTTTCATTGAACTGACTGATAAAGCATTGAAGCTCAGTATTTTATCAGTTTATTAGCTTAATCAATACCTAAACTTTTAATTAGCTGTGACCCGCCTCCCATTTTTTAATCAGGTAGATGGATAAATGGATAGATATAAATATATAAGAACATACAAAACTGCAGATGGCCAGTGTTGACCTAAGAGGCATTTTGTCTTGCCTTTCACCAAGTAGAAATTATTCTTTTATTACATATGCATCATCTAAAAACAGAGAAATTATCATTCTTTCTTCAGAACCATTGTTTGTATCCAGATTCCTACAAATCTAATAGCTCAGTCAATTGACTAAAAAACTGAATCGACTAAAATTGAAATACGAACCACCAACTAGGTAGATAAGCCTTCCCCTGATAGAGTAGCAAATAAATGAGCATAATACTTCTAAAATTGTTGTGATGGTTTGGACACATTTCAGAAAGGTCTCTCTTATGTACAGATTTGTTATTGCCCACTCTCTGTGGCTCTCAGAAAAACTGGGCTGGGTGATGGTGTGTGTGTTTGTTAATTCATTTGCAAGCTGTTTCTGTTCTATCATCACTTCATAGAAGTGGGAGTACTGTAGCTCAAGGCAAATAGCCAGTAGTGGAGTTTTTCATTTGATTAATGTAAGGGTGTATGATCCTGCTCTGCTTATTTTTTTTTTTTAAATCTAAACACAATAGTAAAGTTTTTCTGTACAAAAGCAAAACACATGCAAAATTAACACCCTGTTTTCTGTTTGTCCAGTCTACTGTTAGAATGTTAATTATAACTCTTCCCTAAGTGCAGAAGCTTTGAAGGCATCTGCACAAGCCCTTTTTAAGCCTCTGATGTCATGCAGGATCTGACTTCTAATATGAAAAACAGATTTTATTTGCTTTTAAATCTTCAAAAACAGTAGGGAGTATTCCACCCTCCTCCTTGCAGGGATCAAAAGAACCAAAAAAAGAGGCTGTATTCTCATCTTAATTTTAAGCTTTGGCGTTCAGGTTATATTGCAGATCGTAAGACTCTTTATACATCATACAGTATGTGTGAATGCAAAGCCTTCTGTTCTTGAGCACAGCTACTTGTAAAATACGTTGGTAACTGTCTCTTTATGTTTGCTTTTGTCCACAGACCCAAGGCAGTATGCATGGTTACTCTGTGTGTGTGTGTGTGTGTGTGTGTGTGCTTGCACGCACACACACACACACCTCTCCCATTATTTCTGCTACAATTTTTGTTGTGCCATCTATTTGAATGGTTTCTTCAGTTAGGAAGACACTGAGAGTTCTTTGCAGCCAAGGAGCGTATACTTCAAAGTGGACAGTGGCCATGCAATCACCTGGACAGTGGGGCAAGGGAAGAAAAGGACAAAGGCGGACGAGCGCCAATTCACAGAGGGCAGGTCTGCATGTCACAACAAGCCAACATGTCTTAATTTACAGTCTGGGTTGTTTTAAGGTTTAATAACCATGCCAACAACTCACTGAAAGGGTCAAACAGCGCAACAAGCTTCACTGTGTCCCCCTCTACCCTCCCACACCTTGCATTTAAAAAAAAAGGCCAGCACATAACAAGTCCCATGGGTAAAGTACCGTATTTTTTGCTCTATAAGACTCACTTTTTCCCCCCTCAAAAGTAAGGGGAAATGACTGTGCGTCTTACAGAGCGAATATGTGTGTGCAGTAAGTCTGTCAGATGCACAGCCCATGGGGAAGTGATGGGGAATGTGCCTGGGATTATGTGCCCATTTGATTCAGAATATTTTTTTTTCTTGTTTTCCTCCTCTAAAAACTAGGTGCGTCTTTTGGTCAGGTGCGTTTTATAGAGCAAAAAATACGGTAACCCACAGTTGCTTATCTTGATATGCAAGCAAACCCATAGTTTGGTTAGAGATGGGGAAAAGGTTGTTTGTTGGTTTGCTTTTTGAAATAAATGTTAAAAGTAACGACAACAACAAAAGACATGTGCATAATAATATAGCATGATCCCTAGAGAAACAGAGATCCAGTCATAATTCTTAGCCTATCACCAATGTGTTTGTGGGCTATCTGCAGTAACCCGCCTAAGCAGGGGCTCCATTTCTAAGGAAAGAATGAACACACAGGTTATATAGCATACAAAAGGAGTGGGTGGGTGGGTTAGTTGGGAAAAATACAGGCAAACATGCTTAGTGGGAATTTGATTTTAAAAATTGGAGCGTTTAAGAGAGCAATTCGAATTTGCAGGATTGACTTACAGATGTGCATGGTAAAGAGGAGGGGTTTTATGTGTGGCTTCCGATGTTGCATCATGCAGGGGAAAACACTTAACTGAAACTGTCTAAGAAGTTGTGAGACCCTTAAGAAGCGTAGCAAAGATTCCTTCAAAGGATTTATAAAACTCTGCTGGTAGCCCATCCGGGCCAGGAGTTTTGTCATTCTTTTGTCGTTTAATTGCCTCTATTGCTTCTGTGATTGTTACTTCTTGATTCAATACTTTTTGGTATTTCTCCGGTAACTTTGGCAGGTCTCTCTTTCGGATATATTCTTTTACTTTCTCAGTTGAAATCTCATCATTCTTGTATAGCTTTGCAAAGAAATCTTCCACTATTTTCTTGATATGTACTTGATTTGTACTTGCAGTCGTTCTTCTCCATCCTTCAAAGTACTTATCAGTCTCTTCTCTCTTTCTTTCTTTACTTTATAGTCTCCTTTACTTTAACCATCTCCCTGGTTTATTGGCATTTTCAAAGAAGTTCTGTTTGGTCAATTTCATTTGCTTAGTGAGTTCATTTGTGTCCAGGAGGTTCAGTTTATGTTTTAGAATATTCATTTGTACCTTAAGGGTTTTTTTGGATGGATCTTCTTGTAATTCTTGTTCACATTTTGTCAATTCCTCTACTATTTTAGCTCGTTCTTGTTTTTTCCTTTTGTCTATTTTTGCTGAGTTGTACTAAAGATGGTTGTATTTCATAATGATAGCCTTTTTTATCATAGTAGCTCTCAGACATGAGGGCTCGGGAGTCCACCATCCTCATGAGCAGTACCAAAGTTAGGGGGAAAGATGGAAGACAGTGGGTAGATCATCGCTCCCTTTTCTGTTCCCCTTTTCTTTTTACAGGCGTTTGTCGTGGTTTCCATTGTCAGGTATAAGAGAAGCTGCTGGCCTTCTCTTTAGGGACAGCTGTTGGCCTTCTCCGGATGCTAAACATCTGTTCCATAGTGAAACTAATAATTATGTTGTCCTCTGAACATCCAAACCCAGAGGGAGGTGCCAAGTGAATAAGCTGGTATAATGCATGTTCTGTTCCAAGGAATATTAGTAATCACTTCAAAAGCAAACTCCAGTACCTCACCCTCTGCGGTTGCTTCAGAGAGTTACTCAGAAAGCTTGATTTGCATTTCCTCAGCCATTGAGTACAGCACAGCACTCTTGAGGGTGGCAGGGCATACACTGTCACTGAATTTTCTTGAGCACAATAGGAAGTTTGTGCAGCAAGTTATTAATAACAGAATTTGGGGTGATAAAAGTGCGAAGCTTTATGCATGCTGAAAAGTGCCATGGGAAGGCTCAGGAGTTCTATTCAACCATAGAAAAACATTGAAATAAAGTGAAAGCTGAGCTTGAAGGGATAGCCATGTAAAGGCGGTATAAGGAATGTGTTGCCATTTGTGACAGGTGTGTTCATCTTTTTTGACTGTAGCTGCATTCTCAGTAGCTAACAGAATTGTGTGAGAGAGAAATGATGAAGCTTCTTGAGCAATGAACATCCCCCAATCTTAGTTAGGCTTTTATATAGATATTCCACACTAGAGTTGCTATGAGTTGAATTGGAGATCAGTTCTGAATGTTTTGTCTTGTGACATCTGTTTCCAGAAGTGTGAACTATCTTTTCATATGCTTTCTGTTCCATGGGTTTTTGACATGTCATATCATACTAATGTCATTTGAGACATTAGGGTTAGTAAAAATATCTGCTAGTAAGGATGTGAATATAGCCAGATATCGATGCCCAGAATTAAGGATAGCTTACATTTCAAGCAAACTTATTTTATTTTTCTATGTATGTACATATTTTGGTGTTTACATTGAAATCCATTGCATAAATACTATTACAGTATTACTACTATTTGAAGTCATGCTTATTGCAAAATAATCCAAAAACTGTGGTCACAAACAAGGAATTTAACCATATTTTCACCCTTACAGAATTGTGTTTTTCTAAGGGTTGTAGTTTATATTTCAGTGAATTTTAAAAGATGCTTGAGAGGTGTCCTGGTCGTGCTTTTTACAATTTTATTTAATCTTTTAGGCTACAGTCCAACATTTCTGGGGGCAAGCCCATTGGGCCCTGTATAACTTGATTCCAAGTCAACTTATAAGATATTTATAAACATTACAAACTACCATAGATGTTTCTGTAACATGATTTTGACAACTGATGGTCTATCTAGAGGCCTTAACTTAGAATTGAGCCTGTCTCTAGCTCTGCTTGGTTCGCCTATGATCTGATATTCACCATTGTGTTCTTTGTTTTGATAGACTGCAAAGTTCATTTTGTACATTTGGTTTCTAAACTTATGTTTTGCAATGACTGTAAAATCTGGTCTGGTTTAGAGAGTGTTAGATGTGTGTACCCAAATCACCAGGGGTGCACTTCTTATGTTCACGCCATGAATTGTGGATGACGGCTTCATACTTCCAATGTAAGCCTGTACAGTGGAAGCTGTAATCATGTGGTCAGAGGCTTGTCTGGGAATAGAACAAGGCAAGAAATTCAGTACATTCAAGAGAATGGAAACAGCAGACGGACAATACACTTGAGGTTCTCACTAACCTGTTAAACTTTAAACACTGTGGTCCCGTCATACCTTAGAAGCCATTAGCGCTTTGTGTGATCTCTCCAGTCAACTTGGAGCTCAGCCTAGTTCAGTGGTTTAAAATGCTTTTTAAGAAAGAGTGGATAACGTACTGGATAATGTTGGTCTGTGACAGCAGGAACTTGGGTTCAAATACCATTCAGACATGAAGTTCAGAGTTGGACATTTTCTTCCCTCAGTCTAAACTACATCTGATGTGAGGTAAATGGAGTAGCTCTTAGAAGAATTGCAATATAAAGAGAGTCAAATGAAAATTAAATGTTTTTCTCGAAAATGTTATTGACACTTTTAAAAATAGTTTAAACCTGAAGGCAATACAATTGTTTACATTGCATACAGGTTAAGTATATCAAATACAACAAATGCATATGGAATTTATATGCTAATACATTACATAAATATAAAGAAATATATATATATCCACACATTGGTGTCATCCCACCTATTCAAAGACTGAAAGAGTCAATGTTATCTACTGCATAATTGGGGATGGCCATTTATCTTTCAATGTTGTAATGTCAGTCATTTAGCTGTAATAAGAGTTCAGTATACCATTTATATTGACCTTGTATTAGATTCCAGTAAATGGGTAAACATTAAAGTGAAATTTGTGACTATTAAAATGCTTTCCAACAGTACATTAATCCATATTATAACCTATTCCCAGAAAGAGGCAGCTGCTTGGCACTGCCAAGCATACAGGTGAAGGAAAGATTAACAGTATCACACCTGACTTATTTATTTAGTTAGCTTTAAGCTTCATATCCTGCCAGTAATAAATAAAGCGGGTTACATCATTCTCTTCCTCCTGTTCCCCATGTTATCCCTACAACAACAATCCTGTGAGGTAGGCTGGGGTGAGAGAATGTGGCTGGCCCAAAGTAGCCCAAGTGAGCTCCATGGCTGAACTAAAATTAAAAAGGTGGTTTTCTATGAGAAGCAGCTCCTGCAAAAAACATTCCTAAATAAGATTAATCGAGTTAATTAATTAATTAATCTTACTGATGTTAGAACTGCTTAGATATAAATACACATGTCTAGTAGAAGATCTTTGGGACTTGGATATAATGCCTGTGTTGTGCCCGCCTGCAGTGCATGGCTGACTCCCCCAACCTTCAGACCTTCTTTCTGCCTCTCTGTTCCAGGCAAAGAGCAATCGTCGCTGGAGTTGATGAATGTGCTGCCCATGCCTGGTCCTCCACAGGCCACTTTTACTAAAGAATCCGGCTCCTCCAAACACAGTGAGCACCATCACCATCACCATCACGAACATAAGAAGAAGAAGAAGAAGCACAAGCACAAACACAAGCACAAGCATAAACATGACAACAAGGAAAAAGAGAAGGAGCCTTTCACTTTCTCTAACAGCCCTGCCAGTGGACGATCCATTCGCTCTCCATCGCTGTCAGACTGAAGCAAAAGGCAGCCAAGTTCATAGAGCAGAAGGCAGTGAGCCTGTTCTCCCTTCTTTAAAGCAAAACGCAAGTCCCTGCAGGGGTTTACATCCTATGTCGAAATCTAAATTCCAAGTTTTTCTGCTGGCCAGCTGCATTGGCCAGATTCAAGGGATGGGGAGAGAAATTGGTTGAGAGACAACTTCTGTGACAGTATTCTCCATCCATCTTCCTTACATTTTTTTCTTTCAGAAAGGCAACGTCTGTGTGTGTGTGTGTGTGTGTGTGTGTGAGAGAGAGAGAGAGAGAGAGAGAATGAGAATGAGAATGAGAATGAGAATGAGAATATGATCCAAAGCCCAACAGGGTCTTGGTGTGTCCTGCCAGAATGAATTATATTTTAAACTTTTGAAGGCTGTCATGAGGTGGGTCTTCAGCAGAAGCAGTCTGCTAAACCTCCTGGAAAAGCTGCCATTCCTGCATCGTGTTGTATAATGTAGACCTCTTGAGGCCTTTGTACATTTCTTTAACCATTGTAGGTGTCGCACACTTTTAAAAAATAACCTAGGATGGTTGTATATCCAAAGTAATGTGTATTTTTATTTTAAGATGCTGATTTTTTAAAACAGTTGAGCATAACCTGTTTGAGCAGAACTGCATTTGGCAATTGTCTCTGTAACTTTTTTTTTAGCAGGAAAAAAAAAACTACCTTGTGCTCCATTCTCTGTAATCAGCCTCATAGCTATATAATGAAGTTTGAGCCAAAAACAAACCCTCAAAAACTGGCAATGGAAACTGTTCCATAAAATGTCACTTAACCTTTAAAATCCTTTACTTGTAAGGAAAAAGCCATTGCAAATATTTAAAGTCTCCTGGTTTCTAATAAATTTGTTTGGAAACTCTCTAACAGGATCCTTCTCAGTGTTCAGTAAGTAAACTCAAACATGAAGCTGTGACTTAAGTTCATTTATTAAATAAGGTAATAAAATCCAAGAGGCATTCTGTTGAAGAACTTGATAAAAGTGAAAATAGGACTGCTTTTTAACACTCATTTAATGGAATGATTAGTGTTTTTCTTCTCCCACCACCCCATCCCTGATTTTATAGAATATTTTTATGTGCTTCAACAATCTGGTTTAGAGCTTTTCTTGTAAATTCATACAGTGGGTGAAGACTTTTTTAAAAAAATTGGTTTGCATATATATGTAAGTTTATTGACAGTGGAAGGAATAATGCTGACCCATGAAAAGACGAAAGACCCAAGAAAAAAATTAAAACAAGAAGTAATTCATTAATAAACGCTTTTATACAACGTGCTGTTCAGTGTTTTACTGTCTTACTATGGATAATTATTGGTGTAAAATTGTGAGCTGGTGAGGAAATGAAGTGTGCAAGCTTGGGTCTCATGTCTCTGGCTAATGCTATATTACATAAAAAGTGCGGTTTGGCTCCTATTCCAACCTGTGGGAGGCAGATTATAATAAGTGTCCTGCTGAAGTTCAGTAATGTTATTGCTGGGTTTGAAGTCTTCCGTGGCTTGGTATTTGTCCAGAGTTATCTTCATGCAAGAGGTTTTTTTCCCCCTTTGCTTTAATAAGAATTATTTTGCTTGAGGAGCATGCAGTCTGCATAATTACAAATCAGAAGCAGTACTGTGGGATTTCTCCAAATTGGCAAGGAAAACTGGTGAACTTTAAAGAATGCTGTATACATTCTAACCACTGAAAACTCCAACAGTTTACCCTAATCCAGCAGCCCATCGTGTCCTGCAAGCCACTGCATGGCCCTTTTTTCATTCATTCATTCATTACCTTTGTTTAAAATCTAAAACAGCCTTCATTCAGGTGGGTACAGAGACATTCAAATTAATAATGGCAAATAGAATAGACTAAAAGCAACAGTAGTAACCAGCATGCTGGCAGTAAGGAGGTTCAAAAATGATGAAATAGAGAAGAGGGAAACATTTTTCATGCCCAAACAGATAAAAATGTTGTCTAGTCCTGCTTTCAATGTTCCTGTAATATCAAAACCAGTTGAACCACCTTGGTAAGGACATTCTGAGTTGCTGGTCATAAAATTATAACCCTGCCTCTCCTCATATGGTGAGTTTGGAAAGAAAATCAGTTGTAGGAGATGCTTTGTTGGTGTCCCTCAAACATAACTGCAGGTGCTTTCTGATTTTAATTTTGTTTGCTTCAGAAGAACCATCCTTCAATTCACACATTTCCCAAAACTCTCTGAATTAGCCTGAATGTACAAAGCTGAGTGCACTAACAAGCCACTATGCATCCCTTCATACTCAGTGAAGATTAATGAGGAAGCTTGGGGGCATTTAGAGGAGGGTGCATCCCCGTCTTTTATTCCTATGCAGTTGGTGTAGCATGGGAGTTAAGACGCTGGGAGGGGAACCCAAGAAATCCAGGATCTACTCCTCACTTGGCCATGAAACTCACTGGATAACTTCTCAGCCTAACCTACTTCACAGGATCAATGTGAGGATTAAATGGAACTGAGAGTGACTAAGCAAGCCACCTGGGGTTCCTCAGAACAGGAAAAAGATGGGATATAAATGCCATGTGATCATTTTAGCAGTGTTCTCAGTGTGTGATATGCTAGAAATAATTTACTTACTGCAATTATACCATCTGGGGCTCGCTCAGATGCAAGAGAGGGCAGGAGGCATTTGGATGTGTTCTCAAACTGTGTGCTGCCCACTCAGCCCGAGGGAGAAATGCCTTTTTTCAGAGTTTCATCATACTCTTTAAGGATGAAACTCCTGATTAAATGGAGATTCCTACATAACAGCTCCAAGAAGTCCTGGTTGCTTTGATGGTGTAACAAAGAGTCCAGCTATCACAATTCTGAGAGCCAAGGGGCTGAATGATAGTCTATCTGCCTTTGAATCTTGCCTCTAGCACAACCCATGAGAGCGACAAATAGCTGGTTATTTAATGTATCCCTGCTTTTGTTCCTACAAGGGTGAGGAGCTTCTGCCATTTATTTCATTTCTATACTGCCCCACATCCAAAGCTGCCAGGACAACTTGAGCAGCCTGTTACACATCTTGACTTGGCTATGTGCAGAAAAATCATCAGGCCAGTCCCATGTTCTGCCCTCATCCTTGCAATGTAAAGATCACAATACCAGTTTGTCCTTATGTGTTCATGACTGAGATGCAACATAGAAAGGACCTTGAATCTCCCATTACTGAAGGAAGATTTCATCCATGGGAAACATCTGGCCCATGGGCCTAAAAAAGCTCCCAAGGCTCATCCATCTGGCCCAGTATTTGCTTTCCTTGGTTCCCCACCCGACTGTCCTTCCAAGAGAGCAGCCCTCATCTCAGTGAAGCACTGAGAAACGGAGCTATTTTCAGCTGCTCCGGACACACGGATCAGCTGCTGATCGGAGACAAGGGAGGCTTTTTGTGGGACTAGGGGAAGAAGTTTCTGAGTGATTTCTTCTTGTCCCACAGAGGCATGCTTTGCTTACTTTTTGGTAGACCTGCTTTCCCCCTATAAATTGATAACCATGGAATTAGAGGTTAGTTCACCTGTTTACCTAACAAAAGCACTAAAAGGCTTCTGTATGACATTTGTTGTTTCTTTCCATATGGTCTGGAATCAATTCCTCTCTTTTGGGAGTTTGCACTTGCAAGTGTTGTGTGCAGCAGTGGTGAAGACAATAGAGAAAGGAAAAGAAGTGCTCTTATTCTGCCAAAAACATATTAGCTAAGAAACTCAAAGAACAAGTTGTTGTTTGGATTTTTTAAAAATTCTGCCTAGAATGGACAAATAATTCCATAATAATTTCTGTTTCTACTACATCCCCTGACCCTTCACTTCTTGATTTAATTCATAGGTGAACAGTCAGATGTAGTAGGAAATGGTTTTATCCAGCTTCACTAACCACTGGGCATTTTATTCATGTATATATTTATTTTGATTGGAATTCCATTTACTCCAAAGTAATTAAATGGCGCCCAACCCATCATGCAAGATGGAGTGGGTTAAAAGTTTGCTTCCTGGCTTAATCAGTTCCAAAACAAGGAAACACATAGATCCTGATGTTTGGAAATATTCTCCCCAATCCCTCTCAAACAGAATATAGAACCTCTGTTCATTAATGCATTGAAGCTTTGCTTTCTGCCTAACTCCTCTGCACAAAATTGATCAACTACGTTTATATTTGTTAGTGTTGTTTATTTTCTTTTGGTAAAGTGAAAAGCAGGCTTTGATCATTGAGCTGCACTAATAGTGTATACGCTTGTAAATCTTGCACAAATTCTGATGGTACTGCTTTTTAAAATTCTCTATTGCTGTCAAACTGTTCAGCCTACTGCCAAAATCCATCTAGACTGCATGATGGTTTCATCTGAGAAATGGGTATGTAGCAGATTCGTTAAAGCTCAGCTCTGGAATATTTCCAGGTCGTCTGCTGGAGGAACACATCTACCTGTTGTAAAACTGACAAGTAAGGTTGCAGGCCCTCCTGGAAGGGAGAAGAGGGTAGAAAAATGCAGATCTACTCAGAATGTTTTCCTATTGAATACAATGCAGCTTATTTCCCAGACTGTATATATGCAAACCTATTTGCTTTCAGTTGTGTGTGAATGTGTGAGTCTGCATTGTTTAGTGTGTGTGTGTGGGGGGGGGGGGGGTAATGTTTTATTGTACATTAATGATAATGCGAAGCTATTTCTGCTGCTAGGGAAGATAATTTTTCCTCAAGCTATTTGTGCTGCTTGGCCTTTCTCCCCACCCCTAGCCCTTTTGTGCTGGTTAATGGAGGTTGTAGTCCAGCACATGTGTGAGTCCTTTAAAAAAATCTGCTTGGGTTGGCTGTGATGATATTTCTTTTCCTTTTAAGACATCTGTTTGTGGTTGCTTGTGGGGTGGGTGGCTTTGTGATGCAATCAGAACTTGTGGCCATGCATGCTGAGTATTCCAATCCTTTTGGCTTCAGAATAGGCATTTATAAGATGGGTTTATTTTTGATACTTCATGTACCTTTGCTTTGGCTTCTGAAGAAGTTTGGAAAGAATGATCCTTGTGTAGAGAGGTATTTGTTTAGATGCCCAGAAGCCACTGGGCATTCTTAACAGCATTTTGGATGCGTTTGTGTGTGCCTCTGGAGGCATCATCATGATCCTTATCCACAGTCTATCTGGGTGTCCCTTTTTGCAGTGAGTTGTCACTACTTTTCTGTGTGGCTCTCAGACTAACATCTTGGTTACTATCCTGAGTTTGTGCAGCTATGTGGATTCTTTCCCACTGTTGCACTGCAGTAGTGAGGATGCTTCTGTCAAGATGTGAATTTTGGATGCTGTGAAAGAGCTTGTTGCTGGTAGAACCAGGATAATATGGTTTCAAGGGAAAGTTTTCTACTGCAGTTCTATGGGTTAGTCCATTGCCTCCTGGAATCCCTTCTCATGAGCCTGACCCTTCCTTTCTTGCCCTAGCTTCCAAAACACCAGACATCTTCCCTGGCACTTCACAGCTAATAAGACAGTGCAACGCTAAGAGCACTCTAGCAAGCTGAATGATAACCCTCTGCTCATGTAAAGAGTGTTGAGCCCTTAACTGGAATCCTCAATCCTTCATTTTCAGGAATGCTGCAGGCTTCATCCACAGGGTGGCAAGCACCTCAATACAGTGCAAGCCCTCTAACTGGGAAGCCTCATCATGGGTTCAGGGACCAGGAAAGGCAATGGGTCTCCCTAGGTCTTCTGCCATCTCTTTCAAAACATCTCTGCTCTCATCATCAGCCTGGGAAACTGCAGGCAGTGACCTTGATAGAACTTCAAAGACGCCTGCCCACCTTTGATCCTCCTGCCCTCCCATCACCTTGCTAAGAATCTGATAACATGGCCCTTGGAAAGTCAAGGAAGAGTGAGTGCCTGGCCCACTCAGTACACCACTTGACCCAGCCTCCTGTGAGATTGGCCCTTCCTCTCATGATTCATCCTCTACCGCAGGCTTGTCCACTGATCTTTTAAATGCCGAGCATTGCACCTGGTGCAGGGAAGCCTGAAGTATTAAACCAAAGGCTTAATGAATGATGAATTTATTTGTTGTAGGACGAGTGATTGTGTCCTTTTGGTTCCTCTGCCAAATGAAGTAGAGCATGCTTATGGGTATTTCAACAACGTAATGGGGACATGTTTCAACTATGATTCACACTGGAAGATCAGCTATGGCATCGTTCCATAACTCAGCAAGGATACACATTGACTGTGTTAGTCATACTCTTTCCATTATTTTAGACAACCAGCTTGTTCTTGTATTATTTTCTAAAAATCTTTTGTTTCCTCCTGCTGCTCTTCTTCCTTGTATGATATATTTGACAGGCAGAAGAATTTTATGTGAATGTGTATTCATTTTGAAAGGGCAAGTTTAAACACTGGGAAAAGACAATGATGCTCTTCTATGAAGATGCCCAGAACAATTAACTGTACTTGTTCAGTTTTTACAAATGACAACCGATGTATTCTCAGATCTGTAGCAGGATCCTTAATAAACAACTTGACTTAAAGTTTGAGAAGGCAAATGTCAAAGTACAAGACAGATGTGCTGAGCATTTTAAATGTACCTTTTCTTATATTTGCATATCTGCTGAAATCTTCACTTTTATGCAGCCATCAAATGCAAACAAGCCTTGTCTTTCTTTCATCTGATCAATCCAAGATAAGTAGTAGAAGGGTATTGCTCAGTGTGGAAGGTCCTTGGTTTGGTCTGTGGCTGCTCTTAACAAAGAAGTAAGGGGTGATAGCAAAAACAAGCAATGGTGTTTTGGGGAGCGGTTATAGTTGACTGGTAGAGTCCATAATTGTTAGGGCTAACCTTCAATGAGGCTGGTAGAGCTTGGACCAAGACATTGTCCTGCCTCAGGTCAAAGACAAGGTGCAACATGGTCAAGTATCTTGCTTTGCAGAGAACATTCTACCTGATGTGAAGGTGCCCTTTATTTCAGAGATGGACTGAAGAGAGTTCTCCAGATTTTGGAATCCAAAAATCCAAAAACAAGAGTGTCCGTGCTCCGAGATGCTCAAGCAGGCAATTCTGGTCCCCATCCTCCAGTTTCCCAGTGCTGTTTTCCAACATTCTGTCACTAAACTGCTGGTGTACAATGCTCATAGGATTGGTTTTCCAGGGAGCAGGAAAGATTCCCCCCTAATTCTTTATTTAAAGGGGTTTTTTGTGCTTCTGCAAGCCTAAGGCTTCCTCAGACATACTGATATCTCTCTCATGTTCCTAAGTAGCCCCATTTTGGTGACATTCCTATTGGCCCCCTTCAGTTGAATTCATGGTATGTAGTATTTTCCATGTAAGAAGCATAACATATGAGGCAGCCCTAAAAGTGTGCAGTCTGGCACATTTTCCCACAAGAGTTTTATAGAATACATGCCCATATTTGGTCTAGGCCTGGTGTATTTTTTAAAATGTCCTTACAGTGTACTTGACCAAGAAGCAATTATTATTATTATTATTATTACAACATTACATTTCTATTAAGTCACCCATCCAGATTTCAACCAGGCCTCAATCTGCTTAGCTTCCAAGATTATGCAGGATCAGGCACTTCAGGCTATACAGATGCAATCCACATGAGGCGCTTTTATTAGTATGGTTATGCCTGACTCACTGGCATGTCAGGGGATGCTCAATTCAACCCACCCTCCTTGTGCTATTTTGCCAATATTTCCTGATCTGGTATATCGGAGGCAGGTAATAACATTTTTATTTGCCCAGCAGTCTAACTTTTGAACTTTGTTTTTATATATTCCATTTTATTCTGTACCACTGCTATGCTTCTGTGCTGAATAATAGTAATTCCAATTGCTATTATGGTTTGTTCTTTTAGATTAATGTGTGTTTAACTTTTGTTAAATTTTGATTTTTGTTAACTTGGCTTTTCAGCAGTATCAAAATAAACAAATAGATAATCATGGATTGTTTCATATGTCACAGTTTTCTTCTGATATATATCAGGGTGTACTAAACTTCCAGGATTGTTCTGGGGCCAAGAAGAGAGATCTCACTTGGTTGGTGCACTGCAATGGCAGGGAGAAGAAAGTGTCGTATCAGGGTATCAGCTTAATGGAACCACTCACAGAGTCATGGAAACATCGAGGAGCAGAGTTGGAAAGGGCCCATAAGTCCATTGAGTCCAACCCTCAGGACTGCGGTTCAAGCATCAACGGCTGTCCAATGTGGCAGAACCCAGCACCTTCCTGGTTCCATTGCCACACTCCTGCAGTTGCTCTCCTGCCTCCCTTGCTTCCCACCCATGGCAAGTCTCCCTTTCCCTGGCTTGCAATTGCCCCTCTGTCAAAAAATAATGTTTTGTGGTTTTTCCCCAGCTTCCTGGATTGTCTCCTTTGTTCTCTTGCCCAACAAGCAGCTGGCTGATATGCTTGCCTACTCAGAAGTAAACCAGGTAATCTTCAGGGGCTTTGTTCGCAATTAAATCACAGAGGCTTCAGTGCAGCTGACTGGTGGGAAAGTCTGCCTAGGAAGGAGCGGCACTGAATTGGGGTGCTGCTGGTCTCACTGGATTCACCCCTTCTCCTTCTTCATGATTTTTTTGCTGGGGGACAGCAGGAACTGCCCATTCTGTTTCCTCAAAACAAATCTGCTCCCTGAAATGGTCCATTTTTAGCTAATGGACCTAAAAAACAAATGAGCACAAAAGGAAAGTAATCCAAAAAGGCCATTTCCTGGCACATCCCCCCTTTCCAACTCCAGCTTCTCCCACAATTGAATTTGTGTGTGACACACTTTCAGTCACCCCGGGATTCATTAGCATGCACCCCAGTTGTGATAAATGCATATTGCATAAACACTGGGACTATGCTAAAGGAAAACAGCTCCACCGTAAAACTTCTCTCCATAGTTGTTTTTCCTTTGTTTTGTGAACAGGATCAACATCAAAATAAACAAAACAGACATGTATAAATGGCTCTAGCAGTGTGTTGTGTCATTCACTTTAAAATTATACACAAAAGCAACAACATTTTAGTTACTTAACGTGCAAGCTGGTGTGGGAGAAGAGCAGCAGACAGGAGATAAGGCACTTTCTTATACTGAAAGGAAACTTTCTTACACTCAAAGAAAATATTGATTTATTTTTTCTTTTTTGCACTTCCAGTTGAGAAGTCAAGGTGAAAGTAACTTGTTTGCTCTTCCTTATCTCCCCACTACCATACAAAACAGGAATCGGCTGATTCATTTGGACACCTTAAGGGTCAGGCTGGTAGCACAAAAAGATCCTGAACCCTTTTGCTAGTGTGTGACGTCATGGAGAATTCGGCGTGCTTCCTTCCTCTTGGCTTGGGTCTCCTCCATTTATTTCATGACTACTTCTTTCAAGGAGCACATGTACATGCGCACACGCACACTCTACTTACCGACAAAATTCTACTTAGGTTCCCTAGACCACGTAGAGTTTTCACCAACATTTCACTTCAAGTCGAAGTACTGAAGAAGTTTGTCAACCGCACAACCTTCGTTCCACAAGCATTCGAGGACTTGATCTGAGCTTGGGCTCACTTTCCAGGACTGGACTGAGCATGAGAGGAAGTCCACGAATCTTCGAAGGATAGATTTCACTGGCTTTTGTCCCAGCCCTAATAAATTTATCAGATTTATATCCTGCCTTTTTTCTTACAAACTCATTCTTCTCCATCTCTCAAGAGTTATCCTTACAACAACAGCCCTGCGAGGTAGGTTGGGCTGAGCGTCTGTGACTGCCCAAAGTGAGCTCTGTGGCCGAGCAGGGACTAGAACCCAGATCCCCTGAGTCCCAGTCCCGCACTCTTAACCACTACACCACACTGTTTCAGTGTTATCATGCTGTTCATTGGTAGCTTTGGTGCACACACCCTTGGTGTGCCAATGCTACAAGGAAGCACACAAAAGGTGCATTTCAAAATGACAGGTGCACATGGAGCATTTACAAGGGTAAGCAGGTGCTTGTGCCTGAATGGCAAATTAGCACGTGCGTGTGCATGCGTAAAACCAATGGCTAAACTTGCCTCACATAAATGTTGAGGCCCAAATGAGATTAGCATCCTACGGTGTTCTGTTACTTGTGCATGACCTTGAAAGCATGTGTTGGCCCTGTGCGTGTTGCTGTCAGGTTTGCAAAAAGCCGTGTGTGATGACCACCCACCCTATGTGCTCCAGTGCTCACAAAAACAAAGCAAAGCAGAACCTCATGTTGTTCTCACCGGAGGGGGTGCAGCGAGCGTTGCCTCAAATGAACCAAGTGCCTTTGAGCCTGCAACTGCTTTCTACCTGCTATATGATGGCTACAGCAGCTACCCTCTTTATGCACAAATGACAAATGCATTGGAGTTCAACATGCGTGGAAATTGTTCACTGTTTATTCCCACATTGTTTACCAGGAAACAGACCTGGAACAGGAAGAACAGGCCAAAGGGCAGTATTAAGACTAGCTGGAAAGGTTCATACATCAACAAACATTTTCCAGTACAAAAGAAGACAGAAAGGCTTAGAAAAAGGGAGATGCTCTGCCTCACATACACACCCCATCTGCTATTCTTACTTTTTTCCTATTTGTCAAATGCGCCTTGCTGCATATTGATTTTGCTCCTCAGAAGCATTTAACATAGAAGGAAGAAATCAGTATTTCTTTATTAGATTATATCCTGCCTTTTTTTTTCCTTTAAAGAACTCCACGTGACTTACGTCATTCTCCTCCTGCTGCTCTCACTTATCCTTACAACAACCACCCTGTGAGGTAGGTTGGGCTGAGCATCTGTGACTGGCCCAAAGTCATCCAGCGAGCTCCACAGCTGAGCAGAGTCTAGAGCCTGGTCCCAGTCCTGCGCTTTTAACCACTACACCACACTGGCTCTCTGGGTGGAAAACATGTTGCACTCATGTATATATAGCCTATACGTATGCAAGTTACAGAGGAACATAACATGTCTAGCCTATAACATCGGTGATAGGCTAGACATGCACATGGTAGGCATGTCGTGAACAGGGCTGGCTGGATTCGGGGATCAGACAAGATGGCCCAGGAGGCCCCTTCTGACTCGCTCTGTTTCTATGTTTCTAAAAGCCATGCTGGATCAGACCAATGGTCCATCTAGTCCAGCACTCTTTCCTCATGGTAGCAACCATGTCCATAGGATCCCTCAGGCAGGATAGGTGCAAGATCTCTGTTTGCCCAAGCTCCTCAACAGCTGGTGAGGATGAAGGCATGCCACCTCTGATAATGGAGGTAGCAGATAGATAATGCTAGGAGCCACTGGTAACCTTCTCCTCCAGGGATTCGCCCAATTCCTGTTTAAAGCTATCCAAATTGATGACTATCACTAAGTCTTGTGGCACTGAATCCCTTAATTCAATGATGTGTTTTGCATAGATGTCTTTTTGTATTTCCTGAATCCTCCACCAATTAACTTCGTCAGACGACTACATGGGATTCCCTCTCCATTTTCTCCACGGCATGCAGAATTTTGCATACCTCTATCATGTCTCTCCTGACTCATCTGTATTCTAAGCTAAAAAAATCCCCATTGTTGTTGTAGCCGTTGCTCCAGTCCCTTGACCATTTTAGTTGTCCTTCTCTGCACTTTTTCAAACTGTACAGTATCCCTTTTTAGGGTGGCAACCAGAACTGTACACCAGGGATGTGTGAGGAATCCTTTAGGAGTGGGAATCTGTTGGATTCCCTGGGCTTGGCTTCTAGGACTCTAGTCCACTTTTTCCAGAGTTCCTGGAAAGCGTTCCAGAGCTTATGTGGTGTTCACCAGGAATAGAGTCCCCAAATGAGTGCTGCGTGCATCTTTGCACTGCTGCTGGTTACACAACCTTCATTCTGCACACAATTATGGGCTTCTTCTTGGCTCAGATCATGCCCTAAGACCAGGCCAAGATGAGAGGAAGTCCACAAATGGTAGAGGGATGGATTCCTCAGAGCTTTTTCACCACCCTACTGTACAGAGTATTTGAACTGGGTTGTACTGTAGATTTGTTTAAGGGCAGGGTGGTTTTCCATAATTCCTTTCCCAATGATACCTAATGGAGTTTGCCTGTCTCACAGCAGCTGTGCACTGGGTCAAGATTTTCATTGAACTGACCACCATAACCCCAAGATCCCTTTCTTCATCAGTTACTATAAGCTCAGACCTCCGTCAGCCTAGACACGAAGGAGTGTTTTTATGCCTTTATATGCATTGCTTTACATTTGCTGATTTTGAACTGCAATCCAATTTGGATGCCCACTTTTCCCAGCTTGACGAATCCCTTTGGAGCTTCTTTCACTTCATAACCACTAGCACCAACACCACTAAAGAACTTGAGAATCCCAGCCAGAATGTCGGGCCATGCTGCAAAGTTCTAACCCCGCATGTTTGCCCTTATAGGTGCAGCTTGGAAGCCACCGTCAGCAAAAAGAAAGTAACCTGATTCTATTGTGGAGGCTCCCAGTGAGTAGCAAAGGAGCAGCCCTGTATTTATGGCCACAGCTGTAGCCTGGTGGTGAGGCTGCTGAATGGGAGATTCAGGTTCTGCTCCCCACTTAGCCACTTTCACTAAGGCTGAGAGTGAGCCAGTGTCTCACTCTCAGCCTTACCTACTTTATGGGGTTGTTGTTGTTGTTGTAAGGATAAAATGGAGCTATGTAAGCCATCTTGGGTTCCCTGAAAAGGTGGGATGTAAATAGAGCTGAGCAGAACTTTCTGGGGTAAATAACATGGTGACTGATCCCGTTCTCTTTCATCAAAGTCTTGGGAGGCTTTGACAGGACTCTGGCCAAGTATCCTGGCTTTTCTTACATCACATGAGGCAGCTAATGAGACTCTGGGGAGACCTGCACTGGGTCTTTCCCTGCAAGCTTCAGTTCTAGGCTGTTTCAGGCCGTGGTGCTCACATTCCTGACTGGCCAGATGCTGGCAGTCAGGGAGGCTCAGATTGTCCTCTCTGAAGTGCAGACGCTGCTGAATTTCAGCCAGAAGAAAAAGCTGCATAGCCAGGCTGGCTAGCAGCCTGCTTGCCCACAGCTCACTTGGCCTGGCAGTGGCCACCATCTGCCAGGCTTCCAGCAGTGGCAGTAGCAGCAGTTTTCATTCAACCAGCCCTCCCAAACCACCACCTGAGACATCTGCTTCAGTGGTGCTCATGTCAGGGCCAGCTCTGAACTGTCTTGATTTCTTAATTCAGCTCGGGCATCCCCGGCTGTCCAAACGGGCCACACTTTGGCACTGGAAGGAGGGTGTGCACCTTTTCAAATGTGTGGGATCAACATTACTGTGCACGCACATCCCAGCCTGAAATTCCTCCAGGGGACTGCCAGCTGTCCCCAGCCACTGGCCCGGCCAGCCTCCTGCGACTTGATGGATGGTTCCAACCTATCATTTCACAATTGCTACCTTAGATTAATGTGGCTTGAATGGAACAGCACAAGTATGGAACCCGCTGAATCCAAAAGGTTCAATTAGCAGGAAGGTTTACTCTGAGCTAGTATTTGAGAGAGTCCATCTTGTGTCGCATCCCACAATCAGAATGATGCTTCTAGGCCACATCTATAATTTAGTTTTTTGGTATGGCATTGTTGAGTTGACTTTTGGGGAGGGGGCAGGGAAACATTTTTGGTACTCTACTTTGATCATGAACTGTGCAAGGCCTTTCTTTTTCCAGAGGGTTACTTGGTCATCTGCCAAACATTCTTTAAGAGCCTAGAAAACAAACTAGTTTGTAATGCTTAGCTTAATGAAGGAGGAAGCAGTTCAATCTGGTGCAGAATTAAGGACTCCTTGATTTCAGCTCTGCATAAAACTGGGTCGTAAGCCTGCCTATAACCCTACATGCACTTGCTCCAGAATGAGCACCATTAAACTTGGTGACCTGGTGCCAAGTAAAATCACACAGATCTATGCCATCAGCCACAGAACAGAAATTCCGCCCCGTCCAGACCTGATTTGGGTGTGTAAGAATGCATGGCAGCATTTGTTTAATTCTAGTAAGGTTGTGTAAACAAACTCTTCGTGTCAGAAGTGGAGAGTAGAGCTCATATTTTCCAGTGAAACCTCTCAGAATCATGGCTACATGGCAAGTTCATATCTGATCTAAAGACATTTGGACGAAGGAGAATCAGCTTGATCTACTTGTCAGAATGCCAGTCAAAACAAAGATAGAATAAGAACCAGATTTTATTGTGATTTTGTTATGGCAGGGAGGTTGTAATTTTGTTGTGGGTGGGAGGTTAATGGTAGAAGTACCATTTCTGCGTCACTAAAAAAGAGGATAAAATGACATCTATTTCCATAAGAGTTCAATATACTAATTTATATGAATGCATATGCAAACAATAATACCGTGATTCATCATAATGGAGAAGACTGACCAGGTAATGCCCACCCACAAGCTACCACGAGCGTGGATCATGAGCACAACAATAAATTTGACATGTAAAGAAGCCCCAGGTAGCAAAGCTGAAACAGATCTCTGCAGGCAGATGCCAACCCTTTTGGGTCTGTGTTCCTGACAGCAAGAGAGAGAGTTGTAAAGGAGCACACTTTTGTTCTGGGGCCGAAACCCCATTCTTGCCTTGAATTCTTGGGCAAGTTACTTATCTTTTAGCCTCACCAGCTGATCCTTCTGTGAAGTGAGGGGGTTTTACTTAACGTTGCACCCATTTTGTGAATGGGCGACCTCCACCTGTTTGACATGGCCCCATGTTACTCAAATTCCAAAAGTGTCCACTGGCCCAGAAACATGCCTGCTTCCTCAGATGCAGCTGCAACAAGAAACTTCTTTTTTCCTTACGGAATGCCCTGGTCCTGCTTCCTTTCTCAGAGAAGTCCCAGGGTGGTCTAGTCTGAGATCAACCCAGAACTTCCTGAAATAAGGACAGGATCTGCTGCAAACATGACGGCAGCATTTCCAACCTTGGTGTCCTCCAGATGCTGTGCAACTCCAACTCTCAGCATGCCTGGAGGGAAAGGAAGGCTTTATTCCAGCAACCCTGGAGAAACACTGAAACCAAAGCTTCTTTCCCATCTGGGAATAATCTGTCAAGGCAGCCTGGAGCTTGGAGTAGCTTTCTACCATGCTAAATATCAACTGGGTTGCTCCAGATGAAGAGGCAGGGCAGGGCAGCTCAGAGAGAGAGGAATAATACCCACAAATGATTCCAAGTGATACTCCAGGGCGCCACAGCCTATCTAATTGTTATCTAATCTTCTCCTCAGCTAATCCATAATATTCCCCTTGATTCAGGGGAGTGGGTGAGACCCAGTCAAAACATGATGGCTTATCTCCAAGGCTTAGAACCCATTGTCTTCCTCTGCCGCACCCTCCGATTTGCAATGGATCATAGACACAGTAATGCAAATCCAGATCTTGGACAGCATGCACACATTTCCTCAACAAGATTGTGCGTTCCTTGTTTTCGGACTCTGACTAGGGGATCTGGTAAACAAGAGAGTCTCGCTCAAGCTTCATCTTGCACTGCTGTGCCAAAAAGAAACAGCTAAGCCGCAAACTCCTGATTTGCTTTAGCTTTTTCAGAATCAAGCATAGTAAACCCCACATGAAGGGGGCATTTTAGGTGGTGGTTAGAACAATAATTGAGGGAGAAATGTCCAAATAAGATAGCCGAGGTTTATGCATGGGATGATGTTTTTATGATGAAAGTGGAGTGAGACGGTCCGAAGTGCAGTGGCCGTTTCTACACAGAAATGGTTTCTGCTCTCAAGCTAAATGCAAACAGCTGCTGTGAACTGCCCAGAAAGTAAATACTTACCATAAATCCCATCATCCACTGCCTGTGGCTGCTGCTTCACTCTGCCTGGAAAGCACTTCAGGTTCTGGGAGAGACAATAGCTAGAAAGCTGCTGCAGAAGGTATCAGATATACTGGGCTTCAGTTCCCAGAAACCCCTGCAAGCCTGTGATCACGAATGCTGGGAGTTTGTCCAAACAGTCTGGTGTAGAAAATTCTGCACTAAACTAGACTGGGCCAGCTTTAAGGTGTGGATTCTAGGATGTAAAGCCCTAAACAACTGGAGAGTGAGATGCTTGAAAGCTTACCTTCTCCATTATCAACATACCTGGTCACTGAAGTCCGTCAGACCTCAGCATGCTCCTGGTGGTTCTGCATGGATCTATGGCCTCATAGCAGTCCAGCAGGAGAAGAGACTTCAGTGTGGTGGCCCCAATCCTACGGAACTCCCTTCCCCATGATATCGTTTACATTGCCTCCAGAAAACAACTTTATTTCAGAGGCCTTTCTTGATTGACCAGCCACTCATTTTTACAGATACCCTGCTTAAATAAAGTGTTTCATTCTTTTTTGTGTTTTATGTTTTCTTTCTACAGTGTTTCAAATTGGTTGCACCCTGTCTTTTTAGCTGATAAAGGGGAATATAAATGTACCACCACTGCAATAGTAGCTTGCTTAACTGTTAGGCAGCTTTGTGCAGTAATGTAGAGTAAGAAGTAGAGCATAGAACCTGCTTGGACAACATAGTGCATAGGGAGGCACTGACCCCCAGCTATCTTAGATCTGTAGAAAAGGCCCGTCATATTGTCTCAATTAATACACTGAATGTTGACATGTGACAGGGCCTTCTTTTTGGTGGCACCCCAACCTTGGAATGCCCTCCCATAAGAGACACACCTGGCTCCAATTTTGCTATCATTTTGGCACCAAGCTAAGAACCCTTTATTCACTAGGACATTTATGAGCAGCCAGCTCTGCTGTTGTCTACTTGGTTTTTCTCTACCTTTATTTATTTACTTTATTGTTGGATGTTTCCACAACACTTGCTACTTGACCTGCAATTTTATTTTATTTTTTTTGAATGAGGGGCAGGATAAAAATGGAAACAAAGAGAGAGAGAGAGAGAGAGAGAGAGAGAGAGAGAGAGAGAGAGAGAGAGAGAGAGAGAGTATTTGGTTTGCCTTTCAGCAGCAGCTGCAGCCGAACAGTCCCTGGCTCTGGCAAGGTGAGGTAACCCACACAATGTGAAGTCTGGCTCTTGAGCATATATCTTTTCATGGTGCTGGCAAGGACAACGTTCTTGTTCTTTCTTGGAGGCCTGAGCGAGACCCCTTCTAGGCCTTGGAACTGAGTCAGCAATGCACGGGGCCTCCTCAGAAGCTCGTCTCCTCTCATGTATTGCAATGATAAAGAACGGCATTGTGAAAGTACCAGATTCTTCTTGTGTGTTGCCTGGAGAATGGAGCCTGGAGGTAGACTGCAAGCTGTGCAGATAAGATCGTTCCCATATTAATGGCAGCTGAGGGATAATACATAGGGCACAAGGTCCTTGTGTTTTTGGGGGCAGAAAAATTCAGCATGGTCACAGGAGTCTCAGAGGGTGTTCACCTGGTGCCTCCTTTTCTGTGGAACTCCCTGCCACTGGAGCTCAGGTAGGCCCCAGAACCCACATTCAATAGCTTTAGCCTTCCTGCATTAACCAGTCATGCTTTTTATTGATTCTTTTTCAAGATACTGATTTGTTCTTTTTTACCTGGTTTATCATTTTCTTGTACACTTCTCTGGAAGCTGTATATGAACGTTGCAAATTGATAAAGAGCTCTGAGGCAGAAGGGTGGAATGGCCCCGGGTTCCAGAGGAGGTGCAAAAGTGGTCAATGCAGCAGGATGTTGGAAAAAGATTTAAGCACCATCTATCTAAATGCAAGACACAGGAATGCATGGAAGAGAAGATTCTCCTCTTGCATTGTTCTAGCAGAGAGGAGTATACAGAATTCCACAGCTGCTGGGGAACAAGAGCCCCACAGCTCCTGGGGAACCGATTTCCTATTGGTGGGTTTCCCAGAGGGAGATGATTGTCCACCATGTGAACACACTGCTGGGTTATACATGGATCCATGGTATGACGCACCAGGGCTCTTCTTATCTACAAAAGATCGCCCTTTCTCTGCATATGGCAATGAATGAGGCAATAGAAAGATGCCAGGGCATGTAATTAAGCTCCAACAAATCCGTGCTACATCGCATACCCAAGAGCAGTGAAACTTATGAAAGTTACCAGTTCTGTCTCAAGGAGTAGCCGGAAGGAGAATCAACAGAATTTCTCACTGAGCAAATTTGCAGCTTTGGAATCCTGAGTCCCTCACTGTGAGTCAGAGACGCAAACAGCTTCTGGAAGGCTGGGATGTGACTCTAGGGAAAGAAATCAAGACTCCAAAACCTGCTGCTGTAGCAGAGGTGAAAATACAGGTCTTTGAGAACAAAATCACAAATATTTCAGTTGATATAATTTGTGTAGGCAGACATTCCATGGGGAAGTTTCCACAGGAGGAATCCTCCCTGGAGAAGGATTGCAAAAGAACAAAAGGATCCCACATCTCGCTGGATGAACAATATGTTCATCTTTCTGAATCCAAGCATTGCCTAGACAAGTGCATGGAGTGTGGAAGTTGTCAGGATGGAAACAACGTTCTGCAGTGCTGGGGATGCTGGCAATGTACCGTATTTTTCGCTCTATAAGACGCGCCTGACCATAAGACGCACCTAGTTTTTAGAGGAGGAAAACAAGAAAAAAAAATATTCTGAGTCAAATGGGCACATCATCACAGGCACATTCCCCATCACTTCCCCATGGGCTGCACATCTGACAGACTTACTGCACACACACATTCGCTCTATAAGACGCACAGACATTTCCCCTTACTTTTGAGGGGGAAAAAGTGAGTCTTGTAGAGCAAAAAATATGGTAGTCACTTACTAGGCCACATGAATGCAGAAGAAAGTCCAAGCAGATGCCTCTTCACAGACCAATACAGAAGAAAAATCCCATGGCAGAATCTAGACCTGGGATTAATAGGGAGAGCATTAATAAACAGGGAGAGCAGGCGAATGTCCTCTATGAAGCAGTAGCTCAAAATCAGAAAAGGAAATCTGGCATGGTTAGGACCAAAAATATAAGGTGGAGGGTTTCCTACAGGGGAGCAATTTCACGCAGAGGTGGCTGGGAATAGAAGGTGATATTCCCAGACCAAACAGAGAATCACCTGTGATTCTATACAGTGAGGCCAGGAAAGGCAGGATTATGCCCAGGAACACTAATGTTTCCGTGGACAACTTTCTTGGCACCCACTGAAGTGCCCCCTCTGCATTTTATTTTAATCAATACGTTTTCTTGTTGACAGCTAGGATTGCTGTTTCTCTTGGTGGGTTCAAAGGAGCTGTGTGTTGAGACTCAGGCTCTGTCGTTTGGGCAGGTTGCTTGTCCTTCGTCACCCTTCATAGAACAGCCATTTTGTGATGGTGCCCAAAGAGTTTCCCAATCTGTCCAAAATGCCCATAGTCCCAAATGCATCATATATGGAAACACAGAATCAGTGCTAGGGCTTAAAAATGTTATTTATTCATTTATTATATTGACAGTGTACCTCATAGTGCTTACATATTCCTTCTCCTCCTCTTAATCTTATCCTCACAACAGCCCTGTAGAGGTAGGTTAAGCTAAGAGTCTGTGACTGGCCAAAACTCACCTAGTGAGCTAGTAGGGACTAGAACATGGACCTCCTGGAGCCCTGACCCAAACCACTACCCTACACTGGTTTCTTTAAAGAAAGCGAGACTAGAAAGACTAGGAATGCAGCAATGCCTTTAGGGCAAGGTTATGAAACTTCTGAGGACTGAATTCTAATTTGAAGAAACAGTCAAAAGTGGGGTCGAAGGCAAAGGGTGAAGGAAAAGTCAGTATATTGTACATTATACTGCTGGTAAGCAAGCCTAGAGAAATAACATGGAAAAACCATCAAATGATCAACAGCAAGTGGGGAAAAGGCATCAACAGATGAGCTGCTGGTGACACCTCTAAGGCCAGGTGAGGACCTCCAGTGGGAAAGATTTTGCTTTTGGGTCTGAGAGCTGATACTTTGGCATTAAGAGCACCTCATCTTTCTGTGCTAGGTGATTCAATCCAGGATTTCAAAAGGAGCATATAGAAGGACTAAGGCATTCACTTCTCTGTGTTGGAATGTTGACTGCCAATTTGGACAGCTTTAAAGGGGATTGGACACATCCATGGAGAAGAAGGCCATCAATGGCTACTGGTCTTGGTGGACATATGCAGCCTTCAGATCAGAAGCACCATGCCTATGTTCACCACTTGCTGGGCAGATTGGGTAGAAGGTGCTTTTGCCCTGATATCCTGCTTGAGGGAACCTGTAGGCAGTTGATTGACTACTATGTGAATAGAATGCTAAAATAAGTACATAAATAAAAAAATCAACCTAACCCTAGGGCTGATCCAGCAGGGCTTTTCTTATGCTCTTAAAGAGAACACAGATCAAGATAGGAGGTGTGTTGTATAGCTTCTTAATAAAATAATATCTGGGTAGATTCATTGAGCTGATCCTCATTTAAGATAGAGAACATTGTGAAATGCGCTCATTCATAGCTGATCAGTTTGGTGCAACTGGACTTAATATATTGACTTGTTCTTTACCTGCCCAATCCTGTGTGTGAGTACCCAGAATTGTCCAAGTTCTATGGGCTTATCTGAGTTTACCCTGCTCACACGTTAGTCATCTCCCACTGCATCCGTTGGTGGCTTAAAAGCATCTGGGGTACCAATTCATGGCTCCCAAATTGTGGCCTAGAGGGCCCATCATCTCTCACACCAGCTGTCCTGGGAGTTACATGGCAAAAACTCTTGCAGGGCCACCAGCTGCACACTCTTGTTTTAAAAGAAACAAATCTAGCCAAACATGAACAAAGCAACCCATCGATGAGAAAAAGAGTAGCAAAAATACAGCACATTCAACAGATAAAAGCGATAGAAGCATAAGTTGCACAAAACATCTTCAAGCTGCTGGGTCAAATAAAAGCAGGTGTATGTACATTACTCGGGAGGTAAAAGTCAGTGTTCCACAGGGCTTAATTCCATGCAAAGGAGGGCCAGTATGAAGTGCAAGCCTGTTTGTGTTACGTTCCCATTAGTTGTATGGGACTAAGTTCTTGGGATTGGAGCCTTAACCTATAACCTATACCTGTTGTATCATTGAACGGCGTGGTATTTGGGTAAATATGTTTCTGCGTATGCATGTGTGGGAGCCCTGCTGTTAAAGCCTGGAGCAGCTTAAACTCCCCTTTGAGAACATTACTTGGAAGGCCTCCCTTATTCACAACAATCTTGGTATCTTTCAGTCGGGGCTGTTGATACATTCACGGGTTTCCAAATAAAAAGGAAAGCCATTGCTCAGGGCAATGCTTCCCAAGGTCGCCCTGCAAAACTATGGTACTTGAATCTTGCCGCCTGTGCATTCCTACCTCGGATAGGAGAGCCCCCCACGCGACCCGTGAAACAATTAAGCTTGCCCATCTAGGAGCTTAGGCCAGGCAGGTCTTTGGGGTGGTTTCTGCGTGCGCGTGTGTGTGTGTGGGGGGGGGGGGGTAAAGGAGTCATTTCAGGGAAAGGGCATGTGTGGTGTGCGGGGGGAAGACAGAATCAATCCTGGAAGTAGCTCCTTTGTTTGCACGGCATCCTCCAATTGGACCATTGTCTTCCAAGGACAGCTGGGCACCCTGACTTCATCTGCATTGGACCAATCTCAAAAACAAATGATTCAGGGGCCAAACAGCGCGAGGCATAAGAGGCCGGCTGCGCCTCACACCACCTGCAGCGAGAGGAAGAGCGAGCCATAAAGGCGCTGACGTTTCTCGGAACCGATGGATCGCAACAGCAAAATGGTAAGGAAATAGGTGTATTCTCTTGCGTCCGTCATGCTGTCGCTGGGTGCTGTAAATACAGATGATCTATACATATACAGTCCCAGCAGTAGAGATGCGCTGGCTATGCTGCTCCGAGACTTTAATGCACTTTTTTTTTTTTTTTTTTTTTGAGCGGAAGCCAAGTTGAACTTGCAAGCGTTTGGGTTCGAGGAAAGCTCATTAACAAGATCGGATTCTGCAATCCGAATTTGCCGAAAAGGTCTAATGGGATTAGGCTTTCAGCTGTAAGGAAAGGAAGTCCTTAAAACAGAACGCATTGCTTGCTACATCAAGAAGGCTCGGAGAATTGAAGGCAAGCTGCAAGAGCGACTCAAAGCTGCAGGATTGAATGGCGTTCTTTCTGAGCGCCTGTAAGGCGGCAGTCCGTTCCCTGGCTAGCAGCCTGTTCTCTTGCTCTAGAGTAGGTGCTGGGAGCTGCTGCAGACCTTAGAAAACCTCTTACTTCCCCACTGGACCCAAACTGGGTTGGAGTCCCTGCACCCTCTCTGGAATAAAGGAAAAAGACACAGCTGCTAGACACAGTTCGAAATTTAAGTCTGTTTTGGCCCTAAGTTGGGATCACAAAGTATTACATTCTAATTAAGTCTGTGGGGTGGTCAAAACAATGCTGTAAGAGCATCTTGTTTTTGACTTCATGCTTTTTAGCACAGAAAACTCGCCCCGTTTGTGGCAAGCCTGCTCGCCTTTCACAACTGTCTTTGAAGCGATCCCACGTAGATCAAAGGCATTGCTCTGGAGTAGGTTATTTGAGTTCCTTGCTCTGTGCTGGGCCTTGATCCTTTGCAGTTAAACTTATTTTCTTAGAGAAATGCTGTGATTTCCTTCCCAATGTGATAATATCTTCAAACAAACCCTTAAGCCTCTTTCAGCTGCATGCAAATTACAGATATTGATTAGAACACCTGGAGATAAGAGAACTTCCTGCTCCTGGCATGTGTTTCCTAACGAGAACTTTTAATAGTTTCTATTTGATATCAGCCCTGTTGTTGCTGCTGTTTTTAAAACCAAGGACCTTCTTTCCTTCTCCAAACAATAAACAAACACAACCTCCTAGTATTTGGGATTCTCTGGTACAGAGAGGGACAGAGAGTTTAGTTTGAAGTTTTCTGAAAAGGGATTTCTCATGCATACATCATTTTTATTTATTTATTTTTTATTTAAATATTTATATGCCGCCCCTTGCAGCAGCCTACATGTGACATGAGTATCTGCAGGAATTTTTCCAGCAGAGGTGCAGCAGCTTCTGGTTGTGATTCATGTGCATAGTGTGCATTAATAGAGTGCACTTGGGTGCCTGTCTTGTGTTGCACCGGGTAGAATCTAATGCATGTTTTCAGTGCCAAAAAAAAAAAAAGCCTAAAACTCCCAGCATTCCAAAGCCAGTACAGCTGTCTGGGGCCTGCTGGGAATTGTAGGCTTTTTTTTTTTTTTTTTTGGGTGACTGCATAGGCTTGCACCCTTACTGTTGTATTTCATGACAAGGCTACCCAGAGCAGTAGAAGACAGTTGTTTTAAGATTAGCATGTATTTTGTGCATCCCTGTCCTTATTTATTTATTTTACATATATTTATAGGCTGCTTATAATTGCTGAGGGACTGCAGGTGGCGCAGTGGTTTAAACCGCTGTGCTGCTGGGCTGGTTGATCGAAAGGTCGCCGGTTCTAATCTGCACACAGGGTGAGCTCCCGAGACCTTCCTAGGTGGCTTACAATATAAAACATACCAACAGTAAAACAAACAAACAAACCAGTTCACATGACTTGTCCTAGAATGGTTTTCGCAATCTTGGAAACGCTCTCCCAACTTGCTGCCCTCCATATGTTTCAGACTAGATCCCTAGCATTTTGGACCATTGGCCACACTGCCTGGGGTGGATTGGAGTTGAACTCCAAAACCTCCAAAGGACACTAGATTGAGGAGGTGGCTTAAGAGGGAACCAGTCAAATCCATGGAGAGTGTATTTAGCCATGGGAGGAAAAATTGGCATGCTTGGTCAGGGTTAGGTCCTGTAGGAGCCTGGACTTTGCTTTTCATTTTATCAGCTTACAATGCAGCTTTTACATGGCTTGTGAATTACAGCAACCTTCTTTGGGAATTGCATATTTTGCTTTAAACTGTTTATTTGGGGTATGATTGTATATTTTAAAGAAATCTCAGCATATTTGGTAGATCTGATGATTATGCCTGGACACCAAATTTTGCAAGACAGGCAGATCTAGCTCTGAGACATTTGTATAGCAGATCTTTCCATCTATTTTTTTCCATTTTTCCAGTGGGTAGACCCGTTGTCCAGACAATATTGTTTGCAGTTAAAATCTTCAGTTTCTCCCCCTCCTCCGCTGACTCCCCTTACTCTTGTAATGAGCAGAAAACCATTAGGGGGTTAACAAGCATGGTTAATTTTGCATGGATTGGGGCAAGTTGCAGCCTACTTCTGGATAGTTTTACATGCAATTCAGAATAGATTCAGACAACCTTGCAAGAGGGTTTTCTATTTCAGTCTTTCATCCCCAGAAAACTGCACACATATCATTGAAATTTATTAGTGCTATTATTTGTCAGTCCTCCACAAGTGCACAATTATAGTTGTCCAATTTCATAGCCTCATTAGTAACACACAAGGTAATTGATAAGATGAGACTGTCTACAGGAAAAAGCTGAGAGCAAGGGGAAATAATACTAAGGGACTGGAGAAAGCAGCATGAAGGGAAGCAGGAGAAGTAGATACATCAGAAATGGATACCCTTCACTTAGCTTTCAGACTCTCTGGAGATGTGGGATGGTGTTGAATGGAAGTAGGACAGTGATAGGTGTAGGTTTCAGGCTTTAAAGTGATACAATTCTCTTTTAAGGGCATGGAAATACATATGTACAATGTATTGAGCTGATGTTACAAGTGTAGGAAAGCTACTGCTGAAACATTGATAATTGTTCTAATCTTTTTCTCCTTGGCCTCTCCATAGATAATAGTGCTTTCAACTGCCTACTGTTGTTTTCCATGTACTCCTGCAGCCTAGAAATTGCCAAAGTTTGGGGTCTTTGCAAGAGGAAGAAAGGCAGGTTATAAATCATAACAAAATAACGTAAATTTCAAGGCATAGACGTTCTTTTGATGGAAAAAGCATGGTTAGAAACTCTGGAGATTTAAGATGCAAAAACTGGTACTGAACGTGGTTTGGGTGTGATAATAAATTAATGTGCAGGTCTGCTTCTAAAAGCCATAGTGGTCCTGTTCAGATAGTGGTAACACCTGGTGGCAAGTTGTGGGCTAATTAACCTGTGAATTGCAGGGATATATACTGTGCATGGGGGACTGCAGGTGGTGCAGTGGTTTAAACCACTGTGCTGCTGGGCTGGTTGATTGAAAGGTTGCCGGTTCGAATCTGCACACGGGGTGAGCTCCCGTGCGCCGTCCCAGCTCCTGCCAACCTTGCAGTTCGAAAGCATGCAAATGCAAGTGGATAAAAAGGTACCACTTTGGTGGGCAGGTAACAGCATTCCGTGCGCTTTGGTGTTTAGTTATGCCGGCCAATGACCACGGAGACTGTCTTCAGACAAACGCTGGCTCCCTCGGCTAGGAAATGGAGATGAGCACTGCTCCTGAGAGTCAGGCATGACTGGACATAATGTCAAGGGGAAACCTTTACCTTTATACTGTGCATGAGTTCAAGTTTCTTGGATCAAAGTACAAATGTGGCATTCATAGGCTGTTCGTATGACATTTTAACTCAGAACCATGAATTCATGGGTTGAACGACCCCCAGTTAACCCCCAAACAAGCCATGGGCATTAACAAATTGCTGGATGCTTCTGTTGAGTCAAAAAAGGAGCAGGCAGCCTGATGCTCTTTTGGACTAAAACTCTCCAGGAGTCTAGGACTATGCCTGTCTTTTAAGCAGATGTTGTCACCTGGTATGTGAGCCCATAATATCCAGAAAGCAAGTGGTCCTAGCAAATTAGGCATGGCACAAGGTAGATTCAAGGATTGTGAAACCTGGTCAGGACCAGGCAGATGCATTAGGAAAGGAGGAGGAACCAAAGGCCAGAGACCTGCAATGAGGAGGAGATGGAGGAGAAAGCTGACTGAGGGGGAGAGAGGAAACACCAGGGTGGAGGAAGCAGGGGGTCCAACAGGAGGATCGGAGCAAGCCACATCCAAGAAAATGTAAGTAAAACCCAAGAACTGAGCATGTGAAAGGAACACGGAGGCCAGCACTTGTAAACCCACTTAATTACAGTCCATCTTTATGGCCACATTTCTGTTGGTGTTCCCGTCACTGGGTGGATACTTTGCTGGTATTGTGTGCTGACATCTTTGGTATTTTTCCACAGCTAAAATTTTGCCTATGAGGGGAACTCCAAATTGCTGCTCATGGTGGGGCTGGTTTGTTATGTTAGCCTGTGCTTTAAAGGATAGTTTCTCCATTATCCTTTTGGAGCTTGTGTCCTGAAGGAAGCAGTGCAGCATTTCGGTAAAATGTGATGAATCATACCCAGGAAACTCCTAGTTACCCTCAAAAGTGGATCGTGTTTCACAATAAACATGACTCGGATCCGCAAAGAGTAATTTACAAAGTCCTGCTGTGGGCTTAAGTGCTGTATGTTTTCAAGAATGGAGTTTTGGGAAGCTTTGGGGGCATTTATTGCCATCTGGAGCAACTAGATAAGTGTGCTAAAAAGTGAACAGTAGGGTGATTTGTTGGAACTGTTATTAAAAGATAAAAGAGAGAGAAGCAAGCTTTGACCACAAAATAGTAGTTCAGTTTTTAAGAGGGCTGCTGCTCCAGGAAAAAGATTACATACATACTTCTGCACATGCTGGTTCTCTGTTTGATTTCTATGGGATTTGCTCCCAAATTAGCATGTGCAGGGCTGCAGAGCAGTCCACGTGTTCCCATTGTTGCAGGAAAGAGGGCAATGGTCACCCTGGAGTTTAATCCAGTGTGATTAATGATCAGTTTCTTTAGTTGCTGAGTTAAAAGCATGACAATTATGATTACATGGCATTTATATCCTGCTTTATTCCCTCTTCTGAAGAACCAAGGCAGCTTATGTAGTTCTGCCCTGCTAGAGTTTTAGCCTCGCAACAACAACCCTGTGAGGTAGGATGGCTGAGAGTTTGTGACTTCATGGCCTCAAGAGGTCTTCCAATGAGCTTCATGGCTGTGGGGACTAGAACCTGACTTTCCCCAGGTCTCAGTCCAGCACTCAGTCCAACACTCTGCCACACCACAATAGCAATAGATAAGTGCTTTTCTGTCTGAGGGGTTTTTGTTTGTTTGTTTTTTGGAGAAGCATTTCCCCACATCTTTTTTCTGGGTGAGGAAAACGGGATATTATTTGCAAACCTGAAAGATAATCTATTTTCCTGTTTGGGTATTTGCACTATTCCGCTATAACACAGTGCCACCTGGTGGCTGTGTCATGGAAACACAGGAAAGGGAAACTGCAAGAGTGTGGATCTTGCTGAACAGGATTTGCAGAAAAACTCAGTGGTGGCTACTCCACCGGATTTACTGGCAAACGGGGTGGGTTTCCAGCCACCAATCATGGTGCTGGAAACTTTCTATGCATGGAGAACAACATGTGGCCAGGGAGGCATGCCTCCTGCCTGAACACTGCCTCCCATGTGATCCCCAAGCCCTGCCAGGAAAGGCCTTCTGCATCCCTGCCAAAAGAATCCTCCTTAGCATAGTGCAGCCTTCTCCAGCCTTCTGACATGCTCCAGATTCATAACTCCAAGTGTCTGGAGGACAACAGTGTGTAGCCGGGTGGAGCAAGCCAGCAGGAAGAAAACTGATATGCTGCTGGGGAGCTTTGCAAATACCCCGGATGAACAGAATGAGAAAGAAGTGGGTCCAAGAACACATCAAGCTAGAACTTTCCCTAGAATGAGAAGTGACAAAATTGAGGCTATCATATTTGGGGCACATCATGAGAAGGTGAGACCCCGTGGAGAAGACAATCATGCTAGGGAAAGTCAAGGGCAGAAGAAGGAAAGGACACCAGGTAAGAAGATGGATTGACTCCTTAAAGCAGGGGTGTCCAAACTTTTTGCAAGGAGGGCCAGATTTGGTTAGGTGAAAATGTTTGGGGGGCGACCATTCAGCCTGACATTCTTTGAACCATTAACATTAAATGCAAATGAACTATTTTATGAAAGACTGAACAAATAACTTAACTGCACTAATGTGAAGGGTGATACTGAGATCTCAACTGCATTATATAGGCCAGGTCTGGCTCAAAAACAGCAGTTTTGATGCGCAAGATGTCACGCAGGTGAAAGCCACTTAGTCTTGTCCTCACATGGTTCTTGTTAATGTTCATAACCGAGAATGTCTTCTCGCACAAGTATGTCGAACCACACAAGCTCAGCATTTTCTTAGCAAATGTTCGAATCTCTTGGAACCTGTCTTTATCCAGCTGGTGGTAAAAGTTGACAAGAGGGAGCTGTTGGTGTCGGCTGCGACACTCGGCATCACACTGCAGCTCAATGAGCTCCAGCTGCAGGTGGTCTGGAGCATCATCAGGGTCCACAGAGAAAGGAGATGAAAAAAGCGTGATCTCCTTTTCAATAGCTGCAAATCCCGAAAGCAATGTTGAAACTCCTCAGCTAGAGATGAGATGTCTGCTTCATACCTCCTTATTTGCGCACTCATATTGTTCTGTGGAAAACTGGTCATTATTTCCTGCATCGATGGGAAATGTGTGGTATTGGGCTGCGTTCGTGACAGGTGCCTTTGGAAAAGTAGCAGCTTGGTCCCAAAGGCTTTGATATGTGAACACAGTTGGCTTACCACTGCATTTTGCCCCTGAAGGCTCGTGTTTAGCCCATTCAGATGTCGTGTTATGTCAACTAAAAATCCAAAATCAGCCAGCCAAACAGGATCAGATAGCTCTGGCATCGGTTGTCCCTTTTTTTGCCAAGAATTGTCCAATTTCCTCCCTAAGAGAGTAGAAGCGCTGCAGTGCAGACCCCCGACTGAGCCATCTTACCTCATTGTGATACACAACATATCCGTATTCAGCCTGGATGTCAAGTAGAAACTGTTGAAACTGGCGGTGGTACAGGGCTTTGGAGCGAATATAATTAATAGCCTTCATCACCAGTTTCATAACATGATCATATTTCAGATGTTTGGCACAGAGAACTTCTTGGTGAATAATACAGTGGAGTTTTATAGCTTTGTCTCCTTCTTCGCTGACTTTGTTACAGACTAGGGTTGATAATCCACTTCGAACGCCAGTCATGGCAGGTGCGCCATCCGTAATAATCCCAGTGACTTTATTCCATGGTAGTTTCATGTCATCTACGGCGGAACAAACAGAAACAAATAAATCTGTTCCTCTTGTTTGGTCCTTAAGGCTCTGGAGGTCAAGGAGCTCTTCACTCACGTTCATGGCATTGTCCACTCCTCTCAAAAAAATCAATAACTGAGCAGTGTCAGATGCATCTGTGCTTTCATCGCAGGCTAACGAAAAAAAGTCAAACTCCACTCCTTTTGCCTCTAACTGTCTCTTAATATCAGATGAAACATCTTCAATTCTCTGTACCACAGTGTTACGAACCAGGCAAACATTGGCAAATTCTTGCTTCTTCTCAGGACCAATTCTCTCCACCATTTTCATCAGGCAGTCTTTAATAAATTCACCCTCAGTAAAAGGTTTGCAGTGCTTGGCAGTCAGCGTTGCCACCTCATAGCTCACCTTTGTGGCATTTTCATTTGACTCACGGGCTCTTGTGAAAAAGCGCAGCTGTGCCGTTAAAGCAGCTTCCAGTTCCTTCAATTTTTCACCACGTTTGTTCCCAGTTAGCTTGTTGTAGTTAGCATGTTTCGTCTGGTAGTGCCTCTTGATATTGAATTCCTTGAAAACAGCCACAGTCTCTTGGCAAATTAGGCAGACACAGTTGTTTCATATTTCAGTGAAAAAATACTCCAATTTCCACTTGTCCTGGAAGCGGCGGCCCTCGCTGTCAACTTTCCTTTTTTTAGTTACAGTCGCCATTTTAGAAATGGGCACACAAGCCTTGTGTCACAAGGGTCACGCGGCAAGAGTGCTGACTCAGGTCTACTGCCATCTTCTGGTGAAATATAACCACCAGCCTTGAAGGAGCAGGAGGCAGCAGGGGACAGCTGCGGGAACCGCTGTGCGGTGAAGGGAAAAACGCCGGCCGGCAGCAATGAGTGACAGGCTGAGCTGGCGGGGAGAAGAGGCTGTGGGCCACTCGAAATTTGAAAACGGGCCACAATTGGCCCCCGGGCTGGACTTTGGACATGCCTGCCTTAAAGGGACTCACTGCCTTGAGTTGACGAGAGCTGAACCGGGCTGGGAAGGACACGGAATTCTGGAGGGCTTCCATCCATAGGGTCAACGTAAGCCAGAGACGGCTTGATGGCACATGACAGCAGCAACCACTGTTAATGATCGGGGGGCTTGTACTGAAGTTGTAGCTGGCGGTTGTCCAAGGGAAACCTTGAACCCCACAACTCAGTGTTTTCTTTGCCAATTTGTATGGATTGATGATGGGTAGAATGTAAATAATGAGTATAGTGTAAATTTTGTGACCAGGTAATCTGTCCCTGAAAGGGTCTTGAAGTTGCCCATCCACCTGGATGTTGACTGAGCAGGCACAAGTTTACCTGGTCAGATTCCCCACTGTGGTGAACTGCATTTTATTTTTGCATAAATTATAGTAAAATTATTTATATCTATTTGTAAATTGGCGTAAGCAAACGGTATGCAAACATGTGTGTGAGAAACGCACAGAAACAAGGAGATGATGGTGGATGATGGAGAGTGACTGCAAGTTGAACGAGTAATTCAGAGGAGTGACTTTACCTGGGTTCTCTTGCTAGTCTGCATGTCCCAAGCTGACTGCCACTGACCTCCAAGTTCAAGGAAATAAGGGCATCATTAAGACAACCCTTGCTTAGCCATGGAAGGTGCTCCATTGGAGCTGCAGACTCCTTTGAGCTGCTTCAGTGTCTGCTGGCTCTGATGCTGTAAAGATGAAGGAGTTGGGGACCAGTGGAACCAACAGAACCGGGATGCGGAAGCTCAGGACTGCAGGCCAAATCTGGCCCCCCAGTGTTCCCTGGAAGATCCTGATGCGCTGCTTTTGACTGACTACTGGTTTGGCTGCAGTGCAGTCCTCCGATGTGGTTGCTGTTCTGGAGGAGACAATTATGTGGAATTCTTCATAGACTATGAACAGAAGTGCTTACTTTTGAGGTATGGGTATATGTTTACATCTGATTCTGGGAAATACTCTCTGAATTTTCCCCAGGGCAACTGAACTAAAATTTTAAATGCACTGTTTTTATTTTGTGAAACTGCACAATGCTGAATTGGTACAGTTCCTTTATTTTTAAGCCTCTCCATATGAGTGCCTTGTGTTTTGGCTGCTATCACAACCTGAAACTTCTCTTTAAAGTTTTGCATTCCTTCCACCAACCTAGGCAGGTCTGAAATGGAGACAGAAGGCACTATTGTGTGTTTTAAAATACATAATTGGTTTCCCTCTGGTATTCTCCTAACTAGAAACTTGGATTCTGGAAGAATTACACTATTGTTACATTAGGCTGATAATTTAAAAATCCAGAATTCTGAAAGTCTGCTCAGGCAGTAGCATTTAAAACCAACAGGTTACTTGACCAAATGGTACAGTTTAACTTTTTGGAGCTCTCAATATCCTTAAAGTTACTTAGGGTTTTTTTTTCTTAGTTCACCAGGAAAGCATTCTACTGATGTCAAGATATTCTGCATCTTTGTAGGATCCAATTTTAGGATAAGTTTTGATGTCCTTGTTTGTTCCTTGAAGGGACTTGCTGTGATAAAAAACACATGGCTTGTCTTTTACTAAATTCCCTTAGTGCTGTAGCTCTTCTTCAGGATGTGAAACCTAATTTAGTAGATGCCCTGATACAAGTCTTTTCAAAACAAAATTACAAAAAAAAAGTGATCTATTGTTTTCAGTTAAAACATGAGTTGTGCTTTCTTTCCCCAAGAAAACAGAAAGTACTGTTCTAACCAACAGGATGTATTTTTCCTTTTGTTCTTTCTATTATTTATCTCCTCAGAACTTCATAGTAACTGCAAACACACACACACACACACACACGCGCGCGCGCGTATACACATACTGGTGACTTGACTCCTGGGTAATCCTGTTGAAAGTACGAAGGATGCTCCAATATCCTGAAAGCACTGGGCTAGTTTGTACACAGCCTTGACTAAGCCACAGTGCGTTGTGGTGTGGCTAAGCAGCTGTTTTGAATATCCAGCCCCCTGTGTGTGTGTGTGGGGGGGGGCGGGCGTTGCCACGGTTTGGTCTTTTGTCCAAACCCTACAACAGACCATGGGTTATTTAACCCTTCAACAACCCTGCTGCCTGGATTCAGATGACTTGACAAACCATGGCAACAGCCTTCCAGGGGCTGAATATCCAGAATCACCGTATGCACTGCAACTCACATATGACTAAAATAAGGCAAGGTGGACTGTGGGCATTGTGCAAACTAGTTAAGTATTTAGAAACTAGCTTGGAAACTTGTGTCAAATTCTCCCCTGGCCCTGCACTCCACCTGACCAATCGGTTCTTTAGGAATTGTGGTCTCCTTAGCTTAAGGTAGGTATTTATGCATCAAGAGAAAGGGGGACAAATAATTGATGTAATACTGTGGCAGGACTACCTGCGTACTTTTGCTTGATCTGCAGTCCATGTGTGAGCTGTTGATGGGCAACTTCAAGGCCATCTTTTCCTTTTGGTGGTTCTTTATCTTTAAAGGAGACAGCATTTCAGATCAAGGATGGTACTCCGTAAAAGCGGGACACATCTCCAGTCAAGCTTAGTTATTCAGTACATGGAGCATCTTTTCAAGAAGAACAAACTCCCCTCTTCTGTGTGTGTGTGTGTGTGTGTGTGTGGAATATACTTAGCCACATATTTGTTTTTGTGTAGATCACAGCTTTACATGACCACCAGATTTCCTGGAAGTATAAGCTCTGTAGTGCAGCTGTGTGTGTGTACATTCCACACAGGATCGCCTTCCACTGTGCTAGGGGAAATGACCTTGTGGGCAGATTCAACTTCGTCTTCCATAAGGGACAGTAGGACTTTTACATGCAAGCATATTGATTGCAGCCTGTGCACTTGGGCTTCCATCTCCCTTCTATTTTCCTGGATCTACTCTGTACATGACACATCTGCTCATTTCTTTTTTACAGAGAGCCAGTGTGTCTAAGAGTGTGGGACTGGGACTTGGGGGATCTAGGTTCTAGTCCCCACTCAGCCGTGGAGCCAACTGGGTGGCTTTGGGCCAGTCACAGTCTCTTAGCCCTCTGCCTCACAGGGCTGCTGTTATAAGGATAATAGCGAGAGCAGCAGGAGGAGAATGGTGTAAGCTACTTCATGTTCTTTGTAAGAAACAAGGCAGGATATAAATCTAACAAATACTATCTGAGGAGGTCACCTGACCTTCATCCTTTACATCTTGACTCTGACCATGCATATGACAATTTCAACACTGTCAGCTTCCTCCAATTTCCTCTGTGCCCCCACCCCCCACCTTGCCCAAGGTTTCTTAACTGCTTCTCTGACAAAGACATCTGGAAATCTCAAAGGCTTACCCATTGCTTTCTGCAAATTATTCATTGGGGGTTTGGACATTTTTCTTATGGGCAAGCACAGTCTCTCAGCCCAATCTATCTCACAGGGTTGCTGTTGTGAGGATAAAATTGAGAGGAGATGGAGAATTGCATAAGTCGCTGAGTTCCTAGGAAGGAAAACAAGGTGGGATATAAACCAGTCAATCAATCAACCTCCTTTTCTCCATGGTTTGTAGGCTTTCTTTTTTTTCTTTTCTCGTATGAACCCTCCATATAGTCAGAGGTAGAAGGTGAAAAAAGAGCATCCTATCCTCACACCCAGTGATCATCCAGAGGTGTGGTATTGTAAAGAATTGAATTGGTACTGCCTGACATAGAAAATTTAAGGGCAAACCTACAGGTATAAAACCAAAGCATACCTGCATGTATAGCAAAAAAGATATATTGGTGCTGGTGATAACACTGCTGAGTTTAATTTCACAAAGTATGAATGTAACATGTACTTTTGACAAGAATGTATGGAATTTTGCAGGAATGCTGTGCATTCAATAAATACGTATTTTGTGGTGTGCTATTTTGCATGACAGGTCCTTTGGGGGCCACAATCCTTAAATTAGTTCTTGAAGCCCCAAACACCCACCTGGAGTTTGCGTATCTGTTGCTGAGTGCAGTGTGTCCATTCAGCTAGTGTTTTCTTTCTGGGCTGCGTGACTCAACAGATGCATCTGTTCAGATAGGAGAAAATAGCAAGTCAGATGGAGTTAAATGCCCTATCTTTTCCAGTAAGACCAGTGCAAGCTGCCTGTGAATCTCCTTTATGCTGGCACATGTGTTTACTGCAGTAGAATTGGGTCAAAATGACAGAGAAGGCATTTGGAGAATGAATTTCCCAGGAGTGGCCCGCATGTAAGCAGGCTGCTGAAGCAGGGCTTGCTAGCACCACATGCAACCTTTCATCAAATGCTGCAGAAATTACAGGGGAAATGGGAGTTTTATGGCCACACTTATGCAACAGCAGCAAGAGGGCTGTAAGGGGAATCCAAGGTCAGCAAGTTCAACATGAGAGGATTGTTTGGCCCATCGCCAGCAATCTTATGGTCAGGGCCCCCCATGGCACACGCTGTGTGTCTCTGGACTCTGATTCAGGGTTAAAACAAATGAAAGCCTAAATCTGTGCTTGATCCAAGTGTTCTAGTAATTCAATTCACAGAGAGACCCTGGTGGTGAATCCTCCTTGGTCCTGTCTTTGGTTCACCAGGCACCAGCTAACTCTGACCAAAATCCAGCCCTTTGTTTAACATGACCAGGGGGTACCAGGTTAAGTTTGTTGCAGCAAATGCACCAAGAAGCTTCAAGAGCTTAAAAACAAACACATTTATTTAGCACAGGCTTTTGTGGGCTGTACCCCTTTTCCGTATGAGGAGGGAGTATTTCAGGTTTATATGAAGTACCTACGGAGGAGGGAGAGGCAGATGGAGAATTGCATACAGCAAAGTCAGATGGACGTGAAATGCAAAAAGTGACAGTGGCATTGTTAACAGGGGTCCTTTATTTATTTATTTAGAATATTTATACATAAATAATGCTTCACAGTGCAGTTGTGCTGATAATGTGAATACGTGACAGGAACTAGCGTGATAAAAATCCTTTATCCAGTTCAAACCTCTTGCGATCGAATTAGACCTCTTGATGAATTCTAACTAAAGTAGGCTCTTCTTCTAATTCCCTTTGAAGTTTCCTGCTGCACAATGATTGATGGAGTGGAGTGTCCTGGGGGACTGAGAAGTTCTGCCACTGGTTCTTGAATATTACTGTTCCTGACATCAGATCTGTATCCATTGACTGATTGATTGATTGATGGATTGATTGATCTGTGGAGGCTGACTTGTTTTCCCTGCATGGAATGCAGAATGGAATTGCCGACAGAAGGTAGCATGAGTTGCAATGGAAGATGAGCAAATTAATGCATCCCTACTATTGAGGGTGATGTTATTCGGTCCCGCAGTAGTGTTCCTAGATATGTGGGGGAGAGGTGGGACCTGGGTTTGTTCCAGAGTTTGGCCCTTCATTTGTGTCCTTGCTATGTGGTCAATTATCGGTCACCATATTTTACACTCAGAAAGCATTTTCCTCCTTATCAGTCTACGGCTGGGTTGACCATAAAGTAATCCAAATTCATGGGGTTGAGTGTGATTGTTGTTGAATCCTGGGTTGTCAAACCATGGATTATCATGTTTGTTTGAGCCCAACTGTGCTAACAAACCATGCCTGGTTAACCATGATCAACGCAGGAAGAGCAGCCATGGCTTGTTGTTGGCTTGTGAACTGTGCATTGTTCACACAGCACAATAGCCCACATTTCAATAGCAGTCGATGGTTCAGTGACAACCTGCTCTCAAACTCATACTGATCACATTAGTGTGGTTTATCGTATTGTCTGAACCCAGTTTAAGGAAGTCTCCTGAATAAGCTTGTTTGGATGACAAGGGAATGTTCTCTGCAAGCTGCTCAAATTACACACCTTTAGTTGTTTCATGTTCTTTGGATTACCCTGTGCAGTGGCTGCAGTATCCTTCGGATCCAGCTAGGGTGACGTGGCACACTTCGTTTGAGCAGGAGCTGCCTCAAGATGCTTTATTTTCTGAACTGGAACACGAGATGGTACCACTCGGTGGTGTTAAGATCAAAGCTGGCAAGTTTTGTGCATCATTCAAACATCCACTCTTGCCTTCAGCTGCCTTCCTAAATTCATCTGCCTGATGTGCTCTGATTCATCCTACCTCACGCTAGGGAAGGTACTGTGGTTAAAGAAGGGAAAGTGAGGGATAATTCCTGTTTATGTGAAATATTAATATTGCAGCATAAAGCAAATTAATAATACAGCATTAATAGTAGCACATGGAAACAAAACCAGTAGATTGACAACTGAACAAGCATCAGCTAAAACCTGGACCCAACAGCAGTGCATTAATAAAAAGCTGAGCAGAAAAAAAAGAAGGATCTCAAATATTAGCTTAAAAGCCACCAATGCAGGATCCATACATATCTCTTGGGAGAAGGAATCCTAAAGATGTGGGGCCTATACAAAGAAGGCCCTGTCTGGATCATTCTATTCACCAACTGGGAAAAATGCCCAGGTCAGCTCATACAGCCCTCATGCCCCTGGACATATCTGTAATGATTCTTACACAATTGCCTGTTCCTTCGGAAAGGCTGATTAGAGAGCCAAGAACTGTAAATCATACAGGGTTTCAGCAGTCACCCTCATCTGCTGCTTTTTCCTTTTGTGGCATTGTACTTCCTGAAATCTTGGATCTCTAAAGAGCTCTGCATGTGAATTGGTCTTCCATCTGGCTATCAGTTACTAGAACAGGAACTATGGTCTAAATATGTACCTCAGTTTGCAGGAGGGTCAGTGCTGTCTACTTAACGGACCGCCTTCTCTACCATGCTCTCTGTTTTAGAGGCCCTTCTCCAGGTCTTCTTGTAGGACCAGTATGAGACATTTTGCTGCCGCAAGGTGTCTACCTCCCATTTCTATTTAAAAGTTGGTTGATTCTCACAGCACTGGCTGTGGGGCAGTATTTCCTGCCACACCTGAGAGCAGCAGGGCAGCTTAGGGGACTCGGGCCAGCCCATGTAGCACACACACACAGTTCTGTCCTCCTCTACTTCATCAGGGCCGCCTGCCCCATACCATCAGTTGCCAGCAGTGGCCACTGCCTCCCTCTCCATCATGGTAGGGCTGGCCTGGTGTTCTGCTTGGGGTCACACAGGGGCTGACTAGGAAGAGGAACTTCCCAGAGTGGCACCTCCGAGAAGAGAGCATCTTGTCTGCTAGTCTGTCTTAATTTTAGTTGTTTAACTGATTGTGTTTATGATATTGCATTGTATTTCATTTTATTTAATTGCTCTGATTTTATGTATTGTTGTAAATGGTCCAGAAAGCTTGGCTTATGGGGCAGTATACAAATAAAAAGTTTAGATTTCAGTTGGACAATCTTAGTTTAGTTAGTCATATGTTAAAAATAAAGTACCTCACACAACTGGAACCCAGTTATGGGATTAGGGAGATTTCTGGAGGGATGAGTCAAGAATGACTGTTAATCGCCATGTGACAATAACTGAATTTAGCATTGTAGTGTGAAGTGCCAGCCATGCCCCTTTCAAACTATACCATTCCATTTCCCTCCCCAAACAGATGGTCAGCAGTTTTTACTTGGCTGTGTATAAATCTTTCTCTTCCCTATTTAGTTTCTTCTTCTTCTTTTATACATTTGTTTTTGTTCTTCTGCAACAAGACTGATAACAGCTCAGGCTGTATAAGGATATTTGGCTATATAAGGATCGCTATTTGTAGACCAAGTCTGCTCTTAGTTTATATAGGACAGCAAAAGGGAACTTCTCTGTTTAGGAAAAGTATTTCACTTGTTATGAGAACAAATGCAGAGTGTGAGCCATGGCTACAAGCCTTAACTTGTAAGAACAGGGAGATGGGCTATATTAGGTAGGTCCCAATCCAGTTCTCAGATTAGCAGGGGGAGTGGGAGAGAACAACTCCCACAGCTTTGTCCCAAAGTAGCATTTGCAACAGATACTGCTGCAGAATCCTGTCTCTGATTAAGCTCTGTCCTTCCAGGCAAATCTGATCTAGGAAAGAGCAAATGTTCAGACTGGAGATGTGGAAAATGCAAAAATCCAATGTTTTAAAAAAGTGTCACTTGTAATGCTAGCCATGTTCTGTTTTTCACAGTGCAACTTCACCTCATTACAAAAAGAAGCAAGGTAATTTTACTCCATTGCTTCAGAGCCAAATGAATCAATGTCTACCAATTTTAAAGTGGTCTGAACCATTTGAAAGTTCTGCCCAAGGGGACAGGGAAAATCGAGTCCTTGTTTGTAGTGTTCACTGTCTCATCCAATAGTCTTATCTGAATCTCATCAGCACAGCACAAAGAGTGGGATACACAGCTTTTCATTAGGAAATGGCAAAAGAGTTTTGCTCTGAAAGTTGTCACCTAGTCGAAGGCATCTGTTCAGTATATTTATTTAAAATGCTCCTTGGCTGCTTTTCAGGGCAGCAGCCCTCCCAAGGCGATACACTACAGTAAAACTCACATAATGAAAGCTGATGTGATAATAACAGCAGCAAAAACAGCCAGAGCACTGACAAGCCCCTCTTGTATGACACAGGATCCCCAGACCGGGACTCTCTCCAGCAGAAGGCCATTCTCTTTTGGGGAAGATGTCTGGCAACCCTGACATTGGGTTAAGGGCAGCTGATTTGCAGGCCAAAACATCTGGTGGACCACCCCGGCCATCTTCTTGGCCATTGGCTTTGTTGGGTAGGGTTGCTAGGAATTGTAGAGCAAGGCTTAGGAGGGCTACAGGTTGCCCACCTCTGTTCCACTGTGGAGCTGTTCCAACTCTTGAGAACTTTCTCCTGATGCTCAGCCTACCTTCCTGGACCCTATGCCAATCGAGGCAAGAGAGAACAAGCATTTCCTGGCATCCCTTCAGGAAAATTTCATGTTTTATGTCCCCTTATGTTCTCTTTCAGTATTTGTTTCACTAGAAAATCAAGGTCCACAAAGCAGAGGCAGGTGCTAAATATTGGCCAGGTGTTGGGAGGTAAGTCTCAGTCCAGCCAGCTTCTGGAATGGCATACACAGAATGGGGGTGGCTGGACGGGCACCATCTTGTTTTCTGGCTTAGGCAGCAAAACATCTCAGATGGTCCTGCAGGGATGAAGACTGTTCAGCTCCCCCAGTGCTTTCCTGCACATATCTTGTTTTAGAGGCACATGTGCCTTTTCTTGCTGCTACTGCTGCATTTTGCCCCTGTTGTATTTGGCAGCAATTTGCTGGCACAACAGGCAATTTGGAGGGGGCAGTGCCTGCAAAAAATGTGGGGAATACAAGAAGACTTAAAAGGAGTGTTCTAGCTACTGGAGGAGGCCAACAGTTGATCTTCCTATTGGAAAATATTTATTTATTTCTCAATTTATATCCTGCCTTTTTCCTACAAAAGGCTCAAGGCAGCCTACATCTCCTCCTCCATCTTAATAATATGCAGGTTTGTTTGGTGCATTTTTAAACCAGCCAATAATTCAATATTTCCAATATCATTGATGGTGAACATGGAGCAGATGATATGAAGTAGGCTAAATATATACATTATAAAGGGGTATTCTCATGGACTCTTCAGTGAAAGAATAGGTTGCATGCCCCGAGGCTAGTTGGCAAGGGACGGCATAGAAATTTTTCAAATAAATAAATAAAAAAGAATATTGGCTAGTTCATCTATGCAAAATGACAGCAGAGTACAGAGGGTTTTGTTTGTTTGTTTGTTTGTTTAGGATTTGACTACTTTGGTAAGGGAAATCATTCTGTTCTTCCAGTTAAAGGGCAAGTTCATCAGTTATAGAATCCTCTGCCACCCAATTCTGCTGACAGAGTGATTAGCACTGGTTGGACTCATATTTCATTAATTTGTTCTGTATTGCTCGATGTCTTTGATCGAAAGGTCATTGGGGAATATCACAGCTCAGATAATGATATGCAGTCCATTTATGGAAGCAAGAGTCTTATCATATGTAGGTTTGATCAGACATAAGGGTGGTAGTGTTGCGTAGTGGCTACAGTGTTGGACTGTGACTCTGGAAATTCCCATTCTAATCTCTCTATAGGATGCTCAACAGGTGACTTTGAGAGTCTGGCTGAAAGTGAATGGGGTTGTTAGGCCAAAATGGAGAGGAGGAGGACCATGTAAGCTGCTTTGGGTTCCTTTCAAAAGAAAAACAAAACAAGGAAAGATATAGATGTAATAACAATAATGCTTCCCTCTTTTAACTTGGTCGCTTAAGTGCACACAAGAGAAGTGTGTGTGTGTGGGGGGTCCCTTTTGAAAACAAGAAGCACCAAAGTAGTGAGCAGAATTCCCAACAATTGCACCTTTGGTTTGGCTCCAATTGGTGTGTCTTCTGCTTCAATTTCATATTCAGAAAAACTCCCAGGCAATCCTGTTAAAGCAGTTTACTGTTTCAGTTTGCTCACCTATAACAACATCTGCCAATAGCAACTGAAAGCTTCATGTGTTTACTGGTCCTGGCTCTGAAAACCAGGCCAAAGGTGTTCCCTCCAGATCCAAATCCTTGTCCAAAGAACATAATAGCCTCTTGGTTTTTCCTATAGCTTCAAACTGTAAATATGAACTTCTGGGGGCATTCACACCATGGGCAGGTCTCTCCCCCTCCCACCCCAAGCTTGGCACTTCCAACACCATTAGAATGTAAGAGCAATTAACCACCCACCCACCCACCCCATGCTTGGTGGAAATTGTGGGCAGTGGGGATTGGGGGTGGGGGAACTCCTATGGCAGCTCCTTATTGATTGTAGCTTTTATTTTGAGCATTAGAGGAACAACCTTTTAATGCCTCATGGTGGTAAATTTGTACTGGGAATAGACTTCAGTACCATGGATAGTTCCTAAACAGCTCAGGTTAAAAGCTGCAGTGGAGCAGGTGTCCTAAAGGTAAAAAGGTAAAGGTTTCCCCTTGACGTGAAGTCCAGTCATGTCTGACTCTAGGGGGCGGTGCTCATCTCTGTTTCCTGGCCGAGGGAGCCAGCATTTGTCCGCAGACAGTCTCCGTGGTCATGTGGCCGGCATGACTAAACACCGAAGTGCACGGAACGCTGTTACCTGCCCACCAAAGTGGTACCTTTTTATCTGCTTGCATTTGCATGCTTTCGAACTGCAAGGTTGGCAGGAGCTGGGACGGAGCAATGGGAACTCACCCCGTTGTTCAGATTCAAACTGGCAACCTTTTGATCAACCAGCCCAGCAGCTCAGCCGTTTAACCCACTGCTGACCCGCAAACCACCAGCTTCCTTAGGGGGAAAATCCCCCCCCGGGGGGGGGTCTCATGCCTCCTGCACCATCCTTTTGTTGTATTTCCTCTTCCATGCAGATGGATTGAGCTTTCAGAATAGCCTTAGCTTGGATCCTATGTGGGTTTGCAGGAATAAAATACATTCATTAGAAATTCTAAGTTACCTCCATCTCTAAAATATGCATCTAGCAGGTTGCCAGATTTCTTGGGACTCAGCAGGGATGAGCCTGGGAAAGAAAGTTTTTTGGGGTAGCTTAATTACTGGTCTGTAATTGCTTTTAATCTTTGGCTCTGAGAACAAAATATGAAAAGAGTTTAAGGTCAAGTGTTTCAATGCTTTAAAGCAGGGGTGAACAGAAAGTAGGTCTCCAAATATTTTGGACTTCAACTGTCAGCATTCCTGACCATTATCCACGCTGGGAGGGACTCCTGGGAGTTGAAGTCCAAATCATCTGAAGTTCTCCTTGCTGCCCATCTCTGCTTTGATGCTCCATTCATTGTGAGAGCACCATTCCTGGCAACAGTGCTGGCCAGAGATACAGACAAGTCCTGTGAGGAAAAGCAGAAGGAAATAAATTGATGCAATTCCCACTGTGAATGGATGGGTGAACAAGTGGTGTTCTCAGACCAAAGGAAGCTTGCCTTTCCTTTGATTTCCATGAGCACTTGGAATTGCTGTTTGCTTTGTGCAAACGGGAAAACTGCAAGTCAAAATCAATCAAATAGGGACATTGTGCAAAAATCTGAATATTTTTCAGAGTTGCACAACTTCTTTTCATTAGAACTAAAGCATGATATTGCACATTTGTTTTGAATTGCACAATTTCCATTTGCACAGTTTTTGAATGCAAGAGTATCTTTATGAATTGACAAACATTTTGCAAAATACATGTGCCTGCACATGTTCATGTTTAGGATTTCCAAGAAGCATCTTGCAGCCTTTCTTATACCTGTTTCCACCTAACAACTTAAATGGAATCACTTGGATATTTTAAGAACTTTGAGCACAACTTTGTTTAACATATTTCAGTTTGCAGACAAGACCAAACTGGGCTCTTGGCTGATATATTTCAACTAGTTTAGGCTAAAAAGTTATCGGGAAATGAGTGATACTTGGAGAACATGCATCACACTTCTATACCATTTCAAATCAGGGTGCTGTCAGCCTTCCTAGACTATCCATCCAAAGACATTGGCTTTGTCCACACATTACAGTAAGTCAGAATTCTAAAGATTGCCACATTGCTTGCACTACAAGCCAAGAATAAACCATGGCTTGTGATTCTGGCTTGCTGAGAAGCTCCTGATGTGTATATCTGGATATCCAACTGGCATTGGAGTGGCCACATGTCCTTTTAATATATTTTTTATTTGCAAAGGACAATTCTGTATTTGAAAGTCTGCCAGAGGAGTCCCCTGTATTTTGAAGACATCCTCTGTGTCAATGGCTGTCTAGTCCAAGGCTGGTAGGATAAAGACCCATCAGGAGAACTGATGGGCCTTGACGTTGCCCTGCAAGAGCACCTCAGTGAGTAGGACAGAAGCATGTGTACCTGGTTTCCCTCACTGTGGTGACCGGCAGTGAACTTCTGCTTAGATTCAAGTTCTTATTTCTAAATGTGTACCTATATAGAAAAACCGGCATGTGCAACTGGTGTCTTCTTTCGGTACTCTTCGTTTGGTGAGGCATGTGCTCTCTTCTGGTGCTTCACAGCTGGCTGCCTTGCGCACCTTTGAAACTGTGCTTTCCTTAAGACCAGCATTAGCAATTCGGCTGGAAAGGCACAATCCCATGTGACATGACAACACTTTTTGCTAAACTTCCTACACCTAAATTAACAGGAACGCACAACTGACTCTGCATGTGCCTCTCTTCTTTTCTGTCCCACACTAAATGTAAACACATGACATGCACAGTGGGAAATGAGGTATAAAGGCTGTCCTGTGATGTGTGAAAGCGGTTTATGTCTTACTGTGCTGCAGTTCTGCAAAACCTCATTCTGCTTAACAATATGCTTTTAGATCATGCAGTCCAGTGTAAGCAAATATGACTGGTTGAGGATAAACCAGGCATCTCTTTGTAGAATATAACGTGTAATTTCAATGAGAAATTGAGCCTTCTGCTGAATTGTAATTGCTTTGCCACGTAAACCGCAAGGGAAAGATACAGCTGCACAATCAAGACTTTGTATGTGTATGTGCATAAGATATAGATCAGTAGCTGAAGAAATTATATTTAACTGTTCAACAAAGGAAACTTCTATTAATGTTCTTGGGAAAAGCATAGGAGATGCTTTCTGCTTGGTGCTCCTCTTGAAGTATTATTATTATTATTATTATTATTATTATTATTATTATTATATGTGCTGCTGCCCTGCAACACTGTGAAGGGCGGGATACATTTAAATAAATAAATCAGCAAGCAAGCATTCCAAGATGTATGGTAATGATGAGTTGATGGTAGTAGGGATGGATGCTACAGTTGTATCCTAAGCTGAGCCAGGACAGGTTGGACTAGATGTCCTCAAAGATCTCTTTCACCTCTAAGGCTTGGTGAAATGATAGGGGGGCTACCAGGCCAAAAGCAGCTGGTTTGTGAAATTGCACGGTATGATCATGGGCCTAGTCCTATTGCAGACCATTATCAAAGCTCCCTTTGACTTCAGGAGCCCAGCCTTGGTGACTTATTATGCATGCATTGCAAAAGCTGCAGTTGACTTAATTAAAAGCACACAAACAAATTGTGCTGGAATCTGTAGCACGAGCTTTATGTGAGATCACTACTGAAGAATCTAGAAACCCCTTTTAATAGAGGTTTTAGATAATCACAAGTCTGTCCCTTTAAGTGTGGTTATTGGTAAACAGTTTAGTGAAAGCTGTTTTCATCAGACTGAAAAAAAAGAAGCTGCCACTCACTACCTTGGTAAATAATTTGCCTGAGCAAATAAATGTTAACTGTCAGTTGGAACCATAACTCAGTATGATAATCTACTTTGTAAATAGGACTGCTTATCAAAGACTGTAACAGACTGTTTAAAGACGGGAATTTTTGCTTCACTCTCCTATTGGAAGCCCATTCTTTAAATGCATGATTGCCCGTGCTATTGTAATTCCAGTCTGTGCTGCTAATCATGTTAGATAGCTACCAAATATTTTATTAGTGGAAGTTTGTTCGAGTTGTTTTTTATGGCTTAGGACCTAGCCCCAGTTCTGCAGCATCCAGGCAGAAACATAGCTTTTGGAGATATGAGTTCCTTGGGCAGGGACACTGAGGGGTTTAGAAAGCAAAAGAGTTGAGTGGCACTGTGGGTTGTGGTCAAAATGTGGGTGTTGTCTGAATTCAGCTGTGCTAATAAGCTCTGGCTTGTTAGCCACAAACAATTCAGGAAGAGAACCCATGGTTTGTTGTTGGGTTATGAACTATGGGTTGTTCACCATGGCTTGTTATCTCAACATAGTTCAGAAAACATAACAAGATGTATTTCACAATTCAATGAGAATCTAGACCCTTCCCTTTCATGTAGCTTATCCTCTATTGTTTAATCTTAGTCATTGAATTGGATTCAGGATTAGAACAGACCCACTGAAATCAATAGGCCTTAGATCAGCCACAACAGACATAAGTCCTATTGATTTTAGCTTCAAACATGACTTATTTTAGATCTAGTTCAATATCTTTAATGCGCAGTTTCTACTTATGCCATTTTTTCTTACACAAAAGTATATGTGTAAGAAAAAGCAAATTGCAGGGCCGTGATTTACACAACCAATGCAGAAGGGGGAATGCCTTTTGACCCTCATGCTAGGATCCCCAGTTGGACTGAATCCTCCAGTGCTTGTATTTAGGTAGGCGGCATGCAGTGTGCCTGGTCTTCTATCAAAGGTAATAGCACACCTTTGTCCTTTTAAGTATTGCCACTATCTATAGAAAAAAATTGTGTACTTTCCTTCTTTAACAGGAAAATGCCCTTTGAGTGTTTAAATTAGTAGAAATTAGGTTCCTGTGGTAGATTGATGAATTAATGGTATCCAAGTATGCAGAAGAAAGCCTTTATTAGGATGTAGTGGAGAATGTTAGGGTCACACAGTGAGTATTGGAGAAATGCTTATGATACCCCATTTCCATTTGCAAAGCATTGGCATGTGTGTACAGAGAGAGTAGAGTAATGGGGAATGTAAGGTGCCTGAGACTGTGGTGGAATGCAGGTTTTTTAGGAGGAAGCCCTGTTGAATATAATGGGATTTACCTAAGGGTAAACACACATTGACTTATGCTATATGGGTTGGGTCACAATTTAACCATATGGTTGGAAACCCATTGATGTCAATGGGACTGGGCCATTGGAATCAATGAGTCAAAATCAATAGGACTTAGGCTTGTCACAATGAACTCAAGTCCCATTGGTTTCAGTGGGGCACCTAATGGAATTCAGACTGAATCCAACCCTGCCTGTCTAGAAGCTGTCACCCTTCCAGAGTTTTAAAATATGGCAAAATTAATGAGGTCCATCCTGACTGCCTCAAGTCCAATTGACTTCCATGGCATACTGTAGGAATGAATAATTCTGGATTCAACCCATCATGTACATCTCTCTCACGCTCTCTCTTCCATGCAAAAACACTGGCTCAAGAGGTATTCTTTCCCCTGCTATTTTTGCTGGGATGGTAACACGCACACATCTTGGTTTTCTCTGAAATCTCATTGCAGTGCGGAGAATAATAAAACGAATATGGACTTATTGGCCACAGGAACATAAGAAATCTGCGTGTTGCCAGAAGAGACCACATAAAAGTCGTGTGTGTGTGTGTGTGTGTGTGTGTGTGTTTGGGGGGAGGGGAATTGGGAAGGGTGAAGCCCGCAGCTTCTTGCACTGGAGAGCTGCGATTTGTGAGCGGAACATGATGAAATCTCTCCCTGGACAAATCACATTGCGCCTGTCAACCTCACCAGGTGGGATTAGTTGGAGCTAATAGCCTGAGCAAACAGAGGCTTGTGCTCAGTTTAAAGAAAAAGGGAAGCCACTGTGAAGGCTTTTTCAAGGATTCGCTTTAGTATGGCTAAGAAAAACTGTTTCCAGTTACATCAGGTAGGAGCGGATTTTCTTTAAGGAGGAGCAAACCGATGTCTCTTGAGGAAGGGAGGGGGGAACATCTTGCCCGAAAAGTTTTTTTTTTAAGTGTGGAAATGGAACTGTTTTATTCCTAAATCGCATCTCTTGTTACTTACAGTGGCTGGAAGGCAGCACAGAACAGCTGGGTTGTTTTGTTTTAATCAGAAGTGTCCTTAATCAAAGAGAGGCTCCTGGCTTGCTTAATACATTAACTCCCGCTCTCGTGGCTTTTGTGTCTCTCCTTATTTCCAGGTGATATCCTTATTCACTTTTGCTATCAGTGTAAACGTCTGCGTGGGATTTACAGCTAATCGTCTGAAAAGGTCCGGTGAAGGGGGCGAAGAAGAGATTCTGTTTTCAGGTACGGTAATTTCTTAAATTGTCCATTTTGCAGCACCTTGATGCGTTGCTTGTGGGGAGGTACCAACAGCCCCCAAAATGTAGTTTTACTGTCCTTTTCTGTTCCGGAATATATCAAAGGTTATGTGAAAAAGCTCAAGGTTGTTGACCTTCAGGGCTCACTTATAGGTAACCTATTTACTTCTCTCTGAGTGAGAGAGATTGAGACAGACATATTCAATTTATGTTCAGAGTTTGAGGTGAATTAGACATTTTTATATGTGAGCCTTGATATGCAGAAATCTCTGCCATCCCTCCAAAGAAATACTGTTTAGTTTATATTGACTGTGGTAGAATATAAGAAAAGTTAATAGAGCTAATTTTTAAACTCACACAGTATCTTCTGAGAGATAGAATATGTGCAATTCCTGTCTGATTGGATTAGTTGATGTTTACTGATGGAAAGAGATTTCTTATTATCTGCTAGCTAGTCATGCAGAGCAATGGAGAGTGGAGATGAAGAAAGCAGGTGTTCTGTGTTAGAAACTGCATAAAGCAGATGTTCAGTGACTTATGTTTTTCATTAGAGTTCCATCTCTTTAATTTTGGGGAGGGGAGGAAATGCATGCCAGGACCTCTCGCCTATATTTTGTCAGAATGGACACTATATAAAACAAGGAGGGAGGGGAAATAAAACTACATGTAATTTGTCTATCAAATTAACCTCCACTGGCTGTAGCATGTTGTTTTTGTTACATGCTGTCAAGTCTTCTCCAATTTATGGTAACTCTATGAATGGGAAGCCCTCCAAAATGTCCTGTCCTTGCCAGCCCTGCTCAGCTCTTGTAACTCAAGGCTGTGGTGTCCTTTATGGAGTCCATCCATCTCATATTTGGTCTTCCTCCTCTTCTTTCACTTTTGACTTTCCCTACCATGACTATCTGCTTTGAGTCTTGGTATATCGAAGGCTATTAGCCATGTCAGCCAAACAACCTTCCATGGAGGCAGTATGCTTATGAATATTTCTGGGGGGAAAACAATCAGCAAGGGCCAGTGCCTTGTGTATGAAGAGCTCTGCTGGTCAGAGCAAAGCCCCCATGTGGCTTGTCTTCCATGTTAGCCAGATGTATGATGCCTACAGCCTTCCCTCCTTGTTTGATGCCACCATTGGGTATTCAGAAGTATGCTGCATCTTAGACCCCACTTGCGAGTTTCCCAATGACATCTGGTCACTGCTGGGAATATTTCTTCATTAGCCAGATCAGATATTTAGCCCCATGTTTACATTTTTATGAAGTAATAGTTCTGATCTGCCAAAGAATGAAACTCTCTGGGAGACTTGGGGTCAGTCAATAACTTAATACATGGGGTTGTTGCTGTGAGAAGAAAATGGAGAGAACATTTTAAGATGCCTTGGGTTTCTTGCAAGAGGAGGAAATACAGGGTATACAGTACCAATAGGGTCATGAGGGACCTCACACAGTGGACAAGTTGAAGGAGTTCTTCTCGGAAGCATTTATCAACATTTGTGCTAACCAGAATGTGTGTCACAGTGTTGGGGACAGGTTCCAGGAATGTTGCAATGTTGATGGAGGACATTTTGAGCACCTAAGAGGCTAAACATGACACTGTATACCTACTTTTTTGACTCTCCCTGTGTAATGTTGTATTAAGAACAAGAATGACAATATTAAGCACTCTGCTTTAGCTAACCCTAGCCTGATACTTTGATTTCTGCTTCAGAAGAAAGGTTATGAGTTGGGCAGCCTTCCCCAAGCTGGTGTTTTCTAGATGTGTTGGGATTGCAATTCCCATCATTCCCATCCAGCTGAGCTAGCCTTCCCCATGCTGTTGCCCTCCAGAGGTGTTGGGACTTGGGAGAAAAACTCCCATCATGCTAGTTTGGGACAATCGGAGTTGCAGTCCAGTACATTTGGACAGCACCAGCTTTGCAAGGGCTGGCTTAAAGTACCAGGTGCATCAATTTCATCTACAGTGCAGGTGGCTTAAAGCATCAAAGGGTTTGTATCTGTTTAGAGAGGTGGGTGTTAAAAGGTCACTAATAAAGAGTTTTTAAAAAACAATAAGCAAATCTTACATCCCTTCAGGACAGCTTCTGGCTGCATAAAAATGGCTTGCTATGTTGGAATGTCATTAGATCTTTCTGTTCCGTTATGGACAGTTTAGGACAGAACAAATGTGACACATTTTATGCTGCATTATCCCTTCATCGTTGTTGTTTTTCTAGTACACAAAGCTTGTTGACATTTGAGCAGAGAAAATGCAGCCAAGTTGCTATGCTGTGGTACCCAAAAGCAGAGTGTGTGTGTGTGTGTTTGTGTGTGCATGCACGCTTTTCTTGCCAAAGTTGTTTCTAATGTATCAAAGTAATGGAAACAGGATGTCCAAAATGTGGGATCAGAAAGCCTTGTGTTCCAACATCATAAATGAGAGAGCTGAACGATGGTCTGTGAAAAGATGGGTGTACTGTTCTGCTGGATAACTTACATTTAACTGGTAACAAATGCTCTGATCAAAGGCGCCTGCATTAAGCTTTGATAAGCACACATGATTCCTATTATTAGTAATGGAAGCTACAGATGAGGCAGAGGCTCTTAGAAATGGCAAGCTGCGCGTCTGTAGCCAAGGCCTCTTACACCTATCCTGAGCTGGCTTGTGCGCAGAGGTACTTGACATCCCTTTTGAACCAATTCTGCTGTCCAGCGCATCTGCTTTTTATGCTAACATGGAAAATGTTTTCCCCATCTGTTGCTGAAGATAGGTTGCCTTGTCTGTGCTGGTGCTGGAGAGAGTACTCCCAAATTCCACACATATGGCCAGAGTTACTGAAAAAAAACTCAGCTGCCTTTGGGAGTTGACTGCTTTGAAATTCACTTCACACTGATTTCTGAAGGCAAACTACCTTTTCGGAGATTTAAACTGCAGCCACACCAGTGTTTTTGGCTGTGCTAGGCCAGCTTGTTCAGTGTCATGACTGGCCAAAATGTGCTCCGGAAGTTCACAGATCTTGAACCTGGCACGCTGCGTGACTGGTCCATATAGACTTGGAAGGTGTGCGCAGTGCAAGTTGCTGTCTGTCAGATGTGGGAGCTCCTGGCTTGCACACTCACAGGGAGAGAAGATCAACTGTGCTAGAGGAAAAGTGGCAAAAAGCAATGTGTGTTGGTGCTTTCTGCTTTCCCCTTTACTGTGCCCATGTCGAGTAGAGTTTTTTTAAACTTCATGGCCAGCAGATGAGTGTTTTTATTGTTATCGCCTTGAAGCATATTCTTAAGGATCAGGAAGGTTTTCATTAGCTGAGTAAAGGCAGAGCTCTGTTTCTGCTACATATGTCAGATCAAAACAGTCATCTCTTCTGCTCAAAAGAATGCAGCTCACTGTAGCATTGCATTATTATCATGATTCAAATTATAGCGTCCTTGCTTTGTAATACTAAGCATTGTGACCTTGTCTTGTCTTTACCGCATTTTTGCAGAATGCTACAGATAGAAAAGTGCTGATCTGTACTTTTAGAAAACCGCAGAAACATAGCAGTGCCCTTGTTTTCCCTCTGTCATGTTACAGGATACTATGCTATTCAGCAATATTCATGATGTGGATGCTTGTGTAGCAGTTTGACTTCCTGATCTGGAGATCCAAATGTGGCTGTTCTTAGACCCACTGAATTCAGTACAATTTAAATTAGTAATGACTAATTAAAGACCCAGCTATTTTAGTGCATGTGTTCCAACTATGTTTGGATCAAACCTCTTGTGTCCTAGTCAAGGGAGGTGAACTGATTCCTAGATGGAAGGAATGAATCCAAATCCGCTGTCTCAGTCAGTCCTCAAGTCTGGCATCAACACTTCTGCTTCCAGCAGCTCATCAAGGGTCTGTCATTCCAAGAGTGAAATTGGGACCTGCTACATGCCAGTGTAAAGACAATGAGGTGTAGTAGATAGAGGATTGGACTCGGACTCAGGAGATCTGGGTTCTAGTTCCCACTGGGGTGAGGGAGCTAACTCAGTGACTTTGGTCCTGTCACTGATTCTCAACCTAACCGCATGGTTGCAAAGATCAAATGGAGAGGCATAATGTAAGCCACCTTGGGGTCCTTGCAAGAGGCGGAAAGGCGGTGCAAATACAATGCATGCAAAATAGGTACTCTGTTACTAAGTTCACCCTTCTTCTGTCTCTTGAATACTTTCCTGCTTCCATTTAGTAGGCAGCACCATGCCTAGAACTGGCAGTAATGACTGGGCAGCCAAAGCAAATTGCTAATCTGTGGGACAAGATTGGAGTGGTCACTTATGCATTACCAAAAAGGGGAAATGCATCACTGAAAAGAGCACACCAATTTGTTTAGCATTTGTGTATGCTAATTTATCGTATATATGCAACTTTAAAAATAATAACTATAGTTTAAGTAGAAAAAAACCATTAGGTCTTACCATTGTGGGAAAGACTGACCAGGTGACCAGTGTGAAAAAAGAGACAAAGACTGGATCCACATAACACACTAACTGATATTCAAGGGTTGAGCAGGATTTGCCATTGATCTGTGAGTGGTTGTTGAAATACAGGTTTAGTGTGTTCTCTGAACTTGGTGGAACTAACAAGCATGGCTTGTGACCTATAAACAACCATGAAGAAAATCCATGGTTTGTTTTTGCTTGTGAACTGTGAATTTCTCACCTTGGATTACTATCTTTGTTGGGTTCAGACAACATGGTAACCCACCTTTCAAGAACAACTCATTGTTTAACAACAACTCACACTGAGCCCTTGTGTTGTCTGAATTCAGTGATTATCTGTCTTTCAAAGTCCCAGAAAATAAAGATATACTCTTACTCTTGAGATGTCATGTCTTTTTTTTCCCCATGTGGTGACTTTGGGTGCTCTCTAGTTTTGTCTAGATGACCACTCTTCCCCCCTGGAATTCCATCCATTGACCGAGTGTTGAAGGACCACTTCAACAGCTCTACTCTTCCCGTAGGGTTATTTATCTTTACAGTGAACTTGGACTGGACAACTATTCAAGCAGAGGGTGTCTTCAAGGGAATAACTGCCCCCTGACAGTTCAAATAAAGGACCATTCTCTGCACGTCTCAGACCACTCTGAGACTTATCTTTATGTACTAGAAAGCTGTATCTACCAAGAATGTTTCTACTATAAAATGTGTTATGCTTAATTTTAAAAAATTGAACCAATGCCTGTTAAGGAAACACGTAAGAGAAGTGTGTTCGCCTAATTATGCACACTGTTTCTTGAGGGGACCATTTTGGAAATGTCAGCCTGCTTAAGTGCCCTATTAAGCCCAGTGGAATAAAGTGAGCAATATAAAAGCTGAGCTTTATTTGCATTAGATGCATATGTAAAGGTTCAGAAGGAAAAACTGGAAGCCACCAAGTGGTAGAAGTTGGTAGTGCAGTATTGTTGTAAGAAAAGCCAAGATTCATCACCTTTAGTCTGATTCCACAACTATGCAAAAGAAGTTTGGAAACATACTGGTATGCATATTGCACATTACACATTCACTGTGCAGAGAAAAGGCACAATATTAAACAGCTTGGCTTGATGGTTTCTTTCTCTCTTTTTGAATCTAACAATGCATGCTTAGTCCTGCATAGCTTTTTAAACTCAATGTTATTGGAATCTAACTTTGTCTCATGTCCCACATTCAAAGTAGAAGTGAATATCTGTAAAATACATTAACACATCATTTCCTTGTAAGCATTTCCTATTCCTTGTCCTACCACCAAAACTTGCTGCACAGAGACTAGGATCAGGTTGTCATTGAGCATTTGTCCCTCACCTTCCTCATAAGAGGTCAGTATCTGGGGAAAAACTTCCCGAAGTCCTGTGATGGGGCTCTGATGCTCTCTAGATCACTGACCTTGTCCCTACAGATGCTTGTAAGACCTGTGCCAATACTGGGACCTGGTCTCCAAAAGCTTCTCTTCTTCCTTTCCTCCCCACTTGGCCGAAGAATTTCCAGCTCTTCTTTGACAGTCAACTTACTTTGCATCCAGTAGACAGAGTCTTTAATTTTCATAATTTTGGTCAAAATGTGGAACTTTAATGCAAAGCTTGGGATTTTGTTTGGCACAGAATTGCATGCAGCTTTGATATATTGCAGGTTAATCCAGGATAAGAAAAGTGATGGGAGATCTTACACACTTTTTATTCACTTATTATTTTTTCTCCATCAGCCTCCATTTCCTTTCCTTTCTTGCTTATTGGACCATACAGCTGGGCTGTTAACGTCCTACTACAAATGGCAGCAATTCAAGCAATCTTTAGCCAGCCATGGAATACTTGACTTACAATATCCTGTTTTATTTCTTCCCCCCATAGCCCTACCCACAGTCTTATCAGATTCTCCCTGGATCAGTAGTTCGGGCTCCTGCAAAAACAGATGCTTTGAACTTCAAGAGGCAGAACCTCCAGGATGCCGCTGTGACAACTTGTGCAAGAGCTACAACAGTTGTTGTGATGACTTTGATGGACTATGTTTAAAGACAGGTAGGGTAGCTCTTAACTGCCTGCTTTAACACAACCTTTTCTGCTGCTCCTTGTGCTCTGCTGTGTTCTAGCCTCCCCCCCTTGCCCCTGATATGCAATCCTGGAAACTTTTCTTCCACATCTGGGGAAATCTAATCTGTGCCCTGCAGAAGCAATGGACAGAGATTCATCCCCAAATCTTTATATGCTAAGCTACAATTTCCATCATTAACGCTTCGTAATACTGTTGAATGCAGACCCTTGAGTAGCAACAGCAATAAATGTCTTATTTTGTATATCATCTTGGATGGAAACTTCTTGAAGAAACACGTTCTCTCTCCCTTTGCCACCTTCCATTTCCTTTGCCCTACATCACAGGACCTGCATTGCAGCCTTTGCTTAGCAATACACCTTCACTCTGGATCTCATCTAAGGAGCAATCTAACAAGTTCCACTTCATAGCCTGTGGTAGTACAGCCCAGACATGACTTCAATGACTATTGGCCAGAGCTGACCCAAGATATTTTGCTGCTTGAGGAAAAGGGCAAGATGGCAGTTCCTTTCATTGTGGGCACAGAAACCAACTGGGCTGGCACTTGAACCTTACTGCAACACTAGCAACAGGATCATACCTGAGAGAGGCAGGCTAGTTTAGGAGATGCAGGACAAGCTGGGAGTTCCACACAGCTTTGTTCTCCAAAGAAAGTAGAATAGCTGGACACCACCACAGCTGTCTCCTGGCCACTGCTACCTCGGGTGGCTACCTTGCTTTGCCTAATGATAGGGTTGGCCCTTCCACGTGCTTTAGCCACATCTCACAGGTCTGTGAGGTAAGTATCTTAGCACGGTGGAAACTAGCCATTGCGGCCTTCGAACTAGACTGATCTCCAGTGATGTTCTACATAGGCTTGGTCCAGACAATGACAAGCATGCTTCAGTTGGGTAGATTCCAGTGGGTGAAAGAGTTGCATAAATGCATTTTAGGGCTTTTCCACTGAAAGTTGTTAAGTTTGGCTGAAGCAAAGCCTGGTTCATTTGTTCTTTGATGTGTATACAACACTGGACCTGATGGGTGAGGCAATCCTCGTGTAATTGCTGTGGCATGTCTGTCTACATTTCATAGGGTGGCCCACACAGTGTCCTCAACAGTCTGGAACCCTCCTGTATTTTCCCTGTTTAATTTGGACCCAAACCTATGCTTTCTTTATTTTTTTCTATTTCAATTCCAAAGTAAAATGGAGGAAATGCCCCAAACATGCCACTTTTTAAGGAATTCTTCCTTGGATGAGGAGTTTCTCATTAACGTGTACGGGATGTGAGCTTTGGAATGTCTGCAAGGATGTTTTCCACTCTTCCATGTAAATGTTCAACAGTCAAGGCATGAAAGAGAGGGAAAGATGAGCCGTAACTGCAGTGGTGGTGATCATAATCATGCTGCACTAAGTGCCCAGAAACATAAGGAAGATACTATACAGCTACACCTTCCACTTTGGACTAGCAGAGTAATAGACTGCACAGTTTGCACTGGTTCTTCTTGCTGTCTCTCTATACATGAACTTTGTTTTAGGGACTGAGGCGGGCTGACCGCACTGAAAGAGCTTCTGAAAAATTGGCCGCTGCAGACCTGCCCTCCCAGAACACAGACTTCCCAGGCCTTCTGTTATGTCCACGACAAACTCAAAGGTGTTTCTGGCTACTGTGTTCCCAGATTCAGTTTGGCAACTTGCCCTGGTGGTTATCAGCCTACACTGTGGCTGAGCAGGGCTTTGAATTCTAGTCTGAATCCTTCATATAATGATTTCAGGCCAGGATTCATTGTTCAATGATGTGCTAAACCAAGACTAGGCCACCTCATGTCCTCTAGAAGTCTTGGACTAAGATTCCTGTTAGCCTCAGGTAGAATTGCCAATGGTCTGATATTATGGGAACTGTAGTCTAAATCATGGAGAAATCTAATCTTGTGGTAAACTATTGCTTTATATTATGAGTTGCAATGAGACTTGTGCTGCTCTTCCTTTCCAACAGAGTTGTGTGAAGGAACTTAGAAGCTTTTGTCAGTGGTTGACAATTAGTGGCCTCCAAATGTTTCCACCAGGCCTAGCAGCATGGCCAGTGGTGAGGGATAATGAAAGCTGCAGGCCAAAACACCTGGAAGGCCACAATTTCACACAGAGGGTGGCAGTTCAGATTAATCACAACTTCTCATATATTCCAAACCTGGACAAAGTGGTTAATATTAGCCCTAGGTAGTGGAAATGAGGAAATTTTAAATCCTAGTTCATAAAGTGGGCTTGTTTTCACTAACCATGGTTAAGTTTAATCCTATCATTTTAAAGTTCAGACAACTTGCTTGACTGTGTTTAATCAAAAACTGTAATGAAACCTTCCAATATTGTTCTCATGGCCATGTCAGAACAGGTTCTCCTACCCTTTTCCTCAAACACTAAGCTAGCCTTCTCCAACTAGATCCATTTCTATGTATCAACTGGATCCAGTATAGCAATTGGACAAGACAGCCAAAGGGCATCTAGGTAAAGAAGGACCCACTAAACTATGATGAAATTTATTTATTTATTTATTTATTTATTTATTTATACAATTTGAATGCCATCCAATTACTTGCATCTCTGGACAGTTTACAAAATACATAAATTGACATCAGAATTTAAAATCAGATTATATATTGCATAATCATACTACATATTTAAACATCCTCCTTGTAGACAGAAATGCTGAAATGTTTCCTTCTGAATGGAATAAAAGTTCAGTTGCATATAACATGTTGTAGCCTTTCTTCTGTTTTTCTTCTAATGTCCCATTTCATAAATGACACACTGGGACTTTCCCAAATATGGCTAAACTGAGTTTTGAATTGCTTTCTTTAGAGCAGGAGTGGGGAGGGGGGGAAATCTCCTAGTGTTTTGGATTTCTAACCATTGGCTATGGTGGCAAGGTCTTCTGGGAGTTGAAGTCCAAAGCCATCTGGAGACCTTTCTTATGCCCACCCCTTCTCCAGAGTCTAAAGGTTCATGTGTTATGTGCCATCATGTTGTCATCTCTGATTTATGAGGACCCTTTGAAAGCTCTTCAAAATGTCTTATCCTGGACAGCCCTGCTCAACTCAAACATGGCAGTGGCTTTCTTGATGCAATCAATCCATCTTGCTATGTTCAGACTGGTTGAGATGGGACCCACTCCCAGTTCTGTGGGATGTGGATGTAGAGGCTACTGTCCTCAGTATTCTTAAGGGACGCTATTGCAGGTAATCAGGTATCCACACCAACATAGATTTGTAATACGGGTATGCTATTTTCCCCTAACTTTCTAGAAGATTCAAAATCCACTTCAACAGAAGCATCAGTAAATGCCAGAGGACTGCTGGGCAATTGTTTTGCTCCAAAGATGTTTTGTATTTTTGGGTGGGCATCTTTTTTTTTTTTTTTTTACAAAAAACATGTCATATGTTTTCGCTTTTGTGGTAATGATAGCTGGAGGCTGGGAATGTACAAAAGAGCGTTGTGGAGAGACGAGAAATGAAGATAATGCTTGCCACTGTTCTGAAGACTGCTTATCCAGAGGAGACTGCTGTACGAACTACCAAGTGGTTTGCAAAGGTACCTGTTTCTCTTCTCTCGGATAAAAGAGTCAAGCACTTGGGATAGTACTAGCCAGAAAGATAACCAGACGTTTTTGTGGGAGGCAAGCATCATCTGGTGTAGGGGTGGATAGGAAGTAACACTGAGATACTGGGTAGATCCTCAAGTGAACCTGCGATTGATGAGCAAGGATTTCTGATTTCTGGCTGTCTACTCATAACATCAAGAAGGCACCTTCCGACTAAACTGGGCTGCTGAAAGAGAACGTTTGGAGAGAGAGAAGTTGTTTTTAGTTTGAGAGACGGGGTGAAATTGGTGTTCAGCTCAGCATGTCTTCAGAAGCCCCTTGCTCTTTAATTAATGTTCAATTAGCATTATATTGGAACCTGGGACACTATTTTGTGCTTTGGTGGATCTCAGAGTTGAAAGAATAAAGAGTGGAGGGTGGCCAGGAAGGAGGGTTGGTTGGTTGGTTGGTTGGTTGTTAGATTGGGACATGCAGACAAAACTCCCAGTCTAAAAGGAAGAGCAAGTCAAGCAACCTTGACATCTGCAGCTGATGTCATGATGTAGCAGCTAAGACTGATCTGTGAACCGAAGTCCTGGATTCGAATCTCACCTCTGCCATGAACTCCTGAGAGAGGACTCAGGCATCCATCCCCTCCACCTGCAGAATGAGGATAATAGCAACTTCCTTTTAAGCAGCCTTCCCCAACTTGCCTCCATCAGATCTGTTGGGATACCTGGAAATTATGGGAATTGCAGTCCAATGCATCTGGTGGGACCTGAATGGGTTGTTTCTAAGGGCCACAAGGAGAGGATGGAGCAAGACTGGAGACACCTGGGCTCTAGTCCCCTGTCTGCCATGAAGCTGATCGGGCGATTTCGGACCTGTCACTGACTTTCAGACTAAACTAGCTCACTGGGTTGTTGTGAAAGCAAAATGGTTAGGACACAGCCTTGGATGGTGGGATATTAATGCAGCAAATAATCTGCATTAGGTGCATTATTCTGAGTATTTTAAAATTGCTATGCAAAAGCTAAGGGCCAAAGTACACAGTATGCAAAATGCATGATACGTAGTTGTCCTGCTTTGTTTTGTATTTTACTCACAAGTACACACATGATGTGGGCAGGACCACTTCTTGCAGATAGAGGAGGTTTAAATCGCCCATCCCAGAAGCTTGTTCATATGGACTAATTAAAAAGGAAAGAAATTAGCACTGACAGGTGGATGGAGGCAGAGAAAAGAGATTTTACACACACAGCACACACAAAGATGTGGACAGCGGTGCTTTCTCTACCCTTGTTTGGCACTTCCAGTCCAGATGAGGTCCCCACATACTTGCTTGTGAGTAAAAGAGAGAAAAGAGAGAAGGAAAGAGGTCCTGCTGCGGGCCATGCATTTTCTATATTGTGCAGTTTGACCCTGAATATTTATCCTACATTCTTTAAGTCATCTGGGAAGAAACTGCCTTGACCTCTCCAGACAGTTTACTGGATTACACCACAGTGTTGAAATATGATAATTGTGGGGCAGGTAGCATTTAACGTGTCTTTGCTCTGTATCCTCTGTTCAAAGCCCAGGTAAAGCATTCTTCAAGCATGGCTTTGTAAATGCAAGGATGCAGCTGTAAAGTCTTGTTTGCTGGTTTTTGAGGGGCTGCTTCTATAGCTCAAGCAGAACCTTTCCAGCAGGTTCCAGCAGCCCTCCTTTGAAAAACTGATAGCAAAAGGTCTCAGTGACAGAATAACTTTAAATAACTACTCCAGAATAATTTTACATCCACCTCTTTTAAGAAGTGTGTGCACCTACACTTTCTACACTTCCCAGAGCTAATCAGGGCTGACTTTTACATATCACTGTTTATTTTGCACCAGTCTTTCCTACACTTGCCATAGCAGTGGCAATAATTATGTGTGATGATGATAATGAAGACTGATAATAACAGAACGATTTGTTGATAGCAACACAGAGTGCTGATAGCTGTGTTGTGGCACTTAAAGGCTAGTCTGCAAAATCTGATGCCATAACAAATCTGTTAGGCTTTCAGGTGTCACAAAGATGTCTTTGTTGTGCTTTGCTGGAACAGACTAGCACACTTACCCCTCTAGAATTTTTTTCCATGGGCAATATGAAAGGTTTGAGTTAGTTTTCCATTCTTGTTTGCTCTAAAGTGGGAAGAGCTGAGGATTTTGTCTTCCATGATTTTCAGCACAGTCCTATCCATGTCTAGATAAAGGAAAAGTCCTACAACACCCATCATGCTCCAGCCATGGAAATGCTGGAAGTTGTAGTGCTTTTTTCAATCTAAACATGCATAGGATTGCTCCCTAAATAGAAGGTTTAAGTGCAACATGGAGGTCTTTCCAGGCAGGGCTTTGGGAACCATGGGATCAGGGCAACCCTGGTGGTCCAATTTCTTGTCTAGTCAGAAGTCACTTTTTACTTCCCTTAATGGGGTAATTGTGCGGCTCCCAGTTTCCTTTCTCAGCCCTCCTTTGTAGAAGAACTCTGTGCGGTTTCCTGACGCTGCCTCCAATTGTGGCAGAGCTGCCTATGTCACCAAATGCAGAAAATCTGTATCAGTTTTTGGACTGCAGTTTTCTTTACTAAAATATTGACTCCTCAGTCTATGGAACTCCATCAGTGGGGTTAAAACACCAGCTTAATTTAGTTTAAAGCAATTGTGGCCAGTAACTACGCTTTTGGAGAGACATTGCAACCCTTTTGAATGGGGAGGAAAGTGACTCAAAAGTTGGGAAACCACCAAGCCAGTGCAGCAGAGCTTGGGAAGAGTGTCTGTAGTCATCTGGGGAACTGTGGAAGGCCAGATTTGAGGTACTTCTCTGAATGATGCTACAAAAGAATTAACCCTTTAAAAAATCCCCAGTAGCCTAATTCCTAAGGTGTAGGAGTAGGATCGGCACAGCTACTGGAGGCAAGGTGCACAAAACTAAGACATTTACAAGGCAACAGAGTGTTGTTTTTTCCAAATAATAACATGGGATTGCTTAACAGTGTACCCATTAAATCTCCTTGATTACCATTTCTAATAGGTTAGAGAGCTCTCAATGGCTCTCTGTGTGGATTTCTCTAAGTTCCACCCAACAACCAGGAAAGTTTCTGTAATGGAGGAGCTGGCAATTTCTTGCTCTTCAGAAGTTTTGGCCTGCAAGTTGCTCTGCTCTTGCTGGAAGGGCTGCCTTGGGAATGAGGTTGGAGAAATCCACTTCTGTCAGTAGAACTGATGCAGCATCATTCTGAATCCAACCCTTTTAACATAAAGTTGCAATTAGCAGCCAGTTTCAATGAGGGCACCAGTGGTGACCTGCAGGCAAAGGTCTCTTTTAACCCCTGTCTCCAAAGAACTGAACTACATTGCACATTAAATGTGTGGCTTGCAGCCAATGTAACTACTTCTTACTTCTTAAGTGTGTGGGCCCCAATCCAGATCAGGATTGCATGCATGGGTAGGGTCCCCCACCCCAAATCTTGCCATCCAATCATTTCACCCAATATATGTGTGTGCACTCTACTGTTGGGGCTAAAGGGGGGGGGGACCATTTTGGGCCAAAGGAATATCTCCCCATGCCTGGGTCAGGGCTAGTATGTTCACACTAAAGTAGGAGCACGTTGAATGCTGTGCATTTATCATAATATGTAGCTTAGCCCTCTCTGGGAGAAGCGACAGAAACTTAGTCAGTCTTGCTTGTTGTTTTTGACATCCCTCCTTTTCAAGCACATGTTCAAAGAAACTTACCACAACAGAGCGAAGCAAAACCCTGCAATTACATAAAATCAAAGTTTGTGTGCACGCGCGTGTGTGTGCACTTCTTAACCCACATAACTCAGAAATGTGTTGGCTGGTCAGAAATCGCAGTAGAGATGAGTCCTGGAAGCTTGGGGAGAAAAGGATTGGTTTTATAACATTTCTGGAATGAAAGCAAGAGTGGAACAATTCCTGAGGGCAGTCATTCCATAGCTTCTGAGCCACAGCTATAAAATTCCAGTTTCTAGACACAGATGTTCATATAGCGTGAAGAGATGGTAATTGAAGCAGGTCCTGACTTGACATGAAGATGGTGGAAGATTCATGCAGGGAGAGAAAGTCTCCTTTGAAGGCCAAACAAGACAACATGTGAAAGGCATTTCAAATACCTGATTTGATTTTCCAGACAGACACCCACAGACCCCTGACCAGGATTGGGATAGGGTATGGGGAGGACTGTTTAACCCCTTTTCTGCTGTGCCATAGTCCAGTGATCATTGCCAATCCCAAAAGCTCGATATTAGACCTAGATAAGAACTGCCATTGGACAGCAATTGACCACATTCTAGAAGAATCAAGTGCTCGAGTCCTCCACAAGTGAAATAAGTATGGGGGCAGAGGCTGAAGATGAGATTGGGCTTTGTTGAATGTAAGGGGGGTGGGGCGGAAATGAAGGATCTCTCTCACTTCTGGAGGTAGGCTAGATTCAAGGCAATCATGACTTATAATTTTGATCCCTCCTGGGGAGAATCTATGGAAATTGGTTGCATATTGAACAGCTGCCAAGCAATAGAAGCAGTTGTTAAAGAGCACTTCTGAAGGAAGACATCAACAATATCTATCATGTACAGTTTATGTTCAGGAAATTCAGCTACCGCATGCAACAGAAGTTGTGAAATCCTTGCTTGAATTGTGAGAACTTCCCTCAGGAGTTGGAAAGACTGAATTGAAAAATGAGGGCATTCATGAAATGTCGAGAGAGGAGGACTTGGAAGGGGAGTCCATCTTTAGACTAGAAAAGCATAAAACTGGATGTGGGATATACCCCTGGGATCTTTGGCACTAGGAACATAGAAGTGCCTTATGTTGAGTTAAACAATTGGTTCATCTAACCCAGTGTTGTTGACACTGGCAGAGGCTCTCCTAGGTTTTATACAAGATCTCCTAGCCCTTCCTGGAGATGCCAAAGTTTGGATCTGGGACCTCCTGCATGAAAATACATGCTCCACCACTGTGCTGCAGCCCTTCTCAGTTGAGCTATGGGCCCTTTCTATTTTAGGGAGCTGGTAATGAAACAGGGGTGGTCTTTGTGATCTGAATGAAGACTGTAAGGGGATTACTCCAACACCAAATAAGCAAGAAGTAGGGCTAATCTTGGCTTCTTGATTGCCTTTAGTAATCATGCCCTTTTCTACAGTCCTGGCCATGCAGATTTAAGATGGGGTGGGTGGTTGCATAAATTATTCAGGAAACAGAAAGGAACATCTGTTTAAAATGTGCACAGCTAAGCAAATATGCATCCTTCTACCCCTACACACACATAACACACCTGTATGCTATGCAAATTGTAAGGGTGTTTCCAGACAAGGCATTGCCCTGTCTCATTCACAGAAATGAGCCCAGGTGTCATAGTCTTCCATTTGTAACTCTCCCTTGTTTTCCACTGCTTTCCACATGAAAATCTGTTAAGGAAGAAAGGCTGGAATAGCAGTCCAATGTCATTTGATCAGTAGTGCTAGGAGTCATCTGTTTATATGCACCCAAAGATAGCTAAATAGGATCATCCAACTATTCAGAAAGACAGAGTATTGCAGATCACCCTGAGGTACACTTACCTGATAACAAGTCCCAGTGATCACAGTAAGACTTATTTCTAAGCAAACATGCATAGGTTCTGGCTGCAGGTCACTGTCTTAGCTGTGGACTTTTCTACATTTATCCGACGTTCAGCATCACCTGTTCAAGCTTGCTTATGGTTTCCTTAGGCAATGTTGTGACGCTCTGGTTTTGTTTCTGTGTCTAAACAGCACTTTTTTCAAGTTTGTTTAGAACAGGTCATGCGTGGCATTTAATTGTAAAGTGAAAGAAAACAGTTCCTTAATTTGTATATGTGCACACGTCACAGTGCCACCTAGAGGTTATAGAAGAGGAAAGCAGAAAAGGAAATATTCCTTGAGGAGTGCTTGGATCTAAGAATTAAAAGTGGATATGGCAGGCTAGCGGTATGGGAACTGTAACTGTCTAAGCATTATGTAAAATATTTGCTGTCATCCCATTTTAGGAGAAACACATTGGGTTATGGATGATTGTGAAGATATTCGGGCTCCAGAATGCCCAGCAGGGTAGGTGCTTTATTTTATCATTTTAAAATGGCAGATTGCAAATACTGGTTTTCCATTGACTGGCAGACCAAAAGAGCTGTTTGGGCTTTTCTGTGGCTTCTGAAATATGAACTGCTTTTATTCTGTTACAGGAAGGTGCTCAAAAGTGAAGTACAATAAATTCTTATCTTCCTTTGCAAGTAACATACCAAGCAATAACCTTTCTGAGTTTTCCCAGTGCAGAAGAACATTAAGGGGGGAAATACTGGATATCTTTACAATACTTTTTCATTAGTAGTTCTAGCAGCCCTTTGGACTCATTTTGTGGTCATTTTGTCTTTCCATCCTGAACCAATTTTCTGTGGTAAATAAAAAGGTAGAAGTAGCAGCGGGAGAATTCGTGAAGGCTACAAACAGGAAATGATATTGCACAATAAAAACTTTGTTTGGGAATATGAGAAGAAAATGAGTTTGGGGTTGTTTCTTCCCCTTCTCTGTCTTCATTATCATAATCATCTGCTTCTTCTACCTGGTCATCATTGCCCACTTCTGCTTCTTTTCCTCCTCCTCCATTAATTTAGCTTCCATTCTTAAATGTATCCTGAAAACAGAAATACTAAACCATTTCACCATATAGTTTTGGCTTGCTACTGTTTAGCCTTAAATCTTTATTCTGAACTTAGTTTTATTTTCATACTATTAAAGATACTGTGAATCCAGGGCAAAATGTTTGCAAAAGACAGATCTTTGTCTTGAGGTAAAGGAAGAAAGTAGAATAGGAATAGTAGAAAGGAAAGTAATTATGTGGTTTGGCTACTTGTTATAATTGATAACACACTCTTGGAGGGTTCTTTTTAAATAAAAATGAGTAATGGTAACATGTTGTGAATTCCAACATAATGTGAATCATTCAGTAGTAGGATGTAGTCTAGGCTGCAATCATGTATACACTTACTTGGAATAAATCCCATTGAACCCTATGGGACTTAATTTTGAGTAAATATGCATAGGATGGCTTTCTTAATGGATGGTAGATGCAGCAACATGTCCTAAGAGTGAGACTTTAAGAAGAGATTTAGAATTAAGATGAACTGTAAGAGCCAGTGCCCTGTAAAATGATTTGAAAGGCAACTGTGATCCCATTTTAACTTCAAGGCAATCTTATTTTTATGCATTATTCACCCAAACATTCGATAGTATCGCTTATATTTGCTTAAACAAATCCTGTATTTGTTAATTGGATGATAAATTGCATTGATCAACATGAGACTCTTTCTGAATAAAACAGATATGTCCCCATTCAGTCATTTTAAGGTTTTCCTGGGTATTTATGGCAGTGCTTTTCAACCGCTGGTCCATGGACTGGTGCCGATCCACAGAAATTTCCTGCTGGTCCATGGCGGGCTGCATCCCACTCGCTGTAGACCAGCGTGGGGGCCTGGCTGTGGTGCACCATCTCTTCCCCGACATTGTGTTCGTGGGGAGGGGGCACCACTGGGAGCGGGGACACAGAGAGGGGAGAGATGGCTTGGTGGGAGCTGACTGGGAGCCATGCTGTGCCAATTTTGGTATTTTGTTCTTTTGTTGGCATTTTTTGTTGCTCAGTTTTGGGTTGTTTCAGAGAATTTTCATTTATTTATTTATTCATTTATTTAAAGTTTTTATATGCTGTCCCAATACTAAAGGTCTCTGGGCTTACCCAAAATAAACAAAATAAACTTACCCAAAATAAACAAAAACAAAAACCCAAAGCAACCATATACAACAAACAACACCCAACACACTGTATCTGATTAATGATGATAAAAACAAGGATTAAGGATAAGGATTTTTTTCTCGGTATTGTGTTTGGAAATTAGTACACAGAATACTGTATTATGTGTATGGTGCTTTTTGTTTCTGCCTTAGTGGTCCCTGAGGCAGTTTTCTTATTTTTGCCAGTCCCCAGTTGTATAAAGGTAGAAAACCACTGATTTATCGATCCCTTTTGGTGGCTTCCAAGAAACCTCTCAAAAGCTATGCCTGGTTTTGTTGTTCCTCATTTGCCATGTTCTTCGTTCAGCCTGTAACTCATTAATACATCTTGTGCTCCAGGTTTGTTCGTCCACCGTTGATCATCTTCTCTGTTGATGGCTTTCGTGCATCATACATGAAGAAAGGTGACAAAGTGATGCGTAACATTGAAAAACTAAGTACGTGCTTATGTTTGACTAAAGCAAACCTTTAATCTTTTGATATTCCTTAACATTGCTGGCATTAAGAACAGAGTATGTATGTTTGTATGTGTGTATAAATATATTCACAATTACTTGGGAGGTAGTCCCATTGAAGAGCTTGGGGATTACCTCTGAATAAACATAGGATTGTACTGCTAGTGCTGTTAAAAGCCATGTTCCATTAAATGGACATAAAGGCCACGCATCCAACGTAAATTGTGATTCCCTTTACATCTGACATTCAGGTATGGGGTTCAGAATTTATACAGTCAAAACTGTGCTGTCCTCACAAGCAGGAAAGACATTTGCAGGCTCAGCAGGGCCTCACAGTTTGAAGAACTATAAAACATATTTACAAAAGCAAATCCAAGAAGGTGAAGGGAACTAAAAACAACCCAGTAATTCCTGGGACAACTTAGTGGGCACAGAATGCTGACTGCTGGGGAGAAAGATCCAAAAAATGGTACAGTGGAGTGGCTTGAAAAACGGCATCGCTGAACAACAGGACTGCACAAATGCCCATTTGTTGTATGTCCCATTAGTTCTCAATTATTAGTAGAAAAGAAAAATGGCTGCTTTCATTTTTTCATCCTTTCCTGTGTCTCTCCTATGTAGAGTGGCAGATAGTAAGATCCTCAGTGGAGGAACCTGTAAGGGTGCCACTTGTAAAATGCTATGCACACTGATGGAGCGATCATAAATAACTATACTTCACATTACATTTTCAGGATCTTGCGGAACTCATGCTCCATATATGAGACCCGTGTACCCTACCAAAACCTTCCCTAACCTGTATACTTTGGCAACTGTAAGTCACGCATTTGGTTTTATGGGTGCAATATATAGGATAGTTTTTCTCTTTCTATAAATAATAAAACAGGAGATGAGGAGGACAAGCTTCTGAATACGTTGTTGTCTTGGGTTGAAGTTGGGAGAGAAAAGGTCAGTGAACTTAATGGTGGTTTGCGTGTGCCAGTGCAAGACCACAGTAGCAGCTGTTGCAGTCTGAAAGGTGGTGGAGCATCAGAGCCATGGATGAATACACCCAAGGGGACCCTGGTGGGGACCTGGCAGTGGAACAGTTGAGCTTTGTGGGGGTGTGAGAACCTTTGAACTGAACCATCCTTCCCTGTAACAGCAAAGTCTGGTTTAAGTTTGGAAATGAAATTGGGCTACCCAAAAATAAAGCAGGAGACTGTTTATATTTGGGTAACTCTTTAGGCCCTCAGAAGTGCCTAAGTGTGTAAATTTGGAAGGGAAAAAGTGCCCTGTATGTTTTCAGGCTCTATGAGCTTTCAAATTGATCAGAATATTGAGGGCATACGGAGAAGAAACTAGAATCCCCATCTTAATGTAGAGAGGGAGCATCAGGCTTTCTATTGAATCTGAAAAGGGGGTTGTTGTCTTTTTTAAATGCTACCTTTTGGTGCAGTGTGTGTGTGTTTGTAAAATTAATGCCCAGTGCAACTATACTAAAATCTGGGCTTCTCCACTGGCCATCACTTTCTTCCAACCTGGGGAAGGAGGGGAATGCAGGCAGAAGATTTCAGACTCCGTCCTGTTATGAGGAACATAACCCTCTCCAAGTCACAGGCCTATGTTCATCCTGTGCTGAATGGAAGGAGCAGTGGAGGCAGTCATTGCCTCCCTGTCCTGCCACCCTGAATTTTCTCTGCAGGGAGTCTTCTGCTTCTCTAGCAACAGCAATGCTAGTGGCGGAAGGGGTGGAGGCTAGAGATGCCCTGCAAAGCTCCTATCTTGACATTTCCGGTCTTTTCTGCTCCCTGTCTGCCAGGATGCCCTGCTTTACCCCACTCCAAGGCTGGGAATGCAACTAATGCCATTTTTTCCCTGCTTTGGCTCTGAGCAGAAGAGAAGTTGGAGCTCCCATCTCCTCTCAGAGCTGGGGATGCAAAATAGCAATGAGCTTTCAGAGGCTGTCTAGGGGTCATAGTATTGTTCCTTTCATCTAGCAATTAAGTCTGTGATTGAGGGTAATTGAGCTGTGGAATGTTGAAAGCAATGGTGAATGGAGGGATTGACCCACTTCAGCCCTGAAGAGCTTCAACAGGGGTGAAGAACTTGTGACACGCCAGCCGTGGATGGACTGTAACTTGGAGAACGTGTGTCATAAGGTTAAGTTCACCTGCTTCACTATATTAGAATAAATTACTCTGTTGATAACAATGTGTTCTGGCAGCTCCAGTCCGAAGCCATTAGCTCTAGAGAGCACAGAGGGAAGTGTGGAAGGGACACTAGTCTTTCGCAGGCTCCAAACAGTACAAGCAGGGCTTCAGTTTCAGGCTGGCTGGAGCACAGAAAGAATTGCAGCAGATATGTGGAAACTTTACCTATATAAATAGATTAGGACTTCACTAGCACAGAGATCAAGGGATCATTAACTGCATTATCCCTCCTGCCTTTTGCTAACTCTCTGGACTGCTTCCTGCCACACACTTTATCTGCGCTGATGTACATTCAAAGAACACACACCTAATTGGCTAAGTGTGCAACTGTTTGGAAAACACACTCAACCGTGGTGTTCTAGCAGACTGTTAAATAAGCGTGTGCTTGCTCTTCAAGCAGGACTATGTACACCCATGTACACAGTGTCATCCTCTCTTTTAGGGAGCTGTAGGAGAGGGATGTGTTCCCTTGCTGCCTGCTTACGCTCTTCACTTCATTGTTCTATCTGACAGAACTGATGTACCAGAGAGATTGATTATATCTGTACACATCTACTATTAAGTCATTACTCTTGCTAGATTAGTACCTGAACTGTGGAGGGAGAGGGACCTCAAAATCTTTTAGTTACGGTTATTAAAAGCTGCAGGCTGTAGCTAAAATGGGGAGAAGGAAGGAGGCAACTGTGTTTGTTCTTCATTAGAGGCACCTCTCCATTATCCAGCACAAATCCAGAGTCTGCACAACGTTGCAATCTGTGTTGCCAAATGAAGGATGTACTTTGGGGAAAAAAGAAAAGCCCTCCTTGGATTCAAAAGCAATTAAGGAACAATCCTGTGACCCCCAGGCATTTTCTCAGGGGCTATGGGATAGTTCAGAGTCCCAGCTCTGAGGCTGGAGAGAATGTTCAACCACACAAATGGAAATTGGAGCTCCTGTCCCATTGCTGCTTTGCTGCAGGAATGGAAAGAACCGTGCTGGTTGTTCTTTGAGGCTGGGCAAGCAGCCTTGGAGAGGGGTCCAAGGGCAGCATTTCAGGGGCAGTGAAGAGAAGACCTTTCCAGCCTTCATCCCTCCCCTTCTGAAACACCATCCCTAGGCAGCTGCAAATGGCCACCCAGAGAACTGCAGCATGTGAGAAGTAGAGAGACGAAGATCTCCCATTCTGATTTGGATGAGTGTGATTCCATGAGTTCAGATGCTTGCCTTATCTCCATAGGATTGTGCCATAAAGCTATTCTGTTAAAGTGCTTTGTTTTGCATGGGGACTGTTGCATTGTGAATGATCTGCTTAATCTCTTAAAGGTGCAATTGTGCATGTTTAGATAGAAAAAGTCCCACCTTCTCCAGATGTTCAAAAAATATATGGGAAGTAAAGTCTTAATAATGTGTAAAGGGTTACCTAACTCAAGTTTGCTCTCACCCAAAGGGGCTTTATCCTGAATCTCATGGAATCATTGGAAATTCAATGTATGACCCTGTATTTGATGCTACCTTCAGCCTTCGAGGTCGAGAAAAATTCAATCACAGATGGTGGGGAGGTCAACCAGTAAGTTTCCATTTTGTTTGCCTTCATAAAAAGTGCATCTAAAAGTAGTAGTACAAATTTATTATCTGTGATTTTTTGTTAGGTATGCAATTGAAGCGCTTGCTTTTGTCTCTCTCACTTTGGCTGGATTGGGGCTCATAGTTGTGATAAAAATACTGAGACTTGGTAGGTGTGTGTAACTTGTCTGAACCAGGACTCAGTCACAACTTGTTGTTAGTCACGAAGTCATGTCCAACCTATCGCAACCCCATGGACAACATTCCTCCAGGCCCTCCTGTCCTCCACCCTCCCCCGGAGTCCACTCAAGCTCACACCAACCGCCTCAGTGACTCCATCCAGCCACCTCATCCTCTGCCGTCCCCTTCTTCTTTTGCCATCTATTGTTCCCAGCATTAGGCTCTTCTCCAGGGAGTCCTTCCTTCTCATTAGGTGGCCAAAGTATTTGAGTTTCATCTTCAGGATCTGGCCTTCTAAAGAGCAGTCAGGGTTGATCTCCTCTAGGACTGACTGGTTTGATCGTCTTGTGGTCCAAGGGACTCGCAGGAGTCTCCTCCAGCATAATTCAAAGGCCTCAATTCTTTGGCGCTCAGCTTTCCTTATGGTCCAACTTTCACAGCCATACATTGCAACTGGGAAAACCATAGTCTTGACTATACGTACTTTTGTTGGCAGTGTGATGGGCAAAAGTGCGATGTTTGGGGATGCTAGAATTCTTGGACCAGTGGCTTGCTGCTCATCTCATGCTCACTTTCTGCTCACATTTGCTGCTTGTTTTACACAAATTTGTAGATTTGCATAGATGAACTTTGGTATAGAAGCTTAGCAAACATTTGGAGTTCTGCACAAATGGAACTGGGAATGAGACAAGCACAATGCATATGTGCTCAGTCGTTTTTGGTGGACATGCATCCACACACACTTTGAGGGCTTTGAATATATTCGCATGTTTTGAGAGCAAAAACAAATTTCTCTGTCTCTAGTCACAGATATGTTTAGATGGATCAGGGCTGTTGAGGTGATTCTTCAGACATGCCTCTGATGAGGAGATTCATTTCATTCGTATTTTTGGTTAATTGTTATTTATGACTGTTTTATTGTGGTTCTTTTAATGATTGTAAGCCGTCCTGAGATGCCATGCATAAGGGACGGCATACACAAGTTTTAAATAAATAAACAAACAGTGGTCTCTGCTATATCAGTGGTGTCCCAAAATGGGGCATGGTATCCCTACAAGCATTCCACCTAGAAGGCCTGTGGAATATTTTTTCTTGGACAGTGGTCTTGGTTATTACCTTAACTCCCGTTGCTGCAATGTGTTTTGTTTGTTCTCTTGGCTAGAGGCCCAGCTGTGGGATTATGGCCATGGTCCCAGGCTGAAATTGGTCCCTGCTGGACCATCCAGAATTGTCCAACTTGTTTAAAGACTCACTTTGCTTTGCAAGATTGGGGTGTGCTTTCTTAATGCTTCATGTGGCTTGGGTAGGACATCAGCCACATGGCCCTGTAGTTTGCAAAGACTCCTGGCTGCTGAATGTGGACTTCTGAGAACTTTAGGCTGCACACTGTGGAACAGAAAAGAAACTGTACAGAATGCAAAGAACTTAACAGAGTTAAAAGTTCTTCCAGAAATGGAAAGTTCATAAGCTATATCTAGTTACTTCTACCCCACCAAATAAACTTATATGGGGACTCTATGTGTAGATCTTGCTGCTGTCCTCTCTTTGTCTTGAAGTCTTAACTTTTACTTATTCCTTTGCTTCAGCTCGGACTGAAAGACATCTGCACTGCAGTTCAATGGGTTGTGTCTAGGTTCTGGGTGATGGGAAGTCCATTTGACCAGCAGGACATCATAGGCACAGAAGAATGACTGGGAAGACTTCATGTCATGCTCCACTCTGCAGCTGGTTTCAAGCTGAGTTGGCAACTAGTTAGGAAAATGACACTTCGCAATCTGTGCAAAGAGCCCAATCTTGCACAAGATGGTAGATGCTCACATCTGCCCTCACAAAGCGTGCGAGGTTGGGAACTAGTACTGGCAGGTTTTAATTATGAGCTCAAAAGTATCACTGGTTGACTAACTAGGAGCAGGGACTTCAGGCAATGTCATTGTTAGACATGCACACCCGTTGGAACGCAAGGGGGCTGGGGAAGAGTTGTGACCCATTGCTGCCTGCATTATTAGAATTTTATCTTGATCATCCCAATATTATTTATTAAAAAACTGTATATTGTTGAATCAAGTAAACCTCCTAAGCAGTTCATAAACACACCACTATATAAAGCTTAGATAATATAATAATTAAAGCATTTAAAACACATTAGAATACTGTAACATGCCAAAAAATAATAAGAAGAATCCCTGTGCTTTTTTTCAAGTGATTAAGTGAGGGGTGGGGTGGACTATCATCAAGAATGTCTTTTTGGGAGTGGCACCCAGTCATGGAACAGCCTTTTTGGAGACATTTTTTACCATTCCCATGGCCTGTTTACTGTTACGTGAAGACCTTTCTGTTCGCTAAGGCCTTATAAACAGCTCATGTTATCAAGACCTCTTGTTGCAAAAACTTTTGTTTTTAATTTTGGGGATCGCCATGAGTTTTGTTTCTTGTTTTCAGCTTTATGGTTTTATGGTGGTTTGTTTCTTTTAAGCTAGACAGAGAACATTATGTGGCAAAATCATGCATAAATAAAATATTTTTAAGCCAGTTGGATACAAGTGCTGAAATTCTAAGGTGAAGAACTGGAAGCCAACACTGTGGATTTAAAAATAATAATAAATGTTCCTTCTTTATAACCAAAAGTCTTAGCTCTTTGTAATCTGCTTATATTTTCCTAATTAGATATGGATTACTGCTGCTAAGCAAGGAGTCGAAGCGGGAACATTCTTTTGGTCCAAGTAAGTAGTCTTTATTTTTTGGAAAGTTAGAGTGCACACACACGAGGGAACTGCTTACACAGTAGCTGCAATCTTAAACTTAGAGGCAATGCAATGAAAACTTGACAGTGCTTAATTTTTTATTTTAGTAAAGATAGAATGAAGATGTAAAATTTGTTTCTCTGGTTCTATACGTCAATAGCTTTCAACTCCTGCTTTTTCATCTTACTATTTCTTTTTGTAGTTTCTTAATTTGTGTTTACAATATGCCTTTATGCACTGGACTCATCATGAGTGCCCAGTGATTTATGTTGTGCCTTTTCAAAGGGAGTCACTGCAAATGCTCTTAACACTGATCTTTTAAAGCAGGTGCAAGGAAAACTGCCTTTCTTTCAAAATGGTTGGGCATCAATTTAGGCCCAGCCATCTGTTGAAGGAACCCTGCAAGTTACCTCTGACGGGTCTTTATACATCTTTTTATAGTGCTATATAAAATGAGGAAGAATTTTGGTCCCTACAAAAGGAAACAGCATTGCACAGAGCCCTGAAGTCACTTTTATTTTGTTGCTTTTCTTGATACAGAAATGTTCAGACCGTGGAATGTGTTCCAGTCTATATTATGCTGCACTGTTGCCTACGGGACCTAATCCTGTAGGTCAGAAAATGAAATAAGCCAGTTGCTGCCTGCACTACTACAGGTGCTTCTGGATAAGGCGTTCATTTTGCTATTGTCCAGCCTCCTTCACAGAATTTATGGGAGTCCTGAATAATGTTGTGTTTTCCCACTTCTTTATCTGTCATATTGCTGCTATCTGTTCAGGAGGGGAAGATGGAATTGCTGCACAGTGTTTTTGATCGGTCACACTAGCAGCTACCCAAGCAAAAGGGAGCTTCCCTTTCCTTCTGGATGCCCATTGACCCTCCTAGCATTACTTAATCCTGCAGCTACATCACTTTTCTTTTAGCAGCGATGATACTGAGCTGAGTGGGGGAGAGGTTATGGGGAGAGGGTATTATTTCCCCAAGGACGTTTGATGCCTTATGGGGGACCCAACACCTTTGTCCATGGCCTGCACCATAACATCATCTCTTGGATGAATCTCTTTTTGAAGTCTTCAACTCAAGGCAAGGAGAAACTGAATTACCCAACACTTGTCTGCTTAGAATGTCAGATAAGCCATGATGGGAAGACCAAAATCCTACTAGAGAGAAATGAAATTAATAACATCTAGCTCAGCATTCTGTTTCACAGTGGCCAACCACATATTTCTGAAAGCCAACAGCAGGACAAAAGTGGAGCAGTATAGCATTGGTACATCGGGGGATGGTGTCTCTGGTGAAAGAGTCAATATGTAGCCATTGTGCTCAGTAGCCACTTCCCTATATTCCCACCTGCCCCTTAAGATCTGCCGCAGAAGCCCTGCTCCAGGAACCCTCCTTGAAGGAGGTTAGGAGAGAACATACTCGGAGGAGGGCCTTCTCAGCAGGGGCACCCTGGCTATGGAATGCACTCCCCAGAGAGGTCCGCCTGGCACCAACGTTGTATGCTTTTTGGTGCCAGGTCAAGACCTTTTCATTCTTCCGTACTTTTAATGTTTAATTTTAACTGTGCTTTTATGCTCAGTTTGTAGATCATTTATATTGTATTATTTGGGTATCTATGTATTTATGGGATTTGAACTGTAAGCCATCCTGAGACACACTGGGAACTGGATGGGATAAGAATTACCCAAATAAAAATACCCTCATTCTTCTTAATTTGTCTAATCCCCCTTTACAGTTGTCCAAACTGGCTGCCATTCTTGTGCTAATGAAAGTCATGGTTTAAATATCTCCAGTCTGAAGAAAAACTTCATTTTATCTGTCCTGGATTTCCCACCATTCAGCCCCAGGGGAGTCTAGTATTGCAAGAACTTTTTTCCTTCTTCACACCATGTATAATTTTGTGCACTTCTTTCAGACATACCCCTGTCCATTACTCAGCTTTTTCCTAACCCCCAAAGTCTTGTAATCTTGGCTGCATTGAGTTTCTGACATATTTACACAACAGGTGTAAACATTTCTTCTCTGCAGGGAACTCTAGGAACTATATACTTGTGGCAAGGAATCTCTAACAGATGGCTCTCTGCAGATTTTGCCAAACCACTCAGATTCCCAGGCTTCTTTGGGGTTTTAAACTGCTTTATACCAGTCTAAATCAGACAGAAGTTTATAGAGCAGGTTCTGTCCTCAAAGTGAACCACATTATGGAGATCAGACATAGCACATCCACCAACTATATGTGATCACAGGCCAATAATGGTTTAGCTGGTGTTTCATGCTGCTTTCTCTGTTCTAGTGTAATTCCTCACGAGCGCAGGATATTAACTATACTGCAATGGCTCACTTTGCCAGACAATGAAAGGTAGGTAATCCTAAACAGCCCCTCTCTGCCACCCTCTTAAATGGTGCTTTGTAGTGGGGAATTAAATGCAAGCATTGCCAGTATCCTTTGTAGACACCTAACTTTGATCAGCCATGTCTGCCCTTCTTGACAAGCTCATGACGTGCATACCTTTTTATTACTATTAATGACACGGGTTAATGTTGGCCACTGTGTTTAGACTATTGTGGCTTAATAGGCATTGCTCCTGGAGATTTGGGCAGATGTCGTGCTTTTTAATTGTGTTTTTGAGTATCCTGCTAACAAGCACATTGTCATTACCCTGTTTTCCCCCTCCTTATGAAACTCTGGAATGTTCCTCATGAAATTGTGCCCCATGTGCCTCTCCGCGTGCCTCCTTAATAGTTTTAATGAATTTATGGAACAACACATTTCCAAATCGGACTGTGCAATACATGTGATTTTCCTCTCTCCTCCCTTCTATTGCCTGCCCCAGGTGAGATGAATTTGTGAGGGTTGACTTGAGCTGACCTGCTAAGGCAGTCTCACCAAAACAGTGTCTTTGCTGCCTGCTGCTCCAGGTGGCTGGGGTTTATGGGAGCTGAGGTCCAGTGCATGCGGAGAGCACCAGATGGGGAAGCGTCTGTTAAAGGGAACTGTTCTGACAACCTTTTCCCCCTTTTCCTTTCAGGCCTTATGCATATGCATTTTACTCTGAACAGCCAGATCTTGCTGGCCACAGATACGGTCCTTTTAGCCCGGAGGTTAGTATAGTTCTTCTGCCATTGATGGTTCAGTGCTTTGCAATTACGGCAAAGCCTTCAAACTGCTGGTCTTAACTGAATGTTCCAAGCAGCTGCTTTTTCTGCACATCTGTAAATCTCCAATAAGGAAGAGAGTTTTATAGATGCTATATCATGAAAAGGACAGGACAAGTTCCTGAAAATATCCAGCTGTTAAATCCCCAAAGTTTGTGTTTTAGGCAGGAGCAAGATTTTCAGTTAAGTCCTACAGTTTTGGATCTGTAAAGTAAAAAGTGGGGGGGTTAGTTGTTACTTTAGCTGCTTTATCATAACTGTAGTAATGCTGTTTAATGCAAGTCACTTATGCGCATTCCCTCTCACTGTTCTTTTTCAGGAAAGAGTTTTTTTGCCTTTGGCACATGTATTTTATAGGTCTATTTTCATGGTTTATATTTTAAACAGTAGAGCCAACTCCCTTGGCTTCAAGCAGCGTGTGTTGTACAAAGCCACTCAGATGGTGTAAGAAAGGGAGTTTACTCCTCTCAAGTGTCCTCCCCTTTCAGCACCAGCCAGCTCCTCCACTGCCTGCATCCCAGTGTTCTTTCCAGCCTCTGATTGCAGTAAGCAGCAGGCATTCCAGGCCTTACTCACTGGGAGAACTCAAATAGATTCTCTGGGCTACCTGTGGAGCCTTCACAGGCAGGAGGTTCTGCATCTGACATACAATAGCATGTAGAGCTGATGAGTTGGCCAGAATAGAGGTGCTCCTGGGCAATGAATGATCAGTTGTGAGTGTGGTATTATTCTCTGGTAAATGGTGTCCCTGGAAGCCCCTGGCCACAATCCACACAACTGTGCAAACAGCTCCAGGCTTGTGTTGTATTTGGCTGTGTTCCAAATGATAGCCCTACACCACATGCCTAGCCACTCATGAAATGGGGGCGGGGGGAGACTAGGTTGTCTGTGAACCATGTAGTTTTCCCTTGGATCTAAGGATTCTCCACCATCCCTGAAAGTAGCTGGTAAAGGCTTCCTGATCTGGATTGCAACCCATGCAGCAGGATTTTAACACTGTGTCTGCACTGCCCCAATGTGTTCCCATCTGTATCAGGGCCCCTGAACTAGGTATTTGTGGAAAGGAAACCTTTAGCTCAAGGTCAAACCATCTGATTACTGTGATGTGTAATTTGGCCCTGAGAGAAGTTTCAAAAGTGTGTCCACTGTTTAAGCAGCATTCATAAGAGCACATGCTATTTTGCACAAACACATTATGAAAAACAATACCTTCCATTGCATTTTTCCAGCTCATTTTTACAAAACCCCTGTGAAGTAGGTCTGCATTTCAGTCTCCGTGACCAATTGTGAGTTGTGACCAAGAAATAGAGGGTGGGTGGATGGGCCGGTCTCTCTCTCTCTCTCTCTACCCACTAGTGGGACAAACTTTGATGTACTCTTTTGCAGAGGTCAGTTTATGAAACAAAATACCCACCCAGTCCCTGGGCTACTATTAAAACAAATATTTCAGTCCTGAATGATATAGAAATTAGTCATTCCTGATTTATAGGGTTAAAAAAACAACAACAAGCAGATTCACCTTTTTTCCTTTTGGGTTTTGGACTTAGTGTTACAGTGGACCTGTTTTGTGACTTGATTCATAAATCATTTTAGTGTAATTAAACCTGTCAAAATCAAGATTCTCTGTCTTCATTTCAAGACTCTGGAGTTCTCCCCCTGTAGAGATCTTCCAGTATTCGTCCCTTTTATTTTTGAGCTCCAGAGAGCTGGCTTGCTCACTAGCCTACAAAAGTGCTTGGAATGTCTCTGCACTCCAACTTCAAAAGAATTCCTGTTTTCCTTCTTTATCACCATGTTGGATGCAATGGAGGGCCTGGATATCACCCTCATGTTCGCATGAGGGTCCCACAATTGTGGTGACAATTCTGCAGGCACTTTGATCTCCAAACTGCTGCTGGAGGAAAGTTCTTCTCTTGGGCTTCTGTGCTAAGTGATGACAACCTTCTCATTTTCCCCAGCAGCAAGTTTGGAGCCTGGGAATAGAGGACCAGGACCTTGACTTCTGCAGGTTTTTAGCTTGGGGATCAAGGCCAGCCAAAAAGCATTGACTCTTGCATAGATTGTCCCCAAACTTGCAACTCGAAATTGAAAATCCAATCGAACGTGACATGGGAGAGGTCATTATAGCCCTCTCAGCTTCTGTCTTCAGCATCATTTTGCTTGCAGTCAGTCTGCACTGTTTGCCTATGATGATGGCAGGGGGGAATTGGGCCCTTTCCTCCCATGCTCTTTCCACTGTATTTAAATCTTCTACCCAGGTCACATGCTACTGCTTCAGGAGAAGACGAGTACCAAATTCCCCCTCGTCACTACAACTTTGGCCTCAATTTCCTAAATTTAAATCAGTCCGTATGGTCATGCAAGCCATGCAAATGTGAAGATTTATCATGCGCAGGAGTTTTTTTTAAGAGCGGAAAGGAAGCACTTCATGTTTATTTTAGCTTGTTCTGTTTTTAAGGAGCTGTGAGTGGCTCATGCATCACTAGGAAGGAGACCTCAGTGGAGCCCCCTCGGGCTGTTTACTTACTACTCATGATAGCTTGGTCATCTCATGAGGCCCTTTTCTCTCACCCACCCCTTTCCTTTGCACACAACTGGCTGCCCTTTCCACATTTGGAACAGATTTCCATCTATTCTCCATATGGAACTTGAACAACACACAAGAGCTTGGAAGTAAACCTAAGGGAATAAAATAACATCTTCAGCATTTTTAATTTCCCTATGCACTTCCCTGTGCATCATAACCAGCCCCAAAGATTTCCTATCTAACCATTGTCACCCCCCATGTATGCTCATTTAATGGGGATTTGGGTTGTTCTGTGACATTTTATATTCTGCTCCATGGTGCATGAGATAATTATTGGGGTTGGACAACAATTAAAGAACATGGCAGGGAAATGTAATTAGAAGCCTAGAGTTATAGAGTAGAAGGGGCCAGAAGGCCCTTGGGGCCAACCCCCTGCCATTGCAGGACATTAGGTTCCACCATCCCATCTTGATGACTGTCCAGTTAGATATTAATCCGCTATGACATGAAAAATAATTATGGGTATATCCCCATGGTAGGTTTTTGTGTCACCTGAACTGAGATGGCTATCTACAGAGTAGCTTTCTTTTTCCAGCTTTGTGGCTTGTTTTATCCATGACAGGTTGTGTGCCAGCTAAATCTGGGTGACCAACCCTGCGCATAAAGGGGTGCAAGTGAGGTGCAAGCTAAGAGCAGCCATGCCCCCCTTAAGTGATCTCATTCATGCAGCCACCAGTCACAGGCCCTTCTGAAGTGCCCAGGAGGCACACTTAGGGAGCTATCACTAGCTTGCTGCCCCAAATTCGTCCCATTTTGGTATTGAAATTTCTTTTAATTGGACTTGTGCAAATGCTGAAGAATGCAGTTCTGTATGTCCAAAATGGGCATACTTTGGGAATACCTGCTGTCAAAGTGTAACATTTGCTGTCCCTCAGCAGTGATCCAGAAAGTCTCCAGATAGTTTCATGCTGACTTTGCCTTCCCCTGGCAACTGCTACAGGACAGGCTGTCAAGGGAAAACAAAGCCACACAGGATCTTGGCTTATACAACAGGTAGGCGAATTTTCTCTGCCATTTGCAAGGCTTTGAGTGTCATGGTAGCTGCCTCCCCCAGAGGTCCAAGTGTCCACTTCTTTTCCCACCCATTCTTGTCATTCTGGGTGCTTAGCAGGTGGAAAGGTGCATTCCACCTCCTTTGAACGCAATCAAAAGTAGGACTTCTTTTAAAAAGCAGGAAGGTAGGCCTGCTACCTTCAGGGTAGTTTGGACATGGAAGTGCACTGATTCCATATGAAAAAAGAAGCTACAGTGAAAGCCGAAGGACTCGCATTTGTAGTGGGGAGAGGACACAAGGCACCTTCAGTGCAGTGAGCCAGGGGGTGCAGTCTAGAGAACAGGGGACAGGTGTCTTTTGGGCACACCAATGGGTTGTTCAGTCAACAAAAACCCACCCTGGCATTAGTGTGACGTGTGAACTTGTCCATTGAATTTGTCAATGCCCGCTAATAGATAATCAAAACTTGCCATGATCGGAACTTGAAATGACCGCAACAGTTTCATTATGTCTTTGCTGCAGTCATACAAACAGCTGGTCATCGTTCATTGTGTGTCTCCCAGCACTGCCTGTTACTCCTTTAGGTCTTTGGGGTTCTGTCATTATATCACTAGGAGGCTTGAGTTTGGTGGTGCTGGGGAGAAATATACAGAGAGCAATAGCACCCAGCATCACAGATGCGGGTTTCTGTTGATGCCGTTTTTAAGATATCGGGGCCTTGGCTTCTTAGAACTGGTTTTGCTTGTTTGTGATTGTTGATCACTGGAACTGGTGTAGTAAGACAATTCCTTACTGGTTCCAAAATAGCTTCACGGACTTGCCATCTGCTTCTAGCCAAACGTAATTAGCTAGTGCTTTTCTTTTGAAGCCCCACATTGCCTGGGACCCAGGTTCTTGCTGGCCTGCCGGCAGACATGTCAGACTACAACTCCCATCAACCCTGTCCAGCAATGCTTGAGGGCACTAGGCTGGGGTAGCTGAAGTCCGGGTGTCACCTGAGCTATGCAGGTGGCAATTCACAGGAGAACCTTTTACTTTTGGTGCCACACCATGGCACACCCTGCCCGCACTATTGGACTAGACACCTATGCTGTTCTCCTCTCGGCATTGGGCAAATTTATTTCAAGTTTCTTTGTTAAAAGTCCCTTTAAAGCTTGCATAGTTTTTAAAACTTTCTCATTTGCCTGTATATGAACTGTCTCCCATCTGCCTTTTGCTCTCGCTATTGATGCTTGGATGTGTTCATCTTGTCGCTGGACACCTTGAGAGCATTTGTGCTGAGGCCTGCAGGATAGCAGTTTAATACCTGCTACATTACCTCTAGGAGAGCATAGCCAAGAGGTAAGGTCAGGACAGTTCATCAACGGGAAAATGCATTTCATTCCTGGTGCTCCATTTTGATTGCATCTTGGAAGGCAGGAAGAGAAGGAAGGTTGCCCCTGAAAAGGCTGGGAATGTGTCTCCTCTGACAGGACGTCATTAAGGCCATCTCTAGGGGAACTCGGCCACAAAAGGAGTGTGGCTAAAGTGATGCCAACATTCATTTTGTTGTGAGTGGAGTGTGTTACTAATTAACCCATAGATGTTCACTTCTTAGAAATTGATTGCTTTTTGTTATTTTATATATAAAAATATTTTTGCTAGAACATCACTACTGCATGTAGTTTCTGTGCCTTTCTAGATTCCTGAATGACAGGGGCTTTTACCTTTCAATGCAAAGCTTTTTTTTTTTTCTCTTCTTCTTTTGGTGGTGGGCGCATTATGCTGATTAATAATACAGGAAAAATATTTAAATCAGGTTTGAGTTGTTGACACCCTAACATCTAAGACATTTTTTCTTTCCTTTTTCCAGCCTGGTGATTTAATTGGAATCTCTTTGGCACCAATATTTTTATAAAATTTATCTTGTTTATTTCTGAGGATAGGAGGGTTAACACTATTCACTCTTTTTTAGCAAATTAATTATTTGTGCTGAACTTTTTGTGGTGGGGTGATACAATGACTAAAGAGATGAGCTGTGAGGATGAGAGTTCCCCCTTTTGACCTCCCACGTTGGGTAATGCTACTTGGGTACATCACTGAGTGCTTGAGTGTTTAACTGTCAGATCTATCAAAAAAAAAAAAAAAAGCGTGTTTACCTATCAGAAGTACTAACATAAACTAGCTTATTGGATAATTTTGTATGCTTTGGACTGTTATCTACCTGCACCTAAGCTGTCAGTTCCAGGCGGGGCAGATGCTTGGAAGGTGCTCTGCTTGACTTGCAGGGACCCTTCCACACTGCAGCTTACCCCAGAACCCCGTGGGGACCATTTTGGGGAAGCTGAGGCTGTCTTCCCTAGGAGTGAGAGGGCCTATGTGGCTCAGAGCCCCAGGCACAATGAATTGACATGCCTGAGAGCTGGGTCAGAGGTGATGCAGGAGATCTAACCACTGGACCTCCCAACCTTTGTTATGTTAAAAAGCAACTTACCCAGGTTGAGATCCCAGTGCTGGCTTTGAAGGGAGGCTGGGATTTCTGAGAGATCAGCTCACATTTCCTGTATCAAGGTCTGTTGTGGCTCTGGCACATGAAAAATCCACCATCTCAGAAGCATCCCTAGACCACACCTTCCCCCGGTTCATCACAGTTTGCTATGTACCATTATGGGAAATTATCCTTCAAGTAGAACCTTGGCTGACCAGTTCCTGCCTCTTTTTGGGGGTGATTCCATAATTCTTCCTTCTGCAAAGCAAAAGAGATATTATGCACCATCCTTCTGCCTTTGTATTGATATCTGTTCCTTCCAAGTGAGGCTAAAGTTTGGCTGGTTAATAAAGACATGGCTTTCTTCCTAGCTCTAACTTCTTTAGAGAGGGAAACTATTACTTTGTGAATGTATGCACAAATGCACAATCTACTCTGACCATATGAACCAGACAACAAACCCATGTGCTTGTCATTCTGCTGCTCCTCTAACACGCTACCCTGGGATGGCGATTCTGATTATTAGAACCACTTGGTGGCACAGTTAAAGCTCTGGCTGCGCTTCTTTTGGAAAGAGTGAGTAAACTGTGAGAATCCTCTCTCTCTTTTCCCCACCCCTGCTGCGCCTCTCATCAAGACTGCACGAAGCTTGAACTCTTCCTCTCTCTTCTCTCCTCCCGCCTTCCCCCAAAAAAGAAAACTCTGAAGCTGCTTTCTGGAGAGAGAGACAAACAGAACCGAATTAGCATCTCCCTTCCAGCTGCTTGCCTAGGAAGCAATGAAACAGCATGGCAGATGGTAACACTGTTTTTCCTTCCAAGGAGGCAGCTCTGCAATTTGAACCACAAAGACAGAGAATGGCTAAGCCGATAGGAACAAACGGCGTTGTAAATCTTTGCCGAGTCTCGAACTCTTCGCTGTGCTTCCTTTCTTCTCCAGTTTTTGAATTCGTTGCACTCTCTTCCTGTATGTGTCGTCTTGCACTCTTCTGAGAATCTGATCCTAAAAGATGCCAAGAACTCTCATTGGAATAGTCAATTGGAGTTGCATGCAACGTGGCTTCTTTTTAAGATCAGTGAAAGTAGCATCCGTCAGCGTGCATTGCTTGGCCCTGCAGCTCTTCTTTCAAATGGTTTCCCCTCCTCTGGACACATGGACAGCTCGTTTCATCACCTCAAGTCTCTTTCTTGGCATCCTTCCCCAGCAGGAGCCACAGTGATTATGGACAATAAGTGTTCATGAAAGCCACCTGCCCAAAAAACAAAATGGTACTTTGCAGATCACAATGCTGTGGTTTTTTTCTCATTATATTTAATATATATATATATATATATTCTAAAGATCAAAATGAAGGACAGGGCAGTGTGGTTTCTGCCAGAATTGCCTGATACAGTCTGAGCTTTTTTATTTCAACATGTCTTTTGCTGCCTGAGATGTTACCAGTTAGGAATCTGGCAACATAGAAATTAAGATGCAAATATTTTATGGCCTCATGCCATTTATTTGAATGGTAAGCCACTGATTATCAACACTGAAGGCATAGGTGTATTGAGCATCCAGTGAGAAAAATCCATACAATAAACATAAGCAAGATATGGGGCCTTTTCTGTATACAAAATTAAAAATAGACCCCATCTGTGTATTTTTTTCTTGTGAACTTTAGAGCTGTTCCTACACGTAACTAACTCCTTCCTTTCAGTCTTCACCCTGACTAGTCCTTTGAACCACCTCTGGTGGCTTTAATTTAGACTTTGGTGTACGTAGATCTGCTGACACAGGAATTTTCTAACAGTCTAATGGTAGCTGAGATGAGCCTTTTCTGAGTCCAGGCATCTCTCTCCGCCAGTACAGGAGAGTAGTTTTGGCTTACCTCTTACTTCATCTAAAAGACCTAAGAGAAAGATCACTCCTAAGAGGAGACAGAAAAGGCGTGTTGGTTCTTCAAAGAGAAGAAGAAAAGTGCCTAGAGCGGAACAATACTCTGCGGAATCCCGTCGGAACAAAGTAAGTTTCCCAAACTGACATATCAAATTCTGAAGCCCTTGTACAGCTTGGCTTTTGCTTTTTTGTGTTTTGGCACCTTTGGAATTTCCTTCTTCAGAGTGGAACTCCCAATGCAGCCACCTTGAATATATACCCAGACTGCTGTCACTGAAGCAGCACACACAGCCTAGCTTCTCTCTCTTTCTCTTTTTTCCAAGCTTATTAAATAAAGCCTGTCTTCTTAACCATTTTTTTAAAAGTCACACTAGAAGCACCATCAATACATTCTTGGTGCAAAAGTTCATCCAAAGTTCTTCATCCACAAGTGGAAAATTCAGGACTAGCCTTCTGAATCGCACTTATTATCATGCTTGATGTTTATCTTTTCCAGTCAACAGTATATTCCGGGAAACTAATATCTACCCATCTGGAGTGTTCTGCCACTAGTACCTGAGAGGTACTGAAGAACATGACCAGGTTGCTTCCTTTCCAGAAGTGGCACAAAGCATCTGTTAGCGTCCCCTTAGCTGCTTTTGTAAGATTGCTCTGTAAATCTCTTTGATTTCATGGCCAACAATTTAATAATGGCAGCAGCTGTTTGGGAAGACAAAAGGCTTCGTGGACCTTGATGAATGTTCTGAGGCAACGAAAATCAACAAGTGATATAAGGAAAGGTTTGTGCCAGGCATCCATTTATTTCAGCAGCCACATTCCAGGGTTAGCAATCTTCACTTGGACACGGATGTACTTGTGGGCAAGCAACATGCCCGTAGGGTGCTGTCGCTCCAGCTTTAGGCTCAGTCTAGGCTAGGAAAGTGAGAAGCTGAAGCTTGGCCCAGTTTCTCCAGCTGCACAAGTAGAGTGATTTTTAACATTTGTGTGAGTGTACTTACGTTGCCGTATCAAATGTCTTATCCCAGTGAATTTGGGCATTGGATGTACATGTGTATGACTGGCCATCCCTTTCATCTTGGCAATACCATCAGACTCATCCTTAGAAGTAAACTTTCCCACAAAAGCAAACAAACCAAAACCACCCCAAACCACTCATTTGAAATTCATGAGTACTTCAAGTTCAAATTCCCAAATATAAAACTTGTATGTTGAAGGGAAGGAGGAATGGAGAGAAATTGGTTGTATGTCATTGTTTACGAAGTGGATAAAATACAATATTAGTTTGCTAAGAAGAATTGTCCAGTTGCTCTTGTTCTTAAATAGGCAATTGCTTGTGTATGCTTTAAAACGTATTTGTTAGATAAAGCGTGTGTAATGTGCAGGCTGTATGGTCTCCCCTTGTGAAGCCTTCTAGTTTCTCGTAAAGAACCTGGGGGAACCAAATTTCATTTGAAAAAAAAAAAAAGAACATTTCTGCAATCATGATTGAAGAAATGTAATGGCAAGAACATTCGTACTGGATCTCAGTACGAATGTACTGTGTCTGACTTATTTTGGCTGTATGCCTAAGATCTGCTTTAAGGGGTGGGTTTCGGGAAACTTTAATTTGTCTAGCCTGCAATAACAAAAAAGGGTAGTGTGCATAAGCTAGGGACAGACTCATTAAAACCTTGTTTAAACTTTGAAAGCCTTGTGTGATTTGTTCCTTAATACTAGTCTCCAAAAATGATGTGTGTGCTTTCTAGACTAGTTTGTGAAGGTTGGGTTGGTTCTTTCTGTAAGTTCACTTTAACCTTGTTAGATCACTAATTTTCCCATCTGATGGGTCAGAATCCACTGCTATTTTGTGGATTTTATGGAAAAGCTTCAAAGATGGTAAGTCCAACTATGCTCATGAATGCGGTACGCATGGCAAAGAACATAACTAAACAGGGAAAAAGTCCACTGGGTAAAAACTATCAGTGTGAATTTCTATACAAGTTGCTAGAGAATTGTGAGAGACTCAGCTCTCTTGCTGGCTTCCCATTGGCAACTGCTTGGCCACTGAGTGTAAGAGGATGTTAAAAAAGGTATTTATTTTGATCCAGGAAAACTCATATTATATTACTTACTTTCAACTGATGGGTGGTGTAGAAATGCCATCCATCCATCCCCTTTCTAGACTAAAGAGAAAGGACATTATAAACATGTCAGCAAAGTGAGACTGTCCCAAGTCAGGAGAGGAGGAGTTGGTTTTGTTAACATATATTGAAAGATGCAGGGCAATTCGAAAATATTCTCATTCTTTATGCTAATATATATGTATGTATGTATGTATGTATGTATGTAGATGTTGAATCCACTAAGAGATATTGACAAGATCCTGGGGCAACTAATGGATGGACTGAAGCAGTTGAACCTACACCGATGTGTCAACATAATCTTCGTTGGTGATCATGGTAATACTAACAATAATTTTATATCAGAAGTTTGAAGGCGGAGCTAACATTTTGATCATTTGATCCACAGAGATACAATCTTCCTGGTGAAGGTGATGAGGGCTTGCAGCTCCCGCTTGCCAAAAAGTAGCAGGCAACCTGCTGCCTAACCTCATTCCTGACTGAAGTGGTTGAAGTGAGCTCAAGTGGGAAGCTGGAGAACCCCAGGACAATTGCGCTGAAGCCACAGTCAGTGGATCAGCTAGGGATTCCATGACTTCTATGAGAACCAGGAGCCTGGCTCAGTTATGCATTGGCCTAAAGCATGAGGCAGGCTAGACCATCAATTTGGTCTTAGTCTTAGGGGGTGTGTGGGGCAGTTTGGATACAGGATGGGTTGTGGTGGATCCATTGATGATCCACCTTCTGAAACTTCCTGAATGCTCTGTGGGATTTTCCCATAGCTACAGCAGCTGGTTCCACTGAGGCTCCAGTCTCACTCTGGAATGATGAGATGAAACAGTCCATTGACGTGATGGCTCTTGAATCCCCTCCATGATGTTTAAGGAGTCTGGGTTGTTCCTTCTTTCTTGGGAGAACTCTGAGCAATGAAATAGATTGGGATGTGTTGCTAATGTTGATGCTATCCGGGTGCTAAGGTGATAACCAGAAGAACTACCACGGAACTTGGTGGAATTTGCTTCTTCATAATCAGGCTAAACATTGTGCTACAAGTCCGCACTTCTCTTTGCGTGGACTATGGGCAGTATTCAACTGGTCATTATGCTAGTGGAAATAATGTTTTGCTGGAGGAAACTACGTTGTGAAGAACATCTAACTTAGGGTATGTTTTCACAAGCACAGTTGCAGAAGGGTTTAGGCGCAAGCAGCCCAATGCAACCACTTGCGCAAGAGGTAGCATAAGTGCAACTGAAGAGTTCATGCAGTTCTGCTAGCATCATTTGAGTTTGTCAGAACGTTTGGGGATAGCTGACCCACTGGATGGTAGGAACCCGCTGAAACGAAATGATGGACAGCTTATGAGCCTGCTTGGTCTGCCTTCTCTCAAACAGCAAGTATTTTTGAAACTGTAATTTATTTTACAGGGATGGATGATGCCACTTGTGAAAGAACCGAATATTTGAACTCTTATCTACCTAATGTGGATGACATCATTTTGGTACCTGGAACACTGGGACGTATTCGAGCCAGAGGGAACAGTAACGTCCGATGTATGTCGATTTTGCAATATTCATCCTGGGCCTTGCAGTGTGCCCCAGTTCTTCCCATGTTGCCCCACTGCCAAGTGCTGTGCCTTGCCTTTATGTTAAGGAGAGATGTCTGCCTTAAAGGGGATTGGGATACAGTTGATTCTTAGGAATGACAGTGGCTGTATTGACAGATAAGGAAATGCTAGTTTTGGAAGGCTTACTTCATGACACAAAGTGGGCCAGATCCAAAGAGCTGTGAGAAGGTAGAATACAGCTAATGGTGTTCTGCGAATGCTCAGAAAGATGGTGTGCGTGAGTCCACACTACAGGCATGTTCCAGAGCAGTTGCCCTGCTGCTGCATCCACAAGCTCATCCTGTTCCAATTTTAGTTCGGCTTTTCTTGCACTCTGCTCAAATGCAAGGCACACAGCGGTTCCTCAGTGAGTGGAAGATTCCTTCCATGTGCAAAAGTGCACTTTGTGGGTTCAACCCAGTAGCTGCAATGAAAGCCATGCCATGTGAAAGTCAATTCTTGTACTGACAAGTTCAGCTAGTTGATCTTTCTCCTCTTCTCTCTTTCTCTCTCCCTCACGTCCATAAAACAGTTGATCCCAAAGCCATTGTTGCCAATCTCACAGTAAGTATTGCCTTAGTACATGTATTTTCCTGTGGTTCCCAGCTATAGGTTCCCTGATGCAATGTGTGCATTTCATGGATTACATAGCATAAAGTCGACACCCTCCCCTCTCTGTTTTGCACTTTAGTGTAAGCATGTATACCCTGTTGCTTGATCCTGGCCTAACTTACAGCTTAGGCCAGGAGGTTGCTCATCAGAGTCTAAAGCACCCTAATAACTATGGGACAACACTTACCATGATTTCCATTGTTCATTGTTTGTAACCAATTTTTGTAACTTTGCTGGATTACCTGCACCCAAATGCCATAATTCGCAAAGGAGAATGCTCAACCTGGAAAATATTCTTTGCTTAGTAAATATTTTGCCGCTACTGCACTGAAAAAATTGAAATCAATAATAGTAGTAGTAATAGGGGTAGTAATCAGTTTCAAAATGAATTTGGACTTCAAATTGGCCTCTTTGGAAAATGGAAGCTGAATGCATTCTCACAGCATTGAGCTACATTTTCCTTTCTATCTCATTTTAAAAAAGGAATAATATATGATGGGGTGGGGGGAAGTATGAGGTGGGCAGAGTGTAATTCATTTTAGTCATCTGTAAAGGATTCTTGAAATACCTGGGGCCCAAGCTGTGCGTCTGGGCATCATTAGCAGTGCATATAAGCAAGAAGCCTTTGTTTGATGGCCACATTGCTCATAGCCCTGCAGGAACTCACAGGTTCAGCCTCTGGCATCCCGAACAGCTGGGAACTGCTTGTAGGAAATGGACAGAACCCTGACTGAAACCTTGGTGAGCTACTGCCAGGCTGATGAGCAAGACTCGACTCAACAGGGCCAGTGGTCTGACTTGGCATGAGCATTCTAAGAGATGGGGCAGGGCGTCTGTTAAGCAAGATTCCTGCCTCTGTCAGCCGATGGATTGGATGGTGCCCTGCCAGGCCTTCCTCTCAACTTGCATTCATTGTTTCAGTGCAAGAAACCTGACCAGCACTTCAAACCCTACTTGAAGCAGCATCTCCCCAAGCGCCTGCATTACGCAAATAACCGAAGGATCGAGGATGTCCATTTGCTGGTGGAGAGAAGATGGCACGTGGCCAAGTAAATGCACCTTTTCCACTCCTGACTTCTTTCTTCTTTGGTTTGGTTTGGGTAATGGGAAATCTCAGCTTCTGTAAGAACATTGAGAGTGCTTAGGTCCCCAGCTGCAGCCCACAAAACACCTGCCTTTTTACATGTACACAAAGTCTGTGTGTCTATTTCTCATGGAACATTTATGAACAATAGTTAAAGTGCTCCTTGCAAGCAATTGCGGGCATGTTTTTAGCACACTTTTAATAAAAACTGAATAGGGCCACCAAGGGCCGAGGGGGGAAAACGCTAAATGACCTATAGGTTGCACAGTGGCAGAACTGAATAGTGCAACTACACAAGAGGAAATTGTGCTTTCTTTTACTTTTACAATTAACTGCTGCATTTTCCCATGAAAGAAAGAAAGAAAGAAAGAAAGAGAGAGAGAGAGAGAGAGAAAGTTGTCAGATGTGCTGGATAGATAATAGAAATGAAGCTGAAGGGTCACACCACTGTCTAAATAAACCACACACTAGGGAACAATGAGTGTACCATACATGTTTTATATAAAAACAAATGCTGTGTTAAAGGCTAAACTTGGCCTCCAAAGTGATGGTTGGATGTTTTCTATTAAGGAAAAGAAATTAGCGTTTCAAGCACAACTCCACACAACTCTGTGATAACAAGATATAAAAAACCTTATTCAAGCTTTGTGCCAAGACTTGGTCTAACTAGTTAAGTTATTTTCCAGCAGTGATCATTATTCCTATTTTTATAAGTTGTGCTGCTCAGGGAATCAAAGAAATGATATTGCAAGAACATGTTGTTCTTAAAAAATTTTCTGAGTCCAAATTATATAATGTATACTTTTATCATCTCCTCTAAAATTGCCCACTTTGAGGCTAATGAATTGACATGAGACTGTTCTTTATGTGTCTTAATTCTTAATGTTGCATCTCTGGATCATTTCTCCAAACATTATTCCTAAGGCATCCTTAAATTTTGTATGTAATACTCTTTATTGTGCAGTAGTCCTTCTTATCAGGCAATGCTGTATTTATCATGGAACCTGAGAAATGCATACAGAGGTCACTAAGGAGAAGAACAGATTGTGTTTCAGAATATAGTCCCCAACTCACCATCTGGGAAACAATAATGGGTCTCCTAAATGCGAAAGTTGGCCATTTCTGTCCCTAATAGATGTGGGAATGGCCATGTTTCTCTGCTTTGTTGGCAGTCAGATATGAAGCTATAGCTGAGCTAGCCAATGGCATGCTAAAGAGTCTTCTTAAACACCTAGGAGGCCTGGAGAACTCATTAAGAAAACACCTGGAAAGTGCTTTTTCCATGGAGACCATGGGTATGACAACAAGATCAATAGCATGCAGGTAAGAGCAGCAGAATCTTTAGCATCTGGGTGGTGGTTGGAGAAGGTTGCCTGTAAGTGTGCATGGCTGATATGCATATAATTTATTGCAAGTTACAGTGAAATTGCATGTCACAATCCAACATTCTCCCTATGGGGTACAGCTGCATGGAAAATGTGGCGTATTCAGCACTGTTGAATAATCTCATGGGCTGTGTCCTTATTGCTTGTAAACACCTAAGCTCAGGGCCTTGTGTTAATCCTGTGCAGAGCAGGAAGCACAGCAGAGATTATTGTGGCCTCTTGTAGCTTCTGCTTGGCCTGGATAGCCGTTTTCCCTCTCGGATCCTGGCCGCTGCCGTCATCTTTCTCCATCCACCAGAATGGCCCCTTTATGCCCTTTCTGAGACTGAATTCCATGCTCTTTCTTCCCATGCGAACTGTGTGTGTGCAGAAATTGGAGCATGGATTCCCCACTAATTTTGGATCTCTTTTCCTGACCTGAGAATCCAATGTGTCCTATTACTCCTTCAGATGCTGTTTAGGCACTGCAGGATCAGTCCCTAACACATGCATCTCGGTATTCTTCTGGGTGTTTTATAGAATATTTTAACCCTAACCTTTACCTCCTAGGCTCTGGAACTTGCTTCCTTGTGTGTCCAGTCTCACTTCTTCACCAGTGAGCTTCTGGAATTTGGTGAAGGCCTTCAGTAGGACAGCATCAAATCTTTTCATCAAGGACTGATTTTAATACATTAAATATTTTTGATTGCATTATACTATGTTTTCTGCTGCTGTCTCTGTGTTATGGAGGGATATTTTTAACAGTTAAATATTCATTTGTTTTGAGCTACCTAGAAGTTGTCAGGGAACAGGCAAGATGACATTCATAGTAACTCCAGGTAAAAAGGACTAGGTAGCACTTCTGAGAAAAACCTACACCTTTTTTTTAAAGGACCTTAAAGATTTGGAAAGAGTGCTGGGTAGGAGTAACTGAAATGCTGAAGTGGGTAGAGCAACTTTCTTATGAGGAAAAGTTATAACAGCTGGGATTGTTTACTCCGGAAAAAGGACATGTAATGGGAAAATGGTGGACGTGGACTGAATTATTCATGGCATGAAGAAAATAGATAAGGACATTTTTCTCCCTCTCTTGGCATACTAGAACCCAGTGGGGTCCTCCAATGATGCTGATAGGTGGAAGATCCAGGACAGATCAAAAGAAGTTCTTCTTCACATAGTGCATGGTTAAAACTATGGAATTAATTTCCAGTGGATGTATGATGGCTTCCACTCTGGATGGCTTTAGAAGGAGATTGGACCCATTCATGGTGGATGAGGCTATCAGTGGGTGCTGGTCCTAACAGTTCTATGCTACCTTCAGAATCAGAGGCAGTCTGTCTATATACAACACTTGCTGGAGAGCAGCTCCCCTGGTCTGATCCAACTTGACTCTTATGTCAGAACTAGTCAGAGGACACCATCCTGGGCTAGATGGACAAATAGCCTGACCTCATCTATATCGGGATGGCAGAGAAAGCTGCAGTCGATTCAAATGAGTTTAGATTTCCATGAAACCAACCCACAGATTCTGGAGCCAGTTCGCTTTTCCAGAGTTTTATGGATTTTGTGGACTTGAGAACTGTTAGGCACCTTTCAACTGTATGACTCCCCTAAAAAACTAGCCAAAGGGCACATTTGTTTACACAAAATCAGGTTATGTCAATGAGCAGATGATGGAACAAAAAGCACTGAACAGTCTGCAAAATGTAGATGGGATGAATTTTACAAAGTCTCTCTGTCTCCAGGTCTAAGGCAGGTTCCTACCTACTCCTTGGATTCAACTTAAATTACTTCTGGCTGGAGAAGGTTCATCTGATCTTTTTCACACATTCCCAAGTCTATCTTGAAAGGGCTAGTATTTTATTTAAAAACACACAAACAAAAAACTGAGAAGTCATGACTTTCTGGAGATTGGATATATATCAAATAAAAATATTGTGCAGAACCACCAAATGAGACTATCCCTAATTAAGTTGTTGCTTTTTCTTTTCTCCTCCCCATTTTCCTCATAGACTGTTTTTGTAGGGTATGGACCTTCATTCAAATTCAGGACAAAGGTACCACCATTTGAGAATATAGAACTTTACAATGTTATGTGTGGTAAGTGAAATCACTTCATTTTTGTGCTAAAAATCAGCGTGAAATAAGATGTCCTAACACCTAAACTTCCATTTTTGCAGCCAGAACAGCAGAATCCAGAGTCTCTTTGATGCAGGGTTATTTCCCAACAACAAAAACCGCTGTTATAATCTGCTGCCATTACCAGAATTTTATCTTGCCCTTCAGATGGCAAATTAATTCAAGGGGCCTCACCGAAACTGTTTCAGTCAGACCTTTTTATTTTCCTTCCCAGCTTTGTTTCAGTTTGTATCCACTTACCCAAAGGACAGATTGTCTATTTCTGATTATGCGCCAGTCTCATTAAAGCTGTCCTGAGGGACTTTCCCTAAATCTTCAGTGTCATGGTGCCCCTTGAATGAGCAGGTGTTCAAGATGCAGGTAGCCCCTGAACTTAGTAGCCTACTTTATCCTAAATGAGGGCTCCACATCTTGCTGTCCGAAATGAGAACTGAGCAAGGCCTTTATGAGAGGTGGAACAACAGCATACGTTTTCAATAAAAATGGAGAGGCCACTTTGGAATAGCAAGCTTAATCTAGAAGTAAAATCATCCCTGGCCCAATTTGCGGTTGACCTCTCTCCAGCACTGTATAAAGGCTTTTAGGAAGGAGAAGAAGATTTAAATAGCTTATTGTCTTCTAAGGCAGAATTTGCTTTTATACATCTTGGCCAACATTACTGGGAAAGGAGAGAAAAGCCAGGTAAGTTTTTGGCATATCGGCTAAAACAACATGGGGCAAGAAATTACACACCACTGATAAAAGATAAAGATAACAATGCATGTAAGACATCATATGACATACATGCTCCATTTCAATAAAATTAAACAAAATCAGACCTTTATAGGAAAGAGAGAGAGCCAAATGTAGAAACAATTGCAGCGTTCTTGCCTGGGTTGAATGTTCCAAAATCAAGACGGAATCACATGGGCAATCAAAAGAAGGAACCGCCGCAGCCGAGACGGGTTTTATACAGAATGGCACAAAGCCTTTGTTTCCCCATTAATTCTTAAACCTCTTGAACACTGTCAAAGCATTCTTGAAACTGAAGCATCACCAAAGACATTAAAAAAGGTCCACATTTCTGTCGTTCCCAAACCAGGAAAATGTCACACTAACTGTGCAAACTATAGGCCAGGCTCAATAAGCAACACAGACACAAAAGTCTTTGCGATAGTGTGGATTAAATACAGTGCAGGAAATAGTCACAGCATTAATATACTCTGCTTTAGCAGGAGTTATTTGTCATGGGCACAAGGAGCAGGTAATATGAGAATATCAATTGACCAAATTTGTTTGATCTAATTTTGCTCTGGAAGGGGAACTAAGACAATGCCGGGCAAGCTTCCATGGTGAGGGCATTGCAAAAGTGGGGCACCTTGACTGAAAAGGCCTTTATCTAGTTGTCCACCTGCTTGATCTCCTGAAAGATGAGGCCACCTCAAACAGGTCTCCAGGGACAATCTGGGAGCATGGGAAGCAGAACTTCTGATAATAACGATTCATTGTACTGCTGAAGCAAACTGAGAAGGACATCCAAGTCACTCCTACAAATTGTTCTAGATTTCACATGTCAAGTCAGTAGAGTATGATAAGGTGACAAAGATGAATATAAAATTCTCTGAGAACTGGAAGTTTTCCAGCACATTTCTCTCCTCTTCTGCTGCTCTACCATTTTTCTGAATTAGGAGCAGTTTCCTTTTACTGCAAAACTGAATCAACGTTTTGCATATTACACTATAGCAGTCAACAGCACATTGTCTAAATTCAGTTTGTCATGGGTGATTGTATAGGTGAGCAGGACATGTAGAACTGAAGACCTGCTTAGGTGGTGTTACACTAGATGTGATGGTAGGGATAAAGTTGGTCTTGTAGCCACCCAAGGGCCTTGCATTGGACCATTTGCATGGAGCCATGCATCCACAAAGCTCATAGTCTGTAAGTCTCATCCATGAGGTCCTTGTTCTGTAGACCTGAAACGTACTGATTCTTCAGGTGGGACCTTTCAACCTTGTTTTTCATCTCCTAGGTGAAGTATGTGTGAATGTCAGGTGTGTTCCAGTGTGTGAATGTCAGGAGGAGGTGGAACATGCTGTGGAGGTGGGCTAGACCAACGTGATCTCAGTGGCACAAAGGGTTTGAATCTGTTCATTGAACTTTACTTCCATGTGTTGTGCTCTTGCGTTTGGCTGCATTCTTCCCCAGTGTGGCACCCTCCAGAAGGTTTGGGCTACAGCTTCTACCATCTCTCACCATTGTGTGTACTGGCTGGGGTTTACAAGAGCTGTGCTTCAAAACATCTGGGGGATACCACATTAGGGAAGGTTTGTTGCACTCTAGGATTACTGAGGAAAGAATACTGGGCTGTTATTCAGGAAGACCATAAGGAAGGCCGAGTGGAAAAGGATTGAGGCCTTTGAATTGTGGTGCTGGAGGAGACTCCTGCGAGTCCCTTGGACCACAAGGCGATCAAACCGGTCAGTCCTAGAGGAGATCAACCCTGGCTGCTCTTTAGAAGGCCGGATCCTGAAGATGAAACTCAAATACTTTGGCCACCTAATGAGAAGGAAGGACTCCCTGGAGAAGAGCCTAATGCTGGGAACAATAGATAGCAAAAGAAGAAGGGGATGGCAGAGGATGAGGTGGCTGGATGGAGTCACTGAGGCAGTTGGTGTGAGCTTAGGTGGACTCCGGGAGATGGTGGAGGACAGGAAGGCCTGGAGGAATGTTGTCCATGGGGTCGCGATGGGTTGGACACGACTTCGTGACTAACAACAACAACATTCAGGAAGAGGCCAGTTCAGTTCTGAATGACAGAGTGGAGTATTATGACAGAGAATCGACAAGTCATGGCATGGGGCACAGTGGCCGAACATCTAGCCCAGGCACTGTGTCCCTGAGCGCACCATTCTGTTTCCCATATGAGAGAGGGTTGCTACTCAGTCTACTGGGAAAAAATGCTGCGCTGCATCTAGGAACAGTGCCACAGGAGGAGCAAAGCATTTTGGCCTCCACCTGCAGGACACCCATGGACAATGTGTCGATGTATGATCTTTGTGTGCACTCAGAAGGAGAATCTGTGCATTGGACTGCAAATATTGCTGCCTTTTTGTTTACAATTGCAGAAAATCCATTTCAGAACTTTAATCAATGCTCACCTTAAGTGCTACTGCATGTTCATCCCTCTCCAGATCTTCTTGGGTTAAAGCCTGCTCCTAATAATGGGACCCATGGAAGCTTAAATCACCTCCTACGGAGCAGTACGTATAAAGCAGTCATGCCAGAGGAGGTTGCAAGGCCGCTCTATCCTGTAGCTACAGCAGCTTTGGCTGACTACGAACTGGGATGTTCCTGTGATGACAAGGTAGGCTTATGGCAGGAGGTGGTACTCGGTGCCCTTCAGGCAGTTTCATTGTAATCTCTGCTAGGAACGTGTGAAGTGCATAATGCTCCTAGAGGTCTCCTGGAGCTTCTGTCTGGTAGAGAAGCCTGTAACTTTTCTCATCTGCTGAGTCTGTAGCATGATTTGTACTTGCCAAGCACTTTGGGTGGCCACTTGGGAATGACAGAAAAGAAGCCAAAAGAGAGCAGTAATGTGCACACCATGGGCTCATTTACATTGGACATTTAGAAATTTCAGTAAAAATAGAGTAAAATTTACCTTACTGGGGAACTGCTGCTCAGTGTGCCTTGTTCAAGTCTGCTGTCCAGGTACCATTGATGGACAATTTTTAGGACTCAAAAAGAGGACTGCCTCTGTGGGCCACCCTACAGACATGGCGAGTACTAGAATGGATTCCCTTTGTGATGAGGGACACTGTGAGCCAGCCTCCTCTGTCAGAATTGCATCCAAATATAAAGCAGTGCTGTGCTTAGTTGAGTTTCCTCAAATGTTCAAAGAGTGGTAGGCAGCTTGATGCTTTTGTATGTACTGGACTACAAATCCCATAAACCCTTGTCAGCATTGTCCAAGGTTTAGGATTATGAGAATTGTACTCCAAATCATCTGGTGGACACCATGTTGCCTACCCATGTGTTAATGAAAGAGGGAAAGAACTGAAATTTGGATGCCAGGAAGTATTTCCTGACAGTTAGGACCCGTAGGGTATGGAATAGGCTTCCATGGAAGGTGATTGAAGCCCCATTGATGAGGGTGTTCAAGGATAGGCTGGACATGCACATGGTAGGCATGTCATGAGCGGAGCCAGCTGGAGCCCTTCTAATAGAGGACACCTTCAAAAGAGGCCAATCCTTCAAGAAGAGGACTGTCCTCTGAGGACCACTCTCCTGACATGGCTTGTACTAGAATGGAGTCCTGGGAATCATTCTATCAATCCAATCATCCCTTCTGACTTGCTCTAAGCTTCTATGGATATTTATTCTTGACCATTTCAAGCCAGCCTAACTCAGCCTGGTGTCTTCCAATTGCACCAGGACTGGAATTCCCATAGTTCCCAGCCATCATGGCCTATGAGGTCATGAGATAATCAGTTCAACACATCTGGAGGGCACCAATTGGAAAAGACTGTGCTAAACCCTTGCAGAACAAGGGGTAACATCAGCCCCAACCCCTGTCTTCCAGTAAGCCTGCTGAATCAAGATACGGGAAGGTTAAGAGGTCCAGACCCTTTCCAGTGAGAGATGGGCCTGCAGTGGAAATGGGGCAGTGCAGCAACGATTACTGCTAGGTGTGTGCAGACTCCTGACTGGTTAGGAACACACAGCAGAGACTGCTGGTATCAGTTCCCACTCCGAGTGTGTAGGGAAAAGAATAGGGTGTGTCAGACCCTGCTTCTGAGGGGGGGTCCGCTTTGCTTTGGTCTGCTTTGGGCAAGGCCAACTTCGAATCTGAAGCTGAACCGTGCTTCAGGGTTTTTTAATAGCTTTAGGTGTCTCTCCATCAGGAATCTTTGGTAGAGAGCATGTGATCTTGCCCCCAACTAGTCATTCATGTGCTTTCAGGGCAGTCGGTGGAAAAAGGAATTGCTCTGAAGATGTCTATCCTGGGGGGAAGCTGTTAAATCCTTGATAGGAACTGTTCTGAAGCAATCATTAGGGCTTAGGCAACTGTCCCTTTGGCCCATGAAACTCCAGGTCTTTTGGATCTGTTTGCTTTGCTTTAGTCCACTGTGGGGAAGACCCACTTCACTTCAGGGTTGTGGAAATACCTCCAAAATACCTCTGAAATAGCTTTGCCCAAAACGCACATGCAGCCGTACTGTAGTCTTAGCCAGTTGGGAATCATGGCCTGCGAAGCACTAACTCCAGCCATCTCCTGCCTCTCACATCCCTAAGGACACGAAATCTTTCTTCACATCTGGCTTCTATTTGGTAGCATTTCTTCACCACCCTATAGGTTTAAAATTGCACTTCTTTTTCATGGCAATGTGGAAAATATGTTCTGTGGAGCAATGCAGTACACATTTGTATTCATTTGTTGGTAATAAGATAGAGGCATCACCAAGAAAACAAAGTTGACCTTTGCATAAATGTGTACTTTAACAATGCATGATGGATTGTTTCCATGGGATGAAACAAACCTGGAGAACATCCAAAATTACCCAAGGAGACAAAGTCTCAAGATGTTGGAAAAAATACATACGCTTTTATCCTTGAAACAGCTGAGTGCATTTGGTCCTGCATGATATAACTGGGTTTTCTTTAGGGAGTCGGTCTGATCCAGCCTGTCCATAAATCTCTAGCATGCCCTTTGCTACAGCTAGTGCAAAATGGCTTTTACAAATTAGGAAGCCTTACGAATAAGTCTTTTGACGGGACTAGTGTTGCTTTGCTAGGTAAATATTGGAGTTGGGAATAAGAGAAGGTTCTCTTAGTTCTGCTGCCAATCTTCTATGTGCTGGTTTGTTTTTAAAAAACAGAATAAGTTGGATGAACTCAATCGGCGTCTTCATGTCAAAGGAACTGAAGGTAAGGATACAATGGCAAACTCAGTAAGTTATGCCTTATAATCAATCGTTCAGTCAGTGTTTGTGTCTGTCATATGTTATCTGAATCCTTTTTTCCATATGCATCTGTAGTGCTGTACCTTGTGCTATGGAAATAACACAGTGAATAACACGCCATGGGTTCAATTGCCTAGGCTCTGATGAGCTGAAATGCAAAAGTGATTGATTTTGAAGTTGGTGATGTGCAAATATATGTATATTAATAACATTTGCAATTTCATTAGTTAAATAATTGGCATTACTTTTCTCTGATAGAAACAGAGCGAGTCAGAAGGGGCCTCCCGGGCCATCTAGTCTGACCCCCGGCTCCAGCCGGCTCCGCTCACGACATGCCCACCATGCATATGTCCAGCCTATCTTTGGATACCCTCACCAATGGGGCCTCAACGACCTCCTGTGGAAGCCCATTCCATGCCCTGGGGGTCCTACCCATCAGGAAGCACTTCCTGGCATCCAAATTGAACCTTGGTTAGAAACCACCTTCCTTAGAGCTCAGCAAAGAACTACCCATGATAAACTTTTCTCCTATTTTTGACCAATGGTCCTAAAAAATTAACAGTAAATGCTACAAGTGAGCTCTCCTGTCCCCTCCTTTTTGGGAGCTTGGTTCAGAAATCAGGAGGTAGTTCAGTTTCATTTTGAAGCCAACCAAAATTCATTCCCACTCCTACCTGAAGGCCTCACTGCCTTTCTGTACCACCCCATTAAACAGCTGAGGTGTAGCAACAAAGGGCTGCATGGAAGGCAAGAAAGAAAAGAAAACATGGAGACCCTTGCATGGCACCTGATCCCATTTTCCCATGCAGACACAATATTCCCAAGGGCTATTGAACTCGCTTGACCCAGGAATTGTTGGGGTCAAACAACAGTGAGTGAGCAAGCTGCCTCTTACACACTTGCAGTGTACAGTTACAATCAACAGCACACTTTTCCTGGATGTCTGAACCAAGAAATGGGGGTAACAAGCCAGGGTTAACCCAACAACAAACAAGAGCCAAGATATTTTGCTGCCTGCAGCAAAGGACAAGCTAGCCTCCCTTCCATTCCACATAGAAAACCTGACTAGCTGGGAAGCTCGATCGTTCTTCAAACCCTGGCAGTGGGGCAGTGTCTTCTTCCACACCTGAAGGCAGCAGGTGTCACCTTCCCTGTACCTGCCACATGTGGCAGCTGCCTCACTCTGCCCAAGGGCCAGAGCCACAGAATTGGCTGAGGGTCCAAGCTTGAGAGCACACATGGCTAACCTGGGTCTGCTGCTGCATAATGCTGGAAAGGACCCTAAAACCACCTAGTGAGTTTATTGGGGAGGTGAAATATTTACTAGGGACTTCCCTCTTCAGCCTTAGTCAGCCTTTTCCAACCTGGGCCCCTACAGATCTGTTGCATGACAACCACAGTGACAGACATGCTGACTGTGGATGACGGGAGCTAGAGTTCTGCACCTCTGCAGGCAGCACTGGGTTCAGGAAGGGATCTCTGAACGAGTGTACCATATGAGCTTCTCCCAGAGTGTTGTGAATCTGTTCTGCAATGCATGGCAGGGTGTGTGTATGCGTATGTGCAGAGAACTTATGTGCCTGATTGTGGTGATGACATGTATATATACGTGTATGCATTTGATGTCTTTCTTACTGCATGCTTGTCTTTAACTGGCAGATAAGCACCTCCTTTATGGCCGTCCTGCTGTTCTTTATCGTACAAAATATAGCATCCTGCATCACCATGACTTTGAAAGTGGCTACAGTGAAGTATTCATGATGCCGCTTTGGACATCCTACACCATTTCAAAACAGGTCACTATGATAGCTGGAATCTTTGTCTGAGTTGGAGGGGTTGGGAGGAGGGAGGCCATAAAAGGGCATTGGCAAAGTGGCAAGAAGAAGCAAGACAAGGGGCTTTGAGCACATGCCTTGTCCAAGTGACTGGAGAAGATTTTCCCATAATAAGGCAACCCTCTGACGGCTGAGAGAACATCCAAAGGCCCAGAGTAAGGGTACTTTTTGTGTATGATGTTCTGTTTCTAATTTCTGGAGCTTTTGACTGTTGCCAAGTCATGAGGGCATGCATTCCAAGTGAGCAAATAATTAATCAAGCGAGACCATTTGGACCAATTAGTTTGTATAGCACCATCGGTGAAGTTGGCACTTTCTTGAATAACACAAAGCACAGAGACTATATCTTGCCCTGAGTAGCTTTCCATCTAGTTCCTGACAAAGTGCCGGGCAACAGGGGACACGGGAAACACCCAAGGCAAGAGCAACTGGCAGATTAAAGTTTTGAGGAGGCAATTCCATTCTATGGGCTCTTGTCACTGGAGTTCTTGTATTCTGGTATGCAGCCTTGGATACCAAATGCCTGAGCATTCTATCAGCTCTGAAGTGTGTGCATGCGCATGTATTCCTGGCCATATTCCTTGGTTGTTGCTTCAATGGATTTTAGGAATCAAGCTGAAAATGTAGGCAAGCACCATTTTTCTGGAGCAGGTTTGAAGACAGTACTTAGCATTTGATTTATGGATTTATGGAAATAACTCTACAAGCTTTGGTGGTATCCACTGGCTTATATCAGTGGTGCACAATTTGTGGTTCTCCCAATATTTTGGCTTACACCTCTCACAAGTTGAAGAGCATTTCTACGAGAGGCATCAATTGTGCACTCCTAATTCCTCACTGTTTATGAGTTCTTCAGATCCTCTTGATCCTCGAGTTTCATTCTGTTTTCTTGCTACCCTGCCTACCTTTTTCATCTTTTGAATTGGGAAAATGAGGCATTATTTCTGAAATGGAAGTAAAAGGGTTTCCTATTTGTGCATTTGCACTATTCTACAACAGTACAGTATCACCTAGAGGTTATGTGGTGGGAAATCAGGAAAGGGGATATTCTTTGTATAGAACTTGACACTCGGTTCTTCAACAAAACCGAAGGTAGGCACAGTGCTTAAAAGGCTTGTGTAGAAAAGCTCTTAGCCTGTAGTACCAAGAGTGAGGAATCATGGAGTTGTAGGTTGAAACATCTGGAGAGCCAGAAGTTGTCCACCCCACTGAAGATGGTTTCTTGGAAAAGTGGTCTATTAGTCATGGTGGCTATAGAAAGCTTTCATTTTTGGAGGCTCTGCATTCCACCAAGTGTTAGTTACTGGGAAGCAACAGCAGGAGTGGAAAATTTGTGCTCATGTCCTGCTTTCTGGAAGCACATCCCTTGACCCTGTGCAGTCAGGATGGGGATGAGAGTGGACTAAATACCTCTTTGCCATCCCTCCTCCTCTTCCTAGGAGGTATAGGTATGTGCTATACTCAGATATTATTCCTACTTTACATTATGTGTATATCACGCCATCTTTCTGCTTGTAAAGAACCCAAAGTGGCTTGTAAGGTTCTCCTCTTTTCCATTTTATCCATATGCAGAAAGCATTGTGAGAATCACTCCTCAAATGCTGCCTAAATTCCTTTTTGTTATCAGGCGATGGACAGGGCTGGCTTGTTTTTATTGATGGCATATAAACTACTCTGTGGTCCTCTTCCATCTGAAGGGCAAGATAAAAATGCTTTAAATGAACAAATAGATTACAAGGGCCAAACATTACCTTAGGTGGGGTGCAAGATGTGTGTGCTTTGGACAAAATGCCAGCTCAGGGCCTTTAATTTAGTCCAGGACGGCAGCAGAGGGTATAGAGTTAACATTCCCTACCTCCATATGAGGGCTCTGATTCAGAGAAATCCCTGCTCTGCTGGTAATTTGTAAATAAAACAAAATTTGTAAATAAAACCCTGTACTATGTGGCAAAGATAATGTGTCATTTGGCTCAAAGACCAAACAGAATCTGGCAATAACTGAATGAATGGATGAATCCAATGCTCTTGTTACAACAACTGTCTAGACCAACCCTTTTTTTTTCTTTCAAATATCAATAGCCATTCCTTTAAAGCTGGCAGCTAAAAGTGGAGTGTTGCAATATCTTCATAAGTATATAATATATATCTTCCATTCATATACAAACTATGCATCTTCTATATAGCACAACATATAGGACTTTGCAGTGTGCACAATTATTTGCAAGCCTTAATTATTACGATGCTCATTTCACAGACTATGAAGAAGCTGAGAAGCCTGACATATTCATTTTTTATTTATTTAAAAAAAAAATTCTGTGCTGTCCCATTACTAAAAGTCTCTGGACGGCTTACAAAAGACCAACAACAACAACACCAAGAACAAAGAAACCATAACAACAACACACAGCACACTGCATCCAATAAATAATGACAAAAACAAGGATAACACCAATTAATTGTTAAAACATTCAACATTCCAGCATTCTCATTTAGATTGTGTTAAATCGGCTTAAGCGCTTGTAGAATTTGAGGCACCTCAAAAAGTTATATATTTGCAATGATCGTCAACTGAAACAGAACATAAGAGCAGTGCTTCTTATTCCTCCTCTTTCATTGCAGGCAGAGGTGTCTGGAGTCCCAGAGCAGTTGGTCAACTGTGTGCGGCCAGACCTGCGCATTTCTCCAACCAATAGTCAGTGCTGTACGGCCTACCGAGTGGACAGACAAATGTCTTATGGATTTCTATTTCCTCCCCGTAAGTTTAAACAGGATGTGAGGAATGATTTTGCTATTCACTGTCAATATGAATAGAGATACAAAACTTGAGCTGGGATGTAAAGTACGGATGTACGAATGTAAAGTACGAATTCTTTGCTACCAGAATTCCCGCGGCTGAAGAGGCAGGCCACGGCTTAAACCAAACAGCTGTGGCCCTCTTTGGCCCACATAATCAAGCAGTGGTCTTGGGAAGAGTTGACTGCACACCTACTTGCAATAAAACATGGAGGTATAAGTCTGGAGATATTGGTGGGGAGACCCTCTGCAGAGGAACATAGTCAAACTGTGGAATTGGCCACCGCAAGATAGAGCGATGGCCACCAATTTGGATGGTTTCTGTCAGCTGTTTTCCGTCAGGCAACAGAGTTACCTTACAGCATTGGGCCACTGTGACTATGCTAACCTTTGTTGCTGGAAATAGCCGCTGGACATGCAATGCAAACTGAACATGTAACCATCATTTAGAATGGAGCAACTGGAGGTTGTTCCAACTCCTGATGTTTCCTTCTGGTAGAAACCTTTGATAGACCTGCAGTCCCTTCTCAGTATCTGCTCCATGCCACCACTGAGGTGTGCTAGTGCAAAATAACTCTGACATGCTAACTCTTCTTGATTTTTTTCCAGAGCTCAGCTCCTCAGCAGAAGCAAAATATGATGCTTTTCTAATAACAAATGTCATTCCAATGTATCCTGCCTTCAAAAGTAAGTGCCCTGTTTTTATGATTTGGTTTGGTAAAATTCAGCTTCTGTCTCATAGATTGGCTTATCAGTTATTTATTGTAAGCCGCCCTGTGATGTTCTGTAGGGGACGGGATAGAAAATAAGTAAATAAATGTTATTTAGAGACCTAATTAGCTCCACTATGGAACACATTTTGTACACATTTGTACAGAGACAGTGATTCCTCCGTCTTCCCGAGAAAATACTATCAGAGTCAAGAGAACTATTGCGTATTCAGCTGCATTTCCACTGAGTTTAGACCAATGTTCTACCAGGTGTGGGCTACCTGTGAAGCTATCAGAATGTTACTAGTTTTATGTGGCACTATAAGAACCAATCTTGTGCACTTCAGATATGCATATAAAATTCCTATCAGTTGGCTGTTTTTTCAGGTTGCCAGACATACCTGTTCTTTACTTACTTACATATGTACTTACTTACTTACTTAGAGATTTTCAAAATGTTCTTTCAACCAAGGATACCAGAATGGTGCTTCATGATATCTTATGATGCTTCATCAGTTCATACCTTCCTAACTGCAAGAGCCCATGCCAAAACATAAGCTATATGTTGGGTATAGAGTGACAGGTTTGAATCTTGGTTTTTCTGCTTACGTGTATGCTATGATCAAGACCTGAGGCTCCCTTCCCCTCCAAGGGAGTTTGGGAGGATGGCAACAAGGCAGAGCGCATTCTCAGTTGTAGCCCTAAATGTGGAATGCTTTCCTCCATTAAGTCTGTCAGGCCACAGCAAGGCTTTCCTCTGCTCCCGGACATTGCACTGCATATGATGGGCTGCTTGATTTTCCTGGGCATTTTACATTTTAAAATGCACTACTTTGAATTGTTTTAATTTTTGCATGTTTTAATCCTTGTTACAAGATGGCCTGAGTTTTTGTTTTTTGGTTTTTTTTAAAGGCAGCTAATAAATTAAGATACTAATAATAATGGAGTTTACTGTGTTTTTGTGTAAAGTCTCTCTGTGGGGAAGATACTGTGGAATGCACACCTAGATATCAGGCTAGTATAGCACAGAGAAGAATCAGATGGCTTCATATGGATGGGTGCATCCTCCCTATACCAGGTGGTGTTTCTTCCAAAAATGGAGAAATCATTATTCTGAGCTCCTATTTTTAATTACTCCTACTGCACATTGCCCTTGTAACAAGGAAGTCAAGGCGGTCTGAGTCTGCAAGAGTCACTGCTTCCTATTTAAGCTTCACAATTGACCTGTTGAAAAAATAATAACCGGTTCAAACCGTAATTGTCTTCTTGGCCAGCACACAAATGAACATCTTTTATTGTGGAGCCAAGGAAATTATACGTGGGAGTGTGGGAAGATGCACTTCAAGCTCCTGATCCAAGTTAATTCCTCGGAAGGGGCCTAATGCAATGAGTGACTTGCATTTCTGGTGCCACTAGTGCCAAAACCTGGCATCTGTTTTCTATGCCAAGCCACAGAATCCTGGCATATGCATGCTATTTATTCATATACAAAATATTGCTGTACTGCCTTTTGTTTAAAACCCTCTTATTACCTTGGAAGCTATGCTATATTAAAAACACAGCAACTAACATTAGGAAAGTATTCAAAGTCAGAACAAAAATGAGCTTTTCCATATCCAGTTTTTATTGTGCACTTGTCATGCCCGACTCACAGTTGCATTTGGGTTATTTAGACAATGATGTTACCCTCCAATATGCCTCAGTTTTTGCTTTTTGGGAGGTGTGGGTAGGAGAAGAAAAGGCAGCATTATTTAAAGAAAGCGAAACAAAACACCATTTTGACTTGTGTGATTGTGTACTCCGGGACAGCACAGTGCCACCTAGAGGTTATTACATAGGAAAAGTAGTAAAGGAAGGGCTCTTGGAGCGCTCAGGTCTCAGTTCCATAACGAAACTGAAAGGTGATACAGTGGATTAACAGAAGCACATAGAAAAGCCCATCTAAATAACATGCATGAAAAGGCTAGCAGAGCAAACATATCACAACTGCCCACCGAAGGGAAAACAGGAAAGAGCCAGCTGGACCTCCCCAGCTGGGTTGGGTTGGCTTGGGGAATTCCATAATTGGAACTCTGCTGCTTAAAATGGCCCCTGTTTCATGTCCTTGGGAATTGCATTAGCCTTGGTGGCAGAAGGCTGAGCCAAGCCTTGGAAGATGATTGCAATTCATGAGTGCAAAGGGGGGCAGTCTTTTAAATATCCTGCAGAAATAGTAACTACAAATGCCAAGGTAGCTGCACAGAAAATTTTTCTCCCACCTACTAATAATTTTCCCACAGATTGGGGGTGGGGTGGAGATTTCTTTTTGAAGTATTTCTATGATACTTTTTGACAGCCACCCCCAAAATAGCTTGGAACTACTAACACTTCTGTTAAAAATGAAGAAATGCTCAAGCTATGAATGCAATCAAAAGAGGCAGAGAAAGCTGTCTGGGGAAACCATTCAGAAAATGAACTGGAAAGCAAGACACAAAGGCAGATGTTAAATAAAGTAGCAGATCATGAGTTAGCCATTGGAACGCTTTGGGAAATAAAATGGCTTTAACCTGATGCTCAAAGGGAGCTAACTCCCTCACTGGACACTCCATAAGTGGGGCACTTCCACTAAGGGGACCCTTTCCCTTTCTGGGTGCTGCTGGCTTTATGGGCATGCCCACTGGACACACCTGCTCCTCTCCTCTTCCTCCTCCTCTTCTCCATTTCTATACCATCCACCAGCCGAAGCTCTCCAAGCAGCTATGCAACTATATAGATGTATATATAAATGCATAGGGCAAATGGTATGATCTCCCTAAGAGACTCTTCAGAAGTGTAAAATCAGGGAACTGCAGTTGTGTACTTACATGCCGGGAGAGGAGCTGTCTTGTTTTGTAAGGAAAGAACAATGCCCTATCTGTGTAATGCCCAAGGCAACGCCAGCCTCTGAATGGCACTGTGTATTTCCTTTGTTGAAGACCTGGCCTAAGGAAGGAAAAGGAAAATGGAGAAGCAAAACATGGTTGCTTTTTATCCTTCTCCTGGAGAGGCAAAATAGATCTGCCGTCCCATGATGATTTGCTTATTTTGGACCTTTGACCAAAAGGCAAGGAAGAAGCACTTCAAATGCGAAATCGTTTTAGAATCTGTATTCAGAGGGCCTACACTGAGGTTGATTCCAATGCATGATTTTAAATGCATTTTATTTTTGTGCTTGTATATTTAATTAAAGTGGCATGTATTCATGTAAAGGTGGTAAAGGAAAGGGTGTTTTTGGAGGGCCTTCATTCACACGGTCCCCATTCACTGGAGACAACTTGATGGCATGTAACAATCACCACGTCCATATAGCATACTATATTTTAAATAAAAATATTTATATTAACCTGCTCATCAGAGAATACTTACAACCCTGTTAACCCCTTTTTGTCTGAGTAAGGCTCATTTAGTTTTCAGAGGCATATGTCCTGATCCGATACCTGTTCAGTGCTTTCTTATTAAATGACAGCAAAATGCCCATCACAAGCCTGGATTGGAAGCTGGACTAGCACATTACAATGCATAGCTCTGTCCTCTCTGTGAGAGACGTCACACCTGTATGGAGTCCCTGGCGCTGAGGCACATCAGCAGCACCTCCAGGAGCATTGTATTTGCTCCACACAGCTGTGAATCGCAATTGTAGTGAGGATGAGAATAAAGGGGTGCGATTTGTGATACAACAGGGATTAAGCTTCCTTCTTGCCCCTGGTTATTCTGCTGATATAGATAACTCTACAGCATGATCATATAAAAGAGAAAGCTGTGAGAAAGAGGTCCTACATGATCTATACAGACCACCGGAAAAAGGATGCTGTATGGTGCGGTGTTCAGAATTCCAGCCACACCATCCATTCTCCCATTTTCCATTTTTTATGCACAACCAGCAACCAGCATTCCACACTCATTGCCCATGCTCAGTCCTCAATGCATTTTCTTTTAATTTGGAGGGGAGTTTCCCTCTTGAAGTCCGCCCCCACCTCCACTAAAGATTTCTTGTATTTCTGCAAACCTCAAAGTCCATTTGGATTTGCTATGTATATATATTGCTTCTTCAGATTGATTTAATTATACTTTTGTATTTGTCTTTCCTCTTCTCATTTCATGCAGAGGTGTGGAATTACTTCCAACGGGTTTTGGTGAAGAGATATGCCATTGAACGGAATGGAGTCAATATTATCACTGGACCCATCTTTGATTATGACTTTGATGGTTTACATGACACGCCAGACAAAATAAAAATGTAAGAAACTTTTGTTTTAGGTGGCAATCCTAGGCACACTTACTAAGAAGCAAATTCTCCAATGTAGGCCCTTTTTGTCTGAGTAAGGCTTGTTTAGTTTTCAAAGACATGCAGTATGTCCTGCTCCGATACCTGATTTTCAGTGCATTTTGTTCAGTGTTCTTAATCAATTCTTATTGCTTCCTTGCAAGGGATTACTCTCTCCAGATCATGTCAGTCAGTATGGTGTGGGGCGTCCAGTGTTAGTCTGGGGACTCAGGAAACCTGGGTTCTAGTCCCCACTGGGGAGAGCCACAACCTGCTTCACTGGATTGTTACTGTAAAGATAAAATGAAACTAAGTAGGCCGCCTTGCAAGAAGAAAGGCAAGATATAAATGCAATGTTAACAGTAGCAAAAATAATCTGATTGTCTTGAAAAAGTGGGATTTCCTTCCAAAATTAAATCAAAAATACTTATTTACAGCATTTAAGAATCCACAACTCATGTTTCTCTATAAAATAAGCTCCAAGCAGCTTAGCAAAAATTCATGAAATACATCAAGCAAAATAAAAACTAGTCCTTCATGCCCTACCAGAGTTCATATAGTGAGTTAACGTAAACAGGGGAAGATTAAACTCTAACCTGCTATAAAACCTGTGCGAAATAAAGCATCATTGCCTGAAGACTGTGTCTGCAGAATTTCTCTAGGAAGGAACTTCTACAACAAGGATGCTATGTGAGAAAAATCCGCATTGTGTTCCAACCTACTAGACTGCCAGAAGTGCACGGACACCAATGTTGGCCTCAGGGTGGGAAGGCAGGATTGCATGGGAGAAGAGGGTTCTTCAAACATCTTAGTCCCAATTAATTCAGAGCTTTGTATGCTTAGGCCAGCCCCCTGAACTGTTTGCAAAAATTAACTGTAAGCAGTGCCAATGAAACAAAACTGGACTGATCCGATCAGCAAAGCAGGCTTCAGAAATCAATATGGCTGTCGTATTTTGTGTCAGCTGAAAAGCATTGTGCCCAAATACTTTTCTGATCCAGCCCCATGTAGTATGTTTGAAAGTAATTCAGTCTGGATGTGAACATGGCATTCTTGACAAGGCCCCAGATGCCCTTCATTAGGTAAGGACATAATGACTGGAATAGCCAAGGCTGTGCAAGGAGCCTAGTCGTGGGCTATCCCTGAGAATCTAGGAGCAAGGCTGGGTCCAGAGACCTCTGAGTCCTTCAGTGTTTATGTTAAATTAGGTTGAGGGGCCTAATACAACCTCCAGCATTACATGAAGTTGTTTTCCTAAGGAAGTACTTCTCTGGTTGGAATTACAATCAGGAAGGAATTAGGAGGTATTGCAATGCTATCATTGTCGTTGAAGAAGTCTGTATCAGGCTCCAATGTGGCAAGTTTCACCAGCATTTTTTGCCTCTTAGGTAATCACAAAATCCACAAGTCTCTTGTAACTCACAAGAAAGCCACCAATTGGCTGGATGGCATTAGCTGCAGCTGAGGAGTTAGCACCTTCTTATTGTGCCTTAGAAATAAATATCAGAATTATTTGAAAGGGATTATATTTTAAGATGTGTTGGGAACTAAGAGTAATCCATATGGTGACAGGTTTGAAGGACTTGGCTGACCTGTTTGCAAATCTTCCGCCACCTATTTTGATCCTTTGTCTGTGAGAACTTTGAATTCCTTCTGTATCCTATATCTATATCTGTATCCCTTCTGATGGGTAGCAAAAACTGGTAGGTCTTTTCTCAGAAACATTTCCAGTATGTCTCCTTTTAGAAGAATTTGTAAAACAATAACAACAGTGACAGTTCTTCCTGTCTTCTAGCTATGTGGAAGGAAGTTCAATTCCGGTTCCAACCCACTACTATGCAATCATCACAAGTTGCCTAGATTTCACGCAACCTGCTGACAAGTGTGATGGACCACTATCTGTGCTGTCATATATATTCCCACATCGGCCTGACAACGATGAGAGCTGTTTAGTAAGTCCAAAGAGATTCCTGTTGGGTTTTTAAATTACAACATGGATGCATCAAAACAAAACATGAAGTAACTTCTTTTAATCTTGATGGGAGTCTTATTCAGGTCTGTGATTCTCACAGTCACGGTTCAGATTTCTACAATTGGGTCAAAAGTTGAGCCAATCAAACCTTTCGTTCGTCGTTTAGTGTAGAACTGGGGTCTATTCTGGAGCAGATGCACAGAAATGATGAGGGAGTGTGAATAAACCATACATTCACAGAATTATGTAAGCTGCCCTGGATCTTTTTCAGTAAAAATATGGGGTATAACTAAATAATAATAATAATATAATGACCCAGTGCCAGAGCTTCAATGACTAAGAGGTATCTAACTCAAGTGTAAGCCAAATTCAGGGTGCTAAATTGTGACTTTATTCATAGTCATGACACACCAGGCTTTTTAAAACCAAGCCTCAATAAAGGATATGTTTTAATTTCCATTCTCTGTCAACAGTGGAAACTGGCAGGAAGCCTGCTTCATAGTTGTGATCGGTTGTCAGCCTGGTTTATAATAGTAGGCTACCTTCGTTCTTTGAGACTTTTATCCTGCCAATTGCTCCACAGAGCCCCCAGGATGGCTTAAAATATATTGTAAACGAACAACAAATAATTACAATAAAAGCCCATTAGCCATTGCAAAAACACGGGTCCCCAGATTCCGAGGACATGAAATGGTCTTCTCAGTTGGTCCAGGGAGCAGGACTAGAACCAGTGCCCAGAAGCAGAGTGCAGCTGAGCAGTAGTTAGAAGCCTTTGCAGAAAGAGAATTCAGCCGAGAGAGGAGGCCGGCTCTCTTTTGCTGGAGGCATTAAAGCAGAGGCTAGAGCAATGGGAGAACTGTGTTTCTCCTAATGTGCCTGCACTCCCATCAGCCACAGCTGCCACAGTTGTGGATGATGGGAGAGCTGCTTTTTAAGGATTTTGAAAACATATCAACTGGCCTTCCTATTTAAAAGATTAAAAAGAAGCCAACCGATCCAATATGAAAACCATGCAATCGCACATTAAAAGATAAACACTAGCAGTCAGTTCAGCTTAGAAACAGGGGGAGTAAGTGGGGTATGACAGAGGCACACAGGATTGTGTGTGGCAAGACATTTTTCTCCCTTTCCCATGATATGAGACCCTAATGAAGTGGATTTCTGGGAGATTCAGAATGGATGAAAAGGAGGACTACTTCATACAGGGCAGAATTAAACTATGGAGTTCACTTCCAATCTAGAAGCCTTTGAAAGGGGACTGAACAAACTCATGGGGAATTAGAGAAATTCTCAGAGGATAAGTGGCCCAACGGCTACTAGTCCTGGAAGCAGTGTGCCTAATATGCGGTGAGCCGTTTCCCTTTTCTTCACATTCAAAGCCACAGACCTTCCCTGGAAAACATTCTTTATTCTCCAAAGTGTCTTCCAGAAGCACAGTGACCCAGAAGGAACCTCTGAGCATGTACAGAGCGGTTAGTTGAATCCAGTCCAGTTTTAACTTCTAGGAGCTCTCCTTATGGGTATGCACAAGCACTTTCAGGGGAGGGCTTATGGAAATGAGCATGCCAGCTCCCAGCACATTGACCCTCTAACTGGGGAACCCTTCTCTACCGATGCCACATCATGGGGCTGAGAGCAGTACCCATTGGGTCTGTCTCTGAGAAGCTTCCCTGTTCTAAGCCCTTGCTGATAGCTGCCCTTCTTGCTTGTTCTCAGAGGCTGTTGGAGCACCTGGGGAGTCTGACCTTGAGGGAAGCACCTCTGCTCCTCTCATCTCAACCTCTGGAATCGGCCCACATTCTGAGCCCTCCCCACACCCCTGTCCTGAGTCCAGATAGGCCTGCCCCAAGAGCGACGGCCCTCCTCGCTCCGAAACACCTATGCACCTCCATTGCGGAGGAGAAAGCATGGGCTGATGGTTTTGCATTCCTGTCCTGCTTAGCTGGTTTGCCAGCATATGAACAGCATGCTGGACTAGATGGACGCCTGGCCTGATCCACCAGGGCTCTTCTCATATTTCCATGTTCTTAAACAGCATGTCTTCCATGATCAACCCCCCCCACCCCACCCCAACACAACACACACACTTTAAAAATCAATTAAATCTAAAGCACTGAGATGTTAAACATTTTGGCATCCCTCTCCTTTGCAGATATATCTCTTAGTGGTTCCTCACAAGTCATGCTCATTAAGTATATTTGCACAGCAAGAGTATTCCTTTATCAAAATCAAGCACACTGCTGGTTTTTTCTTTTTTCTTTGCATTTTGCCATCTGTTTCTATTGACTGAAGCTGTGAATAGGGATGTGCACTCATACAATGCAGGAAGTGGGTGAGCCACTTAAAATAATATGCATAACTACTTAGGTAGTAATGCACTAATTAATCACGCTAAGTAGCAGTTGTAGTGCATTGTCAGTTCTGTCAGTTTAAACAAACTGAAAACCTGCCCAGAGGAGTGGGGAGGGAGGGAGAGAAGAGATGAATTTTTAACAATATAAAGGTGAGAGAATAAGCCCATGCATAACAATAAAGATCACTAAGTAAGCCAAAGAATCCACTAATTATAATTCTTAGACTATAAATGGCATGCTGACGGAACATCTGTGGTGAAATGGTCCTTCTCTTTAAACAACGAAGTGAGTAAGAGTCACGGAAGACTCGTATGGGTGGGATAATAACTATTTTTATGGGCTAGTGATTGTGCATTCAGTTGAAAGGTTGTGCTAATTAAGACACAAGCAGCATATGTAAGGAGACAAGTACTGCAAAGGTTTTCTAGATGGAGATGCAGCAACTGTACTGGCATCCAAGAAAGCAAAAGCCCAGAAACTGTGAAAGACGGGATAAACCTCTTTCTTGTTCTTTGCCATCCTGAATGATTCTAATTTTGATAAGGCAATACTGTACACATCTGTCCTAGTAACTGAAACTGAGAGATTTTTCTACACAAGGAGTTCATGATCCTTGTGTAGAAAAACCATGGTGGTTTGTGGTTTAGTCATGGTGGCTTATGGTTTCTTTAGACAAAGTTGTGATCTTTCAGTTTTGTTTCTCTTTTTAAAGAGCGCTTGCCCATTATTTGTGTGTGTAAGCATGTGGGGGGGGTATTATTTCTGAAAGCGAAAGAAAATATATTTTCCTACTTGCACAATTGCAATATTCTGTTATAGCACAGTGCCACCTAAAGGTGTTATATCAGAAATGCAGAAAAGGAAAAGCTCTTTGTGCAAAAGTTCTCGATTCTGCAACAAAGCTTCAAGCTCACAACAGTTCACCATCCTGTATAGAAAAGCTCCAAGTTTCTGGTTTATTTCTTAAATCTATATCTGCTTCAAATTTTAAAATAATTTCAAGTGATACAGAGCCACCTGGTGGTGCTTCATATCCACCTGATTTGTTAGGGGCATCCATGTGAGAGGTTGGTTGTTGTCAATCTGGCCATGATATGAAGTAAACTTTTAATGCCCTTTTGGTAGCATGCAAGGTTGTTTTCCATTCCCACCCATGAAATGTAGGTCTGTTTGATAGAAGGGGGCCAATTATTCAGCACTACAGAAAGGTGGCACAGATTTGCATAATATTTGTATGCATTAATTTATACATATAGATAAAATGTGGAAATAACTAATATAATTTAAATACAAATACAGGACAACTCACCATATGGGGAAGACTTTAGCTTTGGTGTTGGCAGGAAACTTCAAGGCCCCCTTCTTACATTTCTTGCCCTTTAATCTGGGCTTGGATTGGACAGATCTTCCAGCAAAAGATGCCTTCAGAGAGAGGGGCTGTCATCTCTAAAATAGGACAGAAGGCTACCCTAGTTCTGTGGCTTAAATAGAGTGAAAAGCAGGGGGTGTTTAGAAGGAAGTTTTAAACTTAGAGAAACTGTTAGATTTTTCTTTAGCAGTAAACATCTGAGCAAATCTTTCCATAATGTGTTGATTCTGAAAAACTGGAATGCCTGTGGAATAATTTCCTGCTCGTGTATGCTTCAAAACCAAAGCCACTTATTAAGTTAAATTAAGTTAAAGTAAGAGGACAAATAGGGAGTGATCTTAGAAGAGGGGGAGGGGAAGATCCATTGCTCTGGTGTGTGTTTCTTTGGTCTGGAATTTGTATTAGTGCTCAGAAACCTGTCAATTTAAGACCTAAGATAAAGCTAACTCATGTAGGTCAGGCTTCACAAAACCAGGATACTGGACACTAAGTCTCATGCTTTAACAACACGGCTGGCGATCTGCAGTCATGTGTGAATTACCACCAATTGTGCTTGTTAATTCTTACTTTCCACGTAGCTGCATCTTGTGGGCCCAGATGCACACGGGGAAGATGGAGTGCCTGCAAGCAGCGCAAAGGCCCATGTTGCTTGGGTCCTATAGTAACTTAGGATACATATGGACCTTCCTATTCGTAGAGGAATCCTCCTGTGAGTAGTGGATTCATATCTTTTTGTTGCTTGTAAGCAAGCACAGTTTGTGACAACACACTACATCGTTACTGACTACCAGAGGTGTTTTGCAGAAGCAGCAACCTTTGCTTCCCATTTCCTGGCTTTGTGTAGCTTGAACCAACATGCGAGAGCCTTAACTCTGGTCTTGCACTGACAGAAGTTCTCTGCCAGCGGATTTCTGCGGTTTTAAAATAGGAAATGTACTATTACAAAGAAATACAAATTAAAATGCAAAGCACTAAAAATCAACACATGGTATTATTACTGAGCAGTTCTTGAAGTCCAAACTCTCCAGGGTGTTGAGTTCATTACAATGAAAGTGGATGGTTGATAAAAATATAGTGTTACCTTTATCATTCATGCCGTGTATTTAACTTGGTCTAATAGCTTTGTTTCAGTATTAAAGTTACATTGTTTCAACAGTACAAGGCAAGAATTTGAAACTGTTTACTCCTATATTTATCTGCAACATGGGACTTACTTTTAATTTTTCTTAAAAAAAAAGAGGCCCAAATGATGTCCCATTTCTGCAGCCTCATTTGCACAATAGGGTGAAAGTTTTGCATTACCATTGGCAGTAGCTACAGAGGTCCTATTAGTAGCTGCCCTGTTTGCCCAGAAGACCCCTGGGAATCATGTCTTCTTGTTTTCAGAATAATTATAGATGTTAAGAGCTATAAATATCCTGAAAGCCAGGAGAAAGAAGAGGGATGGGTGAAGCTTGGGCTAATTTTGGATCTGACTATAGGAGAAAGTAAACATTTATTTTCATTTTATTTATGTACTTTCCACCAATAAGGTACTCTGAAACCATAAAACCCTGCAAAATGCAAAGATGAATTATAACATAAACCAGCAACACCATAAACCCTAAAATAAAACTAATAACAGGAGACAACAGAGACTCCGTTAGGAGCAGAGGGGGCAGTGTATAAATACAAAACAAATGAATAAATAATAAAGAGCTAAAACATTAAGATTGAAAAGCTTTTGGGGAAAAAAGAAGGGTTTTACCTGGTGTCCAAAGGACCACAAGGTAGCGTCCAGGAGAGCTGTTCTGGTGACGGCAGAAAGGTCCTTTCTCCAGTTGCCGACTGCCGTATTTCATTTGGCAGGGGCAACCAGAGAAGCTCCTCAGAAGATGTTTCTAAGGACCAAGTTGATAGTTATTCGGAGTCAAGCTTACCTACCAGTTCTTCTCAACGTATAAAAACCTCTTTCTAACACTTATGGATGGCGGAACACTCTTTCTAAAAGGAGAGCGTATATTCAGTAAAGTTGCTTTTCAATTCCAGAATTCCTCCGAGGATGAATCCCGATGGGTTGAAGAACTCTTGAAAATGCACACCGCTCGAATACGTGATATTGAGCAGCTTACCAGCTTGGACTTCTTCAGGAAGACCAGCCGAAGCTACACAGAAATCCTTTCTTTAAAGACATTCCTGTATACATTTGAAAGTGAAATTTAATCATCTCTTAAACTCAGCCGTTCCATTCTCTCATGAAGTGGTGTATATTTTTATATTATATTTATTAATTTGAAACAGGACATTAAAATTATTAGTGTGTTTTAATCTTGCATCAAATCTTAAATATATTAAAGTTGTGTCAGGTTTTTTATTCTTTAATGTAGGGCATATGTGTTTGGTCTTTTTTTCCTTTCCTTTTTAAAGAGAGAACGCTCAGAGTGTTAGCAACACTTGAGTCTCTTGGTCAAAGCTTCTAAAACGGTGCTGCAGAATCAATTACTTACTTTGAGGAATCTTAATTTTTCCAGCACTCCTTTGCCTCATTCTTTTTTTAGTCCTGTATTGTGTATCAGACAGGTAAAATGACAATTACTATTAACTATGTGATAAGTGTATTTAAGCTCCATAGAGAATAGAAACTTAAATATAATAAAACCACACATTCAGTTTTTACTTTGTGCTCCTTTCTCAGAGAACGTTTTGACTATCTAGAATTTGCTGCCATGGAATGCTATGATGGTCACCGATTTGGAGAGCTTTAAAGGGGGTTGCACATATTCATGGAACTATTTTTATCAATGGGTACCTGAGGGCTGTAGCCTACCCACCGCATGAGAAAGGCAGCATGTCTATGTAGCCCAGGAGAACCTGAGTGGGAAGGTACCTTTGCACTGAATTCCTGTTTGTGTTTATCCACGTGCAACTAGTTGGCCAGTGTGTGAACCGAATGTGGGCTGAGATGGATCTAATCCTTGGACTGATCCAGAGGGGCTCTTTCTATGTCAGACTTTGTCCACTGCTTCTCCAGCTGACACGTTCCCAGCCTGTTCCTTATGCTGTGTACAAACAGAACACAACTTACTGACAATGCTAAAAATGATCCTCACATTTTGAAGCACAGCAGACTGTTTATGAGTAAGACCCTTAAGCTCACAACTTCTGATTAAACATATCTTTATTTTCAGGCAAGCAGGCAGAGCCTGGGCGTCTGGGGTAGAGCTATAATGTTTGTCACCCAGGTTTTTCCATGGCTGGTGCTTTTCAAATGGGTCCTGGTACCCTTCAGATGCATGGGGTTCTAATTCCCACCAGCTTCAGTCAACAGGGTTATAGTGGCTGGGGATGGCGAGAGTTGCAGTTCAGCATACCTGGAAGGAAGCAGAGTGGGAAAGGGTTGGCTGTCCCAGGCCTTCACAAGGCCCCTGGCTGCTCTCATAAATGGTTCCTCACCAGTACTCCGAGGGATCCAGGTGGCTCAGTCTCACCTGGCTTCTAGCACGGGGAGGGGCAGCCAGGTGAGAGTGCTGCCTCCTTTTATTTTTCTTCTTCTGCTGGGCTGTTGGTTCTGGCTTCACAGGGCTTCTGGCAGAAGAGCCACACAGCAATGTGTGAAACAGCACACAGGTGCCACAAACCACATCTGGTGCACCAGGGCTCACATCAGGGCTACTCATGCCTGCACGCCAGGTCACAAAGCTTCAGCTGGGTTTGCACACAATTCTTGAGTGCCCCTGAGGATCCTGCAGAAGGCGAGAGGTAGTTGTGCTATTGTGGGTGGGCAGAGACATTCAAGGATGCTAATCCAACAGTCAAACATCTTGTCTTCACATGAGAGAGCAAGGTATGTAACATGCTGCTTTGGGACACACACACACACACACACACACACACACACACACGATGAGCACTTTGAAACAGCAACTTCATTTCTATCAGGATTGCTTAAATGCATTGGATCTAGAGAAATTACATTTAAAAAAAATAATTTGTATTGTTAAAAGAAATAAAAGGAACGAAATGCAGAGAGAAATAAGAATGCCAAGGGATATTACACAAATGTAATCTATAAATTCATAACTTGCAAATTTTCCCCAAAACCAAAACTTTCTTTCTGTCAATTAGCACTTTGTCAAAGCTAGCAAAAAAGATAATTCTAGTTCTCTAAAGCAATACATTTTCAAATCATTTTGAGTCAATTATAAATCATCAACAATATTTTATGAGCTTTATTTTGTTTTGTATTAATTAAACTACATATAATAGAATTTCCATTTATCATTACATAATTAATGTCTTCTGTTAGTCTTCTGTTTACATAATTAGTTAATTATTTGCATTTTACACCCTTGCAATGATTTATAGCTAACTTGTTCCACTGAGTTAAATGTGATTTAACTTAATCTGGCTCCAACTCAGAGATTTTAAACATCTTTGTTCGTGTTTCAAAGCTGATAGAATTCCTGCTATTACTATACAACCCTACAAAGGATTTTGCTCACACTACTTAAACACATAGATACTTAAGATGTTTTGCTAAGGTTGTTATTGTGCTCTTTTCCTAAGCTGAAACAATAAAAGGAACGGGGTGGCGGATAGGCACAAGATTGCTTGCTCTGGTCTAAATGTAGAGTAGGGCAACATCATGGCTAGTGTCCAAATGTGGCTTGCGTGGCCCTAGGATGAATCCCTGACTTGCTGAAGTATGTGCAGTGTTGTGGAGTGACTTGATTCAAGCAGCATTATGTCAAGGATGGGGAGAAGTAAGGGAAGGAACCGGTATTTAAATACACAGCAAGTCTTTTTAAAGTGTGGGCTCTGTAAGTGGCCATGAGTAGCAAGATATTTCAGGCTGACAAGCCCCTCTGTCCCTTGGGTGGGGCTCTGGGGGCTGCAGTGGAGGGAAAGGGTTAGGCTTGAAAACACTGTCTGTGGGGTTCAAATGACTTCACGCATGTCCCAGGGCAGAAGGCAGTTGGGGTACCTGCATAGCTCAATCGGAGCGTGTAAGCAGTACAAAACCGAGGCTGGCTGCTATGTGATGTGCAGGAGCCTGTGTGATGTAATGATTAGGGTTGTAATGATGTAATGATTAGACGAGGGACTCAGGAGATCTGGGTTCCAGTCCTCGCTCGGCCATGGAGCTTTGGACCAGTCACTGATTCTTGGTCTAACCTACCTCGCAGGACTGTTGCGTGGATAGAGCTCACCTTGGGTCCCTTGCAAAAGGAAAAAAAGGTGAGATATAAAGGTACAAATAAAAGAAAAGCCTAGAATGAATGAGAGAGAGAGAGCTTAAGAATGTAACAGCCCTGCCAGCTCGGACCAAATGAATCTAGCAAGGTGACCTGGGTTTAGACCAGGTGTTGCCTTACAGATGCCAATGTGTCCCCAGGGACCTTGCCTATGCAGTACCCTGCTCCTCTTGATCACTCCTTTGTTTTAAAGGTATTTTCAGAAATTTTTTATTGGCTCTACAGATTGCTACAAAACAAAGTGAGGGACTGCATGCTTGCTTGCTTGCTTGATTTCCCACGAATGCTTCTGCAGACATTCCTAGGGCATTTAGATGGAGAAGGGCTGCAGACCAAAGCTGCCTGCTGGAGCACAGCCAGCCTGCATCCAAGAAAAAGAAGTGTGTGGGGAGAGAAGAGACGGTCCCTGTTGCTGCTGTCTGGCAAAACGTGTAGGGGGAGTACCGGGAACAGCAGGGTCTGTGGAGAACCAGGGTGGGGAGGGCAGAGGTAAAACAACAGAGGAGCAGGAAAGAAAACAGGATCAAGGAGGTAAGTTGATGTGGAGGTAAGTTGATGTGGAGGTGAGAGACAAAAAGAGGTGACTTGTGTCCCATCTTCTGGGCAGGTGATGTGCCCTTGGTGAGTGCCCCATTGTAGCCATTGTGTGGTGGCACCCAGGAAAGTTTCTCAAATGTGCCTGAGGAGGTTGGAATCCCTTGAGGTGGCCACTTCTGCAGCTCAAAGAAAAAGAAAAGACATTGTCAAAAGAAGGACAATGGATCCGCATAAACGTGCACATCCTATCGTGTCTAAGCACAGATGTGGAGATCATGACTATAACTTAAATAGAAAAAACAATGCATCTCGCTGTTGCCAGGAAGACTGCTGCCAGGTGAAATGGTTTGGTTTGTTCTGCAGCAGTTGAGAACAAAAACTTCTCAACTTTCTTATAGCCCTTATAGTTGTAGTCTTATAGTTCTTTGTTTTGGAGTTGGGCGAGGACAGATGTCTTCAAACAGGGGATGCTTTCAAAGAGATCACGATCCTCTGCAAGGTAGGAGACACGCTCGCACCCTTCTAACCTGATGTGTCTTGGAGGGCCACAATAAGGACAGAAGTGTGATACCTTTTTCTGTTGATATTTCCACACTCCGGGCATTCAGAAGCTTCCTGTCTCAGATCCTGAAGACAGTATAGAGCCATCAAGACTAGAAGCCATTGAGTGCTGTTTAGCGGAGCTGTGAAGGATTTGGCCATCTGATATCCCCACTGTATTATTAGCTCCTTTCACTATTTTATAGGGTGAACTGCAAATATTCTCAATTTCTGAGGACATTCAGTGGTCTGACTAATCCTTATTAAAGGAGATGTCCCCATGGGCCCCGATTATAGACCTCCTATTAAAGTGAGCATTGATTCTCACAAACATGGATTAAAAGCACAGACCTCTCCACAGAGAGGTGCCAGGAGCAGCTACGATACACTTTGCCTTTGGAAGGGAACCACAGTTTCCAGTTTTCAAAGTCGGTCAGTCTCACCATGTTCTTGGCAAAGCGCACCGTCGCTTGCTCACACAGTACAGTTCCTAACCCGGCACTAAAAATAATGTCAATTGATTTTCCAGAAGTAGACATACACCGCTGAAAACAACGTTTGATCTTTCAGAAATAGGTCTGAGGGCTGCCATTCACAGAATATATCTCCATCGCTTGCCCTTTGTGCATCTGCAGTCTGGAAAAATAATTGCATTTTCCTGCAGTTTAGCTCAGAAGAAAGGCAAGTAAAGAGGAGACTTAATAGAGGGACATAAAATTAGTTGTGGGGTGGAGAAAGAGGGTAGGTAGAAGTGCTTCTTTCTATCTGTCCTGAATCTCTCTCCATTCAGCTTCATGTGTTTGGTATCAGGTTCTACTGTTATGAAATACTAATTTTAATAATAACAGCAACAACAATAATAGCAATCATTTCCATTTTGGTTATTCATAGCCAAAGCTCTCTGGGTGGTTCACAGCATTAAGTCACCCATCCATATTTCAACTGGCCCAACCCTGCTTAGTTTCCAAGGTTAGACATGATCAGGCACTTTAGGCTATATGGAAGCTATATGAAATAGGGAGGAAAACTTACCCCCTCTCAAATGCTAGACTCTGAGGCTGTCCCATGCAGCTGATCGGTGGGAGATTCTGGGCAGATAAAAGGAGATACTTCTTCACCCAGTCCATAATTAAACTATGGGATATCACGAGATGGAGGTGGTCACCAACTTGGATGGTGTTAAACAAGGATTAGACACATTCCTGGAGGATAAGTCTATTAATGGCTGCTTGTCATGATGGCTCTATATTCTCTCCAGTGCTGGAGGCAATAAGCCTTTGTGTGTGGATTATGGGAACCGGATGGTGGTGTTGTGCTTGTGTTCCCTGTGCGGGCTTCTCACAACTATTTGGTTGGCTACTGGAAGACAGAGATACTCCTTAAGTAGCTGGACAGGTGTTCTTAAGTCTTTGTGCAGTTTAGCTCTGCCTGTTACAAGATCCGTCTCCCTTTGTTTATGTGCATGGATTAGTTAGCAGATCGTTGCACCTCCAGTGTTCATTGCCTAAGTAGATACAATTCCTGTTTCTGCTTTTATTATCAAGCCCAAACCCCAGACAATGTAGGGAACCTGGGACTCCTGTTCTGGTATGTCCCATTTATGCATCCAGTATATGGGGTTTCAAATTGATTGGTTTACTGGCACTGGAAGAGGTATTTAGCTTTTCCCGGTTCAATTTGGCTTCCTCTTGAAGCTTCTAATAGTCCCACAGGTGCTAATACTGACCAGGGTGTGGGCCTTGACATGAGGAAAATGGTGCAAGGAAAAGGGCTAAGCAGCTCGGCTTGCTTTGATCTAATTTAGTCCATCTGCAGCTGTATTAAGGCAGTTTGGATCTCTCTGCCATTGCATGGAGGTGCTAGAGAAACCCATAAGCTACTTCTGTAGGCGGCAACCATTCCTATTCTCAGGCATGGGCACATCACAGCCCTGTGATGCTGCAGGGAAGGGCCATGGCTCAGTGGTAGAGTACACGCTTTGCCTACCAAGGGTCCAGGTTCATTACTGGCATCTTCCGGTAGGACTGGCGAGAGTCCTGTGTGGAACCGTGGAATGCCCACAAGCCGTCAATATAGGCAGTGCTGAATTAGACAGACCAATAGCCTGACTTGGGATAAGGCAGCCTTCATGTGGTCTTCTTACAAGAAGACACCAGGGGTTCAACTGGGATCTTCTGCATGCATCGCATAGGCTCCATTTTGGAACTAATAACCCCTCATGTCATGAAATCACACTCGCACAGAAGGCTCCTCCCCTGCCTCCTGTACCTACCCTGCTATGGAAGGGCTGTCTGTCTGACGTATCTGTGGTTCACCAGCAATTTAATTGGCTTCCCTCTGGCTCAAATAATCTATTTTGGGTCTGGAAGGCCCAAGCTGATAAGCTTCCCAGGCATGCTGTTAAGGCTCTGAACCTTTGCAGAGGCCCAGGAACCAGCGAATAATTACTGGCTTGATTAGATTAAAGAGTATTGTGATTGGCTCCTTGATCGCCATGCCACTGTCCAGCTGACAAGTGTACCCACAAAGGTATTGGCTGGATCAGTCAGAAGCCTTGGAGGGAGAAATGGTCCAATCATGAAATGTCCACAGCTTTCAGACAGGTTGTCAAGGCCAGGAATTTCCTGAGCATCCCCGGCAGCACCAGGTTTGTCACTTTCTTGCACTGTCTTGCTCTGCATGAAGTACCTGCACAATTAAGCAATGAACATGGAACCTCCCTGAGCTCTCTAGTCAGTTGCAGAACTATTGTTCCTTTTCTTTTGATCCACTGTGAGTGGAGCCTGCAAGCCAACAGTTTCTCTCTTCTTAATGCTGCAACCCTCTTGGAGTTTGTGCAAGTGTTATCCACTCTTCTCACTTGGGCGTCCCTGGTTAAGTGTGCCAGTGCTGAGAAGAGTACAAAAATCATTTGGCTTTAACTTCATTCTCCTTCACCCTTTCTTGATATGATCCACTGTTCAGCTCGAGAACCTGTCCCATGTTTCCAAGGCCAGAGTTCCCCACACACTTTCCAGTGGAATACCACTGATTCTTGTATTTGCCCACCGAGATCCATTACCTTGTTCATCCAGAGAAAAAGAGAGTTGTAGCAACCTGGGTAAAGTGCTGGCTGAATCCCAAAGCCAGGTTCCATATTTGAACTATAAGTTCAAAGGTCAAGAAGTCACCTTAAGATATTTGGAAGTAACTACCAAAAGGTTTCAGGCTGAATACACCATTTCTAAATCCTACTGGAAACTCTACCAAGACACCCTGGGAAGAGTTTCCATCAAAAATTATTGTTGTCGTGGGACATCGATTGTCTCTGACTTACGGTGACCCGATGAATGAAAGCCCTCCAAAATGCCCATCCTCGCCAGCCCTGTTCATCTCTCATAAGCTCAAGGCTGTGGCTTTCTTATGCAGTTACTGTATCTCATAGTTGGTCTTCCTCATCTTCTTTGGCTATTGACATTCCCTAGCATTGTTGCCTTCTCCAGTGAGTTATTACGATCTACTCTTGAGCAAAACTGTGGCAGCTCTGCGGTCCCTCATAACAGCTCAGCTTCCTTTTGGTGTCTGTGTCGTCAGCCAACTTTTAGGTATCGGAAAACAGCATGGCACATCAGCAAGACTGCTAAGCATTTTCACCCCATTTTGGATTCATACCCAAGGTAATCCTGAAAGCAGACTGTGATCAACATTTTTCCAAATGTTGGCAATCAACAAGGAAGTGGAGGCCTTTGGATTGTCCTGCCTTTGAAATTGGGTAATTATAGGAACTTCTGTGCTATTTCTAAACTTTACATTTAATGTGTTAGCTTGTTTTATTTATAGTCTGCCTTTTTTTCCTTAAAGAAATAGCATTCCTTTTCTTTCTCTCCATTTTATCCTTACAACCACCTGGTGAGGTAGGTAGGTCTGTGACTGAGTCTGTGACTCATTAGGCTTCACAGGTGAGTAGGGACTAGAACCCAGATCTTCTGAGTCCCAGTCCAACACTCTAACCACTACACCACACTGGCTGTCACCCAATGGCTATTGCTTTCTCTCAGATCTATCAATTTCTGTCCATGTGACAGAACCCATTGTTCTTAGATCCCATTGTCTTTCAGTCACACACACACACACACACACTGTGAAAGAGGTCCTTGCATAACCCAGCAAAACTCTGGGTAAATGCAGTTAAGGATTCAGTTGCTGGTAGTAGAACATAAGTGAAGCCTGTTGCAAAGGAAGAAGGAAAAAAGAAGAGTCCTAAAGTTGCAGATTTCAGCTTTCAGAGCATACCAGGAAAAAAATATAGAATCAGCCATGAATTTTCATGTTGCACCACCTAGTGGTAATACCAATTAGTAGCATCAGCAGAAATAAAATAACGCAACTCGTGAAACTGTTTTCCAGTATTTATACCCCTACAGATGAATTAGGATGTGGATGGCAACAAAGCCTCCTTCTTACCTTGGATGTGGATTTTAGTTTTTGAGAAAAGCTTCATGGACCAGGTTTTGCAACATCATTTTCACTTAGCACATGTGCTTAAATCATGTGCCAATGCATGACATTGGGAGAGCTTTGTCGATTTGCTTCACAGGTTAAACTAGAGGAGAGGTCTTTACACTGCATGATTCCTTCATAGTCATCCATCAAAAGCCTCTGCTGAATCAGGATGTGGGACAGGAGCCGGGGCAAAGCAACATGGTGCCCGGGCAGAGTCAGGCATGTGGGTGCCTTTGGATCCCTTTTCCCGTGAAGCCAACCCTGTGTGGACGTCTGTGTCAGGCTTTGCTCTTACTTGTCCAAACGGCAAAATTCTTGCAATAGCATGGCTTAATCCTGTCTTAGGTGCCATCAATGAGTCAGTTTGTGACTGTGTTCCCCTTGAGTTCCCCTACCTTAAGGGGCCTGCTCTTTAAAGTCTTTTGCAGTGGCTTCCCTTTTGCATCATGCCTGGAGGAGTTGTGTTGGGGGTCCAGTGGCAAAGAGTCACTACTGACAACATATCCAAATTCCAGAGTTCCTACCGAGAAAGAGTCAAGGATCCCCTACTCTGTCGCACCCACCCCTGTGCTTTTTGAGCATGCATTTGGGTCAAGCCAGTGTGGTGTAGTGGTGAAGAGCATGGGACTGGGACTCAGACGACCTGGGTTCTAGTCCCCACTCAGCCATGGAGCCAACTGGGTGACTTTGGGCCAGTCACAGACTCTCAGCCCAGCCTACCTCACAGGGTTGTTGTGGGGAGAAGATGGAGGAAGGGAATGATGTAAGCTGCCTTGAGTCCTTTGCAGGAAAAAGGCAGGATATAAATCAAAGAATAAATAAATAAAAAAAATAAAGTCCCTCATTTTAAGAGTGCTTCCATGCTGGTTTTAATTTTTTAAAAAGGCAGAATTATCTCTCATTCTTTCTAACGGCTTTAATTGGGCTGGATGTAGGCAAACTTTGTTCCCACTAAAGTTGGGAACGAAAAGTTTGTTCCCACTAAAGCCAGCGGGCAAATTGCAATGCAGTGTGATAGCCAGCGTGATGGACTAGGACTTGGGAGAACCAGGTTCAAGTCCCTGCTCAACTATGATGCTCATGAGGTGACTTTGGGCGGCCACTGACTGAGCCCAACTCCCTCACAGGGTTGCTGTGTTGCTAAAATGGAAAGGAGACCATGTGAGCTCCCTTGAGATTCTTGCAAGAGGACAATTAGCTGAGCTACAAATGTAATGAGTCATGACCTAAGTCACAGCACAATCCTATACCTGGTGCTGTAGTCAAAGCAGGGGTACAACATAGAAACAGAGTGAGTCCGAAAGCTTCTCGTGGGCCATCTTGTCTGAACTCCTGCTCCAGCCGGCTCTGCTCATGTTGGACCCACATTATTAGTATTTTTATTATGAAAAATCTTTCTTGGCTGCCTTTCAGGACAGAAGCTCTCCAAGGCAGTGTGCAATCATAGAACACACAATAGAATATTTAAAAAAGCAACACACACAGTTAGAATGAAAACAGCAGCAGCAGCAAATGAATCAGGGGAAGGCCACCATGAAACATTGTTTTCAGGGCCTTCTTAAAAAATCTGTGAGGATGACAAGACCTAATGGACTCCAAAGGGGTGGGCACTGCAGAAATGGCTATGCTTCTGTAGATGCCCATCTATCTGGCCTCACGGGGGCACAAATAAGGAGGGCTTTTCTGGCTGATCTAACTTTGGGCAGGGTGGCATGAGTGAGGAGGGTCTCCTCCCTCATCTCATGCAGCAAGGCTGGCCTACTAGGTTTTGAAGTCATAACGTTCCATCTAAATTTCAGAACTGATTGCTCTCAGATGGTTTCTAGGACTCGGGCACTTCATAGGCTGAGCTGGCATAGCCAGTGGAAGAGGAGGAGGACTTGCAGGGCCAAACATCTGGCGAACTACATGTTGCCACCCCTGCATTAGAGCATCCCTTCTACCTTCCTTTGCTTATCTGCATGGGGTGCTCTCTCCTGGCATCCTCCACATTTGGGAATGGAGTTTGGTGCTAGCTTTGTCTCTGAAAACACAAGGCAGGTCGTCCTTCAGGTTTCTGGGCAGGGAAGTACAAACAGTGTGCTCACTCGTGCCTGCCTTTTCTGGAGGCCAGCTCTTCTGGGTCAAGCACTCCTTTCCCGCTGCGCCGCCTCCCTGAAGTTCTCCCTTGAGAGCCACGAGCGTGTCCGAGATGCAACCAGGATATGACATCTGCGTTAGGGTTTCCTTGTGTGGTAGCACATGGCAGGTGGGTGCCGAGTGATTCCCAGCCGCCACAACTCTATCTTCTCCGCCTGAGCTGGAAAGCAGTAATAACTCCCAGCCAGCATGACCACCTTCTCCTTTGTGTGGTTGTTGACATAGGTGGCAAGGTGGCCACTGACATGGGGCTATTTTGAAAATTCCTCTTCCCACTGAAGTTAATGAGATTGATTTTTTTTGGCAGTAGGTCAAGGGATAATGTAAAATAGTGCCATTGGCTGTAGCTTAAAGTGGAGAAGCCAAAAGTGCTGTACTTCTGCCCCAGTTAATCCATTCCACTGACCCTGCAGGGCTTCTGAAGAATCCTAGATAGCTCCCTAGTTAGTAGGACAATACTAGTGAGTTGCACCCTGGTTGGATTACTTTAGTTATATTCCAAACCATTATATTTTTGGATTTTGCACATTAGCCAGTCAAAACAATCAGTGAGACAGGTTATAAATACTTTTGGCTCTTCCTTCACTCAACCTGCTGCCCTCCAGGTGTGTTGGTCTACACAAATCCTATCACCCTAGCTTGTATGGCTAATGATCAGGAAATGAGAGTTGAACCCTATACCAACTAGTGAACAGCAGATCGGGGGAGCCAGTTACAATGGCCTGTGCTTGACCCACCAAGCATGTGTTTCATGACCAGTCCGGGGACCCATCCCAGAGTCTTCTCAGCACTCCTTTGTATCACACCTTCAAATAGTTTATTCAGTAACACTTGAACTTTACAGAAAAATAGGATTCTGCTATGCATGTTTTCTATTTACATTGTCATTTCTATAAAATACAGCTCTACTTTTAAAGATTTACATGGTTTGCTTTCTCTCCAAGAGAACTGTCAGACCACAAGCTTCAGCATTGCACACAAACAAACAATTTTTAAACTGTATTGTAGAGAACCGGGGATACTGCCTGGACGATTCCCACTCATATCCTGTCTACAACAGTCATATTTCAAGCAGAACACATCTCAGGAGTTAAATTCACATGACCATTACAGCAGCAGCTTTGAGTGCACACGAGTAAATTTCAGTGCACTACATATTTAGGCCTGCTATTCCTGCCCTGCTGTGACCTACTTTCAAAAGATTTCCCTTTCAACAGGACATATGGAAACATCCACAAGGCCAGCTCACATGCCGAGAGAGAGAGCGCGCGCGAGCGAGCTCCAATCTTGACCTGAACACACACAGTCATTGTTGGTCTAGCCATGATGTGGAATGCAAAGACTCATATAGTATCTCCTATCATTCCACAGTCCTTTCCCCATAGCCATGAGAGTCACCAAGACGGTGCCATGCTCAAGAGACACTGAATGCACTGCTTTGCTGCCTCTTAATCTTCCTAGCTTTTGACACAATGGTGCCAAGTGAGTGGCCAGGAGTGTGAACTAAAAGGGAGGCAGGCTCTTCCCATCTTAATCTGCAAAAGTGTGCTTGATTTGTGTCATTACAGGAGACAGGCTTTCTTTCTCAATGAGGTCTCTTGCCTAGGTCTCTTTCCTGTACCAGTATACTAACCTCAACCTGCTATGCTGCAGACAGTCTGTGCCAAGCTCCTGGTTGTTACTGGTATGGCAGGTTGAGGCCGCTTAGACTACAAATATCTTACCCATGGAGCTTACAAAGAGCTCATTCAGGAAGAAGAACATGGAAATATAACTTGAGATGAGCTGAAACATGAAGCTGATTACAAGTGTAGTGCCTGCAGTTTCCAAGAAACCTTTATTTTAGTAATGAAGAAAAAACATTGGGCCTGCTATGGGAAAATTTGGATGTAGGCACAGTACTCGGAACAAGCAAAGATTTCTAGGAATTCCCAGGAACCAAGACACTTAGGGCACAATACTATGCATGTTTAGAGCAGAAAAACCCTTACAACTTCCAGGATGCTCCAGCCAACTGGCTGAGAAATGCCTGGAGTTGGAGGACAGTAGTTTCTGTCTAGACAGGGCTAGAATAGTGCCCTTATAGAGACAGAATTAGATTCAATCTGGAAATCCAGCATTCCCATGAATATCCCCAAGACTGCTACAATCCCCCCTCCACCCCCCCAAGTATCACCAAGTTAGATATCTCCAGTTTAGATGTTCAGATTTTCCATAAGCCAAATCTCCCATTTATTTTCTGTAGGACTCGTTTCCCCCCTTTGCAGTAGTCAGTCCCAGCACCCTGATCAGCTTGCTCAACTGAGCTTTCTAAAGAAAGCATTGTTTTCCTGAGGACAGTTGGCATGGCAAACGCAGGAGGTGATGGACATCACAGGATGCTTGACCTTGCCTTGTGGACAATGGAACTCAACTTCGATGGTTTTGGTGGTGTGAGGAGTGCAGCATCGGCCATCATTGCAGACACCACAGTAACGGGGCTTATACATCTGGATGCTAGTGCAGTTCTTATACTCCAGGTGGACAGCTGTTGGGGACTTCTTCGTTCGGATACACCTCTTGCCCTTCTGAGAAAGAATTGGGTATTACTGAATGGTCATCCAAGTGACAGATAGCTCATGGTCGCCATAACCCGCTAGCAAGCCATAAGGAGCTTTAGGGTAAGTAGCTAGATGACCAGTAGGGGAAAAGACTGGAGAAAAGACTCTCAAATAGTGTCTTTCTAGACTGTAATGCTGGGCTCTAACACACACATGCCAACCCAGTTGCAAATGCCCAGAGTGTGATGCGCATGGTCTGTGAGCCCCTTGATTCCCGACCTTGCTCTACCTCTGATCCAGGATGCAGAAAAGATTGAAGCAGAGGCACTCCCTTAGGCATGAGGCCAGGCGAAGACCTTTTTATTTAAGCAATATTTTAAATGTTAATTTATTTATCGTTTTATATTGTGGTTGTTTTAATTCGGACCTGGAGATGGGCCAGTTTTAATGTTTTAGAATGTGATGTTTTTTGTTTATTGTGAGCCGCCCCGAGGCTTGTGGCAAGGGGCGGCCTATAAATTTCTAAATAAATAAATAAATAAATAAAAAATAAAAGGCATGTCCCCTGATGGAATGGCTGAGCGCCAAACTAGGTCCCTGCCTCCTCTTGAGCAAGTCTGCTCCAGCTGTATTGTCTCCTTCCTCCCAGAGAGAAAAGCCTCTCCTGAAGGCAGGGTGATGGGCTGCTCCTAGAGTTAAGGGACACCTGCTGGACCTTTCTAGTCTGAAATTAGCTATCTTGTTATGCAAGGGCATAGCTTCCAGTGGAAGGAACTGCCTACTTTGGATGCATGGGAGTTTAAGGCTTTTATTTGCAGGAGCTGTAGGGGACAGGTCTCAAGGGGATGCAGCACTGGCGGAACAAGCCACACAACCATCCTGCTCTACATGGTCCCAGGAGGAAATCTCACTGCTACAGAAGGGCAGCTACAGCAGGTGAGAGCAGCAGCATGCTTGTGATGCAAACAGATCCAGATTCAGCAGATACCTGCACACCAAGTCAAGTATTTCCTATAAGGTTGTTCTTTCCTAAATAATGATGCTCTAATATCTATGCCAATCAAAGTAAATAGAAAGCTCATCAGTGATACAGTAGTTGCTGTCTCCTTCCTCTGGCTAGTTGAAGCAGTTCCTGCATGTCACCCCGACAAACCTATCCATGCTCTGGCTCCGTACTAGCCACCTTTCAAGACTGCACTGAAGATGCATTTGGGCTTAAGTTGCAGCAGGCTGCAGAGCAGGGCTGCAGCACCATCCTAGTCTGGTGCTCCCACAATTCCCACTAAGTATCCCTCCCTTTCCCTGGCTACATTGCTGCCCCTCTTCTACCAACCCTTTGATGCTCTCCCAGTTTGAGTAGTTTCTTCTTATTCTTAAAAGTTACCATGTCTCTCCTAAGGCTCAGTTACAGCAGGGAGAACTTTGAGCTACAACATGCTGTGTTTTGGGGGCCCTTTTTCTTTTGTCCTGCCAACCTCTGGAATGCACCCTGACAACTTTCTGAAATGAAATTCAGTCACTGGGCTGAAAGAGGTTCAACTTTCCTGGTGTAGAAATGGCAAGAACTATTTCCATGTCTAAGAATCAAGGCAAGCTGGATGTGGTCAAACAAGAGATGACAAGACTGAACATCAACATCTGAGGAATAAGTGAACTAAAATAGACAGGAATGGGTGGAGAGTGACCATCAGGTATACTACTGCGGCAAGAATCCCTCAGAAGAAATGGAGTAGCCTTCATAGTCATTAAAAGAGTAGGAAAAGCAGTACTGGGATACAATCTCCAAAATGACAGAATGATCTCAGTTCGAATCCAAGGCAAACCATTCAACATCATAGTAGTCCAAGTCTAAGCCCCAACCACTGGTGCTGAAGAGGCTGATGTTGACCGGTTCTATGAAGGCCTATAACACCTTCTAGAATTAACAACAAAAATGATGTCCTTATCATGGGCAATTGGAATGCTAAAGTAGGAAGCCAAAAGATGACCGGAATAACAGGCAAGTTTGGCCTTGGAGTACAAAATGAAGCAGGGCACAAGCTGGTGGAATTTTGTCAAGAGAATACGATGGTCATAGCAAACACTCTTTTCCAACAACCCAAGAGATGACTCTACACATGGACATCACCAGATGGTCAACACAGAAATCAGATTGACTATGTGCTCTGCAGCCAAAGATGAAGAAGCTCTATACAGTCAGTAAAAACCAGACCAGGAGCTGACTGTGGCTCAGATCATGAGCTTCTTGTTGCAAAATTTAGGCTTAAATTGAAGAAAGTAGGGAAAAGCACTAAGCCACTCAGGTATGACCTAAATCATATTCCTGATAAATTTACAGTAGAGGTGACAAATAGATTTAAGGAATTAGATCTGATAGACAGAGTGCCTGAAGAACTATGGATGGAGGTTCGCAACATTGTACAAGAGGTAGCAACTAAAACCATTCCAAAGAAAGAGTAATGCAAGAAAGCAAAATGGCTGTCTGAGGAAGCTTTACAAATAGCTGAGGAAAGAAGGGAAACGAAAGGCAAAGGAGAAAAGGAAAGATGTACCCAAGTGAATGCAGAATTCCAGAGAATAGCTAGAAGAGATTAGAATGCCTTCTTAAATGAACAGTGCAAAGAAATAGAAGAAAACAATAGAATAGGGAGGATCAGAGATCTCTTCAAGAAAATTGGAAATATGAAGGGAATGTTTTATGCAAAGATGGGCATGATAAAGGGCCAAAATGGCAGGGACCTAACAGAGGCAGAAGAGATTAAGAAGAGGTGGCAAGATTACACAGAAGAACTATACAAGAAAGAACTTAACGTCCCTGATAACCACGATGAGGTGGTCACTGACCTTGAGCCAGACATCCTGGAATGTGAAGTCAAATGGGCCTTAGGAAGTCTGAGCAACAACAAAGCTAGTGAAGGTGACAGCATTCCAGCTGAGCTATTCAAAATCCTAAAAAATGATGCAGTAAAAGTGCTACACTCAATATGCCAGCAAATTTGGAAAACTCAGCAGTGGCCACAGGATTGGAAAAGGTCAGTTTACATTCCAATTCCAAAGAAGGGCAATGCCAAAGAATGTTCAAACTACTTCAACACTGCACTCATTTCACATGCTAGCAAAGTGATGCTCAAAATCCTACAAGCTAGGCTCCAGCAGTATGTGGACCGAGAACTACCAGAAGTACAGGCAGGATTTCGAAGAGGGAGAGGAACTAGAGATCAAATTGCCAACATATGCTGTATCATGGAGAAAGCTAGGGGGTTCCAGAAAAACATCTACTCCTGCTTCATTGACCATGCTAAAGCCTTTGACTGTTGTGGATCACAACAAATTGTGGCAAGTTCTTAAAGAGATGGGAGTACCTGACCATCTTATTTGTCTCTTGAGAAACCTATATGCGAGTCAAGAAGCAACAGTGAGAACTGAACACGGAACCACTGATTGGTTCAAAATTGAGAAAGGAGTTCGGCAAGGCTGTATACTGTCGCCCTGCCTATTTAACTTATATGCAGAGCACATCATGAGAAAGGCGGGGCGAGATGAATCACCAGTTGGAATTAAGATTACTGGGAGAAATACCAACAACCTCAGATATGCAGATGATACCACTCTCATGGCAGAAAGTGAAGAGGAACTAAAGAGCCTCTTGATGCGGGTGAAGAAGGAGAGCGCAAAAGTTGGCTTGAAACTCAACATTAAGGAAACTAAGATTATGGCATCCAGTCCTATCACTTCCTGGCAAATAGATGGGGAAGAACTGGAGGTAGTGACAGATTTTATTTTCCTGGGCTCCAAGATCACTCCAGATGGGGACTGCAGCCAAGAAATTAAAAGACCCTTGCTCCTGGGGAGGAAAGCTATGGCAAATCTAGACAGCATACTAAAAAGCAGAGACATCACCCTGCCAACAAAAATGTGTAGTCAAGGCTATGATTTTCCCAGTTGCAATGTATGGCTGTGAAAGTTGGACCATAAGGAAAGCTGAGCACTGAAGAATTGAGGCCTTTGAATTAGGGTGCTGGAGAAGACTCCTGTGAGTCCCTTGGACCACAAGGCAATCAAACTGGTCAGTCCTAGAGGAGATCAACCCTCACTGCTCCTTAGAAGGCCAGATACTGAGGATGAAACTCAAATACTTTGACCACCTAATGAGAAGGAAGGACTCCCTAGAGAAGAGCCTAATGCAGGGGACAATTGACAGCAAGAGAAGGATGGCAGAGAATGAGGTGGTTAGATGGCGTCACTGAAGCAGTCTGCATGAGCTTAAGTGGACTCCGAGGGATTTCTAGAGGTCAGCCCAATGGAAATGAGTCTGCATGAAGCACATCATGTGCTACTCAGGAGACTCACATTTCTGGCCCTCTTCCTCCAAGCCCATATTTCAGGGGCTTCTCAAATAAGCAGGTTATTACAAGCCCAGCATGCTAAGGATAAGCCATACCTTATCTGGTGGTTGACTCTTCTCACATGGCCGCACCTCACAGAGCCTGGTCTGCTTCACCATCTCACATGCTGGATTCTTGTTGGTGACCCGAGTGGAGAAGCCCATTCCACAACTCGTGGAGCATGCACTCCATTCTGTTGTCTGCTCGATGCAGTTCGAACTTGAATCTGAGGAGTCCGTTCCAAGGGTGGCTTCTGGTCTGTATGCTGAATGCAAGATTTATTAGCCTATGACATTGGTGTTTGATGCCCAGTAAAATACCTCTGTATGGTGCATGCAATAGCAAAATGCAATAATAGAACTGAAGATGGATATGGCTGCAGTGAGCCACACCATAGATACTTAATCATTTGACTATTGTAACATGTTCCTTGTACAGGTGCCCTTGAAGAGCATTCAGAAACTACACCTGTTGCAAAATTTGCTTCTAGATTAACCTTTGGTTTGTGCTCTATAGACTGCATTGCAGTGGGTTCCAATTTTACCTGTAAAGTCCTAAACATCTTTGGACCAGGATATCTGAAAGACCATCTCCTCCCACAAGAACCTACCTGTAGTTTACAATCTCAGCTGATGTCCTGTTATGCATCCTAAAAGAGGTAAGGATGATGGAAATAAAGGACAGGACTTTCTGGCATCAGCTCCCCAATTCTGAAAGTCCTTTTCTGGGAAGGTTAGAGTAGCCCATGCATTATTTAGCTTGAATTAATACAAACATCCATGAACTGCTCAGTTTTAGTTGCTTTTGAAGAACTGACAACTGGTTTTAGTTGAGATGTTTTCAGTGCTCTAGTTTAATTCATGGTTTAAGTTGCTTTCATGTCTATTTTGCACATGACCTTGTGAGCCTTATGGCTGAAAGGTGTTCTACAAATATTAAGAAGCATGTTATAGTGTTAAAAATGGTGAACAAGATGGTACTCAAACCCTGTTACTGAGAGAAGGCTGAAAATTCTTAGGAACTTTGGATCACCCCTTCAAACCTGACTCCTTGTGTTACAGTAGCAGAACTATTTAAGCTTCTCTGAGTGCCATGTTACAGTCTTCAGTGGAGAATCAATAGCCTACAACAGGGTTCCCCAACCTTTCAGACCTGTAGGCACATTTGAGAATTTGAGCAGCTCTTGTGGGCATCACTAGAAGCTGCCCTATGTGTGAACTGATGCTTTGGCATCTACCTGTCATGGCTATGGAGTTTAGGCTGTGTGTCATTCTGCAAAAACTTGTTTGTGTCTACTGGACACAACATCTAAAGCATCACCTAATGCAGCTAGTGCTTCTTTTAAACACATGTTTAGCACTGCCCGGTAACTGCTGCTTCTCAGATTACTACACAGAAAAATATTTTACTGATATACACGCTTGTACATTATTTACCTCTTCATGGAAATTAACAAAGAGTCAGTGCCAATGGATTCTCTGTGCCATTTTGATGGTCAAGTACAACATTGGAAGATAAGCACTCAGTGGCCCAAAGTAACATCTTGAGGGGTATGAATCATAGAATAGTAGAGTTGGAAGGGACTAGATGGCCATCAGGTCCAACTGCTCTGCTCAGTTCAGGACTCCAAGCTAAACCATCCCTCTCAGATGGCTGTCCGGTTGCATCTTGAAAGCCCTTAGTGTGGGAGAACCCAGAACCCCCTGACAGTGGTGAAAGAAACCTGGATATTCCAGACCCCCAGGCCAGAACTCTAACCACTACACCACACTGGCTAGTCTTCACAATTTTAAGGGTTAGAGACTTGTTTTTAAAATTTGCTAAATGCCAGGATTTTCCTCGTAGAATTCGATCATGAAATAAGATATCCCAGTCTTCCCCAATCTGGTGCCCATCAATTGTTTTCTCCACAATTCTTACAAGTCCCAGACAACAAGGCAAATAGTCCTGTATAACTGGAGTTCTAGTTCATCTGGACTGCTTGAACAATGGAAAATACAGCTGAGTTTTGCATCTGTACTTTGTTTCCTACATCTGTTTCCACCAAGGCTGACAAGGAAGACACAACACTGATGGCTATCTGGCAGGGCAGCCTTCCACAGAATGGAGCTATGCTTGTTTACTCTCATGGCTTAGACAGGGTCGGTTTTTATAGCTTATCTGTAACGGAACTTGATTGCTTTATGTCTGGGACTGTAAAACAATATCACTGTTACTAGCAGACCATTCTTTTGTTTTCAAGCTTTGGACCAATTATACAAAGTTAAGGCTTGTCAAGACATCCACTGAGTTTATGATACAGTCCCACCGATATCACAGCGTACGCTTAAATTGTAAACATTGCCAAACTTCATGGGCCAAAGAACATGCAGTGTGAAACCAAAGGTGGAGAGCACAAAAGGACCTTTGAACATGGTTGAGACTGAAAATTGCTAGGACTCTACATGGCTGTGACACACATTTGGACTTATGAGTGTCTTAGCCTGCAAAAGCACAGTTTAAAGCTTTTTGCCCCATGGAAATAAACAAAATTAGCATTTCTTCACCTTCTCATGGAAGCACAGAATTTAACCTCTCAGCCCAGCATCTGCTTACATAGAAGTGAAAATTCAAGATTAACCTGTTGCTGTACTGATTAGAATCAAAAACCTAAATGGTAACAGTATCTGCAGAAGAAGAGATGAATATTCACCTGACCTATATTTAGGAAGTCCATAAAAGAAAAGTAGTACATCAGCAGGGAAAGATCAAGGCCAGGGCCTTTCAGTCAAATGTCAGTCTTTTTTACCTAGAGTTTACCCTCAAAAGGCCTTCAAAAGGGTATCTACTACCTATAATGCTTAACATTCTGCTGCATGTGCAGTAAACATGGCTTATTTCTCAGGAGTAAATGGCCACAAGAGTTTCTATCTACCTACAGTAGAGCAAGAGTTTGTACATCTCACTTTAACTTTGTATATTCTAATCACAGCCATGCTAGTAAACACAAAAAGCACAGACCCATTAATTTCTCTTGGTAACCCATTGCTGACCAATGGTAGCTCATCAAGAACCCAGAAGTATAGAAACACATCTTCCAGTTTCTTTGTATAGAACTACTTATAGCTTGCCAGGAGCAAGATGGTACAGGATTGCATTAAGAGCTAGCAGGTTCCTATATAGGGCTGAAAAGTCACCTGTTGCTTCAGAACAGATTTCTGTTTAGAAATGTGGCTTAATGGCAGTTTTGTCTTTGTCCCTAGCAATTGCCCACTGTGGTTATAACTAAAATTTCATCTTGGAATATATAGCTGGAATGGTTGCACTATCCCAACACAGATCTTTTGGAGACCCAGAGAATGCATTTTGAAAAACTGACTTATTTACAAAAGCTCCTGAAATCTCAGTTTAATTCAGGGGTGGAGAACACTTTCAACCTGAAGGCCAAATTCAGTTTTGGGGACTTTCTCAAGGATTACATTCCTAGGGAGGGTGGGGCTGAAGGTAAAAGAGGTGAGGAAGAAGAATCAAGCATAGGTTAAAACTTCAGGCTTGGTTACTGGGAAACAACAGCTTTAAGAGAAGCATTTCAAGCTTTCAGAAAAACTGCAGAAATGTCAGGAGACTGTGAAATGATTGGTGGCAAGGAGAAAAAACTGGAAGATCAGGAGTTGGGAGTGTGGGCCTGCAGGGAATCACAGATCTGGCTCAGTTTAGCCCCCTGGTGAAACTTCCTATCTCTGGTTTCAGTTAAGGTGAGATACATCAGAAGAACACATCTCTGATGGACAAATTGAACCCGCCAAAACTACTTGGTGTTCTGTGAGTAAGCGACTAAGCCATTCCCTTGAAGAAAAGCACACTTCACCATGGCCTGCTAGTTCTCTTCAGTCAAGTCAGGCGGTTGAAAGAACACTTAGCTTTTGGCTTTAAGTTACTCACCTGCCAGGGCAAGATCTCCCACATCAGCATCTTCTTTCGGGTCACACGACCACTGCTCACAGCACTCCTTGGGGACTTCAATTTTCCTTGGGAAGGGGCAGTCAGGGCCAGGAAGCAACAAGTCCAGGTTACAGCGGGGTACGCAACCTATTTGCCCATCTTGGCATGTACAGTGGTATTTACAGTTCGGCTGGAACGTCTCACCACTCCGGTAAATAACGCCATCAAACACACAGTTGTCTCCTTCAAGGTCTGCAGCAAACAAGGAAAGCAATCAAGCTGACTGATATTTGTTCTGCTTGCTATGAGAAAATACAGCATGCATATTGTGGAGCTGCAGAAGAAACATGCAACACTTCCACCAGACAAGTTTTTCTGAAAGACTCCCGGGTTATCTAGTACAGACCCATTATAAGAAATTATTCTCCAGATGTTGCATGTGACATCCATAGAGCGTCTTGCATTTCGATTCCTGGGGGGTTCAAAATGTTTTCACACCCAAGGCTCCAATTAGCTTTCTTTAAATGTCCAAGGTTTAGCTGCTGCTGAGATCTTACTGGAACTCATCTGTGCTCAGAGGGGGTTAAGGCAGCCCCCATGACCACCTGCATTTGACCATAATCCTGTTCAGTACAAATGCACAGTTTCTGGAAGTCAGTTTTCTTGTTTTTTGGCCAAGTTAACAAGCCATTTTCAAGAGATGACTAAGACTTCAGACTTTTATACTGTCTTTTCTTATGTTTTTGCAGAATCCAGGCTTTAGGGGTCACCCCATCCCCATGTCCCTTGGCTTGTATTCCTCACAGTCCCTTACCCTCTTCCATCATGCTTTTCTTTTTGTACCCTGTTGCTTTCATCTCTGAACTCCATTTACTTAGCTTCGTTCTTCAGCCAGAATAAAGTAGGAACACCAACCAGAATATTTTTAATGCCTTCCTAGTTCATTGAATGTATTCCAGTTGCAGATTTAGGAGTTTGTACAAAATTCTTGACCTCTGGCTTGGAAACTGGTTCAAGAGCTGCCAAAACATGCAGTGAGTATACTCTACAAATGAAGTACATTCCCTAGTTGTGACATTATCGTGAAGCTGGAGCCAGGAAGGAAAGTGGATTATGCTCAGAGACATTCAGATTGGATTTTGGCATCCAACCCAAAAATTAGGCATAAATTTATATGTGGTTAAGGCTGCAATCCAATCCAGATGTAGTTGGGAGCAAGTGCCATTGAATTCAATGGGATTAACTCCATGTATATATGCGATGGCTTCCAGTGTGCATAGAATCTATTTCAAGCCATCCATGTGTGGTAGAATGGAGAGGCAAGAGGGAAGCGGAACTGGTACCCAGCATACCAAACACACCATTCTGGGATGGAAATTTAAAGATCCATCCTCGTACATTATTCAATCAAGTTCAGCTATGGTTGTAATGTTGCCTGAGCAACAGTAATTGTCTCAGTTGTCTATCCAAGCTTCTTCCACTCTCAAGTAATTATCGGTAATTACATTCAGGTGTGATATAAATCTAAATCACCTCTACTAAAGTATTTTATGAAAGTATTCAGACATCTGTACGGACCCAGAGGCTCAGAATATCAAGATTCCAAGTGTGGTCATTAGTACTGCCTATTATTGTCCATAAAAGGTTATATTTCTCATCACCACCAAGTCTGGCATTCCCCCTGTACATCTCAGACTAGATCTACTGAAGGAGAGAGTTCAAGCCTAGACACTCAAGAGCAGGTGCAGCAGGTAGAACTAAAGACCTGGCACCCTCCAAATATCTTGGGGTACAACCTCCATCAGCCCCAGTGCTAACGGATTATGAGAGCCATACTCTCCAACTTCCACAATCTACACTGCACATTTCCACACCTAGATGCTCTCCAGCTGTTGTTGGACTACAAATCCCAGAATCCCCCCCCCAGGTCATCTGCTGCAGGAGAAAATTACTGGATGAGTGTTTCTGCCTCTCAATTGCCAAAAACTCCCCACTGCCCCGGCTCAAATTGCTGGAATATCGACTTGAGGCGGTGCGTGCAGCTTATCACGGACGCACCCCTTCGCACGTGGCGACACCTGCGCTCCCATCCACTCTGTTGCGCCTGGCAGGTTCTGAGCGATGGGGCCGGAACTCCCAGGGTAAAACCACGCGCACCCTCCCAGCCCGAAGGGCGCCCATGCAAGGGCTGAAGCCGCTGCAGTCCCACGTGCAGCCGAGAGGGACAGGTGAGGAGGACCGCGGATCCACCGCAGCCTTTACTCACCCATGCAGACCCCAAGGTCCGGCTCGGTGCCCGCCGCGCGGTCGCAGTAGAGCGCGCTGCTCTCGTCGCAGGGCATCCTGTCGGAGCAGCTCTCGCCTCGCCGCCGGGCGCAGGTCAGGCAACAGGAGCAGCCGTCCAGCACGGTTGGCACGCCGGGCGCGCAAGCGGGCGGGTCGGCGGGGCAATCGCATGGCAGCGCGCACTTGTGCTCCTCCTGGCCGCGAACCTGGAAAGGAGGAGGGAGTGAAAGCGAGACGCGTCGTCAGCAGAAGCCCCTGGCCGGCCGAAGAGGCCGCGCCGCTCCCACGCGCACGCCAACCCCATTCACCATGCACAGCAGCGGCAGCAGCAGCGGCAGCAAGAAGAACGCACGGGGGCCGCGCCGGCTGCCGGCAGCTCGCACCACCCGCATGTTGGCCGCGCCCTCCCGCGCTGCGCTCCGCATCGCGCCTCACGCGCATCGCCACGCGCACCCAGCGCTTGGGGTCGGTTTATATACAGCGCCTCCGCAAGCCTCGTCCTCCTATTGGAGGACGCGGGAGGGGGCCGGAGCCAATCCCAGGCCGTGGGGTCAGATTCGGGCTTCAGCGCTGCGGGTGGGGGCAAGGGGGGGTAGAGGAAACCTGTGCGGGAGGCAGCCGGCGCGGGGAAGCGCCCTCCTGGGAGCGTGCGGGGCCTGCGCGCGTGAGGTGGCTGCGGGGAGAGCCGGGCCTCGCTAGCTGCCCCTCCGCGCCTGCCAGAACTGCTACGCGCCGCTCTGGGGTGGGGTAGCCCCTCATCCGGGGCTCGGTTCCCAAACCTGGCCTGTGCCAGGAGCTGAAAGGTTATCTCAGAACAGCGTCGCTCAGCCGAGCTCTCTCTGCGACCCCCCATGATGCTGGCGGGGAAACGATGGGATTGGTAGTGCAGCAGCTGAAGGGCCCATGCTAGCTGGAGGTGACGAGTGTAATCCAGCAATCCCGGAGGGCACCGTGCTCACTGGGGATGATGGGAGTTGAAATCCACTAACTGGAGGGCCCCAGGTTGGGAGCGGGAGTTTCAGAAGTATCCACAGCATGGCTTTTTATCTCTTTATTCACCTGAAGCTTTCTCTGAAGATACATAATAAACCCAGCAGGCTTTCCAAGCCAAGGGAGTTGCCTCGGAAGACCATCCTGTGGTCTCTGATGGAATATGCAATCTATACACGTAATAAAATAAATATCCACATTCATTTTCCCTTCTCAGAGAATGGAAGAAATCGGAGGAGGGCTGGAGTAAGTGAATAAGAAGAGTTCATATAAACAATATTTCCAGTGATTCTTTGAGGAGTCCTTAGTCAAGTTGCTCTTCTGAGCATCACAGTTTCCATCTCTAAAATGGGTGGAATAAGAAGCACTCACAGTTGCACTGTGTGATGGAAAGGCGGGTAAAGGTATGCAAAAACAGTGAAAAGTGCCGTAGAAGCTATTCTTAATAACAGCATGCTATGTTTGGTAGCATACGCAGGGGATACTGGTCATCGGTCTGCGTATGGAAGTGTTGATGCTGAGAAGAGAGGGTTGCCATGATGTCACTGGAATAACAACTCCTGTTTCCATCTGCCAGCACCATTTGATGAACATTTTTATTTTTAAAAAAGCTCACTGCTTTAGAAACTCATTATTGATTTAGAAGATTTCTATCCCACTGTTCTTTGACATCTGGCATTTTTTAAACTCAAGGAAAGTTTTTAAAATAATTTTGCTGGTATAAAATGCTTTGTTTCCCGGGACAAAAAGCCAAACGGCACACACAGACATGCCTCTAAATAAATGCGAAGTATCATGAGGCACCATCCACCAGGATCTTCTCTTACACAAGCCTAACTGAAATGAAATTGCACCATCCAGGTGGTGGTGGTGGATTTTGGTAGATCCACCAGGACATCCTGGAGGATTTTGTCCTGTGAGTCAAATCTGATTTCTTGCCATCTGCCAACAACAGTGCTCTAAAGATGCTTTTCATTCCCGACATGGAGGATACATGGATTAATGGCTATTATGCATTTCACTTGGAATACAGGATATTATGAGCATATGGTTGGTTGGTGGATGGATGCGGTTGCCTTCATAGCCATTTCTGAGTGACAGAAGACTCATTGTACTTGAAAATGGGGAACCAGACAAGACAGATGCTGGGTCTAATCTAGTGAGGATGTTCTTACTTTCTTATCTCATGACATCTTGCCTCATTTTTATCCACACTCTCTTCTCCGACAAATGCAACTGATGATGAGATTAACAAGTCACATGCTATTTTCTGTGATGGCAAATATTTCCAGGCACTTTTCATCATGCATTTTAGCAAACCTTTATCTGTCTGATCCTCATGCTACAACCCTGTGAGATGGTAAGAGTCGCACCTGCCCTTTTACAGATGGGAATAATGAGGCAGAAAACAAGTGTTTGTCCAAGCAGCCTTGACAAATGCTTAGCAGAATAGGACACGACCCCCACTTTTCTAGAACTTGTCCCTCTCTCTGCTACGATGATTTGATCCAAGCCTAATCCCATGAGTTATTAATTATTTTCTGGCAAAGAACTTGGCCTGGCCCAAGCTATTCCATAAGTGTGCAGCTCTGTTGCTACAGCATTGGAAAGGAACAGATCAGAGTGTCAGCTGCTCCTACAGAAATTAATGGACCAATATACACCAGCGGGAGTTTCCAAGAGCTAAGCAGGGCTGTCAAGGACAGGGCATTTTGGAGGGCTTCCCATTCATAGGGTTGCCATAAGTTGGAGACCACTTGACAGCACATAACAACAACAAATACACCAGAGGAGCTTTGTGTAAATACTGTAGCTAGGCTAGGCTGTGTGGTAGTGCAGTCCAGGAGACGTGCCCCAATATATCCTAGTAATAAATACTGTGCTTAGAATCAACAGGATGTGTTTCTGCTTAGCATGTTCATGTTTTTAAGTTATTAAAAGTGCATTTAGGAGAAAAGACTTTTTAGTGAATATTTTTCCTGAAGTATCTGAAGAAGGGTGATTAGGAAAACCAACCATTAGAAGAGAATGAGGCTCATGACAGAAAGAAAGATAGGAAGAAAATAGTTGTTGCTAAATAAAAATTGAGCAGGCTTTTATTAAATACTGACACTTAAAAAATCAAGTTATTTATCACCTTTTAATTCCATAACATTGTATAGTCAAGGGAAAGCAGTCATCAAAGATAGTGCCTTTCAGACAAGCTGGAACCACAATTTCTAGCAATTGTTGACCAATTCATGCTAACTGAAGCTAATGGTAGTTGAAATCAAAAACACCAAGAGGGAGATGCTCTAATCGGTATTTTCAAAGTTACCTTTAGAACTGAACACTTGACTTATTCCTGAAGTAAAGTGTCTCTCATTAAACAGTAATATCTCCTTCCACCCTATTCCTTCGGGACAATTACTTCATGTAAATACATAAAATTCCAACCATTCCCGAAGTATCTTCCCTCAAAAGCCTGATACTCTAGGGATTGATCCAGGGTGCCAGAAATATTAGAAAGTGGAGGGGAGGTTATTCCAATGGGACAGCAACTGGAGCAATAGGAATTCTGGCAAACAGGACTACTTGGCCTGGAATCCAGGATCTTTGGTTTTAACTTGGTCATGGATCAGTCTGAGAACTGAAGCACAAGAACAAAGCCAATGTTGTGTGGTGATGAAAGAATTATGTTTGAATGTGTGGGAAACCCAGATGCCAGAGCAAGCCTATCCTATTTGTAGGGGTCTCTTTCAGCCCAAGGACCAAATTTAGTTTTGGAGAAGCACTCTGACCATAGTCTAGTGGTAGGCGAGTAGGTGGGATCAAAGTCAAGAGGGAGCCAAAGGGAAAAGGGAACAAGTATCCAAAATTGCCAGCACATTTTAGTTTAAACTCTTCCTGCCTGTAACTAACCTTGGGAAAGGTGTTTCAGCCTATAAGAATGGGGAAAGCACCAGAAGATTGGTGGTTGAAGAAAAAGAGGTGAGACCACAGCAGGGGTGAGACCTGGGCTGGGCCCTTTGTGGGCCTTATTTGGTCTGTGTGCTTGAGGTTCAGCACCCCTACTACACATGGTCAGACCAGGAGAGGAAGGGGAAGACGCACAACCAGAACATTCAAGAACAATGTACCGAAAGGGAGACCCCCTCTAGTGTCACTGGAGATGCCTCCTATGTCTACAAGTCACAGGCATGGACAATGATGGTGCCCATAGTCAACATGCACAGGGAGGGAGCCAGTGAATGAATTAGGACAATGCACATGCATCACTGCCTTGCACACAAGAGCAGCCTTGGTCCATCAAGTCCAGTAGCACAGCAGAAGTGACCCCAGTACCATCAAGGCCTATGCTGGAGGCAACACAGCGACTTTGGCAGGATCTTGCATTCCAAGTAAAGATGGATGTGTATTGCCTCCAGTATCAGGGCAATATGCCAGTTGCTGGGGAAGGTAGGGATGTGTGAGGAATCTGTTTTTGGGATGGGAATTCATCAGATTCCCTGGGCTCAGTCCCCCATGCTCTGGCATGCTCTGGCATGCTTTCTTGCATCTGCGAGTCTAACTTCCCAGTGAGAGCACTGAGCATTTGTGCAGTGCTTGCCAGGAACTGAACCCTGGTGGTGGAACTGAGCCCTCTTCCACATAATGACTGTCCACCTTTGTTTCTGCTGCATGAGCTGCAGCAGGTTGCTGGTTGTGCAACCAGAGTTGTGTGTGTGGCCATGGACTTCCTCTTGGCTCAGCTTGGCTCACTTTCTGAGCTCAGGCTGGGCATGAGAAGTCCAATTGATAGAAGAAGGCTGGATTCCATCACAAACCAAGAGCATCACAACCTGAAGAGGAGCTGGTGGCTTCCCAGAGACACCCAGTTAGCTACTGTGAGAACTCTCTGCTCAAGCAGTGCTGTTCATATTTTCCTAGGCAGAGTGAGAGAAGAATGGCTGCCATCTAAGTGTCCTGTCACTTTCCTTGCCTCAGCCTGGCCCCAATCCATCATGGGAGGGAGGGAGGGAGAGACTAGGTGACCACATATACTTAATGTCTTCTCTTGGCACCTTTCTCAAGCTCCTTGAAATGAATGGATGCAACAGCACTAATGAAATAGAAAATGAAGGAAAAAGGAAAGAAACAGGGAAAAGACAGTATCCTAGAATTGCAATTGATACTTTGTTCCACTTTTGGCAGACTTTTGTAGTCCTTTAAAGCACAACAAAATTACAACAAAACACAACTAAAATGGTGCCCCTAGCCTCCAGCTTTAGAACTAAAGAATAGCACCAGGAAATGATTCCTGGCCAGAAGTAAAACGTCTTTCATCCATTGCTGTGCCCCCCAGTGAGGCACCCTCTATATTTTTAGACTACAGCTGCCGTGATTCCTGACCAATCCCCATGCTGGGGCTGTTGTGAACTACATCTGGAGGGCGGCAGGTTGGAGAATGCTGATCTGCAGCCTGTTCTTAAGAGCTTCCCGTCTGAGAAGAAGTGGAAATCGCACGGCAGTCGTTTGTAAGATTCCTGGCAGTGGCACACCAGATTCCAAGCCACAGCATTGCTTGACCCAACCTAAACCTAACCTAGATCCAGAACTGCATATTTGCTTCCTTGACCTGTGTCCATCCATAACACATCTGGGCTGGTGGTGATAGTTCTGAATCAAGCTATGCCAAAGGATTAGAGAGCAAAATATCCCTACCCTTTCTTAGGAAAAGAGTGTCTCGCACACTGTAATTTATTGTTAGCCTAAAAATTTCAGCAATGTTCAGATCACGTCCTCCTCCTCCCCAGATCCTGCAACTGGGGCTTAGTTCACAGTAGACATATATAGTTCTGAGGAGACCTTCTGGGGCGTTCACAAGCAAGTCCAACTGTCCTCCCTTTGGCCCAAGTACCTGATATTCAGCTATACTCCCTCCCTGTGAGGGTTTCAATTAACTATCCACTGTATGCAGGCAGGATATATGGAGACTGGAAGCAGAATCTGTGGCAGAACTTCCTCTCCGTGTTTGCTCTGGCAATGCTACTTTAGGACCTGGCAAGGGCATCCAAAAAATAAGGGACCCGTACATTGTCTCATTTTCCAAAGCGATATATGCCATCACTTGCCGGCAGTGCTCTCCAGATGCTTTGGACTTCAACTCTCATTGGTCCTCTTGCTAGCATGCTAGGTCAGGAAGCCTGGGAGTGGTAGTGCAAAACATCTGGAGAACCTGAGGGAAAGCTTCCGCACTGCATTGCATGTAAGACAAACGAATCGGTCTTCATACAAAAGAATACATGGACACAGATCTGACACAGGAAATGGCCATATTTCAGAAACTGGTGGAGGAACACTTCCAACTTCTGAGAAAGGCTTCAATGACTCTACACTAGCTATTTCCAAGACAGATTTCAGCAAGAAAAAGCTGAACAAAACCTCATCAGGAAGTTCAACTCTATCTTCTGTAGAATGAAGGGAAGTCCTTATTTGAATCAATTACCTGTGTTAATCATCATGGAAGGATGTCTGTGTTACCTTCCAAGTACTGTTTTGTGGATGGCCAATGCTGAGGTAATTAGCACTGTCTAATGCTAATTACCGTTCTCTTTGACCGTTCTCTTTGACCTCACTGTTCAGTCTTCTAAATCACAAAATCGTACTGCATGTATCTCATGAAGCAAACGGCAGTTTCTCAAAGCTATGTCTTCATATAGGTATTAGGCTTTAAAGTGCCACAAAGTCCTTGTCTTTTGGGGTTTAATAATGGAACACGGCTAAACTCTGTGGAAATGGTCAGCTTCCACAGCAACATGAGTCTTTGTGGTGGCTGCCTTGAATTTCTGACTTGGCTTTGCCTCTAGACTGCAATGTCTCCACTTGCCTTGACCCTGGCCTCCTCTTGCCTCTGCTTTTGTCTCTGGTCCTACCTTACCTTGCCCAGTGCTTGAACCTTGCCTAAGTAAGCCTTGGTTCTCCTTCCATCTCTGCCACCCCTGGTCCAGTTTGTTGCCCCAACCACTGTTCATGTCCTTGAGCTTTGGACAACATGAAACAACCCCTGGTTCAGAAACAACCCATGGTTCAAGGGCAACCCATGTGTAACCCTGCCTGTGGGTTATTGTGTTGTCTGAACCCAGTCATACAGAAGAGTGTTGATTCGTGACTGCTGAAAATTCAGAAATAATGTAGTATCATCATCTGAAAAGTTTACAGGTCAAGCTGAAGCTGAAATGAGTGCACCTGCCCCGAAGTAATTTACAAGGAAAAGTCACGTTGGCTGACTCCTCTGCAAAAGATTTTTCCTGCCCCTGTTGACTAAAACCCACAGAACTATGTAGCTAATCAAATTATGGCTTTGGCACCACAATTTTTAAAAAAAGACAAGTGGAATTGTTTTGGCTTTAGAAGAAAAAGGGGAAAAAAGAAAATATGTTTTGCAATGCCAAGATCAATAGGTCTTTTTTTTTTAAGCCTTCTGCCAGTACAAGACTTTGATGTGTATTTCAACTGAATTTAAAATGCTCAAGGTGATGCTTACCTTTGGAAAGTGGCGTGCTATATTTAATAGTCTCAATAGCTAGCTTTTGGGGGTGCTGATGCCCCATCCAAACTGCATTCTCATTAGAGGAAGAGGTGAAACAGCAAGCCTATTCCATTGGTTCAGTTGCAATGGCCAATTAGTTCCCCATCCAGAACATCAGCCATTAGTTCTATCTGGTTGCATCAGAAGGGCAGGTGAGCTATTGTGGCTGACTCCATTAACGATACTGATGGACCAACTGCATTTTGGCTCCTCTTCTCCTCCAAAACTACCTCCTCTTTTGCCATTCCAGCTGGTATCTATAACAACTGTGTAATTTCACTTACTCTATTTATACGGAAACACACATTCCATTAGATAACCAGGTCACAAGCTGAGGAGGGCTTTAAAGTAAATTGGCTCTCTATTTAGTGAGAAAGAACTTCGAATTTTGATTGGAAAGGGACTGAAATGCAGCACCTTTCTGTAAGGTTTGAGTTGTGCATTCATGAATGCCGCCCCACAAGAATATTCAGTGCCTTGAAGAAATATCTACCCAGCTTTTGAATTTTCAATATTGAGCTGGGTTACAATCTGGAACTGAAATGGATTTCATTGGCATTATTACCCTTGGGTACATACAAGATACTCAACACTGTGAAGATGCAAAATATTTCTGCAAGACCTCGTATGCATTTGGCATCCATGCTACATGCACTAGCCTCTCCCAGATGGGCGCCCTCTGGATGTTTTGGACTACAGCTCCCATACTCGTGGACTATTGGACTTTTTGGCTGGGGGATTCTGGGAATTGGTGTCTAACTACAAGCTGCAGAAAGCTGGTGGCACACATTCAAAGTCCCTTCATGGAACATTTTATACCTGTTGGCTTCCCCAGAAATATCAAAGGTGAATGAAAACACAGAGTAGTATGTTGTTTATAAAAAATGTTCCCCTTTCCCCTTAAAGACGTGCCAGAAGGTGTTCTTTTTTCTTCCTGGTATTTGAGGATTGCAACCGTCTTTACATGTACAGCCAAGTCAGGTCTAGAAGTTGTATTATAGTTCTCTATTTATGGGGGTTTCCCCCTTTGAATAAATATTCTCCCTACATACCTAAGGAATAAGCACATAATGTCATCTTAAATTAAGCTCTCTTATTATATCTTCCCCACCCCTCGTAGTTATTTAAATCACTAGCTTAACTTATTCAGAAATCAGCACAAGGGTATACAATTTCTAAGCGCAGTGCTGTGAGCCAGGAGGGAGGAGGGAAGAGGTTCTCATAGCAGGGCCAGCTTCTCTGCACTCAAGTGCCTGGGCACTACCAGCTCCAGGTTTTGGGGGCCATGGACAAGGTCCCCCATGGGTCTGCCATGGTTCTCCCCTGCTCCCGCTCCTCTTACTCTTTCTTATTGCAGCCACTTCTTTGCATGAGTCAGTGTATAAGTAGGAAGAGCATTTTCTGCTGCTCTTTCGCATCACCTATACCACTGTTGGTCTGGACCAAAGCAAGAGGCTCATCCACAAGCAGGTTGTCATGGTGCAGAGAAGAAGCAAGTCCAAGGAACCCTTGCCAGTATTCCCTGCTGGAGTGTGGACCCCCTTGGCATCAGCGCTTTCTATCAGGTCCTCTTACACATCAGTGGAAGGATCAGCCCTGCACACATCCTACCATGTGAGCAGAGCAGTTCCTTGACTCAGTGATCAATGAGGCAGCGAGTCACAGAAGAGCATCACTCTTCCCCTCTGGACTGCACCAACTTACAGTGAAATTTGGAACTGGAGCACCTGCCTACTCAGATGTTTTGACCTACAGTCTCCATCATCCCTTACCATACCAGCTAAGGCTGGTGGAAGTAGGCCAAAACATTCCAGTGGGCTACATGCCACTTACTCATTGTTTAATTTAGAGTAATTATTGCTAAATGTACATCAATTGCATAATATGTATTACAGAATCCATCTATCTATATATGCCATGTGAACAAGTTATGCAAACCATTATTTTCTGTTTGGGTGATGTATCTGCTTTTTGGGGCAATGTGTAAGTGTCACCAGCTTGAATTGTATCCAGGGGAACAGATTTATTTAACATCTGCTTAAATCCAAAGCTGTAGCAACAAGAAAAATGGCATTGCACACAAGAACTAGCCCATTGCACACAAGAAAAGATAACATAAATAAAAATGGACAGTGCAATCAATTGTCATGAGGGTCGTCACATGCCCAGTAATTGTGGCAACCAGTGGCCAGACAGATTCTTCCAGACAAGGAGCACTTGGAAGGCTCTCGTATGCTGCTGTGCATTTATGCAGCTGATATCCATTGCCTCTGAACTGCGTGGTCTCACAGATGACAAATATCTTGATTGACACATTAATGGAGAATAGGTCTGAGAGCGAATCTATATTGAGTGCCTTGCAGAAATACGTACTCCCCCCCCCCCCCCGGATTTTTCCACGCTTTCTTATGTTACAACCTGAAATTGAATACTTGGCTTGATTTCCAAGTAGTTCAGTACTTGTGATGTACACAAGATACTCAGCACTCTGAAGGTGCAAAATATCTTTTTCTTTTGGTGCAAAAGTCAAGTCAACCAAGACAAAGTGGCACTTGGTTGCATAAGTATTCAGCGCCTGAGTCAATACTTGGTGGAAGCCACTTTGGCAGCATTACAGCAGTGAGTCTTCCTGGTTAAGTCTCTGGCAGCTTTGCACATCTGGATTCTGCAGCGTTTGCCTGTTCTTTCTGGCAAACATGTTCTAGCTTTGTCAGGTTGGATTTGGGACTGCTGGTGAACAGCAACTTGAAAGTCTTGCCACAGATTCTAAGCTGGAGTGAGGCCTGAGCTTTGAATGTTACTTTGGCTGTGTGTTTAGGGCCATTGTTCTGCTGGAAGGTGGGCCTCCACCCCAGTTCCAGGTCTACTGCAGACTGAAACAGCCTTTTCACTAGAATCCCCCTGTATTTGGCTCCATCCATCTTAACTGCAATCCTGACTCATTTCCCAGTCCCAGCCAAGGACAAGCATCTCCATAACATGATAGTGCCACCACCAGGATCCACTGGGGTGATGGTGGTCTCAGGACAATGAGCACTGTTGACTTTATGCCACACACAGTGCTCTGCAGCAAGGCAACACAGTCCAACTTTTGGCTCATCAGACCAGAGCACCTTCTCCACATGTTTGCTGTGCCTCCCACATGCTTTTCTGCAAATGCTGAACAAGCTTTGCTTCAGGAGTGGCTTTCTTCTTGCCACTCCTCCAGAAAGCCCATCTCTGGGGTACATCCAGATGATAGTTATTTCATTAACTGGTGCTCCCATCTCAGCTTCATATTTCGCCAGCTTCTCTAGCTCCTAACCTCTTGGTTGCTACACTTTCTTATCTGGTTACTGGGATTTGGTGGATGACCTATTCTAGGGAGAATTGTGGCTAAGCTGCATTCTTTCCACTTTGTAATAATAATGGATTTAACCATGCTCCCAGGGATGCTTCTAGTTTGGGACATGTTTTTTAGAACCCACCCCTGACTGGTGTTTCTGGATAGCTAGATTCCAGAGTTGTTTTGATAGCTCCTTGTTCTTCACAATAACTGTTTGTTTTGTTACACTTTCCAACAAACTCTGAGCTTTCCAGAAATAGGTGTATTTAATCGGAGATCATGTGCCACTGGTATTGCACACAAGTGAATTCCATTCAAATACTTATACTGTCTTCTGAAGGGAATGGCTATACCAGAGCTTATTTAGGTATATCACAGCAAAGACGTGAATTCTTCTTCAACAAACAAGTACCAGCTTGGTTTTGTTGATTTAACTTCTGTGCCACAATAAAAATGTTTTGCATCTTCTCAGAATTGAGCATTTTGTGCGTATCAAATGGCAAAAGTGCCAATTAAATCTATTTCAATTTCAGGTTGTAACACAACCAAATACAGAAAAGTCAAAGTGACTGCATATTTATGCAAGTCACTGTGTGCATCTGTCCAGAAAGAAGCTCCACTAAACTCAGGTGGATTTACTCTCAGGACAGTGGGTAGGTGCTGGGCAGTCATCTCCCCTGGGATGGAACCAGGTACCAGAAAGATCTGATATGATAAAAAACAAGCAATCAAACAAAAAGCACAAATTTTGGATATTTACATAAAGTCTCTGTCTCCTAAGGATATGCTTATTTGTAATAAGGACAAGGATTGTATAGACAGGAATGAGGGGGATGATGGAAATACCCCTCAGGCAGAAAAATCAAGGAAGGGGGCAGCAGGCAGTAAAGCACATGTGAGCAGAAAACCAGTCAAACCAGATGCAAATAAACCATCATAGCCCTAGTACCTTTCTTCCAACAAGGCCCATGGGCAGGGGGATGGTGGGGCGGATGGTCTGCCAGGAACTCAGGGCTCCAAAGGGATTATTTGGAGCTCTGGACCACATCTAAGAATCCTCCTTTAAAGCTGTGTGAGCCAGTCCCCCCAACCTGGCGCCTTCCGGCTGTGCTGGACTACAAATCCCATTACCTTCCACCTCATGTGGGAAGACTGCTCTAAAGTAAGCCTAGCCCATGGGTCAAATTGGCCAGCATGGTATGTAAGCTCCTGCCAGACTAGAGTGACTAGGAGTGGTACAGGGTTAGGTCTAAGAAATCTTGTCATACAAGAGGATTTCACTTGAGAGATTTCAGGGACTCTTCTCTGCAGCGATCCATTTCTACGAGTTCGAAGAAGTTCCCACAGTTGCTCTTCCATGCCATTCCACTTGGTCAGGGTAGGGCACAGCCCTGGCTGCCATGATAAATAGCTCAGTGCAAAAGAAAACAATCCCTTGGATTCTAAAAGGAAAAGAAAAGCACTCTGCTTGGCTATTAACTGATATGACTTGGCTGGGCATTTGAACTCTCATAAATCACGAACTCCAAACAAACTAGCAAAGGATTTTGCCTGAGCAACAGCCATGTTATGGTCACTGAGTGTGCATGGGGTAGGGAGCAAAAGGGACCTTGGTTTGCACATTTTGCACAGGGTGTTTGGAAGTGGCACCCTGTTGGGTCATATCTTTTTTTTTTTAAAATAAGCAATGCATGCCAACATCTCCTTAGTTGAGGGTTGGGAGTGTCCTTGTGCTGTTGGGCCAAAAGGCTGCTATCACATCCTTTCCCCAGACATGAAGAGAAGTACTGCTACCATAGGGCAATTACTGCAGTCTAGCAAGGGGTTGTGAACTAGGGCCTCCTCCTTCCCTGGAAAACCTACCTGGAACCTGAGGTCATCTCTGGGATCCTCCTCCAGAAGTCCCTTCCAAAGGAAATGAAGTGGATGGCTACCAGGAGGAGGGCCTTTTCAGCTGTGGCACCTCCATTTTGGAATGAGCATCCCAATTTGGTGTGCCTGGAAACTGCTTTGTTTTCTTTTCAATGAAGACCTTTTTATTTTCCTGGCATTTAATCCATCTAGCTTTTAAAATTTATTTCTATATATCCCATTTTATTTTTGTACTTTTCTTTACTTTAAACATTTTTTGCTATATTTGCTTTTGCTATATTTTTGCTACAACAAAAATATAACTTTTGCTATATTTCTGTACAGAATACCAGCAAAGCAATTCTGATTTTTGTTCTTTTAATTGTTGCATGTATGTCTTTTTAACATTGCTTAATTTACACTTTTGTTAACTGCCCAGAGTGTTTTTGCTATTGGATCAATGAAACAAGCAAACTTGCCCAACTTGTGGGCAACTTGTGGATCCCCAGATGTTGTTGGACTACCACTCCCATTACCCCTAGCCAGGATAGACAGTGGTGATGGATGATGGGAGTTGTAGTCGTGTAACATTTGGAAGGTCACCAATTCCCATCGCGGACAAGGCTGAGGGTTTGTTCAAGGATGGACAAAGTCGTATTGACTTACTGGTGTACCACGGTTGCAAATAGGAATTCCTCTCTGCAATAGACAGGCTGAGAAATGGCTATGCATTGGCTACCTTGAGTCCCATGCAAGGAGACAAATGCTTTTCAAAATACTGGCGCAAATCCACTGAGGAAGATTTTATGCTAATGATACAGTCTCCCAGGATGAAGAGGAATGTGTCAGCATTTCTTAAAAGAAATCCCAAATTGATATGAAACTGGAATTGGGAAAAGGTAACTCCCAGTGAACATTCAGTGAATTCTTGTTCTTGATATTATTCTTTTCATTTATTAAGAAGGTGGTTTTGAAATGGGGAAATGTGTTTAATCACAGTACATAAATTTTAACTCTTGATAGCTAAGGATTAAAACCTTTCAATGCGATTCATCTCCTGCTTTTAATAAAAAATGCATGCTCATGGAAGAGAGTGGAGGGAACTCCCCACATTCCATTCACATATCGCTTTTGATGTAAGTCATCAGATTGGAGCTTTGAGAAAGCAGCGCTTCCTAAGGAATGATATTTATTCATAACTACATTCGGTTCTTAGTGCTGAGAGATTCCTTGCTTGCCACAGAACTTTCTTGGGCCACTGCACCAATCCTGTGGAAATAATTCCATGTGGTAATATCAATAATACAAACATTTGTGATATTGGGAACACTGTCCAACAGGATATGGGCAGAAGTCTATATTATGGATTTATGATGCAAACCGTATGCACACATATTTTGGTGTAAGATCTGATGAACACTTTTGAGTAAAACATATATGACTTCGCTGTTCAAATCTTTTTATATGTCATGGTTTTTGGCTACAAGGGAATCTGGGAATTGTTAGTATTAAATCAAAGGGTTATTGCTGGAATTGGGAAAATCTTTTTGGTCTGAGCGCAAAACTAGAATTCTGGGGTTCTTTGTGGAAATCTATAGCAACCAAAGCACAATAGCATAAATGTCTATGCCTTGACCCAACAGAAGTAATCCAATTGATTTGCCAAGGCTGAAGCGTGCTAGGGTGTGATTTCCTTTTGACTGGGGTCACAGTGACCTGGCCTTGGCCTGTTCCATATGGAATTCCATGAGCTACAGAAGATGTCAGGTGTGGGGTGGCCATGTATCCTCTTTGATGGAGCACAGCTGTATATTTGAAGGGCTGCCTGCATTTTGAAGGACTGTCCTTCAAAATAGGAGTTTATGTTTGGAATAAAGTTAAAGAACTGTCAGAAGGAAGAGATGGACTTTGAGGTTGCACATAGGTCACCTGGTCTTCCCCACCATGGTGAAATATATTGACCTTCCATTTGAATTATAGTTCTAAATGTGCATCTATACATAAGCATAGGAAAATTTTCCATTGGTGTCTCCTTTCTGTGCCATAGGTCCTCTTTCTGGTGATTCAAAAATGGCTACCATAAATGTGTATGGTGTGGTGTATAATCTATTATTCATTGAGCATCCTCTCACTCTTCTTTATCTTGCCACCAACTACCATCAGCATTTTCCTGTATCCATTTCCTTCTTTCTGGATGACAATGCAGGGAAGAATTGGCATAGATCTGTAAAACTGGGACTGGCAACAAAAGACTTCTGCAAGTACCGTATTTTTTGCTCAATAAGACTCACTCCCCCCCCCTCAAAAATAAGGGGAAATGTCTGTGCATCTTATAGAGCGAATATGTGTGTGCAGTAAGTCTGTCAGATGTGCAGTCCATGGGGAAGTGATGGGGAATGTGCCGGTGATTATGTGCCCGTTTGATTCAGAATATTTCTTTTCTTGTTTTCCTCCTCTAAAAACTAGGTGTGTCTTATGGTCAGGTGCGTCTTATAGACTGAAAAATACAGTACTTATCCCATCCAAGAGGTCAATCTGTTGGCTGTAGCATCTCCATCGTGCTTCATTCAGTTTTCTGGTACCTCAGGATTCTGTGGCCACTGAGCATGCTCTGTCCTCACAGGGATAGTTTGGAGATTCCTCTTGCTTTAGATTCCCCTTTAGATTTTCTGGTGTTCCATCAAGAATTGCATTGCTCCAAGCCTACTGATACCTCCTTCTTGTGCATGGGTGGTGCCATTTTGGCAACAAAAGCAATGCTACTTGCATCTGAACATTGGAAATAGGGGGGATGATTGGCTACACTTCTCTGTTTTGTAATTTGCAACTTTAATCCTTTGCCTGATTGTGTCTATTTTCATTGGTATTGGTGATCAGCCATCCCGTGAAATGACAACCGTGCCATTACAATAGGCTAGAGAGCAAAATGCTAGTGGGTGACTATTATACAAATCTCATCATCATCATCATCATCACCACCACCACCACCACAATAATGGGTAAAGCTCTTTTCCAATGTTCCAGGGGTCTCTATATGCCTTTAAAAATCAGCTGATAATTCCTTTCTGGTCAGGGGCCAGGATGATTGGCTGATGTTTCTTCAGGACAAGCCAATGGTTATGAATAGCAATAGTTTCCTGGATGTTGGAAATCTCACTGTAGTTCTGTATGAGCTTGGAAAAGATGATGGACATGATGGGTGTTTGAATGTTTGAGAGTGAAACAGCACTTGGCAGTTTTAGCAGAAGGGAGTTCTTTGTGGATACCAGTCCTCTTTGGATCAGAAATGGAGTAACCAGTCTGCTTTGTGGGAGTACCCTTTTGGTTCCACTTATGATCTGCTTCCATATTTCTAAATCAGCTTTCATCATTCTCATATTCCCCAGATGTTTTGAATGACAACTTCCAGGATTCCTGAACATTAGCTATTCTGGCTGGGTCTGATGGGAGTTGAAGCCTGGAGGGCGCCAGTCTGAGGGAGGGTGTTGTACATGAAACGATAATCAGAAAAAGACCTTCAGTGCTCTCCTCTCCAAAACATACTAGAGCCTCTTCATCTACACTATATCGGAAATTATCATTCTCCTGCAAGATAGGACAGTGTGATTCATCCCATAATAGAGTTGTGTGGGAGAAATGTAAGCCTGAGAGGACTGCATGTCTAAAGCATTTCTCATAAGTTCAGGCTTGAGGTGAGATTTCCATAAGGAACTCTCAAGGCATTGATGGTGAGTCAAAGGCTGGGCTTTTGCAACTTGTGTAGTAGAGGAAATTTCAGCAGGTTTAGGATGCATGTCAAGCTGAGATGACTATCTAAGTTGCTGGCTTAGTCTGTGGCTGGCCATTTATAAACAGAGAGAACTTGCAAGGTTCTTGTAGCGGTCTTCTAGGTGGAACTGGTCAGGGGAAAACCACAAAAACCATGTGTTGTATCTCTGTAATGGACCATCCAGAAGGCCCAAGATGAGCTGGATAAATGTGTAGGATGGGCCTGTGTGATCTCCTCAGAGGCCAGAGAAGCCCTGGGTTGAGATCAGGAGATAGGAACGTGTGGCTCTCAAAATGTCATTAGGCTACAACTCCATCATTCGGTTTAGCAAAATGTAGGCTAACCTGCTGCTCAGCCCAAGTTAGCAACCTGTTAACTGTGCTGGAGGCCTGAATGCCCTTGATAAACCTTGCTGCTAGTATTTTCTTCACCCTATGGATTTGCTCCTGAAGTATGAGAAGTTACTTTGGCCGGAACCCAAGGCCAACCGATCCCCTTGCTTATCCAGGAGCAGCAAACACTTCCACTTTCTGGAGAACTGGCCTACAGCAAAGCCACATGAAATGAATCTGCAACGGGCACTGGCATGCATTCAAACAACTTCTCTTTCACCAAAGCACTAAATCAATCATTTCCTTCCCTTGAGGAGAATTAGACAACTGTCATTATGAACCTTTGTTGCTGTTGATGATAAAAGCATTCTGGGTTTTTTTTTTTTTTTTTACATTGCATTTATATCCCATCTTGTTTCCTCTTCCAGGAAACACCAGGTGGTTCAAATAGCATGCACTCTGATAGGCAGGTTAGGTTGGGAGTCTGTGCTTGCCCAAAGTCACCTAATGAGCTTCATGGCTGAATGGCGACTAGAATGGGGACCAGGATCTCCTAAGTTCCCTGTCCAGCTTTCTAACCACTGTACCATCTGTTCAGGTACATTTTTTCTAGTTTCCTCAGCCTTGAGTTCTACAACATGTACAAATCTGAGGTTTTATAAAGTAATAAATAAATACGGTGAATGTGTTTTGCTTATTCTTACCCAAACTTGAGAAGCTTCCTTTGAGCCTCAGTAATATCCACCCACTGTTCCTCTTACGCTTCAGCTCACCAGACAAGTTGAAATACTAATGCTTACCTTTAAAGCAGGAGTGGACAACTTGTGACCACCAGATGTTTTGGCCTACAATGCTCATCAGCCCCAACCCAGTAGCTCTTGGGGAGGGATGTTGGGAATATAGTTCAAGTCATCTGGAGGGCCACAAGTTGCCCACCCATGCTTTATGTACTGACATGGTTTGGGGCCATCAACTTCCAGAGCAGCCTGCCCATGCTCTCAGGTCATCTTCAAGGACCCTGTGAGATGGAGTGAGGTGGGATGAATGGGGAAGGGACCCATAGACTTCTCTCTCCAGGGAGGCCTGCCTGGTGCCAACATTAAGATATTTACAGGGCCATGAAAATACCATTTACAATTTTCTATGACCTTTTGACCTGATTCCCTGTTGAAGGCACTAAGAAGGAAATTCCTGGTGGCAGTCTGGGGCTCGTGTCAAGGTGTGCTGCTGATGACTGCGTGGTTGTGGGTTGAAGGATTCAAAGTTATGGGGTAAGTTCCCCCATGTCCTGCCTGCCACTCTGTACAGTTTGGCCAGTGCTGCATGGTAGGAGAGGGGCTAAACGTGGGCCATGTGTCACCACTGCTGTATGTGCATAATCAGAAGGAGCTAATGTAGCATGTCCTGGAGCTAATTTTGACCACTTTAGTGCTCTGCAGCTTCTATGAAGCTCTAAACAGTTGAAACTTAGCTTGAGGACAAGCTAAATTTAATCCCTTTAGCACTACAGAGTGGTCTGCCACCAAATTTGGGCAGCAAGCCTCTGATTTAGTCTTCCACCACAGCTCCTGTGGCCGACCCTGTACACCATGATCTATGGGATGAAAATGGCCCCTGGACCACTTGAGGTTGGCTCATCCCTTGTATAATGGTACAATTTGAAGTGTGTGTGTCCACCAAGTTAGCCTTGAGAACTGCATCCTCAAGGAGATTCCTAAAATGAAGGGAAATAGTTTTTGTCCAATTGACCCTGCAGTTCTAGTGGCTTTCATCGCAGCAGAAAGCAGGTCTTGTGTAAAGCAACTGCTGCATCAGGACCAAGCCAACCCCAAAAGCCTTGCATTTCATCAAACGGTATTTTCCTGAAGCTACTGTGAAGATTGCAGTTAATCTCAGAAGGAAAGCGGTAGCAGGTGAGACCAGTACCCCAGCAAATAAAAAGAGTCAGTACTTCATCCCTGCAGAACCAACGTCTACTACACCACTGAGACCAGTGGCCCTGCCAGCTGAGTGGCCCATTGGCACACACTGTTCTACTGGTCTGTGCCTCCATGGCTTGCACCAAATCCTAAAACCCCTCCAACAGAGGATTGCACCTCATACGGATCGCTTCAGGCTGTTTTCCTTTCAATGCATTCCTTGCTTTCAAGGGGACCAGCTGGTTCTTTCTTGGGGGGGGGATTCCCCCCTTCCTTGTCTTTGCAAAAGTTTATTATGCTACAGGCAGCACATCAAAGGAAACAGTTGGAGAGACATGATGGAGAAAACCACAAGGGTTACACTATAACATTTGAGCCTTTGGAACAGTCAATATTTTTTCAGATCCTAGCAATAGGAAATATTTTAATTCTTGCTTTTTGACTTCCCTGGATACCCCGCCCTTCTCCCATCTGCTTAGTTGCCAGATATCTTTGGTTGTAATTGTAACTAAGGCCAGCTCATAAGAACAGACTATTCATCAGCACTGAAAGCCAGGGAGAGAGGGGGACCTGGCCAGGACAGCACCTACCTGAAGCACTGATGTAAGCGAGAGCATATTAGTTCTCTCAACAATCTGGAAACAGCAGATGGATCCCTTAACGGGCAAGACTGTTTATACTCAGCAGTATCAAAATCAAAATGTTACATCAAGATAATTCTATCTTCCATATCCTGCAAAGCCAATTCTATGACTGGGTACCATAAAATATAACAAAGACATATTTTTGGCTCTAGGCACTATAAGGGTACAGATGATACAATCCTTCCTTTGGATTAAAAAACAAAACACAACAAAACAGTGGAAGAGAACTTGGAAACACTGTAAAGCTTGGAGCTTTATTTATTCCACTTATAACCTGTATTTCATGCATGGAATTCAAAGCAACATACATAGCAACTTCCCAACCCGGCACTGACCCATTCCAGACCTTTGGCACGGCTGCTTCCTTGTCTGCCTTTAGACCAAGGCTGGGAAACATCTTTCCCCTGGGGTGGTTCAGCTGTACTTAGCTGTGGCACCCAAAGAAAGGCCCGATTTGCCACTGAATATTGGTGGCATTGTTACAGAACATGATGGCGACTTGTTTTTAAGCTGCACTTGGTCACTATAAGGTTCTGATTGTTTTGCTGGCACAATTTCTGCATGGTGTACAGAAAGTGGATAGAGAGCCATGTTTGCTCCCTTTCCCATAATACTAGAACTCAATGGGACCATCTGATCAAGCCCCGCTCCCACCTGATGCACAGACTGCATTCCTCACAGACATGGGGACTAGAAATTTTGTTTTAAAACACTCTCAAGGTGGTAAATTCTGTCTGCCCATAGACTTCCCTGTGCCGGTTCGTAGGTTATTTTTAGAAAAGCCAAGAAGTGGGTACATGTTTCACTTCACTGTGTTTTTTTACATGTGTATCTCTCCATGGGAATATTGCCAAGCACTGTTACGGTATGTAGAAAGATGTTAAATCACAAGAAATCCTACTCTGTGCACTGATGCTGGTCATTATTGGCTCTTGTGATTTAATTCCTACTCCATATGAATCAGGAAGTCCATGAGTTAAATCCTGTTTTTCCTCTGAACTCATTAGCTAGCCTCATTCAAGCCTTTATCTCCAGATTTAGCCCTTCCTTCATTTGCAAAATGATAATGCTGTTGTTGTTAGTCGCGAAGCGAAGTCATGTCTTCCCATCGCGACACATTGCAACCCCATGGACAACAGGCCTTCCTGTCCTCCACCATCTCCCGGAGTCCACTCAAGCTCATGCCCACCGCCTCAGTGACTCCATCTAGCCACCTCATTCTCTGCCGTCCCCTTCTTCTTTTGCCATCTATTGTTCCCAGCATTAGACTCTTCTCCAGGGAGTCCTTCGTTCTCATTAGGTGGCCAAAGTATTTGAGTTTCATCTTCAGGATCTGGCCTTCTAAAGAACAGCCAGGGTTGATCTCCTTTAGAACTGACCAGTTTGATTGCCTTGCGGTCCAAGGGACTCGCAGGAGTCTCCTCCAGCACCACAATTCAAAGGCCTCAATCCTGCAGCGCTCAGCCTTCCTTATGGTCCAGCTTTCACAGCCATACATTGCAACTGGGAAAACCATAGCCTTGACTATATGCACTTTTGTTGGCAGGTGATGTCTCTGCTTTTTAGTATGCTGTCTAGATTTGCCATAGTTTTCCTCTCCAGGAGCAAGCATCTTCTAATTTCTTGGCTGCAGTCCCCATCTGCAGTGATCTTGGAGCCCAGGAAAATAAAATCTGTCACTTCCTCCATTTCTTCCCCATCTATTTGCCAGGAAGTGAGAGGACCGGATGCCATGATCTTAGCTTTCTTAATGTTGAGTTTCAAGTCAACTTTTGCACTCTCCTCCTTCACCCGCATCAAGAGGCTCTTCAGTTCCTCTTCACTTTCTGCCATGAGAGTGGTATCATCTGCATATCTGAGGTTGTTGATATTTCTCTCAGCAATCTTAATTCCAATGATAATACTCTTGACCTAATTCTCAGGGCTGAGATAATGTATGTGAGATACTTCAAACACTCTGTGATGGTCTATTCAGTTCAATGCAGTGGAACATGCAAATTCAGCATAGTGGAATATTGCCATCTTCCAGGGATTCCGTAGTTGCATTGTGGAGCCTGTATCAAGAAGGAGGCTTGACTAGGTGACCTTCAAGATTTCTTGCAATTCCTATAATCATACTGCATAGATTTCATTGCTAATATTTATCATAAGGTTCAGAATCACATCAAATCAAAACAAAACAAAAATAAAATGCAGTGAAGTAAAGTGAAATGTTTCAGCTAAACTGGACTCTGCAATACTGCAATTTTAATATAGGGTTCTCTAAATAATGCCCATTGACTGCCTCTGTTTGGGAAGAGGTAATAACAGAGATAAAGTTTGTGATAGAAAGTTCTTTAATATTTATGGACATGCAAGTTCTCCTGTCTCTTGAAACCTCATGCAAGATCAGTGTAAATAGGTCTTCCATGCCCTTTTGACAGCTAAAAAAATTAGCATTACAGCACTGGAAGAATAATTCATCACCTTTAATAACATAATGCATTGAGGACTTAATAAAGTTCTCAATTTATGAATGGGCAGTCTTTAGAAATAATCTATCAATGTATACGGAGCTATGATTTATATTCATTCATCTATGGTTATCTGAGCTACTATTATTGAAAGCTGTACATAACTATCCTTAGGAATAATTTTGTTGTTCAGAAACCAATGCAGAACTTGTCCTACAAGGAAAAATGATGAAACTGAGGCTGTTGTGCTTTGGGCACGTCATAAAAAGTTATTCATGATTCACTGGAGAAGACAGTAATGCTAGCGAATGTTGAACATGGAAGAAGAAAGGGAAGGTTAAATATGAGATGGATCGATTTCATAAAGGACACCACAGCCTTGAGCTTGTAGGAGCTGAGCAGGGCTGTCAAGAACAGGATGCCTTGGAGCACTCTTATTCATAGGGTCAATGTAAGTTGGAGATAACTTGAGAGCAGGTAACAACAAAGCTGAGTGAGTGACTTTGGGCTGGTCACTGGCTCTCAGCCTAATCTACCTCACAGGATTGTTGTGGTAATAAAATGGAGAGCAGGATTTTTATGGTAGGCAGGCCCGCAGGCAGGCAGGCATGCAGGCAGGCTATTGTAATGAATTTATTTGACTTACATGCAAGGAAACTGCAATGCCGTATAATGCTAATACAGATGTGTTGTTTTAGGGCATGTTTCTCTATATGGAAAATGTGCTAAGGGACACAGTGCCCATGTTTATTGGAATTCACCATGTTTCTTCTGAGTCACACATACATTCTGAGCAGAAGATTCAAACCAGGTGAAAGACAAAGCACAGAAATATTATCTTAGCTTGTTATGTTTCATTTTTAATTTGGTTCGCTTAGGGATTCTTTAATATATTCAGCCATATAAAAGCATCATAAATGGATGCATGACTGCATGAAGTACTACCCTGAGTGTAATGCAAAACACCCACTTTTCTGAAATTGTTGACTTTTTGCAAAGCTGTCAACCATTGCTTGCCTTTGACCTATATCCTTCCACAGCTAGACCCCTTTTAGTGGCCCTGTGGCTTATCGACTGAGTGCGGGAGGAGAACATAAAAAGCATGTCCTGAACAGCCCAGTGCTGGCAGAGCTCTGAAGGGCACAGATGAAGCAAGCAAATTTTCGGCACAGCAGTGCATCACCACGTGACTGTACAGGCCAATGGCAGCGGTTTGTTCTAGCTGGAGAAGGGGTTGTTTGGGGCAAAGCTCCGGATTGTTTGCTGAACTCATTGTGACTTTGGGTTCTTTGGGACTACAGTGTAATTCCTTCAGCTATTTTTAGGATTTATAACTGCAAGGGCAGGGACACACGATGCTCCATGCTGATTCTAATCACATTTTCTTAGAACTTGAATGCCTGGAAATCTGCAGGCGGTGGGAATCACGACGTGCTCTTTCTGTCTTAAACACTTCCTATTTAAGCTGAATCCACCAAAATATTCACAGCAGCACTGCATCTACGGCCCTCTTCGGCTGCCTTTGTTCAGGTTCACAGACCTTCTCTGGTCAGCCTAGCTGGGTCATCAAAAATTAACTGAGGACACGCATGCGAGAAACTATGGGAATTTTTCAGGAATGCCTTCCCTTCTCCCTCCACCAAATATCATTTTAGAACACCAAGCAATCTCCAGAAGGGTGGGACTACAACTCCCATAATTCCCAACTGCCACCTGGGGATTATAGGGGTTGTGGTCCAAGCTGTTTGAAGGATACTGGGTTCGGGAAGGCTGCCTAAGAATTTTCTCTTTTTGTTGTTCTTAAGATTTCTCTAAACTGCATAGACATGACGCATCTGACAAGTCGAGAGTGCCATCTTCTGTTATTTGATGGGAAAAGAATGTTGTTAATTTTGCATGCAATCTTCTTTTCAAATCAGTGCAGAAAGCACACAGGATTAAGGGATGCCAAAACTATCAGTGTTTGTTTCTCATTTTCCAGCATGTTGTTAGGTACAAATCAGGCACTGGGACTGGTGTTTCCTAGGCTTCCTTTGATCTGCAGCACAGCGCTGAAGTTTGATGGCAGCCACAGAAGCAGGGCTTACATCTACTGCATAAAACTTATGGAGGACACAGGTGGCCCACCTGTATCCCTCAAAGTTCTACATGCCAGGTAACCAAATCAGGATAATCTCACTGGCTTTGTAAACAGAAGGGTCCTTTCTATGTCATATTAACCAGGCATGTTGAACTTCATATATTAGCTAAGCCGTGCTGGTATTTTTGGTATTTTTGTCCAGTTCCTTTTACCTTGGTCCTCTCCCTTGACAACATGCACCACTGAAATTGGCCCCTGAGGCTCTGAGGCTGAATCTCCTAAATTGAATTCAGCCTCCAGGTTGGGAAAAGGTCAACACCTTGCACTGAACACATGGTGGCATTTGCTTATGTCAGGAAATCTCGGAATCGCAGAACCAAGATAATGTATGTTTGGATTCACATGGAAGATGCTACATTCAGTTTCGTCAGTTTATTGGCAGGACACTCCAGGAATCCCTCTTTGACAGAAAAAATCAACAGCACTGTTGAGTAGCCAGTATACCAAACTAGCTATGAAGTCCCAGAGCATAGACACAGTTTTTTATAGGTTGTGGGTCATGTACACAGTTTCAAGGGAGTGATGAGATTCTGAATGTGTGAGAAGGTGAGGACAATGGGGGATAATACAGAAACATTGAACAATCAATACAGTCACTAGGAAAAACATCATGACCCATCGAAGGCTTGAATAACAGATAACAAATAAAACAATCAGGAGTTACAGAAATCTAACAGGTTTAAAACGTTGTGGCGTTGCCATCAGAGATAAAAGAATTCCTTAAGACAAAGCATGAGCTAGCTAGGTTTTTTGATATTGCAAAGAAAGCACAGGTGCAACATTGTTTCAATGCTGATCCAGCTAGGAACTTGCCTTATTTGAGAGTGGGTGGATCATTAGCACAGCTTTGGGCTGTTTTGGTCAGAGAAGGAACTAGGAAGGAAAAATCCTTGCGGACAGGGAGGGAGGGTGAGTAAGGACACTACAGCCAGATTTTATATTAAAGGACATGCAAAAGCATATTGTTTTATTTGAGGATTTATTTGGCTTTTCCCAACACTTATCAAAGAATAGTCATGTGTGTTCTCTCCCCATTTTCCTACCGAACACTAATCGTCTTCTAAGTTGCTGTTTGCCCCAGAGGGCAAGTGCTTTTCTTTCAAGGTTGACAAGAGAAGATGACCACAGCAGGGCCATGGCAAGAACAGCAGAAGTCTCCAGGACCCTGGACAGAGCACTGCAGTCAGTGCTGGCTGGGGCATTCTCCCCTGATGTCTCCCCTGACAGAGCCAATGCCTCAGCAAGATCCAGAGGCCATCAGAAGGCAGGTTAGTCTGGTCCTGCTGTTGCCCCTAACCCTAGCCCTTCTCCAAGCCATTTGCTTCTACAGCATAGGATAGAGGTTGATGGCAATTTCACTGTGTGTTCTGCATTGGATTCCAAGGAGTCTAGTGGTGCAACATCTTCCGGCCAAGAATGCCCTTGCATCGGCAGCAGTGTCTCCCCAATCCTCAGCCCTATCTTTTCTTCCTCTGAGTTGCATGTGTTGGAGGTAGTGGTGCACAGTGGCCACAGAATACAAAGAAAGTCGCTATTTTTCCGCACAGCATTTTCCTCCCTGAAACAAAAAAATGTTCAGGGATTGAGTGAGGGAGGGATGTGATTTTCATTCAGGAAAATGGCATGCAAGGGCTCAGACACCTTCCCCATCCCACTGACTTGATCTGAACTGGGGTTCTGATCCCCATTAGAATTTGGTACTAATATTGATGGAGACACAGACAGATGGACAGCTGAATGGACAGATATAAGGGTATATAATGCAATCATGCATTTCTCATATTGCTTGGTTTGGCTGTGCTATCAACACATGGTGTATACATTTATTAATTATATTTAGACCATGCCTTCCAGCCAAGATGGATTCCCAAGGAGGCTTGCCACTGGGATTTAGGAAAAATGCAACCTAACTAGGAACCTGGATGTGTTGGTAGTGAGTAGTCATCAGGGCTGGTGATACAGTCCAGGTTCCAGGCTCTTCAAAGAGCAGGGGGGAGGATGGAGAGTCAGAAGGAACTTGGCAGCTGTCTGATGGTAAATATGCTATCTGGCAGGTGTATGATGTACTTTGCATGACTGCCAAAACACAGATCCCTTTGCTTTGAAAAAAGAGGAAAAAGGCTGAGTCATGCCTATAGCTTTGCTAGAGTTATTATGATGCATTCAAACAGGGATGTCAAAACTCTTTCAGTTCAAGGGCCAAATTCCACTTTGAAGACACTCCCAGGAGCCACATTCCAGAAGTGGGTAGGGTTGGCCCGTCCCTTTTGCCTTCAACCCTACCCACAAAATATCAGCATATCCAAACACTTCCTGATAGTAACCAAACCTTTCAACCTTTCCTCCAAAGCCAGGACATCACCAAGTGATTGATGGTCAGGGAGGGTAGGTGAGCGCATGATTTAGTCCCCCAGGTCTGATGTTCTCCACCCCATCTTACTGGGGAATTCTGAGGTTCTGCACACACACTGGCTAGACACTGCTTGGAGTTGTAGGACTTTTTCCTGCCTAACATGCGTAGCATTGCACTTTTAGTGGTTGCGACATGTGCTTCTTGATTATAGCCAGTCACATGTTTTTAAAGCCTGGTGTGAATCTGGGCTAATGCCACAGCAGGCCTGGAATGGAGCCACGGGATTCTGATGGTACTCAACCCCCTGTTGTCCCAGGATGCTTGGAGGCAGAAGGCAGCAGGGATTTTGAATCTTTTGGTGCCCCTTTCGCCATAGCGCTGAGACATGGCAATGAGCATTTGTCTCAAATCTGTTTTTGGCGCACGTCCCAAGATGCTGCAGCATCTGGGCATTGCCATCTTCTCACCTTGACCAATTCCACTTCCCTGAAGAAGGCTTGTATGTTGATTCCTTGGAAAAACACATAGAGAGGAGGAAAGGAAGAGTTGAGAAAGCCACTTCTCCCTTACCATCCTGAGGTCACTGGAGGACATGCTCATGATGGTTCCATATGGATCTATGGTCCAACTAGAGCCCACCAGGATCAGAATCTTCAGTGTAGTGGCTGCAATTCTATCTTATTTTGATGTCTGCTGAAAAATGCTCTATTTCAGAAGGGCTTCCTTGCTTGACCAGCTTGTATGCTGTTTTTAATAAATAACTTATTCTTTTTTCTGTTTTACTATAGAGTTTTATTATGTACTCTTTTTATTGCTCATAGCCCTGGAATTTGTTCCGATATACAACTATCATAAAAATAAATAAGGGAATCAAGGAAGAAGAAGGCATGCCGTTTCCCCTTCTGTAAGGCATCAGTGAGGCACAAGTAAATCTAAGCCATCTCTCCAGGCCATATTGCACTTTTCTGAGATCAGCAACTGCAGCTGATTATCTTGGAGGAAGCCAAAGTGTACTTGGCACAAATCTAATGCCAGCACTTTGAGAGGCTGGAATAGGGAGTTTGACAAGATCCTTGTCTCTGGTTCAATCAAGTTTCTGTCAGTTAAGTTGAAGGGTGTGTGCCAGGGTAGATGAATTCCCGCTTACAATGAGTCACAACACATTCTCCATTCACAGGCCAGAACTGTTTACACCTAGAGTTATTTTCCTTGTTAGGGAGAAAAGAGATCAGTATGGCTCTGAATTAAGTCCAGTTTCAGAGTCCTCACACCTCTAAATATCCGTTACTGGGGAACATAAGCAGGAGAGTGCTGCTGTGCTTATCTGATGCCCATGGGCTTCCCAGCAGTCTCTGGTTGGCCTTGATGGGAATATATTGTAGAACTAGAAAGAACTATGGTTTAATTCCATGCAGTTCTATGCTAAGAATCATCCTCAGATTTGATTCCATGCAGTTCTTATATTTCTATGCTAAGAACCATCCTCAGGACTTGTTCTGCTTTGGGCAGGCCAACAAGGGAGACAGTGTGCAGAGCTGCTGTGGAATCTTATTATGGTCTGTATCCATCCCTGCATTCTGCTGCATCCACTACCAAGGGATGGTGAAAGACCTGCTCCTTCCCAAGCAAAATGGGGGTCATTAATGTTTCTGGTTTTTAGTTTCTCTGTACACACAAACATTTGTAATCTATAGCTTAGACCTGTAGTTCTGGTGGAATTAAATCACAAAGAATTCCTCAGTCTCATCAGGGTTACTTCACATAGGCAGTCACATCCAGAAACAGGAGCTCGGCCACACTTGTTAAAGGCAACAGATGAAGCACCCTTTTCTTCCTCCCAAGAGGAATGCTGAAGGTATGACAAAAGACATTCTCAGGTGGAAAATAAAATGCTGAGAGGCAGATTTATAAAGTGCTTCAGATGGAATACATGCATTTCAAATGACCCCTAACACAGGATAGATGGATGGAGATTGTAAACCTACTGAGGATTCATGTGCATGCACCATCAGCAGGAGAGAAACTCAAGACTCCTTAAGGTGGAACGTGGGCACTCAGAATTAAACTGGATGGGGAAATCTGCAGCTCAGTGCCACAGCATCTTCTTTGCATGCAGAACTTTCCAGGCTCATCTCCACATAGGGCTAGCAGAGAATTTTGCCTGAAATGCTGGCGAGCCATTGCTGCCAGCCAGTGTCAACAATACTGGGCTATATGGCCAAGTGGACTGAGAGTCCAGCAGTTCCCCACATTACCACTAGGGGGGCCTTCAACCCTTCCAACACATCATGTTTGAGGTTACAGGTGGACCCCAGGGCTTCCATCACCCCCATGACCACCAACCACACTGCATGGGTTTGATGGGACTCTGAATCCAACAGTGGAAGGCCTGCAAGTTCCTCTCCTATTTCAATCATACTTTGATCCCTGAAAATATCAAAAATGAATACAATGACAAAACTAGGTTCAAACTGATTTTTGGACCATATAGGCTGTGGCTCCTATTTCTTGCTGTGGCTATTTGATCCCTGTATTTTATAGCCTCACATCTGAGTATATCATTGCATAACATAATGCTTCTGCTCATATTTTAATAATATATTGCATGTTAAACAATAGGTAGAAGAACTGATCACACTCTACTTGCCTAAGAAACCTTTAGTACAAATGAAAAACTTGCATATCTTTACTCAGAAGTAAAGTCCACAATGCTCAATGAGTCTTGATTCCTATAAGTAGCTTTGAAGAATACCTTTCATTGCCTAAATCAGGGTGGGCAATCTGTGGTCCTCCAGAAGGTTTAGCCTACAAAACATCAGCCCTAGCCGGCATAACCTAATAGTGATTGCTGTGGGCAAAAACTTTTTCAGACCCATACACTTCCCAACTCTAACTTAGAAGGAGAGATGAAGAACTATGTTTTGTTTACTTTTGGGGTCCTGAAAACATGGCATTTCTTACCTGTAATGGACTACTTGAGACACACTTGGAAAAGTTTCAACAATATTCATGCTAATTCATGTGTACATGCCTGAAAACAGAATAGGAACTCACTGACCTCACAACTCTGCTCAAACAAAAATCTTACCACTTAGCTTCAAATGTGAGGTAAGGTAAACTTGAACCTGGCTGTCAATTTTAGCTGCAAGGTTATAAGAACAAATCTTATTTAGCCTGTTTTCTGTGTGTTTGAGGTCCTAACTTTTCTTTCATGGAGTTGGTCAACAGTAATCAAAATCATTACTAGTGTATTATCCCAACAACCAGTTCTTCATGTGATCTTTTTGTAAGGGAATTCAAGAGGTCAGGAATCACTGCTCAGCAGCCTTTGCCTCAAAGTTTCATTCCAATGACTGGGTTCAGACAGCATAATAACCCACATTCAAGGGTCTGCCATTGAATCATGAGTTGCTGTTAAAATGTGCATTGCAATGTTGTCTGAACCCGGCTTAGGTAACAAACCATGGTGAACAACCCACCGTTCACAACCCCAAAACAGACAGGGAGTCTTCTTCATGGGTTGTTTCTGGTTCATAAGCTATGGGTTGTTAGTGTAGCTGGGTTCAGGCAATGTGATAACTCACATTTCAGTAATAACCCATGGTTCAAGGACAACTACACTGAACCCTTGGATGTGGCTGAGTGTGTTGCCTGAGCTCAACATATGCCTTGAATCTTGTGCAGTCTCCTGTGCCTGGCCTGGATTCTTATGGAGAACCACCACCCCTCTAATTCCAGAGCCCAAAGAAAGGAATAGTTCCTATCGCTAGAAATGGCTTCCCAGTGCAACTAAGTAAGGCCTTACAAGGAATCAGATCAGACACACTGGATTATCTTCCACTCACAAATATTTCAGGAAGTTGTATTCAAACAAAGTACACATGCAATACTGACCTGTGAGCACTTGATATAAGTAATTACACCCTCAAATATAAAACAGTGCAAATATGTATGTTTAGAGGCAACTCATCTGCACAACATTCACCACAAACCGACACTGTCACGCTCAGAACACAAATGTATTAGAGCAGTTCTGTAATATAAATATATCCACTAAAACAAAACTGATCACCTATGACATTGTCAGCTTCAAATAGCAAAACTAGCTTTGATAAGTGCAGGAAATACAAGATAAACTGGAAAATGAGTCCAAGTTAATAGACATTGGCACAGGTATACATTGCGCACACACACACACGTGCGGCTGCGTGCACATGCAAATCTTGCTTGCAAAACATGGAACGTTGCAATAAGATTCATACTGCTAGAAATATGAAGTACAATTGCCAGGCAGTCCATTCATTTTGTTAACTGATCATATGGGGCACCACAATGACCAATATAATATTCAACATATGATTTTATCCTGAATATATCACAGACAACAGATTTCAAAGGGGGCATAAAATGTTGGAATCCAGAGGTATGATGGAGGATTAAGAGAGTCCCTTGGGCCAACCTGGACTTGTAGTCTGTCAACCTAGAGCTTCAGTGGAATCCCCCAGGGCTCCTCAGTGGCTCTACTCGTTTTTCCCTGGCTCTATCTACCACCGGAATGTGTCCCTTCAGCACTTCCCTAATACTGAATTCAGGTCTAGGGCTGGAAGAGGTCTGACACTCCTGGCTTATAACCCTGGGCAAATGCTTCCAGCATACTGCTCCAATTAAAGATTGATAAAACCTGCAGTTGTGTGATTAGCTAGCTTTATAACCAAACTATTTCAGCTCTAACAGTTATAGACCCTAAGAAGAGCCTTGTTGGATCTCACCAAAGTCCATCTAGCCCAACATGCTGTTCTCACATGGGCCAACCAGCTGCCCATGGGAAGCCCATCTGCAGGATGCAAGTCCCACGTCACCCTTCTGCTCATGTTCCCCAGCAACAGGTGTACCTCAGCATCCTTGCCTCTGGTACTGGAGGTAGTGTGCAGCCACCAGGAACAGTAGTTGTGGATAACCTCTTCCTCCAGGAATTTGTCCAATCATTTTAAAGCCATTCAAACTGGTGACCATCACTCCATCTTGTGAAGATGAACTTGACAGATGAACTATGTGCTGTGTGAAGAAGCCTTTCCTTCTTTTTCTCCCGCATTCACAGTCCCAGCTTTTTATTTTGAAACTGTAAGGCACACTTTCTGTTCTCTGCTAATGGATATATTTCTCTTGTCTCTTTCCCCTGCAGGCAGTAATAATTACCTCTTCCATAAAAGTGTTCTGATGTATATGGATGGAAAGTACACAGCTTAGTAACTAGATATTTATATGTACTGATAAATATTAAACACTTTCTCCTCTTCCATAAATTACTTCTTTCAAAATGGAAAGCTAACCTTCCCAAATAATTACATTTAGATTTCTGTTATAAACTTGTAGCCTTGCCTCCATAGACATTAGCTCAAGAGCTTTAGGAGGAGGAGGAGAAAGCCATCCAAATCACCATTAATATGCTTTTTCTTGTCATGTCAATAGGAGCATGTGGGAGCCTCTTGGGCTGTTGGTTGAGAAAGGACAAAATATGATATGGCAGGCTCAGAGATGTGGCTGAGCATTAGAAAGGTAGAAACAGAGTTATGAAGGTCAGGGAAACTGAAAAAACTCAAGAAGAACGCTTAATGGGGATGAGGGAATCCCCCAATTTTTCCAATGGAAAAACTCAAGAAATACCCTGGGAAGAAGGAATCTGGGGAATAGAAGAACTTGTGCAAAATTTTCTTTGTGATGAGCGAATTGTTTCTAGCATTTAAAAGAGACTCTAATGCAAAATCCTAGACCCAAGAAGGGAGGAAGTATAGCTCAGGGATGGAAAATATGCTTTTCTTGCATGCAGAAACTTAATCTCCAGCTTCTTTGGGTAGGGCTGCCCCCCACAAAAGAAAATCCTGCATGAAAAGCTGAGCTGTGCTGCCAGCCCATGTAAACAGTACTGAGCTAGATGGACCAAGGTCTGATCCAGTAGAAGGCAGCTTGCCATGTTCCTAAAATTCCAAAGGCAGTCATCTGAGACCAGCTGATGGCCCTGAGATTAAACTTGCCACCCTTTCGTCTAGAGTATGAACCCTCAAACCTGAGTCAGGGCAAGATCCTGGGTCTTAGCAACCCTACTTCCATACAGACCCCACCGAATTTAATAGAGTGCTCAGGAGCTGTGTTGGATGGGTTGCACACACAGTTCCCATTCAGCCAGAAGCACTGTAGTTTTATAGCTGCCTTCCTGCACCTGCATATATGAGACAGACAACACATCTGCCGAGAGTTTTATTTCTTCTGCCAGTCATTGTTTAGCACCAAAAATTCAACTGTCTGCAAAGAAAAGCTCTATTCATCATGCAACTTTATAATACTATTTGTAACAGAGGATAATGCTCCTAGTGGATCAATCATTGTAAGCAGCTGAAAACTGGAGAAATAAATAAACTTAATACTAGGCTAAAATTTTCAGCGCAGCTTTTTTTCTATCATGAAAGAATAATATAAACAAGAATGAAAGAAAAATCAAAATGGAGAGGTGTAAGGGGCAGAAGAAATGTTGACATGTGGTACAATAATGGAAGCCGCTTGCGTTGGGTTGAGAACTTGTGTCTCTGTGGGCTGCCATACTCTCTCACAGTGCATCTTGCAGGATGCTACAGCATGATATGGCATCATTTCAGGGGCATTGTGGGAGAAAAATATGACAGCTACAAATAGCTGTGAGCTATTTCTTAAAAAAAGAAGGCACGCAAAAGCCTCTGCTCCTGTTGCCACCATGTGTGAAAGGAAGCCCCTCCAAAATCTCAGTATTTATCCTGCCCCCAAGAACTTGGCCAGAAACGTTCCCTGTGCTTTGTGGCCTGCAAATAGGGCCATGAAAGCAGGATGGCATTTTTGATACAGCTTTAAAATTCCCTTCCACTGCAACCCTAGATTTTTTTAAAAATGGACTTTTTGTGTGTGTATCAATATTTTAGAAAAATATAAATGTATTCTAAATAATCTTTGAAACTGTTCTTATTTGATGGACGCATTGTACACCATTTGATCATTGGAACAGGTACATAAAGCCCACGGGAAACTTTGGAGCTGTCTTTCTCCGGTGCTATAGTTTCCACCTTCTTAAAGCAAGAGTTGTGCTGCATCCATAACACACGGTTGTTGCAAATGCAAAAATCTAAAGGGAAATAAAAGGCAAGATCACTTTTAAGCTGGGCTACTTTTAGCCTCCCCATCCCACCCAACCCCACCCTGCATAGACGGTAATTGTCATGGCATAATTGTCTTGTATACTCTCCGGTTCTCCATGTGGTCACCCTGCCAACGGGGTGGTGTCCCTTTGTTAGTTTAGATGACCACGTACACTGCAATTTCATAAATTACGTTCTTTGCTCATGTACAAGCTGATTAGGAGTGATTAACTTGTGGCTTCCCGATGTTATGGCCTACAGCTCCCATAGCCCTTCAGCATTGGCTAAGCTGGCAAGGGCTGATGGGAGTTTATTGACCGAAATGTCTGGAGAGCCACAAGTAGGAGGTTGAGGAGAAGTGGTTACACCGATGCGGCAACAGAGTCCCCCCTGGAATCACAGGCAGAGCTCTTTGTACACAATTTGAACCTATGTGATGCAGTAGTTGGCCTGTTGCAGTAGGAATGGGGAGACCCATGTTCAAATCCTGCTCAGCCATAAAGCTCAATGACTGTGGACCAGTCACCACATCTTAGCTTGATCTACCTTGCAGCATTGTCATAAGGATAAAAGGTCAAAACCATACACCCCACCCAAAGCTCTATAGAGGTGGTAGACAAGGAGAATGATGAGATAGTAGCAACAGTAGCAGCTACTGACAGTGTTGGGTTCCATTAGCTGTCCCCAACCTGCTGCTCTCTGGATGTGTTGGAGTACAACTCCTACCATCCCTTACAATTGACCATGCTGGCCAAGGCTGATGGGTAACCGAACTCCAAAGCCTCTAGAGGGCATCAGATTAGGAAACATTGGGCTAAATGCTTAAAGGCAGCTTCTCATGTTCCTGAAATCAATAGGGAACAACAGGGGCTGCCATAAAAGGGCAGGGAGAACTGCTTGATAACCCACCAAGCAGTTGGAACACTGCTGATGGGGACAGGCTGTAGCAACCAGTGACTCTCCTGGAGAAGACACAATGGCCCAATTGCACCAATCTGCCCTCTGGAGATAAGTGTTTTATAACCAGCAATTCCTACCATGGCAGCTCTTTCATGAATGGGCAAGCCACCTATGGCAGCCATTTAATGAGTGTCCATGACTCTCAACATTCCAGAAGTGTCACCCCCCCTCCGCCCCAGAAAGTGGGAATCCATGCCAAGAAGGAAGAGGAGGAGGTGGCGGAACAACTTCAGTTGACTTCCAGACTTTGGAGCAAGTGGTATAACATGGAACTATCCAGGGTCCTGTAACTCCGCCACAGGTTGACCTAGGAGAGTGGTGGCGAACCTATGAGATGCGTCCCACAGTGGGCACGCAGAGCCCTTTCTATCAGCACACAAGCCAAGTCGCCCCAGCATCGCCCCAGCATCACCCCAGCAGCCATGCATCGAATAACAGCGCTCATAGGGGCCCTGCACATGGTTGGAAAGGAGTAGAAGTGCCAGGCGATGACACCGTGAGCTGTGTCTCATTAGCCGCGACTCATCCGAGCTTTCACATGGCCAGTCAGTGTGCTGCCAATTTGCTTGGACTGGCTATGAGTTGTTTTTTCTAAACTAAAACCTCAGTTTTCATGTTTGATTGTAGCGTTGGCACTTTGCGAAAAATAAATGGGTTTTGGGTTGCAGTTTGGGCACTTGGTCTCTAAAAGGTTCACCATCACTGGGTTAGGCTTAGAAAAACAGGGTATCCTGGTACGATTTTGATGGTTGGAATGTGTTTAGCATGGGCAGAAATGATATGCTGTGCAGAAAAAGCTACTCAAGGAAGGCTTTTTCAAAATTGCCCTCTTCTCAATAGAACTTGACCCCTATAGTAGGGTTAGGGGTGTGCATCAGGGTAGGGTTAGAGTTAGAAAAGCGAAGTGTCCTGGCATGGTTTTGATGGTTGGAATGTGTTTAGAATGGGCAGAAATGATGTGCTGTGCAGAAAAAGCTACTCAAGGAAGGCTTTTTCAAAATCGTCCTATTTTCAATGGAACTTTAGCCCTACATTAGGGTTAGGGGTGTGCACTAGGGTAACGTTAGGGTTAGAAAACTGAGGTGTCCTGGCATGGTTTTGATGGTTGGAATGTGTTGAGAGTGGGAAGAAATGAGCTGTGCATAAAAAGCTACTCAAGGAAGGCTTTTTCCAAAATCACATTATTGTCAGTGGTATTTTACCCCTACCTTAGGGTTAGGGGTGTGCACCAAGGCAGGGTTAGGGTTAGAAACACAAGTGTCCTGACATGGTTTTGATGGTTGGAATGTGTTTAGAATGGGCAGAAATGTTGGGCTATGCAGGAAAAGCTACTCAAGGAAGGCTTTTTCAAAATTGCCCTCTTTTCTGTGGTATTTTACCCCTGTATTAGGGTCAGGGGAGTGCACCAGCTTAGGGTTAGGCCAATGGTGGAGAACCTATGGCATATGCCACAGAGGGCAAGTGGAACCCTCTCTGTCAGCCTGCGAGCCAAGTCACCCCAGCTTCGCCCCAGCAGCTGAGCATTGTGTAATAGCGCACATACGGGCCACACGCATGCTCGAAAGCAGAAGCGGGCAGGGTGATGTTGCCACAAGCCACGACTCATTAGCCACAACTCATCCGAACGTTTGCATGGCTGGTCAGTGCACTGCCAAGGATATATATATATATATTTGGTTGGACTGGCTGTGAGGTGTTTTTTCTAAACTAAAACCTCAGTTTCAGGTTTTATTGCAGTGTTGGCACTTGGCGATAAATAGGTGGGGTTTGGGTTGCAGTTTGGGCACTCGGTCTCTAAAAGTTTTGCCATCACTGAGCTAGGATCATAGGAGACTGCCTTACTGTGAGTCCATCCCACCCCAGTTGACAACACTGACTGGCAGCAGCTCTTTCACAGCTTTGGGCAGGATCGAGCTTCACCAGGAGAAGCCAGGGTCTGAACACAGGAAGTTCTACATTCAGAGCATGAATCTACCACTAAGCTACGGCCACTGCCCTTGTCCAAGTCACCCACTCTCCCCTGTGATCCCCTCTTGTGGTCTAGCTAGCGCGGAAAGGCAGGCCAGAACCAAACAGAAAGAAGAGAGAGTCCTTGCTGACCACCAGCCAGAGTTACTGGAACCTGGCAAAGCACAGATGCACCTAAGGAATACTTACAGAAGCTGCTATGCTCAAATTGTATTCATGATCATTGAGAAGTGGATCAGCAGTGGAGCAGTTGGACAGGGGAATGGCTCTCAGCCTGAGTGGATGGCCGTGCAAAGAGGTTGTGGCTGCTTGCAGTAGAAAGGTTCCAAAGTAGAAGACGAAGATAGCTGCATGGTAAAGAAAATCCTGGAGAGAAAAAGCAAACACAGGCTTCGTTTGAGCCGATATAAATGGCACATTTCCAAGCTTTAGCAGCAGGCAAAAAGTGCAACTCCTGGCCACCTAAACCAACAAGTGTAAAACCACTGTGCAAAGAAAGAAGAATTCAAATGTAAATTACAGAATACACCTGCAGAATTCATTGCCAAAAGAACAGGATTGCTATGGTGGTTATGGAGATACATAACTTCAAAACGGCATTTCAGGGTGGTAATTTCTATTTGAATCCAACACAATGAGGAAGAAAATAAGAAGAAAAGAATCAACGCATTTAAAAATATACATATACAATGTATTTTATATGACATCTTACCCTAACCCTAAAATATCCTTTCACATCCACAGGAGAGATTCCCAAACCGAAAACAGATCCAAACAAGACATATTTTGAAACTGTAAATTCTCATTAACCCTAAACTCAGTAGCAGCAGTATCTACGCATCTCACGAAATCTACAACCAGTGTCTCTATCAACCACCTTAACCGTTGCAGCGTCCATGCCCTTCATCTGAGACATCAGCTTGTCATGGGTTACACAATCGACAACCCCATGCACTAGGGATGAGCTGTGGTGAGAGACATGCCCCGGGCCACCTGGTGCTCTGTATGGCTGAGTGGGCATCTAACCAGGCCTCCTTGGCAGATTCCAAGAATCTAATCCAGGACATCAGCCTTTGCCAACCTGGGGCACCCCGGACAAGTTGAACAACCACTCCTATCCTGGATGGGGATGATGGGAGTTGCACTCTAACACACCCAGACTGCAGTTGGAGAAGGCTGTGTTGCACTACATGCGCTCAAATGCATTTTCTCAAGTCTGCTGTGATGTCCTAAGGATGCTTTGACTTAGGGTGCTTCCAAAGCTTTATATGGTACATTTTGTCCTCATTCATGGAATGTTACATGCACCTGTAGTATCTCCAATCAGCATTGTCTTTACTTTGTAGCCCACCGGTGTTTCACCTTGTCTCTTCCATCTTTTCCCTTACCAAAATAAATACATGCATACATACATACATAAAAATAATTAAAACACCTGCTAAGGAAGAGATGGAATAGCTGCACAATGTCTTCTGATTGTTGGTGCTTGGAACCCTCCATTTGAAAACCTTTCCTGGCTGGTCCTGGGTGCAAGTTCCTAACATGGAATTTTCCTAGTGTGTCTATGAAGCCATCCTTGACCAAAAGTTTTGGCCATGGTAATGAAGACAAGCCCATCCAAATACGTTTAAAAGCCAGTTTCCGGTTTTCTATTCCATTCTAGTATTATCAAGAAACAGAACGATTCATGACATTAGATTCTACAGGGCAAACATCTGATTTTTGCTGGGAACAATTTGGATCATGGTTACAAGCAGCCTAAAAATGTTAGGAACCCCACTTCCAGATATGCCCAGCTGAGCATTTTTCAGGGATGCTCACCCCAGTGGAGCAGGGGTGACCTAGATGTTAGAAATCTGAATGGCAGCTACTCCCTTAAGTGGGAGAAACTAAGAGATTCTCAGGACCTAAGTTGATATTACAGGGAAAGAGTGGCTGTTGCCAACCCATGCCCGACTTTAGGAAAACGGACACTTGATATTTGCCGCTGTACTCAGGGCTCCCCTGGCCCCTGCAGGCAGCAACCAAATATTGCCACAGGGAGATGTTAAATGTAATGATAGATTGTCCCATACTCCCTTCCATAAAAGTTATCAGGGTCAGTGTGGTGCAGATGCGTGTTGGTGAGATTCCCATTGCATGGAGTTGGACCTCAGGTCGGTCCCTACAGATATATGAGAAAATGACTGTCGTTCTATTCTCTATTCTCTCTATTCTAAGGAGAAAGTAGCAAAGCACCATGCTCAGGGGACAATGTTGCTCTGGGGAGCAAGATCTGCTCTGCATCAACATCTACTGGCCATCACCACCTGGGATCTAGGACCAATCTGAGCAGTGTGGCTGTGTGAAGCCTAAAGGAGATGCACAGCAGTCTCAAGCATCCTTGCAATTCATGGGGCTCCCCTCCACATAACCCCCAAAGAATTTGTACATTCTGCTAGAATATTGCCAAAACAGATGAACAGAAGCCCAATAGCTCCTGCAGGGCAGTTTTAAAGATCTGCCCATGGGATTGCCTAGGGAAGCCAGGACACTTTGCAAAAAGGGCAGGTACCATAAAAATGCAGCATAATAAGCAGATTGTAACAAACATGGGTGAAGGACCACCCTTCGTGTTTGAGGTGGTTAGATGTCTACTGTACAACCCTTTTCCCCAAATTTCTGGCACCTTTGCAGATGAAGGCGAGCATACACGTCCTTATGAGTAGCGCAGTGTGCCCAGGACTTCAGAAGGAGATGATCTCATTTCCTCATCCTGTTGCCCTACCCTGGAACTTCTTCTCCTCCTTGGCATCAATTACAATGAAGTTCTCTGTCACCAGCAGAAGCAAAGGCCAAGATTTTTGTAAATACAAGATTTTTGCTCCAGGGGCACAGGAAGTTTAGACAGGATGCTAAGCTCTCAATTTATTACTGCTTTATAAGCCACAGTGTTTTTTAAATACAGCCAAAGCCGGGAAATAATTTGAACAGAGCTGTCAAAACTGGAATCCATCCATCCACATGAAGCTGCTTGAGTCCGTCTAACTCAGGGTTGTTGACACAGATAGAGAGTGGCTCTCCAGCCCTTCCTCAAGATGCTTAGGACTTAAACTGGACATTCTGCATCCAAACTCTGTTCTCTCCTACTGAGCTATGGAGCCATTCTAAAAGGACATTGCACTCTGGGGAAATTAAAATAGCAGCTACTCCAGTGAGTCCAAACTTATGGCCCTGATGCTCCCTTCAGCAGTGCTACCCTCATCAACCCTGGGTCACCCTGCCATTGCTGTTGATGTGGGAACCATCAAGGGTATTTTGTCCAGGCCTCCTGAACACTAACATCAGCCCTGCTGTTCTATCCCACAGAACTGAGACTTCTTTTGGGCAACCATCTTAATGTACCATGGAAACAAGGAAACTTGGGCAGCAAGAAGTGCTTGATCTTGTTAAGAAATGAGAAAAGTAATAATAGAGCCATTCAATGCTTCAGTCCAGCACTCAGTTCATAAAGTGGCAAAGCTACATGATCTCTCAAGCAGGGTGGGCACCAAGGTTCCACCTACCCCTGCTCCTCAGCAACTGGTGTACACAGGCATGCTGCCTCCAATAATAGAGGTAATGCATAGCAAGCAAGGCTAGTAGCCATTGACAGACTCCTCTTCCATGAATTTGCCCAATTCCCTTTTAAAGACATCCAGACTGGCAGACAACCACCAGTTCCCAGGGCAGGTCTCATCAAGGAGATCATTCTAGCTTTGAGACACCGACCCCGAGAAGACCCCCTCCCTTGCTGCCGCCAGCCTGAGATGATCAACATAGTGCAAGAGTAAGTTCACACCAGAGGGATGCTCCACTAGGAATTGTGGTCCTGAGCCATGTAACCCCCTTCCCCTAGTTCTATACTCTCCCCCAACCTCCAGTCATTTGCTTTAGTGCTATTACCCCTCTCCATCCTATAACATTTTTCCTAAAGCTTGTTGTTGTTGTTGTCGTCATTGTTACATGCCATCAAGTCATCTGTGACTTATGGCAACCCTATGTATGAAAACCCTCCAAAATCTCCTATCCATTGTTCAACTCTTGGAAATTCAAGGCATGGCTTCCTTTAAGAAGTAGTCCATCTCATATTTGGTCTTCCATTTTATTTTATTTTATTTTTGTCTTTTGCCTTTGACTTTCGCTAGCATGATTGTCTTCTCCAGAGAGTTACCTTCTCATGATGTGCCCAAAGTATGACAGTCTCAGTATTGCCATTTTTTTTCCCTAGGGAAAGTTTGAGTTTGATTTGATCGAAGACCCACTTGTTCATCTTTCTGTCAGTCCACAGTATTTGCAAAGTTCTCCTCTAGCACCATGTTTTGCACACATCCATTTTCTTCCTGTCAGCTTTCTTCACCCTCCAGCTTTCACACCCATACACGGTGATCAGGAATACAATGGTGTGGATGATCTTGGCCTTGGTCTCCAGTAACTCTAAAGCTTAGTTACTGGCAATAACAGCTTTAATATATATGCCCAACACCATCCCACTCTGCTTATGCATTGCCCAGAGATGTCTAGATCAGGCCTCCAGGGAGAAAAGTAATCTGGCTTTTGTCCTTCAAGGTAGCACTCCTGTTCTTAGGACAAGAAACAAAACCATACAATAGGCAGATTGGGCCCATAAACATTTAATATCTGGGGTATACAAGCAAAAAGAAGCTACCTATGGCCGTAGACATTTAAACATGAAGGTAGAACATCCCATTTTGATACAGATTTAGAAATGTTTATATGCAACGCCTATAATATAAGGGGTTATGGCATAGGACTCAGTGTTTTGGTGCAAAGAGTGGGCTTACTGTAAGCTTCTTTCAAGGTCTCTGAGTCCTTACAATATTCCACAGAAAAGGGAATATGCAAACAGACAAGCAAAATGTCAAACTACAATTGCAACAGCAACACTGAAGGAAGACACACACGTGCGCGCACACAGGAAAAAACCCATGATGACAACCATCTTTGCAGGCAGATATGCAAGTGCAAACATGAAGGACCAGGTATTGACAAGCTATGTGTAGCTCAGTTTTGTTTCCATTGAAATTAATGGAATTGCCCACCTGCTGGAGTTGCAAGTCCTTTGTCCTTAGGTCTGTACTCTGAACATTCTCTGGAGCATGCACATACTCCATCTGCCCGCACCACTTTCCCCAGTCTCCCCAGTCCCCATGTTCATAATGCTTCAAGGCAATGTTGACTTCCTTCCAAGTGAAACTTTGCATTCAAAACACTTTTGTGAGTTTGAGTCACATATGGTCAGATCACTGGGGGCAAAAGGGATAGACACACTGTAAAGCAGGAGTGGGGAATCTTTTTCAACTTGAGGGCTGAATTCCAACCTGGGAAAGGTTGGGAAGGGAGGCATGTTGCATCAATGGGCGTTGCCAACAGTAAAGTGGGTGCAACTAAAAATGGAATGAGCAAGGATAAAATATATTATTGATTTTAAGCCTACTCAAAAGTAAGCAGCTCAAAGCCTTTGCAAATCTACTCACAAGTTAGCAGAGCTGAATCATTCCACAGCCCTCACCACCCAAATACTAGGCCTCTGCAAGTGGACTCAGCAAGACACAAGAACGTTGTGCTCACCCTCAAGTAAGCAAGGCAAGACTCTGCAGGAGAAGTCTCAGAAGTAAGCAGGACTTAATCACATAGCAGCATCCTCCCCAGGTCCCATTCTCTTTCCCCTGCAAGGAGGAGCTCTCTGATCAACAGCTACCCTGGGAAAAAAGACCAAAGGCTGAATGAGGAATCCCTGCAAGCTGCGTCTGGTCTCCAGGTAGGAGGTTCCCCACTGCTCTTGTACAGGATCTTTAGCTGCAAAATTTATCAGTAACATAACATAAAAAATAGCAACACGAGTAGGCCCAGGGCTCTAAAATCTATGACAATAAGCCAAATGCATTTCAAAATAATATTACTGAGTCACCTAAGCATATCAGACAAACTCTCTCACTGCAGCCCAAAGCTATCTCACAGGTGTTGATCTCACCTCTGTGTTACACATGGCTGTTAACATGCTGCAATTATAGAGCCTGGCTTTTTTGAGACTCACCCTAGGAATCTTAGGCTATCAGCAGCATAGAAATGAAATAAAATGATATGCATAGTTGTTAGATCATTTTTTCTCCCTAGCTCTGTTTCTAGATGCATGGATTTTCCAAAGGGCCATTTTGTGCCTTTGCTTTTGGAGAGCTTATCACGAATTATACAAAACTGCACCAGCAGCTAAATCTGGCCCAGCAGGTTGTCTGCTAGCCAGCCATGTTCCAGAGCATCACTGTCCACAGCCAGCCATTCTGTCAGTGCTGGTGTGGTTTCAGCCTTCCAACACCTAGTCAAAACAAGCCGAGCAGCAGCCACCCATTTGAGGATAAGGCTTTTTACTGAAACTAGATAGCTATTATCAAAAGCAAAAGGATCCATTAAAGAAGCATAGGGCAGGGATGGAAGCACCCCCTACCAGGCCCTGTGTGGACCAGACCCACAGACGTTATGCTCCTGTGCATTTTCCCACCTTCCATGAAGAAAGAGGCACAGGGCTCCATGAAAGAGACTAGCCTTGTGCAACTTGTTCCAGTACTTGCTAACTCGGGAGCTTTCTTTGTGCACCTGTCACTGTCCTCACCTGGCAGGCAGAGCTGGGAAGAGTGCCTGCCCCACCTGGTGCTGGTTGAGACCCTGGTTCTCTGCAGCATGTGCCATTCCCATGGCACCGGGGGGGCATCACCAGATTCCCCTTGGCTGGTTGCTAGGAGGAGATCCGAAATAACAGTGGAGGTGCTTCCAGGTGCAAGGTGTGTGGGACAAGCCCCTTCCCCTGCAGGAAATGAAGGGGCTGCACATTTAGTCCATGAGCTGGAGGCTCTGCATCCCTGCTTTACAGCATTAATCCCAGCTTTCCCACTTCTTACATCCAAGACTTAAACTCGGCGTATCAGAGGACTGGTTTCCGCCTTTAGTGAACTGGGCCCTGGGACAGCAAGTGTGGATCAGGTATAAAGATCTCATGAAATGAGAGTTTTGGAGCATTTTGACATTGCAATGACATCCGCTTATATCCATTTTTTTATACATCTGTATTTGCACATACTTACCAAACGGTTCCAGTCAATGGCAATTCTCTCTCTATAACTGAAGAGAAACACGCAGAGGAAGGTGATGGAGGCAAAACAGGCGGTCACAGAAACAAACATCACCCAACCTTGTAGCAGCGGCAAAGGGATTTTGGCGGCAGCTACTAAAATCCAGACTAGTGCTCCAAGCAGCTGCAGAGCAATGACACAAAAAGAAAAGAAAGAAACCGAGCTTAACTTCTCAAGCTAAAACATACGGATTTAAGCTGAAATGTGCTTATGTTTTGGGCCCCACTGCCTTTGCTGAAGCCCCTTTTGCTTGAGCTCCATCCACAGGAACGCCACCCGCTTCTCCCTGAGCATTTCTGAAATTCAATGTGGCTTTTGGACTGAAAGAGTTTGAAAACCAGGCACTAGGGGACGAGGAGCAGGATCGATAAGCGAAAGGGCACGGGAGTACATACTTCATGCTTTGCATGCGCTTCAACTGTAATCACGTGCTTTGATTGTAATGACTGGGACAGAGGTCATGGAACAACCTGAATTGACCTTAGCAAGTGCTTGCGCTTCTATAAAAGTCTTCTTCCTGCTTTGGAAGTGTATCATTCCCAAATATGGAAGCCCAGTACATTCTGCACCAATTGTTTAAATGAAAAACAGAGTAAAGCACACTGGTAAATATGGTACCTGATCCCTGGTCTTGTAAATTCCTCACCAGGGTATGTGACCATCCCTGGCATATCCAGCTGCTGCGCATACACTTGCCAGGCCCGTATGAACAGTGATTTGGCAAGAGCTTGTAATAATTCTTGCTACATCTTCCTTTCTCTCCGAGATCAGGCTGCAATTCTATAACTATTTATTCAGGAGCAAGCTCCACAGAACTCCAATGGAATTTACGTGCAGACAGACAAATGTAGGCCTCTACCGCAAATCTGACACCAAATCAGAACTGAAGAGAAGCAACGATCTAAGCAAAACTGTGTGAAACTGATACAGTAATTCAAGGGAAATTGTTTTGTGAACTAGTTTTCCAAGTTCCAGCTTTGTTGTTGTTGTTGATTAATCTCACAGTCTCTTTTGCATGTTTACTTTGGAACTCCTTAAAGCCAATATCTGATTAAACAACCACAGATCTGCACCACGAATTTAAGATTTACCCCAATTTCTCAGACCTGAAATATGGCAAAAGAAACCAAGGGTGTGGAAGCCGTAGCTCTTCAAATGTTGTTTAATTCTAACTCCAGTGAGTCCCAACTAGCTATTCATTGGAGATGATGGCAGCTGTAGGGCAACACCACCTGGAGTGGAACTAATCCCCGTTTCTAGGTTTGCTTCCGAATAATGCATATTTGGGTTTCTGCAAGAGATTATTTATTTCACCACTTTGTTGAAAAAAAAATCAACAAAACAATCCATCTTGATCTGAGTAAAAGGGATTCAAATTTGTCCTTCTGAGCTGCCCTACAACTGAATTGGATTAGTTAAAATGCTTTAAAAAACCCATGCCATCTCTGTCTCCACATTCCCAAAACATTTTTCCAGTTAGATGCACAACAATTTTGTCTCTTTGAACACCAAGGTTTTGAGAAAGGCAGGGTATAAATTACACAAGCAAAAAACCCTAAATCAATCTAAACCAAAATATATCAAACAATAAAAAGGTAAAAGGTAAAGGTTTCCCCTTGACATTACGTCCAGTCATGCCTGACTCTAGGGGGCGGTGCTCATCTCCGTTTCCTGGCCGAGGGAGCCAGCGTTTGTCCGCAGACAGTCTCCGTGGTCATGTGGCCAGCATGACTAAACACCAAAGTGCACGGAACGCTGTTACCTGCCCACCGAAGTGGTACCTTTTTATCTACTTGCATTTGCATGCTTTCGAACTGCAAGGTTGGCAGGAGCTGGGACGGCGCACGGGAGCTCACCCCGTGTGCAGATTCGAACCGGCGACCTTTCAATCAACCAGCCCAGCAGCACAGCGGTTTAAACCACTGCGCCACCTGCAGTCCCATATCAAACAATACCAAATGCATAAATTGTGCCTCAAATCCATTTTCAAGGCCAGGACCTGGGAATGTCCATCAGCAATGTTAGGTTATTTCAGAACAGTCTTCTCCAACTTGGTACCCTCCAGAGGTGTTGCCTGTTGTAAACCGCCCTGAGACACTAGTATAGGGACAGTTTATAAAAACTTTAAATAAATAAACAAATAAAATAAACTACAGCTCCCATAATTCCATCAACATGCCTATAGCCCATGCTGCATCCATTGCCAGCCAGGCTGGGGAATGCTGGGAATTCTAGGACTTTTTTCTGTCTAATATGCATTGGATTGTGCACTAAGAGATTTACCATATTTATTTATTTATTGCAGTTACAGTCTGATGTTTTTCCTGGAAGGAAGCCAAGGTGACTTACCCTCTCCCTTATCCTCCAAATAACCTTCTGAGGCAGGTTAGGTTGAGAATCAATGACCAGCCTAAAGTCTCTTGGGGAGCTTTGTAGCCAAACTGGGACCTGAACCTGGAACGCCCAGGTTTCAACTCTCCATTCACAGCACAATGCCACAGTGGAAAGATAACAAACTTGGGAAGCTCAGCAGCCAAAAAGTATACGCATATTCCAAAATAAGTACCAGTGTGTTCTCCTGATTTCTCCTGATCATGTATTTAATATTTAATAGTTGCTCTGTAGCCCATCCCATTAGCCACATGATTCCCTGGGCATGCTACAATCTACATGCTACAACATAGGACTACAGTCTTTGAAGTGGAGAACATTAAGACATTTTATGGAACCAGAAAAACTGCACAATAGATATTAAAGCACACGTATTGCACACAGAAGTCCCCCTGCTTAAGTCCTTGCCTTCTTCATGCCTTATTTAGGATGGATCCTGTCCTTGCTCCTTGGCCGAGCCTCCTCACTAGGATTCCAGCTGACAGCAGAGTAACCTTCCCCAGATCTTTTAGGAGAATAGAAACAACTCTGGGACAAGGACTCTGCAGCTGGGGCCTCGCTAGGCATTTCTCTATTACTATCAGTGAAAGGTTATTTCCTCCTAAGTTGACTGTTATTGTTATTCATTTCATTTCTATAGTGCCCCACAGCTGAATTGCTCTGGGAGGTGAGCTGTCATGCTGGTGGGGGGCTGATGCGGAGGCACATGGAAAGGAAGGTAATTCCCTTTTCCATATTGGGAGAAAGTCTCCCCTTGCATGGCTGCTAAGTTTAGGAAATTCTCCTATGAACCCCAATGGACAGATTTTTTCCTAAGGCTAATTGCTATGCAGGCAGATTGGCAAATTGGGGAACACTGTAACATGTGCAGGATGGGGTGTAACAACCCCACCCTCGCAGGTACAGTCCCTGTATGGCAATTCACCTGAGAAAAAATGTCTTCCATCGGCAATGCTAATCAATCTGCTTGGCATGTTTTTCTGTGATTTTGCCAGGGGAGGCCTGGAAGGGTGCAATGTGCTTGCAAGTGCACATGAAGACATGTGTCCCTGTTGCCAAGGCAACAGGACTAACGATTCCAGTCATGATGAGCCAGAAATCACTGCAGCAAGCCAAGAAACATCCGCTCCAGCATCTCAGCCACAGGGGCAAACTGCCCACTCAGGGAAGGCAATGTAACTTTGAAAGGTCTGTTATGATGCCTGCTAGATAGGGCTGGAATGCCATCCTGCTCACTATGTGATCCGGTTTGGTTGGGATTTTAGAGTGATGGAGAAAACGATGTTGCTGAAGGAATATCGGGTGCTGAGGGAACAAGGGAGGAACACGGTAACTGCAAACAGAAACCTCAAAGAGACAGATTTGAGTTCAGATGAGAATGTTGTGTCCCCTAAAAGTCCCTTTCCCCAGGAACATGTTTTGCAGGCAAGAATTAAGCATGCTCCAGGTAGAGCACATATATATGCCACTTTTCCCGCAAGGAGCTTAAGTCAGCTTTCATATACCATATTTTCCTGTGCATAAGATGATACTTTTTCCTAAAATATTTACCTAAAAATGGAGGGACATCTTATACACTGGGGGCTGAGAGGAGAACTGTGGGTGCGCTGGCGGGGGGACTGGTGCGATCACAGGCACACTCAGGGGGCAGACTGGTGCGGGCGCAGGGAGGCGGTGATGCGGCGGGCACACGCAGCAGGAGCTTGCTCTCTCAGAGATCAGTAAGAAAAGGGGGGGCATCCTATACATGGGTGCGTCTTATAGATGGAAAAATCGGTAGTTTATAGAAAGAATCTCACTGAGGTCCAGTAGAGGCCTAGACTTCTTTAGTTTCAGCAAAGCCCCATGACCTGAATATGTCCTGGACTTTGCTGCATGTCTGTACTGACATGGAGGCATGCACATTCTCCAGTGTTTGCTTGGCCTAAGGATCTATTGTCACTTCTGATTATTCTTGTGCACAGAGCCACAACATTGCATTTAAAGCAGAGGCGGACAACTTGTGCCCCTCCAGATGTTTGGCCTACCATTCCCATTGCCTCCCACTGCTGGCAACATTACTAAGGCTGAAGGCCAAAACGTCTGGCATGGCACACATCGCAGGACAAGGGGAAACAAGAATCCACCTCTGCCAGAAACCCTGGAGAGCTGCCTCCATTCAGGGGAGACTCCACTGGAAGGGCCAGTTGCAGTGGTGGGAACCCCTTCCAGCCTGAAGGAAAAGGCTGCAAAAAGGCCCAAAGACAAAATTATCTCACTGCCTTTGGAGGAGCATCTCAACCTATTTAGGATGATTCAAAAAATGCAAAAGCTGGAAAGCCACAGCATGATTTTGGGGGAAAGGGGGTGTAGCTAGGGAAGGGAGATACCAAGTTCTAAGAAAGCCTGGAAAATTGCATTTGGCACCCTGGCAGGCCAGATCTGGACTCAACCCTGAGCTTCCCCACCCCAGGCCCATGGTTTGACTCAATATCAAATCATGTGTTTTAAAATGTGTCATGTTACCACAAACACTATAATTACGATGTCCAGGTACAAAAGAGAACAGGCTTCTGCACCTTTAAGAGTTGTGCAGAAGCCAGAATTTCAGGAAGAAAATACTTAACTGGTAGGGTGCAAGAGACCTACCTTCCTTTGCATCTGGAAACACTAAAATTTCATACACTGACTCTATTGACCTGCATAATCTTGCACTTCTGCTGTTAAATTCTCCAGCCATTTGGACTCTGCAATCTAAGTACCTTCACTTCTCAGCTGATGAATATTTACAGTCCTACTAACCAAACAAGATGTACATTTACTTTTGATCTCATCGGGGAAACCTTGTTCTGTTCTAAACTGCTAGCTTATTCTGGAAAGTACTCGGTATATACAGCATAATCCAAGCCAGCTTTACTGAGCCCCACTGAATTTACTGGGGTTTATTCCCAGGTAAGTGGCAAAGCATTTTTACAGCTTTAGTTTTCAAGCAGGTGATCTTGCTTGATATCCCTGTAAGTATGCATAGGGAGACAAACAAAATAATTTATTTTCACAGCTAAATGTGAAACTCTTACATAAAGTTTCTCTTTGGACCTCGTTCATCTTTAAGATGATAGAATTCGGTACTGCAAAAAGTTCTACGGCTACACCAATTGAAGTATGCATTTGGTCCATGTAGTATAAATTCTGTGACAAGCCAGTATATTTTAAATGTTATAGCAACCAATGAGATCTGTTCAGGAAACACACAAACAAACTCAGTGGAGGCTGGTACTTCCAGTGCCACTGGGGCAGTGTATCCGTGCCGGACTGCCGTCTGAACTTTTAAGGAGCTATCCACAGTGCTGAAGCTATATTTGGGCTAGGGTTCGGCAGCACGGAGAACTCCCTTAGAGTTCAGACTAAAACCTGGCAAGGATGCGCAGCCTCACTGGCATGGGAGCAATCTGCTTCCTTTGTGAAAAAAGGAAAGTTGACTTAAATCAGCTGACGACTTCAGTGAATCACCTCTGCAGTGAAATGGCGGATTCTCAAAGCTGGAAGAGCCTGTGACTAACTGGGCAACTGGGCAGGGCAGTGACAGCAAACGTGTACCATCATCTTTGCTACTTATATTCTCTATTCGCTGAAGAGGGTCAGATTCCCTGTGTATGTGGAGAGGCGTAATTTGTTTGGGGTAAGTCATGAGTAGTGGGTGGAGCTAAAGCCACCAGTGGGTGGGGTCACTCCTTCCCTCTTGTGTGCTGCCACAAGAGAAGCAGATAATTCTTGAAAAAGATCTGAACTGATTACTTGCAGAGGGCTTTGGGAAAACAGGCCAAACGTCCTCATCCTTGCTCCGAATTAAATGCCTTTATGTATCACTAGGACCTTTTCCCAGTTAGCTTTTCCACTGATTGTCCTTAGTGCAGGTAGGGGTATGAGGAATGAGGAAGGGGACCTCCCCAGGCCCAAACAGCTATTTTTTTTCCGCTGTGGCATGATTTTAAAGAAAGAACAAGCAATGTAGGGGGGGGCGGGGACCATGGCAGGAGGATGCAGGAGTGATACTAATAACAGGGAGAGAAGTTTCTGCAGTACAGGTGAGCTTGAGAAAGATGTGGGAAATGGGCCTCTTTGGCAGGGGTGAGAAGAATGGACCTCTACAAAGGACCTGTTGCCAACTCTGTTTTTGGCAGGGAGCCTATGGCCTTGACAGTGGTAGAGTAGGTAGAAATTCAGCAGGTTGACAATTCCTCAATAGCTGCCATCACCTTTCTGGGGGAAAAAAATCCTCTTTAGATTTCTGCATGCCGCACAGAACTTCTTACAGAGGAAAGAAGATGGCAACTCTGCCTCTCAGCCTGGGTTAGGAGGGTTATTCAATTTCAGAGAAGTTCCCATTCCAGGCAGGCATAGAGTCAAATATCACTGGCCATCTAGCTGAGATGCTTGGAGAGAGAGGAAGGCTGAAGTGCTGAGGATGCCGTGTATTCAAGCATCCCCAGTTGCCTGCATCCTGCCACTCTCTCCCCTCTACAAGGTCATTTTCTGACTTTCATAAAGCAGTCAGGAAGGTTCTTTCTGCACAGACTGCAAGGTTTGGGGGAGAAGAGACTTGAAGTCAGGATCTCCATTTCCAAGGATGGCACTTTGCTTCCAACCTTGGAGCGAGGTATCCGAAGGTTAACCCTAGATGCTGTCTAAAAAAGGTAAAGGTAAAGGTTTCCCCTTGACATTAAGTCCAGTCGTGTCTGACTCTAGGGGGCAGTGCTCATCTCCATTTCTTAGCCAAGGGAGCTGGTGTTTGTCCACAGAGTTTCCCTGGTCATGTGGCCAGCATGACTAAGAGCCAAGGAGCATGGATCACTGTTAGATGCTATCTAGGGACCATACAATCACACTCTAAAGGAACAACTGCCCTTCTAAACTCTTGGAATGCCTTGTCCCATATGTTCCTATGGGAGTGTCTTTGGAGACCCTTCTCTAGGTCCCACCAACCATTATGGTGTGATGAGTGGCTAGTATGGAAAGAGCCTTCTCTGTGACTCCCCCACCTGTGAAACACCTTTTTTAGGGAGATTCCATCTCACATCCTCCCCATACAGTTAGATACCAGGCAAGGGCCTTCTTCTTCCAGCAGGCAACTACTCTTTAATCTGCTGCTCCAGTTATTAATTTCATTTCTGGCTCTTTAATATGTTTCTTTTTGATATTTTAGATTTTTCATCAGTTGTCTTATTGGATTGGGTCATGCAACCATGATTTAAAAACAGCAGTGAAACATGGAAAATGGAGTAAGCCCATACAATATGCAGATAAAGAGAAGAATTGAAGATAAGAGGGGTTGTGTCGGGACAGAAAAACACACCATAAGAAGTTGCGGCTAATGGACCAGTTGGCCAACATCTTCTCGTATACCTCACAAAGGTGTTTGACAGACAGAAATCCAACAGGTGCATTTCTTTTTCTATCACTGGATTTTTTTTTAAGTCTCCTGTATTTCTTCCCTATAAATCATGCATAGACACGGTTGCTCCACCCAAGTGGCATAGGTCAGACCTGCAGTAAGGTGGGTTCCATCATGCAGTGTCCGTGATGTGTACACATGTGGGAAGGAAACGTCACGGGGTGATTTGCTTGCTCAGGAAGAAAGACAGGAGTAGCAATCCGAGGAAAAATAATACATAAAAGGAACCCCCATCTTAGAATTACTCCATATTGGCTATTCCTCTCCCTTAACACGGTATTACAAAGATTGCCTAGTGGTTATGGGGATGCCATAAACAACCTCGCACAAGCTGCCCCGCTCCAGATGTTTTGGACTCTGACTCACAGGACTCCTGACCACTGGCCACGCTGGCTGGGGCTGATGGGAGTTAAAGTCCAAAGCATCGGACCGGGCACGGCTGCTCGATGCACTCACCCTGAAGGCAGGCCCTGGGAACTCAGTGAGCCTTACTTCTGAGTAGACTGGCACGGGGGCGCGCGCTCGCCCTGGCCTCCGCCTGCTCACTTGTTGCTCCCACGCTCCGCTCGCCCCCCGCCCGCCCCCAGCGCCGCCTCGCCGCTTGTGCGGGACTTACGATCTCCAGGCAGATGAAGGCCCCCGAGTAGGTGCGCAGGATCTCCACGCCGGAGGGCAGGGTGACGCGCGGCGGGGGGTAGTAGGCGGTGGCGTTGGGGGGCGGCGGCATGGCGCCCGCGCCTCGGGCGGACATCATGGTCGCGGCGTGCGGCAGCGGAGGGCGCCGAGCGGGCGGAGCGGCGCGGCGCGATCGGGAGCCCCTGACGTGGCCGCGGCCAGGTAGGGCAGGCAGGCGGGAGGAGGAGGAGGAGAGGAGGAGGAGGAGGAGGGGCCGGGGAGCGGAGAGCCGCAGGTGGCTGGCAGGGAGCGTGCAGTCGGTGGGGCACCGCCCCGCTGCTCGCCCGCCCGCCCGGCCCCTCTCCTCGCGAGCCGAGCGGCCTCTCCCCTCACCTTGCTGCGCCCTGGCACCTGGCGATCACCGCCGCGCTGCCCCGGTGGGCGGAGGGCGCCTCCTTGGAGAAGGCGCCCTCCCCCCGGCCTCGCCGCTCCCATGGAGTGGGCAGAAAGGGCGTGCTCGGCGCTGCTCCTTGGAGACCCTGCGGAGGCCCCAAACAAACGTCCGTATGCCTTCGCATCTAGTGGGCTAGGTTCTTGCGCCGCACCTTCCTAGCCGCTCCGGTTCCGTTGCTACCCTCGAGCAAGCGCGAACTCCGGACTTAGGAGAGCGCCGGCTGCATGATTTTTAAGATCCGGAGGGGGTCCGCTGCATCTGCGCTAAGAGAAGGGCGCAGTTCTTTGCACGTTTAGACAGCAAAACGAAGCCCAGCATTCCCCCATCCTGGCTGAGGAATGGGTGTGCATTTGCACCAGGGTAGGGCCCTGGTTTTTAATTTTTATTTTAATAGTGCCAGGAGACACACTAATTTCAGTCCCAAGAAACCTCATGTTAAGTGGGTTGACCCATCTGGTATTAATATTTTGCAGAAGCCTGCTTCAAGTTGAAACTCAGCAGCAGGAAGGAAAAGACACTCTGCATATGGTCAGAAGCATTGCTTTTTGTTTTAACTGCTTCACATATTCTGAGTCTGCACCCTGGCACTGGGGTGAAAAACTCAGAGGGAAAATCCTAAGAAGGAAAGTAGTGCTACAATGTAATCCCGTACATGCCAACTCAAAAGGTCACTCCATTGAGTTCAGTGAGGTTTATTCCCAATTAATAGAGGCTGTAACTTTATCCTTACTTCAGAGAAAAAGTATCTATTTTTTAAAATCCCAAACTGGTTCACAAAGTAAAATTGCGATAAAACTAATCAATAACACAATAAGAAAATATTGTGTGAAAATAACCAAAGGTGACTGAAGATTATATACATTCATGCACTACCAAGTTCTATTAAACGGAGTGGGGCTTACTTCTGAGTAAACATGCCTTAAACATGCCACTGTTAACTCTGTGCCAACAAAGAATCTTGTGGCACCTTAAATATTAAGGAATTTATTACAGGGAGTGATTTGGTGTACTTAAGGTGCAGTCCTTTTGATTGTACTGCCATGGTTGAAAATGTTCAGACTTGCAGACTTCCAGTCTTCCAGTGCAGGGCAGTAGGAACAGTGGAGATGATCTGTGCTTTGCAGCCAGCATATTTGATCAATCGGGTGTGTGTAGGCCTTCTGCCCCGTTTAGGCCTGGTAATGCTTTAGAGGGGGTGGGAAAGAATCTGGAATAGCCTGTATACACAACCAAACAGTGCCAGTTTGTTTTTATTTACATAATGTTTGTGCCAGAATAAAAATATTTTTATGCCTTCACTGAGATGCTTATCTTGTGTACATCAAGTGTTTAGCAATACACATCAAGCCCATTTCAATTCCAGCTTGGAACACTATAAAACATGGAAAAGTCAAAGCAGAGTTTGTGCATGGAGATTTCTGCAGGATGCCATACAAGGTGGATCTATCTTATGCTGTGAGCCGCCCCGAGGCTATTGCAAGGGGCGGCATATAAATTTTTAAATAAATAAATGAATGAATGAATGAATGAATGAATGTTCTGTTTCTGAAGTTCAGGGAAGATTGCCCATTATTATGTACTACAATGGCAGCAATTATGCAGAAGGGGAAAACTAGCAGCACACTCTGAATCATTCTGTGTGAAGCATTTCATGTGTGCTTGTGGTTCCTCACCCTTGGGGAGGTGGTGGCAGAGGGTGGGGCTGTCCCAAGTGCACCACTGCTGCCCCAAGCATGGGGCAACACACTGGAGTGGGCCACCAGCTCCCACCTCCTGGCCAGCCTTGCAGCAGCCCAAGAATAGAGCTTTCCAGACTCATCTTTACATCCCCTTCCCAAAGAGCCGGTGTTCTCTCGTCAAGGAGCAGCAGATCTCAGCCACTTGTGAGAGGTCTACCTCTGAAGTGCTGACAACAATGGCCACCTGGTGCCACCGTGCACTGCGGAAAGCCTCTGACAGCCGACCTGAGTGCCGCTTGAGCTCTTCGGGGGCTGTCATCAGCTGCGCCCAACAGCCACCACTTTTTGAGAGTAGCGAAGGATGTTTTGGTGCTCTCACCAAGTGGCTTCTTGGCTGTTAGACTCAGAATCGGTTCAGATGGCTTTTAAACCTGGAATTTTCTTGTTAGGCATTGTACCGGAAAATATTAGCAAACAAGAAATGTATTTGATACTACATTTAATCACAGCGGCGAGGATTGCGCTAGCTCAATACTGGAAGAGTGAGGAACTACCCACTGAGGAACTGATTTTAAAAAAGATTCTGGATTGTGCAGAAATGGGCAGATTGACTCTATTATTGAAGGAGAAGGAAGATACTGACTTCTATCAAACTTGGGACATTTTCTACGATTGGCTGGACAAACGGGACTTGGCTTAGATTTCTTTAGATGTCTTTAAATTTTTATAAATCAATTTGAATATGATTATAGAATGTTTAAAAGATATGTTATAGGGGGATGTACGTACATCCAATGCATTTGATGATTGATCATTTTTTAGTTTTTAGTTTAAAATCTTAATAAAAAATGTGCAAAAAAAAAAAAAAAAGAATCAGTTCAGAGGCATGACATCTCTGAACCATGACATGTCACACAGGAGTGCTCTTCCATGGCACTATGAGGGTCTTTTAATTAAGGATGGATGGTCTGATTCTAATTCATTGTTTGAGTTTCTATTTGATGGAAAAGTTTTCTTCTACTCCACCCATGACCACCAGACCACTGCTTGCAGTTGTGCATTATAAAGGTTTTTGTAAGTATTGTTATGTACCATCAAGTTGTCTCTCAGTTATGGTGACTCTTTGAGTGAAGGCCTCCAAAATCTCCTGTCCTTGACAGCCCTGTTCTGGTCTTCGACATTCAAGGCCAAGGCCTCTTTTATGGAACTGGTCTATCTCATAGTTGGTCTTTTCTTCTTCTGCCTTCAACTTTTCCTGGCATTACTTTCTTGTCCAGGGAGACCTGCCTTCTCATGATGTGCAGGAAAAAAGACAGCTTGATTTTGTCTAGCTTGATTTGATCTAGGACCTTTTGAAATTAGGTCCTTTGGATCTCCTTTATCCTAAAATACAGAACATTATTTATCAGCATTCCCTTCATATCCACCTACGCCTTGCTGAATTATTGGTTGCAGACTTTCAGCTACAGATAAGCTAATACTCATATCTAATATTTAATATAATACTGTTGTTAGTTTTGGGTTTGGACAGGTCTGAGCTGGAACATCTATCTGTTAGGCAAGTACAGACAATATGTTGACATGGGAGCTAAACAGCAAGCCAATTTCTCATTGATCCAAGACCATTGTGGGGGAAGATGGGGGAAGACCCATCCTACTCTGAGCTGAGGCTGCTAGAAAATAGGTGTCTTGAAGCGAAAGAGACTGCAGTTCTGAGCTCTGGAAGTTCTTAAGAGGAAGGACAGGAGAAGTGACAGAGACGTCAATGATGGGCTCCATTCTTCATGGTGCTGGCTGCCTCCTCAGATCTGATGCATAAGCTGGAGATTTTGGCTGTGTGCAGTCAGACTGTTTAAGTCAGCCTTTCCCAACTAGGCACACTTCAGATGCATTGGACTACAACTTCCATCTTCCCCAGACAGAATAACAATTAGCAATGTTGGCCGGGGTTCTTGGGGTTTATCGTCCAACACACCCGGAGCTGGTTTAAGCTGTGTCTCTGCCAGTGCTCAAGCTTTAGATTTGTAAATAAATGCAAATGATACAAATGCAGATAAGCCCCTGGTGTGTTCCTTCGGAAGGGAAACAAATTCAGCTAAACTTCTCACTGCTCAAAGAAGAGAGGAAAGCATTTTAATTGTTAATATTATGTTTAATTTAAGATTAATTTAAATCGGTTATTTATGCTGTATATTTTTATATTTAACCTGAGATGGGCCAGTTTTTAATATTGTATCTGTTTTCTGTATTGTGAGCCGCCCCGAGGCTGTTGCAAGGGGCGGCATATAAATATTTAAATAAATAAATATAAATAAATAAATAAAATAATATTCATGCTTTACTAAATGAATATAAAAATTCTGGTCTAACTGCGTTTTGCTGAAATGAAGGAGAATGTGATTGATTTGGAAGTGATTCACAGGGGGGCTTTTTGGATGCCTGTTTTTGATACTTTTCCAGCTCTTCAGTGAGTTTCAGGGACCTCCCACAGGATTTCTCCTTTTTGTACACAGGTCACACAGCCTAGTAGGTGTGGCTCTAATGAGCATCTGTGACTGCATATCAGGTTTCAAGATACTTTTTTTTTTAAAAAAAAAGTGATTCATTCTACTGGGTGAGGGCCTACCAGCTCAGTACGTTCTGGTTTCACTGCATAGCTGTATCTGCAAAGTAATATATGCAAAGCTAATGTTGCAATCTCTAAGCATGAATGAAGCACATGATAGTATGCAGGATACTATGCAGGTCTGATCCTGAACTGGGATGTGACCTGTCGTGAAACAGAAACTCAGCTTTCTCGTGTGGGAGGAACATTTCAACTTATATAGACATACAACACTGGAAAGCTTGTTCCATTTGCGCTTGATGGACTTTTAATACATTTCCAACCCCATGGCCAAAAGTGGGTTAAGTTGTTTTTATCCTGTGCAAATTTGGAACAGGGAACTGTCTATCTCTAAAGTAATTTGTAGACATTTCCACAGCTTTTTTAAACAATTGCAAATTTCAGCTGGTTTAAAAAAATGGACGCTCTGTGCTGGCTTGGCTCATATCAAATTGGGTTGGCCCTAGTACAAGATTAATGGAATGTAATCTATGGGGGTAGGTTAAAAAAATCAACCCCCCATTGCATTTCTCAGAAATCCCAATTTGTGCTGTTCATAATGAAAGAATGTCACCTTTGAAGAGTGGTGACATTCTTTAAGAGTGCTTTAGTGAAGATTTGGCCAGGACAGAGCTTTTAGGGAAGAGCTGTCTAAAAGAATCTGCTTTCTCCTACCAAGAAAATATATGTTGTGATACGTACCTAAAGTCAGAAATGGTTCATTCTACCACCTCTTCCTACATGAAAACAGGCAGAAAATAACATGAAGCTCCTGTGTCTTTAATAGTTGTGTAAAAGAGATTTCAGCAACTGGCAAGCTACTAATAAAGATACAGAAGTCCTCTCCTGCTTAGCATCCAGCTACCTAAGACCTTTTGGTCCTGTCCATAGGGTTTTCAACCCTGACTGCTCTTTAGAAGGCCAGGTACTGAAGATGAAACTCAAATACTTTGGCCAGCTAATGAGAAGGAAGGACTCCCTGGAGAAGAGCCTAATGCTGGGAACAATAGATGGCAAAAGAAGAAGGGGACGGCAGAGGATGAGGTGGCTAGATGGAGTCACTGAGGCAGTCGCCGTGAGCTTATGTGGACTCCAGGCTGGTGGAGGGCAGGAAGGCCTGGAGGAATGTTGTCCATGGGGTCGCGATGAGTCGGACACGGCTTTGCAACTAACAACAACATGAGACCATCAGTTTCTCTTCCGGCAGTCCTGCTCTTGGAAGTGTCACTGCACATAGTTCCCCACTAGGCCCGTCTTATTTGCACCTGGCCACTCTGTTCCTCTGTAGTGAGGAAGACTAAATGCATATGTGGTCGTTTATTATTTGTGATGAAATTACTACAGTTCCTATGTAGGTGCCCTGAGAAATACTCCTGAGTAGACAGAGGGGACTGTATCACTTTTCAACAATAATTTTTAATTGTGTATCTCAATGAAACAAATCAAAGCAAACCCATAAAAATAAAACTTGCGAATTTGCATAAATTTGAAAGAATTGCCTGTTTTCACCCACCCACACACACATATGAACAAATCACTTACAATAAATGCATATAAAATATATACCTGGGTGTATATATGTGTATATGAAAATACAATTATCAGTAGAAACCATTATGTAAGCTTCAAGAAAGGCAGATTAGTTGTCTATAACCCATTAACAGCTGGTATCTATATACCACCCATTCAAATGTTGAAAGCATTATTAGATTCTCAATCTTGTGTATTATAGGAGATGGACAATTATTGTTTCCATGCCTTTAAACTGTCACAAGAATGAACAAATTCGTTTCTGTTGACTTTGCTTTTACTTCTGAGCTACAAGTAAACAATTTAAAAGAATGTACTCAACAGTACATATTAAAGAATATTCCAGGACAAAGTTTGGCCATATCATGACTTCCCTCCAAAAAGAAGCAAGTACTGGAGATTGCCAGAACATATTGATAAAAGAAGCATTTAGCATATTATACCTCAGCCGTTAACTGACTTAGACAGTCCCTTATTAAAGAAACAGTGTGGCATCCAATAAACATGAAACACACATTTTTGCTGAATAAGATGTATCGAAGATCCATTGCCACTTTTGATACAGGTGATAAGAGGTGATCCATTGACTGAGTCAAGTAGGAGAGCTCAACTCCCTCTTCCATTCCTGCTTAAGACACTGCGTATCATATTTATTCACTGATAATAAATATTTATAAACTTTGATTGTGGGTGGATATATATCATCAGCCTAATAAATGCTTTTAATAGTGAAGGAAACTCCGAAGATATAAATGCAGTGGGGGCAAACCAAGATTCTAAAAAATGTTGCGATGGCAAGTAATCCTATTTAGCTGTAGATGTGACTGCACCATAAGGCGGCTTCCTTCAGAATCTAATTTGGGGTACCATTGAAAGCTATAGGAAAGGAAACAGACAGATCTGTATTACGGAGCAAGACCCACCAGTAGAATGGGGAAGGATCAGGGCTCCTGCACTTTTACTCATTCTACAGAAGAGAGTCTCTTCTTCTATGCGGTTAGCAAATGTCCAGGAAAAGATGTCCTCTTGCATCCATTCATCCTGTCCATCTTCTTCAGAGAGTTCTGCCTTCTCTTGATGTTCTCCTGCACAAACCCATCTACAGTTGGATTCACCATTGCTTTTTGATTATTGGTTGCATTGGTCAGTGTGTGGGTTGCAGTGGCCAGCTTGTTGAAGCCCAAATGAAGTGATGGTTCCTATGGAATTGCAAGCCATCTTCATAAATTATGAGCAATGATGCTTGCTGGATCAGGTCCAAAGCCTTTTATGAAGAAAGGCAAGCAAGGAATGTCATTAGATGGGTTTTTCTTCTAGACAGCAGCTGTTCTGTGGTATTCTGGAAGCACAAAGCAGCTGTAAATCTATTCTAACTAGGTTAATGCAGGAACACACCTGCTCTGGGCATTACAACCACAGTCCCATCCAGCTGGTGTGTCCCAGAGAATCTGGGCCTTGGTGCTTACATGCTTTGATTCACTGCTGTTTACTGTCAGTTTCATGCCACTGAAATTCAGCAGGGTGTTATTGTTGTTGTTACGTGGTTTTTATTCTTTCCCTCTGCAAAAGCAATATATTGCAATCATAACAGTTCAAAAAGGACCTAGGAATAGTGACGGTTGTTGATAGTCTGTTTCATTTTGGGGCCTGGCAAATTTGTCATAGAACCTGGAAACACAGTTTTAAGAAGTCAGGAGTATTTTGCATTGTTTTAATGGAGGCTTTAGATAGTCATCCAAGTGTAGTGGGTGGTGTCAAGCACTATCTTTTGTGTTTGCATGTCATAAAACAGTAGCAAAGTTCTCTAAAGCTTTTAGCTTCCAGGTAGCCTGATCCCATCTAATCCTGGAATCTAAGCAGAGTCAAGCCTGGCAAGAAACAGGATGGGAGACTTGAATATATGTTTGTTATAAACTGCCCAGAGAGCTTCTTCTATGGGCTGTATAGAAACACTGTAATAATTCCCTCTTGCTATTTTTAACTGTTTAGTCAGCTTCTCTGCTAATGCAATGTTCCAGAGATGTGAAGACTTTTAATTGCAGATCTTGCTTGTAAGGCTATAGGGTTGAATCAGATTGTAGTCTGCCAATGGAATTGGTTGGTTCTGTCCGTGGAATAGGAATTCCGGCTCTTCACTTTCTAGTGTGGACAGTTGCAGCGAGGAGAGGAGAGGAGAGGGAGAAATCCCATACCAGGGGATATTAGAGTTAAGCCATAATGATAAGCTCCATACCCAAGAGGAGACATTAAATGTATTTCAACATGTAGCAACTGCGGGATGAACTACATAAGCTCCTAGTAATGTATATGCCATCAAATGCCACACTTCACTTGTGCGGGAACTGGCTTCTAGAACTGAGCTGCAAACTTGTGAATCAGATAGTCTAGTTTAAGAGTTTGTGGCCTATGTAGGATGTCTGGAAACCGCCAAGTTGGGAGGCACAGAAGCATATGGATGGATTGAGCCCCAAACCTCTTCTCCACAGTCACTCTTACAACCTTGGAGAAACAACCAGTGTGATTCTTCCCATGCTGGCTGTGAGTGGTGTGGGCAGGGTTTTCTGAGCATGGAATCCCAGCTCAGACTCCCTGTTTTCTGACATCAGTGAAGAAACACCAATACATCCCTTTGCCCTTTGGATGCTGTTTAGGGGCCATAGAATTGCTCTGCCCAATGATTGTAATTGTGTTTGTAAAAGATTTTATATTATGTTTCTCTTATCTTGCATAATGATTATTTCTGAGAGCCACCCAAACAGTTTCAGCAGTATAGAAACAATGGTGATGGTAATAATTATCTAAAATTACATCTTGCAATGCCGAATAAGGGTTGCTTCCCAGCAGTGCTATAGGGTGCAAACTTTTCCAGTGCTTCCCTTTTTCACAGAAAAAGTTCTGTTTCATTTGTTCATTTGTTAAAAAATGACCGTGTAACAATTACAACTGAAAAAATAGGCAAACTTTGCAGTTTTGAAGTTGTAAATCATGTTCTTCAGGGGATTATCCCTGGCATGTATGTGAGAGGGTACATATATGTTATCGAAGTTCATCTGTGTCTCAGATTGAAATGAAAGTAATAAATAGTGACAATGAAACAGAAGTTGCCCCAACAACCCTAATGGGAGGGTGTTGAAATGGGTGGCCAGTTGTCAGGATTTCGTGCAAAGCTGTTTGTGTTGCTGAAATGTATTAGTGTTTCAATAGTTTTTAACAACATCTTTCTCCCTTTAAATTTAAACTGTTCAGGGGAAGGTTGACAACCACTCTAATAAAAATGGGAGGGAGGGCATTTCGAGATACTCAAAGCCTTGGAATTTGGAGACATAGATGCATCTGCTACAGAGGGTAATATGATTGTGATCTTTATAATTTGGATTTTCCCCTTCTAATATTTCAGGTTAAGTAATTGTGGTGCATTAGAGTGACTTTTATCAAAATGGGTCTTAGATCAAAGCAAGGCAGAGCTTTCTCTGGAATCAAAAATGATACAACTGAGGCTGTTGTATTTGAGAAGGCAAAACTCCCTGGAGAAACAACAGTGTTAGGACAAGTCGAAGACAGGAGAAGAAAAAGACCAACTACTAGATGGAATGTCTCCATAAAGGAAGCCACAGACCTGAATTTACAGGTGCTGAGCAAGGCTGTCCAGAATAGGACATTTTGGAGTTTTTTCATTTTCATGCAAATATAGTAAACATGTTGAATTAGATCCCTTTACAATAGGGGTGGGCAACTTGCAGTCCTCCAGATGTTTTGGCTTAGAACTCCCAGCAGCCCTAGCTAGCATAGGTAATGGTGAGGGATCATGGGAGTTGTAGGCCAGAACATCAGAATATTTTTCAATGGAAACTGAAGAAATTGCTATGCAAACGACTGAATGCAAATTATGGGAAAAATCCAGTTCAGAAATTTTCAGAAAAGCCATATCCCTGCTACTTAGTAATTATTTTTAGGGCTGGTTTCCTTAACTGGGTAAACAGGTCATTATTTTTTTTCTGCAATCATAGCCATACAAGATTACTACAACCAGATTATAAAAAAATGGGCCCATCCCCAGGAAACTTATGCAATATGCTCTTTTGGTTTTTCTTTGACTTCAGTAGAATTAGTAAACCAGAGCACTTGATTAAGGATGCTTCAGTCCAAAAGACAGCAAACAGGTTTGAATTTTGCTGTTCCATTTTCAAAACTTAAGCCAGTTCACCTGCATTCTTCTTGTTACCATGTCTCTTCTCACAAAGAAATAAAAGTTGTTACACACCACCTTCAAGGAGTTGTAACTTGTAATGTTGTGATAAATTGTGATGTCTGTGTGCATGCTTTACAAGCAGAGAGCCAAGCACATAGAAGTGTTTTATGCTCTATGAATCACTAAATCAGTGGTTTAATGCAAGAGCGTGATGCTGGGAAGCATTCCCTAGGAACAAGAAGTATAAGGTTTCATTTGCAGCTGAATTTTCATAATCCTCACACAACTTTCCACAACCTGCTGCTCCCTTACAATTGCCGGTAGCTTTGACCATTGACTAAAATGTTGGTGGATGATGGGAACTGTAGTCCAACACATCTGGAGACACCAGGGTGAAAATGTTGAAAGTCGATGTTAGTGGAATTTTGTCCAATCTGGGCTACTACCACTACTCTAGTTTGGAATGTCTTTTAGAAACATGCAGTGCTTCTATCAAAACCATTTTGCTACTTTCTCAAGAAAGTGTTTTGTGGGGATTTTTAAAATCACCATAGTAACTAACATTTTATTATCCATTCAGAAGAAAAGCAAATGCATGGAACCAAAGACAAACTTTCATTTTTCATTTTTAGACTAGGTGAACAGAACCAACACACCCTCAGAAGAGTGTGTTGGCTGCAACCGATTAAAACTAATTCCTGCTGTTTAATCAAAGAAAGCTTTAGCTGGTTAATCTACCAATTGAAGTTTGTCCTTTTGATGTTCATTTTGTGCATTGCATTTGCAACTAGTCACTGGTGGAGGCTGGATACTTGGCTGGGTAAACTCTTAGTGTGAACTAGGCAGCTCTGGTCCCCTTGTGTTATTGTGAAATAGATGCTACTACAGTTCCTCAAGCAGGAGTTTAGCTCCAATTTGATCTTATGTGTATTAAATCCTGCTGCCAACATTAGTAGGCCTCAGAGTTGTAAAGGATCTTTCTGCAGTTACTTTATAATATGAATGTAAATCCTGCTCCGTCTGGGATGCTCATGTATGTTACAAATGTCTTGGCTCTGCTTTCTCTTCCACATGATGATGATAATCACTATTCTTTGTTTTATTGCTGTACCACACAATAGTTAAAACCCTGTGGGCACTTCACATCAATTACTCAGCAATACAGAAAAAAAAGATACAATTAAAAAGTGCTACAGCTAAAATCAAAGGGCATTATAAAATTCCAGTAAAAATATAAATAGTTTAAAATTCCCATATGCAGAAATGGGAAACATCTCAAACAATTTCAGATGTTTTAGTTTAAACAGCTAAAACAATTTCAGTAAAAGTAGACCTAATTAGGATGGCTGACATAACCCATCATAGGCCATTAAATGAAAACAAATGCCTGGGAACAGAGGGAAATTTTAATCTGATGCCAAAAATATGGCAATATTGGTGCCAGGTGAGAGTCACTGGAGAGATAATTCCATAACTGGGGGACACCAGTGAGAAGACCCTCTTCCTTCTGGCCTCTTTCCTGGGTTCTCTTGGAGTTGGCAGTTGGAGAAATTGTTTCATGTACAGAACGGACGACATTGCAAGCTGTTAGTCGGAGGAGTCATGAAGCACTGTATTATTACATCCAGGTCAAAGATAAGAACAGGCACAGGAACGGGAAGTATAAGAGCAATGCAATATTGCCATTGGTAGTTACAAGCACAGTATTTGTATAGTAACTCCATAACAGAAATGTCCTGGATGACAATCATAGGGTCAGGATAGATTGAGGTTGAGAGAGCCATGCCATCAGACAAATGTGGTCCAGAGCTGTGTAGGGCTTTATAGGTTAACACAAGCACTCAGCTTTCAGACCCAAAGGTGATTTAAGGTATATTGCTAGGCTAGCTTATAAAGAAAAAAATCCTACAACTCCCAGCATGCTCCAGCTGGTATTATATACAAATGAAACAGAATAGTACCCTAAAATGGACTGTTCCACTTGTCCCTGCAAGTAGGAAGCCAGCAAAGCAAGGAAAGAGATGGGGAAGAATCTTTCTCATTGAATATGCTAGGCACACGTTTCTGTCTCTGTCTACAAAGAAACTTAGCAGGATACAGTTCACATGGTAATGCTCACTGCAAGGGATGGGTGCTGCTGATGCACAGGATGTGGCCCTAGGATACCACCCCAATATTCTGCTTCACCATTAATCTACATGGGTAGACCAGTCCTAACTTCAGCAGGAAAGTCAATGATCCAGCTAAATGTAGTGCCTTTTCAAGGCCCATTGTCTGCAATGGGAGAGTTGATGCTTGCACTTCATCTTCTAAGCAAATAAAATCATCATCATCGTCATCAACAACAGACCCCTAGTTTGTACCCACAGCATGATGCAAAACATATACTCAAAAGGAAACACGGATGTAAGTGCTGAATCATGCCCAAGAATGGACACACCTTCAGCACATACATGTACACCTTTCACTGTAATATTTCGTAAGAATTTCTCCCTAGTTTGCTTTGTTATGCTGTCCTGGTATGCTATTTTCTGCTAAACAAGACTGTACAAGTTTTTATGAACTCCACCCCTTTAATGTAACTTGAAGAGTGGAACGTTGACTCCAGAATTGCACGATGAAACATCGTCATGGGAAAAATTTGGGGGAAGGCTAAGGGTGGGGCAGGAAGACAGTCAGGCACACCAGCACTAAGATCTTGGAGAGGGGAAGGTCTTTCTTCTAGCCTGCAGTTCTCACATCCCATGCTAATTGCACATCAGTTCCAGAGTGGCCATGTGCCACAGTTAATATTGGAAGGGACGCCATGCCTTTCATTGGGTGCCTGGGCCTTCAGGAATCTACTGCCCATTCTTCAGCTCAACCGTCCCCAGGAAGGCAAACTCCAGTATCTTCTTGTCCCTATGCATTGCTCCAGGGGGGATGGGGCTCTTAAAGAGGATACCGAGGAGTTTTCCTACAAGGGACCATTCATCTGCTGTATCTCCTTTTGAATTTGTTGCAGAATTGAGATCCCGGTCCTATAGAAGGCACGCTTTCTTTCATGCTATTCTGCAACCTGACCTCATGGTGGCACTGTGGTGTAGTGAAATATTGCAATTATACAAGTAAAAAAAAATTTCATTTGCATTCACAAATACTGCATTTTTCCTGATCTTTTAAAAAAGTCCCTTGCCCCCTACACTCGTCTCCAACTCTTTCTTTTTCCTTCCCAAGAATGATAGAGACTCTTGAGCTTTCCATCTCCTCCTGGCAACCTCTCACACCATTTCCTTCCTCCTGAATCACATCTGTATGTCAGTTTAGCCCCAGAGAGTCTAGGACAGAAGAATGGATCTCAGTGAAGGGTTTAAGGTTCATCAGACTTGGTTTTGAATTGCATGGTTCTTCCAAGTTATTTCTCCCAAAGTAATGTGCATTTTAAATTTGTGTTTCTACTCAGTAAATGCTCTTTCCCTCTGTGTGTGTGTGTGTGTGTGTGTGTGTTGGAATTGCCTCCTTTGCCATGGATGTCCCTTTGGATTCCAGATAATGTCGGAAGGTCCTCCTTGCTTCCCCCACACCAGATTTTGTGAGTGAATGCGCATCTTGAAGAACATGCTTCACACTTTGTACATGCATCTAAGATAAGCACACATGGTAACAGGCACTTATATGGGCAGTGAAAGTGACCTATCAATGCAATCCTATAGGCAGGTGGGCATATGTCTGCTTTACAGAGAACAGTCCCTCTTTGACGACATCCTGTTTGAAGGCTGCCCAGTCCAAGCGTGAGCATCCAGGGGACATGACGTTAGCCACCAACAGGGAGCACCTGAGCACTAGATGAGGCAGATGGGTGCATGGTTCACCTGTTCACAGTCTTTCTCATTATGGTGCGTTAATGCATGTCTTTTAAAAGGCACAGTCCTCTGCATGTCCGAACAGAAATAAGATCTTCAATTTCCAGCATGCTGGAAATTGTATTCTGTTTTTCTGTTGGACCTTGCATAGGGTTTAAAAGTTAGAATCTGCCTGGAAATGGACTGTGAGATATATTATATTTCCCTTTAAAGGTGCAATCCTATGCAATTCAGCAGAAAAAAGGACTTACTCTCAGCTGCTGAGTTGTAGGTCTTCTTTTCTGCCTAAGTAGCATAGGATGGCTCCCTAAGTTATAGCAAGTCTTTCTACATGTGCACACACACATCTTATGCAACTTGATATAGTCTGTTGCAATGCTGCGTGACTTCTTTTTTTACAGGTCACCCTGAATTTACTTGGGACTGAGCCCTATGGGCCTCTGTGACTTACTTCTATGTAAGCATTAAGCAGATCTGCTTCCAAAGAACATCATATGCAACAGATGATGTCTTCACACCCCCCCTTTTTCTGCTTTCCAGTGTTTCCTTGCCGGGCCAACTGGATCTGGACAGTACTTGACCTTCTGGTATTGTTGTGGATGTAATTGCTCTGAGCTGTGGGGTCATTCCTATCACTCCTTTCAGCACCTCTGCCAGAGGCACTGGTTTATCTGAATGATCGCACCCATCCCAGGAAGTTCATGACTCAAGCACTGTCTTCCTAGCTAACCTGCAATTCAAGTTCCACTGCTTGTTGTGCTCTCAGCTGGGACAAAACGAATGACGCCCAGAAAGAGGCCCCAAAGAGCTGAACACGGCATGATTTCAACCACTTCCCCTTCTGTTGGTTGGAACCAGGCTGTGAGGTGGGCACTGGGCCATGGCTTATTCTTCCCCACCAGGGTGCCTTCCAGATGTTCTGGACTATGACTCCCATCGGCCCTGTGCATTGGCCATGCTGACTGGGGATAATGGGAGCTGCAGTCCATCATAGCTGAGGCCACCAGGTTGGGGAAGGGTACTTCAGTTGTTTGCAAGGGTACTTTTTAGTTTAAACTAAACTATATTTGAGGACTGCCTTTGAGTGCCACCTGCAAAAGAGGCTTAGAAGGTGGCAGCAAATGGGAACTTCTTGCTGGTGGCTTCTCAGTTATGGAAAGATCTCAGTAAGATCCATCCAGCACCAACTTTTTGGCCCTATGTTAAGACTGTCCTGTATTCCCGGGCATTGAATGGCTGCTTTAACCAGGCTAATCATCTTAAAATTGAAATTGTTTCAGCTGTATAAACTGGCTTAAGTTGTATATAATGAAATGTTATGAAGTATTTTATTGCATTTGTATTTTATTTTGTATTTTATTCAATCTGTGTTTTATATTTTGTGAACTGCCCAGGGAACTTTGACTGTTGAGTAGTACAGAAATGAAAAGAAGCAAGCAAACAAGCCAACAAAAATAGCATCCAAGGGCATTTTTACAGCTTAGCATTTTATAATGCAACATTTCATGTTGCAGTGTGTATTTCAGCTTGTGTTGTATTCTGATCCCACAACCATTCTGTGAGGTAGTTGGGCCCCACGGGTAGTCTCTTCTTGGAGAACTGGTGTCCCCAGATGGTTCTAAGTAACATCCCCTTGAAAGCATCTCAAACCACCCAACAGCTGCTTTAGCATAATACTGCAAGATGTGCACACTGGGAAAGAAGACTAGATTTATGCATGTGGGGGGAACATGACGGCAACGGTAGCATGAACGGTAGCACTGCAGGGAGCTGGTGTTGGGGGACACCAGTTCTGAATGCTTCCCATGTAAAATGCCCCTTTGTCTGCTGTGCGGGTTTTATAGTTGCTGGAAGCACTCCTGACTGTTATCTGCACCTGTTCTGCCACCATATTCTTCTGCACGTGTATCCCATTGCATTCAGTGGAACATACCTTCAACCACAGACAGTAAATATTTTGAGGCTTGCTGCCAGAGCATGACAACCATCCACGCTGAAGATCCCCTTTCTTCATTCTCTGGTGGCCATGGCACTCCTCACAGATATTTATGCATGCATCTATTTTCAGTTTTTATATACTACCTGTCATGTTCTCATTGGCAGGTGGTGCATAAGAAATAAGAATAAAAAGAGTAGAATTCCCCTTTCTACAAATATAATAAAACCCAAGACTCTCCCACATCTGTAATGTTCAGGAACAGCATAGGGTACAATCTTGTGCATGTGGAGACAGGCAGAAGTCCTACATGCTGCCTGGGGCATGCTGGGAGTTTTCATCTATCTCCATATGCATAAGAGTGCATCCTATGATGACTGCTGATGTTGCAAACTGCCAGATTCCAAAGTAAGCCACAAGATCTTTAGCATACACCAACAGTGCAGCCAAATTGGCCCATGCCTTCATCTGAAGAAAATCTGTTCCAGAGCTTGGCCTCCATTGCAGAGAAATTTCTCCTGGTCACTGCCAGATGAGCAACTACAAGATGTGGAGCAACCATCTGAAGATGATTGCAGAGCTTAAGCAGAGCTAAAAGGGAGCCAGCAATCTCTCCACCATTCACCAGTTTTTGTCTGTAACCAGGCATGTGTGTATCCAAGATGTACTTGCGCAGAGCATGGGAAGCAAGTGTAATAGGAGATAATAGTGAAGATGTGCACCTTTTGCTTTCCCCAACATGGTGCCCTCTCAAAGTTGCCTCTACTATCCCCATCATCCCTGGTCAGCATGCTGGCTGGGGCTGATGGGAGTTGTCACCAATGTATCTGGAGGGTGCCTGGTTGTTGACGGTTGCTCACTTTTAATATACAGCAGACCTGATGGAGAGACTTAGCAGGTGATACAAGTCTCCACTGCAGACTGCCTTACCAAAACATCTATTTGGGGTTAATTCCCATCGTTTAGAGTACGACATCCTATTATTGTGTGACATCCTTGCACCAGAAGCAAGTTGTCCTCCTAGAATCTTAACTCTTTAGCTGGCTTATGGAGAACCACCTTGTGGTGGAGCACGTGGATGCTCCCCAGGGCCATAATTTCTCTTCTTTGGGAACTCACAGACAAAGTACATGGTGAGGTGGCACTCTGTATCATTCCATTTCCCCGTGCTGAGCATTTCCACACAGTCTTCTTGCCCCAAGGGGTCCTGTGGCTCTCCTTCCTTCCAGTTGCTGTAGTCCTGCAATAGGGTACCATCAGCATACATGAACTGGCCCTCCTTCTCCATGTCACTCACCCCAATAAAGACTCGGAAAAGGCCACTCTTGGACACGTAGTCGGCGATCACCGCATTGGCAGCCTCATCCTTGGGCATTGCAAGGATTCCATCTCGAATCCGGCAGTCATTGAGGGCTTCCTTGTAGCTCTTTTCCTCCTGCACGATGTAATAGTATTTCTCTTCTGTTTCCCTGATACCTGCTAAAACTTTGGAAGGAGAGAGAGAAAGGGCTTTGTTAAAAGCAAAAACAAAAGCCCTTCCAGGATGCTCACAAACTTGCCTTAATTCCAGAACCGTGCTCATCGCACACATGAAATACAGTTGGGGATTAACTGGGGATTAATTAAATATAAATCAATATATTTATATAGGTGTCTCATAACAGACGTTACCTGGAAGGCTCACAAATATAGCATTTAATCTTTTAATGATTAAATGAAAAATACAATAAAATAAAACATACAACAAATTATGGTGTTTTTCCTTTTTAAAAAACCATTTTAGGTCTACTGTGTTGTCTGAACCCACTAATGCTATTTTGCAATGGCAAGTTTAGTCTTGCAAAACCATGGAAAGAAACAATAACATTGTAATAATTTAAACGGTCATTTGAGCCAATCCAGGTATGATAACAAATTAAAATGCCCCATTAGCTTGTACTTTTTGCTATGCTCTTGTCACTCCTGAATTCTGCTACATCATGGATGGAAACCCCCTCAAATGGCTTGAATATATTTTTCTTCTTTCTGATGAGCCATAATTATAGGAAGGTATTTCTTCCCTTAAGCAGCTGGCATCCCTTTTCTAACATCTTTTTACATCCTTTCAATGCTGAGATTAATTTTGTGACCTGGTGCAGACACCAGGAATGCATCGCCAATGTGTGTATTGATACATTCCAATTTTCTCCTTTAAAATACGCATAATCTGCAAATAAGGGAGGATCTGGGTGCTGCTCACATGCACTTGCTCAGAAACCAGCACCAGTGTGCAGACTGTGTCAGACGCTTTCTTGAGATATCTGAATGCCAATAAGCTATCCATCCCCCAATTTCAGTTCTCTTGTTTTAAGTATATGCAGCTTAATGCATCTTATACATCACCAAAAAGGAGATGCATAACAAAAAAGAGGAAAAAAAGATGTTATACATTTGTATGACCTAATTTATGTGTATAAATGCAAATTTAGAGATAATTACTATAACTTAATAGAAATGGACTCCCACACCATGCTGAAGAAAACTGTGACCCAGTCTGGTTTTTTCTTTGGTTAGGCCACAGCTGCCTTCCATTTTTATGGGTCTTTGTCTTTAGCCAGACATCCCTGTCCTCTGTAAAGCAGGACATGTGGCTGTGCTAATTCAGGTCCTTTGTAGAATTACTTGTCCTCTTCCTTAGCACCCTGTCTTTTCATACAATCATAGAATAGTAGAGTTGGAAGGGGCCATGAAGGCCACTGGGTCCAATCCCCTCTTGTTGCAGGACACCAGGTTACACCATCCCATGCACATGGCTGTCCAATTTCTTTTTGAGTGTCCCTAGTGTGGGAGAGCCGACCACCTCTCTAGGCAGCTGGTTCCACTGTTCTATTGCTCTGACAGAGAGGAAGCTTTTCCTGATGCCCAGCCGGAATCTGGGTTTTTGCAACTTGAACTGATTATTCTGTGTTCTACACTTTGGCATCAGCAAGAAGAGGTCTTGACCTTCCTCTTTGTGACAGCTTTTGAGGTACTTATAGAGGGATATCATGTCCCCCCTCAGTCTTCTCTTCTCAAGGCTGAACTTGCCCAGTTCTCTCAGTCTCTCCTCCTAGGGCAGTGTTTCCAAACCCTGGATCATTTTTGTTGCCCTCCCTTTCTAATTTACCTGCATCTTTCTTAAATCTTGGTGCCCAGAACTGGACACAGTATTCCAGATGAAGCCTGATTTGTGAGGAGTATAGAGGAACTACTACTTCTTGTGATTTGGAAGTACTACTTCTGTTAATGCATCCCAAAATAGCATTTGTCCTTTTGGTGGCTGCATCACATTGTTGGCTCATGTTTAGCCTACTGTCCACAATTACTCCAAGATCTTTTTCTTGTTCGGTTCTGTTTTGTCATAGGAATATTTCTTCCCAATGTAGAATCATAGAATTGGAAGGGGGCAAGAAGGCCAACAGGTCTAACCCCTGTTCAATGCAGATTTCAAGTTAAACCGCCCCCCTTAGGTGACTTGCCAGCTTGCTCTTTTGAATTGTGGCATGGCACCCAAGACTGACCACATCATTCCCAAGGGATCCTACTGGTGCTTTGAGCGGAATACTGTCATTGCTTCTCAGATATTAGGGAAGCACATTCCCCCAAAACAGTCCTAACCCCCGTCATTCTGTTTGTACTGTTGAGAGAGAATTGCAAATGTGCTTGGTGACCACTTCAGAATGCTGGAGATGACACGCACCATTCTTTACAAACTGGATGGAACTCTTCAGCCGAGCGATGTTAATATCCAGTTGTCCGACAACTTTCCGATATTTCCCGCAGTCACAGACAGCACCTAGCTCAATATTTGTATGTGAGCAACAAAGGATATCAAAGTGGGTATACATAAGCAGCCATACAAAATGCATCCATATTGTAAGATCAAGAAGCACCCATCAATCTAGTCATATGCAGTCAAATGCCTATGAAAATTCATAGAATCATAGCTACCTTTTGCCTCAAATATAGATAAATTAACTAAATGTTGCTAACCATGGTTTGCCATTATATCTGAACCAGGCAGTGATGGATCCAGGTGCTTGAGGGTCCTTGGGGAAGACATCCTCACTGGGCACCCTCTCTCAGTGAGTCCACTTTCGCAGCACCATAGTCACCAGCTGCTATTGCTTCTGGTTCTCTTCCTTATCATGGCTACCACTTGCTAGCTTGGTGGGTAGAGAGCCTATGCAGGCCAGAGCATCTCCTGATCCTCCTCCTGTTCTGCATCACTGTTGATTGGTCCAGGGTAAGGGGAGAAGGAATATGCAGGTTGCCATGGTGAAGAGGAGTGCTAGGTTATGATTCGCATCATTCTCTGCCAGCATGGCCTTAGTTTCATGGGCTTGCAATCAAAACTGGCCCTATCGTTAGGCAGAGTTAAGCAACTGCCTCGGGCAGCCAGTGCTGGGGAACAGCAGCAGCTGCCTCCCCAGCTGTTCCTCTGGAGCTGCCAGGCATTCCCCATGGTTAGAGGGCAGCCTGTGGATGCCACGCAGCCAGTTCAGGCCCCCCGAAACTAGTCTGCTGCCTGAGATATGATCGAGGAGACCACACCGTGATCAGCACTGAATTACGATTTGGCTCCCAAGCCACATGGCCTCTGTCCTTGAAACAGGAGGGGAGCATCCTCTTACTTTTTGCCTCCAGCAGATCATGGCTTGGGCTGCTGGTAGTCCAGCACATTTGGGAAATGCCGCCTTGCGGGAAGCCAGATCAGGGTTGTCCTACTGCCTGGAACTACAGCCGGGAGAGCATAGTGCTCTGAGGCCATGCCTAGCTTAGAAATGCAATTGCTTAGGAAATACAAGAAAAGCAAACAGCAAACCTGCTTTGCCCTTTCCTCCAGATACGCCAGAGAAACCCTTCAGTCCTTTGTCACCTAAATTAAAAAAAAGAGATTCAGGAGATGCAAACACAGGCAAATGTTCTTGCTTTATTGCATAACACTTGCTGAGTGGATTTGGAGAGATGGGCAGGTGGATGTGCCAAATTAAACACTCAAGCCCTACTAACACTCGCATCTGAGTAGGTTCCACTGAATGCAGTGGGATGTTTTCCTGAGAATATGTGCACAGGGCTGTTCTGTTGAGCTTTCCTTTTGACAAATCCAAGCAGCAAGCTTTAATAGCTGACACATTAAAAGTGCAGATCTCTGCAGCTAGACAGAGCCGAATAATCTGTCCCTGCTTGGATAAGTAGCAGCAAACACGAGATGGATAATTGTTTGTAACTCAGTGGATGGCAACATCAGAGAATCATTCTTGCCTCTGATTCTTTGGATCTTGCTATATTTTCTGGCAAATGGCTTTTGCAAGTGTTAAAATCGCTGAGTGTGGCCCTCCAGTGCTGTGCTATATCAATGCATGCCACATCCTTTTAAAAAATTAATGCTGCTTCTGTTCCCCCACAGCACTGTCCTGCTGACCTGAAAAATAGCATTCTCCATTAAAGGAACTTCAAAGAGAGACTCTGGAGAGAATTCACTGAACTAGGATGTTCAGCAGGTTCAACTCTACTCATGTAAGATTAAATCAAGGTTTACATTTTATCTTCCACTACAGGAAGGTAGCATAGCAAAGCTAGGAAGGTTATGTTATTGTTAATGATTGCAGTTGCAAATGGTCATAGAGACAGCTTATACATAGAAACAAAGAAACAGAGCGAGACAGAAGGGGTCTCCTGAGCCATCTAGTCTGACCCCCGGCTCCAGACCATCTCATGCCTACCATGTGCATGTCCATACACCAAGTGTATTCATGGGACATATAAGAACAATACATATGGAGCTTGATTTGCCAAGGTTCCTCCTAGTATGGAGGAGCCGTGTGTGTGTGTGTGTGTGTGTGTGTGTGTGTGTGTATACATATATGCACAAGCATAGTTCCCCTCCTTTTGTGGGCACAGCTGGTGGATGCACTGGTGTCAGGCAGCCTGGCTTGTGGAAGCAGACCATAGGAAGCTGCTTTATGGCTGGAGAGCCCATTGATCCGGCTAGCTTAGTACTGTGGGCACTGACTGGTAGCAGCTCTCTCGAGCTTCAAACAAGAGGTTTCCTGCACATTAAGGAGAGATGCTGAGAAGTGAACCTGGGATCTTTTCCAGGCAAAGCAAGCACCTTACCACCTAGCTATGGTTTTTCCCTGATGGGGGCTATCAGACGTAATCCTACTTGCTCGCATGCCCATTGACTGTGCAGGAGAGGGCTCTGAGCACCCAGTAGAGTTATTTTACTGCATTGAAATGTTTCTAGGATGCCTTGCAGGTTAGCACCCCTTCCTGCGAGACTTGCAACCATAAAATGAGTCACAATAAAGAAATAGTGTGTTCTTCTACCTGCCTGCTCGTTATGGGACTCAGCAGGAGAAATCTGCCTGGTAGTATTGGTCAGCAAGAAGAAGAAGAACAACAACAACTCTATATTGTTCAATAGCTGAAGCAATCTGGGTGGTTCCCAAAAATTTTAAAACAATTTTAAAATATAGCATACAGATTTGAGAGGTTTAATCATTCATGGCTTGCAGCAGGATCTTTAGGGTGCCTTCTTATGTGTGTTCGGACAGAAATGTCCTACAGCTAGGCTGATGCAGCTGGAAATAGCACGGCTTTTTCTTTCTGTCTAAACATGCCCAGAATTGTGCCCTTAGTCTCTCTCCATTGGTACAACTTGGGTACAAAAATCCCAAAGGAATTTTGGTGCCTACTAAAAACAAACCTTTTCCAACATGGATTTCAAGGAAGGCCATCTTGCCTTCTATACATCACTTAGAAATTGCTTTTATCATACAGTGATTGGTAATTATCGTTAAAGAAATAAATGAGTATTGCATATTTTATATTTTGTAGTATTAGGCATCATTTTTTCACAAACAGTATGCATCAAAGTTTAAACCACCAAAAATCTATTACTTTTTTAGGGCTTTGGCAGGGTGCATGCATGCATGTTTTTAATATAAACAGCAGGAATTCTGTGCTTTATCAGGAGATGTTTTCCCTTCCATTGAGGTTTAGATTTTTTTTAATGTGCAGGTCCTAAACAATATGTTATAACGATATGCATGGAACACGGGGCTGGGAAATCTTTGCTTTTATTGCAAATACATGGCTCAAAAATACCGCAAATGAGGAGGATCTGGGAATTGTAGACCACAAGCTGAATGTGAGTCAACAATGCTCTGTGGCTGCAAAAAGGGCAAATGCTTTTTTAGGCTGCATTAATCGAAGTATCACTTCCAAATCCCATGAAGTACTAGCTGCCCTTCACTCCGCACTGGTTAGGCGTCGTCTGGAGCCCTGTGTCCAGTTCTGGGCATCACAGTTTCAGAAAGATGCAGACAAGCTGGAAAGGGGTCAGAGGAGGGCAACAGGGATGATCCAGGGACTGGAAACAAAGCCCTGTGAGGAGAGATTGAAAGAACTGGGCATGCTCAGCCTTGAGACGAGAAGGAAAGGCTGTCACAAAGAGGAAGGACAGGATCTCTTAATCTTCCCTGAGTGCAGGACATGGAATAATGGGCTCAAGTTACAGGGCCAGATTCTGGCTAAATGTGAGGAAAAATTTCCTGACTCTAAGAGCTGTATGACACTGGAAACAATGTCCTAGGGAGGTGGCGGGCTGTCCCACACTGGAGGCATTCAAGATGCAGCTGGACAACCACCTGAGAGGGATGGTTTTACTTGGTGCTCTGCACCCAGCAGGGGATTGGATCCAATGGCCTTCTGGGCCCTTCCAACTCTACTATTCTACGATTCTACAAGGATTAGCCTTTAAGTGTGCAAATACATTTTTGAAAAGTTGTAGGCAATGCCTGGTTTACCTCAGGCCTTCATTTCTCCTAGCCAGGGGTAAGAGGCATAAGATCCAATTTAAATCATAGTATGGTTTTGTTTTGGAAAGCAACACCATCTGTTTAATTTGGGAAGCGTAAACAGCAGCTGTTTCATGTTTTGCTCTGTGCCTTACAACACTTCCAAAAAGCTTGACCAAGGATTAGGAAATCTTACCCTTTCTGCCAACTGGTCCAATTTTACCCATCATTCCCTGATCACCCGTATCGCCAGCTGGTCCTTTGTCTCCTGGAAAGGAAACACAGTGAACAGTGCCTGTTTTATCCAGTCTCTCAGAGCACCATTTTGGTCTATCTTTAAGCATGGCCATCCCATAATGTTTTTCTGGCTGAGGCAAAGGGCAATATGGTATCCCTTCCCCATCTCATGCACCAAAGCCAACATGAGCAGTTCCTTCATGCCTGGCAAAGGCAGAATGCTCTTCACCACAGCTGAGGCAGAGCCTGCTGTAGGGAGAGCAGAAAATGTCATTCAGCAAGAACTGCCTCACAGCCTTGCAGTCTGAAATGATCATTTCATTCACTTGCTCTCAGCTTATCCTACCTTGCAGGGTTGTTGTTGTGATGATAAAAGGAAGTGAAGGAGAACTGTGTAAGCTGCCTTGCTGGAAGAAAGAATGTTGAGTATAAATGTAACGTAATAGTAATAATATAGCTCCAAACATGTATGTGGGTATTTCTGGATAATTTATTGTTATTCTGTTGTCAGGGCTACCGTAATGGGGATAAGGACTGTGACTTGGTGGGCAGTTATTATTATTTTAGATTTAGGCCCTGTCTTTCTTCTTCTTGCAAGGCAGTTTATAAGGTTTCCTCCTCTCCATTTTGTCCTCACAACCCAACAACCCTGTAAAGTAGGTTAGGCTAAGAGTCTTGTGCCAGGAAACTGGAAGCAGCTCATGGGCAGCATGCATCTCTGCGGTCTTCAGGTTAATCAGCCCATGAATTGTCACCAGGTGCTGCCACTGTATCTGAACAGGGCCATAGTGGGACTTCTAAGCAGAACTACATGGTAATCTATTATCACTCCTGCCACACTGCTTAGTACCGTTTTTTGCATCTGTAAGGTTTTGGAGTATCTAACCATGCCATTTCCTTTGCAAAGGACATTTCTATTATTATGATTATGACATTATATTTATACACCACCTTTATTCCTCTTGCAAAGCAGCTGACACGTTTCCTCCCTTCTCTTTGTGTTATCCTCACAGCAGCCCTGGATGTAAGTGAAGCTGAGAGTCCATGACTGGGCCCAGTGAGGTTCATGGGGACTAGAACCAAGATCACCTGAGTTCCAGTCTAGCAATCTGACCATCCAGCACTCTGACCATTACCCCACAGTACTAGTGTAGGGATGTGCCTACGACTGATTAGGACCAAGAACTGAGTACTGAGAAATAAGATTGCTTCTGCTTTTGCCAAGAGGGCTGCTGACTGTTTCATAACCATGCCCCATGCAGAAATTCAACAGGTCAGGTGTTTCCCTAATGCAAAGATGGTGAAAGGTTCCTCCCATGACATTTCTATCCATTCTGCAGAGTGCAGGAGCCCTCTAAAGGAGAAAAGGGGAAATACTTTCCCTTCTCCTACCTCCAGTGCAATCCAGTACTCCAGCTGCAAAGATGTGGCCATCTGTATAGCTGAAGCGATAAAAGGTTTCTGCTTCCCACCACCCCCTTCCCAGAACAGCTGCAAAATTCACAGAAGCTTTGAGAGTCCAGTGCAACAGGCCAGATTCACTCCTGGAGCCACCTTTGATTGGTTGCCATTGAAAGCACTGTGGTGTTCGGTAGTTGATGCCACAACTGTAATATAATTTTGTTGGTTCATTTATTTAAAACTTTTGTACCCTGTCCACCACTGGCATCTCAGGATGGCTTACAATAAAAGGTGTTATAAGATTACAATATAATCTTATAACACCTTTATAAAATCTTATAAATATAAAGACCCTTTAGGATGATTCAGAGTCCAACATGTGATCAAATTAAGGCACAACTCCCTTTATGCTATTTTTCATAATCAAAGAAAGTAGCAAAATGGCTTGTCATTGCTATTGGTCAGAGCGTGTTTTTGGAAGGAGCATTTTGCATATGCAAAGTTCCAGGATGGTGGGCCAGGCCAGGGATGGGGAGTGAAGTGCAGTTCCATGTCTGCAGCCTCCTCTGGGATCTCAGTCAGTGAGGGACAAGCCATGCAGTCTTAGGGCTGCAATGTACTTTCTGTCCTTCCTTCAGCATTGCCCCTGGGAAGCAACTCTTACATGTGAGAAAGAGTGTGCAAGAAAGTAGAAACGGCTTCATTCTCTGATGCATTTTCCTTGTTATGTTTCGTTGTTTTCTTTTCCGCTGTGCAAGCTCACTTTTGTGCTGTGGCAAGGGGACCCATGGAAAGCTACCGGGGCACCAAACTGTGGGTGCCATGCAGCTTGGCTTGTGCCTCCTAGGTAAGCCTGCTGCCCTCTGATGCAGTGGATGGCGTCCCATGGCCGGGTGACCTGGCTATCCGCTCAGTCCACACATTAACTGAATTGAGATTCAACTGCTAAACTCATTGGCTTCTGAATGCAGAAAGATGTGGTTTGTGTGTGTGATGTTCTTTGCCTAAGGTGGCAATTTTTCAGAGGACAGTCCTCTGTTTAAGGGGTGGAGAACCTCCAGTTCCTGACCCTGGTCTGGATCTCCTGAGGTCCCAATACAGGGGTGTCCAGATGGCTACTCCCCTGACCACAACTCCCTTTCCCTGCAAAGTCTTCACTTGCTTTCTTCTCCTGTCACATTCCTTTCCCCTCTTCTCTCTGACTTGTCCAGTGAGTCGGAGAGTGAACACAATACTCCTTTCTCCTCTCTCTCTCTCCTCTGAAGAAATAGACAGCTGAAAACACCCTACTCAAAAGTAGATCACATTATCTTCAACGGTGCTTGTGCAGAAGTGACTCCCACTGACTTCAGTGACACTTACTCTGTGGACAGTCAGCACAGGAGGGGGCCGCATTTACTTGTGAGTAGGAGCAACAGGAAGTGCTGCCCCACTGACCTCATCCTAAGGTAGGTGTGAGGATAGAGGCGTAGCTTCCCTTTCTTCTCTCCCCACCACCTTTTCCTCCACAATTTGTTGTGCAGGGGCAGGAAGAGCTGTCAAGATTTTTCCTTTCCAGACAATTGCTCCTTTGCACTTAAGCGTAACTCAAGGGGGTGGGCAAGGGGATACTTTTTAAAGGACTATTTTTCTGTTCACATCCTCTTTCCAACTCTTCCAACTTCACACACAATTGCATTTGTGTGTGACACAAGATCACGTTTTCAGCATAGCGGAAACTGCTGTATTCACCAGCATGTGCCTCATTAGCCATAAATGCATTTTGCATAAATCCTGTAACTGAGCTCCCTCATACACAGGAGAGACTCTAGTGGGGATCCCCTCAGCCTTAGTTACCCGTAGTTCCAGCCTTTCTGCTTGCAATATGCTGGCAACACACACACACACACACACATCTGGTATATTTTGGCTCACCTTTTCTGCCTTTGGACCTGTGCAAGACCCAAATGGAGCTCCCAGGTGCTTCAGTGCCATTGAATCCAGCCTTTGGGTTGAAAGGGGTTTTATATTCCTGGTCAATTTTAAGGCCTATCCTTGCTAAGCTGGCCTTGAAAATGCCCATTCCCACTAAGCACCTGGAGAACATCTTTCCTCTTTATGGTGTGGTGTATTTCATTTCTGTTTGAATCATATGCAGTTTTGCTTTTATATTTGCATCTATTAAATAAGGTAAAGGTAAAGGTAAAGGTTTCCCCTTGACGTTACGTCCAGTCATGCCTGACTCTTGGGGCGGTGCTCATCTCCGTTTCCTAGCCGAGGGAGCCAGCGTTTGTCCGCAGACAGTCTCCGTGGTCATGTGGCCGGCATGACTAAACACCGAAGTGCACGGAACGCTGTTACCTGCCCACCGAAGTGGTACCTTTTTATCTACTTGCATTTGCATGCTTTCGAACTGCAAGGTTGGCAGGAGCTGGGACGGAGCACGGGAGCTCACCCCGTGTGCAGATTCAAACCGGCGACCTTTCGATCAACCAGCCCAGCAGCACAGCGGTTTAAACCACTGCGCCACCTGCAGTCCCTTATCTATTAAATACACCTATGCAAATGTTATCCAAATGTATATTTTCTGTCCCATCAGTGGTGCATTTCCTCTCTTTTGGCAATATGTAAGTAGCTACCCAAGAAAAAAGTCCTGGGCCAGCCCAGGTTGTGAATCTACTCATGTTTTCATGAAAGGACACCCTCTTCGAGTTCAATATAACTAATGGCCAAGAATTTGTCCCTAGGACTATAGCCTGTGTCAACCAACAGACATTGGTCAAAGGGATTTTTTTTTTTTTAAATGGCAGGCTTGAACAACAGATCTGTGAGGTTGCAACATGTCTCTATGCTGGGCAATCAGCCACACCAGGCAGCAAGTGCCAGAAGGCCAACATTTAACTACATTTTTTCATAGTCAGATACAAATAGCACACGACAGTCGTATACATGCCATCAAGTGTGGACCAATGTCTGTAGAGTTCAAGGCATATTTGCTTAAAAATAACCAGATCTTGCAAGTACCAGTCAGAAAACGTTTGGACTGTCTTCCTCCAGTCCTTGTCCTGAGAGACACCTGACTCTACACATGCACTGGGTTGGTCTGAATGTTATTGTCAACAGGCAGATACATGTCCAATTTCTCACCTGCAGTAAAGGAAGCTGATATAGTCAATGGGTCACAAGATTTGCTTTGGCTCTGAGGTCAGAGCTTTCCTGATTCTCCTGATGCAGGAAATACATGTGGGACACACACACACTATAGACAGGCGCACACAGACAGATCCACACACATCAGAGGTGCACACTGATCACAACGTTTGACTCAGAACCTGATTTGGTGCTTTGGAAAATGGCCCAATCCAGCTCAGATTGATTTGCCGGCCATTCAGCTTGAGTCAGGCCATGAACCCAAGTTTGGATTTGGGGAGTTTTGCACGTCCCAGTGGCTAACACGGGGCATCCAAAAATCACTTTAACTTTGGGTGAAATGCACAGACATGGAAATCCCTTCAGAGGAAATTACACCTGCTGAATTTCAGAAAAATAGGTGCAGGGCATTGTTCATTTTCCTTGTTGTTGTTAGTCGTGAAGTCGTGTCCGACCCATTGTGACCCCATGGACAACATTCCTCCAGGCCCTCCTGTCCTCCACCATCCCCCAGAGTCCACTCAAGCTCACACCAACCACCTCAGTGACCCCATCCAGCCACCTCATCCTCTGCCGCCCCCTTCTTCTTTTGCCCTCAATTGTTCCCAGCATCAGGCTCTTCTCCAGGGAGTCCTTCCTTCTCATTAGGTGGCCAAAGTATTTGACCTAGGTGCCCTCATTTTCCTAGGTGCCCTCATATTTTGATTCGCTGTAAAAGAATTGTGGATACTTTTTAATTTCTCAGCAGAATTGGATGAAATTTATTTGGGTAGTTGCTTCTTCTTAATGGACCAAACTTGCCAAATCTCAGGTGAATAGGTATGGTAGATTGTGTGTGTGTGTGTGTGTGTGTGTGTGTGTGCAAGGGCAAATTTTTCATGTTGAAGGTATTCCACAGAGGATGTGCTTATCATCCTTTGTTCCTTGTGGATCATTGGTTTGAAGATGACAGACACCTAAAGCAGCCATAAAGAAGAAACCCACAAAGTTTCAGAAGGATAGGTTCAGTGGTTTATGTGGAAGAAATGTCCTAAATTTTTGCTCTGTGCATGCAGAAAGTCTTCCTTTGACCTTGCCTGAGGCTGCAGAATAGCTGAGCAAATTGAGCAGCAGCCTCACATTTAGAAAGTGTCCCTTCTGAGTCCTTTTAGGAGCCAAGATGTGCGTGCAGCAAGCCATTTTTTACTTTCCCCCACTGTTTTTGCATACAACTTGGTATTTCTGTAAGACTTCTCACTGGAGATATTTCTGCTATTATTGCAGTTGTGTATCAAATGCACTTTGGTCGTGAAGATGTATTGATCAAAAGCGTCGCGTATTTGGGCCATTAGAAAAAGGTGGACATGATTTATACAGCTGTTGTTTGTATGTCACTAGATGTCTAATCATATGAAGCTTTTTGCTGTGAGATTTTGCACTTTCATTCATAGCCAGCCAGCACAGCTGTTGAGGTCATTGGTGCAATATGCGCCAGGTTCAACGTGCAATTCTTTTTCTGTCTAAACAGGCAGAACTCTACATTTCCCAGGTGAATTACTGTTGTTTTTGTCTAAACAGTTATAAAGGGCTTTATACCCTGGTCCCAACAGTATTGGTCATATTTTGCCTTAACCAATAGTATTCTTAATATGTGCCATCAAATCATCTCTGACATATGGTACCCACATGACACAATGCTCTCCAAAATTTCTGTTCAGCTCTTGTAAACTCAAGGCTGTGGTTTTCTTAATGGTACTGATCCATCTTATTTGGTCTTCCCTTCTTCTGCCTTCCCTTCTTCTTCCCTAGCACGATAGTCTTCTCCAGTGACTCTTGCCTGGTTAGCCAGTTAGGATTAATTAAGCAATATTAACCTTCTTAATTGGTACAACCACACCACTCTCTCCCCATTCCTTGATGCCTAATAGAATATTTAGGTGGTTCCTTCCTGCCACCACCATGTTTTTTGCCTCACCCTCTTTACATCTATATCTTTTTAACCTTTATCTTAATATTTATATACATCTCTATTCCCATAGGCTCTGGATGGTGTACAAGAAATTAAAGCCAACCGTGATTAAAATTGACAAAGACAACATATTAAATAACACTGACATGAGAACTAATATAGGAAGGCCAGATGGAAGAGATACATTTCTAACTGCCTCTTAAAAATGGGGATTTGGGAAATCAGACGCAACTCTTCTGGCAGACCATGCCACAGCTTCAGGGCAACCACTGGGAAAGTCCTCTGGGTAGTTAATCTTACAGAAGCAGACTTCAAAGTGTTCTCCCAGAGAACCTAAGCTGGTGAGGCAGAGTGTATGGGCAAAGGTTCCCCTGAAGGTATTTTGGACCCAAGCCATGAAGGGCTTTAAAGGTAATTAAGATAATACCTAGAACTGTATCTGGAAATGTCTTGGAACCAGTGCAAAGACTTTAAAATAGGTGATATGTTGTCTTTCCACGACGTCCCAGAGACCAGGTGGCTGCCATATTTTGTACTAGTTGTAGTTTCCAGGGTAGAAACAAGGGTAGCCTTGTTAGACCATATGGCAGAAACCAAACCTAGAAGTTAGCAATATGTGCACTAGTTTTCAGCTTATTCTTCTCCAGAAAGGGGCACAGTTGGCAAATCTGAGCTTTTGTCTGAGCTAACATCTGAGGAACTGGGTCAATCGGCATCTCCAAGCTGAGAACATGGTCCTTCAGGGAGAGCATGCCCCCATCTAGAACCTGTTGATACACCTCTCACCCTGCATTTGGGCCCTGAACAGCAAGCACATCTCTTTTGTCTGAATTTAACTTCGGTTTGGTTTGGTTTTTTCCTATCCAGCCCATTATCAGGTTCAGGAAGTCATTCAGAGCGGAGATGCCGTCTGTGGAAGAAGCAGCAGATGATGCTAAGGAGATGTAGTTCTAGATGTCATCTGCATGCTGGTAACATCCAGCACCACTGCTCTGGGTGAGTGACATCATCCACTAGATGCTGGTAACATCTCAGCTCCACGTCCTGCTCTAAAGCCAGTATGAAAAGGGTCCAGAAAAACAGTATCACTTAGGACTGCCTGGAGGTGGAGAGGTGCTGCTCTCATGGACACCTTAAAAAGGAATGGTATGCTTTTTTATTTTTATTTTTTTACTTCTTGCATTTATATACCACTGCAATAGCCCAGAGGGCTCTCTGGGTGGTTTACAAACATTTAAACCCAAACACAGTGTCCAATCCTAATAAATGATTTTTTGAAGTTTGAGACCGATTTACAGTTATTAAGGTCCAGGGGTTTCAAACTAGGTTTCTTGAGAAGAGGCCGTACAAGAGGCTCCTTCAGGCAGACAGGATCCCTACCCTCTCTGAAGGAGGCATTGATGATAAGGCATAATAGCTCCCTCGGTTCTTCCACCCCCTGGACTGCCCGCCAGGATGGACATGGATCGAGAGAGCAGGTGGTTCTTCTCACCAGTCCGAGCAGCCCGTCAACATCACCCTCAACATCGATTGCCTCCTTCTCCTCACTGTCACTGTCTTGACCAGAGAGAGAGGCCTGGTGCGAAGGCTGCAATGCTGAAAAGGAGCAGTTCCAGGGAGCTCTTGTTTGAGGCGCTCGCCTGAGTGTGCTCTTAGCAGGGGTCCAAGTGTAACTAGCCTTGGCGCCGACCCTGAACCTTCCGGATGTGTAATTTCACTGATCAATGTAATTCCCACTGATCAATGTAATTCCCACTGATCAATGTAATTCCCACTGATAAATGCTTGTCTCTGTATTTACTCCAAAGCAAATCACAGAGCAGAATTTGCTCCTCCATTGTCATGTCTTGAAAACATCCAGAGGTGTTTTCAATAAGCAACAGCAAACATTTGGGAAAGTGTTAAAAATATCAGATGTCTCTCTGCTATTAAAGAGCCAGAAGTGTCTTCCTGTTGTTTTCACAGAACAGCAGATAACCATGCACACTTTACCTTTGGATCCCTTAGGGCCAACTTTCCCATGCTTGCCCATTTCTCCTTGGTCTCCCTTTTGGCCTTCATCGCCTGCAAAATGGAATGCGTAGAAAAATAAACCACCATCGCATTATGGGTCACAATGATCTTTAGGAAAGAGTCGTCTGGACTGCCGTTTGGAAAACAAAACTGTATAGAAAACCAGATCCTACACCCATTTTATTCAATAGCAAACCTTCTGACACGGTACGGAGCAAAATAGGGATATTGCTGTATTCTTTGAGTACTACTGTTTCAGACCAATGGTCACTTCTATGCAAGAGTGGGGCGAGATGTCCTGATTAATTCTCTCTAATGGAGAGATTTGTACACAAATGTGTTTACATGCCTGGTATGTATCAACAGGTTCAGCATGTCTACTGAGCATGACCCTCTCAACCTCTCCATGTGCATTTTCAAATGACCAGAGAGGGTTCAAATGTCTCATTCTCCTACTGTGTCAGTTCCACTGTACTTGCTATTAGGTTTGCTCCATTGCCTGACTCAGAGAAACTGACCACATGAAGCTGCCACACTGAGACATGCCATTGATTGGACTAGCTCATCTATGGGCGACATACCGCTTGTGAACCACTGTTGGTCCTGGGGTGTGTGATTCTCCTGCAGTCTGCTGGGTGGCTCAGCTTCCCCAAGTGCCTCCATTCACAGCCTTCCCTAGTTTTACCAGCATGGCTAAATAAGCTTCTGCTGGGATCCTCCGCAAAGTCTACAGAGAGCTGGTGCAGATGGTGCTCTGCCAGATTCATCTCTCTCTCGATGGTTAGCTCTCTAAGCACAACTGTTAGAATGTCCACAGTGCATGTGATTTTCATGGCAAGGGAAGGTCTTTGGGCATGGGAGAGAGAGGAAGAACGACTCAATAAAGGAAGCCACAGCGTTGGGGTTACAAGAGCTGCAGGACTGTCATGGGTAGGGTTTTGGAGTGCGTTCATTCACAGGGTCACCATAAGTCAGAGATGACTTGATGGCATATTATTTATTTATTTATTTACAAATTTATATGCCGCCCCCTTGCAAAAAAGCCTCGGGGCGGCTAACAGCAGTAAATAAATACATTAAAGACACCAACAATAACACTAATTAAAACAGATTAAACTATTAAAATACAATAATTATAATAAATATAACAAATATAATAAATATCACAAAAATAAATTAATAACTAACAATTAAAATAACTCTTAAATAAAAAGGTTTTCGCCTGGCGCCGAAAAACAAATAATGACGGCGCCAGGCGAGCTTCCCTGGGGAGCGCATTCCATAGGTGGGGCGCCACTGCAGGGAAAGCCCTCCTCCGGGTACTCACCCTCCTTATCTCTCTCACAGAGGGCTCCCGGAGGAGGGCATCAGCTGCAGATCGTAAGGGGCGGGAGGGTGTATATGGTCGCAGGCGCTCCTTTAGGTAGCCATGACCCAAGCCGTTAAGGGCTTTATATGTAAGAACCAACACCTTGAATTGGGCCCGGACTTCAATAGGGAGCCAGTGTAGCTGACGGAGAACTGGGGTGATATGAGAACCACGTCCAGTCCCTGTCAGCACCCTGGCAGCTCTGTTTTGTACCAATTGAAGTATCTGGACCGTCTTTAAGGGTATAACAGCAACATGCATCTGAGTGTGAGTGGTAGGACCACTGTCAAAGGTTGACATGAGTGGGCATCTACCAAGAGCCCAGAGTTGAGTTGGGGCCCACTCACCAAAGCCCCCTGGGGTCACACCTCTTGTTCACCATGGCAATCCACTGATTCACCCACTTCTCACTCTGACCCAGAGAAGGAAGGTGATGAGCAAGAGGAGCAAGATATCTCATGGCTTCCTTACTCCCTGACTCTCCAAAAGCAATTATGGCCATAGCCAAGGTGAGAAAAAGGGGGAGGAGCCATAGCAGGTGGTGACCATGGGCCAGGAAGGTAGATAGGTGGAGGAAAGAGCCCCTGAAAGGGTGCAAAAGGGACCCCCAAATTTTGGATCTGGCCCTGGTAAGGTGGAAAAGTTGTGTTTGTTAGTCCCTACATACCACGGCTCTGGCTCCACCTGTCATTGACCTGCCCATCTGTGCAGCCCTGGAAATATTTACCAACCTCCAGGGTGGACTTTCTACCTCTCTTCTCAATCACAACGGATGTCTATGGTCTGAGGTCGAGGTGTCTAACCTGGGCATCCTCAGCTTCGCAGTTAAAATGCACCTAAAATGCCCTTTCATGCACATGGTAAATTTTAGCACTTGCTTATGGCCCTTTCCTGTAAGGAGTTGGAGGTTTTCCTTGGCTTAGAGACGTTTAATTTCGGCATGCCAGGAACACACATGTTGTTAAAGGTACAGGAACAAGTATAAAAAAAAAGACATGAGAATTCCACAGGGCATGTCTGTTCCGAGCATTTACTTACAGCAAGATAACAACAACAACACAACAACAACAACAACGGCTCTAAGCCGGTCTCCGTCTTCAGAACATTAATATTGCAAGATTTGACTCTCGCTGCCCTCTTGTGGTACCTTGTGTTATAACACATTTAAATTTTTTTTTCTTGACAGCTCTGATACGACCTTAGCAAGTTTCGAGAAGGTGGATATGTTCCCCCTCTGCCTCCTTTTGCTGCAGTAATAACAAAACGCAGCTTCATTCACAATAGCTGATTGGTGGTAAAGTGAGTATAGACACCAGTGCATCAGAAAACACACGCCTACATAAGATACAGCGACAACCCAAAACAGAAAACTTTAAAGGACCAATCCTTGGCTACTAATGACAAATGGAAAAACAGCACAATGGCATCTTAGGCCCAGATTAAGCTCTGGGGTGGCTGCCAAAAAAGTAGGCGGCAGTTCATTCGGTTTGTAGCTCATCCTTTTAAAGACAAAATGGCAAACTATTTTGAATTATTTATTTGCAAAAAATACTTCAGAGGCAGCAATAATTTGGGTAGGGGAACAGTAGCCTCCAGCCCATCCCTGGCTACTGTTCAGTACAAAAGGCTCCAGGCTGATCAGAAGGGCCCTTACCCAGATACTCAATCCCATTGCCCCCGCTTCCCATTGAGTCATGCCCATCATTCTCTGGCCACTGAGCAACGTCCTCTTTTGGGGGATTGTGTGTGTCTGTTCCTTACCAGCCTCCTCACACTTCTCTTTTGTGTGTGATTGCACTATTTGGGCTACATAATGGCCCATTGACAAATGAGTTTAAAAACGAGTATATCCGGTGGCTAAACAAGACGCTCCATGTTGAGAGGCTGTATGCCATTCAAGACCAGCGACCACTGTGGTCATCCAAGATGGGGAGATTGCTGTTACCGTGCAGTGGGTTGAGTGATGGATTAAGATGGAAGAGACCCAACTTAGCCAAGAAGCTTACTGGGAGACCTTGGGTCTTTCGTCAATCTAACCTACTTCACGGGGCAGCTGTAAGAATAAGGTGAGGTGGTGCGTTGGATGGGCTCCACTGGAAGTATAAATGTAAGGAGGTGAATATTCCCACTCTTCAAAAGCCAGGATAGTTTTCTGGAGCCATGACAAGGAATGTGCTGCCTGATACATGCTGGGAGCTGTAGGCTCTTTTTCTGTCTCAACATGCATTGGATTGTGCCCTTAGCCAACAATCTCCCAGGACGAGAAGCCTTCCCAACCTGGTATTCTTCAGAAGTCTTGCGTCTCAACTCCCATAAACTGAATGGCAGGACTTGGTAGTCCAACATAGCATGAGGGCATCAGGTTGGGGAGTCTCTCTTAGGGATTTGTTCCTGGTGGTATGAACGGCTGCTGAACTGGTGTTACAATGAAATACTTGCAATCCAGAGTACTCCATAAGGCTTTGCCTCAATTACTTGATTCCTCAGGATCCCAAAGGAGGCAGTTGTAATTTTTTTCAGAAGAGACTTCTCTGCTTTTCCAGCTGTACAGGAAGTTGTTGTTAGTCGCAAAGTCATGTCCGACCCATCGCAACCCCATGGACAGCATTTCTCCAGGCCTTCCTGTCCTCCCCCATCCCCCAGAGTCCACTCAAGCTTACACCAACTGCTTCAGTGACTCCATCCAGCCACCTCATCCTCTGCCATCCCCTTCTTTTGCCATCTATTGTTCTCAGCATTAGGCTCTTCTCCAGGGAGTCCTTCCTTCTCATTAGGTGGCCAAAGTATTTGGGTTTCATCTTCAGGATCTGGCCTTCTAAAGAGCAGTCAGGGTTGATCTCCTCTAGGACTGACTGGTTTGATCACCTTGCAGTCCAAGGGACTCGCAGGAGTCTCCTCCAGCACCACAATTCAAAGGCCTCAGTTCTTTGGTGCTCAGCCTTCCTTATGGTCCAGCTTTCACAGCCATACATTGCAACTGGGAAAACCATAGCCTTGACTATATGCACTTTTGTTGGCAGGGTGATGTCTCTGCTTTTCAGTATGCTATCTAGATTTGCCATAGCTTTCCTCCCCAGGAGCAAGCGTCTTTTAATTTCTTGGCTGCAGTCCCCATCTGTGGTGATCTTGGAGCCCAGACAATAAAATCTGTCACTAGTACAGGAAGTAGCCACACTATAATTCCTTCTTTATGCATCTCCATGCTGAGAAACAGCTTCTTCACTTGATGTTCCACAGGCTCTTAGTGGCACAAACCTCAGTATTCACAAGGAAAAGGTGGTACCCTTAGGCACAGTATGATATATGCAGGGATTTATGTATGTTTCAAGGTTTGAGGGGCTTCTTGGCAAGGCGTCCTCTAATGTTCCTCCTCTGTTGGTGGGTCCTGGTGAATTTGGCAGGAGAAGGAAAGGCAACAAGAGCAGCACTCCAAGCAGCACTAGACAGCCGGGTCTAGCCACTATTTAGAATTCCCAGAATCCCCTGATGAAGCAGTGCACTGTGGCATGGTGGGAAATGTAAACAGCCTCTGGAGCCAGCTGCCAGGAATGGCAAACTGGGAGAAGCATGTTGCAGGAGGTTTTCAGTGCTGCATTGGCAAGGACAGAGGTTCAGATGACCTGACGTAGTGGTGAGAGCTTTCTACTTTCCAGTCGGGAGTATAAATGTGGCAGTTTCAGTTTCCAGAAAGAAACTTGTGTAAGTACAATTATTAGGTCTGGAAGATGGTCAGCGGCACTGGTGACCACAAGAAAGATGGCTCAAAGGAACTGGCTGATGCCAAAGAGTTCATAATTGACATTTGTGAGAATAATGAAAGGGGACCTTTCCAAGTATACCACATCACTTCCATTATTGTCATTTAAATTGCTGTCCGTTCCAGTTACTCAACACTTAGGGCCCAATTCAAATCCCTTTGAAGTTCCCATCGACCTTTCTTGAGCTCATCTATTTCTCCAGTGCCCCACCTCCTTTTGGCTAGCTTTTGTCGTGGTGAACCAATCTTACAATTACTTCAATATGTTTTTAAAGTTGCACCTCCAGATGTCCTTGAAAAAGTTCAGCGAGGACACAACAAGTTCAACTTCAGATACTATTTGAAACAATAACGAGCCTCATCCATTGTGTTGATCCCAGGAGTGACTGTGTGAAACCATTGAAACAAACCCAATTCAGAGTCTTGAGGCATCATTAGCATGGAGACCTTTTTTACAGGAGGTGTGCTTTTTTGGCAGACAGGTGTGTGTGATGTCATGCATCTGACAACATGGACTTTGCTCACTGAATAAGGTGACAAAACCAAACAAACATAACATTGGATCCCAATTTCATCTTACTGAGAACAGGCCTGTTGAAATCAATGTGATTAATAAACCCCATTGATTTTAATGGGTCTACTCTAATTGGGGCTAAATCATATTCTAAAACATTGAGGGCCTGGCTGAATCCAACCCAAGTCTCTTTTATTGCTGCATTCTGGTTCTTCCACTGGGCAACCACATAGCTACGCCTTCTGCAGTTCCCCGCAAACTGGTAATTCAGAGGTGACTCCAGTTATTCAAGGATAGGCTGGACGTGCACATGGTGGGCATGTCGTGAGCGGAGCCGGCTGGTGCCAGAGGTCAGACTAAATGGCCCGGGAGGCCGCTTCTGACTTGCTCTGTTTCTATGTTTCTATGTTATAATCAGAACTGTGGAAAAGAACGGGTAAGCTCCTCTGGTGATCTAGATTTGGGATCTCCATTTTACCATTGTTGAGTAGGGATGTGTGACGAATCCATTTGGAGGTGGGAATCTGTTGGGTTCCCTTGGCTCTGCTCCTCAGACTCCTGTCCACTTGGCTGCAGCCAAGAGACAGCGTTCCTGGTGAGCACACCCAGCATTCTTGGGACACTCACCAGAAATCAGGTCCCATGTGCTGCACAGAGCATCCCTTTCCCCAGGATGACAGACAGCAATGAGCAAGGAAGAAGGTTGGCTGCCTGGATTGGTGACTGGTGCACCTGCTTGCAATGCCTCTTTTCCCCATGTATTTCTCGATAACACTGCCCCTGGCAGCAGTGAGCAGGGAAGATTAGTCCCAACAAGGCTGCCTGGAGTGCCCTCTTGTAGCGCCCCTTTTCTGCTGCAGGCATGTGTAGCACCCCTGCAGCTGCTCCAGATGGGAAGGTTGCCCACTGTGCAACTGGGGGGGGGGGGGCGGTTCACATATACTTCTTGGCATGGTGGACCTGAGCCAAGCATGAGAGGAATTCTGAGGATGCTAGAGGAACAGATTCTGAAAGGTTTGTCCCAACCCTACCATAGAGTCCCTTGGCAAGAGTAGCGTGGTAGTGGCTGGTTCTAGCCTTCAATCTCTACTGCCCTCAGTTCATTAGCTCTCAGAGGCTGCTAGGATGCATGGGCCAGGCAGATGGAGCAAAGCTACCTAGGTAAGCACATGATTGCCTGGCCTGCAAGTTCAGGCAAAAACCCATGCACTGTGGAAACAGCTCAGGGTTGTTTGCCTTGGTGTATGAACCCAGCCTCAGTGAGAGGGCCAGCAGTGGCATCCAAGGCTTCTCACCACCACCTTTGCAGGGCCACAGAGCAATAGGTAGGCAAACAAGCAGGTTTGTAATGGGGCTTGTGGCAAGGGGCGGCCTATAAATTTCCAAACAAACAAACAAACAAATAAATAAATGTGAAGAGCAGAGCCAAGTCTGGCCTCCTCTTGCCAGTGGGTCCCTGCTGGGCTATGGACTCTGGGCAGGTTTTGGGGGGGATGCTATCCTTGATATTGACCTGAATACAGGTAAGGGCATATGGAGAGGGGCGGTCCTTGAGCAAAGTGTCTGTGTCTGGTTGGTGTCTGGATGCAGACAATTCAGCAGACTTCTATATGACACCTTGACTTTGATGATGGAAAAAGAGCAGGGTGCCAATATTACTAATAAATGATGTGTACATCAATTTGAACTTCCTTTGCAGCTATTGTACAAATGAAAATCAAACCAGAAGAATCCTGGTTATGAGAAATTAGTTTCTTTGACAGGATATTAATCACGAATTTATCTGAGTCGAAAAAATGGGGCTGCAGAGGGAAAAAGGTCTTGCCTGGAGGAAGTCAGTGCAGTACATATTAAATAAGAAAGCGGCTGTTCATCTTATTTTCAGTAGCAGAAGTGTCACACATGGACACCAGGGGGCAGGCTTGAACATCCATTAAAATAGTGGTGGTGGTGTGTTGTCAATCCTCTTTATTCAGTGTTAACTCATCTACTCCTATCAAGAGATGACTTTTAAAGCCAGCTCATTGAAACAATCAGCTGTGGACATCCTTATCCATGGACATGATTTTTCTGCAACCCACCCATACTTCTGGTTCAGTTCATGGATCTGAGGACTGGTTTGGGCTATAATCTATGTCCAGTGTAGGATGAAAATTGAGTTTGAGATGCGTTTCCTTGGCTAGTATGGGCTCTTGCAGATGTTGTTGGACTCCACATGGTCTCTAAATCCCTGCAGCCCCAACCAGGATGGACAAAAGTCAGTAGAAGTCATCTCTTGTGGAAGAGGAACAACACTGGAAGGCCACATGTGCTGTGAAAGCTAGGATGAGGAGAAGGCAGGAAGAAAGGGGAACAGGACTGGTATCACATGGGCTACAAGGACAAGGCCTCGTCTACAATTGCATATCTCTTGTTTTACCTACCTGAGACTTGTTTCTCCCCTAACCACACGCACAGGTACCGTGAACACTGCAAACAGGTAGCAATGTTTCTGATGGGATGTGCCCATTGAAAAGAACATGCAACCAGAAATTAGTTAAAATGGTAACAATGTATAAAGTTGAGTTTTAAGGGGTAAATGAAGCCACACAGAGAGAGTTATTAAAGCTGTAGACAGCTACACTCTTAATTAGGAGCAAGCTCCATTGAACTCAGTGGAATTACTTCTGTGTAGACTTGTGTACAATTGTGTGGTCAGAGTGTAGCCGCAGCATTACAGAAGTACAAGTTTAATGATGTCGCTCTCTTTGTCTTTTCCCTAAACCAAATCAGCATTAAACATTGCCAGATCTGTATTGTTTTTGTGTGGCAGGAAAGATGGCAGCCCCAGAGAAAAGGCTGATAGAACAGGAAAATGTCACGAGAGGGAAAGGTTAAATCCCCTCCTTCGGCAGTGTGAGGGTTGACTGACTAGTCCCATCATGGCTGCATTTACCTGTTATTAAAGATGCAGGAAGTCCGATCATTGATGAGTGTTGCCTAGCAATACAGACTTGCCATTACCTGGGTTTTAGTTCAGCATTTACCATTTCTTTTATTTTGATTGCAGTCCTGACTCCTGAGAGGCTGCCTAAAGGGCTGTAGGAAGTAATGGAAGTGATGTTGCGCCAGTGCAGAAGAAGGTCCAGTGGTGGGATGACCCCCATGCTTCCAGAGGTGTCCCCTTTGACTGGCAGGAAGCTCCACTGGGAGGCACATTCCATTGGCAGTGTGTGGAGAATGGAAGGGACTGTCATTCTTGGCATGTGTCCCAAGGTCAGGCAGATACGGACTCACCAGCTGACAAGGGGCCCTGAGAATCAGAATTCTCAGATACTGACCTGGAAGAAGTAGAGGGGCTCATCTCAAGGGCACTGTTTCCAGGTGGACTTTGGGAAGAGTTGGGATTCACAATTGCTGGGAGGGGTGTGGGAGATGAACTCCTGCACCCAGTCGAGCCTAGCACAGCTCTTGACTCCATGACAGGATGCTGTGTGAAACGGGCTGACCAACTAGAGGGACAGGAGAGAGGCTTGCCCTTCTCCCCAAAAGACATCCCAGAGGGAGGAGCTCCAGGGCTACTCAAAAGGAGGGTTCTTAGAAGGAGTGTTAGACTGGGTTCAACAAACCACCCTGTGCATGGTCAGAGACTCATTCTTTGTTGGTTGTGCTTACTGGAAGTGCACTGGAGTATAAAGAGCTTTTGCTAAAGAATGGTTTGTCGTTTTGGAAGAGTGAAGGGCAGGAACCTGGCTCATAACACAGTGTTCCACTGGAAGTGCATGTTGGAGACATGGTGGTGGTAGACAAGCTGTCTTGTTCCTCTGAAATACCCACAGGAACAGCCTAGCTCCTACCCTTCATGGACTGAAGGTGAAAGATCTTGCCACCCTTCTCCTAGGCTTAAATTCAACTGAAAGGAACTTCACTGGATGCTTACACACACAATGCTAAACTATTCTGCATGTTTTTTTCAGTGTGCTTTGTTACCTGGGAAAGGCTGTTGGTCAATCACATAGGTTCCACATGTACATTATTTCCACCCACCTGTCTCATTCCTCCCACTGATGATCAGGTATCATGTCAACCTCCACAGCTGAAATTCAATCCCAGAGTGTAATGTTCCTGTCTACATAGAATCATCGTATAATAGAGTTGGAAGGGGCCTGAAGGCCATCAGGTCCAACTTTTTGCTTTGTGCAGGGCACCAGGTTAAACCATCCCTCTCCAATGACTGTCTGCACCTGCACCTTCCTCACTGGTCTCAATACAGAAGCTGGATGGCTAGAGTGGTTCCTGTACTTGCCACTCTTTCCACCGAACTCTATGGTAGCTGCATGGAAATTGCATTCCTGGGGTCGGATGACTGAATATACCATGGTGAAGCATAGAAATAGTACAGCAGACATTGTTTCTCTCTATGGTTCTACAGAAACCAAACATATCATGTAGTAAGTCCACAGGAAGGTTCAGACAACAGAACGGACCATATTGCAGTGGAAACCACCATGGTTGATTTTTATGTGTGAACCCAGCCATTATCTCAGTAATTCCTACAACAGCTCTGTAAGATAACTCAGTGCTGTTGTCCTTGTATTCTGCAAGGAGATATAGAGGAAATAAGGCTGAAAGCTAATGGCTTGTCTAGGGTCACCCTCTAAGAGTGGAAGGGGGGTGGTCATCAGCTCATATTCCCCTCCATCTGGCAGCTTTGACAAGTGGTGGTAGGGACCCATCTTAGTACAACCCCTCTCAAAATGCTGTCCTTGTAATGTTCTGCAACTTTTAAGATGTTCTAGGCCACAGATTGGCACTTTGTGGCCCTGCAGTTGTTTTGGCTAACAACTCCCATCAGCCCTTGCCAATGTAGTCGATGGTGAAGGAAGATGGGAGTTCCAGGCCAAAATATCTGGTGAACCACAATTTGTCCTTAAGCAAAGTTTCCCCCCTGGTCCATTCTTACACCTATGCCCCTTCTACCCATAAGTCTACCTGAGCATAAGCCACCATTTACATTTCCCATGATGGGTTGAAATGGGTCAGGCAGCAGGGCATTGTGACCCATCTGAAAAGGTGGCTTGTAGCTGCCTGCTATGGTGGGACATGGTAGAGGTTGATGGGCCCTGCAGGGCCCCAGCAATTGCCCTAAGGTGGTTCTGGCACTGCATTTAAATTTGCACCAAACGTTCAGGTGCAAAAGAACAATGTGAACCAACACTTAAGCCCACTTCAAAGGTGCAGCTACCAAGGAAGGGGCCACTTGATGGAACTATGGAGTCAAAGTTTTGCACAATAGCAGTTCCCATGAGCAGTTCCCTTATGCAAGCTTTTAATACCTCTTTTAATTTGTGCTTAGCTCACAAATAAATTTTGAAACATGAAATCTACTAAAATTTGGATGTAGTGGATATCTATGGGTTGATATCCAGATGAGTATAGCATTTTCCAATCTGATGCATTCCCAATGTTTTGGATATCAGCTCCCAGCAGTTCCAGCTATCATAGCCAATGGTCAGAATTTATGGGCAACCTGCTTAGATCTCTATTTTTAGCTTCACAAAAACCCTGAGAGGAGGATTATGTTCAGTGGTTTTATCCACAAGGCCCACCAACTGAGCTTTGTAGCTGAGCAAGGATTTCAGCCTGGACATCTGAAATGCTACCCAAATGCTTTTGCCATTAGGTCATACAGTCTCTTTATTGTGAATGTGAATTCTTAACAACCAAGTATGGATTGAAGCCCAATAATGTGGGGCAGAGATTAGCTGCTTGTACACTTCTTTTCTCTAATGCTACTCAGTTTTGACTTAATTAACACTAAACAATTCCAGATGAATTTTCTTTGCTAAAGTTTAAGCGATGGCTAAGTTGCCCCACTTATTTCGATGGGACCCAAATTCAACCAACTCTGATCTGGATTCAGCTTCACAATATCCAAATGTCCCTGGATAGTCTGTTTTCTGGCATGTGTCCTTGGGCCCTTGTCCCCAGCTTTGCCTCTTAGGTGTACAAGATTTTGCACACTTGCACACTTCTGAAAGGCTGCCACCAACGAAACTTTTTAGGAATAGTGCTCAGCTTTCTGGTGCCACAAAAAAAAAAAAAAAGGGGTGGGGGACTCATTTGCACATTTTTGTAGCTCTTGGGAAAAACGAACAGACTGGAATGGTGCAGGGAGTAGAAGACACTTAAGCTTTTTAAAGCAAGCAACAGTAAGTCCTCCTTCTGCCCCATCAGATGAGTCAAAAGAAATACGTGCCATTGTTTGCTTTACGAAGGTTAAGTGTTTTCCTGTAAGCAACTTTTATCTCTGATCTTAACACCTAGATAAAGTAAATGCTTAGATCATGAAATGCATTAATTGAGCATACTTATTTATGCAATGGACACTGGATTAAACTTCACTGAATTAATCATCAACAATCAGCTTAAAAATCTTATGAATTAATTCCTTACAAGGATTGCCACCGGACTAGCAAAATTCCTGGTCTGTTTTGTACCTTTAACGCAGGAGTGGGGAATCTGCAATCTTCCCAATGTTATTGGACTGCAAATCCCATAATTCCAGATGGGATTTGGCTGCTGGGAGCTGCTGGCTGTGCCTGATGGGAGTTGGAGTACATCTAGAGGGTGCAGGATCTCCCTCCCCCCTTTTAAACTGCACCTTGATGTTCAAAAGCCCCCAAAGTGAAAGCTTTTTACTCTGTTAAGAAAAACACGATCAGCTGCCAAAGTAAATACAGTACACTTCAGTCAAATCCCAGCTACAGGAATCAGATGAAAAGCTGGCAACCCTGCTATCCTACTCCTATGGTGCGAGATCTGTTTTTTAGGGCTTGCAGGCTAAGAAGCGATAATGAATCCTGTGTGGATTTTCCCTGAAGCAGATACAATCGCTTTAGCTATTGCAAGGGTGTTACCTCGGATGTCTCACCTTTTGGTCCTGGTAAAATGGTGTGTGTAGAGCAAACCTCTGTGGCTGGCCGGTTGTCGTCATCTAAACCAAGAATCTGAGCTAGGACGAGAAACAGCAACACGAAGGTTTCGTGTTTCCAGGGTTGCTTCTTCATGCCTCTCGCTATTCAGCTCCACAGGAAATGCCCTTCGTTGTTCCAGCCTTAATAATCTCCAAAAGAAGATTTCCCATATCACTCTAGAGAGCAAACTAAATTGAAGATCCCACTTGATTAGAGCTAAATAAAGGACGAGACTGAAGAGGCCTTAATGGAGCATGGCATTTTTTTTTATTTTTGCTTTTTTAAAGTTAGCAGTGTAGTCATATATATTGTGCAGCATATTTATACAGAAGTGACAGATGTTTATTGAAGTTTATCTGTTGGCTGTGGAATCAGTGCAGACCGGAAGAGATGCCTTGAATGCATAAGACGACCTCCCCTTTATGTTCAACTCCCAGAAAAAGACTAGGGCCCGTTCCTTACATGTTTCAAACTCAGTGGTGAGTATAAAAGATGATGCGTTAGGGGTGGAATTCTAAGCACACTAAGGGTGAAATATAATGCGGGTTTAGACAGAACAATGGCCTTTGACTTCTAGCATGCTTCAGCCAGGCTGGTCAACGACACCCAATTCCTGGTGAGGGATAAACTAGCCAAGATGATCCATGCATTGGTAACCTTAGGATTAGTCTACTTTACGGCTCTCGGCTGCCTTAGCCTGGTTCAGAAGCTGCAGCTAGTGCATAACGCAGAAGGGAAGGTGCTCATTTGGACTCCAGCTATGCCCACATAAGACCGGTGGTAAAAGAACTGCTTTGGCAGTTCTAGCTAGCAGGCCATGTTCAAGCTTGTTTTATGGTCATGCCAAGCCCAAAACAACTTAGGAACAGGATACCCAGCAGACTGCCTTCCTTATATAAATCCGACTGACGAATAAGATAATCAGATGAGGGCTCACAGAACATTCCAAACTTTTTGGAACACTGCCATATAGTGCCTCTACAGTGGGTCATCTTGATACGGGTGACCACCTTGTGGAAAGAACTCCCTTATGCAGTCTGGGAAGGAGAAAATTTCTCTGAAATCACTTTTCATTCCCTGAGCTTTTCTTGGCTCGTAATTAAATGTTTCATTTTATAGTGCCTCTATTGCCTCCTCCTCCTCCTCTGTACTACTACTACTACTATTTTGTATTGTATTGCTTTTATCTTAAGAAAGGCAAGCATCTTTCTTAAAAGAGAGCCAGTGTGGTGTAGTGGTTAAGAGCATGGGACTGGGACTCAGAGGATCTGGGTTCTAGTCCCCGCTCAGCCATGGAGCCAACTGGGTGACTTGGGGCCAGTCACAGACTCTCAGCCCAGCCAACCTCACAGGGTTGTTGTTGTGGAGATATGATGGAGGAGATGTAAGCTGCCTTGAGCCCTTTGTAGGAAAAAGGCAGGATATAAATCCAAAAACAAACAAACAAATAAATAAATGGAACTTTCAGTTCTGTCAGTTTGCATGACATGTGGAGACATCCAGAGAATAACCTACAGAAAGGTTCACCATGGCTTGTTCTCCTCTGGCCAACATCTGAGAGTCCCCCGCAGCAGAACTTGTCTTGTTTTCCACTCCCTCCTCCAATCCAGTGTGTTCTTCCCTCCCTCACCTTGCCACAAAATGTGTGACCTGGGTTGAATTTTTCTTATTAATATTTTCAGCTGCAGAAAATTGCAAAATTGTGTCCATATTTTAAAAAAACCCCAACCTTTGTTGTTGTTGTTTTGGACTTTCAGAGGTATATGATATCTCCCCTTAAGAGGCAACTATTGGGAAAATGATTTCCCAAAGGTCCACGACAAAAAGTTGACACTATCCAGGGACAGTTGGAGATCTTGATGTTGGATCCATTGAGGCCCCACTGAAATCGGCAGGGCAACTTAGTTGTGACAAAAAATACCAGCCTCATCGAGATCAATGGGAATGCATCTGATTCACTTTGAGTCCAACCTAGTTGGTTCCTTCCCTTTGGACCCTGACCCTTGCCTGAAGCTGCTGGGGCTGCTGGGAGTTGTAATCCAAAAATATCTGCAGCTCACCAAGTTGGGAAAGACTGATAATCAGCCATATTAAATGAACCAGAATGTTAGCATGAATGCCAAGGATAGAAATCTCTTCCCAACAACACCAGTAACAGCAACAAACATGGGTGACCATTTGGTGTGGTTTGATAACTTAATAACTATTTCATAAGAACAGAGTCTTGGACTAGGAGTGGAGCTACCCAGACTTAAATCCTTATTCACCCAGCCATGAGGACTCTCAGGACTTAAGCCCAGTTGGTATTGCTCAGCCTGACCTTCCTCACAGAGTTGTTGTGAAAATAAAATGGAGGCAGGTGCAATGAAGAAAAAGAAGTTACTTGTAGGAAAAGCACAATCAATAAATAAAGCATTGCATAATGATGAATTTATCCCATAACTGTACAAATAAACAATTTATTTTCTCACCAAATGTATTCCTGGCTGATTTTCACCTTATGTTCTTACCATGCACACAGTGGGGAAATAAAGCAAATATTACTTTTTTTTTTTTTTTTGCAACTTTATCTTTAATGCATCTAAGAACCTCTCCCCTGTCAGAAAGTTTACCATGCAAGCTAATTTATGCTGCAAATTATTTTCATTGATGCAGCTAAGAAAAATTTACAGAGTATTTTGTGTCAAAACAGATATTGTGAACCTGTTACTACCAGTGAGTCAGGATATGGTCTTGCCCTCTAGAGTAATGTAAATATACATTCCAGTGTGTTTGTTAAAGGCAGCTTGTTTCCATATCTGAACTTTGCATTTTTGAGCATAAACTGTTAACTTCCAGCTTAAAATAAATGCCAGCTTTCATGACCCAATAAAGCCCTGCAGAGAAAAACTACCCTGGGAAAATATTTCCTGCTTCATTTTTGTAAATATTTATGTATTTCCTTCTGGAGCACATGTGGCCTTGAGAAAATGGACACAAATCTCTCACAAAGTTAACTGTTTAGATTTGAAGCTGTTTTATTTAGACTAAGAAAGAGTTGAGGGTGAATTGCTAATTTTACCTTGAGAAGGTTCATTTCCAAAAATTTGTAATGTTGGTGGTGCTTGGACTGAAGCTAATAGTAAATACAATTTTATTCATTATATCCTTCACCCCTTTGATTGATGGGGTCCCTATAAAAATTCATAATATTTATGTATTCAATCTTTCCTCCTCCTCTTAATTTTATTCTCACAACAGCCCTGTGAGGTAGCTTAGGTTGAGAGACAGTGACTTGTCCAAAGTGAGCTTTATGGCCAAGAGGGGACTAGAATCAGGATTTCCCAAGTCCTAGTACAGTATTTGAATTATTATTCAACACTGGCTTTCATAAAAGCAAGGTAGTACATCAGAACACCAACGCAAGTGGCAATATCACATCACGGTAAGAGTGGAAAAGGAAATCAAGATGAAGCACCAAAAAGTTAAATACAAAACCTCTAGCTTTCCTCTGACCTGCTATTCTCCAGCTGTTCTGGACTACAACTCCAGTCACCCCTCCAATTAGCAGGATCATGTAGAGTGGGGATAATGAGAATTGGATTACCACCCAGAGTGTGACAGGTGGAATGAAAGAGATGTTGCACAGTAGGGACATATACACATTGTAAAATCTGTTCCATCTCCATATTCATAGGGGCCTTCATGCCAGCATGCAGTCATGGACGGAACTGGATTTTGTGCGGGATGCATCTGCATGCAGGGTGTGCAAATTTGGATTCCCAAAATGTGCACAACCCCTCAAAGTATGCAAATCCCTGAAAAATCTGTGTTCTCATGCTTTGTCCTATGGGGGAAATATGCATTTTTGCTTGGTGTTTTTAATTTTTTCATCGTTTGGATAACTAAATTGGTGTGGAATTGCATAAAATTAAGAAACTATGCTCTGTGAGTCCCTGAAATCTGGAAAACGGTTTCCACTGTGCAATCCCCAGATTGGTTTCTTAGATATTTGTACCCATTTGAGTCTATTATGGATTTATCCAATATTTCTGTTGGATGGCAACCCCCACTAACCCACATATTTTAAAAAAGACAGCAGAGGTAGGAAGCCTGATGGGTGCCCCTGCAGAACTAGGATACCTCCACTAGATGACCTATTCATCCCTTAATTCTGTGATTCTATGACCAGGGGCAGGAAAGGAGTTGTCTGAAGGAGCAGGAAATATTTGGATGGCAGAAGGCAGATGTGACAGTTGCAGTATCTTATGAGTTTTTCTATCCAAGGCATTTATTGGATAGATAATACAATATTGCCAGCTCATAGCTCCTTTGGATGACATCACCCTCTACTCTTGCTTCTGTGTCTAATGAGACAGGTTGTTTTTCTCCCTTTTTGAGAGAGAACAAATGTAGCTTTTAATTGAAAGAAAATGCTTTTTCACTCTTTCATTTGCACTGTTCCATTCTACCACAGTGCCACCTAGAGGTTATATATGAGAAAAGCAGGAAAAATGCTCCCCCTCCAGTGCTTGGATCTCAATTCTACAGTGAAACTGAAAGTAGCTAATACCACAGATTAGCTACTTTGTGTAGAAAAGCTCTATATGTTTGTGCAGGCAATCATATTTCTGATACCAATGCAAACTTGTAACATGGGTCGTTTCCCTTTCCTCTGTATACTGCATAAAATGTCTTATTTCTTTTTTAAAGGGAGTGGGGCATTGGTGTCCTTTGATTTCTTCAGGTCCCTTCAGACCCTTACATTTACAGTTTCTCAAGTTATATGGCAGGATCATATGGCTAGCAAATAATCCACAAGAGACAAAAGCCCTTCCTGGATGCATTATAAACTTTTTCACCCCTTTATAGAGGAAGGAGTGGCACTAGCAGGGTCCTGAGCCAGAATGGCCCTTGGTAGTGCTGGCTGGGAAGATAGTAGTGTCTGACATCAATGGGGAACACCTTGGGAAAGGTGCACCCAAAGCCTTTCCAGAAGGACCCAAGGAGCACAGTACACCCAATAATTCAAACTGGGAACAGCTACAAAAAGGATTAAATCTAAACAGAAACAAAACAGCTGGAATGGAAACATAAGCAAAGAGCATACTTGATAGTTGCCACATGGACTTTAGGGTGGCCAGGTAGTCTTCTTTTACGGTAGACACTCCTCTGTTTGAAGGGCTGTTGGTCCAGTTTAAAGATATAGTTTAAGGATAATTTGTGCTTTATAATTTATTTATTCAATTTATATTCTGCTATACTAGTCCAAAGACTCTTTAAGCAGATTACAATATTACATAAAATAAAAACAACATACAATAAAGCAGAGAATATGCAGCTGAGGAGTCAAATATCAATATGTTAAAATATATTAAGGCTAAAATCAGTATAAATAACATCCAAATAGAAGATAAATTGTTAAAATATTTGGAGAACTAATGAACCATGAAAAGGGAGAGAAGTGTCATTGTGATTTTTGTTGTTGTTACATTAATGAATGAATAAAAATGTCTATTAAGGGAAAGTGTGTACAACATCTCTATGTTAGTAAAAATAACATTAAAATGCATTTGATTACAGAAGATCCTTACAAAAACAATCTGTATATTATCCAAAATGTAATATGCATGGATTAATTAAAATGTTTATGAATATTCATGTTAACTTTTCCCTCAAAGTCCAGGATAATCCAAACTGGAAAAAACTCTCAAGCCTTGTGACAAATCAAAGCTAGAATTGAAAAGTGATAAACTGAAATTGACAGATTTGGCTACCCCTGGCCAAAAGCTGCTTCGTCTCTTTCAACAGGGCCTCTGATTGATTCCTGCAAATCTCATGCATGACCTACAATTTAGCTGGACCTCTTGAGAAAAGAATGTTGGACTAGAAGGGCTGATCGAGCAAGGAAGTTCTTATATTGTTATGGGTCAGAACACAGAGACAAGAGGGCTGGGAACTGAGCTGAGCAAATTCTATTTAAAATTCTTAATTCTATTGATGTCTTACCAAGCAAGAGCATTTCAGACACACTCCGATAGCAGATGGATCTCCAGCTGTTTCAGTAGAGATTAAGATATTAAATGCAGGAAGAATAAAATCATAAAGAAATTGGAGAGCCAAATACTTTTTCCAACTATGCACAATACAATCCCAAGCCAAGATTTAGTTAGGTCCCATGGAGAGATTAACACTCACCCCCCCCCCCCCACTCACTGGCAGGAAAAAACAGGGATCAAGTGTCAAAAAAAATGGAAGTCCGCTTACAGGATCCCATGTCTCTACTCAACCATTCACCACTTGAGTTTACTGGTTCAGTGGTACATTTTAAAGGGTAGGGATTTATCAAGATTGCCCCTATAGTCCTGCCCACATGGAGAGGTCAGGCATGTGGGCAGCTTCATTGGTCTATATCAACAAACCCATTCTAGGACTTTTCATTCCCACCAAGAGTGGGTAGTTTGTAAAGCAAATGGGTCTTTACTGCTCATGAAAGACCAAACTGATGCAAAAGATTTTGTATCGCAACAGGGATAGCTCACAAAAATATTTTGTTTCTGGGAAATCTCTCTCATTCTCTTTCTTCCCCAGTTACTGTGACAACTGCAGCTACCTTTAGAGGGAACAGAGAAGTCTGAGGAGTGACATTGATCCTGCTAATCAAATGATCCTGGGGTGTCGACCCTGTGAATCTGGTTCCAGTACCACATTGTTTTCTGCTTTGTTCTCATGACTCTGTTATAGAGGAGATGATAGCAATGTCTTGGAGTCTTATAATTCCTTGGCTTGTAATAATATTAATTAGTCCACTGATGATCATTTGCCCTGGAAGGTCTTCTCCAGTTTGGTTCTGTGCTAACACAGCCATAGCATTGCACAGCTTAGCTGCCCTCAAAGACTGCTATTTTGTACTCAGAAGTATAAATATTTTTTAATGTGGAACTCCTTACTCAGGATGACACTGCCCTGCTCCAAGAAATGTTTGCTTTGGGAGGGGCTATGGAGGTTGGATTTCCAATTGACCAGGTGCCATGATGTTCAGAGAGAACTACAAGTCCTGGGGCAATATGAAATGGCATGATATTTCCCAGGAGGCATGACACCTTCGACATGCATGCTTGGACATTATGATCTGGAAGATGAATTATTTCTGAACACTCACTGGGAAAGCCCATCATTACTGGGCTGATGCAGAATCCAGCAGAGGCAGGCTTGGGCATTCATTAAGCAGTGTTTTGGCATGTCCAATCACCATGGTTCAAGCCAGGCATCAGGCCAGGAGTTATAGAAGAAATGAAGAGAAACAACCAGAGGTTGCTAGAAGTATTGTTGTCCAGGCAAATTCTCAACCTCCAGTGAGCTTTTATAGCTCTTCTTAGTTCATGGAGCCCAGGGCCGTGTTCTGGAGCCCAGCAACTAAGTTGCTCTGTGGGTTCCTTCCTGATTCTTGCCTCAGTAGCTCCCTTGAAAACTGCCAGGTGTTCCCCGGAAGACTCCTGGGAAATGTATCTTGGCAAGAGTGGTGACATCCTCTATTAGAGATATGCTCCTCCATTGACCAAACAGTATCTAGGTTATGAGAAACCATTGTTAATTCATGGAGCAGATATGACCAATTTGAACCATATCCCTGTGTCCGATGTGTATCTGTCTAAATGGTGATGTATGTCCCATGCATCACCATATATGGGCAGTGGCGTAAGGCGTGCAGCCTCGTGCACATTTCTGGGTTTGGAACTCGTCCTTAGTTGTCCCCAGGCAATGCCCACATATGTCTATGGAGCTGCTCGCGCCAAAGCGAGTGGGTAGCTTGGTATGACACCTTCATGCTAGTGTGGTAAACCAATTCCTGTTGGGTACCAAGATCCACCAGCAATGGTAGATTGGCAACCCTCAGCAACAGCAACCAATTGTGGCTCTGCAGCCAGGCCACTCTTTGCCCTCCTGCACTCTTCATCAGAGAGAAAGCCCAAGAATGTTTGTCAGCACCAGAAAGAATTTCCCCAAATTTATGTGTGTGTGTTCCTCTCTAAGGAGTATCAGCTGCGAGTGCTATGAGTCAGTAACCCGCAGAAGTCTTTCCCCATCATGTGTGGGTACTGGGAAACCCACCAAAGCACAGCAGTTGGCTTACTCTACATCTCCACGTCATTAATGTGGACTTCTTTCATATGGATTGGGCACCCTGACAAAGTGTATCTTTATCCTCTGTGGTAGCATTCCAAGGTCAATTTGAGAGTTAAGAGTTCAGCTTTTCCCTGAACATCACCTTTAGCCAGTTTTGCACAAATACTTTACTGCAAAGACCCTAATCTCATGCTGTGTCCTCTCTCTGTCTCCTGGCCTGTAGATGTCTCTCATGTTGCCATAACTCGGAAGACATCCATGAGTCCAATGGACTCTTTAAGAATGTGAATGCCTTTCTTGAAATTCACTAGAACTTTGTTACATCATCCCCAGAGTCTAAATATTAGCAACAGAAAACTTGAATGGAATCAAAGCAATTTTGCCACACTCAAAGGCTAAAGGGTTGGTGGAAATAGTTTTGGAGACTGGGGATATTGAAAACGGTGAGATGGTTCACCCTCCTTTCTGATCACAGCATTCAAAAACCCTTTCCTTCCTGCCCAGAAGAACCCGACTAAAGACAGGCGGCACTACTTCTGCCATCACTCTGAATTGGACTAAGGCTGATATGGCACCTCCTGTTCTCACAGTGATGTTTTCTGAGCAGGCAGGTGCTTTGAACATTTGGGAAAACTTTCAGCAGTGCTCTTCTGCTACCAAACCTGAGTGAAACCATTATTTTCATACACTGTCATACATTGATTAAAATTGATTGGACTGCCAGAGACCAAAGAAAATTACCTTGGGTCGACATTTGACCCATAGTGGCCAGTTGGCAACAAGTGGTTCCTTCTCATTCTACACACAGAACATGTAGAGCTACCTCTTGTTCTAAGATTTACATAGTAGACATGCTCTGCAGTTCTACGCATGCTTTCGCTGAAGGGTTTGAACAGGCTTTCTGTGTTTAATAGGGCGTTTACTCTAAAACTAATGGTTTTATATTATGTTGCAATTACATTGTTGTATTTTATGGTTATAACTAGTGTCTTGTAAAAAGCCCAGACAGCTTTAGTTTATAAGAAATATGCATATAGTTTCTGTGTACCCTAAAGTGCCTGATCTTGCCTAATCTTGGAAGCTGAGTAGGGTTGGGTCTGGTTGAAATCTGGATGGGTGACTTAATGTTGTAAACTGCCCAAAGAGATTCCATTACAGGCAGCATAGAGATGTGATGAATAGTAATATATGGATAAACCCCCATTCTTATTTGGGTATAAATCTCACTGAGTCCAATGGGACTTATTTCTGGACAAGCATACATAGGATCAGACTAACAGGTTGCAGCCTTATGTACCTTGGCTTAAGCCTAAAGCATGCTACTTTCAATAAGTCTGAGTAAAGATGGGCTGCTCTTCAGGATAGTGGGTGGAAGGGATGTTTTATGCAGGGGAGATTTTTAAGAACCAGACAATTTATCCAAAGCGGATGTTTACAGCTCACGGAACAAAACAGAAAGTTTGGCTGTAGACTTGCTTATTGGCTGCTCTTTTTTGTTTGCTTGTTCCTTTCTTGCCTCGCTCTCTTGTAATGAATTGTCCACAAAGATTTATTGTGTGCCAATGCGAGTGAGGAGACTGCTTCAGGCAACAGATGGTGGAGATGGGAGCTGCAAGGAGGTCTGGGGAGGAGAATAAGCTGCATGTCCTGGGTGACCTGCCCTGCATCCCATAAGCTAGCCTGCTGCCCTCAGGTGTGGCGGAGGACAGAGTGTGTTAGCAGCCCATTCGGAGGGCTGGAGCCTCGATCTCCTGGAGGCCCTCTGTTACCCTACCCTCTTGTCCATGGGCATGTGCTGAAATAAAGGTACAGGAGCTCTGATGACCTCAGTTGCATCTCATCCCCATCCGGACGCTGGCAAAAGCCCACTTGTGTTTCCCACCCTCCTTCCTTAACTCTTTCTGCCTGAGGTTATTTCTGAAATCAAATAGCCTCCTCTCCCCATCCACACATGCCTTTTCACAAATTGGTGGCCTCAGGAGACGGCCCTTTAAACACACATGCATGCACACGGACGGACACACACACAAAATTTACAGCATACATACATTAGCACGTGAAAATTTGTGCTCTCTCCCTCTCCCCTTTTCTTTTTTCCTCTTCTCTTTCTCCTATTTTTCCTCTACTCTTTTTTCTTCCCTTTTCTATTTTTTTTCCTTTCTTCTCTTCTCTTGTTCCCTTTTTCCACTTCTCTTTTTCCTGCCTTCTTCTTTCTTTCCTTTTGTCCCATAGGCCTGAACCCCACATACTTTTGGCACCCAGCAGCTCCCCTGATGGAGGTGAATGTGTTGCAGTGTGATTCAGCCAGGGCCAGTATCAACAATAGGTGTGGTTAGGCTGACATTGGGGCCCCACTCCCCAACAAGAGTCCATTGATATGAGACCCCTGGAGTGCCTCCCCTCTGTCACCCTTGCAATTTGCTCATTCATAGAATCATAGAATTGTAGAGTTGGAAGAGGTCATCAGGTCTAACCCCCTGCTGTTGCAGGACACCAACTTACACCATCCCTCTCAGATGGCTGTCCAGTTTTGCTTTGAATGTCTCTAGGGTAGGAAAGCCCACCACCTCTCTAGGCTGCTGGTTCCACTGTTGGATTGCTCTGACAGTGAGGAAGTTCTTCCTGATGCCCAGCCTGCAACAATCTGGGTTGTTGCAACTTGAATTGATATTCCATGTCCTACACTGGTATCTGCAAGAAGAGATCTTGACCTTTCTCTTTGTGACAGCCTTTGAGGTATCTTCTTTTGTTTTGGCCTAGTCAGTGGTGGTAAGGAGGGCACTCTGCCCATTAAGCAAGCACATGGGAGCCATGAGTGGAGGAGGAGCAAAAGCAGCTGGAACAAGATGGACTCACAAAGGGAGGAGAGTCAGTGGGGATGTCTTGCCCCACGGCCCTCAAGAGCATCAGCTGGCACTGTGTTTAACTGCCAGTCTGGTCAGCTTTTGTACATGGTTTGGATGAGCATGTCAGCATGTCTGGTGGAAAAATGGAACATCAATGTTTCAAATATATATGCCAGTGCGGACAGTGGCAAAGCGATTGCATAGCTGCTTCACCACTTTTGCTTACCTGTGTGCAGAGCCACTCAAGCCAAGAAGACCTTCCTGGCATGTGGGGTTTGTCTTCAGCCTGGCAGCTACGGCACTAAGCCATAAAACAGGGCCTGGCTTATAAAAATATTCCAGACTGGACATCGTATGTTGTCCCCCAAATCATCCGTATGAACAACAGCGGCAGGGAGAAATCCTTGACCTAGACAGACACTGGAGTGAGTCAGCTGCGTGAATCATCGCGCAAAGAAATGAATGCTGAGATGACACGGCCCCTTTCGGCATGACTAGCGCCTGCATGCAATTTGGGTAAACTTTCACTGCCGCATCAAAACAAATCATCAAGCTGAAAGGTAACCACTGAAACGGCTACTGCTCGGTCAAATTATAGTGTCTTAATTGGAGCACACCATAAAGCAGTATGAGTCAACCTACCGTAACCTTGCTGCAAATCCTGTGCATTATGGGTAACACTTTTTGTTTCCAAATGGCAGAGTATCCTTCACTGGCTCTGGAGAAACAAACACTGATGCAAATAGACGTTTTCCGACTTCAACAAACTCATACTCATTGCTACTTGTTATGCCTAGTGGTTTACACAGAACCCAAACAGACCCCTAGCGAGCTGGCTACGGATTATGCAGCTAGTTTCAAAATATATATTTATTTATTGAATTGGTTTTTTTATAAAATATACAAAGAAAAGTAAATAATGATCCCTCTGAGTTACATACAACAGAACCATCCAATCATGTTGATAAAATAAAGTCTCAAGTTAGCAAGCATACAACATGGACAAGAATTATATATCTATGTATACAATCAATCCTTCTGATTGTTGGGTTGATTGGTTTTAGTATGCTTCTAAGCACATTTTAAAAAATATATATTTCTAAGTGATTTACAAAAGATGCATTAAAGTTCATTCCAATGGAACATTTATAAACATCAAAACAAAGTCCTTATAGTGCCATAATTAGCAAGCAAACGGGATGGCACAGCCAGTCTAGGAAAATCTGCATCCTTATTAGCACCTAAAGCAGCCGCATTTCCTGAGGATGTTTCTTATTTTATAACCCGTGTGGGTTCCTAAGTACAACCAAACCTCCTTTTTCCATGACATGAGCCATAACTGCTGCATGACCCTCACCGTCGCCACCCCACGGTCCGGGTTTCCTCAGGCCCAGTCACTTTACTTTCCTAACAGGCAATGGGAGAGCCCATTTCTTCCACTTCATCCCTTTCAACAGCAACTGTTCCTTAGCTTCAGCAAAATGTGCTCAAGTACTTCATCTCCATCAGAACAGAAAAACACCTAAGCAATTATTCCCCATCTCTCTTCCCTTCCTAGGTCGCCAAGACGGCCATCGTGCTCTAATGATGGGTGGCAACAGGGTGATGGAGGTTGAGACACTGAAAAATTGTGGCAGAAGTAGCACTTGAATTGGGGACTTTCCATCACACTCAGCTGTTCTACCATCTCTCCATTATGAAAAGTGAAACAAAGGGTATTTTTGTGGGCTTCACATCAAGCATATGTGACTAGACTCTTTGTGGGTCAACTGGAACAGCTTGGCAATATGTTTCCATGGGAATTAGTTCTTCAAATATTTTCCTGCATGGCTCGGGAATACCTGTGTATTCATATGTTTAAACAATACAGTGAATTTTGCTGTTGCTCTGTTAGTATAGCAGCAACTCAACACATTCTGGCAATGTTTACTATCAGTGTGGCTTGCAACAAAGGGCACAACACTATGCATGGGGAGACACACAAAAGTCCTAAAACTCCCAACATGTCTCAGGCAGCATGTAGAATTTTGTCTGTATCCACATGCACCTAGGCTGTTTTAAGCATTATAAATCATGCAGAGTCTTGGATGTTATTATATTTGTATATTGTACTGGGGAAGTTTACCCTTTTTATTCTCATTTCTTATACACCACCTGGAAATGGGAACTTGACATGTGGAATATAAAAACTGAAAATAGATTCAGGCATAAGTATCTGTGAGGAGATTCACAGTCACCAGAGAATAAAGAAAGAGGATCATTAGCATGGATGGTTCTCAGGCTCTGGCAGCAAGCCCCAAGATGCTTACAGTCCAGTGCTGGGCAACTTTCTCTGAAGGCATCTTTCCCTGAATGCAATGGGATGCACATGCAGAAGAATATGGTGGTGGAACAGACCTCATCACCTCTTATAGCGGGTGCAAATAACAATTGCAAGTGCTTCCAGCAAATATAAAACCTGCAAAACAGATAAAGGTGGGTAGGTGGGCTGATGGCAAAAGGGATGGGGCAAAAATACTAAAAAAATGCTAGTGCATTTTAGCTTAAAGCTGTTACTGCCAGTAACTAAGTCCTGGAAAAGTCATTTCTGGTTATCCTTTGGAACGAAGGGGAAAGCTGCAAGAAATCACTGACTTTTTTTTTTTTGGAAATTTTTATTATGAGACATGGCTGTCTGGGGAACCAAGAGACCCATATTGGGATGCAGACAGGCAGTATTTGGCCCAAAAACTGAAGTTTAACACTCCTGATAGAAAGGATGACATCTGAATTGGTGGCTATGGTGGGGGTATGGAAGGGATGCATCATGCTGACATTTTGCATCTGTGGTCACACATTCTCATGTTCAACTGGAATCAGACTGCAAAGACATTAACCTGCATTAACGGGGATGCATTAAAAGAAGTATTACTTCCAAATCACAAGAAGTAGTAGTTCCTCTATACTCCTCACTAGTCATACCTCACCTGGAATACTGTGTCCAGTGCTGGGCACCAAGATTTAAGAAAGATGCAGGTAAATTGGAAAGGGTCCAGCAGAGGGCAACAAAAATGATCCAGGGCTTGGAAACACTGCCCTAGGAGGAGAGTCTGAGAGAACTGGGCATGTTCAGCCTTGAGAAGAGAAGACAAAGGGGAAACATGATAGCCCTCTATAAGTACCTCAAAGACTATCATAAAGAGGAAGGTCAAGACCTCTTCTTGCTGATGCCAGAGTGTAGGACACGGAATAATCAGTTCAAATTGCAACAACCCAGATTCTGGCTGGGCATCAGGAAAAGCTTCCTCTCTGTCAGAGCAATAGAACAGTGGAACCAGCTGCCTGGAGAGGTGGTCGGCTCTCCCACACTAGGGACACTCAAAAAGAAATTGGACAGCCATCTGAGTGGGATGGTGTAACCTGGTGTCCTGCAACAGGAGGGGATTGGACCCGGTGGCCTTCATGGCCTCTTCAAACTCTACTATTCCATGATTCTATGTTTCTATGACACTTCATATCATCAGAAATCAGATCTCATGCACTATTCTGTGGCCCAGTTTTAAAATAATATTTTTGGAGCTGTCTGCCTAAGATTTGTCCAGACTGAGAAGGGGTTTGGTAGGCTCCAACAAAACCTCCATCATCATTTAAAGTCAGTTTATTCAGGGAGAAGGAGATGGAGAGAGATTTCTTGTGTATCAAACTAAAACACATTTGGATGGAGAAGGACCTGCTTTTTACACTCTGCAGTCTTGGTCTGTTTTCACTTTGTCTTATGGTTAATAGGCACGAGGTCCAGCCATTTCAGCTTACTGCAGCAACCTCTCCCTTTAGAGATGTTCCCAAGCTATTTTCATTGGTGGCTTTGAGCTTTCCACCAAGTCTCTAATGTGGTCCAAGAACCAAGAGGTCGCTTGTATTCAATAAACCCCATACTCTTGCTCTGTGCATTTTTGGGAGTACATTAAAACAAAAATTAAGGAAGTAATGAAAGGCAGCATCCTTCGTAAAATTCTCCCTTTGTAAAAAAAAATGTTAGTATTGCCTGTAGGCAGCAATCATTCATTTTAATGGGTGTGTGAGTGAAAGTACTTGGACAGAGCTAATGAATCTCGAGGTTAACAGTATGAGTGAAGAAAGTCACATTTCAAGCAGCCTTTTTGTCATGACCTTCACAATGACCTTCAGCAAGTTGCTGTATTCCAGCACCCATGTCCTTTCCTCTCACAATATGGAGATGAGAATAATATTTCCCTACCTTTCAGGGCTGTTGTGTTAATGAGAGATGGCCATGAAATACTTTGAACATGGTTAGCAGTGAAATTCTATGCATGTTTACTTCAGTGTAAGTCCCCTTGGGTCAAACAGAGCTTACTTCCAGGTAAATGTAAATAAGAATGCAGCTTAAATGCACTGTATAAATTATTGATGTACTATTGATGAATGATTATTTAATCATGGAACTTGCTTTCCAGAGAGGTGTGCCTGTCAAGGACATTTATTTCAGTGCCAGGCCAAAACCTTTTTATTCTCCCAGTTTTTTAATCAGTAATGTTTTTTAAATAATTGTAGCTGATGTGGGCACTGAGAAGTTCTTAACTATTTTATGGCTGTGATGTGGTTTTAATATATATTTATATTTTTGGCTTTTTCTGTAACCACCTTGAGATTTTATAATAATCAGATGGAACATCCAAAATCTTAAATAAATAAATACATGCATACATACATAAATAAGAGATCATCCCCATGATGATGATGGCTCCAAAGTCTGCAAAGCTTAGATGTTCTCTCTTGTGCAGAAGGTCCAAAGTTTGGTTTCTGGCCATTTCATTTAAAAGAGGCACAAAGTAGCAGGGCTAAAAAGAGACCCAGTGTGATGTTGTGGTTAAGAACATTTGTGTTCTCAGGAAATTTGAATTCTAGTCCCTGCTGAGTCATGGAGCCAACGGGGTGACTTGGGGCCAGCCACAGACTCTCAACCCAACCTACCTCACGGGGTTGTTGTAGTGGGGATAAGATTGAGTGATGGAAATGGAGAATGATGTAAGCCACTTTAGTTCTTTAAAAATAAAAAAAGGATATAAATCTAATAAATTAATGAATTTATTAATTATCTGAACTCTTGGGAAGCCAGTTAGGGTAGCCATTTGTGGGCTGACCTTATCCCTTCCCATTTTTATCTAGGCCTTCATCTCTCTGTCCCCACACAAACTGCACATTACCATCTCTTGCTTAGGCTCTGTATTTTCTTTTCTTGATCATCACCATTCTTGGTTTTAAAAACAATGTTATTGCATCATTTCCCTCTGTATAGTCTCAGTTGACTGCCATCTACTTCCAGAACAAGAACACATTTCCTCTCCTTTGTGAACTTTTCCATCCCAGATCAGGTGAGATGCAGTGGCTGAAGTGCTGGACTGGGTTCTAGACCCCACTCCACCATGAAGCTCATTGGGTGAGCTTGGCCAGTCATGGACTCTCAGACGAACCAGCCTTGGATTCCTTGGAGGAAAAAAGACAGAGCATAAATAGAATAAAAATGTTCACCTAAAACACAATAATCAGAGCCAGGATCAAAGAAGGCAATAGAATTTCGCCTCACAGAGAATCTTCAGTGTGGTGGCTCCAATCTTCTGGAACTCCTTGCGTCTAGAAGTTAGTCAGGCAGCAATATTGTGGTGTTTTTGGTGCCTCTTGGAAACATCTTTATTTCAGGAAACCTTCTTTGGTTGAACAGGCACTTTTTATTTTTGCATATAGTGTTTCATTTTTACATATAGTGTTTCATTCTTTTTGGGTCTTCCTGGTCCACGTCTCCACAAGCTGTTTAGATGTAGATCATGAAATGAATTGAAGCCTCAGGAATTATAGATGGCATACCTAAGAGAGTCTTAACCTATGTGCCACCCACAACAACAGGGTCAGACCTACCGATAGGCAAAAGAAGATGGCTGCCCTGGGCAGGAGATGTTGAGGACTGAGGAGCAGCAGAAAGGTATTGGAGGACAAAGGCGCATGTGTCATCAGGCCTTGCTGGGAACCCTGAAGCTAGGTGGTCATTGCAGATAAAGGGAGAGGATTCTGTCCTGTCACCAGTGTTGAAATGAGGTTCAGCTGCCAGTCCAGGTGGCTTTGATAGGTGGAATGAAGGATGGGTTCTGTCCAGTCCTTCACATCTGGCAGAAAAATGTAATGGGCTGGCCCTCTTTGTCCCCTGTCACATTCCTGAAGCTGCCTTCTCCTATTCTGCTCCCCATGTTGGTGGCTCCTGAGACTGGTAACTTTCCCCACTAGGGGAGAAAATGGTCCAGGGAAAATTTTGGAGAGAAAACCTGCTGGTGGGAAAAGATTGAGGACCTTGCTTGCAAATGTCCTCTTCAGTGGTCAACCTGTTAGATCAGGTGGAAAATGCAACATCGGAAATTCTGGGTTAGGGCTTAATGTCTATGTTTGGAAGTGTGTTTATTTCTTGATTTCTTTATTTGCTGAACAGTAATAAAGATTTAATTCTAACCTGAGTAAACAGGACATTCGAGCCCTTGAGAACTGTCTGTATGAACAGAAACACAGTGAGTGGAGATTGCTGAACAGCGAAACCCTTGTGTGTGTGTGTGTGTGTGTGTTTACCAGCTTCTTATTGACACTGCTCATGCATCTGAGTTAAGTTTAGGTCAGAAACTCTGGAGGATAGTGGAAAATGCAGAAGTGTGGACCAAGTCAAGATGTCACAGAGGTCAGCTATGAAAAGTGGCTATCCAGGTAAACAGCCTCCCATAACTGTGTTTTCAGGGAAAATGGGTATGTTTGTGCACGGGTTTTGCATTCAAGAGAGACAGCAGAGGTTGGCCATCTGGTGGAGGGAAGCCCCCTCTAATTAAAACCAAAGCTGAAGACGACATCTGGCGACAACGCCTTCCAATCTCCTCCTTGGAACAAGATTTCCATTGTTCAGAATGGAAGCTCTCATGATGATGGATGAATGCAGAAGGTGTGTCTTCATTGTAAATAAGAGTTGTAATGGAAGACTTCCAAGAAATGTATCAGTTAATTTCAGAACGAGAAAGTCAGTAGAATTTCTGGGCTGAGGGGCTGGCTGAGGATGATGGGACTTGCAAAGAAGCACATTTGGAATGCAACATGAGGGGAAAGATTGTACCAAGCAATAGTGGGGATTCAAAAATGCACATTTAATTTTTGGTCTTCTTCCTACAATTTTAGTCCTCTTTCTTCCCAGGTGTAGCATGAAATCGAATCAGGAAAAGCTTCCTCTCTGTCAGAGCAATACAACAGTGGAACCAGCTGCCTAGAGAGGTAGTGGGATCTCCCACAATAGAGAAATCCAAAAAAGAAACTGGACAGCCATCTGAGTGGGATGGTGTAATGTGGTGTCCTGCAACACCAGGTGGTTGGACTCAATGGCCTTCATGGCCCCTTCCAAATCTACTATTCTATGATTCTATTATTCCAATACTTGAGTATAGCATTACAGAAAAGCTAAAGCTAAAAGGATGACTGCAATGTACTGAAGATTTGGCAATACAACCGTCACCTCAAAACCTAACAGAAGCTCTTTGGTTTAGTTTTGGGGCCAAAGCAGATGGGACTCCATGTTTTAAAAACATAACCTGGTGTTACCTACCTCCTTCTTCAGATGATTTTGCAACGTGGTTTGGAGGCAAAGGGACTTGAATTTCATTGACATTAACAGGAGCTTTCCTTCTAATGTGAATAAGAGGCACTGGCCAGGGGAAGTTGTGATTCCAATCAAGATTCCAGCAGGGGAAAGTTATTAAGTCCCTCTTCTCCTGTGTCACATCCCCTGCCCCCAAACTGCACTGAGTATTTATCAGAAGAAAGCATGCATGTCAGACCAAAGCACATGACAAAAGCACATGAGCGCTTTCAAATTACGCTCAAGTTATGTACAGGAAAGATAGCCGTCGTGAAATCTGCACGCCCAACAGTGGTTGCTTCCAGTTTTAGCCAAATCACACTCCACCCCAAAGTCTTCTAAAAACAGTAGCTGAACAGCAAAGGAACTGGTCGTACACTGACAGTACCACACTGTCCCCCACCTAGTAATTTGGGCATAGCCCCATATACAAGTGACAATACAGAATGCAACCCTCATGATAATCCTGTTAGCAAACAAGGCAGTGTTCCCAGCAAGAACTGAATGTTCCCAGCCGGAATGATGGACATGAGCCTTCTTCTTCCCTGCTATTATTTGAGCATTACCAACTCACTGGAAAAAGAAAGTGTAATTTTCAATTATGTTTTGGAAAATTAAAATCATCTGCAGAACAGACATGTGGACGAGCCTTCCCTTTCTCATGTCTGAATTTGGTATTCATGCGATGAAGTACTCTGGGTGATCCGCTAACAGTGCCAAGCAAGGAGAAGAAGAGCTGGCATTTATGGGAATTTTTCTCCAGACATCAAAGCTCTGTTTCACAAAATGTGATGTAATGTTCTTTCTCATTCTTATTTTTCCTAGGAACTATAAAGTTCAAAATTTGCTTCCGCCATTGTGAATTTTGATCAAGATCTAAATAGTAATGTTCAAGATCTAAATAGTAATTCAGGGAATGCCATATGAGCCTCTCCAATTATTATGGTTTCCCTCAAAAGCTTGATCTTGGTAAGCTTGAATGCTGCTGAAAGCAACAAAATGAGATTCAGTAAGGATGAATACCAAGTCAATCCATCCTTTATTCGGTCATCGACCAGCCAAGAATGCCAAGTTCGCCACATAGGAAAGAGAAGCCAAATGCATTGATATAGGATGGGGGGAAAATGGCCCAACAGAACTGAAAAAGGAAAAGACATTGGAGTTATTGTGGACAACGGGCTAAATATAAGCTAACAATGCAATGCAGCCACAAAAAGGGCAGATCCTATTTTGAGATGCATTAACAGTATTACTTCCAAATTATGAGAAGCAATAGTTCCCTTAGACCTCATCTAGAAACTTGTGTTCAGATCTGGGTCCCGAGAGTTAAGAAAGATGTGGAAAAACTAGAAAGAGGAAGGCAAAAAAATGATCCAGAGTTTGGAAACACTGAGGAGAGTCTGAGAGAACTGGGCCTGTTCAGCCTTGAGAAAAGAAGAATGACGGGGGGAGGATACATGATATCATTCTATCAGTACCTCAAAAACTGTGACAAAGAGGCAGAACAAGATCTCTTCTTGCTCATCCCAGAGTGTATGCAATAATTAGCTCAAGTTGTGACAACCCAGATTCTGGCTGAGCATCTGGAAAAGCTTCCTCACTGTCAGAGCAATACGACAGTGGAACCTGCTGCCCAGTGAGGTGGTGGGCTCTCCTACTCTAGAGACTTCCAGGGAAAAACTAGACTGTTATCTGGGTGGTATGGTGTAAATTGGTGCCTTACAACAGCAGGAGGTTGGACTGGCTGACTTTCTTGGCCTCTTCCAACTCTGTTCCCCTCCAGGATTCTATGATTCTATGAAAAGTCCCACCCTGGATCCACATTTGCATGGAGAGGGGTCTTCTTGCAACACCTGCTAGTGAGGAACTGCATGGAGGAGTCTATTGCTGACTCTCTTGTTTGTAAGCTTCCCAGAGGCATTTGTCTGGCCACTGTAGGAAAGAAGCTGCAAGATTTGGTAAGTCTTTGCTCTAATCCACCATAGCTTTTACATTCTGGACTCCACAACCTTTGGACTCATTTCTTAGTGAGGTCTGCCAGTGTTCTGTGGCATTGTTTTATAGTTTCCAACAAGAAGCTCAGGGCACAATTCTATGGCTTGTGTCCTTGGTGACTGCACCCATGAAAATTTTAAATATTTGTAATTTTTATTTGATTTTTACAATCTTTCAACAAAGCCATACATAGGTGAAAAATCTTTGAGAATGCAAAAGAAGAGTAGGACCATGGACACATAAACAGAAAAAGGGGAAAACAAAACAAAACAAAACAAGAACACACATGCACACACACACACAAATCATATAGCTACACAGCAATTATCAGAGATATTTGAACAGGTTGTGAAATATTATTAATAGTGGTTTAAACCGCTGTGCTGCTGGGCTGGTTGATCGAAAGGTCGCTGGTTCGAATCTGCACATGGGGTGAGCTCCCGTGCTCCGTCCCAGCTCCTGCCAACCTTGCAGTTCAAAAGCATGCAAATGCAAGTAGATAAAAAGGTACCACTTCGGTGGGCAGGTAACAACGTTCCGTGCACTTTGGTGTTTAGTCATGCCGGCCACATGACCATGGAGACTGTCTGCGGACAAACGCTGGCTCCCTTGGCCAGGAAACGGAGATGAGCACCGCCCCCTAGAGTCAGGCATGACTGGACGTAACGTCAAGGGGAAACCTTTACCTTTACCTTTATACATATATGCTCACAAAGATGCACACCAATATTAAAAGTTCCATTTCCGTGTCCCTAATATGAAATTCTATATCACTAATATAGCTTGAGCTGGGTGACCAAATATCAGAATGAGTATTGAGGCAATGTTGCCATTGGTAGTGTCCATGAACTTTGAGGCTTATGAGCATCCTAAGGAGAAAGAGAAAGAGATAATCTTTGCTTCCTTATCTTCTGCCCTGCATTCTTCCTAGATGAGTTTTTTGGTTCATCTAGCTGGGGTGTCAGGAGGGGACTTTTTCAGAGTTGAAGGTCCGATCTTGGACAGCAACAAGCAGGGTTCCTCCCACAGTGGCTGTAAGAAGGATACAGTGCTTCAGTCCCCTTTTCTGAGCTGGGAGTGCTGTCTCTAACCTTGGATTGGAGATATGAAAGATGCTGTCTAGGGGCCAAAGGACCGCTCCCTTCAATGTCACAATTTTACAAAATGTTAGATAACACCATTCTTAAACTTCTGGTTCTTGTCTGTATTGCTGGAATCTCATCGTCACCTCCCCCTGCTCCACGTATTACATTGAAATAACTCAGTTGTAATTCAAAGAAACAGATGGCAAGGAGGAAATTCCTCCACTTATATTGGTTTCTATACTAAATTTGTTCATGTGGTATATTTCCTATTACAGGAACATATCAGAGCCAAATGGCTTCACAATCAAAGAACTTAAAGAGAAAATATTTTGCTTTTCACTCTGGGCAATAAACTATCTCCTAGGTTATTGATTTATATATTAATGTAATTGCATCTTTATAGTAACTATTCTGAGAATAGAACTGAAGGGCAGGAACAGTGCTAGATATCAAAAAGATGCAGGGCTCAGGGCCATGGGATAAAAAGGGAAAGACAGTGACAGAGACAAAGGAAAAAGGCACAATCTCTCTCTCTCGCTCTTGCTCTCTCTCTCTCTCTCTCTCTCTCTCTCTCTGTGAGTGTGTGTGTGTGTGTGTGTGTGTGAAAGAACCATACCTTGTAAGGGCAACCTCCAAAATGGATATGATCAGGGGACAGGAGGGCTTTTGATTTCAGGAAAAAAACGCTCAGGTGAAAGGATTCACAGTGGGCGAGCAGCAACAGATGAAGCACCTGTGGACAAAGAGCCAGCCAATCCAGGGGCATCAGGTGCAACATAGATTAGTGTTTCAGCAATGACCTGGCAGCAGAGGGTGGGCAGATAGCCTCATGGAGATTGTGGGCTCCCCATGCAAGATTCAGGGCTCCAGTCCTAGTGGAACATTCCTTATTACCTCTGTAGAAGCTTGCTATAAAAAGTATACTGGCTAATGAATATTTAAGGCTTCAACTGTATGTGCCTGACCTGCGAGTAAGCTTCACTGAACACAGTGGAACTTCCTCATTGGATATGCACAGGACTAAAGTAAAACAGGAAATATTTCAAATCTTTCCAAGTATAAAACATGTGGAACAATTATTCCATTGCAAAAGGAATCCATGAAAAAACTCACCTCTTATTAAAAAAACCCAACTATCTGTAATGGTCTTGGATACTGAGTGAAAAGAAAATCTACCTTCCTATCTAAACTTTGAACTAGGTAGGTAGAGATTGGAGAAACTGTATCATCTACATAGTAAAGGTTCTTGAGAAATGCCTTTATTTTCTTTGATCTTCTTATGTCTTTAGGACAACAGAAAACTCTGAAAAGAGTTTACAAATTTCATAAAATCTCAATAATGCATAATTAAAGTCCAATTAATGCTAATATTGAAAACCAAACCATCTGACTAAAACCATATACTGATATTAAAATCAACCATACAGTGCCATAAACTCATAAAAGAAGCCATTGAGTATAAATTCATTTTCAGGGTCTTCTGGAAGACTGCAGAGGTAGAGCTTGTCACATCCCAGCTGATAATGAGTTCCATAAATGTGGTGACACCACTAAAGAAGCTCTTTCCTATGAGCCAATCAGTCTGAGTGCTCTCAAGGGCAGGCACACATGGTATGAGAGACGTTGGTATAGCTCCCATCAGCCTCAACCAACATGACCAATGGTCAGAGATGTTAGGACTTGCACTCCAAAGCATCTGGAAGGCTGTTTGAAGCTAACATTAGCACTTTAAGACTCCAATCCTATAGTCGCTGAAGATGTGAGCCCTTCTCCCTCAGTGAGCACAGAAAGAACCATTGCTTCTACTTTTGGAATCACAAAAATGTGACCTCACATAGCTTTGGGGAGGGTGGAAAGGGGGCAGGGCGGTAGGTGGGAAAAAGAGAGACCATGCTCCAAAGTATCATGCAGCCTCACCATCATCCATCCTTGCTCATTCTGGCAAGTAAGCTAAATGGGATTAGAAGTCCATTTAGCTGAGTTTTTAAATAAAATAAGCAAACATATTGGAAGGACAGGAGGTAAAATTGCCTTTGTCCTGCTGCTTTTGTTCTCCTTTGGTCCTGCTAGCAACAACCTGGCAGGGCATTGGGTTTTCTGAAGCCATAAAAGTGTACCCTAACACGGGCTCAGAAATGTACAGGTGTTGCAGTCAGTGTAGCTGGGAAATTAAGTGTCACATGTTTCGATTTTCTGAAGGGCAGCCCCACAAAGAGCAGATTGCAGAAATTCAGCTTGGCTGTCCAGCACACTTAACTCTGTTCTGGTCTGCTGCCTTTGTTAATCTCGCGAATAACCTAAGCTCAGCACATCCATCATAACACTCTGTGGGGGTTTCAGACTAAAGGAACAGCTACTTGTGTTACATTTTCCTTACTCCTCTCCAGGTTCTGATGCCAAGTTATGCAACGTTTCTGCAGTAATAACCAAAACCTGTTTTCATTTAAAAGCCACCAGGCCACAAGATCTAAAACACAACATTGAAATTGTACATGTTCCATCCAAAGCAAATTTGAGCATCCAGATCTTTCTGTGTTAACACATGCACCTTTTAGAAGGTGCGTGTTAGACACAAGGGAGTATCTGTCCAAGAGCAGTTCCTGCCAATCAGACAGGCCTTTCTCATGGAAATGGCACCTCTAAAACAGTGCTCAGTCCATACCAAGTATATGTTTTGGCCACTGATTCAGAAATCATTGGGTCATTTAATGGATTCTCCAAAGGACACGGGAACTTCTCCTGGATGCTATAGCAGCAGGCTTCCTGCATCGTCTAGGTTTTGGCTTAGGTCCAGTACAACTGTATGATAAGCAGCTTCAGTCCACCTGAAAGAAAAGCTAAGTGGCGGTAGTGTTGTTCTAGTACTATATTTGAATACTGTGGCCCCTTCAGTTCCCTTCACCCCACTGGGCTGAGCAAGGGAGGTCTGATGCTTGAACAGAAACAGAGCTCATTGTGTTTGAGAACCTTGATAATTACCTGGAGGCTTCTAACTGTGTTCAAGTGGACTTGAGTAGAAGGCTTCTGCAGACCTCTCCACTCAGCATAGCAAGGTGAGGGACTACAGGGTGGTGCTAGTATCCCTACTACTCATGTTTGGACTGCTTTAAATGCGTGTTGAGCAGGTAGCTTTCCTTTTTCCTCTATATTAGGTGCAGAGTTCTAATCTTGATTTCAAAAACCTTCCAACTGTCCCCTCCATCCTTTGGTCCAATCCAGATCAGGCCCCTACACACACTTGATAGTAAAAATGAAAAGAGGAGGAGGAGGAGGGCACAAATTAATGTCTGCTTTCACTCAGTCTCTTTGAGCCTTCTCCAACTAGGTATCTTCCTGATGTTTTGGACTTTGACTTCCTCCAACCACTGCCAACTGTTAATTACTGCCAATGGTCAGTAACTAAAAAGTGTCATGCTGGATCAGGCCGAGGTCCATTTAGTCCAGCATTCTGGTCACACAGTGGCCAACTAGCTACCCACAGGAAACCCACAGGCAGCACCTGAGTGCAACAACACCCTTCCAACCAATGTACCCCACCATGCAGCCCTGGTGTACATGGGCACACTGCCCCTGATACTGGAGGTAGCACATAGCCATAACCAGGTCTGGTATCCATTGTTGGCCTTCTTCTCCATGGATTTGTCCAATCCCTTTTTAAAGAGACTGAAAGAAGCCATCAGTGCTTTTCGTGGTAGGGAATGCCACCATTTATGCATTGTATGAAGAAGTCCTTCCTTCAATCTCTCTGAATCTCCACTAAACAGCTTCATGGGATGACCTCGTGTGGCTCTAGCATTATGACAGACAAAGGAAAATGTCTCCGTATCTTCTCCATATCTTGCACAAATTATATACCTCTACCACATGTCTTTCTCTAAGCTAAACTGTACCAGATATTGCTCCTTGCTTTAATGCCCTTTCCCCAAACCCATAGTATCCTTCCTTTAAGCACAATAACCAGAAGTGTACACAGTATTCAAAGTGTGGTCTTACCATAAGGTAGTATTAGAGAGGTGTTATATTTTTGACTCTTTTGCTTACTTTTCTAATTATGCCTAACACAAAATTTTCCTTTTTCACAGCAACTATCCACCAAGTCAATATTTTCCACTGTGATGCCCTCTGTTCTTTCATCTGTCACTACTTGTGCAGATCCCATTATTATATATGTAAATTGCATTTTTTGCCCCAATATTCATTATTTTACACTTGCTTGCACTGAACGATTTCCCCCATTTTAATACCACAAATTCCAGTTTGTTTTACTCACCCTAAATAATTTGGTGCCATCAGCAAATCGCTCACTCTTAATTCCAGATTAATTATGAAGAAATTGAAAAGCTTTGGTCCCAGCACAGAGCTTCATGGCACCTCACTATCTGCAGCTTTCTGTTGGGAGAACCTATTATTTATTCTGGGGTATAGAGTCCAAAACATTTGAGAGCACAATGAAGGAGAAGGTTAGTCTACCCTGCTGAGGAATAATATCTGAATAAGGCTACTGAATGTATCATCCCACTGAATGTGTCTCTGATTTGTGCCACCTTCTGTATGTACATGGAAATGAATGAAAGGCTGCACATGCTTTTAGCCATGGTGTGAGCTAGTACATTTCCATTAACAAGCAAGTTCTAGCTCACTGGTAGGATACCTGCTTTGCATGCAGAAGGTCCCAACTTCAATCCTCAGCATCTCCAGGTAAGACTGGGAAAAATTCTGAGGAGGTAACTGTCAGTCATTGTGTACAAGATGAAGCCAGTGGGACTAGTGGCTTGCCTCCAATGGAATAAGGCAGCTTCATGTGATTAAGGTGTCTGTCAATTTAACTGCATTGTTTCAGAACTTGTTGCAGCATGGACACCTGAGACAATGAGGTGCTCTGCCCAGGCAAAGAGGAAAAGTTAGAGCCACGTGGGTTGGATCCAGATTTACACTGGATTGATTGTGCTGGAGAAGTTCTCCTTCCTGTTTTCCAAGGCGGCCCTCCAGCCTCCTGGAAATGCTTCACAGAGAGTCAGGAGATCCGGCTGGATGAGTGGAGGGGAATCTCCCCCAAATGGGATGAAGGGGCTGCAATCAGAGCCCTTGCTGCCATGGAAGGTCCCTTCTTCTTGCAGAAGGCACATCCTTTGTCCAACCATCAATGGTGCTTCCACATGAACTCCCAGAACACTGCTAGCAAGAAGAAATTGGTTGCATGGCTAGAAATGGGATGGGAGCTCAATTCAGCCAGCGTCTGATTAAGCCAATTTGGTCAGCGAGTTCTTAAATTTCAGTTAATAAACATTTTGACTCAGCCACTGTTTCCTCACCTGAAGGGAATATTGTGATCTAACTTCTCTGGGAAGCAAAATGGTAAAATTGCCCCAGAGGGTAATTCCAGTATGCAGATAACATCTTTGAGATGAATAGCTTATACAGTTTTCTTTTTTTTTCTTTTTCTTTTCTTTCTTTCTCTTTACTCTGGAATGATAACACTGGCTACATTCAGAAAGGGAAGTATATTTAATGGAAAACTCTGTGCAATGCTATTTTGTCCATCACAATGCTCACTACTCAAATTCTCTTTGTGTATATGTGTTTCACAAGCTAACAAATGTTGGTGTCTGGAATATTTCTCATTTACTTCCAGCATACAGCTGTGTTATATGTCTGCCTGTCTGAGTGAGTTTGAATGGACTCATCCAACTCAGTGCTGCTCCCATGGACACATCAACGCCTGGTAGTCCAGTTTCTACATCACAAGAATTCCAAACTTATCAGCCTGGCTGCTGGTGCTGGTACCCAAGTAAGTAACAAGGGGCAGGGCAGGACCAGGGCATAGCTGTATCAATCAGAGATTTTGAAAATGGGGCCAGCACTTGTCAAGAAGGGCAAGCGGTCGAGATCCACTGACAGCAACTGAAGTGCTAGAGGGAAGTGGAGTAGCCCAGGATGGGCAGTGTGTGTGGGTTGGGGTTGGGTGCCAGGGTGGTGGTATGGGGAAAGAGAGCAAGAATGTAGTCAGATAAGGTCTCCTCTGCTTAGGGGAGTGCTCCAAGAGGGGAGGAGGCTGAAGCTGGGGCTTTGGAGGAGCTAGATGGCAGGGGTTCGTCCAGCCAGATAATAGATCCAGTGGCACTGATATCTCTAAGGCTCAGACAGTGCTCAGTCTTCAAAGCATAGGTTTGATTAGCGTGTTGGTGGTGCATGAACCAAGATGCTCTAGATTTGCCTCCCCCAACCCACTGCACTCCAGATGCATTGTGCTGCCATTTTCATAAATGTCAATGCCAGCCAGCAAACACAAGGATCTAGAGGATGCCAGGCTCTTTATAGGAACTGGCAGCAAGAAATCCTGGTTTGAATCTTATCCCTGGGACTTTAAGGATGTAACCAAAGACTCTTAATAGCCTCGATGGAATCTTTCTCCATTTCGGAAAATGAAACACCAAATAGAGCTTGACAAGCAGCTTAAGAGCCAGCTAGTTCCTGTTGGAAGCTGAGAGACTTTAGATGTCTCTAAATATAAGTGAGTCCAGTTTGAATTTGAGCAGGCTGAGATACTTTAGATGGAACGTGCTGGTCTGGAAGAAACCAAGGGGAGCTTGGAGTGGGGGGCCATGGCACTGCTTTTGGGAATCTCATGTAAGACCAATGGACCATTTCCAGCTTCCTCCCAATAGATTTTGCTCCCATGTACTTTTCAATAAAGCAAATGTTACAGACACCCTTGCTGCGGTGTTGTCTCATCTAAAGGAAATAAGTCACTGTAGCATTGCTCTTGTGCACCTGGCTGCATGGGGAATGCCGAACAGCATTATATACGCTTGCTAGTTAAATCTGTTTGCACAAGGGACGTTTTCTCTGCAGATTTACAGCATTTGCTGCACAAATCTAGCATTGAGGGAGGTAAATGGATTCCACATGTTGGATGGTTTTTCCTTCTGTTTATTGGCTTCATCACCACACTGCCCCACCCCATTACCTCTTCCCTTCGCTGAAGGTTTCCTGTTTCTTAACATTGCCTGCAGAAAACTTTTTTTTTTTGAGGGGGGAAGAAGGGGGATCTGATTCAGTATGAAAAGTATAAATTATTATTGGATCCTAATTAGACTCAACATACAGGGGGGTGCCACACAGAGTTGGGTCATGACCTGCAATGCTATTCCCACTGCAATGGAGGGCAGGATATGTTCCAATGGAGCAAAGTTCAGGGAACAAAGATTTGGGGTGGATTCCAGGAAGTGCTTCCTGATGGACTCCTGGGATATGGAATGGGCTTCCACAGGAGGTGGTTGAAGCCCCATCGGTGAGGGTGTTCAAGGATAGGCTGGACATGCACATGGTAGGCATGTCATGAGTGGAGCCAGCTGAAGCCGGAGGTTAGACTAGATGGCCCAGGAGGCCCCTTCTGACTCACTCACTCTCTATGTTTCTATGTTTTACATTTCTAATTGCAAGAGATTTGCTATTTGAGTTGACTAGACTGGTTGGTGCTCATTATGTCTAAACTGGTGGGGTTAGTGTGTATCTCATTCACAAGTGGTGTATCTGAATGTTATTGGAGCACAGCTTGGTATGTGAATTCTGGTGGGCTTGCCATGCTCAGGCTCTAAAACCGCTTATATGGGTTGAATTGAAATCCAGACTTCACAGGAGTTTAAGCCTTCCCTTCACCCAGAGCCAATGTGGTGTAACAGTTACAGTACTGAACCAAGTCTGAAGTGGTCTGGGCTTAGTCCCCACACACCCATGAAACTTATTGGGTAACTTTGGAGGATTCACTGGCTCTTAGACTAACCTGCATCAAAGGACATTGACATTGTGAGAAGAAAGTGGAGAGGAGGACTATTTTAAGTTAATTTGTATTTCATGTTAGCTTAAAAAAGAGGAAACTGTGGGATATAAATGCAATATAAGAATAACAGCAGGAAATGCGTTCCCACCTTCCATTCGTCCATTTATTTCTATCCACTCATTTCCCATCCCAAAATCTCTCTCACATCCAGGCATGTATTGCTGGTCTAGCAGCAGACCAGAGAAAGACCCTCTCTAAAGTGAGATCCACTGCTGCAGCTGCATGTCAGATGGTGCAAGGAGCACTGGGAAATGCCCCTTTCCCAGTGTTACTACAATACCAGGGCAACAACTAAGGACAGAGGGGCTGGGGTAATCCTGAACATCCTGGATGTTCATCAGAAGGACTGGTGGAGGGATAGAACCCTTCCTCCTTTCCCGTGATGTGACTGATATTCAACATGCTTGGAATTGCATTCAAGCCTCTCTCACCAAGTTTGGGGTGGGGGGAATGGTTTGGAAATAAGCTCAGGATTGGGATTGACCAGACGGACAGGTTCTAAGTTCTGAAAAGATCACAGGGCAAACAAAATCACCACCCCACATATATTTGCATATCTACTTTATCTTGTACCACCCAATGAGCAATTTTCAAGAGGAAACATGCCAATTTACTTATGCTCTAAAGTATGTTTCTGTCTTTAAAAGACTCTGTCTCCTAAAAGCACTCCTATTTATAAAACGGGATACATAGACTGGGGAGAGGAGACATTTGATTTCAGTGGGGGAAACCTGAAGCAGAAAGATTGTGGTGCAGGGAAATCCCATTTCCTACAATGTCTACTGTCCCCATGTCAAAGACTAGCATAACTGTGGTGCAAAATCTCCATGCAGAAGTCGAAGATGGGACATCTTTACCTCCTTTTTGGGGTGGGGGGTGGTGGAAATTGCACCATTTTGGACCATGTCCACATACCTCTGCTGGAACCTGGTAAAAAATAAGCTGCATCAGAAAAACCCTTCATCTATTTCATTCCTGCCCCAAACCTTCAGTTACAGAATACTATCTCATTCCCGCCTGCATAAATCTCCCTAGCCATACTTCTACTCCAGCAAAATGATTTAAACTGATGCTGGAGGCATAACTGCAGCTGTTACTCATACATTGTCATTCGTAACAATAACAATGCCCCCATGAGCCTCTCTTGCTTCAAATGCTAGAAGGTTTTTCTTGAATCTGTTAATTTACAGTCTCATCATTCTTCACAATTGTAGTCCAATATGGTTCCAGGGAGGAAGATGCTATTAAACAACTGAGGTGCTATTACACTGAACTTTTTAAGGAATATTCTCACCAGTGCATCTGTTAGGGAAGTTAAGGGTGATTCTATATTGATGGAAAGTCATAGACAACATTCCTTTTGGATCTGTAAGTACCTCTTTGCAGCTTCACTCACCATGAGCTGGGTTTATACTGGATAAAGTTAGTTTACACTATAGCTAAAATGGATGTTGGGATTGGATTGGGCAAGGCAAGGCTTAAAAGCCAATACATTTGGCTGCAGTCTATAACTGGTTTCTTAAAAAAAATATACTTGATTTGTAAAGTGACAAGTATTGGGATGCTGGTCAAAACAAGTTCCACACGGCTGTGGCTGGCAATAGAAAGTTGGATTTGCTTGCAGTAAAATCTATCAATTTCACCTTCCCTAGCATTCATTAAAAAAAAAAAAAATCAAGTCTTCCAGATATTCACTGGGTGAATAAGTGATGCTTAAGTCTGCCTGAATTCTCCAAATATCAGCTTGACGTCCTCTTCATCTCATTTACCACATTTACCTACAATCTCTGTTTGATATGCATGAACAGGAAAATTGCACCAAAATCTTGCACTTTTGCAATGTCTAAAACTGAAACATCCACTGTAGACTACAGCATGAAATTACGTGTTTTAAAAATTGCACGGTTGCAAAATGCTTGTCAATAAAGAGTTGGTGTTTTAATATGTTCAACAATTTGCAAATATTTTCAGAGAGCATGTTTTTCTATTTGCATCTGCTCTTGGGGTTGTGAACAGGGCTTATTCAACTGTTTTGTGAGCACAAATGAAGTTCTTATAGATCCTTAGGAAGAGGAAACTCAAGGTGTAACACTTTCGAGCAGTTCTGCAAAATGTGGCATATTGATTAGGGTGTTCGACTGAGACTTGGGAGATCCAGTTCTGGTTCACTCCTGTCTGTGAAGCTCATGGAATGATTTTGGGCCTGTCGCTAAGCCAAACCTACATCATAGGGCCGTTGTTGTGAGGATAAAAGGAAGTAGAGGAGAACTATGTGAGCCAACTTGGGTTTCTTTCAAAAGGGAAAAAAACAGGGTATAACTGTAGTAATAGACAGAGAGACAGACATAAGCATAATACAATATTTAACTTTGCAACACATTCCACAAAGTTGAATTTGAAGAGACAGCATTGGAACCATTACTCTTGCAAAAAGTAAAACTCAGATTTTGGAAACATTGCCAAATGTTGAGATTTTGCGCAAATTCAATTTTAGGGACTTCTGTCCAATATATTGCATTTCTTTAATACGTTCCATTTAACAATGCCAACAATGAATGCTTAGCACTTCTCCTATGTGCTAACTTGGCACAGAATTTCGGCAACACTTTTAACAGCATTTTGCAAAGCAGGACAGTATTAGATACAGTGGTGTACTGGAAAGCTAGCCAGTGGGCTCATGAATTCTAGTGAATTGTCCAGAGAGCTTTAGCTACTGAGCAGAATAGAAATGAAATGAAATGAAATGAAATGAAGAATGGACAAATGAATGAGAAAGTGAGGTTTGATTACCAGAGTCTTTCCAGAATCACTTGGAGTTCCATCATTGGCGTTCCACCCAGTGCAATATCGCCACACTTGGAGTTCCATCATTGGTCCAACCAGTGCAGTATTGCCTACACCAACCACCAGCAGCTCTCCAGGTTTCAGGCAGGAGAACTTGTCATTCTTTCCTGGAAATGCATAGGCATAAACCTGGAACCTTCTGCATGAGAAATATGTAGCTCTACCACTGAGCTTGAAATCTTCCCCACTTCCCTGTGGTGTGTATGGGAATCCTCTAAGGATTCAAAAATAGTGCTACAGGAAGGGAAGGTGATGGTGATTCAGATGTTAACCACATGAGTCAGTCATGAAATGACCATTTCCTTGGCTTCTCTCCCCCCCGCCCCCCCGTACACGCATATGGCATCTTTCAGGTGAATTGTTAAAAGTAAGATCCTGACTCCAAAACCACATCACAGCTGACTGGATAGTGCAACTTGCAAGAATAGAGGTGCCCACCCTGGTCTTTTGGCTGCATCACTCTGTGGAAAAATCAGCTCCATTCTCTTGTTGCTTTAATTGGACGGGGCTTGCTCTTCTTTATTTTCTTCCCATCCATTTGTGTGGTATTGCTGGCATGGTTATAATAGCTGCTGTGTCTCTAGCACAGCCTGGCTCTGCTCGAGCCACTTTAGCTGGCTGTAATTTAGTCGCTGATGACGCGATTTATGGGCATCCTGCTCAATTTTTCTTTTTCGTTTTGAAGCTAGCAGGTTTTCTGAAACAAGGACGGTCTTGATTTGCACTGGGAACGGGCCTGGCTGGAGCGGCTTCAAATAGGCCTGACTGTTCAGTCATTAATCTAACACATGAACTTCTCCACAAACAAATTTTACATACAGGCTGCAAAGGTTTCCCTGATGCTTGATTTCTGACAGCTCCCAGACACATCTTCAGGAAAGTTTCACAGCTACCAAACAACCAAGGAATGTTTTTATGAGGAAGTACAAAGCAGTTGGTTATGGGATTAGAAGAACGCATCGTTGAGCTTTTGGATACATACAGCTATATCTGACTATCTGAACTGATCACAGATTTCAAAAAAGGAAATGTTAACCCTGTGTGAATTGAACTGCAAAAGTAGAACGTGTTTGGCACAGCGGGAGGTAACTTTGGACTCTCAAAATGTTTTGGACCTCAATTTTCTTTCTCCTTCACCTTTAACAAGGGTTAATAGTAGGGTTGCTGGGGGTTGTAGGTCCAAACAGTTGGAGGGCCACAAGTTGCTCAGCACTGCCTTATGAGAAGGAGAGAAAGCTAGGAGAAATCTCGTTGTAGACTCAGGTTGCAGGATTTGACTGCAGGAACTGGATGTATTGCTGATAAAGAAACCTCATATGGATCAGACTGGGCATTACTTTAAATCCATATCTAGCCGTTATGTGTTTTAATTTTATTTATTTTTACTCAAGAGAACAGCAGGCACAGGACCCCCAGTCTGGATCAGACTGACAGTAGGGATGGGAAGCAGAAAGGATCAAAACCCCTCTACCTATTCCCTCCAAGCCAGAGCTTTTCCTAGAAGCAAAAAGGGCAAAGTTGAGGCTGTCATTCCTTGGGCACATCATGAGAAGGTAAAACTTACTGGAGAAGACAACCATGCAAGGGAAAATTGGAGGCAAAAGAAGCAAAGGAAGGCCGAATACAAGATGGATTGACCCCATAAGGGAAGTCACAGTATGGAATGTACGGTAGCTGAATAGGGCTGTCATGGATAGGATATTTTGTTGGCATTCATTCATAAGGTCATAAATGGGAGACAACTTCATGGCACATGGCAACAGCAACGTATTCCTTTCATACGAATGTCCCATCTGGATCGTTCCATCTGCCTACAGAAGAAGAAGGAGAAGGAGAAGCAGGAGGAGGAGGAGCAGCAGCAGCACAGCTAGATATGGATTTAAAGTATTGCCTGTTTCCCTGCTAAATTATCATCAGACCAAGGTTCACCTGGCAACCCAAACCTTGAACTTAGAGATGGACCGAGTTGCAAATAAATATTTATTTGCTCTTTTGCTTCTGCGTTTTCTGCAGCAATGCTCATAGTAGTCATTGTGTAATGTATTTTCTCAGCAATGTTATTCCATTGCAGTGTAGAGCATTTTGGGCTGGCTTGGTCTTTTACTGGCTATTAAGGCTCAGTAGATTAACAAAAGATCTCCCAGTGGTGATGAACTGTGGTCAAACTGGTTTGTTGGCATGACTCTGTGGGTGTGGCTTTGGGGATAATTATGATGAGCACTTGCACTTCCATATTTACCCATCACCGCTGCTAATGAATATTAACAAGGACAGGCCCAGAAAGGCAAATATGATGGTAGGCAGGGAAGGAAGAAGGAAGGAATTAGTGTAGAGTGAAGTGACATTTGCTTTCCCCAACTTTCCTCCTATAACAAAACCAGTAGTAAGAGTCACCATGAGATTCCAGTACTTATACCCCATTGCCCAGAGCTTACAGCCTACAGTTCTTGGAATCAGAAACACTATTTGAATTCATGCTAAAACTGGAGAACAGAAGCTGGGATTTAGTCACTTCAGTCAATGCTATTTATAACATGTATTTGTGGAAGATACAGGTGGACGCTTTGACTCACAACACACAGTCACTAAATATAGCAGAGAACATCTTGGAAAATCCCATAATGATGCCTTTCTGGTGTGCCTGGGCATCAGCTAAGGAACCAACAAATGAATGCAAATTGTACTGTGCTGAGGCACAACCTCTTGTTGCCAAGAGACGTGTGGCCAGGTGGGAAATGTAAAAAGGCAGGGAGAAGACTGGAGTTTGTTGTGTCATTCTTCTCCAGTCCCTTTTCCTCCTTCTGAAAATACACCTGCATTTTAGGTTTAATTGTAGTCTGTCATGCACATTATGTTTGCCTGGAAAGGGAGTTTTTATTGTTCTTACCTTATTGATCTAAGGAAATGAGAAGTAAAGCATGTCTCTGGACGGTGTTTGTTTTGGAGATTGCTCATGGAGGACAGCTCAAATGGCTAAAGTCTTCAGTCCAGGTTGCTCCGGTGCCCTTCTGTGTGACAAGAAAGGATTAGTGCAGGAACATTCCAGATTTACCCAATGAAATTAATTATCTTTCTGTTGATTTCAATGGATCCACTGTAAGCAAATTTAGCCACCCCCTCAAAAAAGACCTAGAACTCCCAGCATGCCCCAACTAGCATATCATAGAATGGTGCCATTAGATAGGTAATATGTATTATCCTAGCTATCGCTCCAACTGACCTCAACTGACCAACTGATTGAGCCTCTCTATCAGAATCACTGGCACAGAATTAAAGGGAATGCAACAGGTGGGAATTGTGGGACCTTTCTTTTCTGTAATGGGCATATAGGATTGTGCCTTTAGGGTAGTTCAGTTTAGAAAAATGGTTTCGAAGGGGAGATATGTATACAATTCTGCGTGGTGCAAATAAAGAAGATAGGGTGACAATTTTCTCCCTCTAGAACCTGGGGAACCCTAAAACCTGGAGTCACCCCATAAAGGTGAATGGTGGGATATTCAGGACAGATAAAAAGAACTATGAAAGTTGCTACTTCAGGCTGTAGTGATGGCTACCAATTTGGATAGAAATTCATGGGAGATGGGACTGCTAGTTCTGATGGTTCTGTGCTGCCTCAGGTATCATGGATAGCCCCAGTGCTTTTTTTGTAATAATTAAAAAAAGGTGCCAGAACTCACATCTTGTTAATCTTTTATTTAGGGTTTTTTTAGGGTAATCTTTTATTAGCAGGACCGGTGGAAGAGAAGTGATTAGTTTTTTTTTCATTTTTAAATTTGAAGTCACACTTTTACACTAAAAAAGATTTCCAATTCACCAACTTTTTTTGAAATAAAGACCATGTTTACCTTTTGCATGCAGCCAGTCACTCTACACACACATAAACATAATGGCCGCCGCCAGCAGTAAGCGTTCAGTGCGCGACCACACGACCGATCCCAAGCCGAGCAGTGTCCCAAGCCGAGCAGCGCCCTCACAATCAGCGTGGACACACAAGCAGCCCGCATGCACGATTTTAATGATTTTTGCTGCCAACCTGCTACGCCCGACAGGGTGATTCAAAATCACTTGGAAAAATCCTTTGGAAAAATCCATCAAAAAAAGGTACCGGAATGCCTTTCTATGCGTTCTATGACAAAAAAAGCCCTGGATAGTCCACTTATATGCACTAGTTGCTGTGGAACATGACCAGGAGGGTGCTATGGGCTTTCCTCAGGCAATTGAGTAGCTGCAATGTGAACAAAATACTGGACTAGATGACCCTTGGTCTAATCCAGCATGGCTTTTCCTACATTCTAAAATATGACTGGATCCAAGCCAGTGTGGCAGGTTTTCCATTATTGGTTGTAGTGCCTTGAGGGAAAGAATCTTGCCATTGTCCTTGCCATTTTATAACGTCTGCGATATCACACCAAACTGTGAGCACTGGCGGGGCATGCTTGCAAAATACAAATAAACTCCTACTCATGTCAGTAACTTTGTCTATTAATGTAGCTGTCATAGCAAAGGAAATGTGGATTTTAGGTATTTGGCTGTGAAGCATCTTGCAAATGCAAATCTGCATCCTTTCATGGGAGAGGCATGTTGAAAATAAAGAACTTACATTACGTAATGACATCTGGAATAAATTTGAAAGGAATGCTTAAAAATCTGCTGGCTCAACTTATGAGTGGGAGAATCAAAAACATAAGCAAGACAAAAAACAAGCCAATAAGATACGCTTTTTTCCAAAGGACAAGAAAGGAAAATCGTTATGCAAAGGACCATAGATGGGAAATTCTAACCGCTGCCTCAGATCTCGACAAAGCGACCACAACAACCATAGGGAACCGATTGTCCTGTGTGAGAGAACCAGGAGAGGGAGTAATTAATGTTCTTGGGCACAGTCCAGTGCATATTTAGGAAAAGCTCCCCAACCCCATGCATTCCTCAGCCAGTTATCTTGTATGAGGTGTAGGACTTTATCTGTCCAGACATAGACAGGATTGTACACTTTGCAGATTCTGGTTAAAAAGCAGAATGTAAATCTAATGTAGATTGGTGTAGTAGCTGTAGGGAATTGCCCTGCTTCTTCTAAATACAGGATTCAAGTCAGAAACTGAACTGGAAGAAGAGGCAGGATCAAAATTCTTGGCAAACCTTGAGAGTTCTTTGCAGGTCCAAGAGACTGTTGAGAATTGGACCATGTCTGGTTGTATCTTCTGACTCCGGAAGAGTCAGAAGAAGGTAGATATAACTTAGTCTGTGATACAGTTTAGTTTTAGATTAAACAAGGAGGCCAAGGAGCAGCATCCGTCGTTCCTGCCATTTGGCCCACAAGTGTTAGGAATGTAAGGGTAGAGCTAACTTTGTTAGGTTGAGAAGGGAAGATAAGGATTTCATTTGGAATCAACTTGGTATGAGCAGTATTTTCCTAATTACCAGCTTCCTAATTTAATTGTTGTCTTTTGCTAATGGCCTCTGCAATACTCCTTTTGTGTCACAAAGCAACTCGGATTGGTCTGCTTAACATAGTAAAGACTTGTTAGAAGCCTCTTGTCTTGGTGCTTGGAAGGAGAAAGCGGAGGGGAAAAATCTGCCTGTGACAGTAATTCCTCCACCTGAACTATGGATAGTTGAATATTTATTTATTTATTAAAACATTTCTATTCCACCCCATCGCAACAAAGCCTTGGGGCGGCTCACAACAATAAAATTATACAAATTCATTTAAAAACCTTCCCCCCCCCCCCCCGGTGCATCTCGACAAAACCCTATAAAATACAATCCAAATTAACAATAAACAAATTAACAATTAAAATAAGATTTAAATAAAAAGGTCTTCGCCTGGCACCAAAAAACAAATAACGACGGCACCAGGCGGACCTCTCTGTGGAGCGCGTTCCATAATTGGGGCGCCACTGCCGAGAAAGCCCTCCTCCGGGTACTCACCCTCTTAATCTCATTCACTGAGGGTTCCCGGAGGAGGGCCTCCGTTGCTGATCTCAGGGGGCGGGAGGGCATATATGGATGTAAGCGCTCCATTAGGTATCCAGGTCCCAAGCCATTTAGGGTTTTATAGGTCAAAACCAACACCTTGAATTGGGCCCGGACTTCAACTGGGAGCCAGTGGAGCTGACGGAGAACTGGGGTTATATGAGAATAACGCCCAGTCTCCATCAGCAACCTGGCAGCTCTATTCTACACCAATTGAAGTATCCAGACCATCTTCAAGGGCAGCCCCACATAGAGCACGTTACAGAAATCTAATCGGGAAGTCACCAGAGCGTGTGTCACTGTCGCCAGGCAGTCGTAGTCTAGAAAGGGACGCAGCTGATGTATCAGCCAAAGCTGTAGGAAGGCACTCCTCACCACTGCCACCACCTGGGCATGTAATGACAGTTCCGGGTCAAGGAGTACTCCCAAGCTGTGGATCTTGTCCTTTAGAGGGAGTGCAACCCCATCCAGGACAAGGCCCAAGTCATCCATTCCAAGACCCGAACCGCCCACCAACAGGACCTCCATCTTGTCTGGATTGAACTTCAGTTTATTGGCCCTCATCCAGCCCATTACCTCAGCTAGGCACCGGTTCAGTACGGCCACTGAACCGTAGAACAAGAGGTAGAGCTGGGTATCATCAGCGTACTGATGATTCCGCAGCCCACACCTCCTGATGACCTCTCCCAGTGGTTTCATGTAGATGTTGAATAGCAAGGGGGACAAAATGGACCCCTGCGGTACTCCATGGCATAGCTGCCATGGCACAGAGCCATAGTCCCCCAGCACTACCTTCTGAAATCGGCCATTGAGATAGGAGCGGAACCACTGCCAAGCGGTGCCTCCAACTCCCAGTCCTGCAAGCCTATCCAGGAAGATACCATGGTCGATGGTATCGAAAGCCGCTGAGAGGTCCAGGAGAACCAACAGGGATGCACTCCCACTGTCTCTCTCCCTGCACAGGTCATCGTACAGGGCGACCAAGGCAGATTTTGTTGGGTTCAGGCAATGATTAGTAAGAACTCACTACAATTCACAAACTTGGGATTTAACCAACTGGAATGCAGAAAAAACTCAGACTGACAAATTCATCCATCTAGGCCCAGGGTTTCGGGTTAGCTCTTTAAAAGGTGGATTTGAATCCAGGAGAGACAGGTAATTCTGGTGTCAGTGGAGTTCCTTATCAAGTGAGTTTTCTGAGCTTCTGCACTTTCCAGGACCTGAATACCATAGTCAGGTTCACTACCATGGAGCACAGCTCATAATAAAAGTTGCAATGGATAGGGTATATCACTGTTTGGATCCCTTTATATTCAACTGCCTTTGTGAAGTTGAACTAGAACTGCTACCTCTTATTTTCTAAGAACATGTGGTCCTAGGGTTTTGTTTTGTGTTTTTAATTTTCCTTCCTTCCTTCCTTTTTGTCATTTGGAAAAAGATGTACGAGGATTTAATTCCACCTGTGCATGTGTGCATGTGAATTTGCACAAATGAGTCTGAAATAACAAGAACAATAAATCAGTGCCATCATCAACAACAAATCTTCAGAATCTGCATGACTCAGAAAAAGCTAATCCACTGTGGAATCTGCAGGTCGGAAGCATAGAAATACGCTTCCGACCTGCTCCATTGCTGATTTCTTTGATTTCCCTATCAGTTACAGACACAAGCCATTCTGAGAAACTGCTGACCCAGAACACAATTAAGACCATTTGTCTGTTTGTTCCTGGCAGTGCTGCTGGAAGACTTCTGGATGCAGCTGAACCAAAGAAGTAATGGACTTTGGCAGTGTCTGAAAGGAGAAAACTAGGCCACATTGATATTGTTATTCATGTTGAATTGCATGGAATGGCAATGACCACACATGCAAGCTAGGATTGAATTGCAAAGACCACACATGTAATTTACCGCACATGTAATAGGATTGATTCAGTAAGGAGGATCTGACTAATTCCATTCCTTGCTGGTACCAAAATCTCTTTTTTGGAATGCAGTTCCTTATTCATCAATTTGGCTTTTTGTGCCTCAGGGCTGATATGAATTCATAATCAGATAAAGCCTTGTACACTAGAAGGTAAGGCCTGGACCAGATCCCATAAAAAAGGAGAATTTGTTTCATTTCTTTCTCCATTCTATATTTCCCAATAGCCAAAGTTCTCTGGGCACATACCAATAATTGTAAAACAAAAACATAGTTTAAGAAATGTTAATATACGGAATTGGAAAAAAAACCAGTTTTAAACAGCTTAAAAATTGTAACAATAAAATATCACAGTCTGAGAATTAAAAATCGGACATTAAAATCTCATGATATATCATTAAATGCCTGGGAGTAGAAGATAGTTTAAACCTGGAACTGAAAAAAATAACAGTGTTGATGCCAAATGGACTTCAGTGGGTAGATTATTCCACAGCTGTGTGGGGAGAACTAAGATTGTTCTCTCAGTCCTTGTCATCTTCTGAGCCTATTTTGGAGAAGGCATTCAGAAGAGGGCATCAGATGACAATCATAGTATATAGGCAGGTTCAAGCAGGATAAGTGCTCCATCAGGTATCACAGCTTCAGGCTGTGTAAGGATTTATAGGACAAAACCAGCACTTTGAACTGTACAAGCAGAACTGTGTGTTCAGACTTCTTGATTTCTGCCATCAGTCTGTTCCTCACAGAAGGATTGTTTCACCTCTTGATCATTTTAGTTGCATCTCTCTGTACTTTTCCAACTCTACTAAATCCTTTTGAAGGTGTGGTGACCAGAACAGTACAAAGTATTCTAAATATGGTTGCATCATAGATTTGTATAAGAGCAATATGATATTGGTAGTTGTATTATTTTCAGTTCCTTGTCTAATTGGGCATAAAATGGGCTTTGCTTTTTTCAAAGCAGCTGCACATGGGTCAACATTTTCATTAAGCTGTCCGTCCCAACTCCAAGATCTCCTTCTTGCTCATTCACTGCTAAGTCAATCCCACCAGTTTATATTTGAAGTTGGGATTTTTTTTTTTTTTTTTGCCCCATTGCACATCACTTTACATTTGTTTACACCAAAAATATTTGGCATTTTGATTCCTGTTCTCCCAGTCTTGAGAGATCCTTTTGGAGCTCCTCACAATTTTTTTGTTTAACAATCCTAAATAATTCTGTGTCATCAGCTAAGTGGAAAATATTGCTCTAGCACTGATCCTTGTGAGACTCCATTGTTTACATTTCTCCCTTGGGAGAAATTATTATTGATTTCTACTCTCTGCTTTTTGATACTTAATCAGTTACAGATTCCATAATTGTTGACCTCACCAAGAAGTCTTTGGTGAGGGACTTTGTTGAAAACCTTTGGGAAGCCCAAGTAAGAAACGTCTACAGAATCACCCTGTCCACATGCTTACCTGAAACTCTCAGAGAATTCTAAAAGGTTAGGTAAGCCATGATTTACCTTTGTGCAAGCCATGCTGATTCTTTTATAGCAGGGCTTGTCCTTCTTTATGCTTAATTATATTGTCTAATAATGCTTTAAATGAATTTACCTGGAATGGATATTAAGCTAATGAGCCAGACACCTCTCCAGGTCTGTGTTTTTCTAATGCTCTTATAGCAGTCATTTTCTAATAGATGAGTTGATGTTATGAACATGTCACATACTTTGCCAGAAAGTCAGCAATATATTTGTGTTCATTAAGAAACTTCAGGATAGATACCATCTGGATGTGGTGTATTTGTTTTAAATTAAGGTAAAAGACTTCTTTTTTACAACTACTATTTAACGTAGTTCTTCAAACCCCTTCCTGAAAGCATCACATCTTCGGCAATGAGGATATATGAAAAGAATTCATTCAGCTCATCTGTAATATCCTTACCTCATTTAGTATGCCTTTAACTCAATTTTCATACAATGGTCCAACTGCCTCCTTAGCTCATTTCCTGCTTCTGATACTTTTAAATGTGTCTTTGTCACTGGCCTTGAACTTGTTAGAATTATGGTCCTCAAAATGCCTTATAAAAACCCTGTTATTATCTGCTTTGTGTAAGCTTGTGATCCCCTTTGTCTTCCTTATTTGGACATAGTTTCCATTTACTGAAGGAAGGCTTCTTTTCCCAAATAGCTTCCTTGATTTTGCTTATTAACCATGCTGGTGACCTCTTGTTCTTTCCCACCCTGTGTTATACATTCTGTCTGAGCTTCTGTTCTTGTGGAAATGAGTAGCCTCCAAGCATTTTGAAGGGATTTAACCTTCTTGTCTCCCCACTTCAACTTCCTTTTTACTAGTTCCTCATTTTAGAGAAGTTTCCACTTTTCAAATCAAATGTGACTGTGTTAGACTTCCTTGGCAATTCTCCACTTAAATAGCTATCAAGTTAATATATGTTAAATCTGTGGTCATTGTTTTTTTCCTGTTTCCAATTGGTTCAACAACATTCTAATCTTGTATTAGGTCCTGGAAGACACCACTTACGATCAAATCCAGGAACAATTCCCTCTTGGTCAGTTCCAGGAACAGTCAGACTAGTCTAAGGCACAGTCCTTCAGGGTTTTAAGAAATTTGACCTCTTTGTCATGACCAGAGCATGCATTCATCCAGTCAATGTATAGGTATATGAACGAATTATTAACTGCACCAATTATTACAATCTTCAGTTGGAGGCATCCTTGGTTTTTCTATCTCTTCAAAAACAATTCTGCTTTCAGAGATAGTAGGATGTTTCTCGTACTAAATTGTTTTCAGAGCCTGGAATTGTCACCCACAGCACCACAAAGATGGCTGTGTTGCGTTGCATTGCATTGGGTTCTTATCCAGCTTTCCAGATCAAGGTCTTCCCAATACAAAACCGTACCAAAGTATGATAACTATCTTAATTTTATTAAAAATTAAAAATAACCTGAAATAAACTATCTACCATCAGCAAGTATTATAAAATCTTTTCTGTTAAAAGCAGAGGGAACAAGTTTTAAAGCACTTTCAATGTATCTCTTGGGAGGAAATTCCATCAGGAAAGGGCCACCCATTTTCAATGGATGCTGACATTACTAACCTTACTGGTGGGCCAGTACATAGGGGTTTCAAAGAAGATGTTACAGCCTGTGTGTAGGTGAATATATGCACATTACCTGTTGCCTGATAAAGATGATCAAGTAACACTTCATGTCCCTTCATACTGTGTGCCAAATCCTAATGCCATCAGTTAGGCCTACTTGTACGTTTATTCAAATTTCTGAGGCATTCTGTTTGTTTACTGACTCCAAAGTTATTCATTTTGTAATGTTGTATAGGTTTTATTCATCGTGGTTGGTTTGCAAATAAATGACATTTGACCCTGGAATGAATCAGCTAAACTTTAGCGACACAATTAGCATGGCATGTTGTTTGATTCTCAAGGAACTAGGTAGATCCCACCCATGAAACAACAAAGCAAAGGAGCTGGGGAAATCCATACATCCCTGCAAATTATACAGTCTTGCGTGAAACATGGCTGGGTTGAATACATATGAAGTAAAAGAAACGTCCATTACTAGCAGTCAGAATAAATCAAGAAGCTGGTCTACTTTTTGACAACCAGCACCAAAGTATTCACATAGCTTTTCAGATGAATATAATAAAATATATATTTTTTCCAAAACACTTTTCTAGTAGTAAATATTTTGACTATTTCTAAGCAGAGAAAAATCACTTGCAAAAATACCTTTGTCGTGTGGTAATCACAGTGAATCATGAGGCTGTCCTCTGTGCCGTGCCTGTGCAAATATTTGCATAACCACAAAAAGGAGGAATCTCAGGGCCAAGATACACATTTCAATCAAATGTTTGTAACTGCAACCTGACCCCCATTTTTAATGCGAAAAACCCATTTGGGAAAGAGTAATTGAGAAGGAAGAAATAACAGTGAAGATAAACTTACTCATCCCCATCTCCCTTTTTTTCCCTGTGTCCCCAAGAATTTCCAAATATATCCATAGCTAAACTTGCATTTGGAACTGTGGAGTGAGAAGAACCTCTGTGGTGTGAACAGGCAGAGTGATGATGTGAAGCACATAAATAGCAGTTGGAGAGGGGAAAAGGTGTGTGTGTGTGTGGGGGCGGGGTGTTTAAGTGTAGATCCTGTGTCAGTTTAGGGATCTCTGAACAGCTGTTGGGCTCTACAGCTGTGCTGACATGTGCCTGAAGTATTGTGGTCCAGGCAACTTAGAAACACAAGTGCTCCCGATATAGCATTGTCCTGGAACATTGTGAGAGATGAAAATGGTAGCTCCAGTCCACCTGACTCTGGCCAGATGGTGTAGCTGCTGCCCACAGCCACCATTACTGCCAGGCAAACTAACCCAGGAGACAGCCAAAAAGAGGGCATGCCTTTACCAGGAGCCCATTCGGTCTTGGAACCACCCGGGTTAAATCTCTGTTCATCTTATCCAAGGATGGCCCAAGAAATGTTGCTTCCTGGAGCAAAACATGAGAGCAAAGAAGAAAAAGGGTGGTGGACTGGAAGTTGAAACTTTCCTCAACACTCTTCTACTTCACCTGGAATCAGGGGGCTACCTTAGGACATGCTGGGCAAGCTGCAAAGTGTGGAGTTCTTTCCTCAACAACTTCTTGCTGCCTTCTCCAAGCATTTGCCACTAAAGGCAGGGCTGTCCCTGCTCTGCAGTTCACTGTCCCTGCCTGAAGTGGTTTTGAAAGAAAAAAGAAAGCATCCCTGGGCTACTGTTAAAGGCATTTATGTGGAGTTTGTAGTTTGGTCCTAAATGCATGACAGTAAATATTCTGTGAAGCATGAATACTTGGATGTGGCAAAAATTGGAATCTGGGTGTCAGGAACGCTTTCACATCAGACAAGACCCATCAGATTTATAATCTGACTTCTTCTGTTCCCTAAATTGCCTTTATTTCTGACTAGATCGCCAATGCTTACACATTATTGTTATTTTTAAATGGACACCACCTGAGATGCCCATAGACAAGATTTGCTCTCTATTTATAGATGTAAGCCTACAGTTAAAAGGTAGAACAACCTTTCCCAGCTCAGAGAAATTAAGGGGCAGTTTCAGAGGAGGCCTTATCCTCCAGCAGCTAATTGGTTTAGGCGCAGAACTCAAAAGTCCCTCATGCACATTTAGCCTCAACCAGAAACTCAGAGGCAAACTGCATGGGGTATGTACCATGGTATGTATTAATTAAAAGTTAATTTATTATTATTTATTGTGAGCCGCCCCGAGGCTTGTGGCAAGGGGCGGCCTATAAATTTCTAAATAAATAAATAAATAAAAGTGCAAGTAATTGGGATGCATCAATCAGTAAGATGCAAGTTTGATGAAGTTCTCTAAGAACCATCCAAAGTTCATTCTGTTTGAGTCCATATCAGATCATGAGCTTCGTTTTGGTTTTTATTTTTGTGGATGAAAATCCATGCATATCTTCCTGTATATTTTCCCAAAGGTACACATCAGTGGTGCACATCACTGGCGCACGAATGTACACAATGTGTACATTTTCTCCCTTTGCTTACCGTGTGTTTTTCTGCTTTTTTCCAAAGCGCACATTTTTTCAAACATATGCACTCTGTCAAATACTTTGGAAGGGGGTGTCTATGAATCACACTGGAAGTCCAGAAATGTACAGAATTTGACTGCAGATTGAGCCCAAGTCCATGTTCAGACTGAGATGTGCAAACTGGGTAAATCCTGATGAAAAATACATGGAAACGCATTTCCCATACATCGCTAGCCAATTGCAGCCGAGGGCTCTGTCAGGTGCTGGTGGGGATTTCCTTTCTGATGCAAACTCCGCTACCAAGTGACAGTTTGCCCAGAGACCATAGCAGAGGGTTACTTTCCTCTTCCTCATCTGTCTCAACCCCAGTGCTGACTGAGCTTCCAGTGGCTGCAATCACATGTAGCATGTCCCCTTTTCTGAATGAAATAGCAGTTCTCAGTCCAGTCCATTTATTCCATCTGAAATATGGCATCACAAGCTGCAATCTGTTTTACAGAGCCTGATGTTTTGGACTACAAATTCCATAAGTAGCTACCTGTTGGCCAATTGTAAGGGATTATGGGAATTGTCTAAAACATCTGGAGGGTACCAGATTGCATCAGGGTTGGGTTGAGTTGGTTTGGTTTTTGGAGGGACGTCAGAAGGGGCAAACTGCATTTCTGGATGAGAAAGCTGCAACCCCCTTGTGGCATATCTAGAGGAAAAACAAGGTACATATCATATGAACACTCGCATTCGAAACTTATTTCCTCTGAGAACGAGGCCTCTCCATTTTGATGAAATTAGTTGAGGTGATGGAATGTATTCCTTATATCTCAACTATTAACTGGCTACATTCAAATTGCAAGGAAAAACAGGTTTCAGTCAGCCTAAGACCCTACACAAAGGTTTCCTTGATGGGCAAATTAGACGGACACAACACTGTATTTCTATGTTGTCTGTAACTCTCTCATGCCATTATGGAGTCTATGAGGATTCCATTTCCGCTTCATAGGTGAGTTATATCAGCAACATTTTTCCTGTTCTTGTACCCTTTATGAGCAAATGTATTTTCACACAACTTTTCCAGAGAAAAGGTGACAAAGTAAAGCACAACATTTTCCATTACACTATTTGCCAGCCAGGAACAAAGTTTGTAACATGCTAGTTTGAAATGCTGCCATGGTCTGACACATTTTGTTGATGGAAAAGATTTTATCACTAGCTGTACTGGTCTTCTGTCTTTTCACTGCAATATCACGTTGACCCAGCTAATTTGTTCAAGTAGATATGAACGGATTCAGTTAATAAACTAGTGTCTGACTTCAGAGTCAATACTGGTGGATAACTCCTCCTTCCTGATACATTTGGTCTTTTTGGGAAACTTGTGCTTAAATAGAGCAGAACATTTTTTAAAAATTGCAGGATATGTGAAGCTTAGTGATCCTGAAGATGAGGCTAATGAAGATTAATCTGGGCATATTTTGCTTAGATGGCTAATGCCCATAGCTTGGTGGTAGAATACATGCTCCGCATACAGAATGTTCCAGATTTGATCCCTGGCATTTCCAGGTAGAGCTGGAAAACTCCTGCCTGAAAGCCTGGAAAACTGCCGTCAGCCCCAAGAGCATCCTTACGCTGAGCGCAGCCACAAAGATTGATTTCTGTGAGCCGTCCCGAGGCTATGTAGCAAGGGAACGGCATATAAAAACTTTTTTTTAAATAATAATAAATAAATAAAGGGTAAAGCAGGATTGAGCCAACCCAAGAGGTAGACTTAACAATGAAAGATGTAGCACTCCATTCAATTCCTCTTTTGAAAAATGCAAATCATTTCTTGGTTGTCCCAGTGTTATTCTAGCATCATAAAAGGAACCAATTGGTCTGCATGGGACATCCCAGAAGCATAGAAGGGGTTTTTGGACGTCAGGTTTTATTTACAAAGACACAGCCCAACATTTTAGAGATGCAGATAAGGACATTAGGAAGAATCTCCCTTTAGATATAATTCCTGAGAACTTCTGGCCCTGCTTTTTCAGGGTCTGCCTGGTCTACTGTTCATTTCATATAAAGAGGATTGTTTTGTTGCCAAGTTTTGTATTTTAATGTTTTGGCATAAAAATTCATACAAATTGTTGTGCGCATTTCTCTTAATACATGCATTTTATGAAATTTTGCTTCATTTACCCCTTTTGCAATTACCGTATTTTTCGCTCTATAAGACGCACCTGACCATAAGACGCACCTAGTTTTTAGAGGAGGAAAACAAGAAAAAAAATATTCTGAATCAAATGGTTTACTGAACTATTTAATAAACTATGGGATGTGTTGGGATCTCTTAATCCCAGTTGCTTTACTCTCATGTGCCTCTAGTATACTGTGTGCATGACCCCCCCATCCCCCACAGACTGTGCATGTAACTGTTAGGGGATGAAAACATCTTGTATAGAATCCATCTCTGCAGTCCCTTCAATGCCACATGTATTTCCTGTAGGTCTGAATAAACTGTAAATATTCTTTTGAATATTTTTAAGAAAACTAAGATCATGGCATCCAGTCCTCTCACTTCCTGGCAAATAGATGGGGAAGAAATGGAGGTAGTGACAGATTTTATTTTCCTGGGCTCCAAGATCACCGCGGATGGGGACTGCAGCCAAGAAATTAAAAGATGCTTGCTCCTGGGGAGGAAAGCTATGGCAAATCTAGACAGCATACTAAAAAGCAGAGATATCACCCTGCCAACAAAAGTGCGTATAGTCAAGGCTATGGTTTTCCCAGTTGCAATGTATGGCTGTGAAAGCTGGACCATAAGGAAGGCCGAGCGCAAAAGGATTGAGGCCTTTGAGTTGTGGTCCTGGAGAAGACTCCTGCGAGTCCCTTGGACCGCAAGGCGATCAAACCGGTCAGTCCTAGAGGAGATCAACCCTGACTGCTCTTTAGAAGGCCAGATAGTGAAAATGAAACTCAAATACTTTGGCCACCTAATGAGAAGGAAGGACTCCCTGGAGAAGAGCCTCATGCTGGGAAGAGTAGATGGCAAAAGAAGAAGGGGACAGCAGAGGATGAGGTGGCTGGATGGAGTCACAGAGGCGGTTGGTGTGAGCTTGAGTGGACTCCGGGGGATGGTGGAGGACAGGAGGGCCTGGAGGAATGTTGTCCATGGGGTCGCGATGGGTCGGACACGACTTTGCGACTAACAACAAAATTCTTTTGATTGCACACCCCCAGCATACCTGCTCTCTCTGGTTTTTCTTGCCTCTATCTTAGACAGAGAAGGTGAGCAATGAGGAGAGACCTAAATTCAATCCTCCAACTTTTCTCTCTCTCTTTTTTTCATATTTAAAAGTGATGCTTAAGAAACTCGGGCTGCATCTACGCATCCTTTTGAGTTGAGAGAAATGTTCACTCAGTGGTCTCTTGTGTGTCATTTCTTCCTCTGGACCAAGGGCATGAAAATCTAACATTTGCACAGTTGCAGAGATCACTATAATAATTGTGTTTCTTGTATCCTCGATTGGAAAGGGAACTTGATATCCACATTGTTTTTGTTAAGCATTTAGAAGTCCCAGTTAATTATCCATGAGGTATTAAAAGGCCCAACCCTTGAAAGACAAAGCTGAATTGTGGGGAACTTTCCTTCCATTCCCAAAAGGTATTTCAAGCTCACTACACTTCTGCTGTTGAATCTTTTTTTTTTTTTTTTTCAGAACAAAGGAGTGATGGGTGTTTTCATGGGGATTAACCCTTTTTTTTTCAGAGAGGAGAAAAATGTCCCACTTTCCACTTTTTCACACCATGCATAAAGTCTGATAGGGGAGCTGCTCCAATCCCTTGATTGTTTTAGTTGCCCTTCTTTGCACTTTTTCCAACAATGTCATTTTTCAGGTGTGGTGGCCAGCACTGTACACAATACTTTAAGTATGGTCATATTAAAGATTTGTGTAAGAGGAATATGATCTTGGAAATTTGATTTTCAATTCCTTTCCTAATTATGGCATTTCCTCCTAACATTTGACATTTTCATCAAGCTGTCCCCCACATTCTCAAGACCCTTTCTTGGTCTATCAGCACTAGTTCAGATTCCATCAGCTTATACTTGAAGATGAGATTCTTTCCCCCCAGCATGCTAACTTTACACTTGCTTACACTGAAAGCATTTGCCGTTCTGATGCCCTTTTTCCCAGCTCAGAGAGATCCCACTGGAATTCCTCACAATCCCTTTTTAAATGTTTTATTTTAGTATCATCAGCAAACTTGGCTACTTTATTGCTCACTTCTAATTCCAGATCATTTATGAACAGGTTGAAAAGCACTGATCCTAATGCAGAACCTTGTGAGAATACCATGCATTCTCAATGTTGGCTTTCAATTCTGTAATCAGTTACTGATCCATAGGACAACATGTGTGTGCACACACAGCCCTTATTCCATCACTGCCAGGTTTTCTCAAGAGTCTGTTGATGGATTTTATCAAAAGGCTTTTGGAAGAAACAATGTCTATTTAACTGCTCAGTCCATGTGTCCAGCTCTTTACATTGTCAATTGCTTCTCTCACATCTCAAAGAGAACGCTGCTTCAATGTATACTGTTTCTTAACCTGTTAAACTTTAATAAAAGGATTGTGCTTCTAAAGCAAAGCGTCATCTGTGCCTGCCCCCTGTGGTGTGGGGGAGGTGGGGGATCGGCGCGGGATGGCAATGCGGGATGACAGTGCGGGCGGTGGAGGCTTTAGAAGGATTGTGCTTCTAAAGCGTCATCTGCGCCTGCCGCAGCAGTGGCGTGGGGGGGGGAGGTGCGGATCGGCGCGGGATGACAGTGCGAGCGGCGGAAGCTTTAGAAGGATTGGCGGGGGGGGAGCTTCCCGGTGGGGGTGATCAGTTCGCGGTGGAGCAGGGCACGCCGAGCACATGCCGGCCTGGTGGTGCCCGTGGGCGGGCGGGCAGCGTCCCGGGTGTCAGGCACATTCGCTCTATAAGACGCACAGACATTTCCCCTTAGTTTTGAGGGGGGAAAAAGTGCGTCTTATAGAGCAAAAAATACGGTAATTTTCCCAATATAATGCTGTTTACCTATCTAAAGTTAATTTAGGTCATTATTTCAATTCAGCCACAATTTGGTGTTCACCTTCCTTAATATACATGTTTTGGTACTTCTCTGAATTAGAGAATTCCATTGCAAAATTCAGAAAACTGCACATGTCAAAGCAGAACAGAGTTTTGGTTTGTGCATTGCTTCAAAAGTATGAAATTCCATAATTTCTTATTAAAATGCAAACCAAACAAAATTCCCTATCTGAAGGAAGGAAAATTAGTAAACAGAATGTAGCTTGGATATAGAGAAGCACTAATAGAATCTGTTCACACAACTGGGCTTTCCCACTGTAAACCATAAGCTCTTGGAAACGAGCAGAATGAGAAGGGGTTCTGGATCAGAGTGCTTCAGCTATAGAGGGAAAAAGAAGCTCCAATTTCCTCCAGCTCTCTCTCAACCGTCCATCATCTGAAGCCCTCTGAGCTATATCTCATTCCATCTCAGAAAGTGCCTGGACCATGAATAACAACTGATAAGATAATGAAAGTAGTGGCCCAGAGTGCAACAGTAAGGAACTTCTTTCAACAATCCCTGTTGTGGAAAAGGAAGTCACCTAAACCACTAATATGGATCCAACCCTGCATAAAAAACAGATCCATTCTGGAATAAAAACAACTTCACACAGCATTTACAAATGGGAGCAGAATCCTACAGCTCTGGTGGTGCTTCTGCTGGGAAAGTCCTGGCCCTGGCACCTACGGATAACCACGGATGAGCAAGAGAGCACCACATGAGAACATCTTGTGATAGTTCCTCTATTTTTAGAATACTCTCACTGTAGTTACAGAATGGTTGTATGTACAAAATGCATCCATCAACACTTACTCTCTGAGCAGGCAGATCGTGGAGGGGCATGGAAGGAAAGAGCTATGCTGGGAATGTTTGTGCCTCTCTTAGAGATTTATATTCTAGGGACTTGGGGAGGAGGCCAAAACCAGAGAAAATGTAGCACAGGAATGGGCCGACATTTATTTATTTATTTATTTATTTATTTATTTGGAAATTTATAGGCCGCCCCTTGCCACAAGCCTCGGGGCGGCTCACAACAATACGGGGCGGCTCACAACAAGACATTTGACTTTCAGGATTTATTTACCCTCCTTCTTAACTGCTTGCCACCGAATGTGGTCAGGCTGGTGAATACAAAGGAGAAGGTCTTTTTAGTGGTGACCCTTCACCTCTGGAATAATTTCACTGGGGAACCATCAGGATATTTCTTTGCTTTGAATATCTGCTTTTTTGCTGGCAGATATTTTTCATAATTGTGGGCTGGACTTTTTACCAGTTTTGGCCATTTTTATAGTATTTTTTATTTATTTTATTGGTCGAACTTGCAAATGACAATTTTTTTTTAAGCCCCAGTATGGAAGCCCTTTGTACTAAATCCCATGGTATTCTGGAAAGTCCCCTCACAGTTTATGAGGGGCAGAAAGTCCTAGGCCAGACAGGATGGCAAGGAATAAACCAACCTTTAAAAAAAAAAAGGAGGGAAAACATTATGAAAGAATCAGTCCAACATTTACCTGGATCCAAACCTGCATAGCAACAGAAACCAATAATTAAAAAACAGACTGACATTGCCTGATTTTTTTTAGTATTTTTATATGATGTCATTTGACATGGATTAACTGCTGCTTTAAGATCTGTTTTTGTATATTTTTGTAAATTTCCTCTTCTATGCTACCTTAAAAGAGTTCTGTTTTTAAGGGCCATCTAACAATCATTTTGGTACACCATTCTGAGAGCATTTCTTAATTGAACTGTTTCTAAAAGCAATCAATCAATCAATCAATCAATTGTATAGAGTCATACATGAATACTTCATTTTTGCAGGATCCTTGAAGTCCACCAATAGGAGTCCACCAATAGGAATAAGAGTGGAAGAACCAACCAGCCAAATAGTATGAATGAAGAAAGACTGTCCCTCAGAGGACATTCTCAGCAATCAGAGAATCAATGACACAAGCACTTTCTCACAAAAACCCACTCAAAGTTTCCAGATGAGCATTTCTTTTCAGCAACCTAAGTGAGCAGGGAAAAAGAACTTTATAGTTGTTGATATTGTGAAACAACTGAGAGTTAAAAAGCTTTGCCAATTTAGTGCAAACCACCCAGTACCTTCTGCCTAGTCAGAGCAATTTGAAAAGGCAACTACACAACACTCCAGAAGACAGAAGCCATATAATGGCTAACTGCCAGATACCTGCTATCAGATAGACTGCCCCTAGTAAACAGGGACCATGCACAATGCATCTATGAAAAATGTGCACTCATTATTCTTACTGGGATGAAAATGTAATTCTGTCAAATTCTGGATTCATAAAAACAGAGAGAGAAAACAAAAGCAATTGTGTTTCTTTCCAGCTAAGAAAAACAATTCTGCCAATAGCGAAATCAAATTCTAAAGGGACCTTTTGAATCTGCTGCAGAATGATTCGTCCCAGCTCCTAAGCATTGGGGAAATTTGCTAAGGCACATCAAAATTCAAGCACCATCAGTTATACAGATTGCATTGTGTCCTTCTGGGAGCAGAAGACAAGCAAAAATACAGGAAGGAGCAGGCATAGCTTCTCAGATGTAGCCATGATACACTTGGTGTTAGAGCAGAACCCATAGGAACAAAGGAGCTATCGGAAAACAGAATCCCAGGTAAATGAGGTTCTCAGGGAGGTGAGAAGCTTTTCAATAGTTTTTGCTCAGTATCAGCATATGAATAATTCATGTAGAGACAACTATGTGCTAATGACATTGGAGGTGGTGGTGTGGCCATCCTGAAATGGTCATTTTTGTTATCATTATCACCTTTATCATCATTATATTCCACCTATTCCGAGTGATTGGGACTCCTTTTTGGACACCCTCAGATCTGAGTGGTTATTGTGCACTGTCAAAAGATTCTTGTTTTGGGCAAAGTGTGTGAGCATATGATGGTGAAGCAGCTCCATGGGTTTCTAGATGATGCTGATGGTAGAGATGCTTCTTAGTTGAGCTTTTGTCTTGTTTTTGTTTGCTTGCTTGCTTGCTTTTGGCAAAAGCTGCCTTTGTGGATAACCCTGTAGCAGGATATGAATAGAAGCGATGCAACCCTGTTGATACTTCTGGATCTCTCAGGGGCATCTGGTACCATCAACTATAATATCCTAGGGTCCATCAACTATCATAGACCACGGACAATAGCATCCCAAAGGAATGGGCATAGTTCTTACTGTGTTGAGTTGGTTCTATGCATTCCTAGGAAAACAGGACACAAAGACAGGACTCTTCCAGAGCCACTTGTTCAGTGACAAGTGTTCCACTGAATTACCTCTTTTCTCTATGCAATTTAACACATACATGAATCCACTGGGTGAAGTCATATGGAGGTCTGGGCTTTGGAATCATCATTATGGAGAGGATTCCCATTTTCATCCAATTCTTGAGAGAGAGTGGAAACCTTGAGTGGTTGTTTCTCAGCTATGAAAGCGTGGATGGGACAAAACAAAAACAACCCCAACAGGAAGCAAGTAGTCTCAAGGTGGAGTGCTGTACTTATCATGGTTGGGGATGCACTCTCTTAAAAGGGCTAATTTGTAATTTGGAAGTGCACCTTGAATATAATTCTCTTGAATGTGTAGGTAGCATAAGAGGTGTGGATGCCAACTACAGCTGGTGTACTATAGGTGCTATGCCAGCTATGACCCTGCCTGACAAAGGCAGATTTTGCTATGTTCATTCATGCCCTCCTGACCGTTCTGTTGTATGTTTCTGTTAAATAATTTACTTCTCATTACATTACAGTGCAGTTTCCTTGGCAATTCTATACACACTTTATAACCACCACTAAACATATTTGTTTTGCTGTTTACTCTGTATGCTTTTGAAACTTTTCTTACCACATTTTTTTAAAAACATTTGAGGGACAACACTATGTTTTCCCAACATTGTCTGGGGGACATAAACGTTTTTGGAGTCTAAGCACCAGTGCCTTTTAACCTGAATTTGTGTACTTTCTTATACGAAGGTCAGCCATTACATATGTAAAATCTTTAAGAACTTTCAAATAGGTACAATCTGGGCCTTTTTTTAAAAAACTTTGCATTTAAAAAATAGAGAACATTTTGTGTCACCTGCCTTAGTTTCTCAAACTTTGTTCCTGAAAACATACTTTCAGGTACAGGTATCTGTCCTGTATCCTCTGCTGTGAAAACAGATGAAAAGAATCCATTCTGCTTCTCTGGAATTGCCTTATCTTCTGTTAATACTCTTTAACGTCATAATCGTCCTACATTCCAGCTGTTTCTCTAGGAATTTTCTTTCTTGATATTTTAAAAGGATTACCCATTGTTGGTTTTGCTTTTATTAGTGATATCCTCCTCAAAATACTTTTTTTTGCATCTTCTATCATCTGTTTTCATTTCCCTTGTACAAGCATGTGTTTCCTCTTGTTTTCCTCAGTTGGGCAAGAATTCCATTTTTTGCCTGAGATTTTATTTTCTTTCATAGTGTCCTTGACAGTGTTCATCAACAGTGCAGATAACCTGAGGATGTTCTACTGGAAAATTTGCCTGTCCCTGTTCTGCAGCCTTTCTTATCCCTTAGTCTTGCTTGTGCAGGTGAGGTGAGAGAGATTGGTAAGTGGCATTATTATGAGGAATCTTTCTGTGGTCACTACTTGACCCTGTTTGTGCATTTCCATTCAGCTGGACAACAGAATAAAACTGTTTTGGCCTTGTAAATACAAAGAAACAGCCCCCTGGCAAATGTTTAATACATTTTCTACCTAGCCATGAAAATTCCTGTTGACGTTTCAGCTAAGAAGGATTCTCTAGTTTCATCTTGAATTCTGCAGTCTGTAAAAAAAAAAAAAAATGGAGACCATTCTCTAAAGATAATAGTTTTTTTATATACTTCAAGACAGGTCATGAGGAAAACTTGACCTTTTTGCCCTTTCCTTCCTTAGCTTTCCATGTTTACCCATATGAGCAACATGAGTGCTATATTTTTAGCTGTATCTACTTTCTTTTGTAGAGTCCAGTTCGATGAATGTTTAGAAGGCAAATCTCATTGAGTTCAGTGGAGTTTAATCCCAAGTACACATGCAGAAAAATTGCAGTCTTAGGCTATGATCCGAAACAGATTTTTAGGAAATATTTTTCCAAGCAAATATGAGTAAGATCCCAATGTTGCATTGAATGACCTGTGGTTTTTTTTTTGTTTTTGTTTTAAGGGCTTCTCTACAAATGTGCAACATTTGCTGTACAATTGTGCTTCCTCACTCATTGCAGTTTATGGGAGCTTTAGATGATGTTCTATCCTCTGGGGATTTATCTGTGTTTTGCAGCTATTTTGTGGATATTTTTAGAATGAGAAAGCTCGGGTATTATTTCCTAATTTGACAATAATATGCTACAAGCCATTCCTGTATTTTCAGAATTCACAGCCACTTTGTAGAAAGTGTTACACATGCTGAAATATTGAATAAAAATAAATACAAAACACATTCATTGCATGGCATATAGCAAAGATTTAGACTTTAGTGCAAATCTGTGTGGCCCCATCTTGGAGTCAATGGAGGTTTTTCCTACTTTTTAAATCCATGCTGGGTTGGACAAGTGGATTTGAGTCTAAGGAAAGAAAGACTGAGGGGGGGAAGAGGAATCGTCCTCTGTGCATGCAGATCCCAGTCCGAATCAGGGCCGTATGTAGTTCCACTGAAGCAAATAGAAAGATGAGGCTCAGCTACATGCTATGCCACTAATATAATGTGCAGCTGAACCACAGCTCTGTCCTTCTGGCAAGGATGACCCAAAGTTCTTGAGGCACAGCAGCAAATGGCATCCTTCCACCAGCAAGAGGTACTCAGCACCCACCATTCCATGGCCCTCAAAATCAGTTTCCTGAGGTAACTGAGGTCGCCTCTGTCAGGATAAAATGAGCAAAGCTTTGTCATAATATGGCTCTAAAAGGCTGACATAGTAAGAACAGCTTTAGACTTAAGATGGGATTCCTGATCTGATCTGGAACCCATGGGGAAAGTCTTGCTTCCCACAAATGCCTTGGAAATGGGCCTGTCCCTTGGAAGTGCACTCTTAGATATGCTAATTGTTTACCTGTCCTGAAGGCTCTTCTTCTCTTTGTATTGTCTTAATCCCTATTGCTTTGCCCTAATGCACTTCTAGCAAACTGCTCCAAAAAATAACTGATAGGTTATAAAAGCATCTTGTACAGACTCCATCTTGGTAGTCCATTCAGGGGTTGCCTATATACCTCATGTACATCCTGTATTTCTGAAGAAACTGTAAGTATTCTTTAGATTGTACACCCACAGTGGACTCTTTGCTGTTGTTGTTGTTGTTAACTCTTATTGGCTTGCTCTGCCATACAGGAAGAATTGCCTTGAATCTAGCACCCATGGTTGCAAACTTACCGTATTTTTCGCTCTATAAGACGCACCTGACCATAAGATGCACCTAGTTTTTAGAGGAGGAAAACAAGAAAAAAATATTCTGAATCAAATGGTTTACTGAACTATTTAATAAACTATGGGATGTGTTGGGATCTCTTAATCCCAGTTGCTTTACTCTCATGTGCCTCTAGCATACTGTGTGCATGACCCCCCCATCCCCCACAGACTGTGCATGTAACTGTTAGGGGATGAAAACATCTTGTATAGAATCCATCTCTGCAGTCCCTTCAATGCCACATGTATTTCCTGTAGGTCTGAATAAACTGTAAATATTCTTTTGATTGCACACCCCCAGCATACCTGCTCTCTCTGGTTTTTCTTGCCTCTATCTTAGACAGAGAAGGTGAGCAATGAGGAGAGACCTAAATTCAATCCTCCAACTTTTCTCTCTCTTTTTTTTTCATATTTAAAAGTGATGCTTAAGAAACTCGGGCTGCATCTACGCATCCTTTTGAGTTGAGAGAAATGTTCACTCAGTGGTCTCTTGTGTGTCATTTCTTCCTCTGGACCAAGGGCATGAAAATCTAACATTTGCACAGTTGCAGAGATCACTATAATAATTGTGTTTCTTGTATCCTCAATTGGGAAGGGAACTTGATATCCACATTGTTTTTGTTAAGCATTTAGAAGTCCCAGTTAATTATCCATGAGGTATTAAAAGGCCCAACCCTTGAAAGACAAAGCTGAATTGTGGGGAACTTTCCTTCCATTCCCAAAAGGTATTTCAAGCTCACTACACTTCTGCTGTTGCATCTTTTTTTTTTTTTTTTCAGAACAAAGAAGTGATGGGTGTTTTCATGGGGATTAACCCTTTTTTTTTTCAGAGAGGAGGAAAATGTCCCACTTTCCACTTTTTCACACCATGCATAATTTTGAACATCTTTGCCATGCTTCCCATTACTCATCATTTTCCTAAGAGAAGCAATCCTGATTGTTGTAACAAAGTCTGATAGGGGAGCTGCTCCAATCCCTTGATTGTTTTAGTTGCCCTTCTTTGCACTTTTTCCAACAATGTCCTTTTTGCAGGTGTGGTGGCCAGCACTGTACACAATACTTTAAGTATGGTCATATTAAAGATTTGTGTAAGAGGAATATGATCTTGGAAATTTGATTTTCAATTCCTTTCCTAATTATGGCATTTCCTCCTAACATTTGACATTTTCATCAAGCTGTCCCCCACATTCTCAAGACCCTTTCTTGGTCTGTCAGCACTAGTTCAGATTCCATCAGCTTATACTTGAAGATGAGATTCTTTCCCCCCAGCATGCTAACTTTACACTTGCTTACACTGAAAGCATTTGCCGTTCTGATGCCCTTTTTCCCAGCTCAGAGAGATCCCACTGGAATTCCTCACAATCCCTTTTAAATGTTTTATTTTAGTATCATCAGCAAACTTGGCTACTTTATTGCTCACTTCTAATTCCAGATCATTTATGAACAAGTTGAAAAGCACTGATCCTAATGCAGAATCTTGTGAGAATACCATGCATTCTCAATGTTGGCTTTCAATTCTGTAATCAGTTACTGATCCATAGGACAACATGTGTGTGCACACACAGCCCTTATTCCATCACTGCCAGGTTTTCTCAAGAGTCTGTTGATGGATTTTATCAAAAGGCTTTTGGAAGAAACAATGTCTATTTGACTGCTCAGTCCATGTGTAGTAGTGACACTCTCAAAGAATTCTACTGGATTAGCAAGACAGGCTTACCCCTGCAAGAAGCCATGTTGCTTCTTTTAAAGCAGGGCTAGTTCTTCTATATGTTAACTGAATCTATCCTGAATAACACTTTCAGCCAATTTACGCAGAACCAGCAGAAAGCAAAGCAGCATATAATTTTCCAGATCCCTTTTAAAAAATTGTCCTAGAGTGCTGGTACATGGCTAGAGAGTGATCTTAGGGACATGATGTACATATTGTATAAGAAAGTCATCAATTGATTCTGAGGCGGAAGGGCAGAGCTGAATAGATGAGTTGGCAATTTATAGGTTATTTACTGAAGATGCTCAGGGCAAAGAGAGAGAACCAGCCCTCTTTGGAAAAGGAGGGAGACATTTCAGAGTGGTGGGGAGGAGATGGAAGGGGTGTCCTTGGCACCAACAGGATATGACAGGCTAAACAAGTGGACCAATTCAGAAGTGTCCAGCATTCCTGCTGTCTAGCCCTCACGCAGCAGGGGCCACCTTCAGGGCTGAATTCTTTCTGAAAGGAATGGAAGGAGGGGAAGCTTAAGTTTGAATCCAGCTCTTTACATTGTCAATTGCTTCTCTCACATCTCAAAGAGAACGCTGCTTCAATGTATACTGTTTCTTAACCTGTTAAACTTTAATAAAAGGATTGTGCATCTGTGCCGGCAGTGGCGTGGGGGTGGGGGGTGGATCGGTGCGGGATGGCAATGCGGGATGACAGTGCAGGCGGCAGAGGCTTTAGAAGAATTGTGCTTCTAAAGCGTCATCTGTGCCTGCCGCGGAAGTGGCGTGGGGGGGGGGCGGATCGGCGCGGGATGGCAGTGCGGGATGACAGTGCGGGCGGCAGAGGCTTTAGAAGGATCGTGCTTCTAAAGCGTCATCTGTGCCTGCCGCGGAAGTGGCGTGGGGGGGGGGCGGATCGGCGCGGGATGGCAGTGCTCGAGCGGCGGCAGCGTGGGGTGGCACAGTGGTGCGCGGCGGCGGCGTGGAGCGGCCGCGCGCGGTGGTGCGCGGCGGCGGCGGCACGGGACGGCGCCGTGCGTGGCGGCGCAGAGCAATGGCGCGGGGCGGTGGGGCGATGGCGGCACGGAGCTTCCCGGTGGGGGTGATCAGTTCCCGGAGTGCGAGGTGGAGCAGGGCACGCCGAGCACATGCCGGCCTGGTGGTGCTGGCGGGCGGGCAGCGTCCCGGGTGTCAGGCACATTCGCTCTATAAGACGCACAGACATTTCCCCTTACTTTTGAGGGGGGGAAAAGTGTGTCTTATAGAGAGAAAAATACGGTAAGCACATTTTAAAAAATGTTTTTACTTGCAGTGGGACTACTCCACTTTTGCTGGCTCATTTCACTCACAGGACCCACTGCTTGCAGAACTGGGCTCTTACGTCTCTTAAATTAACCCATTCTGTGAGTACTGCTGGCCAGCCCAATCCTCAAATAGGCTTTCCCACTTGTTTTGGGGAAAAACCCCAAAGAGTCTGCTGTGTGAGTGCTGGATCCTGTTAATGAACAGACACAACTGGATACTGCCCGGAGCCATTTTTCAATTTTAATTGCCTGCTGCTTTTAGAATTTTTGCTGGATTGTTTTTATCTGTTGCTGTTATGTTGCCATCATCTTAGATAGAGCAGGTATTGTCTTGTTTGTTGTTGTAAATGTCAAACATAAAGCAACAAATATTAGCAACAGGGTAAGATGCCTCAAAGATGTCTTTGATGAGGCAGGGGAGAAATCAGTCAAAGAAATAAAGGGCTTTCTGCTGTGTTCAGCTGTCTCTTGCAATCATCATTCCACACTTTTTCCAAAGCAAAGCCCTTGCAGGCATCAATGGAGCCCTGTTTTCCCAGAAAATGCTGAACAGAGGGTGCTGCTGTTGCTTTGCTTCTGATCTCATCTTCCTGCCCCCCTACTGTTTCCCCCAGACTTTGATTATGAAAATAAGTTTCTACTAGTTGAGGACTTTATCATTTTCATTACATTATTTACCAAATTCACTGTATTTATGGCATTTACTATGATAATTGCAGCACTGCAGAACTTTGACATCACACGCAACAATTGCTGGCACAAAATTGTGCTTTTCATGCATTTCCTAATCAATTATCAGTCTGCCAATGTACTGCTTCCTGTGGGGTAAGGGAGACCTGAGGATGCAGGGACCAACTTCTCCAAAAACTGATGAAATCCTATCTGGAAGGAGAGGAGGGAGGCATGCTTCTCCATCTCTTTTATAATTTTTTTTCTTTTACAGTTACCCACTCATTGGTGGCAGAGGGTGTGTGGGGATTCTGTATATCAGCTCTAGAGCAGGCGTATATTGTTTTTCCAGCTCTTTCGCTCTCTCTCTCTCTCTCTCCCCCCTCCCTTCTCTCTCAGCTTTCAGAAAGGAGATTCTGATGATTCTTGGTTCTGTTAGGGACTGGACTGGATCAGGTTTCATAGGAATCATGGCAGGAAGAGTTCAGCCCCACAGAAGCTCTCAGCAGTGTTGTGGCTGGAGAGGGCCGTATGTTGCTCCAGCAAAACCCAGAGAAAAACCAGGCTCAGATACGAAGGTACCATTGCCTAGCACCCTCTCTAGCTTACCTGAGGCTTTGACCCTTAAAGGGGCCTGGCCTGTTTTAGGAGCCGTAGGCTGGAGAGATATGGGAGTGGTTGGGGAGCACCAGTCTCTTTATGGGCTCAGTTCTCAGAACCTGAGGGTGGCAGTCAATCTTCTTAGGGCCACCCTCGGAACTGCCCCTCTGGAGAGCTGCGTCCTGGAGGGATAGAAGCTCAGAGATCTTCAGCTATTAGGTGTTATAGAAATGAAATAATTGGATTATAACATCCAAGCCTTTCCTGAGACCGAGAGTTTGAATTCCTCTAAGGATGATGATTTGAAGCATGGCCACTGACACAGGACCCAAAAAGGAAGACGAAAAAGAGGACCAATGCTTGCATAACTTTTGCATGTGCCCACTGAAATGTACAGATACAAAACTGGAAAGATTTACTTACATTCATTCATTCATTCATTCATTAAAACATTTATAGGCTGCCCCATCACAACAAAGCCTCGGGGTGGCTAACAACATAATTAAAATACAGTGAATGATAAAACATATGAATTTATCCCCCCCCCACAGGTGCATCTCGGCAACAACAACAACAACAATTCATTAAATAAACATAAACAGAACTAAATAAATTAAAATAAACAAAATAAACTTAAACCAAATATACAAACAAAACCAAATACAACAAACAACAAACACACATAAATAAACTAAAAACAAAGACTAAACTAACAATTAAAATTGTTAAATAAAATTGTTGTTAGTTAAATAAAAAGGTCTTCGCCTGGTGCCGAAAAGCATATAACGACAGCGCCAGGCGAACCTCTCCAGGGAGCGCATTCCATAGTTGGGGTGCCACCACCAAAAAAGCCCTCCTCTGGGTACTCACCCACTTGATCTCCCTCACGGGGGACTCCCGGAGGAGGGCTGCTGTTGCAGATCTGAGGGGGCGGGAGGGCATATAAGGGTGCAAGCAGTCCATTAGGTATCCAGGTCCCAAGCCGTTTAGGGCTTTATAGGTCAGCACCAGCACCTTGAATTGGGCCCGGACTTCAATTGGGAGCCAACGGAGCTGACGGAGGACTGGGGTTATATGAGAATAACGCCCAGCCCCCGTCAGCAACCTGGCAGCTCTATTTTGTACCAACTGAAGTATCCGGACCATCTTCAAGGGCAGCCCCACGTAGAGGGCATTGCAGAAATCTAGTCGAGAAGTCACCAGCATGTGTGTCACTTAAGATTTACATTTAAGAAGTAAATCTTAAAGAAGATAGTGCATCCCACTGGGCAACTTCAAGGCCATCCTGGTGTCTTTCTTATTGTCCTTTTTCTATAAACTGGACTTGGATCAGATAGACCTTAAACAGAAGACACATGTAAACAAATTTGCAACCTTTCAAAAAGAGAACTGTTCCGCATAAGTTGGGTCATATGGCCACCATACCTCTCAGGGACCATAGGACTGCAGCCTCATTGCTTGTGTGACTACTGGTGGCACTGAGAGGCTGCAGCTGGAATTGCAGCTTCTCAATGAGCATATGAGCATGAGAAAATTACTGCATTTTGCATTCTTTATGTGTGTTTTTACTAGAGCCACTACTGCTATATGTACCCTATTTCTAACAGAAAGTGCATCCCACAGAAACCCAACTTATGCTATGGTTAATCAGCACTTCAGGCCACATGACTCATCCCATACCATGTCCAGTGTGTTAAGGAGGAACTCACAGACAGTTTTGACCGCACACATATAATCCTTCTTTATGAGCTCCACCTGCCATCATGATGGAGCTCATTGGATGCCCATGAAATGGGAGATGGTGGACAGAGTATAACAGTTCTTGAAACAACAGGTTAACCAAATTACAGCGTCCTAAAGAAAAGCAAAATGATAGCCAGAGATAGAGACGGTGGGGGTGGGAATCTCACTCAAGTTAGGAAAATGCATTAGTCAGAGCATCAGTTATCCTTGTGTATAACTCATGATAGATTTAGAAAAGGACAACACTTTACTGCTTCTTTTGGATCAGTGGCTTGTCACTGGAGGAGATGTTGATACTGGCTTCAGCCTGTGCTGGCTTATCAGATACGTTCAGGGCTACTGAGCTTTTAATATCAAACTGGATAGTTGCACAAATGATTAAAATTGTCTGGATGGATAGAGACTCTTTGAATCATATTGCACAGAGTCTTTTGCCCACTTCAATAATTGTCATTACAGAAGATAGACCAAGTATAAGCAGATCAAGAAGACATTGAGCAAACATAAGAGCATTTCCTCTGGGATTTGGTTTCTTGGATACACGTCCCATGTCACCACAGCCAATGCACTCTTTCGCTTTAGAGATGCGTGGATAGGAAAAGAATGTTCTTGGAGGTGCTCTTTCTCTCCCTCCTGCTACTTCCCAAGGGTACTCTACAAAAATGAATCCAACCGCTGGCAGTGGAGTAAAGCCAATCACATCAATCAATCCTTTGGAAAGGAACATCTGAGCAGTTATTTGATTCCAAAGGGTGAGAGTTCATGGCTGCCATTCACAGAAGCACCATCCTTTGGATGCAATGATGGGCCATCACGTTGAATTTGGAAGGGCATGAGCACTATTCAGGCAAAAGCCAAGAATTAAACTTGTACTATGGACTGCATAGTGATGGATGAATCTATTCATTCTCTCAGTTGCTCATTTCCCAGTCTTAAATTCAGTTTTTCCCAAACATTGTGATTATTTTCTGCAAATACGTGCTTGAAAATTATGAGTTTATTTTCTACAGTTTCGAATACATTGCATTTTGGTACATTGTATCACCAAATATACACATTTTGCAAGTAACATATTGCAGTTCTGAATTTAGTTTTCACTGTTATATATACTTCTGCATAGATGTTCTCCTAATATAGGCATTTTTCTAATGCACATTTTGATTTGAGAACTCTATTGCCAAATTTGTGGAAGAGCCAATTTCAGCACTGTAAGGAGGTAACGGTACCGTTTTCTGGGATGTGTACGTAGCTAATTGGTGACATAAGCAACTAAAGTACAAATTTCTGTATCTCAGGGAAGTACCCTCATACCCTGAACAGATTCCATCTACCCAGACTGTCTGCTGGATCCTTCTGGACAGGAAGAAGCATATGAAGCATATGGGAGCCAGTGTGGTGTAGTGGTTAATTGCGTGGGACTGGGACTCAGGAGACTCGGGTTCGAGTCCCCGTTCGCCCATGGAGCCAACTGGGTGACTTTGGGCCAGTCAGACTCTCAACCCAACCTACCTCACAGGGTTGTTGTTGTGGGGATAAGATGGAGGAGGAGAACGATGTAAGCTGCCTTGAGCCCTTTGAGGAAAAAGGCAGGATATAAATTGAAAAATAAATAAATAAATAAAAAATAAATGAGGGCTTCCTATTCCAGTCTAGAATTGCCTTTGCAAAACTACATTCCTGAGTGTTGATGTCTTCCTGTATCTTTTGGTTCAGCCTTCTGGTTTGACATTTCATCCTGATTTGCTCTCCAGTCCTGCTTCTGGCTTCCTCACTTGACTCTCTTGGCAAAGCTCCTGGTTCTCAGTTCCTGGCTCATTTCAGGCCACTGCCTAAGGCCCAAGCCTGACAGTCATTTGGAGCCTGGATGTTGGCTCGACTTACAGTGCCATGTTAGGAACATCTTTTCCATCTGCAGCAATTCTTTCTGGCTAGTCCAAATGGAAGCATGCCATCAATAATATGGCTGAGTGTTTCACTGTGGATTCTGTTTGCAATGACAGGCTTAACTGGAATCAGGAAGCATCCTTCTGAAGAAAAGTTAAGAGTTGTTAATGGCTCTCAGTTGAGTGCACACACACATGCACACAAACACACACAGACAATGTATGGTCTGGGTATAGAAAGTGATGCAATTATTCATAGCATTGAGAAAGTAGACACAGAAACCTCACTCTAGCGCTCTCTCTCTCTCTCTCTCTCTCTCTCTCTCTCTCTCTCTCTCTCTCTCTCTCTCTCTCATAATATCAGAAATTTGTGCCACCAAATGAAACAGAATGGCAGTAAATTCTGGGTTGACAAAAGCTGTTCAACAATTAATGAATGCAAATTCAGTGCCATAGGTTGTGGTGATGGCCATAGACTTATGACTTTACATGGGAACAGAACAAATTATATCTTGCTGTAACAGAGGGATAGATGGGATTTAGAGTATGGTCTGAGGGCACATAGAGCATCCACCATGCTGAAGCTAAGCAGGTCTGGGGCAGGCCTGAGCTTGGAGGGGAGACCACCTGGAAACTGCATGTAGCCACCTTGAGTTCCATAATGGGAAAAGCGTGGGAGATCAATATAATAAATTGATAAATTAATTTCAGGGCCACTCCATCAGCTCTGCTGAGAGTCGAGCTCCACTTGGCTATTTTCTTCCCTTCTCACAGCAAGAATTCCAGCTGGCTGAAGCAAGAGGAGAAGTGAGGCAGCAGATACACCTTTGCTAACTTTGCTGAGAAACCAGCTCTATTTGGGTTTTCCTTTCCCTGAATCGTTTCCATTAAAGGTGGTCTTTATAAGAATTCTGTGACTTTAAGAACTGGTGCATCAATTCTCCTTTTGTACCATGCATTTTAGATTGGAAGCCTTAGGGCATTGACTGGCTTGTTTGTTATTGATCCTTCATTTCAGAAAATATGAGGGAGCACCTAGATGGAGTAATATAGTAGTTTTAAAGTGTCATAAAAACCAAATAACCATTTTAGAGGATTTTGTGCCCTGTGCAAACTTGCTTTCTACCCCTCCCAATCTGGTTTGCAAACATTTTGTGCAGCCTTAATTAAACAGCCCTTAGTGATTTCATGCCAATCATCCTTTTCCCTACATACACCAGGATTTCAGAAGTGCCCTTTCTATGTGTTTTTCCACACCTGCATGTGGGGCAAGGACAAGTGCATCAGTTTCTAAATCACTCTTAACATGGGGTTCTGTCTGCTCCATAGCCCAAACTCAAAATTAGTATCATTTGGAAATGTTTTAAATGTCATCATCCTGAGAGTTTCATTTCTGGAGCAGGATAGCAATGGAATTAATGCTAATACTAATGCTAATACGCAAAACAAACAAAACCAGGCATTGCAATAATTATATATTACCCGAGTCCATTTGGCGAAAGTGGTAAATATTAATCCACTTTCAAAATAGTTAAAGTTGTATCAATTTATTTCAAAAAACCTTAATTTCACCTTTCCAAAATGCAAGGCTTACATAAAAATGGTAAAAAACCAGCAGCTGGCTAAATAAAAATGGTAACCATTTGTTTAAAAAAGAGAAAATCAGGAACTGTAACTACACAAGCAAAGAAAAACTTCAAACTGAACCCTTTTCAACATGGAAAAGTTTTCTATGAACTCTGCCATTCTATGAAATTAAAGGTTCCATAAGTAGGGATGATCACCATGGCTCCCCTGGTCCTCCAAGCTGATGATCTTGCTCTGTTCTACAAACTTCTCCCAAATGAGATTTAAAAAAAAAATAAATCTCAAGCTCTTTCTCTCCTGAAGATCAAGAAATTTCCAATCTTCAGTAAATTCAGATAAAATGTAAACTGAATACAATTCTTACTCATCAGCATCAGCCAAATTCAATAGGTAAATCTACTTTTTACATGACACTAGGATGATGTGCCCACCAGCCACATAGAACATAGAAGGAACTTGTCCGAAAAAGATGGCAACCTTAATTCTTTAATACACGTGGCTATAATGTGCATGAACTTTCAACTTTTAAATACACATGAACTTCAAGAGTTAAAAGCAGATGGGCCTAGATGGATAATTCTACCAGTTTTGGTTTCTCCCGCCCACATTTATTTATTTTTTTTCTAAATCTCAAGTTCTTTTAGTGCCCAAAATGGAGAGCTTGGCAACTTGCAAGGTCATCCAGCAGCATCCTTCAGGAACTGAACCCGTGCAGAGACTGAAATCCCAACCCTATCATGTCCATCATAATCTCAGGAAGCACTTTTGTGATTTCTCAGTAGCATCATCTCTATTCTGGAGTCAGCTTTAGCTTATCCTGGCTTTCTCCTATTTCCTGACTTCCAGACGTGTTAGAATACTATAACACCCTCCATCTCTTCCATCGACCATGATGATTATGGGAATGATAGTCAAACACATCTGGAGGGGGCCAGAAGGCCTCTAACCTGCCAAAACTATCTTGTATAAATTAACTTGTCAACAACAAACTATGTTGGGTTTCAAAGAATCTGAGCTGATCTTGGTTCATTAGGTTATTTTTTAAGGATGCGCCTAGTGTCAGGAAAGCTAGTGTTTTGCCACTGTTTGTTGTAAAACCCTACAAATATCCTTTTGGAAAAAATAAGTTCCATCAATTATGCAAGATTCACCTGCTGTGCACTGAGTCACTGTTCTCAACACTTGCATGCTTTCTCCCTCAAGACTGAAGGAAGGATTAAAGCAAATTCCATTTATAGATTCATTTATAATGACACTCATGCTGGAAAATAGATTTACAACAATCATAACAGGCAAGACAGGAAAGTAAATACTGAATATAAAAAGACGGGGAAAGAAATACAAGCTACTGGGAACAGGGATAGTGCTAAATCAATAAACAGATTCTTCTATGTGCAATTCTTTATTTTAGAGCAACATATATTAGGAATTTCAACTGCCATCATTGTTTTTTTAACTAATAATAATAAATCAAATATGAACTATCACTATACATAGAGTGTGTGAAGAATAAATATTGAATGGGAAGAAGGCTTCCTTCTGCTAAGATTACCATTACTTTTTTGTCATGATACAGCTGGTAAAACAGATTGTATAAATACTGTTAATTAAGTGTATATATTGCAGCAAAGCCTTGGGTGGCAGGGCAGGGTTAATGTGAACTTAAGAGGCTTGGCTGAAACGCCATCTGTTAGGGATGAGGGAGTGATCTATGCTCCCAGGCTTATCCTGGAGCTCAAGGAAACTTAGCTAGGAAATCTTAACCCTGGATTGTAACATGGTGCAGATTGTTTTGGCTGGGAAAGTTGAGGCCTCCCAGGTTGGCAGGCTGCATCACCCCATTTCCAGGAGAGTGGGGCTAAAAACAAGCAAGCAGGTAGGCAGGCTCAGGGGAGCCTTTTGTCTCCCACTGGCTGTTGATCCGCTTGAGAGGTGTCACTCCCTTTCCAAATGCTGAACTCTCCACAGCAGGAGACTGTGCTAGTTTAGGTTAGCTTTATTAATTTCACTTCTGTGCTGCAACAAGCAGTTTGCATTTTTGGGATCTGGTTATTGTAACCTGCTGATGTTTTGCAACTTTGTTGCTATCCACTTTCCCCTTCACCTTTCTTTTCAATGCTCCAGTCCCCCTTTCCTTCTTTTAATGCTTTTCTTTCAGAAGTTTTGGTGTCTGGGTGACTTGTGTGCTAAATAAGAAGTCTTGCCCAAGGGGGATGGGCTTGGTCCTTGGGTGGATTTGGTCCAGCTACAGTGGGTCTCCGAAGGGGTTTTACACATATCATTAAGCCCAAATAATCCTGCCACTCTTTTCTGTTTCTGTATTCTGGAATGGTGGTGGTGGTGGTGGGAATTCTACAAAATATTTCTCCCACTGCATGTTTGGAAAATAGCACCTTCGCCTATACTGATTTTCCTAGGAATTGGTCAATGCTTTTCTTCCGCTGTCCTAATTGACGCAAGTATGACATCATAAATGACAATATTGAACAAACAAACCAGGGAAGAGAGTTAAAACATTCCCGCTCTACAGCTGTTCTTCACATGTTTGTTCCTCAACCAAGTAACTTCCAAAGAGAGTAACATGAAATCACTGAATTACTGAATTTCAGTTCACCAAGGAGGGTTGGTTCTAGCATTCTGGCTTGAATCAGGATGAACGCATGTTGTTGTTGTTGTTGTTGAAATCACACTCCATTTTCTAATTAGCTTACCCATACCAGGATGTCTTTGCTATCATAATCAACCACTCCGTTGGCTGTTACCAACATGGTGTTTATGAATGACATCTGTTGGTGACTTTAGTACCACTGTCTGTACTGTCTGCATTTTATTTCCCCTTGACCTCACTGCTTCTGATGTGTCCCTCCGGCCATGTGTATGTCTAGCTATAACTCATGCATTGTGCAGCTGATGAAGTGGACTGTGGATCATGGAAGCTGAGAAGTGTCCTAGTCTTAAAAAGGCCACAAGACATGTTGGTATTCTTACTAGGAAGAGGATTTTGGTTTTGGTTTCAGCAGGGGCACTCTGAATAGGAAATGCCCTCTTCATGGAGGCTCACCTGGAACATTTGGTCAGTGACTGAACATTCTCTTTCAGTCACTGACCAAATACCTGCCAAGACATTTTAATTGGTATGAGCTGTTTAAGGATCTGAAGTATTTCATGCTCACTGGCTGTTCCTTATCTGCTGGTGAACAGCTAAAGCTCCCCCCTTATCCAGTTCCTTAGGGTTGTCTACCCTGGGGGTAGGCAACTGATTGCCCTCCAGATTCTTTGGGCTATGGCTCCCAGAAGCCCCAGCCTGCCTCTCTAGGGTAGGAATGAACCCATTTGGAACCTGCCCCTGTAGCATCCAGAGATTCCCTATCATGCTTGGCCAGGTCCAGGTGATCCAAGCCAAGAGGAGATCCACAAACATTCAGGGATCCCCACTGCACAACCAGCAGCCTTCCTCTTCAGGTGTAGACACTCAAAGAATGGCTGCAGGATGTGGAAGAGGGGCCTGCAAGTGGTAAGCCCACTCTCCTCCTTCCCTGCACCTGCCAGTGGCATCAGCAGGCACGGATGGGGGTGCTGCTCCGGCAGTGCATAAGGCTCCATTCCTGTACCCTGAGTACAACACTGGCTGAGCTCACCAGGAACTCAGATTCTGGGCTGCTGTAAAGTAGAACAGAGTCTGGATAGCTGAGCTCAGAGAATCCAACAGATTCCACCCCCAGACAGATTCCTCACACATCCCTAAGCCTAGCCAATGGTCATGGAGAATGGGAGTTGTAGTGCAAAACATCTGAAGGGCCTTGGATTGCCTGCTGCTGATCAATACTGAGTAGCAACGGTTCTCTAGTTTTTCAGCCAAGCGTCTTTCCCAGGCCTGGGAGATGCCATGGATTGAAAAGCATGTTGGGAAAGTATATTGCTGCACCACTGAGCCAGTGTCAGCCGTGGGATCTGGAGGGCCCTTGGCCAAGTCAGTCTCCCTCAGTGAGTCTACTTCTCCCTGCCATGTCCACCAGCCACTCTTGCTCCTCCTCTCCTCCTCCTCATTGTGGCTACCACGTACTTGCTTGACAGACAGAAAGCCAGTGGGCAAGGAGGCCGCTGCTCCCCTTCTTGTACCTCTGTTGCCTTGGCCACAGACAAAAGCAGGTGAACGCTGAGGAAGCAGAGCAACTCTCGGGAGTCAGGTGAGTGGCTCCCTGATGGGCCACTTCAGTGCCTTACCATACCACCTCTGGAGGCTGACCCTGCAGGGAGCTTTATCCCATCCTCTGAACTGAGTTGTTCTGATTGGCACCTGTCATATTTTGAAATTGTATTGCATGTTTCTTCTTTCATAAATCCCTCTGGAAACATATTCCAGTGAAGCTGCATGTGTGTGAGCAATATAGTGCAGTTTAGTGTAATAAATAAATACAATGAAGTTAACATGAATTACATAGAAGGGGAAATATTTTGGTTGTGCACCAAGTTCAGTGTCGGCTTTGTTCAGTATCCCTGGCTACCTTCTCCTCTTCATTGCTGTCCTTTCTGGTAACCTTGTAGAAACCTCTTTGCAGACCTTATCTGTTGCAGTTTTGCTGTCCTTAATATGCACTTCCTATTTTCTATTTAAAATCATCTGCTGCTTACAGGATTCCATGGTTCCCAGGCTTGCAATCCTGTTGATTATGTGCTTTCAGTATAGTGAGGAAGAGAAATAGGCAGTTGACAGTGAACAAGCAGAGAACAACTTGACTTGTGGCACCTACACTTGTGAATAATCATAGCCAGATCAGGCTGGAGAGACTTTTGTTCCTATTTTCAAACTTCCCAATAATGTGTGATAAACCAGTGACATTGTTAGTGCAAGTTCCTCACATTTTGAAACGGTGTGTTGGGTGGTTTCAGGGTGTAACCAACAACATGTGATTCACACTTAATGAAACCTTGGGAGAAGCACCAGCTTGTTGTTTCAGATGTTTTTTCAGCACATTACCCAGAAAATTCTGAAAATGCTGCTCCTTTATCTGGTAGATCTTAGTGAAAGAGGATAGTAAGAACCATATAAATTTTATATTTCTCTGCTAAGAGAGTAGAATATGTTTCCCAGGGAAGTGTTCCATGCCTTTCTACACAACCAACAGAAGTGCCTAGAAAGCTGCCTGAATACTCCACCAGAATTCACAATTCAGCTGCTTTATTCTTGTTTGTATCCAGGACTGAAATCCCCCAGATGTCCTCAGCCGTCCCTTAGCATGATAGCTCTTCATTCCCCAGCCCAGCAGAAGAATATAAGGGCCTTTTTCAGGTGGCCTGGTGAATGTGTGGTGGGAAAAATAGAGGAAAGAGGAAAACTGTCACAGTAGACTAGAGATGATGGGTCCGCTCCATACAAAGAGTCGTAGTGCATTAGAAATGAAGACTTTCCCACCAAAAGCCTCCAAATTGTCCTAGGTTGTCTCTTTCCATGCTATCTGTTTATCACCAACCCATGGGAAGGATGCAACGGTCATTTTCAGATGGTCAGGTGAATGCTGGTCACTTCATGGCCAGGCTGGCACCCTGCTGGTGAGGGTGGCCATGTGTCTCTTCTACAGACAGCAGTCTTCTGTTTGAATGTGTTCTCTATAGGAAGGTTGATTGCAATCCTCTGAAAAGGAGAGCCAGTGTGGCGCAGTGGTTAAGAGCACGGGACTGGGACTCAGAGGATCTGGGTTCGAGTCCCCGCTTGGCCATGGAGCCAACTGGGTGACTCTGGGCCAGTCACAGACTCTCAGCCCAACCTACCTCACAGGGTTGTTGTTGTGGGGATAAGATGGAGGAGGAGATGTAAGCTGCCTTGAGCCCTTTGCAGGAAAAAGGCAGGATATAAATCCAAAAATAAATAAATAAAAATAAATAAATAAATAAATAAATCATTCAGACTAGTAGCCATCAGCTTCTGGCACCTTTTTCAGACCACTTCAGCATTTCACTCGGAATGCATGACCTCTGCCAGGCAACATTCCTATGAACGCAGAACATTCCTGGACATGTACTGGAAGAAGCTGCACCCTAATTAATCATACTCTAATAAATTCTACTTTCATATATTAAGATGATCCCTATGATTCAGATCAAAAATTGATCTTGTTTAACATTCCCTGGTGATAATTCTTCCACCACTGCAGCTCCAGAACAATAGAAACTATGTGCTTCTCAGCAACACAGGAGCTTTTGCATGCATTAGACATGGAAACACTGTGCTTGAGAAGCCCGTTTGACCTCTTTGGCCTTCTTCAAGCTTCTGATGGGTGGAACAATTTAAAGCAGGGAATCCTGTGGCTTAAATGCAGCAGTGCACTATTGCACATCCAATCACACAACAAGACTTCCCTTGCTATCTTCTGTCCCTTATGTCCATGTGCACAACTTCCAAGGGTCCCACTCCACCCTGTCAGAGGTTTCTGTGCCGCCGGTGGATGAACAGGATTGCCTACAACGTTACACACAGTGTCCACTTGTGAGTCTCCTGGGCTGGCCACAGGCACATGCGGTGCGTTCTCCTCTTCCCTGCCCTGGTCCTCCTGAGACTTCTACTCCTACAATTTCTACAGTGTGGTGGGCTTGGGATGTGGAGAGAAGAGCAGTCCCTTGCCATGACTTTATTTTGCAGACATGACTATCACTTCATTATTTGCAAACTGCTGTTTATGAATCCCGGAATTTATGTAAGATGTTTACGGAACCTGTGGCTGGCCAAGTGTTTGCCATGTGGGCCACAGCCGTGAAAAATATCAGCTTTGATTTTTAATGGAAGTGAATGAATCAAAGTGAAGAGTTTAGAGCAAATGCAACAAAAGTCAGCATTAATTGGTACATGTTCAACTCCAAAGTGACTGCTAAAAGCAAATGTGAAAGGTAGTAATCTTCCAAGGACGCTAATATTCAGTTTGAATGTAAGTCCTGTTTAGGCCTTGCTTTCCATGCAACTGATACTGCATGGAGGAAGAGTGAAATTGAGGCTGGCCACACTTGGGTTGCAACTCATGGGATCTGTAGGATTTCTCCTAAATTATGGACAGTTTTGGGGAGGAGTCAGCATAGATTATGATGGTGAGGCAAGGTGACTGCCTATGACACTCTTGTCTTTCTCCATGCAGCCTTAGTTGTGTGGAAAGAAAGGTCTGACCAGTGATACAGTAACAACAAAACACCAGACTTGTAAATAGCCACTCATCAAGCTGCTCATAGCAAATGTCAGCTGTAAGACAAGTTTGTAAATTGGAAGAAAGTTACCTAATTTTCCTTCCATCCATCTACCACAAATGACTAACACAGGTATTTGTGGTCAGGTGAGCAAGGCAAGATGTTTGGGAGCAAGTAACGCATGACTTAGAGTGGAACGACATGTTCTGTACCATTCTGTGATTCCTTTTAGGGGTGGTTTTTGTTTTGGGGAAATGCAGTCACCACAGCCACCATCTGAGAGAGGAGAACAGCATGGGGAGGACGGTGGCCATGCATCTTACTTTTCAGGGGACAATTCTCTATTTGAAGGGCTGTAACAGGACAGTCGTTAATTTGAAGAGGTCCCCTTTCTAAAAGACTGACCAATCCCATAGGAAGGAGGAGCAGGGCTTTCAAGACACTCATCAACAGTTAACATCTGGATAGCAGACCAAGCACACATGGAGATCACCTAGTCATAGTCTTTTCCACTAGGGTGAGATGGAAGGAGAAAGGCTATAACTTGGTGGAACAGCCCCTGCTTTGGTCTCTGGTTCAATCATGGGGAACTCCAGACAAGGGCTGGAAAACACTCCATACAGAGCATCTTTGCCAGTCAAGTGCATCTTTCTTTTCTGGGGACAGATTGAGGTAAAAGCAGTGAGAAGAAAGGAGGACAGGTCAGCACACTGGAACAACTCACCCTACAACTACGCCACACAGCATGGACTGTGAAACAACCCCAAGTGCGCCTGACAGACACTTGGCCCCGCTGGGATCTATCTCCCCCAGTTCCTCCTTGGTCCTTCTCAAATCATCCTAGAGAACTCCATGACAGGACACATCTTGTCTCCTCTCCCTTTGCCAATTCTGAGTTCAGGAATGTGGAAAAACATGAGCTAGACCACGTGCAGGAGCAGAAAGATTTGGCAACTCAGACTCCCTTTAAAAACTGGGGTGGGTTGACAGGGCTAATTGGGATTCTTTTTTTGTAGGAGCATATGCAGATACAAATGTCTATTTCTTAAAAGAAAAAAAGAAAAGAAAAGAAAAGAAAAGAAAAATAACCAGCCTGTCAACAGTCCATTTTGCAAGGAAGCTGAGCTCTGACAGCTAGCAGTCAACATTCTGTGCTCCTGAAACTGGGATGGTTCCCATTTTCTCACATTCCTGAACTCCCAAAGCTCAGGAAAGGATAGTAAAGAGAAATGCAGGACACTGGGGAGTGTTAGTTCCAGCAAAAAGTAAAACAAAATAAAAATAAAATTAAAAAGAGGCTCTTCATGTGAAAAGGATGAACTACTGGCCACGTTCTTTCCTTAGTAAAGATCACTCATGCTTTGCTTTTCCTTGACAGCTCTGCTTTTGACAGCTGTCAGAGAAACACAAAGTAAAAAGAACCCTATTTGCAGCTGCAGTTTGACATTGCCCAAGGTAAAGTTCCCATTCTGGATCTTTGGCAGTGTGAACTTCTGTATTTGCACGAGTCCAATTAAAAATAAAATAAAATATTTGCAGATGTTTGGGGTACATTTTTAAGGGTGGTGAATTAGACAGAGCTCTCATTGTGTGGCTTGGGTTTTTGCTGCTGTAACCAAGTGGGTCACTCACCACTTCCCTTAACCCTGGTGCCAGTTGCCAGGATAGGATGAAGACAACACATTGTGGGTACAAGAACCTCTAGTACAAACTATGGTTTGTCAAAGTGGCCCATTGCCTTTAAAAATCCACCCTTAAAAAATCCACCCTGCATGGGTTCACATGACATGACAAACATGGGTCTGGTTTCACATGACATGACAAACTGTCATGGCTTGTCACCAATAATGGGCTGTCATGTTGTGTGTATCCAGTCAATGGCACATGAGCCAAAGAGTTAGGAAGCCATTTCTCCATGCAAAGCATACTGGTCTCTGTCACCCAAAAGGATCACAGAATTGGATACAATGTATAATTCCACCCTTGCTGGGGTAACGATGTCCATATGCATCCTCTCTCTCTCTTTCCCACACCCCTTCTTGTGAATGGCTATTTCAGTCAATGAAGCAGAATTTCCAGGTGGTACAACACAAAGCAGAGATCTCTCTCTGGGTCCAGGTACCACACCTGCCATAGAGTCATCCCGTAGCCTTGTTGTTTCAATGACTGTATCCATGATGTGAATGTAATTTTTCAGCCTGTGTTACAACCATACTAGCAAGCCAAAAACTGGATTGGCTATTCTTTCCGGTGCCAAGGAGGGCTGGCTCATGGCTTTGCCCCCGACATTCATGCATCAGGAGCTGTCTGCTTTTAAAACAGATACTCTTTCATCATTGAATGCTTGGTTACAATTTCCAATTTATTTAAGTGGTACACCTGTTGATGGGTTTATCCAGCTTACAAAATAAATCCACATACATTTTTAAAAAGTTGCAAAACTGCTCTGGAGAGTTGCCAAGAAAAGGTTTGTTGATGATATGATGGGTACTAGCTAATATCTGTCAATCACCACCAGCATTTTACATGCTCAGCTGAAGCATGCTGAAAATCCATGGGACATTTTCAGATCATGCCTTGGGACAGATAATTGTACATTTGTTTGATGGTCGATCAAATCAGTCAATCAAGTCATCTTCACCATTAAAAAAAAAAAGATTTCTTAAAAAATTTTTTTAGCTTTATCAGTACAATATTTTAGCTTCACTTCCACATCTGTGAACTGGGAAGGTGAATTGCTTACCTTATAGGGATGGACACAATATAGCTGTCAAATGCATTAATACAATATACTGGTGGGTGATACACTCAAGAACCAGTAGTTGCGGTGGTTATAGTGTTTGACCGGGGGCCTGGGAGGTCTGAGTTTTAGTCCCCACTCAGCCATGAAGCCCACTGGGTGCCTCACTCAGCCTAACCTACTGTGCAGGGCGACTGTTGTGCGAATACAATAGAGCTATGGAAACTGAAGTGGTTTTCTCACCAGAGGGAAAAGGCAGGATATTAAATGCAACAAGAAGAGGATGATGATGATGATGATGATGATGATGATTTTGCAAGTTTAACAAACCCTGTATTAAATTATAAACCTTTGCAGTATTTTGAATTGGATCAAGAGATAAACTGCAGAGAAAAATTTTAATGTATTTAAAATATGTATATTTTATTTTAACTGTATTGCAGCTCCTATTTTGAGCCTCAAAAGCCAAAATAAATAAATAAATCAGTAAAGGAAGGAAGGAAGGAAGGAAGTAAAGGCACTAGCAGCCACCTTGAGGAAGACTGAGTTCCAGCAAGGTATTTTTAAAACTTTGTCTCTGTAACAGCCAGGACTTGGAATAATTCCTCCTTGATGTCCTGGAGGTGAGTCTTTTAAACTCCCCCTCTTCGCCCAGAAAAAGGGTGGGCAGTAGCAAAGCAGAGGCGGTGTCTGGCAGACAGTAATTAGTTAACTCATTGCTGTGCCCGGATCCTGACACACCCTCCCAACCTCCCCCCCTGCCCCCCCCCCAGCAGCCTGTGGTTAAATAGTGCTGAAAGAAATTGCATGAAATCATCTGCAGGTTCCTTTTTTTGAAAGAAAAAAAGTCAGAAAGAAATTGATGGTGGGGAGGGAAAGAGCATTGAGAGCTGAGCCGAGGTTTCCTGTTGCTTGGGGGCCGTAGGCATATATAAAGAGGTACTTTTAATGTGCTGGGCCAGTGTTTGCGAACTGCTAAGAGAGTGGAGAGCTGCCTGGACTGGCTGCCCAGATCCCTGAGGGTTTTAAAGCGACCACAATGAACAAGTTCCTGTGCTGCACGCTTGTGGTAAGTCCTTGCCCAGAGACTGACGGTTGCTTTGGAACTAGCAGAGGCAGGGAGCTGGGATTGCCTGCCAGCCGGGCTTTTCCTCTTCGGGTCTTTTTAGGAAGGTGGCTAGCTGCTGAAGCAGACGTTGGGCAAGGGAGAAAGCACCCTGGCGTCAGGCGCTGGGGGAAAGAGCAAATATGGCACCTTTACAAGGTAGAGGAATTCTCTGAACCTTGTAGTTCCAGCTGCCCTTACGTTGATGCTACTGCTACCTTGGCAAATGGGATTGTCTGTTTAATGCTATCAGGACCATCTATGGGGAGGAAGGTAAAGAAGGGACAGGAGCAAATCGGTGGACTGAATTAGATTAGGAATTCAGGATGCTGCTTCATACAAAATCAGTCTATCTAGCCTAATCTTGTCAACACAGCACAAAACACAGTAGGTTTTGGGCAAGAGCTTCTTCGTGCAAAGACTGCTCTTCCACTCAGCTAAGGCTGTTCTCGTTCAGGTCACAAACAGCCTGAATTTGGCATTTATGTGTCTTCAGCGAACATGCAAGGTTGCTTTATGGAGTCAGTTTGGAAGTCCATCTTATCCCTGTACTGTGCGCTCTGCTGCACAGGGTCTTCGTTGGAGGTTCTTCTGAGCCTTTCCACCTATGATCCCTTCAATAGGAGATGTCAGAGACTGAACCTCAGACCTTCTGCTGTACCATTGGTTCCTCTTGGTGTATAGGAGCACAGTCCAAATCTTTGTGCACATTCTATGCCGGGGAGGAAAAAGCTTCCCTCACTTGTTTCCATGGTATGTGTAGAGTTAGTTTCCTGTGATGCTGAACAAATGAACATATTCTGCTCCAACGTAGCTCCAATGAGTTGTGGTACATTCATGTCTGCATCACCAAAATCCATGAATATAAGTTTTGAATTTCCCTGCCTCTGCTTCTGTAATTGCTCTTTCCCTCTCTCTGGCTTAACTTTGGGAATCCATTCATTTGACGCATGCCCCACCCTTGAGGCTAGGGAAAGCTACAAATCAAACTCTGCAAATAACACTTAAAACCTGCTCCAGGATCCATGGCAGAGAATTGTTTGCCTTGTGATATCTGATGTTATCCCGGATGTTATCTGTTCAATATACTTTCAGTGTCTTTCATCTTGAGGGAAAGAGGAGGAAAGTCTGATCAAACAACAGTGAATGTTCCTTTTGTCTGTGAACTTCATTTTCATCTTCACATTTGTTGGATTTGTGTATATGGTAAATTAACAAAGTCACTTCTATAGTTAGAGTCCAACAATGGAAGTCTTTTTTTTCTGTTCTGCTTTTAGATAAGTGGTATCTTTTTTAAAAAAGGGGACTTAGTCCACTGGGAAGTTATCCAGCACTAACTCCCTTTCACCATGTGGAATGTGAAGGAGAACTTCCCAGTGGACTATGCCTTGTTAAGTATCTGTACATACACAACAGCTGTGAACATTGTGCAAGGTGGAAATGATCCGGCCAAAGTTTAAAACATTTTAATATGCCATTGGTTGCAATGTGCTATGTAAGCATGCATGTCCCCAATTTTTACTGGATTGTAACTGTTATGTACATTTATTTATTTAATGTAAATTCCTTATATACTGTGACTATTATAAAATCTCAGGACAGTTTACATAAAAAGCCAAAAATACAAATAAAGATTAAAACAATATTACAACCATAAAACAGTTAAAGGGGTGCAAAGGTCCTACTCTTGGGCAAGCTTCAATAACATGAACAGGAGCTGTTCAGAGGCACAATTGTATATTTGCTCACCCTTTATGACAACCCCTACAGATAATCTGTCAATGAGTTGCCCGCCAGCCTCAGCTTGACAGGAATCATGTGATAATTGGCCCTGTCAGGCCCTCTAATCTTCATCTCCTGGGTTTGAGAATGAATACTTGTCATGTCTGTTTGTTAGAAAGAAAGGAAAAAAGAAAGCGAGAGAAGGACAAGTAGGAGGACATTTGCTAGGAATTACTGGATCTCTGAATGGCTTCTCACCTTGCTGCAGCCTTTTCCTTCAGGTGCTTTGGACTGGTGGCTTCCACAGGTTGTGGATCATGGTGTCGCAGCCCAGCACACCTTGAGGGAGATTGGTTGAGGAAGACTGCTCTATTCAGTTACAGATGACCAGCCACAAAAGCCATGTGCAGTGCATTGCGGCTTGTGGCAAGGGGCGGCCTATAAATTTCTAAATAAATAAATAAATAAATAAATAAATTGCAGGACACAAGCTGGTTTAAAACAGCTGCGTTGACAGCATCTGGACTCCCTCTAAGGGTCATAAAATCTGTCTTTGCTGGCTTTTCCTATTTAGCAGAAGAGTTGTGCACAGGGTTGTTCTAGTTCTTTTCAACTCTGCATCAACTCTTCAGCATACTAGGAATGAATAGCCAGTCACTAGAAGAGAAAAAGAAGGCCACCTCTCAAAAGTGTATTGAACTGGCAGTTCTGGGGCCTCAGTACTAGTTTTTATGTTACTTGGTGATTCCATCTGAATTTTTCAGAGCCAGTGAGGATTAGCAGCTAGCATGTTGGACTAAGTGTGCAGAGACCCATGTTCGAATCCCTTGTCATCTATGAGGTGTATTGCATAATTTTGGGCCGGTCACCATTTCTCAACCTAACCTACTACAGTGTTCCTGTGGGGCTAGTATAGGATTGGGTATCATGCACATTATTCTCAGCTCCTTTGAGAAAGGGAAGGCTAAACACGTCATCAACAAATCACCTCCTCTCTTTCTGATGCTCAGTCTATAAGTGCCTTCTTTATGTAGCCCACATGGCATCACTTCCACACCAGAGTGATCTATCAGGATGTGCTTGAGGAACCCAAGGTTGGCAGAAATTCCCCAAAAATTCATGTGTGTGTAACTTAGGCTGGGGAATGCCAGAAGCTGCAGTGCCTTTTCTCTCTAAATATGCATATGTAGGAATAAGGTTGTGTCCTTAGTGTCTACCACTTCGAATTCTGATGCAAAGATACAAGACAAGATGTGGTGTGCAAATTTATAGTTGTTAGAAAAGCTGAAAGACTTTACTATCTGCCATCCTCTTTGCTCTTCCTGCGCTCTAACAAAAGAAGCACTAAGGAGTTCAAAGCTGAAGTGGAAGGGCTTTGTAAAATATGAAATGATCTCCCTGGGAATCACAGCAACTGCTAGTGGATGCAACACCAAGAATCAAAAAAGCAATACTAGGTGTATAAGAGCATTCAGATATGTTAGGAATCAGCTACAGTTGACACTGACAGTATTCAGACATGATAACTGACACTCAAGGACTGAGTGTGAGTTATCTCTGGGTTGTTGCTGAAACACGGGTCTTTGTGTTGTATGGTCCCAGCCATGCTAAAAAGCATTTTAACCATGAACAACCCATGATGGTAACCCATGCTTTTTGTTGGGTCGTGCACTGTGGGTTGTTGGCCATCATTTGTTATCCTAGTTGAGTTCAGACAACATGATGATTGATGCTTCAGTGACAGTCCACACTCAACCCGTACTTGCTTTGAGTATGCATTATCATGCTGTGTGAACCCAGTTAGCATGGGACATTTAAACTCTCTCATCCATAAAGTAGTTAAATTTAGAGTATTGGGCTGTATATGCCCAATTCTACAAATGTTTGCTCAGTAAAAAGTTGCACCATATTTAATAGGACATATCCACAGGTGAGCATGCATCAGACTGGAGCCTTGGGCTGGTTCGCACTTGGTACCTAACACTCTCCTCTCTGCAAATTTATGCTTAGAGAATCTTTAGGGCAGCCTTCCCCAACCTAGTGACCAACCCACTGCTGTCCTGGTGTGTTGGACTGCAATACCCAACAAGAATGGCCAGGAATGATGGAGCTTGCAGTCTAACACACCAGGTTGGTCACCAGCTCCCAAAAACTCAATCCACATTGGGTCTTCAATGAGCAGGTTGTGTCCTCACCAGGCTGCTTTGCTTCTTCCCTTTATATATGTTTCCCTAAAGATTTATGATACTTCTGTAATCCTCAGGATTCCCCTAAGCTTGCTGACACCTTCCTCTTATGTTTGGATACTGCTGATTTGACTACCTAAGTTGCAGCATTCATACCTGAACTTCAGAAATACAGGAAAGGAATAAGAACAAAAAAACATGAGGACATGAGGACTGTCATGCTGGATCAGATCAAGCATCCCTCTAGTCCAGCATTCTGTTCACACAGTGGCCAACCAGCTGCACAAGCAGAACTTGAGTGCAACACACCTTCCTGCCCATGATCCCCGGCAGCTGGTACATAGGCATGCTTTATCTGGAGATAACATATAGCCATTAGGACTAGCAGCCATGAATGAATAGGCTTCTCATCCATGAATTTATCCAGTCTCCTTTGAAAGCCATCCAACTGGATGGCCATCTACTACAACTTGTGGAAGTGAATTCCATAGTTTAACTATTTGCTGTGTGAAGAATGTCTTCCTTTTAACTGTCTGAATTTTCTGCAAATCAGCTTCATGCAATGACCCCATTGGATTCTTCTATTAGACAACAGGAGAAATTGTCTCCCTATGCAGTTTCTCCACACCATGCATAATTTTATACACTTCTTTTAAATGTCTCCCTTTCCTCATCCTTTATCGAAGCCAAACAATTCCAAACATTGCAACCTTTCCTTCTGGGAGAGTTGCTCCAGTCCCTTCATCATTTTAGTTGCCCCTTTCCCAATGCTACAATTTTCTTTTTCGGTGCAATGAACTGGGTGCACTATGTAAGTGTAGTCACACTATAAATTTTTATAAGCACAATTTCTTATAGTAATAAACTCAGCATTAGCCAGTGAAATTGATTAGTGTTTAGCGGTTCAGGAGTGGCAAGTGAAATCCCCTTCTTCACACAAAGTGTAATTTTTCTACAGGGATAGGACTAGTCTAGATGGCTCCATAAAGGACTCGCCACATTAAAAGAGGATTTGCTGAACTTGGGCTAGTAGCTGTGATAGCTAGATCTCCAGTTTCAGGAGCAGTAGGTCTTCAGATTCTGGTGATAAACAAGGGAGTGGAGGAGGACCACAACCATCAGACCATGCTGGTGAGCTCCTACTAGCTGGCTACTACTTGAAAGAGAATAGTAGTCCAAATGGATTTTGACCCAAAGGCAATTAAGAGACTTTTATGTGATGGTGAAAAGTGAGCAGCAAACGTAAAGATTTGACTTGGCAGAGCCTTTCAAAGGAAAACTAGACTCTGGGATGTGTTTGACATTCCAAACACTGGGTGCTTTATCTGTTTCAGTGAATTCAAACATTCTTCTGTGGTCTGCATGAAAACCCCAAAGCCAAAGCATATAATCAGACCTTCGAAGGCTGAAAAACGAGTTTCTTTTCTTCCACAAGGCTGTGCTTGAAGGGAAAACATGCTTGAAGGAATCCGGGCAGCCTTTTTGCAGTTGTTATCTAGTTGCATGGGTTTCATGAGGTGGGGCATGGCAGGGCAGAGTGCAAATGGCATTTGGTTTCTGTTTCAAGATTGGTGGGATAGATATGTGTCCAGATTTTAAAGGAAATTAAAATGATGCAAATTCTCTTTCAAAATCATCTTCCAACTAAAGAAAGAAAGGGTGACTAAAATCTCTATTTGAACCTGGGATGTTTGGTAAAGCACAATACTTTAAGATTACCATATTTTTCTCTCTATACGATGCACCTGACCATAAGACGCACCTAGTTTTTAGAGGAGGAAAACAAGAAAAAAATATTCTGAATCAAATGGGCACATAATCCCAGGCACATTCCCCATCACTTCCCCATGGGCTGCGCATCTGACAGACTTACTGCACACACATATTCGCTCTATAAGATGCACAGACATTTCCCCTTACTTTTGAGGGTGGGGGGAGTGCGTCTTATAGAGCAAAAAATGCGGTACCTAGATACTTGCAGAACGTCTGCAATCCTGCAGTGCAGGATTGTTCTTCATAATGAAGAATGGTGTTAAAGGTGATATGAGTGGATGATCAATGGTACATTTTGAAGGACACAGGCTCACCAAGTTTCCATAACAATGCCAAGGACAGTCAGAATATCAAGGCAGATGCGTTGATCCAAATCAACAAATCAGTTCTTGCCATTTTCCTTTCCATTGGGAGCAGGTCTTTTGCAACATCCTTATGAGCCACTCCAGATCAAGACATCCCCAACATACTTCACATTACAACCCCAGCTAGCATGAGGCTTTCCACCAAGCTCAGAAGGTGCAAGTAATAAGGGGGATAAGTGGTGGTGAATGGATCAGCATCCTTGCTAAAAAGGGCAGGTGCTGCATCCCAATGAGGATTAGTTCCACTACCCACCTGGGGATGGATGAAGGATACAGGAAGGTCATTTCAAATTCAGTTGTTGTGGTCCCCTACCCAAATGTTTTTTGTCAATTTCTCCCCTGAAGATCTGATCCACTTTCATCATGGATCTAGGGCTCTGCAGACATGGTTCCATCCACAGCTGGCCAAATCAGACACCATTTCACTTCCTGGAGGATGCCAAAATTTGCCATCTTGGATGGCAGAGTGGCAACTTTTTGTCTCTTCTCTTTTTTTCTGAAAAATCCCATGAAAAATATGTGGCAAAACTATAAAGAAAATGGTGGCCAGGCCATGAAGAATTTATTTTCTGTTGTGGCCTGGTCACCATTTTCTTTTTCAGTGATTATTCTGGTCCTAGTATATGGCCTCACTTGCAGGAAAATGTCAAGAGTAAAGTTGCTTGGGACTTGTGACCTTCTGGGGAAGAAAGGAAGCAGTGGTTGACCATCAGTGAAAGAGCCTCTTGCAGTCCCCATTTGTGGACGAGCAAGAGGAAAGAAGACCTACTGCCAGCTTTCAAAAGGGAGCCACAAGTATCCTCCCTCTATGGAATTTTACCATCTTCCATCTTGCTCAGGAGTAGAAGATGCTCTGCTGGCCCCCCACAAGGATTGCAAATTAATTTGGGTGAAGCTTGATTGTTGCAAGGATAAAATGTAGAGAAAGAGGAGGATGACCATGTAAGCAGCCTTGGTTTCTTTGCAAAAAGAAAAATTTGGATATAAATGTATAAAAGTAATAATAAAATAATAACACATCTGCCTTTAATGTGGTATTAGGGTGTTGCAAAAAAGGAAGGAAGGAAGGGAGAAGAACCTCAAAAATTGTATTTTCTCTTTCCTGTTAGTTGCTCGACATGTCTGTGAAGTGGACCGTCCAGGCAGTTATTGTGCCAAAGTACCTTCATTATGACCCAATGGTCTCCCGCCAGCTGCTGTGCGACCAGTGCCCTCCTGGAACCTACGTCAAGCAGCACTGCACAGCTTCATCAAAGACCGTGTGTGCTCCCTGTCCAGAGCAATACTATGCAGATGACTGGAACAGTAATGATGAGTGCCAGTATTGCAATGCAGTGTGCCATGAGCTGCAGTATGAGAAAGTCGGATGCAGCAGCACCAAGAACCGTGTCTGTGAGTGCATTGGGGGACGGTACCTGGAACTAGAATTCTGCTTGAAGCACACAGCTTGCCCGCCTGGCTTTGGTGTGGTTCGGCCAGGTAGGTGTCTGCTTTCAAGAGATGGGCTGATTAACCTGGGCAGTGAATAGCCACTTGCTTGTTCTCCTTGGTAGGTAAGATTTTTTCCAGAAGACCAGGCCAGGAAACAAAGGACAATCGTGAATCCTGCTATGTTTCCCCCTACTTTAGGTCATCAATATGCCGCAACTTAATAACATCATATATCAGGAATACAGGCTAGTACATGTCATTGTGGTGTGATGGATAGTGATTTTGTGTTGGAAGAGGAAGTCCTTGGTTCAGTTCCCAGCTTAGCCATGAAGCTTATCAAATGATCTCAGGCCAATCACCATCTTTCTGCCTAACCTACCTTATGGGGTTGTTGCAAGGGAGGTATGTGAACAAGCTCTATGAAAGATGCCCTAAACTTGTATCAGAGCCCAGCATGTTCATAAGTAAGCAAGTTGGTAAGCCAGCTTTGGAGGTATAGGATGTTGTCTAAGATGGACAGGGAGACAGTTCACAGAATGGTGGGACAAAGCAGAAGAAGTCCAAAGAAGCACCTGCTGAAAGATTGCGCTACTTGAGGAACCAAGCCTGGAACAATAGAATTCCAGGCAAGACCACCTTGGCTGCTCAGGTTTCACAGTCAGCCTGGATTGACCCAAAGCCATAGCACTGTTTCTGGCAGGGATGGGCTGGTCTCCCTGCCCGAGAGCTGTCCAAGGGGGCCTTGGTGGCCCTGCCACCAAAATGCTTGGTTTGAGACCCTGATGCCTCACAGCTCCTTGGAATAATGCAGTAGGTTTTGCTGTGGAAGCTCTTTTGTAGTCATTTTTGTAAGGCTCATTAAAGCTGGTCCGTACAAACTGTTGCAGCCCACCAAGCCAAATGGATCCACCTGGGCCAGTATCAAGGGTCAGTATGGTGGGGCAGCTGCAAAGATCCCATTCCCCAATAGGGGCTCACTGAGAAGAAGCCCCCACACTTGTTCCTCCTTTTCACCATTGCAATGAAGAACCAATGTAACCCAGTGGTTAAATCTTCAGAGTGAAACTCGGGATGTCTGAATTCTAGTTTGCATTTGGCCATGAAGCTCACTGGGTGCTTTGGGCCAGCCACTAACTCTGAACATGACCTACCTCACAGGGTTGTTGTGAGGATGAAATGGCCAGGAGGACTATGTGAGCTGCCTTGGGTTCCTAGCAGGAGAAACGGTAGGATGCAAATATAATAAATAGAAAAGTAGAAAACATCACCCATTTGTCTGTCTCTCACTTTGGCCCAGACTATGAACTGGGCATGTTGCTGAGAAAGACAAGCAGATGCCTCAGTCTGCTTACTCACCAGTCTCTGCTTACAAGCAAGCACATGGCAGCAATGCTGAGGCAAAAGGTGAGGATCCACAGCAGTGGGGGAAAAGACGGTTCCCTGAAGGAGGCACCTCCTGAGGGTGAAGGGCAAAGGGCCCCAGAATCCTGGAACCAGCTCTGAATTGCATGACTCTGGCGTGTTTTCATGCAGTCACCTTGCAAAGGGCTTAGTAAACTTCCCCTTTATGCCACTTGCTTGGAACTGACAAACTAGCCCTGCTGCAAGGAAAGTTTCGGAAAGAAATGTGCCCCGATGGAATTGATGGATAGAAAATTTATTGCGATGCTTGTGAAAAACAGGCTGCCATCCTCCAAATATCTCCCTGGACTGTTGCCAAAAGGAATGCAGCTCACAGTGGCAAAACATTCCGCTTTTACTGTAATGGGTCATTTAATGGCAGCTGCAAATTGCATTCTAATGAGAAACATGATGGATCGACTCTCTTTCACAGGGACATTATCTGGGATGTAGTATTTATGGGTTATAAAACTAATAACATTTTTCATGGGGAAGAATGCTGCTTCAAGGCTTCATGTGTCTTGGCAAACAGTCCAAGTGTTAACTGATATAGCACCCGGAGAGTAATTATAACAATATTAGTGTAATAGCAGAAGTCACTGCAATTGTGTGGCAATAAGTAAATTACCACTGTCATAAATGGATCCTCATAGAAAAGCTACCATTAATATATAGGTTAAAGGTAAAGGTTTCCCCTTGACGTTACGTCCAGTCATGCCTGACTCTAAGGGGTGGTGCTCATCTCCGTTTCCTGGCCGAGGGAGCCAGCGTTTGTCCGCAGACAGTCTCCGTGGTCATGTGGCCGGCATGACTAAACACCGAAGTGCACGGAACGCTGTTACCTGCCCACCGAAGTGGTACCTTTTTATCTACTTGCATTTGCATGCTTTCGAACTGCAAGGTTGGCAGGAGCTGGGACGGAGCACGGGAGCTCACCCCGTGTGCAGATTCAAACCGGCGACCTTTTGATCTACCAGCCCAGCAGCACAGCGGTTTGAACCACTGCGCCACCTGCAGTCCCATTAATATATATATATTCTAAGCAGCCAACAGGTCCCTTGCCAGAGAAGATGGCAATATCTTGTATTATTAGGCAGAATAAAGACTGAATGTAGAAATGTATTTTTAAAAAGAGACAGTGGTGGGGAAAGGAAAGAACTCCTGTGTTCTTCCATGACAAAAAATTAAACAAAGGCTCCAAAGTGGCAATTCCTTTCAGACACACAAGCTGGCCAGAATTTCCCTGCATGTTCTCAAGATCTGATCCTAAGGGCTGGGAAACCTTCTGGAATAAATGTTGTTCTAGGGACAGAGAGTTGCATGAAGAAAGACACAGAGAGGAAGTCCTATTGTCCTAGCATGATGCTGGATTTAACCCTAATTCTAAAGAACACATTTTAAGAAATAAAAATTCTAGTCTAGAAGCAATGATAAAAACATGTATCATCTCACAAAAGACCAGTTTGTTAGTCAGGTTGAGAAATGAAAAGGATTCTTTTTAGGAGTTGCTGATATTTGTTAGATTTCTTAAGGCACAATTCTGTTGTATGTTTAGACCTACCTGCCCCAAGAATGCCCTTTTAGATACTTTTCTGAAAAACACAAATGGAAAAAAAGACCCCAGGAGACTTGAAAGAATTAAAAGATACAAAATGTAAAACAGGTAAAACAATTATCCATTAAAGTACAATACAGTAAGACCACTAAAATACAAGTAGCAACCATTAACAGTTCAGCTGATGCATTAAACAGCTCATCGTATGCCATCAAATGCCTGGAAAAACAGCCTCAGGAGTTAAACAGCCTTATGATGCGAAGTGCAATTTTCTCCCACCCCAATACCCAAATACCAAAATTTAGAAAAAACAGCTAGCATGTTAAGTGCTTTCTTATATTGCCAGAGGTATGAGCCTTCTTGTGATTCATTTTTTAAAGAACAATAAAATACACTAGTAAACTACATTTCAGATATGAATTATTATTTTTGACAGCACAACATTCTAAAATAGGATATACAAAATATTGACATTTTTGTATTTAGTAGTGCATTTCTGATAATGCATTTCTCCAAATTCATTCAGACAATCCTCCCATCCGTGGACTGGAGGGCTGCAAAAAGTCCTGTGCTTGCGAGTTCTCAGAAGCAGATTGACTAGTTAATAGTTGGCTACTCTGGTCAATCCATTGGCCAATCCATTAATGAATTGCTGTTATTGTTATTATTATCTGGTGTGCTATGGATCCTGATAAGCAATCCTGGCCTGCAAGAATCTCTCAAATCATAATATGTCAGTTTGGACGATAACACCAAACAAAGCTTTCATCAGACCAGGAGGTCATGCATTAAGCTAGGCCCATGAAAGCTGGACAGAAGGAGCAGATGAGAACAAGGCTCATTCATGATGGTTGGTAGCAGGGGCAGAGAGCCTTTCTTTCACTGAGGGCTATTCCCTTGAGGGTCATCTGTCCGGGTTGCATCTTGGTGGAAGGTTGGATTAAGATCAGCAGCAGACAGGGAAGGTCAAAAAGCAGATAAAGCCACCCTGTTCTAGAAGAACATAAGAAAAGCTCAAATACAAGATTAGAACTAAGGTTCACACAGTGGCCCACCTGCTGCCCATGAGACACCTGTAAGCAGGATGTGAGGGCAGCAGCTTGAGGGCAAGAGAAGAGAGCTTGTGTTCTCTTGTGATCACCCTCCTTCCTCTCCTCTCCTCTCCTCTCCTCTCCTCTCCTCTCCTCTCCTCTCCTCTCCTCTCCTCTCTTTCTGACAGCATCGTCCTCCTCTTCTCTTCTCTTCTCTTCTCTTCTCTTCTCTTCTCTTCTCTTCTCTTCTCTTCTCTTCTCTTCTCTTCTCTTCTCTTCTCTTCTCTTCTCTTTCTGACAGCAGCGTCCTCTCTTCTGTGGTCCTGTCTACACAGAGAAGTGCTGGTAGGAGAATTAAACATATGATCCTATGCCCATTTAGACAGAAAAAAGGACTGACAATTTCCAGCATTCCCTAGCCAACGTGTCTAAACATAGAATTGCCCCCTAACTGCTCTTGCTAGAAGTCTGAACAGGTGGCTTGAAGAAAGGCTTTTGAAAGTTGCCAAGGCTCATATTGGCCCTAAGGCTGAAGGACACACACCTTCAGAATAAATCCAAAATCACACAGTTGGATTTAGACAGTGACTGGGTTCACAGGACACAATTTTATAAGTTACAGTAGGCTAGCATGTTGTGTGAACGTTCAAAGGATTTGTCAGAGTGGCTTACATTTGAGTTTGAAGCCATTCTGGTCACTGTGTGAACAGAATGCTGAATTATAGATGGACTTCGGTCTGATCCTACAGAGCTATTATGATGTTCTATATATGAGAAGATATATACACTAATGACTGCTTGTCAGTAACATATATACAACAAATAGCATTTCACAGAATCACAGAATCATAGAACAGTAGAGTTGGTGGGGGCCATGAAGGCCATCGGGTCCAACCCCTTGCTGACACCAGGTTACACTATTCCATTCAGATGGCTGTCATGTTTCTATTTGAAGGTCTCTAATGTGGGAGATTCCACCACCTCTCTAGGCAGCTGGTTCCACTGTTGTATTGCTCCAACAGTGAGGAAGCTTTTCCTGATATCTGGCCTGAATCTGGGTTGTCACAACTTGAACTGATTATTCCATACACTCTGGGATGAGCAAGAAGAGATCTTGATCTGCCTTTTTGAGACAGTCTTTGAGGTACTGATACAGTAATTTCATGTCCTCCTTCAGTCTTCTCTTCTCAAGGCTGAACTTGCCCTGTTCTCAGGGTCTCCTCAGTGTTTCTAAACCCTGGATCATTTTTGTTGCCCTTCTCCTTCTAGTTTTTCTGTATCTTTCTTAAATCTTGGTGCCCAGAAATGAACACAGTTTTCTAGATGAGGTCTGCCTAGTAAGGAGTATAGAGAAACTACCCCTACTTGTGATTTGGAAGTAATACGTCTGTTAATGCATCTCAAAATAGCATTTGCTCTTTTGGTGGCTGCATCACATTGTTGGCTCATGTTTAGCCTACTGTCCACAATTACTCCAAGATCTTTTTCTTTTTCAGTTCTGGTGAGCCATGTAGTCCCCATCTTGTATCAATGCATTTGGTTTCTTTTTCTAGGTGGAGGACTTGGCACTTGTCCTTATTGAATTTCATTCTGTTGCTTTGAGCCCAGTGTTCAAGTTTATCAAGATTGCCCTGGATCTTCATTCTGTCTTTTAGGGTGTTTGCTATTCCACCCAGTTTTGTATCATCTGCAAATTTGATTATCTTTCCTTGTACTCATCTAAATAGTTAATAAAGATGTTGAAGAGCACTGGGCCCAGGACTGAACCCTGTGGCACCCCACTAGCTACTCCATCCAATTTGAGAAGGTGCCATTGATGAACACTCTTTGTGTCTGATTTAGCAGCCAATTTTGGATTCACCTAATAGTTTTTCCATCTAGTCCAGCTCTTGCTAATTTGCTTATCAGAATGTCATGAGGCACTATGTCGAAATCTTTGCTAAAGTCTAGAAAGATTATGCCCACAGATATATTATTCCCTTTGTCCATTTGGGAGGTTACCTAGTCAAAAATGAGATTAAATTAGTCTGACAAGATTTATTTTGGACAGCTCCATGCTGGCTTCTATTAATCACTGCATTTACTTATTTATTTATTTTTCAGTGCAGTTTAAACTCAGGTACCGGCACTCTTTTAGTAAAAAGAGATCAACAACAACCATCTTCCTGTCCAAGTTCCTAAAAATGCATAATCCACGCATAGCATCTGCCATGTTAAATTGCTTTACTACATCAGTTTAATCAAATATGCATTCTATAGAATTAGATTTTTTAATTAAACATTGGCATTGCACCTTGGGGAATTCTGCAATAATCCTGCCAACCAAAAGGAGGTTCAATGAATAATCGCTGTGTTGCATTCCTGAGCTACAGCTTCCCTTTTAAATATTTGGAAACTCATTTATTGTATTCAGCAGCACAATTTGCACAAACAACAGTACTTTTGTACTCTAGTCAGATCTATATCAACTCAATACAAGCATACACATAAAGGCAGAAATATACAAAGTGTCAGCTTGATTGGAGAAAAAACACAACACACCTATTTAGATTCGAGGACTGTTTTATACCAAAAAGGGAAGCTGTTCAGGAGAGGCTTAAATCAATCCTGTCAAATTTGTAGCCCCAAACCCATCTGCTGGATGGCAGCACTGAAGTAAAGACCACCATGTGCTTCATAAACATCTCCTTTTATGACTGGGTTTATGAAGCACCCAGCAAAATACAGCACATGGCCGTAGGGTGCTCACTAATGCACAACATTCACATATGCCAATTGAATTTTAGTAATTATTATTTTAGTTTTAAGAGATGTGGTCCATCTCAGCACAGTGCAGAAGGCAGTGACGAGGAGTCTTGCTGCTTAAGTGCTAACTTATTGAATCACTGAATCATAGAATAGTAGAGTTCAAAGGGGCAGAGGGCTATCAGATCCAACCTTCTGCTCAGTGCAGGACTCCCAGTTAAACCATCCTTCTCAAATGGCTGTCCAGTTGCATCATGAACACAGTGTGAGAAAGCACAATCTCCCTAGCCAGGAAGTTCTTCCTGGTGTTCAGCTGAACCTTGCTTGCTAAAACTTGAGCCCATTATCTGTGTCCTGCACTCTGGGATGATCAAGAAGAGATCCTGTCCTTCTTTATGACAGCCTTTCCAATACTTGCAGGGTGCTATCATATCTTCCTCAGTGCTCTCTTCTAGAGGCCCAACATGCCTGGTTCTTTCAATCTCTTCCCCTAGGACCTTGTTTCCAGTCCCCAGATTGTCCTTGTTGCCCTCCTCTGATCCCTTTCCAGCCTCTCTGCATCTTTCTTAAATTTCTCTATCCTTAAACCAGAATTGAAGAATACTTCCTCAATTAAAAGGAGCACCATGGGATGGCCTCCTGCCAATCCATCAGAAGACTGTCTAAAAGAGAACACATGGCCACCATGCTTTCTGGGTTGCTATCTCTAGTTTATGGAATGTGAGTATAAGAAGCCTGATTTAAAGGAACAAATTTTGTTGAGCTATCTAAATAACTGACTTCAGCAATTCTGTTGAAAGTGGGAAACTTCCTTGAAAGTTTGAAAACTTTGTTTATGACATCATCGACAGGCTAGGCTATCTCTGCTCCAGGTCTGTGAGGACCCTCAGCAAAGTGCCTTGCGTGTGTCTTTCTGCTGCTCCATTCCACCATTCCCTGACAGCAGGGTTGTGACTGCAAGCTGCCATTTTCAATTTCCCATCATGCTCTGGCATCCCTAATGTGGTCTTGTGGGAAACTGAAGTGTTGGACCCCACTATGTGTGTGTATTTCATGTTCTTTTCTCAGAGTGGCCTGAAGTGTTGAATGCTTTGGTTCTTTGTGAGAAATATAAATTCTTTACCTTTTTATTTAATATATAATGTTATAATATAAAATTTACTGGATTATTATTTATATCCCCTCTGTTTATTAACATTTATTAATTGTTAACTTTATGTATTTAGTTTGTTTTATTATTATCCATTTTTTATCATTATTAATTTTATTGATATTATTGTCTTATGTATTGGTGTATTTTATTCTTTGATTCTATGCAAGCTGCCCAGAGAGCCTATGGCTAATTGAGAGGCATATAAATCAAGTAACTACAGAAATATAACTTGGCCATTTATAGCTTGCTTTGTGTGGAGAACCCAGGACAGTACCAGTCCTTGAGACCCCAGTGGGTGACCAATACTGAAGCCTGGCTGATCTAGCAGGATTAAACATCTTATAGGAAGTAATATTTTGCAGCCTTGGCATTAGTGGGACTTCCTATTGCCTTTGTTCAGATCTTTTCAAATAGATTCTGTTTTGCAGGTTACTTTGTTTTGCCTCCTCATCAGCAGCCCTTCATATTTGAATAGTATGATGCTTATTCATGGCATTTTTCCTGATTTGCCTATCTGTACTTCCATGTGAATCTTTCACATTGCTTGTTTGCATTTCTGAATGCCCTCCATGTGAAAAACAGCCAGATGTGCTAACGTTCTGTATGCAGTTAGGTTTTATTTTATTTTTTTAACAAGAGGGATCTTTCAAATAATTCAATCTCCAGCCTACATTCTGAAAGTGACAGTGGGCCATGTACCATGTGACATTTCTGAGTGTGTGGTGGACTTGCAAAGTAAAAGAGTCAAGATTTAAAATGTTAACCAACAAAACTGTGCTAAGTCAAGAGCATTTCCCTTTAAAAGAGAACCTTTGGGAAATAAAGAAACCAGACACTTGTCAGATTGCTTTCAGTTCAGTCCTTGAGGTCGTCTTTCACCAGACAGGAAATCCCTGAAGTGCTGTGCACCAAGCATTTGCCAAGCATTTTTATTAGGTTTTGGTTTGTTTCCCTAAAGGTACCCCTGAAAGTGACACAGTTTGTGAGAGTTGCCCAGAAGGCTATTTCTCCAGTGAAACATCACCCAAAGCAGTCTGCCAAAAACACACCAACTGCAGTATGCTAAGTCTCAAAGTGGTGCGGAAGGGAGACGCCATGCGGGACAATGTGTGCCAGGAAGAAAGAAGTGGCAAGTTGGATCAGCAGTGTGAAATTGGTAGGTGCGAGTTAAAAGTGAAATATGTATTTATTTATTTGAAACGTTTGTATGCTGCCCCCATCGCAACAAAGCCTCGGGGTGGCTCACAGCACAAATATCTTGTTTCTATTACTGAGTTTGGACTCCACGCTGAGAATGGCTTGAAGCTGACAGATACAAAAGGAAGAACTTCACAGTACATATAATACATGCTGGTTGAAATGCTTGGGGCGAAGTGTGTGTGTGTGTTCAGTCTTTATTTCAGACTGACTGGATTTCTTGTCCACACCTGCTGAATTTACATGCAGATCCAAACACAGCTGTTCACACCTCTCCTCTTGTTGCAATGCATTTCTTGGATCAAAAAAGATACCAAAATGCATATAGAAACACGTGTTTCTTACTTATTGGATGAAGGACATATTGTGAAAATACACAGAGAAATGCATATTTGCTGAGAAAATGCATTAACATGGAAGTTACATCTAGAATATATTTTAATAAACTCACAGGTTAATGTAGAAAGGGAATGGAACAGATTTATGAGTGAACATATACAATGAACCCAGTTTGGAAATCTACCAATCTACCTATCCCTACATTTGACACAGATTATAGAATTCCATCTCTCATGAGCGAGCAGTTGTCACAAGCCACCAGCTCTTCCTGAATACATGCAAGCACAATAATTCATGATTGTTCAAAAGAGCAAAATGATGTTGATGGTATTGATATGCCTATTCCTGTTTTAGATGTAACCTTGTGTGAGGAAGCATTCTTCAGATTTGGTGTACCTACAAAGCTCTCACCCAATTGGCTGGAGACACTAAAGGACAGTCTACCCGGTGTAAAGGTTGATATGGAAACCATAGAAAGCATTAAGCGAAGGCACAGTCCCCAGGAACAGATATTTCAACTACTGAAATTATGGAAGCAGCAGAACAAGGACCACAAGATGGTCAAGAACATTATGCAAGGTAAGACTGCATATTGCAGGAAAGTGGGGTGATTCATGCCTGGATAGGTAATGTAATTTTTTTTCAGGCAGTTGACTAGGCGATCCATGTGATTGTTATGATGGGCAGATTATTCCAATAGGGTATAATCAGCCACTGTGCTGCTAAAATGACTTCATGAAGTGCATTCTACTCCTATCGCCCTGGCCATTCATGTTCTAACTGTACACAGAGAACATCTGAAATTGTGAGAATATGTGACTCCCTCAACATGGGTATGCAGTAGGCCTGAGTGGCTTTCAGAATGTAATGGATACTGACTCCTAAATGGATTTGTGTTTTGAAGGTGAGGAGGTAGGCGCTCAGCACACATATGGGTCAGGCAGGACAATGGGAAACACAGAGACGCTTTAGTAATAAAGATACTGGAGTGATTCCTGTGCTACAAAACTAAACTCTACCATCATGGCCCCTTCCAAGGAACTATGGAATTTAAAGTTCCCAACTTTTCTTTGATTGATTTCAGCTGGTAGGGCAGACCTACTTAAGATTGCAAGAAATGCCTAACTTAAAGAAGTGGGGAGCTAAAATAAGTCCCTTTTGCTTTCTAACTTTGACAAATGAAAATAAACAAGCATGTCTTTTTTATCTTTTGTAGGTATTGAACATTGTGAAAACAGTGTCTTAAAACATGTTGGCCTTCTCAATATCACCTTTGCACAGCTCAATGTCTTGATGGAAAATTTACCAGGAAAGAAAGTTGGGAAAGAAGAAGTAGAACGTATTGTGAGGATCTGCAAATCCACAGAACAGATTTTCAAGGTCCTCAACTCGTGGAGAATAAAAAACGCAGACCAAGACACCATCAGGGGCCTGATGTATGGCCTGAAGCATTTGAAAACATACCATTTCCCCAAGATGACAATCCAAGGCCTCCGAAAAGTAGTCAGATTCCTCCACAGCCTAACAATGCAAAAAATATACCAGAAGCTTTTCTTAGAAATGCTAGGAAACCAGATCCATTTGGTAAAAGTGAGACGTGGGTAGTTTTCAGCTATCTGATCTTTCATTTGCCACTTGCTGCTAGCGATAATAATTTGATCTGGGGAGGAAAATGTTTTCCTGGATTATACTTATTTATATTTATGTGTCTGACTGGGGTGGCACAAAGCTATCTTAGACCTTTTTTATTGTTGTTATAACACTAAGATCCTAATTTGGAATCTTCATACCCCCAATCTATCCATGTGGATATGCAGAGAAATAACAGCCCAGGCTTGCTATTTATGTTCACTGAGATCTAGAATGTTGTATATATTTATTAACTTAAATGGCAGCAGTTTGAGATTAAGGGTGGAAACTGATGACAAGTGTCCACTGGCAAAACCATCCCATATGTGGAACCTGCGACAGAAACTTCAGGGTATCGTTTTATAGAGAAGACAAGGTCCAGTTGCTCTTTGACCCATTCCCCCATCTTGGTTCAAATTATCCTCAGGGCCATCTGCATCTCTAGTTATTACTTATGAGATACAGGCCAGGATCCAAATCAGTGTTGGCGGCTGCTCAATTCACGCACAAGAGTTTTAAGCACTCCCTTCAGACAGCAGCCCTTCATGCATCCCTGTCCAAAAACTCCTTCCTGGGCACAGAAGACCATCCCCACAAGTAATGAAAGAGTCCTACTGGATAACTAGATCAATAATTCACAAGCAAGCCATGGAATCCGTAGCCCCTTTTATTCCAGCTCCATCCTGCATCTCCTGCCGATCTGTTTGTTCAGTGAGAGAGGAAGAAAAATATCCAATAACATTCATGTTATCAACCACAAGTAACATCTTATAAATGTCTACCATGGTTCCCTCATGGAAATACCATGCGGTCAGGGAAGGGGAGAGCCCATGACAGAACTGCCAAAGTCTAAGCCCTGCTAGACTTGAACCTGGGTTTTTCTTGACTTGCTTTAATCCTGTCACATGGTTGGTAAAATAACTAAACCAACTCCAGGGAGGGTATAGCTCCATCCTTCTTCTGGGACCATGTCCACAAGTCCGAAAGCCTCCCTGATCGACCCAACCCGAAAGTAGCCTCTTTTTGGCCTTTATCACCCATGGAGCACCATCAGCAGGACAGTCATGGTGGTAAAGTTTCATCCACTAGCCAAGTGAGCACCTCTGCAGAGGACCAGGCTCCCCGGCCAGGGAGGCAGAGGTTTGCCACATGCAATGGCTGATGGACACCCTCCTGGAGACCAAACAGTGGCATGCTATGTCACCCCTTTCTAGCATTAAGAGTCTTCAAGATATGAAGAATTGTCAAAAATGTCAAAGAAAATTTTTGTCCCACCTCCATGCAGGAGTGGAATTGCTTTGTGCTCAGCCACGGCAGGCTTAAATCTCATTCCTCCAAAGAAATTGCAACCCATGCTCTTGAAAAATGCATATATTTTCTTCTTGGTTGCTTTGTTTTGCAAAGTGAGTTTGAAGGTCTTCAAGAGTTGGTCTTCAAATCATGCTGTGAAATTTCACCCTTTCGCCACTTATTGACAGCTTGACCCCCTCTAGTGAAATCTCAAATGGGTGCTGGATATAACTATGATGAGCTCAGCTCAGCAGCCGGGAGAATGTAACGCTTAATTTTTTGCATGAACTTTTGGCTGACTTTTGATTTTGATAGAACAAGCATGTGGGAAGCTTTTTGTCGGTTTCCACCCTCAACTTGAAAGGAAAAGAATGTACACTGTTTATTTTCAAGCTAAAAAGGATGAGGAGATGTATTATAAGCCTCACATATGTGACATTTCATAATAGATCCTTCCTTCATTCTTCTGTGGAATTTTCAAGATTGTTTCTTTGATTTGTCTGTATAGTTTGTGTTAACTGCTGGATGCAATTTCCTGACTTAGCCATTTTTTAAATTAAAAAGTTACATGGTGGGAGTATTTCATTAACAAGCTGTAGATGAAGTATTGTTTTAGAACATGAATGTACCGTATTTAAACGATGGGTTTTCAAGTTGGATTTTGATTATGTTTTATAAAGCTATTACATTTTTTCACTTACTATCTCGGTTTGTTTCTTTGGTCATGGTCCTCCAAGTACACAAAAGTATTATGCAGGCATGTAGAAGTCTAATTTTAAGCAGGGGGGCATGACCTGATTTTCCCATGCTGTGTGGGAAGTTGGGAAGAGAACCTGTAATCATGATTCTCAAGGTGTTTTTACAATTCTGTGCCTGGAAACCTTGCATGATCGGGTCTTCCAATCACAGGGAAGTGAACTGGCTTACAAACTCCTTCCTGTTCAACCTGGGAAGGTCAAACATGTAAGGGCCATACAAGACTAAAGCTGCAAACATAGTCAGCTGAAGTATGCTGGATCTGAGCTTTGTTTGACCAAGTTCAATGCTGGGTTGGATCCAGATTTAGTGATGCTTAGACTAAACTCCTTGAAACCAATAAGACTTAACTTGCCTGACTGACTTCAGGTTGTCTATTCTAAGCGTTGATCAGATCTCTGATCAGAGAATGCCCAGCTGCTGGGGGTTTTGTCAGGCAGTTGGCAAGCTGGACCCAGAGACCAACACATACAACACTTGTATTTTTTTCATGAGTTGCCCTGTTTAGATCAAAAACATTTTCAGACACAGACCAAAGTACCTATCCAGCTTCACCGAACTGATTCAGAAACTTCCTTCAATGTTCTCATTTAAGGTTTTATCCAAACTGATGCAATGATTTACTAGGTGCAGAAAAAATGCAATCAATATTCTTCCCTGCAGTCTTAAAACAGGAGTTACACAAGAGTCTCTCTCTTTGTATGTGTGAACGCACCTGTGCATACACTATAGATGCTTTTCACTCTAACATCACTCTGAGATTATATAAAATGTTAGCGACATTCCCTGGACTGCTTCAAAAGTAGTGATAAACCTGGATTGACATCATTTAGATGGGTCTGAACTGCAGGCTGCTGGTCCTAACTGTTTCCCATGTCCTCTTCCCTCCTCCAATCATCATGTGTGAAAAAAATATCAAAAGCTTTCATGTGAAAACTAACAACAGTTCCCTGTGACTGTAGCTTGCATTAGCTATAGTTAGTTATCAAACCAGGATATCACATCATGGTTTGATCATAGTTTGTTAGGTCAAACAAAAAAACATGCATGGGTGATATTGATCTTTGAAAATCTTGACTAGATAACAGTGTCTGTTCTTGAGGGTGAAAAGGTTTGAAAGAATGTTCTCAGAATCCTTACCATTGCTTCACATATGATTTATATTAAAAATGGAATTGTGGTATTTATGACTGTATGTTTAGGTAATTATCTTTGCAATTTAAAATTGCCCCCTACAATTGTAATTTCTTATTTAAACCTGTACATGAAATAAGACTGAATGGGATGGATCCGGGTTTAGTCATACTTAAAGCAGAACCATTGAAATCAATGGAACTTAACAATGAATAACTGAAGTGCCTTTAATTTCAGTAGGTCTACTCTAAGTCTCTCTAAATCTTGATCCCACTCAATATGCATCCAAAAGATTTTCCCTTGCAAATAAAACAATAGGATTTGTTTTCCCATAGTACAAATAAGGCATCACCTTCCTAGTGGTGAAGAATATGAAGGCAGAACTACCCTTACCTCTCAGCAAACCTGTGTTTCCACTTCTATGCTTCTCCTATACTGCTAAAGCAGGTGTGATACAAGACACTTCCAAAAGAAAATACACAGGTGTGATGGAGAACTGCCAAACTCCTTCCACAGCTACCAAGATTTCCCCGTAAAGGCCTAGTCTTCATATAGCTGTTTTCCCTCCAGGCAAAACCAGCATGGCTTAATTCCAACCTGGAAAGCATTTGCCTTATGCAATCTTGGAGGTTTTTTCTTCCCAATGTTATGAAAGCAACACAGAGCTGGGGGAACCACACATCTCCTTCTGTAGTGATGGTGATCAATTAAACCATGAGGAGAAGAATGAATGAACTAGGGGTGGCCATGTGACTGACTTCATTGAGCTTAGTCCTCTGTTTAATGGACCAACCAGGGGAATACCTGCTGCTTGGATGCAAGCAGTGCAGTGTTACTTTTGCCAGCAGGATTCTCTCCTCCCAGGACTTCCTTTATGGTAGAAGCCACTGGCATCAACAAGACCTGCTGGCAGCCAGTTGCTGCCCCTCAGGGATTTGGGACCCCAGTGTGGATTATCTCCAGCCTTCTGGAAGAAACATCACTCCACTCCTATGAAGCAGATGTTTATTTCTCCCTGGGATATGCAAGTTTTACATCTTTCTCAGTACTTTTCCTTTTTCTGAAGATCATACAAGCTGAGGCATATGAAGGTAGAATTCCATAAAAGGGGACAGAAGGACCTCTCCTCACCAACCTGCTGAGATGATGGGACCCCAGATGATGTACCTCTTAAAGATTTCAGAGGTGATTCTGTGGAATCACAGATGCTTCCTGACATTGTGGAATGAGTGGGGAAGGCTTCCGGTATGCAATGTCAAGCTATCTCCTCTTTTTTGGTGACACATTTTTATTTTCCACATGCAAGTAGCCACCCTTCATGAGCATCCCTGTGTCTCATTGTATATGTGGTCTTGACTATGTGCCTGAATCCACAAATACATCGATCACGTATACCACACCCTTGCTAGAATTCACGAGCAAGACGATTCACCCCGGACACTAATAATGAATTTTGTAGCATCTGCAGTAGCTCAGAAATATGTCAGGCCAAAGGAATTGTCACCCTATGCCACTTCAATGAATCTGGGAGGATGCACTGACACATAATTATTCTCCTGGGGCTTTCTGAATTACTATTCCACATGGTGCATTTCTTTCTGAAAGTGCTGATTCTAGAATTTTGCAAGACAGTGTTGGATCCATTCCCGCCATCTCAAATGTATACTTAGTCCCCAGAAAGTGCAAGAGCAAGGGATATAAAAAGCCATCTGTGGCTGGCTGAACCCTGAATGCCTCACACATTATGGATGCCTCAAGATGTCTTTCTGAAAGCTTTAATAAAATCCATATTGATTCATTGTCACAAGGCATTAAACTTACTTTCTCCCCAAACGCACTGTATAATCTTCAGGGAGTTTTTAAACGCTGTGTCTAGCAGAAGGATGGATGTCTTTAGTGTGAAGTGACATTTATTGAAGATGTGTGAGAAGGAAAGGGGGGAAGTGTTGTGGGGTAAGAGTTGAAAAAAGGGACCGTGCAGTTTTCATCTTACTTTTCAATTACCGGTAGTGGCATGCTGAATCCCATGGGTGCCTGGTGAGAATTGGCAGCAAGTCAAGGGAAGAAGATATAAACTTGACCATTTGCAGTGGAACAAAGAGAAAGGCTGCAGCTCAGTGTTCGATCCCATGCCATGTCCCAGTCTTTTCCAACCTGGTGCCTTCCCTATGCTTTGGATTCCAATTTTCATTGGACACAGCCAACATTGCCAATGGTCAGACATGTCAGGATATTATATCCAAACCATATAGAGGGCACTAAGCTGGGAAAGGCAACTCCATAGGCTAAAACTGTTGTGTATTTCCATTTGGGTTATTTCCAGTTAAAGTATCTTGCGTAGCAACCCTTCAAAATCCTGTCCTTGAGACACTGAAAAGTTGTTGCCAGTCAAAGCAGGGATTTTGTTTAACTTGTGCCATGTGTGTGTCATGGGCTGTCAGTGTCTTTCTCCTCCCATCACCTGCTCATGCTGTAATCAGACTTCTTTCCAGGAAAGTATGCAAAAGAGTCTGGTCACAATGTATGTGACTTTTCCTGGCATGCAATAGTTTGTGTTTTTCATGTTTTGTTTTTAGTGCTACACAGCAAGAGACTGAAGTGAGATGAGAAACATATTAAGAATTGGCCAGGTTCACACAACACAATAAGGTTGTTGGTTACCACAGCTCATTGTTCTTTACATTGATCTAACTGGCAGATGTTCAAGTGGTTTCTATTTGATCATGGTTTCCATCCTTCCTACTCAGTCCTCCAGAAGTTGGCACATATCCCATCTGCCACTGTGCCTGGAATTCAATCCCAAGGAGCATCCCCTCCTGAATGTGTTACCTGGCTCTTCCTCATTGATCCACACACAGAGGCGGGATGGCTGGAGTGCTCCTGAAGTTGTTGCTCTTTCCAGGGGACTATGTGGTAGCTGAATACCAGGATCCTGGGTTCAGACAGCACGACAAGCTATGGCGGCACAGAGAAGCCATAGAATAAATAATTGTTCCTGATCATGGTTTCTAAAACCCAAAAGCTACCAAGACGATCCAAAAGTCAGCCTTGGATCCATAGTCAACCTTGCCCTCATCGCAGGTGTCTTTTATTTCCATTCGATCAGATAAGTTGCAAAGTACAGAATAGGCCTGCATCTCCACATTCCTGAGCATAGCTGGGCCTCGTGAGCCAGTCATGGCTTCACTAGCTTTTTGCTCTCCTGGTTTCTTCTGTCCCCACCTGCTATGCATGCCAGGAGTCAGGGAAAGGAATAGACAAAGATCCTGGGAAAAGACCAGATGGGAGATTCTGTGGTTTCTTGGCTTCCCATTGACTTGGGGAATTCACAGGTCTATGCCAAAAGTCTGTGTTGCAGCCAAACAATCATAATTTATCTTATTGCAACTCTTACCAGAAAAGAAGCAGGCTACCAGACACATCACTCTGTCTGCACTTGTCTCAAAATATTGTGCAGGTAATTGATCAGGTTATTTTTAAGCCCTGCTTTTTGTGAATCAGACACACCAAAGTTGAGGCAGAGTTCAGAAGGGCATTTTCTTCAGTCTTGAGCTAGACCACATTTTTAGCATCTGTGGGGACTAGTCTTCCGTCCATGGGGGAAAAATGGATTTCCTGTTGCACACCCACTACTGCTATTATCACAGCAGTGTCTAGTCCTCATGAACCAAGAATTCCTAAATATAGGCAGGCCGAGATATATAGATAGATAGATGTATTATTTTTAAGCCTTACTTACATTGCAGGGAGAGGGGTCTTAAGCCAAGTTGAAATTAATGCTAGTTTCCAGAATTTTGCAGGGTCAGTGTAGCCATAGGCACCAAAAGCAAGTCATGTTTATTGGATGTATGAAGAACGATGCTCCTGTTTATTTACTCATTTCTTTAAATGTTCCCTAAATATAGTGTTGTCAGATGAACCTCTGTTTTCAGGAAATGCTTTATTTACTCTGCAGTATACAATTGAGCATAAAGCTTGGACCAATTTTACCTTATGAATATCACTCAGACAAAATAGGCATAAACAAGGGAATGCAGCAAATTAAATTGAATCTTGTGAAGCAGTTTTCCAAATATACAGTGCTTTAGTCCCCTTGAAGTTGTGCAACAACTGTATATTTCTTGCTTTTGGGAACCCTCTTAGTTGCCCTCAGCTGCACCTCTGAACATCCTAAGAGTAGTAATTTTCATCCAGGAAATCCACTACTTCCTCACCTCTCCTGGTGTGAAAGTAAATTCATTGCTGTGGCCTCTGCTTAGATTTCTGCTTTTGTATCCTGATATATAACTACTTGTGGCAATGCATGCGCAAGTTTACACATTGCAACAACAACAATACATTGCATTGCAGTAAACTACAGTGGGTTGGTTGTATGAACAAACCATGGTGCACCTGACAAATGAACAGGCTCACTGTGGATTGTTCACCGCCTCTTCCCCCCTTGCTCCTCTTGTAGATAAATCAAGACCTGCACATTGCCCATTGCCTGCCACAACTACCAGATCTTTTTTACTTAGTGCTGCTTTGAACTATTCTTTTTTGCATCCGGTCTTTTAACTATTCCTTTCTCTGGAGATCGCAAGTCCCAACTTGAGAGCTGGTGTTTGTAAATTCCAGTTTGACAGCCACAAACATAAATGGCACATTGGAGGTGCTGTCAGGGGCTGGCAACAAAAATAGGTGCACAACATCTGCAAATATTTTTGATTTTAAAAAATATACATTATTACTAGCCATACTTGCACAACTAAAGATTCAGCTGGGCAATATCCTAGGAGCTACCAGCTGTCAAAATACAGCAGGAGCCATCTCTGAACATTGACCCAATGAAGCTCCAGGTATGTTTTTTGCTTCCTCTGCATACTCTTGACAGTTTTCAAAAGGTGAGCTGTCAAGGGAGAACAAAAGCATGAGTCATCTTGGCTCATAAAAGGGGGATTGTGTGATTTACATTTCCCTTCCCTTCCCTTCCCTTCCCTTCCCTTCCCTTCCCTTCCCTTCCCTTCCCTTGACAGACCTTAGGGTGATGCAAAGTTTGCTTCAATGCATCTCCCCAGAGGCTACTTGGGAAAGTACAAAAGTGCATCCCACTCACTTTTCTGGGGAAAATGAAAGGCATTTTTGGCAAGGAGTTTTGATGGGTCAATGGGTGTGTTTTCACAGGAACAAGTACAGCCATAGGCCAAAACCTGTTGAAACTCCTCTCCTCCAGAAAATGGGATGGGATGCAGTTTTGCAGCTGTTAAATCTGCCACCAATTGTTTATGTTTCTTAACTGATTGAACACTCTCCTGTCCCCAGTCATTGCAGTGCAGGAGTACATTATGCTCTTCGTGCAAGAGTTCTCTTTCAAAGAGGAAAGAGGGACAATATTACAACTATGCTACAGCACAAGCAGAGCCAGTAGTAAGCTTGTGGCCAGCGATGAACTGCCGGCCGGGGGGGGGGGGGTGCCCCTATATTTTCTCTGCCCCTCTATTTTTTGTACAAACACATCAGTAAACTCCAGGGCATACTTTTGTCATTAAAAGGCAAGCAAAACAGAGGAGTTCCCCCCACTGTAGTTTTGGTAGTTCTCCCAGAACTTTTAAGTTGACTTTGGGCCTGCCCCAGAGGGGACTGGCCAGGCCTATTAGCAGAAGGATGGAGCTGTTGTGTCCTGTGCACTCATATCCTCTGTTGCCCCTTTATCAGTCCTGTAGCTTCTCCACATGGTCAGGGGATTGAAATGGTTCTGCCTTCTACCCCATAAAGCAAATGCCTCTCCCAGCCCTGCAGCTGCTTTTCTTTGGCCAGACCAGATGGAGGAGTGTAGGCTAAGTCCTGAAAAACAGCACCCACAGAGGCCAAGTCCTAGAACTATGATTAATCAAATTAAAATTCTAGAAGAGATGGAGCATTTTAGGGTGCAATCCTAAAAGACAGAAAAGTTCTACAGCTCCAAGCATTCTCCAACCAGCATGGGAAATGCCAGGGAACTCTCTGACTGCAGAATCCTGTCATTCTTTTTTTCCTGTCTAAATGGACACAGGATTCTTCCTTTGCATTTTTAATTATTTGCATAGTTAAATTTCCATCCTGATCACATATAACAACATGATAATGAATGACAAATGGAGGAAGAGGAGAAGGAAAAGGAGGATTTGATTTCAAAACAAAACACCAACAGAATACACCCAGCTGGAAGTATATTCCACTGATTTTTTAAATTTTATGTTTATCTTAATGTTTATATACTGCCTATTCCAATTGACTCTGGGCAGATTATAAGAAATTAAACCAGCAGTGAGTAATGTTGATTAATATAACATATTAAATAAAATTGACACACAAACTAATCTGGGTATGCCTGTTGGAAAAGATACACTTTTAACTCCCTCTTAAAGGTAGGAATTTGGAAAAAGAGATGCAGACCATTCCATGGCTTAGGAGCAACCACTGGAAAAGTCATCTGGGGAGCTGGCATTAACCTTAAAGAAGCAGACTTCAAAAGGTTAACTGGTGGGGCAAAATGTATGGGCAAAGATGCTCCTGAAGCTTTTTGGAACCCAAGCCATGAAGGGCTTTAAGGGTAATTAAGATAATACCTAGTACTGTATCTGGAAATGTCTTGGAACCAGTGTAAAGACTTTAAAATAGGTGATATGTGTCCCAGAGACAAGCCTGGTTGCAGTATTTTGGACTAGTTGCAGTTTCTGGAATATGCACAAGGGTAGCCCTACACAGAGAGCATTTCAGAAACCAAGTCTAGAAATCACCAACGCATGGACTACTTTCAGGTCATTCTTCTCCAGGACTTTGTTGAGCAAACCATAGATACTGCACTACTATGGCATAGAGGTTGGGTTTTGACTTGGGCTCATAGCCCTGCCTCACCACAAAGCTTACTGGGTGGCTTTTGGCCAGTGATTTTGTCTCAGCCCTACCCACCCCATAGTGTGACGGTGGGATATATAAGAGGCCATGTTATACCAAGTATACCTTGATATGTAGAGTGAGAGAGAATTCATAATATATCAGAGTCGACTTGTATAAGCAAATATTGGAACAGAACGAATTACAGTAACCAGCTGCCCTAAGTTGTTTGAACTACAATTCCCATTGGCCTCAGCTAGCCTGGCCAACGGCCAGGAATTGTGAGAGTTGTGATCAAAAATGACTTTGGAGGGCTACTTGTGAATTCAAAAGACAAATGGGGACAGAGTTTTCAAGAGCTGCTAATTGCAAGGATTTCTCTCTGATCAACAACCTGAACACGTTGTCAAGAGAAATCTAGCATGGCATCAAGTGGCAAAAAAAGGAGTCTTCAAAGTCTCCTGTTGGGAACAGAGTGATCTGCTTTATACCACTGGTGGGATGGGGAAGCTTTTTTATTCCAAGGGCCACAACCTTTCATAGGGAGCTTTCCAACAGTGGGATCCATTGCTACCAGTGAATGGGGCTCAGGTGCTGTTAGGCGATGGCTCACTGGGACCGGAGTCCTGAATCTTTCATGTGGAATCTGGAAAGCCATCTGCTTCACCACCCTGCTATCCATGGACACTTGCTGAAATAAAGTTACAAGACTCTGATGAGCTCTGTTGCATCTGGTCCCCCAGGATTGGCTGGCTTTTTGCCACAAGTGCTTTGCCTCCTGTTGGCCACTTATCTTTGGTTTCTTTCCTGAAACCAAATGCCTTTCTCTCCTGCATCAATAGGGACTCCTCTACAGGCAGGGGTGTCCTTTGGAGACAGGGTCTTTAAAGTCATACAAGAGAGAGGATTAAGTAAATTAGCACAAGAAAATACTTTGTTCCTGATCCCCAGACCTTTTTTTTTTTGGTACCTAATATTTTTGGTACCTTTTTTTGGACCATTCATTTCCCTCTCAAACACATGTACACCAACACACGTAACATAACAGACCCTTGTTTTCTCTCACCCTCATACAGACATCCATTCTCACACATAAGATGCACCCTTCCTATGTCCCTCTTCCTTCTCCACACAGCCCTTTGGCTTTGAAAACATCCTCCCATTAGAGCCAGCGGAGGCCCTATCTGATTATCATCCTCATGACAAATAGCCAATGAAAGAATTTTTCAACCCAAATTGACCTTGGCTCCTTACTTTTCTCCACCACTCTGAATTCCATTATGCAATTTAGGTTGAAAAATTGCTCTGCAGGCCTATGGTAGGAATTTCCCCACTCCTGACCTGCACTGTCTGGGAACAGCTTTCAAGGACTTCAGAAAGGGATCTTCCCAAGCTCTGGCTAGAGTTGCCAGGATCTGAATATGTGACCTCTAGTGCATGAAGCATGTACTCAACTGTTAAGCTGGGTGCAAAGAAAAACTCCGTTCTCTCTCGGATGCTTTCTGTCCCACTCACTCTCTCATAACTCCAGTACTCTGCATTTCTGGTGGTTTGGGGCCTCCAATTAAGCAGGCATGCTTGAGTTTCACGTTCATCTGCCAATTCAGGCACAAGTCCTGTGGTAATGAAGAAGAAAAAGAGAAATCTGGTAACACTGCCTTTGATATAGCAAGAACACAGTGAAGTTGAGTCATAAGGCTGTGGACTCAAGACAGCTAATTTAAGTGCCATGTTGGGCAAAGGGAAAAGATTATCTACTGCATAATTACAAATGACATCACTGTGGATAAAGGAAAAAGAGAAAACCCCAAAAAGCACTGAAAGAGAGAAGCATGCTTATTAGAAATAACACACCCTAATGCTAGAAGTACTTTTAGCCTTGAGGTCTCCCGTGTTATGGTGGTAGATGATGGTGTGGAGTAAGAAGTGGGATGTCCTTTTTTGGCTATCTCTAGGCTTCTTTCCCCTCTGGATTTTATGTTGTGCTATGTGCTGTGCTTTGTTGTGTTATGTATTCTAAGCTTTTCTAAGCCGTCTACCACTAACATCTCAGGATAGCTTACAATAGAAGATTTAAGATTTGCTAAGTTTAAATAATAATAATTTGTAAAGGTGGTGTGCTGTAAAGAAAAGGACTGACTTCTATTCATGTTTGAAAGAGCAGTTTTGCTTCTGGAGATCCCAATCTTTACTTTGCACTACATTTCATTTCATCTTTCCAGTTTGCCTCTCTTGCCTTCCATGAGCATAAACATGGATCCAAAATATATTTGCTAGATTCAGTTTGTTTGGTGTCTTACAAGTTCCACCTAGGTTAAAGGTTCCCACTGCCTTCTTGACATTGCATGGAAAGGAAAAGCAGAGGGAGTTCTGAACTGGCATCCATGATCTTCAGATCAGGATTCCTCAGATAATGATCACAAGCCAGAAAGTTTGGCTCATGGCATCTCATGGGTCTCTGAAACCTCCAGTTCCTCAACTGGAACTGGAATCAAAAGAAAAGTCCCTGAAAAAGTCTCCAAGATGAGCATTTACGGAGTGCTGATCTACATATAACTCACCAGTTAGCATAACAGAGAGGCAAAGCTCAGACGATTTGGGAAAGGAGGCAGACTCAGTCTCTCATTGATGTCTGATGTCCCCATTGACAACATGCATGTTCCAAGGCCTTCCAACAGTGTTCCAGAGCATGGGTCCAACCAAAGGCGTCACTGGGTAAACTTCAGGCATATGTGCAGGAGCAGCACAGCTCCAGCTGTTGCCAAGGCTTGCTTGCAGATGTGAGAGCTCAGATGGGATTCCAGCTGCCGGCTACATGTCCCTTTTGCAACAACATGAAATGAATGGGCACCATTCAGTTCGATTTTTATATGCTATGAAACAAATGCCATAGGGTGGCCACTTGTGCAATGGCTAAAAAGACAGCAAAAGAGGTACAAGTGTGCATGTGCTGATTTATATGCATGGATGAAACAAAGCGGGAAGATGGACATAACTGAAATAAAAATGCAATATATCTGTCATCATAATGGAGAAGTCGGTGATTATCTGGCCTATGGGCTTAGTTCGCTCGGCTACCAACTGTGGATGAGCAACCTCAAGGCTTTTGCTCTCCTCTGCTCTCCATCCTTTATCTTCACACTGGACTTGGATTGGGCAGTCCTTCCAGTAGAGCACACCTCCAATTTGAGAACAGAAGCCCTGTTCAAACAGAAGAGCCTTCTCTGTAAAGTAGAACACATGCCTACCCGAAAATACTATGAATAATAATTGGGTAGAAATGTGGTCCATTTTCAATATCATTTTCCTACTATGTGTTACTTATCTTGATGCATGAGGGCATGCCGTCCTTGGTAGATGGCAATGAATCTTAGTGGCTGCCATTGTTTTTTGTTTTTTTAATTTTCCTAGAATGTGCAATAGTTACTTGAATTCTGGGGGAAAGGCTGCCTCCTCAGAATGCCTTGGAATGACACAACACCTGAGCAATCCAGAAAAAATAAGTGCAATTGCAAGGGCTAAATATGAGTGGGGGGGGGGAGTCAGATTAAATTTATTTATTTATTTTATTTATTTAAAAATGTGTATGCCGCCCCTTGCAACAAGCCTCGGGGCGGCTCACAACGACAAATAAAACATTCATAATAACAATATTCAAAACATTAAAAACTAACATTAAAAACTGGCCCATCTCGAGGTAAAGATAAAAATACAGTAAATAAGATAGATAATCAAATATAAATTAACAATTAAAATAACTTTTAAATAAAAAGGTCTTCACCTGGCACTGAAAAACAAATAATGACGGCGCCAGGCGAACCTCTCTGGGGAGCGCGTTCCATAGGTAGAGTGCCACCACAGAGAAGGCCCTCCTCCGGGTGCTTACTCTCCTTATTTCCCTAATGGAGGGCTCCCGGAGAAGGGCATCTGCTGCTGATCATAGGGGGCAGAAGGGCAGATATGGTTGCAGACGCTCCTTTAGGTAGCCAGGACCCAAATGGATTATATCCCACATTAGTTTCAGTGTGTCTGCTCTTTTCCTGTATATACCTACCCACCCATTGAGATCTGGGCATGAGGTCTTTTGGAAAGAGCCATCCTTAAAGAAAGTGAGAGGGATGGTGATTAGAAGAAGGGCCTTTTCAGTGCCCACCCCCCATCTTTGGGCTTCCTAGAGAGGTCTACTAGGCGCCCTCGTTAATTTCATTTCAGCACCAGGTGAAAACTGACCTTTCCTTCAGGTATTTTAAAACCTGATTTTAACATCTTGCTTGTACTACCAGAAATTGGGTCCCCACCCATAGAAATTGTAGTGTTCAATTCAAGAGTAATTAAATTACTCTTATTTCTTCTTCATTGATTAGAGAGTCCTGTTGGGTTATTCAGCAGCCTAGAATATAAATAAATAAATAAATAAATAGATAAATAGATAAATAAATAAATAAATAAATAGGTCTAACATTGAGTGCAACCCTATGGTCAAACAACAAAAGAAATAAAAATGAGCAATGAACTCAATTTAAATTGAACCAGTAACAAAACCATTCATGTCTTTAAAAATGTTTTTTAAAAAAGAATTATTAAATGGCCAAAATAAATTGTGAAAATTCTACCAGTGCTTCTTCTTTTGTTCCTTGCCATAATTTTGCCAAACTGAAATAAGAGGTCATATCGATGAGTAATCTGCTTTAAAAAATCTCACTTATTTCATAAGCATATAATTTTGTTTACTAAAACAAGAGAGTAAAGCTATCATCAAGTTGTTGCTACTTGGCTGAAGTCAAAATTGTATTCCTACCAATGGATCAACACAATGTCTTTTAAAAGTTTGTTCTGTTCCAGTTGCTACAGCCATGTTTATCTAAGAGTACCTAATTATATAGTGTAACTTGCATCTGGAGATCTGGTTTGATGTTTATTATAGCTTCGCACAGACAAAACAAAAATAATGTTTTAAACTTATCCATTGAACAAAAATGGGTGCCTTTTGCATTTACAATTGATGAAAATGTATAATTGTAAATTCAAACAATTACTGCTTTGCACCCCATGGAATAAAAAGGTTTGGATGATCAATTGCAGGCCATGGAGCTAAGCAATCACCCATATGTGAGAAACTGATGAATCATCAACTCATTGATGATTCTAATAAGAAGAGATCACCTCCTCACTCTCACAGTTGAACATTTTAAATTAATGGAAAATACCTTTTTAAGATCAAAAGATCATGTTCAGTGATGTCATGGAGCCAGTATTTTTTAAATTTTTAATTAGGAATGCTGAAGTCACCTGCCACCCCTGGAGCCTGGTAGGGGTGCAAGCTGCTGGTTTGTTTGTATGGATCAATTTTGTTGCCTGAATTTTTGGAATATTTTGGGTGCCTGGCTATGAGGGCTGCCTTTCAAAAATCACCACTCATCACATTCATGTAATGAAGTATATAAAGAACTGTTCTTGATGGTTACTCAATAGCTACAAGCTTGAATCTTTTAAAGCTCCACCTAACTCCAACCCCAACCCTATCCTTCTGGATTTTGGCCCAGTGAATTCTGGGGCTCTGAGACACCCTGGGCAGACTATTCTATCTCGAGGCCAGCATCAGAAGGGTCATTATTAGAGTTATCTGGCGATAATTCAGACCACATCTATGTGCATTCTGTTTTCAGATGTACATTTCCTGCTGCTATTGCAAAGGTCCTTGGAACTGCTCCCGTGAACCAGCATTTTGCCTCCTCTAGGACTTAACTTGCTTTACTATTTCATTGCTTGATTTGGATCAGGGACAGCTTCAGGACATTCCAACAGCATAAAAAATGACCCAACATTACTTGGAATGGTCCTGGCAAGTTTGTGGGGTGTATCAAAGCCCAGTTCCTATATTATTTTAAAACACAGACAAAGCAAAAATATTTGCAAGCAGTTTACTGTGATTTTGAGATTAACTTGGTACTGAACATGATATTTAAGGTGGATTTGTGGGAAGAAGTCATAGAGCAGATGGTTCACAAGCATAAGGTCCCACGTTCAATCCTTGACATCTTGAGGTAAAAGTCAACATCAGATAATAAGATGAAGAAAACTACTGTGTCCTATTTTACACAGGACAGCCCTCTATTTGAAGAGCTTCCAGATGACCATCTTTTATTTGAGGTTTGTCCACTTTGAGTCCAGTAAAAAGAAAAGGAACCCTATGAATGGAGAGCAGGGGTCCTGAGGTTGCCTTCTACAGCTGGCAAGCAAGTAGGGAGGTGACCAAGTCCCATGGTCACAGACTTCTTGATGGTGGTGAGAGATGTATTGTGTTTCTATTTAAAAGTTGTCAATATTTTTAAATCTGCAACCCAACACATGCAGTTCTGTGCCCCCTTTTTTGCTGATGTGTAAGTGCCCCTTCCATAAAAAACAACAGCAACCCATTCTGAAGCCCTGGAGAGCCATTGCTAGATTGCATTGGTCAGTTGGGCCCACAGCCTAATTTAGAGCTGTTCTAACTGGTGCACTTGTTGTGTGTTGACACCCTTTCTAGATGAGGTTGTGACTCTCCATTTTTGTTTATGTTTCTAAAGACCAAACCATCTCAAAATACTTTGCATTAAAACCAGTATAGTTCACAACAATATATTGTTGCTAGGAAAGTTCTCCCTTCCCCCACCAAACTCGGTAGTGCAAAGATTGCAGCTAAGCTCAAGGAACTCTGATGACAGTCTCCGATGATGTTGGTGATCAGGAAAAAGTCCTGGTGCTTTGTTCCTTTTAGCCTAGGCTCCACTATACCATATGATCTCGCACAGCTGCGTGTGGTCCTGCTGGCAGGTTTGCAGCCTGGTGGAGACACACATTGCATGGACCAATGCCTCCTTGTAGGGCCACCACATATGGCTGTGTGATTGCATTGCCCCTCTTTTGAGCCAAAGTCACTGCACAGATTGCTGAGTTCATATCCGTATGGCCTGCAAAGAGACACCAGTTCATGGGACCAGCTCCTCTGTGCAATCCCAGCTGGGTCATAATGTCACAGACAGCACACACACACACACTCACTCACTCACTCACTCACACTCACTCATTCTCACACACACACACACTGCCAGCACACAAATATACATCGAAGGGAGATTTATGTATCACCTGCCAGGGCAACCACCAATACATCAACAAAAGAGAGAGAAAGGATTGCTCCATGCCAAATAGGAGAATTCAGATTTGTGTAAACTTTGCACATGCTAATTGATATGTGTAGAGAAATTTAGAGAAAAAATACCTGTAATTTAAACAGACCTGGTGATCTCTGCATCTGCTTAGTCTGCTCTTCAGCTGCTAACTGCTGATGAGCATCTTCAAGACTTCTGGTCTCCCAGCTTCTTCTGATCACTTCTCTTTATATATTTTGGTTGTCAGTGGTGGCTCCAGGTTTTTAAGGGACTTTGGGTAAGACATCCTCAGTCAATCTACCTTGTTACTGAATCTATATTATGTTGCTCCCTCTGTTGTGCAGGCCAGAATGCAAAGCATGTGAACAAGCCCTGGTGAAGAGGAGGAGCAACTCCAGGGAGCTCTTGCTAGTAAACTGGGAGGAGTCAGCAGCTGGTGCAGCTAGACATACTGTCTCTGGTGCTGGAGGCAGAAAATAGCCATCAGGATGACGGGCCATGGATGGCCTTAGCTCTTGTTCCCTGCATCAGGGCTGCTGTTGCACCTCCTTGCAATGTGAGGGCTCAATCCAATTCAGGAGAAGCTCTCAGAGGCCATAATCCAGTGGCGGGTGGGTCCCATGGTAAAAGGGATGGAGCCAAATAAAATAATGTAAAGCCCTCTATTGCCAGTAAAGAAGCACTAGGAAAGACAATTCAACATTTTGGACTGGGGGACTTTCAGCAGATGCCTGGAAATGCCCACACAAGTTGTTGGCCCTGTTGGTGGCACCTCATAAAGGCATTGCCTGACCATAGACCGCACAGAAGGCTTTTCTCTGGCAGTCTTTCAAATAAAAGAATGCCCCCTGCAGAACAGGACACATGGCCACCCTATTACTCACCCAAGTTCAGCAGAACTTGTCCAGACCCTAAATGTTATCTACTTCTGTCCAACAGGGCTACACAGATTCCAGAATGTTTAATATCTTTGGCTATCTTGCACTTCCTGTGTGCTCACAATTGTTTCAAAGGCTTGGGGTTAAATAGCTCTGTGGTTACCATGGATTTCCCACCAATTCCTCCCTCAGTGGGCTGTGAGCTTCCTCTTTTGTGGGCCCTGCTCTTTCTCTCATCATCTCTTGCTCCCTCCAGGTGTCGCTTCAAGCCTCGGTTCCCCTTGCTCTCCACAAAACATCAGATGCTCCTTCAAAAAGCTTGAGCTCTGTTAAATACAAACTGTGATCTTCCCTTCCAGGGACTCATCCCTCTTCCTATGAAAAAGAGGATGGGGCAGGGTCGACATCTTTATTTTGGCAACAGTCAAAGGAAAGTGGGCAGATAAAACAACTCTTTAATTCACAGGCCCTTACTCATAGGCTTCCCGTCAAGCATGGTTTCCTCTTTATTTAGAATCAATACTAAGTAAGGAAAGTTTAAATATATAAATCGAAAAGCTCTCTTTCTGTGGGCGTATTGGTGGCCAAAGTAAATGGTCTGAGGTTTGGAAAGGCCGTGTGTGTTTGTTTTGCATTCGCTCTGGATTTCATGAGTGTTAAAAAAAATGTGCACTATATTATCCCTAGAAGGAAATATCTCAGGATTGTGTAAAGCACTTGGGATATATAGATATAGGAACATATCTGTTTAATAAGATGCAGTGCAGTGAGGATACGACTAGACATTATGGCGCACACGCTCCCTCTCAGACACAAATGACACACACCCATGCACATATAGAGAGTTACATCTACTGAAATTCATTGTCTGGTAGTTTCCTGCTCCTGCTGTTTAGCACATCCTGTTGTGAAGGATAAGGAAGGGCTTGGTCTGATTATATAAGTGATGGTGCAATGCGATCAAGCGTCGCTAGATGTTACAGGAAAGAGGGAAAGAAACAGGCATGATCATTCTTGTTCAGCAGTCTCAAGTAGGGATGTACGAGGAACCTGTTTCAGAGGTGGGGATCCACTGGATTTCCTGGGCTCAACTCTCCGGACTTCAGCTCACTTTCCCTCTGCCATGAGTCCAGATTCCTGGCAAGTTTGCTGAGTGTTCATGTAGGTTCAGGAAGTGAGCCCACGCAAATGCTGCACTATCAGTGTCCCTAGTCTACTCATGAGACTTGTGACCTTTGCTTGTGCTGCATGTGCTGTGGAAGAAGGTTCCAGTTGCACAATGTTTATTCCGCAAGCATCCGTGGACTTTGTCTCAGCTTGGCTTGCTCCCTAAGTGAGGGCTAAGTACAAGAAGAAGTCCAACAAATAGAAGAGGGCAGGAAGCCAGGGAGGCTCAGTGCAACCCTTGTCCTAGTCTACTTGAACTCTGAACTGTCCTATTACTGTTACTGCAGGAAGGCTCCAAGTGCCTTTGACCATCTTTGACTGGTTTGCTAACCACAGCAGGTCCTAGAAAGGAGGAACTCGGCCAAAGAGCTACAGTCACTGAGGTCATCAGACAGTGTGCCTCTGGCAGTTCCATATGGAGCTCTGGCCTGATTGGAACCCACCCAAATTGGTCCCTTCAGTACAGCAACTCTACTTCTGTGGAACACCTGATGCAGGATGCTAGCATGAGCTCGGTGTTGGTTTTGGTGCCTCCTGTAAGCAGCTATATGTCAGGAAGAATTCCTTGACAGACCAACCATGGCTTTATTGACTTTTAAAATACAGTTTTATTCTGTTCAGGTGTGGAACAGTATATAAACGCTATAAACAATTCATATAATTCCGAGGCTTTTTGTGAATGGGGTGGCATAGAAATGGTCTAAATAAATAAATAAATAAATAATGCTCCTGATTGTAGTTGCTTTCTTATCATTAGTTGCATTGATATTAGGATCACTCAGGCAACCTTTGTTTGTTTGTTTGTTTGTTTAGCATGGTAAAATCAACCAGAGTTGACACTTCTCCATTGATCAGATATGTAAAAGTAGACTGGGGAATGTCCTGCCATATGCATGTTATGCAACTGGCAATAGCCAAGAGACAGGTAGGGAGCCATGGCCAGGTGACCTGAGTGCCTCTCAAGGTGTTAACTGTTGATGGGATGCTGCCAGGTTTTAAGGAGGGGTTCCACTGGACTGTTGTCTCTTACAGCGGCCATTCCATCAGGCTGAAGGAAAAGGAGAAGTGGGGAACAGAGCCATCTCACCTCTTTGCTGAAAGACTTTCATGGCCCTGGCAGGTTCTAATTCCTGCTGCTCATCATGGCTTGTTGCGGGCTGGGGAGATAAAGAATTTCTTGATGACATTCCTCAGGCCCTGCATGGGGAAAAAGGGCAGTGGTGGGGACTGGACAATGTGAGCAGGAGGAGGAACTCCAGGGGCAGTGCCCTGCCCTGTGATATCATCTAGACTGATGGAATAGTCTGTTGGGAGAATCTGGAGGAATCTGGCCCTGGACCAAGCAAGCTCTCCTGGTGGAGCCACCCCCCCTTTCTCTCTGCCTGACCTTGGTGGACACAGCTGCATCCACTTGCCCCTTTCCTCCTCCTCCCTTCCTCCTCCAACCATACCAGCCTTCCATAATTTGAAGGCAGTACTGAACCTCCTCTGGGAACTCTTTCCTCCACTTTTCCTCTGGGAAAGTGTTGAGAACTCCAGTCCTGGTGCAGGATAGCTTGTATCCAGTGGCTTCTCATGGCTACTGATGGCACAGGAGTCTGCAGAAGTTCATGCTCCCTGTTCCTCTTCTGAAAAGACCCCAAGCTCATAGCTGTGCACAGCTAGATCCTTCCAATATAGATTGTATCCTTTCCAGCAATTTTTCTCAGCCATCTTCACAGCAGCCCTCCTTGGGGGTGCTATTCATATCACCCCTTTACAGAAGGGTGGAGCATAAGGAGACGGGTTTAACCCAAGGCACCAATGATTCTGAACACCACTGATGGACCACCAAAGAAGAGGATGTGCATCGCCCCAAAAATGGACAGAAAGGGACACTGATCTACATCCAGCACTTTTATGTATAGATCAATTTGGAAAGAATGGTAATTTGCACAGAACTCTGATGCATCTCATCTTAGTGGGGAAGACTGTGGCTGTATGTGCTGTGTGCCTGCTATCCATCTGCTATCTTCTGATGGGCTACTTCAAGGCGCCTGAACTCCCTCCTTAAGGTCTTTTAATCTTTAAATTGGAAGTGGGCAGCCCTTCAAATATAGAAACACTTTGAGCAGAGAACTGTCCTTTACAAAAGAAGATACCAGACCACCCTACACAAGAACCATTGATTATATGCCTGGTAAATTGCCCACTCATAGTTCATCTATTAAAAGTTAATAGAGTTTCTCTTGGGCATACTCTTCTCTGGTTTTTTCCACCATAAAAAGTTTTGAAAACCATGTAAAATGTTCTTAAAAAAGGAAGCCGTCTTTGTCCACAAAACACAAAAAGGACCGATAGATGTGGGGGGCCCTGCCAACCCCTTCATCCTTTTATGAGTCACATTATATAATGTTCTCAGGAAAGATGAAGGTCCGACCAGAGCTTTTCTTTTTCCACAATTGCTTTTCTGGGAGACAAAAGAGGAACTTGACACAGTCATGCTAACCAGAAGGATACCAACATAGCAATGTTCTTTGGTTGTTCCAAGCACTAATAGCCACTTGAAAGGATGTTGTCAGAACTTGAGTTCAAGGGCACAACCTGGGCGGTGGAAGGGGCAAAACAAGATGAAAAGGAGCATGCCCACCAGGCAAGGGCGCTGCGCTTGTCTTTCTAAGTCAATTAGAGAAACAGTTTGCTTCCTCATCATGTATCTAGAGGCTCCACTTAGAAGGCCAAGTGTGCCAGTGTGCTGTACTGGGCAGAAGGTTGGACTGGGACCTGCAAGATCCAGGCTCTAGTCCCCGCTCAGCCGTGGAGCCAACTGGGTGACTTTGGGCCAGTCACAGACTCCACCCTAACCTTCCTCAGAGGGTTGTTGGTCAGGGGATTAAATGGAGAAGAAGAGAACTTTCTCAGTCACCTTGGATTCCTTGAAAGAAGAATAAAGGTAGCATATACAGTACATGCAACATGATAATAATAGAAGTGTAGAGGACTGCAGCCTCAATTTGGCAGCCCAGCCTTTCCCATTTTGAGGCCCTCCAGATGTTTTAAAAAGCAAATTCTGGAATTCCTGACCACTGTCCATGTTGGCTGCAGATGATGGGAGTTGAAGACAAAAATATCTGGAGGGCACTAGACTGAGAAGACTTCATTAGATTTAACTGTGTGCATGCAAGATTTCAGGCTGCACTGAAAGCAACTTGAATAAAGGAGCAGTGATTGCTCTCCCCTTGAAACTATGGTAACACTCACTCACTTCTTCAAGGAGTAAAAAGTTCCTGAGTGCAACACTTATCCAGCATATTGGAATTTCATAATAATGGAATTTGTCTGCAAACACCAAGGAAGAGCGTAACTAAGTTTCTAAGGTTAGCAATCCAATTGGATTTGTCCCACATTTGATTCCCAGAGAAAAGTTTCCCAAGAATTTGTAGGAGGGTTGGGAAAACTTCAGCCTTATAGATGGTGAAGGCTGATGGATAGGACATTTGCTTTCACCGTCTATAAGGATGAAGTTTTTGCCTTCACCGTCTTTAAGGCTGAAGCTGAATTGTCGAGCTATTGCAAATCATCTGGAGATATACCTGTAGATGCCAACCTACGTTCTTCCTGGCCTGGTCTGCAGAGTAAGAAGGGATACTTCCATCTATAGCATCTATCACTGCTGGCTCCAGTGCCAGTGAGGTGGTGTACACACACTGGGTTTTAGTCTGAATGTTAAAGAGATATTCTGAAGATAGCGTTCAGCACCAAAATGTTCAGACAGAAAACGAGTGGATATACAGCCCCTCTGATGTTACAACTATATCCTCCATTGCATCTGTTTTCTTTGTTTCTTTTTACTATCCCTTAGATTGTATAATCTGTAGTTGGGAAGAGGGAAGGCACTGTCCTTTTTCAGAAAACCCAAGGAGGACCCAGTATATTTAGTGCAGTCAGACAGAAATCTCCTTAACAAAATAACATCAAGCAATGATGCACTAACCTTCAACCCTTGAGGGATCTCCAACAGCACTTCAAGTTCAATGAACCTCCTCCTGTACATGTTCTTCAGAATTCATTGTGATCCATTTGGATCAGTAGTGCCAGGCAGAACACGCAGACTGCAGAAGTGAAGGAAAACTAGGGGTGGGCAATTCTCTGTTTTGGTGGCTCTCCATTTTCCAGTCTTAAATTAGCTTCATCCTAAACTTTGAGAAGTATTCCAGTTTAAAACTTGGAAACGTTTGCTTGAAAATGCACGTGCATTTTTGTGTGCATGCCTTTTTGAACATTATTTTCATGAACAAACATATTTTGGACTTAGAACTGCATTCTGGACCTTTACCTAATATGTAGTTGTTTTTACATCAAAATGGGTGAATTATAAGAATTCATACCAAGGTTGCACCTCTATTTTATAAAATAAATGAGTAAATGGTGGCCAATTCTCATACAGATTTCCTTTCTTCTTCCTACTATCTCTTAACAGAATACGCATAATAGTTTTCACCATTTCCACTAATTCTATACTTAGGCACAATATCTTATCTATGTGCACCATTTTGTCAACATTTGGACCTGAAATTGGATCAGAGTTTGTAACACATTGTGAAATGTGCTTTAGAACTGAATACAAACTTAACAACATCAACAACACAACAGCAGCAACAACAATGTGAATAAGGAATAGGTTACTACAAAGCAATGGGTAGCTTACCTTAATCCCTATTCATTTAGTACATGTCTAGTAGGACTAAGACTGCACAGAAGCCAGTGTTTTGGTGCTGTTGTTTTGAACAGCATTTGTCCAACATATCGTTTCACCCCACGGAGCTGGACAGTTGTGTTAAATTCTGGAAACGATCCATTCTTGGACCATCTGATCTCATTTCAGACTTACATAACAAGGACATTTCCAAACCCATGTGAAAGCAGCCAAACCCAGACCACTTCCTAGATTAGTTGGGCCATTTACATGATAAAATGATGGGCTCTCTCTTCACGCATGCTGCCTTTTTCCATGGAATGACAATATGGGCTTGGTTTGAACAGTATAATCATGGTCCGAGTGCCATTTATAACTACTAAGATGTGGTGTGTTTCATGAGATCCATTCTCCAGCCTCTTACAACAACCTGATGAGATGATTTATAATCTGAAAATTCTTGAAATTATTGATATTTATAAAATCTGTTGTGCCTCTCCCCTCCCAACCATTTTCCTATGTCTGGAATTTCAGGATTGTATTTGAGAACGGCCTTAGGTATAATGTCTTCTCTGCAAAGTCCACGTGGTCAGATTATCCATTTCCACTCTGGTCACTTTGATCCAGCATACAAAATGTGGGTGCAGTAAATCTGCACTTAATTGCTTTCAGCATGAGATGAGGTTGAATGCATATCTTTCTCCAGGTTCTGAGAATATATGTACACCTTTCAAAAACATGACCATAGCAAGATCAGGGCAGAGATAATTATTCCTCCTTATAATGACAATCCACCAATAGAGATAGTATTTGCATCAGGCCCAGAACCTCCTGCTAGTTCCCAGAGCCCCTATGAGGCCCACCAGCCCTGAAGACTATCCTGGGGGCACTTGTGCTGGGCAGCTAAGGGATAGAGCCACCATTTCATATTTTCCACAATGCAGTGTTGTTCTAGACTGCTATGGGAAATTTAAAATGGCAGCTTGCTGACCACCCACTGTCACCAAGTAAGGCCACAGTTGGAGAGGGGGACATTTAGAGGGTATTTTCTTCAAACTTAGAGCTAGTCTCATTACATTTCGTTTTCAAAGGTCTCCCATATGGGCATTGGATGTAGCAAGACCTGTTTCGTTTCAGTGAAGACAAGGCATCAATAGTTTGCTTTCAGACCATGCTCTAGGACTATGTGCATGTGTAAAGGACCTGCACAATTTACAACTGGAATGCAGCTCCCCAGGCCTGTATTTTGGCCTGTGAGGTGCTTGACAACCTCTTCTTTTTGCTGTCACAAGCAGATCAGGAAAATAGAAAGTCTATTGAGCACCTAGTGTGTCATCGTGTTTGAGTGTCAGGCATGTTTGTTGGGTCACAGACTGAATAAGCGTTGTCTATAAAATTGTCATAAAAACAAAATAGACTTAACATGACGTGTCACCACACTGCAAAGTCCAGACCTGATGGAAGGCATCAGAACAGAAAATCTGTGCCCTCTAAGCTTCCAGGACAAAGACGAAAAGAAACCACTCTAGGAATGGGCTCTATGGTACCTGCCTGGGAAACCATAGTCCAAAGAGGCTGCTGGCTTCATATGATCCTCTTGGATGAGGCTTCTCTGGCAAGAACTATAAAGCTTACTAGAGCATTTTCTCTTTTTTAATTTCCTCCTCCTCTCCTTCTTCTGATCAAGGTAGCAGTCCATAATGAGCAGCCCGCATGTCTGCTCTTACCACCATGTTGTTCAAACTGAAGAGCTGAAGCAAAAGTTATACAAGCCTGGACAGGCCTCTTTTGGCTGGTCTAGGCTGATAACCCCTTGTACCTCCCTTGCTTCATTTTCTGAGTGGTGATGCAGCAAAGGAAAGCTCAGGCCAGCAACTCATACCAGGGAGGAAATTAGGGTAGCCCTCTGCCTTCTTTTATGGGAGGCAGACAAAGCCATTCAATGCATATCTGCTTTGCAGTTAATGGACCATCCAAGGGAAAAGCTGGGCTTTGAAGCTGCTCAAAAAGTCATTCTGGCTAATTGGGGAGGGGGGGGTAGAAATTAAATTAATTAATAAGTTGCCTATTATCAGGACATGAACAGAAGATGGGGCAAAATACAAAGGCCACTTAGCCACAGTCATGCCTAGGAGGAGCATTTCTATACCACATTTCTATTTGAATTACAATAATTATTTCTAAATTTGAATCTTTGCACATAAATTAGCACATGTGTAGTTCATGTAGGTAGCTGCCCTCATTTGTGTGGTGCAGGGTTATTCATACATAGCTGTACTACAGGGAGTAAGGTGCTAAGGGTTGTGATCCAAGGGACCCTGGTTCAAGTCCCTGGTGCTTTACATGTATAAATGCAGCAAGTTAAGGACATCTGGAATCATCCTGCATGATAGCAGAGCACTGGCCAGAGCGCTCTCATTAATCTACCGAACAAGAAGGGAGCGTCTGATACTGGGAGCAAAGGGGAAACATAATTGTGTAAGGGCTGCCTGTTCCTGCTATATACCCCTTTGCCAAACATCCATCTCCCTCAGCTGGGCTCCATTACCAGGTTGGTGTCCAGCTATGAGGAAAGCACCAATCGGGAGGAGGCCGCAAGGGAAGCAGGTATCCAGGTGCATCGTTAGGGCCATTCCTTGTACATCATGGGGTTTAAGCAGACGGGTGTACAGTCATCCTAGCTTCAGCAAATGACATATTGTTTTCTAGCACAGAGTGCTTGGTTAGACAGAAAAAAGGACTGCAGAAATTTGTAGTCTTGACTGCCATCTGCTGGCCACTTCCTATGTTGTATGTTAATACAAACGTGTTCTTCAAGAGTGGGTCAAAACGGTATCATCCACGCAGGAGGGAAGTATCAGCAGGAGATGCAGCACCCCAAGAATGATAGAAGTTAAAATAAGCAAGCAACATTTTAGTGAAAAATGAAGAAACAAACTAGGAAAAAGAACTAAGGTTTAGAGGGGAGTCCCTTCCAAACTATCCCATGATTACTGAGCACCCTTGGCATAGAATGTTGATTAAGTGTTGGACAGGTGACACGTGGAATGGAGTAGCCTGCAATGGGGAATGGCTGGCTGAAACCCTGAGCAGGAGTATCCTGTCCTTCAACATTTGTTGCAGGAACCTATTTACATAAATAATGCAGAGACAAACGTTCTTAAGGGTACAATTCCTGTAAGCTGCCAAACTTAGGCAATTACAGGTAGCCCTTGCAGAAAGGAAGGAAGAGCAAAAGTGATATTTGCCCCTCTATTGTAGATTTTTGCTAGATGGCTGATGTTTGCCATCTAGCTGGGGTACTTTGGAGCACACAGAAGGAGTCTGCACTAGATACAGAATAGCTTAACCTCTGCAAGTGCAGACCCTTGCTGCCCCTTGGAATGTCCCCTATAAGTCCTCTCTAAGGCTGAGTTCCCAGCCTTGGAGAGCTGGTTGACATACTTTTTCTATGCTGGTTGCAAGAGGGAAGGGGGATTTTAGGGTAGATTCCCTCCAGCCTTGGATTCAGGAATCTGAAGAATCCTATGGCCTCCAAGAAGTAGCCTAGAGGCCGTAGGACTGCTCCCAAGTGAACTCTTTCATTCAGAATGCACTTTCATTTTTCTTTCTTTTTCTGCCATAACTGAATTGAAATGACATCCATTTTGCTATGTGATAATGACTGAAGTCACACTGGAAGTAAGGCAAAGCTTCCTGCTCCCAGTTTTGTGACTACATGTAAAAAAATTAAAATGTGTATACTAGCATCAGCAAACCAAATGGATGAACTCATGCAGGGATGAATTTAGGGTGGAATTCCTCAACTTCCCCTCTACTATAAGGTGGTGATGTTGGAAGCACATTTTGGCTCATCGCTACCCTAATTGCAACCACATATCTCTGGTGATCTAAGGAGCCAGGTGCATTTTATCAATACGTCTCATGTGCGTGATTACTGCACAATTGATTCTGGGGAGATGAAAGTGTGAACTGACTCCACTAAAAAGTACTATGTCTCAGGAGATGTGAAACCAACTAAATATCTCAGCCAGGATGTTAGATTTGCAATGTGCCATTCACTCACGTCATAGTCATTAAGAGGAAAGCATGCCTCTGCCATCCAGTTCTTAGGAACAACCAGTTCTACAGACTTTGCCCGTGCTCTCTGCTGCAGTTCGTTTGTTTGTTTTAATGAAAAGTAGCCAGTGCAGGCTGAAACTGGGAGCTGAAAAGACAAGGAAGGCAGAGGGTCCCCGTTGCCCTTTCTTTCTTGCTGCTTCATTGCTCTTTTTTTACCCAAGGGAAAAACATACATGGTTCTTGTACCTTTCTCTCTCTGGGAAGAAAAACAGCTTTGGAAGAATGTCCTTGAGTGGATAAATGGTGGGATGCACATATTCTGCCCTTATTGGTTCTTCCTCTGCTCCTGATTTTGCAGAGAAAATGATAGAAATGTGTCTCACTTGTAGTTTGGGCTTAGTGCATCATTTTACTTAAGATTGCTTTCCCCTTGGACAGGGCAATCAGATACAGAACAGATACATCCAAATCTTTCCTAGATTAAATCAAGCAAGAACTCGTCCTGAAAGACAAAAATTATGAAACTGAGGCTGTCATAACTTTGGGCACATCATGAGAAGGCAAGACTCTGTGGAGCAGGTAATCAGTCTGGGGAACGTCTAAGGCAGAAGAAGTGGAAGACCAACTATGGCATGGCTTGATTCCATAAAGGAAGACACAGCCTTGATTTTATCAGAGGCTGTCAAGGACCTTTTGGAGGGCCCGTTCACTGTGCCATCATAAGTCAAAGACAATGGCACATAACAGCAAGATGCAAATATTGTTGGTGAGTTTTACGCAGATACTTGAAACAAGTATTGAAATTTTAAACCAATTTAGATTCGAATATCAATTGCATGTGGTACACTTTTGTGGGTAGAGATAGTTGGGATAAAAAGGTTTGAAAAATGAGATACTGTGGAATGACTGCAGCAGAGAGAGAGAGAGAGAGAGAGAAAGAGAGAGAGAGAGAGAGAGAGAGAGAGAGAGAGAGAATTCTTTTTCTGTCCAAATGGCCTTGCTGAGTCTGCCTGTTCTTGCTGGGACAAGGCTGACCTTCAGGAAGTTATTAGTGATGTGTAGAGTATGTCATAGGTTGCAATCAGGATGTGTACCAGGCACAAAATCAGATAAGCAGAATGCCTATTGATTGGAAAACACAGCAGCATCTTGGACACACAAGCCCAGGCAAGCTGCTATTAGCAAGCTTCTGCTGTGCCCCAGAACTTGGTGACCGAGAGCTTACTCAATGCTTTGTGAGACAAATCTGCAGATAATGAGTTGCAATGTGCTAGCTGTAGCACTGAAAGCCACAGTGCCATTGGTAAAGTGCTAACAAAGTGGTTAGGGAAAGGTTGCATGCTATGAAGAGCTAGTCTTCATTGTTTGTTTGATCTATCATGCAACAGGTTGGCTTTGCCCCTGGATCAGATCCAGACAGCTCATCCATCTCCAAACATAAGAGCAGCCTGTCCACTGTTTCTTGCTGCTGCTACCTCCAATGGTTTCATTACAGCTGACCTGCAGTCATGATTGGAGGTGCAGTGGCTGGTTTGAAGTGCAGGCACACATTGTGGTAATCTTCATGACCTCCCAAGGCTAGCTCTGCTGGTGATGTAGGCATAGGCTTTGCACAGGCCCTCTGGCAGCTTCTTTCCACTTGGTGGTTATTGCCTGCATAATCAAGTTTTGATCTTGAAAGACCTGCGATCACTGCAGATGTTCATGTGGCAATGATCACGTTTAAATGTGGTGTTTCAGAGAAGGACAGAAAAAGTGGACTTTGAGAGTTCTTGCGGTTGCAAAGAAACTGATACTTCAAGTCTGGAAGTAGAAATATCCACCAATGATCATTCACTGGTCTCAAGTTCCAACCACTCTTACTGCATGTTTCCTGCAGTAGTTAATTTCATCTGGATACTGATTTAGATATTTATTAAGATATACCAATGGCTTATATTAACATAGATATTTGAAACCTCAGTGTAAAGTCTTTTACTCCTTTCTCATGAGTGATATTGTGAACAGGTACAGGTACAGGTACATACAATCAGCAAGCCTCCAGCCTCCCAGACTTGGAGGATTGTTGGCGTCATTTTCAGAAATGGAGGCCCAAGGAAGCCAAGCTCACCTCTGAGCTTCTACCATTCTGGAAGAGAAGGGGCCCAGCTCTTGCACATCACACTCAGATAGATTCATCTGCAGCTGAGAAGGAAGTGGCCAGAGGACTTGGCAGTTTCAAGCTTATGGAGAGTCTCAGGCAGAGCATAACAACCAGCTCACCTTGGGAAAGGAGGGACACTTTTCAGAGCTGGCAGTTGGGCAGAGGTAAGTTGATATTTATTTATTATTATTTATTAGAAAAATTTCTATGGTGCCCCTTGCCAGCTAGCCTCAGGGTGGCTTACAGCAGGTCCATATAATACAAAATACAACATAAAATTGAAACACAAAACGACCTACCGCATTCAAACTAAAACTAAAATTGGCCCATCTCATAGTCCCAATTAAAACTAACAAAAACTAAAATTCAAAACTATAATAAAATTAATAAATTAATAATTAAATTAACAATTTAATTTAATAATAAAATTAATAAATTAATAATTAAATTAACAATTAAAATATTTCTTAAATAAAAAGGTCTTCGCCTGGCGCCGAAAAGCAAATAATGACGGCTCCAGGCGAGCCTCTCTGGGGAGCAGATTCCATAAGTGGGGTGCCACCACAGAGAAAGCCCTCCTCTGGGTACTCACTCTCTTCACCTCCTTCACAGAGGGCTCCTGGAGGAGAGCATCTGCTGCAGATCGTAAGGGGCGGGAGGGCATTTATGGTCGCAGGCGCTCCTTTAGGTAACCAGGACCCAAGCCGTTAAGGGCTTAATAGTTGATAGAAGCAGAACTCTTTGCCTAGGTCAGGAGATGGCAGATGAAGTAAGTGGACCAATTACCAAGTGTCTTGTGTTTCTTCCATCTACCCACAAGTGGCAGGAACCACCCTGATGGTGCATTCAGAAGCTTTTGTGAAAGGATAGAAGAGGAAGGTTCAGTTTCCATTCAGTTGTTCAGAAGTTTCTTCCACTTCTCAAGGAGAATGTTACTTTGAGTCACACTTTTCTGTCACCTGTTAAATTCTAATAAAAGACCTCTGCTTCTTAGACTTTGCCTGGGACTGCTGGAGAAGGAAGGAAGTGACCTGCTCATGACACCTGCAAAACATCTAGGAGGCCCTCTTGGTGCAACACTTCAGACCAAGAGAGAAGGAAGCTGAGGTGACACCAAAGCATTTTGTATCTCAGTAGTGTTTGTCCCCTCCCCTCCCCTCCCCTCCCCTCCAGACCACCCCCCAAAAGCCTTCCCTGGGGTTGCTTTGGGTCTCAAAGGAGCAGCCTGCATGGTTCTTTCTGGAGCAGCTGCAGAGGGTGGGAAGGCTGCTTTGGGCACAGATCCCCACCTGTGAAGCCAGTGATTCTCCAGTCTTGTAACTGAGCCTTTGAAAAATCCTATGGCCATCTAGCCACTGTCTGGCAGCTATAAGATACTGCTGGCCATTATGTGCTTTCTGTTGTTGCTTGCTATTCCTCCTTTTACCTTTCGTTGCAATTGCAAATACACAAAACCATTCTGGCAGCTTTCCTTTCCACCAGGAGCAATTCTTTGTGAAGCTAATGGGCCTTAACGGCCCATTCAAGACCACCCCCTTAATAGGTTTGGCATTGCAACTAGGGATGTGTGAAGAATAGACTTGGAGGTGGGATCCCTCAGATTCCCTGGTCTCAGCTACTTGGACTCCAGTTCAGTGTGCAGCAGCCCAGAATCTGAGTTCCTGGCAAGCCCACCCAGTGTTTGCAGGAGCCTTGCCAGGAATCAAGCCCCATTCACTGTGTAAGCAGCAGCATCCCTCTTCCATGCCATATGCAGCCACATTTGGGTTCCTGCACCTGATGGGGAAGAATATCACTGGTTGCATAAGCTGTGTTGTGCAAGTGCTCACTTTGCAAGGCCAGGCCAGCAGAAGAAGTCTGCAAATACTTGAGGGATGGATTCCAGCAGGGTTGTCCCAGTCCTAATAGCAACAAGGAACAGTATCTTTCTGCTGAAAAAAGTCACCTCCTACCCCAGATTGCAGCTAAGCTCAGAGGGAACATGGAATCCTGAGAGTGGCAGATGGTACTGCTGCCCTGAAAAACCTGGCTCCCAGTGAAAGGAAAAAGTGGAATGCCTTCTGGTGGCCATTCCTTCTGGTGAGGAGGACCAGCAGTGGGGAGGAACCTGCTCTGAAATGAAAATCCAGACAGAAACGGCTCCTCTTGAGGCTGTTTTGGGCAGTGAGGCCACCCTTGACAGCATCCTTGGGATGCAGCCAGGCAGGCCTTATTCACCTTATTCACTGTTTGAATATTCCTCAACCCCCAGAACATGCATTTTCTTTGAGTATGTTTTCCCTTGGGCCTAGCAAAGGAATGATTCACCAGTTGCTACACCAGTCACAGCTGAGCCTGGCTTCAGCAAGAAAAACCTACTTCAGCGCTGGCATGTTTCTAGTCTTCCTCCCTAGTAGAAATGAGCAAATACATCAATTCCAGGTTCTCTCCGTTTCTTGTTTTTCTACTCTTTCATTTGTTTTGTTCTATTTCCATATCAGTGTGTGTGTGTGTGTGAGTGCATGATCCACATCTTTCCTGGTATATGCATGTTTGTATGCCCTTTGTCTAATATACATATTTCTTACAAGCAGTTTCAATGTTTAACAGTATTCTTTCGCTACAACATGTACTTCTGTGTGCCTTTTCCCCTCCTACCTACACATGTCCAAGCACAGTTTTGTTCAGGGAGTTGCAGCACAAGTTCTGAGAAGTGCAATTATTGAAGGACAGCTGTACTCGGGTTTTCATTTTGATTTGGCAAGTGCAAATTTGCTTCCTTAGTATCAAAATACAAAGTGAACAACCTTCTTTCCCAGCCCTCATCTGTCGTCCTGATTCTTTGTTTGTTCTCCAGTCCTGCCTCCAGGTTTTGAAAGGTCAGCAGCCTAGAATCCTGGCTCCCAGCTCACTCCAGTTGCCCATGGACCAGCCTGGGGTCTTGTTCTGTAAAACATGAAGGGAAAGAGTCACTTGCTAGACCCAGTGGATCTCAAGATATTTGCTGAAAATGCTGCTTGGCCTCCATATTAATATAAGGTACTCCCTGAAAAGACTCTTGAGTTCCTGAACCATGCAAAAACTCCCATTTCTTCTGAAAATATATATTATTAAATGAAAATGCTCTAAAGTTGCTTGGATTCACTGGTGCCGGCCTGAGGCATTCTGCCATAAAGCAGTATTGCTGAAAAATGTAGCAGGACACAATACACAGGACCTGAAACCTTATATCTTCCTGGGGTGGCATCCTATACACACTGGGACAGAAAAAACACCCTACAACACCCATCATCCCCCATAGCTGGCTGGTGCATGCCTGCAGGTGTAGGACTTCGTTTCTTTCCATGCTTCCATAGGATTGCACCTTACACATGTGACTGTTACACAAGCTTCTTTTGTTTTAGAAATTAAACAATGGTTTGTTTAAACAGTTTTTCTCTTTGCTCCATGTTCGCGGAATTGAGCAAGATAAAAATCTAGATGCAATGAATCTGAAGTGGGAGTAGAGTTTTGGCGCTTGGACCAAAGGTGCTAATTAGTGCCGACTGTGATGGTAATCATCTTCATGACACACAGTATAACCTCATCTTTCTAAATGGCCTGTGGGTCATCTAAGCCATTAGACACCATTTATTTTTAAAGTGCTTTTTCAGACAGACAAAATGAGACACACATGGTGAATTCAGATAACAAGTCACACCAGAGATGTCAGAAAACAAGATTTTCCACCTGTCGGAAACAGAACCGTGATGCCATTTAGCATTCAGAGGCCAAACACAAGTACAGGGAACACGCATGAGGTGGCTCAACAGCGCTGTGGTGCCAAGGTCCCTCCAGAGCACTTCAGTGGAATATTGTTACAGCCCCGCTCGCATACAAATTCAAGATGCAAGCAGTAGCTATGCACACACAGGTTGTGGACTAGTGCAGGGAATCTGCCACTACAAATCCCCGAAGCATAAGCATCCTACCTGCTGCTAAAGTATCCCTAATAGATGACCATCCTATATATTGCCACAGAATTCCTGACATATAGCCATCCAAGCTGATTAAATGCTTCTGTTGACGATGGGCCTTCTATATTCCAAGGAAGCCTGTTTTACTGTACAGCAGCTTGTGCCTTCTCATTGTTCTACCTAGTGTTTAGCCAAATCCCCTTGTTATAATTTGAGCCCATTGATTGGAGCCTTTCTCTCTGGAGCAGTGAAGAACAAGTTTGTGCTATCAGCTATGAGGCGGTCCTTCAAATATTTGAGGATGGCTCTCATACTGCCTTTTAAATTATCTCCTCCAGGCTAAATATAGATAACTCCTCCAACCTTTCCATGTGGCGGGCAGTTGTTTTGACCTACATGTCCCATCAGCCCTAACTATATAAGATGAAGGATTGCAGGCCAAAAGATCTAGACGGCCACAAGTTGCCAACCAGAATCATAGGACTTGATTGCCAGACCCTTTTCTCTGTAGACTCATCCCAGTTTGTCTATAGCCTTCTTTAGAGTCCAATAAACCTGCACAGGTGAGGTGGAACTTGCCAGTGTATTCTGCTTCTTTTAGCCAGGAATTCCCTGCTAGGGATGCATAGAAATTCATTTCAGCTCCCTTTTGATTACGATTTTACTCAGTTTGCTCATTCTGGACAGAATATAAACTCAGATGTAGTCTGTGGTCAAAGTCTGTGTGTTTCTCAGCTTGCAATGTGTTTTGTGGTCTCTCTTCTCCCCACAAAAATACATCAAACATAATGCATACATTCTCACATTGCTTACCTCTCTCTTATCCCACTGCTTACCTTTCAACTAATGAGCTCACAGGTTTTTAGCAAAATAACAAAAAAAAAAAAAAAAACAGAACAAAAAAACCCCCTTAGTAATCTGATAAAGATTCAGGTTGGCACAAACCTCAAGGTAGACTTCCACAAGCTCTAGATTTGCATCACTCTATTCATTGTATGTATTGATGTCATCTGAGTACACAAATAATTTCACAATGCCAATGACATAGACTTTTATCCCTTGGCCTGATCAAAACTGACAGGTGGAAAGAGCTGTGAAGCAGACAGTGTAGGAAGGAGAAAAAAGAATGGTTGAAGAAGGGGAGATAGTGGAGGACTTTGCCTTCAACTGAAACAGCTCAGAGGATAAGTAATGGTATTTCCTCCTCTTCTTGGCTTTTGGACATCTAACTTCAGATTCTAAGTTCCTTTCAGCATGAACCTGTCCTTCATAATACTAAATTCAAGATACTGGTTTCAACCTGTAAAGCCCTAAATTCTTGACCAAAAGCCTCTACCAGCCACAGTCTATCTGGACATTAAAATCAAGATCTAGTGCCTGACTCTGATTGAAACCTCCAAGGGAAAGACGATTGTTTGCAACAAGATGGAGGGCCTTCTCAGTAGCAGTCCCTCAGTTGTGCGACAAGTTCCCCACTGAGGTCCTCCTGGGACCAACTTTGCTGTCCTTTCAGCATCAGGCCAAAACTTTCTTCAACCCAATTAGAAATAATATAAACATCATGACTGCTGCTGGCTGATGATCAGTTGGAGGGTAGTTACATAGAAAAAGAATGAGTCAGAAGGGGCCTCCCAGGCCATCTAGCCCCCGGCTCCAGCTGCCTCCACTCATGACATGCCTACCATGTGCATGTCCAGCCTATCCTTAAACACCCTCACCAATGGGGCTTCAACCATCTCCCGTGGAAGCCCATTCCACACCCTTGGGGTCCTAACTGCCAGGAAGTACTTCCTGGCATCCAAATTGAACCTTGGTTCCTTGAGCTTTGCTCCTTTGGAACGTATCCTGCCCTCCTCAGCAGAGGAAAACAGGTCTTTACCCGCCTCTGTGTGACACCCCCTCACATACCTGTATGTCACCAACAGATCCCTTCAGAGTCTCTTCTTCTCCGGGCTGAAAAAACCCAGCTCCCTCTGTGTCGCCTCATATGGCATCCCCTGCAATCCAGCCACCATCCTTCTGACCCTTTGCTAACAATCTAAGTTGGACTATGTTTCGTCACGGAAGCTAACAATTTGTCAATGAGCCTCTTGAGCATATATAATAAGATAATCCATTAGACTCTGGGGAATATGGGACTCATCCTGCAAAGAGGAAGGAGCAGACATGGGTGCCCAGGAAACAGCATGTGATCATTTGAGAAGACAAAGAGACCAGGAGAACTATGAACTGTGAAATGAGGTGTTACTTGAAATTGGGGTCCAGCTTGGCAAGGCCTTTTTGACTTTACATAACCTCTATTTCTAAATACAGCAATTTTTAAGAAGATTTTTGAGAGCATCTTTGTTCCACATGTGGCCAGGAAAGCTCCCAAGGCAGGTCATGTAAGATCAATAAAAACAAGACGGTCTTGGTTCCCACGAGCGTTTCTGCCCACAAAACTAGACCATGTGTTGAATGGTTTGTTCCTATCAGGATCTTGCCAGGAGTTTCATGGCACAAGGAAGTTTCATTGTCCTTTCTTCATACTTCATTTCTTCCAGGTCACAGTATTTGTTGTGAGTTAAATCAGCCCCAGAATTGATCTTACGTAACAGAGGCTGTGATTCATTTTGCCACAAGGATACAAGAAGCATGTCACAGTACAGAGCAACTAAGTCTTAATCGACAAAAAATTAAGCAAGCTGAGGAAGATCCAAAGTTCTCTTATGGCACCTTATGATGCACCAGAAAGTAGAGTAGGTGATCAAACTGGTTGGAAGGAAGTGATCTTGAGAACTAAAAAAAGATGAAACCATTCTAGATGGGATATTCCCCTCCTTTCCTGCTTTGTGCTCACTGGCCCAGACTTGCATCCTATATAGGCTGGACCACAAGTAGTCCTGTAATCTCTTGGATGCACTAAGCAAATTGAACTCTGCCTAACTTGGGTTGAACTCAGGCCAAACTCATCACCCTAGTTTAAGATCACCGCAGATGGGGAGTGCAGCCAAGAAATTAAAGGCACTTGCTCCTTGGTCTCCCATTTGGAGCAGGGCAGAAACTCTGATTTGGCTTTGGAGTTACATTTATTTATATTTATTACTACATTTATATCATGCCTTCATCTTGTCTTTATATCCATTTTATCCTCACAACAATCCTGCAAAGTAGGTTAGGCTGAGAGTCTGCCGGCCAATGAGCTTCATGGCCAAGTGGGGCCTAGATCTCAGATCTCCCTAGTCCCAGCCCAACAGTCTGACCACCACATTGCACTGGCTACATCATGAGGCTAACAGTGTAATCCCTTGAATGCACTACTGACTTCAGCTGAGCTCACTACCAGATAAGAGGTGTACAGAATTGCAGTTTAAATCTGATTGGGCATGTGGTGCCATGAGAACATCAAGCTGGCTGCATAATCCCTGATTGGCTGGATCAGGTAGCCAGTGGGAGAAGAAAAACCTTCTTTAGAAATAAATGAACTGTGCCAAAGCTCTTTCATAGAAGATTGGTGCCCATGACTTTACAAATCCATTCCTTTGTAAATAATGAACCACTAGATAAATGTTTTCATGAGAGGTATCTATCATTCTGGTCAGATCTACTTACAGTGGAGCATTTTTGCTAGTAGTGTGTGATTAGATTTTAAACTATGATCCATTATAAAGACATACTGACTCTGGTTCCTTTCTACCATGCATCAGTTACTGCATCTTTGTGCGTTACCGTTCTTGCTGTTTTTTCTTGTATTGAAATGTGTCTTTTTAAAACTACATTATTCAAAATGGTTCCAAAGCAGCTGGAGAGAAGAACAATGAAAAGATATGAAATGGAGGAAAACCATGTAAAAACTCAAACCTTTGTAGAAGACATGTTTTCTACACAATTCTGGATCCCCTTGATGTCTCCTTTTCCATATTAAAGAGTTTTTTCATTAACATCGGCTGTGCCTTAGTATTGCTGTTACATTGCCCATAGGGCGACTACTTATACATTGCCAGAAACAGAGAAATCCATCACCAAAAGAGAGGACAAAAGAGGACACAGATTTGCATTAAATTGCATATGCAAATATCTGTGTATGAATACAAATTTAGAAATCATTTAAAGAGAAATGCTTACATGGCACTCTAGTGGGGAAGGCTGTGTCCAGGTGACCTGTATGGGCCCCTTCTCACTGTGCTCACTGTTCATGGGCAGCTTCAGGTTCTGTACCCACCCCTTCTTGCAGTTCTTTAAACCACCGTTGGAACAGATAGCTCTTCAAGTAGTGGAGACCTTCAAAACTAACCATGTCAACTGTTGTTGTTGTTAGTCGCAAAGTCATGTCCGACCCATCACAACCCCATGGACAACATTCCTCCAGGCCTTCCTGTCCTCCACCATCCTTCAGAGTCCACTCAAGCTCACACCAACAGCTTCAGTGACTCCATCTAGCCACCTCATCCTCTGCCGTCCCCTTCTTCTTTTGCCATCTATTGTTCCCAGCATTAGGCTCTTCTCCAGGGAGTCCCTCCTTCTCATTAGGTGGCCAAAGTATTTGCGTTTTATCTTCAGGATTTTTTTCATTTTATTTTATTTATTTAAATATTTATATGCCACCCCTTGCAACAGGATCTGGCCTTCTAAAGAGTAGTCAGGGTTGATCTCCTCTAGGACTGACCAGTTTGATCTCCTTGCGGACCAAGGGACTCGCAGGAGTCTCCTCCAGCACCACAATGCAAAGGCCTCAATCCTTTTGCACTCAGCCTTCCTTATGGTCCAGCTTTCATAGCCATACATTGCAACTGGGAAAACCATAGCCTTGACTATGCGCACTTTTGTTGGCAGGGTAATGTCTCTGCTTTTTAGTATGCTGTCTAGATTTGCCATAGCTTTCCTCCCCTTTTGCCCCCTTTATGGCTACTTGAACAATTGCGGAAATGGAGCAGGTGTTTCACAGCAAGCAAACTTCTTTCATGAAATGCATACACACACATTCTACTTTCAGGAAACAGATGCTTTACAATATCCAAGTAAATTTAATAGAATAAGTAACTGCATGGAAGCCAGACTTCATCTACGGAAAATCTTTTAATTCATTGACAGCCCAAATAGATGTACCCATAAGTAATTAAATATTTAAAATTAGAAGCACAACAGAGTCTCAAGCATGACAGCCTATATTACTTACAAATCCATGTACAGCAGACACACCATCCCATAAATTAACATATATTCTTGTTGCTTCTCCTAATATTTTCTGGCATTTTGTTGTGGTTGATGAGGGAATGTAGTCCCATGGGTGAAGGAAATGTACCCCCATCTATATGTCAAGTAGCAACTGGCATACTAAGTATATAAAACCAGGCTACTGAAACTTCTATGCCAAACTACGTGTTACTCTAAAATGTTTGATTGAATTTAGTTCTTGGTGGTAGTTTGTTTCTAGCAGCAATGGGAAGGCCCTGTCAGGACCATGGCTTGCTGGATGGGGTTAACCCATCTATGTTGTATTCTTAACCCCTGCGGTAGAGACGGAGCCCAATTCTTACACATTACAGTCTGCTCGGATAATTTTGTCCAATTCTGAGAAAGAAGCTGGAAGATAGAAGTGGCTAGAGGACCTGGCAGTTTCAAAGTTACCTAGTGAAGATACTCAGTCAGAGCGTGAGAACAATTACTCCTTTTAGAGCAGGAAGAGGAGGTGATGGGTTCCTTGACCCAATCAGGAGATGGCTGGTAAAGTGAGTGAACCAGTTATGAAGTGTCCAGTGTTCCTATCATCCAGCTCTCAAACAACCACAAGAGCCATCCTGAAGTTGAAGCCAGAAGCTTTGCAGAAAGGGAAGGAAGGAGGGAAAGTTTCAGCTTGGATGGCTAGATGCTGCTTCCCACATCTCAAAGAGAATGTTACTTTGATGTATACTGTTTTGTAGCCCATTAAGCTTTAATAAAAGGACTGTGATTCTAAATTTCATCTGAGTCTGCTACAAAGAAGAAGAGAGAAAGAGAAACCTGTTCTCAACAGCTACCTGAATTTACCTTTTGCCACAGGAAGCAAGAGCAGCTTCAAAAGGGTTTTTCATCAGGAGGTGGTACAGATGCAGTGGGAAGGTGCTTGCCAGAACTGCTATCTTAAAAGGAAAAAGGCAGACAGATTAAACAGGACTAACAGAATGAGGATATTCCTGTGGCCCTTAGACAGTGTCTGAAGGAACATTGAATGCAATCATTCTCCCCCTCCAAGGTTGGAGGTGAAGCTCCAAGCCTGGAAGAAATGTGACCTCAGCAGGTTCCTCCAGGTCCCACTACTGAGGTCAGCATCCCAGACTCAGGAGGAGAAGGAGCAAGCTGTAGAGTGGGGCAGTTAGAAGCCATAGATGTACCAAATCCAGCAGCTTTTAGCCCCCATCCCTCCCTGAGCAGAAAGAATGAAGGGCAGGGGCCTGACTAATGAAAAATACTTTTAGGGAAGATGGAGACGATGAAAAAAAGCCACTGACATTCTTCCACTCAGCCACCCACAGCCTGGTGTAGCACTGAGTGATTGGGTGCCTCTTGACCTCAGAGTGTGTGGAATTTTGATCTCATAGCCCAGAAGATTGTTCACAAAGTGGAGTCTGATCCTCTTTTAACATGCAGAATGGTTCCTAATATTCTCATTATTTTTGATTGCAACTTCTGAGTTAAAAAAACAGACTTTAAAGCAGTTATCGAAGGTTCCCATTTCAATCAGAGCAGCCGTGCTGGAGGAGGAATTTAACTCTTTTCCCCTCTGCTGTTTTCTCAGTCTGATCCCATACCCAGGAAAGCAGAGGAAGAGGAAGAGGTTATTAGCCTTGATAAAGGAAAAACACAGAGGCACAATGCAGGGTATAAAGTGGCCCCAAGCCAAGTTGGCCTGTTGGTCAATCTTGCCAAGTGTATTCTGGACTCAGCATAGACTTGGACACAATCTGTGGTCAAAGCTGGTCCACTTCCAAGCATGCAGAGTTATTCTCAGACCAAATTAAAATCCAATGTATTCCACAGCATGTGTACATTTGAAAATACATATTAAACTTGTGTACTTCTAAACACAACTACAGTTTAATCAATCAGAGCAGAATGTGCACCTTTTGAAGATGCACAACCATTGATACATACATATGGGAAAATACTCATGGATTTTCATGTGAATGTATAACAAAAAGAAAGCTTGCAGTCTGGTATGGAGTCAAGTGGAATGAGCTTGAAATGGAATCTGGTGCACCTCAGTCTCTGTGCCTTGCACACCAGAGCAAAAGATGGCCAAAGTCAGTGTCTAAGACTTTTGCAGGAGTTCCTTGGCCCTCTGTCCTCTCTCTGAATGCCCATCATCCCCAAGTTCTGCCTATTTTTCAGCTTCAGGTGGGCATAGTATGCTGCTGGTGGTTTTTACTTTGTTTTTGTTCATTTAATGTTAGTTCTATCCCATTTAAATTTTTAATGCATTTTATATTATGTTTTATTATGCTGTTCTGTTTTATGCTTCTGTCTTCTTCTGTGAACTGTTCAGAAAGCTTCGCCTATTGGGCAGTACTGAAATGGGAAAATATGAAACAAACTATTTCATTAACTCACAGGCTGTCCTCCTTCAGCCCCCCTGTAGGAGCATCCACCCTGCATGACCTCCCTCTGATACCACATTTTGCAGCTGAGGTTCCCAATTTTGAAGGGCAAAGAGTGAAAAGAGATGAGAAGGAGACAGAATATATTCTCTCAAACAGTCTGAGAAAGTATCTCCTGGGGAAGTCCAGATGGCCAGTCTAAAAATGTAATCAGAAAGGGCCCCCAGCTCTGAAAGCTTGCAGGCAGATTTTAATAAAAAATTATCCAAGCATTTTCCCCCCTTCCATGTTGGCAGATTACTTCATTTTAGCTTTGAATAGCAATCTGTCACACCATTTCAATTTATTTCTGCCACGGACCATGTGGGTGTTCCACTGCATATAATAAACTTGAAAGCCATTTTAAAAAATCTTCAGGCTCTAAATAACTGTCTACTTTTGGTTTCTGTTAATAGCAGGGTGAATAAGTGATACAATCCTATATTTATATCCCACCAAGACAGCTTTCATAATCCCCCTTCTGCTGTCCGATTTATCTTCAAAGCAACCCTGTGAGGTAGGATAGGCTAAGTCAATGCCTGGTCCACAATCACCCTGTGAGCTTCCTGGCCAAATGGGCACTAGGACCTGAATCTCCCAAGTCCCAGGCCAACATTCACTGCTATGTCACACTGCTATGGCTCTCAGTTTTCTGAATGCTGGTCCTGATGGGACCAAAATGGTCCTATCCAAATGCAAAAGGACCACCACAAAGGAGCCCCAAGGTTTTCATCAGGACTGGAAAACTGTGGGGGAAACTCCCCAGAGGCTTAATTGGGAATTGGGAATTAAAGAGCCCAATTAAGTCTGCTCTTTTGACATGGAAGGTGGAATGGAAGGGTCTGGAGTCCTCTGGAGGCTGACCTAATTTCACTGTTTTGAGCTAATGGCAAACCAAAATTTAGTTATCTTCCAACTTCAGTGACATCCCCTACTAAAAAATGCAGATAACAATAATAATGCAATAATGCAGATACTAGGGAAAGTGCACATAGATGGGAAAGAGATGATAAAATAACATTTAACATTACTTTGGAATATTTGCTTGCAAAATGCGTGTATTGGGCAAAATTAAATACAAAGATGCATACATGAGAAGACATGAGAAGATGGGTATGAATTTTTGCAGTGGTTTTTTTGTAAAAAAAAAAAAAAAAAGGTGCCAGAACTCACATCACCGCTGGCAGTAAACACTCACCGCACGACCACACACACCAATCCCAAGCCGAGCAGTGTCCCAAGCCGGGCTGCATGGACACAAAAGCAGCCCACAGGCACTATGTTAATGATGTTTGCTGCTGACCTGCTATGCCAACAGGCAATTCAAAATCACTTCGTAAAATCCATTGAGAAAAAAGGTGCCAGAATGCCGTTCTGGTGCGTTCTATGACAAAAGCCCTGCTCTTATGTGAATAAAAGTAAAAGCTTGGAGTAAACTGAGGTTACAGTGAAAAATGAGAAGTGGAGAGAAATGTATAGTTGGAATTAATAATAGGTCACATAGATCCATGCTCCTTTCAGCATTTCCCATAATTAATCTTACCTGACATTCCAGCTTTAACCACTACAAAATTCAAGTTGTAAGCTCCTTGAGGGCAGAGACTTTTTTTCTTTTTGGTCAGTACATTTTTGGAACTCACTACAGTATTATGTTCATTGTGCTCTCTATGAAAAATATTATAACTAAAATGAAATGTTACTGTACACTAGCAACTGACTTAGCTACAAGGGTCAAGTCCACCCCAGACTGATTTGATGCACCTCTTAAGATCTATTTCATTTATCCATCCTGAACGATGAGCATCACCTAGATTTTACAGCATGTTCTGGAAAGCAGCATAAAATTGCTTTGCAAGCTACCTCTCATGCTGCAGGTCAGCCACTTCTGGCACAGACTTAGAGGAATGGCTTTTCCCTTAGACTATTTCAAAAATTAATGCCATCCAATGTTAGGGAAAACGAATAATTAACCTGTGAAATTTACTGCCTCCAAAATACCAAAGTCAAAAGTTTAGTATCATTAAGAGCAGATGATCCATTGGCGTGGGTAATAAAATCCTCGCACTGAGCACACAAACCCATCTGCCACACACACGGAGCATATGCCAAAATGAACGTTGCAGATGCTGCTTGAGATAAAATTAATGCACCCTGATACACACTCTCTCCTTCTCTACTTGTGGGTGCAGATTAACTCGGTAAGCTAAAGAGCCTGACAGACTGCAATGGGGAACGATGCAGGATTAGCCTCTGCATTACCTTGATTCGGCACTGGGAAAGTTATTATTATTTATTTCATTCCTATTCCTCCCTATAGCCACAATTCTCTGGGCAGTTTATCTCAGTTCAGGCCTCTGAGCCAAATGCTGCCTCCTAGGGCCCCCAGTCTGACCTGCTAGGACTCCCCAAATGACCATATGAGAGGACCTGGCACCCGCAAACACCCCCATCTGAGGGCACAAAGCCTGGTGCAGCAGCGCCCTTTGCTGCCAGCTGCTACTACGGAGAGTAAAACAGCCCCCTCTGTTCTCAAGCACTCTCAGTTCCCCGGGGGACTGGCCAAGGATCCCCCTGAGATACCTCGCCTTGGGCTTCTGTGTAGACCACCAGTACCTCTGCCTACTCTGGGCTGAGCTTCAGTTTATTGGCCCTCATCCAGTCCATTACCGAGTCAAGGCGCTGATTCAGAACAGTCACTGCCTCACCTGGATTGGATGAAAATGAGAGGCAGAACTGAGCGTAATGCTGACACCTCAGCCCAACCTCTGGATGACACCTCCCATCAGTTTCATGTAGATGTTAAATGGCATAGGAGACAGAATGGAGCCCTGTGGGACTCCATGACAAAAATGTCATGGGGCAGAGGGCCAGTCCCCCAGCTCCACCATCTGGAGATGGTCATCCAGGTAGGAATGGAGCCACCACAAAGTGGTGCCCCAACTCTCAGTCCAGCCAGCCTCTTCAGAAGGATACAATGGTCAATGGTATCAAAAGCCACCAAGAGGTCCAGGAGAATCAACAGGGTCACATTTGCCCTGTCTCTCTCCTGGCAAAGGTCATCCCACCAAGGCAGTTTCCATGCCAAACCTAGGCCTAAAGCCTGATTGAAATGGACCTAGATAATCCATTTTCTCAGAGAATGCTTGGAGCTGTCCAACCACACAATTTGCTTGAGCACTTTGCCCGGGAAGGGAATTGGCTATTGCTCAATAATTTTTTATGTCATCTGGATTCAAGTGTGGCTTTTTGAGAAGTGGTGTAACTACCACTGTCTTTAGAAGGCAGGCACCACTTCCTCCCTCAAGGAGGCATTCACCATCTCCTGGATCCAGGGGCAAGTCTCCTCCTTTGATTTCTCAATTAGCCAAGATGGGCAAGGGTCAAGCGAACAAGGTGCGCACAGAAATGACCCAGTACCTTGTCCCCATCCTTGGGCTTCAATAGGTGAAACTCCAGTAAGATGGGACAGATGCTGCACTGGGCACCTCTGCCAATCGCATTGGAGTAACTGTGGTGTCCAACTCAACATGCATCTGAGTGACTTTATCCCCAAAGTGTGGCACAAACTTGTCACAGTAGGTCTCTGAGGGTTCAATGGTATCTTGGCCCAGAGTGTAAAAGGCCCTGAACCATCAGAAGATCTCTGCTGGATGACATTCTGAAGATGCAACGGAGGTGGCAAAGAAGGACCACTTTGTCACCTTCACCACTGTGGAATAGGCCCAATAATGGGTGCTAAGCTGTGTTCAATCAAATGCATTCTAAGTTTTCTTCCACCTGAGCTCTAGCTGTCTTCCCTCTTGCTTCACTTCTCACAGCTCTGGTGGATACCAAGGACTTGGGGACACAGTAGAGAGTGCCTGGAAGTGATCGTGTCAACCACCAGGGTCATCTCCAAATTCCTCAGGGCTTTGATGCTGGGCTTTGATAGGAATGCCAATCATGCCAGCAGGAAACTCACCCAGAGCCCTCTGGAAACCTTCTGGATTCATTAGACCCTGGGGTGGACAAACCTAATGGGTCCCCCCACTACAGAGGGGAAAGGGGGCCTAAAGTCCAAACCTCAGGAGGAAGTGATCTGACCATGACAAAGGGCTGATGACAACCTCCCTCCTAACAGATCACCATCTTCCTGTCCAGTTGAGAAGACCAGGTCCGGAGTGTGACCTTTTATATGCACTGGGCTAGTGACAGTCCCATAGTTGTCAGGGCAGCCATGAAGTCCTGAGCTGCCCCGGACAAGGCTGCCTGGCATGGATATTGAGATCCCTCAGGACCATCATCCTGGGAGTCCTCAACACCAAGCCCAAGATGACCTCCATCAGCTCAGGCATGTTGTCTGCTGGGTAGTAAGGTGTACACTAGCAGAATCCCTAATCCCTAATCGATTGCCTCGCACAAGGTACAAATGCTCAAGACCTATGCTTGAGTGGACAGGGAGCTTCATAGGGGGGAGAAAATCCCTATGGATGATGGCCATCAGGCCTCCCTGGCCCACCAGGTGATGTTGGCGCAGTACTGAATACCCAGAAGTGCACAATTGGAAGAGGGCGACTCCCCGCTTTGCAGGTCTCAGTAATGCAGGCCAGGTTGGCACCCTCATCCACAGTTAACCAGGGATGAGAGAGCACTTACTCTGTACCAACCTGGCATTTGGCAGCAGCACCACACGGGCTGGGGGCAAACTGGCATGGTTGCTGGGAATCATCTGGTTGGGGCAGAGATCAGAAGAGGGAATAGCAATAAGGCATCTATTCTATCTAGTTGAAGAGGTATCCAGTTCAAGTCTGGCTTCAGGTCAATGTACTATAACAAAGGGAGCAGCATGAGCCTTGAAGTTTCCAACTAACTAGCCGTCACCAACAGATAGCTAAGAGGTTATTACTTGTCAATCTGTGTCTACATATTGATGTTTATATAGGCAAATATTATGCCAACTGGGTCTTCATGTGTCCTTTTTTTTGGACAATGTGGGAGCACTGCCTTGGATGAAGCTTCAAGCAACAGTTTGGAAACCTGCCACATGGCCAGCTGCTCACGCAGAACCAAAGGTGCTGGATCTTAGTGCCAGAAGCTCCAAACATGAAAGTGCAAGAGAAGACTTAATCAGGTTGTGTTAAATGTGGTTGTTGGCCAGGATACCAAAGCTTTTTCCTGTTTCCTTTTCTAGGCATTTAAATATATGTACGTGAATATACAGATATAGATATATAGATACATGTATAAAGCAGTTAGCTATACTGAGTTAACGTATAAACTGTCTTTTGTCAAAGACTTAGGACTTGTAAGTAGAATAATGGAAAAGATACTTTTTTATTATTTTGCTGGCGGTATTGCTCCCTTCTATTTAAATTCCATGACCTTCAAGAGGGGGAATCAAATTAGTTCAAGCTTTTAGTTTATAGATTTTGTGTGTGTGTTTGCATTCAAGGTTAACTTCTTGCTTGATTAGACATGAGCGAACGCTAGCAGAAAGCAAACGTATTGCTGTGGAAATAAAATACAGTAGCATGTTTGGTCAAAAATGCCAAGGACATCATGGTTAACCAAAATGGCTTGCTTAAAAAAATCCTGATAATAGCACAAAATGCAATCGAAGTGTCTTGCTTCTTTGATGGAAACACCAATGGCATCATATTTCTTAATGAAGCCACTGATAACAAGAGTAATTTGCTGAAAACCTTTTGGCCAGGTAGTCCATTTAACAGAATGCTGCTATTTAATATATGTGTGTTATATTTTGAACAATACTGGAGAGTCTTAGTAAATGCCAGGGCTGGAAGTGCTGGGGAATACACTCCAGTAGGAGTCCCCAGGCAAAGGGCCCCCTGCACATCTGGCTTCTTGCTCTGGCTCGGACAATTGTAATAGAGAGAAGCAGCAGCAGCAGACTGGACCTCTGCTTGGCCAGCATGCAAAGGGTAGCAAGGATGCTAAAGAAGGCTAGGAGCCAATGCCCTTGGTGATAATGGCAGAGCGGAGGTAGGCAAAGAGGATCCATGAAGGGTTAGGGTTGCAATGATCCTTTCCCAGAATCCATCTCTCTTCTGTTCATTGGCCTTTTCCCTGGCTTGGGAGCGGAGCCAAGCTGAGGGGGAGTCTGGGAATGCTTGCAAAACCGCAATTGTGCAACTGGCTGCCTTGTTCCACAGCATGTGCAGCACAAAGAAAACAGCACATAAGAGCTTAAGAAAAGCTTTGCTGGATCAGAACAAAGGTCCATCTAGTCCAGCACTCCAAACACATGGCAACAAGCCCACGGGATCCCCCAAACAGGATGGCTGCAAGATCTCCTCCAGCTGTGCTGCCCAGGGTGCATGCAGGCCTTCCTCCTCTGGTAAAAGGGGCAGCGCATAGCCAGCAAGGTGAGGAAGCACTGATAGCCTTCTCCTCCATGAATACACCCTGTAATTCCCCCTGTAAAGCCATCGGAGTTGGTGGCCATCCCCACCAGTCACATGCATGGAAGAGGGACACCACCAACTCTTGCCCTGGCCTGCTTCACAGGGTTATTGTGAGGATAAAAGGGAAAGGAGGGGGACCATGTAAGCCACATTTCATGTGCATCCATTAAAATGGATATATTTAAATTTATGTTGATACATTTTTGTCCTCTCTCTTGTTTTGTTAAGATATTTTAATTAAAAAATGAAAAATAAGAGCTACCTTGGTTCCCTTGCTGATAAAGAGGTAGTATATAAATGCAATACAATATTAAATATAATATAATATAATTTAATTTAATTTAATATATAGGCCAATGGGCTCCAGATACACACAAGGATTTCATACAAGTGGGTAGTAGATTTTCCCTGTTTCCATCTCACATTTGCTACATGGGGTTGTTCAGCACACAGTCATGGATGACACATGGTATATACAGTTAGAGAAACTCTTGCTTAGAGGAGTGCACTGGTTCCCAACCTGGGGTTGCCAGATGTTGTTGAACTCCAGCTTCCATCATCTCTGACCATTGATCATGCTGACTGGACCTTAGAGAACTTGGAAGATGGAGGCGTATAGGGCTGATCTAGAAATTAGTGCAGGGAGGCAAATTTGGGAATCCCTGGGACAAAGGTTGCTTTAAATCCAGGCTTTATATTTATAAGTAAAGCAGAATGGAGGAAGAGCAACATGAGAATAGATGCACAAAATGCATAAAGATAATGATCTCCACAATGTTAGGGAATCAGAATGGAAGATGTGATTGGTGCTCTCCTAAGCCATTGGTGCTGCTTTGCAAATGAGCACACTGGGAACCCCAAACTGGAGAGAATATAAGACTGCAACATGAGAATATAAGGATTTACACCAGCCCTCTTCTCACACATGGGCCACCCAGCTGCCTGTGGGTAGTCCACACCTCCCTGTTTTTCCCAGACACAGAGCATTTCATTAGCATCCATAATTCATTGAACAGTAACATGTCCAAGCTGCATGGATAGCTTGGACATGCAGCTTGTCCAAGCTATCCATGGAACAGCCTTCCCAACCTTGAAACTTCCATATATTGGAATTCTATTCTAACCCATCTGAAGGTAACCAGGTTGAGGAATATTGTTCTAGAGCTTGGCATCCCTCAATCTCTGGTTGGGGCTTGCTTGCTGGGAGTTGCAATCTAACATGTCTGGAGGACAACAAGACAGTTGTTGTAGGACAAAGATAAGTGTCATCTGTCTGGCAGTGTAAGAGCCTAACCATACAAGAACGTACAGGCAGAACAAGCCGGGTGTTTACAGTGCTCACTTACCCTGCGATATTCAGCGTAAGGTGCCTATTGATTTCCTCGCCTCCAGCTGGAAGGGAGATGAGCTCAATTTGAAATCAGAGCAGACACCTTTGAAGTAACCTTGGTGGAAGAAGTGGCTGTTATACATCAGCCTGGAGAGGATGCTTGACAGGAGAATATATACTGGCTTTGTCTGATGCTCTTGAAATGGGCAGGCTTGAGTGAATCACCTGGAAATGCTCAGACAGAGATCACTTGAGGAATGAACCGCCATAAGCTCAGTCAGTATCCTTGTGGATGGATATGTATAAAATCCATTTTGCATGCATTCTGGAAAACTAAAGGGAAAGGTAGACATATAGTCCCATGGGGAAAATCACCAAAAATCACAGTTGGAAATTCCTTTATTGGGAACAACCAGGGTGGCACAAAACATGGTGGAAGATTTCAAGTTCTTCAGAACCATCAGGCTAGGTGTTTTCAAAGGAGCAGGACAAAGTGTAGGTGTTTTAAAACTAATTTTGGTATGTTCATGCTGCCAAAATTTGGTAAGAAACCAATGAATTTTGGCAGTAAGCCTCAGCAATAAACTTGGGGCATGGGGTGAGCACATTTAATGCTGGGCGACCTTTTGGTTAGAATATGGATCCCAGACAGCTGGCTGAAATAGGAGGATTGGAGCATATGGCATCATGCATTCAACACAAACATCATTCATTTGAAACATTCAAATAAATACACACATTCCTTCTGAAAAGTGGAAGCTGCTCTGAAAACACTGGGAAAGGATAAAGCACCCAGAGGAGTCAGGGTATCACCAGAACTATCATACTGCAGAGCTTCCATATGCCCAAATCCTAACAAGACTATGCAAATGAATACAGACAACAAAACTATGGCCCACAGACTGGAGACATTATAGATTCAGTGTGCATTCCAGTCCCCAAAAAGGAGATGCAAAAGAGTTCAGCAATCACAAGAACACTGCACCACCTTCCCAGTCAAGCAATGTGATGTGCGGCTTGTTGCAATAAATGGTTTACTTTATGTGTGGGGAGAAATGCAATTTTGTAATGCAAAGAAATTATGTTCCTTCTCTGTGGTGGTGCCTCGACTATGGAATGCGCTCCCTAGAGAGGTCCGCCTGGCACCATCATTATATGCTTTTTGGCACCAGGTCAAGACCTTATTATTTGATCAATATTTTAATGTCAATTGATTTGAATTGTATATTTATACAATTTATAATTCAAAGTTTTCAATTTTTCAGCTCTCAGCCTTCCTTATGCCCCAACTTTCACAGCCATACATTGCAGCTGGGAAAACCATAGCCTTGACTATACGCACTTTTGTCAGCAGGGTGATGTCTCTGCTTTTTAATATGCTGTCTAGAAAGACAGCATACTAAAAAGTGTGGAAGAATCGAGGTCTTTGAATTGTGGTGCTGGAGAAGACTCCTGCGAGTCCCTTGGACCACAAGGTGATCAAACCGGTCAGTCCTAGAGGAGATCAACCCTGACTGCTCTTTAGAAGGCCGGATAGTGAAGATGAAACTCAAATACTTTGGCCACCTAATGAGAAGGAAGGACTCCCTGGAGAAGAGCCTAATGCTGGAAACAATAGATGGCAAAAGAAGAAGGGGACGGCAGAGGATGAGGTGGCTAGATGCAGTCACGGAAGCAGTCAGTGTGAGCTTGAGTGGATTCCTGCGGATGGTGCAGGACAGGAAGGCCTGGAGGAATGTTGTCCATGGAGTCGCAGTGGGTTGGACACGACTTCACGACTAACAACAACAACTAGATTTACCATAGCTTTCCTCCCAGGAGCAAGCGTCTTTTAATTTCTTGGCTGCAGTCCCTGTCTGCGGTGATTTTGGAGCCCAGGAAAATAAAATCGATCACTACCTCCATTTCTTCCTCATCTGTTTACCAGGATCATATTGGTTCAACCTGTGCACAGAATATATCATAGGTATTAGATTAGAACCAGAGGTAGGAGTGAAAAGTGGTAGAGGACACATCAATAACCTCATCATTCACCTTCACCAGTGAGGGCTACACCTATACATGTGTAGGGACATACATGCAAGGGCTGCCCACCATTACCCCTAGTGTGCAGACTCTCCTGAAGACACTCCTATGTAGAGTAGGAAGGTTTGCAAAGGCTTTCTACTAGCATTCCATGCTGCTAGAAGGGACAGTGAGTAATAGCCTTCACATCGGCAGGCACATAAACCCATAGGACAAGTATTCCTCTGCCATTTATAGTTCAGCAAGTGGGCATGAGGGACTGGACATTTTATTTAACCACCATATTAATAATTAATATCAATCATCATCATCATCATCATCATTATCATCATCATCATCATCATCATCTAACACAGTCACATTTTCTTTTCTCCTTTCTTTCTTTCCTTTTTGCTTTAGTTATGAACTGTTGTTTATGCTGTGCTATTATTGAATGTTTTAATTGCATTTTATATTCCTATTTTTATCTTTTGTAAGCCGTCCTGAGGCTTGTTGCAAAGGATGGCACAGAAATGTTTTAATTAACATTAAATAATTAAGATCTACTGCAGTGACCCAAAGATTGGAAACACTCTGCTGAACGAGAAGGCTTGTCCCCATCACTGCATACATTTGGATAAGTGGTGCAAACTCTTGCATGACTTTTGTCAATGAGATTCTCCTGGGACTCCTGTTCGAACAATTTTTCAGTGGTTCCTTTTTTTATTCCTTTGCATCACTGGTGCAAAGTATTTTAGTTTAGTTTTACGGATATTTATTATGCTGTGATCCATCAGAATTAGGTTGCTTGTTATGCACTGTGTGAGCCTGTCTTTCATGTGGTTTGAAAGTAGCAGCTAGTGCAGAATGCAGCAGCCAAGAGGTTCAGTGGAGCACCTGGCCATGCATAGGTCACTCCTGTATTAAAAGAATGCTACTAGTTGCCCATGAGCTACCAAGCCATATCCAAGGTGTTGCTATTGCCTTTCATTGTCCTTAACAACCAAGATGTGCAGTGAACAGACTTCCCCTGTATACAAATCAATCCCAAGGATATCTTGTTGGTCATCCCACAACCAAGGCAGTGATATCAACCAATGGCTCATAAGCAGGCCTTCTTGGTGGTGGCACCCACCCCTTGAAATATTTTTCCATGTGTTATTTGAAAGGTGGAAGCTGTGGCAACCTTTACACATTTCTTGAAGATGCCCCTGTTATTAAAGCTTTCCCTGATGTATAATTCAACTGCTCTGTTTTTATTATTTTCAGTTGTTTCTGCATTGGCTTTATATTGTATCTTATGCATTTCTTATGCAAACTGCTTAGAGATCATGTGTTACCAAGCAGTACATAAGCAGTTTAAGCAAAGGAAGGAAGGAAGGAAAGCAAGCAAGCTAGCTAGCTAGCTGTTACACAGTTTTGATTTGTTTTAATTGTTAGTTGTCTTAGATACTTCATGTGGAAAAAATGGGTAAATATTTCACTAAGGAACCAAAACTCTAGAATATTTTGGTAAGTGTGGAGAACATACCCAAGTCAGGAGCTGATTTCACTCAACTGCACAGACAGAATGGGCAGTACAGAAGAAAAGTTCTTTACAGCCAGTGTAAAATATAACACGTAGCTTGGCCTTCTCTGAGCTAGTTTTTTCCAGATGTGTTTGGACTGAAAGTCCCATCTCTTCAGCCAGGCTGGGAAAGGCAGAGATGCTCCTCTTTTATTGCACTTTGATGTTGGCATGCAAACTATGTTCAGGTAAAAGACGCGCTGTGATAAGCCTCAATGAACTGCTATTTAAAGCATTGATAGGCATTTTAAATCTATAGGATTAATGCTGCTTGCTGGCATGCCTTTTTTAAAAAAAAAAACTGTTAGTACATAGGTAGGTGTTGTTCTTCCATATGGAAGGCTGTAAAATAAATCTGGGTCACTAATTTTTATGACTTGAAGATGCAAGCAAGAGAAAACTACCAGCAAGATTTCAGAAGTGACCCTATAAATTTGGTTAAGAGAATGGCTTGAGCTCCTAAACATTGGCCAGGTGGGTATTTCAAGGGCTATCTGTCAATATGACAATAAGCCCTTCTCTTTGTTTCAACAATGAAATATAGGGAAAGCAAATAAAATGAAGTAACTTATCAATGTCATTGTACTGGAATCGTTATCATTAGGTCTACTAACAGCATAATTCTATGCCTGTCTACTCCAAAGTGAGCCTCATTGAGCTCAATTACCTTGCTTTCAGGTAAGGTCACATAAGATTATAGCATAAAAAGTAATTTCATACTATAAACTGACAGGAATAGAGGAGGAGACTCAAAATACTGGAGTGCCACAAGAAGACAATCATCACAATTTAGGAAAACAACAAGCTGTTGCAAGTAGCCAAGGTGAGGTTTTCTGCAAGCCTGGCATCAAGGTAGGCATGGTCAGATGCCTGCCAGAGACCAACATCCAACAAAGATGCACTGAGAAGAATCTCCTGGACTGGCTCTTCCTTCTCACCATTGAGACTTCTGACCCAAACATGGTGCTGGTGATGGGAAGCAGATGTGCCTGCATGGCTTCCTTCCCTGCTGCCTCCCAAGTAAGCAGGTGGTAGCAGTGATGGTGATGATGATGAGGAGGAGAGATAATGACTGGTGGCAACACTGTTGAGAAGGTAAACTCACTGAGGAAGAAATGCACTGAGGTTGTCTTGCACCGTGGTCTTCAAAATCTGTACTGGGCACCTGATTTGTGCAGCTCGATCTATTTGCAAAGCAGAAGCCAGAAAATTCAGCCTTTAAACTAGAGCATGATTCTCACCCAACTTGATCAATAAGATCCATTTGTAATAGCAGAGCCCAAGCATCCTTTGGGGAAGCCCGATACAAATTTGCACTCAGAGTACATTGTCCCGCCCACCAGCTGTTTCTCCTTCCTGTCTGTCCGCGAGGGACTCTGTGATTGGTAGTTCTTGAGAGAACATATAACGCCCTAATGGCATCAGCATACACACTCTGCTCTAGAGAATGCCCTAAGTTAGAAATGGCTTGTTCAGAATGTTGTTTGTTCTGTTCTGGTTCTGATTTGGCTGCAGTTCATCTCCCAAACTCTGGGCCTGGGATTCCATGTGATGAATCTGCTTTGGTGGTGGGAATCTGTTGGATTCCCTCTGGTCAGCTCTCTGGACCCTGATCCACTTTGTTGTGCCCACGAGTGCCAATTTATGACAAGTGCAGGCAGCATTTGTGAAATGCTCTCCAGGAATTGAGCCCTGTATTAATTCCGCAAAAGCAGCATTCCTATTTCAAGTCATGTTTGTGCAGCACATGAAGTGAAAGCGGGTTGCCTCTGGGCTCAGCTCAGAGCTGAGCACAAGAAGTCTGCAAACACTAGAGAGATGGATTCTGCCGAGCTTTGTTGCAACCCTAATCTGGGCGATGGGTCTATAACAGCTTCCCTCAACCTTGTGGCTTCCAGACACATTCGGGCTGCAACATCCAGAATTCCCAGCTGATGGCCCTGTTGGAAGGGAATTCTGGGAGTCGTGGTCCAAATGCCTCTGAAGGCTACCACTTTGGGGAAGGCTGATGTATACATCATATATGTTGTGAACTGCCCAGACAGCTTCAGCTATTGGGCAGTATAGAAATGTAACAAATAAATAATATAGATGAAACTGTTGGGATTGGGTCTACTCCTATAAGAGAGGGTTACAAGATTTTGATTGAGAAGAAGAGGAGGGATGAGAATTAGCAGCTGAATTTCCAAGGGCAGCGGTCTCAGAGTTACGCCGGGCAGTTGCTAAGAGCCAGGTGGTTTTAAGTTCCGTAGGAAAGTGTAGTGCAAAACTGACATGTCAGCAGGTGGTCCTAACATTTTTAGCTTGGTCATACAGTGTCAGGTAAAGAGGGTGGAACAGCCCAAGCAATTGGCCGAACAGCACGATCCTTTGAAGGTGGAGTTAGCTCTTTTCGGTTTGTATGGGAGGAGAGGTACACCATTTGGAACCATATCATTAAGCTGCATTTCCCTAATAGTCAGTCTTATAATTTGGCTTATTTTCTTTGTAATTGATGTCTGGAATACACAAAGCAAGCCTAGCTGATCAGCTTTAACATAATAAAGATTTTTCGGCCAGGCTATCCTGATCTGCCTGGGGAAAAGGCCAACCATGACAACAGGGATATTACATTCCATAAATATTCTTAAGCATGATCTGCAACTGAGCCTTTCTTTTCACAATACTGATAGGTTGTTAGCCATGGATTTCTGGGTCTGGGTAAAGTCCCACTTCCCCTATGCCTGAGCCCCTGTAAAACTGTCTATATATAACATATAAAGCCTATAAGATATAAACCTGCCTTATGCTCAGCTCAACCATTGGTCCATCTTGTCCAGCACTTTCTCATCTAATTGGCAGTCTCTATCTAAAGAAGGATGACCACTTGTGAATGGCTAGAAAAGAGGAAATATATCACCAAAAAAGCGGAGAAAAGAGGGCATAGATTTGTATTAATGTACCTATGCTAATTTATAGGTATAAGCACAAATTAAGAAATCATCATGATTTAGAAATAGAAATTATGTTATTATTTATGTCGTTTCTATACTGCCCCACAGCTGAAATCATGATAATTTATCTAGAAATAGAGATAATTATAACTGAAACAGAAATGCAGTACATCTCACCATAGTGAGGAAGACTTGATTAGATGAAATTTGTGTCTGCCTGTTTTGTTGCTGCTGCTGCTTTTTTTAAAGCAAGCACTGTAAAATAAGCACCTGCTCCATCAATGAAGTAATGTCCCTCTCCAATTCAAGCATGCCAGAAATTACAGAGCTTGCTACGGTGTCTGACTAGCCTTATCGAGGAAATCTACCCCACCCTTCGCAATTGTCCCTAGGGAACTGGCTAAACAGAAATCAAACAGACCAATGATTTCCTCACAAGGCCAATGTGCTTCTCGCAGCTCAACAAACCAAATCCAGACTGGCGTTGCACTGAGTTTCCCCCCCTAAGTCCATTAGGAATGTCAGTCTCTCTGGCTTCCACAAAGCCTGCCAACTATTTCCATAATGTTCTGTCGGAGAAACTGCTGCTTCCCCCATATGCACCATCTTGTCTCTTGTAGCCTGTGGGGATTGGCAGATGGAAATTCTAGCACACTGCACATGTGTCCAGTTCTGACAAGGACAGCACATTAACTCTGTGTGTGTGTGTGTGTGTGTGTGCTGCCAGAAGCTAGTATTTCCAAGGATACCAACTGTTTCATGCAGCTTTTCCTTTTCAGAGCAGGAAATTAATTCCTGCCTGGCATCCCTTTCTCACCCTCAAGTGTTTTCCAGATGGTCCAGTCCCTTCCTCTGGTCCAAAATATTGATAATTTGAGGGTTTCTTGAATTTTGCACTGATTTCTCTGCAGTTCCTGTCCATTCCAAATGGCTGAAATGCCTCTCTGGGTGCTTAGTTGCTACCAGTAAGAGCCAGTGTGGCGTAGTGGTTAAGAGCGTGGGACTGGGACTCAGATGATCTGGGTTCTAGTCCCCGCTCAGCCGTGGAGCCAACTGGGTGACTTTGGGCCAGTCACAGACACTCAGCCCAACCTACCTCACAGGGTTGTTGTCGTGGGGATAAGATGGAGGAGGAGAATGATGTAAGCTGCCTTGAGCCCTTTGAGGAAAAAGGCAGGATATAAATCAAAAAATAAACAAACAAACAAAATAAAAACTTTAAAACTTATTGCTATTTTTTCTGTTTTGGTTCCCCCCTTTTTCCCTTGACCCCATGGACCACTGGAATGTGACTTCAGAGAGCTTTTTTCTTTTTCTGCAAGGTAGGTATGAAGTCCACAGCGTGACTCTTAAAAGTCCCCTACCCGTCATGCTAGCATCCTGTCACAGATCTAGAATACTACTAATACTAATCATATAGCTGCCAGATACAGCTTTGAAATGATGTGTTTTTTGACCTTTGGTATCTGACATGTTCATGGAAGGAAGGGGAAGATCCTTGCCTAATCACAGCTCCTTCTGATGTGTGCTGGGACTTCGGTTGTGAATTGTTTCTAATTGCTTCAAGCTGTTTGAAAGCCTTGTAGGTTGCAGTTTTGAAATTATTTTTATCATGTTCTGCACCTCCCAGAGAATGGAAATATAGATATTTGAGAGATATAGAATGGACGAGAGAGATGTTGAGAGATATAGAATGGAAATGAGAGAATCATGGAATCCATTGGATGCATTGACGGTGCAGAAAGGGACAAGCCTTTGCAACTTCCCTCAAAGATTCCTTGAATGGCAGGAATTCCTTGGCATCCCCTCATTTTACACTCCCTTCAGGCAGGCAGGTAGGGCACAATATGAAAATATCAATGACTCACCAGTGGCCACCAGTCCTCAAGTGCCATTTAGCAAGCTAGTTCTACCATCAAGCAACACATAAGCATGTAAGAAGCATCAGACCAAGGGACCATTCCATCCAGAACACTGTTCCTGAAGCAGGACGTGTGTGTGACAGCACCCTCTGCCCATGTGCCCTCCTGCCCCTTGAGATTTGAGTCAGAGGCCCTCCTCTGGGAGCCATCCTTGAAAGAGACCAGGAGGGTGACTACCCAGGGGAGGGCCTTCTCCACGGTGGCACCCTGACTGTGGAACACACTCCCCAGAGAGGCTCACCTGGCACTTCTTTCCTTTCAGCATCAGGCAAAAACCTTTTTATTCTCCCAATATTTTAATTGTTAACCTGTTTTAATTGGTGGTTTTATATTTAACACCAGATGCTGTGCAACTGCTACTCGTATTCCTATTTTTATTCGATCTTATTAATATGTTGCAAACCATCCTGAGATGCCTGTGAAGGGATGGTATAGAAAAGTTTTAAATACATAAATGTGCCTCGTCACTAGCGCACACAGGGATAAGCAAAGCTCCATGAGGGCTGGCTGTTTTTCAAGACCCCACAATGTCCTTACAAGAATGCCTCATGAGAAGTACCCTGTCACAGGCGATACTCAAGGTGATGCTCGATATTCTAGGAGGGTAAAAGCGTGCATATGCTCCTGTCTTAATTACATCAGGATAACCATGTTACAGCTCTTGCAGAGGCTCCTGTTTCAGGTAACCCAGCGCGTAGCTCATCAGTGCTGATCCTACTAATGGGGTTCTGTGCTCTTCCCTGCTCAGGGCCCTGAATTAATCAAACTCTCGAAGCACCTCGGGACAAATTACATTCTGACTGAACAGAAGATCTGTTCAAGGACATAAATGGCCCATTCATTGAAGCAATTCCCCCCTATAATAGTTAATGGGGAGTTGGAGGGGGTGAAATCTTGAAATATAAATGGATTGTCATTTTACTTTAATTAAGAAAAAATGAAAAATAATTGTGTATTCTATTTCTACTAGGGTCACCTTGTCAGGAGTTTAATGCACAATTAAAGAGAGGTCAGTCAATTTTAAGAATACTGATTTGCTTTTCCTAAAGTTAAGTCATCTGTGATTGTGAGATTTTGATACAATTTAAGCAGTGTTTTCAATTGTCACTTCATTCATTTTTCCCAGTGATGTTTCCAGTTTGCATCTTTAAATTACTCTCCTTTTCTTTTCTTTTCTTTTCTTTTTTTCTTCTCTCTCTCTCTCTCTCTTTCTTCTTTTGCAATCTCTTCATTTATATATGCTTCCCCTTTTAACCCCTCCTTTCCTCCTATACAAAGGGACCAGGTTGGCTTGTTCTAATAATATTTCATTGTTATAAAATAGGTTTAGCACACCCATAGAAAAGAAAGAAAGCATTAGCATAAACAGCCCTATGCTTTCTTCATAAGTAGGAGTCATGGCGTTCTGCTTGGAGCACACAGTGTGCAAGCCAAAAGTCCCGGTTCAATTCCCTGCATCTCCAGACCACCTGTGAAAGAACAGGGCCTGAAACCCTGAAGAGCTGCAGACAGTCAGCCTGCGACATAAAGCCAGGCTGAGAAACCTACATGTCTCCAGCTACACCTGGACACCTCCCTTCATCCCAAGCCAGCAAAGCGTACAACCTCCAAGGGTACATATGCCTTGGGAAGGGGACATGTTTCCCAGTTCTGTGTAGAAAATACTGAACTACATAGGGTAGTGCATGGCCTCCACAATTACCCCTACAGCCTGATCTTATGGCAGGCTTAAACAGGGAAGCCCTAACTGCATTCCGTGGCAGATTATTCCCAAGAAGACACGTAAAGACACTTGGCTACTTTGGCATGAGCACAGGGCCCAGTCCAGCTTGGTACCAAGCAGGGTGGGTGACTAGGGCGAACTTTTCCTTTCCTGTCTTTCTGCAGCTCTGATTCAGAACATCCCCTCCCACCAAACCTGCCATTTATATTGCTGAATAGCCATCCAAATTGCCTTGTGTGCATAAACTGAGTTCCATTTCACATAACTGTCTCTCTCCAGTGGAGGCTTGCCAGTTCTCTCTGGAGGTTCTTGAATATGATGGCCTGTTCACCCTCAATGGACTTCCCTCAGTGAGTTGAACTTTTCACTGTCATGGTGTCTACTGCTATTCCTCCTCCTCTTCTTCCTCATCATGGCCACCACTGGCTAGCTTGACAGGCAGTGAGCAAGTAAGCAGTGGTGTCTTCTGTTCCTCCTTCTCACCACCATCGTTGTCTGGACCAGAAGATGAAGCAGGAAAACAAACAGATTGCCATGGTGAAGAGAAGAGTTCTAGCCAGTGGGCCCCTGCTGGACTGTGAGTCTTGGTAGACCTTTGATGCTGGCTGCAATCTTGCCATTATTCATATGTGACATTCAGAGATATTCTTCAGGAACGGTCTCATTTTGGTTTCTTTCATCACAGGGTTTACAAGGTAAGAATATCCAGAAGTGTTTTATCATGATCTCCTACACAGTTCTAACCAGAGCTAGCTTAAGCATTACTACCACTGTCTGTGAAAGATCTTTTCAACTACTCTTGCTACCCAGTATTTGCCCTTCGGGCATTTCTTTGCCACAGTCTCCATTCCAGGTAGACATTCTCTTCTGTTTATGTGACAATTCCTCCTGAAACATCTTAGTCTGGTTTCTCAGCTTGACCATTCTTCCTCGGGCGATCCTGCTAGGAGACCAGACTAGTGAGAGAGTCTCCTGGAAGCATTGCTCTTGACTTCTCTTTCATAACCTAGAGATACTGTTTAACCATCATGTGCATAAAGTGAAGCAAAGCTAGCATGACCTAGGCTTTCATGGGAGAAAGTTTTATTGTATTCATGAAGTGGTCACTCAAGTTGGGGACTTACATACCTATGCATCTTGAGAAAGAAGTGAGGAGGTGTTTAATACAGCAGGACCTAATGTCACAGGAGATAGCTGTGCCTTGTCACATTCTGATGCAATTCTGTATTGATTTTTAATTGATTACTCAGTATTAAAAGAAAAATAATTTGAGATTGAACAAGATAGCCAAACATCATGGCATGCTACAAAAAATAAGATTCTCTCTCTCTCTCTCTCTTTCACACACACACACACACACGGACCCCAAACCCAACAATAACAGTACATGATTCTCTAGAGAAAAGGGCAAATGCAATTAAAATTATTTCTACTCCAAAAATTCAGTTTTCATTACCAGTATTGCAACTGTGTATTCCCCATGCAATTTGTATTCCAAGTTGGGAGGAAGAGATCTGAGGCCCAGAAAACTAAGTTAGAAATGGGGTGGGGGAGAAGATGTATTGCTTTGCCTGCTGAAGGAAGTACATATTAGATGCAAAACTGCAGTTGCACCAGGCAATGTCCAATCTTCCCTCGCCTTCCACACACTGGGAAATGAACTGTGATATTTCAAACACGTATGACATTGGAGACTAATTACCAAATCTTAAATACAGTGGTTGAGCTCTGATGGGAAAATGCATAATAGCTTTTGGGATCCTAGGAGTTGTTGAGACAGTAGGGTAACAGATGCTCTAGAAAGTCATTAGAATACAAGTGTTAAACAGAATTTATTCACTTTATTTAGTTTTTATACTGTCACACTTGGATAAAAACAGAATTGCAAGATATAAACAGAGCATGACTTTAAAAGACATTGAAATAAAAAATGATTGACGTAAAGGAAGAAAAGTTCCTTTAACGTTAACTTTAATCTTCTTTGCAAATGGAGCAGATGTTGCTTTCAATAAGAGAAGGATGGGTGGAGAAGCATGGTGCTGTCAGAACAGATGGATGGTGGAAGGAGGTTGAAAGAGCAGGAAGTCACGGTTCCTCTGGGCTAAGCTGAGATGGGCCAGTTTTTAAATATGGTATATGTTTTTAATAATATATTTGTTTAATATTGTGAGCCGCCCCAAGGCTGCTGCAAGGGGCGGCATAAAAATATTTAAATAAATAAATAAATAAATAAATAAATAAATAAATAAAATAAAGCTTCTCTGATGTCATGGCATGTACTCCTCGCTGATAGGACAGGGGAAGGTTAGAAGAGGTTTCAGGCTGTTGGTCAGAACTGCTGCAAAGCCATGAGGCAGGCTGACTTTTGCATGTGTGTTCTGCTTCTTTGACAGCATTCAGTGTAAAGTGGTGACCCGGTATCGTTGCAGGGAAACACAGCAGAATTCTGTTAGGTATCATGCATTAGCACACGCATATGGAGGCTGAGAGAATAAGGCTGGGCTTAGGACAATCAGATTACAATAAACCCTTCTGCAAATATTTGCAGGCTGCCTTCCATTTGAGGGCTATAGGACTGGGGCATCTAGAGGTTAATTGCCTCTCCCATGGGAAAGGAATCTGAATGGTGGAACGGGAAACTTTCTTCACTGGTTGTCTAGAACAGTGGTTTTCAACCTTTCCACAGCTGGGGATAGGCAAAAACAGGAAAAGCACCTCGGGGACTGCTGAGGCAGAAACAAAAAGCATCATACACATGATACAGTATTTCTGTGTATCAGTTTCCATACACAAGAACAAAAAAAAATGAAAATTCTCCAAAACAAGCAGAAACCGGGCAACAAAACATGCCAACAGAAGAGCAAAAGACTGAAATTGACCCAGCATGGCTCCCAGCTGGCTCCCACCAAGCCGTGTCTCCTCTCCCTACACCCTGTGCGCAAATGTGATGCCAACCAAGGAAGAAGTGATGGAGCACAGCCGGCCCCCAAGCAGGATGTAGCCCCCACGGACCAGCAAGAAATCTCCTGCGGACCGGCACTGGTCCACAGGCTGGTGGTTGCAAACCACTGGTCTAGAAGGCAGAAAAGGCAGGAGGAGGAGGCTATTTTCTTCCAAGGATTTGCCTAGACATTTTTTCTCTACCTAGAAAACCAGTAGTAGAGCAGTAAGACATTAGAGCAGGAATAGGCAACCGAAGGTTCAACAATGTCTTGGAGTGGAACTCCCATCAGCCTATGGGAGGAGGGCAAAAAACCAATGGGCAGAGAGATTCCAGGTGGCAACAGCAGGAGGGGAAACACATGAGGCCACCCGTCCCCCCAGCCACTAATGCCAGGGGACTGGATGCAACAGAGATGATCAGGGGCCTTATAGCTTTATTTCAGCAAGTGCCCATGAAGAGCAAAGGTGGTGGGGCAGAAGAACTCCCAGGGATCGGAGGCTTCATGTGAAAGATCTGGAGCTCCATCCCTAATAGGCCATCCCTACACATACACACATTTCTTATAATGCAAGATACGTACACCCATTTTTGCCCTGGAGAAAATAATCTATATGCAAAGGATACCATAACTTTTGCCACACGTCTCTAAAATGTACACATGCACATACCTTTTCTACACCAGTGGCTTATTTTTAGTGTTTTTTCCCATGATTGCTGGCTGCAGTGAATAATGACTTGAATTATCTAAAAGCAAAACAAATGATTCTGGAACGTACTGTACTTAAGCATAAGGAAATAACTTTAAGGACACAATTGCAGAGGATCTGAAGTTGCAATTAAAGTTAAAAATATGTTCTCAATAGATTCTGTGTCTGAATAAGAGAACACTCCCTTTCAATTAAAAAGAACAATGCCCTTCGTTTTAAAGAAAGAACAACAGGCCTAGGTTGCTGATGTAACTGACAGCCTGCTTGCATGGTATATTCATTCTTGTTCGTGTGCCCAACGTCTCCCTTGGCACCTCTGAATTCTACAACATCATGAACAGAAGCAAACGTTCGTTTAATGCCTGAGTGACATCAGCTCTGGTATCCATGCAGCAAGTAAAATTATTACATGATAAACTCAGAACATCTCAAAACACCTTGCGGGGTGTGCAGGGATGATGCCCAGGTATGACATGAAGCCTGGACCAATATCCAGCAGGTTTGCTTCAGGTGTGTCTGGGCTACATGATCTGGTCGGTGTCTCCTCTTCTGGGTTGGCTGCTCAGGGTGTGAGTCATGACATCATCTCTGGGCAAACTCAGTAGGGATGACTAGCAGAAGGAGCTGAGTGGACATGAGCTCTGTGATACCTGGCAGTGGAATGCAGTAGAGATGGGGAGTGTGGGTTAATTTCCTTCTCTGGAATCTCCTCTTTTCTGTCTCCTTCTTCTACTGCTGGCCGCCTTCTCATGCTTGGTTGCTTGTACGGCTGAGAGTCCAGCTGTGTGACCTGCACAGAGGAGGGAGCTCTGGATCATGTCCCTACTTTATTTTTAATATCCACAGCTTTTAAAATTACATGTGCATGCAAAGCATGTGCCAAATTATGCACTTGTTTTGCATGCAGTGTTTGAATAGCTTTTTGAATTTAAATACTCCGTAGTGCTAAAGGAAGATTCTTTAAGTACCTCTATTTTCTGCCTTTTGTAGCCATGGAAGTCACTTAAAGATATTCTCAAAATGTTATTGTACAAGTGGTTTCGCTTTATTGTATCCAAATGAAGATGTGTTCATTTGTCCACCTTTTGCCCATTATTCTATTTGGGACTCACAGAGCTTGGCTACCAGGAAGTACAAGATGAGGATAAAGCCACTAGAGCTGGGGGAAAGCTTAAGTCTAAACTAAACTTCCTAAGCACTGCAGAGGATAATTATGCATCTGAATATGGGGCTTTAAAATCATTCTGGAGAAAGTAGAACAGGCTTAACAAAAACTAACTTTTCTTTTAAAAAAAGGGAAATGGAGAACATTAAAATCTCTAAATGTCACAACATAGAGAACAAAATAGGTCCACCCTTTGCATCTTTCCTGCAATTTTTGAAAAGGAAACACAGTTCTGCAATTGCCACAGGAATGAAAACTACACAAATAATCCTAATCAAAGATCTGGTTAAGTTCTAGAGAGGAAATAAAGATAAAAACAAGCACTGACATTGTACATTGTTCTTCAAATTTGTCCAAATAGTAAGATCTTTGTGTCCGTAGCTTGGAGGAAATACCAACAAGTGGAAGTCAGAAGAAAAGGTTCAACTTTGGGGCAAAAGGCAGAAACATGCACAATGTATTCTGCCAAGGGCAAATTGTGCATGATAAACCTGCTGATGCAAGACCTAAAGAAATATTAAAGTCAGGGCATGCGGCAAGCCTCAAGGAACCCCTTAGTGGCTGCCATAGCTTTCATGATGGACCCTACCCCCCATCATAGCCAAGATTCCTGAAGGCCCCAAGTCACTGAAGCTAAAGCCCATTTTCAGGTCTTACATAACCAAGAAGATTTATTGTGTTGATTTATTGTTACCTATCTTCCTGGCAAATAGATGGGGAAGAAATGGAGGTAGTGACAGATTTTATTTTCCTGGGCTCCAAGATCACCGCAGATGCAGCCAAGAAATTAAAAGACGCTTGCTCCTGGGGAGGAAAGCTATGGCAAATCTAGACAGCATAGTAAAAAGCAGAGACATTACCCTGCCAAACAAAAGTGCATATAGTCAAGGTTATGGTTTTCCCAGTTGCAATGTATGGCTGTGAAAGCTGGACCATAAGGAAGGCCGAGCGCAAAAGGATTGAGGCCTTTGAATTGTGGTGCTGGAGAAGACTCCTGCGAGTCCCTTGGACTGCAAGGCGATCAAACCGGTCAGTCCTAGAGGAGATCAACCCTGACTGCTCTTTAGAAGGCCAGATAGTGAAGATGAAACTCAAATACTTTGGCCACCTAATGAGAAGGAAGGACTCCCTGGAGAAGAGCCTAATGCTGGGAACAATAGATGGCAAAAGAAGAAGGGGGCGGCAGAGGATGAGGTGGCTGGATGGAGTCACTGAGGCAGTTGGTGTGAGCTTGAGTGGACTCTGGGGGATGGGGGAGGACAGGAAGGCCTGGAGGAATGTTGTCCATGAGGTCGTGATGGGTCAGACATGACTTTGTGACTAACAACAACAACATTGTTACCTATTTCCTGCCTTGTACTTGCATGGCTCACAATAAAATAATAACTAGGAATAATAAAATACAAACCAAGACGAGAGCACTAAAATGAGCAGTCAAATCATATAAGAATCCACATTAGGAGAATGCTTCCTAGAATAAAATCAGTGTGGAAAGAGTGTGGTGTAGTGGTTAGGTCATTGGACTGGGACTTGGAAGATCCAGGTTCAAGCCTTTGCTGCATCATGAAACTCACTAAGCCATCTTGGGACAATCCCTGCCTCTCAGACTGACCTACCTCACGGGGGCAGAACCAAGGAAGCTGCCTCGAGTTCCTTGGAAGGATGCAGGCTATAAATGTAAATAAGTATCTTCACCAACAACTGAAAGACAGAGGATGGTGGGGTAACCTCACCTCTGTAAGGAAACTAGTTTCAGTGCCTGGCCCCTGTTCCCACTTTGCAGCACTTCTGATAGTAAAGGGACATGGCGGAGAATGGTTCTAATGGCAGCTTATGATTCTCTGGGAAGTAAACTGACCCATGGCCATCCTATCTAGGGAAGGGCACTCTAAGGCCTAGGAGCACCGTGGTGGAGAAGTCCAATCCTGCATATCTACTAGCCTTATGTCTAACATGAGTGGCCCTTCTGACGCTCTCAGCCAAGTGGCCTTCATTATTAAGCCTGGGCATATGCAGAATCGCCCCTGCAGGAGCCATGACGTGTCCAGGGCAGCTCTTTGCCCACCTCACGAGAGGCAGTCCTCTGTTCGAAGAGATGTCAGGCAACATCCCTGTATCTGAAAGTGTCCTATCCACACCTAGTTTAAAGATAAAGAAGCATCAGAAGGGTCAGCTGGGTGTGGATGGTGCCATCCACAGTGACTCTCAACTGGACTGCAAATGGAAAAGGCACACACACACACACACACACCTGGCCAAATCTCCCCCACTATGGAGAGATCATTGTGTTTCTGTTTCAACTATAGCTATTATTCCTCAATAATAGCTATGAATTAACATGTAGTTATGAATTAGCTACATAGCTACGAATTAACATGTGCAGATTTGATGAAACAGGAAGCCTCTTTTGTCGTCGTTGTCGTCTTCTTCAGTGATGTCTTCCTCCCTTCCTATTTGGGGTTATCCCTAAGTGGCCCCACCCCAAGAGTTTCGCTTGGCCAACAGAGGGTGTCCTGTTGTTTTACCATCCCGGCTGTGGGCGAATGAGTGGGTGGTCAAAAAGGTGGCAATGATGTGGAGAACCAACAGTCACCCCACTGTCAGCTGCTTGTGTCATTGTTGTCCAGTGAATCGATGCCTTCAAAGGCATTGGTGATCCCCCATCCCATCCCAGTCCCCCCAAAACTGAACCTGACAAGCACTCAGAGGTCAGATCCACCTTTGACTTCATTGCAGTACTTCTAGGAAGGTGGGGCTGCAATGTGACCATGTATAATCTGTCATTATCCCCTGTCAGACACCTGGGATGGACTGGATTCCATTCTGCTCTCTGTATCAAGGTTCTCCCACCCTCCACTTCTGGTGGTATGTATGTATGTATGAATGTATGTATTTATTTATTAAAACATTTCTATGCCGCCCCATCGCAATAAAGCTTCGGGGCGGCTTACAACAATGAAACAATTACATTATCATTGAACAACGTGGCCAGCATCAACATTTGCTTTCTGCAAACACTGAGCTTAGGAAAACAAGCCATTCTTTAGCTTGCCTAAATTATCCAAAAATTATTTCAAAGCTCAGTTCAGCTTGTTCCATGCTTTGGGTCCCCCCCACCCCATCTTCCCCCTCTCCACATTTGAAGAGGGAAAACATGATCATAAATTCAAGAGTGTGCACATTTCTCAAGGGGAAAAATGTTCCTGCTTGCATTCAGGATTGTGAACAGGACATACCTGCATGATTTCTGGAGAGAAATTAAATTCATGTATATCTCTAAAGTCTCAATTTATATTTGGATAAGAAAAAGCAGTATAGAAGTAATCTCAAAATCCCCAGTAATTCTGCTTGCTTGTTTCCATGGAGCAGGCAGACGCTGTACTGGAACAACTGTCTAAGGTTATTAATTTTCCCTGAGATTTTGGAATGGAAACATCTCCTACTTATTGCAATTAATAGTTCTAATACACTGCAGGTGTGCCTAGTGAAATTTTAAAAAAGCACACATTTTAAAACAACCTAGTTTCCTGTCCCGGGAGACTCATAATCTATTACAAGCATCCGCATTACAGAGGGCAGGAGACAAATACCACCACATTGTTTATTCCCAAGCATAGGCAAGATCTTAATTGCAGAAATGAGGCCAGCAGTGGAATGCTTCATGGAAGAATGATAATGTAAATGCTTTTATACGTGTCCAGGATATACAAAACAAAGACATGATTTTACCCCTGGTTACTACATTGGTTTCTTGTCGAATTTTGGCACAAGGGTATTGCAGCGCAAATCAGATTCTCCTGGGCGGTGAGAACCACAAGGGTTTGGTGAGAGAGGACAGGAGACCGACAGTGCTTTTGTAACTTTTGCTTCATTTATAGCAGGCGTAGGCAAGGTGGCCCCATGATCCCTCTTCACTTGCTTTGCTGACAGAATCTGATGGGGCCTGCACTATGTTGCTTACCTGTTCTACAGTGATAAAAGTAGAACATACAGAAGCAAACCGTGGATGCTTTCACAAGACAGCAAATTCACTATCGCACATCAGGTCTGAATGAGCTCCTGCATCTGCAGCAGCCTAGTTGGCCACTTGGCCCTTTGTGGGAACCTGTTTTACAATTTCTGTCCCCAGCAGGGATGGCCCAAGATGTTTTACTGCCTGAGGCAAAGAGCAAGATGGAGACTCTTTCTTATCCTAGGTATAAAATATGACTAGACTGGTACTTGAACCTTTTTTCTACACTCGCAATAGGGAAGCATCCTCTACTCCACCTGAAGGCAACAGACTGGCTTCGAGGGTACAGAAGAGGCTTTTGGGAATACAGTTCTTTCCTCTAACACGTTGCTGCCACCACTCCGTGCCTGCTGCTTGAAGTGGGTGCCTCGTGCTGCTTCACGTTAGGGCAAGCCCTGACCCTGCCGTGTTCTAGTTTCACCAGCTCACCTTGTTGCTGTCATCCTGTTTCTTCTTCTGTAGTACAAGCAAGGAGCAGAGGGCCTCATGAGCGCTGTCAGGCAGCCTTAGGTACCAGACCATTGCTAAGGCAATCAGTGCACTTTTCTCCAACTACAAATGCTAGTCCCAGCCTATTAACAACGCAGCAATTTCTTACCTGCATATCCTGCAAAATGTGAGAGGTGGTGCATGCACTGCTCTATTCACAACAGCCCTGCAAGGTAGATGGAATGTTTCACGGCTGAGCTGAGGATCTGGACATGGGTCCCCGCAGTCCTAGTCCATTTAACACAAGATGCTGTCTACATTCACACAACACAAGAAGCAACCCTCTGTGGTTATCTTGGCTCACAGTTTTTACTATGATCTACTTGAGAGATGATCAACTATGTTATCATGGTTTTCATCTTCCTTCTCAGTCCTCCCACTGTTATAGAATCGTAAAATTATAGAATAGTAGAGCTGGAAGGGGCCATGAAGGCCATCAGGTCCTGCAACAGCCTCTTGCTGTTGCAGGACACCAATTTATATCCCATCATGTTGACATATATCCCATCAGTCACTGTGTTTGAAATTCACACAACACAACAAGCCATGGTGGTATGGGAAAACCACAGAACAAGCCATTCTTATTGTTGTTTCTAAAGGTCAAACTTACCATCATGAAATATCACCAACTGGATTTGGACAGCATGACAGACGAACAATGGTTTAAAAAACCACAATGGTTTGTTGTGTTGCCTGAACCCAGCTATTGGCTCGCACTTGTGCAGCTTTAAGTGCTGTTAGTGAAGAACCAGGCCTGGGCACCATGTTTTGAGTTAGCAATTGCTCACCTTCGCAGGATTAAGGTCAATCTCAGCGAATCATCCATGCATCTTCTTACATCCCTTCTCAGCTGAGGAGCTCATTGAGGGACTTTGGGCTATTCACAGACCCTCAACCTAATCCACCTCACAAGACTGTTGTTGTGAGAATAAGAATGAGAGGAGGAGTATTGTATAAACTGTCTTGAGTTGCTTGAAAGGGAAAAAGGCAGGCTACAAATATAATAAATAAAGAGGTGCGATTTGTGGTGATTTGGGGCTTTTTTGATAAAAGCACCTAGACTGTGGGATTCCCCCCCCCCCCGAGGCTGCCAATGTTCTGGAAAATCTTTTGTTTGACTGACGTTTTGGTTCCAAAAGACTTTCCTCTGATTCTTTTTTAATTATTGTGATGGTTGTTGCTTGGTGCTATGCTCCCATTGCTCTGTGATGATGTCATGCCGTATCTTATTTGCACTTGCTTTTAGTTTATAAGTTGCTTGGGAGGGTTGTGGTGGAAAACAGCACAGGTATTGTTGCTTTTGTGATATGGTATCAAATAATCTCTGGTTCATGAAGACTATATGAACGATGGCTCTCCAAAATGCCCTGTCCTTGAGAACCTTTCAGCTCTTGTAAACAAATATTACTAGAAATACAATATGTAAAAATATGAGGAGGATGGTTAATGTGCATTTCATGGCTTAAAACATAGGCGGCCAGCTTGCAGCCAGAAGCGAATGGGAGTTTGTAGCACAACCGAACAGGAAATGGAAGGCATGAGGGCCAGCCTGTGGCAGTCGGTCTGGCCACCTCTCCGGCTACGTGCTGCATCCACCGGCATTTCTTGCAGGCAAACAAATGCAGCCACAGCCTCAAAGCTTTTAAAACGATGGAAGATGCCTTCATGTTCCCAATAACATTCTATGGGGCTACTCTGCAAGGTGATTTTAAAAAAAGACTGTTGGAAAGAGTGCTATGCCAAAAATAGCTTTTAAAAATTGATTTACATTTTAAATCAGTTATACATCGGTTAATATTTCATAGGCATCCTGAAAGTGCAGAGAGTGTAGTGAAAGGCTAGAGATAAAAAGAGATCATCATCTGCAAGTTTAACATTTACAACAATAACAATAATCCCCTCTGCCAAATAAGATTGGCTAAAACTAATGTTGCACACAGATACCTTGCAGTCGTTTTGCATGCTAGCAGTTGTTCCTTTAAGTTAGCAAGATCTCTACTCCCAGTTGGCTTGGGCTTTTTCCTGTGTCCTGCACTGGTTACCTCTACCTGTTCCCTCCCCTAATTTGACAAGGAAGCCCTCAATCAAATAGCCCCACTCCAGGTCGCCACTAAACCTAGCAGGCATTGCTTGTTGGGATTTGTAGTTTTCTTTTTCCACGAGGGTATAGAGTGGGAGAGATCGCGGATTCTTCCTGCCCCTGGGGAAACTGGTGTTCATGCGGAAGTTCTGGTCGCGTATAGAAGAGCGAGGTGGCCCGGACCCAACCGGCGGGCTATCGTGTGGCTTGGCTTGACCTACGCGCAAAGACTACGTTTCCCAGCGTGCAACGGGAGCGGGGATAACCCTTTCTTGTTGCAGGTTGATCTTATCGGTTGCAGATGAGCAAAAGGGAAAACAGTGGAGGGAGAAAGAGAAGGAAGGAAAGAAAGAAAGGAGGGGGTGGGGAAGAGGGGAGGAAGGAGGACGAGGAGGAGGAGGAGAAGTAGCATCTCTTGGCAGGCGAATTATGCATGCACTAAGCGAGCTCTGAGAGAATGGCTGTGGAAGGTAAGGGCTGCGGTTCTCCTGCCTTTTCCTTTTGCAAAGCCGAAGGTGTCCCCTGCTCCTGAACCACCCTCCTCCTCCTCCTCCTCCTGCACCCACCTCCGTTGCGCTCCCCCTTGCACTCCCCTGAGGGGCAAGCGCGGAGGAGCGGTCGGCTGGCTGGCTGGCTGGCTGGCTGGCTAGAAAGGGGGAAAGTATCCATCGGATGGGGCTGGGATTGCGGGAGAGAAACGAGGACAAGGGCAGCCTTCCTCGCCTGTGCCAAGCGAGCAGGGCTCGCGGTGGGCTTGGCACGGGCAGATCTGCATGAACGGGCACTTCGATGCGGAAGGAAACGGGTTGCGAGGGGCTGCCAGGAAGCGCTCGCGGCCCTTCCCTTCTCCCGCTCTGCGTGCCAGGATGGCTGCCATCCCAGTGGAACCATCTCACCTGGTCCAGGCGAGAGAGGAACAATTTTCTCCCACGATTTCCCAGCCGTTCCCCACCCCGCCCCCCGCAAGCCGAGTTTTTACCTTCCTTCCATTTGAAAGCAAAGCTGCTGTTGGGTTAACCATCCATCCATCCATCTTTCTGCAGACTCCTCTTAAATGTGCATTCTGAAGCCCCATTTCATTTTTATTTGACGACCCCTTTCAGGCTGTTAGTGATTTAATCTCGATCCTTAAGTGTTGCATTGCTCTCCAGCCTTTAAAAGCACCATTGCATCGTTTCCAGAGTCTAAAAGCAGTTCGATCATCCTTGCTTTCATTATCCAACTTCATTCCTAGAGCTTTGCTTGAGCTCATGAACCCTTTAAAAAAATACTATGTTCAGAATCATGTTAAAGCTAACATTGGGGCATGTGAGGTTGTTAAATAGTGCTGTTGAACCTGAATGGTGTCTCCTCTCAGTTTTAGATGTGTGAGTTTGAAGCAGGTCTTATTCTCTACAGCCCCATGAGGTGGATTCCACCTCAGTTCCATGTCACACATGTTGTATTTGTAACGTTAAACACAGAAGCAGTGTTCAGCACTCACTGGGTGTTGTGGGAGCAGAGTTTGAAATGTGTGAAGGATAGCACTGATTTCTCAAACTGTTTAGGAAGCACGAGGGGCCTCAAAAGCATCTCCGTAGTTCCTTGGGGAGAGGCTTGATACTGGTGAGCAGTCATTCTGAAGGACGACCTGCCTGGCCTGAACTGTGAATTCCCCAGAAATGTACCGAAGGAGTGAGTGTTGGGTGTATTCTAGATGACAAATCCAGTTCTTGTAAGGTGTTTGTGTGGCTTGACAGGCCCGTGTTCTCCATGTACCTAGGCCTTGCATATGTGGTCTGGTCTATACCTCAGAATCCTCTGTGGCATGAAGATTCCTTAGTGGACAGGTCAACATGGAAATGATGCCATCAAGGCAGAATGCCGGAAAACCACAAGGTTAGAGCAATGCCAGTTCTTTTCCAGTAATGATATCGGGAAGAAAACAACTGGATACTTTGCAACTAGTAGTTTTTAGACTTGCAGAACTTGGAGTGAAAGTCCCCCTGATAAAATTACTATATATTCCCTAACATTTCCCCTAACATCTAAAGTATACTGCAACCAAGATCCAAATGAATACCTTAGTGATTTAAATACTTTCTGCTAGTTTTCCTCAACTTGGTGGCCTCCAGTTGTTTTGGTTTTTAATTCCCATTAGTCCCAGGTAGCATAGCCAATGGGCAAGAATCTTGGTAGTCATAGTCCAAAAGATAAGGAGGGCACCTGGTTGGGGAAGGCTGCTTGAGACACCTAATGGCTTAGTCAAGCTCAGTGGTTGGTTTTGCTCTCCAAACAATTTGCAAAGCAGCCTCTTATGCTTAGCCACTGGACATAGGGAACTACACAGTTGGTGCTTTGCATTGTGTGACCTATGAAAGCAACCAATTGTGGAACTGAAATTGGAGCTACACTCCAAATATGTAATAAAAGCAACACTGTTCCATAAAGTTCAGTATAAAAAATTAAGAATGTGTTAAATTGCAGCATGTTTCCCTTTTCCACAATTGGCTCTTACATAATTTAGAAACTTAAATAATTTTTTGCAGGTTTTTTTAAACAGCAGTCTAACAAGGTGGGTTTTCTTCATTCTCCAACCCCCACTCCTAAAAACCAGATGGGACACACCTAAGGAATGTTGTCCCACGTCTTTAAGGCTGTAACAGGAAAGGCGGTTCTGTTGGTTTGGATCCAAAGGAAGGAACATGAATGTGTGGTCCAGAACAATTGGCATGTTTTCAGTATTTCTAATACCCAAAAGATCAGGTGCTTACCTTGGTGGTGGGAACTGCCAAGATGGAAGCAGGCCATTTACAGATTTGCTTGCTTTGAAACTAAGTTAAGGTTGCAGTTACTGAAGGGATACGCTCTTCCCACCCATACCTCAAATGTGGTAAAACTTACTTTTGAGTACACATCCATAAGTCCATTTTGCTTTCCTCAGCTGCTCCGTTCATAATGTGACTAGGTAGTGGGGATGGGCATGAACAGAAGCACCACCCTCAACATCTGTGTGCATAGGGGTTCCTCTTCCATGCTCCATGGAAGAGCATGGAGCTCCATGCATCCATTTGGAGGTCTGGAGAACCTTATTGGATGAACCCCATTTGGCAAGATCACCAACTGCTTGGTGGAAAGAAATCCAGAAGAGAGAGGCAGGCAGCAAAGATCAGCTCAACCTCATTCTCTCAGCAGTTTTTCACTGATGCTGGAAGATGATAAAACTCAAATAAAATATAAATATTAAAAAATAAAAACCTGGATGCCTCAGTTCAATTTTCACTCCTTTTAGCCACAGAGCATCATCATGATCATAATTTTCACCTATTCCTTGTATTTATTTTTGTATTTCTTTACTGCTGCACCACTGAAGCTCTCTGGGCAGTATTGGGACTCTAGGTAATCTACAACATTGAAAATAAAAAATTTAAAGTTGCTTTAAATTGTGAATAGCCAACGGAGCTTTGGCTATCGGGCAGGATCAAAATATAAAAAATGAAACAAACAAACATCTATCAAGCAAGCCAGGATATTCAACCATAGTTTAATTTAGCACTAATATCCTAGCTAGTTCTGAAGATGGTACTCATTGTTTCCCAGTTCAGAAACTTGATACTTTGTAGCTGGAAGTGTGAACTGATTCTGAAGAATTCTGCTTTGTGATGCAAGCATTGTAAGTGCTGACTGATGGAAACAAGTTACCAACCGATGTTCCAGTCAGTCCAAAGGAGGACATAAAAGGGCCCCTGCTGGATTGGATTGGGGGTCCATCAGCTGCAGCATTCAGTGTTGCCAGTAGAAATCAACCTATCTGGTGGTTTCCTCCAGCAACTAGTACATGTAGGCGTATACACACACTGCCAGCTCAGTGGCTTCAATTCAGGTGTTAAATGTGCATATGTGAACATGCCTTTGTTGTTCTGTCAATGCATTTGGGGTGGTGATGTAAAAGCATTTGCACTTTAAGGTTTTCTGCTTTCCATTTCTCTGGCTAAGAATTGCTTCCTCATTCTTTTTGCCTGGGGACCAGTTGGATCCAAAATATGCACTTTATTTTGTTGCTTGAATCAATGCAGTAAGACCTTTGTGTACTAACAGGAAACATTTTAAGCTGTATGAAGAAACAAAACCAAACGCTCAATTCTTGGCATTGAAACAGGGCCTTGCAGCTGGGAGGTAGACGGTTTGTAAGGCAACCTGAGGGGAAGGCCTCCAAGCACAAAATTGCATTCCAGAGAAACTTTTGGGGACAGCATTTACTGCCCGAATGGGTACAGTGAAATATCCAGAATATCAGCCTAGGTTAGCTTGCAGCTCTTCTTGCCAGCAGCTTAGCCATTGGAGGTAGAATGAGGGGTGGGGAAGCAGAGAAACTAGGAAGCCATTCAATGATTGGGGCTTTTCAAGCTTGTTTCCCACTGGGGGAAAGGGGATGGGGCAAGATGGGAAACAAGAAGTTCTGGATAAGTTCATATGCCAAGCAGGCTCAGTCCACTGCCCAAGAATCTCTGCCCCTGCACTATAGATACCCTTTGGAGTAAGGAGGCCCACAAACTGAGGTCTACAAGCATTAGAAGTCTCTCTTTGTTCTTGTTACCAGCTCCTGGAGATTCTTAGCAAGCATAAAGAGATGAACAGTGATACCAAGTCTTTGTTCACTAATGCAAAGGGAATGTAAAAGAAAAGACACCAGGGAGGAGAGCTGCTCTTTCTCTTCTTATCATGAATGAAAACCTGCCAGAGGCTCTGGGGACAGAGTCCTCACGAGAGGGAAGCGGCACTTGACCCTGGTGGGCAGGCAGCTGTAATAGCCACTAATCTTCCCTTTTTCTGTATTAGATGAACAGTGATGTCATTCTTAATAAGGAAGTAAAGAAACAGCAGAATTTCCCAAGCTGCTCTTGCTAGTGCTGAAGATCATGGGGGAATCCCAGATTTTGAAAAGGTTCTGATTAAAGGAAGGATGCAATGTAGGTTTTGCTGCCTGCAATATGAGAGTGTGGGTCAGCTAAAGTTTGCTTCTAATTTTAATGCAGCAAAACAGACATGACCCTAAAACTGAGCACTGGGGCAACACTGGGTTGGATAATATGAGCCTGCCCAGGATGGAGCTGATAGACTCAGAGCACTCTGCATAGTAAGAGATCAGAGTTGTGTTCCCTCATTATGGATAAAGGATCTGCATTGTCTTGATTTAGTGCACTGTAAGGTGTTTGCATTTCTTATTTTACATTTACAAAAGGCTGATCTGAGAGGCAGTAAAGAAGAAGTATACAGGCTGTCTTTAAGTATAAGTCCATTGAGACGGCTGCCAAGGTAGATCTATTTTTAGGCCATAGAGTTTCAACAATGTTGCTTTAACTGCTTGTTTCCTTCTAGTCAAAGTGAAAGAAATAGGTCAGTGCCAATAATGGAATGCTTTTCGGTCTGTGTTAAAATGTTTGAGACTTTTCCCCCTCTGGTGCATGTATAGCAGCAAAAGAGGAGTTGTGGGGAGAGATGAACTTGGATAAATCTATTATTACTCAAACTGAGACAGGCTAAGATGATATCAATGGGGTATTTAGGCCAAGGCTCTCCATGAAGGTTTGCTATAGTCTATTGGAGGAACACGAGAAAGGTCAATTGTGGCCACTGTGTGAACAGAAGGCTGGGTTATATAGGTCTTTGGCATGGCCAGATTCAGTATGGCTCTTTTGCATTTGGAGATAGGTGTCCTGCTGCAACCAGCTGGATTTCAGAAGGCACTGAAGTGATGGAGCTTCCCAGAGTCTTGGACAGGACTGGGTAGAGAACCAAAGGCAGTGGTGGAGCTGGGTAAACTCAGGTTCCAATAGTGTTATGTGGGCTCTACTTAATGGCGATGTGTATCAGGGTGGTGAAGTGGTTAAAGGTGCTGAACTGAAACCCAGGACATCTGAGTCTTACTCCCTGCTCAGCCATGAAGCTCATTGGGTGAATCTGGGCCAGATGCTGCCTCTCAGCCTAACCTATTTCTCAGGTTTGTTATGGAAGCATAATGGCGAGTAGGAGAACTTTGTAAACCACCTTAGGTTTCTTGCAAGAGGAAAAGGGGAGAGGTATGAATGCAATAGAACAACAACAAGAAGAACGTGTATTCCTCCAGTTGTGCAGCACACAATTAACATTCCTCAGTCACCTCATTCCATGCTTAGCAACTGCATTTAAATGCCTGATATAACAACACAAATGCCAACCCTACTGAAAGCAAAAATCTCTGGCCATGTGTAGTTTTGCATTTTCCACTCAAAATCATAGCATATGACTTTAGGAGTAAAACTGAGTTTGCTTCTGTTGCCCTGATCAACTGCCACTCTCTGATAGGTTGTGTGTCTGCGTGTTTGTGTTGGAGAGTTGGGTGGGGCCTAAACTGCAGAGGCCTGAACTTTGACTCCAAGGTCCAACCTTAGCTGCATCACTGAACAAAAGTCAGAGATTTGGGGAATACATATGGAAACTCTTCCATACATCTTCCAAATATGCAGTTATTTGGAAGCTAATATCTGGTCCCTTTGCCTAGGCGAAGATTTGAGACTTATACATGTGCAAATGGACCTGTAATATGATATTGCAGATTGGACTCTTTTTAGGGTTCCAACCAGACAAACATCACCTAATGCCAGGATACATTCCCCTCCTTCCTTCTGCAATTTTTCATTTGTCCCCAAAATTGACACTCTGCATTCTGTATGGTCATTAAACATGTGTAGGTCTCTTCGGACTGTTTGGGGTTTTAGATGTACTCACACTTGTAGGTTTAATTTTGCTAAAGAATCTTTACATTCTGCAACACTTGCAGTTTTCCAAGGATACAGATATAGTCTCCTGTTTTGGCTACAGTTCTGGTCCTGTTTTGGGCTACAGTTGTGTTCTGCTCAGCAGCTGATTATTCTCCCTGAAGCTTCTCTATACTTGAAACATCACCTTCTCCCAGTATCAGGGGCTTCTTTGGGAGGAGTAGAATCTCCTAAAATCTGGGGCGGAAAACAGTGAATTTTATCCTCTGCCTTCTTGGATGATTGCTTATTCATACAATAATGTCGGCCAATTCAGCACCTTCTTGTGTTCTGCAATTTAACAAATTCAACTTAAAAGCTACATTCTGCTTTTGATTGGTTCTCTCCAGTATATATTTTGCAAGAGAACATGCAGTGACTAATCACTAAACATGCAGTGATGACTAGGCAACAAAAGCAGTGATTAGAATGCTGCTAGTTTATTTTATTTTATTGATGTTTGAAAAGGCACATTGCAATTTTGTATAAATGGGCCCTGTTCTCTTCCAGAGAATTATATACAAGCTGCCTTGAATGGTGTGTGCCGTTAGTAACAATAAAGCAGAATGGCTGTGAGAGTAGGATGCTGTGGCATGAAGAAGCTGTGGGAGGTAAGGCGGTCCTCCCTCCAGAGGAATTTTCAGAGTCTAACAAGCAAATGAACTAATTCAAGGCATAAAAGGATCAACAGTTGGATAAGAAATTCAAAAAATAAAATGAATGCAGAGTTAAAATAACCCCAATCATGAATCACATAAAAAACCAAACAAACTCTGCACACTTGAAGAAAACATTTAAAATATATTATAATTTCACTTAAAACTGACACTGCAGATCAGGTATAAATGAATAAATAGTTCAGTTTGCTGAAGCATCTCAGTCTAAATTTGGGCTACTGGTGAGCTTTGTGGTCAAACAGCCTCTACTAAAGTGGGCAAGTTGAGGCTTTCCAGATGTTTTGGCTGTAGTTTCCAGCATCCTATACCATTAAGCTTTGCTAGCTAGGCTGATGGATATTGTAGGTTGAAACATCTAGAGTACCAGTCCTTGTTGACTTTTGCACAAGAGTGCAAAAACTGGATGCAAAGGAACATATGTTTTGTTTATGGGACCTTGAACTCTGTTTTCTAAGGTTTTCTGTTTAGATAATATGTGCAATTGCATTATGATGTCTAAGAGATCACTATAAATCAAGCCCCAAATCTGCATTCCATTCCTGCCATAAACAAACTCTTAGACAAGCCAAACACACTCTCATCCTAAGGCCTAAATTCCTGGGATATTAATACTGACCTACCTTACACGGTTGTTGTAAAAGAGTCTAATAGAAAATGTAGCTGATATCCTTTGAATATCCCACAGAAGTGCTACAATGATAGGTTTGTGCACTGAAGCCATTTCCTTAAAAATATACAAATAATGCAGCTGGATCAGACAAGCACATTTTGTTTTTCACAGCAGCCAACAAGTTGCCTCTAGAAACCCACAAACAGGACACGAGCACAAGAGGATTCCCTGTTCATGTTTCCCCCAGCACACACAGGAACGGCATCATGTTGGCAAAACTTTTCAGCTCCTTTTCTAATTTTCTATCACATTTTGTAATAACTAGAATCCAGAATGAAACTCTGAAAATAGGCACTGGCTTTTTTTCTCAATGTCTGGCTGCCAGTGAAATCCCCACTGCTCTTAGGGGCAAATTTAACCCCCACTCCTTGTGTCTGTTAAAGAACACAAGCGTGGTGGTAGAGAACAGAATGGAATTAGAGTTTCAAGGGCCTATAAGGTCATTGAGTCCAGCCCCCTGCTCCTTTTCCTCATGTGGTCACCCATCCAGCTGCAGGCCTGCACCTTTCCAGCTTAGCAAAGGAGACTTGACATGCTAGCTCAGTGTATGGCTACACAAGCAGGCTGAGGCTAGAGATGATTCTTACATATAGCCATGTGGCTGAGAGTCAGGGACTGGCCCAAAGTCACCCAGTGAGCTTTGTGGCCAGAAGGGAAACTGTAGCTTGGATCTCCTGAATGCAAGCAGGTCCTCTCCCTGCTACTCTACAACTGGCTCTCCATCGAACCTCTTTCCCCATGAGAACCAATTTCCTGTTGGAGTAACTCTTGGTGGCCACATTCCAGTGGTGGCTGGCAGAAGAAGTAGATCACCCCAAATATTAGCATTTAGTTGCTGCCAGTGACTAAGCTTAGGAGAGGTGCTTCTACCTTTCAGGAGGAAGGAACTGCAGAAAAGCGGATAAACCCCCACATATGTGGTGACCAGAGGGGAAAGAGTGGGGCCAGGGAAATAGGATCTGGTGCATCCCAGAGAATGAGATTTGGTCCCAGGATCTGAGGTTCAGCATCCCTGGAGGCACAGCTTCATTTTTTCCCATGCAAGTGGATGGTTGCTCTTCATTTCCACATGGGGAAAACAGGCACAATACTTGGAGACCCCAGCCCTGCTCAGGCATTTGCTTGAAAGCTAAGGGTTTAACAGCAGTTGGGAGGTTCAGGCCATGTGCGTGGGCTGACCTACCATCTGTGCTGAAACAGCAAAGTCTGAATGGAAGCACTCTGTTCCAGCCATGGACCTGGCCTTATCGATGCATAAATGAACATACCTTGCCAGTGACTTTCTGTGCTCCAGGGAGCCTTCTGAGGATGGCTTGTATAAATCTCTTGTGATACAATCAGAGACATTTAGAAAGTTGAAAGGCAGCCTTATTACAGCTGGGCTTTTAGGTTTGGCATCTTCAGGATTTACAACGTTGTGGCAAAGACATGAATTCCTATCCTGGAGAAACAGATTTGCTCAGTGAGATTTGGCTCCTGCTGTGAGGTAATGTGACGCCAAACACTTGTTAATCTTTACTTTGCTAATTGTTGGTAGGTTTTTACTTTTTAGTAACACGGACAGCCTCTAATGTACACACATGATGTATGACAGTAGAGAAGGAGCACTTCTTTCATAGGGGGAGAAGGGTGCTCCAAGTGTGAGGGATCTGAGTTTGCCATCGAACTAGAAAGTAAATCACTTGACCTGAAGGGAGACAATCATTGCCTGAGGGCTGGAGGAGCAACAGTATTTTAGAAAGGTTGTGGAACAGCAGGCATTAACTATCCCAAAGTATTGGGGATGAGAGAGACTTGTCCTTTTCAACCTAAGTTTGTCTTTGAGGCCAGAAGGCCATGGATGAGGGGACTGTTCCTAGGGAACCGGTTACTTTCAGTTGGTCAAACTTCCCGCAGCCAGACTGTTGACTGGGGTTGGCACAGGGAGCGTGTGACTCCCTTGTTACTGGCCACTCTGTTTCTGTTTCTGGACACAATTCACAGTGCTCTTTATGACTTTCTTTCTCCCTTATGAACCTGCGTGTGTTTGAAAAGGCCCTTCTCCCAGTCCAGCTACCACTGGAGGCATGCTTCAACGTGACATGAAGGGGCAGCTACTCTGTGGCCGCTAGCAGGCTCTAGGAGTCCTTGTGAAGGGAAGCTAGGTAGGCCTCCTCTCTGTTGTACTTCTTCCAGCAGGTGGTCCTTTGGTATGCAAGAATGTAAGGTGGCGTGTTGCTTTATTTTTAAATGGTGGGCACTATTTCTTTTATTGTGCCTTTAATTTCTTTTTATGCTGTCTTTCTGCAGTGTTTACACCAGTACGTCACATCCTTGTCCTGATCTGTACACTATGTACCATTGTACATCCAGGAGAAATACTTTAATAGATCTTAGGGAGTTTTCATGCTATGTACTTAAGTGTTCCATCAGTAGTTGGTAAGATCCCATCAGTGGGGCTCTCAAGCAGATACTGCTACAAGGGAACTGGAAAGACAAGAGTCACATTCAAGGAATAGTTAAACAAGAGCACAGCAAGATGGAGTCTAATAGCACCTTGGAATGTGCTCTGCAGGATCTGGTGGGTTGGAGTAGTTCCTCTTTGAAGTAGCTGTTGCTCCAACAAGCAGTGAGCAGCAACTGAGGCGTTAAGTAGGCTGATCAGGTCCCTAGCTCCATCTTCTCTTGGGTGCACCTGCAATCTGGAAAGGTCTTGTTCAGTTTTGTTCTCTTCATCTCTTACATGCATGAAGAACCTTAGAGTCTTCAGGCAGACCATCCTTGGAGGCTGAAGCCGGTGGGAGGGCTTCATCCTTGGGCCCAAGGTGGACGTATCAGGGGTTCCAACTGCCTTCCCTGCAGTAAGGAGGCTGCTGTCCCATTGGGCCAGGGCTACCTTTGGTGTGACCCCCCAAGCCTTGAGACCTGGGCCATGTGGAATTGCTGTGCTTCATTTGCACCACTTTTATAGGGTATCCATATGATGTTAAAATCAAATCACGGATCTATTAAGCTTACCCATCTTTTCTCAGACTTCTGAAGGGCTATCCTTTTCCTAAAGAAATGGAACAGCCACACAGTTAATACAGGCATGGGTAGTCCTTAGTTTACTCTTTTGTCTTTTCTTAGGGGCTAGACAATATAGGCAGTGACATATCACCCAGCCTGCCTGCACTGTTACCTTTATAATCAGACCCATCATATTAACATTTTAATTAATGTTTTAATTAGCACTTAAACATGCTTTCAGCTGCATTTAAAAATGTTCACACAATAGCGTTTAAATGAAGGTGTTATTGCACTAATTAAAAATAATAATTAAACCCCTCCCATCGTGCTATCTTTCTGCCACTGCTATTTCAGTAGAATGGTTTTTTGCCTCTTTTTTTAATGATCTGAAGACTCATGGCCGACTGGGACATACTGGGAGTGTAGGACTTGTTTCTGTGGAAACATGTATAGGATTGCACCCTAAGTGCTTCAGTGCAAAGCAAATAATAGCCTTTTTAAAAAGACTGATACAAAATGAAAAACAAAATGGCACGAAGGTGCATTGACCCTTTTCTGTCCACACTGGTCAATTGCAAGTCCAACAATGGTTGACTAAGACTAGGAGCAGTGCCTTCAGAAGACCCATTTGGTTAGGGCAGACTTTCCCAACTTAATGCCTTATCGTTGTGTTTAACTGCAACACCTATTGCCTCAGACTGTTGGTCATGGTGGCTGGGGCTGATGGGAGTTGTAGTTCAAAGTATCTGGAGGGACTGAGGTTGGGAAAGGATGGTCTAGTGCCTCAGAGAGAACATGCTGATTCTCACATGAAGTTCTTGGAGAGGAACAGCCAGAGGCAATGTATGTAGGCGTATCAGTACTCGGACTATTAACAGGCTTAGAAGTCTGAAGAACAGGAACTCTTCTCTGGGTCAGAACACAGCTCCATTCTTCCTCTCTGTCCCCAGTAATTCAGAGCACATCCACGTAACATCCATTCTCCTGTACCCCATGCAGGATGCGGCACAAACAGTGACCACAATGACTTCTGTGGCACTGGGAAAGGAGCTGCCCAAAACGTTTCTCTCCCTCTTTGATGTCTGCAGCCTTTTACAGTGGCACAGGGGACTGGAAGACCACTTTGACAAGATGGGTCAGGATTTGGAGCCTCCCCTGCACAGCGTGGGCTGCCAGAAACCCCGTGGCCACCGTGACCTTTCTCCTTGCCAATGCTATACCAAACCAAGGGTTCACAGAGGCATAGCAAAGGCCATCTTCTGAATAGCAGGGATGCAGGAATCATCTTCTAACCTCTCAATTGGAATGTAATTATAATTAATTTAGTCCCCAATAGCCAAAGTTGTCTGGGCAGTTTACAACAACACATAAAATATAATGTAAAATCATTTAAAAATCATAAAAGCTTGCCATACAAAAATTTAAACCATGTTTAAAATACATATTACAAGTTACAATAACCTCTACAAATTATAAGCCCTATTTAAGCAATTAAAACCCCCAGTAAACTAATTAATGCCCTGTAGCAGAGGACAGTCTTAATCCGGTGCTCCAGATAGGCTTCAGTAGGGACCGTGCTTCATAATGGGGGTTAAGAGGGTTGCTCCTTCAGGTATTGTGGTCCCACGCCATGTAGACTTGCTTGTTTCCTCTGAACTTAGCTGACGTCTTTACAGGACCTGGGAAGAGATATGATACCCTATTGGAATGCAAAGTGTTTTGGGCTGGTTTGGTCTTGAATGGGCACTTAAGCACACTTATTGTGGAATGAATTTCTTGGTGAGGCTTGTCTGGCAAGTAAGTTGTGTTCTTTTCAGCACCAGGTGAAGACCTTCCTGTTTTCCCAGGAATGTTAGACATTTGGTCCTTGTTGTTCTACATCTTTCACTGTATTTTAAGTCTTTGTACTGCTGCCAGGTTTTTACTTTGGCTTTTTCTGATATTTTATACTTTAATTTTAAACCTTTATAGTGTATTTTATGTTGCATTTTATGGTTTTAATTGTTGGCAACTGCCCAGGGAGCTTCAGCTATTGGGCAGTGTGGAAATGACACAAAAAATAAAAATTAAGATCCGTTAGATTTACAAAGGACCTGCTTCTAGTGGAGATGAAAACTACTAGGATTGTTTGTGGAAAGGGAGTAACACAGCTGCCTGCATTTTTGGACTGTCCTTGGGAGTGTTTCTATAGGTACCCCCAAGGACAGTGCCTGTGCTTCAAAAAGGACCATTACACTGCCACAACTTGCATGCCATATTGCCTCAAGTTGGGCCGTAGGGATGGGCAGATGTGACGCTGGAGCTTCCAGTTGCCCATCCCTGGTCTAAGAAGATTCCATTTTCTTCAACACAGTTGAAGCAAAACAGAGATAGCATCCTTGGAGTATGCTTGGAGTAAAGAGTAATTTAAGCAAGCAGGATCAGGTGGATTATTCTGCATCTTTCTTTTCCAATGCCAACAGAGAGTGGGGATGTAATTCCTCAAAATGTTGGGTCCTGTCATGAACGCATCTCTCCTCTTTTTCCTTTGCAGAAGATCAAGGCAAAGGGCTTCTGAAATGTAGTCTTTTTTAGAGCTAGGCTGGTCAGTCAGGGCTGGCTTTGTAATACAGAGTGAGTAATAATCGCGACTAACAACAAAAATAATAAAATTGCTAACAAGTAGCATCTATCGTGGGGATGCAGGTGGCGCAGTGGTTTAAACTGCTGTGCTGCTGGGCTGGTTGATCGAAAGGTCGCCAGTTTGAATCTGCACAATGGGGTGAGTTCCTGTTGTTCTGTCTCAACTCCTGCCCACCTTGCAGTTCGAAAGCATGCAAATGCAAGTAGAGAGAAAGGTACCACTTTGGTGGGCAGGTAACAGCGTTCCGTGCACTTTGGTGTTTAGTCATGCTGGCCACGTGAGCACAGAGACTGTCTGCAGACGAACGCTGGCTCCCTCAGCCAGGAAACGGAGATGAGCACCGCCCCCTGGAGTCAGGCATGACTGGACTTTAATGTCATGGGGAAACCTTTACCTTTACCCTTTTTAGCATTTATCATGTCCATGTAGGTATCAGTTCCGAAGGGGATGGCTCCATCCTTGAGGTTGATGCTGCTTGTGGGCAAGATGGTGAAAATACCAGGCAATACTTAATTGGTCCCTCCGTTTGGCTTGACCATGCACTAGGTTGACAAACTCACACTTAGGGATGTGTGAAGAATCAGTTTGGGGCTGGGAAGCCATTGGATTCCCTGGGCTTGGCTCCGCATACCCAAGTCTGCTTTGCAGGGGCCTAGAGCCCAAGTTCCTGGCAAGTGCTCCCAGGGTTTGCTGGGTGCTTTCCAGGAATCAAGCCTTCCAGCTCCATGCATGACATAAGCAGTGCCCTCTCCCACACCTGCTGCTGCCTCCACCGCCAACAGCGATGGTCAGGGGAAAAGGTTGGTGGCCGGGTATGATGTCTAGCATGCCTGCTTGCAGTTCCCCACTTGGGTGCTCACCATCATGGGCAGCAGTGGGCGAGGCAGAAGATCAGTCAGCAGAAATGGCACCAGGCATGCTGGCTCACAGCACCTTTCCTTTGCATCCTGCAGTCACTGGGAAGGTTGCCAGTAGCAGCACTGGGGGCTGCAAGCATTTGCAGACTTTCTCTTGGGTTGGCTCAGTTTATGGGACTTGGTTGAGCATGAGAAGAAGTCTGCAGAAGCCAAGGGGACAGATTCCAAAAAGGGGTAATTGCAACCCTACTCACACCTCTCGCCCTCTGATTCTCCTTATTCTGCAGTGTCTTCTCCTGAACCAGAGATGGTCTGGTTCTCACCAGCTGTTTTGCTTAGCTTGAAGCTTGCTCACCTTGGCATTTCAATCATGCATTCCAACCCTGCCTTGGCTTCTTCTAGCTCACTTTTGGAGTCTGAGCTTTCTAGTTTGGAACGCTGTATTTTGAGAGAAGCAAGCTCAGTCCCTACAGTCATGCACAGTTTGCATTGTAACAAGTTTAAATATAATTGTTTGGATTAAGGTTGATTTAGGCCTATTGATTTCAATAGAATTAATATGTTTAAATGTAAAACGTAAAAAAACCCAGCTTCACTTTGGATCAGGAGGCCCTAAATCTGCCTTGCATGGTTTTAAAATTTGAGCAGTTTTCTATTGAAAACTCTCTGAACCCTCCCAGAGTTTCAATTAGATATCTAGAACATAACTGGATGGATCATTTGTATCAATTCTTCTTTTATTAGGAATGTGACAAACACCCTGGCTTGATTTAAATTACTGTACAGCCTTCACCTCTCTGGAGAAATTGTGAATTGCTTGGCTAGTAGCTTTTGGAAATGGAAGAATTTAATGTCACCTGCAGCCATTGGAAATCCATCTGTCCCCTGCTTGACTGACCAATTAGTTTGCTTTAGAATCTCTATATTCAGCTGGCCTCTGAGGTCCAAACAACCACCCCGGAGACCCACTATGAATTCCTTGGTAAGTTCTCTTAGACAGGAATTCCTCCAGGGAATGACACATGTGGCTTACAGCCTGGTATCTGCTACAAAGGAATAATAATCTAAAATTACGTATATGGAGGCTTTCAAACCTTCACTTGAAAAGGGGGTAGTGATAGCAAGGAGCATTCCAATAATAGACATTTGATGGTAGGAGGGAGCCAGAGCATGTGTTCCCATTGCTTCTTTTCAGGAGAGATGGGCTCTGCTTTCCGTTGCCTGCCCATAATAAAATTTTCCTTGTGTTGCACTTGTGTGGTCTGTGTGGGTTATCTCTGGATAGAAATTCTATCGGAAGGTCAAGGAAGGCTGTAATGGAAGAGAAGTGGCTCTCTACTTCCAAGACTGCATATTGTTGAGCAGACTAGAAAACTGGAAAGGGGTAGAAGCACCCACAAAAGCACTGGGGGAAAACCACTGGGCTCTGAAACTCATCTGTTGCTTGCAACATGCCATTGTCGTCCAGGTCAGAATGTTTGGGGTAATCTTAAATCTTAACATGAAATCAGCAAGGGCTCTGGATAAGGAAATATTGTCCTGATGGCTGACTCCAGTTATCCCATCTTGGTTAGTTAATTGCATGTTCCAGTCCTGAAAAAGAGGTTAAATTTCTCAATGATCTATACAATTGTGCCCTAGAACAATTGCTCGTGGAACTGACCCATGGAGAGATAACCCTGGATCGATTTCTAAGTGATTTTGCTTAGAAACATAAACGTTGAGTAACCAATTGGAAACAGCGACCACAGCTCTGTCAGATTTAATATATATTTCAATGAAAAAATGCCAAGGAAGACCAACACAGTCACATTAGATTTCAGATCTGGAAACTTTTCTAAAATGAGGAAAATGGTAAAATGGTGAGAGCGAAGTGGATTATATCCCATCCAGGTGCTTGAAGTTTACAAAAAGGCTCAATGACAAAATTAGGAAGCATATAGAGTGACAAGCCCTGCTGGAAAAGGTATGAGCATGGCTTTCACAAAGGGAAGTTCTACCTTAAATTTTAGAGTCCTTTGAGAGTGCCAGCAGACAAGCTGGCAGGTGATCTGCTAGTCATCATTCACTTGGACTTTCAAAAGACTTCTGACGAAGTCCCTTACCAAAGGCTCATGAGCAAACTTAGCAGTCATGGAATAACTGGGGGTCCTCTTATGGATCAGTGACAACGTAAACAGAGAGTTAGGATTTACCGTATTTTTTGCTCTATAAGACTCACTTTTTCCCCCCTCAAAAGTAAGGGGAAATGTCTGTGTGTCTTATAGAGCGAATGTGTGTGTGCAGTAAGTCTGTCAGATGTGCAGCCCATGGGGAAGTGATGGGGAATGTGCCTGTGATTATGTGCCCATTTGATTCAGAATATATATTTTTTATCTTGTTTTCCTCCTCTAAAAACTAGGTGCGTCTTATGGTCAGGTGCGTCTTATAGAGCGAAAAATACGGTATATATACTATTTATTTAACTTCTGTCCCTCCCTTAGGCAAAGCTTTCAGGGTGGTTGACAACAGTTTCTAAACAGGATCATGATACAATAAAAATAACCAAAACAGTTTCCACAATACAAAATTTTAGAATAGGTTAAACTGGAAAATAATTTAGCAGCGGAACACTAGACCTGGTTAGAAGATGTCTAGAGTATGTTCGGCTAGAAAATACCAGACATATTTATCCCATTTAGCCCTTTGCTGTTGTTGTTCAGTTGTTTAAGTTGTGTCTGGCTCTTTGTGACCCCATGGACCTCAGCACGTGAAGTCCCTCTGTCTCCACAGCCTCCCAGAGTTCTCTCAAGTTCATTGCCTTGGCTACACTATCCAACCATCTCACCCTCTGCCATCCCCTTTTCCTTTTGTCTTCAGTTCATCTCAGCATCAGGGTCTTCTCCAGTGAAACTGCTCTTCTCATTGCAGGGCCAAAGTATTTGAGCTTTAGCTTCAGCATCTGTCCTCCCAGTGAGCAATCGGGGTTGTTTTCCTTTAGGACTGATTGATTTGATCTCCTTGCAGTCCAACTCTTAAATATCTTTAAATGCTTTGGCTCAGAGGACTGTCTTAATCTGGGGTTGAAACATGAAGTTTGGCACCAAGAAGAATAAATAGTACATTCTTTCAGTGGAGTATAATCAGTGGGATCCTACAGGTTTGACTGGAACCAATGCTTTTCAGTTTATTAAAAATGATCTGCAATTATGAGCTGAACAGTGAAATGGCCAAGTTTGCAGATGGCACCAGATTATTTAGGTGATTAAAACAAGAATAGATTGCAAGTCAGTCTCAAAAAATCATTCCATACTGGGAGGATGAGATTCAAAATGTCAAACAGTTTTGTGTATAAGCAAGTATAGTATAATGCATGTTACAGCAAACAATCCCAAATTCAAACATGGCCAAGGAGATTCAAGCTAGTATTTGCTGACCATAAAAGAGATGTTGAGGTTGTGGTGGACAGTTTGATGGGGCTTCTGTGGAAAAGGCAAAATCCATGTGAGGCATAGTTAGGAAAGGAGATGAAAATATAACTGCCAATATCATACTGCCCTTATTATGGTGTGAGTGCACTTAGAATAATGTGTAGTTTTGTTGTTGTTGTTAGTTGTGAAGTCGTGTCCGACCCATCGCGACCCCATGGACAACATTCCTCCAGGCCTTCCTGTCCTCCACCATCCCCCGGAGTCCAGCTAAGCTCACGCCAACCGCCTCAGTGACCCCATCCAGCCACCTCATCCTCTGCCGTCCCCTTCTTCTTTTGCCATCTATTGTTCCCAGCATTAGACTCTTCTCCAGGGAGTCCTTCCTTCTCATTAGGTGGCCAAAGTATTTGAGTTTCATCTTCAAGATCTGGCCTTCTAAAGAGCAATTTAGCCATACCTAAAAAAACGATATTGTAGAGACAAGAAAAGTTCAGAGAAGGGCAACTAAAATGATTAAGGGATCAGAGCAGCTCCCTTATGAAGAATGGTCATAGTCGATGGGATTGTCTAGCTTAGAAAAAGGGATTGTGAGGGGCATATTAGAAGTGTACAGAATCATGCATGCTGTGCAGAAAGTGGATAGGGAGATAGTTTTCCTCTTCTATATAGAACTATCTATCTATCTATTTATTTAAAGTTTTTATATGCTGTCCCCATTACTACACAGCCTTGGGATGGCTCACAACAACAAATAAATAAAACAAATAGAATTACAACTAGAATGCAGGGTCATCCCAGGAAGCTGAATGATGGCAGATTCAGACAGATGAAGAACACCTTTATGAGCTGCAGAATTAAGTCTTGTCATTGCTTTCATAGGATGTAACAGTGGCCACTAATTTGGATGGATTTAAGAGGAGGTTGGACAAATTCATACAGAGGAAAGCTAACATGAGCTACTAGTCTTGATGGCTATATGATACTTCCATTATCAGAGGCAGCATACCTATGTACACCAGGTGGTGGGGAACATGTTGCACTCTTGTCCAGCTTGTGCATTTTCCACGGGCAACTGGAGGGAATGCTGGATTAGATTAATATTTGGTCTAAATCAACATACGTCCTTTTAAGTTCTTACAACCTTGGGAGTCTCTTTTATGGCTTTTGTAAAAGCGTACACACAGTATATTTGTGTACACACAGTAAATATACAGAGTATATCTTTTCTTACTTACTTATATTTACTTACTCTGTTCACACCACTGCTTTATAACATACTTCCTCTGGGTGACTCAGATATGATATAATGACGGAGTATAACAAAATTAAAACAAAATTAAAAAATTAAAACACAGATTTCAAAACAGAGGTGCCTGGATTTTGAGACACGAGTTATTTGAAATGCTTGTGTGAACCACAAGGATTTACCTAGCACCAAAAAGATCACAAAGGTATTTTCCACATGAATCTTTCTGGGAAGGTTGATCTAGCAGCGTGGTGACATGACAGAGTTCTTAATGTGTCAGTCTCATGGCTCTTGCACAAGCAGCAGATGCATCTTGACTCCAGTGTATGCAGAACGTCATGCATGCACATGGACCCCAAATGCCTGTGCACTGCTTCTTTTCCACTCCCACCACCTACAACCACCACCTCCACCACCTACACTCCGGATACTAAAAATTGTGAAATGTGTTTGCATTGGAACTTCTCTGTAACAGGAAGAACCAGATCCATTGCAGGATCAGGAGGGCAGACCATAACTTAGTAACAAAGCACATCTTTTGCATCCAGATGGTGCCATTTGTAGTCCCTAGTTTAGCATCATGGAGTTGGAAGGGACCTTAATGGGTGCAGAATCTACAGCAGGTCATTGTCCAGCATCTGCTTAAATGCCTCCAACTTGGAGGAGGCCACCACCTCCCCAGGCAGACTTTTCCGTGATCAAACTGTTCTGCTTGGTCCCTTGGACACCTGTTGCCGAGCAGAACAGCTGGGACACCTGGCCAGTTAGTCTGCCCTAGTATAAGGCAAGGTCCTCTGAGCCTCGTTCTATCAGACATTTGCATTTCCAAGGAACTAGTATGTTCAATTTATCAACATGCCCTTTTACAGGAGCCAATGCCAGACATGCTGGTGCAGACATAAAGAAAGGGCATAAAGAAACAAACGCTTTCAGCACAGGTGCAGTAGCAATGGATGGATGGAGATGTTCTGATGTGAAAATCACTGTGGTACAAGTACCTAAAGGCATTCCTGTGACAGTTGATGCAACGTAAAGTAGGAAGGGAGAATGCATTGCCCTCCAGCATTGCATATGGTTGATGGAAGGTACAAGCCGACAACACTTGGTATGCCACACCTCTCCCTTGCCTTGTTATAGGGCATGCTTACATATGTATGTTGGTTGTTGTTCCATCTCAATCCTTTTGCTTCATCCTTCACTCATTAACAGGATTTGCCACCTGTATCACGAATGGATACATTTCTTGACATAAGCCAATTAGATGGAGTGTCGTTAAACAATGACGAATCCGGCAGGAGGATTTGCTTCTGTTTAATCTGACTTCTGTTTTTCATAGTCTACAAATTGAAAAGTTTTATGATATGTCTACTCCTTAAATTGGGATAACAAGAAGGTTGGAAGAAGCTTATATATTAGTGATACTCCTTTAGCATAGTAAGGAGGAGACTTTTTAAAAGGCATAGATAAATAAGAGGAGATTTCTTAAAGTTGTTACATAGCCAAATAAGCTGTACTTCCAATCTGTACTTTTATAGGATTATGTTATCAACCATATATTCTTCAGTACAAATGGATACACATGCTAATTTAGTTTTGTACACAAAACTTTTCCTCGTGGTTTTCTATTTGTTTCTTAAACAATCATATGACAAACCATGAGCCAATGTGGCTGTCTGTAACCCTCCAAAGCTCAAGAATTTCAGGTATCTCATTGACAACAGAAGAAGCATGGGGGTGAAGGTGAAGGGGGCAAATGCTTTTCTCATGCTGCAAAAGATTTGGGTGGGTGGTAGCTACATCTTTGCCTCCAGAATACTACATATCATGGCAGAGCCTTTCTCCATCTTCCCCACCCAGAATGTCCACAATTCTCCAGTTCTGAGGTAGGTCTTCTGATGTTAGAGCCTCAGATGGCACATTAGGGTGGTGGAAGGATGCTCCAAGGTTGGAGTGTCAGCTGTGGCCTCGAAGCCCAAAGTCTGACCTCTCCTATGGCTGTTTGGAGTCTGTCTGGTGGCCATAGGATTGTACCCCAAAAGAGCTACAGCTGTGCACAAACGGTCTCTTAACATTCTCCGGCTTACATTAGTGGAATAAAACTACAGCATTGTCTCACAGGTAGTGCTCACCATCGACAGAGGTTAAAGCACACCTTTTTTCTTTTCCTGAAGGGCTTTTGTTTTTCTTTGCCATTGAAAGTAACATTGACTGCATTGGCAGCTTGACACCAGTTTGCATCTCCCACAATATGCCACCAGTGTGAAAATACACAACTTTTAAAATTCACAATTTAAAGTGTGCATGTTTAAAAGCAAACACTTACTCCCATTAAAGCATGAAGTTGTGATTATGTAAAAATGTTCACTTTATAAAAAGAAACACACACTTTAAGATGCACACATTTTGTGGATGTGAAACACTAGTTTAGGAATTTTCAAATGCTTTTTGAAGAAAATGCAGTCCCATTTGAGGTTGCCAACAAGGTATTTTCAAGGTTTTCACATGGAAACAGACTCCCTGGGCATTCCTAATCCAGATCCAGATTGAGTAAGAGTAAGAGTAAATTTACTCTCCACATAAGAGCAAATGTGTTTGCTCTTTTCTGGGAAGTTTTTTCCCCAATTAAAGGGAGTTTGATTCTTTTGTGTTGTCGCTAGGGCATTTTGTCATTTATCTTGTACTTGAACTTTTCTAATCATTATGAGCTGGCTGAGGTTGCTGTGTGTTTATTCTTCCCATTATGTATCTTTCCATTTTTCTGTAGCCACTAAGGTTGCCTGCACTTTCTGATTTGGAAAAAAAAGCCTTATGGGAGGAATTACTTCATCTCTTGATTCTTAATTGAGCTGTGGGAAGCTGCAGGGGCTGGAGAAATGAATTTACAGTGAAAGGCAGGTCAAACATGCATCATTTTTGGCCATCTCAGAAGCAAAGCGAGTGCAAGAATGCCAGACTCAACCCATAAGATTTCTCTGATTATTTTCTCTTTAGAAAAGAAATTCAATGCATTGAATGGGGAAGTCAGAAAAGATTTGCACACGGCACTGAAAAATTTCTGCACTTGCTAAGTTGAAATTCACTGTTATGTGCCATCAAGTCATCTCTAACTTATGAATGACCCTATGAATGAAAGGTCTCCAAAATGTTCTTTCCATGACGGCCCTTCTCAGCTCTTGTCAGTTCAAGGCTATGGCTTCTTTTAAAAGTCAATCCATTTCTTAAGTGGTCTTCCTTTTCTTCTGCCTTTGACTTCCCCTAGCATGATGGTCTTCAAGGAAAAGGCAAATGTATCTAAAGTATGACAGCTTCAGCTTTCTCAGTGAGATCCCTTACACTTGATGATCTCTTCTAGTTCCTTCATAGAAACTCTTAAGTAGTGAAGCACAGTCTCAGCTGATTGGATTAGGGGATCTTGGCCAAGGTGACCCTTAACTGGGACCTCGGACATGCAGCTGTTGCAGAACTGTCCCCCTGTGTGCCAGGATCCCTCTACATTGCCATGTTAGCTTGACAGTGTAGGCAAGCATCCCACCACCTAGTAACTTCCAGATGTATTGGAATACAGCTCTCAGAATCCCCTAGCCAGCTATGTGGCTTGACGCATCAGGAGATCACCTTATTAGGGAAGACTGGTGTAGGCAAGGAGTCCTGAGACAATTGATACCAAGGGACAGACCTGCTCCTTAAAAGCTTCCCATGCCTTAAGGAAGGGATGGAGCCTGGCAAAAGATGCAGCAATGTTCTTTTTACTGATCCTATGTGTATAACTGAATGGTAGCCATATTCTTCTCAATGGGAGGTAGCAAATGGTGTGAATAAGGTGTAACAGCTGTTCTAATTCTTCTGAAAGTCAAATTGTGCCTCACCTCTGAACTCTGCTTCAGACTGCAGTATTTATTCTGCCCCATAGAATTGCAACTAAACTAACCTGTTTGGATAGCGCTGTCATTTCATCTGCATATCTTGTCCTTGCTCCTGTTTCCTGGTGTGATGCTTGCATGGAGGAATATTGCAAACTGTCTAAGAGAAGCATTCCTCCCCCTTCCTTATGCACCAAGCTCATTTCAGTTCCCTCTCCCTCCTCAGCTATCCACTGCAGTCTAAATCCAAATGGTATTGATCTCTCTGTCCACACGGAAGGAATTAACCTGCAACTTGAAGGCGAGAGAGTGGAATCATCCTCGCTTAAGAAAGAAAACTCCTCTAAGTTGCCTGAATCAAAAGGGACACCTAAGAGACAACAAGCAGAACCTGAAACATCTAAGGTAGGCCTGATAACCAGATTGTTTTTTCTGTTCTGGAAGAGGAGGTTCACATGTTTGTACATGGAAGGCTCCAGTTCAGTGCATAGAATGATTTTGTAAAGCAGAGCCATTCAGGACAAGGTGTTAAAGTTGCAAGCTGAGTAGTGAGACCATTTCTCAATGGAAGATCATGTGCTTGGCATGCAGAAACCTCAGGTTTGATCCCAAGCACCTCCAACTAAACTGATCACGTAGCTGGTGATGAGGAGAGTCACTATACAACAACGCAAGCTCAATGGAGAAGTAGCCTGTTATTATAGAAGGCATCTTGCTATATTCCGAGTATCAGCACAACTTTTCATTGCCATGTTTCTTTCCTCCCCTCTTCTCCTCCAGTTGATGTTTAGCCTTGGATATGCAGATAATTTAAACCCCAGCAAAATGGAACATGGAACAAGGAAGCACAAGTGACTGCCTTGAACCTAGAGTGATATTATTAGTAGTTTGTGCAGTACATAGCCAGTCACAATACAAGCTAGTAAGCGACACATGAGCCGTCAGTGGCCTAAATCTAGTGCCTTTTTCACAATTCGGGTATATCCAGATCAGTGGGTTTTTTTTCCCCTCATAATCTGCTAAAGAAAATAGATGGTGTTTTGTTTTTCTGTTTCAGATTTCCCATCTTATGAATCTCTGTTTTTAAGTGAGATGGAGATTGTCTTACTTATTAAAAGTCTTGTGACAAAGTGAGGTGCAGTATGATTAATGTACTCCTTGCTTCTGTCCACTAATTAAATCACTTTTAGAATTTTACTGCTATTCATTACACCTGGCAACATTTTGTCATGGTGGGAGGGGGGGCACACACCAGAGGAATAGTCCCCCACCCTTCCTCTTCAGATTAGCCTGACTCTGAGGACAGATGGTCTTCACTTAAGTGTCACAGACTTGCTAGCTCTTTGCATTGATAGAGTGACACCTTGATCAATTCCTGTCTTAATTTCACAGTCAACTAAATTAATGAATGCTGCCCACATTTATTGACTTGGCACCTGTCATTCTCCTCTTGCCACTTTCTATTTGGACAAAGATGGTGGCTGGACTTGTTGCTGAACTGGCAACATTGCTTGCATAATCAAGGAGCAATTAGTAAATTCTATGGGTTCCACAGGAAATTTGGGGTGAAATGTTGGGACATAGTCTTTCTTGAAGGTGTTCTTCCTTCCTGCCCCCTGTTGCTTCCCCAGTGATTTGAAGTGTACCCATTGATATGCCAACAAGAACTGCAATGGGAATAGGACAGGGAGATTCAAAGTGTCTGAAGCCCTGTTGATAATATCTTATTTGTAGCAGTACACAATGCTGTAGTAGCATGGGCCCTAAGAAGGTTAAAGCACTGGCATTTTTTGATTAGCAGGACAATGTCAGTTGCCACCCATCTATTCCCAGAATTCCTTTCTTCTTCTAGGTTTAACTGCAATCCTCACGGTAAGTAGGGAGAAATGAATTTCCCCAGAAACACTGTATTGTTCCATGTGTAACGTAAAGCATTTGGGGAGTGGGACATGGTGAACAATTAATTGAGTGGACAATTAAGACCCATTAGGTTTTGGAAAAGACCTCCTAGTGAAGAATAAGCACTGGAACTGGCCCATACACAAAAAAATTGCACAAAGATGCATAAACTAATTTACATGTGCAAACATGTAATGCATAATTGGAAATAATTATCATTATTATATGGCCTCTTAGCCTCTTGCTTGCAATCAGGACATAGCTGGGCACTCCATGTGTTCATGCTTTGATTTGGATTTTAAGTCCCAAACTCATATGGGGCAGGTGTGGGGCCCAGACCATTAAAGTACCTTAAATGCTGATGGATTAATTGGAAAATGAACATGGCACACACGGTAGTGAGGGAAAGTGTGGAAATGTATGTAGGCCACTCAGAACCAGTGGTCTTAGGCTGTAGACTTACACAATTACTAGGGAGTGACTCCCATTAAACATAGTAGCATTTACTTCTGAGTAATTTTCACTCACTATTCAAATTCCTCCTCGATCACCAACAAGCACTACAGCACTAGGCAGAGACCTCAGGATGGGAGGACCTTATGTTGCTGCTCCTGGTCCTGAGTCCAGCTTAGAAATCACACAGAACTTCTGCCAAGATGGCCCCTTGTTTGCTTTCAAATACTGTAGTTTGGCAAGCTCTGGGATTCTAGAACACTTTTTAAAAACAGTTCTTCAGTTCTAAATTCTGGAAATCCTAAAATATATACCAGATGTTTCAATCAACTTTTAAGATACCAAATGCATGGTTCAGTCAACTTTTAAGATACCAAATGCATGGTTGGATACCTTCCCAAAGTTCCTAAAAATGGTATTGCCCACCTGCAGATTTGGAGTGTTTATTTCTCATGGACCAGCATTGCTACCTTTGTTTCTGGATGTTTGTTTGTTCTTTAATTACTGAAGTGATCCATTCCCAGGTTTCTCTCTAGGTATGGATATTGAAACTAGAGCTTCAGGGAGATACAGCAAATTGTAGCTGTTTGCACATTTACTAAGAAGTAAGAATCCAATCCTACTTATACTTAGCTGGAATGAATCCAAAACGTGCCTTACATCAGAGTGAACAAGTTTAGGATTACACAGTAAGTAATCCTGAACATGTTTCCCCATCCACAGATCTCTCTGTACCTCCCAGTTGTTTCTTTACCTCACACAACTTCATGTAGGTACCTCTGCTTGGCTCTACCAGCCAAGGTGCATAATAGTACTCAAGATGTTTGAACCCCGATGCAGAAAATTTAACAAGCACCTCCCTGAAAGTAGAATAATAGTTACTGAATAGTTTGCTGCTTTTTCATGACTTTCTGTATCATCTGTCAGAGGGAGCTGCTCCAGGATCGGTTGGTCAGTCGGTCAGTCGGTCTGTCTATAGCTTTTATATACTATCCACTCAAGCATCTTGGGATGATTTACAAGGGGGGAGGGGGAGAGAGAGAGAGACAGAGAGAGAGAGAGAGACAGAGAGAATCTTTGCCTTTAAGGAGCCTGTCTCCAAAGGACATCCATATTCATAAAATGGGATGTATGAACATGGCAGGGGAGGACATTAGTTTTAACAAAATGAAAGATTCAAATGGAGAGATTCAAGGAAGGCAGCAAGAGAAGTGCATGTGGGCAAGCCAACAACACCTAATCCAGGGGATCACATGCAACAGAGATCTTTGGGTTCTTTCAGCAAGTGCCATTTTTCTCCAGTTCCATGAAAAGTAACTTTTTTCAAAATAGCTTTCTGTATTCTCCTGCCCATGGAAGCCTATTGTGCCACAGTACATTTGTGAGTCTTTAAAGAGGGAAGTATTGCAGCTTTTAAATATCGATGAGCAAGACGACCCTATCCTTCCCTCACAACTGTTCACCTTTCTCCAGCCTAATGAGTACAAACCCCTGATGCCAAGGAGCACCACGTACCCAGAATGTGGTGGGTGGTTCGTGCGAAAGGCGGGTGCACTCCAGAACAAAGAGTGCAGAGCCAAGGAGCTCTGGGCATCCTCCAGCAAGCCAGGGCAAGCTGCACACTCTCACATTACTTTGTTCCAGATTTAGACATTGTTGCTCAGTCAAACTCTTTCTGCAAGCAAGCCCGCTTCTATTCTGCCCCAGGGGGAGAGGCCAGCAAGAGATGAGGAAGGCTTCTGGCACATCAGTGTGCCTGCCCTTCCTCTTCACAGGACGTCATCACCGACAGTGACCAAAAGCACCAATGCAGTCGCCCATGTGGCATTGTGCAGCCACAATGGTGTGGGCAGGTCTCTGCAGTGAGGCATAATCATCGAAAGCTGGATGATGGTGGAGCTACAGGCAATTTTGGATTCTGGACTTAAATGGGTAAACTGTGGAAGGAAAGATGGCAGTCGCCATTCTAGTTTGAAAGCCTGGTGCATCTGTGCTACAATCCCCATGAGTCTGCTCAGGGGGAGACTCTTAGGGTCTCCTAGCAACTGCAAGGCTGCTGAGTTTGGAGGAAAGAAGCAGGCTGTAAGGATCCAGGGCCAATCCCATGCCAATGGGACCTTTTCTTATATTACTCCTGTTCATGTTGTACAACATGGGGACTGTTATAATGAGTGCTGTGCGCTTCAAAATTTACCACTTACAGCAAGCATTCATGACTTTCAGTGATCCTAATGTAATGCTATAATTTTAGAGTAAATAGGGATTGATAAGAACAGTTGTTAAAGTAGAGATACACTTTTGCTTAAAAAAAAAAAACCCGAAATGTACAACACCTCAATTAAAATAATTACTCTGGGATAATTGTCTCAGAGGAAATGTACATATTGCTGCTTCAAGCAAGTGAAGTGAAAAGAGTGATCATATGTATGGTATACCAGTGTTCCGTCTCACATCTGGCTAGAAGTACTCTGGATTGGCCTTTTCCTGAATTTTGTGTCCCACTTTTTGCCATTCGCTGACAAAGTTTTGAAATAAGCAATGCCTTACTGCAGGTGAATCCAATTTCACCATTGGATATACTATGCAGGCTTGTTAAACATTTTGGGGTATGCTTCGGGTCCCTGATCTTGAGGAAATAATGTATAAACATCCCATTTTTTCGAGTAATTGGATATGAAGCAGATGTTTGTAGCTCAGTGATGTACCCTAATAATTTGGATAGGCTGAAAAGAGAATGAGTCTGCCCCACGGACCGTTCTTTGCAGAATTTTTCCTTGCATCTGCACAGGGCCACAGCATTGTTTTTGGCCATTGAAGTATTAAAATTCTTCACAGAAGTTGGATTCATCTTCTTAATCCCAAAGATATTGCTTCCTCGTTGTAGAATGAAACTTGGCATAATTAGGTTTCTTTCATATTGACTATTAGAGCTAGAATTACATTTGCCTCTTTAAAAAGTAATTGCATCATTATTATATCTGTTCCAGAGGCAAACTAGTGAATCTGAAGGGAAAAACTTGTCAAAAAATATATTTTTTAAAAAAGTTAGCAGATGTATTGTTTTGATGTCCTCTTTGTCAACAAGTTGGGTTTAGAAGTTGACACACGGTGCTTCTAAGAAGAAAAAAGAAAAAATGTACTGTAGCTTGTTTATATTTTCAATTTATTATGATGCTTCTTTCTTCTCTCCCTCCCATCCACTATATAATTAGTTACAAAAAATGACATCAAATGACCTAAAGGAGCTAAGAAAGAGGATGGGAATTCTAAGCCAATTATTTCAGGGCCATGTTAATCATGGAGATAGCTGACTGAAGATCATGGACTGGTTCAGACCTCCTTTTGTTTTCCTTTTGTTTCAGCTAGTATAGAGTGGTGTGGAATAGAATAGATCGGGCAACAATGAAATACCCATGTGGTTTCTTGAAGATTGGATAGCCCAGTTTGGGATTCCCAGACCTTTTGCACAAATCTGGCCAATTTTCTGTCTAGCCCTTTGCAAAATCCTGGTGGCCTTTCGCAAGGACATGTGAATGCAGTCTTTGAAGGGCAGGGCCTGGGTCTTGGGAAAGGTGAAAGCAAGACTGGAAACACTGTATGCTAAAAATATAAATGCTACACTAAACTCGATGGCCATAGACCAATTCTATAATCTGATGAATCATAATCCTGTTATCTGCTAATCAGCAGAATTGCTGTGAAACATCCAGAAATTTTCTATTTGATGATACAGAATTGAAATGAATAAATAAATAATATATGACTATTAATAAAGTTATAATAACACAGGGGCAGAACATATTAACATAGTACTGAAATGCAAGCCCTGAAGACTGCTGGAAATCTTCCAGCTCTCTGGTTCTGAAATTTTACAAGTCATCAGCCCTAATTACATGTAACAACAATGCAGATTTTTTAAAACCCTGAGTCGCTGTGAATGAGCCAGAGATTTTGTCTCTGTTGCTACTCTAACCAGGGATGTTTCATCCTTGGTTTGCATAGGGTAATGTCTGAACCCAGAACTCTAGCTTGTGTCTCTCACAAACAGCTAGAATTGGAACCCAGGGGAAGCCCTGAATTCCAATCCTGGCTTGTCAGGGGAGAGACAAATCTATGTTGGGTTGTCGTGTTAAACAATCCAGGGATGGAACATGATGGGGACTAGCGGGCTGCCTTGTTCATGACAATATGGGGTTTGAATTTAAAAGCCAGGGATGTTGTCATGGGTCTCTGCCTGCGTACTTGCATGCCTATCTTCATAGTCTTATGGGCAGGAAACTTGCTATTCAAATCCAATGAAATAACAGACTCTTGGAAGCTAGACTTACAAATGAATTGGCCTGGGGCCAGGAGGTGACCAGAAATACTGCCTGTGGGTATACCAGTGTGGATCAGTGTCTTGCACAGTAATGCTCATCGGGGCTTCCTTAAACTAGCTGGGTGCATCCTTTGATGCAGAAAAGGATCCAAACCCCATTCTGGTGGATATCACTCGTTATATCAGCCACCCCGAGGCTTGTTTGCAAGGGGGCGGCATATAAATATGTAAATAAATAAATGTCCCAAATCATGCATGACCAGAGTTAAATCTGAGCTTGGATTTCCTGTCTTCTTGGTAGAGAGATTGATAATTTTTTCTCTCCTTTATTTTTAACATTCTTTTAAATATCTGGAAACTGACAATCTTCTTTTCTCAATATTGCAGGGAATGCTTTCATGCCATATGTAAATATTTCCCAAACACAGTCCATGTTAGCAGGCTGTTAGACCACGGCTCTCAGTAGTACATGAGAAGACTGAGAGTCAACATGGCAGCATTCTTCAACTCCCCAAAGGGCTGTCGCAGAACAGGGCTCAAAATGGTGGGCTTGAGTTAAATTTTGGCTGAATGTTGGAAAAAATGTGTAGGATGATGACTCCTATGTCCGTGGATCTCCTCATCCATTGCAGCTTTTCTTTTCAGCTTTATAAGAGCTGTCCATGGTGATGAACCTACTTTGAAGGCAGTGTTCAGCACCTTGCTTAAATCCTATAGAGTTCAAAATAAAAGCTGCAATGGAGGAGAATTCCAACTAAAACAGGAATTACCAGCCTTCCCTGGAAAAAATGGTAAAAGCAATTGGGAAATGTGGTATAGTGGTTGGACTGGTGGACTGGGAATTGAAAGAGCCAGCTTCTGATCTCCACTTGGCCTTGAAGCTCATTGGGTGACCTTGGACCAATCACTGATTTTTAGCCTGACTTGCACACACAATTGCTGAGGGGATAAAAGCTTGTTGTGAGAGGAAGAGTTCCTTGCAAGAGGAAAAAGTAGGCTATACATGTAATAATAAACACACTGGATTGTCTTTAGGTGGAGGCAGAAAAGCCATTTCTTGCAGATGTTCTACCTCTGGGTTTCCTGCATCAAGCTGAAGTCCTATGAAACCTCCATCAACTCTGTTTCTTTGTACTGTGTTTTCTAATCTAAGCAACAATAATATAAAACTAATCAGCACAAACAAAAACAGAGCAAACAATCCCCCCAACCCCTGAGCCTTTGTCATCTCATGAAGGATGGAAACTTGTTCTTCTGAAGTCTCAGGTGCTCTGCTTGCTGGGTCTTGCTTTAGCAACTCATCTGCAACAGGCAGAACACCCACCAGTCTTGTTAAGGCACTTCAACCGTTCTTTTGTGCAGTGAATTCCCTGGACAATGCAAACGCCACTGCAGAGAAAACATGTCTGCATACAACCACCACTTCAAAGGCCTCCAAAAGTACCAGCAAGTTTTCAGCTTGCTCTGGTGGGAAAATTTGGATGCTGGCATGAGCATCAATTTTAAGGTATCCTATCCCCTCGTGACTTATTTTCTGGCTTTTTGGTGGCTTCCCCCATCCTTTTTTCCAAGCTACATCTGTTAGCTCTTCACATTAGCATTCCCATTTGGAGCACTTCACTTATCTTTTTTGTACTGCATGTAAGTGTTGGCTTCTAATAGCAATTTGTTGTCATGCTTTCAGTTTGACTAAATTACAGTGCCAGAACCGTATGTGTCACAACCTTTCCTCGTAGTGGAGTTGCTTTAGCCTCTTGGTCACTTTTGTTGTCCTTCTCTTTTCCAGCTCTCTAATAATCCTATATGAGACTCAGCGAGCAAAATTGTACGCAGTTTTCCAAGTGCAGTATAGATTTGTGTCATGATTTGCACCAATGATTTGTGTAATGGGAATATATTGACTTATTTTCAGTTCCTGTCCTAGTTATGCTTAACAAAGAATGTGCCTTTTTTACAGCAGCCACATATTGGACTGACGTCTTCAACAAGATTTCCATCACAACCCCAAGATCCCTGCTTCTTCAGATCTCATCAGCTTATATCAGTGGGGATATTTTTGGGATCTTTTACACTTGCTTAATTTGAAGCATATTTGCCATTTGGATGCCTGTTCTCCCTGTTTGCTGAGATCTTCTTGCACCTCTTTGCAATCCCTTCTTGTTTTAATCACCATAAATAAAAACATCAAATATTGGTATTGCATTGGCTGTTCTCCCATCCTTAAGGACAGGACCTCTAGATTTGTTAGTTGGCAGTCATGCATATTTAAGTTCTCAAGGATGCGGACCAGTCCTCGCTCAGAGGATCACAGGCATCCAGCGCTGGGGCAGGGTGGAGAGCAGAGGTGAAGGAGTACTTTTGTACTCCTTCTAGACAATGTGTTCTAGCCATCTAGCCAGGACACGTTGGATGGTGAGGAAAGAGGACTGAGTTGCCACCAGAATATCTTGGCAGCACCAGTCTCCTTCCCCGGACCTGGAACACCTTCTAAGCTCTATCACTCTTGTGACCTTAGCTGCAGGAAAGGGTATGCTCCAATTGCAGATATTCAGCTATGAGGATGGAACAATCCTTCATTTTGTAAGTGGGTCTCTGAAAATCTCTGTGACCATCTAGATCAGGGGTCCTCAAACTTTCTGAATAGGGGGCCAGTTGAAAGGTGCCAGGGATGGGCGTAGGTCACCAAGGTGGTGCAGGCAGCGGGGGCGGGCCAGGCCGGGGGGAAGGGGGTCACGCGCATGCAGAAAGGCAGGGGCATGTGTGCACAGAGATCCTTTTCTCTGAGCGAGTCCAAAACAATCTCCTTGTGAGCAAGCCGGCGCCTCAGGGCTGGCTTGCTCACAAAGAGATCGTTTTGGACTCACTTGGAGAAGAGGATCTGCCAAGGCACCAGCTTGCTCGCAAGGAGATCCTTTTCTCCGAGCAAGTCCAAAACAATCTCCTTGTGAGCAAGACAGCACCTTGCCACGCGTGTGCCCGTGTGTGCACACGCATGGTGAGCTATGGCGGGCCGGATGAATTGGCATGGCATAGCTCTATGCTCCTTAAAATGCTTTTCGTTGCTCTTATTGTCCACTTGCAAGGTTGTACTCTTGCTTTCCCAATTTAGGCAAGGCTTCCATTTTCTGAAGGTTGCCTTCTTCTCTTTAAAAGCTTCCTTGTTACTGCTCATTAACCATTCTGATGACCTCTTGAGCTTGGTTTTACATTTCCTATCCTGTGGTGTACCTTCTAGCTGAACTTCAATTATTGTGGCTTTTGATTAAATCCAAGATTGCCTCCCTTCTGATCAACTGCTCCAGGCCACTAAGAAATGTAATGTCTTTGTCATGACAGGAACGTATATTCATCTAGTTAATGTGGAATCACCCACTAATATAATACATCTTTATTTGGAAGCTTCTATGATTTTATATTTCAATTTCAAGATCACCTGGTTTTGGGGATGGTCACACCCAGATAATTTGGGAGATGGTATCAGCAATAGCGCTGGTGCTTGTCCCTGGAAACCCTGGGTCAATTGCACCAGTGTTGAGTAGATGGATCCATACTCTCCAGTTTTATGTGTGATGTTCTGAGCTGGTTCTTTCCCTTTTTCCGTCTGGTTATCAAACTCAAGACAAACCTTTGAAGTCCAGTTTTTTATTGAAACTTAAGAGATTAAAGAATAGTATGAACCCTAAATACCCTTCCACCAAAGTTGAAGGAGAAGCACCTGCCCATATAAAGTGTTGAATCCAAACTGGAAACCTTCTCTGTGTCCCTCCCTTTCAGTAAAGCTTCCAGTCCCACCCTGAGGGTGGCTCTTGCTGCCTGAGGGCAAGATGGTGGAAATGCTGAAGACCCTCTAACCAGGCAGCTCATTTCTCCCATTGCCTCCTTGCTGGGTCAAGGACTAGATCTTGCATATGCTCCCTCTCCCATCTTTCTGTGCCTTCCAGGGCAGGCCAATTCTCACACTCAGCCTGAGAAACTTCACTAAGTAACCTTGAAGCCTCAGAGTCCTCACCCTCCCCTTGGTCTTCCACCTCCTCCTCAGAAGCAGATGATTCTATCTGGACAGTCTACAATGAACAAGAGATGGGCCCCACTCTCTACACCTGAGTGGACTTGAGCCGATCTGATGCTCACCGGTGTGTTTTTAGGCTTTTACATGTGCAAGCAGATCACAAAGTTGGCAGGTCCTCTTGTCTCTGGCTTCACAAGACAAAGCAGTCACACATCAATAGGTTTGCTTGGCTGCATTTCAGCCCACTGATTCTTATAGCAAGCTTGCAGGTGAGAATATTGATTATAGGATCAGTCCAGTCATCATAGGATCATACAGAACATTGCACTACACACTATTCTTTGGGAAGGAGAGTCATATAACAGTCCAGTATTTCTTTTCCTGTCCCCCCCACCCCCCCCCAAATCTTCATGGAAGTCTGACTTAAGCAGCCCTTTATCATCCATCTGAGACAGTAGGTTTAATTTATTAATTTAGGTTTTTATATCCTGTTCATTAGCCCAAGGTTCTCAGAATGGCTATCCAATAAAACCTTAATAAAATAGTATAGCAATAACAACCAATCAATTTAAAACCATAATAACATCAATCAATTTGAAAGCAGAATACCAATCCTACCATCATAAAAGCATCTATATAACCAATAAAATACAATCAGCATTAACACTATTCAAAAAACCAAGACAATAAATACTCACAATAAACAACAAATGGCATGAACCATTGTCAATATCATAAAAAACCAATATAAAAGCAAGTACTTACCAGCAATTAAAATGATGAGAGAATAAAAATGTTTTAACCTGGCACCAAAATGTATAAAGAGCTGGTGCCAGCTGTATATCCCTGGGGAACTGATTCTTAAGTGGGGCGCCATAGCCAAGAAAGGTGGTCCTTCCTCTTGTGACCACCTTCTTTACTTCTTTTAAAGGAGTCTCTTGGACCTCTGTAGAAGATCCAAGGGTCTGGGTAGGTGTATATGGAAGGAGACTTTAGATATCCAGTCCCTAAGCCATTTAGGACTTTATATGTCAGTGTGACACCTTGAAGTTGGCCCAGACTTCAGCTGATCACCAGTGCAGCCGATGATCCACAGGGTCCGTGCCTGCCCATTGCTGTCAACAGATTGGCTTCCCTATTTTGTACCAACTGAAGATTCTGGGTCATTTTCAAGGGCAGGTTGACCTACCATGGAGTAGCAAACTTAACTAACAATTTCCAATCTAAATTTACTGTTAGAGAATACGAGGACAATACCCCAGACCATGTATTGATAAAAATAATCCTAACTATCTCGCTACATGTAACTGCCAAAAATAAAACAGATAGTGAGAGTGCTTTCTGTTGTTTTTGTTACATGCTGTCAAGTCATCTCTGACTCACAGTGACCCTAAGAATGAGTGCCCTCCAAAATGTCTTCTCATGACAGCCTTTCTCGGCTCTCGGAAACTCAAGGCTGTGGCTTCCTGTGTGGAATTGAGCCATCTCATAGTTGGTCTTCTGCTTTGACTTCTTCTTTGACTTTTCCTAGCACTATCGCCTTCTCCAGTAAGTCCTACCTTCTCATGATGCATCCAAAGCTTCCCATCTGTCCCTTTGGTTTGTAGGAAAAGTTCCAGCTTGATTTGATCTAGGATCCATTTGTCCAACATTCTAAAATTAAAAAAAAAATGTTTGAGAGCTGGAAAGGATCAGAGATTTTAGAAAGCATTTTAGGATAGTTTTTTTAGTTTAGACTGATAGCCTAGTTCCACAAAATCATAGAGAATTAGCAGTTTGTCTGGTCACTGCAGCCAGGATTCTGCATGTGAAGTATTGGGAGTTGCCCTCTTCAGGCTGCAGCAGTATGTCCATCTCTATAAGAATAAGACCTTTTGAAGGCCTTGCTTCTGAATAGCCATGATAGAACTAAGAATATGGTTAGATAAGCTGTAGGATCTCACTTGAGGTGAGGTTAATAATCTCTGTAAAGATAATAGAAAACTAGTTACAGTGGGATAAATTTTATTGCAGATTGATTGCTTTTTAAACATTTTCCATGTTTATTTGTATCCTAACATGGTTTATTTTTCAGTGGTTTGAGAAAAAAATGCCCATATTTATGTAATATGCTCATATTTTCTGTACATTCATTTATTTAACAGCTTCTTTGATTATATAAATTTTGTATAATCACCCCTTTCAATCTCATTAGATTTACCTTTCCTGTAGGACTTAATTTCAGGTGGTGTGGAAAAGACTCTAAAAACTGCAGCTTTTCTACTCTAGTTATGCTTGGTTTGACATTTGTTTCATTGTTGCAAATCTTCTCAATTACTTTCTTTTTCCCTCTTGCTTTTTGTTCACCAAAAGCTATCAGCAGCTTTGCAATGAGTTTGCAGGGAACCCTCAAAGTTTTTAATGGCACAATTGCCTCAGTGGTGGAAATTGCAGAAATGGTTTTTCAACAAAGAAAAAGGAACATGAAAAAAGCACACACAACCTCTCAATGAAAAGAAATTGCTTTTTAAAAAATTAAAATTTATCAGAGGATTAATCTAGCCCTTAAAATGGGAAAGGTGCTTTACTTTGTGCTTCTGCTGCAAGGGACTTCATGAAGATGGTTCAATCTGTGCTTAAAAGAGTCATTTCATTAATCTTCACAGTCATTTCTCAGGAACAATTTGCTGTGCAATAGATTGCTGGTAATATTACCTCACTTGAGGATTTCAGAAATAGGGTTACGAAGGACAGTTTTCATGGCTCTGCCAATGGGAAGCATTGGCTGAGCCCATGCCACATATTCTGGAAATGCTGGGATGCCCAGTCATGTTAGGTTCGCAAGACGTCTAGTGCAGTAATTGCTAACCAGGGACCAGACACAAGGGCTGCTTCTGTGTCAGCACCATGGAACTTCCTGTCTCATGAGATTGGCTTTTCCCTGTTCCTTGTATGGGACTTTGCTGCAGAACTGAGACCTTTGTTGTTGTTGTTAGGCATTTGCTTTGCTTTCTATGATTGTTTCTAATCTTGTGACTGTCTTATTTTTGCCATGCTGTGCTTTATTTTATTGCTTATTATTACAGAGCAACCCTGTGGTTCTAGGGAGAGTATCCGAGGATCACAGGGCATGTGGAATGCCTCTCCCAAGGGCATAGGCATTCTTGTAGCCCTGGAAGGTAGAATACAACATTGTTCTGTTCACTCTGCACTGTGGCAGCTGCTTTTCTCAGGTTGCAAAACCTGGAGAGGTTGAAAAGGAGGCAAGGGGAGAGGAGAGGAGATGCCAGGATCAGCAGCCTTTCTGTCACTGGTCCTGCCTGCATACTGAGTGTTTTACTATCGAAGAGGAACAGGATGTGAAGTTACATACCTCTGTCCTCCTCTGGCCTTACCTGGCTTTGCTGGTTGGGCATGGGATAGACAGAGGCTCCAGTCCCCTGTGGATTGCCCTTTGAGCATATTTTCTTGTGTCCTTTTCACTGTATTTGAACAGTTTGAGAATGCTGTTAATAGTGTAAAGGGGTAGGTTAAAACTCAGTAAACAGACAGATATATGAAGTCTCTCTCTGTTGTCTGGTAGCCTTCCTTGTGGAGGACTTCAAAGGCTGTGTTACTATCATAGACACAGTTTGCCTGGATTGAAGAACTATATATTCTTCAATCTTGTTTTTATTAGATTCTACTCTTTCGTAAAGACTTGGTAACTAGTGAATGCCTCTGATCAGCAGCAATGCAGATTCCCAATTGTGAGAACCAGAGGACATGCTTGCTACTGCTAACCAAGAGGCAACCCCATGTGAAGCATGTTTCAATAAGCCAATGTGGAGATTTTCACATTGTCTAGCTCCAGTGTTTGCAAAAAGCACTGTAGCTGGTGTGCATTATGCATCTCTTCAGGGGCAGCACTGAGCACAGAAAAGATACATGGCTCAGGCCCATAAGATCAAGAAAAAAAACTCCAATATAATAATTTACAAATGCAAGTATGTGTCTTTAAAGCATGCAGGTCTTTAAAAACCTTGTCATCCAAGATCATCCCTGTTTGTGAAAAAGGATTTATGTACAGGAAAAAGAGGAGCATTTGATTTCAGATGGAAAAAGTCAGGCATAAGAACATAGGAAAAGCCATGCTGGATTGGACCAAAGGTCCATCTGGTGCAGCGCTCTGTACATACAGTGACAAGCTAGCTGTCCACAGGATCCCTCAAGCAGGATGGGTGCATGATCTCCACCTGCCCAAGCTCCTCAGCAACTGGTGTATGCAGGCAGGCCACCTCTGGTCAAGGGGGTGGTGCGTAGCCCACATCTCTGGTAGCCACTAATAGGCAGAATGGCTCCACAGAAAGGCAGCAGGACATGAAGCAATTGTGGACAAAAGGCCAGCTAATCCAAGGGGATCAGATGCAACAGAAATAATCATGGCTGCCACACTTCTATTTCATGGACAGGACAGGGTGGGGTAGATGGCCTCTCAGAGATCTGAAGCTCCAGATGCTGTGATCTAACCGTACGGGGCTAGATGTAGGGTTCTAGAAATACAGAGGTGCTCTTGACACTGTTTCTACCACTGCCTCTTTTGCATGTTACAGGGTAGCAAATATGGGTATGCTATGGGAAACTACACCCTATTATTATAATTACGTTGCATTTATAGTCCACTTTTTTCCCTCTGTCAGGAGCCCAAGGTGGCTTATGCAGTCCTCTTCCTCTTAATTCAATCCTCACAGCAACCCCATGAAGTAGGGGTTGAGATTCAGTGACTGGCCCACTTAAGTCCCATTGAAATGAATGGGACAAGTTAGTCATAGGTTGCCTTTTGAGCCAGACTACACATTACTCATCAACACACAAGCAGCTGAGAATTAGCTTTTTCTTTACCTAGGGTAAATGGAAGGGGCCTCAATTTGGATTGGGATCACCACTAAGAAAAAGGGAGGATTAAACTTTCCTCTCATTTCCTGAAATTGTTAACCTGGAAGGGGATGGGTGGACAAAAGAAGAAAAACGCTTTATTGATGCCAATGGAAATATTTTTTTGCTAAGCACCCCATGGGGAGCAGGGAGCTCATGTGTTACAGTAAAGAAAAAGCTAACTCTTGCGCAGCCAAGTAACATGCAGCTTGGCTCAGTGCCCTAAAGCTTTCAGTCATAAGTAAATGCAGGTTAGTTTGGATCTAACTAGTATCTGACACAGCCTTCAGAGAAAGTGCTAACCCGCCCCCCCCCGCAAAAAAAAACTTTCCAAGATCTTTCTGTGTCATATCAAGAAAAAGCTTTGTTAAAGAGGGATGAGCTTTGTGGTTTTAAAGCTGGAATCATGCTATCTGACAGCTGGATGTCTAATGCTCTTCCAAAAACATTCAAATGCCAAAAGAAGGCTAAACAATACTTTAGATGTCTATGTTTTGTGTTGATTATGCACAAGGGTTGAATGATTGACACTTCTGGTCATATGAGCTACAAATGGCTACTTTAAGAGACAAGTGGATTTGTAGATTAATAATCCATCTCAAAAGCCTGGAGATAGTGGCAATTTATTCTTGCAACAGGAATTTGTACTAATGAACACAAAGTGCATCAAAATTGATGGTATAAAATGTCTCATATTTTCCCCTTTGAAATGCATCTTTTATCCCTGTATTACAGAGATGTCATCTTATTTCTGATGTTCTTTCTTTCAGATTTCAGAATATCCCATTGTCTTGTCATATGTCTGCTTCACTACAAAGCTAATGTTAAACTGATCAATTTTACTGTTAATGCTAAAAATGATTGGGGACAGGGTGCGGGGGGGGGGGGAGGCTTTCATTGGAGATAAGTACTGGTGACTGTTTTTATTCCAGATTGTGTTTTCAAAATCAGAAGTTAGTGAAGTGCACAGTTTAATGTTTTCAAAGATTTTCAGACTGAGCTGAGCTAGACCAACATCTATCTGCTAACCTAAAATTTGCAAGTTAGGGATGGGGGCTTGATTCATGGCTGATTTGTTCATCTAACAAAATGAGCTGTAGTATGAAGGGGAGCAGGTGCATCTCACACATTACAATTTTCCCTGAGAGATTCCTTGGATTCTTACAAGGAGATAGAGGAGGAAGTGGGATGGAAGAGACCCTAGATGTTTCACAGTTATGTACTTGTGAAATTGCTCAGGAAGACTGTGGGAACCAACCTGCTTGGCAAAGGGAAGGATACATTTCAGAGCTTCAGGGGGTGGCAATAGAAATGGAATTCCTTGACTAAGTCAGATGACAGGTGAAAGAAGCAGACCATTTATGGTGTCTGGAATCTGAAGCTTTGCAGACATGGAGGGAAGGTGGGAAAGTTTTCATTTGAAATAATCTCTTCACATGGGCAAAGGTCAAGAGATTGTTACTCTGATTAGACTACTCTGTAACCTGTTCAGGTTTAATGAAAGAACTGCACATCTAAGGTTACATTTGAGCCTGCTGGAGAGGGAAAGAAGCTATGAATTCTCATCTATGGACATGGATGCCACAATACATCTGTTAGCCAATAAGGTATCAATAGGGAAGTTCTTGGGATTTGCTAGAACAGGCTATTGTAGAAGACTCAAGCTTCTTGAGCATCTGTGTTCAAGCACTGTCAAACCTTGCTTTCCATATAGCTGGCAGGACAGATTGTTCTTAGAACAGGTGTGGTAAATCCTTTCAGCTCAGGGGCTGAATGTGGTTTTGGAGAGGTTGCTGGGCAGAAGAGTTGGGACGAGCTGAAAGAAGAGGGTGGGGCCAAAATCTTCAAAAACACCAGCGCACTGAGGTTTAAAGCTCTTAGTGCCAATAGCTAAGGCTGAGGAAAAGTATCTCAACCACTGGGGTGAGGAGGATTGACAAAAGCCAGGAAACCACCAAAAGATCAGTAGTCAGGAAGAAGGTGATGGAGGCAGAAGACATCATGGCTTTCTTGGGGAGCCTCACAAGGTTAGATTTGGTATCTAAGAGGGACATAATCTCAGGGTCCCTTGTGTCTGAGATTTCCCATCCCTGGCTTACAACTGGAGTGTAAAGCTGAAGGCAGCCAAAGTGACTTGCAAGAACAGAGAGCTTGCAAACTTCTGCCAGCAATCAGTTCCTGGACTAATGGATTGTAGCAGGTCTTAGAGCTATCTAGCAAATGTTTGCACAGGATTGGCTGTCTGAGGTCACCAGATTCTCAGGACTGGAAGGATCCTGTCTGTGATGCTGGGTGATGGGTGAAGCTACCTGACATCCTCTTCTCTGAGCTGGAGCCCTTCTGTTGCTAGAATTACATATGAAATGAGTACCTAATCATAGAACTTCATTCAAGCCCTATCAAAATGAGAGTATGCAGGGGAACACCTGTCCCTAAAAGCTTTCCTCACAGGAACAGTTCATTGATTCTGCTCAGGATGCTATTTTTCAAAATTAGGAATCTTCCATTTTACTTTTTAGTGTCTACCTGCAGGGCCCTGATCCAGATTGTGAGCCCGGCACATGGGTGGGTTGCGTGGAGGCCTTGAATCTTTCTACTGAGTTCTTTACTTCCCTAACTTCATCCTTTTCATCACAAAAAATTTGGCATTGATTGGGGGCATGCTTTTTGCTCTCAAGTAAGCAGGATCAGCTGCATAATGTGCATTTAACATGGCCCATAGCTTAGCCCTGAGGAGGATTCAAAAGGTGAAAGATAAGTCATCCTGAGGGAAACATCTGAAAGATGGAAAATAACTCCCATTGCAACTCTTGGGAAGGGAAATATCCATAGTACAAAGTAAGAAACGTCCAAACTTTAAACAGGTTGGTAAAGAAATGGCTATAATTTCAAAACAGTCTTGTTTTGAAAGGGTTTGAAAAGGACTTTATTCCTTTTTTGGGGAGGGGGGCATGCCCACAACATATCACAAGCTTTTCCTTTTGATGCTTTATATTCTATCAGGACTTTGGAAAAATGGCCATAGACTCCTATTATTTTTCTTCTGCTATATCCTCAATAAAAAATAGTTAATGTCCTGATATAAAAGCAGACATAAAAACAGCTGGAAGCCATAAGGAATTATTTTAGGAGGTGTTATGTTTAAATTATAAGGCTTTCATTGTTCTGATTCTAATATGCTTCATATATTAAAGTTTTAATGGAAATGTAGTGAATTTAGCAATCATTTTGAAGTTTTAAATTTCTATTGTCTTAGCATCACCCTGTCACAGGATCCTCAAGCTATGCATCATTTCATGCTGTACAACAAAGGTACAGAGTTTCTTTCAGTCCGAAGACCACATACCATTTCAGGGACGCTCTTGTGGGCCACATTCCACTGGTGGGCAAAGCCAAGCACAAAAAGGGCTCTGGAAAACTGCCAACATATTTGCAGATCTTATAGCCAGTAATTAAGCCTTAGAAGAAGCTTTATAACCTTTTAGGATGAAGATTGCACAAAAGCAGTGCTACTACCACACAGTTTATGATTTAGGGAAAGGTGTTGCAGAAAGGGGAAGGCAATGGGCCTCCTTAGGCCCACCAAATGGATGGATTGATATACCCTGAGGGCCATGTCATGCATCCCTATTCTAGAATGGGTGCATTTGGTTCCATAACCTACTTTATACAGATTTTGCATTGCCCAGAATAAATTCCAGTTGGCCGCCCTTCTGTAATTTTTCAACTTATGGCTCTAAAAGCCTTTGGGGAAGATGCTGCTTGTCTTAACCACCCTCAGCATTTCATCAGCATTGGCTAACGTGTGCAGCTGCAACTCCATTATGCTGTTAATGGCATCATCCATTGTTCATTTCATTTTATTAATCTGTTGCAGTTCCATGCCACCCAATAGGTGAAGTTCTCTGGATAGTTTACAAAGATTAAATGTCTTAAAATACAATATGATACAAAGTATAAAAGCCATTTACATACAAACATATCAATAAACAGCACACAAGGCTAAACATTGTGTTTCAATGTTTTCACCCAAACATCTATGCAACTTTGAACAACTGGAAAGATTCATGACCTGTTTAATACCCCATCATATGTTGCCAAACTTCTCTGCCATTCTTGGTTTTAGTTTTGATTTAACGTCTATTGCTTAGAATGGGATTCAAAGGGTCAGAAAATTGGAAGAAAACTCAAGCACGTTTCCATCAACAGTCCTCAAAACTTGGAACATCATTCCAACCAGACATTTTGAATAGGTCATGAACGTCACCTGAAGCAAAGGGAGCTGACCATGGTGCTGATATCTCAACTCGAAGCTATAAACTGTAATTGCAAGCTGCAAAGTAGAAAGCTAGTTCGCATTTTAATCTCCATACTGGGGAATAAACATTAATATTACAAATATGGTTCATTGTAAGCAAACTGAAAGTGTAAGCACTTTGGGGCAAAAGAATCCTAAATTCTCATATAGGCTGATGAGGCAGCCAACTGGTGATGGCTGATCAGAAAAGCAGCTTCATGTTGTTATGAACAGTTTGATGAAAATGTTGACTTGAGTGCAAGTACTGTGAAAAATGTATCCGGTTGGGAACCATTAGGAATCAAAAATAAAACTGGCGATTGCCTTATAAATCTATGCCATGACCACACTTGGAATACTGCGTCACTGCGTCTGGCTGTGTCACCCTTCTGGTTAGAAAGGGTGTGGAAAAGGGCAACCATTATGGTCAGGGAACTTGAGCAATTACTTGAAAAGCAAATGTTTGTGGCTTATCAGTTTAGACAATGGCAAGTAAGAAGGGATGTGACCCAGCTGGGTAAAATAATGTATGGTTTGGAAAATTTCTCCCAGGAACATCCAATGAAACTGATTGGTGGATCATTCAGGACTACCATCACATAGTGCATAATTAAAACATGGAATTCACTACCACAGGGCATGGAGGTGGTTGCCAATTTGGACAACATTGTGCATTGGACAAATTTATGGAGAATAATGGCCTGTAATCATGATATATATGATTATGCCTCTGGATACCAATTTCTGGGCACATGAGTGAGAAGATGTTTCTAGCTCATCTGCTGCTGGTGGACTTTTCAGAGGCATCTGATGGCCATTATGAGAGCAGAATACTGGATTAAATAGGTTCTTTGCCTGAATGGTTCAGCATGGTATGTCCAGCATGGTTCTTGTGCTGTTCTAGCTACTACTATAAGGCATGATGGAACAACAAAAGCATGCAATGACTGAAAACAATCTTTAAAAAAAATCAGGGCATGTAATAAAAATAGCCACCAATTACCCATCAAAAACGATGAGGAATAAAAAGTTCCAGTCAAGTCAATGATAGGTTGGTGCCAGCTAAACTTTCTTGAAGCGGGCTTCCCACCCCCGGGACACTGCCACTGAATGAGATTTCTTCCTAGTTCCTATCCATCTAATGCCTTAAGACTCCAGGCATTTTCCTCTGAAACAGAGCAGTCCTTTAAGTCCAGAGCTTCCAAGCTAATTAAGATTTAGTTCCTACCCCAGTGGTGTGATCCAGTACTGCTGCTAATGCCGGCCACATACCTGATGGTTACCATTTAGTCTGTAGGGGGTGGAGAAGTTAAGCAGTGCATTTGGCAACTGAAGGCCAAGCCAGCCCTGCTCCCTTAAGAGTGGGAAGCTGTGATGGGGAACCTGCTGAGCCTTGTTCCTTGCTGATTGCCTCCTTTCCACAGGGAAGCTCTCCCTCTGTGCTCACATTCCTCCTATCATAATTACAGGCACCTTTTAGTATAAACAAAACAAAACAACACATGGTTTGCTTTCTCAGGTGCACGTCATATTTCTGAATCACACTAAGTCAGTAGCTGCCACTTCAATGGGCTTAAGGCAAAGCACATTCTTCACCAGAACACAGAAATTGCTCAGCAAACATCACACATTCCCAGGGCTCAACTCTGTCTCTTGAAATGCATGATATTCATTAGGAATAAGTTTCCAGAAAGTTAATCGGGAAGATTCTCAAATGCCCTGGATGTGAATTCAGTTGCAAGTTGCCGGAGAAAAGTTACAAGCACGGCAAGGCATGTTTTCAACATGACTGCCACAAACTTGTGCCTGATTTGAAGGTATGAACTTTTAATGCTACAAAGGTGCCTGTTTGTTCCCTAAAATACGTGAGGTAGATAGGCAGTAATGTCTTTGTCATATCTTAAAATATGGCAATGTTATAAAAATACCATGGTATGATGTCTTTCCTCCATACCATCTTCAACTCTGCCAGTGGTTGAATTGTAAAAACATAAAACCCAAAACATGAGAAGAAGCATCTTGTATCAGTCCAAATGTCCATTTCACCCAGCTTTCTGTTTCCTACCATGGCCAATCAGGTGCGTCTCAGAAGCCTATAATCAGTGCACAAGAGCAGAACTTCTTGTTCTGCAGCAGGTGTTCATTGGCATGTTGCCTCTGAACCAGCAAGTTCTATACAGTCATGAAGAGTAGTTGCTACCAATGGACTCAGCTTCTATGAATTTGTCTAGCCCCCTTTTAAAACCAGCTGAGCTTGTGCCCTTCACCATCTCCTATTGGCAGTGAGTTTAATTTTTCAGAGCGACCAGGGACCTCTGCCTTCTAGAATGAGAATTTTGAAAATATGCTTTTGCATACCAAGTGTGAGACATCTCTGAATCATTAATTAAATATGTTTATTGGTTAATAATTATACTCAGAGTTGGGCAGACTTCAGGATTCCATATTTTTGTTTGTTTGGTTTATTAAAACCCTGACATTTCCCAGTGGCAGTCAGGGACAAAGCAAGGATATGGACAGATAGACATTAATGTCAAGGAACAGGCAGGGAATCATTCTTATTTCCAGTCTCTGAGTCCTCTCCTCAATCCCTGGAGGCTACCTAGAGGTCATATTTTTCCTCCAATTCTTATGTGAATTTATTTGTTATAACAGGGTAATTCCCCTTACTGAGTGTTGTGTGTCTTCCTTAATGGTGGAAAGTGCACAACAGATGAAGCATCACAGCTAAGGAATAGGGTGGAGAGTTGCGTAAGTAACATTCCTTGCATTGGTCAGAGCAGTTCTGTCTGCTTTTCCATCCTGGAAAGCAGTGAAGCAGCCCAGGATCACACCCATGAATCTAACCGGTTATATTTTCCCTCCTGTTGCTGCATGATAAATAGATCACTTTGAAGCTGGCTTGTTTTTCATCCTTTCCTATTTCCATTTTGCATTAACAAACACATGTCCTGTATTGCTGTGTATATAGCGACTGCTTTGTGAAGAATGGCCCATTGTTTGAAAAGATAATAAAATGCAGTGATCCCTGACTTTCCAGTTAAGTTTGCAATGGGCCCACAGAATAGCGTGCATGCTTTACAGCAAAGCACCTTTTGTGCAGCAGGAATGAGATTAATTTTGAGTCTAATTGTTATTCTGCTGTGAGGTTTTAATGTTTGTATGTGCAGCATTTTTGCAAATTGATTTTTGAAGCCTTTTGTAATATTTAGCTATTAATCTACCCTCCATCTTTTGTGCTGCCAAACTTAGTTCAAGCATTCCTTGGAGTCTCCATGTGCTTTTGAAGTATGTCATGAAAGCGGCTGCCAAATTGAAGCTCAAGTTGGAATAGCAGGTGGTTGCTTCTCTGTTTGCAGCTCTCACGTTTTGGTCATTGATTTGTAGAATTGAGTCTGAAATAATCCAATTAAGTGAGCAAAGAATTACATGACAAGCATTGCTATCTATATTTGCTTATCTCAAAGAGAGTCGGAGGACTCCTGGTGACCAACAAAAACAAGCACAAAGTAGTTGATTAATTTCCTTTAGCTCTTATTGACCATTAAACTGAAGGAGAAAATCAAATTTTGTGTCCTTCAGAATCAAGCATGTCAATTCCTTCTCTCCCTCCCGCTCCTATTCCCCACCCCACCCCCCAATTTTCTCTTAACACAGTGGTGGGGGCAGGGAAGAGCCAAAACATAGACTCAAGAGAGTGACCTTAGCAATTTGTTCTAAACAAGGCTGTGTGTGTTATTCTGCAACTGTGTACAAGCACAGAGTGAGCAGAAAGGTGTGCATAGAATGCCAAATGCAGCAGCCTGAAAATCCAGCTTCTGTGTATGCAGCCCTTTGTGTGTCTGAGGAACTGTGGTTAGCAGGTAAGCACATGTTTTTCATGCAGAGAGTCCCATGTTCCATCCATGGGATCTCCAGGTAGGGTAGGAAAAACCCTACCCGAAATCATGGAGAGCCAGTGCCATTTTGTAGTGACCATGCTGCACTGGAGGGACCTAGTTCATCACAAAGTTCCTGTGCCATGGCCTGGACCTCAAGCAGCAACTAGGATTCAGGTGTGAATGAGAAGGACTCATCCAGGTGGAGTGAGACAGTGCCATGATGGAGGTACTAGACTTGAGTCCCAAGGCAGAGTCCAAGCTTGACAGCCATGAAGTTTTCTGCTAGGGCCAAACTACCTGTTACACCAAAGCAGCTAACTTGTTCTCATCATGAGCTTAATTTATCTCTTCTTGCACAAGATCTTTGCCCTTGCTAGTTCTTGATTTCATTTTTTTTTTTTTTGGATTTTTTAAAACTATTCCTGTTCTGCTTCTATAGTCTTATGTTCTAGATTGATTGCTTTTAACTTTTGATGTAAGCTGCTTTGGTCATTTTCTATTGTTATGGGAAGGTAGGATATAAAAGTGATGATGTTCATAACTAAATAAAATCCTGAAATATATGAGTCTCTATCAAGAAAAAAACTTAATTCTCCTGGACAGTTAATTTCCAGCTGGACTATATCAGAAAATCTCTGATGAAGGTGGCATATGGATTGCATCCTGCTGTCTCTGCTTTTAATACTGAATTTCCCACTTTGGAAGAGCTTCCCCCTCCCAGGATTTTGAACATTCTTAAAGCAAAATTGATGCCACTATCATCAGAAACATTTAATTAAACTCTCAGGGAAAAGACCTCAAGCATCCAATCTGAAACAACAGATTGTATGTTAAAATAGTAAGAATCTACACAGCTGCGCATCATTCATGCAGGCCAATGTAATCTCTTGAGACTGACATCTCAATATCTCCCCACTACTTAATATAAGTGATGTTTCTTTTCTTTAATGATGAACTGCAAACAATTTGCATTTCCTGAATTTGGACATATAAATGGAGGTTCACCTACCAGAGATGTACTTTATTGTAACATTAGTGTCTGAAAATCAAAGGAGCTAATTTTTGGACTCAAATGTTATGCTTAACAATTTGTATATGACATTTTAACTGTTCAGGAATATATATTTTTGAATTATAATATGCAGTAAACATTCTTAAACTGGCTCCCTAACCAATAACTTGCTAGTATTCTCCTTATTTCAACCCGTTCCCTTTACAAGAGAGTGTTCTTTTTTTCCTTTTTAAGGAAAAAAGAAGTCAGACCAGCTTTAGCTACTAGAAAATGTTCTATGGCTGCAGACTTAAAGCACACATGTTTTGACATGAATCCTTGTTGAAGTAAATGGACTTACTTCTAAGTAAGGGTATTTGGGATTGATCCCACACTAGAGACATTCAAGAAGAAACTGGACAGCCATCTGAGTGGGATGGTGTAACTTGGTGTCCAGCAGGGGGTTGGCCCTGATGGCCTTCATGGCCCCTTCCAACTCTACTATTCTATGATTCTATGATACTAAATCCATCAGCCACCATTCATGGAATCAGAATAGCAGAGTTGGAAGGGGCCAGAAGGTCATTGGGTTCAAGCCCCTGCACAGTGCAGGACACCAGATTAAACCATTTCTCCCAGATGGCTTTCCAGGTGCATCTTTAATGCCACTAGTGTGGGAGAACCCACAACTCCCCTTGGTCATTGGTTCCATTGTTCTTCTGCTCTTACAGTCCGAAATTTTTCCTGATATCTAGCCAGAATCTGGGTTGGTGTAACTTGAGTCCATTATTCCATGTCCTGGACTCTGGAATTCAGCCTGTGCTAAACTTCCAGCTGTGTTGGACTTTATCTTATAATTTAGTGTGGAATGATAGATAAAGTATTGATCTGACCTGGTGCAAATTCTTACTTAGCCATGAAATTCCATTGGTCACTCTGGGCCATTCACTCTCTCAGCCTAACCCAACTTGCAGGCTTGGTATAAGAAGGGAATATTGAATCTTCTTTAACAAAAGGCACAATATACATGTGATAAACAATCACTTGCTTGTTGATTATGTCTAATCTGCTTAATTTGTTATCTCAAGAGGTTCCTAACTCCTATCAGCATGTTCGCTGTTGAGATCCCCTTCACATTTTGTTTTCTTAAGTGCTGTCTGTGTCCCTTTTTAGAGGGCTTTACTTGATATTTCACAGGTTTGCAATCTAAGCACACATTCCAGCTCCAAATATGCATTGTTGGTTGCTCAGGTTTGTCAGCTGATAAACCTTTTAAAGAAACCAAACTTGCCATACATAAAATGTGTTATTGTTAGCTGTGTGCCTGCATTCAGCTTGAAAGCTTTGCCATTCTGAAGTGTAGGCATCTTGGGAAAAGGCAAATAATGGCACTAAATAAAGGTGCAGAAATGCTGATGAATACGTTGACCTTGGAAATGCAGGCTTTGTAGGCAGCACTTGTAAAGCTGTTGAAATACCTTGTAAAGTCACTCTTTAAACTTTCCACAGTTATTACGAGCTTGTGCAAGACTTGTGTGCTAATGTCCCCACCTCTAAACATGCAATTGAATAATGTACAACCTATCATTTAATTTATTTTATTATTATTTTGAGACCATGATATAACTACTTTCTGCACTGTACAATGGAAGAAACAGAGCATGAAATTAAATGTCACATATTAAATCTGCTGATATAACTCCCCCCACCTCACTTCTTGTTTTGCTTTTGGTGTGGTCAATTTTATGGTTAGAATAGTCCATACAAAAGCCTTATTGGTGCAATTGGGGAAACAAACTTAATACAAAAGATATTGAGTTAGGAAGTAATTTGGAATTAGTTTTGAAGTGAAAGGACAGGCAGTGTGGGTAAAGCTGTGGTCTGGCTATTGCTCAAGGTTAAATCCAGCATTGTGCTAGCGCAATGGGATTTTCTCCCTCTCTACTCCCCTTGGAGTCCTGCACGTCACCTCAAAATTAGCTCTGGAGGGCTTCCTAGGCTTCGGCAGCACATTTTGAAAGGGGAAGCTGCAGGGGGAAGACAAATTGCACACCTGCTTCTGCTGACAGAAGCCATTCCATCAACAGAGAAACCAGTGGATTTAGCCTTCAGTCTTCTCCTCGCTTCCAAAGCTACTTACCCTGTGATGTGCCATTCTGTCAAAATAGTTCTTGCTCCACAAATAGAAATGATGTATGATGACTTGGGCAGTAATCCTGACCCTGCCTACATGAAGAGCAAGGTGTGGGGATGAATCCATAATCTGGGGGCACCCTGGCCCAGCCCTTCACCTGAAGGTTGTCAGGCAGAAGGAGGCAGGTGGAGGATTCTCCATCCCTGCTTTGGAATGTCATGTTGAGTGTTGAATTGGGGATGAATGTGCTTTTGCTCTTGAGGTTGACTGCCATTTGATTATTGTTTGATTATTGTCCTTTATCAATAAGAATATTTTCCCTGGAAAAAAGGTTCAGTATCAAAATAAGTTATGAATAATGACCAAAATATGCATCAGTCTTTGATCCCTTCTTGTTGGGCCTGCACAGCATCCTAGTTCTAGTGTTGCCTGCATTCTTCAGCTGTGGTGTGCAGGGGACTGCTGATCCTCAGCCCAGCTCTTCAAGTCTACCTGTGACCTGTGTCTACCTGTTGCATTGGCTGCTCTGACTGGCAGCTCCTGTGGGACAACCATTAACTGCTCTATGGTGCTTTGAACTGGAAATGCCAAGGATACTTCTGTATGCAAAGAATGTGCTGTGCTACTCAGCTAGGGTCCCCACCTAGAAGCAGTATTTGTGATTCCCCTTTGGTTTCTGCTAGAAAAAAGGCAAGAAATGGGAAACGCAATTGAGGTGTTCACACTTAGGCGTGGTTTGGTGAAAGTAGACAGGAGACTTTTTCTTTCTCTCATTTATACCAGAATCCATGAAGCCGGCTGGTGAGAGATTAGGGATAGATGAACGGAAGTACTTCTTTATGTGGTACATAGTTAAACTACGGAATTCATTTCCACAGAATGTTGTGATGACTTCCATTTTGTATGGCTTTAAAAGAGGATTGGACAAAATCATGGAGGAGAAGACTGCCAGGACCTACTGGTCCCGATGGCTGCATCTTACTTCTGGTATCAGAGGCAGGATGTCATGCCCTGGACAAGGATTCCTCAGAGGAAGAAGAGGAGGTAGAAGGGCCAACACAGCAGGTCCCAGCCAGGGCCAGAGAATGAAACGGATACTGCCTTCCATTAGAAGGGCAGCCTGGGCCTTCCGGGACCATTCCAGCAGAGGCAGGAAGCAGAGGCAGGGAAGATTCACCTCTTGGAAATGAGGACCAATCATGAACATTAGAAGTGCTTAATATGGGGCCTTTCTCAAAAGCAACTTGCCCTAACTAAACAGCTGTGCTGGTTTACAGCCAAGTATAAATTAGCCCACCTGAGCCCATTCTGTGTTGCAGACAGTGGTGTTTCAACACAGTGCTTGACTTTTTCTGCTGGATTGGTCAGGTTCCTTGACCTTCAGCTACCCCCTCTCCCATGAACCACTCTCCTGGATACCCCTGCTCATCCTAGATGCTTGACATGACAAATTTTGGGCTGGACTGAACTCCTCCTTTGAAGAACTTGCTGACAGTATGCCTGTGCATGCCAGCTGCTGGGGAACATGGGCAGGAGGGCACTGTTGCAGTCATGTCCTGCTTAGGGGTTTCTCATGACCAGCTGGTTGGACAGAATACTTGGCCCTGAGTCAGCATGGCTCCTCTTACATTCTGTTTTGGGGCATGAATGAGGCACCAGACCAGACTAGGTAGATCTTATGCTGTGTGCTTATCCTCATCTGCTTGCTTGCTTGCTTGCTTGCTTGCTTGCTTCCTCTCTCTCTCTCTCTCTCTCTCTCTCTCTCTCTCTTTCTTTCTTTGTGGCTTGTCCTTTATTCTCCTCCTCCTCTCTCCTCTGAACCCAGAAAAGATGGATGTGGTGGGGGAAATATCCCTGCTGATGCATTTCAGGTGGGGAAAGGGAGGCTTAAGCTGCAATCCTATGCATGTTTAGGCAGAAAGAGTGCCACGATCTCCACTCCTGCTCTGGTGGGCAACACCTAGGGCCAATGTCCTTCTTACTGGGGGAGGAGCCAGTCCTCTGCCATCTGGCCTTTTTGGTCCTGTGATAGATGTGTCCTTTGGCGACTGGGTCAGTGAGCATCCACTACTATTACAAAGAAGGCAAACATTGAAATCCCTTGTGTTCCACCAAAGCAAGAAGCATTTAGGGCTAATAGACATTACACCCTGGGATCCTAAACTGGCCATTTTCCTTGTTTCTCAGCTATGTAAAAGCAACCACATCTGTGCTTTTAAAATGGCAGCTATTTTTAACTTCAACAGAAAAGATTTCCCTGGGAGAGAATGAATCAATGTTGTATCTTTTTAAAACGAAGGTACAAGTCCTTGAGGAGGAGGACTGAACAGCATAAACCTTTTCCTGGACAAGAGTTTAAAGAGTCCTTAAAGGCCATAAGAGGCTCCTAAAATGTATTCTTGACACTTCAGCAGTAATTTAGCACTAGGAACATATTTACACTTCAGGTATGAAGTCTTAGCTCTCTCCTTTTATAAAAGGTTGCTAATGGACTGTATTTTAAAACATTAATAGCTGCTGTACTTGATTCTTTTATATCTGATGTCTTCCTTTTAAAAAACAATCCATGTGCATTGCTAATTATGTATACTACTCAAATCCTGCCAAAACAAAAGCCCTCTTAGGATGGGAATTGGCATGCCGACACCGATCAGCCACAAGCTCTGTGAGATCAGAATAACCTTATTCCAATTAGTGCAAGTCCAACAGTGGTGCCAGTTCCGGGATTTTCAGGGCCCTCGGGCCTCTTTAACCAGGAAAAGACAAAGGCTGAATCTTGTGGCGGCATTCCTCTAGTGGAGACAGTTGAGCAGCAGAAGCAGGAGAAAGGACAATTCAACATCCCATCCCATCGCATGATCCGGGGGGCTGAGAAACTCTGCAGAGCATATTCTCTAGGGTGGGGAAGGCTTCAGGAAATCCTTTCTACTGGCTTGAAGATGAATTTAAGGCATGGGATGCAAGCCCAGGCTTCTCTTTCGTAGCCTTTGAAAGTGGAAGAAGCAGCATATTGGGAGTACTGGACTCTCGACCGGAGACATCACAAGTGCTTGGCCATGCCATCAATCGAAGCAAGGGGAGCGGCGGGCAGTATGAATACCTAAACAGTAGTATTAGTTCCAAAGCATCTGCAACAGGTTGTCCTACTTTGTCGAGGTGCATCCTGTTGGGGGAGCTTATGGTCTTACCGTTCACTCTTCTGAGTGAATTCAGGAAGTGTATTTAGCATTAGCAGTGCTCAGGAATTCTGGTGTGCTTTGTCACTGTTGCCTTGCTCAGGCTTGTAATCAGATCTTTGCACTTGCAGGAATTTCAATTCTTCTTCATACCTAAATTAGTTTTGCCCCTTTATTTACTCTTCCTGAGGAGAGGAAATGCACAGAAGGAAACATATTCCTATTTGATTACATTCTTTCAGTTTTTCTAGTTTTTAAAAAGTTTTTTAAGTTACAGGTAATTGGTGTCAGAGGGTAATATATTTAGGGTTACTGCCCATTAAAATTGTTTTGGAGGAGTCTGAATATCCTTTGCTGTCAGACTTCTGCTGGTTTGGGAGATACACTAATTTCACCTTCTCAGTTCTCATCAGAGGCTGCTTTACTGCACTGGAAAGCAGGCAGTGTGGTTCTTTCCATGGTGGCTGCCGGAAGAAGGGATCAGAACTTGAAGTCCCCCTCAATTTGTACCATTAAATACACAGCTTTGGGAGGAAAAGTCTGAGCAGTCCTAGGGCTGCTGGTTGCTCTTGAGGGACTATAGGATGACATCCTTAATGTTTTCCCTCTTTACTTTAAGGATCAAGTTATGGCTGGAATTCCTTTGACTGTCTGAAGGTTGTCTTTATGGTTCTTCATAGTAAAAGCATTATATGCAGGGTTTAATCATTCTGTGATGATCCTAAACCCCCCAATCTCAGAAGCTTATGTTCATTCTGTGCATGGCACAAGGAACAGTGGAGGTGAGCTTCATGCCTCCTGCACCCTGCATTTTTGGTATATTTTTTCCACCCATCTAGTGAAAGCATTTTGAATGAGGCTGGCGAGATGTAGGTTAGTCTGTATCACGTCTTCTCCACTGTCTTTCCTTCCTACTCACTGAAACACCCCCTTTATCATCTCAGTTAGGCTGTAATATTGGAGAGGCAGCTGGTGTGGATTTTTCCATGAGAGCTGAAAGGGGCAGAAGGATGGACTCGGATATCCTTCCTTTGAGATTAGAACACTGTTTCTCTGACCTTGGATCTGGGAATCTAAAGTATCCACTATTTATTTATTTATTTATTTATTATATTTATATCTGGCTTTTTTTCCTTCCAAGGAACTTAAGGCAGCTTAATTAATTCTCCTCTTCCTCCTCTCAAGGTTATCCTAACAACATCAGCCCTGTGAGGTACTCTGGGTTGAGCCTGTGATTGGCCCAAAGTCACCCAGTCGTCTCCATGGCCGAGTGAAGACTAGATCCCAGATCTGAGTTCCAGTCCAACACTGTTAACCACTATACCAGAGTGGCTTTCCTGAAGTTCCTGATCCTGCTTAATCTTGAAAGCTAAGCAGGGTCAGGCCTGGTTGAAATCTGGATGGGTGACTTAAATATTGCGAACCTCCCAGAGTGTTTTGGCTATGGGTGGTATAGAAATGTAATAATAGGATTGTCCCCCAAGTTCATCTTCTGTAATATGAGTAAAGGCTTTGGCAAATATTGCTGCATATGAACCTGATCTGTATATAAAATAAACCTGTGCCACATTTTAGAAAAATAAAATACATTGACATTGCTGTTAGGTAATTCCAGTTGGTAAGTCAATTTTTCTGCTATGGCTAATTTCCACAGCTCTCTGGACCAAGATTTCAGTATTAGAAGTTCTGAATTTTCCAACTTTTTGCAATTTCCCTGTGAGCTTCCATCAGCATGAACATAATTAATTATCTGGATGTCATTTGCTCATTTTGTTCTTCCCATAATGTGAATAGAGCTATGCTAAAGCAAAATATATATAGACTGATGTGTAATATTTTCCATTTCTGAGAATACTATGCTCCGCCACTGTAATGTGACAGACTGGCCACCCCTTATGAACATATAAACCATGCTGATTACAATTCTGTTCATGTCTTAATCTTAAAAATAAATTAAATTTTAACCCATGACACACCTGGTTGTTCAAGGTAACGAAAGGGTAATATCAGCCCCCAATAATTTTCATGCTAAGCACAAAATAGAAGTGATCTTGAAAATATATTTGCCCACAGCACTGAAAATAGGGACTTTCTGTGGCCTGACCACTTGATTGTAACATTTTGACGATGTATTTAATGGGCCTAGGGAGAAAGGCAAATGCTTACTTGAAATTGTTCATTCCCTTTGAATATACACAGTGATGACAACTTCAAAGCAGCTGAACAAAGGATTGCCTCGCAGCATCTGTGTTCAGGAATAGTGGGAGCAAGTCAAACCAGCTATGTAGGATGGTGATAATAACAGCCCGAAGAACAAGGCATCACTATTTCTGGAAATGCACAAGGGGTACAGCAGATCCTCTCTGAATTAAAATAGGGATGTGATATACTGAAATGGATGAGTGGCTGGACACGAGATTTGAAGTACCCTCCATCCAAAAGGGATGAATACTTGGCCATGTCCACATGGCAAATCATTCTAGCAGTTTCCGCTGCTAAATCTTTAGGGTGGGGCTGGAAATGCTTCTGCAAGCACTGTTCCTATGGTTCCAGGTGTTCTCCCAACATTCAGGATGTATATTCAAAGGCATCAGTCCTTGCAACAGCTTCCCCTCCATTCCACTCACCCGAGAAAGATGAGGGGCAGGAACTGGGGCAAGGAGACCCACTAATGCTTCAATGAAGATTGTACCTAGACATCCAGAAAACAAACCTACTTACTTTAGATCAGTTATAAATGATCTTGTTTTAAAATGTTTGTTCTTCTAGGTCCGATCTTGTAAAGGCAGGGATATCTGCCATCACTTTATGAATTCTTCAAGCCATGATATTCCTGATGAATGGGGACTGAGAGAACCATAATGTGCTAATAGCTATCAATGTGATAGGTAATTCTTAGCACGGTGATGAGAAATGTCACTGGCTGCAAGGAGTCCAGCAATTTTGGTGGAGGGAATGGTGTGCATCCACCAGTGGCCACAGATGTTACCCAGATACTGGTACAAAGAGAGGCACAGAGCAATTGCTGCTGTCTTTTTTTCTACAGGGAAAAATGTTCCTAGGCCTTTAGGGGGTGAAGCTTCAGAGGGAAGGGCTTCTGGAGGGAGGGTCTACCCTTTGGCAGTATCTACCCTCCAGGGGTAAACTTCATAATAATCTGGCTAGACTGTTCCCCTCCCCAGTCTTCAAGGTATGCTGCACTAATAGGCAAGAGGAGAAGCTCCGTTCCTTGCCATTGCTACTGCAATCCACATGGCTGGGCCAGCTCTTAAGAGCTGGATTCAACTCCCAGAATGCACCCTGGTTCCAACAGCCTTGGGCTAGGGTCGGGACCTGCAGGGCATCCTTCTTCCATGCTGGCTAGGGAAGGTGGAAGAGGAGAGATTTTAAAACAGTCATTCCAGAGTTACACCTTCTGAGGCCTCATCAACCTGAAATATGAGATAAAGTGCTCTGCCATCTCCCTGCCAAAGAAAAATACAATTATTCTATTTATGAATCTGTTGTAGAAAGCCCACATAGTAATTATTCAAGCCAAGCAGCATAGCCCAGCTACAAATAACCTTGATTCTATGTAGATAATGTTTGCTTAAGATGGTGGTGTTTGATCAGTTTTTGTTATTTAGCTGAGTTGCACATTTTACAGGCATGCACAATTAACAGAGAAAATAAAAAATGCTGGGATATATTTATAGATATATATATATATGAAATAGTAATGCTTCCCATTACTAAGAACTGAGTGAGCACAGGACAAAGCTAATGGCCAGATCTTGAAGGCAACACACATTATACAAAGCAAGAAATTAAAGCTCATTGTGTGCTAGTTGTCACCAGAGTAAATTATCTGTCTCGCATGATTTGCCCTCTGGAATATGTTGTGTCAGGCAATATTATGGCACAGAATGACTTGTTTAACTGGCATGTCTAGTTCCAGGACTGCTTATTATCTAAACTTCCATGATACCATAAGATTGTAAACCTATACCCATTTGATGTGTGAAAAGCCCCACTGAACACTATAGAACAGTTATCTGTATAGACACTTACAAGATGACACTAAGAGACACGTATGAATTGAGTATTTAGCATTGGTTCTGGTGGTGGTGGTATAATTACAGGAGCAGGTAGGATGATTAGTGATTAATGATTTTCTTCTGGGTGAGTCTGGGAAGGTTTTCACAGTCCCCCCCTCCATGTCTAGTGAAAGTCCCCTTGTCCTTAGGAAGAGGAGGAACCACAAGAGGAACTCTACTTAGGTCTCAGTGGAATTTGCAATGCTGTTCATACAGGCAACATGGCAAGTATTTCTGCAAAACTGAGTCCTGTTTATAGTATTGGAAATGCTGGCCTTATATATGATTAAATCTGTCTGCTTTAGTGAATTTCAGTAATGCTTTAAGTCACTGCCCACTTCCAACTGTTTATTGTGACAATAAACCTTTATTACCCAGTGCTGACTTACAGGAAAGTGTGGTTCAGTTTTGTAAAGAGAGGCTTTCTGAAATATCATGAGGAGAGCCCACATTTCTTTATAAGTGCTCAAGTGCCTGTGCTCGTTTTAAAAATAAGAAGGTTGTTCCTGTGGTTGATGGATGTGACATCTTGGATCAGGTAATGCCCATGCTTGCACATGCCATGATAATCATGTTACAGCAGGAGAGTCATTGGTCTCTTGTTTTAATCTACAGGATTCAATCATTTTACCTGCTATGCAGTGTTGTGCTTATGAGTGCGGGACTTTGCCCATTTATCAGATTTCAATACCTGAATCTTTCCCCCCTTACACAGTGACACAAGCTGCTGGTACAAACTACTGTGCTTCAAAGTGCCCTTGTGCAATCTAGGAATGGGGCAGTCAAAAGAAGAGGTGCATCACCAAGAAACAGAGCATAACACTGCATAAAAAATGTGTATGCTACTTCAAATTAATGGAAACGCCTTCAGAAATAATGCTCGACCCTAAATTTCACAGGAGACACAATGATTAATTTCAAACCCAAATCAGCTTAAACATTTGTTACATTTACTTGCCTTTGCACACCAAAATCACACCAAATAAATTCTTCACAAATAAATAATCCTAATCATCCTACATCTACTTTTATTCAATTAATTCATTTCAATTAATTCCCTATTCAGGTCCCACTCTAAAACAAATCTGCTTTAATTAATTAACCCCCCCCCCAATTATCCTGATCACCCCAATTCAATTCTACCCAGGGAGCTCCCTAAATCAATTCATTTTCAGAATTAATTTTTAGTCCAGTTGTTACTCATCTTTCTCCAGATCCAAAGAGAGAAGGAACATCTCAATATTTCCCTTATTTTCTTACGCTAAAGCAAGCTCAGGCCAGCAAAGTTCCCTGACTTATTATTTAGGGTGGTGGACATTTGAATAAGGGTCAGAATATTGGATCAGGGTTAGTAGTGCATGCAACCCATGGGTAATGAGCAGCCTTCACTGGGCTCAAGTTCCGTCCTTTACAACCCCTCCCTTCGCACACCTCCCACTGCTTGTTCAAGCCACCTTCACATACACACACCCCTGAGTTAAGGAAAGAAAACATTCTAATCAACTACCTCTTGCCTTGTAAAACTGTGAACAAGCAGAGCTTGCTTTAGATGATTGATTAATTTTTCAGGTATCAATAGCAAAATAAACAAGCCATGTTCGCATTCTGTAGAACCAGCTACTAATGCAACATGGCCAGATTGAAAGTTGATTCCAGACTAATTGGGATTCACTAATTTTCCACCACCTTCCCAGCCAGTGTCTCAAAACTAGACTTCCAAAGTGGTTATTTGATTTGGTTCTGGCTTCAGGAAAACCTTGACTTTCTGCTCCCACCTCCTCCTTTATCGCTATCTCCCCTGTCCTTGGCTCTTCATTCTCTGCTTCCCTTTCCTCCTTTTCCCATGATCCTTGGATGCTCCTCTGAAGGAGTAATCAGCCCAGTCCCCACACTGCTGCAGTACTGGCAACAGAACAGTTGGTGGTACAGCACAATGGTGGTCTACAAAGGTGGGAGGATTAGCACTCTAGCTTTGAAGCAAGATGCAAACTCTTTGAGGATACTGTTGCAGCTTGTCATTGAAATTGGTATTGGTTGCTTTTAATGCTGGTGCCAAACTCATGGGCATTTGGATGGAGTCTTATTCTTTGACGAGGTACTCACTGCCTTGGCAATCAGTCCTCTCTCTTTCTTTCCTTTTTAAAGACTAGATTGCAGAGGTGGGACATACCTATTGGTACAAGCCCTGCAGCACACCTGACCACTGATGTTTCAGGTGTCCCTGAAAGATGGAGGCCTGTGGTGGCAGCCACCTTCTTTCCCATGCCTTGCTGCTGGGAACAAGAAGAACCAACCACCTATCATCATTTCCCAGGTGCCAATTGTGAAATGTGCAGTAGCCTTGCCTTTGGATTTAAGTTTTTTAGAAAGGAAAATACAGGTGAATGACCACCTGGGCTGGCATCACAGCTTTTCATATGAGACCCACTCACCTAAACATTTACCATTCTATTATGTTGGCTCTGGGGACTCCACCAGGTTATGGTTCCTGTCTGCTTTGTGTGGTGCTACTTCTCCAGGACATCAGACACAGTGGTCTTTCCCATCATTGGCTGCCTGGCCTTTTTAACTGAGATACCAGAGACTGAACCTGGAAGCAGGGATGCCGGAGAAATCTGCTATGGGTTCAAATGAGTTTGGATTTCCATGAATCCAACTTTCAGGTTCTGCAGCAGGCCAGCTTTTTTGAGTTTAGGGACACACAGTTTTTCTTCATTTTAGTCTCCGTTTTGCAGGACCTTTCTTTCCATCGCCTGCTCATTTGACAGCATAGGCTTTTGTCCAGATCTGTTTGAATGCATCTGAACAAATTTGCACTTCTGAACATGCACACATCCTCCATAATGCACATTTTCACACTTCAGTTAGGAGAAGGGGTGTATTTTAAATTGTGTGTGCATATGTGTGTATTTTTATATAACTAAATGTAAAATTACAGAAGAGGAGGAAGAGGAGGAGTTGTTGTTATGTTCAAGTTTGTAGAATTTGTGAGCTGGAAAAAGCCAGTCCACAGTAAAATCTTTGGGTTGGAATCATAGAATTCCAAACCTGTTACAGCTCATTACAGATTTCTCTGACACTCTTATTACAGTCATGCAGATTTCATGGATGTGCAGATTAGCTTTTCACTTTTGCGGCAGGATTAGTGCTCATTTACATTTACTTCCACAGAACAGCACAAGTGCACATTAGAGCAAGTCCAGGAAAATTCTAATGGATAGAATCCAGTTTGCCTGGCAACCGGTGAAACCCGGATGGAACGTGTTTAACAAAGGCTGTGCATTCCCACCTGAGACCTCCTTCTGTGCAGCTGAGCAAAAGTCCCACTTAAAATTCCAAATGGCAAGTGTCATTTTAAAAGAAGCATTCCACCTTCTCTTGGGAGGGAAATGTTCTTCTTAAGATGGCACTTACTGGCAATGACCCAGTAGTATTTTTATTTGGGGTCTTCAAGGACAGAATCCCAACTAATGCCATGAAAAATGGCTATTCATTTACTGAAGATTGCCAGTATGGCAATAATCTACAGGTGGAAGAAAGTTGCCCCTCCAATAGTTGAGAAGTGGTGTATGAGAGTCTAGGATATGGTGTCTGTGATAGAATTAACTAATATGTTTAGAGTCAGGAAAGGACAGTTAGTAAATATTATTAATAGAAAAATGCACTCTATTTTATATTGGGATGTGAATGTTCAGGACTCAGGTATGTTTGATGGGTATGAGTTTGATGATTAGACATCTACCTTGGAAATATTTTCTTAAATGTATGAATGGATGTAATATGGAAGTTAATGGAGACATTTATTTAGGACGATGTAATGAACGTTAAGCTAAACTCTAATTTCTTCCTTTAAAAAAGAAAGGCAAAACGTAATGGGGCATGTGTGTGTGTGTCTTTGAAAAAAACCAAGAATACTTTTTTTTTTGGGGGGGGTTAATTATTTCATATGAAAACTTGTGTATATTGCATATTTTACTCAAAACACTAATGAATCATATAACAGCTCTAATAATAATTCATTGTGGCTACTCCAAGCCCATTTTTGCAAAACAAAGAACCATTGCTAAACTGCTTCTTCTGCTCTGAGTACCAAGCGCTTTGTATTCATGAAGTGCATACAGATTGCAGATGGGGGTGGGGGACACTTTTATTATATATTTTGAACACCATCAAGGAAATTACATTGCTCCAGTGCCCGGAGAGTGCTTCCCCAAATGCAGTATTTATCAAGTATTTTTGGCTGAGTATACTTGGATGATACCAGAGCTATTAACATTACTGTAATTGGATCCTTAAAGGCTGAATTTGCAGAATCTATTGTTGAGAACTTCCCATTTGCTTTACAGCTTAGAAAGCATTAATTGAAATGGCATGACATGTTTAGTGATCATCCAAATGCTTACCTGAATTATCTTTGATGCTATGTTCCCACCTGCCACTAAGCTAAAATATCTCTGATACCCGTGCTTGTAAGTGCTGATTTATTAATTGCAAGCCATATGGAAATGTGTCAGAATAATAACACTTCATTATTGGCTTCTTTGTGCAAAGTGGGATCCCTCCAGTGGCAGAAGTCTGAGTGTCCTGCTATGAGGTGATGTACAGAATGCATGAGAACGTACCAAGCTCAAGAAAATGTCTGATCTGTTTCCTTGTCTTGCCCTTCCAGTCTAATATTGTGAAGCTGACCAAGCCAGTGGCCCTGTGGACCCAGCAGGATGTATGCAAGTGGTTGAAAAAACACTGCCCAAATCAGTATCAAATCTACAGTGAGTCATTCAAACAGCATGACATAACTGGTAAAGTATGAACTATCCAACATATTTAACTTTAGAATGTGTGTGTGTGTGTTTAATTTCTTTTGCCTACTGTCTTTGAGTGACTAGTCTACGAGTGAGTACTGTTACATAAAATGTATATTAGTTATTGGCCTAATTCTCAGCAGTGTGAGGTCATGAGGGAATAAAGAATGTGCTACATAAAGGAATGATTAATAGAAAATATACAGTGATAGAGTCTTACTGTGATAATGGTTTGTGGTTTTAATTGTTATTTTTATGGTATGTGCTCACCTTGGGGGACGCCTTTAAGCCTAAAAATCAGGGCACAGACAAATTAAACAAACAAATATATGGTGGCCTAATGGAACTCGGAAGATAAGAAAAAATATATTTACAAGAGGTTTCATAGCCCCATAGAAGAGTACTTGCTTTGTATCTGAAGGTTGGATACAGGCTTTCTGAGATCTGAATGCTTTTTCCCAAAGAAGAGACAAACTTCAGGACCCTGAAGTCTTCTCTGATCTAAAATCTGAGTTGGAGGAAGATTGGGCTTGCCCTCTTCCTTAGCTCCTCCAGCCCCCAAAACTGCTTCCCTTAAGCCACATTTACCTAGTCAGAGTGGTTGATAGCAATGGCCAGGAAGGAGTTCTTTCTTCTTTTGTGGTGATTAAACAGGGCTAGATGGACCTAGAAAGGTGAAATTTTTTTGGGGGGGGGGAGCAGAAATATTTAAGGAAAATGGGCATCACCACATTCACTGTATCAGATATGTCACTAGAGGGTCCAAAATGCTCTCTGAGTTTTATCTATATATTTTCAAATTTATATGCTGCCGAATAGCCCAATAGGAACAAACGAACCTGAGTTGCTTTTTAGGTTGTAGAAGCAGCTACAGGAGGAAAGCAGAGCCTAAAATTAATTTCTTGTAAACTGCCCAGAGCCTATGGGAATAGAGCAGTATATAAATATTAAGACAAATAAAATAACTGGGGTGAAAAACCATTGTGGTACTTAGGATCCTTTCCAATACCAACTTTCATAGGTCATTATTATGAACACTACACTGGGCTTATATCTCTGTCTAGGATTCAGTAAGTCCATTTGATACATCATAAGCTGGATTCATAACCTTTAGGTAATGAAAAAGATTAAATCCTTTCTACCAGGTAAGAATTAAATATTAACAATTCTGAGTTATGCAGAATAATAAATGAAAAATGAGCTCACTGACAGCAATGCAATATAAACAAGTAACAATGCATGTAAATAAAGTTCTGTGCACATTTGGGAGTGAATCCAGAAAAGAAATGGCTGTCAATGGTGGGAAACATGGGTTGTGAGGGACAGTGTGCAGAAGTTCTAAGGCTGAGGGCGGTATGAGGGGAGTGTAGAGAGAAAGCACCAAAGGCAGTGTGGTGGTGGTGGTGGTGGTGGTGGTGGTGGTGGCGGCAGCTTGAGTGGACACTGGATGATCCTAGATCTTGGTATGTCAAGTGGATCTTCCTCATCACACTTGTCACCCTCTGTTGCTACTCTTCCTCCTCTCCACTTAACTGCCAGGGAAAAAGTTAATAAATAACTCTCAGACTTGACTGAACTCAGAAAGTATAGATGATGAACCAACAGGTGGTTAGAGGTGGAGCTAGAAGAAGGCAGAGAATGATCAGCAGGTAAGTGAACTGGCAGCCATGGGTGTCCCATTGCAGTGTGGGCTCAGCAGATGTCCAACCACCCCTAGAGAGATGCTTCTTAGTTGACGATTTGGGGGAAGTGCCCATGGTATGTGGTGGGCATAGGAAAGGTACGCCATGAATGCATGGTGATTCCTCTGATGTAAGTGAAGACTGGTGCAGCTCGTGGTTTCCCTGACTCTGGCTTCAACTTTACACTCATTTTATTATTTTTCTTCTCAGCTGGAAATATCGGGGGAGGGGGAGCATTTCTGGTCTTCTCTCTTTTTCTTTTGTTGAAACATCATTTTTATTTATCTTCTTCTATTTCTCTAGAAACAGTTCATTTGCCTGTTATTCATGCTCCCAAGATTTGATGTGCCCATTCTCCCCCCGCACCAATTTCATCTGCCTTGCTATATCTTCCATAAAGAAGGCTTCTGAGTACGCCTTCAGAGCAACAGCCCTTGAATGCAGTAATTATTATATGTGAACCTCATTCTGTCAAAATGTAATACAAGACATATCAGAACCAAGTTTGACTGCCAACACAAGCCTTCAGAGACTTGAAACTTTTTAATTAAAACCAAGCCAGCCATGCTCTCAGGTGTCCCCATTTTTCTCACTATGGGGATCATGCACTGCTATCCAGTGGGCATGAGTAGTGACTTGTCTTCCTTCCAAGCTTGTTGCCACAGATGTGGGTGGGGATTGTCCCACCCATTTCATGGCCATCTCTCCCCCTGTCCTTGTGTCAAGGCTAGAGGGGAGGCTTAGGTCTGCTTGGCCACAGTGTTGCCAAAGCCTCCAGAGAGCCTTGACTGCACAGACTGGCTGGCTTCTTAACTCTCCTTTCCCGAACCAAGTCCTGGCACCCATAGTGGTTGGCCTGGCTCCAAACTGTAGAGCCTTGCATGTCTCATTTACTATCCTTTAGTTCTGGGAGGTGCTGGATGGAACTGCACTGCATCCATGTGATCTGTTGACTGTGCTTCTGCCATTTTTGAATGTTCAGAGCAGAGCAACATCAAATCACCACTTGGTTGGGTTGCAAAGCAGGCCCAGAAGAACAGATTGCTAGATCGATTCTCGGTGGTGTATGGCAGCAAAATGGCCATGAGAAATAAAACAGGGAAAAGCTTCTGCAGAACCCATACACAAAGGAGGTTTCTAAGCCCCAAATCTTTGCATGGCTCCATGCTTTGTTCTTGCCTCCTTCCTATCAGCTTCCCTTGAGAATAAGAAATTCTTTCACTGGATGAAACTGGATCATTTAATGTTAGGAATCCCGAAAATGGGATTCCAAAATTAAAAACAAAAAACAAAAACACCCCCCACCCCCCGATGTATTACTGAGTCTCCTGCCTATTCACTGACTGGTAGGTTGTTCTCCAGGGTTTCAGAAAGAGGACTTTTCTAACCCTATCTTGAAATGCAGAAGAATAAACCTAAGAGCTCTAAAACTGAGTTATAGCTCCAAGTATTCCACAATGAGTTGGCATGCAATTAGTGAATATTGCCTAGTGTGTCTGTCCTTTCACACCAAGAAGAGTGAGAGGGACTGTTTCTTGGATCAGAACTCCTGCTTTGCCTGCAGAAGGCCTCAGGTTCAACTCCTGGTACCTCCAGTAAACAACACTTTCAGGAAGATCCTCTTCTTAAAAACCTGGAGGGTGGCTAGAAGTCAGACCAGACCACACTGGGATAAATGACGTTCTACCCTGAAAAAACAACAGGAGGGGAAGATACTGATGTATTGCAAAAACAAAAGGGAAAAGGTTATCAGGTGCCTGGAAAGAATGTTTATTTTGCCCAAAGCGTTTCCGAAACAATCTTTTTTCCTTCATCAATTTTCCTTCAATTAAAATTCTACCATAAAACATGGTTAGCATTTTGTATTACTCCTAAAGGACCAAGATTATCAAACAGTTGCATCACTTAATGTGGTCGACTGATTACACAGCTTGTAACATTTATCAAACATGCTCATTAACAAATTCATTATATTAAATGCATTGTGAATGCTTTTAAAATTTGTCATATTAAAACTATTATTTGGTTTATAGTCTTGTAGGAATATAAGAGAAAAGATTGGTTCCAAAATGTGCTGAGCAAAACAATCATCTTTTCCAGGCACCTCAGAATACTTTTTGCTTTTGTATTGGAGGAAATATTCTGAGCTGGTATAAGGTGGCTGACTAATGTTTTGAGGAACTCAGGCAGGCAGAACTCTGAGCAGATGAGTCTTTCATGTGCTAAATGTACACTGGATGTCAGAGTGAAATACATTGTCAGATGTTTGGCAAAGACCTTTGAGTTCCCCGTTGACCAGAATTCCCTAACCTGGTACCCTGCAGATTTTTTAGACTACAACTTCAAGACCAGAGGCTATATGCCTGCAGTTGAAATCCAAAATTTCTCAAGGATGCTTTAGGACTTCCATTTGCACTGGAGTCTGAAAGGGACAAGAATCCCGACCTTTTTAGGTACCTCATTCCTCTCAGTCTGCATTTAAAGAATTTCTAATGGATATACTCTCAAAAAGGAATAATTTTATAAAACCATGAAAAAGCTGGTGTTTTATCAGCTATGTTTCCACTTACTGTTGCAAATCATGTTATAAAACCTAAGTGTAAAATCTGTGTAGGATTAACTTGCCCCTTTTGAATAATATGCCAGACCAAGGCTTATCCTGTCTTTTTCAATCCTCCAAAATCCATGACAAGAGCTCTTAGGGTTCATCTGTTGTAAAAGGAGTAGCAAAAGCCTCTCCAAGCAGGGCAGCTTGTAAATTAAATGTCAATAGTTTAAAAACAATGCAAAAATGTAATCTACACAGCAGAGTTTTAGACTACAATACAAACAAACCAAAACTTGCCAGCAGATCAGATACAAACACATAAGTGAAAGTATCAAAGTAGCATTTAAGAAGCCTCGGATCTGTGTTGGAGACCTAAGCATTATTTTGTTTGCCACCGATTTCTGAAGAAATAGGTCCATTAAAAATTGCTACTACACAAAAGGCTCTTTCTCTGATCATGTGCCCCTGACTTTCCAAGTACCCTACTATTAGAGAAGGTTGATCTTAAAACTAGGGCTGATTCAGCTGAAGGAAGATGGTCTTTTGCATGCCATGGAGTTAAGTTCCATCCAGAACAGGTTGGATGCTTCTTTAGATGTTCCTCTTCCACTCTCTACACAATCAAGTCACCCGTTGCTTTTTCAGTCTTCCTGACTGGTACACGAGCTACTGAGCAACAGCTTGTTGTGGGGCAACTTAGATGGTGGGGGAGAACCTTCCTTGTTAGATGCGCCTGCACTAAATCTCCAAGCTGATCTTGAACCATTGCTATGGGATGTAGTGGTTGAAAACCACACTTTCAGCTCAAGGGCAACATTTGATGCTCATGAAATTGTTGAGGGGGCATATTTAGGAGGTGGGTGGCCCTAAAGGGGAAAAGGGTAGGGCCAAAACAACCAGAAATAACTCGGATATCAACCTATTTTAGCTTAAAGCAGTTACTGCCAGTAATTAAACTGGAGGAGTCAAGCCAAAGGTAATAGGAGTGAGGTTAGATACAAAACAAAGCAGCATGTTTTTACTTAAAGATCGCAGTTCTAGCAGCTCAGCTTTAGGAGAGAGATTTCAGTCATTTAAAACTGAAAAAGAACTACAGAAATGTTTTCCTGCCTGCAGCCAAGACATCAGTGGGAGACATGTATGGGGCCAGGATATGGAGACCCCAGAAGGCACAGTAAACTGGATTCAGCGTTCACTGGTTTATAAGTGCGGCACACTCAAAAATTGTGGTGCTGGCCCCAGGTTTGAAGTATTCATCAAGAAAGTGACCACTGATGAAGGGAGGCTCCTGCATCAGGGGGTCCCCAGATTTACCTGGCAGTACTGAGCCCCCAGTTTAAGCTTTCCACATGCTCTTCAGGATGGTGGGAAATTAAAAATAGCAGTTGGCAGATCCATCTGCCCATATCAGGTGGATGTTAACCATAGAGGACACACCTGTGCTGCTAGGATCCCAGCAGCTGCCTGAAGGTACCACTGTACATGCTGGGTCCACTGTAAGACAGGGAAGGCACTGCAAACCTATAAACTGGACCAGTTGTACTCCGAGAGCAGCTGCGCACATTGCCTGTTCAACGTCACTACAGAAGCACGTTTGGGCCAGTCTGTCTGTTTCTGGTCCATGCCAGTTTGGAAGTTTCTGCCCATAGTCCTATTCTTTTCCACATCCATCCAATAAAAGCCTTTATAAATGTGTTTTTAAATGTGTATTTTGTTAGGCTAAAACTGTCAAGAGTGGTACAGCAACGATCAAAGAAATGCAATATGGAGTGTGTAGCGTTCTGATCCATGCCTTGGTCCAAGGTATGAGGATCCAGCTTTGCTGCTTAGGTACTTCTAGAGATCCACTTCTTCCAGCCCCTCCGCTTTGCAATGTCCTTGAACCAATTGCATCAAAATGGGGAATGCTGATTCGTTTCTAAACACCTTGATAAATACATCTGGGAATCTGGGTCCAACTGCACCCAATTTGGATAAGCCATTACACATCACAGACTACAGAATATGATCACTTACGTGCACAGGGGGACACACCCAAACACACACCCAAACACGCACACATGCACACAAATCTTCCTGGGAGCTATACTTTTCATTTCAGTCAGTTCACATATTCAAGTCATGAAATGTTCAGTAATCGAGGAATATAATGCTGATATGTGAAGCAGCCATTTGATTATTGTGGGCGAAAGAAATGCAGACTGGGGTTTTTTCCCCTCACGACAGGCTTCCCATAAGAATAGTCCGGAAATTGTAGTAATTTTCAATTCCTCTAGGGGGAGCTGGCACACAAATTACTATGCTGGCTTCCATTTTTGCACATGGTGTTCTGGGTGCTCAACACAGAGACCTGTTCCTTGGGAAAGAATAGAAATTATCCAAAGAACTGTACCTTATGGAACAGCTGCTTTTTGCCCCTACAATTATCAACATATTTGCATTCCAATACATTTCTCTCTTTACATTTCCTTAGAGTTTGGTGGCTTCTTCCACTTCATTTTGTTATAAGTTGCCATCTATTTTTAACTGCTAAAATCATTTTTTAAATGGTCAAAATTGTTCTGGCCTGAAGGGAGAGAGAATTAAATTCTCTTTTCCCTCCATCCTGCTCCCACAAAGTTTTCAATCAAAAACAGTGCCTAAATGTCATCATTGCATTGCATTACATTTATATCCTGCCTTTTTACCCTCTTGCAAAGAACACAAGGCATCTTACATAGTTCTTCTCCACTCCTTTTTTATCCTCACAACAACCCTGCGAGGTAGTGTTCGGCTGAGAGATTGTTGAGCTCTGACAGATTCGCCTTCTCAGTGATTGTATTCATACAACTTGCATTCCATCTAACTTGGCTCTTATAAGCAGCTAACTAGATGGTAGTCAAATTGCTTTACATTCTCTGACTAATTTAAAATATAGGCATTTGTTTAGACCCCAAAATCCTACAATTTCCAGCACATTCCAGCCAGCCATGCCATGCATTGTAGAACAAATTTCTGTCTAAATTTGCATAGAATTGTGCCCTTTAAAACTCGAACCTGTTATATATGTTTTGATTATTTTGCTTAGTAGATAACATTCTCAGAAAAAGCTGTACTTGAACAGAAAGTTGATAGTGATCGCCTCTTTTATTTGGAAGCATGCCTTCCTACAAAATGTTCTATTGAAATGTAACTGGGAAGAAAGTATTACAGATGGGAAGATGGGATTCACTACAATTCAGCAAAAAGTAAAAGAAAAAAATGAAGTTAAATCGAATCCTTTGCCTTAATGGTTGATAAGCAGATGGTGGCTAGCCTGGAAAAGAAAAAGGCAGTGTCACTGTATAGATTGGATCCAACTCAGTCATACTTAGGAGTAAACTCATTAAAATCCATGAAGCATAAGCTAGTCATGACTTCAGAGGGTCTTGAACCAGCCTGATATCTAGACTGTGTGTGGAGCCAAGCTTCCCCTGCAGATATCATGCTGTTTGGGAAGATCCTTACAGGATGCATTCTCTGTGATGTGTCCTGTCCTGAGGTCTTGTATTTAGCAACTCCTCTGGTCACTGTAGGTGACTAGGAATTCTGCACAGATGAATGGGTAGACTGATGGGAGGGGGGGTACATCTTTCTTTTCCTCTTCTGCTAGCCTGCTTGGTTTCTGTAGTAGTTTTAGAAGCCGGACAGTGCTTTCCTCAGCAAGCAGCACTGAAGAAAGCTACCAGCTTCTTGGCAACATGAGAAAGCATTTTCAGAGTAGTAACTTTTTTGGCTCTATTTACAAAGCAGCTTTAGCATTAATAATCAGCACTTTGAACTGAGCTCAGAACCAAATCGACTACCTGATAATGTACTCAGACCGAAGTTGGTAAAGAATGCATCCTATGAGTCGAACTGACTTAGGTGGCGAAATGCTTCTGAATCATCTCCAGCAGCAGCCTGTGTGTATATATGTGTACATAAATACAGAGTGCTTTTGTGTAGATGTTAGACCAAAGTGAAATTCCGCTGCATATACATTTCGTTTAGTTTTCATTGCTCTGGAGAACTAACTCTGGATCCTTTATTTGCAACCGCAAATTCTGACATGCAGGGTTTTCTTCTCTCCCTCTTCATTTTCCTTGAAAATCATAGCCTGGTGCTCTGCATGGGCTGCCAAAAATATATCATTGTGGACAATTGAGCTGTAAGGGACTGTCGTTTATGCCTGGGTTAGACACTCTGAATACCAGTGAAAAAACACCAGTGCTGCCAGCTGCAGTTCTGCAAAACCTTGGAGAAGACAAGCAGAGGGTTTCAATTTTATGATGCTTTGTATGATTGAGCCTGGATGGGGAGCCTTTTTCAGCCTGATGGATAAATGCAATTGACTGGGGTGTGTGAGACCAAAGGTGAAGGGGGGAGCCTGAAGGTCAAGGCCACATAAGCAAAGCATACTGTCATATTATAGTTTCAAGCTCTTCGTATCTGTAATTAGGGATGGGTAATGCTGTGTCCCTGGGCATGAACTATCCCAGCCAACTTTTGTAGGGATCACCGTAGTGCCTTGCCTTTCCCACTTTTTTTTGTACAGGTTAACCCATTTTTAATCAACAACCAAGATTGCTGTGAAATAGGATTCTGTTGGTGCTGAAAACTGTAAGTGCCAAAATTCTTTTGTGCAGGACCTTGTCCAGTCTGGGGGAAGCTGGGGCAGTGGCTGTCCTGAACCGATGCCTGGCCAAGGTAATGGGTTGGATGAGGGCCAATAAACTGAAGTTCAATCCAGATAAGACAGAGATCCTGTTGGTTGGTGATTTGAGCTTCCGGGTAAGTGACTTGGGCCCTGCCCTGGACGGGGTTGCACTCCCTCTAAAGGACAGGGTCTGCAGCTTGGGAGTGCTCCTCGACCCGGAGCTGTCCTTGGAAGTCCAGGTGACAGGGGTGGTGAGGAACGCTTTCCTTCAACTTCGGCTAATCTATCAGCTGTGTCCTTACCTGGAGGAGAACTGCCTAACAACAGTGACACACGCATTGGTTACTTCCTGTTTGGATTACTGTAACACGCTCTTCATGGGGCTGCCCTTGAAGACAGTCCGGATACTTCAGATGGTGAAAAATAAAGCTGCCAGGATGCTGTTGGGGACTGGGCATTGTTCTCATATAACCCCAGTCCTCTATCAGCTCCATTGGCTTCTCATCGAAGTCCAGGCTCAATTCAAGGTGCTGGTTATTACCTATAAAGCCCTAAACGGCTTGGCCAGAATACCTAAAGGAATGCCTTTTTCCCTACATGCCCTCCCACCTCCTATGATCGGCAGCAGAGGCCCTCCTCCAGGAACCCTCTTTGAAAGAGGTCAGGAGAGAGAGTACTCAGAGGAGAGCTTTCTCTGCGGTGGTGCCCAGACTATAGAATGCGCTCCCTAGAGAGGTCTGCCTAGCACCATCATTATATGTTTTTCAGCGCCAGGTCAAGACCTTTTTATTTGGCCAATATTTTAACACATAGTAATTTTGATTGTGAAATGATTTATTTTATTTAATTTAATGATGCTCAGTGTGGAATCGTTATTTATCTTATTTTATTGAAGTTCTGAAATAATGTTGTAAGTTGTCCAGAGACGACAGTAATGGATGGCATACAAAGTTTTTAAATAAGTAAGTAAGTAAGTTCTAGCTTGTGGGTCTAGGGGAGGCTGTAGAGGCAGGCCCAGCCATGGTAGACAGATGCCTGGGACCTCATTCGACCAGGCCTCTTAGTGGCTGATGAACCAGAAGCGGCAGAGATGCAGGATGCCGATATTCCAAACCTTCCACAGCTGGGAAATCTCTGAGCAGGTGTCCCCGGCTTCCTGAGCAAGGTTGCCTTCCATGGGAGCAGGCAACAGCAGGAGGCCTCTGCAGGTGAGGGCGCTTTGCTGCACTGTTGACTAAAGAGCGTGGGGCAGAGGTGTCTGGTGAGGAGCACTGACGGTCTGAGAGTAGGTATTAAATAATCTGGCAGCGATCATTAATGGCCATGCCCCTGTATTTTAGCCCGAGCAACTCGTTTGCTGGAAGCAATGCATTAGTAACCTAGCGGTTTCTCACTTTCTCTGGAATTGTGAATTACTGGGAGTTGTTCTGTGTGCTGAACCGGGGAAAATTAGTCTTCCCTTTTTTCACAACTTAATTGTGATCTCCTCACCAAGAATTGTTATTTGGCCTGTGTAAGGCTTATTGCAAATTATTAGAATTACTGCAATAAAAAGTGTCACACAGACTTCAGCCTTGATTCCAGGAAGTTGGGGTTGACTTTGAATGTTTAGGTCTTAGCCGCCACCTCTGCCTTAGAATGAGTCTTTTGAATAGATTAGTCTTTTTCTTAGCCATTTTTGGTGGTGCCCATGACAGTTCCTCAACTTACCAGATGGGCCCATAGGCCCGAAATAGTTGCCACCCTGAAGTAAGCCATGGAAGAGCCATTTCAACTTTTTGGAAGGGTGATGATGGACTGCAGAACAATTGGTGGTTGGGGGAATAAGGTGTGGTCAGAAGGAAGGACATGGCTATTTGTGGAATCTCAGAGGGCCGAGTTGGGTCTCCAGGAGGGCCAGATTGCTTCCCAGAGTTCAGCAGGATAAAGTGAGCTAAGAAATATGGCTGAAGCAGCCAAAGTGAGAATCGGAGGGCGAGAGGTCAAACCCCCAAGGGTGATAAGCCAAGAGCTGTTAAGAAATTGACAAGGCAGGGAGTGGGAACTAGAAGAGTGGGAACCAGGCCCAGTGTGGGAGGACACAGCTATAAGAGAAGGGCTGGGAAGGAGAGTTACTCAGCCTGGCTGTGAAGTAGTAACACCCATTTGTGTGTGTTGCAGGTCAACTCCCAAAGGGTGCATTTTTTAAATCTGCATTTGGATTGTGCAGAAAAGCTTCCTGTACAGGAGTGTTGTGGAAATTAATAAACTGGACAATTTGTTTGAGGCCGCTATTTGTCTTTCATGGAGAAATCTCTGCCAAACAAAGAATGATAAATAAATTGCCCAGACTGGCTTCAGTATTCTAGTCCACAAACAACCCACCCAGCTATCATTGGCATAGTTCTTCTTTGCTGTAGAAGGAACTGGAGAGGTGAGCAAAGGGCATCCATTTTTATCTTCTTGTGACTATGGTGTCAATTTTGAATTGGGTGAGTTCACTGGCCTTGAGCGGCTTCACACGTGCACGTATAAAGAGTGAGTGGTCAGGTTTCAGATCAGCAAGGCCGTGAGGTTCTGCTCTTGTTTGTTTGCCTGCTTGCTTCAAAACAAAAGATTAACATCTCTTTAAGGTGTTTTCTTGACTTTGATTGAAAATCCCCCATCATGGACAATATGAATTACTGGCCATCTGGTAGTGTTAAACACATTGCATTAACAGAAACAGTTGCTAGCATTTTATTTATTAAAAGCTTTTCTATCCCACCCCCTACAAATGTCTTGGGACGGCTTACAGTAAATAACAGGAGCATGACAGGAGACTAGCACTACCCATGGAACTAGCCAAAGGACCACTCCTGGAATGGGACAAGTAAGCAAAGGTCCTTCCAGGAACTCCACCAACTTGTCCCATTCTGGAATGAACAGTTTACTTCAGGCAGCTCCAAGTTGTGCTGCTTGCTAGCGCTAGCTTCCTGTTCTGTTAGCTATCATTAGCCAGCAGCAGCAGCTTTGAAAACTTGGTGCCACCAGATGCTCAAAATATCTGCTGAAGATTGATATCAAACTTTGTAAGGTAAGGAACCCGTTCTGCCCAGTGGATGAATTCAGCCACAGCCTGGGGCCATTGACCAAAGATGGAGTTGAAGGTCAAGGCCAAGAACATGAAATATACACATAATATGGCATCATATTATAGCTTAAAGTTTTTGGTATCTGTAATTAGTCATGCTCGAAGCTTTTTCTGTGGGTATGAATGTGCCCTCAGCCATCTTTTGTAGTCCTCACCAGGGTATCTACAACTCCAAGATATTGTTATAGTATGTCTTTTCCTCAGGGCTCTTAAAATTTATGGACATGGTGTCCATAATGCACCCCCTTGTTTAAGTAATGGGAAGAACTCGATTTTCATGTCTAATTATCCAGAATTTCTGAAGCTCTTTTTGCCTAGAGCTCAGTGTTGTCAAGAAATGACCTATTTCTCACAGAGGTGGCCACTGTGTCAGAACTGTCTCACTTTGGGCTTTAGATAGGAGCTTATATGCTCCTTCATGTAATAATCTATAAACACACTTTCTGCATAGTAAACCTAGGAAGCTTCCTCATGCTAAGATTGCCTGTGCAGCCTCTGAACACAGCTGCAAGGAAACAAACATTGAAAGAGGGCCAATACCTCCAACCCTTTCTTGAAGGCATCTAGTTGGCCACTGTGGGAAGTGGGATGTTGGACTAGATGAACTTCTGGTCTGATCAAGTGGGACTTCTTCTATGGCATTCCTAGGAAGGGTGTGGAGAAACATCATCTCAGGAAGAACAGCTTGGACATAAAGCTGTATGCTTAGTAGCCTCAATAGCTCCTATGGGGACAGGTCCACATGTTGCCCCATATGTGTGCAACAAGGAGATTGCACCCCAAAGACTGCCATGTGAATGAGTACTAACTCAGAATATATGTTGGAATGTCTTTATCATTAAATGCACCTGGGGATTTTAAAAATGGCACTTTGCCATCTGTTTTTTTTTAGGTTGATTCTGGGTTTTTTCTATAAAGCCTCACAAAATCAATTTTTGCCTCTTGCAGTTATTCTTTATCCTCCACTTCCCCCCCCCCCCCAAAAGAGCTAGTCAAGTCTTGGTTTTTCTGGTCACTGAATGCCCTCCTTCTTCTCACCTTTCTTGGGAAGAATTTCAGCATTTTGGTTTATTGGATTTCCCTTAGACAGATTAGTAGTTGTCAGGGAAGCATCTGTTTGCAGTAACTGAACATTTGCTAGTTGCAGAATTAAAGATGTCAAAAGAGGTAAAGCTCTAGAAACTGAATATTTTCCCACCCCTCCAGGCCAAGCCTTTGGGTGTTTCCATTTTTGTCTGAGATGATGGCATAAGGCAGAACATTTAGTGCAAAGCACTGGTAACTGATGCAAAAAACAATCTCATGTTTTCCATGCTGTTCCTGTTGCTTCCCTCCCTCCCTCCCTCCCTCTCTCGGGGGGGGGAGGGGCATCCTGTCTTGGATAGATGAAAGCCCTAGAAAAGCCCTAAAGAAGCCTTCCCCAACTGGGTGCCCTCCAGATGCATCTGACTGCAGAAGAACATACAGGGCCAACCAACTGCTTGTAAGAAGCCCACAAGTAGGACATGAATCATGGCTATTAATGGCAATGATCATGGTGGCTGTAGACTGCCACTAGTACTAGAAGCAGTGCTCACCAGTTGCTGAGGAACATGGATGGAAGGGTGTTCTTGCACCCCTATTCAATTTGTGGGCTTCCCACAGGTAGATGGTTGGCCATTTTGGGAACAAGTTGCTGGACCAGCATGCCCCTTATGTACAATAGCAAGCCAAGCCTAGTGAGTTACTTTCATCAACAGCTTTTGTTCCCCACAAAATATAACTCCATTTCCATCCATTTGCACAGAGTTATGAAAGTTTGTGCAACAAGGGGTAGGGTGTGGAAGAGGAAAGAGTGAATTGCCATTTCTGTTAAGGTTTTGTTCCTTTAAATGTGTGTGTGTGGGTCTGTGTGTGTGTGTTTCTTTAATTGTAACTTTTGGCAACCACTTACAGACCCTCAGCTATTGGGAAGGATAAAAATGGACTGAGTAAATAAATAAATGTGGCCCCTTTCTCACGGTGGATAAGCAGGGATTCCTCTGCCTCCAGCCAGTTGCACTTGGTTGACTCACTGGGCAGATGGGGAGATGGGGATGCTTTCTTCACCCTGGTGAGTCACAAATGCCAGAGCAAAAATCTTGTCACACAACATTGGAAACCAATGAAACGTGGCCAAGGCCCTGTTGCCTTGGCAACAGGAGGCGTCCCCTCTGCAGATTCGGCAAGATCAGGGGCAGCAGCCAAGTAAAGAACAATGAGTGTGGATAGCCGTGAAAAATGGGTGAAAGTGTCAGGTAGGTGGTGTAGTTTGGGGTAAATTCTTGCACTCCTTGAAGTGGCAGCTCTCACAGCAAAGCTCAAAGTGCTTGTTTGTCCAGAGCAGTGCTACTACTTAACTCTGCTACCCGAGGGCAGTGGAGATTAGCAGTTTCAACATCAGGGAGTAAGTAAGTGTCTCCACTCCAGTTGAAGGCTGAACCCTTAAGAAGCTGTCCTTGGTACTGACCCTGCTTAGGGGACTGGGGTTCAGTTCCACAGATGACTAAGCCAGAGTGGATAGACTGCCCCACTGAGATGGAAGCCACCAGTCTCCACTGGGGCTGTACTCCCTGGACTTCTGAGCTGGGCCCGGACATTTCTTTCAGCTGGGAAATGCCATGGCCTGCTATGGGCCACTGCTGGCCATGGCCCCATGCGGCACATTGTCTCCCAGCAGCTTCTTCATGAAGAAGGCTCTCCTGGCAGAGTGTAGGAGAGCTTCCTCTTCGAGTGTAGCATTGCTTGAGTGACAGGCATGTCTTGTGCCTCTTCATTCCTGATTCCTGTCTTGTTCCGTGATCCCATCTTCTGGTTTGCCCTCTGATCCTGACAGCGGTTTGCCCCAGACTCTTCGTCTGGGCTTCAGAATCACTCCAGTCCCTGGCTTAACCCTTCCATTCCTACCCCTGCCCTGAGGACTTTGCAGCAGAGGAAGAAATGTTGGCTGCCTCTGCTCCTTCTGTGCCCTCCGAGCCTGCAGGCATGACCCCTCAGCCTTCCTTAGAGTGTGAGAGGAGTTCCTAGAAGTGTCTCTGCTCTACTGCCATATCCTGTTCCACATCCAAACCAGACCCTTTTAAAAGCACAGCCACCGCCTCCAAGTAAGTGGGGCCAACAGCAGGGCAGACCCTGCCGTTCATCGTAAGTATTCTGCTCCTTGTCTTACCATAATGGGAGGGCTTCCACCAGCCCTTCCACCAGCCCTGAGCTTCCTGAGGTCCCAGTAAAGCTTGTCTCAATCTGAGCATGGCTTCCTGAGTCAAGATATGTTCTGAATCTTACTTTGCCTGCTGGGTCCCTCATTACTGAAACTTTTCCTGACTTGTTCTTACCTAAGTAAGGTAAGGTAAATTCATCAGCAGAGCATTAAAGGGGAATTTGAGAAATTATTAGAGTGGAAGTCCATCAGTGGCTACCAGACCTGATGTGGCATGCCTGTGTGTGTGCCAGTTGCTGGGGAGCATGGGCCTGAGGGTGCTTGCGGCTGGCCACTGTGTGAACAGAGTGCTCTACTGATGCACCCTTGCTCTGGCCCAGCAGGACTTTTCTTTGCTGCTTGTGCTCTTAAGACTGTCACCGCTTCCCCCTTGTGAACCCCAAGCCTCAGTGGCAACAGGTCAGCCACTGGAGCACAATGATATGATTACAGTGGCACATTCATATAGCTCTTACCAACAACTGAGATAACAGGTCATTGCCCCAGGGGAATCACTGTGTTCCCAAGCTTGTTTCTTCAGAGTTTGCGAAGGACTCCAGTTTATCCTTGAGCAGGAAAAAACATTAACAGAAGAGCTGTAGTTTCTGCCACTCACTTGGACATGGTTTGGCACTGACTGGTGTGATCATCCATCTAGGAAAAAGCAGTAAACTAAAATTAAACTACCCATCACTGTACAAAACCAAGCCTCCAGAGCACCAACTGGGTTGTATTTCTTTGAAATTTCTCTGAAAGGGTGATGTGTAACTTTCCAAACTGAGAGGGTTTATTTGTTCAAACCTGTAGTTGCAGCCAGTTCTTGGGGAGAAACCAGGAAGCTCCGTAATCTGGAAAGCATCATTTTATAATACTTTAAATAGGCACAGAAGGACTTCCTCAAGGCAGTAAAAAGTTATTAATTCTTCAACAATTGCTAGATATCAGGCTATGGGATGTACTGCTGAGTATGACTTCACACCAATATGTGCTGGATCTTGCCCAGGGCTAAGGGCAGCAGGAAGTTTTATCCAGCAAGATCGGTACAGAGAGAGACATGGGCAGATGTTGTGAAAGAGTGGGAACAGAATCCTGAGAGATGCTGGCATCAAGAATCAGGGAGCTTGTCCAAGGCCAAAAGAAATTGGGCAATAAATGAAAGGATCGAGCGAACTGATAAATAAGGACATAATTTCACCTGCAAGTTGTGTAAGAACAAGTTGTGTAAGACGGGCAGGCCATGGCAGAACTAGCTTAAGGCAAGCAGGAAAGGACAGGGAGGCAGGGAGTGGCAGGGAGTGTAGAACACTAAAGCTAACATTATGGGAAATCCCAAAGGAGGAGAATATGGATCTCAGAAGCGTTTTTCTCTTTTTGTTTCCATAATTCAAGCAACCAGAAATGTTTCTTCCTCTCACATAATATCGGAACTTGGGGTCCTCCCATGGAACTGATTGGTGGGAGATTCTGACTGGATCAAAAAACTTACATGTTCACGCAGTGCATAGTCAAACTATGGAGTTTGCTACCATGAGATGGGGCAATGGCTGTCAATGGCTACTACTCGAGATGGCTGCACAGTGATGACTTTAAGATGTTATACCATTAAATGCTGCTGCCTTTATGACTCTATTAATTTATGCTAGATATTGGTATTATGATTTAATTGGTTTTATTTTTGGATCCCTATGTATGATATTTATTTTATTATTTGTTTTATCTTTCTTATTTTGTCTTTCTTAATTTTCGTAGCTTTTATTTATGGATGTTGATTGTTTCTTGATTTTATTGTGAGCTGTGGATTTTATTGTGCTGTATATTGTATTGGATATTATAGATTTTTCTGTGCTGCAAGCTCCCCAGAGGCTAATGGGGTGGCATATAAATTGAATAAATAAATAAAAGCCACCTTCAATATTACCTGTGCCTCTCATGTCCAGTTTCTAAGGAATGAACTTTGGCTGTGCTGTGGCATAGAAATGAAATGAGGAAGCATAAGAAGCACATGCAGTCCCCGCTGGACTCATGGTGCCTCAGGCTGGGAGGATTTAAGCTGTCCCCACCTGTTCTTATTTTCCCTAAAATCTCCCTACCACCAGTGGATTAAGAGTTAATTTCTTAATTGGAGACTTTTTTCGCCCCTCATGAGATGGGTGGGATTTTAAGGAAAACAAGTGGCAAGGGAGAAGCTCCCAGTCTGGAGTAGGACTGCATAGCCTTACATGGAAATAAGGGGAAATAGCTGTACGTGTGATTTGGCTCCGTGGACCAGCTAGGCCTTCGTTCCAGTTCATCAGGGCCCTTCTTATGTTCTTTCACACTGGCCAGGCAATTGACAAGTAGACCAGGTAAAAACAGACAGAGTCAGGGAATGTGAAAACAAACCAAGGTTCAAGAAAGAGCGAGCATAACTGATTTGCCGACAATTGTTCTGTTGACTACCCCACTAGTAGTCTTCCTTTTATAGTGAAGGCAGGAGCCACAGAGCAAACAAGGAAACTAAACGGGTCTACATTCCAATAAGTCTGCATTCTAATTTGCAACAATCCTGGGATTGAGTAATTCTTAGCACAGAGATGCTGCCGAGATGCAGCATTAACAGAGGTCACTGCACTGGTGCCTTGTTGGAACATTTGAGACCTGCTGCACTTCCTGGAATCAAATACTCCATAGCTCTTGACTTGAATCACATCAAGTTCTGCATTGTGTGGGGTGTCCAAAATGTTCTTGCAGCTAAATTTGACCAGTAGAATTTTCCTCTTAGGGAACTTATCTGAAAGGTGATTGGTAGTGATTGGTTGTACCCAATTTTGCTGAGCTATGGAATTGACAAAAGCAACTGTTTTCTTTAAATCAATGCAAATCACCCTTTGTTTCCTGTTTGTTATATTTTCACTCTTCAAATGGTAGCTCCTACAGAACAAAATCTTAGCCGGAAAACTTCATGCTAAGTTTCAGCATGTCGTTGTGTTGGGTTTGTGCCTGAATTCTTGTTAGTACTTTCAGTTTCACTTTAAAAAAGAAAAAGAAAATGCAAAAAGAGAGTGGGAGGTCATCAGCTGATACCAGGATGAGATTGATTATTAACACATTAAGATGCAGTGACTGTCATCCTGTGTGTGGAATGAGATGTACAAACACCCCTTAAAAATAACTTCATTAAAATCTTAAATGATCTTAAAAGTTGTTAATGCAGTGAGACTGAAATGTTAAAAGAATTCCAGAATGACACCAATGATGTTAATGTGACCAGTGCGCGCATTTCTCTGCCTTTACAGAGGTTGCTTCCTGTCAAATCGACAGTGATCATTTCTTGGAGTGGCTCTTTTCAAAAACACCAATTGATTTTTGGAAGGGGCATGGCTTTGGATGGCTTGAAAGGGCTATTTTTTCAAGCTCATCTGCTTTCTTAAAGGCAGGTTTTCCCTCTGATCCTGAAGGTGGAAGATGAAAACCAATGTAGTGCTCTCTCTCTCTCTCTAGTCCTTATTGGCAGTTTCATTGCTACATGGCAAAATTAACAAAGTATCTTTTTTTCCTTTGCACTGATACTCTTACATTGGATCTTAACTCTTCTCATGCAAATAAACACTATTATAATCTTTAGGTCACAGAGAAAAGAGTGCTGGTGAGGGAAACCCAATTAATACTTAAATATCCAGAAGCGCAAGTCTCAATTTTAGCTCTCTATCCATCTGACCTTTAAAAGCACTCTGCTGGTCAAAATTCTAGTTCTTTAATGGTTCTTGCACTGGGGAAAACTCTTTCTTATCTGAGGGTTTTTATCCATATGCGTTAGAATGGAGTCAGAGACATGACTTTTCTCTCACTCTTCTTCTTTAAAGCCGTTTGAGCTCACAACAGTCACTGCATCTAATATGAAGAAAGGTAGCAATTTCTTTTGCCAGAGCAGATCTGGCTTTTCTGTGTCTTCCTTCAGTATTTGGTTCAGGTCAAATTAAGAATGAGAGCTAGAAAGGACTGCCTCACCTGTAGGTGGAGAGGTATTAGACATTCACTGATATTTTAAAATCCAGAACTACCACATTTATAATCTTGAATTGAAACAGAAGCATTTGAGAATTGTTTACAAATTCACAAAAATCATAAGCAGGTTTGACCAGTGTGTATTTTATCCTTTAGTCAACGAAGGAAAGGACACATTTTTGAAAAAATTTGCATAAAAATGCAGATTTGCCTCATTTGAAATGCACACTTTTCCTATTCAATTAAGCTGCAAAATCAGTTGAAAATTAATTGGGTTTGAGGCAAAGCAAGCTTCATTTCTAAGAAATGTGCTGGTCTGAAAATTCCTGGGCCCTCTATTCCTGCTGGTAGCCTTCACAGCAGCAACCAAGTGAAATCAGCAGGGTACATCTTGTGATAGACTTCTACTTTGTTGTAGACAGCATAAGAAAGGTTTTTCCCTTTTCCCCCTTTTCCCCTTTCCCTTTTCCCCCTTTTCCCCATTGGAGCTACCCTACCCTGTCTCCACCCCAGGCATTGGCTCACTCATTTCACTTAGACCTCTTGCTGTTTCACAATGTAGGTTTTTGACATGCGTAAAACAGTGGTGCAGAAGCTCTTTCAGTCCAAGGGCAAAATTCCATTTTGGAGAATTGTTTGTGTCCTGAGTGAGAAGGATGGATGCTTTAGGTACTTGTCCTCTAGGACTGCTGGCTGGGCTTCAGGAGAATCAGAATCAGAAAGTGAAGCAGAACTGTGGGGAGCCTGAGAATGTAGGACAAGCTGAGACTCTTGGTGAGGGAAGCAGAGATGCTTATCCTAAGTCTGGACTCCCCAGGTGGGCAGGCAGTCTCTGGGAGCAGCCAAGGTATAAAGTTGGCAGAAGGGGACTTGGAACAGGGGAGTTTCTCATGCTCAGGAGGGGTGAGCCCAGCTCCTGACCCCATCAGCAGGGAATGATAGAGCACTGGCCTGTAGAGAGGAGGTGTGCTCACTTTCAGACGGTCCCTCCCGAAGGGATGGGGCCCAGGCATGTCCATAAGGAGAATTCCCAGAGGTGATTACTGGATTGGGCTCAGCATACTGCCCCGTGCATGCTCAGAGATTCATTCTAGGTGTTTTGTGCTTTCGGGTCAGCAAAGGATGCTTTACAAGGAAAAAAGCCTAGGCATATTTGCCAAGAACCTCCTCTTTGGGCCACTGCAGAGCAGACCTGAGTCTGGGGAGCCAAGCCCAGGGAATCTGATGGATTCTCACACCTGAATAAATTCCTCATACATCCTTAGGCAGAGCTTATTAGCATGTTAGAATGGGCACAAAACTCGAGGAGCCACCAAATGGCTGGTAATCAGGGAAGGGGCTGGCCAGTAGAAGAAGGGATGTGACTTCGGGCGAACTCAAGAGGGAAGGATTTGGTCTGTGGATCTGTACCTTAGTTGACTAGCTCCTAGAAGTCTGAAATGCTCAAGGAAGGACATTTCAAAATGCATCAAGTGCATGATACCTCCAAAACTATATCCTAATTCAAATATAATTTTGACATCCTAGGAAATCCTTGAGTTTTTTGTCAAGTCACAATGTCTAGCATCCTTGTTTCCCTGGTCCTGTTAGCTGTAATGTGTACTAACCCTCCTTCAGTTTTTCAAACATAATTATTTAAATGAACGTCACAAAACTGAACAGCAGGTTCTTGTTTTCATGGTTTCTGGAAATAACAAAAAATCTTGCAAATATCATCAAAGGATTTCTAAAAGGATTGTTTTGTTTTGTTTTGTTTTTTGCTTCCCTCCCATGACTGTAAGAATTCAGTCATTATACATTATATCCCAAACACTTAGAAACCATCTTTTCCTGACCTGACACTTGTTTACTGTTCCAGTTTGCCACCTCTGGCAGCTGTCAACAAATTAGAAACCAGTTCTGAATGCTATCTATTTATTACATTTTCTCCAAAGTTACTCTCCCTGAGCAGAACCATACCTGATGGGCATGTAGAAAGTCATGTACTCAAAAAAGATTTTCAACATGTTGCTTCTTTTCCCCCTTACATTCCTCCCCTGTTTCAATCAAAGGTATTGAATCATATATAAGGCAGCTTTTGCTCAACAATTGCTCCTTGCAACTTGTCCAACTTAATCTCAGAAAAGGATCTATCAGTACTCAGGCCTACAACATTTTAGCAGCAAAATCTATGGGCCAAAGTAACATGGATGGAAAGAACGAGCTTGGAGAAGTCTCACTAACTTGCACATGCAAGAAGCACAAGGGGTCTATTCCTGCCTCCCACATCTCCAATCAGTCCATGTTCCATCCAAGTAGCTGCTCAGGACCTGGTACTGTTCTTCCACCCATAATGCAACCTCTTTTAATCCCCCACCATTTCCATCTATCAGCCTATCCACCAAAAGGGGACATTCTGTAGAATAGAGACTGGGCTGGCCCAGGACATTTTGCTATTTGAGGCGAAGAACAAGATGGCAACCCCCCTGATTTCCTGCTCAAAACCCAACTGCACTGGCAGCTAAATCTTACACACTAGTTAGAAAACAGTTCCTTTCACTGGACGTGAAGGCAGTGGGCAAGCCTAGGGAAAGAGGATGTGACCGTCTGGGCAACCCCAGCAAGCTGGATTTGTCCTCCTGGACTGAAATCTCCCTGCTTCTAGAGCCACCTCAGTAGCTCTGAAGAAAAGTGTGTTCTTTCTTTAGGATGACCATTCATAGCAGCCAGCATCTCAGAACAGGGACCTTAACCCAAGTGAAGTAAAAGAAGTTGACCAGCACTCACAGATCTGTAAATACTTACATTTTAAAAAACTTCATGCTATCTGATAATTGGGGCACCATTTTCATTGATCAAAAGATGAATAATTGTTTTGCTGGGAAATATCTAGCTCTGTTAGACTTCATAAAATTTGTGGAATCAAATAACAGAGTTTGGAATGGGGGCTTGGCTAGGGAAGACTTAGCTCAGATTTTAGTTCTGTCCTAAGATTGCTGGCAGAAATATCAACAACCTTAGATATGCAGATGATACCACTCTCATGGCAGAAAGTGAAGAGGAACTAAAGAGCCTCTTGATGCGGGTGAAGGAGGAGAGTGCAAAAGTTGGCCTGAAACTCAACATTAAGAAAAGTAAGATCATGGCATCCGGTCCTCTCATTTCCTGGCAAATAGATGGAGAAGAAATGGAGGTAGTGACAGATTTTATTTTCCTGGGCTCCAAGATCACCACAGATGGGGACTGTAGCCAAGAAATTAAAAGACACTTGCTCCTGGGGAGGAAAGCTATGGCAAATCTAGACAGCATACTAAAAAGCAGAGACATCACCCTGCCGACAAAAGTGTGTATAGTCAAGGCTATGGTTTTCCCAGTTACAATGTATGGCTGTGAAAGCTGGACCATAAGGAAGGCTGAGCTCCGAAGAATTGAGGCCTTTGAATTGTGGTTCTGGAGGAGACTCCTGTGAGTCCCTTGGACTGCAAGGTGATCAAACCAGTCAGTCCTAGAGGAGATCAACCCTGACTGCTCTTTAGAAGGTCAGATACAGAAGATGAAACTCAAATACTTTGGCCACCTAATGAGAAGGAAGGACTCCCTGGAGAAGAGCCTAATGCTGGGAACAATAGATGGCAAAAGAAGAAGGGGACGGCAGAGGATGAGGTGGCCAGATGGAGTCACTGAAGCAGTTGCTGTGAGCTTAAGTGGACTGCGGGGGATGGTGGAGGACAGGAAGGCCTGGAGGAATGTTGTCCATGGGGTTGCGATAGGTGGGACACAACTTCGCAACTAACAACAACAAGATCTTACTGGATAACTAAAATGAAATTGCAGATATCATGACAGATGAACAATCATTAAATTGAAATGTTATGTTATGAAATGTTAAAATATAATTTTATTTCATATTGAAAAGCTAGTTTGGTACTGAACTGCAGTCTGCATATCGATGAATCACAAATGGGGAAAATATCTCTTGAACTATTGATGAATGGCTCCTAAGAGTATGGGATATAGTGTGTATATATTTATAAAACTGTATTATTCAAAGAAGACAACTACACAATATACTTATTGAAAAGTAGAGTTTGCTTATTATGCATTGAGAACAATGGAGTGTAAGATGCTGCAAGTATATTCATTGTTAGGAATATCGCTCGCTTTCGCTCACGTGCATATTAATATGCAAGGGGTGTCTGAGAGTACTTTATGTACTGCACCGTTTCCTTTTATAAATCAATGGTATGGAAATATGGTTTTGTAATTATAAATAATAATCTTAACAGATTGATCTGTTTCAGCACTTACTACTGCATTGATAATGCTCGACTTTTCCGTGGTAATGAAGTGTTGGTAAAGTTGCGTTATGGCAGGCTTTGGATGGGGGCAGCACTGCATGACTGGAGTTCTATGTGCAAAGAACTGCTCTCTGAGGAGAATATTTTGGTTCAGAATACTTTAGGACCAACTATGCTACATTATATTAAAGTTTTTGCACACCGCTTAGTTTCCTTTCTTTCAGATTTTACGAACCAGTTGGCAAGTGTTTTTTGTTTTGTTTTGTTTTAATCCCATTTAATTATTTTTCTAATTTCATTACCTTAGGCTGTCTTAAATTGTTTATATGTAATATGGGATTAACAATGTGCAATTAAGAATATCACTGAATACCCCTAAGAATACCTAACTGCCATAGGAAAGATAAACGTTACGTCTATGAGCAGAGAATAGAACAGGAAGCTATTCTGTTGATGCAGAGTTAAGATTTTACAGAAGGCTTTGTAATTATGATTGTGAAAACTTAATAAGCCATTTATATTTTTAATAAAATTGCTGGCTGATTGAAGCCTGTTTACCAGCTGTGTCTTGGCATTTTCCATATTTATGCAAATGAGGCATGAATATATGAGTTAGCTTCCATGAAACTGGTGTACAGAATTTTATTGGTGTGGATAGCTGACTTAAGATCAGCCTGCTTTCTTTCTTTAATTCATTTTTCTTTATTTCATTTTTATACCACTCAATAGCCAAGGCTCTCCCTGGTGCTGAGGGGAGTGACCCTCCTGTACCTTATCTGTGTCCCTGGAGGTCTGAAGGCCAATCCAGAAATCCTATTTTTAGGATAACAGTGGTGCCGCTTTCCAAATAATGGGCAGATGAGGAGGGAGGTGAAGGAGGAATTAGTGGAGGCTGAAGTTGCACAGAGACTTCTTTTGCTGTGCATCAACTGCATCTACCCTTTAACCTATAGTAGTGCTGCTTTTAATTTTCTATTTCTATTGACATCAATTATTTAAACTCATGAATATTAACAGACAACCTCAATTTAGTATTCTTAATTCTATTTAGTAAATTAAAAAGTACAAGAAAATGTGGAAGCTGTGGAGTTGTAGAAAAATTGCTTTGTGAGGTTGAGTTGCCGAATACTGGACATCGCATTTGTTCAGAACTGGTAAACAAAGTGCTGTATTTTCAACCCTTGGTTTCCATTGTTGACTTGGAGGGCAGCCCATGGATGACTTGAACCCAAATTATGTTTCTGTAGCAAAATGTGGGCAGGCGCACTCCACATTCAGAAATGAACTGGGCAGGCGATTGAATTTCGCTTCAGCACTGGCACTGGAACTGTGTCCTCTCCAGCACCTTGGAGGAGCGAAAGAATCTGTGTGGAACAAGCAGCTCTGTCTTCCACTTGCGAAGAAAGTCTGGGAACTCTGCAGGAATGTCTGGGAAGCTGCTGATGCCGTTACCCCACAACATCTGCTGCCTGAAGTGACTGTTGCCCCACTTGACCTAATCACAGGGCTGGCCCTGGCTGTGTGCTTGCCTCTGATGACCTGCTCCTATCCTGCAGTGAAGCTGCTGTTACTACTTGGCCAGTGGAAAGCTGAATATTCGCCTTCTTTCCCATTTGGAGAATAAGCACATTAACCCTTTTTCCTGTGTCAGTGTCTTACTGATCCCTCTAGCTCAGGATACTGCCTACCTAGCATCTCTCCAGGGTGTCCAACATGGATATCATCCCTGGAGATACTGCAGACTGAGCCTGAGATCTTTTGGAGAGCATCTAACTGTATCCCAGCACTAATACTAATGAAACTGTGCTAAAGCAAACCACTACTTGTGTTTGCTAGAGCAATGGAGAACAGTGGTAATTTGGCAGTGCAGAATGCCAGGACAAAGATGGAGCCTATCTACAGCATGGCAAGCATATGCTCTCTCTCTGAGTTCCAGCCTTTCCCCTGCTTTTCTACCAGTTCTGAGGAGATTCAGCATTGTTCTTTCCTTGGGATGCTGAATCCCCCAAGAAAAGCTTTGAATCTTAATACCAGCACTTTGAATCAGCCCTGGACTTCAACTGGCAGCCAGTGCACCTGGAAAAGGATTGACATAATATGTTCTCATAAGGCAGTGCCCATGAACAATCTTGCTGCCCTGCTTTGGATCAGTTGAAGTCTCTGGGCCATTTACAAAGACAGCTGCATATGCAGCATATTGTATTAATCCAAATGAGATGTTGCCAGGGCATGGATTACTGTTGCCAGGCTCTGTCTGTCCTGATAGGGTCATAGCTGGTATATCAGCTTAAGCTTGTGCCTCAAGTGAAGCTCTGGATCCAGGAGCACCCCCAAACTACAAACTGTGTTCCTTGGGGGAGTGCAAGCCCACCCAGAACTAATTGAATACCACCCAACTGGTTAGCCAAACCACCTCCATCTTGTCTGGATTGAGTCTCAGTGGGCTGACCCTCAGCCATCCATTCCCATGCTCAGACACTGATTCAGAGCTGAAACCTGGGTTGGATGAAAAAGAGAGCTACAGCTGAGTGTTGTCTGCATATCGATGGCACCTCCACCATATCTCCAGATAACCTCCCCAGTGGTTTTATGTAGCTGTTAAATACTCTGTCTGTCTGTCTGTCTGTCTGTCTATCTATCTATCTATTTAAAGCTAGTGTGTACCATCCAACTACCACAGTCTCAGGATGGCCTTACAATAAAAACAGAATAAAATGAAGCATAGCATCCAATAAATAAAACCTACATTAAAACCTAATCAAATTTAAAATAATGGGTCAATAAAAAGGTTTTAGCCTGGCACCAAAAAGAATACAGAGTCGGCACCAGGCGATCCTCTCTGGGGAGTGCATTCTAGAGCCAGCATGCCACCACTGAGAAGGCCCTTCTCTGGGTAGCCACCCTTTTAATCCCCTTCGAGGAGGGCTCCTGTAGAAAGACTTCCATACCAGATCTTAGGGGCAGGAAGGCATATAGGGAAGGAGACCCTCCCTCAGATATCCAGGTCCTGAGCCATAGCCTAGGGTGTAAAATGGAACCTGTGGTGCCCTGTGGCTTAATTGCCGTGGTGCAGAACCGTAAGCACCACTGTTGTTGTTGTTGTTGTTGTTATTATTATTAAAATATTTATGGGCTGCCCCATCGCACTGAAGCCTTGGGGCGGCTTACAACAAGATTAAAATACAATTGTTATATAAACAATATTAATTTATCCCTCCCCCTCCACTTGCCCTTGGTGCATCTCGGCAAACAAAATAACCGTAAATTAAACCCTAATAAACCCAGTCTGCTACTGTTGAAGTCTGTTATAAGCCTGAAGTCTGCTACTGTTGAAGGAGTAGCAGACTTCAGGCTTATAAGGATCAACTTTTTTTTTAACTAGGCCCTTTAAGACCCCCCCAGCTGAAACATGGTGTCAAAGACCTACTCTTAGAATATACCCAGGCATTTGTTTTGGGCAACAGAGCAGCTTGTCTTTTGTGCTTTCCCACATACAAATCTGCTTCTGGTTGCTTGCAAGCTTTCTTCCTTTCAGCAGAATACTTTTCAGGTGGGAAGTGTGAGAGAAGAGTCATTTTATTGGTGCTATCATTCAGTGACTGAGACTCAGAAATACTTGCCAGTTAACACCAGATCACCCTGAGTTCAACCAGCAGATGCAGATTTACCTCCTGGTCACCCTGATCCATCGCAGTGCTTGATGGCTTTCTGTGCAGCATCAGATTAACATGGACAGTGTGTCCAGCTGCTGCCAGATACAATCTAATACATTGACCAATTCACACTGGCCATCTCATACTGCAAAGACCTTGAAGGCTCTTTATTTGACAAGAATCCCATAAATCCTACGGCTCTATTCAACAGAGCTGTGTGTGAGAGTCGGTGGTAAGTGTTAGAGGATGGCTGGTACAGGATGGGAGTACAACAAAGCAGTAGATAATAATCCTTAATTGCTTCATTTCTTCAGCTTGTGCATGTCTGTTTGAATAGCATATGTCTATGGGCATATTTATTGAACAGTTAGCGCATCCAGGAAATAGGTTTGTAAATGTATATGGGACAAGCAATGCAGATTTATGGGTCTGCCTGCTAAAGTTTTAGATCTGTGCTTAATTTGTTTTGTGAGTCTGTTTGGTCCTTCCTGAGAGCTCTAAAAATGGTTGTCTCACATTTTACAATACACTTCCAAAGGAACCAAATATGATTTGTGCTTGAATTTATATTTCAGTGGGGAATTCAAGTTATGATGGTTTCCTCCCATTGAAAACATCAGGTCCTCCCAAATATGTTCAACTGAAAAACAGAACTGTCTTAACAGTCTTTTATACCCAAGACTTGTAAAGGATCGATACCGTTCCCATCAGAACAGTAAATTACTTACTGAACCACTTCCAGTAATCATGATGTACAATTTCATATTAACTCTTCTCCTTCTCCACTCAGGCAATTCTTGACAGTCTCTGCAAGCTTCCATCCCACCCACACAGAGGGGTAATGGGTTGAAAACCCACTTAGATCATTTACATGTCCAGGGTTAGATTTAATCTTGTACTAATCACTAAAGCAGGAGCCAGTGTCTTACAGCAATTAAGGGAGTTGGACAGGGCAGTTCCAGCTCCAATTCCCACTTGGCCATGCAACTCTCTGGAGTAACTTCAGCCAGTCACTCACTGTTAGCCAAACCTATTTGATAGAGTTGCTGTGAGGCTGAAGGACAAAGAATTACGCAGGTGGACTTGGGTTCCTTGAAGGAAAAAGCAGCATGTGTGTGTATCAGAGCAAATGAATGAGGAGGCACCACAGCTAAATTGCAGCTGGTTTCATGAGGCTTGCATTAAGGGGCTTGACACAAGATGCTAACTTCCAATGGAAGAACAGGGACAGGTCTTTTTGAGGCTACACAGGTCCCTGCAGCCAAGAGCTGCTACCTCTCTTAATGAATTTCCTGCAGCAAAGAAAAAGACTGCAGAAGTGGTGGGAAAATAGCCGCTGGAAGATTGTATGAATGAGGCTAGGTGATAGCATTAGTCTGAGTATGAATTCAGGAAGGAGAAGACCATCCATGTCTTTTGTCCTGATGACTATATGCTACGTACCTCCAGTTTGCTGTTGTTATTTGCTGTCAGTCTTCTCTGACTAATGGCAACCCTATGGATGAAAGCCCTGCAAAATGCCCATGGCAACCGTGTCCTCTTCTAAATTCAAGGCTGTGACTTCCTTTATGTAATCAATCCATCTCTTATTTGCTCTTCCTTTTCCTCTTCCTTTGACTTTACCCATTGTGATTGTCTTCTCCAGTAAGTCTTGCCCTGTCATGATGTGTCTGGGGTATGACAGCCTCAGTTTTGCCCTTTTTGCTTCTAGGGATCTGGCTTGATTTGATCTCAGACCTACTCGTCTGTCCTTCTGCCAGTTCAGGGTTTCTGCAGAGCTCTCCTCCAGCTCCATGTTTTCCATAGAAGCTTCTGTATAGCTGAAGTGCCCGATCCTGCCTGATCTTGGAAACTAAGCAGGGTTGGGCCTGGTTGAAATCCGATGGGTGTCTTAAATGTTGGGAATCATCCCTCCAGCTCCAGCTTCAGGCAGTATAGAAATGGAATGTGGTGGTGGTGTTTCTACCTCCAGTACCAGAGGCATTATGACTGTGCATACAAGTTGCCAGTGCGCTTGAACCACGACGTGAGCAGACTGCCGCACTCCAATCTGGCATGGCTCTTACGTTTGCAGCTATACTGCTCAGAACCGCATGCTCTGATGGGCAGTATCTATACAGTGCCCCACGCAGATGATTTCCCTCACCTGCTCCCTGAACTTTTTCGCTGGAGATACGGAAGCTGAACCTGAACCCTCCTGCATGCAAAGCAAATGCTCTACCACTGAGCTCAGGTGCCTTTCCTGTAACTCCCATTTCATGATAACACTCTGCATTTTGTATCACAAATGACTGTGCTGCAGGCAACCCAAGTTATCCTCTACCTCCCTTCTGGGGATGCATTAGTCGGATTCTGGACCTGAATCACCAGAGGGGAAGCTAATGAACTTGCTGAGGCAACACATGCTATTTAAGGTCTTCCCCTCCCTTCCACCCCATTGTGAATCAGATAGTTTCACTGGGGAGGATATTAGTGATGCAGGCAGGTTTTATCTGCTAGAATAAGGGCATTCACAGCATGTAGAATATTTATTCATTAAATGGAAATCCTTGGGTAATTTCTCTCGCTCTCATTTTTGGATCCAGGCCGTGCGTTGCTCAGGCTTACCGACAAAAAGCTTGAGCGGATGGGGATTGCTCAGGAGAGCTTACGGCAGCACATTCTGCAGCAAGTCCTTCAGCTGAAAGTGAGGGAGGAAGTCCGAAACCTTCAGTTACTCACGCAAGGTAGGAAATGTACTGATAACAGGCCACAGGAAGGAGGGGGGAAAGGCGGTTTCATGCGAACAGAGTTGACTTTGATATTCACCAGCATGAACTGTTGCACAAAGAGGCCTCTTGGGGCCAGGATGCCTTTCCCTGTGGGGAACAAAAGGAAAATAACAAGACAAGATCAATCTGCGTATTAGGGGCTGCCTGTCTGTTGTGATGACAGCATTTTTCGCAAGTTTAGTGCTTCTCAAACACATACTAACGGATCTTCTTTGCTAAGAAAAAGCAGCAAGAATTCAATATTATCTTATGAACGCTGGATGCTGGCAATGTAAATGTTTTTGTGCAGCTGAGGGCAGAATTCAAACGATGGTCTTGACTCAGGGCTGCTTCTGACAATGGCTCTCCAGCACTGAATTTTCCTGCCTTCCAGACATGAAACTGTGAGCGAGTTCATGTGATACTCCAAGTCCAAGGTGGCCTAAAGGCACTGGAGGAGCCCAGCTGTTTTCTGCTTGGGAGTAGATTCAGCAGGGGACCTCAGGCACTGTGTTCCTTCCTTCCCTGCTCAGTCCTCCAGCTGGTATCCCAGGGAACCTGGAGCACTGAAGAGCAAGATGACAACTTCTGAGCATGGGAACTCTCGGAAGCTGCCATCCGTATAACATTAAAGTAATCAAATCTCCTGTGTTGGATGATGGTACCAAAGAGATATTAAAGCTGGTGCCAGAGAGGCCTCAGTGGGGAGCTTGTGAATGGGGCGGGGGGGGGGTTACCTCTGAAAAGGCTCTTCTCCTTGTTGCCACAAGCAGCAATCAGGTAGTAATCAGAGCAGGCCTCAGCAATTAATTGCTGTGTCTGGCTAAATTGTACTTGGGAGAAGCAATCTGTCATGTATTGTGGTTCCAAGCCATGTAAGGCTTTATAGGTTAAAAACAGCACCTTGAACTGGGCTCAGAGGCATATTGGCAGGTAATACAAGCAGGGTGGGATTGGGGCTCTATGTTTGGATGGGTTGGTCCCTATTAATCTGGCTGCCACATTTTGCATAGACTGCAGCTTCTGAACAGTCTTCAAGGGCAGCCCCAGAAAGTGTGCATTTCAGGAATCTAGTTTAGAGATTACTAGAGTGTAGATTACTGCTATCCCTGTCCAGATGGGGACATCACTGGGCCATCACTGAAACTGGCAGAAGGCACTCTAGGCCACTAAAGTCACCTGAGCCTCAAGTGACAAAGATGGCTCATGGAGCACCCCCCGTGTTGCAAGCCTGCTCCTTCAAGGAGAGGGCAACCCCATGTAGAACAGGTTGAATTCTCCTCATCTGGCCAGAACCACCACCCAGTAACAGCATCCCAGTCTTGCCAGGGTGGCACATCAGTTTGTTAGCCCTCATCCGTGTATCCACAGCCTCACCTGCTAGGGAAGAAAAGGAGAAATAGAGCTGCGTGTCATCAGCAAGTTGCATGTAGATGTCAAATAGTCTGGTGGGACAAGACTGGCCCATGATGAGCCTCGTGCTGGAAAGCCCAAGGAGCAAAGCTGTATTTAAAGGGACCTCAGCATTTTTGCTGCTGATGCCAAGCCCCTCACTGACTGATTCCTGGTACCCATGATGGGTTTTCTGGGTTTGGATGGCATGAGAACCTTCCATGGGTTCAACAGTCCTTAGAGCAACCCATGGGTTGTCAGGTGGTTTGTTGCCCATAGACAAGCTGTCCTGTGAGAATCTGTCTGAGTTCGCATGGTATGACAATCCATCATGAGACACAACCCACAATGGGTCATTGTGTCATGTGAAGCCAGTCACTGAGTTCTGCCCTCCATGTAATAATATGAATATTACATTATGAGTATTATAGTCATGTTATAATATTATTATTTAACCTCTAAATTATACTATGATTATATAGGTACATAAATGGTAAAACATATATGGGAGAAGGAAAAACAAAGGTGCAATATTTCATATTGACCTAATTTGAGAACTGGAGGTTTGCCAGCTCCTCTCAAAGAAAATTTTCTTAGCCTCAATGCCCAGCCATTGTGCAATTTCAGATTATCTTCATTTGCAGGAATTGAGAAAAAATGCCCATGCTTTATGCTACTGGTAAAGGCACAAGTGTGCATTTAAAACTGAAAAATGTGTCTGACATTCCTGGATCCCTTTTGCAAGAAGAATGCCTGTAGATTTAGGTAACTGGAAACTTAACTTTATTATGTGTCTGTTGCTGAAAGGTTGTTTCTAGGAGAGACAATGACCTTGGTAAGAAGCTGGTAAGACTTTTTAAAAAGCAGAAAGAAAATTGAGACATCTAATCATTTATTTATGATATCCAATAGATTTGGGGTCTGTGGGACCTTGCACCCTTCAGAATAGATAGAACATAAAGAAACTCGCTGTCATGTTTGCCAAGCTCAATATAAGTTTGCACAGTATAATAGGTAAAGGATGGTCCAGATCATCAAATTTAATGCTGATACTTTCCTGGTGTATTTTCCTCTCAGGCCAGTGTTCAGTTTGTCAGTGACATTCTTAAGGGTCATCATCATTATCTTTTCGTTACCGTTACTCCTATTTTGGATGACAATATTTGGTATCCTACATGGCTGAGCGACGTGTCAGTTGTCAGATTCATCCTACTAATGGTGTCTAACGCCTTGTCAAAATACCGGTCAGGCTTTCAGTGCACTGCTGGTGTCCCATCTCTGTGCTATGTTCTTACCACATAAAGTAGACCCACTCCGCTTCTGATGTACTGGGCCACATGCAGATGGCCATCCTCCTACTGGTTCGCCAAGTCTTATGCCTCTGTAGCCTTTTTGAGACTTCCTGGTTGACAATGGGATGTCTTCAGGCTGGTCCTCCAGCAGGTCACCATCTGTAGCTGATGATTTTATACATTAGAGCCAGTACTGTGAATTTGGCCTGGAAACAAATTGGAATTCAGAGTCACCAATGTAGGAGAGTAACCTGGTTGCAGCATTTTCCACGAACTACCATTTTCAGATGCTCTTCAGGGGCAGCCCAGCATAGCTCGTGGGAAACAATTAAGGCATGGATCACTGTACCAAGATCTCTCCACTCCAGATCTGTCCTTTCCAGATAGGGAGCTCAACTCACCACCAGCCAAATTCAGGAAAAGTTACTGCCTCCTACAGTGGTGACCTGGAGAAGCAATGACCCAGAAGCAAAACCAGGACCAGGAGCGCTCACAAGCTGCAAACCTGATTTTAAGAACATTTCCTTCACTGGCCTGATTTGCCTCTGTTCTTCCCAACGGCAAACCTGGAGGAGCTAGTTTGAAAATGTCAAGTCCAAGAAGCATTTGTATACTCTAGATTCTGTAGGTGCTGACTATCTGTTCACACTGTCTTCTCCTTCTTCTTGGAATTTCCTCTCCTCTCACCTTATTGTTGAAATATCAGTGTGGAATCCTTATCTCAGTGCTTTAACATTAATGGCTTTGGTTCAGAATTCTCCTGCAAAGTGGGAAGACTGGACTTTGGCACTGGTGTGATGGAATCAGAGCACACAGGAACACAGCACCAACATTCCTGTGTTAGGAAGGAGCATTCCCTGTTCAATTTGAGCTGAGCCTGAATCCTCAGAGCAGCAAGGGGAAGACATTTCCCCTCACCGGGAAAATACATTGTTCCCTCTTGTAATGGAAAGTATTTTGGGGGGTTGTTGGATCTTGGATGGGTAATTAAAATCCCTTAGGTTGAACAAATGACCTGCTCCTGATGGAGATGAAACCCACTAGCACTGGCTTGTTAGTATTGATCAACATACCCGGTTCAAATGTTATTCTCTTCTTGGGGCCATGCCTATGGGTTCTGTTAATTTAAACACACCAGAGATTAGAGAAAGCAGACTGGCTAAGTTCTTAGAATCAGGATCCCCTCCCCAAATTATTATCTTCAAGTCCAATCCTAAATGATAAGTATATTTTGCCAGGGAGCATGATGACTTTTTCCTATCAATAGCTGAGGAGGACTGCGATGTAGAACAGAAGAAAAATGAACCTGAAGTGACTGCTTCTTACTCTGATGGAAACACACAGTGACAAATTATGAGAATCCCTTTCAGGTAGTTAGCCTTCAGGGATCCCATTCGTAATATTACCCTGTTTAGTGAAGTTAATGCTATGCCAGTCAAGGGCAATTGCTCACAAGACTTAGATTGAGGTCAATAGTTCACCATAGTTCTGCTGAACATTCTGGATATAACCCTGGGGTGACTAAGAGATATTGTAGACTTGTCAAGAAGGCCTCCCCAGTGGTCCAATTCTTCACTGTCTAAGCCAATTTAAATTGTGTTGTTGCTCATCTGAAGGACAACTGTGTGTCATCACCAAGGTATTCAATGTGTCAACTCTTCAACTTTCCAGCGTGCGTTCTGTGCAATAGATAATACAGTGGATCTATGTGGCCTAAGCTGCTTAAACTCACAGAGACTGTTACCATACTGCATCTGCCTATTAAACCTTGCTGCACATCAGAAATGTATAGTGTTTTGTAGTTTTATGCAATACATATCATTTGCTGTGAATGGGACTACACCATATTAATGAGACATATGCTTTTAGTTTGGATGAAGTATTTTTATCACTGCAATCTAACAGAGGAGCCCTAACAATGCAAATTTGGGTTAGTTTAGCAGAGGCATTTTTATTCATTAATTTTAACCATTAAAAAAAGAATTATGAATTTTCATGCTCCATCTTTGTTCATGCTTTTTGCCTGTGTTAGTTTCAATAATGCACATGATCTTAATTGGACTAGAACTTTGATATAAGTGCTAATCAATTTGTTATAATATTGATACAGATGTTTTAAGGAATGATTTTGTAAGGAAGAAATCATCTATGCTATTCTAAAAATTGCAGAGTATTTTATTTGCTTTTTATTTTTTGAAATAACACTAAATAATCACAATGTTGTATGTCTGCGTTTTCACTGCAGCCCCTGATGAAAGTGACTAGTATTTTGGAAATGTGTTGGGCTATAATAACATGCTTTCCATAGGCACCTGGGATGTCCTTTATATTTTGGTGGTTGGTGGTTATATATTGGTGGTTATTCTGTTGACCTCACTGCACATATGGAATGTATAGTCTCTCATCCAAAGCATGGCTTTTGGGAAATGATGGTAATGAAGGAGAAGAAAAAGGAGGGAATTTTTCAGAAGCAAGCTGCATTTGGGACAAAAATATGGGCATCATGTAAACAGTCTGGGTAATAAACTGAGGAAGGCAGGGGAAGATCTGAGGAAGGATTTTTTAATTCTATCAGAACCAGAGTACAATTGTTTCTGCAGTCTTTGAACCATGCAGTCAGGTGTTGAAAATGAAACCTGAAGTGTAGCCTAACATATTGCCTATTTAAGCAGTAGGGAGCCATGTGTCCTTTAGCATTAAGCACAGTCCTCTATTGCAAGGGCTGTCAGAGGACAGTGTGTCATGGCCCAGGACTGGCATCCCTCGGAAACTGAAGCCTCCAGTGATTCCAGGGAGACTTAAGAACCAGCTCCTGGCCTTTCTGAAGAAGGATACCTGGCTCAAGTCCCATGTCTTATCCCTGCAATCCCCAGGAGGCGGTTCTGGTTCTGTGGCTTGAGGCTTCTCTAGTAAACAGGGAAATCCTTGGAAACAGTCTTCAGCTGGCTCCACCTTCTTCAACCCTTGTTTCTTACGAAGAAAAGGCCATTGGCCCTTTAACAGCCAGATGCATCACTTGATGGGGTGCAGTTTCCAGACTTCTGCCCTGACTGTAAAGACTGTCAGGGTTTGTTCCCAGAGTATACTGGAGTGAGTTGTTAATTCTTTAGCTATTGGGTTGCTGGCCAAGGTCCTGAAGCTTTTGTTCCACTTGGACCCAGCCATCTTGCCACGTCAAGCCTTCTTGCCAGAGCTGTTGTTCAGGACAGAGGACACATGAAGCATGACATCGTGCTCCGTTTGAAGGCATCTTCTGAAAGGGGTCCAGATCTAGTTCAACTGAAAGATAAAAGAAAGGAAGATGGGAGAATGGGGGCCTTGAAGTTATCCATCAACAGTTAGCACCTGGAAAGAACATTTGGCAAGTCATGCAGTTCAGTTTTATCTTCTGTGGTGAAAGATGCATTGTAGTTCTCTATTTAATTACAGAAATTATTTTTAAATATGCCTGTATATAAATGTGCATCTATATTAGCATATGCAAACTCTGTGCAAACCAGTGCCCTGTTGCCTCCATTTCCTCTTTGATGGATAAAGAGCTGCTCTGTTGACTAGCCAAAAGCAAAAGCTTGAGGCTGAAGCTGTGCCCCACCTCACCATTCCTTCTGTGCCACAAGTGGGCTCAGAGGTCTGAACCCAACAAGAATGCAGGGAAAGACCCACTTCATTTGCTGGGGAAGTATAACATTCTGGAGTTTGCCCTGGCTCTGGATAAGGAATTTCACTTTGGCCTGATACAGTTCTAACAGGATGATTACCAAAGAAATGAGGTCACATGCACCTTCCCTCTTATTTGCTCTGAGATGCAAGCACTAACTCTACAAACTTTGGGGAAATGAAGGGTGTCATGAGACTTTGTTCAAGCTGGCTTGAATGTGAACTGCTTGGGCTCTTGAAAGCATGCCTCATAGGAGAGATGGGTGCGTAAGACCCACCTGAACCCTGGAACAGTTCTATTCAGACCAATCTCCAGGTGAGAAAACAGCCTTCATCCCATCTCAAAAGCATCCTTCTCTTAGAGGCTGTAGAGCACATGTTTGGCATGCAGGAAGTCCCACGTTCAAGCCCTGGCATCTCCATTAGTACTAGGAAAGAATTGTAGCTGAAACCGTGGCCGCTGCTGCCAATTTATGTCAATACCACTGGACTAAATGGAATAATGATCAGATTCAGTTAAATACTTGCAAAAATATTTACACACAACCTTATTGACTTTCCATATTTTGTTGTGATGCAACCTCCAGTTGAAGTGAATTTGATTGGCATTGTTACCTCTTGAGGTGGATATGATATTCAACACTGTGAAGGTGATAAATGTTTTAATTGTGACACAAATATTAACTCAACAAATGCAAACTGGCATTTGTTGGTTGCATAAGCATTCACTTCCTTTAGTCAATGTTTGGTAGAAGCACCTTTGGCTGAATTGCAGTGGTGAGTCTTCTTGGGTTAGTCAGTATCAACTTTATGCATCTGGATCCTGTAAAGTTTGTTCATTCCTCCTGGCAAAACTACTCCAGCTCTTAAGGTTGGTGGGCACTATTGGTGAATTGTTGTTGTTGTTTAGTCACAAAGTTGTGCCTGACCCTCCGCAACCCCATGGACCACAGCACACCAGGCTCTCCAGTCCTCCACCAGCCCCTGGAGTCCACCCAACCCCATGCCCACTACACCAGTGACTCCATCCATCCACCTCATCCTTTGCTGTCCCCTTCTCCTTTTGCCTTCAATCATTCCCAGCATCAGGATCTTTTCCAATGAGGCCTTCCTTCTCATTAGGTGGCCAAAGTATTTGAACTTTAGCTTCAGTATCTGTCCTTCTAGAGAACAGTCAGGGTTTATTTCCTTCCAGATTGACTAATTTGATCTCTTCGCAGTCCAAGATACTCTCAGGAGTCTTCTCCAACACCACAATTCAAAAGCATTCTTTGGCACTCAGCCTTCCTTATGGTCCAACTCTCACAGCCATACATTACAACTTGTGAATGGGTACATAGCAACTTTCAAGTGTCGCCACAGATTCTCAATCAGATTGAGTTCTGGGCTTTGACTGGACCATTCTAAGACATTCAGATTCTTCTTTTTAAAGCACTCTAGCATTCATTTGGCTGTGTGTTTAGGGTCATTCTCCAGCTAGAAGGTGGCTCTCCAGCCCAGTCCCAGGTCCACTGCAGAGTGAAACGGGTTTTCCTTTAGAATTGTCCTGTATTTGGCTCCATCTGATCAGTCTCCTAAGTCCTGCAAAGGAAAGGGATTCCCACAACATGAGGCTAACACTACCATGCTTCACTGTGGGGATGGTGTTCCTCTGGCAATGAGCATGGTTGGCTTTGCATTTTGCACCAAGGCTAAATGCACCAAACTAAATAACTTTGCACCAAAGTTCTACTTTGTTCTTAGTAGACCAGAGAACCATTTTTCCCAACAAGTTTGCTGTGTCTCCCATGTCATTTACAAATTGTAAATGGACTTTGATATAGCTTTGTTTCAGCAATTGTTTTCTTTTCGCCCTTCTACTGTAAAGCCCAGCTTTGTGAAGCATCTGAGTGATCATTGTCCCATGGACAGTTTCTCTCAACTCTGCTTCTCTCCATAGCTCCTTCGGAGTTCCCATTGTCCTCTTGGTTGCTTCTCTGTTTAAAGCCCTCCTATCTCGTTTACTGAGTTTCTGAAAGGTGCTGCATGCTCCCATATTGGTGCCAAGGTGAGAGTGAGGAAGATGGAGGGTTTTGCCTCTCCTGTCTGCTCCTTCCATGTAGTGTATCAGGGTTTGTATAGCACTGTCACCTAAGAGTTGCAGTCCTTCCAAGGAACACTGCCATTGTACGTACCTAACCTAGCCCTAGCCTTAACCCTTTGTTATTATATCCTGTTCGTTGCCTGCCATATTCCTTTTGGCCTTATCTAGGACTAGGACACAGTCAGAAAAGTAACTTCATATACAACAGATATTAGAACAGTTGCTGTAAGTCAACAAGCAACGGATCTTGAGAGTGAGTCACGCTCCAGAGCAGATTAATGCGTTGGGCATTAAGCCCGGCAATAACATTTCTACTTGCATGCAAAAGGATCCCTACTGACAGATTAACTGCGTCCAGTAATAATCTTGCAGCACTGAATCCTTCAGTTCTGAAATGTCATGATAGCTTGCTAGGCTGGATCTCATGCTCAGAACATGAAAGTCCCCAGTGCTAATGCTGTACCCATTGCCATGTTTCCACTATGCTCTACCTTCTGTTCAGCATCCATGCTGGATAGGAAGTAGAGACATCGTTAGGCAGACTGTACAGAAATTATGGAAATATTCTCACTGTTTTCAAAACACTTCAGTGAATGTGGAAGAAAGCAATGATATATATTGCATATTGTTTAAACATAACCCTCTCGCTCTTGCTCTCAATTCTCTCACTGTGTATGCGCATATATAACGTGTTTCCTGTTTGTAGAATGAAAACTGTTAGCAGCCCACTAAATCAATATCAAGAGTAGCCCTCGTACTTACCTACTGCCTTCACATTTGTGTACATTGAAATGTTCCAGTAAAACAGCTACCATTTCCTTAGTTGTGTCCTGCATTCCTGGCCTGTGTGCTTAATTATGGCTAGTTTGTATTATAAGAATCTCTTGCATGTAGCTGTTCTTAAGGAATCCAATTCTCAATGTTAGCTTTGTTTGTTCAGTGAATGCCATTCCAGTCAAGGTCATTCAGAAGACTTAATGTGGGACCTGAAGATCACTCCAGTTGTGTATTTAGATGCACTGCATTTATATCCCACTTTTCTTCCATGGAGCTCAAAGCCATGTGCGTAGGTACTCTTGTGGTCTCCCATCCTGGTGTAGACTGGACCCAGATCTGCTTAGCTTCAACAAGATGCCACATCATGTAAGTTCAGGCAGCACCTTGGTGGCATCTCTCATCCCTCTTGATTGCAGGTAAAGCCAACTAGGCCATGGGAGCTTAGTACATCAATCACGGATCAGAAGCTGAAGATACAGCTTTTTAAAATGCAATGTGAGTGCAAGCAGAGCAAATGTTACACTTTGTTACACTGATCAGTTTTTGATTTACTTCCCTGACTCATGCAATTGGTAGTCGCAGGACTTACTTTCCTTTCTTTTGGAAAATACAACCAAAGACACCCTTAAAGTCCTTTCTGTTGTTCTTCTGGCTGTTCCTCCTTAGTCCATCTTGCCCATTACTCCGTTTACTTCTTGTGAGCTGTTTTCTTGCTGCCCTGTGCTCCCACCACAATACTCTTTTAAGCTTCAGCCTCATCCTCTGATTCCTCCCATCAATGTTCTTTTGAAGTGGTGCGAGAGGCACTTGAGTCCAGAGAAGCCCCTAGGCTGGTCAGGTGCCCTGCTTTATGGAGGGCAGTCCTTCATTTTGGAGAGCTGGCAGAGAACCATCCTATCCAAGACTAATTTAAAGATAAGGATCATAAGACGGGAGAGCCGACACCTTGGAGAGGACAGCAGGCTGAACCGCCTCGTGGGTCACTTCGTCAGTCTTTTCTCCTATGGACTTGTATTTCTATTTCAATAATAGTTATTCTTTCTAAAAGTGCTGCTATGCATATGCATTATGTAGACAGCTGTTGTGCAGCTGGATGCCCCCTTTTGTTGTGCCCCCCCTTTGGTGATGCATTTACTTTTGAGGGGGAGGAGCAATGTGTAAGTGATGACTCAACAAAGAGGGGGGCATACAGGTGGATGGAGAGGTGCAGAAGTACCCAGAAGAGAAGGTGCAAAAGGAAATTAGGCTGCAAGGAAACAGACCTGGAGGCAGAGACAGTTCCTCTTTCTCTGCTCATCTTGGCAGCTGCTGCTCAGAATGGGGAAATGTATCCCATAAGTGTTCACACCCATATGTGCTTGCTAGAGGGGAATGAGTGGGGATCCATTCTTCTGGCTGGGAACTCACATCCTTGTCACCTCCAGCGCTGCCCTTCCTGATGCTGGATTTTGCACTTCCTCTCTTGTGGTCCAGAAAAACGCAGTGGCTTGCTGAGACTCCAGGACATTGGAAGGTTCCTTATGCCCAGTGTGGTTGACATGAATGGGCAGAAGCTCTCTGAGTTTCCAGGAAGGAGTCTTTTCTAGCCATGCACAGAATGGAGCCTGGATCCTTCCACATGCAAAGCTGATGCTCTCCCATCATTACCATGATGCCACCCTGATCTAGAAGGGAATAAAGTGTGTGTGTGTGGCGGGGGCTGCTTTAGGGATGGGATGGAGGTTGCTCTGTGACCTTAATTTTTGTCTGAACCAGAGATTGTTCTGGTGGGCCTTATTATTCATTCGTTCATTTATTTCATTCCTATACCTCCTGTAGCCAAAGCTCTCTGGGCAATTTACAATAGAGTGGGTCTTAAACATCCTGCTCTCCTTTGGAATGGGCTTTGAAAGGTCCCAGGAGTTGATATCCAAGCCAGGTTCAGATGAAGTCTCAGGTCACCCACAGTAGCAGTCCAGAAGAAGTTCTTCTGTCCTAACAGTGGCATGTTGAAATTTCATTCTGTAGTTAACTCATTCTATAAGTTTTCTTATACTAAATCAGACTATTTAGTTCAGTATTTTTACACTGACCGGCACAAGTTTCCAAGGTTTCAGGTGTGTTTTTCCAGCCGTCCCTGGAAATGCCGGGGATTGAACCTGGGACCTTCTGTGTGCAAAACAGGTATACTGTGGTTGAGCCATAGCCCCTCTCCAAAAAAAGCTACTTTTTTCTGTCACTTATTCCTGCAATCAAAGATCCAATGAGTGGTCCAATTTTCTTTGGAAAGGATAGGCTGATTTTCCTCTGACTGTTCTGTCTGCCCCTTCTTGTACTTGAAGGGCAAAGACCTGACTTCCTCACCCCATGAACTCATCTGCAAGAAATTCAGGGAGGTCCCAGAACTTATTTTAGAAAAATTTCTGCAGATTGTCTGTCTGGGGGAGCTGCTTGAGGAAGAAAAACCTTCACATCATTATTTTTTCTTGAATCCTGATTCATAGGAAGCAACAGCCAGCAATGCAGACGATGGTGTGAAACTATTTTTGGATTTTCATTGCTAGCCGAGTGCTGGGCTAGATCAGCTGGTGGGTCCCTTAGCTAAGGCACGGTAGCTTCATGTGTGGGCTGCTTTGCTTTGCTGAATCAAAACAGGCTTTGTCGGCAATCAGCTGCTGTTGCTTGGAGCCGAAACGTATTTGGGTTATATATTATTCTGCACTTGCCTTTCGTGTATCTTTTCCAGGTGGCTTCTGGTAGCATTTACTGTGAGAGTTTTCCTCTTGATTATGCAGTTGCCAAAACAATTAACAAACAAAAGGATATTGCCTTGTATTAACAAAACAGTGGGCAGAATCCAGCTAAAGTTGAGCAGTTGTAAGTTCTGTTGATTTTGGTGGTGATATCTTTTGGCACATCAATTGAATCCACATAGCCTGCTGCAGGGGGAGGCAACTTGATGCCCTCTAGGTACTTGGACTATAACTCCCAGACCACTGGCTGTGCCAACTGGGTCTTGTTGTACCCTAAAAGACCTGAAGGTTGCCTACTCATGTCCTACTGCAAGGATGATGAACTTCTTCCAGATCAAAGGTGGGAGTCAGTTTTGGAGAAGGTGTGTTCCTTTGGAGGGCAGGATGGAAAGGGAAAAGGGGCAGTAGCAAAACGGGTAAATGCCATAATTCTTTAGCACTATTTAAGTACTTACTGAGAATAACTTGGTGTCAGAATATTATGAAAAGGTTGGCAACTGAAGGAAAGGAGTGTGTCCACCTGGGGAACCTAGGTGAGCCATATCGGAACTGCAAGTGGACCTTATCTGGCCCATGGTCCTCAGGTTTAACACTCATGCCCTAGTGTAGAGAAACCTAAGTGCATGCACCAGAAATAAAAGCATCTTCTTCCCCTGTTCATTCACTGCCTTTACATGAAGCCAGAAATTGGGTTAAATTTTCTGACTTTCTGGTTCCAGTTATTAATCAGGCTGCCATATTTTGCACAAACTTCAGTTTCTTCATGGGAAGCCCCACATGGAATACATTGCATTAATCTAATTAATTGCATTAATCTAGCCTACAGTTTACCAGAGCATAGTTTACTGAAACCAAATGGTTCCTATCCAGCTGGACCACCAACTGAAGTTGCTAGAGGCCATTCCTTGCCACTGAAGCCACCTGAGTTTCTAATGGCCTAGAGGATTCAAGGACACCCAAGCTATAAAGTTGCTCCTTCAAGGGGAGTGCAGTCCCACCCAGAACAGGTTGAATCCCCTCCATCTGTTCAGAGAAACCACCCAGTAATAGCATCTCAGTCTTGCCATCCAAGAATGGCTCATCCAGTTCATCGTCACAGACAAGCATTGGTATAGCACATCCAAGTCTCACCTGCTAGAGAGGAAAGAGAGAGAGAGAGAGGTATGTGAGAGGGTGTCACATGGAGATGGGGAGAGGCCTGTTCTCCCTTGCAGAGGAAGGCAGGACGCGCTCCAATGGAGCAAAGCTCAGGGAGCCAAGGTTCAATTTGGATGCCAGGAAGCACTTCCTGGCAGTTAGGACCCCGAGGGCGTGGAATGGGCTTCCACGGGAGGTCGTTGAGGCCCCATCGGTGAGGGTGTTCAAAGATAGGCTGGACATGCACATGGTGGGCATGTCATGAGCAGAGCCGGCTGGTGCCGGAGGTCAGACTAGATGGCCCGGGAGACCCCTTCTGACTCGCTCTGTTTCTATGTTTCTATCTGTGCATCATCAGTATACTGGTGGCAGCATACTCCAGAAATCAGTTACAATGCTCAACTGTTTCACATAGGCATTAAATAGCATGGGGAACAAAACCGACCTCTGGGGAACTCCATGTTGGAGAGTCCATGGAGTTGACCATTATCCCCCAAGCACCACTTCTGGAGTTGGTTGTTCCGGCAGGAGTGAAATCAGTGCAGTGCAGTCCCGCCCAGCAACTCAGACACCTTTCCCAGGAGGATAGCATGGTGGATGGTGCTGATATCTGCCAAGAGTTCCAGGAGTACCAGCAGCCCCCTTAGTCTCTCTTCTGACGTAAGTATGACTTTGTATGTAACCAGGTGTATTTATGCTAGCACACTCAGCACTGACTCACTTTCAGTCAGTCTGGTTATAGCCCTGCTTTGTAAATAATCCAGAGGAAATGCATTCATTTGTCAGAAGTTTGCTGGAAGTAAAAATAAATAAATAATGTGAACTTTGGACTGTTTCTTGGGTAGGTGAGAACTATGATAGCATCCTTGGCTTCTTGACCTCACATGGTATGTACCAGAACAGCTCCTCATTATCTCTGCTTTGTATTAGTCAGTAGCTTATTAAGATGGAAGAGGGTGGGAAGGTATTCCACAGCTTTTCACAGGTGCAACTATAACTAAAATGGGTCAGTCTAAGATCAGGTTAAACCCCAGGAGGTCTGGGATCTCACCTGAAGTGGAGCAGAATAGTTTGGGGGGGGGGGTCTGTGGAGTCCAGTAACTCAGTAGTCAAACCCATATATCTTTTTTCAGATGTTCATGGCATCACTACCACATTTTAAGCAAAGTATCAAGAATCTTAAAAGGATGGAACACTGCCTTCCAGTTTATATGTAGATCAACATGCTGTCAAGTACTTTTGTAATCCGAAAAGAGCCATTACTGCATAATCTTCATAAGCAGGCATGGTTTTCACTATTATGCAGAAACAGGGAAGATAGAGAAGTTTGACATGTCAACAATACCCGTATGGTGAATTTCAGGGTGGGCAGAAGATAGATCTCTAGATGTTTAGGACTACAGCTCCCAGAAGCTCCCTCCAGCATTGCCAAGAGCTAGGAATGCTGGAAGGTGACATGTGAAATGTCTGGAGACCTACATTCTGCACAATCCTGCTGTAGTAGATGGAGTGCTGGGTTTGGACCAAGGGGACTGGGCTTTGAATCCCTCCCTGCTAAAGTTCACTGGGTGGCCTTGGGCAAAGGACCATCTGTCATCCAAATCCAACTCCAAGGGTTATTGTGAAAACAAAATGGAACAGCCAGTATAGGATGTCACTGAACCTCCTGGGAATGTGTGGGCAGTGCGTATGAGATAAACATTCCAAATAAACACCTTGCCAAGGTAGTTGATATAAAACTATGTGGGATTCACCAACTGCATTTTTTGGAAATAGTCTGTTCATTTCTTCCACAATAATGAAATGTGCAAATCCACAGGAAAAAGGATTCAGCACAAGTTAACTATCTACAGCTGGAAGGCAGGTTGTACATTTCTGCAAATAGCAATTGATTAATTGCTCAATAGCCTTCGTTGTTGTTGTTGTTATAAAAAACAAAGAAAAACAAACTTTCGTGAGAGTACAGCTCTAGTTTTCTTGTGCATTTGTCGTCTTTGCTTTTGCAGTTCCTGAAGTTCAAGGTAGCTCAGTTCTTGTGTGTATACTTCTCTCCCTCTCCCTCTGCCCCCTTTCTCCTTTCCATCTTGACCTTCTTCATTCCCAAACCATGCAACTTCCAGCACAATCTAGAAGAAGCTTGCCTCTGTTGCTTCCAGCCAGAACTGCTATGCAGATGTTTCCCTGTGAACTCCCCATGCCAAAAACAAATGTGGATTTTTTTCCAGGGACATGTAAATTTCCCAGTAGATATACTTTGCCCCAGACCCCCTCTCCATCTTAGGTTTCTGCATGTTGCCTTGCTAAATAAGAAACTTCAAAAGGTTTCACTAAATCTTCTGACGTGTAGCTCATGCCAAACTCCTTTATGAAGAGTCTGGAGTCCATGGCACAGATTTCAGGACTGCTACCTGCAGGAGTTATCCAGCAAGTGCAACTCATATAAGCTTATTGTATGATGGCTCGAAAGAGGTAATTGTCCACCTGCAGCTTGCTTTATGCAATGATGTGGTTTGGATGCTAGATTTCACATCGAGCCTCTGCTGGTGCAGGAGGCATTCTTATATGATTAATACATTCTGGATTGACCCCAGCCTTAATTCCTTGGATAGCATTCCCTTTCTGCTAACCCTGACTGAACCCTCTATGTGGCCAACCCTCAGCTCCATATTTCCCAGATGCCATACCTGGGCTAGCCAGCTGAGCCAGCCTGCACATTCCCAGAATGTGCCTACCCTATTTCTGCTGCTCTGATCTCTCTGCTTAAGGCACTCCTCCGAGCGACCGTCTGTCTCGCCTCCTTAAGGGATGGCTCACACGGAAGTGCCCCCTGCAGAGATCTCAAAGGCCAGGTAGGCAAGTCCTGAGGCTCAATTCCATCTGATGCTCACCAGGAACTCAGACTAAGATCTATTGCAAAGTGGACTGGAGACCAGGGAGCTGAGCCCAGAGAGTCTGATGAATCCCCATCTCCAAATTCTTCACATATTTGACACCACTGGAAGTACCCATTTCTAGACTTGATTCCACAGCAACTTATTTCACAGCAGCAGCAGCTGGTGATTCCTTTCATATTCTGTTCTAGAAAAAATGCTTGCTTGCTTCGAGTGGACAGGTTAGCTATATTTATATTTTGTTCTGATAATCTGTAGAACGTTTGATGACAATATGATACAACTTGGCAGTAACTCTTTCACTTTAGAGGTCAGAGGGTAGGAGATATGGGAAATTTATTTCCATTCATTTTTAAAATCAGGATATACCCAGGATGAACCTTCTGAACTTGAAAATAATCTGACCATATGTTTCCCAGGTTGCAACATGATTTGTAGGTCAAAAACGTGCATGGAAAGGGGTGTGTTTTTGAAAGCTATGTACAAATACACTTTAAACAGTGGGAGAGGAGCCTGCACATTCCAAGTTTGTGCACAACTGTGTCTACATCTGGAAAAAATAAACACACAGAAAAATAGAGCTTCCTGCAAACAGAAGAATACAACATCCCCAATCTCTTAAAGAGTCAAGTTGGAATAAGCATTGGATAGAATTTAGAAAACTTGGTGAGCTTGCATTTTGCTGATTCTCATGTCTGTCATTAGAGCTGCAGGATCCCTGGGACTAATCTGGCCCACCAGGCTCGCCAGTCTAGCCAAAGGCCCATGGGCTCCTTGTGGGAGAGGGGCTTGGCTCCAAGCCCTTCTCTGGGGAATTCCCACTGTTATCTCCATAAGGCCATAAGAACAAGAGCCCTGTTGGACAGGACCAAGGATCCTTCTAGTTCGGCATTCTGCACACCGGGGCCAACCAGCTTTTCCTGTAGGAGAACCACAAATATGAGTGCATGAACACTTCCTTTCCCAGGTTCTATCGTAAGTGGTGTACACAGGTATTCTTACAGGTAACATATAGCTATCAGGACCAGTGGCCATTGATTGCCTCATTGCCTTTGTCCAGCCCCTTTCAAAGCCATCCAAACTGGGGCCTATCATTGGTGGCTTTCTCGTGGAGGCCGATGTTGTAGTTCAGCTATCAAGTGTGTGAAGGAGGACTACTTCTATCTCTGTTGAATCCCTTCTATTGCAGCCTGTGGGTCCTCAGGGGCTGTTGGACTATAGTTCCCATCATGCCCAGCCAACATAACTGATTGTCAGAGATGAGAGGGAGTTGGATCACCAGATTTTTTTCCCCTGTCACAGTTTTCGCATTATAATTTGCATGGATATAACCACAATTGATTTAGTATAAATACATGGATTCAAATATTGTAACAATGACATTCAGGGTAATAATATATTGCTGATGGCTTTGAAGTTTAAAAAGACCACAAGGTTGGGAAAGTCAGATTTATTGGTTGAAGCAACTCATTCTGAAATTCCTACCAGGCCAACCCTGCAAAACCAAGGATAAGTGATGAGAGGCATGCTTTAACTGCCCAAGAAACTACAGCAAGTTACCAAAGAATACTTGAATAGAAGTATGCTAAAGCTCAGACATCGTGATACAGCAGGGGAACCTGGCAGTTGCTCAGAAGCTTATAAGGGGTTCCTGAGAAAGGAGATCAATAACAATGGACAATCTTCCCCCATTTTATGGATCTTCCACCTCCAGGGTCAGGTCAATGTCCTGCAGGAACTGAGTCATGATCTAGAGCAATTCCAAGAATCTGCAGTGAATTGACTTGACTCAATTCCTTCCCAGTCAAGTCAATGCGGAAATGATTCCTCGAAGCGAAAACATTGGAAAACCACTGATCTGTAGAGTTCATTGGACCACACATATTTATTACCTCTTTCCACTTGCCAAGAACAGCATGCGTGATCATCATTTTCAGTGAAAGCTTCTCTCTCTCTCTCCCCCCACCCTCTCTTTTGATTAGGAACTAGATCGAAAGCTCTGAATAGTTTCATGCAGGCTAATGACCAAGAAATCATATCCACTTTCCATTATGGCCAACCTGAATTGTACTTAGAAGTATTTCTAATACATTAACAGAGAGAGAGAGAGAGAGAGAGAGAGAGAGATTGCTGTTCTCCCCCATAAAGCCTTTACTTATTACAGCATTGCCAAAATATGAATTAGTGGGGGGCTAAATTGCTCCCCTCCCACAAGGTACTGTGCAAGCTAGATGACGAGCATCCCAGAAGCCTACTGACATCAGTGCTACTCCCAACTACCTAGCATTTTAGCCTCTCTCAGTGCTGAGAGACACAGAGTTCTGGTGAAGTGACTTGGCCAACATTGGGAAGGGTAGCCCTCGATGCCTGTCTCTGCTTTAGCTCCTGTGTCCCTGGTGGGAAATAACAGTGAGGAGTCCTCTGCCACAATCCCAACCCCAAGTATAAGATGATGGGTCCTGAGCTAGTGGTAGGTGACCAAGAAAGAGATCACGGGGTGGTGGCAGACAACTTCCTGGAAATTTCAACTCAGTGTGAGGCTGTTGTGAAAAAGGGAAACCCTATGTTAAACTTAGTGAGGAAAATTATTGAAAAGGAAACTATCACTACCACATTGCTCCTTATGGATCTATGGTGTGATTACACTTAGGAAACTGTGCCCTGGGCACTGCACCAAAAGAAAGAGATCTTGCAGTTTTGGGAAATGTGCGGAAAAGTACGCTAGAGCAAGCCGCCAATGAGGAGAGGTGACAAGAGCTGGGATCATTTAGCTTAGGAAAATGATTAATAAGGGGAGATGTGACAGATGTGTAAGGAATTGTGCAGGGTGTGGAGAATATGGATAAAGAGATACTTTTCTCCCTTTCCCAGAAACATCCCATGAAGCTGATTCCAGTGTTTAGCCTGAACTGGGAAATTTGGTTTTAGCCATTTTCTGACTCTTACTGCTGCTGTGAATTTTGTGAGTTCTGCGTTTTTCTAATTTAGATTATTTTCTGCCCCTGAGAGTTGAATCAGGGACCAAAACATTTACTAGTTGCAAAAACATTTACTAGGATGAGTAATGGCACTGTTTGCTTTATGAATGCATATCTGTGACACTCTGGAGGTTGTTGGATTACAGAGTGCACTGTCCCTGATCATTCAATGTGCTGGTTGGGACTGTTGACAGTTGGAATCCCCAACCTGGTCCTCCCACCCCAGCAGATGCTTTGGATGTACGTTCATCAGCCCCAGACAGCATGGCCAGTGGTCAAGAATGCTAGGAATTGTAGTCCAAAGCACCTGGAAGGGACAGACTGGATGCCAGGAAGGCTGTCCTAGATGAACATCTCTCTTGTTTCTACTCTCAAAGTAAAAACAAAATACAGAAATAACCTATTAAAGTTATCTCTTTAAAATGTTTTAAGCCATAAACAAAAACTTCCAATCTATTTCTGTTTTGCAATATGAGTGTACATATTGACAGCCGTTTTGTTAAATAGTAAACTTCAGAGAGGCGGACATTTTTGCTGTATGAAACTCTCTCCTGTAGAAATGAAATCTGTTTTTAACTTCAAAGCCCTCAACAATATATTATTACCCTGAAGGTCATTGTTAAAATATTTCAATACATTTATTCATAGTAAATCAATTTCAGTTATATCCAGGCAAACTGTAATGGGAAAACTGTGACAGGGAAAAATCCTTGATATTGATTAGAAGGAGGAACTGAAATTATTAATTCTCAGGGGAATTAATCTTTAAAAAAACTCATAAAAATGGTTTATGATTATGTCAAATTTTAAGAAATGAACAACAAATCTGTTCTTTTTAGGAGATGCTCTAGATCTTCACATATCTTGGCAATTAATGATGCTTCACAACACTTGTCTGGTGTGTGAATGATTGAGCGAAGGGCATTCTGTCAGATGAAGCAGAAAGGCTGTTAGCAATACAGTATTAATTTTTAGGAGTTCTTTACTGATGGACTTCTGCAGATTATGAATACAGAAAGAAAACATTAAAATGCAGATAATTGAATTTGGAGAATATTTATGGTAACTTTGCCCACATCTGGACATATATATGAAATGGTTGTATTTAATTATGTGTCTTTTAAAGAAAGTCTAACATTGTTACAGGGTGGCACAGCATGTATTCAGGGGACAATGCTGCAAACATGGGGTTTCCCTGGTTAGTGATCCTTGAAGGATAGACCATAGCTCATTTGCGTTCTTTGAAGAAGGTTTCATGTTTGGCCTCTGACATCTCCAGGTAAAACAGCTCAGGTGTTGAGGGATGCTTGTCTGAGAGACCACTGCAAGTCAGAGTAATCAGTCCTGAGCTGGGCAAGCATAATGTGCATATTTATGTAGAGTCAGTATGGTGGATTAATTAGAGTGTTGGATTGGGACTTGGGAGGTCCTGGTTCCAGTTCCCATTTGGCATGAAGCTCATGGCATGAATTTGAGTCAGTCGCTCTCTCTCAGCCTACCCACCTTTGCAAAGTTGTTGCGAGGATAAAATGAGGACTTGAGGACCTTGCAAGAGGGAAAAATGGGCAGGGTATGTAGGTAATAATCTTCAGCATTTTTACCACATGCATTAGCCAAGAAAAGTCCTAGAGCAGTTTATAAAGATTAATATGTCCCTCAGGGTCGCAGTCTAAAAAACACAACACTAAAGGGAAGAGGATTGAGAGGGAGAAGGGAACAAGCAAAAATTCAGGCATCCGTCTTTAGTTTCAAACTTTTTCTTTTCTTCTCTTTCCAGCAGGGAAGTGTCAAACAAGGGTCCTGAAGCTATTCCTGCTCAATGTATGGGGCCAGGCTGGTCTCCCCATTGTGATAAAGTTCATCCTGGGAGGTGCAATCTCCCAGTGACTCTCCACATACAATTTTGGAGTGCAGGTTTTAAGGCCAGTTTCAATGTTCTATTTACCTCCTTGTACCTGGGTTGGCATGTTCTGAGTATCCATGGAATGCATCATGTACTTATCAAAAAGACGCACACTTTGATCCATTTTTTTGCTTCTTTACTTTTGCCTTTAACACCAGATCCAACCCTCAGTCTTACGAATGCCCTTCTCTTGCCTTCCTCCTCCTCCCCTTCTCCTGGCACACAGCTACAAAGCCGTTTTTCTCTTCTAAAAAACGAGACATTTTTTTATATGGAGCATTGCCCAGAACTGCCATATACAGATAACACATTTGAAAGAAAAATTTAAAAATGAATTTGCAGAAGTGGTTGAATTCCTTCATTAATGACAGTTAAAATGCAGACGAGAGCTAGGCAAGCTTTCAGAAACTTTGTGTTCAATAGCTCATTCCCCATTAAAAGCCTAACATTTCTGCTTCGGTTGTCTACATTTTGGATACAAAATCCATGGCAAAACACCTAACTCTAAGTGGTGCAATTTTTCTAAAAAGTGTGAGCAGCCAGAGAAAGGGAGCTCTTTGTAGAGAACATGAACGACCTGAGTCATCATTGATCCACTGTTCTGACACAATCAGGATTGTCAAGGTTCAGTACTATGGCTTCTTGCTCCATTAAGGAAACCCTGAGAAGTAGCTTGTTAGATTTCCTGTGCAAAGCTTAGTTGCAATTGTTACAGAACTTCCAAAGGCATTCTATAAACTGCCAATCCTCATGGGAGCTGATTGGAACCTCAGACCTAGGTGTGTTGAGCCCTTTCTAGGTGTTTGGAAATGCTACTCATGAAGGCGACACATGTTCTGACTTGCTCCCTCTACACCTAAACTCCCCGCATTGAAAGGAAAGGTCTGTAGTGTGACTGACAGGGTATTCCTCAGACCTTTTTATTTAAACAATATTTTAACAACGCTTGATAATATTTATAGGTTTTAATTGTGCAGCCAGGGTGTTTCTGGGTTTTAATTGTATTTGTATTATGTTTATTTATTTATGTGAGCCGTCCCAAGGCTATAAGCGATATAAATAAATATATCGCTATATAAATAGATATAAAACTTCTAAATAAATAAACATGGACATGGTTTGGTGCATGATCAGGAACCATGATGTGCAAAGTCCTGTAAGTTGGATTCATCCGGACATGGACACAGCACTGCTGCAGACCACCCTTGTTGGCATGGGGAGATTAGGGGAAGACAGGACATCCTCATCCAACCTCCATGAAAATATGTCTGAAGCCTCCACAAGCATCTTCTAGCACACTATGCAGAATGAGATGAAAGGATTCTACACTGTTCCACTAGAAACTGTAGCTCTGTGCTCATGTGTGGTCACTTGTGTAAAAAAGCTTCCTGCAAGCACTGAACTAGCCTGTCAGGAAGAGCAAGAGGTTAAACTTTCTCCCACCCTCAGGTGCTAGATCATCAGATGCAGGGTGGTACGCATGTATTTGAAATGGAGTTGTTGCGGGGGTGCTACTGCCGGGCAGATGCTTTTAGTATTGGGATAGAACTCAGCAGCATCCCTCCTTTTAGCATTCTCACGCTCTGCCTACTCTTAGAAAGCAAGCTGAGTAGCATCTGAGAATGTTGGCAGAATGAAGTATCAGGTGCAGCAGCACAGACCAGGGCTAATGCACCGGGCCTTGAAGAGGGGTGCTGGGAAGCTGCTGGGGGTGCTCATCAGGAACTCAGACTCAGGGCTGAAACAAAGAGTCTGGGGAACCAAGCCCAGGGAAACCAACAGATTTCCATTCCCAAAACGGATTCGTCGCTCATCCCGAATTCTTAGATGTGCAGAAAAATTAATTGGGATAAACTGCTTGTGAAGTCTTTTGGCCTCAAAACCAATATGTATGTCCAAAATAGCAGTCCCTCTATGAATACATTTAATAACTTTTGAATATAGTTTTAATATTGTCCAGGTTAAGGTCTTGTACAAAATAATCTCCAGTTTAATAATACAATTTTGGGGGTGGAAAATACATTCTTCCCTTTCCTCCCCTCCCCACTTCCATTTATTTATTTATTTATTTATTTAAAAAGCACCTACTAGCTTTTGCTTTTCATCTTCCCTCTCCTGGCTCTTGTAGCATGAGAGAGATTAAATGACAGTTCTTTATATGCTGTCTCTCTGCCATATGGGATTGTACATACCACGCTAGATGCTTAAATTGGATTCATCTGTGTACTTGGCACACATCCATTTTATATGGCCGTGGGATAAAACCTGTAAAGCTCAGGCTTTAGGTTTTTGTTTTTTTTTAAATGGGGTTGGAGAGAGATCTAGCAGACTTTCTCCTCCCGTCCCCAGCATGTGGGCGAGACACATTTCACAATTCCACACTCACTTGCAGAAGGCACCCACAGAAAGGAATTCCCAGTGTGCACACTGGTAGAACATTTGCATTTGGGGCGGCTGTTGATTGTAGGTGTTGTATTTGTACCACCATTTTTGGCCAAAATAGGCTTTGGGGCAGGAGATGGTAGAAGGACACGATATAATCCAGGTTTGGGGCAGCTGTCTTTGGATGGAAGGAGGTGAAAGAGCAACACATCAGCTCAGGAACTAGATGGTGCTGTCAACCCTCAGAAGCTGACGATCACTTCTGGAGGACATCTGGTGTCCAAACTGGGAAATTGTGGAGTTTTTTCAAGGACAGCTTACAAACCGCACTGCATCAAACCTGAACCAAAGCCTGGGTTTTCTATTCTACCTTATAATCAGTGCTTGAACCTGTAAATCCTATGTATTTTTACTGACACAGAAAAACTGTCCTGTCATCCACTCATTCCCCAACCAGCATTGTTGGCTTGGGGATGCTGGGATCTGTAGGACCATTTTTTTCTGTCTAAACATACATACGATTGTACCCTAAACAATCATTTCCCAGTCTGGTGTCTAACCTAGGTCTAGGTTATTTCTCCCAGAAAAGAGGACACACTTCTCCAAAAGAGGCCACCAACTTGTTTAACATTTGCATATGATTTATATGCCTGGAAGCAAGCTGAGGTGAGGCTGGACATTTCCAAGGAATTAAATCCTTGGTGACATTGCCCAGCGCTTAGGATGAGATGTAAATTTTGTTGAAACAACTGGAAATGTTGAGCACAATGCTATCAGATTTAATATATATTTAAGTGGAAGATTGCCAAAAAGATCCTGCAAAGTCACACTGACTGTAAAAGGGGAAGCTTTTCTCAAATGAGAGAGCCAGTAAAAAGGAAGTTGAAAGGGGGAGTCACGAGGCTTAAATCCTTTCAAGATGCTTGGAGGTTACTCAAAACCGCAAAAATAAAATCTCAGATAGCATGTATACCGCAAGTTAGGAAAAGGAGAATCATGTCCAAGAAGTCATCAACATGGTTAACAACAGTGTCAAGGAAGCTATAGCATAAAAAGTAGACTTTCTTCAGAAAATGTAAGTTTTGCCCAAATTAGTCTAGCAAACAGGAACACAGGGGAAATGCAAGCAGATGATAAGAGATGCAAACATTTTTTAAAAGTATTTTGAGGAGCATATCACTAATGAGAACAAGGCCAACCCAAAAAAAAAAAAACAACCCACCCCTTTTAAATAGAACAGATGAAAGAAACCAGTTAGAGAAGCAGTTGGACCACTGGATGATGCTGGAGTTACAGGAGTACTGAAGGAGGATAAGGAGATTGGGGAGAAGCTGCTTTTTCATCTGTCTCTACTGCAGAAAATACAGAACCTGTTCCCAAACTTATATTTCTAAAAGGGAATTTGGTGGACTGAGGCAGATAGTGGTGACAAAAGATGAAGTTCTCATCTTTATTGATTAACTGAAAGTTAATAAATCACCATGTCCAGATGGTATCCATACTAGATTCCTTCAGAACTCAGATACGAAGTTGGTGGCCTTCAAAAAACAAATTGTATCACGTTCCTAAGATCAGCCTCCATACCAGAGGACTGAAGAATGGCCAATATTACCAAAATATTTAAAAAGGGATCCAGGAGCCTACATAGATGCTTGATCTGATCCAGCACAGCTGTTCATATGTAGATAAGTATTATAATGCAAATGCAATACATCTCACCATAGTGTGGAATTCTGTAATTAGATGAGTCATGTGTTTTCCTTAGTTTGCTAGCCAGGTGCTAACTCTGAGTGTGCAACTTCAGGGACCAGCTCTTGTTCCTCATGGTTCTTTATTTATAAACCAGGCTCAGAATGGGCAGTTCTTCAGGCAGGACCATCCTCTAGCAGCCCTTTCATTAGCAGAAAATCCTCCATAAAAGAAGATGCATGGGTACCGTAGCTCATTGGTTTGTTCAGTGCTTCCTAGTAAGCATCATATCTGAGTGGCGCACCTGAATCTCCCACAGTCGGAATGAATGTTCTGTTCAATGAACCACACCAGGAGGAAAGGAAGCACAGACATCCTATGATCACCCTGGGTTCATCTCAAATTTTCCCCTCCATTTCCCATGATAACCATAGTACAGAATTATTTCCTCACTGAGGTGGCGCAGTGGTTTAAACCGCTGAGCCGCTGGGCTGGTTGATCGAAAGGTCGCCGGTTCGAATCTGCACACGGGGTGAGCTCCCGTGCGCCGTCCCAGCTCCTGCCAACCTTGCAGTTCGAAAGCATGCAAATGCAAGTAGATAAAAAGGTACCACTTCGGTGGGCAGGTAACAGCGTTCCGTGCACTTTGGTGTTTAGTGATGCCGGCCACATGACCACGGAGACTGTCTGCGGACAAACGCTGGCTCCCTTGGCCAGGAAACGGAGATGAGCACCGCCCCCTAGAGTCAGGCATGACTGGACGTAACGTCAAGGGGAAACCTTTACCTTTACCTTTACTTTATTCCAACTAACTATAATTAGCCTCAATACTTGGTATGCAGGTTTTGTACATTTGGTAGGAGCTATCAATAAGCTACTCTAGATTTCAGAATGGTCTCATGTGTAAAGAGATGTCCTTGTTTTTAAGGCCTTGGGTTTAAAGTATGCACCTGATGGAACCACCACCTCATCAGCTCAGTCTCTAGATCCATCATATGTTAAGGATGTCTCCCTCTCCCATGTGTGCCTTGTCTGTTCCTTCCTTCCCAACAGGGAGATTCAGCTAAAGCACATCAACAGACCAGGGTAGGTACATCCCCACATACCCCTGTGGATCCCACATTGGGTCATTTCCAGCAGGACAGGGTATTGTTTTGCTGCCTCTTGTGCATGTAAAGACTTCACTCCATCTGGACAAAAGGACACTCCTTATTTATTTATGTATTTATTTATTTGTATTGCATTTGTATACCACCTCATAGCCAGAGGTAGCCATAGAGATATGAATCACTCTTCCCTGAAGCATGACATATGTTTGCAGTTTCAATATATCCTTTGTTTTGATTTCATCTGACTTATTATGCGTAACTTGTATGAAAAAAGTTTTTTTTTAAAGATATACCTTATTTTCTGTGCATTTTTCCTTAATGAATGACATTAGAAAGTAACCAAATGGATCCACACGTCATTGAGTCTGTACCATCAAAGTGTGCATTCAGGTACTTATACCTGCTTCTTTGCCCGATGAATGCGATCTTACAGCATATTTAAATATAGCACTCCACAGAGGTGCCATTTTGATTCTATGGAGCTGCATCACTGAAGCTCCTTCTTACCTTAGTTATGTCTCAAAGCACAATCTTGTGCAAGTTTCAACAGAAAAAAGCCTTATAGCTCCCAGCATTGCCCCAACCAGCACATAGCAGTTATGCTGTGTGTGATACAGACAAGGAAGCTGGAAAACTAATATGAGCTTCCACCAAAGTATGACTCAGATTGGTCATAGGGACTACTCAGGCTAGCAGCCAAAGCTGGTATACCTCCCATCCCACCCCCTTCAAGGTAGCCAGCTTCTGTAGTAGTAGAAATATTTATTCTAGCACAGTAGAAACCTTTTGCTTTGATCTTTTCTCATTTTTGTTGCTATTGTATTTTCTTATTCCAATTTGCATTTAGTCTTCCTCAAGTAATCCTCATTGTCTTCTTACATTTCCATTTTCCATTGACTTGACAGTTCAGTATTCAAGGTTGTTCTTTCAACAGCCGTATGTGTGTGTGTGTTCATTGTTAATAATAATGATTAAGATCTGAATGCTATGTGTGCATGCATGTTCATTGTGCTTTCTCTCCCATTTAGTTTAGATGGGCTTGCAAAACCAGGCCTAATTAACTCATTTAAGTAATCATTCAGTTCTGGGGGTTTTTTCCCCTGCTCCTTTGACCTTGATGTACCTTGGTATTTGATTTTCCTCTCTATTCTATTAAACTAGTGAATGGACCTGGCTTTGCACTCACTGAAATAGCCCTTCGTTTTATACAGCGCAGCTTGCAAGCGAAATTAGGCAGCTGTCAGAGGTGCACACACAGTGCAAGTCTCAGCTGAGGGAAGCCCCGTCCACTGCCACACCTACCTTCAGCCTCTTCCATGGACACCTTGTGGTCGCGTGGGCCTCTGCAGAACTACAGGCCAGAGTACTTCCTTCCTTCCCCAGCTTCAAATTAGTGTGGACTGCGAAACTGTGGGGTGGTTAGGGAAATCTAACACCCCATGACTCCAGTTGGTACTACAGGATTCAAATGCATGGGCACATATAAATTAATTAAAATCAATGTGTTTTAAAATGCAAATATCCCCAAGGTGCACACCGAGTTTCAGGTGTATAGATCTCACTGTTTTGTGCCATGGTGCTGACAGACAGATGTGGGCCCACTTTTGCTATTATAGATCCATGTATGAAATAGGGATTTGTGAGTCGGTATTAAAATGCCAGATGCCTTTTATAAAAGAGAGAACCTTATCCGCTTGGTTTCTTGCAAAGGGAAGGTAGCTCAAAGACAGAACATGCGGTTCGTATGAAGAAGGTCCTAGGTTCATTCCATGGCATCGCCAAGGGTTTAGTGGGTAACTGTTAATGAGAGGGACCTCTGCCTGGGACCTCCTGCCTGGGAGAACTGATGCTGGTGAGAATACTAACCAATTCTGGGCTACAAGGGAGACAAATACGCTGTCTTTGCATAGGCCAGTTCCTGCATGTCCGGCTTTAAACTCAAATCAGCCAAGGAGAGCCTGGAACAGAGTAGGCAACTTGGGATCCCTCTGATGTTCTGGACTTCAGCTCCCATCATTTCTGACCATGGGCCATGTTGTAGTCCAAAGCCTCTCAGATGCACCAGCTTGCCAACAACATGAAGACAATGTTGCCTCAGGCCCTAATAAAATTCTTCTCATCATCCATGCTGGTTCCAGGCCTTCAGTGGAGCTGGGAGATTTTCCCTGTTGGCCATGAAAAATTAAAGATGATTAAAGAGCTGAGATATCCAACAAGTGTCTGTAGACTATGGATATTTGTTTGTTTGTTTCTATACTACCACAAGAGCCAACGTTTCTAAACTATTGCAAAGCCCAAACTCAATATTCACATGACAGCAAAATAAGATGCTGGACTGGACCACTTTGGGCAGCAGATTTGGTGGCCACATTTTTGAATGTTCACATAAACATCTATGAAACTAGAAAATGAGTGCAGCAGACAAAGAACTGGGCTCAGAATCTTTTGTTCTGCTCTGTTTCGTTTTGTGGGAGTTTTTTGTTTCTGTGCAGAAAACAATAAAAAGTGGCATGCCTTACCTGAAGATAAGGTCTCCCCCATTCTACCCTCACAACCTTCAGCCACCTTGATCTGCATGTATAGAGCAAGTATCATGAGAAGACAGCCCATGAGTATCGGGCAATGGTAATTTGTACAGTAGTCCTATCAAGTTTATTACAGTGTTATTGATTATTGATAAAGTCCTATCAATATTATTACAGTGTTTTAGATCACAGAGGCAGAGGGTGAGAGACTGATCTCAAGCTGCCTGATGAGTTCGAGGGTGGTGTGACTTTTGAACTGGCTCACCCTCTTCACTGCTAGAATAGGCTTCCTGTCAGTGTTGGGCCCACCATAGAATGAACGCATTGGTGGAGACCAAAGCGTCCTGCTCTGCACCTCTTTGCTAGCCTGCCAAAGAGAAGGAGCCGGTCTCTCAGGCATTGCAGTCTGCTCAGAAAGATACAAACCTGCCTTCAGCGTGTGGGAGAAGAAGCTGCCCCATCACCAGTGCTGAAGAAAGCCCGGTCAGCTTTTAAGTGTGGTACAGGAGGGGACGCTTAATTGGACCAGCCCTGCTAGTTCTTGTTCTCCTCCACTTTCAGATGCTGATGTCAGGTAGAGTCTGCATTTCAGTCCATAAATGGGCACTAACCTTTTTGATTTTGATCAAAAAGTTTTTGATTTTGCTAAGAAACACTTAGCTGTAAAAAAAAAAAAAAAGGGGGTGGTCTTTTCATATGGAGCTGCCTGTTCACAAAAGGTCCAGTGGGTGATTCTTCTCCACCTTCTGGTGTGAATGAGACTCTAGGAGGTGATGTGGTAACATTTTCTCCAGCTGCACCTCAAACAGCCTTCCAAAATCAGGCACCCTCCAAATGTGTTGAACTTCAGTTCCCATCATCCTTGACAATCAGTCAGAAAATTCTTGGTGGTTTTATGTGTGATTCTTGATGTATAGTGTTCAGTTTTATAATTGTATCTTAGTTTTGATATGTTGCAAACAACCTCGGATATTGAAAAACAACAAGGCAGAATAGAACTGGTGCTTTGAGGACTAATAAGTAAATGCACTTTTCTTTTATTGTTGGAAGAAAATTACCCATTGACGACATAGTAATTTGCCAGCCAGTACATAATTTACAATTTGAACCTCATCTGCACTTTATAATAAAATACAGAATACAAATAATTCTACAGATACAGTACAGTAATAACATACAGAGCAGGAACTTTAATTTTGGCCCAGAGTGATCATATGAATGAAAGCAGAACTATTCAGCTTCAAGTAATGAGAATGGAAAGCAAATTCCTAACATCAGTGAATTATTTAGACCAAACTTCTGAACTTGAGGAATGGTGGAAGTTGAAGTCCAGCACATCTGGAGGAAGATAGAGGTGTCTGTGCTCCATTTCTGCCTTTATTTTCTATAGTATACAAGAGAGGATCCCTCTGAAGTACCAAGTATGAGGAGGCATCACACTATCAATTACCGCAGTGAAAGTCAGGTAGGCTGCATAAAGCTTTGGAGAAAGTCAAAGTTTTAAACCCAAACAGTAATTAAACGCGAGAGTCTGCAAACTGAAACCCAGATATTATCTCTTTGGAAAGCCTATTCAACAGCTAGTCTGCGCACATGTTATATGTAAGTTAATAAGCACTTGCCATTGATGCTTTTCATAGGAACAGATTAATTTTTAATCATATCTTTAATTTACTGTTTACATTTTTATTTAATTGGTGTACACATGCATGCACTTTGAAGAGGCAGGAAGTGAAGAATATGGTAAAAGCCTGGGTTTATTTCAGGATAAGCACAGAGTAACCTGGAGGCCATCACTCACTAAAATATATGCATTTATTTTTATGCCTGCCCATAATTATTCTGCAATATCATAAGCAACACAGGCTGGCAGGGGGATACTAGGAGTTGTAACCCAACATATTTGGAGTATGCCAGGTTGGAGGAAATTGCTTTGCATATTTAGAAAGTGTCCCGAAAGTCGGAAGAGCATTTTCTTTCCTTCCTTTGAAAAATGCGCACAAATTTGCTGTAATTAGTAGAAGAATGTGTATGTATCAGTGATCACACAACCAATGTGTACAGTTGGAAAAATACCATGAAAATATGGAGAGGCTTTATGAAAAAAAAAAAGCAAGCTGGAATAACCTTTGAGATGAGATTTGGAGAACTTCAATGAGCTGGGGTTTTGCCGATTTGCTTATTCCTAATTCCCCCTCCAAAGATGGTTCATTTCCTATATCAGAACTGTGGCTGGGGCAGAATTGCTTAAAGCAGTGGCTTTAATTCAAGATGTATACCTATGCAAGCATTTTGTTCTAGGCCCTTGTTCTGAGCCATCCTGGCTGTTCTTGTGCTCCAATGTTCTTAACATATTTTTCCATGTTGGCCCAGTAGAGGCTCAGTCAACATACCAAAAGAATCACATTTTCCCTTGTGGACAGGAGCAGTTTCTTGAGTATATGGAGCAAATCCCAACAGCAGGCAGCATTCTCTGGGGCATGCCCCAGAGAATGCTGGGGCATGCCTTTGGAAGGCCTTTGAATGATGCCTTTGGAAGGCATCATTCTTGGAAACACGCTGATGCCTGAGAAGGTGCATCTTCTAGAGGGTGCAGCTGAGGATTTACATGGCAACCTTCTGCAGGCTATATTTAATTCAAAGAGTAGCAGCTGCTGACCTGTACTCTAGGGTTAACCAGAGAAAGCTGTATGGGGAATGTTCAATTCTCAGAAGATGTGCATTGGAAACATATGAAGTAGTTTTTCTCCATGTCAGACCATTGGATCTACACCAGCTTTCTGCAACCTGATGTCCTCCAGATGTCTTGGACTATGACTTGTATCAGTCTCCACCAGCATGGCAAATGGTCAGGGATTATTTTATTTATATATTTATTCATTTTTCGATTTATATCCTGCCTTTTTCTTACAAAGGGCTCAAGGCAGCTTACATCACTCTCCTCCTCCATCTTCTCCCCACAACAACAACCCTGTGGGGTAGGTTGGGCGGAGAGTCTGTGACTGGCCCAAAGTCACCCAGTTGGCTCCATGGCTGAGCGGGGACTAGAATTCAGATCATCTGAGTCCCAGTCCCATGCTCTTAACCACTACACCACACTGGTTGAAAACATCTGAAGGGCACCACATTGAAAGTATTGACCTATACTGGCTGACAGTTATTCTCCAGTGTTGCAAAGTGGGTCTCTCCAAGCCCTGCCTGGAGTTGTCTGGGTCTCCTGCAAGGTCAACCTGTAAGGTCAAGGCATTGGTTATTACTTATAAAGCCCTAAACAGCTTGGGACCAGGATAACTAAAGGAACGCCTTTTTTCCTATATGCCCTCCCACCCCCTAAGATCGGCAGCAGAGGCCCTCCTCCGGGAACCCTCTTTGAAAGAGGTCAGGAGACAGAGTACTCAGAGGAGAGCTTTCTCTGCAGTGGTGCCCCAACTATGGAATGTGCTCCCTAGAGAGGTCCACCTGGTGCTGTCATTATATGCTTTTCGGCACCAGGTCAAGACCTTTTTATTTAATCAATATTTTAAAGTTAATTAATTTTAATGGTATATTTATTTATTTAATTCATTTTAACCATGCTATTTTATACTCAGCCATGTTGTAGCCAATTTATTTATTTGTTTAGGATTGGTGGGGTTTTAATGTTTGTAAACCACCCAGAGAGCCCTCTGGGCTATTGGGGTGGTATACAAATGCAACAAACAAACAAACAAACAAACCTATTTTCTTCTGAATATGACCCTTCTTCAAACCAGAACTCCTTTCAGCTTAATTTTACTTATGTGCCTAGGTTCCCTTGTAGAGAAATTGTGAACCTGATCATCAGTGTAAGGAAAAAGATAAGACAAATAAAATAATGTCATGCTTTCAAGCAGATTTTTAATTATTTTTTAATTTGGAAAAACAGTCATTCCTAATACACCAATATATGGGTAATGCAATACATGTGACTCCACACTGTAAAAGAAATGGCTAATGACCACACATCCTATCTACAGGTTTTAAAGATTATAAGCAGCATAAAAAAAGGAAACATTTCAGTGGAAAACATTTCAGCCCAAAATATGCTGCACTCTACAAGTTCTATACTCTCTAAACTGCTATACATTATAATTATCATTCTAAAATGTATTCATAGTACTTTCGACCCAGCAGACGCCTGCAACATTGGAAGAAAGCTAGGGCACAGTACAGAGACCCAATTGCATCACTGAATTCAGAGTGAAGCAAACTCTTTACGTACTGCAACTAATAAAAGGTTAGTGCCCATGTACTGCTGAAGACTATTTAAAATTACAAAGCCGTGAAATAATGGATTTGTAAAAGAAGTAAAAGCTGTTTCACAGCGTATCCTGTGGAGCCAAAGGAGAAAGGCATGTGTGCTCTCCTAAACTGTTGATCTAGTGTAACTGGGAAGCTGAAGGACTACCATGCTAAAACCTCGGTGTATTTACTCATTATATTTCTATTCCATTAAACCAGCAGCAGGCAATTTGTGGCCCTCCAGATCTTTTGGCTTGTCACTGTACATATAGCAGTTCGATTATAACTGTACACATAGCAGGATGGAGTCATATTTGGTCACCCTTCCAGTAGACCCACTGAAACGCACAGGACTTAAATGAAGCATCCGTAATGTCAGTGTGTCTACACTAATCCTTAGTAAATGCAGATCCAACCTATATATTTGGACTCCATACTATATTGAAATTGTAAACACGAGCACAACTTTATTATTATTATTTTTGGTAGATTGATGTATTAAGAAGCTAAAAAGAATACCACCACCACGCACAGCTATGTTATGACTACAGACAGGAAGGAGATCAGAAGGAACAAAAGATATTACTGTCATGTGGGGTACTCTAAGTCTGAATATTTCTGTTTGCCACCTGAGCAGAGCTGCTGATGACATGGTGCTCACAGTTAAGGATAATGAGGCCAGGTTTGTTTGTGCTACATTTCACACCAATCCTGGTTCCTTGGAGCACACATGTGTGTCTCTTTGGCTTTCAAGGCAGTGCCGTAGCAAGAGAATTTAACTGTTATTTTGGTTTAGTTGCTTTGCTATTACTTCACTCTCTGGGGCATCGGGTATCCTCATTCTTTTTGCAAGCCTAGACTATTTGTAATGGAGGGTGCTTCTGGATGCGTCCTTCAGGATGCAAACAACATGCATCATTCACAGATTTTTACAGGGGCAGGGGAGTTCTTCACAATGTCATCTGCCAATTGTGACTCTCCTGCATCCCCCCCCTTCATCTTTTCTCTTACTGCAGAAAATCTGTTAAAGAGAGAAAGAATAGCTGCACAACACCTTCTGATTAGCAGTAGGAGCCTCTCCCTAGCAGCACCCCTAGTTAATGTAGTTTCTCCTGCTCTCTGTTTAGCTTCCCTAGGCTCACCCAGACATCTGACAATGTGACTATGATCATAATGATTCTGCTGCTTCCTCTTTTTCTTGCCTACTTTTGCAAGCTTGTTCCTAGCCTTCTGCGCCCTAATGGGCCAGAGAACTGCAGCTGTGTGGGAATCACACTGGCAACTCTTTAGCTCCTGCTTTCAGTTCAAAACCTTAAATGGTCAGGATCTAGCATACTTAAGCGGGATGCCTCCCTCGGTTATGTGCATTTTATTTTCTCAGCTGCATCTGTGCTTCTACATCTTCACCACATTCCACAACCAGAGGGCAAAGGGCAGGAGGCCAATGTTTAGTGTGGTCCTACCTAAACATGAGTTTCATGATAAAAAATGTGATGGGTGGCCATTCTGCTTGCAACCTACAGAAGATACAAAAGTTGCAAGCATTGCTCAAGTTTCAGTATGACTCCACAGAGCGTAGTTCTGCTAGTCACCCCCTGCGATTAGCCGCAGTTATTGAACGGATGTAGAATACAACATGCAAATGTGACCTTCACGTCATATCATTTTCCATATGGTGACCTTTCAGATTTTTGAATGCTGCTTTCATGTGGCTCTTTCCTATTTTTTTCCTTTTGGTTAAACATGCTCAATTGCTTCAGCTTTTCTTCCCATGCCTTGTATTACAGGCCCTTTTATTATCTAACTTGGGTAGCAGTTGCCAGCTGTTCAGTCTGGATGGGTCAAACCAATAAGTCACGTTGAGTTTCTTTTCCATTTGTTCATTTATGCTAAGCCTCTTCTCAAAGACCTGTGGTCTTTTAGAATAAAATATTTGAAGTAGGAAAAAAATCACAAGAACATAAAAAACCTCATCAAAATTAATGCAATCTAACAAAGTGAGATCCCAAACCACATGGGAATCTGTTTATGTGCAGCAGAACACTACAAGAGTTCATTACAATTGGTGATATGGCTTGATTCAAGCCCTGTATTTTTTCCCCAGTAACTGGTAATGAATAACATTGCCAGCCTGAATAACACAAGTCTGTTCAATTGAAGGCAACCGAGTTACGGAGAATGCATATGCTAGCGTTCGCATGTACCATGCAGAGATGCCTCTGCAAACCTAATCACTCCATCCAATTACTTTGTGAATGTGCTACCTCAAGGGGGTGTTCTCCAGCTCAGGCTGGTAGAACCAGAAAATGCTGAAGTCAGGCCTGAAGAGCAGCAAGAAGAAAGTACCAATGTCAGCCAAAACTCAGAATTTGTTGGGTCTGACCTGCCTCTGGCCATCAGTTGGAAGGGCCAGAGGCAGGTGTGCAGTTTAGGGCAAGAAGACCAAGAGCAGCTGTTGTCCAAAGTTGCCCAAACCAAGGAACCAACTACGAAGCAACAGATATATAAGGCCAACTAGTCTTCTTTGGCTCGGCTCCCCTGAGCACCGGATCCAGTTGTGTTGATCGGCTCCTTCTGCCTGGTTAAGAGGTATCCCAGTGGTGCACCTGGGCCCTGATTCTACATTCCCTGTTTTGAAGAGATCAGATGTGGCAGAAAGTAAGGCTGATAGTGACTTATGTTCAGGGCCTTGTGTTACCTACCAATCACAGGGACTGGCCAGGCCCATTTTATTCCCTTTTGTGCTTCAAGAAGGATTCTCCTGTGTGGCTTTTTGGTCAGATCCTTGCACTAGCCCATGAGGTTCCCAGTTCAAGTCTCAGAATTCATGACAGAGGGTTTGCTTCTGCTGATTTTATATGCTCATGCTGATACCCTATACCCTAATTCTCATGGTGAGAAGGAAAAAAGGACGGATGCTATTTTTCACATGCACGCACCAATGTTCCATTTTCCTGTCTATGTATTTAATACAAAGATGGTTGTGTTATTTACCCTGCAGCTTTGTAAACAATGCCACCTTGGAGCTGAAGGTAGTATGTTCCGTCCCCTCTTTCTCTGAAAAAAAAAAAATGAATCATTTGGCCACAATTACCATTTTTCCCCATTAGATAAAGCACCTTGCCATCTATTACAGGAATAGATTTATTAGCATATGGGGGCATACTATTGAGACGCAGTGTCTGACTAACCAGTGAGACATGGGTAATTGCTCAGTATGAGGCTGTGGAAACAAATTATATTTGGCATTTAGCATAAACCCAAACACCTAAAATGCAAAAAACAATTTCTGTAACATAAGAAAAACAAACACAGACACACCTGATTTCTAGGGCAACTTTTCCTCCACCTCTCCCACCACGTAGTTACACAGTTTTCACAGTACTGTTCCCCAGGAATTGGGGAGACTCGTAACGATTCTTAAAGCTCCGTTTGTCATCAGTTCTACCTTTTTGGCAGCCTTTTCTGCCAACCATCTGAAAGCATATATATTGAAGGACTAATCCCATGTAATCCCAAAATCACATGTGGATGTTCAAAGTAGATTAAGTCCTGGAAGACCACTTCCTGAACAGAAACGAAAACACCAGCTCCATCTTCATATCTCAGAGACAGAAGTATGTTAAAATGGAGTGGAATACAAGCAATTTCAAAATGAAGAGCTCTTGACACAGAATGCTTTCCTGTGATGCTACCTAATCCTAATGCAGAGCAGTGCTGACCGTTTTCACAGCGGTGCTCAAAGTCCTAAACCAAGGGTACTTTCTAGCATCTCTGCTCCAGATCTGTTTGACTGATGGGGATTTATTTATTCTGCTATTTTCCTTTCAAGGAACTCAAGGCAGTTTGCATAATTCTCCTCCTCCTCTCACTCATATACTCACAACAACCCCGTTAGTCTGAAAGTTTGCAACTGGCCCAAAGTCACCCAGTAAGTTCCACGACTGAGTAGGGACTTGAACCTGGATCTCCTGAATCCCAGCCCAACACTCTTAGCACCACACCACACTGGAATCTGGGACCTTCTGCAGGCGTAGTGTGTTCAGACACTGAACTGTGGCAGGATGAAAGTGATTCAGCAACTAATAAAAGGGTAATTATATTTGGTTGCACAGCGAATGCAATGATTTGTGAATGGTTCAAAGGGAGTTGCTTTTAATGAATGAACAAATTGTGAAATCTAGGATGCTTCTAGATGTTTTTCTTGAGCGACTGCTCCATGTCATTCACAGATTTTCACACGAAGTCCCAGTGATGTTCTAGTCCTTTTTATAATCTCCCCAGTATATTCATTGCTTCTTCTGTCTTTTTCCATACTAGAAAAAGTATGATAAGGAACAGTTGCACAGGGTCTTTTGATGCTTACCGCTATGAGCTTTCCATCTAGAAGCACAGAAAAATAAAGGTAAATAGCAAAGGCACAGCCGAAATAAAGGCACAGCAAAGCAAGAAACTTGCTTCAAAGGCTTGTGTGTATTCACACAATTTAGCAGGGTTCAGAGCCCTGGCCAGTTTCTTTAACCAAATGTAGATGCTTCCTAAAACATAATTCTCTATAGCAAGAGAAAACTCAGTTTCCAAGTGTACATCCTTTTGTAGCCAAAAAGGCATTTCTGTCTGCAGTAGATAATATGGAACACGGGAACGTTGATCAGATGAGCTAATTTGCCCATTTCCACTAGTACTTGTCTATTCTGACAGGTAGTTGCTCTCCAGGTGTTTGAGCAAAGGTCTGTTCCCTAATCTTTTTAAGGCTGTAGATGGCAGAAACAAAGCTGGGACCCTTCTGAATGTAAAGCATTCAGCTCTGCTGTTAAGCTCTGGTCCCTTTCCCTAATTTAAAGATGATAACCCTGAGATGACAGCCTATGAATCTTTGTTGTGGGAATCAGCCTTTAGCAGTCCTCACATATTTGCTGGGTTGTAAAACATGGGCCGCCAAGTGGTTGGTGCATTGAGCCTGACATCAGAAGCAGTTGTTTCTGTCTCAAACCCTTGATTTGTGTGTATTTGGCATGATCATGGAAAGAGTGAAATAGTTAATTCATTTTGTTATCTTTTTATTTTTTTGGTGAAAGTGATTTGACACAGTCTAGCAGGGTGCTGTTATTGAAAAATTGAAGCACCAGGTGTGATTAAATAAGATCACACATTTCATTCCCTCTTTAATTTCACATCAATCTTCAGCAGCTGTATCCTTGCGCTTCCCCACTGTCAGAAAGCCTCACTGCATTAATAGCAAATATCTCATTGTACTGTATGCTCCATCCACTGACTATCAATCGAACCTGTCCATAAACATGGTTATTTGTTTTGATGGCCCAGACTTTCTCACTCCTCCTTCCCTTTTGGGGGCTTAAGAGATGCGCTTCTTTATTGCCACCACCAGTGATGGGCATCAGAGCTAGCCCAAAGCCGTATGTGACTGGAGTTAGTCTTCTGCTCAGGGTCATGAGCTAGGAGCTTCAGCCCGGCAGGTAACAAGCAAAAGGTACTCTTGTGTTGGCCCAGTACTTCTGTAGATAGACCCAGCTTCATGCGCATATACCAGGGATGAGGAACCTTCTTCTGCATGAGGGTCAGATTCAATTTCAGAATTGTTCTCAAGGGTTGCATTCCTGTGAAAAGGCGGTGGAGCTGAAGGCATAAGAGGTGGAGCCAAAGACAGAAGGAGCGGGTATAGAATATCCCAACATATTGTAGCTTGAAGCTCGTACTATTAGTAACTAACCCTTAAGAAAGACATTAAGGGAGGACTTTGAGAATTGGGGTGGGGGGATTGCACAAAAACTGTGGAACTACCAAACAGTCAATGATTGGGGAAAGTATTTTAGGCCTGAAAAGGGAGTGGTGCCCAGTCAGGAAGGGCTGGATTCTGACCTACCCTAGCAATCTGTAACTAGGAATGATGAGCGAGCTTACCACCATTCCACTTTTTCTACTCGGTGAGAAAGTAGAGTTTCAAGGTAGAGGTGCTTGTTCCTGAGCTCCAATTCCAGAGAGGAAATGTCAGCAAGAGGCCTACATTATTAAATTAATGGAACAGTTTCCTTCTGGGGGGACAAATAAAACCATTTTGACCTTTCTTTCCCTGCATGAGGCAAATTAAGCTCCACAGTTCCATCATAATGGAGTCCCGTAGCAAATGTGTAATTTGACTTGCACAAACTGTACATTTTCTAACTTTGTATAACATAATTTTGTGTAGCTGGAACTGTGCTCTCTTGGATTATTCAGTGACACATATCAATTTTGTGCATGTTTTATGGAACTTTTGCTACATAAACAATTGCTTGTGAAGTTTACTCTTGTGTCTTTTTAATTAGTGGTGTAAAGAATATATAAATGTGCAGCATGTCAGTATCATTGGGGACTGAAAGCAAGTGCTGAATGAATTTCAATGCTAGAAATTTATGTGTTGACCCTGGTGGGCTCTGGCAACCTCGCTGGTGTGTAGGAAGAACAACAGATGATTTTATAGGATAGCTAAGCGGAGAAGAGAGTCAATCTTTTAGGGTGCATCTTATGCCTGTTGACCCACAAAAGAGTCCTAGCACTTACCTGCTTGGAGTTTTGCTTTTCTGTTTAAACATGCATAAACTTGTGTCCATAAAAAGTGGCACACATAAGAACAGGATCCACAGTTTGTCATAAACCAGAAGCCTGCACAGCTTTAATGGAAAGTTATATTCCATGATTGTCCTAACTGATCCAGTATTCCATTTGTTGCAACAACTGAAATGAATCTTATCCTTGAGCCCTGCTAGTGTTTTTGTGATCCTCACAGGCCACTTCCAAGTGTAGTCCTTTTTCGTTCTTGAGCGTCTTTCCTATGCGCATACATACTGTCCTCTTCAGCAACCATCAGAGAGAAGGTGACAGTAGGGACTGTTGGGAAATGTAATTTTTGAATACCTTAAAACCACGCTTTCCAAAAGCCCCTATTGTCACTTTCTCCACAGACTCCACAGACCTATTACAATAACCTGAAATTTAGTTAAAGGAATGGAATAATCCAAATAAAAACGTTGACACCAGTTTAAGATGTGTAAGCAACAGGCAACATGTTTCTGAGGCTCTTAGAAAGTATCCAACTGGCTTTAGAAATTTTCAGAATCCTAGATTCAATCTCTGAAACTTGCTGTGAAGTTAGGGCAGGAATTCCAAGAGTGCCTCCCCACCATGAGCCAGCATGGAAAGAACTGCTCCAGTTGCTTTTTTGAAATATTAATTTATTTGGGCATTTTTACCCCATCCAATATGTTGTGGGCTTACAAATCAAAATCTAATAAATACATATATACCCAAATAATACAAAATAATCCATGACTAAGCATAAAACATAGTTAAAATATTAAACATTAAAATTACAGAAAAATAAAAAGGTCTTGACCTGGCGCCGAAAAGCATATAACGTTGGCTCCTGGTGGACCTCTCTGGGAAGCGCATTCCATAGCCGGGGCACCACCACAGAGAAGGCCCTCCGCAGAGTATGTTCTCTCCTAACCTCCTTCAAGGAGGGTTCCCGGAGCAGGGCTTCTGCTGCAGATACTAAGGGGCAGGTGGGCATGTGGGGAAAAAGATGTTCCTTCAGGTATCCTGGTCCCAAGCCATTTAGGGCTTTATAGGTCAATACCAGCAACTTAAATTGGGCCCGGGCTTCAATTGGAAGCCAGTGAAGCTGATAAAGGACAAAATGGAACTGTGTGCTACTCCATGGCAGAGACCCCATGAGGGAAATTGAAGATCAATGAACCAGGGTGACCCCCCTCCCCTCCCCTCCCCTCCCCCCAGGGTGTGGCTGGTGTGGAATCAGGTACCCAGGTAAGCACAGCTGAGTAAGGGAGACATCCCCCCTTCTCTCACCCAGGTCTCCATAATGCATGCCAGGCTGGCCCACTCATCCACGATTTAATCATAGATGAAAGATGTTTTCTTATGGACTGACCTGGCATTCACCAACAGCACCATCAGGCCCAAGGAGTAGTTGGTAAAACTACCCAGAACCCTTTGGTTGGGGGAATAACCAGAAGTGGGGGCAGATAGGAGATACCTGTTCCTCCTTCTTCTTAGCTGACTTGTTAGCCCTCCACTGCCATATCTTCCCCTGCCAATTACCACCCCAATGGTGGCGCCCTCGCACTCCCCAGGCACACCCATAACAAAATTAAATTAAAACCTAGCAATAAAATACAGCTCAGTTGTCATATCCAATAAGATTAAAATACATTAACTTAAAATCCTCAAACCCCAGAAATTACAGTTGTGATCTCAGAAAAGGGATTTTGCAGAGTGGGAAGAGCATAGAAGCGACCTTCCCCTCTCTGCTTTCCCTGCCCTGCACAGGCTGGCCAGAACCCTTTGAGTTCAGAAGGGAGCAAGCATCTGGACAGAATTGCAGCTTGACAGTATCCAGCAAAAATACTGGTTTCTCACAGCTAGTGAGTCTATCTAGGTGCTATCAAAGATGGGGCATTTTTGAGGACATATATTGCCCTAAGTCAGAGACAATTTGATGGCACGTAACAACCGCAATGAAGTCAGATCTGCTCTATCCGTTGTACTTCTATGCGCAGTGAGCTTGGATGGCTGTCTGACAAACTTCGTTATTCAGAGAAAGATGTTACAGGCACCTGTGCGGCCTACATGATCTTTTTTCCTCCACTCCTTTCAGCCCGAAAGGGGATTTTCAGGGTGCTTTCTACTTTAGAAAAACATTCTTTTTGTGCTTCTAGCAATACAGTTGTTTTGCAACAGTGCTTCCAGGAAGGGTCATTAGACCGTGTCACAGTGCAGGGAGTGTGGAACATGGAATAAGATGTTCCAGGAAGTGTTACCAGGCTGAAATGTTGTCTCTTGCTGTGATCATGAGCCCATGGCATTTTTAGGAAGAGGAGGTCAGTGATGGGGAGAGCAATGCAGCCTGGGAAGGAGCAGTGGACAGAAGTCAGGCTTCGGCAGTTGTTAGTGCATATAAAAGGAAAATTCAGAATAAAGGAGAACATTCCTTAGAAATTGAGCAGAGGAATTTAGAACCTCTTATGCAGATTACAATGTCTCTTGGGTTAAGTTCTCCCATCACCACGCACAAGTAATGAGAATGGGCAAACACATTATCATTTTCATAGTTCACCATCTGTCAGAATTTGAGCTGCAACCGTTCTGATGCTAGAGCTTAAGGAATTTCAGCTCTGCATGTCATGATTCAGCTCTGGTCAAAAGAGGGAGATGCAAGGCACCAGCCATACCAGCAGTGAGGCATCTTCAAACAGACAGGTTACATGATACTCTTTGGCCTTTATAAAGAACCGTTTGGGAACACATTTGCTCATCTGCTAGGATAAAGTGGAGGTTCAGCTCTTCCTGACAGGAGACTGTGTTTGCTTGGGAAAACTTCCAGATGCCCTGCCTCATTCACATCTTTGACCTTGCAGCCCTCCTGTGGTTCCCCCCATTTTTTCCATCCTTTTTCCTACTGTGGAAAATTCATTAGGTAAGGGAAGACAGAATAGTTGCAAAATGTCTCCTTACTGGAAGTTCTAGAACTGCTCCTGAGTTTCTCTTCCATGGGTTTTCTTTGTAATTCTCCCCTTGCCTTGCCTTAACCTACTGAAGCTGGATTTGATACCATCACCTCTATTATTTGCATCAAGGGAAAGACATGGATGATTTACAACATGTCTTCTTTGGGAGGATGAGAGCAAAGTTTCAAATGGAACTTAAAATGTGTTTCCTAAAGAAACACCTTTAGAGAAGATTGCTCTTATGGTTAATCTTGTGCCAATGATCCTGGCACATTGTTGAATGACTACAAATCAGGTAGACTCCTTAAACCACCTTTTGTTGCAAAGACGAGCAATTCCCAATGTCACAAGGCTTTTTTTGGGGGTGGGGGGAGTCATGTTTCTTAAGGCTGTGAGAGACACTGAGCTGGAAGCTATTACAGAAAAGCAGAGCTACTTGCACTAATGTTTTAAACATGGCAAGTGCTTTGGATTGAGCTTTATTGAGCTTACTATCTGGATGCACTGTTTAAAGAGGTATACATTACACAGATCTCCAGGAACTTTTGCAAGGTCTGCACTGTGCTGGATTTGTTCTCCTGGGTCTTTGCCTATTGTGTTCCTGCTCAAAGCATTTGGTGAGATCGACAACAATGGATGCTGGCTAGTACAATGTCATTTGATGCGTTGGGCTAGAACAGGCATTCTCGTGCTCCCCAAGGGATGAAACAAATAAATTGGAGATCAGGCTGTCCCTGTGCATAACTGTGGCAGAAGAGAGCAAACAAAAATGTCGATACTGTGCCAGCAGGATAAGGTAGCACTCTGGTTTTGCATATCAGACAGGAAATGGATTACATAAAGCAGAAGCACACCAGCAGCTGTTGCTGAGGGTCCCTTTAACAAGCCTCAGCTTCAGGTGCTGTGCATGTGAAGAGGGAATGCTGGAAGATGGATGGATGGATAGATGATGATGATGATGATGATGATGATGATGATGATGATGATGAAAAGAGAGTTAAGCCTTTTGCTTTACAGTTTTGTCCCTCTAAACAAAATGCAAAAATGTAGCACAGGTACTTCAAAGAGATATGAATGTGAACTGTGGGATGCCGTTACTGTCAGGTTCAACATGACAAGTAGTTGTCCTCGACCCAAAATCTCTGCAAGCAAAAAGGTCGAGCTAGACATGACAGTGACGTAGCCCTTTGAGTAAACCTGGGTCAGCCCCAGACACATAAAAAGCAGTGAGTGGGATGCCAACATTTAAGGAAAAAGGGAAGCGCTGTGAATTGTGATTCTTATTCATTATATTGCATTCACACCTGCTTTGTTTCCTCTTGTGAGGTGCTCAAGGCAGCTTACATAGCTCCATTTTATCCTCACAATAGCAATCCTGTGAGGTTGTTTGGGATGAGTCTGTGACCCAGAGTCAGCCAGTGAGCTTCATGGCCACATGGGGAGTAGAATCCAGTTCTCCCAGGTCCCCAGTCCATACCTCTAACCACCACACCACACTGTGATATCATCCTGCTGCTTATCAGCTTGCCAGTGATTAGCTTGTCCCCCTCGCCCACCTCAAATATCCTTCTCAGCCATGCTCTGATACAGGTAGTGTGGTCCTTAGAGAAAAACACTTGGGAGAAAGAAGTTACAAGAAGGTAAAAAGAAAAAAGAAAGCCACTCACTGCCATCTGCTTGTGATTACTCTCAGACTTACCACAGCCAAGGATTAGGACCCCACTTAAGCATTGCCAAGAAAAGAGGAAATTATTCAAAAAAGAGGATAAAAGGATTACTTTGCATAGTGTGTGCCTGTGCAAATGCATGCACATCAGTGCAAATTTAGCAACAAAATCTGTTACTTAAATAGAAATAGACTCCTATCTGCAGAGAAGAAAAATGACTTGGTGACCTGCGTGCCTTGCTCAGTCGGCTGTCCAGGTGCTAGTTATGGATTGTCAACTTCAAGTCCCCCGTCTAGGTTCTTTAAACCAGATGTGGACTGGACAGACCACCAAACAGAAGATAGTTTCAGATAGGGGGCTGCTCCCTGCAGCTCTGCAAAACAGAGGACTTTAGACTGTGAAGCAGAATACTTGGTCACCCTACCCTTCCTCCCCATCACAGAAGAAGCCACTGGAGCAAACCAGCCACTCTCTCCCATGGGACACAACGCATTCAGGGAAGGTTTAGATAAGGCTATTTTGCCAGGGCAGGAGATGTGTCTTTGCAACACTTTAGGTTTCTGTTGATCTCTTATGTGGAAGGCCTTCTCAAGGGAAACATCCAAAAGAAAGCAAGTCACTGTGCAATCTAAAACAAATTTCACTTGGGCACCTGTGGCTCCCAGCTGAGCACTGGCAACATAGTGCCTGGTGGAGAGATGCCTTGCACCTGATGCTCCGTTGCTTCCCAACAGACTCCTCCTATGCTAAGGATCAGCCAGGAAGTGCACACGCTCCATCATCAATGAAAGACACAAAGAGCCAGAGGGGGGAGAAATAGCCCTTAATACTAGCCGAGTTCCAGCAGACATAATGAAGTGTGAAATGTGTTGCTACCAACCGGTATGCCATGCTGCTTTAATTTACGGAGTATATAATTATGAAGCATTAAATTTTTAGGACCTTAGTCTTTGACAAAAATTGAAATGAAAACAGACGAGAGCATGAGTCAGAAAGACAATTGCTGTGAGCAGAATAGCTTGGGGTATGGAGTCGTCACTGTTTCCATTATTTCGAGATGGCATCCGCCTGATCTCTGCCCTTGTAAACATTCACTTGTTTACTGCAAACTGGGGTGGTCAGCTTGCCTAAAGTGGGAAAACATAATGAAGGAGAAAGCTGCTGGCCCAGTTCCACACTGTTGTTACATGCAATTAATACAATCTGTGCATCGCCAGCATGAGCATGGTGGGACTAAGCGTCACATTTGAAATTCCTGTTAAGAAAAACATGGGAAGCTGCCTCACCCTGCGCCAAACCATTGGTCCATCTGGATCAGGACTGTCACCCATCTCCTTTGTATAAGCTTCCCAGAAGGCTCACTGGGGCTTCCTAGCTTGCATTAGGTGACCTTGAACGAAGAGGACTGACAACCAGCTTTTGCTAGAAGTGGTCTATCAGCAGTTAGTGCATGGGCAGCAGAGTGAGCAGGCACACTGGTTCCTAGGCCACAGTCTTCCACAGTAGTGAAGTTTAAGTAAAATTAAACAACTATTTCTGCATTTTCATCTTCTCTACTGTGTTCTGGGAACGCCTTGTCCCTATGTCCATGTGGCCATTGTGGGACTTGCCTGATGTTCCTCCTCAAGGACTGCCAGAGTCTCTGGGGATGCTGAGCAAGAGGTTCAGAAGGGACTAGTAGGGGGCAGATGCTGGTGGGCTTGGCAGCTCCCACCCTGTCATTGTGATGCTTGGCATCTGGTGATCACCTTCTGGTCAAGCAATGCCCCTTGGTGCTTGGAAGCTTCCATCAGAAAGATGAATGGCTGACCCACAATCCCTTTTCAACCCAGTGCCCCCAGGTTGGGGGAAGTGGTATTACGTATATCAGGAAGACAATGTGTGCATGCAGCTTGGTGGAATCTTTGCTCCTATACTTCAAAGGGGAATTCCAGTCTACAGCTCATGCAATGCTCATTCTGATGGGCAGAGTGTCATTTGGCTGAGGCCTTTGTCACATAGCACAGCCCTTTGTCTTCCAGATTGCAAATATTTGCAATGGAGACTGCCACTTGCAGAAGGTTGCTTGTAGAGCACACAGCCCAAGACCATTTACAATAATTGGCCAAGCCCCACAGTAGCTACTACTAGAGTGGCTATTCAAGACCTCCAGATTAACAGTGGCTGAGGAACATAAAGAGTACGATGCTGTTTCTCCAATGTCCTCCCTGTGTTTCCAAGCTGACCACTGCGTGAACAGACTACAAGACTAGGTAGGCCTTTGGTTTGATCTAGCAAGTCTCTTTTTATGTCTCCTACTGCCTGACATCCTTCCAAGCATGGTGTATTTCATTGAGGACTGTTCATACGCTCAGCTGTGGGTCACTGCGTGTGCACCAATCGAGAGACAAAGCATCCAGCGATGGACGTGCATGCACGAATTGGGCCCAGAAGGGAATGGATTCCTCACACCATATGTTCCTTTATCTTCCTCCTGCTAGCAGTAAACAAGTGCTCTTTGCAGCTCTCTGCTGACAACATTGATAATGTTGATGCACAAATTAGAAGCTAAACAAAAAGCCATGTTAATTTCAAGCTCCATTAGAAGCACTGAAAGGAAAGGAGGGGGTGGGGAAATCAATGTCTCCGGAAAGGAAAGGGTTGTAAAAGTGGACGGGGTGCACACTTGGATCTGCAGGTAAAAGACAAAAGATTGACTAAGACAATAGACTCCAATGGGAAGTTCACTGACTGCCTTAACGGTGGATATGTGAAAAACCAAGAACCATTCTGTAGAAGAAGAAATATACACCAAAGGTGTCTGACAGGGTAGAGTGATTGCCAGGTTTCTAGCACTTTGGTTCCTTGCAAACAGATTTTATAGACAACTTGGTAATGTTTATTATCGTCTTGGCGCCACATATGGGAAGCGTTGCTCTTTTGAAGAACACTGTGGTCAGATTTCAGTCTGACGTTTCACTGGTATAGCCTGTCCATGTATAACAGTCCTCTGAGCCTTTTAATCTGGTTTTAAATACTTGTCTTCCTTCCAGGACAAAATCTGTAAAATGCATTGTGCCATTTGATTGTTCAGTCACACAGTGTTGGGAGAGACTATGTTCTGGGGCAACCAGTATTTTTCCATGAGTTTGTGGCAAAATGTATTTATTTCCTATGCAAAGCTATATCTGTATATAGGCTTCTTGGTTTACTTATTAAGTAATGAACGTCACAATTATTGGTAAGATCCACTTACTAAAACATGGATACATGATAGCTTCATTCATTGTGAGTGATTTTTATGACGTAGGTGAGATTAATTATTTCTTATATACATTTATAGCCCACTCTTCACCTTTCAGTCCCAGGGCAGGGTACATACATATAGAAACAGCTTAAAACCAATGTCAAAAGCTCAATTCACATCATAATCCAAAGTACTGATTCATCACACCACTTCACTGCATTCCTTAAGTGGAATATATTTAGCAAGATAGGAAGCTGCCTCAGACTTAGTCAGGCTGTTATTGTTAACACTGACCTGTCCTGGAGCTCACATGTCGTTCACATGGTTAATTGATTGATGGCTGGAACATTGCCAATGGATGCACAGAAATAGTGTAGCCAGTAGGAGCTGGTCTGTTATTTCACCTCTGCTATTTGAAGCCGTATCAAAGAGTCATCAGGTAAGAAGGAATTTGATTTTCATATGGTTCAAATCCCTGCTCTGAGGCCATTGAGCCATGCTCAGGTAAAACAAGATACTGGCGCAAAGAGGACATCTACCCAAAAATGCAGGAGGCATGGAAATGGGAACAAAAATTGTTCCAATGTGTGCTAAGCATTTAATTGAGCTATAGTCCATGCAGCTAATATCTGGGGAGAATGGAGACCCAAACAGAAGTGACATAGATTACAATGGAATTTTGCACTTTTGTGAAGAATAGTGATATGCATCTTGTAGGGCTTAAGTATAATGTCTACTTAGTCTGGAGTAGGATATTGAACCTATTTCAGCTGAAGGGCCAAAATCAATTTTGGAAGAACTTTTGGGGGCTACATTCCAAAATGGAGGCCAAAGCACCAGGACCAAAACACAAAACATATCCCAAATGCCAGCATCTTAGATCAAAGTACATTCTGCCAGAAATTACACCTTAGCAGAGACATTTCAGCCTTTAAAAGAGGGGCTAAACTTCATGAAAGATGGGAAACTGCCAAACCATTGGCAGCTGGAAAATGGAGTGGAACCAGGGAAAAAAGCGGGGCCATCTTGGCTCAGATTCAGCCCATGGACTCGAGGCTCAACACCTTTTCGTTGAAGACTTAAGGCTGCAGTTCTGTACCCTGGCTACAAGAATTGCTTCTGGAGTTTCAATTGTCCTGTTAACAGACAGGGGAAGGCATTTTTGTTTTCTCTGTCTTCAACTCTTTTGGGAAGTTACTACCTTAAGGATTTGTATTCAAGCACTAAACATCATTGTAAGTTTTACACAACAATCTTAAAATGAAAGGTGATCCTGTACAGAATAAGGCGAATTGTGTGGTTGTACAATCTCTTTCCCTGGGAATTTTCAAGGAAATGTTGGTAATTATTAGGGGGACACTTTGGTTAAAATGCATTCAGATTTAGGGTCAAAGTTGAACTAGATTAGTCTTTCCCAACCTGGTGCACTCCATATATCTTGGATTTCAACTCCATCAGCCCCACTCAGCATGGCCAAGAATGCTGAGAGCAGTGGTCCAAAACATCTGGAAGATACCAGGTTGTGGATGACTGAAACAAATGATTCTTAGACTCTCATTCCTTCAGTTCTAAAGCCCAAATCCTAAGTATGTTCACCATCCTTAAGTCACTTTGCAATCAATAAGTCTTAAGTTGGTGAGCCAGTGTGGTGTAGTGGTTAAGAGCGTGGGACTGGGACTCAGACGATCTGGGTTCGAGTCCCCGCTCGGCCATGGAGCCAACTGGGTGACTCTGGGCCAGTCACAGACTCTCAGCCCAACCTACCTCACAGGGTTGTTGTTGTGGGGATAAGATGGAGGAGGAGATGTAAGCTGCCTTGAGCCCTTTGCAGGAAAAAGGCAGGATATAAATTGAAAAAATTGAAAATAAGTTAGTTGTGATTAACTTAAGACCCATTAATCTCAATGGGACTTAATAAGCATGGCTAACTTTCTCTGGAATGAGTCTTATGAGTATACAAACAATGTATTTCATTCCTCGAAGAAGCTCCAAAATGTCATTCACCCATAAACTTCTTCCAAATCAATTTCAACCAATGCCAACTTTCTCTTCATCTCCTTGTCTAGAGACTGCTCTTGGATTAAGTCCACAAGAACCAGGTGGCAGCTTGCCATTTGGATTAGATGTGAATCACTGTTGAAGATTCACATTTGATGTGTAAGCCAGAGTCCATAATTACAAATTGAACAACCTCTGGGCAAATGTTCCAAGTATTCTTGCAGAAGGTGAGCATTTTCTTGGAATCACTATATATGCTATACTTGTTCTTTTAACTGAAAACCATTCACAGATACAGAACAACCACCTTCACTAGCCTGGGCCCTCCAGATCTTTTGGACTACAACAACCAGCATTCCTGACCACTGGACATGCCAACTGGGCTGGTGGAAATGGAAATACAAAACACCTGGGAGATACCAAGGTTATTCATTTTAATTAGATGTCTATATTGCTTCACCACATTTTAAAATATGTGGTTGTGGAGCACTGCCTTACAAACTTCCCATCATCATAATTCTCAGTATTATTATTTACATGACACTTTACAGAATAATATTGCCAAACACAGGTCTTTGACTTGAGGGGTTTACAGTCTAAATAGTAATGATGAGGGGCCGAGAACCCAAGGGTTGTATTCCATTAACTCCTTCCACCAACAGAACCATTTCCATCTAATTGTGGAGTGACAAATCCCGATGACTCCAGAGGACACAGGGAGGAGAGGAAGGGAATACCCAGTGTCCAAGGGAAAGTCTTCTTGCGCTCTATTGGATTTCATGCGTTATGTTCCATCAGCTGCAACCAGCATCATTTTGTAAAGAAGCAGGGTATGGATGAGGAAGGATAAAAAAGAAAGGAGAACAGTGGATGAATGTGAATAAATACCATTGCAGATATACCTACGTTTCATTTGAACGTGGAATAAGAATTACTGGATAACGAACAGAAAATCTTTTGAGGATTTATTGTAATGCATAATTAGGTGTGTTCTTAAGGAAAGGAATTGAGAGGATGCATAATAAAATGTTTGACACAAATGGGCTTTATCATATATACTTTCAAGATATTGTCTGTACTTTCAGGGGAAAATATTCAAATCTATACTTGCACCAAAGGGCTTTCCTCTAAGGAACAACTGTGAATGGAAGGTTTAAATTGACATTGCCCCTTGTGGTACCAAATGTACCACTAGATGGTGGTGTTTCTTCTTCAGATGTATCTTTCGGCCAGACATCCACCCCTGATCTCCACCAACCAAGGCATGCCATTCATCCAATACTTAAAATTAACTTATGAATGGTTTATTGACATAATAACTTCACAGACCTCCCTCAGATACACCAGGCAAGCTGAGTAGAATCAAGCTAAAGCTATTTTTTTCTTTTGCTCCTAAACCCTCTCAATTTCTGCTTCTCCTCTTGTGTTGATCTAAGAAATCAAACATCAACGAAATCTCATTTTCCTTAATTGTACCCTACATATCACAATATAACAAGACACAAATTTGCACTTTGTAGTTCATCACAAGTCTGAGCCATGGTGTAATGAAGCCAAGGCCAGTTCAACAGCAACCTACATTCAGCCCTTGAAAGTGGATAGCATGTTATCTGAATTCAGTCAATAGCTATGGAAAAAGGATTTCCCTCCAGCAACAGTATATTATTCTCAGGTGTAGTACAAAGTATTTTGGTGTGGCTTGCTCTTGAACAGGCAATTAAGGACCTTTAGCTTTACAAAACAAACGAACAAAACTCTGCTTCCAGTTGAAATGAAAAGTGCTAGGACTGGTTAATTGACGGGAATCAACATGTTGCCTGCATTTTGGGGCTTTCCCTCAGACTGTGATTTGGGGGATTTGTATGATGAGACATTTGTATGGTCAGACATTACCAACATTGTATGAGACATTTGTATGGTCAGACATTACCAACATGGCTCTTTGTGTCCAGGCATGGAACAACCCCAGTAGCCATGAGCTGCCTCCACAGATTTTTGTAAGGATAAAACAAAAATGGAAAAAGGTTATATTGTAAACCCTAACCCTCCGAGCCTTTGTGATTTGACATACCAACATTCAGATTACGCTTTAATGGGCAGTGGGGGGTTTTTTGAAGATGAAAGGCTCAGTAGAATAAATCCCTTCCCTGTTTCGCATTTTGGATAAAGGCGCAAAATTCACTGGGGCTTCTGGGTAGTGGCTGCCATTTTAGTTGCTTCAGCACTCCCAGGAAAAGTGCTATATCCTGACATACCATTGCTGCAATGGGCCTTCTAGTGGGGAAAAAAAAGACGACAACAAAGAAAACCACACTGGTATTAGTGGGACTCTTGCACATCTTCAGATGGGTTTGCAAAACTACAGGACAGATACCATTTTGGCTCCACATTCAAAACCTTCTTTTTATTTCTAATTTGATATTAGAATATTTCTGAAGGCCATTCACCCGCACCCCCAATTTCTCAGCGTTAAGAGATATCCAGTGCCCCAGCATGCAGTCAGTTGGGGTCCATATTGTTTCAACCCCATCTGTACCACCAGACCCATCTCCTGAACTCAGTATCTTACTCTTGGACTCAAACCGGATGCAGTCCTAATTCTTTCCATACATGGCTGTAGAGTAATGGAGGAAAGATCTGTTTTGCCTCCTTAGGTTTAGTGTCCCATTTCCTTTGACTTTGCCCACTCTAAGACACTAATTTTAGCAAGATTGTCTGTGTAACAAATTTGTTATGGGCCATTTGAACCATTAGCCATATTACCTACAAAATACAACTGATACAATGGCTTTTTAAAAAGATATCAAGACTAGGCTAGGAGTAGAAGAAACAACATTTCTCCTGTCAGGTTGCAGTTGTTGGAACTGGCTTGGGTCATACACGTGAGGGGTTATTGGTATTCCTAAGAAGGAAGGATGCCCTGTGGCTTTCACTGGAGATGGTTCTCTTCCCATTCTGAGAAGTGCAGTTTATTAAGTCCTATTAAGCAGAAAATCTTCTGTCTTCCTCTGGCCAAGAAATATGGAAGATTTTCAGATGTATGTTGTTGACCAAAATCATATTGTCCTGTTTATGTTCTTCTTATGTTTACAACACAGTTTTTTCCCCTTGTGTTCCGCTTAGGAGAAACCCTCATGCATAGTTCAGTGTTCAGAACCTTCCGGAACACTGGAAGAGGCTGCTTCGCCTTCTCTTTGCTTAAGGCAGCTTTTGCATTTGCTTAAGGCAGCCTTGCTCAACCTGGAACTGTCCAAATGTTTTTGACCTATCATTCCTGACCTTTGGCCATGCTGGCTGGGGCTGATGGGAGTTCAGTCTAAAACACCTGAAGGTTACAAGTTTGGGAATATTTGGATTGAGTATATAACACATGAACATATTTTGAAGCCACTGTCTGTATCTTCCTGCTTCATTTCTGTCTGCGAAGATGTCTACAGGAAAGGCACCTTACTTAGCTCCTCTGCCGGGGAATTTGACTGGTCCCGCTTATTCTCTAGGTAGCTCTTACAATTAATCTTGATATAATTAAAAATACAGTTTTAGTGTAGTTAGGAACTTATTGTACACCAGGTTAAGCATATACTTCAGTTTGTGGAAAGCATTTGTTGGGCCTTGTGGTAAACACAATACTTCATTCATTTCATACAGATGTTTGGTCTTTCCTTTATTTAAGGACCTCTGTCTTTGATCCTCTCCAGAAGGAATAAGGGCTGGTTCATATGCGATCTGAATAGCACAGTCCACTCCTCCTAACATGGTTAGAGTGATCTGAAGGAACTTGTAACCAGATGAGTTGACAGACTGACACAATCGCTTCCCTGACCAATGATTCCATGCGCCTGCACACACACATACACCCCTGGGAGAAGTGATAGTTTTGTGGGAAGTAACCACGCCAGTTAACCAGCCCACATGATTGCTTCCTAGGAAAATCAAATCACAGGAAACCCTAACCACACGCCAGCTGTTATTGTACACATATTGCCAAATGGAAAACAAATGGAATTCCATTGTGGACAGACTCTCCTCCTTGACATAAGCCCTGGGAGAATTTTAAAAAATGACCACAATAGTTTCACTATGGAAGAAAAAGGTGATAACAGTGCAATTGTCTTTAAAGTCCCAGGTTGTGTGGACCAGCAAGGTGTCTTATAATATTCCTTGGAAATCCTTTGCGTTGCTTGTGGCATACACGTTTTCACTTTCTCCCATTACCCTTGCCTGGATTTGCATGATCTCAAAGGGAGAAGTAAAACATGGTGGCTCATTTCTTCCTCTGCAGGTGTGCTGATTGCATTTGCATAATTACTTTTGTCAGCACAGCATGTTATGCTGTGCAAGCCTGGTGAAGACTTGTTAATCTTGGTGCAAGCTTGTTAATCGCAGCCACTCAGAACGCATGGGTTGTTGTAGGGTTCTGGAGTAGCTTGTCAACAACAGCAACCATCTATCTTTGCCAGGTTTACATGATACAGCAAGCAGTGCTGGCAAGAATAGCCATGCCAAGAGCCTGCGTGAGGAGGGGAAACAAGCCACCGCATCTTATGTTGGGTCTGCAGTTGTATGGACAGACTTCTGGGGAGGCACCATGAAAGGGAGTCATCTGAGGGAGTTGCAGGAGTAGCTATACTAGCGCATGGTTAAATCCATAGATGAATATTCACAAATTGCACCTAAATCTCAGACCAGCTCTTTGGTTCCACACACTGACAACTGCTACAATATGAATAATGAACAGAGGAATCCTACATGTGTCTTCTCTGACATATATCTCACTGGGTTTAATGGAGCTTGCTCCTGGGTAAATGGGTGTGATTGGCCTGTACTGATAGCATTTTATACCCTGAGATATGCAGGCACAATAAAAGAAGTGCTGTTTGGGAACACTGCTCATTTGCAATTTGATCTGGAATATTGCCAATGATAGGCCTTTAAAACTTGGTGAGGATATTTCCCTAACCCTTACACACACACACGCATGCATGCATGCATGCACCACAAAAAGTTTGCATCCGCAGCCTAGCCTGGGGTTGTCATACTCTCCAGCTGCCCAGTTTTTACCACCCTGCACAGATTCCCAGCTACTTTTTTCGTGAAGTCTCTTGCCCAGGGATGGAGAACATGTGGTTGCTGGACTGCAGCTCCCATCTTCCCTCACCACTGACTTCTAGCTAGGGCAAATGGGAGTTGTGGTCCAGCAACCTCTGGAGGGGAACTCCTGGAGGGCAGTCACCTTCAGCCAATGAGTAAAGCCACAGCTATGGCTGACATTTGGTGTAGTTAGTCGTGAAGTTGTGTCCAACCCATCGCAACCTCAAGGACAACATTCCTCCGAGCCTTCCTGTCCTCCACCATTACCCGGAGTCCACTTTGGCTCACACCGACTGTTTCAGTGACTTCATCCAGTCACCTCATCCTCTGCCATCCCCTTCTTTTGCCATCAGTTGTTACCAGCAATAGGCTGTTCTCCAATGAGTCCTTCCCTCTCATTAGGTGGCCAAAGAATTTGAGTTTCATCTTCAGTATCTGGCCTTCTAAAGAGCAATCAGGGTTAATCTCCTCTAGGACTGACCAGTTTGATCACCTTGCAGTCCAAGGGACTTACAGGAGTCTCCTCCAGCACCGCAATTCAAAAGCCTCAATTCTTCAGCACTCAGCCTTCCTTATGGCCCAACTTTCACAGCCATACATTGCAACTGGGAAAACCATAGCCTTGACTATATGGACTTTTGTTGGCAGGGTGATGTCTCTGCTTTTTAGTATGCTGTCTAGATTTGCCATAGCTTTCCTCCCCAGGAGCAAGCATCTTTTAATTTCTTGGCTGCATCTGCGGTGATCTTGGAGCCCAGGAAAATAAAATCTGTCACTACCTCCATTTCTTCCCTATCATTTGCCAGGAAGTGATAGAATCAGATGCCATAATCTTAGTTTTCTTAATGTTGAGTTTCAGGCCAACTTTTGCACTCTCCTCCTTCACCCGCATCAAGAGGCTCTTTAGTTCCTCTTCACTTTCTGCCATGAGAGTGGTATCATCTGCATATCTGAGGTTGTTGATATTCCAGCAATCTTAATTCCAACTGGTGATTCATCTAGCCCTGCCTTTCTCATGATGTGCTCTGCATACAAGTTAAATAGGCAGGGCGACAGTATACAGCCTTGGGCTGACTTTTAGAGGACAACAAAGACAAAATTTTGGCTGGTGTGACACTCTGTCTAGAGAAATAGAATACTGTTCCATCATTTTTGGTCTTCTTCAATGGAAAAGTGGCTGCCAGCCCCTCAATCTAGCCCCAGGGTTCATCCCCGCCTTGATCCTTAGACCCAATCCCAGCCTTCCATCTGCTCCTAAGTCCAGATCTCACTCCTACCCCGTGTTGTTCCCACCCCTGTACTGAAAGGTACAATGAGCAACGAAGGGCAATAGTTTATGTTTTTAAAGGGCTAAGAGAAAGTTTGCATAGATTTAAAAACTTAAGACTCAGTTCTATGGTCCCTGGGAGAACTATGGTCCCTGGGAGAACAAGGGTCCATAGGATTTTTTTGGAGACCCTCTTCTGAGGTTCTAGACTATGCAGCAACCTCAGGAGAGGCTCTCTCTTTTCCTTGTAGACACCACTGAGAAGGCTGCAGGGACTGCTCCCCAAGGTTGTAAATGAGAATTTGAAATGAGGAAATTGTGTGTGTGTGTGAGAGAGAGATGGGGGGGGGGTGTACATGGAAGAAGATCATGGTATGTTTTGTCTGATGGCTCTCCAGCCCCAGTCCCAATGTAATTCTACTGCAGGGGTGGAGAATTCCACCAGACAAGCTCAGAATCCTGTCTAGTGGGGTGTGGGGATTTTAAAGTGCAGAAAAGTGAAAATTGCCTTTATCACTTTTCCCACCTAGCAGCAGCAGCAGCTTGTCAGGGCACTGGCTTCAGTCTAACAGACCCTTAATTATTTTACATGTATAGTATCAGTCAGAAATCAAAATGTACCTAAGCAGCAGTTATTTGCACATTTACCTAGGACTATGTCCCATTGAAATCAGCGGGACTTAATTCTCAGCAAACATGGCTAGGATTGCACATCGAAGGTGTTCAGTCCTCTGAGAACTAAAGGCACCAAACTACCTATAGAGAGGAATTAGTATGGAGTTTCCATACATACAAAACATAAGAACAAATTGTGGAGGATAATGCAGATTTTGTAAGTGAATTGAAGGTTACTTACTTACACAAACAGCATCATGCTGTATGCATATTTGCTCAGAATTAAGGGCCACTGTGTTCAGTGGAGCCTTCCTCCAAGAAAGCATGCACAGTATTACATCCTCAGGCTTCTTACAATATATAACTGCTTTAAATTGTATTTTGCTTTTGAAGTGTCAAAGACATGCTGCATGCAAAAGCTTCTAAAAAGCTCAACCATCTGTTCATTCCTATGAAAACATTTTAGAAGGGGTAATTTGGAGTGAGAAACCAGATCTGTGATTGACCCTTTCCCAAATCACCAAACAATCTGCATAACCAGCAAATGATTTTCTGGACTACAGCATTTGTAAATGAGTAGCCCTAATCCTCAAAAAGTCTGAAAAGAAGTGTTTGGGTCACCATTGACAAACTCTGGGGCACCCAAGAACGTTCAACCTGCACATGGAGAGCCTCCAGTTTAAGGCTTTTTCAAACATGTGTTCTTTAAGTGTCCATCAAAAATGCAAACATTAACTTAACAAGCGTGTTTGTGATCCTGTTTGAATCATGTGCATGTAACACTTGTGAAAGAGGCAGGGTTGGCTGAAGCAACCTCTCCAGGGCATTCCTATGGCCAATTTCAGGTTGGATTTGAAGTTAAACTTACCCATCATTTTGCATCAAAGTCCTTCTACCTTCCTACATCTTTTACCACATCATGCAAATTTTCCCTGGAACTCAGCCACTCTGATCTAATTCTCTTATAGGGAGGGGAGGACCAAGCAGGCTCCTGCTCACAGAAGCATCTCACAACTCAGTTTTCCACACTTCCATCATCAATTACAATCTGTTCTTGTTCAAATGGGAAAACTCCAATGGAAGTGCATTTCCCCCCCCCCCACATTAGCTAAACCGGGAATGAATAATTTTTGGGGGGAAACAACATGTAAAAAAAGGTTCATTTCTGAATGCTGTTGAAATTTTAGGAATGTGCACTTATTATTTATTAGAAGCATTTCTATCTCATCCTTCACCGGGTGTCAGGATGGCCATACAGCAATAAGCACAGCATCAAACCAACAAATAAAACCCATTTTTTAAAAAACAACATTGGACCTTAAACTATTGGGGAAATAAAAAGGGGTTGGCCTGGCGCTGAAATGAATAAAGTGTCAGCGCCAAGCACACCTCTCTGGAAAGCATATTCCAAAGTTGGGGTGCCACCACAGAGAAGGCTCTTTCAGAAAAATGTACTCAGTTTTGCATCTGATGATCTGCAAACTGAGACAAAGGTCTCATACATCCTTGTCCTAATCCTCCTGCTAAAGATGAAAATTCAGTACAATTACAGTGTAATTGGTTGCACCAGAAAGCGAATGTGGGTTCACATATGCATCCCATTGAATGCGCAGGGTCTGCGCTCGGATGCACATGTGATCTCTACCCAAGGCTCCTGACCAGCCAAGCAATGTGCACATGGAAGTCTGCTCATGTGAGCGGATCTGCTCAACTGGATCAGGGCGAACAAATTTCGTCTTTGCCAGAGCGTGTTCCATGAGTAATGCAAGCATCATTAGCCAGGCAGGGTGTTTTTTCCCTTCCTCGTTTTTGTAATAGTCACTTAATGAATTATGAATATCATACTGTGAAAACCTCCTCTCGGAAGCCAGCCTTCGTGGCTTGTTGAGTAATAATGTTTTCAGTGGTGCTTTAGGGCATGCGGAGTACTCACTGCTTGCTACCCCAGTAGGTCCTCTAACAAAGTCCTTTCCTCTTATTGCAAGACAATTAATTTTTATGTTTCATTTACCGTTGCTAGCACATACTTTGTTTTTACAATATTTATTTGAAAATTGGTTTACAGCAATGCCTTTTTTTAAAAACTTCTTTTTTAGGGCAGTAAATATGATAGCCAGCATGGGGAGAATTTAAGCATGGCAGTAATGCACAGCTAAAGGCTTTGGGTGGAATTCAGAGGAATGCACACAAAGAGATGTTTCTTGATTTAGTCAGCCCTAAGGGAAGAATCTCTCTCTCTCTCTCTCTCTCTCTCTCTCTCTCTCTCTCTCTCGCTTGTTCTCTAATATTTCCTTGTAATCTTTTTGAAGATACCTCAGACCGCCAGTTCTGGCATATCAAACTAAGTTAATTTTCCACTGACCCCCTCTCCCCCAAAAAGAACTTCATGATAAAAATTTTTTTCCAAAAAGGGTTGATCACATATTCTGATTCAAACACAGCCACAAAATTGATGTGCATAGAATTTCAACTTCTTTCCTTGTCCCTGTCACCTTTATACCTTTATTAATGGTGCTAGGAAATGCCACAGATAGTTAAGGCTGTCAGTCCTTCAACATAGAAACACTGTGATTATGTCCTTATAAAATCCTAGACTTAGAGAGTTAGAAACATAAAAACGAAGAGAGTGAGAAGGGGCCTACTGGGCCATCTAGTCTGACTCACGGCTACAGCCGGCTCCACTCACGTAATCCCCAACATGTGGTTGTCCAATATTTCCTTGAACACCCTCACTGATGGGGCCTCCACCACCTTCCTTGGAAGCTCATTCCTGTTGGAAGAGGTCTTCTGGGCCCAGGCTCTGTGCAGAAAATCCAGACCTAGAGAATGCCCAAAGACTTCCCACCATCCATCTTGGTCATTGGTTCCACTGAAATGCACATATTATTAAGTTGTTTTCTGGGATGTATAGTTCATTTAACTACACATAGCATGCTTTTTGTCTAACAGCAATCAAAACAATCAAAAATCAAATGAAGAACACCTTTAAATCATTGAGGGCTAGCTCCAGATTCAAAGACTTAGAGACCAGAGTGTTGTCATAATAATGATAAGACTCAGCTCCAGGTTCCAGGTTACTTCTTCAGGTGGGGAACCCCAGAAGGTTCAAGGAAGTCCAGATTTTCCCTTTGACACTGAGTTTCTCATCTTTGCAATAGGACAATAACCAAGGACCCAAGTGATAGCACCCCAGTGTTACTTCTTAACAGGTTGCTCCTAATGTTCTTATTGTGCACCTTAAGCCCATGAGATATAGTTCCGCCATCTAGGGCAGCAGAGAGCAAGTCTTTGCCCTCTTGTGTGTGGCAGTCCTGCAGGGACATAAAGAGGGCTTTCATATTCCTTCCTCAGCATTCTCTTCTGCATGCAAAGGATGTTCAGTTCTTTCAACCTTGCTTCCTGGAACTTGTTTTCCATGCCACTGATCATGTTCATGACCCTTTTCTGAACTCAGTTGTGAAGTTCTTTTTGCAGTTACTAATGTCAAGACCGCTATCACCCATCCTGTATCCGTGCATTTAATCTAGTCTGTTTGTTTGTTTGTTGACCTAATTGCAGAATTTTGCATTTGTCTCTCTTGAATTTCATTTGCTTATTTTTAGCCCAACTTCTTATTCTATTATTCTGAATTATATCCCTGTCTTCTCTCCATTCTCCCCAGCTGTGTCCTCTTCTGCACATCTGATCATCTAGGTCAAACATTGAACTCTAATACCCTGCAAAGGGCAAAACCCTGTAGCATCCCACCTGAAATCTCCCTCCAATTTGAATAAGTGCTTTGATAAGCAGTTTTGGCAGTTTTTCAATGAGCTTTGATTCCACCTGAAGATATTTTCATGACTCCCACTTTTAACCAGTTGGCTGATCGAAACATCACATGGCAATTTTGATAAATGGTTAACCATTAGTCTGATTTTCCATTTTCCTTTTCCTTCTAACAGTCAGAATGCTCTGTCCTCAGTATATTTGTTTATTTAGAATTTTTGTATGCCGTCCCATTCGCATGAGCCTCGGGACGGCTTGCATACAATAAATAAACACAGTACAAATAGTGCACATAAAATCCTATGTCTGAGGAGGACTGGACGGTTGCCAATTGAACTCTCCCCTTCAATAATTCTTATACTTCTGCGAATAATTATTGTACCTCTGGACTTTCCCAAGCATTCAGATGCCTTTCTCTTGATTCTCGGTGCCCGTAGTTTTGTTTAAATCCTGTTGGCATTCACCACCTGAGTTTACTAAGACAGGGGCAAATGTGTATGTATATAAAAGAAAACAAGGCCCTGTACCAGTATATGCCTTGAGATGTCCTTGAGATGACCTTACCAAGTCAAAAATAGCATGGGAAATGGAGCAAAGGCAACGGTAGAATGAGAAAGGCCTTTCTACTGTTTTGCTGGAGTGGAAATTTTGCCCCCTCCAAATGCATCTAAGAGGCATAGGGGTGCCTCAGCCTATCTCCCCTTTGCAGCCACCTGTTGTTTTACTACCTCCTCCAACAGGCACTGAATCAGCAGTGGAAAGGAAGGAACCTATCCATACGTCTTTCTCATCACTGGTGATGCCCCATCACAAGAAGGGCTTGGAGAGAATGGGGTGATTCATCCCCATCTGAGGAGAAGTCTTGCATGTCTTCCCTTCCATATAAAGGGAAATGTATTCAAGCTCTCTGAGGGTAATTCTTTCCTTGCTGCACAAGAGATATGTCTTTGCTGGGAAACAATTAGTCTGTGGATTTACTTCTGCCTTGTTTTCTATTTCCTGCTTTTTCCTTGGTGGGCGATACAGCAGTTGCTTTATGAAGGGTTAGAGATTAGCAGTGCAAGAGCAAAAGATACACACCACAAAAGAAGTAATAACATGAGTGACTCCAGCTGGTCCTGGCAACCCACCTAGCATTTACCTTAGAGCAATCTCACCTTTCCTGTGATGAAAAAGTAGGTGATTTGCCACAGAACCCTCGTGAACCCTTGCTATGTAGCGTAATTTTCTCTGCTGTGCTTGTTGCTATAAAACCAATCTATTTTTATGGCTGTCTCTATCTGAGATATTTCTGGCTAATGAAACAGTTCAATTTGTTAGGGAATGTTCTTTTTTCTTTCTTTAAAAGAAGGTGGGGGGGGGGTGAGAAGGAAAAGACAGCACTGTTCTTTCCCTAACCAAAGGATTTGACACAATGAAAGGCAAACATAAAATCCCAATCAGTATTCCAGCCAAGCTGCTTTTAAAAAGCGAAATGATTCCCAATGAAGATCTGTTGCCCACAGGAAGAGTAAGTGATGTGGTTGTTTTAGAAACCCCAAGAGGATTCTCTCTGCAGGGACAGACAGAATAATAATGTCAAAATTATAGCATTGCCGCATCTCTCTTGTAATAGAAGCTATTCCAAAACTGGTTAATTTGACTTTCAAAGCAACAACAACAAAAACACCCCTCCTGCTCCATGAACAGTGAACAAGGAATGTCAGGTATAAAACTAATTGCTGCTTCTGTGAGTGTTTGGAAGGAGGGGACCAAGGAAGGTATTAAGAACTGACCAGTCATCTGGAATTCACTGATAATGCCATTTCTGAGCACTGGGGTCAATCCAAGGCATTTTGCTGCCTCAGATGCAGGAGCAAATGGCACCTCTTCAGCTTCCCCATACACAAACCAAAGCACATAGCTCACCTGTAGTCAGAACAGGTATGCAAAACAAAGACTGTGCTCCCTACACACACACACACACAACCATTCTGCAAAGTAGGAGCAAATTAAGTGGCACCCAACAAATTAGCATGGCAATTGTCAGGATCCAGGATTCCCATCCCGGCCATTCAAACAAACTGGACTCCTGAAATGCATCCCAAAGTTCCTATCCCACCAAATCCCTCTTCCGTAGAAATAGCCCATGGGACTAGCTTTTCTGGGTGCTATGGAGATTGCCTTACAATTCTCAGATGGAAGCTGTCACCAGACAGTTTCTTCCATGTCATCCCAGTCAAAGGCTTCTAAAATAAGCAAGGTCCCTTTAAGGAAGAAGACCTCATTCAGTATGGAGGAAGAATTGATGACATAAAGGAAAACAAGCCCCTGTTTAAGTCTCCTTTGGAAATAGCTACCTGTTGAAGTAATGTGCATTAAGCTTACCTGGCACCCAATGCTACCTGTGGATGATAAGATGTTTGCAGGCCAACACATCTGGAGAGCACCGGGTTGGAGGAACCGAGGCTGCGAAGAATGCATGTGTTTAAGTCCTTCATTGTGCAAGGGTTCACTGTATAGCATCTGCAACATTCATCACTCCCTGCTGTCTTAAAAAAATAATGAAAAACATTGGTATGCCGAGTTCATAGAAACATAGAAACTGAACGAGTCAGAAGGGGTCTCCCGGGCCACTAGTCTGACTCCCAGCTCCAGCCAGCTCTGCTTATGACATGCCTGCTATGTCCTGATCAACTCTTTAGTGGGCAACTCTTTGAAGAGAAAGCAAAGTGAGAGGGTAGAAGGGAAAGGAAGGAGGAAAGAAAGGAGGCTAGGAAGAATGAAAAACAGCAGGGTAAAGAGGTGTAGCAGGGAGAAATAGCAGAGCTAAGAGCTGTGGAAGTAGTAAGACAAGGGGATATAAAGAAGAGAGAGCAAGGCCAGAGATGGGAAGTGAAGAAACCAGAAGGTTAAGAGTTGGGGAGAGAAATACTGAGGCTAGAGGCTAGAGTGGGAAGAAACAGCAAGATAAAAGGGGTGAGTGGGAGAGAAAGAGCAAAGTTAGGAAAGGTGAGAAAAACCAGGAAGGGTGAGAAAGACGAAAGTTAGGAAAGGAAGAGAAATAGTGAGACTAGAGGTTGGGAGTGGAGAGTGGGTGAGCAAAGAGAAAATGTCTGTTTGGATGGACAAGACCGATGATAGAAAGCCGCTCTCTCCAGTCTTCTGCCTTCCTATTTCTCTCCCAGCCCTGCTTCTTGACAAGGAAAACCCTTGAGGCAGTTGTTCTGTGACTGGCCACATCCACCCTGGGAGGCATTTGGTGGTGGTGCCCAGAGCAGTTTATCAAATTCCCCAATGTATTCATGGGTCCTAAAATCCATGGGAATCCCTGATCTTGTGAGTTTATGGCAGAGAACTGAGTCTCTAACATAGCAACCCTAAATTGGATGGGGGCATGATGGATCATCTACATGTGTTTGGTAGGTGATTGAAAACTAAAGAAGGGGATTGGCAGATCCTCATGGGGTGCAGACTCAGTGGAAAGCCCCATTGGAAAGCCCTCACTGTTAAGACCTGCCTGTTTGATCTTAGCAAAACCAGGACCACAAGCCACCTTCAGGTGGAGATCCATGGCATTTTGTCTCTGGCATCTAGTGACTGATGTTACTGCTTCTGTGCTTCTTGTGACCCTCCAGGGTTTTAGCCCACAACTCCCATCATCCCCAGACAGCATAGCTAATGATGAGAGACCATGAGAGTTGTAGGCCAAAACATTCAGAGAGCCAGTGTGGTGTAGTGGTTAAGAGCATGGGACTGGGACTCAGAGCATCTGGGTTTGAGTCCCCGCTTGGCCATGGAACCAACTGGGTGACTTTGGGCCAGTCACAGACTCTCAGCCCAACCTACCTAACAGGGTTGTTGTTGTGGGGATAAGATGGAGGAGGAGATGTAAGCTGCCTTGAGCCCTTTGTAGGAAAAAGGCAGGATATAAATCCAAAAACAAACAAACAAACAAACTTACTTCTGAGTAGACATGACTAGGATTGCTTTGTAAGCCCTACAAATTCATGTAAAATCAGTGTATCCAGAATACAGGGTGTGTGGTGAATTTTGATAATGGCTTCTTTAAGCCTGTGGGTAAATTTATTCTGATCTTAATATACATAGAATAAACATTTCAAAACAAATATAGCACCACCTGAGACCACTGTTCTTCTTGTCACATTTCCGAATGTTTCTTTCTTTCCTTTGTTTTGGAAAATACAGTGTCAACTGGCACAATCATTCCTTCCTTTCTTCTTTCCTTATCATGGGGTTTCTGAGCACGGAAGATAAGGAACACTTCAAGGACTTTTCTACACACCTGTATTAAAGAACAGGAGCAGCTAATTTGAGTATGCGGGGGGGGAGAGATATGAGAGCAAAGCATCCCATCCGGCATCAGAAACAAATGGTGCATCAGGTCACATAACCTGAACGGTGCTGCACTTTCCACCTCAGAATTGCATAGCTGCTTTGAGCCACACAAATATGCATAACACTGAAATATGTTAAAACATTTGTAATCACTGCTCCAGTCATTTGACAAGCCTTGGAAAGAAGTACCAAAAAGCAGAGGTGCCGAGATCTTGACCAAGTTCTTGTTCTTAAAACAGCAGGACTTCTTCCTTCTGGACCAGGCTTCTCAGGAAAGGAAGAAACATGGTTGGCCTTCAGTTGGAGGTACAGTAAAACATGCAGTTCACAGTGCTCATTCTTACCTGTAAAGCCCTAAAATGGTTGTATTAAGGTATTGGAAAGGCTATAACCTCTCATCTGAGCATGGCTACAATCCATGCTTCTCATTTGAGGCCCTGTTGCCACCCACCTCCTAGAAAAGTGAGGCTGGTGGGTATGTGGGACAGGTCTTTTTAGATAATAGCAACATGTTTAGAAAACTCCTTCTCCAGGGAGATGAGACAAGCTGCCTTTTTATTCTTCTTTAGACAGCTCTTGAAAACCATGCTATTCTGCTGAGCATTTTGTAATAGGTAATACCTCCCATTGTTTCTCTATTAATCCCTTGTTTTTGATCTTATAAAAGGTTGCTTAGCTTTTTATAGCTTATTTAGTATTAGTATTATTATTAGTACATCACCTCAAGCAGTCACTGAGTGGGGGAGCAATTCAAAAATATTTTAAGAGAATGTTTTAGCCAGCTGCCAGCTTTTAACAAATCAATGCTGATACTAACTGCTTTGTTTCTGCTAAACAAGTTGGCAGCTCTAATGATTTGTGTCCACGCAATCTCACACTTGAGGTTTTTGATCAGGAACTTCACAGAAACTTTGGAGTCCTTTTCAAGCACTGATCTCCAGGGTTTGGAGCAGGCCCCACCTGGAGATAGGGATGTATCATAATCTGTTGCAGGGGTGAAAATCCAAATATTTTCCTAGCTACGTCCTCCAGATTCTGTTGTTTCCTCCACTCTAGTGCTGATTCAGTCTGACCAGAGCTCAGCCACCACATAGACTTCTACTTTTAAAACAGACTGTGATATGCCCAAGTTTTGTTTTTAGGAAAAATCTTGGGAGATTTTGCAGAAATCATGGGGCCTGAGATTTGAGTATATCCCAGAATGTGTACAAATTCTGTCTCTTCATGGGAACCTGACTCAAACTAGCTGCCCTGCTACTGAGACCTACCTTGCCAAAGTTCACTAGGTGGTTCACAACAAGTTCAAACAATTTTAAACATAAAATATAGTATAAACATTTCAGTAGTTAAGACTAAAATATAAAATAAAAGTGAGGACTAGAGTGAGACCTAGCAGCGATACAAAAAATGCAATACAGCATGTAAAAGAGACTGAAACTAAAATTCCCAGGAAAATAATGTTTTTAGTTGGTGCCTGAAACAGTATAATGTCAGTGCCTGGAGAGCCTCTTGAGGAAGCTTATTCCACAGCCGGACTGCCGCAACAAAGCCGGGATGGCGTGCTGGCGAGAGTGTTGGACCGGGATCCAGGAGATCTAGGTTCTAGGGTCCACATAGGCATGAAGCTTATCAGGTGACTTTGGGCCAGTCACAAACTCTCAGCCCAACCTACCTCACAGGGTGTTGTTGTGAGGATAAGATTAGAAGGAGCAAGAGAAGCATGTAAGCCATGTTCAGTTCCTTGGAAGGAAACAAGGCAGGCTATAAATATAATTAATAAATAAAGAGAAAAAAAGCCTTTTTAGTAGCTGAAACCCCTTGTCAGGGGCTCCTTTGAAAGGACAGCTGAGGGTGATCTTAGAGTTGGGCAGGTGTACAAGGAATGAGCCAATATACCTCCCAATAGCTGAATTCTCTGGGCTGCTGCTGGAGAAAGTAGGAAGGTGTGAATGCACTCAAATCCTAATTGTGGATTTCCAACAGACAGCAGATGGGCTGCTGTGTGAATAAATGGCTGGCTTGATGGAGCTTTGGTCTGATCTAGCAAGGGTCTTCTTATGTTCTTTGTGTAAGAAGCATCACGTGACATGAGACCATGACAACCAAATGCCTGGGGAAACTTACAAGCAGGGCCTGGCACAAGAGTGCCCTCCCATTCATGTTGTCCAGCAACTCCTATTCAGGGGCCTCTGATATTGAAGAGTAATATATAGTCTTTGTGACTAGTACATACCTGGTAGCCTTGTCTTCCATGAATTTGTCGAACCCTCTTTAAAACTGTGCAAGGTAGCAGCCATCATAATATTTTGCAATACCCTCTTTTCTCACTTCTCTATTCCATCTCAATCCCACTTTTAATGTAAAGAAGACCCTGCATATACAAAGCTAGGTCTCAAGGGAATGATTGGGCTGGAATCTTTCTCCCTGGCTGAAGTTAGGAAATGTCCACAGTTAAGAGACAGGGTCATACCTTTCAGGAATCTGTACAAAGGGAAGCATTCAAAATAATATATGCTACTTGCACTCTGCTATACCATTCCACTCTCTTGCATGTGAAAAAAGGGACTGATGAACTTCCTATATTAGATCTTTGGAGCTTTAAAATGTATGGACTTAAGAACTTGAACATATAAGTGTCCTTTGCATCCCATCTTTTCAAAATGGTTATACTTCTCTTCCCACATTATCTTCAGCACTCTTTCAATCTGCTTTAAGAATGAGATGTTTAGAAGATAAATCAGTTTTCCAGTTAAATAGGGCAGAAGTCAGTGGTGAGGGTGGGGAGTTAGTCTCTGCAGGAAAAGCCAACAATAGTGTTTTCTTCTCAGGCAAATATTCTTAATGATTCAGGCCTTTGTGTTCTGAAAGCAAAACCCAATTAAAATCTGGAATAACTGAACACACTATCAAGATGCAGAAGATCAGTCTTGGATGTGTTGTTTTGCTTGCAACTATTTCTTATTAATGCCAATCAGAGCTATTGATGACAAGATTGCAACTTGCAGTTAGTGCCCATAAACAGTGTACCAGGTTGTTCACCACACAAAGCTGGAGTCTAAATGAACACATAATTATGTATGGCGTTATCCAAAATGTAAAAAGTTAATTTGTGAAGGGCTGTGGAAAGTGTTCAGAAATCCTTACCATATTTAGGTAGCACAGATTCTGAAAATACAGTTGCCACTGTCTGCCTATTAATAGTGGCTTACATATTTTTAAATAATATTAAAGTCCATTTTCCTCTTTCGTTTAGCACATATTTTTTCTCTGTTCAGAGGGTCTACTCATCAAGGAAGAGAATATAACACTCTTCCTTTGCATCTGCACAGGAGCTGAATGCTTTAAAAAAGTAGATGTTCACTTAGCCAGACTTGACAGAATTGTGATATGCACCTGAGAAGCTGCTTCTCAGCATTGGACTATAAATGGTCAAGCAAGGAAGGGAACCAAAGCATGAGTCTCAGCAGCAGTGAAACCATCTGGATGCAGTGCTGAGGCAGATCCACAGAAAGGTTCATCTGAGGGCAAAGCCAGGTGCAGACCAGGTGTGAAGCTGAAAAGTCCAACTGAAAGGTGGCTGGAACACAGCTGGAGGAAGCTGCACAAGTCACCAGGGTGGACATAGTCTGGGAAGCAATCAGGTTTCTAGAAAGAGGCAGGTTTCCCATCACAGGGGGTTACTAAAGCATCCTTCCCCAGATGGGATGGATTACAATCCCTATCATTCCCAGCCAACATGAGAATGGTTCCTATTCTAGGATCTGACCACCAGTCTGTCTCAGACCAAGCCGTGCACTTCTGGCTCTGCTTGCTCTAAAACCCAGCCACTGGACTGTGTAGACTGCCCCCAAAACTGCCATACTAGCAAGGACAAAATATGGCTGTTGCCCAGGCAAAGGCTCAAAGAAGCAGTAGATTGCCAGATGGCACAGAGAGGAAGAAACTGCAAAGAGCCAGCAATATCATGCTTTGTGTCACATGCTGCACCATAAGGAGCATTCATGCATAGGTCAGGAGATTCCTGGATCGAGTCCTGGTTAATCTTAAAATTACAAGCCATGCCAGTAGCCAGCAAAGGCCAGCACTGAGTACTCTGACTAGCAGCCGGTCTGTAAGATCTTTCCCATCTCTGCTATCAAAAATCCACTGTACTTGGGATGGAACTTAGGACTTGGGATGTAGCAATAGCATCCCATCTGGATGACTATTTATTTATTTATTTATTTTATTTCTACCCCTACCACCACTGATGTCTCAGGATGGCTTATGATAAAGAACGAATAAAATGAACAAAACAAGCACAGCATCTGGCAACTCAAGACAAAAACTCCAGTTAAAACCAACTAGACATTAAAATAGTTGGGAAATAAAAAGGGTTAAACCTGACACCAAAAAGAATGAAGCATCGGCACCAGGAGAACTGGGATTGGACAAATCCATGGAGGAGAAGGCTATCGATGGCTGCTAGTCCTGATGGCTATACTCTACATCCAATATCAAAAGTGGCATACCATTCAGGATGTGTTGTTGGAGGACATAAGGATGCAGGTGGGTAGGTGCTACTGCATATGCTGATGAGCTTTCTACTGCTGGTTCATAGAATCAAAGAATAATAGAGTTGGAAGGACCCAAGAAGGGCCAAGAAGGCCATCGGGTCCAACCCCCTGCTGTTGCAGGCCACCAATTCACACCATCCCACTCAGATGGCTGTCCTGTTTCTTTCTGAATGTCTCTTGTGTGAGAGAACCCACCACCTCTCTCAGCAGCTGGTTCCACTGTTGTATTGCTCTGACAGTGAGGAAGCTTTTCCTGAATCTGAGGTGTCACAAGTTGAGTTGATTATTCCATGTCCTACACTCTGGAATCAGCAAGAAGAGATCTTGACCTTCCTCTTTGAGTCTGCCCTTAAGATACGTATAGAGGGATCTCATGTCCCCCCTCAGTCTTCTCTTCTCAAGGCTGAGAGAACATACCCAGTTCTCTCAGTCTCTCCTCATAGGGCAGTGTTTCCAAACCCTGGATTGTGCTTGTTGTCCTCCTCTGGACCCTTTCTAACTTTTCCACAACTTTCTTAAATGGTGTCCACTCTGTGAACAAAATATTGAATAAGATGGACTCTTAGCGTGGCCTAGAAAATGTCTTACCATCTTTTTATATTTTTGAGCTACTCCCCACCCACATGTGCACCCTCAGAAATTGCTTAAAATTTTTGTGCGGCCAGAATGCTGGACCAGGTAGGACTTTGGTCTAATTCAGTATGGCTCTTATGTTCTGCTGTCCCCCCACCCCCAGCTTTATATTTTTCATGTCTACTTCAGAAGGGAAGTTTTAAAAGGTGCTGCATTCTAAAAAGATATAATAATGGCCTTCCTGAGTTTTAAACATTTGATGTAGAATGGCCTGCACATTCTAGAAGGATGCAAATAGCAATACATTTATTATTACCCTTTGTTTCAACAAAGTTCAATTACCTTTTAATTTTTACTGAAGTTTCAACAGACCTGACCTGGCTCGCGTTTGTTACATCAAGCCTTGTAAGGCTCAATTGCCAACTTCCTGACATTTTCAATCAATCCAGGAAACTGCTCTGTATTGCCTAAAGTAGTATTAGCTTTGTCATTTTTGTTTCCTGACCATTAGATCCTTTTTGTTATAGCTATTCCATACTCAGCTCATCTGCTCAAGAGGTTAAGGTTGTAAGGAGCTGCCAGATACTGTATATACTGTATCTGACTAATGATCCTTTCATCCTGGACTCGTACAATATGCTATCAATGGAGGAGATTGCATTTTATCAAATGATTGGATTACCATTTACCTAAAAGATGTTTGTGGAATTAATAGCAAGCAGATTTTTCTTGAAAGGCTTTGATGGGTGGTGACCACAACAGCATGACTGGGCAAGGGTGGGGAACAAGTTTGGTAGTGCAAAGGTAGGCTGTGAAGGAGACCCAACAGTGTGGGGAGGACAGCAGGCTGGGGTATAGCCAGGGGTCTGGGAAGCAGGAGTTCTGAATCATTTCGTATTGAAGACCCAAGATTCAGTTTTGGTGAAGTGCTCAGGGGGCTGCATTCCAGTGATGGGTGGAGGTAAAGGCAAAAAAGTGTGCACCATATTATACTATAATGCCCTTCCTGCCAGAAAATAACCTTAAAAGAAGCCTTTCAATCTTTTGTAATGGGGTGACCAAAACTTTTATTATAAGAGCAACCTAACAATCACTGTTACTGGGAAGAGGTTGGGGTCAAGAAAATGAAGGACCCAGGATACTTCAATGGGCCAAATGTGACCCACTGAACCAAGCATGAGTTTCAAAACCCTTGCTCTAAAGATGGATACCATCTGTCCAGGTCTTAATGGAAGCCCCAACATGATGGGTAGATCAATCCTATGGCCCCTAGACAGCATAGCATATTTCAGATTCCCTGATCCAAGGTCAGGAAAAGAACTGGGAGGTGGGAACCTTGGAAAGAACAATGCCAACAACTTCTCTGAGATCATGACTGACCGGGATGGGAAGAGACTGTGTTCTTCAGGACACAAGGTATCCTAATAGTGTTCCAGCCAATTTTCCACCCCTTCCAAAACACTGCAGGAAAGAAGGTTTGGGGAAGCAGAAATCAGCTCCACAGCTTCTCCTGGTGAATCTTCCATGATGAGAGGTTCACAGACATTCTTGATTTAGATGCCAAAGCTCCAAACCAGTCTTCTCAGCATTCATTGTGGCGTCATCTGCTCAGCTTTTAGAGATATTTTTCAGTTTGTGCATCCTGAGAAGGGGGAGAGAACTGGTGAGACCACCAGGAGCTTGCTAAGAGTGACAGCACAGCAAAGAGCAGTATGGATGAGCAGTGCCTTGTTGCTCCCAGGAGATGTGCCAGCATGATGGCTGTAGCCACCATCAGAACACCATCTCCGAATGCTTCACAATCCTAAACTGGGCCCAGAGCCATTCTGGGAAATTTAAGATGGCTACCATGAGCACCTCACCTGTCACTTCTTTTCAGAATGCCAGCCAATTTAAAAGTCTGATTTTTAAAAGAAAAAAAGAAAATGAATTAGAGATCAGGAGCAACAGCAGTGAACACCTTACAGTGTTGAACTGGACCCGCTCATTTATTCATGTGTGTGAGAGGGAATGAACTCTGTCCATACAGTGCCATCCTGCTAAATGGCCAAGGACTCTGGAGGCTTAATGCATTACTTGGTCCTGGCTGATTTCCCCCTTTTTCCTCTCCAACTATTTCTTTTTTGATATGGAAGATCCTGTCCAAAATTGCTTAGATGTTCTATCAAATGAGTAGGTACAATAACTGAAAGAAGTCAAGTTGCGCCTCACCAGAGTTGCATTCTTATCCAGCTTTCAGCAGGGAGGGAAGATTGGCATGTGTGAAGATGCTAAGTGTTAGTAAGTGTCTGCTCGAAAAAGAAACAGACCAAAACTTTATGATGTCAATCTCTTATATTGCCTTTTTCCTAGGAGATCTTTTGTGAAGCCTGTACTACTTCCCTACTTGTTTCAAGCCCTTGACAGGAGACTATAGAACAGTTAGCAAAGCTTCAAGTGTGCTAGTTCCTAGTAAAGGCTGTGGAGAATGGAGGAACAAAGTCAGAGAAAGAAACAAGGGTCCATGTTGATGCAGAATGGCTTGCTGGGTAGCTTTTGTGTCCATTCTGGATGCACTGCTATTATGATCACTAAAAATGGAATGGTAGGAATATCTATTGGGAAGTCCTATTAAATTCATGTAAGATTACAGCGTAAGAAATATTGTATGAACAGTTACGTCCACACAAGTTTTGCTGCTGCAGATGGCTCCATCGTGGGATGCCAAACTTCAGAGACTCCATTAAACAGCAATACATAGATGCATAGCCTCATTGTCAGCTCTTCCACATGATCCCAGGTGGGTTCATAGTTCAGCTCCTCCATGTGATCCTAGGAGTGTGTCTAGTCAGTGCTATGAACAAGGACTCTGACCAATTATTCAGCATCACCAGGCTTCCACCTCTGCAGGAGCTAGTGCCCCTGAAAGATTCCAAGGATTTGTTCTCCTGCATCCATAGGAGGCTGATTTGAGGACTTTGGGCATGAGGATACTCAAATGGTACAACTGGTCCCACATCAGTGCAGCCTGAAGCTGTTAAAACAGTCAAGACCCCTTTAAAAGAGAAGCTTCATTCAAAGTAAAGGCAGAGCCAACCAACCCAAGTGCTAACAAACTTCCATGTCAGCCTTGCTGACATGTTGGAGCAACATAAAGACAACCCTGTCAGGTCTCTAGATTCAGCATCTCTCTGGTTTGTATAGTGCTGATTTCTTCCTACATCTTGCTTCCCTGAGAAAGCTTACTCACAGCAGCACACTGCAAACCAGGTCATAGAGTCCAAAAGAAAAAAAGAAAAGAAAGGTCAACCAGGATTGGACAAGTGTGAAGAGCACTCAAAGCAAAGAGTAGGTGCTTGATACTGGTGTGGGACATAGCACTGAAAGGCAATTGAAAAGTGTTGTTGTTGGTCACGAAGTCGTGTCCAACCCATTGCGACCCCATGGACAACATTCCCCCAGGCCTTCCTGTCCTCCACCATCCCCCGGAGTCCAGCTAAGCTCGTGCCGACTGCTTCAGGGACTCCATCCGGCCACCTCATCCTCTGCCATCCCCTCCTTCTTTTGCTGTCAAAATTGAAAAGTAAACAAGGGCGAATATTTAACCTTTAGGAAAAGGGGTGGAGTTTGGACTCCAACTCAGGAAAGAGTGTGTCCCATGGAACGCAACGCTTTCATTTATTTAATATGCTGCTTCCTCAAGATCCACCAGTTCACAAATCCCTCCTACAAAGGAGTAAACTTGTTCTGGTGTGGCTTTAAATTTGGGGGGAATGGCTATGCAAGGAGCTTTGGGGGGAAATGTAAGCACCAGAAGGTCATGAAAAGATTTTTGAAGAATAGCAAACATTTAAATCTAGGGAAAAGTTCCATCCCCATTTGTTTGTAGCTCTGAGGCAGGTCATAGATATTTTGAAAGGCTTTTCAAAGAATAGGAGTCATGGGAGCATTTTACCTTCTGTTGAATAGTCTTAAAGAGGATACAGACAAACCAAGCACAGAAGGTTAAGAGAGGAAAGGACATGCAGCATAATGTCCCTTGACCGATGCTGGGCATGGATGACCTTGGCCATGGGCAGATACCCAAATTGTTTTGAGCATCCTCATCACCTGGAGCCTCCACAAAATACCAGATGTTCGTACAGAGTCAGTTTACTTCCTTCAAGTCTTTTGTAGGATCAGCTGTTGTGATATAGAGCTTTTGCCCCAATAAATGCAAAGTTCTGAAGAAACGGGCACAAAAGCACATACCACCAAAAAAAAAAAAAAAAATCATCTTGAAAATGGCGTAAAGCTTTGCTGGGGCACATGCAGTAGTCTGGAGTGAACTGGGACCAAAGAGCAGCCAGAATCAGATAATAAGACTGAAAGAGCAAGGCTCAAATGAGATGTTGTTGCTCAGTCCAGGCTCAGCTGCAACAGGGAGCCTCCTTATACTCCTTCCTGCCCAGAAGGATCCAGTGGCCAGCCTAAGTGGACAGACTCATCCCAGACCTGGAAGGTTCTTGGCTAAGAAGCTGCCAGCTATAGTTTGCTGGTGTTTCCCCAAAAGGCCATCACAGCTCACAGCAGGGTCAGTTGTTCCCAATGCAGGCAGCAACAATTGGATGCATACATCTTGCTGTCCTGAGAGTCTGTTTTCCTCCTGGGCGATGGCTCAGGCAAGGCAGCATGATGGCAGGGGTTGGGGCAGACAATGGCCAGCACCAGATAAGCTAGTCTTGAACACCAAGCCATTTCTGGGATACTGGCAAGTAACCCCCAGACTGTCCTATAGCAACTGGCAGAGTTTTACAAGCACTCCAGAAGGGTCCTTCTGGGAGCTTCACATCTTCTTTCTTCCTCACTAAGGGCCTATCCAGCAATGGATGGCTACTACCTGAAAAATGCTGGACCATACAACATGCAGTGCAATAAAAGCAATCTAAAATTTAAGGATCAAAACTTGACAGGCATCAGACTATTTCAATTACCAAACTATTTCAAAGAGAAAAAGATACAAACTTTTGTATCTTGACTGGGAAAGGAGATGAACTTACATTCAAAAGCTTTTAAAGGGTTTGTGAGGTGTTTGTAAGCTAAAAACCTTGGAAGATGAGAAAAGACATGGAGAGTAGAAGTAAAATTTCTATTTCCCAGAGCTAGTTGGTTTTAGCATATTAGTCTAGTGGTTTGCTAAGTTCTCCTGAGGGACAGGGAATTCTTAGCAACAGAGTTCCTTTAAGGGACTACTCTTCTGGACTTTACCAAAGTAACATTGCATTCAATTTTGTGGGTTTAAAAGGAAGGAGGACTATCGCCAAGTTGTAAAGCATGTATCAGACTTAGCATCTGGCATCTCAAGAGTTCAAATACTAGGGCTGGGAACTAGGCAGCATTGCGTTAGTGTCAGAGCCGAGCCAAGGAATCAAGCCAAGAGTCAGCATGAGGCAGTCCAGTCAAAGCTAGTAAAGACTGTTATTGCACAAAGCCTAGACAGACTTCCTGTGGGGAAAACTCAAAGGCCAGCCTAAGCAGAGTTATTCCTGTACCTGGGAATCCCTTTCCTGCCCAGGACAAGAATGCAACCTGTAGCCTCAGCACACATGGAAGATGTGTCCAAGCCGTGTGTTCCTCGTTCTTTGCATGGCAGCTCCTGGCAGTTCTATAAGTCACTGGCCTGACACAATAGTATGTAATGCCCTAAGATAAATATGACCACTTTGAATCCCTAATCCCTAAGAGGGGTCATGCTTTCTGTCGTCTGATTTACTGCATAAAGCCGTACACAAGAAATTCATTGATAGGACAGGTCTTATTTCAGTGCAAGAGTTAGGCCTGCTCCTACTACTTGTAAATTTTCTGAGTTGTTCCTTCCTGGAAATACTTATTTGTTGGTTTGTTCCCCCTTCCAAGGTCATCAGCATCACTGGCAGAACATTCAAGTCTGCAGAACAAAGAGAGATGTAGGGCATATCTTGTATGACAAAGACATCTGAACCCTCATCTTTCAAGTTCCCAGGGTCCTTTTAATAGTAGATCTTGCTTATTTTAATGAGCCTCATTATACCTAATTTGTTCAGCTCTCTTGTGCTCTGCCATATGGCTTCGGTGGATACCTAGCAAAAATGTATTTATTATCACATAAAACATATATAAAGATGTCAAATGCATGTAATTAAAGGGATTGTCTTTTGAGATGTATATTTTATCAATTAACCACCTGGAGCATCCTAGCCAAATCTTAATCACTAGCTGATGTAGGACATCTTGAAACTATGGTGGTAGAAGCAAGCAGGGATGTTCATATACATATACAGAAAAGGAAGGAAGGAAGGAAGGAAGGAAGGAAGGAAGGAAGGAAGGAAGGAAGGAAGGAAGGAAGGAAGGAAGGCGGGCGGGCGGGAGGGAGGGAGGGAGGGAGGGATGGAGGGAGGGACGGGACGGGACGGGATGGGATGGGATGGGATGGGATGGGATGGGATCTCGCACTCTTCACACAGTTTCCCTTCTTCAATCCATGCCTGTGAAATCGCTCCCTGTGAACATCCCTGAAGAGGCATGGCTTGTCTTCCTCCATGCTGGGAGTGCTGATCATTGCTCTCACTTCCTCTCTCACTTTTCAGCTGTTGGATGTACTAATGCTCTGATTATTTGAAGGGTCTGAAAGTGAGACAGTGTAGATTCCACACATACAAAATTACAGCTTTCTGGTGGTACAAAGTGTCCATCTCTAAAAAGGGGTTTGTTTGTGTTTCATTTCTCTCTGTCCCCCTAGCCATGTGCAAAGCATTTTCCCCACTAGGTCCCCTTTCTTTAGCAATATCCTACTCTTGGAATCCAGGAGCTGGGGCTAAAGGGCCTTTGTAGCCCTCCTCCCGAGAATCTGTACTGGGCTACATCTATCCACTGGGTTCATTTGCACCAGCAGATGAGGTTGCTTTGGGGGAAGCACGGTTTCTTTGTTTAAAGAACTCGTAAGGAAGACTTGCTTTGTAAAGTGGTTGGGAAGAAGAGCAGGAGCAACTTTTTGTGCAGAAGAACTGTAGGCTTATCTCTGGTGAAGAAAATGAATTTCTCAACTGCACATGGGCTCACATGCAATTGTCTTTCCTATGGCTAGGCTGTGGGAGTTGCAGGGAGAGAGTTAGCGAACCATTGTTACACAGTTTGCTAAGAAAGGTGGAAAGGCGTTCTTTAGAATAGGGACACAAAACTTCTTTTATCTCAAGAACAACTTCCATTTTGGAGGTTAGATCTGGTGGGGCCACTACATTCCAGTGATATATAAAACTGAATACAAAGACCAAGAACCCAAGAAGTCCAGTATATTTGTGCTTAAAGTTGCTACTTCTAACGAAGCCTAGGGAGAGATACTTCAGCCTTCCAGAATGGGCGGGGGGCGGGGGATGCACATATCACCAAAATACTGGAGGGTTGGGGAAATTTTTCCCAGCGAAGTGCTGGGGCTGATCTATGAATGATTGCTACTCCGGGTTTGCATTTTTAACGAAGTGCGAAGGAAGGATGCCATCGATATTTACTCATTCATACTGGGAGGAAAAGATGCTGCACATGCCTAGTTCTCCTTCATGTGAAGAGTCTGTTCGTGGGCAAGGAACAGATTCTTGCTTCCGGCAAAAGGCACTCATCCTTTTCCCATCACCTGTCTCTGTTCTTCAGATGTTCACCCTTCCATGCCACTAGTTTGAGCTTCGATCCTTCCTCTGCGCTAGCACTTTGTGACTTGCTGCAGATCACTGCATTCTGGCGAAGTTGCAAAGTAGATCATGTAAACCTGAGATCTACCCACCCTGATGCGTGGAATAATTACTAGGAAAGTTGTAGCCATGTATAACTTTCCTGAGAGAGAGATGCAGGGACTCAGATTTAGACTGCTGCTTTGTTTGAGTACGCCCTTCTCCTATACCTTTGGATGCATAGCCAGAAGCATGGCTTCTTGATCGAGAGAGGTATTACTACCACTCTATACAACTCTGGTGTGCCTGCAACTGGAGTATTGTGCTCAGTTTTGGGCCCCTCATTACAGGAAGGATATAGCCAGGTTGGAGTCAGTACAGCGTAGGGCCACATGGTTGGTGGCTGGTTTGCAGGAGATGCCTTATGAGGCGAGACTGAGGGAACTGGGTCTCTTCAGCCTGGAGAAGAGGAGACTCAGAGGGGATATGTTGGCAACATACAGATATGTGAGGGGATGTCACATGGAGATGGGTAGGGACCTGTTCTTCCCTGCAGAGAAGGGCAGGATGTTCTCCAATGGAGCAAAGCTCAAGGAACCAAGGTTCAATTTGGATGCCAGGAAGTAACTTCCTGACAGTTAGGACCCCGAGGGCGTGGAATGGGCTTCCACAGGAGGTGGTTGAGGCCCCATCGGTGAGGGTGTTCAAGGACAGGCTAGTCATGCACATGGTGGCCATGTCATGAGCAGAGCTGGCTAGAGCCAGAGATCAGACTAGATGGCCCAGGAGGCCCCTTCTGACTTGCTCTGTTTCTGTGTTTTTATGTTTCCTTCATGCTGTGTGGATTGGAAGGGAAAAGCAGAGCTGCTCTATGGAACAGGAAAGGGGTTTGACACATGTTCAAAATATATTGTCAGTATATTTTCACCATTTAATTGAAATAACTGTGGACACTATGAACCCTAGACATGGCTTGCTGATCCCTAGGAACTCTTCCACTTATTTTGATGCCCCTACAAATCAGCCATCTTTTATTTTAACACTAGTTAATGAAGCCTGCATATTGAATGCACAGGTCAATGTTTCCAGGCTGCTACTGTCAAAGTAGTTTCACATGGCAATGGTGGCTTATTTACTGTATCAAGATGAACTAGTGGAAGCTTGAGCTCACCTTGACACATTCAATACAGAATCTTGCCACATGAAGTGGATTGAAACAGCCTAATCCACACAAAATGCTTTTTCCTGGAGGATTATAGTGCTTGAGCACTCCTGGGATCTTGAGAGTTGGTGCAGGAACATGTCAAGGTGGACACATGTCTTCAGTCATTCACCACAATTTCTTATGTTGTACATAAGAAATGATCTTTAGAGATGCAGGGCAGGGAGTGACAATTCCAGGATTTGGGGTTTCAGGTGGAAGGTGTAAATGTCCTTTGCTTGCATCACTTGTGGCATGTCTGCAATAACTTCTGATTATGCAGAGATGGAAAGGGGGAGAGAGAGATTCCCCAGCCTCCCAGCATGCTGTTCCAAATGCAGTCAACCTATATACTGTAATGGCATCATAAAACCTTTGCCATGTGGAAGTCTCTTATAATGACATCTGCTGACTAAGATGCCTCAGCAGCATGTGCCTGTGGTCAATACCATTTGTGTGTGTCAGGAGAGCATGGTGGGCCAGAGCTCAGCGATGGTGCATGTGCTTTTAATACAGAAGGGCTTGACCCCTGGCAACTCCAGTTTGAAAAGAAAACATGATAGTTGTTAGAACTGGGGAAGATCAGTGGCCAAGCACATGCATGCAAGCTCCATCCACTATAAGCGGAGAACATTATTGGAGTAGGCCTACCAGAAGCCCTGGAAAGCTGCTGTCCATTGAACCTAACAGACCTGGGTAAGATGAACCAATGATCTGGCCCTCTGTTTGTGCCAGTTCCTAATATCCCAGTAGGCTTAAGGAGACAATGAGCAGTAAGCACTGAGTTATGGACATTGCAATCAGCATACAATGCAGTAGCATCGGCACGGTCTGCCTTATGGACGCTGATCTGCTGGGAACCTCCACAGAACCCCACAAAACTGCACAACCTTCTGAGACATGTCTTGAACTATACACCCAGCTCATCCTATGTCTCTTGGGCCCCTCATTGAACCTGAGGGTATGTTATGGAACATGCTCAGCACTTCCCTGGAAAGAAGAGTCATGGGTGGAGAAGTTGGTCTTCCGGGAAGCTCCTCCACTGTTTCTGATCTTCTAATTGAGGAGAAATGATAACTCTGGGGAATTCCCTGGAACACAGTTTGAATGCCACTGCTGGCAAAACATTTTTGTACTAATATAGGTTACCAGTTCAATATACTTGTTTTCCCCTGTGTGAGTTCGTGCAGCTTCCCCTAATGCTGTGCCCTCTGGATGTCTTGAGCTGCAACTCCCACAGCTCCCAGCCAGCATGGTTTGGAATTTTGGGAGTTGCAATTTGTAATGGAGGACACCAAGTTGAGGAAGGCTGAGTTAGATCCTTGGATTCCATAAGGCCACTGAAGAACACGTGGGACTGTTTTGGGGAAAGTGCTGCATTGTGCACTGAAAAATTAATGGAGAAATAGCTGCATAAAGTTTTTCTGGTAGTGTGATAAGGAGAAACTTGCTTTCATGGATGGTATAATTGGAACCTTCTGGAGGACTTTGGTCCTAGACAGGAGAGGTGGCTTTCTGTCCTGTTTTTCGTTCTTCTTACTCAGCAGTGACATCAAAGGAAATAACATTTGCTCAATTGAAAACCTGTGTTCTGAGGATGGTGACGCAGGAGGTCATACCCTGAGAACTCTTTCCCTCTTGGTAAATTATTGAGCCAACCCTTACATTGCCTCATTCACTACTGGTGTGTCTAGCTTAAGGTTCAGGGCTTGAGATTAAATAGCTGACTGCATAAGTTGCATATCTGTGGTCATAACTTGCAGAAATAGTTGTGGCTTTTGTATGAACATTTTCAGTGTTAGGTTATTTTAGCTACAAATCGTGTCTCACAAGCTCAGTGAAATCCTTCTGCCTTGTTTGTTTATGGTGGGATCATGGCAGATAGAACAGGCCCAGCCTATTGGGTTAAGATGAAGCAGAATGAGAACATGACCAAAGTACATTCCTGGGCAGATTTCTTGGTAGGTGAGGTGGGAGCAAGACGAAAACAGGTAGGAGAATTGCCAGGTTTAAAAAAACCCTATAAATGTATGAAGGCTCTGAACTACAGTGGCCTCTTCTTCTCAATTCATATGATTGAACTGTGGTGTCAAAGTTGAGGCCAGTGTAGTTCAGAGTGTTTATTGATAGGTTCTGGTTGGGAAACGGGTACAGCGTAATTGCTTCTGTTGCTGTGCAATTCTAGACTAATTTTCTATTGGGCAGTGATTGAAGCCAAGATTCCTTTGTCTGAGGTTGCTATTGATTGACCATGCTGGTCTGTAAAGAAAACAGAAAACAAAAAATTTGGAGCTGCTACTGTGCTTCTCAAGGCCATGTGTGAGTGTCCCTCAACCCACCACAGCCTGCAACTGTGGCTGTACTTTCTATTGTTTATCCTAAGAAACTGTTCAGTGCAAACACCTGGCAAAATGTGGAGCAAAACTGTGGGGGGAAAAACACCAGAAAATGCTTAAGCAATCAGACATCTGTTTATGGACTGTGACCCTGCACTTACTGCCTCCTAAGAGCTCAAGGCATCACCGAGCAAGGAAACATAGGTTTGAATGTGCTAGTTTAGAAGTATATAAACACATGTAGAAATAATTGCTATAATTTAAATTGAAATAGATCTCACCCTAATAGGGAAAATGCTGTGTCTGTTTGGTCTGCTGTCCAGGTGCTGACTCTCAATGGGCAACTTTAAGGCTCTCCTCTCTTTGCTGCTGCTGCTGCCGCCGCCTCCTAATTTACCATATTTTTCGCTCTATAAGACGCTCCTGACCATAAGACGCACCTAGTTTTTAGAGGAGGAAAACAAGAAAAAAATATTCTGAATCAAATGGGCACATAATCACAGGCACATTCCCCATCACTTCCCCATGGGCTGCACATCTGACAGACTTACTGCACACACATATTCGCTCTATAAGACGCACAGACATTTCCCCTTACTTTTGAGTGGGGGAAAAGTGAGTCTTACAGAGCAAAAAATACGGTAAGTAGGTCTCAGGCCAGGCAGTCCTTAGAGGACTTTTTGAAACTGAACACTGCCCTCTAGAAATCGGACTTATGGCCACCTGAGGTCCATGTTAGGCTGTCTAAAAATACTCCTGGAATCCAAGAAGTATAGATGCTTATATCTGATTCTTCTAATATATGGAGTTTTTCTCGTTGTCCATTTTCTTCATTCCGTCCTCATGATTCATCTTACTTCTTTTTCTAAACTAAACAACCCTAAACACTGTAACCTTTCCTCATGGAGGAATTGCTTGATGAGAACAGAACCCTTGATGAATTTTGTTGCCCTTTTCTGAATTGCATTGCATTTATATCCCATCTGTTTCCCTCTTGCGAGGAACCCAAGGCATCTTAGCTCCATTTTATCCTCACAATGACCACTCTGTTAGGTAGATTAGACGGAGAGTGAATTACTGGCCCAAAGTCACCCAGTGAGCTTCAGGGGCAAGTAGAAACCAGAACCGGGATCTCCCAGTTCTCCACTCCAATACTCAGATCCCAACACCAAAATGATACGTTTTCCCTCAACACTCATCAATGTATAAGGGAGGCTGGGAATTTTTTTTATTTTGCTCCAAAGTTGTGCTTGACCCATTAGGCTTCATTTACCATTATAATGCCAATTCATCTAGTTCAGAGAGATCTTTTTGAAGCTCTTTATTGTCTCTTTTGTTTTAAAATTTACCCCCACTCCCAACACATGCACACACACACATACAAGCATCTCCCAAATTTTGTGATGTTAGAAAACTTGGTCCCTTCAGTGTTCATCCATAATTGTGTACCGCTTATGAACAAGTTTAAAAGTTCAGGTACCTATGCAGATCCTTCGGGGGACTCCGCAGTTTATGTCCTGCCCTTGAAGGATCCTAACATTCATTCCTAGGACTCATCTCCTACTGCATGACTGCAAAACTTGGTTAGGGGGTCTTTTGTAAGAAACTTTGTCAAAAGTCTTTTGAAATAAAAGTCTTTTCAAATAAATCAGAGATAGATCATATAAAGGCCTCCATATGTTTCTGACTACAAATCCCATAAATCTTAGCCAGCCCAGCTGATGGCTAGGGATTCTAAGACTTATATTCAAATACATCTTGAGGGCATGAAGTTGGACTATCATGGGAATGCACCACATCTAGCAGATCACCACTTGCTTACATGCATAACTTGATGATATCAGGAAATAGGAAAACTTAACTGTTGTTGTGAGCCGCCCCGAGGCTTGTGGCAAGGGGCGGCCTATAAATTTCCAAATAAAATAAAAATAAATAAAATAACTGTTATGAGGAAGAGACCAGTGCCACTTTGGTTGGCCAATGTTTCTCATGGTGTGTCATGCAGCATTCAAATTTTCCACCTGAAAGTCCCACAGGCCTGATTTTTTTTTTTTTTTTTTTGAAGAATGCCTTATTTGAAGGTCTGTCTCCTCCTGCCTAGGCTCATCCATCCCTAGCCCTCAACGCCCTGGTCCACCATCAGGAGAGATGTAATGGTTGGGGATGTGGAACAGGACCTTTTCAGCGGCAGTGCCCTGATGATGAAACTCTGTCCTGAAGGAGGTTAGACTGGTCCCTGCTCTCTTGTTCTTTAGGGCAGTGAGTAAGACATTCTTCTTTGAGGCTTGCAGCCCTCATCCAGTATTTTAAAACAAGCGAACAAACAGATGTTGCACTCTGGGGTATTTTTATAAACTCAGGAGAAAGTGCCTGAGGCTACAAAAATGCAAAATCCTAAAAATCTTTGTTTTCCCTCAGGAGGTTGCAATCAGCATAAGAATTGCACTCAGCTATCAAAAATGCAAGTAACATAAGGGTAAATATTTCTGGAGGCTATTCAAAACAGGAAAAACTGCATTAAAATAGCAAACAATAGCAAAAAAAAGCCATTACCTTTTTGTGTGCATAACGATGATTTGGCCTGCTAACTTTATTAAAAAAAAAAAAAAAATCATAGCACAGCTTTCCCCCAATGGAGTTCTGTTCTGTTTGCTAGCTGTTTCAGCCAGAATCTTTGTTTTCATGTGAGACCAAGAGAATCTGCATTTACTCCTTACTTTGTCCCTTTTGGGGCAGGGGTTGTTTGGGGTATAAAAGTACCCCATAAAACTATTCCTATCAAGTTTCCAGGGTGATTTTGTTACCCCAGACAATTTTCTTTTATTTTTAAAAAAGTAGAAGGCAGGAAGTTGACATTTTGGGACATTTTAGAAAAGGCAGTTTGTGGAAATGCTATAAAAGAATAAGTTGGTAGGATTACCTATTTAAATTACACTACAGAATGTGCACCTGGGGTACACAGGTCACCCCACAGTGTTTTAATCACATCCATCAGTTTTAATGTGTTCTAATGTATCCTTTAATTGTATTGATATTCTCCGCAAACCACGCTGGAAGCTCATTCTAGTTCCAAGAGGCAATATAGAGATATTTCACAAATGAATGGATGAATGAATGAATAAACTTTTAAACATAATAGCAAGAAATATGGGGCTGCATCTGAGACAGAATATCAGATACTTTATGTAGGTCTTGAGTGAATACATTTTCTCCAGCATCATAGCTCTAGGTTTAATGTGGTATTTATCTGTCTGTCACTAATACACATGAAATGCGTAAGCCTGCCTGTTGGATCAAAGGAGCCACACCGTGATTAAATAAAGGGCATTCTGCTATCTAAAGAAACCTAAATATATTAAAATACTGTCACCGAACACTTGCATTAGCATGTTTCAGGCAGTCAAAGTTGACTAAGATGTATTGTTATTGTTGTTGTTATTTTCTGCAGATATGACAACCTTCCTAGCTTTCTGCTTGCCTTGAGTCACAAAGATTCAGAATGAGTGTATTTTTCAAACCCATTTTGGATGTTTCACATCTTTGGTGATATAAAGAGTGGATTGTCAGGCTTGATAAATTGTCAAGGGACTGATGGTGAGATATCAGACGGTATGCCTCTAAGTGGTTCCAGCAGACAAAGAATAGGGTTTTTTTCAAGGTGGCAGAGGTAAAGTTGTCTCTGTCTACATGTGAAGTGGCATTATATGAAAATATCTTGGTTTGCTGGCCCTTCTTTGTAGCCTGTGTCTCACTGGTCAACCTGTGTCTAGGCTTAAACCTCTTCAGATGCCTTTTGTGATTGTTTTAACAGGTTCGTGGCATTACAAAGTCAGATCTCAGAAAACAGTGCATGTTTTCTCTTGCATGTCCTCAGGAGCATGAGTCATATGGAAATTAAAGCACAGTTGAGTTGGGGCAATACATTAGGCCAGTGATATCTGTTAACAGGAAAGTGTGGGGTGCATGGTGAACTTTCTTCCCACAGCTGTGAGCCCTGCCATGTACCCAAATGCCAAACAGGAGTGGTTTGTGTGCCATTCTGATAATGAGTTAAAAATTCATAGAATAGTGGAATTGGAAGGGGCCATGAAGGCCATTGAGTCCAACCCCCTGCTGTTGCAGGACACCAGGTTACACCATCCTGCTCAGATGGCTGTCCAGTTTTTTTCTGAATGTCTCTAGTATGGGAAAGCCCACCACCTCTCTAGGCTGCTGGTTCCACTTTCGTATTGCTCAGACAGTGAGGAAGCTTTTCCTGAAATCTGGCCTGAGTCTAGGTTGTCACAGCTTGAATTGATTATTCCGTGTCCTACACTCTGACATCAGCAAGAATAGATCTTGACCTTCCTCTTTGTGACAGCCTTTGACGTACTTATAGAGGGATATCATGACCCCCCCCTCAGTCTTCTCTTCTCAAGGCTGAACATACCCAGTTCTCTCCTCATAGGGAACCCTGGATCATTTTTGTTGCCCTCCATATACATGCCACTTAATACAGAGATCTTAGCTGACAGATCCTTTGGAAGCACTGTGCAGATTTTGGAATGTGGAACTTTGTAAGATGCTGGTGTACTTTCTGGGGGTTTAGCTGAAGCCTTTCACATGTTGAAAGAATGCATGGGGTGGGGGGGCACTAAGCAGTTTGAGCTTGCCTACATCCCCTTCCTCCAGCTATTTCTCCAGCTAAGTTTTAAATATAAATAAATAAATCTATATCCACATGATGTGAAAAGGAGTGCCATGTAGACACGGGACACCGAGCTCCTCCAGACAGTGGAGGCCCCTGATTGGCTCCAGATCGCTCCATGCACTTATTGCCCTTTCCTGTATGCTGAAAACCTGCAGTGAATACGCATAGCAGGTATAGGTGTGTGGCTGCCAGACATTGACCGGCTGCCTTTTCAAAGCATAAGGGCATGATACTGACCACTCAAAGTTCTGTTGTCTCTCCCTATACCTGTATAGGGTACATATCTCACCTTGTAACCTTCTGGGGACAATTCTGTGGTTTCTCCCTAATTGTTTATCCTTTTGGGTGAATCAGAGCTCAGAGTCCTGAACTGACGGAGCCAAGGGTGCAGATGGTGACAAGTGGGAAGGAATGTCTGGCTAGATGAGAAGCATCAAGGGAAGTTTCAGGAGAAGGAGCTGATAGCCAATGGGCTACTTGCCTATGGGCTACTCTGAGGGACAAACTTATTTCAGAGTAGTCCAAAGAGTTGCCCCTTAAAATAAGTTATAATAAGAAACAAACCAAAAATGCCTTAGATGTCAATCTAATGCATGCATCCAGATAGGTTTGACATACCCCTTACTAACATTTGTACAGGGGAAGGAACATAGTGCATATCAAGCATTCGCTTTGCATACAAGAAGGTCCCAAGTTCGCTCCTGGATGATGAGAAAGGCATCCGCTAGAGTGTCTGGCCAATGGTTACCAGCTAGATTATGCCATTGTGGCCCAGGGGGCCCAGTGCACTCAGTCAGTGTAAGTCAGCTTCACATTTCAATATTATATTGGGAAGTCACCATCCAGATAAACCTTAGGAGAGGCAAAGGGATGCCGGCCTGCCAGTCCTATTTGCCTTGCTCTGGCCATGTTCTGTGTACTGTTTTCTGACATCTCCCAGTACAATTTTCTTGGTTTTGTGCATTTATGTTCCTTAGTCCTATTACAACACTAAAACAAAACCAAACAAGGTAGCAAGGATGATTCTTTCCATGGGTTCAATCTAGGCATAGCCCTACATAGCCAAGACCTACTGAAATCGACTGGACATGAAGTATTCATGATTAAGCCCCACAGCTTTAGAGTCTTCCCTAAACAGAACTAACTCTGGATCCATCTGAACGGGGTGGGGGTCCCCTGAGGGAAGGGCAAAATATTAGACCAAATCAAGGGTTCCTTCCCACTTTTCTTCCAATTATCCTCCTAGGCATACAGTATTTTGTTTGTTTTCTGATCCTAATTAATCACCTTGTCCCTGAGTTAAAATAATTAAGCTAAATCCCCTCACTTACTGTTAATTGCACCCACACTAAGCTGTGAATTTCTGGCACTTCAGGATCTCCTATGCAGGTTGCTTGGAGCCATTTTCCTGCCTCTGAATTACCTTGTCTCCTGGAAAGTTATAAGCTCTAAGGGATTAAAACATGTTGGGTTTAAAAATAAAAATACTTTTAAAAACAGGGAAATTTCTTAAGCAGATGCCTTATTAAAGCAGATGTAGGTTCAGGCCTATATCTATACTAGATAGGTAGGTCGGTCAGTCGGTCGGTAGGCAGGACACCAAACGTCAGCTTCCTCTGGGGTGGTAAACCCAGGTAGTAAGTTTTTGTGTTTCTGGATTTTACTTTTTTAAAAAACAAGGAAACAAAGCAAATCCCGAACGATTCATAGAGTTAAAAGGTATTTTGTGCAAGTCTGAACAAAAGCTATTTGCTAAATCTGTATGCAAATTTCAAAGTAATTAAAACTCAGGGACTGCCTACTTGGCACTATCTTTTTAATTGATAATAAAAATGAGCAGATCAAATAAGTATGCTTTGTACCCAGCTGATAATTGCCAGCATTCTCTTTGAAATTCTTGGATCGCTTGGATATAATAATTAAAATAGTTCTTTTATCAGCTCCATGCTTACTACTAGTTGATGCAAATTTGCAAAGAAGATACAACAGTGACACTGGGTCTCATTAAATGAGAAGAGAAGTTACAGTAGAAGATGAGAGAGTTGCAAGTTGCTTAGAATCTGTGCCACTTCTCCTGTGTGGCCAAGGTGAATGAAAGGGGGGAGGTGGATAGAATTGGGTAAGACTGTGGGCCTGCTCAGAAGCTGCAGAGATAGAAGGAAATGAAAGGCAGGAAACTAAAAGGCAGAATCTTAGGGTCACTTTAAGTAAAACATTTCTCAAGTTTCACATTTGTTTTTCTGCTGAATTTTGTGGGAAATACGGTTATCCGAGGACTTACTACTATGGAGATCATTGATGGGTTCCAGTTGGACCTGTGATGCTTTTGGAAAGCAGTCCAGATGTTGCTCTAGATCAGCTTTCACTTCCTGTATGCCTGAGGATGGTGGAAGTTGTAGTCCAGCAAACACAGACTACCATTGAGTATCACTCACTAGGCCTTGTAGAAGGAATTGTCTCTTTTACAACAACATTCACATTACTTTCCAGGTAGAAACTTCAGCCTTGAAAGAAGGTTCTTGAGCACTTTCCCTTCCCTGTTAACTTCAAAGAAATGAAATTAAATGAAATAAGAAAGCACCCTTAGGTCCCTGGGCAATCAGTGATCTTACCATGGCTCAGATTCCCCTCTCGGAGTTCAGAGTCAACACTCCAATATCAAAAGGGGGACTTATTGATGTCATAGCATCTCCCCCATGCCCCTGGAGTGGAGAGGACCATCCTGGCTGCCTTTCCAACCTCAAAATCTCAACCTGGGATGGGGAATGGGGGGGATGGACAGGATATTTCAGGGTGAGTATCATGGTCTGCAGTTTTTTACTATGATGTAAAAACAGTAAATGATAAACAGATGATCAACTAGCTTCTACTTTATTGTAGTTTCCATCCTTCCACATCATTCCTTCCAGCATTGGCACATACCCCCATCAGCCACTATATTGGAAATTCAATCCCAAGATGCATTGCTCCCTACCTATGTTTCCTGCCTCTTTCTTATTGCTCCACACATTGAGGCTGGATGGCAGGAGCAGCAGCTACAGTTGCTGCTGCTTCCAGGGGACTCTATGGTGGTTGAATACCAGGATCATAGAAACCATGATCCAGAGTTCAGTCAACACAACAAACCATGGTGGTACAGAGAAACCATAGAACTAAATTGTTGTTTCTTATTGTGCTTTCTAAAGAACAAACCTTCCATGCTGAAACACCATGGCTGGATTTGGACAACACACCAGACCAACAATGATGAAAAACCACCCGTGGCTTGTCATGTTGTCTGAACCCAGCCACTGAAAACATGGTGTAGTGAAAAAGCCAAGGCCCAAGGACAGGAAAGGAGTGCTTGCTCTTCCCACTTTGCTAGCATCAGCCTGGCAGGGCATAAATATCTCAAAAGCCTCCGAGTTTGGCATTGGTGTATGGAAGACTTACATGAAGTACCGCGCAGCATTTTCTCCTATGCTCCTCTCAAGTATAAACTCTGAGATAGGTTCAAACCTTATGAATGTTTGCTTGACTCCTTCAGTCATTTTTTCTGCATTGTACAGGACAGGTTCAAGGGATATTGGGTGTGCTCAGGAGTTCTAGCAAGCTGAGATTTCTTCCAGAAAAAGAACGCATGAGGAGAGCCAGAATGCTCTTATTAATTGCTTCTGAATGCTGCAGTTGGTGCTTTGTGCTTGAGGTAATGCAGGAATAATGGAAACAGCTGGGGGTGGGGGGAGGGAATAAAGTCAGATTCAAGGTGGTCTGCAACACTCCAGAGACTGGTGTGAATATAAATGTATATTTTAAAAAAAATTATAAGCCCAAATAAATAAATACAAAGTTGGCTTTTTTATTTACTTGTTGGGATCCGGTGGGACAGAACTCATTCCCACAAGCTTAGATTCCTTCATTTTATCACAGTACTAAAACATTTTTAGAAAAACCTGTCGGTCTACAGCTTATGTGATGTTTCAAAGTGAAAAGATGAGTGAAATTTGCATAATAAAATCACAAAAATGGAAAGCATGCAACATTTGATATTTAAAATAGTCTCATCTAAAGCTTTGAGCAGAGGTATGAAAGGTTAATAAAAAAACCATCCACACAGCATATAAATCATCCCAAAAATTTAAAATGTAAAACAAAATTATGTTCAATCCATTTGGCAGCCTTAACCTACAGATATGTATCATCTCGCCAACCCTTTCCTACTTTAACCCCCACCAGAAAAATTAAAATAAAACTCATTACATTTTTGGCTTGCCCTGACTTAAGGTCTATAACAAGCTTCCCCAATCTAGTGCTCTCCAGATGTGTTAGACTACAACCCCCATCATCCTCAGATAGCATAGTCAATACATCTGGAGGGCACCAAGTTAGCAAAGGCTGATACGGAACCTGGTTGTCTTATACCAGTAGCCACAGATATTTGAAGCAAGAATAGATGGGAAAGAACTACTGCTTTTCCATAATAGCAAGTAGCCACAACCAGCCCTTTCAAAGGCGGGACTGAAGTTATGGAGGGGCTCCTAAGAAGACACGACTTGCAGACTCAGTTACAGAAATAAGTCGCAGCAGCAATACTTGAGGAGCAGCAGTGCCGGCCCTAGTGTTAGGTAGAGGGAAGCTGTCACCTCAAGCAGCAGAACATGCACAGTGGTAGGACTAGCCACAGGTGCGGGCTAATTCTCTCTGCTGGAGGGCAGAGCTGTGTGTTCCAGCATGATGGTCTGCACCTGCTGCTCTCAGGTGACATGGAGGATGTTTTCCCATTGCCAGCGTGGAAGAAACTAGTCAGCTTCTGCAGGTGGGAGGCGTGTGTGTGCATCTTGTCCTTCATCTCAGGCCACAGATTGTCCCAGGCTGGCCCTGTGGAGTAGCTGTGAGTAAGTCCACGGAAAAGAGCTGAAGAACCATGGATACTTTATGGTTATAACTGCAGCGGTGCAGGCAGTGTCACGTACATAACATAAGGGTTGGACTCCTGGAGGTGTTTTCTGTGAGAGGAACAGCTCTGCTTACAGAAATGATTTCGGAGGGAACCTGCAATTTCCCACACATCACATCTCACCCCATTCAGAACTGTCTTTGGATTCTTGCAGTGGTATTTTCAGAGTGCTAGAGGGCCTTCTATGGGAAGGAGGGAGCAGGGAGTCAATCCGGACCCAACTTCAGTCAATCCGGACCCAGTCCAAGATGTGTTTTCGAGAGGACCATCCATGTTGGCCTGCTTTAGCAAAAAACAATAAAACATGGCACCTTAGGAACATGTTGGGATGTTTAAAATTATTTTTTTCATGAGGTATATCTTATTGCTGAAAATATTTTGAAGACATATTTTGTTCCAGTGTATCATATTAGAGCCAAGTGTCATATGGAGCCAACTGGGTGACTTTGGGCCAGTCACAGACTCTCAGCCCGACCTACCTCACAGGGTTGTTGTGGGGATAAGATGGAGGAGGAGGAGGATGTAAGCTGCCTTGAGCCCTTTGTAGGAAAAAGGCAGGATATAAATCCAAAAATAAATAAATAAATAAAATATGTCCAACCCAACTCTCCTGGTATGGCCAGATAATCAGGACCCAAATGTGTGTATCTGGATTAATGCATCTCCATTCAAATAAGTGAGATACAGTAGAAACAGACACATTTCTTCAGAGACAAAGGAAGAGTTTTTAAGCTGAAAATGTCACCCAATGAAAGACATCTTAGGGCACGATCCTATGGCCACTAGATGCCACCTAGACGACTGAAATTTGGAGTCTCAGCTCTGACCTCAAATTTGGAGGGTTGGTGCCCTGTCCTTGCAGCTGGTGTGGTTCTATCCATGCCAGGTACAGCTTTGAGCTTGCAGAACTGAGTTCAGAGCTGGTGTGGTACAAGGGCAGATGTTCTGGGGAAGTGGGAGGAAGAAGGGCTCTATCACCTTACAAGGGATCCTGGCCGTGCCTTGAGCTTCTCTCCTGGTGAGGTGGTATAAAAGCTTGAACAGCCAAAATCAGCAGTCTAGGTGTTTCGGAGAGCAGAGGTGGGCTGAGCCCTTCCTCATCTCCATATTCCTTCCAACCTTTGCTGGATACCCATAAGCCTCCCTGTTGAGCAGTTTGCAGATGGCCACATAGGATAGCACCCTTAGGCAGAAAACGGCCTACAACTACCAGCATCCATCGAGACAGTTCTTGTGGCTGAAACATGCTGGGAATTGTAGACTGCACCTTTAATTGTCATATTCATTTTGGTCCATTTTTGTTTGTTTGCTGATTTAATATAGTCATAGAACTTCTTTGGTGGCAAAGTCTCAAGGAGATTTATTAGGTTATAAATGTAAAGCAATAAAATGCAATTAACTAAGAACAGATTAAATATTTAAAATAATTGCTACACTAAGAACACCAATTTTAAAAATGTATTTGTATTTATGTATTTATTACATTTCTATACTGCCCGTCAGTCAAAGCTCTCTGGGAGGTTTGCAGAAGAACTCTGAAAAGCGTGTAAGCCACCCAGAGAGCTTTGCCTATTTGGCAGTATAGAAACGATACAAAATAAATATCATAAAACAACATACCGTATTTTTTGCTCTATAAGACTCACTTTTTCCCCCTCAAAAGTAAGGGGAAATGTCTGTGCGTCTTATAGAGCGAATGTGTGTGTGCAGTAAGTCTGTCAGATGTGCAGCCCATGGGGAAGTGATGGGGAATGTGCCTGTGATGATGTGCCCATTTGATTCAGAATATTTTTTTCCTTGTTTTCCTCCTCTAAAAACTAGGTGCGTCTTATGGTCAGGCACGTCTTATAGAGCGAAAAATACAGTAATACTTTTGGACAGCTGAAACTGAGGCCATTGTACTTTGGGCACGTTATAAGAAGGCAAAAGTCACCAAAGAAGACATTAATGGTGCTGAAGGCTGAAAGAGAAAAAGAAGATAGATCAATTCCATAATGGAAGTATTGAGCAAGGTTTGCCAAATGAAGCTTGTACAACTGGCAACCTTCTTCCACATCTTGCACTGCATTATATGCAGCACAAACAAGCAATGCTGCATGTGATGTGGAAGAGGATGCTGCTTATGCTTGCAGTGTTTGGACGGGGTTCGATTCCTGGCAAGTGCCACATGAGCACTGGGTGCCTTCGCCAGCCATTTGGGCCTACAGCTGCAATGAAGCAGACCAGAGCCCAGGGAGCTGAGCTCAGGGAATCTGGTGGATTCTTTACACTATGGATGTGCCCATCCCACTGTTTACACCAAGAAACCAGGGGAAAGCAGGTAAATGTAGGGATGCGGGAGCAACCTGTTTTGGGTTGAGCTCTTGGCTTGCCTCCCTGGACTTTGGCCCATTTTGTCACAGCCCTGAGTCTGCGTTCTTGGTGGGTGTGCCCAGCATTCTTGGGGTGCTCAGCAGGAATGGGGCTGCATGTGACTGCCACACAAGCAGTGCCCCTCTTCCGCGCCATTTGTAACAACCTTTCTATGGCTGCAGCTAACACAGAGGAAGAATGATGGTTACACAGTCTTCATTCCATGAACATTTATGGATTTCCTCTCAGCTCAACTCACTTTCTAAGGAACAAGAACAAGAGGAAGTCCACAAATGCTAGAGTGACAGATTTGGGTAGTTTTTGTCCCAATCTCAGGTAAATACATGGAGGGAACAGGGGGAAATTGCAGCAGAAGTGTTAATAAAAATTCGTTTTGGAGCTGGAGTGGCTAGGAAGTGTTGCGGAGATGCTGATATACTCAGAAGAGGAGAAACCCACCTCAAAACTTCAGTGAACCAGTCAGAATGAGGCTGCCACATGAGCCTCTGGCCCAAGATCAGGCAAAATTTTGTACATTATGAAAGCCATGCAGGGTTGTTTACTCTGGCATGTGAACCCAGCCTATGTGTTTGCACTGTGGGATGGAATTCTTGTGCTGGTTTTTTGAGAAGGTGTGAAAAAAGAATGTGAACTAGAACATGGGTGTACATTTCCCCTAGGAGATCATATTACCACTGGATGATTGCATACGTTGCTTATTTAATGAAAATTCACTCAGCTGGATATTTAACGAGGCCAAGGATTTCTCATTTGTGATATGCAGGGTGTCTGCTCTGTGGGTTGAAGTCACCTTATCTCAAAATGAATCAGAATGCTGAATACTTTTCTCTTAACTCTTTTTATTACATTGCTACATTCATCCCCCTTTCCTATTCCTTCCTCCACTCTTCTTGGCAGCTGCCCAAGTACATTTAGCAACCATATGCAGCTAAACTCTTAGTATCCCCAGAAGTATTGATGCTAAATGACCAGCAGTTTGTTGTACGTGGGAAAATACAGCTGCTTTTCTCACTCTCCATTCCCACCTTTGCACATCAATTTGGTGGCTGATACTGTTTATCTGATCAGACTGTTATTAGCTTGATGAATGCCTCAGTACCTCTACCATGAGGTTTCTGATATCTGTTCTAAGAGGGAAGTTTACCGTAACCTGCTCCCTTCCATGCAGAGGTATCTCCATTTCCAATGTTCATGGGGCACCATCCAGAGGGGTGGCCCACTAGGTTTGGAGCCCCAAAGTTTTCAGTTGGATCCCCAGATCTCAGGGAGGCCACCTGTCCTATCATTGTGCTGTCCACGGGCACTGTCTGAAATAGCAGTCCCAGGCCCTGATGATCCACCTGGATTAGCCGACTTTTTCCCCCACATGTGCACCACCTCTGCTCCCCTCCCCTTAAATTCTCTCTGCCTAGTTTTTCTCCCTAAACTCAAATGCCTTCCTTTCCCCTGTCCATACATACCTTCTCACAAGGAGGAGCATCCTTTGAAGGTTCTTCCTTGCTTTCTCTTGCTTTGTGCTGTTTTGCTTCATGGCTTCCATGCCCTCACCTGCTGGCCCCATCAGGGTGACATTCTTAGCAATACAACATCAGAACCTGGAGTATTCTAGACAGAGATCATTGCAGCTACTCCTCAAAGTCTGGTTTGTGCTCAGCCAGTGTTGAGAACAGATCACAGAAACTGACAGAACTCCTATAATTCTGTACCAATACACTAAACTTAGTGATGGATGCGGCTGAAGTACCGTGCCCGTACTCTGTACCGGTCTGTTCCTGCCTGCTTTCATTAATGTCTTTGGCCCAAGTACCCCCTGCTTTCCTAGAATGGAGTCTGACAGTGCCATTTACTTTCGAAGTACTGCTGATGCAATCTTATCCAGTAAGATGTGGAGAGTCATCAATCACTCTGGAGAGCATTCACCACAGTAGTTGGCACAGCAAACAAGCGAGGGGAGTGAGATGAGTTGAAATGCACAAGAACAGCCTTCCTCAACCTGTCAGTCTTCAGGTGAACTGGATGACAAGAGGATGAGAGTTGCAGGTCAACACCTTGTTGGGGAAGGCCATTTGCAAGGTGTGGTGCCATTCCTCAGGCAGCCCCCGCCCCCTCAGAAAAGCTGTGTATTATTCCTAGACATTTGGAGGAATGTATCACACACACACAATTTCCCAATCACATACATACACACGTGTGTGTGTGTGTGTGTGTGTTTCCCAATCTCATTCTCTCTCTCTTGTGTGTGTGTGTAATTTCTGTTTAGAATTACTGCATTATATATTTAAAATAAATATATTTTAAAATTAAAATATAATTACAATTGAATAATTTAATATAGCCTTTTCAGCCTTAAATTGTTGGGGAAGTTTTGATTGTTTGTTTTATAATTCACAAAAACAACTACTTTGCTGTACTGCTTTGAAAAATGGGAGCAAGGGGTGGTGATAGAGGTGGACAAAATGATACACCATTTGGAGAAAGTGGATAAAGACTTGCGGGGGAGGCTCTTCCATATTACTAGAAGCCCCTGGACACATTCTGTGAGGCTGATGAGTGATAGGTGAGAGATTAATTTCAGATAATTCTTCACACAGTACAAAACTACTGCGGGATTCACACTTCCACAAAAAGCATGTAGCAATGGCCACTGATTTGGATGGCTGTAAAAAGAGATTGGACAAATTCACGGAGCACAGAAGGTTATTCATGGCTACTGGTGCTTTCCACTATAGGTCAAGGCTGAGCCTGTTTCCTTGAGTTTAGTGGGGTTTATTCCCAGCTAGAAACTCAAATGCTTTGGTCACCTAATGAGAAGGAAGGACTCACTGGAGAATAGCCTAATGTTGGAAACAATTGAGGGCAAAAGAAGAAGGGGATGGCAGAGAATGAGGTGGTTTGATGGAGTCACTGAAGCAGTTGGTGTGAGCTTAAGTGGACTCCAGGGGATTGTGGTGGACAGGAAGGCCTGAAGGAATGTTGTCCATGGGGTCGCGATGGGTCGGACACGACTTCGCAACTAACAACAAATTCCCAGCTAAGAAGTCTGAGTCAATTTAATCATGAATGCAGCCTTGGTCCTAACTTTGCTAAACTAAAAAGCTCTGAAAACTTTAGCCTTTAAATATTTGTTTGTTTGTTTGTTTGTTTGTGTTTGGATTTATAACCTGCCTTTTTCCTACAAAGGGCTCAAGGCAGCTTACACCATTCTCCTCCTCCATCTTATCCCCACAACAACAACCCTGTGAGGTAGGTTGGGCTGAGAGTCTGTGACTGGCCCAAAGTCACCCAGTTGGTGCCATGGCTGAGCCGGGATTAGAACCCAGGTCGTCAGAGTCCCAGTCCCACGCTCTTAACCACTACCCCACACTGGTTCTCTCTAAATATGTGATGGAAAGTATAATGGAAAATTCCATTCACTCAAAGTCTTGTTACTCCTTTTATTTTCTTTACTTTTTTCAGGGGAACAATGAAAAGCTAGTTTCTGTTACCTGTACATAGTTTATCCATTGAGAGCATTTGCGTAACTTATGCTACAGAATTTCTAAAACAAAACTATTGTTCATATTTATTCTGTTGTTGTGGTAGGAGAGACACAGACCTACCATTGGAACTCTTACTAGCCTTCTGTATTGCATCCAAGATTTTAAATGTGTGCTCTATATTTTCAAAGGCTACAACCTGGCTTTTGATTGGAAATGAAAGTGAATTCTAAGCCCAACAAAATGTCTCTGTGCTTTTCTGTGTTCCTGTGGAATTGTGGCATGAATGTATCCTGAGCAAAGGTTAAGTTAGGAAAAGAAGTAGCCTTGAAAGGTTGGACTACTGTGATCATGCATGAGTGGCTTGAAACTGCAATGAGCTCTTTGATACACTGTTTGTATGGATAATGGTTCAGCATTTGAAATCTCTTTAAGAACAATATTAAGTAACTATCAGGCACAAATTGAATCCTAAATTGGATGCCGGCACACCATGGACTGGAGACATCAGGAGACAGAAACAAGAGCTAAGAAGAAATGTGTCACCCATGGATGTGCAATGTGACACTTTAAAGAGTTGAATTAGGCAGCGTTAAGTACATTTCTGGTTTAGCGATAAAGAATTACAACAGAAAATGTAGAGGCCTTTGAGAATAAGGGTAAGAGAAAGGACCTTAAATTAATTGAAAAGGAACAGTTGACACTGAAACAGCTAATAACTAATAATGTGAGGGCTTGTTGGAAAGTTTCCTCCATCCTTGAAAGTGGAACAGCTGCATAGAATGCTGAAATTTTCATTTTGGGGTAGGATCACTTTGGTTGTGAGGAAAAGGCTTGAATGAGTCCTTTTCAAACTTTCAGTGAAAGTCTGGTTCTCATGAAGAGATAGGCTCCGAGCTCTTTGCACACACACAGCACAGTGGAAGAGTGATGGACAACCAACAGTAATACCTAGATCTTATCTCGTTGTAGGTGAAGTGAGTGCTCACATGAGAGACCTCAGGACTTACTTCACTTAATCATTGATTTGCTTCATGTAGCAGCTTTGCCAAGTTTCTGCTGCACTGGTTTTGGAATTCTGTAGATACTTCATGTGAAGCAACCACTGGGATGAGGCCTTGGTGACATTGCCTGGAGTGATAGTCTAGTATGTCTGGTCTGTCACCAGGCAGTGTTTTCTTTCCTATGAGGAATGACATGTCTCTCCATTTTGTCATGAACTATCCCATCAACAACTGAGTTACAGTCCATAGAGTCCTAAGGTACCAGACATTGGCCACTCTGAATTGGAAGATGTTATGCATGCTTGAACTCTGTAACCCACCTACATGCAACAAGGAGTGAGGGGACTGGGACCAGCCTCAACTCAGCATGCTAGAGCATGGAAGATGAGGGAGAACCCTTGAACATCGGTGCTTTCTCTGTATCTGCCCTTGCCCCCAATCTGTGATGATGAGGTAATGTTTCATCATGTTGTCAATTAAGCAAAGATGCTTTCTTTTTCATAAAAAAGTAAAAGATTAGAAACCCTTTTCAGACATTCAAGCTATGTGGCAATCGTCAGGCAGGGAACCCACCCTTTTCCATAGACACCATACTCACATACACTAAAGATAAGCGCATCCAGTCTTCAATTGGAAGTCTTTGCTTCTGGTTACATCACTGAGATTCAGTCCACTTAGAAACTATTCCTCCTGCTGCTGCTGCTGCTGCTGCTGATGATGATGATGATGATGATGATGATGTTTTTTGGCAAAACAAGGTCAGAGACCCTACTACTGCCACCTACTAATTCTGCCATCTTGTCATTCTAGCCAGTTCTTCTGTAGCCTTGTTCACTCACTCTTTCTCTCAACCCTGCCTTTTTCCAAAACTTAGCAAACTTCAGCATCTCACAGTACTCAAGCCAAGTGACCTTCTTACTTCTTTTTGCTCTCTTGCTCACTCTTTTTGCATACTTTCTTGTTCAGACTCTACAGCTTTCCTGTGACTGTTACTCTATCCCTCCAGCACTCCTTGGAGACTTACTGCTCAAGGTAAAGAATTACACTTCCCTAGCCTTCTGCCTGGCTTTACATCAGCAAAATGCCCAGCAATCTTAGTTTGAAGGACCTGCCCTTCCAATGGTGCTTCATTGACTCCTGGCAAACTGGGATTGCCCAGGCCTGCAGAACAAGTGTGGATATGTCTGAAGACCTTCTGTCACTTCTTGTTGGGAAGTTCTAGGCTCCCCATCAAAAGAAACCCAAACAGATGCCTGTAAGTGGGATACACTTCTCCCTTCTGGCTTGGCATGAATAATTTTCCTCTCTTCTTTCCAGCCCCTCTTCCATGTCTGTCTTCCTCCTGCTCCTGTTGCCTCCCAGAACTTCATCGTCTCCTCTGGGTGAGACCCAGCTGTTTCTGCTGAGGTTGCACTCTCCCCCTAATGTGCTAGACTGCCCTTATTGGCTTGAGGACGTTACTGGCAGGACACTATTCCACCTTTATTCCCAGACCTATCTTCTTGGGTGTTTTTAACCAGAGCGTAAGGATGACTTGACCTAGTGAATCCAAGTGGCCTGTTATTTAAGCAAATGCATGGGAGGAGACAAGGAATATGCATGCTTGTCCTACCTCAGTGTCCTCTACTTCTAACCTTTGCAGGCTTCCTGATTGTGGAGAGCTATCTTCTGCAAATGCACTAAGAAGTCCCCTTCAAATTGTCGGCCGCCCTGGCTGCTAATTATGAGCGTTGGCTGGAAAGTAGGGGAACTTGCAGTGCAAAACATCTGGAGGCCACTCCACTGCGGAACATTGCTTCAAGCCCTTGTATGTTTGCTCAAATGCCTGAGCAAATTAGTGTTGTCCTATGTATGTGAAGGCAAATCTTATTTAGTGCAGTGGGACTGTGGTCCAAATGAGCAGGTGCTGGGTAGCAGATGAAGCAACAACCCTGTTTCACGCACCATTTTGAAGAGCTAGAGGAAGCACAGTTGCTTTAGAAGGTCAGAGGAGCATCAGGACCATGGGGAGGGATAGAAGAAGAAACAGAAGGCCTTTGTGCAGCCTCGGGAATTTGCTGCTTCATGCAGCTTTTTACGATGCAGTAGCCCTTTGATACCAGAGTATGCCATCCAGGATGCATTTAGACTATTATCCTGCAACTAGGAAGGAAAAGTACTGGGCAGGGATTTTATATATAATTATATGTGTAATAAACCACTTTTATATTTCATCAGTGGCAGCGAATGGAGAACACCCCTAAGCTCAGAACTAGCAATCTACTATTTTAAGATATCCCAGAGCAAGTTAATTTTAGAGTTAGTGCTTTGTAATTTTAACTAGAGCATTGCATCATTGGAGGATTTCATTTTTGCAGAATTTTAAAAGCGGCTGCTGCTTGCAATGCCTGATTATCTAAGTTGCAAATGCTTTGTGTTTATTTTTGTGTGTACTTAACACCTGGAGAATTAAATTTTGGCAGGCAGATATCATCTGGGACCTAAATGAGACCTAGTGACCTAGATGAAGAAAAAACTCCAAAATACTGAATTACATAAAACTAAATCAGCTTGCTTTCGCGTTCTGCTCTGGCAAACTGAGGTTCTCAGAGCTTAGGGTAGTTAAGCTGGCTGGAGGCATTGTGAAAACCACTGCTATAAACCTGATTGATGAATGCTATTCTGTATTTTTATAACTAATAGATAGATTAATTAACCAAGTTCATTAAACACTGGGATAGAGGTTGTGGAAAGTTTCCATTGATGTCAGTGGGACAATGTGATTCCCAAGGACAAATTCAGTCATGACTTCAGTGGAACCTAAGTTCAGTTCATTTCCATAGCCATCCTATCTGTCGCTATTTAGGATTGAACTAAGTGCTGTAGTGTACAATGGGACCAAGTCAATGTGGATAGGATTTCAGCTTTTGTTTGCATGTTAAACCATACAAATCAAACACTGCCTGAATTAAGACCTGGAGAATGAGGTTCTGCAGATACAGTTGCAGCTGGGAGTTGGCCGTGCCTGAAATATTTGAGTGGCCATCTGTTTTACTTTATAGGGGACAGTCCTCAGTTTGAGTCATCTTGTCTTTCAGCAGTGGGATGTGTGTAATCCTACAGTTAGTTTGGCCTACAACTTGCATCAACTCTAGCCAGCATAGCCAACAGTAAGCAATTGTGGGGACTGTAAGCCATTACATCTGGAGGACCACAAGTTGCCCAGTCCAAGACCATCTAAAAGATAAAGAATCATGAGGAGGAGGTAGTCTGGGGACCTCACAATTGCCCATCAGGATCAACAAACTGAGAAGGCACTTAGGCCACCTGGCTACAATCTTCCCCACTATAATAAGATGTATTGCTGTTTACAGTACAGTCATTGTTTTTAGATTTGCATTTGGATGTGCAAAGTTTACATCACTCTCTGACCACTTGTGTTTTCTTTTTTGGGGAGGGGCAGGGGGATGCCTACGTGGCCACCCAATGAAATATACACCATGCTGCTTTACTGACCAAACTGAGCTCTCAGCATCAGAGCACACCTGGACGAACTCTGAAGCTTCATACTGATTACACCTTTCAGGCAGGTAAATTTCTGCTCCCTTCTATATGTGAAAGGGGCTCCGAGACCTGAACATCCTCGGGCAGCTTGTGAAGCTGTCTGAGATCAGTGTGATTTCTTATTCAACCCGAGGGCCCCTGATACAGCTCTTATTAAGTTCCTCCACTTTTCCAACTTCATTTCCTTCTGAGCTATCATTATCATCAAAACCTTAATATGGAGCCTTTTGGTTACTGAAGTTGCTGTCCAGTAATAATAATTTGAAAATGCAATCATTCACTCTGCAAAGGTTTATTATCCCTTTTAATATAGTATTACACATCAGGACCAAAATGGCCTCAAGAAAGAAGTGCGTGCCCTGAACTCTCAGTCTTGTTGATGTAAAACCAGCCTGCTCTAATGAATGGACCAAAGCTTTTGTGGATTAATTTACCAATTCAGATTGATTTCTTAGGGTTATTCATCTACAAATTAAAGCTCCAGCCGCACTTATAATAGTTGTTTTGCCATTGATGTTAAACTGCACTGAACGCCAGTTCTGGTGTCTTCAGTTTGCATGCCGCAGTCAAAGTTGGGGCCTCTTATACAGGGCTGTTTACATGGCTTTTTATCTCTAATTCACCAGTAGTGTGAGCTTTCTAGCAAGTTCTGTTTTACATGAGAGTCCCAATGTAACCTCAAATTTTAGCAAAGCTCATTTTCAAAAGAAGAATATGAAGACAGTGGCCACCTGGGGTATGAAACAGTTCACAGCTTTGGTGTTGTGACAAACCTCTTTAGGCACTCCCACCATTTTAGAAGTGCAATTATTTCTTCAGAGAGCTACCTGCCTGTGAAAATCGCCTCCCCATTGCAAGGATCCACTGTGCTGTAAGGGAAGGCATACGTGGAATGGACGTGAGTCCCATTAAAATTGGTTCAAACTAGACATTAGCTCTTAAATCAAAGCAGTACAAGAAGTCACAGACAGACAGAGTCTCAACAGCCTTTGAAATTGGTCTGTAGGATATGCCAGGTGTGAGCAAAGCCTCTAAATGAGGCCACGTTCAGCTTGACGTGGTGTCTGAAAAGCTGACTTGATTGCCAAGCCAGCTAACATATTTGGGTCTGCATGCCAGCTTTGCTGACACAGAGCGGTTGAATACTGTACATCTTGCACCTTTATTGCATTGCCTGAAGTCCAGCTGCCCAGAAGAAAAATGTCATCATAACAGGCTTCTGCAATCGGCAGCATTTCCCAAACTTCTGATGGATGAGACAGGCTTCACTCTTAACCCAAAATCTTGCTTTGTTTCCATTTCTGATATTTTAACTCCATCTGTCCTGCAAGGATCTCATGGTGGCAAACCTTATCTGCAGTGATTGGCCCTAGGTCAGCCAATGAGCTTCAAGGCTGAGTAGAAATTTGGAACTGGCGCTCCTTGATGGGGTGACAGCTTTTAATACACCCCAGCACAACCTGCACTCCAGGTGTGTTACGGCACAACTTCACAGCTGGGGTGGATGTAAGCTGCAGCCTAACACATCAGGAAGGCACTAGGTTGGGGAAGGCTATGCTAATCACTACAGCACACAGCCTCTCTGTCATACCCTGAATAAGGGTAAGAATTGCTCACCCCATTTCTGATGTAGTTAGAGGAAGAAGAATTGGGATGCAAAGTAAAGTTAAAGAAGATGCATTTAAATTGGAGGGTTCTTCTTGCATCCCATCATGAACATACCTCTGTTCTTTGTTCTAGTACCTCCACTGTCCTTTCCACTTTTGCATATATCCAGGGATAGATTAGCCTGTGACTAAACCTGGGTATTCTGATATTCTGGCTTGCCTCAAGGAATGTCTGTGTCTCTACATGAGTCAACATGAGTGTCAGCATGAATCATGGTTCTGCACATGGTTCATAAGATCAAGTTTCCATCAAGTCCAGCATCCTGTTTTACACAGTGCCTGAGCAGATGCTTCTAGTGTACCCTTAAGCAGAAGACAAGCTCTTGGTGCTCTCTATGCTGACTGGAATTTGGTTTCTTCTAAAATGGACCAGCATCAGAGTCCCAATCATCTTCTGAAGATGTCTAAACCAGCGACATCTTGGTTAGTCAGTAATGTAGAGATGTTCTTCAGTTTGTCAGTCCATTTCATTCTCGTATGATGAAAGACAGAAAGAGGAAGTTCTCTCAATGTACTTTTTCTGTATACCATCTTTTATCAACCTCTGGGCTGGAAGGCAGCATGCCCAGAGCACCAAGCTGCTTGGAGACCAAGAAAGTTTGCTGTGCCAAATTACACCCAGGGCAAAGGTGTGCCGAAATACCCATTCACCTCTTTGTAGAGGCAAACCATACTGAGTTGCAACAGGCAGCCTTCTTTGTGTATGTGTCTCATGAACTCCCAGGAATGGCCTTCAGCAAGGTGTGAGTAACATGGGACCTTCTGGATTTTGTTGGACTCCAACCCCCATCAAACCCAGTCAGCATTTCTAATGGTCAGGCATAATTGGAGCTGTAGTCCAACAATCTGGGGAACTACAAGTTATCTTCCTCTGCTTGAATATGTAAGGTCTAATCCATGCATGTTTAGACAGAAAAATGTGCCACAAGACCCAGCAGTCTTCAGCCAGACTTGTTCTCTTTGAACATGCACAGGATTGTGCCTTTGTGTATTTGTTTCTTGTTCCACAGTAGCAGCTCTTGTGTGACAAGATTGAAATTACTGCTCTTAGAAAGGATTCCTGTCTCCCTTGCCTGGCTAGAGAGTTATTGAACAAACAGATCTGAAACTTGAAACAAACTTCCTGCCTAAATGTTATGAGCTCCACTTGTAGGATGAAATTTTAGAGAAACCAGCATGATGGGAGGTCTCGGTCTTTACATATTTCCATTGAAGGCCACCCTTTTCTATGCATCCAGGCAGAAACAAAGTTTATGCCAATCAGCTTTAAATGGAACATGAGTCACAGGAAGCAAATTCTCACTCTAGGCAAGAACAGTCAGGAAGTTTTCTGTAAACACCACTCTCCCCCAAAACAAATCACACAGTTTTGATGGCCAACAGTTGGAAACCTATGTTTTCTCATCAAAGGGGGATTTTTCTTTTCATTCTTTTATCTCTTTACCCTTCTAGCAGCCCTGCAGGTGGGAGATTGAATTCACTCCAAGTGAAGGAATGTGCATCTATGAGATTGGGGTTACAGGAGAGACTATTTGGTTTCCTAACTGAAACAAGTTTGCTTCCCCAAAGTGGGCCCATTAAGGACCTTCTTGTCACCTCACCAAGAATGCCTGTGAAGTGAACAATTGTATCACAAGAAAATAGGCAAGCCCTGCTGGATTGGATCAAAGATTGGCCCAGTCTAGAATTCGTTCTCCAGTGTGGCCCAGCCACAAACCTCCTGGACTCCCAATCAGACGGTAGGCACCAGCGTTCTGCTGTCCTCTCCTCACATTGGCCATGCACACTGCTTCTGAACAGAGGGCTTCCATCTGAGCAGTATTAATGAAGGGGAGGCCTTGTGTGCACTCTCATTGTTGGATCACATGCTAGAGGAAGCAAGGGGTGAAATGCAAGATCAGTCATACTTGCAGTGAACCCTTTGAAATGAATGGATTAATGTTAGCTCTTGCCTACAATAAATGCATCTATTTAATGTCAGTATATTTGGTAAGAAAAAGTATTATGCAAATATATTCAAATGGGTATATTTGCATATCTAACCAAAGTACAAAGCCTGGCCCGCCTTGATTTAAAATGTGACATTCTGGATGCAGAATCCGATTGTTTCTAGTGTTATGCAATACCTTGCTAAGTGAGCAGTTATCTTGTGTTGTTTGCTAGCTAAGGATAGGAAGAAAGCTAGAAAGAAATCAACAATGTCTTATTTCTTCCAAGAACCTTATTTTGATTTGAGAGAAGGGATTCTGAGGGACTGCCCACTGAGCACAGAGATTTGGTTGCCATAAAAAAGCAGTGGTCCTATTTTATGTGCTGAGCTTTCTAATAGGGATGGAGAAAGTGTGGTGTTCCAGATGCTGTCAGTCAGCAACTCTGATCATCTCTCACCCTTAACTTTGTTGGCTGGGGCTGATAGGAGTTTATTTATTTATTTTATTTATTTAAATATTTATATGCCGCCCCTTGCAACAGCCTCGGGGCGGCTCACAATACAAAAAAACAAATACAATATTAAAAACATATACAATATTTAAAAACTGGCCCATCTCAGGTTAAATATAAAAACATACAGCAAAAATAAATAACAAATTTAAATTAATCTTAAATTAAACATAAATTAAACATAATATTAACAATTAAAATATTGTCTAAATAAAAAGGTCTTCGCCTGGCGCCGTCATTATTTGCTTTTCGGCGCCAGGCGAGCCTCTCTGGGGAGCGCATTCCACAAATGGGGCGCCACTGCCGAAAAGGCCCTCCTCCGGGTACTCACCCTCCTAATATCTCGCACGGAGGGTTCCCGGAGGATGTCTGGAGGCCACTTGCGCACCATCAAATTACTTGGGCAGGAGGGAAAACCGTCTTGGTGCAGAACATTAGTGCAGCTAAGGCATGGCTGTCCCAAGGGCTCCATATGAGACCATCAAGTACAACTTCTCAATATACCTGGTTTGGGGGCAGGTTCCATTTGCTGCTCAGTTTCAGGCCACAGAATGTCTTGGGCTGGCCCTGTGGGTGTTTATATCACCCTCCTTACTCGGTGGAGTGGAAAGGTCAGCCCTGGGCACCATCTGGGCAAGCCACAGTTTTAGCCTGGCTCCTCTTTATCTGGCAGCAGATAAAATGTATCTAATGTGTGCCACACAAACAATGCTATGTGGGATTCCAGGGTGGCCCTCGTCCCACCCTGCTTGTCCTTTCACCCTGTGCGGCTGATACAGCTCATGAGAGCTGAAAGATATTTTCCTGTTTCAAGCACATGCACGTTCTCTCAAATGTTCCTTCCATTTCCAAACTGCAGTTTCAGAAAGCAGTGTGAGAGGTCGTGGCCACATGCTCTGGCAAGTCTGCAGGGCTGATCATCCCAAGAGCTCCAACTGCTTAACGTTTTAAGTACATGGTGTTCAGCCCAGAGTCGGTTGTATGTGGTGTAACATGAGCCAACACCCTCGGTGTGTTCTTTAAAATGCTAGAAATGACTCTCTTCCAAGAATGACTTAATCCAAATTTGCTTTGCTTCCCCACCCCGATTTCCTTTTCTCCCCTTCCTTGTACTTCGAGCTCTGTGCACACTGGATTCTTGGTGGTGATTCAAGGATGGGAAAATGAGTTGGATGCAACACTGCCTGAAGGCAAGTGCACCTTTCTTAGCTTTGGCAGAGGCCCCAAGGAAAATGCGGGCAGTCCTTATTATACTAATCAAAAGGTTCTGTTCTCTGGGCCTCCCTAGGCGAAGCAGTGTGTGGATCAGAGCTATGAACAATCCTGGGGTGAGCACCTCGCAGTCCCATGATGACATGCAGCCTTGGTCTACCTCCCAAAGTGTTGCAGAAGCACTCCGTTCTGGCCTTTCTCCTGTCCCCAGCAACCCACTGGAGAGAGATTAAAGAAAGAGGGTGGTAGAAAGACTGGAAGGAAAGAGAGGGGCTCTAAAGCTCAAGGCCAGCCCCTCACCAAATTGCTTAACCAGGGGGATATTGGCTGGTCCACTGTTGGTTACACTGGCTGCCAATTGAAGTCCAGGCCCAATTTAAGGTGCTGGTGATGACCTATAAAGCCCTAAATGGCTTGGGTTCTGGATACTTGAAGGAGCACCTCTTTCCCTATGTGCCTTCTAGCCCCTTAAGAACTGAGGCGGAGGTCCTTCTCCAGGAGCCCTCTTTGAAGGAGAGTAGGAGGGTGGACACCTGGAGAAGGGCCTTCTCTGCAGTGGCCCCCCAACTATGGAATATGCTCCCCAGAGAGGTTTGCCTGGTGCCGATGCTATATTTTCGACATCAGGCAAAACCCTTTTTATTTTCCCATCGTTTTAATTTTTAACTAGGGTTTTATTATCTTAGTTGGATGCTGTGCTGCTTTATCTTATTTGCTTTCATTGTAAGCCATCCCAAGATGGCTTTTAATAATAAATTTAGAGCTTTTAATCAATCAATCAATCAATAAAATATTGGAATGGCACCCTCACAGCTCCCAGCAGCATCCCTTATTTTAAAGCACAGTATAGTTGGGGGCAGCCAGCAGGCGCATGGCTTCAGGTGATCCTGTTATTAGCTTTCATTTTTAAAATGTATTCTCCTTTTCTATGACAAAATACAGTATCTTCTCAAGTAAATGCATTTAATATTAGGACAGCAGAAGGACATGCCATACTTTTGATGGTGCTATGAGTTAAAATGCAAAACTGCTCATGCTTAGATCATTTATTTATTTACTTCACTTTTATATCACTGAATAGCCAAGGCTCTCTGGGTGGTTAATCAGGATTGGCAGACAATTGTTTGTTTTTCTCAGCCCTATCAGGGCCATAAAAGCTGTTGTAGAGTATGGAATGCACATGAAGTTGAGCAAAGAAATATTCATTTTGTGCTTCAAAACAAAAATGATACATGTGGCCATCTAAAGCTGCTGCTTCCACCTCTGGAGGACCATTAAGCCCAGGGTATAAAATTACATGATGTTGGGCTTGGTTCTCTCCACCCGTGACAGATAATGCCTGGTCCTGAGGAAATGCAGGCCACAACAGAGAATAACTTCCCCGTTCCTGAACTAGCCGAAATATCGATTCAGACTATGACTCATTGGGTGGATGAAGATGCTAAATAAAATGCACGACCTAAATTGGGTTAGAGAGAAAGTAACTGGTTAATACAAGTGGAACCTGCAACAAAATGTTGTAGTGTGGAATTCTCCCAGGCCCATTTCCAGGATGTGTCATTTCAGTCAGTCTTCTGTGCTCCATGCAGGTGTTCACCCTGGGCTATCTTTTGGTGAAGTTCTATCTCTGGGGTTGTTTTCCAAGGACCTTTGTACTGCTGCACAACCTGGGGCTCCCCCAAACCTGCTGATTACTCCTGCTTCTGCACTCTTTTGGCTGGACAACAGCCAGCATTCAGAGAATTGAAATCCCAGGGTTTGTATATACCAATTTGTGCCAACCTGCTGCCCAACTCGGCCGACTGGAGCACTCTGAGAGTTCTAGCCCAGCACGTCTGACAGGCCTGCAGTTGGGGGAAGCTGGTCTATGTTATGTCAGATGGAAACAAATCACTAAGCAGATCACACAATGCATAGTTCCTCTGCCAGCATGAACCAGTGGAAATACCCGAGCTGAAAAATAATCATAGCACAACATGTTCTTGATGGAGCAGATGTGGGAATATCTTTCAGTACAAGAAGGAAAGCCGCAGGTTTTGAGCCAAACTATACAATCAGGGGTAGATGCCACCAAGAAATGCACTGTGTGTTTCTGCCGAATTTGTAGTGCACTCTTATATATGGATTATAATGTTTCGGGCATCCTCTAAGCTGACTGGTCCTGCGCTAGCCCTAAATTGGGAGGAAAGGCCATTGCTTTTACAGGTGCAAAGATAAAATTAATGAGCATTGGTATGCATGGGGATGTGAGGAGTGGAAGGAGGAGGAAGAGAAAAATATTGGAAGAGGAGATCACCAGTTCAGTAGCAAAATGAGGAAGTATGAACAAACTGAAATAGATTTGCTATCAGTTTTTCCAATTCTTATGGACAGCACACAGAGAACGAGAATGGAAAGGTGGTGGAATCATAACAGCCCCGTGAAGAGCAGCCTCCCACAACCTGGTGCCCCTGTGATTTTTTGACTACAGCTCCCATCTTCCCTACAGATGGGAGTTGTAGTCCAAAACATCTGGCATGCTGGCCTGACCTACACTAAGTCCCTGTTCTCTGAGACTAGCAAAGCACTTCTGATCTCTAGAAAAGCATGGTTTTATCTCTTCTTGTCCCCAGATGCTCAAGGGTGCAGGCAAGCATGTCTCGTGCCTTTCCCAGCCTGATGTTTTGCTCTGTCTGGTCAGGTACAATGTCCAGCCCTCTGGCCCCTGAGTCCTTCAGAGTGTATGATAGGATGAAGAGGAATGACATATCAAAGAACAGAACTCCCCCAAAATGGGCTTGCCCACCCCTAGCTCCCCACGGTTTAATTACACAACTCTTCAAAACCAATTACATACAATCAAAGGATTGTTTATTAGAAAGAACACTTCTTTGGGCTGGTGGGGCAGAAAGATGATCAAGTTTCAGGTTAAAATAAATGACAACCACCTGCCTAGTCTTCCCATTCCAGGAAAAGAGACATCAATTTCCTACAAAATTTTAGTTTAACTCCTACTCAGGCTTCATGTTTCTCCCCAGTAATTTTCCACTCCTATGTTGGTTGCCTCCCATAACCCTGGTTTCCCATAACCCAGGGGAGTAGCCCTGGGTGGTCTCCAGATGTTGGCTGCTCTCTACCCTAACCCCACCACTCAATCTATTCCTAAAGCACAGAGTCCATGATTGCATGGCTGGCTTTTGCATGAGAAGAGATGTGACCATATTGAACTTATCTTGCTGGCTTTAATCTATAGAGCTGGTGACGCCAAGGAGAATGGAAGCCATGAGAAACCTTTAGACATCTAAGGTGTCATACCTGTTGCAGATTGCTCTGATACATTTATTACTTATTTATTTTAAGGTGTAGAGCACCATTCATCCACAAGAAATCCCAGGATAGTGTTTAGAGTGCCATAAATTTCAAAAGGTAAAAAAGATAAACAATTATACTTGTTATTATAACATAAACAATTCTAATTATAAAGATTATAAAATAGGAGGCATAAACACAATTCACCAGCTAACCTTTCCCCAACCTGGAATCCTCCAGATGCATTTCACCACAGTTTCCATTAATCCCAACTGGCAACTCATCTTGTTCACACAGCAGCTTTTACTTACCTACCTTGATCACTTTCACTTACCTGCCTATCATCTATAGGCTGTCTCCAATCTTCTTTAATTGCTGTTGGTACAGAGTTGACTTGAGGATACTTATTCATAGAACTTGCATTGTAATTCAAACTACGGCTGTCAAAATATAGGAACAAACTCTCTTTCGTGATGCATTAGCCTTACTCTGTTTGCTGTTGCTCATTCTGAGTTCAATAATTGATAGCAAGCATTCCAGTCATTAGTATAAATTAGTGAGGTTCTACTATATGAACCATCCACCACTGTAATTTCTTTCTTTCCTGGAAAAGAATTATGTAGTTGTGTGTTGGGAAGGCGTCCTCATTCCTTGTCCATTAATGCTGCCTCAAACGATCTGCTAAGCCTTCAGTTTAGGACATGGGAGGGAGCCTTTACTCTAATGGAATAAAATAACTGAATTTGGGGGGTGGAAAGTTGATTAGCAAGAATACAAACTCTGGGCTGAAATTAAAATGTAATTGTAGACATTACAAACATGCACGTAACGTTAGCACTTTCCCTGGTGAATTTTCACATGCCTGAGATTAAAATGGGGTAATTGCAAACATCTCGCATATCACCACAACAGATTAAGGTTGGCTGATTTCCAAAATCCTTTAAACATGGGGCAGGATGTCCATAAAGTGCTGAGTAAGATGACCGAAGGTCAAACTAGAAATACACAACAGTGTAAATTACATCTGTCTCTTGATTTCACGCCAAATAACCACTATGTGTGTACTTATGCTGTGGGGGTGTGGATTGAAACCAAGGCTCACAAGGAGTGGGGTTTCACTCTCCAGCTGCCATCATCCCAACAGACTCCCCCCCTCCCCTCGACCCACCGCTGGTTGTCACGAGTGGAAACTTTCACTGGGAACTTTGGAAACTCCACCAGAACCCAGTTGCTGGAGTGTGTGCATGTGTAGAACTGTGGTGTAGGAAGGAAAGGGCTCCTCTTGCTTCCCATGTGCATGATCCTGTTTGAGTCACAGCAACCCCCAGTGATGTATTTGGCATCACATATAGTTTGTCTGTACCTGAAACCTGTTTGCCACATGGCATTGCTTGCATTACTTTTGCATCATGTACTTGTACAGGGACCGTGCAAAGCAGGCAGACAATATAGTGACTTGGCATATCAGCATTACCAGCTGTCCCCAGGAAGCTGAAACTATAGCACAGAACTCACATTCACATTTTTCCTGGGCTTGTTCGTACGTTTGTATTTGCATCCTAGAATCTTATTTTCAGAGAACACAGGATCACCATTTTCTGTCTGCTTGAGAACAGAGGGAGAGCAGATCTGACCCTCTCAGATCTCACAGATTCCTATGAATGCAGCTGGAAGAGGGAATATAACAGCATTGTACTTCCAGTTCTGCCACTTCTGTTTGCACATCTAAACTATTTTGCACCTGTCCCACTTGGATAACATGTGAGCATTTCATCCTGGGAAGATAAGATGACAATATTCTTTTTCGGATGTGCAGTTAAGGAACAGGAATCGGAAGGCATCTGCACTTCCGTACAGCTCTCTCTTTTGGTTATATCTGAAGCTATTCTGCAAGTTCATCTTGCAACCTTTAGAACTCTCTGCAATGTCACAAATTGCTCTGGAGCATACTGTCTGTTTGCACAAGGGGCCAGCTATGACTGAAGTAGAGGAGAAGTCTAGACTTGCAGTATGCTTCTGGAATGGTGAATACCTTCTGAGTTTTGCTATCCCTGCAGGTTGCCTATATGACTGAGATGACTCTGTCTGAAGAGCCTGTCATGATGTAGAGAGAGACATCTTACCAAACCTCAAAATTCTTCAGAACTGATCTTTTGCAGATGATTTTCAGTCACTGAAGCTGATGCTCACAGATTCTGCAGAGGTTCCGATCCTACCAAACTTATCCTGCTATTCCATTATCCTTGTTTGCCTGTGGTTTTGACACTGCATGCTTTTAAAGAGTGAAAAGCAAAACAAATACCAAGTCCACACATTTACAAGAACACAAGTGACTGCATCCACTTTTCCACTTTCATAGACTGAATTTCTGGTGTTGGTTTAAATATATATAGACCTGTCAAGACCTGAGTTCCTTTGGTAAACATCAGTATTTATCAATTTCACTCTCACCCTGCAAACCAGCAGAGAATCGCCATTGACATTAATCAAAATGTGAAGTGATGAAATGGCTTAAGATTTGGCTGTGCTGAATAAAAACCTCGAGGCACAAGCTTTATATACGGGATCACACATCAGGGACAAAGTCCAGGCATGGGGGTGTTTTTGCAGAATCCTGGGCAACACAACGACTCAGAAATATCCATCATTTGGAAGACTTATTGAAAAGAAACATGACTCTGAAGCAGTCTCTCTGTCGAAGCCCACCTGTACATGTGCCTTGCATTGTACTCGTTTTATGTGATGGGACATCTTTTCTTTTTTGTATGCTTCCAAAAAGCGTCCCGTGCCACCTCATTTGCAACACGGCAGACTCCCGCATTGAGAAAGCACAAGATTGTCAGCTGCACTTGATGAAATACACATGCTTTGAGCATGCCTTTTTTCACTGATGTTTTGCTTATAAAGAAATCTACATACAGCAGGATTAAAAGGAACAGCACTGCATTGAGATGTGACCAAAATATGCATCTAAGAAATAGGGGTTGATTTATTTGCTTATTATATTTCTATACTGTCCATTAGCCAAAGCTTTAATGGAGAAGAAATGTGTTTGGTTCAGAGTTTAATGCAAACCTACCTAATTTTGTATTTTTGAAATGAGATGAAAACTAAAATTGATTCATCTTTTTTTCAATACAGTTCTCCAATGAAATGTGTATATTAGGGAAATTGTGCAAACAAAAACACATATATCAGTAAAAGTAGCATTTAAAATTATTGTAAAATGCTTCTGATTTTCCATGCATTTTGTTAAAGACAATTCTTGCCTTTTGGGACAAACCAAACTTGTTGGAAGAATGAGAAACAGACAAGCCAAACACTAGTAAGAAGGAACTGCTCATTGGTCACATAATGTGTATGGTGATCTAAAGCTAAGGCAGGGAATTGGCCTGCATATCAGTTGGTTTGAGAAATGCGAGGAAAAATGGTTAGGTAAAGCAACCAAGAGTTTTCTGTAGGTTACCTGGAAAGCTTTTCGACATTCCCAAAGGCTCATAGTGTTGCGAGCCAAGATTCCTCCTTTGAACAATCACCAGCCATAGACTGTTATCCTTGCAAACTTTCTTTATTGCTCCCAAGTACAAATCACCCAGAACAAATCTCTGAGCCTGCAGGGAGCAGATTTTTGAACCCAATCTACTGTTTACTTCCAGGACCTCTCCTTATGCCTGGGCCCCATCCCCTTTGGAGGGACTCTCTGAAGGCGAAGACCCCTCCTCTCTGCATGCTGCCCATTCAGTTGGGCCTCCCATCTCTGCGGATGCCTTGCCATAGAGCAGGGGAGGCCTGGTCTTCATCTGAGAATTTCTCATCTTCAAGGACCCCTCCCACTGGCTGTACATCTTGGTCGTTCCAGGAGCTGCCTGACTCTGCAAAGCATCTGGCCTTGAAATAATCACCTTCTCCTCCTGCATCTCAGAGTCTTGACCTCCTCCATCCTCCCCAATCTCACTGAAGTATGTTTCACTTTCTGATTCCAAATAATCTGGATTGCACCCAACAGTCGGTGGGAACGATTGCCCAAGACTGCCATCCTTTTTACCCCTACACATAGTTCTCACGGACGCATAATTGAGAGACTGAGGACATTTCTGAATATGCAGACTGACTGTATCCTCACAACCCCTGTGAGCTAGGTAAGGTTGAGAGTCAGGGAGCTTCATGGCCCAGTGGGGACTAGAACCTGAATCTCCCGAGTCACAGTCCAACACTGTAACCACTGTACTGCACTGGCTCTCTCAAGGAACTCTGATTGTGAGGCACTCCAGGGAAGTGATACCTGGTGGGTCTCTCAGCAGGCTTGCAGGCAGTTGACTTACCTGTGGCATGTCACAGGCAGCAGTAGTATCACAAGTGATGACAAATGGCCATTAGCCACTGCTATGTTGCATGTTCCACAATGCCCCTGGAGTTTCACTCTGAAGGACTATGGGAAATTGAACACAGTGGATGGCTTGCCAGATCCTGAAGCTACCAAGCATGCTAAGTGCTGCCCAGGGTCCTCCTGGGGGCAGTAGTTCTATGGGGAGATGCTAGGTGATCTCACACTGGGCAATTTTCTCCTTGACCAGTCTCTCAAACTGGAAGTGAGCTCAATGGCAAGAAAATCCTGTGGGAAGGAAGGACATAGACCTCTTCCATGGAATTTGCCACCACAGGGTGTAGCAATGGCCACCAGTTCGGGTGACTTTGAAGAAGAATTAGACAAATTCGTGGAGGGTTGGACAAACAATGGCTCCTGCGTATGACAGATACCTGCCGTCGCAGCATCAGAGGCAGGAATCCTATGTGCCCCCCATGCCGGGGAATGCAGGTAGGTTGCTCTTGAGCTCATGTACTGCTGATGGGTTTCCACAGGCAGCGGGATGAGATGATTCTTGGCCTGATGCAGCAGGGATCTTTAATGTCATATGCTGGCACTGGGAAGTCAGCTGTCCTAATCTGCATGCATCTTCAGTCCTTATGTGGGCACCCCAAGCTCCACGATGCATGTGAATGGGCAGATCCAGGCTTCCATAAAAGGGCCTATTGCCCTCCTGCCTCGTGGAGCACTGAGTCTCCCTCATGCAATAGGCAAGCCACTCGGATATTAAGGAATTTAAGTCAGGTTGGGCTTCCATTGGTGATGGTGTTTTTTAACGTAAAAGTCCAGAACAGCTTAAAGGGATTATTGGGCACTTTGACAGTAAATATATCAGCAGCATTTTGCAAGTGGTGTGAAATTGACTGAGGATAAAAGGGAAGCTAGTAGAGAGCAAGCATTTAAACTCTGGTTCTTCATTCTTTTTCATGCTCATAAAAGTTAAAATGGAGTGAAAGCCTTAACACGTGCAAGAAAGTGATGCTCTGCCTTAAAGATTGCACAACCCATTCTCTGTGCCAGAAAATGCTGTTTGCTGCAATGTATTTGTTGAGCAAAAAGGCCTTTAAGTGTGTGACGGCAAAGTCAGCGATTTTTCCAAAGGCTGCAGCAGAATTAAACACCTCACCCAGAAGACCCGGCTATCTCCATAAATATAAACCACCAAGGCAAGGCTGTTTCCCACTTTCTCGATGGTTGGTAATCACCCAAAGGCAAATGATCTGAGAGTTACATTTTGTCTCCATAAATTGAATCATATTAAATCTCTTTGAAAGGGACGTTGTTGCTCAAAGTCACAGTTTGAAAAATGCCAACTTCTCCTTCAGCAGCTTTGTGTGCTCCAGAGTTCTGCCTCTGTGGCTTCCTGCAATGTCCCCAGTAGAATGTGGACCTGAAGTGAACTTTTGCACTAAACTTTGACTTTAGCAAAGTTCATGAGCCACTGCATTCAAATTTACTGTTTGCTGGAAAGTTGTGCTCTCTGATCTGCAGTTGCTTTGATGCCTGAACAGACCGCTCAGTACACCTGGCTGTATTTCTTTCTTTGCAATGCCTTCCAACAAGGATGCATGCTAGAAACTTTCCTGCTATGGATAAGATGGGGAAGACCTCTGCCCCCACACCCGCAGGGTCTGTCTATGCTTTGGAGCACAAGCAGGAACCTACCCACAGTTCCTCCCATCCTCAACCTCTGAGGACTTCCTAAGTCAGGGGCTGGAAGACACAGTTTTTGAATGCATGCAAACTTCCCCTTCCGAAGTATAGAAAATCCCACTGGCTGGAATTTTCAGAAACACACCTTTTTGCTGCATAATAAGCTGATTCAAGGCTCCAGCCAGATACTCTTTTCAATGCAAGGACACTATCCACACTAGTTCCCACACATCCTTCATACGGTTGAGCACCAAGGGAAGCACATTAATAATGCTTGGAACCAGCACTGACTCAGATTAGAGAAGCACTCGCATAGTCAGGAGCGAGAGTCAGCCACACAACAGGAGAGATGTGGGGTGTGTCCCTTTTGGCCAAATTCTCCTAATCTGAGAAAAGAGATGGTGTCCAAAGCTGCAATGGACTGAGGCAGTGTGGGGGCTTGTTGTGTGGTGTGAACCCACCCTAGCTTAGCTGGGACAGTTCATAAGCCCAGCTTATAAGGCCATGGCTTGTTGGAGGGTTTAGTAGCCACACCTGGGCTTCCTGCGTTATCTGAACTCACTTGACGCAACAAGTCCAGGGGTAATCCAAGCAATTACAGAGTCTCATGGCAAGAGTGGCAAGGGATCTCCAATGCTCTGGTCAAGCAGCTGCTAGGTAATTGCTTCTGAGAGCCACCCCTAAAGGTCCAAGTGACACTTGGTGGTGGCTGTCCAAAGCTTTCCCCCATCCTATGCTGCTGTCACGTGGGCATTGCAGTCAGGAAGAGTGTTTGGCTGGGCCTGTGCTGAAGCCATCACACAGTGGGTTCTGCTGTGCATAGTGGTGTGCAGGTTTTCTTAAATCTGTTCTGCTTGTATTTTATATATGTCAAGGTATCTTTTAGGTGGCCATCGACTTATTAGTGGAATTTAATCTTTTTTGAATGGCACACTTGTACAAATACCCCACAAAAATAAAATACCAGCCTACAAGTCCACAGAACACATGGAACTCAGGAAAAGCCTGATCACCACAGAATTAACATAGAATTTTATAGAAATCTTAACGCATTGGACTCCACTGTGATATCTCTGTGGCCATCTGCAGCATGGAACTCATCAACCACAGCACTGTATGCCAGTTAGTTGTGCGAATTGACCATCATAGCCACTCTGGAGTCCATCTTCTGACTCTAGAGTGTTTTGATGAAGCTCTTTTGTGCATTGAACACGTGATTCCTACAGTTCCTGTCCCTGAAACAGGTGTTTGGAGAAGAAGACAGGAGCACAAATTGCCAGAGTAAACAATTATCCCAACAGAAGGTCAAGGTGCTCCCTCTCCCTCTCTCATTCTCTCTTTCTCTTTCTATCTCATCTGCCTTAGTAAGATTGCCAATTGTTTCTCATTTTCTACAAATTCTCAAAAGACTTTTTCACAAGCAAGCATGATGAGGGTTGTGAGTCATTTGTTCATCTGATTACTTGGAGACATTGCATGTTGGGGACTAGAATATAGTTTGGATGGGTATGTTTTCTATAGCTTCTTTTGAGAGGCAGTCATGTTTCATAGAGCAGCTGCAATAACCTCTGACTAATTGGCTTTACAAAAGGCTACCTGCTGAGAGCATCTGCCAGGACTTCCATTCTCAGAAAAATGCTTCGTCTCAAAATTACATGCTGTACGTTTTGATCATCTGTACTCGCAAACATGAAATCCAATCTGATGCGTCCTAAAACTGGAGTATTAATGGCCCAACCTGAAAATGCTGGGTCATAAGAACATACAAAGAACGTACATTGCTAAATCAGTCCAAGGGTCTATCTTGCTGGTATTCTGTTCACACAGTGACCTACCAGCTCCTTATAAGTGTTATCTGAATGCAAGAACACCTTCTTGATTGTGTTCCTAAGCACCTGGGGTAGATATACTGACTCTGGGATCTGACATCACCATGAGCCGCTTACTGCCTGCTAGCCAGTCCAAGCTGGAACAGCAAAATAGGTGTGGGTGGTTGAGAAGGGAGAGGCAGTGGATAAAACTAGGTGAAACTTTAAGGTTGGAGTGAAAGAGGAATAGCTGATGGGGCTAAAGAGAGGGAATGATGGCCAAGCAGATCAGGAGGCAAGACTAGAAGTGCAGAGAAGCAGGAAATCACTGAACCAATAATCTTTTCGAAAGGGGATCACATCTAGCTTCTTGACAAGTTTCCTTTCAAAATACATTTCCAGCCCTGCTGGGGTATGTTTTTGTGTAGGCAACACCAGCTGAAATCTCAAAACTGGAAGTGTGGTTGAATAAGAGTTGCAGTTGCTGCATGAGCAGGTTTCTGTTTCCATCATGGTCCTGCGCAACTCCCATTTACAAGCCAAACCAGAAAAAAGGATGCAGCAACCAAACAAATTGTGAACAAATTGAGCAGCATTGCTGCAATTGCACAATTTATGCTGCAATGAAATGCAGCACAGGGCATAAACCATTCCTTGTGCAAACTGTATTCTGCCAAAAGATGCAGGATCTGTGAAGTTGATGTCAGAGCTAGAGATATGAAGGCGAGGGAGGGGGTGCAAACCAAACTTTCCTCACATGTTCCAGAACTCCCTGAAGAAATGAGGACATATTTTCCTTAATTTTCCAAGTTTCTTCCCCCACCCACACACCCCATTTTTTTCCAGGCCTTCACATCTTTGGTCAGGGTGGAACAAAATGCAGCTTTTCAAAGTAAAGCCAGGGAGAGAGTACAAGAGCCAGGGATTGCATCCTAGAAGACAATATTTTTGTAGCATAACAATCAGCTTCTGCAAAAAGCCAAACTAGATGCAACACAGATTGCATGAATGGAATTAGCATGCACTGTATTTGCTCTGTAGAAAGCCACCCCAGGGAAGCATGAGCAGAACCATGGGGGGTGTGAAAGGGAAATTCAGCTTGTCACTTCCCTGCCACAGTTGTGACAAAAATCACCTCTTGGAAGCTTCCCTTGGCTTCCTTAAAATGCAAATAGCAGCTTTTAGAGGTGCAGGAAACGAAAACTCTGGCAGGAAGGAAACAATCCTCTCTCCCCACACTGCAATCCTGAGGATGCAGTTTACATAACAAGAACCGTGTACTTCTAATTTGGCCCTAATTCTGAGCAACGTGAATTGCACTGCACCATTACAGTGGATTTGTGTGTGGGTTTTGTGGCCCTCCGCAGCATCAGTGGCAAGCATATATTTGAGGGATTATGAGTGATATCTAGTGTTTCTTTAGGGGTTGGCAGCTGGGGGGACGGGGCTGAACATTTACGGTTGACTCCAAATGGATTTATTCTTTCCCAGAAAGTAACCAAACCCTCCACTGACTCTCAGATGAAAGTCTTTTTAAATAAAGATCTCAATTCCACAAGTGTTTACATATTCACAGCACCTTAGCAGCTTTAGTGTGCAATTCTATAATGTGCCATGAGATCATGTTTCACCTTTCTTAATTAGTTGATTTCATGTGGCCTTTTTTGTGTAATATATACTCACTATTGGCAATTAATGCATAGAGGAAAGATACCTAGATCAGTATAGGCAAGTGTGAAAAAAATTGTATGCATTTCTCCAAAAATTACTCTTTTAAGAGTTCAAATGCCAGCCTTCCCCAAAAAGGTTAAAGTGACACCCCTGCATTTCCTCCTGAAAGAAAAAGGTTAAACCAACCAAATCGGCGTATGCACACAACTGCTGTGGTTTAGAGCCAGGCTATGTTTGATCTGAAGCTCCACATCTATTCTGAAATCAATTGCAAATTCTTAAGATTGTATTGGTCCAAGGGCGAGCGTTATACATGCATGCGTTTCAACCCATCAGAAGGCTAATTAAGAAATTCAGCAGCCTCACTAGATGGGCCAGTGAGTTGCACTACTGGGCCAATTGTTCGGGCTAATAGTGACTTCACAAGGCCCCCAATAAGTAAGGTGGTGTTGGTTGCACATGCTGAGCATTATGTTCCTATATTGCCCATGGCCAAAGCTACAATTAACCTTTTTGACCTTCTTCATACAAAGAAGCAGTTCCGTGCCTGAGCTAAAGCCTCCCCCCACAAGTAGGTGTAGGGCCAAAGTTCCCGGTGGGTCTCTGACAGCTTGACCTCCTCATGAATACTGCAAGCCCACTTCAAGCCACCGTCCCCTGCATTTTCATTTCCCACCTTTTTTTAAGTTGCTGCTTCTGCACCTTTGTTTGTGGCAATGCAAGGGAAAGCATGGTGGCTATTGTCTATCCAATTGTTTGCTGAGAAGTTAGTCTTTTTCTCCTCTCCAGTGTTCTGCCCAATGAATGCAAGGACTCCAAAATTGGGTCCTTTTTTAAATGTAATAAGTCAATGCTTTACATTATGAATATTAAAGACATGCAAATAACATTCAACATAGTAGGCTACATATTTAGTATCTGGCTGTACTCCATTAATTTGCACACTTCACAGGATCCTTTGTCACAAAAAGGGCTTCACACGGACTGTGCAAATGCTACAATTCTGTGGGAACACAGAAGAGGTCACCCAATGTGTCTTTGGTCATGAAATTCTAAACATCTCAAGTCTGTTTTTAAAGAAAAGCAACTTTCTAGACCTTATGATTATAGAGATATGCTTGAAAGTTTGTGTGAAGAAATTTGTTAAAAGGCAGGCTTTGCAGGCTTTGACCAATATTTGCACTGGTCAGGGAGCAGACTAACCTTGCTCTTTGCCCATTTCAGCAACAATTGGAAATAGATTAAATTGCAGAAAAGAAGCAACAGATGCAAAAATTGGCTTAATTTATATATTCACAGAATTTAGTTGCCTAAAGACAACTCAGATTATTTTGGTGGGAACTTCGGTGTGTGTGTTTTAAAGCAAGGTATACCCAATCCTGGTGCTTACTGGTTCCCCAGCTTCTTTGAGATGGTCCAGAAGACCAGGATGTGTTTTGTCATTTTCATATCTCTTTCCTGTCAAGTTGCTGAGCTGTTCAGGTCCACCTTTGACCTTGTGTTTCATTGATGCTGCTTATCAGAGGATTGCTTTGTCAGAATCTATACAATAAAAAATACACACATCATTGCCTGTTTTTGTGCACTGGAGGTGAGGTTTGGAAATTCTATTTGCTGGTGGTGTGACCTCAGTACAGGAAGCTTGGAGCAGTAACCTCCCATGACATTCCACTGCTCAGTGCAAATCAGAATCAAGAGAAAGCCTAACCTTAATGTGCCCCACAAGAAATTACTGGAACCCACAGCCATCCTTGCTCTTGCTCTGTCTCTCCTGCAGCCCCTGGCAGCAATCCACATTCGCTTGCCACAGCAACTATCTTAACATTGTTCCTAGAGCACATCTGTTTGCTGGCCAAGATCCATGGCTCTTCTGGAGTATATTTTATTTATAAGTGATCTTTTATCAAGAGCTGAGTACACGTAAAACACCTATATGCAGAGTGTCTAATTACACACCATTGTGCACATTTTGCAGGGTGTGGGGGAATTTGCTGAAGCAAAGGGGAAGTGTCAGTGTTTAACTTGCTGCAGAAAATTGGCAGCTTCTCTGGTTTGGCCATCATGTAAGTGTTCTGGCAATTTATAACTTGCCCCTTTGTTGAGCTTTGTAAAAAATTAAGCAGCAAGATTCAACAGGATGATACTCAGAATATTGGCATTCTGGATATGCTTAGGGGCAGCACAAAGTTTCTTTGCCTTTCACCAGTTAGAAGGGAGCTTTCTATGTTGGTGGGAATTGCGTACATTTTGGCTTGATACTCTTGATACATAGAAATGGTTGCTATCATCCCATGTAAAAAAGGCAGGATAGTAGACTGTGTATTTGGTATTCCTTGACTGAATCTGTTTTTCCTGGGATGGATCTCTTCCTGGTCCACACCCCATACCATCCCTGATCAAGGCTTTCTCTCAAGGGCTTCTTATAGGGAGTTAGTACCTCATTAAAGACTACTTCCTTGTGAGAACTTGCCCGTTGGAGAAACAGGCTGGGATTTGCTTTGTACTAGCACTGTAGGAACTTTTGTTAAATCTGCTGCATTTGTATTTTGTGGATTGCCAAGCATCCCTTGTTCCATTGGATATTTTTGAGCAGAATTCCATTCTCCTTCCACCCATGTATGAATACTAATTCTCACTAATATGAATCAGCACAACCCCCATAAAGTGCAAGAATAGTTGGTGGAATCTGTGGACCAGCTTTTCACTTTGTGAAAAGGCTACTGTGAGTTCTATACGCTGGATTCAGAGAAATCTGGATTCATTGATTCCTTTGCAGCTTTCTCCAGCATTCCTGCTTCAAAGTAAATTATGGATCAGCTGAGAGATAGGCTGTTCCAACTCCCATGTTTATCCTAAAATACACAGATTATTTGAGAATAGGGGGCCCAAACTGGAGAAAAAGTTAACCCATGGGGGAAAGAAAAAAAAAGCAGGGTGATCATCCTGCTGATGAATCTCAGTTGATGAACCAGATTAGCTTTAATCCGGGGGTCCTCAAACTTTTTCAATAGGGGGCCAGTTGAAGGGTGGCAGCGACTGGCGTGGGCCAGTAAGGAGAGGGGGCCTGGGCACACGGGCCGATGAGTCATCAGCGTCGGGTACACGCGAGGCAGTGTCGGGCGTGTACGTCACCGCTTCCTAGCCTGCACTGTAAGGCAGCAGTCAGCATGTGCATGGGGTAAGCAGGCAGCGGCAGCAGCTTGCTCTCTCGGAGATCTCCCAACAAGTCCAAAACCATCTCCGAGTGAGCAAGCCACCACCTCCCTCCCGCACAGCTAGGCGGTGGTATGTGCACAGGGGGTAGCGGCGCGGGCTGATAAACGGGCATGGCAGGCCGGATCCGTCTTGCCGGCCGTAGTTTGAGGAGCCATGCTTTAATCTATTAATTGTTTATTATACTTGCATATATATATATAGAGAGAGTGAGGGTGAGGGGGAAGCAAGAACATTTATTTTCAGGGGGAATCATATTTAGGGGAGGAGTTCAATGTTGCATTAACATTTCATAACTGGCAGCATTTTAAAAAAGGTATCTATGCTACGTTAGTGAGAAGGAAAATGCCTCTCTTAAGATAGTGCCTACCGCCCATGGTTTTTGTAACTATTTTATTTCTAAAAAAAAATTATGTGCTACCTACCTAATTAATTAGGGGATACTTTTTTCATTGATCAAAGGGGTTTTAATCTATTAATTGAACAGGTTAATACAAATGTATTTAGCCTGGAGAAAATAAAACAGAAGAGGGACACGGTAACATTCTTTAAACACTAGGAGGGCTGCCATATGGAAGAGAGCAAAGACTCGTTATCTGGTCCCCCAGAGTGCAGGTCGAGATCTAACAAGCTTCAGTTACAGGAGTTTAATTTTCAGTTGAACATTAAGAGAAATGTCTTGGCAGTAAGAGAAGAGCTATTTCCTAGAGGGGTGGATAATCTGTCCTTTCCTGGAAGTCTTCAAGCAGAAGCTGAACAACCACCTGTTCAGGGATGCTCAAACTAGATGGCCTAAAGCAAGGCCCCCTCCATCTATGAACTTCTAAATTCTGCAGCCTTGTTAAAACTAAGATTCTGCTGGTTCCAGAAACATACCTCTCAAGCAGTGGATTTTGATGACAGGCAAAAGTGGGTGAGAAAATGGCAGCTGAGTAATAAAGGTCAGGCATAAGAAACGGAATGGAAGAAGGCACACGTACAGAAGCTGGAAAGAAGTCGAGATGCCCCCAGCATTTGCGGAGGATCGTTTTGAACATGCAGTCCTTGATGCAATACAACTGGAATATATAAAACAGGGTCATAAATTTCGTTAATGAAAGCACGTGGCACAGGAAATGGCTATTTGACTTTCAGTGTTTTCTGTCATTCTCCACTGGAAGGTATACCTCTAAGATGTGGGGTTACTGAAGGTGTGGCTCACGGGGGGGGGGGATTGAAGTCATCTGGATTGGGTGATTACAGGGTTTGATATTCAAAGCATCCCTTTGGTGTTCCAGACACAGTGACTTCAGAAAAGGATTGGAAAAGCGGTTCAGAATTAGGTTATAATGTGCTGCCGTATCCTGGGAAAACAACTTTGAATCATCCTTACAAATATCCCCAATTTGATTTGTATCCAGTGAAATAATTGTGTGCTTAGTATTGGGTAAAGTCTGTGCAGAGGATGCTGGGGCAGAACGGAAAATAAGTCTGGGACTGCTTATCTTTAGCGGTTGTATAATTTGTATAACACAACCCTGACCTTTTGTTTCAGCCGCAATTCCTTGTAATTGCCTTGCTTTGAGGTAAGCTTGTATTTACTGTCTGTTTTTACTGTTTTTAACAGCCTCGTCAGAGAGTTCTCCATAAACCTTACCAGCCTCTAAAGCTGCTGCCCTGCCAGATGATACAAAAGTGAAGTTTTCCTTCATGAAAAATGGGGGGAGGGGGGTAAAAAAAATAGAAGCATAAGCAACGGCACTGCCAGAGGAAGACAACCACCAAGAACTGGAGAATGACCCAAAATCCAATCCATCGCATCAATGGGATAAGCTCTGAAAAGTCTTGGTTTGCTTATGGAATTAAACTACGGTCTATAACACAACAATGCTAACTATCTCCAGCCAATCATTGCTGGGGCTTCTACACTGGAAAACTGCTTCCAGTTTTCATCACTGTGTATAAACTTTGTGCTCCCATCAGGGAATTCTCTGTGACCATCACTAAAAATAGGGGGAGATGGGGTTCTTTGTTTGTTTGATTTAGCATGGCAACTACTGGGTTATACTATGTATGCAGATGGGCATGGTGTTCTCATGGGAGGGGTGGGCGGGAAGTTCCAGGTCTGCACACTCAGTGGAAATGTTCACAAATATCCGTATTCTGCGTCACCTGATAGGAATGTAGACATATTCTGTATGTGTTAGTAATGCTGCTGAATGGTATTCCATCTTACACTATCAGCATTTTGTATGTGTTCTCAGCATAGAGGTTTTAGCGGATTGGGTCCTCTTATGGGGAATTCTCTGAGAACACACCTGTTAGGCATTTCAGGTACTTGCATTGGGATTATACTTGTGTATAGCTATGCTGATTCATTCCAGGATGCTTTGGTAATACATCCGAATGCTGTTATAGCTGTTTTGACACTTGACTTGTAGACGTAGTAGAATGAGAGCACATAAGCTTCTTTGTTGCACTAACCCTCCAAAATTACAAGTAGGACTATACGTCTCTTGTTTTTGATGCATGCTAAGGAAGAAAATAACCGTTCTCTTGTAAGAGTCCCTTGGCTTTGATGATGAAGAAAGACATGACATTTTAAGAATCATGGGGCAAGTCTGGAAGTATTCTCACCACATTCAGGACAAATGTATCTTTTACCTGGGTGAACTTCAAATAGCTTCTTCTACAAATTTGGAGCAAAAGCCAGCTATAGAAGTACTAATTGCCTAGTTCAAATGACATCATTAAATCCAGCTTGTACACATTCCTGGAACAGTTTTTTAACTGTTTAAATGCTGGCTGGCTTTTCATAGGAAAAGCAATGTGAAGAATGAACAAATCAATTAATCCACTTATGAATGCGGCTTTAAATAAAATGCGTTTTTCTAAAAAGTCACACACCTACTTGAAGATGGACTGGCTGCTGTTCCAGTGTTTGACTTGCTGGTATGAACACTGTGGGTGAGGAGCTTAATGTGCCCACTGTTTAAATGTTACGTCTATCTTCATTCTATTGGTGTCCATGGTCGAAAGTAAGAATACTTGAAAAAAATACTACCTTCCCCCTTTTTTGTCTTTATGTATATGGATAAATGTTTTGAATGATGACATTGCAACTTAAGGAATGAAGACTGCAATTGTTCGTAGGGTAGTAAAAGGTGTGTAGCCATTAAGATCTTCCTAGTGTCTTTGGAGGACTGAAGCCTTCAGTAAAGTCATGCCAATTGTGTTACTAAGCAATTCTATCCAATAACATTTGCAAACTTTGACATCCAACTCAGTCCTGGGGTTCACCCTTTCCTTCAATCCTATGTGCCACATTGTCCCCAAATTTCTCTTCAGTTGGCCTCACAACTCACCACTAAGAGTGACAAATTTGGTGTCAAGCCAAAATGTCTAAATACAAAGATGCTTTGGAATGAAGTTCTTCAATAGAGTGTTAAGAGGCCATCCATTGGATTCCAATGAGCCTTTGAATCTCTCTTAGCTGTCTGCTTTGCTCTCACAAAATACCGATTTACAAGGAAACTGACTTAGAAGCAGAACTTTCAACACAACTGTAGCCGGCTCAAGACTGTTGCATCCAAAGTGAGCTTTGCTCTTCATTCAGTTTCTAAGTTGCCAAAATGCAGCCGACTGTGACTTAATTTTCATCTGTAGAAATTCCAGGTGAGTGCTTTCTGTCCAGTTGCTTGCTTTGGTTCCTTCAGGAAACAAAACTGTAGCAAAAAAAATAATGGTAGCGTCCATTGAAAACTCCAGAGACTAAACCTTGTAGTCTCTAAATCAAGTGATAGGAGGTTTATGACTGATCTCCCTCACCTACCTAATAGACTGTTATGTTATTGAATGGCTTCAAATATGCCTGTCTGACATAAAATTCATACAATTAGAATTCCTATCTTGGAACTTTGTCATTACAACAAGTAACTTCATAGGGCATCCTTGAAACCAGCTGCTCTGTGTTCCGACTTGGATCTTAAACTACTTATCTCTTTTTCTTCTTGTAATCTGCTCCTTCTTATAAACACTTGCCATTTACACTGTTTCTTCCTCTGCCAGTCTAGATATAGCAGTGTCTTGCAGCCTTCACAGAAGAACTCAAGAGTTCTACATCTACACATTTGCTAAGTCAAGGGTCAGTCATAACTGCACAGCCTTGGGGCAGTGGTGTAAAGTTGTTATGACAGATCTGTTTAAGGGGGAAATCTAAATCTATTTAAATTTAGAAACCCATTGCACGTTATGGTGACCTCTGGTCAGGGCATTCATAATGAATTGCAAGTATTTTCTAAGCCTGGTTAAGGGGCAGGATGTGATGTGGCTTCTGGTACTGGCTTCTCCATTCTTGATCTTCATAGGAAAGATGCAGAATGTTCTATTAGATGAAGGAAAGAGTCCTTCCAAATCCTCATAATACAAAACGTCCAATTTAAGCTTTGTGAGGAATGGTTTACCATGACTTTGTAGGCAGCTTGCACTCAAGGTGTCATTCTAATGCAATGGTGAGGCTCACAATGACTAAGTAGGTGATCGCTGCCAGATTAGAGGCGTGGAAAACTTTTGCGCAACATGAAATTTCTTGAAGAAAAGATTGGATGTGTGGGAAAGGGAAGGAGGAAGAGAAGAAGAAATGTGATAAAAAGAACAGAAAGTTCATTTGTGCTATGCCATGCAGCTACTGATATAGGGGAACCTTTTTACAACTTGTGCCTAAAATGATTATCAACTGTAGTGACAAACCTAATTTATGTGTGCCTAGTGGAATTCCTGGTTTCCTTATACATTTTCTCAGCACTTTCTCTTCCACCAGCAGCTGTTCATTGTGCATACAGGTTTCCAGAATCATCAGTCTCTCTTGGCAATCCATTTACAGATTCCTGATGATCTCTTGACCTAAAAGAAGAACAGCCCTTCTAGATCAGACCCAAAGATGTATCTGGTGCAGCATTCTGTTCCCAACTGTGTTCTGTCAGTTGCTTGTGGTACCTTTCAAACAGGGCATGAAGACTTTGTTTGTTCATCCTCAGTATCTGGAATTCAGATATTTGACAATCCTGGCCTATCCTCCTACTCCCTCACATTTGGATGGATTGGCATCTTAGACCTGCATTGAAGAATGGTGTTAAATGAACCATAAGTGTGGGGCTTGCACAGCAGATCCTTTGCATGCAGAAAGTCCAAACTCAGCCATCAGCATCTTAAGTTAAAACCATCTCAGGTAGCAGGACAAAGGAGGACCCCCCTGCTTGAAGCAACAGTGAAGTTCTGCCAGTGGTGGAGACAGAATAATCTGACTCTGTGTAAGTCAGGTTCTATTTTATATGACATATATAGAAGCATGACTGTGCACAAATTCCAGAATGATCCATAGCTTAGCTAGCTATGAAGCTAACTCAGCATAAATTCTGAACATTCATCTGTTTTCGTGAGATCATTTCAGTATCGGGACACAGTGGCTGTGTCCACCTCAGCTCACACTTAATCTTCCAAAGGCCACTTTCTGTCACTCGTCTTCAGAGGATTACCCCTTTGTCATCAGTGTTGCTCTTCTCCAGATCCTTTCCGGTTTCTCAGCCACCTGATTGCCCATAATTAAACACAGTATTTTATATCCAGTTATGTTGCAGTGCTTTTCTACTCTGTACCTCAAGGAACTCTTTCTATCATGACTTCTGGATCATGTGCCAGGGTGCATATTCATATTCTTAGTTTATATGAGTAATCCATTGGGTCTGTTGCCCCACATGACCTGAGAGGCCACACCCAATTAGTAGAAGAAGGTTAGTAGTAGCAGAACTATCCCTGCCATTATTGATCAGCTCACTATCTTCCTGAGGAACTTAGGGTTCTTCAGAGCACAGTTTTGAGATATACCTTTCTGTTAAGTATTCTTTCACGTGTTACGGTGTGTACGTGTGTGTGTGTGTACATGGGAAGGTTGTTTTTTGGTTTTGTTTGTCTATTCCAGGATAATTTCCATTAACAAGATCTACAGGTACTATTATGTTTAGTTCCATGGGCCTAAAATCCAAAGGTGTTCTCAGGTATTGCCTTTACCCAAAGCTGAAGTTAAACATTGGGTTACCAATACAACAGTTATCATTTTTCTTGTATTTTAGGGGTATGTGGCTCTAAAAATAACTGCAAATCTTTGCCACACTTCCTTCCATTCCATCCCATAGAAACCATAGTTTGCTTGACTTGCCAGTAGTGGCACTGTGGAACACAATCCAACCAAAATGAGGCACTTCAAGGTCTCATGGGTCATAACAGGACAGAATTAAGTCAGTGTGTCACTCTCCAGTTTAAGTATTTCATGTTAAATGGAGAGCATCCTTCAGATTTGAATCAACAGTGATTAGTTCTCATGATTTTTCTGGAATTCCAGGCAATATGGACTGCATTTTGAAATATGATCTAGGCAGAAATAATCATATTGATAATATTACCATGAGATTAAAATAAAGGTCCAATCAGCTTCCATATAAAAATGCTCATTGCTAGCATAACTGTGATTTCTTTGGGGTGCTTTTTGTGGGAATAAGCAAGGTATCTGAAAAGAGCCTTATAATCCACTCTTAGTCATATAACAGAGTAGCAAGTCAAGTTCTCAATTATCAATCCACTGTGGCAATATCATGGCTGATAGTAATTTGCAAGTTACTGGATCTATCCCCAGTAAGGCAAGGACTGTTGATACGTCACACGTGTACCTCTCCAAGGCCTTCCTGTTCCCAGTTCTGCACAGTGTTAACCACAAGAGTTGGAAAGTGGACAGCACTGCCAGTGGGCTATTTTTTCAGCCTCCCCAGTGCTGCGGCGCTACTAGGAAGAGCTGTATGCAAACATAATTGCACAATTCCGCACAAACATTGTGCATGCACCCCATTTTGGCATTGAGTGATTAAGTTGGCATCGTGAGTTATTCAATATTTGAAGGCAAGTTTTTGCATTTCTGGATGCAGATATCTAGGACTGATAATATTTGTCTAATCTCTGTTGAAATCTGAGAACATAAAGCAGGCGAAGATGTTGACTAAGATCTCTGGAATTGTGGGAGGGTGAAACTGTAGTATTCTGAACAATGGTCCCCATGATTAGAAGTGGATAAAAATAAACACTTGATTTGATAACTAGTTGTAGAATTTAGTTTTTTATGGTGCAGAATTTGCAGGTTTTTCAGTTCACAGCTGGTCTCTCTCTCTCTCTCTCTCTCTCTCTCTCTCTCTCTCTCTCTCTCTCTCTCTTTTTCCCTGGTAGAAGTCCTGTTACTGCATCTCCATGCATTGCCATGTAAATTCCTGCCTTTAACAAAGCTGCCAAAAGAAAGTGGTGGCTTGGAGCAATCTTGTGAATTGTTATGTGGGGAGCTTATTCAACTGTGAATGCAAAGGGAGCTGAAAACAGGGCTGCCATGTCAAGTCTATAAAAATGTGCTTGTAATTTGGCTAATGATGGGTAGCCAGCCATTTGTGCTTGAATCTTGGAAACGATTCAATGAAAAACACTTTTTTGGATCCTTGCCCTGTAGTCCTTACCAGGTAAATCCATAAAAACTTGCAGCATCCAACTGTAGTAAGACACAGAGAGGAAGGCCAGCACCAAAGCACAAGGACAAGATATGGGTGTGCAGGCAACATTTGCAATCTAGCATAAGATTGCAAAAAGTCAATCTTAACTGGGCCAACAGTACAAAGTTCAGAACATTGTCAGGTGCTATTCTAAATCAGCCAGAAGTTCAATCCAAGGTGCAATTGGAAATGTATCATGGTCAAAAGCCTGGAGAGCAAGAACATTGTGTAGCTTTACTGACAAGGTGATCAAAAACTTGAGTCAGGAAGGAAGCATGATGCTGAAGGTTTCATATGTGAAAGATGGTAGATTTGAGTCAGCTACGTTCAGGCAAAGAAACTCGCGGTCCATGACCTCCGGTAGAACAAGCCCTGATTGCATGGCAGGGCTGTTAATGTCCTCGTCTTCCATCATCTGCCCATCAGTTGCAGCCTTGTCAGTGCCTTAACCTCCCTACCTGATTGTGTGCCCTCCTCCCAACCTTAGGTCTCCAGTTCGGTTCATAGGATCCACCAGAGGCAAGCACAATCACCCACCAGCCAAGTGCTTTGGACTCCCATCCAGCCCTCAAAAGTATTTTTCAGAAATGTGCTTTGTTCTCCTGTAAACCTCCCCCTGCCTGCATGAATGTTAAAAACTGCATTGCCCTGAGTCATACTAGCCATCCATCTAGCTTACTGCTGTCCTGAGAGGAAACAGCTCTCCAGGTCTCAGGCAGGGAGGATTCGCATCACCGGCTCACTCAGCTTCTTGCCATTTGATGAACCTTGGACCTTCTGCATTCAAAGCCTGTGCTTTACAACTGAGCTTTAGCTTCTGCCTATTTTCCCTCTCTCCTGCTTAAATTGGTAGAGGAACTTCCTTGGAAAAGCTGCCATGTTTGCACTCTCTGATGGCACAGAACATTCACTTGCATTCATCCTCATTGTCTATTAGCAATGGTGAATTTTTGTGAATATTTTGTGAAATTTCAAAGTCTAGGAAGCAGGCAGGTAGTGTGAGAGGACAGAGACAGGAAATTTAGGACTGAAGGGTTTTAGCCTTTACTTCTGCCTGGCTATTTGTCTAAAGGTCTTCGCTACTTTATATAACATTTCAAAAAATGGAATTGAAAGACAAGGCATAGGTGAAAAAATATGCTGTATCACTTAGTCTTGTATGTGAGCAGGTTGTTTGTTTGTTTGGGGGTCTTGGAGGGGTTTGAGATTATTCTTACATTTGCTTTGTATGAGACTACCATGTAATTGACTTTGTTAAAGGAGACAATCACACAGGGAAGCAGCTTAGAAAATTCCCTTTTCGCTTTGATTTTGCCCATTCTTTTCTATTCAAGTGCATTAACAACTCCAATTTTTGCCTTGTCATTTCTTGCTAATCCTCAGAATAATTTTGTTTCTTGACAAGTAGACTTAAAACAGCTTCTGACTACACCTTTGAAAGGATAAAGGAGTGTATTTTGTAAGGCATGAGGATTGGAGCCTTAGTTGGGAAAAGCATGCCAAAATGGCTCCTTTTGAATTTGCACGCTCTCAGAATCCACTCCATCAATTTTTTCCCTTTAAAAATGAAAAGGTCTTGGTTATTTAGAACACTGCAGAAAATAATAAAGATTACTTGGTTCTCTACCAACATCCTATTCCCTTCCCCCTCTTCCTTCTAACCTGTTATTTCTATGGAATTTCCATCTTTGAAAACATCTTTCTTCCACCACTGCCATTGTACCATCACTTCAATGACCACTACCTTCAAAAGGACAGGAAAACATGTGTTTGTTGTACCTTGCAAGGGAAAGCTTGCTCGTTTTATCCATGTCCACTTTTGCTAACTGTCCACAGAGCAGAGATCACAAGAATGAGAGATCCAGCAGCCTGGACCAGCAGGGAAGTTGACCAGCAGAATTCAGGCCTGGGTGAGCAATACCATGAGGGCAATGTCCTCCTGCAGCTGACAGGCAGAGACAGAGGAATTGTATAGCTCACCTGGCAGCCCCACCACTTCCTGAGCCTTTTCAAGCCCTGTCCCAGGCTAATGCTCACTTCCCCTGGACAGGGCAGAATGTTCACTCTTGCTGGTTCCAGCCTGGGCAGGGGCCAGGAGTCAGGTCCTGCTCCTCTTGTTTAGTGAAGGTCTCAAGCTTGCAGCCCAAGGATGGGTGGGTGCTGGGCATGCTCAACCACATTCTGCACCCCCCCCCCAAATTTTATTTCTGCCCTTATTATATGGCTCATCAGCCAAGCTGGTGCTTACTCTCTAAATAATTCTTCCCAATTAGGTAGCCAACATCTTTTGGAGCACAGATCCCAGAATAGAAGCATTGGCCATGTTGGTTGGGTTTGATGGAATCTGAAATTCAAAATGTCTGACGAGCGCCAAGTTTGTGCTGCAAATGTACAACATGAACTCTTTCTGAAACTATCCTCTTAGACACTTTACTCCCCAAGATTGAACCTTGCAGCACCCTCCAGGTTCGAGGAGGCCCTTGGCCAGATGTTCTCTGGTGGTACCCTACCTTGCAGTAACAGCACTTTGAGCAACACTAGCTGCTGAGCTTCCATCTTTAATTTCCATGCTGTCGGTGAGTTACCATTGCTCCACCACCCTGAAGGAAATTAAAATGGCAGTTCATCATGTGTGTCTGCCACTAGTGGTGGGCCATTCAAAGCTCTGATACTCTAGCAACTGTCCAAGGATGCTACCCACAGGCCTGACTCCACCATTTACCTCCTTTTAGCTTGCAAGTCAGCCTTTTAACAACACCTGTGAATCATTTAACTCATGGAAAGGCCTGGGGACTGGAGTCAGGGGTGAGAGGTACATCTTGGGCTCAATGAAAGAACGGGGTATCAGAGTCTTTCTGAGTCTGGATTATAGAATCAGAGAATAATAGAGTTGGAAGGGGTCAAAACGACCATTAGGTCCAACCGCCTGCTCTTGCAGGACACCAAGTTGCATCATCCCACTCAGAGGACTGCCCATTTCTTTTTGATTGCCTCTAGTGTGGGAAAACCCATGTGGGATAAATAAAAGCTGCTCACAATCTGGGTTTTAGGAAGCTGATAGTGGAGTGACAGTTTTTGTTACTCAACATGCTGGGTGGGACCTGCAGTAAAGGCTTGCCCTGGACTGAGTTCCATGTTTGCATGGATGAATAGAACGTATTAACTTGACTATCCAGTTCATTAAAAACAAAACAGAAAAATCCAGCAGCTATATTTTAGTACAGGTACATATTTACAGAACAGGACTGTTTGTGGAATACTGTTGTCAGAATTGTAGCAATTTGTATCCTACTTAGACTCCATTATTAAATAAGAAGCTAGCAAACAGATGAATCATAATAACTGAAAGCACCTTTGTTTCCGAAAGACAATCCAAACGGTAAGCTCATGCCAACTCCTTAAGCACGAATGTGCTTGAGGAAAAGGTTTCCAATGCCATTTGTACTTCCTCATTTTCTTCACATTACAGTGAACTTTTGTATCTAATTCTTCAAAATGGCACTTTACCATTTCCATCTCTGCTACATGGTCTCCCTATTCCATTAATGTTTTTTTTTCCCAAGCTTCTAGACTGTCACCGAAATTTCTGTGGCAAAGAGGTTAAACAGATGACATGCCAGAGAAAATGTAAGTAGGCTCCATAATTGGTTCCACTTACATTTTCCCAGCTGTCACTCACACTGGCTTTTGATCATGGGCAGAGGATCTTGCCTCCCTCCAAAGCAAACTTGCACACTCTAATTTGAGGAGCAGCAGGAAATGTGAAATGCTGGCAAAAGCGGGGAAAAGCTTGTGCAGGAGGGTTGGTGCTGGCCTTCGCCCCTAGGCTCAGAAGCATGGACCAAATAAGTCCTTGGAAGATGCCCCTCCTGAGGAACAGTTCCCAGCCCAATCCATGTCTTGACCTGGGATGCAGAACCACTTTATGTCCTGTCATGGCGTTCTGAGGTCAAGGGAAAAGTCACAATAAAAACATTTTATTGCTGCAATTCCAGTAACGAGCAAACTGCTTTCATGGATGCCATAAACAGCCACAAAAGCAGGGTGTCCATGAGTCTCAGGATCTAAGTCCAATCCAGAGGAGCACAAGCACACTGCAAACACACCAGGCACTGCTCACCCCACCCATTCCACAATGCTGTAGCTCCATGAAGACAGGAAACTGTCCAGGGCACTGGTGCACCATCTCCAGCAGAGGCTACTGGAAGCTACACCAGTTGATATACAGAGATGTGGCTTCCGGAACTCGCTATTGGCCCTGGCAGGGAATCCTGCCCCAGAACTGGCGGCAATCACAGTTGGGCATTTCTGCCCTGCCCTCTTCTGCTGACCAAGAGACCAAAGGAGACACCCTTGGAGCACCTTCCCCTGCAGAACTGTCCTGCTGTTACTCTGTTGACAGGGCTGCCTTCCCTAGTTCCTGAGCAGGAGTGTCCATCAAATTTGGCTTCTTCATTGGAAGAGAACTTTCTGCATCAGCCCCCAGTGCCTCATCCCACGCTCTTCGCCAGACAGTGAGGCCTGGTAGAACTGACTTTTCTGACACTGCAGCCTCTCCTTCTGAGTCAGAATCATATCTGGGCCTGAAGTGATCTCTGGCTTGGGTCAAAGGCCCCTAGTTTCAACTGGGAGGCATAATTCCATTTTGGAGAAGTTCTCAGGGGCCAAATTCCAGTGGTGGGAGGGACTGAGGCAAAGGGGTAGACTGAAGTATCCCCCCAGTGCCAGCATGTTGTTGCTGAAAGTGCTCCTGCCCATTAGAGGAGGTACTTGCCTGCCCATTCTCCCTAAGAAGTCCCCTGCCTTCTGGAGTGGAGAGCAATACTGCCCTGTTGATACAGTGAGAATGCAATTCAACTGCCAATCAGGGCAGCTTCTGTGTTTGGGATGGGAAGGGACCCTCTTCACCCACTTGTTCCAACATCTGATGATTTCAAAGAAGCTGCCAACTGGCAGCAGAGTTTTGATTAAGAATAAGGAATGGTGGACTAAAACTCCTGTTATTTCTGACCCGTGGGCCTTGGTCAGGCAGCTAAGAATTGAATGACACCTAGAAGGCCACAGATAGTTCTAAGACTAGGGAGGTTGTTCTTCATCCTCACTTTACTTTTGCCCATGGCAGAAATTAATTTCCTTCCTTCCCTCCTTTGCTTCCATCCTCTTCCCTCCACCTCTTCCCTGTTCCCAACCTTGAGCATTGACTGTATAATCAAAATGGTCTCAATCTAATAGGTATAACAATTGCAGAACACTGAAAAGTGTGTTTGTCTCCATTTTTAAAGGGTTATGATAAAGTTGTACAAAAACAAAGGAACAGACAATGCAAGTAACTTCCAGCCCAAAGCTGGAAAAATGAGTAGGGGAAGTCAAAGACAAAAGTGGTGGAATGTCTTTCTCAGAGTCCCTATTGAAATCCAATTTTTACCCCTTAGTAAATGAGGATGGGTTAGATTTATTTGGTGCAGAAAATTCAGCTGAGAAGACTTGGGGTGTGCGTGCACTCACACGCATGAGAGGAGGGGGCAAAAATAGTGTGTGCATGTGGAGGGGAAACACCAATTATTTCTGCTCGTTCTTTAGAACAAAATATAGTCTAGTATCCTGCACTCTCCCACCTCCTTTGGTGCTATTTGAGTGTCTTTTTCAGATCATATCCTAGAGAGTTAAAAAATGCTAGTTGTGCAAATGCTCCATTCTTCTAGTGAAATATTATTGCAGCTTATCTGGAATAAACCTGAAAGGAAAGTCACTTTTCTGTTACTTTTCATAATTTATTGTATGTACGCAATGTTATCTCTTAAGTACCTATTATGGCAAAATCCACCCATTGCTACGAACTCATCCTTCTAATCACATTATTTCCATTAAGCACCTCACCGTCAAGTCAGCTGTTTAGCATTGCCAGCTACCAATTGAAATAACTGGCCCAATTAATTTATTTATTTTTAGAAGAGAAGAGAAATCGATGCTGTAGCACAACTGCAGATGAGCAATAAAAAGCTGACCACTGTGTAGCAAATAATATTGATCTGTCCTGTTAAAAGATGAAGCATTGCATGTGTGTAGTTTTGCTTTGTTTATGAGGAATCTGCAGTGGTGTATAACCTGGTTCCCCTTTGCTAGGTCTCTGCCTGATCTTCTTTTTTAGCAAAGCAGATGTCTGGAGTTCTTGCATGACTGATCCTCAGGGCTTCTGAATCCAAAAGCTGTCACTGCAGTTTCTCTCCTTTTAAATGAGATGACTCAGAGTTATGAGCAACCTCTGCTTCAGATCAATGCTGTTCCATAAGCTGATGATCTTCCAACCAGTGCGAAAGAACCATTCGTAAGAGGAGCAGCTCAATCACATTTTTCTCAATTTGCGTAGCAGGGAATTGAGCTCCATTGACACAGATAAGAAGGTATCCGAAGGTAGTCTATGAAGTCAGAAAGGGCCTCAAGTGGCATGAGATGGTGGAAAAGTTCATTTGCAGTAAAAGATGGGCTTGTTCTGTAGTTAACACAACCATACCCTGAAAACAGGTTCCCTGATTGTCATGGACTCCTGATTGCTTGTTGACTACAAGTTAGCAGGCCACAGGAAAGGAAAGGAAACAGTGTCACAAGTCTTCTCATTTAATGAGTAGGCTGAATAATGTAGACGGACAACGTTACCTAGGGAGTGAGCAGCAGCAACCAACCATGGCTGTCTACAGATTATCATTTCCATAGATAGGCTGAGATAAAGGTGGAGAAGCATGTTAATCAGCATCGAATAGCTTTAGTGATTTTGCAGGGATGCCATAAGAATTTTTAGAACAGAAGAAGATCCTTGCGGTTTCAGCCAAAGGCTTTTTAGTCCAGCATCCTGTTTCCTACAACGGCCAAGAAGATGCTTTTGGCATGGCCACAAGCCAGACATAAAGGCAGCAGTTTTCTTCCACTGTTTGTTCTCCAGATTCTCCTGTTCATAGGCATGCTGCCTGTGATACTGCAGGCAGTATATAATTACTGCAACTAGCAGCCTTTACTTATTTATTTATTTGATTTATATCCCACTTTTTTCTTATAACAAGCTCAAAGCGGTTTACATCTCATGAAAACATTTCTTCCACAGTTCAACTGTGTGATTGGTCACCACAAGATGGAGCAATGGCTGCCAATTTGGACAGCTTTAAAGCAGGGAAAGTTATTCACAGAGGGTAGGGTGATCAAGACCGACATGTCATGATGACCATATACTACCTCCAGCATCAGAGGCAGTATGCCAATGGACACCAGCTGCTGGGGAATATGAGAGAAAAGATGCTGTTGCACTTTGTGGGCACCTGGTTGGCCACAGGATGGACAGAATGCTGGAACAGATGGGCCCTTAGGATGGACATTTCTTATGTTTCTTGCCTGAGAATTCCAGTGTTGTATTTTCAACAGAGAATTTTTGGGGAAAAAAGGGTACTGTGTGTTAAATTGTCTTCTGCTCTTCATTACAACTTGCATAATCTATAGAAGCCCAAACTTGCCTGCAGTATTGAGATAACCACAATGAGCTTATAATACACATGGAGAGGCCTATTTGCCATTGAAATATTAGGTCTCCCCCAGTTCTCAGATTTGTCTTCTAATGTTTATTTTACAATATTATTTTTCCCACACTTATTTCAGATGCATGTTATGTTTAGCTACATGTGTTGACTGACAACTACCTGGACCAAAGTACATAGACTGACAACTACCTAGTTTGATACAGATTTTTAAAGTTGCTTCTGGTCTTGGGATATCAGAGAGCCATATCAGAGGAAGCAGCAGGCTGCAAAGTAGTAACTACACCTTTATATTGAATTCATACCATTTCAATTATTAACCTTTCTCCTTTAATAATTCTGGAAGAAGTGCTGAGTATTTTCTGCTGCACAGCCTTCCCTGACCCATAATTCCCAGGGATCTTCTACCATAGAATGCGATGATGTTAACTAGCTTAGGGCACAATGCTATGTAGGTTGAGAGGAAAAAGCGTTACAACTCCCGGTGCTCCCCAGCCAGTATAGCTGGCGGAGGAATACTGGAGGTTGTAGGCATTTTTTCAGTTCAAATGTACAGTACATAGGATTGCACCTTTAAGTTTTCTGACAGTTTGAGTAACTGGAATGAATGAAGTGTTCCAAGAATCTAAAATAAGATCTGGAATATTACAGATTCAAAATCCAGAGAAAAATAATGATTCAGCTGCATATCTCCAGGGCGACTCTAAGTTGTCTTTCCAAAAGCATTGCATTTTGTAGTTTTTGTCTGTATTAGGGAAAGGCTAGAAGGTGGTAGGTGAAGAATCTATGTCAATCCAGCTGATGAAAACGTGTCTGGTTTTAGTCATTCTTGGAATGAAGCCTATATAAGCATAAAATATGTAGGTCAGAGCAAGACTGCCTGTTGGATAGATACTGTGTTTGTCATGGCAGCCAGTTTATTCATATCTGACCCAACACTGTGGATTTTGCAGCTCAGTCTGTTTCAAATTAAAAAAGCAGGGACAAGCAACTTGTGGTCCTCCAGATGCTTTGGCCTACAGCTCCCATGAACCCTAGCCAGAATAGTCAACAGTAGGGATCATGGAAGTTGTAGGCCAAATGATCTGGAGGACTGCAAGCTACACACCCTGGAATAGAGTCTTTTGTATAGTTCTTTAGAGTGCATGTCGCCCTTCAAGGACATACAAAGCAGTGTCTACCAAAGGAAACCATAGGCCCATTCAGCACAATAGTGGGATTGTCCATTTTCCTCCTCTACCCTGAAGCCCTTGGGACACCCCCCACACCACACACACATATATGCTCCAGAGAAGGGCTCCCCAGACCCGACATGGAAAGGGTACAGCAGGCTGAAGGGAGCAGAAGAGCAAGGAGAGGTCTGCTCACATGACACTGGATTTAACCCTCTGTCTGCTTTAGCAAACAATGGCTCTCCTCATTCCCAGGCTCCTTTGGAAGGGAGATGCCCGGAATGGCACTTGGTCCCTTCTTCTGCAGTGCATCAACGCTTTGCTACATGGAGCAAATGGAAGGTGCAGAAGGAAGCTCCATTTTATTCCTGTAGCTATGGTGATGCTATGATCTAAGCAAGTTTAAAATGCAAGACTGCGAGCACTCAGAGAATTTTTTTTTTTAATTGGGGTCGGCAAATCAGTTTTGTTGTTCTAACAGAACAGGAACATAGAAGCAGCTTTGAAGCATGAAATGGAGGCAGCAGGGGGCAGAGAGGGAAAAGTTTGCTGTATGCTTTGAAACTGGAGACATGCACATGGTTGCCTGAAGACTGTCAAGTCCAGGCACCAGAATTACCTGGCTTCACCACCGGCTCCAGCCATTGCCCTGTTCTTTGCTCCTGCCTCCTGGAGTAAGGCTTTCCCTTGCGACTGACAAACATGTAGTTCAGCTGTAGGATAACGTGTCTTGCAGCACATGGGTTGGAAATTCAGATCTGCCTACTATCTGTCTCTGCACTGCAGAAAAATGGAAATAAACCTGGATGATAGCTGCAGGAGACCTCAAGTCAGATGAATCTGTCTGTGTCATTTTCTCCCACATCCCATATTTTAATCTCAATGTGTTTGCTCATCTAGTTTATGAAGGAATTTGCAGCTTTTGTTAAACTCTTCAGAAAAACAAATCAGACAGAATTCTCACCCATCTACACCGGCCAAATTCAGTAAATGAGCTATTCTCAGCATGGAGGGGACCGCCTATCACATAGCTGTTTAGAATAAGGCACCTTGTCAGGAAAGAAAGATAGCAACCCAAATTCAGCACCAGCATGGCTTAAGGACTCAAGCTTGAAAGATACAAGTTCAGGCTTTTAAGAGCTAAGCACTCGACGCTCTGAGCCAGGAAGGACTCATTTCTCAGGTTTTGTTTCTCCTACATTCACATTTTTTTAAATGTCAGGTTCTTCCTGTCCCATTTATGAAGAAATGTCCAAATTTTGGCTAGCTCTTATCAAAAGCTGAACTAAATTAAATTCTCACCCATCCATCAGCAGACCATAATAATTTATGTAAAGATTGGAACCACCATGAAAAATGTCCCACGCACACAAAAATGTAATGCGCACACAAGCCTTCGAGCTGGGCCTGGTAGGATGTTTACAGGCAGAATCCAAATGAAATGCCCATTCAAAAGGTTCCTTTTTTATATGCATGCCCTGAATTTCAGCCTTCTCAGACCTGGTTTCTCCAGATGTTTGGATCACAACTTCCATCTGCTGCAGCCAGCATGGACTACTTAGGAATTTTGCTGCATTCTACACTTCCCTCCCAGCATTCAAGGGGTTAATTTGTACAGCCATAGGTTTTCTGGTCTCCTCCCCTACAAATGGGTTGCTCTCACATTAAACAGGTATCAATATAAATTCTGCAGACAGTTTTTATGTTTCGTCATTCTCCCTGTTTTCAAGAACTCTCATAATTACAGGAAGGAGGAAGGGGTAGATAATCATTAGCTTTCAATAAAAATAATATAAAAGCATCTTTTCAGTCCATTTTAGCACAATCTCTGAAAGATTTGAAAATATGCATTCTCATTTTGTACATTGGACAATTTTGTACTCTGCAATGTTTGACCCCATTTGTGCATGGCAATGTATTAAAAATATTGGATTTTTATTAAAATAATAATATAATAATAACACCTTTGGCTTTGTTTTGAATATTTTATATAGGTATGGAAGGAAGAGGCAAATTCAGTAGCTTCAAAAATTAACAAAGAAAATAACAACGCTAATGATGTACATAGAGGGATGTAGAACTGAATTGATTGAGATCCAGTTCTGATTTAAATTGCAGGGAGGGAAAACAGGCTTCTGTGGGTATTTGCTTTTTGGTGATCACCTTTGGTTTCCCAGAGGTAAAGAGAAATGAAAAGAAACTAGCTTCTCTTTGATCTTCTATGGATTATATGCAAAACTCAAAAAGATTTTTGATGGTGAATCACAGTTTGTTTCATTACTCTTGCAGCTTATAGATTAAGGAAGAAGTGGGGAGCATTTTTCCTGTTGAAACCCACAGAAATCATCTGTTGGGGATGGGACCCCTTTCCCCTCCCCACTCTCTTTCTGACACTCCATTTTCTATCCCCTTCCCCTCCCCCCACCTAGAGACTGGGCTGAACTGATCACTTGCACAGGGCTTTTGAATGGGGGCCATGCCCGCCCCCCAATTGTTCACCCCTGGCTTACGGTTTAAAAGCAGGGCGATTTAATTTAATCTATATATTTTGAATAATAGAGGGCCAGGACTGGGACTCAGGAGATTTGGGTCCTAGTCCCCACTCAGGCACGGAGCCAACTGGGTGGTTGTTGTGAGGATAAACCTGAGAGAAGGAAGAGGAGATCTTTGCAAGCTGCCTTGAGTTTCCTTGGAAGGGAAAAAAGTGGAATATAAATATAAGTTGATAAATATTCCTATACTGTCTACTAGCTAAAACTCTCTGGACAGTTCACAAACCAAAGTCCTAAACCATGCAGTGCGATAACAAGGTAGAACATAATATAAGATCCTTAAGTATAAAACAGAATACAATGATAATGAAAACCAGGGTAAATTAGCAGTTATATCATTGCACTGAGAGTCAATATGGTGTAGTGGTTAAGAGTTAAGGTCTGGGACTCAGGGAATCTGGGTTCTAGTCCCTGCTCAGCCATGGAGCTCACCGGGTGACTTTGGGCAGTCACAGACTCTCAGCCCAACCTACCTCACAGGGTTCTTGTGAGGATAAGACTGAGAGCAACAGGAAGAGAGTGATGTAAGCTGCTTTGAGTTCTTTAAAAGAAAAACAGTGGGATATAACTCTAATAAATAAATAAATCACACTGATACACTAAAAAAATCTGAAGAACTAAAAATCCTGGGAAAACTAAAATACTGCAATTTGGGAGAGCCTTTCTGAGGAAGAGTATTCCACAGCCAGGAGACCACCACCAAAAAGACCTTTTCCTCAATAGTCAGCTGTCTGACCTCCCTCAGAAAAGGCAGCGAGAGAGAGGCTTGAGAAGGTGATCTTGAGGTTTGCTCAGCCATGCAAGGTAAGAACTCTCTATGGCTGCAAACTTAGACACAAATCTTACCTAGGAACAAGCCCATTGACCTTGGTGGGGCTTTGTAATGATTGGACATGTGTATTCTGAGGCACTAACTCACCTGAGGGGACTTTATTCTTCTCCACATCCATCCACGAACCCTTCCTCGGGCACAGGAAACGGCCTGCCCATGTGCAGAGTTTTCCCGAGTCTTGGAGGTGGTCTTGTGACTCTTCCACTGCCTTGTGTATGCAGGTTCTGAACCAGCACCAAGGGTAGGAGTGGTGGGGAACCTGCCAAGGACAGACATCTGAAGAGGGGCCCAATGGAAGAACCTGCTGGAGTTTCTCCCATTTGCTGTTCACATGCCTCTCACTCCGCCTGAAACAACTGGGGTGGTGGAAAGGAGGAGGAGGTGCCATTTCCTTCTTGCTGACGGGCTCTCCACTGTGCCTGACAAGCAAGCAAACAGTCGCCATGGTGAGAAATAGGAGCAGGAGCAGCTGGCAACCGTGGTGGGGAGACGGCAGGGGCTCACTGAGGAGGTCTTGCCCAAACAGCTGGGTCTGACACTGTGCAACTTAGCTTGGGGGCAATCCTGCCTTGTGCCACCAAGATATTGCAGCTCAGTTGGCTGCTATGGCTCAGGGTCGCTTGGACTTTAACGGTGTACATGCTGCTGTGCAACGCACAGCAATCCGTGATTCCGGAATGAAAAATACCCCTTTCAGCAGATGCTCCCACAAGCCTTGACAGGCCTGCATTCCAGTGTTGGGAAGAGAACAAAAGGTGATTTCTGCCTTCTTCATTTGGGTGCTTTTCATTCAGCCAGATTTTCTGTCCTTGTGTAAAATGATTCTTGTGGAGCTTGCCTGTCTGTTTCAGCCGTTCTGGGGCAACTCAAGCTTTGTCAGAAACTCAAGCAATTGTGAAAGCTTGGATAACATTCTGGTGATAACAGCTGTCCGTTTTTTTATTGCCTCAACAGAATGAATACATAGATTGTATATTCTGTCTTGGCAACAAGAGCAGTTTTTTTTTAAATTAAAAGATTTTTTAAAAAATTAAACCATGTACATTTAACTGCAGAGTTGCTTGTCTTCTCTTCTTCTGAAACTGAAATGTTATACTCTCGCTATGCCAAAGGCAACTTGGGTCATTTCACATTTATTCCCTGTATATTATTCTTACATTTCCAGTCTGAGCTGTCCTTGGGGAATAGAGTTTCCCAGTGTTAACAGAAGTTTATTTAATTGCTCATTTGTCTTGTTATTAATATTTCTAGGCCACATTGGCACCCATAGGCATCCACGCAGCTAACATTTATTTTAAAAATGTTCAAATACAAAATAAAATTAAACAATGAATGCAGAACATTAGGAGAACAGTCAAATCAAATCAATCAAGCCAGGAGGGGTATGGAGAATGAAGCAAAAACAGCTACATACAGGTCAAAGATATGGCAAAATAAAGCAGTCTCTTTAAAAGCTGGTTATGTAGGGAGTCATTTAAAGCTCCATGATGAACTGAATAACCTCAGCACCACTACCTAAAGGGCCCTGCTTTGTGTCACTGCTACCTGTGTTGGGACACACATGACCACCTCTGTTAAAGAACTTAGCAAGCAGGTCAGTTCATATGAGAGAAGCTGGTCTGTATGTTACCCTAAGCTTGGGCCCATCAGTTTTCCCATATTGTAGGCAAGTATGCATCACCAATCCCCCACAAAGATTTACATATGTACAAATGCACATTTAGAAATATGGCACATCACTCATAGGGGGGAAACACAGTTATTTGTACACGCCATTTGCTGCTCTTGATGAGCCGCTTCCTCTTTAAAGCTGTCTCAGACTGGCCAGCCCTTCGAAGAGAGGATGCCTTCAAAGACAGAAGTGTCCTCTGCAGGTGGCCAGCCTATCAGCCCCCACCATTCACCATCCTCCCCAACGGAAGTCCCATTTCTTTCAGCACATGAAGATGGAGGGTGAGCAACAGCAACCAGGAAGGGACAGCACAAGAAATGCCAGGCCCAGAGCAAGGTGCTGCCTGAGACCAGGGACAAGATGGAGTCCCACCATTCTACACAGAGACATCAACGAGGCTGCTCTGCCTCATGGCGGGGCCGGCCCTGAGAAGTGCAGCAACGTCAAGCTCTCCTGTTGCATTTTCACTGCAGAAAAATGCCATCTCAGGGCTGTCTCTTTAGCAACACACACTTCCTGTGACTCACAGACAATGTAAAGCAAGATATGAGCTCGACAGATTCGGGACACACGTGCTCCTTCTGCCTCAGAAAGGAAGGGAAGATCATGGGAACGTATGCACCTGGAGATGTTGTGCACACAGTGTGGGCAGATGTGTTCCTACCAGGCAGATGAGCACTTTTCCCAGTAACAATAAAAAATCAAAAGTAAGAGATGTGCTTGCACTCTGTATGACACACATATCGGGCAAATATAAAATTGTTGGACTGGAGTGAATTCTTGAGTCCCCAGCCATTCCTTTCAAATCCCAGCAGCCCTACTGTGTGAAGTGGGGTTGCTTCCTCTTGTTCCATGTAACAGAAGGATAAACAAGGCATAGAAACAATGCAGGACTGTTACTATTATATTTATGTATATCTGTCTATTCTTAGTGGTTTGGACTCAAGCCGGCTCAAATTAAAAACTTGCACAATTAAAACTTTCAAAAATATACAAAAGTGTGTGTGTGCTTGCGTATATGTATATAACTAAATTGGTTAACTATTAAAATGTATGCAAGATGCAGGTTTAAAAATACTACACACAATACAGAGAGTGAAACTAGTTCGTCTCATAGTCATGGGTCCAGGGCATTCCCACATGCCTGCTGGAACAAAAGGGTTTTGCCTGCTTCCAGAAACCTAACTGGGAGGGTGCCAACCTAGCCTCCCTGGGAATGGAATTCTGGAGTCTTGAGGAAGCCACTGAGAGGACCCTCTCCAGCATCCCCACCAAGCATGACTGGCAGGTGGTGGGACCAAGAGAAGGACCTCCCCAGAGGATCTCAGAGCCCCAGGAGGCTCATACAGAAGAGTGTGTAAGGATGTGTGGTTAAACAGGGATATGGGTGCAGGGCTTGTGAGCCTAACACCCTCTCCTGACTAGGCTGTCTCTCCTATGCTGAGAAAAAGATGGGTGAAATTCTATCATGCGTGCCTTCAGTGCAGTTGTTCCTCTGATCCTGGAGGCTTATGTGTATCCTATGCCCTGAATCAGGAGTAGCGGTGATTATCTCCATAACCACTGGAGCCCATCCACCCATTTCTATCTAGACAATCATTTCTGACCATCCAAATGAAGTCTTGGGGAGAAGGAGAGGAGGACACTGGGGCACCGATAGGAATTGGCGTGTGTCCCCCTGCACTGCCCCTCCTGCCAGTGCACTCTTTTTTCTCCTCTCTGAAGTACATTTGCAACCTTGGGGTTTCTTTCCACAGTGGCTGCAAGCCTGACTGTGTGGGAGCACAGACTCTGGAGCTGCAGTTCTGAGGAGACAGGAGCTCAGAGTCACCCCTCAGAATAGCCCTGTCCCGGCCCCAGACAACTGCAGGAGGCCATAGAAATGCAGCTTTTACGGTGGAGCCGTTTTTTAAAGACCTGTACCATGAGATCTTCCTCTGTGGCAGTAAAATGGTAACCTCCCTATTTCTCTTCGATGTGTCCTTGGAATGTCCCCTCCTTCAGCGAATGCTGCTTTTCTTCATGAGCTGAAATTCCCAATTCCACCAAACTTGTTCCTTGCCATATGTAAAAGATCGTTTTTAGTTTCAGGTTCCTGCTATGAATAGTTCCTCTCCTCATAACTTCATTCGATATTTATTGCATAAAATGAAAGATTGAAAGTCATCGCTTAGCAACTGGAATATTTTCTCTTGTGGTCTAGTTACTTACAGTGAGTGATTGAATATTGCTTATCTCTTTGCTTGCTGCAGGGTGGAAAAGAAAGGAATTTAAGCCTGAGATTCAATAAACCTGGAGTCTCCACTGTGGTACCCATGGGTACAAAGCTTCTGCCAGGCATATCTCTGGGGGCTCAGCAGGCTGTCTGCCCCTTTGGATTTCTATTTTATTCAGGTTTTAATAGCTTTGGGGAGGGGGGGTGAACAGGCTAAAAAACTACTATCCTCCAGCACAATCTTCTTTTGGGGTTTGGAGCATAGACCACCTCTGCCTTACCTTCCAGGATATTTATTTTAGTCCTGCCACTTTTTCTTCGAGGAAATGGGATTTTTTGAGACTGGGCATGCCTACCATGGCAGCAACTTTCCAAAAGGACAAGCACTTCAATAGAAGCCAATTTGTGGAAATGCACACGAGGCTCTCTAAAATTCCGAATGTACCAAAATTCCAAACATGTGCATTTGTGCTGTTGTTGCTGTTGTCACTGTCACCTGCTGCCAAGTTATCTCTGACATATGATGACTATGAATAAGTGCCCTCCAAAACGTCTTGTCCTTATTTGTGCCCAAAGTATGACAGCCTCAGCTTTGTCATTTTTGCTTCCTGGGGAAGTTCTGGCTTGACTTGATCTAGGACCCACTTGTTCACTCTCTGTCAGTGCAGGGTATCCACAATGCTATTCTCCAGCACCATGTTTCAAACTGATCCATTTTCTCCCTGTCAAATTTCTTCCTTGTACATACCTACACATTTCATACCTACCTACTTTCCACAGCATCTCATTTTTTTTAACATTCCCAGGTGGAGAACTATAGCCAGCCAGATAAGAATGAATGGGTCAGTGTCTGGGCTGCAGATTTAACTTTTATACAGCTATCCACGATTCCTGACCTATTTGGGGTAGGGATCAGCACCATGGAGAAGTCCTTTGAAGTTAGACTGAAATTCAGAGTGGATACACTGCCCCACCAGCAATGGACATAATATTGTTCATGTTTGAAGTAGAATCAGTGAATGAAATCAGTGGAATTGGAGGGGGGGTCCTGTAGCTCATCTAGTCTGACCCCAGGTCACTGAAAACTTTCAATACAGAGTCCAATCTTGGATCTGTCTAACTTAGTATTGTCCAGAATGGCTAGCACTGGCTCTCCAGGGGTTCATGCAGGATTCCTTCCTAGCTCCACCTGGAGATGCTGGCGATTGATAGTAGGTGCCTTACCACAAAGCTAGGATCCCTCCCTATCCAGAATGCAGGAAACTGAAGTGTCACCATCCAGAACTAAAGTGCCACCAACAGAATGCTGTCCAATCTCCTCTTGAAGATAAAAGGCAGCCTACCATGTACCTGCTGAATTCATTCAGTTATTAAATGGCACTTTATTTTTTCCTCTAATTTTCATTTGAAGCTTACCCTCCTGTGGCATAAGTCCATGAGAGCTAGACCTGCCATCTGGGGCAACAAAGAGCAAGTGTTTGCTCTCATCTATATGGCAAACTCGTGCCCCTGCTCGGTTTTCTCTAGACTAAACACACTGAATGTGCAATCCAAGTTTAGACAGAACAAACCTTGCATGGGATTGCACCCTTCCTTTCCTACAGGTCTCGGAGCGCTTGCTCAAACAGCAATCTGTGTGGTCCACAGGCACTCCTCAGCAAGGCAGTGTGCGTTACTGTTCTTACCCTGCCCGGGCTGGGGATGGGGAAGGCATGAGGGTAGCAGTGCCTATGCTGGCATGCCAAGCAGGTGCTTCACTTGGCCCCCTCAGCTTGCCATGCCAGGAGGTGCCCGACTGCCTTCACTTTCTCTTCTGCGGAGCCTGCATAAGAACACAGCATGGAATGCCCACAGTGAACCTGTTTTATTAAAGAGCCTGTTGTTGGTTTTACATCTTCTCCATGGCCTCTGCTTTGTGATGTATTCCACTGCGCTGAGGGCTTTTTTTTTGGTCTCTTTGCATGGTTCCTGCTGCTGTTTTTAGTATTCATTATTTTTTCCAGATTGTTTGTTGCTATTTTAATGTTCCGCATTGGTCTTACAGTGGCGAGCTGCTCTGGGAATATTTCTATCAAGAAATGGCACAGAGATGAAAGAATAAATGTGTGAATGAGGTAGACATGTGGATAAGATCCATGTGGCTACCCTGTTATATCCCATTTAGCCCCTGTAGCTGGCAGAGGAAGGGAGAATTTGGAGACACATGACTCTTGCAAGGTGTAATTCACCGAACAGCAGCAGACAGGAGTTTGGCTTAGCTTACAATTTATTTAAAACAGCCTTCCCCAGCCTGGTGCTCTCCAGATATGTTGAAACTGCACCCCTGGAAATTTCTGTGATTCCTAGCCAGAGATGATAAGCATTACAGTCCAGGACCTCTTGAAGGCACCATGTCAGGGAAGCTTGATTCAGAAGAGTTCTGTTGCACTTCTGATCAAATGATCATTGAGGTGACTTGCAATAGATTATAATATGCAGACAGAGGCCAGCAGCCCTTAATCCTCTGGAAGTTTGGACCAGAAAGTGCCTCCTTTCATCTTTGCAGCCCCAAGGTAACTGGCGCCTTCTAGCAGGAAGGAGGGAGTTAGGGAGCAACTCCTGCCACTTTTCTGGTCAGACTGGTCCTCGATCACCACGCTATTCTTCCTGGAGGCAGGAAAACAGGAGTCCTTCTGTCTTGTGGAAGAGCGTCTGAGCTGACTTGCTGTGGAACAGCTGGAGCAGTCCATCCGAGCTCTGAGCATACCATTCCACCTTCACAGCTTTTATGGTTTCGTAGCCATTAATAAATCCAAGGTTTACCCATCTCGGCACATGTCTTATCATGTTAGTTTCTTTACCTATTGCATATAACTTCCCAAACACTTTTTAAAAATCAATATAATTAAAAGCTTGTTGCAAACCTAGACATGCCAGATTACGGCAGGAGCTGAGGAAGTGACACATGAAAGTGGAACCTAAAATTAATTCAGTGCAGGTTCTAATGCATTTTCATGTTAGAAGGTTAACAAAAACCACGATGAATTTCAGTCTTATTTAAGGGAAAGAAAATCTTGATTGCTTGAGGCAGGAACTGAAGCCAAGTTTTTGCAAGACCCACTGAGGCCCTGTATTCTGGCTAATGTATCTAAGGACTACAGTTAGAGAAAGAGATGGTTATATTACATTAATTGATTCTGTACAGGACTGCAGAAATGCAATAAGATTGCAAAGCTACATATGACAAGGGGTCAATTTGGCTGCTATGGGAGCCTTTATGCTATTTTTGAAGTTCCTGAAATCCCAAGATTTTAGCACAAGATGTAGCTGAAGAGCCTGTCTCTAGTTGGTCAATGATTCTGTCCTGACTGTAAGGAAGGTCAAGATTCCTATTTGATCCATTTTTTTATATTGCCACAGACTTTGATACTGCTGGCCCGTTGCAATTATTAACAGCAAGAGGAGCAGGAGCAGGGCAGGGTGATCTGGTGTTCAAAGAAGCTTGTCCTTTGCTCTTTGAAAGAGGAGTGCCTAGCAATTACGCATATGCCCTTAGCCATGTTTGACTTCCTACATAATTTGCAATGCTCTCGCCCTTTATATGTCTCTCTCTCTCTCTCTCTCTCTCTCTCTCTCACACACACACACACACACTTGTCCATAGGGATATTATTAGTATATTTATTATCACATTTATATCCCACCCTTTCCCCTTTTTTCAAGAAACTCAAAGCAGTTTACATAGACCTTCTCCCCCTCTCCATGTTTTCCAGGCAACAACAACCCTGTGAGGTAGGTAAGGCTGAGAATTTATTACTGGCCCTCAGTCTTATAATCCAAGACTAACAGTGCACGCCATGTGACCAGGTGTCCTCCTTTACAGTTCTCAGTTTGAAGGGTTGTCTGGTCCAGATTCAAAACAGAGAACTATCACAAGGAAGAGCTGAGACTTGGGCTTTCCCAGGTGCTGGGATTACCCACAGCACAGGCTGAGGAAGTGTACTGATCACTTGGTGACACTTCCGCACAATTGGTCGCTTTTCTGTGGCATCAGGTTGTCTCTGACTTAGGGCAACCCTTAGAATGAGAGCTCTCCAAAACATCCTGCCCTGCCAGCCCTTCCAAGTTCAAGGCCGTGGCTTCCTTTTCGAATCAATCTATCTCAGTGTTGGTGTTCCTCTTCTCCCTCCTTTGACTTCCCCTTGTGTTATTCGCTGCTCCAGGGAGTCTTGCCTTCTTGTGAGTGGGATGGTGTACATCGAAGACCTGCTGCAGCAGGATCTGATGGCCTTCTTGGCCCCTTCCAGCTCTACTATTCTATGATTCGGTGATGCGCCCCAAGTATGACAGTTGAAAGCTATTGCATTTCTATTCCTATTCCTCTTTTATTGTAGCAGTGCACACTTTGAGAGAATGAGAAAAAACTTGTCTCTGTACCTAAAATAGCATTGGCATATTCTGTGCCAATCTTTTTGTCCTCTTTTTGGACCACTCTGATATCTTCTTGGAAGTAAGTCGCGCTGCATCTAAGTGGACTTACTTCAAGGGAAGGCTGTATAGGCCTGCAGGCTACACCATCAGAACTGGAAGGGCCAGCTCTGTGGGTCACCATCTTTGCCATCATGCAGCCCTTGATGCCATACTCAGATCTTTCTGCTACCTCCCCTTCAGCCCTGAGGAAAGCCTTCTTTGCTAGGTGGGGCAGCCACATTTCTAGGTATAGTTTTTGGGGAAGGAGGTAAGGTGCATAAAGCCAGCCAATTGCCCCTCTTTGTTGATGTTTTCTCCTTCTAGACTTGCTCCTGACCTTTAGATTTTCCTTTCTAATGGGCAGTAAAAATATTTAAACTGGTTGCATCATCATAAACAATCTGCTTCTGCTTCCTCCTCCTCCCCTCCTCCTCCTCCTCCTGTATTGCCTAATAGACTACTGCCTGGGCAATTTACAGGAATTAATGAAACACAATAAACGAAGCTTAACATACAAATGTCATGAACAGGCATGAAAGTTCCACTAAAGATATGTGCAGATATGTGTATGACCAAAACAAGCTAATACACGACCTTTAATACAACTAGACCTGCTCAAAGCTGCTCGTGAAAGCACTCCCCTCCCTGCTTGCCATTGAAGGTCATTAACTGCCTCACCATAGAGAGGAGTCTTACCCTGGCACTGTAAGGATAGTTGAGTCAATGCTAGGCAGGCCTCAGTGAGGAGACCATTTCACACTTAGGGGGCCACCACTGACAAGACCCCCCTGCTTCTTGCTACCAGCCAAGTCTCTCTCTGTGGAAAGCCTCAGATGTTGGACATAGTGTCTACAAAGTTGCAGATTTTCAAATTTATAATCTCATTTCCTGAGCAAAATTCCTGACTTCTAAATGCTAACACTTTTTGCTGAAAACTGACATATGCACAGACAGACAGACAGACAGACACATGCACAGGCACAGGCTCTCTCTCTCTCTCTCTCTCTCACACACACACACACACACATATGAACCAAGATATCCCAAAACAAACTAAATTAAAAAATGGAGGGTAGTTCTGTTCCTCCAGCAGAGGTGCCGGACATAGATTCTAACACCTCCTATGAAAACATGTTGCAATATCTCCAGGTAGAAAATGTAACAAAATAGGAGAAAACTGTAATTGTGAATGGTTGATAGTTGCAAATAATAGATGTTTGATCAGCTCCTTTATTCAATTGTAAGCCATCCTGAGATCTTGTATAACAGGATGGCATACAAAAGCTTTTAATAAAATAAATAAATGTAAGAAAGTTGTCTACTACTTATTGGATGGTGGACAAAGGATTTAGGACAACAGATCCAAATGAAGGACTAACTAAGCCATTTGAAACTAATTGTGAAAAGCAACTGGATTTTTATTTATTTTTTATTGTTTTTGAACAGAGTTGATTTTTCTGCCCAGAAACCCTGAAAAGACCTCACGCTGTGCTGCACACACTGGGAAAATCAGAAATTAGGCCCAAGTTACAGTCCAGGTGGCTGGTCAGCCAGCCAGCTAAGTGCAGCGCACACAGCTGTGTTTCGATCCCCCTAGGGCTGTTTTCATCCTTTGCCGTCAAGGACTCAAGAAGAAGCGATTGCCACTTTGATTGCAAGTCTAGTGAGTTCTTCAAAAGAGTAAAGGGTAACTTAGGGTAGATATTTTTTTTTCAGATCACTCTAAGTTTTCCCTTTATTTCCTCAATAGCAGTAGGAACCCTTTCCTATGCCACTCATCATAACTGCAGAGGAAACAGACTTTTACTTCTTACTATAGGCAGACACACATGCTTCTTTTCATACACAACTGAAACTGAAAAGCAAAGCAAGGTCTAAACATAGAGCCTAATCCTAGCTCATAATGCAGATTTGACTATTCATCCCTTCATTGGTCACAAAACTATATAGACTGGTATTTTTACAGGATCACTTAAGTCGGTGTCGTAGTCCTTCTTCTTCTTCTTCTTCTTCATCATCATCATCATCATCATCATCTATATACTCCCCATATACTGCCAGGGCTCTCTCTTATGGAGTGACTGTGATGCTGTAAATTCCCTACCCTGGAAGTGAAGGTCGTGAGCATGCAGACTTTGGGGAGCTCTTTTAGCGAGGCTGTTCTTGTGCACTCATCCTGCCTTCACTTCCTTTTTCAAAGAGTCCCATTCTTCAGTGCAGAGCCAATGTGGTGTGGTAGTGAAAGTGCCAGACTGGGAGAGCTACGGTCTAGTCTCTCCTCAGCCAGGAAGCTCACTGGGTAACTCTCAGCCCAACTTCCCTCACAGGGCTGTTGTTCCGAGGATAATATGGAGCTAGGTAAGCCACCTTGGGCCCTCACGATGTAAATGGGATATAAATGCAACGTAACAACAACAAGGGACTGCAGGTGGTGCAGTGGTTTAAACCGCTGTGCTGCTGGGCTGGTTGATCGAAAGGTCGCCGGTTTGAATCTGCACACGGGGTGAGCTCCCGTGCGCCGTCCCAGCTCCTGCCAACCTTGCAGTTCGAAAGCATGCAAATGCAAGTAGATGAAAAGGTACCACTTTGGTGGGCAGGTAACAGCGTTCCGTGCACTTCAGTGTTTAGTCTTGCCAGCCACATGACCACGGAGACTGTCTGCGGACAAGCGCTGGCCCCCTCGGCCAGGAAACGGAGATGAGCACCGCCCCCAGAGTCAGGCATGACTGGACTTCATGTCAAGGGGAAACCTTTACCTTTACTTTAACAACAACAATACTCATTGTTCCTCTTCCATTGGCTGATGGTGCCAGGAAGAAGGCCTTGCACACTTCCCCCCATGTGTAATAAAGTAGCCTTTTATTTTGTATTTTAATCATATGATGCTTTGAGAGCCAGCCTTGGCTGAAAAGTGGAGCTTATATTTAATGTCTGACCATCTGAAATGTGCGGCTATTGTCATCCTTATTTTAAATTCTGTGTTCTTTCAGATATTGTATAAACTGTTGAAACCAGTCCCTGGATAAAAATGATGTAATGTGTGTGTATGGAAGAAATGTGCATGTAATGAGATGGTGGCCAATGTCATGCTGACCAAAAGAGCTGGTTTACTGTGGCTGGCTCTAAATTGTCCAGGCCCCACTGTCCTATCCAAGACCATCACTGATGTCTCCCTGTTATCTTTTTTCCTGGCTAGGCACCCTCAGGTAGCACCAAGTGGCTGAATCGGGACCATCCTCAGTTCTGCAGTGCTCATGACCTAGCATTCTTACAGGCCAGCCTTCTCCCACCTGATGCCCCCAGATGTGTTGGACAACCACTCCCCAGGGAAGGCAGCTGATTCCTATGTCAATGATGCTCCTCAGCCATTGCAACTGTTATTGTGAGCTTTATAGGAGCTACCCATGGTGCTCAATGGCGAACCTACTTGGGGATGGAGTTGAGCACCATAGATACCTCTTTTAAAACTCAAGAGAAAATCTGCAATAGATGAGAAGCCCCACTGACACAGGTGTCACCAGCCTTCTCTGCAATGCCCATGGCCAGTGCTGGCTGAGGATGGTGGGAGTTGTAGTTCCAACACATCTGTAAGACAACAACTTGGGGAAGGCTTTCTTGGGCCATTGTGCTTGGCTGAAAGGATGGCTAGATACACTCACTCAGAGCCTTGTTAGTTTATTGTGGCCTGATTAACCTGCCAGAGCTCTCCAAGCCAGGAGGGGCCCATGGGACGGCCTTTTTCCCAGGATCCACGCACACCTGATTATGGATCAAAGGGGTCCCAGAAGTGCCAAATATGCCTGAGTGAATGTCAGTTGATTCAGCCCCTCTGTTCCATTCCTAGAGATTTGTTTTACCTCCTATGCAAACAAAATGGTTGTGCTTACCATGGAGACTGGGGCTAAATGCACTAATCTTTAATGCGCAAGGAAATTCAAATTAAATGGAGAGAAGAGCTCAAAAGAGGAGCTCTGAGCACTTCCCTGAGGAATGCCAGAACACAGGAGTGGAATTTACATGAGTCCTTCACTTCCTATTCATTGGCTTCTACAGATGGCACCTTGATCCTCTCTCCCTCTCTCGGAAGGACTTCAGAAAATTATTTAACATCTCTCAACAGCACCATCTAAGCCCTTTGGCTCAGGGAATGAATGGAGTGCTATCCCAGAGGCTGATAAGGCCTAATAAAAGCCTTTTCCATAGACCAGATTGTTTGGTGAAACTGGAACTCAGTCAACGCGTAGGCAAGGGGATGTACAGCAATATATGTGCTTGCGATTCACAGAACTGGAGGGAGTACGACTTCCAGCTAAGCAGGAAATAACATTCTGGGCCTGTTCTCCAGGCTGACAGCAAAAAGTAGGCATGGCTGACAGCAAAAAGTAGGCATACCTCAACAGGGCCCCACTGCGAAGATTCTCCCAGGCTTGGGCCTCCTCTTTACCATGGCAACCTACTTCTTCACTCGCCTCATTCTGGCCCAAACGATGGTGGTGGGGAGGAGAAAGAGCAACCATTGCTCACTAGCACTCTGCCTGCCAAGCAGACAAGTGGAAGCCATGGTGAGAACGAGGATGAGAAGCAGAAGCAGCTGGTGCCAACAGCGGTGGGAAGGTAGGCACATGAAGGAAGCAGGGCTGTTGGGGGTGGCTTTGCTAAGGGCCTCTAAACCCCTGGAGTTCTTCTGTCTTTTAGTGCAGCTTGATACACAGGAGCTGGTGGAAAACTTGCCCCCCCACCCCCAGATTTGTATATGCAAGCCTGAGGCTAAAATTTGTCATGCTCCTGTTCCATCTACAAATGCCAACTGGACTGGGAGATGACGCTTGTCTTCAACAGGAATGATAAGGCAGAATGCCCCACTGCATCTGATAGCAGCAAACTAATTTAGAGGTACAGAGCAGTCCAGAAAGCATACAAGGCAGCCAGGTAGGGCAGATGACCATTTTCTCTAGAGCTTCACAACTTTTTGTGACTTGGAAGCCCAGGTACCATCAGGCTGTTCATTGCACGTAAGTCTAATTGCAATCAGATCAATGGATGTATAGATCAATGCATAGGGATGATTGCAGTCCCCTTGGTTTCAGTGAGAGTGCAAGTCTAATTAACTTACATACTCTTTAGTATCTGGTCCATCTCCTCCCTAAATTTGCATCCCCTACTACAACTCCACCTGGAATCAACGACCACATGCTGCAGTTCTGGTTACCCAATCTTCACTTGCCTTCCTTTCCTCTGCAGGTTCTCTTGCACTACATTGTATGCTTCAAGGGCCAGGGCAGGGCAGGGACCTGTCTTCTTCATGCTCTGCTATATACATGAAATGGAAGTTGTAGTAATAGTGGTCTGGATCCAACACAATATCTAAACATATGTGTTGGATCATCTCCTTTGACATGACCTGCAAATATTGCATTGATGTTTCCATGGAAGTGCACCTGGTGTGGGATTTGGTAGCGTGTGCAAGTGGCCCTTTGCCAAAAGGGAGTTGCAGAGGCACTCACAATGAAGAGGGCCATTCTCTCTTTTATCCCAAACCCACACCTGATATAGTGCTACAAACAAGTGAATCTGTTCCCACTAGAATACTGAAAACAGCCAACAGTCCATAGAAACTTCTGCATGTCCACTCTGAATTGCTGAATTGGTTGTGGTGTTGTAGTGGAACCAGGACTCACAGGGTCAAAGTACCACAACCTTTTGCTTTGCAAATATGATCTAGTCTATCACCCTTCCTCTGCTCTGAATTCCTCATTCACTCCAAGTTTAACTGAAATTCTGGGGTAGGGAATACATTTTCCTAGGAATGATCTCTAGTTGTGAGTGATGCAAGATATTTTTCATGCTGGCTTGATCCTGAACTGATAATTAAGACCCACTAACTTTTATAAATCCCTGCTTCTAGTGAAGATGAAAACTGCTAGAGCTGCTTTTGCTGAAATGGATCAATCCAGCAACCTGCATGTTTGGATTATCTTAGGGAACATGGTTTTGGGGGACTATTACATTTAGCACCCATGTTTCCACATCGGCCACCACACTCCTGCTTGGGGACAACACACTGTGGGGGAAGGATTGAAGAGTCTTTGACTGATGCTTTGGCTAACATGAACAATAGTGCTTGGGGTACACAGTCCAGGAATCAATTTTTTTCTAGGGCAGATGGGAATCCTCTGTGTGGGCCTAATCAGGCCTCTACTTGCATGAATTGCTTTAGTAGTTTCCAGTTCAAGGAGTCTGTGACTTCATGCAAATTGGAAGCAACGACTGCTAATGAGTCATTTCCTCACCTTTCACACAGTCTGGAGTTCCCTGGCTTCTCTTGGCCTCACCCTTTTATTCCTGATGTTTCTATTGCACAACCCTATCCTGCCAACGATTCTAAATAACAGTCATTTCATGGAAATAAACCCAGATTACATATATTAGATGAACCACTTGCTCTACAGATCACAAATTTCTGGCATGGGCCCTCTGATTTGAGTGGCCTGATCTAGTGTGGCATGGGGGGGTTAAGTCCTTCTGTCTCTAATGCTAGGTTCTAATCTGGGTTTATTCTGATCCTGTGCTTCTTATCCTCTTGATATTCTAGAATTAAGCAAAACTCTAGCAGCTGTGTGCTTGTGCTCTGTTTGGACCTCCTGTGACATGTTTTTCCTCTTTAGAAAATCTTCTATAGATGGAATGGGTCTTTAGCTCAAGGAAGAATATGGGTGCCTTGAAGTTTTGTTCAGTAGGTATCAAGGGCCAATGCAAAGGGACTGGGGCAATAGCAGATGTTCTGAATGCAGGACCTCTTGCTTCACCCCTGCCCAGCTCCAGTTCAACAGAATGAATGCAGAGTGGGGTCTGAGCATCCATCCACCCACCTCCAGTGCTGTCTCTTTCAAGTGGCAGACAGCCTCATGCTTTTTCCATAAAGACCCTTTTAATGAAGTTGTACAAGCTCTAGCACTCACTGACTGGGTTCAGACAACACAGTAAACTACACCAACGGGCTGGGTGTGGGTTCTTGTTGAACAATGGGTTGTTGCTGAAATGTGAGTTATTCTGTCTGAAGTCAGCTGCATTAACAAGCCATGGTTTGTTAACCACAAACAACCCATGAAGAGAACCCTTGGGTTGTGAACTGAGGGTTGTTGTTGATGGTTTGTTATCTTGGCTGAGTTCCAACAGCACAACAACCCAGATTTCTTTCAATAACAACCCACAGTTCAACAACCCACACTCAATCCATACCCAGCCTTTGAGTATGTGCTATCGTGTTGCCTGAACCCACCCACCGTGTTCACTTTCTTTGAGAAGAGAAGCAAGGTGTGGTTGCCTGTGGTGTTTCCATATAGGAAAATTCCAGGTGGACTGTAAGTCTTATCATCCCCTGTTTGCATAGCCCATGATGGGCATGTCAACTGCCATGTGCTCCCAGAGGGCACCGAGTTGCGGGTACCTACTCTGGTATGTGTTTGTTCAATGCCTGTCAAAGATGATGAATGCCGGCAGCGGGGCATTGGCCGATACAATAAGACATTTTGCTCTTGCAACGAAAGTAGAGACTTATGCTCCCGCCTAGGCAGGTGAGGATTTGAAAGGAAGTAAGCTGCAAGGAAATACAAATGTAGGGCTCTTTGTTGGAAACTGAAGACAGTTTTAGTTTTCAAGTCTCAGGATTTAATGACTGGTGAGGAAAAAAGAACTCAATTACAATCTGTTGAAAGGAAAATCTTGTGTTGATGCAACTGCATTCATTTACTTACCTGTGTTATTTTTAAAAGGTGTGGATAATGGAAAATTAAGATTATATAATACATGAATCATGGGCTAATCAGATTGCCACCCATATTTGCATAGAGAAAGTCACTTTAGATGAATATATCACTTGGAGATGTGAATTGCAAAGGTCCTTTCTCCCCGACTTCCTAACTATTAACAACTACACTCAGGTGTTTGAACACACTGTACTTACTGATGCTATAAATTACATTGCTTCCTCCTTCCTCCTAATTTTATATTTTAGAGATGCATATCAAGAGCTGTTTGTTTTGTTAGGGAAGGGGAAGCAATGTAATCCAGAAGATGGATTTTCAGAAAGTCTCATTAGAGATCTATTATCTCTGCCAGATGTATTAGCGTGCTTAGCACAAGGGTGGGCAGAAGACAGATTGCCAGATGCTTTGGACTTCAACTCCAGGAACACCTGCCAGCATGGCCAATGGTCAGGAAAACTGGGAGTTGAAATCTAAACCAACGGAGGTCTACAACAGAGGCCAACAGAGGGTCTGCCTTAGCAGATCCAAAGGAATCCTGATCCTTAAAGCTTTCTTTCATTGAAAAAAAAATCCACAGGGAAGACATTCACAGATTTCAAATGATTCAGTTTGCCTTCCAATATGTGTGTGCGGGGGATGGGGGAAATCTATTGGAGGATAAAGCTATCAATGGCTACAGTCCTGTTAGCAATATGCTCCTCTGGGAGCAGAAGCGGCACGTCTCTGCATACCAAGTGCTGACGAACATGACGGAGAGGGTGCTACTGCATCCATGGCGCACTTTTGCATTTCCCATGGGCAGCAGGCTGACCACCGTGTGGACAGAACGCCGGACTAAATTTAGCAGGCCTCTTACATTCTTCCTGAGCAGGAGAAGCTGCTGCTGTTGCATGATTCCCCTAAGTCCTTAAGGCCTTGAGCACCATTGTTGGGCTTTGAGCTGGCAACTCCCGTTAATCTAGGGAGAGGCCCAAAGACAGCCTTGCCCAGCCTGTTAACCTTCAGATGTTTTGGGCTCCAGTTCCCATCTGTCCACTTGGAAAGGCTAAAGATCAGGAATTATCTGGTTTGTTCTCCAAAACAGGCAGCAGGTTGGGGAACACTCTCCTGGAGGATTTATGCCACCAGTAGCATGGCAGAGAAAAGACACCATGTCTTTCATTTGCCATGTACGAGAAGATAGTTTTTCAAAGCTTTGAAGGTGGTATGGTAGGACCACTGAAGTTTGTTCCACATATATCCGTGTTTTGTCTTCCAGTAGGGCTGTCAATCTTTTCCCACTTTTTTGTCGCTTTTGCCATCACTCAATCTCCTTAACATTACAATTTCTTTTCTTTGCTTAAATTCTGTGTTTAAAGTGCACCTGCAGGGACATTTTAAAAGTTGACAACCTTATTCTCACTATGGTCTCTGTTCAAACATATTCCCCTCCCCAAAATGCACAGCCCAGAGCTGTACTCTGAGCAAACCATCACTATGGACTGACAATAACGGGCAGATAAGAGTTTCTGAAATGTTAGCATTAATCAGACAGGTCTGAGTTGGCCTTTATCATTTGACTTTGTCTCATACTGCCTTTCTGGAAGGTTGGGTGCTTATGACTCAGTTGCTAATAGTGTTGAACAGTTGGAAACACTGTACAACTTGTTCAACATCACCTGATGACTGACTGTGGCCCACCATGGCAAAAATGGTCCATTAGTTTATGGAGTCTATGGCTCAAAGACTATGACTTTTACACAATGGCTAAAATTCCAGATCTAGTTTTGCTGGCTGATAAGTCAGAGCAGTACTTTTGAATAAGGATGTGAAATTGGGAGAGGGAATTATTCTTTTAAATTAGCCTTCCCCAGCCAGGTGTCCACACTCCCAATGTTTGGAAGGTCCACTCTTTTCAAGCATGGCCAGTCAATTGATATAATTAACTAACTATGTAGAAAGGGGACTGACCAGAGAATTTAATGATAAATGGAAATTTTATTATAAGTAGTTGAATTAATGTGGAACAAAATGGAGCCTGTAAAAATATTGTTGATTATCTATATTTCAATGTAAACCTTATGCAATCATTTATAATAGACTTGAAATGACTGGAAAACTTATTAGTTTAGAGAACTATAATTATCTTTTTTATGAACTTCAACAAAGTACTGATTGACATAAAGATAGAAATCTTTGCTTTTTTGGGAATTTGCTAGGTTTTGAAATTATATGTTATATTTGTGTAAGATCCCCTTGGAGTTCTCTTCTTTCTTTCTTTCCTGTTTCTTTCTTTCTGTTTTATTTCTTTCAAGAAAATAATAAATTTTTATTTTGAAAAATGGTGCAATGAGAGTTGTACTCCAAAACATCTGGAGGGAAGCGAACTGGAGAAAGTTCTTCTATGGTATGGCCCTTTCCTATGGTGTGCCCCTCACTCCATTTTGTTGTGTATTTAAGAGCTGTTCTAGACAGAATGGATGTTGCTTTTCCATTCTCTTCCATTGCTTTTCCATGGCTTTCTCTCCTGACTTTCTGCTTGTGTGTTAAAAGGCACAGTGACCCTGCCAGAAAAAAAAAGTGGCACCATGCTGGACAGAGTGGCTACATTCACATGCCATGACAACAACCCTGCATGGTTATCACATGCTTTCTTCCCCGCTATGGTCTACCTGACTATCAAGTGGTTTCTATGTTATTATGGTCTCCATTCTCCCCATTCAGTCCCCCTGCTGTTGATATGCATCCCATCAGTCACTGTGCCTGAAATTCAGTCCCAAGGTACATTGTTGCCTGCCCACATCACCTGCCTTTTCCTCACTGGACCACACACAGAGGGTGGATGCCTCGAGTGGCTCCTACACTTGCTGCCCTTTCCAGGGGACTTTGTGTTAGAGGCATACCAGGATCATTGAAACCACGATCCTTGGTTCAGACAACACAACAAGCCATGGCTGTACAAATTACAGAAAAATAACTTCTGTTTCTAAAGACCAGCTTGCCATAGTGAAATACCCCGAATGAGTTCAGACAACACAACAGACCAACAAAGGTAAACAAAAAACAAAAACCACCATGTTGTCTGAACCCAACTGATACCATGGTTTTCTTATATTTGTGGTAAACCTGAGCAACACTTAGAGATTCGGATGCCTTTCTCAGTTGAAATGACATTGTAGTGGGTTTGTTTTGGTAAGACTGTGAAGATTGCAGCTTAAGTGCCTTAGGCTTGACCACGTTCTCTCAAATCTCCAGTATGAAAAATGGAAATGGGAGTAGTAGCCTGCATTACAAGGCTTTTGTAAAGACTACTAAAAGTATTGACTGAACACCAGAAATAATCTATAAAAACACTTACTATTCTAGATAACTTTCCATACGGAGGAAACTTCCCTTGAAGAACAAGTGTGGGTTAGGAGGCAAACCTGTGATCATGGAAGTGTTTCATCTAAAATCCTACAAAACATGGGAGGGCTGCTTCTGTTTGGTCCAGAAAGTCTCACACAAAGAGAAGAATTCCATTAGTTTTCATTCACTCCATCAAATTATGGAACAAAAGGAGTTCTCTCCTCTTACCAGACTCAACATCAGCAGATTACATCTGAAGATGAGAGAAACCTTTGTGAAAGAGCCATCTCAATGTGTGTGCATGTGGTGGGGAGTGGGGAATATGACCCAATTTTTTAAAAAATTCCCATGTAATATTATTAAGCTGTGACAAACCAGCCTGACTAGAGTATATTAATTACATTAAGTTGGAAAGACAAGTAGCCACTTCAATTTGCTCTGAGCTGCAGAATAATTATTGGGTGTTCGCATTCTATGTATTCACACTGGGAAGTCGGCTTGTGTCTGTCTCCCCATCTTTTTCTTTAAAAGGGTTATGAAGAACAGCTCAAGGCAAATGTTATTTCAAGGGAGGATCCTGCAGAACTAAGCATGTCATAAGGCAGCCTTCAGGCTTTTCATATAATTTTGCACTTTAAACATTGCTCATAGAACTTTAACTCTGACATATTTGCCCCTCATGCTAGTGGACCCACTGGTTGGGGGCAAAATAAGTATCTGGGGTATTGAGACTATTGATCATGGCCATTTCGCAAACTGTGTGTGTGGACATTGCAGGTAACCTGTGTAGCTAAATTGAACAACTACAGGGGGAGTGTGGACTGTTGCTATGCACTTAAAATATGTTTGGGCACAACCTTTGTGTTGAACCAATGGAAGGTCCCCCCCCCCCATTTTTAATTGCTATACAGAGGATAGACTGGATGGAGGGAGGGGATTATGTACAGAAATGCAAGGGTTAACCCTTCCCTCCCAAACTGTGGTCCCCTTGGAAAGCCTCCTTTCCCCCATCTGACAATTCAGTGTAGGGGGGAAACCCTCTAAACTGGTATCAATTGAATTATCCCCACCCCACCCCCAAGCTCAAATGTAATGCAGAGATTTGTGATGGGGAATATTGCACCATGAGGTGAAGAGACAGATAGCCTTACCTTTCCAGGTGCAATCTCCCCCCCCCCACACACACACACAAATTGCCACCAGGGGACACTGAGGCCTGCAGAGAATACATCGAAGGCCGTGGAGCGGAAATCCCAGAGGAAGACAATATGGTTAGCCATAGAAGGTAAGCTCATGCAGAAATCGTAGGTCCTTGAATTCCATATTAACTTTGCTTCCAAAGTGGCTGCAGCAGACCATCTTTTTGGATTGCTCTCTAACAGCTTTGATGATATTTCTAGTGTTAGGTGAAGACAACATCCAGTGGCTTTTGGTTAGAAGATGCTTTGTTGATGAACATTGATGGTTATTGCTACTAGCAACAACAAAGGCCAGAAGAAGAACCAGGTCTGCCTTGCTATCTCAAATATCCCAATGCAAAAGAAAAGTATGTAACTCTTCCTCAGCATTGAATCTGGCAATCCTAAAGCTCATTGTCTAGTTGCAATCCTACAACAATTTGCATGTGTTTGGTCTTGTTCCTGGGTTCAGACAACATGGCAACCCCCATTGCAGCAGCAACCTACAGTTCAACAATCGACTCAATCCTCCTGTGAGAGTTGTTATGTCATCACTGACTAGCAACAGCCTTCTAGGTTTTTAGACAGGAATTTTTCCCAGCCTTCCCTGGAAATGTCAGACTGAACCTGGGAACTTCCCCATGCAAAGTAGGTGTTCTAGCACTTAGCCGTAGCCTCTCCCAAAATAATGAGAGGTGTGACTTCCATGTAGGTATCCAGGGCTGTAATCTACAACATGCTCTGGAGTGATAACAGAGGAGTGAACATACTGTGATAAGGAGGGAAAGCAAATTTATGTTTGCCAATAAACTGAAACAATAAGGTGTGGAGGAAAAGGCACACCTGGAGGAGAAAGGAAATGATGTTGATTACCTGTATAAATGGATGGTGGAGGACAGGTATATTAGCAGAAAGTCCAGCAACGGCAACCTCAAACAGCATTCCAACTACATGTGTCCAAAGTCCATACTTGAAAAAAAACCCACCATAAATTATAAGTTTTTATTTGTATGTGTGTGTTTGATGCAACTCATTTGAAATGTATATGAAAATAACAAAGAGAAGCATTTTCAGAATGGTTTTATGTATTAGTCACCTTTTTTATTGGATGTGCCCTGGTACTTTTATAACAGCAATTCAGTATTATCAGTAAAGCTTTTTGAGGCAAGGGAACAACATATGGGGTCAAAAAACTTCACTTGCTAAATCTCTGGTGCACTGCTGCTAAAGGTACAGCTATACTAATAACTCATGGCTTGTTAACCACACGGCTTGTTAACCACATGACGAGAACCTATGGCTTGTTAAGTTGGATGTAGTATCAAGAGTTTAACTTGATCTTAGCCAAAAGGCCCAGAAGAGATGCTACTAGTCAGTGCTGGCCCATACTGACTCAGATGGGTTGGCATCAGGTCTCTTCCTTTGTGGATAATTTTAGCAGTTTTAGTATAAAAAGCAGAGCGTACATATTAGCCTGCTTGTCCAAGAAAAGTGAGGCTTTGGGTTTCATTTGATCTTCTGGTGTTTTGCTTCTGAGCTTGTAATTTATTCACTTCATATATTTCTATACTGCTCTTCAGCCAGAGACTTCTCAGGGCAGTTTTCTTCCTTTCAAACGAATAGCAAAAGAATTAATACAGAATCAAACACAAACAATAACCTTGAAACAGCAGTGCAGCTTGGGAATTTTAATGTATAGACTTGATACTTTTATGCCTTCTCTTCCATTTTAGATGGCCAGGAATATTGCTTCTATTGTGATCCACAGAACAAACACTTGTCTTTCTCCTTGCCAGGCAGTTCCATGCGTTCCAAGTGCTTCTCTAGTTTGATGTTATAACAGGTGAGTAATTTTAAGAACAGAAACTCAGAGCGTCATAACACCATCAGATGACTACAGGAATAAAATGGCTTTTCCTTCTGTTGCCATCACCACCTGCATTTCCACATGTCCCCTGAACTGTGGGGTCCCAGGATTTGGTCCCAAGATCCAACCCGAACTGCACCTCTGCTTTGGAGAACAGAAATAATCTTTGGCTCGCTGGCACTGAGTCATCGAGGAAGGAACCTTGGAATTCTTTCTGCCATGGACATTCCATGAACTGAATGCCACCAGTTGCCACCTGCCACATCTCACTTGGTGATGGCACAGGGAGGAGAGTCACTGTTGATGACATGCAGGGATATGTGCATTGATACAGGAACAGACATTCTTTTAGGAGCCTGGAACTAATGCACCTTGCACAAGGGAATTACAATAGGCACGTACAGTGTGTATTGTTACAACACAGACATGTATTTTTACCTGTGTATGCACATATTGGTTGTTCAATTAGAGGCACTTAATTAGAGCCTGGGGGCAGCAAGTAAAGAGGTAAAAGGTGAAAGAAATAAGATCAGAATCCTGAATGCAATTTTTCAGTGATTATCGTGCAGAGACAAAAAGAACTACTACAGTGTGCAGTGCAAAGAAATAGAAGAGAGCAACTAAAGGGGAAAAACAAAAAAGATCCAAGAAATCAAATGGAAATTCAAATCTAGATCAGGAACACTAAAAGACAAACAAGAACATGCTATCCAACCAAGAGAATATAAAGAGCAGGTGGAAAGAATATACATAAGAACTATACAGAAGGATGACAGACTTCTTCGGAGCAGAATCCTATGAAAAGCCTGTAACAGTAGAAAGCAAAGTGAAAGCTACTGGGAAAGCACTTGCAAAAAATCAAGCACCTGGAGTAGATAGGATATCAGTAGAATTATTCCAAACTGAAGAAAACAAATCAATCCAAATTCTAACAAAAATATGTCAACAAATATGAAAAACAAAACAGCCCACAGTCTGGAAACATCATATTCCAATCCCCAAGAAAGAAGATGCAAGAGTGTAGCAACCAAATGACCATTGCATTAATCTCCCATGCAAGTAGTGAAGCTCAAAGCATTACAACAAAGAATTAATATCCTATAGGGAGCAAGAAATGCCAGATATCCCAGCTGGATTCTGAAAAGGAAGGGGCACTAGAAATCATATTGCAAATATATGTTGCTTACTAAAGTGCACCAAATAATTTCAGAAAAAGAACAGTTTCTGTTTTGACTTTGTGGATCACAAGATGCTATAGATGATCCTGAAAGAAATGGGTGTGCACTTGATTGTCCTGATGGATAACCTGTATCACAGACAAAAAGCTACAGTTAGAACAGAATACAGAGCAACAGAATGGTTTCCCATAGGCAAAGGTGTCACACAATGATGTATTTTGTCTCCCCATCTGTTCAATCTGTACTCAGAATATATCATAAGGAAAGCTGGATTAGAATCAGAGGAAGGAGGGGAAATTGACAGAAGAAATATCACTAATGTTAAGTTATGCTGATGATACCATACTACTGGCAGAAAGCAACAGTGACTTGAAACAACTCCTAATAAAAGTGAAAGAAGAATGTAGAAAAGCAAGGCTGCAGCTGAATATTAAGAAAACAAAAATCATACCCACAGAAGAATTACAGAGCTTTACAATTAATAATGAAGAAATCAAAATTGTGAAAGATTTCATATGCTTTGACTCAGTCATCAATTCAAAGGGAGACTGAAGACAAGAAATTCAAAGAAGACTGAGACTTGGGAAGAGATTATAAAGTATAAATATGGTTTACTGGAGACCAAGGTTGTCATCATCCAAACTTGCTGCTTTGGATGCTCATTCTCAAGGACTGCTTGCTGGACTTCAGAAGAATCAGAAAGTGAAGTAGAACTGGGGAGATTCTAGGAATGGGGACCTTGCCGGGACACTGAAGTGCAGGAAGCTTGCCCATCAGGTGGGCAAGCAGTCTGGGAATAACCAAGATGTACCACTGGCTCAGAGCAGGGGAGGTTCTCAGACACAGGCCAGGCAGCCCCAGCTCTTGAATGCACGACATGGTATTAGCTGAGGACAGATGAATTAGCATCTGAGTGCAAAGAGGTAGAATGTTCCTTGTCAGTATAAAGGGATGGGGCCCAGGCATGCTCAAAAGGAGGCTTCCTGGAGGTCAATACTAGACAAGGTTCAACAAACCACTCTGTGCATGCTCAGAGATTCATTCTGGGTTCTTTATGGTTTTTGGTCAATTAAAAATGCTTTGCAAGGAAAGGTCTGTGGCTTTGAAATGTGCAAAGGAGAAACTCTAGCTCATGACAATTACTGCATTCCCACTCATAATGCATGTGAAAGCTGGACAGTGAAGAAAGCTGATAGGGAGAAACTGGATGCATTTGAATCATGGTGCTGCGGGAGAGCTTTGCAAATAACCTGGACCAATAGAAAGACAAGCAAGTGAGTCCTAGCTCAAATTAAGCCAGAGTTTTCTTTAGAAGCAAAAATGACAGAACTGAGACTATCAAACCTGAGACACGTCATGAGAAGGCAAGACTTCTTGAGAAAGAGAATAATGTTAGGGGAAGTTGAAGGCAGACGATGAAAGGAAAAACCAAATATGAGCTGGATTGAATCCATCAAGGAAGCCACAGCCTTGAACTTGGAAGAATTGAACAGAGCTGTCCTGGACAAGATATTTTAAAGGGTGGTTCATTCATAGGCTCACCATAAGTCAGAGATGACTTGACAGCACATCACAACAACTGGGGGTGTGGAAGAGTCTGAATTAACCATTTAGTGTGAAATGTTTCACCACATCTATCAAATCGAAACAAAGGCCTTCATTGTTTATTTAACCTCTATACCAACCAATAACTACAACTCTGGGTGCTTTACAACAGTTCTTAAACAGGTGAATGATACAATAGAAATATTTCTACATTACAGTCTGAGTTCAGTAGGAGCTTGTTCTGAGAAAATGTACAGGTAGGGTGGCTATTTTTTAAATAGGTATCTGTCTCCACAGTGTCTAATATTCCCATATTACAGAAGAGGAACTGAGGTCAGGATGCACCATTTTGTTAAGAGATGGCTCCGTTCTGGAATCAAACAATCATCGGGCAGATGGTTTGGCTAACCACTACACAATCTGGGATTTACCATGTGGCAATTCGATATTCCATGCAGTAGAGGGCGTTCTCATAAACCTATCAGCCTGTATAAGATTGAAAGAGGAGAAATACTGTTCCTTTCTCTCTCCCCCCGCCCCCTTCCTAAAAATAAAGTTTAATTCCAGGTTAGCATGAATTACATTTTTTGTTTCCCTGTTTCTATCCACCCGTTTGTTGCATCTCATCTGGTTCCCAGAGTTGACTCGTTCTCAGTTGACTTCACTCATCGATTGCCCTTTGCAGTAACTCACTTTCAACAGTCGGATTGGGTCTTTTATGGGGAGCTGGAAAGACTGGGAGTAAACCGACTCTTTAAATGCATTGATCCATTTTCCCCTCACTCTTGCTAGAAGATCTGGTGGTAGGGGATTCCTACATAGACGGATCTGAATTTCTCCTGATACGAAGCATGAGTGCACATGAAGCTATGTACGGCTACTCAGAAGTAGATCCGGCCAAGTTCAGTACGGTCGTCCTCCCTTGTCATTATACTTAAAATTGCAGCCTGACCTCACGAAACTGAGCGAGACGCGTGCTTCAACGGGGAGCAAGTCTCGCTGCGCATAATAGAGCTGGGGCCGCGAACATACCACCTCTTATCTGAAAACAAGGCCCAGGTAACAAGTGGGACTTACTTCCGAGTAAGCATGTATTGTATTGCATTGACAATTCCGGGAACGTGAACGCTACTTAGGACTGAGTCGGGCTGCTGGTGCTTTGAGGACCGTCTTCTCTTCAAACGTGTTTGGGCCGGCTTTAAGCTGGTCGGAGACGGACTCCTCCGGCGTATTAACTGAGAAGGATGGATTGCAACTTGCCTGCCGGATGATGCTGTACGTGGGCTGTTAACTCCTCAAAGAGAGAGGAGGAAATGTTTCCTCTCCCCCTTCTTGCTGGCTTGAGAGCGTGGGCCAGCTCATCCATCAGCATCGTCCCGGCATTGTTCCCAAGTGCGACGCCCTTCCTCTGCCGCCTCTGAGATCTTCGCTGCCCCGAAGGCAAACTGGGAAGCCTCTTTGCCCCCCTCCCCGCCGCTCCTTCCCGGACACTCCCACACCAGCATCAACAATCGCCAAACACGTTGCCGCTGCCCTGGGCAACCGGCTCTTGTCCCTGCTTGCAACCGCGGGTGAGAGCCAAAGGAGGATAAGGGTGACCTGGACCTACACGCTTTTGCTCGGATAGGGCAGGCTTCGGACAGTCTCTCGCTCGCTTGCTTTTCTGCCCCTACAGCCGCCGGGCAGAACAGCCTCTGAGAAGATCCGCTCGGATCCTCCTCCTAAATCAGTGCGTGCGATTAATAGGGGGAGATGGTTTAATTCTGCACTCACCACAAACCCCTTCTCCAGCCCTCCCGCTGCATTATAGCTTTCCCTATTAAATAATAGTAATAAGCCACGGATTGAAAAAGAAAAAGGATCAGACGCGCACCTTCCCGGGGATTTCCATTTAATATACCGCAAAGCTGTATCCTCCGGCTGGGGGTTATGAATGGGTGCAGCGGAAGCACCTCCCCCTCCGGACGTGACGCCCAGCCAATCAGCGGGCAGGCTGCGTGGATGGATGAGGTCAGCGCTGTGGTGTCGGGGAATGGAATGTTGTAAGTGTAACATTCAGAACCGGGTAACGTTCGGAGATCGAACTCTGCGATCGGCAACGTTCGAAGAGGAGCTGGCGGCGTTCTGCTCTCCCCTCCCCTCGCTCTTTCCTCCGCGAAGCTTCTGTGGGTCGCCGCTCGCTGAAATGAATGGCTGAGAGGGGCGGGGGCTAAGAAGAGGAGGAGGAGGCGGCGGCGGCGGCAGCGGCGGCAGTAGCAGCAGCCGCCTCGGCGGCGAAGGAGGAAGGAGGGGAAGAGGAGGATCTTCTGCTGTTTCCATCCCGGGGGCCATACACACAGAGATCGCAGCGAGCGAGCCATAAAGAGCCCCCGAACCTTGGAGCCGCTGCGAAAAGGAAGAAAGAGAAATGCAGGGATTCGTAAGGTTACGGCACTTGGGCTGGAAGATGTAATCCGGATGGTGCTATCGCTGTGAACCGGGGTGGGCTGCATAGGCGGCAGCTGCTGGGTGCCGACTTGCTGCGAAGCCGGGCGCCTGTGTGTCTTTTCCTTCCTTCCCTCCTTCCATGTGTGTGTGTATGTGTGTTGCAGGAATGTGTTGCGTGAGTTGAAGTTGCTGCTACTGCTGTTACACCTTGATCCGCTGCAAACATCGTGTCTTTGAGTGTCTCTGTGTGTGTGCATGAGAGAGGGAGGGAGGAAGAGAGAAAGAGAGAGGGCGGGACAAATTTCTCAGTCTTGCAACGGCAGATTTGAGGGCAAAAGGGACCTGGATTCATTTGGTTAGGGCTGGCGTCCTCTTTTCATTTTCTTTTGCTTTTCGCATGCACGCGAATTGCCAGCCTCTTTTGCAAAGCTGCTCTGGGCGTGATTATTCTCTGCCTGCCCCTGTTTCTCCCCTTCTCTCTGTGTCCCCCCATCTCGTTCCCCCTCCCATCTCTATTGTGCAAGCCAAAGATGAAAGACAGGAGGGGAGAAAGTTAAAGAAATCGCCCACATGCGCTGCATCAGTCCAAGGCTTTGGGAAAGGAATAAAGAGAAGGTGGGAGAAGAGAGTTTAAAGTCTTTGCAGGCGGGAAGATGGCGGACTCAAGCTGAAAGTGTCGATTGGCAAACTTGGGCGATCTTTGTGTTTATTTACAATCCTCTTGACCCCGATAGGACACATGCAGGCCAAAAAACGCTACTTCATCCTGCTCTCCGCTGGCACTTTGGTCGTCCTTCTGTTCTACTTTGGCGACTTGCAGTTCAAAGCATCCCGAAACCAAAGCAGGCGAGAGGCTCACAGTAGCAGGAATGGCTTGCAGCACACCAGCCCCGAGCACTACTGGCCCCGATTCCCGGACGCTCTGCGCCCCTTCCTTCCTTGGGATCAGCTGGAGAGTGAGGATTACAATGGGCACACCTCCCCCCGGCAGAAGCGCGATGCCAATGCCAGCATCTACAAAGGCAAGAAGTGTCGCATGGAGTCTTGCTTCGACTTTGCCCTGTGCAAGAAAAATGGCTTCAAGGTCTATGTTTACCCTCAGCAGAAAGGGGAGAAAATCGCCGAAAGTTACCAAAACATCCTTGCGGCCATCGAGGGCTCCAGGTTTTATACTTCCGACCCTAGCCAAGCTTGCCTCTTTGTCCTCAGTTTGGACACCTTAGACAGAGACCAGCTGTCCCCCCAGTATGTGCACAACCTGAGGTCCAAAGTGCAAAGCCTCCATTTGTGGAACAGCGGTAGGAATCATTTAATTTTTAATTTATATTCCGGCACCTGGCCCTACTACACTGAGGACGTGGGCTTTGACATTGGCCAGGCCATGTTGGCCAAAGCCAGCATCAGTACTGAAAACTTCAGGCCGAAGTTTGACGTTTCTATCCCGCTCTTTTCTAAGGATCACCCAAGGACAGGAGGGGAGAAGGGATTCCTGAGGTTTAACACTATTCCTCCTCTCAGGAAGTACATGTTGGTATTCAAGGGGAAAAGGTACCTGACTGGGATAGGGTCAGACACCAGGAATGCCTTATATCATGTCCATAATGGGGAGGACGTTGTCCTCTTGACCACCTGCAAGCATGGAAAAGACTGGCAAAAGCACAAGGATTCACGGTGCGATAGGGACAACGCCGAATATGAAAAGTAAGTGACCGCTCTTGGCCTCTTTCTCTTTCATTGCACATGTGGTTAAGGTACAAGTGACAGCCTGATGACTTTTGGCTTTTCCATGCTGGGCCTATCCAGCTCTCTCTCCCCCATTCCCTCTTTTTATAAGTTCCATCCAAACCACATAGCCAGGCATGTAACTTCCACACCCTTCATTTCAGCTGTAAAATTTCAATTAAATTGCAAGTGAAAAATGCAGGCGTGCAAGAGGAAAGCTGTCCGTGTGAAGTGTGGGCCCATCTATGTACTTGTTCCAGCATTAATCTTTGGAAAGAGAGCTAAGAGACTTGGGGATATATCTTTGACAGCTGGCTCCTAAAGACACTGGTTGGGAGTAAGAATGGAAGCCTTAATGTGTACAGAGTTGTGATCTTCTGTGCACGTCCCTGGGAAGAACCCCTGTTGAAGACAGTGAGACTTAAGAGCCAAGCAAACTTGCATAAGCTTGCACTGTACATTTTGGTGGATTCTCTGAGATCCAGCTCTGGTTGTATATACCACTGATTTCACTGGGACATCCTAAAGAAAAATGCTGCGGATGTCAGCTTAATCTTGTGAGTTTCTTTAGCTCAGCTGAAGCAAGTAGTTTGTAGTCTGCTTGTCTCCGTGGCCCATCCTGGATAAAAGTGAACAAAACCCTCTGTAGCATCTCTCCCCATATCCTAGTCATTCATTCCTGTTACTTTTGTTTTATGCTTTAATCCTGAAGAATGTTGCCTAGAACACAGTTCAGAGGAATCTGATGACACGCTAAAACAAGAGGGTGTGCATTACTTTTCTTAGATGAGTACACCTAGATTCGCTTATCTGAGGTTTCTTGCACTAGAACAGCATTAAATCAATGGATCCTCATAACGGGTTGGTGCCTAGGTTTGGCATCTCTTTTCCTTGCACAAAGCAGCCGTAAAAGCAATGAACATGAAGTGTGGAATTACTCCAGCTCCAAAGCCTTTCGCATATGTTTTTCCATGTTGACAACAATTTCCAGTGATATAAACATTTCCTGTGGTTTTTCCACTCTCATGCCTATCTCTTTTTTATGTATATTTTGATATAAATCCAGAGGAGTTCATTTGCATTAAAATGCAGGATGGAAAATGTTCCAGATAATACTTTTTATGTTGGCTCTGCCATCAGCAGCTAATTAGTAAGCTTTTAAGTGGCACAGAATTCTTTCTGCTGGCCTGAAGAAGCTTTCTTTGCAGTTCAGAAGCTTTCTATATTATCATCACAGATCTTTCAGGAACTGACATTAACTGAACTTGTTTTGCATCAAAGCTTGCTTTGGCTTGGGATTAATGTAGCATACACCCTTGCGGGATCATTTGGCTATCTCACATATCTGTCTTCTCTGGTGCAACTTGCAAATTGTATACATAAAATGTTATATGTAGCTGCTGAGACAGTTTTTCAGGAATAGCCATTGTAGGGTTGCAGTGATAATCAGCCTGCTTGGAACTAATTAGTTAATTTTTAATTGCTGACCACAGCTGTGTTTTCAGAGTTGATATCCTCAAGTTAAAGCAGCCTGATTCACCACAAGAAGCAAGGGAGAGGATTATTTCTATATTTATCTTATGGTCCAAAGTAATGTTACATTAGGAGCAGCTCAGAAGTTTGTTGATACACATGGGAAGATTGTAGCAAAATGATATGAAAAGGTTAACCTGTAGCCAAAATGTATTAAAGCTTATCAACTGTTTCAAATGTGATGCCACTTAGGAAAGTTTGTGAAACTGATTAGCAGTGAAACAACAAGCTATAAAACTGAACATTATGGTTTCCTACACAAGCACTTGAAGATGAAACATTCTTGCCTGCCATGTGTCTGTTTCTTCACAACAACCCATATTGTGGATAATGTATATAGCTGCAAGAGCTGTAGAAATATCATATTAGTGCTGTTCAAATGCTGTGACTGCCGCAGTCTTTTTTTACTTTGATGCTTCTATATGTGAGATGGGTCTCTTACCTGAGAGGGGAGTGCAAGTGAGAGAGAACAAGAAGGAAGGTTACCTGTAGACTTTGAATAATTTCTTTGTTTGCAGTCTATTCTACTAGTCTGTGATGTGATCAGAGACTCTGAGTTACCCTCTAAAGTGATATTAATAAATTCTGCAGATTTGGTTGTGGCATGAAGTGACTTCCAGTTCTTTTATGCTGAAGACCTTAAAGTTTTGCCTTAAAGTTTGACCCATGGTGGGCTTGGTCTTACCTTTCTTTCTGTTTGCTAAATAATATATTGCATGCATGTTCCAGCAAGGGCAAGGCTGAAGCCTCCTATAGAGGAGCAGTCATTCTTAAAGGAGGATATCAGGGTTAGGTTTCCTCTTCTGGCCTTAAAATGCACCTCAGTCTGGGCAGGGCACAATCTTCTTCTGTACTGAATGTCTTACGACAAGGCATGGGCAGGTCTCACTAGAACTGCACAGGCTGTCTGCTGGAGTTGGTGGGAAAACAGTGGATCTGGGAGATGGATGTGGAATTGAGGAAGAAAGCTCCTCTAAACACACGCTTAGCCCAGGAATCTGCTTCCAGAGCCAGTGCTCACACATCTACATATTTTCTCACACAGATCTTCCTCCAAGCTTTCTTGATTTTTAGCAGCCTGATTAAAAGGGGAAAGGGCTGCTTCTTGTGAGCACTAATCTGCTGGCAATCAGAAATCCTTTGGTGATCTCTTGTATGTCACCCAGAGGTCTTGATCTGCTTTCTATCTACCCCTGTTCTGCAGCCCAGCAGTTCTTTCAAGACAAGCTTGGTGACATTAGGGAAAAGGGAAGAAGCATCATTATTTTGCAAAATCCCAGAGATGATCCCAGGGCCATATTTTGGAAACATGGCACCAGTGAGAGCATCTGGTGGCATTCCTAAAATTCATGCCAAGCCATAGATTTGTTTGTTTATCACATTTATCTATCGAAGTCTCTCTTTGGCTATGGGGTAACATTCAACAGGGATGTATAAATTTCTGTCACCTACTCTACAGCATTCTCCTTTTCTGCTCTCCTTTTCTCCCACCCCATCCTTTTCCATTCTCCTCCTGTCCATGCTTGGCTCTGCACTTAGTTTATGAGATCTGACAAGGCCACGTCCTAAGGGAAGCATGACTTACAGAATTCTGGCAGTATCTCTTTATAAACACATTATATCTATTCTCATACATGCGATCATCTGCTGTTAACTCTCTCTACCTTGAGGGGGAGAAAAGGCTCTTTCTTCAACAAGGAAAGGAAATGTGGCAGTGCCAGGAGTTTTCTGAAATAACTTTAAACACCCCAGTCTTGCATCTGATCTAAACAGCCTTTCCCAGCCGGGTGCTTTCCAGATGTTTTGGACTTCAGCTTTCATCAGCCCAGGCAGCACAGCTGGCCATCAGGAATGCCTGAAGCTGCAGCCCAAAGCATATTATTACTATTAATTACATTTCTATACTGCCCGTAGCTGAAGCTCTCTGGGCTGTTCATGATATTAAGTTACTCATCCAGATTTCTTCTAGGCCAAACCCTACTTTGCTTCCTTTGCTTTAGGCAGGATCAGGCACTCCAGGCTGTATGGAGGGCACCAGGTTGAGGGAGGCTGTTTTTGAGGTCTTTTTAAAAAATAAAAAAAAAAGCAGGCAGAGGGAGAGCTCCATTTCTGGAGGAAAGGGGTCTCATGGGAACCTCCATGGACAGAGGCAGGCTAACAGGATCCAAGCATAATAAGCAAGAGATGGTTACCTTCATGCCAAGCATGCGCTGGGAGTTTCCACCAGAGCCTGCCTGGGATTCTGAATTAGGTGGGCCTTTAGCTCACCCAATGCAGCAAGGCAATTCTTGTTTTCTTTTTGTGTGAGCATGGCATACCCCCTAAATCTAATTTGTAAGAGCCCATAGCTTAGGAATGGGTGGCTTTCCTTGTATGCTGCTAAGCAAGTCACATATCCCCTTGCTTCTTGGTTTCCTCTTGACACTTGTTCCTCAATTTGCAGAGGAATTTATCTTACCTTGTTTCCTGTGATGGACAGGAGCAAGGATACTCAGCATGTGGCCTGTTGCCCTGGCAGTATTGATCCTGATGAGGCAGACTATGAACTGTTTAGAAAGCTGTATCTACTCCCTGATTAGACTGTCTCTCTCCCTCTCTACAAAAAACAAGTGCAAAAGGGAGGAATCAAGCATGTGTCAAATGAGGGCACAATCCCATGCACGCCACCTGAGATTAAGTCCCATTGAGTGCAGTGGAGCTTTCTTCTGAGTAGACAGGCATCGGTTTATGCTGTAAGTCTGCCTTGTTTATGCTTCCTTGGGGTTAAATCTCATTGAAAGTGTGTGTTGGGCAAAGGAAGATTTATTTCTGAATATCTTGGATAGGATCAGGCTGTATAATTATGCTTGCTCTGTGAAATCTGTTAGCAGAGTAAATTGCCAAAAGGGACGAAGGAAAGAAGCAAGTTTAATGTGAGCTACAATTAAATGCTGTCTAGGGAACAGCAGAGAACCCCACATTTCCGCCCTGTCTGTCTTCCCCTTAAATTATACCGATAAATTCCCTTACCTTTTTTTGTAATATGTTTGGGAGTGTGTGACATGTTTCAGCTCCGTCTTTCTAAGTTCTATTAAGAAATCCATCTGCAGGAGTCAACTAATTAATTTTCTTCAAAGCTGTGCATCTCAGCAGATAAGGCAGATGCTGACTAGAGATGTATGAGAATTGCATTCCTGTTTGCAAATCCCATTAGTAAACCTGAATGTAGCCAAACACCAGTTTTGGGAAACTTTTTGCATCTTGAAGTGCACATGTGCACAGCCCCTCTCCACATTTTCACTGTTTAGCCTCTGGAGAAAATATGCATTTTCAATCAGGAGAAATGCACGAGGTTAACAATATGTATTTTCAAATGGGAAAAAGGCTCACTTTTAAAAATGCAGTTTTCCTGATCAGGAAAAAAAAGTTTACATTTGAAATGCCAAAGAGGAGAAATGTGCTTTGAAGAAGAATTTGGAGAAGCTTAAGAAGTTCAAACATTTTGTGTTCCATCCGTCATGCCTAATGCAGACTAAAATGAATTGTGATCTTGATGAGAATACTTGTGAAGAGCATTTAAGGAATGACTTGTGCCCAGTGTGCAACAATGTATACAATACATATGTCTTTGTCTTTTTCCTTTTGCCTTACTTGAAGAGTCATTAATTTTGAATCATTTGAATGCCTCCTGATTGTGCTTTGTACTGTATATTAGTGGAGTCTTTTTGTTCATTCCTTTTAAATGATTATGTGAGTAAGCCCAAGAGCTGAGGAGTGCAAACCTATGTATGTTTACTCAGACATAAACTCCATGGAGTTCAATGGTAGTTACTCCTAGGATTGCAACCTTAGTAAGACATTTACTGATATGTAGATACAGCTATAAAAACTAAAAAGGAGAATACCCTGCAAAATGAATCTGAATATGGAAGTCAAGAAATGTCTCTTTATAATCATGTGTTATGGAGAAATTACAAATACTGTAGATGCTGTCAGGAAGCGAGAGGAACATTAATAATGTGCTTGTCCAAAGGCAGGATCTTTAATAGCTATCTCAATGTGGCCTTCAATACTAGTTTGTTTATCAAGAAAATAGCAGCTCCAAGGGCTTATAAAACTATAAGCAAATACAAGCAAATGCTTTGACTGATGCTCTTCTGGAAGTTGTGTATAATTTTTCTAGAAAGCTAGTTAAACTTTCACCATTTATTTATGTAATACTGTGAAGATAGATACAACATCCTTATAGCACTGGGTCTAACCCAGAAGTGTCCTTAGTTCCCTTAGTCCAAACATAGCTTTTTTCTCTCCAGGGTTGAGTTTTTAAAATATCAGTCCTGCCTGTGCGGGCAGTGGGAGCTGGCTGTGGAAGGGGCTGTGATGCGCTTGCGTTTGTCACTCTGCATGCAAAGTCCACCTGGTGCCCTTGTAAAAAATAAGAGGGATTTGGGACAGTCCCTCCCATGGCTGAAATGGACTGCACTTGGGGCCTGGGAGATAGGCTGGAGAGAAGCCAGTGACTTTGGGGAAGGGGAAGGAAGTGGGTATACAAGACAGAGGGTCCTGATGCACGGCTTCCTCCTTGTTGCGTCTCCCTTAAGCCGCAAGGGGAATGGACAACTCGGCTTAAATTAAAGCAGGGGTGGGGAACCTCTTTCAGTCTTTCAGCCCGAAGGTTGAATTCAATTTTCAAGAAGCTCTCATGAGCCATACCTGCATTCCAATGGTGGGTGGTGCAAAGGCAAAATTACTCCATGTACCACGTTGTTTAACTCTAAAGCTCTTTGTGTCAGCGAGTAAGCCTTAGGAGAAGCGTTTTAGAATTTGGGGGGAAAATATGGCAAAGTCAGGGGAAAAGGGGGAGTTAAGGGCTGTGTCCTTTTGGGGGTTCCCGGAGGTCCAGATATTTTGATCTGCAAGTCGTGGCTTCCCCACCTCTGGCTTAAAGGTATGGTACATGTGGAGAAGCAATACCCTCTTTTGGTCACATACCATGTGGGTCTGTATCCTGTATGTATAGCATTATTGATCTATATCTAACTTTTTTCTGGCTGGCTATTTCAGGGTCTCCTTGTGTGAACAGACAACCTTCTGACTGACCTCTGTAAACCTGGTGCCGAATCTTGGGGTGGGGGAACTCTGATGAAGGGCATTCTTTGGACTCGCATCCCGTAAACCTGTTTACTCCTGTACAACCCCTGCCTGCCCACCCGACGGCTGAGCAAAATGACTCGCCTGGCAAGCAAGTGGCTTGGAGCCGAGTCATTTGAAGGCTGCCCCCTCCCAATGGTAAAAACTCCAGGGAGGTTTGCCTTGTGATTCCTTTGGAGTCTTTTTGATACCAGGTGTAGACTCTATATTTTCCCAAGCATTTTAATAGTATAAGGTGCAATCTTAGGCATGATTTATTTATTCACTTACGTACTTATATTGCAATTTATATCCTGTCTTTTTCCTACAAAGGGCTCAAGGCAGCTTACATCATCTCTCCTCCTCCATCTTATCCCCACAACAACAACCCTGTGTGGTAGGTTGGGCTGAGTGTCTGTGACTGGCCCAAAGTCACCCAGTTGGCTCCATGGCTGAGCGGGGACTTGAACCCAGATCCTCTGAGTCCCAGTCCCATGCTCTTAACCACTACACCACACTGGCTCTCTGACAGAAAAAGTCTACAACTACCACCATTCCTCAAATGTTGTTATTAGATCTATTATCTATCTAGGAAATTTCTCCCTAGATTATTATCATTATTCCCAGTTGTTAATCTAGGAATAGAATACAAGACAGGACACCTTAGGGTGCATTTGCTTGCATGTCTGAATGAAAAAAAAGTCCCACAACTCCCAGGATCCCTCAATCAGTCAATCCTGTAATATGAATTCAGACTCCAAGATTCTTCTGAAGAAAGTGTTGTTTTTTAAAGATAAATTGCATCAGCATTTCCTTAATGGATAGGTGTTTGATGGCTTGCTGAAATCTGATTTCCTGGGGTTGTCTGTTTTCATTATCTGCCTAGAAGCTGTACCAGCATTACCCACGGAATTTTCAATGGATGTAGGCAACCAGCCATTTCCATAATAAGATATGAATAGCTACATGCTCGAGAAAGTAGTCAAAGAGCACCCTCTGTATTTTAAAATAATCTATGGTGTGTAATGTGTTTTGTCCATAGGCTGTATCTGTTTCCTGGGGTGAGATTGCAGGAAGGTTCTCTTGCATCAGCTGTAGATGACGTTAAGTCCAGAAGAATGAATGAACAAAACTTTAAGTTATGTATGCTATGTCTGCAGATGCATAAAGCACTGGAGAAATAAAACTTTCTCTTCTGGAAGCATCTTTTTTTTACAAGTCACTCACTTTATTGAAGTCACTGTGTTTGAGACATTAATACTGTAATGTTGTGGCTGTCCACATGCTTTACATGCAGAAGAGTCCGTACTTCATCCCTCATCTTTGCCACCAAGAAGGCTTCAGGTAGCAAGTGTTGGAAAAACCCTTTCTGCACGATCCTAAAGAGTTGCTACCACTGAGAGCAAACAACACTGGGCCAATAGATGAAGTCTGAGCCAGCTCAGGTAGCTTCATAGATACAGGAATGCATTAAATTGCACCACTGCAGAAACGTGCTAGTTCTTGGCTTTCACAGATCTCTGCTTTATGAGGAAATTTGTTGAGCCCTGCAGTGACTACAGTTCTACGTGGGCCTTATAGAATATACTGTTATGTGTTCCTTGTGTCTACTCTCTCCCTCTTTCTCTTGCATATTTGCCAGGGAATTATTTTTATGACGCCTTGCCGCTTTGTATAATGTCTAGCAGTCCTTATGTTTCAAAGCAGAGTCATAAGAATCCAGCATGGAGCCCTGGAAGCAAAGCATTCTTGATGGAGGAATTTAAGGAATAGGAGATGGCTGGCCAAGCAAGAACGGACATGCTTCACACACAAAAGAGAGGCGGAAAAAGACCTGGAAAGGAATTCCAGCTTACAAAGAGGCCTTGGTCCTGTAAAAGACTACCTGGCAATGGTTAATTTTAAAAAATGAATCATATTCTGGATAAATATTTGTAACAAGCTGTCCCTCTTTGAACAGGTGAAGGAGAGATGCATATTCCTTCTTTTTTCCTGTTAACTCCCTGGCATTAAAATAGCCTAAAAACACACAGACTACTGGGTAACATGTTGCTACAGAGCTGACAACGTCTGTTTATGCATTTACTTTTTACACTTTAGCCCCCAGTTGTCTCGTCTCAGTACATGCTATTTTGATAATAGGCTTTATATACAGAATTTATGAGTCTAACTTTCCTCTTGTTTTGGTGTTGTAGCAATTTGGTATTTGTGACTCAGCAAGACTTACCTTGTCTAATTTCTCCAGTTTCTTCCTCAAAGTTCATTCTGACTCATTTCTTTATGGTATTGTGAGGGGTTTATTTTTAAGTGTCTTTTCAAATGTACACACCAGTTGTGTGCATTCTTCAAACAAAAAAATGTTCACCCTCGATTGAGGATGCAATCCTCTGTAGGTTCTGATCGGAAAAAAGGGCTCAACACCCAGCATATGGCATGGAGTTGTGCCTTCAAGCATTTTTGTGTGCACTTTACACCTGCAGAGATCTTTGTGTACATTTTAAAAATGCACATGTTTTTCAGATGGATTTGTGCTCATGTGTGCATAATTTTGCAGGCTCAGAAATGGATGGACTTGGCTTGCATCCAGGTCTGTTTTTGGTTCTGGAAGGTGCAAAATTGGTTAAGTACTAATTAGGAAAAAAGGCCATTTTTTAGACAGCCCTAATAATGATTTCTTCTGGCTACTTAGTGCTGCCTTCTGTACTGTTCCATAGTTTATAAGACTCAGAGAAGGGGCAAGGGAGTTGTGGGAAAGAGTAAGGACAGAATGATAGCACTCCCAGGCTTAAACTTTGGCAATAATTTTTTGTTTGACTTTTCCAGGCATTGCCTTCTCTCCCTCCCTCCCTCCCCCCCCCCCTGCCAAAGGGTCAACAATCAGTGTTGCAATACATAATTAGTATTTATCAATCAATAACAATTCCACAAACACTTGACCCATTCACATAAGAAACTTTGTAGCCGTATCAATTAAAAGCAAGCAGCCTGATGCTTCTCTATGGTAGAAAAAAAGAATGATTTGATTTTGTACATGGCAAACACCACATGGATTTTGACCAAGAACTGGTTGTTTTCAGTGACCTAGTAGCATCGTTACAGTTACAATTGCTCAAATATAATGGTGATGGTATACTCTCTCTCCCCTTCAGCTGGCCACATATGGTTAAATAACAGTGATGTAGCATTGCAAGGCAGACAGAAACTGATTGCTCATGATGACAGTTGGCGTTAGAATAATTACAAGTTTCAAAAAGTAGAAAAAAGGCTTGCCCCAATTAGTAAAACAATAAATAAATGATGCTAACAGTTTAATTCAGGGTGCCTGTCCGTAGTCAGAGGGTTATGAACAGCCTGTCGAGAACAGGGCATTGTGCTTCCCCAGCCCTGCAAGCAGACTGCATAGGTGGATGCATAGGTGTTTTGTGGTGCATCATATATGCCATATATATATGATACACCACATATATGGAGACCATGTATGCCCTCCCGCCCCTTACGATCGGCAGCAGCAGATGCTCTCCTCCGGGAACCCTCCATGAGGGAAATAAGGAGGGTGAGTTCCCAGAGGAGGGCTTTCTCTGCGGTGGCGCCCCATCTATGGAATCTGCTCCCCAGAGAGGCTCGCCTGGCACCGTCATTATTTGCTTTTCGGTGCCAGGCGAAGACCTTTTTATTTAAGATATATTTTAATTGTTTATTTATTAATTTATTAGTTTATTGTGAATTTTAGTTTTTTGTTAGGTTTATTTATAGTTTTAATTGGGGACTATGAGATGGGCCAATTTTAGTCTTTATAATTTTAGTCTTTATAACTTGGAGCTTGTCTGTAGGTCGATTTGTGTTTTGTTTTGTTTTATATTGTATTTGTTTTTTTATGGACCTGCTGTGAGCCGCCCTGAGGCTAGTTGGCAAGGGGCGGCATAGAAATTTTTCTAATAAATAATAAATAAAAAATAAGTATCATGAGGAGGGGAGGCTGAGCCCCACTGGGATATATTGCATTGCAGTGGAATGGTGTTCCTCCTGCTCCTCTGCCTTACGCCAGCTCTGAGGTCAGTCATCCATTCTTGCAGCTGGTGGAGAAAGAAATGGTGCAGCCTGTGAGGGCGGAAGGAGAACCCTCCATGTTGGAATTCCAGGTGGAACTCCACCCTTTCCTATGACTGCCTAGGCAGCACCTAGAGGCCATAGGACTGTGTCCTAAAACATGCACAAAATTACTATTCATCAAGGACAAAGGTAACCCACAGTAACTCTTTGCATAGCCGTAGAATTAAGAGGAAGAGCACAATCTATGCAGTTGTGCACTGTGACTACTAGGCTATTTATCATAGACCCATGAACTCGTCTGAGCTGCGAAGGATGCCATCTTTGATGTCTGGAGTTAGAAACCACAATTTTCCTTGCTTCAGCAATGAAGTTAAATCCTTTTGGATGTCCTAAAGGCAGCTTCAATAGACATAGTTTTGCCATGTTTGCACAAGTGACAAACTCTGGTGTGTTTATTTTCAGGGGTGGGCAACCTTTGGCCCTTCAGATGTGTTGGAATGCAGCTCCCATCATCCCTAGCCCACATAGCCATTCTGAGGAATGGTGGAATTTGCATGGTGTATGGCCCTGAATTAGTGGTGCTGTAAACAGCCAGTACAAAAATGCTTGCAAGGCAGTTAATGATATACTATGCAAAGTTAAATTAGCTTGTTCAACAAGGGTAGTTTTCCCCCACCCTGCCCTGTTCTTTTGAACAGTGTCACTAACATATAACAGCTAAACCCTGTCCTGTAAATGAATTTCCTGTTTTGTTTATGTGTTTATTTATCTCCCACTTTCTGTGCAATTGAATGGAACGGAATTAGCTCTGATTTGGTTGATTAGCTGGCTATGAAACAAAAGTATTTAGTGTGTTAAGAATGTGATTGAGAAGGCTTCCAGATCATGTTGTATCTTTTTCATTTCCCCTCCATAATTGTAATGGGCTATAATTATAAGCTTGGATTTGTGCCTCTTGACACTGCGTTCACTGTAAACCATGATCATATGCAGGTTCCTATTGTTTGCTTGCATCCAATTAAAATCCTATTTTCATTCCTGGAATGTGTGTATGTGTCGAGCTTTGATGTCTGTCTCTGATAACCTTTCCTCTCCCAGCTGCATGACTTGCTGTGTTTGGAATGAGCCTTCATTTCTTTCTGAACTCCTCCCATTAAATTATTGGAGGTCCATAAGTCTGTATAGGAATGTGCATGCAGATTATGTTCTGTTTGTTCATAAAATGATGCATGGTAATTTATAAATAGAATATGCATTTTCTGATCAAAAGCTGTTTTAGATTGTCAAACAGGGTATTCAACTGACCAGAGGGAGATGTACAACACAGTCCTATGAACATCTACTTGTAAGCACATCCCATTCAGTTCAGTGGGGCTTATTCACAGGTAAATGTCTTGGGATTTCAAGTCTGGATGCTTGTGATTTCCTGGCTGCAATCTTTAACACCGCTGTCTCCAACTTGTCTTGCATTCCCATAGCAAGAGAATTTGTGGGAGCCTGCCTAAATTCATAGATTTGGTAATAAATACTGTTGGAAATCAAGGAGCCCTTCAAGTCAACCTGAATAAATTCATGCTGTGAAACTGGAACTAACAACTTTTTTGGTACTCGCACAGAGCAAAGGAGGAAGGCGGGAGAAATGCAAATAGGGAGCACTGCAATCCATTTAATGCAACCTGCTTATGACTTTCAAGAATGTGCTTGCTGAACATATTGTGCTCTTTGTCAGCTTAAGAAAGCCACATTTGAGAACGATGCACTCAAATAATACAAAACCAGGACCGAGAAAACCTGAATTCTAGGACTAAATTAAGCAGAGTCTTGCTTAGAATTTAGTGGAGAGTTTTGCATGTCTTGAAGACAGCTGAAGCACCAATCTTGCTGAAACTAAGTGGGCTTGAGTTTGTTTGATGCCTGGTTGGGAGATCAGTTAGACACTCTGTGTGCATTATTAAATAGGATATACCTGGAAAAACTTTACAATTTTCAAATCAGCAAATGCTGTAATGTTTTGCTTCTTACGAACATGGACACCTTGGCCCAGTATTAGAATACAAATGTCCTTGCATACAGATACCTTGCTAATTGGTCCTGTAAAAAGATGTATTATGAGCATTGGGAGGCCTTGGTTCCCCACTGCCCTATGCGAGCAGCTTCTCTTTGGAAATTCCTTTTATACCTACAGAAGCCTGCAGGCTTATATGATAACAGTATCTGATTTACAGGTGCAGCCGGGAGTTTGATGTTTAACTGTTGTAAAGTGTGCCATCCAAATTGCACCGCTATCTTCTGCAGGTGCCAAATGGGAGACTGCCTCTGCAAATCAAACTCATTATTTGTAGATGAAGGGAAGAACCATTCTTGGCTCATAGCAAGGGATATTATACTTCAGAAGGCAAAAATTGCTTTGCTCTTAGGATTCCTTTCCACACAGGCAGCCCCATATGTCCGGTTTTGGGCTTTTTTGTCTAATTAATTTGCCATCTACTGTGTGTGGTGCTAGTTGATGAAGTCTTTAAATCAATAAATATGATTTGTTTAATCTAAGTGTGGAAATAGAATTATAAAATTTATTTTCCGGAGCATTGCTCTTGGATTCCCCCTCCCTTTTTTTTCCTTTCAAGGATCAGACTGAATGGGGCTGGGAATCCAAATCCTGTATTCAGCAGAGTGGAGGAGGGGGAAGATGGGATTGGATAACATCTGAAAAGACAGGAGTTTTTTTAAAGCTAAGAATTAATATGAGCATAGAGATCATAATGAAAAACTCATCATGAATTTAAGAAAAGCTGTTTGTAACATATTAATTGTCACATTCTCTTATGCTCCATGGTAGTAAAAGCCTTAATGTTTCTCTACAGGGAATGCTGAAAATAATGATGTAATGAAATTTTATCCATGGGATGTTATCCATGTTGTGAGCCTTCCAGAGGCTGTGTAGCAATGGGAACGGCATATAAAAGCTTTAAATAAATAAATAAATAAATAAATAAATAAATAAATTTGCTATCCAAAGATGTAATTGATGGCTGACAGTTTGGATGAATTTAAAAGAGGATTGGACAAATTCTTAGAGAAGGCGGCTATCAAGGGTTATAACTCCTGATGGCTATGTGCATTCTTCAGTATCAGAGTCATTGTGCCTGTATACCCAAGTTGTTGTGGAACATAGGAGACATGTACTGTTTCTGTAGGTAGCTAGTTGGCTAGTTGGCGAAGGTCTTACCCTTGACACATGAGACTCTCTCCCCACCCCTATAATTTTGTATCTGGTTCTGGTTTACTCCATTGTAAGGGAGGAAGGGAAATCATATGAATAGGGAAGTCAGTTCCCTTACCCCACTCCTCAGTGGTACCTTGTCCTAGCTTGGAAAGACTAAATGATTGCAAGTTTTACATATCTTCACACTCATATGTCAAAGATCTAATACTGATGACAGCTTCAGGAGAGGGATCAGCAGGTCCATCCACAATGGTAGAACATTTTCAGTGATGTAAGATCATGCGTCCAAGAGATTCAGAGCTCTTCTGAGACCCAGTGCAGCTGTGGCAGCACCCTGCTTGGGCTCTTGTCCCTAAGCCATGGCAAGGGTTAGAAAGCAAGGAGGTGTCTTGCTCCCATCAAGGTCTAGGAGATCGTCTTGTTCCCCTGCTTTGTTGCCATGGGTTTTGCTAATAGTATGTTTCCTGGTGATGGTTTTTTTAAATTCCTCATCTCAGTTGAAGTGAATGTTGCCGGACAATGTGTGCTTTCCCACTGATCATTGTCTAACCCTAACCGTATCCCATGCCTGTGAGTCCTGGCAGTCTGTTCACCACAGCTGAAGGTGGCCACTGGTGTGAGAACCAGTTCTAAGCTAACATGCTTTCCCCATTTAGTTGTGCTTTTTACTTGAAACTTTCCCCATTTGGATGTGCTTTCATGGTCCTGTTTCTTCAAACTATAGTGTTTTCTTAGCTTCTTTTTCTTAGCTGTTGCTATTGCCAGAAATGTTGAAGAATGCTTAATCACGATTACACAAGAACCAGTTGATGTCTCAGAGGCATTTAAACTTTCTTTCATGGTCCCATAACATGGTTATTGTTGCTGTATAATCTGAGATTTTTTGCCTATAATTTCTAAGAATATCTGGAATAAAGTTTACTACAGTATTTATGCTAATAATGCAAAATGTTCCCATAAAATCTTTGCAATCAGTGAGATTGTAGGCACAAAGCTCTCATTATTCATTAAAATGTCACTATCGTGCATAATTAGGGGGATTCAAATGAAAAAAAGCTCCAGTAATAGGTTAATGGACCCCTCCTGTATGCCAGAAAAACTTTGCCAGGGCCTTGTGCTTCCTTTCTGCCTTTGCGAAAATAAGGACTGCCCAACTATATCTTGTTAGAGGATTAAAGGATGATGCATGCGAATAGTTTTCTGAGGAATTAGATCTGTAGTTTGCTGCTTGATTGCAGAGTGCACAATCCACTTTTCATCTCAGCTGACCTTATGAAAATCACATTGTCGAAATGGATGGAGGTGACACAGTTGCAGTGTTGCTTGACTGCACCCACTGCTGCATCACAAAGGCCTAGTGAGCATCTAATTCTGGATCAAGAAATCCTTGGGGTGTGTGTGTGTGTGTGTGTGTACACCTGGTTCTTTTTTGCTCCATGGTGACATTGTAAGTAAGTCTTAAAACAAGTCCGAAAGGGTTGTTTGCAAAGTCTTGATTAACAGTAAGTGGATTACTGTAATAATCATCGATGCTGGTTGCATTCCATTTGAATTCTTTTTTCCCATCCTGACTACAAGAAACTGTGCTCTAAGTCCAGAGTGGGCCCTGATCATGGGACCTGATGGATTTTTTAGTAGCAGATTCAGCTCTTATGGATTCAGCTCCATGCAGCTCTGGCCAGGGAAGGGAACGTCAAGGAAAGAGGCCAGATGAACAGGACATGAGAAGAGCCCTGTGGAATCAGACCCAAGCTCCATCTAGTCCAGTGTTCTGTTCACACTGTGGTCATAGTGTGTCTACGGGAAACTGAAAAACAAAGCCCATGTGCCTCCCCCCCCCAAGCCCCACCTATACACCCCAGCAACTGGTAGACTTAGGGATACTTCCTCTGACACTGAAGGTAGTCCAGATCAGGATCAATAGCCCTTGATAGTCTTTCCCTTGATGGTTTTGCCCCATCCCTTTTAAAGCTGTTCGAAGTGGGGGGCATCACTATACCTTGAGGAAGTAAATTCCACAATGTACCTCTTCATGGTGCAAAGAAAGCCTTCCTTTTATCTGTCCCAAATCTCCTGCTGTTCACTTACACAGATGAGCCAGTTGGGGATCTAATATTATGATAGAGTTTTTCCTCCCCATGAACCACTTTAACATTGCTGGAATGTCTTGGCAGAAAACTGAGACTTTCTCTTTGCTTTACAAATTGAAATACTAAATTTTAAAGTAGATTCTGGGGTGGTGGGGGTGGGGAAAGGAACAAAATTTCGAAAAAAGAAATATTGAGGGAAAAACTTGTTCTTGGCTCCAAATTTTTCAGCAATCTTTTTTTTTTTTAAGGGGAGGGACGCTGACTTTTTTATTCTTTTTAAACCCACTGAATTTCCACCATTTCTTCTATACCTTTACACCTCTAAGTTTCCACACACACCCTTTCTGTGCCAGTATTTCCATCACAATGGGTGTGTATTATGAAAATTATACATCCTAGCCCAGGGCCTTGTGAATCTATTAAGTATGCTGATTTGGATATTTGCTGAAGATAGTTTTATTTCTCAATTAACCAGCCACATTTTTATTGGTACTGTGCTAAAAACATCTAATACGGTACTTTATTCCTTTGACCTGTTATCGTTCATGATTCCGGAATCTGTTTAGATGTAGGGTGGTAAATGAATATTGTAGCTGAATAAATAAATGAACGAAACAATTATCCAGCCCTAGTCAAAATAGTCTCAGTCCCCACTGTAAAGGTGCAGTGGAATGACCAGCAGGCCCAAGTGCAGACATTCCCAATAGTTCCACGTCCTTTCTGTGTGTCTCCTGAGTGGAACTTGCAGAATTTGGAAAGCTC